>OY728129.1:1708839970-1714497470 GCA_963277665.1 Viscum album
TATGTCCGTAATAGGAATCATCCGGAAGGTTCAATTGTGAACAGTTACTTGGCTCAAGAATGTATGGGATTTCTTCTCTATGTATTTGTCTGATCTTACTACAAGAATGAACAGACCAATGAGAAACAAAGAAGAACCTTATGAGAAAATTGAACCCATATTTTCCATCACTACCTCAAATAGGAGGAATTCCTAGATCATATACATTGACGACATTAAGCATTGAAGAGCGGGAGATGGCACATCGCATAGTTTTTGTTCAACTGTGATGTTTTCGATGGACTACATCTTGTAAGTAAATTGTATATTTATATCTTATATGTGTGTGTGTGTGTGTGTTAAACTATTCCTATTTTTATCTACAGGGAACATAAAGCGATGATAAATAGAAATAATCGTTCTTTATCTTTGAGAAGGAGGGAGACTTTGCATAGAAAAGATTTTTTTTTCTTGGTTAAAATTGATTGTAATAATATTAGTATTTAAAATAATTAAAAACAATAATTAATTAAGTTTAATATTGATTTATATTTCAGGTATTGAGTTTTTTTGCTGACTTTGTCTCTAAGGAAATAAGAGCTTTGGATTTTGGTCCTAATATCGTGGTTTGTTACTGTAAATCAATTGTTATCAATGGGTACAAATTTATTATCACAGAACGAGCAAAGAACATGAGAACACAAAATGATGGTGTTATGGTTACTACCACAACAGACTGTTATTCTAGTGCATTAGGTAGTAGACCGCGATTTGAAAATGTAGGTTATTATGGAGTCGTTGAAAAATAATAATATTGTATTATTAGTCTCATGGATGAGTCACACTGATGAAATTTAAGTGTTTTGATTTGATGATGAGGCAGGGCACATTTATTGATGATTGTGGATTTCAAGTAATTGAATCTTCGGCCTGAATTTGGTGTCATTATTGAAGTAATTCCAAGACATATTTTTGATGATAGTGATGATGAAATTGACACCATCCCTACTGCCATTGGAAACAATCCATTTATTACTTTTGATGACTCTAATAGCTCAATTGTTAGAGAAGACTATGAACCTGATGTTGTGGTGGGAAATATATAAAATCATCCATTCATGTTCTCAATTATTTTGGTTTACCTCGACTTGGGCTGTTAAGGTTTGTACTATTCAAATTTATTTAATATTGATTACAAATATGTTGTATCTGACTTGACTGTTATGTGAATTTTCAATGTTTATTGGTTGCAATTTTATTTGAACTACATTTTATAATTTGGAATTGAATTGTATTCAAACCTACGAAACCAACATTTATAACTTGTTGAACATTTCAATGTTTCAACTGTGATTTGTATAAAATTTGTATGACTCTAAGACCTCTCTTTAAAATTTTACCAGGTAATGAACATGATGGTTTTTTATTCTTCTACAAAACATGTATTGAAACCTGCATCATCTACCTAGGCTAAAGAAATTAAATTTTTCCTTAATTTTGACAACTTCTTTACCACTTATGAATCTGGTAGAATCAATATTCCATGATTTTAATAGACTGGTGACACTTAGTAAATAACCATCCTACTAAAAATTAAATTTCTTTATTACATGTTGTACGATTTATTAACTTCATTATATATTTGTTCAAGCTCACCTAAAACAATGGTTAGTTAAATTATCCATGAATCCCCCTATTCCCTCTCATTTATTTTGCTTTTTGGGTTACACATTAGTTATCCTTTTCTATTTACTTCCATATTTTTTTTTCAAATGAAGAAAAATGAAACCAATTGAAGATAGGCGACGAAAACATATTATGGACAACAATCGTCACATGACTGAGCTGGGCATTCCACCACTAGTGCTTGCAGTGAGTATTTTTATTTCAAATATATATATTTAAATAATATATAATGACATGTCATTATTTTTTTTAAATATTTTTGCAGGATCCATTTATTAGGCGACAGTTATTTGATGAGTAGCCTAGTAGTGGTTCCAGTACTTAGGGTGTTCGTACGAGGGGGGGGGTGGTACGAGAGCTAGACGATCTAGTCGGCGTACCTGATTAGACCATGCCCCTCCCACTAACATACCATCTATCCCACATATTGATCTTGGTGTGTCGTTAGGGACACATGGGATATTTAGGCCTCCCATTTTTTCACCACCGTTTACATCTGAGCCTCTTCACCCATCTGTACCATATTCGATGATGATTCCCAATACCCATACAGCATTCAATCAGTCATCTCTGTTGTCTTATTTTACTTCTGCTTCCTTCTCTTTGGACTTTTATATTCCATCTTCTTCGACTCCTGTTCCGCCAGAGTCTGTCCCTATGGAGCATACATTGGGACCCACTCCATCTGTACAGGGTGTTCCTTCAATTTATGTGGATCCAGCGGCGCCCATTGATCAGACTACCTTAGGTATACTTATACAACCATAACAAATTTTTCACACCATTTTTTATTTTCATTATAACATGTATTGATAAAATATTTGTTTTTCTTTCATAACAGATACATTTACTGATAGGAGGCGGGGGCGGGGGCGTACATGCATGCGTGTGGTGTGGAATCATCGCACGCAGTTGATGGTGGACTATAATAAATATTGGCAGATGATTGAAAAAATCAGGGAAGCAATGTTGGAGTTTTTTTTCTGATGCTTTCTAGATACTCCGACATCATTTCTATCAGCCCGCTCTCATGGAGAAATCTGCCAAATGAAGTTAAGGATAAAGCCTGAGCAGAGATATGGGTAAAAAAAAATTGTTGTATTTAATATGAAATATATTAATTTTTGTATTTATATGAATTAATATTTGGGTTTTAGCTACGGTTTAATTTCCCTGATGGTGAGGGTTCCTGGCCAGCACGTTTAAAGGATTTAGGTGAGCTTTGGAGAGCTTATAAGCATGAGTTGTACATTGGATGGCGTGCTAGAGTGGGCACAGAGTTAGAGGCGGTCCCTGTCGTGGATTATTGTCCATTAGAACAGTACCGACAGATGATTACTCATTGGACGACTATCCAATTTAAGGTATTAATAACATTAGAGGTATTTAAATGACAATTTTCATGTTTTTCGTTAATAATAATTATTGAATTTTATTTAGGATTCATCTGGAAGAAATAAAAAAATATTGATGCTAAGAAATAAATCCACCCATTAGGACGTACTACAATGTTAGATCATGAGAGGCAGCAAGTATGATAGTTTATAATCTTTCTTTACGACTTGCACTTTTTATTTCTTCCTCCATAATTTATTCGATTGCTAAAGTTGTTATATAATTTTAGTTATGTAATTAATTTTTTTTTGGTATCTTGTTTTTAATTATGGTTTCCTACATTCAATGTCATTATAGAGGTATAAATTGAATATATAAGGATGTGTGCCTTGAGAAAAACTATTTTTCTCGAGAAGAAAGAAGAAATATGGAAGTGCGGTTAATGAACCGACTCAGCAGCAGATTGTAAGTTTTACTTTGTAGATTTAAAATTTTAATCTCTATTTTGTAACTTAACAATCTATTTATATTTGTAACAGGATTCTTTAGAGGCCCTTGATGCTCACGAACCTGACAATTTTGGGTCAAACGATCACTTACATTAGGTGTTGGGAGATGAGCACCCTGGTAGAGTACGCTGCCGACCTGGGAAGAGTATAGTTCCGATGAGGTATTGGACCTCCTCAGGTACGAGTTATAGTTCCATCGATTTGTAGCAGGTTAAGGCACAGGCATAACAAGCTGAGAAAGGGCCACAGAGATGGAAGAACAGTCTGCTAGGGCAAACACTACATTTATGAAACTGATGGAAATTTTACGTCAAACACTTCCACCAGAGGCCAGCACTGCTTGTGATGAATATATGTTATCTATGCATTCTATATATGGTGCACCACGTAGAATTTCTAGTGTTGGTCGAGACGATGGCGAGGAGGAGGCCGAGGTGGAGGAGGAGGAGGGTGAGGAGGAGGCCATGGAAGAGGAGGAAGGAGAGGAGGAGGCCGAGGTGGAGGAGGAGGGCAATGAGGAGTCCAAGGTTGAGTACGAGGGCGATGAGGAGGGTGGGGACGATGATGGGGACGAAGATGAGGACAAGGGTGAGGGTGATGATGATGGTGATGATAGTGATGGTGATGAGGGACAAATTGATCCGTTACATTTTTGACTGATAGTACTGACCTTTGATGTTTATTGATTTTGTTGTGCCTAAATATATGTTTGATTAGGTAGGTCACATTATCTTTATTTTTTTATCTATAAATAATAAAACTTGACTTGATGATTTGTTATGACTGATTCACCCCCTCCCCTAGATATCCCCCCACCCCTTGGACACCCCATACCCCCCTGGACAGCCCTACCACCCCCCGTGGACAGTCCGACCACCCCCCCTGGACAGCCCCTCCCCCTATGGGACAGCCCCCCACCCCATGGACACCTCATACCCCCCCCCCCCGGGATAGCCCCACCCACCCCTTGTGGACAGCCCGCCCACCTTCATGGACACCCCCCTACCCCCCCTGGACAGCTCATCCACCCCCGTGGATAGCCCGCCCACCCCCCCGGACACCCCCCCCCCCCCCTCCCCCCGTGGACAGCCCCCCCCCCCCCCAACCCCCGTGGACAGCCCGTCCACCCCCCCTAGACACCCCTACCCCCCCGTGGCCAACCCACCCACCCCCCCTGAACAGCCTAACCACCCCCCCTGGACACCCCATACCCCCTGGACGGCCCGCCCACCCCCGTGGACAGCCGGCCCCACCCCCTGGACACCTCGTACCCCCTTGGATAGCCCCCGCCCACCCCCCCTGGACACCCCATACCCCCCTAGACGGCCCGCCCACCCCCGTGGACAGCCTGCCCACCCCCTGGACACCTCGTACCCCCTTGGACAGCCCCGCCCACCCCCATGGACAGCCCAACCCCCTTGGACACCCCCATGGACAGACCCCCCCCCCCACCCTTGACACCCCCCACCACCCTTGACAACCCCCCCTCCCCCCCCCCACCACCCTGATGGACAGCCCCCCCCCCCCCCACACACACACACACATCCCCCCTGGACAGCCCCGCCACCCCCGTGGACAGCCTGCCCGCCCCCTGGACAGACCCTCCCCCTATGGATAGCCCCCCACACCCCCTATACACCCCATACCCCCTGGACAGCCCCCGCCCACCCCCATAGATAGCCCCTCCCACCCCCCCTGGATAGCCCCTCCCCCCGTGGATAGCCCCCCTACCCTCATGGACAGCCTGCCCACCCCCCTGGACACCTCGTACCCCCCTGTGGACAGCCCGCCCACCCCCTGGACACCCCGTACCCCCCTTGGACAGCCCCGCCCACCCCCGTGGACACCCCATACCCCCTTGGATAGCCCCCCCCCCCCCCACCCACCCCCCATGGACAGCCCCCGCCCACCTCCTGGACAGCCTCGACCGCCTAGACAGCACTGCCACCCCTGTGGAGCACCCCCCACCCCCTAGACAGCCCCCACCCCCTAGACAGCCCCCCCACCTCCCCCGTGGACACTACCCCACACCCCCGAAAGATTTCAGTTTATTCTGGGAGTAAAATGCTAAACGGAAATGACTATATAAAATGTGGCACATCCCGCTGGAAGCCAAAAAACTGATGGAACACCATCCTGTGTTCCACAGAAAGTAATGTGGCACTTTCCATTGATTCCCAGACTCCATAATCTTTTTATGCCTGATGAAAATATCAATAAAAATGTGATGGAATGATACAGAGATAAAGAAGAATAATGATGAGTTGGTTCACCTTGAAGTTGGATTTGCATGGTAGAGATTTGATGCTCGATATCCTGATTTTGCAGCTGACATGCGTAATGTGAGGTTGGGGTCTTTTATGTGACATTTTTAATCTGTTTGGGTAGATGCTTTACGTTGCACAACACATGGACGATTTTTTATACACATTTATAATCTTCCATCGTGGTTGTGTATGAAAAAACATTTCACTTTCATGGGTATACTCATATATGGCCCTTCTGATCCTAGTAATGATATAGGATGTTATACATGCAACCTTTAATAAAAGAGTTGAAACTTCTTTGGGATGTGGGTGTTCACACATATGATGCATGTTCGAAAGACATATTTCAGATTCATTTTGCGCTTATGTGGACGATCAATGATTTTACTGCTTATGAAATGATGTCTGGATGGAGCATGAAGGGAAAACTATCGTGTCCTGTTTGTATGAAGAATACACAATCCAAAAGATTGAAAACATCGTTGTAGTTTTAGTTTTATGGGACATCGAATATTCTTTCCAATGCACCATCCATATAGAAATAATCATCGAAGATTTTACAAATACCATGAAGGCTGAGGATCCCACCTCAGCATATGTCTGGAATTTATGTGCTTAATGAATTGAAATATTTCATTTTTTCATTCGGGAAGGGTCAAATGAAATCTGGAAATAGAAATAATGTTTCCACTGAAACCTGTTACAATTGGAAGAAGAGAAGTATCTTCTTTGATTTTCCCTTATTGGTCAAACCAATTTGTAATGTCATTGCTTAGACATAATGCACACTGAAAAAAAATATATGTGAAATTTTGCTTTCGATTCTTCTAAATGTTAAGTGAAAGACAAAATATGATTTACAGTCTCTGCGTGACTTGGTGGATTGGGGCATCAGACTGGAATTGCATCATGTGCATATCAGGGGAAAATAAATGGCAAACTTCCATGTGCTTCTTATGTGATGACACCTACAGAAAAAAAAAATCAATTTTTGGAAGTACTAGGAGACTATTAAAGTTCATGATGTCTATTCAAGCAACATATCCAAACGGGTCAACAGAAGAGATTTGAAGCTAAAATCTTTTAAGAATCGTGATTATCACATCCTTCTGCATGAGTTCATTCCAATAGAAATTCATCATCTTTTTTTCAATAATGTAAGGGTGGATGTTATTTGGTTGTGCCATTTGTTTAGAGATCTTTGTGCTAAGAAGTTGTCCAAGTCTTTCCTGTAAAAAAATGTTGGCAGATCACCATTAATTTTGTGTGAGTTTAAAGAAAATATTTCCTCCATCATTTTTCACATGCATGCTGCATCTGAATGTCCATATTCTAACAGAAATACTTCTCGGATGACCTATTTCTTTTCATTGGATGTATCCAACTAAAAGAAATGTGTACACATTAAAGTCTTATGTCCGTAATAGGAATCATCCCGAAGGTTCTATCGTGAACGGTTACTTGGCTCAAGAATGTATGGATTTCTTCTCTATGTATTTATCTAATCTTACTACAAGAATGAACAGACCAATGAGAAACAAAGAAGAACAGTATGAGAAAATTGAACCCAGTTTTCCATCACTACCTCAAACAGGAGGAATTTATGGATCATATACATTGACGACATTAAGCATTGAAGAGAGGGAGAAGGCACATCGCATAGTTTTGTTCAACTGTGATGTTTTCGATGACTACATTTTGTAAGTAAATTGTATATTTATATCTTATATATGTGTGTGTGTGTGTTAAACTATTCCTATTTTTATTTACAGGGAACATAAAGTGATGATAAATAGAAAGCATCGTTCTTTTTCTTTGAGAAGGAGGGAGACTTTGCATAGAAAAGATTTTTTTTTCTTGGTTAAAATTGATGGTAATAATATTAATATTTAAAATAATTAAAACAATAATTAATTAAGTTTAATATTGATTTATATTTCAGGTATTGAGTTTGTCTACTGACTCTATCTCTGAGGAAATAAGAGCTTTGGATTTTGGTCCTAATATCGTGATTCATGACTGTAAATCAATTTTTATCAATGGGTACAAATTTATTATCACTAAACGAGCAAAGAACATGAGAGCACAAAATGATGGTGTTATTGTTACTACCACAACAGACTGTTATGCCAGTGCATCAGATAGTAGACCGCGATTTCAAAATGTAGGTTATTACAGAGTCGTTGAAAAATAATAATATTGGATTATTAGTCTCATGGATGAGTCACGCTGATGAAATTTAAGTGTTTTGATTTGATGATGAGGCAGGTCACATTTATTGATGATTGTGGATTTCAAGTAATTGAATCTTCGACCTGAATTCCATGTCATTATTGAAGTAATTCCAAGACATATTTTTGATGATGGTGATGATGGAATTGACACCATCCCTACTGCCATTGTAAATAATCCATTTATTACTTTTGATGACTCCAATAGCTCAATTGTTAGAGTTTACTATGAACCTGAAGTTGTGGTGGGAAATATATAAAATCATCCATTCATGTTCTCAATTATTTTGTTTTACCTCGACTTGGGCTGTTAAGGTTTGTACTATTCAAATTAATTTAATATTGATTACAAATGTGTTGTATCTGACTTGACTGTTATGTGAATTTTTAATGTTTATTGGTTTCAATTTTATTTGAACTACATTTTCTAATTTGGAATTAAACTGTATTCAAACCTACGAAACCAACATTTCTAACTTGTTGAACATTTCAATGTTTCAACTGTGATTTGTATAAAATTTGTATGACTCTAAGACCTCTCTTTAACATTTTACCAGGTAATGAACATGATGGTTTGTATTCTTCTGCAAAACATGTATTGAAACCTTCATCATCTACCTAGGCTAAAGAAATTAAATTTTTCCTTAATTTTGACAACTTCTTTACCACTTATGAATCTGGTAGAATCAATATTCCATGATTTTAATAGACTGGTGACACTTAGTAAATAACCATCCTACTAAAAATTAAATTTCTTTATTACATGTTGTACGATTTATTGACTTCATTATATATTTGTTCAAGCTCACCTAAAACAATGGTTAGTTAAATTGTCCATGAATCCCCCTATTCCCTCTCATTTATTTTGTTTTTTGGGTTACATATTAGTTATCCTTTTCTATTTACTTCCATATTTGTTTTCAAATGAAGAAAATGAAACCAATTGAAGATAGGTGACGAAAAAAAATTATGGACAACAATCATCGCATGACTGAGCTGGGCATTCCACCACTAGTGTCAGCAGTGAGTATTTTATTTCAAATATATATATATTTAAATAATATATAATGACATGTGATTAATTTTTTTTTAAATATTTTTGCAGGATCCATCTATTAGGCGACAGTTATTTGATGAGCAGCCTAGTAGTGGTTCCAGTACTTAGGGTGTTCGTACGAGGGGGGAGTGGTACGAGAGCTAGACGATCTAGTCGGCGTACCTGATTAGACCATGCCCCTCCCACTAACATACCATCTATCCCACATGTTGATCTTGGTGTGTTGTTAAGGACACACGGGATATTTAAGCCTCCCATGTTTTCACCACCATTTACATCTGAGCCTCTTCACCCATCTGTACCATATTCGATGATGATTCCCACTACCCATCCAGCATTCGGTCAGTCATATCTGTCATCTTCTTTTACTTCTTCTTCCTTCTCTTTGTACTTTTATATTCCATCTTCTTCGACTCCTGCTCCGCCAGAGTCTGTCCCTATGGAGCATACATTGGGACCCACTCCATCTGTATAGGGTGTTCCTTCAGTTTATGCGGATCCAGCGGCGCTCATTGATCAGACTACCTTAGGTATACTTATACAACCATAACAAATTTTCGCACCATGTTTTATTTTCATTATAACATGTATTTATAAAATATTTGTTTTTCTTTCATAACAGATACATCTACTGATAGGATGCGGGGGCGGGGGCGTCCACGCATGCGTGTGGTGTGGAATTGCCGCACGAAGTTGATGGTGGACTATAATAAATATAGTCAGATGATTGAAAAATCAGGGAAGCAATGTCGGAGTTTTTTTGTGACGCTTTCTAGATACTCCGACATCATTTCTATCAGTCCGCTCTCATGGAGACAGCTGCCAAATGAAGTCAAGGATAAAGCCTGAGCAGATATATGGGTAAAAAAAATTGTTGTATTTAATGAAATATATTAATTTTTGTATTTATATTAATGAATATTTTGGTTTTAGCTATAGTTTAATTTATCTAATGGTGAGGGTGCCTGGCCAGCACGTTTAAAGGATTTAGGCGAGCTTTGGAGAGCTTATAAGCATGAGTTGTACATTGGCTGGCATGCTAGAGTGGGCACAGAGTTAGAGGCAGTCCCTGTCATGGATGATTTTCCATTAGAACAGTACCGACAGATGATTACTCATTGGACGACTAGCCAATTTAAGGTATTAATAACATTAGAGGTATTTAAATGACAAATTTCATGTTTTTCGTTAATACTAATTATTGAATTTTATTTAGGATTCATCTGGAAGAAATAAAAAAATTGATGCTAAGAAATACATCCACACATTGGGACGTACTACAATTCCAAATCATGAGAGGCAGCAGGTATGATAGTTTATAATATTTCTTTATGACTTGCACTTTCTGTTTCTTCCTCCATAATTTATTCAATTGCTAAAGTTGTTATATAATTTTAGTTATGTAATTAATTTTTTTTTTGTATCTTGTTTTTAATTATGGTTTCCTACATTCAATGTCATTGTAGAGGTATAAATTGAATATATAAGGATGTGTGCCTTGAGAAAAACTATTTTTATCGAGTAGAAAGAAGAAATATGGAAGTGCGGTTAATGAACCGACTCAGCAGCAGATTGTAAGTTTTACTTTGTATATTTAAAATTTTAATCTCTATTTTGTAACTTAACAATATATTTATATTTGTAACAGGCTGCTTTAGAGGCCCTTGATGCCCAGGAACCTGAAAATTTTGGGTCAAACGATCACTTATATTAGGTGTTGGGAGATGAGCACCCTGGTAGAGTACGCTGCCGACCTGGGAAGAGTATAGTTCCAATGAGGTATTGGACCTCCTTAGGTACGAGTTATAGTTCCATCGAGTTGCAGCAGGTTAAGGCACAGGCATAACAGGCTGAAAAAGGGCCACAGAGATGGTAGAACCGTCTTCTAGGGAAAACACTACATTTATGAAACTGATGGAAATTTTACGTCCAACACTTCCACCAGAGGCCAGCACTGCTTGTGATGAATATATGTTATCTATGCATTCTATATATGGTGCACCAGGTGGAATTTCTAGTGGTGGTCGAGACGATGGCGAGGAGGAGGCCGAGGCGGAGGAGGAGGAGGGTGAGGAGGAGGCCATGGCAGAGGAGGAAGGCGAGGAGGAGGCTGAGGTGGAGGAGGAGGGCGATGAGGAGTCCAAGGCTGAGTACGAGGGCGAGGAGGAGGGTGGGGATGATGATGGGGATGAAGATGAGGACAAGGGTGAGGGTGAAGATAATGGTGATGATAGTTATGGTGATGAGGGATAAATTGATCCGTTACATTTTTGACTGATAGTACTGACCTTTGATGTTTATTGATTTGTTGTGCCTAAATATATGTTTGATTAAGTAGGTCACATTATCTTTATTTTTTATCTATAAATAATAAAACTTGACTTGATGATTTTTTGTGACTGATTCACCCCTCCCCTAGACACCCGCACCCCCTGGACACCTCGTACCCCCCTGGACATCCCTGCCACCCCCCGTGGACAGCCCGACCACCCCCCTAGACAGCCCCTCCCCCTATGGACAGCCCCCCACCCCCTGGACACCTCGTACCCCCCCCCCCCGGGATAGCCCCACCCACCCCTGTGGACATCCCACCCACCTCCCTGGACACCCCCTACCCCCCTGGACAGCTCATCCACTCCCGTGGATAGCCCGCCCACCCCCTGAACACCCCCCTCCCCCTGTGGACAACCCCCGCACCCCCGCGGACAGCCCGCCCACCCCTAGACACCCCTACCCCCCGTGGCCAGCCCACCCACCCCCCTAGACAGCCTGCCCACCCCCTAGATGGCCCGCCCACCCCCGTGGACAGCCTGCCCACCCCCTGGACACCTCGTACACCCTTGGACAGCCCTGCCCACCCCCTGGACACCCCATACCCCCTGGACGGCCCGCCCACCCCCGTGGACAGCCTGCCCACCCCCTAGACACCTTGTACCCCCTTGGACAGCCCCGCCCACCCCCATGGACAGCCCAACCCCCTTGGAAACCCCCATGGACAGATCCCCCCCCCCCACCCTTGACACCCCCCACCACCATTGATATCCCCCTCCCCCCCCCCACCACCCTGATGGACAGCCCCCCCCCCCCCCCACACACACACATCCCCCCTGGACAGCCCCGCCACACCCGTGGACAGCCTGCCCACCCCCTGGACATCCTCTCCCCCTATGGACACCCCCCCCCCACCCCCTAGACACCTCATACCCCCTGGACAGCCCCGCCCACCCCCATAGACAGCCCCTCCCACCCCCCTGGACAGCCCCTCCCCCCGTGGACAGCCCCCCACCCCCCTGGACACCTCGTACCCCCTGTGGACAGCCCGCCCACCCCCCTGGACACCCCGTACCCCCTTGGACAGCCCCGCCCACCCCTGTGGACACCCCTACCCCCCTGGACAGCCCCCCCCCCCACCCACCCACCCCCGTGGACAGCCCCACCCACCTCCTGGACACCCCCGACTGCCTAGACAGCCCTGCCACCCCCGTGGACCACCCCCACCCCCTGGACAGCCCCCAACCCCCTAGACAGCCCCCCACCTCCCTCGTGGACACTACCCCACCCCCCTTGGACAGCCCCCACCCCCTGGACCGCCCACACCCCCCTGGACACCACCCCACCCCCCGGACATCCCCCCCCCGGAAATCCCCCCAACCCCCTGGACACCACCCCACCCCCCTGTACACCCCCATGGACAACCCCCCCCCCCCCCAGGAAACCCTCATCCCCCCAAACACCCCCACCCCCACCCCCCTTGGACAGCCACCCCAAACCCCTAAAGAGCCCCCCAACCCCCTGAATTATGAATTTAATTCTTTATGTATTTAATTAACTTATAAACTATGTGTTAATGGTATATGTGTATACTTGTTGTATGTGTATACTTTCTGTAATTACCTTGTGAATTATGTGTTAATTCTGTTGATTATGTAACTCTGACTATGATGGGATCTCAGAAATGTGATTTTCCTCTCACCATTATGAGATGTCTCCACCAAAGAAATTGAAATGGGTTAGTTGGAAGAGTGGTTGTCATGTGAAGATTGAAATGGGGAAAACTATGTCGTGGTACATGTCATGATTGAAAGAGTCTACTGTTTTTTATGTGATATTGCAGGTGTTTTTTTTTGTTCTATTTTAAGTGAAAATTGTTCTATTTAAAGTGTTGTGTTTTTTTTGTTCTATTTTAAGTGCAAAGTGTTCTATTTTAAGTGTTGTTTGCAGTTGTGTTTGCAGGTGTATGCAGGGAAACCTGTGTTTTCAGGTGTATGCAGTGGAGGGAATGGGTGGTTGTTGTGCAGTTTTCTGGAAAAACACTATACCAACGGTTTTAAACTATTGGTAAAGTGTTTTTGGAGAATAGTTTTACCAACGGTTTAAATAAACCGTTGGTATAGTGTATTTCCAGAATATGTGTCCCAACAGTTTTAAGGAACAGTTGGTAATACTATATACCAAGGTTTGAAACCGTTGGTGAACTACATGTAATCTATATATCCCAACGGTTTATCAACAGTTGGAATAAATATATACCAACATATACCAATGATTTCTATAAAACCATTGGCATATTGAACGTTAGAGTGCCATATACCAATGGTTTTGAGGCCTATACCAATGGTTTCAAACCGTTGGTATATATTTTATTTCTAGTAGTGAAAGGATGGATGTGGTAAACGTGAGGATCTACTTGATTACAGAGTTACTTGGCCAGAAGGGGGAAAATAAAAAGGGGGCCAAGTGTAGTTTCATCTGTTGGAGTTGCAAGAGTTGAGGTCCCAGCACCACCGCTCCGGATGGAGCTATTTCACTTACCAGATATTATAGAAAATGAGAGAGCTCAAGCTTCCTCAGTGACTTATCCTGTCAGATATGAGTATGATTTTTGGGTCTTGAAGCCAGGTTTCCTAATATAGATAGGAAACATACTCATCCCTCTTGCTAATATGGAAGATTTTAGTATGAGGAATTCTATTATAGAGACGGAACGACCTGCTAGATGAGCAGTAGTGGCAGAGCTATATGAACTTGTTGGAAGTGCCTTAATTACATTTAAGAATTGTGTTGAAGTTCTAAAGGGAGGATAGAAAAGAAGTAGCTGAGTATGATGTTGGTTGACATACGTGCAGGTTGATGCGAATAATTTTTTGGATCTACACCAGATAGTTGTGAGGAGGGGTTGGTACATCGGGACAACCAGCAGGGAGTGCAGAACTGTTGAACACGCAATGGGACTGAGCGGGGAGGCAGTGCAACATAAGTGTGCACGAGTACCACTAGGTATTCTTCAACTAATGGAGCATGATTTCTATGTTGTTAAAAATGACATTCAAATTAGAAGTGTCAGCAGGGATGAACAGAATTTTCAGAAGACTAAAAAAATGCTTTGGAATCTGGTGTTCGAGCTAGGATAGTGGCACCATCACTAGTTGCATGGTGCGTGGCTGAACTGCCTGAAGGAAACTCTACTTTTGTGGCGTTGACGTTTTTCATGGTTTTTAAATCCGAGTTGTTTTATCTTCTCTGAGAGTGGTAACTCAGTAGTGTAGTATGGGTCAGTTGGCAGTGGATTGGCTATTTAGAACGGAATTCCAGATGATATCACTCTGGAATCACTCAATCTTCTACAGACTGCTACAAACATTGTTGATGAAGGTTTGAAGGCATTTAAGAGCTCTACTTATACTTCCAAATGGGCGTTGGTAACTTACTTGGGGCTGGTTGGGGCGTGTAGAGAGGAAGGTATGTCTGATAGTGATCTCCATAACCTCTATGGATTGGGCCAAAAAACTGGAGCATCTTGGGCGCTTCACCCTGACAATGACAAGATTGCATTTTCTAGTTTCAATGCCACTGGAAGCAAGATTTTGGATTTTGCAGTCCAAGTGGTTGATCTTGTTACCCTGGCCTTACTTTTTGTGTTTGAAGAATGGTATCTTTTTGAGTGTGGTTCTGGAATGGGTGTCCAGCAAAAGGTATACAAGCAATTATTGCTCATGCACAGGAGGTAGAAACTGGACAATATGTTGGATTTGTTTTCTACTGAATTGCAGATTCTTTTTTTTTTGTTTTAGCAGCTGTTGGAGTAGAAGCTGAGGGGTTGATGTATAGACCACCGCCGAAGCCACCACCTGGGGGTTACTGTTGCGGTGTTCCAATTGCTGATCCAAGATTCAAAGTTCCACCTTGAGGACAAGGTGGTTTTAAGGGGGCGGTAATGTTAGGTAGTGAGGTTGTTTGTGTATATAGCTTTCAGGGGCAGGTTTGTCTTTTCCTTTATTAGTTTGTTAGAGGGGTTTGTTAGTTGTTTGGGTGGTTGGCTGGATGGGTGGGCCTGTAAATAGAGGGGGTCAATGTGTGTAAGGGGGTATGATACATTTTGAGAATATTCCATAGTAGTCTGCTATTGGAGGTTGGTACGTTGGGGAATCCAGTAGGGAGCTCGAAGAAGTGGTCCTCCTGGTTCCTCGCTCTCTCACTCTCTTTCCTTCTCCTTCCTCTACTCCTATACTTTTCTCCCTTCCTACTGAATTTCTTAAGTTTGTTGGATCTATACAGTGATTAAATCAACATATTTTGTTGTTCTTCTATTTTTCCCCTCACAATTTTTTACATAACAACATCTAGCAACACACTGAGACACCCATAGAGAAAGAAGTTAGTGTAGTAATGACATAAAACTTCATACGAACGTTTCATGTGTAATATAATCCATTTATCATGATATCACTTATCAAGCAAGTTACATACTGGTGTCATCAACCTAGGTGCATGATGTATCTTTCTTTGACATCTCGAAAATTGAACTTACCTATAAAACACCATGGACATAGATTTATTTAGGCTATATTATTTCCATCAAATGGCCTAAGATATCAACTTCTGTTAAATAACGTAAGGGAAAAATCATTTCTCGCATTATTCATTAATGAAATATTACACATGACGCACCCAACGTATCCTATTTTTCTACAAACATATGTCGTCACGGTTTTCATCAATGAATGAAAATACGCGACTCATAATATGAGTTAATAATAATCTTAAATTCTAAGGACACGTCCATAAATAGAAACATCCAATGACATATTTAAATGTGAATTTCCTACTATGGATCTCATTCTCATAATCTCTTGCACTAGAAATTACCAAGGGTGTACATCGTGCGAAGGTACATCAAAGTCTTATCAGTCTCCACCCCTAATAGCATGTATCATTTGTGTCTCTCAAATGATTTCATTCAGGTATATAACATATATTTAATAATACTATCTAGATTCTCATCATAGCAGAAAACTGTTATGACCTTTCAGTGTGACACCGACTATTAGGACATTATCACATTCTATGTTTTGTAGAATAATAATCATAATGTGATCAAAATTTTATTAATATTCAAAACTATGAATACAAGTTATCATAAAGTACACAGAATTTTCTGGTTCTAGAGCACCAACTCTGACAACAAAAGCATGTTGAACTTAAAAAAAATCATTATAAATCACGAAGATTCATTACAGTATAGAAGAAAATTGAGACTTTAAAATCAAACAGCTCTTATTTCACAAGTTGAACCATAGTTTCAAAGACTATTGAGCACATTGAGTGGATAAATGATATGAATGATGAGATACATCATATTGAGAAGACTGCTACTTATAAACTTGTTCGTAGGGGAAAATGTTATAGAAATTAAATGGGAATTCAAAAATAAACTCAATGAGAAAGGTGATATTTTTTTCAGAAACAAGGCCATATTGGTTTAAAAAGGTTATTATCAAGTATAAGGTATAGAATTTGAATAAACTTTTCCACCTATTGCAAGAATTAAAGCTATTAAGAAGTTTTTAGCTACTATAGCTCATAGACACTACAAGGTTTATCAAATTGATGTGAAGTCTTCTTTCTTAAATGGAGATCATGAAGAATAAGTTTTTCCTGAGCATTCTCATGGTTTTATACTTAATAGTGATGGAACAATGGTGTGTAGGATAAAGAAATCCTTATATAGGTTAAAATATGAAATTTTTCAGGGAAGAATTTAAGGAAGTATCAACACCCATGATAGTTGGTGTAAAACTAAGCAAAAATAAATCTGGGAAAAGTGTGAATCAGAATAACTTCATGAAGATGACTGGAAGCCTACTTTACCACATTAAGGCCAAATATTGTTTATTCAATAACTTTGTGTGAAAGATATCAAATGTTGCAGAAATTCCGGGAGCCGCAACGACAGAATGGGTTTTGCAAATGAAAAAAAAAGACAGAAGAAAGAATCATACAGCACACGGAGATTTACGTGGTTCAGGAAATGATCCCTACGTCCACAAAGAGACAGAAATAACACTAGTTTCAGGAGCACAATTACAAAGAGTATCTCAGAGCTTCACACACACAAAATCTGAACCCAAAATGGGCTAATAAAGAATATGAAGCAATATTCCATCAACCATATGGAAAGTATGTTGTGATATAGTGTCACAAACACCCAAGTCCAGGATGCTATAGTGGCCGGCAGCTGGAAGCCTGCATCGCTATAGTGTCGCGACCACCCAAATCCAAGGTGGTAAAGTGACCGGAGGCTGGAAGTCCACTGAGCTACAATAGTTTTTCCAAAGTCCGCATTTCTATAGTGCATTGTCGGTGTCGGTCACTCAACTTTGCTACAATTGGTTAGAGATGCTAAAGTGCACCAAAATTTTGGTCGTAGGGGTTTGGCCCCCGAACCCCCGAAGCAGGGGCGCGTTGCCCCTGTAACCCCAAATGAGCTAGTCACAGAGCTCGACCCGTGGAGTTGCAGCCTGGTGTGCAGTATGGGCCGTAAGCATTCGGTCCAATCATCATCTAGAACGGACCATGCTACACCAATCCAACATCAAAGTGGTCGAAAGTAATTATAGATGTTGGTTGCTAAAATAATTCTCAGGTATATCATAGGAACCTTGAGTTAGGTATGATGTATAAAAGAAGTGAAGAATTGAACTTGTTGAGTCTCCCTGATGCTGCTTGGGATGTGTTGGAGTCTGTGTCCCACATCAGACATGAATCTTTTGTCATCTTTATATTTCCCTATAAATAAACATCAAGGTCTCTTTTAAAAGTTATCTTGGGTATTGGCTCACCTCTTTATCAGTCTACATGGTATCAAAGCGGGTTCTTTAACCCTAACCCAACCTCCTCTTTTTTTCTCAGAGGACCTATGTATTCTCCCCATTGAGGGGAAGCGACCTCAGGCCCATCAAAGTCGTCCACCCCCTGTCGGCTTTCCGCCCAAGCACCGGTGCCTTCCAAGCAGCTGTACAACTCTCCTCCAGTGGTCGCGACGACCGCCCCTCCCATCTCAGGTGACCACAATGCTAGTCCTGCGCGATGGTATCTACACCCCCCCCCCTCGTGCCCCTCTCGTCGGTTGATCCATGCGTGCAACAGAACCATGCGTCCCCCTCTGCCTGCGTGCGATGATCCCTGTCGACGCCTCCTCCCGCTTCTCCCTATGCGGCAGCCTCCCCTCTCGTTGCCCTTCATGCGTTGTTGCGGCCCTCCCTACGTCGAGTGACCAACTGTTCCTCCAGTGTGCCCCCGTGCGATGGCCCCTCCAGGTGTGCCCCTCTTCTATCAATCGTGACAGCCTCCGATGACCTCCCCTCTCCCAGATCTGGCCGAATCCCATCCGCCACGGGATCCTCTAGGGTCTCCACCCACTCGTGGCCGCACACGGTCCCGCTTCGTCATTGACACACCCTTTTTCCCCATGAGACGCTCTCCAGCAGTGCCGGCTCTCACTGCGCATCACCTCTCGTGCGACGGATCCAGACCGCAGCTATTGGTTCCCCGAGCAGCACCCCTCGTGAGCGCCCTCCTACACCGGTTGCACTCCCAATAATATTTTTTCCTCCCTCTCATCCACCGTGCTCTGCCTATGGCCCTCCTGTGCAGTTACTCCCCAACAGCGGCCCTCACATCCACGGCTCCTCACGACCGCGGCTCCTCCCACCCGCGACCCTCTGGCTTCTCTACGACTTTCCCAGCATCCTGACGACTGGACCGCCTGTGCGGCTTTCCCGGCACTCCATCGATTGGCACTGCCAGTGCAGTTTTCCCAAAGCCTCATCGACTGGCCCCGCCAGTGCGGCTTTCCCGACGCCTCATCAACTAACCTCGCTTGTGTGACTTTCCCGGTATCCTAATGATCATCCCGCCTATGCGGCTTTCCCGACATCCTATCGACCGGCCCCACCCATGCAGTTTCTCTGCTACACCTCGACAACTTGTCATGTCACTAATGTAATCCGACTATTTCAGCAACATCTTTCACCATCCATTGTTTTCATCTCAAGGGGGATTTGTGATCACAGATGATTTCTTTATGTTTCATTTTGTTTTGTAATCAAACTGGGTATGTCCAACTTGAGGGGGGGTGTTTTCAATGTTTCTTGTTTGCTTTGTTTTTTCTTTTCTTTGGTATATTTTTCTTTATGTATCCAAGTTAGGTAGACCTAACTTGAGGGGGAGTGTTTCAATCTATGTCCCACATCGAATGTGAGTTTTTATCATCTTTATATTTCCCTATAAATAAACATCAAGGCCTCTCTTAAGAGGTATCTTGGATGTTGGGGCCACTCCTTCATATAATTTTAACAGGATGAATATTTTAATGATAAAAAATCAACATTAGGAGTAAATTTCTTTTTGGGATAAAGTTGTTTGAGTCAGGATAGTCAGAAACAAATCTCGATAACTCTGACTATAGCATTGTTAACTCAAGAACTCAAAACAAGAAAAAATAAACTAATTGAGAGGAACTGCACTAATTCCATTACTTAATATTAAAAATTAATTGTTCTACCACAAAACATCAATTTAAATGTATATGAAATAATAAAACTATTAAATTTGTTAATTTTATAAGGTTAATTTGCTATTTAATTTCCAATAAACAAGAAATAAATAGAAATATAATAAATATCATGTGTTAACTATGCTCCAATCCACCATAGATTACATATAGTTATTAATGTCGCATTATTTCATGCGCTACGACGCCATGGATAGCACTAGCCTCCATCACATCATGCAATCAATGTGTAATAGATCGGGGTAGAGACCGACCACCGTGGTATATGACATGTTGTGCCAAGGAATAGTGTTGCATTGCATTGCACGCACCATAAAGCCATATAAAAATTTCTTCTTTCCCCAATTAGAAGACTTCTTAAATTTCTCAACATGAACAACTTTTACACCTATTTTTTTAATAAAACTTATAGCCAACTTGTCCGCCCAATAATTAGAAACCTCATTGCCAACAACAGGGGACCCGAAAGCTAGGTGTTCGCATTATATGACCTCTTTCCTTCCCGACACCATGCAAGTGAAACTTTCCTTCATCTTCTCAACCATGTGGTACTTTTTGGTATTTTGTGGCTCCTCATGTGATTTTGTTCAAGGAAACCCTTTTTATTTTCTTCCCAAACTAATAATCGACCAATCAATTCCAATAATGCTAACCAAACTATTTCCTTTTATTTTGATTTCATTGATCCTACTGCTTTATTTTTTATTTTTTACTTCCATTTTGGAATCGTATTTCAATTTCTTACACAAAACATTTTGTTTCTATTTTATTTAGTATCATAGTTTCCTTTTTTTAGAGATTTTGGGTAGATGTTGTCATTTCTAATTATATTATTGATTGAATTTATTTATTTTTTGATATTTTTTTAATTGTTAAATGTATCATATTTTTATCATTGTTTCTAACACATAATAATTATGATGATGAATTCCATCCTAATGATTCTATGAGGGATACTGATATAATCCCTAATACTTACATATGTCATGTTTTTTATCTTTGTTTAAAATTATACTTTATTAGTCATATTGGCAATATATTTTTGATAAACAAAATATGGACTATTGATATGTTCTTTTATATTCATGTCTTCAATAATATCTATGTTATTTTTGGTATGGTTGTTATGCTTATATGTCCTTTGTACGTTGTCAATCAATATTTCCACATATGTGTGTCACAATGTGCTTTTGTGACTAGGGGTATTGTCTGTTGGGACCAAAAATGATTGGCCCACTGGTGCAGCGATAATCACGAGATAAAATGAAGTGAAAAATACGGTGAGATGTAACGTGGAAAAACCCCCAAATAGAAGGAGTAAAAACCACGGGCAAATAGAAGAATCGCTATGAGGTAAAAGTGGGTACACACTCCCTCACTTATTAAAAGGAGAAAACACTCGGAAATATCTCTCTTGAATACGGTGGGGAAACCACCTCACAAAATACTGAAAATAACTGGAGAACTCGAGAACTGGATGAGATGATGTTGTTGAAGCTGATGACCAAACCATTGGGGGAGATCCCCTTTGTTGGTCGGAGTGGATACTCAAGAGGGGGGTGAATTGAGTTCCTATTAAAAATTTCTATTTAAAAGATTTATATTATAATCCTCCACTTCATAAAACAAGTTAAACTATAGTGAATTTATAAAAATTGTAAGTGTTCAATTAGTTTCTCAAAGATTGATTATTTCTCAATTAACTTAATATGAATATTAAGTTAGCTTTTGAAACTAACTTACTAGTTCACAATAATTACAAACACTTTATATTTCAACTATTATAGTAATTTTAAAACAGATTTGAATTTCAAAGTAATTAGAAACAGAATGTTGAAAATAGTTTAAACTAAAATAACATGCACAGCTGTTTTAACCAAGAGGTTCAGTCTCAAGATGAGACTTAGTCTTGTCAAACATTTTATATATAACTTTGATCCACACCCTAGATCGGGGCTTACAAAAGTACTCAGACTGTCCAGGTCCTCTGACCTCTACCACAGTTCTTCATGGGAAAGCAACAACAACAGCACACAGGCTGTCTAGGTCCTCATACCTCTACCACAGTTCTTCATGGGATACACAAAGGTATAAAGAGTTTGGTGTGAGGATTTCAGTATCCTCCAGTTCAGCTTAGGAGTCAGTGTGTGTCCAAATAGACAGAATCACACACTGCTCTTAATGTGATGAAAATAATGATCACAGTAGAGTAATAATATGGAAATGAGTTTAGAATGCTCTAGTGTGATGTCAGTGAAACTCTGGACTTTTTTGGATTGAAAAAGATGAATATTTGAGTCCTTCTCTGGAAGTTGTGTGAAAAACAGAGTGACGTAATTCATCTTGTGTTCTTCGTGAGGTTCAACAGAGTGAAGATGTTCTTTAAGCTTCAAATATGCTTCGTGTGTTCAGCAGCTGTCGAGTTGCATGCAGTTTGTCTTTCGTTTGAAACTTTCTCTGAGTGTCTTCTTCATTATCTTAGTCACGGCCTTTCTTTCTTTTTCTATATCACGTGCACAATGATTATTGGTCACACTTCACTTTTAACTTGGAATGCATGTGTTGGAGCCAACAGGTTGCAAGTGTTCTTCACCTCGTACCTTGTACTGTTTGATGATATGTCTACAAAGAAACATTAATTATTTCAGTGCATTAAAATCATCAAATATGATCGTTATAAAGTAAATTGAAAGGAGAAAAAATAGTTTAAAAAATTGTTTCACGGTAAGTCATGGAAACAGTGTCTCCTTCACATGGTGTCTAGATTGATCACGGTGTCTGAGTGTCACAGTGTCTTGTAGTTACAGTGTCTTGTTCATGGTATTTGGATTCACGGTGTCTGGCTTCACGGTGTCTGGCTTCACGGTGTCTGGCTTCATGGTGTCTGGTGTCACAGTGTCTGGCTTCACGGTGTCTGGCTTCACGGTGTATGGCTTCACAGTTTCTGGCTTCACGGTGTCTGGTGTCACAATGTCTGGCTTCACGGTGTCTGGATTCACAAAGTAACCATGTTCAGACTTAAATAATGATGATAATAGAAAGGATTAGACTTAAGCATTTATCAAAGAAGGTATTATGAGAGTAGATCAAAGATAGTATAAAGTAGGTAAACGAAATGTATAGCAATTAAGATCTTGCATGGCTCTTCTTAAAGCACGAGAAAACTTTAAACATAAATACACATGATTTAATATAACTTATAGGAGTTAACTAGGTTGAATAAGATTTGTGATCATTAAAACATGATTAATACATGAGGAGTTCAACAATATCTCCCTTTTTGATGATCACAAATCATAAACAGTTAAAGTGTATATTGGATTCAACTATAGAAAAAAAAGATAAAAGGAAAGCATATAGAACTTCTCCCCCTTTTGGGATAATCAAAAAGATAAAAGAAGTAAAAATAAACATTTCATTAATAGCAAGAAAGGTTCAGTACAAAACAGAAGAGGAATACAAAAGTAAAATCATTCCTATCAAAAAAAAGTAATCACTGTGCTTCTTCATGGGTTGGCCTTCTCTTTTCCTTTAGTTGTAGTGGCAGAAGAGGAAGCCATAGGGGCAGAGGTTGAGGTAGTAGAAGGTAGTGAGCTGGTTGATAAAGAGGGTAACAGAAGGTCTTTAAAGACTGAGGGAGCCAAGGTAGGAACAGTAGAAGATCTCAGTAGTTGTTGATTGAGAATCAGAGGCCTGATCTGACTTAGTGCTTGGCCAATAGACATTGTGGTTGAGGCTAGGGAAGAGGTGAAGGTAGGCAGCCCAGGTCTGAGAGGTGCAGCTACTGGAGAAACAATAGTTGTACTCTGGACATGAAGATAGGGCCTCAGGAGTTTGATGAAATCTGTAATGATTTCTCCACCATACCGCATAGACTTTTCAAAATCATACTTGTTCTCCATAAACTTATCCAACAATCGGGTAAACTCTATGAGCTTCTGGACTTGGGTTTTGAAAGCTTGAGTCATAGGAGGAAGCTACAGATTTTCTACAAGGTACTTGAAATGATTTGTCATATAGGCCTTAGAGAAGATTCTATTGAAGTAGAAATCCACTTTCTTGGAAATTTATTACTGAGCATCATTAGCAATTTTGGAGTGGGTTTGTACTATGTCAAGAACTCGATCACTGTTCTTAATTACTTCAGATAAAGAACTCGCATTGAAACCACTGAGAACATTCTGAAGCTCTTCTTTGACTATAGTTCTGAGCAGATCACTGTCCAATGAGGGTTTAGAGGATTGAACAGATTCTTTGACAGCTGTGGTCAGAGATTTTAGTTGATTCAACACCTTTAGAAGACACCCTGTGTACTCATCAGTGAGTTTATTATGATTGGAAACAAGCTCTTTCATTTGCTTCACAATTTGTTTGTTCCTTTCAGCAATCTTTTCATCTAGAGATTCTAGATAAGGTTGAATCCGAGACACACCAACCTGTGGGATTTGAGGAGCAACAGGTTCTATAGGAGGAGAAACAGATTCAGATCTCGAATGCAGCTCTCTCTGCATGTCTTCAACCATATTTCTTAAAGTCTTCACCTCATTACTGAGCAGCTTATTTTCAACTCTTACTTCTTGAATCTCATGGAGCATCTTAGGTTGTATTTTCCAAATAATTTTCTCCAATAATAGTGAGGTGTCTCCCTCACTTAAATTGGTCATAGGAAGAGTTTGAGTATTCATGATTTTCTTAACTCCAGATAAGAGGGTAGCACGAAATTCCTTCAGATCTTCCTTACTTACAAAGGATGATTGTTCAGACACGGGTTCAGAAGTAGGAACTGGTACGGATTCAGGTTCCTTTTCAGGTGCAATATTAGAGACTGATTTCAACTGAAATAGAGAGGAAATGTCAAGTCTAGTTGTTGTAACCTGCTGAGAGACATCCACATCATATAAACTGGGAAATTTATACTGAATTTATGCAGGAATTGACTCAGTTAAATGTGAGGCTCCAATAGACTCAAGATTTGGGGTTTTCTCCCCCACAACAGGTGCCTCCTCCTTAGGACTAAGAGGCTTAGGATCTTGGTCTAATTCCACAAACTCGACTCTATCTTCCTCACTCATCTTTTGTCTAGACAGCTGAAAAGCTAGCTCCATCTGTTCTTCAGGAGTAGGTATGACTTCAGGCAAAGATTGTTCCATAGGGAGTTCCTCAAGACTGACCTCTTGAAAAATAAGTAGCTCTTCCACTATAGGTTCTTCCACTGTAGACACTTCCATGGCATACTTTTTAGGTTCTTCAGCAACTGATTCTGTTACAGCTTCAGGTTGAGTTTCCAAATTAACAGCTTCCCTAGAAGTAGGGACTTCTTCTTCAAGAACTACATGAGGAGTAGCAGTGTTGACTTCCTCAACAATAACATCTTCCCTAGGTGGCACTTCAGCCTCTTCTTCCTCTTCTTCAACATACTCAACAATCTCATCTGGTTCCAAACCAAGATCAGAAATATCTCGTGGTCTTGAGAGATAATCCACCGGATTCAATTTCTCATAAATTATTTCATTGTCTTCCACCCATTCCTTTTTCCAAGGATTCCAGTCTATCTTCATTCTTTTGATAGTGGCTTTTGAGAGAGAAAACTCACATTCCTTAATCAATTCCTTATTTGGTCCAACCATTCCCTTGGAAAGAAGCATGGATGAGATTAGCCGAAAGTATAACAGAGAAGTAGACTTTGATGTGACTTTGATTAACTCACACATATGGTGTATGATATACTTTCACAAGTTGATCTTATGCCCATTTTTCATAAGATGAATCAGAAACACATATTGGTATTTTAGGATATAAAAATCACCTTTCCTGGGACTAACCAAATTATGTACAAACTTGAACAGAAGCCTTGTTTCTCCATCTAATTCAGAAGCTATGGCTCTCCTCTGGGTGCCATTTCTAGTTAAGGTTTTCAGGGCATCTTCTAAATAAAATAAATTGGTTGTCGGTGGAGGTCCTCTCTGATAGTCCTCACAGATGCCTTCATGAGGTATCCTAAGGCATGCATCCCATAACCTCGAAGAAAATGAGCATCTATGGCCATTAACCCAGCTCCATACAACATAACTATCACCAGAATCGAAAGATAATTGAACGTACTGGTAAAACTGAGCCACTAACCTAGGGTAGATGGGTTTGTCTACCTTCAAGAACCACTCTAACCATCCTTTTTTTTCTAACACTCTCAATACCATAGACTTACTAGACAAAAGCCAATTGGGAAAAATCTCTTTCTCAGGTATAGCAACACGGTTTACCAGATTCATATTTAAAGGTCCTTCGGGTGTCAGCTTAGGTGCAATATTCTTCTTCTTTGAGATGCGCTTTTCAGGTGTCGATGATGATGGATGTTTCATTCTTGGCATTCACTGATGGTTCGAGCAAGAAAAAGGTTGCAGGGATGAAGAAGGGTTCGAAAGGAGTAAGTAAAAGAAACCTCGAGTGAAGAATCGAGTGATACTTCCTTTGTTTTATCATTTAGGAATACCAAGCGTCACAAAAACAAAAATGCGGGAAAATAAAAAAGGTGAAAAGAATAATTACCATGATACGGGTTTAAAGAAAAAAACATAAAGAATTTTTACGGTGAGACCGTAAACAAGCTACACGGTGAGACCATGAACTAACTTCTCAGTGCGCGTTACGGTGAGACAGTAAACCAGCTACAAGGTGAGACCATGAACTAACTTCTCAGTGCGTGTTACGGTGAGACAGTAAACATCAGATAATAAGTATAAAATACTAACGGTGAGACCGTAAACATAAAACTTTAAAGTGAGACAGTAAACGTCAGAGATAGTAACTGAGAAATCGTAATCATGAAACAGTAAAATATAACACAGTGAGATATCGAAAAGTAAGACCTGAAACAGTAACAAGTAAGGTATCTATTTGAGATTTATCATGCCTATTTCATGTATGATGTAGTCTATTCTCTTAGAATTTAATGGTTTGGTGAATATATCAGCAAGTTGATATTCAGTACCAATGAATTCCAGAGTGATATCACCTTTTTGATAATGATCTCTCAAAAAGTGATGTCTCACATCAATATGCTTTATCCTAGAATGTAAAACAGGATTCTTTGAGATGTTAATAGCACTTGTGTTGTCACAATTTATAGGTACATGTCTGAATTGATATCCATAATCTAGTAATGTGTGTTTCATCCACAAAATTTGTGCACAACTACCAGGAGCTATGTATTCAGCTTCTGCAGTAGATAATGCAACAGAGTTTTGTTTCTTACTACACCATGATACTAGTGACTTGCCTAAAAAGTGACATGTTCCATAGGTGCTTTTTTTATCTAACTTATAGCCACCAAAGTCAGCATCAGAATAACTAACTAATTCAAATGATTATCCTTTAGGATAAAACAGTCCTAGATTGGGTGTATGCTTGAGGTATTTGAAAATTCTCTTTACAGCATTTAAATGAGATTCCTTAGGGTTTTCTTGAAAACGAGCACACATACACACACTAAACGTAATGTCAGGATGACTAGGATTTAAGTAGAGTAAACTTCCAATAATTCCTCTATAAGTGGTTTGATCAACAGATTTTTCATCTTCATCAAGATCCAACTTACAAGTGGTACTCATGGGAGTGTCACTACTTTTAGTGTTGTCCAATCCAAAACATTTTAGAAGATCTTTTTTATATTTAATTTGATTTAAAATAATACCATTTTCATTTTGAAAAAATTGAAATCCAAGAAAATATTTGAGTTCTCCCATTAAACTCATTTCAAATTCGTTTTGCATCATTTTAGAAAAATCAACACATAAATAATTCTTTGAAGATCCAAAAATAATGTCATCTACATAGATTTGAACAACTAAAACATCATTAGAAATTCGTTTTATAAAAAGAGTAGGATCAGCTATTCTTTTTTTAAAACCTTTAGAAATGAGAAAAGTACTCAATCTGTCATACCAAGCTTGTGGAGATTGCTTCAAACCGTATATGGCTTTTGATAGTTTAAAAATATGATTTGGAAAATAGGGGTTTGTAAATCCAAGGGGTGGTTCGACAAAAACATCCTCAGATATATACCCATTTAAGAATGCACTCTTAACATCCATTTGATATAGTTTGAAATTCAGATGTGTAGCATAGGCAAGCAGGATTCTGATGGCTTCAAGTCTGGCTACTGGTGAAAATGTCTCCTCATAGTCAATTCCTTCTTCTTGATTATAGCCTTGTGCAACTAGTATAGCCTTGTTTCTAACTATGTTACCAGCTTTATCAACTTTATTTCTAAAAACTCATTTAGTTCCTATGGTCAAAGTGTCCTTAGGTCTATCTACTAATTCCCAAACTTTGTTTCTTTCAAATTGATTCAATTCTTCTTGCATAGCCATCACCCAAAATTCATCATTGATTGCATCATTGATATTTTTAGGTTCAAGCTGTGAAAGAAAAGCTTGATGTTCAACCTGGTTTCTCAAAGAAGCTCTAGTTTGTGTTCCTCTATCTAAATCTCCTACTACAGCATCTAAATGATGGTTTTTAAGAGTCCTAGTTGGTCTAGAAAAGGTAGGGCTAGAAATTTCAGCTTCATTTACAGGTTTGGGTTCTACAAAAACAGGTTCTGGAAAGTTTCCAGAACTGGTTGTCTTAACAACAGGTTCACTGTTTTTGTCATTAAGGTTTAGAATGGACATATCTTCTTCAATATATTCAAGAGGGGTCTTAGGTTCATGTGGATCAGTTTCATCAAATTTGATGTGCACAGATTCTTCCACACATTTGGTTCTCTTATTGAATACTCTATAGGCTTTACTCGAGATTGAGTAACCTAGGAAAATTCCTTCATCACTTTTGGAAGAAAATTTTTCAAGATTATATTTAGTATTGAGAATAAAGACTTTGCAACCAAAAACTCTAAAGTAATTAACCTTAGGTTTCCTATTATTCCAAATCTCATAAGGAGTCTTTTTAAGAATTAGTCTAATCAAGACTCTATTTATAATGTAACAAGCTGTATTAACAGCTTCATCCCAAAAGTAAATTGGAAAATCATATTCATTGAGCATTGTCCTAGTAATCTCTTGAAGAGTCATATTTCTTCTTTCTATTACACCATTCTATTGAGGTGTTTTAGGAGAAGAGAAGTTGTGACTGTAGCCATTGTGTGAGAAATAAGATTCAAACTCTTGATTTTCAAACTCACGGCCATGATCACTTCTCAAGGTCTTGATCCTAAGTCCACTAAGGTTTTCTACAGACTTGTAATATTTGATAAAATAAGAACAAGCTTCACTTTTGTGAGCAAGAAAATATACCCAAGTGTACCTAGAAAATAATCTACAAGAACATATACATAGTTCTTCCCATTTAGGCTTGAAACTCTTGTGTTCTTCGTGAGGTTCAACAGAGCGAAGATGTTCTTTAAGCTTCAAATATGCTTCGTGTGTTCAGCAGCTGTCGATTTTCATGCAGTGTGTCTTTCGTTTGAAACTTGCTCTGAGTGTCTTCTTCGTTATCGTGCTCAAGGCCTTGCTTTTTGTTTCTGTATCGCGCGCACAATGATTCTTGGCCACACTTCTCTTTTAACTTGGAATGCATGTGTTGGATCCGGCAGGTTGCAAGTGTTTTGCACCTCGTACCTCGTACTGTCCGATGATATGTCTATAAAGAAACATTAATTATTTCAGTGCATTAAAATCGTCAAATATGACCGTTAGAAAGTAAATTGAAAGACGACAAAATAGTTTAAGAAACGGTGTCACGATAAGTCATGGAAACGATGTCTCCTTCACACGGTGTCTAGATTGATCACGGTGTCTGAGTGTCACGGTGTCTTGCCGTTACGATGTCTTGTTCACGGTATCTGGCTTCACAGTGTCTGGCTTCACGGTGTCTGGCTTCACAAAGTAACCATGTTTAGACTTAAATAATGATGATAATAGAAAGGATTAGACTTAAGCATTTATCAAAGAAGGTATTATGAGAGTAGATCAAAGATAGTATAAAGTAGGTAAAAAAAATGTTGAGCAGTTAAGATCTTTCATGGCTCTTTAAAGCATGAGAAAACTTTAAACATAAATACACATGATTGAATATAACTTATAGGAGTTGACTAGGTTGAATAAGATTTGTGATCATTAAAACATGATTAATACATGAGGAGTTCAACACCCTTTTATAGGTTGTCTCTCCCCTATTAATTCTCCTTTTCGCTGGATGATTTTGGTGGGTAACATATTCTTATAAAAAAACTAATCATTGTTTTTACAATTACCATCATTAATAAACAAATAGACATTTATATAATCTTTTAAAAAACATAATTTTATATAAAAAAATCACAACACATTTAACAAAAATGAAACAATAAAAGAAATTCAAATCAGGAAGGTTCAGGTTATGAACTGTCCATCAGTCTCTACGGTTTCACCTGTTTCTGCTTCACTTTCCTCTACTTCTTCAGTATCGAGAAAATAATCATTATCACCATGATCACTATCCACATGGTTGCATCTAGAAGGTCTGAAATCTCTCTTTATGGCCTGAAACATCCGCAGCATCCCATCATCCATAACTTCAAAATAGAAACACACGAACACCTTCAAAAATACACATGGATCTAATTTTCATAAATATTGAAGAATAATGATGCTTTCAAGACAGGATAACCAAGAAGAGATTGTGAGAGAATATATAACATAATATAAAATGTTCATACTATATGGGCATCATGCAATAAAGTGATGAGAATAAAATCTGAAAGGACAAAACAAGAAGGCAAGAGAATATGAGATACTTTCACATGGTGTAAATGGATATCTAGTCACTTGAAAGATGAATTCTTAAGTTGGATGTGTACCTCCCCAATAGAAACCCACAAAGGAGAAACTGAATGTGGTAGTAATGAAAGAACTAAATCAATAAAGACATTCATCAAGAGATTTCAACACTATGGAATAAATTGCAGCCCAATGAGATCCAAAGCAGTTTTAGATAATTCCAAGGGTTGAAGGATAACCGGTAGTAGTATATGAAGCATAAAATACCAAAATAAATATCCATAAAAAGTGTTTCTTTCATGAGATGAAGGATTATGATCTTATCCTTCTTTGTTGACTTCCAGGAGCTTCTCCTTCCAAATAATTATTCGTCTCTATTATAGCAACTCAGATTTTTCATGTATTATTTTTGGATATTATATGGATTATTTTCGAAACCAGACGCGAAGACAGCGTGTGATTCCGAGTACCGATGTGATCGAATTTAATTTTTGAAATATATTAAATATATTAAATGCACAAGCGCCTAGTTTTCCTGAAAAAGTAGAATAACTTCGGTTGGAGGGTGCGTCCCACATCGAACTTGGGTGTTTTGTTATCATTATAATTCTCTATAAATAAACTCCAATGTATCTCTTAAGAAGCATCTTGGGTATTGGGTTCACCACTCTCTGTCATTCTACATGGAATCAGAGCAGGTCTAACTCAAACGCTCCCTCCCTCTCTCTCCCCTCTCCCTACGGTTTCATCAATTCTCCCCCGCCCAAAGGGGGGTGGCATCCCCCATCGCCAGTAGGCATCGTTTTTTGCCATCACCCCTCCTCCTTCGTCTCCAAGCCCTGTACGCCGGCACCTCCTTGTGCGACATCCCATGTGCGCGTCGCCCCTCTCCCGATGCGACCACTCCAGCTGCGATAACACCCGACGCCCCCCTCCAAACGCACCACTTCGCCTTCTTTCCTGTGCGACGGCCTCCTGCACATATGTCCCCCACATCCCAATGGTCCCCCCCCCCCTTGTGTACCCCCCCCCCCTTCCTGACAGTCGTTGTTGCCCCTTCCTTGCGTCGCGCGACCTCTTCCTGTCATGATCTCTCCCGTCACCCCACCCTAATGTGACGACGGTTGTCGCGTAAACCTCAGCGGTCGATGTCCATCTCCAGCACATCCTAGGCATGGTCATTATCCTACCACGGATGCCCCCAAGCAACCCCTCCAGCCTCCCCTTCCCTCAATGACACAGCACCTGACGCGTGCTGCCCCTCCCTCCTCTGACACTAGTCGCACCGCCATGGATTGATGACATCCCTCAGTTCCTCTGCATGCGTGCCACCCTGCGCACTCCAGTCCCTTTGTCATCAGATTTGGTTGTTCGGCTCTCTCCTTTTCCCATTGATGTAATCCCACTATCCCTACCGAACATTCAAAGAATGTCCCATCGTGTGTTCCTAACCCGACCATTCCTGTCGAGGCTCGATCTGGATATTCCAGCCTTTTCAATCCATTTCTAGCTATTCCTGCTGGTTCTGCATGGCGAGCATTAGTCCTTGATCGACGCATCTTTTTTTGCAGCATTATCCATCATTTTTTAGCATCATCCATCATTTTTTCTTCTTGGGGAAGCAGTCATGACGGTTTATATTTTGTTATGTTTTGTCTTGTTATGTCATCAAACTAGATATATCCAGGTTGAGGGGGAGTGTTGGAAGTGTCTGTGTTTTGTTTTGCTTTGATTTGTTTTCTTTAATTATGTATCCAAGCTAAGTAGACCTAGCTTGAGGGGGAGTGTTGGAGTGTCTGTCTCACATCAGACTTGGGTGTTTTGTTATCACTATAATTATCTATAAATAAAATCCAAAGCCTCTCTTAAGAGCCATCTTGGGTATTGGGTTCACCGCTCCATTCTACAACTTATAAACGAAGGCTGAGATCATAAATCTGACGGCGTCGTTGAGTTCAGAGCGCGGGTTTTACCCTAGGCGCGATATAACCTTGGAACACATCGAGCGTTCGGATTGAGGCGCGGTCGTGTGCGAACATTTAAAATAAATTAATGAAATAATTTATTTATTTAAATGTTTACCCGACCTAAAGAAATTCTTCAAATGCACGCTTATGAAAAAAATTTAGGGTTAGCCGCATAACCCTACAAATCGATGAGATCCATTGGAGAGCGCGTTGGAGGAACTCTGTTGGAGAACAACCGGATTGAGGATCGTCGGTCGGTGTGCAACGAAATTCAAGGATCTCTCCAACGACAACGACACAAAATCGTTCTTCTCCAGCGATTGATCCAAATTGAGGTAAGATGTTGGTTTATGTGGTTTTCTTCCCCATTATTTATTTCTACGATGAAAGAGAATCAATCGACCAACAGATTGATTCGCGAATCAGTCGTATTGCAGGATGGGTTTACCTGTGGGGACTATTAGGAAAAAAAATTATGTTATTATGGTTCTTCGTTAGTCGTTCTGACAGAAACTGATCGAGACCAACAGAACATGATCGAGGTTCGTTCCAATTTTGTGTGTTTCTTGATTTTCTCCCTTTGTTCTACATGCGTTCATCATCGATGCTTCGTTTGATTGGTGGTTCGACCTAAATATTGAGAAATCAAACGTTACACACCCGTTTCTTGGCGCAACGATTCGATATCGCAGATCCAAACTCAGTATGTCGTGGGGATCGTGCGATGACGGTAGCGACAAGTGAATCGAACCGGATTGGAGACCCTCAAAATTTGAGCAATGCGTGCAACGGCAACGAGAATGGAGGATAACCAATTCTCGTGCGAATCGGGTGATTGGAATCTAGCGAGCGGCAATGGCAAGGCTCAGCCGGAGTGGATCTGTGCTTTCCAGCGCAATTCACGGTGGATCCAGGGGACAAAGGAGCGGACGACAACGTGGAGAAGAAAACCACAGGATTTGTGAAATCCCATGGTACACGGCGTGTGTTCCGGAGGAACACTCCTTGTGGGACCCTTGGTGCGGCGCTAGGCTTCCGTGGATAAGTATTACACGACTTGTGACCCTGTCACACGGTGTGTGACTCTTCCTAGTTGGCTCAGCGTGTACCTCGGAGGGTACACACACGGCCAAGAGTACACAGTCATAGACACGCCGTGTACTCCGACACGGACACGACCAGGCCATATGTACACTGGCATAGCCGTGTACTTGGACACGGTCAGAAGTATGCAGGTTGGGACACAACGTGTACTTTGACACGGACACGATCACGGGTTGTGATACACGGGCAGGACCAAGTGCCGAAGGGACTCTCCATGTACAACTAGTACACGTCGTGTACTGCTTCAAAGAAGGCTTGGAGCCCCTGTCCTCTTCAGCTTGGACAAGTTTTGTTAGGGTGTGTTCCCTATAGCCATTCCCTAAGGGTTAGTATGGAATCGCGTCATACACATAGGATAATGATCCCTTCAGCAGGACTTCTTGGATAGAGTTGTTGAAATCCTTCTGTGAGGCCCGGAGTGAGATTTTCTATCATCATCTTACCCTAGGTGGAGTTCTTGGTATCATCGTGACCAACACTACGCGGGCATCGATCCTCTACTTAGTTGGTCATTCCAGATTGAGTTGTTGGTATACCTCATGACCTAGGGTGTGATCCTCATCTGTGTATCGTTCTCTTCAGACTTCTAGCGCATCCATCTTATAGTGGGACCCAATGAGCAATACATCTCGGACGAACGCCATCAGTGCTATCCGACCCGTGGAGTGTGTTCTCCCGGATGAGTGTTATGTAAAACCTTCAAGCAGGAATTCTAGGGTGGCATTACGGCTGTGACTTTACCTTGAGATCGTGTGTCTTTGTTGAGTATATCTAGATATTTTTGTTATATGTGTTGTAGACATATACCTGTGTAGAGCTGGATATTATTCTTATTGTTATATACTTAGTGTTTTAGGGGTGTCCTACTGGGTATTGTTATACTCACCTATGCACGGGCTTTGCCCGCATGTGTCATGTCTTTTGCAGATGATCGACCTTTTGACGGAGTCCTAGAGGGACTAGGACCAGGCGGTGCTTAGTGGGCCGGACGGAACGAGGTGTGTTCCTACGGTTATCTTGACAACAGTCCCTATCTTTACTTTCAGATGGGACTTGTTTCCAGACTTTGTGGTGGGCATGTATTTGGGCTTGTTTACTTTTCATTATTTTTTGTGCTCTAGTTGTGGGATTTAGATGTATGCATGCATGGTTTATCAGTTGTTTTACATTTCGATATTGTATGGGCTTGGAGATGTGTGCGTGTGTACAAATACTTTAGGCTAAGGTCTCCCATGTTAGTGATATGTGATAGGACCAGCACTTCCGCCACCTAGAAGGTACATTCCAGAAGGGGAAAGAGGGTCCCAGTCTCAACAAAATGAGGTGGGCCCAACTTGGTTTTGGTTAGAGATTCTCTCAGGCGGTTATAAGTATTGGGGTGGGAAGAGAGAGGGGCAGTGGGGGGTTAGTTTGTTACAGCCTGGGGCTTGGGCAGGTTTGAGGGAGAGTACTCAACCTGTATGTTATTTCTTCTCCTTCCCTCTGCTTATCTTTCCTGCTGTTGTATTTCTATTCGATAGTAGCCATTAATACCAATACCGGAGTTTTCTGTGGTGCTCATATTCATCAACTGTTCCGACCTGTCACGCCTTGCCAGTGGAGACGAGGAACCAGTCTCGTCTGGATGGTTTCGAACAGCGCCTTGAGGTACTCGACCTCAAAATTGATACTACTTTCACCTCCTTAACTTCATTCATTGTTGCGATCAACGTTCAGCTGCAGACACGAGGTGAACAAGATGATCGGGCACGTCAGGTACTGGCGAAGACCTTTGCCAACTATCAGAAAAACATTTCTGCCCCTATTCACTGCTGGGAGAAGGCACCACAGAAGCCCGAGGTACATCCTTCAACTTGTTCCGATTTATCTGCCTCTCATGCCGCTGAGTCACCCACCCGGGAGCATCCCAATTCGGCACCTGATGTCCCACCCACCCCTGTAGAACATCGGCCTAAACAACAAGTCACGGGCCACCACGTCGACTTACTTGTTTTTGGTGGCTCGGCTCCTCGGGGATGGATTACAAGAGCAAAATTGTTCTTCATAATTAATCAAACTCCAAAAACTGAGAAGGTTTCCTTTGCACAAATAAGCATGGAAGGCATTGCAATCAATTAGTTTATCTTCCTGCATGAAGTTATGTCGGGAGTATTTTGGCCCTTTTTCAAAGAGGAGCTCATGTAGCGTTTTAGTGGCCTCGACATCCAGAATCCTTGCGAGGAATTAGTGGACCTCCAACAACAAGGTTTTGTCCAAGATTATATCGAGCATTTTGAGTATTTAGTCTCCCTTCTTCCTCGCCAACCAGAGCAACAATATGTCGACTACTTTCTTCATAGGTTGCGCGATGACATTCGCAACTGGGTACGTATACATAACCCAGACACTTGCCTACAGGCAATGCGTTTAGCCTGGCATGTTGAATTGGTTGTCTGCAAAGGTGTCGGTCTCTCTCCTCGGGGTACTGCTCCTCGCCCACAGTTTGGTAGTTATAGCAGTTTCAGTCAGTTGAGTATCCACTCCAACTTGCCACATCCAGTCTCTTCACCCCTTTGCAATGAGAAACAACTAGATCCAAACAGCATCACAACCAGTCAAGGGGCATCTCGTCAGACATCCCAAGGCAGTTGCGGGGTACACCATTTATCTAGCCAGGAATGGGACGACCGCCACAAGAAGGGGATCTGTTTCCGCTGTGGAAATCCTTATAATCCCATCCACAAATTCTCGAATGCAAAAATGCATGTGCTACTGTTTGCTGAAGACGAAGTACTTCCTGACATAGACACAGCAGCACTGCTGCCTGCCGACATTGCCCATGACACTACGACCCAAATGACCAGATTCAGTGTTAGGTGCTCGAAAACCATGGATCAGGACTTACAACATCTCTTCACCGCCCACCAGTCAGTTTTTTCCACCCCCAGAGGCCTCCCTCCCCAACGTCCAGCCAAACATAAAGTCACTTTACTCCCTGGCCTGGGACCTGTTTCAGTACGGCCTTATTAGTACCCGCAGTTTCAGAAAAACGAGATTGAAAAAAATGTCCGAGAAATGCTTCAACAAGGTACCATCTGCCCAAGCACGAGTGCCTATTCTACCAAACAGGTGTGGTTATGGATCCTGCTAAGATCAAAGCTGTCATGGACTGGTTGACCCCTCTCACGGTCAAGGGTATCTTCGGTTTCCTCAGCCTTATAGGCTACTATCATAAATTTATCAACGGTTAGGGTAGCATTGCCCAGCCCCTCACACAACTCACTCGCAAAGAGGGTCTCCACTGGACTGCCGCCGCCGAGCAGGGATTTTCCCACTTAAAGCAGTTGTTGAAGGATGTGAAGCATGTTCCTGATATTCGCCTCAATCTGATATCCACTGGAATGCTCAACGATGAGGGATGTGTCAGTTCCTTCGGTGATGGGAAATGGAAGTTTACTAAAGGTAACTTTGTAATTTCTAAAGGAAAGAAAGATACATCTCTTTATCTCACAGATGCAAGACCATGTGGAGGAGAAGTAAATGCAGCCATAAAAGATGTTCCTGCAGAAGTTTGGCATAGGCGGCTGGGTCACATGAGCGAGAGAGGAATCACAATGCTCTCCAAGAAAGATCTCTTGCCAGGAATAAAAGGCACACATATGGATACTTGTGTTGATTGCATTATGGAAAAACAACACAGAGTATCGTTTCAGGGTTATATACCATCCAGAAAAGAAAATGTTTTAGATTTAATTCACACTGATGTTTGCATGATGAGCACCAAGACAATGGGAGGTGCTATTTATTTTGTCATCTTCATAGATGATCATTCCAGAAAAGTCTGGGCCTTTTCTTTGAAAACTAAAGATCAAGTGCAGGATGTTTTCAAGCAGTTTCATGTGAAGGTGGAAAGAGAAATAGACAAGCGGTTAAAGTGTGTGCGAGTAGACAATAGAGGAGAGGTCCATGGTCCATTTGAGGAGTATTGCAGGAGTTTTGGCATCAAACTGGAAAAATCAGTACCGAAGACGCCTCAGCATAACGGTCTTGCTGAGAGGATGAATAGAACAATTTGCGAGAGAGTAAGATGTATGCTCTCAAATGCAAAGCTGCCAAACACCTTTTGGGGGGGAGGCAATGATGACCGCAGTTGATATTATCAACCTTTCTCCATCAGTTCCACTGAACTATGACGTTCCAGAAAGTGTTTGGACAGGTAAAGATGTTTCATACAAACACTTGAGAGTATTTGGCTGCAGGGCATTTGTTCGCATCCCGAAAGATGAGCGGACAAAGCTGGATGGAAAAGGAAAACAATGTATCTTTTTTGGATACGGTCATAAAGAGTTTGGATACCGATTCTGGGATCCTATCAGCAGGAGGATCGTTAGAAGAAGAGATGCGGTGTTTCTTGAGGATTAGACGATTGAAGATTTTGAGAAGCCAGAAAGTGCAGAGAAGTCACAACCTGAGGAAATTCCAGTCAGTCTGGAACCAGTCTCACCACCATCAGTACCAGCTAGCGCGAGAGAGATACGCGACACTGATGATACATCACTACCAGGTAATATGTCTTCATTTTCTGAAATGTCTGCATCATATGATTTTCCAGAACAGATTCCCCCCGAAGCACAGTTGAGGAGATCCACCAAAGAACGACAACCGAGTCGTAGATACTCACCAAATGAGTATGTGATGCTCACTGACGGGGGAGAACCAGACAGTTATGATGATGCAGTCAGAAGTCAGCAGAAGATGGAATGGAATAAGGTCATGCAAGAGGAGATGAGATCATTGCACAAAAACCGTACATTTGATTTGGTAGAATTACCACACGGAAAGAAGACACTCAAGAACAAGTGGGTGTACAGAATTAAAGGAGAAGATAACAGCTCACAATCGCGCTATAGAGACAGAATGGTTGTGAAGGGATTTGGTCAAAATAAAAGTATTGACTTTGATGAAATTTTTTCTCTTGTGGTTAGAATGTTTTCTATCAGAGTTGTTCTTGGATTGATGGCTAGTTTAAACCTGGAGGTTCAACAACTGAATGTAAAGACAGCGTTCTTACATAATGATCTTGAGGAGGAGATATACATGGAGCAGCCAGAGGGATTTCGGGTGAAAGATAAAGAAAAATTGGTATGCAAGCTTAAGAAAAGTTTATATGGTCTGAAATAGGCACTGAGGCAGTGGTTAGGAAATTTGACTCATTCATGGAGAAAAATGAGTACAGGAGGACGACCGCTGATCACTGTGTTTTTATCAAACAGTTTGCTGAGGGTGATTTCATTATCTTATTGCTTTATGTTGATGATATGTTGATTATTGCCAGAGATATCACCAAGATTGACAGGTTGAAGAATGAGTTGAACAAGTCTTTTGAAATGAAGGACTTGGGAGACGCTACTCAGATTCTTGGTATGACGATTACTCGTGACAGGAGGAATCACAAGATTTGGCTATCTCAGGAGCGGTACATTGATAAGGTTCTTAAAAGATTCAACATGGGAAAGGCGAAACCAGTTAGCACTCCACTTGCGAGTCATTTCAAACTCACGACAAGTCAGAGTCCATCAACTGAGAAGGAGAAAACAGAAATGGAAATGGTTCCTTATCAGTCAGCAGTTGGCAGTCATATGTATGTCATAGTGTGCACCAGACCAGACATTGCTCACGTTGTTGGCGCTGTGAGCAGGTTCTTATCAAATCCAGGAAAGGAGCACTGGACGGCGATCAAATGGATATTGAGGTATCTCCGAGATACATCTAGTCATTGTTTATGTTTTGGAAGTGACAAACCTGTTTTGGAAGGATATACAGATGCAGATATGAGTGGAGATGTAGACACGAGAAATCCATATCCGGATAACTGATATCATTTGCAGAGGAAGCAGTCCCATGGCAATCACGACTTCAGAAGTGTGTTGCCTTATCCACCACAGAAGTAGAGTATATCACGGTCACTGAGGGCTGCAATGAGATATTGTGGATAAGTTTTTACAGGAGCTGGGACAGAGTTAGGAGAATTATATTCTCTATTGCGATAGTCAGAACGCTATTCATCTTAGTAAGAACCTAACATTTCATTCCAGGTTCAAACACATCGACGTGAGATATCACTGGATCCGAAATGTGTTGGAAGAAAGATTGTTGAAAGTTGAGAAAATTTACACCAATGATAACGGGGCAGACATGATGACGAAGGTTCTACCGAAAGAGAAGTTGGACGTCTGCAAGGAGACTGCAGGTCTAGATTCTACCCCAAATTGGTCGTGAGGAAAAGATTTGTGGGGGCCACTCCCATTTGTGGGAGAAGTATTCTGTCGGCAGCAGCAACATCTTCTTGGGCGGCAACCTACCAAGACGCCTCCTTGGACCTTTGAAGCAGCCATCTTTGAAGCAGCTGGCAGCGGATGTTTAGGGTTGATGAACCACCAAAAACCAACCCCTTAACGTTGATGAGTTGCTCCATCTTTTTAACGGGATCATAGTCCCATGAATTTGTGATGATATGAAAAACTCACTCTAATCCTGTTGTGTGTATCCTCCGACGTTCATACGGAGAGAGTAATATAAACCAGGCCCCATTATCCCGTGGATGTAGGCAACCTTGCCGAACCACGTAAATTCTTGCGTTGATCTGTTTTTATTCCTCGTTTGTGTGTTTTTTGATCACCACGAACCTCCGCTGCCCCAACATTTCCTTTGTTCTGTGGGAGGGGTCATTCTGGTATGAAACAGACAAGGTAATAAGGAAAAAAACGCACCTCCCTCGAAGAAGAAACACCGCCAATCAATCTGGGAACAGCATATCTACAAGAAGGTGCACAGTCGTCTAAACCATCCTTCTTTTCAGCTTCCAACTGCAATCCATGGTCAACACTCCCTTTCTTTTTCAGTTTGACATGCGATTTTTGAACTTCATACAGCTCTGTTACCAGAGCTTTGGATGCAGATTCTCTTACAGAGGCATCAGCCGATGCAAGATCCTTAAAGACGTCAATATGAAACTCTGGCAACACACTTCCAGGTCGGGGGGTTGTAAACACAGCATCTGCGGCAGCAGCGGATTTGGCCACTGAGTCCCCGTGTACAGACTCTGATTCCAAGTTATCAGGCGCCGATCGTCGCCTCTCTTTGTCCAACGCTTTCCGCTTTTTCTTTTTCTCCATGGGCTTGACTGAACCACGGTTAATGGACGGCGCATCGGCACCGTCTGTAACTTTCACTTCCACTTTCGCCAGCGATGAGTCCGCTCCCTGAGCCATGGTTGGCGGGAAACGTTGCAGAATTACCACGGGGTCCTGCGGCAGGCTCGCGCGCGGACGCGTGACGCTGGCAAGGGCGCAGGTCGGTGCGACTAGTCGGAAGCTTCGACGGCGGGCGAGGGCAAGGAGGCGTTGGTGCGGGGATCGCGCAGCGCAGGCAAGGGGGTGCCGACCGTCGGAGGATGGCGGCCGGGGGCGGCAGCTGGGTCGCAGCCGGCGAGCGGGGGCCGGGGCGGAGCCGGCGAGCGGGAATGGACGCAGGCGGGGGGTTCCGACCGTCGGAGGATGGCGCGGGTGGCAGCGGACGGGGCAGAGCCGGAGCAGGGCTGGACAGGTTCGGGCGGAGCCGCCGTGCGGGGATGGACGCTGGCAGGAGCGGACGGGTCGGGGTGGCGCGTGCGGCGACCATGGGCCTCTTGGGCCATTTATTGGACCTATTGGTCGTTGGGTATTTGGACAAGTACAGGAAAGGGGTCTTTGCTTTATTTATAATTAAAAAAAAAGTTTCAACCCCAATTTAAAAAAGAAAACACTTGTAATAAAAAAATCCACAAAAAACATGATTCTTTCAAAATAAAACCCACTAAATATGGACAAAAAGTTAAATGAATTATGATTGGTAGAAAATGGTGAGGTGTGACATTGAAGGGGAGGCAAGGACAGGTAAGAAGAAAGGGAGACAAGGAAGCGGGGAGGTGGGGCATGCAATGAGGGGACGAGGTAGGGAGGCGAGCAGGGGAAGGGGCCAACGGCGAGTGAAATGTGATGTGAGTGAGGGATGACAAGATGTGCCAATTACCCCTGCCCACGGAGTTACCCTAGCCCAGCGCCTTGTCGAGCTTGCCCCAGGGTTGCACCTTTAGGGTTATGGTGTAGGGTTCACGAGTTGCATTGGCTGCCTCTCTTGTCCCCTACGTAATTATTTATTATACGGTCTTATAATTAATATTAGTAATGAAGAATGAGAGTTTCAAACCAAAAAAGAGGCATAATTTGGGTTAAGGACCCATAATTGGGAAAATGTAAATGGAGAGCCTCCTTTATTTATGTTGGGTATAAAAATAGCTTTTATACCCCAAAAATGTCGTCTCTTCTCGAAACTGCATCCCAACCCAAAAATCATAGCTTGTTGTCACCTTCTCTCATGCGCTCGTCTTGTCGTTGCCCTCCACTCCCATGTTGTAGCTCTTCTCTCCCTTGCTTGTCTCGTCGTTGCCCTCCTTTCTTGTGGACTCATTGTCGTCGTCGTACCCCCCTCCTCCCACCATCGACTTCTCTCCAACATATCGATGTCCCACTTCTCCCAATGCGTTCCGTCTACCATCATACTTCCCGGTCAGTCTCCTCTCATCATCGTCTCTCTTTCCATTCAATATTGTACCACCTCCTGTCTTTGAGCTGCGTTTGAAAGAGATACCTTGTTCGTGGCTAGTGTCATTCTACACCCTCAAAGAAATATTTTAGCACTACTACAAAATAGGTCTTTAACAGAGTTAAAAATGGCATTTAACAGCGCTAAATAAGCGTTGGCTATTGGAGTTAGATTAAAAACCCTAGGTTTTTATTAGTGCTGATAAATGAGTCCTTTATCGACACTAAATAAAGCGTTGAAAATGGGGCATACTACAGTGTGTTGTGACAACACACTGTAGCACCAGTACAATGTGTTGTAACAACACATTGCAGCACCAGAAACGCCAGCAGTAATCAGCAAAGTCAACTACCAATACATAATTTAAATGAAATAAAATTTACAACACAAATACAAGAAAAAAACACTATATTATAGATATTTCAAACATTGGTTTATACAATTACAAAAGTAAAAATTATTACATGCATTAAAAACATCAATGTTCCTTTGTTTTTTAATCCTGACCCTGACTCATGTTATTCCCAAACAAACCACCCCTACTCGACCAAAAGAACACACTTTTATAAGAAAATAATTATCATGTTAGTAATAATATAAAGAAATAAATCAATAGAAAGTGTTAATTTTAAACTAAACTTTGAGTCATACTAGGAACATTGTGTATCAGATTGAGTTGTGGTTGATTCTGCACGTCATGTCATTTTTTGTTCATCTTCAAGAATTATCTATGTAAAAATTAACTAAATAAGTATAAGATAAAAATGATAAGGAAATTAATTAAGTAATAGAAGATAGAATGATGAGAAAACAATCTAGGCTCGTTTGCTCGGTTTTGGCGATGTGATGTGCGTTTTAAACTAAAATGACAAGTATATATTGTAAAGATGCACTTGGAGTTATACTGGTCACACCATGCATCAGATTGAGATTCGACTGATTCCTACACGTTCCAAATAACTTATGGATCATTTTCTTAAAGTATCAAAACAATCCAAATATGTTTACCCGGGTTTGAGTACGTCACTTGTCTTTTTTACTAAAATGTCATTTTAAACTCAAAACACACACTTTGAGTCATACCAGTCACATCATGTGTTGGTTTGATGTAAGACTAATTCCCACATTTCACAAATGAATTATGAATCATTTTACTAAATTATCAAAAAAAACGAGTGCATTTTCTTGGTTTTCAGTGAGTGACGCTTTTTAAACTAAAATGTCAATTTTAAACTGATAACAGACATTTTGAGTCTTATCAGACACATCATGTATAAGATTGAGGTGTGACTAATTCCTACACATCACAAATGACTTATGGATCGTTGTACTAAATTATCAAAACAATCCAAATGTGTTTTCTCGGTATTGAGTATGTCAGTTGCCTTTTTTACTAAAATTAATGTCAATTTTAAATAAAAAGATGCACTTGGAGTCATATCGGTCACATCGTGCGTCAGATTGAGGTGAGACTGATTCCTACACATATCAAATGACTTGTGGATCTTTTTCCTAAAGTATGAAAACAATCTAAATCCATTTTCTCAATTTTGAGTATGTCAATTGTCTTTTTCACTAAAATTAATGTCAATTTTAAATAAAAAATGCACTTGGAGTCATACCGATCACATCGTGCATTGGATTGAGGTGAGGCTAATTCCTAATAGACTCAAATGACTTATGGATCACTATACTAAAGTATTAAAACTACATGAATGCATTTTATCAGTTTTGAGTATGTCACTTTTCTTTTTTACTTAGATGTCATTTTAAACCGGAAACATGCACTTTGAGTCACATCGATCACATCGTGTATCGGTTTGACATAATACTGATTTCTAAATGTCATAAATGGATTATGAATAGTTTTCCTAGACTATCAAGACAATATGAGCAGGTTTTCTTAGTTTTCAATGAGTGACACTTTTTGAACTAAAATATCAATTTTAAACTGATAATAGACACTCTGAGTCATACCGGGTACATCGTGTATCAGATTGAGATGCGGCTGATTCCTACACATAAAAAATGACTTATGGATAGTTTTCCTAAATTATAAAAATAATATAAATGTGTTTTCTTGGTTTGAGTATGTCACTTTTCTTTTTTACTAAAATTAACATCAACTTTAAATAAAAAGACGCACTTGGAGTCATACCGGTCACACCATGTATCAGATTGAGGTTCAACTAATTTCTACACATCCCAAATGACTTATAATTTTTTTCCTAAATTATCAAAACAATCTAAATGAATTTTCTCAGTTTTGAGTATGTTAGTTGTCCTTTTTACTAAAATTAATGTCAATTTTAAATAAAAATACGTACTTGGAGTCATACTGGTCATATCGTGCATTAGATTGTGGTGCGTCTGATTTCCACATGTCCCAAACGACTTATAGTTAGTTTTCCTAAAGTATACAAACAATCTGAATGTGTTTTCTTAGTTTTGAGTACGACACTTGTCTTTTTTACTAAGATGTCACTTTAAACTATAAATACACACTTTGAGTCGTACCAGGCACATCGTGTATCAGTTTGACGTGAGATTGATTCTTACACATCACAAATGACTTATGGATTATTTTACTAAATTATCAAGACAATCTGAAGTTTTCAGTGAGTGAAACTTTTTGAACTAAAATGTCAATTTTAAACTCATAACTGACACTTTGAGTAATATCTAGCACACTGTGTATCAGATTGAGGTGTGGATGATTCCTACATATAATAAATGACTTATGTATCATTTTTATAAAGTATCAAAACAATTAGAATGAATTTGTCCAGTTTTGAGTATGTCGGTTGTCTTTTTTACTAAAATTAATGTCAATTTTAAACAAAAAGACACACTTGCAGTCATACCGGTCACACCGTGCATCAGATTAAGGTGAGGATGATTTCTACACATCCCAAATGAATTAAGTATCATTTTACTAAAGTATAAAAATAATTCAAATGTGTTTTATCAGTTTTGAGTATTTCAGTTGTATTTTTTACTAAAATTAATGTCAATTTTAAATAAAAAACACACTTGGAGTCATACCAGTCACATCATGTGTCGGATTGAGGAGTGGATGATTCCTACACCTCCAAAATGACTTATGGATAATTTTAATAAAGTATCAAAACAATATGAATGTGTTTTATTGGTTTTGAGTACATCACTTTTCTTTTTTACTAAGATTCCATTTTAAGCTAGAAACAAGCACTTTGAGTCATACCTATCACATTGTGTATTATTTTGATGTGATAATAATTCCTATACGTAAAAAATTACTTATGATTTTTTTTATAAATTATCAAGATAATCCGAGCACATTTTCTTGGTTTTCAATGAGTGGTACTTTTTGAACTAAAATTTCAATTTTAAACTGATAACTGGAACTTTGAGTCATACTGGGCACATTGTGTATCAGATTAAGGTGTGACTGAATACTCTATGTCAAAAATGAATTATGGATCATTTTAATAAATTATCAAAACAATATGAATGAGTTTACTCAGTTTTGAGTATGTGAGTTATCTTTTTTTACTAAAATTAATGTTAATTTTAAATAAAAACATGCACTTGGAGTTATACTGGTCACATCGTGTGTCGAATTGAGGTGTGGATGATTCCTACATGTATCAAATGTTTTATCAATTGTTTTTATAAATCATAAAAACAATATGAATGTGTTTTATCGGTTTTGAGCACGTCACTTGTCTTTTTTACTAAAATGTCATTTTAAACTAGAAACACATACTTTGAGTCATACCGGTCACATCATGTATCAGTTTGATGTGAGACTAATTCTTACACATTGCTAATAAATTATGAATCATCATACTAAATTATCAAGACAATACGAACTTTTTTTCTTGGTTTTCAGTGAGTGACACTTTTTGAACTAAAATCTCAATTTTAAACTAATAATAAACACTTTGAGTCATACCAAACATATCATGTATCAGATTGAGGTGAGATTGATTCCTGCACATCAAAAATGACTTATGAATCATTTTCCTAAAGTATTAAAATAATAAGTATATTTTTTCTCAATTTTTGAGTATATCAGTCATCTTTTTTACTAAAATTAATGTCAATTTTAAATAAAAAGAAGCACTTGAAGTCATACCAGTTACACTATGTTTTGGATTGAGGTAATACTAATTCCTACACATCCCAAAGTGTCAAAAATCCCAAATTCCAATGTTACCACACTTCCCATTGATTTTATTTGTCGAACTGCCAACATTTCATATTGATCATTGAACAATGGTGTTGGCCGTTATAAAGAAAGCCAATAGAAAGTGAGGTAAAATTGGAAGAAAGGAACATGTTATCTCTTTTGTGTCTTGCTGTGGATAGTTGAGATCAAAATATGACTTCCCAAAAGATCTGTGAAAAAAAATTAATTAAGTATTAGATAAAATTAATAAGGAAATTAACTTAGAAATGGTAAATAAAATGATGAAAAAAATTAATTAAATAAGTAACGTGAATTCATATTTTCATGATGGTTGTATACATTCTCGACCCATTTTCTTATTGTTGTTATCTCAGTTGTATGCCCAAATTCCAATCTCTCATTATCATGAGCAGCTTTGAACAAACCACCCCAACTCAAACAAAAGAATCCATTGGTATAAGAAAATAATTAATATGTGAGTAATACTAAAAAGAAATAAATTAAAAATAAATATGAAACAATACATTAATTCTATGGACAATGATTTTATTGCACAAAAAACAAGATTACCTCTATGATTGAGCATATGAAACATTGTTTCTCTTCCTGTAAAGGTAGTTGAGGGATCTTGAAGGAAAATAATAAATGCCAACACTGAAGGGGTGAAAAGGTTTTGAGGGAGAAGAATTTTTTTGTAAGTTTTGGTGAAAAAAGGCATGAAATATGGACAAAAATCCTCTAAAATAAACAAAATTTGTGAGGAATAATGAAAATTGAATCAATGTTTCATTATATAATTTTTTCAGTAAAATATAGAAAGTATATTATAACATTTCCTTTACATATTCCCAAAGAGTTTCCTTTATTATAGTCTGTTCTTCCATGGGATTGATAACATCATAATGTGCAGAAGACATTGTCTATATGAGTAGTCAAACATTTAATTTAGATTATGAGTGATTCATGGTCCTTGAAAAACAATATTCAATCATTTTGAAAAGCATGTATTTTTTAGAGATCATATCCATTGAATGTAGCATTCGTTTAGAATCATATGTTCGACATGGTAGTTTATTTTCTTATGGAAGTATATCATTTAGGAGACCAAGTAGTTCTGTAAAGATGGTGTCACTTCATCCGCTGCCAGCTTTCAAATTATATAACTTCAATACAATTGACAATGTTGTGTATTTAGTACAACTAGTATACAATGGTCTCTTAACACAACTATTTCACTTCTCAAACAACTCTTGACAATTACGAAGGTCATCTTCAATTTTCATTATTATTCATTCCATGTGATCTCCATCATTATTTACACTGGTATTCAAATCAAATGATCCATAAACCGTAGTATCATCCCAATTGATGTGCATGTTCAATTTTTCCCCATGTTTAGTCCAAAATTTATAGCTTTGATATATTCTGTGAAAAATCAAATGTTATTCCAACTATTTTGGACTATTTTGTCTTGAATAAGAACAATGTAAACATAGACAAAGGATTTGAGAAGGGTCATATGCATGCTCTATTGAAAACTTGATGAACTCTTTAACTTCATCTTCATAATTTTTTATGAAATGATTAATGTACATCCATTTTTTATTCATATCTATCCTATTAGGTTCATAAAATATTCATTTTGTACAATAAATAAATAAATACACATAAGATATTCATCATCAAAGGTTAAAGATATAGATAATTTTAATAAGGGAAACTCAACATTTGATTTTTTCAAATAATTATAGTATGCTTTGAAGAAAATGGATAATTGAATTTTAGAAAAGAATTACTCCACTATGGTAGGTGTTATCCTATAAATTCATCCAAAGATGAAAGTTATAGACAATTGTAATCCTCTCTAGCTTATCTCCTGAATAGTTATCATTGAATTTTGTTATTTAAAACTCATCCTCCATCTCTCATGGACATGCACCTATGTTGCTTGAAATTGTAATGACCCATGTTTTTAAGACAATGTAGAATTCCAAGGGAATTTGAATTTTGGAATTTAGTGGACGCGCTATTCTTTGAACTGAGATTTGAAATGTAATTTTGAGAGTTAGAATACTCAAAAGTGTTGTTTTTATAATTGGTTGAAGGTATGAGAGGAACCATGGGTGTATCATAGAGTTTCAAGAGTGTCGAAGGTTGGAAACTCAAGATTTGGAGGAGATAAATAGGGTGCACAGTTTTTCTGAAACCATGCGACCCTCAGGTTAAACCATGCGGCCTGACTCAAAGTAGCAGCAAGTGCCGCACAAGCTGTACACGATTTTCCCAAACTATGCACCCATCCTGCATGCTTAGTTCCATTTAGACAGTGTTCATTCACTATTCATCACACAATCAATGCATAGTTAGGGAAAACCGTGCGGGACAACCCTGCAAGGTAGGATTCCCAAGTAGTGAGAGTCGCATGGTTGGCGCACGGTTTGGAAAACCGTGCGACCAAACTATGAGAACCAGTTTTAAGGGTGAAATTACCCTTTTGAACTTAATGAATCTTTTAAACCTTCTTTTCCTTTTCTTTTTTTCTTCCTCCAACCGCTTGAGCCTCCTCACATGCATTGTGGGTTCCTCCCCCTCCCTCCTCTAGGATTCGATAGATTTCCTCCATCTGAAGTCTGATTCGAACGTCGTCAGTCACGTTGGATCCACATCAATAAGATATTGAATAATATTTATTCCTTTATAAGTTTCTCTTCTGATATATTGTGCTATTTTGGTGTGATATCATTTTCCTTATTTTCCAGGAAAATGTTAATTTTGTCATTTTCTTCCAAACCGGACCAAATCTTACCTTAATATTGGATGAGTAGAGCGTGTTAAGCATAAAATAGGTGGTCTATACCTATTTCCCTATGTTTCATATTGGTCGGAGTAGTACACTCAAGAGGGGGTGAATTTAGTTCCTATAAAATTTTCTGTTAAAAAGGTTTGCCTAAAAGATTCACTCAATTAAAATTAAAACATGCCAGTTAATCAGGGTAATAAGATTATAAGAGTTTTAATGTTCAAACTGCTTCTAAAAAGATCAATTAATTATCAGTAATATCAATATAAGATATTTATACCACTTCTGAAACTATTCTAATAAGGAAAAATAGTTATAACTACTATCCAAGACTAATTATCAAGTAAAATTTAGTTTTTTTAAATATAAATTAAAATAAAGAAAGACTAAATAGAAACACATGGCGGATAAAACAAGTGGTCCAGTCTCAAGACGAGACTTAATCCACTCCACTTGGTGATCACCTACCACCAAGCAGTTTATATTAATAAACTTGATCCACAACCTGGATTGGGGTTAACAATAGTACACATGACTGTCCAGGTCACATGACCTCTACCAAAATTTTTTGTGGGTATAAACTACCAGGTCACACGAGGACCTATTCCAAACTTATCCATGGGAGTAAAAAGATGTGAGAATATATGAGTATAAGGATATCTTGTATCCTTTAGTTTGATACAGGAGACAGTGTGTGTTTTAATACAGACACACACACACTACTTGAAAGTATGTAAAAATTCACACAATAGAGAAAATAAGTATGAGAGAGGATTTAAAAGGCTTTGTGTGTCTTGAGATGCAGCTCTGGACTCCTTAGATGCAGTTGAGATGAATTTTGAGTCCTCTTCTGGAAGTTGACACAAAAACAGAGTGTCCTATACTGGCTTCCAGGTGCAAGTATGGTTCTGCAGGTATATTCTTCTCCTTCCTTGATATGTTGAAGTAGTTTGTCAATTCGATGTGCAGCTCGGTTGATATTACCTCATGTGTTCTTATTTTTGTTCTTGAGTTCAAACTAGTTGCATGAGAGTTTCATATTTTCTTTAGTATATCTCACGTGTTCTTTTTCTCTAAGTCTCGTGGTTTTATTTTTATTTTGGGGTTCATGTGTTGAAGCTGAAATGAAGTATGATTTATAGACCTCGTACCTCGTACTTCTAGGTGACATGTCTACTAAGAAACATAAATGATGTCAGTTCCATTAAATGACTCAAATATGACTGTTAGATATAACATTTAAATTACATTGAAAAGGTCAAAAAGTAAAGAACTGTGTCACAGTATGTCTTGAAACAGTGTCACTTGAAATAGTGTCTTCTCCTTTGCCTTTGAGCAGTGAGATAGTCACAGTGCCATAGTTATGTTGAGGTCAGGAACTGGTAACACGAATGTGGTGTTAGGATCACGGTGTCTCAGGTAACGGTGTCTAGTCCTTTGTCAAAACTTTGAACGGTGTCTTGGTGATGGTAGCAAGGAACCGGTGTCACGGACTTTATGAAATCTAAAACTGATTACGGTGACTGAGTCAGGGTGTCTAAGTCATAGTGTCTGAGTTATGGTGTCTGAGGCACAATTTCTGAGTCACGATGTCTGAGTTATGGTGTCAGATTCACAGTGTTTGAGTTATAGTGTCAGGGACTTTGCCAAAATCTAGAACCGGTGGCAGACTTACAGTTTCTCAGAATTAGCCGAATATCTATAAAATTGTCTTAAGAAGTAATATTCACAAAATGAATTAGACTTAAGCATTAGTATAATAAAACATTATAGAACAAGATCAAACGTAATTTACAATATTAAAACATGATTTATAAGATTCAAACATGATTTATAAGATTCTGAATCAGGATATTGTGAAATTTTATACCATGAGTTGTAAGCATTTAAGCATAGGGAAACCAACAATATCTACACATGATTTGAGATAGATTAACCAATGTTAACATGATTTGTGATCATTAAAACATGATTAACACATGAGGATTCCAACAATATTTCCCTTTTTGATGATCACAAATCATGGGAGCTAAATGAAAATCATGAGATTTAAATGCCTTTCTTATTATCCCCCTTTTGGGATTATCAAAAAGAAAATAAACATAGAGACCGAATGAAGGGAAGGAAAAAAAAGAAACAACAGAAGTGCACATTGTATTGAATAGAAAGATAGATGTCATTACAATCATGAGGCAAAATAAAAAAACACCCCTATTAAAACACATTCTTCACTTCTCTTCAGCACTAGTAGTCTTCTCTTTATCCTTGGAAGAAACATCAGAAGGGGCCACATGAGTAGAAGTAGATGTTAAAGAAGGGATTGAGCCAATTGTGAGAGAAGGAATATGTACTCCTTCAAAAACAGAAGGTTTTAGAGTTGGTTTGGTTGAGGATTGAGGTAAGGATTGCTCAAGAATGACAGGTCTGATTTGGCTCAGAGCCTAAGAGACAAACATGGAGGTAGAAGCAAAGGCAATGGATGAGGAAGAGGTTGATCTAGGCTACAAAGGGGAATCTATAGGAGCCACAATGGCAGTGCTTTGCACACGAATATAAGGCTTCAACAACTTAATGAAATCAGCAATGATCACACCACCATACTACATTGCCTTCTCAAAATCATCTTTGTTCTCCAGGAACTTGTCCAATAGAGGAGTGAAATATTTCAGCTTTTGAACTTGAGTCTTGAAGGCTTGAGTAATAGGAGGAATTTTCAAATTTTCTATAAGGTACTTGAAATGACTGGTTAGATCATGCTTAGAGTAAATTCTATTAAAGTAGAAATCCACTTTCTTAGAAATTTCTTCATGAGAATCATTAGCAATATTTGAATGAATCCTCACTAAATCAAGAACTCGGTCACTATTTTTTATGACAATAGATAAAATTTCCTTATCAACACCACTTAATACTTACTAAAGTTATTCTTTAACAATAATTCTAATCATATTACCATCCATAGGTTGAGATGATTGTCTAGAGGCATTTGAAGCTGTAACGGTTGAAGTGAGAGACTTAAGCTGATTTAGAACTTTCTATAAACATCCCTTATACTCATCAATCAACTTGTTAAGTCTAAAAACAAGCTCACGCATCTCATTGACTATCTTGATGTTTCTCTCAACCACTTTTTAATATATTGAAGTCAAATTTGGTTGAATCAGAGATACAACTTTCTGTGGAATCTTATCATTAACATCCTCAACAGGATGAGCAGTAGGAGCTTGTCTAGTTTACAATATTTTTTGCATATATTCAACCATAGATTTGAGAGACTTCACCTCATCACTCAACTGTTTATTCTCAATCCTAACTTATTGTATTTCATGAATCATTTTCAGTTGAATTTTCCATATGATTTTCTCTAACAACAAAACAACATCTCTTTCACTGAGATTTGTCATAGGACCAGGTTATGATTTCATGATCTTTTCAAATCTAGATAACAAAGTATCTCCAAAAGTTTTTAGATCATTGTGAGTCATAGAATCAGAATATTCTTATGTTGGTTTAGGAATAGGAGCTGAAACATGTTTAGGATCCTTAGTAGAGATTACCTTTAGAGAAGAAACTAGTTTCAATTGAAACACAATGGGAAGATCTACGCCTTTAACCAAGGCATGTTGGGTATTTACCACATCAAAATAGCTAGGAAACTTATACCAGGTATCCACAGTGCTTTGATCAATAGGATTGGGAACTTGAACACTTTCTACACTGGGGTGATGCTCCCCCTCAATAGGTGCATCTCTTATGGTACTAAGAGATTCAGTCTCTCAACCCATTTCAAAATTTTCATCTCTATCAGGCTCACCCATCTCTTTTCTAGCTAGCTGAAAGGCCTGCTCCATTATTTCCTCAACAGATAGGATTACTTTAGGATCAACTTGTTCTTTTAATTGTTCCCCAACAACATGATCTTCCTAAAAAACAAGTGCTTCTAAATGCTCCTCAGGAACATCTTGTTCCTCTACACTAGCAACAGGTTCTTTTTCAACAACATGTTCTTTTTGAAAACAGGTTCTTCCATTGAGTCAACACTTCTTTTAGAAACATGTAAATATTTTACAACTAAATCCTGTGGAACAACTAGGATACTTTATTCTCTATCTAAGATAGTTCCTTCCTCAGGTGCAACAACTGCATCTTCTACTTCTTTATTTGAATAATCAACTGCTTTATCTGGTTCCAAACCAGGGTCAGATTTGTTCTTAGGTCTTGAAGGATTCTAAACTAGATTAAACTTTTCATACAACCTTTCATTGTCCTCCACCCAAGACTTTTTTTCATAGATTCCAGCTAATTTTCATCCTTATGATTGTATCCTTTGAGATACAGAACTCATAATCTTCAATAACTTCTTCATTTAGGCCAACTACTCCTTTTGTAGACAAAATTTCATAGATTAATCTTGAATAAAACAAAGAGGTAGATTTAGAAGTTGTCTTGATCAATTAACACATGTGAAGTATAATATACTTACACAGATTAATCTTATGCCAATTTTTCATAAGACATATCAAGAATACATCTTGACACTTAAGAGTAGAAAAATCTCCTTTCCTTGGACAAATAAGATTTTAGATAAACTTAAATTGCAGCCTTGTCTCACCATCCAACTCAGCAACAATTTCCCTTCTTTTATTCTTATTTTCAGTAAAACTTCCTAGGTCCTCTTCTAAGATAAAAACATCACTAGGAGGAGGAGGACCTCTTTGGTAATCCTCAAATATTCCTTCATGAGGTATCCCTAGGTAGCCAGCCCATAACCTCGAATAAAAAGTACACCTTTGACCAGCTTCTTACTACAAATTCATCTTCAGTATTGAATGAAAACTGAAATTACTGATAAAACTGAGAAATAAGTTTTGGATAAATCGGTCTTTTATCTTTTGTGAACTAGTTAAGCCATCCCTGCTCTTCCAGTACTTTAAAAACGAGTGACTTACTTGTTAGCAACCACTTCGAACGTACTTCCTTTTCTGGTACCACTGTTCTATCAGCAAGACTCATATTCAATGGTCCCTCAGGTATTACTTTCGATGCCTTTTTCACTTTCTTATGAGATTTTTGCTTCTCAGGATTCAATGAAGATGGACGCTTCATTCTGGGCATTCAACAAGGGTTCGAGAAAGGTGAAGGGATGAAAGAGGACTAACAATTTGAGAGAGAAGGGTTTCAGTTTTGAGAGAAGAGATATCTATTAAAGAGAGGAGTGAATGATATTGATTTTTTATCATTTAGGGATTTCAAACATCACAAATTAAAAAATTCAGCATAAAACAATAAAATAATCGATACATCGACACAGGAAATAAAATTCTAAAAATAGAAAATTGAGTTATTGCGGTGAGACCGGAACATGTTGTCACGATGTCATCATTACGGTGTGACTCCAAATGCTGCGACCGTATCACTGAGACAACAAGCATGAGACTGTAACTAAGAGACAGTAACTGTGAGACCATAAACGTGAGATAATAATTCTAAGACAGTAACTTGAGAAACCATGAATCATGAAACCATAAACTATGAAACAGTAAGTGTGAGACAACAACTTCGAGACAGTAAAATTTTTACTTAAGACTTATCATTCCTAATTCATGTATGATGCAATTTATCCTTTCAAAATTTAATGGTTTAGTGAATATATTAGCAAGATGATGTTTAGTGACGATTAATTCCAAAGTGATATCACCTTTTTGATAGTGATCTCTCAAAAAGTGATGTCTTACATCAATATGCTTTGTCCTGGAGTGTGAAACAGGATTCTTTGAAATGTTAATAGAACTTGTATTGTCACAATTTATAGGTACATGTCTGAATTGATATCCATAGTCTAGTAATGTGTGCTTTATCCACAAAATTTTTGCACAATAACTACCAACAACTATGTATTCATCCTCGGTAGTAGATAATGTAACAAATTTTTTTTCTTACTATGCCATGAAACCAAAGACTTTCCCAAAAAAGTGACATATCCCATATGTGCTCTTTCTATCTAACTTGCATCCACCAAAATCAGCATCAGAATAACTCACTATATCAAATGATTATCCTTTAGGGTAAAATAAACCTAAATTGATAGTATGTTTGAGGTATTTGAAAATTATTTTAACAACATTTAAATGAGATTCTTTGGTATTAGCTTGACAATGAGCACACATACACACACTAAACATTATATTTGGCCTACTACCAGTCAATTAGAGAAAACTTCCAATCATTCCTATGTAAGTGGTCTGATCAATAGATTTACCATCTTCATCAAGATCCAAATTACAAGTAGTACTCATTGGAGTATCACTACTTTTAGTGTTGTCTAAGACAAAATGTTTTAGAAGATCTTTAGTATATTTACTTCGATTTAAGATGATACCTTCTTTATTTTGAAAAATCTAAAATCCAAGAAAGAATTTTAGTTCACCCATTAAACTTATTTCAAATTCATTTTTCATCATCTTTGAAAAGTCAATACATAAATAATTTCTTGAATATCCAAAAATAATACCATTTACCTAAATTTGAACTACTAAAACATCTTTAGAAATTCGTTTTATAAAAAGAGTAGGATGAACTATACCTTTTGTAAAACCTTTTGTAATGAGAAAAGTACTTATTCTATCATACCAAGCTCTTGGAGCTTGTTTTAAACAATATAAAGGTTTTTTTAATTTGAAAACATGATTTGGAAAATGAGGGTTTGTAAAACCAGGGGTTGTTTAACAAAAACATCCTCAACTATATACCCATTTAGGAATTCACTTTTAATATCCATTTGATAAAGTTTGAAATTAAGATGTGCATCATAAGCAAGCAATATTCTGATGGCTTCAAGTCTAGATACTGGTGTAAAGGTTTCTTTATAGTCAATGCCTTCTTCTTGACTATAACCTTGTGCAACTAATCTGGCTTTATTTCTAACAATATTACCAACTTCGTCTACTTTGTTCCTAAACACCCACTTAGTGCCTATGGTCAAGGTGTCTTTGGGTCTATCCACGAGTTTCCATACTTATATTTATTTCAAATTGATTTAGTTCTTCTTGTATAGCCATCACCCAAAATTAATCATTGATAGCATTATTGGTGTTTTTAGGTTCAAGCTGTGACAAGAAAACATGATGTTCAACCTGATTTCTAAGAGAAGCTCTAGTTTGTGTTACTTTATCTAAATCCCCAACAAAAACATATAAAGGGTGGGTTTTTAGGGTTCTATTTGGTCTAGAAAAAGAGGGGCTAGTAATTTAAGGTTCATCTACAGGTTCAGGTTCATCATGTCTAGATTCTAAAGAATTTTTAGAACTGTTTGATTTAACAGATTGCTTGACAAGAGGATTAGATGATTTTTCATTTGTCTAAGTTTTTCATATTATCTTCAAGATTCTCTAGAGATTTCTTAGGTTCACACGGATCTGTTTCATCAAATTTGACATGTACATATTCTTCCACACATTTGGTTATTTTATTAAATACTCTATAGGATTTACTAGAGGTTGAGTAACCTAGGAAGATTCCTTCATCACTCTTAGATGCAAACTTGTCAAGATTATCCTTAGTATTAATAATATAAACTTTATAACCAAAAACTTTGAAGTAATTAACCTTGGGTTTTCTATTGTTCCACAACTCATAGGGAGTTCTTTTAATAATTGGTCTGATTAACACTCTCTTAATTATGTAGCAAGCTATATTCACATCCTCAGCCCAAAATTAAATAGGTAGGTCATACTCATTAAGAATTGTTCTATCAATTTCTTATAAGGTTCTATTTCTTCTTTCCATAACTCCATTTTTTTAGGTGTCCTAGGGGCAGAGAAGTTATGACTATAGCCATTTTTTGAGCAAAAAGATTCAAAGTCTTGATTTTCAAATGCACATACATGATCACTTCTTAAGGATTTTATTCTAATTCCACTTATATTTTCCACTATTTTAGCATGATTGGTGAAGTAAGTACATGCTTCACTTTTGTGAGCTAAGAAATAAGTCCAAGTATACCTAGAATAGTCATCTACAAGAACATAAACATAGTTCTTCCCATTTAAACTAAAAACTCAAGATGGTCCAAACAAGTCCATGTGTACCAACTCTAAAGGTTGAGAAGTTAAAACTTATTTCTTTGATTTGAAATATATCTTGTGTTGTTTACCCTTTTGAAAAGGATTACAGACTTTATCATGTGGAAACTCAAGTTTGGGTAGTTCTTTGACTAATCCTTTACTGGTAAGATTCCCAAGGGAGTGTATATTATAGTGCCCTAATCTTCTATGCCAAAGACAAGACTCTTTATGAAAGGCACTTAAACAATAAACATTTTGAGAAACTAAAGAATCTAAATTAACAACATAAACATTTTTATTTCTAAAAACAAAAAATATTAGTTCATTTTTAGAGTTGAAAACATTGTAAGCATCATTTTAAAATTTAACATGAAATACATCATCACATGATTTTGAAATACTAAGCAAATTATATTTCAATCCATCAAAAAGAGTACTTTAGAAATTAAAATTGATTTAGAGATACCAATCTGGCCTAAGCCAATTATTTTTCCTTTAGCATTGTCACCAAAGGTGACATGACCACCATCTATCTTGATTAGGCTCTTGAATCTTGAATAATATTCTATCATGTGTCTTGAACATACACTATCCAAGTACCATAAGCTTTTACAGGATCTCTTCAAACAACTTTCCTACAAAATAATCAAACAAAAACAAATTTTGGTACCCAATTTTTTTTGGGTCCAGTGACATTAGTAATTAGTGCTTTAGGAACCCACATTTACTTCATAGGTTTCCTATAAGTATTATATAAAATATTTGAAAAATAAACTCTATTTGGTTTAGAATAACTGGAGGTAGTAAATGATTTTTCAGAACTGGAACTAGCAGCAAAATTTTCATCTTTTTGTAGAAAAACAGATTTTCCAGATTTATTTACAAAATGTGTTTTAGATAGGTTTCTCTATCTAGGTTGATATCCAATACCATAAGTGTACTTAGGAGCTATCTACTTACCAAGAATTTGAGTAAGAGTATTTTTCCCATTGGTAAAATTTTCTATATCTTTCTTTAATTGCTCATTATGCATTTTTAGTTTATTATTTTCTTTAAGCAGTTGAGAATTCTTGTCCTTTTCAGTAGTAAGTTCAAACTTAATATTTACAGTGAGAGCATGTTTTTTCTTTAAATATTTATATTTATCTTTTATTTCATTTCATGTCTCTTCCACCATGTTACAATATTCAAATACTTCATCACTAGTCATATTTTCAGAATCACTTTCATTTCTAGAATAATAAGAATTGTGTGTAGGAGAATCTAAGGTTACCTCAGATGTGTTTTTCATAAAACACATATTTTACATGTTATCTTTCTCATCATGAGATGATGTTGATTCACTAGAGCTATCCTTAGAGGCACTCCGGGTGGATTTCATAGATTTTTTATACTTCTTTTCTTTGTTTTCATACTTTTTTTTTTGTATTTTAATTTTGGGCAGTCAGCTTTGACATGTCCTCTTCTCTTACATTCATAGTATAGAATCTCCTCTGATTTTTCATTTCTTTTTCAGTCCTTTTTCCAGTTTCCCTTGTTATCATATCTTCCTTTATAATTGGGCTTCCTGAAGAATTTATTCTTATAGAATTTCATGAATTTTTTGGCTAACCGAGCCATCTATTCATCACTATATGATGTTGACTTATCATTACTGGAGCTTTCAATAGAGGCTAACACCTTCTCTTTTTCATTTTTCTTAGAGGTAGTAGTCTTGAAGGCTACATATTTTCTCTTAGGTTCATCCTCTTCTTCTTTGTTGACTTTCAACTCTTCTTCATACATCATTAGTTTTCCAATGATTTCTTTGATAGGTAGTTTGCTGATGTCACATTATTCTCTAATAGAGACAAAAGTTCATATCCATCTATTAGGTAAGCATATGAGAATCCTCATAATTTTCTCCTTGGTAGTAACATCTCTTCCCAGAGAGATCACAATGTTCACTATTTCATTATACCTAAGATACATGTTAGAAATAAGCTCATCAAGCTTCATTTTAAAGTAATCATATTTAATAGTATATGTTTTAAGTCTCATTTTCTTAACATTGGAAGTTCCTTCATGCGAAACCGACAAAGTATCCCAAATTTCATGGGTTGTTTTACATGCATAAATTCTGTTAAATTCTTCATATTCTAAAGAACAATATAAGGCATTCATGGATTTTCAATTATTGTTATAATCAGCCTTAGTTGGGCCATACCAATTAGTTCTAGAAGTATTAAGAACCTTATATTCATATATAATTGAAGACCAAATCTCAAAACCCATACTTTCTAAGTGCATCTTCATTTTAATTTTCCATTGTGCATAAGAAATTCCATTAAAGAATGATGTTCTGTTTGTAGCAGCACCTTCCAATCTATCATCCATACTTAGAGAGTAAAGTATAGATTTTTGTTTTAGAGAACTAAAAATTTAGAACTAAAAAAAATTTTGAGATCTTTAAAACACAACTAAAATCACAGTTGAAACATATTTTAAACAGATTGATAATTTAAAAAATGTGAAAATAGGGATTTTAAAAACTTCCTTTGATACTAAATTTTGGTTGGAGTAGGACACTCAAGAGGGGGGTGAATTGAGTTCCTATAAAATTTTTTGTTAAAAATGTTTTCCTAAAAGATTCACCCAATTAAAATTAAAACATGCCAGTTAATCAAGGTAATAAGATTATAAGAGTTTCACCATTCAAAAAACTTCTCAAAAGATCGATTAATTCTCAGTAATATCAAAATGGGATATTGATACCACTTTTGAAACAATTCTAATAAGGAAAAATAGTTATAACTATTATCCAAGACTAACTATCAAAGTAAAATTTAGTTTTCTAAAATATAAATTAAAACATATAAAGACTAAATAGAAATACACAACGAATAAAACAAGTGGTTCAGTCTCAATCTAAGACTTAATCCACTCCACTTGGTGATCACATACCACCAATAAATTTATATTAATAAACTTGATCCACACCCTAGATCGGGGTTAACAATAGTACACAGGACTGTCCAGGTCACATGACCTCTACCATAGTTCTTCGTGGGTATAAAATACCAGGTCACACAAGGATCTATTCCACACTTATCTGTGGGATTAAATAGATGTAAGAAGGTATGAGTGTAAGGATATCTTGTATCCTTTAGTTTGATACAGGGGACAATGTGTGTTTTAATACAGAAACACACACTGCTTAAAAATATGTAAAAATGCACACAACAGAGCAAATAAGTATGAGAGAGGATTTAGAAGGCTCTGTGTGTCTTGAGATAGAGCTCTAGACTCCTTAGATGTAGCTGAGATGAAGTTTGAGTCCTATTCTAGATGTTGAAACAAAAACAGAGTGTCGTATACTGGCTTCCAAGTGCAAGTATGGTTCTGTAGGTATATTATTCTCCTTCCTTGATATGCTGAAGTAGTTTTTTAATTCTATGTGCAATTCAATTGAGATTAACTCATGTGTTCTTCTATGTGTTCTTGATTTCACACTAGTTGCATGAGAGTTTCAGATGTTCTTCAGTATATCTCACACGTTCTTTTTTTATGAGTCTCGTGATTTTATTTTTATTTGGGGTGCATGTGTTAAAGCCGACAGGGAGCATGATTTCTAAACCTCGTACCTCATACTTTCAGGTGACATGTCTACAAAGAAACATAAATTATGTCAATGCCATTAAATGACTCAAATATAACTGTTAGAGATAACATTTAAATTAAATTGAAAAGGATAGAAAGTAAGGAACGATGTTACAATATGTCTTGAAACGGTGTCACTGGAAACAGTGTCTTATCCTTTACCTTTGAGTGGTGAGACAATCACACTGCCATAATTATGTTGAGGTCAGGAACCAGTAACACATATACGGTGTCAGGATCACGATGTCTCGGGTAACGGTGTCTAGTCCTTTGTCAAAACTTTGAACGATGTCTTGGTGATGGTAGCAAGGAACTGGTGTCACAAACTTTATGAAATCTGAAACTGATTATGGTGTCTGCGTCACGGTTCCTGAGTTATGGTGTATGAGGCACGGTGTGTGAGTCACAATGTCTGAGTTATGGTGTCTGAGTCACAGTGTCTGAGTTACAGTGTCATGGACTTTGCCAAAATCCGAAACTGGTGGCTGACTTACAATTTCTCAGACTTAACTGAATATCTGTAAAATTTTCTTAAGAAGTAATATTCAGAGAACGAATTATACTTAACCATTAGTATAATAAAACATTACAGAACAAGATCAAACATAATTTACAAGATTCAAACATGATTTATAATATTCAAACATGATTTATAAGATTATGAATCAGGATATTGTGAAATTTTATACCATAAGCTGTAAGCATGTAAGCATAGGGAAAACAACAATATCTACACATGATTTGAGATAGATTAACCAAGTTTAACATGATTTGTGATCATTAAAACATGATTAACACATGAGGAGTCTAACATTTCCAATGTTTTATAAATAGTGTCATTGTGTCATGTGCCGACCTTTGTCGTGTGTCACCCTATAACTGAGTTCTTCCTTTTTAATTGTCATACGCCCCTTGATATACACTCATTGATTGATGTTTAGTAATTTGAGGATGTCGACCTTGATCACGGACACCCCTTGGGTGTTACGACTTATATTTCACTTTTATAATTAAATGATTTAAATCCCAAAATGCTTTTTAAGAATTCAACTTGGATTAATAATAGAATTTCCCCTTGTAGGGTTTTTCCTAGATAACGACGACACCTCTTAAATGTCGTGTTGATCCTTTTATTATTTTTCAATGTTTGGTAGTTTATTTTAGAATTCATATTTGGTGAATTGAGTTTAGATTCTAGAATGTTATTCTTAATTGTAAATAATGAATTGTTTGATAAATAATGCCATGTTTTATAATAAAACCCCTTAGATGAGGAGCATTGTCTTCTAAATTACAAAGTGGTCATTAGTACTTAAAATATCATTTGTCCTTATTTCATGCGTGAATACCTATGCCTTTTTTTTGTTTTTTGAGATATGGAATGTATTGAGAATGACCTCAACTAATATTAGTAAAGGGATTTTTCCACCTTTTGATATAAATTTCATTAAACTAATACACCTTCTAAGTGCATGGATTGGACCACTCCTGCCTAAATGTAAAATGAACCAAGCTCCTCCTAAGGGTTTGGATTGCTAAATAAATGGGATTGCCCGTGTAGGTGATTTCCTAATTAGAACACAACACCTTCTAAGTGCCTCATTGATCCTTGTAAAATAAATTGCCATGTTTTGATAGATTAAATGACATGTATTAAAGGGAAGGGCTTGGTCATGACGGTTTGCCTTCCTTGAATGAATTAAATGATCTAAATTAAATGGCGTGTTTAAATTGAATGGTTTGAATTAAATGGAATGGGTGGCAAGGCCACACCTCTTGTGTGTTTTATTTTAATATGAATTTAAATGCCCTTGTTTATATTCAGGCTTGATAAATATAAATCATGATAGGTAAATCCTAAAGGATATTATTATTCTAAATATGATTATGCCTTGATATCGGCTGTGAAACGATGGTAAGAGTTCTGTTGAGCATGGAGGTATCACACTCCCTTACATTGGGCGTTGAGCATGACGTCTCACACTAGCGATACTATTTAGATGGTGGGCATGACGCACCATATCCCCTTCATCAAGTGTTGACATGACGACTCACTCACTATTTCTAGTGTTGAAATGGTGACACACTAACCATCTCGAGTGAAGAGCATGACATCTCCCACACATTATGAGATGTAGGGCATGTAACCTCTGTTGGAGCTTATAGGCTCATTCAGAATGGTTATGAATGACTAAGTTATGCCCCGATCCATCCAACACCTAGTATTCTAGGTATATGACCACTTATGTCTGCACATACTTGGTCCATATAGGTGGATACAATATATAACTATAATATATATATATATATATATATATTATTACTATATATATAGTTACTAACCAGACACTCTTTTTGGATTGTTCCAAAGAAGGTAGAGTCATCCAGGTGTCCTATTGGAACTCGAGTTGACTGATTTTTATTTATTCATCATTATTTCTTATTATTTTTTATCTACACACTGCTTTGCTTTATATTCATGAACTGAATTTAACTGTAGACACCGGTGGTGGTGGCCTATTGGGATTTTATCTCACACCCTACTCAGGCCGTCATTTCACTGGGGTAACCAAGAAGACTTCATATTTTCAATACCATGGTTTATTTCTTATGATCTTATATGTGTACCTAGGAGTTAAGAGCAAAGGAATGAGCTGGAGCTCAAGATGCTCGCGGAGTTCATCCTCAAGGATTTCTAATTATTTTTCTTTACTAGTGTATTGCTATGTATCATATTCTCTACTATATGTATACCATTTTATTTTATGTATCATCATCTGGACACACATACTCTGTTGTATATTGGTGTTGGCCATATTTTATATCCAGTTTATATCATTCTTCCATTGCTATGTCTTTATTTTATCACTGCTTTTGTTGTTGTCTGTTATTTATTTGTTGATATACCTCTATGCTACTCTGATCATGAGGGTATAGTCTACCCACTATAACCTTCTTACACCCTTGCATCTAGTCATAATCCTTTGGAATACGAGGAGGTGTGATTGAGGCCATGTGGATACTAGTTTGGATATCGGTTTATTGGTCATTCAGGTCAGGATGTTACAAAGTAATATCAGAGATTTATTTTTTTCCTTTGTCTTCTTATTTTGGGTTGACAGACAGGAGACTAAAAATGAGTTTGTGCTTGGTAAATAATCATGTCTGGGTGTGATAAACCCAAGTATGGGGAAAATTCCAAGTGGTGAGGGCTAGGATTGTTGTTTTTATTGTTCATTATTACAGTTGATTATGATTTCACCTAGAGTGATAAGTGTAATTTCCACTACTTACTGATTTATGAAATTTATGGTATTTTTCCCTTGGCCTACTATGGTAAGGAATTAGAATTACATGCATCATTATAGGAAAATATAGATTCACATTCTATGCATATGTCATGCCATGTAGTTGAATTTGTAGGTTGCCTGCTGAATTGTGATTTTATGCCTTGGGTGTTATGTCATGCTTTGTAGTTATTAGCATTTATATTATATTATATGTTTGGTATTTTATTAACATGCATAGTTTTGTACCTATTGAGGTATCTCATCACTATGCCTGCTTATATAATATTCTTACATGATTTATTTAGCATGTCTTGCCTATATATCGTGCTTCTATTCTTATTAGCATGTTTATCTATGTTTATTGCTTGTGATAACATGCCTATTTATGATTTGATATATATGATTGGTTGCGATTAAATGGGAACCTATTTTCAATTGTGAGGTGTATGGTTTCCTTGTAATTAAGAAAAGGTAACTCATATACTTGAACAATCTTTGAGCTTTATACAAAATTATAGATCATTTTTTAAATGTAAAAGATGCTAAAGTTCAAACATTAAAGTCAATTGGTTTCTATTAGATGGGAGTCAGTCTGTGGTCTATAAAGTGTATGAGCACTTTATATATTAGGAGATGAAAAACCATATGATTGAACCATTATATATAACCATGATATATTTTGAAATGATTATAAATGTAAAAGTTGTTTAATTTTGATTAGAAATATTTTGGTTGCTCGTGACCTCTTATGCAACTTGTCCCTAGTAGGTAGGTTATGATATTAATCTTATTGGGTAAAACCCATTAAGAGTAATTTTTAAAATTTAAACTGTTGATGGTTTCCTCTACAGAGACTTATGACTCGATCACATGATCATGGAGATCTATATGATTACCTTCCTAAATGAAAAACTCTATCCAAGTAATCCATTTGGGGCATGTTTCTTATAAGATAATACACTACAGGTGTTATGAAACTTTAATAATTGAGAAAATGCTATTAGGTTGCAGTCTAATAAACCCAGGTTAGCTTAATAGGACCCTCATAGGTCTCCTTATCAATTACCAAGTGCTTTTTTTTTATAATTGCTACTTGGTTTTTTGATTTAAATATTTTAAATGTTTAAATATTGAATGCAAATCAGTATAATGACTTGAAAAATGGAACCTTATGTGGAATCCTTTGTTTAAACCCTCAAATAAGGGTAGTTTAAACTTCTCTTTGAGTTTACTTGGAATGAAAATGTGAGAATTTTCCATAAGCCTTTATATTTTATAGAATGGGATTAAATGATAGGCGTAGTACCTAGTGGAATTTGTTTGGCATGACCTAGTGATAGGATTGATGCTTATGCTTTTGTAAGGGGCTAGGCGAGGTAGGTAGCACCCTTAGAGATTAAACGTCTTCCTAAATGTTGTGATTTTTCTAATATGGTGTCGTTCGAGCATTGTTGTCCCTAGTTTGACTCTTCACTTCTAAATGACACCCCTGTTTGGATGGGTGTTCATGGTATTCTTGACTCTTGTTATGGGTGTGAGTATTAAGTAATGCTCAGTTCCATCAGGTTAGACATTCCTAGGGCATGACCAGCCGCTTAATAGGTCTCGTGACCCTATATTCTTCCTCGGTGATGATGAATTGGTACGTCATCATCTAGGTTAATGTCCGTATGGGGAAATATGAATATGGGATAAATATATTGTATGAATCACCTGATACTTGGATGCATAGGTCGGATAACATATGGACAGATCGAGGATGATCACATTGCTTTTGAAACCTTGGGGAAGTGTGCATTCATACAAATGGTACCCATCAAGTTTCTAAATGATATAATGAACTGGTTGAGTTTGGTGAAATCATTGAGACTTCTGTTGTTGAGTATGTGCTCAGGTCATCTCCAGATTAGAGTGACCTGAGTGTTAAAGGAATCAATTTAATCCCAATGCCCAAGATGTTGTTCCAAGAGGATTGGGTGTTATGATATGTCAGTCAGTTTGATTTTGGCCTTCATTCCAAAGGTTATGGTTATTGTGAGCATGACTCGGAGAAGTGTCACATGTGCGTTTAAGGTGAATCTGATCTAGTGTGCTTTTGAACAACCAATCAATCTCTTCTTTCAATTATTAGGACACTCCTAAGGTGGGGAGTGTCACATTGGTTCTAGTAAACACATGTCCTTCCAGATAGAAGGGTAACAACCAAGGAGTAACATTAGAAATGGTTGGTTTTGTTTGAATGCCCTTGAGTCTTGCAAATCTTGAATCATGTCGGTGCTTGATAGGAAACATGAAGTTGATATGGTTAGTTGTGTATGAAACCATTGAGAAACACTATCGTTCACAGATGGACTTTGGTGGTTAAGTTTGAGCAATCACGGGACACCTCGAGTGGGAAAGTCTTGTGATCGGTTGATTATGATGCGTTGACAGGTGACGTCGAGCTTCTTATAAGAAATCGACCAGTAGTGGTTCGACTGTTCTTCCTTCTGGTGCTTGGGGTATGGTTGGTCAGAAATCATATTGAGCACTTATTCTTGGATATGATGTAAGTGTCTTTAATATTTTGAATCCTCAATATCCTCTTAGTGTACTCTTCTTTAAGAGATGAGCATGTCCTCTATCTTGACATCATCCTAGATGCACTAAGAAAGCATCAGTTATACACCGAGATAAAAGTTTCAAGTGTCCTTTTGTTTTAATAAATAGGTTTTATTGGAGTCATATGCTGGATGTTTGGTTTTTATCAAGTCATGGTTAGTCTTGTGTGATACTTTGGTTCCCATGTAATGCCTTGGATAGACTCCGGGACACCATCCATTTTCCTCTGACTTGACCACCATGTGGATGCTGCGTTGGGCTTAGTCAATGATCTGATCTAGGCATATTGTCCTTATACCACCATCTCACTTATAATCATGGAGTATGGAATACCTTGGGTTAGTTCCTTGGACTCCAGTTTAATTAATCTGAGGTTATCTTGGACTTGTTGTTGGGATCAAAGGTGATGTTTAGAAGGGTGATGATTCCAGTGGGATGAATCTGGGTGACACCCTTGTTCATGATGAGGCATGATAGATTAAATGATCAAGGGATGGTTTGATCAAGTAATGCCACTGGAATCCAGGTATGGGCTTCAGTGAACATGCTTGTGGTAAATGCAAGTTGCCCTGGAAGAAGGCATTACAGTTCGGTTTGTAATACACCGACCGTCTAAGCTGAGCATTTTGAGAATGGTCAGCCATAGTGGATTGAATTTTTTATTTTTTCTTAAGGAATGCAGTCAATGAGGAACCAATTTAAACACACTGCTAGGTTAAGGTAGATGTGGTGTAAAGGTTAGCTATGTCTTTCATGAAAATCTTACATGACCATTTTTAGTTTAATCGATCGATATTCAACCCTTTATTTACGATGAGGTCCATACTATGGCCTTGGAAGTGATCGGGTTTTCCCAGTTAAAGAAATCACACCAGGATCATTGCTAGAATGCTTAGAGGTGTAATTTGTAAGGCGATTCCAATGATAGAGGTACCATGGCTCAAAATTGGACCCTTTTAATTTTAAAACCTATGGTGGGGAGCACCATCGATCACATGTTTAAAGAGACAGTGATATGATCGTACTTCTGGTTAAACAGGATTGGGTAAGCATTGTTTTGGTGTTTCAGATGGAAAAAGAGTGTTGGATCGGGTTCTAATGACTTAAGTGATATTTTATCAATAAATTCTTGTAAGTACATTAGGTGTTTGGAAATGCAATGTGGTCGTTTGAATAAGTCTTCACAACCCTTATAGGTCGGGTGATGTTTTTTTCGTTTCTCCAAGGATTCTTGGGGATGATAAGTTATAAGGTGGGGAGGTTGTAATGAACCATGTTTTTAAGCCACGGTAGAATTCCAAGAGAATTTGAATTTTGGTGTTTAGTGGATTGACCGTTCTTTGAACTGAGATTTGGAATGTAATTACAAGAGTTGGAACACTCAAAAGTGTTGTTTTTAGACTTGGTTGAAGATCCAAGAGGTACCACGGGTGTCTCATGGAGTTTCAGGAGTGCCAGAGGCTGACAAATCAAGATTTGGAGGAACTAAATAGGGTACACGGTTTGTCTGAAACTATGCAGCCCTCAGATGAAACTGCATGACATGGATCAAAGTAGAAGCAGATGCCGCATGGGCTACGCACAATTTTTCCAAATTATGCACCCAATATACACGCTTAGTTCCATTTAGGCAGCGCACATGAACTTTTCATCGCATGGTTGGTGCATAGTTAGGGAAAACCTTGTGAGGTATGATTCATAAGTAGTGAGAGCTGCACGGTTGGCGCATGGTTTGGAAAACTATGCAGCAAAACCATGCGACTCGGTTTTAAGGGTGAAATTACCCTTTTACACTTAATAAATCTTTTAAACCTTCTTATCCTTTTATTTTTCCTTTCTCCTTCCGTGTCAGCCTCCTCCAATTCTTCATGGGTTCCTCCTCTACCCTTCGCTAGGATTTGATAGATCTACTCCATCTGAAGTCCAATTCGAATGTCATCGATCACATTGGATCTACATCGGTAATCTCTAAAATCATCTTTCTTCCTTTCTAAGTTTCTCTTTTGATCTATTGCACTATTTTTATATGATCTCATTTGACACACCACCACAACAGATGGTTGAGAGAAGAATGAAATAAAATAACCAAGAAGAAGAGAAGGACTTACCACTAACCGCCATCAAGCATCTGTAGGAACCAACAAATCGAAGTAGGATGAAGATGATAAGAAGATCTCCTAGGGGCACCTAGGGTTTATCTAGAATGAGAGACAGAGGGGTATGACCAAATGAAAAGAATCATCCAATAAACCCTTTATACAACATATATCCGAGTAGTTTCACGTTGTGTATTCTATTCATGATGCAAAATCCATGGGTTCCCCAAAAAATCCAACTTACACTGAAATTCACATCGCCTCAGCCTTTAATTAATTATATATTGTGAATATTAATTTCACAATGTGAATCCATTTCATGGGTTCCCCCTGCCCTATTTTCAGGGAAAATGTATGTTTCATCGTTTTCTTCTAAACTGGACTGAATCAAACCTTGATATTGGATGAGTAGAGTGCCCTAAGCATAAGGTAGGTGGTCTATGGATCTTTCCCCATGTTTCCATTGTTTTATAAATAGTGTTTTTGTGCCGCACACCGACCCTTGTTGTGCATCACATTAAAATTGAGTTCTTCCTTTTTAATTATCATACACCCCTTGATATACACTCGTTAATTGATGTTTAGTAATTTGAGGAATTTGACCACGATCACAGACACCCCTTGGGTGTGTCGGATTATATTTCATTTTTAGAATAAAATGATTTAAAGATCAGAATGCCTTTTAAGTGTTTGACTTGGATTAATAATATAATTTCCCCTTATAGGATTTTTCCTAGATGATGATGGCTCCTCTTAAATGTCATGTTGATCCTTTTATTGTTTTTCTATGTTAGGTAGTTTATTTTAGAACGAATATTTGGTGAATTGAGTTTAGATTCTAGAATGTGATGCTTAATTGTAAATAATGAATTGTTTGATAAATAATGCCATGTTTTATAATGAAACCCCTCAGATGAGGTGTGTTGTCTTCTAAATTACAAAGTGGTTATTATTGCTTAAAATATCATTTGGCCTTATTGCATGGGTGACTAACTATGCCCTTTTTTCACTATTCAAGATATGGAATACCTTGAGCATGACCTCAACTGATATTATTTAAGGGATTTGACCTCCTTTTGATATAAATGTCATTGAACCAATGCACCTTATAAGTGCATGGCTTGGAACACTTTTATCTAAATGGAAAATTAACCAAGATCCTCATAATGGCTTGGATTTACAAATAAATGGGATTGCCCATGTAGGTGATTTCCCAATTAGACCATGAAACATTCTAAGTGCTTCATCGAGCCTTGTAAAATAAATTTCCATGTTTTGATAGATTAAATGAAATGTATTAAAGGGGAGGGATTGGTTATGATGATTTTCCTTAAATGAATTAAATGATATAAATAAAATGGCTTGTTTAAATTGAATGGTTTGAATTAAATGGAATGGATTAAAAGGCCACACCTATTGTGTGATTTATTTTAATATGAATTTAAATTCCCTTGGTTATATCTGGTCTTGATAAATATAAATCATTAGAGGTAAATCCTCATGAATATTATTATTCTAAATATAATTATTCCTTGATATAGGTTGTGGAATGATGGTAAGGGTTATGTTTAGAATGAGGTTATCACACTCCCTTACATTGGGTGTTGATCATGGCGTCTCACACCAGTGATCACTACTGGAAAGGCCATCTTTCCCAACACTTCTATACCAATGGTTCAAAAGAACTGTTGGTATAGATGCCTTTTACCAACGGTTTATTAAAACCATTAATAAAGGTGTGGTTAGGGAGGGATTTCCCAACGGTTATCAAAAACCGTTGGGAAATCTATGATTAGGGAGGTATTTTCCAACGGTTTTTAATAACCATTGGGACATATATGGTTTTACCAACGGTTATTAAAAACCGTTGGGAACCCCCCCCCCCCCCCCCCCCCCCCCCCCAAATTCACACGAACAGAACCCCCCGACTCCTAGACGTGCTCCATTTACAGAAGCACATTCCCAACTCCCAGAAGCGGCCGCTCAGGTGAACCTCTTCCATCCGATTAGCTGCAAATCCCCCATTAAGGTTAGACTCCTTCAACCTCTTCTCATATTAGCTAAGGATATCCTTCTATTGTCAACATTTATTAATTTATTTCACTATTTAGAAAGATCACGTCGTTTTTCCCTATTTCTAGGGATTTTGGAAAATTTTATGATTCACTACTCCCTTCACAAATTGTGTACTCAAATCACTACATCAATGTACACATTGTACAATTAATATTTTCATTACACATATACATTTATAAGGGCATGGTCTCTTTCTTGTGTTCTAATTTTAAAGATTCACAGTTCTTTTTTTAATCTCAATGCTCCAAATATTATAGCTTCATGTATATGAACTCATAATAAATTGTATGTAATATTTATTCATAGTATTTCATGAAAATCAATCCTTTAATTAAGATCATTCCAAACATGAAGATCTTATTCATCTTCATTTTTGTACACTATGTGTGTTACATAACAAGTATGTATCATGTTTCTATCAAAATATTTATATATATAAAATGACACACTGTTCACTTATCCTTTGCACAATAGAACATATGGAGTATCTTCTTCAACTTTGCAAAATAGTATGTGGTCCCTAATTATTTTTCACATAAGAAATAAGAAATACTTAATCGTACAATCCAATGATGTTATAATTGTTTGGAGGTGAGTGATGCTATATGAGATTTTATGGGTTATTGTGAGGAGTTTCTTTCCCTTTAATTGATTGGTTCATAAAACATAATTTGGTGCTGCATATATTATGTAATTGGAATTGGTAAAGTAAAATGTTGGTCTCGGGTTTTCGAGTTGGTTATTTGGATGGTATTCTCTATCAAAAGTGGGTATATATATATTGACTATGGGTGTATTTTCTAATTGACTAATGTATTTATTAAACTGACCATGCAATACACATTTCCCACAATACGGAAGCACCACAAAAATAATAGATAAACCCTACACACCACAATACACCCATAGGAGACACCCCTTGAGGTAGAGTCCCTCTCATAGCCTCTTTAATTTAGGAATACTTTAAATTGAATTTATATTCTTTCTTAATTCTGCTTAACTATATTGAATTTCATATCTTGAATAAGTTTTCTTTAATATAATTGTTTCATTTGATAAATAAAGTCGTGTTTTTATAATAAAAACCCTCCAATGGAGGTGCGCTGTCTGCGAAAACTCACAGTGATAGTTTAGGGTGTGATAATTTGACTCTCAATCAGTAGTTTCAACTACCTAGTACCACTTTTAAAAACAATTAATATAAAATATATATATTTATCATACCAAAATCCCAAATCAAGAGTCTTTTTTTATAAAATAAGATCAGTTTCTATAATGTGAAGGACAACTACAAAGGATTTATTTGGAATCCTGTCCGGAAGATGCTTCCCCGCGGATGTCGCTGGACTGGGCCAACACGCCGTGGTCACGCCGCGGTCACACCGCGGTAATGCCGTGATTTGGCCCTGCTCCAGGATGAAACTCCACGGTGGTTTTAAGTCCTGTCAGAATTTGATGTATGATACCTAGATAAAGTTTTAGATACATTACCCACCCTCCTCCTTGGACCCCGGACAGCCCCCCCACCCTCCTCCCTGAACCCCGGACAACCCCTCAGACAGCCCCCAGACAGCCCCCCAACCCTCCTACCTGGACCTTGGATCCCAATCTAATCTCTATTTAATATTCACCGTAAATCCCAACGGAAAATAGGGTTTTAGAGCTTCGGAAGAAGATGAGAGAAGAGTGCAAACCCTAATTGAAAAGAGGAAGCAAGGAGAGGATTAGACTCACCCAGATCTTCAATCCACACTTGACGGCACTCAAAATGCCCAAGCGATGTGTACGAGTCAACTCCGCCTCAATCTGAGGCGTGGTGTGGCCGACACCACTCAAAGTGTCTCACTTTTCTTTGAAATGGACAACATTTTAAATGAAAACAACAACTGACATACAGAAAACCAAACAAATGCATTTGGATTCTATTGATACTTTAGTAAAAGGATCCATGGGTCATTTGTGACATGTATGAGTCAACCTCGCCTCAATCCAAGGCACTGTGTGGCCGGTACCACTCAAAGTGTCTTTTTTTTTAAAATGGATACACTTTTAAGTAAAAACAATTGTCATACGGAAAACCGACCAAACACATTCGGATTCTATTGATACTTTAGAAAAATAATCCATGGGTAATTTGTGACGTGTAAGAGTCAACCCCGCCTCAATATGAGGTGCAGTGTGGCCAACACCACTCAAAGTGTCTCTCTTTTGTTTCAAAAGGACATCATTTTAAGTGAATACAACAACTGACATACGGAAAACTGACAAAAGGCATTCAGATTCTATTGAAACTTTAAGAAAACAATCCATGGGTCATATGTGATGTTTAAGAGTCAACCCCACCTCAATTTGAGAGCCGATGTGGCCATCACCACTCAAACTATCTCACTTTTATTTGAAATGGACATGATTTTAAGTGAAAATAACAACTGGCATACAGAAAACCGACCAAACACATTCAGATTGTGTTGATACTTTAGAAAAACGATCCATGAGTCATTTGTAATGTGTAAGAGTCAACCCCGCCTCAATCAGAGGTGTGTTGTAGCCTACACCACTCAAAATGTCACTCTTTTGTTTAAAATGGACATCATTTTAAGTGAAAACAACAACTGACATACGGAAAACCAACCAAACACATTCAGATTCTGTTGAAACTTTAGGAAAATGATCCATGGGTCATTTTTGATGTGTACGAGTCAACCCCACCTCAATATAAGGCGCGGTGTGTCCGGAACCACTCAAAGTGTCTCACTTTTCTTTGAAATGGACAACATTTTAAGTGAAAACAACAACTGACATACATAAAACCAAACAAATGCATTCAGATTCTATTGATACTTTAGGAAGAGGATCCATGAGTCATTTTTGTTGTGTACAAGTCAACCCCACCTCAATCTGTTGAACGGTGTGGCCGGTACCACTCAAAGTGTCTTTCTTTTGTTTAAAATGGATACGCTTTTAAGTAAAAACAACTGGCATACAGAAAACCAACCAAACGACCTCGAAATTCCATGAAATCAGACAAAAAAAGGGCGGGTGAATTTTGAAATGGTCGTCCATACAACACATCAATCGGAGGTGTCATTTGGCCGCGGTGGCCGAAAACGCACTCCGCGTGTCATAAATGGCCAAAACATGCGTTTAACGGTCAAATGCATACCCAACGACATAGGAATGACTTGAAATCACACTAAAACACTCTAACTATTATTCATGAGGTTTAAGAGGAGACAAAAATTCATTCAGATGCATGGTTTTCATGGCACGACTGAATATGTTTTTTAGGCGTTTGGCGCGCTTGAAAAGCGTGCGTGGGGTGGTCAAAACCGGCAGAACGACCACAAAATGGCATAAAATCAGACGAAAAAGTGTAAGTGAAATTTGAAATGGTAGGCTAGAATGCACATTAATCAGAGGTGTCGTGTGACCACGCTGGCTGAAAATGCACTCTGCGTGTCGTAAATGGACAAAACATGCGTTTAACAGTCAAATGCATGCTGAACAACATCATAATGACTTGAAATCACATGAAGACACCCTAATTATTATTCATGAGGTGTACGAGGAGAAAAAATGTCATTTGGACGTGTGGTTTGCGCGGCACGACGAAATACGTGTTTTTTAGGTGTTTGGCGCGCTTGAAAAGTGTGCGTGGAGTGGTCTAAATTGGCCGAACGACCTCAGAATTCCATAAAATCGGATGAAAACAAAGGGTGGGTGAATTGTGAAATGTTCAGCCAGACGACACGTCAATCGGAGGTGTCGTGTGACCGCGCTGGCCGAAAATGCACTCTGCATGTCGTAAATGACCAAAACATGCGTTTAACGGTCAAATGCATGCCTAAAGACACCGAAATAACTTGAAATAACACTAAAACACCCTAATTATTATTCGTGAGGTGTACGAGGAGACGACACATCATTCGGACGCGCAGTTTGCACGACATGACTGAATATGTTTTTTTTAGGTGTTTGGCGCGCTTGAAAAGCGTGCGTGGGGTGGTCGAAACCAGCCAAATGACCTCAGAATTCTATGAAATAGGACAATAACAAAGGGTGGTTGAATTGTGAAATGGTCGGCCAAATGACATGTCAATCGGAGGTGTCGTGTGACCGCGGTGGCCGAAAACGCACTCCGCGTGTCGTAAATGGCCAAAACATGCGTTTAACGGTCAAATGCATGCCGAACGACATCGTAATGACTTGAAATCATACTAAAACACCCTAATTATTATTCGTGAGGTGTACGAGGAGACGACATGCCATTTAGACGTGCGGTTTGCGAGACACGACTGAATATGTGTTTTTTAGGTGTTTGGCGTGCTTGAAAAGCGTGCGTGGGGTGGTCTAAACCAGCCGAACGACCTCGGAATGCCATGAAATTGGACAAAAACAAAGGGTGGGTGAATTTTGAAATGGTCAGCTAGACGTCACGTTAATCGGAGGTGTCGTGTGACCGCGCTGGCCGAAACACACTCCGCGTGTCGTAAATGGCCAAAACATGCGTTTAACGGTCAAATGCATTCCGAATGACATCAGAATAACTTGAAATCACACGAAAACACCCTAATTATTATTTGTGAGGTGTACGATGAGACAAAACGTCATTCGTACGCACGGTTTGCGCGGCACGACTGAATATGTGTTTTTTAGGTGTTTGGCGCGCTGAAAAGCGTGCGTGGGGTGGTCAAAACCAGCCTAATGACCTCGAAATACCATTAAATAGAACTAAAAAAAGGTTGGGTGAATTTTGAAATGGTCGGCCAAACGAAACATCAATTGGAGGTGTCGTGTGACCGCGCTGGCCGAAAACGCACTCGGCGTGTCGTAAATGGCCAAACCATGTGTTTAACGGTCAAATGCATGCCGAACGACATCATAATGACTTGAAATCACATTAAAACACCATAATTATTATTCATGAGGTGTATGAGGAGACTTTACAGCATTCAGATGCGTGGTTTGCACGACACGATTGAATATGTGTTTTTAGGCGTTTAGCGCGCTTGAAAAGCGTGCGTGGGGTGGTCGAAACTGGCCGAATGACCTCGGAATGCCACAAAATTTGATGACAACAAAGGGTGGGTGAATTGTGAAATGGTTGGATAGACGTCAAGTCAATCAGAGGTATCTTGTGATCGCGCTGGCCGAAAACGCACTCTGCATGTCCAAAATGGCCAAAACATATGTTTAATGGTCAAATGTATGTCAAACGACATCGTAATGACTTAAAATTACACTAAAACACCATAATTATTATTCGTGAGGTGTATGAGGAGACAAAATGTCATTCGGACGCATGGTTTGCACGACACGACTGAATATGTGTTTTTTAGGTGTTTGGCATGCTTGAAAAGCGTGCGTGGGGTGGTCGAAACTGGCCGAATGACCTCGAAATTCCATGAAATCGGATGACAACAAAGGTTGAGTGAATTATGAAATGGTCGGCCAAACGACACATTAATTGGAGGTGTCGTGTGACCGCGGTGGCCGAAAACGCACTCCGCGTGTCGTAAATGGCCAAAACATGCGTTTAACGGTCAAATGCATGCCTAACGACATCAAAATGACTTGAAATGACACGAAAACACCCTAATTATTATTCATGAGGTGTATAAGGAGATGACACATCATTAGGACATGTGGTTTGCGCGGCACGGCTGAATATGTGTTTTTTAGGTGTTTGACGCGCTTGAAAAGCATGCGTGGGGTGGTCGAAACTGGCCGAACGACCACGGAATGCCATGAAATAGGACGAAAACAAAGGGTGGATGAATTGTGAAATGGTTAGCCAAATGACATGTCAATCGGAGGTGTTGTGTGACCGCGTTGGCCGAAAACGCACTCTGCGTGTCGTAAATGGCCAAAACATGCGTTTAACGGTCAAATGCATGCCGAACGACATCAGAATGACTTGAAATCACACGAAAACACCATAATTATTATTCGTGAGGTGTACGAGGAGACGACATGTTATTAGGACGCGCGATTTGCGCGGCACAACTGAATATGTGTTTTTTAGGTGTTTGGCGCGCTTGAAAAGCGTGCGTGGGGTGGTCGAAACTGGCCGAATGACCTCAGAATGTCATGAAATCGGACGAAAACAAAGGGTGGGTGAATTGTAAAATAGTCAGCTAGAAAACACATCAATCAGAGGTGTCGTGTGACCACGTTGGTGAAAACGCACTTCGCGTGTCGTAAATGGCCAAAACATGTGTTTAACGGTCAAATGCATACCGAACAACATCAGAATGACTTGAAATCACATGAAAACACCCTAATTATTATTCATGAGGTGTACGAGGAGACGTCACATCATTTGGACACGCGGTTTGCACGACACAGCTGAATATGTGTTTTTTAGGTGTTTAGCGTGCTTGAAAAGCGTGCGTGGGGTGGTCGAAACCGATCGAATGACCTCAAAATGCCATGAAATCGGACGAAAACAAAGGGTGAGTGAATTGTAAAATGGTCGGCAGGCGACACATCAATCGAAGGTGTCGTGTGACCGCGGTGGCTGAAAATGCACTCCGCGTGTCGTAAATGGCCAAAACATGCGTTTAACGGTAAAATGCATGCCGAACGACATCAAAATGACTTGAAATCACACGAAAACACCCTAATTTTTATTCGTGAGGTGTATGAGGAGATGACACGTCATTTGGATGTGGGGTTTGCGTGGTACGACTGAATATGTGTTTTTTAGGTGTTTGATGCACTTGAAAAGCGTGTGTGGGGTGGTCGAAATTGGCTGAACGACCTCAGAATGCCATGAAATCGGACGACAACAAAGGGTGGGTGAAAATTGAAATGGTCGGTCAGAAAACATGTCAATCAGAGGTGTTGTGTGACCGCGCTAGCCAGAAATTCACTCCACGTGTCGTAAATGTCCAAAACATGCGTTTAACGGTCAAATGCATGCCGAACGACATCATAATGACTTGAAATCACACGAAAACACCCTAATTATTATTCGTGAGGTATACGAGGAGACGTCACATCATTCAGACGCACGGTTTGCGCGGCACAGCTGAATATGTGTTTTTTAGGTGTTTGGCGCACTTGAAAAGCGTGCGTGGGGTGGTTGAAATCGGCCGAACGACCTCATAATGCCATGAAATCGGATGACAACAAAGGGTGAGTGAATTTTGAAATGTTCGGATAGATGGCACATCAATTGAAGGTGTCTTGTGACCACGCTGGCCGAAAACGCACTCTGCATGTTGTAAATGGACAAAACATGCGTTTAATGGTCAAATGCATGTCGAACGATCCATGGATCATTTGTGACGGGTATGAGTCAACCCCACCTCAATCCGAGGCACAATGTGACTAGTATCACTCAAAGTGTCTCACCTTTTTTTGAAACAGACAACATTTTAAGTGAAAACAACAACTGACATACGGAAAATCTTCACAAGGCTACACATAGATTCTTGAAATTAAGGGATAAAAAATAAAATATGGTCTATTGGTCATACATTATGAGAAGAAAATATTCACAAGGCATAGATTTAAACACAATGGGTCATAGTATATATAGAAAAACATGAATTATATTAGGAATGAGTCTCGACATCCCATCATGAACATGCACCAACACTCATGTTCTAATTCTCAATCACGGGTCGTTCATTATATACAATAACATACAACAAATAAATATAATATAGTGATTTCATATGAAACCTATGAACACTCAATAATACCATATAACAAATTGGTCAACAAGGCTACACGTTGATTCTTGAAAAATAAGTTTCAAAGTCTCATAAAAATACCCCAATGGTGAGGAATACATATGGTGACACCATATCCCCATGGATCACCTCAATCCCATCCTCAAACAATGGGTTCTAGGTCCAAACCAAAGTCCCTTTGGGAACCCAATACCAAAGACTTAATTGAATATTCATACCCACTACCCAATATGGGGATTCATATCACATCACACCCAAGAGAGAAAATTACAATTAGCCACATACCCCATTATTCTAATTGAAAAATCTATAAAAAAACATGTAGGCTATTCTGGTAACCCATCTCATATGTCGAGATTGGCCAATGTTTCCCACTAACACATTATGAACCATTTATACATGGATACATAATTATTAGAGGAATATAAACATCCCATGTGCTTCCTATAATTCATCCTAGGTCTAAGCACATGAGCACTACCATTGTCTATCTTATGGGTATCACGATCCTTGCCACTCTACCCATGTTTTTCTATTGGTTTTAAGATACTCAACCCAAGACCATGACTAAACATCCCATGTGCTTCCTATAACATTTAGGTTTTTTCCCTCACACCTGGACACCCCCACCCCCCAAGACACCCCCAACCCCTTGTATGTTATATTTTATATGTGTTATATATAATTCATAATTCTGTATTCAACATAATTAATTTTGTTTGTGTTATTGATTCATAATTTAGAATTCATTACATAATTCATTCTTTATGTATTAAATTGAGAATTCAATTATGAATTCTGTATTGCATAGGGTAATTGGGTTCATATACATGATTATAATTGTGGTACATTCCATGGTTATAGTAATATCATGTTTTTAAGTGCTTTTGTGTGCTATATCAGGTGTTTTTGTTACTGATAAGAGTGTATGTAGATGTGTAGTTGAGTGTGAAGTGGAGGATTTTAGGTGCTGTCAAATTCTGGCAATACACTATACTAACGGTTTACTAAACCGTTGGTATAGTGTTGTACATATTTTTACCAACGGTTTTAGTAAACCATTGGTAAAACATTGAAATACTCCAGAAATGCCAACAGTTTGTAAAACCATTGGTAATACTATTTACAAACTGCCTTTCCCAACGGTTTTAGTAAACCGTTGGTATAGTGCTGTATTCCTCCAGTAATGCCAACGATTTATAAAACCATTAGCAATGCTCTTTACAAACTGCCTTTCCCAACGGTTTTACAAAAACCATTGGTAATGGGCTACTGCCATGCCTTAATTTCCAATGGTTTTCCAAACTATTGGTATATAGTATACCAACGGTTTAGCATCCTTTACCAACAGTTTCAAACTGTTGATAAAGGCTTAATTTCCAGTAGTGGATACTGTTTGGATGGTGGGAATGCCGCACCACATCCCTTGCATTGAGTGTCGAAATGATGGATCACTCACTGTTTCGAGTGTTGACATGAAGGCACACTCACCATCTTGAGTGACAAGCATGACATCTCCCACTCATTATGAGATATAGGACATGTACCCTTTGTTGGAGCTTATAGGCTCATTCAGACTAGTTATAGATGACTGTGTCACGTCCCAATCTAGCCAACACCTAATATTCCAGGTATATGGCCACTTAAATCCGCATGTACTTGGTCCATATAGGTGGATGAAATATATAACTATACTATATATATATATTATTACTATATATATAGTTACTGATCACACACTCTTTTTAGTTTATGCTGAAGCAGGTAGAGTTGGCCAAATGTCCTATTGGAACCTGATCTGATCAATGTTTATTTATTCAACATTGTTTTTTATTTTGTTTATATTCACACTACTTTATTTTATATTCATGGACTAGATTTATCTATAGATACCACTAATGGTGGCCTTCTAGGATTTACCTCACACCTTGCTCGGGCCTCCATTGCATTGGGGTATCCGAGAAAACCTCATGTTTGCGAGACCATGGTTTATTGCTTGCGCTCTTATGCTTGTACCTGGCGGTTGGGAGAAAAGGTCTGAGTTAGATATCAGGATGCTCATGGAGTTCTACCTTGGGGATTTTAATTATTTTCTTTATTCATGTATTTATTTGTATCATATTTTTTGTTGTGTGTATACCATTTTAGTTTATGTATGATCATCTGGACATGCATACTATGTTGTATATTGGCATTGGAAATTTTTATATCCAGTTTATATTATTCTGTCACTGCTCTATCTTTCTTTTATTATTGCTTATTCTATTTTCTGTTATTTATTTGCTGATATACCACTGTTCTAATCTGATTATGAGGGTACAATCTCCCCACTATCACCTCCTTAGATCGTCGCTACTAGTTGGCAGCCTCTAGCATATGAGGAGGCACACTTAAGGCCATGTGGTGACCAGTCTGGCTATCAGTTTGGTGGTTAGTCATGTTAAGATGTTACAAAATACTCTAAACAGTAGTCATCCATGGAATGACTACTGCTCAGAGTAGTACAAGAAACATAAAATAGATGGGGGTGAGTCTCAAGAAACAAATTTCAATAATAACTGTTCAGAAGATGAAGCTGATGAGTATGACAGTTGTACTCCATTGTGTTCTCTAAAAGGGGTAATGCCTCCCAATTATGAGAATTATATGGATGGTAATAAGAGATTCCTAAGAGTGGAATCAATACATACAGACCTAAAATGATGAATACCTAAAAATAATTTCTAATAATTATTTCAATATACATAGAATTTGATAACCTCTATTCTATTTTTTGGAATAAGTGATGTAACAACCTAAGGAATTATTACATTTAATATTAATGGTATATCAAATATTTGAAAACATCTCAAAATTATAATTTCAATTTCAATTAAAAATCGATAAGGAATGAAAAAAATAATTTTAGAAAAAGAATATACCTAATGATGATAAAGGTTTTAAACATCTCAAAATTGTTAGTTGATAAATTTATTCAAGAATTATGTCTTGATAGGTTGAAAACAATAATTATTTTCAAGAAGATAAAGAGTAGTATTTATAATAAAATTTAATTTTGATGGCCATTATGGGTTTTATGGTGATTTTGGGCACACAGTATAAAATTTTAGTCATAATGAGATAAATAATATTAATTAGGTTTTAAGTTAAAGGGGAGATGACTCATTTTTACAAAAATAGTTTCGAAGTGAGACAAATCTTCATAAGTAAAATTAGATGATGAATTTCAACCATTGAATGAAAACTATTGAACATGCGACAAATTAAACGATTGTATGAAGGATTGTCAATATTTTCTAAAAACACAGATGAATGTGAAGAAAGAATTACAAATGTATTATATGAAAAAGAATGGAATGTAAGAGGAATTTATTATTGATGTCACACTAAAGGATTTACAAAAGAAACATCCTTTCATATTAGATATTGGTTGATCATCTCACATGACAGGTAAATTGACGTAATTAAAGATTTTTTACAAGTTCAAAGGGTACTTATTATTTTAGAAATGGTGGATCTCTTAAGATAAATTGTTTGCATTTAAAAGATGTTTGAAATAAAAGGCAATGTTAAATAATGATATGTTTTTAGATAGATTAAAGTAAAACATACATAATGTTTATTAGATGTGTGATAAAGGAAATAAAGTGATTTTTAAGAAGTATTAATGAGTGGTTATCATTTCAAATATGGATATATTTTTACAAAGGTATAGAAAACTAGCTGAACCATATTCTGATTTGGGGTCGGTAAAAATTTATAGTAATTTTGTTTGAAAAAGGAAATTGATCTGTGGTAGTGAAAAAATGATCATATTAGATAATGATATATTTAAATACTGACTTAAAAAGGGTGAGTTGAGATGTTTTTATGATGATAATATAAAATTGATAGATATTTTTTACTAATTAGAATGGAGAGATTGTTAATGATTAAAATAATAAATTTGAGATTTAAATGAAACTGACCTTGTAGTTTATTCACTATGATATATATGAACCCTTAAAGTATAAATCAATGCATTGTGATAAGTATCTCATTTCACCCATTTATAATTATACTCAGATCATATGTATTATGTTTTAGTCATATGTATATATATAATGCTCTAAAGGGGTTTACAATTTTAAGAAGAAATATTAATAATGAGTTTCATTTTGTGGAAAAGAAGTCTATATTAGATTATGGGGTTGAGTATATGACACACTTGTTATGGGGTGGTAAAAATAATATTTATATTCCTCATTAGTTCAACATAGTTGGTGTCCATGGTCATTCCCTTAAAGATTTTATTTTGGATCACTCACTATTCCTACCACATTATTATATTTATAGTATTTTATATGTATTTTGAAAAAATGAAAAATATTGGGGATTTTGAAAATTGATGCAAACAAAACAACAACAATAATGAAAATATAATATTATAAATAAAATATTATCAAAAACAATGATCAATCCTTGGGGGATTACCCATATATGTGTTTATTTTTTTTCTTAATGTGTTGTCCCAACTTAATTATCACTCTATATAAATAACCAATATCATTCACCTAACCACCTCTAACTATTTATCCCATGTAAGGAACTAGTGTATTACTATCACATGTGCATTAGGACTAGTATTTCCTAAGTCTAATGGTAGGAGGCATCCCTTAATTGAGTAGAATAACCCTTGGCTTCCACATCCATCATGTTGAATGAATGAAGAGAACCCTATTGTAAATGTCCATTGGTCACTAAGTCATTCCCTATATTGTCACCAATAACTATAATACTCAAGATAAATTTGGAAGGGGAAGCATTTATCAAACTATAATGTGTGAAGAAATAGTTGTGTAATGAATAAAAGAAAGAATGATGACAAAAAATACTACAACTCACTAATAAAAAAACACTACGACCTGCAAATAAATATCGCCAAACAAGCAATCAATGAGTATAGAGGAGGAGAAAATAACATACCTTGGATTAAAGCTTTAAATCGTCCAAGAGAAAGTAGTGATATCGCTAAACCTAGATTTCATTCGAGCCTTGGATTTATTTAAACCTTAAATCATTTGAGCCTTAGAATTGATGTAGCCTTGATTCTAGCCTTGATTCGAGCTTGGATTTGATAAGGAGTGTCGACAGTAGGGGATTTTGCGGAAAGCTTTGAATATCATGACTGGTTCGCGATGGTTAGGGTTCTTAAAATAGATAGGGACACTTTTATCAGTGCTTCTAAAAAAATGCTGATAAAGATTCATTTTATCAGCACTAAGTTAATAAGCATTGATAAAAGGAATCTTTATCAATGTTTTTAGCATTGATAAAGCTCTATCTTTATAAGCGCTAATAAAGATTCCTTTTATCAACGCTTATTACTTAAGCGTTGATAAATGATTTATAATTATAATTATCAATAAAAAAATTGTAAATATATTTATATAATTATATATATATATATTTAATAAATAAATATAAATATAAATATAGTAAATATATTTATTATTTAAATATATAATTATTTATTTATAATTATATAAATACTTTTAAAAAATAATAATATTTGTATACTTATATATTTATATTATTATATATATTTATATAATTATATATATATATATAATTATATATATATAATAAATATATATAAATATAAATATAGTAAATATATTCATTATTTAAATAAATTTATTATAAATTTATAATTATTTATTTATAATTATATGAATATTTTTTTAAAAATAATATTTATTTATTTATAATTATAAATATATAAATGTATAAATATATTAAATATGCATTTATAAATATTTATTTACAAATATTTTTTTAAAATTATTAATGAATATTTAATATTAAGGGCATGCATGTTAAAAATGAGTGAAATTGAATAATTAAAAATGAGTACACTTTAACAATATTGAAAAAATGGATAAGTTTTATTAAATAAATATAAATTATTAAAAAAATATGAATATATATTGAAATAAAGATAAATACATATTGAAAATATTAAAACATGGTAAATAAATAAATAAATAAATATATATAATAAAAATTGATTGAATACCCAAAAAAATAAAAAATAAAAAATACAAAAAATAAAATAAAAAAAATATTAAAAATGAATCGATACCTAACTGTAATAAAATTGAGAATAAATAAATAAAATTTACCAATTAAAGACATGATATATTAAATTTATCATTTTATAATGAAATTCTAAAATGAATACTAAAATTTGAATAAATAACATAAATATTAGATATATGTGTTTGTATATAAGATTTCATTAATCACATAAATATTTATGTGCCCGCATTGTATATAAAAATGAATTAATTATGTATATGTACGTGAAATCAATATAACACACATTTGATATATGTTACATTAAAAAATAAAACAGCATTCAATTATGTCCATTACTCGATGCAATTAGTCGATATTTTTAATTCATATTAATTTTTAATTATAAATCATTATTCACTAAATATATGACTATTTAATGTTTAGAATAAATATTTTGTATTATATAAATCATATTTATATACATTAATATATATATATTTAATATATACTATTTATTAATATTATCAAAAATTATTTAATTAATAAAATATTTAATATTTTTATTAATTTACTTATTTTTAATTTTTATTTGTTTGATTTTCATTTTACATATATCTATATATTTAATATATACTATTTATTAGTATTTATAATTTATATATAGTATAATAAATTTATTCGTTTTTATCAATAACTATTTAATTAATAAATTTTTTAATATTTTTTTGTAATAAAAACGTTTTTATTATTTATTTATTTAATTATTTAATTTTATTTGGGACCTTTATCAGAGCTAAAAAACACCGATAAAGGCTACATTTATTAGTGATAAGAATAAAGCATTGACAAAAGGTGCCTTTTACGAGCGCTAAAAATAAAGTGCTGATAAGTTGTACCTTTTATCAGTGATAAAGAAAAGCGCTAATAAAGGTTACCCTTTACCAGCACTAAAATAAAGCGTTGATAAAGGGTACCTTTATCAGCGTTTTTGTCTAGCACTGATAAAGACCGGTGTTGTTAAATAACTATTTTATAGTAGTGTAGAGAGTTTATATGATAATGTGTTTATGTTAGAATTATATTATTGACTTCCTCTTAGTAGCAACTCACTAATTTTTGAGAATTTCTATTTTTCATTGTTGTCTTAGCGTTACATTTCTGATACCTTAGTTGTAAGATCTTGGGTTTTCTTATGAGGTACAAATATTTTTCATTTCAGTTTAAATGCTTGTTTACGACCTAATGTGAATACCTTTTGAGGTCATGAGGGTATCGGGGGTGTCCAGGTCTTGTTTGGAGCCCAAAGCCTGACGTTTTGGAAAAAATCAGATAGGTCGCATGATTAGTATAAATCATGCGGGACATGCCGCATGGTCTGACTAACTGTGCGAGGCTTGGGCAGATGGCTAAAGGAGCCACGTGATTTGAGGAAACCATGCAGATGGAGTCACATACCTGTGCGGGGCACCTGCAATTTTTAGCAGATCCAAAATGCATGGTTTGCGCATGGTTAGTCAAACCATGAATAGTGATCGTGTAGGTGCCCCCTGAGCATAGCAGAGGGCATGCAGTTGGCACATGGTTTGGCCAACCAGGTGTTCAAACCGTGCAACCCATTATTTTGAGAAAAAAATGAAAAAATTGCTCTTAAAATATCTTATAACCTAAATATAATTTCATTCTTCACCCGTTGGTCAGCCTTGATCCATTTGAGTGCTCCTTGAATCCAAATTGATAGATTTTGGTGTTTTTATTCCATCCAAACTCAGAATTGGACACTGTTGGTCGCATTGGATTCACGTCGGTAAGTAATATAACCCTCTTGAGCTGTTATTCATTTGACTTGGTATCGAATGTGTTATTTGGGTGTAAGCTAATATACCCTATTTTCAGGTTCTTTGTCTGTTCTTTATTTTTCTTCTGATCTGGATCAAATAAAAAGTTGATATCGGGCGATCAATCTACTACGGACCTATGATACGTGGTTTATACTTTCCCCTAGTGGTTTGATACTTTATAGAGCTAGTTTCTATAGTGAAACATGTAGGTCTTTCCATTGTTTCCCCTAAAACGAATTGCATGCTTAAATTAAATATAACGGAACCTGTTAGGGGTGTTTATTAGTTCCTTGAGACTTGTTTAAGGTTATTTTCCCAACCAAGGTCACCCATGGGGCGTGTCTTTGATATTTCTCTTGCTATACCACCCATGGGGTGTGTGATTGAGATTTCCTAGTTAGAGGAAACCCATTTATAAATGAATTGAACTGATTGGTTGATTAAGAGATGTTCTGCCTCCTTTTCCATGTGATACATAGTGTTGAATTGTTAATTTCTTAAATGTGAATTATTATCTGAGTGGGTAAACTCATGAAATTTAATTGATTGTGAATTTTTATGAGATAGGGTAAACTCATGGAATGAATGATGAATGGTTTCATATGATGCTATGGGTGTGCTACACCATGAGTGATGATAACGGTAGTGGACACCTTGGACGAGATTTCTCCTCGGGTCTTGATTCCATAGGATACCTTGGGCCTTGCTACCTCTTGGATCTAGCTTGTTTGGGCTCACAATGGTCATGGTTTATTGACATGATCCTTATACCCCAAACCAAGTCTAATCGAGTTTCCATCGAGATGCTCCTGGGACTCTATGAGGATGCCTTGGTTCTATACACCTTGGATCTAGCCCTGAGGGGTTTGACATTTCTGATTATACAACATGGCCATGGTAAATGTGACATGCACCAGTATTATTCAAATTGATTTATAGAGTTGAAATATTCGGTGCCAATATACCTTGATGATGAGGCATTGCAGGTGAGATGATTCAAGGAAAATCTCCAACATGTTGTTTGATCTTAGGTCAACATGTTTAGGTTGATGATGATTACTGAAATTATAACTCAGGTGCTGATTATAGAGTGGGACCTGAGGGAAGCTGGGGGCACAAAGAAGAGCAATGCAGCCTCTCGACTGAGTGGTTTAGCGTTATCATGTATGAAGAGACGTTTTGAGGCTTCTTGTGAGATGAGTACTAGTCAGGCTAAGAGTACTGTTATCTCAGGTTTCTATCATCAATTTGGTGGATGGGGAAACATGTGGAATCGGTACGATCGTGACCCATTTGTATTCCGAGATTACAGCAGGATGAGTCACATGAAATGATTTTGCAGGACCATCCCCCAATAGTAAGTGGTAGGGGTCATCTCCAACACCAGGTTTGGGAGCGGTTTCATAGCTCCATGCCAAGCTATAAGCTGGATCAATACTGGTCTTTCAGACCTAGGTAGTGGTGGTCATGGACAAGGCATCCAAACACCAGTTGTACCTAGAAAACATAGTGGTCTTGCTCTGGGTAGTGAGGTTATGTCACAAGGTTTCAGTTCAAGATAGATATATTTTGTACAAACTACCCCTGAGGAGTAGAGTGTCGAACTGTCTATGGTGAGAGGTATGATCTTGGTAGCCTCAACTCTTGTATCTACTCTTTTTTTATATAGGTGCATAACATAATTTCATATCTATACCTATTGTAGAGAGCCTTGGGCTCATGATCCAGTTTTATGATGGCATGATGATGATTAAAACTCTGTTATGGATTAAAATAGAGGATGTACATCAGTGCAGGGAGTACCCCCTTGAGGTTTGTTAGGTTCCACTTCATCTAAAATCTTTTTTCCTTGATATGACTAGATTTGATGTCATATTCGTGATTTTTTAGTTTCTTATCGAGCCTATGTTGATTGCTCTCACTGGAGGGTGACCTTCACAACACTAGAGGGTGGTGTTTTCATTCAAAATGGTTAATTTGATTTCTAGGTGAGCTAATCTAGACCATAATATTGTGGGTTGGGTGGGATGATAACCCAGATCACTAGTTTATATCTGGATGATCAGGGATTGCGTTGGGCAGATTTACCTCCAGTGTTCAATTGTTTCAGGGATGTTTTCATGAATGATTTTTTTAGTTTACCTCCTGAGATAGAGGTATATTTCTCCATCGAGATAGTGCTAGGAGCTACATAAATATCCATTCCTCCTTACAGGATGACTACGATAGAGTTTCGTGAGTTCAAGAGGAATCTAGAGAACTTAGAGGCAAAGGGTTTTATATGACCCAATACTTCTCTATGGGGTTCACCAATCCTTTTTGTGAAAAGGAGGATGTTACCCTCAGACTATGTGTGGATTATCAGAAATTGAACCAGTCGATGATTAATAATCGATGTCCTCTACCACGGATAGATGACCTTTTTGATCAACTTTGAGGAGTTCAGGTGTTCTCAAAAATTGATTTGTGGTCCGAATATCACTAGGTGCTTGTTTAACCTGTAGACATACCTCATAAAACTTTTCATAGAAGGTATAGTCTATATGAGTATCTAGTTATGTTGTTCGGTCTCATGAAATTTCCAATAGATTTCATGGAACCGATGAACCGAGTTTTCTATCCTTATCTAGATTCATTTCTTGTGGTTTTTGTGGATGATGTCTTGGTGTATTCTCACAATTGATACAACTATACCAAGAACCTTGAGATCATTTTGGATACACTAAGAGAGCATCAGTTGTATTCTAATCTCATAAATTGACACTTTTTGATGGATAAGATTAACTTCCTGGGTCATATTATCTTAGATACAAGAGTATGAGTTGACCTAGAGAAGGTGAGAGCTGTAGTTTCCTAGGAGTATCCCAAGAATGTCTTTGACATACAGAGTTTATTGGGGGATAGATGGATATTATAGGAATTTTATAAAGGACTTATCATGATTAGTAGTGTCACTTATAGGCTTTACTAAGAAGGGTGTGGAGTTTATATGGAAAGATACCTATGAGACAACCTTTTAGGAGCTGAAAGAGAGATTGACTTCAACATTGGTCTTGATTTTTCCAAAGCAGGGCATGAGATACACCATGTATTGTGATGCGTCAGGTATCAGGCTTGGAGCAGTTCTGATGTAGGGGGTAGATTTGTGGCATAGAGGTCTCGATAGTTGAGGCCACATGAGAGGAACTACCCGAAACACAATCTCGAGTTAGTTGCAATTGTTCATGCTTTGCGCTGTTGGAGACATTATTTACTGGGAGAGCATTTTTTGGTGTACACGGACAACAAAATCTTTAAGTATATATCTACACAACATGATATGAATATGAGGTAGTGAAATTGGGTTGAGCACCTATAGTATTTCAACTTTTATCTTTCTTATACATCTAAAAAAGGTAATATAGTGGTTGATGCACTTAGTAAAAGGACTCAGATATAAGCAATCCAAGATACCCGTAGTGAGTGACGACTTATGGCCTTATTCTCCAAGATACACTTGGAAGTGAAGGAAAATCCGAGGTAGAATTTTCTTTTATCCTTAGCTATGAACTATACCTTTTTAGATAGAGTAAGGATGATGCAAATATCAGACTTCAAGGTCCTAGTGCTATAGGAGAGTGTGGCAGGTGAGGATCTACTCCCAGTTGGATGGTAGGAGAGGATGAGATCTCATGTATCCATGTCCATGTTTGGCTTCCAATGGACATATGTGAGGAGTTGATGTAGGAGTTTCATGTCTCAATTTGGGTGGTGCATCCCATTGTTACCAATATGTATTGTGATTTACATAACTAGTATTGGTGGCTAGGGATGAAGCGAGAGGTAGTTGGTTTTGTTAGGATTTATTCCACCTGTTAGCAGGAAAAGGTAGAACATTAACGACCAGCCAAACTTTTATGGTAGTTACCTATTATCGGGTGGAAATGGGATGATGTCATGATGGATTTCATGATTGGTTTTCTAAGGTTTCCTCAAGGTAGTTATGTTGTGTGGGTTGTTGTTTATAGGCTCATAAAGATTGCACATTTCTTACCGGTCAAGGAGACCTTTAGTGTGGATGAGCTTGAGAGGTTATATATCTATGAGATAATATGACTTCATGGGGTTCCACATACTATTATTTTAGATAGGGATGCCCAATTTACATATAATTTCTAACAAAGTTTACAGAGATATTTTGGTATACAGGTGCTTCTAAGCACGACATACCACCCTTAGATAGATGCCCAGTCAGAGTGTATGATATAGGTGCTTAAAGACATGTCTCAAGCATGAATCATGGATTTTTTGTAGCCCTTAGGATATACATATACCCTTGGTTGAGTTATACTACAATAATAGTTATCTGGTGAATATAAAAATGGAACCTTATAAGGATTTGTACAGTAGGCCATGCCGATCACCCCCGTGCTAGCTAGAGGTAGGTGAGGAAACTTTACTGGGACTGTTTCTTATGTAGAAGACTTCTGAGTAGGTCCAGTTGACCAATAAGTGGATGATTATTGCACAATCTTAATAGAAATCTTACGTTTATCACCGTCACTGACCTCTAGAGTTCAAGGTTGTGGGGATTGGGTCTTTTTTACATGTCTCCCCAAGGCTAGGACACATTAGTATAAATAGACAGAGTAAGCTTTCACCGTAAAATATTGGGCCATTCAAGATTTTGGGTAGAGTCAGGATGGTAGCTTATCGGTTATAGTTAGCTCAAAGGTACTGATCCATGCACAACATCTTCCACGTATCTCAGTTGCGCCATTATCATTCAAACTTGTCTCATTCTTTTTAGGCCGAGGAAGTTGAGTTATAGATAGATGCATCCTTTTAGGAGCATCCGATTTGTATCGTCGACAATAGCATGAAGGTTCTATGAGGCTGGTCAGTTCCTCTAGTATGTGTACTATGTAAACACAACTGTTTATAGGATGATACTTGGGAGCGGGAGGCTGATGTACATGCTCCGTGGATGGATTTATTCTCAGCTGATTCTTGACCACCCTTGAGAGATCAATTCAGGGATGAATTTATTTAAGGGGGAAAGATTGTATAATCCTGAGTTTTCCTATGAGGTATAGATCCTTTTACTTTTGGTTTAAATTATTTTTTATAGATTAATGTGAAGACCCTTTGAGGTCATGGGGTATCAGGGGTGTTTGAGGCTTGTTCAGATCCCGAATACTGATTTTTTGGGAAAAAATAGATAGGCTGAATGGTTAGTAGAAATCATGTGGGACAAGATGCATAATCTGAATAACCATATGAGGCCTGGGTAGTGGGATAAAAGAGCCCACACTACTTGAGGAAACTGTGCAGATGGAGGTGCACACCAGTGCAGGGCACCTACAATTTTTAGTAGAGAAAGAAATGCACGGTTTGTGCATGGTTAGTCAAACCATGAACAATGACCATACATGTGACCCCTTAGCACAATATAAGGCACACAGTTGGCACACAGTTTGGCCAACCACCAAAAAAACCTTGTGACCTATTATTTCGAGACAAAATGAAAAAAAATCCCTTAAAATATTTTATAACCAAAATCCAATTTCATTCTTCACTCATTGGAAAACCTTAATCCATTTGAGATATCCTTGAATCCAAACTGATAGATTTTGGTTTAATCTTACATTTGAACTTGGAATTGAACATTTTCAGTCTCGTTGGATTCAAACTGGTAATTAATAAAATCATCTTGAGCCATTATTTGTTTGAATTGGGATCATTTGTGCTATTTGGGTGCAAGTTAATATGCCATATTTTCTGTTTCTTCATCATTTCTTCATTTTTATTCTAATATAGATCAAATCAGAACCTGATACTGGACAGGCACTCTATTACAAACCTACAATAGATGGTCTATACTTTTACTGAGTGGATTTATTCTTTATAGAATTAGTTTCTATAGTGTGACATGTCAGAATTCCTAGTGTTGTCCCTAAAATGAATTGAATGCTTGAATTAAATGTAATGTAACCTATTAGGGATGACCAGTAGTTCCTTGAGACTTTTTGGAGGTTGTTTCCCCAACCAATGTCACCCATGGGGTGTGACTTTGAGATTTACTTTGTTATACTACCCATGGGGTGTGTGATTGATCTTTCCTAGTTAGGGGAAGCCCGTCTATAAATGAATTGAACTAATTAATTGATTATGAGATGTTATACCTCCGTTACCTTATGATACATGTTGTTGAATTTCTAATTACTTAAATGTGAATTTTTATATGAGTGGATAAACTTATGAAGTTTAATTGATTGTGAATTATTATAAGAGTGGGTAAACTCATGGAATGAATGATGAATGGTTGCATAGGATGCCATGGGTGTGTTACACCATGGGTCATGATAACACTAGTGGATACCTTGGATGAGATTTCTCCTTGGGTCTTTATTTCATAGGATGACTTAGTCCTTGCTACCCCTAGGATCTAGCTTGTTTAGGCTCACAGTGGACATGGTCCACTGACATGCTCCTTGGACCCCAAACCAATTCTAATCGAGTTCTCCATTGAGATACTCCTGGGACTCAACAAGTATGTCTTGGTTCTCTACACCTTGGATCCAGCTACAAGGGGCCTGTGATTTTTGATTATACGACATGGTTATGGTAAATGTGACATGCATGATTATACGGCTCGACCGTGATTGTTATAACACTTATGGTTATACACCTCAGCTTTGGTTGGTATGAGATATATGTTATACGATGTGACTGTTGTTGACATAAGATATTGTGTATACGACATGGCCACAGTGATTACTTCCTTTTTCTTTACTGCTGCCTTATTACAGGAGCTTGAACCTTGTTTTGTAGGGAGCCTTGCTGGGCTAGAAAATTTAATTTACTTGTATTATATATGTCATGGGCACTCGATCATTTCAGTTATACCAATTATATTATACACTCTACTTTAGATTGTATTACATAGCCAAGATTTGTTATAGATAATTTGGGTGGTGACCACTAGGATCGTATCTCACACCCTATTCAGGTCACTGTTGGGCACCTGGAAAAACTATATGAATGTAGGTAGGGATTGGGGAAACCGCCCATAGTTCGATGCTTGAATTTGTGCCATGCTTAGGAGAAGGGGAGCATGGGACCATGCTGAGGCTTGTGATTCTATCTGGAGATAGTAATTTTTTTGGTCTTTTTGGTATTTTGATTCATGTATTGTACTGACGTTGTATACCTATTTTGGATGCTTTATAGACACATGACATGACATATCATTTTGTGCGTGAGATACTTCTGGAATTTTTATATATACCTGATGTTTATTCATTGTTATACTACTTCCTTTATTGATCTATATGATTTATACTACTAAGTTACACTCTAATAAGTGGGAATAGTCTCTCCATAGACACACCCTAGGCCCTTTCTGCTAGTCAGCAGCCTCTGGGATTTGGGGAGAAGCGCTTGAGATAATGTGACCCACCGGCTCGGGGCACTAGATAGTGGAACCTGAGTTGGGACATTACATTAGTGTAAATGACTTTAATACATCATTTACAACTATTTTTTAGTTCTATTGTATGGTACAAGAGACTGAAATAGTGAGGAAGAGATCATCTGGTTTGATAAAATTTTGGTATGTTTTTATTTCTAGTATGTTTTTATTTTTTTACAAAATCATGATATATTTATCTTGTGATAGAATTTTATTTTCCTTTGTAACATGCATATGATTTTTTAAGAAAGATAAAGGTGTATATAAAAATATTAGGAATGTTAATGCCGTCATGTTAGATGCTTGGTCAAAACTATCAAAAACTCAAAATAGAAAATATAATCACACGAAAAAGGAAAAAAAATAATGCTTTAGTAGTTCAAAGAGTTAGACCCCAAACTATTTTAAATTCTAGATGTTATCCAAATTTATTTAAATACGTAGTTGATTACATTGTTAGGCATGAGGAGTTAAAACAATTGGTGACAAAATTGGGATTTTGTACATTGTTGGAATTTAAATTTCAATTCTTGTCAAGAGATATTTGTGAGAAGATTTTAAATTCCCTTAATCCTCCAACTTGTACTATAACTCTCAGATGAAAGGAAATAATTATTACTATGTCAGATGTTAATTACATATTAAACATTTATTCTAGAGGAAGATATCTCAATTTTGAAAAGGAAAATGATGAATACATAAAAATAAAGAATCTTTGCATGGGAAAGAAGTTAATTACACTAAAGGAAATGATTTTTAGAGGGATAGAGGGAAAGGAATTTGTGATGAAATTTATGTTTTTTACATTGGTGACCTTATTAAATCCTAGTAATAGTTATTTTATAAATGAAAGAAATATTAGGATATTGTGTTGTTGTCAAAAAAATGTTGGAGAATGGGATTGGTCACAATTTATTTTTTCAGATCTTATTCATGAGGTGGGTATGTACAAGAAGTCAATCCAAAAAGGCACACAATTTAATCCTTATCTTTTTTTTTTACCCTTATTAATTCTTACCACGATATCAAGTAATTTACACTTTGAGGGTTAATATAATTACTATAACATGCCAAAAAACTAACAAATGAGTCATTAATGAAATTTTAGGACTTATCCTAATTAGTTGGATGAATCTTAGATTTTTAGAAATTTTATATCATTTAATAAAATATTATTTATTTTAAAATATCATTAATGTTAATTTTGACACTATTCATTATTTGAATTTTTAAAAATATCATAATAACTTGATATCTTAAAAAAACTCTATTAAATCATCCCTGACATGTCAAAATAATCCAAAAAATTCTTTTATGACATAAATTATTTCAAATAATATTTATTTTAATATTATTAATATCATTTATTTGATTTTTTCATTAATTAAACAATCACTACATCATCATTGTGTCACCATTTAATTTAATTATTTATTTTCTAAAAACTATAAATAATTTACTATGATGTATATAAAAATTTTATATTTAAAAATACTATTTATAGTTGATTATATCCCTATGTAAACCCATATTAAAAATATTTTTCTTTTTAAAAACAAAAGAATGAAAAAATTGACTTTTCTTTGAATATAATATTATAAATGTATTAAAGTCATCCAAGTGGCTCCAAAAACTCAAAAAAAATTCCCAAGGATGATTTTGGTCTAAAATAACTCATCCAATGAAATTTTTACAAGTGTTAGGATAATTTTATAATATTATTTTTACCCTTAATTACCCGATTTACCCTTAATCGTGGTAATAAAAATAATTACTAAAGTTACTATTCATATTTTTCAAAAATGAAAGGGACCTATTTATTAAATTTGGAAGTTATGATTACAAATATGGAATCAATTTTTAAAAATTAGAAACACATAAGTAGCTAAAATTAATTTAAAATTAATCATGTTGATGGAACGGGAAAACATGTTTTTAAAGTAAAAATGTTCAAAAGTTCACAGAGTTTGTATATCCAATTTCAATGTGAAATTGATTATAATGACCTAAATTGTATTAAATGATAAAGAAATTATATAATTATTCTTTTAAACCATTCAAATATATAATTAATTTCTATAAATAAATTTGATGAAAAAGCAGTTTTCAATTAAAATGCAGTATTTTTTCACTATTCATCAAAACATGAAACTTATCAGAAAAATATCACAAACTCAACCAAAGTAAATTTAAATATTAATATTTCAAATAAGAACTTTATTTTGTAAAATATAATTTTTAAAATCATCAAAAACTAAATTTAAAACAAGTGCGCCATTAAAAGGTGAAAAAAATGTATTTTTAAAAAATTAATGTTTTTAACCATAAAACTAGATTTATTAAATACTCTATTGAACATGGTTTATATTTTAATTACTATATAATTAATAAATATATGAAAAATACTTATTCTATCATTACCTAGGTTGTTACATTCTTTCCCATTTGGAAATTATGTCCTCACAATTTTTACTCACTTATTAAATAAGTGGAAATATATTTCCCTTATAGCATTTTCAGATTCCTATGTTGCCTCTTCAACCATATGTATTTTTCATAAAACCTTAACCTGATGAATCAATTTATTCCAGAACACTTTCTCTCTATGATCAATAACTTAAACTGGATATCCCTTATAAGAAAGATTATCTTCCAACTGAACTACTTCTAGACTCAAAACATGAGATAGATCCGTCATATACTTTCTTAACATTGAAACATGAAAAATATTGTGTACCTAGGATAAACATGGAATAAAATAAAATTGGTAGGAAACTAAACTAACTTTATCCAGGATTTCATAGGGTTTAATAAACCGTGGACTCAACTTCCCCTTCTTACCCAAATGCATCACACTTTTCCATGTAGAAACTTTGAGAAAGACATGACCACCTACCTCAAAAGAAAGATCCTTCCTTCGGTTATCCTAATAAATTTTCTAGACACTCTGAGATGTTATCATGTGTCACTAAATCAACTAAACTTTCTCCGTTTTTTCCTCTACTAAGTCTGGTACTATCAACTTTCTTTCTCCTATATCATCCTCAAAAGCTGGTGTCTGATACCCATATAATGCCTCAAATGGTTCCATCTGTATATTAGAATAAAAACTGTTATTATAAGAAAACTCAACCAAATAAAGGTGTTTATCCCAACTTCCTTGGTAATCCATTGGACATGAACGTATCATACTCTCCAAGGTCTGAATTTTTTGTTATTATTGTCCATCATACTAAGGATGGAAGTCTGTATTGAGATTTAATTTAGTACCTAATGACTTCTGAAGGCCTTTCCAAAAGTTAGAAGTGAATTAGGAATCACGATTAGATACAATGGATAGAGGAACTCCATGTAACCTAATAATATACTTTAGATACAACTGAGAAAGGTGATCTAGAGATAGGGTGTTTTGAATAGGATGAAAATGTGCATATTTAGTCAGTCGATCAACAATAACCCAAATCACATTGTTACCTTGAGTTGTCTTCGATAATACCACTACAGAATCCATGGAAATATTTTCTCATTTCCTGTCTAGCATTGGAAAAGGCTGATTCATCCCCTTCGACAACTATCGTCCTGCTTTAACTTGCTGAAAATTAAAACATTTCTTGAAAAAGTTAGAAATATCTCTTTTTATTCCATCCCACCAGTAATACTCCTAAATTTATCTATACATCTTAGTTATTTCATGATAAACTGAAAATGGAGAACTATGAGATTCAAATAACAACTATTTTTTTCAACTATGAATCACAAGGCACAAATAATCTCTTCCCAAATCTCACAACACAATCTTTATCAATGTTAAATTCAGGAAACTTACCCTTTTTAACCAATTCTACCTTTTTCTACAACTCATAGTCTTCCTTCTATGCTTACTTATTTTTTTTGATAGAGATGATTCCACTAACACCTGAAAAAAAAATTTCATACACTAATAACTTCCAAGCCAAAATTTATCAAATCATTAACCAAAGGGTCACATTCCAAATGTAACATGGTTAATGTTGCATTACTTTTTCAACTCAAAATGCAATATTTAAAATGTACATTACTTAATTTGTTTGCTTTTCCAGGATGATAATGAATCATGAAATCATAATCCTTGATTAGTTTTATCTACCTTCTCTATCTCATATTCAATTATTTCTAAGTGAATATATAAACTTTTTTGATCAGTATATATTTCACACTTTACTCCATACAAATGATGCCTCTAAATTTTTAATGTAAAAACAACAACAACTAATTCCAAATCATATGTAGGTTAATTTAAATCACAAGGTTTCAACTAATGTGAATCATAATAAATCATATGATAATTTTTCATTAGGACACAACCAAGTACTTTCAACGAAGCATCACTATAGATGAAAAATTCACCATTTCTAGCAGGCAAGACCAGAACTGGAGCATTCACCAATATTTTTTTCAATTCTTGAAAACAATCATCACATTCTTTTGTCTAGATGAACTTAACTCCTTTTCGAGTTAACTTAGTTAGTTGTCTAGATAACCATGAAAAGTTTTCAAAAAATCTTCAGTAATATCTTGATAAACCAAGAAAACTATGAATCTAGGTTATATTTTTTGATCTTTTCCATTCATAAACAACTTTTATTTTAGTAGGATCAACAATTATGCCATCTTTAGAAAAAATGTGACCAATGAATGATTTTTTTTACAACCAAAATTCACTCGTTTTGAATTTCCCATACAGTTTCTTCTATTTTAAGTTTTGAAAAACAACCCTTAGATGTATTTTATATTCCTATTTACTTTTGGAATATACCAAAATGTCATCAATAAACACAACCAAAAAATTATCCAATAACTCATGATATATTATATTCATAAGATCTATAATACAACAGGTGCACTAGTTAACCTAAATGACATAACTACAAATTCATAATGCCCATATCTTTTTCGAAATGAAGTCTTTAGAATGTATGATTCCTTTAATTTCAAATGATGGCACCCCAACCTCAATTAAACCTTTGAAAAATAATGTACTCTCTAGATATGATCAAACAAATCATCAATATGATACAAATGATACTTGTTCTTAACAATGATGTTATTCAAGGATATATAATCAATAAAAAGTCTCATTGAACTATTTTCTTTTTAACAAATAAGACAGGAGCACCCCATGTTGTAGTGTTGGGTCAGATGAAACCTTTATCTAATAAATCCTAAAATTTCCTTTTCAACTCTAAATGTTTCACTTGATCCATTAGATAAGGGTCTTTAAAAATTATCTTAGCATCAAGAAATAAGTCAACAGTAAACTCAACATCTCGATCATGAATAACACTAAGAAAATCATCTAAAAAAACATCCATTTATTCATTTACTACTAACATATAAGTAATTTGAACATTCTCTTTATTTTCAATAATTTTAGTTAGGTAACTTTCATTTCCATATTTGATCAATTTATCATCTTCTTGGTAAGTTATCAAAGGTATGGAATCATTGAACACAACATTCTTAGCACTACAATCTATTTTACATGATAAAATGAAAGCCAATCTATACCAAGAATGATATCAAACTCTACTATGGCTAGTTCAACAATATTTGTAGGAAAGACCATCCCATTGATAACAATATAAAGATTCCAATAAATCTTGTTTGGTTTAATACTTCCATTCATAGTTTTCACCAAAAGCTCTATATTACTTTGATTAGGTGATATTACCAATTTACCTTCAAATTTCTTAGAAATGAGAGAATGTGAAGATCCAAAGTCAAAGAGGGTATTGGAATAATTCAAATACACAAGTAACATACCTGTCACCACTTCCTCTAATGGCCCAATATCAACCGTCACATTAGAAAATGACCTTGCTACACCTTTCTATTTCTGATCATGAAAATTTCCATCCTGTGAAACTAACTTTGGAAATTTATTAGCATAATGACCCAAATCATTATAGCTAAAACATCTCACCATTATACTATTATCAGTTACCCCATTCTTTAGTTCCTCAGGATTCTTTTCCTTACATTCACAGACCATGTGGACAAACTTTCCACATCAGTAACACTTCCTTGTCTTTATAAGACATTCCCTAGTGTGATTTTTACCACATTTACCATAAGATTGGAACTTCATTTTCTTACCTCCATATTTCTTTATCGTATTTTTCCCCATCACCTTCTATCTTGACTGCTTCTTACTTTCATCATTACGAGGAACATAGGATTGAAAAAACTCCATTTTAACCTTTTCATCTCAATGAATGAATTTCTTATAGATTTTAACCTATCACACCAAATCTCTTCATAGAAGTGGTTTAAATCCGAAGTAAAACCGATTAATTTTTCTATTAGTGTCCTGAATAAAATTTGGCACATACCAGGTTAATCTTGTAAATTTTGATTCAAATGTAGCTACAAAATCTTCATATTTTTTCCTCAATTCCAAAAAATATTTTTCCATTCAGATTTGAACAACCTTAGGGAAATATTTCTCAAGGAAAATATCCTTGAATGTTTCCCATTCCATGGAATCAAGATCATCTTTCTCTCTGGTATTCTTAACCAAAGACCACCATCAATCAGATTCAACTTCAAAATAATAAACAAAAAGGGTTAACTTTTGATGTTCCAAACATCCCATGATATCAAATATCTTTTCCAAATAATTGATCCATCCTCCGGCTACGATAAGTTCAGATGATCCATTGAAATATTGTGGATTTTTCCTCATAAAATGCTCCACAACAGACATGTTCCTTCGTGGTGGATCTGGTTCCTCTCTAGCATGGATACCACCACCATTTATCACCTGATTTAAATGATCCATCACTACAACAAACTATTATATTCTGATTTTGACCATCTTGAGATGTTGATTTGGAAGGATATCCCCCTCTCAGTTCCTTCACACTACAACTTCCTTGTGTCCTCTATGAAAAACCATTCTGAACAGACATAGTTTAGACGAAGAAATATGGTAATCTTTAAATGATATAAAATTGTAACTTGTCCATAAGGCAAATTATTTCTAATATTACCCTAACCTCTAATGTTATCTAAACTAACCTTTGATACCAAATATAAGGCTCCAACATTAAACATTAAATAATATTGAGTGTTAGTCAAGAAATTACTTTCTTTCACATTAAGGATATTTTCAGGTTTAGAGTTTTATAGAATTATGTCATAATTCATAAAAAAACATCCCACTTTTATACCAAGAGGATGATTTTAAAATAATATCCATTTCTTTCATAATATAAAACTTCTAAAACAAAACATGATTTTTTTTCATGAAAAATCTTCATATATTTCAACTTGAATTACTCCTTTCTCTTATCCATCCTTTTACCCTATGAAAAACATTTTAAAGCTTGGGATGATCACAAAAATCTCTATAAGGGATATAAAAGGAAAGGAAACTATTAGTTCATAAAAACATGAAAACCCATGGAATAAATTTTTCTAGAAAACACAACAATTTACCCATAAAGGTAATTAACATTACTTTAAAAAGATCATTTATTTTACCTTTGAAAAATAAATGATTCTCATAAAAACTCATTAGAAAGCATAGATAATTCATGTAGGTACCTTGGGACATCATAACATATAACCCTTATAGAACCCTTATATATTGGAATAACCATACAACTAAATTCCAATATAATTCTTTGGAGAAAAAAATTATTACCTAATGCATTGAAGCGCTATCTAGGTGCACCCATCGTTTAATATATAATGAGATAAACCAAATCTATTTAAGTATACCTATCATTTATAATGTCCAAGAACCAAATAATAAATAAAAAATTTTAAATATCATTTAAAAAACATGGATATGGAAAAAAAGAGTTTGAAGGAAAACCATAAAAGAGAATTTTTTCAAAGAGAATCCCCTTATCACTTAGGAAACACTTGAATAATAAAACCCATAAAATAATGAAATTAAAAATTAAATATCATGAGAATTGTTAAATTCTTTATATATAATTTAAAATATCATGTATATACATCATATAAGATAATAAAGGTACATAACATCAAGAATCGCCTCAATGAAAGGAAATTGAGATGAAATATCTTACCTTGAGTCTGATTTGTCACGTATGTTATTTATCTTCCTGAATAATGAACTAATGTTAATTATTTACTAGATTTATATCCTTTTTTAAAGTTTATAATTACTTTTATTTCACTTATTACAATTTTTAAACAACTACTGAAACAATTAATTTTACATTGGGTGTTTTTACCATATTCAGTTTATGTGTCAAAATGACTTTGGTAGGTCAACTAGGGTCAAAGGGTTCATTATATAAACATATAAAGAATAATAATAATGAAATAATTATCATATATATACATCAATTATACTTTTAGAACCAATCATGAAATATGGTTATAAAAAATTAACCAACTTTACGATAATGGAGACGGTAGGTCGTACGTACGCATGAGTAATGTTCTCATTCTTCAATGATCATTATGGAAAGAAGGTAAGTAAAATTTATCTTTATATAATGGTAATTATATCACATATACCATATTATTTATTCATATATAATTATACAATTCTTGTTATGTAAAAGGAATCACATCGCATTGAGGAGACGATAGTCCACACGTCTACAAACGACGCTATCACGTTTTCAATGTGTGAAAAGATGTAAAAAAATGATATATTATATTTAAAGTAAGGTAATTATGAAATTAATATCATATGGATTCCATTTATGTCACATATTTTTATTTAAAACCTTCCTTAATACATTTCATGTAGTGTGTGAATGCATCACATCGCTCTGAGGAGGCGGTAGTCCACACTTCCCCAAACGAAATTATGGTACTTACACAAAATGGAAAGCATTAAGGTATGCATTATATAATAATTTAAAAAAGAATAAATAAATCATAGATATCATATATATCATATAAAAATATTGTTTCCATCATAATTCCCAACCATGAGAGGTGGTAAAGGAAAAATGAACAACATCGTTTCATGAGGTGGTAGTTCACCATACACAAGAACGACAAGTTCATTACCAATTAGATGAAAGTGTGTGTAAGTAATGGCCAAAACATTATAATAACAATATATAAGTATATTTATAATACGTTTTTTATTATTTAATAATGTAATAAGAATAATTAAGGTGGTAGATAAAGAAAATAAAAGAAATGAGCTTGAGGAAGGATGTTGCCTCTTATCTAGGTAACTCCTTTTTATTTACACAAAAGGGATTCCTTAATTGAATTTATACCCAAATAGAGTCTTAAAAGAGGAATGGAGGTATTTTGGTAAGTTAATTGGGTAGATATTTGATGAACCTAAGTGGTTTTGAAGTGTATTGAAAAGAGAAGAATGGGTGCCCTTTTATAAGAGAGGGGAGGGGCACTCTTGGAATTATTTAATATATTAAATTAATATAAATTATATTTCTATTCCAAAAGGATAAAAATTGATTTATTTAGAATAAAGGATGATTATGGGTCTAAATAAATTCATAAAATTAAAATTATACAAGTTTTGACTATTTTCTAATCCTCATCTTTTTATTTTAACCGTTATTAATTCTTACCATGATATCAAATAATTTACAATTTTAGGGTTAATATAATTATTATAACATGATAAAAGACCCATAAATGAGTCATTAATGATATTTTATAACTTATACCAATTATTTGGATGAATATTAGTTTTTTTATAAATTTTATATCATTTAATAAAATATTATTTATTTTAAAATATCATTAATGTCAATTTTGACAATATTCATTATTTGACTTTTTAAAAATATCATAACAACTTGATATCTTTAAAAAACTATAATAAATCATCCCTAAAATGTAAAAATAATCTATAAAATTATTTTATAACAACAATTATTTAAAATTATATTTATTTTAATATTATTAATATCATTTATATGATTCTCTCATTAATTAAACAATCATTGCATCATCATTGTGTCACCATTTAATTTAATTATTTCTTTCCTAAAAATTATAAATAATTTATTATGATGTATATAAACATTTTATATTTAAAAATACTATTTATAGTCTAACATATTCCTTATGTAACCCCATATTAAAAATATTTCTCTTGTTAAAAACAAAAGAATGACAAAATTGACTTTTCTTTGAATATAATATTAAAAATGTATTAAAGTCATACAAGTAGCTCAAAAAGCTCACAAAATCAGTCCAAGGATTTTTTTTTGTAAAAAATTACTCACCCAATGAAATTTGGACAAGTGTTAGGGTAATTTTATAATATTTTATAATATTATTTTTACCCTTAATTACCCGATTTACTCTTAACCGTGGTAATAAAAATAATTACTAAAGTTACTATTAATATTTTCCAAAAATGAAAGGGACCTATTTATTAAATTTAGAAATTATGATTAAAAATATGGAATCAATTCTTAAAAATTAAAAACATATAATTATCTAAAATTAATTTAAAATTAATCCTGTTGACGGAATGAGAAAATGAGTTTTTAAAGTAAAAACGTTCAAAAGTTCACAAAGTTTTTATATCCAGTTTCAATGTAAAATTAGTTATAATGAAATAAATTGGATTAAATTATAAAACATGATATAATTATACTTTAAAACCATTAAAATATATAATTCAACTCTATAAATAAATTTGATGAAAAAGCAGTTTTTAATTAAAATATAGTATTTTTTCACTATTCATCAAAACATGAAAGTTATTAAAAAAATAAAAAAAAACTCAAAAAAATTAAATTTTGATATTATTATTTCAAATAATAAGTTTATTTTTTCAAATATAATTTTTAAAAGTGTCAAAAACTAAATTTAAAATAAGTGCTCCATCAAAAGGTGACAAAACCACCTTTTTAGAAAATTAAAGTTTTTAACCATAAAACTTGATTTATTGTATACTCTATTGAAAATTGTGTCTATTTTAATTACCATATAAATAATAAATATATGAAAAATACTTATTCTATCATTACCTAGGTTGTTATAGGGGCAGGCGCGATGCACACGTGGGTTGTCCGTCCGTGTACTGGGGGTGGGTTTGGGGGCTGTCTGGGGGTTTTCTATCAGTGTGTTGGGGTGGGGTATAGGGGTTGTTTTGTGTTATGGGTGGGTTTGGGGGTTGTCCCGAGTGTCAGGGTGGGTTTGGGGGTTGGGTTTTAGGGTTTTCCCGAGTGTTGGGGTGGGTGGGTGGGGTATAGGGGTTGTCGAGGGGTCTGGGGTGGGTTGTGGTGGGTGTAGGGAAAAAAATAAAAAAGAAGGGAATTTTAGGGGCTATTATAGGATAATCACCCCTAAAGTTGGTTTTTGAATGTCAATTAGGGGTGGTTCTAACCACCCCAAAATTGATGTTTAAATTAGAGTTGGTTAAAACTGCCTCTAATCCATTTGTTTTTGGTAAATTTAGGGTGAAATTAGTGGGGACCCCTCCAATTTAACTGCCTCTAAATTGACCACCATTTTACTAGCACTTACCCAAAATTGCCTCTAATCAAAGTAGGCATCCACTTTAGCAGAAATTATGGGTAGCCGCCACTAAATTATTTATAGGGGTTTATAACCCCCTCTAAATGAAAAACAACCCCCCTCAAATTACCATTTTTTGTAGTGAATGCCCAGTTTTAAAATGTGAAATCTCAGTGTTAAACTACAGATGGTTATTTTGAAAGCATCGTGTTAATATATGTAATGTCAATGTTAAAATCTAGAATGTGAGAATTAAAATGTGGAATTTTAGCATTAAACTCTGGATGCTCAGTGATCAAATTTAGATTCTTAATGTTAAGATATGCATTGTCAGTGTTACATTTTTTAATTTTAGTGATAAAATTTGTATTTTTAATATTAAAATGTTTCATCATAGTGTTAAATTATGGATGGTAAAATTTAAAATCTTCATGTTTAAATGTGTATGTTTTGTTAAAATGTGGAATCTTGGTGTTAAATTATTTATGTCTTATATAAAAATCTTCATGTTAAAATCTAGAATTTGAGTATTCAAATTTGGAATGAGAGTATTAAAATGTTGTTGCTCTATGTTAAAATATGAAATCATAGTGTTAAAATCTTGATGCTTCATGTAAAAAGTTTTAGGTTACAATTTGTAATGTAAGTGTATAAATATGAGAAGTCAATTTTTTCTATGAACCATCCTAGATACCTTGGTACACTAATACCTGAGCCAGTCCTTACATAACCTAAAGGGAATTACCAATCCCCTTGGGTTGACGACTAGAACTTGGCATCATAAATGAACAAAAAGTGAATGATTTTCCAAAAAACAGCGGAAGATAAGTGATACAAATCGATATGAACAACACTCCTCAAGGAGAAAGTACCAAAATCAAACAAATAAAACAAACCCCAAAACAAAATAGCTTCCAAAGCAATGCCTTAGAAAAACCCATGTAACAGGAGGACCACATCTCCACTGGTCACCTCTATCACTTTAGTTCCCGTGAATCAAGTATAATAGTCTCCTCTAATAGGTGATTTCCCTTTACTTTAACCTGACATAAGAAAAACTATAAACACCAAAAGGCAAAGGTAGGGTGTGAGAAAATAGCCCAATAGGATACCACCAAAGATTCCATAGGAAATTCCATAACAATAAACCATATGAGATTTTAAATTTAAATAAAACAAGGCATGTCAAGACACTTACATATTTTTAACAAAACATGCTTTCAACTAAAAGATGGAATATTTATCAAAATAGGATTAAATGAAAATTTTATATAAAACTTTTATATAAAAAAGTTGGCATGAATAAAATAGTTTTATACTCAATGACATGTATAATAAAATCAAACAAAACAAAGCACCATGCTAGTAAGCCTTGATGTATGTTGGATTCTGGATATAGGATCCTTAAACTTCTCATTTATCATCACAACTCAAGATAGGTGTGCACACTCAAATCAACTCCCAATGGGGGTACCCATTACAAGAAGTCAATATACACCCCAACAGGGGACCCATTACAGGAAATCATGCCGAACTTAATTTAGTTAGTGTTTCCATCATTAATTCATTACTAGGGAGTCAGAGTCCTAGCATTCTTTTCTTAATTATCACTAACTACCTAGGCTAACATAACTTCAAATATTTAATCAATGAATAATGGGAAAATCAATCATTTCAATTCATTTCATCATTCACAGTTCAATTTCCTATATTTTCTATTTCAACATGCATTTTTTATTTCAAAACCAAATCATAGGTTTTTATAAAATTCATACCATTTTAAATCATCTTTAATTTTAAGCCATTTTCTCAGGACCAAGCCAAATTATTTTATCAAAATGATTTCCATCATAGGACATATTTTCTCAGAATTGTTCAATATCTAAAATCCACCAAAAATGAGGTTTTATTTCACAAATCCATTCTATTGAAATCAATCACTAAATCAATTTTAAAATAAGTATTGAATCAATCAAGTAATTACTATTTCAATTGTAGGGTAAATCTTTATGGAACCACCTACCTTTAATCACGCAATCAAACCAACTCAACACCTGCAATAAGAACACTTACAAGGAATGAAGGTAAAGGAGATTAAGGAATGAATCCCCAGTAATACCATCCATAAAAACATAGATACAATTCATCATTATCTCGAGGATTAAACACTCCCAAGGAGAGAGATAAGGGAAAAAATAGGAATCTAAAATGAGGATATATTAATCACCAAAGTGGAATCAAACACTTCTAAGAGAGCTTTGATATGAGAATAATAGAGTTCGGAGGAACCAATATTCCTCTTGGGAGACTTTAAGAGCAAAAAGATCGAATGAGGTTCTAGAGAGATAATATTTGATTTAAAATTTCTTAGGGAATTTAAGTATGGTAAATAGAACACTTTTCCATAGCCCCCCATGGACACAACACAGTACTGCTGGATATGGCCAGCCCATGATGTAGCCACCCTAGACCACGCCGTGGACACCCTCATCCAACTGACCTCCGAAAACCACAATGTAGATATGCTTTACATAGGATAGGGCCATGTTGTATCTCATACACCATGCCATAGGGGTTTTAAAATTGGCAGAACCAACAAAATCCACCCCTCAGTCCCTTACACCACAACCGCCTCCTCCACGCCATAGCCATGCCAGAAATGGAAGTGGCTCTAAAATTGTTTATGTTGTAGAATACGATATATCCCTAAAAACTCCATGTTATATCCCCTAAACCACAACATATATACCTATAGAAAACCCAACATTCTACCTATAAAGATATAAAAAGTGCAAAACAGCCTGAAAACACACCCAAACGAAAGGGGAAAACAAAATGAGGGGAAAGTATTACCTAAAATTGATAACGGGATGTTACAACCTCCCCACCATAAAAACTTTTTGTCACCAAAAATCCTTTCAAGAATACTCCATATCAAAGATATGAGGTCACTTATCTCTCATCAGTGCCTCACGACCCCAAGTCACATAGACCAAAAGTATAGACTTCCCATAAAGAACCTTTTTCTTAGAATCAACAATCTTGATTGGATGCTTAGTCATGGATAAATTAGGTTTAACATCAAGATCTTCCAAGATCTGAACATGAGAAGGGTCATAACAATACTTCTTGATATGCGATATATGAAACACATTGTGGATCGATGTCAACTATGGTGGAAGTGAAAAACGATAAGCCACTTTCCCCACTATCTCAACAATCTCAAAAGGACCCATAGTACTTGACATAATATTTCCCTATTTTAGAAGATGTTGGTGACCCATCCAAGGTGAAACTATCAAGAAAACCCAATCACCAAAAGAAAAACCCAATGGTCATTGAGAATGATCAACAAAATATTTATACCAGCTTTTTTCCATCACTATTACCCGATGAATCAATTGAATATTTATCATTATCTATTGGACTAAGCTCGGACCAACCAAGGAATATTCAATAATATCCAAACAACACAACATATATTTATATGTAATTCCATACAAGGCATCAAAATGAACCATTCTAATAGCATACCGAACACTATTATTATAGGTAAACTCAACCAGTCCCAAATAGACATCCCTAGATCCACCAAAGTCAAGAACGTAGACACAAAGCATGTAATCAAGAATTTTTATGTATGGATATTAATATTTAGATGATATTTTATTCTTAAATGTACCTAGGATCCCATTTTCTCCTATAGGCCTTTCCAAAAGAGAAGTAAAATAGGGATCTGTATCAGAGACTATATTAGAAGGAACTCCATGAAAATGGACAATCTCTTTCACATAAAGACTTCACAAATCTGAAAATTTGGTTAAATCTTGAATGGGTATAAAGTGAGTTTATTTAGTCAACCTATCAATCATGATCGATATCACATTTTACCCTCATGAGGCACATGACAGACCAACCACACAGTCCATAGAGATATCATCCCATTTCCAAGTTGTCATTGGAAGCGGTTGAAGGAAACCTGAAGGTATCTGGTGCTTAGCTTTGAACTATTAATAGATATAACAATGAGAAACAAATTTAGTGATGTCTTGTATCATACCTGGATACTATAATCATTGTCGCGTATCATAGAACATCTTCATGTTTCTAGGGTGTACCATCCACTGAGAATTATGGTAACCCCCCATCACAAACTTTATCACACGTAAAGGCATAAAAACTAATTCTTAAAATATAGGATATATTCTAAAGAGAAAATCCACTCACCAATGGTCTCCCCACCATAAAGAGAGTCCCTAATTCTATGACATTCATCATTAAGATACTTCTTCTAAAGAATCATATCAAGAAGAGAATAGGTTAACTGAATATTTTCCAGAATAATCTTGGTCTCATTCCATCGAACTCCCAAATGTAACTAAGTAAAGAGGTCCATTAAATTCCTCTCTTATAATGATTCTTTCATGGCCTAGATCACAAGTTTCTTTCTCAAAGAATCAATAATGAAATTTCCCTTACCAGAGGTTTAGGAAATGTTGATATCAAAATACTACAAGTACTTTATCCAACGTCACTATCAAAGGTTCAAATATTTTTAAGAGAAAATATAACTCAATATTTTGAGGTCGGAATAAATGTTAAACCTTTCACCGAAAAGGTAATTCTTCCAAATCTTAATAGCATGAATCACAACTATGAGTTTGAGATCATGGGTCAGATAATTATTATAGAGTGTCCTAAGCTACCTAGAACCACATGCTACCACATGACCACCCTGCATAAAAACATATCCCAAACCTGAACCTGATATGTTATAAAAGACCACATAGCCCTACCCAACCTCAAGAAGAGTCAACACTGGTTCATAAGTCAAGAAACACTTCAAATCATCAAAATAACTCTAACATTTCAAATACCAAATAGACTTCACCCCTTTCTGAGTGAGAGCAGTCATTAAAGAAGCCATCTTAGAGAAATATTTGACAAACCTATGGTAATACCCCACTAAGACCAAGACACCCAAAATCTTGAAAAAGTTACATGGTTGCTCCCATGACATAAAAACATTCACCTTCTCAGGATCAACTGAGATACCATGTTCTGAGACCACGTGTCCTAATAAATTCACTTATTGAATCCATAAATTACATTTCAAAAGATTCATGTAAAGTTGGTGATCTCTCAATATTTCCAGAACTGTTCTCAGATGATGCACACGATCCTCCTCAGTTTTGGATTAAACCATAATGTCATCCAAAAATACCACCATGAATGAGTAAAGGTACTCATTAAATATCCTATTCATCAAATCTATAAAAACCACAAGATCGTTGGTTAGACTAAATGAAATAACAAGATACTCATAATGATTATAACTACTCCTAAAAGAAATCTTCTAAATGTTAGATTCTTTTATTCTCAACTGATTATAACCAAATTGAAGATCAATATTTGAGAACCACTTCAACACTTTTAACTAGTCAAATATATCATCTATCCATGGAAACATATATTTTTTCTTTACCATAGATCGATTGAGTATCTAGTAATCAACACATAGGAAAAGTGTTCCATCAACTTTCTTCACAAAGTGAATAGGTTTCAGCTAAGGTGACACACTTAGGAGTATGAAAACTTTCTCTAGAAGATCATCCAAATAATATTTAAACTCTTTCAATTCTTCTGGTTCCATACAGTAATAAGGAATACACACTGGCCGAGTACCATGTAATAAATCAAAAGAGAACTCAACCTCTCTTACTGGTAGAGAGCTAGAGAAATCAGAAGGAAAAACTTCAGGAAACATGATGAAAATTGGAGGGAGATCATCACTAAAAGATTCTCACTCTAAGTAAAAAGAAACCAATGATATTATTGAGCCCAAATTCAAAAAAGGAGGTCTGGATCCACTCGACCTTGGATCCTATTCTCCCTAAAAAACACAACACACTCCATCAAGAGCAGTATGGGAGACTCGTTGAAGATTACAGTCAATCCGGACCTTATAAGAAATCATCTAATCCATATTAAAAATAACTCCAAGAGGTTTCATGTTGAGAATTATAAAATTTTAAGTGAGATCAGTCTCTGAAAAAGATAAAACACAAGTAGGAAACCGAAGACCCTGCTCTCTCTTCCTTCAAAGGGGCATAGTAATATCCATCATATAAGACAAAATCTCCATGGGAAATTTTAGCAAGTTTACAACACGAGTCAATATAAATGAGTGATATGCACCAATATAAAATAAAATAGTCGCTAAAGATGAAACTATAGTGATGGTACCTCTCACATTCATTAGACCCACATCAGCTTCCTCTACAAACTCTTCCACTACATGAAGAAGCTTTATTTCAGATGCCTATGGTTGGAACCCATTAGTTTGTGAAGAATATAATTACAATGATGTACTTTTTAGTGTTGATGAATCCATTCCACTGTGTAGAGTAGAAAATATGTGAAAAAAATTCTATAGGTGACCTGAGTTTCTATACAAACTACAAGACTTGGATGCCTCAGCGCAAAACTACTTTGAATGCCCAACCTTTCCACACTAAAAGAAATTCATAGGTCCTCTACCAGGTACTACAGGAGGTCTAGACAATTATTTCTATATAGAATCACCCCAGGATTCATCTCACCTTCTATTTACTTTAAAGTAACTCACAAACATACTATTAGGAGAAAAATTAACTCCTATTAACCCTGAATTACTAGCTAGGTCAAACTTAATCACCAACTCTCTATCTAACACGTCAACATAAGAAGTGAGATTCAACATAAATATTTGAGATCAAATGTAAAAACGAATACCCATCTCATATATTTGATCCTCTAGTTTCTAATTTATCACCACCTCAGGGGAAAACCGAAAAATATTAGTAAAATAATTCACATACCGTGTCACCATCTTTTTATCTCACTGGAGGCTGAGAAATTCCATGGAAATTTCCAAGACCATATACTCTAGATAAATCTGATTAGTGAAAATAACTCTAAATTCCTTCCACTCTAAGAACTTATTCTTCTTTACCATCACCATAAAATATCACCACATTCTTCTAGGCCCCTCAACCTTGAATGTAACACATTTCACTTTAATGGAATCACACATTTACATGAACTCAAAAATAAAATCTATCTTTTTCAACAAATCCTCTACCTCTTTAGGATTATTAGAGCTTTGGAAAGCCAATGTTTTTGATGAATAAACTCTTGAGCATGGTCACTCAATTCATCCCTTAAAGGTTCCACTACCAGATCATGAACAAGAACGGGTGCAAGTACCTATCTTAGAGCTTGGAAAATATGCATCACCATCTCAACAATATTTTTTCCATTAGAGGATTCACTCACTATGGTTCACCAACAGCTTCCTCTTATGGCCTATTCAAACATCTTCTCAGGGCCATGATGCTACACAACATCAATAAACAACATTAAAACATCAACAAGGATACACAGATCAATAAATACAATAAGATATATAGGGATTTAAAATTCACAATGTTGTTAAAAAACTAGAATTAGATCAAAACATTCCTCAAAGACACTTTTCCCAAACATTCATGGTGACTTAGGGATTGTTACGATGAGATATAGCCATGAACTAATTAGTAACTTCCTTCTATGTCCCATGAATCCTACCTCCTATCTACCAGGATGACCAAAACTACATACCAACATCAAGGAAAGATGCATAACCTCACATTTGATTCTACTCTTTAATGAACCAACCCAGATACCCTGGTATAATGATACCTGATCTAGTCCTGACATAGCTCAAAGGGCATTCCCAATCCCTATAGGTTGGAAACTAGCACCTAGAATCATACAAGAACAAAAATGGAATGATTTTGACACAAAAAAGAAAAATATAAATGATACAAGTCATTATGATCAGCACTCCTCAAGGAAAAAGAACCAAAATCATATAGGTAAAATAAAACCTAAAACAGAACAACTTCCAAAGAAAATACTTAGAAAAACCCATGTAACAGGTGGATCACATCTCCATCGGTCACCTACATCACCCTAGGTCCTGTAAATCAAGTACACCCACCTCCTCTAAGAGGTGTTTTTCCTTTAATTGATCCTTAAATAAGAAAATATACAAACACCCTAAGGAAAAGGTAGGGTGTGATAAAAGAGCCCAGTATGATACAACCAAAGATTCCATAATCAATTACCTAATAATAAACTATTAATGCTTTCAATTTAAATAAAACAAGTCATGTTAAGACATTTACATATTTTTAGCAAAACATGATTTCAACTCAAAGATGTTATATTTATAAAAAAAATCTTAAATGAACATTTGTGTAAAATATGTATGTAAAATAGTTGCAATGAATAAAATAGGTCTATACTCAATGGAATTCATAATAAAATAAAACTTAGTAAAGCACTATGCTAATAAGCCCTGAGGTATGTTTGTTTCTAGCTATAGGATCCCAACACTTATCATTTATCATCATGGATCAAGATAGGTTTTTACACTCAAATAAACACCCCAATAGGGGACCCATTATGGGAAATCATTTCAAACTTGGTTTAGTTAGTGTTTTCATAATCAATCCATTGCTAGAGAGTCAGAGTCCTAGTATACTTGTCCTAATCACTATTAACTACCGAGGCTAATATGTGATTTAAACATTCATCCAATCAATCATGGTAAAATAAACCATTTCAAATAATTTCACCATTTACAGTTCAATTGACCATATTTTTAGTTTCAACATTCCCTTTTAATTTAAAAACCAAATCATAGGTTTTCATCAAATTCACGCCTTTTCAAATCAGATTTCATTTTAATCCATTTTCTCAGGACTAAGACAAATCATTTTATTAAAACAATTTCCATCACAATCCATCATTTCTTAGAATCATTTAATATCTAAAAAACACCCAAATGGGATTTTATTGCACAAATCCATGCCCTTGAAATCAATCATCAAATTAGTTTTAAAATAATCTTTGAATCAATCAAGAAATTATAGTTTCAATTGTATGGTAAATTCTTAGGAAACCACCTACCTTTGATCATGTGATCAAACTAAATCAACACCCATAACGAGAATACCAATGAGGAATGAAGGTGAATGAGATCAAGGAAGGAATCCCTAGAAACACAATCCATAAAAACATGGATCTAATCCATCATTATCATAAGGATTCAACACTCTCAAAGAGAGAGAGAAGGAAAATAAAGGATTCCAAAATGAGGATAGATCACTTACTAGAGAGGAATAAAATGCTTCCAATGGAGCTTTTATTTGAGAATAATGGAGTTCGGAGTAGCCAAAACACCTCTTAGGAACCTTCAAGAGAAAAAATATCGAATGTGGTTTGATCGTCATAATATTAGATTTAAAATAGCTTGGGGAATTTAAGTATGGGAAATAAAATACAACACCACAACCCCCATGTCTACAATGTTGTCCTACTGGATATGGACAAACCACTATGTAGACACCCCAAACCACATAGTAACCACCCTTGGCCATCTAGTTTCTATAAACCATGGTGTAGAACCACTTTAAATGGGCTAGGGCTACACCACATCTTATAAACCACACTGTAAGGGTGTCTAAATTGGCAGAACCAATGAAATCCTCCCCTTGGAACCTTACATAGTAGTAACCTCCTATACACCACAACCATGATTGGAATGGTAGTGGATTTAAAACTAAATACACCACAACCCAATGAACCATGGTGCATCCCCACAAAATTCACACCATGAAATGGATATCTACAAAAAACTCAACATTCTCCCTCCAAATCTCTAAAAGGTATAAAATGACCCGAAAACACACCCAAAAAAATGGGAGAACAAAATGAGCGGAAAGTAGTACCTGGAAGTGGTAATGAGATGCTATAATGTTAAAATTTAGAATTTTAGTGTTACCATCTAAATATTTCGACTGAATAGATTCATGTTTATATTTTTAATGTTGGTGTTAAAATCTGGATTCTCAATGTTAAATTGTAGATACCCAGTATTAATTTCTAGAATATTGATGTTAAATACCTTGAAAACCTCATTTGAAATTCTCATATGTTAAAATATGTATTTCTAGTGTTAAAACTTGGAATTATAGTGTTAAATTGTAGAATTTTGGTGTTACTATATAGATTATTCATTTGAAAAGCTTACTTTTTATATCTATAATAACAATGTTAATATTTGGATTCTCAGTGTTAAAATCTGGATGCTCAATGTTAATTTTTGGAAGCTTTATGTTTAATACCTTGAAAACATAATTTTAGATGCCCATATGATAAAATGTGTATTTCCAGTGTTAAATTTTGGATGTTAAGTTCTAAATTATAGATTCTTAGTATTATTTTTTGGAAGCTTGATGTTAAATACATTGAAAGATTCATTTGAAATTCTCATATGTTAAAATGTGTATTTCCAATGTTAAAACCTTGAATTATAGTGTTAAATTGTGTAATTTTAGTGTTACCATATAGATTGTTCAATAAAAAAGATTACTTTTTATATTTTCAATATCAATGTTAAAATATGGATGCTCAATGTTAAAATCTGGATGCTCATCATTAAATTATGGATGCTAAGTGTGAATTTTTGGAAGCTTTATGTTAAATAACTTGAAAGCCTCATTTTAGATGCCTATATGCTAAAATGTGTATTGAAAATGTTAAATTGTTGATGATCGGTGTTAAATTATAGATGCTTAGTATTAATTTCTATAATCTTGATGTTAAGTACCTTAAAAGACTCTTTGAAATTCCCATTTGTCGAAATGTGTGTTATCGATGTTAAAACATAGAACTATAGTGTTAAAATGTGTAATTTTAGTGTTATTATCTAGATTGTTCAATTTAAAAGCTGCATGTTTATATCTATAATGTTAAAGTTAAAATATAGGTTCTCAATGTTAAAATATGGATGCCCAATGTTAAAATATAGATTCTTAGTACTAAATTGTGGATGCTCAGTGTTAATTTTTGGTAGATTGATGTTAAATAAATTAAAATCCTCATTTAAAATTCCCATATGTTTAGAAAAATTTTCATGATATTTTTGTAGATTTAGCTTCAAAAGAAAAGGGTTGACTTACTATGGTGGTTGGTGAACCATGATTGTAATTTAAGGAGGACAATTTTTTTGAGTCCTTTTCTAGTAAAGACAGAATTTGTTGGGGAGATGGTTGTATTAGAAATTGTGACTTATTTGGTGGGTTTTTAGTTATATTTAGTGGGTGTTTAGTTGTATTATGACTGTGTATTTGTTTGTTGAACCAATGACATACTCAATACCATTGTGACCATGCATTTTTTTGTTGAACCAATGGCATACTCAATCTAGATTAGGAGTGTTAAAATCTGGAGTAGGAGTGTTAAATGAATTTTCATATAAACAAAAAATTTGGAGCGGGAGTATTAAAATATGGATACTCAGTGTTAAAACCTAGAAGTTTAGTGTTAAAATCTATAAATTATGTCATATAAAAATATTGACATGGTTTAAATGTTAGAATGTCATACATCTTCTTGACCACATCAATTAATTTATAAAAATCAGTGATTACTCATACCTCATCATCATTGTAAGTAACACAAAACTAAAAAAATTAGAATTAATAGGATTTAAATCACACAACTCCAAAATTTTATTCTTTTATTGGGTGATTATTTGTATATAATAACTTGATCCAATGGCATGCTCAATCCTTTATGAAAACAAATATAATGATCATTTACAAAAAGGATCCAATACAACAAAACAGAAGTCCAAATTATAAGTTCATGGAATATAGAATTCTAAAAAAAGATGAGATTCTTAATTGAGTTTTCACAAAAGAAAAAAAAATTAGAGAAGGATTGTTAAAATATGGAGGCTCAGTGTTAAAAACTAGAAGGTCAGTGTTAAAATATATAAATCATATCATCTAAAAATGTTGACAAGGTTTAAATATCAAAATTTCATACATCTTCCTAACTATATCAATGAATTTATAAACACCAGTGATTATTCACACCTCATCATCATTGTAAGTAACACGAAACTACAAAAAAATAGAATTAATAGGATTTAAATATCATAACTCCAAAATTTTATTCGTTATTGGGTGGTTAGTTGTATATAATAACTTGATCTAATGGAATACTCAATGCTTTATGAAAAAAATATAACGATCATTTACAAAAAGGATCCAAGACATCTCAACATAATTCTATATTGTATTTTCATAGAATATAGAATTCTAAAACAATATGACATGCTTAATTGATTCTTCACAAAAACCAAAACAAAAAAAATATAGAGGAGTTTTAAAATCTGGAGGCTTGGTTTTAAAACCTTGAAGTTCAGTGTTAAAATCTATAAATCATGTCATCTAAAATATTGACATGGTTTAAATGGAATAATTTCATACATCTTCTCAACTAAATCAATTAATTTATAAACACTAATGATCATTCATACCTCATCATCATTGTAACACAAAAACACAAAAAAAACAGAATTAATAGTTTTAAATAGAATAACTCCACAATTTTAGATAGTAGCATAAAAAACAACATTCTCCCATATTTTTTTTTTCATATTTACATCATAGTCCACTCTAACATGAAATTCTTCAGAAACAGATCAGGAAACATACACAAAAAACAACACCCTCTCATAGTTTTCACATCAACTTAGATAAGTATTTTTATACCTCTTTCATGTGTGTCCAACTTCTTTATAATGAGAACAATGATACATATTCTTATTTTAAAATTTAGAGTTAATAAAATTCTAAAATGGTCTACTAGGAGGAAGATAAATATCCAGTGACTGTAAAAAAGTTTGTTCCATTTAATTAGTATATGACAATGCATTCAATTATAACATAGGTGTTATAATCTAAAAATCATGTTATATAAAATTCATAACATGATTTAAATTTTGAATTTCCATAAATATTCCATAAATTATTATAATTAATTAAAAACCAAAATAAACCAAAAACTAAAATGATGTAAATAAAAATATCCCACATTTTAGTCACTATAAACAAAAAAGTACACCCTCTCATTATTGAAACATCAATTTGGATTGGGATTTCCGCACTCTTTCTATTTTTTACTTATATATAAAAAAACATGTAAGTAATTGAATAACCAAATTACACATAGTATTTTTAAGGAATATATAATTCTAAAAAAGAGGTCATGATCAATGAACTTTTCACAAAAAAATCAAATAAATAAAATCTAGAAGAGTAGTGTTAAAATATGGAAGACTAGTGTTAAAATCTGGAACATAAGTGTTAAAATATGAAAATTATGTTATGTAAATTTCATGAAATGGTTTAAATTTTGGAATTATATACATATTCCATAAATAATTTTAATTAATTAAAAACTACCAGAATCTTATATTAATAGGATTTCAATAATAATTTCCACTGTTTAGTTACCTAAAACAAAAAATAGAACCCTCTCATAGCTGGCACATCAACTTGGATTAGGAATTTTTCATCATTTTAAATTGTGAGTAACTCTAAATAAAACCATTTAATCAAGAGGATGTGATCAATTTAATTTTAAAAAAAAACCCAAAAAAATAAAAATATGGAACAACAATCAAATTTTTTTGGAAGAGCAGTGTTAAAATATGGAAGAGTAATGTTAAAACATGGAATACCAGTGTTAAAATATGGGAATTTAGTATTAAAATCTAGAAACTGTGTTATGTAAAATTCATGAAATGGTTTAGATTTTGTAATTCCATACATTTTCCATAAGTCATTGAAAATAACGAAAAACTATTAGAAACAAAAAATAATAGGATTTTAATAATAATTCATATAGCTTAGTTACCTGAAAAAATAGAACCATCTCATAGCTACCACATCAACCAGGATTGGGGATTCTGAACCATTTAAACATGTTCCCAAATTTAAATAAAACCATTAAATGAATAGTAAATGATCAATGGAATTAAAAAAAACAAATAAAATCTATAAAAACTATCACAAAATTTTAGAATAGTAGTGCTAAAATATGGAAGATCAATGTTAACATCTGGAAGATCAGTGTTAAAATATAAGAATCCAGTGTTAAAATTTGAAAATTATGTTATAAAAAATTCATGACATGGTTTAAATGTTTTAATTCCATACATCTTCCATAAATCATTATAATTGACATGCAACCACAATAAACTAAAATTAATAGCATCTAAATTGCATAATCCCACATTTCCATATCATTTCTCATAAAAAAATTCTTTTAGGGAATAAAACTGTTAGCCACACTTGAAAATATTCGTAATTAATGAGAAACCACTATAATATAAAATTAATAGGATTTAAATAATATCATGTCACTATATACTCACCCGAAACAAAAAAAATCCTCTCATAACTGACACATCAACTTGGATTGGGATTTCAGTACCTTTTTTCACTTATTACCAACTTATCTACAATGAGAACAATAAAAAAACTTATTATTTTTAAATTTAAACTTAGTATTATTATGATATGGTCTATCGGGAGGATGAGAAGCCTTTGGTGGTTTCAAAAAAGCTTGATCCATATAATCATTATATAAAAATGCATTCAATTATTCTATTTCATTAGTTTCAACTAGATGCATATCCATAAGACAACTCTTTTCTTGGGTGTTAACTAGATAAAAATCTTCCATATATTTATATAGGTTACTAAGTAATTTTCTTATTAATTTACATGAATGAGCACAAGTGTAACATCTTGACCTGGGTGCCACACACCGGTGCCCTGAGCCAGTTCTCTACGTGACCTCAGGTGCGCCTCCCTGTTTTCTAGAGGCTATCAACTAGTAGCGAGAGTCAATATAGATTATGGAGAGACTATACCCTCTTTTTCAAAGTATCTCATCAGCATAAATAAATAATAATAACCATATTATATAACCAAATAACCAGACAATACCAGTATCACATGATAACTAAAACAGGAATACAATAACCAAACTAAAATATTAGATATTTCATGCCAAGTGTGTGCCATGTGTCAAATGAAAACCCCAAAATTAATATAATGACAACTCTAAGTAGGTCCCGACACCAGGTCTAGTTCCCTAATCCATGATCTATCCCGACTCATCCATCTAACATATGGATCTTGCCTTTATGTTGTCCTGAAACCATGAAATCTATTCAGGTAGTGATCAGGCAGCTTGAGTAGGGTGTGATTAAAACTCAGTATGCCACCACCAACGAATTCTAAAACAATATATAGTCAATAACAATTTATGAAGTTGTATGAAGAATAAAGCATAATGTATAAGTAAATAGTTATCACATTTATTATTCTTTAAATTCACCACATAAACCCACAAGTTCCTGAAAACATCTGAACCATCAATACCTACTTCAGCCCGTGCTAGAGTCTGAACCACATCACAATACCATGGTTATCATTTATCATCTCATTAAATCATATCACGACCACTTATAACCATAGTACAATGCCAACTTATGGGTGTAGAATGTCGTGTCTAACACACCGTGGGTATTTGGAGCCTTAGTCCCTATCGCACACCTCAATGTCATATGGGTATTTGGAGCCTCAACCCCCATCCCATACTCGTATATCATATAGGTATTTGGAGCATCAATCCCTATACCACACCTTATTTATCAATCAATTCATCACTACGGGCTTTTGATGTAGCATACCATGTACCAAACATGTTTATAAATCAATTCATTATTATGGGTTTTTGATGCAACATACCATGTCCCACACATGTTTATCAATCAATTCATCACTATGAGATTTTGATGCAACAGACCATGTCCCACACATGTATATCACATATATCACAATATCACATATATACCAATATCACACATATAACATCAATCAATGTTAATCAACATTAACCATTTTATCACAATTTCATAAACATCAAGGTTTAACCAATCATGTCATAATTTCAATTTTCAACTAATTCTTAAACACATTAATTGACCAATAACCCAATTAATTAATTAATTAACCAATTAATTAATTCAATTCCATAATAAAAAAATACATTAATTAATTCAATAATTAATTAATCCAATTCCACATTAAAAAAAATCCATTAATTAATTCAATAATTAATTAATCCAAATTCACATTCACAATAATCCATTAAATAATTCAATAATTAATTAATCCAATTTAATAATTGAATAATCACAATAATTTCCCTTAAATAATTCACAAATTAATTAATACAATTCAATCAAATTTTCATAATCCCAATATCCCATTAATTAATTCAATAATAAGTTAATTCAATTCCACCATTCAATTTCCCCAATTAACCTAATACATGAACACATGTAAATTAAAACAAATCAATTTAATTATCAATAAAAATTCCCAATCACGACAATTTAAATACTCACAATTACATACAATTAATTAAATCAAGACCATGAGATTGGAATTTAGACCACCTAACTCAAATTATTGACAAATGATCACCAATAAAAATCCCTAATCGAAGTGGAACAATTACATCCACAAAGAAGAATAAGATAAAAATTTGTAACATAAATCCAAGATAAAAAAAATCAAGACCCAACACACCTAGATCTAGATCTAAAACCAATAGGGGAAAACATCCCTTTAAAGGATGTGAGAAGAAATGGAAGATGGAGGAAACCACATTGGATAAGAATCTCTTATCGGGAGAGGTGAAGATCTTTTATTATAGATTTGAATTGCAAAGAACATAGGTCGAGAGTCATAGGAATCCATCCGAGAACCTCAAAAAATGAGAGGAATAGGTTGGGGTCGAGTTGGGTTGAATTGGGGAAACATTTGGGGAGTTAGGGATTTTAAAATCTAATTTTTGGGCTAATTAAAACCATGCATATGGTTTCCTGGCCATGAGTGCACAATTTTCCAAACCATGCACCTAAACTATGCAACTTTTTTTGAGGGGGGATGCATGGTTTCTTCTAATAGGGCACACATTCTGACAAACCATGCGCCCACCATGTGAATCCCCTCTGTTTGAGTTTGCACACTTTACTAGGAAAGGTGCACAATTTGGGAAAACCAAGTTCCAACTGTGAATAAACCCTATTTTCCCAAAAATTCTCTAATTTTCACCCAAATGAACCCGAGATAAAATACAAATAAAAAGCACTCAAAACAAGGAAAAAAGAGTACCTAAAACAATCTTGATACATCTACAGAAAAGGTTAGGATCTTACAATCTCCCCACCTTATAACTGATCATCCTCGAGATATACTCTCAAGAATCTCTAAGATTCTGAGTAAAAAATATTGGGCCAATGAGCCTTCATATATGCTTACCTCTCCCACGTTTCCTCCTAAACTTGACCATGTTGCCAAAATATATGAACTATCAGCATAGCTTTCCCCCACAAAACTTTCTCACTATGATCCAACACACATATTAGATACTCTTCAAAGGACTTTTCTATCTCAATCTCAACATCATCCACATCAATCCCATGATAAGGGTTGGGGTGATATCAACAAAGCTTTGACACATGAAAAATATCATGCATAACACTGTATCTATGTGGAAGAGCCAATCAGTATGCCACTGACCTGATTCTATTGACAACCTCAAATGGTATAACAAACCTAGGTGCCACCTTTCCCTATCTCTGAATCCTATAGTGACCCAATCTAGGTGACACCTAAAGGAATACATGATCACCCTTTGTAAAATCTAGGTTTCATCAATGTATATCATCATAAAACTTTTATCTACTCTGAGCTGTAGCCATATGCTTCTGAATCAGCTGAGCCTGCTCCGACAACTCATACACAAGACTTGGTCCCAACAAATATGACTCACTAGCCTCCATCTAACATAGAGGTGATATGCATAGCCTACCATAAAGATCCTCATATGGTTACATATAAATAGTTTCCTGATAACTATTGTTATAGGTGAACTCCATAAAAGTTAGGTGCTTCTCCCAAGACCCACAAAAGTCTAGGACACACACTCAAAGCATATCTTCAATCACTTGTATTGTATGCCCTGACTTCCCATCTTTCTATGGGTGGAATTCCATACTCAGTAAAACATATGTACCAAGAACCTTCTGTAGGCCCTGTCAGAAGCACAAAGTAAAACACGAGTCATAGTCTGAATCAATACTTTGTGGCACCCCGTGCATATAGACTATTTACTAAACATACAAATCTACCAACTAATCCACTAAGAAAATATCTCGTATAGGAAAGAAATGCGCTACCTTAGTCAACTAGTCCACAATCACCCAAATAATGTTATTCTTACGAGGATTCCTTAGGATACCCACCAAAAAGTCCATGGTAACATCATCCCACTTCCATTCCAGAATGGGAAATGATTTTAGTAAACCACTAGGTCGTTGATGCTCAGCCTTTACTTATTGAATGTTGTAGAATTAGGTTATGAACCCTATAATTTCATTTTTCATTCTTGGCCACCAAAACTGTTGACATAGGTCACGGTACATTTTGGTTACACCTAGATGCAATGCTCACTTCAAGGCATGAAATTCACACATCATCTCCTCCCATATAATCATAGGCACAACAACTTGATTTCTAACATAGATGATCTCAACCTCATCTATGGTCCAATATGAAGGTGAATCCCCACATTTGAGGATTTACCTCAAGGAAAACATTATAGATCCTCATACTTCCTATCCCTAATCCATCTCAAAAGTGTAGAATCCATTAAAACTGATACGATAGTCATCTGATCCTAACTCTCCCAAACCATAACATGCATATCAGCTAGTAAAGTCATCATATTACACTCAATACTAGACTCTTGAACTACATGAGACTAAATTTTCTTAATCAAAGCATAAAAACATTGTTTCCCTTATTGGGTGTATATGCCATTTCAAAATCAAATGACTTCATATACTCTACCCACCTCTACTTCTAGAGATTCACATCTTTCTGCAAAAGATATAATTTAATCTATTATGATCCATATACACAATAAACTTCTCACCCAACAAAAAATACCACCAACACTTCAAATCATAAACCAATGTAGCTAACTCGAGGTCATGCATAGGGTAGTTTCGCTCATGTGGTCTCAAATATTGTGACCCATACGCCACAACCCGATCTCTCTACATCAACACTACTCTAATCTTGATCCCAGAAGAGTCAAAAAACACCATATACTCCACACCCGGCTTAGGTAGGATCAATATTGGTTCCATAGTCAAATGTTTTTTCAACTCCTAGAAATATTTCTCACATGATCCAAATCAATCAAACTTTATCCCCTTCTTGGTTAGGCCCAAAAGAGGTGATTATAATTGGGAAAAGTCCTGGATAAATATTTGATAATATCTTGCTAACCCCAGAAATATATAGATATCAAAAACATTCTTGGGATGATCTCAAGATACAATTACCTGCACTTTCTATGGGTCCACTAACACACCTTCCACTGAGATTATGTGATCCAAGAAGTGTACCCGATCAATCTAAAACTGACACTTAGATAGATTGGCATATAGAAGATTCTCTCTCATTGTAATCAAGACAATGTCAATATGTTGGGAATACTCATATTGAGTCTTTGAGTACACCAAGTTGTCGTCCACAAAACTACCACAAACTGATCTAGGTATGGGTGGAAGATTCTGTTCATCAAGGCCATAAACATTGCTGGTGTGTTCTTCAACCCAAATAGAATTATGAATAACTCATAAAGTTCATAACTAATTCTAAAATTAGTCCTCATTATATTATAATGATGAACTCTCAACTGATGATACCCATATCTAAAGTCGATCTTGGAGAAAACACAAGATCCTCTCAACTAGTCAAAAATATCATCGATACACGGAAGAGGATACCAATTATTCACAGTTATCTGGTTTAAATTCTAGTAATAAACACAAAATCACAAGTTCTAATCATCCTTATTTACAAACAAGACTGGAGAACCCTAATGTGACATACTTGGATGGATAAATCTCTTATCCATCAACCCTTCCAGAAAAGTATTGAGCTCTTGAAGCTCTATCAGTGTCATTCTATATGGCATAATGGAAATTGTCTCATCCCCTGGAATGAGCTCAATTGTAAACTATTCATCTCTATCAGGTGGAATCCTTGATAAGTCCTTAGGAAACATGTCCTGGAACCTATCCACTATGGTTGGAAAGACATCATTATTTACACCTCCATCATCTAGTAATAGACTAGAAACCTGGGCGGTGAGCTCCCCCAACTACTGATGAGATGACCCTGCACAACCCACCTTGATGTCCCACTATCTCCAGTGTACATAATTGAACCCCTTATGTAACACCCCAAGCTTCCACGGTACGCTTCTCTTTGAATAATACAGTAGCATGTGTTGTACGCAACTTCGAGATTCTAACACGCTGCGACCAATCAAAGTAGCCGTTATGAATAATAATACCCACTTTTTAGAATTTTATACATTTTATCTTTCAAAATGGACTTAATTTTTGGATTTGAAATATCAAAATTATCATAGGATGAAATTTTGGTACTTTTCAGATAACTTTTATATTTTGATGAATAGTGAAAATTACTAAATTTTTATTAAAACAACTTTTTTAATCAAAATAATTAATAGTGATAAATTATGAATTTGAGTGGTTTTAAAGTATATTTAGAATATAGTTTTACCATTTAATACAATGTTGGTCATTGTACATAATTTCACATTTAAACTGAACATAAACAAGTGTCAATCTTTTGATAGTTATTATCTCTTAAAAACACGCTTTTTGTTTTGCCAGTGGGAATTAATTTTAAATTAATTTCTGCCACTTATGTGTTTTGAATTTGGAAAAATGGACTCCATATTTAGAATCAGGATGTCCAAATTGTGTAAATAGATAACTTTTAATTTTATACATTTTGAATAATTACTTCGGTAAATATTTTATTTACCATGGTTAAAAGGTAAATCTGGTAAATAAGGGTAAAAAAATAATATAATAATAATAATAATAAATTACCCTAAAACGTATCTTAACCCTATTGGTTGATACATTTACGACCATGGGTATCTTGGGGTCGATTTTGGGACCCCTTGGATCCACTTGTAAGTGATAATGACACTTTATATTAATTAAGTTAAAGTAAATACAAAAATGACATAAGCATATATCTTTTAGATTTTTTTTTAAATAGGGTTATATATGTTATATTTTCAACTATAAATATTAATTATAAAGGTAAAAATATTTCCTACATAATGGTATTTTATTTATAATTTTTATACATTAAATAATTCAATTTATTTATGACACAATGATGATGCAGTAATCACCTTATTAGTGAAATATTAAAATAATTGATATTATAAATACCTAAATAAATATAATTTTAGACTTTTAATGAATTAAATAAATTTTATAGGTTAATATGACATGTTATAATTGATTTAGTTAACTTTTTTTGAAGTAATAATGCTGTTATGATTTTCACAAAAATCAAATACCAAATAGTGTCAAAATTGACATAAAAGAGTTTTTAAAAAAAATATTATATTATTAATTGATATTAATTTCATAAAAATCTAAGGTTAGGAAAAAGGACTTGTATCATGATAGGTGTATCATTAATGGACCACTTGGGGGTCTATTGGATGTATATAGTAAGTTTCTTAACTATATAATATAAAAATACAAAGTGACATGGTAAGTGTCAAACTAATTAACTAAGAGTTAAAACTAAAAGATAAGGTTAATATAATGACCCAAACCTGTATAAAATCTATTGGTTGAAAATATTTCGACCCATAACCACCTTATACTTTGAATAATCTACTTTGGAGCCATTATAAACCGAATATGAATTTATTATAAAATAATACTTTAAGTTTTTCCTAAAGAGCCCCTCCTCCCCTTATAAAAGGACACCACTTCTAACCAATTCTTCACACCTTAAAAGCCTTTTGGTTCGGCCAAACCCTGCCCAAATACTCTCTCAAATTCCCTCACTTTAACCTAGAGGCCTTAATTTGATCATAAAGGCAACCTAAGGAGCCCTTTTGATCAAATCAAAAGGAAGAACCCGAAGAAGAGGTAACGTTTTCACCACCCTCTTTCGAGTTCCTTTCTTCTTCCACTTTATATTTCTTTGTTATTTCCATTATAAAAAAATAACTCCAGTATATTCTATATACATTGATGTTATTATAAATATGGTACAACCATATTCAGTAATCTACCCATCTTTTGAATGACATGTCACCATACGTGCGTACGTACGACTTACCGTCTCCACGTCGTGGTGTAATTGTTATTCAATACACTATTATTTGGATGGGTATAATAATGATGTGTAATTCATTTAAATAATAAATATAACATGATAATTATTCTTTATATATGATGTTCCATATAAATATATATTATTATAATATCAAAAAAATGATATTGTCACTCATGCGTACGTACGGACTACCGTCTCCACGAACGCGATGAGATTCATTCTCCATCGTATCCATTCAAGTATAATTCTCATTTGATGGTTAAAAATAATGTTTAAGGACTTTATATCATTATGGATATGAATTAGATACAACATATCCATAATAAACATGACTTATGTCACAAAACATATAAAATAAAACGAGTAAGTTAACACCCGAAATGACGATAATACTAAGATATTATTAACAAAGCAATGTTAAAAGATCATATATGATATCATATTAATGTATATGATTCTTTTATAATTTAATTACAATTATTTAACCATTATAAAGGAGTTTAACCTACCCTCAATCAAGTAAAATTACAAGGTAAGAGTTTATTTTACAATCTCTTCATTATCCGAGGCTGTTTATACATAATTATCTACTGGGACCTCTTTATCATCCATATCCATGTTTCTTAAAAATGTATTTCAAAACATTCTTACTATTTTACAGAATATGGGTTAAAGTAATTTATACCCTTGTTTGACTTTTTATAAGAGGTTTATAAAGGAATCTTTTCGTCATTTTCCAAACAAGGTCCTTTTTACCATTTTCGACAGAATTAAGGTAAGAATGTTTTTTGAACTTATACAACGAGTGCAGATATTTTCCACTATTATAAAATATTAGAATCTTCCCTTACAAGATTATAAGGATATTTTCAAATTAAATGTTTTATTTTATAATTATGTGACTTTTAAATGATTTAAAAAAAGATATATTTCTCTCAAATAGCTTTGATTTCACCTATGTCAACATCCTTTGATGAATTTTAAGTTTATTTAAAGTTGATTTATTATGATATAAAACTTATATATTATATTGAAGTTTTTGTGATATGTTTGACTGTGGATGTGTTATTTTTATACCATTCATGATTTATGGTTAAAGTATTGAGATTTCTTATGCTAGTTTTAATACAAATGTTTATGATATGTTTAAAACTTTTCATATGAGGAATGTATTGGACTTAGTAAGTGACATGTGGAGCCCGCTATAGCTCCTAGATGCATCAGTAGGTCTCATGAGACAACTAGAAATGGAATTGGCAGAGGCCCTTTCCCAATTTGATTTATGGTTTTGGCCGAGGCCTTAATCATTTTTAGACGTCTTGGCCAAGGCCTTGAAAAAATGTTTCAGAATGTCCGGCATTATACATTCCCTCATTATGGAAATAATATTGATTGTTCATGTGGTCATTCTACTAGTAGAATATCCATGATTATGTTTTATTATGTCATTATTTACTCAGCTCATATTCTTTCCATAAAAGTATTCATGTTTATTATTGGTAAAGGCATGTGGTTTCAATTATTTACCATGCTTAATATTTATGTCATTTTCCATTGTATTACTTACCCTTAATGAGTGTTTGAGCTCACCCCTTTTCTTATGTTTCATTTTCCCAAGATATAAAGAAGTTAGTTATGAGTGACCTGTAGGCATAATCTAGGAGGCTTGGATGCTTCTAATGAAATATATATTTTTTGTATTTCTCTTCAAGATGTGAAGTTTAACATATGTATGAATCTTATTTCCAATAATACTAAACTGATCGGTCTTTCGAGACATGATTTCCTTGTGATCATGCAAATGTTATGTAATAATGCACCGACTCTGGGTAACTAGGGTCGGGGCATTACATCTTAGTAGACATAAAAGTCACTCTATTACAATAACAATCAATGTGGGCTTGGTATGCTACTAACCAATCCATAACCATAATTAGGTCAAAGCCTAACATGTCAAGGGTGTAAAGATCCCAACTAAAATGATACTACCCAACTACAAGAGAACAACCTTTGCACAAACAGATGTCTAGATCGTACCCCCAAATGTGTATCTATCGTCAAAAACCTACTCACAAACTCCACCACCATGATCAAACCATTCACAAGTTGTGCAGCTATAAATGAATGAAGTCATTAGTATCAAATAAGGCACTAGAGAGCATAGAATCTATAAGAATAGTACCTCTAATTGTCGATGTTCTAGCCTCTCTATCCACCGGTGTAGGCTAAATGACATGCAACTGTCCTACCCCTCTCCCCTATGATGTAGTCTGAGTCACTTAATCTGCACCACTCTGCTAATATGAGTGCTCTTACCCAAAATCACATCATCCACTACCTCAATTGCCACAACCAGTAGTACTCCAACTACCTGAATTATATGGTGTAGAAGATCCCCTTCCCACACTCTGATTCTATCCATATGCTCCATCATTACCCTTCTGTCATGAGTTCCTACAAAACTTCTATATATGTCCAATCCTACCAAAAGATTATCACTCTACTAGTGGTCAGGGACAATGTCTATAATAGTGGACCTACCTACCGTACTAGTGGAAAAGAAATCGAGTGAGATCCTGAGTAATTCATCCTCCCCCTGGCCACTCTTCCTTCCACTTATTTGGTCAAAATTATCATAACAATGCTTCCTAACCTCGAAAGATGTACCTCCTGATCATATATAATCAACCACCCATCCTCCACTAGAAACCTATTTCAGGTTCCCCTTAGATATAAGAGCCTGATCCACCACCTCAGAAAACTTATTTAACCGAAAGATGTTAATCTAGGACTTAATCTCACATTTAAGTCCATCTTGGAAATGCTTTACTATAGTTATCTCATATCCTTCCAACATCAGAGAAAATAACTATAGGTTTGTAAAGCGACTAGCATAGTCCATCATTGATACACTCCCCTGATTCAACCTCATGAACTCAGCTGCTCTCTCCTATCTCAGTATCTCTAGATAAAAGTGCTCCAGGAACTTCTAAAAAGTCCTTCCATTCCATACCACATGATTACCCTTTCTAGGACTGAACACCCACCAGTGTTTTGATAATCCTCATAACATATAAGTAGCCAACTTGACCCTCTTCTCAGCAGAAGTCTCTAAATGGTCAAGTATATTCTGGATAGACTCAATCTAGAACTCTACTACCTTAGTTCCACCCTCTACGATAAAATTTAGAGGGTGTTGTAACTGAAACTACCATGTCAATTCATACATACTCCTCACAACCCACTCAAGGTATATTTACATAAAATACATGAATTGAGAAAATTTATCTCGGAACTACTCTATGAATTCCTCACCCAGCACCAATGGTGCCCCTGGTTCCACTACTGGTAGATCATCTCCAACCATATCCACCTATCATCCTCTCAACAAGAATCACTGTGGAGGAATATCTCTAAAATGAAAAACACATGTATTAGTACATATAACACATCATTAACACATTTAACAAGAGGTATTCATAAAATCCATAACACGTCATTTCCCCAGACCCTGCCACATGGTCAAAAATGAGGTGCTATCACTACCCTTAACCATCATATATCTAGGTCATGGTTAACAAAGGGTAAACTCATTATCATTATTAAAGTTTTAAATTAGACACTCTTTTGATCACATATTGCATCATTAAAACATTTCCAATTTCATATAAGACACCTTTTCCAGTTCAATTACACAAGCAAGGACAAAATTTTCAATTTCAAAAACTTACCCAAAACCTATTTTCCCGTACATGTATAAAATAATGCATGTCACAAAATAATCATGAGTGCCTATAATGATTCATGAATACTCAATTATTATACCTTAACAATACATGGGTCAAATCTCATAAAATCTTAGAAACAATAATCACATCACACAACAAGTTCATCACTCGAGGTGAAATAGTGTCAACTGTAACAACACATATCAATAACAACAATCACACCCTGGGTAATTGGATTTTTTCCAATACATGGGTTAGCTACACCCATTTATGAGATATTAACCAAGGCCCAACTCATCCTATTCTCCTATCAAAATTTTAAAAATATTAAGACAAAATAAAATAAAATAAAACTCATTTGGTAACACTTTGTAACGTCCCGACCCAGGTGCCACACACCAGTGCCCCAAGATGATTTGCTACATGACCTCAGGTGCACCTCCCCATACACCAAAGGCTACCGACTAGTATCAAGGGTCAATATCAATCATGGGGAGACTATACCCTCTTTATTAAATATCACAACAATTAAAACAAATAAAAATAACTAGATGATATAACCAAATAGCCAAACAATACCAAAATCATATGATAAATAAAACATGAATACAATAATCAAAATGAAATAATAGATATATCATTCCAAGTGCATGCCAAGTGTTAAATGAAAAAACCAAAAGTAAGACACTGACAAATCCAAGTGGGTACCAACACCAGGTATGGTTCCATCATCCATGCGCCATCCCGAACCATCTATCTAACATATGAATATTTCCTTTATCCTAAATATATTAGGATACTGATCAGGCATCCCGAGTAGGGTGTGAATACAACTTAGTATCCATCACCAACAACATCTAAAACAATATCCAGTCAATAACAGTGTATGAAGTTGCATAAATAATAAAGCACAATGAATAAGTAATTATTTATCACATTTATTATTATTTAAATTCACCACATAAACCCCCGGGTTTCCGAGGACACCTGAACCATCAATACCTGCTTTAGTCCATGCAAGAGTCTAAACCACATCAAAATACCATGGTTATCATTTATTATCTCATTCAATTATATCACAACCACTTGGAACCATAATCCAATGCCAACTCATGGGTGTAGAATGCCGTGTCCAACACCTTGTGGGTATTTGGAGCCTCAGTCCCTATCCCACTCCTCAATGTCACATGGGTATTTGGAGCCTCAGTCCCTGTCCTATACTCATATCTCATACGAGTATTTGGATCATCAGTCCCTGTCCCACACCTTATTTATCAATCAATTCATCACTATGGGATTTTGATGCACCAAACCATGTCTCACACACATTTATCAATAAATTTATCACTATGAGATTTTGATGCAACATACCATGTCCTACACAGGTTTATCAACAAGTTCATCACTATGGGATTTTGATGTAGCAGATCATGTCCCACACACACATATCATATATATTACAATATCACATATATACCAATATCACATATATCACATCAATCAAGGTCAATCAATATTAACCCTCTTATCAAAATTTCATAAACATCAAGGTTTAACCAACCATCTCATAATTTCAATTTTCATTAATTCTTAAACACATTAATTGACCAATCACCCAATTAATTAATTAATCAATCAATTAATTAATTCAATTTCACAATCATAACAATACATTAATTAATTCAATCAATTAATTAATCCAATTCTATATTCAAAACAATCTATTAATTAATTCAACAATTAATTAACCCAATTCCATATTCACAACAATCCGTTAATTAATTCAATAATTCATTAATCCAAATCCACATTCACAATAATACATTAATTAACTCAAAAATTAATTAATCTAATTTAACAATTAAATAATCACAACAATTTCCATTAATTAATTTACAAATTAATTTATCCAATTCAATCCAATTTACATAATCCCAATATCCCATCAATTAATTCAATAATTAATTAATTCAATTCCACCATTCAATTTCCCTAATTAACCTAATTCTTTAACACATGGAAATTAAAACAAATCAATTCAATTATCGATGAAATTTCCCAATAATGCCAATTTAAATCCTCAAAATTACATACATCTAATTAAATCAAGACTATTAGATTGGAATTTATATTACCTACCTCAAATTGTTGATAAATTCTCACCAACGAAAATCCCCAATCAAAAGGGAATAATTACATCCATGACGAAGAACGATATCTAGATTCGTAACCTAAATCCAAGATCAAAAAAATCAAGATAAAAAAACCTAGATATAGATCTAAAACCAATAGGGTAAAACATCCCTTTAAAGGATGGTATAAGACTGGAAAGAGGGAGGAAACCACACGGGATAAAAATCTATTACCGGGAGAGGTGCAGATCTTCAATCCAGGATTTTAATCATGAAGAACGGAGGTTGGGATCCATAGGAATCCATCCAGGAACCTTAAAAAATTATAGGAATAAGTTAAGACCGAGTTGGTTCGAATTATGGTGAAATCCGATGGGTTTGGGATTTTAAAATCTAATTTTTGGGCTAATTAAAACTGTACACAGAGTTTCTTGGGCAAGGGCTCATAGTTTGGAAAACTGTGTGCCTCTTTTTTTTGGGGGGGGGGGTGAATGATTTCTCCTAAGAGGGTACATGTTTTGAAAAACCATGTACTAGACATGCTAATCCCCTTTGTTTGGGTTTTCATGGTTTGCTAGCTAGGCGCACGACTTGGGTAAACCGTGAACCATCCATGCACAACCCCTATTTCTCCCAAAATTCTCCAATTTTCACTGAAACACACCCAAGATAAAACCCAAACAAAAATCACTCAAAACAAATCAAGAGATTACCTGAAAACAAGATTGAGACATCTCTAGAAAAGGTCAGGATCTTATAATAAGGGATTATACCCATTTACCATACTTGATAAGTGAATTCTTGAGTTCCAAGTTATATAGTGATATCCACATAACTAGTCCATACTAAGGCCATATTGTGTACAAAGTTCTCTAATATCATAGTTTCATCCCTTAACACATCCACCTTCAAATTTTTCTCAAAATTTGGACCAACTCTATTTCTATACCTTTTCATGTCTTCCTTGGTGGTAAAAAATTTATTACTCAATTTCTCATGATGTTCATTAATTAACACCTAAATATTTTGTCTCCTCTCCTTGGAAATCCACTTATTGAATGATTTAGCTAATTTGGTTGTGATATGCTTCCATTGATGGTATGGAAATCAAGACATTTACCACTTATCAACATCACCATCATTTTCAATCCATCTTGACAATTCTGTAAAAAATATTGTCAAATTTTTCATAGAAACATCAAAATCATAGTCCAACCAAGAATAAATAATGACATAAAATAATTTCAATGTCATTTCCTTAGTTATTATCCCCACCCCCCTAAATAATTTTTTAATTTTAGTGCTAAAATTTTCTTTCACATGATGGTAACAATATGTATGTCTATATCCACCAAATATTGTTCTAACAACACCTATAATCACATTATGTTAATCAGATACAAAATATACTTGAATAAAACTTATAATTTCTTTAATGTTGTTTAAAAACCATGTCCAATCATCATATGTTTCACCCCTAATAATTGAATATTCCAATGGGAAGTGGTTTTAATCCGTATCACATACTGACAATGCCAACAGCATACCATTATAAGGACAACTGAGGTGACCCATCTACAGACAACACAGGCTGAGCACCTAATAAGAAAACATTTATGAATCACCCATATACAGTGAATAATCTTTAAAATTTTCCATTTTCCAAAGATAAACACTTCTCTATTGTTTCTGGATCAACTTCCATGGGTCTATTGCATATTAAATAGATTAAAATATATGACTGCTTTGGAACCCCATATATTCCACCAACTTCTTTTTCCTTGGATCTTAATGCTTGAAGATATGTAAGGTATATGTTATAGTCTCTATACAAGTCAGATTTAATTTCATTAGAATATTTTTCAACATTTGAATTCACATCATCACCAATGATATAAGAAATTAGTCATTCCATTGATTTGTGATAAACTATCAGTCTATCTTGAGTTGAGTGCATATGAGTATTTTCAAAAAAAATCATACAAATAAATAGATTAGAATTCCCTAATCCATATGATTTTAAATTCCACATGAAACTCTAAACTTTGAATTAGACAATATTATTTTAAGGAATATTTCTTATAAATTCATAATCAAACATGTGTGCATTTATATACTTGAAGATCACCACCCTTAATGATTTAACTGAATGAAAAATCTAGCCAACATCCACCAATAATTCATTCCACTTTGTATCATTTAACACTAACATTGAACATGGAATTCCACTAATTGCACAAGGAAACAATTGAAAATCACCATCAGATGATAAAATTTATTCTAAATTCCCACTAACTAATTTAACCCAACAATTTAAATATAAAATTTCAATACATAATATGTGAAAAAAATATTAATATAAATAATTTTGACATGTCATTACCATTAATATACATCCACTTTCAACTACAATAATTCATCTAACCCCAAAATAACTACAAAATGAGAAAAATTCATTAAATTTTTACAATTGTTCAACCCACCATCATCTATAAGGTCTAAAAAATACTACTTTCAAACTTTAATGTGTATTTTAAATATAAAAATGACACATCACACTTCAGAATCAGTGATGTTGATCATGATATTTCATCAAATAAAATTCATTATATTATCACTCTACTCAACGATCTTCCACCTTTATAATGCATTTTTCCTTATGAATCACTAGAAATTACTCCATCAAAATGAAAATAAAATAAAATTTCTTTTTTCAAATAATTTTCCATCAACTTGTATCAATCAAACTAAAAAATTAACAAATATAATAGATTAAAACTCATTCTCAGTTCATATTTACATCAATGAACAAAATAAATAAAAAACAATATAGGAGGCATATAATTTATAGAAAATCTAGTTTGAATTAAAAAACAGGTTTTAGGAGAAGAGAAAGGGTGATACACTATTGGTGAGAGAGGATCCCATAGTAGGTGGAGGGAACTTCTAGGAGTAAGGTGAACTTAGAATGAGAAGGATGACCACAAGAGATGATAAAGGGATGAGCGCAGAAAGGATAATTGGAGGAGAATGTTGAAGGATGGATGGAGGATCACACTAAGGAGTTAGCACTAGGATGATCATGGAGGGTGATAGTGGTATGAGTGTAGGAGAAGAGGATATAATGGGAGAGGAGGCAATGAATATATGAGTACGGAAGAGGAGGCATCTGCATAATGAATATAGGAGAGGAGGTCTACGAGTGCATGAGGGAATGGGTAGGTTCGTGAAGGAGGAAAAAAATTTGGGGGTATTAAAGTCATTTTCATATCCAATATAAATAAAGGACGCCCATCATTTATATTTTTCCAATTCTGGGTCCTTAACTTGAATTAATTCTTTCCTTTGGTCCGTAAATGTCATTCTCTCTATTAATAATTAACAAAATGAGACATATCACCCATTTTTATTTAAAAATTTATCTAGATATGTATTAATATTAATATATTCATAAAAGGTAAAAATTTATTCAAGGTATCAGGATTAAAAAAAAGGAAAACAATATTTTACATATGTGTTTTACATCTTTTTTTACACTAGCATGAAGGGTCATCCATGTATAAAATATAAAAAATTTATTAGAATTTGTGTTAATTATTTATCTTCTAAATAAAAGTATAAAGGTATAATGTTATGTTGAGCATATTGGTTTTTTTAGTGGGTTATTTTTATTGTTGGTAAAACATTTCATAAGTTTTTATGGTTCTTGAATCGTAAAAATTGATGTTTAATTGAAACGTGGAAAATTATTATTTATAACCTAATGTATTAGGTTTAGGATTTTTCTATGAAGTGTCAAAACAACCTATGTTTATTGAAATAAATAAAATATAACTTAGTTGAAATAGTCACTGAACAAGTGTGATGGTTCAAATAGTTATTCAATAAATGGTCAAGAGGTGAATGTGAGTTGAAAATTATATAATTTAAAGTAATCATTGAACCTACTCTACTCCTTGAGAGGTGTGGATACACTAGTAGTTACTAGACATTTAAGATAAGTCACAACCCTTTACACACTGCCTTTTCTAAGGGAGACACAACTATAACTAAAATTATTTTTTAGTAAGATATAAAATTCAATACAACCATGTATTTTAAGAAGGTATAAACCAATTAAAAAATTATATTTTTTTTGGGAAAAACACAAACCAAAGTTTCAGATAAAGAACAATGGAAATAATGAAAAAATTACAATAATTATGTACAAAATTGAAAGTAATCTATACCCATGGTTTCCAAAAAACTAAAGAAGAATTTCTAATGATTATGGTTTCCAAAAATTTGAGTTTCCTAATGGTTTAAAACATACTATACTCATGGTTTCTATAAAACAATCCACTTATTGTGGCATTGGAACGAGTTTGCTTTCCACATCCTTGATCAATAAAGGGCCAAACACACAAAGTTGTCTTGTGAAAAATCAAAGTAAAACATTAGTTTATTACATTTTACATTACATAATAATACCATGATCTTCCTTCAATGGTATATTGTACTAAATTAAAGTATTGCATTCACACATAAACATTGTTCACGCTCTTGACAAAAATACGACGTTGGCATGTGATCACCATCTCTATTGAATTATTCATATAATATTCTCATTTTTTAGGTCAATTTTGAAACGTATACCTTCATTGAGTCCTTTATGTTGTCTTAATTGAAACATATAATAAGGAAAAAATGACAACACACAATCTATTTTACTCACATTAACCCCGATTAGATATCTCAATATTGCATTTTTTGTGACATCTTTCAAAGTGATTGTTCCCAAAGAATAAACTTGTAAGAACTTGTAATCAGTCAAAAACATGAAGTATTAAAAAAGTAAAATTCAGTCCATGAATATTCAAAATAGAGCATCATAACGTAGATATAGATTCAATCTAATTATTACTTGGGAAGTGACACTTAAGGCATTCATTTATTAACACATGATTTAACCGAAATACAAAGTAAACAATAAACAATCTAAAATAAATTAAAACACTAAATGTTTTTTTGACTATCAAAACCAAGAGATATTGAATTATAGATCCAAATATCATTATTTTTTTATAATAAAAACATAATAAATCAAAGCAGTAAATATAAATCAAAATGAAAGTAAATTGTAAAACATAAACCAAGCATATACTAGAAAACCAAAGAACAAATAACCCCTACATGATTCACCCCATACTTATAATAACATTAAAGAGAAAGGTTAAATAGTTAAAAAATATAATAAACACAAACAATTCAACATTAAATATATTTCAAAATGAAAAAAATATAGTAGATAGTTTTAGAAAAAAAAAGAATTATTAAAACAATTAATAATTTTCAGCTTCACTCTCAGTTATCACTACAAGAAAACAGTGTTTTAGCAGTGGTTTTCAAAACCGCCGCTAAATGTTTCATCGAAAAAACTTTAGCGGCGGTTTTGAAAACCGTCGTGAAAAAATCACTGCTAAATGTTTTAAAATTATTTTCTTATAAATTTTTTAAAAATTCTTCCCAAAAAAATTTATAATTCTTTTAGCGGAGGTTTTTTCAAAACCGCCCCAAAATCGAAGATTTTTTTAATTAATTAATTATTTTTTATTTTTTATTTACAATAAAATGTAGTTTATTATTTATATATTAAATTATTTATAATTTATACATTAGTAAATATTTATAATTATTGGTTAATAATATTTTTAAACTGAAAACAACTCTTCAATAAGTTGAAAAACAGACTTTAGCATCAAATGACTATAACTTCTGATCCAGGAGTCCATTTCAGCTCCAAAACCAGTCCAATCAAAGCTTATCAAATAAACTAAAACCAAGTGAGATTTAAATCATGTGATAATGAAATGAAAAATATACATTTAAATTTCAAAAGTCAAAAATCGAACTCAAACTTCAAACGACTATAACTTTTAATTCGGGTGTCCGTTTGGGCTATACCACATATCAAATCGAAGCCTACAACAAGATCTATGCTGTTTACGTATGGAACCAAATATTTGAGAATTTTACCCCTTTTTATTCCATCAGAAAGGCCCAGAAGGCCTCCGAAACAGAGGTTTTAGTTGCAGACCCTGATTTGTTAAAATTCAAATAGTTATAACATTCACTCTAGGTGTCTGTTCGGCCTGTACCGCATATCATATCAAATCTCATTTTATGATCTTCGATTTGAATGGTTGTGGTGTAGAAAAAAGAGTCCGAGGATTATATTTTATGGTCATTTCAGTGTTTTTAGGGTTTTCAGAGGTTCTTAACATTTTATGATTTATATAATTAATTAATTAATTAATTATTTTTTTATTTGTTATTTAATTATTTATTAATTTATTTAATATTTATTTATTTATTTATTATTCATTAATTAATTAGTTAATTATTATTTATTTATCTATTATCTATTATTTATTATTTATTTATCAATTAATTAGTTAATTGTTATTTATTTATTATTATTTAACAATTTATTTATTGATATGTTGTTGTTTAACTTCATCCACCATTACAACAAGACTATCATTATTACTGTTGGGAATACATATGTTGACATCAGTTGAATCACCCATATACAGTGAATAACCTTTCAAATTTTCCATTTTCCAAAGATAAACACTTTTCTATTGTTTCTGGATCAACTTCCATCAATCTATTTGCATATTAAATGGATTAACATATATAACTGCTTTGGAACCCCACATATTCCACCAACTTCTTTTTCCTTGGATCTTAATGCTTGACGATATATAAGGTATATGTTATAGTCTCTATAAAATTCAGCTTTAATTTCATTAGAAGATTTTTCAACATTTGAATTCACATCATCACCAATGATATAAGAAATTAGTGATGCCATTGATTTGTGATAAACTATAATTCTATCTTGAGTTGAGTTCATATGAGTATTTTAAAAAAAATTCACACAAATAAATGGATTAGAATTCCCTAATCCATATGCTTTTAAATTCCAGATGAAACTCTAAACTTTGCATTAGACAATAGTATTTTAAGGACTATTTCTTATAAATTCATAGTCAAACCTGTGTGAATTTATATACTTGAAAATCACACCCTCAATGCTTTGGATGAATGAAAAATCTAGCCAATACCCACCAACAATTCATTCCACTCTGTAGCATTTAACTCTAGCATTGAACATGGAATGCCACTAATTGAACTAGGAAACATTTGAAAATAACCATCAGATGATAAAATTTATTCTGAATTCCCACTAACTAATTTAACCCATCAATTTAAATATTAAATATTAATACATAATATGTGAAAAAAATATTAATATAAATAATTTTGACATGTCATTACCATTAATCTACATCCACTTTCAACTACAAGCATTCATCTAACCTCAAAATAGCTACAGAATGAGAAAAAATTCATTAAATGTTTACAATTGTTCAACCCCCATCATCTATAAGGCCTAAAAAATAGTATTGTCAAACTTTAATGTGTATTTTAAATATAAAAATGACACATCACACTTCAGAATCAGTGATGTTGATCATGACATTTCATCAAATGAAATTCATTCTATTATCACTCTACTCAATGATCTTCCACCTTCATAATGCATTTTTCCTTATAAATAACTGACAAGTACTCCATCAAAATAAAAATAACATAAATTTTATTTCTTCAAATAATTTTCCATCAACATGTTTCAATCAACCTAAAAAATTAAAGAATATACGAGATTAAAACTCATTCTTAGTTCATAATTTCATCAGTAAAAAAAATAAATAAAAAACAATATAGGAGGCATATAATTTATAGAAAATCTAGTTTGAGTTAAAAAATAGTTTCTAGGAGAAGATAAAGGGTGATACACTGTTGGTGAGAGAGGATCCCATAAGAGGTGGAGGGAACTCCTAGGAGTAAGGTGACCCTAGAATTAGAAGGATGACCATAAGAGATGATAAAGGGAGGAGCACAGAAAGGATGACTAGAGGAGAATGTTGAAGGATGGATAAAGGAGAAAACTAAGGAGGTAACAGTGGGATAATCATGGAGGGTGATAGTGGTATGAGTGTAGGAGAAGATCCAATAATGGGAGAGCAGGAAATGAATAAATGAGTGCGGAAGAGGAGGCAACTACATAATGAATGTTGGAGAGGAGGTCTACGAGTGAATGAGGGAATGGTTAGGTATGAGAAGGAGGAAACAAAATTGGGGGTATTAAAGTCATTTTCATACCTAAGATAAATAAAAGACGTCCATCATTTAAATTTTTCCAATTCTGGGCCCTTAACTTGAATTAATCCTCTCCTTTGGTCTATAAATGTCATTATCTATATTAATAATTAATGAAACAAGACATATCACCCATTTTTCTTTAAAACTTTATCTAAATATGTATTAATATTAATATATTCATTAAAGGTAAAATTTAATTCAAAGTATTAGGATTAAAAATAAAAGGAAAACATTATTTCACATATGTGTTTTATATATTTTTTACACTATCATGAAGGGTCATCCATTTATATAATTTAAAATTTTTATTGGAATTTGTGTTAATTATTTATCTCATAAATAAAAGTATAAAGGTATAATGTTATGTTGAGCATATTGGTTTTTTGGTGGGTTATTTTTCTTGTTGGTAAAACATTTCATAAGTTTGTATGGTTCTTGAATCGTAAAAATTGATGTTTAATTGATACTTGGAAAATTATTATTTATAACCTAATTTATTAGGTTTAGGTTTTTCTTATAAGGTGTCGAAACAACCTATGTGTATTGAAATAAATAAAAAATAACTTAGTTTAAATAGTCATTGATCAAGTGTGATGGTTCAAATAGTTATTCAATAAATGGTCAAGAGGTGAAGGTGAGTTGAAAATTATATAATCTAAATCAATCATTGCACCTACTCTACTCCTCGAGAGGTGTTGATACACTCGTAGTTACTAGACATGGAAGATAATTCACAACCCGTTACACACTATCTTTTATAAGGGAGACACAACTATAACTAAAATTATTTTTTAGTAAGATATAAAATTAAATACAACCATGTATTTTAAGAATGTATAAACCAATTACAAAATTATATTTATTAATGTAAAAACACAAACCAAAGTTTCAGATAAAGAAGAGTGGAAATAATGAAAAAAATTACAATAATGATGTACAAAATTGAAATTAATCTATGCCCATAGTTTCCAAAAAACTAAAGAAGAATTTATAATGATTGTGGTTTCCAAAAAAATGAGTTTCCTTATGATTTAAAACATCATATACTCATGGTTTCTATAAAACAATCCACTTATTGTGGCATTGGAATGAGTTAGCTTCCCACATCCTTGATCAATAAAGGGCCGAACACACGAAATTGTCTTGTGAAAAATCAAAGTAAAACATTAGTTTATTACATTTTATATTACATCATAATACCATGATATTCCTTTAATACTATATTGTACTAAATTGAAGTATTGCATTCACACATCGACATTGTTCGCGCTCTTGATGAAAATACGATGTTGGCATGTGATCACTATCTCTATTGAATTATTCATACAACATTCTCATTTTTTAGGTAAATTTTGAAACATAGCCCTTCATTGAGTCCTTGATGTTGTCTTAATTGAAACATATAATAAGGAAAACATGAAAACATGCAATCCATTTTACTCAGATTGACCTCAATTAGAGATCTCAATATAACAGTTTTTGTGATGTCTTTAAAAGTGATTATTCCCCAAAGAATAAACTTGTAAGAACTTATAGTTAGTCAAAAACATGAAGTATTCAAAAAGTAAAAGTCAATCCATGAATATTCAAAATAGAGCATCATAATGTAGATATAGATTCAATCTAATTATTACTTGGGAATTGACACTTAAGGCATTCATTTATTAATACATGATTTAACCAAAATACAAAGTAAAAAATAATCAAACTAAAATAAATTAAAACACTAAATGTTTTTTTACTATCAAAACCAAGAGATGTTGAATTATAGATCCAACTATCATCCTTTTTTTTACAAGAAAAACATAATAAATCAAAGTAGTAAATATAAATCAAAATGAAAGTAAATTGTAAAACATAAACCAAGTATATACTTGAAAACCAAAGAAAAAAGAACCTCATACATGATCCACCCCATACTTATAATAACATTAAAGAGAAAGGTTAAAAAGTTAAAAAAGATAACAAACACACACAATTCAACATTAAATATATATCAATATGAAAAAATATAGTAGATAGGTTTAGAAAACAAAGAATTATCAAAACAATTAATCATTTTCATCTTCACTCTCAATTATCACTATAAGAAAACAGCGCTTTAGCGGCGGTTTTTTCACGATGGTTTTTAAAACCGCCGCTAAATATTTCATGGAAAAAATTTGCAGCAGTTTTGAAAACCGTCATGAAAAAACAATAGCAAAATGTTTTAAAAATATTTTTTTATAAATTTTTTAAAAATTCTTCCAAAAAAATTTACAATTCTTTTAGCGGCGGTTTTTTCAAAACCGCCTCAAAATGAAAGAATTTTTTTAATTTTTTTATTTATTAATTAATTAATTATTAATTATTAATTACAATAAAATATAGTTTATTATTTATAATTTAAATTATTTATAATGTATAAATTAGAAAATATTTATAATTATTAGTTAATAAATATTTTTAAACTGAAAACAAATCTTCAATAAGTTGAAAAATAGACTTCGACATCAAATACCCATAACTTCTAATCCGGGAGGCCATTTGAGCTCTACAACTAGTCAAATCAAAGCTTATCAAATGAACTAAAACCAAGTGAGATTTAAATCACATGATAATGAAAGGAAAAAATATATTCAAATTTCAAAAGTCGAAAATCGAACTCAAACGTCAAATAATCATAACTTTTAATCCGGGTGTTTGTTTGGGCTCTACCACATATCAAATCGAAACCTACAATGAGATATATACCATTTAGGTATGGTAACAAATCTTTGAAAATTGTAACACTTTTTATTCTATCAGAAAGGCCCAAAAGGCCTCTGAAATATAGGTTTTAGTTGCAGACCCCGATTTCTTAAAATTCAAATGGTTATAACATTCACTCCAGGTGTCTGTTCGGCCTGTACCACATATCATATCAAAGCTCATTTCATGATCTTAGATTTGACTAGTTGTGGTGTTGAAAAAAGAGTCTCAGATTAGATTTTATGGTCATTTCAGTGTTTTTAGGGTTTTCAGAGGTTCTTAACGTTTTATGATTTATATATATATTTATTTAATTACTTGTTTATTTATTTGTTTTTTTATTTATTTATTAATTTATTTAATATTTATTTATTCATTTATTATTAATTAATTAATTAATTAATTATGATTTATTTATCTATTATGTATTATTTATTATTTATTTATCAATTTATCTATTGATAAATTTATTTATTTATTTATTTAATATTTAATATGTATTTATTCACTTATTTATTATTTAGTTATTATGTACACATTAATTATTAATTAATTATTAATTATTAGTTTATTATTCATTTATTATTCATTTATTCTTTATTCATTATTAATTAATTAATTAATTATTTCTTAACTATTTATTATTTATTATTTATTAATTAATTATTATTTATTAATTATTTATGAAATATTAAATTTTAAATTTTAAATGTTAGTTATTAAATTTTAATTATTAATTATTAATTATCAATTATCTTTTATTAGTTATTATTAATTATTAATTAGTTATTATTAATTACTTAATTAATTATCTATTTATTTATTCTGTATTTTTTATTTTTTATTCATTATTATTTATTATTTATTTATTAAATATTCATGATTTATTAATTAGTAACTATTAATTTATTAATAATTTCTTGATAATAATATTGATTATTTATAAATGTTTAAATATTAATTATTAATTATGAATTATTAATTCTTAATGATCAGTTATTAATTATGAGTTATTATAAATTATTAATTATTAAATAACAATTAATTATTATTTATTATTTACTATTTAAAATTTAAAATTTAAAATTTAAAATTTATTCTTTATTATTTACTATTAATGTTTACTATTTATTTATTTGTTTATCTATTATTTATTAATTTATTATTAATTTGTTATTTATTTATCATATATTAAATTGTTTTTTAATTAATTTATTATTTATACATTACTTATATATTATATATTATATATTATATATTATATATTATATATTATATACTATATATTATATATTATGTAATATGTATTATGTATTATGTGTTGTATGTTATATATTATATATTATGTATTATATATTATATATTATATATTATGTATCATCTATTATATATTATATATTATATATTATATATTATATATTATAGATATTATAAATATTATATATATTATATATTATATATTATATATATTATATGTTATGTATTATGTATTATGTATTATATATTATATATTATATATTATATATTATATGATATATATTATATATTATATATTATTTAGTATTTAGAATTTAGAATTTATTATTTACAAGTTACTATTTACTATTTACTATTCATTATTTACTATTTATTATTTACTATTTTCTATTTTTTATTTACTATTTTTTATTTACCATTTATTTCCATATTATATATTTCTTTATTTATTATTCACTTATATTCTATTTAATGATTAGTAATTAGTAATTAGTAATTAGTAATTATTGATTATTACTTATTTATTATTAATTATTAATTACAGAATATTGATTAATCATTATTGATTAATAATTATTGATTAATAATTATTTAATGTGTATCTATTTGGTATGTTTTATTTGTTTTTCCAATTAATATATATATATATAAGTATATTAAATTCAATTTACTGACCACATGAAGAGGTTGCTGTAGTGGTAAAGTTTTTGTAAAATAATCAAGAAGTAAGGGCTTCAAATCTCACTCAACGCAAAATTTTTATATATGGCATGGACATGTGCATAGACATGGACTTGTGCATGGAGACATGCATTATCATGGTAACAATAAATAAATTATGAGAATAAAAAAATTAATTAATTAATTAGGAAAATAAATAAATAAATAAATTACGAAAATTAAAAAATTAAAAAATTAAAAAATTGAAAAATTAAAAAGTTAAAAAATTAAAAAAATTAAAAATTAAAAAATTTAAAAAAAAATTTAATTTTTTTAAAAAAAATTAAAAACGATTTAGCAATGGTTGAAACCGCCGCTAAAAAACCACCGCTAAATCGTTTTACGGCTGTTTTAAAAAACTGCCGCTAATTATTTCCCGACACGATTTAGGGACGGTTTTCCAAAACCGCTGCATAATGATTTAGCGGCGGTTTAAACCGCCGCTAAATACAAATTTTGGCATTGTGATATTGACTGTTCTTTCTCCCTAACTGGCTTCTCAGTCTCATTAGTTGGATTCTTATAAACTTCCTCTGGAATTTGTTCCATGATTTTTTGCTAAAGATGGTGCTGGTTGTCCAATTTTATTTATTGATGTTATGACTTCTACTGAAAGTGGTAAAGTACTTATAATAACTTTTGAAATTAACATACTTGCTTATAATGAAAAATGGGTGAGCACAATTATATAAATAAGAAAAAGTTGTGTATTGATTCACAGGACCATACTTATAATATTCAATATGAGTTTCCCACAACTTATTCTTCGTTTTTATACTAGGTATGTAGTTCTATAGAGAGATCTGGATACTGGAATGGAAAATGATATGTTGCTATTTAACTTCAACCACTATTACAACAAGCCTATCATTATTATTGTTGGGAATACATATGTTGACATCAGTTGAATCACCCATTTACAGTGAATAATCTTTCAAATTTTCCATTTTCCAAAGATAAACACTTCTCTATTGTTTCTGGATCAACTTCCATAAGCCTATTGCATATTAAATTGATTAACATATATGACTGCTTTCAAACCCCACATATTCCACCAACTTCTTTTTCCTTGGCTCTTAATGCTTGACGATATGTAAGGTATATGTTATAGTCTCTATACAATCCAGCTTTAATTTCATTAGAAGATTTTTCAACATTTGAATTCACATCATCACCAATGATATAAGAAATTAGTGATGTCATTGATTTGTGATAAACTATCATTCTATCATGAGTTGAGTTCATATGAGTATTTTTAAAAAAATTCACACAAAGAAATGGATTAGAATTCCCTAATCCATATGCTTTTAAATTCCATATGAAACTCTAAACTTTGCATTAAACAATAGTATTTTAAGGACTATTTCTTATAAATTCCTAGTCAAACCTGTGTGCATTTATATACGTGAAAATCACCACCCTCAGCTTTGGATGAATGAAAAATCTAGCCAACATCCACCAACAATTCATTCCACTTTGTAGCATTTAACTCTAGCATTGAACATGGAATGCCACTAATTGTACAAGGAAACATTTTAAAATCACCATCAGATGATAAACATTATTATGAATTCCCACTAACTAATTTAACTCAACAATTTAAATATTAAATTTCAATACATAATATGGGAACAAAATATTAATATAAATAATTTTGACATGTCATTACCATTAATCTACATCCACTTTCAACTACAAGCATTCATTTGACCTCAAAATAACTACAAAATGAGAAAAATTTCATTAAATGTTTACAATTGTTCAACCCCCCATCATCTATAAATTCTAAAAAAATACTATTGTCAAATTTAATGTGTATTTTAAATATAAAAATGACACATCACACTTGAGAATCAGTGATGTTGATCATGACATTTCATCAAATGAAATTCATTCTATTATCACTCTACTCAATGATATTCCACCTTAATAATGAATTTTTTCCTTATGAATCACTACAAAATAATCCATCAAAATAAAAATAACAAAAATTTTCTTTCTTCAAATAATATTCCATCAACTTGTTTCAATCAACCTAAAAAATTAAAGAATATAAGAGATTAAAACTCATTATTAGTTCATAATTTCATCAATAAACAAAATAAATAAAAAACAATATAAGAGGCATATAATTTATAGAAAATATAGCTTGAGTTAAACAGTAGGTTCTAGGAGAAGAGAAAGGGTGATACACTGTTGGTGAGAGAGGATCCCATAAGAGGTGGAGGGAACTCCTAGGAGTAAGGTGACACTGGAATGAGAGGATGACCATAAGAGATGATAAAGGGACGAGCGCAGAAAGGATAACTGGAGGAGAATGTTAAAGGATGGATGGAGGAGAACACTAAGAGGGTAACAATGGGATGATCATGGAGGGTGATAGTGGTATGAGTGCAGGAGAAGAGCCAACAATGGGAGAGGAGGAAATTAATAGATGAGTGCAGAAGAGGAGGCAACTACATAATGAATGTTGGAGAGGAGGTCTACGAGTGCATGAGGGAATGATTAGGTTCGAGAAGGAGGAAAAAATTTGGGGGTATTAAAGTCATTTTCATACCCAATATAAATAAAAGGCGTCCATCATTTACATTTTTCTAATTTTGGGTCCTTAACTTGAATTAATCCTCTCTTTTGGTCCATAAATGTCATTCTCTCTATTAATAATTAATGAAATGAGACATATCACCCATTTTTATTTAAAAATTTATCTATATATGTATTAATATTAATATATTCATTAAAGGTAAAATTTTATTCAAGGTATCAGGATTAGAAATAAAAGGAAAAAATTATTTCACATATGTGTTTTATATATTTTTTACACTAGCATGAAGGGTCATCCATTTATATAATTTAAAATTTTTATTGGAATTTGTGTTAATTATTTATCTCATAAATAAAAGTATAAAGGTATAATGTTATGTTGAGCATATTGGTTTTTTGGTGGGTTATTTTTCTTGTTGGTAAAACATTTCATAAGTTTTTATGGTTCTTGAATCGTAAAAATTTATGTTTAATTGATATGTGGAAAATTATTATTTATAACCAAATGTATTAGGTTTAGGTTTTTTCTATAAAGTGTCGAAACAACTTATGTGTATTGAAATAAATAAAAGATAACTTAGTTAAAATTGTCATTGATCAAGTCTGATGGTTGAAATAGTTATTCAATAAATGTTCAAGAGGTGAAGGTGATTTGAAAATTATATAATTTAAAGCAACCATTACACCTACTCTACTCCTCAAGAGGTGTTAATACACTAGTTGTTACTAGACATGGAAGATAATTCACAACCCATCACACACTGTCTTTTATAAGGGAGACACAACTATAACTAAAATTATTTTTTAGTAATATATAAAATTCAATACAACCATGTATTTTAAGAAGGTAAAAATCAATTAAAAAATTATATTTTTTAATGGAAAAACAAATACCAAAGTTTCAGATAAAGAAGAGTGGAAATAATGAAAAAATTACAATAATGATGTACAAAATTGAAAGTAATCTTTGCCCATAGTTTCCAAAAAACTAGAGAAGAATTTATAATGATTATGGTTTACAAAAAAACGAGTTTCCTTATGATTTAAAACATCATATACTCATGGTTTCTATAAAACAATCCACTTATTGTGGCATTGGAAAGAGTAAGCTTCCCACATCCTTGATCAATGAAGTGCCGAACACACAAAGTTGTCTTGTGAAAAATCAAAGTAAAACATTAGTTTATTACATTTTACATTACATTATAATACCATGATCTCCCTTCAATACTATCTTGTACTAAATTGAAGTATTGCATTTACGCATCAACATTGTTCACGCTCTGGATGAAAATATGATGTTGGCATGTGATCACTGTCTCTATGGAATTATTCATACAACATTCTCATTTTTTATGTCAATTTTAATACACAACCCTTCTTTGAGTCCTTGATGTTGTCTTAATTGAAACATATAATAAGGCAATCATGATAACATGAAACCCATTTTAGACAGATTGACCTCAATTAGAGATCTCAATATAGCATTTTTTGTGATGTCTTTCAAAGTGATTATTCCCCAAAGAATAAACTCGTAAGAACTTGTAATTAGTCAAAAACATGAAGTATTCAAAAAGTAAAAGTCAATCCATGAATATTCAAAAAAGAGCATCATAACGTAGATATAGACTCAATCTAATTATTACTTGGGAAGTGACACTTAAGGCATTCATATATTAACACATGATTTAACCGAAATACAAAGTTAACAATAAAAAAATTAAAATAAATTAAAACACTAAATGTTTTTTTGACTATCAAAACCAAGATATGTTGAATTATAGATATAACCATCATCCTTTTTTACAAGAAAAACATAATAAATCAAAGTGGTAAATATAAATTAAAATGAAAGTAAATTGTAAAACATAAACCAAGTATATATTAGAAAACCAAAAAACATAGAACCCCCTACATGATCCACCCCATACTTGTAATAACATTAAAGAGAAAGGTTAAACACTTAAAAAAGATAATAAACACACACAATTAAACATTAAATATATATCAAAATGAAAAAAATATAGTAGATTGGTTTAGAAAACAAATAATGATGAAAACAATTAATCATTTTCAACTTCAATCTCAATTATCACTATAAGAAAACAGTATTTTAGCGGCGGTTTTTTCGTGGTGGTTTTTAAAAGCACTGTTAAATGTTTCATCGAAAAACATTTAGCGGTGGTTTTGAAAACCGTCGTGAAAAAACAACTGCTAAATGTTTTAAAAATATTTTTTTATAATTTTTTTAAAAATTCTTCCAAAAAAATTTTCAATTCTTTTAGCGGCGGTTTTTTCAAAACTGCCTCAAAATTGAAGATTGTTTTCAATTTTTTTATCAATTAATTAATTATTAATTATTAATTATTTACAATCAAATATAGTTTATTATTTATAATTTAAATTATTTATAATGTATAAATTAGTAAATATTTAAAATTATTAGTTAATAATATTTTTAAACTGAAAACAAATCTTCAATAAGTTGAAAAATAGTCCTCAACATCAAATGACCGTAACTTCTGATCCGTGAGTCCATTTCAGATCTACAACCAGTCAAATCAAAGCTTATCAAATGAACTAAAACCAAGTTAGATATAAATCAAATGATAATGAAAGGAATAAAATATATTCAAATTTCAAAATTCTAAAATCGAACTCGAACTTCAAACGATCATAACTTTTAATCCGGGTGTCTGTTTGGGCTCTACCACATATCAAATCGAAGCCCACAATGAGCTATTTACTGTTTAGGTTTGGTACCAAGTCTTTGAGAATTATACTGCTTTTTTATTCTATCAGAAAGGCATATAAAGCCTCTGAAAAAGAGGTTTTAGTTGCAGACCCCAATTTCTTAAAATTCAAACGGTTATAACATTCACTGTAGGTGTCTGTTCGGCCTGTACCACATATCATATCAAAGCTCATTTTATGATCTTTGATTTGACTAGTTGTGGTGTAGAAAAAAGAGTCTTAGATTAGATTTTATGGTCATTTCAGTGTTTTTAGCGTTTTTAGAGGTTCTTACATTTTATGATTTATATATTTATTTATTTATTTATTCGTTTATTTATTTCTTATATATTTATTTATTCACTTATTTAATATTTATTTATTTATTTATCATTAATTAATTAATTAGTTAATTATTATTTATTTATCTATTATCTATTATTTATTATTTATTTATCAATTTATCTATTGATAAATTTATTTATTTATTTATTTAATATTTAATATGTATTTATTCACTTATTTATTATTTAGTTATTATATACACATTAATTATTAATTAATTATTAATTTATTAATTATTATTAATTTATTTATTATTTGTTTATTATTCATTAATTATTCATTCATTCTTTATTCATTATTAATTAATTAATTAATTCTTAATTATTTATTATTTATTATTTATTAACTAATTATTAATTATTAATTTATCATGAAATATTAAATATTAAATTTTAAATGTTAATTATTAAATTTTAATTAATAGTTATTAATTATTAATTATTAATTATTAATTATCAAATATCTTTTATGAGTTATTATTAATTATTAATTAGTTAGTATTATTAATTAATTAATAAATTATTTATTTATTTATTCTGTATTTTTTATTTTTTATTCTTTATTCATTATTCATTATTATTTATTATTTATTTATTCAATATTAATTATTTATTAATTAGTAATTATTAATTTATTAATAATTTCTTGATAATAATATTAATTATTTATAAATTTATAAATATTAATTATTAATTATGAATTATTAATTCTTAATGATCAGTTATTAATTACGAGTTATTATTAATTATTAAATATTAAATAATAATGATTTATTATTTATTATTTATTATTTATTATTTACTATTTACAATTTACGATTTATTATTTATTATTTGTTATTTATTATTTATTATTTACTATTTACTATTTATTTTTTTCTTTATCTATTATTTATTAATTTATTATTAATTTGGTATTTATTTATCATATATTAAATTATTTTTTAATTAATTTATTATTTATACATTACTTATATATTATATTTTATATATTATATATTATATATTATATATTATATATTATGTATTATGTGTTGTATGTTATATATTATATATTATGTATTATATATTATATATTATATATTATATATTATGTATCATCTATTATATATTATATATTATCTATTATATATTATATATATTGTAGATATTATATATTATATATATTATATATTATATATATTATATGTTATGTATTATGTATTATATATTATATATTATATAATATATATTATTTAGTATTTAGTATTTAGTTTTTATTATTTACAAGTTACTATTTACTATTTACTATTCATTGTTTACTATTTATTATTTACTATTTTCTATTTATTATTTACTATTTTTTATTTTCCATTTATTTCCATATTATATATTTCTTTATTTATTATTCATTTATATTCTATTTAATGATTTGTAATTAGTAATTATTAATTATTAATTATAGATTATAGATTAATCATTATTTATTAATAATTGTTGATTAATAATTATTTAATGTGTATCGATTTGGTATGTTTTATTTGTTTTTCCAATTAATATATATATATATATATACAAGTATATTAAATTTGATTTACTAACCACATGAAGAGCTTGTTTTAGTGGTAAAGTCTTTGTAAAATAAGCAAGAGGTAAGAGGTTCAAATCTCAACCAACGCAGGATTTCTATATATGGCCTGGGCATATGCATGGACATAAGCATGATCATGGTAACAATAAATAAATAAATAAATTACGAGAATAAAAAATTAATTAACTAATTAGGAAAATAAATAAATAAATAAATTGTGAAAATTAAAAAATTAAAAAATTTAAAAAAATTAAAAAAATTAAAAAAAAAATTAAAAACAATTAAAAACAATTTAGCATCGGTTTAAACTGCCGCTAAAAAACCGCCGCTAAATCGTTCTACGGTGGTTAAACCGCCGCTAATTATTTCCCGACACGATTTTGCGACAGTTTTCCAAAACCGCTTCATAATGATTTAGCGGTGGTTTAAACTGCCGCTAAATACAAATTTTAGCATAGTGATATTGACTGTTCTTTCTCCCTAGCTGGCTTCTCAGTCTCATTAGTTGGATTCTTGTAAACTTCCTCTGGAATCTGTTCCATGATTTTTTGCTAAAGATGGAGCTGGTTGTCCAATTTTATTTATTGATGTTATGACTTCTATTGAAAGTGGTAAAGTACTTATAATAACTTTTGAAATTAACATACTTGCTTATAATGAAAAATGGGTGAGCACAATTATATAAATAAGAATAAGTTGTGTATTGATTCACATGACCATACTTATAATATTCAATATGAGTTTCCCACAACTTATTCTTCCTTTTTATACTAGGTATGTAGTTCTATAGAGAGATCTGGATACTGGAATGGAAAATGATATGTTGCTGTTTAACTTTAACCACCATTACAACAAGCCTATCATTATTATTGGTGGGGATACATATGTTGACATCAGTTGAATCACCCATTTACAGTGAATAATCTTTCAAATTTTCCATTTTCCAAAGATAAACACTTCTCTATTGTTTCTGGATCAACTTCCATCAGTCTATTGCAAATTAAATGGATTAACATATATGACTACTTTGTAACCCCACATATTACACCAACTTCTTTTTCATTGTCTATTAATGCTTGATGATATGTAAGGTATATGTTATAGTCTCTATACAAGCCAACTTTAATTTTATTAGAAGATTTTTCAACATTTGAATTCACATCATCACCAATGATATAAGAAATTATCGATGCCATTGATTTGTGATAAACTATCATTCTATCATGAGTTGAGTTCATATGAGTATTTTTTAAAAAATTCACACAAAGAAATGGATTAGAATTCCCTAATCCATATGCTTTTAAATTCCATATGAAACTCTAAACTTGGCATTAAACAATAGTATTTTAAGGACTATTTCTTATAAATTCCTAGTCAAACCTGTGTGCATTTATATACGTGAAAATCACCACCCTCAACTTTGGATGAATGAAAAATCTAGCTAACATCCACCAACAATTCATTTCACTTTGTAGTATTTAACTCTAGCATTGAACATGGAATGCCACTTATTGTACAAGGAAACATTTTAAAATCATCATCAGATGATAAACTTTATTAAGAATTCCCACTAACTAATTTAACCCATCAATTTAAATATAAAATTTCAGTACATAATATGGGAACAAAATATTAATATAAATAATTTTGACATGTCATTACCATTAATCTACATCCACTTTCAACTACAAGCATTCATCTAACCTCAAAATAACTATAAAATGAGAAAAATTTCATTAAATGATTACAATTGTTCAACTCCCCATCATCTATAAGTTCTAAAAAATACTATTGTCAAACTTTAATGTGTATTTTAAATATAAAAACGACACATCACACTTCAGAATCAGTGATGTTGATCATGACATTTCATCAAATGAAATTCATTCTATTATCACTCTACTCAATGATCTTCCACCTTCATAATGCATTTTTCCTTATGAATCACTAGAAAGTACTCCATCAAAATAAAAAGTAACAAAAATTTTCTTTCTTTAAATAATTTCCATCAACTTGTTTCAATAAACCTAAAAAATTAAAGAATATAAGAGATTAAAACTCATTCTTAGTTCATAATTTCATCAATAAACAAAATAAATAAAAAACAATATAAGAGGCATATAATTTATAGAAAATCTAGCTTGAGTTAAACACTAGGTTCTAGGAGAAGAGAAAGGGTGATACACTATTGGTGAGAGAGGATCCCATAAGAGGTGGAGGGATCTCCTAGGAGTAAGGTGACCCTAGAATGAGAGGATGACCAGAAGAGATGATAAAGGGACGAGCACAGAAAGGATGAGTGGAGGAGAATGTTAAAGGACGGATGGAGGAGAACTCTAAGGAGGTAATAGTAGAATGATCATGGAGGGTGATAGTGGTATGAGTGCAGGAGAAGAGCCAACAATGGGAGAGGAGGAAATGAATAGATGAGTGTAGAAGTGGAGGCAACTACATAATGAATGTTGGAGAGGAGGTCTATGAGTGCATGAGGGAATGGTTAGGTCCAAGAAGGAGGAAAAACATTTTGGGGTATTAAAGTCATTTTCATACCCAATATAAATAAAAGGCATCCATCATTTACATTTTTCCAATTCTGGGTCCTTAACTTGAATTAATCCTCTCCTTTCGTCCATAAATGTCATTCACTCTATTAATAATTAATGAAACAAGACATATCACCCATTTTTGTTTAAAACTTTATCTATATATGTATTAATATTAATATATTAATTAAAGGTAAAATTTTATTCAAGGTATCAGTATTAAAAATAAAAGGAAAACATTATTTCACATATGTGTTTTATATATTTTTTACACTAGCATGGAGGGTCATCCATTTATATAATTTAAATTTTTTATTGGAATTTGTGTTAATTATTTATCTCATAAATAAAAGTATAGAGGTATAATGTTATGTTGAGCATATTGGTTTTTTGGTGGGTTATTTTTCTTGTTGGTAAAACGTTTCATAAGTTTTTATAGTTCTTGAATCATAAAAATTGATGTTTAATTGATAAGTGAAAAATTATTATTTATAACCTAATGTATTAGGTTTAGGTTTTTTCTATAAGGTGTCGAAACAACCTATGTGTATTGAAATAAATAAAAGATAACTTAGTTGAAATAGTCATTGATCAAGTGTGATGGTTCAAATATTTATTAAATAAATGGTCAAGTGGTGAAGGTGAGTTAAAAATTATATAATTTAAAGCAATCATTGCACCTACTCTACTCCTCGAGAGGTGTTCATACACTAGTAGTTACTAGACATGGAAGATAAGTCACAACCCGTTACACACTGTCTTTTATAAGGGAGACACAACTATAACTAAAATTATTTTTTAGTAAGATATAAAATTCAATACAACCATGTATTTTAAGAAGGTATAAACCAATTACAAAATTATATTTTTTAAGGGAAAAACACAAACCAAAGTTTTCAGATAAAGAAAAGTAGAAATAATGAAAAAATTACAATAATGATGTTCAAAATTGAAAGTAATATATGCCTATGGTTTCCCAAAAACTAAAGAAGAATTTATAATGATTATGGTTTTCAAAAAATTGAGTTTCCTTATGATTTAAAACATCCTATACTCATGGTTTCTATAAACAAATCCACTTATTGTGGCATTGAAATGAGTTAGCTTCCCACGTCCTTGATCAATAAAGGGCCAAACACATGAAGTTGTATTGTGAAAAATCAAAGTAAAACATTAGTTTATTACATTTTACATTATATCCTAATACCATGATCGTCCTTCAATGTTATCTTGTACTAAATTGAAGTATCCCATTCACACATCAACATTGTTCATGCTCTTGACAAAAATACGATGTTGGCATGTGATCACTATCTCTATTGAATTATTCATACAACATTATCATTTTTTATGTCAATTTTGAAACACAACCCTTCATTGAGTCCATGATGTTGTCTTAATTGAAACATAAAATAAGGAAAACATAACAACAGGCAATCCATTTTACTCAGATTGACCTCAATTAGAGATCTCAATATAGCATTTTTTGTGATGTCTTTCAAAGTAATTATTCCCTAAAGAATAAACTTGTAAGAACTTTTAATTAGTCAAAAACATGAATTATTGAAAAAGAAAAAGTCAATCCATGAATATTCAAAATAGAGCATCATAATGTAGATATAGATTCAATCAAATTATTACTTGGGAAGTGACACTTAAGGCATTCATTTATTAATACATGATTTAACCGAAATACAAAGTAAACAATAAACAAACTAAAATAATTTAAAACACTAAATGTTTTTTTGACCATTAAAACCAAGAGATGTTGAATTATAGATCCAACTATCATCCTTTTTTACAAGAAAAACATAACAAATCAAAGTAGTAAATATAAAATAAAATGAAAGTAAATTGTAAAACACAAACCAAGTATATATTAGAAAACCAAAGAACATAGAACCCCCTACATGATCCACCCCATACTTATAATAACATTAAAGAGAAAGTTTAAACACTTAAAAAAGATAATAAACACACACAATTCAACATTAAATATATATCAAAATGAAAAAAATATAGTAGATAGGTTTAGAAAACAAAGAATGATTAAAACAATTAATCATTTTCAACTTCAATCTCAATTGTCACAATAAGAATATAGTATTTTAGCGGCGGTTTTTTCGTGGTGGTTTTTAAAACCGCTGTTAAATGTTTCATTGAAAGAAATTTAGCGGTGGTTTTGAAAAGCGTCGTTAAAAAACGACTGCTAAATGTTTTAAAAATATTTTTTATAATTTTTTTAAAATTTCTTCCAAAAAAATTTTCAATTCTTTTAGAGGTGGTTTTTTCAAAACCGCCTAAAAATCGAAGATTTTTTTTCAATTTTTTTATTAATTAATTAATTATTAATTATTAATTGTTTACAATCAAATACAATTAATTATTTTTAATTTAAATTATTTATATTGTATAAATTAGTAAATATTTATAATTATTAGTTAATAATATTTTTAAACTGAAAACAAATCTTCAATAAGTTGAAAAAGAGTCTTCGACATCAAATAACCGTAACTTCTGATCCGGGAGTCCATTTCAGCTCTACAACCATTCAAATCAAAGCTTATCAAATGAACTAAAACCAAGTTAGATTAAAATCAAATGATAATGAAAGGAAAAAAATATATTCAAATTTCAAAATTCGAAAATTGAACTCGAACTTCAAACGATCATAACTTTTAATTCGGGTGTCTATTTGGGCTCTACCACATATCAAATCGAAGCCTACAATGACCTATTTACTGTTTAGGTATGGTACCAAATCTTTGAGAATTATACCACTTTTTATTCCGTCAGAAAGGCATATAAAGCCTCTGAAACAGAGGTTTTATTTGCAGACCCCGATTCCTTAAAATTCAAATGGTTATAACATTCACTCCAGGTGTCTGTTTGGCATGTACCACATATCATATCAAAACTCATTTTATGATATTTGATTTGACTAGTTGTGGTGTAGAAAAAAGAGTCTCAGATTAGATTTTATGGTCATCTCAGTGTTTTTAGGGTTTTTAGAGGTTCTTACGTTTTATGATTTATATAATTAATTAATTAATTATTTGTTTATTTATTTGTTATTTATTTATTTATTCACTTATTTAATATTTATTTATTTATTTATTTTTTATAAATTAATTAATTAGTTAATTATTATTTATTTATCTATTATCTATTATTTATTATTTATTTATCAATTTATCTATTGATAAATTTATTTATTTATTTATTTAATATTTAATATGTATTTATTCACTTATTTATTATTTAGTTATTATATACACATTAATTATTAATTAATTATTAATTATTAATTATTATTAATTTAATTATTATTAATTTAATTATGATTCGTTTATTATTCATTAATTATTCATTCATTCTTTATTAATTATTAATTAATTAATTAATTAATTATTTCTTAATTATTTATTATTTATTATTTATTAATTAATTATTAATTATTAATTTATCATGAAATATTAAATATTAAATATTAAATGTTAATTATTAAATTTTAATTAATAGTTATTAATTATTAATTATTAATTATCAATTATCTTTTATGAGTTATTATTAATTATTAATTAGTTAGTATTATTAATTAATAAATAATTAAATTAATTAATTATTTATTCTGTATTTTTTATTTTTTATTCTTTATTCATTATTCATTATCATTTATTATTTATTTATTCAATATTCATTATTTATTAATTAGTAATTATTAATTTATTAATAATTTCTTGATAATAATATTAATTATTTATAAATTTATAAATATTAATTATTAATTATGAATTATTAATTCTTAATGATCAATTATTAATTATGAGTTATTATTAATTATTAATTATTAAATAATAATTATTTATTATTTATTATTCATTTTTTACTATTTAAAATTTACGGTTTATTATTTATTATTTGTTATTTATTATTTATGATTTACTATTTACTGTTTACTATTTATTTTTTTCTTTATCTATTATTTATTAATTTATTATTAATTTGGTATTTATTTATGATATTTTAAATTATTTTTTAATTAATTTATTATTTATACATTACTTATATATTATATATTATATATTATATATTATATATTATACACTATCTACTATATATTATATATTATGTATTATGTGTTGTATGTTGGCATACAAATAATACAATCAAAAGAAGACCAAGGCGGGATTACTCTGATATGCCTAAAACGGTGTCGACGCGATCTGCCTCCAAAAAAGGTAGAGGGGCTACTATTGATGCTGGTAGGAGAGATAATGGTAAACGTCCCTACAAAGAGAAACTATCTGCGGAATAGTTGAAATGAAAGGAACAATATATCCAACTCTTCAAACAGTATGAATCGTCAGAGTGGGAATCTGCTGATGCTGATGCGATGTCAGACTCTGGTGATGGTGAGGGTTATGGTTTTGATGTGATGTAGTTTTCTTTTTCTTGTCTTTGCCTCTTGTTTGCACCTTTACTTTTTATTAATAAATTTTGGGGATCAGGCGTGCCTGATCCGAACTTTCCTGGGTATTATGTGTTGTATGTTATATATTATATATTATGTATTATATATTATATATTATATATTATATATTATGTATCATCCATTATCTATTATCTATTATAGATATTATAGATATTATATATTATATATTATATATATATTATATGTTATGTATTATGTATTATATATTATAGATTATAGATTATAGATTATATATTATATATTATATATTATTTAGTATTTAGTGTTTAGTTTTTATTATCTACAAGTTTCTATTTACTATTTACTATTCATTATTTACTATTTATTATTTACCATTTTCTATTTATTATTTACTATTTTTATTTACCATTTATTTCCATATTATATATTTCTTTATTTATTACTCATTTATATTCTATTTAATGATTTGTAATTAGTAATTAGTAATTATTAATTATTAATTATTAATTATAGATTATTGATTAATCATTATTGATTAATAATTATTGATTAATAATTATTTAATGTGTATCTATTTGGTATGTTTTATTTGTTTTTCCAATTAATATATATATATATATATATAAGTATATTAAATTCGATTTACTGACCACATGAAGAGTTTGCTCTAGTGGTAAAGTCTTTGTTTTATTTTTTTTCCAATTTATATATATATATATAAGTATATTAAAAAATTAAAAAATTAAAAGAATTTAAAAAATTTCTAAAAAAAAATTAAAAAAAATTTAAAAACGATTTAGCGTCGGTTTAAACCGCTGCTAAAAAACCGCCGCTAAATCGTTCTACGACGGTTTTAAAAAACTGCCGCTAATTATTTCCCGACACAATTTAGCGACAGTTTTCGAAAACCACTTCATAATGATTTAGCGGCGGTTTAAACCACCGCTAAATATAAATTTTGTCGTAGTGATATTGAATGTTCTTTATCCCTAGCTGGCTTCTCAGTCTCATTAGTTGGATTCTTATAAACTTCCTCTGGAATCTGTTCCATGATTTTTTGCTAAAGATGGAGCTGGTTGTCCAATTTTATTTATTGATGTTATGACTTCTATTGAAAGTGGTAAAGTACTTATAATAAATTTTTAAATTAACATACTTGCTTATAATGAAAAATGGATGAGCACAATTATATAATTAAGAAAAAGTTGTGTATTAATTCACATGACCATACTTATAATATTCAATATGAGTTTCCCACAACTTATTCTTCCTTTTTATACTAGGTATGTAGTTCTATAGAGAGATCTGGATACTGGAATGGAAAATGATATGTTGCTGTTTAACTTCAACCACCATTACAACAAGCCTATCATTATTATTTTTGGGAATACACATGTTGACATCAGTTGAATCACCCATTTACAGTGAATAATCTTTCAAATTTTCCATTTTCCAAAGATAAACACTTCTCTATTGTTTCTGGATCAACTTCTATCAGTCTATTTCATATTAAATGGATTAACATATATGAATACTTTGGAACCCCACACATTCCACCAACTTCTTTTTCCTTGGCTCTTAATGCTTGATGATATGTAAGGTATATGTTATTGTCTTTATACAAGCTAGCTTTAATTTCATTAGAATATTTTTCCACATTTGAATTCACATCGTCACTAATGATATAAGAAATTAGTGATGCCATTGATTTATGATAAACTATCATTCTATCCTGAGTTGAGTTGATATGAGTATTTTTAAAAAAATTCACACAAAGAAATGTATTAGAATTCCCTAATCCATATACTTTTAAATTCCATATGAAACTCTAAACTTTTCATTAAACAATAGTATTTTAAGGAATATTTCTTATAAATTCATAGTCAAACCTGTGTGCATTTATATACCTGAAAATCACCACCCTCACCTTTGGATGAATGAAAAATCTAGCCAACATGCACCAACAATTTATTCCACTTTGTAGCATTTAACTATAGCATTGAACATGGAATGCCACTAATTGTACAAGGAAACATTTGAAAATCACCATCAGATGATAAAATTTATTCTGAATTCCCACTAACTAATTTAACCCATAAATTTAAATATTAAATTTCAATACATAATATGTGAACAAAATATTAATATAAATAATTTTGACATGTCATTACCATTAATCTACATCCACTTTCAACTACAAGCATTCATTTAACCTCAAAATAACTACAAAATGATAAAAATTTCATTAAATGTTTACAATTGTTCAACCCCCCATCATCTATAAGTTCTAAAAAAATACTATTGTCAAACTTTAATGTGTATTTTAAATATAAAAATGACACATCACACTTCAGAATCAGTGATGTTGATCATGACATTTCATCAAATGAAATTCATTCTATTATCACTCCACTCAACAATCTTCCACCTTCATAATGAATTTTTCCTTATTAATCACTACAAAGTACTCCAAAATAAAAATGACAAAAATTTTCTTTATTCAAATAATTTTCCATCAACTTGTTTCAATAAACCTAAAAAATTAAATAATATAAGAGATTAAAACTCACTCTTAGTTCATAATTTCATTAATAAACAAAATAAATAAAAAACAATATAAGAGGAATTTAATTTATAGAAAATCTAGCTTGAGTTAAACAATAGGTTATAGGAGAAGAGAAAGGGTGATACACTGTTAGTGATAGAGGATCCCATAATAGGTGGAGGGAACTCCTAAGAGTAAGGTGACCCTTGAATGAGAAGATGACCATAAGAGATGATAAAGGGATGAGCGCAGAAAGGATGACTGGAGGAGAATATTAAAGGATGGATGGAGGAGAACACTAAGGAGGTAACATTGGGATGATCATGGAGGGTGATAGTGGTATGAGTGCAGGAGAAGAGCCAACAATGGGAGAGGAGGAAATGAATAGATGAGTGCAGAAGAGGAGGCAACTACATAATGAATGTTAGAGAGGAGGTCTACGAGTGCATGAGGGAATGGTTAGGTTCGAGAAGGAGGAAAAACATTTGGTGGTATTAAAGTCATTTTCATACCCAATATAAATAAAAGGCATCCGTCATTTACATTTTTCCAATTCTGGGTCCTTAACTTGAATTAATCCTCTCCTTTGGTCCATAAATGTCATTCTCTCTATTAATAATTAATGAAACGAGACATATCACCTATTTTTATTTGAAACTTCATCTACATATGTATTACTATTAATATATTCATTAAAGGTAAAATTTTATTCAAGGTATCAGGATTAAAAATAAAAGGAAAACATTATTTCACATATGTGTTTTATATATTTTTTACACTAGCATGAAGGGTCATCCATTTATATAATTTAATTTTTTTATTGGAATTTGTGTTAATTATTTATCTCATAAATAAAAGTATAAAGGTATAATGTTATGTTGAGCATATTGGTTTTTTGGTGGGTTATTTTTCTTGTTGGTAAAAAATTTCATAAGTTTGTATGGTTCTTGAATCGTAAAAATTGATGTTTAATTGATAAGTGGAAAATTATTATTTATAACCTAATGTATTAGGTTTAGTTTTTTTCTATAAGGTGTCGAAACAACCTATGTGTATTGAAATAAATAAAAGATAACTTAGTTGAAATAGTCATTGATCAAGTGTGATGGTTCAAATAGTTATTCAATAAATGGTCAAGAGGTGAAGGTGAGTTGACAATTTTATAATTTAAAGCAATCCTTGCACCTACTCTACTCCTCGAGAGGTGTTCATACACTAGTAGTTACTAGACATTGAAGATAAGTCACAACCCGTTACACACTGTCTTTTATAAGGGAGACACAACTATAACTAAAATTATTTTTTAGTAAGATATAAAATTCAATACAACCATGTATTTTAAGAAGGTATAAACCAATTACAAAATTATATTTTTTAAGGGAAAAACACACACCAATGTTTTAGATAAAGAAGAGTGGAAATAATAAAAAAATTACAATAATAATGTACAAAATTGAAAGTAATCTATGGCCATGGTTTCCCAAAAACTAAAGAAGAATTTATAATGATTATGGTTTCCAAAATATTGAGTTTCCTTATGATTTAAAACATCATATACTCATGGTTTCTATAAAAAAATCAACTTATTGTGGCATTTAAATGAGTTATCTTCCCACATCCTTGATCAATAAAGGGCCGAACACATGAAGTTGTCTTGTGAAAAATCAAAGTAAAACATTAATTTATTTCATTTTACGTTACATCCTAATACCATGATCTTCCTTCAATGCTATATTGTACTAAATTGAAGTATTGCATTCACACATCAACATTGTTCATGCTCTTAATGAAAATACGATGTTGGCATGTGATCACTATCTCTATTGAATTATTCATACAACATTCTCATTTTTTATGTCAATTTTGAAACACAACCCTTCATTAAGTTCATGATGTTGTCTTAATTGAAACATACAATAAGGAAAACATGACAACAGGAAATCCATTTTACTCAGATTGACCTCAATTAGAGATCTCAATATAGCATTTGTGATGTCTTTCAAAGTGATTATTCCCTAAAGAATAAAATTGTAAGAACTTGTAATTAGTAAAAAAAATGAAGTATTGAAAAAGTAAAAGTCAATCCATGAATATTCAAAATAGAGCATCATAATGTAGATATAGATTCAATCAAATTATTACTTGGGAAGTGACACTTAAGGCATTCATTTATTAAGACATGATTTAACCAAAATACAAAGTAAACAATAAACAAACTAAAATAAATTAAAACACTAAATGTTTTTTTGACCATTAAAACCAAGAGATGTTGGATTATAGATCTAACTATTATCCTTTTTTTTACAAGAGAAACATAATAAATCAAAATTAAAGTAAATTGTAAAATATAAACCAAATATATACTAGAAAACCAATGAATAAAGACCCCCTACATGATCTACCCCATACTTATAATAACATTAAAGAGAAAGGTTAAACAGTTAAAAAAGGTAATAAACACACACAATTCAACATTAAATATATATCAAAATGAAAAAAATATAGTAGATAGGTTTAGAAAACAAAGAATGATGAAAACAATTAATCATTTTCAACTTCACTCTCAATTATCACTATACGAAAACAATATTTTAGCGGCGGTTTTTTCACGGTGGTTTTCAAAATCGCTGTTAAATGTTTCATCGAAAAAAATCTAGCGGTGGTTTTGAAAACCGTCATGAAAAAATGACTACTAAATGTTTTAAAAATATTTTTTTTATAATTTTTTTAAAAATTCTTCAAAAAAAATTTACAATTATTTTAGCGGCGGGTTTTTCAAAACCGCCTCAAAATCAAATATTTTTTTTTATTTTTTTAATTAATTAATTATTAATTAATTATTATTTACAATCAAATATAGTTTATTATTTATTATTTAAATTATTTATAATTTATAAAGTAGGAAATATTTATAATTATTAGTTAATAATATTTTTAAACTGAAAACAAATCTTCAATAAGTTGAAAAACAGACTTCGACATCAAATAACCGTAACTTCTGATCAAGGAGTCCATTTCAGCTCTAAAACCTGTCAAATCAAAGCTTATCAAATGAACTAAGACCAAGTGGGATTTAAATCATATGACAATGAAAGGAAAAAAATATATTCAAATTTTAAAAAGCGAAAATCGAACTCGAACTTCAAACAATCATAACTTTTAATCCGGGTGTCTGTTTGGGCTCTACCACTTATCAAATCGAAGCCTATAACGAGCTATATATTGTTTAAGTATGGTACCAACTCTTTGAAAATTATACCACTTTTTATTCCGTCAGAAAGGCCCAGAAGGCCTCTGAAACAGAGGTTTTAGTTGTAGACCCTGATTTCTTAAAATTGAAACGGTTATAACATTCACTCCATGTTTCTGTTCGGCCTGTACCACATATCATATCAAATCTCATTTTATGATCTTCGATTTGACTAGTTGTGGTGTCGAAAAAAGAGTCTCAGATTAGATTTTATGGTCATTTTAGTGTTTTTAGGGTTTTTAGAGGTTCTTAACGTTTTATGATTTATAAAATTATTTATTTGTTATTTATTTATTTATTTATTTATTTAATATTTTTTTATTTTTTTATTATTAATTAATTAGTTAATTATTATTTATTTATCTATTATCTATTATTTATTATTTATTTATCAATTTATCTATTGATAAATTTATTTATTTATTTATTTAATATTTAATATGTATTTATTCACTTATTTATTTTTTAGTTATTATGTACACATTAATTATTAATTAATTATTAATTTATTAATTATTATTAATTTATTTATTATTAGTTTATTATTAATTTATTATTCATTTATTCTTTATTCATTATTAATTAATTAATTAATTAATTATTTCTTAATTATTTATTGATTATTATTTATTATTTATTAATTAATTATGATTTATTAATTATTTATGAAATATTAAATATTAAATTTTAATTGTTAATTATTAAATTTTAATTATTAATTATTAATTATTAATTATTAATCATCAATTATCTTTTATTAATTATTATTAATTATCAATTAGTTATTATTAATTATTAATTAATTAATTAATTATTTATTTATTCTGTATTTTTTATTTTTTATTCATTATTCATTATTATTTATTATTTATTATTTATTTATTCAATATTCAATATTTATTAATTAGTAATTATTAATTTATTAATAATTTCTTGATAATAATATTGATTATTTCTAAATTTATAAATATTAAATATTAATTATGAATTATTAATTCTTAATGATCAATTATTAATTATGAGTTATTATTAATTACAAATTATTAAATAATTATTATTTATTATTTATTATCTACTATTTAAAATTTACAATTTACAATTTATTATTTATTATTTATTATTTATTATTTACTATTTATTTTTTACTATTTATTTATTTATTTATATATTATTTATTAATTATTTATTAATTTTTTATTTATTTATCATATATTAAATTATTTTCTAATTAATTTATTATTTATACATTACTTATATATTATATATTATATATTATATATTATATATTATATACTATATATTATATAGTATGTGTTATGTATTGTATGTTATATATTATATATTATGTATTATATATTATATATTATGTATTTTGTATCATCTATTATATATATATATATATATATATATATATATATATATATTTAAAAGGTTGAGGCCGAAGCCTCAATTTATTATTTGAAAGCAAAGACCTCTTTAGACTGGGTAGAGGGAGACCCATTACATAGCCCAAAGGCCCAAGGCCAAGTGGCCTGAATACAAGGCTTGAAAGCCCATTTTTTTGGCCCAAAGGACCCCCGGTGAACAATACTACTACAGTACCCGCGCTGCTACAGTACCTGCTACAGTACCGCCACCGCTACAGTCTCTGCACAGTCCCTCTGCCACTACAGTGTTGCCACTGCTATAGTGCCGCCGCTGCAACAGTACTGCTACAGTACCTGGGAAATTCGCCCCTGCCCGGATTTGATATTATATATTATATATTATATATTATAGATATTATAGATATTATAGATATTATATATTATATATTATATATTATATATTATTTAGTATTTTGTATTTAGTATTTATTATTTACAAGTTACTATTTACTATTTACTATTCATTATTTACTATTTATTATTTACTATTTTTTATTTTTTATTTACTATTTTTTATTTACCATTTATTTCCATATTATATATTTCTTTATTTATTATTCATTTATATTTTATTTAATGATTAGTAATTAGTAATTAATAATTAATAATTATTAATTAATAATTAATAATTATAAATTATTGATTAATCATTATTGATTAATATTTATTGATTAATAATTATTTTGTGTGTATCTATTTGGCATGTTTTATTTATTTTTCCAATTTATATGTATATATATATATAAGTATATTAAATTCGATTTACTGACCACATGAAGAGCTTACTATGGTGGTAAAGTCTTTGTAAAATAAGCAAGAGGTAAGGGGTTCAAATCTCACCCAATGCATAATTTCTATATATGGCATGGGCATGTGCATGGACATGGACTTGTGCGTGGAGATATGCATGAGCATGGTAACAATAAATAAATAAATAAATTAAGAGAATAAAAAAATTAATTAATTAATTACGAAAATAAATAAACAAATAAATAAATAAATTATGAAAATAAAAAAGTTAAAAAATTAAAAAAATTAAAAAAAATTAAAAAAAATTAAAAAAAATTAGAAACGATTTAGCAATGGTTTAAACCACCGCTAAAAAACCACCATTAAATCGTTCTACGATGGTTTTAAAAAACCACCACTAATTATTTTTCGACACACGATTTAGCAACAGTTTTCCAAAACCTCTACAGAATGATTTAGCGGCGGTTTAAACCGCCGCTAAACAAAAAAAAATCGCCGCTAAATACAAATTTTGGCATAGTGTATTGACTGTTCTTTCTCACTAGCTAGCTTCTGAGTCTTCTCAGTTGGATTCTTATGAACTTCCTCTAGAATCTGTTCCATGATTTTTTTCTAAAGATGGAGCTGGTTGTCCAATTTTATTTATTGATGTTATGACTTCTATTGAAAAAGGTGAAGTACTTATAATAAATTTTGAAATTAACATACTTGCTTATAATGAAAAATGGGTGAGCACAGTTGTATAAATAAGAATAAGTTGTGTATTGATTCATAGGACCCTACTTATAATATTCAATATGAGTTTCCCTCAACTTATTCTTCCTTTTTTATACTGGGTATGTAGTTCCATAGAGAGATCTGGATACTGCAATGGGAAATGATATGTTGTAGTTTAACTTCAACCACCATTACAACAATCCTATCATTATTATTCTATAGAATACATATTTTGACATCAGTTGACAAAATTAGGATATTTTCATGAAAACTTCCAAAAATATAGATTCTTTTGGTTTGCCTCTATTTATGAATGAAGGTAGGATTATTGGTAGAGGACAATTCAATTGTCATGCTAGAGAAAATCGTGGAATGCATGAAGATGGGTTTGAGGCATTCTTAAATATTTTTAGGGGGGGCTCTTTTATATAGTAACATGTCTTTTGAGGTGCTTATAAATGTGAGAAAGAAACTTTAAGATTTGGGATTTCTCCACAAAGCAGTGAATGATGGTATTTGGATGACGATGCTTCTCAAAAAACGGGTGCAGGAAATCAATGTTAAGGTATGTATGGTCACTAGGAACAATCTCTAACCTGAAAATTCTAACAACCATTATTTTATTATAGGTTGTGTATTTCATGACTTATGATATAGGGAAAGAGATAGAGAAGCCATAAATACCTCAATGATGAATTTCAAAATTGAAAAAATGACCTCATAGTTCATGCCCTTTATGAGAAGGGGTTGGCTTATTGCTTGTTTGATGCTTGAGAAACTATCAGAATAACATGAGGGAAATATTGTTTTGGTTAAAAAATTACTTCAACTCAACCTGTTATCATGAACAAAATACCCCATATTTAGCAACATGTCTTTCATTTAGGATTCTCAAGAGGTGATGACATCTTTAGAATTTCTTAGTTGTTTAATGTTGGTTTTACTAGTCTTAAAGCAGTTGGTTCTTTAGTAAATAATCTTTAATGGGAATCCACATTGTTTCCTCACGTTATTCCTAAAAATATTATGTTTTATCTTCTATTTAGTATAGAATATAGGCTTGTTCCTGAAGAGGGATATAAACCTTTGAATCCCATTTTTTAGGATGTGAATACAATTATGGGACACTAGTTTTGTGATTCAAATTACCATGAAGTAATGAAGATGGATATATTTCCTATTCTTATTAGGCTACCTGTCACCCACATGATTTGTTATCGAATAAAACCAATGAGGGATAAGCCCAACCTCACATCATTCCACAAGGTTTTTTCCCAATTTTCATTGCCTAACTACAATGACGAACCTTGGAAACTTGGATGTTGATCTAAGTAAAGTGCTAACAATACCATCAAGGGATGCGGTGAAACCAAAGGTTTTGCAAAATCATGATATTCTAGGTGGTAGAAATGTTTCAAGGTGATGGGAATTAACACCAACATTATGAGAACAATAAAAATGGGATCAAGCAAGTAAAGTTGAAAGATATGGGAGTGATGTCATGTTTCCTGAATCAAGGTAGTCTCAAAATGATCTAGTACTAATTATTACTAAGTTAAGGGAATAATATTTTAATTTGAAGAATAAATTTTGAATCCTCACCCTGAGTATCGATGAAATTGTATTCATTTATTATTATGTTTATATTCTCCATAAATTTCAACTAGTTTTGGAACTGGATTTATGGGTTCTTTGATATATTTTTGAATTATTAAAGGAAGTGAGAACCTAGAACTGAAAGTACAACTTGAAGAGGTAATAAGAAAAGCCAAGAATGTTGTGTTTGAAAACAAAATAATATTTTATCAATGGATATTACAAAAGAAAAAGTATATTGAGTGCATGAATAAGGCTCACACACTTTATAAGAAGATAAAAAGATGGTTAAAATGTAGTGTTATAGAGTATATTACACAATGGAAAACCAAAAATTTCATTTATTAAAGTTATTAGGGTGGTGCATACTTGTAAAATTTGAGTATCCACACTTCATATGCATTGCATACCTATGCCTACAAAGGAAGGTGTGCTTCAATGTGATTCATTCCCAATTCTAGGAAACAGATCTCCAGAGGGGGGGGGGGACTACATTGAGGCTAATGCACCTTAAGGAAAACATGTTTCTTAAAGTTTTCAGAAATAATAGAAATGTGGTGGGGGTTATCTATATGGGTTGGTTACTGCTAGAGGTAGTGTTTTCATTTTATATAGTTAGTAGGTAGGGACATTTTTAAGTATCTGGGTATTAAATAAGGGGGTTGGATTGTTGGAGAAGGAAAAAATTTATTTTTGGCTCTAACTCTTGGTTTTTGGGAGTCTTTGACCTTGTCATTAGTGTGCATCGACCCCAAGGAGATTTTTTATTCCTTATTTTATATTTTATTATTCTTCTTCCTTCCTTCTTCTTCTAACATTTTCTATTACAACCTATGCTATATCTATCAATATAATATCTCTTTTACTCATTCAAGAACCAATAATTCTTATTACACCATGTATGTGTGGTACACACTATGTATTTGGGATGTACAATCCAGTATGGGTTAAGGTGCATGCTTAGAATAGGGCGTTGAGAGTACACACCATGTGCACTGAGGTGCATGCCATATACTATTCACTTAAATGTATTTTTCATGTTTTCATGCCATGGATCCAGAATTGGATGGGTGATGAGTCCATTTTAGAGTATTTTTATTTGTAAAATGTGATGTTAAGGGCCTCACTACTACTATAGGCCATTAACGAGATGATTCGGGACTGATGATATATTTTAGAGAGGATTTCCCTCCAGGTGATGGATTGATAGATCTCATATGATAAATGTGGTATGAAACCTATGTGAGGGTCATGAGAATGACTGGATGACTTGGTATAGTATTTATAAGGTCCTCATATGATATAACATGAGATAGTTCTTGGTTAGTGAGACTGGGATATGATATGAGAAATGGGATGAGATTTTGGATCATCTTTTTTAGGCAGTGGTCAAATGGAGCCTACGAGATGGGTAAACACCATGGGGTGTTAGACATGTCCTGATGCTAATAGGAAGAGATTGATATGGGTCTGGAGGACCCTAGTGGTTACCCATGCAGGTGAGATGACGATGTCAATGGATTCAACGTGCTTTTCTTGTGTGGACAAGATGAATTAGAGGAGATTTTCCTTAGTGTCTAGATGGATATCTAGGTGTGGATTTCCTTACGAGGCATGTGAGGATATAATACGATCATGGTAATGCTAGGGGATGGTATTCCCTCTGAGTGATGAGTGTTGGAAATAGATTTGGGAATGAGATACATGATTTCATGCAGTGTGTATAGACTGTGACATACCCCAGGGGACCTTGGTGGGTGCCTTGACCCGATGACGACCCCAAAGAGGGTTAGTGTAGAGAGGCTAGTATGAGATAAATCCTTATGTATACAGTGATGAATATAGATTTTTTACTTGAGAGGATAACCTATGAGACATGTGATGGGTTCACATGTATGGTCAACCCCTATAAGGATGATGAAATGAGATGGATGGGTGGGGAACCATTCCCTTTAATTATTTTATGAGGTATTATAAGGGGGGGGGGGGTCTATTCTCCCTAGTGTGATATATGATATATTATGGGGTGATATCATTTCCCCTTAATGATATTTTTGGGTAGGGTTCCATTTCACCTTGATATGGATTATAATTCCATGGTGGGGTGCCTTTCCCTATGATGTGATATGAGATATTATAGGTAGGGAGCCACCCCTCAAGTATAATAAGTGATTCCAGGGTGGGGATATATTCCCCCTAATGGGATATGAGATATACAAGGTGGGTTATATTCCCCTCGATGAGATATCAGGAGGCATACACTATCCCTCTAGGTGTTATATATATGAGATGATCCGGGTGGGTCACATTTCAACCCGAGTGATCATATATACTTATATACATATTCATGAGTTCTATGGAAGGACATGTATCCCCCCATTGTTATATATCATGTTCACAGACATCTAACACTGGATGAAGTAGGCATGACTTCTCCTAGTTGTCACCTTAGAACTTAAGGATTGATAGCTATTTCTTTATTTATTTGATTCTAATTATTATTCAATTAGGCTTGAAATATCACCTATGAATTCACTTATATATGACAAAAACTATTATAGACATGGTTAGGGGTGCCTACTAAGAATTTATTTCTCACCACCTACATGGGAACCCTGGTGTGCATGTAGACCTAATGTCTGCTTTCTATTAGAGAACATGTTTTGTAGTAGACCAGGAAGAATCGTAGTACTAGATGATTGGGCCAAAGTAGCTCAACTGTTTTTAGAGACCAAAATTTAGGTATGGATCAAAGGTGGTGAAGAACCTATTTTATATTTAATTTATCTAATTTATTTTGTGTATGTGATCGATTTAGTGTATTATTGGTTGGTATGAATAATTATATGATTCCACATTTCATTTGTTATACCATCATTGTTTATTTACTCTATATACTATAGATTACTTATTATACATTTTCTTGGTTATTTTCTATTGTTTTTCTAGTCTAATATGATGGTATATTCTCCCTAGAACAGTACCTTAAACCCTCATTGCTAGTCAGTGGCCTCTGAAGTATAGGGAGGCATGTTTGAGGTCACATGGAGAACTGAGCCGAATACTATAGAGTGATCCAAGATGGTATGTTACAAAGTGGTATCATAACATCTTTTTCTTTGTATTAATATTTGGGGTATGGTAGTAAGAGACTAGGTATGTGTCAAATCTTGTGATAGACCTCTAACTGGTGTGCTCTAAACACCTTTCCTGATGGGAAGTACAGGTTACTGAGGGTATAATATTGCTTTTCTTAGTTTTCTCTATTATGATTGGGATATTTATTCAAGTATGGTGTGAATATATGAGATTGTTATTTTGGTTTTGGATCTTTTCCCATTGAAAATAAATCTATCTACATGTATCTTTTTTGAAATAAAACATTTTCTCTGATGGCTAGTCAGGTGGATCTTATGGAGGCATAACCTTTGATGAAGAATATATAGTCCCTCTATGTAAGGGATGTGCAGTGACCCATGGGTCAGTACAAGCATTGGATGCCTTTATGTTCAACCCCTTGTGGGTAATTATGATTTTGGTTTTGAAAATAAAATGGGTTTAGTTACTTAAAGTGTCAAGAATAACCTATATAACATTTTCTTATATAACTTCTTGGTGAAATTATAATTAACTAAACCATATGACTATGATTATCTCAATATAAATTATCATTGGGTGATGTCATTATATATTGATGCATGAAATATCAATCATCAATGGGGTAGTTTGGTATGCATATTCCTAGTGAGGATGGGTTCCCTAGAGTGGGAGGTTAACTTGGAATATTATTCTTGACACACACACATACATGTATATGTATATATATGTATACAAGAACCCTCGAGTGGGTATTTTGGTATATGATTTACCTTATGATATTTGAGATGTGAGCAGATGTGTTACCATGTGAGCTGTATCTTATGTGAGATATTTATACTAAATGAAATCTGGTCTATACCAATGGACCTATACCAATGGTTTTGGAAAATCGTTAGTATAGGTGACATCTATACCATTGTTTTTAGAGAACCGTTGTTATAGGTACCCAATATGGACCCATATCGATGATTTTCAAATTTTTTTTGTACAGGTTCCAATAATTTCTGAGACTTATACCAATGATTTTGGAGAACCATTGGAATAGGTCTCATTTGGGTACCTATACCAACAATTTTCAATAACTGTTGGTATAAGTCTTGGAAATCAATTGAACCTATACAAATTTGTTTAGAAAACTATTGGTATAGGAAAGAACATTTTTCATATATATTTATGCATAATAAAATTAAATTCTTAAAAAATTATAATTATTTTTACACACACACACACACATCTAAATATATAAACAAAATTTTTCTTAGGTCAATGGTTAAGTTGTTCAGTTGTATGATAGAGGTCCTGGGTTCAATACTCACCACCATTTATTTTTGAACAAAACCTATACCAATTGTTTTAAAGAACATTTGGTATAGGTACCCAATTATGACCTATACCAAAAGTTTTCTAAAATTATTGGTATAAGTTCCAATAATTTTTGGGATCAATACCAATGGTTTTAGATAATTCTTTGTATAGGTCTAATTTTGGTACCTATACCAATAGTTTTTTCAAAACCCTTATTATAGGAAAGATCATTTTTATTATATATTTTTTGTATAATAAAATTAAATTCTTAAAAATTTATAATTATATATATATATATATCTAGTTATACATAAAAAAGTGTTCATAGATTTGTGTTTAAGTTGTTAAATTTTAAGAGAGAGGTCATGGGTTCAATATTCACTACTATTTATTTTTACACAGAACCCATAACAATGGTTTTTTAAAATCATTTGTATAGGAATTTATTATAAAATCATCTATACTAGTGGTTTGATAATTGTTGGTATAGAAAAACTATACCAATGGTTCATACAAACTATTTTTATAGGTATATCCTGATAGAAAATCACCCAAAAGTCCATTAAACTATTGTTATAGGATATACCAGTGTTTTGGGGGCCTATACCAATGGTTCAAAACCATTTCTATAACTTTTTTTTCTAGTAGTGTTAGGGGGTTGAACCTAATTCCTTTGAGATATGGATCCAAATGTTTATGAGTCAAGTTCTATAATTGAGTATTAGGATGTTTCCTGTTGTTGTTGAAATGTGATGCGATATATGAGGGTGACCCAAGAGAAGAGTTAGTCTAGGCTTGCGAGTGCCCTTAGAGATGGGAATCATGGGATATTCCTTTCATTTGAGACTGATGCATGAGAGGTGATATCAAAGATATGGTATATGCATGAACATGTATTGAGTTTTTGTGATGTAAATCATTTGAGGTGATTTGGAATTGAGGATAAATTTTTGGGGTAGGATCACTTGGACGCATTACCCCTATTGGGTTGGTGATCCTAGATATTTGGATCTAGATTGGGTAGAGTATGGGTAGAAATTTATGGTTTTGTGATGAATCCAAAGTTGGTGGGTGACTATGTGATTGGATTTTTCATGAGTGAGAGGCATTAATATTGCTGGAAACGAAGTATTGAGTGAGATGCTTTTGACTAGATGAGATTGAAATGCAATGAGAACAGTTAGTGGTGTAGGTGTGTGAGCCTAGTATTGATGGGATATAATTAAAGGTGGTCTGAGTTAGATAATATGGTAGGGTAACACTAGGGTGTACACCTACTTGAATATTACTTATTTTGGTAATGAGGGTTATTTAGAACCATTATAAAGGAAGACTTGTACGGTGGCATGAATCCCACATGAATGGTTTCATAAGTTTTTTTCTCTTGAAATGGATAATGGAGATGGTGTTTTTAGATACTTGGTATGGGGTTGATTGCATGAGGTTTTTATGAGAATAAGGAATTATGATTCTATTACAAGATAGTAACATCATGTATGGATGGTGTCAGGGGTTTACAAGATGCGTGGGCATGGATCATAAGGAGTGACATGTGTATGATGATGGAATATATTGAGGTTGTACTTGAGGAACATTATAAGGGAAGTCATATGGTGGGGATCACACCATTATTATTTAGAGGGTGTGACCATCAATATGTATGGAATCTAGTGGATTCCGCTAATGAAATTCTCGGTGAGTCGATAATGGGTAGTGATTAGTGTTTTGTATTGGTGCTTGAGTATGAGTGTGTTGGACACATCTAGTCCTTACACGCAGTAATGGATGGAACATGGACCATGAATATTAGCATTTGATTTAGCATATTGATGATGAGGATACTCTTATATAGGGGATAATTTTATGAGTCATGGAGGTATGCCCCTTATGTTGGAAGGGTTGTGGATGTGGTGAGACCAGTCAATAGGTGGTCATGATGGAATTGGAATTATAGTGAGATGGTATATATGATTTTATCTAGTTTTTTAGAGAATGACATATTCTATATTTGTATGTGTTGTTGGATGTATTTTGTGCACCAACATCAGTATTGGGATTGAGTTGATGCGATCCTAGGGTGATTCAAATTGATGGCTCATCGATGCGCGTGGGGAGAGCATGATGATTGATTTGGTTGGTTGGTGATCCAACCATGAAATTACACTAATTATCGAGTTTAGACTTCAGTATGGGTGCTTGGATAATATTGGTATTCCTCTATGAGGGAAGGAATCATTATAATATGATGTGTCTTTGGTTATTTTTTATTATTTTTGGGATAGGTCAGTCAATATAGGACCTACTGATATTTGCATATGATTGAGTGCAGTGATGTAGAAGTCTCACCTAGTGTGTTGGTGGGTGCTAAAATGTGTCTTTAGTATGTGATTAACATGGTAGGGAGTACCATGGATTATAATTAACCATCATGAGTAAATTATTATGGTGAAAAGAACCATAATTTTGGAGGTGAGTTAGTTGATGACACTTTAGTGTCTAAGATAGACAGGTGTGGTTGAGTGTCGTCTTGATGTGGTGATGGTGACGAGAAAGTAAATCAATTTTTGATGGATAGTGAAACTTTGTGTTTGGAGTTGAGTAACAAAAGATATAGTTTGGAATTTTGGGATATAATTCAGTTATTTAGTGGATAATTTAAGAGTAAGATATGTTATAATTGATCATTGAAAGACCATAGAGAAATCTTAGGGACAAGAAGTGTTATGGTGAGGAGTTTGTAATGAATCACATCATTACAAGTTATGAAAATTTGGGGAAATTAATTTTATTGTTCCTAGGTACTTATTAAGGATAAATTGGTAATTTACCCTATAAAACAATCTTAGAATAATTTTATAATAGTTCAATTGATCTCAGGGTAGGGTGTTTATCTTAGGTCTTGAATTTGGTGAAATTACGAGTTGAATGCATTTTTTAGAATATTTTGATATTTATTAAATAAATATTAATTATTATCACATGAATGAATGATAATATCTTCCAAATGGAGACTTTAATTGAAATTTTTACTTCACTTTTCAGTACATAATAGGTGTTTTTACGTAAGTGAGGCATAAACTTCATTAAGGTTCCGAGTCTCGGGTTGAGCCTTTAAAGGAGTATTTTATTTTTATTTTTATTCCTACCCCCATTCATTCACACATGATAATAGGGAGGGGATCCCCCTTTTCATGACACTAATATGATATGAAAGGAGTTATAGGGATTCATTAGCTTTATCTGAGTCATCGATCAGAGCTAGTTCGTGATCTAGCCGCCGTGGAGCGCAGATCTAAGCTCAAAGCTTTGGTGATTTGACCATGAGGCAGGACAATATTTTGATTTTTCACCATTTCCCCATTTGAATTCATATATATATATATATATATATTTTAAAATTTATGATGTTATATGGACTGTTTGGGATGGTCTAAGGATCATAGTTGTGCAATTTGCGTCAAAATGATTTTTTCGAGTGATTCACATGGAGTTTTCATTTAGGATAAATAATCACATGACATATAGTTCAAGAACACACAATGTGTGTTCTTAGGTGTAAAAAAGGTGGAAGATTATGTTCACAAAACATTTTATCCATGAGTAAACGTCATGTAAGACCTTTGGTACATGATCCAGGGTATGTCCAAGTACTCATCCATACACCCTATGTGGGGTACATGGTGTACATAGTACATGGCCAGACCCCATGTGCGGTATACATCTAGAATACATGAAAATTAATCTATCAGATTCTATGTGAGGTAAAAAATCAAATACCCTTCATGGGTTACAATCCATGTATGCATGGTACACACCATCTATTATGGATATACATGTCAGGATGGGTTGAGGTACATTCCCGAAGTAGGGTGTTAAGAGCACACACTGTGTACTTCTCCCTTAAATTAGTTTTGTAGGTTTTCATGCCTTGGATATATAAATGGATGTCTTGGGAGTCCATTTATAGTATTTTTATACATTAAATGAAATGGTTAGGGCCTTTCTAATACTAGATGTCGATTGCAAGATGATTTGGGGAAAATGAGTTACGATGAGGTGTATTTTCCTCGAAGTGATGGGTTAATAGATATCCTAAGGGAGACATGGTATGAGAGTTGGGTGGTATCCATGAGAGTGACTGAATAACTTGGTATAGTATTACCAAGGTCCTTGGTTGAGATAGTATAGGATATTCCCTATTGAGTGGCATTGAGATATAACATGAGAAATGAGAAGCAATTTTGGACCAACCTTTTTAGTCTAGGGTTGAATAATTACTAAGGTATGGGTAAATAAAGTAAGGTGTTAGATATGGATCAATTCTAGTGAGAAGATATTGAGATGGGTCTGGAAGACCATAATGGATTCCCATGTAGGCGATATGAGGACACTAAAGGGTTTCTTGTGTTTTTCTCATCCGACCAAGATGTTCTATAGAAGATTTTCCTGAATGTCTAGATGGATGCTAAAGTGTGGATTTCCATATAAGGATACCATGAGTTGAGAATGAGATTTGGGAAGAAGATAGAGGATCCTATTTAGTGTGTCCAGACTGTGATGTGGCCTAGGGGACCCCTATGGGTGCCTGGACCTGGTGATTACCTAAGGGAGGGTTAGTGTAAAGAGGCTAGTATGTGATATCCCTTTATATATGCGATGATTAATATGGGTTGTACATTTGAGGAAAAAACTAGGAGACATGTGGTGAGTTTATATGTATGGAAACCCCTATGAGGATCATGACATGATATGGATGGGTGGGATACTATTCCACTGATTATTATAGGGTTGGAGTTATTTCTAATTGATGTAGTATATGAGATGTTATGAGGTGGGTGTATTTACCATTGATGATATATTAAAGGTTGAGATCTATTCCCCCCAGTGTGATATATGAGATATTACAAGATGGTTTCCATTCCCACTTAATGAGATTTGTTTGTGGAGCACTATTTCTCCTTGATATTTATTATGATTCCAAGATGGGGAGCTACCCTCTGATGTGATATGAGATATTATAGGTCATAAACCATTCCTATAAAGTATGATAAATGATCCTAGGTTGGGGATCTATCCCCCATAATGGGACATGGAATATATGAGGTGAGAGATAATCCCCTCGATGAGATATCATAGGGTGGATGCTATCCCCCTAATGTTGTATATATGAGACAATCTAGGAAGGTTGTCTTCCCCCTGAGTGATTATATATACTTATATACATATTCATGAGTTATAGAGTAGGGAATATATTCCATAAATGTAATGCATCATGTTCAGAGACATCTGAAATTGTCCAAAGTAGGTATGGTCAATCTCGAGCGTCATCTTGAAAACCCTAAGATCAATAGTGATTTCTTTCTTTATTTGATTCAAGTTTTTATTCAAATAGGATGGACATGTCATGTGTGGATTAACTTTTATATGAAGAAACTTGTTAGGGACACCTTTATGGGTGACCTAATGAGAATTTATTTTTCACCCCCTATATGGGAAACCTTGTGCATGTGCAGACCTTATGTTTGTTTTTGAGTTAAGCATGAGACAAGTAGTGGATCAGGCATATGCCCATTATTGGATTCTCAAGCTAGATAAACTCAATGAGTTTTAGAGACCTAGATTATGGTATGCCTTAGGGATTGATATAAATCCTCTTTTTTATTTTATTTATCTTTTTTATTTTGTATATGTGATCAACCAGGTGGGTGATCAGTTGGTATGTATAACTATATGCTTCTGTATTTCATTTTTTATAACATTGTTATTTATTTACTCTATGTAATATGATTACTTGTTATGGATTTTTCTTGGTTATTTTCTATTTTTCTAAACTTTGATATGATGGTATAGTCTCTACATGATAGCACCTAATACCTACACTGCTAGTCAGAAGCCTCTAGTGTATAGAGAGATACACCTGAATTCATGTGGTGAACCAGGTTAGTTATTGGAGAATGAGCTAGTTCAGGATGTTACACTTCATAATTTTGTAGGAATAAGGATAAAATAATTGATTTAAATCAAATTTATAGAAAAAATTAGTCTAATAGATGTTTTCAAAGTTATACCTAATTTTATTTCTCTAAATATTGTTGCATGTATTATTCTTATTAACATTATCAATATTTTGATTTATATTTTATTAAAAAAATCATACTATTTTTATTCTTTCCATATCCTTTTATTTTAGAAAAAACATGAGAAATAGAGTTCTCAAATATTTATTGGATAACATGTGGACCCAATTTCTTGGATATTAGAAGATATTTAAAAGCTTGATATTTTCATATGAAGATTGAAAAGTAATACTTCCTTAGGTATTGTTAGTGGGTGCCCTATAACTAACTCCTACATGTACTTTTATTACCATTACATGTATACATATTGATATATTCATGTTTTTTCTCTTACCATTATAGAAACATCACTTTTTCATGTACTATATAAATGGAAATTCCCTTAGATTACATGTCATATCAAAAGGTTACAACAGTTCCCATTCTATAATGAGAACCTCAAGATACTATCATAATAATCTTAATCATTTTTCCTATGGTTTGGATATATCATATTGACATGAAATTGATGATGTATGACTATCGGGTTTTGGGAGATCATAAGTATTGAGAATTCATCTCATGAATTTTACAATTGGTGATCTCAAGTAGTGGGGATCATAAGGAATGGACCACTAATAGAAAAACCACATGTTTTTGGAGTCATTGGTTGTTCTTATATATGAGTATGTGTATTGGTCTCTTGACTTGAGATCATTATCAGTGTGTACCATTTTATTATATATTTTTATGCTATATGAAAACCATAATATTTATATTATGGTGTTATAGCTTGCATTGGGTACGTCATTGGTGATATGATATTGGTTGAATGATTAAGATGAGATTTTTCACTTATGAAATGAAGAGATATATCAGGATGATTGAACGGGATGGTAGTACCTTCACTAAATCCATGGTTATGGAAGAATAAGGTAAGTCCATCCAGTATGGTCAATAATAAGTAAATTAGGTAAGGATGGTGACACAAGTTATGCCTCTAGATTTATGAGACATCATCAGACAAAGATATTATATTACACGATGTGTGTTTGTAGTAGAGTTTGTCATTTCTATGACTATAACTTATATCCTTAAGGACCTTGATAAGTTGCTAGAATCTACTCACGGTCTATGAGTAGTACTCATTACTATCGAGATAAGGACCTAGAAAGTCACACACTAATCATATTTAAGAGTTTGACCTATTCTAAGTGAATGAGTTTAAGACAATGTGGGCCCTACCATGGGGTTTGGGTGATGTCTGAGTTTGGAAAAACACCAATAAATAAATAAATTCAAAATTATTCAAGTTTTAAATAATTATTTTTTAATTTATTTACTCACTATATTCATAAGTAATTAAGTGAATACAAAATAGACATTTTTCAAACCAATATTATTATCAATTTTTGGTAAGTTTTTAATGGGAGAAGTGAGTCAAGTTAATCACTTAAATTTTATTACATAAAATTTATTAGATATTAAAAGTATGTGATAAAATATAAATGATATTTATAACTCAATTACTAATTTATTTAGTGTCATTAAATTATTATTTAGAAGGTTTAAGTTACCTAGGGTCTTAAGTGCATTTTTTGAGACTTTAAACTTACCTATATAAGACACAAGAAGCCAAAATTTGAGGGACTATTCATTATATTGAATTTGGGATCCTATCTCACTTATCTATCAAATTATAGAGTGATAAAGAAGAGATCTTAGCACCCTGATCAAAGTTTTTCAACCTAAATCACAGGAGCAGTGATCAGGTGATCATAAGGGAATTGAAATCCTCTTTTATTCTCTATTATAGCACTTGGAGTCCAAATATTAATGTATTTTAAATATCTTGAAGCATGTGTGGGATGATCTAGAGGGATATTACATCAATTCCTTCGAGAAAAAATCACTGGCCAAGTGCGGAAGATGCTTGCGTCAACAAATTGAATGAGGTAACAATTCAATTTTATTTTCATAATTAGTTTAATTCACATGAGTTTCGTGAGTAGTTAAATGGGTGCACAATGTCTATTATTTCATTGTAATGTTGATTTAAACATGAAAATTTTAATTTTCTAACACCGCATGCTTCCGCCGCACATCTAGTACCAACACTGGGTTCTTAAATGTATAATCATCGAAGGGTGTTGGGTATGATGTAAAAATTCACAAGGATGAAATAGTTATTTTGACATTCAAAAACTAGATTAGATGTCACTTTCATCACCATGGAAATAATTCATAAGAAAAGGATGAATTTGAGAATTTTTTTCACATCAGATAAATGGACAAGAAGAAAATGAGTAGAAGATATATTATGTAAAAAAGTTTATAAAATTGCATTGATTCCATAATTCTGGGACACTATTTTTTATTAACCTAAAGTGGTCAATACACTTGTACAAGTGCTTAAACTAGTTGATCGAGAGAGAAACACACTGATGGGATAAATTTATGATGTCACAGATAGGGCTAAAGAATTCATAATGTGATACTTTTAAATAAAGGAAAAGAAGTACATAGAAATTTTTAGTATCATTGCAGGTGGGTGATTCATCTTCATCAACATTTTCATGCAGTGAGACATTTCTTGAATACTGAATTTTATTATTCAAATCCTAATATTGAAGTGTATTTTTAAATATAAGATTTATTAATTAAATTCATTAAAATGTTGATTCAAAGTATAAAAATACAAGAAATATTCATTGATGAGATTAATTTTTATAAGGAGGATAATGGTGGGGGTGTGAAGAAAACATGAAATACTTCAAAACCAACCTACCCATAAAACCACAAAACAACTTCAAATAAGGTGAGTTTTTTTATTCAAGTTGGGTCGAGTTGGGTGGTGGGGTAAATATTTTTTTATTTGGGCTGATCAAACCCTCCCTCCCTCCATAATTATAAAAGTATTTTATAATCTAAATTTAAACCTTTTTAATAAAATTTAATTTCATATAAGTATTTTTGGGAATGATAGATTATATTCTATTGAATTATTAGAGTTGAAAATGGGATTCTTTTAAAAAATGATTACGTTTTTAGTATGAAATTTTAATGGATTATTTTAGTTGGAACATTTTTTATTTATATGAATTAAAAAATAATGTATTTTTAAGAATTATTAAAATTTATCCAACCCAAATAGACCTATCCTTTAAACCTCCATAACCTGTCATGTTGGGTTTTTCTGTAAACCACTTGTTGGGGTGTTGAATGTGAGTTGAATTTTTTTAACCCACCTATGATTGATCAAGTGATATTTATCTTCAAATCAAATAGAACCATCCCCTTAAACACCCTTATCTATTAGTTTGTTTGAAATTATTTGGTTATTAAACTTCAACATAAGAATATTCCTATTGAATGGTGGTCTATGTTTCGATCTTTTAGCCCGATCTTTAAAAATTTTACCTTAAAGGTTCTTAACCTCACATGCAGTGCATTAAGATATGAAATAAATCAAATCATATTTGAATATAAAAATTTAATTTTTAATGAATTTAATTAATTATTAAAAAATTTATAATATTAGTAATTAAATCAATTTGCATCTTCATTGAAAAAATAGGTGCAGACTAACTTAATAAAAACTAAATGATTCGGTGCGCATAAAATATAATTATGCAATGAAGCATCAATTCAAAATTTGTTACACCACTGATTCCATCACACTCAAATACATTTATGAAAACAATAAATGGATGATTAAGAGGGTTAAAGAGGATGAAGATGGCAATTATTACCACATATTTGATTAAAGGGGCCTTGAAAGTTTAACATGGGGTGTATATCATATTATCATGGGGAATGTAAATACTAACTATAGTTTCATGTAAAAATCAATGTTATCCTTTTAATGTTCCTCCAAATCACACATGGTATAAAACACACACAAGTTGTTAATGAGGTGAGACTGATAGAAGAGTAATAAGAAGGTTTAGAGATGAAACAAATGGTGGGACCAACCATGGAAATGAATTTTTCATTGTTGAAGAAGCATTAATTGATGATAATTTAGATATTTAGATTGTCTAGGGTTGATTATTTGTTTATGATTTGGTTGATAGAGTTGGTATACACTCGAATTTTCATTATCTTTTCTAAAAATAAGTTTCATTATATTTAAAATATTTTTGAAAATAATATAAACTAAATAAAATTATTTTTTATGACATGTGGCTTAGTTATCAATGGTGATCTATAACATGCACCATGTCACATAGAACTATGACATGATAGTTTATGCAACACAACATAAGTTTCATGAATTAGATGAAATAATGTGTCCATGACGCACACCATCTGTTACAGCTTCATGCAATTTTCACTAATTTATAAGATGTGTTTTTTTATAAAACATCAATTGATCTATGAGCATCCCATATTTGTTTCATATCTCATATTTGTTGCCTCCAAACCCTCAATTACATTCCTATAACACTCACTGGTCGATGATCTATCTGGATACTGACCATCTCTGGCCAATGACAACCTCCTCCACTCCAACGCCAATCATCTTATCTACTTATAGTCAATTGAAGGTTGAAAGAAAAGTTTTTTTCTTTTTGTTCTCCACCTCAAATTTCTATCAATTAAAGACAACACGTGGGAATTTTTATCCCATTTTATTTAATTTTTTCAATTTTTTATATATCTAATTTCACTTTTATTTTTTTAATTTTTTTTGATTTTATTTAATTTTATATTACTTTTAATTTTTACCACTTATTTTATTTTACTAAATTATGTTTTAAATTTAAAATATGTTTTTTATTTTTAACATTGCTTTTATTTTGTACATTTTTTGATGTTATCTTTTTATTTTCTATTATTGTTTTTTTGTTTTATTTATTTTTAAAATTTTAAAACATTATTACATTTTTAATTTCATTTTTTTGTAATATTACATTCATTTTTTTCAAGTGATTGGAAATGATCCTACTAGGAATATTGGTTAAAAATAATATTGATGATAATATTCTTTAATAAAGAAAATTAATAACAATCTCTTTAGATTTTATGTAATTGATGTTTATTTTTTGACTAAATTTTCATGTGATTAAGCGTTTTGTGTTTTAATTGTATGTTTGATTGTCATATTGGTAATTCATTAACTATAATACATGAAATATTACATGTTATGTGAGTTATAAAATAAATTTATCTACACTTAGTAGTGTGCAATGAATGTTGTGAGAGTGGGCGCCCAAGACCCAACTTGATTAGTACTTTTTAATTATCATATCATGTATACAAAGAGTTATGCATGATTTGTTCTTACCATAATAGTGTTATTACTTCTACATACACTATTTACATGTTAATGTCCCTAGATTACATGTCTTAATAAAAGTTTATAACAATTTTTATATATAATGAAAACTTCAAGATAATCTGATAGTAATATTAAACATATTTCATATAGTCTTGATACATCATATAGACGTGACACATATGATGTCTGGATATCAGGTGTTGGGAGCTCATAATCATTGAAAGTTCTTCTTATAAAGTTCAAAGTTAGTGATCTTGAGTAGAGGATATCATAATGACTGACCCACCAATAGGAACACCATATGTTTTGGGTGTTATTAGATGTTCCTATATATGATCATGTGTATCGATCTATCAAATTTAGATCATTATAAATGTATATCATTTGATCACATAATTCTATGCATGATGAAAACCATGACTATTTATGTTTGTGGTGAGATAACTTTCATCGGGTGCATCATTGGTGGTATGATATTGATAAAATAATCAAGATGAGATCTTTCATTTCTATATATAGGAAGAATAGATCTCTATCTATTTTTTTGATATAGTAGTTCCTTAAATAAATCCATGGTCATGGTAGATGAAGGAAATCCCATCCAATACAAATAAAAAAAGATAAATAAATCATTAAAGGATCGTAAGGCTTCATGTTCATACCGGTGTTTAGAATTCAATAGGGTTTTGAATTTTTTAATTAGTGGAGGTATTTTTAAACTATTACCCAGACATGAATTCTAAAACTGGGATCATCTTAAAATGTGAATTTTGGACAAGTAATAAGGCTCAAATAGTGTTGTGGAGGCTTGAGTGAACATTGAAGGAAGGTTTGGGTGGACGAGATTCCATTTTGTAGTATCCTACAACCAATATCTAGCTATTGGGATATGCAGTGTCCTAACACCAATGACATAGCTACCTTATAGTCAGTGACCAAGCATTGGATGACCATTGATCCACCAGCTAGAAAGTGATCCTAGACTGGCTGGTTGGTGGGGCTTTTAATGGTGTAAATTTATCAAATTCCCCCCTCATATTTTTATGGGAGTGACCCCATACCCCCCTTCTATTTTGAAACATAAACCCAACTAACTCCCCTAATCTTTCCCCTTGATGAACCTTCTTTTTAGGTGTATTTTTTGTGCCTTTTATAGTATTTTGAGGTAAGTAACTCCCTTCAGAGATATACACTACTTTTATTATACTCTTATTAAAATTTATATCTTATCAAGCTAGATATTTGATTCTAATTCCACCAAATCATGGTGTAATCAGCTTATCACAAGGTTTATTTTTTCAGGCTTAATAAGAGGGCATCCTAGGATAATATCTGCACATAATTCCTCAATGATTCGTTGAATGTATGTCACACTACCAATTTATTTAAGGTTTTACCTTAAAAATAAATTAAATTAAGTATTGTTTTGATGCTATTTGATAGGTCTTCCACCCAATATGGTGGATGGAGTATGATAGGGACCTTCTATATGCGTTTGGTTGTAGTTTGGGCATGGAAAATCCACTCAGTAGGTGTTTCATCGATTATGACGACTTGTATAATTTAGAATTAAATTCTAAATTATTAAATTGAATATGTTTTGGTTATAATTAATTAATTAGGATGTTTTTTCTTGGTAAGATTCTTAGGTGATGGTTTGGTTTTGTATGAGGCATGGTCAAGGCTTAGTGGAGTTGTCAAACTATGAAAATTATTAAAGGGAAATGGATTCTAATGAGGTAGGTGGTCTTCTATGAAATACATATGGTTTTTATGCTATTTTCTATGGTTCATGTGGTGTGCAGTATTTCCAATAAAGGAATTTAACTAATCTAATTAATTATGGGGTTTAAGTTAAAGTCAAATGTAAAATTAAATGGGTTTACTAGTGAGATAATTAACCGAATTTCTAAATTTTGTTTAATGAATTACCTTATACTATATGAAATGGTAGGGGCCACATTGGACCCTCAAGAATTGGTTTTATACCTCAGATATTGATGTCCAAGGCTGTGGTTATAATTGTGTTCCTTGATAGATGAACCCGCGAGGGATGAAACTTAGTGGCCTAAATTAGGGGCCCCTTGGACACCTCTATGTGGGGGGGGGGGGTGTGGTGTGACTTGATTTGTATGGTCAGAGTAGTTCATGTGAGAACCTTGAGATACATTAGAGATATTAATCTAAGTGGGATTGGTTATGGGGTGAGTGATCCTTTCCATTGAGAGGTGTTTTCTTGGGTGGTTAGACCATGGTCACAAGTTGGGTGAGTGGGCCAAACCAAGTGACCCATGAGTTGAGGATGAGACCAAGGACCCCATATAGGGTGTTGACCTTGGGACATGACCGAGGGAATTATGGTAGGTTATATGATGGCAGTCCGAACCTGAGTAGGTTTAATTGGAAGTGGATAGTCATGGCGGGTTTTGGTGTTCGACCAACCCTTGTTTCCTTTATTTTTATAAATTACTAGGAAAACACCCTTAAGGGAAACTTTTATATTATTTGATATTTTATTAACCCTTGGGAAAGTTTTGATATGAAATGGTATACACACTTTGGGAAGTTTTAATATAAAATGGAAAATTACCATGGGGTGATGCCTGTTTTGGTTGAAAATAAAACACCCTACGGGTGATTATGAATGCTCCATATGGGGAGGTTATGAATACTCCCTATAGGGAGGTCATGAAAACTCTCTATGGGGAGTTCATTGATAATATTGGTCAAGTTTCCATGGATTTGGATTTGGGATTATTATTTCTAGTAAGAGGATAATGTTCATGCCATGAGCTAACTATCAGGGGATTATGGGGTATTCGATGGGCATGGTCGAGTCTTTCAGACTGTCAAGGATTGATTTTCAGGAATCATTGAATACTAGTACTGATAATTCCTTGGGTCGTGATACCGGTATGTAACATTCCCCAGGTCATTATCACTATATACTAGGTTGGATGAGGCCCCCAAGTCATTATCTATATACCAAGGTGAAATACCCTTAGGTTGTTATATATTTGTAACAATCATCATGATGTTCTCAGAGACACTTTGGCACTAGATGAAGTAGGTATGGTTAATTAGGGTCATAAACCTAAGGATCAATAATGGTTTATTTTTTATTTATTTACTTCTATAAGTTCTATTATTATTCATAGCATTTCATATGCACATACCTCTTATTTTATAGTTATGTATGAGACCATATTGGTGATTCCCTACTAAGTTATCTACCCAAACCCTTCTTGGGATGACATTTAACTTGGGTACCTAAGTAGACCTCACTTTTTGCAAGTCCAGGTTAGCCTAAGAATCAATATTTATTGATTGAGTGGGATAGTTCAGGTGTGTACATGGAGATAGGGATGAGGTATGGATCAGTGTTGTAGTGGATACTTTTTATTTTATTTCCTTTTTTTTTATTTTTTTATGTGATCATCCCAATGGGAAATTTAATTTGTATGAATATTTATACATTTATACATTCATATTATTAGTGTTTGATGTTTTTATTTATCTGTGTACTCTGATGGTTATGGCCTGTGTATAATGTTTTATTATTTTATATGTTATTGAACACTCTAATACTGGGGGTATAGTTTCCTCATAGTACCACCATTGACCATTGCTATTAGTCGGTAACCTCTAGAATATGAGGTGACCCACCTAATTCCACATGGAACCACTAGTCTGTTTAGTGTTCATAGTGATTTGAGATGGGATGTTACAAAATAACATCATAGATATTTTAATTTTATCTTACTATTTGGGATATGGTAGCCATGAGATATAGGACTGTGTGTGAGCTAATGATGGATATCAGGTTGGTGCATCATGAACACCTGTTCTGGTAGGAATTCTAGGTTACCAAGATCTTGGAATTGCTATTATTGATGTTTTTTGTTACAATTATTGATACGATTTTCATATTATGTAAAGCACATGGTGTTCACATTTATGATTGTGATTTATTATAGATTTATATCTTGGTTGTAGAGGTAAGAGATGTCTCATGAATCATGTTATTCAAGTAGGATTCACATGACATATAGGTATGCTAGTGTGGTTTTTATGACTGATGATAGAGGCCCAACTATTTAAAGTGTTAACAATAAATCATATGATGTTTTTAACATATAAATTATTGGTGGTATTCTACTCATCCAGATCGAGATGCATATGTTTCCTTTTGATGGTAGGTCGCATGGATCCATGGTGAGATTCCCAAAAATGACATGATGACATAGTCCCTTAGTGTAAGGGACGTGTGATGAACCTAATAGGTTGATGATGTCATTTTATTACTTGGTGATAAATCCCTTGAGGGTGGTTACTATTCAAGTTTTGTTATTTAAAGTTCCTATAACAACCTATATGACATTTAACCATATAGATTGGAATGAAATTCTACTAAATCAAACCATGTATTGTGATTCGTTGGATATAATTCATCATAAGATGATGAAGTATGTATATGTGTATGCCCATATCATTCTTAAAGGAAAAAATCCTATATACAGATGCTCACGAGAATCAATGATTTGTAGGTTGACGAACCGACACATGGTGCATGATATATGTTGATGTGAGGCCCTTGGGTGGGTAGTGATCATGTCAAGTGACACTTGATATGTTTATGCATATGTAACCCTAGAGTGAGTGTTAACATGAGAGTGCATGTGATGCTTGATATGGGTACATAAATGATTCTCTGTGAGTTGTGACCTATGTTAGTTATGAGCTATGGGCAGGTGGGAGACCTAGTGACCTTGGATTTGTGACCCAGAGTTTAGGAATTTAGTGCTTATTGGTGATCGAGGGTAACCCGTGAGATGGGTTAGCTTGTTCTTGTAAGTGCTTATTTTGAGATCAATGTGTGGGAGGTTCTGTCAAGGTTATAGTATTGGCATAGTGATTCCTTGGATTTTCTTAAGATCAAACACCTTGAGTGCTATTAATTTTAGTATTTAGGAAATTTTCAAAAGGTAGGACCATTTAAGTTCCTAGACCTATTGACTATATAGGTGTTTTTGTACATGATTAGAGTGTGGGTAGATTCTCGTGTTTTAGAATATAACTATATGGTGATTAAGCACATGGTTAAGCATGGATTAGAAGTTATACCCGTTTTTTGAAGAAGAATGCCAAGATCACTCAAGTTAGATGAAACTGACATGCACTGGAGCATGGTTAATGGTTTAAGAATTTTATCCTTGATTCAATTACATGATACTCACAAATTCATGAGTTGGGTTTTACGATTGGGTGGTATAAGATCATACACAATTGTGTTTAAGTGGAAATGAGACAGTGTGTGTTGGAGGCACGTGGTGACAATTGAGTTTTAAATTGGAAAGTATCTGTATGCGGGTTGATGAATGATGTGAATTTGATGAATTACTTAGGTATGCTACTCAAGAGTTATGATGAAATAAGAAATTTCCCTCCACGATTAAGGGGGAACCAGAAACATTTTGGTTGCAATGAAATAATTGATTTAGGATTTGTTATTGGTCTGGTATTGATAGGATGGTGAGAGTGGATTGGGAGGAGATACATTAATGTGTTGATGGTAGGTCTCATTTGGATTAGTTCTTGAGAAGTGTTATAAGAAAATCTATATGGTGGGGAGTATACCATAGGTCATTCTAGGGTGTGAATTTTTCTTTGGATGATGTTTCAATGATTATTATGGATAAAATTTCCATCATCTTAGAATGGGTGATTTATATGACTTTTCATGAGTGGTACTTAGTAAGGGAATGGAAACCACATATAGTCATTTTGTTCAGTGATGGATAGGGTTTATACTATGATGATCAATAATTTTTTCTAGGAGAGTGATGATAAGGAAAATTATATGGTAGGGAGCATCACACGAATCGCAGGTGTGTGACCATTAGGTGGGAAGGTTCATGGAGATATGATGTTGGATAGTGGAATTAATCTTAATTCCTTATTTAATGCTATAGGTGGAGTTTTGGATGCGATGTTGGATGGAGTCCGAGATTTATTGCTGGGATCGGGATAAACTTAAGTTAATCTGAGGGTTCTTCGAATGGGTAGTGAATCAGTGCTCACAATATGGAACAACATTAGTTTATAGCCTTTTGAGGATCCAACTATGGATTTTAACCATAATTCAGGTTTGGAATTCACCATGATTGGGTGTTCAGGTGATGCGTCGATGGGGGAAGCCGAGCGTTTGAGGAAGATCAGCTTGAGGAGGTTCAATTTGTGCTCTCTAGTGGATTTGGATGAGGTGGGATATGAACCATATTATATATGACATTTTGGACATGAGGGGTATGTTTTAAGAGTTATATAGAACTTTTCAAGGAAAATATGTTGTGTTCGGTCTTGTTTTGTGCATGGAAGGTACACATCCATTTTAGGACTAGGTTTGTGAAATGAGAATCATTAATGGCATTCTCACATGTACTGAGGTGAAATATATCAGGAACCATGTATATCATTTAATTATACCATTAACGATGTTCTTAGGTAGATAATTATGATAGTGGGGATGATCCAATTAAATCATGATCTAAGTAAGAGGATTAAGAATAATAAGTCAAAACATATATGAAAAATAAAACTGATATTACCTGAAACATAACATTAACATGGAGTTATTAATAAATGGGTAATATAAATTCATAAAAAAGTAATATATTATATTATATATAATAATATGGTCCTTTCATAGATTTATAATAAAATTATATTTATTATATAGGAGTTTTGAACATATATGAATAAAATCAGGACTTAATGTAAGGGTGTTACATCCCACTTTTTATTTCTGTGAGATACATGCCTTATTCACCACTAATTTCATTTGTGTAGTGTGTTTACTGAACATGGATTTATTTTATGATGATTATTATTAAATATATGGATATTTACATATACATTTGATTATATTTCTTTCATGGTGGTTATGTTTCAAAAGTTACAAAATCGGTAAAGTAATTTTGTCTCAATTTGCCTTCTTTGAGACACGTGTCATCTTATGAACCTAAATTTTTCTATGAGGTGTATGTACTACATTTTGAAATGTTATATCATGAATATAATTATTTTCATGATATTGTAAGTTTAATTTAATTTTATTCTTTCCATTGTATTATGATTTAAAGTTACCAAAGTGGTAAAGGTTTATAGCTTCAATCTCATCGTTTATCGAGATTATTTATGATTATAATTCCATTGATGAAATATTATGATACATTTCTCAAGAAATATCATTAATTTTATTAACTTATATATATTAATGTTATATCCAAGTAATGGTACTATTTTTCTGATCCTTGGTACTTAATATAATTAATAAAATGTTTTTACAAAAATATGAATTTATTTCTCCTTTCAGTCGGAAATCTGTGTTCTTTCAAAACCATATTTTCTAAAAAAGTTTTCAAAAATGAAATAGTATTATCCTATAATGTTTAAAGTAAAATTTTACCAATGTATTTCCTTTTTATTTTTTTAAAAGGAATATTCTTGTTATTTTCTGATCAAGGCACTTTTCTAAAATTTTAAGGTACAAAAGGAATGTTCAACATGTATGGACTTACCCGTCATCCTGAACATCATTTCCTTGATGATTCCTTTTACAAGGTTATCTTTTATAAATAAAACCATTTTACTAATATTATGAATTTTTTTTATTTTAAAATGGTTTTCAAAGAAAAAGGGTTTTCAAAAAAAAAGTTTTATGTTTAAAAAGTGTTTTAAATGAATTTCAAAGATTCCTTTATATGTTTTCAAAAGTTTGTTTTCAAAGAAAATGATTTCAATGATTTAAAATATTATTTTATAAGTTTTCAAAGTATTTTCAAAGAAATGGTTTTCAAAATGTTTCATGATTTATTTATAATTTTTCAAAGTGTTTCAAAGAAATGGTTTTCAAAACATTTTCAAGCTTTCTTTATAAGTTTTTAAGTTTGTTTTCAAAGAAAAAGGTTTTCAAAAGGTTTTATTTTTTAAAAATAATTATTCAAAGAGGAAATTATATTTTCCTCAAGAGATTTTTAATTTTTTTTAATTATTCATTTATATGTTTTCAATTTTTTTCAAGGAAAAATATTTTGAAATGTTATAAGTTTTAAAAAGTGATTTTCAAAGAAAATTTATATTCCAAGTGATCTTTTAAAATCCTTATCCATATAATATTAAATCATTGGTTATAGTTTATTCTTTACTAGGTATATGATCTGAGGATGCCATTCATATTATTTCTATAAATGGTCTATGTATTGATGGATTAATCTTTATGAAACATGTTTCTATTCATCAGGTTATACCATGATAAATGATTATGAAACCCATTTCTCTTCAATTAGTTATACCATGATAAATTCTTATGAAACCTGCTTCTTTTAATAGGTTATTCTAGGATTAAATGATTGTGAAACCTATATATTTTCCATAGGTTATGATATGATTAAATGTTTACAATACCCATTTCATTTCATGGGTTATGATATGATTGTTTATGAATTTGTGGCACATGTATGTATGATTTAATTATGAGATGGATGAGACCTAAATATCCCTCCAATGAATTAGTTAAAGATTTATATCTCATGAGATAATTATGGGAATCAAGTAGACGGGCTTGATCCACTATGGGAATATGAGGAGACCCGATCCACTATGATAATATAGGGAAACCCGATCTACTATGGGAAGATAGGGAAAACCGATCCACTATGGGAAGATGGGGAAACTGATCCATAAAAAATAAAGGACTATGACTGGGGATGGTGGTGTGTCCCTCTAAGTATGTGTAGTCCCCATGAAGTGTCCTAATAAGTTTTTGGCAACAAACCTTGACTTATAGGAAAAAATATTACATGTTTATCTGTTTGCTAAAAGTTTTATGTCTTATGCCTATGATATGCTCACATGGTTAATGTTCTTGATTATCTTATGATTCAAGTATTATAAACTACTAATATTTATGTTATGTATCATGTTTTTGATCTTTGATATGCAAGGTATGATCTTCAAATTGCTCATGTTCTCATACCCTTATATTCATGTTATGGATATGTATTTTCTTTATTTACCCTTACCAATCATTCAAGATCACCCCAATCTGATGTTTCCTTTACCCAGGTTATGAAGAAAGTTTTCTAAGTATAATTACAAAGGGGGAATATCTTTGTTTGAAACATTTAAGATCTTTTAATGAGTTAGAATATTTTTATTCCAAGATTCCAAAGGCACTAAACTAATATGGTATTTGAGAATCTATTTTTATAATGTATTAAGTATTCTGAAAAAATGATGCAATGTCTATATACTTTAATATTGATAGGTTATAGTTGGTATTAAAGTGAAATTTTAGTCAACATTTGGGAAATAGGATGAGAAATGTTTATTGGGATACCTAGGGATATTTATATAGATATGTCTAGGGGCATCTCTAAGGATAATTCTAAGGATGATTTAATGTTTAGGAAAATGTCTTGGAACTTTTGTGAAGGATAGAGTGAGTGGTTTCCTATAATTTCATCCCTATCTATACACTACAAGTGTATGTGTGGTACGCGCATCGCAACGTGTCCAATTTGTAAATTTTTATAACCAACTGGCTACTGTAAAAGTGGCGAGCAGGGTCGAACCACAAAGAACACAAAATCTAGTTCACTAAAAATATTTCGTTGGACAATGTTTAGACGGACAAAAGTTGAGGTAATTCATATTTTGAGTTTCTTTTTTTTATTTTAATTAAAATAAAAGGTGAGAAGATAAAAGAAATAAAGTAAACTGCAATTGAAAATGATGATGGACTCTAAATCAATAAAATGTTTTGGAGATGCTGATGTCGCAATTAAATTGCTACACAACCATGCAAGATATTCTTTAATGTGATTAAATATTTATTCTACTTAATTATCGCCAGTTCTAAAAATATAAGAATTTTTTAGATGATCAATTTAAATTTCTTAATTTATTTAAGGTCCCGTTCTTTGGTGTCATAAATAAATTAGAAAACTCGTTCAAGTACCGAACTATATGGAGAAATGACACAACCCGTTTCTCACAAAGTTGTGTCACCAATTTTCACTTACCATCGGTCAACGCGGTTTACCTTCTCAGACCACCGTGTCGACTTATTATTAAAATGGCCAGTTTTAATTTCAGTAGTTAATTTAGTGCAAAGATAATTTAAAAAGATAAACATTCAATTAAAATAAATTTAATTGACACTTAATCATCAAACGATACCGTTTCATGGAATGCACAATCATTTTAAATATTCAACCAATATCCTGACACTAAGAAAATCACTCCGACATCACAACTGAAAATGTAAGCGCGGTAATAAGATGAAAAGTCATGTAAAATAAAACCGTGTTACCAAAAAATAATCGTGTCAGTCTTCACTCTTGCTGCATGCAATTTGTTCTTCAATATCTGACCACACCTCAGTACATGATGACGTTGCGCACCAACTAGGCGACCACTGGAACAAAAAATGCGAGTGATGAAGCGGATGCTGGTCAGCTCCCGGTGTGGTGTGACGTAGGGGCAGCTTGAGCGAGGTGATGGGGACTTGCGGCGGCTGCTCAGACGACGGTGACCGGTGCACTGCAAATACGAAGCAGGGTGAGCAAGGGAAGTGGGGCGCAATGGGGTGATGGTGAGGGCGAGGGTCATCCAGGAGAGTGGAGAGGGGGTAGCGGGTTAGGCTGGAAAAAAGATAAAAGGGTGCGGGTTCTGAGAGAGAGAGAGAGAGTAATGGGATGGGGAAGGGTCGGTAGGTGAGATAGAGGGGATGGGGGTGCGGGTTGCGGTTAGAAGAGGAGAGGCGGGGTGGAGTTGGGGAAGCGGCAGGGGGGCCGTGGGGGAAGTGGGTGCGATGGGGTGATGGGTGAGGGAGATTGGGTCAGCAGGAGGCATCAGGGAGAGTGGGGTAGCAGAAGGGTGATGGGAGCGGGGGTAGCGGAGCACTGGCGGGGAGAGTGGGGCAGCGGCGGGTCCAGAGGGTAGCGAAGGAGAGGCGGGGTGCTGAGTGGGGCGGCAGAATCCAGAGGAATGCGACGGAACGGAGCTGGGGAAGTAGGGGGGCAGCAGGGTGATGGGCTGAGAATAGGAGAGGGGAGGCAGAGTGATATAGTGGGTTTAGGAGAAAAATAACGGGGGGAGGCTGATTGGAGAGAGAAACGAAACGACGGGTGAGTAAAAAACGGGGAGGGGCGGGTCAATAGGGGATACAGGGGAAAGGGGGGGGGGGGGGGACCGGGGGAAAGTAAATTCAAAATTAAAAATTTAAAATAAAACTAATTATCTAAAAGGGTTAAATAATAATAATAAAAAATTAGTTTTTAAAGTAGTAATAATAAATAGAATTATATAAATATTTATATTTATAATTAATTAATAAACTAAAAGTAATATTAAAATAAAATAAAATATAAAATGTTAATAAAATAAAATTCTAAAAAAATGAAAATAAATAACTGATATTAATATAATACTAACTAAAAATTATAAAAACAACTAAAATATTTAAAATACTACAAAAAAGAACCTAAAAACACAGGAAGCGGTTATCAAATTAATTAAAACTAAATGAAAATAAGAAAAAATGTTAGTAACATCCATGTACATCAATGTGTCTCCAGAACATATATAGGTAGGGGTAATAATTTTGATATAGTGCATTAGGGATAACTCGAATGTAACCTGGTACATGACAACAGACCTTGTTGCACACCTAGTTTGACACTCTTGGGGGATATGATTTGGAAATCCACAAACTCTTTATGAACCATTGTTAATGATTTAAATAGAAGTTGTCTATGAATAATCTAGGAAAAACTTAAGGGGTCATAAATTAACAAAGGTTTCATAATTTAGAAATCTTATAAGTGGGTTTTCATGATTATGTGGATCTTCACTATTATAATTGTTTCTTACTCAATGATTTATGTTTTTAGTCAATAGTGGGAATAAAAAAGAATTGGGTTAACATTGAATGTGACTAAAAATTTTATGATGATATGTCAAATGGGATTGTCACTAGAGTGAAGGATATCGTGACCATGCCTAGTAAGTTTTCACAGAACATGATTAATAATGTGTACCTTAACCAAATCTCAGACTTACCAAGTAATATATGGAAGTAGTTCTCTAAGAGTTTGGATAATGGATACCATGGAGGAAATAATATTGAGTTTCCCTTGTGTCAAGAATGTAGAAAGAATCACCTTAGTTAATGTCTCAATGAATAAGAAGATTTTTTGATTGTGGAAAATAAGGACACAAAGCAAGTAACTTTGAAGGAAAAATTAAGGGTTTAATTAAAGAAATGGATAGGAATATTGGACTCCTTAAGATATCATAAAAGGTGAAATTATTTAAGTTTGGAATGAATGGTCATTATGAAAATCTATTTCCTAAGTGGAAATATCAAGAAGAGAATTAGAAAGGTGGTATGAGTAATTATTATATTGCTGACGAGGATGAGACTAGTGACAAAATGTGAAAGGAAATAGGTATTAATTAATAGGATGGGGTAGCTTTATTTTGGATTATGGATGAAGTGCAATAATCAAAGTTTTTATGCATTTAGATTCAATAATTATGTTATATAAATGGAGAAATATACAAGAATTGTTCAGTTTATGTTTTTTGCTTAGGATTTACAAGTTTATATTGAATGTTTTTGGTGGAATAGAAAATTGATTTAATAACAAGGTGACATTTTGACTTTGGGATGATAAACCTTAATTTGTTACTTATGTTAATATAATATTGTTTTGATAAAGATATGTTGGATATGAATAAGTGAATTGGATGGTAATTATTACCTTGGAACTAATTAAGGACTTGTTGGCAACTGGTTATGATATCAATGGTGAAGTTTACATCATTTTTGGATTTAAGGAATATATCCAATATACTTTGGAATAAGGAAACATGCATGTTTTCAGTAAGGAATTGTGGTAATTCAGGTTACTACCGTGTTTCAAGGGAATACATGATAAAGGCATTCACATTTTTGGTATGTGACAACCTATAGTTAATTTATGATATATAGGGGATCAATAATAAGCTATTTTTGAGAAATTTAGTGACCTTATCTCTAGAGTTTTGGACTCTCATCTTCATGAAGGGTTATAAGGTTAACCATTTATGTAATGGTTTATGTTAAACTTTGGATAAGGTTTTAGAGATTAAATTATTATCTCACCATATGATAATTTATGAATATTGGATAACTTATGATAACCTTTTGTTGTGATAAAAATAAATGGAATGACCTGTTATTCTATTCATGGATCTCATGATCTATTAATGTTTTGAGAATGAAAAATTCAACTTCATTTCTTGGAATGAGATAAAATTTAGAAGTTGATCAAGGCAAAACAAAGGGTAAGGTTTTCATGAAATTGTGTAAGTATATATTTTCATGAAAATTATTCAACTTTAGGAAAAAAGATCTTGAATTTTTTTTTTATCCTAGTACCTTCATTTCTGATGAATAAAATGACCCCTTAGATCACCAAAGATTTATGACTTTGTGATTGTTAAATTTATTCTACCTATGTTCTCTATCACTCTATATTATAACGTGATAGTTAGATTTCTCTTCCATGTCTATGTTTTCAATTCCCACCTATGTTCTACTATGTGGAAACCCATTTATGTGTTACTTTGGGAAACCATTATGTTTCCAACTTTCCCTTTTTAAATGATTTTTTAGTATTCATTTTCATGATGTGGGTTTCTAAGAAATAAACATTCAAGTATCAATATTGTGATAACCCAAATGAATTTCAAGGGTGAAATTCATTTTAAGGGGGGTATAATGTAACACCCCTATATTTTGTGAAATATTGGTTTTGAATTAATTTAATATTTTTGATATTTTTGATTTCACATAACACTGAATATAGTTTTTTATATAAAATAACTAAATTTGGATTGAATTATACACAACACCAAGTTAATTTTTCAGTATACATAACACTTATATTAGTTTTCAATACACACAACACTATTTTAGGCTTGTGTTACACACAATTACGAGTTCCTTTGATAGCTTGTATAACACACAAGGATTTGTTTTTACTGAACTACAATATACTATTAGTATTATTATCAAAATATTATTACAGCTACCACATAGCCGTTGGAATTGAATTTGCGAATATTATTAACTAAATTGTAAAAATATTATTTACACATGTATATAAAATTAATCCTTTGGTTATCAATTAATATAAGTAAATGTATGAATTATTTAAAATAGAGAAATTAGTTTTCTAAGAAAACTGCTTTTCTATGTACAAACACAATTTTATCTCAATAAATTAAACAAGAATCTTTAAATTAATGTTTCCAATTAAATTTTTATACAATACATTCAATAAATATTTTTTTATACTTATCCAATATATTTTGTAGTTATAAGATAAGAAAAAAATCCAATTTTATGAATAACAAGATATATTCTTCTAAAAAGTAATTTTACCACCTTTTAATGGAAAACCCATTTTAAATCCAATTTTTGAAAATTTTATTGATTTTATATGTCAAAATAAAATTCAAATTTGAAATTGGAACATAAAAATTAGCTTAGGTTGAATTTTTGGTATTTTTCTATGAAGTTTCATTTTTTGATGAATAGTGAAAAATATTAAATTTTAATTCAAAACTGCCTTTTCATCTAATTTATTTATAGGGTTAAATTATATTTTTAATTGTTTTGAAAGTTTAATTAAATAAATTGTACATATATCAATACAATTTAGGTAATTGGAATCAATTTCACTTTGAAATTAGATATAAAAACTTACCAAACTTTTGAACTTTTTTTACTTTAAAAACTCGATTTGTCACCCCGTTTATGGGATTACATTAGAATTAATTTAAGCCAATTATATGATTGGAATTTAAAAAAATGGATTCCATATTTGTAATAATAATAATATATAATGTCAGATAAGGTCAAATTAGTTTTTGAAAAAAATATTAGTGAAAGTAATTAAAATTAATTACTTCAATTAAGAGGAAAATTAGCTTAAAAAGGGACTAAACCTTACACTTAAGGGCCAAACTGACCTAGAAACTTGTACAAAATAAAATTTATAGACATATTTTGAACCTATACTCCATTTTTTAAAATTGGGTTTATTATTAGATTGAAAATTCATAGGAATAATGTGGGTGAAATTTCTTTTTCAAAAATTTACAAGAATTTCACTCCTCCTCCACTATAAAAAGGAACTCACCCCTACCACTTATTCACACCTATAAATCCCTTTGCATCAACAAAAATCTTCTCAAAGAATCTCAAAAAATCTCTACCTTCTTCCCTGAATCATCAATTTTTGTATAAATCCATCCAAGAAATCCCTTTTGTGCAAATCAAAAGTAGTTACCCAAAGAAGAGGTAACATCCTTCCTCAAGCTCCTTTCTATTATTTTATTTCCAGTCCAACTAAATTATTCTTATTTCATTATTATATAATAACACCAGTATCCTAAATATAATGATTTTTTATTGTAAGTGTTTTACCTACACTTATACACACATCCATATAATGGCTAACGAACTTACAGTTCTTGTGTATAACGAACTACCGCCTCACAAAATGATGTTGTTCATTTCTCCTTTACCACCTATCATGGTTGGTAATTATGACGAAAAATATATTTTTATATGTTATAAATTATATTTATAATTTATTTATTATTATGTAATTATTATATAACACATACCTTCATGATTTCCATTTTGTGTAAGTATGATAATTTCATTTGGGGAAGTGTGGACTACCACCTCCTCAAAGCGATGTGATTCATTCACACCTTAAATGGAATGTATTAAGGATGAGTTTAGTAAAATTATATGATATATATTAAATAATAATTCTAATGGAATTATAATATATATATATATACACAAATATACGTCATTTACATTATTTCTTTTACTATGATAATAAAACGGAAACAACATTCATGTGTACGTACAGCCTACCATCTCCATAAACTTTGTATTCCATTTATTATTTCTATCTTATATAGATTATTATTAGTAAATATATATTAAATATATATGATATTTATACCATGTTTTATATTATTTAAATAAGTAAATCATGATTTAAGTAATAGGATAAAAAATAAAAAGTCAAAACATATACGAAAAATAAAGAGGATATTATCTGAAACGTAACATTAACATGGAGTTGTTAATAAAAAAGTAATATAAAGTCATAACCAAATAATATATGGTATTATATATAATAATATGTTTCTTTCATAAATTTATAATAAAATAATATTTATTATACATGAGTTTTTAATGTGTACGAAGAAAATCAAGACTTAAGGTAAGGGAATTACATATCACTTTTTATTTTAGCGAGATACATGCCTTATTCACCACTCATTTAATTTGTGTAGTGTGTATAATTTACATTGATATATTATATTATTATTATAGTTAAATTTATTGGTATTTATATATCCATTTTATTATATTTATTTCATGGGGTTTATGTTTCAAAAGTTACCAAATCGGTAAAGTAATTTTGCCTCAATTTGCCTTCTTTGAGACACATGCCATGTTATGCACCTATATTTTTATATGAGGTTTATGTAATGACTTTTGACCTGTTATATAACTAATATTCTTCTTTTCATGGTAGTTTAAGATTCATGTAATGTTATTATTTCAATTTTATTATGATTTAAAGTTACCAAAGTGGTAAAGGTTTATAGCTTCAATCTAATTGTTTATTGAGATTGTTTATGACTATGATTCCATTGATGAAATATTTTGATCTATATCTTAAGAACTATCATGAATTTTCTTACTCTATTTATATGAACTAGTAACCAAATCATTCATTTGCACACTATAATCATTTAATTATAAATTCACACACTCATAATTTGAAGTTATTAAAACCTTTAGAAAAATAAAATATAGGAAGAGAATAAATTATTCAAGTTAAACCAAGTTAACATTTATATCAAAGATGTCATAATTTTAAATTAACAAATTTGTGATTTTTTTTAAGAAAATATGTGTATTTGAAAAGTATAATTATAAATTCTAGACAATAATTAAATAAAAGTTTAAATATAATTGGTAAATCATAAAATTAAATGAATAGAAGTAATTTAAAAAAGAAAATTATGTTAAAAAATTCTCTCATTTTTCATTTTCTTATGAATGATATTAGATGAAACTTGAAATTGAATATCATTGACCAGAATCTAAGTCAAGTGCTAATTTTCCATTTTGATTTGAATCTTTATCATCTAATTTTGTAACACAATTTTTTTTCATAAAAAAACCAAAAATTATGAGATAAAACATGATTCATACTATAATATAATCAAATAGTAGAGTTAAAACAACATAATGATTTATTTGTAATGAAATACATATATATATATATATAATTAATATTATATATTATTTATGCCTAGTGTATTATGAAAATTTTGGAAATCATATTACTGTGTATTCTATAAAAACATGTTTTACTTGAATGAACACACCAATAACCCGCATTTTAAATATTTTAGTCTAATTCATTTGATACAATAAAAACCCAAACTTATGGGGAGAAAATAAACCTTTAGTGTGAATACCATGTGATACATGGGTAATTCCATGAAAATATAACATAGAAAAACTATACCTATATAGTGGGATAATCATCTAAATTTAAAAATTAATGCGACCTAAAATATGATTGGGGATAGGTAGTGCATCAATCTCTACTATCATTTGTACCAAACGGTTTAATTAGTCAAAAGAGAGTCAAAACCTAACATATATCTATCATAATATAACAAAGATATGTAATAGAAAAAATTTACATAAGTTCTTATTGTGTATTCACCAGTAATGTCAACATTATATTGAAAATAAATCATAATATATAGACTGTATATTTAATATATGATTTTTCAAGATAAGAATATACTCACATTAGAAGAAAAGTGTTGATATGAACATAAACTACTTATACGATATTATATATTAAATCGTATTTAAATTTCAATGTATGTATATATTACATTTTAAGATTACTAAATCACTAATAAGTGAATAAAACTAATTAAAATTTATCCACATACATGACAATGTATGAATAAACCATGAATGATTCACAAAAATCATCTAAATAAGAAACATTTAGATATCCAATGCAGAAATTTAAGATGTGATACAATATAAACATCTACGAAATAATTCAGTGCAAACATATTTCCATATAGTAGAAACACTAAAACATTAGGATATAATTAGAAAATTTATGATCTAACATAGAACATAAATATATAATGAAATATTCACACTTTTTTCACTTAAATCAACACATAAATAAGGTATACCGATGTAACATAGATAGATCACATCATGTTCACTAATGCATCCTGTATTTTAAAGCCTAAAAAACCTATAAATTATTTATTATGATTTCTATAACTAGAATACTTGGATACCATCTAACTTATATGAGTGGAATCATATTGTAATGTTAGAAAATTAAAACATAAATTGAACATTGGAATTTAACCTTAAAAATAAGATGCATCCAAATAGGAAACCCCACAATTATGATTTTAAAAAAATTATGGTCTTTCTAGTAGACAAAGAAAAACCTCTTGAATTGTTTATTCCAATATCCCATTAGATGTATTCTGACAAACAAAAACCGCTTGAATTGTTGCTTTAGAGTTATCATAAACCAACAACCTCTTGAATTGTTTCTTCCAATGTGGCATAAAATGTGTTTTTTCATGCATTCACCATATGCTAGAGTCTTTTCCCATTTTTAAGAAAAATATAATGTGAATAATCCCTATAATATTGAAAAGTATGCTGGTCATATTGTGATGGTGTAACAACTTAGAAGGTAATATAGGATTGTATCATCAACAACATGAGATAGGGGTATGGTAAGTAAATAAAATAAAAAACACTGACCTCACATTCATTACATGATTTGTATGAGAAAAAGATCTCAACACTCTTAATGATTCTGTAAATCTTATATATATATATATTTAAAAATATAAATTAAATACTTTTTCATTAAACTAATCTATATGAATTAAATTTATTGAAATAAATTATCAATAAGAATTTATTTTGTATACCATAGTAAATAATTTCACATATGAACTAAAGGTTTATTATCATTTAGGAATCATTATAGTTGAGGTGATCAAGACATAATAATTTAATAAATAAAATGAATAAATACACATTATGAAAATTCACAGGTGAGGCATTAACATTTTATTAAGAATCAAATGGTTGAAATTGATGATTTATCTTCTATTCAAATGAATAAATCTAGGTCTTGACATTTTATTAAGAAGGGTGAGTCATTAGTTAATGAGAAGTAAATTTCAGTGTATAAAGGCAATTTTAAAATGAAAGAAAAATTTGAACATGATGTAAAGATATAAAATGAATCTACATTTCCTCAAATGGGTCAAGTCACACTAACACAAATATCAATATGTGAAACTACTAGGAAATACAAATATAAAACATAAATTCTATGTTATAAATGATCCCAATGCCTATGATGCATATCCCTAAATTATAGAGAAATGATCTAGCAATTTTTTTTTCAATATTGGATTCTTTAAATATACAGGATAAGATTGATAGTGAGAAGACAATGAAATGTCATGAAAAAACTAAAAAATATTTGAATTAGAAAAAATTTATGCCTTGATTAAATGAAATGATAAACAAGGAGTACTCTTTAAAATTTGAAGGCAATGAAAATCCATGGATGATAGCTAAATCTTGGATATGTGTAAGAAAAAATAAAAGGAAAAAGGGTACCCAAAAAATATGGGGAATAACTCTTATAAGAGGAATGGATAACTTGAAATGGTCATTCTAGTAGCCTTCATTGTCCTTCCAAAAATTATAGTATTATAAATCACGTCACTGTATAAATGAGTGAAGTCATATTCAATAGAATATAAGGATTTAAATTTTTTCATACCAAGGATAGATAATGGAAATAGATCATTAGAATTGATATGATGTTGAAGGTGTTAGAAGAGAAAATTGAATAATTTTAGGTCAATATACTACAAAGCATTATAACAAATATAGATATAAGGCAACTATTCCAACTGATTAGGGAAAATATATCAATTTGGGATAAATAGAACAATTGTAGTGAGTGAATAGATATACAAGACATATGAATATACCTATCAGGTATTCTTATGTAACTTTTTTTTCCTGATTATATTAATGAATGAAGTGAAATCAAATCCAACACAATTTTATGGAAGAGAAAATTACAAACAAACTGGCATAAATGGCAAGGATTATAGTAGTAAAAATTAATAAAACATAATGCATGGAATAATGTATGTGGACTATCAATGACATCAAAATCATTTTTTAGAATGAAAATAAGGTAGTTTTGGTAAGTATATTCATGGATTCATTATCATGCATCGTTTCTTCATCAATACATATAAAAAATACATTTTTTGTAAAATATTACTATTACAACATCACAAAATCAACCAACCAGATATGGGATCCATCCTTCTTGAGATCCATCTAGATCTAACCAACAAGAACTAGTATTAGAACTTTTGTGCACAATTGTAGTGTAATTGAGGTAGTCTGATAACCCCTTTGTGGGGGAAACAAAAGACCAGAACCACCATCAATTGAAAACCACTTGTTTACAGAACATCCTGGGTATATCCTATTTAGTGAAACCAGTGTTCGATTATAGTAGACACCCTTATTATGGGAAAATACCATGGATGACCAACACTCAATCATGGATCTAACCAACCACCAATATTTAGGGATTTGAACTAGAACCTTGCTTGAGCAGTATCAGAAACGATGTGCCTTCAATTATGAAATTGACTTCCAGGATTAACATGAGGAAAAATATGACTGGTCCAGACATGAATCATAGGCATTGTGACCAAAGAATAGAAATAAACACCTCTTGTTTCAATTAAAATTTGACATAAGTGTTTGAAAACAATTTACTTACATGTTTTACAAAATCCTTCATTTTTAAAAAATAATGCATTTTTTGTAGAATGTAGAACATTGATAAAATTATTTCTTTCATTCTGAATATAAAACTAAAAATAAAATTATTATATTGAAACATTCAAAAATAATCAATTACTTATGGTTAGATACACCAATTGGCTAATAAAATCTCAAAACCTTGATTAATTTCTTATTAGAATAGCTACCATGGAAAATAGAGAAATTATAATCATGAAATACATTCTAGTGAATGGAGGGTGAAAATCAAGTTGCAATAATATACATAAAAGGAAAATATTAAACATTTACCTTACATATTTTAATGCTATAACCTAGGTTATAACGGAAAACCAGACATTTGAATAAGGTAAATCCTTCTTATTTTGATCAATGAAATAAAAAAAGTCAATTTTATTTTAAATAAAAAGGGATAGATGAAATCAAATGCAAGGAAAAAATGAAATAAAATACAGATACATGTATGAAATTAAATGAAAAGTGACCAATGAAATCAAATGTAGAGAAAAAAATGGAGGATTCTAGATCATAGATAAACTAAAAAAAGAGGATAAAATATTAACAGAGGTGTTTAAATTCCAATAAATACACTATAAGATGAGAATATTATAATGATTTGATAGTAGACTCCCATAAATAGAGAAAAGAAAGAGAGCTTGAAAAAAAATTTGATCTAAGAAGAGTAATGGGAGAAATGTGATTGGTTATTTTTAATTGAAAATGAATAAAATATAACGAATCTAGAATGTTAACTTACATAATCATGTAGGTTATGAATTGAAAATTTTAAAGGAGATGATAGATAGAGAAAATACTTCGTCGACCCACATAGAGGATTGATTGGAGATAAATAAGGACCGTAGAGAAAAAAAATGTTGTGCAATGTAGAAGTTTAATAAAGAATTATTTGTGATTAATATGTCTAATATTATATAGATGGGGAAATGAGATTGAACAAAAGGTGAAGCTAGAGGTGTAGGCGAAGGCGGAGGCGGAGGTGAGATACTGAGGCAAGAGGCAGTCTTCCAACAATACCTTGAGATATTTATAGTGTATCTAGATTTGGATGGGAGGAAAGATTCAATATAAAATGGTTTTGCGATGATTCATGGGTGGGTATTTGTAGGAATCCTAATCATGTTCTACACGACTCTATTGAAAGAGAAGTGGAATCTGCATAAAAAGATGGGATAATGTAATGCACAAGGGGATCAATCTTTGCATAGGAAATGGGATTGGGAAGCAGATATTTGTGGAAGTAATAATAGGAATGGAATCAGTCTCGGAGAGGTGGACATGTAGGTGGAGGAATTCTAAGGAGGATCCATGTGTTGTGGGAGGCATGGTTAATAGTATACATGTCACAATAGCTACCAAAACAAAATAATTATATTTTAAAAAGAAAAATAATACGATTGCTTGTGGTAATAAAGTAGAATATAATTTTAAGCTAATATTTGCATACAAAATGAATAAATGTAAATATATAAAACATTATAGATATGTTAAAAAAATATTAAAGTTTTAAGAACATGTTTTAATACCACTAGGTAAACTGACTATGATGATTTATTAATGAATCCTCTTATATAGAAATTCTCATTAGAACATACACATGTAAGGGAATAAATAAAAAAAACTAAGAAATTACCACTTATTGTAAACTTTTCAAGGATTTTTTAGTGGGATTCAAGAGAAATTAGAAATAGAATGTGAAAAATGAAACACGCTCTACCATGATATCCCCAATCATAAGTTTGTACCTACAACCAGATCAGAATGTATGAGCATCTGACTAAAAATATGAATCAAAGTCATGCAATGATATAACCAAAACCATTGCATATATGAATTAATTTTATGCATATGAAATATGAAAAGGGTGAAGATCAGTAAGTATATACCACACTAATTTTATCTAAATAATCAAAGTCCATGAAACATATAAAATTTCAAAAATGAAAAAAACTAAACTAAAAGGTTCAATAGATCAAGAACACACCAAAATATAAAATAAGTGATCAGCACAGTTTCAAGACCAAAAAACCAAGCAACTTGAAAAAATCTAATTAAAGGAGAGGGGTTAGGGAGGATAAAAATCCATGGATCCAAAGAAACTATGCATGTGATGAAATATAGGTCAAACAACTAACAATATTTATTGGGAATCCTAGTTAAAAAAAATAAAAATAAATAATGTATCACAATGAAAAAATATCATCAAACTAGTAATTAATACATTGCAACCTATCAGAGTACCTCCAATGAAAATTAGAAAGTAGGAATGTGCAATGAATTAAATCAACCTATTGCACCAAAAAACATCTAAGTGAACCTATATAACTTATATCTCCACACCATGGATTAAATAATCAAATAACATGAATTAAATCAGCTATAACCTAAGAATCTATGATCAAGGAAGAGAAAGAGGGATGGATTGAAATCAAAATAGAAACTGATGAAGAGGGCATTGCAGGGGAGATAATATCAAGAATGCAAATGAAAATTGAGTGAGGAAATGAAATGGAATGAGAGGTGGAGGTAGAGGCAGAGGCAAAGGTAATTGGAGATAGAGGGGGATTTGGTAGAGACTGAATCTACATGGGGGATGATAAAGAGGAATAGGTATTGTGATGGAGTTAGGAATCGTGGAGTGAAGGACATGTAAGGGAATGCATTAGGGAAATGAAACATGGAAGGAAATGAAACATGATTTAGTATATATAATAGATAATAGATTTTAGTACTTTAATATATAATAGATTTTACTAATATAAATCAGAAAAGAGTTGTGTACTGTAGTATAAATTGATGGTGATGATATGTTGGTGAAGATTCTTATCCACAAATTTGTATCAGAATAAACTTCCTATAAGAAAATCAAGGGGAAAAAGTGACACGTATTGAGAATACATGTCACTACTACAAAATAGGCCTTTAACATTGCAAGAAATGGTCTTTATCAGTGCTAGAAAAGTGATTACTACATGAGCGAGGTTAAAAGCCCCACTCTTTTATCAATGCTAAAAAAGAACTGATAAAAGGGTAATTTATCTATTCTAAAAAAGCTTTGATAAATGAGACCTTTATCATTGCTTTTAAAAGTAGTGATAAAGGAACCATTTATCAATGATTTCATTTAGCACTACTAAAGGCACCATTTATCTGCGCTTATAAAAGTGATGATAAAGGATATTTTATCAGTGCTTATAGAAGTGCTGATAAAGTATACCTTTATCAGCACTTCTAAAATCACTGATAAAGGAACGTTTATCAGTGATCATAGAAGTATTGATAAAATATACTTTTATCAACACTTATAAAAGTGCTAATAAATGTGTTCTTTATCAGTGTGTTGTAACAACACACTACAGAAACACTGCAGTGTGCTGTAACATCACACCACAGCCCCAAAAACACACCAGATATCAATAAAAAGAAGTACCAATACAGGATTTGATTGAAATGAAATTTAAAACGAAAACATAAGAAAAAACACTATATTATATGAACTTAAAACATTGGTTTATACAATTACATAAATAAAAATTATTACATAAATTCAAAAACATAAATGTTATTTTGTCTTTTAATCCTGACCTGACTCATGCTATTTTCAAAAAAACCACCCCTTCTCGAGAAAAATAACTCAACTGTATAAGAAAACAATTCTTATGTTAGTAATAATATAAAGAAATAAATTAATAGAAAGTGTTACTTTTACTAAAATTGATGTCAATTTTAAATAAAAAGATTCACTTTGAGTCATATCGGTCACACCATGCATCATATTGAGGTGTGGTTGATTCCAACACATCTCAAATGAATTTTGGATTGTTTTCCTAAAGTATCAAAACAATCTGAATGTGTTTTCTTGGTTTTGAGTATGTCAATTGTCTTTTTTACTAAAATGTCTTTTTAAACTGGAAACATGCACTTTTGACTCATTTCAATCATATAGTGTATCAGTTTGAAATAAAACAGATTCCTACATGTCACAAATGAATTATAAATTATTTTATTAAATCATCAAGAAAATCTGAGTGTGTTTGATCAGTTTTCAACGAGTGACACTTTTTGAACTAAAATGTTGATTTTAAACTGATAACATACACTTTGAGTCATACCAGATACATCATGTATCAGATTGAGTTGAAGATGATTCCTACATATCAAAAATAACTTATGGATAATTTATATAAAGTATCAAAACAATCTGAATGTGTTTTCTCAGTTTTGAGTAGGACAACTGTCAATTTTACTAAAATTGATGAAAATTTTAAATAAAAATATGAACTTTGAGTCATACCAGTCACACTGTGCATTGGATTGATGTGCGTATGATTCATACATATCTCAAATGACTTATGGATAATTTTCCTAAAGTATCAAAATAATATGAATGTGTTGTCTTGGTTTTGAGTACATCACTTTTATTTTATACTAAAATGTCATTTTAAAATTAAAACACACACTTAGACTCATACTGATCAAATTGTGTATCAAATTGAGGTGAAGTTGATTCATATATATAAAAAATGACTCTTGGATCATTTTCCTAAAGTATTTAAACAAATTGAATCCATTTTCTTGGTTTTGAGTACGTCAGTTGGCCTTTTTACTAAAATTGATGTCAATTTTAAATAAAAACACACACTTGGAGTCATACCAGTCACACCATGCATCAGATTGAGGTGCAGCTGATTCCTACACATCTCAAATCACTTACGGATTATTTTACTAAAGTATCAAAATAATATGAATGTTTTTGTTCAATTTTGAGTTTGTCAGTTTGTTTTTTTACTAAAATTGATGTCAATTTTAAATAAAAATTCACTTAGAGTCATACTGGTCACACTATGCATCAAATTTAGGTGTGATAGATTCCTACATGTTCTAAATTACTTATGTATTGTTTTATTAAAGTATCAAAACAATATGAATGTGTTTTATCAGTTTTGAGTATGTCACTTATCCTTTTTACTAAAATGTCATTTTAAACTTGAAACACACACTTTGACTCATATGGATAACATTGTATATCAGTTTTATGTGTGACTGATTCTTACACATCACAAATGATTTATGAATTGACTCCCTAAATTATTAAGAAAGTTTGAGTGTGTTTGCTTGGTTTTCAGTGAGAGACACTTTTTAAAGTCAAATGTTGATTTTAAATTGATAATGAACACATTGAGTTGTATCAGACACATCATGTATCAGATTGAGGTGAGAATGATTCTTACACTTCAAAAATGACTTAGGGATCATTTTCTTAAAGTATCAAAATAATCTGAATATGTTTGCTTAGATTTGAGTAAGTCAGTTTTCTTTTTTACTAAAATTAATGTCAATTTCAAATAGAAAGAAGTACTTGGAGTCATACTAGTCACATCATGCGTCAGATTGAGGTGCGGATGATTCCTACACCTCCCAAAGTCTCAAAAAAAATCCTAATTATCAATATTACCATGATTTCCATTGAATTTATTTATCAAACTTCCAACAATGCATGAGCAGCTTCGAATAAACCACCTCAACTCAAAAAAAAAAAGAATCCACCTATATAAGAAAACAATTATTACAAGTAATAGTAAAATAAATAAATTAAACATAATATGAAATAATAAAATGATTATATGGAAAATGATTTTACTGTGTAAATATCAAGATTATCTCTATGATTGAGCAGTGGAGGGAACTTGAAGGAAATTGATAAATGTCAACACTATAGGGGTGAAAGTTTTTGAGGGAGAAGAAGTCTATGGAAGTTTTGGTGTAGAAAGGAATGAAAGATGGATACATCACCCCAACTCAAAAAAAATCCACCTGTATAAGAAAAAAATTATTATGTGAGTAATACTAAAAAGAAATAAATTAAACATAAATATAAAACAATATATTAATTCTATGAAAAATGATTTTACTATGAAAACATTAAGAATACCTCTATAATTGAGTAGAGGCATCATCATTGCTCTTCCTACAAAGGCATTGGAGAGAACTTGAAATAAAGTGATAAATGCAACACCACAAGGGGAAAATGTTTTGAGGGATAAGAAGTCTATGGAAGTTTTAGTGTAGAAAGACATGAAAGATGGACATACCACCCCAACTTGAACAAAATAATCCACTTTTATAATAAAACAATTATTATGTGATTAATACTAAAAAGAAATAAATTAAAAATAAATATTAAATAATACTTTAATTCTATGGAAAATGGTTTTACTGTGAAAACATCAAGATTACCTCTAAAATTGAGCAGAGGCATCATCGTTTCTATTCTTGCAAAGGTAGTGGAGAGAAATTAAAGGAAAGTGATAAATGAAACACTATAGGGGTGAAAAGGTTTTTGAGGGAGAAGAAGTCTATGGAAGTTTTGGTGCAGAAAGACATGAAAGATGGATATACCACCCCAACTCAAACAAAATAATCCACCTGTATAATAAAAAATTATTATGTAATTAATACTAAAAATAAATAAATTAAATATAAATATGAAACAATACATTAATTCTATAGATAACGATTTTACTGTATAAACATCAAGATTACCTCTATGATTGAGCAAAGATATCATCATTTCTCTTCTTACAAAGGCATGACACATGGAAAAAAATATTCTAAAGTAAATGAACTCTATAAGGAATAATGAAAATTAAATCAATGTTCCATTATATAATTTTTCAGTAAAATATATAAAGTATATAAAATTAACTTTACATCTTTACAAAGGGTTTCCTTCATTATAGTTTGTTCTTTCGAGAGATTGGTAACATCATCATTTACAAAAAACATTGTCTGTATGAGTAGTCAAACATTTAATTTAGATTATGTTAATGTAGTAGAGAACATATAATATTATGAGAAAAAACATAATATATTAAAAAAAACTTTTACCTGATCATTGAAATCTCTTTATTTTTTTAAATATTTCAAGGATTTGGTTCCTCTATTGAGAATCCAAATCCCCTCTTTGTGGTCCCCTCTAGCATACAAGAAACATTGGGACCAAAATGAACTGATTGTGATGTCCCAATGAAAGGGTTATTCTCAATTGGATTTTCATCTGATTCTAAATTTATTTTAGTCACCAATAGGACAATTGACCAATTATTTTTTATTAGATGAGAGACATAAAATACTTTCACTTCTTGTGATTCCATTATTAATGACTCATCTCCCCCCCCCCCTTCACACTAAAATTCACCCTCACAAAGCCCATTATATCAACTTTCACTCCATTGACATTGTCAACCCATTTGCAATGGAAAATTGACACTTGAAATGTTGTATAATCCAACTTGTATATCTGTTCAATAATTCCCAAATATGACATATTTTTATAAATTGGATTTCTATCATTGGAACCAGATATATGCATCGCTTTAGACATAAGCGTAACACCCTTTTTTGCATCACACTGAATCCATTGTGTTCTTTTATATAGAATTTATAACAATTTATTACAAAACTAGTGCAAGATATAATATTTTCATTTGGTCCTCTGGCTATCCATTTAAGTCATTTGGAAATTGAATTTTTATTTTCAAATAACTCCTTATAAATTTGATCTTTAAACCTCCTATAAACTGTTGATTATGTTCATTTGATATCCATCCTTCATCCCGTGATGGATTCAAATCTCTAATAATTTATTTGTGGGATTCAATGTATGGATCAACATCTTCACTATTATGTAATATGTAAAGGTGCACTTGATCCCACTATGTTAAGGTAATTGTAACAACATATCTTCCAGAAATACCTTCTCCTAGAAGGCGTTCTCCGTGATGAGACTTTGGGAGACTCATGCTTTCAATATCTGATAGGTAATTGGTACATAATTCAATATATTCTTCAACAATATATCATTCTATAATACAACCTTCTGGCCAACTTCAATTCTTGAAATACCCTTTCAAAATCGTCATATACCTTTCAATGGGGTACATCTATCTATAATGGGTAGGACCACATAGTTTAATCTATCTTACCAAGTGAACCATTATATCAAAGAATAATGGTGGGAAGAACATCTCTAATTCACATAATATGACTGAAATTTCCTTATTCATGTGGGAAACTTCACTGGGTCTACAACTTTACTACATATGGATTTGAAAAAGAAGAAGAGTCTAGTTAATTTATGTCGTAAATTTTGAGGAAGAATGCAATGGAAAACAACCGTCATTAAATCTTGCATCAAAACATGATAGTCGTGTGATTTTAGTCCTTGTAACTTCAAATTAGTCATTGAAATGACATTCTTAGTATTTTATGACTACCCCTATGGAACTTTTACACTAGTAAGGAAAATTAAAAATTGAAAATTTTCCTATCTGGATAGAGTGTAAGATATTGGAAGAAGAAAAGTTTTCTATTTACCCTCAATCGATGCCAACTCTTCCCTTATCCCCATTTCAATCAAGTCCAACCTATCCCTGATTCCATCTTTTGTTTTTCTAGTAACATTTAGTAACATTCCAATAACACTATCAAATGATTTTTTTTCTACATCCATGACATCAAAAAAATGTATGACATACAAACAATTCTAATATGGCAATTCAAAGAAAATTTATCTCTTCTTCCAACTTGATTTTGTAAGGTTTTTCGAAAATGGTTCACTAAAAATAGTGTTAATATTTTTTACTTTATTGTATAGTTGATTGTCAGTTACTGTAGATAGTGTTGTACCTTTTTTGATATTCCCATTGAATGCTGTCATCGAGGATTGGTATTTATATCGTTGAGGTAAAAATTTCCTATGTCCTAAAAACACAATCCTCAAGGAACGTTTCAACCGAACTGAGTATGTGCATTTTTCAAAAATGGGACACCCTAACATTCCATTAATGCTATATCCTAATAAATTTCCATAAGTGGGGAAGTCATTTATCATTCCATAAAATATGGCTCTAAATGTGAATTCCTAACTTCTACGAGCATCATACATTGTAACACTTGTATACCACATCAATTTTAGATCTTCAATCAATGGATCTAAATAGACATTAATATCATTATTAGGTTGCTTTGGTCTAGATATAAGCAGAGAAAAAATAATGTATTTAAGCTTCATGAATAATCATGGAGTTAAGTTATAATTTACCAACATGATGGGCCATGTACTGTGAGTGATACTTTGTACACCAAAAGGATTCATTCTATCTATAGACAACGCAAGATGTAAGTTTCTCAGCTCATTTTCAAATTCCGAAAACTTGTAATCAAATTTTTTCCACTGACGAGAATATGCTAGATGATGTAGGTTCCCATATTTAATTCTTGTATATGCATTCCATGTTAATTGTTTTGTGGTTTCCTGATATCCATATAGTTTTCTAAACTATGGAATGATAGGAAAGTACCATATATATTTCTAAGGACTTGATTCATTTTTCATGTATCGATATGCACCACACTTAGGTAGTTTTATGAGTGATTCATGGTCCTTGCGAAACAATATGAAATCATTTGGACAAGAATGATTTTTTAGAGATCATTCCCATTGAACATAACTTTTGTTTAGCATCATATGTTCGGCATGGTAAATGATTTTCTTATGGTATCATATTATTCAGGATACCAAGTAGTTTTTTAAAGCTGGTGTCACTCCATCCACTGCCAGATTTTAAATTATAAAACTTCAATACATCTGATAATGTTATGTATTTAGTACAACCAATATACCATGGTTTCTTCACTACAAGAAATTCACCAAATAGTGGTGGTTTAAACCGTTTCCTTATGCTTCTGTGGAGGTTTCAAAAAACCACCGCTAAATTTGGTGTTGGTGTTCAATACGTGGTGGTTTCTTCAATGTAGCATCAATTTCTAGAAACCGTCACAGTAAACACATTTAGAGGTAGTTTTAACCACAAATATTTTTTTTTTTCATTTTTTTTCATGGGAAATGCCGTGAAACCACACCAACCACTACTAAATGATAATAGAAAATGAGGAGCCTTTTGTGAAGGTTTTAACCGCCACTAAAAAATATCCATTTTTTGCATGAAAACTACCGCTAAAGAACAAAAACCACTGCTAAATTGTATGGTGTATGTATTTAGCGATGGTTTAAACCGCCGCTAAAGGTAGATTTATAATTAAAGAAATGATGCTAATTCTGCCGCCCTAGTACTAGTACCCTGAAAGAAACATGTGCAAAATTCATATAACACCTGGTATGGGTAGGGTACATATAGAAATCAAAAGATACATACAATGCACACACACACAAACACACACATATATATCTATATACATGCCCATATTATGATTTCATAACAGGAGTGCTAATTTACATCACCATTTTTACAACCACCACTAAATTCATAACACTATAAAAGCAATCCAAGAGACACAATTTACATCCACCTTTCTTTTAAAGTTGACATTGCTACACAATCTCTAATCATCATACATAATCGGAAGGGAAAATGGCTTCATGGCTAGCTGGCCTAGAATCTGGCCAAGTAATCCTGTGGCGTCATCCATAGGGACCCCATAAGAATCAAATGGGACAACTATCTTCTCTTTGGTTAGATTCCATACATCTGAACTTTTCATATTTTTCTCCATACTTGCATTGTTTCCATCTTTTATGAACAAATAGTTAGTATAAAAAAGTACAATAAATTTATTCATATTAAAATTTATACCTATAATAGTCACCCTCCAGTATCCCCATGAAGAACTAGAAGTGTCACCCCACTCCCTCCTTAGCATTCCTATCATTTAATCAAATAAAATTAAGTTCAAAACATATATTTCAACAAATTTATGAAAAAAAATTTAAAAATGATAATAGATGCACAGTACTAACAAACAAAATATACATAACAATGATAATGAATAACTACACAAATGAAATAAGTGGTTTCGAAATGAATTCATAACTATATATACAATCATTTCCCCCTTCAATCATGTCGGTTTACTGCTCCATTACTTCATCCACTTCATCTACCCTTACTAGACTAATATTTTCAATATCATGATGGACAAATAAGTTCACTTCTTACTATTGATGATATTCAATATTAGAGGTCAAATCTTCCACTCAATCACCCATATCATACAAATCTATTTATTTTATGTGATCAAATACACTCCAACCTTTATCCACAATATCATTCACATAATATACCATTTTATCTTATGATGATAAGATATATGGATCATATAGTTCATGATCACCAACATCCATCAAATGAGAGAAGTTCAAAGAAGTAAATTTCAAGGAATCTCTTTTAACACCTCTGATAATATCGACCCATTTTCATTTGAATAAAACAACTGAAAAATGTCTATGGTAGTTTAATTTGATAATATCAGTTAACTTTCCATAGTATCCCACTTCATCAAATCTAAATATAACACTATTCTGTGTTTTCAAACCCTCTTCTCGATCAACTGTATGAAATCTAAAGCCATTCACGTTGTAAGCGTCAAACTTTCTAACTTGTTTTAGAGGACCTCGAGCAAGAAACTTCAAAACTTCTGAAAACTCTGATCGAGTATCAGTATTCATAATCTAAAAAAAGAAATATACATTATTATATTTACAAAATATATGTTTCAACCTAATATCCATATTTATTGCAATATTTGTGAACTTACACGTCGTGCAAAGCATTCTACAAGCTCTTTGTTAACAGATTTTGTTATATCTTTCTCATTTTATGTTTGGCCTCTCATTCATCTCTTTTTTGTATCCTCAAATATTTAATAAATGGATCTACAATTTTACTATTCAGTAGCACATATCTATGTGCCTGTAATAATTCAATTTCTGTTAGTGTAACATTTGTGGTCCTCCCAATTGATCGGCCAATAGTAAGAAATATTTTTGATTTCCCATGTATTTTAGATTGAGTCGATGTGTCTTCAAAATGTATAATTTGATTAAATCTTGTCTCAATATCATCCAGGTATCTAGAACAAAAGGTAAGACACTCCTCTTCCAAATAGACTTCAGAAATAGAGCCTTCAGGTTTAGATTTATTTCTTACGTATGATTTCAAATTCCTGAGATATCTATGAAATAAAATAAAAAAACATAATTATATATTTAATTAAGTCCCAAGAATTGTTTACTTTACTAAAAAAGATATATATAAATTACCTCTCAATTAGATACATCCATCGATAATGTATGGTCCCTCCTAATTTAGCTTCCTCAACTAAATACACAGTTAAATGCATCATGATAGTAAAAATGATGGAGGAAAGATCATATACATTGAAAAAAGTGTCAATAAAAATCTCTCCTGTAGGTTTTCAAGCTTAAATGGATATAGATATTTCTTACATAGTTGTCTGAAAAATGTGCAGAATTAGAGTACAACAACAGTAAACTTTTTAGGTAATAATGTACGCAATTCCAATGGTAATAACTATTGTAACAAAATATGTGAATCATGACTTTTAAATACATGTAACCTATGATGATTTAAGTCAACACACCTTGATATGTTACTTGAATACCCATTAGATACCTTCAAATGCTTTAAAATTCAAAGGAATGCATATTTATCCCTATTTTCATTGCAAAAATTTCCAGAGCATATTTTTCATTCTCATCTGGCTAGAGATCACATTTTATGTTCATTGATTTTAAGTCTTTCTAAGCATTGAGATGATCCTTCAACTTTCTATGATCATTAAGCAATGTGAATATCAAATTTTTACAAACATTTGAATGAGAATCATTCACAGATCTCTCATAAACACGTTTAACTCAAGCCATTAGTGAGATTCAAAGGTTTTGGTTCAAGGGAGAAGGGTAGCAGTTTAGGAGATAAAGGTTTAAAGGTAAGAATCCGAAAGAAGAAGCGTGAGAGTGAGTAAAATTGTTGGATTGACCTTAATTTTATAATTTAGGGATTTAAAATCATAAAATAAGGAATTTAGATTAAATTAAAATGAAATAATTAAAATATTGATGTTTTAACTTCGAGATAGAGAAATGAAAAAGTAGATCAGTGAGACACATTGGTGAGTTCTATTGGTGAGTCCTATAAGTGATTCCTATCAGCGAGTCCTATTGGTGAGTCCTATAAATGAGACATCATCAGTGAGTCATCATCGATGAGACATCAAGAGTTGATCATTTCTAACTCATTTCTGATGTAACTCATTCGTTCATAATTTATTGGCTAGTAAAAATGTTAGCAAGTTGATGTTTAGTACCAATGAATTCAAGAGTTATATCACCTTTTTGATAATGATATCTCAAAAATTGATGCATAAATCAATATGCTTTTTTCTTGAATGAAAAAATAAATTCTTAGAGATGTTAATAGCACTTGTGTTATCACAATTTATAGGGACATGTCTAAATTTATATCCATAATTTAGTAAAGTGTGTTTCATCCACAAAATTTGAGCATAGAAATTACCAGCAACTATGTATTCGACTTCAATAGTAGATAATGAATCATAATTTTTCTTTTTACTACACCATGAAACTAGAGGCTTGCCCAAAAAGTGACATGTTTTAGAGGTGCTTTTTCTATCTAACTTGAAACCACCAAAGTCATCATCAGAATAACTAACTAATTCGAATGGTTTTCCTCTAGGATAGAACAATCCTAAGTTGGTAGTATACTTGAGGTATTTGAAAATTATTTTAACAATAACAAGTTTTGACTCTTTAGGGTTTTATTGAAAACAAGCACACATACAAACACTAAACATAATACGAGGTCAACTAGAAGTCAAGAAAATAAGTCTTTTAATCATACCTCTGTAATTGGATCCACTGATTTTCCATCTTCACCAAGATCCAATTTATAGGTGGTACTCATAGGAGTATCACTACTTTTAGTGCTATCCATATTAAAATGTTTTAAAATTTATTTAGTATATTTAATTTGATTTAAAATAATACCTTATTTATTTTGAAATATTTGAAATCCAAGAAAAAATTTGAGTTCATCCATTAAACTCGTTTCAAATTCATTTTGCATCATTTTTGAAAAATTAATACATAAAGAATTTTTAGAAGATCCAAAAATAATATCATCAATATATATATTTTAACAAATAAAATATCTTTATAAATTATTTTTATGAATAGAGTAGAATCAATAATACCTTTTATAAAACCTTTAGAAATAAGAAAAGTGTTAATCCTATCATACTAATCTCTTGGGGTTTGTTTTAATCCATAAAAATCTTTTTTTAGTTTGAAAATATGATTTGGAAAATGAGGATTTGTAAAACCGGAAAATCCTCAACTATATACCCATTTAGGAATACACTTTTAAGATCCATTTGATAAAGTTTGAAGTTCAAATGTTCTTTGTAAGCTAGTAGGATCCTATTATCTTCAAGTCTGGAAATAGGTGCAAAGGTTTATTCATACTCAGTTACTTCTTCTTGACTATAACATTGTGCAACTAATATAGCCCTATTCCTTACTATAGTGTCAGCCCCATCCACTTTGTTTATAAACACCCAATTAGTGACTATGGTAAATGTGTCTTTGGGTCTATCAACAAGTTTCCAAAATTTATTTATTTCAAATTGATTCAATTATTCTTGAATAAAAATTACCCAAAATTCATCATTTATTATATAATTGATGTTCTTAGGTTCAATCTATGAAGAAAAGACTTGATGTTCAATCTAATTTCTTAGAGAATCTCTAGTCAGTGTCCCCTTATCTAAGTCTCCAACTACATCATATAAGGGATAGTTCTTAAGGGTTCTAACAGATCTAAAAAAAGACGGGCTAGTTATTTTAGGTTCTTCTATAGGTTCAGGTTCACTATGATCAGAATCTGGAAATTTTCTAGAACTGGAAGATTTTTTAGCTTTCTTAACAACATATTCAGAGGGTTTAGAATTCAAGTTGAGATTTTAAAAACCATCCTCAATATTTTTTAGGGGGTATTAGGTTCATGTGAATCTGTTTCATCAAATTTTATATGTATAGATTATTCCACACACTTGGTTATTTTATTGAAGACTCTATAAGATTTTCTAGAGGTTGAATAACTTAGGAAAATTCATTCATCACTCTTGGATGAAAATTTTTCAATATTATATTTTTATTAAGGATATATACTTTAAAAACAAAAAAATTTAAAGTAATTAACCTTAGGATTCCTATTTTTCTACAACCCATAAGGAGTTTTATTAAGGATATGTCTAATTAAAACTCTATTGACTATGTAAAAATATGTATTCATGGCTTCTGCCTAAAAATAAATAGGTAAATAATATTCATTAAGTATAGTTTGAGATATTTATTATAAGTTTATATTTCTCCTTTCTACAAATCCATTATTATAGGGTGTCCTTGGAGAATAGAAGTTATGACTACAACCATTTTGTGAGAAAAAAGATTCAAATTCTTGATTTTCAAACTCACAGCCATGGTCACTTCTTAATGTTTTGATTCTAAGTACACTTAAGTTTTCTACTAATCTAGCATACTTGGTAAAATAAGAGCAAGATTCACTTTTGTGAGCTAAAAATAAAGTCCAAGTATAACTAGAAAATTCATCTACTAAAACATATATATAGTGCTTCCCATTTAGATTTTAAACTCTAGATGGTCCAAACAAATACATGTGAACTAACTCAAGAGGTTGATAAGTTGAAACTTCTTTCTTTGATTTGAAAGATATTTTATGATGTTTTAATTTTTGACAAGGATTAAAAACTTTATCATTTGGAAACTCAGGTTTAGGTAGATCCCTAACTAGTCCTTTTCTAGTAATATTTCTAAGTGAGTGAATGTTATAGTGTCATAGTATCTTATGCCAGAGCCAAGAATCTTTATGAAAGGCACTTAAGTAGAAATCATTTTGAGAAACTAAGTAATATAGGTTAACAACATATACATTTTAATTTCTAAAGGTAGTAAATACTAAATTATTTTTAGAATTGAAAACATTACAAGCATCATTTTTAAATTTAACATGAAATCTATCATCACATAACTATGATATTCTAAAGAGATTATACTTAAGACCATAAAAAATAGAACTTTAGAAATTAAAATTAAATTAGTGTTACCTATTTGACCAAGACCAATTATTTTCTCTTTTTCATTGTCATCAAAGGTGCCATGCCCACCATAAAAGTTTATGAGGTTCTTGAAGCAATAGAAGTCCCCTATCATATGTATTGAACACCCACTATCCAAGCACCATAAGCTCTTACATGAACTCTTCAAACAGATTTCTTAAAAAAATAGATCAAACAAGAAAAGACTTTGGTACCTATATTTCCTTGGGTCTAGTAACATTAGTAGTTAAATATTTGTGAACCCACATTTGCTTCATGGGTTTATTACAAGAAATTTGTAAAGTCTTAGAAAAATAAACTCTTTTTGATCTAAATAAACTAGAAGTAGTAAAAGAATTTCCAATGCTGGAGGTTGGAGAATTTTTTTTAAATCTTGGCACAAAACCAAATTTTCCAGATTTTGGTCCAAAGTTAGTCTTAAAAAAATTTATTTTTCCAAGTTTATAACCAATACCAGTAGTATATTTAGGATAAAACTATTTCCCAAGAATTTAAATTAGATTATTTTTACCATTTATAAATTTTTCTAAATACTTCTTTAATTACACATTAGATAGTTTGAGTTCATTATTCTCATTGAGAAACTGATAATTCTTTTCTTTTTCAATAGTAAGTTTAGACTTAACAAAAACAGAAAGATCATGTTCCTTTTTGAGAGACTTATATTTATTCTGTAGTTCATTGCATGTATCCTCAATCATTTTTCAATACTTAAAAATTTATTCATTTTTAATATATTTATAATTATTAGAATCATCTCCAGAATAATAATAATTTTATATAGGGGACTCTATAGTTACCTCATATGTGTTTGTCAAAAAACACATGTTGGATTTGTTAGCTTTCTCATCATGTGATGATTAAGAGTCATTGGAACTATCCTTAGAAGCACTTTAGGTGGCCTTCATTGCCTTTTTTTTACTTTGTGTCCTTATCCTCATATTTATTTTTGTAATTTAATTTTGTAAAGTTAGCTTTTATATGTCCTATTCTCTTTTATTCATAGAAAACTATTTAATTTGTGTTATTACCTCTTTTCCAATCATTTTTCCAGTTTCTCTTGTTTTCATACTTCCCTTTGTAACTAGGATTTATAAAAAATTTATTTTTTTATAAATTTTTTTGAATCTTTTGTCTAGTTAAGCCATTTCCTCATCACTATCACTTGGTGATTCTTCATTTCTAGAATTTTTTGTATGAAATTTCATTTTCTCTTTTCCTTTGTGTTTAGAAGTAGTGGTTTTGAAAGAAACTGATTTTCTTTTAGGTTTATCATCTTCTTATTTTTTAAAGTTTAGGTCTTATTCATACATCATATACTTACCTATAAGATCCTTTATAGGTAGTAAATCAATTTCACAGGATTATATAATGGATACTAATGTCCCTCTCCATCTTTCTGTAAGACACCTCAAAATTCACATGATCTTTTCCTTTGTAGTAATTATCTTTCCTAGTGAAATAATTTTATTCACAATCCCATTGAACCTAAGATACATGTCAGAGATTGGTTTATAAGGATTCATTTTAAAGTTATCATATTTAATGGTATATGTTTTAAGCCTCATTTCCTTAACATTAGTGGCTACTTCATGTGAAACAACTAAAGTATCCCAAATTTCATAGGCTGTTTTACATACAGAAATCTGATTAAATTATTCATCACCTAAAGAATAGTATAACACATTCATATATTTGCAGTTATTATTATAGGTTTTCTTAGTTTCATCATTCCAATTTTTTCTAACAGTTGTAGGTATCTTATACTGATCAACTATAGGAGTTATGATCTCAAAACCCAAGCTTTCTAAATGTATTTTCTTTTTAAGTTTCCACTGGGCATAATTTGTTCCATTGAAATAGGGAGGCTTGTTTGTAGCAACACCTTCCTGTCTATTATCTATTTAAAAAAAATTAAAGAGTTTAAAGAACTATAAATTTTGAACTCATATAAATTTATAGATCTTTAAAACACAACTAAAATCATAGCAGAAAAGATATAAAAACTTTGATAACTTAAAACCACTAATTCCAAATATTGGTTGGAGTAGAACACTTAAGAGGGGGGGGGGGGGGGGGGTGAATTGAGTTCCTATAAAAATTTATATCTAAAATTTTTATTTAAAAATCCCCCAATTTAAAATCAAATACAGACCAGTTAACTAAATTAGTATATTTATAAAAGTTTTTATCTTTTAAAATATTTCTCGAAGAGTAATTAGTTTTCAGTTAAAAAAATATGGATTATTATTTTATCTTTTGAAATCAAACTACTAAACTAAATTCTAATATAAAAATTATCTAAGATTAACTATCAAAGTAAAGTAAAGTTTTCTGATTTAAATAAAATAGTGAAAACAAAACTTTGAAAGGCATAACCAATTTTAAAACAAGAGGTTCAGTCTCAATCCAAGACTTAATCCTCTCCACTTGGTGATCATCTACCACAAAGAAGTTTATATAATTTAATTTTGAACCACACCATAGATTGGGGTATGAAATAGCATATGTAGATGTCTAGTTCAACAAGACCTCCGGCATAGTTTTTCATGGGAGTGAAAATTACAACAGGCCACACAAGGACCTATTCCACTATTATCTGTGGGAGTGTAAGGCGTAAAAAGATAATTTTGTGAAAATATCAATGTATATTTCAGTTTTTCATAGAAGGTAGTGTGTGTTTATATAACCGAGAGACATACACTACTCATATTTTAAATAATATGCACAAGCAAAGATAAAATATTGAGAAGGGTTTTAGAAATATCTACGCGTTTGGATCTGAAGCTTTGAGAATATTTGAGGATAGATTAAAGTGAAGTTGGAGTCAAATTTTAGGAATATACAACAAAACAAAGGGTTGTGAATCCTTTTGTCTTCTATTATTAGTGAGGTAGAGATTTTCTCCAAGTTTTCTTCTCGAATCTTCCATTTTTTCTGAAAAATTTATTCGATTAGGATTTATAACACTTTTTTATTTTTAGCAGTTGGGAGTTCTTTTATTATTCTAAGATGCACAAGAAGATCAATATATGTTCTTAGGTTTTATCCTTTTTCTTGTTGATCCAGATATTCGCTTTATACAGTGTAATGAACAAGAAACATGTTCTTTGGTACCTGATACCTCATACTGGTATCTAACATCCATTAAATTTTGTATAAAAAATACAGACAAACTCATTAATATAATAAGTAGTGCTAAGTTTCATAAATATGACCATTATAAGTAATTTTAAATTTAAATGGTATAGGAAGGAATGGTGATGTATCGGGGTCGGTAGGTCAGTTTGTTGGTGTCTCAAACTATTGGTGACTCAGTCTGTTAGTGTATCATACTCTCGGTAGGTCGGTCTGTCGGTAGATCACTCTGTTGGTAAGTACTCCGTTAGTAACTCAACTATCGGTAGCTTATAGTTTTTAGAAATTATGAGTATCATTTAGTCAATCTATTGGTAGGACAGACATCAATGATTATAATTATCAGTGACTTATACTTATCCAAATTTTGTTAACCTGTCTTATGATATAAATGCTAACAAAAGATGTCAATATTAAATATAAACATGGTTAAACAAGATGTAACTTAATAAAACATAATTAAGCATGATTTTTGAGCATTAAAACTAGAGGAGGCTAACAATATACCCCTTTTTTATGATCAAAAATTATGAAATTATATACCACAATATTTGAATTATAAGAGATGAAATTTTAAGATAAACATAAATATTATACAGATCACTTAGTAAGCTTTCATTTTAATCTAATACTCTTTTTTAATCTTATGCTCTTGTTTAATATTATGCTCCCCCTAAGATATATTCCATACACATACACATTATATAAACATAAACATTCCATACAAATTCTCCCCCTTTTGGTATTATCAAAAAAGAAACAAATAATTAAAAGAAATAATAGATAATGATATGAAAACATAGAAGATATTTTCTTAGTCAAACAGTAAAAGTGGTAACAAAAATATTACAATAGATCTCTATCAAAGAGTCATACAATCACGTTTTCTCCAAAGTAGAGTCCATCAATTCCTTTCCCTTAGAATAAGGATAGGAGGTAGAAGCAGGAGGTTCAGAAGCAGTGGTTGGAGGTATAGAAAGGGCATTGAAGGACGGAAGAGGAACTCCTATAAAAACAGAAGGAGCAAGGCTTGGGCTAGAAGAGGTAGGAGGTCCTGTAAGCTCACGATGAATAAAAGGTCTAATTTAGCTTAGATATTGAGCAAGAGTAATGGAAAAAGGTGACTAGGAGGTAGATGAAGAAGTAGAAGGGTGTAGGATAGGTCAGATAGGAGAAGCTTTTGGAGAAACAATAGTAGTGCTCTAATGATTTAGGTAAGGTTTCAACAGATTGATGAAGTCCTTGATGACCATACCACCATAATCCACAGCCTTTTCAAAATCTTCTTTATTATCCATAAACTTAATAATGGTAGGAGTGAAGTCCTTAATCTACTTGAATTGATCTTTGAAGGCTTGAGTGACCAAAAGGTAGTCTCAAATTATCAACCAAATACTTGAAATGACTGTCCATCTGATGCTTTGTATAAACCCTCTTAAAGTAGAAGTTTACTTTCTTGGTTATCTCTTCCTGAGCATTAGTGGATCCTTTTGTGGAAAATCTTACCATGTCACATATATGATCACTATTCTATCGAATTTTTCTTAGGATTTCTTGGTCTGTTCCACCCATAATAGTCTAAAGCTCTTCTCTGATTACAGTTATGATCATCTCAACATCAAGATAATGAATAGTAAGATCATATGAGGTTGAGGCACCTTGAATTACATCTTGAACTAATGTTTTAAATTGATTCAAATCAAGGGAAGGATATGAAGGAGTAGCATTCTTAGAAGACTTAGAAGTGGTGTCTCTAAGATCATTCAAAACCTTGTCTAAAGATTCTCTATATTCAATGGTTAGGATATTAATGGTAAAAACCATAACAACTAGTTCATTATGCATATTTTGATTATCTGTGATAATTTCTTCCAATAGTGAGATCAACTGAGGTTCAACCTGAGAAATCACCCTTTCTGTTAGCATAGCTTCATCGTGTTCACTTGGCATTTAAATGGGAGCAGGTTTATGTGAAGAGGAAGATCAAACCACAATAAATAACTCTTCCTTAAAAGAATTGAGATTAGATTTAGTTACATACTCTACCAGATCAGGTATAACTATAAGAGTAGGAGTAGGAGCAGGTATCATATCCTCTAAATCAGGGTACTCCAAAACCAAAGTAATATACCATAGATTCTTTCTCCACACATGCACAACTATATCATCAAGAGGAGTAAATACATCAACTTTCAATATCTTTTCCTGTCTCTCCCCCTCAATAGATACTCTCTTTATATCATAAAGCAACTTTCAAACTAGATCCACTGAAACTTATCCTTCATCATGAACTTCATCATACACATGGACATCTAGAGATATTTCCTCAACCACAGATGCTTCAGGAGGTTCATGGGATTTCACAATTGATTCCTGTTCCACTAAAGTAGTATCAGAAAATTCTGCACCAGGACCTTGATCATCACTAGGATGGTCTGATCCATTGTCTGATTCATCACTTCCTTCTTCTTCCCTATCACTTGCATCTTCTACATCTTCTTTTACCAGATTCCTCATCATATTATTCATTTTCTTCCACATATCTATCACCAACTTCTTCTTTTTCTTCTTCTTCTTCACTACCATCAATACCAGATCTGCTATCATACTCAATGTTCTCTAACTCTTCAAGTTCCTCATCATCATCCTCATTTAGAAGTGGCTCCTTTGAGGTTAGAGGTTTAGGAGGACTAGTAGGTCCATAGGTCATCCCTTTTTGACTTTTAGTTATATTCAGGTCACTTCTATCATTAATAGGAGATTCTCCTCCATGATCTGCCTCAAATCCATCTTCCTCATCTAAATACACACCAGGTTCATCTGGTCCTAGACCAAGGTTAACAAGGTTCCCCAGCCTTATTTGGTGTTCAAAAACATTAAAATCATCATACAGTTTTTCATTGTCCTCAACCCACATCTTCTTCCAAGGATTCCAATTTATTTTCATCCTCTTATAGATAACTTTGTTCAGAAAATAATCATCATATTCTGTCACTATTTCTTCACCCTCATTTAATAAACCCTTATCTTTCAGCATAGAAGAAATAATCCTGGGGTAAAATATTGAATTTTTTTTAGTAAGGTTTTATCATTTCACTTATATACACCACAAAATATCTACACAGGTTGACCTTATATCCCTTCTTAAATAGATAAATAAAATAGAAATATTGATACTTTAGGGAGGCAAAGTTCCCTTTTCTAATACATAACTGATGCTAGATAAATTTGAACAACATCCTACACTCACCATTCTACTCTATTACTATAGGCCTTCTATGGTCTTCATTTCTAGTAATCTCAACCAATGCTTCCTCAAAATTGATCATATCACTGGGTGAAGGTGCACTTCCCTGATGATCATCACATACACCCTCATGAGGTACCTTGAAGCATTTTTCCACTACTTGGATGAAAAAGAATTTATTATTCCATTTACAATATACTTAATCCAAAGTATCTCTAAGAGTCCTAGAAAAAATTCCAAATATAGATAAAACTTGTACACTAGACTCAGATAAAACAATATTTCATTGTTGGAGAACTACTCCAACTATACTTGAGTTTGAAACACATTTAATAAGAGGGACTTACTTGGTAGTAACCACTTGGAATCCACTTATTTCTCTAGAGTGATGATTTAGCTCACATGTTTGGGATAGATGGGTTTTGATTTAGGTTGACTATATTCACCTCTTTGCTTCTTAGATGGATGTGACTCATCCAAAGATCTCTCATAAACACATTTAAATCAATCCATTGGTGAGATTCAAAGGTTTTGGTTTGAGGGAGAAGGGTAGTAGTTTGGGAGAGAAAGGTTTAAAGGTAAGAGTCTGAAAGGAGTTTGAGAGTGAGAAAAAGTGTTGGATCAACCTTAATTTTATCATTTAGGGATTTAAAATCATAAAATAAGGAATGTAGGTTAAATTAAAATGAAATAATTGAAATAATAAAATTTTAAATTCTAGATAGAGAAATGAAAAATTAGATCGGTGAGACAAATCAGTGAGTCATATCGATGAGTCCTATCGGTGAGACATCATCGACGAGTAATCATCGGTGATACATCAAGAGTTGATCATTACTAACTCATGTTTGATGTAACTCATTATTTCATATTTTAATGGATTAGTAAAAATATTAGCAAGTTGATGTTTAATTCTAATGAATTCAAGAGTTATATCACCTTTTTTATAATGATCTCTCAAAAATTGATGTCTTATATCAATATGATTTGTTCTTGAATGAGAAACTGGATTCTTAGAGATGTTAATACCACTTGTGTTATCATAGTTTATAGGGGCATGTCTAAATTGAAATCCATAATCTAGTAAAGTGTGTTTTATCCACAAAATCTGAGCACAAAAATTACCAATAGCTATGTATTCATCTTTGGTAGTAGATAATGCAATAAAATATTTCTTTTTACTACACTATGAAACTAGAGACTTTCCAAAAAAGTGACATGTTTCAGAGGTGGGTTTTCTATATAACTTTCCACTATAAAAGTTAGCATCAGAATAACTAACTAAGTCAAATAGTTATCCTCTAGGATAGAACAATCCAAAGTTGGTAGTATACTTGAGGTATTTGAAAATTATTTTAATAACAAGAAGGTGTAACTCTATAGGGTTTTCTTGAAAATGAGCACACATACACACCCTAAACATAATATCAGTTTGACTAGGAGTCAAGTAAAGAATACCCCCATTCACACCTCTGTAGTTGGTTTGATCCATTGATTTTCCTTCTTTATCATGATCCAATTTATAGGTGGTACTCATAGGAGTATCACTATTTTTAGTGCTATCCATATTAAATTTTTTTAAAAGATCTTTAGTATATTTTCGTTGATTTAAAATAATAGCTTCCTTATTTTGAAATATTTGAAATCCAAGAAATAATTTTAGTTCACCCATTAAACTCATTTAAATTCATTTTTCATAATTTTTGAAAAATAAATACATAAAAATATTTTTAGAAGATCCAAAAATAATATCATCGACATATATTTTAACAACTAAAACATATTTATAAATTCTTTTTATGAAATGAGTATGATCAAAAATCCCTTTTGTAAAACTTTTAGAAATAAAAAAAGTGCTAAGACTATCATACCAATCTCTTGGGGCTTGTTTTAATCCATACAAAGATTTTGTTATTTTGAAAATATGATTTGGAAAATGAGGATTTGTAAAACTAGGGGGTTGTTAAAAAAAACTTCCTCAACTATATACCCATTTAGCAATGAAATTTTAACATCCATTTGATAAAGTTTGAAGTTCAAATGTTCTTCATATGATAGCAGGGTCCTAATGGCTTCATGTTTGGAAATAGGTGAAAAGGTTTCTTCATAAATAATTCCCTCTTCTTGAATATAACATTCTGTAACAAATATAGACTTATTCCTTACTATAGTACCAACCTCATCCAGTTTGTTTATAAACACCCACTTAGTGCCTATGGTCCAGGTGTATTTGGGTCTATTAACAAGTTTGCAAACTTTTATTTCATTCAAACTGATTCAATTCTTCTTGCACAACCATTACCAAAAATTTATAATTGATTGCATCATTGATGTTCTTAGGTTCAAGATGTGACAAAAAGACTTGATGTTCAACCTAATTTCTTAGATAATCTCTATTATGTGTCTCCTTATCTAAGTCTCCAACTAAAACATCTAAGGGATGATTCTTAAGGGTTATAACAGATATATAAAAAGATGGGATAATTATTTTAGGTTCTTCTACAGGTTTGGGTTTACTTTGACCAGAATCTGAAAATTTTCTAGAATTAGAAGATTTTACTTGCTTGCTTAACAACAGAGTTAGAGGGTTTAGAATTCAAGTCTAGATTTGACAAATCATACACAATATTTTCTAGGGAGGTCTCAGGTCCATGTGGATCTGTTTCATCAAATTTGATATGTATAGATTCTTCCACACACTTGGTTATCTTATTGAGGAATCTGTAGGCTTTTCTAGAGGTTGAATAACCTAGGACAATTTCTTCATCACTCTTGGATGAAAATTTGTCAAGATTATATTTTTTATTAAGGATATATAATTTTTAACCAAAAACTTTAAAGTAATTAACCTTAGGCTTCCTATTATTCCACAACTCATAGGGATTTTTCTTAAGGATATGACTAATTAAAACTCTATTGATTATGTAACAAGTTGTATTCAAATATTCTACCCAAAAATAATTGGTAAATAATATTCATTAAGCTTAGTTTGAATTATTTATTATAAGGTTCTATTTTTCTTTCTATAAATCCATTCTTCTAAGGTGTCCTTGGAGAAGAGAATTTATGACTATAACCATTTTGTGATAAAAAAGATTCAAATTCTTGATTTTAAAACTCATGACCATGACCACTTCTTATGGTTTTGAAATTTTAAGTCCATTTGTGTTTTCTACTGACCTATAATACTTGGTAAAATAAGAGAAATCTTCAATTTTATAAGCTAAAAAGAAAGTCCAAGTATACCAAGAAAAGTAATCTACTAAAACATAGACATGGTGATTCTCATTTAATCTTGAAACTCTATAAGGTACAAATAAATCCATGTGAACCAACTCAAGAGGTTGAGAAATTTAAACTTATTTCTTTGGTTCAAAAGATATTTTATTCTATTTTTCCTTTTGACAAAGATGACAGACTTTATCATTTGGAAACTCAAGTTTAGGTAGATTATTGACTAGTCCTTTTCTAGTAATATTTCTAAGTGAGTGAATGTTACAGTGTCCTAGTCACCTATTCTAGATCCAAGAATATTTATGAAAGTCACTTAAGTAGGAAACATTTTGAGAAACTAAGGAATCTAACTTAACAACATATACATCTTCATTTCTAAAGGCAGTAATTACTAAATCATTTTTATAATTGAAAACATTAATAGAATAATTTTAAAATTTAATATGAAGTACATCATCACATAACTATGAGATGCTAAGAAGATTATACTCAAGACCATCAAAAAACACAACTTTAGAAATTAAAATTGAATTAGTGTTACCAATTCGACCAAAACTAATTATTTTCCCTTTTTCATTGTCACCAAAGGTGACATGACCACCATCAAATTTTATGAGGTTATTTAAGTAAGAGAATACACCTATCAATTGTCTTGAACACCCACTGTACAATTTCCATAAGCTCTTATAGGAACTCTTAAAATAGCTTTCCTATAAAAATAGATCAAACAAGAAAAGACTTTGGTACCCAGATTTTCTTGGGTCCAGTAACATTAGTAGTTAAAGATTTGGGAACCCAAATTTGCTTCATGGGGTTTCTATAATAATTTTGTAAAGTTTTTAAAAAATAAACTCTATTTTATCTAGAGAAACTAGAAGCAGAAAAAGCATTTCTAATGCTAGAAGTTGTAGCAGATTTTTCAAATCTGGGTACGAAACCAAATTTTCCTGATTTGGGTACAAAGTTAGTCTCAACAAAATTTACTTTTCTTGGTTAATAACCAATACCAGTAGTATATTTAGAAGCAACCTATTTTCCAAAAATTTAAATTAGAGTTTTATTTACCATTTGTAAATTTATTTAAATTATTCTTTAATTTCTCATTAGATAGTTTGAGTTCATTATTCTCATTGAGAGACTAGGAATTATTTTCTTTTTTCAATAACAAGTTCATACTTAACATAAACTAAAAGAGCATGTTCCTTTTTGAGATAATTATATTTATCCTTTAGTTCATTGTTTGCATCCTCAAGTATTTTTAAATACTCAAACATTTATTCATTTTTAATGTCTTCAAAATTATCAGAATCATCTCTAGAAGAATAACAATTCTATACAAAAGACTCTAGAGTTAACTCAGATGTGTTTTTCATAAAAAACATGTTGGTTTTGTCAGCCTTCTCATCATGTGATGATTCAGAGTCATTGGAGATATTCTTAGAAGCACTCTAGGCGTCCTTCATTTACTTTTTTGTACTTCCTGTCCTTATCCTCATATTTCTTTTTTGTACTTTAATTTTGGATAGTCATCTTTTACATATCCTCTTCTATTGCATTCATAGAAGACAATTTCATTTGTGCAATCACCTCTTTTCTAATCATTTTTCCAATTTCTCTTGTTTTCATACTTCCCTTTGTAACTAGGCTTTCTAAAAAAATTCTTCTTCTTATAAAACTTTTTGAATATTTTGTCTAGCTAAACAATTTTATCATCACTATCACTTGGTGATTCTTTATTGATGGAAATTTCATCATGAACTTTCATTTTCTCTTTTTCATCATGTTTAGAAGCAGTGGTTTTGAAAGAAACTAATTTTCTTTTAGGTTCATTATATTATTCTCTTCTAACCTTCAGTTCTTCTTCATACATCATCAACTTACCTATAATCTCCTTTAAACATAGTGAACAAACATCACAAGATTATCTAATGGATACTGATGTCCCTCTCCATCTTTCTGGAAGACACCTCAAAATTCACATGATCTATTACTTTGCAGTAATTGTCTTTCCCAGTGAAATCATCACATTCATGATCTCTTGAACCTGAGATACATGATAAATATAGGTTCATCAGGATTAATTTTAAAGTTATCATATTTAATGGTATGTGTGTTAAGTCTCATCTCTTTTACATTAGTGGTTCCTTCATGTGAAGTAACTAAAGTATCCCTAATTTCATAGGTTGTTTTACAAACAGAAATCTGATTAAATTATTCATCACCTAAAGAGAGGTATAAAACATTAATATCTTTTTAGTTATTATTATAGGCTGCCTTAGTGGAATCATCCCAAGTGTTTCAAGTAGTAGCAGGTATCTTATACTGATCAACTATAGTAGACTAGATCTCAATATCCATGATTTCTAAATGCATTTTCAATTTAAGTTCCCACTAGGAATAATTTGTGCCATTGAAATAGGGAGGCCTTTTGGTAGCAACACCTTCCTGTCTATTGTCTATTTAAAACAAATTTTAAAGAATTTAAAGAACTATAAATTTTTAACTCCTAGAAATTTAGAAATCTTTAAAACAAAACTAAAACCATAGTTGAAAATATGTAAAAACATTGAGAACATAAACCTTTGATACCAAATGTTGGTCAGAGTAGGACACTCAAGAGGGGGGGGGGGTGAATTGAGTTCCTATAAAAATTTCTATCTAAAATTCTTATTTAAAAATCTCCCAATTTAAAATTAAATATTATCTAGTTAACCAAAGTAGCAAATTTATAAAAGTTTTGATCTTTTGAAAGATTTATTAAAGAGTGATTTGTTCTCAATTAAAACATAATGGATTATTATTTTAGCTTTTGAAATAAAACTAATAAACAAAATTATAATATAAACACTATCTAAGATTAACTATCAAAGTGAAGTAAAGTTTTTTGATTTAAATAAAATAGTGAAAACAGAACTTTGAAAGACACGATGGATTTTAAAACAAGAGGTCCAGTCTCAAGCTGAGACTTAATACTCTCCACATGGTGATCACCAGCCACCAAGCAATCTATATAAATAAATTTTGATCAACACCCTAGATCGGGGTACACAATATCATACACAGCTGTCCAGGTCAACAAGACCTCTTCCATATTTTTTCATGAGAGGGAAAATTACAACATTCCATATAGGGACCTCTTCCACTGTTATCCATGGGAGTGTAAGTTTTAAAAAGAAAAATTTGTGAATATATCAATGTATCTTCCTATTATGTATAGGAGATAGTGTGTGTTTATATAATCGAGAGACACATACTACTCATATTGTAAATAATATACACCAGCAGAGCTAAAATATAGATAAGGGTGATAGAAATATCTATGTGTTTGGCTTCACAGCTTTTATACTCCTTGAAGGTAGATTGATGTGAACATGGAGTCGAATTTCAGGAACAGAAAACAAAACAAAGGGTCGTGAAACCTTATGTCTTCTATTCTTAGTGAGGTAGAGATTTTCTCAAAGTGTTCTTCTCCAATCTTCAATTGTTACAACATAAGTTCTTTTATTTGGATCCACAACACTCTTTATGCTTTTAACATATGGTAGTTCTTTTGTTGTTATAAGGTGCACGTGAAGATCAATATATTTTCTCAGGTCACGTCCTTTTTCTTGTTGATCCAGATATTCCCTTTATACAGTGTAGCTAACAAGAAGCATGTTATCTGGTACCTCATACCTTGTACTGGTCTCTGACATTCATTGAATGTTGTCTATAAAATATAGACAAAATCATTAATATAATAAGCAATGATAAGTTTCATAAATATGACCGTTAGAAGTAATTTTGAATTTAAATGGAAAAGGAAGGAATGATGGTGTCTTAGGGTCAGTAGGTCAACCTGTTGGTGTCTCAAACTATCTATGTCTCAGTCTATCAGTATATTAAACTGTCGATAGGTCAGTCTATCAGTAGATCAATCTATCAGTAAGTATTCTATCAGCAACTTAGCTATCGGTAACTTATACTTCGTGAAAATTCTAAGTATCATTCAGTTTCTCTGTCGGTAGGCCAAACTGTCGCTAGGTTAGGTATCAGTGACTTATAATTATCAGTGACTTATACTTATCCCAATTTTGTTAACCTATATTATGATATAAACACTAAAAAAATAGTTTAAGATTAAATTTAAACATGGTTAAACAAGATATAACTTAATACAACATAATTAAGCATGATTTGTGAGCATTAAAACTAGAGAAGGAGAAAAACTTTGACAAGGTGAGTTGTCTTGTTGCATAGAACTTTGTATCTATGTTATAAGATCTCCATCGACTGCTCCTCATAATATTTTTTATTCTCCAATTGTACCATTTCCATTTTAAGTACATGAGAGGGATTGGGTATGTAATTCCTCAGAAGAGATATGTGGAACACTTCATGAACTTGATACATACTTGGAAGAAGTGAAAGTCGATATGCCACTAATCCTATGTGATAAAGGATCTAAAAGGGGTCAATGTACCTTGGGATACGATTCCTTTTCTTTGTAAACTGTGACTCTCTTCCATGGTGATATTTGAAGGAAAAAATTTGTCGCCAAATTCAAACTTTGAGTACCTTCAACTATTGTCAGCATAGCTCTTCTTTTGACTGTGAGAAGATTTTATATGTTTTTGGATGGCTTTAACCTTATCTACCATCACATTCACAAGGTTTGGTACAAGTGTATTTTGTTCACTAACTTCATCCCAACAATTTGGAGTTCCACATCACTTTATATATAAAGTTTCATGTGGATACATTTGAATACGTGAGTGGAAGCTATTGTTATATGAGAACTAAACCAATGAGAGATATTGATACCATCCACCTTTAAATTCCATTGATTAGGATCTTAGCTAGCCTCAAGCATATGAATAGTCCTTTTATATTGGCCATCATTTTGGAGGTGTTATCCCATGCTGAAATTCAATTCAGTACTCAAACCATATTGAAGACTTATCTAGAATTTATATGTGATCCATGGATCATGACAAAATATGAGCAAAAGTGGAACCCCATATATCCTAACCACTTCCTTCACATATATCATGCCAAGTCATCCTAGTGAGAAATCTTCCTAAATAGAAATGGAGTGGGAAGTCTTGGTGAATCGATCCAATATAACCCATATAACATTCTTTCCTTTGGATGTCTTTGGAAGACCAGTGACAAAATCCATAGTGATATTATTCTATTTCCATGTGGGTATGGGAAATGGTTGCATCATCCCTTTGTAATTCTATCAATCTGCTTCAACTTTCTGAAATTCTAATCACTTTGAGGTGTGCTCATTGATCTCATTCTTTATGTTGTACTGCCAAAAGTTCTCTTTAAGATCATGGTACATCTTGGTGATTCTAGGATATATGGAGAAAGATAAGTTATGTTAATTTTCTAATATCTATTTATTTGTCTCTAGGGATGCAGGCACACAAAGTCTAGTTCCAAATCAAATGACACCATCCTCATTGATGTGGAACTCATAAGGTTTTCCTTTATTTACTTCTTTCACCTTATTTTGAAACTCTAAATATTCCCTTTGTGATTCCTTGATATTCTCTTGTATAGATGGTTGTGTAATCATTTGGGAAAGGTAGGATGTATTCCCTACCATTATGATTTGAAAATCCACCCTTTTCATATCCAAGAAGAAAGGGTCTTTCCCAATTTGAATCATGGATAGGGTAGTAGGTTATTTTCTACTAAGAGAATCATCTACCTTCTTCACCTTTCTAGGTTGGTAGTGAATAGAGAAATCATAGTCCTTGATCAACTCTAACCATCTTAGTTTATGCATGCAGAGATCATTATGTGTGAATATATACTTCAGAATTTTTGTGATCAATATATATATCACACTTTTCACCATAGAGGTAGTGCTGCCAAATCTTCAAAGAAAATATACAATTTACTAACTTTAGATCATTCTTTGGGTAGTTATTCTCATGGATATTCAACAGTCATGAGAATATTATATCACTTTATCATTCTACATTATTAAATAACCTAATTATTTCTTTGAATCATCACTGTATATCACAAAACCTTATCCACTTATTGGTAGTGTGAGTATAGGTGCATTGATTATCCAATTATTGATATCCTTAAAGATTTCCTCACATTCTTCTATCCACACATACATTATCCCTTTTCATGTTAATTTTGTTATAGGGTATAAAATCATGAGAAATTTCTCAAAAAATGTTGGTATTACCCCACTAAGCCCTTAAAAAACTAATTTCTATAACACTAGTGTGTCTAGGACATTCCTTAATTGAATTCGTTTTTGAAGGGTCTATATAAATTCCCTCAATTTTGATCATGTTCCCCAAGAAAGCGACTTTTCACATCTAAAAGTCACAATTTATAAACTTAGAATACATTTTCGTCTTCCTTAATGTCACTAGCACCATCCTTAGATTCTCTTCATGTTCCTCCTTACTATTGGATTAGATGAGGATATCATTGAAAATGACTACCGAGAAATTTTCAAGAAAGTTTCTAAAGGCTATATTCATCATATTCATTAATATTTTAGGGGAATTTATAGAAACCCCTGATTCACATACATTAACATTACATCACTTTGGGAAAATAATTAAAAAATTATAAAAATAGAAGCCCAAAGACTGTATTAATCTAGTGCCTTTGGAAACATGAAAACATGAACAATGGTACATAAGTGAGAAACATTATATCCCACTAGGTTAGTATTGAATAAAACCATTATTATACTCATCAAACATAATCCATAACCTTGGGAAGGAAACATAAAAATGGGTGAGCTCAGATGCTCAGTTAGGTTAAAAAGGGATACATGTAAGAATAATAATGAGCATAAGGGTATGAGAACATGGTCCTGAAAATAGAATATCATACCCTACATATCAAAGATCATATACATGAATCATGGAATAAATCTTGAAAGTTTGTAAGATATGAATCATAAGGAAATAAAGAACATAATTCATAAAATCATAACATATGAATAAAACATGTAATTGTTTAAAAAACATAAGCATATAATAATTATTTTCATAGTAGTCAAGGCATCTCTACCAAGACCATCTTAGTAGTATGGGTTCACTCTCTATACCATCTTGGTAGTAATGGTTCACTCTCATGGCATATTAGTAGCATGAGTTCACTCCTCATACCATATTAATAGTAATGTTTCACTCCCATAACCATTTTGTAGTCAAGGTTCATTCCCAAGACTATATCAGTCTATCTCATGAGATATAAATCTTTACCTAATGAATTTGGAGGGAGATATAGGTCCCAGCCATCTCACAATAAAATCATACAAACATGTACCAGAAAATCATAAAAAATTATATCATAACTCATGAAATGGAATGGGTATCATAAAAATGTAATCATATCATAACCTGTGGAAAAAAATACAGGTTTCATAATCATTTCATCAAAATCATAACCCATGAAAAGAAGCAGGGTTCAAAAGAACATGACCCGTGAAAGTTAAACGAGTATCATAAACATCATCCCATCAAAACATAAATCATTGAGAGAAAGATAAAGAATGTAAAAATTGAATAATTTCCCCATAAATTCATTAGTAATACCAATGGATGTCATCTTATATGAGAAATAATTTTGATAGATCTTTTAAAAACATTTCTTGAGAAAAATATCCTTTCTTCTTTGAAAAATGATTTTTAAAACATAACAACTTTTGAAAAATACTTTCTTTGAAAATATCTTTGAAAAATTATAAAGGAATATTTGAAAACTATAAAATATTTTTAAAATCCTTTTTCCTTAATTTTTTTTTGAAAACATGGTTTGAAATAAAACAGATTTTTGACCGAAGAGAAAAATACAGTAACATTTTTATTAAAAACATTTTATTAATCATCTTAAGTACAAAAGAGTAGAAAAATGGTAATTATACATGGGAATATCATGAATAAATATAGTAGAAGAAAACTCATTAGGTTTCTTAAGATATGTATCATAATATTTCATCAAAGGAAGCACAATCATTAATATTCTCAAAAAGTAATGAGATTGTTTCAATAAACTCTTAACACTAGGTTACTTGGGATCATACCATCTATGTGAGAAAATAGAATTAAATTAAGATTAAAAATATCCTTAAAATAAGTATAATCATGATATAACATCTAAAATTGAAGTATATACACCTCTAAAGAGAATTTAGGTGCATAACAAAACATGAGTCTCAAAGAAGGAAAATTGAGACAAAACTATCTTACTGATTCGATAACTTTTGAAACTTAATACCGATGAAATAAATATCATAAATTGGATATGTAAATAACCATAAATTAATTTATAAGAGACATATAATACATTCATGGGTAGTAAATACACTACACAAAATAAGTAAATGGTGAATAAGGTATGTTTCTCATGGAAATAAAAGTGAGATGAAATTCCCTTGCATTGTGTCTTGAATCTCTTCGTACTCATACAATATTCATGTATAATAAATTTAAATTAATTATAAATATTTTATAGAAGAATATTATTATATATAATATCATATATGGTGTGATTATGTCTTTATATTACCCATTTTTTAATGATTTCATGTTAAGGTTATGCTTTAGTTAATATTCTCTTTGTTTTTTTACATGTGTCTTAATTTGTTATATCTTTGGTCCTTATACTTATATCATGATTTCAAGAATTTAAACCATGATATAAATATCATTTATATTCATTATATTTTTATTATAATAATCTATATAATATATAAGTATGAAATAGAATACACTGTTCATGGAGACGGTAAGCCGTACGTACGCATGAATGCTGTTTCCATTTTTATTATTGTATTGAAAGAAATAAATAAAAAGAAATATATGTATATATATATATGTATGTATATAATATCATTAAATTATAATTATAATGCTATATATATCATATAAGTTCACTAAAATCATCCTAAATACATTCTATATAGTGTGTGAACGAATCACATCACTTTGAGGGGGCGATAATACACACTTCCTAAAACGAAATTATCATATTAGTAAAAAATAGAAAGTATAAAGATATGTATTGTAAAATAATTACAGAAGATTAAAGACACTATAAACATCATATATATTTTATATAAATATATTTTTCATCATTATTTCTACTATGAGAGGCGATGAAGGAAAAATGAATAATCATCATTTTGTGAGGTGATAGTTCGCCACACACATAAACAATATGTTCATTACCCATTAGATAGAGGTGTGTGTAAGTGTAGGTAGAAAACTTTTCATAAAACATCTAATTATATTAATTATAATTTTTTATATAATAATGTAATAATAATAGTAAATGCTGTGGATAACTTAAATAAAATAAAAGAACTTGAGAAATAATGTTACCTCTTATTCGGGTAACTCCTTTTGGTTTGCACCAAAGGGATTCCTTGGAAGTATTTATGACAAAAGGTAGGATTAAAAGAAGAATTTAGGTATTTTTTAAAGTTTATTGGGAATATATTGTATTAACTTAAGTGGTTTTATAGGTGTGAATAAGAGGGAGATATGTTGTCCTTTCATAGGGAAGGGAAATAGACACACTTGGCATTTTCGAGAACAAGTTAGGTGTACCAACATTTTTACCTAAAAAAGTCATAAAAAACCAACCAAAATCAATAATAGAAGGTTTATGGATGGCATATTTCCATAAAATGGGCGTTGGAAAAGTGGATATGTCATTTAAGCTCTTATGTTTAAGGTTTATTCCCTTCTTAAGTTGAATTTTACCTTAATCAGTGTAATTAATTTCAATTACTTTTAATAATATTTTTGTAAAAAAATTATGTTGAACTTATTATATATTATAAATTATTATTATTATAAACATGGAATAAATTTTCATAAATTAAAATCACATAAGTAGCATAAATTAATTTAAATTTAATCCTGCGGTCAGGTCGACAATGCGGGTTTTTAAAGGAAAAACATTCAAAATTTTACTACGTTTTTATTTTTAATTTCCAAGTGAAATTGATTAAAAATACCTAAAATGGGGATATTTATAAAAATATTATGTAATTAAAATTTGAAACAAATTTAAAATGTAATTTAACCTTATAAATAAATTAGATGAAAAAGTAGTTTTGAACTAAAATTCAGTATTTTTCACTATTCATTAAAAAATGAAACTTCATAGAAATATACCAAATTTTTTTCCCTAGAATAATATTTATTTTTCACTTTAAAAGTTTAAGTTTATTTTTAAATATTAAATCTATAAAATTTCCAAAAATTGGATTTAAAATGGGTTTTCCATTAAAAGGCGGTAAAAATACCTTTATAAAAAATATAGGTTTTTAACCATAGAATTATATTTGTTCTTATCTTATGTCTATCAAATCTATTGAATGATTATAAAAAAATATTTGATTGAATATATAACATATAAATTACACTAATATCACTCACTAATTTTAATTAATTTAATGTATTAGGAAAAAACAACTTTGTGACCATAAAAATAATCATATTTCCCTTTATATTCAATCGATTTTCATATTCATTTATAATTAACTTGTAACCTATGAATTCATATTATATTTGTGTAAACCATAAATTTTCATAAATTAGTTAATACTATTCATAACCTTTAATTTAACTTCTAGGTTATATATTTTTACATTAAATAATAAAATTTTAATAATATATTATTGTTTGATAAAACTCGGTCTTACATGTTATGCAATCCATCGAGGAAAGTCAATATTGTGTGTAATGAAAACTAACTTCTTTGTTCCGTATAGATAAAGATAAAATTTATGTTGCATATAGTGCATGATTAACTTGGTGTTGCATATAATTCAATCCAAACATAGTTCTTTAATATAAGATAAACTATTTTTAGTGTTGCATGAAATGAAAAATATCAAAAAGGTTAAATTAATTCGAAAAATATAATTCATAGAATCTCGTGGTGCTACATTATACCCCCTCAAAATGAATTTCTCCATAGAAATTCATCTATGTTATCAAAGGTTTAATAATTGAAAGTTTCATCCATAGAAACCCACATCATAAAAATAAATACTAAAACTTCCTTTTAAAAAGGAAAATTGGAAACATAACGGTTACCCAAAGTAACATATAACTAGGTTTCCACATGGTAGAACATAGGTGGAAAGTGAAAACATAGACATGAAAGAGAAATCTATCCATCAAGTTCTTATGGATAGTTATATATAATAAGGTTAAGATAAATTTAACAATCACAAAGCCATAAATCTATGTAAAGGACCTTCTGATCTATCAGAAACAAAGGTACCAGGATAACATTTTTTGTTTCAAGATCCTTTTCCTGAATTTCAATAATTTCCATGAAAATATATACTTTCATGTTTTCTGGAAAACCTCGCCCTTTGTTTTTTCGATGACCCACTTCACATCTTTATCCAAAAAGGAAGGTAAATGTTTTATTCCTAAAGCACTAACATATTATGATATCCATGATATGACAACCCATCTATCATCAGTTATCATCAACAAGTTATCTAATATGTATAAATCCTCATGTGGTGAGATAATAATTTATTCTCACAAACTTCATCCAAATTTTAAATTAATATTTCCATAAATGGTTAACCTTATAACTCTTTCAAAAGATGAAAATACAAAACTTTATAAAGGAGTCATGAAATAAACTTAACATTGAACCCCCTTATATCACAAAGTAGCTCTTGGTTTTCACATTACAAACATGTTAATACCCGCATCATATACTATCTTGAAACATGGAAATAACCAGAATTACCATAAATACTTTTGGAAAACATGCATGCTTCCTTATTTCAAAGGTTACTAGATATTTTCCTTAAATACAAGAAGTTTTAAACTTCATCCATGGTGACGTAGACTAATTTTTTCAACTAATCAATAATCAGATTTAGAGTAATCAGTGTTATCCAATTTACTTTATCCAAATCAATCATCTCTTTATCCAAGGAAAACAAAATTTTCTCAACACCTTGATCTTATTAAGGGTTACCTTCCCTTAATAAAATTATCATTTTTCTAAGTCTTCATCACCATTAAAAATATCCCTTTTAATCCTTAATTAAAATTTATTCTAAAAACAATTATATATTTCATGATTCATATAACATAACCTTTGAATTCCAAAACATAAGTAATTCATTCATCCAAATTTATTCTTAAATCATTACTCAAGATTCATCAACTTATTACTTAATACCAATTTCCTAGAATATAAAATAGGAATCACGTATTAAGGTTTTTAAACCTCAATATAATCATGCTTCTTATGATTAATGTAAACAATATTGGAAGAACATCAGATACCTTTCACATGTCATTTCTTATCTCTTTATCTTCAAAAGTATAACCAATACTCATATGACCTTCCTAATTATATTTATGATATTTCCAATTGGGAAGTAGGTTTTCATAATTCCCCTACTTTCCACATATGAAACATTCAATTTTAACCATGTAATTTCTATTTTTCTCCATAGACTAAAACCAGAAAGCCTGGGGTGAAAAACACATATCATAGAAGAAAACCACATAATCATGAAATATTACTTATAAGATGTCTAAATCATGGAACCTACCTTTTAATCAAAGACCCCTTAGGTTTATTCTAGGTTATTTATAGTCGTATTATATTCAAATCCTTTATAATGGTCTATGAAGAGTTTTTTAATTTCCCAAGAATATTCCCTAGGAGTCTCAAATTAGGTGTGTAGCAAGGCATGTTGTTGTGTACCAGATTACCTCGAGTTAGGCCCAAGACATCTTGTCATATTTTTTACCCTAAGTACATCTGTTCTAGATCCACATCCACTTATAGTATCTAGACAGGTATTTATTTCTAGGAAACCACTCACTCCATCCTTTACCAAAATTATAGGTCATTTTCCTATGATTTTCATTATCCTTATACTTATCCTTGGACATGTCATTACGGTTCTAACTAAGGTTTTATCATCATAGTTTCCAAAGGATAAATAAAAATTTTCTCTAATACTAAATATAGAGACCCTTTATTTACATACATTAATATTACATCACTTTTTCAGAATACTTAAAACATTTCAAAAATGGATTCCCAAAAACCGTATTAGTCTAGTGCCTTTGGAAACCTGGAAACATGAAGACTGGTACATAAGTGAGTTATATTATCTCTAACTAGACTCGTCTTGACTAGCACCCTTCTTATACACATCAAACACAATACATATCTTCATAATATGGGGAAAGAAACATAAAAAGGGGTGAGTTCAGATGCTCAATAAAGGTAAACAAGGGAGACATATAAGCATAATCATGAGCATAAGGGTACAAGAATATGATCATGAAAATAGAAGATCATACCTTACATATCAAAGATCATATACATGAGTCATGGAATAAATCTTGACAGATCATAAGACATAAATCATTAGTAAATAAAGAACATAAGACATGAAATCATAACATAGGAATAAAAAATGGAATTTTGGAAAACATATAAAAATATAATAATGATTTCTATAATAGTTAATAAATCCCTTCCAAGGCCATCTTAGTATTACGAGTTCACTCCCCATACTATATTGGTAGTCATGGTTCACTTCCATGGCCATGTTAGTAAAACGCGTTCACTCCTTATACCATCTTAGTAGTCATGTTTCACTCCCATAGACATATTAGAAGTCAAGGTTCACTCCCAAGACCATCTTAGTCTATCTCATGAGATATAAATCTTTACCCAATGCATTAGAGGGAGATATAGGTCCCACCCATCTCATAATAAATTCATAGATACTTGTAACATAAAATCATAAAAATCATATCATAACCCTTGAAATGTAATGGGTATCATAAACATGTAATCATATTATAACATGTGGCAAAAGGTATAGGTTTCATAATAATTTCATCAAAAGCATAACCTGTAAAAATAAGCGGGTTTCAAAAGCATATAACCCATGAAAGATAAAATGGGATCATAAACAACATTCCATAAAAACATAAATCATTCAAAGAAAGAGTATGAATGGAATCATTGAATCATTTACCCAGAAATCCATGAGTAACACCAATGGATTTCATCTTATATGGGTAATAATTTTGATATATCTTTTAAAAATATTTATTGAGGAGAATATTCTTTCTTCATTGAAAAATGATTTTTAAAACATAAAAAATTTTAATTATTTTTTTCAAAATAGATTTGAAAACTTATAAATTAAGAATTTAAAACCATAAAAATTTTTAAAATCCTTTTTCCTTGAAAAATATTCTGGGAAACATTTTTGAAAATATTGTTTTTGAAATAAAAAAGATTTCTATCTGAAGAGAGAAACACGATCATATTTTTCTTAAAAATAATTTATTAATCATATTAAGTAATAAAGAGTGAAAAAAAGTTAATTATACATGAAATTATCTTGAATAAATAGAGGATATGAAAAATCTCAAGTTTTATTAAGATATGGATCATAACATTTCATCAAAAGAAGCATAATCATTAAAAATCTCGAGAAGCGATGTGATTGTTTCAATAAACTCTTACCACTTGGTTACATGGGATCATCATCTCAATGAAAGAAAATGGAATTACATGAAGCTTAAAAATATCATTAAAATAATTAGATTCATGACATAACATGTCAAATGTAAGTATATACACATATAAAAAAATTAGGTGCATAACAAAACATGAGTCTCAAAGAAGGCTAATTGAGACAATACTATTTTTTCGAATTTGGTAATTTTAAAACTTAAACCACATAAAAGAATAATAATAAATTGGATATGTAAATACCCATAAATTCAAGTATAATATAAATACAATGCATTCATGGTAAGTACATACACCACACAAAATAAGTAAGTGGTGATTAAGGCATGTATCCCATAGAAATAAAAGTGATATGAAATTCCCTTACCTTGTGTCTTGACTCTCTTCATACTCATTCAAGATTACTGTATGATAAATGTAAATTTATTATAAATATTATAAATAATAATATTCTTATATATAATACCATATATGGTTCTATTATAACTTTATATTACCTGTTTGTTAATGCTTTCATGTTAAGATTACGCTTCGGGTAATATTCACTTTGTTTTTCGAACATGTCTTAATTTGTTATATCTTTGGTACTTATACTTATAAAATGATTTCAAGAATTTAAAACATGATATAAATATCATTTATATTAAGTATATTTTTATTATAATAATCTATAGGATATAGAAGTATGAAATGGAATACACAGTTCATGGAGATGGTAAGCCGTACATACGCATGAATGTCGTTTCCTTTTTTATTATCGTATTGAAAGAAAGAAAGAAAACAATATATATATATATATATATGTGTGTGTGTGTGTGTGTTTGTGTGTGTGTGTATAATATCATTAAAGTATCATCATCATGTTATATATATAATATGATTTTACTAAACACATCCTTAATACATTCCATGTAGTGTGTGAACAAATCATATCACTTTGAGGAAGCGGTAGTCCATCGTTCCTCAAATGAAATTACCATATTAACCCAAAATAGAAAGTATAAAGATATGTATTATAAAAGAATTAAATAAGAATAAATAATTTATAAATATAATATATATTATATATAAAATAAGTGTCCATTATAATTACCACCATGAGATGCGGTAAAGGAAAAATGAACAACATCATTTTGTGAGGCGGTGGTTCGCCGTACACATAAACAATATGTTCGTTACCCATTAGATGGATGTGTGTGTATGTGTAGGTAGAAAAATTATCATAAAAACATGTCCATATATTTATTATAATTGTGTTTTTTATAATAATGTAATAATAAGAGTTGATAGAGTGGTGAATTGAAATAAAATAAAAGAACATGAGGAAGAATGTTACCTTTTATTCGGGTAACTCCTTTTGGTTTGCACCAAATGGATTCCTTGGAAGCCTTTCTTTAAAAATGGATGCTTCATGAAGGAAGGGAGGGATGTTTGGAAGTGTATTGGTCATATCTTTCATGAACCTAATTGGTTTGAGAGGTGTTAAGAATAAGGAGAGGTGATGGCCTTTTATAGGGAAGAGAATGGACACTCTTGGAATTTTTGAGAACAAGTTACATGTAACCATGTTTTTACATAAAACATTCATAAAAAACCAAAAAAATAAAAAATAAATAAGGGAAGTTTTATGGGATATATATTTCTAGTTTTTGGGTGTTGGAAAAGTGTCTAGGTCATTTGGGCCCTTAAGTTTAAGGTTTATTCCCTTGTTAAGATTAATTTCACCTTAATCGATGTAATTAATTTTAATTACTTTCAATGATATTTTTGGTCAAAAACTAAGTTGAAATTATTATATATTATAAATTATTATGATTAAAAATATGGAATCTATTTTTTAAAATTCAAATCATAGATGTGGTAGAAATTAATTTAAATTTGATCCAGTAGTCGGGTCGATAATGCAGGTTTTTAAAGTAAAACCATTAAAAATTTTACTATGTTTTTATATAAAATTTTAATATTTATAAAAATATTATCTAATTAAACTTTTAAAATAATTTAAAATTTAATCTAACCTTATAAATAAATTAGATGAAAAAGCAATTTTGAACTAAAATTCAGTATTTTTCACTAATCATTAAAAAATGAAAATTCACAGAAAAATATAAAAAATTTACCCTAAGCTAATATTTATGTTTTTATTTAATATATTAAGTTTATTTTTATATATTAAATCTATAAAATTTCTCAAAATTGGATTTAAAATGTATTCTTCATTAAAAGGCAGTAAAAATACCTTTATAAAAAATACAGGGTTTTAAACATAAAATTAGGTTTGTTCTTATCCTATGTCTATCAAATTTATTGAATTAATATAAAAAATATTTGATTGAATATATAAAATATATATTACATTAATATCACTCACTAATTATAATTAATTTAATATATTGGGGTGAAACAACCTTGTGACCCTAAAAATAATAATATTTCCCTTTATATTCAATCAGTTTTCACATTAATTTATAACTAATTGATAACCTATGAATTCATCTTATATTTTTGTAAACCATATATTTTCATAAATTATTTTATACAATTAATAACTTCTAATTTAACAGCTAGTTTATATCTTATTATATTATATAATAACATTTTAATAATATAATATTTTTCGGTAAAACTCAGTATTGCGTGTCACACAAGCCATAAAGGAAAGTATTTGTTGCATGTAATTCAAGCTAACCTCGGTGTTCCATATAGATAAAGATAAAATTTATGTTGCGTGTAGTGCATGATTAACTTTTTATTGCATATAATGCAATCCAAACATAGTTCTTTAATATAAGATAAACTATTTTTAGTGTTGTGCAAAATAAAAAATATAAAAAAGGTTAAATTAATTAAAAAACAATTCAAAAATCTCAGGGTGTAACATTTTACTTCCCTTAAAATGAATTTCTCTCTAAATGTGTTTCTGGGTTATCAAATTTGTAATACTTTAAAGTTTCATTCATAGAAACCCACATTGTAAAAATGAATAATAAAACTTTCTTTTAAAAATGAAAAATTGGAAGCATAATGGTTACCCAAAAACTAGTGCATAAATGGTTTTTTACATTAGTTTTTATGATTTTTCATGTCAATTTTTAAGGGTCGTTATTGTATGGGATGTAGTAAATAAATTTTTCAAGTTGGTAAATTAAAACCGATGTTATAAATAATATATGAAATTGGTTTTTCACATCAGTTATTGGATAACCGACGTGAAAAATGATGCGTAATTTGTTTTTCGTGTTGGTTACAGGATAACCGACATAAAAGACAAATTATTCACCCTTTATCACACTATTTATTTTAAATAAATGATGTTATAAATGATTTTTCACATCGGTTATTGGATAACCGACATGAAAAATAGTGCATAATTTTTTTTCACATCATTTATTGGATAAATGATGTGAAAACAATGCGTACATTTTTTTTCCATGCCGGTTATCTAATAATTGACGTAATTTTTTTTTTAAATATTACATTCATTCAACATCCAGCATAGTAGAAACCAGAAAACAACAAACAAGGTAGTAGAAAAGCCAATAGAAAAATCATTAAAAGACACATACAATTGAACCTTCAAATAAACTAAAAACCAATCAAACCTATAAAATGATTTTCCCATTCAATTTGTAAATTTATTAACTCCTCTATAGTATACTAATACTCATCATCAAAATAAACAAATATAATATAGAAATCATTTTACATGAATTTTCAATAAAACATATTAAATATTACAGAAAGCTTTATAAATAAATATAACCTTATGAAACTTTGTAACTATCCTGGTTGAAATTGTTTCATACATGAATATTAAAACATAATATCCAAATTTAGTTCCACCTTGTTTTTTATGACACTATTTCCAAGATATTTTAATTTAAAATAACATTTTTAATTAATATATCCACAATTTAGTAATTGTAAATGAAAATTCACCTTAGATTTTACAAATTTGATCTTGGCACGCTTTTTATTTGTTATCTCTTTAAATAAATTCCATGCCCTGTTTGAAAATAATATGAATATAATAAATTTTATTCACTATAATATAAAAAATTAATAAAATAAGCAAACTTACATGTTCAATACATTCTTAAAAGTTTCTCTTACTTCACTATGGATAGAGCATAACCAATACAATGTATTATCTCTTGAAGAAAAATACCCAACATCTAATTACCACTGATATAAAAGAAACTTTAATATGAGTTGTTAATATTTTAAGTGATATACAACACATTTTGAGAAAAAATATTTCATACCTTTCAAGATATAGAAACATCCAACACTAAATTATTACATTCTTCTGAAATATTTCAGCTATATAAACTGTTCTTTCAGCATCAATCATTGTCAAAGCTACAGGATAAATAAATTCTGGGTCAATAAATCCATATACATATATCTTTTCATGCTTTGTACACATTTTATATAGATACCTAATATAAATCATACATAATTATAAATTTTCAATAAATTAATGTAACAATTTTTTTTGTTAATTGACTTACATGAAAAAAAGTACATCCTGTTGATGTCCAATTGATCTCCAGCTAAAAGCTCCAAGATATCATTTTTCAAAATCCCCATAGCCATTGAACGCCCACAAATAAAAGCATCAAATGGAATTTCATATACTCCTAATAACAAATTTGAGTATGTTGACAACCGATCTAGACCAGTAGAATCTATATCTGAAGTCACGACACTTCGATTTTTTTGTTTTCTATACAATATTTCTTTACCTTTAAAGTATTCCTATAAAAAATTATAGAAATATATAAAATTTAAAATGATAAAACAAATTTACTAAAAAAATGAAATAAATTATAACATATATACATACCTCTATGGTAATATGTCGAAGTAGTCTATACGGACAAACTAAAAAATGACTGATACTTTTTCCTAATATACTCACTTCATCTGTAGGACATGGTATTTTTTCTGATATATCTATAATATCTTATATAGTGACCCTGTGATGATCTATCTCAATCTGGAAATGATGAATTGTATCGCTGATATAATATATCATCGCATATGTAACAATATGATGAGGATCATCAACATATAACTCACAATAACATGGAAGTTGTGGAGGAGGGGTGTTGGGGTAGGACAAGAAGGAGTGGGGTATGGAAACATAGATGTGTGAGTAGGATAAGGAAGAGGAGTGGGATTTTATGGTGGAGGTGGAGGAGTCAGATCGGCATGCCAAAATAGTCCTTGAATGTCTTCAAACATTTCCTGTACCAAAAGCTCTAATCCTATCCTCCATCATCTATTGAATATCCTGAACTCTGGATTCCAAAGATTCTATTTTTTATAAACATTATCCTTTGAAGAAGATTCCGAATATGGAAATACTTTTCTTACCGATACACCTACTTGATATCCTCATACATGACCCAGGTGTTCGGGTTTTCCTAATGTTGTAGCTAAAATATCCCATCTACCCTCAGTAATAAAGACCCATATGTGATATTCTCCTTAATAGAATCCTATATGGAATATTTAAAAAAATAAATAATGTATCACAATATATAAAGAGTGGATTTAACTTCAATAAATAAATAAATATCTTACAATCTTATCAGCTACAACTCTTGACTCTTCCATAAGATATTGTTATTTTTTCCCATTTGACCCCTCTTCCATTTTTTTGTCTAGTGTGGGGGGGGGGACCTCTCCAGATCCTCATAACTCAGCTCTCAACTTTTGAAGTTTTTCTTCTAGTATGTATTCTTCCAATAATGTATACCCTCCCCGAGATAATGTATGAGGGTATACATTCCTATATTGAATTTCCTAATGATATCTCCTCGATTTCTATAAACTAAGAATTAAGAATAAAGAAACCATTAACATGGTCATTAATATAAAAAAGCATCTAAAAAGGTAACATTTGACATCCTAAATACTCTTCTCATTATATTCTTTCAATAAATTGTTTCCATGTATCTTTATCTATAAATGGATATATATCACATGGATTTTCATGCTGTCTATTCCCAAAAATGAAATGTGACATGAGGGATGATATAAAATCACTCCATCTCCTAACTTCTGATGATAAAAATTTCCTCCTAACTCCTCTAGTGTCAGGTATATCATATTTCATCTGATAAAAAGGGGAAAAACTTATATTATTATAAATATTTCAAGATAAGTAAAATAATAACAAAAAATATTTACAAAATATTCTCCCACAGTAGTGATAATGTCTCTTTGTTAATACTTCACCAATCTTCAAACAAAATAATAACTTTACTTTTATCCTATACCGATACAAAAGTATTGAATTGTTCTGAATTTTGACCTATTATAATATCATTATCATCAAAGTCCAATGGTATCCTCTGTTCTTGGGTACGTGCAACTGATAATTTTGGAAAATGTATGCTACCATGTTTACCAACCCTTGAACTCTTTTCCCCCTATGGAAGTAGATATCTCATGTAAAGAAGGACGAGGAGGCTCATCAATAAGAGCATGTGTAAGTTCCTCCCTAGAGGTATGAGTATGATCATCTCCAGGAATATGTGGTGGATTAGAGGATTGATTTATCAATATCCTAAAAATCAAAGTAACATCAATTAGTATAAAAATATACAAATCTAAAAATTATATAAAAATGTAAATATAAAATTAACAATTATCAAACAAAAAGAAAATTAAAGTAAATGTAACAAATTTTTATTCATATTTTATTTATAGTTAACTAAAATGATAACAATATTAATAAGAGGCGAAATGACATAAATGAATGAAAAATACACAATATTAATGAGATGAAATGACATGGTAAAAGTTCACCAACCTGATAAATCATTTTCAAAATAAAAATAATTCTTTTATAATAAACTCTTATATAATATATTATGTTTTTATTTAAAATGTTAAATTTAAAATAATTGGTTTTCAAAAAAATAAATTAATAAAAAAACTTCCATTACATACGCATGCTATAAGAAAACACGGTTCGAGGACTTGACGCTGTGACCGACGCCCCACACCCCAACCCCCCCCCCCCCCCCAATGCCCCTTAAGTGTAAACATGGAAAACGAGACAAAACTAAACTAATGTAAACAAAAAATTTAACTTATTAGTTATAATATGTGTTGAAAATCAAATTAAAATATCTAGCTTATAAAATGTGAAAAATCATATCTTAATTAAACATATGTTACCTGTAATATTAAAAATGTACTAAAGATTGTTTTCCCAAATTCCTTCGTCATGATCATTCTATATGGAACAAACCATGTATTCAGCGTGTTCAGTAGTATTATTTGTTAATCATTCCATGGATATAGGGATCTCACATATATCAGCATCTTCTTCAAGTTTATCATCACCAACATACTATTTTTTCCTTGTAAAACAATATCCCACTACATATCGTATTGATCAAGAATATAGAAAATTTGTTTTCATGTGTTTCTATGATAAAAGGATCATTTGTGTATTCTAAATTATTCAGATTAACTAGTGTCATTCAAAATTCATCGTGTCGGGAACTGTTGTTATCGATAAACCATTTACACTTAAACACTAGAACTTAAAATTTAATGTAATCAACCTCCCATATTTCTTAAATGACTCCATAATATGTGGTTGATGTGGAGATTGGGTTTTTTTCTTTGGGACTTGAAAAATTCATTGCTTCTATGAACACTGACACACTACTATTCCAAGCCTCACTTATGTTGTCATGATCTTTTGTATGAAAATTATAGCCATTAATGTCATACACGAACCATGTTATCAAATTAAAGCTTGGAACACCCACTAACCATCTCAATTTTTCTGATGCATCTGGTTTCATGGTCTATTTAAACCATGGGAAAAAAGTTTTGTTTTGCACATTCAAAATCCATATATCTTTCTTCCTTGGATAACTTTGTTTCAACTCATTAATGTGCAATGTTATATATGGTTGAGAACCATCTATGTTATTCAATATGTATAACTATACCTTATTTATCTATTCACATGTAAATAATTTGACTTCCAATCCATGAATCCTCATTCCCCTAAAATTAACTCATTCATGGAAAGATTTAGGAAAACCGATGTGCTCCAAATCAGACAAATAGATTGTACAAAACTCTACACCCTACTCATAAATATACTTCTCAATAATGGATGCTTTAGGTCGATATAGATTCTTAACATACCCCTTCAATATCTTTATATAACCTTTAAAAGGATAAATACAACGTAGATATATAGGTCCACAAATCTTTATTTCTTACACCAAATGAACCATTAAATGAACCATGATATAGAAAAAATATGGAGGAAAATACATTTCTAATTGACAAAGTATAGAAACCACTTCATTCTCTAAAATGTTCAAAGCATTAAAATCAATCACCTTATTACAAGTTCAGTTAAAAAAATAACTCACCTTCATGATACTCATTCTAAAATGGTTGGGAAATATTCCATGCAATGAAACTGGTAGGACCTATTGCGTCATGATATGGCAGTCATGAGATTTCATACCTGTCAACTTCAAATCCTTTAAAGACACAAAATTTTTTACTTTTGAAGAATAACCATGTGGAACTTTGATATCATGAATACATTGAAAAAATCTATTTTTCTCCCTCTTGGATAAGGTATGACAAGACAGGGGTAGGAATGTTCACCTTGATGAGTGCAAGCCAACTCTAAACAAATTTCCATTGAGAGTAAATCCATTCTTGAATTCAACCCATATTTAGTATTTCCTTTAATATCTAACAATGTTACAATAAAAATTTCACAGATATTCTTATCCACATATATGAAATCAATGTTATGTTTCACCTCATGATATATCCAATATGGTATCTCTAAAAATATTGATTATTTCTTCCAAACATTTCTATGATTACCAGATTTATACGTCTTTCTAAATGTCACATCAATTATTTTCACCATCTCAAAATAATGATCTGTGGATAAAGGTTTTGGAGAAATATCAAATTCCTGTGAGATGTTGAAAGACTTTTTCAATCTTCCATAAGAGTGATACATAAGTAAACACTTTCGATGAACCATGTATACTATTTTTCTCCCATGATACAGTTAACAATATGAAGTTTGGTGTTCACAAATTGGACAAGATTTATGTGTCTTAACTCAATATCAAGACAGATTTCCATGTGTTGGGTAGTAATTTATAGTGAACATAATCATTTCATGCAGTTGAAAATATTCCATTTTATAGGAATCATACACCCTTATACCTTCCTCCAATAACAGTTTCAAATCATCAATTAATGGTGACAAGAAAATGTCAATATCATTTCTAGGCTGTTTTGATCCACAGATCATTAAACACAACATGAAATATTTTTTCTTTATAAAAAATTCAGGAGATAAGTTGTAAATTACTAATAAAATAGTCCATGAACAATGTATACTACTAAGGATTCAATACGGGTTCATTACATCTGTTCATAGTCCAAGTCTAAGATTTCAAACTTCATTTATGAATGTAGGAAAATGGTGATCAATTTTCTTACACTGTGGAAAATTAGCTAGATGATGTATTTTTCGATCACATATCCGCTCATTAGCATGCCATCTTAACCTTTTGCATCATGTGAATTAGAAAATAAACGTTTCAAATGAGGAATTATAGAAAGATACCAAAATTATTTGGTAGGGGTCTCTAAAACTTCTAAATCAGCCTATGATTTTTCTTTCAATGTATACCATGATTTCCTATATTTAGGAAACTCTGATTGAAATTATTATTCTTTCATATATAGCATACAGTCATTCGGGCAACCATGTATTTTATTGTAACCCAATCCCATTGGGAATAATATTTTCTTGGCCTTATAATGTGAATCTTTAAGATTGATGTCTTTAGGAAGAATGACTTTCAACAATTACAGTAGCTCTATAAAACTCTTATCACTCCATCCATGTTTTTCCTTCAGGTTTATCAATCTTAACATCGTCGATAAAACCGTATATTTCATACAACCCAGATATAATGGATTTTTCGTCATCACCATATAAATTCTTAATTGTCAGTTGTTTCTCAATTGCCTCTAATTCAATATCACAAATCATTTCATCATGTTTATTAGATTTATCATCTTGTAAAGCACCATCATCAATAGATTTGGAATTCTGCTTGGTTTCACCATGCCAAATCCAAGGGCTGTAACTCAAATTAAAACCATGAAAAATTAAATGATATTTTATCTCTCTATTTTTCAACTTCATAAAATTTAAACATTTCAGGCATGGACATAAAAACATGTCTTTGTTTAGAACATTTTTTTATAAAATTCCAAAAAAATAATTGAAACCTTCCTCACATTCAAAACCTATTTGAGGTACATTAATCCAACTTCGATTCATTATCTATAAAAAATATCAAAAACAAAGGTAGTAATTTATAAAATATTGAGATTATAAATGAAATTGAAAAATATAGAAAACCAATAATGAAAACATTTGAAGGAAAATTGAAAATTTTGATGAGAACATTTATTCATATAGAAGGAATTATAAAATAGATTCCTTTAAAAAATGTCTCAAGTAAAAATAAATGAATATAACCTTATTAAATTATTAAAAAAAATGTACAATGATATCCATAAAACAATATCCATAAAAAAATATATAGAATGGGAACAACTAATTCATAGTTGATTATTTATAAAAATAAAAAATTTATTCTATATTGTAATTAATAATATAATATAATCATAAATTGAGTCTTAGTTTAAAAAATGTACCATTAAATAAAATTAATAAATAATTAATACATTTTAAAATCATAAGTATAATATACAGTCCCAATCATGTGAGGCGTGCATTGATAATTTTCCTTTAACTTGTTTCAAAAAGCTACAGACCTAAAAAATTGTTATCAAGTTTGATTTTCTTATTATGTTAATTTATTATATTTGAATAAATAAACTAGGAAAAGAAAAAATGGAATTATAATTTAAACTATAATTTATATTCCACTATCAACCATTTAGGGGATATACTATTATTTTGAAACTTTAAAGCCATCAGAAATCAAAAGCTTCTGATCCCAACCCAGGATAGGAATTTGTCACCTAGATTTAATTACCATGCATTATCATGTTTGATTCACAAAATGAAAGAGTACAAATATGGTAACTATTCCATAAGAACAGAAAGGGATTTTTTTTTCTATTTGGTTTGTAAAATAGAATAGCCAAAAAAAATATTACACAGTACACCCATGTTGAAGGTATTCAATCATTTATGAATCATTAAGATTTAACAAAACAAATTTCCATGAAATAACTAGTTCACTATCCAAAAAAATGAATGAAATTCAATATTAAACCAAAACAACCATCATATTTTTCAAAAATCATTAAAACCAAACCGTAATCAAGTGAAATCCCCATTATTACCACTAAATTGAACTTTCACGTGGAGGGTTGTAAAGGTTTCCTAGTCTATAGTTGTAACATTGGGCTAAATTTACAAAAAAAACAAACAAAATAATCTATCAATAATCAGAGTGACATGATATATCCAATGCACTATTCACGTGCAATATTAGTGATTCGATGCCATCTCGGAAATGTTTAGTCTAGATGATTGTCTCTATTGAGCACCTAGAAATATTGGGTTTTAAGATCCCTGATTATATGTGCACATATCTCATTCTATACTCATTACCCAAAAACTTATCTAGTTTATTGTGAATTATAATCTGATAAATTGTATGAAAACACTATAAAAACTTATTAATCTTATCCACCATGTTGATAAAGATATGGGGAATGAAAAACTCAATATCCTTATGGTGAATAAGAAGAAGAAGAAAAAATTAAAGGGGATGAATACTCATTCAAATATAAGGCTCTGGTGCACCATCCCTCTAAGAAGAAGAAGATCCAAATACAAGGAAAGGAAAAAGATACTGCATGTATTACATATGGTAAGTAGGGACACTAGAATAGTAATTTCACCTATCCAAATAATTAAGGGGAAGCTTCAGGTGTGTTCATTATCAAGTGTAATATATTTATATTTACAAGTTGAGTATCAGATACAACATGTGGTGATCACATTTGTATCCAAATATAGGAACAAAGTATATTTTGGAAGGTTTCTAGAGGCAAGGTTGATCTACGGGATACCAATGAAGCAATGATGTTTGCTCTAGCCATTGGATACTACCATCTCAGAGTTCTGACATGATTGATTTTAGTTTTAAAGAACTATTATTATGTTCCTAGTGTTACCAAGAACACTATTTCCATTTCTTTCTTAGATATGTATAGATTTATTTTAAGATTTGGAAATAAAGGTTGATACTTTTATAAAGATAACATAAATTTTTGTATGGAAAATTGAATAATGGTTTTTATATATTGAATTATGAAAAGAAAATATCGGCAATTGATAATGAAACCAATACACGTGACACATATGATACCCAATTGTGGCATCACCATATTTGTCACATAAACGAGAAGAATTTGATAAAGATCTATCAATATGGTTATTTTGACTCTTTTGAGATAAATCCACTTGAAAGATTTCATGCTTGTTTACCATGTAATATGGCTAATACACTATTCACTGGTCAAGGTGAAAGGTCCACAAGGCTTCTAGATTTGATACAAACTGATGTTTTTGGTCCCTTTCCTGAAGAAGCTAGAGGTGTATACTCATAAATTATTAATTTTTCCAATGACTTGAGTAGGTATGAATATATCTACTTAACAAGATACAAGTCTAAATCTGTTGAGAAGTCCAAAGTGTTTAAAAATGAGGTTAAGAATCAGTTTAGTAAGAAGATAAAGAAACTTCAATAGGATTGAGGTGGGGAATATCTTAATTAGTACTTTGTTGACTTTCTATATGAGTATGTTATTTTATCTTAACTCACTCTACCTTATACATCACATTGTAATTTTGTTAGTGAAAGGAGGAACCTTACACTGTTGGACATGGTAAGTTCTATAATGAGTCACACAAGTATTCCATTATTTTTTTTGGGATCTGCATTACCAATGAAATTATTCTTATGAAACCACGTATCAACTAAAGTGAAAAATAGTATTCCCATAGATTTATGGAGTGGAAAGAAACTTGTTTTCTCACATGTTTATCCATGGGTTTGTGAGGTGTTTATTAAGTCTAGATAAGGAAATAAACTAGCACCCATAGGTACAAAGTGTATCTTTATAGGGTATCCCAAGGAAACAAGAGGATATTATCTATACAACCCTTTAGACAAGAAAGAAATTTTTTCAAGATAGACTATATTTCTTGAGAGGGAGCACATACTCAAGGAGGATATTGGAAGGAAGTCTGAATTTAATGAAGTTGATGCCTGAGATATATAAGATTTGGTATAAGAACCGATTCCATAGGTATCTATGGAAGATATTTCTCCTAAAAAAAGTAATACATAAAAAAAACTAAAGAGGTAATAAATATAGAGAGATATGTTTTTACACTCACTGATGATGGTGACTCATTATTGGTTTATAATGATAATATTCTACCATATATTGTGGAAGTAGAGAGCTCAGAAGCTGTAAGATGGTAAGAATCCATGAATTCCGAGATGGATTCCATATATCAAAACCAAGTTTGGTTTTTTATTGATTCTATAGTTGTAAAACATATTGGGTGTAAATGGTTATTTAAGAGAAATATAGACATGGAAGGTAAAGTGAATACCTATATTGAAAATATAGTGGCTAAAGGGGTTATACAATGTTAAGGCATTGACTATGAAACAACATTTTTATCTAGTATCCATGTTTAAATAAATCATATTTTTTTTCTATAGCATCTTACCATGAATATAATATTTTTAAATATGTAAAAACAAATTTTCCTAATGATAATATTCAATAGGATGTGTACATGACACAAATAAAAGGGTTTCTGAATTTGGGAAATTTGAAAAAGGTATGTGAGTTGTATAGATCCATCTATGGATTAAAGCAAGAATCCATGTCATGGAACATTCAATTTGATGAAGCTATAAATCAATTTAGTTTCATTATGAATGAATGTGAGATATTTATTTATACGTAGTTTAGTGGTAGTATTTTTTATAGTATTATATGTTGATAACATATTACTAAATGGAAATTGTAAGAACCCAAATCTTAATTTCAGGTATGGATCTTTTGTTTGGGTTGTCTTTTAGGAAAAAAAGAAGAATTTGGAAATTTTCTAATTACACTCTGTGTACTCTTCAGTACACACTATGTATTTGGTTTTCACATGTAGCCGTGTATTGACCGTGTAATGGCTGAGTACATGGTCATGTGAGGTGACCTCGATGACCACCTTAAGCGGGGCCAGTTTAGGCTAGTACAAAGTAGGTACATTAAATGAAGAAACTATATACTTTTCCTTTTATTTTATTAATCAGACTGGGGTCACATCTCATCTCCAAAACTGCTTTCTTCTTCCCATGTCTCATACAAGAGAGCAACATACGACCAAAAATCTTCAAGATCCTCTCGTTCCTTTGTCCGAGCTCCGATTGAGATGCCGCCAGGTGCATTGGATTCCCACCAGTGAGTTATCTCTTTCCATAGAGTCTCTCTTCCTAATTCCTCCTCTCTCGTAAGTTATTAAAGGTTGAATGATTTTGACCTTTTTATAGATATTCGATGTTCTAGGCCGATTCAAGGGCTGACGTTCAAGAGTGTTCATCATAAAACATCGAGGTAGGTAGTTTGTGACTTTCTTTGGTTGTATTTGGATTATATATGATAAAAGTGTCGAATACCCTTGTTTACGGTATTGCGTGTTTTGGAATTTAACCCTGTTTAATTCATGATATGGTTTTTTTGATTGAGAAAGTGGTATTGATTATGCATAAGGTTTATTACCTTGATTTTGGACATGTTTCCCATGTATGATTGGTTATGGACATTGGGTCTATAAATCAGGTTAGTCTGCTTTGTTTTCCATGCCTAGTGTTGTTAGGATGGAGTTTCTATTAATATGAGATGCATGTGTTTCACATTATGAAGTATGAACAGGGGAAATTGACTATGATATCTTACTAAAGTAGGGTCTTTTAATTATGAATTGTTGTTATGATTGACCAATGGTATTGAATGCGAGATCTACCATGGATCATTGAACAGAGGGGTTAGATTGTGAGAGCTACCCAGAGGGTCATTATTAAATAAATGTTGGACCACAGGGCATAGACTTTGAGAGCTTCCAGGGGGTCATTATAATGCAGACCAAGAGGGTATTGACCGTGAGAGATACCCAGGTGGTCATTTATTTTTAATTAGTGCTATGTGAGACCAAAGGGGTTAGACTATGTGAGATTTCCCAAAGGGTCATTATTATTATTGAATGGGTGATATGTGCAACTAGATGGGATTAGACTGTGATAAATTTCCCAGAGGGTTGCTTGTGAATATTTGAATGATTGTGATGAGTCTACCAAGCCAAAGCATAGTCTTGGAATATGTCTTACTTGATTGGTATATGGTCTTTTGAGACATTTGTTTGTTATTGTTTTATAAGGGGATACAGATATTAGGCTAGATCCTAAGGTTACTTTATTAAATGGTTTGAATAATTAATAAATATAAATTAATGTAATTGGAAACTATAAGATTTTTTACTTTTGAGTACTTCTTTTTTTATTACTTTATTTCTGCATATTACCTGCTATATGTATGTTCACTGATAGTTAGGCAGAGATCTTTTGTTGTATGCTTACTAGGATTCATCTCACACCCTGTTTGGGTCATGATTTTGGGAACAAATAGATTATATGGTTGCAGGTATAGATAAGGGAAAGCAACCTTCTTTATCAGGTTATTGATTGATGTGGAGCTGGAGATCATAGGACCAAGCTGAGGCTTGCAATGTTATTAGAGTTTACTGTTTTCTGTACTTTGGTTTCAGTATTTTATTCCCAGCATTGTGAATTGTTTGTCTTATTTCCTAGATAAATGTGACATGCATAATTTATTTATATATATGCTGTAGTTGTTTATACTATCAGTCTTCCGCTGTTTACTTATATTGTATGGTATTACTGCTTTCGCTACTATTTACTATTTGTTTCTGCTGTGTTACTCTTCCAATGAGGGAATAGTTTCCTCACTATCACACCCATGGACCTCACTTATAGTTGGAAGCCTCTGGAGTTTAGGGAAATGTGCTTGATTCCATATGACCAACCAGGTATGGGGCACCTTTGGGCGGCACTCAGAACAGGGACATTACAACATGGGCATGTACCATTGCCAACCCTAGTTGTGTAACACCCCTACACATGGCATGTTCATCCACAGACACTTCGTGTACTTGAATTTTTCCTCCTGCCCATGTTCTCCTACATGACGTGAACTGCACGATTCTCTCTTGGGTAAAACTACGCGACATGTTCACCCTAGACATGGAATGTACTACTTAAGTTCTAACCACCTGTGTCGTTAGTCACACAGGCAGGCACATGGTCGATTTTCACACGGAATGTTCAAGATGAACATAGTGTGTACCATCCAAAATTCATCCACTCATGTCGTTATTCACATGGATGGATACATGGTACCTTCATCATGATGTGTACTCCTAGTACACGATGTGTTCTACCCACATTTCCCAACCCCGTGTCTCTTCTCACACATTCATTCACACGATAAAATACTACACGACATGTACATACAGTAAATGGAATGTACTTAAGAAAAGTTGTTTCTTCTAGAACAGAAGAACACATAAAGTGTTTTTATAACACCACACACTGTGTTGTCTGGGTTTCCGGATAGTAATCCTCTGAAACTTCTTCAGAACCCCTGAAAACTTAAATTTTTTTCCAAGGAATAACTAATTCTGACCCGTGAGAGTCCATACTCCCATGAATCATGGTTTGGCATCCTATTCCACATTAAAACTTGAAAAAATTACAATTAAAGTTCAAACATGATCCACCAAATTCCGATCCAAGAGATGGTGGGATGTTATCTCACAGGCGAGACGTCATTGGTATATGGTTTGGGAAGAGTTTTAGAGGATCTTCTATGATTGCTTCTACCTAGAGACGTTGAGGGCTGATCGAGCCTAAGAGTTCATGGATTTGGAGCAGGGTGATCTTTCAGTGATGGACTACTCATCTTGTTTTACAGAGCTTCAGTGCTTCACACCTATTCTAGGAGGTGATGAGTTATCTTTTCCTAGGAGGTTTGAGGATGGTCTTAGGTATGACATTCGATCATAGGTGAATTTCTTTAGGCTGACTTCAGTGATGACTATAATGAGCCAGGGCGGTTTAGCATCCAGGGTTGGTACTCCTTCAATGGATAGTAGGAAGCGCTGCAAGGAGCCTTCATGCGATGTTTCTTTAGGTAGATAGGTGGTATGGTACTAGTGTGGGAAGAGCGGGAATACGAGACCACATTGTCCAAGAGACCCAATTGAGTGAAGATCTTGCGGTAAGATGGGTCATCTTCAACATTTTTGCTGAGTGTTCTCACCAATAGTGAGTGATAAGAGTTCTGTTATGACTCCACATTTAGGAGCAGGACCACCAGTTCCACATCAGTCAGGGAACTGGAGTTTTTCAGCCCATTCATGCTGAGAAGGTGGTTGTGGACATGGTAGTTAGGTTACAGGTTTTCAGTGACAGTATGGTGGATCATCTTAGGGTAGTCAGGCAGGGTCACAGGGCCGCGGTACAGGTCAGAATTTTATAGGAGAGCAGACCCAACTGAAGCAGGATCCCAAAACCTCTACGGTTAGAGGTATGGTTCTAGTTGCCTTAGTTTTAGCTTCTTCTCTTTTCAATATAGGGGCTTCCCATAGTTTTATATCTATTACTATTGTGGAAATACTTGGGATTTGTATATTTATTTTTGAGGATGTTATGATGTTAGATGATAAAACACTATTTTTTTGAATATTTTATTAATAATAAATGATATAATTTCCCCACATTATGTTAAATATGTTTATTTATAAAATATTTGGGATTTGATCATTCATTTGAAAATTTGGTGAAAATTCCAGTTTTACCCTTTATAGTGCACTGTAGTATTTCGAAGATAAATATTTTTATATTTATTATTTGAATTTTCAATTTTGTAACAGTGTTCCTAACTTAATGTTATACAACTTTCATTCAGGATACTAGAGCTAAAGAGTGCATTTGGATGGAGTAAATGGGCTGTTAATCCAATGGTGGGCTGGACTCGGCAGAATGGACACGAGTTCTATATTTGGGCCATATCTTCTTCATACGGGCTTGGATTGAGCCCAAAGTTTGACGAAAGCTCGGGGACATGATTTGTCACAAATAATCCTTCTAGAAGGCCGGTCAATTCACGCGTTTTGGAGGTCAACTAGGTGGTGAAACTTGGAATAAAATATTGGGCCGAGTTTTTCATTTCACACTTAAAAAGTTATGTAACCCTAGCCCTCACAAACTCTATTTAAAGGGGGTTTTAACTCTTTGGGAGGGCTGTTTGAGGCTTTGGGAAGGTGTGGCCGAAAGGGTGTCTCTTGGGATCCCCTAAAAACTCTTGGAAGAAGTAATACTTTGTGAAAACCTCTCTTCCAAAAAGGCTCTCCTCTCCCACCTCTTCTTTGTATTTCTTTTATTTCATGTTTGTTTCTTGAATTTTTCTTCAAATAATCTTCTGTGTTCTTCCCTTTTCTTCTTCTACTAATATTCTTAATTGGTTTGGAATCAATAGTGGAGACAAGATTGGGTTATACCCTTTCAATCCTTCTCTTATGAAAAACGTCTCCACGATGACTACACCGCCCATGGAAGTGTAGTTCTTTTTAGTAATCGGTCGACCTCTCACCTTATTCATTCATTTATTTTGAATCAATGATCTACTGTAATTCAATAAACATGATCCATTAATTTAGTTTTCAAATTAGAAGAAACTAAGTGAGCAATTGAACAATTAACACAAAACGCGTGAGGTTGGGATTTGTGTGAATTGTGAGAGCGCGATCTTAATCGGTAATACAAGACCACACAGGATCAATTTGTAGAGTTCAAATACAATCCCTAAACTCAATTAATCCTCATTTCCAGAGTGGTTATATGCCTTAATTTACCACTGACCATAATATAATCTTAGAACATCAATCAAAGTAGGGTGTTGCGATTGCATGTTCCGAAGTTAGCCTAAGGTTAAATTCACTTCATCTTCATGGTAAAGTTAATTCTCGTAGGGTTTGGGATTTAAAAAATTAAGGGATCATAATTAAGTGAATATTAATTTAAATGATAGTTATTAATAAATTATTCAAGAGGTAGAGTTAGACCGATTACATCTTTTAAATATTGTCTAAACAAACATCTTTTTGTTGTGTCATTTTAATCAAACTTCATTTCAAAACTAAAAACAAAAAAATACAATCTTCTTCCAGCAAACTTCTTATAGATTCATAAACTATAAACAACCACCCCCATCCTTTCAAGTAGTGTTTTTATTCTATTTTATTTTATTTCTAGAATACCTTTAAATTTTTTTTAATTCACTTCCTCCTTTGAGAGACGACCTTGGTCAGCCACTCTACTGCACCTAAGTACCCTAAAATTACACTAATCATTTGAGGGCACCCACGGCAGCGCTCTTTCAAATTGGCACCATTGCCGGGGAGGCAAGTAATTTATTCAACCATTTAGAGGTATTTCTTTTATTTTTCATTTTATTATCTTCTTCACCTCTCTCTTTTATCTTTACCCTTTCTCAAGTTTTCATTTTTTTCATCCTCTTCTTTTCTTTTTGGACCATCAACTCAAATTCTCATTTTTATTTTACTATGGTCCAATCACATTATTTTAATTTTTATTTGATTTATGACATGAACTAGTCCTGAAGATCTCTTAGATATTGACCCTAAGATTGAACGTAGCCTTAGGGCTCGAATCAGACATTCTCAGTCTACGAGAAGTTTCAATATTCAACCAGTTGGTGAATTCCTCTCTTCTGGAAACATAGAAATTGGAAGAAATTCAATTTCAAACATAAAAGTGGAACCAATGGCTAGAAATAATGGAAATGAACTTAATAGAACCATTCGAGAATTGGCTGCACCTGATATTAACTATCAACCAAATTGTATTGCATACCCGAATCTCGAATCAGAATTTGAGTTAAAATCTGGATTAATTCACCTTCTTCTAAAGTTTCATGGATTATCTGGTGAGGATCCCAACAAACACCTTAAGGAATTTAATGTGGTTTGCTCAAACTTAAAACCAAGAAATGTTTCTGAAGATCAAATCAAATTAAGAGCATTCCCATTCTCACTTGATGGATCTGTAAAGGATTGGATATACTATTTACAACCTGAAGATGTAACATGTTGGAACGATTTGAAACGTCTTTTCTTGTAGATATTTTCCAGCATCAAGGACCAATTATATTCATAAGGAGATCTCGGGGATCAAGCAAGCACAAGGGGAGTCAATGTATGAGTACTGGGAGCGATTCAAGAAGTTGTGTGAAAGATGCCCACATCACCAAATCAGTGAGCAATTACTGATCCAATACTTCTACGAAGGACTTACACCCATGGAGAGGAGAATGGTGGATGCTGCAGTAGGAGGGGCATTGGTGGATAAGACACCAGTAGCTGCACGTGCATTGATCGACAAGATGGCACAAAACTCCCAACAATTTGGAGATCGAGGTACACCACATGTCAGGGGAGTACATCAGGTAAGTCCTTATTCTCTTGAAAGTCATTTGATTGATACCAAGTTGGAAGAATTGACCACTATGGTGAGGAAAATTTCTTTGGAACAAAAGGCATCTCTACCCCCTCCTTCAAGGCCTTGTGGTATTTGCACTGAGACAAGCCACCCAACTGACTGTTTCCCACAACTCCAAGAAATAGAAGATTATGCAGCAGTGTTCCCTGGGAGACCATATCAACATCAAAAACAACAAACATATCCCCAAAAGAAGTTTGATCCAGCATACAACCAAGGGTGGAAAGATCAGTCGGACATGAGGTATGGCTCTGGACAACAACAAAGCCCCCCTTTTCAACCAAACTTCCAACAGCCTCCACCTTACCAATAGGGTTTCCAACAACCCCAAAGGAGATTCGAAGCTCAAACATCAATGAGTCAGCAACAAGGGAATCCCCCACCCAAGGTAAATTCTAACATTGATGACCTTTTGAAGAAAATTGTTCTTAATCAACAGAATGAGCTAAAGAGTCAAGGTTCGGAGCTGAGGGAGTTGAAGACTCAAATGTGCCAGATTGCCACCACCCTCCATGAACTTGTAAGTAAGAATTCTGGAAATCTACCCTCCCAACCCACTCCAAATCCAAAGGGGAATGTTAGTGCCATCACATTGAGAAGTGGGAAGCAAATGAACGATACATCTGTACCTACCATTCCACTGGTATTCACCTCAACTCTAGAGAAGACACATTCCATACCGACTGATGAGCAATCCAAGGAGAAAGATAAAGGTAAGAAAAATATTGATGATGTTCCTCCTAACCCCTTTCCTTTTCCAAACAGGGTTGTTCAAACCAATAAGATGGCTGAAGAAGCAATGCAAAAGGAGGTTTTGGACACATTCAAGCATGTGGTGATCAACATTCCTCTACTTAAATCCATTAAGAAAATTCCAAGGTATGCGAAATTATTAAAAGAATTTTGTACCAATCGAAGAGGGCTAATGGGAAATGAGAGGATCAACCTTGGAAGGAATGTCTCAACACTCATTACACCAACTCTAGCAATGCCAACAAAGTGCAAGGATCCCGATACATTCACCATCCCATGTACCATAGGGGAGTTTCACTTCTATGATGCTCTTTGTGATTTAGGTGCTTCCATAAATGTGATGCCTCACTCTGTATTCTCTTCCTTGCAGGTTGGTGAGTTAAAGCCAACAAGAGTAGTGGTGCAGTTGGAAAATAGAGCTACAACATATCTAGCAGGAGTCCTTGAGGATGTACTTGTCCGGGTAAGAGACATGATCTTCCCAGCAGATTTCTACGAGGTTAACATGGAGGACAATCAGTTAAGTTCTCATTCCCCCATTATATTAGGTAGACCCTTCCTCAAAACTACAAAAACTATCATAAATGTCAATGAGGGTACACTTTCCATGGAATTTGGGGATGAAGTTGTGATATTTAATGTTATGGACTCCATGAAGTACCCCTCTGAGGACCATTATTCTTTTTTTATCTCCCATTTTGAACCACCAAGTAAAAACTCCATGGATTTTGATTGTCCTATGCTTAGGGAGATTATGAGTATTGGTTCTAGTTTAATTTCTAAGAGAACTTCCAAACCTATTTCTAATGAACAAGACTCTCTAAGATTTGATTTTGAAATGGATTCATATTCTGATCTTGATCATGTGAACTCTGATTATGACATGGCTGTTGAGCATGCTGATGGATTTGATGCTTTATTCTCTGATTTTGATGATGTCTATTCTGATACTGATGCTCTTTGTGCACATATTTCAGTTCCTTCAATGTCTCCATCCATACTACACCCTCATTCATTAGAACTCAAGCCATTGCCACCAAATCTGAAATACTCATACTTGTTGAGTGGTGAGAGATTACCTGTTATCATTGCTAACAATATCCCTTTTGAACATGAAGAAAAACTTTTGAATCTTTTGAGGGAGAACATCAGGGCAATCGGGTGGACCTTGGCTGACATATCAGGTATTAGCCCCTCCATTTGCATGCATAGGATTCTCTTGGAGGATGGGGCTAAACCAGTGAGACAGCCAAAAAGGAGACTTAACCCCACCCTCCTGGAAGTTGTTAAAAAAGAAGTTGAGAAATTGCTCGAGGAAGGTATAATCTTTCCCATTTCATATTCTCAGTGGGTAAGTCCAATTCAGGTTGTTCCTAAGAAGAGTGGTGTTACTGTTGTTAAAAATGAGAAATATAATGACCCATACTTTACATACATTGTTAATACTTCAAAATTGAAGCACACTTATTACAACATATGACAAAACCACAAAGGACCGTATAGGTATAGTGTCTTTAGAAACTGGGAAACATAAACAACTGGTTCATAAATCTTCTACAGTGTATCCCATTTATTTCATCATATCTAGGGTCCCTTTTAGCATATTCTACTTAATATCCATCTTCCTGACCTGGGGAAAATAAAACATACAAAAAAGGGTGAGCTCAAATGCTCAGCAAGGGCAAATAAAGAAAATAAAAATCATATCGTATCATCTTGAAAATCATAACCTGCAAAAGAGATCATAATATCTTAACATGGAATAAATCATAGAAGTGAAAATGAGATCCCCATAATCATAACATAAAACTTGAAACTTTGTTTCATGCACACATAATCATGGAAAATCATTTCTTGTTAGTCATGACTCATTGCCAAGACTATCTTAGCAGACAAAGTCCATTTCTGAACTAAGTTCACTCCTCGTTTCAGTCCTGTATCACTGAACCGAAATAACCTTCCATTCCAGCCATGTTTATATCATGAGATATAAATATTTACCCAATGCATTGGAGGGAGATATAGGTCCCACCCATCTTATAATGAATCCTTTCTTATGTGTGCCACATAATCATAAATCATACATCATCGCATAACACATGTAACAAAAATGGAATTCTTGAAACATCATGACATCATAAAACAAACCATATAAGGTAAATGACTTCATAAAAATAATTTCCTCAAAACATAATCAAATCAATGTAATAATAGGGATAAAAACAGAACCCTACATTATCTTAGATGGAAAATAATTTTGATAAAACATTTGAACTCCATTCTTGAGGAAAATATCCTTTCTACTTCAAACATACTTTTCCTTTCTTAACATGTCATACAATTTTAAACTAAAAGAAGTTTATTAAAAATAAACTTGAAATCTTGTAAAGGAAGCTTCTTGGAAATAATGTTTTAAAAATCCATTCTTTCCGTATAAGTTAAAAAAAACATTCTTCGTACTTTTGTCGGAAAAGTCAAAAAGTACCTCGTACGAAAAACGACAAAAGATTCCTTTCATATCTTTTACAAAAAAACTTACCGAAGGGTAAAATTGGATATAAACTATTGTAGAAGTATGTAAATAATATTACACATTGAGGGAACATGTATGTGGATAATAAAATACACCCCAGTAATTACCAAAGTAAAAACAATCTCGGATAAAAGTGAGATTGTGATATTTCCCTTACCTTAGGTCCGATTTGCTTTGTACATGTCCGAAGCTCCTGTATAATGGTTTAAATAATGTTATTGACTTATTCCAGAATCATATATATTAATATGATATCATATATGGTCATATTCTTAGCTTCTTATTAGTAATATTTCATTGTTACTTGTTACTCGGGTCTTTATTGCCTTTTGTTCTTATACGCGTTTTGCCGAATAAATTCTTATTATTCTTTTAAGGTTATAGATACCTTATATCCAGAATGGTATTAGTGTAACATATATCATATTTATTCATTCAATTCATTTATATAATTACTATGTAATGATGATCATGTAGAACGAGTTGCATCACATCGTGGAGACGGTATTCCGTACGTATGCACGAGCGATGATATTGTTCCCATGATTGTGGAATTGTATTTAAGTGTATTTATACTATTTCAGTATCAATATAACTTTATAATAATCATATATAGTTACTCATTACACCATTATACCCATCCTTGTAAGGTGATGATGGAAAATAGATTACACCACGGCGTGGAGATGGTATTTCGTACGTACGCACGCGCGATGATTTCATTTTTCCGTAGGATGGATAGAAAGTGAATTAGGGTTGTTTCATATTTATAATAACATATCAGTATGTAAGTAATACTGATGTTATTACTTTATCATGAAACAACTAAATAAGAAGAAGTTGAAGAAGAAAGAAATTGAAAAGATCGGTAATGGATATTACCTCTTCTTTGAAACGCCTCTTTGAATCCTCCACTTAGGGAACTAAGATTGGTCTTTGAAGAAGACCAGGACCTCTAGGATTATTCTAGGAAAGTGGAGAAGGGATTTTGGAAGGGGTTGGACGAGCTTGAGTGCTCAAATTGGTGTGAGGAGGAGGGAGAGGAGGTGCCCTTTTATAAGGGAGTCGAGGGGCACCTTAGGAATATCTCAAAATATTATCTTATATTAAAGTCAAAATCGGTTTATTATGGTTCCGAAGGGTATTATTTCGAAGGTAAAGTGGTGATGGGTCGAAATACTATCAACAAATAGGATTTAGAAAAGTTTAGGTTATTATTTTAACCTTATCAATTAGATTTAACTCTAAGTTAAATAATTTAACTTTTACCGTGACTTTTTGTTTTCTTACACTATATAGTTAATACACTTACTATAACATGCCAAACGAACCCCAAGTTGTTTATTATTAATATATATATCCTTATCTAAGTCATTTGGCCTAATCTTAGATTTTTAGGAATAAAATAACAATTAATAATATAATATTTGATTTAAAAACTATTTTGTGTCAATTTTGACACTATTTGATATATGATTTTTGTGAAAGTCATAAAAAAATTATATGTTCGAACCAAGTTGATTAAATCAACACTAATATATCATAGTAACCTAGAAAATTAGTGGAATTCATAAAAAGTCTCAAATTACATTTATTTTAGCATTTATAACATCAATTATGTTAACATTTCCTTAAAAGGGTAATTACTACATCATCGTTGAGTCATAAATAAATTAATTTATTTAAAGTCTAAAAATTATAAATAAAATATAATTATGTAGGAAATCGTTTTATCTTTCTAATGAATATATATAGTCGAATTTATCTTATGTATAACCCCATATTAAAAATGTTTTTGTTATTAAACTTTGATTTTAACTATTTTAACTATTCATTAAATAAAATAATATTAAATTTCATAATCTAATCCAAGTGGACCTAAATGGTCATATTATATTCATAAGGTTGTTTTTGGTCGAATTACACTTATCCAATAGAATTAGTACATGTGTTAGGGTAATAGTAATATCATTTTTACCCTTAGTTACCCTATTTACTATTAACCGCGGTAAAAAAAGTAAAAAGTTACTATTCACCAAAAAATTATTTTTATCTCATTGAACCAAATTTTACTTACTGATATCAACCGTGTCTGTCGGATTTTCAAAATTTCATTCACAGAAGCGGTAAAATTAAGTTTTATGCAAAATTCAGTTTTTAACCTACCACTTAGTGGTTTGACTATTCATCAAAAATTGAAAGTTTTCAGAAAAATACCAAAATTTCACCCTAGGATAATTTCGGTATTCCGAATCCAAAAATGAAGTCCATTTTGAAAAATAAAATTTATAAAATTTCAAAAAGTGGTTATTACTATTCACAACGGCTAGTTTTAATAATATTTTAATAGCATATCGTTGTTTAGTGAAACTCGGTATTGCGTACAACACAAGCTATCGAGGAAGGTCACGATTGCGTGTAAAGTAAGTCAAGCTAGTGTGTAGTGAAAGATTCCTTTGATGATATATATATATAACATAAAAACAAAATATTACTCATAAAAATCTCGGGTGTTACATTCTACCCCCCTTAAAAAGAATTTCGCCCTCGAAATTCGTCACTTTGTAACAAACAGATGAGGATACTTCTCCCTCATCATATCCTCAAGCTCCCATGTAGCTTCTTCAAGTTGGTGGTTCCTCCATAAAACTTTCACCAATCGAGTGGTCTTGTTGCGTAGGACTTTTTCACTACGATCCAGAATCTCTATCAGTTGTTCTTCATAAGAAAGATCTTGCTCCAGCGGTACAACTTCTGAGCTGAGTACATGTGAAGGATCAGGTATGTACTTTCTCAGGAGAGATACATGAAACACATCGTGAACTTGAGAGAGATTCGGTGGAAGTGCCAATAGGTAAGATACCTTCCCAACACGATCCAGTATTTCGAAAGGACCGATATATCTAGGGCTCAACTTCCCCTTCTTTCCAAATCTCATAACCCACTTCCAGGGAGATATTCGTAAGAACACTTTATCACCCACTTCAAACTCTAGGTCTTTTCTTCGGTTGTCGGCATAATTTTTCTGTCGACTCTGAGCTGCTCTTATGTGTTGTTGAATAGATCTGACCTTTTCTGCCATTTCATCAACGAGATCAGGCCCTAATAGCTTTCTTTCTCCAACTTCATCCCAGCAAGTTGGAGTCCTGCATTTCTTTCCATAGAGAGCTTCATAAGGAGCCATCTGAATAATGGAGTGAAAGCTATTATTATAAGAAAATTCCACCAAAGGTAGGTGTTGATACCAACCTCCTTTGAAATCCATAGAGCAAGCTCTCAACATATCTTCTAGGGTTTGAATTGTTCTCTCAGACTGACCGTCTGTCTGAGGATGATAAGCAGTGCTGAAACTCAACTCTGTATCCAGAGTATGCTGAAGACTTTGCCATAACTTCAAGGTAAATCTCGGATCCCGATCAGATATAATAGAAAGTGGTACTCCATGCAACCTTACCACTTCCTTTACATATATCTTGGAAAACTGATCATGAGAGAAATCCTCTCTAATAGCAATGAAGTGTGCAAACTTTGTAAGACGATCAACTATGACCCATATAGCATTATTGCCTTTGGATGTTTTAGGAAGTCCTGTGACAAAGTCCATAGTAATGTTTTACCATTTCCATTCGGGTATGGGTAATGGTTGTAACATCCCCTTAGACTTCTGTCTCTCAGCTTTAACTTGTTGACAAACCAAGCATCGAGAGACATATTCAGCAACATCTCTTTTCATGCCATCCCACCAGAAGTACTCTTTCAGGTCCCTATACATCTTCGTGCTTCCAGGATGAATAGAGAATGAAGAACTATGAGCCTCATCCAGTAGCTCCTTCTTTAATTCCGGGATGGGAGGAACACAAACCCGATTCCTGAACTTTATTATCCCATCACAATCAAGGTTGAACTCAGGAACATTTCTCACCTTCTTTTGTAACTCGACCTCTTATTTTTGTGCCTCTTTAATCTTCAGATGTATAGATGGTTGAACATTCGTTTGATAAAGATAGGATTTTCCCCTTCCATTATAATTCCAAGATCCATCCTTTGTAAATCCATAAATATTGGATCTTTTGTGATCCTCATCATGGATAAAATAGCATGGTCTTGTCGACTTAATGCATCTGCCACCTTGTTTGCTTTCCCAGGGTGGTAATGGATTGAGCATTCATAATCCTTAATCAGCTCCAACCATCTTCTTTGACGCATATTCATCTTCTTTTGTGTGAAAATATACTTTAAACTTTTATGATCATTATAAATATCACACCCTTCACCATAAAGGTAATGCCTCCAAATATTTAATGCAAAGATTACCGCAGCTATCTCCAAATCATGTGTTGGGTAATTTTGCTCATGGATTTTCAGCTGTCGTGAGGCATAAGCTATTACCATATCATTTTTCATAAGAACACACCCAATCCCTTCTTGGATGCATCACTGTATATCACAAACCTTTCTCCACTACAAGGCAGTGTGAGCACAGGTGCACTGGATAAACTTCTTTTCAACTCCTTGAAATTCTCTTCACATTCCTCTATCCAAACAAACTTAACTCCTTTCCGAGTCAACTTGGTGAGTGGGTTAGATAATTGTGAAAAATCTTTTACAAAACGTCGATAATATCCAGCCAAACCAAGAAAACTTCGGATCTCAGTTACTGTTGTTGGTCTCGACCATCTTTTGATAACCTCTGTTTTTGCTAGATCCACAGATATCCCCTCTTTTGAGATTATGTGACCCAAAAATGCAACTTTTTGAAGCCAAAATTTACACTTGGTAAATTTGGCATAAAGCTTCTCCTTTCTCAGGGTCTTCAATATAATTCTCAAGTGATCTTCATGATCTTCCTTGCTCTTTGAATAGACAAGAATATTTTCTATAAAGACTACCACAAATTGATCAAGATAGTCTCTAAAGACTCTATTCATTAGATCCATGAAGATAGTAGGGGAATTAGTAAGACCAAATGGCATCACTATAAATTCATAGTGTCCATACCTTGTACGGAAAGCCGTCTTTGGTATATCCTCCCTTTTGAACCTTAATTGATGATACCCTAAACGAAGATCAATCTTGGAAAAGTAGTGATCTCCATGTAGTTGGTCAAATAAGTCATCAATGCGTGGGAGAGGATATTTGTTCTTGATAGTGATCTTGTTAAGTTCTCGATAATCACTGCAGAGTCTCATTGATCCATCTTTCTTCTTAACAAATAGAACAGGTGCTCCCCAAGGTGACGCACTAGGGCATATGAATCCCTTATCAAGATTCTCTTGGAGTTGCTTCTTCAATTCCTGCAACTCAATTGGGGCCATTCTATAAGGTGTCTTTGAAATAGGCAAAGCACCCGGTACGAGTTCTATTGAAAACTCAACTTCACGATTTGGTGGAAGACCCGGTAATTCCTCCGGAAAGACATCATCAAACTCCCGTACAATGGGCATATTCTTAATTGTGAGTTTCTCACCAACCATTTGAGATAAATAACCTTCATTTAGTGGAATCAATACCCATAAGATGGAAGAAATTTCCACTGGAAGGTTATGCTCATCCTTGCATTGATAGACGATCATAGATTGATCTGGATTACGAAATGTGACTTCCCTTATTTGGAAATTGATATGATCTCCATATAAAGAAAGCCAATCCATGCCAATAATCACATCAAATTCCACTATAGGAAGGATCACAAGATTTGCAGGAAGCACTTTCCCACAAACTTCGATCGGAGAAGAATTATAAACTTTTGATGCGGCTGTTGTGCCATTAGGTGTTGTCACAACTAACTCAACATCTAATTGTTGAGGTAATACGGTGATACCCTTAGAAAATTCTTCCGAAATAAAATAGTGGGTGGATCCAGAATCAAATAAAACATTTGCTACTTTAGAGTGGATGGTAAGTGTACCTTTCACCACTTCATTATCGTACTCCACATCGCTGATAGAAATTGCATGTGACTTTCCTTTGTCTTTAGCCTTAAGAGTTTGTTGACATCGACCATCATCATCAACCCTTGGATTTGGGCGTTGATTGGAATAATGCCCCATCTCCTTGCACTTGAAACATTGAAGTGTAGTAGGTTCATTCTGTGTATCCCTTCCTTTGTTTGCATCATTAGACATATTCTTCCCATTATCGTGGCATTCAAATGCCCGATGACCTTCCTTTCCACATTTGAAACATTTACTTGTCCCTTTAAGAAAACTCCCTCCATGTTTCTTTCCACACTTTGAGCACAAGGGAAAGCTCATCTTCTTTTCAGTGTGCTCTTTAGATTTTCCTTTGAATTCCATTTTCCTCTTCTTATCAAACCCATATGACTGATGGGTTACTCCAATATCTATCTCGACTTTGAGAGCACATCGAACAATTTCCTCGTAGCTATTGAAGTCCCTTATGGCTAACGCCCTCCGAAGATGGTTTTAAGCTACTAAAGAATCGATAGATCTTACTCTCAGGTTGGATAATAATACCAGAAGCGTACCTTGCAAGTCTTGTAAAATTTGCTTCATAGGTACCAACAGATTCATCATCCTTTTGCTTTAGTTAAAGAAACTCTTTCTCCATCTTTGTTCGGAGAATATGAGGGAAGTATTTATTGAAAAATAAGTTCTTGAACTCGTCCCATTCCATGGACTCAATTTCATCCCTTTACCTCATATTCTTAATAAGATTCCACCATTGATCAGCATCTCCTTCCAAACGATACACTGCTAGGATGACTTTATCATGTTCAGAACATTGAAGAACTGAAAATATCTTTTCAGTAGTAATAATCCATTGTTTAGCAACTAATGGATCAGTAGACCCGTTGAAAGAAGGTGGACGCTGCCTCATGAAGGATTCAACAGAATGTTGCTCCTTCCTTTGCTCGTTTGGATGTCCTGCATGATTCATAGCTTGAGAAAGTTGTGTGAGCATGGCTACAAGATTTTTCATTCCAGCTCCCATATCGTTTGGTTGCTCAGGGGGACAATCATTGCATTTCCCATCGCATTCCGCATTAACACGGTTCCTTCAGGTTCTAGCCATTGACTAAAACCAAGAAGAATAATGTGAGCAACACTAATTATAATAGGAAAACCACATAATCAAGAATAAAATTTTCACGCTTAAGGTCTTATCCTAGGTTATTCATGGCCATTTCTAAAACACTAAGATTGTGTTCTATGATTAGACTTATCCTTAGGGTTCTTACTAAGGCTTTCACATCCTAGTTTCCAAAGGTTGACTATACCTTTACTCTGATACCAACTATAACGACCCATAATTTACATACATTGTTAATACTTCAAAATTGAAGCACACTTATTACAACATATGACAAAACCACAAAGGACCGTATAGGTATAGTGTCTTTAGAAACTGGGAAACATAAACAACTGGTTCATAAATCTTCTACAGTGTCTCCCATTTATTTCATCATATATAGGGTCCCTTTTAGAATATTCTACTTAATATCCATCTTCCTGACCTGGGGAAAAGAAAACATACAAAAAAGGGTGATCTCAAATGCTCAGCAAGGGCAAATAAAAGAAATAAAAATCATATCATATCTTCTTGAAAATCATAACCTGCAAAATAGATCATAATATCTTAACATGGAATAAATCATAGAAGTGAAAATGAGATCCCCATAATCATAACATTAAACTTGAAACTTTGTGGCATGCACACATAATCATGGAAAGTCATTTCTTGTTAGTCATGACTCATTGCCAAGACTATCTTAGCGGATAAAGTCCATTTCTGAACCGAGTTCACTCCTCGTTTCAGTCCTGTATCACTGAACCGAAATAAACTTCCGTTCCAGCCATGTCTATCTCATGAGATATAAATCTTTACCCAATGCATTAGAGGGAGATATAGGTCCCACCCATCTTATAATGAATCCTTTATTATGTGTGCCACATAATCATAAATCATACATCATCGCATAACACATGTAACAAAAATGGAATTCTTGAAACATCATGACATCATAAAACAAATCATATAAGGTAAATGACTTCATAAAAATAATTTCCTAAAAACATAATCAAATAAATGTAATAATAGGGATAAAAACAGAACCCTATATTATCTTAGATGGAAAATAATTTTGATAAAACATTTAAACTCCATTCTTGAGGAAAATATCATTTCTACTTCAAAAATACTTTTCCTTTCTTAACATGTCATACAATTTTAAACTAAAAGAAGTTGATTAAAAATAAACTTGAAAACTTGTAAAGTAAGATTCTTGGAAATAATGTTTTAAAAATCCATTCTTGCCGTATAAGTTAAAAAAAACATTCTTCGTACTTTTTTCGGAAAAGTCAAAAAGTACCTCGTACGAAAAACGACAAAAGATTCCTTTCATATCTTTTACAAAAAAACTTACCGAAGGGTAAAATTGGATATAAACTACTGTAGAAGGATGGAAATAATATTACACATTGAGGGAACATGGATGTGGATAATAAAATACACCCCAGTAATTACCAAAGTAAAAACAATCTCGGATAAATGTGAGATTGTGATATTTCCCTTACCTTAGGTCCGATTTGCTTTGTACATGTCCGAAGCTCCTGTATAATGGTTTAAATAATGTTATTGACTTATTCCAGAATCATACATATTGATATGATATCATATATGGTCATATTCTTAGCTTCTTATTAGTAATATTTCATTGTTACTTGTTACTCGGGTCTTTATTGCCTTTTGTTCTTATACGTGTTTTGCCGAATAAATTCTTATTCTTCTTTTAAGGTTATAGATACCTTATATCCAGAATGGTATTAGTGTAACATATATCATATTTATTCATTAAATTCATTTATATAATTACTATGTAATGATGATCATGTAGAACGAGTCGCATCACATCGTGGAGACGGTATTCCGTACGTACGCACGAGCGATGATATTGTTCCCATGATCGTGGAATTGTATTTAAGTGTATTTATACTATTTCAGTACCAATATCACTTTATAATAATCATATATAGTTACTAATTACACCATTATACCCATCCTTGTAAGGTGATGGTGGAAAATAGATTACACCACGGCGTGGAGATGGTATTCCGTACGTACGCACGCGCGGTGATTTCATTTTTCAGTAGGATGGATAGAAGGTGAATTAGGGTTGTTTCATATTTATAATAACATATCAGTATGTAAGTAATACTGATGTTATTACTTTATCATGAAACAACTAAAGAAGAAGAAGTTGAAGAAGAAACAAATTGAAAAGATCGGTAATGGATATTACCTCTTCTTTGAAACGCCTCTTTGAATCCTCCACTTAGGGAACTAAGATTGGTCTTTGAAGAAGACCAGGAGATCTAGGATTATTATAGGGAAGTGGAGAAGGGATTTTGTCAGGGGTTGGACGAGCTTGAGTGCTCAAAGTGGTGTGAGGAGGAGGGGGAGGAGGTGCCCTTTTATAAGGGAGGAGAGGGGCACCTTAGGAATATCTCAAAATATTATTTTATATTAAAGTCAAAATCGGTTTATAATGGTTCCAAAGGGTCTTATTTTGAAGGTAAAGTGGGGATGGGTATAAATCCTATCAACCAATAGGATTTAGACAAGATTAGGTTATTATTTTAACCTTATCAATTAGATTTAACTCTAAGTTAAATAATTTAACTTTTACCGTGACTTTTTGTTTTCTTACACTATATAGTTAATACACTTACTATAACATGCCAAACGAACCCCAAGTTGTTTATTATTAATATATATATCCTTATCTAAGTCATTTTTCCTAATCTTAGATTTTTAGGAATAAAATAACAAATAATAATATAATCTTTTATTTAAAAACTATTTTGTGTCAATTTTGACACTATTTGATATATGATTTTTGTGAAAGTCATAACAGAATTATATGTTTAAACCAAGTTGATTAAATCAACAATAATATATCATAGTAACCTAGAAAATTAGTGGAATTCATAAAAAGTCTCAAATTACATTTATTTTAGCATTTATAACATCAATTATGTTAACATTTCCTTAAAAGGGTAATTACTGCATCATCGTTGAGTCATAAATAAATTAATTTATTTAAAGTCTAAAAATTATAAATAAAATATCATTATGTAGGAAATATTTTTATCTTTCTAATGAATATTTATAGTCGAATTTATCTTATGTATAACCCCATATTAAAAATGTTTTAGTTATTAAACTTTGATTTTAACTATTTTAACTATTCATTAAATAAAATAATATTAAATGTCATAATCTAATCCAAGTGGACCTAAATGGTCATATTATATTCATAAGGTTATTTTTGGTCGAATTACACTTATCCAATAGAATTAGGACATGTGTTAGGGTAATAGTAATATCATTTTTACCCTTAGTTACCCTATTTACTATTAACCGCGGTAAAAAAAGTAAAAAGTTACTATTCACCAAAAATTTATTTTTATCTCATTGAACCACATTTTACTTACTGATATCAACCGTGTCTGTTGGATTTTCGAAATTCCATTCACAGAAGCGGTAAAATTAAGTTTTATGCAAAATTCAGTTTTTAACCTACCACTTAGTGGTTTCACTATTCATCAAAAATTGAAAGTTTTCAGAAAAATACCAAAATTTCACCCTAGGCTAATTTCGGTATTACGAATCCAAAAATGAAGTCCATTTTGAAAAATAAAATTTATAAAATTTCAAAAAGTGGTTATTACTATTCATAACGGCTAGTTTTAATAATATTTTAATAGCATATCGTTGTTTAGTGAAACTCGGTATTGCGTACAACGCAAGCTATCGAGGAAGGTCGCGATTGCGTGTAAAGTAAGTCAAGCTAGTGTGTAGTGAAAGATTCCTTTGATGATATATATATAACATAAAAACAAAATATTACTCATAAAAATCTCGGGTGTTACAAGAAAGACGAGTTAGTTCCAATGAGGGTACAAAATAGTAGGCGTGTGTGTATTGATTATAGGAAACTAAATCATTCCACCCGCAAAGACCATTTCCTCCTCCCATTTATTGATCAGATGCTTGAGAGACTAGCTGGGAAGACACACTATTGTTTCTTGGATGTATTTTCTGGATATTTTCAGGTTCCTATAGCTCCAGAGGACCAGGAGAAGACTACATTCACCTGTCCCTTTGACACATTTTCCTACCGAAGGATTCCATTTGGACTTTGCAACGCCCCAGGTACCTTCCAGAGATGCATGGTGAGTATTTTTTATGATTTTATTAAGACATGCATGGAGGTATTTATGGATTATTTTATAGTGTATGGGTCTTCATTTGATGAATGTCTAATTAGTTTGGGAAAGGTTTTGAATCATTGTATTGAGAAGAATCTAGTCTTAAATTTTGAAAAATGTCATTTCATGGTTGAAAAGGGAATTGTATTAGGTCATATAGTCTCACAACATGGAATTGAAGTTGATAAATCCAAGGAAGACATTATTTCATCCCCCCCATATCCTACATGTGTGCGTGATGTTCGATCATTCCTTGAACATGCTAGATTTTATCGACGCTTCATCAGAGATTTTAGTAAGATCACTCTAACCTTATCTCGATTGCTTCAAAAAGATATTGACTTCAATTTTGATGATTCATGCAGGGTATAATTTTATGGGCTAAAGAAGTGTTTGACCACTCCACTGATCATACAACCCCCGTTGTGGGACCTTCCATTTGAGCTTATGTGTGACGCCTCCAACTTCGCGGTTGGAGCTGTCTTATCTTAGAGGGTGGAGGGACGTTCACATGTGATCGCCTATGCATCGAGGACACTGGATTCAGCCCAATAAAATTACATAACCACCAAAAAGGAGTTTCTTGCTATCATATTTTCTTTAGATAAATTCCGTTCATATTTATTGGGCTCTAAAGTAGTTGTTTTTTCTGACCACGCAGCTTTGAGGTACCTCCTGAAGAAGCCAGATGCAAAGCCACGACTTATCCATTGGATACTCCTTCTTCAGGAATTTGATATTGAGATAAATTACAAGAAGGGATCAGAGAATTTGGTGGCAGACCACATGATTAGGCTTACTCACACACTAGAGGATGACACTTGGACCAGGTACCACTTCGGGACACTTTCCCCGATGAGCATCTCTATACCATCTCAGGCACGCATCCTTTGTATGATGATTTAGTTAATTACATTGTTTCCTCTAAAATCCCAGAAAATTTTAAGAAGCATCAAGTAAAAAATTAAAAATTGAGTCCAGGTATTATGTGTGGGATGATCCTTAACTCTGCCGCATGTGTAGTGACCAAGTCATTAGGAGGTGTGTTACCGATCATCAGTTTGAGTCTGTTTTTCATTTCTGTCATACACTTTCTTGTGGTGGACACTTTGGACCCCAACAAACAGCTAGGAAGGTTTTGGACTCTGGATTATATTGGCCTAGCTTGTTCCATGATGCCCATGTGTTTTGTAAGTCATGCTCTCGTTGCCAACACACTGGGAATAATTCTAGGAGACATGAGATGCCCCAACAACCCATACTATTCTATGAGATTTTTGATGTATGGGGCATCGACTTTATGGGTCCTTTTCCTAGTTCATTTGGTTTTTTGTATATTTTGGTTTCTGTTGATTATGAGAGTAAATGGGTGAAGGCCAAGTCCACCAGGACTAACAATTCTCATGTTGTAGTGGATTTTGTCAAGACTCAAATTTTCTGCAGGTTTGGAGTACCAAAGGCCATCATCAGTAACCAAGGGACACACTTTTGCAATAGGAATTTTTCTTACCTCCTTCAAAAGTATGGGGTGACACACAAAACATCAACACCATACCACCCCCAAACAAATGGTCAGGCTGAGGTTTCAAATCGTGAGTTGAAACAAATATTGGAGAAAACCGTGCAGCCAAATAGGAAGGATTAGAGCAAGCGCTTGGATGATGCATTGTGGGATTATAGGACAGAATACAAGACACCCATTGGTATGTCCCCATTTTGGATTGTTTTTGGGAAAGCGTGTCATCTCCCTATGGAAGTTGAGCATCGATCTTATTGAGCTATAAAGAAATGCAACATGGATTTGGCCCAAGATGGAATCCAAAGGAAGCTGCAAATTCAAGAGCTTGAGGAGATTAGATTGTCTTCATATGAGAACTCAAGGATGTATAAGGAAAGATCTAAAGCAGCTCATGATAGAATGATCCAACAAAGGGAGTTTTATGTTGGAGAGAAAGTCCTTCTCTACAGTTCACGACTGAAGCTGATTCCTGGTAAGTTGCGTTCCAGATGGTTAGGTCCTTATATTATATCTAATGTTTTTCCTTATGGTGCAGTGGAGATCACACAAGAGGACACTAGAAGTAGCTTTACAGTCAATGGGAAACGTTTGAAGAGATACATTGATGGACTTCCTACTAATGCAATGGATTTTATCACACTTCATGACCCCATCATCACTTGAGCACATCAAGCTGTTCCTAACCCTTTCACTTTTATATTATTTGTCCTATTAAAAAATTCTGCATTTCATGTGCATATATCATCTCATGGGTTCACATTGAGGACAATGCAATATTTTAAGTGTGGGGGAGGGAACCTTTTAGTTTAGTAATTTCAATTGTTTTCCTGTTTAAAAAAAACAAAAAAAGTGTGTTTTTCAAATTTTTTGTGTTTATTTTTCAATTTTCTTTGTGTTTTTGAAAATTTTGAGCTGAAATGATTTTCATCACAATTTTGAAATGCATATCAATGAGTGAAACAATTTATCCCTTGAAACTAAGCTTAAATGAATGCTGAAATAACTTTGTTTCAAGTTCAAATATTTAGTAATTTCATGAAAAGTACACTGAATTTTGAATCCCATGCCACATCTCACTGTCTTTATATTTGAAATCACTTTCCTGTGAGGATTCTGAACCATTATTTTCATATTCTTTACATTCACCTCACTTCTTGAGAGAACCAAACCATGCTTGATTTAACCAGAATTTGATCTATTCCTGTCAAAACTTGAGGGTTTAAGGTACTTATGTTTAAATGATTAAGGCATTTGATTGGTATTAAAGCCCCTATTTCAAAGAATCCTTTTTCATAATGGCCTACTATGAACATTTAATCCTTGTAGCCCTTAGAATCCATGCATATCCTATTAGGTTAGCCACATTACAAGACAATTTTCCCTATCCAACCAACTCTTGAAGTGAAATTGCATAATCTAGTTGAGATTAAGTGTGGGGGAAGCTATCTTGTGTTGTGCTACCACATTATGTGATACTTCAGGTGGAAAATTAAATTTTTAAGAGATGTGTTTGCTACTGAATAAAGTAATTATATTGAAAGCTTTGCCTTTTCTGGAGCTTTCATGACAAGTGAAGTTGTGCCTTTTCTGGAGATTATAATTGAGGTGGAAAGCTGTGCCTATCTGGAGCTTTCAAGAAAATCATGTTTGAGAAGATTGACATTTTTGATGCTGAAATGATGAATGGTGTAAAATTTTTATGACTTTTCATGATGATGGAGCTGAATTGATACTATGGGGATTGAGGAGAAGACCATATTTAAGTGAAAATTAGATTAATGCAATTTTGCTTCAAAAAGAGTCAAGCCCTCCTCATTCAGCCTTAGAATTTTTCACATCTAAATCCTACCAACTGAAAGCCACAGAACAACCCTAAAAAGTCCTCATGATAAACATATGTCCTTGAATCACATCGAGTGGCGATGTAGGAATCTATCAAGCCTATGGTGACCCTTTTATGAGTTTGGATGATAAAGACATTGCAAAAAAATTGATATTTGAGTGATGAGAGAAAATTCAAGCGAGGTAAGTGTTTTGTGCATGGGAGGATAAATGAAGTGGAAATATATTGAATGATATTAATATAGAGCTTGAAATAAGGTTTTTTATGAGGCATGATATCTCTTTATTCTTGGTGTGGAATTGATGGATCCCAATGATATGTGTTTTAAAATTGGTTTTGATTTGATATTGATGTTTACTTGACATGAAGTTTTTCCCAGGAGTGCAAAAGGGTAAGTATGGGGTAGTTGATAAAACACTATTTTGTTGAATATTTTATTAATAATAAAATATATAATTTCCTCACATTTTGTTAAATATGTTTATTTATAAAATATTTGGGATTTTATCATTCATTTGAAAATTTGGTGAAAATTCTAGTTTTACCCTTTATAGTGCACTATAGTATTTTGAAGATAAATATTTTTATATTTATTATTTGAATTTTAAATTTAGTAACCGTGTTCCTAACTTAATGTTATACAACTTTTATTCAGGACACTATAGCTAAAGAGTGCATTTGGATGGAGTAAATGAACTATTAATCCAATGGTGGGCTGGACTCGGCAGAATGGACATGGGTTATGTATTTGGGCCATATCGTCTTCATCCGGGATTGTATTGAGACCCAATTTTGAGAAAAGATTAGGGAAATGATTTTACACAAATCATACTTCTGGAAGGCCGGTCAATTCACGCGTTTTGGAGGTCAACTAGGCGGTGAAACTTGGAATAAAATATTGGGCCTAGTTTTTCATTTCACACTTAAAAAGTTATGTAACCCTAGCCCTCACAAACTCTATTTAAAGGGGGTTTTAACTCTTTGTGAGGTATGGTCGAGGCTTTGGGAAGGTGTTTCCGAAAGGGTGTCTCTTGGGATCCCCTCACAACTCTTGGAAGAAGTAAGCCTTTGTGCAAACCTCTCTTCCAAAAAGGCTCTCCTCTCCCACCTCTTCTTTGTATTTATTTTATTTCATGTTTGTTTCTTGAATTTTTCTTCAAATAATCTTCTGTGTTTTTCCCTTTTTTTCTTCTATTAATATTATTAATTGGGTTGGAATCAAGAGTGGAGACAATATTGGGTTATACCCTTTCAATCCTTTGCTTATGCAAAACATCTCCACGATGATTACACCGCCCATGGAAGAGTAGTTCTTTTTAGTAATCGGTCGACCTCTAAACTTCTTCATTAATTTATTTTGAATCAATGATATACTGTAATTAACTAAACATGATCCATTAATTGAGTTTTCAAATTATAAGAAACTAAGTGAGTAATTGAACAATTAACACAAAACGCGCGAGGTCGGGATTTGTGTGAATTGTGAGAGCGTGATCTTAATCGGTAATACAAGACCACACGGGATCAATTTGTAGAGTTCAAATACAATCCCTAAACTCAATTAATCCTCATTTCTAGAGTGGTTATGTGCCTTAATTTACCACTGACCATAAGCTAATCTTAGAACATCAATCAAATCAGGGTGTTGCGATTGCATGTTCCGAAGTTAACCTAAGGTTAAATTCACTTCATATTCGTAGTAAAGTTAATTATCGTAGAGTTCGGGATTTAAAAAATTAAGGGATCATAATTAAGTGAATATTAATTTAAATGATAATGATTAATAAATGATTGAATAGGTAGAGTTAGATCGATTACATCTTTTAAATATTGTCTAAACAAACATCTTTTTGTTGTGTCATTTTAATCAAACTTCATTTCAAAACTAAAAACAAAAAAAATACAATATTCTTCCAGAAAACTTCTTCTAGATTCATAAACTATAAACAACCACCCCCATCATTTCAAGTAGTGTTTTTATTCTCTTTTATTTTATTTCTAGAATACCTCTAATTTTTTTTAATTCACTTCCTCCTTTGAGAGACGACCTTGGTCAGCCACTCTGCTACAGCTAAGTACCCTAAAATCACACTAATCATTTTAGGGCGCCCACGACAGTGCTCTTTCATTATACACTTCATTGGGGATTCATAAGGCTAGTGTACGTTAGTACAAGGAGTTCCCTATTGAGGTTTTTTGGTGTCACTTTTTATCAGACCTCTATGTCTTAGAGATGACATGCTTTGATGTCATTCTTGGAATGGACTGGTTAGTCTCTTTCCAGGACTTTTTTGACTACTATTACCTCAAGGTGAGTTTTACGTCACCAGAGGGTAGGTATTTTCTACACAAGGGTGAATGGGATGTCCAGGTGAGTAGAGATGGACCTGAGCATCATGGGTTGGGAGGAATTAAAGATCAGCTTGCTAGTTTATATCTGGATGACTAGGGTACTTCAAATATGGACTTTCCTCCAATGGTGGATCATTTCAGGGATGTCTTCCTAGATGATGTTTTAGATTTAACTCTATAGAAATAGGTATATTTCTCTATTGAGATTGTTCCAGGAGAAGCACTGGTGTCCACTCTTCCTTATAGGATGGCTACACCAGAGTTACAAGAGATCAAGAAGCAGTTAGAGGAGTTATAGGTGAAGGGTTTCATCTGAACCAATACTTATCCTTGGGGTTCACCTATCCTTTTTGCAAATAAGTTAGACGGTACCCTCTGAATTTTTGTGGATTATCAAAATATGAACTAGTTGACAGTCAAGAACAAATATCCCTTACTAAGGAGTTATGATCTCTTTGATCAGCTTCGAGGAGATCGAGTGTTCTCGAGGATTGACTTGAGATCCATTTATCACCAGTTGTGTGTTATACCATCAGATATACCTCTTACAGGCTTTTAGAGTAGGTATGATCTATACGAGCATGTGGTTATTCTATTCAGTCTCATGAATATGCCAGCAGTTTTCATGGAACTAATGAACCAGGCGTTCCATCCTTACTTGGATTCTTTTGTGGTAGCTTTTGTAGATGATATCTCGGTGTACTCTCACATTCAACACGACCATACCACCCATTTTAAGATCATTTTGAGTACACTGAGAGAGCATCAATTATATGCTAAGCTCTTAAAATTCCACTTTTGGATGGATGAAATTCACTTCTTGGGTCATGTTATCTCAGAGACATAAGTATTATTAGACCCAGAGAAATTGAGAGTAGTAGTTTCCTAGAAGTAGTCGAAGAACGTCTTTGAGGTACATAGTTTTTTTGGGTCTGGATGGTTAATATAGACACTTTATACAATACTTTTTACACTTAGTAGTGCCACTAACAGGCCTGACTAAGAAGGGTGCAAAGTAATTCTGGACATATTCCTAGGATTCAGCCTTTCAGGAGCTGAAAGGGAGATTAACTTCAACACCAATACTGATTTTCCCAAATTTGGGAAAGAGCTACACTATTTACTATGATGCATCAGGTATCGGTCTGGGAGTAGTGCTTATGTAGGGGGAAGGAGTCATTGTGTATGGGTCTTGGCAGTTGAGGCCACATGAGTGGAATTACCCAACACACGATCTTGAGTTAGATAGAACTGTGCATGCTTTACACTGTTGGAGACATTATTTTTTGGGAGAGAATTTGGTGGTTTTCACTATCCACAAAAGTCTCAAGTATATCTTTACACAGCGTGATCTGAATTTGAGATAGTGAAGATGGGTTGTGTACCTTCAGTCCTATGACTTTGGGCTTTCATATAATCTTGGGAAATGTAACATAGTGGTTGATGTATTGAGGATGAGGACTCAGATACAGGTAGTTGAGGATACCATAAATGAGTGGAATCTTATGGATCTGTTCTCTGAGATGCATTTGGAGGTGCATGATAGACATGGGAAGACATTTCTTTCTTCTGTAATTGTTACCTCTACTCTATTGGATCGAGTGAGAATGAGGTAGCTATTAGATTCTGAAGGCCTAGTCCTATGAGAGAGTGTGTTAGGTGAGGAACCTACTCCTAGATGAACCGTAGGTGAGGATGATATCTTGCATTTTCATGGAAGCGTATGGGTGTCAGCAGACATACGTGAGGAGTTGATGTGATATTTTCATTCTTCAGCATGAGAAGTTCATCCTAGTGTCACCAAGATGTATCGAGATCTATGTCGTTAGTATTGGTGGCCAGGTATGAAGAGAGATGTTGCTGGTTTTTTATGAGATGTTACACATGTGAGCAGGTGAAGGCAGAGCATCAATGACCGGTAGACTTTTAATGTAGTTACCTATTTCTGAGTGGAAGTGTAATGATGTCACAATGGATTTTGTGATAGGTTTACCGAGGTCACCTCGAGGGAATGATGCAGTTTGGGTTGTTGTTAACAGACTCACAAAGGTTGCACATTTATTTCCAATTAAGTAAACCTTCAGTGTTGATGATTTGGGAAGGTTTTACATCTGAGACATTGTATATTTTCATGGGGTTATGCACTCTATCGTTTCTGACAAGGACGCCCGATTTACTTCTCGTGTCTGACAGAGACTACATAGGGCTTTGGGTACATAGGTACTTCTGAGTACAGATTACCATCCCCAGACAGATGGCCAATCCAAGTGTACGATTCAGGTTTTGGAGAACATTCTTCAAGCATGCGTCCTGGATTTTAGGGGGTCTTGGGAGAGACACATACCCCCAGTGGAGTTTTCCTACAATAACAGTTTTTAGGAGAAGATTCAGATGGAACCTTATGAGGCTTTGTGCAGTAGGCCATGCGAATCACCCCTATGTTGGCTAGAGGTAGGAGAGGAAGCTATGATGGGACCTTGTCTTGTCCAGGAGACCACTAAGTAGGTGGAGTTGATTCAGAAGAGAATGGATACTGCACAATATCATCAGAATTCTTATGCTGATCAACAGAGATGAAATCTGGAGTTTGAGGTCGGAGATTAGGTTTTCTTACATGTCACACTGAGGTTGGGACACATGAGGATTAGGAGGCAGGGAAAACTTTCACCGAGATACGTCAGGCCGTTTGAGGTTTTGGAGAGAGTCGGTCTGGTTGCTTATCGGTTGAAGTTACCTCATAGGTACCAGTCTTTGCATGATGTATTTCATGTTTCTCAGCTACAATATTACTTTTTAGACCCATCTCATGTTTTTCAACCCGAGGAGGTTGAGTTGGAGGTTGATGCATCCTTTGAGGAGCACCCTATTAAAATTGTGGATTGCAACATGAAGGTTCTCCATGGCCGGTATGTTCCTCTAGTACAAGTTTTATGGAAACACAGGCGAGTATAAGATGATACTTGGGAGAGGGAGGCCGACGTACGATCACAGTGTCCAGAGTTGTTTGATGTTTCTTCTTCACCACCCTTGAATAGGAAATTCAGGGATTAATTGCTTTAAGGGGGAAGTTTTTAAGAACCTGTATCTTCATTTCAAGTATGGATCTTTGTTTTGGGTTGTTTTTGTGGAAAAAGGAAGAATTTGGAAATTTTCTAAGTACATGCCATGTACTCTTGAGTACACACCGTGTATTCGGTTGTCGCGTGTAGCCATTTACTGGCCGTGTAATGATTGAGTACATGGCCATGTGAGGTGACCTGGATGACCACTTAAAGTGGGTCCAATTGAGGCCAGTACATAGCGTGTACATTAAATGAACACGCCGTGTACTTTTCCTTTTATTTGATTAATCGGACTGGGGTCGCGTCTCATCTCCAAAACTCCTTTCTTCTTCCCATGTCTCGTACATGAGAGCGACGTAGGACCAAAAATCTTCAAGCTCATCCCATTCCTTCATACGAGATCTGACAGAGACACCACTGGGTGCGTTGGATTCCCACTGGTGAGTTCTCTGTTTCTCTAGAGCCTCTCTTTCTAATTCCTCCTATCTTGTGAGTTATTCAAGGCTGAACGATTTTGACCGTTTTATAGATATATGACATTCTAGGCTGATTCAAGGGCTGAAGTTCAAGAGTGTTCATCATACAACATTAAGGTAGGTGGTTTGTTTCTTTCTTTGGCTATCTTTGGATTATATATGCTAAAAGTTCCAAATACCCTTGTTTAGGGTATTGTGTGTTTTGGAATTTAACCCTATTTAATGTCTGATATGGTTTTTTTGATTGAGAAAGGGTTATTGATTATGCATAAGGTTTATTATCTTGATTATGGACGTGTTTCCCATGTTTGATTAGTTATGGCCATTGGGTCTAGAAATCATGTTTAGATGCTTTTTTTTCCATGACTAGTGTTGTTAGGATGGAGTTTCTATTAATATGAGACGCATGTGTTTTTCATTATGAAGTATGACCGAAGGGAATTGACTGTGAGAGATTCCGGAATTATGTTCTTTTAATTATGGATTTTTGTTATGATTGACCAGAGGTATTGATTGTGAGAGCTATCATGGGTCATTGACTAGAGGGGTTAGACTGTGAGAGCTACCCTGAGGGTTGTTATTAAATAAATGTGTGACCATAGGTCATAGACTATGAGAGCATCTAGTGGGTCATTATAATACATACCAAGGGGGTATTGACCTTGAGAGCTACCCAGGTGGTTGTTTGTTTTTTATTAGTGCTATGTACGACCAAAGAGGATAGACTGTGTGAGCTTTCCCAAAGGGTCATTATTATTATTGAATGGGTGATATGTGAAACTAGAGGGGATTATACTGTGAGAACTTTCCCAGAGGTTTTGTTGTGAATGTTTGAATGATTTTGACAAGTCTTCCAAGCCAAAGCATAAGCTTGGACTCTATCTTACTTGATTGTTAGATGGTCTTTTGAGACATTTGTTTGTTATTGTTTTACAATGGGATACAGAGCTTAGGCTAGATCTTGAGGTTACTTTATTCAATGGTTTGAATAATTAATAAATGTAAATGAATGTAATTGTAAATTGTAGTATTGTTTACTTTTGAGTACTTCCTTTTTTATTACTTCATTTGTACATATTACCTACTATATGTATATTCACCGACTATTAGGCACAGATCTTTTGGTGGATGCCTACTGAGATTCATCTCCCACCCTGTTTGGGTCATGATTTTGGGACCAAATAGATTATATAGTTGCAGGTATAGATAAGGGAAAGTTCCCTTACTCATCAGGTTCTTGATTTTTGTGGAGCTAGAGATTATGGGACCAAGATGAGGCTTACGATGCTCTTGGAGTTTATTATTTTCTATACTTTGGTTTTATTATTGTATTAATATCATTGTGAATTGTTTGTCTTCTTTCCTATATACACGTGACATGCATAATTTATTTATATATATGTTATAGTTGTTTGTACTATCTATCTTCCAATGTTTACTTCTATTGTATGGTATTACTACTTCCTCTACTGTTTATTATTTGTTTCCGCAGTGTTACTCTTCTAATGAGGTCATAGTTTTCCCACTATCACACCCAAGGCCCTTGATACTAGTCGGAAACCTCTGGAATTCAGGGAAATTTTCTAGAGGGTATGTGACCAACCAGGTATGGGGAACCTTTGGGCGGCACCTGGAACCGGGGTGTTACAGAAATGATATACCAGCCTTACAAGTGGTTAAGGAATGGTTGAGTGAGTACTTATCTTTGAAGGAATTAGGTGAAACAACATATATTCTAGGGATCAAGATCATGAATGATATATCCAAGAGGATACTCAGACTAATTTAAGGTACATATATTGACCATATACTAAATAGGATCAATATAAAACAATCTAAGAGAGGGTTGGTTCTAATGTCACATGGTATACATATTTCCAAGAAAATGTGTCCTCAAACACAAGAGGAAAGAGAGAGAATGAGTAAGATCCCATATACTTATGTGATAGGTTCTACCATGTATTCAATGTTGTATACAAGTCTTGATGTTTCTTATGATTCTATCATGGTAGTAAGATATCAAGAAGATCTAGGTGGAAAACATTGGGCTGCTATTAAGGTTATCCTTATGTATCTGAGGTGTATTAAGGATATGTTTCTAGTGTATGAGGGAGATTAAGAACTAGACATCAAGTTTTATAAAGATTATAGTTTTCAAATAGATCATAATGATTATATGTTTCATTTTAGATATGTTTTTTTGTATCGATAGAGGATCTATAATCTGGAAGAGTTTAAAGTAACCAGTTTGTTTCTAATTCTACAGCAGAGTCTCAGTATATTGCAGCTTTAGATGTAGCCACAAAAGCATTTTGGATTCAAAAAAATTTCCAAGAGCATGATGTGGTACCTAGAAGTAACTATCCTATCATAGTTTACTCTAATAATATTACAGTGGTGGATCTATCTAAATAGCCAAGGTCACACCAAAGGACAAATAATATACTTCAAAAGTTTCATCTATTTTGGGATTTTCTTCACGAGCTGAAGTTGCAGTAATCAGAGTATCCATAGAGGAAAAAGTGTCCAAATATTTAATGAATTATTTAACTCAAAAGAATTATGAGTATCATGTGAGATATAGTGGACTAAAAGCTATTATCAGTTGGATTTAGTGAAAGTGGGAGTCTGTTGAAGTTAGTACCCAAGAGACAAGTTTTTCAGTACTTGATTACATTTTTTTCTTATTAAAGAAGTTTTCTTATCACATCATGATTATTCTTCTACACAATATTTTTATGTGATAATATCATTATAATATATTTTGCACTAAAAGGTCATAGCAGTTCCATGCTATGATGAGAACCTAGATGTGACACAACAATATCATTAAATCTTTTTCTATGGATGGATGATATTTCTTTGAAGAAAATAGAAAATATAGGATATCATAGATAGGAGGATTATAAGACATATAGGCATCTTATCATGGTGTTAACCCTTGGTAATATCTGTGATGGGAGGTTATGATAACAAATTTGTTAATAGGAAATCCACATTTCTAAGTGTCATTGGATATTCCTATCCAAAGAAAAGTGTATTAATACTTATATGTTAAGATTATCATTAATTAATATCTTGACTCACGCTCTTTTATTTATTTAAGAAAACTATGGAAATCAATTTTTGTCTTGAAGTAGGATACGTTGGGTCCATCATGAATGATATAGAATTAATGGATAATGTGAGAAAGGATTTATCTGTTTTTTCTCTTGATGAAAGTTAATATCTTAGGACCTTTGATGGGAATAAAACTATATCAATAAATCCTTGTACACAGCGTTCAATGGGTTATTTCATTTCTATAAATTCAAATAAAGAGATATCGAGCATATAGGTTGATGTCACTAGTATGCCACTTTCTTGATTTGAGATAATGCAATAGAAGGATTATATTATGCAGTAATGTTTTTAGGAGGTTGGATGTCATTGCAATGTTAACTTCTTCCTCCATGGAATCCTTGAATTTTTACTATATTATAACCTTTAACTTTAGGTAGTTATGCCTAATGCCATTGAAAAAGATACCTAGAGTGGCACACTCTAAGTGTATCTCCAATCATAGTTAAATTTTAATATTGAATTTAAAAAATTAGAATAAATAATAATTATTCTAGTTTGGTTGATCACCATAATTTATTCACCAGTTATTCTAATGAATAAGTGAGTTAAATAATAATAATAAATATTTTTTTTTCAAGTTTGGAGAGTAGAATATTTATTTATATTAATTGATGACTAATGTGGTTGTATTTATTTTTTGAATAAAAAGTCATTAATAAAGGACTGGTAAATGTGGTTGAGGGAAAGCAAACCTAGTTTAATGGTTTGATTTTAAATGGTATAAATGAAAATTTATTATATTATTTATGTGTTGAGTATATAAATAATTTAATAATAATATTTCTATTATTATTATTGGACATGGGTTCAACTAAGAATTATGGAATTTGGAAAGGGATTGTGTGTGATTTTCCAACCTTAAGACTTTAAAAATAAATATCTAATTATATCTATTTACTAAAACACAATTGGTGTGTACAATGGAAAGAGAAATAATCCATCAAGACCTAGAGGGAGATCAAGAGATGTAGAGTGATATATTCTCTTCCTCTCTCAAGATAATGAGAGATCATCAAGTGTTCTTACTCTCTCGAGAAGAATTCTGCTGCTGTCAACCATGAAAAATGTAATCATTTAGGATCAAATTTGCTATAACTCAATGAATCTATGTCTATGTTCAAAGATTTTTGTGCACATGTGGATCATTATTAGAGGGATTCTACACTTGGATCCTATAGTTCAACAATGGTGTGAGGAGATCAATTCAACCAATCATCAATGAAGAGTGGATTATGAGTTAAGGTAATTCTATATATTCTTATAAATTAATTATAAATTATATGTGAAGAGCCATCACCCATCATTATAATATTTTAATCTATGCAAGTAATATATTTTTTCAATGGATACGAAACTTTGACCATTTAATGAAATGAATATACATGATTCATGACTAAAATATGAGTTGGTCATACTCACAAAGGGAGATTTTGATGTGTTTGAAACCTATAGTAATCTGAATAATCATCTTGGAATTCCCATGGAACCTGTACTCTCATCATGATATTCTCCAATCCTCAATCATCAAATGGAATCTATATTCTCATCTTGGAATTCTATTAGAATCAAAGTACCCATCTTGACATTCAAAATCATTAATAATCATATGGGATAGGCACTCTTCTTGTGCTTATTAAGTCAATATCGGTTACAAGGAATCCAAAAAAACACCCTAGAATTCCCCATCCATCCATTATTATAATGAATTGAGGTGATCATCTTGGTATTCCTAGGTTTTAGGTGTAATATGGAACCCATGGAGCTTATCCCAACATTCTTGATCATTTCCCATCAAATATTTATTTCATCATTTCCATTTTATAATTTAAAACATCAATACATTTTCCAAGGCATCAATTAAAATCAAATGTCAGAATTTTTTAATTTAAATCTTACCCAATCCATCATGGGAAAGAGTAACTAATTCCTATTTTAATAACCGAAAAAATATAAAACTAAATTTACCAAAGGCCATGTCATTTTAGAACCCACCATTACATTTTATAAAAAGGACCTCACCCTTTACCCACTCAGTTAAACATATAAATTTCCATTCCCATTAAAACATTTATGGTTATGAAATTAAATTTCAAACTATTAAATTAATCCAAAAATCATTTTAAAACATTTCAATATAAGTCCCCTAATATATTTCAATTAAAATTTTAAAATAAAACCCCCCAATTTTCAATCCAATACCAAAGATAATTAATTTCAAATGGGTTTTAATATGAATCACTATTTATAAGGTTCAATGCTTGATTAAAGGGGTCATTTAATTAAGGAAAACTGAATTTAAAAAAATTAATTTAAATTAAGGTCAAGCTTGACATGAACGACTATACCACACCAAAAATAAACCTGAAAAAATTTAATACTTTTGGTTAAATGTAAGAGACAAACTACATCATCATTAGATAAGTCTATACATCAGGTATCAATTTTATATTTGTCTTGAATTTAAAGAAAATGAGAAATTAGGAAAACACAATAAAAAATAGGTCATATTAGATAAACTAATTGGAACTCTACTTGATAAAAAAAAGAACACATGAAATAGAAAAATAATAGTTGTATTCTCACCAAAGGCTCTCCAATTTAAGATATGACACTCAAATCAAACCCTGAATAGAGGAGATATCCCATGGAAGAGGAGAGGAGAGTAGTGATTTCTATTGTGAAAAAATGGAAGGGAAAAAGGGTTAAAAAAATTAAGGGTGGAGGGTAAAAAGGTATTTTTTCCATTTTTAATGAGGCACATAGTTTATCCACATGGTTCACCAAACCATGCACCAACTACGCGATCCTCACTACCCAAGGAAAACCACTTTGCATGGCTAGTGTGCATGGCTTGATAAACCATGCACAAGATGTGTACATGCCTCTATAATTTTCTAGAGAGGTCACACGACCTATGGAACTCTTCATATGATTTAATCAAACCACATGCCTTATAAAATCGGCCACATGGTTTGGTGGCATGGTTAGTACTAACCATACACTCACATGGTGCCTTGGGTTATTTTACCCAAAATCGAAACTTCATGCACAAAACCTCCGAAGTCTTTCCCAAACACATGAGGCACCTTTGAAGCCTAAAAAAAATTCCAAAAAATTCCTTTTTATTATACTCCAACCCTTAGATTATCGATCCAACACTCGATTTCAAAAATAACCCATCCACTAACTCAAAACTCAAAATTTACCTGAACATCAAGGCCCATCTGTACACCCAATCCTTACATGGGAAATTTGGATAATATTTTTGTTTATGTTTGGGGGATTTTTTATATGCCATAACCAAATGTCTATGCCATAAGGGGTGTTTGGAAGGGGAATTACACTCTAGGCCCTATGATTCATGGTACAATGGGCATGCTATCAAGTTATCTTTTTTAGGATAAGGGTAGAATGGTATTCTAATATTTAAATTGAAAACCCACTTTGGGTTTATTAATTTTTTCAGGTATCATAAATTTTTGGGAGAGATCATCTACCCTCCCTCTTCTCATATTTAACCTCTTTGATCCATAGAGATTGAAGGTGGTTTTCCTTACCATTTAAGGGATTGATGTCGGTTCTACCAAATCATGGTGGAATAATGTTTCATATTATAATGATTTTGTTTTAATTATTTAGATATGATCCTAGGAGGGTGAAGAAACCATGTTTTTTACAGTTTCATTGAGTTATTTTTTGGCTGTGGGATCAGGCATGTTTTGCGAGTGATTGGAGCCCCATTAATTGAGGTTTCAACATTGTTACACCATCCGATAAGGTATTCCTTACTTATTATTAAATGAATAACTTATGAAATTTATTTTTATAATTAATTAAAATGATTTTATAATTAATTAAAATGTATTTTGATAAATCTAGGGCCCTATGTAGTTAGAAAATCACTGATGGAGAATGATCAAGGTAGATCAATATTGGTGTTCGAGCCTTACTAAGGAAATGAATTTGAATAAGGTAGATGGTCCTTAAATTCATCCTTATAATTTATGAATTATGTTATGTGCTTTTTGATATGAGGTCTCACTACTAGTGTATATCCAACCTTCATTTTAAAATGAATTGTTTATTTTGAACCCAAATAAGTAAAACAAAATTTTCTCGATCCACAATGGGCTGTTTATCACTAATCTTGATGCCTTGGTCACTAATGGTATTAGGATTGACCAATAATATGTTTTATATTGAATATGGACTCTACAGGGGTATGAATTTATTTAATAAAACATAGTATACCTTGGGATGTGTACCCATATTTTACTCTGAGTGGGGGGATTGATGGATTTGGGTTGATTGTAATGGGATATCTAGGGAATCCTCTTATCCACCCAATGAGTTATGATAAATAGTGACATTTGGGTCGGCCATTTATCCCCCCAATCAGTTATGATATATAGTGGTATCCAGGTGGGATACTTATCACCTTGAGGAATTATGATATCTGATGATGTCTTGGGTGGTCACCTATCTATACGATGAGTATGATATATGGTAGGGTCTCAAGTTGATCCAATATCCCCCCTGAGTGTTTATTTATATAATGGTTCTAGAGTGAGACACTCTCTACCCCTTAGTATTTACATTTGATATGGTTCTGGGGTGGATCATTCTTCCACTATGGGTGTTATTATATGAGATGGTTCTAGGGTGGGCCACTCTTCTCCCACTTGGTGTTTATATATGATATAGTTTTGGGGTGTAATACTATCACTCCCATAGGTTTTTAAATTTGATATGGATCTTGGGAGGGCTGATCTTAACTTATGGGTGTTTATATATGTGATTATTCTGAGGAGTTCTATTCCCTCTATCTTTATGATATATTATATAGTTATAGAGAGGGGATGTAACATCATGATACCATATTTTAGGTATGAAACTTGGTTTATTTTGGTTTTACTTGTTCATTAATTTGATATATGGTTGATCCCTCATTGTCTTTTTTTCTTCTTGCATGTTTTAACCTTTTTTGAGCTTTTAGAGGGGTGTGGAAGGCATCTTGATTTTTTTAGTACCAGGTAGATGGAGAAGGATTTTAACATGAGAGTGGGAATAATCCTATTGGTAGAAAAGCTACAAGAGTCCCACTATCTTGATAGATAGGGCCACTGGGAAGTAGATAGGAGGATGGAAGTAGAGAGTTCCTACATGAACTCCATTGAATAGCTAGTAGAATCCAAATGGTTAGTTATTTGAATCCCACTAGCCAGTTGGTGTGAATTCTAGTGACCCTAACATTCTACCAGGCACCACCAGGTAGCTAATGGATGCCACTAGCTAGATGGTGATGCTGATGGGGCCAAGAGAGCCCAAAGTTGTATTGTATATTTTCTTTGTTTTAATCTCAGTTTTAATACTAATCCTATCCCTCAAATTTAATTTTACCCAAACCTATTTAGAGACTCCTTAAAGATGATTTTTTCTCTCCCAACCTTATTACTTCTTGGATCAAAGTTCCAGTTGATGTTTTTTTATATATTCTAGTATTTTTAATATCAAATTGATCATATATTATCCTTTCATTCCAACTATCACCCTATTTAAGAGTGGTGGGTCCCCATTTCATTGATATATCTATATCTTAACATGGTGAATTTGGGTTCTATCATTCTCCTTTGATTATTCCATCCCCCTAAATCTCCATTGGGGGATCCCAGGTGGGTGTTGTTTATCTTGATTGTGGCAGGTGGTTTCATAAGTAAATATCTAACAATTGAAACCTTTAATGGTTGTCTAATTTAAATTTATTTTATAATTTATTTATAAAGTTTTAACCTAGTCTCTTAAGGAATGATTTTAAATGGAATTGTGTACATGATGAAATATCTTGACAAAAGATTTTAAAAAGTAAGTTTTGATTTCTGAAAAATGATCTTAATTTGAAATGAATGATTTGAAGTAATATTTGATGAGATGAAAAGTCATGAAAAGTTTTATGATTTGAAATGGGATGATTTGAAATTAAAGGCATAGTTTTTAATAAAAACCATTGATCTTGTTATTTGAAATGAAAATCAAGTTTTAAAACTTGAACTTGGGGCCGATTTGAAATGATTAATGGCTTGATAAAATGTTTGATAACCCCTTGTATTAATGATTGATTCCATGAAGCACATGGGATCTTGGGTAGCTAGCTGGGAAGAAAACATGATAGGAATATATTAGCTATACCTAACAATATATTTATCATGATAATGAAAACTGAACTATCTTGAGGGAATATAGTTTATTCTTTGGCATTCTCTCCTATTCTCCATAGGCTTGGTATCTAGGGAGTGCATACACACCTATAGCCCTATATTCACTAATTTGTGTAAGAATCCCAATACTAATCTAACCTAGAGTCTCTTAAACATAGTGATATGATTATAAAATATATATATACTAGAATTTTATTGAATTTTTTTCCATGTATGTTATGATAAAAAATATTATTCACAACTGTTCTGATAAAGTTAATTATATATACCGACTTTGATGGTAACATACATTTAAACATGTTTTATATTAACCATTTAAATTATTTTTAAAACATTTTTTGATACAAATTGTGAAAATATTTTCATGCCATGTGTTATTCAATTTGAGAAAAATTAGTTTCTTTGTTATAGATTGCATATGAAATTCTTGGTGATATCCTATCATGATTCTCTTCTCATACCCAACATTTCCTTTGGGAATTTATAGATTTTTTTATTCCATGTCAATGGAAAGGAAAGGAACCACTTGATGGTGGTGGATGGTCTTGATTAGTGGGACTTGGGAGATGGAAGTGACCGGTGGAGTATGTGATCCACTTGTTTCATGGAGATTCTGGGACGATGTATTGAATGACTGAAAATTAATTTTTTTATTAAGATAAACCCCCTTTTAAGGGGTAAGGGGGAACCCAAAATACTTCAAAGAAATAAATACAATCAAGAACCATGGTCCAAAGTCCTATAACCAAAAACAATCTGATTCAAATATGCCAAGACAATCCCCTCCCAAGCATCAAAATCATCATGATGAGATTCCACCTTCACATCGATGCATGACAAGAAGTCCCATGCATGAATGAACAGACACAAAACTGATGGAAAACACCATACCCTCTCAAACATCCAATTCCAAAAAGCCATGATCTATGAAAGCTCTTTTCTCTGAACCTATTCTTCTTGACCTACTGTGTGTTTCATGCCTTGGATCTGTTTGGTTCACATATTTGATTTGGAATGGTATGAATTATGTGATTTTGGAAGCTCGGTCATGGTTCATGTTTTTCTGGGATGATTTATTGATGGTATTATCTAATGAATTTTTGTGAAGTACTATTTTGAGACCTGTATCTGTCTATTTTTGGTACTTTCTATCTTATAGATTGTTTTTAATACAAAACATGCTTTTTAAACCAATACTTTATCTTGAAAAGTTATTATTGTTGTTAAGAATTCCTTCTTGTTTGTTTTTGATTCATAGGAACTAGTCCCTAGGCCTTAGGGATCTACAATTCCCCTTGTACAGTGTCAGAACTAATTTGGGTACAATTTAGGTGGGTTATATATGTCGGTTCATGAGAAATTAGTATCAAAGGTAGTTGTATCATTTCTTGATGTTGGTATGAATTTTGGGATGTATTAGTATATATGAGACAAGAATCGATCAACTTAAGGAGTAGGTTACAAGAGAGTTCTGAGAAAAGCCTCATTTTAAAAATCCATAAGTTACCATGGGTTGTTGGGAAAAGTGTCTTTGAGTAATTTTTTGATATAATCAAATAATTTTTCAAATTATTTGATATGATATTTGTGTTTTCCATTTTTTTATTGATAGAGTTGATTATCTCATGTGTCTTCACTAAAGTTCCCCTTGTTATTTTTTGATGTTATGTAGTACCGTACCCCCAATAAGGAATTTGAACAGACCTTTGGAAGGATTTACTAATGGACCATATAAAATGGAACCTCTAGTTTATTAGAACCTTATAGAGGTTGTTGTGTGTGAGGTCCAAGCTTTGGTCCAAGTAGTTGTACCTATTCCAATTTAGGATACAATGGTTGTAGCATATAGGGATGATAACAAAGATACTTCCCTAGATTTTATTCTTTTTAAAAACACTATCTTTCTAGGGTACTAATGATCCTCAATAGGTAGAGGATTGTTGGAAAATGGGTGAGAAACTCCTTTATTTCTTGGAGACACTATACCCTATTAAAGTGAAATGTATTTTCGTTAAACTTGAAGGGAATAGAGGATGGTGGAAAATTTTAATAGTTTCTACTGGGAAGAATGTGGGATTGGAGTGGAAAGACTTTAAGTATCTTTTTATAGAACAATTATATCTGTAATCAATGGTTTTTCCTAATTCAATGGAGTTTCTTAAATAGTATCATGATGATTAGACAATGTCTAGTATGCTAACCAATTTTCCAATATTTTTCATTTCTCACCTAAGGTTGTATTGAATAAGAAGATAAAATATTAGAGGTTTAATATGGGAATTCTAGAAGATATTTGATCCTTGGTTTTCCTATTGAATCTCACCACATATACTGATTTTATGTATAGAGCTTTGATTGAAAAGTTGACTTGGTTGGTAAGTTAGGTTTGATTGTAGTTCTTCCTACTCCTAGTGGTAGTTTTGTTGGTCCCTTTAAGATGAAGAAGAAGTAGGATGAGTCTCATGGTAGAAACTGGGGTGGTGGATCATGTTAATATACTTCTTCTAAATCTTTTGCAATATCGATTAAAGGATGACCCATTTTTTTCCAGTGTGGAAATGTTGAGCACTCAAAAAGATCCTGTACAAAGAAACCGAAGATCTATATCTCTTATGGAATCTCAGGTCACTTGTATATATTTTCCATGTCTTTACCACTCTTTATAGTGGTATGATCTTGATAATATTGAAAAAATCTATGAAAAAATTAGATGCTTCAAGAATAAAGTGGTTCCAACAACAAGAATCATAAAAAAAAAGATTCTTCATGAAGTGGATGAGTCACCAGGGTAACTGATGTGAGTCATGTGACTATGATTGGTACCATTACCATTGTTTCATATAGATTGAATTCTTTATTTGATAGTGGTTACTATCATTAATTTGAATCTAAATATGTTGTGTAACTATTACATATTCCCACAGATCTCATGCCTTATGTTATGGATATTTCTATTCCCATTAAAGAAAAGGGAGATCAAGGTATCTGATTCCCTTTTTGTCATTTCTTTTTATCAAAAATCAATCTTAATTTATACATTTTGTTTATGGATATGAAACTTCTGTATATAATTATTAGTATGGATTAGATGATCAGCCATAAATCTTTCATCGACCATTATCATTGATGGTTCTCTTTTACTACCTCTGATGGGGTATTTCGTGTTTTCCAGGGAGAATAAGACTTGAGGTTGAGTCGAGATGGACCTCCAATTATGGAGTTGGTTTGGATGATATCCATGTTTTTCTTTGAACTGAATAAAGAGTATATAGGTTCTAGGCGCAACAGAAGTGCATTGGTGGGTGTACCCAACTTTAATTTTTTCGTTAACAATGATAAATCCGAGATCCATCACGATAATAAAATGCCAGATCTTTGGAATAGGATGAAGAATGAAATAAAGGAATGGAGTCCTGGAACCAAAGAGAGGATCATAATATGTTGGTTATAATTAATTTAATTAAAAGACAAGAATTACCTTGATGGAATTCTCTCTTCGTTGATGTTTCCAGTCACAATCTGATGTGATATGTCATTGCATCATAGAATCTAAGTGTAGGATTCCTCTAGTGGTGATCCACACATGCTCCAAGTATCTTTAGATGTCGCTGAAGGGATCTCTGGGTGCTATAATGGAAGAGCCTCCGCTTGCGATGCCCGCTTTCGATTACCTTGAGAGCTGCTTCCAAAGTGCTCTCCTTGATCCGATGGAGGATGATCTCTCTTGTAACTTGAGAGAATTCTTGGTGGAAAAATTATTCTTTCTTGGATTGAGAGCTTTTCCAGATCCATTGTGCACAACCACAGAGAATGGCTAGGCTCATAAGAATAATATAATTGGGATTTTAATTACTTATAATAATAAAATGAATTAATTACACGAAAGCATTTATTTATTTCATTTAATTATTAGTAAGACCCCATGTATAAAAATAATAGTTGACTATTATTATTACATTAAATGCACCCAACGAATTACACCTAATATTATTTAATTAAATAAATAATATTATTTATCAAAAATCCCAAGAAAAACTACATGGCATGTACTTTTTTCCCATGTTCTTTATTTCCTCCACCACATTTATTAGACCCTGAATAATGGCTATTTATTTCTTAAATAAATATCACTACATTACTCACTAATAAATATATTATTTCTCCCACAATATATTCTCTCAAATAATTAGCGTCGAAATAAATGCAATCAGGCATCCTTGAATAATTATTAAACCAAAATCCGGAATAATCTTTATTCAACTTGTTAAATGAATATTTAACTGAGATACTTGGACACACTTAGTGTGTGACCCTCTAGGCCTATTTTTCAGTGGCATTAGGCAGAGCTTGCCTAAAGTCCAAGGTTAGCCTGTAGAAACACGCCAAGGCATCCATATAGAAAGAAGTTAATGTCGCAATGATGTGTCTCCTCCTACGAATGCTTACCGTGTAATGTAATTCCTTTGTCTCGATATCTCGAATCAAGCGGGTTTCATGCTAGTGATATCAACCCATGTGCTTGATTATTCTTTCTTTGACTTCCCAGAATTGAATTTTCCCATTCCTTACCATGGACAAGGATTTATTTACGGTATATTAATTCCATCAAAGGGATTGAGATATCAACTTCGGTTATGGAACATAAGGGAAAAATCCTTTCTCACATTATCTATTAATGCAGTATTACTCGTGACACACCTAACATATCCTACTTTGCTACGAACAATGTGTCGTCACAATTTTCATCAATAAATCTAAGTGTGAAGGTTGTAATACCCATTAATAGGAATATTAAAGTCAAAGGACCAATACACACATCCACAAATTGGAACATCCAATGACACTATAAAATGTGGATTTCCTATTGGCAGGTTTCATTCTCATAATATCCTCCTGGATATTACCAAGGTCTCACACTATGATAAGGTGCCTCAATGTTTTATGAATCCTCACCCCTAATGGCCTGTATTATTTGTGTCACTCAAATAACATAATCCGTCCATAGAACATATATTCAAGAATACTGTTATGGCACTTCTAGGTTCTCATCATAGTATAGATCTGCTATGAACCTTTAGTGTAACAACTATCCTTAGAGAATTATCACATGAATTGTCACGTAGAAGAACAATCAATATGTGATAAGGTATTTATTAATGAATAAAATAAAAATTAGTTGGTTCTAGGACACCCAATCCAACAAAACTCCCACTTGGACTAGAGACAACTACTAACAACCTTTAACCTGCTAGCTCTCACATGATATTCATGCTTCTTATGAGATAGGCCTTTAGTATTAGGGTCCACCACGTTCTCTTTTGTGGACACTTTTCTCACTGTAACTTCACCCCTTTGATAGAAATTCCTCAAGAAGTGATACTTTTGGATAATATGCTTTGTTCATTGATGTGACCTTGGTATTTTTCAAGAGCCACCACTACAGTATTATCACAATACAATGTGATAAGGTCTCTACTGCTAGGCACCACATCAAGCTCTAGAATAAAGTTCCGAATCTAGATGGATTCCTTGGCTACATTAGTTGCCGCTATATATTCAGACTCCACTATAGAATCGGTGAAAACTGACTAATTTGAACTCTTCCAGCTCACCGATCCTCCGTTGATACATAACACATATCCAGACTGCGACTTCAGATCATTCTGATCTGTCTAAAAACCAGCATCGACATAACCTCTGATGACAAGTTCCTTGTCTCATCCATACACCAAGAACATATTATTTGTCATTCTTAGATACTTAAGGACAGTCTTAAAAGCAGTCCAATGTTATTCTCCTTGATCTGCTTGATATCTTCCTACCATGCTCAGTGCATAGGAAACATCAAGCCCGATACAAAACATAGAATACATTATGGATCCTATATCCAAATCGTATGGGATCTTACTCATCCTATATTTCTCCGGTTGTGTTTGAGGACACATTCTCCTAGAAAGATATAGGCCATGTGACACTGAAACCAATCCCCACTTAGATTGTTCCATACTAAATCTGTTTAGTATCTAGTCAATGTATGTACCCTGACTTAGTCCAAGATGCCTCTTGGATATATCATGAATGATATTGATCCCTATAATGTAGGATTCTTCACCTAAGTCCCTCATGAAGAAACACTTGTTCAACCAGTCCTTAATTGGATGTAAGACTGGTACATCATTTCTAGTAAGTAATATGTCATCAAAATATACTACTAGGATAAAAACCACATTCCCATTAAACTACTTATAAACACATGGCTCACATTTATTCTTAATGAAACTAAATTCATTTATGGATTCATCAAATCGAATGTTCCATGACCTGGATGCTTTCTTTAATCCATAAACGGATTTCTGCAACTTTCAAACCTATTTGGCTTCACCTAGTGTCACAAACCCTTCTAGTTTTGTAATATAAACATCTTCCTAAAGGTTATCATTAAGGAATGATGTTTTGACACACATATTCCAAATCTCATATTCATGGTAGCCTGCTATTGCAAGTATGATTCTTATGGATTTAAACATGGAAACTAGAAAGGAGGTTTCATCATAGTCAATTCCTTGATGATATCTGAATCCTTTTGACACTACCCTTTATTTATAGGTGCCAACTTTACCTTATATGTCCAGATTTATCTTGAATAACCATTTGCATCCAACTGGATTTACATCAACTAGATCATCTATCGGAACCCAGAATTGGTTATGATACATGGAATCCATCTCATATTTCATAACTTCTAGCCATCTTGTATCTTCTGAGCTCTCTACTACTTCCTTATAGGAGAGAGTTTCATAATTTTCCAATAGTAATGATTCACCATCCTCAGTGACTAGGAAACCAAATCTCTCTGGTTCCCTTACCTTTCATGAGCTCCTACGCAGTACTTGTGTTTCTAGAACCTCTTCCACGAGGACCTGTGGAACTTGTTCCTCTACCAACTCCTATGTATCTTGAACATCAACTTCATCAAAGTCAATATTTCTCCCACCATCCTTTTTGAGGATGTGTTCCCACTCAAGAAAGATAAGTTTTATGGTGATGATCACTTTATTTTCTAAAGGGTTATATAATTAATATCCCTTAATTTCCTTGGGATATCCTATAAAGATACACCTCATTCCCCAGGGTGCTAGTTTTTTTTCCTAAGAATGAATTAACAAGCGCCTCGCATCCCCATACATATGTGTATGGAAAAATGGGTTTCTTTCCATTCCATAACTCAGAAGGAATTATATTTTCCGCCTTAGTTGGGACTCAATTTAATGTGTATACTGTAGTTTGTAATGCATATCCCCAAAAGGATAATGAAAGATCTGCATGACTCATCATCAACCTCACCATGTCCAACAAGTTGTGGTTCCTCCTTTCACTAACACCATTCCACTTTGGTGTATAAGGAGGAGTGAGTTGAGATATAATCACAGACTCTCATAGAAGATTGATGAACTCTTGGTTCAGATATTCTCCACCCTAATCCGATCGAAGCTTCTTTATCTTCTTACTAAGCTGATTCCCCACTTCATTCATGAATTCATTAAATTTATCTAAGGAATCTAACTTATACCTCATTAAGTAGATATAGGAATATCTACTCAAATCATCAATAAAAGTAATGAAGTAAGAATATCCACCTCTAGATTCTACAAGAAATGGTCCACACACATCCGTGTGTACCAATCCTAGAAGATCTGTAGCCCTTTCACCCTGTCCACCGAAAGACGACTTTGTCATTTTACCTTGTAAACAAGCGTGACATCTATAAAGTGGTTTTAGCTTAGTAGAGTCTAAATAACCATCTTGGAAGATCTTTTTCAAGCACTTCTTGTTTACATGACCAAGATGGTGATGCCACAACTGGGTGTTGTATGAGTCATGTGAGTTTTTTTTGTTATCGATTTCCAACACTTGGTTTTCTTAATTTAATACATAGAAACCATTATTTAAAAGCACCATACCATAACATATGTTTTTATTATAAAATAAACAACCCTCATTTACAAACTTGAAAATAAATCCATCCATATCTAAATGTGATACATAAATTGTGTTCTTGGTAACACTAGGCACATAATAATAGTTATGTAAAACCAAAACCATCCTAATTGGAAATGAGAGATGGTAATTTCCAATGGATAAGGCATCCAACCTCACACCATTGGAAGCTCAAAGATTCACCTCTCCTCTAGAAATCTTTCTAAATCTACTTGGTTCTTTCATTTGAATATAGATGTGATCCCCACAAGCTATATCTAATACCCAATTTTTATAAATGGAAATATTACACTCGATAAAGAACACAACTTTAGTGTCCCCATACTTTTGAGTACAATTACTCTTCCAATGGCCTGAATTGACACATACAAAACACACCGCCTCCCATTCCTTTCCCTGCCTCCGGATATTCCCCTTCCTAGAGGGACAGTGCTCGGGGGCTTCATACCGTTTATAAATCCTTGGCCTCTTATCCTTGTCCTTCCTTTTATTATTCAACATAAGAAATGTGGGTTTGTCACGCCCCATATCCTTATCTACTTGGAAAATTAAGGTCAGAAGTTCCGATAGACTCTTATCATTATTTCTCATGTTGTAGTCGACAATAAATCTAGATAAGGTCTTGGGAAGTGATGATAGGATGAGATCTATATACAACTCATTTGGGAACTTAATCCCTAAGATATCTAGGCGTTCAATGTAGCCAACAATCTTGAATACATGAGGCCCAACTGGCACAGAATCTCCAATATTATTTGTAAAAAAAGCATTGGAGATCTCATATCTCCCATTTATCATCTTCTCTTGATAGATATCCTTAAGGTGAGACATCATGTTATACACACCCATGTTTTCATGTTGCTTCAAGAGTTCATTAGACATAGATGATAGCATGAAACATTGGACATCTGTGGAATCATCCATATGTTTCATATATAGAGATAGTTTCTCATCAATGGCCTCTTGTCTAAGAACAACTAGAATAGGATCCTCTAGCATACAAAATTTTCTCTCGTGGAAAAGGCTGACACATAAATGCCTCTGCCACTCCTGGAAATTGGTGTCGGTGAGAAGGTTTTACTTTTCGAGTATGGTTCATATTGATATGATTGAAGTAATTTTTCTTGACATTTATACATATTTATATTAACAAATATTTAGTACTTTATCATGATAAAAATTATACAAATAAATAAATTAATACTTATTAGTCTTCCACAATTTTATTGAAATCCAATAGCCCTCACCATTGAATTAGGAATATTCTATTTCCTGAATATTCTAGTGGAAAACAACCATATTTCCCATCACATTACCCCAACTAGGGTTGGTCAAGAAACTTTAAGGGTTTTAGGTAGGTATTCCAAATACCAACTGCATTAACTCACAATTCCTTGATCTACTGAGTGGATTCCCCAATCCTGAAATCCTTTTATTTTGGATTTCATCAACCTTTGCCTCTTGGTCACACAAAGTCCTAATGTGGTATTAAACCCTTGATGTGAACCAAGTAAAGTCAACCCAAAACCATGAATTATAATTCCTCGATAATTGAAAGCACCCTAACTAGGATAGTTCAAGCACTTTGAACTATGGTTTGATTCTAACCAAGATTATGGAAGTCTATACCAACTTAATATTTCTTTGAGGGATTTTATCTTTATACATAAATTTCCTTTTTATTATCTTTCTTATATGCTTGTTAATATTAAGTGGGATATACTTAAGTGATTAACCATGTCTAAGATAATATTTACGCATAATCCAGTCTTATTTTAGTTCTATCTTGCATGATTAATTAATTCATTAATTTTGTGTTCGTGACAACAAACCCATAATAAATAAACCATGTAACTGACAGAAATAAAATAAATGGTATGATCATGATCTTGTTCTACTGGTTAGTTTATCTAGAAGTTGATAAACTAACCCAATACCTATGGGAGAAACACCTTGAACCTTTTTGGGTTCGTGTTTACAGCTTTCCACCTGTACACCTTTGTATCTCTTGGGATTGGTTCCATCTTGGCTCCTAACTTGATCCACCTCCACTAGTTTGGGAGATCTAACCATTACATATGATTTTATCTCACTCACAAGTGAGGGGTAAAATGAGGTTTTATATAAAAGAAACCTTGGGCACATAGGCCCTAAATATTAATGAGAAGAAGGCGCACAGACCAACAAATTTAATTTAAATAAATAAATTAAAAGAAACCATCCACATACAAAGGTCCTGGTATAGCTCAAAACTATCCATGAAAGCAATGATATTTATGCATAAATAAAACTATCATTCAATTATTTAATCATTCTTGTTTAAGATAAATCACACTTGAATTAATTAATTATCTATAATTAATCAATCCTTTTATCTTAAACCCTTTTCCAAATTTCCTTGAGATTCTCATCCATCATAATTTAAAACAAATAAATTCATTTAAAATTATGTTTGTACGTAACTTGTACCTTGGAGGAAACCTGGTGAATTCATGTTCATAACTACCCAATGAGTAGAAACTAACATTACATAGATGTTAAATTAAGCACATATGTATAAAAAACCTATCACGTGTTATGCCTCAAATTTATGCCCACATCATGGTACATGTCTCAAGGGTTTGTATAATATAATAATAAATTTTAATAAATCTGTGTAATTTGGATGAGTACATGACGTGTAGTTCTAACTACACAGCGTGTAATATCGTACACCGTCCATCCGAAGTACACACCCAAGGACATGGCGTGTAGATGTACTTCATAAATCTTTGGAGTACACGGTGTGTCCAATGGGTCAGACGTAGTGTAGTTTCACGTTACAAGGTCTCCACTCGGGCAAGCCGTGTGTGAGGTACACCGTCCAACCATAACCCAAAGGGACTACACGACATGTCCAGTGGGCTACAGGGCGTGTAATCTGGAAACCATGTGTCACCTATTTCTGGTCAACACACGGAGTCATTTAAGACTTAGATAGACTCCATCAGATGACATGGTTTGGCAGACTAGTTTTAGTGCATGGAACCTAGACTACATGACATGTACTACCAAATACGTGTTGTGTGTTCTGGTATTGTACGGCCAGGAATCTTTGGAACCTCCAGATGAGATCCTCTGTTTTATTTTAATCAAAATTAAAATCAAAGATCATTTCTGTAAGGTGACTGAGAAATGAAAGAGGTGGAATAGATCTCGAGATTTCAGATTTACAAAATGATTAACTTTGATTTGAAAAAAATAAATTATTAAATGTGTAAATCATCAACAAAAAATAATAATTATAATCAACAATATGACCCCTCTAATACCACTTGTAGGTTTTGGGTGTAGTGGAAGTGCGTTGGTGGGTGTACCTAACTTTAATTTTTCCATTAACAACAATCAATGTGAGATCCGTCTTGATAATAAAATGTCGGATCTTTGGAGAATAACAAAGAATGAAAGAAAGGAAGGGAGTCCCAGAACCATAGATAGGGTCATCATATGTTTATTATAATTAATTTAATTAAAAGATAAGAATTACCTTGATGGAATTATCTCTTTATTTATGTTTCCGGTCATGATCTGATGGGATCTGTCGTTGCGTCATAGAATCCAAGTGTAGGATTCCTCTAGTGGTAATCCACACATGCTCCACGTATCTTTAGATGTCACTGAAGGGATATCTAGGTGCTAGCATGAAATATCCTCCGCTTGCGATGTCCTCTTTCGATCGCTTTGAGAGCCACTTCCAAAGTGATATCCTTGGTTCAGTGGAGGAGGATCTCTCTCATAACTTGGGAGTGTTCTTGGTGGAAAATATATTCTCTCTTGGCTTGAGAGATTTTCCAGATCCATTATGCACAACCACAAAGAATGGATAGGATCATAAGAATAATATAATTGGTATTTTAATTACTTAGAATAATAAAATGAATTAATTACATAAAGAATTTATTCATTTCATTTAATTCTTAGTAAGACCCCATGTCTAATAATAATAGTTGACTATTATTATTACTTGACATGCACCCAACAAATTACACCTAATATTATTTAATTAAATTAATAATATTATTTCTCACAAATACCTAGAAAAACTACATGGTGTGTATATTAATATACATGACATGTACTTTTGTTTTTACATATTCTTTATTTCCTCCACCACATTTATTAGACCTTGAATAATGGATATTTATTTCTTAAATAAATATCACTACATTACTTGCTAATAAATATATTATTTCGACCACAATATATTCTCTCAAATAACTAGTGTTGAAATAAATTCAATCAGGTATCCTTGAATAATTATTAAACCACAATATGGAATAATCTTTATTCAACTTCTTAAATGAATATTTAACTGAGATACTTAGATACACATATTGTGTGACCCTCGATACCTCTTTCTTAGTGTCATTAGGCCAAGATTACTAAAAGTACAAGGTTAGCATCTAGCAACACACCAAGGCGTCCATAGAGAATGAAGTTAACACTACAATGAAGTTTCACCTCCTATGAACACTGACCTTGTAATGAAATACCTTTGTCTTGATATCTCGAATCAAATGGGTTACATGCCAGTGCCATCAACCCATGTGGTCAATTATTCTTTCTTTGAATTCCCAGAATTGAATTTTACCATTCCTTACCATGGCCATGGATTTATTTAGGATATATTAATTCCATAAAAGGGACTAAGATATCAATTTATGTTATGGAACATATGGGAAAAAGATTTTCTCATATTATCTATTAATGCAGTATTATTTGTAACGCACCCAACATATCCTACCTCACTATGAATAATGTGTCATCACAGTTTTCATCAATACATCTAAGTGCGCAATTTGTAATACCCATTAATAATTATCTTGAAGTCTAAGGACCAATAAAAATGTCCACAGATAGGAACATCCAATGACACTATAAAATGTGGATTTCCTACTGGAGGGTCTCGTTCTCATAATATCCTATTGAATATTACCAAGGGCACACACCGTGAGAAGGTGCCTCGAAGTTTTATGAGTCCTCACCCATAATGGACTGTATTATTTTTTTCCCTCAAATAACATTATCCATCCATAGAAAATATATTCAAGAATGGAGTTATGGAACTTCCGGGATCTCATCATAGCATGGATCCGCTATGACCCTTTAGTTCAGTAGCTATCCTTAGGATATTATCACATGCATTGTCACATAGAAGAAAAATCAAGATGTGATAAGGTATTTATTAATGAATAAAGTACAAAGTAGTTGTTTATAGTCCACCAAATCCAATAGAGTCTTTATATGGAGATCTTCCTCGAGTAGCTACTAATATTCCATATGTGTTTCCTTCTGAATTTTTAGGTTTTCCACTGATGAGGGTATTATAGTTTTCTATTTACTTGGTACTTAGTATCTATCCTCTTTCTATTTTTTTACCATATTACACAAGTTAAACTAAAGGTGTTATAGAATTAGTTGTATGGATTGATGTATAAAGGATTTACTTGACCTAGTGTGCCACTTTGGGTAGTGTCGGTGCATTTTTCCAAGAAGGCTGATGAAACCCTTCACGTTGGTGTTGATTATCAGAATTTCAATTATTTCAGGATCAAGTACAGATATCAATTACCTTGAATTGATGATTATTTTGACTATTTGGATGGGGAGAAGAGGTTCTTGAAAATTGACCACCAGTCTAGTTATCAGTAGTCCAGGTTAAAGGTGTATAATATCCTCAATACCAGTTTTAGGAGAAGGTATGACCACCATGAGTACCATTTTATGAATTTTGGTCTAACCAATGCTCCTGCTATGTTTATGGAAATAATGAACATGAGATTCCACCAGTACCTCAATTATTTTATAGTAGTATTTATGGATGACATATTAGTTTACTCTAATATTGAGGAGGATCATGTGGGCCATTTGAGAGTAGTTATGGACATCTTGAGAAATCATTGACTTTATTACAAGCTCTTTAAATGCAATTTATTGATTCAAGGGGTAATGTTCTTAGAACACATGGTTTATGACTAAATTAATGGCTCAAAGTTCTAAATTTTTATTTATTTTTTAGATAAAACCCCTTTTAAGAGAAAAAGGGGAAACCTCATATGACTTCAAATATGTAGACACATAAATATAACTGGAGGTTATAAGGTCCACAATAAACCCATTGGATTGGAGGGTATGAATAATATCAACTAAATTATGATAAATTTATGGTTTAAATATATATAAAATGAATACCTTATTTACTAATTAATTATAAATGAAAATAAAAACTAATTGAAATTTAAAGGATATGACTTTATGAAAAAAATATTTTTATAAACGTAATGTGGTTTATGAGAATAAATTAAATTAATCACTATTGGTAAATTATTTTAGTTATATTTATATATTATATATTAAATAATTTTTTTTAACATTCATCAAATATTTTTATTATGAATGAGATAAGAATATATCCAGTTTTATGCTTAAAAACTATATTATTCAAAAAGCGGTTTTTGTCGCATTTTGTGCACTTATTTTAAAATTAATTTATTATAATTATAGGTATTAAAATTTATTAAACGTATTCTATATTGGGAATTAAGAGGTTCAAATTTGGTTAATATTTTCCTTTTAGGTTTAGTTATTATAATTGTAACTGTGGTAAAATTTATCACCTCGTTAAAGGGTAAATTGTGTTAATCTAAGATAAAACTAAGTGTCAAGGTCAACAATTTTCATTAAAATTCATATTGGATGAATGTAAGTCGACCTTTATCACCTTAGGCTCCAAATTTTATTGTTTAGAATATACTTTCCCATGAAAATTACTTATATAGTATTTAAAGTAAAGAAAGATACAAAATGTTACTCTCTTAGTTTTAAATATCTATTAAGTGTTAAAATATCAAACAAAACATACTATGAATGAATATAAATATATATTTTATGTATAATAAAGTTTTCTTCGTAATTTTTATTTATTTATAATTTTTAGTGACTAATTAATTACCTTAAATTCTAGCAGAACACTAATAAAGTATTTATTCAATTAATTGAAAAAATAATTAATTTTAAAATTACTATAGGTAAAATAATTTGAGTGAGTTATAGTGTAAAATACTTTTTTAGATATATATAACATATTAGTGACATTTAAAAGGATTATATTTGAAAATAAACTTTGTATTTAAGTCTTTTTAGTCAAATTAAATGAATAGACCCAAAATTGATATTAATGATATTTTATACTAAATAATATTTTATTAAATCATTAAAAATTCATAAAAATATTCTATTTGTCCATGTTAATGTAATATAGTTGAAAATATCATAAATAGTCCATTTATTAGTCACTTTTCCATTTATGGATATATTCTTAATGCTTTATTGTTAAAATAGTTGTTACCGCGGTTATGGAAAAAATAATTAACAAAGGGATTAATAAAATTATGAGGTTTAAAATGACATGAAAAAATATATAAATTTAATTTTTTGATGTTATTTAAAACCTAGAAACTTATTCTTTGAATTCACAGACATTTGGAATAATTTTTATTGATAATTACTTTATTATATTTTAATATTTTAAGAAATTCCAAGTGTGTCAGCTCCCTCCCTTATAAAAGGACACATCTCATTTCTCTTCTCCACAACACCTTTATCCTTATAAATAAAAAAACCTACCAAAAAAACCTTTAAAATTCATTATCCATATACTAGAAATTTGTTTCTTCCAAAAATACCAACCCCAGGATCCTTAAGAAGAGATATAAATGAGTTCTTTCAAAGAAGAGGTAATTGCATTAATCAATCACTTTCTTTTGTTTACTTCTCCTTTACCTCCTATAAATATTAGGTATTTATAACAAAATAATAACTTAATTATAATAAATATACTGAAATTTTATTATTATTATTATTAAATCTCCATTATACACCCTCTTTCCTATCAAATGGGAAGTGAAAGTATCACTCGTGCGTACGTACGACTTAGCATCTCCACATAGTGATACAATTCATTTTTCCACCACCATATTTAATGGTTATTGTAGTTGGTTTAATGTTTATATATTATAATTATAACATAATTATAGTTCTATAATTATAATATCACATATACCTTTTTACCTTCCAATCCATTGTAAGATGATAACGTCGCTCGTGCATCCTTGTGGACTACCGTCTCCACAGAGCGACGTGATTCATTTTTCATTTCAAATTTAAATGGATGGTAATAAGGATATACATAATGAATATATATTATATATATGATATAATAATTAATATTTAAATAATAATTAATATTTAAATTTCTTTTGTTGTGTAACACCACAATATTTTTTGATTTGTTTTAATTAATTTAACCTTTGCTATATTTCTCATTTCACATAACACTAAAAATATTTTATTTTATATTAAAGCATTGTGTTTGGATTTCATTATAAAAAACAACAAGTTTATCATGCACTACACACAAAATAAATTTTATCTTTCTCAACATGAAACAACGAGGTTAGATTGTGTCTTTTCATATGTTACATGAAGCTCCAACTTGGCGTACACAACACACAACAATGCCTTGGCGTATATTACATGAAACATCGATGTTTCTTCCAAACATCATTTTATTATTGTAATTATTTAAATAAAATATAACATATTTATTAAATTAGAGGTTATGAATAGTATTAACTAATTTATGAAAATATATGGTGTAACACCCCAGGATTTCATAGTACGTTATTTCTTCAAAGTAATTCAATAACTTACACTACACACAACACCGAGTTCAAGCGCACCACGACTTACCAAACTAACTGTTCAAAAGCAGTTATGAATAGTATTAACTGAATTTTGAACATTATATAGTCCTTATAATTTTAGAATCCATATTATGAGTCTTTTTTATACATAATTTAAGAAAAAATTAATTTTTCAGATAAAAGAAGTATTTAAAAAAAATGCACTTTTACCGCCTTTTAATGGTGAACCCTTTTAAATCCAATATTTGAAAATTTTATATATTAAATTTGAAAAAATAAAAATCTAATTTTGAATCAAGATGTAATAATTTAGTTTCAATAAAATTTCGGTACTTTTCTGATAACTTTCATATTTTGATAAATAGTGAAAATTACTAAATTTTAATTAAAAACAACTTTTTCAATCGAAATAATTAATAGTGATAAATTATGCATTTGAGTGGTTTTAAAGTATAATTAGATTATATGTTTACCATTTAATCCAATGTTGGTCATTGTACATAATTTCAAATTTAAACTGGACATAAGCAAGAGTCAATCTTTTGATAGTTATTATTTCTTAAAAACACGCTTTTTGTTTTGACAACGGGAATTAATTTTAAATTAATTTCTTCCACTTATGTGTTTTGAATTTGGAAAAATGGATTCCATATTTGGAATCAGGATGTCCAAATTATGTAAATAGTTAACTCTAATTTTTAGACATTTTGAACAATTACTTCGGTAAATATTTTATTTACCATGGTTAATGGAAAAATCCGGTAAATAAGGGTAAAATATAATATTATAATAATATTAAATTACCCTAAAACATGTACTAACCCTATTGGTTGATACATGTCAGACCTTGAGCATATTTGGGTCGATTTTGGGACCCCATGGAGCCACGTTTAAGTGATAATGATACATTATATTAATTAAGTCAAAGTAAATACAAAAATGAGATAAGCATATATCTTTTAGAAAAACAATTTTTACAAAGGGTTATATATGTTATATTTTCAACTATAAATATTAATTAGAAAGATAAAAAAAATAAATACATAATGGTATTTTATTTATAATTTTTAGACATTGAATAAGTAAATTTATTTATGACACAATAATGATGCAGTATTTTCCTTATTAATGAAAGAATAAAATAATTGGTATTATAAATAATAAAATAAATATAATTTGAAAGTTTTGATGCCATCCACGAATTTTATAGGTTAATATTACAGGTTATTATTTCTTAAATGAATTTGGTTTGAATTAATAAAGTTTTTAAGACTTTAACAAAAATAAATTATTAAATAGTATCAAAATTGACATAAATGAGTTTTTAAAACAAATATTATATTATTAATTGATATTCTATTCCTAAAAATCTAAGGTTCGGAAAAAGGAATTATATAATGATATTTGTATCATTAATGTACCACTTCAGGGTCTCTTGGATGCATATAGTAAGTTTATTAACTATGTAATATTAAAATACAAAGAGACATGGTAAATGTCAAACTATTTAACTAAGTGTTAAATCTAAAAGTTAAGGTTAATATAGTTACCCAAACCTGTCTAAAACATATTGGTTGAGTGTTTTTAGACCCATACCCACCTTATAATTTAAAGAATACATTTTGAGCCATTAAAAACCGAAAATGATTTTATTATAAAATAATATTTCTAGTTTTTCCTAAGGTGCCCCTCACCCCTCTTATAAAAGGGTACTCCCCCTTCTCTTAAATTTATACCTTCAAAGCCTTTTGGTTCGGCCAAAACATGCCCAAATATCCTCCCAACTTCCCTCAATTCAACCTAGAGTCCTTATTTGGATCAGAAATTCAACCTAAGGATGCGTTTAGATCAAATCAAAAGGAAGAACCCGAAGAAGAGATAATGATTTCACCACCCTCTTTCAAGTTCCTTTCTTCTTCCACTTATTATTTCTTTGTTATTTCCATTCTAAAATAATAAATCAAGTATATTCTATATATTTTGATGTTATTATAAATATGGTACAACCATATTCAGTATTCTGTCCATCCTTTGAATAACATGTCACCATACGTGTGTACGTACGGTTTAGCGTCTCCACGTCGTGGTGTAACTGTTATTCAAAACATTATTATTTGGATGGGTATGATAATGATGTGTAATTGAAGTAAATAATAAATATAACATTATAATTATTCTGTATATATGATATACCATCAAATTATATGCGATTTTAATATCAAAAGAATGATATTGTCGCTTCTGCGTACGTACGGACTACCGTCTCCACGAACACGATGAGATTCATTCCCCATCGTATCCATTCAAGACTAATTATCATTTGATGATTAAAAATAATGTTTAAGTACTTTATATAATTCTGGATGTGAATAATATGAAACCTATCCATAACAAACATGGATTATGTAACAAAACATATAAAAGAAAATGAGTAAGTTAACACCCGAAACGACGATAATACTAAGATATTATTAACAAAAAAATGTTAAAAGATCATATATGATATCATATTAATGTATATGATTATTTTATAATTTAATAAAAATTATTTTACCATTATACAAGAGGTTAACCTACACTCGATCAAGGAAAAGTACAAGGTAATGGTTAATTTCACAATTTCTTCATTATCCGAGGTTGTTTATACGTAATTATCTACTGGGACCTCTTTATCATCCACATCCACATTTCTTAAAAATGTATTTCAAAACATTGTTAATATTTTATAGACTATGGGTTAAAGTAATTTATACCCTTTTTTTACTTTTTATAAGATTTTTATAAAGGAATATTTCCGTCTTTTTCTAAACAAGGTCCTTTTTAGCCTTTTCGACAAAATTAAGGTAAAAATGTCTTTTTAACTTATACGGCGGGTGCAGGTATTTTCTACCATTATAAAATCGTTGAAGCTTCCCTTACAAGCTTATAAGAATATTTTCAAATTAAATTTTTTCTTTTATAATTATGCGACTTTTAAAAGATTTAAAAAAAAGAGACATTTCTCTCAAATATTTTTGATTTCATCTATGTCGACATCCTTTGATGGATTTTAAGCTTATTTGAAGTCGATTTATTATGATACAAAACTTCCATAATTTATTGAAGGTTTTGTGATATGTTTGACTGTGGATGTGCTATTTTTATAACATTCATGGTTTATGGTTAAATTATTGACATTTTATATGCTAGTTTTATTACGAATGTTTATGATATGTTTAAACTTTTTTATATGAGGAATGTATTAGACTTAGTAAGTGATGAGTGGAGCCTGCTATATCTCCTCGATGCATCGGTAGGTCTCATGAGACAACTAGACATGGAATTGGCTGAGGCCCTTTCCCAATTTGATATATGGTTTTGGCCGAGGCCTTAATCATTTTTAGACGTCTTGGACAAGGCCTTGAAAAAATGTTTTAGAATGTCCGACATTATACATTCCCTCATTATGAAAATAATATTGATGGTTAATGTGGTCATTAGAGTAGTAGAATACCCATGATTATGTTTTATTATGGAATTATTTACTCGGATCATATTCCTGCCATAAAAGTATTCATGTTTATTATTGGTAAAGGCATGTGGTTTCTATTATTCACTATGCTTAATATTTATGTCATTTTCCACTGTATTACTTACCCTTACTAAGCGTTTGAGATCACCCCTTTCTTATGTTTCATTTTCCCAGGATATGAGGAATTTTATTATGAGTGACCTGTAGGCATAATCTAGGAGGCTTGGATGTTTCTAATGAAATATATTTGTGTTGTATTTCTCTTCAAGCTGTAAAGTTGAACTTATGTATGAATCTTTTTTCCAAGGCTACTAAACTAATCGGTCTTTCGAGACTTGATCTTTTGTGATCATTCCAATGATATGTAATAATACACCGACTTTGGGTAACTGGGGTCGGGGTGTTACAGTTTGTATCAGAGGAAGTTTAGTACAAACCTTGGAAGCTATATTTAGATAAACCCTAATTAGATCAAATAGACCTAAGATGGACTTTGAGGATTAGTATAGAAGAAATTTCTAGAATTTTTCAATTGTATAGATTTTGTGAGTTTTCTAAGCAATACATCCCTGTCTGGATACGAGCAGGTAGAGGCGGCTCTGGCATAGATGTACCTAGGGGTAAAACCTGAAAACACCGCTTTGAGCTAGACTCAAACGGGAACTGGTGCATGACAATGGTACTTTCTCCACTCTTGGTTACGACACTCTCGGGGGATATGCTGAGGATAATTATCATTTTCTTTAAAAACCATTATGAAGGGTTTATGAGTATATACTTTCTCAAATAAAATATTTTTATGATTATGGATTATATCCATAAACTGCTCAATTTACGTTAGGTATTTTACAAGTTTGGAATTATTCATTACAATTTCTAAACTGACCTAGTGTATTCCATTGTATAGAAATGACTCCCAGTAAAAGGAATGTGAACTCCAGCAGTACGTATGATCCAAAGAGTAAGAATGATCATATCTTTCATAGTATTAAGCTAACATTTAGAAGAGAAATAGTCACCCATGTATTATTAACATATAAAGAAATAGTATCATTTGTTAATAAGATAAGTAAATAATTCTCTGAGTCCTACAGCTTTGAAGGGAAGCAAGAGAAGAAAAGGATGGAAGAGAGAAATATGGATAAAGGGAAGAGGGAAAAGAAAAATTTTCCCATATGTGATAACTGTGGGACAAAACACCCTGGAACTTTCATGAAAGGAATGGGAGTTTGTTATAAGTGTGGAGAAAAAGGACATCAAGTACGTGATTACAAGGGTAAGAAAAAGGTTTCAAATGTACAATGATTCATCTGCAAGGAGTTTGGACACTACGCAAACCAATATCCCAGTCATCAGACTATGCTACAAATGATTCTATTGGATAATAATTAAGTTATGATACTACCATAGATGAAGAGGAATGACTAGTGTTCTTATGTAGTTATTTAATAATTATTTCATTTAAGTGTTGTATTAATGATGTACTGGAAATAAATAAGGATTGTACTGCAATACTATTTCATTGAGGATTTGAGATTTTATGGTACTAAGAAAATTGACTCTACAATGAGTTAAACTTTTTGGAAATTACATGGTTGAAGGAAAGATAAACCTTAATATGTTCCTAATATTAAGGTACTAATTTTGGAATAAGAGATTGTTGATTTGGGTAAATATTATATTGGATATTCTTGACTACCTTGAAACTGATTAATGATTTGTATATTCCATCATTGTTGGAGTTTACAACATTTTTGGATGGATGGAGTATAGCCAGTATTCTATAAGGAATAAGGGATCATGAATGTAATCAATAAGGTTTTATGGTAATTTAGGATGTTTCAGTGTTTTAAAAGAATACATGATGAAGGTATTCACATGTTATTACGCGGTAAAAAGGATCTACATTATGTTTACCTTCCATATAAATTTTTGACCTAGAGTTTGGACAGAAGTATTTTGGATAAGTATAAAGGTTGGAATGGATTATATTTTACATTTGATACTATTGTTAAGGTTGTTTTTGGATATTTATAAAAAGGACAACAAGCATACCGTGTGAAAACCCATTGCGTCAGACAAAGCTGTGGGAATCGAACCCACAACCATAGTGCGATTGGGATTTATTGCCTACCACTAGACTACGTGAAGTCCATGGAGTGTATAATTTAGTTTTTTTAAGTTCTGATAGATGAATTATAAATTTATTTTTGGAACCCTATACGATTCGGATAAATATAATATCTTTTTGAATTTTTTGGAGTGAAAGATAAGTTTGTGGTAGGAATTAGTTGAAGGATGAAACTCTACTTGTCAAGTATATATATATATATAATTTTTTCCTACTTATTATATGGGTAAATTAATTCTTAAACTTTAGGGAAGATATCTTAAAACCAAAAATGTGTTATCCTAACACCTTATGTTTTGTTGAACCGATAATATTTCAAATCATAATAGATTGATGGATTTGAGACCCTCAATTTTACACTTGTTTGTGATTGATGACCTCAATCACTCCATTCAAATATTTACATTTTTCCTACAATTATGTGTCTCTAATTTCCACCAATGTTCTCCTAATCAAGATCATAATTTGGTGGTGACTTTTTCATTCCCCTTTTCCTCTTATTAAGTATAAATTTTATTAACCCAATTTCCAATGTGGGTTTTCCCACAAATGTATTTTCTATTTTCAACCTTTTATTTTAGAAGAACAATTTCAAATTGTGAGGATGCAATTTGTTCAAGGAGTTAAGAATGTAACACCCCAATATTTCATAGTACATTATTTCTTCAAAGTAATTCAATAACTTTCACTACACGCAAAACCGAGTTCAATCGCACCGCGACTTACCAAACTAGATGTTCAAAAGCATTTATGAATAGTATTAACTGAATTTTTAACTTTATATAATCCTTATAATTTTAGAATCCATATTATGAGTCTTTTTTATACATAATGTAAGAACAAATTAGTTTTTCAGATAAAAGAAGTATTTTTCAAAAAAATGCACTTTTACCGCCTTTTAAGGGTGAACCCTTTTAAATCTAATATTTGAAACTTTTATATATTAAATTTGAAAAAATAAGAATATTCTTTAGAATAAGGACATAAGAATTTAGTTTCAATAATTTTTTTGTACTTTTCTGATAACTTTTATATTTTGATGAATAGTAAAAATTACTAATTTTTGATTAAAAACAACTTTTTAAATCAAAATAATTAGTAGTGATAATTATGAATTTGAGTGGTTTTAAATTATAATTAGATTATATTTTTACCATGTAATCCAATTTTGTTCATTGAATAGAATTTCACATTTAAACTGGACATAAGAAAGTGTCAATCTTTTGATAGTTATTATTTTTTAAAAACATACTTTTTGTTTTGACAGCAAGAATTAATTTTAAATTAATTTTTGCCACTTATGTGTTTTGAATTTGGAAAAATGTATTCCATATTTGGAATCAGGATTTCAAATTGTGTAAATAGGTATCTATTATTTTTAGACATTTTGAATAATTACTTGGGTAAATATTTTATTTACCATGGTTAATGGGTAAATTCGGTAAATAAGGGTAAAATATAATATTATAATAATATTAAATTATCCTAAAACGTGTCCTAACCATATTGGTTGATACATGTCTGAACATGGTCATCTTTGGGTCGATTTTGGGACCCCATGGAGCCACTTTTAAGTGATAATGACAATTTATATTAATTAAGTTAAAGTAAATACAAAAATGACATAAGCATATATGTTTTAGAATTTTTTTACATAAGGTTATATATGTTATATTTTCGACAATAAATATTAATTATAAATATAAAAAAATTTCCTACATAATGGTATTTTATTTATAATTTTTAGACATTTAATAATTAAGTTTATGTATGACACAATAATGATGCAGTATTTTCCTTATTAATGAAAGAATAAAATAATTGGTATTATAAATGATAAAATAAATATAATTTAAAAGTTTTGATGCCATAAAATAATTTTATAGTTTAATACGACATGTTATTATTTCTTAAATTAATTTGGTTCGAATTAATAAAGTTTTTAAGACTTTAACAAAAATCAATTATTATATAGTGTCAAAATTGACATAAATGCGTGTTTAAAACAAATATTATATTATTAATTGATATTCTATTCCTAAAAATCTAAGGTTCAGAAAAGGACTTATATAATGATAGGTGTATCATTAATGGACTACTTTGGGGTATCTTGGAAGTATATAATAAGTTTAGTAACTATATAATATTAAAATACAAAGAGACATGGTAAATGTCAAACTATTTAACTAAGAGTTAAATCTAAAAGTTAAGGTTAATATAGTGACCCAAACCTATATAAAACCTATTTGTTGAGTGTTTTTCCACCGATACCCACATTATACTTTGAAAAATACATTTTTTAGCCATTATAAACCGAAAATTATTTTATTATAAAATAATATTTATAGTTTTTCCTAAGGTGCCCCTCACCCCTCTTATAAAAGGGCACTCCCCCTTCTCTCATATTAATACCATCAAAGCCTTTTGGTTAGGCCAACCCTTGACCCAATATCCTCCCAACTTTCCTAAATTCAAACTAGAGGCCTTATTTTGATCAGAAAGTCAACCTATGGGTCCCTTTTTATCAAATCAAAAGGAAGAACCCGAAGAAGAGGTAATGATTTCACCACCCTCTTTCTAGTTCCTTTCTTCTTCCAATTCTTCTTTATTTGTTATTTCAATTATAAAATAATAACTCCAGTATCTTCTATATACTGTGATGTTATTATAAATATGGTACAACCATATTCATTATTCTATCCATCCTTTGAATAACATGTCACCATACGTGCGTACGTACGGCTTACCGTCTCCACGTCATGGTGTAATTGTTATTCAAAACATTATTATTTGTATGGGTATGATAATGATGTGTATTTGAAGTAAATAATAAATATAAAATTATAATTATTCTATATATATGATATACCATCCAATTATATATGATTTTAATATCAAAATAATGATATTTTCACTTGTGCGTACGTACGGACTACCGTCTCCACGAACGCGATGAGATTCATTCCCCATCGTATTCATTCAAGACTAATTATCATTTGATGATTAAAAATAATGTTTAAGGACTTGATAAAATTCTATATATGAATAAGATACAACCTATCCAAAACAAAAACGGCTTATGTAACAAAACATATAAAATAAAATGAGTAAGTTAACACCTGAAACGACGATAATACTAAGATATTATTAACAAAGCAATGTTAAAAGATCATATATGATATCATATTAATATATATGATTATTGTATAATTTAATAACAATTATTTCACCATTATATAGTAGTTTAACCTACCCTCGACCGAGGAAAAGTACAAGGTAAGTGTTAATTTCACAATCTCTTCATTATCTGAGGTTGTTTATACGTAATTATCTACTGGGACCTCTTTATCATCCACATCCATGTTTCTTAAAAATGTATTTCAAAAAATTCTTAAAATTTTATAGAATATGGGTTAAATTAATTTATAACCTTGTTTTACTTTTTATAATATGTTTATAAAGTAATCTTTCCATCGTTTTCCAAACAAGGTCCTTTTTAACCTTTTCGACAAAATTAAGGTAAGAATATCTTTTTAACTTCTACAACGGGTGCAGATATTTTCCACCATTATAAAATCGTTGAAGATTCCCTTAAAAGATTATAAGAATATTTTAAAAGTAAATTTTTTCTTATATACTTATGTGACTTTTAAATGATTTCAAAAAAGAGACATTTCTCTCAAATAGTTTTGATTTCATCTATGTCAACATCCTTTGATGGATTTTAAGCTTATTTGAAGTTGATTTATTATGATACAAAACTTCCATATTGTATTGAAGGTTTTGTGATATGTATGACTATGGATGTGATATTTTTATACCATTCATGGTTTATGGTTAAAGTATTGACATTTCGTATGCTAGTTTTAATAAAAATGTTTATGATATGTTTAAAATTTTTCATATGAGGAGTGTATTGGACTTAGTAAGTGACAGGTGGAGCCCGCTATAGCTCCTAGATGCATCAGTAGGTCTTAGGAGACAACTAGACATGGAATTGGATGAGGCACTTTCCCAATTTGATATATGGTTTTGGCCGAGGCCTTAATCATTTTTAGACGTCTTGGCCGAGGCCTTGACAAAATGTTTCAGAATGTCTGGCATTATAAATTCCCTCATTATGAAAATAATATTGATGGTTCATGTGGTCATTCGACTAGTAGAATACCCATGATTATGTTTTATTATGACATTATTTACTCATCTCATATTCCTTCCATAAAAGTATTCATGTTTATTATTAGTAAAGGCATGTGGTTTCAATTATTCACCATGCTTAATATTTATGTCATTTTCCACTGTATTACTTACCCTTAATGAGCATTTGAGATCACCCCTTTCTTATGTTTCATTTTCCTAGGATATGAAGACGTTAGTAATGAGTGACCTTCAGGCATAATCTTGGAGGATTGTATGTTTCTAATGAAATATATTTGTGTTGTATTTCTCTTCAAGCTGTAAAGTTGAACTTATGTATGAATCTTGTTTCCAAGGCTACTAAACTAATCGGTCTTTCGAGACTTGATCTTTTGTGATCATGCCAATGATATGTAATAATGCACCAACTTTGGGTAACTGGGGTCTGGGCGTTAAATATGGTTTACAGAAATATAAAATGAATTCATAGATTACTAATTAATAGGAAATGAATATGAAAAATCATTGAATATAAAGGAAAATATTATTATTTTTATGGTTACAAAGCTATTTTACCCTAATAAATTAACTTGTTTATTATTAGTGAGTGATATGAATTTAATTTATATTTCATTCTTTAAATAAAATATTTTTGATATTCATCCAATATATTTTATAGACATAAGATAGGAACAAACCCAATTTTATGCTTAAAAACCTATATTTTTATTAAGGCATTTTTACCGCCTTTTAATGGTGAACAAATTTTAAATATATTTTTTATAACTTTTATATATTTAATTTTTAAAAATAAACTTATAATTTTAATAAAAACATAAAAATTAGGTTAGGATAATTTTTTGGTATTTTTCTATAAGGTTTCATCTTTTAATGAATAGTTAAAAATACTAAATTTTGATTAAAAATTTCCTTTTCATCTAATTTATTTATAAGGATAAATTATATTTTAAATTACTTTAAAAGTTTATTTAGATAATATTTTTATCAATTAATCAAATTAATGTCATTGGAACAAATTTTACATTGAAATTGAATATAAAAACTTAGCAAACTTTTCGACGTTTTTACTTTAAAACCTGTACTGTCATCCTGTTAGTAGGATTAATTTTAAATTAATTTCTGCCACTTATGTGATTGGAATTTGGGAAAATGGATTAAATATTTGGAATCATCGTAATTTATAATGTATAATATGGTCAAATTATTTTTCAACTAAATATATTAGTGAAAGTAATTAAAATTAATTACATCGCTTAAGGTAAAATTAAGCTTAACTAAGGACTAAACCTTAAATTTACGACTCAAAAAGACATATAAACTTATCCAAGAGCCATGTTGTGACCATATTTATACCCTATTCTCCCTTGTATCTACGTTTTTCTATTATTTTATCCACTTTCAACATGAAAAACATGGGTGGAATTCTCTCTTCAAATATTTACAAGAGTGCCACCCCTCCTCCACTATAAAAAGGCCTCATATCTTCCCACTTACTAACACCTATAAATCCCCTTGGATAAAACAAAATCTAAGAAAATAATATCCCAAAATCCATCCATTTATCCTATAATACTTCCCTTGGGAAGAAAGAAATCCAAGGAATTCTTTTGTCACAAACCAAAAGGAGTTACCCGATTAAGAGGTAATGTCTTCTCTCAAGTTCCTTTCTTTTATTTTCTTTCTCCACCCATCCACTCTCTTTATTCCATTATTGTATGAAAAAATGGTATCCTAAATATACTAGGATGTTTTTATTCTATTTTGTTGACCTACACTTACACAAACCTCTATCTAATGGGTAATGAACATACTGTTTACGTGTATGGCGAACTACCATCTCACTAAACGGTGATTGTTAATTTCTCCTTTACCGCCTCTCATGGTGGAAATTATGATATAAAATCTATTTATAATTTTCATATATTATATTTATTATTTATTTAGGCTTATTTATTACTTTTACAACACAAATCTTTGTACTTTACATTTGGTGTAAATATGATAATTTCATTTGAGGAACTGTGGACTATTGTCCCCTCAAAGCGATGTATTTCGTTCACACACTACATAGAATGTATTAAGGATAGGTTTAGTGAAATTATATAATATATATGACATTAAAAATATAATTTAATTAAATTATATACACATATATATATATTTCATTTTCTTTCTTTCTTTCAATATGATAATAAAAACAGAAAAACGTTCATGCGTACGTACGTATTACTGTATCCATGAATGGTGTATTACATTTCTTACTTCTATAATCTATATATTATTATAATAAAAATTTAATGAATATACATGATATATATATATATATATCATTTTTTAAATTCTTTAATCATGATATAAGTATAAGGACCAATTCTATAACAAATTAGGAAACATGTGAAGAACAAAGCAAATATTACCCGAAGTGAAACCTTAACATAGGATTGTTAACAAGAGGGTAATATAAGGTCATAATCAAACCATATATGGTATTATATATAATAATATGTTTCTTTAAAATATTTATAATAAATTTATATTTATTATACAAGTGTTTTGAATGAGTACGATGAGAGTCAAGACATAAGGTAAGGGGGTTTCATCTCACTTTTTATTTCCGTAAGATACATGCTTTATTCCCCACTCACTCCTTTTGTGTGGTGTGCATAATGACCATGAATTTATTCAATTTTTCTTATATTTATATTTATGGGTATTTACATATCCATTTATGAACTTATTTCACAGGGTTTAAGTTTCAAAAGTTACCAAATCGGTAAAATAGTTTTGTCTCAATTTTCCTTCTTTGAGACTCATATTTTGTTATACACCTAAATTCGTTTTGAGGTGTATATAATTTCATTTTAAATGATATATCATGAATCTAATTATTTTCATTAAATTATAAGCTTTATGTAATTTTCTTTTCTCATGTTACCAAGTGATAAGAGTTTATTGAAACAATCTCATTGCTTTTCAAGATTGTTTAGGTTTATGCTTCCTTTGATGAAATCTTATAAATCATCTCTCAAGAAATTAATTAATTTTCATATACTCTAGTTATTCATGATATATTCATGTATTGGTACCATTTTCTACTCTTTGGTAAATAAGATAGTTAATAAAGTGTTTTTATGAAAGCCTGAATTTACCCTCTCTTTGGTTGGTAATATATATCCCATTAAAACATGTTTTCTAAAAAGGGTTTCCAAGAATATTATACCATTATCCTATAATATTTAAAATAATTGTTTTCTATTTTTTTATTTTCTCAATCTCATCAATGGAATATTATTGTTTCTTTCCAAACAAGGAAATTATTTAACCTTTTTACCTTGAAAAAGGAGTGTTATTTTTACCTCATACAACATGTACATATTTACCTACTTTCATTTCATTGAAGCTTCCTTTGAATTTCTAAAAGTTTAATATTTAAGAAAATGTTTTTTAAATTTTTTTAAAGGAAAATTATTTTCAAAATGTTTTCAAGAACATCTTACACTATTTAAAACTCTCGTATAGGTGATTTATTTTCTATTGTATCTTGTTTCCCACACCGAGCATGACTCACGCAAGCTTAGTGATTTGATTGGTTGTTTTATTAATGCTATTGAGATATAGTGGACCCCAAGTTAGTCATTTTACTTATATATTTCCTCAGAACATGGTCCACCTCGCCCTCCTCATCCTTGTTGGACCCCATTCTTGGGGGGGGGGGTCATTTATTGGCATTGGAAAACGTGTCCACAAGATTCACCTAATGATTCCATACATGGTCTCATAGCATAGATAATTTTGAAGGATTTGATGTTACTAGTTGTAGATCCCAAAAAGAGTTATGTTTTAAGAGTTATGGATGTTCGAAGTTAAGCTGGGAAGCTGGTTCACAGATCCCATTCACGGAGATCCCCCCATGATCACTGAGTAATGACAAAAGCCTCTGCAAGTTTAACGAACACCAAAACCACCACTGAGTAATTATGGAAGCCTCTATGAGTCTGATGGATCCAGGCCTCTTCATAGTGTCACGTTTTCTTTATGGATCATTTTTTTCTTTGTGGAAAGCCCCACCGAGCTCTAGTGCCTATAAATAGATGGATCCCCCCACTTCATAAGCACGATTATGCCGCCATATTGTCGGTCTATCTCCCATTTCACGGTGCTCATGATCACTGCGAAGTGATGCCCTTTGTGAAGGCCTCAACCCTTTGTGAAGGAGGGAGCCCCTTCGGGTTTCTCAAGGCTCTTTGAAGCATTATGTCTTTACAGAGTACTCCCCAAATAATGATCCTTATGCTAAGATGAGTCCATGCTCTGTGATCACCTTTCCTTCACTAAGCTCCTTTTTGAGGCCCTAATCTCTACAAAGATCCATGATCTGTGATACCCTGATCTCCACGAAGCTCCATCCTTTGTGAGACCTTGATCTTAGTGAATCTCCTTCACAAAGACTTATCCTTTGTGAAGCTCCCACCTTCGCACCCACCAACCCATACTGCAGGGGCTACGCCCTCGCACCCCTACCCGGGATCGGTGCCAAGCTGCGGTCCTGACTCTTTGGGCCAGTCCCTTTGCTACCGTCACTGAACCTCATGAAAAATAGAGAGTCACACCACAAAATATTCAGTCCGGTTCAAGGAAATTTTACCTTGTACCCTTATGTGCACCCCACCTTCCATCTATGAAATACCATGATTTGAGATAATCCTCCACACTCCTTGAAACACATTAGGTTGACATATTCCCCTTGGTCCCTTTCTCATGTCATGAGTTTAGATTCTCATAATCAATTCCCTGAGTACCTTGAGTCGAACCATTCCTTAAGAAACTCATCCATACCTCATAACCTGGCTCCTATGTTGGGTTGAACCAGCAAGGGACACTCTTGCGTAAGTCCCAAAACCAGCCATTTCTAGGTTCCTTATGCCTAATAGTCCTCACTACATGAATTTAAACTGTATCACACACTATCATTCAATAATAGGATGCCTCTTGTTCTAAATAAGATATGTCTTATGTGACAAGAATAAGATGCCTCATTCCATGATTACGGTGGTGTAATTTCAAGAGCGTTGGAATCCGTTTGAACATTCCATCACTCCATATAATGCTTCATGTGTCCTTCATTTGGATCCTCATCATTTTTTTCATGTCTAGAGGGACCCACTAATGGCTTGGTCTCATGCCACTTCGGATCACCTACTGTTCTAAGCCAACGCCCCAAAAGAATTTGGATGAAACTTTTAGTTTGGCCTCATGTTTCGAATATGGTTAGAAATTGGCCCTCTTTTTTTTCCATCTCAGGATAACATGATGTGGATGCTGCGTTTCAAATATGGTTAGTAGTTTTCTCCCTTCTTCACACCACCCTCATTGTGTTCCAAATTTTAGGAATATGATTCACACTTTTCATATCCCTTTGTTCGGGCTGATTCCAATTCCCTTGGCGGTATCCCACTTGTGAACTAGTGAATAGGTGTAGGCCCAAATTATATGCCTCAACCCACCATCGAGTTGGGATGCCCTCATGTCCATACATGAGGAAGAAATTATGAGCACATAACCATGTATAAGCCCCATCCACAATTGCCTCTCCTTAGTAGCACCCATGCAGCTAACCATACATAATCTCCATCCATAATTGTTACTCATTAATGGCACCCGAGAATCTAACTATATGTAATCCACATCCATGATTGCCACTCCTTAGCAGTACCTGGGCAGTTAACCATTCATAAGCCCCATCCATGATTGTTTCTCCTTAGCGGCACCCGGGAAACCAACCATCTGTAAGCCGCATCCACCATTTCCGCTCCTTAACATCACCTGAGATGCTTCTATACATACACCCCATCCACCATTTCCACTCTTTAGTAGCACCCGGGAAGCTTCCATGCTTAATCCCCATACACCTTTCCCACTTCTTAGCAGCATCTAAGATTCTTCCATGCATAAGACCCAAACATCATTGTCGCCCCTTAGCGGTATCCAGGAAGCTTCCATGCATAAGCCCCATCCACAATTTCCGATCCTTAGTGGCATTTGATCAGCTTCCATGCATAACCCCATCCATCATTTTCGTTCCTTAGTATCACCCAGGAAGCTTCCATGTGTAATCCCTATTCACCACCCTTTGTGGCTGTACCTTTGTGCCATGATTATCAGGTCTGTTGTTGCCTCTTTTTTCTCACATCGATCATGACTCACATGACCCATATTCCGAGGATGCTAAACATGAATCATCCCAGCACTCCACCATACTCCTCCAACCAAGAGTGTCCCTCTTATGATGGGATACTAACCATGTGTAATCCCCAACATATCTATGGGTTGCTGTACTTTGTGTACACCCTAATTCCATGCCCTATCCTGAACTATGTGGACTTTGATTCCCTACCACAGAGATACATATGAAGACTCCATATGGTTCAATCCCATCATCCATCACTACAACAAAACCGGCCCCTAGCGGCGATTTTTTTTTCATTTGGAGGTGGTTTAAACCTCCGCTATAGGGTTTGGCGGTGGTTTATAAAAACCGCCGCGAAACTAGGCGTCGGCAATCTATTAGCGGCGGTTTTTACTATTTCGAGGCGGTTTAAGAAAACCGTCGTAGATGCATCTTTTCGCGACGGTTTTTGTCCATTTCGCGGCGGTTTTATGGGTAGATGATACTTTTTTTTCACGGCGGTTTTAACCACCGCTATATTCTGGCGTTTGATGCGCCTATGTCGCTGCGGTTAAAACCGCCACTAACCGCCGCTATATTCTGGCGTTTGATGCACCTATGTCACGGCGGTTATAACCGCCGCTAAATGATGACCAGTAGGCATTAGCGGCGGTTAAAACCGCCGCAAAATGTTGACCTGAAAAAAAAAATTCTGCTCCTACCACACCACTGCCCTGAAAAACAAATCAAACCAGAATATTGAACAGGAGACACCATACAAACAAATAACATGGTAGTATTCATTGAAAAATAGGATATGAGCAAATGTTGTATGTTATGGAGTCCAACCTAAGGAAAGGTATGTATCACAATTTGGTGAGTAACCAATCCATGTGACCCCCAAGATGTATATGTGTTTTTAGCTTCTTTAATTTCTTATGTGTTTTAAGAAGGGTTGATTTATATTATATGGATACTGATACTCTATAGAATAAATGGTTATGAATTTTGATACAATTTATGTTATCATGCTAACCATGGTGATGTTTAATGATATGTAATTGGTTATGCTCTAAGTTGGCCGATATAACATCCATGGGTGGATTGTGATATGGGTTGGGTTTTTTTAACAATGGATTTGTGTTATGGGATAGAACAACTTATGTTTATATGGGTATAGAATTTGTTCCAAATATGGATGTTTGAGTAGTTATAGAATGTATGTTATGGTATGGTTTGTTGTGTGTTTTGGGTTGGTTGTTAATGCCTACTATAGAAAATGGGTAACTTGTGAATTGGCGTGTGTTTTAGGTTGGACAACCCGCTAACCATGCATGGTGCTTGAGAGAGTATGGTTTATGATCTTGTAGGTTATACATGATTCCTATTAAGGATTTGAGTTATGTCATTGGATATGAGATAAGAGTTTCATGTATACATCCCAAGATGGTCATCATGTTGCAGGTTGGATGGGATGCATCATGATATAGTTGTTATTGACTTCGTTAAAGAAAATAGGTTTGAGTTTTTTAAAATTTCAACAAAAACTTATCTAATGTTTTCCTAAATACCTTATTGGTGGAATTATACTTAACCAAACCAAATGATATTGATTTTTCACAATAGTTATTATCATAAGATAATGTCATTAATATATATGTGCATGTATGTGATCTTTATCCTTCAGGGGAAGTATGGTGTGTCGATTTCTAGTTAGGATTAGTAACCTAGATTTCATAGTTGGATTGGGTATGGGATTTGTGATATGAATGAGAACCCTCGAGTGGGTATATTGGCCTATGATTTTCCTTGTGATATTTGAGATGGGTTCATAGATGCTTCTCCATGGGTTGTATCCTATATAGGATGTGACATGTGAACTAGGGTTGAGAGAGACTAGTAATATTGAGATGTATCTTGGGATATTGGTGATTGGAGTGTTCTAATCAAGTGAAATAGCGATTCTCATTTCCACCTGATGAGGGTTTTCTTGTATGTATGTAATCCAAGAGAGGACTTATACTAGGTCTATGAGTTCATTAAATAAATGAAAGTAAGTTTAGAAACTTTGTTCTATAGTGATGGTATATAGGTGGATTGTGGTTTGGTATTCAGTTATTAATATCATTGTATTTGGTATTGTGAATGTAAAAGCATGGGTAGTGCTTGTGTTTTGTTAAGTCTAACATGAATAATTGACATGGTTATTTGTGGGATAAGTTAAGTTAAACTATGATTATTTGGATGTTATTGTAATGATGCATATTAGGTGTTTTAATAGAGTGTATACATGCTTAGATTCATGTTATACTGATAACGGTTAAATTTAGGTATTGTGGGAGGCTTCCAAGATACACTCTTTCCATGTCAGTAAGAGCGTGAGTTCTTTATCAGCATAATTGGTATGTTGGTTATATAGTCTAAGATTAGCCTTTCAGGTGGGGATTTGGGTAGTTATTAGGTGTAGTTTTACTTAGTTAACATGTGGTTTATAATAATTGTTGGATTTTCATAGATCTCATAGATAGAGAGATTTAGTGATGAAGGTAATGTGACTATTGGGAATTTGGTCATGGGGACATTATCAATCCATGGTTGTTTCATGTGATGCTTTCCTAATGTATGGGTTTGTTCAATTGCGGAGACACCGGGTTTCTCAAGATGGTTAGTGCATTGGGATACCAAATGACACATATTTTGATGCATTTTTTATTACAATTAGATGGTCCTTGAACATTCTTCCTATGGTTTATACATTATTCTATGATACATGTGATATGTGGTCTCATCGCTTGTTTTATATAAACCTTAAACTAAAAACAAATTGGTATTACTTGACCCATTTGAGTGGTGTAAAAATTTTAAGGCCATGACAGAGCCTTTTATCATTAACCTTTCATGCCTTAGACATTTATGGTCATGGGATTGGCCTTTTAGTGTGATACATATTGGATATGGATTCAATAGGGGTGTGTCTATGCTAAACTAAAACATATTGGGCCATTAGATAGGTGCTTTATCTTCCACTTAGTAAGGAAATTGATTGAAAAAGGGAGTATCTAGTAAAAATTGGCATATATAAAACCAATATGTTACCTAATAACTTCTGCCTTGTTGAGTGTTACATGGGGTGACTGTTCCTCCCTCCTGAGATTTTATTCTAAGGGGATATACTTTGGTTGTGATTATGGATATAGGTTGGGCATGTGTAGACAAACCTAGCGTAGACCTAAGGATGTGTTAGAATTTATGGAAGCCCTTCAGTGAGATTTTTATCTTATGTTGTTTTGGTTGTCTTTATACCATTGAATGTTTGGGGCTTTGGTATGTAATAGAATTTCTTCATGCCTGTGTAATGTGTTGTGGATCATTGGGCCTTGATAGTGATGGTATGAATTGGGATTACACAGCTAGGATACCCAGGTGCTGCTATGGAGCAACAATGATATGAATGGGACTTACACAGTTGGACTGCCTAGGTACTTCTATGAATCAGTTATGGTATGAATCGAGCTTACACAATGGGGCTACCCGAATGATTCTATATAGTAGAAATGGTATGAATATGGCTTACATATATGGTATTCTCATTGGATGTGGTACCAATTCAAACACAGGCCTAAATGGAATGATGTATACCACACTCGAGAAATCAAGACATAAAATGAAACATCATAAATAAATAAAATGCATAGAAGGAAACATGAGAAATCAAGAAAATGTTAGGACATGAAAATGTTTGGTGGAAACTATGTGCCATACATGTTACATATAAAAACCAATCGTTCTCATACTTGTTCAACACATCAACAACACTACTACTCATCATCTGATACTGCATCGTCACCCTCTCCACCTTCATCTCCACTACCTTCTGCCACCTATAAGAACATTATATTGAAAATTAAATATTGTTGCATATTTATAATTAAACTTAAAACCAATAAAAGTGAGCAAACTAAATGATTTTGATTTTTTTTGTTATTTACCTGCTCACCACTAGCCGATGCACTACCACCGGGGGGCATATCTGCTCATATGCTGACATATTTCAAGCAACTCTTTCTGCAAAGCAGATATCTGATCCCCCTGCTGGTGAACTATGTTTTGTAGAGAAGACATATCCCTCTGAGTATCTTCAGGTATGAAATGACTATAACCAGGAGTAGATGTAGCCGAAATCCCTGATGGCTTGCCAAAGACCTAAGATGGTACGAGTCCCAAATCCACCCCGCACAGTCTACCAGGATGCTCCTTCCCAAGGACTTTACCAACCGGGTCATCCTGGGAGACTGAGTAGGATTTCCCAGGATTGACATCCCATATTTCTTTAATTTTCACCTATAAATCAAATATCAATATATATTAACACAGTAAAAACTGATAATAAGTTATTATAATAAATAATTGACTTCATACCCCAACTTCTCTGGCAGGTTCATTAACAAAACTTCCATCTGTTTTTTTAAGAACATCCAGCCACAGTTCTGTTTGGGATGCTTCATGCCCTAAACTCTGTGACTGCATTAAACAAAGATAAATCAACAATTAAATATGTTAAATAGATAATATTGTCTTATAAATATTTAAACTAATTAAAAGATTACCAATGACATCCGGCTTCTAGCAAAGCTTTTTGAGCCCGTAGTGTGCGGGATGACTTGCTTTGCCTGGTTTGATGCATTCATTCTTGAGAGATATTGAAATAAATAAAATTCAATTTAACATTAATGTATTCAATTTCTATCTCCTCTTCATGTACATGTATAAATGTAAAATGAGGATAATATAATAATATATATTTCAATACCATCCGCTTCTCATCACGATGGCTATCGACAAAAACTTTCCACTGTTCTTTCGGTACCCCACTGGGTAGCTTCTCATACATCCACTGCACGGTCAAAAAAGTTTCATTGACATCACACCACAACCTCCATTTGAAATCTTTCCATTTTTTTCCAAGATTTTTCAATGTCCACTTCCGTGCTATCACATCAGCAACAGTAAAGTGGAAGAACATCTGTATACAGAAATTCATTTTGAATATATTAGTAACATGACATTCAATTAAACCATAAAGTAATAAAATTACCTTTATCTGAGAATCAAAAACTTCATTTTTCCAGTTTGGAGGCATATGCCTCCAATCATTATATGAAATAGGCAGGGAAATGGGCTCCGCTGCCAGCTGACTTATAATCTGACCAAGTAAACCTGCGGCGTCATCCGTCGAGACCCCATAAGAATCAAATGGAACCACTATCTTCTCGCCATTCATGTTCCAAACATCAGAACTTTTTAAGTGTTTTTCCACGGTTGCATTTTTTTCATCTGCAATTAGCATACAATTACTATAAACAAAATGCAATAAATTAATTTAATTAAAATTTATACCTATGACTGTGACCCTCCAGCATGTCCGTGATGAACTGGAAGGGGCGTGTCGCTGCCCCACTTCTGAGGCTCCTGTAGGGGGAGGCGATGACTCATCCTCTAATGAGACATCCACTAATGGTGTCAGAGATGGTGCAGGGGGAGATGATGCAGGGATGTAGGCAGCTGCTGCCTCAGATGCCATGGGGACAGACGGATCGTCATCTGTCGCAGAAGTAGATGAAATGGTGTACCGCTTCTTCCTTGGTATTCCTGTCATTTAATAAAATAAAATAAAGTTCAGAATATATATTTCAAAAAAATTATGCAGAAAAAAAATTGAAAATGATAATAGATGCCCAGTACTAACAAACAAAATATATATAACAATGATAACGAATGACTGCAGAAATGAAACAAGTGATTGCTGAATGAATAAATAATTATACATACAATAATTTTCCCCTTCAATCATGTCGGTTTCCTGCTCCATTACTTCATCCACTTCATCCATCCTTGCTAGACTAATATTTTCAATATCATGATGGAAAAATAATTCTGCTTCCTGTTGTTGATGAAATTCAATTGCAAAGGTCAAATCTTCCACTTCATCACCCATATCATACAAATCTCTTTGTATTACATGAGTAACTACACTCCACCCTTCATACACAACATCATTCACATAATATACCATTTTTTCCTGCGATGCTAAGATATATGGATCATGTAGTTCACGATCACTAACATCCATCAAGCGAGAGAAGTTTACAGAAGTAAATTGCAAGGAATCTCTTTTAACACCTCTGATAATATCGACCCATTTGCATTTGAATAAAACAACAGAAAAATGCCCGTGGTAGTTTAATTCAATAATATCATGCAGCTTTCCATAGTATTCCACTTCAGTAAATGTAAATATACCACTATTCTGTGTTTTCAAACCCACTTCTCGATCGACTGTATGAAATCTAAAACCATTCACATTATAAGCGTCAAACTTTCTAACTTGTTTTATAGGACCTCTAGCAAGAAACTTCAAATCTTCTGACAAGTCTGCTCGAGTATCAGTATTCATGATCTGAAGAATAAAAATATAATTTAATGGATTCGCAAATTGTATGTGTCAAACTAATATTTGTATTTATTGCAATATTTATAAACTTACACGTCGTGAAAACCATTCTACCAACTCTTTATTCACATCTTTCGTTATATATTTTTCTTTTATTGTTCGGCCTCTCATTCGTCTCTTTGTTTGTATCCTCAACTCTTCAATAAATGGATCTATAATTTCACTATTCATCATCACATATCTATGTGCCTGTAATAACTCCAATTCTGTCAGTGTCACGTATGAGGTCCTCCCAACTGATCAGCCAATAGCAGGAAATATTTTTGATTTCTGATGCATTTGAGATTTAGTTGATGTGTTGTCAACACGTCCAACTCGATTAAATCTTGTCTCAATATCATCCAAATATCTGGAACAAAAGGTGAGAAACTCCTCGGCCAAATAACCTTCAGCAATAGAGCCTTCTGGTTGAGCTTTATTTCTCATGTATGCTTTCAAATGCCCAAGATATCTGTGAAAAATAATAACAATATTATGCATTTATTTAAATTCCAAATATTGTTTACTTAATTGGAAACATGTAAATAAAATACCTCTCAATTGGATACATCCATCGATAATGAACGGGGCCTCCTAATTTAGCTTCGTCAACCAAATGCACAGTTAAATGCATCATGACAGTAAAAAATGATGGAGGAAAGATCATCTCCATTGCACAAAGGGTCAATACAAACCTCTCCTATAGGTTGTCAAGCTGTAATGGATGTAGAGTTTTCTCACATAATTTCCTGAAAAATGTGCAGAATTGCAGTACAACAGCAGTAACTTTTTCAGGTAATAATGTATGCAATGCCAATGGTAGTAACTGTTGTAACAAAACATGTGAATTGTGACTTTTCAATCCATATAACTTACGATTCTTCAAATCAACACACCTCGAGATGTTACTCGAATACCCATCAGATACCTTCACATTCTTTAAAATTCGAAGGAACAAATCTTTATCCCTATTTTTCATTGAAAAAATGGCCGGAGCATACTTTTCATTCTCATCTGGCCAGAGATCACGTTTTATGTTCATTACTTGTAAGTCTTTGCGAGCATTGAGATAATCCTTCGACTTTCCATGCTCATTAAGTAATGTGAAAATCAAATTATCACATACATTCTTCTCAATATGCATCACATCAAGATTTTGGCGCAAAGAATTAAATTCCCAATAGGGAAGTTTGAAGAATATACTTTTTTTCTTCCATTGTTGTGTTCTGATTTCACTTGACGATGCACTTCGCACTCGTTTTCTGCTATCAGTCAAATGATGAATCTTCCCAAATTCTGTTTTAACATTTTCAAGCTGTGTCAATATTTCAGAACTGGTTAACAACTTTGGAGTTGGTCTACGATCAATGGAACCATTAAATTTTTATTTGTTCAGCCGAAATCTATGAGATGCATCAAGAAATCTTCGATGGCACAAGAAGCACCATTTTCTACTGTGAGGTAGCCGTTTGGGCTCGAAATCAAAGTTACAAACGGGACAATCCAAACCCATATAAGTGTTCCAACCAGATAAATTCCGAAGCCCAGGGAAGTCACTAATGGTCCACATTAAAGCAACATGCATTTTGAACATTGTTTTAGAAGAAATATCAAATGTATCAACACCGTTTCTCCATAACTCCTGCAATTCTTCAATCAAAGGCTGCAGGTATACATCAATATCATTTCAAAGCATTTGTTTTCTAGGAATAATCATCGAAATGATAAAAGATGTTTGTTGCATACACATCCACAGAGGCAGATTATAAGGGATCAAAACAACTGGCCAAATGCTCTAACTCGTACTCAAAGTCCCAAATGGGTTGAATCCAGCGGCAGCCAATCCCAATCGAACATTCCTATGATCAGCTGAGAAATCTGGATATAATGAATCAAATTTCTTCCACGATTGGGAATATCGTGGATATATCATTAACCCATCATTGTTATTATCTGCAGAATGCCACTTCATGTGTTCGACGGTTTTTGATGACCTGAATAATCTTTGCAATCGAGGCTTTAAAGGAAAGTAACGCAAAACTTTTGCAGGTGTGTTCCTTTTCTTATTCTCCATGAAATTATGTTCAGTCATACTTCCAACATCACCTTTTGACTGCCATCTAGAAGAATAACATTTCTTATAATTCTTTCTTCTTGAATCCTCTCCCCAGTAAAGTATACAATCATTGGGACACACATGTATTTTTGTATAATTCAGACCAAGCTTGTTTACAACTTTTTTCATCTCATAAAACGATTCTGGGATTTTTGCTTCAGGAAATGCATCACGAATCAATTCCAATAACATGGACATTGCCTTATTTGTAATTACACATAGACATTTGATATGGTACAACTTCAGCAGAAATGAAAGCTTTGAATATTTCAAACACCCACTATACAACTCTTGATTTCCATCGTCAAATAAATCATGAAACGCATTTTCCTCACTGAAGTTTTCCCTTACATTTGGCTCCATAGAATCAATAGGAGGATCCAATGATATGTTACAATCTTAATCTGCTTGTGTTACAATCTCAAAAACATCACTTGTCATGTTGCAATTTGTATCACCCTCTTCTGGTTGTTTTGATATGTTTTGATGCTCATAGTGGTGTCTTGCAGTGCCGAATGCATCATTTATGAGGTTTTGCATTTCATTTTCCATTGGCGACAAACTTGGGACCTCATTCTGTGGATTAACATCAGTCCTCAATCTTTCTGTATTGTTTGATTCTCCATGCCAAATCCAACACAAATATTGATCAGGGAATTGCTTCAGTATTAAATGTTCATAAACTTCATCTCTCTTCAACCATGTTCTAAATTTACATTTAGGACATGGACATCTTATTCTCCCTTCAACGGATCGATTAGAAATTGAAAAATCTAAAAACTCATTCAAACCCTTAACATATTGAGGTGTGTTCCTCGATAATGTGATCCAGCTTTTATCCATGTATATCACAATGTGCCTACACAAAATATACGATAGTGTAAGATTACAGAAACATAATATAATAAAGATGAACCATTTATCATAAAGTATGCATACTATAATAAAGATGATTCATTGATCACATTTACCACTTCAGACCAACCGAACAAGTCTGATCCATAGGAGACAGCGTCAACACCTCATTGAGGAGCAATAAGAATATCGGGTTACACACTTATCATAACACTATCGATCACACATTTATGTTGCCTCAAACAACACCCCATTGATGTGTGATCGAAACTGATCATAATGAATTTTAAACCTGAGACATTATGTGATTGTTTAGGCTTGACCTTAGATGTCCTCAAAGAGGAATGATGTTTCTCAATGGTTTCATACACAACCAACCATATCAAAGTCGTATTTCCTATGACAAAGAAGACTATCTGGTTACCAATCCATGTACTGAATATGGTGTGAGGTAAATTAATTAGGCCACTACTAATGGTTTCTAATGCATAATCTAGTCCATGAATATAAAACAAACAGTAGTGTGCAGGTATATCAAAATTAAGTGTCACTATAAATATAAATCCATGTCACACTCATGTTTCTTAGGAGACACTTGGCACAATCTCAAACCTTAGAGATTTCATGTAAACATTGGTAATAATATCCACTTTGAAATGCACCAACCTAGAAAATTTAGTGGAATACACTATAACAATACATTACTATTTTTATAATATTAGAAAGTATCAGGTCTTTTCCACATGTAACATTTTAGGATAAAACTACAGTTTATATATTTTCTTGAAGGATTCCCACGTAATATCCTCATAAAATATAGCATGCACAACTGAGACTCACCATTTCCTTCCCAATCCATCAAGAATATATGTTGACCCCCACCCCTTAGATTCCTTGGGAATATTTATAATTTTAAATCTCCTACCAATCTACTCAATCCTCTCCTAATATTTCTAGATTCCATTATCACCAGGAAAGATAGGTGGATTCTTGTTAGTAAATTATGAGTCATGATCCACTACTCCTCCTGGGTTTTTAATACCTTCATAACCAAAGTATGAATAGTGCATATTATAACTTCCACTAAAGAAGATACCACTAAGGGATTATCCTATTCAACCCGTCTCACAAATCTATCACTTAGATTCATAAGACCTCTTCTAGTAGGAATTGTCTAACAAATACAACATGAAAACCCCTTTAGTCATGAGAAAATTCCTAAAACATAGAACAACTTCCATAATCCATATTAATGATTTAAAATAATAATAATTTTATGAATTTATGAATTTTATTAATTAAATATAAAACATAAGAAAGGAATAATTTTTTTAAATAGACACCAAATCTAGTTTATTCAATCAACAACAAAGACCAAGTGACAATATTTTCAAAAATAACTAACCACCCATAGTAACTTGAATTCATACATGGAGGTGAGATGTCTAGGAACCATCCCACACATATTAACTAAATTATAGTGCTACTAAATCTAGTCTACCAATGAAACTAAACCAAAACTAGGAAGTGTCGTAACATTCCAGGCTCAATATTCCTTTTGATATTAATTTATAAAGAACCGAATAGGGAAAACTAGGCAAGTCTCCCAATAGGGTCTTATACATGGAGATGTGTAATAAAGAGACATGAAAGTAGTATCTTGTTTTAGAGAATAAAGTTATGAAACCAAATTAAAATAAAAAATAAATATAAACATCCATTAATATAAAAAATTCAATCTAAATAGGCCAAACCATAAAGAATTTAGTCAACCACTTTTTGTGAGAAAAACCATTTTTGAAGAAAGACCTCTTTAAAAACATGTATATTTTCCATAAAATCCATTTAAATCCATCAATTTCATGAAACAAGCCAAAGAAATCAATAAGAATATAAGGAAATTTTAAATTAGAACCGCTTGTATAGATACACCTACCTTATAAACATAAGGAACCTAAGATCCTTCGACAACATAAATTGGAAACAACTAGATATTCCTCAAATAGAAAAGGAATGAGGGAAAACCACAATGGATTGATTGATAACACATATTATTTATGAAACCATCGAAACCATATCACACAACACTACCAAACCAAGAACATAAATGATAAAGAGAGTGAATGATATTACACGTACCCAAAGGAAGACAACCCACCACACTAGTGAAAAAATGCTCCAAGAAAAGAAATATGGTAGAGGAAGATACCCAATATTATCTAAAATCTTTCTAGGATTTATGAGGGAGGTCTTCACATTTAATGGAAGAAGGGTAATATGTAAATCATGATAAAAACCATTGGTTCTAAATAATTAATGTCATGAACCCCTTTCATGGTGTGAATTCCACGATTTATAAAAATACCCAAAAAAGTATCCTTAGTTTGAATTAATCCTAATCAAACTATTAAAAACTTGAAAATGTTTTATGACTTATAATTCTTCAAGCTCTAAACCAAACTCATAGTATCTACCCTGTAGTAGATTCACATTGTGTAACAAATTCATGATTCAAATCAAAGAACCAAGAAATAACTAAAAATTACCAAAATAGAAGGTGGTCGCGGGGGGCACTAGGGGGTGCGGGGGTCGCCGAAGGCCGCGGGGGGTGCAGGGGTCACCGGAGGGCGTGGGGGGTGCGGGGGGCGTGGGGGGCGCGGGGGTCGCTGGGGGTCGAGGGGGGCGTCGGGGGGGTGCAGGGTTCGCTGGAGGGCGTGGGGTGCACGGGGGGTGCGGAGGTCGCCGGAGGCCGCGAGGGGTGCGGGGGTCACCGGAGGGCGCAGGGGGCGTGGGGGGCGTGGGGCGCGCGCAGGGCGCGGGGGTTGCTGGGGGTCGAGGGGGCGCCAGGAGGGTGCGGGGTTCGCCGGAGGGCGTGGGGGCGCGAGGGGTTCGGGGGTCGCCGGAGGGCGCGGGGGGCGCGGGTGTCGCCGGGGCCGGGGGGGGGGGATCAGGGAAGAGGGGGGATCAGGGAAGAGGCGAGGGTTTGTGGGGGAACCGCGACAGGGGTAGGGGAAAGGGTCGTGGTTTTTGAAATAAAATAGGATTTCGCGGCGGTTTATTAAAAACCACCGCGAAACCTTTCACTGAAAACGTTTAGCGGCGGTTTTTTGAACCGTCGCCACAAAACCGCCGCTAAACCCAGTTTTTTTTGTAGTGCATGTACCATCAGGGTCTCTCCCTTGAGCCTTTGTGTTTCTGGAATATTATTCCCCAGGTCGGAGATTTTACTTCCTTCGGGTCCCCATCCATGCGCTCCATTCTCACATGCCGCCTCCTTAGGTGTCCCATCACCCCATCAAACTACTTGGACTTTGATTATCATCCACTAAGATACTTATGAAGCCTCCCTAAGGTTTAATCCCAACATCGCCATCATCTTAACATCAGTTCCATCCCATTCCTCTCATCCACTTCATTAAATCATCGATCATCCATCTTGATTCTTACCCTTGACCCCACATCCTGGTGGGATCACGCCATTTCATTGAGCATCTAAACATGCATAATCCCCACACAATCCATAACTATCCAACCAAGAGTGCCCCTCTTGTGATGGGATGATATCCATACATAAGCCCAAGCCTATCTCCGGGTCATTGCCCTTTATTTACACCCTGATTCTATGTCTCACCCTTCTAACTATGTGGGTTTTGATCCATGTCTTCTATAGAGGGTACGTAGGAAGCCTCCCTAAGGTTCAGTCCTAGCCAATGGTAAACCCCGTTGTTCCCCTTTCTAGGGTTCACTTTCCTTGATCCACCCTTAGTGGTGTCCCGATCAGCTTTCATGGTGTGATATCTTCCCTTTACAGGACACAACACCCTAGGTCCTCTCTCAATGAGTGTTTTGATCCATACATCCGGTGTCCCCCCTTCTAGGGCCTACTCTCCCTAATCCACCACCAGTTGTGTCCTGATCAGCCTTAATGGTGTGATATCTTCCATTTATAGGACACACTACCCTGGGTCCTCTCTAATTGGGAGTTCTGATCCATCCATATGGTAAACCTTCCAGGTAATCCCTCCTAGGGATGTACCAATCTGATCTGCCTCCATTGGAGCATTATAATCACTATCATTTCATCTTCATAAGATGTTAAACTCATGGCCTACCCCATGTTGAGCATGGGATGTATAAGGAAAGCCTCAGAAACTATGCCTTTAGAGTAACCATCTCCACAAGATGTTAAACTCACAGAATACCCCATATTAAACATGGGAAGTTGAGGAAAACCTCAAAGACATGATTTCGACATAAGATACTCCATGATCGACATGAGATGCCTCAAGTTATACTCTTTTTATATTCCCTATTATGAGGAGGAATATAGTTGTCCAATTTCCATGCATCCAGAGATTCCCCAACATGCCTGGTGTTACTGTCTACTCCGACTGAAGGTTGCTACCCTATCAAGACCCCTTGAAATGTACAAAAAAGAGAATCATAATGAACTGGAATCCACAAAGATATGGAACTGGGAATGAGATTCATGAATAATGACTCAAATCTAGGAGGGAGACCCAGACTAGGTGAACAATTCCGAGGAGGATTGCACAGAAGGAGAAACCGACATCCCATCATCCCATTTTGATCAAGGAGAAAACATCACTGAAGAAGTGATGGATAACACCGGCCTTTGGAAAGTAGGAATGAGGGGAAACAACCAGCGCATCACGGCACAATGGCGCGCACCCCGGAAAGAAAGCGTCGAAAATAATGGGTTTTTTATGAATAAAAATTTCAAGTATTAATCCTTTGATAACCTAGACGAATTTCGAGGGAGAAATTCATTTTAAGGGGGTAGAATGTTACACCCCAATATTTTATAAATTTTTTTTTCGAATTAATTTAACATTTTCAAATTTTTTTCATTTCATGTAACATTGAAAATAGTTGATTTTATATTAAAGCACTATGTTTGGATTGCATTATATGAAACACAAAGTTAATCATGCACTACACACAACATAAATTTTAGCTTTCTCTACAAGGAATTTTGAGATTAGCTTGTGACATGGCATACATTACATGCAACACTGAATTGGTGTAAACAACACACAATAATTATTTGGCATACATTACATGAAACTCTGATGTTTCTAAAAAACATCATTTTGAATGGTTTCCAGATTTCTGTTCCTGTTGTCTACGAATTTGAAACTCCTTTGAGAACTATCATAGGAATACACAATACTCCAACTGCATGAAATATGGACACTCTCATACTTCATGAAGACACCACCCAACTAAAACTAATCAATTGGGACTATGTGGTCCCTTAACGGAAGGTCATGTATACCAGAACAATGAGGGTCCTATTTCTGCTGAACAGAAATATTCCTTTGCGGATATTGTTAAGAAAAGGACTAGGAATGGAGATCCACCTGGTATGATCTCCACCCATAAAAATAGAACCCATACACATAGAAATTAGCTATGTGATGTATCTCATTCTATACATGGGCTGGAGGCTATCAACATGCTTCCTGGTAAGCGTGTTGCAGAGCAAAGAAAAGAAAAAGGTGGTTCATCTTGTGATCCTGCTTCATGGGCTGACATAGCTTTGGGGGAAGAGAAAGAGAAAACCAATTTTGTAGAAGAAGTTCAAAAAGGAGTATGTCTTGAAATGAGACAAGAACTTCTTATCAATTCTAAAAGTAAAGGTAATACCAAAGTTTTTGATAATGAAGGATTTTAGATGGTTTTTAAAAAAACCTGAAGCTTATGTGCATTTTTTGGGTGCACAAAGTGAATCCAATAAGATGGAGATGTATCCTACTTGTAAAGACACAGGTTATTCCTATGGCCCTTTGGAGCAAGAGAACAAAATGGAAGCACCTCATCAATATTTTTTCACTTTTCAGACAGTTGATGCCAAGATTCCCACTGCTATAGCCCACAGTGAAAATCAACAGAATGTGAATGATGCATCCTCATCACATTCTACTCCTATTCTAAAAGATTTGTAGGATTTTCCACAAGTTACCCATGACACCTTGGGCCCTACAAATGATAGTGGTGTACTCAACCCCCTTGATGATATTCAAGAAGGTAAAATGACTTTAGTAGAATAAGTCACCTTGAGTGACAGGGATCTTGAAGTGAAGGTCACCTATGAGAAAGATGTCTCAGACTTAGAAAAAATAATATTTGGAAGGACCTAGGTAGAAAAGAAATCTTGGAAACTAGGTCGTAACCCATGAAATCATGGTTGAGGACATTGAAGTGCAGATTGGACTACTCAAAAGGAGGCTTATCAACCATCGATTGAATCTGATTCTGAAGACTCAAACATTGAAAGCCTCCTTCAACAGGTGAAGAGAATTGAAGAGATTTATTCTAGAGGTCGAGTTTGTGGGAGTGGATGACATTTAAACTGGAATGAATTATAGGAAGAAGAGATTAAAATTAGATCTAAGATTAGGAAAAATCTTGGTCTCTGATTTCTTTGATGAGGGAAGAGATGTTCTGTTTGATCACATCCCCCCTATTTTGTATTGTTTATCTTTTCTATTTAAGGGGATTTGAAACTAACTTTAAAAAAACCTAATTTATGAAAATATATGGTTTACAAATATATAAAATAAATTCATAGTTTACCAATTAATTGGAAATGAATATGAAAACTAATTGAATATAAAGGAAAATATTATTATTTTTATGGTCACAAAGCTGTTATACCCTAATAAATTAAATTATTTATAATTAGTGAGTAATATGAATGTAATTTATATGTTATAAATTCAATAAAATATTTTTTATATTCATATAATATATTTTATAGACATAATATAGGAACAAACCCGATTTTATGCTTAAAAACACATTTTTATTAAGGCATTTTTATCGCCTTTTAATGGAAAACCCATTTTAAATAAATTTTTTATAAATTTTATAGATTTAATATGTCAAATTAAACTTTATAATTGGAAAATAAACATAAAAATTAGGTTAGGATAAATTTTTTAGTATTTTTTTTGTAAGGTTTTATCTTTTAATGAATAGTTAAAAATACTGAATTTTAATTCAAAACTGATTTTTCATCTAATTTATTTATAAGGATACATTATATTTTAAATTGGTTTAAAAAATTAATTATATTATATTTTTAATAATTAATCCAATTTAGGTCATTGGATCCAATTTCACATTGAAATTGGATAAAAAATTAGCAAAATGTTGGATGTTTTTACTTTAAAACCCGCAATGTCATCCTGTCAGCGGGATTAATTTTAAAATAATTTATACCAATTATGTGATTGGAATTTGAAAAAATGGATTCCATATTTGGAATAATAATAATTTATAATGTATAATAAGGTCAAATTAGTTTTTTTACCAAAAATATTAGTAAAAGTAATTAAAATTAATTACATTGCTTAAGGTAAAATTAAGTTTAACTAAGGACTAAACCTTCAATTTAAGACTCAAAAATACCTATAAACTTTTAAAATATCCATTGGATTTCCATATTTAGTCCCTATACTAATTTTTTTCTACTTTAGTCTATTATTGGATCCAATTTCAACATGAAAATCTTGGGTGAAATTCTCTCTTCAAATATTTACAAGAGTGCCATCCCACCGCCACTATAAAAGGCCTACTCTCCTCACACTTCCTCACACTTATAAAGAATTTTAGATCAACCAAAATATGATAAAATAAGCACAAAAAATACCTCCCTTCCTCCTATAATCCTCCCCTTGGGCAGAAAACAATCAAAGGAAGCCTTTTGGCCTAAACTGAAAGGAGTTACCTGACTAAGAGGTAACGTCTTCTCTTAAGATCCATTATTTTATTTTCTTTCTCCACCCATACACTCTATTTATTTAATTATTTTTAAAAAAAAACCAGTATCATAAATATAATAGAATTTTATTATACTAAGTATTCCACCTACACTTACACACACCTCCATCTAATGGGTAACAAACATACTGTTTACATGTACTGTGAAATACCATCTCACTAAACGATGATTGTTAATTTATCCTTTACCGCCTCTCATGGTGGAAATTATGACAAAAAAACTATTTATATATTTAATATATTATATTTATTATGTCTTTAAGCTTATTTAATACTTTTACAACACATATCTTTTTTACTTTCCATTTGGTGTAAATACGATAATTTCGTTTGAGGAACTGTGGACTACTGCTCCCTCAAAGTGATGCGATTCATTCACACAATACAAGGAATGCATTAAGTATAGGTTTAGTGAAATTATATTATATATATAATTATAATTATAATTTAATTTAATTATATACATATATACATATATATCATTTTCTTTCATTCTTTCTATACGACAATAAAAATGGAAACATCGTTCATGCGTACATACGGCTTACCGTATCCATGAATGGTGTTTTTCATTTCATATTTATATATTCTATAGATTATTATAATACAAATATAATGAATATACATGATAATTATATCAATTTTTACATTCTGGAGTCATGATATAAGTATAAGGATCAAATATATAACAAATTAAGACACATATGAAGAACAAAGAGAATATTACTCGAAGTGAAACCTTAACATACGATTGTTAACAAGAGGGTAATATAAGGTCATAATAAAACCATATATGTTATTAGATATAATAATATTTTTATGTAAAATATATATAATAAATTTATATTTATTATATAGGTGTCTTCAATAAGTACAACAAGAGTCAAGATAGAAGGTAAGGGGATTTCATCTCACGTTTTATTTCTGTGAGATACATGCTTTATTCACCAACCACAAATTTTGTGTGATGTGCATACTTACCATGGATGTATTAAATAGTTCTTATAGTTAAATTTAGGGTTATTTAAATATCCATTTTATGACCTTATTTCAGGGGTCTTAATTTTCAAAAGTAACCAAATTAGTAAAATATTTTGTCTCAATTTTCCTTCTTTGAGACTCATGTTTTGTTATGCACCTAAATTAGTTTTTAGGTGTATATAATTCAATTTTAAATTATATATAATGAATATAAATCTTTTCATGAAATTATAAGATTCATGTAATTTTATTTTCTTACATGGAGAGTATGATCCCAAGTTACCAAGTGATAAGAGTTTATTGAAACAATATAATCACTTTTCAAGTTTGTTTATATTTATGCCTCCTTTGATGAAATATTATAACCCATCTCTCAAGAAATTCATGATATATTCAGGTATTGGTACTATTTTATTCTCTTTGGTACATAATATAGTTAATAATGTGTTTTTAAGAAAGCCTGACTTTACCCTCTCTTCGGTTGGAAATCTATATCCCTCTAAAAATATTTTTCTAAAAAGGGTTTCCAAGAATATTATACCATTATCCTATAATATTTAAAAGAGTTTTTTTACCCTTTTCTTCTTTTCCCAATCTCTTAAAAGTAACATTCTTTTCGCTTTCTGAACAAGTCATTTTTCTAACATTTTTACCATGCAAAAGGAATGTTCTTTTTTACCTTGTATAGCATGTACAGATTTACCCACTGTCATTTATTTAAAGATTCCTTTTAATTTTTGAATGGTTAATATTTAAGAAAATGTTTTTAAAAGTAATTTTGAAGGAAAATTTTTTTGAAATTTTTTTCAAGATTCTTTTATAAGTTTACAAGGAAAATTGTTTTCAAAATGTTTTCAATCTTTATTTACAAGTTTTCAAATTATTTTCAAAGAAATGGGTTTTAAAAAAATTTCAAGATTCTTTTATATGTTTTCAAGTAAAAAGGTTTTCAAAACATTTTCAAGATTTCTTTATATGTTTTCGATGTGTTTTCAAAGAAAAAGGTTTTTAAAATGTTTTGATACTTATTTTTTAAGTTTTCAAAGAAAAAGGTTTTAAAATGATTTCAAGTATTATTTATAAGTTTTCAAGGTATTTTCTAAGAAAATGATTTTTAAATGGTTTTATGTATTAAAAATCCTTTTTCAAATAAGAAATGATATTTTCATCATGAATTTTTTTTGAAATATATTTCAAAACTATTTCCCATATAACATGACATCTGTTGATGTTACTCATGCCCTTATAAGAAATGATCTAAAGGTTCCATTCATATCCTTTATATGAATGGGTTATGATTAATGTCACGGTATTTATAAAACTCATTTCACTTCCATGGGTTATATGTTTATGAAATTTGTTTCTCATTCATAGGTTATATATTTATGAAATCTGTTTATCTTTCATGGGTTATTCTTTGGATGAAATGATTATGAAATCTGTATCGTTTTTCATAGGTTATGATATGTTTACATGTTTATAATACCCATTTCATTTCATGGATTATGCTATTATTATTTATAATCTTATGGAACTTGTATATATGATTTCACTATGTGATGGGTGATACCTATATCTACCTACAATGCATCGGGTAAAGATTTATATCTCCTGAGATAGATATGGCTAGAAAGAGAAAGGAACTTGGTTTAGTAATATAGGGCTGGAATGAGTGTGTACCCAATTCAGTAATAGAGGGATGGAATAGGGGTATACCTGATTCAGTAAAGAACTTTGTTCACTAAGACGGTCTCGACAACAATTCCTTGACTACTATAGAAATAATTATATATTCTTATGTTTCTGCCAAAATTCCATGTTTTATCCCTATGTTAATATTTTATGTCTTATGTTCTTTATTTAATTATGATTCATTTCTCATCAATTTCCAATATTTATGAAATGATTCCTATTTATGATCTTTGATATTCATGGTATGTTCTTAGATTTTAATGATCACTTTCTCATGCCCCTATTCTCATATTTATGCTTACATGTATCACTTTTTACCCTTACTAGGCATCTGATCTCACCCCCTTTTTATGTTTCCTTCCCCAGGTTATGAAGATATGTATTATGTTTGATGTTTCTAAGAATGGTTCTAGTTAAGAAGAACCTAGTGGGAGATAATCTATCTCATTTATGCACAAGTGTTTATGTTTCCATGTTTCCAAAGGCACTAGACTAGTATGGTATTTGCACGTCTGTTTTTATAATGTCTTAAGTAGTCCTCAAATGTTATGTAATGTTAATGTTTGAAAAGTGAGTGTCTCTATACATTGCTTTCATAGAAAAATGAATTTTTTTTGTGTATGTATGATAAACTATCTCAATGAAAAATGTAGTTCATTTTTCTAAATATTATTTTATATCTGAATATAAACATGTATATAATGAATATATATGATATTTATATCATTATTAAAATTATGGAGATGTACATACATTAAAAAAAAAGAAGATATCACAATGAATCGTGATTTTAATAAATAATTATTAATAAATTTATGATAAAGGGTTATAGGTAAATCATATATGGAATGATATATATGATTATATTTCTAGAATATATGCATAATAAATGTATATCAATTACAAAGTAAGTCAAGCCTGTGGAAGTGTATTTTCATCCCACTTCTATCTTGGTGAGACACATGCCATATTCACCACATGTTTATTTTATGTGGTATATATAATAAACATAAGTTTAATTTATGATGATGATTATTATTTTTTTGGGGATGTACATATCCATAAAAGTATTTTTCTTTCATGGGTCTTGAGATTCAAATTTTAAAAATGCGGTAAGATTTTTATGTCACAATCTCATCATTTTTAGAAATTTTTTTACGATTAATTTTCCAATGATGAAATATTATGCTATAACTTTAAAAAAACTCATTAATTTTATTATCCTATGGTTATTTATGGATATTAGATTCTTTAGTTTCATTTTTACCTCTTAAATAACTCAATACACTAAAATAATGTTTTTAACGAAAACCGACTTCATTTCACTCTTTGGTTGAAAATCCTTTCTCTTCCATGTCTAAAATTTATAAATATGTTTTCAATAATGTTTTTAATATTCCATAATTATTTTTTAAAGTCAATTTTACCCATGATTTAATTTTTTAAAAATGTTTTAAAAGGAATCTTCTTTTCATTTTCCAAATGGTGTACTTCTAACTTTTTACGAAAAATATGAATGGAATCTTTATTTTATCATGGAGTAAATGAATGGAATTTCATACCATCATGACTGTTCAACGATTTGAAGTTTAATTTTAAAAGTTTTCATGGTTAATTTTTAAGGAAATGTTTTTCATAGATATTTGGGAAATTTTTATATTTCAAATAAGTGATTTCAAAGTGAAAATTTTATTTTCATTAAGAAATGTTCCAAGTGTTATTTTAAATAAAATTTCATCTATGATAATATCCTTTATGAAAATTATGATTTACTAGGGATATGTTCTAATTATACCATCCTTATTCTTTCTCTGTATAGTTTATGATTATGATGATTTTTTATAAAACCTGTTTCTTTTCCATGAGTTATGCTATGATGAAATGATGAAATGTTTATGAAAACCATTTATTTTATATGGGTTACACTAGGATTATAAAACCTATTTCCTTTTCAATGGTTATGATATGATTAATGTTATATGATCTTGTGGCACACATATGTATGATTTTCATTATCTGATGGGTGGGTTTAAAATTATATATCTCTCTAATGGATTGAGTAATGATTGATATCTCATGAGATAAATAAGACTAAAATGGGGAGTGAAAATAGTTCAGTAAGAGACTCTATCCACTATGATAGTCTTGGGAGTGAAAATTGACTACTATGATGGTATGAGGAGTGAACCCAATCCACTATTATATCCTTGTATATAATAACTGACTACTATGAAAATTATTTTATATGCTTATTTGTATTCCAAAAACTCATGTATTATGTAAATTTTATTCCCTCATAAATCATGTTCTTTGATTACTTTATGATTAATGTCTTATGAAATACTAAGATTTATGCCATGACTCAAGATTACGATATATGATATGAACGATATGGTTTTTCAAATTTTATTCTCATAGTGTCATACCCTTATGATCATTTTATATTGATATCTCCCTTTCTTACCCTCACTAAGAATTTGAGCTCACCCTTTATTATATTTCCTTTTTCCTAAGTTATGAAGAAAGGTATTAAGTATGATATGTCAAAGAAGTGTGATAGTTATGGAGAAAATGATGGGATATGATTTAGTTCAACTATAAACCATTTATTTATGCATTCATGTTTCCAAAGATAGTATACCCAAATGATTTAGTCATAGATATTTATGTTATATATTGAATATTTAACTAAAAATTTGTAATATCAATTTATGAAATTTATAGGATTCTATAGTTGGTATAAAAGAAAGGTTCAGTTAACCTTCAGAAACTAGGATGATAAACATTTAGTGAGAACCCTATGGATAGGTATAAGTGTAAGAAAACATCCTAATATTTTGGGAATAAACATAAATGTACTTGGTTAAACTTAAGGATTTATAGATTTAAAAGAAGGTGTATTGATTTAAATGTCCTATAATTGATTTTTCATGGTTATATGGTTTTCCAATATGATTATTATTGATCAAAATATGATTTTTAGTTTTAGAAGATAGATGGAAGCCAAATGAATTGTGTTAGTGATGAACACAATGTAAAATGCAATTATTGTCCTCCTAAGAAACCAAATTTTATAAAAGATGTAATGAAAAATATCATTACTATGTTCACACAAAATTCTCAAGCTATGGGTCATGCTGAACCTCTAAAAAAGTAAAGGAGGGAATAACATTCATTTGAGTACTTCATGAGGCAATATGAACCTTCTTTCAGTGGTTCTAATGACCCAATTATTTCTAATCAATTGATCAGTACCATTGAAAAGATATTTTCCATTCTCCAGTGTTATTAGAATTAAAATTTCATTTTGGATATCTATCATTTAGAAGGTGAAGTAGATTAATGGTGGAATCTTATCTCGAATACGAGGTAATATGAAGAAATTGAATCTATGGAGTGGGATGAGTTTAATGGATTATTTTTGAATAAGTAAATTCCTATGATTCGTTATACAAAAAATAGAGAATCAAATCCTTGGGATTATATAGAAGGATAATGAATCCATTGGAATCTATGAGGGAATTTTATGATATTTATAAGGTACTCTTCTAGTATAATCATACAACCTGAAAGTAAGTATGATTGATTATTTAGTGGATTAAAACTAATTATCCTAATGGAATTATCCATAAGAGACTTCTGTAGCTATGAATAAATCCTTAGATGTAATATCAAGATGGAAATATAGATTAGATTTACCCATCAATCTCAGGGTTTTGATAATAAAAGAAAGATGGAATTCAAAGGAAATACTAAAAACCACATAGAGAAGATGATGATCATTATTTTATTCTTAATGTGTTGAAGGAAATATAGTGGAAATTTTCTTAAGGGTATTGGTAAATGTTTTAAGTATATAAGGAAAGGTAATTGGAAAATTGAATGCCAATGTGAGGGGAAGAAGTTAGGTAACGATTCAAATATAGATAATTCTCCAAAAAATGCCCCACCCACACTCTAATGTTTCAAATTTAAGGAGTATAGGAACTATGATAAACATTGCTCAAATCCAAAGGTTATATGATCAATGTTAGCAACCTATTAACAAAAGAGACAAAGGGAAATCTCATCCAATCACTATTTTTGATGATGGTTACAATAATGAACTGGTGAAAGGTATACATACCATCCACTCAAGAATTTTAATGACTTATTTGACTCTAGTTATACCCACTAACTGGAAACTATTTTTTTCAAGAGGCTTATTTATGGTTGAGAGGTAACCAAAACACCAAGTGGGACTTAAACCTCAACATGATGGAAAATTAAATATTTCAAATTCAAAAAACATAACCAAGAACACAGAACCCAAGGAGTCCTCGATCCTTGAATCACACACACCATCTGAAGTCATTTTGAATACCATCATCCTCATGAGTTCACCTACATTATTATTCCTACTCAATCAACTCCCATATTGATAACCTGAAAAAATAAGACTCTGTCAACATCACCATGTTAATCCACCATCGTTATTATCAAGATCCAACACCATCATCCCAGAGTAGGAGAGGCCTCCTCAATAGAGAACCAAAACCATTTTGAGAACATTCCTTCAAGACCACAAACATATGATACATTCACATCTACAATGAAGAATAAGAATAACATACACCCATCAAACAAAAACCTAAAAATTTTGAATGGATAGAGCCTACACAGGTTGAGACACCTTAAACCCTATCAATCGCTTAAATATCACATCTCAAATTTCATACAAACTATTTCTCGAGACCAAATGGGACATAATATATGGAATATGAAACTAGAGAATGTTTTTATGTGGATGAGAACTCAACAATGATCCATGACCTTTTCCAAGGCTTACTATATATACCTTATATCCTCCATGAGCCTTGAAACAGGAACCACATCACCACTAGACCCAAATCATCGAGAAATATCTAAGGAATCCTTAAAAACCCCAAAATAAAATCCATCATTATCAAAAATAATTTGAAAAAGAATGATATCCTTTCCTCTAATCCCTCGATTCCTTGCACAAAAATAAACAAAAATGAGGATCCCAATGTGCCAATGACGTGAATCATCTAGTGAGGACCCATGTAGGTCTAATCAAATAAAATAATGGAAACACCTATTATAACACCATTGAACAATCAAACAATACATCCTAAATCCTCTTTGATACCACAATAACATACTGACTAGGAGAGTAGTGAAGGAATAGGAAGACAGAGTAGTGTTTGAAGCTTACTACGACCTCAATAGAGAAACTCATCCTTTCCTAGACCACCAACCCCAATCATACAATCCATATCTAGGTAAATATCACCCCTGAAAAAACACCTAATAAACTAAAACTTCCATAAAATAGATCATTGAGAAAATATGAGACTGGATGCAAGCCATCCTTTTGGGAAACCAATGCAACTCAACTTGCACATCCTAAACCTTACCATGAAATCCCATGCACCAGACCAAAAAACTACAGTTCTACCCACTATTTTATATTTGAAGAATATTATATGGGTATAAAAATTATACCATAATGATTATATATTTAATTATAAGTGGAAAACCCCAATGGTATGATGATCACATCTCAAGTCTACGATTCTTATTTGGTTGACATTTATGGGATGGTGCTTCCTAAAAATATTTTTATTATCCATATAGTTAAATTTGATATTATCTTGGGTATAATGTTTATTTCTCCACATTAATCCCACTTCAATTATTGATGTAGGGAAGTCACATTTGATATTCGAAACAAACCTATGATTTCTTGTCAGTGTAATGACAAATATGAACTTCTGATGGAAATCACATCTATTATATGTGTCTTGATTACTATTTAAAATGGTTTTTTTATCTCATATGGTTAGGGATAAATTCAACATCAAAGATATTCCTATTATGGGGGAGTTTGTTGGTGTATTTCTAGAATAATTTCCTACTATTCCACCAAATTGTAAAGTTGAGTTCTCAATAGAACTCATACCTGGTTCTACCAAAATTTTAAAGAGTCCATATAGAATGGACTCAATTGTGTGGCAGGAATTGGGGAAGAAATGCTAGGAGAATCTTGACAAGGGATTCATTCTGAAAAGTGTGTAAACTCAGGGTGCATATGTTCTTTTTGTCAAGAAGAAATATGGATCAATGTGACTCTGTATAGATTATGAGGAACTTAAAAAGATCAAAATCAAGAACAAGTTTTATCTACCTCATATTAATGAATTATTTTGTCAACAATATAGATTTCAATACTTTTCTATCTTTTACCTTCATTCTGGATATGATTAATTAAGGTTCAAGAATGAGGATATTCCCAAGAAAACATTCTGAATAAGGCATGGATTCTATGAATGTATAGTGATTCCATTTGGTCTTACTAATTCTCTAACTATCTTCATAGATTTAATGTATAGAGTCTTTAGGGATTACCTTGATTAATTTTTGTTAGTCCTTATAGATGATATTCTTATATATTAAAATAACACAAAAATATAATGAAAACTATATGAGAGTTGCGTTAAAGAACCTGAGGAAGGATAATATTTATGTAAAATATAAAAAGTGTGAATTTTGGATTTTGAAAGTTTCAATCATGGGTCATATAATCTCAATTAAGGGTATATCAGTAGATCCTTAATGAAAAATGTTATTGAACACCGACCTAAATGAACCAATGTGACTGATATCTATAGTTTTTTTGGTTTGATAAGATATTATTGGTGTTTTTTAGATAATTTCTCATGAAAATATAATCCACTCACCAAGTTACCTTAGAAGGAAGCTAAGTTCATTTAGATAGATGAATGTAAAGAAAATATCAAGTAAATGAAGAGAAGTTTAGTTGGTGCACATGTACGTACTTTACCTTGATATAGAGAAGAGTTTGTAATCTATAGCGATGCATCAAAGAAGGGACCATGATGTGTTCTCATGTAGAACAATATGTTGATAGATTATGCCTCACACCAATCAAATATTCATGAGAGAAATTACCTAACTCATTTTTTGGAGTAATATTTGGTATTTTTTTCATTAATGATATGGTGGAATTATATTTATAAAGAAATGTGTGATATATATACTGATTAAAAAAGTTTAATTAATATATAAACTCATAAATACTGGAATACGAACTAGAGAAGATGGTTGAAAGAGATTAAATATTATGTCTCCTCAACACATTACCTCCTTGGAAAAAACAAGGTTTCCAATACTCAGAGAAAAACGAATCATGCTAACTTATCTATGATGAGGATCACAAAAGATAAAATATTTATATATTTTAAAAGGATAGATCTTGAAATCTTTAAGGAATGAGAGAAATATTATCTTTATCAAATGAGTGTTCAACTATATATCCATGTGAAAACTAAAGAGGTGTAGAAGGAAGATGTAGAGATGCATAAGAAGATGAGAAATGTTCCTAAGTTTAACCTTGATTGTGATATAATGATAATGTTGAGGAACCAGGTATGTTTTCTATCCATACTAGAGATGAATAAGGATCTATTGGAAAATTCACATTTTTCATCATTCTTTATTCATTCTAGAAGTATGAAGATGAATAAATATTTAAAAGAGTATTTTCAGCAGGACAACAAGAATATGGATGTTTCTATGTATTTATCTCGGTGATTAATATGTCAGTAAGTTAAGGGTGAGAGACAGAAGTCTAACAAGATTTTATAATCATTACCCGAACCAAAATGGAAATGGTAAAATGTCAATATGAAAATTTTCAATGGACTCCCCAAAACATCTAAGGTCTATAATGAAATTTGGGTTGCAGTCGATCACCTTACAAATTCAGAACACTTCATTTACATAAGATAAGATTTATATCTAGATATTATTTCTATAATATACCTTAAGAACATGTTAAGGTTCATGGAGTACCATATTATATTATATCTGATCGTTATCCAAGGTTTACATCAATGTTCTAGAAAATTATTCTACAAGATCTAGATATAAATTTGAATTTTAATATGGAGTATTATCCTCAGTTCAATGGTTAGTCTAAGATAAACATTAAAACCCTATAGGATATGATGAGACCTTGTTCAATTTATTTTAATGGTGGATGGGATCAAAAACTTTTCTAGTATAGTTTACTTATGACAATATCTTAAACTCTAGCATTAAGATGGCTCCTTATGAAGACCTATTTGGAAAGAAGTGTAGAACTACAATGTAATGGGATGAAGTTAGGGAAATAAAGATATTGGTACTTGATCTAGCTAAATGAATAGTAGATAAATTTAGATCTATTCAACAACACATCATGGAAGATCATAGTCGATAAAAAAATATGATGACAATCATTGGTGTGATCTAGAATTTAAAGTTAGTGAGAATGTTTTTCTACTATTTTTTCTATAGAATAAGGTTAAGAGATTCAAAATAAATAAAAAGTTGAGACCTAGGAATATTTTCCCTTTAAATATTCTTGATCGAGTTGCGATGGTAGCTTACCACTTGGTGGTTCCACCAAACCTCTCTAAATATCATGATCTATTCCTTGTATCTCTCCTGAGGAAGAACATACATGATCCATCACATGTACTAAAATCATAGGTTATAATAGTGGAGAATGATGTTTCTTATGGAGAATTACTAGTATAATTCTTGAACCATATAGGTAAATTAATATGGAACAAGACAAATCACTAGGTGAATGTTCTATGGAGGAATTAGAAATTTGATAAAGCTACTTGGGAACATGAGGATGTAATGAAACAAAGATATCTTTATTTTTTATATTAGAGTGATGAATTTTGAGGGTTAAATTCATTTAAAGGGGGGGGGATGTAAAAACATGATATTTTTTAATATATCTCTCTTTAAATAATTTTATATATTTGATAGATTTCATTATATGTAATATCGAGTTTAAACTAACTATGATATACTATTAAAGTATTATTTTTTAATGTGATAGCAATCATCTAACTATTGGATTAGTGGGTATGAATAGGATAAAATAAATTATGAAGCATTTATGGTTTACATATGCATAAATTTAATTCTTTTGTAATCAATTAATTAAAAATGAAAACAAAAAATAATTGGAAATTAAATGAGTTTTTTTCTCTAAAAAATAGTTTTTATTCATGAAATTTGTGTTACGCTCTGAATACAAAAAAATGCATGAAATTTGTGTTTATCATAAATAATTAAATAAATAACTATTAATAATAAATTTTAATGGAATTAATATATTATATATTTGTTTCGGTGCGGATGTGCGTCGGGTTACGCTGTTCCGCCAGGACGTGTTCGCGCGTGCACCCGTCAACCTGAGGGGATGGGCGCGCGGCTTGTGGTCCCGCAGTCCCGCTTTCCAAGGGCGGGCGGCATCCGTCCCTTATTCAGGGGCGTCTGCTCCTTGATCGAAACCGGGATGATGGGATGTCGGCTCCTCCTTCCTTGGACGTCTCCTCGGAACTCGTCACCTAATCCGGGTCTCCCTCATAGACTTAAGAATGTTCGTGAATCTCGTTCCCGGTGCCATATCTTCATGGACACCGGTTAATTATGCTGCTTCCGCCCGGACGTTCCAAGGAGTCTGGGCGGGGCAGCAACCTGCGGTGAGAAGGCCGGGTGGCTCTGGGTGCTGGGGGCGTGTCGTAACACTGCGGCTCTGCACGTCTGTCTTCCGTCCCTAATAGGGCTTCTCGAAGGCATGATGGCCTGAGGCATCCCGTACTGGGTGCGGGGAACTGTGTCACCTGAGGTTTTCCTCAGCTTCCCATGTTTAACACGGGGCATGCCGCGAGTTTAACGTCCAGCGGGGACGGCATCGGACCGATCAACACGAAAAGTGGATCAGATGACAGAACCCCTTGCGGGGAACCTCCGACGCTGGGGCCAGCACATGGGCGGCTTCCCAAGTAACGTGGAGTGGAGTGAAGTGGCATGACCCCACCGGGATGTGGCGGCCCGGGTAAGGATCAGGATGGATGATGGAGTGAAGAGCTTGGACCCCAGAGGGGCTTCCTACGTACCGCGCGTTAGCACGGATCAAAGTCAACGTAGTTCGGGTATACAGTTTAACGTCATGCTGGACGTCGGCAAGCCGACTCACGAAGAGGTCGAGGCCGCCGGGCGGAGGATTGAACCGAACCACCTCGCACAGAGGGGGATGGAACGGCCGGGTGGATCACAGTTTCACGTCATGCTGGACGATAAAAGGGGAAATAGAAAAGGGGGGCTGTGGGGAGGCACCGCGGAGATACACACGAGCAGTCTCCCACAAGGCCGGATTCATAGGTGAATCGACGCAAGCGTGAACCCTGGAGGGGTCCACTGATGGACGAACCGACGTAAATACGACCGGGACGACCAGGTGGTGGGCTTGGACCTCAGGGAGGCTTCCTACGTACCCTGTATAGAAGACAGGGATCAAAGTCCACGTAGTTCATTCTGTCAGGACTTACGCACTTGGGGCAGCCCGGGTGGCAAAACTCAGTTGGAAGGGACTTGGACCGAAAGCAGAAGACACCCCGATCCCAGTCAGACCCTCTACTGGCTTCGGCAGTGGGGAGGCGCAATGGAGATACACATGTGCAGCCTCCCACGAGAAACTAGGGGTTTGTGATACCCTGCCCCCGTAGGGAAAAGCCACTCCCATTAAATCGTCCCAAAAAAGGGGGACAATCCCGACATCCCTGCAGAGACGAGCGGGTGGGGGCCACATCCAAACCGGGGGAGACCCTGCGTGCGAGGCACGGGATCGAATGATACGGACGGTTTAGCGTCTTGCCAGACGAAGTACAGTTTAACGTCGTGTGTTGAGGACGAGGCGGACGGTTTAACGTCTTGCCGGACGAAGTACAGTTTAACGTCGTGTGTTGAGGACGAAGCACTTGGCAGTTTAACGTCTTGCAGCGCGGACGATGGGGGCTAGGCAGTTTAACGTCGTGCAGCTTGGACGGATGTGCGGTTTAACGTCATGCTGGACGAATATGCAGTTTAACGTCCTGCTGGACGAATATGCAGTTTAACGTCATGCTGGACGTATGCGCAGTTTAACGTCATGCGGGACGATTGTGCAGTTTAACGTCATGCTGGGCATAGGTTGCCGGACGATGGGTGCATGTCACTTCGCACGAACCTGGAGGGCCGCACGGGAAGACAACGCACAGTGCGGGCACCCAGGATGAGGATCATCGGGCGCCACGCAGGCAGGTGCCCTCAGGGGGTCGAGGGAGGCGACCCTGGCGGATTGCGCGCAAAAGAGGAGCTTTGCGCGCAAAACCGCGGGTCGGCGCGCAAAAATGGCGGGCTGGCGCGCAATTGGGCCAGCCCTTTGCGCGCAGAAGGTTGGGATTGCGCGCACCGGACTTCGGATAGCGCGCGGGGGCAACGGCTCATTCTCTAACGAATGGCCACTTTGAAAATGGGGGGTGCGCGCAATCGGGTCGGATTGCGCGCACCCGGGGGCAATTGCGCGCAAGAGAGCTGCGCGCATCCCGGGGGTTTTGCGCGCGGATCATCATCTTTGCGCGCAGACCTCTGAAATTCCGCGCAAGGCCTCCGGGCCCTCCGAAACATTCTTCCGACTCCAAATATGACCTCGCTTTCCGCATCCGGAGCTTCGTTTGGGAACAACGGACTTTTCCGGCGTCTACAAAAGCCCCCCCTCGGAATCTGATCGGCGAGAGGTCGCAACGATCGGGTTCCGAGGGAGACGCCGGAATGCCGAAGTCCTGGGCGGCGCGGGACTTAGGCGCGCAAAAAGGGGCGCCGGGCGCGAAATTCGCCGCTGCGGTCGCGCAAAGCGCTTTCCGCGCAGTGCGGACCCCGGCCTCGCCTATAAATAGGGGCCCTGGGTCCCGCGTTCCGTACTCTGGCCTTCCGCGCGATAAGCTCCAACGCTCTCGCGCGCGAAATTGCCTCTTCCGGTCGCGAAATTCGCCCGATCGGCGCGCAAAACCGTCCGGATTTCGCCTGTCTTTGCGCGAAAACCCGGGACTTTGCGCGACAGTCTTCCAAATTGCGCGCCGTCCTCTTGGATTGCGCGCCGGCCTTCAAACTTCTCTACCGGCCTCGTCCGATCCCGCACGCTTCATTCCTTAACCCGCACGACTCCCGAAACTTCTGAGATGGCCGTGCACAGAGGAAATGAGGGGGATGCCGCCACTCGCAGGGTTGAGATGGCGACGAACGAGGAGGTTTACGGAGCCAAGGAGATTGTTTCCAACAATCAATCCTTGTTCGACTTACTGACGCCGGCCCAGAAGACATATCCCCTGTCGGACAACCTGCCGCTCTGGAACTTCGGCATCCTAGATGAGGTTCCGGTGCCAGGGTTCGAGATTGATGCGCCGCGGACCTGGGTGACCCGGGAGGACGAGCTTCTCCGCTATAACATCACCAACAATGGGCATCCTGCCAGGGAGACCAGACACTTGGATGTCTATGTCCTGAACCCGAGGACGTGAACCATTGATGGGGGTGAGCCTACTGCGGAGAATTCTCCAGCCCTCTACTCGAGCATATATCGCCAGAGCGTCACGGACGACACCAAGGGCTGGCTGAAGGACTGGGACTTGCGGTCTGGGGGCAACTTCACCAGTGAGTGGGCCTGGGCGTTCTGGGTACGCCACACTTGCGATCACTTCGCAGAAGAGCTGCGGTACATCGGCCTGTTCGAGGCGGTGTGGACGTCGCAGTTCCACTTCTACCAGCAATCCAAGCTCGGGCCGGAGCTGTTCACCCGATGGTCTCCGGATACCAACACCTTCCATCTTCACCATGGGGAGGTCGGCATCGGTCTCTGGGACATCTACTGCATCGGAGGTATCCCGCTGGAGGGCTACCAATACGATGAGTTCCTGCCACCGAAGAACACCTGGGAGGACAGGTCACGGACTCCCATCCTGACCTGGCATCTGCTTGACCTGGCTACGCAGCGGCTCGGGATCAAAGACTTCCAGAAGGACATAGCCTACAAGGAGTGGTTCGGCCAGTTCTTGGAGCATGACCCGGCGGTCAAGATGCCAGGCAGGGGGAAGCGGTGCCCGACCGCAGCTCAGAGGAGCCGGAACGGGTCGTACTGGCGGGTCCTGGAGACGGGTGACTACCGCTCATGGGGGTACCGCGTCATCGAGGCCCGGGACCCAAATGTCCGGTACGCGGCGTTCCTGGCCGCCTTTCTGAGTGGGTGGCTCCTGCCAGTGCGGGACGCGAGAATGGGCGTTCGCCCAGCGACTCTGGCGATGGCGGGCGCTATGGCCGCCAACAAGAGATACAACCTCGGGGTCCCAGTGCTGGCGAGGCTGTATTCCATCCTGGGACGCATCTCACGAGGGGGGTCGCCACGAAGGATCTGTGGGCCCTTTCAGTTCTTCCACGGCTGGGTGGCTGCTCACCTCGGTGGGTACACGTTTCCGAACACCATCATTCCTCCGGGCAACGGCCTGCGACCCTCCCCGCTGAACATTGCGGGGGTCGCTCCGATGACCCTAAGTGAGGAGGGCGTGCGGATCCGGATTGGAAATCATGCCAACTTTAACTTCAGTCTGTTCCCCACTCCCGTCGGCCAGATGATCGACAATGGGCAGGGTCCGCTGGAGCAGCATGAATACTTCCTGAACATGCGGGGCGGGGTGCTCGTGGCTCGGATCGACGGGAAGGTGATCTGCGAGCCTTACGTGCCGACCCGGTTCGCCAGGCAGTTCGGGTGCCTTCAACGGATGCCGAAGAGGGTATTCACTGCTGTCCGGGAGGAGACGAACCCTGGCGTCCTTCGCCAGATGTGGCTGATGTTCGCCGCTTTCGGCTCTGGCGACGTCATCACTCTCCCTCCTACCGGAGTTAACGCAGGCTTGGCAACCGAGTACGCCGAACACTGGGCCATCGCGTACCCCGAGGGGCTCTTGCGGAAGCTAGTTCGGCGGCTCGAGGTTACCCGTGCGGAGACCGGGCGTCAAGGAAGGAGGCGAGGCGCCGCCACACGGGGGAGAACGGAGGCGCGCCAAGCAGCGGAGCCGGCGCGGGCAGGGACTTCGGCGGCGGGCACATCGCGAGCTGCCGCCACGACCTCAGCGCCAAGAGAGGGGGCACGTACGGTGGTTGACGAGCGGCCCGGGAAGCAGGTGAGACGTCTGCTCGAACCCTCCCATGATGCGGTCTTCCCGGCGCTGTGGTCGGCCTGGATGACTCTGCGGCAGTCACTGGGGACCGACGCCATCTGGCGAAAGATACTCAGGGAAGGAATCTATCTGCCAGAGGTCGGGCGCCTCCAGATTGCCGACAGAGTGGACTTCAACCGGCAGTACGCATATCTGACGGCCATGGACGAGTACGCGCGCCAACGTGGTCAGCGCGCAGAGCCATCCCTTCTGGTAAAGGTGATGCTCGGTCTCGAGCCCGCTCCGGAACAGATGCCGCCGGAAGAAGATGACAGTAGCAGCGACTCCGAAGAAGAGGAGGAAATGGGGGAGGATGAAGGCTCCGAGGGAATATCCCATCAGGGGAGCCCACGGGAGAGCGGTGAGGTGGCCGGCTCTGACAACGTTGATGTCACTGAGCTCCTCGAGGTTCGCTTCTATCCCTACTCAATCTGCTTCATCCACTCTCTTATGCAGCTTCTAACCCATTTCTCTATCTTTCTCAGGAGCACACGGATGTCGGTCAGGCGTCCTCAGCGGGAGTAGGGGAGGCGCCAGCAGGACAAGGCGGGGGCCAGGCACCCATTATCGAACTGTCAAGCGCTAAGGGGTCCCCTGCTGCAACTGTTCCTGCGGCGACCGGGATAGCGGAAGATGACGCTCCGAACTCCCGTAAGTCTCCCTACTTTACTGCTGGTGCTTGCCGTTGACGATCCGTGACTAACCATGGCATGTCCTGCGCAGTGATCTCAACACTGGAGGCTCATCGGGTTGCCGAACCCGGGCCATCCACGAGTGGACCAGTGGTGGACATGCCGCCTGCTCCGGAACAGGCTTCCCAAACCGAGCCGGCCCCACCAACTGCTGATCAAGGGGCTCCGGATGTCGGCGGTGCTGCCATCGGAGAGAGGTTGGGGGCTGACGAGGGTGTCAGCGCCGCTGGGGAGAGAGAAGAAGGTCGCCCGGATGTTGGGGAACCTATCCCTCGTGAGGACCTCCCAGGGGCGGACCCTGCAGCAGACCTGCTGGCTGCCTTCCCTGCCTACCGGCCTGCCGATCCCGAGGAGATGGACGACTCAGACACGGAGGCGGTCGAGGAGAGCCGGATAACGCGCCGTAGGGGGTGGAAGTGCATCCAGCGCTTCCTCAAGCGAGACCCGTCGGAGTGGCTGGGGCGCATGGGATCACTTCAAACCTGGCTGCGCTTTCTGTGCGCCGGGGGAGCTGATGCTCAACGCCTCCATCTAACGGTCCGTGATTTCATGGCCGAAAAGATGCGCGAGAGCTGCCGGCGTGCCGACGTCACACAAAGTCGGGACATGTCGGAGAGCACGCGGGCGCTCCTTGCGGCGGAGCAGGAAGTCCGGCGCCTCGAAGGGCAGGCGGCAGAGAAGGAGGCCTTCGTCGCAACGTGTACCGAGCTTGTGGAGCAACTAGCAGCCCAGCTGGTTGACGCTCAGGTACAGCTGACGGAGGCGGGCCAACAGATGGTCACAATTCAGGTCGAGCGGGAGCGTGCACAGGCCAGAATCGACGAACTGCGCGCTGCGACCGCCGACGAAGAGAGGGCATGCAGAGAGCGAGAAGCAGCCCTGGAGGCCACCAGCCAAAGGGTAGCGGCATTAGAAAGACTCATTCAGCACGCTAATCCCTAAGGGCTTTGTTTTGCCATTCCCAAAACATTTGCTTCCGCTACTTTGATCCATCTGTATGAATCAATATATTTATCTGCATCTTTTGGTTCAGCATGCTCAACCACAATTCGTTGTCTTGTGGGAGTGTTAACCAAGCATCAGGCATCCATAATTGGGCCTGGATTGCTGGAGAAAAGAGGGAGGTCATTCCTAGGAAAGGAGACCTCAGACCTAATCAATGTATCATCCCCCCAACTTGTTCCAACACACGAGCGGGACAATGCTAGGGGCGTTGAGATTTTATCCGAACATAGGGAAATGAGAAAGGGTGAATCGCGTGTCCCGAATCCGGACATCCACAACGGTCGGCCTTCCAGGAAATGCCCAAGACGGTAGGCGGACAGTGGATCGACCATAACAACTGCAATAGACGGACCGAAAAAGGTCATCATTCATATTGCAGGAGGCGGACCACATGTCATCATGAATACCGCTTTGGGGTTCCTTCAGACACAAGGGTGGAAAATCCAGATCAACAGGGCATGCGAAGCGTGGGGCGAAGTGACGGTTTGTTCGGGCAGAATCCAACGCTCTCAAAATTGCGCCACCGTGGGGAAAGCGTATTAGGAGGATGCACTAATCTGGCCGTGAATCACCTCAATCCTCAGACAGCACCTCTCTGACGAGGAAACCGTCGCTTCCCATCCTTGTGATGGGGCATCCCGAGCTGAATCGGGGAGAATATCACAACTGCACCACTCTACCAGAAGCCAGGCCAGACGGCCGGCGACGAGGAGGGGCGGGACTTAACGATCCCTGAGGCTGGACCCGAGTTGGAATGCCCGGGCGTTCCTACGTACTCCATCAGGCTGGAGATCAAGCCACACGTAGTTCTGCGAGTGCAGTTTAACGTCATGCAGGACGTAGGACCCCATTTGGGGAGATCTTAGTTTAGGGTCGTAGAGCTCGGACCATAGGGGTGGATCTTAGTTTAAGGTCTTAGAGCTCGGACCATAAGGGCTAGATCTTAGTTTAAGGTCTTAGAGCTCGGACCATAAATGGGGGATCTTAGTTTAAGGTCTTAGAGCTCGGACCATGGGGCTAGATCTTAGTTTAAGGTCTTAGAGCTCGGACCATAAGGAGAGATCTTAGTTTAAGGTCTTAGAGCTCGGACCATAAGGGGAGATCTTAGTTTAAGGTCTTAGAGCTCGGACCATAAGGAGAGATCTTAGTTTAAGGTCTTAGAGCTCGGACCATAAGGACCTCAAAGTACGCCACATCGTGGTCCTATCCCCTGGATATGCGAAGATGCACTGAGGGATAGTGTCAAGAGCGTCTAGGTTTCGCCTGGTCAGAATGGGAGGTGGAAAATGTGAATCATGCGGCCATTCACTCAAGGACTGGAAGCACCGGAGTAACGATATGGGAGTACTGCCGACCGTGGCGGAAAGGCAGCATCAATATCGCGCTAACCGTTGGTGGAATGAGGCAGCAAACGAGCATCGACCGCTCAATCGCAGGATTCATATCGATTTCCTGCCCGAGGCCATTGGGGGTACCGGCCCGAGTCGGTGGGAGAGCACTGAGGCATTGTGTCCGAACCGTTCACGGGGGCTCCACCCAGGGCGTAGACGATGGGTCCGAATGAAAGGGAGCACGAAGCCTGAAAAGTGGAGGAAACCTGACCAAGCGGATCCTGACCCTCCTGGCAATAAACCAGAGTACTCTTGACACCGGTGGACCACGGCAAGGGGTCGGGGAACACGCCTTGAGGGTGACCTGAAGGCGGCGGATTCCCCAGAGAAGGGGGAATCTCTAAGAGGTGGGGGGCTGGACCCGAAGTTTCAGACATCCGGGCGTTCCTACGTATCCCATAAGGATGGGAATCAAGCCGCACGTAGTTCTTGAAGCGCGGCGCAACACAATCGGGCACCAGCGTGGGGAAGAGTGCGGGTCTGACCCTCACACACAAAAGGAGCGGTATTTGATATTTCTTGTTTGTCCTTAAAGATGAATGGTTTTTCTTTGTGCGGCGACATGCCTGTGATTGAGAAATCTCTGGCGTTGCCACAATAATCAAGCCATGGAAGGCATTGATGAATGGCGTGGTCATTAACCAGCGCCCAACATGAGTGCCCCATGAGGAGGACATCACGATGCAGTGTCGTTTCTCGTCGGGCGGCCAAGACGATCACAGTTTACGGTCGTGTGGTAGGACCGGACAACACAGTTTAAGGTCGTGTGGTTCGGACCATGGAGGAACCCGCTTATCGCGGTACGGCGGACACGGCGGAGGTGGGAACATACCCAGCCCTGCGGTCACGCACGATTCCAGGAGAAGAGTCTTGGGATAGGGGTCTGCGTATGTCCATCACCCGAGGGGCAGAGATGCTAGCCTCCAGATATACTGGGCCCAGAACGCAATTGTTCGGGCGACTCCCTCCTCCTTATGGGGACGAGGGTCCAGCTACGCATGGCCCTTAGGGAGGATATCCGCATATATCCTTGGTGCTCAGATCATGGGAGCCTCGAACGACATCATTACCTTGGTTGGTCTGTCTAACGTGTAGAGGTGTACTGGAGGTCAGTATGAAGAGAGTGTCGAGATTCCACTACAACGCACAAAGGCGGAGTGTGATGAGGACTGCGCAACCAATGTTCAGAGCCTGAAAGAGCCGACATGGCGATCAAGGATGTTGCTGACGCATTCGCAACACAACATCCGATCGCGTCAGCCTAAGACGGGGCAAGCAAACGAGCATCAACCGCTCAATCGCAGGATTTATATCGATTTGCGGCCCAAGACCCGTCGGGAAATCGACCCGGAGCGGTGGGAGAGCACTGAGGCATCGTACCCAAACCGCTAGCGAGGATCCCTTTGAGTGAAGGCTCGAACAAGAGGAAGCGCAAGGCCTGACAAGAAACACAGGACTTGTCGGAATTGAATCCGACACTACGAGTCATAGACCGAAGCACCCAAAACATGTTAACAGATCTCCGGAAAGGGTCGGAGGACTCACCCTGAGAGCAACCGAAGGGGGGCAGATCCCCGTGATCAACCAAGAGACGGGGCTGGACCTGAAACATAAGCGTCCAGGCGGTCCTACGTATCCCATAAGGATGGGAATCAAGCCATACGTAGTTCTGGAGAGGCAGTTTAACGTCATGCAGGACGATGAGGGGTGTGAGATAGTCCCACACACGGGGGAGGCGTACGGTGCGGCAAGTAGACCAACGCGAATGAGGACATAATCCCCCGCTCACGCGATACGCCTCGCACAAAAAGAAGGGGAACTTGGGCCAGAGGGCCGACGCGGGATAGAGATTCCCGGGAAATGGGGCTGGGCCTGAAGCATGAATGTCCAGGCGGTCCTACGTATCCCATAAGGATGGGAATCAAGCCATACGTAGTTCTTGAAGTGCAGTTTAACTTCATGCAGGACGAAAAGAGAGAAAAAAGGAAGGGGGGAGCAGAAGGCATCCCCAAACGTGGGGGGGGCGTACAGCATGACGAGCAAACCGACGTGAATGAGGGCATAGCCCCGCGCTCACACCATACGCCGCACACCCGGGGGCAACTGGGCCAAGGGCCCGAGATGGGATGGAAATTCCCAAAAGATGGGGCTGGGCCTGAAACATGAAGGTTCAGGCGGTCCTACGTATCCCATAAGGATGGGAATCAAGCCGCACGTAGTTCTTGAAGGGCAGTTTTACATCATGCAGGACGAATGCTGAACAGTTTAACGTCTTGTAGCTCGGACGTAGTGCAGTTTAGCGTCATGCAGGACGAATCACTTGGCAGTTTAACGTCTTGCAGCGCGGACGAATGCTGAACAGTTTAACGTCTTGTAGCCTGGACGAATGCAGTTTAACGTCGTGCAGGACGTGGTGCAGTTTAACGTCATGCAGGACGAAGTGCAGTTTAGCGTCATGCGGGACGAACGGACACTCAGGCAAAGTATTGCTTGAGGAACCTAGCGTTGGTGGGAGGAGTGACGCGCTCACCATCCATAGTCGCTAGGGAGTACGCGCCATTGGGATAGACCTTGTGGACAACAAAAGGTCCCTCCCACTTGGGCTCCAACTTGGGCGGCTTCCTGCCGGGGATCATTGGCGCTCTTAGTGCTAGCACTAGATCACCCTGCAGGAAGGAGCGGAGGCGAACCTTCTTATTGAAAGCTCGAGCCATTCTGCTTTGATGCCTCTCCAAGTTGTGCAAAGCGCGAAGTCTATTCTCATCCAATGCTTCCAACTCGACCAGACGGGCTTCAGCAACTCTGTCCGGCGCTTGCTGGTCGTAGACCGCAGTGCGCAAGGACGGCAACTGGATCTCGATGGGCAGGACGGCCTCAGCTCCATACACCAGGGAATAAGGGGTCATCTGGGTGGAATTGCGAGTCGTCGTCCGATAAGCCCAGAGGGCGTTGGGGAGCTTGTCCGGCCAACTCTTCTTGTTCTAACCAACCATCTTTTGCAGAATGTTAGAGAGGGTTTTGTTAAACGCCTCGATCTGTCCATTCGCCTGCGCATGATAGCGAGATGTATGGTTCGAGCGAATGTTATACTTGGCGTACAACTTCTTCAACTCGGCTGCTCGGAAATTGGTTCCGTTATCCGTGAGGATAGCGTGAGTCACTCCAAATCGATAGATGATGTTGGAGGTCACGAAGTCAGCGATCGAACATGATTTGACCTCTCTGAGCGGAATCGCTTCTGCCCATTTGGAGAAGAAGTCCGTGGCGGTCAGAATGAATCGGCACTGGCGAGCTGTCGCCGGCGGGTAAGGTCCCACAACGTCCAGTCCCCAGACTGCAAAGGGCCAGGAATACCTTGTGGTATGGAGAGGCTCCGGCGGCCGATGCACAAAGTTCGCATGAACCTGGCACGCATGGCACCTCCTGGCGTACTCGATGCAGTCATGGATCATAGAGGGCCAGAAGTATCCCAACCTCCGAATCTGGTGGGACAGCTTCGGCCCAGTCTGGTGGGCGCCACATGAACCAGCATGAACCTCTTGCATGACTCGTGGGATCTCAACTCCCTGAAGGCAACGGAGGAGAACACCATCAAATCCGTGTTTGTAGAGGATCTGCTCCAGGCCGGGACTGCTCTGGAGGACGAACTGCGATGCGCGGCGTCGAACTCGCTCGCGCTCGGCCCGATCCGATGGAAGAATGCCATGTTGGAGGTACTCAACCAAAGGCGTCCTCCAATCAGGGGCTGATCCGACTGTCATATCTGGGGTACTCGGGGCTCCGGGCATAGGGGCAACCATGGTGAGATTACTTACCAACGGGCCGCGATCTTCTTCCGGGATAACGGGAGCGATGAGCCTGCGGCGCGTCATGCGGACGATCAGGTTGTCCTGTTCAGGCTCCGCAAGTGACGCAGCGAGGCTGGCCAAAGCATCTGCTCGACCGTTCTGCGACCGGGGAACATGGACAATTTCCGGCCGAGAAGGGAACCGGGCCATCAGAAGGAGGGTGCACTCCAACAATGGCACAAGTTCCGGTTTCCTGACAACGTAGTCGCCATTGATCTGCTTAACGACCAGCTCGGAGTCCCCTTTCACGCACAGACGGGGCACATCGATCTCGAGAGCTAACTCAAGGCCGGTGATGAGGGCATGGTATTCCGCCTCATTGTTGGTACAGCCCTCTGACAACAGGAAAGAGTATGGCAGCACGACTCGCTCCGGGGTAATGAAGACGATGCCCAAGCCCACTCTGTTGAGCTTAGGATTATCGAGTCTTCTACCGGTGGGGCTCCGGGATGCACCATCAAAGTGCATCTGCCAGCATGGATCGGCTCGATCAACCGAGAGAATGGTCTCATCAGGAAAGCCTAGATCCAGCGGCTGATCCGCGGAGGTCGGGTGAGCGGCCAGAAAGTTTGCCAACGCTTGCCCTTTGATGGCCTTCTGAGACACATACCTGATGTCGAACTGCTGGAGAATCACAGCCCACCGCGCTAGGCGGCCAGTCAACATAGGCCGGCTCAGGATATATTTCAACGGGTCTACCCGAGAAACCAACTGTACCTCATGGTGCTGCAAGTAGTGCCGTAATTTCTGTACGGCAAATACGAGCGCCAGGCAGCTCTTCTCGATGGGGGAATACCTAACTTCCGCATCGAGGAGCATGCGACTGAGGTAATAGAGGCTATTCTCTGTTCCCTCGTTGTTCTTCTGGGCGAGAAGGGCACCCAGGGACCGTTCCAGGGCGGTCACATAAAGGACCAGCGGCTTTCCGGATACGGGCGGCATCAGGACCGGAGGTTGAAGCAGGTACTGCTTGATTTCCTCGAAAGCGGTCTGACACTCTTTATCCCATACATAGGTGGCACCTTTCTTCATAAGCCGAGAAAAGGGCTTACACTTGCCGGCCAGATTCGCGATGAATCGGCGTATATAGGCTAAGTGGCCTTGGAACCCTTGCAGTTCCCGGACGGTACCCGGGGGAGGCATCTGGCTAATCGCCCTGATTTTCTCTGGGTCGATCTCAATACCCCGGTATCTTACCACAAATCCAAGGAACTTTCCGGAGGTGACCCCAAAGGCACACTTCAACGGGTTCATCTTCAGGCAGCGAGACCGGAGGAAGCTGAACACTTTCTCAAGATCTTTGAGATGGTCCCGACGCTGGCGCGATTTGACAACCAAGTCGTCGACGTAGCATTCCACTAGCGTGCCGAGGATTGGCTTGAATATGCGGTGCATCGCCCGTTGATAGGTGGCACCTGCATTCATCAGGCCGAAGGGCATGACCCGGTAGCAAAAGGTACCTTGGGGGGCCCTGAAGGCAGTGAACTCCACATCCTCAGGGGCCATCCGAATTTGGTTGTATCCGGAGTATCCATCCATGAAGGAGAGGGCTTGGAACCCTGCCGTGGCATCAATCAACAGCTCTGTCACTGGAAGGGGAAAATCATCCTTCGGACAGTGGCAGTTGAGATCGCGGAAGTCGATGCAGACTCTAATCTGCCCGTTCTTCTTCCTGACCGGCACAATGTTGGCCAGCCATTTGGGGTACTGAACTTCCCTCACGAAGTTGGCTTTGATAAGCTTGTCGACTTCGGCCTCAACCATGGCACCGTGGGATGGGTGCATCTTCCTGGGAGGCTGCTTGAACCCGCGATGGTTCGCCGGGAGACCAAGGCGGTGGACGGCTACCTGAGGATCTAGCCCCGGCATCTCGTCATAGCCCCAAGCGAACACATCACGGTGCTGCCTGAGAAAGTCCACGTACTGCTGCCGCTCCTCAGAGGGCATGGCGGCACTAACCAATGTGGGTCTTGGATCAGCCTCGGTTCCGAGGTTCACCTGTATTAACTCATCGACCGTGGCGGGGACGCCCTCCTCAAAGGCTGGGGGTGCGTCTTCCATATCCTCTCCGCTCGGGGAGGGATCGTCCACGGGAGAGACTGCGTTGGAAACTGCATTGGGGCTACCAGATCCTGCTGGGCCACTGGTGCTGGCGTGGGCGGTCGCGGCCATCTCATCAGGAGACTCGCGGACCGTCAAGACCATGGCGACGCCCAACCGGTGAATCGGGAGGACGTAAGCGTCATCCAGACTTGCCCAGGGATCGCTCGCAACAGCGACAGGCTCAACCTCACCTGCCAGGATCTGCTTATCCTTGCTCTTGTAATAGTCCGCGTCCAGATAGCGGGCTTCACATGAGGCAAAAGGAGAGACATCTCCTTGAAGCATGCCTACTCGACCATTAAGGGAGTATTTGAGGCATTGGTGGTATGACGAGGGAACCGCCGCGTGAAGGTGAAGCCATGGCCTGCCCATCAATGCGTTATACGCAGTGTCCTGAGAGACTACCATGAATTCGGTGTTGGCAACCAAATCACCGAACTGGGTCTTCAAACGTATCTTGCCGACCGGGGTTTGCTCGGTGCGGTCGTACCCCTGGATCCTGAGGTCGGAGGGAATCAAGTCATCCTCAGACAACCCCAATCTCCGGAGCGTCCGAGTTGGAATCAGGTTAATCCCGGACCCCGTGTCGACGAGACAGCGCCGAACTTCAAGGCCATTGAACTGGCCAGTGACATACAGCGGACGGATGTGTCCCTGTATAGGAGGGTCCTCATCCTTACCAGAGAACGAGATAACTGCCTGACATTCGGCGTCCTCGATCGTTTCGGCGTGAAAGGCCTCTGCAGCCGCAACCTCTGTCTCAAACTGGAGGGGGCTTTTCAGGGCTTCAGCGAGTGCCTCGCGCATCTCAGATGACATGCGCAGAGCCTCAAGGATGGAGAGCCTTGCTGGGATGTCGGCCAAGTGCTTCAGGACATCATACTTTTTGGCCAAGCACGAGCCCCTGGTTGCAGGAGGTTGCTCTGCGGTTGGTGGCATGACGGGCCTTGCCGGTTGGATCGGCGGCCGACTGGTACTTGGCGCATCTCGCTGTTCACTGGTCGCAGTCCGGGAAATGGTCACCGTACTGGAGTCAGGAGGCCGGGATGGACTTGTGGCAGGGCGGAGCTGGTCGCGACGCGGCTGAGGCGGTTCTGCCTGGTCCCACACCACAAACAGTGGCGGAGGCGAATCCGTCATCCCCGGATGGGGGGCCTGCGCACGTTGAGCTCGATCTTGAGCCTGCTGCCTAGTCTCAGTGGCGTGCACGGCCTGGCTGGAGGTACCGACGGCTGTGCCCCGGCGACTCCTGCTGCTGCGGTTCTTCCGACGGTGGCGACGACCGGGGACACTAGGGAGGTCCACCTGGTGTTCTTCAACGTCGGGAACCGAAAAGGGATTTACCAGCTCGACGGTGTTAACCGAAGCGTACCCAATACCGTCATCGGACGAATCATCCATCACCGGGCGGATCCGAGGAGGGACCCCCATCTCCGGGGGCATGAAATCGCTGAGAGTACGGGATAGTGGCGGAACTGGCGGGGCGCGCTCTTCCTTCTTGCGCTGCCGCCGTTTGCTCCTCTTGGAGGAGGCAGACTGGGACGACGATGCCGAAGCAGCACCCGCAGGTTCTGGGGGCTCAGGCTGATTCAAGCGCGCACGGATGATTCCATGGGCGCGAATGGTCGTCTTGCGGGCCATCCAGTTATTGTACTTCTGGGGTCCGCTGTTGGAGACCAGCTGCCATTCGTCCTCGTTGCCACTATCATCATCTGATCCCACGAATACGCCCGCCACTTGTGCCGGAGCTGGGCCCAACCTGATTACATTGTTGTTAATCTGGTCTTGGAGCCAGTCCTTAAACACATAGCACTGCTGGATGGTGTGCCCCAGGGCTCGATGGTAGGGGCAGTAGCGGGGGTTATTCGTAAGATGTGCCTCCTCTGGCTTCCAACACTCAGGCAGTCGCACAATCCTCTGCTCCAGGGCGCTCCGGAAATAACCGGGGACCTGATCCTCATGAAATGAGTAAGTCAGGTGTCGCGGGCCCCGGGGAGCGTGGTCTTGACGAGGGGCTAGAGGGGCCGGCCGAGGAGGTGGACCCTGATTATCTCGCCTGGGTTGCGGCGGTACATTACGCGGAGGGGCCGGCCGGTTCTGGGGCTGCCGCTGCTGGGCCGGGAACTGAGCCCGTGGAGGCGGATTCCTGTGAGGCTGTGGAGCTGGCCTCACCGGCAGCAGCTCCAACGGCCTAGGGGCCTCTATCTGGGCAACAGCAGCGGGCTCAGCCCTACTGACTCTCCTTGAAGGAATCATAGGGGGCAGCGGGTGTGCCTGGCTGGCCTGTTGCAGGGCTTCCTCAAGACGTTGAGCTTTGTCTGAGAAGTCCCTGAACCCTCCGGGGTAATTCTGAGTGATCAGGGAAGGGACCAGCTCGGTCTTGACGTTCCCGACGCACATTGTCAGCAATTGCTCCTGAGTCAATGGCATGTCAAGGGAATACGTGAGACCCTTCCATCGGGCGACAAAGTCCGCGACTCGCTCATCAGGCCTCTGCTTGCACTTGAAGAGGTCTGCGATACTGGTCTTCCGGGTCGTGGAACTGAACTGGTAGAGGAACTGTCTACGGAGGTCCTCCCAGCTGGTTACCGACCCGACGGGGAGCTGGCTGTACCAGACAAATGCTGGCCCTTCCAGTGTCTGAACAAAGCAGCGAAGCTTAGCGGCCTCCTGCTGCGCCGGAGTCCCCAACATAGGCCCGCACCTCGAGTTGAAGTGGGCTAAGTGCTGTGGCGGATCTCCAGTCCCGTTGAAGGGGGCGAAAGTGGGATTCCCGAATCCCGGAGGCGCCGACATATCATCCACCCATGCTGGGTAGGGCTTGCCGTCCGGTGGGATCGCCACCTGCCGAGTCTCCAAGGCTTCCAAGCGGGCAATGAGTGCCGCCATCGGATCGTCCGGACATGGGTTCCAGTCCTGGCGAGGATCTCTAACCATGAGCGCATGGCATGGCCCTTCAATCGGGTCGTCGACCGGGTCGTCGAACTCGGCAGCTCGTGGGATGGCGGGCGGAGCGGCCCTTGGGGCAGCGGGAGGAATCCGAGCGGGATCTCTCAGGTAGTCACGCCACTCGGGAGGGTGTGGCGAAACATACCGCGCCCTCTTGCCGTAGGCAATGGCCTCTCTCCTGTCGGCGAACACGGCGTAATCACGGTTGCCCGGGAGAGTCTCATCGAGGTGCGGTTGTTCCGGTCCCTGTTGTCCTGGCCTGGGATCACCGTAGTCAGGCCGCCGTTCTGCAGCGCGCTCGGCGAGGAGCTGGTCAACCAGCTTCTTCTGTTCGGCGAGCTGCTGACGTAGCGTAGCCTTCTCGGGATCCTCCTCTGCCCTCTGCATGGAGGCAGATGGGTCGGCGGGCCTTATAGCCTCGCTGTGCTCTTTTCCTTTGCTGACGTTTCGGCTCAACGTCAGTGCTTCAGTGGGTGCGGGGAGCCCCAGGAGGTTTCTCTGATGACGAGTAACTCTCACTGATGGATCTGACGACGGCTTGTCTTCGGGGGGGAAGCCCCCGTCGAGAAGTTCCAAGTCGTTCCCCTCTCCCGACAGGTCAGCCATATTGACCGTTCCTGTCCCTGGGGATATACCCTCAGGGCCACCCAGCGAATCGGGCTGTCGGCGGATCACACTGAAGCGTAGGGCAGCGTACTGCCCCCATCCACGGATATACACGTGGGGAGTGGCTTCCTCGATAACTTTGCGGAGTACTTGAAAACACTCAACGCATCGTTGTTGGAGGGCCTCGTGGTGCCCAAATGACCCGGGGTACCGAACCGTGGGGAGCATGGCCATGTCAATTTGACGGCACTGCTCACCAATATCCTCCAGGTGCGCTTGACTCCCGGGGTATGGCATTTGTAGGCGGTGAAGACAGGAGCGAGTCTCCCGGAGAGTTCGGCGGAAGCATTCGAACTCATCCGGGGTGAGCGATTCGGGTGCATCAAATCCCGGTCCTGCGACTGGCCAAAACTTCTCGGGGAAGTGGCCCTCTGCAAGGACGGTCCAGAAGCCCCACGACTCAGACTCGGGACCCAGATCTCCTTGGTCCTCTTCAATGGTTGGGAATGGACGGGAAACTGGTAGCGGTGCCGAGGCGGGCCGCCGGGCTGACGGGCTGGCCGTCGGTGAATACGGCGAGCAGGCCGATTGGCCTCCATATCCCGGGCCGCCCTCTGAGGGTGGCGGTGCCCTGGCTACCACATCACGATAGGACGGGCCGGCGAGCGAACATCCTGCCGTAGCATCGGTGCTCGCCGAGGGCACACCAGATCGTGGTTCGACCGTCGGTCCCCAGAAAAGGTCTCCGGCTTCTTCGATCGAGGCGGAAGGCACTTCCAGAGGGGCCGGTACCAACCGCAAGCTTGATCCTTGGGGGTCTACCAGGCCCTCGTTACTCCGGATATACCTTCGGAGAGAAGCGGGGATCACATCGATCTCACTCTCGGGGAGCACGAGGTTGACGTGCCGCATTCCTACCCCTGCCTTTGACTGGCGGGATTGGGGAAGGGGCTCTGTCGCCGAATCGTACTCTGCCTCTGAGTCAGAGAAGAAAACCGGTCGGATCTCTGTCCGGAATTCCGTAACATTCTTCCCTCGGCGTCGACGCCTTGCCTTCCTGCCCCTGGGTGGTTCTTCGGGGCAGGGCTGATCTCTGTCCTGGCGTCCTCCGGCCGCACTGGTGCTGGGGCCAAGAGGACTGGGAACCAAGGTGCGAGGGGCACCGGGACAGATATCAAAGGGGACGCGGGGAGAGATGATTCCGGGCAGGCCTCCGGGCCAGGATTGGAAGGTGGGATGACCCATGCCTCCTGGATCGGCCACGCAGAGTAGACCCTTCCGGTGAATAGCGCTACCGCGAGGTGGTCCGCGGTGGCTACTGCCAGTGCCAGCAACCGGGAGAGTCGACCCAACCTGCCTTTGGGGCGGTCGGGGCCTCGATCCAGGTCGGGCATAGGAGTTCCCCCGCTCAGGATGCACAGAGGCCTGGCGACTGGAGCCAGCAGTGGCTCGGGCCAATGCGGCCGCTGTCGCTAGAGCCCCAAGGTGGGCATCCTCTTCCGCTCGTGCTCGACGTTGGCGTCGGGACAGGCGAGTCGGAATGAGCGTCGCGGGCAGGTGGAGAGCCTGTTCCTCGACTTGAGGGGTCTGGCGGCGATGTCGCCGTGGCCTGGCGGGAGTCCTTACCGTAGATCCCTGGAGCGAATCCCGGATAGGGTGATCCCGGGCATCTTCCACCTCATCCACATAGGGAAGGGAACTGTCAGAGCGCTCCGGGGATAAACTCCCGAAGCGATTGGACGTTGAGGTAGGTAGCGGTGCCTCCCTGCGCGGCCCTCGGGGGCGGCGGTGGTGGCGAGGCGCAGCCTCCTCAAGGTCTAGGCGAGCCATTTCCCTAGTGGGGATGACTCCCTCTTCCTCGTATCTCCGCACCAGGGTGTTGATCACCCTTCTCTGGATGACCTCCGAGGGGGAGAGAGGGCGTGGTCGTCCCGCAATTGCGGCTGCTGGGACGACCGTGGAACGGGCGGGGCCGCGCGGAGTAGCCGCGTCGGTGTTTCCCCTATCCCTGCGCCAGTGGGCGGGTGGCGATCGGGCACTGGATCGGGCGACCTGATTTCTGAAAGCAGGGAGAAGAACCCATTAACACTGACAGGAAAAAAGGAATCGACAACCAACCATTAGCGCCACGACGCCTTCCGTGGGGGGAACCCAGGCCCTCGAAGTTGCGAGACGGAGTGCCCGATGTCCCTTCCCCAGCCCCTGGCGGGTAAGACTGAATGCTTGGCCGGGCAACATGCCGGTCTTCCAACACCTCTGAAAGCCATCGGTCTTCGTATCGAGGATAAGAGATTCACCTCGGGTTCACCATTTTTCTGTTTCGGTGCGGATGTGCGTCGGGTTACGCTGTTCCGCCAGGACGCGTTCGCGCGTGCACTCGTCAACCCGAGGGGATGGGCGCGCGGCTTGTGGTCCCGCAGTCCCGCTTTCCAAGGGCGGGCGGCATCCGTCCCTTATTCAGGGGCATCTGCTCCTTGATCGAAACCGGGATGATGGGATGTCGGCTCCTCCTTCCTTGGACGTCTCCTCGGAACTCGTCACCTAATCCGGGTCTCCCTCATAGACTTAAGAATGTTCGTGAATCTCGTTCCCGGCGCCATATCTTCATGGACACCGGTTAATTACGCTGCTTCCGCCCGGACGTTCCAAGGAGTCTGGGCGGGGCAGCAACCTGCGGTGAGAAGGCCGGGTGGCTCTGGGTGCTGGGGGCGTGTCGTAACACTGCGGCTCTGCACGTCTGTCTTCCGTCCCTAATAGGGCTTCTCGAAGGCATGATGGCCTGAGGCATCCCGTACTGGGTGCGGGGAACTGTGTCACCTGAGGTTTTCCTCAGCTTCCCATGTTTAACACGGGGCATGCCGCGAGTTTAACATCCAGCGGGGACGGCATCGGACCGATCAACACGAAAAGTGGATCAGATGACAGAACCCCTTGCGGGGAACCTCCGACGCTGGGGCCAGCACATGGGCGACTTCCCAAGTAACGTGGAGTGGAGTGAAGTGGCATGACCCCACCGGGATGTGGCGGCCCGGGTAAGGATCAGGATGGATGATGGAGTGAAGAGCTTGGACCCCAGAGGGGCTTCCTACGTACCGCACGTTAGCACGGATCAAAGTCAACGTAGTTCGGGTATACAGTTTAACGTCATGCTGGACGTCAGCAAGCCGACTCACGAAGAGGTCGAGGCCGCCGGGCGGAGGATTGAACCGAACCACCTCGCACAGAGGGGGATGGAACGGCCGGGTGGATCACAGTTTCACGTCATGCTGGACGATAAAAGGGGAAATAGAAAAGGGGGGCTGTGGGGAGGCACCGCGGAGATACACACGAGCAGTCTCCCACAAGGGCGGATTCATAGGTGAATCGACGCAAGCGTGAACCCTGGAGGGGTCCACTGATGGACGAACCGACGTAAATACGACCGGGACGACCAGGTGGTGGGCTTGGACCTCAGGGAGGCTTCCTACGTACCCTGTATAGAAGACAGGGATCAAAGTCCACGTAGTTCATTCTGTCAGGACTTACGCACTTGGGGCAGCCCGGGTGGCAAAACTCAGTTGGAAGGGACTTGGACCGAAAGCAGAAGACACCCCGATCCCAGTCAGACCCTCTACTGGCTTCGGCAGTGGGGAGGCGCAATGGAGATACACATGTGCAGCCTCCCACGAGAAACTAGGGGTTTGTGATACCCTGCCCCCGTAGGGAAAAGCCACTCCCATTAAATCGTCCCAAAAAGGGGGACAATCCCGACATCCCTGCAGAGACGAGCGGGTGGGGGCCACATCCAAACCGGGGGAGACCCTGCATGCGAGGCACGGGATCGAATGATGCGGACGGTTTAGCGTCTTGCCAGACGAAGTACAGTTTAACGTCGTGTGTTGAGGACGAGGCGGACGGTTTAACGTCTTGCCGGACGAAGTACAGTTTAACGTCGTGTGTTGAGGACGAAGCACTTGACAGTTTAACGTCTTGCAGCGCGGACGATGGGGGCTAGGCAGTTTAACGTCGTGCAGCTTGGACGGATGTGCGGTTTAACGTCATGCTGGACGAATATGCAGTTTAACGTCCTGCTGGACGAATATGCAGTTTAACGTCATGCTGGACGTATGCGCAGTTTAACGTCATGCGGGACGATTGTGCAGTTTAACGTCATGCTGGGCATAGGTTGCCGGACGATGGGTGCATGTCACTTCGCACGAACCTGGAGGGCCGCACGGGAAGACAACGCACGGTGCGGGCACCCAGGATGAGGATCATCGGGCGTCACGCAGGCAGGTGCCCTCAGGGGGTCGAGGGAGGCGACCCTGGCGGATTGCGCGCAAAAGAGGAGCTTTGCGCGCAAAACCGCGGGTCGGCGCGCAAAAATGGCGGGCTGGCGCGCAATTGGGCCAGCCCTTTGCGCGCGGAAGGTTGGGATTGCGCGCACCGGACTTCGGATAGCGCGCGGGGGCAACGGCTCATTCTCTAACGAATGGCCACTTTGAAAATGGGGGGTGCGCGCAATCGGGTCGGATTGCGCGCACCCGGGGGCAATTGCGCGCAAGAGGCTTCTTTTGCGCGCAAAGGCCTTCGGGTTGAAATTTATTCAAAGGAAATGAGCCAAGGGGATTGCGCGCGAAGGCAGACCCCAAGGCTCTATTGCACGAAAGAAAGGAGGTTACCTGAAGATCGGCATTGCGCGCGGAAGGGGTTGAATTGCGCGCGCGGGAGACCGTTCGACTTCCAGCAACCTCTGAAACGTTGGGGGTCACCTAGTATTTATAGGCAACCCCGGGCGCGGAATCCAAGGCGCGAGCGCGGAATTCTCCTCGCGGGCGCGGAATCGGGCACCGCGCGCAAGGGAGCTGCGCGCATCCCGGGGGTTTTGCGCGCGGATAATCATCTTTGCGCGCAGACCTCTGAAATTCCGCGCAAGGCCTCCGGGCCCTCCGAAACATTCTTCCGACTCCAAATATGACCTCGCTTTCCGCATCCGGAGCTTCGTTTGGGAACAACGGACTTTTCTGGCGTCTACAATATTCAATATGAAGAACCTGTGAAGTTATTGACTATTTTTTATTTGTTTTCAAACTTAATGTGACGATTTCAGAGCTAGTTTGTAATTCAAAAAACATCTATCATTGATAATTTGAGTTTGAAACAAATGCTTATGAAATTGAGAAGAAGTGAAATTCGGGATTTTTGTTTTAATATCAATATAAATAGAAAGTAATATGGTGAGTTTCTTTTAATGGATTGACATTCCATGTTTATGTGCTCAATTTTTTATTATCCCTTAATTAAAAAATTAAGGCCAAGCTAGCCAGCTAGCTAGTAGGGGATCTAAGTGCACCACAGATAAGGTGGTCACTAGGATCAACCCTATCCTATTCAGAGAGTATAGATGTTTTGAGAGAGTACTAGAAAGCAGCACACCGATAGGGATGCATGGGAGTAGCGTGGAGCCACCATGCGGGGTGACATGAAGGCGAAGGCGGGCACTAACACAAGGCGGTTCCAACACATCATATGTTTTCGGTAACCATTTTCTGAAGGGAATGAGTCATGAATTGTATTATAAAGGAACATAAAAATGAATGTCATTTTGATGTGGGACACATTACTATAGTGCCAAAAGAACACCCATCATCTGATTCACTCAATCGATTTATCCTGGTTGTTCGATCATCTCAATCGAGCTCCGTAACCATGTGATATATTTGATGAACATCTTGGATGTTCAATTGTATCAGCTATGTTTTATCCAATCATGGCCCTCACCCGAGTTTTCTATTCATCAAAGATTCTTTGAAATGTCGAAATAAGGTCCAGATGAGCCTTTAAAGCTGCATTCGAGTGATCTGAAAATTTAAAGGTGATGGAAATCTTATGCAACATTTTTTTCATGTGAAAATGAAGATAAAATAAAAGAAATAAATCATGGAAGAAATATGATATTTTTTTGATAGTGATTCTTGGATTCATGGAAGTAAGGCTATGTGCACACTCTGAGTCAGTGGATCATTGCCTATAATTACTGAGGATACACCTGTTAAGTTGTATGGTTTTTGTTTTGAGAGGATCTAGTTTCCCATGAAACTAATCCAACACAAATTTCTCTAGTTCGTGGAAGGAATATCCACACATTCTCTAAGTTTTTGCTAAGTGGATGATATTTCACAATCATAAAATATGTTCTTTGTACACCGGTAGAGATTTGCGAAGAACAAGGATCCCTGAGGTAATCGATATATCGTGTTTCTACTATATGTATATTTTATGTAGTTTTTGTGTGAATGTCTTATAGAATCCACAAGACAATGTATACTCTCACTACATATGATGAAGAAGGATCTATGCACATATACATCATATACCAATTCTGGTTTTCATATAATAATAAAGATAGTGAGTGCACCACTATTGTCTGTGAAGGGGTAGAGTGAAAAAGTAGTGTCGTATATCACCATAGACATTCAGCCGTGAGATCCCATGCATATATATTAGTGCACGAAGAGTGAAGTGGATAGTGTGTGTGTACATTCATATATGAATAAATATATGAAAAGTGTATTACTTAATATTTTTAAGAATCATATCCTTTATTGAAGAAAGTGATAGTGTTTTTTTATTATGTGATATATGCATGAATCTAGTGGTACAATTTTTGTAATTGAGGAAGTATATAGTTAAAATAGTGAGAAAACAACGAGATGGTATAAAAAGAACAAATTTTTTTGATTCTTTATTTGTACAAGAAGTAATATCTTTTAGTGAAATCTGTGATTTTAATTCATCAGAGGTTTATTTCTAAGTAAATAAACTTTAAAACTATAGTACCACTGATTCAACTCCCCCTTCTCAGTGGTAAAACTCTTTCCTGGATACTTCATGTGGTACCAAAGAAGGTTACCTCTGAAGGATATTTTTAAAGCAGTGATAAATAATTTGAATTCATTCAACGATAGGGGTGTTTGAATTTTTGATACCAATAAATTTCATGGCTAGAATAACTAAATGATTCCTTTCTTATTATCATAAGGATTGGAGGTTTTTTATGTAGCGACTATTGGTTTTCCTCCTTTAAAAAAATATTCCCCATGAAATTTAGTGACCAAAGAAATATGAAGGTTGATAGAAAATCCGTAAATGAAATTTTATCATCCTTGTCTGATAAATTCTTTACTAAAGTGACAGGACTTAAAATAACCAACGAGATATTGGATAAATATGAAAACACGTATAGAGGAAATGTTAAGATCAAAGAAGCCACATTGAAAATTTGGATGTCTAAATTTGAAGATAGCAGAATGAAAAATATGTGACTATGGATAATTATTTTTCTATAGTTAATGAAGTTGTTAGCCATATTATAGGGTTTAGATAAAATATATAAGATTCAAATATTGTCAAGAAATTAATGAGAAACTGTATAGATAGATTTTACCTAAAGATTTGAACTATTGAATAAAAAGAATACATATCTATTAATGAGTTTTATAATACTTTACTCAAATATGGGATGAGTAAGGCTCTTGTCTTCAATACAAATGCTAAGGAAGAAACGAAATTCAAGGTCATGAGTAAAATAAATCTCAATGAAGACGAAAATAAAGACTATAGTGAATCTAAAAATGAATAATTGAAGGACAAAGAGAATAATAAATTCATGTCTCTTATCTTAAGATACATATAAATGTGAAAGGGTATGTACAAAGGTAAGATTCTACTAAAATTTTTCAATTGCGGAGGAATATAAAATTTTGTAGTTAATTTTACAAAGAAGAAAAGTGTTGAATATGAGAGTGATGATCAAGATGAAAGATCTAGAAAAAATAAATAGGGAAAATATTTAAAAGATTCTATAAAAATAGATAAGAATTATAAAATGTTTTAAAGGAAAAGAATTATATTTTTGAGTAAATAAGATTAAGAATACTCTTCCTCAGGTAGTCTTTTTGAAGAAGAGGTTATAGAAAAATTTAGGAATTTTATGGCTCAAATTGGGAAGTCTGATGAAAATCCATGTGGTGACGAAGAATATGATGAAATGTCTTAAATGGAACATATGTTAAAATCATAACATGAATTTTTTCTTTATAAAAATAGAAAAATGAAGAAAGAAGTCAAACTGTTGAAGAAAGAGAATAAAAGAGAAGATGCTTATATTGATGAGATTAGAAATCTAATGATGAAAGTTGCATAGAAAGGAAAAATTATGAATGATATTTATGAGAAACTAAATTTAAAAGATAAATAAATGAATACAATTTGAATAGAATATCTCAAATCTGAAAATTCTTTGAAGAAGATAAATGATGATTTTAACAAAGTTGTTGAAGTTAAAGCTGAAACATCTCACGCAGGTGAATTTTTTTCTCAAAAATAGGTTATATATTCTTATACTAAAACTCAAGGTAAAAATATTATTTTTAACAATTAAGGTTATATTTAAAAAAATTGGAAATCATAGTATATTAAGAATAATGAGACATTTCTATACAATAACAAAAGATTCAGAAACATCAGAGAAAGTAGTTATCTCAAGACAGAAGGAAGCAAAATATGTGGAAGTTGAAAAACAATAGAATCCTACACAGAATCTTCAAATCTATGGTAGATACAAATTTAATTCCTATTATTGATGTTATGGAATTTTAGGTCACAAATACTATTCTTATTAATTTAACATGTCACTTCCTTGGAGTAGGTATGAGTATAGTGGGAGAAATTTTGAAAAGATAAAAATAAGTTCACTCAAGAAAAAAGTAATCAAGAAGAGTATAAATAATTTATCCATTAAAAACATATTTGACTATTTAGAAGAAATTTGTGGAAGATATTATCAATAGGGTCATTTTTTTGATAAATGTATGATCATTGTTCCTGGTCAGATTTCTAATAATGCAAAGGGTAACCAAATTCAGGAAGCCAAGATAGATGATTTTTTTTAAGTTTCTTTGAAGGCTATAAAAAGCGAAAAATCATGTATTCTTAATATTGGTTGTTCCTCTCACATAACAAGAGATACAAAAAATTTGAAGAAAATTTAATAACACAATGGAGGAGTAGTTACTTTTAGGAATGAAAGTTCTTTGAAAATCAAAGGTGTTGGTACTGGTGAGATTGAAGCCCATAAATTGAAATTCAAAGATGTTCTTTTTGTTAAAGGGTTTAAACAAAATTTTTGGGAGTGAGACAACTTTTTGATGATGTGAATGAAGTTATTTTCAAAAAGTACTCTTGCATCATCATAAATTAAAAGGAAGAAGTTTTATCATCAAGGGTGAAAGAAAAAGTGGCAGTCTATTCGAAATTGGCGATCCTACAAATTTTTGTTATTTGAGTGTAAAAGATAAAATAAACATGTAGAATAGAAGGCTTGTAAATCTTGGTCAAAAAAATTTGATTAAGATTTCAAATAATTATGTGGTAAGAGTTCTTCTTCATTTAAAGAGAGAAATAGAAACTATATGTGAAACTTGTCAAAATAGTAAGATTGTATAGGCTATTCATAGAAGAGTTGGGATTTAGTTTGTTAGACAACTTGATCTTATTCACTATGGTCTTTGTGGACCTATGATGCATAATTCTACTAGTAGTGAAATATATTTTATAACAGTCATTTTTTGATTTCACCCGAATGAAAAATGTTTTTTTATTAAGAACAAGTAGGAAGAAAATAATTTTTTTCATGTTTTACAGAAGACAAGAAAAGAAAGAGTTGGAAATTTATATAACAAAACTGAGAATAGATAATAGTGGGGAGTTCACTATTAAATATTTTGAATCATATCATATAAAGCATGTAATTAATCATTAATACAATACTCCTTATACCCCTCAACAAAATAGAGTAGCAGAGAGAAATAACAGAAGTCTAGTTGAAATGGGCGGGATAATGTTAGCTGAACATAAAATTTAAAACATATATTGGAGAGAAGTTGTATATACATATATTCATATATAGAATAAATTTTTGTAGAGACCAAATTCCAACATGACTCAATATGAGATGTTGTAAAATAATAATCCAATAGTGAAATATCTCAAAGTGTTTAGTAGTCCATGTTTCATTAAAATTAAGAATGAAAATCTGGGAAAATTTGAGGAGAAATATGAAGAAGGGATCTTAATGGGCTATATTTAAAATGGTAGAGGATATAAATGTTGGAATAAAAAATTGAAGAAGTTGGTATACTGTTGTGTTGTGAAGATTATTGAAAATCAATCGAACTCTGACTCAATAATTGAAGTAGATTTTGAAAACATTATAGTAGACAAAACATACATTTCTAGAGCAAAAAATGAATAGAATATTGTACATGAACAAGAAATAGTTGATGTTGAATTAGATAAAACTAGTGATGAGGATGATTTTTATAGACTAGAAAAGGAAAATCATCAAAAATTGAAAAATCGTGTTGATTTATAAAATATTATTGGAAATTTGGAAGCTCCAATATAGATTAGAAGAAGACTGATCATTGAAAATCAAACAACTCTCATTTCTCAAATTGAACCAAAGTCAGTTGGAGAAGCTATTGAACATGAGGAGTGGATAAATTCTATGAATGAAGAAATAAATCAGTTTGAGAAAAATAGAACTAGAGATCTTTTTCCTAGACCTGAAGGAAATAATTTAATAGGAACTAAATGGGTGTTTAGAAATAAACTCAACGAGAAAGGTGAAATCTCTAGAAATAAATCCAGACAAGTCTATAAGGGCTATTCACTAGTGGAAGATGTGGATTTTGAGGAAACATTTTCACCCATGTAAAGACTTAAGGATATTAGAATGTTTCATGTAGTATCATCTGAAATACACTATAAAGTTTATCAAATGGATGTAAAGTCTATATTTTTGAATATACATCTTGAATAATATGTTTTTATGGAGCAACCTGAAGGTTTTATTCTTGATACTGATGGAACTAAAGTGTGTAAGATGATTAAATCCTTGTATGGGCTGAAAAACGATCCTAGATCTTTCTATTCTAAACATGATAGTTTCCTGAAGAAATTGAAGTTTTCTAAAGGAAAATTTAATAGCAACTTATAAGTAATGGAGTTTAAAACAGGTACACTTATTATTGTTGTGTATGTTGATGACATAATTTTTTCATGTGACAAGGAATATGCATGTGAATAATTTTCTAATCAAATGGATATGTAATTTGAAATTTCAATTCTTGGAGAGATGAATTTCTTTTTAGGACTACATGTTCTTCAAAATAAAGACTACATATTTCTTTCAAAACAAAAATATTCCAAGGAGTTGTTGAAATTGTTTGGCATGGATGATGCAATGGAAGTTTTCACACCTATTAGAGTTGTTGTAAATATCAGTAAAGATGAAATGAGAAAAAGTGTTAATGAGAAATATTTCAAAAAATTAATTGGTAGCCTGTTATATCTTAAGGCATCAAGACTAGATATTATATATGCAGTAACATTTTGTGCTAGATATCAAAGTGATCCAAAAGAATCACACATGATCGCTGCTAAAATAAATATTAGGTATATCAATGGAAAATAAAATTTTTGTTTGATGTATAAAAGTAGTGGATATTTGAACTTATAAGGATTCACTAATGCTGATTGGGCTGGAGATTGTAATGATCATAAATCAACATCAAGAGGAACTTTCTATCTGGGAGACAGATGTATAATTTGTCATTGTAAGAAATTGAATTTTGTGACTAATTATATCATATGATGAGTATTTTTCTACTACTAATTCCTATTCTCAAGTGTTATGGATGAAAGTACAACATGAATATTTAAAGGTGAATTTTGAAAGACCATGGAAAATTTTCCGTGAAAATCAAAGTGAAATTAATCTCTCAAAAAATGTAGTGCAACACTGCAGATAAAAACTTATTCATATTAAATATAATTTCATCAAGGAGAAAGCAGCTAATGGATATTTTAAATTGTAGTGCATTTCTATAAAATATAAAATTATTTATATATTCACAAAAGTTATGCCAAGAGAAATATTCGAGGAAATTAGGTTGAAAATCCATGTTCATCCTTCCCCTCTCAATTAGAGAGTGTTGGAGATTCCCTTACTTTTCTTTGGATTCCGATGTGAAGGGGGATAAGAGTACATTATTATCTTCTTTTTTTATTTTATTTCATGAATATGAAGATGAGTTTATTAAAAAATGGTGGAGTAAGTGTAAGTTTTTGGGAGAGAGCATCTTAGTCACAACAAAGTTAAATAATTATATGAAAGTTTTTTGATTCCACGTCTTCTGAAGAGAATAAATAATGATCGAAAAAAATACAAAGGGGGAGATTGAAGAACCCATGAAGTCATTAATGATTTTGTATTTGTTTTTAACCTTACTGTGAGGATTACAGTGTAGGTTTGTAGTTAAAAAACACGTTTCATTAATTATTTGAGTTTTACACAAATGTTTACGACATTAAGAATATGTGAAGATTTTGTATTTATGGTTGAATTTCAAAATAAATAGAAATTAATATGGTGAGTTTATTTTATGGATTTTCATGGAATGTTTATGTGCTCAATTTGTTTATTAAACCTTAATTAAAAAATTAAGGCCAAGCCAACCAACTAGCTAGTAGGGTAGTTAGGTGCACCACTACTGAGGTGGGCACTAGGATCAAACCTAGTAGACACGAGGTGGTTCTAGCACTTAATATGTTTTTGGTAAGCATTTTTTGAGGTGAATGAGTCACGTTTTGTATTATAAAGGACCAGAAAAAATTAATTCCTTTTTGATGAGGGTTGCATTACTATACCATCAAAAGAACAACCACTATCTGATTCGCTCGATCGATTTATCCTGGTCATTCGATTGTCTCATCCAAGTTTCATAACCATGTTATATATTCAATGAATATCCTAGATGTTTGATTTTATCAGCTATGTTGTCTTCAACCTCATCCCACACCCATGTTTTTGGTTCATCGAAGCTTCTTTGTAATGCCAAAAGAAGGTACCACCAAGACTTTTGAGCTTTATTTAAGTGATCTGAAAATTATAAGGTGATCAAATATTATATAATGTTGATTTTATGTGAAAATGATAAAATTGAAGAAACAATTCTTGGATAAAATATGAGATATCTATAATGGTGATTCTTGGAGTCATGGAAGTAAGGTAGTGTGCACACTCTAATTCGGTGGATCATTTCCTATAAATGCCGATGCTACACCCATGAAGTTGGGTGGTTTTTGTTTTAAGAGGATCTAGTTTACTATGAAACCGATCCATCAAGAATTTATCTTGTTTATGGAAGGAATATCTATGAATTCTCTATGTTTGTGAAAAGTGGAAGATATTCTGTGAGCATACGATATGTGCTTTTCACTCTCGTAGAGATTCATGAAGAACAAGGTTCCATGAGGCAATCAAAATATCGTGCTTATCCTAAATGTATATTTTCAGAAGTTTTTTCATGAATGTATTAGAGGATCCACAAGATAGTGTATAATCTCATTGTATCCCATGAAAAAGGCTTTTTTCTCATATACATATTATACTCATTATTTTTTTCACATACTAAGAAAGACAATGAGTGCACAATTGCTATGCATAAAGGGGTAGAGCACAAAATTAATGTTGTATATCACCAAATACATTCACTCATGATATACCATGCATATATATTAGTGCAAAAAGAGTGAAGTGGACCGTATGAATTTTAATGCATATGTAAATGAATATATGCATAATGTATTGCTTAATATTTTGAAGAAGCATATCATGTATTGAAGGTTTTGATAGTGTTTCCTTTGTTATATGATATATGCACGAATCTAGTGGTATAATGTTTGTAATGGAGGCAGTTCATAGTTAAAATGGCATGTAAACAATGAACAAGTATGAAAAGATTTTTTTTTGTAATTCCTGATTTGTGAAAGAAGTAATTGTTTATAGTGACATCTACAGCTTTAATTTCACAAGGATTAAGAAACACTTTGTTTGATATTTTTTATTACATGTGTTTGAGTTTTCAAAGAATATTTCTAGAAGAGGCAGTAGTATGAATCAGTTGCACTAGATAGTGGTGTGTTTTAGTTTATTGATATTCAACAATAGGGACTCTGGAATCAGAGAGTAAGTGTAATATCATCTTATTAATGTGGATTAAAGAGAAATTTTATTTTTGTATTGCATGAGTAGCTTGGAATCTTTCTCAGAGTGGTTGTGCTATGTATTTAAACTGTTGTAAACCAGTAAAATATTTTTTTTCAAGAGACATTGTATTGGGAAAAGGTTGATACCTATCCTTCGTGGTTTAAGGGTGATACCTAACCAACCAACATGTAATTTGTGATTTTAGTGTAGAATCCATGGTTTAGATCAACCCGACCACAACAAGGATGTAATATCCCTTCTTGGGGGAGAACTTTCTAAAAATCTTTTATATTGTTGGGATTAGACTCTTATAAGTCATTAGAGGATTATTTCAAAGTAAATAAATTTCAAAACAATAGTACCATTGATTCAAACCCCCTTATCAGTTGTACAACTCTTTCATGGATACTTCAAAATCAAATATTTTAAAATTCATCTAATATTTTTACTATGCATGAAATAAGAATAAATCTTGTTTTATTCCTAAAAACAATATTTTTCTTAGAGTAGCTTTCATCAAGTTTTTCACACTTATTTAAAAATTAATTTATTCCACCTATATTTGTTGAATCTTATAAAATGTATTTCATATTTTTAATTAGGTGGTTCAAATTAGGTAAATAATTCCCTTTTATTTTTTGAAATTAAGAATAGTAAACATGGTAAAAGTTGTCACCTAGGTAAATGGTAAATTGGGCTAACCTTCATTAAATTTAAGCTTCAATGTAGCTATTTCTCATAAAAATTAATATTTTATGAAGGTAATTCAACCCTTACCATGTTAGTATATAAATCTAATTTTTTAATAGTCACTTGTCCCTGAAAATGACCTATATAGTATTTAAATAAAATAAAGTTACAAAATACAACTCTCTTAGTTTTAAATATATTTTACGTGTTCACATAGGGTAAAAAAATAGGCATGAATGAATATAAATGAATATTTTATATATAATAAAATTATATTAATTATGGTAATTTATTCCTAATTTTTAGTGATTACGTATTTAACTTAAATTCTTCTATATTTCTTATATAGTATTTATTCAATTAATAGAAAAATAAAATAAATAATTTTAAAAATATTACAAGTAATATAATTTGAGTTTTTATAGTGATCCATGATTTTTTAGATAAATAAAACATATTAGTGATTTGTAAATGTATTATTTTCGAATTAAAACTTTGTCTCTATGTATTTTAAGTCAAATTAAATGAATAGTTTCAAAATTGAAATTGATGATATTTTATAATAGAAAATAATTATTATTAAATGATTTAAAATTAATAAAAATTTGTCATTAGAGATTTGAATTTAATATGGTTGAAAAAATCATCCATGGTCCATTTATGCATCACGTTTCCCTTTATGGTAACATTATTAACCCTTTATCATTAAAATAGTTGTTACTAAGGTTTAGGTAAAAAATAATTAATAAAGGGATTAATAATAAAGATAAGGTTTAAAATGAAAAAAAATTCTTATATAAATTTTATTGAATGATGGTATTTTAACCATAGAAAAATTTTATTCTAATTCATGGCCATTTGGAATCATTTTCTTGAGAATGCCTTTATTATATTTTAAACTTTTAAGAAATTCTAAGTATGTCCTCTCCCTCCCTTATAAAAGGAAATCCCCACTTTATATTATATACACCACTTTGAGTCTTATATCTTGAACATACCTTGAAAAAATAACTTTTAAACTTCATTATACACATTATATAGGTTACGTTATTTCCAAAATACCAACCCTAGAATCCTTAAGAAGAGATCTGAAGGAGTTTATTCAAAGAAGAGGCAATTTCCTTAACCAATCAATTTATTTTTTACTTCTTTTTACCTATTCTAAATCACTCATATTTTTCATAAAATAAAAAATTAAACATAATAAATATAAATATAATTTATTGTTATTATTAAATCACCAATATCCACCCTATTTCCCATTAACTGGGAAGTGAAAGCATCGCTCGTGCATACATATGAATTACCATCTCCATGTAGAGATACAATTCAATTTATACCATCATATTTCATGGATGGATATTATGATGGGTATAATTTTTATATATTATACCCTTTAAAAAATTATTCTTCTATAATTATAATATCACATTTACTTTCTTACCTTCCAATCCATTAGAAAATGATAATGTCGCTCATGCATACATATGGACTACCGCCTCCACAAAGCAATGTGATTCATTTAAATTTACACTTTAAATGGATGGTAATAGGTTATATATAATTAATATATTTGATATATATTAAATAATAATTATTCTGTAAAGGTGAATTAATATTTACCTTTTTTGTTCCATTTGTCGAAAAAATGAAAAAAATGTTCATGCGTATGTATGACCGCTCATCTCCATGAATGGCGTAATTCATTTTTACATCTCTAATTTTATAGATGAATATAAATATGTATAAAATGAATATATATTATATTTATATAATTATTAAAATTTATGGTATGATTTAACCATGATCGAAGTACAAGGATGAAAACTACTGAACCATAACATACATGAAAAACAAATTTGATATATAAAAAACCTTGCTCTTTATTTCACATTAATAACTATTTTATTACATAATAGTACATTTAATACAACCCAAAATATAGAGAAGTCTAGTGTATTTGAGAATTAAGTACATTAAATAACAACTTATGACATGAGATACAAAACATTATTGAAAACTTCCTTGACATGATCATAATATTCCAATGAACTTAAAACTTCATGGGATAACCTGGGGACATACATAAGAAAGGGGTGATCTATAAATAACAGAAAGGTAATAAAAAAGGCATAACATGAAGAAGATGATACATGATAGACAATAGACATATCAATGGGGCATAAAAAGAGTAAGAATCATAAACATGAACAATGAGACGTGATATAACCTGGTAATCATAAAGGCAATTTGAGAAATGCAACAAGAACTTAAAATATTACATCATAAAATTAGGTGAAGGATAAATCCACCAAGATTTAATGGTGTAAAAATTCCCACAAAGGAATCATATTCACTCCCTTTCCCAACATGATTTATCATGATACTAAACACTACCCAATGCATTAGAGCACTATGTTGGCACACCCATCATATTCATTTCATTCTCATGCTTAAGTGTGCCACATAGATCATACAACATGGGTACATTCATCATAATATTTTATTACATGATTAAGGAGTGTGTAATACTTATGATTAATTCCCCAATAAATAATTATATGTGAATAAAGGTGAATAACCTTGATAGAAAAATGGGTATGGTATTCACTACAAAATTGTTTTGGCATGGAAAAGCATGGTGAATGTTCTACAGTATAACAAACTTACATAAACATTCATAAAAATGTTTGATATGAGGTAAAGGGGTTTATAATAATTTAAACATAAAATTTGAAGTAATAGGGACATGTAAGTACATTTCCCAACATTAGGAAATGGAAATATAATGCATAAGTTAATGAAGAAACTTGAATAAAAAAGAGAAGGTGGGGATCCCTTACAAACTTTTGTCATAGTAACAACTTAGGTAAGGGTCCAAATGAGGGAGGATAAATGATCCCTCATTCAGATAAAATAAAATAGATAGTACAATAATGATAATTAATGAATGAAAAATAACCATTTGAAACTAAAAGAACTAATTTCAAATAAGTTTCTTGAATTTGAAAGGAGGAGAGGAAGGTGAGAATCCCTTACTTGAATGTGACTCCAAAGTCATAGGAAAAACTTATAAAGAGATTTTGGGTGCCTTTGGGAGACTCTATTGAGTAGATAGAATATTATGGAACTTCTTCAAGGAGTTTTATTGAAGATAAATTGGTGCTTGGGTGGGTTTATATAGGAAATGAGGGAGATTTCTTTATTATTTAGGTTTTGTACTCTACATAATAAAATATAAAAAACCACAAACCATACCATGGTTTTTGCCCAAGGTTTCTACCAAATTGAATTGATTTGAATTATTTTATAAGTATAGGGTCATAAATTATTAAAAAATTACCATTGGTGATGTGAAGGTGAGTCACACTCTTAAAGAAATGTTTTTAAAAATTTAAAATATATCATAAGTTTTAGAGAATTCACAAAAGATTTATAAAATAAAAAAAATAAACTTAAAATTAAATTATTTTAAAGGAAAAACATATATTTGGTCTTTTATTACATTTATATTACTTATTACATCATATTTGGGTCATTATGATGCTATAAAATACACAATACATTTATATGGTATTTAATTTTTACCATAAAATTCAACTGTCTTAGAAAATTTTGAAACATTCACCATTGGATAATTTCAATGTTCTGATTTCAAAAATAATATTCATATTATCTAAATAATTTTATAAATATTTGAAATTTTACTTTTTAAATAATGGATGACATTTATTGAAAATGATGAGTTTTTTACAATAACAGTTTTCGAACCCTAATAAAAAAAGTACATTTGACTTCATAAAAAATTATATTCTCATTTATATTTGATAAAAATTATTTATTTATAATAATTTATTAAAATATTATTTATTTCAAAAATACGTTACTTCATAAATTCATTAATTGAATTTGAATATTAACTAAAAATACAATTTGAACTTTATTGTATCAAAATACAAATCATTTACAAAGTAAAAATATTATGATTAAATATATTCATTACTATATGTAAAATAATTTATATACTCATATTTATAGGTAATTCATACATATCCATTTAATACAATAGAAAAAAACCTAAGAGTAAGGTGCACGATGGTGGGACTTTCATTGTGTGGTTCAGTGAACGTGGTTTGGACCGTGGTCACGATGAGATAGAACTTCTCCCGTAAATGGTTTCACTCATGATTAAGAAATTTGATCTCATCTTGGTATTAGTCAAGGAAAAATAATATAAAATCTATCTCCCTTAGAAGCTTTGATAAATGGGCTTCATATGGAACAATCCTACTGGTTGAGACCATCACTTTGTCTTTGACAATTTGATTTTTATGACCCTATATTTATAATAATCACATGATCACTGTTAAACAACTATATTATCAATGGTAGTGATACTTAACGGTAATTTAAATATAAATGGATATAATAAAACAAAATAAGTGCAAGTATTTTATAAAACCATCTTACAAAATAATACATTTAAATAAATAAAAAATGAATTTTATTTATAACAGTTAGGGTCGTTATAATCTCCCCCTTAAGAAATTTCATCATCAAAATTTTCTTTTCCCACATGAAAATAGACGAGGGTAACTCTGTTTTATCACTTCCTCCGGTTCCCATGTCACTTCTTCAAACTTTTGGTTTCTCCACAATACTTTTACAAGGTGAATTGTCTTATTTTGTAGATCTTTTTCTCAATGATCTAAGTTCTTTACTGACAACTCCTAATAAAAAAGGTCATTCTCCTATGGTACCACCTTTGGATTGAGTACATGTGGGGGTTATGGTATGTACTTTCTCAATATGGATATATGGAATGCATCATATACTTGAGATATGTTTAGTTGGAGTGCTAGTCGATAGGCCACCTCTCTGATGTGATCATGGATCTAAAAATTGTTGATGTACCTTAGAATAAGCTTTACATTCTTCCCAAATCTCATAACTTTCTTCCATGGAGATATTTGGAGGAATACCATGCCTCCAACATCATACTCTAGGTCTTTTCGACAATTGTCACCATATATCTTTTGTCAACTATGAGTAGACATGAAGGGTTGCTGAATAGTATTAACCTTCTACACTATTTATTCAACCATTTTAGGACCTAAAAGTATTATTTCCCCATGTTCATCCCAATATTCCAGTTTTTTTCACCTCTTCCCATAAAGGGATTCATAGGGAGACATTTAAATGCTCAAGTGGAAACTATTGTTGCAAGATAAATCAGCTAAAGGAAGATGTTGGTCCCATATGCCTTTAAAGTCTATAGAATATTCTCACAACATGTCTTCCAGTGTCTAAACAGTCTGATCATATTGGCCATCAGTTTGAGGATAACAGGCCATACTGAAGTTTAGCTCAGTGTTTAGAGCATTCTGGAGACTTTTCCGTAACTTGGAGGTGAATATTGGATCTCAAATGAATATAATTGATAGTGGTACTCCATACAACCTTACCAATTATATGATGTATATTCATTCCAGTTGATCCAGTGAGAAGTCCTCTTGAATTGTGATAAAGTAATCTATCTATGTAAGATCATCCCAAACAACCCATATAGTATTGTTTCCCCTCGATGTATTCTGAAGTCCGGTGACAAAGTCCAGGGTGATGTTTTCCATTTCCATATTGGTAGGGGTAATGGGAAAATCCCCTTAGACTTCTACCTTTCATACTTCACTTTCTAACATACTAGACACTTTGATGTATATTCAGTGATATCCTTCTTCATATTATCCAACCAATAGTGCTCACAAAGATCTTGATACAATTTCTCAAGAAACACATAGTCATATTCCCTCACAATAGGAATGTCTTCAAGGATGGTTCATTCCTCAGAATCAATCATTTGGGATAGATATGCTTGCTCATAGGGTAATAATATCCAATCTGGAGATGATGGGTCTAAATAAGATTCATCCTCTATCTTGCACTTGTATATAATTTGGGGTTGATTCTCAATACAAAGAGTGATTTTATTCTCATGGAAATTTATATTGGCTCTATATATGGAAAGATAATCCATGCCTAGAATTGTATCAAATTCCACCAAAGGTAGTATTATAAGGTTCTCTGGGAAGTTCATCCCACAAACATTGATAGGGGAGGAGTTATATACTTAGTATGAAATAATTTCCCCATTTTTCATTTTCATAAACATATCTACTTCCATGATTTGTGGTGGTGTTTGGATAGTTCTACTAAACTTTCCTGATATGAAGGAATGCGTAAAACTAGAATCAAAAAGTATTTTCACTATTATTGAATGAATAACTAGTGTACCAATCACCACTTCATTGTTGGGATTAAATTAGGTAGTAGTGATGGAAAAAGAACACTCTTGTCGCCTTAGAGGTTATTGATTGTCTCTGAAAACCCTTGGATTAGGGAATTGGTTTGAAAAGTTCCTTGGTTAATTATAGTTGAAGTAATGGAAAATGAAATGAGGGTTTACTGGAGCATTAATTTACTCTATTTCATTCATGGGTTTCTCATATTGGAAATTTATAGCTAGGTTTACTTCCTTCCCACACCTAAATCATTCCTTTGTTCCCTTTAGGAAATTTCCAAGGTGCTTCTTCCCACACATTTGACAGGTGGGATGTTGAAATTTCATAGCACCATTAGTTCTCTCTATCGGATTTATAAAATTAAAATCCAATTTCCACTTCTTATCCCCATGACACCCTTGATATTCTCCAATATCCTTTTTGATTTTGAGGGAACATCAAACAATTTATTCATAGCTATCCAAGTCACAGATCATCAGGGATTTTCGTAGACTTGGTTTTATCCCAACAAAGAAGTGGTGAACCTTGAATTCAGGGGTAACAACAAATACAGAGGTGTATCGTGAAAGTATTGTGAATTTTTCTTCATATTACCTAATATATTTGTCATCTTTTTTCCTGTGGGAAAGAAAATACCTTTGAATTTTAAGTCAGATGGGTTGAGGAAAATATTTATCAAAAAACATTTTCAGGAATTCCTTCAACTCCACCACTTCGATCACTTCCTTAGGATTCATATTTTTGATCAATGTTCACTACTGATCAGCTTCTCCATCCATATGATAAATATCTATTTGTACCATCTATTAATCATAATGAGCCTATGAATTTACCAAAGTATATCCCTTAGGAGAGTCAAACTATGTGCACGATAAGGCCCATTTTCATGTACCAGGTTACCCTGAGTCAGGCCCAAAACACCTTGTCATAGTTGTTACTCTGAGGTACATATGTGCCATTACTACATCCACTTGTAGTATCCAAAAAGGTATTTATTTTTTGGAAAAACAACTTATTCTATATTAACCAAAATTTAGGGATTTTTTCTTATACTTAGTCTTATACCTAAGGATTTCTATATAGGTTTCTAATCCTAATCCAAAAAATATCTAAATTTTTTCTCTAATATCAATTATAACACCCCACTCTTTATTACACATTAATTCATGTTATATTATATAATAATACACCTAATAAAAACCAAAATATCTATAAATCTAGTGTCTTTGAGAATTAGGTATATTACATAAAAACTTATAACATGGGATAGAAAACATTATTGAACACTTCCATGATAGAATTATAGAATTCCAATGAACTTAAAATTACATGGGATAATATGGGAAAAAACATAAAAAATGGGTGAGATATGAAGTCCATTAAGGGAATAAATAATGAATAACATGAAGAAGATGATACATGTTAGATAATAAGAATATCAATGGGGAATAAAAAGAGTAATAACCATAAACATGAACAATGAGACATGATATAACATGATAATCATAAAGGTAACATGGGAAATGTTGAAACAACATAAACCATTACATCATAAACTTAGGTCAAGGATAAATCCACCAAGACCTCATGGTGGAAAAATTACCATAAAGAAATTAGGTTCACTCCCTGTACCAACATGGCATATCATGATACTAAACATTACCCAATGTATTATAGCACTATCTATACCCATCCGTCATATTCATTTCATTATCATGCTAAAGTGTTCCACATAAATCATAAAACATGAGTTTATTCATCATCACAATTTATTCCATGATTATAGAGTGTGAAATAAATATAATTAAGTCTCCAATAAATAGGTATATGTTCATAAAGTTGAATACCCTTGATATAAAAATGGTTATGGTATTGAATAAACAATTGTTTTTTCCTGGAAAATTGCAGTGAAATTTCAGAAGCATAAATATGTTACATAGAAATTCATAAAAATGGTTGATGAGATAGAAATGAGTATATAAAAATCTAAATATCAAATTGGAAGTAATAGGGACATGGAAGGAAATTTCACAACATTATTAAATATAAATAAAATGCATAAGTTCTTAAATAAACTTGAATAAAGAGGATAAGGTGATGATCCCTTATGGAATTTGGGCATAGTAATGACTTAGGTAAGGGTAAAAATGGGGGAGGATAAATGATACCTCATTCAAATAATATCAAATGGGCAACAAGAAAATTATTATAAATGAATGACAATAAAACCATTTGAAATAACAAGAACTAATTCCAAAGAAGTTTCTTGAATTTGAAAGGAGGAGAGGAAGGTGAGAATCCCTTACTTGAATGTGGCTCTAAAGGCTTGGGAATGACATATTTATACGGTATTTAATTTTTACCTAAAAATTCGACTGTCTCATAAAATTATGAAAAATTCACCATTGGGTAATTATGAAATTATGATTCAAAAAAGAATACTCACTTTATATAAATAATTTTCTAAATATTTTAATTTTCACTTTTAGAATAATGGTCGATATTTATTGAAAATGATGGGTTTTTGACAATGACAGTTTTGAAACCATAATAAAAAAATACATTAGATTTCATAAAAAATTATATGATCATTTATATTTGATAAACATTATTTAATAATAAAATTTTATTAAAATTTTATTTATTTCCAAAATTCATTAAATCATAAATTCATTAATTTAATTTGAATATTAACCAAAAAATACAATTTGAGATTGATTGTATCGAAATAAAAAACATTTACAAAGTAAAAATAATAGGATGAAAATATATTCATTATTCTATATAAAATAATTTTAATACTCATATTTATAGGGTCTTGATACATATCCATTTAATATACTATAAAATTCCCTAAGAGTAAGGTGCCCTATGGTGGGACTTTCATGGGGTGGTTCGATGAACATGGTTTGGATCATGATCTCAATGAGCTTGAACTTCTCCCCTAAACAGTTTCACTCATGCTTAAGCTGTTATATCTCAACTTGCTATTGGTTAAGAAAAAATCCTAGAAATTTTATTTCCCTAGAAAGCTCTAATAAATGGGCTTCATATGGAACAATACTACTTGTTGAGGCCACCACTTCCTTTTTCTGTGACAATTGGATTTTTTAGGACCCTATATTTATACTATTCATGTGATCATTGTTCAGCAGCTATATTATCAATACCAGTGATACTTAACAGTCATTTAAATACAATGAGATATAATAAAACAAAATAATTGCATTTTTTTCAATAACCATATTTCATAATAATACACTTAAATAAATAAAAAATAAGGAATTTTATTTATAATGGTTTGGGTTGTTATTTGATATCACCCAGAACAATTATTTTAATAAAGAATTGTTAATAAATAAGTGATAAAAGGTTATAAGTAAATCAAATATGGTATGATATATATGATTATATTAATTTAATATATTTATAATAAATCTATATTTATTATAAATGAGGTTGAACTATGTATAAAGGAAGTTTGACCAGAGGTAAATAATTTTTGTCTCACTCTCATCTTTATGAGACACAATCCATATTCACCACTTGTTTCTTTTAAATTGCGCATATATATCCCATGAATTTATTTTATGATTATTATTAGGAAATTTATGGTGATTTACATATTAATGTAAGGTTCTTTATTTCATGGGGATAATAATTAAAATTTTACCAAAGTTGTAAGGGTTTTGTGTCATAATATCATTTTTTATTGAGATATTTTATGATTAAGTTTAATGTAATGAAATATTATGGTATACCACTCAAGAAACTAATGAATTTTATTATCCTTTGAATATTTATAGAGATTACATGTTTTCCTATCATTTCATCTCTTTAATAACTCAAGAGACTGAAAGAATATTTTTAAAGAAAACCAACTTCATTTCTCTCTTCGATTAAAAATCCTTCCTCTTCAATGTCTATATTTTTTTATAATAATTTCAATAATGTTTTTAATATTATATAATTTTGTTTTAATTCATGTTTACACATGTTTTAATTTTTAAAAAATGGTTTAAAAGGAATCTTTTTACCATTTTCTAAACAAGGTACTTTTTATTTTTTATCAAAAATGTGAAAGGAATCATTTTTTTTAACATGCACAATATGAACAGAATTTCCCACTATCACGAATTCTCATTACTTTGAATCTAAATTTAAAATTTTCCAATGTTAGTTTTTGAATAAAATTTTTTCCTTAGTATTTTTAAATAAATTAGATTCTAAATAAGTGATTCAAATGTGAAAAGGTAATTTTCTTTAAGAAATGTTCCACATGATCTTTTAAAGGAATTTTCATTTATAATAATATCCTTGATGTTAATTATACTTTACTTGGGATATGATCCAATGATACCAGCCTTATTTTTTCTCTATATGGTTTATGATTACGAATACAAGATGTTTACGAAACCTATTTCTTTTCCATAGGTTAAACAATGATAAAATGATGAAATGTCTATGAAACCTGTTTCTTTTCCCCAAGTTATGATATGATTTTGAAACCCATATCATTTTCAAGGGTTATAATATGATGTATGTTTTGTAATATTATAGAACACATATTTATGATTTTCATTATTTGATAGGTGGGATCATAATTATATATCCCTCCAATGCATTGGGTAAAGATTGATATCTTAAGAAATAAATAGAACTAGAATGGGGATTGAACCCAGTTCCGTAAGGGAATATCTCCACTATAATAATTTTGGGAGTAAAACCTGACTGCTTTGATGGTTTATGTACTGAACCCATTCCACTATTATAGTATTGGAAATGATCCTTAACTACTATGAAAATGATTTTCTATTCTTTTTTGTATTCTATAAACTGATGTCTTATTCCAATGTTATTCTCTAGTAGAACATGTTATTTGATTCCTTTATGATTCATGTCTTATAAAATAACAATATTTATATTATGAACTAATATTATGATCTATGATAATCATGGAATAGTTTTTAAAATGTTATGACCATGTTATCATAACCATACACTCATGTTATGATGATTCCTCCCTTGGTTACCGTTACCCAACATCTGATCTCACCCATTCTTATGTTTACATTTACCCAGGTTATAAAGAAAGTTATTAAGAATGATATGTCTAATAAGGGTGATTTTTATTAAGATCTTAGTCAAAGATGATTTAGTTCACTTATTAACCAGTTGTTTATATATCCATATTTCAAAAGATACTGGAAATATATGATTATGGAATGGATTGTTATGTTATGATTTAAAAATCTATCTAAAAAGATATAATATCTATGTATGAAAATTATGGGTCTTTATAGAATGTATTTGTGATTTATATTTTATTAGGATTTTTAGTGTATTTTATTCATTTTGTGAAGGATTTCTCAATGTTTGATTCTCTATTAACTTCTCTCTCTTTTAAGGGAATAAAGTTCATAAAAAATTTAAAATATTAGGATTTATTTGAATTGTTGAATAATTATTTGACTTCATATCCTTTGTTGACCGTTTTGGATTTTTTAAAGGCTATATAGTATTCTTTGATGCATCAAGTTAATGTTTGGGTTGTGTTCTTATCCAGGGTGACCACATGGTGTCTAATGGTTCTTATCACCTATGACATATTTAGATAGACTATCCTACACATGATCTTAAACTTGTAGCTATGATTCACACTTTGATGAGTTGGAGGAATTACCTTTTTGGGGTGAGGTTTACCATATTCTATGATAATAAAATTTTGAGTTATATTTTCTAAAAAATATATGAGTATTTGAAAAAGGTTATAGGTGGGGCACCTCTTGTATTTTAACTTTGAAATTTCCTATATACTTGGTAAGGTATGTTTCAATACTGATGCTTTTATCAGGAAAATTCAATCCAAGATCATGAAATAATCTTTTTAAGAACTTAATTTGATATCTACATTTTCTCTTATACACTTGGGAGTCCATGAGGAAGTTTTTGATGTTATTTTTTCAAGTGTTAATTTGACATACTCACATCTCGAGATAATTCTCCTAGAAAAAAAAATCATGATGATTTGTTTTGAGAAACTAGGGATTGTTTTAATGGTCGAGAGACTATTAGTGAATGGTCTCTATCTTCCAAGAGCAACCTTTTCTTTAGGAACCACTATATTGTTTCAATACTTACAAGGAGAGCTGTGATAGGAGATTGCTATCATTTCTAGTGGGTGGTACACCAAGGAAAAACAAAAAAGTTTTTCTATATGTGGTGAAATTTTTGGTAGCTAGGTATAAAATGAGACATTGAAGATTTTATTTCTCATTGTTATACTTGTCAATAGATTAAGGATAGACATAAAAAAACTTCAGGTTACCTTCAACCCCTTTCTGTTCCGACTTATAAGAGTGATATGATATTCATTGACTTTTTGGTTAGGTTTCTACTTCAAGCTAGAGGGAAGAATTCAATATGGGTGATGATTGACCAATTGACCAAATCATCTAACATTATTTCCATTAATTATTCCACCAAAGTTGACTAATTGGGAAATATATAGGTATAGGAGATCATCAAATTTCACAGAGTCCTATCTACTATAGTTTTTAATAGGGATCCCCAACTCACTTCTCATTTTTGGAGCGGCCACTAAGAGGTGATGGGATCCACGGTAAATTTGATCACAACATACCTTCCTCAAATCATTAGTAAGATATAATGAGCTATAAAAATTATAGAGGACATGCTTTAATCTTATGTTAAATAATTTAGAGGAGTTTGGGGTAGCCATTCATGACTGTTTGAGTATTCCTGTATTAAAATCCAGTAGTTGTCCATCAATATGGCACACTTTGTGTCCTTGTATGGATAAACTTGTAGATCTCCAATTTTTTGGTCATATATTGGTGAATCTTATTTATTTGGACCTAGTTATTTATAAGAGACGATGAAAAATATTTAGTTGATACATTAGAGAATTGTGATGATAAATATTTGGTATAAGTATTATGCTGATCATAATCGGTGTCCTTTGGAGTTCTCATTCGCTGCCTTGGTGTTTTTGAGAGTTTCACCTCATTTGGGTCACCAATAGCTTGGAAAATATAGAAAGTTATAAAAGTTATACTTGAGACCATTTGAGGATATTGAGTAGATTAATAAGGTGGACTAACATCTGTATTTTCCACCACAGAGTACATAAATCCATAATGTGTTCCATGTTTCATAGTTTAGAAAGTACTTATCTAACCCATCTCATGTATTTAGATGGGAGGACCTTGATGCGGAGCCTAATTTATTCATGGATGAGAATCTGATTCTAATTATTTATTCTTAGATGATGGTCCATCATGTAAAATCTATCCCCTTGGTTCAGATGTTTTTGAAACACGGTTTTGATTCACATGAGACATGGGAGATTGAGGCATTGATGAGAGAGTAGTGTCCTAACCACTTCTTAGACCAGTATTCTTGAAAATATTTATGAGGGTATACATCCTTTATAGTGGATATATTATAACATCTAATTTCTAGATTTTATGTATGAACCTTGGTTTATTTTTTTCCTTTGTTCGTTACATTGATCTATGGTTGATCCCTCATTTTCATGTTTCTTCTGAGTTTTTTTCCTTGTTTGAGATTTTAGAGGGGTGTGTGAGGATTCTTGATTCTAGTTTTAATATCTAAGAGATGTTCGAGGCTTTTAGAATGAGAGTGGGCATGATCCTATAGGGTAAAAAGCTATAGGAGGCCCATTGGACAACCATTAAAGAGGTCGGTAGTAGGGAGTTCCTACACGAACCCCATCAGCCCAATGATGGGACTTTTAGTAGCACTTGTATTATCACAGAAACCATCAGGTATTTAGTGGAGGCTACTAACTAGCCATGATGGTGATGGGGCTGAGAAAGTCTAGGGTAGTATCATAAATATTATTTTTTAATATCCATTTTAAGCCTAATCATATCTCTCGAATTCCATTTGACCCAAACCTCTTTTGAGTCTCACTAGAGTTTAATTTGGATCTCCCAACCTCATTAATTCTTGGATCAAAGATTCAGTTGATGCGCTAGTTCTCTTCTGATAAGTGTAATCTCAATTTGATCACAGATTAGCCTTTCCTTATCCCTTTCACTCATAGAGAGAGGTGAATCCTTATGTCATTGATAGATCTAGATATTTAATTGGTGAACTATTATCCCAAGATTCTCCTTTGACCGTTCTTTCTCTAGGATATTTGTTGGTGGCTCTTGTGTGGGTGTTTTTTGATATTGATAGAGGTAGGTGTTTTCATAAGGAAATCTCTATAAATTTAAAACTTTGATACGTTTTAAATTTAAATTGAATAAACAATTTATTTCTAATTTTTTAATTTATTCCCTTGAGAAATGATTTGAAATTTCTTGGTGTGTGTGATGAAATACCTTGACAAAGTATTTTGAAAAGTAAGTGTTGATTTTTGTAAAATGATCTTGATTTTAAGTAGGATCTAATGAGAGGAAAAAGGATGAAATGTTTTATGATTTGAAATGGGATTTTTGAAAATGAAAGGTATAATGTTTTATAAACACCATCGATGTTTTATTTGAAATTAAATGGATTACTTTGAACTTGAACTTGGGGCTAATTTTAAATGATTGATTACATGGTGAAATGTTTGATATCCCCTTGTATGATTGATTAATTCATTAATGCACATGGGAGTTTGGGTAGTTAGGTTGGAGGAACACATTCTAGGCATGTATTAGATCTACCTAGATATATATTGATGATGGAAACACTAACTAAGCTATCTAGAGGATATGGAGTTTATTCTTTATTACTCTCTTCTATCCCCTCTAGGCTTGAGTTCTATAGAGTGCTCCCCCACTTGGATTTGTATATTCAATGATATTTATAAGAAACCCTATAATAATCTAATCCTAGGTCTCTAAATCATAGTGATATGATTGTAAATTATTTATACATTCTAGTGTTTGGTTGAAATGTTTATCCATGTCTGTTTTGATATAAATGATTATTCATGATTATTTTGATAAATATTATTATATGAGCCTATTTTTCATTGAAACACACTTTGAAACCTATTTTATATTTTACATTTAAATGTTTTTAAATCATTATTTGATATTAATTATAAAAATATTTCCATGCCATGTTTTATTTAAATTGAGAAAAGTAGGTTTCTTTGTTATAGATTACTTATGAAATTCTTGGTGATGTCATACTAGGATTTTTATCATGCTCTACATTTTCCTTCTGGAATTTTTAGTTTTTTTATGATAGGTTTAGGAAAATGATATGAATCACTCAATTTTCATTTATGTTTTTGATTAGTGGGTCTTGGGAGTTTCTGGTGATCAGTGGAGCATGTGATCCACTTTTTTCATGGAGTTCTTAGAATGATTTCTTAATGGTCTTATCTGATGACTTTGATTGAAGTACTATTTTGAGACATATATCTATCTTCATGTAGTACTTTGTCTCTTATGGAGTGTTTGTTATAACAACGTATTTTGTTTTACATACACTTATTTATCATGATGAGTTGTTCTTATAGTGAATCATTACCTCTAGTTTTTTTATTCCAAGGTGCTAGTCACAAGAACTTGGGGACGATAAATTTCTTTCAGACCATGTTAGAACTGATTTGGGTACTATATATGTGGGTTATTGGGGTAAGTTCATGATAGGGGTATTATTCCCCCTAGGTTTTGATATTTATTAAATAGTTCCATAGAGGGGAATTATTTATTCAATAGGTATATATATATATATATATGTGAGAAGGTTCTAGGAGGGGTGTTGTTCTCACCTAGGTGTTGATTTATCATGTTTAGAGACATTATGGAAATGATTGAAGTAGTCATGGTCACTCCCATGTGACTTTCATAGTACTCATGGTAGTTATAGGTATTTTATATGTTGTTGTTTATTTATTCTTTCTCAGCATCACATGGTATATTCCTTGTATATACTGGCTATTTTTTGAGACACCTTTAGAAGTGGAATACTAAGTTATACTCACAAACTTCTTGGGCGTCCCTATTATATTTTTACACTAACACACCTCATGAATGTAGGAACTAGTAAGAAAAGTCCTAGATTTGGATTGTTAAGTTGGATATCTTGGATAGAGTCAACACATATGATTGGGATGAGATTCGAGACCAGATGGTTGTTTTTTTAGTTTTTTTGTATGGGAGTATATGATATACTCATGAGAGATCTATTTGGTGTCTTCCTAACATGTGTGAAATTTTAGGATAATTCCTTCTATTATACCATGTGGTATTTATTTTTTTATTTAACTTTGGATATAATGGTACATTTTATTCATTAGAATTTTGTGATGAATGGTTGTATGTTACTTCTACTGTGATAGATGGTTATCTATAGGAGATGGTATAGACTCCCCATGGTATCACCATAAACCCTTAGTAATAATCGGAAGCCTCGGGTGTATGAGAAGGTGTGTTTGAGGTCACATGGAAAACCATTCTATTTACTGTAGAGTAAGACTGGATGGGGTATTGGAAATATACTATCTAAGAATATAGAAAGAATATTTTTAAACTTAGAGAAGTTATAAGTTAACAAATATAATGTTATTCAAGTAAAAAAACAAAGTGAATGTTAATTTATATCATAATGGAGTTAAGGATATGTTGGTAAAGAAATAATGTAAATAGTTACATTAGTTACCAAAATATTTCAAGGGAAAATTTAATTTAAAAGTTCCAAAGAATGATGATGATGTAATAAAAAAGAGTTATAAGTAGGAAACAAAAGTTATAACATCAAAACAATTTATGGTAAGGAGTAAAATTGGCTGAAAATGTTCCAAGAGTTGAACATTAAGAGTACAATTTCTAAATATTATTTTCCTTCAAATTGGATTACTTCATAGATGTTACTCACTAAAGAGTTTAGTGGGAGGGTTTTATCAGGTGGTTGTAAAGAGACGTCAAAGGAAATATATAGATATGTAATTTGTTTAAAAAAACACATAAAATTATGGAAAAAATAAGGAAATCTGGTAGTTTATCATATATTATATGTTATAAAAGTGATTGTATATGTTTCTATTAAGTATTATTAAATAATTTTAAGGATATAAAATGAATAATATTGTATAAAATGAAATATACAATTTGTAATTCATTCATATTGGTTGGATAAAGTTTTATACTAATATATGTATCAGAAAGTGAATTTATAATTAACCTCTTAATGTATGGCTTTGAGTTATACCTAACTGGTGTTATTCATAGAGTATAATATGGTTTTATGAAATTTTAAAGTTATTTTGAGTATAGTTCTTATATCAGGACATTGAATATTATTATGAGTCATAAAATGGGGTTTTTATACTAGATGGCCCATAGAGTATACCACATGGAGTGCTATACCCTATATATTTGATAAACTAGGGGTGAATTGTTCATATTGGATTCCTCAATACCTAAGGTTGGTGAGATACCTAGCATGAGAAACTTTAAAATTTGATACATTCCTTACAAAATCCTTGAGGTTTAACTAATATGAGAGTGGTTGGGTATGTTTATGATTAGGTGATTGGTAGGAGATCAACTAAGATGGGTTTTTTATTCTTATACGATGAGTATGAAATATGGGCCCTCAATTGAGATATACTAATTGAAAATTCATACCTAGATGATACATACAATGAAATTATCTATTCCGGCATGGGTAATGTGATTTTATCATATATTAAGTGAATGAAATGTAATTTATTCACCATAATGGTAAGTTTACACTTATATAATCAATAAAATATGAATTTTCTATATAATGTTGACATATTACATGTCCCATGGTCACTCTATATCTTAGAAAAATGGTTCATATGAAAATTCATGCTTTCATATGTTTTAGTTGGTAGATATATGTAAAATCATAAATGTGTTTGATGGAGATGATTATTTTTTTTCAACTCTACAAAGTCCCATGAGGTTAGACTATTTGGTTGACTGAATGTGGATTGAGTATGACTTAGAGAGATACTCTAAAAGTGTTTTATAGTTTATCCAAAAGAAATTTTGGATGTTTTTTCACAAGCTATTACATATGATATTATACAAGGTGAAGGAGATGATAACTTTCCAAAAGTGTTTTTGAAGATACCCAAAAGGAGCTTTGGATATGGTTTCAGAATTTATTAAATATGGTACAATATAAATTGAAACAACACTAATTATATGAGGCTTTAGTGCATGGGGGATATTGATGAAGATATAACTTAAATTCTAATATGAACATGATACATGTTAGCCTGTATCATAATATATGTAATAGGCATGTTTTATGTTATAAGTCCAAATGAATGTTTCATTCATTGGAAAATAATTTATTATGATATAAAGACATCATAATACACTGCCTTGTTATATTTTACGCCTTAAAGTGCATATCAGAATTCTTGTTATAGTGATAACATGCTAGCACTGCATAAGATATCATTAACACATGTAAGAAAGTGGGGTTTAACATTTAATTTATATGAAAAATGAATGTACACATCAATTATAATGTTTATAAACCATTTTAACTTCATTCTATTTACTCACAGACTATATGAAGCATGACTAAATGCATGGGGCCTAGGGATTGTCCCTGAGGTCTATATAAATAGGAAAAAGGATATGAAAATTTAGTGATATGTGAACTTAGGTTTCTCATTATAATATCTCCTATTATCCTATATTAATATCAGGATATACCAGAATACCATGAGAGCGAATGGTCCTACCCATTTGATGGGTGATTCAACAGAGCCTGTGGATACACTATGCAGAAGGGATATCTTTTATCTTCTTCTTGTGTTCTTCATCTCACTCATACAATTATGATGGATAATACAACTCTATGATATAATGTATATGAAAATTTTTCTTAATTTTATAGTTTATATTATTTCAAATATCCTACAAGGTTATTATGGGTTTATAGTTTCTTAATTTTCCATTCCAGTTTTATTGAGTGTCTTTAGATCATAAGAAATCTTGAAAGATCCTAAAATAGTTCCATTTGAATGCTTGAGTGAAAATTGTTATTTTACGAGAACTTTACATGTGGAATATGTTGATAAAAACCTAATTTGAAATACATTAATAAATATCTCAATATATTTTCTATGTTTTAACTGGTCCTTTCAAATTGACCATCTGTTTGAGGGTGATTAGCAGTGCTAAATTTTAGCTTCATATTTAATCCTTATTGAAGTATTTCTTATAACATTTAAGTGAAAATTGGATATGAATAAAATATAATTAAAAATGGTAATTCATGTATCCTTATCACTTCCTTATATGTATTACATGACATGTTGATCGAGTGATAAATCCTATTACATAGTGATGAAGTGAGATATATTTGTAAGCCAGTCAACCACAATCCAAAATAGAATTTTTCTTTTAGAGGTCTTTGAAGGGCCTATTAAAAAATTCTTGGTGATGTTAAATCATTTACATATAGGTATGGGTAATATTTTTATCATACCCTCAGACTTATAAAATCTTTCCTTGACTTGATAATGGACTAAAAATCATGATGTATACTCTGAAACATCCCTCTTCATGATCACCCACCAAAAGTGATACTCGAGATCTCTATAAATATTTGTGATTCTTAGGTAAATAGAGAATGATGATATATGTTCATAATACAAAAAATCCATCTAAAAATATGTATTAGGTGAGACAAATAATTGATTTTTAATCTTATAACATCATTTTTGTTATGGTTGAACTCCAGAATATTTCCCACATTATTTTTCAACTTTAGATTTTCCTTCTTTCCCTCATTGATATTTACATGGATAGATGGTTAAGAAATCATTTTGGAAATGTATGATCCCCACCCTGGAGATTTTTCATGTACATTTTATTTCATATTGATGATGATTATGTATCTTTCAATCCTCATCAAGAATAAGGTAACATGATCCTACCTATTGAGAGAATCAAATTCCTTGTTTATTGATGTGGCTTTGATTTGTTACATGTTTTTCACATCTATTTTTGAGAAATAATTTATTTTTGAATATCAAAATGTTATTTAAATGATATATTAATGAATTTAAATCATTTTGTGATGAAATTTTCTTTCATTGGATATTTGTTCAAAAAATGTGTAATTCAAGTGGAAAAAGTGATTAAATGTTCATTTTTTTAATGTTCATATATTTTAAGAACAAGTATTTTTGTTGATTTATTTTTTACTTTATTTGAATTAAAATTGTTTAAGTGATATTAATGTAGTGGTATTCAATAATTTCAATTTTCCATGTTTTCAATTTTCAATTTGAGTTTTGTATTTTTTTAATTCATCTTTTGAAATTTAGAATTCATAGTTCAATCTGTATTTGTAGTTGATTTTTTTGAATTTGCATTGATTTTTCTCAGAAATTATTTTTCCATGTTTCATTTGGTTTCACTTATAATGGTTATGAAGTAATTTTTAAGGGTACAACTATAGTTTTGAAACCCATGTAAGGGTACCTATGCTGCTTAGAAACATGTGTAATGTTTAGAGGCTATATTTAGAAGGGTAACATATATCCATTTAAGAGTCTTATTGAGGTTGAAGGTTTTCGTAAAGGGAACCGTTCACTCATGTAAGGGTACCACCAAGACTAGGAACTTGAATCAAGGTAATAAAAACTCACTTAATGGTATATCTTGAATATTCAATACTTATATCTTGGAATTACTGTAGTTGAAGAGTGTAACATAAGAGTATTCCACATGATATTAGAGCTATATGAGGGTCAATTTGCAGCTACATCAAGGTGCCTAATGATTTTTCAACATCTATGTAATGGTTAGGAAAACCTATGTAATTTTCATCAAAAATTCATAGATACACATAAATGTAGATTCTTCATGAAACCTTTCTACATAAAGGTACTAAAAAGGAAATTATTTCATAAGGAACCTTAAATTATCAAATTGAAAATTGAAGATAAAGTGAGATAAGATTTTTCCATTGAAGCTAATTACCAATATCTCACTAAGATTTTTGGAGATACTTGACCAGAGTAAAATGACCTGTGATTTGTATCTAGATGTATCACGCTTGAATAATAAGTAAGAATCACATGGGAGAGCACATTATGTTATAAGGATTTTCCGATTCACCTGATAAAGAAGATTAGTTATAACCCATTCCACATGGGCTACATTGACTTGATTTGGAGGTGATACTAGTGATATCATGCTTTGAGTAAGAATATGAATGCATTTGTAAAATATGATGATTTGTGATTAATCTAGAAATAATTCCTGGATCCATTATTGATCAACCATTCAGGATAGAGGAAAGGGGAAACACTTGAAGTTATGGTGCAAGGAACTGAAGCTGGAGTATGAGTTGATATTTTCTTCTAGTTTTACTATATTCATGAGGTATTTCTTGAATATGGTTTTGGTTACTATTACCATTCATATCTAAATTCATTTATAGACTAAATGGAATAGAATTAAAATATGTATTCCTTTTCTTACACAATTCAAATCATAGTTTCTTTTTATTATTCCTAAATTTGTTCACTAACTTATTTTCTCTATTATCTAATGAATTATTGATAAATAAATTTATAGATTGATTAATTTTGGAAGATAAAAATAAATTCATCCTTCACTGAGATTGAGAGATTTTTTTGTTTTATTAGTAGTTCCTAGTGTGTTTTTTCTTTAGAGTTATCATTTACTATTCTTTATGGGAATCATTTCTACCCTACTCCATTTATTGATGGCTGATGAGTAGTATATCATTTTCCATTATAACTTCAACTTAATGAATTCAATTGGAAAAATAATAAGTTCCATTTTCTCTATGAATAATCATCCATTTATTTAGTGTTTAATAGACATATCAATCTTGAGGAGAGTTCATTGGGTAAGAATTTATTGTGGAATGGTGATTAGTTGTTTCAAATCACTTATTCCATAGATTTTAATACATTTATGTTTAGTTTTGATAAAATATAAGATATTATTTTTCAATTTAGTTTTATCCAACTTCCCCTAAGATCACCCTTATTCATCCTTGATTACATCATTTTTTACAACTTTTCATACACTTTCACCACTTAGTTTCACAGAAAATTTCACTTTACAAAACCACCATCCTTTATTCTTCCTTCCAGCTTGATTTTGTTTTTCTTTTTTTATCATGGCTGCACAATATTACCTTAAATTATATTAAAAACTAATTTAAATATCTAGTTTAGGTTTTTTTATAAATTATATTTTTTAGAGTTTTGATGACGAACTCAAAAAAAATTGGAACAATTATCATGGAAGAAATGTGTTTCTATATAAAAAATGTTAAATATATTTAAAAAAAGAAAACAAATCCTTTAAATATTTATTTCTTCTAAACATATACTAATAATTCTTGATTGTGTTCTAATTTTTCATTTGTTTTCATATAAATGATCATTTACACAATGGAATTATCTAACCAAGATCGAACCTTTTAGACCCAAAATTGAACAACACTATTCTTACTTAATAAAAAATCTTAAATATAAAATCTATAAATTAATAGAGATGCGATATTATATAAAAATAAAATTTTTATTGCACATTGACCTAGAAATCAGAATACTGAGAGACCTAGACTTTGGGATTTACAACTTCCTTCAGTTTCATGTAATCTATCTTGTATATGACTATCCCCAAGGTCTAGGAATTATAAAATGAAACAATATTACATATCTATGTAACCTTCCATTAATGGTTAACATAATGAGGATTCCATTGAGTTTATTAGAGATTTATATATCATGGTTAAAACATTAACTTTGCATGGACTTAGTGAATAGGGTGTTTGGTTAAGAGTGTTTCCATTTTGTTCAAAAATTAAGTCATTAATATGTTTCCAAAAATTGGATGAAGAAATTATTGACACTTGAGACTATGTATACACTATTTTTGTGATAAAATTTTATTCTAGAAATATAGCCACTAAGGTGAGGCCCAAAATCATTGGATTTTTCCAGGACGAGGAAGATTTTATCTATAAAACATGGGATAAATTTATATGTATACTTAGTAAGTGTCCCAAATATCATCTCCCTCCTCACATCATAATGGAAATCCTTTATTATGGTCTTACCCATCAACTCAAAAACATTATTGACTAATACATTAGTGGTGATTTTTCTAATATTATATATGAGGGTATTAAGAAAATATTTAATAAAATTGATCAAAATTATCAATATAAAAATTCTAGGAATATAAATATCCACAGGAGTGAGTCTCATCCTTTAGATGTTGGAGTTTATTTTGAAAATAAGGACAATTACATTAGGAATAAATGTAACTATTACAGATTGTTTAGTAGTATAAGGAATTTATATCCTAACTTTGATATACCTACATAACATGATAAAATTATTTATTTTTTGGAATTCATGGGTAGAAATTAGGGTATAAATAACCCAATTTCAAAAAACTACGAAACTACAACCCTATTCTTAGGAATCACCCAAACCATTATTAGTGAGATCAAGGAGTGGTTAAATAGTCTAGTACCTCTAAATTCCAACCAAACACAAAATCACAATTCTAAAATAAATTTAGGGTTGAATCCTATAATTCTAAATGGGAGTTAATGGGTTTTATGTAGTAAGTGTTTGGTGATATTGGTTCATTAAAAATTGATATGGATTCTAGGATATATAATATGGAGTTATAGATTGGATAGCCTGATTGGGATTTAAGTTCTAGGGATAAGGAAAATCTTTCCAATACAAAAAAATGAATCCCAAAGAAAAAATCATGGTTTTAGATGATATTGGTTATGAAAACATAAGAAGTAGATAGGATATAGCCTAGGTAAAATGATATAGAAGATCTAACTAATTATAAAAATAAAAATCTAGAAAAATAAAAATCAGGAAAATGGGAAGAAATGTCCAAACTAAACATGATGATAAATATTCCCCCAAAAAAGAAAAATAGAAAAATAAAATGAAATGAAAATTAATTAAATAAGGTAAGAAGAAATTAGGGAGTGAAGGACCAACCTATTTTACACACCAATGGACCTCACATTGCTTTTCCCAAAAAAGTTAATGAATATAATGATGAATCTAGCTACTTGAAATTCCTTGGGATGTTTAGAAATTTTAACTTGAACATAGCCCTTATTGATACATTAAACAAAATCTTATATTTTGTAAAATTCCTAAAAACTTTTTTGAATAATAAAAGAAATTTTTTATAATATTCCACCATCAATTTAACTAAGGATTATTATAATGACCCATATTTTTCATACATAGATATCACGTTATAATAGATGAATATTCATTACAAAATATAATGATCCATCTATAATCATATAGGTCCAGTGAGTTTATATACTTTTACATATAGACAAATGGTTCATTAAAGATATACATCATCTCCCACTAAGTTCATCATAAATATAACCCTTCTTAGACATATCTTACTTAATAATTTTCTTCGTAAACTAGGGAAATGAGACTTACGAAATGGTGAGCTCAAATTATTAGTAAGTGTAAACAAGGGATATATCAATGGTCACTTTATAATATCATGAACATAAGGGTATGTGAACATGAACATAACATTTGAAAAATATACACTGTATATCATAGATCATAATCTTGAGTCATGGCATAAATGATGGCAGTTCATAATACATGAATCATAAAGGAATCAAATAACATGATCCATGAGAGAATAACATTGTCATAAGGCATAAATTTCATGGCTTATAAATAAGTATAGAAAATCATTTCATTAGTAGCTAAGGATCATTTCTAAGACTATCATAGTGGAATATGTTCACTCCCAAACCATTGTAGTAGTTAAGGTTCACTCCCAAGACTATTATAGTGGAAAAAGTCCCTTACTGAACCAGGTTTAATCCCTATTACAATCATTTTTATCTCATGAGATATCAATATTTAATGAATTCCATATAGGGATATATATTTACCACCCATCCTTGGTTATAACATGACAATTTTCCTTGGTTATAACATAACCACCATCCTTGGTTATAACATAACCACCATACTTGGTTATAATGTAACAACTATCATTGGTTATAACATAACAACCATACTTGGTTATAATGTAACCAAGAAATTAGTTATAACGTAACCACCATCAAATAATGAAAACTATACATATGTTTTCCACAAGATCATAAAACATTAATCATATCATCACACTATAACCTCTGATAATAAAGCAGGTTTTATAAACATTTCATCAATTCACAATAGCATAACATATGGGAAATATAGGGGTTTCATAAAAATCTAATCATTATAAAAATTAACCATATAAATAATGATTATGAATATTATCAGTCCATAATATACATAGTAAATAAAAATTAATATCATAGGATATTATCATATATGAAAACACATTTAAAATATCACTGAAATATATCTTGAGGAAAATAACCCTTTCATTTTCAAAATAACTTTTAAAATAAAAATATTTCTAATATATTATGGAAAAAAATTTATTTGAAAATAAAATTGGAAAAAATTAAACTATTCTTCAAAACATTGATTGTTCAGGATGACAAGAAATTTTGTTCATTCCATAGAAATTAAAAGAAAACATTCCTTTCACATTTTTTTGGTAAAAAGTAAAAAAATGCCTTGTTCAGAGAAGGAAAAGAAGATTAATTTTAAATTTTTTTGTAAAAACTAAAACATGGTTAAAAATTAATTTAAATAGTCATATGATATTATTAAAAACCTTATTTAAATCATTTTTAGATATCATTGATATGGAAGAAAAAAATTTTAAACTGAAGAGGGAAATGAAGTCAATTTTCATTAGAAAAATATTTTAAGAATCTTGGGTACTTAAGGTGAGGAAAATGAATGGGAAAAATATTTTAAATAAATAACTAGAGGATAAGATAAGTCATGAGTTTCTTAGATCATAAGAATCCATCATTGGAAACTTAATCATAAAGAATCTAGATAAAACCCTTTACCTATTTGGTAACATTTTAATCGTTAGCCCCATGAAAGAAATAACCATATATAGATTTGTAAATACCAAAAAATTTATAATAATAACAATAATAAAATATATTAATGGTCATTATATACATCACATAAAAGAAACAAGTGATGAATATGACATGCGTCTCACTTAAATAAAAGTGAGACAAAAATCCCTTACCTTATGTCCAAATTCCTTCAAACACATTCGAATATCCTATATAATAAATATTTATTTATTATAAATATATTATATAATTATAATAAAATATACAAAACAATATATTATTTACTCATAACCTTTTATTACCCTTTTATTAACAATTCGTTATTAAAATCATTGTTTTAGGTGATATCTACTTCATTTTTCATGTATATTTTGGTTTTATAGTTTTTTTTTATTTTATTTTGATCATGTTTCAATCATATAAAAAAAATTATTCATGATATAAATATGATATATATTCATTATATACATGTTTATAGTCATTCATAAAATTAACGACATAAAAATGAACTACATCATTCATGGAGACGGTAGACTGTACGCACGCCTGAATCATATTTTCATTTTTTTGATGGATGAAAAAAAGAAAGGTAAATAATAACCCAACTTTATAGAATAATTTTTATATCAAATATATATTATATATTAATTAAATACATCTTTATTCCAATCCAATTAAAATATAAATGTAAAACGATTCATTTCTCTTCGTAGGGGTGGTAGTCCACTCGTACACACAACAGACGTTACAATATTCCAATAGTCTGAAAGGTATGAAGGTAGATATGATATTATAATTAAATAGGTATAATTATTTCATAATTATTATATATAAATATTAAACTCATTATAATACCCATCCATAAATGACGGTGATGAGAAATGAATTGTATTGCTACGTGGAGACGATAAGTTGTACATATGCACGAGCAATATTTTCACTTACCATTTGTTGTGAAGAATGTGAATAAATGTGTTTTAATAATAATAATAAAATTTAATTATATTTAGTATATTTTATTTATTGTTTTAGGGAGAATATAATAGGTTTAGAGGAGGTAAAATAATAATTAAAAAGAAAGTGATCGATTGAGGCGATTACCTCTTTTTTGAAATAAATCCCTTAGATCCCATCTTAATGACTCTAGGGTTAGTATTTTGGGAAGATAATAACCTATATAATATATAAAGGGGAGTGTATAATATAAATTGGTAGATATTTCTAGACCTATATGGCACAAAGTGGTGTAAAGAAAAGAAGGGGGTTCCCTTTTGTAATTGAGGGGAGGGGTACCCTTGAAATTTCTTAAAAGATTAAAATATATTAATGTATGGTTCCAAATAGTCTATAAATGGGTAAGATAATAAATTATAGACCATATCTTATCCCTATTGTCCCATTTAATCATTTTTATGAATTTTAAGTAATTTAATAAAATATTATTTTCATAAAATATCATTATTTCCAATTTAGTCACTATTCATTTAATTCAACATAAAATATATAAAGAAAAAGTTAGTACTAAAATACAATTATTTAAACTAACACAAAAAAACACATTAACTCACAGAAATTATATTTCTTTTAATATTTTTAAAATCATTATATATATATATTTTAATTGGAGAAATACTGCATCGGTGTTGCATAAGTATTGAAGGTAACTATTTAATCACTATTCTTTTTAAATAAATTATCATCATCATGAAAAATTAATTATTAAAAAATAACTATTAATATTCATTAATAACTAGTTTTTGTCCCTATAAAAACACATAATAGATATTTAAAACTGAGACAGTGATACTTTTTAACTTTCTTTGCATTAAATATTATATAGGTCATTTTCATGGGAAAGTGTCCATTAAAAAACTCAATTTTGATCCTAAAGTGATAATGGTAGAATTAAATTTATCCAATAAGAATTAGGATAAAAAAATTGGACTTTTCACTTAGTTTTTACTTTGATTATCTAGATTTACCCTTTATTAATGTGATAAATTTTACTACGATTACTATTCATATTGATAGAAAATAAAAGGGAAAAATTTAAAAAATTTAAACCTCCTGATTCCTAAAATGGAATCCATTATACCAAATTCAATTTCAATAATTGGTTTAAATTAATTTTAAAATAATCATGAAACACACAACAGAACAAACTTTTTAGAAAAATATAATTCTAAGCATAAAACTTTGTTTATTCTTATCTAATTCCTAGAAGAAAATATTAAATGAATGTTAAAAACATTTTACTTAATATATAATATAAAAATTATAAATACCAATAATTTCCATTGTAATTTTTTTAAAAATATATGGTAATTTTACGAGTCCGTAAAAATTGACGGCGCATGATTCTAAGTCCCGGTGTGCCCGGAATGAATTTTTGAACTTTTTTTTTTCAGGTACGTTCAGTAAACGTGCAAGCGAGTTTTTGTAACTTTTGAACTGGTGCTCAAAATTGAAATCTGAGGGCACCGTTGAACTCAAAACACCAGTATTTGCTTAAGGAGACCTTCAACTCGATCACATTGGGTCGAGAGTGAAAGATATTTTTTTTGTGCTTTTCGTGAAAGAATAAAATAAAATAAAAATGTCTAACATTTTTATTTTTGAAACCCCTCAACATGGGTTATGGTGGTGGGAACCACCCGAGTCTAAACCTCCCATGTGGATGTTAAGAGGTGGGGACCACCTGAACTTACCCCCATTTTGAATTGAGAGGTGGGGACCACCCAAACCCCTTTAATGAGAGAAAACCTCTCAACTCCTCCAACGTTATTTTTTCCAACACAAACCCATTTAATTGGGCCAATTAAATGAGCTAATTAATGGAGCCAATGCAGTACATTAATTATTCCATCTTTGTTGGGCCAACTTAATTTATTTTGATAAACTTAAATAAACAAGTTGGCTATTTCACATTTTGGTGGAATTAGAAGAGGATAACTATTGGAGGATTATTCTCTCCATCGAAGAACACACTCCCCAACGAAGAACGCTCTCGCCAACAAGGAATGTCTTCAACGACAACAAATCGACGATAAAGGAAATGCCGATGTCACTGATGTTCGTCTATCCCCAACGATATCGTCTCCTTCCTCGCGACCTCCGTCAACAAATCTCCAAGGTAGGGATTTTATTATGTGTGATTATGGATTCCCATGTTCTTCCCTTCATAACAAAGAACGCAGATCAACTCTCAAACTAGTTGATTCGTAGATGATTTCTTTTTCTGCAGTTTTGGGAATAATCATTGTCGAGGGTTGTAGAGTTTGATGTTCTTCATTCAAGGTTTTTGTTGAGCCGCTTGAAACTGCTCTAACACGGAGGGTCTGGGCCAAACAAACATGGCCCGACCCCTCCGCAGTTCTTCATTATTGGTGTGTTCTTTTAAATGGAAGAAGATGACTTTGTTCCATGGTGGCGAACGGACAACGACCTACCAAACCAACCGCTAAGAAAGGCGCGGTGCACGACCACACCGAATGGAGAGGACGGATAGCTGTCCGACCAACCGCGGTGGACTGCCACACAGCGGCCGCACCGCGGTCGCCACCACTCTGCGGCCCCTGCGGCCTCCACCGCCCCGCAACCTCCATCGCCCCACGACATCTGCAGCTTCTGCCATCCCGCAGCCTCCACCCCCCCCCGTGGCCTCTACGGCCGCCGCGGCCGCCCCGCGACACTCGTAGCCTTTGCGGTCCCCGCGGCCTCCGCACCACCCAGTGGCCTCCGTGCTGCACCGCGGCTACCCAGGCAGGGTCAGAACCAGCAAACCGGGCCGAACCCAGCAGGCTGGGTTGACCCAAACTGGGTCTAGTCGACTCAGGTCAGGTCGGGTCGGTCCGATCGAGTCGGACCGGACCCGAACCGACCTCGACCCGATAATGCTCTTTTGTTCATAACTTTGGCACTGAGCATCCGTTTAACGAACCGTCTACGACACCATAAACCTTGGAGCGATACTGTCCTTTTGGTATACCTCACTTGAGATTTGGATAAAGCTGGGGTATGGTCGGGTTAGATCAAACACGAATCCAATCGGACTCTCAGAATTAAAAGGCTAATAACTTACAGATCAGACGTCCGATTGACGCAACGTCTGTTGTATTGAGACCCCTATTATGTGGTGGAACTTTGGTATAATTCATTTTGGGACTTCATAAAAATTAGAGTATCGACTAGTGGCTTTAGGAGCGAACTCTCCCAGAGACGAGCAAGCTTAGTGCGGAAACCCTGTAGCTAGCTATATCATGAGAAAGGGATCCTTTGTGGGTCTTCCCACATAGATCCGTTCTAGGAATCCATGTGGGACTACTCTAGGATCCTGTTTGGGTCAGCTGTACTAGGATCATGTGTGGGTCTGATGACGTACTAATGTTATACTAGGATCCTGTGTTGGTCTGACGATGCACTGATGCTGTACTAGGATCCTGTGTAGGTCCGACGACATACTGACAATGTACTAGGATCCTGTGTTGGTCTGACAATGTACTACGATCCTATTTGGTTTTGATGATGATTTAGGATCCTTCGTGGGTCTGCCTCTTAACAGAGTAAGGTGAATTAGTAGTTACATCTAATCATCTCTACTAATGTTCCTAAGATATACCTTGTGTGAGTTGAGTCTGTACCTGTGTGGTACTTACCTTCATGGTATTCCTTCCTTTTTGGAATAGTTGATCTTTGGGATAATGAGTTGGAATTTTGTTTCCTCATTATTGAGATAAGTTTACTTGATAACTTAGGTATATGTATGGGCATATACCTAAGTAGGGTTGTCAATTATTTTCATGATTTATAGTTTATCCTTTGTGGATTTTGTGAGACCTTGAGGGTCTCGGGGTCCTTACTAAGTATCGTTATACTCACCCTTGCACGGGTTATGCCAGCACCTCATTGTGTTTGGTGCAAATTAAGAACAATGCTGACTGAGGACAAGAGTACCGAGACTGGAGGTAGCTCGGAGGGGGACCTTAGATGAGGCGTACCGTAGAGATGACTGTTCGAGAGCTGTACCTACCCTTCAGGTAGGATCCTTGGAGGATGATCACGAGATCTATTCCAGATTAGTTTTACTTTCAGTTTCTTGTACTTTCTAGTTGGGCTTGTATTCTAGCCCCTTTTACTTATTATACTCACTCTGTTTAATATTCAGTTTACTTGAGTTTTTATCTTGTTTTGTGCTTGGTTGCGTGTGTTTACAGGTTATAAAGGAAACACCTTCCCAGTTTTAGGGAATATGCCTTCGGTGCTAGTCGCTGTCCCCTAGCCTATGCAAGGCGGGCTTAGGGTAGTGACGACATGGGCCTCGGGGGATGGGTCGTGACAAATTGGTATCAGAGGATTCGGTTTTACTGTAGAACATATGACTCTGATATTTTTTAAAAGAAAACAATGTTAAGTGTAGTGAGTATGGTTATCAGTTTAGGGAAACCAATGTTGGTGCGGTGGTCGATGTATCCATACACCAGGAACCTGACTTCTGATTTCCAACTGAGTGCACGAAAACACTGATTACATGTGTGTGTTTTCAAGATTTTTCTTTGTGATCTCTTTGAGTCAGCTCACTAGGTATAACATATTTAACGTGGCACTCCTTTTTATTTTATGTATGCCTCCACATAGATAGAAAACTAGGGTTCTGGATATAGTACGCACTGATAGCCCACTGAGTGATGATGCCTCGGTGCAGGGCCCTCTTCCAGTAGAGGCACCAGCGGAGGCACCGACGGTACCATTACCCATTGGGCCACCGATGCCACCAGCCCCAACAGAAGAGGGTACACGCCACTTGAGCACGTTTCACGAGTTCCAGTGCTATAGGCCACCCAGGTTCAGGGGAGATATGGACCCACATGCGGCTGAGGATTGGCTAGAGGCCTTATTGAGAGTCTTCCGACTGATAGGGACACCAGTTGATCTCATGGTGATCCTTGCCGCCAGTATTCTACATGAAGTAGCAGGCATATGGTGGAGCCTGATGCTCCAGGCTAACGATGTGGTGACACTTCTCTGGGCAGACTTCGAGAGCCTGTTTCGGGTAGAGTTTTTCCCAGTGACTCTTCACGCAATGCACATTCAGGAGCTACTTCATCTGCAGTAGGGCAGCATGACTGTGGCTCAGTACTCAGCGAGGTTCATTGGCCTCTCATGATAATCCACTGATATGGTGAGGGACCCATTATTCAGGGCCCGGACCTTCGTGTAGGGACTTAGGCGGGAGATCAGGGCTTCGATGATCTCACTCAGCATCCCGACGCAAGAGGGGGTGTTAGAGTGAGCCCTCTTAGTGGAGAGTTTTCTTGATGAGCAGTCGCCAACAACGATACCCACTACTAGTCATCACATAGCGGAGTCTTCTATAGCTGTCATCAGACAGATGACACAGAGGTCCAAGAGGACTAGACATATAGGTGGATGACCGCAGGATTTGGGGTCAGTTGTGCGAGGCACCAGAGATAGAGCCAGTCATGCGATGAGTAGGCAATGTTTCACATGTGGCGATCATGGACACATGGCTCAAGACTGTCTGACCTGCCGTACAGATGACCAACATATATTTGAAGAACCACCCAGGTAGAGACAGATGTTCGACCAAGGAGGTCCTTAGGGAGTAGGCGGATGTGGCAGAGGAGCTGGCCATGCAGCTGGCAGTGGGCAATGATTCGAGATGTTACCTCCACCACCACTAGGTGGTCCACCCCAACTATAGGGAGTAGGAGGAAAGGAGAAATATCATCTCCAGTTAGCTGAGGACTATGATCATGGTGCTCCGGAGATGATATGAGGTACGATCATTGTGTACTCCACCTTAGCTCCAATACTTATAGACATAGTTTCCAGTCATTCTTTCATTTCCACTTCCCTCATTCGAAGCTCGGAGATTCCGACGGAGTCGTTGGCTCGATCCTTACGGCTACAAACTCCTATGGGAGTGGGTTCGACGATTACGCACTGGTTCCGGTAGTGCAAACTTACTCTAGGAGGTGAGAGCTTCGACTGGGATCTCATAGTAGCGACATCGAGGCCTTACGACATCATATTGGTTATGGACTGGTTATCTATAGTCCATGCTCAGATCAACTATATTAGGTGCAAAGTACGGTGTGTCCGCACATATGGGACCAGGTTTACCTTCACTGGCGAGAATGGATACTTTGCAGCATAGGATGGGCTTACCTGGAGGAGAGTGCAGCCGATAACTCATTAGTTGGTTAGCCTTACCCTCAGAGTAGTTGATATGAAGAGTCTGAACTATCCTGTAGTATTGTAATAGTACACGGATGTCTTGGATGATGATGTTTCGGGTCTAACTCCTCACATAGAGGTGGAATTTTACATTGACTTGTACCCTGGGATGACACTGATATCTATACCAGCGTATCAGATGGCTCCCGTGGAGCTTCGTGTGCTGCGGGTACAACTAGAGGACTTGCAGGGGAATGGATTCATTCAGCCCAGTGTTTCCCCTTGGGCTGCCCCAATTTTATTCTCCAAGAAGGTGGATTGGAGCTTGAGACTTTGTGTTGACTATCGGAACCCGAACCAGGTGATCGTGAAGAACAAGTACCCACTCCCAAGGATTGATGACCTCTTTGATCAGCTGAAGGGAGCACGATGGTTCTCGAAGATAGACCTCAAATCTGGCTATCACCAGCTCAGAGTGCGAGATGAGGATGTGCAGAAGATGACTTTAAAATGACGGTACAACCATTATGAGTTCTTGGTAAATCCATTCGGTGTGACCAATGCTCCAGAAGTGTTCATGGGACTCATGAACAGGATCTTTCAGCCATACCTTGATTGCTTTGTAGTAGTCTTCATCGATGACATTCTGATCTACTTGACTACTGAGGAGGAGCATGCCTATCATTTCCAGGTAGTATGGGACACACTCCGAGATCACCAGCTTTATGGTAAGCTCTCGAAGTGCCAGTTTTGGATCCAATAGATTCACTTTCTAGGACATGTCATATTAGAGGCTGGAGTTGCAATATATCCAGTGAAGATTGAGGCGATACTTTCTTGGGATCCACCTAGGAGTGTGATGGAGGTACAAAGTTTCCTGGGTTTGGCTGGATACTACCGGAGATTTATGCCATATTTCTCTAGAGTTGCAGCACCTTTATCAGCATTGATGAAGAAGGGGAAACCCTTCGTGTGGTCGGAGAGATTCCAGTGTAGTTTTCAGGAGCTGAGGTAGAGGCTGACTAGTGCCCCCATATTGAGGCTACCAGAGGAGGGCGTAGTGTATGTAGTTTACTATAATGCATCAGGGACCAGGCTTGAATGTGTTCTAATGCAGGATCAAGCAGTGATCGCATATGGTTCTCGACAGCTGAGACAACATGAGTAGAACTACGCTACCCATGACCTGGAGTTAGCAGCAATGGTCTTCACCTTGAAGATGTGGAGACATTACTTGATGGGCGAGCGTTTTACAGTCTACTCGGATCACAAGAGTATTAGGTATATCTTCTCTTAGAAGAACCTGAACGTGAGACAACGACTTTGGATTGAGTTCCTCCTGGACTATGACTTTGAGATAGTATATACTCTTGGTAAGGGGAATGTTGTACCAGATGCACTCAGCAGGAGGTCTGGTATACAACTACTAGGTGAGGCAACAGAGAGATTGCCTCTTTGCAGTTATCCTTTGTGGATCGGGATGGAGCATCTTTTCTTCAGTCTCTTATAGTCACTCCCCCACTTCTACAACGAGTCATGGAGGCACAGTGCGAGGACACTGACTGCAAGACACGACGTACTCAGATATCCACATAACATGCACCTGATAGATTTTCTAAAGGCGGAGAGAACGCCATCCTCTTTAGAGGACGTACCATGGTACCAGTGTCACTTCGGGAGGAAGTGTTGAGGGAGTTCTACACGTCCCCTCTAGCGGTACATCCAAGAGTGGTGAAGATGTACTAGGATCTCTGACGAAAGCACTGGTGGCTGGGAATAAAGAAAGTTATAGTAGAGTTTGTCTCTCGGTGACTCACTTGTCAGCAAGTAAAGGCAAAGCATTAGGTACCAGCAGGCTTGTTTCAACCTTTAGAGGTTCCAGACCAGAAGTGGGAAAAGATAACCATGGACTTTGTGACAGGACTTCCATGTACATCCAGGGGTCATGATTCTATTTGGGTGATCATCGACTGACTCACCAAGTCGGCCCACTTATTACTAATCAGAGAGCAGGGTTCAGTAGAGAGCTTGGGATGCCTCTATGTGCAGAAGATTGTGCGGCTACATAGAGTACCCTTGAAGATTTTCTCCGATTGTGATGCATGTTTTACTTCCCGTCTAGGGAAGGGGTTGTAGGAGGCTTTTGGGATGCAACTTCATTTGAGAACTGCCTTCCATCCTCATAAGGATGTCTAGACTGAGAGGACTATTAAAACCCTTGAGGACATGCTACATGCTTTTTTCCTCGACTTTGCTCATAGCTGGGAGGATCACTTGCCTTTGGTGGAGTTTTCATACAACAACAGCTATCAATCCACCATTGGGATTTCACCTTTTGAGGTGTTGTACGAGCGACCTTGGAGATCACCTTTGTGTTGGACCGACCAAGGGGAGTCAGTACTAGTGGGAACAGAGATGGTTCGAGGCACCATAGAGAAAGTGTAGATCATCCAGGAGCTAATGAAGACTGCACAGAGCAGGCAGAAGTCTTATGCTGACAGGAGACGAAGACGTCTATAGTTCGAGGATGGAGACAACATCTTTCTATGGGTCTCACCCCGACGAGGTTTATGGAGATTTGGATGAGGCAAAAAGTTATCGTCGAGGTTCATTGGACCTTTTCAGGTCCTTGGCAGAGTTGGCGAGGTGGCTTACTGCTTAGCTCTTCCCCCTTAGTTGCATCGGGTGCATGACATCTTCCACATATCCCAGATGAGGAGATACGTGAACAACCCATCCCACATGATCGACCACGATGAGCTAGACATCGACGATGGGGTGACATTTTTGGAGGTTCCAGTTGAGATTGGGGATTGACAGGAGTGGGTCCTTCGTGGGTGGTCGATACCTCTGGTGCGCATTCGCTGGCAGCACATGAACCTCTAGGAGAGAATATGGGAGTGGGAGGCTTAGATTCATACTCAGTACCCCCACTTGTTTTCCAAGTTTTTTTGTGATGTGGATTTCGGGGACACAAAGCCCTAATGTGGGGAGAATATAAAGACCCAGAATTTCCAAGTAATTTTTTAAAAAATATATATGAATTTTATGAGTCCGCGAAAAGTGATGATGCGTGATTCTGAGGCTCGGTGTGCCAGAAATAAATTTCTGAACTTTTTTTGGGTACGTTCAGTAAACGTGTGAGCGAGTTTTTGTAACTTTTGAACCGGTGCTCAGAATTGAAATCTGAGGGCACAATTGAACTCACAGTGCTAGTATTCACTTAATGAGACCTTCACCTCGATCGTAGTGGGTCGAGAGTGAAAGATAATTTTTTGTGCTTTTAGTGAAAGAATAAAATAAAATAAAAATGTCTAACATTTTTATTTCTGAAACCCCTCAACTTGGGTTATGGTGGTGAGGACCACCCGAGCCTAAACCTCCCATGTGGTTGTTATGAGGTGGGGACCACCTTAACTAACCCCCATTTTGAATTGAGAGGTGGGGACCACCCAAACCCCTTTAATGAGAGAAAACAACTCAACTCCTATAACTTTATTTATGCGAACACAAATCCATTTAATTGGGCCAATTAAATAAGCTAATTAATGGTTCCAACACAATACATTAATTATTCTAACTTTGTTGTGCCAACTTAATTTATTTTGATAAACATAAATTAACAAGTTGGATATTTCACATTTTGGTGGAATTGGGAGAGGAGAACTATTGGAGGATTATTCTCTCCAAAAAAAATGCATTCTACAATGAAGAATGTGCTCCCCAATGAAGAACGCTCTTACCAATAAGGAACGTATTCAATGAAAATGAACTGACGATCGAGGAAGCACCGACATCACCGATGTGCATCTATCCAAAACGACATCATCTACTTCCTCATGACCTCCATCAAAAAATCTCCAAGGTAGGGTTTTAATTATGTGTGATTAAGTATTACAATGTTCTTACCTTTAAAACAAAGAACGCAGATCAATTCTCTAACTAGTTGATCTACGAATGATTTCTTTTTTCTGCTAGTTTGGGAATAATCATTGCCAGGGGTTGTAGAGTTTTTCGTTCTTCATTCAAGGTTTATGTTGAGCTACTTGTTACCGCTCTAACATGGAGGGTCTGGTCCAAAAATACATGGCCTAAACCATCTGTCGTTCTTCATTATTGGTGTGTTCTTCACGATGGAAGAAGATAGCTTTGTGCCACGACAGTGAACAGACAACGGCTGACCGAACTGGCTGCTGGTGAAGGTACTATGCCTGACCGCACTATGTAGAGAGGACGGCTGGCCATCCGGCCAGCCGTGACGGACCGACGCACTACGGCCCCCCTCGCTCTGCATCCCCCGCAGCCCCCGTGGCCCCGCGACCTCCTCGTCCCTGCGGCCTCCGCTGCCCCGCCGTCCCATGGCTAACGCGGCTCCCGCGGCCTTCACGGCCCCCACATCTTCCGTGTCGCCCTGCGCCACCCCGCGGTCTCCGCGCTGCACCACGACCGCCCAGCATGGGCCGAACCGCCTAGTGCGGGCAGGCCTCCCAGATTGGGCTGGGACGCCCAGCACGGGCCAGGCTGGACCTAGCAGGCCAGGGCGAACCCCATGGGCCGGGCCAAACCCAGCGGCCCAGGTCGATCTGAACTGGGTCGGACCGGACCCGGACCAACCTCAACCTGATAACGCTCTTTTGGTCATAAATTTTCCACCGAGCATCCGTTTGATGAACCATTTATAGCACCGAAAACCTTGGAGCTTGCCCGTCCTTTTGGTATACCTCACTTCAGATTTGGATAAAGTTGGGGTACGGTCAGGTTGGATTGAACACGAATCCAATTGGGCCCTCATAGCTAAAAGGCTAATAACTTACAGACCGAGCGTCCGATTAATGCACCGTCTATTTCATTGAGACCCTTATTATGTGGTGGACCTTTGGGATACTTCCTCGTCAGACTCCATGATAGTTGGAGTATCGAATAATTTCTTGAGGAGAGAAATCTCTTGGAGACGAGCAAGCTTGGTGTGGGAACCCTGTAGTTGGCTGTATCTTGAGAAAGGGATCCTTCGTGGGTCTGTAATTGAGGATCCCACATGGATCCGTGCTAGGAATCCATGTGGGACTACTCTAGGATCCTGTGTGGGTCTGACGATGTACTGATGCTGTACTAGGATCATGTGTGAGTCTGACGATGTACTCACAATATACTAGGATCCTGTGTGGGTCTGACGATGTAATAGAATCCTATGTGGGTCTGATGATGATTTAGGATCCTTTGTGGGTTTTCCTCTTAATAGAGTAAAATTAATTAGTAGTTACATTTAATCATCTCTACTACTATACCTAAGATATACCTGGTGTGAGATGAGTCTGTACCTATGTGGTACTTACCTTTGTGGTATTCCTTCCTTTGTGGAACAGTTGAGCTTTGGGCTAATGAGTTGGGACTTGTGTTTCTTCATAATTGACATGGGTTTACTTGATAACTTAGGTATATGTATGGGAATATACCTAAGTAGGGTTGTCAGTTGTTTTAATGCTTTATGGTTTATCCTTTGTGGAATTTGTGAGACCTTGAGGGTCTCGGGGTCCCTATTGAGTATCGTTATACCCACCCCTGCACGGGCTATTCCTGAAACTCATTGTGTTTGGTGTAGATGACGGATAACGCTGACTGAGGACGACAGTACCAGGACTGGAGGTAGCTTAGAGGCAGACCTTAGACAAGGCGTACCACAGAGACGACCGTTTGAGAGCTGTACCTACCCTTTAGGTACGATCCTTGGTGGATGATCAAGAAGCTATTCTAGTTTACTTATACTTTCAGTTTCTTGTACTTTTCAGTTGGGCTTGTATTCTTCCCCATTTTACTTACTGTACTCACTATGTTTACTATTCAGTTTACATGAGTTCGTATCTTTTTGTGTGCTTGGTTGCATGTGTTTACAGATTATAAAGGCAATGCCTTCCCAGTTTTAAGGAATACTCCTTCAGTGCTAGTCACCATCCCCAATCCTATGGAAGGCAGACTTGGGGTAGTCACAACACGAGCCCCGGGGGACGGGTCGTGAAATAAATTTCAATATAATAATTCAACAATAGTGATTAATTTAATTTATTAAGATATACATACATTGTGTACATAAAAATAGTTTTGTTTTCTGAAAAATATCATTTTTACTTTTAAATGTTTTTTAATTTTTATTTATAATTAATTGATACCCAAAGAATTAATTTATATATATATAAACATAGATTTTTCATAATTTATTTGGTCTTATTATTACCCACCAATATAACAGCTAGGAAATAACCACAATTTAATATTATACCATGGTTCTCTTAAACTCAATGTTCTGTGTAACACAAGCTATCAAAGAAAGGAAATTTATTTGAAACAAAAATATTTCATAAAATATTTGGGTATTACATTATACCCCATTAAAATGAATTTTTCCTTCAAAATTTGTAACTGTGATACAAATAAATGAGGATATATTTGTTTTATTACATCCTCAGGATCCCATGTAGCTTGTTCGAATTTGTAATTTCACTAGATAACTTTTACTAGATGAGTAGTATTATTCCATATAAATTTCTCTCTAGAAGATAATATTTATACTGGTTTTTATTCATAAGAAAGATCATGCTCCAATAGAATGAAATTTTTGTTCAGTACTTGTGATGGATCCAGTATGTACTTCCTCTAGAGAGATACGTGGAACACAATCTTGAACTTGAGAGAGGCTCAGTGGAAGCACTAAGTGATAATCTACCATACCTACTTGATAAAGAATATAAAAAGGGACAATATACCTAGGGATAATCTTTCCCTTATTTTCAAATATCATAAAATTATTCTATGGAGAAATTTTTAGGAAAACCTTCTCACCAACTACAAATTCCATGTCACACTGATGATTGTCAGTATTAGTTTTCTATAAAATCCGAGATTCCTTGATGTGTTATTGAATGACTCTGAATTTCTATATAACTTACTCAGTTATCTAAGGCCCTAACAGATTTCTTTCTATAATATCATCCAATCATGTTGGAGTTCTACACTTATTTCCATATAGGGCTTTATAAGGATCCATCTGAATGATCGATAAAAAGATATTGTTGTAAGAAAACTCAACTAAAGGATGTTGTTGATCCCAACCACCTTTGAAATCCATAGAAAAATATCTCAACATATTCTCTATGGTTTGAATTATTCTCTGAGACATAACCATTTTCATAAGTATGAAATTATTTTTTGAAACTCAACTCTTGTTAGGGCCAATAGGGGCCTATATACCCTAAGAGGGGGGGTGAATCAGGGTGTGGATATTTTTTAAAAAAGTTCTTCCTTCCCCATTGGATCTTGAACTCTTTATTACAAGGGTCACTTTATTTGCACTCATATGATTATTATGACCACTTCTTTTCTTCTTTATCTAATGATGATGCTTTGAATACAATGCAGGGAAGAAAACAGGTAGACACAGAGATTTTTACTTGGTTCACCCTCACTGGGCTACGTCCAAGGAGCATACGCTGACAAGTTGACGGTCGTACCAAATTCCACTATACTTCACTAGCTGTGGATTACAATGTTCGGGTACAGTCACTCTGTCCTAGGCTCACTGCCTTTGCAAGGTTTAGGGTCAGCTCCCTACTTTCCCAAGGGTCACTCCCTATTTCTCTCTCTCTGGATCACTGCCGGTGGAGAGGATCACCTTCTTCCTCTTCCTAAGCTCACTGCTCGGAAAGGGAATCTACTCACAGTTTGTAGACCTGTAGGTCTCTTCACTTGCATGAATAAATGCATCCTTACTGTTGATGGATGCTCTATTAAATTCCAACTTTCATCCACTGATGAATACCACTTTGCCTCTGAACACTAGGAAACTACCTTTGGAAACTCCTTCGCAAAGCACCCTACTTCGCGAGGCTCCCAATTTCGCGAAGCTCAAACAAGCCTTCGTGAAGCTCCTGCCTTTTCGCGAAGCACTACCGCGAAGCACTACTGCAAAGATCAAGTCGTTGCAGAGCAACTTCCCTCGCGAAGCTCACTAAGCCCACACGGAGCGCGCAACTTTCGCGGAGCTACAATAGCCGCCGCGAAGCTCTTTGTTCACGAAGCACACAGGCTACGCGAACTACCTTTGCGAACCGAGAGAAAATGATTTTCTCTGAAAATTCTCTCTACTTATCTTCACGGGTGTCAGCCTCTATTTATAGGCGATTCCACCGACCCTCGACCCTTCCGCGCGAATTCAACGCCATGTCATCGCCAACCGCGATGCTCCGAAGTTTCCGTCGGAGTTCTGTCCAAATCGTGAAGCACCTCGACAATTTTCGGATAGCAGAGCTCGTCGTAATCGCGGAGCATCACCATCAACATTATTTCGCGCCTTCACCATGAAGCTCCCTCACAAAGACCTTCACCATCATGATGCACTTCAACTCTGTCGTTTGTGAAGATTTGACGTAATCGTGAAGCATCACCGCCTCCATTTTTCCGGCCTCCGCGAAATCCAATCCATGCATACCATCTTCGCGAAACTCATTCCTTTTCCATAGAAAAAATATGATAATCATGGAAATCCTATTTTCGCGATGCTCACCAAACTCCAAATTTTGGACCCCAAAAATTTGGCAAGCACTGGAAAATGGCGCCACCTTGTACTGCTCTTTTGTACCGCCTCTAGATCATCCATTCCTTTGTCATCGTACTTTGTCAACACGGATTGTCAAAAACTTCTCTGGAACTTGACAATTGTCCATGGAAACCTGCTTTTTCAACAAACACAATCAACCCAAAAATACTGCAATGTTACCTTGAGGGATTTTTGCCCAACAACTCTATATCTAGAGCCTGCTGAAGACATCACCAAAACTTCTGGGTAAACCATGGATCCATATTAGATAAAATATAATGTGGTACTCCCTTAAAGCATAAAAATTTCTTAATATAAATTATAGAAATATGAATCAAAGTGAAATATTATCTAATGGAAATGAAGTGTGTTGAAATATTTGCAGTGATCAACTATAACCACTATAAAATCATCCCCTTTTGATGTTTTGGGGAGCCTAATGACAAAATATAGGGTTATGTTTTCCCATTTCCATTCTAGTTTGGGTAATGTTTGTAACATCCCATTAGACCTTTGTCTATAATCCATAAATTTATAACATACCAATCACCAACAAACATACTCTGTAATATATCTCTTCATGTTTTCCAAAAAAAATACTCATTAAAATATCTATACATATTCATGCTTCTAGGATGAATTGAGAATGATAAAATGTTTGCCTCATCCAATAACCCTTTATTCAAAATGGTACGGTCATGACACACACACGATTAAAAAACCTTATTATTCCATCACAATCAAGGTTAATCACCAGAATATTTCTTACCTTCTTCTATAGATCTACATATTCCATTTTCGCTTATATAATCTTCACTTGGATATATGGTTGAACAATCATTTAAAAACTAATAATATTTTTCCCTTACTTAAATATTTAAAGATATATCCTTTGAAAATCCATAAAAAGTTAATCTTTTGTGACCCTCATGATAGATAAACTTGCATGATCCTTTTGACTCAGAGCATCTGCTACCTTGTTTTCTTTCCCATGGTGGTAATGTATTGAGCATTCATAATTTGTAATCAGCTTCAACGATATTCTTTGGAACACATTCCACTCTTTTTAGGTTGAAATATACTTTAATCTTTTAAAAATAGTATATATATCACACCTTTCCCTATAAATATAATTCATTCATATCATTAATGAAAAAATTATCACAACTAACACCAAATCACAAGTTCGGTAATATTTCTCATGAAAATTAAATTGGTGTGTGACATAAGATATCACTATATCATTCTTAATTAGGACACATCTCAATCCCTTCATTAATGCATCAAAATATATTTAAAACCTTCTTTGCTAATGGGTAAAGCAAGCACAGATTCATAGACTAACCTTCTATTTAATTTCTTGAAATTTTATATACATTCATTTATCCAAAAGATCTTAGATCCCTTCTGAGTTAACTTGGTTAGTGGATTGTAAAGTTAAGAAAACATTTCTTAAAAGCACTGATAATGTCCATCCAAACCAAGAAAACTATTGATCTTAGTTCTATTGGTAGTTTTGGGCCAATGTTCAATAACATCTATCTTTGAAGGATCTACTTATATACCCCCACATGAAATTATATTACCCAAGAATAAAACTTTCTGAATCCATAATTCACAATTGGTAAATTTTTCATAATGCTTATCCTTACCTAGGGTCTTTAGCATAATTATCAAACAATATTCTTGATCTTCTTTGATATTTTAATATATAAGAATATTATCTATAATTACCACCACAAACTAGTCAAGATAATCTCAAAAGACTCTATTCATTAAATCTATAAATATTACCAAAAAATTATTAGGACCAAATTGAATCACTATATTTATAGGATCCTTAACATGTATGAAATGCTATATTGATAGCATCCTCCTTCTTGACCCTCAATTGATGATATATATAATGAAGGTTAATATTATTAAGGTATTGATCTCTATGCATTTTTTCAAACAAATCATAAATATTGGGTAAATGATACTTGTTCTTGATAGTGATTATGTTATGTTTTCTATTATTAAAAAAAGTCACATTAATCTATCTTTTTTCTTAACAGAAAGGATAGGTGCACACCATGGTAACTCACTTGGACAAATTAATCCCTTATTAGGATTCTATTAGAGTTTATTCTTTAGTTCCTATAACTTAATCCCAGACATTCTATATAGATTCATTGAAATAGGTGTAGCACCGAGTATGAATTATATACAAAAATCAACTTTAAGATTCTGTGGAAGACCAAGAATATATTCTAGAAAAACATCAATTAAATTTCACATTATAAGAATAAATTTGATGTCGAGATTCTCCTCAACCATCTGAGATAAACCCCAATTTTATATAGGAATCAGGACAAATACAATGGATTTGATTTCCATCAAAAGTTTATATTTATTTTCAAAATGATATACTATCATAGGTTAGTTAAAAATATCAAATGTGACTTTAGTTCCTTGGTAATTGATGTGTGATTCATGTTGAGATGGCCAATACATGCCCAAAATATCAACGAATTCACAACTAGGGGAAGAATAATAATATTTGTAGTAAGAAAATTCTAACAAACATCAAATGAAAAAGAATCATAGAAAATTATTCTGATACAAAAGAGTTGGTAGATCCATAATCAAACTATACATTAGTAGTTATAGAGTGGATTACAAGTGTACCTTTCACCATGTAATTATAATAAAACTCATTAGAAATAGTGATCACATGATATTTACTTTTTTCTTTGGGATTAATATTTTTTTGACCACAAACGCCATCATTAACCTTTGAATTTGGGAATTGGTTGGAATAATACACATACTCCTTGAAGTTTAAACAATGGAGTGTGTGTGGGGAATTATATGGAGATTTACTTTTATTCAAATTATTATCTAACTTTATCCCATTAATTTGACATTAAATTTCCTAATGACCATCCTTTCCAAACACGAAATATTTACCAGTTCCATTAAGATAATTTTATCTATGTTTCCTTCTACACTTTGAGCATAAAATAAGGGTCATCCTCTTTTATCCATGGTTTTTATAATTCTATTTGAATTACATATTTCTTTTCTTATCCAAACCATGATTATTGATGGGTACATCCAATCAATATATCCACTATAATTTCATATTGAATGATTTATTCATAGCTACTGAAGTCCCTTATGGCTAGTTCGCTTTGGAGGCATTGTTTTAAGCCACTAATGAATTGATCAAACATAATTTCAGGTTCTATGATAATACTATGGGAATACATTTCAAGTCTTGAAAAATTTACCTCATATGTACCAATCGATTCATTATCCTTATGATTTAGCTCGGGAAATTCATTATCCATTTTCATATTAAGAATACATGGAAGTTAATTACTAAAAAACAAACTCTTAAACTCCTCCCACTCTATAGAGTCAATTTCATCCTATTTATTTATATTCTCTATAAGTGTCCACCATTTATCTTCTTCACCTTCAAATAGATAAACAATAAGAATAAATTCCTCATATTTTGAACACATAAGAATGGAAAATATCTTTTTAGTGGTACTAATCCATTTCTGAAAAACTAGTGGATCAGTTGACCCTGTAAAATAAGGTGGGCGTTGCCTCATAAAGGAATAAACAAAACATTCCCCCTCCTTTACTCATTTGTAAGCTCAGTGTGATTTATATCTTGAGAAAATTGCATGAGCATAATTTTTTTTTGTATTTTATCTCCTATAACATTCAGTTAATCATGAGAAAAATTAGTGTATTTTCCTTTATATTCATCATTAAAATGATTCTTTCAGGTTCTAGTTATTGACTAAAACCAAAAAGTATAGTTTGATTAACAATAATCATAGTGGTAAACCATGTAATCATGAAAAATAATCTATGTGGTGTCTAAATTGAGACACATTCTACTATGAAACATTAGGTTTAATTTAGTTCATTTACGATCATTATAAAAACTCTATAATTTCATCCTATACTTAAACTTATCCCTAAGGTTCTCACCTATGCTTTCTCATCCTAAATTTCAAAGGCTACCTAAACCTTTATCTAATAAAAACTACAACGAAAAATTATTTTCATAGATAGATATCACATATTAATATATGAATATTCATTACATAATATAGAGATCCATTCTAGAATCATATAGGTCTAGTTCCTTTAGAAATGTTGATATATAAACAGATGTTTCATAAAAGATTTACATAATCTCCCACTAAGTTCTTTATAACTAGAACCCTTCTTAGATATATCATACATAATAATTTTCTTCCTAAACCTGTTGATGCCCACCAAATGAGTATTATAAAATCCAAAAAGGAAGAAATATCTGAATGTGGGCACTAATTTCCCCATAAAGAAAAGGAAGAAGAAGGATGAAAAGATAACACAAATCGTGTGAACCCCCCAAAGAAGTGTGAACGCATGACCAACATAAGGTCATACAGATAGTCACATGAAACGCATAACCTATGGAAGGACCTATGAAGTCCCTTTGATAAGTCCTTTTACTCTTGTGAAGGCACCCCAAACAATCGACAATCATGCAACAATATCTAGATAAGCTCCCCCAGGTCACACAACTTTTCAATCAGGAGATGCTTGAAAAACACTCCAAAAAACATTGGAAAATATGAGGAAAATATACCAAAGACAAGAGCCTCTTGTGGACATAAAACTTATGTAACACATCACCAATGGAGAGAATTATTTTCCTTGACAACATTCAATAAAACTCACAAGATCCCTAGATTTTGTAAAATAAGAAAAGAAAATAACTAAAGAGGAGTCAAGAGCCTCTTATGATCAAAAAACTCATGTGGTACGCCAGTGGTGATCTGAGAGACACAACAAGAACTCAGAGACATGCCTGCCTCCTCTCATGAAAGCCCGTTGGCATCTCATCATTGTCATGAAAAAGGGCCTCAAACATGTCCAAGTGACCTCGGAATCCCCCTTTGGTTCCATAAGGTCAAACATATGATGTTTTCCATTAAATTCTCGCAAATAACTTTTTTGGTCATGCAATGAATCACCAATAGGTAGATTTATTTCTTCAACAACACTCATGAAATATCACAAGATTCCCTACCTTTAAAAAATAAACAAAGGAAATAAAAAAGGCAGAAGGCAAGAGCCTATCACAGTCATAAAAATCTCCCAACATTCCCAGGCTATCAGCAGTAGAGTCTCACATTACCCCATGACAAGCCAGTTTAATTTCATGAAGAACCACTAACAGGTCATCCTTGTCTCATAGAAAGTCATAGGAAAGTTAGCCTAGATCACATGAAATTCTTTCAACAAGTTCCCTAATCCCACAAAGGCATGTGGACTTGTCGGTCAGACAATACGAAAGTACCCCAGTATATCTACATGATTAAACAAAGCCCTATTAATTAGAAATAATAAAATAAAGGAGGAATCAATGGGATGATTCTATGGTGGTAGAAAATAATTCAACACCCTCAGAATGATCTATGGAAGGAACTCATAGAGCGTGTAACACTGAAACCCTCCACCAACTCCATCTTGGATTCACGTGATACGTTCCATGAAAATTGGTGAACAACCAGGGTGGTGAGGCCAATAAATCCCCCATCCTAACATCCAAAAAATTGGTTTATACTATTTTCATTTAGATGAACCATCACACTAATCACCATAGAAGATTTCTCATAGCGGAATATCTCGTGACCAGAAAAGGTTCCTATCAGGTAAGATTCATGGAACAACCAAAGTAACCATGAGGCATGCATAAGCACTTTGCGTGATCTATCATAGATCATGTGAAGGACTTATGGTGAGATATGAAGAATAAATCCCATATATATTCTAAAACAAATGGGACTTAAAAAACGCTAACACCGAAGAAGTCTAAGTCAAATAAAACAAAAGTCTAGAATAAAGACTAAAAAATGGGAGACTTATGAGAATGTTAAATATGATGATCCTCATGCGCTTCACATGAACCATCAAGGTCATATGACAACATCCGGGAAAGTCACCTAGATCATGCACCAATCCTTTGGAATACTATTTGGATCATGTGAATTACTCTAGATATATCGAAATAAAGTCACATGGAGCCACTCAAGAAGGGCACCCAAGTCTCGTGAAACCCTCTAGGATCATCCTCTAGGCCTTGCGGTGTCCTTCAGATGTGTATCCTGACTCATATGGTGACACTAGTACATATCAAATCAATCTTTTGGTAGCACCACAACATTTCAATTGGCTCTTGTGACGTCCTCTAGGAGCACCATCCATGTCTTGTAATGACCTATATACAAGTTATCTAGGGCATGTGGCACCCTCCGAGGCATGCCACATCGACTATTGTGATGCCCTTCAATAATGCCAGCCAGCTCTTGTGATGACACCTGGGCACATTAGCTGGATCATGAGACACCCTCTAGGTATGTCATCTAGGATCATGCAATGGTTTCCAGGATCAACCAACCGGGTCTTGAGATGTACTCTAGACAAGCCAACCTAGATCATGCGACAACCATATGAAACTCGATACAGGTTACATGAAATCCCTTATATGAGTCAACTGGATCATGTAATTGTATTTGGACTTGTCTAGTAAACACCCACTGGCATGTAAATAATACAATCAAGGAATATTGAGTGGAGAATCAATGCATATCAATCAGATAAATATGCCAAGTCCAAGGGAATACCAACGCTTGATAACCATATCCACCCTCAGTGTCTAAGACCTAATCAAAAAAGAAAACTTAGTGTGTAATCCCCAATTAAGGTAACTAAGATGACTCTGATTCCTGCTATAAATAGGATACATATGAATCCTCCTCGAGGCCTGAGATCTATATTATGTATCCAATGGGAAGTCCCAGTACATAAGTCCCACATCTATAAGAAATAAAACATATTACTTTCTATCCATTTTTTCCCACACAGATCATAGATCACATGAGCTTAGGGATTCACCATGGTCATATCATTCATGTGAAATATATCTATTAGGATAAGGGCAACGTTAGTGTATAATCCTTAACCAGTTTAACTATGAGAACTTTGATTATTTCCATAACCAAGTGACATATGACACTTTCCTAAGGCTTGAACCCAAACTCAAATGGGCATCCAACTCAGTGTAAGTCCCTCCATGTCTCTGATATTTTAACCATAAAGACTTAATCATTTCCATGGGATGATCATTATTTCTCATCATTCAGAAGACTGAGAAATCAATTGAACTATGAGGACTCTGGTTCCTTCCATAACTAGGATATATAGGATGCCTTCCCAAGGCCCTAGGTCGAACTTAAATAGAAATATACTTCAATTTAATTACTTTCATGTCACCAACATTTAAACCATTAAGACCCAGTCATTATGATGGGATGATCATTCTACTTCATCCATCAGTGGACTAAGAACCCAACTAAACTATGATGAATTTGATTCATGCTATAACCAGGATATGTAAGATGATTACATGAGTCCTGAGTTCTATATTAAACATATGAATGGAATTCCCATCACATAATCCCCGTGTCAATATGAAATGAAGCGTATCACTTTTTATCCCTTGTTTCTCACATGATCATATCTCACATGGACTTAGGGAGCCACAATGAACCCATAATTAGCATCATGAATCTCCACCAGCTAGTATAATCTCAGAATATAATACCCAATGGGAATCACAATATAAATATACCTTTTACAAGGATATCTATTATCGGGATAGTATTAAGGGCATGATTGAACTATGATAACCCTGATTCCTACTATTACCAAGATACTTAGGACATATTGTTGATACACAAGCTCAAATAATCAATGCCTAAAGTCCCATATACATGTCCTTTCCTTATGAAGTTAAACTTCACAGGTTTAAAAAACTACATGAGTTTTGATTCTTGAAATAAATAGGATATGTAGTACACATCATAATGGATCAATCCCCTCCTCAGAATATTAACTTAATCCCTACATGGAAGAAAATTCTAAAGTGTTTGGCTATACCAATTCAACATATGATCATCAATTAAATAATGGGAAATAGATGAATAACCTTAGATACACGTGGATTGATTTAATAATGAGGTTACCATTTCTTTTGTATAAAAAATAGACTTAAACTATAATAATTTTGTTAGGGAAACCAATATCATATTGGGATTAGGAAGAGATTATAAAAAATATCTTAAATCTATATTAGAGTTCTAGAGTAGGCAATAATTCCCCCCAAAAGGGTGTGATGAACCTAAACTCCCATCATATCGACAAATTTGACTCCCTAAGTTTCATTGGTTCTTAAACCCTAATTGAACACCTACCTTGGGAAAGTAGGTCCGCACCCAGTTATGGATGAGGGAAAAATTGGTAATTTTTATTAATAATGAAGATGGTGACCCGATGTTGATGATTGAGAAAGAAATGAACCCCCAACAATAAACCATTAGGCCAAACTGAATCCACATCAAACAGGGGTTCCCAGTTATCTCTTCTGCATAGAAAAAAATGGTGAACCTAATGTGAATATATAAAATAAAAAAATTGGTTTATCATCTATCAGGACATTTTGTTTTCACACCATATACAAATAAAAATTGTGAACCCAACGTGAATATCTCAAATAACAAAACGATTGGGTTGTCATCCATTGTTCCATTTTTTTACATACCATACACTAACAAAATTGGTGAATATGATGAGATCAAATAGAAAAATAATTGAGTTATTATCCATATGGCCATTTTTTTACACCATATGAAAAAAAACTGGTGAGCTAGATATAATCTATCAAATAGAAGAATGATAAGTTAATCATGCATCCAACCACATTATAGAAATATCAAAAAAAAGATGACAAGCTTAAAATGAATCTTATAGTTGATCCTATATAACCGGGGATGTCATAAAATAAGTCCGTCCTCGTGTTCATAAGTCCACATGAGAAGAATGGCCAGATCAAGTATAAAAAGACAATTTTGTTAACCATGCATATCAAACTGAGAAAACACCATGTTTATGATATTATACTAATATGTGACCTTGTTAATTGTTGTGTGCATGACAGTAGATAATGCACTCATAAATAGCATCTCGATCTGAGATAATGTCATCATCTAGTGACTATTCTGGAAAGTCAACAATAGATGCAACCCCCACGGGTCACAAAAAATCTCACCTTCCCGAAAACATCAATACCAGGTGGATGAAAAAATAGTCTAAGAGTACCATCGATGTGGTACAATCCCAACCATTAAATATGTCTGCAAGGGTCTCTGAGTACTGAATCTGATGATTCTATCTCATCCAGTGAAATATTTAACTAAGCTAGCATCCCTCATCACCATATCCAACCACTTCGAGAGCTTATCCTCAATGTGCGACAATCACCACCTTCAATATATAATGAAGGTGTACATACAAGTAAAATACAACTCTTTTTTGGTTCAAGTTCCACTGAAGAGGGCCCCTATCAACCACCATCACCAGAACCATCCCACTGATACCCACCAGTCACCTGATGAGGGTACATAGTGGAGACAGAAAATGTGAAAGCTTATATTTAGGCACACACTTTTCTAAAATTCAAATACATTTTAGCATCAGCTAAAGAACTCCACCAACATATTATGGAATTGGTATAGATAAAGAGACATGCTCATATTCCTATCCCTATAGCTAGGGAATCTCAACACTCTAATCATTATAAATAAGTGGTTGATCTAGAGAAATTTCACATTCTTGTTTCTATCCAGGGGGATCATCAGTATATTCCGAAAAAGGATGAGGCATCAGACTAGGATCACATTCTTGTTCCAAATAGGGTCACCAGGTGAGAGAGGTGCATGCCTTGGGACAGTGGCACATTCCTTTCAAAAATGTTTGGTGACATGTTCCAAAGGCTAATGATCGGACCCATATCCCCATTATGGATGGGGATCACCAAGTGAGAGGGGAACATGACTCAGGGAAGGCTCATATTCCCACCAAAGAAGTCCAGCGATATACTCCAAAGGCCCATGATTGGGATCATATCCTCATTATAGTCAATTCTAACCAAGTGAGAATGAAAAATTACTCAAGATGAGATCATATTCCTATCAACAAATTATCATAGAATATTCCAATAGATCACAGAAGATCGCCACATATTCCTACTTCTATCAATGAACAACTGCACCAACATCATTCTGATTTGATATAGGAGGAGGCTCATACCCATTATCGCATTTAAGAGAGTCATCGACATATTCTAATTGGGAATGAATATTCAGACTAGGCTTATATTCCTATTCCAACTGAGGCTCACTATGTGAGAGTAACACATGCCTCGGGGTAGGATCATACTCCTTCCAAGAAATACCAATGACATATTCCAAAGGCTCAAGATAGGGATCAAACTCCTGTCCTGACTGAGGCTCACTAAGTGAGAATGGAACATTCCTAGAGATATGATTATATTACTATCAATAATAATGAATCACATTGGCATATTCCAATATCTTCTCAGTATTAGGCTCATACTATCGTAGCACTAGACATTTATCAAGAATTTTCAACAACCGTCATACAACAAGCTCATATCTCTACACAATTTCAAATGGTAGGTCAACATATTCCAACCACAACATTGGATGAGACCTATATTCCTAATATTCTGAATTTCATTGTCCTTTAAGTCATTCGTGACACATTATCAACACCATAAGGGTCCTACAACTCTTCAACCAAAGTAGAAGATGATCATTACAACAATAGTCCTCCTCATGGAATTGCGGAGATGGATCACATAGACTCTACTCCTGACATCCACCATGGTCAACCTCCCCACCGTGATATCTCTCATGGTCAAGGAAATAATCCCCTTGCTTAGACACCTTCATATAGAGAGGTGTTCAAAACTCAAAAACCTTCATATAGAGAGGTGTTTGAAAGTTTGTTATGAACCGCATATAGTTCCCCATTAACTTCCATAATCACTCCAATCTAGTTATCATGATACCCTCAGAATAATATTCTATATTCTAACTAGATGGAGGTATGTAAGTCCAATGAATAGGGGTCCAAAATTTAAATATTGAGAGAGTTATCTTAAAGAACCCCCCATTCATGTTCTAGCCCCTTTCCACTTAAGATTATGAGGTCTTATATGAGCTCGAAAAGGATTTCATGACTTATCTAAACCAAAATATGTGGGATTCTCATCCGTGACTAAAGGTGAGACAACTAGAATATTGTGGTACCAATATCAATTTCAACTCATCAATAAACTATGTTGTTATATAGATATGGTAGCCTTTTCTATACTCTGGAACCTGAGAATGGAGGAGCTTGATAAACACCTACATAGTGTTCATCACCACACTACGATAACCGTACACAGACTGATTTCTATAGCATAGAAAGACATATATATCTGAGGATGGAAAAAATATAGAGAATTACACTTCAATATGTCTTCAAAATAGCATAAACCTTCAGATATGAGATCCTATAATGTCATAGACTCCGAAAAAATTAAGGGACCATGTAAAACTCTGGCTAGCTGGTCACTACAACAGAATGAAACCTATTCAAAGATGCTCCAAAATCATGAATGGAGGGAGAGGATAGATGTTAGTACTTTAAACTGGGCCCCTCAAGGAAATAATAATGCATTTCATACATATAATCCAAATTTACAATCAACCAGACAACTTCCCATAAAGAATGATTCCCATCATGGGCTTCCATCACACCATCTCCTACATGAGCACAACTGAACCACATCAAAAGTTCTATAGTAGCATCTTCTATAAAAGCCACCCAAGATAGAAATCAACCCATTAGTTTGGGGGACTATCAAACACCACCTCCACTCCTCGAGTCATCAATTCCCGATAGGGTTCAGGATGTATTTTCAATAGCTACAAACAAACCCCAACCCACTTGGTTGGGGACATTTATATCTCAATCACCATCACTAGGTTTATCATCCCTTGAAAGGGTCCTGGGGTAATTAATGATGATTCCAGATCAAACCCAACCCACTGAGTTGTGGGTATTTATATCTCAAATTAAAACCTATGAGTCATCAAATGATCAACTAAAATCATTGGATCCACAACGACCGGATTATTCAACACCAATTACAGCCCAAAATAACCCCCATCCCATAGGGATGGGGGTAGTTTCATCATCATCACCAAAAAGATAATTTGTCTTCTCCAGGTTGGGTGGTAAATATCAGCAGTTGGAATCCTATCTTTTCCTAGCATTATAAGAAAAACCTATATTATTTGGGTTCCTTTTGGAAAATAAGACCAAAATCTCCCTCAAATTTACTATTTATATAACATGATGGGAGGAGCATACAGTGAAGAAAATTAGACCCCACTGGGTTTGTAAGAAAAAATGGCCCAATATGGACAAGGGTTTGTATAATGACCCTGATGAAGGAAGTGCATAGTCATCCTGTTTTTTTGAAAGTAATGGGACAACCAAAATTTCATGATATGAATCTGTGAATGTCATCACCATGAACATAATAAACCTGGTGGATCAAGATGAAAATGAAGAGGTCTATAATAGTGAAAATATACCTTGAGATGAGGGTGATTTGGATGCACCAATTGAGGATTCACTCACCCAGAACCAAATAAGTCTCCAAAATTTAGAACTTTCAAATATTGAGTTTCTAACTATATGGTGGAAGACTACCAAAGAAAAAGGGAAAGGTGTGACTACATCCCAATCACCACCCAGAAGAGTTTAAGTTACTTTCAAGGAGGAACAATTATCATAATATTATAGTGAGATACAAACTCTTAGAAAAAATAACGAGGATCCACTCATGGGAAATATTCATGGTAGGTATCATCTTTAGAATAAAGAAAATATTCCTCCTCCCATAAGAGCTAATCCACTGGAAAAATCTAAATCTAATCATAATAATAGCTCTAGATCTAGGAAGTTAGTCTACATAATTGAGAAAGTTGAAAATGATCATGACATACCTCTATTGCAGTGGCATCCACTCCCTCTCCAGGGTGATCAATCAGTCTTATGACAAATTAATAATCAACAGGAGATGAAATTTGGGACACCTCATTAACCCCCACCCACTCCCTATAGATAGGTGAGGGCTCCAAAAACGATTCTCGCATAGCTTCTTAACATCATCGAGTCCCTGACTACTTGAATGGAAACCATGGAAGGGATACACACACCTATGTAGCCCAAGATAAAGCATATCCTGAATGGGTGGACAACACTTTCCCCCACCCAATTTCATAAATATCATCTTCGTCACTTTTGATGATAAAAGTGACCCCAAACAACATCTCACACACTTCATATCCTGATGTGGGATGACGATGGGACCTCAAGATAAATAGGAGGAGACAAAGTTGTGGTGTTTTGTATAGAATCTGACAAGGAAAACCATTGTTTGGTATAATAGTCTGTCAACAAGATCCATTACAGGATGGGAATAATTTCATGATTAATTCTTTTATCAGTTCATCTCAATGCTTAGGAAAATGACAATCGTAGACATGAGGAATTGAAAATAGTGAAAAAATGAGAGGGTGTTAGACTTCATATCCATATGAAAAAGTTTAACCTATTCACTCAACATATCTCTCTCTTAGGAATAAATATTAGAACTCTGTGATGAAAATATATGGATGAGTTGGAGACACATCTGATCCCAATGAAATATCCAGGTGGGTTCTATGAGTTCATATAAATGGAACAACACCTCGAGGATTCTATTAAGTAAACCAGATCCAAATATCAACTCAAGCCCTCATCAAAGGGGAAAGGCTTGTAAAATAAGAATCTATAGCCGTCACTCTCAAGTCATCAGTAGTGCCCATCCAAGCACCTGGAAAAGACCCTAACTGCCCAACACCTCCTGTCGAATGGTGAAAACCACAAAATTTCCCTCTTCTAGAAGCATAGAGAAATTAGGGTCACCTGATATTTGAGGAATGGATGAAAAAATCATACTCCTTATGAAATAAAAATGTCCCAAATTATTTCTTATTATCCATGGATAATAACCTACTCAAGATACCATAGCCTAGGAAGAATGATGAGGTAAACCTCACCGATTTTCCTGACTACTTCCCTTTCCATAGATGTCCAGGTCATAATATCAATGTCTGATTCATATTCAAATACATCCTTCAATTCAAGTTTGATTATGGAAAAGTGGTTCTAGATAACTTATTAGAGAAAGTGGATTACATAATCATTGTCCGGTCATAAGAATAGGGTGATTAGAAGAATGTTTTGGCAAAGCATGAATGAAAGTTCAACAACTAGATGACTCAAAAGATAATTGATCGAGCTCATGCCACACTAAGAGAATAGATGTGCATATCCATAATTTCTCCACTGTCCATGGTGGTGACATCCTATATGCCTCCCAAAAGTGGTCATGACCACCAAAAGAAAGAAGAAACAGAAAATTAGGATTCATATTCTACTCCAACACAAGCTCCAACTCTTACAAATTTCTTCCCTGTGACATCTGAAGAATGGGAAAAACCCCACTATATAAAGCCCTCAACATATGAAGAGGCCATATTTGGTTCCTTCAACATGATACACTTGGTAGAACCCTTATCTGATGGTGAATATTCCCCAGAATATAAGTTTCCCATACATAACTGGAGAATAAGAGGTTGTATGCATAGGAAATGAGGATATAGGGGATATCACAGGTGTTTTTGGACCCAATATTTTGGTCAAATACCCAAAGAGGACACATATGTAGTTGAAACTCTTGGTAAAGCACTCCAGCAGTCTCAAAAGAGGCATGGAGGTGTCCCATAACCCTCCACCAGTCACCCATGCCCATTTGTCTTACATGAATGCCTAGTGGGTGTTTTATTATCTGATCAACCAAGGAACATGGGAAGGTCAACATAGCCTTCACCACTAGAAGCATATCCTCCCTCGAACTATGATTAATAACCAGACCCATCCACCTCAAATGCCTTGATTCCTAAGATACATGTTAAGGATCAAACACACATCTGAATGCAATGACCTCTAGAAAAAAGTACGATATTCTAAGTAGATGGCGGTTGTCTTGTACAATCTCTCAATCCTAGATGTGATTCATCTTTCAAAATAACTCAGGTAGGCACTTTTTGAATCCATCCAAAGCCCATATAAGTTTGATAAAAAATTCACTACATCTGAGTTTTATCGAGTGGAGACCATGCTATCATAATTCCATGTCCCCATCTTGTTCACTAACTTGGATCAAGAAGAGGTCATCCAATGGAACATCATATCCCTATATGTTTTAGGAATAATCAATAATGTTGTCTTTCAAAGGAATCTGATTGGTAATGGTTTTGGGATCAACCTTATCCCATTTCGAACCCTCCAAAATTTTGGATATAATGAAGGGGACTTATCACCCACAAAGATGACCATTCAAGGGTATGATAAGCGTGATAAATGAACTCTTGAGTAGATCAAGATCACAACTCAATTTAGGGATCTCACATATGATGCCCAGTTTATGGTAATCTAGAAAAAAACTGGATACAATGTCCTTCTTGGAAGGCCCTAGATTCATAGCCTCTTGGTGGTACTTTCAACATTCCATCAATGTTTGAAATACCTCATTGATGGAAAGGTTATCATATTTCATGGTTATATCACCCACTTTTAGACATGATAAGCCACATATGATCAAGAAATTTTTTAAAAAAGGGAAACAAACAACCTATGGTGGATGATGATATATCAGTTTTATCCCTTAATGGATTGGGGACTTCCCCTAAAAATCCATAGAGTATGCTCGATTGTGACCATGTACTCCCCATAAATTTGGTTGAGGTGAAAGACTTGACACCATAGGTTGAATCTACTATTGTCCCTAGTGACAGTGTAAAAAATAATCACCTATATCATCTCTCTATAATGACTTAGGTAGAAGGGGATGATAATTTCTCTTCTTAGGGAATCTCTCACCCAGATAGTGATAGATAATCCCCCAGATTACCAAATTTGTCTAAAAGTGTCTCTATAGACTTATAAGTGGATGAAGATGAGGAAAGCCTTAAGAATACCCCTTCTGCATTCGAGAAAGGTGTCTCCGCCACCATCAAGGAGCTTAGGAAAGTGAATTTGGGAATAGAAGAAGAACTATAGCCTATACTAATTAGTGCCACTATTCCCCTCAAAGAGTAATAGATGTATATTTCATATCTAAAGAAGCACTTCTATATGTTCTCTTGGAAATAAAAAAAAATTCCTAGACTAAATATTGATGTGGGTAATAACCATCTCATACTACTTGATGATCATTGAGGCTTGAAGAAAGCATATTCGAGGATTCACCCCTATCATGAAACTAACGTAGAGGCGGAAGATAAAAATTTATCAAAGAGAACTTTGTCTGAGAAGTGAAATACCCAAGATGGCTCGCCAAAATCATCCCTGTCAAGAAAAATAATGGGTAGATTAGGGTCTATATCGATTTCAAATACCATAATCAACACTTCCCAAAGGACGATTTCCCATTTCCAATCATATAACTCTTGGTTGATGCAACTACTGGCTTCTAAGGCCTTTCCTTCATGGAAGAGTATTTAGGGTACAATCAGATAAAGATGTCCCTTAAAGATAAAGAATTAAATTCCTTCAAAGTACCTTAGGGTATATTCTGCTATTAGGTTATTCCCTTTGGGTTAAATAAAGTTGGCACTACATATCAATGTGTCATGCATTATATCATTAAACCATTCTTGGGAAGAATAGTAAAATGATATGTTAACGACTTGGTGGTCAATTCCGGATAGTGATTTGATCACTTCATGGAACTCCAAATAGTATTCGACAGGCTATGACATCATAGTCTAAGATGAATTCACTAAAATGAAATTTTTGGATAACATCAAGTAAGTTCCTTGGATTTGTGGTATTCCACCACGACATTGGGTTTTTTTATAGAGAAGACTAGTGAAATTTTTTCAATGTCACTCCCGGAAATATCAAATAATTGAGGGGGATCCACAGAAACATTGACTACATTTGGAATTTTAGAGCTAACCTCACCAGAAAGTCTCTCCCCTTCATCATCCTAATGAAGAAGGGAATCACATATCACTGGGAGGATGAATGCCCAAAAGATTTCAAAATTCTCAAGAATTATTTACTGTATCCACTGGTTCTGATGCCTCATGTTGAAGGGAGACCACTCATATTATATGTGTATGACATAGAATGATCACTAAGATCCCTCCTCATACAGGAAAATGATGGGGAGAGTGGGAACAATCTTCACTACCTCATCCGGACAATGTTAGGCACCGAGACCTGATAATTTGATGTCGAGAAGAACTCCCTACACTCATATTTACAGTATAAAAATGAGGTATTACATTCAGCACCATGAATTCCATCTAGTCTCTCATATTAATCTACTCAAGTACATCCTTGTCTGCCCTATATTGACTAGGAACTTGTCCGGATGTGCGGTCATTCTGCAGTAATACGACATTCAGTTCGTATCATAAAAATTAGTTAAAGGGAAATGCCTGAATGATTTCCTAGCAGCACATACTTACCTGGAGAATACACCAATATACACTGATATTCTAGATGAGGAGGTATTCTATTCCCATGACACTCCCCGAATATGGTAGATATATTTTTATGGAACCTCCCAGAGTCCCATCAACAAAATGATCGAAAATCCGAGACCCAATCAGGTTGGCTAAGGGACAGTATTTGTCTCTCCAGAGAAAGAAAATTTTCCCAACTCTTTATGAGTATCCAAAGTTTGCACAAATAATATGGAAAAATACGAAGCCCTCATCACTGGGTTAGAATTATTCATATAGCAACAGACAGCCTACCTGAATATCGAAGGAGATTCAGAACTAGTGATAAAACAGATCAATGGTGAATATACCATAAAAAAGGTAGAACTAACCCCTCTCACTGGCTACATCAGGGGACTAGTGGAAGAGTTCCCTTTTGATCCAATGTTGATTCATTTTCCCTAATCATAGAATGCTCGTGCCAACGCGCTAGCTAATGCAGCCACCATCCTAGTTGACCCTGATCAGGAGGAAACAATATTTCATATCACGCATCGAAGAATAGTACCACCAGTCATAATTTTTTATATGGAATAAATCAATCGGGTTAGTGTTTCCCTAGAGTGTTATGAACCGAAATCCACCCCTGGATGGATGGAACCCATAATTGGTTATATCCCAAATGGAGTTCTTATGACATATTGAGATGAAAGGGAATAGATTCGGTATCATGTGGCGAACTTTACCCTAAAGAGTGGTCCAAATTAATAGAGGTCACTCTACAAGTGTGGATTTAATGGAGTCCTACTCAGACGTATAGCAGAAGGATAGATTCTTTCCATCATTGAAGAAGTCCATGAGGGCTCCTGTGGTGCCCAAAAATCTAGGACCATGCACTCCCACCAAATCAAGAGGTTAGGATATTACTGGAGAACCATGATACATGGCTATGTATAATTCACCAATAAATTTCATGAATTCCATATCCTTGAAAACATCATCCATCATCCCCCAGAATTTCTACACACATATAAATATTCCAGGACATTTTTTTGTTTGGGGAATGGATGTTGTGGGTCCATATCCCCTAGAAATATCTAAGTAGTTCAAGTATATCCATATTACTAACAACATATTTTACAAATGTAATGAAGAAATACCCCTCAAGGAAGCCGAGAGAAATAATATCACTAACTTCATAAATTCCCATGTCATCACTAGGTTCAGGTCCCCTCACACAATAATGATGGAAAACGACACCAACTTTTATTCTATAGAGTCAAAGAAACTATAACAAGAGTACAATATAAAGCCCAAACACTAATATCTCTATTATGAATTGGAAAATGGATAGATAAAATCCTTAAATAAGACTCTATAAAATATACCATTGAAGATGGTGAAAAAGGAAAATAATTCCTATCCGTCAAGCACCACCATGATTTATGGGCCTACCGTACCACCACACATACTACTGCACAAGAAATTCCATATTAATTAGTGTACAATACCGGATTATTGTTACCCATATAATTCCAGATGCCTTCTCTATAAATAGAAATTTGTGGAAAACTCTTAGATGATAATTAATTTCAGAAGTATCTGGATAAATTGGAGTGTCTTGATGAGAAAAAATTGCGTACATTACACAACATCGAAGTCCACCAGAATCAGATCGCACGATCCTTTAGTAAAGAGATCTTCATCTATTAATTCCTCCTAAGTGAACTAGGGTTGTCTCTCAGGACCCCGATGATACTAAGAAAAAATCATCCAAAGTTAGAACCCAAATGGAAAGGGCCTAACATCATATATAAGGTTTATCATAATGGAGATTACTCACTGGACACAATGGATGGGGTGCGGGCCACCCCCCCCCCCACCAATGTGATATTTCTTAAGAAATATATTGCATAACTATTATGAAGAGAGCATGTCCTGGTTGTTTGAAATTTAACTACACCAGTCCATCATAATAACATGATGTTAAATGATACATAGCTCATTATGGAATCATGAAATTAAACTACATATCGTCTTACATCATGAACACATGATGTTAAAATGTACAGATAAATACTAGTATCAAGACATTAAACTGCATGATATTCCATGTCTTAACCACATGAAATTAAATTTTATGGAGACACTCTCACTGCATAATGTTAAGCTTCACGATAAGAAGAATATCCCTAAAAACTGACCACCTAAGATCCTGATCTGTGAGAAAGAAGGATGATATTCCCCTATCCCTAATGCGAGAGACAACTTCACACAGGGAATCTATTCATCCAAGAACTAGGTGAGGATTGATTCCTACCATCACAAGATATGTAGTGACACTCGAAACTCTAGCATTGGCCCCATTAATAATCTTCATTTTCCTTCACATCAGGTGATCCTCATCCTCACTTTATGATGTTAAACTACATGGATAATGTCCTTACCACATGATATTAAACTGCATAGGTTCCTAGAACTATGTGTGGATTGATTTTCATTTTCAACGAGATACATAGGGATGCCTCGATCCTATATCTTGGTCCAAAAACCAAATGATACAAATTTACCCTATCCTATCCTTAACCATATCTACACGGTGAGAGGTACCCTTTCCATTACTTGTTTAACACACCGATCATAGCTCACATGAGATTAGGAATTTCAGTAAGGTATTCCCCACACAAACAAGGCATAATGGCCCATGATGGGTTCATCACTATCTTGAATGAAAGACCTTAATATTCTTACCATGAGTCCTTGCCACATGACATTAAACTACATTGTTGATCTCCTTTTCATGACATAAAATTGCACATCCCTATGGACCTCACCCGAGAGGACCACCATTTTCAGTGTTGGTCTCCTACCACACCACCATTCAATAACTATGTGTGACTTATTTCCTAAAATCATAGGATACATAGTGACTCTTGAATCATTAATCATGGGTTTAGTCACAATTGACATAAAATTTCCCACTCTCTGTGTATAGGCTAGACTTGCAAAGAAAGATCCTTCATTGAGAACTACACATGGATGGATTCCTATCATTATAAGATATATAGTGATGCTTGGATATCTATCCTCAAGTACAACAACCAAACCCATTTTAAAATTGAGAATCCAACTTCCTTACCATATGATGTTAAATCGGGAAGTTCCTCAAGAACTATGTGTGTCATGATTCCAATCATCACACGATATGTAGTGACACCCGAATCTCCTATCCTAGACCTAACTTCAATAATCAACGAAAAAAATTATCACCCCTACGTACATTACAAACTTGAATATAGTTTTTACCATTACAAAATGAAGTGTATCTTGGTTCTTATAATCACAGGATATGTAGTGACATTTAGATCTTTAATACAGGGCCCAACTAAAACAACGAATGAAAAAAAATGTACCACAAGAAACATAGGGGCCAAGTCATACCAATCTATTTTTCCTACGCGTGAGTAAGATCTAAGTACGACCTTCTTTCACATGTAATATACTATGTACAATTTTCCCTTCACTTCCCACATCCTTATAACATGAAATTAAACTGTAAGGAAAACACCCTGGTTTCTTGACATTAAAACTACACAATAAAAAATTACTTACCACATGAAGTTAAACTACAAGTAAATTTCTTTACCTCATGATGTTAAAACTTTAAGGAAACGTCTTTACCACATGATGTTAAAACTTCAAAACAAACCACCTTACCGATTGATGTTAAACTACACAGAGAAAAACACATCCCCACTACATGATGTTAAACTGTGGAAACCATCATCCATTTTCATCCCTTATCAAAGGACCATGAGAGCCTTACCCCAGTCATCTAGAGAATGAGGGGATTCCATCATCTTTTAATAACCTCAATCCATAAATCACACTTCATGTATTGAGTACCTAAGATTTACAGAACCTTCTATGTACCTTGTAAAAGATACTCAACTTCAATAGAACCTTTATTTAATTATTCATGTATGCCTATGAATCCTTCATATGTGCCTATGGTTCTCAACCAAATGTGTCACTCTGCAAAAATGGATTTTCTATCCTTGTGATCCCTGTCATCACCATGGAAGAACTCAACAACTCAGTATGGTCTAAAATACTCCTAGTATGATTATCCCATATCATTACTCATGACCCAAAAGTTTTGATACATAGTTTAAAGTATTTCTATCTCCTTCTCAGAAGGTTTTTGGGGTGGTCCAAACCTTGGGGATCCTAATTCAGTTCATGTGTATCATCCAACATAGTAGGTCTATGTGCACCAAGACCTTAAAATTCATGTACTATGGTCAAAGAAGTATGATGTTAAACTGTATCCTATAATGGTTCAAATTAAAATAAATTAAAATTCTAAGAGAAATAGACACAAAACTTATTAGGATGAAAAACCAAAAAGTGCGGCCTAAGAAAAATTCAAGTCTTTTCTTGCTAAACTATCCATCTCCAGAGTTTATGAAAAAATTAGGGCACAAACAACATAAAGATCATAGGGCCTAATCTGTAGCCCTATTAAAAGATAAGAAATGATTAATAGACCCCCATGGTATAGGAAATATTTAGAGTAATAATTTTTCACATCTCCACGCCACCAGAATATGTTTTCTGGGTGGTGAAACAACTTTTAGGGTGCTTGAACCCTTATTGGTGTTACAATTTCCATAAATCATACTTTATTATTTGAGTGCCTCATCTCACCAAAACCTTCCATGGATCTTGGAAAGGATAAGTGGCCTCAAGGTACCCTTTTATTGACTATACATGTATGCATATTACTTCTGCATATGTGCCCATGTTTGTCAGCAAAATGTGTCACTCTAAAAAAAGGGCTTTCTGATCCTTGTGATCCCTGACACCGCCACAATAGAACCCAACACCTCAGTGTGTTTTGGGTCATTCTCGGTATGACAATCCCAGACCATTCTCATGGCCTAAGAACTTTGAAACATGATTTACACTTCCCATACCAACATGTTCAAGTAGATTGACATCGTCGACATTATGTCATTGTGTTTTCTACCCTTTCTCAAGGATGGAATCCGACACTCTATTCTCAAACCTTTGATTTCCAACAACTCATGATTAAAAACCACTTGGTGTAGGGATAAAGCTTCAAAATTTAAGACCCGAACTACCCTAGGGAGACAAAACCCTTCCTAGATAGCTTTAATCCCATAACCAATATCATTATCTGGATGTTTGAGTCTTAAAAAATCGTTCATGGACCTCATAAGTTAGTGGATATCATCTTTTTATTGACTATGATATAAATTAATAAGGTATTTAGCCTACCAACTAAAGTTATATCATCCTTTCAAGAAAATTTCTTCAATCTGTGTGAGCCCTGGCAACACCACATAAGAACCTATCACCTCAGGGTATTACGGATCATCCCTGATATGTATTCCCCATCCAATATTCACAGACTCACACATTTTGGTTATGAATTATATCACCCATATCCCAAATATCAATGTTGTCCTTGCATCCCTAGTATTTCTCCAAAAATCAATATTCACCCCATAAAGCTTCCATGAACCTTTGAAAAAAATTGAGACTCCTCCATTTGGAAATGTTACCGATACATAAGGGCTTTGACCTACCAACCAGTGGAATCTACTCCTTGGAGGAAAAGAGATATGATACTCATGAACCTCGATAACACCACAACAATACTCAATACCCCAAAGTGTTTTGGACCATTCCTAGAATGTCTACACTATATTCCATGTTCATCAATCAGGTTTGAGATAAATACCCATAAACTAAAGCAATAAAAGGTTTGAGATAAAATACCCTAAAATATAGTGATAGAAGGTCAAATATGAAAGAACCTAAACTACAACAATAGAATGTATGAGCTAAAAACCCCTCAACTACAGCAACATAAGGTTTGAACTAAATGACCCTAAACAATTCAATAGAATGCACATGATAAAAGAACCTAAAATAATGTGATAGAAGGTATGAGATAAAAGACCCTAATATAAAGTGATAGAAGGCCTGAGATAAAAGTCTCTAAACAAAAGAGACAGATGGTCTGAGTGAAAAGACCCAAAACTACAATAATATAAAGTCTAACCTACATGAACCTAATCTACAATGATAGAAGGTTTGAGCAAAAAGACCCTAAAAAATAGCAATAGAAGGTTTGAGCTAAAAGAACTTAAACTAAATTGATATATAGTCAAAGATAAATGACCCTAAACTAAAGTTATAGAAGGTCCGAGCTAAAATAACCTAAACTAAAACTATAGAAGGTCTGAGCTAAAATACCCTAAATTAAAGTGATAAATGGTCTAGGCGAAAATACCCTAAACTAAAGAGATAAAATTTCTGAGTGAAAAGACCATAAACTAAATTGATAGATGGTAAAATATAAAATAACCTAAACTAAAGTGATAGAAGGTCTGATCTAAAATAACCTAAATTATGGTAATAGAAAGTTCGAGCTAAAAGACCCTAAACTATAGTGATAAGTGGAACGAGCTAAAAGATCCTAAACTAATACGTTAGAAGGTTCTGGCTAAAGGACCCTAAACTAAATTGATAGAAGGACCAACTTTAAAGACCCTAAACTACATTCATAGAAGGTATGGGCTAAAATACCCTAAACTATGGTGATAGAAGGTCTAAGCTAAAATAACCTAAACTACATTCATATAAGGTTTGAGATAAAAGAACCTAAACCAAATATATAGAAGGTATGAGCTAAAATACCCTAAACTATAGTGACATAAGGTTAGAGATAAAAGACCCTAAACTAAAACAATAGAGAGTTTGATCTAAAAGACCCTAAAATACAACGATAGAAATTCTGAGATAAATGACCCTAAACTAAAGTGATAGAAGGTAAAAAAATGACCCTAAAAGATGGTGATATAAGGTTCAAGCTAAAAGACCCTAAAATGTATCCATAGAAGGTCCTAACAAAAATACCTTAAACTAAAGAGATAAATGGTATGATCTAAAAGACCCTAAACTAATGTGATATAAGTTCCCAGCTAAAAGACCCTAAAGAATAGCGATACAAGGTTTGAGAAAAAAGGCCCTAATATACATCGATAAAAGGTCTGAGATAAAATAACCTAAAATACAACAATAGAATGTCTAACCTAAAATACCTTAAACTATAACACAATAAAAATTTAGTTCGAATGAATGAAAAATATTGTAATTCCCACTATATGACCTCAAAAAAAATCAAGCAACACTCACTAAGCCTATCGAATTTGGAAAACAAAAGAGCACTCTCCCTCTAAGACATATATCCTACCCAGATGATCCTTCTATGAATCAAGTGATCTCAAGATAACTAGAAAAAATACATCAATAAAAAATCTCATGTTGGTGGGAATTAATAAGCACTTTGTGAGATGAATCTATTATGATTTAATATTTAGATCTAGTAATTTAGGTTTACTTGATATTATGAAAAGGATGAGTATCTTTGGCAGTACATATAGTATCCGATCAATGAAAATTCATGTGCATCATGAATGAAAGAAAAATAGATGACAACATCTAATGTCCAATAGATCTTTTCACTAATTGAATATAAGATGAGGAATATAGAAATTTTGGAGTCTTTCCAAGAATCTCATAAAAAATTACATCAAACAACAATATGATTCAATTAGATAAGCTATCTAGGTTGGGAATATTCTAGTGAGAAGTGTCAATTGAATGCTGATGTGCCCATCGACCTGCCTCTTCTGCTTTAGCCCTAGGACAGATAATCTCAATTAAAGAAGCCAACTCTTCAACTATATTTTGTACAGTTTAAATGCGGAATGTGACAATAAGATATGAAACCTAAAGAGAGCAATTATTTCTTCATACCTTCTTGTATCCATGGTCCAGACATCCATATGGGATTATAGATTAGGCATAAACCGGCGACTCTTCTCCAGTTCCTCTATATCTTCCTTCATCTGTCCAATAAGGGGAGCCTTGTATTCAAAATCACGAAATTTCATCTCATTGGAGGCAAGATATTTATGAGTTAGGATAATTTGATTAATTATTTCATATAGTGTATGGAGATCAAATTCATCCGTCCCAAGTCATTAAAAAACTAATGAAGGTGTTCCCCTTGGTCATGAAATGATTCTAAAGGAGTCTTAGTAATCAAGGTGTGAATCTACTACTTGATAATCCTATATCATGTATGAGCCTATATGAATGATAATATGGGTACACTAGAAGAAGGAAGAGATAGTTGAGATGAAAAGTAAATAGGATAGGAGGCTCCACATTTCACCACCTGAACAGGGGCGTCACCTATTTCCTACAGCAGATGGATGATTTCCTCAAAAGATTCTATCTCGCTATCGGGGCAGTCATCACTGGGAAGAGGGAGTTTCTTCAATGTCTCTCATAATTTATGTATTAACTCTATTATTTCCATGGACAAAGGGTTTGATATAGAAAATGGATTATCCATATGTTGAACGAGTTGGTTTAGCATTCCATCCAGATAGGCTACTATCCAAGCTTGGGCATAATCCTGTGTAAGAAAGTTAGAAGAATAAATAGATAGAAGAATGACCTAAACATCAGTGTCTTCACATGAAAACATCATCCAAAACTAGTGGATGATCATAGTGTGTCATTCTCCTCGCACACTAGCTGAAGGAAGAGAAGATACCCTTTAGGTGCTTCCAAACTGATGCAAAAACCGATAAGGTGTATATGGATCAGAAACAATCAGCTCATCCATCATGTATGCAAGAACCCTATCTTGAAGTGATATCATGTATGAAATTTCATTGATAGAGTCATTTCCATTGTTAATAATCATCCCAATAAGTGCATGGTATGGGGTGAAATCAAAGCTATTAGATTAACTCAACACATCTATAGCCTCGTTAGATCTTAATGACATAGCCCCAACCCCAGAGATGTTCAGAAACATAAGATGAGATAAGGTGTCAGGGATCCTAGTGGAATTATTATATTCATAGCAATGGAAATTCTCCCCATCTAGATGAATATAAATTGGAAGGGACCACTAATCCTATAGTGGGTGTTGTCTTATTAGATATGGCCCAAGAGTTGGTAAAGGTGTGCCAGGGTTGAAACCATAAGATTAAGGAATTTTCCCACTACTATTTGATCTTCCATTACTAGTGTACTATCCAAGATCCCAATACATGCATCCCCAACTAGGAAAAGCCATATGTTCTAAAACTTGGATTAAAATCCCACCAGTCGAAGGCTTAGAGGTATCACTGAATTCACTTGATATCCACATGATGTATGATCTACAGCTTCTAAAGTGGCCCAATACGATCCATCACTATCATGATCTTTATTGGAAGGGCACTGATGGGGGTGGATAGCTATTGTACTAACCCCACTATGATAATGGAAAATTTTGATCAAGTATTTGAATGAGATAAGAGAGCACATGGTCAATTCCTCTCTCATCTTCTCCTTCATAATGGTGAGAATTTCTCTTGTGAAAAATGGATTCTTCAAAGACCCATCCCAGATATCCACAATAGGGAGGAAATCCTCGTACATATCTCCGAGAGGGGGGATCCCACCCAGTTGGTAGAAATCCCATAGGATGATTACCACCTCATCATGGGAAAGATGAAATAAGTTTGTTCCAAGGCACAAAAAACTGATCATTTCTCAAAGAAGATTAGGATGGAGATAGAAAATAAGTCAGGAAATCCATAATGATTCCTAAATATAAACCTTATATAACTGATGAATAAATTCTAAGAAGTTCTAGAATGGCCATTTCCATTCATCAAAAAAATTACCACTAGGATAAAGATCCCATTTTGAGCTTCATACGCCACCCGGGATGTTCAGAGAAGATGTAAATATACTCTAGTAACTATGAAAAAAAGGTTGATGAGAAAAATCACATCCATCCGGAGCTAAGGGAGTGTTTTCTAAAATATAAGACAACCCTTAGGATCGACTTTCAACTAGTTGTCCGTCCTCAACAATTTTCGTCTGAATATAGTCAAGAGAATTTGAAACCCAACAAGATGGGAGAATGAATTATGAAGTAGGAATGGTTGCATCATATAACAAGACAAAACTATATAGATGAAGCTAGAATGATAAAGGATTATTTTGAAACATGAATGAAAGGAACCATTTCAGAATATCGTTATCAGAATTCAATTTTTATCAAAAGTCAGAATTGTGACTTCTAGAGACCGCGACCCTTTGATTCTCCACAGAAGGATATCTTTGACATGATCTAGAATTCCTATGAATAAAAGTAAGTGTCATATGTTAGACAGATAAAAAAATCTTATCAATGGAAAGAAATATAATTTCTATAGAATCATGTGCATTACATGAATCAGCAAAGGAATTCATGAATCACATAAAGTATTCATGAACCACATGACTCTTGATGATCTTAAAAGTGACATGAACCTACAAGGAATCATGTAATCGCATGACCCATCATAGGAATTGTGGTCGTGTGACCTTAAAATGGTCACATGAGCCTCATGATATGAAAAATATCATGCGATAAAGACATAATATTCCAAGAAACCCACAAGATAATCACGTACCCATGACCAAAGTTCAAGATATTACTAAAGTTTAGTTCTTGATGGGTTCAAGTGGGAGCCTGGGCAAAGAAGGTATTGCGAGGCGACTCTTGTTGAAATGGTCTCATGGTGAGGACTCATGAGCAGATCTAGCAGGAGGGTCTTGTAATGATGCTACATGATAGAATAAGGGAGAGAGAGATCTAGAGAAGTGAGTGGTTGGTTAATGGATATCCCTCCAATCCCTATTTATACAGAATCCTATAAAATACAAAATATCATCCGAAAGATCGAGAATCACCCAAGACAATGATTGATGATAACTCCAAATACTCAGGAAGACATTTACTTTCCTCAGAACTAAGCCCTCCTCCCTACGAATGTCACTCAGGATGGGGAGGGAATTTGTTAACACCTATAAAATGAGCACATAAAAATCCAAAAAGGTTAAATTACCTAAATGTGGGTATTATTTTCCTCACAAAGAAAAGGAATAAAGAGGAATAGATCACATGGATCACGTGAAACCCTAGAAGACGTGTGTAATCATAACCAATAGAAGGTTAAGCACAATGCATAACATGTGGAAGGCCCCATGAAGTTACTTCGACAAGACCTTACACTCTTAGGAAGGAACCCCAAACAATCAATGATCATGTGGTGATAACTAGATAAGCTCTCCTTGGCCACACGACTTTTCAACTAGAGGTTTCTTGGAAAATTCTCCAAAAAATCTTGGAAATTATGGGGAAAATATCCAAAAGGAGACATCCACTTACGAGCATAAAATTTACATGACACAAAACTTATGGGGAGAATGATTAGCCTTAAAACATTAAATAAAACTCTCAATATCCCCATAATTCATAAAATAAAAAATGGTTATAAATAAGGAGGAGTGATCCTTTTGTGGTGGTAAAATTCACATGGTATGCCCCCTAGTGATCTGAGAGACACCACAAGTTCCCAGTGACATGTCTACCACATCTCGTGAAAGCCTGATATCTTTTTATCCTTGTCACATGAAGGGCCTCAGACATATCTTGTAAGCCTCTCACCCCCCTTTTCTACATATGTACAAACAAATTGAGTTTTACATGAAATTCTTTCAAATAACTTTGTTTTTCATGGAACAAATCACCAAGAAGTAGAGTGATTTTATTTAAAAACACTCATGAAACCTCACAAGATCCCCCACTACTGTAAAATAATGAATGGAAAAAAAATGGAGAATGAGAGATCCTATCATGGTTGTAAAAATATCAAAACACACTCAGGGTGTTGGGATCATGGTATCCTAAGAACCCCTAACAGGCTGGTCTAATTTCATGAAGGACCCCTGATAGGTCATCCTAGTCTCATGGAAAGTCCTAGAAAAGTCACCCGAGATCATGTGGAGGCCTTTAAAAAGGAACCTAGATCCCATGAAGGCACTTGGAAGCTTTAACTAGAAAATATGAAAGTCCCTTGTCATATCCTCCTGATTCAAAAAATTCCCCGTTAATTGGAAATAATTTAATAAAGGAGGCATTGATGGGATGATATCGTGGTCGTAGAAAATCATGCAATAACTCCAGAATGATGTATGGTAGGAACTTGCGGAGCACGTGATGCTGAATCCCTCCACTAAATCCATCCTACATTTGTGCGATACATTCCTTGAAAAGTTGTGAAAAACTCAAGTGGTGAGGCCTATAAATACCCCACCCCAACACCAAATAAGGGGGTTGGACTTTTTGAATCCAAACACACTAGTTCACTAAGAACCAGAGCAGATATCTCAGAGAGGATATTCTTGTGACTGTAAAATCTTCCCATCAAGTAATACCTAGGGAATAACTAGATAAACTATGCGGAATGCATAATCACTTCATGTGATCACTCATAGAGCATGTGAAGGACTTCTAGTGAGATACTCTAAAGTCATCCCATATATGTTCTAAAACATGTGAGACATAAAAAAAAGATAACTTTGAACAAGTTAGGGCATATGAAATAAAAAGGACAGAATAAATTATAAAAACATGATACTTATGGAATGAACAAATATGCCGATCCACACACACTTTGCATGAACCACACGGGTCATGAGACAACACTAAGTCATGTCACCCAGATCATGGGACGCTCCTTTGGTATACTATTTGGATCATGAGAATACCTCTAAACATGTCAAAAAAAGTCACATGGCACCTCTCGTGCATGCCACACAAGCCTTGTAAAACCCCATGAGCTCTCCAACCTGGAATTGTGGTTTCCTTCAGACATGCTCCTAAATCATATGGCGGCACAAGTACATATCCGTTGAGTCTCTTGGTAGAACCCAAACATATCAACATGCTCTCGGGGGATCCTCCAGGTGCACCATCTAGGTATCATGATGACCTCCATAAAAGTATTCCAGGACATTCAGCACCCTCCAAGACATGTCACATTGACTCTTGCATTTCCCTCCATGAGTTTTAGTACTATCTTGAAATGAAACTAGGTAATGTCAATCGAATCATGTGATGTCCTCTAGGCATGTCATTCATGATAATAAAATGGATTCCAAGATCAACATGACAGGTCTTACTATGTCCTTTGGACAAGTCATCCTAGATCCTATGAAGACCTTCATACATTCCATCTAGGTTAAATAGAATCCCTCAAATTAGTCAACCGGGTCATTTAATTTTCTTCAGACATGCCAGGAAGACACCCTAAGACATGACAAGTAGAAAATCAATGCATTCCAAGAGAACAATAAACACATATTATGAGAACAATAAGGCCATGTCTAAGGGCATCTTAGGGCTTCATAACCTTATCCACCCTCGGTGTGTAAGACCTGATCAAAAGAGAAACCTTAGTGTGTAATCCCTAATTAAGGGAACTATGATGAATCTGATTCTTGGTATAACTAGGATACATAGGACACCTCCCTGATTCCCAAGCTCTATATTAAGTATCCAAAAGGTATTCCTAATGTATAAGTCCCAAATCTATAATTAATGACACTAATTACTTTATATAACTTGTTTCCCACACTGAGCATAGATCAAATTTACATAGGGAGTCACAATGGTCATATCATTCACGTGACATATCTCTATAAGGATAAGGGAAATGACAGTGTGTAAGCCCCAACCAGTTGAACTACGAGGACTCAAATTCCAACCATAACCAAGATATGTAAGACACCTTCCTAAGTCCAGAGCCCAAACTCAAATCGGTATCCACCTCAATGTAAGTCCCTCCATGTCACTAACATTTCAATCATTAGGACCCAATCATTCCCATGGGCTGAATAATATACATTGAACTATAAGGACTCTAATTCCTACCACAACTATGATACATGTGAACCCTTCCTAAGGATTAATCCCAAGAAAAAATGGGAATCCACCTCAGTTTAAGTCCTTCCATGTCTATTAAATTTCAACTATTAAGACTCAATCATTACCATTGGATGATCATTCTACCTCATCCATTAATAAAATGAGAAGCTAACTGAACTATGATGACTCTGATTCCTTCTATAACCAGAATACATAGGATTCCTCTCTGAGGCCTAAGATCCATATTAAACTTCCCAATGGAAATCCCAGTACATAATCCCCATGTCCATATTCATTGAGGATGATCAATTACTATCCATTGTTTCTCACACTAATCATTTCTCACATGGGATTAAGGAGATACAATGAACACATCACTGGCATAATGAATCTCTAAAATCCAACACGATATCTGTATGTAAGCCCTAATTAGTGTAACGATATAAATGTCCCTCATATAAGGGAATCTACTTTGGGTCCAGTCCTAAGGGAATGATTGAACAATGATAACTTTTATTCCTACTATAACTAGGATATATAGGATGTCTCTTTAAGAATCGATCTAAAATATATGGTTCCTAAGTGCTTTCACATATGTATTTTCCATATGGTGTTAAACAACACAGGTTTAATGAAATAAATGGGTTTTGATTCCTATAATCACTAGGATATGTAGGATGACTCATAATGGCTCAATTCCCTCTTTAGAATATAAACCACCACCCTGCATGGTGGAAAATTCTGAAGTTCTTGGTTATATGACTTTAGAATATAAGTAGTAATTCATTGCTGGGAAATGGATGAATAAAATAAGATATATACATATAGATTCAATAATGAGATTTCCATTTCTTTTTTATATAATGATATAGAACCTATAATCATTTTATTAGGGTAAACGGTCTTGTATCGATAATAGGAAGAAATTATAGATCATATATTAAATCTATAATAGAGTCCTGGAGTATGCAACATTTCCCCCCCAAAATGTGTGTTGAGCCTGATCTCCCATCCTCTCGATCAATGTGAGTCCCTAAACGTCATTGGTTATGAAACCACAATTGAACACCTGCCTTTAGAAAATAGGTCCACACCCAATTATGGATGAGAGAACCAACCATATTTTCTATTAAGAACAATGATGGTGACACGATGTTGATAATTGGGAAAGAAATGAACCCCCCACAATCAAACATCAAGCTAAACCAAATCCACCTCAAATAGGGGTTCCTGATTATATCTTATCCATCAAAACAAACATGAGTAAAGGAGATATAAGAAAGGGTAAGAGAAGATTCTTATTAAGGTTAAATAATGGATATATCAGTGATCACTTGATCCTAACATAAATAGAAGTTTATAAGAACCAGATTATAACATTTTAAAATCATACCCTGTATATCATAGATCATAATCTTTGGTCATAGAATAAATCATTGTAGTTCATAAGACATGAATCATAAATAAATCAAAGAACAAGAGACATGAGGGAATAATATTCTCATAAGAAATATGTTTTTTGTAATATAAATAAGTATATAAATTCATTTCCTTAGTATTCAAGGATCACTTTTAAGACTATCATAGTGGAATGGGTTAACTCCATAAACCATCATAGAAGTCATGTTTGACTCCAAATACTATCATAATAGAAAAAGTCCCTTACTGAACAGGGTTCACTATCCATCCTAGTCCTATTTATCTCATGAGATGTCAATATTTACCTAATGCATTGGAGGTAGATATAGGACCCACCTATCCTTAGTAATAATATGACCACCATCCTTGGTTATAATGTATCCACCATCCTTAGTTATAATGTAACCACTATTCTTAGTTATAACATAACCACTTTCAATAGTTATAACATTACCACTTTTCTTGGTCATAATGTAACAAACATCACATAATAAAAAACATGCATATATGTGCCACAATATCCTAAAAAATTCATCATATCATCACATCATAATCCATGGAAAGAAAATGAGTTTCATAAACATTTCATCAATTAAATGTAGCATAACCCATGGAAAATAAATGTGCTTCATAAAAATCTCATCACCATAAACATTAAACATCTGGAGAAAGATTATGAATGGTATCAAAGAATAATATATCTAGTAAATCGTAATTATCATAAAAAGGATATTATCATATATGAAAATTCCATTAAATTATCCCTGAAATATTTCTTGAGGAAAAAAATATTTTCATTTTTAAAATCATTTATAAAATAAAAATATTTATAAAATTTTATAGATTTTTTATTTGAAATGAACCTCAGAAAATTTTAAAGGGTTATTCAAATACTTTAGTGGTCATAACGGTGGGAAATTCCATTCATTTTGTATAAGTTAAAAGAAAACATTCCTTTTACATTTTCAGTAAAAGTGTAAAAAAGTTCCTTATTCATAAAATAATAAGATGATTCATTTTAAAAAAAATTTTAAACATTAAAACATAGTTAGAAATGAATTTAAAAAATCATATGATAATTTTAAAAGTCTTTTTGAAGAAATATTTAGAAAACATGGATATGGAAGAAAGTGGTTTTTTGACCGAAGAGTGAAATGAAGTTGATTTTTCTTAAAAAACATATTTTCTATTTTTTGAGTACTTAAGGTAAAGAAAATGAATGGAAAACATATATTTTCAAGAAATAAACCAAGGATAATAAAATTTATGAGTTTCTTAGATCATAACAGTTCATCACAGAAAACATAATCACAAACAATCCTGATAAACAATGAAATTGTAATGTAAAACCCTTTACTGCTCTGGTAACATTTAAATCATTAGAATTATTAAATAAATAACCAAATATGGATATGTATATTCCCATAAATTTAATAATAACAATAATAAAATTCATTCATGAAATTATATACATGACATAAAATAAATAAGTGGTGAATATGACATGTGACTCACATAAATAAAAGTGACACAAAAAACCCTTACCTTAGGTCTAAATTCCTTCATACGCATTGGAATATCCTATATAATAAATATAGAATTATTATAAATATGTTAAATAACTTTAAAAATATATATCTTACCATATATTGTTTACATATAACCTTTTATCACCCTTTTATTAATAATTCTTTATTAAAATCATTGTTCTGGGTGATATTTTCTTTGTTTTTCGCGTATGTTTTGGTTCAGTAGTTTTGGACCTTGTATTATGGTCATGGTTAAATTATATACATAATTTTAATAATTATATATATCATAAATATTAATTATATAAATTTTTATAGTCATTAATATAAGTAGAGATAAAAAAACAAACTACACCATTTATGAGGACAGTAGACCGTACGTATGTATGAACACAATTTTTATTTTTTTAAAAGACGGAATGAAAGAAATGTATAAAATAAATAATCTTATAAAATAAATATTATATAATATATATAATATTTATTCATTAAATATATTCTTATTATCTTCCATGTAAAATAGAAATGAAAAACAAATCACATCACTTCATTGAGGCGGTAGTCCACACGTATGCACGATCGACATTATTATTTTCCAACAGTTTGCAAGGAAAGAAGGTAGATATGATATTATAATTATATAAGTATAATTATTTTATAATTATAATATATATATAATAATTGTATCATTATTTCCATCCATAAAATATGGTGATGTGAAATTAATTGTATTGCTACGTTGAGACAGAAATTCATACGTACACATGAGCGATATTTTCACTTTACATTTAATGAAAGGATGGTGAATAATGATGGTTTAATAATCATAATAACATTTAATTATATTTATTATAATTAATATATCATTTTATGAATAATATCACAAATTTAGAGTATGCAAAATAATAATTAAAAAGAAAGTGACCGGTTAAGGAGATTAACTCTTCTTTGAAATAACTCCTTTAGATATCCTCTTAAGGGCTCTATGTTTGGTCTCTTGGGAATAAAAAAAGTTATATAATATGTATAGGGGGTTTTAAAAGATATATATTTGGTGTTTTTTGGATCTATAAGGATCTAAGTGGTGCAAAGAAGACAAATGAGTGGTTCCCTTTTATAATTAATGGGAGGGGAAACATTAGAATTTCATTAAAGATTAAAATATATTAAAGTCATTCTCAAGGAAAATAGTTAAAAATTGACTCTAAATGGGTAAGGTATGATATTTTAGACCAAATATTAACCATATTCTTCTCTTTTAACATTTTTATGATTTTAAATTAATTTAATAAAATATTTTATTTTTCCGTAAAATATCATTATTTCCAATTTAGATACTATTCATTAAATTTGAATTAAAAGGCATAATAAAAAATTTGGTATTATAATTTGTTTATTTAACATAACACTAATATGTCATATAAATACAAATAAATTCATATACACATTAACAAACTCAAATTATATTACTTTTATTATTTTTAAAATCGTTTTATATATTTTTTTATTAATTGGATAAATATTGCATCAGTGTTGCATAAACATTTAAGGTAAATATTTAATAACATAAAATTATAAAAAATTTATCATCATGAATATAATTTTTTTATTCAAAAAAATTATATTAATTTTTTTGGTAACTAGTTTTTTTCCTTATCTGAACACATAAGAGTTATTTAAAACTAAGAGAGTGACACTTTTTAAATTTCTTTTGTTTAAATATTATATAGGTCATTTTATTGTATAATTTTCCACTAAATAAATTAATTTTTAGCATAAGGTGATATGGGTTGAATTGAATTTATCCAATAATAATTTTTATGAAAATTTACGGCCTTATAACTTAGTTTTAGCCTAGATTAACCTGATTTACCCTTTACCGAGGTGATAAATTTTAACATGGTTATTATTCATATTGATAAAAAATAAAATGGTTTTATTTAAAAATTTAAACCTCTTGATTAAAAATATATAATCCATATTATCAAATATAATTTCTACCTGTGGCATAAATTTATTTAAAAATAAGCGTACAACCCGCGACAAAAACTGCTTTTTAGAAAAATACATTTTTAAGCATAAAATATGGTTTATTTTTATCTCATGCTTAGAAAAAATATTATCTGAATGGTTAAACATTTTAATTCAAATATAATATATAAATTTAATTAAAATAATTCAATTATAGGTATTAATTTAATTTATTAAGATAAAAACGTATTGGGTGCATAAAAATAGTTTTTTCTAAAAAATATCATTTTTACTTTCAAATGTTTTTTATTTTTACTTCTTTTTATTTGATATCAAATAATTAATTTATATATATTTAACAATAAATGTTTTATAATTTATTCAGTAAAATTCATACCCTCCAATCCAACGGCTAGGTGATAACTATAATTTAAAAGTATATCATGGTTCTTTTAAGCTCGGTGTTATGGGTAACACAAGATATCAAAGAAATTAAATTTATTTGAAAAAATATTTCATAAATTATCAGGGTGTTAAAAGTATAGTGTATTTATACAAAGGAATTTACCTCTAAAATTAAGATACCCTAGAAGGATTGATATACCTTTTAGAATAGGATGAAGCGAGGATAAAAATTCATTGTGTGACCTAAGATCCAGTGTCAATCTTATACCTTTCTCCTTATTTAAGGAACAAGGTATAGGGGAACTTAAATAAACATAAATTTCAACAAAACTAGTTAACAGGACCATCAATAAACTTATATAAATGGTGTATGATCTATTATTAAATGTATAGAAGATCACATTTCCCACTAATAACCTTGTGCTATAACTAGTTCATGAAAAAAAGCTTCCAATCATCTTAGGAAGAACTTTCTTTGATACAAGTGTGGATGTTATTGATGTTTAGTAGGTAAAATTGTTTTTTATATGGTTTATGATCAAGTATAATGTATAGTTTTTATGGAATATACATAATGGGTTATTTTTAAGTTTATTTATGTTGTTGAATAAGTTATTAGAGTTTAGATAAGGAGGCATATTCATGGTAATTCTGATGAAATAATTGAAGGATCAGTTTCTAACAACTTTAGAGTAAATTATGTTGAATTTTATTTTACATAATAATTTTAAAGTATAGTTAGTATTCATATAATAAATAGTTATATCAAAACAAAAAACTAATATTTGGTTTAATAAGTAAAAAGCTGTTTTTTAGAAAGTATCACTTAAGATTATAATCAACACTCACAATCAATTTTTTTAAAAAGAATTTCCCCTAAATCAAATTAGGATTCAAACCTATAAATTATTCATCCTATGTTCAGTGATACTACTTTTGATATTTTATCATATGATATTAATTGTTTAAATATATCTAATACTATGTAAAAATTATGGGCCAAGTCCTGAATTTCTAGAAAATATTTTCTTTCTTAGAGGCCTCTCACTAATTATGATTAAAGTAGTGTATGAAAATTTTAAATCTATTTTTGATATATTTAATTCATTTACTTATTATAAAGAATCTATAAGTTACATTTCAACCCAAAATTTGATTTATTTTTGGGGGATTCTACTAATATGTTTGATTTTCAAGCTATTTTAGGTTTATTTTTAAGAAATTTTGAGTTAGTTATAGTTTTTTGTGCACCTATTCTTAAGATTCTTCAAGATCCTAGTGTTATAGAAACCTTTGAGATTATTCTTGGTAATATAAGTTATTTTTCTAGGATATTTACTACTAATTTGAGAGAAGATGGTGAAATTTTCAGAAGTCAAATTGAGGTGGATAGTAGAATATTACTTGTTGTATTTAAAGATTTTGTTAAAGATTTTTTTACTATTAGAGTTGGGGAAAACTTAGTAACCCTAGAGATTTTTTTATTAGACAATTATAAAGTTATAACCCACAAAATTAAACTCCCTCTTAGTGATTATGGATAGCTTTTAGAAGGAAATTATGGCTGTAGACTCTAAAATTAACACTGCATGAGTGACCACCCATGGTTTTTCAAAATTTTGATTGTGGATTTCCTTTAAAAAAACAATCCCTCACTATATTATTTTTAAGCCCCTAATTTTACCAAAAACAAATTCACTACACACCCTCTAAGAATTTCTTGGTATAATTTTTTGATTGGTAAAGATTTGTTCTTATGGTGATTTGTTTCACTCTTATTATAACCTCAATAATGAAACCAAGTGGAGTTGTAATTGTTTTAAATGAGGATGATATAATAGGTATATTTTAATAATCAATGTAATAATATCGAGGGGATTAAATTTTTGAAATTTATTTTTCTTTAATTTCTCATATTGTTCTAAACTTTTGAGCACTTATCTTAAAAGTTGACATAAATTGTTTAAAATATACTCTTGTTTAGAAATTAACTGTTGGGAAATTTTCAAAATTATATTAACTAAATTTAAACTAAATATTTTTTTAAACATTTAAGTTCTTTTATACATTAATATAAACGGTTGAAAACTATTTTGAGAAGAAAATTGAAAAATTATTTAGAACCATGAAAATAAATTTGGTCTATTAATACTGGTTGCTAATTTAGTCATTACTAATCATTCAGATTTACTAAGTTATATTGAAAATTATTTTATTCTGTATAAAAAGATAAAACATATACAATTAATAATTAATTTTGGATTATCTAAAATTTAGGGAAACATATAATTTTGATATTTTTTGTGACCCTCAAACATTATTTTTCAACTATTGAATTGAAAATCTATTTAAACTAATCTATTTTTATTTTTATCCCACCTTGAGTTCAATATTAGAGACAATGATGAAATTTGAGTATGAGGGATAGGTATTTTAAATGATAAGATGTGTAACATGAATCTCATTTTAGAGGAAGCTATTTTTTTCCAAGTTTGACTATTTTTATGGTTCTATTTACTATTTTCAGTGGTTGTAATTTTTTCTTGAATTTGAGGACTATTTTACTACCTTTTGTGGTTAATCATTTTTATTAAACCGTGGATTCAATATTTGAATATTTTTTCATTCCTATATTAATTTTTTTTCTTTAGTTAAACTTTTGGAGTTTGATTTATAATTTTTTTTCCATTTCAACTACTTATTTGGAGATAAAATATTAACCTTACATTCATTTTGTTTGATAATGAACTACTAAACTTTGGTTGGGATTTTTATTCTTTAATATAAATCCGTTGAATGAGTTATTTATGCTTCTGTGTTAATTATTAACCTCACCAATACTTTCAGTCATGTCTAATTAATTTGGGCTAAATTATGTGTATCTTTTTACCATGTAAAAAGTGAGATTTTAAGTACAATTGAGTTCAAGATGATGTTTTTTTAATTCTATTCAAAATTTTCAAATTTAATAATTTTTGTAAAACATGAAACAAAATTTTGGAAAAAAATTATTTTGAGAAGATAAATCATTAATTTTAATTAAAAGAGTTTTTTTGGGGAAAATACTTTTAAAAATCACTTCTTATTTAGCATTGAAAATATTTCACTTTTAAGATTAATTGACTTCAATTAATTTTAATAAATGGATTTATTGAGGACAAGAACAAGTTATGTATGGGAGAAATTGATATAGATTTGATTTTATACTTGTTATTCACATCTATTTTTGTAAATATATTAGTTTTTAATTTATAATATTCTATAATGCGAGATTAATAAATTTGAATCATTTTATACTGAAATTGTCATTTTTTAAATTTTATTTTAAAAATGTGTGATTCTGGTGCTAAAATAATTAAATGTTTTTTTAATTCATATATATTTTTAAAACAAATATTTTCGTTTATTTTGCCTTTAAAATCATTAGATTAATATATTTAAGTGATTATAATGTTATGGTATTCAATACTTTCAATTTTTCATGTTTTCAATGTTTTATTTGAGTTTTGGAATTATTTTTAATTTTTCTTTTGAAATTTAGAATTTTATTTCAATCATATTTTGTAGTTTAATTTTGGAATTTATACATATTTTTATCACTAAGTATTTTCCCCATGTAGTATTCATTTGGTTGCATGCTTAATGTTCATAGTGACCAATTTAAGGGTATATTAAATGTTCTCAAACCAATGTAAGGGTGCCTGTTCCACTGAAATACTTTCATAGAGGTCTATGGACAATTATAGAAGGGTAAAATGATTTTGATAAGGGTCATGTCATGGTTTAGGGTTGTGTAAAGATCACAAACCACTCATGTATGGGTACCACCAAGGATAGGAACTTGCATCAGTGTCATACCCATCCCTAAGTAAAGGTATCACTACATCATTCTTTCTTACATTATGGTTATGAAAACTTGTATAAGGGTAAATGTAGTGAATCCTTGTCTTACATAAGGACATAAACACAGTTGAATATGGTCACATAAGGGTAGTCCTCTTGTCATCAAACCTATGTGAGTGTCAATTTACAACTACATTAAGTTACCTCCCATGTTTTTGAAACCTATGTTAAGGATATGACAACCTACATAAGGGTCATCAGTGATTTATAGAGATATGTCATGGTATATTCTATGTGCAACCTACCTATGTAAAGGCACTATAATGGGAATTATTTCATAGGGTTCCCTTGCTTCTCAATTTGAAAATTTAATACAAAGAGATCTGAGCTTGATTCTCTAAATATGATTACAAATAACTCACTAAAGATTTTTGGAGACACTTAGGAGGAGTTAGATGAGTTGAGATTCACATATAGATGTATCATGCTTGGAGATGATGTAAGGATCAAATGGAGGATCACAATATTTTAAAAGGATTTACTTGATTCACCTCAGGAAAAAGATCAATGGTAACCTATACCATGTGGAGTGAAGTGATTCGGTCTAGAGAATATACCTTTGAGCTCATGGAGGGAGTTGGTTTGTGATCACATTATTAAAATATTAGGACCAATTCTTAATCATGAAATAATTATTGGACCCATCATAAATATATAATTTTGACTATAGGAAAGGGGAAACACTCTAAGCAATGGTATAGGAAACTAGAATTAGGGGAAGGGGTGATCTCAATACAAGCACATTATTTATTTTTATTTTCATCATGTTTTAATATATTATTGATATATTTCTTGAATATATCTTTTATTACTATTATCATTTGTATCTAAATTTATTTAGGGTGTTGGATGGGAAATAATTGAAATCTAGTTTTTTTTCTATAAAAATTTAAATCATACTTTTTTATTATTATTTCTGGATTTGTTTACTAGCTTATTTTGTACTTTCTTTAATTAATAATTTAAAAATGAAGTTAGGATTTTATTCATTTTAGAAGTTTGAAATTAAATCATCCTTCACTGAGATTGAAATAAAAGGTAAGGGTTTACTGGGAGTGAAAAGTGTCTTTTTTGATCATATTTATCATTTTCTCATATTTATGAGAATTATTTCTACCCTACTACATGAACTGATAGGTGAAAAGTAGTGGATAATTTTCTTTTTTAACTTATAAAAAATTTCTTAAATTGGAAAATTTTGGATTTATATCTTATCTATAAGGAATAATTTATTTCTTGAGTGTTTTAATTAAATATAAATCATTAGGAGAGTTCACTATAAAGGAATTGATAACCAAAATATAGTTAGTCATTTAAACTTACTTCTTAAAATACTTTTATCACTTCTATTTTTAACTTTTATGAAATTGTAAATATTATTTCTCATTTTAATTATATCTATTTTTCCTATAATCCCAATCCTTATTCAGGAATTCTCCTATTTTCTTTTATTTCAATCATTTTCCAACACTTTCACCATTGGTTTCTATAGTATATTTCACTTCAAACCACCACCATCCTTCATTGTTTATTCCAATTCCAATTTCTTTTTATTTTATGTTTTTGTTTTTCTTTATTTTTTACTATATAACATTGAATTCCCTTGGGGTTTACCCTGCTTCCACTATCCAATTTGTATAGGTTTTCAATTGTTTTACAAGGTTTGAGGATGACCTCATCATTTTCCTTCATAGAATGGTAATGTTTCAAGAAATAAAAATATATAATCAACTATAACATAATACTTTGAAATATATTAAACACATTATATATAAATATATGCTTCAATATTTTTTAATAAGTACATTTAAAAAACTTCTTTAAAAATAAACAATTCATCTTGATATTTAATGAAAATATTACCAATCCTAACTCTAGATCGTACATCGGGAAATATTACACAAGGAACTTTAATGGACATGGGGTATAAGCTATCATCTTATCATTTTGTATAATAACACAACCCGATAATTTCTTCTAATAATAACTATATATCTTGAGCCCTTCTCCAGTATATGGTAGTGTGAGTACAATTTTAATAACTAACCTCTTATTAAGATCCTTGAAGTTTTATTTACATTATTCTTCCAAAATAAACTTTACTCCCTTTCAAGTTAACTTGTTTAGTGTATTTGATAATAAAGAAATATTTCTCAAAAAACTATTTTAGTATCTATCAAATCCAAGAAAACTATAATTTTTTTACAATAGTTATCCTGGGTAATTCTTTAATCACCTCTATCTTTGAAGGATCCATAAATATACCATATCTTGAGATTACATAGCTTAAGAATGATATTGTATATAGTCAAAATTCACACTTACTGAATTTTGTAATCAATTTCTCATTTCTTAAGATCTTTAACATAACCCGAGGATACTTCTCATGTTACTCCTTTCTTACGGAATATATAAAACTGCCATCTATAAATACTATCAAAAATTTATTGAGGTAATATTTAAAGACTATATTCATCAAATACATGAAGGTAGTCAAGAAATTTTTAAGTCATAAACACATAAAATTGATTTTTTTTGTTCATATCTCATTTGGAAATTTATCTTAGGTATAACTTCCCTTTTCACCCTTAGTTGATGATATCCTGATTGCAGATACACATTTAATAAATATTTAACCCCACAAAGTTGATAAAATAGGCCATTTAATGATGATAGGGTTTATAGTTGTTTTACCCTAGTCAATATTTTATTTACCTAAGTATGAAATATAGTGTGAACACCCAAGGTTGATCTCTCAGGAAGGCTAATCACATGCACTATATTTTCTATTGTCACAATTATTTTATAGCTAATATAATACTATTAAAAAAATATACATTGGGGCATTTTAAATGAATTTATCTATGTTAAATTACATAAAATCATAATTCAATAAGAAATCTACATTAGTGATTGGAAATCAGAAGAACACCATATGGAAAATGACAAGATAAAGAAGGCAGTGGTGGGAAAACATTGATCCTTGGACACTCCCTTTATCATTTTCAAAAATTGATTTCCAATTGAGTTACCCAATATATACCTCAAGACATCAAGTTATATACCTATATTGATCAGAAACCATAATGAGACCTAAATTATATGTGTTTATCCACTTATGAAAGTGATTTGATTACGCAAATACCTCTAAGAAACTAAGCCAAATCGACCTTCTTGAGATAAAAGGGGATACCTCACCCTAAGAAGTTTAAACAATAAGAACATCATTTTATAGTCATAATATGCTAAAAAATCCAGAACAAAATGCAATAAATTTAAAATAAGAGAAAAAGATACATCCTTCATTCATGAAAACAACTTACATGATTATTCAAAAGAAAGAAGTTTAGAATGAAGAACACAAACACAAAAGGGATTATGCCTTCATATCTGCACTACCCACCGCTACATGGAGCTTAGCCCTTCATGTCCTGATCACCTCATGGAATTATCCCCTTCTATAGAATGTCTACACTATAACAACACCCTCTGGTCCTTTCTATCTCAAATCAGTGGTTGAGGGGTGTATTTATAGGAAAAATCCTATAAAACCTCAGCCACATTGCATTTATTTTTATGCTCTCCACTGTCATCATGACATGTAAATGGGTTACATAATGTGTAATTTATCAATTTTAATGTATCACGAATCTCGGTGAAATCTTATCCAAAAAATGTATCCCAAAAAATTCACATTGTATAATTATAATACAGAATGGGTATTTATGTTTCCCAACATGTAATGGAGTCACAACTTGTCCAGAAGATACTGCGACTTTTGATGAAGTTATGATATGTAATTTTGTTACACATCATGTAACTTTTCTACTTCATTTTCCATCTCTACTTCATCCTAAAAAATCAAGTGTCATGCCATGAGTGAAGATAAGTGGCACAAAGTGTCTTTACGTGCACCCCGAAATACAAAAGCTATTGAAAATAGTTAAAATTATAGAATTAGGCCTTTTTTCATTTAAGCACAAAATACTTTAAAAACATAAAAACGTGACAATTTACCATTAAATAACACTATTTTGGGATTAAAAACATTGAATTAAAATATTAAAAATGTAAAAATGGTAGCTACATCACTCTCCCACACTTAAATATTGTAGTCACCGATAGTCATCATATATTCAAATCAAAATTCATACAATAATTGAAAATGGTAAAGCATCCATGATATTATCCAAAATATAATTCCATCATGTCTATTATATGAAAAATAAATTTTATTTACTTTTCATTCCTCACATTTAAATTTCTTCAACATCATAAATCCATCCATGGCCCAATCACAACCTACCTCACATTGAATTTTATGTCACTCTTTACTCAAGAGAAATTAAATCTGGAGTTGTTCTCATACTTGGAAAGTGTAAGAATCACCATTTACTTGTGAAAATTATCATTTCCCCATAGGGGGAAACATGAAAATATTTTCAATCATGAAGTCTTTTTCCAGGTGATTTATGTGTCTTAGGGTTGGTGGGTAAATTGATTTAAAATTTAAAGGCCAGAAAGAAAAGGTTGGACTCTTAAGTAAAATGCATGAATAATTAAAGTGAAAATATAAGAAATTAATCACTCAACCCCGTTGAAAATGTGAAACAAAACACCACCCACTTTTTATTACATGGTATATGAGTAAATCAATTATAAAAAATAATGACATAATATATGTTCTCCCAAATTTACTATTTTTTATAAATCTCTAGAAAGACACATTTTTATTTTTATTTTTTATGGATAATGAGATGATAATTGAATAAAATGAATGAATAAAAATCATGAAATTTATTTTATAGAGGGACATGAGTAATAAAATAAAGTACAATGAGAAATTCAATCTCATCTCCATTTTTTTCTTTCATCTATTTTTCTCTTTTTGTTTGAAAGAGAACAGAATAAAACAAATAAAGAATAATGAAATGATGACTCAAGCCCAATTTTCTAATAATACACAGCCCAAAATTATGAAAAAAACCTCAAACCACCTAAAAATGATACACACACCAAAGAAAAAACAAGAAATTCCCTTCCTGCATACTCAAATTGGAATGTCCATTCAAAAATACCAAGAGTGCGGGTAGGTAAGGAGAAATCATCTTGTAATGCGGATTAGTACTATAGGGAAATTCATGGAATATAAGGGATAAATTAGGATAGATGTAATGTTGGGTCTCAAGTTAAAACGTATCTAGCCAACATAGTGCCTCTATGATGTCAAAAAAATTCCATGAGATCCAATGCTTCGAAAGGGAAAAGTCACAAATTCTTGTTCTCACACAAAATCCAAGCCTCTCTCAAGAAAGTGTTGGTATTAGAAAGAATATTTCAAAGTGGGTAAAAATACCTCATAGGACTTGGAAAAATGTTTTTATTTAGTATTTAATGGGCATATATTTCAAAAAAAAAATCAAACATAAGAAAATGTTTGATAATCCAGTTCAAGGATAATGTTTTTTTTACATCAACAATCATTTAAAATATTTTTGTTTTCAAAAACCATATCAATTTTATAAAAAATACCTTGATGTATGAAAATTGATCAGAATATTCATTGACTATCAAGTATCCCAAAAACAAATTCACACAAAAACATCTATCAGGTCGACACTCCCCCACACTTAAATTGACTACCCTTCATTTCACCACAACGAAATAATAATAAGGGCGGAAAAATAAAGGGAAGGAAAATACAACCTAGATTTATCTTATATTGGAAGCCATGATTTAATCCCCTAGATACTTCCACTATACATAGAAATTGTGAAATAAAACAAAACATGAGAAAAATAAAGAAAAATAAATAATGAAGTGAAATAAAATGGATAATGCTTGGTTTGACCCCCAGGAAGGTGCTAAGTTTTTACTGTCCCTAGCCCGATAGTTATAGCGGTTTAACCCCAATCTGAAGGTGGATGGGGTTTCTTTATTAAAAACCACAACATTTTATTTATCCTAACATCCATTAGTATATTATATAATTGATAACCCCCAATTAAAATAAAAATAATCCCATCCCCTAGAATATATGAAAGAGAGAATTTGAGATCAAGAGGGTGAGGGAAAAGAATAATGGGGTGCTCCTAATTTAGCTCAGCTGGAAGAGTTTTTTACAATGGTGGTGGATATAGAATAATATTAAGTGGATTATATTATGTTATAGGTTCATCAAATTATTCTTAAAGGATTTCTTCTTTTGTTCAATCATCCCCACTTTCACCAGTGTATAGATAGACTGGCTCCTCCATTCTCTCCTCAACAAAAAAACTTATTCTTTTTCTTCATCTAGGGATTGTAATAATGGTACTGAATCTATAAAATCAAAAAAATGGAGATTATTTTTCAATTCATAATTAATAATATTTTAATTAAAATAATTCAATGAAATTAAATCTCCCTCAAAAGTTTTAGTTTCAAACTCCTTTTCTTTAAGTATGGCTACTAGGAATGTATTTGTTGGAAAGGGAAGTGGATCTTAAAGTTTTTATTTATCCTTAACAATGTATTCTATAAATTTATGAGGAACAATAATTTCATTATATTCATATTTTATTTTTGTATGTTCCATCTACAAGACTTTAACTTTTTCAACTTCAACATCCAATAATGCAACCATCGTGCTCTCTTTTTTGAGAGCTTTGAAATTATCTTAGAGAATCATGACATTTTGTTCCATTTGCATCTTCAATGTATCTATAATGATAGGATAACCATTAAATTTATCAATAGGCCAAGAATTATATTATTCACCACAAAAATTCATATTTTCTAAAGAAATGAAAAAATATAATGAAGGTTTTTTTAGTTTTTTAGTTTGTATTTTTTTGATTTTTTTTGCGTTTTTATGAATAATAGTCTGTGAAAGAACTTGGCCTCCCAAAAACGGCACCAAATTTGAAGACAGTGTTTCTCGTCTATTTACCCTATTAAATATTTTATTTTATTAAGTATTCAATATAATGTGCACACCCAGGGTCGATCTGTCGAGGAGACTACTCACACAGACTGTATTTTCTATTATCACTATTATTTTATACATAATATAATACTGTTAAAATAATATAGATTGGGGTATTTTAAATTAATTTAACTACTTTAAATTACATAAAATCATAATACAATAATAAATCAACGTTAGTGATTGGAAATCGGAAGAAAATTGTAAAGAAAAGGACAAGCTAAAGAAGGCAGCGGTGTACAAACATTGATCCTCAGACACTCCCTTTATCATTGTCAAAAATTTATTTCCAATTGAATTACCCAATGTATACCTCTAGACCACAAGCTATAAACCAATATTGACCAAAAAATATAAATTGAACTCAATTATGACTGTTAATCCGCTTATGAAATTGATTCAATTACCCAAAGATCTCAGAGAAAGTGAGCCTAATTGACCTTGGTGTGCTCATAGGGGAGACCTCACCCAAAGAAGTTTAAACAAAAAGGGATTCATTTTATAGTCATAATATAATAAAAAATCCAGAAAAAATAGAATAAATTGAAAACAAGAGAAAAAGATACCTCATTCATTTATGTAAAAAAATACAGGATTATTAAATAGAAAAGAGTTTATAATGAAGAATGCAAACACAAAAGGGAATACGCCTTCAGATCTTTGCTACCCACCACTAAATGAAGATTATCCCTTCATGTATTGATCACATCATGGAATTATCCCCTACTATAGAATTGCTACACTAGCAGAAAACCCTATAGTTCCTTCTCTCTCAAATCAGTGGCCCATGGGCATATTTATAGGGAAAATCCCGTCAAACCTCAAACTTGTTTGCAATTATTTTTATGATCTCCATAGTTTTCACAATGTGTAAATGGGTTACACAATGTGTAATTTCTCAATTTTCAGGTGTTGCGAATCTCAGCACAATATTCTCCAGAAACACATCACAAAAAATGTCAAGTCATGTTATGAGAATACAAGATGTGTATTTATGTTTCACAGTGTGTAATGGAGTCACTACTTGTCTAGACGACATTGATCCTTCTGATGAAGTCATGATGTGTAATTGTGTTACACATCAAGTAACTGTTATGATTCATTTACAACTCTTTTTTGTCCTAAAAAATCTAGCGTTTCACCACAATATAATTGAAGCTATGTGAAATGACTTTTACCAGCACCCTAAAATACTGAAGCTATTGAAAATAGTTAAAATTCCAGAAATAGGCCATTTTTCATTTAAGCTCTAATTACTTCAAAAACATAAAAACATGACAATTTTCCATTAAATAACACTATTGTGGGATTACAAAATTTGAATTACATTATTAAAAATATGAAAATGGTAGCTTCATCATCCACATAAAGGAATATGATACTTTTTCTTTATAGTGATCTTGTTAAGATCATGATAATCAATTAAAAAATGAATTAACCCATCCTTAATCTAAAAAAAGAGTATTACTGCACTCTATAGAGAATCACTTTTCCATATAAAACCCTTATCCAAAATCTCTTGTAGTTTCTTCTTTAATATTTCCAAATCAGTAAGTTCCATTCTATAAAGACTCTTTGATGTGGTAATAATACTATATATGAGTTCAATAAAAAATGAAACTTCATTATCCATGGACTATCAGAAAACTCTTTATAAAATACATCAATATATTCCTCCACAACTAGTATATTTTCAATTTTGAGTTTCCCCCAACCATTTGCGATAAATATATATTATTATTGGTTATTAAGACACATGCTATGTAATTATATTCTATAGGATGTTCAAAGTAATCCTTGCATTAATATATGAACATTGAATGATTTTGTAAATCAAATAAGGTTCCCCTATGATAATTAATGTAAGATCTTGGTAGAGAGTGTCGATTCATTCCTAATATTTCATCAAATTATACCAATGAAATAATAAATAAATTTGTAGGGACTATCGTCCCACAAACTTTCATAAGAGAAGAGTTATATACTTGGGATGAAATAATTTCACCTCTATTTGTTTTCATTGATAACTTAATATCCAATATTTAGGATGATGAATCAATATACTTAGTGAACATACAAGATATAAATAGATTCATAGAACTAGTATCAGATAAGATATTTGAAATTCTTGAGTAAATAATAAGTATAACATTCAGCATTTAATTTTCATGATATAATTCTATAATGGTGATTTCATAATACCTTTCTTGATCCATGGTATTTAGAGGTTTATAATGTCAATTTTCCTCATTAAAACTTAGTTTTGGGCATTAGAAGACACAACAAACACACCCCATTCAATTGAATCACTAAATTATTAGTGAATATTAATAGATAAATTATTCTACTCCATATTTTTAACTTATGTATTCTTGTATCCTTTGAAAAGTTTTACTTGATGGATAACGTCACCATGTATAAAACATCTTTCAGTTCATTGAAGAGAATTTCCTTAGTGTTTTCAAAATTTTTAACATATAGAAAATTTGATCTTTTTTCCTTCATGGAATTTATTACTTGAACTTACACAAAACTCCATTTTCTATTCTTATCTCTAAATATATGGGTCTATTTAGAATATTTAATTTCTATATCCACCTTAAGAGAACATTAAACAATATTTTTATAGCTATCCAAGTCTCTTATTATTAACAATTTTCAAGGAAATTTTCAAGCCACTATGGAATTTATCAATTTTAATTTTAGGATAAATGATAAAACCAGAGGTATAATTTGTAAGTCTTATGGGTTTTACATCATAAGAACTAATAGATTCACCATACTTTAGCTAAATCCAAAGGCATTCTATTTCTATATTGATAAAAAGTGTACGATGAAAATATTTTTTTAAAAATACTTTCTTAAACTTCTCCCATTCCATGGAGTTGATTTCGTCCTTATTACCTATATTCACGGTCAGTGTTTACCATTGATCCACTTCACCTTATGAATAATAAGTTAGAAAAACTACCTTTCATGCACTTTATGTCTTATAACTTGAAATACCTTGTTTATAACATTGATCCATTACTCAGTAATAAATAGATCAAAATATCCACTAATGGATAATTATCGTGAAAGAGATATGTTCTAAATCCATTTTTCATGTGATGTATTTGGATATATCATATGATAATATATGGGTATATCATTAGGTAATGATATAAGATATCATATTGCGGTCTATAAAAGTTGTATTTTATGGATAGATATGAATCATAGGGTAATATTCATTTAGAAAGCCTAAAATATCTTAGTGCAACTAAATATTAAATGTTAATTTTGATGTTTATTAATTTTAACATATGAGAGAAACTAAGTATCATTTTGAAGATGAATTCATGCATGAATAAATATTGTCAAGACTTACAACCATAGTAACTACATCCTCTATCATGTCACTTATGAGTTAATGTATGTTCACATGAGGACTATCCTCAAGGTATTTGTAAAGGAGGAAACACCATAATGATGGTGTGGTTAAAGTCCATGTAAAACTCTATTACCTCTAGCTCTCTCTTATCCTCACTTTACTATACAAGATACTACTATATCAAGGGAGTTTGGAGACTCCTTCCAAAAAATCAGGTAATTTAGCATTGGCCCATGGATACACCATGGATAGGAGAGTCTAATGGATTACATTATAGCATTATTAATCAAGCCTGTGGGACAATAATAGTGGAAGAGTCGCTCAACTAGTGAAAGGTATGCACAATTATTCATTTTTATAGTATACTAGTTTTTAGGTTTCATGCATAGAGATTCTGGATTTATATTTATTTTTATTTCCAATGCCTTATATATGTGTTATTCAATCATTCAAAATATAGAAATAGTATCAGAGTAGTGATATTCTATTTGAATCATGAAATAACGTGGTTAAAATGAAGGAAGGAATGGGAATGAATCGTTCATTCCAATGAAAAATATAGCACTGAATCATCACCTATGATTCAATGTGTATTGTAAAAAATGATAGAGTTACTAGACCATGACTAACATTAAATTATTAGATAACATAATCTGGGTGGGGGTATGAAATTACTTTATATGACAACATAATCTATGTTGAAGTTATAGAATATGTTATGTGATAACATAATCCAGATGCTTCTCTTAGAGTTCCCACTCACCGAATGCTAGTCCTTGTGCTCATTTTATAAATGGTCCAACAATGCTAAGTTATCCATATATGATAACTATATAATTCTTACATATATCCATTTTAATTCTATTCTACATAAATTTATTCTTACGCAATCCATGCACATCAAATTAATCTCATGAAGACATTTGTTTAATCTCACATGAGTGCTTGTTTCACATTATGCATGATATTTGAATGTGAAATATTATTCCAACAATTTTTTAGTTTAATATCACTCAAGGATTCCCAATGTCAGTTTAATCCTACATGAACATTGAGTTTAATTCTATTTGGTCACTTAGTTATTCATATGTAGGACCTCCAATTCTGTTTTTATTCTTACACACTGTTGTAACTTATTCCTACATAGTACTAGATATTGTTAAAAAAGGTATGTTAAGAAAAAAATTATTTTTATAATTTTCAATTATGAATTTATTCAAATAAATTATAATTTTTTATAAATGTTAAAAATCGGTATTTTTGGATTTTTATTAATTTATAAATGAGTTTGTAAATTATTTAATTATAAAATATTTATAAGTAATTAATAAGTACTTATGAAATGTTTATTTATCCATAAATATTAATTTTAACATTGGAATAATTTTTTCAATTACATGAAATGCCTTAGTGTATATAAATAAAGTGTTTTTTTGAAATTGTAAAGATAATTTATAAAATGTTTATAAATTAAAAAAAATTCTCCAAAATATAAAAAAGTATATATTTAGTTATGAATTATTCATTTAATTTGAAAATTTTCATGTTAATAAGCCTTATTTAAAAAAATAATTTAAACCATATAAAAATGAATTTTTCTGATTTATTTTATCATGTTTAAATTAATGATAAATATATGATATTTGGATTATGTAAAATTAATTACATTATATAATTGAAGTATAAAATGTTTATATTTCATTTAATACCAAACATTTAATGTAAATTTCATATAATTAATAATTTTAAAGAGTTCATTTTGAGAATAAATATAATTTTTTAAAGTTTATTTAATGGTGTATTATTTAAAATGAATTACTAAATTATAAAATGTTTATAATTTTTTATTTATGAATTGCTCATATATAATTAATTTTATTATTAAATATATAAATCATTCATTTATTTATTTTATTCCTATTTTTATTATTAATATTTATAAATAGTTCATATTATGAATATATGTGTGTGTGTGTGCTTTATTTTAAAGGGTTTTAAACTACTTTTAATCGATCATAAATGCGTTTAATTAGTTACACGCTAGGTATGATACATTTTTTGGTTTATTTTACCTCAATTGTAGCATGCATATATTTATGAAATAAAATTAGGAATTCATTTATAATTTATAGATAACATGAATGAGATTCATTTAGCTTATGATAGATGTTTATTAAATAGATATTCCTATGATCCATATCATACATAACAATAAATTTCTTCCAATATATCCTTAAGTAGAATCCTAATCTTACATTATTAAAAATGTATTCTCATGCATGTAATGCATCATGAGACTATGTTCTGCCCAATGTAATGTGTGATTTGTTCATGGTACTTTCACTTCACTCCAAAAAAGTTTCCATTAGTTAAGAATCCATGATATGGATCATTTAAGGCGTCCTGCATCATTTATTGATGTGTAAAATGTGTAACAACCTAATGACATATAATGTATAGGTTCCATGAGATATCACCCGATAATTGCAATATGGTTGATACTCTTCATTCAATGAAGTGGAATGAGATGACTATATAATGGGATATGATCCCATATATTAGATTAACCTATTTCTTGTGAAGCTTATCGATACTCTCTTTTCTCAATACATAGTTTATCATGAACAGTTAAGGTGCTAGCACCCCTTTGACATTTAGGGAAACATCAGGATGCGAACTAGGATCAAAGGCTATTAGATTACCTCTATAGGAAGGAAGCCTACATTTTCTACTCCTATGACCAATATCAAACCAAAATCCATCCAAGAATAAGGTATAAATCATTAGAATTTTTTTAGGTATATTGTGTTCTTCAATAATCCATGAATGTCTAATTCCTTAAAGATAGAATAGGCCATATATGGGTTTTCTTCCTCTTACATGTTCATATGATGAACAAAAAAACCCATCAGTGACATAAAATCCTTGATCTTTAAGGATTCAATGTGTGTTTTTAGGGAATTTAAAATATTTTTATTTTGCCACTTCAATGTGGGACTCCCCTTAACCCCCCAAAAATGGCCACTAAGTTTGGTTTATGAAATTTAAAGGTTGGGGATTTCTCTATGCACTACGGTATGCACCACAATGTATACTCTTTATAGTCTCATCAAAACAGTCACCACATTTGTGCCATAATGTGGAGGAGGTTTCTCTGTTCTTAAAAATGTTAAATATTTATCACTGGTAAATTTACTTATGGTTTATAAAATGATTATAAATTATTAGGGTTGTGAATTATAAACTGTTATTTTTCATTCCTAAATAAAATATGAAAACTTTACATTTATATCCCATGTTTTTGAAGATAAATATAGTGTATATTTTTTATTAAATTTATTTTTAATATTTATAATTATATATATATATATTTTTTCAAATTTGAATATTGTGTATTATAAATTTATGTAATGAATTGATTATAGGAGGTAGATCCCTTCATTACATACAAGTTTCAATATCATATGACTTATTTTTCTTATAGTTTTACCACAATTTTTTATTTGAGTTATGAACTTAAGAATAGTTGTTAAATTTAGTTTGTGAATATTATGGATTAGTGATATCAGGAATTAAATTCTCTCTAAAGTAAAGTCTCCCTAAGGAGAGGGACTTCAATTTAAACAACTCACAGGTCTAGATGCTTATGACTTGTTCTAGAAATGTGATTATTTGTCTATCTGTTGCTACAATATTTCTTATTTATATATTTTCAAGACCATATAACATTATAAATTTACATAGAAATCTCATGTACCTTATATATGAGATTTATTTAAATATTTATGAATATGTTTGGATTTTATTTTTAGGTAAGTGGAACAAATTTATGGGTTGTGTAAATATTTATCTATTAATATGGTGTGAACTCATTAATTTAGTGGATGGAATAGGATTCCAAAATAAATAATGCATGGATAAAGGAAAAACATGTGAAAATAAAGTTTGAATGAGATGAAATGGGTTTCATATGAATGATATTTAAATTAAACTAGTGAGACTTTTAAAATAAAACCTTTAAAAATTTTATGTGTGATATTCCTTCTAAAGAATCACTTGTCAAGATCTCAATCATTTAGTATGGATTACAATAATGTTTAGGTTCCCATTAATTATCTTGTGTAATGAAATAAAGTAACAAGGTGACCCTAATGGTTATATGACTTATTCTTGGTGTTTGATTTGGGTTATACTTGATGGGAAACCCTAATGGTTAGGATACCATGGGAATAGAGTCGATTAACTCCATTTATCAAACTTGGATAAAGTTTTTATTCACTAATTTATCCAAGAATCATATATGATATGATTTAAAAAGTTGTTGTATACTAGAAATAGTCATTAATTATTTCACTTCTGAAACCACTAAAAGGTAGGATGAATATATATATCTCCTCCTAAAAAATAGGTACGATTTATAAGGTGTAACACCCCAAGCTTCCACGGTACTCTTCTCTTTGAATAATATAGTAGCGTGTGTTGTACGCAACTTCGAGTTCTAACACACACCACAACCAATCAAAGTAGCCGTTATGAATAGTAATACCCACTTTTTAAAATTTTATACATTTTATCTTTCAAAATGGACTCCATTTTTGGATTCAGAATATCGAAATTATCCTACGATGAAAATTTGGTACTTTTCAGACAACTTTTATATTTTGATGGATAGTGAAAATTAGTAAATTTTTATTAAAAACAACTTTTTTAATCGAAATACGTAATAGTGATAAATTATGAATTTGAGTGGTTTTAAAGTATATTTAGAATATATTTTTAACATTTAATACAATGTTGGTCATTGGACATAATTTCACATTTAAACCGGACATAAACAAGTGTCAATCTTTTGATAGTTATTATCTCTTAAAAACACGCTTTTTTTGACAGCGGGAATTAATTTTAAATTAATTTCTATCACTTCTGTGTTTTGAATTTGGAAAAATGAACTCCATATTTGGAATCAGGATGTCCAAATTGTGTAAAATAGGTAACTTTTATTTTTAGACATTTTGAATAATTACTTCGGTAAATATTTTTTTTACGATGGTTAAACGGTAAATCTGGTAAATAAGGGTAAAAATAATAATATTATAATAATAATAAATTACCCTAAAACGTGTCTTAACCCTCTTTTTTGACACATGTCTGACCATGGGCATCTATGGGTTGATTTTGGGACCCCATGGATCCACTTGTAAGTGATAATGACACTTTATATTAATTAAGTTAAAGTAAATACAAAAATGACATAGGCCTATATCTTTTAGCAAAACAATTTTTAAATAAGGTTATATATGTTATATTTTCAACTATAAATATTCATTAGAAATATAAAAATATTTCCTAAATAATGGTGTTTTATTTATAATTTTTAGACATTTAATAATTAAATTTATTTATGACACAATAATGATGCAGTATTTTCCTTATTAATGAAAGAATCAAATAATTGGGATTATAAATGTTAAAATAAATATAATTTGAAAGTTTTGATGACATAAAAGAATTTTATTGGTTAATATTACATATTATTATTGCTTAAATTAATTTGTTTTGATTTAATAAAGTTGTTAAGACTTTAACAAACATCAATTATTGAATAGTGTCAAAATTGACATAAAAGAGTTTTTAAAACAAATATTATATTATTAATAGATATTCAATTCCTAAAAAACTAAGGTTAGGCAAAGAGACTTATATCATGATATTTGTATCATTAATGGACCACTTGGGGATCTCTTGGATGTATATGGTATGTTTATTAACTATATAATATAAAAATACAAAGTGACATGGTAAATGTTAATCTAATTAACTAAGAGTTTAAACTAAAAGATAAGGTTAATATAATAACAAAAACCTGTCTAAAATATATTATTTGAGTGGTTTTTTACATATCCCCACCTTAACCATTAAATAATCCACTTTGGAGCCATTAGAAACCGAATATGAATTTATTATAAAATAATACTTCTAGCTTTTCCAAAGGTGCCCCTCACCCCTCTAATAAAAGGGCACTCCCCCTTCTCACTAATTCACACATTCAAAGCCTTTTAGTTCGTCCAAACCCTGCCCAAATACTCTCAAAATTTCAATCACTTCAAACTAGAGGCCTTAGTTCGATCATAAAGCCATACTATGAAGCCCTTTTGATCAAATCAAAAGGAAGAACCCAAAGAAGAGGTAATGATTTCACCACACTTTTTCAAGATCCTTTCTTCTTCAACTTATTCTTTCTTTGTTATTCCCATTCTAAAATAATAACTCTAGTATCATATATATAATGAGATGTTATTATAAATATGGTAAAACCATATTCAGTATTCTATCCATCCCTTGAATGACATGTCACCATATGTGCGTACGTACGACCTACCGTCTCCACGTTGTGGTGTAATTGTTATTCAATATATTATTATTTAGATGGGTATAATAATGATGTATAATTCATGTAAATAATAAATATAACATGATAAGGATTATTTATATATTATATACCATCCAATTATATATTATAATAAGATCAAAAGAATGATATTTTCGCTCATGCGTACGTACGGATTACCGTCTCCACGACGCAATGAGATTCATTTCCAAGTTCACCATTCATCGACGATTATAAAAAATATATATTACTAATAAGTATGTAATATATGAAATAATAATTCTACTGGATTTATATATATATATATATATATATTTATATATAAATTTATGTACGTACATATATCTTATTCACTTACTTCCATTCAATACTATATGAAAACAGAAACAGCGTTTATGCGTATGTACGGACTACCGTCTCCATAAACGGTGTTCTCCATTTCATATATACATCTATTATAAATTTTTATATTCTAAATATATATGATAAATATATCATGTTTTATATTCTGGAAGTATTTAAATCATGATCTAAGTGATACAATCAATATTAACAAGTTAAAACACGTACGATAAAGAAAGCGATTATTACCCGAAATATTAATATAACATGAAAATTATTATTAAATGGGTAGTATAAACTCATAAATGAATAATGTATGATATAATAAATATTAATACGGTTCTCTTATAATTTAATAACATACTATATTCTTCATACATGAGGCTAAACGTACCCTCGACTAAAGGAAAGTGCAAGGTAAGGGGTTTTCATCTCACTCCTTATTCCCGTGAGATTCATGCCATATTTCCACTATTGCCTTTTGTGTGGTGTATGAACTGCCCATAATTGTATTCTTTATGTAATACACTTTAATTTATGTGTATTTAAATATTCATTGTATGATACCTCTTTCACGGGGTGTATGTTTCGTAAGTTACCAAATTGGTAATGGTTAATTTCACAATCTCTTTATTATCTGAGGTTGTTTTTACGTAATTATCTACTAGGAAATATTTATTATCCATGTCCATGTTTTATGAAATAGTTTTCAAAGGGATTTTGTAAGGTAATTTTTACTAAAACATCATTTCAAATGTTTTAAATATTTATTCTTCCAAATCTTTCTCATTAATGTCCATGTCTTCAAAGTGGTTTTTAAGGATTTATTTATATGGACATGAATGTTTTGAAAATGTTAATTCCTTTCAAAAGTTTCAAAGTGGTATGGGACACTTTGATTCAATAATTTCTTTAAATGACTTCTTTTATAAATTGTATTACTTTTAAATGTTTTCATGAAAAAGGGGTATTTCTCTCAAAGAGTTTTACAAATCATTTTCATCAACATCAAAATCCATTAATGGATTTTAAACTTGTTTTGAAGTTGATTTATCATGATACAAATCTTACATATTGTGTTGAAGGTTTTGTGATATGTTTTAATGTGGATGTGTTGTTTTTATACCATTCATGGTTTTTGGGTAAAGTATTTACATTTCGTATGCTAGTTTTAATACGAATGTTTATGATATGTTTAGACATTTTCATATGAGGAATGCATTGGACTTAGTAAGTGACGGTTGGAGCCCGCTATAGCTCCTCGATGCATCGGTAGGTCTCATGAGACAAAAAAGTGTCTTGGCACGAGGCCTTAAAAAAATCTTATTTGTAGTCTTGGCACGAGGCCTTGGATACATGGTTTTGATAGTCTGGCATTATGCATTCCATCATTATGAAAGTGGTTATTGATATTGAATGTGATTATTTGATTAGTAGAATATACATGTGAATAAGTAAATGGAATTATTTCATTTTATTTATGCCATATTATGCTGATGTTCAAGTTTAAAAGGCTTTTGTTTTAGTTTTATACATTTCCTTAAATGTTGATGCTTATTTATGAAAGTTTCCGCTGTATTGATTACCCTTACCGAGCATTTGAGCTCACCCCTTTTTATGTTTTATTTTCCCAGGATTCCAAGAAGTGTATTGTGATTGATATGCAAGGTTAATACAAGGGAATAATGGCGTTCATAAAGGATTATTTATGTTTTTTTGTATGTTATAAAGTGTAATGTAACATTCATGTATATAATCTATTTTCCAAGACTGCTAAACCAATCGATCCTTCGGGAATTGATTCCTTGTAATCATGCCAATGTATTAAAATAATGCACCGACTCTAGGTAACTGGGGTCGGGGCATTACATAAGGTGATCATTTTTATTGAGAGTACTTTTATTACAATTCCTTGTCAAAAGGATATAATACATGATACTCACTCATTTATATTCTTATGTTATTGGTTGTGGATTATTTCATGATAATCATATTGATACCCCTCATAATTTTTACCTATAGAACAATTCATGATTGGTATATAAGTTTAAGAAGTGTTATCGAAGTGAAGAATTTAGAGAATTTGAATGTGAAAATATATAGAAGTCAATTTAACTAAATCTAACACATGGGTATTGGATACTAGGTGTGTGGAACACATTTGTTTCAAAATACACAAACTCAGAGATATAAGGGAATTGAAAAACAACGAATTAGATATTTTATTGGTAATGGACCAAAAGTTCTTTTATTAGAGGCCATCACTTACGATTTAACTTTACTAAGTAGATTGATCTTAGAATTGGAGAGGTGTTATTCTATTCCCTGTATAAACAAAAATTTTATTTTGGGATAAGAAGGGATTCTCACTCACTATTACAAACAAGATTTATTATATATATATATATATGAATGAGATGATTTATATAATCATTATTATGATAAATATTTGATAAATTATAGATATGGATAGTCCTATTTATAAAATTTAGAGTAATAAGTTTAAGTATCCTTATACTCCCACATACCTTCGGTATTGTCACCTTGGTCATATAAACCATAAATGCATAAAAAACCTCATAGAGATTGATTATTGGAACCATTTTATTATAAATCCTTTGAGAATTATTAATCTTGTTTATTAGGAAATATGAAAAAACCACCTTTTAGTGGAAAAGGGGAAAGGGGTAGTGGATTATTGGATATTATACATAGTGATGTATATGAAACAATGATTACTTATAGAAGTGTTGGTTTTAGGTACTTAATTACCTTTACTGATGACTTTAGTCGGCATGTATATGTGTTTCTAATATGGTAAAAGTATGAAAGTTTTGAAAAATTCAAAGAGTTTTAGAAAAAATTATAGAATCACCTAGAAAAATAATTTAAGAAGCTCTGATTAGATTGTGGTGTTGAATGCTTCAGCCAATAATTCATTAATGATCTAAGATATTATGGAATTATTTCCCAAATCAATCCTTATAAAACACTAAAATGGAATTGTGTATCTAAGAGGAGGAATCATACCTTAATAGGCATGTTTCAATCAATAATGAATCAATATGACCTTCTTATTTCATTTTGGGGTTATTCTCCAAAAGTTACTTCAGTTCAAATAAACAATGTTTCATTTAAATCGGTAATAAGTATACCATATAAGATATGGATTAGGATATATCCCACTGTGTATTTTATAAATATTTAAGGATGTAAAGAATGTGTATGTCATTTGGATTCTAATAATATTGACTCCAAATATAAAAACATTTTATTTGTTGGTCATCCCAAGGAAACCTAGGGATATTATTTTAATCATCCTAAAAAATAAATGTTTTTTTGGTCTGATGTGGTGTTTTTATTAAGAGTCCATGCATAATTTTAGGAATTAGCAGGAGTAAATGTGAACTTATATATGTTCATGAAAAAACATGAAGTTTTCATGAGGTGGAGGTTGTGTTGTTCAACAATGAATTGTGGAAGAATAAATGACTCAATTTTTATAAATACCTTAATGGTGTGGTGGGATTCATCAAGTGATTGTGAGATATGAATTTATCATAGCTATTGATCATGAGTTAATGTTTATAATAGCTGAAATTGTCACCTACTAAGAGGTTATAAAGAGTTTTGATAATGAGAAATGGTTAAAATCTAGGGAATTTGAGATATAATCCATATAAACTAAAAACAAATTGAACTTGGGGGATGCACCTGAATTGGTATGATCCATTGGGTGGAAGTTGGTTTTCTATAAGAAGCTGACTTGAATAGTAGATTTTATACTTATAAATAATTCCTTGTTGAAAAACTTTATAAGGGAATTTATGGTATTTACTATGAAGAAACATTTCCACCTATAGAGATGATAGTGTCTATTTATATATTATTGTCTATAATGACATAATTTGATTGTTAGATATATCAGATGGATTCTAAAACCACTTTCATTATTAAGAATTTAGTTAAGGAAATTTATAAGATACAAACCAAAGTTTTTTATGTTCCAATGGAGTATACTAAGGCGTGAAAGCTAAAAATATCCATTTATAGATTAAAGAAGGTTTCACAAAGTTGGAATATATGATTTTATGATTTAATTAGTGATTTTGATTTTAACAAAAACATGGATGATTCTTATGTATACAAGAATATTATTGGGAGTATTATAGTGTTTCTGATATTGTATGTGGATGAAATAATAATTATCAAAAATGAAATCCCTACACATCACACTATGAAGATATGGTTGAGTAAGTTCCTCTCAATGATATTCATGGGTGAAGTAGCCTACATACTAGGTATGAGTATCTATCGAGATCCATCTAATATGTTTCTTAGATTTAGTCAAAACACTTATACTGTTAAAGCACTAAAGATATTTAGAAAAGAGAAATAAAAAAATTATCCCTTACCAGTGTTTCATGGATTAAATCTTAGTAAGATTTTGAATCCTTCTATTTAATTAGAATGGATCGATATAATTCTATATGTATCTGTGATAGGTTTCATCATGTATACCATATTGTGTACTATTATAATTATGAGTAGATATCAATATAATTTTGGTGATAGTCACTTTATTTTATTGATTATCCTTATTAAGTACTTTAGAATTGATAAGGATATGTCATGACCTAACCCAAGTCATCCCTGAACCAGAAAATTGTGTCAGCACATGGAAAGAGATGAAGGGAATTCCTGATCCTCATTGACTAAAAAAACACTTGAGAATCAATTACTACATTTGGGAATAATTTTTCCCACAAAAAACAAATGATCAATAAATAGAATATATAAAATAATGTCAATATTCAAAATACATTAGACAATAGAAGAATAATAGTACAAGGTAATCAATATCTAATCCAAAACAAGTAAATTAAAGTAGTTGAGACCCAAAAAACCCATATCCATGTGATATGTGTACCAACATCCCACCATATCATGACCAAACTCTTGCGCCCTAATATCATGGATACCTTCCACCTCTATGTGGTACCTTTACTTTATCGATGTCAAATAAAACAAGATCTATACACAAATAATGGTATATATAGGGTGTGAGAAAAACAAACCCAATAGAATCCTACCAAGTGTTTCATAAGAAGTATTTAATAATTATTCTCATTTTAAAAAATAATGGCATGACACATAACTTTAAAATGAGTGAATTAAAACATGTAAATTTACCCTCTCAAAGGAGTTTATAAGAATATATAAATAATCAAAATATTTTGTTTTTAAAGATCATTTGATTAAACCATTTGTCAAATCAGTTATAAGTAACCAATTTCAAAAGCAGCATCATGAGAAATAGTTCTAGAGTAGATTTTGTTTGGGTTAGTTAAGATCCTCACACCTTAGTGATCAAATTAACAAGTGAACAAAAATACATAGAAAAAATTCTATAGATGAGGGAACATTTTGATTAATAAACCCTATTTTATTAAAAAGTTTAGTTTGATTTATCGAATAATTCCATACTTGGTAGCCTCCAAACATCCTAAAATTTATGTCCCATGATATCACCCTCCTAAGTATCCTAGGTTCCCTTTCACCATAGAAAACACATGGAGTATTTAAATTTCAGAAACCAAATACACTTGGAGGATTAATTTCACAAAAAAACCCTCACTTAGAGGCTTCACATTCACAATTTAAAACCATTTCCGGGCACAACACACATCAATAATAAAACTTCCCAAGATCACAATAAAACATTATTTGACATTTATTTTCATCATCAACACGGAAGGAGAAACTCATTTTACATAATAATCCAAAAACCAACACATATAAATAATCATAAATCATATCATTAACTAATTTAGAAAAACAATTTAAAATAATCAAACAATCAATGTTAATAAAACAAAGGATTTTCATAAAACAAACAACCTCAAACACTAGAAATTTATGACAATATATTGGATACAAAAGACAAAGAGAAAGAGGGATCTTATATAGAAAGTGAATAACCTAAGTTGTGAAACCCATATCAACAAACTTAGATTCATAAATCTCTAGATCAACAGAGATAAGGAAACCACTTACTAAGAGAACTACTAAAGAAGCACTCAATGATATAGGTTGATTCGGTCTCTACCTTCATTTATCATAATGGATCTATATGAAAACCTATTATATTCCAGGATAACTCATATATCTATCCATAATATCCCTGATCTATGATGCCTTTTAATAGAAAGAGTTAATATCTAAAAAAACAAGGAAGAAAAATAAATTATAGTCACTTATCTTGAGTTTCCTAGATCCAACACATCTATATTAAATATAATTTATCTTTGGAAGGGATATAATCTTTGAAATATAAAATAGGAATTTATAGGATCAATAGATGAATCTATAGGAAGACTAATGAGTTAAATATATTGTGTTTTTTTATTTTAATTTTTTTGGATTAATTAAATTCTATTGCATAGTTTGACCACATGGTTTGGAAAAAAATACACTAGTTTCTATACATTGGAGAAGCTATATGGTTTGGTTGTATAGTTTACCAAACCATAAACCAACCATGTAAAACATCACTATCACAACCCACTAAAATCCGTATGGTTTCCTTAGAATTCCCCACAATTTTCGTTAACCATGATCATGCCAAGAAAATTCTAAAATTTCCCAAAAATCACACAGAATAACCCATGAAAGGTTAAAAAAATATTGTCAAAAAATTAAATGAAATAACATGAAAGTGACATTAGGATATGAAAAATCTCCCACTATATCACATTTTCCCCAAGAAATTAAACTCAAAAAAGGATGATCAAGGAATAGAAGAGTCCACTACTCCCTCATTATCGATTATTATTCCCACATATTATGAGGATCCATTCAATAAATCCACAACACATAAAACAATGGAATAGATTTCCCCCAAAGAATATTTTAATAAGTATCAACAATATGAACTAGTCATTAAACTACTCACATATCCTATTCTAAAACAACATCTTCCCAATTCATAACATGAGAGTGATCATGGTGATACTTATTAATATGAGACACACAAAAAACATCATGCATATAAGTTAGCTAAGATGGTAAATCAAACCAATAAGCCACCTTTCCAATTTAATCAATGATATCAAATATTTCCATGTATCTTGTAGCTAAAATAACCTATTTTTGAAGCCAATAGTGAGTCAAAGGATATTAAACATTCATGAACACGTGATCACATACTAAAAATTCTAGAGGATAACGTCGGAGAACTGTATAATATTTATATCAGCTTTGATCCATCACCAGTCATTCAAAAATAACCTGAATCTTCATCAATTTCAACTACATAAGGCTTATTCAAAAAGGATAAATTTTAACTACCTTATACAAAAAATACATTATTTATATGGTTGACCATGGAAAGAATCAAAGGGGTCCATTATGATAGAAAACTAATGAATAATGTTATAAGTGAACTCAATTAGTCCCAAATGTATTTCCCAAGAACCTCAAAATTTCATGATGAAATCATAGTGAAAATCTTTCAAGATCTAAATTTCTCACTCTATATGTTAGTATGTCTAATGATGTCAATTCTTGCTCAATTTAACTTGAGAACCCATTTCCTCCTAGAGATCTTTTCAAAAAAAAAGAGTTAAACTAGGGGGTTCCTATCTGAAATAATAGTATATGACACATTATATAACCTTACGATCTCCTGAGCATATATCTTTCCCAAATACTCTAACTTGGTGGTGTTCTAAATTAGAATAAAATGAGCGTAATTGGTTAGTAGATCAATAACCACCCATATGGTTTTATTACCTTAGGGATTCCATGGTAACCCGATGATGAAATTCATGGATACCTCATCCCATTTACAAATAGAAACTGAGAGAGGATGAATTAAACTGGAAGGATTTTGGTGTTAAGTCTTAATATGCTGAAACTTATAGCAACAAGACCCAAAAAAAGTAATTTTACATTTCAAACCTAGACACCAAAATAGATGATTCATGTCATCGTACATCTTCTTTGAAATAGGATGAACTAGCCAATGAGAATAAAAATAACCTTTTATAATAAACTTACTTATAGATGATGGAAAACAATATTTGTTCCTAAAATAAAGAAAACCTTTTAGGGATAGATACCACTCCACAGTGATCTCCCTACCTAATAAAGAGTTTATAATACAATTGATATCTTTTTATGGATATTGATCAAGAAAAATCAACTCGATAAGAGATGAAGTCAAATAAGAACTATCTAGAACAGTAATTATCTATACCTCCTTTGTATCTTAGCGCATTTAATAAATGAGTACCATGACATTCCAATCTTCTTTTGATTCCATCACATCTTGATATGGAACATTTCTACGTAGGTAATTATCAACAATATTCTCCTTTCTTGGGGTATAAGCTATGTCAATGTAAAAAAATGAACATACACCACCCATCAAATCTGGATAATGTTCTAGTCATTATGAGAAAATATGAATGATAAAATCTTATGGTCAAAATAAATATTGGACCATTCACCAAAGTGGTAATTTTTCCCTCTCTTGAGGGAATGGATAAATTCTGCAAGTTCGAAATCATGGGTGGGGTAATTATTATCATGTTTCCAAATAAGATGAGAGATTTATGCTAATATATGATTATAACTTTACAACACAACCTAATACATCTCTTGAATAATCACAATACACAACATAGACCTTTACTACTTATATAAAAACAAGACTAGGTGATTAGGTCATCCGTCAGTTTAATTCATCAAAGGAATTCTGACAATTATAATCCTACATGAATTTGATCCCTTTCCTGGTAAGAGTAATAAATGGATATGGAAGCACTGATAATAAAATAGAAAACTACTGATAATTTACTACCAACCTAAGAAGCTTGAAATATCTAAGATATTCCATTGAACTTTCCATGACATGAAAAATTTTATTTTCTAAGGATCAAATGAGATTCCACTTTCCAAAACCACATGTCCTAGGAAGTTAACTTCTTGAATCTAGAAATGAAATGTTGATTACTTATCACAAAGGTAGAGATACATCTAGATTCCAAAAATAGACTTCATGTGACACTCATACACTTATTAATTTCTCAAGTAAAACAAAATATTATCAACTAATACCATGATAAAGTAATCAAGGTACCATTGAAAAATATGATTCATCGTGGCCATGAAAATTGCGTAGGAATTAGTCAGAATAAAAGGATTCAGCAGATATTCAAAGAGGTTATACCTAATCCTAAATATGTTTTTCAGAATATCAAACTTCTTAATTTTGAGATAATAATATAAAAATGAAAGTTCAACATTCATTAACAATTATTCTCCGATTAACTAATGAAATAAATAATCAATTTGAGGAAAATGATACTTATTCTTAATTATTACACCATTTATATTATATTAATAGACACATAAAGGGAATATTCAATCATATTTCTTATTAAAAAACAGTGGTTCTACCCAAGGAGACACACTCAGGAAAATGAACTCTTCAGATTTCAAACCATCAAAATGAATATTTATCTCATTAAATTTAGTTGGTTCCATACGATGTGAATGAATTGATATTAGTTGATTCCCTAATGTATCTCCCTCAATTCAGCTATATGAACCTTTATTTATGCACTTTAAGTATATATAATGATTACGTTGCATTTTAGGAGGTTTAGGGTAGTTTTATCATGATTTGGAGGTTTTTATGGAGGTTCATGGTTTGAGAATGGTTAGTAAAAACCATGAAGCACCTCTAAGAAACCATGAAAGGGAAGACATTGATAATTGGGAAATCACACAATTAACACATGGTTTGGAAAAACTATGCAGATTCCTAGGAAAAACCATGAACCTTGAAATATCAGGGAACACATAGTAGGTGCACTATTTTTCTAACCATGCAAGACAACCATGCGAGGGATTGTCTTGAGATAATATCTCATGCATGGTAGGTGCACATTTTTCCAAAATATGTAGCCTAACCATGTGGATTATAGTTGATACTCCAAAATTAGTTGAAGTAGTTCAAGTTAATTCCTTTAAGCCTCTATTTTCTCTGAATTCTCCCATTAAAAAAATAATTTTTCTTCCAAGGTGTCATAGGAAATTCCCTTCAATTTGAGAACAAGTTTTAGGCATTTGAAATCCCATTGGAGATCCTAATTTGATGTTAAGTTCACATTATTCCTCATTCTTATTAGATACATGGTTCTTTATCTTCTTCTATCTCTCTCTCTCTCGCTCTCTGTCTATATCTATATATCTATCTCTTGGAACCATATATCCAGTCCTTCAGGGATATATTTATGTGTTGTGAATGTTTTTTGACGTTATCTTGTTAGATCCAGTGAAGGGAACATGTGTCGTGATCATATCTACATCATCCTTCTACTATTATTTTTTTCTCCAATACTTGTGAGGTAGGTGACTTCTCTCTCAATTAGACTTGATTATCACTTGAATTCTTATTTTTAAATGAATTTTTTTCTTGTAATTATTGTGAAATTATTGTGTTATTCTTGTTAGAAAGCTCTTAAGTGATTATTTTAAGAAATTGAGAAAATCAAATAGTTTTGTAGGAAATCCTCTTGATGATTATTTTTAAATGGTGATTTTAAAATTGGGGTTTTCATTTGATTCATGTAAAATTGTTTTTTGTAAATGGTTTAATGAAATAAAGGTTTTATTTATGAAATGGTTTGGTATGTGGTTTGGAATACATGGTTAGCATGAGTTCATTTACCTTATATGTGACCCTATGGAAGGGGTATGTTCCATTGGGGTACCTGGTATTGGTTTCTTTGAAATTATTTTGTAGATCGAAGAGGCACCTCTCAGGAATTTAGAAATTTAAACTAGAAATTTTTGTGTGGATGTGTGGAATTTATGGAATGTTTATGCCAAATGAGATAGTAATTTTTAAGGAATTTTTATTTATTTCCATGGAAAATTGTTTGGATTTGATATAAACTATTTTAAATTGTTTGAAACTGTATTATATAAATTTTATAACAAGATTTTTCCAAGGGGCATGAGTTGGAATGTCATTGGGGATATCCTATTGAGTTTAGAATCACCCCCTACATGGAGAATATTGTGAATTTTCAAATTTCATCTATATATATGAAGGTAAAGGTAAGGTATCTCAGTTATTTAGTGATAACTATTGATACCTTGGGTGTGGCTTATCGCTTTGGAGCTTGGAGTAGGTCAAGAGTTGCTGGATTGTTGTATTTGTTTTTTTTCGGGTTTTGTTGAATTTTGATTCCTTCAGTTATATCACATGGTTTCCACTTTTACTGTGATATGATTATTGTTTTGGTTATTTTGAGTTGTATTTTTTAACTATGCATTATATAAAATTTTGTTTGGTCATTGCATTTTTGGTTTGGATATTTATCATTTAGAGGGAAAATAATTCCTCAAATGTTCTTGAGGAACTTGGAATTTATCTATAGCCTATAGTGTCTTGGGATGTCAACTAAGGCCAATTACACCCATTTCCACATCTAAAGATAATGGGTAGGGGTGGGGCATTATAAACGATATCAGTTTGTTCGATATTTGGGTATCAATTGTGTTTAGTCCGGGAGTTTGAAATGGTATCATTCTTGAAAATTTCATAAATTTCATGGGATGCTATCAAGGAGTAGGATTTATTAATCATGAAATTTATAACATAAAAATGTGTAACAAAACTCTTTATGATGAACTTGAAGTTACCAAGGAGTTGGGTTTAGAGTGTTTTAAGTCAGTTTTAGGTGAGTTTTAACCTCATCATCATGGGGTTAGCTGAATAAAGTTGCATGTCATGCATTTATAGTATGACTTCTCAATATGACACCATTGTTTATTATTAAGTTACTAATTTATGGAAATGGTAAGAAGTAATTATTTTTGAAAAGTTTTAAAATTTCTCAAATGGTGAGATTTTGAAAAGGATTAATGGTGGTATTTTGAAAATGGTTAAATTAGTTTATTGTGTATATAAATTATTATGGAATATGTTTAAATGGTAATTTAAAATATATTAGCCATCCATTTCTTAAATGTGAGACTAAAGGAAGTTTGTTTTGGTTTTAAGGAATGGAACTGGGTAGGCGTCGTAAGAACTAACCAGAAGAGGATTCTAAGAATGTGGTTTCAACTAAGCAACATGTGAACCAATAGTTAGTCCAAAGTATTATACATGAATTTCAAGATATGGATAGAGGAGAATAAAGTAAAACCAATACAAGTGGATCATTTATTTCAATTCCACAAGCAGAACCCACCCACCTTTTAGGGGGATTTTGAACTGGAAAAAGAAGAAGTATGGTTTAATAGGATGAATCAAATCTTCAATTTCCTTGGGAAGTTAGTAGAGTTGAAATTGAATTTAGAAACATATATTCTTGAGGATCTGGCATGCAAGTGGTGGGATTTTTTAGTTTAGGCTAAATTGGACAAAGGAATGGTTTGGGAGGATTTTGAAGAATTGTTCAAAAAAAATAATATCCCCAAACTTTTAGAATTTATATAATAATAGACGTATTTAGTTTGAAGCAAGAGAGTCTCTCAATAATACATTATGTGGATAAATTTATGAATTTAGTCCCCTTTTCACCAGAATATACTTCAAGTTCATCCTTGAAGGAATGAATTTTTATTTAGTGTTGAAATAAGAAATTCTCTCAAAGATTACCATGCTATGTACAATGGATTATACAAAGATGGTCAATAGAGATACTATGTTAGAAAGATAAATATCAGGAAACATGAATGGAGGAAGCTTGTTTATTCCTATGGGAACAAGTGGGAACTCCAATGCTGGAAACAAGTGGAGGAGGGACACCTATTCTCCAGGGGGTGGTATATCTCAAAATAAGACTATAGGATCTTTAAATCATCCAACTTGACCAAAGATTAAGCCTGGATATTTTCATTATGGTTCTTTTGAGCATATGAAATGGGATTTTATGGATCCCCCTAAAACATGTCATAGTTACAACTAGATAGAACATCTTTAGCGCTATTGTCACAGTGCTTCAATTTCAAGTTCTTGGTACACATATCCTATTTCTGAGGCATCATATTATTCGATGATATGAGTATAAATAAATATACCTCATCAGTAGAACCCATAAATCCATGGAAATTCAAGGAACACTGTGAATCCTCAACCAGTGCAATCTCAACAGGGTAATAAAGAGAAAAGTGTAGCGAGTAAGAAATTATATGGAGCTGAGAAAGTGATCATGGGTGATCAATCCTGACCATAAATTATGGGTGGTATGATTATATTTAATTATACCCTTATGAAATTATTTTTTCATAAATATGTATCCCATTAATTTATTACTTCTCATGTCATTGATATGATGGATTTAAATATTGAGATGAAGCCTTCTTTTTTGAAATGCCAATCACCTTTAGGACAATGAGAGTCTCCATCCTTGAAATGTGAAGCATGCTCAATAATAATTGATGGGAATAAGTTGGTATGTGATTTATATGTGATAAATATGGATGTTTATGACTTGATTCAAGGGATTTATTGGCTGGAAAACTCTATGGACCATATTGATTATTATGCATGACAGGTGAGTTTCAATTCTTCTGATGGTGTAAGGTATATCTTTAAGTGATACTGGGTAATGGATGAAAGCAGAGTAGGAGCCTTGGTAATGGTTGTTAAAAATATATCTTACCAGCTAACAAAATTTACTTTGGCATCATTAGATGATATTGAGAATAGATATTTTCTAACCATATTGGACTAGTTCCTTGATGGTTTTCCTAATAATTTCTCAGGGTTACCACCCAAAAGAGAAGTGAAGTTTACAATTTATATTCTACCAAGGACCAATACTATTTCACTTATATACTATAATATGGAATCAAAAGAATTAATGGAATTGAAGGATCAATTGGAAGTTTTAGAAAGTAAAGGGTTCATCCAACAAAGTGTGTCGCCTTGGGAAGCACTGACACTTTTTGTGAAAAGGTGGATAAAAATACTATGCTTTATTTTGATTATTGCAAGATTAACTAACTTATGATAAAGAATCTGTAAACTCTTACAAGAATCTATGAGTTGTTTGATCAATTTAGGAGAGCCCAATGATTCTTTAAGATTGACTTATGTTAGGAATATCACCAACTATGTGTTTAGACGGTTGATATTCTGAAGACAGATGTCAGAAGAATATAAAGAAATTATGAGTTAGTTTTTATGTCTTTTGGTCTTATGAATGCACAAGAAATATTTATGGAATTGATGAATAAGATATTTTGAAGGTATCTGGATTCCTTTATGGTGGTGTTATTAGATTATATACTAGTGTATTCTAGGATAAAGGTGGATCTTGAAAAATAATTTGATATAGTGTTGGGTATCTTGCAGGAGTATAGTCTGTATGCCAAGTTATCAGAGTGTTATTTTTGGATACAATAGGTATATTTTCATGATAATTCCTTTTTTGGAAAAGTAATTTCTATAGATCCAAGAAATATATAAGATCTTCTCTCATGGCCTAATATGAAGAATGTATTTGATATATGTTGTTTCCTTGTCTTAGAGGGATACTATAGACATTTTTTATGTGAGCTTTCACACTTGGAATAATCGATAATAACTTTGAAGAGGAAAGGTGCTCTTTTCATGTGGAATGAGGAATGTCCAAAATCCTTTTAAGAACATAAGGTTAGACTTACATTAGCACCGATCCTTATATTTCTTGAATTTGAGTAGGTATATGTAGTCTATTTTGATGCATTGGGATCTCATTGAGATGTTTTCTCATTTGGATAGATCATGTGGATTCTTATGGAACAAAAAAGTTATGGTTTCATGAGAAGAACTATAGAAAACATGATTTGGGATTAGATGATGTGGTCCATGCTTTGAAGACTTGGAATCATTCTCTTTTTAATGAGTAATTTAATTTTCTTACGGATCATAAGCGTTTGAAACACATTTTCTCCAAAATATATTTGTATATAAGGAAACGAATATGGATGAAATGCCTTAAAATGTTTGACTTTGACTTGATGTATACATAAGTTAAAGGAAATTCAGTGGTAGATGCATTAATAATGAAGCTATATAATCAGTTTAATAAATAATATTTGAATCAGTGTAAGCTAATGTCAGTTATAGTATACATTACCAAGTATTTTACTGACCATATTGATGTTGTAGTTTTCTTACCATTTTCATTTGTTCCTAATTTGATTTAGCATGTTTAAGAGGCTTAGATATCTAATTTTAAATGAGTGTCTATGCGGTCAAAGTTTAATGGTGTGGATACCATTAAGGTTTAGAAGCTCAATGAGAATTCTATGTTGAGGTTTAAATATAGGATCATGGAACCTCTAGGTTTTCAAGATAAACTTCTTAATTCTTACCATCATTCCAAATGGGCTGTTCATCTATGAATTTAAAAGATTTATAGAGTGACGAATGAATAGTTTTGGGGGGTTGTCATGAAAAGGGAAGTGGAATAGTTTTTTTCCAGATGCCTCACTTTTCAAAAGGTTATGGTGGAACACTAATGAATAGTGGTAATGGTTTAGTCTTTACTGATTACCTTGTGGAATTGGGAAAACCTTTCCATGATTATGTGACATGTGTTTCTATAAAGGTTAGGAAACATGATTCCATCTGGGTATTTGTGGATCATCTCACCAACTTAGATCATTTTATACATGTTCATGAATCATATATAGTGGTGGAATTGAAAAAAATCTATATCAAATAATTTTTAAAGAGTAATGGTGTTCAAGTATCAATTTTATCGAATAGAGTCCCGAGGTATAAATATCATATATGTAAATCCTCATGTTAATCCTTTGGGACTTATTTGAATATGAGAAAAAAATATCCAAAAATATATATAAAATCCCAAAGGATAATCCAAAAGTTTGAGGCCATGCTTAGGGATTGCGTAATGAATTTTTGAGGCTCGTTGTAAGAGCACATACCATTAGTGGAGTTCTCATACAATAAAAATTACCAGGGATCAATACACATGGATCCTTTTGAATCATTTTATGGGAATACTTTTTGCTCTCCAATTTGTTGGGTGGAAGTAGGTGAGACTTCATTGGTTGGAACTATACTTTTATAAGAGACAAAAGTAAAAATTCAGTTAAACAGAAAGAGAATGAATATGGTTCAGATTCATCAAAAATCATATGCAGATCATCATCGATGACCCTTTTCATTTTAGGTGAGTGATCATGTTTTCTTTATAATCTCATAAAGGATTTGGAATCATTGTTTTGGTAAGAAGGGAAAGTTATATCCCTGATACATAGTCTCTTTTGAGATACCTGAATGAGTTTATGAGGTGGAATATCGGTTGGATTTACAAAAAAGGTTTAGTTTAGTGGATAATTTGTTTCATATATCTCAATTAAATAAGTTTCAACCAGATCCTGACCATTTGATTTTATGGGATCATGTTGACCTAGAGTTGGAATCTATTCTAATTAATGTGTTAGTACAGATTATGGATAGTTATTAGAAAGTCCTAAATGGAAAAAACATCAATCTAGTGAGGGTCTTATGTCAACATGGTTAGATTTAGTAATAAATATAAGAGCGTGACAAAGAAATGTTAGAGTAGTGGCCCAAAACATTTTAGGATAATTATGGGTTTTTACTTTCTAGGGATGAAAATACCAATGGTGGGAAAAATTTATCATCCCCATTTTCAGGTACTTTACCTTTTATTTATGTATTTTAAGTATGAATAATTATTTGGTTAAGTTTTTAGAGGTTATGAGGAGTTCTGTCTTTCTATGGATGTTTTTATAGAGGCATACAATTTGAGCACAGTTAGTAAAAACCATGAAACAACTATAGGAAATTGTGCAAGGGAAGACAATGGGCACAGGTCAGGTTCATGGTAGATGCATGGTTTAGAAAAACCATAAGGATTCCTAGGAGAAACCGTGAACCTTGAAATAGTGGGGAACATATGGTTGGTACATGATTTTTCTAACCATGCAAGCCAACGATGTGAGGGGTTGGCTTGATATAGTATCACCTACCCAATTGTCACATTCTTTTCTAAATCATATAGAGTATAGTTGGCCCTACAAAATTGGGGATCTAATTTGATTTAATTACTTTAGGCCTCGGTTTTCCCCAAATTATACCATAACATGAAATCATTTTTATCGACAATATGATAAGTAATTCCCATTGATCTAGGAATATGTTTTAAGTGTTTCAAAGCCTCTTGGAGATCCAGATTCACTAATAAGTTCCCATTCTTCCAGATTCTTTTTAGATCTAAGGCTATTCTCTCTCTCTCAAAACCCTATATCTTGTTCATTATAGATATATCTATGTGTTATGAATGGTTTTCGATGTTATATTTTCATATCTATTGAAGGGAACATATGTTGTGATCATATATAAAGAATTAGTGTACTTTTCTTTGTTTTCACCAACATTTGCGAGGTAGGAGGATTCTCTCTCAATTACAATTGATTATATCTTGAAGTATTAGTATGAAATGAATGATTTTCTTTATATGATTGTGAAATTTTTGTTTTATTCTTATTGGAAACCACTTTAGAGATACTTTTGAGAAATTGTGGAAATTGGATGGTTTTGTGGAAACTCCTATTGATGATGACTTTAACATTGTGATTTTAAAACTAGGGTTTTGATTTTATACATGTAAAATGGTATATGTAAATTTTTTAAAGAAATAAAGTTTTTTCTTGAAATGGTTTTGCATGGGTTTTTGAATACCTTGTTGTTGTGTGTTAATTTTAATTAGACATGACCCTATGGAAGGGAAATGTTTCATTGGGGGACCTGGTATTAGTTACCCTGTGAAGAATTGGTATATCGATGAGATACTACTCATGAGTATGAAACTGTCACCTGATAATGCATGTTTGGATGTGTGGATGTGTGGAATTTATGGAATGGGTATTCCAAATGAGATGAGAAATGTTGTAAAGGCATGTTTTATTACTTTCCATGGAAAAATGATTTGTATTTGATATAATCTCTTTTAATTGTTTTGAACTATTTATATAACTGTGCTAACAATTTTTATCCAAGTGGCATGCACTGGGAAGTCATTGGGGAAATACTACTGATTTTAGACTCACCCCTTACTTCATCACTATTGTGCATTTATAGATTTCATCTATCAAGAAATAGGTAAAGTCAAGGTATCTCAGTTCTTTTGTGATACCTATTAATACCTAGGGTGTGACATGTCGAGTTAGATCTTGGAGTAGGTTGGGAGTTATTGGTTCGATGTCTATAGTGTCTTCAGGTTTAATTGTCTTTTGATTCATTTTGTTATGTCACTTGGTTTCCACTTGTACTCTGATATGGTTATTCTTTTTGTTATTTTGAGTCATGTTTTGAACTCATTCATTATATAGAGGTTTGTTTAGTTATTTTATTTCTGGTTTGGATGTTTATCCTCTAAAGGGAAAACCACTCCACAAATGTTATTGAGTCCCTTGAAATTTATTTCCAGGATTTTGTGTCTTAGGGATGTAACCTAAGTCTAGTAATACCCATAACCTTATCCCAAGACAATGGGATAGGGGAAGGATGTTACACCCAGGGCCAAATCAATCAATAATTTCACTCCATTATCTGGTGGAAGACCAAAAATATTAACTTGGAATATCTCAAGAAGATCTCCAAACACTGGTGTAAACTCACCACCTACGGGTTCATATTTAAGTTAAACTATGAAATAAGATATTAATTCTATATTTTCTGGTATTTTAGGTCCTAATAAACTATATATCAAATCCCATTATCTCCAAAACACTGAGTAGCTTCATTCATATACAGAAGATGACACTTGATGATGATAGAAAATCATTTTAGCTTTATGAGTAACCCACCAATCCATCTTGATAATGATTTAAAATACATCCAATTTGAGAATTAGAAAATAAAAAAATAGCTTATCTTTAGATATAAAGAAGTGACATGTGGGTCATCAAAAACCCTACTCAATATTCTTTCTAAGAGGTGTCATTGACTAAATGTAAAATGACAAGAGTTCAATTGTATGTTTTAAAAGAATCATGAAATGGGTTTCTATAAATGAACGAGAGGAACTATTATAAAATAATATAGTTTCTATAGAATATGTAATAAATATATCATTTCTCACTATTGAAGTAAATATATTAACTTCTACTAGAGACCCTTCCACTGAATGCAACTACTTCATTATAAAGGCCTGAGGTTAGAACCGTACTATCCCTGAAGTATTTGAACTTAACTATATAAAATTTTGGTTCTAGTGAGCCTATGTCATAATATGTAAAGGATTGATCCTAAGAAAAAATCTATATATGAACTCAATGTACCCAAAATTTATTAATTTTAGGAGGCATGGGGAAAGTACAACTCATGTGTGCCATCTTCCCATTCTGATAGAAAGTCAAAGGTCCACTATAATCCCCTAATGATGGTTTTTTATAAGATAACTTCTAGGAACCACCACTACAAAAAATTGTGATCCTTTATCCATATTATCTTATTTCCATGGAAGATTCTAAAAATACCACTAAGTTTAAGAGGAATTATAACCAACCCTCACTTTCCCACCTAATAATTAATATCTATCAACAAGCCTATATAGATCCTATGATATTTTAATTTATAATTTTATACCAGCTCATGATAAAAATGAAAAAATATAGAAAAATGGTTGGCATACTATATCAAAGTCTATTCAGGTTGTAAAAAGGTAAGAAAATCCATAGATTTATCCATTGAAAACAATTCATAATTTTTTTGATGACTTTATACTCCAAACCTTTATATTGTTTTACCTAAACCACTATGTGAAATCATCTCCTGTAGGTACCATAAAACTTTAATGTATCACATTTCCCCTTAACATAATCTAGAGTTTTCATATAGTTAAAAATCTATTCAATATTCCCCAAGTAGTCCCTAATTTCTCAAGATCATTCATTCCATGGAGGTAAAGTGGTTTCTGGTGGAGAAACTCTTAAGCTTGATCTTTATCTCCTCTAATCCACAGTTTAACACTAGATGCATGATTGGGGTAGGGACAGCATCATAGTCCATGACAAAAACTATCTTCTCTAAAACTTTAACAAGATTATAATTGATCGAAGGGTTTCTTTATGGAACATCATCCAAAAACCCCTCATAAGGAACTCTATGAATCCTTTGGAGAAGCATGGGACTATATTTATGAAATAAGGGATATGATCAAAAAAGTGAGAAATCTCAGTTTCTATCAAGATAAAATAGTAAAAGAACTTTGATTATATCAAAAATCAATATGAGTGCCATGTTTCCTAGTGTCCCTAGAATATTAAGGTTGTTATGATGAGAGATATCTAGGAACTCACTCATAACATACACATAATATGAAAAAAATCATTTCTCATCTCAACAAAAATATAAAAAGATAAGAAAACCATGAATAAAAAACCTCCTATAATAGTAATTTTTCCAGACATGATATTGTTTATCCCTGAACTAGACATTGGAGCTAGCCTGTGGAAAGGCCTAAAGATCATTCATGATCCCAGATGGATAAAAATAAGAAACTAGTCATCATGAAATAAATTTGGTAATTATTTTTTCTAAAAAATAAATAAATCAATAGATGGATTATTTTATAGAAATTCAACATGCTGATATAAACTAAGATAGAAAAAGACAAATAGAACAATGCAATATAATTACTGATAAAATTGGAAAATCATTGAAACTGAGACAAAAAATAACCCATATCCATGTGATATGTGGGATGAAATACCACCATTTCATGACCAAACTCCCACATCCTACTAACATGGATACCCACCTCCTCCTTAAGGCTCATTTCCTTTACCTTTGTTACATAAAATGAAAAGTTACTTTTAATTTTTTTGGAAATAAAACTTGTCAAACAAAGATTCTCTCAACTCAAGGGGGGATGAAATGATGGTGTCCAAGGGAATAAACCTTCACAATAATCTTACATTCATCAGGTAAATATACCAAACAATTTTATAGGATAATGGTCACTCATGGATTCCCATTGTTGGCTATTGAATCTGACACAAAATTCACTTCTCTCAAAGTGTGGAAAACATTAATGCCCTAGTTGAAAAAAAAATAAATTTCCTAAAAAAGTAATCCAACTCCCATAGTGATCTATCCTTTGTTTGAAGGATCCTAACCAATATAATATAATATGAATTGATTTCCACAAACTGAATAATATAGATATTACACAGCATAAGACCAGTGATCATTGCTCTTGCCTCCACTCTAATAGAATTTTATAACCCATAAAAGGAGTTGAAGCCTAGAATAAATGAAACCATATTGTATCTTACCAGCACACCTCTTTCATTTCTCCAGAGATACAGAATCCATACACATTCAATTTCAGCCCTGCATTTGGTGCCTTCCATTTGACCTATCTACCATGACTGCATCTACTACATTCCCTAATAAAACGAAACCTTGGTAGGAAACTTCTTAACAATGAAGTGTAAATATCACCATTGATTAGTATAATCATATTTTCCACAATATCCTTTACCCAAACCTGAAGGAAAATAAAGGAAATAACTTATTCCTTCTCTTTCCTTATTTCTCACATCTAAAAGAATCCATTACACAGCTGAAAAATCCACTGCACGAATTTTCAACTCCACTCCATGCTGACTAGCACCTTCAAAATAATCCCCAATAGTGTCCTATATTGATTCCCCATAACATTGAATATTCATACCCTTCCAAATAAAATTTCATATCCCCTTCTCCCACTCACCTTAAAAAAATAAGTTCCATATTGATTCCTGATGTGGCATATCACAACACTAACATTTAGAATCCAAGACCATACCCTTCTTTTTCACATAATCATTTGTAGGGAGTGCATTATATCTCATTCTCCACACGATAATTTTCATCTTATCTAGAATATATTAGTATCAAATCCTAAATTCCAAAAAAAAATCCACTTCTTTCATGCACTTTGTTTTTAAAATCACACCAAATGTTTCATAAGTAGTCATTAATAAATAAAACATTATGATCATTTAATGAAAATGAAGGCTTGAAATATAGAATTACATTGTTTTTAACAAAACAAGGAAATTATCTCTATCTATATCTTAGAAATTTAAAAATCTTGGATAAATAAATAAACCCTTATATTTTCAAATAACATTTGATCCTAACATTTCTTAAAGCATTTATAAATAACCAACTTGAAAATATATGCTTGGAAGGTGGACCTAATGTAGATTAAAATAGGTTTAGCTTAAATACTCACACCTAAGTGATCATAATACCATGTTCATACATATCCCTACATCAATAACATAAGGATGCGGTAAATTCCCCGATATGTGAACCCCATTTTATAAGAAATTTTATTTAGAGTTGTTGCATAAATACATACAAGGTATCTATAGAACCTCTTAGAATTCCTATCCAATTTTACCCCCTCTAAGTACCCTTGGTTCCCATGTACCATATCCCACACTTGGAGGCTTTCAATATCCCAAAAAACCCACATTTAGCGACTTTATTTCACAAAAAGAACATATTTAGAGGCTTCAATTTCACAGTTTCAAATCATTTTAGGTAATATCACACATCATTAACAAAATTCCCATGTTCACAATAAAACATTCTCTAAAATTGATTTTCATAATCAACACCTTAGGAGAAATCTATTTTGCAAAATAATCCCAAACCCATCACATTTCAAGGATTATAATTCATTTCATTAACTAATTTATAAAACCAATTAAAAATGATAAATAAATATGCTTCTTAAAGAAAATTATTTTCATGAATCCAAATACCTCAAATACTTGAAATTTTCAACAATCGAACGAGATACACAATATAATGAGGGGGGATGTTATATAATAATAGAATACTATAAAAAATGAAACCCATATCAAGAAACTAATATTGAACAAACTCTAGATCAATGGAGACAAAGATAACCAATTACCATGATAATTCCCAAAGTACTACAAAAATATCTAGGTAGATATGGTCTCTAACTTTCTTTCTAATAGTAGATTTATAAGAAAACCCATTAATTCAGGACAAAACCCATAGATCTAGACATAAAATCCTTGATATATGATTACTTTTAGTAGGAAGAGAGAATATCTAGAAAAATTATGAATAACTATGAAGAACATACTCTTACCTTGATTTTACCAGATCTATTTTTTTTGGATCCATCAGAATCAATATCAAAAATTTCTATGAGGAATCTATATGATTGAGACATGATGTTGTATAACAAATAATGATGTAAATGAGAGGTGTTTCGTGTTTAAAAATAAAATTTCAAATTAATCAATTTCTATCGCATGGATTATCCACACAGTTTAGAAAACCATGGACCAATAATGTTCCCATTTCTATACACTAGAAAAGCTACACTATTTGGTAAACCATTTTCCAACCATGTGAAATGTAACTCTCCCAAACCACTGCAGGCTTCAAAGTTTACTAAGAATTTCATATGGTTTCACCTAACCACCCAAAAAACTATTCACATGCTCATAAAACAATAAAATTTCCAAAAAAATAACCCAAAACAACCCAAGTAAGATTCAGAGTAAAAAATGGGGAAAATGAATAAAAATACTCAAAAGTGACATCGAGATGTGAAAAATCTTCTCACTATATAAATTTATATCCCTATAGAGTTAAGTTTAAGAAGGATTATTAAAGAATAGATGAGGACACTACTCCCATATCATTAATTCTTGTTATGACATCTCTTTAGAATCTATTTCATTCTACCAAAACAATCAGACCAATAGAATATATTTCCCAAACAAAATATTTTCCTATGAATAAACAACTTGAACTTGTCATTCAACTACTGACATTTCTAGTTCCATAATAATCTATTCCATGTATATAACATGATATGGATCATGATGATACTTATTAAACTGATACACATGGAAAACATCATGGATAAAATTCAATTTAGATCGTAAATATAGCTGATAATCCACATTTCCAATTCACTCTGTAATCTTAAAAGGTCCCATTTATCTCATATATAACTTCCCCTACTTCTCAAGATTAGAGTAACCCAACAAAGGCTAAACGTTTAAGTACACATGGTCACTTTCCAAAACATCCAGAGTATGACACTGATGATTATCATAATTTTCTTGCTGACTTTGATCCATTGATGGTCATTGAAAAATATTATGAATTTTCATCAATATCTTCTAAATAAGGCCTTATCACAAAATACAAATTTCACCCACCTAAAACCAACAAAGTTATTATTTACATGGTTAACCATACAAGACATTAAAGGGAGCCATTCTGATGGATGAATAATAATCATTATTATAAGTAAACTCAACCAGTCCCAAATGTTCATCCCAAGAGCCTCCAAAGTCTATGACACAAGAACATAGTATATATTTCAAGATATAAATTACTCGCTTAATCTATGTATCCATTTGAGGATGGTAATACATACTCAATTTAACATTATAACCCATTGAATCTTGGATGTCTTTAAAAAATAGAGAAGAAAACCCATGGTCTCTATCCAAAAATTAGTAGATTCTACCCAATGAAACCTAACAATCTCATTAATGTATAGCTTTTATAAATCCTTAACCTTGGGGGTCTCTCAAATCAAAATTTAATAAGAATACTTGGATATTTGATAAATCACCACCCATATAGAATTTGTACCTCAAGGAATCTATGGTAACCCAATTATTAAATCCATGGACACATTATCCTATTTTTAAATGGGTATCGAGAGAGGATAAAGTAAATAACAAATATTTTGTTGTTCAGCCTTAATTTAATGATTGGTATTATAATAAGACATAAAATCATCTATATCACATTTCAAAATTAACCACCAATACTGATACTTTATGTCATAGTATATCATCATTGTACCTAAATGAATATCCCACTAAGAAAAATGAAAACCTTCTATTATAGCTCATCATAGACAAACAAATTAAATATTGGTTTATATAACAAAGAAAACCTTTTAGGGAGAGAGACCACCCGTAAATGGTATACCCACCATATAAAGAGTTCATGATACTTGTAAACTGTTTGTGCCACTATTTTACAAAAACAATTAACTTGAGAATAGATGAAATAAATTGATAACTATCCAAAACCATACCTATCTCTTCCTAATTCAAATCTTAGTGAATTTGAGTAAAGTTTCCCATGACATTATATTCATCTTTCAATTCCATCACATCTTGTAAATTTAACTGTCTATACATGGTGTTTACAATAATGTTCCCATTTTCTAGGGTATATGAAATATCGAAGTTGAATGTTTGATTATAATCCAAACATAAACTCTTCTGAAGGTTGAAGAACTTTAAATAAAATATGTATCTTAAAATCTTATAGTCAGAATAAACAATAAACCATTCCCAAAAGAGGTAATGTAGAAAAATCTAAAGGAAATTCATAGTTGTTGAAAGCTCTAAATCTTGGGTTGGGTAATTATTTTCATGTTTCTAAATATAATGACAGTCTTATACCACATTATGATATTATATATTAAGAATACAACCTAATCCATCACACGAAGCATAAAAATACACTACATATCCCTTTCAAACTTCTAGAAAAATCAGAATTGGTGCTGAGGTTAGACATCACATTAATTCATCAAATAAATCCTGATAATTAGAATATAACATGCATTTCACCCCTTTACTAGTAAGAGTAGTCAACGGTGTTTCACAATTTGATAATTAATTTTTAATCTGAGGTTGATATCCTATAAACCCAAGAATCATTGAATCTTAATGAAATTCCATATATCCTTATATAACTAGATAAATTTAACCATCCAAGGTTCAAAAAAGATTCCCCATTCTGAAATAAGTCCTAATAAATTTACTTATTGAATCGATAAATAATATTTCAATAATTTATTATAAAGGTAGTGTTCCTTCATTATTCCCAAAATAGACTTTAGATGATGCTCCTGCTCTTCTTCAGTTATTGAGTAAAAATAATATCATATATAAATAACATAATAATGGAATAAATGTATCAGTGAATGATATAATTCATCGGGTCTATGAAAACAACCAAAGAATTAATCAGGAAAATGAATCATAAGATATTCATACTTTTTATACCTTCTCTTGAAGGTAGTCTTTATAATGTATAACTCCTTAACTCTGAGATGATGATATCAAAAATGAAGTTCAATTATTGAGAACCACTTTGTTCCCTTAAATTTATAAAAAAACATTGATAATGTGAAAATGATACTTATTATTAATTTTTACATTGTTCATATTTTAGTAATAAACACATAAATGGAGAGTTTCATTAGCTTTGTCAAGAAAAATAAATGGGTCTTCCCAAGGTGAACCACTAGGGAAAATGAAGCCTTTAGTTTTCAAATATTCCAGCTAAATCCTTATCTCATTAAATTCATCTAATTTAATAAAATAGGATTGGATAAATATCATCTAACTTCCTCGGGCCAAATAAATTAGGAATTTAATTTCTCTATTTAATGGTAGACTAGAAAAATAAAATGATAACACCTTAGGAACATCCTTGAAAAATGGTAGAAACTCCCCACCTAAAGGTTCATCTTCAAGTTCAACTATGAAAAAACATTTTAGTACCATATGTTCTATTAAAGGAGGTCCTTCTCAACAAGATATCAGATTCCATTCTCCTCAAACTACTAAGGAGATTCCATTAGATAAAAAAAGTAAACTCTCTAACGACTACAATCCATTTTAGCTTCATGGGTGACCAACCAATCCATCCCAATAATTATGGAAAAGAGATCAATGTAGATAAACATAAAATTCAAAATTATCATAGATTAGTATATAAATAAGCGACACACGGGGCATAAAAACCCTTCACTTTCTTCATTCCAAGAGTTGTTAGAAAATCTATATCAAATAGAATTAGTTCTATTGAAATCTTTAAAATATTCATGAAACATGTTCATATAAAAGAATAAGAGGTACCTTTATCAAATAAATTAGTTGATAGAGGAAAAGAAATAAAGATAGTACCTATCACTATTCGAGGACCATTATCAACTTCTACTAGGGACTCTTACACTACATGAAACTGCATAATTCCAGAGGCCTAAGGCTGGAACCCTACTACCATTGAATCATCTGACTGCACCGCATAACCATTAAGTTCCAATGATCTTATTCCATAACATGGATTGGGTAGATCCTAGGAGAAACTAATATATATGACCTCGATATTCACATGAGTTAAATATTTTAGGATTTATATGGAAATTATGTCTCATGTGTCCCATATTTCCACACTCATAACAATTCAAATGTCCACTTCTAGCTAGTACATAAGGTGTGGTAAATTTCCAATATTGGGATCCACCCATAATAAATTTATGAGTCTCATTACAATCCATATTCTCTCTAAAGAAGCCTCTAAAACTACCACTAGGAGAAAGATGAATTCAAACCAACACTGAATTTATCACCTAGTCAATTTCTACCATCAAATATCTGTCAACCACTTCAATATAAGAGGTGAGATTTCTCATTTAAATATCTAACCAAAATACCATATGGAATATCTATGCCTTCAAATTATCATTTGATACTACCACAGGTGAAAAATATATTGATATAGAAAAATGGTTCTCATACTCTATCACAATATGATCACTTAGTTATTAGGTGAGAAACTCCATAAATTTGTCTATTTTCAATGATTCAAGGAAAATCTAATGGAAAAGATGATTTTAATGTATTTACACTCTAAGCCTTTATGTTTTTTTCCTGAACCATCGTGTACCACCACATCCTTATATAACCTTCAATCTCTTAGGTGAAATATTTCAACTTAATGGAATTTGAAGTTTCTAGAAAGTTAAAAATCCATTCCATTTTCCCCAACCATTCCTCCACTTCATGGTGATCATTCATTCCCTGGAAGGATTTTGGTTTTTGGATAAGAAACTCATAGAAACACTATTTATCTACTCTGGTTTCTGGTTGTACTTCCCCAGCTTGATATGTAGTAGGGATAACACACTAGTCTATGTAATACACTTCTTGATATATATCTTTAACAAGATTTAGATTTACTGTAGGGTTTCCTCAAAGAACATCATCCATTCAACCCACTTGAGGAACTCTAGGAAGCCATATGGGGGAATGGTACTACATCATAGAAATAATATAGAACATCAGATAAGTGATCAATCTCAGTTTGAATAAAAAATAACATATGAAAATAACCAATATTATATTAGAAATCAACATGAGATACATATTTTTAAATATCCCATGGTAAAATAAGTCTCATTATGATGAGACCTATCCAGAAACTTTCTCGTAACCTACCCCTTATGTCCTAAAAATCCCATATCATCTCTACCATAATATTATAATACAAGAATACCATGAGAAAAAACCTCACCTAATACCAATTTTTCATGGTCCAACCTAGGTTATCCATTAACCATACAGCCAAAAAATCCCATGGAAAATACCAGAGGGAGTTCTTGATCCCCCAGGATGAAAAAAAGAATATGGGAATCAAGAACATCCCTTGGGAATTCCTTTTTTTCACTGAAAACCAAAATATAAATAGATGTAATATATAAAATAAATTCAATATACCCATAAAAATTCAAACATTGTAAGATAATGAGATTAATGTATTACAAGTACCAATAAAAAATAGGTGTATTAAAGTAGTTGTGACCAAGATCAACCAATATCAATGTGATATGAGTTCTAACATCCAACCATGTCACCACTAAACTCCCACACTTAGATAACATGGATACCCTCCACCTCCATGAGGTACCTTTACTTTACCTTCATCGGATAAAAAAAGATATAAACACACCCAAAGGTATGTACATAGTTTGAGAAAAACATAAAAAGTATGATCCCACCAAGTGTTTCATAAGAAATATTTAATAAATAATCCAATTATTCTAATTTAATAATAATAATGGCATGAGATATATCGTTACACAGTTTAAAAAAAATGTTAATTCACTATCTATTAACAGTTTTAGAAACATGGATATATAAATAAAACATTTTGTTTTCAAGGAAAATTTATTCAAACCTTTTCTAAAGTCATATAGAAATAACCAATTTAAAAATATCACTATTGAAACTAGTCCTAGGGTGGATTACATCAATGTTAGTGAGGATCCTCACACCTCAGTGATCAAATGACTATGTGTGAATATATCCCTAGAATGTGAGCCTGATGATGTGGGAAACAACTAGATAACTGAACACCCCATCATAAAATATTTTAGTCAGAGTTATAGTGTAAATTTATTCTTTGTAGCCACAAAACATCCTATATTTATTGTTCCATTCTATCACCCTCCTAAGTACCCAAAGTACCCATTCCATATACTACACTTACAGGCTTCTAATTTCACAAAATATCTGCACTTATAGGCTTCATTTCACAAACATGCCACACTTAGATGAATAAGTTTCATGGTTTCAAATAATTTTATGTTTTATCACACATTAATAATAAAACTATCCAAGTTCACAATAAAACATGCTATGAAATTCATTTTAATCATAAAAATACAAGGGGAAATTAATTTTACAAAAGAATCCCCAAACCATTAAATTTTAAAAATTATAAAAAATTCTATTATCCAATTTATAAAACTAATTTAAAATGAGCAAGTAATCACAAATAATAAAAAAGGATATTCATGAAACCACTAACTACAAAAAGTTGGAATTTCCAAAAATAAAACATGATCTATATTATAAAGATAAATGGTGATCTAAGATATACAGAGAATACTCTAAAACCCTAAAACTCATATCAAGAAATTGAGACTCAACCAACTATAGATCAACAGAGATAAGGAAAACCCCTTACCAAGATAATTCTTGAAGAAGAACACAATGATATCGGTAGATATGATCTCTACCTTCCTTTATATACGTGGATAAATAATAAAACCCATTATATCTTTACAAAACCAATATATTTTTCCATAACATCTGTAATATATGATTAATTTAAAGAGAAATATATAAGATCTTAAAAATCATTGATGATAAATTAAGAATTGTATCTTACCTTGAGTTCCCAAGATCTAATGCCTCTAGATCCATCAAAATTGATCATTAAAAGGGTTTTAATCTTGATAATATCTAATATGAATCTATAGGATCGATATTTAAAGTCATAGGAGGAATAATGAGTACAATGAGATGAATTTTGGGCTTTAAAATAATTTTTTTGGATTAATTAATTTATATCACAATGTTTGGCAACATGGTTTGGAAAACCATGCACTAACTATCACCTATTAATATACACTGGAGAAGATACAGGGCTTGGACACAAGGTTTTTAAAACCACGAACCAATTATAAAGAATCTCACTATCCAAAACCTCAAAAAATTTCATAGTTTCCTATTAATTATTCACTGTTTCCCCTAACCATGTACAAACCACTCACGTGACCATAAAACTCAGAACTTTTCCCAAACATCACCTATAATAACCCAAGAAATTTTCTAAAAAATGGGCATAAAAAATGAATAAACAAACCTCAAAAGTGACATTGATATGTGAATAGATATATTTCTTATTTTCATAGGAGAGGATGAGTTATTTGTAAAGGATTACACAGATTCATGTTTCTAATATGATAAATATGTTAGGAAATCTCAATCTAATTTAATGTTTTGCCTAAATGGTGGAGTTATCGGTTAAAAGATTTCCAAATAATCCATTATAGTAGATTCATAAATAGAGGCCAGTTATATCACTATATCAAATTATGTGAAGGATATTGTTTGGTTTAGGAATTCCATCTATGAGATAAATTTTCTCCTTGAATTGAGGGAATTATTGGGCTTTACTCTGACAAAAATAGAGCTATCACTTAGGAAAATGAGCCTCAATCTCATCAAAGGACAAAAAAATCCTATTTAAATACAATGTTATATAAGATATTATTGAGAGGTGAAGTGCTAGGATATATTAGGTGGATATATGAAATAATTTATTGGATTTATTGATGAAAAAATTATCATAGAAGAATTATGAGAGTTTTGTAGTGCATCTTGATATATAATACATAAGAGATTAAGGGGGGGACTAATTTTTCTAAAGATGGCAGACACACGGGTGAGGGTCACAACTACGGAGGTCAATAGAATCATCAGAATCATCGCTGGTTGGATCTAATCGATATGGTGGATCCAAATTTCCTTGGACCCATTCTACTGAATGTGGATGCATTTGAAGGTGGTGATGACTGACTGGGTGATGTGGGTGTTTTTGTATCTTGTTCAATGATGGAAGGATCTATGAACAATAGATCTGGTCTTCAATCACTAGCAGATTCAATAGATGATTGTGGAACATGGGGATGATGGATGCAATCGGTGATCTTGGTCATACGACAATGTTGATAGTAATATCCAATCTCAGTCACCCTATGCTCGAACTTGACAAGGGTGGATCTTGAGAGATCGAGATGACCATGGCTGGAGCATATGGTGATCTTCGATACACGTCTGGGAAGATTATTCTTTTATGCATTGCCAAATAGGATGAGTTTATGGTGTATCTTTGTGATAAGGATGTGATGGAATCCCCCAATGGTGTTGTTCACAAATTAGTTAATTTGAATACTATTGAAACTTCTTCTAGTCTTGTGAATATAGAGAGGGAATAAACAAGGAGGCCTTTTATGAATATCAATGATTCTATTCCAGATCGCATTATAAAGAGGGGTGGGACTTTTAATGTGATCGTGAACAAGAAATATATCTATGATAGACTCATGATCTTCAAGAATTCCATTATTGATAGGATAGTTCTTTCTACTGGCAGTAAGCCTTGAAAATTTTGTGATCTGGTTCCAGAATTAACCGCTATCTAGAACTATTCTGACTGGAAATTCATACCCATGGGTAGAGGTCTTTTTAACATTATTTTATCGTCAGAGTACATGAAGCTCAAGGAATAGAAGATTTGATCAATTTACTTAAAGCTGTGTATGATTTTCTTTCAAGAATGGTACTTCCATTTCAACCCATTTGCAATAAAAAATACTTGGGAATAGGTCTGGATTAAAATTTTTGGTCTCAAATGGATCCTATAGAACCCCAAGATTATTTTTGATATAGGATCCTATATTTTTATTCCAATAAAAATGGATCAATCCACTGAAGGTTCAAAGTTCGGTAATTTTTTGAGGATATTGGTGGTGGTTTATTTATGTATGTGTTTAATCCACAAAATTTTTCTATCATCTTTAGATGATGACATCCCTCTAAAGGTGGAGTATGAAATACTTCCCCACTTTTGTTCAGACTATCAAACAATTTGTCATGTTAAGGATACATGTCATAAAAATGCGAATTTATAATTTTTCTCTCTAAAATGGAATCCTGATATTTCTTATAGGAAGAAATTGAATATGAAAGTAGTGTAGAATAATGATGATAGTGGTAAACATGCATCTTATAAGGAACTTTTTTCTGAGGATGTGGCTGATTCTCTAAAGGGTCGGGCCTCTTCTTCGATGATTAAGCATAGTGCTACATCCCCTGTTCTCTTTTTCAATCTTAATCCTAACGTGAATTCTAGACCTTCCATTGTCTTGAATCAAGGTAGAAACATGCATCAGACAGGTATGGCTCTTGTCTTGGATTTGAATGTGAATATGAATACATATGCTTTTGATCTTTATGGTGATGGAAAGAGTTAGTCTGAACCCATCAGGATGCCTTAGATGATATCTTTACATAGTATCATTTGGGGAAAGGATGTTTGAAACTAGTGGTTTCTAATCCTTCAAATCTGTAGGATGACTCATTCAGTCAAAAGGATAGTGATTTTCATTACGAGATCCCTAATTGTTTTTGACTCCTATAGAATATTTGAGCAGTGGGGAAACATATCTGATGATGAAGGGGTGAAGAAATGTACCCCATTGAAGGTAATGAGTATTGTTGGTCATGCCTTTCTTAAGGATGCAGTTATAGCTTCGAAGGCAAAGGTGACTGACAGTGAGGGCTTCTCTCCTACATAATCAAAGATATGACCCCAAAAGGACTACTCTAACACACTATGGACTATGTCTAATAGGTCTAACTCTAAAATATCAAACAAGGTCAATGTATAAATCCTTAAGATCTTCAACCAGTGAAAATCCCAATCCTAGTGGGAAACTGCTGATGACTCCGATTATGTAAATTTCATGTATTATTATGATATTTTGATCCATTGTCTAATGAATAATGGCATGTCTCTTTGTTTTCTCCCACCCATCTCCTCTTATAACTTTTCTTTTATTCTAAATAAATGGTCAGAATATTAGCTACTTGATGGAATTTTTTTTAATACTTAATAGATTGACCTAACAATTAAATAATATATCACGCATTTATAATAAATTAAATCTTCATTTACCATTGATTTTTGTGTGATGAAATTTAGTTAACATGAACAGTGGAATGAAAATATCCCCTCAAATTATACCTTTGAGTGGTCTCTAATCAATGGTCATCATAGAAAATTATGTGTTATAATGATATATTAATATTAAAATGATTAGTGGACTCATCATATAATACATAGAGAATATCTATTTGGGATTACCACCAATTATATCCCATATAATGTCATAAAATCATTGATATACATAGGGGTGCATGCTTATAAAAAAACTATATTACCTAAGGTTGAAATGACACCTAGTATGTGTACATTCATACTTTGATACCTTTCGTATGAAAGTCATCATGACATGGCTAATTGGGGGAGGGGGGGTTAGGCTTGTTACTAATCATGTTCTTGGATAGAGAAAGTCCAATATGGGACTTATCCACTCATATGACAAGAAAATTCATATGAAGCTTGATTTAATTAGACTGAGGAAATGAATGTCCATGATTATTTAATTCACATGAGATATTATAATAAATTTGGATTATGGGCATGGAATGTGATCATTAACTAGATGAATACCATGTGATGTGTTTATCGATAAGGTCAGTCTTTTTTAGAGTATCTATAAATGTTGATATGACTTATAACTAATTTATTTTATTTTCCCATTTCTAGTGTTCAAACGAGGTCATAAGTAAAAGGATTATAGAGGTATATATATTATTTATAGGATACATATTGTAGTTGATATATTCATATGATATGTAAGTATGTTTGATGGGGATCACCCAAGACCCTATAGAATCTTGAGTAACACAGATTCTTTATTAGAGGATAATTTTTCTTATATCTATGCAATGAGGTTTTTATATTTTTTAAAATTCTATTAAGTCATGTTGGGTCACATAGTTAAGTATTTTGATAAATATTATGTTTATGATTAAGTGTTTGTTCTATAATGAAGATAGTATTAAGAGACATATCAAAAATAGTTTTGGATGGATTCATAAAACTTCTGAAGTTTTTGCATTAATTTCTTATAAGTATGTTAGTTCAAGTGGGAGATTATTTTATATCAACTAAAAAATATGCATATGATTCATATCAGACTAAAGGATATATTGTTTCCAATATATCCTTATGTATAACCCTGATCTTATATTGGTGATAATATAGTCTGATGCATGTGATGCATCCTAAGACTAATATGTTCCCAATGTAGCATGTTCTTAGTGGTAATTCCACTTCAATCACACATGGTTTCATTCAGTTATAAATTCATGATATGGATCATTTAGGGCATCACCCATCATTCATTAAAGTTTAAAATGAAGAACATCCCAACAATATGTAACAAATGGATGCCATGAGATCACACCTAATACTCAAAATATGTCCAATTATCTTCATTCAATAAAGATAATTAGGATAATTATATAATTGGATGAGATCACATTTATTGGAGTACCTTGTTCCAGGTGAATACTGCCAATAACCTCTTCTCTCGATTCGTCATTTATCATGCACATTGAAGGCACTGACACCCCCTTAGAGTTTAAGGAATCCATATATTCTGAATTAGAATCCAAAGGCTGGTGAATTACCTTTTCAAGTAGGAAGAAAACATTTTATCCTCTTGTGATTATCATCAAACCATAATCAATTTATGAATAAGATAGAGGCCATTGAAACATCTTTTGAGGTTAATTGTGTTCTTTAATAATCCATGAACAATTTATTCCTTGAAGATATATCATGCTATATATGAGTTTAATTACATAGAAAAATTCATATCATAAACTCCAAAAACCCACCACCATAAGAATGGGATGAATTTGGATATATATATATATATATTGATTTTAATTTTGGTTAGTAACATAATCCATTAGTTGTGTAAATAGATACACATGGAAATTATTTGATCATTTTTATTTAGTGAATGAGATACGATTAAAAAATAAATCATTATAATCATATGTACATATAAATAGAATTGAATAAAACCATGGATTTGTGGTCTAGTTTTTGAAAACATGATGATACCATGGTTCTTGGTGAGTTTGGGTTATTTATTTATTGACAACCTTTTTTTGAGGTGATTATTATGTTTGATGGTTATTGATCTGGTATGTATGGATTTATATAACATGGAATAATGTTTTATGATGCTAGAAAGTGTTTATGTGAATGGATGAAGATAAAATGAAGTTGTTTTATTTGAGTTTGAGTTAATACTAGATCCATGTAGTCAAATTGGTGAAGGTAAATTCATGTAAGTGAATCACACATACATTTCTTCTAAGTCAGCAAATCACATAGAAAAATGAGCCACATAACTGAATGCATCATGTGACTAATTGACCAATATATTTGATTTTGTAATTCATGCATACCTTTTTAGTTATGTGTCAAAATGATCTATGATGATGGTTTTTTTGTGTAGAATGATATAGTCGATTGCTGATATAGCCAAATATAGACTCATGTAGGAAAATATGATAAATAGCCTATTTCTATTAAGAATCATGTAGCTGATTTCTATGTAGCAGAATTTTCTCCATGTAATTGATTTAGAGTTTTTGTTTCTTTCAGATTGAAGGTCATTAAGTTACCATAATTGAAATATTTTGAAGAAAATAAATTACTATAATGTTTTAATGGTTTTGAATTCTTCTATAATCATGGGATTTGATTTTTAACCCATGATTATATCATGTTTTAATGAGTTTTTAATGAATATTAAGGATATTTAAATAGTCATTTTTAAGGCTATAGAATGTTTTTAGTCCATGAAATTGATCTATATTTTTAATCCATTATAGAGATCATGTAATGATAAGAAAAATATAGAGATCATGGGGAGTGTCCGTAATGATGTAACAAAAAATAGATAAAGGGAGAGAAAGGAGATCACTCTGAAATCCTATACATGTCCCCATAACCATAACTTAAAGGATAGATAGCATTATATATAAAATATTTAAAAATAAAAATTATATATAAAATATTATAGGAACTATAATAATTGTACTATGTGAGTTCTAAGAAGAAGAAGTGGAGTTTGAAGCTAAGGATGGGTCTCCAGTGGTAAAAATATGTTGAAAATCATGTATTTAGGAGATTAGATTTGAGTCTCATAATATCTGTATAACATGATATTACTCTACATTTTGGATAATTCCTTCTTGCATATTATGGAGGCTCATGGAAGTGGATCATTATATTTTGTTGAAAAATGAACCCTGTTTATTTAGTGATATTCTTCATTTTGTAATCATATTTTATTATGAAATTTTATGATATGATATTGGGTTTGATTCCTAACATGTGTTATATGATTCCACATGATTTCTTTTAAGAGGATTTCACTTGGGGATATAGTGAAAAGAATCAATATTTGGGGGGAGTAACTAGCCATAAAAAGGAGTAGGATTCCACATTGGATTCAAAACTTGTAAAAAAAGTGTTTTCCTTGATCTTTAATTTTATGTATGATCTTTTGAGGCTGATTTTTTATGTTTTAAGTTTATCACACTCTAACAAGTCATAGAGGATTATTTCGGTTAAAAATAATTTGTAAAAACTTCCCTATATTTATTTAACCCTCCCTTATTATGGAAGGAAACCGATCCTTCTAGGGACTTCAATTGGCATTATAGTAGGTTACCTCTATATGATCCAAGAAATTATCCTTCTAGTCATGGATAATATAACATTAATTAATTTAAGTGTGTACGAAAATTATAAATAAAAAAGTATCATAGTAGAAAAAATCCAATGTTTCCATATCTTTTATCACTGGGTCTTGAAGTTCATAATGAAACAACAATGCGGTTTGCACCATTCACAAATGATAGTTATATGATGTTTTATAACAATTAAAATATGTAAATGGATGAAATTTTTTTTATGTTTTTATAAAATAATGTTTTCAAGGAATTTATGGGCCTACAAACTAAATATAAAATATGGGATAAGTCGGAGAGCATTTATAGAGGTAATGTGAAATTCAAATAGGTAAAGAAATATATTTGGATAAGTAAATTAGAAGGAATTAAAATTCTATAAGATGAATGTGTGGATGATTTATTTACTTGAGTAAATGATATTATGTGTAATATTCAAGGCTTTAGTGAGAAACATGATGATTTTATAATTTTGATGAAATTTATGAAAAATTATTCAGATAGATTTAATTCAAAAATATCTGCTCATGAATATAGGGAAGATCTTTGTCATGATGAGTTACATATAATTCTCATTTCTTATGAATTGATAAAACTTAAAACATTTAAAAAGAATGTGAAATAAGATATTGATTTTAAATACCTGAAGAACATGAAATTTTTTAATGATGATGATGTTGATGACACAAGTTAATTTGAGAATGAAGAAGAATATAAAAGAATTATTTCTTTTATTTATAAAATATTTTAGAAGAGAAAAATAAATAATAAAGGTATATTGTTAGGAATATTCTAAAATTATAGGGTGTTGGGTAGTATTCAAATAATTTTATAAATAAGAAAAGTATATATTGTGAATTTTAAAATGATGAAATGACCTAAGAAAAGAAGTAGATAAAGAAAATCTAAAGAAGCTTCAAATACTGGTGGAAACAATAAGATGTTTCAAAGGACAAAAAGAATAAATCTATTGAGAAATGTATTTGAAGATGATATTATCTCATAAAAAAATTCTAATGAAGACAGAAAATAAAAATTTACAAATTGTTTTGGTCCTTTTTAGAAGGATATTAATTAATTAGTAGTGATGAAGATGATTTAAGGAAAACAATTATGAATAAATTCTTAATGACAAACTTTAGGCATACCTTGAGAAAAATACTATAATTAAGAAAGAGAAAATTATTATCTTAATGGAAAATAGTAAAGTAGTTGATGAAAAAGGTGATCAAGATAAAAGGGAGACAACCCTTGTAGAAGAAAAAAAAAATCTCAGATTGAAAGCTGTAGAATGTGAGAAGATAATAAAATATCTATAAGAAAATTATATTTTAAGGACGAATAATTGTCAATAAAATAATAATAATGACTTGAAGTTGTGAAAAATTTTAAAATTAACAATAACAACTTAAAAATATCAATTTATTTCAGTGGAGGATCCTCTAGATATGTTGTAAAATTTTTGGTAAAGTCTCCATCTGAAAAATTTCATTCAAAAACGTTTTCCACTAACAATGCAGGGTTAAATCTCAATTATAGTCAAAATATAATAAAGCAAAATAGATATAAATATCCTAATAATTTACCTTAAGAATTAATAATATTAAATGAAACTTATTTTACTAATCCCTGATAAAATTTGACTCAAACATTCCACTATATACCAAATTTTGGATAGAGAATTTCTGGATGAAACTACGATTTTTCAAGAAAATTCATGATTTGTGGTTATTAATGGTTTTGTGTAATTATAAAACATAAAGTGTATATATATATGATTATACATAATTCATTTACCTAGGTGTAGGAAAGGACCCATGGAAAGTAGTTTTAATGGGAAGAATACATATTTTGGAAGACGATAGGCTAACACAGATACTGGATACAAGAAGATAAATCAAAATATATTTGATTGCCTAGATTATCTTTGTAGAAGGTGTGAAAATGGGAAATATATTAAAAAAATCATGATGATATTAGCTATTAATTTCAAACTCAAATATAAAGGGAAAGTAGTTCAAGTGTTCAATGAAGAAAATTAATGACTAGAATAAGTTTATTTTAATGAAAGCAAGAAGACAAAGGCTTGAATATTTGATAGTGGGTGTTCCTATCACATGATTGATGATTTTAAGATTATAAATAAAATTGGGAAAGATAAATGAGGTGTAGTAAAATTTGTTAATTAATATTCCTTAATGATTAAAGGTATTGATATTGTTCAAATTGAGAATGATAGTTTTAACTCTGATAACTTTCTTTATGTTAAAGTTCTAAAACACAACTTATTGGGCATTAAAAGACTTTTTGATAATGGAATGTAGTAAAATACAAGATAAATACTTGTATCATTAAAATATCAATTGATAAAATAACTAACTGTAAATATAGTAGAATAAATTTAAAATTATTCTTGATTGGTGATCCTTATAATACATATTAATTTAGCATGAAATATGAGAACGTGTTATGGAATACAAGACATAGGAAACTTGGCCATAGAATTCTAAAAAATATTGTGAAACATGAATTCATAAGAGATTTATCCAAGAAAAATTGAGATCATGTTGGAATATATAGATCATTTTATAAGGTAAGTATGACTTATAAGACTCACAATAAGGTGTATATTACTTCCACAAGACCATTGGAATTAGTCGACATAAAGTTTTATGGGCCTATGAGATAGAAGTAAACCTGAGGTGATCTTTATTTCATTACCTTCATATATAAATTCACTCATATGACTAACATTATTCTTATTAAACAAATGTATGGGGATTTTAGGATGTTTAATATGTATAGAAGACTGGTTGAAAAGAATCATGGTTTGTGTATCAAAAAACTAAGATCAAATAATTAGGATAGAATAAATGATTGGTGCTCTTAAAACTATCTAAAAAACATTAAATCAATAATAAATATAGAAAACCATATAAACACTAATAGAATATTGTTTTATAGATGAATAATAAGAGAATTGTGAAAATGGGTTGGAGAATTTTGGATGATAATGATGTTTCAAAATACTTTTGGAGATAAAATTAATGTATTATAGTTCATATTCAAAAATTGATGTAATTTGAGGCCTGAAACATATTATACACCCTATTATATGTGGTACAAAAAGAATCCTATAGTGAGATATTTCAAGGTGTTTGTAAGTCCTCATAATATTCAAGTCAAAGGAAGTAGGCTAGGAGTGTTTGAATAAAATCATGATTATGGAGTCTTTATGGGATATTTATCTAATGGGAATGGGTATAGATACTAAAATAAGATATTTCAAAAAATCAATGAGTTTTTATATGTAATAATTGATGAAAATTTAGGCAATGTAAGATAATAAAATAAATTTTATATTGAGAATTTTACAGAAAAAAACAGGTATATTTATGAAGAAATTGGTGAAAAAGTTGATGAACTCAGACCGAAAAAGTTGATGATAATTTAGAATGTTCCAATGATGAATAAGAAGGATTTTTTTGTGAATAAAAAACAATTTTAGAGATTAAAGAAACATTTAGACACTGATAATATTATTGGGAATAATAATTCACCAGTCTAGATAAGAAGATGAATAAATTTTCAGAACAAAAAACACTTCTATCATAGGTTTAACCGAAAAAAGTGGATGAATCAATTGAACATTATGAATTGGTGGAAACTATGAATTAATAGCATGATCAAATTGAGAAAATTGTTATATTGGATCTTTTTCATAGACGAGAAACTAAAAATGTGATTAATAAAAAATGGGTTTTCAGTAACAAAATGAATGTGAAAGGTGATGTTACATGAAAGAATTATATAATTTTTTAAAAATATTATTCTTAAATTGAAGAGACTTTTCTCTATTTTCTAGACTAAATACAATACGAGTGTTCTTTTTAGTGGCATCTCAAATGTATTAAAATGGTTATAAAATGATTGTAAAGTTTGCATTTCTAAATGGTGACGTTAAATAAGAAGTTTTTATTTAGAAACTAGAATGCTTAATTATTAAAAATTATAGAATAATGGTCTTAATATTAACAAAATTATTTTATGACATGAAACATTCTCTATGGTCCTGGTATTCTAAACTTGAAAAATGTTTTTTAAGAATTAAGTTTGTTATGGTGGCTATTGATAACAACATGTACTTGAATAAGGATTCCTCAAACACACTAATAGTGATTGTATATGTGGATGACAAAAATTTTTCCAGTAATAACAAATTTTTTATGTGGGAAATTTTCAAAACAAAGATACAAAATCAGTTTGACATGTCCTTCTTGGGAGAAGTAAACTATTTTCTACGCATACATTTTGTGTATAATTTTGATTATGTCTTTATTTCAAAAGAAATGTATGCGAAAGAACTATTGTGAATGTTTGCAATAGAATATTATAATGTTTTTTCAAAATCTATATCTTTTGAAAACATATTGAGGAAGGATTAAAAAGGTAAAAAGAATGATCATGATAAATCTAAAAGATGATTAGAAGTATTTTTTATCTCTTAGAATCTAAAACTAATATTACCTATACAGTGGATCTATATGCAAGGTATCAAAGAGAACCTAAGTAAAAACACATTAATGTATTTAAAATAATTATATGATATGAAAAAGTAATAATTAATTATGGAAAACTCTAAATATTTAGTGAATATCTAGACTTTCTTGGTCACACTAATGAAGATTGGGCAAGTGAATGTACACATTGTAGGTCTACATCAACTGGAGTGTTATTCATTTATGATGGTTGTTTTAGCGCTTATATTAATAAGAAGAGATCAATAACCCTGAGTGTAGCTAAATCATAGTATATTTCAGCTACACATGAAGCTACACAAGCTTTATGGATACAGGTTCATCTAGTTAATTTGTGGGTTGATGTTCAAAGATTATGGAATATTCTCTATGACAATTAGTGTTCAATTGATCTATCAAAAAATACATTTAAAAAATATTGATATAATAATATTGAAATTAAATATCATTTCATCAAAGATAATTTGTCTTTAATTTAAATCAAGATTTTATATATTTTCACTAAAGAGAAGATTTCATATATCTTTACCAAATATATTCCACAGGAAATGTTTTTTGAATTGAAGATGAAATTGCATGTCTATATTTCCCCACACAATTAAATTTATATTTCTCTGATACCCCCTGTTCATTTAGATTCTATTTCCAAAGGGGGAGAGAATTATATTATGAAGGTATGGGGTTTAAGAAATATTTGAAGTATGCCTTTGGAAGCAGATTAATTTGAGTCACTCGGGCAAAACATGCTTGACACTGAGGGATTGAAGTCTCTCAAAAACACTAAATTATCCTGTAGTGTGGGGTTAGGATACGTATCTGGTATAATTTAGGTGATATGTTGAATTTTGTATTGAATCTTGGTACCTTAGGGGGTTTTATCTTATTTTCTAGAAATATAAATTGAAATACTGATGTACCATATGGATTTGTGGCTTGGTTTCTTAAATATTTATGTTATCGTGGTTCTTTGTGAGTTTTGTTTGTATTTTTAAACAATTCGTTTTCGAGGTTATCATTAATTTATAATTTTATTGAAATGTTTTTTTTATGGATTTATATATCATGGTTTAAAGTTTCATTTTTCAAGAAAGTGTTTTTTAGAAGTGATGGAGACCTTATAAAATTATTCTATTTGAGTTTGAGTGAATAATAGATCCATGTGACCGAATTTTTGAAGGGAAATTCATTTAGTAAAATCACATAGCCATTTATACTATATAGAAAAATTATGTAGCCAAATGATCCATGTAATAGAATGAGTCACATAACCAATTTATCAAAATAGTTGATTTTAAAATTCATGTAGTCATTTTCAGTGACATAGAAAAATGAGTCACGTAGCCGATTTTTGAGGAGAATTATGTAGCTGATTGATGATGTATCCAAATGGAAATTTTTTGGTGAATTTTTTTATATGGATTTTTTATATTGGGAACCACATAGCCAATTACTACTTAACTTAATTTTCCCCATATAGTTGATTCATATTTTTCACTAAATTCGTATTGAAAATCCACAAGTTACTTGAATTTGAATATTTTAATGAAAAGTAATTATGAAGATGTTTGAATAGTTTTGAACTTGTTCATAATAATGAGATTTTATTTCTAATACATGATTCTATCATGTCATGAAGGAGTTTTCAATGATTCATAAAGTGTTTAATTGGTGATTTTATTACTCTATAGAATATTTTTCATCCATGATGCATATACGGTTTTTTAAGTTTTTATAGAGTTTGTGGGATGATTGAAAACATTTGGAGATTTTAGGGAATTTCCACTATGTTTTCATAGAGAATATATATATATATAGAGGGGATATCATGGTTTTAAACCAATACATTTTCCCATTTTCAAAACTAAACGGAGATAGATCCTGAGCTATATTATGTATAAATTAAAAAAGAAGAGATAAAATACGATAGAAACAACAATGATTCTGCAGTGTGAGTGTTTATAAGAAGAAGAGTTTGAAGACAAGGTTGGTTCTTCATTGATTAATATTTGATGTAAATTATGTCTTCAGGTGATTATATTTTGATTTAAATAATATTTGTGCAGTGAAATAGAAGTCTTTACTATAATAGATTACTTTTTTTTAATTTCTAGAGGCTCATGGAAGTTGATCTTCATCTTTTGTTGCTGAATAAAATAGTTTATTTAATGATCTTATTCATTTTTTATTTATATTTTGTTTTTCATTGTGATTCTAGGTGTTATTACTTACATGTCTGGGGGGATACCACATGATTTTTTTATGAGGATTCCAGTTCAAGATATAGTGAAAAAAATACATGCTTGGGGGGGGTGTAACCATCCACGAAAAGAAGTAGGATTCGACAATGGATCTAAAACTTATAAGAACCAAGTTGTACTTTATATTTTATTTTCTACATGATCATGGGAGGCGAAGATTTTATTTTTTGAGTGGATTATACTTCAACAAGTCATTGATATATATTTTTATTTAAAATAAATTATAAAAACATTTATCTGTTGATTAAACCACACTTCTTAGTGGATGATACTTATCCTTCTAGGAAATTCAAGAATAACATAAGATAAGATGATGATATTAAATCCCCTTCAAAATACTATGTGTTATATTCCTTCTAAAATAGAAAATTTTAAGACCTTTATCATCCAATTAGTTAGGCCATGCCAAATATGGTTTCCCCTGTATTATCCGTTGTTTGGAAAAAAGTATTGGGTGAAAATAATATGATCATTTTTCTTTTATTAGTGTTTTCATTAGGTTTCACTTATCTAGGAGACCCTAACAGGATAATATAACCAGAGGAATATATTAGAGTTTATCTAAATACTTTATTAGATGAAGTGTTATCCACTCAACTATACAAGAGTCATATAAGATATGATTGGGATGATATCCTATATTAATAATTAAGTGGAGAGATAATTTCCAAATTATACTAATTACTTAGTGAAATATGGATCATGGAACACTAATTGATATGATGAATTTAAAAGGGGTTATAATTTTTGTGGGAGAACATTTAATAACTTTCCTTATTAAATGTTCAATAAACATGATATTCATGTGATAAAAGTTTTGGTTGTAGATAAATAACATCATCATCATCATAGATAACCATGAAATTAATCCTTGAATTTGATAAACTTAATGTAATAATCTCTTAATAATGTTAAATTAAAAAAATAGGTAAAATAAATTCTATGTGTTAATGAAACACCTTCTAAAGTAACCTAAATGTTAAAGGTTATCAATATATGAATCTAGATTCTAATGTGAAGAATATAATGATTTATTTAATGTTTCAAAGTCATTATATGTAAACTAATCAAATTAATTTTATTCTACACTCATATATTCAATATGATTGGATAAGTTAATGACTTGGAGAGGCTAGAGGTATCTTTAAGAATTGTTCTAGTTATAGAATTTATTCTATTGTGATTAAAGGAAATGTTTCAACAATGTGAACGAGTTCAAGAAATGATTACAAAAGTTTCTTAAAATGTTGAGGAATGATGAACTGGGCATGTGATTCCAGGGTCTTGGTGAAATGTGTATAGTAAAATTGGATAAAATTTCAATCTAAAAGAATTAATTTTAATTGTAAATTCACACAAGGGCTCTCAATGTGGCCATTATAGGTTATTAAAAATAAAAGGATTTATTTAGAAGGAGGAATAATGATTCTATAATATGGTATTATCTATAATACTTGAGGGATTTTATATTGGATAAAATCCCTTTGAAGGTATATATGAGTTATTTGGTTGAAAATATAATTTCTTGGAATCTGTTGAAGAAGATTACAGTTAGGAAGACTGATTCGATGCGGGATATCATTCTCTATACTGTATAAAATGTTGCATTTTAAAAGACTACTCAACATCTCATTTTTTAATTCTGTAGAGTTTTTCCATTCCCTATCAAAGTATACCATGATGTCGGATAGATTTGTAAGTGTAAATCCACCATTATTTAACGGTAAATAGTAGATCCCCCTTGTGTGTAAAGGTAAACCGGTTATCATGTAATGGTAAACTCAAGATCACATAAGGGTAAGAATTTGAGGCTAGGAAATATGGAGGATGGTTACAGAGAAAAGGTAATTGAATATTATATTTATATTATTCCATTTAATATATTTCCATTCCACACTAGAAAGGGTTACACCATAGTGTCTTTGTAAGAGAATGAGTATGTTTTGTAGCTTCGCTTTGCATCATGGATGGTTTGAATTCGATAGAAGTGTATAATTAGGAATCTCCAATCCTGATAGAGACTATTCCACCAAAATAAGTCTATTCCATAGTACCTATGGAGAATAATAATTCCACATCATTGTGATTTTTCCACAATGCATCCATTTTGGTGTGAGAATTAGTTTTAGTCGATCATGTAAGAGATCATGTGGGGGTTAAGGGGGGATTTACTACTCTGAGAAATGTGGATCTGGTCATCCGTAAGACTCCATTCAATATTACTATTTACCATTCCATTATGAGGTCAAAAAGATTAATGGTTTCACAATAATGATGGTGGCCACACCATAGGACATGAAAAAAGGTAACACTATATTGTATCATATATGACTATTTCATATCTAAGTAGTTTATGTAATCTGGTTGATTAAATAATAAAAATAAAGAGGGGGAGTAATGGTTTGAATCTCTCACTGGTCAATTCGAATTGAATGGTTCATGATGACCCAATTAATTATAAGGGACACATGGAATGATCCCAGAGAAACAATAGTCAATCCTACAAATTATACTGAAATGAAAATATGGTGAGTCATATTATGTAGAGTACAAAGAAAGATATATACACATCAAAAATTTATATAGCAGATGATTTGAGGGTTTTTATAGATCTTATCTCAAAATTTTGAAGGTCCAAGAAGGTGTTTTTATAGGAGTTTTATTCTCTCTATATGTCAACATTATTTTTTCTAAATTGAAACACCATCATTGGTTTATGTTTCCATCATCTTCATATGAATAAGGAAATATTCAATATATGGATTAGTGAATTTCTTAAGGAATTGGAGAAGTGAGTTCGTTAGTTTTTTGTGGTAGTGGACTAAGAGGGTCAGTAAGACCACTCCAAATTTTACTTAAAGTAATGATATTTTAGTAAATTTTTTGAATTAGTGCATTTCTATGCATGTTCAATTGATGTATCCCAGTGCAAGTGAGCCAAGTAAAATCCATTATTTTGTTTACTATTTTTATCACTTATTGAGGGGAAAGGTAGAGAGAAATTGAAGTGTTTCTCAAGGAGAGTGAACAAGATCCTCATTAAAAGAAGAATTATTTTAAACTTCAATACCTTGATCCCCCCCATCTTAGTGTATTATCCTCTATAGAGATCTAATAAATGGTATCAAAGGGGAGTTTATTATTTTTCTCTTTTGGAAGCATAATAATCATTTTCAACCATAATGTTATCCCTATATTTGAAGGTATTAATTTCTAGTTTTCAAAAATTAGGATACTATATTATTTCATGTCTTTGGGAATGGATGTTTACACAACAACCATTTATTAAATATTTGATAATATTAAAATAAAACCCTTGAAATAATGAGATCATTAAGAATTGGATGTAGATTGAAAATCTATAAAATCTTTGAGAAGTACTATTTCCAATCCCATTTTAAAAAAGATAATATCTGATAAAACCTCTAATGTTATGTTAGAAAAGGTTATGAATATCTATGATTGAGATTAAAAGGTTTGGGAGGTAAAGTTTTAGGTTTTATGGAATAAATATTATGATTCAAGAATGAATTAAAATGATACAGATGATGCTTTTTTGATTGTCCAAATATTGTTGTTGAAGATATGAATGGCTTGTTTGAATATATCAATGATGAAAATATTGTAAAGAGGATCATGAGAATAACCCCTACTTGTTTCAATGAAACAATTTTGGTTCTAGAAGAAAAATATCCAAAACATATTTATCATGGCATTTTGTACAGTACTCTTATAGATAATGAGATGAGAAATGATGTTAATGAGTTAAGAACGAAGTAAATCACTCAATAGGTGGCCTTTAATAACATTAAGAAACTCCAAATCATGTAGAATAATTATTTTTATAATGATGATGAGGTTTTTTCATTTATTTCCTCTAATATTAAGAGTTAATGGTGAAGGTTTAAGGGTAATATTCCTCTTACTTTTTTCAAATGTGGTAAGGTGTGAAATCTTGTGGATTAATGTCCTAATTTTTTTTAAGAAACTGATGATGAAGATAAAAAGACCAAGAATATTACAAAATAAGGTACACATAATTCTTAATAGTGGTTCTTTAAAATGAAAAATATTACATCTAAAGAAGAATATAGCTCCAGATAAAGTGAAGTTAAAGAAGTTGAAAATTTTAAGGATGAAGTTGTGTAGATGGATTTTGAAAATAAGTCAAGACATGATGAAACTGGTAATGAGAATGAAGGAATAATCAGAATTGATGATATATAGGCATAAATTGAAGTATCCCTTGATGAAATTTATGTGTGAGGAGTAAAAACTAATAAGGATAATGTAGTGGTGTTTTATTTAAAGATCTACATGAAACAAAAACAAGATGAAAAATATGAACAGAATTTTTAAATTAAAATACTCAAATATAGAATTTCAAACAATTAAAGAAAAGAAGTTTAACTAAGAATTAAATTTAAAGAAAAAACCCCAATAATTTATGTGTTGGATAAAACTATCAATGAAAGAGTAAAGAAAAATTAGGACCTGGAAGAAGAAGTTTTTAATTGGAATCATAAGTGTAAAGACCAAGATTGATTATTAACACTGGTATGATGATAAAAACTTTAAAGGCATCGTCATCAAGTCAAGATAAAAAAATCTAAGGAAGATCCACAAGTATAATTTTTTAAAGATAAAGACAATTTTTTTGTGTAACATTTTGAATAAAGGAAGATATCTATAGATGTTTCAAAACCACAAGCACTAACTTCCCATATAAGGTTTATCTTCACAACATTGGAAAGGAAATGAATTGTGTGTCCATGGAATAATCTAATTCATTGATATTTTTTTTATTTTATATGGAATGTTGGGACATATCTATGATATGTGCTCTATATCAAGGATTCCTTTCCAATATAAACACCAATTTAAATTGGAAATCTAAATTTCTAATCATTCTTTTTCTTTTAATGGATGATATTTTTTCTACAAAGGTTTTCGGCATAAGGAAATCAAATTGAAATAAAAAATACAACAAATAACATCAATAATACCTCAAAGTGAAATAAATAAAAAGATTTATCTTTTATAAAAAATTATAGAAACTAAAAATAGATTTTTATATTTTTAATAAGAAGAATATTTCATGGAGAAAACTATTGAGGATGCACTCTAATCACCAAAATGGTTGATGAAAGGGAGTTTTGAGAATGATAAATTTACTAATATTTCCTTGAGGACAACAAAAAAGTTGAACTCATGGATATTTGATAATGGGTTCATATCACATATAATAAGGAATAAATACCTCATTAGGAATTTCAAGTACAATAAAGATTGTGTCATTCATTTTGCGAATGATGAGGGTCTTAATATTATTGGTTATAGAAAGGAAAGAAGTAGAGAACAATATTTTAGACAGACTGAAATTATTTTGGTTGATGGAGTAAGTCATGATCTTCTTAGTGTTAACCAATTTTGTGATTGTATATATGTGGTGGAGTTCAATGAAAATACATGTACTATCAAATCCAAATATGGTTAACTTATTATAAAGGTAAGAATAACCAATGAAAATGTATACCTTTTTAGAGAGGAAATTTTCAACATACTATCCAAATAGGAGGGTAATAGTCTATAACATATATAGTTGTGCATTTGAGCTAACCATCTCAAGAGATGTTGGTAAATAGAAATGGAGAACATGACATTACCCATCTCATGTATGATCACACTCACATATGTGATTCTTTTAAGAAGATAAATATTGTCTGGAAATCATACATTCCAAATAAGTTGAAGGCATTTGAGTTTCTTGAACTTGTTTTTATATATAGTTTTGGGAAGATCACACAAAAAGTGATAGATTGAATAAGGTACTATGTGTTGTTTATTGATTATTTTAGAAATATGGCATTGATTATTCCTATCACACATAAAACCAAGAAGTATAGATATATCACTATATCAAAGGAGGCCTAAAAAGACACTTGGGGTAAAGATTCAGAAATCCGGAACTAATAATGGGACCTAATTTACAAATTTTCAATTAAAATAATATCTGGAGGATCTTGTAATTCAACATCAGGTTTCATCTATTAAAACACCTTAGAAAAATGGGGTAGTGGAAAAAATAAATTACATAATCATCAACTTTTCCTGAACAATGTTGATTGAAAATTTTATTCGAGAAATATAATATAAAAAAAGCTATTCATTCCACATTTTATAGCTACAATAGAGTGTTTCTATATAAAAATAAAAGGAGAACACCATATGGAATTTGGTAAGGAAAGAAACATATACTCAAGTACTTATGAGTGGTTGTAAGTAAATATTTTATTTTCAAAAAGGAGAAGAGAATAAAAGTTGAATATTGGAGAGATAAAGGATATTTATTGGATACTCATAAAAGAGTAAATATTACAGGTGTCACAAAAAAATACTCGAAAGGATTATGGAGAGAAATTACGTTGTGGTGGTTGAAAGTGGGAAAATGATAGATGTACATAAGGAGATCTCAGATGAACATAAAAAATTACAGAATATGAAGGTGATTAAGAAACAAAATATTCATGGGGAGATAAAAATAATAAGAAAAACTATGATGAATAATCAGATTATGAAGAAAGTAAATAAATTTTAGAATTCTCATAAAGAAAAATGATCAGGGATGAAGTGATCGAAATTAGTATTATTTAAGACCAAACATCCCCATTTCAAACTATAAGAATTGATGATTTTCATAAGTTATCTTTATTATCATTGTTAAAACAAAAATCTATTAATTATTTTGAAAAATGGTGAGATCTACATCATAAATAAGGATGAGAAGCTTGTCCAAATAAATAGAAAAACATGGGAAGATGTTCCAAGTACAAGTAAGAAGAATTAAATTAGAACCAAGTTGGTGTTCTAAAATAAACTTAATAAAGAAGGAAATGTGATTCCGAAAAAATAATGGATTTTTTGAAAGGGGTATAATGAAATTAATGGAATTTACATTGATGAGGTGTTTGAGCCTATACCATGACATAAAACTATTCATCTATTCCTATCTATAGAGATTCAAAAAGGTTTCAAAGTATATCAAATGGATATCAAATCTTCTTTAATAAATAGTTTCCTTGAAAAAAATTTCATTGAGTAACTAGATGGGTATCTCATTGATGAAGATAAAAGATTATTTTGACTGAAGAAGGAATTATATGGCCTCAATCAAGTACCAAGAGCATGATATCCCATTTTAGATCAATGTATAAAGAATCTTAGTTTATATATAGGATTAATTGATCACAACCTCAACATAAATAATTAAAATGAGAAGTGATTGATGGTGATATGTATATTGATGATATATTGTTTAGTGGCTCAGATGAAAACTAATGAAAGCAGTTTTCAAAACTCATGAGGTAAAAATTTGAGATGTCTTTTATCAGTGAAATATAATTTTTCCATGGACTAATGTTTATTAAAAGAGTATAGGGGATATTTATCTCATAAACTAAATATTACAAGTAATTTTCAAAAGGATTTTAGATAAAGAATTCATAGACCATGGAATCTCCAATGGATATAAGATTGAAATTATGAAAATATGATCAAGGTGATAGGGTCAATGTGAATACCTATTAAAAAATAATTATGAGTTTATAGTATTTGACTTCCACTCGATGAAACATTATATTTTTCACTTATCAAGATGGTCATTTTTAGAGTGATCCCAAGGAAGGGAATATCAATGTTGTGAAAAGAATACTTCAATATATCCATGATACTATGAAATATGGGTTGGTCTATCAAAATGATTTATAGAATAATTTATTTAGATTTAATTATGCATATTGGGATGATTTAATAGATGAACAAAAATTAACTTTAGGTGGTTCTTTTTATCTTGTAAGGTCATATATATATTGGAAAATAATGAACCAGGATTGCATATATTTGAGCATCGTTGAGATTGAGTACATTACTTTCACTTAGGAATGCACTCAATTTCTATGTATGAGACCATAACTTGAGGACGTGGGTGTTAAAGTGATTTATAATATTAAAATTCTCTGTGATAACTATAGTGCAGTCAATATTATAAAAATCCCATCCAACATTCATGAACCAAGAATATTGAGATCAAATATCACTTCGTAAAGGAGGTGGATAAATGTACAATGATTTTGGAGTATGTTTTCACTCAAGATCAAGTTTCTAATATCATGCCAAATCCACTACCTAAAGTGATGTTTGAGAAACATCAATTGGATCTTAGAGTCCAACTATATCCATCAATTTAATTGATTTCAGGATGGACCTCCACTCCCCACAGTTACTTTCATGGGGATGCTGTGTTTTATCACCCTAATTAGTTGGATTTCTAAATCTCATATGAGATTTTTTGAGAAGTGTTATCTTTGGATCATTTAAAATGGGGGATACAATTATAAGTGTGTTTGGTAAGGGGGATAAGTGTTTGAAATAGGGAGAATATTTTAATGAAAAATCAGGGGGAGATTTGATATAGTATTCAAGGTATGTGTTCATGAATTTTTTTTACTCAATTCATGTATCTAACAATGATCATTGCTCTCATGAGCTTAGAATTTATTATTAGTGGATCATTGTCTCGCATATTGAAAGTGATATTTTTCAAAGAAGAATACATTAACTATTAGATCATTTGGTGTATTGTCAACAAACCCAAATGGGGATATTGATGGCCAATACCCCTTTAGAGGGTTGTATGAGTTTTGTTTGTAGAAAAGATTATTTATTGGAAGGTGTTGATGAATATTATTACTTTTAAGAAAAATTCAACACAACAGATCATGCTCAACACTGTAGAAATTATGATAGTTGATAATCCTACACCACAATTTATTAATCTACACTATACAGGTTTCTATATGTTATATCAAAGTACATCAGATCATAGGAAATATGCATTAGGGTAAATTATCCACTATGTAAGGGTACATAACTTGATCCACCTATGCGTAAAGGTAAAATAGTTCTCATATAAGGGTAAATCTATGATCACATAAGGGTAATATGGTTAGGATAAAGCATAAGTAATATGGATACACCCCATAGGTAAGTGGGAATTAAATCTATATTCTTTCATTTAATAGAGTCCAATGTTGCATCAGAAATAGATAAACTATAGTTTCTTTATAAGAGAAGGATTCCACACTGCATATTTTCCTTATATCATGGAGGGTACATATTCGATAGAAGTAATAATTTATAATCCCCAATTATTTTTGATAAATATAAACACCAACATTGGTGTATTTTTTCATCATATTTATGTGAAGAAGGAAAGATTCAACAGATGGAGTAGTGAGTTCCTTGTTGAAGGGGAGCAGTGAATTCTCTAATTTTTTATGGTTTTGAATTAGGATGGCTAGTGATATTTCTCTAAATTTAAATTAAAGTAGTGATATTTTTGTGAATTTAGTGCACATTCACATTTTCAAGCATGCTCCTTGGGTGTATCCCAATGTAGGCGAACCAAGTAAAATCCCTTATGTTGTTTATTATTTTTATCATTCATTTAGGGGAAAGGTACAGAGAAATAAAATTGTTCATTAAGGTTAGAGAACAATATCAAAATTCAAAGAAGAATTATTTTAAACATCAATACCTTGATTCACCCCCTTAGTGTTTTACCCTCTATAGAGATCTAAGATTTTATAAAACTCCATTGAATTTCCATGTCAGATTTCAGTGTTATAGAAATTTATTCTTCATTTTTGAAGGGAATGTGATACCAAATGTATAATTTATAAATATCTTAAATATAAATAACTTCAAAATCAATGTAATAATTATTTAAGCTTATATATTTTATTTAGTTAATGAAGAAAAGGGACTATGAATCAAAGATTTGAATGTAAAGGAATGTATCAAGATCAGGTTGATCTTATTAAAATATGTGTATAATTATTTCTTTTCTCTTATTTGTTGAGAGGGGTTATTTGTTAACAAGGTGTTGTTATGAATAATTTGAGATAACAAATTTAGTACATGTGGTTTCCAATTCATCAGATTATATAACATGTTTAGAGTAGAGTATAAGGATAAATATTTTGTATCTAAGATAAATGAGTCTATCCAATATTTTTTTAAATATATGAGGAATTGAAATTCCACCACAATCAGTGGAATATTTTAATTAACACTAATTTTTTCTTGAAAAATATCTAAGCACATTGAATACCATATAATATATTTATGCAATAGTTTATTTTTTAAATATTCTTACAATAAGGAAATGAGAGTTATTTTATAACACAAATGATATTTAATATATTAACATGATATTTTGAAGATGATATAATGTATAATAGGATACTGGGAGTATGTTTAGATTTCCTGAAAAAATTATAAAATAAAATGTCTTTCTATTAAAAATAAAAAGTGAATGTTACCTTATACTAAAAGAGTTTAGCATGTGTTGGGGAAGTAATAATGTAAATAATTTCATTGGATTTCAAGGAAAACATTTAATGTAAATGGTTATGATAATGATGATGATGAAAATATAAAGAGTTATAAGTAGAAAAATGATGTTATTAAAATCATAAAATTAGGAATTATGGAGTTAAGGAATTGAAATATTTTTATAGAGTCGAACATTAAGAAAATCATTGCTAAGTATCACCATTATTCAAAAATGATTTCTTCATTGATGGTACTCACTAAATATTTAGTGGGATAGTTTTATTAAGAGTTTATATAAAGATTTAAAAAATAATTACATATTCTTAGATAAAATCCCATATGAGTGATTTTTTGGGTTTTTTATTGAAAATAAAGTGGAAATAATCTGTAATATGGACAATGTAGTATTTTGAAGTCCATTCGTTGAAGAATTAAAGTGATTTGAATCATCTTTAATGTGATTTGAAGGAAGTATTAAAAATATCATTGAGAAACAGGTTTCAAAAATTTGGATAAACCCCCAGTGGGTAAGCATTATTTTCAAAGTTTATATAATTATAATCCAGTGATGTGTAAAGATGAATGAGATATGTGTAACCATCATTTTTTCTCTTCGTAATAATTATTCAGTTGTGTGTAAACATAATATCAATCCATTTAAATATCATATTATTTATATAGACATCATATTCAGAGTGTATAATCATGTGGTTATCCTACATAACTATCATCTATGGGAACCATAAGAATCAATGGGAGTTGTTTAATCACCATCTACATAAACATGGTTTGTGTAACCATCATTTCTATTAAAATGGTCTTGGTAAACATCATTGGATCTATGTAAACATGACATGCTCTTTTAGGTTCATTACTAATTGAATTATCTATAAAATGATGACCTAAAACATTTTGAATTAATTTTTTTTATAAAATAAAATTTATTTTTGTCATGGATAAACTCAAGATGAGATTCAAGGGAAGACTAGGGAAAAAATAATTGTACGATTTTGAGATTTTTAAGGGTGGTTTGGTGATATTGTTTCCAAAAAAAATGCCAATAAAGATTAAAAGTGGTTGTATGGATATTTTTACAGTGTAGTGATGTGTTTATTTTTAATACACAGTCGACATAAAACTATTGAACTATTGATTTCTATCATTTTAGGTGACATAGTTGGGATTTAAAAATGGTATCCAACCACAATGTTGAATTTCGAGTTTATACCCCATGTGAAAAGCTATAAAAATTTCTAAAAATAAAAAATAAATAAAATAGAGATATTTGTAGAATATGGTGTTGTTATACTTAACTGAGAAGAAGATAGTTTTTATAAAATCTAAAACAAATGATGGATAAAAGTGGAAAATTCTATTCTGTTAGAAAATAAGAGTAAAATGTTCTATGAATATAGATTAATTTTTTTTTGATAAATAAGGTATATCTAGGGAGTTCTTGTTCTTCTTGAAAAGAAATAAAAATAGAAGTGAGCTTCATGGTTTCTGGGCACCAGAAGGTTAAAGGTGATAAAGAGGTTTTCCTGGAGCTATTCTCACTAGAAGTTTGTTCATTAAGTACTAAAGTGCTACACTAATCTGGTGTATTTTTATCCTATATAGTTTATAGAGAAGTATCAGTTCATATAAGGATATTTTCATTTTACCATGAAGAAGAGTAATGCGATCTTCATTTCTTTTGAGGGTTATATGTATGTAATGATAGTGAAGCTAATCTATTTTTTGATTAAAAAAACCAGTGGTATTTAGTATCACTATTGCATTAGTAAATTACTATCCATTCTTTGTATATTAACTCATTTGGGTGAACTAAATAAAATTTTACATGTCATATATTTTTAATACTTTAAAACTATGAGGAATAGATAGATAAGTGTTTCCAATAAATATGGAATACGATTATTTTCAAGGGAAATATTTAATTCAAACACCCTCATTCACCCCTCAGGGTGTAATTCTTTTCAGATAAAAATAATTGGTATCGAAATTGAAGGTTATCTGTGGGGTTATCTCTCTCTGAGTCATGATGGAATCAATGTTGACTAATATTAGAATCCTGATTTTTTAATGCTACAACTTACAGGTCGGTAAATATTAGGGGAAATATTATTTTTATTCATTATGTATAGATGTATATATTGATTCAATTCATAGAATATCTATAGTTATGGATAATGGTTCATCTAAAGACAAAAAATATAAAGATTTGGATGCTAAATCCAAGTTAATAAATTATTTATGGGGATCTTTGTAGAACCCATCTATACAAAGGTATTGTTCTGAAATACATCTCATGCAATGTTGGAGAAGCTTTTAAATATATATGATGGTGATTCAAAATTTAAATAAGTAAATATAAAAGAATTATTGGAAAAATATAATTATTTATGATTGATCCTAAATGATACATTTTATTCTTCTTTTTATCAAATAAACATTATTAAAAAATTTATGAGAGGTCATAGTGAAATCATTAATGATGTGAATTTTTTTAAAATATTCCTAATTATATTCCCCCCACGGTTCAATAAAAAGGTTTTAGTTCTTGAAGTTAAATAACATAAAAAGATAACATTGTATGACCTCCATAATATTCTTTTTTTATATGATATTAGGTACATTGATAATGAATTCGTGTAAAAAGACTCTCAAGAGATAACATTCAAGGATATAAATAATCTTTTAGTCAAATAAGAACCTTAATATGAAGAATTTTATGAGATGATTCTATTTATTGACTCTAATTTAGAAATGGAAAAATGAGTTCAAGTGAAATCTTTCACTCACTTGTTTTTAATGTGTAAAATTGGGGCATCTTGAAGCTAGGTGTCTCAATAAGTTTGAGGATGTTGGTAAGGAAAAAGAACCCAGAATGAATTCATTAAAAGGTTTGAAAAATAAGTAGAAACCAAATAAGACATTATTAAATAAAAAAACATTCTATATAAATAATTTTAGGAATCAAAGGAAACTATCATAGAGGAGATCAAGGATTATATAAACCTAAGTGAATAAGTCCTTGTAGCTATTGTAGACATGTAGAAATGGGAAGAAAATGATGATGAAAATGATGGAATCAAGGGAAGAGTTGATCTTGAATATGACCATAAATCATATATTGAAGAAATATATATATGGAGAAAGTAAACAATTAAAGATAGTGGTGTTATATAAAAATCCATGATTTTGATTCAAAAAGAATAATATGATAAGTCATTACTAAAATTGGAAATTGAAAAATTGAAATTTTAAAATTTTGGAAGCTTATAAAGAAGATATTGAGTTGAGGATCAAGGTTTAATAGGAGTAATTAATCATTAATTAAATGAATAATTATATGAAAAATTTGATCAAAATAATTGAATAACTTAATGGATAAGTCATTAAGTGGATATGGAAGTGTTAAGATCAAGAAATACTCTGCACATCTGGTACAACATCAAGGAGCACAAGAGCATCGACCACTAAGTAAGTTCACAGGGTTTCCATTAAAGAAAATTTTCCTATTATATGATTGTAGTTGTTTGGTGACAAATGAAAGTAGATAATGGTGTAAGATCACAATAAAAATAAAGTGGTAGTAAATTCAAAATCTCAACCACAAACACCCCAGATGAATATTGAGGTACAAAATACTCACAGATCTAATGTAAATTTTAAAAAGGAGGAAGAAGAGACAATCAATATTAGGTTTTACTATTATGGGATATTGGGATACACCTCATATGTGCGCTCCATTACAAGATGATACTTAAAGTATCTAGAATGAAAAAAAAATAAATGAGTGGTCATTTGTAATCCTGATATGATATTGTTGGGTACTAATATTGTTGTGAAGATTTTAGGCATAAGGAAGTGAATTGTTCATCAAAATCATAAAGAAATATGTTCAAATAGACCTAATAAAGTAAATTAAAATACCTATAAGCTTAATAAAGTAATAAAAAACACAAAAAAATTTATAGGATGAGGAAGAAAATGAGGAAATGGAGGTTAAACAACCTTACTCTTCATAAAATAAATTAAACCAGTAGTCGTGGATAAATAAGGTATGAATTTGGAAGTCCAACATTACTAAAATATCCTTAATAATTAAAAACAGGTCTAGAATGTGGATTCTGGATAGTAGGTTCACTTCCTATATGATGGTAAATCAAGGCGTTATCACATATATAAAAGATAATAAGGATGATGTTTTTCTCTTTATAAATGATGAGGGGATAGGGACTATTATCTCCAAAAAAAGAAAACATTGGTGGAAAAGACGTAAGAAATAATGATGTTATCTTGGTTGAAGTTCCTAATAACAATCAACTAAGAATGATCCAACTATGTGTTGACAGAGGCATGTCACTATTACCATATATTTTATATTATTTTACATCTTTATTTTATATGTTTAAATTTTTAAGAATTATGTGGTAAATTTTTACATTTCTAGATTTTTTTATTTTATGTATTTTTTATACAAATTGTTTAAAGGGAAATTGTTTTTACCCATATGAAGGGATATTTTCAGTTCCTTTTATATAACTCACAATTTTTCTACATGTGTAGTTCATTATTTGATCTAGGATGTTCGAAGCATAGGGGAATATTTGTGGTATTCTTTTGGGTTTGGGGTGGAAGAACATAACTTTCACATAGTTAGGGAGCTCATGGGAAAATAATGTGAGTATGTATATAGTTTTAAAATAGTTATTTTCATGGTAGTTTCATGGTTGGTAAATGATGCGGCTAAACTCCATGATTTCATTTCTCTTTGGTAGTTCCATCTACATGGTTGACACATGGTTTGGTAAATGGTGCAGCCTAAATAGATTTCATTAATGTGGTGAAATTACACCTCTCACAATTTATTTTTTATTCATTTTTACCTCACTTTTCCTCCTCCTCTCTAAAAAAACATTGGGTGTGCTTGAGATCTCCCTCCCTTCTCCCTCCTTTGATTTCGAGTTCCTTATTTAATGGATTTCAAGTGGGTAATCCTTCATTTATTTCTCTTTTATTATCCTCTCTTCTTACCTTACCCTCTCTCTCAATTTTATTATCATCTATAAACCTTAAAAACTATTCTATTTGTGAATAGGATTTAATATGGTTCTAATGATGAGGATATGTGTTTTTAGGATTGATAAAGATGCTTCTTACTTTTTGAATTCACCATCTAAGGTGTTGGGTTATGATAATCCATACTTAACATAAGTTTCGTGTTTCATTGGTATTCCCTTTTAATACATGTTATAAATTTATTATATGTTTTTAAACACTTTCATATGAAAATATAAAAAGATTTTATATCAGAAGTTGGAATGAAACTTTTTCAAATGGTTCTTTCACTTGGAATGGACTTTTCTCATGTCAAGTGCTTGTAAAAATGCTTGAGTGGGTATTTTTAAATGGTTTAAGTGGTTTTAAATGTTTTCCCATGGAATTAAAGTTGTATGAAATTAACTTTTTGGTTTTAAAATGGGTTCCAAATGGTTTAAATACTTGGAATTAACTTAGTTTTCATGGAAAGTGTTCATTAAAATGCTCGAGTGGATTTTAGGAAGGGATTTAACTTTTTTTAAGGCATGTTTGATGTCAATTCCATTTTAGAAATGAGCATGTTATATTTTAAAGGCCTAATTTATAAAAATAAGAGTATTGTACTTAATTATTTTAAAATAATTTTGTAACCATTGGGTCTCATTGTGAACTTGAATAATTAGAAATGAGAATTGATGTTTTGTAAGGGTGAATGACACCATCAGATTTATAGAAAAGTGTATTGACATTTAAAAATGTATTGGTGGAAATTATGTGGGTTTCCAAAGGATTTTTTAAGTTATGATTGATAAATGGTTCTCATATAATGTTTACAATATAGTTTCAAATGGTGTGAAAATAGATTGGCTTCCCAAGATTCTTTTGGAAAGCCCAATCGACATATTTGAAGAGTTTATTTCCAAAAACATATGAGACCATTGATTTAGGATCATGAGATTATTATTGTACCTATGGTGACTTATGAACCCATGGGGGATGCTTTATATTCATGTTTATTTATTTTATTATTATGAATGATTGTGAAAGTGTTTGTTTCAAGTGAGGGAGTAAGCAGTGAGGTGAGGTTTAATTTCAAAGTTTTGAAATCATATTTATATGATAATATATAGTTTATTTTATTATCACCTCTATTGTATGATATTTAATAGGGGTCTAAGAATATGATAAGTGGCCTGTATGATTAAAATCCCTAGTGTCATTATGCATTACCTAGGGAATATTTTCCATGTGAGACGAATTCTATTGTAAATGATAGAGCTAGAAGAAATTACTATGGATCAAGGTAGGGGTGAGATTATGGGTGGTTATAAGAATCTTTAGATAGTTTGATGGTACTACTAGGGACATGGAAAGGTTCATTAGTGATGAACTAATTTCCTCTTCACCAGTTTGAGTCTTTGTTTCTAAATACTTAGGATGTTTCCCATGATTCTTAGGTCATTCTCATAACAATTTAGGGGATTACATTTCTTGGTTCCTTTATATTCACTATTTTAATTTGAATATTCAATGATTATGTTTAATGATTCTATTTTATTTTTAATCCATGATATATTGGTGCCTGTTTATGATGGTGTATCATCTAGAATGTGTTTTATTTTATCTTTATATATGTTATTTTTTAGTGGTTTGAAGGCGTGCTTTAAAATTAAAGTGGTTTTGTTATTTCCTAAATAGGTTTTTTTAAAAAGTTTTTATTTAAGATTTTTTGTGGAAAAGTATTTTTCAATATATTTTTTGAAGGAGGGGTGAAATGTGATTTGGATTTTTTTTCTAATAGTTTTATAGGACATATTAGCTTGGTTTGAAATGTTTTATTAAAATATTTACCCATATGTGTTTTTATGAAAAAAAGGTGGTTATTTAGAAATCTGTATGTGGAATTCTATTGGTATTTTTTTATTAAGAATGTGAAAAGCCTATTTTTATATTTTATGTTCAAATATTCATTTTATGATCATATTTATAGATTAATTCATATATTCTCCTTGGGGATTCCCTATTTGGAACTTTTAACTCTCACCCAAAATATTCATCATTGCTTGGGTGCATATCTAGATATTCTATATTAATTTATGGTTCCTAGTTCTACTTCAGTTATTGAGGTTCAAGTTGGTCTATGGATAGACAGTGAGATGTGATGTGTGACTGAGGGTTAATAGTAGTAGTATTGGAGATTTATGGGTTCATTATTATTATTTATATTTATCTTAATATTTTTTATTATCCATTTATTCTAGGATGTTGATTTGTAAATGACTTAAATTTTTTTATTTAAATGGAATGTTTTTATGGATGTTTTAGTTTTTTATTCTATGTTTAGATGATTTATTTATTTACTTCTAATTTTATAAGATGCATGGTCATCCTATTTATAGAGGGTTCATGCCAGATTCCTAGTATCTTATGTTGTTGAATTTTATTATAATAAAGGTTGGAATTATTATAAAATTTCATTCTTGGCACCCAAGGACTAGTTTTCAACCCATGTGGATTGGGAACTTCCTTTATCCTTAATAGAAGTCTTGGGCAGGTGACCTTTCAGGCCAGTCTATGATGGTTCATTAAAAATTGAATTAGAGCCTAGTTTTCTCAGTATAGACCTAGGTTCCAAGAACAATCTATAATTTTTTGGGTGGATCAGGGTATATTTGAGTTGATGTTTTCATAAAATATTAGTTGGTTTATTATGAGTGGGTTCTTAATCTCCACTATTCATAATGATGGCTGAGTTACCATGACATGTGGGATTTGAATTTAGAATTCAAAATTCTATTTTTGTTTCTTAATGATGATGTGTTGATTATTATGGAATATTGTTGGTTGGCGTGGGTGTTGGGTCATATTTTGGGGAGATAATAGAAATAATATCAATGGTGTGAGGCTAGTTTACATGTCCTAATTAACTAAGTAATAAAAAAAATTTGATCTTGGATATACATTAAGAGTTATTTCATGGATAGTTGTGGATCATAAAACCTATTCTCATGTCAATAATGATTATATATCATATTTTGTTTTTTGATAAATAGACTTATTGGAGTGGAACATAGTTTGGGTTAATTCAAGGGAGTCTTATGATATATTGATATGTGGATTGGATCTTGATTGGATCAATTGAATGCCTCATTTTTTGGTTGTAGTGAGTAATTACTTATTTTTGTAAAAGGGAGGATTTTTTGGAATTTTTTTTATATTGAAAGGAACCCTAGATATTTTCTTATAAAAAAATTTGTGTTTCATGAATATTTTTTGACATGTATATGCATAGTTTGTACTAATTTATAAAATGGAATTAGTTTTTCATAAATTTTTTGGATTTTTTTTAATTTATTTAATTCTATTTAATTGATGAAAATATAATGGTTTTAAAATTTAAATATGGTTCTATGATAAAGGATTTTGACCATTTTAGGGTGTGTTTTTGAAAGAGATTTGTTTTTTGATTTCATGAACACAAAGTGGTAGATGGTTTTGAAATATTTTGAATGGGGGTGAAAGAATTTGAAATAAAAAAAGAGTGAATTTTTTTAATACGGGACAAGTTTTTTGAAATTACCTGGTGTAATGAGATATTTTGAGTTAAGTGGAATGTTTTCAAGTGGTTTTATTCTTTCAAAAGAACACATGTTTTAGAAAAAGATGTTTTTTTTCCTTTAGAAATTTGTAAGTTGTAAAGAGAATGGGGTTTTGGTATGTGTTTTTCCTTGATTGAGTTGTGATTGGTATTTATACCCTTTTTAATGCATGTTTTACTCATTTTCATTTTGGAAACATGACCTTGTAAGGCCTATGTTTGGTTTCATTAAAACTATATCTCTTGGAAATATCTCAAGTAAAAGTAGAGTGTTTTATCTCTAGGGGTAGTTCATTTCTCATTTTTGGATTTTTTCTAGAATCTAAATAGTGTAGAAAGTGTGGTTTACCCTTTTATTGGTGTTTCAATGTGTAGTTTTTTCCCTATTTAGAAGAAAAGTCTAGGTGAGTACTAGCTAACCAATTGGGTGAATTTATGAGGACCAAATTGATTAAGTTTTTGAGTGATGATTTTTTTTAGAAATTATATATTATGGATTTAGATCATCATGGCCTTGAGGTAGATTTTGTTATTATGTTCTTTAGATACCCCTTTTTGGATTCTATTTTTTATATATGGCTATTTGAAAATGTTCTTTACTCATGGTTTCATGTTCCATGTCTAGCTATATTTGTAGTGCTCGCCTTGGTGATGATGGCCATGCATAAGACCTTTTGGTTTGTTGTTTTTGACATGAGTTAACCTTGGGTTTGTGATTCAAATGACTAGGATAGGTATGGAACTAGTTGAGATTATGCACATAATTGTGTTGGTTTAGATCTAGTTGGGTTTACCATGAGAGGATATCCCATGTTATAGGTCCTTTTTCACCCATTTTATCTCAGTTTGGGAACCAAATTTGGAACCCACATTATTTATTAGATTGAGGCATGTCTTAAGACACTGAATTATTTGGATGTTTGAGATATTATGGTTTTCGTAACATGACCTCATGAATTTTAGATGTAATAGTTTCTGATAGTTTTGGTCACCTCATCTTATGATATTGGGTGTTCCTTGGAATTGGGGTCTTCTAGGTGTATCTTGAATGGTGTTACTTTTGGAGTTAAGTTGGTTTTGTGGATTTACATTGTTGGTGTAATCGTGTTGTTATAATTTATTGATTTGTTGAATAATTATTGATTCAGTGATGTTATCATGATATAAGAGGTTATTGTTGATCCACCCATTGATATTGACCTAAAATGGTGGGAGTCCCATATTTGTTCTCGCTTTATTTAGAGTTTTTTTGGATATTTGTGATTGTTTTTTTGAGTTCTCTATATGTTTTTTGAGGATCTATGTTTTTATTTTGAGATTTATTTGAGTTTGGTATACTTTGTCCTAATGTGATATACTTTTTAAATTTATTAGAAATACTCTATGGATTTGTTTTCAATTGTCTACTACTTTGTCCCTAAACTTTTTGGGGGTATAAACTGGCATGGTTTAGGGGATTGTGACACCCACACATCACTATTACATTATATTATATATTATTTTACCCTATTTCTAATTAATCATAAATTCTGGAGAATTCCATACTAAATTTTTAGGTTTCTAGAATTGTTCCTTATATTCATGTTTTACATTCACAATTTAGGGGGAACATGTGGTTTCTCTATACATGGAGAGTTTCAATTCATTTTGTATTGTCCACTATTGTCCTATATAAGTAGAACACATTTCAGTCCAAACCATGTAAATCCTAAGTGAAAATATGTGGGTTCTTTTGGGGCTTAGGTTGGTGTCACTAAGATTGGTCATGGTAAGGTAGAAATGTGAAATAATGTTGTGAACATGTCTGTAGTTTTAATAAATTTATTTTTCATTGTTACCTCATGGATGGTAAACCATACAACCAAATTGTGTGAGTCTGTTTTTCGTAGGCAACAACATCATCTTTTTTAGCGTGTGGTTTGGAAAACCATGTGGCTAAACTGTGCTTCAAAAACAAATTTTATTAAAATTTTGAAATTCCACTCCCCCAATTGGGTTTTTTGTATTTCCCCCCTTTTCATCTTCCTTTATCAGTCGAACATGGGGTGTGTGTGGGATCCCCCTCCATTCTTCTTCAATTGATTTAGAGCTCATTATTTCTTGTATTTGAAGTAGTTAAGACTTCATTTTCATCCTTTTACCGTATTCTCTGTTATTCCCTTGTACCATATATCAATTTTATTCTCATCCACAAACCCTAACCACTATTCAGGTTGGGATTAGGGTTCAAGGTTGTTTTAATGATGAGTATTTGGGATTTTTATAATTTAGTTGGATGTATCTTATCTCATTCATGCATTTTCTAATGATGGAAATGTATTATGATGATCCCTTCTTCAAATAAGGTAGGCAATTATTTAAAATTCCCTTATAATTCATGTTAAATATTTAATATATGTTTTTAAATTTTATCATAAAAAATAGAAGCATGTTGTATTCTCATAGTAGGATTAAAATGGGTTTCAAATGGATTCCCACTTTACATAGACTTGTCTCATGAAAAGTGCTTATAAAAACTCCCACGTGGATCTTTTAATTTGGTTGAAGTGTTTTGAAATGTTTTCATATGGAATTAAATTTTTATTAAATTCCATTTTTTTCTAAATATATTTTAAATGGTTTGAAAATATTTTACGGACTTATGTCCCAAGCTAACTATATTTTAAAATGATTGAGTGGGTTTTCTAAATGGATTTAATTTTTTTAAAAGAATTTTTAATGTCATATCAATTTTATAAATGGGTGTATGATGTTTTAATATCTAATTTTATAACATGAATGGAGTTGGAATTCATTTCCTTTAAATAATTTTGAAACCATTGCATATCGCGGTTTCCTGGAATGTTTTAAAATGGGAATCGAGTTTTTGTAAAAGGGTTCTTAGAACCATTTTATTTATTGAAATGGGTTTTACTATTTGAAAATGTATTTATGGAAATTGAAAATATTTAAATAGGGTTTTATCTACGGTTTGATAAATTGTTTTCAAGGAAGGATTAAAATGTGTATTTAAAATGTCATGAAAAATCATTGGCTTCCTCAGATCCTTTGAAAAAACCTAGTTGGCATCTTTAAAGAGTTGATGTTTATTTATTTAATTCTAATGCAAGTATGTGAAAGGGGTTGTTTTTTGAAAGAGATAAGGAGGAAATATGAGGTTTAATTTCATTGTCTTGAAATCATGCTTATGTGGTCATATACTATTTATTTTATTTCTCACCTACATTGTTTGATATTTCATGGTATTCCTAAGAAGATGGTATGTAACCGATATGAGTGAAATCCCTATCATAAATGGTGTGTCTTTAAGGGAATGTTTTCCTAGTGAATTCGGGTTGGTTATGAACGATAGTGGTAGTTAGAGTTTTTGTGTCTTGAGGTAGAGGTATGATTGGAAAATGTTATAAGTATATTTGAATAGTTCTATGTGACTAACGAGGATGTGGAATTTTTTATTAGTGATATCCTAGTTTCATCATTTCTAGTTCGATTATTTATTACTAGATCCTTAGAAGGATTCCCATGATTCTTAGGTCTTTCTTAGGATATTTTTGGGAATTTTATTTGATTGATCATTTATGTTCCCATAGTTCATTTTATTATTAAACAACAGTGTTTGATTAATCTATTTTATTTTTCCTCATAGATATCTTGGTGCCTATTTATGAGGGTGTGTTATCATTCTTTTGTCTTGGTTTTTCATTCAAATAGATTATTTTTAAATGGTTTAAAAGTGTGGTTTAAAAGGAATGTGGTTTGGTTATTTATTAAAGTGGATTTAAGAAATAAATTTTCATTTAGTTTGTTTGTAAAAAATTATTTTTCAAGATATATTTATAAAGAGGGATAAAAAAATATTTTTATTTCTTTAAATATTTTTAAATTTTCTCTTCCCATGTGAAATGTACTATCATGGGTACTCTCAAATGATGTGTAGTTTTTGGGTATTTAGGTGCAGTAATGTGGCTGACCAAGGTCTTCTCTCAAAGAGGCAGTAATTAAAAAACCATGTTAAAGGTATTATGAAAATAATAATAAAAAAAAAACATAATGATGGGGGTGGGGGTTGTTTTATGTATATAAAATAAGAATAAGTATGCTGAAGAAGATTTCATTTTTTCTTTATTTTTTTTAAACAAGAGTGAGAAAACGCAAAGAAAAGATATTTTTTTAGAAAATATTTTTGATGGAGTAATTGATATAACACTAACTCTTCACTTAATTATTAATAATTATAATTGAAATTAACATCCACAAAATTATGATCCCTAATTTTTAAACCCCTAAAACCTACCAGAATTAACTAAAACACAATTTTGAATTGGATTAAACCCTAGGCTAGCATTAGAAAAGGAAATCATAGAACCTTAATTTTACTGTCATTGAAAGGATAGATCATGGTAAGTGATTAATTAGGTATCATGTTCATATAATATGTGAGGATTAATTGAGTTTAGTAATTATATTTTAACACTTTAAATTGATCCCTTGTTGTTGTTTTTTGTTTTACTGATTATTATTTTTCTCTCGTAATTCACACATTTCTAGACCTCACATTTTTTATTTTAATAGTTTAATTTCATTATCAGTTTATTTTAAGTTAAAACCAAAATAAATATATCATGTTATATTAATTATAGTATCACATTAAATTAGAAAATATAAATGAATAATTTTAGAGTAAGATCGATTACTAAGAAAAACTACTCTTTTAGGGGCGGTGTAGTCCTCGTAGAAACGTTTTGCAAGTGAAATGGTTTAGAAAGGGTATAACCCAAAAAAAATTATAATCTATATTTCCAGACCAAAGAGTATGTTTGTATAAGGATAGAATGTAACGAAACAGAATAAATATAAGAGAAATTATGAATTTAATTATGAAAACACAATCATTACAACATGAAGAAGAAGAAATAAGATTCAATGAAGTGATCCTTGCTCCAAGAGCTACCCCTCTTGTAATTCTTAGAAAATTTGAGTGTAAACACTTATAATTTTACCTAGACATCCTAATTCACTTAAAACCACCTCAAAATGATAAAAAAACACATTTATATAGTGGAGGATAGGCTAGGGTTTTAATACTTTTCAAGTGTGAATGGGAAATTCAACTAAATATTTTAATTCAACTTTCAACACCTTGTTGACCTCCAAAACGCATGAACAATCTTTCCTTACTAAAGGATGATGTGTGTTTAATCATTCAATATTTCTACTATCTGCATTTCATACCAATACGAGTCCCTATCTAGAGTATATTTCCCAAAAGGTGGAGTGGTGTCCAATCTAGCGAGTCCAATCCAACTTTGACTTTGGGGACCATTTAATCCAATCAATTGCATGATATAACTTGGATGGACTAAATTAATGTTTTATCCCATTATGTGAATAATTAATTAACAAAAATACAAGTCTAAATAATCTATAGAAAAATATGTATGACAAAAATATTATAGTGCAATTGAATGGGTTAAAACTGGAATTTTCATAAAAATTTCAAATGAATGATCTAATATTAAATAATATATAAATAAACATATTTTACATAATGTGAGGAAATTATGTTATTTATTATCAATAAAATATTCAATAAAAATTTATTTTATCAACTCTCCCACACTTACACCTTTTAATCCTAAGAAAAGTCACATATATTGTATTCGAGAAAATTGGGATAAGATATACATGTTCATATTTCCTAATCTATAGTTGAAATATAGGAAAAGTAAGAATCTCATCATGATTAAATTTCATTAAATTTGAAATTATTTTTCTCATAAATTATGTAATAAAATCAAGGCATATTAATTATACCAATCATACCGAGACAAGTTATGGGTCTACCATGCCATTAATTCCTCATGTGTTTGTGTGCCATCCATTTAAAGCTCATATCTCCACCACTTATTTAGTATATTCAGGTTATAGAAAAAATTATTATTACCTGGTTTAATTCCACAAATCTTTTTCTACGTTCATTTTCAATGAAATTCCAAGACCCACTCCCTTAATCATTCCCGAAAGTCAAACCTTATGATCTTGACCTAGATATCCCCATGTGTTGTTCATTTCATAAATCCCCTATTTATAATGATAAAATTATTTTATTTGATATTTTTTATTTTTTTAGGGATTACAACAATCAGATATCAGGTACACATGCATAGTTTAATTTGGTACAATATTGAAATTTATTTGTAGAGATATGAATGTATAGATTAAACATTGATATAAGATGAAGTTTTTACCTAACATGGATATTCCTTCAATTGTGTAGGAAAAATTTAACTAGTTATGAGTGCATGAATTTTTTTGAAGATAAATCAGTAAAACAATTTACCATGAACAAATATCACTAATAATGGAGTCAAAATATAAACGGTTTTATAATGACACAACCAATCAAATCATTGATGAATCCTATTTTTATAAAAGCAAAACCATTATTTTGAAATATTTATCATGATTATCATGCTATCATTGAATTTTGAAAACAAGAATTTTTTATATGTTCCACATTTAAATGAGCATGTGACATTATGTTTTTATTATTTTCTATATTTTTTTTGTTTTTTGAACATTAACATAAAACTAACACAAAACCCACAAATGAAAATCCAAAATAGCTACCACAAAATAATTCCCTCTCCCCACACTTAAAATATTACATTTTTTTAATTTTAACCTATGATATGGTAAGTTAAAATAATTTTAAAACTTCAAATAGGAAAAATAAATTAAAAGTGAAAGGATTAGGGACAGCCTGATATTCTCATGTAATGATGTGGTCATACAGTGTGATGAAATCAACTACATCGGTGAGATGTATCTCAATGTGTTTCATCATGTGTTTCCAATTGACTATAAGGATTTTTTCTGTTTCCTCTTGTGTAATCTCCACTATAACATAAGGAAAAACATTAGATACAACATAAGGACCTAATTATTTGGAACAAAACTTACCTGGCTTTAGCTTATCACATAAATTATAGAGGACTTTCTCTCTTACATGAAACTCCTTTTTTTGGATTATTATATCATGAGACTCTTTTGATATCTCATTGTAAAGACTCAAGTTATCATATGATGAAAATAAAATATCCTCAAACTCTTGATTTTTTAGTTTACTTTGATCTCGATCTTGGAAAATTAGAGTTTTTAATGTTATCCTATAATCCCATAGCACATTATCCAAGCACCTACTCCAATACTTCCTAGTTGGATACACAAATTTCTCCAAAATATATTTCAACTCCCAATTTGAAACCTCATCCTGACCATGTTTTTTAGGGTGGTATGTAGTAGAAGTTTTATGTTTCACCTTATACTTCCAAAGGAGGAATCCAAATTCTGATTGAAAAAGTGCGACTCTTGGTCATTAATGACAGCCTATGATACTCAAAACCTACAAAAAATTTTAGCCTTAGAAAAATAATCTTCAACACGAGAATCATCAGTCTTAATGGCCTTGCATTCTACCCATTTTCTAACATAATCAAGAAAAAAATTGTAAAATAAACTGAATAAACTTGGAAATCAACCCATATAATCAATTCCCCAAACATAAACAATATCATAAAATAATATGGGTTGTAGGGTAATCTTGTGTCTCCTCAAAATGTTCCTTTTGAGTTTTCAATGAGATCATGACTTATAAAACACACGGGCATCATGAAATAATGTAGTCCAATATAGTCCAGAGTCTAAGACCTTCATAATAGTCTTTTGGGGTCAAAAGTGTCCACCACAAGAAAGTTTAAGATAAAAATGAAAATACTAAAACTCAATATTAGGAAAACATCTCCTAATGACTTGGTAACAAAAAATGTGCTAGAGTTAGGGATCATCAAACACATAAAACCTAGAATCACTCTTTAATTTTTGGAATTGATGTTTCTATAAATTTTTAGGAATTTTAGAGGCAGCAAGGAAGTTCACTAAATATGCATACTAGTGATGCATACCTAAGATGACATGGAGATTCTCATTGGGGAAAGAGTCCTAATGTGGTACATAGTTTGCAGTATCATGTTCCAACATGTGAGTGGCCATACTCTTGTGGTCAGCCACCAAGTTCTCTAACACCTTATTATCCCTTATCATAATGAAAAAATCTTGAAGAAGGTTCATCCAATGAATAACACATGTATTTTAATCTGTCTCCTTTAGGAGGTACCTTAAAGATTTATGATCAAAGAAAACAAACACTTTAGATCCAAATAGATGAGATAGAAATTTGTCTAAAGAAAATATAACAGCATGAATGTCCTTTTACATTGTGGGGTATTTTTTTGGGGAATATTACAAAGTCTTTGATGGACAATAAATCGCATTGGACCTCTCTTCCACCCTATAGGATAAGACTGAACCAACTACAAAGTTTGAAGCATCACACATAAGCTCAAATGGTAGGTCCCACCATGGGGGATATATGATTTGGGGTGTGGTGAGGCTCTTCTTGAGCTCATAAAATGATACCCTTCATGAATCGTAAAAAAATAATTCAATGTATTTTTTATGCAATTGAGATAAGGGTATAATTATATTACTGAAATATCTGATGAAACATCGATAAAAACCATCATGTCCAAGGGATGATCAAACATCACACACACATGTAGGATGTGGAAAAGATGAAATGACATTTACCTTGGATATATCAACCTCAATTCCATATTGTGAGACTACATGACCTAGGAAAATTCCTTTTTATACCATAAAATGGCATTTTTGAAAATTTTAAACTAGATTTTTCTAAATGCAGTGATGCGACACATTACCAAAACTCAAGAGTCACTCACCAAATTTTGATCCATACACAGTAATATCATCCATAAATACCTCCATGAAAGTCTCAAGTAAATAAATAAATATACTCACCATGCATCTTTAAAAGACACATGGGGTGTTACAAAGTCCAAATGGAATCCTAATTTAAGAAAATGTACTGAATTTTTTGGTGAATTTCATCTTCTCATGTTCCTGTACTACAATTGAAACCTAAAAATATCAACAAAAAAAATAATCCAAGAATCAATAGGGTGTCAAAACTATAAGTAACTCAGGAATTTTTACAATTAATGGAAGTGGGATATGGTCCTTAAAAGTGTATTGATTTAGTTTCCAAAAATATATACACACTTGATAGCTATTTTTTACTACCACTGGAACTAACTCAACCTTTTCATTCTTTATAATAGTGAACATGATTTTATTGGGAATAACTTGGACATGGCTGACCCACTGAATGTAGTACACCTAATTTCTAGTATTTAACAATTAATTTTTTCTTTTTATGTTTATAAAGATTAAGGGTGAAGGATGAGAGAGTTGTAAGAACTTTCAATAAGTTTTTGTGTCCAAAGGAGAGGCACACAAGCTACGCATGGTTTGTCCAAACAGTGCAGAAATCCTAGTAGAAACCGTGCAAAGTTGAGGATTCTAGAAAGTAGCTTTAGAACAGTGTGTTCATGGTTAGGGAGACCATATGATGAGGTTATGTGAGTGTTTCATTAAGGAATTATCTAATGCACAATTAGCATGTGGGTTTTCTAATCGTGTGAACTAACCATGCACGAGGTTAAAGTGAGATCGTAAAAAAGTGAACCTCACACATTTTTTCCTTTAAACCACATTTTTTTCACTCAATTGGACCTAACATGGGATTTATCTTCCTTGAAGGTTGGATAACCTCTCCCAAGAAATTTGGAGCCAATCTGAAGGCTTCCCTTGGTGATTCGAAGCCGGATTCTTGAGGCATGTGATCATTTTTCATCGTTCTTGATCGGTTTCTTCGATCTATTTCTCATCTCTTATCAGTTTCTTAGATATACTCCTGTTATGGGTAGATATAAGATTATGGATTCCAAATATGTTGAGATTTGGTCTTGACTATGGTAGGAGAATATATCTAAGGTGGTTTCATGGAGAATCATCCAGGTTGTGTGATCATTCTTTGTCCATTGTCAGTTTTCATCAAAACCTTCAAGGTAGGTGGCTCACTCTCAACTCCTATTAGTAGAACTGATTGATATGCTTTCAAATTAGTTTCCTTGTGATGAATTGACCGTGAATTGGTTGTTTATGAATTTCTGGAAACCATTATTTGTGATGGTTTGGCAAATTGTGTAAATCTAGAAAGTTGGTTGTTTTGAATAAAAGGCTATTGTTCTTGGCTTTCAAATATGGATTTTAAAATGGGGATTTTCTGGAATTGTGAAACATGGATTTGATTAGATGTTTTATTGAAAATAAATGGTTGTTTTAAATCTTTTTTGTTCTTTGGTTTTCAATAAAAGTACAATTTTATTGAAATGATTTGAAATGGTTATTTGTAATGGTTTTGGAATACATTGGGTTTTGTGTGAGTTCATGTTCGATGTGCCCCTGAATATGGGACATATACCATTAGGGTATAAGGTGTGTGGCCCTATATCGGGGGAGTGTGTCAATGGGACACAAGGTAACTGGATGAGAGACCGCTCATGAGTGTGGAACTGTCAAATGAGGCATGCATGGGTGTGTGTGTGTGTGTTGTGAACCCTAGAATGGGTATTCCAAAGTGATAATAAGGAATGGTTTTAAAGCCTTGTTTGATTGTTTTTATATAACTATGACTTGTTGGGAAATTGGTTTAAATATAACTTGTTTTAATTTGGTTACAAATGGTTTTGTAACTTGTTTTTATTTAGTTATAAACTATTTTGGGAATTTTTTTATATAAACTAATTTATATAAATTTTTCTGACCTTTATATCCTAGTGGAGTAAGTAGGGAAGTCATTGGCGAAAGCCTAAAGAGTTTTATACTCACCTATGATTTGGAACATTGGTGCTTTTGTAGATTCTATCTTCTAGGACATGGGAAAAGTTAAAGTATCACATGTTTTTAACACCACCTCATGGTACTTGGCATGTTTGGTGGTTGCGTAGCATGGATCTTGTGGAGTATGGAGTCTTATAGTTGTAATCATGTATTTGGTTGTCTTTCTTCTATTTACTTTGATAGTTTCTTTGTCTTCTGTTATTGTACACATTGGTGTGTTTTTGTTATAAATTAAGTGGTTGAGTTTCCTTTCGTTTATTCATGCATCATATTGTGTGTTTCTTGGTTATAGTTGGATGAGTTAATGGTTTTATCCAAAAAGGGTAAATCTTCCCCCACCTGCATTTGAAACCCTTTAGCATTTATTTCCATCCTTTGGAGTCTTGGGGATGTCGCTTAATGCCTTGTAATAATTTTTTGTATTCTCAAGACAATGCGAATGGACTTGGGTCATTACAAATGGTATTAGTTTATTCGATCCAAATGTTTCTATGAGATGTATTATATCATCTTGTTCAGTATTTGCAGAACAAGTAGTCATTAGTTTTCTTGGTCTTGGTGTTTAAATTCATTTTTTTCTATTCCTTGGGTTGTGATCTTAGAAAGAAGTAGGATTATTGGAACTTGAAATTTATAGCATAAAAGGACATAGATAACCCTTTTATGCTTAACTTTATGTTACCAGAGAGTTGGGTACATAAGTGTTTTTAAGACACTTACAGGATCTTGGAATCTCATTGTCATGGGTTTAGCCAATGAGACAAGCATTACATGCATTGTAGAGGAATGAATTTCCACTAGGATTTCATATTTCATTGGATTATTGATTTATGATTTTGTGAAAAGGCTTCAATTTTGAAAAAAGTTTTCAATTTTTTTCAAATGAAATATTTTGAAAAGTTAATGCTTGATGTATCTTGAAAATGGTTTGATTTTCAAAAACCAGAATGAGATTTTTCAAAAATGGTTGAACATGGAAAAAAGATGTTTTTGGAAAACAATGTTCTGATAATTGATGTAATATAATTTGAAATGCTAAGCCATTAGTTTATATGAAGTGAGACTTACCGATTTTGTTTTTTTAGAAAATGTCACCTGGTAGGAATTTTAGAAAACAATTGGAAGAAACTATGGAGAATATGGATACACCTAAACTATAGGTGAACTAAGATCTGGTTCAAAGTATCGTCCAACCATTTCAAGCTATGGATACGAGTAACCAAAAGGATGATCCAAGGCATGTGGATCATTCCATATGGTTTATGAAGTATAATCCACCCATCTTCCAGGGTGATTCTGAACCGGAAAAGGTAGAGGTGTGGCTGAATAGGAAGACTCGTATCTTCGATTTCATCATCACACCATGAGATCTGAAATTCACGTTAGTGGATTATATTCTTGATTATCCTGCACTCCAGTTGTGTGATTTTGTGGTGCTAGATAAATTGGGTCACGGTCTTTGTTGGGAGGATTTTGAGAAATATTTTAACAACCAATTATATCCTCACACATTTTGGATTCAGATAATGATAGAATTCTTCATCCTGAAGTAAGAAAATATCTCTATCATAGAATATGCCACTAAGTACATGCATTTAGTGCGCTTTTCACCAGAGGTTGCAGCTAGTGTGTCCTTGAAGGTATGCATTTTAGAATCAAGGATAAGGCAGGAGATTCACTTGAAGATTGTGGTGCTATGTATTATGGATTATACAGAGATGGTGAATAGAGAAACAATGGATTAACGTGATATCTCAGGAGCTATGGGATGAGGAATTATGATGATACCTACATGAATTGGTGGGAATTATAAATTCAGGAACAATATGAAGACAGACACCTATTTCCAAGGTAGGAGTAGGACTTAGTATCAGATGGCTAGATCAGTGAACCTTCCTCCATAAACCAAGAGCAAAGAGGTTTGTTTCTAATGTGGTTCACTTGACCACAAAAATGACAGTGTACTAGACAACCTAGAGAATTCCATATCCACAAGTAGATGTGGAATATTCAGCACTATTTTTGTAGTTCTCTAAGGTTAGGTGCTTGGGACACTTCTCATCTGTCGCAAGCATCCTATAATTCGACAGGGAAAGGACAATAGACTCAGTCTCTCCAGTAGAGTAGGTCTATCCATAGTTATACTAGGAACATCGTGACTCCTCAGCAAGGGAAATCTCATCAAGAAAACAAGGATAAGGGTGTATTAATGAAGTAGTTGGTTGTATGGATTTGGGCAAATGATTTTAGATGATCAGGTTAAACCATCTATGGTGAGATATATGATTCTTTTGAATTTTACCTATATGAAAGTGTTGTTTGATACTAGTGTGTTGAATTCCTTCATTGCTTCTTGTGTTGTTGATTTTCTATGTTTAAAACGTGAGATGATGAATTTCATGTTAAAACTTCAAACCCATCATGGTGAAAGAGAATGTAGAGCCTTTGTGTGTATTGCATGTTATATAAAGGTTGATGGAGCTGAGAAAAAGTGGGTCTTCTCAATGTTGGAGATGCATGTCTTTTATGTAATCCTGGGAATGGATTGGTTATCAGAATTCAAGGCTCACATCGACTGTTATAGAAGAATGGTTAGTTTCACAAATGAGGATGGTGCTAAGCATCTCTTTAAAGTATAAAGGGTTGTAATGATTGGTGAAATAGGTTTGTTGAAAACAATGGTAAGAATGATATCTTACTTGTTGGAGGTGTTGACTTTAGCATCGATAGAAGAGATTGATGATAACATTTTTCCAGAAGTTACAAATCAATTTCCATATGTATTTCCCAATAAATTATCAAGTTTAACTCCAATAAGGAAAGTGGAGTTTACGATTGATCTCCTTCTGGGAACCAGTCCTATTTCCCATTCGTCTTATAGGATAGCACCAATAGAATTAAGGAAATTTAAAGTGAAGTTTGAAGAGATAGAAATTAATGGTTTCTTTCAACCAAGTACATCTCCATGGACAACACTGGTCTTGTTCATAAAGAAATCATATGGAACTCTAAGGTTGTGTGTGGACTATCGTAAGCTTAAACAAGTTATGATAAATAATAGATATCAAATTCCACACATTGATGATCTATTTGATCAATTGAAGGGAGATCAGTGGTTCTCTAAAATTGACTTACGATCAGGATATCATCAATTGTGAGTTTGGAAAGAAGATATTCTGAAGACATGTTTTAGAAGTGGATAGGGCCACTATGAATATGCAGTAATGCCTTTTGGTCTCACGAATTCACCAGTGGTATTTATAGAATTGAGGAATCATATATTTTAGAAATATCTTGATTCGTTTGTTGTATTATTTGTTGATGACATATTGGTGTATTTAAGGACAAAGGTGAAGCATCATAAACACTTGCATATAGTGTTGGAAATTTTGAGAGATCATTATTTTATGCCAAATTATAAAAGTGATCTTTTTGGATATAAGAGGTACACTTTCTTGGACATGTAATTTCTAAAGAAGGTGTTTCTGTGGATCCTGAAAAGATATAAGTTGTTATCTATTGGAAACAATCGAAGAATGTATTTGAGATACAAAGTTGTTTGAGTCTAGGTGGTTATTACCAATGCTTTTTACGAGAATTATAACAACTATCTTTACCTATGAAATCTTTGAAAAAGAATAATGTTTTATTCTGATTGACTAAGGAATGCTAAAAGTATTTTCAAGAGTTTAAAGTTCTTCTTACATTAGCACCTATCTTGATTTTTCCAGAATCAGGATAGGGGTACACAGTGTATTTTGATGCTTCAAGATCCAGGTTGGGATGCGTTCTCATGCAAGTAGACCATGTGGATGATTATGGTTCAAGGTATTTGAGAGTGCATGAGAAGAAATATGCAACACATGACTTTGAGTTAGTTACAGTCGTTCATGCTTTGAAGACCTGACATCATTATCTCCTTGGTGATAAATTTACTGTGTTCACGGACTAAAAAATCATGAAACATATTTTCTCACAATGGGATTTGAACCTGAGGTAAAGGATATGGATGGATTATCCCCAGATTTTTTAATTTGAATTGATGTACACACTAGGTAAAGTCAGTATGGTGGAAGATTAATTAAGTAGAAAGTCATATGATCAGTTAAAAAAATAAACTTCAGATGATTTTCAGTTGATGTCAGTCCTAACTGACATTCATGTGGAATGTGAAGATGGAGGTGATGTTGCAGTTTTCTTTTCAATTTTTGTGGTTCCTGATTTGGTGGATATGGTTAAATAGGCACAAACATTTTATGCAGAATTCTTCATTATGAGTTTAAAACTCAATGGTGGTGAGACTATCTAGGGATGGAAACTTGAAGGGAGTCCAGTGTTGTAGTTTAGAGATCAGAGGGTAATATCTATGGCTTGTCAGGAATAACTCCTTCATGCTTACCACCATTCGAGACAGGCTATACATTAGTGTATATCGAAGATTTATAAGGTTTTGAAGGAAATATTTTGGTGGAGTGTCATGAAAAGAAAATTGGCTGAGTTTATTTCAAGGTGCTTAACTTGTCAGCAAGTTAAGGAAGAACATCAATGACCAGTAGGTATGTTTTAGTATTTACCAATTCCATTGTGGAAATGGGAGAAAATATCGATGGATTTTGTTAAATGTCTACCAAGAATGGTTCGAAAACATGATTTCATATGGGTGATAGTGGATCAGCTCACAAAGTCAACTCATTTCATTCCTATTCGTGAAACTCATGCAGTGGAGTATCTATCCAAAATATATATCCGAGAAGTTGTTAGGAGACATGGAATACTAGTTTCAATCATGTCAGATAGAGATATGACGTTCACATATTGTTTCTGTAAATCCTTATAGAAATCCCTTAGGACTCAGTTGACTATGAGTATGGTGTAGCATCCTCAGATGGATGAGAAATCTGAAAGGATGGTACAGACATTAGAAGACATGATGCAGGCTTGTGTAATGGATTTTGGTGGTTCATGGGAAGATCATATACCCTTAGTGGAGTTCTCATATAATAACAGCTATCAGGCCTCGATACATATGGATCTGTTTGAAGTATTGTATGGGAATCCTTGTAGTTCTCCACTGTGTTGGGTGAAAAAAGGTGATTATTCACTTTTCAGGACTAGCTTTGTGCAAGAAAAAATAGAGAAGATTCAGTTGATCAGAAAGAGGATGAAGATAACTGAAAGTATTTAGAAATATTATGCATATCATCGCTGAAGACCGTTTCCATTTGTGGTCGGTGATCATGTTTTCTTGAGGATCTCTCAAAGTCTTGGACATCGTCATTTTGGGAATAATAAAAAGTAATATACTCGATACATTGGCCCTTTTAAGATACTGGAATGTGTTGGAGAGGTGGAATATCAGCTGGAATTTCCACCAAGGTTCAGTGTGGTAAAAAATGTGTTACATGTATCATAGTTGAAAAAGTATTAGCCTAATCCTGACCATGTGATCAGATGGGATCATGTTGACCCAGAGTCAGATGCTTCATTCTACATATCCCGGTGTAGATTGTGGATAAAAAAGATAACATATTTCATTGAAAAAGCATCAGTCTAGTGCAGATTTTATGGAAACATGTTCAGATTTAGGAAGAGACTTGGGAACACGAGAAGGAGATGAAAGAGAAATGGCTAAAAGTCTTTCAAGGAAGTGAGGGGTTTCTACTTTCTAAGGATGGAACTACCAATGGTGGGGAGAATATAGTACCCCCTGATTTCTGGTATATAACCCTTAATTTTTTCTTTTTATGTTTATAGAGTGTAAGGGTGAATGATGGGGGAGTTGGGTGAACTTTCAATAAGTTTTTGTTGCCAAAGGAGAGGAGCATGGGCTGCACACAATTTGTCCAAACCGTACGAAGTTGTAGATTCTGGATATTATATTTGACACGGTGTGCAAACTGTTAGGGAGAATGAGCAAGAAGGCCATGTGAGGGTTTCATTAAGGTATTAACTAATTCATGGTTGGTGCATAATATGTCTAACTGTGTGAACTAAGAATGCGTGAGGTTAAAGTGAGATCCTAAAAAGTAGATATCACACAATTTTTTCTATAAACCACTCAATTTTTCTCCCAAGTGGCCCTAACTAGGGATTTTTATTCCATTAAGTTTGTATAACCTCTCCCAAGAAATTTGGAGTCAATCCAAAGGCGTCCCTTGGTGATTCAAAGCCGGATTCTTGAGGTAATTGATCGTTCATCATTGTTCTTGATTGGTTTTTTAGATATAATTAGATCTACTTCTCTTCTCTTATTGGATTCTTAGATGTATGAAAGTTATGGGTAGATCTAAGATTGTAGGTTCCAAATATGTTGAGTTTAGGTCATGACCTTTATAGGAGAAGATATCTACGACAATTGTTTTGTAGAATTTGACCAGTTGTGTGAGCATTCTTCGTCCGTTGTCAGTTTTCGTCAAAACCTTCAAGGTAGGTGGCTTCACTCTCAAATCCTCTTGATAGAACTAATTTTCATGCTTTCAAATTAGTTTCATTGTCATTAATTGATCATGAATTGGATGTTTATTAATATTTGTAAACCTAATTTTGTTATGGATTGGTAAATTGTGAAAATATGGAAATTTGGCTGTTTTGAATAAAATGCTTTTGTTATTGGTTTTAAAATATGGATTTTAACATGGGGATTTTCTGGAATTGTGATACATGGATTTGATTATATGATTTCAATAAAAGGTTAAATTTTATTGAAATGAATTGGTTGTTTGGAAATTATTTTTTCCTTTGGTTTTCAATAAAAGTACAGTTTTATTGAAATGGTTTGAAATAGTTATTGGGAATGGTTTTTACATACATTGGGTTTTGTGTGAGTTCATGTTTGGTGTTCCCCTGAATATGGGATGTGTACCATTGGAGTACAAGGTGTGTGACCCTGGATTAGTGGTGTGTGTTAGTGGGACACAAGGTAATTGGATGAGAGACCACTCATGAGTATGGAATTGTCAAACGAAGCATGCATGGGTGTGTGTGTTGTGAACCATGGAATGGGTATTCCAAAGAGATAATGAGGAATGGTTTTAAAGACTTTTTTGGTTGTTTTTTCTGGAACTATGACTTGTAGGAAAATTGGTTTAAATAACACTTGTTTTCATTTGGTTACAAATTTTTTTGGAACTTGTTTATATTTAGTTATAAACTACTTTGAGAAATTGTTTTATATAAACTATTTTACATATATATTTGTAAACTTACTATCCTAGTGGAATGAGTAGGGAAGTCATTTGGGAAAGCCTACTGAGTTTTATACTCATCCCTTCTTTGAAACTTTGGTGATTTTGCATATTCTATCTTCCGGGACAAGGGAAAAGGTAATGTATCATATGTTTTCAGAACCACCTCATGATACATGGGCTGTTTGGTGGTTGTGGAGCACAGATCTTGTAGAGAATGGAGTCTTATAGTTGTCATTGAGTCTTTGGTTGTCTTCCCACTATTTACTTTGATAGTTTCTTTTTTATTATGATATAGTACGCTTTGGTGTGATTTTGTTATAAATGAAGTGGTCGAGTTGTTTTTCATTTATTCATGCATCATATAGTGAATTGTTTTGTTATATTTGGATGATTTAATTGTTTTATTCAAAAAGGGTAAATCATCCCCCACTTGCATTTGAAACCCTTCGGCATTTATTTCCATCATTTGGTATCTTGGGGATGTCTCTTAATGCCCAGTAATGATTTGTTGTATTCTCAAACCAATGAGAATAAACATGGTTCATTACACTCAGATTTAGAAATATGGTAAATTTTACCTACCTTAAGAAACATTTGTACCTATTTTTTCACAACTTCTAACAATGTCAGGTTAAGTCTCCTATGTGGTTTCCTAACAGGTTTGTCCCTATCCTCTAAAAAAATCCTATTCATGAAAATGGAGGGTATAATACCTTGTATTTCAGCTAACATCCACCCAATTTATATAATATTCTCCCATAAAATATTTAAAGATTGGGTTTATTGATCTGGAAGTAGAATATTGGCAATTATCATAGGATTTTTTTCATCATTGACCATGTATGAATTTTATATGTTTGGTGGAAATGGTTTGAGATCCATTTTGGTTGGGTTATGTATTAATGGAAGGCATGTTGGAACTGATATATGTGCACAATGAATGTCAGGGTCTGAATATACATTATCAACATTAGTGAATAGTGCATCAAAACCTTTTACAAAATCAAAATCAATGTCATAATAAGAAATTCAATTCTCAAAATTATAAAAATAATCCAAAAAAGAAATAGAAATGAGTATGGTTTGATGATGGAAAATTATTGTGGAAGTATTTTTCAACATCAAACCAGAAAAAATTCTCAAGATCTCTCTAAGAATAGAATTATCCCTATTTGGAAAAGTTTTTAAATCAAAAATTGGTGATTCATTTCAAGATGGGTCAGAATTGGAGATAAAGAAAGTAGAATGGTCCTCTAAGGGGTAATTAATGGGGTTTAAATTATTAAATCTTACTATATCATCTATTAAATCCATAGAACGTGTACCCTAATGAACATTTATGATTATATTGGAAGTTTTTAGGAAGAGTCTACTAAAAATTATGGGAGCATGATAACTTACATGTTCATCCTCCATGTTTAGTACATAGAAATCTACATGAAAGATCATGTCACTTACATGGACAAGGATATCCTCTATAACTACCATCAGGTATGTAGTGGCCCTATTCACCAATTTCACCACCACCATTGTCGAATTTAGTTCACCAAACTACAAGGAATAGAAAATAGATTGAGGTATGAAATTAATGAAGGCACCTAAATCCCATAAATAATCAAAGAAATATAACTCCCTATGGGGCATGGAATGGTGAATTTCATAGGGTTCATTCACTTTTTATCCATCCCCATGGTTGGTGTGATGAGTGAAGATTCATTCCCCCCAAGGTTGATCATCTCATTTCCTTTTATACCTCTTATATTTATATACAGTGCTTTCGAAAACATGGAATCCCTTGGGATTTATATTGATTCCTTCAATTAGAGGGATTTTGATCTCAACACACTTAAATGTATCCAAAAAATCTTTATAAAATCACCTCTTCATCCATATTATTGATTTGTAAAAATATATTTGTAAATGAAATAGGTTTATGAGAAACAATATCAAACTTTTTCTTTCCTTTTTCATTATCCTTTGGCTAGTCGTCAATTTGTCTTGAATGGTGATTCTCCAGAGTTGAGGTGAACCCCTATGGAACAATAAGTGTATATTTATCAGTATCTTTCTTCCAAATTCTCAATGTGGTTTTACTAACATTTCCCTTGGGATTTGGAGTATGATGGGAAGGAATACTTTGAGAGTTATTAATTATTAATAAATAGAGGGTGGTGGCAATCTAGCTCATTTACATCTTCAACTCCCTGAACATTGAACCTTGAATCTTTAACTCATTATATATATTAAGAACAATTTTTTTCAAAAGTTCACCAACATTATAATATCCCTTTGTTTAATAATTCCCTTGTTGTTGTCTTGTTGATTATTGGGCATCAAATAACATTTGGGGTTGTTGAAAAATTTATTGGTAAGGTGTAGGCTACTGAAAGTTTTGTTGAAAAGGAGCCTTTGTTACTGTCCAAAGTCCTAACTCATGTAAAATTGATCTTTCCAACCATGGTAGTATGTTGGTTCAAAGGATCATACTTCTTCTGGGAATTTGGTTATTGTTGCTGCTGATACAGTCACCCAGGGAATACTGCGGCATAATACTTTGTCTCTTATAATAGGGGGAAGCAGTCAGTTGAGTGGTCTTTTTTATTGAAAATTCCACAAGGACTTATAGGTGTGGGTTGGGATATATTTTAATTGAAAGAAATATATCTCACCATAGTGGTAAATTCATCCAACTTGGTATCAATTAAATTATTTTCAATAGAAGAACATACCTAATTCACTCCTCTAACTTGTTGTATACCTCGATCACCAAATATTTGGGAGTTTTTTTCCATATTGTTAATAAATATATGTGAACATATTGGTGTTTTTTTGACCAATTCCTATCTAGTAGAAACATTCACCATACTCCTCTCCATAAGGGTAAGGCCTTCATAGATGTACTAGATGAGGAGTTTCTTAAATATTTAGTGATGCTAGAAACATGCACAAAATGTCTTGAATGGCTCATAGTACAAACACATTGAATCCCCTTATGATTTCTTAATACCCGAGTTCTACTTTTAAATGGAAGTGGTCCTCTATGATGAAAAAAACTGTAAAATAAAATACATTTCAATTCATTCCAACATATTACATCTTCATATTGAAAATAATACATCCAATCCTTCACAGTTCCATTTAGAGAAAATGGAAATGATCTTAGTTTTATTTTATCTTCAAAGAAATTTCCTATTTTCATTACTGAACATACCACATTACATTATTTAATGTGTTTTTTTGGGTCTTCCCCTAATATTCCATGAAATTTTGGAAGAAGGTGAATTAACCCATATTTCATTTCGAAGTTTGATTCGAGAGTCAGATATGCAATGTAGATAATTTTGTAATTAAAAATAAGTGAAACCAACTCTAAAATGGACCTATTAATATCATTGTTATTATTTCCATCCATTCTTTCAAGTTTCAACTTTTATTTAGATGTTTTTCCAATTTCAATATTCCCAGAATGGAGGAATTCTCTAACTAGGTGATTGCTGAAACTTTATATAGATTGATATTATATGATTCAAGCCATAAGGCTATATTTAATCACGATTACAAGATATAATCGATCATCGAGATTAGTTAATTTTATAAATCAATGAAAAATAAAATTTAAATTTAGAAAAATGAACTATAAAAAAATAAGTTTGAATTTATGGTGAAAAAAAGAAAGGAAAAGAAAAATTGAGAAAGGGTAAAGTCGGAAGAAAAAAAAGAGAATAAGGGAATGAAATAAAACTAAAAAAATACCTCTAATAAGTTGAATAAAATAGTTTAATCCCAGAAAACGATGCCAATTTGAAAGGTGATATAGTGGGATCTCTCAAATGATCTGTGGTTTTTGGGTATTTAGGTGTTGTAGAGTGGTTAACCATGGCCTTCTCTCAAAGACGAATTACTTAAAAAAATATATTAAAGGTATTATTGAAAATAAATATAAAATAAGAACACAAAATAATAGGATTGAAGGTGGGGGGTTTTTTATGTTTATAAAATAAGAAGAATTATGTTGGAAGAAGATTGTATTTTTTTCTTTTTCTTTTTTGAAACAAGATTGGGAAAACATAATGAGAAGTTTTTTTAGAAAATATTTTAGAAGGTGTAATAAATATAAATCTACTTATTCACTTACTTATTAATCATTATCATTTAAATTAACATCCAATTAATTATTATACCCTAATATTTTAACCCTTGAACCCTATTAGAATTAACTTAACCACAAAGATGAAATGAATTAAACCCTAGGCTAGCTTTGAGACAAGAAATCATATGACCTGGATTTGATTGTTTTTCCACGTCTAGATCATGGTCAGTGGTGAATTAGAGATGATATTCATACTATATGTGATGTTTAACCGACTTTATGAATTATATTTTAACTCTTCAAATCGATCCCATATTTTTTTTTGTTTTACCGATTAAGATTGTGCTCTCACAATTCAAAAAATTCTCGACCTCATGTGTTTTTTTATTAATTGTTAAATTGCTTTATTAGATTTTATAAAGTAAAAAAATAAATTTATTGATCATATTATGTGAATTATAGTATCTCATTTATAGAAAATAAATAAATTAATAATGTTATAGGTAGATCAGTTACTAAGGAAAACTACTCTTCTATGGGTAGTATAGTCATCGTAAAAACATTTTACATGTGCAAAGGTTTAGAAAAGGGTATGAACCAATCATGTATCTAATATTGATTTTTATCCCTAATATGATGAGTATAGAAAGGTAAAATTGAACAAAATAGATGAAATTAATGATAAACTAAGAATTTAACTATGAAAACAGAATCATTAGAATGTGAAGAGAAAGAAGAAGGCTTCGATGAAGGGCTCTTTGATTCATGGGCTACCACTCTTGAAATTTTTGTATAATGGGAGTGAACCATTTCTCATAAACCATAAACATCATAATTCACTTCCAACCCATTCCAAATGAGAAAAACACACATTTATAGAGTAGAGGGGAGGCTAGTGTTTCAATACTTTTCAAGTGTGAATGAGAAATTTAGAAAAACATTTAATCCCACTTGAAATGACTTTTTGACCACCAAAACACACGAACAAACTATCCTTTTAGGAGGATTATATGTGTGTAAATATCCCCTCTATGTAATTTACAAATTTTATTTGAATCCAAATACTTATATATAATATATGTTTTAAATAGTGAAGGGGTTTCTAATATGGTGAGTCCAGTCCATCTTTGACTTCATGGCCCATTTACTCCAATAAAATGAACCATCCATATAGGATGATCAAAATGAATGTTATATCCCATTATGTAGAAAATTATTTTAAAAAATTTCACATTCAAATAATCCACAAAAAAAATATTTTTTATAAAAATACTACAGTTCACATTAAAGGGCCAAAATTGGAATTTTCATCATATTTGAAAATGAATGATCTAATCCCAAATATTCTATAAATAAAAATGTTTAATATAATGTGAAGAAATTATGTCATATATTATCAATAAAATACTCAATAAAAATGTGTTTTATTATATTTTTTTGAAAAATTTATTAAATTGTTTTCCTATCATTGATTTTTTGAAATAGGGTTGCTGTTTATAAATGGGTATCCTATATATTGTTGGTTTTGTTTTTTTAGAATGTGAATAACCTAATTTTATATCCTATTTTAAACTATAATTTTATCTATTTCATTATGAATGAATCCAAAAATACTCCTTGGTGAGAACCTACTTGGAATGTTCAGATTACAACCTGCATATGCACTAGTTCTTGGCTGCGTATGTAGCTCTTCTATATTCATTTTAGGTGACCAATTATTATTAATTTCTTGAGGCTTGGGTTGGTACATGGATGAAGAGGCAGATTCTATGTGTTATTTTGGTGCATTAGTAGTGGTGTTTGTGTTTTTAGGCTTATATATTTTTCTTCTTTTACTCTGTTTGAAATGTTATATTGGATATTTGGATGGGATTCTTATTTGTAACTACTTATGCTTGGTTTTATTTCAGTGGTATGTTTTGGAGGGGTGTTTTAGTTTTTTATTCCATGTTTAGATGATTTATTCATTCAGTAATAATTATATGAGATGCATGGTTTCCCAATGTAAATATGAGTCATGTAAAATTATCATTTTCTACCACTGTTGGATACTATTATTATCGAGGGTGAAATCATTCCCAAAGTGCATTCTTAAAATGAAATCACTAGTTTCCAACCTATGGGGATCATGAATACCCTTCAAGACTAGTGAAAATTTTGGTTGGGTCATCTCGATTCGATTCATTACATATGTGACTGAGGACATATAGTATAATTCAATAAGAATACATGAACTATTAAGGCCATAGATGGTATATTTTATCTTTAAGGTAAAATGATGTAGAGGAATATTTACCTTATTGGTGAAGAGAATTTATGAATCCTATCAAAAAAATTTGAAAACTGATTTTGGCACATGAGTCTTGTCCATTTGATCCAAAAATATTTGAATAACTTGATTAAGAACAATGGTTATCAAGGCCTTCTCAAACTCACATGTGATGGTACTCACACATGTGATTCATGTCAAAAGTGGGATATTGTCTGAAAAAGATATATTTTGAAGGAAGAAAAACCATCATGGTTACTCAAGTTAGTTCATATAAATATTTTCTGGAAACTTTCAATAAAACAACTTGATATAAAACTGTATTATATATTATTTATTGGAAAATTTAGTAGAATAGAATCACTTATAGTGATTACCCACAAAACTGAGGTATTCAAATGAATCACTCAGTTTTAAAGAAAAATTGAAAAAAATTCTTGGTGTAAAATTGAAAAATCTCCAGACTAAAAATGGTATGAAATTAATAAACTACTATGTGGAAAAATAATTATAAAATCATAGAATTCACAATGAAATTTAATGGTGAGGACACCTCAATAAAACAAATTTGTTAAGAGGAAAAACTGAACAATCAAAAAAATGTATTAGGTATTTCTCTTAGGGATGAATTTATTGAATACATATTGAAAGGATGTAGTGATAACATCAGTTTATATATCAAATAAGGATTTAATATATTTGAATGGTTAAAAGACTCCCTATAAAATCTATTACAAAAATAATACTATACTCAAGTAAATCATTATATTTTCAAGTAAATGTTTTATTCTTAATAAATAGAATAACCCAAAGTTATAGGATTTCTAGAATAAAAATATATTCCTTTGACATTCATCCAAAATCAAAGACTATAGGTTATTTAATAAAATTATGGTAAATCTAGTTAAAAGTTAAGATATAATAGTTGATGAAAGTGAGAAAATTATTAGGATAAACTATTTTGTTTTTAAATTATAGTGTGAAGGTTTGAAACAAAACTTGTATAGTTTTTTGGGAATAAAGTGAGGATGATGTGAGAATATTATGGGGAGTTCAATGGGATGTATAAAAATTAGATGATATATATAATGATGAAGAGAATAATGTAGTGAAAATATATCTAAATAATAGAATCAGTGGGGCCAAAGTCTATGAGAATAATATGTGGGTGATAAAATAACCATAGTTCAAACAAGAATAATTACATAATAATAAAAAAAAATATTTTCTCTCACTAGTGGAACCAATTATCTTAGAACAGTATGCCTGATATAAAAGTTTTTTCAAGGTGATGGATGAAAAAATTGAAAATTATGACACTTGAGAAATTTTCCAAAGGGAACAAGACAAGAATATCATTGGAACTAAATGGGATTTCTGAAATAAACTAAATATAGATAGAAAAGAGATGAATAACAAGTCATTTCTTGTGAGAAATGGATATTATCAAATAGAAGGCCTCTATGTGGATGAAAATTTTATACTAGTGGCCTGGTTGGAATCAATAGGATAATTATTAGATATGGGAATATAAAAGAGATTCAAATTTCTCAAATGGTTGTAAAATCAACATTCCATAATTAAATCATCAAAGCGGTGATTTATATTGAACAACCATAAAGTTTTATTTTTTATGAAGATAAAATTAAGATTTTATTATTAAAGAATTCCTTGCATGGCCTAAATCAAGAACCAAGAGAATTATACTCATGAATTGATTAATATATGAAGAAGTTCAGATTTTAAAGAGGTGGAGTCGATCATAATCTATACATTAATAAGGAAAATAATAAAATCATGTATGTTATTATTTATTTTTATTGTAAAATTTTTATATTCTTGGTAGAAAAAATACAAGATATTTTCATATTACATGAGATAAAAATTAGAGATGTATTTGATTAGTGACATAAAATTATTTATTGGGTTATAGGTGGTTCAAGGTATGAAATGGACCTCAATCTCTCTAAAAAATATTCAAAATAGGTGTTAAAAAGGTTTGAAATGGATAACTCAATGAAAATGACAACTCTGGGGGAGTCCTAGAATAAATTATTAGAGGATAGAGATGGAAAAGATTTTTATGTGACCAATTATAAGAATATCATAATGATTTTTCTATATATTATAGCCACTTAACTTAATACTATGTTTTCTATATTCCAACTTTCATGTTATCAATGTTATGCCAAATAAATCCACATTAATGAAGTAAAGATAATTCTTATTTATATCAGTCGCATAGGGAAGTTTGGGATTTCTATTATTGTAGTTCATAGAACCATTTGTTGGTTTATATATATGTTTATTGGATAACTTAGATGGATGACAGAAAGTCAACTTCAAGAGGTATATTTTATCTTGTAAGTTCATGTTTCCCTTGGATAATTAAGAAGCAAGATTTAATCTCCTTAAGAATGGTGGAGGTTCAATATGTACTGACCAATAAAGATTGTACTTAGTTAATATGGATGTGAAATAAAACTAAAATATATTTGGTTTGAATTAGTCTCCTTTATTCCCATAAATTATGATAAATCAATTATTCTAAATCTTATAAAAAATAAAATTCATCATTTTGGGTCAAATATCATCATGATAAAGTATTATTTTATCAATGATAAGTCATGGAATTAAATTATAAAGTTAGAGTATATTACTACATAGGCTCAAGTGTATGATATTATGACCACAACACTACCCAAGGATGATTTTTAATTTCATTAGTTAGCTATTCAAGTCAATCAAAATCTATCTAACTATATGAGTTGGACCTGAGATTCCCACTCCCCCATGGAAATTTCTTTTCTAAAAATGTATATTTTCTGTAGAGACCCAAGCTTGACATACATGGACATAAAATTACTTTTGTGAAATACTTAATACATAACAAAAACAGACACCAAAGGACCGTAATAGTTTAGTGTCTTTGGAAACTTGGAATATAAACTTCTAATCATGTTGAAAGATCTTCAACATCTCCCATAATGATCTTCCCCTTTTTGTTTCCTTACCTAAACCCTTTATTTTAATCCTGGGGGAAAAGAAAACATAAAAAGGGTGAGCTCAAATTCTCAGTATGGGTAATCATGGAGAAAATAAAACAAACCATATACATTTGAACTTAAAAACATGAACATAATGTTTAAACTTCAAAATTTTGAGCAATGAAATAAAACATGGCAGTACGTAAGGTATAAATCATAATGGAACATCAATCATGATAAAATAGCATGGGAATAAAACATGTAATTTTGGAAAAAAATTAATCACTTGATATGATTTCCATAGTAGCCACGACATTGCTGCCAAGACCATCTTAATGGACAAAGTCCCTTACTGAACCGAGTTCACTCCTCGTTCTAGTCCTGTATCACAGAATCAGATTAACTTTCCATTCCAGGCATGTCTATATCATGATATATAAATCTTTACCCAATTCATTGGAGGGAGATATAGGTCCCACCCATCTCATAATGAAATCATTTTTACATGTGCCACAACATAAACATAAATCATTCATCATAACCCAAAGAATAAAATGGGTTTTATAAACATCATCCCATCACAACATAATCCATATAAAATAAATGGATATCATTTCATAATAAGAGAATTAAAACCATGTAAATCATAGAGAAATTATAATTGAAACATACATATGAAATAATGTCATCTTAGATGCAAAATGGTTTTGATAAAACACTTGAAATAAAGTCTTGAGGAAAATATCCTTTCTTATTCAAAATCATTTTCTTTTCACAAAATGCCATTAAATTTTAAAAGAATTGGATTTTGTTTAAAAGTGTCATGAAATCTTGTAGAGTAATCTTCATTAAAATAAGGTGTCATGAAACCGTAAAAATCCTTTCATGTCGTATAAGTTAAAAAACGTTCTTATCGCACTTTTTCCGAAAAAGTCAAAAAGTACCTTATATGGTAAACAAAAGAAAGATTCCTTCCATAACACATGGTAAAAGTCAAAATGGGTAAAAAGGACTTTAAAAATACATGAAACCATTTTTTGAAAACAGGGATATGAATGATAAATATAACCACTGTAAATACCTACAAATAAATAATCTCGGATAAAAACAAGATTGGAAAGGTTATCCCTTACCTTATGTCTGATATGATTCGTATGTATCTGAAACTCCTGTATAATGATTTAAATAATTTCATTGACTTATTAAGGAATCATATTAATTGTTATGATGTCATATATGGTTCACTTATGACTTTATATTACCCGTTCTTTTGTAAATTCCATGTTAAAGCACTGTTTTGGGTAAAATCGGTTCATTTATCGTACGTGTTTTGACTTGTTGTTCTTGATATTATTACTTATATCCTGATTTACTTAATTCCAGAATGTAAAAAATTATTTATATTTAATATATATTCATAATATAAATATATATGATAGATCGATAAATGGAATGAAATACACCGTTCATGGAGACGGTAGACCGTACGTACGCATGAACACTATTTTCGTTTCCTTATTGAATTGAATGGAATGAAGTAAATGAAACATATATGTACATAAATAAAATATCATTATTATGTAATATATTTCATGATTATTTATTATATATATACTTTTTAATTATACTTGAATGTTTAATCATGGAAAATGAATCTCATCGTGTTGGTGGAAACGGTAGTTCGTACGTATGCATGAGCGATGGTATCGATCCCATAATTATTGAATAGAATTGGAGTGGATGATATAATATCTCAGAATGATTATGATGTTATAATAACCATATATATTTATTATTTACACCATTATACTGATCCAAGTAAGGTGGTGGTGGAAAAACACATTACACCACGGCGTGGAGATGGTATTCCGTAGGTACACACGCGTGGTGATTTCGTTTTCCGTAGGATGGATAGAAGGTGAAATGGGGTTGTTTCATATTTTTAGTAACATATCAGTAAATTAGTGATACTTATGTTATTAAAATATAATGAAACAACTAAATAAGATGAATTTTAAGAAGAAATAAACTTGAAAGAATCGGTAGAAGAGATTACCTCTTCTTCGATGCACCTCCTTTAAACTTCTTCTTAGGGCACTAGGGTTGGTCTTTTGAGAAGACCATAACCTCTAGATATAAATAGATAGGTTGAGAAGAGGAATTTTCAGGGGTTTTCTGAGCTTCAAGGCTTAAAATGGTGTGAAGATAAGTGGGAAGGGGTGCCCTTTTTATAAGGGAGGAGAGGGGCACCTTAGGAAAATTTTAAAAATATTAAATAATAATAAAATGAAACCCCACTTAAAAACCTCCAAAAATGACTAAAATTGAATATGAGATGATATAGGGTAGTAATCTCATCAAAAAATAATATTTAGACATTTGGGGAATTTATTTTAAACATTATCAACTTGATTTATCCTTATTTAATCTATTTAATTTTATTTGCGGTAATAAGATTATAATTTTTAAATTGTTATAAATAATTACTTATGTATTGTGAATTGTCCAAAATTGGATACTTTATGACATTTTAGACCATAAAAAATTTAATTTTTAATTTTTAAATATTTTAATGATTTTTAAACAATTTTATATTATGTTATTTTTATAAAATAACAATAGTGTCAATTTTTACACTATTCAATTATTTGAATTTAAATAAAATCCACACAGAATATATGTTCGAAATAAAATATTTAATAGATTCATAATATGAAATATTTATCTATAAAATTCGTGGATAACATTAAATAGTTCATATAATATTTATTTTAATATTTTTAATACCATTTATTTGATATTTCAATTAATAAAATAATTTCAACATCACTATTGTGTCACCTTTAATGATACTTATTTAATCCCTAAAATTTCTAAATAAATTAACCTGATGTAGGTAATTTTATTATCTTTCTGGATACTATTCATGTTCTAATTTTCATGATTTTTATCACTAAATTAATTTTATTATACTTATAAGATTTTAGAGAGTGACATGTTGTCACTTTCTTTGGTTTTAATAATAATTATATCATTTTCATGGTCAATAGTCCATGAAACGAATCTAATCTGACCCTTAGGTGATATGGGTCGACTTTTATTCATCCAATATAATTTTGGCAGGTGTTAGGGTAATTTTATAATCTTATTTTTACCCTTAATTACCTGATTTACCTTTAACTGTAGTAAATAAAAATTACCGTAGTTACTATTCATAATATCAAAAAAATAAAAGTAAACTATTAACATAATTTGGACCCACTGAATCCAAATATGGAATCCATTTTTCAAAATTCAAAACACAGAAGTTGTAGTAATTAATTTAAAATTAATCACGTTGTTAAGAAAAGGAGTTTAAAAAGTTAAAACATTGTCAAAGATTGAAATGTTTTTACCTATGAATTCAATGTAAAATTAATGGTAATGACATAAATTATATTAAATTTTAAAAATATATTCTATTTATACTTTAAAACCATTCAATATTATAATTTAACCATATAAATTATTGCGATGAAAAAAGTTGTTTTTAATTAAAATATAGCGTGTTTTTACTATTCATTAAAATATGAAAGTTATCAGAATAATATGAAAATTTCATCCAAAGTATATTTTTATATCCTGATTCCAAATAAGAATTTTATTTTTAAAAAATGAACTTATAAACATGTCAAAAATTATATTTAAAGTGGTTGCACCATCAAAAGGCGACAAAACTGTATTTTTTTGGAAAATACTTATTTTACTCGAAAAATTTATTTTGTTCTCATACAATGTTCTAGAAAATATGTAAGATAAATAATAATTTTATATCATTCAAAATGTAGTTAATACTATTCATAACGGATAGTTCATAATATTATAACAATATATCGTTGTTTAGTGAAACCTGGTATTCCGTACTACACATGCTATTGAGCAAGGTCACGATTGTGTGTAATGAAAGACAAGTCAAGGTTGCGTGTAGTGAAAGACTCCTTTTTTGTTTTGTATAACAAAATCTAACCATATTTCATTTATAAATTGAATATATATATATATATATATATACTCAATGTTACGTAGAATAACTACTATCAAACAAACATGAAATTGTGTGTAACACGGTCCAAGATTAGTGTTGTGTATACTGTAAGCTAATACGGTGTTGCATATAGCGCAAGATAATCTTAGTGTAGCGTACAATAGAAGATATGAAAGAAATTAAAAATAATATATCTCATAAAATCTCACGGTGTTATATTTTCTATCTTATTTTTAATTTTTGTACTGTCTATCTTCTCTTGTGATCTTTTAGTGTAGTGGTCTATTCATTGAAAAAATGGAGGATAAGTATTGGATAACTATTTTTGGAAGGGGATATGTTCATGTGTTATGGATGGTGGAGAGTGTCTTAATAGTTAAGTAGAGGTATTAATGTTTGTAATTTAAGAGACAATGTTTGTAGACCAAGTTCATTCATTCTTAAGGATATTTTCATTTACCCATTGTTTCTCACACTGAGCATGAATCAAATGGGATTTGTGTCGGTGATTAGTGAATTTTTTTTACAAACCTTTAATAGAGGTGGTTTATTTTTGATAATTTTGGTCAGATCTTTTATTTTCTAAAAAAATTACTGAAGAAGTTATTTAACATTTTTTATGTGTTTTTGAATTTTCAACAGACCCAAAGGGGGATATTGCTATAAAAAATCCACTGGGAGTGCTTTTTGGGTTGTATTTGTTGAAAATGATGTGGAAGGAATATTAAATTTTTCCTATGTAGTCTTTTGGAGTCCATTTAATTAATATAGTAAGAGTTTTATATTGGATCTAGTGTGGTTTTGAGGATTTTTGAAAATTCTTGTTGAGAATCAGGTTTCAAAAAATTTCTATGTACCCAGTGCATAAGATTTATTTTCATAGACTTCTTAAGAATAATATAGTGATGTGTAAGGATAAAGGGACTCTATATTAACATCATTTTAGGCTCTGTGTAAGCATCATTTAGATTTTTGTAATAAATATCTTGAGCTACATAATGATCATTTGATTTTCTTAGACATCATATTCTGATTGCATAACCATAAGGTTGTCTTGTGTAACCCTGCTCTTAGGGAACCATAAATATAAATAGGAGTTGTGTAACTATAATAAAAATAAAAATGGTTCATGTAACCATCTTCTGTATAAACATGGTCTATGTAAACATCATGGGATCTATGTAAACATGAACTCCAATATAAGGATCATGCATTATTGAATTTTCTATAAAATCATGACCCGAAACATTTTTATTTTTATTTATAAGAAAATATTTCTTATTTGAATGATGAAACTCAAGTTGATATTAAAGGTAATATTTAAACAAAACATTCCATGAATTATATTTTTTAAGGGTGTTTTTATGATTTTTTTATCCACACGACATGTTAATAAAGATTAAAAGTGGTGATGTGGAGATTTGTGAAGTATAGTTATACATGTATTTTTAATACATGATCTTCATGAAGATATTGGAATATTGAGTTATAATATTTTAGGAAACATAGATGAAATTTAAATATGGGAGGAAGTCATAGCATTGAATTGGGAGGTTTTTCCTCATGTGAAAAGATGGAAATATTTCTGAAAAAGGAAAATGAAGAAAAAATGAGATAGGTGATTAAAAAGGTGGATTCTTTCTGAACTGAGAAGTAGAGAGTTTTTATGAAATCCAAAATCAATGAGATATGAAAGTGTAAAATTATAGTCTGTTTCTAGAAAATATGAATAATACGATTGTTTAATATTTATTAACACATTTTCTGATGAAAAATAGTGCAACTTCGCAGTTATAACTCCTCAAATAAGAAAGAAAAAGATAAGATAGTTATGGGGTATTCATAAATTACAAGGTTTATAGTGATGGAGAGTTTTTTCAGGACCTATCATCGCTATATGTTTCTTTATTACCTATTAAATTTCAAAACCCATCTAGTTTATTTTCATAATCTATAGTTTTTAGACAAAAAAATGTTTATAGAAGGGTCAATGCATTCTAATGTGAAGAAGAGTAGTGTTTTCTTCATTTCTTATGAGGATTATAATCATAGAGGGTAATTGAAACTACTAAATTGATAAATTAAATATAGAACATTGAGATTTAGTATCTTTAGTGCATATACACATTACCATTCATGCTTATTGGATAATATTGTTGGTGTGAACCATGTAAAATTAATTATTTCATCTATTTCTAATGTATTAAGTATGTGAGTAATAGCAATATAAGTGTTCTTAATAAATATGGAACAAGATCATTGACTAGGGAAAGTTTTAATTCATACAGCCTAATTCACCCCCTCTTAGTGTGTAATCCTTATTGGACACCAATACATAGAGATTTAATAATTTTTAAAAAAGCATTGAAAGTGTAGAAAACATATGGTTGATATGAAAGATTATCATATATGATATGTTAGATAAGATTTTATTTATGGTTTTACTAATTATTATTAAAAAAAATTAAGAATAATAAAATGAATCATATTATACAAAAGGAAAATCTACAAATTTTAATTCATTCATTTTGGCTTCATTCATAGTTATATATTACTAGGAACATCTATAGTTTGGGTAAGATGGCCTTATATTATCAAATGGAAAGTAAATTCACAATGTCAAGCATTAAAATGGGTTTTACATAAGTGATAGTGTGTCACACCACACATGTCATCATCAACCAACCTAGAATAGTAATCAAGTATCCTAAATGACCTCATGATACTCAAATCCACAATTTTCATCTTCAAAATGGAATCTTCCACTTGATTGGCCTCCCGGTAGACATGTGATACAGATAGTTGAAGGTGTTTGGTGTGATGGATACATTCAATCCAGTGCGGGAGGATTATCCATGGAATATATCTAGTTCATGATTTGAGTGTATTGACCAAACGTTTTTAGTCTAATTCCATCCATAATTGTGTCCTATTGTGGTGGAAATCATGCTTAATTACATAAATAACATCCCAATTCTCATATTTATAAGCAATACTTTTCCCGATAAAGTGATGGAAGCAGCCTTTAATGAATCTGAAACAGGTGTGGAAGACTCCCCTAAATCCTGATGGTCTGGTCAAACCATTTGCTGGTACATTTATGTTAACGTTAATGCATGAGGGATTGAGAGGATCCATCGAATGAACTTAAGAGAAGGTAGTCTCCTTGGTTTTCCTACAACTCCAAGTAGCTGGAGTGTTTGAAGATCAGAAAAATAGTTTCTCATGATTCTTGTTTGAATGGTTGTAACAATGTGGATATCTCTATGAATAGAAATGAAGCCTATGTGTATAGATGAAGGTTGATTGTTGAAAAGGCATTGATTTCTGGATGACCAAATTGTGTGGATGACTTAGGCAGACACCACCAACATGAAGTTGTGAACTTGGTCACTCCTCCCACTTATGTTGATGATTAGTAGGAGCTCCATCAGGTGCCTGAAAAAATAAATATCAATACTAAAAATCATACTGATATAGTTCCACAAATACTTTTCATAAGTACAATCTAGAAATATTTGTTGCATATTTTCTTTAGCTCGCATGAAAAGGTCACATACAAAGACAATTTGATGACCTTATTTCTTTAGTTGGTCATGTTTTGGGGGCTAATTTTTCCATAACCTACAAAGGAGAACAATCCTTTATGGTTTAATAAAGGATTCCTTATACTGTGTCAACCATTTTGGTGGTTTATTGGAACCATCGCATTTTAATAGTTATTAATCCTTGGAATTTAAGTGGTCATTTTTGGTTCGGCTTCCAAATCAAGGTATCCTCATCTATAAAATCATAAATTTGTATTTCCATAATAGCTTGAGGGGATATAATGTCAATAGGATCATCATGTTGAGTCATGAGATAATCTACAATTATATGGAGTACAACATATGGAAAAACTACGATGTCAATGGGATTGTCTAGCCATGGGGTATGCCAACAATTGAGATTTGATTCCCTACTAAACAACCTTTTCTCTTGATGCACAATATCATTAAAAGAGCATCGAGGGAGGGACACACAGATAAAGTAAGGTAGTCTGGGTATCTATTTAATAGTTTCTTCTTGAAACTGCATGACATAAAATCAGTAGAAGGTTCACTTGACGACTGATGTTTCTATGTGAACTTATTGATGAGACCCCCATTAAAGTTTATGAGATCCTTGATCCCAAGACATCGCAAATCAAAGGGATTAATACAACCCCTCAAAGCAACTATAACAAGATTCTTTTCATACACTAAACCTACCTATAAGAATTTTTTTATCATGCATTGGAAGTCATTTAGAATACTTTTTATCCATCTATACAGGGAAAATGAGTACACAAAGTTAGAGGCGACAAATAAGTTTATAAGGCATACCTTACCAGCTAGTGACATGGTCTTGCCCTTCCATCTTGCAAGATGATTGATAATTCCAAAATATATATTCCCTAAGAAATGGAATCATACTTTTCCCCAAAATGAGGAAACACCAAGGTAAGTGAAATGGAGTGATACCTTTCTCACCCCAAGTGTTCTAACAATTCTTCTTTTCTTCCCAATAGGGATTTCATTTCCAAAAATGATAAAGGATTTGTTCCAGCTGATTTATTGACCTGCCACCTCTTCATAATGTTTAAATAATTCTTTGATAGTATAGATATTCTTTATTGATGGTTTCCAAAAGAGGATAATATCATCATCATAGATAAAATGAGATGGGATGGTGGTGTCATGACTAGCTTGAATTTTATTATAAATCCCAAGGCAGGTAAGTTCATTGAAGCATCTACTCATATATTCCACAACAATAGAAAAAAGTATCCTTGAGAGAGGATCCCCTTGACAAACACCCCTAGTGCGTTGGAAGTAACCTCTAGGGGAGCCATTACCAAAATGGATTGTCATGAATAACTAAGAATAATGTAGATCAATCTGATGAAGACATTATTGAATCCATACCTTCTTAGGACCTAAAAAATAGAAATCCATTTGATAGTATCAAAATCCATTGAAATATAAATCTTAAGGTAAAATCTCCCTTGATTCATATTTCTTTTCATTATGTTGACACTTTCATAGGCAGTAAACAATCAATTTTGTATGCTTCTACCTCAAACTAACCCAAACTGATGTGCAGTGATGTAATCTTTGATTATTCCTCCCAGTCTAGTCATTAATATCTTTCTAATGACTTTGGGAATAATGTTCCCAAGAGTAACCAATTTTAAATATTTGATATCAAAAACATTATTCTTCTTAGGTATGAGAGTAATGAAGTTTGAGTTAATTCCAAAGGAAATAGAAGCATGATTGAAGAAATCCTATATTACCGTAGTTATGTCATATTGAAGGAGATCCCAATAGAACATAAAGAACTTATTGGTGAGACCATCTAGGATAGAAACACTCTCCATGTTTACTGAGAAAATGTCTTTCTTAATCTCCTCCTTGGAAAGAACTATAGTGAGGGCATGATTTTGATACTCCTCAATGTAGGGGGAAATGTTGTCAACCATCATATGAGTGTTTTCAATCCCATCATCAAAGTAAATGTTTTGGAATTAAGTCACCACATCACATGATATTTCACTTTTATATGTGTAAAGACACCCATTAATATTGATGGCCTTAAGACTTGATCTTACTTTATTTTCTTTGCGTATCCTATGAAAGAATTTAGAGTTTATATCACCCTCTTTTAACCATCTAACATTCAAATGATTGTGATCTAGCCTTTCATTTTTGTTTAGAATGGCATGAAGTCTTTCAATAACTTGTATTTCTTCCCTTAAGGGAATATTATATAGTTGTTTCCTAATTTTATAGCATTATAAGTGATCCTTAGCATTCCTAATATCAATCTCGAGGTTAGAGAAAGAAGTATTGCTCAAGCCCCTTATAATAATTTTAACATTCCATAACTTCTCAGCAAATATTTTTAAAGGTATGCCAATAAAATCAACAATCCAGGCCTGCATAATGATCTATCTGCATCCAGGAGTGGTAAGACATCCATTGTTAAAGAAAAATGGTAAGGGAACTGACCTTGTAGTGTGAGTGGAAATTTCAACAAGGATTGGATTATTATCAGAGTGATGTTTAGGTATGGTGTGGCCTGAGATTCTAGTTGAAGCATTTATGTCATCCATTTGAATAAAGCATATGTCCATATTACTATCCTATCTCTCATGCAGAGTATATGTACTCCAAGTAAATTCATCAACTGGAATTTGAACCTCATAAAGATTACATTGATCAATAAAGTAGGAAAAATCAGTTGCAGAATATTTATTGAAGTTCATTATATTATTTTCTTCAAGTTTTAATATAATGTTGAAATCAAAAAATATCACCCATTTCTTGCTGATGATTCTAGATATATTCTCAAGCTCTTTCCATAATACCCTTTTCCTAAGATATGAAGTGGATGTATAGACAAAATAGGCCTAGTATCTATAACTTTAGAGTTCAAAAGAGATAGAGATACATTGTAGTTTAGCACTGATTAATGACATGTGAATGATTTCATATTTTAAGATCCAAAGATGTTTCATAGTAATGTCATGGAGGTTTTTTTAAACAAAACTATAACCAAGGGAATTCCATTTAAAGGATCTCTATTTTTCAAAGAGATATTGGGCTCTATAATACCAATAAGTATTGTTTTGTATGCCATGATAAAATGTCTATGGGCTTTGGCTATTGGGTGGTTCCTGATCTGAAGATAATTCTAATTTAGGATCTTTATTGGGGGGGGTTCACCTTGTCAAGGTGCCTCCACATTTTTCACATCTTTCTGGCCTTTTGCTTTCTTCCACTTGATTTTTTTTCTTCCACGAGCTTGCAATTGTTTCATTCACTACTAATTCATCCTTTTCAATCTGTTCAGATGGTACAATATTGGTATGGGATTCCTTCTAACTTGTAGAGTTGGCCACCTGCTCAGATGTTTTTACATTCTCATTATCATCAACTCAGAAAGTTCCATTGAGAGGTGTGAAATTATTGATGGATTGCAGGTCCTTAGATGTACCCTCTATGTAAGGGGATTTCTGGGTAGCCTTATCATGAGGAACAGGCAGGAAGGGTTCCTTAATTATAGTGTCAACCTTGGTGGGAATCCCACCCATTCCATCAAGCTTTTCATTACCAGCAGTGGAGAAGGTGTACACAATGGAGTTCCATTGCCTATCTGAGGGCTTGGGTCAGTCCTATCACCATCCTTGTCAGCATAAAGTATATTAATAAGCAATTATTTCCCTTTTATAGCATGTCCTGGAGTGACTTAGGCAACATATTAACCATTACCTGCAGATTCATTCATAGAAAGTGCATCATTGGATTTAACTAGGGAGCCAAAATTCTGATTAGAGAGAGGCTCAATGGGATCCTTTGTTGATTCAATTCTCAGTGGATCATCAATCTCATTATTATTATTCAATTGAGGGCCATCAACCTCACCATCACTATGCTCCCTGCATATTAGAGACCCATTAATATGAGGCTCCTAATCATTTTGAGCCACATTTTTTCCATTCAATTGCTACCTAGAGTGACCAGGGAGGTCATCAACCAAGGGTAAAATCCTATTCTTAACATTAGAGGTTCCAACTTCGGTAGGGATATGAGGACTAATTTTATCCTTCCCCTTATTCCAACAACATGTGGCATCATTATGTACTTTGACCTTACAAAAGTGACATTCCTTATCCCTATTACACTGAGGGAGTATATGGAAAAAATACCTACAACATAAATAGTATTTGGGCCTTCTTTCATACAGTATTTCAAGCCTCATGCTACCAACTCTTGTTGGGAGGAAAACTTCTTCAACCAAAGTGTGGAAATATAAAATTCCACCAACACTCTAGCATAATGTCCAAACTATGGATTATCTGTCTGCTTATCCAAATGGATAAGATTCCCTATAGAGGAGGCAATATCCCATAGATTTCTTAGCTACCAGAATAGTCAATTCATCTTACCTATATGTATCCATATTTATTCATGCATATTCTGGACATTGGTGGAATTAAAATTCCTATCCCATTCTTGTATACATAAGAAGCTAGGTTTCAGAGAAATTTATCCCATTCTCCACACACACCTCTTACATTCATCAGAAGGAAAGGAAACATGATAATAGCCTCTTCCCATCAATATCATCCTCCATTCATCAAATCCACATAGCTTTGTAATTATTTTAGTGATATCATTGAATTTCCGTAATTTTTCAGATTTTGGTGTCAAGACCCATGCGATGATTGAATATTTTCATAATTTGACTCTTTCTTCAACTTCTTCTAGATTTTAAGAGACATGGGAAACTTTCCTTTTTTTGATCACCTTTCTAGGAGGAGGTCAATCAAAATAAAAGAAGGAATGTCCAGATGAAGCCTTGACGACTTCTGAAAATTCATTTTTTGACCTAAAACATCAACCAGAGGTTGGTTGATTGCATTTTATTTCTTGTTCACAAAAGAGAATAGATACTTATGTCCCAGGTGTTTAATCTAAGGGATCACTGAACACTCCCCACTATGATTTAGAGTAGTTATTTTCTTCTCACCGATCCTTGGATCACATGGTTTATGATTTTCACCCTTCTCCCCTTATGCTTCATCCCTTACGACATATTTATATATTGATTTTTATATATATCATGAAGTGAAATGATAATTTACATCAAAACGTGTGACTATGATTTATCCATAACTGATGTTCATTATGTATTATTGTAGGTTATGATGAAATATTAAGGATATCATGTGTTTGAATCCTGTATCTAGGTACAGAACGTGATCATGTGTCACAAAATAGTTTTGTGCAATAGATAACCCAAAAATTATTCCACATAGAGTGTTATATAATAGTTCTTTTGAATAATAAGGTCATATAGATCATATTTCCCACTAAAAGATTTTTGGAAAGATACTAAGTATGAGAACCATCATACTTTGATACATTTCTCATGAAATCTTTGAGGCTTATATAATTATGGGTTGGTTGGGTATGTTGTTGATTAGGTTGTCAATTGATACATAAAAAGATATGATTTCTCCTCTTTTAAGAAGAGTACGATATCTAATCCCTCAATTTTGATAAAATAAGGGAGTGTATGAATATAACTATATATTATAAAATGTTCTTATATATTTGGTTGAGGGTTATGTGATGTGCTCATTCATAAGGGTGAATGAAATGTGATGTATTCGTCAACATAGTTAGTTTATACATAGAGAGTTGGGAATTTTTGAGTTGGATATACGGGATTCACATTCAATATGTCCCAGTTTCACTCAATGTCTTGGATAAATGGATATTATTAAAATAAATGCTTGTATATGACTTAGCTAGTGGACATAAGTATATAGATACATGTGTTTGATAGAGATCACATTATATCCACTAATAGTTTAAGTAGAATTATTTATTATATAGAGGATTCTCCTTGAGTACACTTATATATCTGGTTATTCATATTTATTGTTACTGCTAAAATGGACAATGGGTTCATGATTTCTAATTGGATAAATGGATATTGAGTTTGACTCAGAGAGCTACTCTAAATTTTTTAGAGTTTATTCAAAATGATTTTTGAAATGGAATTCACAAGGTATTTCATATGATGTAATACATTTTAAATTAGATGATATCTTTCCAAAAATGTTTTAGAATATATCAAAAAGGAGTTTTGGATTTTATTTCACATGTTATTCTATATGATACAATATAAGGTGAAATTACACTAAGTCTATGTGGATTTAGTGCAAGTTGGAGATTCAATGAGATATCCTCCAAAAACAATTATGAATTGATGAATTTGGATATATAATGAGAGAATATATGTACATATACCGAGGTAATTATATAATGTATCATTCATATTTCCTATGAAATTTATATTATATGATTGGTTATGAATCCTAAGGTATGATTCATTTATTAAGATTTTTATATCTTGATGCTACCAAAAGTTAAATGTTAACACTAGTATTATCTTCCATGATTGAAAACATTTGTAATGTATGAGAGGAACTAAGTTCCATATACAAGATAAATGAATTCATGAAAAATATGGTTGATGGATGAAGCCATTGTAACCTCACGCATTAATACGTAACATGTGAGTTAATTCATGTTCCCTTGAGGAGTAACCTAAAGGGATTTATAATGGAGGAAATATCACTAAGCTGGTGTGGTTTAGTTTGGTCCCCTACAATGATCCTTTAACTTTAGATCTATCTTCTACTCTATTTACCTCATAATATACAAGAATATTGTGGGAGGATATATAATCCCACTTGAGTGTCAGAAGATTCATTATTGGTTAGTGGATACACAATGGAGGGGGGTTTGATAGCTTCCCTTTTATCATTCTTCATCAAGCATGCATGATTATTATAGTGGAATCAGTAGTATGACTGGTGTACTATACATGTAATTCTTCATTTTTATAGTATATGGGTTTTTAGGTTTCACTCATGGAGATTCTAGTTTTAGGTTTATTTTTATTTCTGAATCCTTGTATAAGTGTTATAAAATCCTTCAAAACCCAACATATCATTATATCACAAAGGACTCAGTAGAAATTTTACTGTTCGTAAGTGATTTTGAGAGTTTTAAATAGTTTTGGTTATTGTACATAACCTGAAATAGTTGGCTGATCATATAAATAATATTTTTTACAATATCTCTCACCCAATTTAGTCATTCATTTGTATAATCATTACATTATCCATCACATTCATTATTCACCCCCTTTCTCATAGTTCTAGAAATTTACTAAAAAAATTATTAGTATGAGTAATGATAATATATACTAAAATATGAGTAAAAAATCATATGAATATGAAATATTAATTCCAAAGTGTTTTAACCTATGAAACATTCACTTTAACCTATGGAACATTTAGTTCAACCTATATCACATTTTGTTTATCCTATGCCACTTTTCATGCAACCTAAGTAGATTTGAGTTTATCCTATTATTATTACTAAACCAATCCCAAAAAATAACTAAGAATCCCATTGATCTCAAATAAGATAGAAAAATCATAACATATATAGATTTTACATCAGTTCACATAAATATGCATAATAGATCATGATTAAGACACACCTCCATAACCCAAAGTTTTAGTGTTTTTGGAGATTAACTCAGTATGAATATAATTACAAACAACAACATATATTTATTCCATAAAAATTCTCATACTTGATTCCCTTTTAGTCATATCATACCTAATATTCTTCTCTACTAATTGAGGAAATGAGAAATATAATAAAAAGGTGAACTGAAACCGTTAGTAAAGGAAAATCATAAGATATGGATAAATATGTGATCATGAAGAATTCTAGAAATGAGAGGGCATAAAATTATAAAATTGATATGGAAATATTATCAAGGTATATTAAAATATCATGTGGAAATAAAAACTCATTGAATTTGAACCATGGTAACATAAACATGAATAATAATATAATAATGAAACACAAACATAATCATAGGATATCATAATCCATGGTTATTCACCAAAAAAATCATAGAGGATTGGGTTTATTCCCAACATACCATAATTAGAGTGGATTTTTTTCACTCCATATAACCTATAAATATAGTGGATTGATAAAATGAACATGAAATTATAATTGATGGTTTGATCTAAAAAATATTTCTACATATAACAAATGGATATCAATTAATATAATTTTATCATTGTTTTTTTGTAGTTTTTATGGATAACTTTTGTGTTTTGATGGTAAAATTTCTAGTAAGATAGTTATTTGGAGGTTTTTAAGAAATTTGGAGTAAAATTATTGATCTTGGAAAAAATTATAAATTTCATTAAATAATTTATTTTCTATGGATTAATGTTTATGTTTGATCCATTGATTTTATTATTCTATTTTTTCCTAAATAAATATGACATGATAGAAAAAAGAGGGGGGGTTAATTTTAGTCACAAGGCCAACTAAATTTTTTTCTCCCACTCAAAAACATAAACTAATCAAAAGATATAATTTCTAATCAATCAGCATATCAAAGTAGACATACAAGATTAAAATTAATATGTGTAATGTAAAATAAAACTATCAAATGATAAACACTTAACTGATGATGAAAATATAATTAAAACAAATATTACATAAAATATAAAAACACTACTCAAAGCATTGGAAAAAATCCAAATAATCCTAACATGATATTATTACCAAATACTTATATTCATAGGAATTAATTTATTTTAAAATAAATTAGTAGGTCTATCAGAAGAGTAGATCCTAGGTATCAAAAAGGTTTTAACATAATAAATTTACTGACAAAGATAGTTTGTCACACCTGATTTTTCAGGTTTTCAGGATATGATCTGGTTAAATGGAAATCCTGGTATTTTTCTTGGGTTATGAGTGTGATTTGTGTTGATTTTTGAAGTGTTCTGTTGTCTAGTTTTTGTCCCTTGTTTTTTCCTTGGTTAATTTGTTGGTTTTTTTGGAGAAATATTGAAATTTTGGATTGGAAGTACCCTCTGAATGGTTGGTGCACAGTTTGATAAATTGTGCAGCCGAATACAGGTAAATGTGTGACAGGTACAGAACCTTACACACAGTTAGTGCATGACCATGTGGTCAATCCTAGGTAATTGTGTAGTCAATCCACCTATGAGTAGAGATTACCACATGGTTGGCGCATGATTTGGTAAACCGTGTGGCCTAATCGTCCTCCTTTCCCAGGCATAAAATTTTAGTGTTTTCCAAGTTTACCTTTTTGGGGTTTTAACCTAAATCACTCTCCCCCTCCCCCATGAAGCTTGTTAAACCCTATGATGTCTCTCTCCTCTTCCTCAAGCCTATGACATCCTTCTAGGTTGATTTCAAGTGAAAATTTTCAAGGATTGGATGGATCTATTAAGGTAACCCCCTCTCATGTCCCTCTTCCTTCTCCTCTCATTCCCTATTATTTTTCTCCTCTACCATGTTTATATTAACATAGGTTTTTTATTTACCTTAAATTATGTTGGGGGTTTCTCTCATTAAGGGTTTATCTTCATAGATCTAGGGTTTTTGAACCCTCTTGGAGTGTTTTCGGTGGTTTGTTGTCATTGTGCCATAGATCCGAGGTATGATTTCCCATGAAATTTCCTTTTTAATTTAAGAATCATCAGTTTCATGATTTTCACACATTATTTGATTTATAAATATTGATGTATGATTCTGGGTTTAATTATTTTGTGTTCAAAGTGGTGTTTTATGCCTTGGTTTATGATAAAGCGTATTTTTGTGTTAAATAACGCTCACCAAGTGGTCGATTAAATACCTAGTTAGCTTTTATGAGTAATGTTTGATGTAATAAGCATGTTTTAGTTTTTTTACTATATTGTAATTATGATAAATTATTTCTTGTGTTCCTTATATGGATTTACCAAGTGGTTTGGATTTTATAAAGAAATGAGGAATGGATTTTAGTGTGTTTTGGCATGTGTTGTCGATGAATGGATCATTTGGCACTTTTATAAGAAATGGTTTTCCTTGAAATTGTAGTGTGAATGTATTAATAGGATTTTGTAAATGATTTTGAAATGGAAAATGGTATGTTTACACCCCTTTATGAAAAGTGGATTTTGTATCATTGATAAATGTTGGTTTTGCAAAAAATTTGAAGGCCCGTTTGGAAACTTTAAAAAAATGATGAAAGTGATTATTATGAAAACATCCATTGGATGTTTCTCATGACTTGTATACGTATAATGGATGGGATGTAGTTTTGGAGGAATCCTTGAGATCCATTATCAGAGTTCCTAGGTTGGGACTCTTTTTGTTCTATTTATTATATGGCATGAGATCGGTCCTTAGGGTGACTCGGGGTGAGGATTGTTGTTGTGTTACTATTATATTTTCTTGTGATTGGATGCTCAACTGGAATCATTTTCCTCCCCCCCCCCCATTATACATGAGACATGGGAACCTGGAATAGTGGGGGAATATTTTGAGAGTGATTGATGCACTGGAAAGTTTACGCACTAGCCGGTAACCCATAGTAGGTGGATATATTTGGGTTTATTTGTATGGGATTTCCCCTCATCCTATCCTGAGTTTGGGTGGCTGAGAGTGTTAGGGTGTTTTTGATTTCATCATGTGTAACATGCTACTGGGGATGGGGACTCATGTATTAGTATGTTCTATATTATTCTTGATCTCTTGAGTTCACCTATGTCTATTGGCTCTTAGTTTCTTGCAGTGATGATTGAGATACTTGTATGATTATTTCCATTTCCCTTTTTGTGTTATTACGTGAGTTCCTTCTTGTGTAGTGTTTTACTTGGAAATTTATGTGTTATATTTAAAATTGTTTATGAAAATTGTTTTAAAATAAAAATTTTCTTTATCTTATTTTGTGTAAGTCGAAAAGGTAAGCATCACTTTCCACTTAAAAAGGTTTTGGTGTCACTAATGGAATGAAATTGGTTTTGTGAAATGAATAAGGGAAGTGGATTATAATTTCTTTTATGTAAAATGTGTAGAAAATAATACATTTATAGATTTTAGTTAAAACTTGAAATAGATGTTTATTTTATTTTAAATGAAGTGCATTTGGAAATATATTATCGGGTTGGACTACTATGTTTTAATACTCATGCATAGAGTTATTTTCTGTTTTTAGCCCTTGTGCAGGTTCTGCTTTAGTTCATTCACCTTGGGTGATGCATGATCATTGTGTTGGAGATTGACCCAGAGGGTCACATTGAGTTAGTATGTTTATCTGGTTTGGTTGGTTTATTTTTATATTTTTGTTACCATTTAGTTTCATATATAAAATATGTTTAGTTCAATTTTATTTATATATTGGAATTCTTGTGCATCTTTCTTCTATTTTGTTGTTTAATTTTTTATGGGATGAAATCATTCCCTTTGTGTACTCTGTTGATTCCCAACACTAATTTCTAGCCTGTGGGGATGGGCACACCCTTTGGTCCATTCCACATATCAGCTCAGGTGACCGATTTTGGGTTGAACCGGGTTGGTTAGTGATAAAATGGCATCAGAGGGAGGTTGGATCTTAGAGGACCTTTATTTTTAGAGTTCCCTTTGTTACTTAGGTATGTTAAGGTAGATTGAATGGGTTTTTTGGTACTCTATGGGAAGGTTCAGGAAGAGCGTTGAAAACTATTGCTTGTTCTGATCCTTAGGTTTCCATGGGAAGTCTGGTTTTATTAGTTTTGGGTCTTTAGGGATTGTTTGGTAACTGAGAAACAACAATTGAGTTGGTCCAATGGTCTTAGTGATCTCACAGGTCCTATAAAGACATGTGGATCTAGGGGCATGGTCTTTGAAGACTCACTATGTTGGTGGTGTGTTTGGAAGATGACTGCCAATAACATGGTTAAGTCACCCACTGATGCTAGTTTCATCTTGTGGGTCTCCTTAAATATTCTTGAGTTCTGAAAAATTGTTTTGAAAATCCTTGTGCAAGAATTCTGGAAACAAGTTTTAATGGAATGGTTTCATTTTGAAAAGTGAAAAATGGATTTTCAAAATTTACTTTAACAAAGGTATTATAAAGTTGGGTTTTTTGTAAAACAAGACTTTTGGTAATGAAAAAATGTTTTAATGGGATTGGATTTCCTTAATATAAACTTATGGATTGTTGAAATAAAATGTTTGGAAATAATGGATTATTTTAAGGTGGGTTCTATAAATTTGTTTTGAATGGGATGTGTTGGAATGTTGGAAAAAAAGTGTTCGAATCAAATAAATTGGTTTTAGAAATCAGGTATTAATGGTTGGTGTTTTTCTAAAGAGGTTTTGTGCAATTTGAAATGATTTTGGATATTTTTGCCTATCAGACATTGAAAATAATCTTTGTTGAATTTTTTAAAATGGAAAATGGTTGTTTGAAAGGGAATATTTTAATTTAATTTTTTTTGAATGAAAAAGGAATGGGATTTGATCAAATGTTATTGATGAGAAGGGATTTTTTTAATTTTTGGAAAATGTTTCGAATGAAATGAAAATGATTTTTGATGAAAATATGTGGGATTTAATTTTCAATTATGATAAAATGGTTTTTTTGTGTGGAATCTGAAAAAAGAATTTTTAGCTTGGGGATTATTGAGCCTTTCGAAGGTTCATTATTTTTGAAATGGTTTAAATTAATTGGTTTTTAATATGAGGTTGTTTTGTTTTATCCTTTAGTGTTCTCATGGGTGCTCACATGTGTGATGGTTTTTGGAAATGCGGATGATTCCTGGTATTGGAGGGTGGATAGATGCTCGGAGTGGCATAGAAATACGCATGTGAGTGAGACTCTAGGAACACCATTGTTGAGTGTGAAAAATACACATAGTTGTTTTATTTTCTAAAAGTTTTTTAAGCTAGAAATTATAGTGTTTTTGTAATCCAATGGTTATGTGGCATGTTTTTTGTGTCTTAGAAGTGTTTTTTATTTGGTATGATCTTCCTTGTGATCTAGAAGTGATAATTTTTTTGTATCCTGTGTTGAGATTCTATCAGTATCTCAGTCTTAAAGTGGTGTCTTAATAGGTTTAAAATTGTTTTTGGGAAGTCTTTGATCTGATTTCCCTCTGATTTGGTGTTTGATCTACATGAAGTTTTGGGTTCATGAGATGGTTTTGATAGATCTCATGATTTTCTTATTGCCTTGTGTTTACCCCCCATAGAGATGTGATGAATTTCGTTGTACATATACAAATGGTTATCTGTTGGAAATATTTCCAGTTGATCAACCGAAGGATTTCATATATAGGCTTAAAAAGTTAAATCCACCTCTTTAAAGGATGTCCCAGCCCGTTTGTTGGAATAGAGATCTGTTTGGGATCAATCTAAAATTATTTCTTGTTGTGATAATTATCTTGGTTATAGAAGTGGTATTTAGTAATGTTTGGTGTGTTTCGTTATGTTCTTAGTCCATTCTCATTCTCATTCAAATTGAGAGAGAATGGTGATGTGTATCCTTAATTCCCTATTTGGGTAAAAGTGTACAGTTTGAGGAATAGATATTTTTGGTGTGTCTTAATCATTTTTTTCTTCCTAGGAGTGTTATATGGCTTCATGTCGCACTAGAATAAGGGGTTCCGGTTAGGTATTATAATGTCTTGACTATGAGGAATTATATGTTTCATTCATTAGAGCTTCATCAATAGGTCCTGGAGTGAAGCTGGTGTGTTTTCAGGAATCCTAGGGTTTTAAGGAGTTTGGATATTTTCATTCCTTTACCATTGTAGTGAGGAAGTCCTAGTGTTTTTATTATGGTTTCTCATCATTGTGAATTACCTATTTTCACAAATATCATTGTGTAATTATACCTCATGTATTTTCTTTAGTTATGCATTCTTGGATGTGATTTTTTAGTCAGTGTTCTTATGTGGACCTCCCATGTTAATTTGGTGCGGTATTGGATTTTATCTATCCATATGTGAAGAGTGGTGGTTAGTTTTTTTTTGTGGTTTCAGCGGTCCAATCATTGGGTCTCTTCCCTCCCCTCCCCATGTGGTGGGGGTTTTTGGTCCATGTAAGAAGTTTTGGCACAGTTATTATCCCCTCCGTTCGAGAGTGGGTAGATTAAGTACTCTTAATGTGTTCTTCTTAACTTGTGTCCTTCTTGGTTTGGGTAGGTCATGGTGGAAGATTTTTGGTTGGAATGTGTCACAAATACCCAGTTTTGGTTTAAGTTAAAATTTTATTTGGTTGTTACTAGTTGGTTCTTAATGGTGGGGAGACAACTATGGGTATCATTGAGTTTTCTCTTAATAATTCATCGGGTGATAGTTGATTTCTAATGGTGGAGAGTTTGTTTAGGTCTCCCCTATGCTGGTGATCTATTTCTAGTTTGGTTTTGGTTTAATCCAAATGAAGTGACTTCTTTTAAATCTTTTTATTTTTTAATTTTTTCCTCAGTTTGGTTGAGCATTGGGATTCATGTTAGAAGGCCCAATATTCTTTCTTTTGGATTGGTTGTGGATGTGGTGGCTTGATCCTTCATTAGTTCTCAGAAAGTAGTGGTGGGTTGCTATTTCATTTCATGAAATGGGATTGAGTTCCTTTAATGGTGGGTTAATTGTTCTTTGCATAATAGGTGGGATCATGTTGATGTGTAACCATTAAGCATTGATCAATTAACTAGAAATTTCTGTTCCTTTCTGGGGTTGGAAAGTGTTAATGGTGGGGAGAATTGTCACACCCAGTTTTTCAAGTTTTCATCTTATGATCCAGTTTGATGGGAATCACAGTATTTTTCTTAGGTTCTAGTAATGACGTGTATTGAGTTCTGAATTTTTACCTTGTTGTGTTTTTGTCCCATGTTTATCCACTGGTTTATTTGGGAGTTTTTAGAGAAATCCAGAAAAAAATTTGGCTTGGTTGCACCCAGTGAATAGTTAGCGCACGGTTTGATAAATCGCGCGGCTGAATCCAAGTAATTGTGCTGAAGGTATAGAACCTACCACACATTTAGAGCACAACTATGTAGTCAATCCCAGGTAACCATGTTGTCGATCTATCCGCGGGCAGTGGTTACCACACAGTTGGTCCATGGTTTAGTAAACCATGCTCCTTGCCTAGACTTAAAGTTTTAGGGTTTTCCAAGTTTACCCATTTTTTATTTTTAACCCAAATTACTCTCCTATTCCCCTATGCATCATTTTAGACCCTAGGAGTTTCTCCCCTCTTCCTTAATCCTCCCACCTCTTTCTATAGTGATTTCAAATGTAAATCTTCAAGTGTTGGTTGGATCTCTCAAGGTAAACCCCTCCTCTCATCTCCCTTTTCTTTCCCCTCTCATCCCCTCATGGTTTTCTCTTCTCCCATGGTCATGTTGACCTAAGGTTTTGATTTCCCTTTTATTATGTTGGGGTTCTTTTCTCATTAAGGGTTTATCTTCATAGATCTAGTGTTTTTGAACCCTCGTGGAGTGTTTTCAGTGTTGTGTTGTCATTGCGCCATGGATCTGATGTAGTTTTTCCCTTTCACTTGCCTTTTTAATTTAATAATCATTAGTTTCATTATTTTCAAACCTTATTTGATTTATAAACTTTTATTTATTATTCTTGGTTTAATTATTTGGTGTGAAAAGTTTTGTTTTATGCCTTGGTTTATGATAAAGGGAATTGTTGTGTTAAATAATGCACACCAAGTTCTCGATTAAATGCATAATTGGATTTTATGGGTAATTTGTGATGTAAGAAGCATGATTTGATTTTTTGAATATATTTTTGTTATGAGAAATGATTTATTGGGTGACTTATATGGGTTTACCAAGTGGTTTTTGGTTTTATAAAGAAACGAGGAATGTATTTTAGTGTGTTTTGGCATGTGTTCTCGATGAATGGACTATTAGGTAATTTTAAAAGAAATGTTCTTCCTTGAAAGTTTAGTGTGAATTTTTTAAGAGGATTTTGTAAATTATTTTTAAATGGAAAATGGTGTGTTTACACCCCTTTATAAACAATGTTTTTTGTATCATTGATAAATGTTGGTTTTGTGAAATTCTTAAAGGCTCATTTGGAAACATTATAAAAATGACGAAATTATTTATTATGAAAACCTTCATTGGATGTTTATAATGCCTTGTCTATGTATAATGGATGGGATTTCTTCACTGTGAAATCCTCGATATCCATTATCAGAGTTCCTTGATTGGGACACTTTGTGTTCTATTTATTTTATGGAATGAGATCGGTCCTTGGGGTGACTCAGGGCGCAACATGTTGTTGTGTTACTGTTATATATTCTTGTGATTGGATGCTCGGTTTACATTGGTTGGATCATCCTTCATTATAAATGAGACATGGGAACCTGGAATAGTGAGATAATTTTCTTAGAATGATTAATGCACTGGATAGTTTATGCACTAGCTGGTGACCCATTGTAGGTGGATATATTCTGGTTTATTTCTATGGGACTTTCCCATATCCTATCCTGGGTTAGAGTGTCCAAGAGTGTTATGTAATTTTTGATTTCATAGTGTGTGGAAGGCTACTGGGGATGGGGTATCATGTATTAGTATTTTCTTGATTATTCTTGATCTCTTGGGTTTGCCTATGTCTCTTGGCTCTTAGTTTCTTGCAGTGATGATTGAGATACTAGTATGATTATTTCCATTACCCTTGTTGTGTGATTACGATATTGCTTTCTTGTATAGTGTCTTACTTGGAATGTGATGTGTTAGTTTCAAAATGGTTTATGAAAATTGTTTTAAAAGAAAATAGTGCTTTATCCTCTTTTGTGTAAGTTGAAAATATAAACATAACTTTCCACCTAAAAAGGTTTTGGTATCACTAATGGAAGTAACTTGGTTTTGTGAAATGAATAAGGGAAATGGGTTGTACTTTTTTATGTAAATTTTTTAGAAAATCGTAATTTTATAGATTATAGTTAAAACATGATATTGATGTTTCTTTTATTTTAAAGGAAGTTCATTGGGAAATATATTATTTAGCTAGACTATTGAGTTTTGATACTCATGCATATAGTTCTTTTCTATTTTTATTCCTTAGGAATGTTCTGTTTGAGTTCAGTCCCCTTGGGAGATGAGTGATCATTGTGTTGGAGAGTGACCAGTGGGGTCACAAGGAGTTAGTGTGGTCATCTGGTTCAGTTAGTTTATTTGTATAGTTGTTGTACCATTCAATTTCATGTATAAAATATCTTCAGTTCAATTTTATTTATACATTAGACTACTTGTGCATCTTTCTATTGTTTGGTTGTTTAATTTTTATTGGGAGAAATCATTCCCTATGTGTACTCTGTTGATGCTCGTCACTAGTTTCCAGCATTTGGGGATCGGGAACACCCTTTGGACCAAGTCATAGATCAGCTTGGGTGAACGGTTTAGGGTTTACCCAGGCTGGTTCATGAAATAGTTGGTTACAATATCTTTTTCACCAGGAACTGCTTCAATAGAAACATTAACAATAGGTTACTCTAGACTTGAGAACCAATTTTATATCCTCAATCTAAAACATTTCTAAGCACCCTATATTTCATTGAACTCCATAGATGGGATGATATAGATTACACACCCAAAATATCATCAATCACAATAATAGATTGATTTAAAATCATATGGTAAAACTAAAATATTTGGAAAGAAACCTCACCAAAGTGTATCTCTTATAAAAAACAATCTAAAAGAAAAATACAACAAGAAGTGATCAAGGTAACAAGATGATGCCAAATTCAACATGACTGTAAGTTAATCAATATATATTTTCTCCATATTCCATTCCAAGAAGAATTTTTTAAATTTTTAAACTCTATTATCAGAAAAACTGATGGTAATATTCCAAGTTCATTGGGTTCATTTACAATGGAATTAAAAACATCACTCTATCTTCTGATGAGCTGAATCTATCATATGATGAAATGTTCATCACACTGGAACAATGTTTCTATATGTTATCTTATTGAGATGATTCAATTTAGTTCATCAGAGAATAAGATCAAAAATTAAGTATTCACAAACAAAACATAATAAAAATTTTAAAGTTAGATAAAAAACAAAGTAAATTGGATTTTTATTTTCAAAATAAAGGATAAGAAGAGTCATTTGATTCAACAATATTTCCATTTTTTATAAACATAAGACATGGATAAAAAGGTATGTTTGATATTAATTAGAAAAATATCATTGTATAATATTATAAAATTTTACCTTCATATAAAATACATGATATTTAAATCTCACTAATAAAAACATGGAGATAGTAATAATAAAATTTTTAAGAAAAACTCCCCCTTTGAATAATTATCTACTTTATAAAAAGAAATTATAACATACTACCAATTTTCCTAATTTCTCACACTTCGTGATTTTAAAAAATAATAGAATAAAGAATATTCATTGAAATTTAAGTAATAATAGGTGATATTGAAATAAACAAGTTGATAAATTCCCTATAATTTCCATAAATCTAACTCATTTTGATATATATAACAAATTCATAAGAGTAAAGTTCTCTTCTTTTTATATCTTATTTTTTCCATCAAAGATAAATTTATTCCCTTTATTGAATCATCATAAGAAAATATAAATACCATTATATTTCTTTAGGATTAGATAAAATAATAATAGTGTTAACAAAACTAATCTATGTATGATAATAAAAAAAAGATTGAACCTTCTAAAAGTTATCTTATTTTGCCTATGAATGATCATATTATAAATACAATGGTTATAGAGAATATTCTAAATAAATTATATTATATTCTATATAATAAATGAATAGACTTTTTTTAATGCCTTTACCCCAGAAACACCAGAGCTAGTGCATTACTTTATTATATTGGTATAGATACAAGCTTCAAATCCCAAGGGACTGAACAGTTTAACAGTTTGGGAAAAATCAGATTACATACATGATACCCATAATACATTGGGAAATAGAAAATAAAATATGATATGTAATAAAATGAAATGAGATGAATCATTGAAAGAATATTCAAGGATTTCATCTTTATAACCTGAGTAAAGGAAATATAATAAGGGTGAGCTCAAATGCTTATTAAGGGTAAAGTAAATCAGAAGTAAAAATGAATCAATGAGAATAATAATTAAGGCATGGTAAATAAATGATAACACATGCTATTAAAATAAAGAAATAAGGAAAATTTGATATAGAATGGTAAAAACAGCATCTCATTCCACTTAATAAATGAATTGAGAATGAAATTCATCCATAGTTATATTGAAAAATATATCATTCATAAAAATGATAACTGAAATAAAGGAAATGCATTAATATTGGAAGTCATGTATCTAGCACATAAACCACTATAATATCAATATCTATTCTCAATAATGTTTAAAATTTTATGACTTTTCCAACTAATTTGTCTCATGAGACTACTGATGAATCATTGAGTTATCTATAATCGGGCCCCACCCATGTCTCCCAGTCCAAAGCATTCCTCATATATTGAATAATGGATTTAATTAATGAAAAATGTGCTCTATCATCAAATATTGTTATTTAATAAAGGATATAGATTTATCAATAATTCTGTGGTGGAGGATAAGTAATAAAAAGGGTTTTTGATGTTGATGAATAGAAAAACCATTGAGATATCAATAAAAACATTCTTGAGGGAAATAATCTTTAAACATTTCGAAGTGTCCCATACCATTTTAAATCATTTTAAATCATATGAATTCTAAAGGAATAAAATTAAATGAAAGTTTAGGATATCATAAGAATAAATATATTCATGATATGACATGTCATAGTTCACTATATACACCATTTAAAAGTGAATTGGTGTATAACAATAAATAAGTCTCAATGGAATGTAAATTGAGATGAAATCCCTTACCTTGAGTTTGACTTTCAAGTGTGTCTTTATATTTTGGAATAATAAGCTTATGTTAATTATTTACATTCTTGAGAACCTTTTTAAATTTTATTATTAATTTTACTTCACTTATTATAATGTTGTAACCTACTACTTAAACAATTAAGTTTACATCGACTGTTTTGATCATATTCGGTTTATGTGTCAAAAACGACTTTGGTTTGTCAAGTATGGTCAAAGGGGTCATTATATAAACATGTAAAGAATAATAATCATGAAATAATTATCATATTTGTAGATAAATTATACTTTTTAAACCAATCATTAATGATGGTTACTAAAAATTAACTAACGTTACAATCATGAAGACGGTAGGTTGTACGTACACATGAGTAATGTTCACATTTTTGAGTGATCGTTATGGAAATAAGGTAAGTGACACTATATAATTATAAAATTATAAATATATCATAAATACTATTTTACTTACTAATATATACTTATATATGTAATTATTGTGATGTAAAAGGAATTACATCATGTTGATGTGGCGGTAGTCCTCACGTCCCCGACCGAAGTTATCACTTTTTAGTGTGTGAAAAAGGTAATAAAGAAATGATATAATATATTTTCAGAAAGTTAATTATGTCATAAATATTATATATATTTCATTTATGATACATATTATTTAACTAAAACAAACCATTATAAATTCCATGTATAGTGTGAATGAATCGCATCGCTTTGCAGGGGCGGTAGTCCACACTTCCAAAAACGATGTTATCATATTTACACAAAATGGAATGCATAAAAGTATGTGTTATAAAATAATTAAAGAAGAATAAATACATAATAAATATCATATATATAATGTAATAACATTTTTTTAATCATAATTCCAAACCATGAGAGGTGGTAAATGAAAAACGAACAATATTATTTTGTGAGGTGGTAGTTCATCGTACACCTAAATGGTAACTTCATTACCCATTAGATGGAAGTGTATGTAATTTCATATAGTAAAATTATAGTAAAAAAATATAATTATATTAATTATACAGATTATATTATATAATCATGTAAAAATAATATTTTAGGGTGTGGATAATGAAAATGAAATAAAAGAGATTGAGGAAGAATGTCACCTCTTATTCTGGTGACTCCTTTTAGTTTGCACCAAAGGGCTTCCTTGGATGGATTTCTTCCCAAGTTGAGACTTCTAGGTTTAGGGAAGGTATTTTTAGGATAAAGTTTGGTAGAAGTTGGTCTAGATAAAGTGTTTTGAGATTTTTTAAGAAGTGGGAGGAGAGGAGGCCTTGTTATAATTTAGGAGTGGTTCTCTTGTAAATATGAAAAGGTATACATTATTGAGAGGCCTGACTTACCTAATGTGCCTAAAAAATTGAAAATTATTTATTAAAGGGGAATCATGTTTGATAATAACCTCCACCATAAAAAAACTTCATTTAAATAATTTAGTTCCTTAACATCTAAGATTCCCCAATTTTATTAATTGAGTTTTTATTATAGTATCTAGTTTTCTAACCTACGTAATTTGACTATTAAGACTAAATTAAATTGTGATTTATTAGAAAATATATACCCACAATATTCTAAATATGATATCTAATTTAAAACCTAAAAATAACTTTTGCTTTGGAAATAAATTCAAAACCAGCGCATATAACGTGAAAGAACGCTACTTTAATCTGGACTATTCTAACAATGGTTTCACTATCTATAGGTCAATAAGTTAATTATAAAAGGTCATTTGGTCCATTAACAAAACATGTTTTATATTTATTTACACTTAGAAATAACTTTGCATAATATATTATTTTTATTAATTTTACATAATTTAATGAAATATCATTTATTGTAAAATAATATTAATGTGAATTTTGAAATTATTTATTTAATTTTAATTTAAAAGTATCAAAATAATATTGGAATTAAAATATATAAAGTTAAATTTTTTTAAAATTAAATATTCATCTAAAAATAATTAGATACATTAATTCAATCAATTTACTCCACTTTTAATATTTATAGTATCATTTATTTTAGTTTGTTATTAACAAAATTATCAATGTATTGGAGTTTCTTAAGCATTTTAAGTAACTAATTCATATCTAAAAATTTATGATAAATTATTATGATAACAATAACCCATTTATATTTTGAAAGGATATTTATAATCGAAAATATGTTATTTTTTCCATATCTCAATGTTTTATAAATGTTTAAGTTAAAGAAGGTTCATTTTTTTTATCTTTTTCCTCACTAAAATTATTATATAAGGAACTTTCAATTAAATATTATCAAAATAACCTATAAAATTATAAATAATAGTGGATATGGTCAAAAAAATTCAACCAATTTAATTTTAACAAGTTTTAGTTCATTTCAGTATTTAAGTTTAAGGTTTAGTCCTTTGTTAAGATTAATTTTTCCTTAATTGCTGTAATTAATTTTATTCACTTTCACTATTCATTTTTGTAAAAAAATAAGTTGATCTTATTATACTAAAAATATAATACTTATTATACTACGGGCCTTTTAAGGGTTCCCCCTCATCCCTTGAAAGGAGGGTTATCAAAAATCAATAAAAATGAAGGCCTTCATGCCATTTGGGCTAATCCTGCAGATCTAGTGAGAATGCTGGTAAAAATGTTCAAAATTTCAATAAGTATTTATATCCAATTTTAATATAAAAATGATTAATATGAACTATATTGGATTAATATATGTATAATTTATCTATTATGACTCTAATAACCAATTTAAAATATAATATAACATTAATAATTATTTAAATTAAAAGGTCCTTTTTAACTAAAATGTAGCATTATTTTGTATTCTTTAAAAAAGGAAACATTATTGAAAAATACTAAAAATTTACCCTGAGATAATTCTTAAATTAAAAATTAAAAAATGATGTTTATTTTGATAAATAAAATATATAAAAATTTCCAAATTTAGTTTTAAAATAGGTGCACCATTAAAAGGTGATAAAACTTGGTTTTCATGTAACACAAACTAAATCAGTGTTGTGTATAGCGTAATCTTAACATGGTATTGTATATAATCATGATAGAAACGAAAATAATTTTTTTTATAATTAAAATTTTCTAATTTATTGCGGTGTAACATTCTCCACACATTAATTAAATTATTTCCACATAATTTAAGCTTGATCTTTGTAATCTAATGTTTGACATTTGAAAACTCTATTATTGAAACCCACATCGTGAGAAGAGTTAATAATATTTCCTGTCAATAAAAGGGTATGATAAGTAAAAAAGGTCACATTCAATAACATATAACTATTTATTTATGTAGGATAACATTATTGGAAAGTAGAGATTCGTACATGGAGGAAAAACCTAAATATTTATAGGGATTGATTGAGGTCATCAATCACAAACAAGTGAATGATTAATGGTCTTTTAGGGCCTCAAAACCATAAATCTATGATGATTTCAAATAAATTAGTTAAAAAATAATGTATTAGGATAACATTTTGTTAGATCCTTTTCCTTGATTTTAATTCTTTCACTCTATAAGAATGTAAGGATATATAATTACTTGATACGTTTCTATTTTATAATCACAATATTATCCTATGGTTGTGCCTTAAACTATTTTTACTACATCACTTAGCACAAGTTTTTTCATAAAGAAAAGTAATATACCAATTTATAAAACCAAATACATTGTTCATCTTATACCATTTCATTAATGGTCAACTTTTCCAAAATATTATGACCCAACACTTTCGAAAAAAGGTCACTAAATTTCTAAAATGAACTTATCATTAGCCATTAATCAACATGAAGTAACTCTAAATTGTCACATTCCAAACATCTGAATACCTCCATCATGTATTATCTCAAAATATGATAATAAATTGGATTTCTATAAAAACTTATTGAAAAAATTCATGCTTCCTTATTTACTTAAGTAAAAAACATGTTATTGGATATATTCTATAAATCCAAAAAAAAATTGTAAACTCTGTCGATGATAGCATAAACCACTTTGTTGAAATATTTTTAACTAGTTCCAAGGTATTCAACACATATCAAAATCAACCATTTCATTATCCAAACAACATTGTATCAATATTAGGAACATATTCGGGCTCATCTTTCCCTTAACAATTTATTTTTCAAAAAAAAAATTCTATTGAATCACTTTTCTTGGTTATCAACCCCAATCAAAACACACCTTTAAATCCTAGATGAAAAATTACTACAATTCAATCCTTATATATTCCATAATTCTTATAACTAGTAAATAATTTATAAAATAAGAAAATGACATAATTTATAAATCCAAACATAAGAAAATTAATCATTTCTCTTCATCTGAAGTAGTATCATAATCTTGACCTTGATCCACTATCCTATTTTGGGGTATATTCTTTTGATGAATGAGATATTGATTTTTGTAGTGTCTCATCTCCTTGAAGTGGAATAATTGCACATTGGAATCTTATTTCTTTCTATTTCAATCACTAACATGGTGGAAGTTTTCTCCACACATATAACAAAGTCTCATTCCCTTCAATAAAGTATCGAGGTGTTTCTTTCCATAATTATCACATGTGGGAAAATATTTCTTTCCCATATTTCATTTATACATATTTTAACTTGTCATACTCTACTTTTATTTATTTATTTTTAATAAATATGACTTGGAGAATTATTTACCCATCTCATTATCACATGATAATATGTCCTCATATGATGAGAATTTTTGTGAGACTATTTCCCTTTGAAATATTGGCTTAAGACCATAAAATATTTTATCATTTTTAATCTTTAGATCACATGCATTGGTGATGTTTACATTAATTATACTAGGAACCATTTATAAATGAAGACATACACTATGTTAGATCAAATCATAATTTATAATCTTAAAACTAGTAAAATACTTAACATAAATTGAATCATTTATTTGTATCTAATATCATAATCACAATCATGTTTTCTTTGTGGACATATTTACTTTTAAATCCTTCATAAATGTTTGTAAAGAAAATGTGAATTATCCAAAGTGTATTACCTAGGAGTGTAAAACTAGGGTTACAATAAGGCCCTTTTTCATGTATCGGGTTATGCCGAGTCAGGACCGACATAGCTTGTTAGAGTTATTATTCATAGGTACATCTGTTCTAGAACCATTTCCACTTGTTGTATCCAAACAGGGATATATTTCTAGTAAGACCCACATAATCTCTACCTTACCAAAATTATAGGATGTTCTTCTGTTCTTATACTAAAAGTATACCTTATGGTTATGTTCCTTAATATATGTTTTCTAAATCAAGTTTCAAAGGTTACTATTAAAACTGATTAGATACAAACTATTACACCTCGACCCTTGAAAACCTAGAGTTGGTGCATTACTTTATTACATTGGAATAGATACAATCTTCAAATCCCAAGGGACTGAATAGTTTATCAATCTTGTAAAATTAGATTACTTACATGATACCCATATTAAATTAAGAAATTGAAAATAAAACATGATACATAATAAATTAAAATAATTTGTATCCTTAAAAGCATATTCAAATATTTTTTCTTCATAACATGTGGAAAGGAATCATAATAAGAGTGAGATCAAATTCACAGTAATGGTAAAGTAAAGCAGAATCAATAATTAATCAATGATAATTCTAATTATGGAATGGTAAATAACTTATAACACATTTAATTAAGTTAACTAGATAATGAAAATCAATATGGGAAGGTAGAAACTAAAAATCGCGACACTTAATCCTTGAAATGAGAATGAAGTACATCCATATATATGTCAATTAAAAAACTCATAGATAAAAATGAAAACTGAAATTAAGTAATTGATTTAATATTAGACATCATCTATCTGGAACATGAACCACTATACCATCATGATATATTCTCAAGAAAATTTGAACTATTGTGATTGGCCAACTGATTGGTCTCATGAGACTACCATTGCATCTAGAGGCTATCTATAACCAAGCCCCACCCTTTTCTTCCAGTCCAAATAATTCCTCATTATTGAATACATGATTTAACTAATAAAAAATATTCCCTCTTATAAAATATCCATATTGAATAAATTATAAGAATTTATCAAAAATTACCTAGTGGAGGATAAGTAATGACAAGTTTTCTTGAAATTGATTAATCAAAATACCATATAAAGATCATTAAAAACATTCTTGAGAAATATAATCATTAAAATTTACAAAGTGTTACATACCACTTTGAAAAATTTTAAATCATAAGAATTGTTAAGGAATAACATGAAATGAAATCATAGGATAACATGATATAATATGTAAAAGGGAGGTATATACATCATATAAAAGTTAATTGGTGCATAACAACAAATAAGTCTCAATGGAATGTAAATGGAGAGGAAATACCTTACCTTGAGTATGACTTGTCACGTGTGCCTTTATAATCTTGAATAATAAAATTATGTTAATTATTTACTTTCTTCAAAAAAAATAAAGTTTCTTATTACTTTTACTTCACTTATTATAAGGTTTTAAAACACAAATTAAACAATTAAATTTACATTGAGTGTTTTGAGCATATTTAGTTTATGTGTCAAAAAGGACTTCGGTAGGTTGACTATGGTCAAACGGGTCATTATATAAATATATAAAGAATAATAATAATGAAATTATTATCATATTTATACCTAAATTATAATTTTAAAACCAATCATGGAGGATTTTTATGAAAAATGAACCAACATTACAATTAAGGAGATGGTAGGTCAGACGTATGCATGAGTAACGTTCCCATTTTTCAGTGATCATTATGGAAAGAAGGTAAGTAAAACTATATCATTACAGAATGATATTTATGTCATAAATATAATTTTATTTAATCATTTATACTTATATATATAATTCTTGTGATGTAGAAGGAATGACATCATGTCGAGGATGTAGTAGTCCAGACATCCACGACTAACAATATAACTTTTTAGTGTGTGAAAAGGGTATTAAAGAAAATTATATACTATATTTATATAAAGGTAATTATATCATTAATATCGTATATATTTAATTTGTGTTACATATTTTTAATTAAAACTATCCATTATACATTCCATGTATAGTGTGAATGAATCACATCGCTTTGAGGGGGCGATAGTCCACATTTCCACAAACAATGTTATCATATTTAAAAAAAGGAATGCATAAAGGTATGTGTTATAAAAGAAATAAATAAAAAATAAATAAAAAAATATCATATATAACATATATTAACATCATTTCCATCATAATTATCAACCATTAGAGGTGGTAAAGGAAAAAATGAATAGTAACGTTTTGTGAGGCGGTAGTTGTCCATACACATAAACGGTAAGTTCGTTACCCATTAGATGGAAGTGTATGAAACAAAATCATAAACTTATAATTAAAAAATATAAGTATATTTATTATACTTATTCTATTATATAATCATGGAATCAGAATATTTGAGCAGGTGGATAATGAAAATTAAATAAATGAGCTTGACGAAGAATGTTAACTCTTATTCATGTAACTCCTTTTGGTTTTCACCAAAGTGATTCCTTGGATGGATTTATGACCAAGTTGAGAGTTATAGGTTTAGGGGAAGGATTCTTTGGATATATTTGGTAAAATATTTTTCGATATAAAGTGTCTTTAGAGATATGAGGAAGTGGTAGAAGAGGGGTCCTTTTATACTAGAAGTGGAGTGACACTCTTGTAAATACCAAAAGGTATGCATTATTGGGAGGTTTAAATTACCTAATGTGCCTCCAAAATGGAAAAATAATGGATTAATCGGGAATCATGGTCGATAAAAATCTCCAAAAAATAAAAAAAAATTGTATTTTAATAATTTTTCTCCTTAACTTCTAAATTCTATAATTTTATCATTTTGGTTTTTGTTAAAGTGTTTAGTTTTATAACCTATGTAATTTCACAATTAAGACTAAATTAAAGAAATATTTATCAGAAAATATATACCAACTATATTATAAATATTATATCTAATTTATAACATAAAAATACCATGTGTGTTGGAAATAAATTTTAAAACAAGCGCATGTAACGCGCAATAACACTGCTTTAATCCAGACCATTCTAACAATGGTTTTACTATACATGGGTCAATAAATTAATTATAAAAGGTCAATTTTTCCATTATAAAAACTTGATTTATATTTATTGACACATAAAAATCACTTTAAATAATATATTATTTTTATTAATTTTATATCATTTAATGAAATTTCATTTATTGTAAAAGATCATTAATGTTAATTTGGAAATTATTTATTTTGTTGTATTTTAAAAGTATCAAAGAAATATTTTAATTAAAATATATTAAGTTAAAATCATTTTAAAATGATATATTCATCTAAAAATATAATTAAAGAAAATAATTCAATCAATTTACATCAATTTTAATATTTATAGTATCACTTATTTTAGTTAATTATTAACTAAATAATCATTGAATTAGACTTTCTTTAGCATTTTAAGTAACTAATTCATCTAAAAAATTAATGATAAATTATTATGATAAAAATAAAAACATTATCCTTCAAAAGGATATTTATAACCGAAAATATGTTTTTTTTCATATCTAAAATTTTTATAAATGTTAAAGTTAAGGAATGTTTTTTTGTCTTTTTCCTCACATAACTTATCATATAGAAAACATTCCATAAATATTATCAAAATAACCAATAAAATTAGAAATAATAGGGTATATGTTTTAAATTTGGTCAACCAATGGCCTTTTTACAAGTGTTTAGGTCATTTTGGCACTTAAGTTTAGGGTTTAGTTCTCTGTTACGCTTAATTTTACCTTAGGCACTCTAGTTAATTTTAATAACATTCACTAATCTTTTTGGTAAAAAAAATGTAGATATTATTATAATAAAAATATCATAATTATTACAAACATTAATTTATGTTTTTAAAAATTCAATTCATAGAAGTGGATAAATTAAGTTTAATGCTAATATCGCAGACATGGAGAGAAAGCGGGTAAAAATGTTAAAAAGTTCAATAAGTCTTTATATCCAATTTCAATATACAAATGATTCCTAGGACAAAAATTGTATTAATAAATTTATAATTTATCTATTTTTACTTTAATAACCAATTTAAAATATAATTTAACATTAATAATCATTTTAACCAAAATCCATTTTTTAACTAAAATACAGTATTTTCACTATATATAAAAAAATGAAACTTCATAGAAAAATACCAAGAATTCACCCTAATAAAATTTTGAAATTAATAATCCAAAAATGATATTTATTTTTGCAAATAAAATTTATTAAATTTTAAAATTTTAGTTTTAATGTAGGTGCGTCATTAAAAGGTGATAAAATTCAATTTTGTATGTAACACAAACTAACTCGGTGTTGTGTGTAGTGTAAGCTTAACATGGTATTTTATATAATCATTCTAGTAGAAAAATTAAATTTATTTTATAAGAAAATATTCTAAGACCTTGGGGTGGTACACGGGTGTACAAAGATAAAAAATAACTTTCCATTTTTTCAAGGGTTAATCATGCATGTGTTAGATTTTCACAAATTAAAAAATCTTACATAAGAGTGACTATATGGAATGATTGTTTAAATTTATATGTAAATATAGGAAACCTAAGTGTAAATATAATAATGTTTAAAAGTAAATTCTACAGTCTTATAGAATTAAGAATATGTAATATATTCATATAAAAGTAAAAACTTACGCAGATAACGAATTGGAAATAACAGAGGGGGTATTTATGTAAGAATAAAACATGAAGTAAATGGTACCTATATGAATTTAATTATTATTAAATTACTTTATACAGGATAATATTTTATCTTTATAATATTATTATATGTTCATATTACATCTAAAATGTTTCATTCAAATAACTTCTAGTAAATATAATGTTCATGCATAGAATGTTAGCACAGTTATAGATAAGGAATATCCTCTACTTTCTCAATAAAATTTTTAATTCCAATAGATAATGAGAAATGGAGTATAAATTATGATAACTTTCTATTGATCATTCGTAACTTATATTTAATATAATCAAATATTTTAGAATTTAGGTTTTTAGTGAAATTGTTAGCAAATTGATTTTCAGTTCTAATAAACATGTAAATAAAATAATTTTTTTGTATTCAGTTATAAATGTAGTGTCTTATATCTTTGTTTTTGGATGATGAATGATTATATAGGTTTCTATATAAGTAAGTATCAATTTTTCTATCATAAAGAATCATAGTTTAATTAAAACTCAAACTGAAATCTATGAGTGTGTGATACATTCACAAAAAATGGAGTGTAAAAACTTACAACATTGACATATTGATCTTCAATAGTTGAATGTGCGGGAAAATATTTATTATTGGTAGACAATGAGACAAAGGATTCACTAAGAAAGTAATAATTTCAGGAAGTAATTTTCTAATTTGTTATATATATTCTAATGTCAGTACCATAATAACACTTAGGAGGAAACTCTTATAAAGAGTATTAAAAAGGTTCATTTCATGAAGTCCCATTAAGGTAATAGAAGTGTCATTAAGATGGAATTATTTCAAGTTTTCTTGGAACCATACAAAAAAATATACAAAATACATAATGTTTGAATGATTATTCATCAAGTAAATAAAACATTTTATCATCCTTATAAATAATCATTAATCAACAAGGTTCTTGGATTTATTAGGGTCATGTTTAAAGGGGGTACCTTCCAGATTACTAATACTAGAAGTATTTTCAATACAAAAGAAGTTATATAAATATCTTATATACTTATATTGATGTAAGATAGTTCATTTAAATTTTGGAGTTATTTGGAATCCATGAAATTAGTTAAGTTCACCCATCATACTCATTTAAAATCCACTTTGTTTGAGATCTGAAAAACTATCTACAATTATTTTTTCGAGTTGAAAAAAAAAATGATATCATCAATGTGGATTTTTACATTGATAGTGTCCTTAAAAATTGATTAATAAAATTATTTTTTCTTTTTATTACTCTAAAAAATAATTTGGAATAATAAATATAGAAAATTGATTATATTATGGTCTTGGGTATTGTTAAGTACATAAGTGCCTTGGTAAGTATAAAAACATGTTTTAAATATTTTATATCTTCAAAACCTGTAGGTTATTCAATATAAAAATCCCCTTGAACATATTTTTTAAGGAATATACTCTTCAAATCTATTTTAAATGGAGTAATGTTAAGGTGATATGTGAAAGATAGAAGAATATAAATGGACTCAAGCCTAGATACTGGTGTAAAAGTTTCACTATAATCTATACCCTCTTCCTTTTCATAACTAATGTGAATACTATCACACACCCTATAAAAAACAAATTTTAAAACCTGGTAAATTTTTTAAATTTTGGTATTTTGGTTTTTCTTGACAGGAGGGTATTTTTGGTGTGATTTTATTATTGTTTAGATGGTTTTGGTGTGTGTTGGAGAATAAAAATAAATGGGAACCATAATTAAATTTTAAAATAGAGGACTTACCTCAAATAATCCCCTCACAAACCTCTTAAATATCAATTCAATTTAACTATATTACTCTCATTATCTCTCTAAACATATAAAACCTCAATTGTTCCCTCCCACCTTATAATATATACTTCAATAGAGAAATAAAATAATCACTAAATTACATTTCCTTGGAAATCCAAGTGATTAGATATCTCTAATCACTCCTAAATAAACCCACTTCCCTCTATTGTAAATACAATTGATAAGGTTCAGATGGCTTGTCCGTACACACCATTGATGAAGGGAACAAGAATGTAAATTAAAATAGAAATGAAAAATTCTGAATTTTAAATAAAAAAACTTCTAGAGAAATAAATAAATGAGATACTGATTAATTAATAACATAATTTATTAATAGGGGTGTAGGAATATCCTTTTCTTAACCACTAGGTGTCTAATTTTCTATATCTAGCATGAAATTATATAAAAGGGGGAAATGAAAGTAAACTCCAGAAACATTAGTCATTAACGTAGTTGGTCAATCGATAGAATCCTATAGATTAGTGAATCAAAATACTATTTATAATAATGGAAGAATGATCAAGGTCCTTATGTATTGTAAGGAATCATTTTTGAACTAGAGTGAATATTTTAGAGGGAAATTGAATTTTCATGTTCAGTGGGTGGTTTGTTTTGAGAACCGGGGTTCATAATATATTTTTGAGACATTTAATATCTTGAAAGACATATTTTTTCAAGGAAAAATGCTTTATAGGTGTCTTGGGGTATTGGGGTGACCAGGAGGGGCTGGAGGTGGCTGCTGAAGCCTTGGATATAACAAGACACTATCAGTAAAATGGATATATTTTTTAGCCTTATTATCTTCCAATGAAAATTTTGCGGATACTAACAGTATCACTAGTTGTTGGTGTAACCACTAGCTAGAAGGTGACCCATACCTACTAGTTAGTGGCCTTAAAAATGGATAAAATCACATTTTAACCACTCTAATTTTTAATGGATTGATCCCCTCCTCTCCCCTTTGGATGTTCACACAATAAGGGGGATAAACCCTCTTATCCTTATTTGTTTTCCCTATATTAGGGATGGTTTTAGGTGAAAATTCATGGAAATTCAAGGTACTTACTTCCATTTTTGGTTCCATCCTTGATTGTTTTCCTATCCTACCGATTTTGGGTGATATTGTTTACGGTTTTGAGACTATTTACCCTAGATAATGGTTCAAATAATCTAACATGAATGGTATTATTGTTTTTTTGGGTAGAGGATATCTCAAGACAATGACTTGGTTCAACTTATTTATTTATTTTTCAAGGGAGTGAGTTCTTATGATTTTTTCAAGGGGTTTAATTGTAATTAAATGAAATTTCATCTTGAATTGTAATCACTTGTTGAGGATTTTTCTTAGTGTATGGCTAGGTGTGTTTGGTGGGCCTTTATAATTTCATTGGATATGACTCTAGTGAAATGAGAATGCATGATGAGTTTCCATTGACAATGACTATTTTGATTAAAATGTTAAAATTAATTAAAATTGGTTATAATTAATTTTTCATGATACTTCAGTATATGGTAGGTGTACTGGAATGTGTTTGGTGTCTGTTTGATATAAGGAGAGCTTGGGATAGGTCGGTTAAAGAGTTTTCTAGTAGTAAATTAAATATAATGGATTTTTAAATAAGGTAGGTTTTCCTCAATACTTTCCTTATGGATTCATAAAAGTTGTTTATAGTGAATGTGTTGTGGGGTCATGCCACAAAGGGTGTTGACATCTTCTAAAATTATTTAACCTCGATGATTAATTTAAATATTTTGTTTAATTTAAAGAAAATATTAATTGAATTTAAATTTCATGATTTATATAAAATTCATGGGTTAAAATAAGTAAAAATCCATGGATACTGATGACCTTGTGTAATGACTTGATGCCATGACCACCGATGGTCGAGTGCTAGACTAAGACGATACCCATAATCTTGAAAACCTCTAAGATGGGGTGAAGTTAATTGAGGTAGAAAACCATAGTAGGTAGGTTAAGGACCCCAAATATGTGTTAGTACTAGGTGGATATACCTTTGGAAGATTAGATATGTGTTGGGTGGGTTGAATGAACAAGAGTGACCATGGACATAGTGATGGGCCACCAGCCATCCTTTGAGATTATCACTAGTTGGGTGTAATCTTGAGACATATGAGGACGTATGATGATTTTAGTCAATGTCATGGGATGAGATTTCCTCCAAGAATCTAGTGTTGGCCTGAGTGACTAGTGGTGATCAACGATTGTTAGTGGGATTCCACCGTTGTAATTATGATCTAGGGGACCCCAGTGGGTGTCCCTTTGAGAAATGGCCCCAAGAGGGTGTGTGTGGATATGAGTAGATATTTTTTTGGGTTTCACTTAGAACAAATGAACTTGTAATCCTGATGGGGCCTATGGTGATAGGAATTGGAGTTCATCCAACCCTTAATATGTTTTTTTTGTTTTTGGTTAAGACATGTGATTGTTGAGGATTCATAGGAATCATCCATGAGGCCTGACATTATTGTGATTTATTATCTTGTCAGTTAATCAACTTTTGAGATATATGAGATTCAGTCTCATAGTTGTTTGGGAGTGGATTCCTAGTTGTTACAATAAGTATTATGGTTGATATAATGGTGGATTCATAGTGGTGGTTTCTTGAATCCATCATCTGGGTATATGACAATGCATTTGTAAGAATACCCAATATTCTTATGATTCTTCTAAGTACATTGAGTATTATTATGAATTCTTAAGGAGCCATTGATTCGAATGATGACACCATTAGTCTATTGTGAATCCCTAGGATTCTCAAGATTCAAATGATAGTATGTGGTTCCAGGTGATTGTATATCCCTTGTAATATATTTTTTAAATCTTGAGGGAGGCTATTAGATCTCCATTTTTGATTCCTAGGAGACCCCTAGGATTAGGTGGATGCACCAGTGATGGTTTGACTTAGGATCCATGAGATATTGAATACCTAGGATATTGAAAGTGGGTTTTAGGGAGAGTATTCCCTTTTATTTCATGGTTTACACAATAATTAGTCTTTCCTAGATATAGAGTATTTAATAATGAATCCCCTAATAGGAATCATATGTTGGCATAAAAGTAGAAAATACCCAAGTATTATCACGGGGATCCGATTGAGGGATTGAGGATGAAGGATTCTTGGTGATATGGTAGGATGTGCTATTCATCGTGATGGAGGTGTTATCATAGCATATCCATGGTATGGATAGAGGTTCCCCTGAAGTGATTCTTATTTTTATAGACACCCTGAAACTAGCCAAAGAAGGTAAGGACGATCGGGGTCACAGACCTGAGGATCAACGCTGGTTAGTGGGATTATCCTAGGTTATATTTATATGAATTTGGGGTGGTAGGGATACTATTAAGCATGATTATCATGACATTATCAAATACATTCTGAAATCATAACTAAGTGGATATTATTAGTGGTTTGGATATTTTTTTCATTCAGTTTATTTAGTATTTTTATCTGATAATGCCACATGCACATATAACTACATTACTGGTATGATTTTGGACCATGTATGTGGTTACCTACTGAGTTATGTACTAACACTCTACTCAGGTGTCCATGGAACTTAGGTAACCAAGTAATCTCTCACTTGGTTTCATGTACAAGTTGGTATGATGCCGGATATATGTGATCGAGTTGGTAGAGCATGATTATGACTAGGATATTGGTGGTGAGGATCTAGTGTAGTTTTGGAGCATCCAGTGTATTCTAATTTTGATATTTTATTATGTATATATGTGGGATTTACTAGGTGGGAGATCAGTCTTGTATATGAGAATAATTATTTTCATTTCATACAATATTTTATATATTATAATTCCTATTAATTTGGAATTATTACTCTAATGTGTGTTGTATGGATTAATGAGTTTGGTTATTTTTATTTTATTGTACACTATAATATAGGGAATATAGTATCCCCACTCAACTACCTTGGACCACTATAAAAAGTTGGAAACCTCTGGTGTTCAGGGAGGCGTGCCTGAGGCCATGTGTCGTTCTGGTCTAGTTATTGTTCATAGTAAACTGAGGTGGGATGTTACATGCATATTTCAGCTACATCCTCTCCCATGTTAGAAACACATGTTTCTTCCTATTAATTGGGAAACTCTAGTGACTTCAAAATCCTCCTGGGTTTTAGTACCAATCTACCATTAACTTGAATGGATTTTACATGTACAACTCGGGGGGACTAGATTCCTCAGTTGATCATCTCAAATATTCTATGCTTGGTTCAACATTTTTTCCTATTATCACTACCATTGTATTAAACTAGATGAATTCTATGTAGTTTGGCTGAAGAGTCCCTTATTGATATATTTCAACTTAAAAAATTGGTTTTAGTCACACATTTTCTATTTCATGTTTTTTATAGATTATCATCCTTCATTAAATATCAAGAAGGTAGGGACCCATTTGAATTCATCCATTAGTTTTTAATGAACATTTTAATGAGGTGGATTCATAATTAATTAATACATTGTAAGCCTCTCATACATTAAAAATTAATATGAAACTCTCTCATAAGAGATCATTCATGCAAGGCCTTTGATATGCACTGGGGTCTCTTAGAGGATTCTCTCATATGAGGCCTTTCATATGAGCTGGGGTCTTTCTTACGTTCAAGGAGATACTTATAGTCAAGTCTGAAATACTTTGAAAATATGAAATTAGTATAAGATTTATTCTATTAGTAATTGAATTGTTTAAAAATATGGTAAGTTATGAATTAAAATCCTATTAACATTTCAAACTAAAAATTCACAAATCAATGTATGGCCTTCAATGTTAATATAAAAATGAGTATAATAATTGAAAATAAATAATAAATTCTAATTTTAATATCAATTATAGATTAATATTATTCCAATATTGGAATTTTGTATTCTAAATTAAAGTTAAAGGGTTAAATTTTCTATAGAATTATTTAATATTTTCTAAACATTTATGTCTTGATCACTCCCCCACACTTAAACAAAAACTTTTCCTCAAGTTCAAAAGGGTTCCACATCCTCTTAAGATAAAGTTCTAGTTATATTATTGTGAATAAAATAGAAAATAGTATAATTAATATTTTAACAAGTGGAACCTTCATAAATCCATGTACCATAATATCCCATTTCAAAAATTTATTTTCACATATCCTTGATACTTCTTATATGGAATTCATTTGTATCATCCACACCTTCTTCATCCATGTTCTGAATTCCCCAAATTTTTTCATCCCCTTTTTCAAGTATATATTATTGTATTCTTCCCAACCATGTTTATACAAATAAATTATTAGATGAGGGTAGATAAATCTTGAATGAAACCATTTCCATAGATTAGGTATTAATCAAGACTAATTTTGATAGTCAGAGAATATAAGAAATGCTTGGGGATCTGAATCTATTGTCTTTTTAACTCTTATTTGATGGATAACTCACACAAACATGTGTCATGTTGACTTATCAAGACTTCTATATTAGTTCCAATATTCTTTTATTACTCTATTTCATATGAGAAAAAAAACATTATTTAGGGAGTCTCTCTTAGGTGTTTATCAATCAAAATGAGAATGTTACCTAAATCCAAGTTCAATATTTTAGTTTCCTCATGTTATCGCTTTGACTTCACTATATTATTTTCCATTACACTCTCTTCCCTTGTTATAAATAAAAAATATTTCCATGGTTTCATTGCTAACTTGGTTATTTATTCCTTTTTGTGGGGGGGTGGAATTTTAAAAAAATAGAATGTCAATTTTTTATTTTTTATTCTATCAAAAAACACATGAAACAAAAATTAAACTGAAGAATTTATCTACAAAAAAAAACATTATCTTATCCATATCACTTATCTTAGACACAAAATCCAATTAATTTCACCATGAAATTATAAATGAATAACAGAAAACTTATTTATAGTGTATAGACTAGTGGTAATGAATTTGACAACCAGATGGTTCTTTATTAATATTTTTTAGGGAAGTGTTTAGAATATGTTACAGGTTCCTTCCAAAAATTCTCAGGAAACTTATTTAGATTTTCCCCATTAAACTTAAAGGATTTATAAAATTAAGTTCCTTTGATCTCAACTACACTAAATGGAAATGTTTCAGTCATTATAAAGGGTACATTCCCTTTGTAATGAAGCATTCCAAGCATGAGTTTCAACTTATTAAGGAAATTTAGAATATTTCCTCTAACTTGAATGTATATTTTTAAAATGAATTCATCATGGTTAGATAAATAATTTTCATTTTATAATAGGGGGTTCTCATAATCTTCCCTTATCAACTCCTTTAGTACCATCATTTAAATATTTATTAGTTCTCTGATATTACTAGATTTCAGGTTCATTTTCTTCATAACCCAGTGGGCGTTTTTTGTTTCTTAATAGGAAATTGATAACATTTTACAATAATATATTTGAAAATGGTACATACCTATAGGTTTTTAAGGAAGTTTTATATAAAAAAATTCCATCCTCTGACTTTTTGTTTCAATATTTTTAATTGGGTTATATTTTACTTTCTACAATCCTTTTTATCTCTCTATTGGATACCACAACCTTCCGATTTTTTTATGGGTGGTAGGAAGTTGAGGTCTTATACTGAACTCTATATTTATTCTTGAGGGCCTCCATGTTTTGGTTTAAAAAATGTTTTCCTTGATAAATGATTATTAATCGAGATATTCAAAACATGTAAAAAATATATTATCATAGAAATTCAATAACAAAATTTGGAATCATTAATTCTAGTAGTTTGAGCTTAAATCTGCATAAAAAATATACTACAAGTAGAATTTCGGTAAATCCAAAAGATATAGGAAATATTCCCATGAAATATAATCCTAAAACATTAAATATTTCATTGTAAACCAAATATTGTTGGGTCATTTCTTATCTTTTAGAAATTCCTCCAGTAAATTGGAAATTTATACATTCTATGAAAAATATATGACTCTATAAAACTATTAGAAACAAAACATCCAACGTATTTTTTAGAAATTATCTATTGTCCAAAATGGACTCAAAATGCAAGGATATGACAAAAATGTATGTATAGAACATATATATTCCTCAGTTAAACCTCTCTTAATTAGTTGATTACTATAAAGTTTCTAAACATTAATATCCTTTGAAAAATATTATTTTGATTCAAATTTCATCTTAATAGTTTAATGCTTATAAAATAAGGAGGGTGAATTTGATGTGACCAATTAGTTCCCTAATTTAATATACTCAATTATTTTTATAAATTCATATATCTATTAAACAAGAATATAATCGTTTAGGGATATCTTTTCTACTGTTTCTACCTTATTATTATGGGTAAATATTTTCATGTAGTCTACAAATAAGTTCTTATAGATCCTTTTTTATTTGATATTAAAATGAAATTATTGTTGAAGTATCATCGACCTCACTAATATTATATTTTAATAATATTTATTGATCAATTATCTAAGAGTATATTTATTAGAATAAATGATGACTTTAATTTCAAAAAAAATTGAACAAAAGTTTTCTAATGCTACAATAATAGCCAAAAACATTCATTCTCTATTTTCTTATAATTTATTTGGGTTGTGTCTAGAGATTTTTAATCATAGGATGTCACATGTGACTAAATATTGGTCTTTTGAGATAATAATTCCCCCACTGAATACTTGGATGCATCACACAATACTTCAAATGGAATATACAATGTTGGTGGACTGATTACAGGGGTTTTGGTCAGAATATCTTTCAGTTTATTAAATAATTTTCTATATGAGTCATCAAATATAAACTCAATATCCATTTTCAGTTGGTTATCTATAGGTAAATACATCATGTTAAAATTCATAACAAATATCCATTAGAATTTAGAAGGGCTAAAAATGATCTAACATGTTTTATAGTGATGGGGTAAGGCGGTGTGTAAATAATGTTAACCTTGTAATTATTTACTTCAATACCCTCCATATAAATTATTTTATCCAGGTAATTAACTTTATCCACATTAAAAAGAAATTTTTTAATTTTTTTAAAATCAAGTTATTTTCAATTCATTTATATTAGTTTTTTCTGAATTTTCAAGATAGATTTCAAAACATTTTTCGTACAAAGTAAAGATATCAAGAAATAACTCCAAGTATCTTTCAATCACCTATGAAAATACATTTACCATACAACATTGGAATGTAACTTTGGTATTCCATAACAAAAAATTCATCCCTTCATAAGAATTTGATCTAATTTTATAAGTGAATATATTCTTATCCTAGTATTATGGTGGAATGGGGGATAACATATAACAATAAAATCTATGAGGAAAATAATAGAGGCCCTTCCTAGCTAGTATTTATAATTTTTGATTAAAAAGGGGGATGTGTTAGTGGATTTTTTGGTTAAATAGTCTAATTTTATATAATAAATATATACCCTCTAGATTTTGTTAATCATAATGGGCACTAGAACATTATTTCATTTTTCACAATGGTTAATCCAGCATTTTTTTGACACTATCAGAATGAGACTCACCAATTGGGATTATAAGATAAGGTATATGATTCATGCTCTTAATAATATTTTAATTTATTTTTTCACAACATCTTTTGGGATTAGGTTAAACCTTAATTGGGGATATCTCATAGGTTTTGACTCATTCCCTAGGAGAATGTAATATAAACAAATAGTGGGTCTAATCCAACGAATGTCTCCTAATGAATATCTAATGGATATATCAAATTTTTGTTATAATTTTCAAAAATAGGTGTTATTTATTAGGTTAAAAAATATATTATCATATGAATGATTTAATATTCTTTAAGAAATTCATATTTAATATCTGATAATAGCATCTTAAGTTCTAGTTTAGGTAGATGTTCTAGTGTTATTGTCAACTCAGTGTTTCTCATGGTTGCAACAAACATATGTTCATAAGAAGTGTTAGCAACAAATTTAAGTATATCTTCTAAAAATTATTCATATAGCTACTCAAACTGTTTAGGACACCGATACGATTCAATATTTAAATCATTTTAAAAAATAGTTTCCACAAAAATATTTGGTAATTTTAAAGCTTCTTCTAGTTAAATTATTTTATCTAACATTTTAATTTCTTCCTTAAAACAATAGTTAATTTAATAAAGTGATAATTTAAAACATAGTGTTCCCCTTAGGGTATTTCATTGAATTAAAAATACTGAAATTAATAGTTTTTTCTCTTATAACCATTAAAAATGTTCTTTTATGAGCTTTTATTATAATTTGAGTGATCTTAAAAAATGGTCTGTATAAAATGATCAAGTAAATTATTATTACCATTTCTTCTTTCATGTTAAAGATAAAAAATATATATACGGAATAATAAACCTTTCATTCATAAAAAATCATCCTCCAAAAATACAATTGGGTAGGTGGTGTCTTGGTTAGGTAGTAGTACAATAATTATGGTTTCCTTGAGTTTATTATCTATAAAAAAGAATAAACTAAGTAAGTCATAACTTTAATTAGTTCTCATAAATAACACACTGAATTTGTAATAGTATGATTTCCTATGGTGTAGGGGACAGTGAAAGTACCTAGGTGTTGATATTTTCAAGTTAGTTATGGGGTTATTAGAGCTGAAAATAACTTCATAGTCATATGGTTTCATCTCCTTTAAATTTTATTTTCTTGGTACACATATCTTTGACAAACATTTTATACCTGGAGAATTAGTGGATGACATTAAACAAAGAGTTATTGACTTCCACATTCTTGAATGTTTCAAATAATTCATATTATATGGATTCATCATAGGTATTCTTAGGTAGATTAATTATTGAAGGGAAGAGTGGTTGGGATCTAGGTTTATATTCCATATTTTATTTTCCATTTACTTTTTTACTTTTTGTATCTCTATAGGGACCTCCATAACCTACAACTATTTTTTCCTCCCTAGTTCTCCTTATTTCTCAGGCTATCTACTTCCAAATTAATATTTCATTTGTGAAGTTTCTTTTATTTTTATCTCCCTTCCACTTATTAAATAAATAGAACTCATATTTCTCTTTGAATTAGGAATTGATTAAGTAGGAATCTTACTTGAGCCTTGATTGAGTAAGTAGATTAGAGTAGAGATGATCTGTCAAAACTGACCTTTTAGCTCCTTCAACATTGATCCATGACTTGTGATGGTAGAATTTTGGTTATTTTGGGACTCCAAAATCTATATAAGCATATATTTGGTCAAGGGATCTTGGTTCTTTTCTTGAGGTCAATAGTTTATGGATGGATGATAAGCATTCCATTGTAATTATGTTGGATGTTAAATGTTGTTGAAAATTTTACTAGAATAGTGGCCTTCATGGCTCTGGGTTTCCAAATCCTTATTTAATTATAGAATACTTCATAAATCCTTAAGGGATTTGTTGTTATTGGAACTACCTATGATACTTGAAATTATATCACTTTTCTATTTTACTTGGAGGAAACTATATATAAAATGCAATAGAGAAGGATAAAACTAAAACCCATGAGGGGTTGTTGATGGTGATGATACTTAAGCCTTATTCATTAATAAATTCATAACAAAATAGTATGTTATTGAATTTTAGTTTCAAGTAAAAGAGTGTTGTAACTTTTTTATATTATCTACTCTAGTGGTGGATATGGTACTAGTTTTTTGGCATTTTTGAGATATTACCTACCATTTATCTACTGTTATCTAAATATTTATCTATCAATTCCCCTCCATAAGAATCATCCAATAATTTCTTACCATTTTCCAATAGTTCTTGGTAAAAATAACACTAATAAATGGTGTTATTTAAATGATTGGTGTAGGAGTTTTGTTTTTAGTATCTTGAATATTTCCAAAAACTCATGTTGAATTTCTCTACTTGTTTTCTTGATCCCATAGACTCCCTTTACCATTTGGTAACTCCTAGAAGAAGAGAATAAATTTTATAAAAATACCCTTTGGATTCTATTTTATGAGGTGAATTCTCTAAGTTGTAGATTTTATATCCACACATTGGTCGATGCCTCAAGGGAGAAGGTGAAACCATTCTACCCGATCTAAGATAAAAGGAATCCTATGGTTTTAAAATTACTTTATACATCCCTAATTCCCCTCAAATTATAGTTAGGGACCTCTCATATTAATCCATGAAACTGATGAAATATATGGATCATTCCAATATTATGTTTAAATTCATATTGGTTATTTTATTATTGAACCTTATTATTATTTATATTAGGTATATATAAAACTCTTCAATTTATATCATATTTTGCCATATTGTCTTCCATAGTTTCACATCCTAAGGTTGTCTGGGTAGAACTACAAGAGGATGGAGAGTCTCTCCATGTAATTATAACAAACTCCATCTCTACTAACTCAGTGATTATTATATTTATAACTATATATAGTAATGTTCTTTAATATTATGGATCAAATTCAAATACGTGATTAGAATTAGACTTTAAAAGGTTTCAAATGAATCTAAAAACAAAAAACAAAAGAAAAACAACAACAATATCATACCTTCTTGAAAATGTAACTAGGTTGATATGGCTACAATCTTGGGCCTCAAAGAAAAATAATAATGTAAATTTATTAATTATTTTGGCTCATGTTAGATCTATAGAGTAGGGTATTTTGGTTGGATTATATTATTATTTAGATGAGTTTCTTATGTATAGGATAATGGAAATAAAAGGGGGAATTAATTCAATTTTAAAATAATGGTTTTACCTAGGATATTCATCCTATGTGAAAGTTAAATCATAATTCAATTTAACTCTCCCGCACATTTTCTATTTATAGTCATATGAAAACAAAACTATTCACCATCACTGTTTAATTTCAACTAAATTGATAAATAAAGTAATAATTGAATTATATGTCTTGGTAGAGCTGAGTGATTGGATATCTCTAATGATTCCTATAACTACCCACTTCCCTCAATATTATAGGAAGTAGAGATGATAAAGGTGGAATATGTTCATAAACTAGTGAAGAAGGAAATAATAATATAAATATGAAGAATAATTTAAACCTAATACCATATAATAAATCAAAACACTTCCATAAAAATGAATAAAATAGATAATTGTCAATGTATAATATAATTCATGAATATGGGTGGGTGTGAATCTTCTTAGATTGACCACTAAGGGTCTTGTGTTTCATCATTGTAGAGAAAATATAGAAAAAGGGAAAGGAAAATTAAACTCCTATAATAGAAGGCCTTATCTCAATCCATCGATCGATAACCTTCACTAGCTTAATTGACATTCATCCTCTTTGTAGTAATAGAAGAATGATTGAGTTCCTTGCTTAAATTTTAACACCTTCTTCACCAACATGAGTACAAAAATATTCCACAACTTCCATAGAACATTAAAATTACATCAAAACCCTATTATGATTAAGTTATCTTCTCCTATTTTCTCTGATGTATTTCACATGAACAAATAGAGGGGTTTTATTATTCAGCTGAGTATATCATATATCCCAGATCGATTCAACATTCATTCCAATGATCACTTCCTTTTTATCTGACTAGATTAATTCAACATGGTTCATATGAATAGGTTCTTCCTAACATGTATTAACTCCAGAAAATTGGTTTCAATCATTATTTTTTCATTTTAGGCATTTTTCCAGCTAGTCTCCCTTCTCCAGATTTCACAAAGGGTAGGGACCCTAAAATGTTTCCCAATAGTGCATGATGAACCTTAAAAAGAGGTGGATCTTTATTTACTTCTCACAAGGTCATCCACTCATACATGAACTTTCACACAAGATTATATTATATTATATCTTTCATGAAATGCCTTTCATACTTGCTGGGGTCTCTAACATGATTCTCTAATACATGCCATTTCATACCAATTATGATCTTTCCTACATGCATTAAGAGTCTTATGAGAGTATATCCCTATGTATTTTTTCAAAATTCAGGATCATAATCCCCTAGAAAAATGATCTTTTTTGGAATTTATTCATGTAATACTATGATTGATTAAAATAAATTGATATTTTGCATTAAAATATTCATAACAGTTTAAACACAAAATTTAGAAATCAATGTATGACCATACCAATTAATTTAAAAGTAAATAAAACAATCAAAAATCAATATTAAAATTAATTTCTCATTTTAAATATAGATTAACCTTATTCCAATATTATATTATTTTATTTTAATTAAAGTAAATAAACATAAAATCCTAATGATTATTTAAATAAAATTTGAATATTTGTGACTTAATCAACAACTCTTATAAACAAGTATCTATTTATTCCATGCAATAGTTACTTTTTCATCACAATTTTTTTCAAGACCCACTTGACTCCTATAATTGGAATTTATAAAAGGTGATCAACCAAGGTCCAAACCTTCTTTAATTATAATATATTAATCTCTTATTTTATAAAAACCTTCAAACCCTTATCACCTAAGGCATCATCTTCCATTTAAGTTCATAATGATATTATAATGAAAGATGATCACATTATTTTCATAAGTAACATTGAATTTTATATGGTTGATCTAAATATATAATGATATTATCTATCTAATGATTTTTTAAGATCAATTGATTGCGAGGTAAAAAAGAATGTTGTTCCTAATCTATTGAATGATCATCTTCCATTCAGCTAACATCTGTTAATCTTGCTTCTTGTTAGTCTAGATCCTAGTATGTAAATTTATGATTGATGGTATTCAAGTTCACGTAAAAAAATAGGAGTGGTTTAAAAGATACAATCCATATTATTTTAATATTCCTAACATTTTAACTTCAAAAAATTGTTTGGTCTCATTAAACATGATATGTACCATTTTATCAATGATATTTGTCTATTTTTTGAAAATAGTATACACCTTAATAGTGGTAGATTAACTAATAAATATAATTTCATTATCTTCTGGATAAAATTCAAAAATATTACCTTTAGTACTTATTATGGTTACTTTACATCCAAAAACATTGAAGTAACTGAATTTAGGATTCCTACAAGTGTAATTTTTGTAAGGAATTTTATCAAAAATCTATTGAAGTAAGACTTGATATATATTATAAAAATTAGTAATAAAATATCTAGACCAAAAATACATAGCCACAAAATATTCACACAATAAATTTTAGACAATATCTTGAAGGGTTCTATTACTTTATTTAATAACATAATTTTTCTATTGAGTTCTTGGTGCTGAGAAATTATGAGTAATGAAATGTTCACTAAAAAATGTTTTAGAAGATGAATTTATAGATTCTCTACCATGATCACTCCAAAAAATGATAATAAGTAGGTTTTTCTCATTTTTAAAAAACTATTTTTCTAAATATAAAAGTGTTTTCAATTTAAGTGCAATAATATAAACCCATGTGTATCTGGTCCAATTATCAACTAAGTCATACACATTGTGTTTGCCTCTAATAATTCCCATTTCATAATACAAAAAAATGTGAACTAGATTTTAAGGTTAATAAGTTGAGACTTCACTAATTTATTTAAAACTCTACTTATATTACTTACCTTATTAGAAAGGATCACAAAATGTCATGAAATTAAACTTATCCTTATATAGATACCTCACTTGTCCTCTCCTAGAATGTTTAGATAAGGTATAAACATTGAATATTCCTAACCTTGTATTAAAAATCCATAACTTATCTTCGACCATTCTAAGTAAAGGTATGTTTCATCAACTAAGGTCCTCTAGATCTAAAGTGTATACATTATCATGCTTATCATTAGAAAACAATTGAACTCCTTCCAAACTTTTGATGTTATATTTATCATTCCCAAAGTTCATAGAGTAATACTTATCCTTATAACCGAATTATTTTAATAAGTTTGTGTTTATAACCAAAAACATAAAGTATACAATAAATTAAATAATTAATGAAGAAACAAACATCACCAATACCAATAATTTTCCAAGGACATTATATCAAAATGTGATATCTCCACCATTTAATTTTTATTAGTTCTACATGTTGGACTTGTGTCCTATCATATGTTGTTATAAAATTGTTCCTATATACCATTTGTTTCAGAAAATTGTACTCATCCTTGAAAAATGAAATAATCAAGGCTAAAATTTTATTATCCAAACATTATTTGGTCCTGAAATTTTAGCAAAAAATACTTTAGGAAAAAAAATCTCTCTAACCCTTTGATGTTGTACAACTAGGATCTCTTTAAAAATATATTCTTTATTTGTTTTTAGTGATATAAAATTGTTAAAAAAAATTTTTTTACATTTAAACTCTATAAAATTTACTAAATAAAGGTGAACTTTTAGGAAAAAAATAGTTTCAGTGAAAATGTTAATTTTTGGTATTAAAACATATTAAAGAACATATATGGTTAGGTTTACAATATATAAAGATCTTATTAAATAAAAAATTTATCATTTCTTTAATGATTGTTTTTTATTTATTTAAAATTTGATACCCCTTAATAGTAGTTGGGTAACAAAGAAATATACCTTCATATATTATTGGATCAAAATTAGGAATATTTCCTTTAGTATTCAAAATGGACACTTGGTATCCAAAAATCTTGATGTAACTAAATTTAGGATTCCTAACAATCTGTATTTTATATGGTATTTTATCAAAACCCAATTATTCTAGGAGTCAATTTAATATATAAAGAGTCATAATAATGGATTAAACCAAAAAATACTTAGCTACAAAATATTCACACAATAAATTTCTAGAAATATTCTAAATGCTTATACTATTTATTTTAACTACACAATTCAACTATGTAGTTCTTGGTGATGAGAAATTATGAATATTTCTATGTTTAGTAAACAAAGTTTCAAAAGTATAATTTACAAAATTTCTATAGTGATCACTCTGGATAGTGAACATTTCTATGTTTTTCTCATTTTGAAAAAAATATGAAAAGTTTTAAAAGATGAATCTTCTTATGCTTTAAGTGAAATTAAATAAAATCAATTGTATCTAGTTTAATATTTAACCAAGACATACAAATAATTTACCCTGGTACTTTTAGTTTGTGTATGACTAGAAATATCCCTGTGCACTAGCTGTAAAGGTCTAAATGTTAAGACATCACCAATAGATTTAAAACTCAACTTATGTTACATGAATTAAACAAATATTAAAAAAAATCCCTCAATATTCCTCTCATTGAAATATTAGTTATGGTTTGAACATTGTAATGTTCTAACCTCCTATTAAAAAACCATGAGTTATCCTAAACCATAATAGGGAAAGGTAATTTTTGGTAACATAGGTCCTCAAGGACCTATGTTTATAAATTATCATTCCTATCAATAGATTACAACTATACTTTATTCAAACATGTTATATTACATTTATCATTCCAAAATATATTGTATTAACCCTCATCACATAACCAAATTATGAATATAATTTTGTTCTTATGTCTTAAAAAATAAAATATGTTAGAAATTAAAGACTTCCCAAGAAAATAAACATAATGAATACCTAAAAAATTCTAACCATGTTGTCTCTACATGTGACATGTCCACCCGTTTATTTTTGTATGTTCCAAAAGTTTAACTTGTATCCTATAATATGTTAAGAGAAATGTTTTTCCATGTACCTTGTGTTTTACCTATTAGTACTCATCCTTTCTTCCTGAAATATTCAAGGATAAAATTTTGGCACAAAAAAATCTTCGATAAGGAAATAATAGAAAACAATGATTTAAGAACCCAAATTATTTCAACCATATGATGTTATAACACTATGAGATCTTTAGTAACATAATCTTTATGAGTTACATGTAAAGACCCGAAAAAATCAAGGAAATTTTTTTTTCTTAATTTTCTTTGGATTTTTACAAGAACGCAGTTTCCGACGGCACCTGATTCCGAGGCCCGGTGTGCCCGGAATCATTTTCCGAAGTTTGGCTCGGGTACATTCAGTGAACGAACGAGTGAGTTTTTCTAACTTTTGAACCGGTGCTCGGAATCAAATTCTGAGGGCACCGATGAAATCGTAGCACCGGTGTTTTCTTAGAAACACCTCTTCCGGAGTTGCATTTTCTCGGGTGTGGTTTTTAATTTTTGGGCTTTAAGTTAAGAAATAAAATAAAGTGGTGCGACAACTTTATTTTTATTTCACTTAAGCAGCTTAAAATCCACTTAAGCTGAGTTGAAGCGGATAGGGTGGAATTCAAAATATCCTACCCTCTTGGTAGGATATTTGTGAGGTGGGGCCCACACGAGCCCCACCGTTTCTTTTCCGCTAAGTAACGCCCCCGCAAAAACCCATCATTATGGAAGTCAACTGAGGTGTTTTCATAAATTCTTAACGCACCAATTAATTGGGAAGTTAACTTTGTTAAATTAATTCTATGAATTAATTTAATCATTTCTTAACCTGTTTACAATCTGTTGGCGTAATAATAAAATAAGACCAACGCACGACTTCTTGAGGATTGCTTGTTGAGAGGCTTTTGACCGAAATTTTGTGCCTTCATCCTCCTTCGCGAAGAACGCGAAGAATGCGAAGAACGCCATCACCCTCGGAAATTTACGACGCTTCTTCCGAGACGTTCTTCCCCGCAACGATCTCCGATCACTAACTGCTTGAGGTAGAAGATTTCGGGTTTCTTCTTTTAAATATCTTTGTGGGTTATAACAACATCAAGGATTTAATTAATATAATTAAATCTCCATGTTCTTGAACCTCGGAGTTCGTCGACACGACACCGTATTCCGCAACGACGCGACGCCCTTCCGCGATGACGCGACGCCCTTCCGCGACGCGACGATCGCCTCCTTCCGCGACGATCAATTCCGCGAAGAACGTACGCTCGATGACTAAGGCGAGGTAGGGGATTGTTTGTGAAATAATTTATATTTCTGTGGATGTTCCTCCTAAAACAAATAACCTGGATCAAGTGCAATTTTAATTTATTAAATTGTATCTTGTTATGTTTTCATATGATAATTTATTCTTCCCGATTGTTATCACCTAACGCAGATGGTGCGGGCCAAACAAACACGGCCTGACAACCCTCCGTAGTTTTTCGTTGATGTGCGGATTGGCGGGTGGCGACAAAACATGCCGCAGAGGTGATTCGTTGTTTCCGCAGTGAAGTACGGGACCCGGGAGGAGCTACGGCGCAGACGGAAACGAAATCGGACCACCGGAGCAAATCCGGTGGCCCGCGGAACCCACCGGCGGCACGGGTTGCCAGCGGCGGCCAGCGGACCCGCGGCCGCGTGCGTCCGGCACACACGGGACGCGGCAAAGCTGCGTCCGCTGATCCAGCGCGTCCCCACGTGGGTCGCGGCTTCTCTTTCCGCGGGGACTTCACGCCCCGCGGCTCCCTTGCTCGGCCGCTCGGCCGAGCCGAGCCGACCCGCCGGCCGGGTCGCGCCCAGGCCGGGTCGGGCCGCGCCGAACCGGGTCGGGTCGACCCGGTTCGGGCCGACCCAGGGGGGGTTGGGCCGGGTCGGTCAGGGCCCAGAACCCCCGTCTCCGGACGTTTTCGATCTTTTGATCATAACTTGAGATACGGGCCTCCGAACAACGCACCGTCATCGGCGATGTGATCCTTGGATCGAGACGGTCGTTTCGGTATATCACACTCAAGGTTTCGGAATACTTTGGGTTCAGCTGGGTTGGTTCGTACACGAAACCAACCGGGCCCTTGGAGCGGAAACCCTCATATCTTGAGCTTCGGACATCCGTTTGACGTGTCGTTGACTTTGTTGTTTTCCTATAAGTGAGACAGATCTTTTGGAATACTCCGCCCGAGGTTTGGACGCAGGTGGAGTATGGTCGGGTTGGTTTTGCCTTAAAAACCAACCGGGCCCCTGGGACGAAAAGGCCAATAACTCTCAGACTGGGCGTCCGATTGACGCGCCGTCTGCGACGTTGAGTTCCTGTTGTCGATACAGAACTTTTGGATACATCAACTCTGGACTATGTGTCAGTTGATGTATCAGCCTCTCGGCTCGTGGAGCGGACCCTCCCGAACGAGCTTGCTGTGTGCGGGAACCCTAGAGCTGGTTGTGACTGCTACTGTGATGACGAAGACTGTACAGAGATCCTCAGTGGATTCGACGACGATGACTACAGCACTCAGCGATCCTTTGTGGGTCAGTGCTACCGATCCTGTGTGGGTCTGATCTTGTGTGGGTCAGTGCTCAGTGGTCCTGTGTGGGCCAGCGCCTACAGGTCCTGTGTGGACCCGATCCTGTGTGGGTCTTTGTGGGGGTTAGTTACCTATCGATCCTTTGTGGGTCAGATCCTTTGTGGGTCATTGCGGGGTTTAGTACCTATCGATCCTTTGTGGGTCCGACGGCTTAGATGGATCAATGATCATCTCTATCGTCATTCGAAGAAGTATACCTGTGTGAGCTGAAACCCTGTTTTCTTTCCTTTGTGAACTGTGTTGTGCTATCCTGTGTGGATTTACGTTTTGCTTTCCTTTGTGGATTGTGTTGTGCTATCCTGTATGGATTTACGTTTTGCTTTCCTGTGTGGACTGGGTTGTACTTGAGCTCGGATGTTGGAGCCGATCAAGAATTGATGACTTAGGTATATGTATGGCCATATACCTAAGTCGTGTCGGATGTTACTTCGTGATTTGTATCTTTCCTTTGTGGTTTATCATTTGTGTATTCTGGGAGACCTTCGGGGGTCTCGGGGTCCCTACTGAGTAGCTTATACTCACCCCTGCACGGGCTATGCCTGCACTACGTTGTGTTGGTTGCAGACGACGGACAGTGCTGATCGCGGTGGAGGCTTGCGGAGCAGGACGGTACCTGGAGGTGGACCACTGGGCGGGGTGTACTCGGAGCGGACGGCTGGACCGAGGAGCTATGGAGGCTATCTGTACTCACCCTTTAGGTGGGACTTCCAGAGGACGGCTCGACGCTGCGGCTTTTCTTTTCAGTTGCTGTTTTTCCCCTTTCAGTTGTACTTTACAGTTGGGCTTGTATTTCCGCCCCCTTTACTTTTCCGCACTTACTGTTGTACCAGATTTTACTTAGTGTTTACTTTTTCTGCTTGCTTACTCTGTGGTGCTTGTTTACTTTACAAAGGCAATGTCTTCCCTTTTTACCGGGATTTACGCCTTGGTGCTAGTCGCCAGCCCCTGGCCTATGGAAGGCGGGCTTGGGGTAGTCACGGCACGGGCCCTGAGGACGGGTCGTGACATTACAAATCACTAATCTTTGTTCTAAGAATAGGGTTTTTCTCCATGAACCCATCTCTGCACTTTAGTAAAAATCGTTCACTTTTAGGAACAAAATATTTTGACTAAAAATTTTATATTTTTGAAGTAAAAAATCTTCCAAAAAATACATGATTAGGTTTTAACTATACTAAGATATTATAAAAAAAGGTATGTACCATTTATTCAATAATATTTTTCCATTTGATTAAAACACAATGCACCTCACTAGTGGTGAAGTAACCAAGAAATATATATTCATGATATTTTAGATCATATTTAGGAACATTTCCTTTTGCCTTCATGATAAATACTTTAAATCCAAATGCTTTGAAGTAACTAAATTTATGATTCCTACCTGTCAACATTTCATAACATGATTTATTAAAACCTATTTGAACTAATAAACAATTTATAAAATAAAAATAAGTACTAATGGATTCATCCCAAAAATACTTAGCAACATGATATTCACACAATAAAGTTCAGGTAATATCCTAAATGGTTATATTCATTATTTTAACTACACCATTTTTCTGCAAAGTTCTTAGTTCTAAAAAATTAGGATTAATTCCTTTATCACTAAAAAAACATTCAAAAACATAATTTATAAACTCCCCATTATGGTTACTTTATATAGTGACAATTGGTAGAGTTTTATCAATTTGAAAAATCATAATATTTTTAGAAGATGAGAGTGTGTTCAATTTTAGCGTAAGAAAATAAACCCTAGTGTATCTGGAATCATAATCAACTAATACACAAACATAATATTTTAATTTGATACCTTTGGTTTTTATAGGATCAAAAACAATTATTTGTACTATCTGTAAAGTTATGGAAGTTTAGACTTCATCAATGGTGTAATGCCTAACATATGTAAATATGGTTTTGATATTCAAGGAAATTTTGGATTCTCATTTGGTGGATGGGCTGAATTTTTATTGGAGATTCAAAACATAATTCCAAATTTTTTAACATATTATAGTGACGTTTTTGTATGTGCAATGGGGATCATAAGGTAGCTTAGGTATGTAGGTGAGACTCAAGAGATTTAGGTTATGTTTTATATGTTTTGTCTAACTTTAACTAGGTTGAATGGTTTGGTGTCTATGGGTTAGGAGTAGTTGTGTGACAAATTGAGTGTGAGGGGGTTTCTAGTTAAATTTCTATAGAACGTAGTTTTTTAACATGTTCATAACATGGATTTTGGGAAGTAGTGAAAATTAAAGTAAAACTATGAAACTTTTTTTGGGATGGAGGCATGGTGCACATTTTTAGACATTTAAAGACAAACCTTGCACAATCCTATAGACTAGGGTAGTTTAAAATTTCATGGATGACATATGGTTTGGAAAATTGTGGTTCCAAGCTATGTAGATGCACATATTTTCATTAAAATTGTTTTTTACCCTTTTTCATGTTTGTTATTTTAATTCTCCCCCTCACTTTCTCTTCCCCATTCCCACACAGCCCGGAAGAGAGAATCCCCCCATTCCTCAATTCTTCAAGCCTCACCATTCAGGTTTTTATGGCTAATAACACCGATTTGAGTTATTTCCCCATCTCCTTTAGCCTATTTTGATCCTATCATCACTCCATTATAAATTTCATCTTATCTAGATAGGTTTTCTTTGGAGATTCCATTGGATTATGGTGGAATCATCTAATTATCAAGGTGTTTTTGTTCATCCTAGGATGAGGGTGTCTCAAGACTCTATCTTCACATGGCCAATCAGCGACATGATAAGGTATGTCATCATTGTGGGGATTTATTAGGTTTTTATCAAATTTTTAATTAAATTATTTATATAATTAGTACCATTGGCAGGGGTTTTGAGTATTTTTTGATTCAAAAGTGTGATGTGGATGCCCATAACCTCTTCTATTGAAGAATTGGTTATTATTGGATGACTAATGAGCTATTCAATGATTATGTTATTTTTATTTTAGATTAAATAACAAATTAGAATTGGTTATAATTAAATATTTATAATGGGTGTTTTGAGATAGGATCAGGGGTAGTCATTGTATGCTTAGATAATCTTGTATGAGAATTGAGGAGTCTTAGAGGGCCTTGGTAAAGCTATAGACCCTTGGGAAGTAATAAGAAAATATTCAAACATGAGGTAGCTGGTACATATACTTGACCCATAGTATTTTATATTTCCATTTTATTTTTCTGTGAGGTCATGCCGGCATTTTAAAGCATCAACTTGTTTTATTTTAAAAATAAATACTTTGGAACTTCATTTTCCCTAGTTAAAACCTCTTAGACATATTGGATTAAATTGGTAAAATGGATTTATTTTGAAAACAATTTTGAAATGGTTCTTAACTCTAGAAATGACTTTTTTTTAAATGGTAATTTGGTTTTGCGTTTGATATTGAAATGTGAAATGGTATTTTAGAAAAATATAATTGAATGTAAATGGGTTTTGGTTTAAAATGAAAATGGAAAATGAACTTGATGGTGTGTGTGATTTTTATATTTAAATGAGTTTTGAAACTATAATTGAAAATGTAATTGGAAATGGTATTTTTGATTAGAATTTGAAATGTCGTTTTGGGCCAGTTTTTGGAAACATTTCATCAAAATGAATTTGGGAATGGAAAATGGGATGGTATGGACGGAAATTGAAACAATTTTATTATTCCTTATTTATTTATTAGTTGTAGCATTATTTTTATTTGTATATTTATTTTTATAATCTTAATGTTTAACTTAGGGTGAACATGACCCCCAAGGGACACTTGGTATATATTGGTTAACACATGGCGTGAACACAACCACCTGGTGGATTCAGTGAAATTATGGTTAACCTGGGTGTGTACATGCCCCCTGGGGGGATGTGGTGAAATTATGGTTAAATCATGGTGAACACGGCCCTTAGAGGATGTAGAAATATTTATGGTTATCTTGGTGGTGAACATAGCCCCTATAGAAACTCATACTTAGCACACATAGCCATTAAATCATTTTGATGAATATTCAATACATTACACAAACACACACTTGAGGAACGTAAAGGTATAATTCCTTTGGAAACATGGAAACACAAACAAATGGTTCTTGGGTAAACTACATTATCTCCCACTATGTTCTTAATAACTATAACCCTTATTAGATATATCATACAAAATATTGTTCTTCATAACCTAGGGAATGGAAACATAAGAAAGGGTGACCTAAAATGCTCTATAGGGGTAAACAAGGAAGATATATAACAATAACATGACCATAAGTGTATGATAACATGATAGTAACATTTAAAAACCATACACTGCATATCAAAGATTATAATCTTGATTCATGGTAAAAATATTGGCATTTCATAAGACATGAATCATAAGGGAATCATAGAACATGATCCATGAGAGAATAACATTATCATAATACATATATTTTTGGCATACACATAATAAGAGAAAGTATTATGTCAAAGCAACCCACTATGACATTTTTAATATTATAGGCTTGGGATAACCACTCATATACCTTTTTTGGGCTTGGGATTACCTCATGGGTACACTTTATGCTCATATAACATTAATCAATACCAAATGCATTGGAGTGAGATATAGGAACCACCCCCCACGTGATGAAAATAATAAATATGTGTTCCAAATGATCATAAAATATTCATCATATTATAACTCATGAAATGATAATGGGTTTCATAAACATGTAGTCATGTCTTAACATGTTGGAAATATATAGGTTTCATAATTATTTCATCACTTCATCATAGTATAATACATGAAAAGAAGAGGGATTTATAATCAATTCATCATGAAAAACCCCATGGAAGAGAAATGGGTTTCATAAAAATATTTTCATCATAAATAGAAACCATTAATAAAAGGAATAAGAATGGTATTTTTGTATCATAACCCCAGTAAAGGATAAGTACGATCAAAGGATGTCATCTTAGATAGAAAATGATTTTAAAAGATCACTTGGAACATTTCATTGAAAAAAAATAAACTTTTCACTTTGAAAAAGACTTTTTAAAATAGAAAATATTTTTAAAACCATTTTATATGAATATAAACAAGAAAATTTATAAATAAATATTTAATGAAAATAAATTTCATGACGGAATAAATTTTTTTTAATGTCGTACACATCAAAAAAATTCATTTCACATTTTCTGTAAAATCCAAACAAGATTTTTTTTGGAAAATGAAATAAAGATTCATTTAAAAAAATAAAAAGTAAAACATGGGTAAAAATTTCTTTAATAAATAATTTTTATTATTCTAAAAATTCTTTTGAAAACATTTTCTGAAAACACCGTTTTATAAGAAAAAGGGCTTTTGACTGAAAATCTGATTTTTCTTTAAAAACTTTTTTTTGAAATTTTGATTACATAACGAGATAAAAATGAATGGAAACATGTATAATAATGATATAACTAGAGGGTAATAAACTTTATGAGTTTCTTGATAGATATATCATAATATTTCATCATTGTATGTGTATTCATAAATAATCCCTATAAACGTTGAGATTGTAACATCAACCTATTACTAACTTGGTATCTTTGAATAATAATCTCCATGAAAAAATAAAATTAAATGGAACTTATAATATAATTAAAAGAAGGATATTTATAATATAACATTTCTAAGGGTATGTATATACATATCATAGAAGATTATGGGTGTATAACATAACTTAGGTCTCCATAAAGGCAATTTGAGACAAAAATACCTTACCAATTTGGTAACTTTTGAACCATAAACCCTATAAATGGATATTTAAATACCAATAATTTCTAGTATAATAATAATAAAATACATTCATGGGTAGTACATACACCACATAAAATAAATAGGTGATAAAAATGTCGTGTGTCTCACAGAAGTAAAAAGTGAAACAAAAATCCCATACATTAAGTCTCAACAACCATTGTACATGTTTGAACCTCCTATATAATAAATATATTTTTATTATAAACCTATTAATAAACCATAATTATATATATAATACCATATATTATTTACTTATGACTTTTTATTAACATTTTAATAATAATTACTTATTAAAATCACTTTTTTGGTAATAATGACTTTGTTTTTTAAATATGTTTTGTTTTGTTATTTTTGTTCATATTAATTTTATCATAGTTCCATAATCTCCAGAATGTTAAAAATTATTTAAATATAATATATATTCAGTATATATGTATTTATAATGATCCATAAAATGTAGATATAGAAAATAGAATACATTATTAATGTTGACAGTAAGCCATCTGTATGCATGAACGTTGTTTCCATTTTCTAAATGAAAAGGGAGAAAGGTAAATAATATATTATTGTTAAATAATAATTTTTATTTCATATATATATCACATATTTTCATTAAACACATCCTTATTACCTTCAATGAAAAGCGTGAATGAATCCCATCGCTTCGTGAGGCGGTAGTCTGTCGAACACATGAGTGACGTTATCGTATTCCCATAGAATGGAAAGTATAAAGGTATCTATGATATAATTATTCCATAAGTATAATAATATTATAAATATTATATAAAAACATTTAATATATCATTATAACCATCCATGATATGTCATAATGAAAAAATGAATAAAATCAGTTTGTAAGGCGTCAATCTGTCGTGCACACGATTTATGATTTCATATCTCATTTGATGGAAGAGGAGATGGTTTGAGGTTATGAAATTAACTTTAAAAAATCCCAATATATGGAATATAATGAAGTATTTATATCATATTGTTTTAATAATAATTCTATGCGGTTGAGGAAGAGATAAAATAAAAACACTCATTGAAGAATGTTACCTATTCTTTGGGTAATCTCCTTTGGTTTGCACCAAAATCCTTCCTATGGTAGATTTATGTCCAAAATAAGTCTTATAGGATTATTTTAGGTAATTTAGTATGTTATTTGGGTAGATAATGTCTGAAACAAAATGTTTTTATGGTGTGTAAAATAGACGATAGGGGTGGCATTTTATAAGTGAGGTGAGTGAAAAACTTGTAATGTTTTGAAAATAAAAAGAAGTGCCCATAATTTTCTCATAAAAATGGATAATAAATGGAGTATTACTAAGAAATAAAAATTATATGTTATAAATATAGAAAGTAAAACAGATTTAAGATACTATTTTAGGTCATTTTATCTCTTATCCTTTTATTTTAAGCCCTGGTAAACTCATTTTTTCCTTATCTATAGTAATAAATTTTAACTATTTTCACTATTAATTTTGGTAAAATAATAAGTTGAACTTATTAGATACTATAACTTATTATGATTATAAATATTTAATCTATTTATCCAAATTAAATTCATATAATTTGTAAAATTTTATTTAAAATCAATCTTGCAGACAAACCAAGAAAGCGATTTTTCAAAGAGAAAATGTTTAAATGTTTAAAACGTTTTCATAACCAAATTCAATATGAAATTGATTATAATTACATAAATTGGATTAATAGATATATAATTGAGATAATTTTACTTTAAAATAAATTTAAAATTTAATTTAACTTTATAAATAATTTAAATGAAAAGTCAGTTTTGAATTAATATTCAGCATTTCTCACTATTTATCAAAAAAATTAATCTTTCAGAAAATACTAAAAAATTATCTAAGGGATAATTTTGAAATTATGATTTAAAAAATTAATTTTATTTTTTCAAATTAATTTTATAAAAGTTTCAATATTTAATTTTATAATTTTTTCACCAAAATAAATAAAAAACATTTGTTAAGAAAATAGTATTTTAGAAAAATATAATGACATTATCAGAAAATGAATAAATTTATTTATCAATATGATTTATTTATATAAAACCATTTTACATAATATTTAAAAAATATTTATTAATATTTATATTTATATGTTTAATGTTTATGTTATAATAGTCACATTTTAAAAATATTAATAATATATCGATGTTTTGTTACAACTCATTGTTGTGTGCAACAAAAGATAACCTAGTGTTGCGTGTGAGAAAAGCTGAACTAGGTGTTGTGTGTCACACGATATATCAAATTAATTTAATTTATTTGAAACAATAATACCTAAAAACTTAGGGTGTTACATTCTAACCCCATTAAAATTAATTCCCCTATCAAAATTCACCTCTCTAATACAAACAAATGTGGATACTCATATATCATCATTTCCTCAGGTTCCCACACTACTTCCTCAAACTGGTTATTTCACCAAAAAAACATTAACTTGGTGAGTGGTCTTGTTTCATACAAAATTATTTATATGATCTTGAATCACCACCAGTTTTTCCTCATAAGAAATATCTTTCTCCAACAGTATGTCCTCTAGGTTCAGTACATGTGAAGGTTTAGGTATGTTCTTCCTTAGGAGAGATACATGGAACACATCATGGACTTGATATAGGTTTAGTGGAAGCACCAACTAATAATCAATGGTCCCAATATGATTAATAATTTCAAAGGACCCTGTATACATAGGTATTAGTTTCCCTTTCTTCCAAAATCCCATAACATTCTTCCATGGAGAAATTCTTAGAAACACCTTATCATAAAATTTAATTTCTAGATCACACTGATGATGTAAGTATAATTTTCCACCAACTATGAGATGAATGGATGTGTTACTAAATGGATCTAACCTTACCTTCCTATTAATCAACTCTCTAAAATCCTAGTATCTTTATTTCTCCAACTTTATTCCAACACATTAGATCTCTACATTTCCTTCTGTAGAGGGACTCATAAGGAGACATCTGAATGATTGAGTGAAAGATATTATTTTATGAAATCTCAAATCAAGGAAGGTATTTATTACAAATAACTTTTAAATCCAAATTACTTGATCTAAACATGTCTTATAGGGTTTCAATTGTTTTCTCAGACAGAACATCTATCTAAGCATGATACAAAATGTCGAAACTCAAATTTTTATAAAGAACTTGTTGAAGACTTCTCCAGAACATTAATGTAAAACTCAAATCTTGATCAGAAACGATGGAAAGTGGTACTCCATGTAACCTTACCACTTCCTTAATTTATGTCCTATAAATTTTATCTAGAGAGAATTCATCTCTGATAGTGATGAAGTGCATTGACATACTAATGAGATAGAATATAACCCATATATAATTATTCCTTTTAGACGTTTTGGGGTGTCCAATAATAATATACATAGTGATGTTTTCCCATTTTTATTCTATTAAAAATAATGATTGTAACATACCCTTATAATTTTTCATCTCATACTTAACTTTCTGAAATACCAGGCACCAAAATACAAACTCCACAATATCTCTCTTCATGTCATCCCACCAGAAGTACTCTTCCAAATCTCTATACATATTTTTAATTCTAGGATGAATATTGAATGAATAACAATGAGATTCCTCTAATAAATCCTTCTTAAAATATGGTATGGATGGAACACATACAGAGTTCCTGAACCTTATCATTCTATCATGTTCAAAATTAAACTTCAGAAAATTTATAACCTCATTTTACATCATAAAAACTTTCTTCGTTACCTCTTTTATCTTCACTTGGATATATGGTTTATCATTCGATTGAACAAGATAAGATTTATCCCCTTACTTCCCAATTTCTAGATCCATCATTTTATAATCTATAAATATTGGATCTTTTTTATCTTCATCATGGATAAGATAGCTTGATCCTTTTGACATAAGGCATCAGCCACCTTGTCCACTTTCCTAGGGTGGTAATGTATTGAGAAGTCATAATCATTATTCAACTCTAACTATCCTATCTGGTGCATATTCAAATCATACTATTTGAATATATACTATAGATATATATATATATATATGAACATTTTCTCAATAAATATAATGCCTACATATTTTTTATATAGAAATTACTGAAGAAAAATCTAAATAATGATTTGGTTAATTCTTTTCTTGAATATTCAATGGTCATGAGGCATAATCTATAACCATGTAATTTTTCATAATATAACATCCCTATAACTTATTGGACGAATAATTATAGATTACAAACCCTTATACCCTATAGGTTAACATAATCATATGTGCTCTATTTAATCTTCTATACCATGAATCAAATCACTTTATAAGGTGGTAGTCCATCTACATGATGTGGTTAGAGACACCCCGACTATGGTTAAATAAGTTTTATACCATTTCTAGGGTGAACCTTTCCCCCATGTTATTTTTTTTACATTTCAATTTTAAATTTTTTAAATGGTTATACTTGTATATATTTACCTTGGATCACTTCTACATGCACTATTATAGATTTTTTATTTTAGGGATTTTGCTGGTGTAGGCCTACTAAATTGTACTCACACCTTGGTTGGGCTTCCATTTCAATTGATTATATGAGAAACCTCTAAATGTTATTTCAGTCATAGCTAAGGATAAGGTATGAGATATGGTTTTTTATTTTTGAGCATAATGGCTTGGATGGAATTGGGATATCGGGGCTTGGAATTTATGTGTATGGTATTAGAGGGATGTGTTCTTTTATTTTATTTATTTTCATTATTATGGTTTGTACATGTGGCAGGCCAAGTGGAAAGTATGTTTTATGCCATATATTTGTATTTATTTTTTTCCTTGTTCAGTTTTATTAATTATTTTTGTCCACTATGTTGTGTATGATGTTTTTTTATTTACACTATGACTACACACTCTGATACATGGTGTATAATATCCCCACCTTACCACCCTAGACCCCTACTGCTAGGTGGAAGTATATGGTGTATGGGGAGGTGTGCCTAAGGTAACATAGAGAACTTGTCTGGTCAATTTTTAGATAAATTCGGGCTGGGATGTTAAAAAGTGGTATTAATAGATTTATTTTTTTTACTTTTTAGGGAGTTAGTATACTAAATACATAGGTATGTATTGGAGATTGTGATAGAAGCCTGACTGTTGTGTCATGAAAACCTTTCCTAGTAAAAGTTCAGGTTACCATTGGTATGGGATTGATGTTCTTGGATTTCAATGTTACTGTTGATGCAATTTTCACCTTGGATGATTCACATTCTGTTTGAGATTTATGGTTTATGAGTTATTGGTTTTCGGCTCTTGGCCCATTGGTAAGAGATTAGATATGGAATTTGGTTATTGTCTTGAAGAGGAAAGATGCATCTAATGCATCATATCAGTCATGTAGGATCCACATGATATAGGAATTATAGTGTGCTATTTTACTAAAAAATTAGAATCAAATTTTTTATGTTTTAAAAACTTTTCAAATGAAAATTTCCCATATAAGTAATTGGTGGAATTCTACTCATTTTGGCTGAATTGTGTATGTATGTTTTATTCTGGTGGAAGGTTTAATATATCCTATGATAATGATGATGGTATGATCCCTTTATAATGGGACATGTATAGTGCTAAGAAGATAGTAAGATGAGTTCAATGACTTATAGATAGACCCCATGGTGGTTAATTTTGTGTAGTTTTGGTCATTTAATGTTTTAGTAACATCCTATATGTTTTTTTTGTATAAATTGGAATGATACTCTATTTAATTGAAAAATACAACTATAGTTTCTTGAAAATGGTCATCTGGGATGATTATTCTAGTTATTGTTGTTAGTGTGGGTGATCTATGGCTCTTAAAGTGATAAGTCCCATATGTGTTCTCATGGAAATCAATTCCCTTGTTGATAGGTGGTTTTCCATGAGATAGTTGAAGTGTTATATTCTGTGAGACCTATGAGTGGGTGGTTTCCATGGAGTTTTAAATTATTGCATCAAGATGGGAGCATGTATGACATATTATTGTTTTATACCTTCTAGTGTGTAGTTTGGTATGTATATGTTGTGTGATTTTGAGATGGTAACTTTCTAGTCTTATCATGGGTTGTAAATTTAGTGAGTTTTGGACATTGTCTAGGTGATCAAATCTAGTGACCCTTAGTTGAGTCTTGACCTTTGGACTAGGTGGGAGGCCTAGAGACCTTAAACATGGTTCATAACATATTGGATCGATTTTTTTTTTCTTATTAGGGAATTCCATGAGTAGGGTTGGCCTAGGGTACACATTTTCATTAGTGACGAGAATTATAGGTTGGTTCTTCAGGCTAATACCAATGGACATTAGGTGAGAACTTGTATGTGAAATGGTTATAGTGATTCCTTAATGATATTTAATGTGAAATAACCTTGAGTGATATTTCTATGGTATCATAATTGTATTGTAAGTATGATACTATTTGTGTCCCTCGACGAATTGATATAGGTGTGGTTAGTATGAAAGGAGAGAATGTATAGATGGTCATTGTGCTAGAATTATTTGGGAAGGCGGATACATGTTTGGATGATTTATAAAGGCCTTAGGACTTGGATGGACATCATTCCATGGGAATGAAACCATTTTGTGGGTGATCATGATTCAGGTTATGGCATGGGTGAAGTTCCATTTCCAAATTGGACTTCCTAGAGCACTCCTTGTTCGATGGAGATAACACGTGGTTGGGGGTATCATCAGTTGACTTAGATAGTGAGCCTTTTCATGGGTATGATTTCAAGATTCATTTGGGAAATAGAAACATAGATGCATTATATTTAATTGAATTGACATTAAATAGTTGTGATCATCTATTAAATTTGGTTTGTAGGCATAGTTTGGTTGCAATGTGACTAATGAGATCATGATTCAAGTTCAATTGATTGAGTGGTACAGAAGCATACACTCATTTCCATGGATAGTGATGGATATATCACACAAAGTTCACTTGTGGATCTTGTTTAATTGGATCAAAAATGGTTGTGAATATAATTAGAAGTGATGGAAATTTTAGTATGAAGCTTTCAAGTGAGGTGACCCGCAACATCAAATTAAATTGAGGAAGTGTGCTATGAAGTGGTCTATTTAGAGATATATCAGGTAAGGTTGATCTAGGTATTGGATAAATACAATTGTTTCTTTGGGTAATGTTATCATGGATATAGAGGATAAACATGTGGGTTTTACTATGAACCTTTGATGTGGAACTTGAGGAGCAGTTTATGTAATGCGATGTTATAGTGGGTGAACTAATGGTCATTGAGGATAGAAACTCTAATTTTTGCATGAGAGTTCAACGAGTGACAATAATGAAATTTTCATTCATTTAGAATAGGTGGTGAGTTATATTTCATATTGGTTCTCATTAATTCCTGATTTAGCTGCATCCGGTCATCACATTCAAGGATGGATAAGATGTGGGCCATAATAATCGATTTATTATTCAATGAGGATACAATAAGGGAACTTCTATGGTGTGGAGCGTGACGTTGAAAGCGGGTGATGCGACCCCATTTGGGTAGGTTTGTGGGTTTTGGAGATTATATGGTAGGTGGTTCTAATTATATTTTGGAGACAATGACCAATCATTTAGCTTAGTTATGTTTGATTTTCTTATTGATCAGTTTCCGAGCATGGGTATTGGGCTTACATTGGTTTATGATGATCTAGATGTAATGGATCGGGAAGCATCAATGCTTTTAGAAATCGTGATACGGGATTAGTTAAATAATGTTTTAGTTGATGAAATCTCAATGAGGGTTTGAAATGGACTTAGTGATTGAGTTCACTAATCAAGAGATGTATTCTAGAGTAGGGTAAATGGGAATTGAGTGTTATAAAAACATGTTGCTGGTTGGTCTGTGAGCATTGAAAATCATATTAGGATAGCTTGAGATAAGACAAATGTAATTAGGTTGGGGAATGTTGGTGATCATGATATAGTATGATGAAGGTAATATATAGTTGATAATTTCACATAGAGTTGTGCTGAGAGTTTGGAATGAACCCTGAAGGGAATGTTTTAATGGTCGTAGGGTCCCTTGGATGTTTAATATCTATGGTTGAGTAAATTTGGAAATGCATCAGTGGTTGTAGCATAGTGTCTTTGAGGAAATTCCTTGAGAGGTGATTATACTTGAGTCTTCATGTTCAGTTGGATATAGTTGGTCAAAAACTATATAAGGCACATCGTACAAGGTATATTGGGAGTGTCTCAATCATTTATTGGGTCTTTTGAGGAAAAGATCTCATGTGTTGGTTTCTGAATGGAAGTTGGGTATGTGTCTATTTTTCTTCAGAATCATAAACAAAGAGTTGTACATATTCTAGATCATTATTCTCATTTATGAAAATGTGTGAAAAGTTAGAAACTGTGTTGGGAAATTTGACAAAATATGAGCTTGGAGTTATTTTAGACAAATCCAGTGATGAAAGTGAAAAAATGTTGGAATTGGAAATTTTAAACTAATACCTATAGTTGGTAGAACCATAATTCGAATGATTTGGATGGATGCAAATGTTATCATGGTTCATTTTAGATGAGATCAAGTAAATTCTTGTCAATGTTTCAAAAATGGTTATGAACATTGGCTCATGTTTGGTGGTTTAAGCGTGTTTCACATTTAATAATAGAGTGCATTCGCATTAATTGAAATCAACAATCAAGATAGATTAGGATGGTCAATAAGGTAACCCCTAAGACATCTTGAGGATGAAAACTATTTTGGCGGGGAATCTATAATTCCCTACCTCCATAAGGAATATTTTAAAATCAGATGGAATTTTTTATTTTAATTTGGTGGATGTGTTGAATTTTTTTCAGAGATTTAAAAATGAATTTTTTATTCTTAAACATCTTAAAGTAATTTTGATAGATGGTGAATGAGTCTCATAAGGCATCATGGGTGTTCATTAAATCCTTAGGAGCTTGATGTTATAGTTCAATTATTATATCATATGCTTTTCTAACACATTTAACACATGAATTTTGTGAAGATATGATGATTGAATGTAAAATGATGCAAATTATTTTAGGGTGGAGGCTTGCTTCATGGTGTGCACATAGTTTTAGAAAAACCTTGAAAAATGTGGCTAACCAGGCCAGTGTCAAATCACGTGGTTGGTATACAGTTTTTCAAACCATGTGGCCTAACCATGTGAGTGGTTTTCACCTCGGTAGTTCCTAATGAATAGTTTATAATTTTAGGCATCCAACCCATAGGGATGCCAAAAATATTATGAAAATAGTGTTTTTTCCATTTTTTTCCATCCGAGATTTTAACTCTCCTCTTTCATTTATCTTTCCCTCAAATGCATAGACCAGATTATAGATTCTCCTCCTTCCTCCCATCTTAAATCCTCAGTAAGTAGATTTTTTATGGATTCTAACATCAATTTGAGGTATTTTTCAATCTCAATTAAACTTTTTTGATCCTTTTCTCCCTTAATTATAACTTTCATATTCTACAAATAGGTTTTTATTAGTGATTTTTCCAAAGTATAGTTGAATCAACTGATTCTCAAGGGCCTTTTGTTCATCCTAGGTTGGGGGCGTCCCAAGATGTCATCTACACATAGCCACTTGAAAATTAAAAAATGTATGTTATCATTGTGGAATTTGTTTTCCTTTTTTCAATAAAATTAAATATGTAATTAGTATTGTTGGTTAGGTATTTAAATCACCTTAACTTGTGGAATGTGTTAAGGATAGTTGATAACTTATTTCTTAATGAACTTAAAATCATTAGATATCCAATGATTTTTTTGAATATTTCATTTTGGTTTTAAATTAAATACTTAAATATAATTGTTTATAATTAATTATTTATTATGTGTGGTTTGATATACGATCCCGGGTGGCTGGCCATGGCTCGGATAAGGTGGGATGATCTTGGAAAAGTCTCGGTGGGCATTAGTAAAGCTACTAGCCCTTTTAAAGTAATGGTAAAAGGTAGGTGGTCCCTAGACTAGTCCCATAGTCTTTTATGTTTCCATGTGTATGTGTTGCAAGGTCATGTCGGATTCACTAATCATTGTCTTTTTTCTTTAAAAAATTAAATTCTTTAAATTCTCAATTTCTCTATTTAGCCCCTCTTAGATATGTTGGATTAAAGTGGTAAAATTGATTGATTTTGAAAACTATTTTGAAATGGTTCTTGATTATTTTAATGGAAATTAGATGTGTTAAAAGGTAATTTTGGTTGGATTTTGATATGGACATGTGAAATGGTATTTTGTAAAAAGGTTAAGGAATATAAATGTGTTTTTGTTTGAAATAAAAATGGGAAATATGCTTGATGGTGTGTGTACTTGGTGTTTTAAATTTTTTCCTGAAACGGTAATTGAAAATGTAATTTGAAATGTTATTTTGGATCGAAATTTGAAATGGGGGTTTGGAAATGTTTTTTGAAACATTTCTTTGAATTGATTTTGGGAATAAAAAATTAGATGGTTCAGAATGGAAATGGAAATGATTTTATTAGGACTTGATTGTTTATTTATGAGTTGTATCATTGTTGATATGTGTATATTTCCTTAGATTCTCTTGATAGTTAATGTGGGGTGAACACAACCCCCTAGGGAAATGGTGAAATTATAGTTAACTCAGGGGTGACCACAACCCCCCATAGTATGAGAAGAATTTATGAAAACCCTAGGGTGAACATAGCCCCCGGGAGATATAGGGATAGTTATGATTTATTCGGGGAAGAACAACCCCCTACCCCCCAGGGGACACAGTGAAATTATGGTTAACCCTCGGAGAACACAACACTTGGGGACACATGGATATTTATGGTTAATCTAGGGTTAACACAGCCCCTCAGGGATGTATGTGATGGTTATCCTAGGGTGAACACTACCCCCAAGGAATGTTGGGGCTTAAGGGATGGGTATATTCACCCCAGATACTAGTTTGAATATGGATTGGTATATTTTACCTGGTTGGGACTGAGATGGTTGGAACAATCTATATGATGTTCCTAGATACACCACAATACTAGCGGAAGTAGGTTTGTACCATTCCCATGGTGAACCAAACCCTTGAGTTTAACATCTATTTACATTTCAGTTTTAAGTAGTTATAATTGTATTTGTTTTACCTTGAAGCATTTCTACATGCACTATTAAAGGCTCGTTATTTTAGGTACACCATTGGTGGTGTCCTACTGAGTTGTACTCACACCATAATTAGGCCTCCATTGAAATTGGGTACTAGAGTAGTGTCTACATGTTATTTAGATCATAGGTAGGGATGAGTCCCATGATTAGTTTCTTCATGGTCGAACAAGATAAATCGAATGGAACTGGATGATCACGACATGGAATGGCTTGATGTGGTAGTAGGGGGATGTGTTTTTTCATTTTTTTTTTCTGGTTTGTACATTTGACCAGCCCAGTGGGTTGTATGTTGTAAGCTCTATGATAGCATTGTTTATTTATATTGTTCAGTTTTATTTTTCAATACTAGAATTTTGATTATTTGTGCTAGAGTATTAGAGATAGAACCCTATTGAAATAAGTCATTTGTGATGGGAGTCGGCTGCTAATACACCATGAAAAAATAGCATCGTAACTGAGGTTATTTTCAATGGATCGTCACAAATAGTAATTAATTGTGATAGATGATCCATCTGTCACAAATAACTAGCATAAATCTTTTAAATAACCAATTGTGATGGTCCATCAAATTTGATTATTTGCGATAGACTGTCCATCAGAACAAAATAATAATTTTAAAAAAAATACATCAAAAAAAATAAAATTAATTAAAATAATTAAAAATATATATCTAGAAAAATAATTTAAATATTTAAAAAAAATAATTAAAAATTTAAAAATTAAATATACTTAAAAATATTTAAATTTAATTGAAAATTATAATAATAAATAAATTACTTAAATATATTTAAAAATAATTAAAATAATTAAACAATCAACTATATTTAAAAATAATCAAAAAAATTAAAACATTATTAATAATTAAAATTAATTAAAAAATCTACAAATATTTAAATATCATTATTTTTTATTTAAAAAATTAAAAAATATAAAAAAAATCAAACAATCATAAAAGTAATACATCATTTTAAACATGATATGTTTGTCATATGAAATTGCAGAATAGTCATAAAACTTCAAAAATCATCAACTTTGTTTAGGTGGAGGAAGATCACTCGAATGAACAGGGGGAGTAAACTCCATACCAATGCCACACACAAGTCGTCGCATATACTCCATCATCTTATCATCTCTCGAACGCTATTTCTTAGGATCCACCTCCCACTTTTTCTGCATCTACTTTATCATCTCATCCAGAGCTACTAACCTCTCCTCGTACTGTGTAGCGGATGATGGCATCAATGATGACTCTCTATGAGATCTGTTTATGCTCACTATTGCCATCATAGAAGTTTCATAATAACTCATAGGTGTCGGTTGAGAACAAATACCAATCATATGGCCTTTCTTGACACCCTACAAAGTCACATGTATCCTTCCCCCCTCATCAAAAATGAGTCACCAGTGGCATCTTGTTCGCTCTCTTCTTGACTTTATCATGAATGAGAAGTCGCATCCTCATGCATTTCCATTAAATATAATTACAAATTAGAATAATGATAAAATTAATATCCATGAAAATTTTAAAATAATTAATAACCACAATATGGTGTTGTTGGTGGACTATAACTTCTCGTATATAAGGATTAGTATAAATCTTCTTATACACTTCAAAATCAATAATATATGGGTCCGTAGAAGCATGTGGAATATTAAAAACTGTTATATTTAAAGTATATGTACATTAATATATAACATCACTTACATATGTCATCGATGTATACCAAATGTATGACTTCCAAACCTATGTGTGACCTCTTGTCTCCCCTGGATCTGACGTCTAAATGATGAACTACTCCTAAAATTATCCCCTAGACAAAAGGATCAAAATCCGTCTCATACCTGAGATGAGGTATATTTGGGTCGATGGGAGATGCAAGAATGGTAAAAAATAGTAGCATAAGCTTTATTCATAACTCGATTTTTGAGGTTATGTAGAAACTGATGAAAGTGATCATGTATAAAAATATCACATGCCTCTCAGATAGGACCTCTTATACTATCATGAATCAGAGAAAATAAATTCCATAAGAAAATTAAAAAGAGTTAGTAATTAAATTAATTTTAAAAATTATATATTATTTAATAACTTACAATCCAATGTTCAAAAATTTGGTGATGCACAGTGATGGGAACCAGGTCCCATGACACCCAAGGCGTGGAAAAATAATTTCTTAGAATCATACAAGTCTTCCTAACAACTAAATGCGAAAAACTGTGCAAATAAAAACAAATAATCATAAAATTATTACCAAAATTAAATCACAAAGTTAATATAAATTAAATATTATAAAGAAATAAACATACCTTTGTAAATGAAGATCAAAATAAACAGATGGTCATATCTCTCAAATAGGATTTGTAATCATCAATTGAACAAGACCACACCCCCTCCTAATAGGAACACCATCCTCAGGACTAGTTGAATTGGGATCATCAGTAAGAAGTGTGGAAATAGTGAGAGAATGAAGTAGATCATCAGGATCATCTCCAGCCATCTAAAAAAATATATTATTACCTGTAAGAAATTTTTAATACAGATATCAAATATAAAAAATTAATAAATACCATAATATAATAATATTACATGTAACAAACTATTAACACTATTATCAAATATGAAAAACTAATAAATATTAGAATATAGTAATTACATGTAACTAAAGACCAGAGTATAATACATCAATCATCATCTTCTTCATCATTTTCATCAAGATCAATGTCTTCATCCTCATCTTCAACATCATCAACCTCCATACGACTTTTAGTTTCATCATCCCTTATTACTTCATCAACATTATCTATATCATTGGACATTAATTGAGGAGTTTTATCATCTATATTTATATCATATCTTGTAAGAGGTATATTTTTGGATGTTTCTAGAAAAATTTTAATATGCTGCACTTCCAAAGAACCATTTTCATTTTCAATAAACTGATTGTCATGTGATTTGATTTTTATCACAATCCACCAATCCTTAAAATCTCTCAAAACATCACAGTAATTTTAATAATAAACATGATGTTCATGATGTGCTAATATAAATGGTTCATTTGATGCAAGAAGACTGTTATAGTTAATGTAAACGACTCCTTGTCGTGGATGAACTTGCAACCCTCTATCAGTATCAAACCAGTAACATTTAAACATTGATACATAATTTGTTCCCATATAACATAACTCAATTATTTCATCCATCATACCATAAAAGTAAACCATACATTCTTTATTATGGTATCCTTTCAAACAAACACCACTATTGATTTATTTATTTGAGTTACCATATATGCGTGTATAGAATCGAAAACCATTAACCATAAACCCATTATATGATTTTTCCAATTTTATTGGAGGTTTATTGAGCACACATAATCGACTATCAAATTTATTTTCATGTTTTGATTCCTATAAAAAATAAAAATTATTAATAATCGATATCATTGAAAAATTGATTTATTATTCCATCTAAAGCAATATAACTTACTAATCTTTGAAATCAATATGAAAACAAAATTGACGATGGTCTTCAAGGGAAACAGAAGTAATTTTTATAAATTGTTTTTTATATGATCATCATATATTCTATAAAAAAATATAATGTAAATAAAGGTATATTTTATAAATATTCAAAGAAATAATGAAAAACTAGTACTTACTGCACAAATCAAGTCATTTCTTCACAGTTCACTAGAATATATGCATGATCTTTTTGTTGTTCTTTATTTGTAATCCATCATTCACGATAACCACCAGAAAGCAACTCGAACTGATTAAAAACTTAAAAAATGATTTTATGTGACAACATCAACATTTTCCTCATTTCAACCCATTCGATTATGTTTTGGGTGATATTCTAACTAAAAATGATAAAATTAGAAATCTGAAATTTCCTCCTACAAGTACTCTTTTGTAATCGAACCTTCAATTGATTCCTTGTTACGCACTTTCTTCTTTAATTTTTTCATATATCTCTCAAACGGATACATCCAAAGGAATTGTACTATCCTTCCACATTTAGCTTCATATAGAAAATCCAACATTAAATGTTCCATGAGATCAAGGAAGCCCCGTGGAAATATTTTCTGAAATTTAAATAAAATTAAAACAACATCTTTTGGCAAAAAAATCAATGCATCGTAATCCAATGTTTCCACATAAATATATAATAAAAAATATGATATTTCAGTCAAAACATCCCATATTGAAGAGTTCAATGGACCTTTAAGACCAACAAATAGTAATCTTTCAATTATGAAAATCATGACTTTTTTACCAGGTAATATTACCATTTCTAATGAAATGAGTAAAATTAGAAGAATAACCATCTAATAACCTCAAACCTCTAAGACATTGATAGCATAATAAATGTTTTAATTTATTAAGTGAGTCATATTATTTTAGATTCATTAATTTGTACAATCTTTCATCACCAAATAATTGATGTTTAGGACATCTGAAAATCTAGGATAGATCTAACTATGCCTTTACATTATCTTTGGTCTTTCTAGGTGTGTCGAACATTGTATAAAATATGTTATCAAAAAACATTCTTCTCGATGTGCATTATATTTAACATGGGACAAACCAAAAAATCAGGCCAATATGGATGATCCCAAAAAATAATTTTATTTATCCAATTATGAACTATCCCAAAACCATTTTTTTGTTTATGGTTGGTCCAAAAGTAAAAGGAGGTATTATAGAGATAATTGAATTTACCTTATTACCAAAGAGCACTGCTGGAGGTTTATCTATTTTAATTAGACCTTTTGTAAAATTATTTATGTTCCATCTAAAAGGGTGAACTGCTGGAAAAAATCTCTGATGATAGTCAAAATAACTAACATATCTCCCATTACCAAGAATAAATGCTTTCTTCACAACCATGCAGTACATACATGATTTTAGACCATGTGTGCTCCATACATATAACATACCATATGATGGAAAGTCACTGATCATCCATAATAATGCAGCCTTCACTATAAAATTATGATTTTCAACTATATAAAATGCAGTCACACTGTTGTTCCGTAATGAAATTAACTTATCAATTAGTGGATTCAAATAGACATCATTGTTCTTCTTTGGATTTCCTCAAATTAATAACACCAAATATCTATATGGTTACTGCTTCAACATCCAAGGAGATAAGTTATAAAAAGTAATGAAAACAATCCAATAAGAATATTAACTGTTGTAAGTTCCAAATGGACAAAAACCTTCAATGGAAAGGCACAAATGTATGTTACGGGGTTATAAAGAAAAAGAAGGATGTGTCTGATAAAAGTGATTCCATGAATCACCATAACATGGATGATGTAAGCTTTTAGTGAAAAAAATATTTTATTTATGTCATGTCATCAAGCCAACTATGTTGCGAGACCTAAATAAACATTGTAAATGAGGTGTGATTGAAAAATACCTCAATAGTTTCATAGGATATTTGGACTTTCCTTATTCTGCCTCTTTATTCCTTGATTCTCCACATGTTTGAAAATTAACAAAGTATTCATAATCACCATAATATAAGATGGATTCATTTGAACAAGCAAGGATTTTTTTGATAACTAAGACCCAAATTAGGAACCATCCTCTTACTTTTATTGAAACTTGTAGGTAATGTATTTACATCATGCAAAAAATATTTAAAGAAATATAAAATATAATTGAAACAAATATTTGAAATTCCAAAATCTGATTTAATAGCCATAAATTTTGTAACAGATTCAAGTTTTTTCATCTGGAATCCTGGATATAAGGCATCCTCAGCAGATTTCATCAAATTGTAAAACCGATAAGGTTCTAATTCGGGATTTGGAATATCATTCTAAGTTTTTGATTTAGGAATAGACAAACAAGAGGCATCATGTACTAAATTCTGAAATGATGGATAGAAAATTAAAAAAAATATTTTCTATTAAATTATTTTCACCACGTTGATAACAAAAAATATAATATTCCCAAAAACCAAAACACAATAGATTAAGTCCAACATTGTAAAACATTTCAAATCTCATAGGGTCACATTTCTGACATGGACATTTAATTTTTCCTTCTTAAACAAAATCAGAATTTAACGATGCAAATGATATAAAGGTTTCAACACCTTCAATTTAGATAGGATTTATACCAGATCCTTTTGGATTTTTTTGAAGATTTATCCAATAAAAATCACTTAATAGAAACTATTGTCTACCTCTTGAGTTCATAGTCATTTAAAAAAACATAAAAAATAATAGTTACTAGTTGAAAATTATTATTATATTTTGACACTTTGAAATATTCTACGGAATATGATCAGAGTGAGGTGTTGGGTTAACACTGGATTATGGGGCTCGTAGAGGCTCGACACAGATAGAATAAAAATATTAAATATATTATATAATAAACACAATTTTTTTTAAAAATAATATAATATCTCTCCAATAGTGTCTCGTATGAGAAATCGGATACCACCGTTGGGTCTGGGATGTGGGGTTTACCCTATGTGCAACATAACATTTGTGAGCGTCGGATGTTTAGTTACATGGACCACGTGGGTAATTCATTTAATATTTTTATTATAATTTCTTATTAAAATTTAAAGTATCTTTATAATTGTGTATCATATGAAAAATCACAGACCATTGTTGGGTCCAAGATTTCTGGTTTACCCTAGGCATGACAAAATATTTGTGAGTGTTGGGTGTTTAGTTACATGGCATGCGTGAGTAATTCATTTAAAAAAATCAATTATAATTTATTATTAAAATTTAAACTATCTACAAAACTATTTATCATATGAAACATCTGAGACCACCATTGGGTCCGGGATGTGGTTTTTACCATAGGCACGACATAATATTTGTGAGTGTGAGCTGTTTAGTTACATCACACACAAGATTAACATTTTTAATCTTTTATTAATATTTTTTATATATTCTAATAATTATAAAAATTATTAATACAAATTATCTTAATTAACATAACATGTACATTAATTACTGTATATTTTTAATAGTTGTTTTTTATATTTTCAGGAAAGGTTTAATAAAAAAATAGTATTTATTAGAAATATTTTTTAAAATTATTAGTAGATCAAAAAATTATTTGTTAAGTAAAACTAATTATTTATTATTTATATCTGATATTTTAATAAATATTACTAATATTTAACTATTAATAGTATTTTTTATTTTTTATTTTACTTTTTTTTTATATATTTTCATAATTTTCCCAAAATTTAAAATTATTAATAATAATTTGTAACTAACCATAATATTTACTATTTATTAATAATTTTGAATAATTAATCATTAATTATTATAAATTATATAATTATTATAATTAATTATTCAAATTATTATTACATTTTTAATAATTTATATATATATATATCATGATTTATTAATTAATATAAATACATCAAATATATTTACTAACGTTTTTTAACAAATATACATATATCAAATCAATATAAACATATATATGTATATATATTTAATTTATAAATAAATTTACTAATAGTTAATTTAGATTATAAATAAATTTTATGATATTGAATTAATAATTTATATAAATAATTAATTAATAAATTTGAGTTAATATTTTTGAAAAAAATATTAATTTCGAATTGATATATTGTTTGAATTGTTAATTTTTATGTTAGAAACATTATAATAGTTATGAAAATTAGTTTCTTTTACAAAATTTATATAAATTATTAATACTTATTAAAATAATTAATACAAAAATTATTATAATTATTATGAATTTATAATAGTTTTTATATTTTTTTACAAATTATTATCATTACTATTTTATAATTAACGTGAACATTTAAAATTTATTTATAATATTAAAAACTCAATAATTAATAAATATTATAAATTATTTAATGGTTTTTACTAATTATTTAAATTAATACTACTTTTATAGTAATTAATATTTTTTTACTAATTTTTAATAAATATTATTTTTTGTTGAATTTTTTTTGAAAATAATTACAAAGAATACCCTAATTTTTATTAACTAAGTATTTAATAAATATTATATATTTTAAATTATTATTATGTTTTCATCAAACAACTTTTTTAACATTTTTTATAAAAAAATATTATAGATAACATTTTGTTAATTGAAATCAAATCTTACAACAAAAAATGACAGAAACATATAATGGTACAGGAATTATAAAATTAAATTGTATGTTTAAGATGAATTAAACCTAAAATCAAATAATTGAACAATTCAGGTGTACATTGTCCCATTTATCCACGAAATTTAAAAAGCCAAAATCACTGGATCAATTCTTTCGGTGATCAATTTTGAAATACAAGAATTATATAATAATTGACACCCACACACACACACACGCACACACATATATATATATATATATATATATATATATATATTAATCCTAGAATAAAATGAAATCAACTCTTAAAAAAACAAAGAACACCCAAATAGAAACTAATAAATTTAGATTAAACCTAAAAATCAAATAAATTAAAAACACTGGGTAAATTGATTAAACTAGGTTTTGACCAAACTAGTATTTAATATATTAAACTAAAATATGAAGAAAAAAATGAAATAAAACAAAACCAAAGTTTGTACCTAGAAGATCTGAGAAGGGAAACCCGGGGCGATGCTACATTGTGTTTGTGCATGAGAGGGAGTGGCCAAGCAGCGTGGTAGAGTGGCACGACATTGCATTAGTGTGGTGGTGTGGTGGAGCAACACGGTGGCACGGTGTAGAGATACGGTGTGGAGAAGGGAGGAGCTTCTGGTTGTGTGGGAGAGGAGGAATAAGAAGGGGGTGTGTGTTGGTTAAACTGGTTTATTATTTGCAATGGATTATTTGTGATGGAATTAATTCCATCGCGAATAGTATTTTGGTTAAAATTATTTGTGACGGAAATTTAATTACTTCACAAATACTTCTGAGTTAATGAGCATTTATGATGGAATTAGAAATCCATCACAAATGCCCATCACAATTAGTTTTGGCACCGAGCGGCAGGATGCCCCGCCAAAACTATATGTGACAGAATAGTTTCTTTCATCGTAAATAGTCACTATTTGCGATGGAATAAGTATTTTGACGTAAATAGTCTGAGTCTGGAGAGTATTTACGATATTTCATTTGTCTGTCGCAAATAACTCGTCATAAATAGTCAATTTTCTAATAGTGTGTTATTTATACATACAACTATGTGTATGATGATTATTTACTACCATTTTGATTTTACACCTTCATACAAGAGGTATATTCTCCCTATAATACCACCCTCATACCCTACTGCTTGGTAGCAGCCTATGCCGTACAAGTCGGAACACCTAAGGTCATATAGAGAACCAGTTCAATTACTATTCAGAGTGAGTTGGGATGAGATGTTATAAATGGATTTAGAAATGGACTTATATGTCTTAACATATTGGAAAGGGTCGCAGACTTTTGGGGAATTAAACCTATGTTCTAAGTTATCTCTCGCTAATCCTCCCATAGAAAACTTATTTATAGTCCAAGCATCGCATTTTCCTAACCTCCAATTCCAAATCCATGGATTATCCTAAATTTCACTAATGAAAGGTATGTTCTAGAAACTATGGTTGTATGGGTCTAATGTTTATACATTAACATGCCTATGGGTAGATAAAAAGTGAACTCCTTACAAACTTTTGATGTTACATTTATCATTCCCAAAGATCATGGAGTAACCCTCATAAAATAAATGGCATATGCTACTAAGGTTGTTCTTATTTCCTAAAACATAAAGTATGTTATAAATAAGACATAAACCAAGGAAACAAACATAAAAAATACCAACAGGTTTCTAAGATCCTTTTCTCTAAATGCGACATGTACACCATTTATTTTTGGTAAGTTATGAATATTGGAATTATTTATTGTTATATTTTAAGAGTAACTGTTGTCCACATATCATGTGTTCTGGCTAGTGGTACTCATCCTTCCTTCCTAAATTATTCAGGGATAAAAATTTGTTATCAAAACTTTCTTGGGTTCAGAAATGTTAGAAAACAATAATTTAAAAACCCACATTTTTAAAACCATATTATGTTGTACAAATGCAATATCTTTAAAAATAAAATCCCTATGAGTTTTAAATAATTGGACTATGTTCAAATAATAATTCTTTCACTTGTAACATCCTCTCAAGCATTTAGTATAGAAAGGTTCACTTTTTTTAACAAAATTTTTGACTGAAAGTGTGACTTTTTGGAATTAAAACCAATTCTAGAAGATTTATGATTATGTTTCAATTATAATATGAGCCTATAAAACAAAAAAGGAATGGTTTCTTTAATAATATTTGTTTCTTTAACATGATACACCATACTAGTGGGGGAGTGACAATGAAATTTAACTTCCTCAGCTTTTAGATCTAATTTATGATGATTTACTTTAGTATTCAAGATAAATACCTTGTATCCAAAATTTTAGAGTAACTATATTTAGGATTACTACGAGTATAAATTTCATACAGTTTTTTTATTAAAAAAATCAAAGTAAGACTTGATTTATATTATAAAAAAGAAAAACTAATGCCTTCAATGCAGAAATAATTAGCAACATAATATTCACACAATAAATTAAATGTAATATTCTAAGGGGTTAAAATACTTCCTTCATCTACATCATTTTTATGGTGTTTTTGGAACTGATAAATTATGAGTAATTAAATTTTCATTAAAAAACATTAAAAATTAGAATTTATACTCTCCACCATGGTCACACCAAATAGTGAAAATTTGTAGGTTTTTCTATTTTTGAAAAAATTATAAACAGTTTTAAAATATGGGAGTTCATTTGATTTATGTGAAATAAATGAAACCTAAGTATATCTAATGTAATAATCACTATAGATAGGCACATAGTGTTTTCATATGATACTTCCAATTTGTAGAGTTTCAAAATCAACAATGTGTACTAGATATACAATTCTAAAATTTGAGACGTTACTAATGGATTTAAAACTTTAGTAACGTTTATTAACATATTTGAAAGGATAAAATACTTTTGAAGAATTATCTCTAAGTTATATTAGACCCCTCACTAGTCCTCTCCTAAAAATATTAGCTCAGGTAAAAACATTAAAGTGAAATAACCTCTTATTCAAAATCCATGAATTATCATTAACCCACTTAATTCAAGGTAATTTCTAACAATTAGGGTCATCTAGTTCTAATGTCTATACATTATCATACCTATTGTTAGATAACAAGTCAACTCCTTCAAAATGTTTGATGGTACATTTAATATTCTAAATGTTCACAGAGTAACTTTTATCACATAACTAATATATATTAATAAAGTTGTCCTTATGTCTAGAAATATAAAGTACATTAGAAATTAATTAATTAATGAGGAAATAAACACCACTAATATCAATAATTTTCTATGTATTTTCTCAAAATGTGACATGTGCACCCTTTACTTTTTAAAATTCTTGTAACATGTTTAAAGAAACCATTATCCATGTTCCATGTGTTTTAACTATTAATAATCAACCTTACTTCTTAAAATAATCAAGTCTAAATTTTGGTACTTAAACATGCATGGGTTTAGAAATGTAATCATGCAATACGTTAGGAATAAACATCTATCTAACATAATGATGTTTTCAAACTATGATATCTTTATAAAAAATAATCCATATGAGTTATGAATGACTAAACATTTTTCAAGGAATAAATATTTCCCAGGTTTCCCTCTCTCAGACATTTAGTAAAGAAAATTTAATCTTTAAGGAACAAAATAGTTTGGCTAATAATGTGAATTTATGGTAGACAAACATATTCTATAAGATATATGATTTGTTTTTAGTTGTATTGTAACATTATTAATCTTGAATGGTATCATTTCATTGATGATATTTATTCATTTTTTGAAACCACAATACACTTTACAAGTGGTGGAGTAACCAATAAATATACCTTCATTATCTTTTGGATCCAATTTATAAATATTACCTTTATTATTCATGATTAATAATTTTTATCTAAGAACTTTGAAGTAAATAAGCTTATACCTCTTACCAATCTACATTTAATAAGTTGTTTTATGAAACCCTTATTCAAATAAGGCTTTGTTTATAGTATAAAAAGTAGTATTAATGGATTTATCCAAAAAGTAATTATAAATGAAATATTCAAACAACACTGTTTAGGTAATCTTTTGAAGGGTTTAATAACTTCTTTATTATACACCATTTTGTTATGGAGTTCCTAGTGTTGAGAAATTGTGAGTAATTTGATGTTCACTACAAAAAGTTTCAAAAGTGAAATTTATAAACTCTCCACGTGGTCATTCAAAATTGTAACAATCAGCTGGTTTTTATCATTTTTAATAAAAGTGGAAATTTTTTGAAATATAATATTTTTTCCAATTTAATTAATGTAAAATAAACCCAAGTGTATCTAGTGGATTCATTAACAAAGAAATACACACAATATTTTCTTCTAATACTTCTAGTTTTTATTGGACCATAAAGGTCCATGTGCATGAGCTATAAAGGTCTGAATGTTGAGACTTCATCAATTAATTTAAAACTTGATTATATTTATTATTATATTTTCAAGGATTGTATACTTTGAAGGAATTAAACCTAAGCTTTGGTAGATCATTTTCTATTTCTCTCATAGAAATCTTAGTTAATGTCCATTCATTGTAGTTTCCAAACCTTCTATTAAAAAGACATGACGTATCCTCAACTTCACTAAGTTATGGTATGTATTGATAACTAATTCCCTATATGTCTAATATCTATACATTATCATGCATATCATAATATATCAAGTGAACTCCATAACTTTTGATGGTGCATTTATCATTCCTAAAGGTCACTGAGTAACACTCATCACATAACTAACTTTTTCTAATCATGTTTTTATTAATTACTAAAACATAAATTTATTGAGAAATTATATATTTATTGAGGAAACAAACATTAAAAATACCAAAAATTTTCCAAGAGATTTGTCTCTAAATATGGAAAATCCACCCTTTAAATTTTATATGTTCTGGAAGTTGGAATTTTGTCCTATCATATTTCAAAATTAACCACTATCCATATTACAAGTGTTCTGGATTTTAGGATATGGCCTTATATCCTAAAATAAAAAAGGATAAATGTTTTGCACCCAAACATGATTTGACCCAGAAATGTTAGTAAACAATTCCAATAGAACCAAAATTTATCCATCCTTATAATGTTGTAAAATGGAGATCTATTAGGAAATAAAATACCTATGAGTTCTAAATAAATGACCTTGTTCAAAGAAAAAAAATCCAATGAAATTCTCTCTAACAATTATTTTTAGAAATATGCACTTTTAGGAACCCTATAGTTCGAAAAAAATGTGACTTTCTAGAAGTAAAACCTATTTAGAAAGACATAAGATTACATTTAAACTATATAAAGAGCTTATCAAAATTGTCTCTACCAGAAGTAAAATTAGAAAAAATATTTTTATGCTTACTAACATCGTAATTTAGCTTAACAACTGAGTTGTATTCATTTTATGTCGAAACACATTTAGATTTAGCATCTATCATGGAAGTAATCTTATAAATCCTTTTATTAGATTTAGAATGATCTACCTTATCCAAACCGAGGTGTCTCTTCAAATTTTTATTATTCTCCTCTTGACCAATCACATATCCAGTCATCTCCTCAAATGATAGAAAATCATCATCTTTTGATGAAGTTATATTACATTCACTATTCATAGTGATTTAAAAATTAGTGTCTAAAGATAAATTTGTATGAGATTCATCCATTACATTTCCCAAGAATAATTTTTCATTTAGATAAGATTTCATATAAAATTCAATAATCTTATAATTATTTTCACTATTTAAATCACTATTTTCATAAGAGGATGATAGATTTTCCATAGAACTGTAAGTACAATTTGTAGCTCTAAATGCCTTATTTCCTTTACTTTTAGAAATTTTATATTCTTTCCTTTTCTTATTATTCAGTTTAAAATAGACTATTTTGATGTATCAATGATTTTTACACTTATAACATATAACTTTCATAGAATCCTTCTAATCACACATCTCTTTTCTATCCATAAAATGATCTTTATAGAATTCCTTATAATACTAGGCTTAGAAGTGTTAGTTACAGAAGTTAAAACATCAAAAATTAAATAAAGTGAAACAATGTTCTTATTATTTTCCTTATTAGTATCACTTTTAAGTATACTATCATATTGAATATGAGTGGTAATCAAATCATCTAGAATATGTTTTTTATATTCCTAGCATTATCAATATCTATCAAATTGGACTCTCATTATTTTAGAATAACTTATAGGATCTTTTCCACAAGTTGATCATTATTAATCTCTTTCTCACTAAGTGAGTGAATATTGTTCACAATTTTCATGAATATCTGGTGTATCTGAGCCCCTAATTTTTTTGTATAAAATAAAATTCCTCATAGTCATCATAAAACATATATCACATAGTTTCTAAAGCATTGGATGTTCTAAAGTGTGTTATATCCAAATTTGTTAAAATTTTATTCATTATCTAACATGATGAAATCTGAAAATGGATGTTTTGTTTCACTGAGAAAATAATAATACTTCAAAAATTTTATTTACCTTGATATTAAATTTTCCCCCCACAAGTAAACTCTGATATTTATTTATCTTCAATTTTTTAATTTCTATTTATCATCAGAAAATATTCCACACAAATATTTACAATGAAAGACTTGATCATATCTTACAAATATTCATAATTATCCCCATAAAATATTGGTGGTCATATTAGATATAAATACTATAATATTTTAACTGGTATCCCTACTATGATAAAATAGATATCCTTTCTCTTTTATAAGTTACTGTAAGGGAACTAATATACATTTTGATAATGAAACGGAAAATATAAAACCCTAAAAGTAGAGTAAGTGTGGGAAACAAAATTTTGGGACCAGATAAAAAAGAGGCAAGCTAAAATGAAGACACCATCTCTGATACCAAGTTTTGTACCAAAGAAAAGATGATATAGAAGAAATAAGGGGGTGAATTGTAGTTGAAATTATAAATAATATTTTTTCTCCAACTCAAAAACATAAACTAATTTAAAGATAGGATTTTCAATCAATCATATCATCAAAATAAATGCATAACATAGAAATTTATATGCGTATAGGAAAATAAAACTATAAAAAGATTACAATGTAAATTTATAATTTTAATAAAATTAAAAAATAAAAAGTAATGAAAAAATATCATAGTTTCAGATGAAAATCATAATACCCCTTAAAGGATATCATTTCCAAAAACATCAGTCACATAAAGTATTTTTTTATAGACTAAAGTGGATTGTTGATTAGTAGAATAGATCCAAGGTATCAACATTTTCTAAACATTGAAACATCATTGACTAAGCCAGTTTGGTGTGGAATCTTCTAAACTAAGAACCCCTTTGAATAAAACTTCAGTAGCAGATAACTCTATCCCTGAGCATATATTTGATATCCTCTATCATTATAATTTTCAAGGTCACAAGACATAATCAAACTCTACAATTTTAAAGATACATATTACAAAAAATATTCTAACCAATCATAACGATCGATTGATGAATAATAACAAATAATAACTATGATCTTTTTAATGAAACCTCACTAAATAAAATATGCAAGTAAAATTCCATTGGAAGAAAAAATACAATATAAATATCCCTAGGAAACAAGATGATATGTCCTTAAACACAAATGTAAAAAAAGGAATATATATATATTTATTTATTTTTTATTCTATAAAGGATCAGTTGAATTTATAAAAGCAGTTGTAACAAATTTTAATTTTCATATTTCATGTTCTTTAAAATAAATTTTCATGACATTAGAAAAATAACTCTATATAACAATGAAACATTCATCACAACATCACAACATATCAACATGTTCCCATAGTTAAATTATTCTGTTGGTTTATTGTAACATAGAATCAATAATTAAGTCTACACATATATATATAAAATTATATCTTTTACTTAGTAAAAAAAGTAATGAAAACTATTTTTTGATTTTCAAAAAAAAGGATAAGAGGATTCATTTGACTCGACAGGTGTAAATAAATGTAAAGGTTCCAGTTTCTTATGATTAAATGAGTAATTTTCAATATTGTGTGGAGATAATATTAGAGGGAAAGACAGTTTATTAGGACAAACATACTATGTATTATAACTTAAGGAGGAATCCCCCAGCCAATGTTTCCCCCCATGTATAAGCTTAAGTGAGCATTTACCATGCTAACATAGCATGAAATATCCCTTAGTAAAGTGTTACAAATAATGATGCCTCACATCAACCCCTAATATATTGTTATATTTATAACATTGTTTAGAGACTCAACAAAAACTATGAAGTCTCTCTAACATAATTAATGTTTTGAAATATGTTTTTCAGGGGGGTAAATCATATTTTTACAAAGATTTAGATTGGTGGATCCCAACATAGCCTTTAGGGAAAACAAATAGGTGTTAGTAATCCAATGTTTTCTAGACCTACAACACACACAACACCAGTTCCATCATTATCCATTAAATCCAATTCAATCTACATTTATCAAGGAACAATTTTTGTATTTCTAATTTAGAAAATTTTACCCTCCTAATGTTGTATAATTACGATTCACTCATACTTTATCAAATTACATTGGAAAACCTTGAGGAACTATATATGAATATTCCAAAACTCTATTGAATGATAAAAGTTAGTATGTTAATGTTAAGAATATATCTTCACTGTATATTTAGATAACTATCCATATGTTACACATGTAAGCCCAAAGGAACCAATAGATATTCCTTGTACTCAATTGCAAAGCTAAATTTTGAATGGATTAAAATAAATTCCACATGGGTAATTATTATATATAGATGGATGAGTACAATAAAAATATTCTTAATAATGAATAAATTGAATATTCCTAATGAAAGTGATCTTATCTTTTACTACTACATGTTTAGATCACATAAACGAGCACCAAATAAAATTATTTATTTTTTATAATAGGTGACATAAAGAAAATGAATGGTAGGTTCCCAACTAGAAGAGATATATAACCAAGTAAAACATCACACAAAAGGTATTATGGTTTTAGTATATCTAAGGAGGGGATAATATAGGGGAAGAATAATCTGAACAAGTGTATTGGATATCAAGAGGGCTAACCATATATCATTATGAGGGTTCACTGATCCATTATTTTTATCGGGTATTGATTATTTTTTGATTTATTATGTAGTTAAGGTTTGTTATTAAAGTGATGAAAAGAGAAAGTTTATTTAGTTCATTTACCTTGTTTATATTTATTATAAATGATTGTGTCTATGTTTCTCTCCATTAAATTTAACGATTCTTCCATTAGGTCAATGGATAGATGATCATAAGAGAGTGAGTTAAGAAATTAATATTGAATCTTATTGAATTTGGATCCCTAGAACCAACTAATTTGTAAAAATTATTACTTATATATTCAAATACATGAATTTTAATTAACATATTATCATAGGATGATTATTATTATATAAACCTTCAATGGGATAATGTCCTTATAATATCTATTGTGTCAAATGTTTATAGAGTTCTCTAGTATGATGAGAACCTTGGAGTGTTATGAAAATATTCTTAAACATTTCATATATGGTTTTATGACATATATATGATAGGACATAGATGATATTTGGATGTCACTTGTATGGGGCTCATAAGACATTGAGACTTCTACTCAAGAAGCTTGCACAAGATAATATCCAGTAAAAGAGATTAAGAGAACAAAGTCACTAATAGGTTTTCCCTATGTTTTATGTGTCTTTGAATATTCCTGTATTTAGAAATTAATTAATCCTTAGACTTGATATAATTATTAATGTATATCATTAATTGTGTACTTTGATTTATTGATGAAAAATATGTTGACATTTGTGTACAATCTAAGGAGGGATATGATTAATTCTAAGAGGGTAGGGGGATTCATTATTGGTCTTTTGTAATAACCAATTGACACTTTTATCCATTTATTCCTTTTCTGTTGTCTCTTTCACTAGTTTTGGTGAATTTATTCTCTAGTTCCCTTTCACCTCAATTAACTTTTTTCTTACTACAAAACCAAAAAAAACACACATACACACACAAGAGGCATAATGACTTACAAGGTTCACCTCTTAGTTTGATAAGGCTCATCCTTATTGTGGTTTAGCATAGCCCATAGTCACACAACCCACTAGTAAAATCCTGTAAGTGTTACACTATTTTCTCCCAAAATTATAGAGTGTAAATCCCATATACATGTTTGGTGCATCCAGGACTCAGGTACATCTCATACCTCGATAATTTAATTTATGGGAAAAATAAGATATTCCGACTCCAATGTATAATTTTGTCTTATTTCTTATGTGACACTCCTTCTTCTTTCCTTACACAATAGCAAGTCTATTTTTCTTTTTATATTCACAACAATGAACATAACCTCTTATTCCTTTCTTCATAGTAGTAAATTGATATGTTATTCCTTATTTTTCCTCAATGTTGATAGAAGTATGTAGATATTTTAATATCCCTTATTATTATTATACTTCTTATTCTTCCTATGAAATTTTATATGAAAAATACTTTATTTTCTTCTTCTATTCTTCTCTCTTTCTTCTTTAGTAAAAAATAGACTATACTAGATCCCTTTATTTTTCTTCAACTCTTTAGATTTTATTTGGATGACCAGATTTAACACCCTCATTTCTTATTTCATACCATAAAATATCTCACTAAAAATCTGTATCAGATCAGAAATAATAGCTTACTCCGTAATTATTTTACAAACTTCAATATATATGTATATGATAAAAAAATAATAACTATAGTGGTGGTTTATCCTTTCCATGGTCCTCTCTCTCAAAATTTCTATTAGGTCCTATAGGGTAATGGAAGATGGTTAATAAGGTCAGAATAAACCATATAAAAATTTATTAAAGAAAAATATTAATTTTGAAAATTAATTATCAAAGTTAATTATGAGAGTTAATTTTTTGTGGAAATAAAATAAGGAACACAGTGATGATTTTTAAAGTAGTTCGATCTAAAGTGGACCTAATTTACTCTTTTACCTATCTACTCATACATAGATACATGGTGACCTAATATGATTTTTGAAGGGGAATTATAATGTGATTACAAAATCCTTTTCTATGAATTGTATGGATAACCACACTAAAAATGAAAATTTTTATGGGGTCTTGACTTTATAATATGAGATTCGCAACTCGATGAAGATAAGAATAAATTATTGTTTATATAAAATCATAAATAGAAAACATAGTGTGCGTGAAAGATAGGAAGAACTGTTATAGACACAAGGAATCAGGATAAAGTTTAATAGAAACAAAGAAAGTGTAGGTATTGGATCCTGAGTAAAGTATCAGGTTATATTGTCAAGCTAGAAGTAGTTGTAGTATATTAGGTGCTATCCTTTAGAGGTATTTCAATAGAAGAAAACATTTTCACATATTGTAAATCTATTTTGATTCTAAAAATAACATATTCTAATAACTATTGTGTCTTTTGTATCCTTTTAAGTGTCATTAATCCTTTAAATATAATATATAAAACTAACATGGAAATCTACAACTGGTTAAAGAAATTAAAATTCAAAAATACATAATAATCTAGGGTAGAGGAAATTATCATATAAAGTAATCATAAAAAATATCATTTTAATTTAAATCATAAATACCAATTCAAACCAATTTTAATTAACCATTAAATAATTCAAGTAGACTCCATAATAAAAGGTTAAAGTTATCCCATATACATCAAAAGATAATTTGACTATTTAAATTCAAATTTCAAACTTCTTTAATACACCACATAAAAAATAAGTATAGTAAACTAAATGTTAAAAAGATAGATTAAACAATTTCCATGTTACTAAATATTAATTTAGAAAATAATAAGTCAAAAAATCAATTCAAAATAAAAAAAATATTAAATATTACAAAAAAATATGATGTAACTGTACACTTGAATAAAGAATAAATTCTTAAATATTTTAAAACACTTAAAAATAATTTTAAAACACATCTCAAGGATTATATATATTATATATAAATTATATAAATTAATAAAACACTTAAAATAATTAAAATAGACATACAGTTAATGATCTTGTAAAAAATAAAAAAAAACAAAGCATGTTTAAAAAATTAAAATTTTAGAAAAAAACAATTAAAGGAAAGAACTATCCATTCCTATATAATGAACCTGCAGTTGGTATACATACCATACCCATAACGTAACATCAGTTGTGTTTTGTTTAGTGAAGTGATTGTACGAAAATTAAATCATGTGGTAACTTTAATATAACATGTGGTCACTATATTGATCGTGTGAACAACTTGCAATCATTTAAATAATCACATGTGATAAGAATGAGAATAATAAATGTGGTAGGTATAATGATCGTTAATTCATGATCACTTGAAAATATAAGGCATGGTAGGTACCTTGGATTCCCAATACGAACTCACAATAACTCACAGTGGACACACTTTACCCATAATAGGTATTTGACTTGTGGTAACTTTGAACAACTATTTCATAGTAGGTTTCTTCATCACATAATGTTATAGTGGATCCTACTATGTAGTAACTTGCTTATACTACTTTTAGTAACAAGCATACTTCAGTAGAACACAGTAACATCAAAACTAGTTTAAAGAAAGAGTTGTTACATGGAGTGAAGCAGCTAAGTCTGATTACAAGTCTATAGAGATATAGGTACACCGAACTAGTGTTTCATGTTTCTACCATGAAAGAAGATTTCATCTTGTAGGGGAGATGTGTGTTGTAAAATGTTCTTCCAATACTAAAGGATAATATATAGGGTAAATAGGGGAAGAACATGTTGAAAGTTTCTTAATCACAAAAGATTCATGGTATGTTTAAATTGGTTTCAGGGTAGGTTGATTAAAGTCATGGTATGTTGGAAAAAGATTCATGGTAGGTTGTCATAATAATGGGTTTCACATACCACCTAATATAAATTTTTATTTCAAATATACTTTAAGGGAGAAGTGGGAAACCAAAAAAGATAAAACAAATTCACAACATGCTAAAAGAGCTCACAAAATTATCAAAAACCAGACTAAGATTATAAGAATTGTACACTCTATATAATTCCCTATGGAGATTAGTTACCTAGATATCTGGGTCATTGTTGGAAAGATCTTCAAAATGGTTGTCGATTCTATCCCATGTATGTATGAATTCATCTAAGTTTATTTCCAAATTATTGAAGCCTCGAGCAGGAATTTGGTCCTGTTTTTGAATCTATGCCTCTTTATTTTAATTAATATCAACTTGAAGGAATTTCTCAAAAATTATATCAAACTCCTCCCTTGGAGAATTGGGTCAAATGAAACATTCAATAATTTCTTCTTATGAGTGAATAATAAGTTCTACAGACTCCCCTTTTTCAGCTACCAATTCTCCTTCCATTCCATTTTGTTCTCCATTAATCATGGATCCCTGATCTAACACAATGATTTCTCTTTCGAGCGCTCTTTTAGCTGCTTTCTCACACACCTATTCCTGCAGCTTGATTTCACCGTTCTGCTCCTTTCTTCCTATTATTGGAGGCTACTTTTCCATTTTACTTGAGGTTATTTAACCCTTTTAACCATAGAAGATTCCATCAGTTTTTCTTCTATATTGTTATTCTTGGACTTACCTGAAGATCGTGTTGCTATTGTTTTTGGAATGTTTAAGTAGACTTTTTGAGGTCTAGTTTTCTCCCCCCCCCCCCTTGTGGATCAAGAAATTCCCAAAAAGAATCTTACCTTGCCTCTCATTCCTTGACTGAGACCCAACCTTTCTATCCCCTTGATATTCATGCTCACGATCCATCATTGGTTGGGATTTAACTTCTTTGTCACTAGTCTCATTATCTTCTAAGGACCTTGATTCGAATTGTTTCTTGTTCTGTCTTGGAATATAAGTTTTTCATCCTTCTGGATCTTCATTCTCATTTCCATCTCTATTCAAAGTATTGAAACGATTTTGGATTTTTATGGAATTTGATGCTTCATTATTTTATCCAGCCCGCAACATGGATAGAGAACAATATTATGATTAGGAGTGTTGTATTTATCTTCATATACCCTTTCCTGAACAAGGATATTAGCACCATTAGAAGCAGTCGAATGAGTCGACAGCCCATTGGTCAAATCACCATCCTTGATAGCATCTGTGAAGGAACGAACCTTAGCATATGTGGGTTAATACAAGTTCATGTTGATCCCCTAACTCACCTTCCTTTCCACATTCTTGTCCCCCAAATCACATCTTAATCCCTTAAACAAATCTACAATTTTAGGATCCGACTATATTGCTTTCTAATCTTTATGGATGGTAGGAGGGAGATTTACCTCGTTGGTTCTCGGATCATCCACCTCAAGGCCTTTTCAATATGATTCACCAACTGAGGTGATCTTTCCACCTTCCCCCAAATATTGTATAGTATGGCCCTCACCCAAATAATAAGTAAAAAATGGTGCCTGAGGAACCCCCATCAATCTATTCATGAACTGTAATCTTTGGGTTCGATGTGACAACTGAATGAACAGTAAAAGAACCTTAATTCAAAGAAAAAAATTTAATACCAAAGAATCTCACCTTAAATCACTTTTTCAATAGTGTCCATTGGCTTCTTGGAGACATCCACTTCAACGTAATTTCTTGGAGATATTGGATGACAAACTACACTGGTCCGCTTGTCTGAGTAGTGGAATCGACCCACTAGGTTTTCAATCAAGTATGGGATCACTAGGTTTTGAAATAGTAGGGGGAGACTAGGTATAAATATCTATAACACTGAGACAGGGGGATCACGCTTCAAGTGAAAATAAAACAACCATAAAAATAAAGAAAAAACTCAAACTTGAGATATCGCATGGAGCATTCGCCCAAGCAGAGATGTGATATTCTTCCATCGAGAAAAGAACCAGAAGATGCCTTGAATACAGGATCCCTACTGTCAGCTAATATTGAAACTTCCACTTTTTGAAGATGAATCTGTCAAAAACATCAACAGAGGGACATCACTTACCAAAGAGGACAACTAGAGAAAGATCATCCATCGTGGAGGCCTTCGTGAACTATAGGGGTGAATATAGGACAATCAAGACTCCATCAACATAAGATTAAATTTTGGGACTTATATCAATAGATGCGAAGATAGGGAGAGTTTAAGGATCCATGAAGGGAGTTAAATTAGATGGGAATGAAGGTGATTGAGGAGGGAGATGGTTCTCCTCCATCCCCAAGCTAGGAAGACCAAGGAGGGGAGGCGGTGATGCTGCCATCACCTAGGGAAGCATGATAAGAGAAGCATCCCACGAAACCACCATGAGGATTAATGGGTTTCACATGTGGTAACAAGACAACATAAATTTGAAATATTTCTTTATCCAATATAAATGACATAATTAGTGAAATGTACATAAGTATTAAATTTATATAAACACAAGATCCTTCCAACATATCAAATAATTCTTCGATCTGTCATTTATAACTTGAGCTATCATAAAAAAATAGTAACAAAATGATTCATAAAAACTCATTGGAATGATGCAAAAATTTGACCAATTTTTGAGGTTTCCAAATATAATATTCATACTTCCATTACATTGAATAAAATTAATATTAATCTCACCACTTTCCATAAAAGTTGTTTTCTCCAATGTATATAATGAAAGTTGTCGATGAAATATAGAATAAAACATGTTCTGGAAATTTTGGAATTACAAAACTGTTGCATAAATACTGGGAAATTTTTAGACCACTTAAACAAAAAAATTAGACATCAAGTATTCAGAATTAATTATAAAATATATTATTGGATATCCCAAGGAATGATTCACATAAAAAACCACACTATATAACTCAAGTTCTGAGAGAATAAATAAAGAAAAATTTAAAATACTATAAACTGAAACATTATTATTTAAATAATAACATAAAACTTGTTCGGATAAAAATGAAAATATTATAGATACTGAACTAGACATCATCGTAGTTGAATAAAAGTTAGACGAACTTCTTATATTTAATATGAAATAATTATTATAAAAATTAAATCCCTATAACTCAATATATAATAAAAATATAGATAGATAGTTATAATTAATTTTCACATAAAATAATTAGAGTATTTTTAATATTAAAAAATAAATCATAAAAAACAACATGCAGTCAAAAAAATACATGCAAGAACGTGAAACTTTTTTTCCCAAATATTGTTTGATTACAAAAAGGAACATTTAAAACCTAGAAAATTGTATTTTCTCCCCCTTTTGTAGATAAATTAAAAGATAAAATATAAACTCATCCTATACATATAAAAAGATAAAATAATTTAGCTTACTATATCAAAAGATCAAATTTCATTTTTTCAAAATGAGAGGAGTCTAAAGGATTAGTAAAGATGTATATAAGCTGATTATTAGTACACATAAATTCCAAAACAATACCAAACATATTCACATAATCACTAATAAAATGAAATCTAAGACTGATATGATTTTTTCTATAATACAGTAATGTATTTTTAGAAATAGAAATTTTCAATGTGTTATCATAATAAATAGTCAATTTATCAAGATAAATACCAAAATCACATGAATCATTATTTTTCTATAAAATATAAGCATAACATCTAGTGAAAGATATATACTTATTTTTGAAGTAGATATATCAATAGATAAGCACTTCTTAGAGGACTAAGAAATTATAAATTATTCAAGAGAATGACAGATACTTAATATTTTTTTGTTAATTATACAACCTATGAAATTAGAGTTATAATATGATATTAAATTAAAAAAAATTATCTTTTGGATTAAAAATTATAGTTAATAGTTTCTTTAAAAAATTAAATTTTTATTTTCGCAACTTTAATATGGATTTTTTAGGATCACCTTGAAAATTTTCACATAGACAAGCACTAAACTTGGTTCATCAAGATGATCCCAGACCTCAGGAAATATTTTTATATAAGGTATTTTCCTCTACTATATTAGAGGATCTGATTGTATAGGTACCCAAGTAGATAGACACCGGTGGTACTGATAGATAAGGAGATGTCTCTGGCGGCAATGAACCTAGAGGTTAATGAACCTATAGTATAGTCAAAAATCTTGATGTTGTTAAATTTGATTCTCTATTCTCTTAAATGATTTTAGATCTTGAGAATAGGTATGGATTGGAGACTACTTCACCCACTATGATATCATCTAGGCAGTCAATGACCCTTAAACAAAATAAGGCTTATGTTGTCTCCACTTAAGCATTTATTTTTGTTGTTTTTTCTAATTGTGGTGAAGGTAATTCCATTACCAAGTAGGTTCCTGAAAGAGCGCTGTCGTGGGCGCCCTCAAATGATTAGTGTGATTTGGGGTACTTAGGTGCAGTAGAGTGGCTGACCAAGGTCGTCTCTCAAAGGAGGAAGTGAATTTAACAACTTATTAGAGGTATTCTAAAAAAAATAAAATAAAATAGAATAGAATAAAAAAAATACTTTAAAGGATTGGGGTTTGTTGTAGTTTATGAATCTAGAAGAAGTTTTCTGGAAGAAGATTGTATAATTTTTTTGTTTTTAGTTTTGAAATGAATTTCGATTAAAATGACACAACAAGAAGATGTTTTTTTAGAAATATATTTAAAAGGCATAATTGATATAACTCTACCTCTTCACTTTATTATTAATCATTATCATTTAAATTAACATTCACTTAATTATGATCCCTTAATTTGTTAAATCCTGAACCCTATGAGAATTAACTTTACCACGAAGATGATGTGAATTTAACCCTGGGCTAACTTCGGAACATGCAATCGCATCACCCTGCTTTGATTGATGTTCTAAGATTAGATTATGGTCAATGGTAAATTAAGGCACATATCCATTTTGGAAATTAGGATGAATTGTGTTTAGGGATTATATTTTAACTCTACAAATTTATCCTGTATGGTCTTGTATTACCGATTAAGATTGCGCTCTCACAATTTACACAATTCCCGACCTCGCGTGTTTTGTGTTAATTGTTCAATTGCTTGCTTAGTTTCTTAAAATTTAAAAACACAATTCATGGATAATATTAAGTGAATTAAAGTAGCTCAATGATTCAAAATAATTAAATGAAGAGGGTAGAAGATAGAAAGATTACTAAAAGACTACTCTTCCATGGGTGGCGTAATCATCGTAGAAGCGTTTTGCATGTGCAAAGGTTTATAATGGGTATAACCCAATAACGCTTCTACTCAAGAATTCCAGCCCAAATAGGAAGATTAAGAGAAGAAGAAATTTAAACAAAACAGAAGAATAGAGAAGAAATAAAAGAAGAAAAAATAAGTTTATTACACAAATGAAAACATTACAAAATGAAGAAGAGAAGGAGGCTTCGATGAGGGGATCCTTGCTTCAAGAGCTAAACCTCTTACAATGGTTGGAGAATTTGGGTGAAACAAATTCCCCTCTGCCTCCAATCTCCCAATGCACGTCCCAACCCCTCCAAATGAGAAAAACTCCAATTTATAGAGGGGAGGGGAGGAGAGGTTACAAGTGGTTTCAAGTGTGAATGTGATAATTCGGCCAAATATTTTATGCCAACTTTCACCGCCCATTTGACTACCAAAACGCGTGAATTGGCTGGCCTTCCAGAAGGATCAAATGTTCGGATATGGGTCTTTTGTCTCCTCTCCAAATTTGGGCTCAATAAACGCTCATATGAAGTAGTTATGGCCGAAATACAGAAGATTCTCCATTCTGGCGAGCCCAGCCCAACTTTGACTTCATGACCCATTTTCAACAACCAAATGAACTCTTTAGCTCTAGTGTCCTGAATAAAAGTTGTAGATAATTAAGTTAGGAACACTGTTACAATCAAATTCAAATAATAAATATAAAAATATTTATATTTGAAATACTACAGTGCACTATTAAGGGTAAAACTGGAATTTTCACCAAATTTTCAAATGAATGATCAAATCCCAAATATTTTATAAAAAAACATATTTAACACAATGTGAGGAAATTATATCATTTATTATCAATGAAATATTCAATAAAATAGTGTTTTATCAACTCCCCCACACTTACCCTTTTGCACACCTGGGCAAAACCTCATATCAAGTAAACATCAATATCAAATCAAAACCAATTTTAAAACACATATCCTTAAGATCAATCAATTTCACACCAAGAATCAAAAGATATCATTCCTCATAAAAAACCTTATTTCAAGTTCTCCATTTATATCATTCAATATATCTCCACTTCATTTATCCGCCCATGCACAAAACACTTACCTCGCTTGAATTTTCTCTCATCACTCAAATATCAATTTTTTTGCAATGTCTTTCTCATCCAAACTCATACAAGGGTCACCATAGGCTTGATAGATTCTTACATCTCTACCCGATGTGAGTCAAGAAAATATTTTTATCATGAGGACTTTTCAGGGTTGTTCTGTGGCTTTCGGTTGGTAGGATTAAGATGTGAAAAACTCTGAGGCTGAATGAGGAGGGCTTGACTCTTTTGAAGAAAAATTGCATTAATCTAATTTTCACTTAAATATAGTCTTATCTTCAATCCCCATAGTATCAATTTAGCTCCATCATCATGAAAAGTCATGAAAGGTTTACACCATTCATCATTTCAGCATAAAAAATGTCAATCTTCTCAAACATGATTTTCTTGAAAGCTCCAGATGGGCACAACTTTCCACCTCAATTAGAAGCTCCAGAAAAGGCACAGCTTCACTTGTCATGAAAGCTCCAGAAAAGGCACAACTTTCAATATAATGACTTTATTTAGCAGCAAACACATATCTTCAGAATTTAATTTTCTACCCAAAGTATCACAGAATGTGGTGGCAAAACACAAGACAACTTCCCCCACACTTAAGCTCAACTAGATTATGCAATTTCACTTCAAGAGTTGGTTGGATAGGGAAAATTGGCTTGTAATGTGGCTAACCTAACAGGCTTTGCATGGATTCTAAGGGCTACAAGTATTAAATATTCAAGGTAGGCCATTATAAAAAAGTATTCTTTGAAATAGGGGCTTTAATACCAAACAAATGCCTCAATCATTTAAACATAAGTACCTCAAACCCTCAAGTTTTGATAGGAATAGATCAAATTCTGGTTAAATCAAGTGTGGTTTGGTTCTCTCAAGAAGTGAGGTGAATTTCAAGAATATGAAAATAATGGTTTAGAAGCCTCACAGGAAAGTGATTTCAAATATAAAGACAGTGAGATTGGCATGGGATTCAAAATTCAGCGTACTTTTCATGAAATTACTAAATATTTGAACTTGAAACAAAGTCATTTCAGCATTCATTTAAGCTTAGTTTCAAGGGGTAAATTTTTTCACTTATTGATATGGATTTAAAAATGGTGATGAGAATCATTTCATCCCAAAAGATTGAAAAACACACAGAAAATTGTAAAATAAACACACAAAATTTGAAAAACACAGAATTTTTTTTTGGTTTTTTTTTTGAATAGGAAAGTAATTGAAATTACTAAACTAAAAGGTTCCCTCCCCCGCACTTAAAATACTGCATTGTCCTCAATGTGAACCTATGAGATGATATATGCACATGAAATACAGAATTTTTAAATAGGACAAATAATATAAAAGTGAAAGGGTTAGGAATAGCCTGATGTGCTCAAGTGATGATGGGGTCATGCAGTGTGATAAAATCCACTGCATTAGTAGGAAGTCCCTCAATGTATCTCTTCAAACGTTGCCCATTGACTGTAAAGCTCCTTCCAGTGTACTCTTGTGTGATCTCCACTGCACCATAAGGAAAAACATTAGTCACAACATAAGGACCTAACCATCTGGAACGCAACTTACCAGGCATCAGCTTCAGTCGTGAACTGTAGAGAAGGACTTTCTCTCCAACATGAAACTCCCTTTGTTGGATCAATTTTTCATGAGCTACTTTTTATCTTTCCTTGTAGAGCCTTGAGTTCTCATATGATGATAATATAATCTCCTCAAGCTCTTGAATTTGTAGCTTCCTTTGGATTCCAGCTTGTGCCAAATCCATGTTTCATTTCTTTATAGCCCAATAAGCCCGATGCTCAACTTCCATGGGGAGATGACACGCTTTCCCAAAAACAATCTGAAATTGGGACATACCAATGGGGGTCTTGTATGGTGTCCTATAAGCCCACAATGCATCATTCAAGCGCTTGCTCCAATCCTTCTTATTTGGATGCACGATTTTCTCCAAGATTTGTTTCAACTCACGATTTGAAACCTCATCCTGGCCATTTGTTTGGGGGTGGTATGGGGTTGATGTTTTGTGTGTCACCCCATAATTTTGAAGGAGGGAATCAAAATTCCTATTGCAAAAGTGTGTCCCTTGGTCACTGATGATGGCCTTTAGTACTCCAAACCTGCAGAAAATTTTAGCCTTGACAAAATCCACTACAACATGAGAATTGTCAGTCCTGGTGGCCTTGGCCTCCACCCATTTACTCACATAATCAACAGCAACAAAAATATACAAAAATCCAAATGAACTAGGAAAAGGACCCATAAAATCAATTCCCCATACATCAAAAATCTCACAGAATAGTATGGGTTGTTGGGGCATCTCATGTCTCTTAGAAATGTTCCCAGTGTGTTGGCAATGAGAGCATGACTTACAAAACACATGGGCATCATGGAATAATCTAGGCCAATATAATCCAGAGTCCAAAACCTTCCTAGCTGTCCGTTGGGGTCCAAAGTGTTCACCAAAAGCAAGTGTATGACATAAATGCAAAACAGACTCAAACTCATGATCGGGAACACACCTCCTAATGACTTGGTCACTACACATGCGCCATAAGTATGTATCATCCCAAACATAAAATCTTGACTCACTCTTTAATTTTTGGACTTGATGTTTCTTTAAATTTGCAGGGATTTCAGAAGCAACAAGGTAGTTAACTAAATCAGCATACCAAGGATGCGTACCTGAGATGGTATAGAGATGCTCATCGGGGAAAGTGTCCCGAAGTGGTACCTGATCCAAGGTGTCATCCTCTAGTGTGTGAGTAAGCCTACTCATGTGGTCTACCACCAAGTTTTCTGACCCCTTTTTGTCCTTTATCTCGATGTCAAACTCTTGAAGAAGGAGCATCCAACGGATAAGTCGTGGCTTTGCATCTGGCTTCTTCAAGAGGTACCTCAAAGCTGCATGGTCAGAAAAAACAACTACTTTAGAGCCCAATAAATATGAACGGAATTTATCTAAAGAAAATATGATAGCAAGAAACTCCTTTTCTGTGGTTGTGTAGTTTTATTGGGCTGAATCCAATGTCGTTGATGTATAGGCAATCACATGTGAACGTCCTTCCACCCTCTGAGATAAGACAGCTCCAACCGCGAAGTTGGAGGCGTCACACATAAGCTCAAATGGAAGGTCCCACCGTGGGGGCTGTATGATAGGTGGAGTGGTCAGACACTTCTTTAGCTCATCAAAGGAAGTCCTATAAGAATCATCAAACACAAAATCAGAATCTTTTTTAATTAATCGTGACATAGGAAGATCGATCTTACTAAAATCTTTGATGAAGCGCCGATAAAATCCTGCATGCCCTAGGAAAGATCTAACATCATGCACACATGAAGGATAGGGTAAGGATGAAATAATGTCTACCTTAGATCTATCAACCTCTATCCCATGTTTTGACACCACATGCCCTAAGACAATGCCATGCTCTACCATAAAATGACACTTTTCAAAGTTCAGGACCAGATTCTTCTCAATACAACGATTCAACACCTTTCCCAAACTACTTAGACATTCATCAAATGAAGACCCATACACTATAAAATCATCCATAAATACCTCCATGCAGGTCTCAATAAAATCAGAAAAAATACTCACCATACATCTCTGGAAGGTACCTGGGGCGTTGCAAAGTCCAAATGGCATCCTCCGGTAGGCAAATGTGCCAAAGGGACAGGTTAATGTAGTCTTCTCCTGATCCTCTGGAGCTATAGGAACCTGAAAATATCCAGAAAATCCATCCAAGAAACAATAGTGTGTTTTCCCAGCTAGTCTCTCGAGTATTTGATCAATAAATGGGAGGGGGAAATGGTCCTTGCGAGTTGTCGGATTTAGTTTCCTATAATCAATACACACACGCCAACTGTTTTGCACCCTCATTGGAACTAAATCATCTTTATCATTTTTAACAACAGTAAAACCAGTTTTCTTAGGCACAACCTGAATTGGACTTACCCACTGTGAATCTGAAATGGGAAAGATTATACCTACCTCGAGAAATTTCTCAACTTCTTTTTTAACAACTTCCAGGAGGGTAGGATTGAGTCTCCTTTGTGGTTGTCTCACCAGTTTAGCCCCATCCTCCAAGAGAATCCTATGCATGCAAATGGAGGGGCTAATACCTGATATGTCAGTCAAGGTCCACCCAATCGCCCTGATGTTCTCCCTCAAAATATTCAAAAGCTTTTCTTCATGTTCAAAAGGGAGATTGTTAGCAATGATAATAGGTAATCTCTCACCACTCAACAAGTATGAGTATTTCAGATTTGGTGGCAATGGCTTGAGTTCTAATGAAGGAGGGTGTATTATGGATGGAGAAATTGAAGGAACTGAAATATGTGCACAAAGAGCATTGGTATCAGAATATACATCATCAAAATCAGAGAATAAAGCATCAAATCCATCAGCATACTCTATAGCCATGTCATAATCAGAGTTCACATGAACAAGATCAGAATATGAATCCATTTCAAAATCAAATCTTAGAGAGTCTTGTTCATTAGAAACAGGTGTGAAAGTTCTCTTAGACATTAAACCAGAACCAATACTCATAATCTCCCTAAGCATAGGACAATCAAAATCCATGGAGTTTTTACTTGGTGGTTCAAAATGTGAGATAATAAAAGCAGAATGGTCCTCAGAGGGGTACTTCATGGAATCCATAACATTAAATATCACAACTTCATCCCCAAATTCCATGGAAAGTGTACCCTCATTGACATTTATGATAGTTTTTGCAGTTTTGAGGAAGGGCCTACCTAAGATAATGGGGCATGAGAACTTACCTGATCATCCTCCATGTTAAGAACATAGAAATCTGCTGGAAAGATCATGTCTCTTACCCGGACAAGTACATCCTCAAGGACTCCCGCTGGATATGTCGTAGCTCTATTCTCCAATTGTACCACTACTCTTGTTGGCTTCAACTCACCAACCTGCAAGGAAGAGAATACATAGTGAGGCATCACATTTATTGAAGCTCCTAAATCACAAAGAGCATCAGGGAAGTGCAACTCCCCTATGGTACATGGAATGGTGAATGTCCCTAGATCCTTGCACTTTGTTGGCATTGCTAGAGTTGGTGTAATGAGTGCTGAGACATTCCTTCCAAGGTTGATCCTCTCATTTCCCTTGATCCCTCTTCTATTGGTACAAAGTTCTTTTAAGAATTTCGCATACCTTGGAATTTTCTTAATGGCTTCAAGTAGAGGAATGTTGATCTCCACACGCTTGAATGTGTCCAAAACCTCCTTTTTCATTGCTTCTTCATCCATATTCTTGGTTTGAACAACCCTGTTTGGAAAAGGAAGGGGTTTAGGAGGTACATCATCAATCTTTTTCTAACCTTTATCTTTCTCCTTGGATTGCTCATCAGTTGGTATGGAATGAGGATTCTCTAGAGTAGAGGTGAATCCTGGTGGAATGATAGGTCCAAATGTATCATTCATTTGCTTCCCACTTCTCAATGTGATGGAACTAACATTCCCCTTTGGATTTGGAGTGCGTTGGGAAGGTATATTTCCAGAATTCTTACTCACAAGTTCATGGAGGGCGGTGGCAATCTGACTCATTTGAGTCTTCAACTCTCTCAGCTCTGAACCTTGACTCTTCAGCTCATTCTGTTGATTAAGAACAATTTGTTTCAAAAGATCATCAGTGTTAGAGTCTAACTTGTGTTGGATATTCCCTTGTTGCTGACTTGTTGATGTTTGAGCTTCGAATCTCCTTTGGGGTTGTTGGAAACCCTGTTGGTAAGGTGGAGGTTGCTGGAAGTTTGGTTGAAAAGGGGGCCTTTGTTGCTGTCCAGAGCCATACCTCATGTCTGACTGATCTTTCCACCCTTGGTTGTATACTGTATCAAACTTCTTTTGGGGATATGGTTGTTGTTGTTACTGCTGAAATGGTCTCCCAGGGAACACTACTGCACAATCTTCTGTCTCTTGTAGTTGTGGGCAACAGTCAGTTGGGTGGCTTGTCTCAGTGCAAATGCCACATGGCCTTGAAGGAGGGGGTTAGGATGTCTTTTGAGCCAATGCAATCTGCCTCACCATATTTGTCAATTCTTCTAACTTAGTATCAATCAAATGACTTTCAAGAGAATAAGGACTTACTTGATTTACTCCTCGAACGTTTAGTATACCTCTATCACCGAATTGTTGAGAGTTTTGGGCCATTTTGTCGATCAATGCTCGTGTAGCTACTGGTGTCTTGTCCACCAATGATCCTCTAGTTGCATCATCCACCATGCTCCTCTCCATGGGTGTGAGTCCTTCATAGAAGTACTGTATGAGTAGTTTCTCACTGATTTGGTGATGTGGGAAGCTTGCACACAACTTCTTGAATCGCTCCCAGTACTCATACATTGACTCCCCTTGTGCTTTATTGATCCCCGATATATCCTTTCGAATGGATGTGGTCCTTGATGCTGGAAAAAATCTTTGCAAGAAAAGACGTTTCAAATCATTCCAACATGTTACATCTTCAGGTTGCAAATAATACATCCAGTCTTTTGCAGCTCCATCAAGTGAGAATGGGAATGCTCTTAATTTGATTTGATCTTCAGAAAAAATTCTTGGTTTAAGGGTTGAGAAAACCACATTAAATTCATTCAAATGTTTATTAGGATCCTCACCAGAGAGGCCATTAAACTTTGGAAGTATGTGAATTAACCCAGATTTTAGTTCAAAGTCTGATTCGAGATTTGGGTATGCAACACAATTTGGTTGATAGTTAATATCAGGTGCAGCCAATTCCCGAATGGTTCTATTATGTTCATTTCCATTGTTTTCAGCCATTGGTTCCTCTTTTATGTTTTAATTTGAATAGCTTCCAATTTCAATGTTTCCATAAGAGAGGAATTCACCAAATGGTTGAAAATTGAAACTTCCCGTAGACTGAGAATTTCTGATTCGAGCCCTAAGGCTATGTTCAATCTCAGGGTCAAGATCTAAGAGATATTCAGGATTAGTTCGTGTCATAGATCAAATAAAAATGAAAAGAAAGAAAGTGGACCATAGTAAAATAAAAATAAGAAGTTTGAGTTGATGGTCCAAAAAGAAGTAGAAGAAAATAAAAGAAGAAGAAGAAAAATCAGATTGGGTAAAGAAGGAAGAAAGAAGAGAGGAAGAGAATAAAATGTAAAATAAAATAAATACCTCTAATTGGTTGAAATAATTACTTGCCTCCCCAGCAACGACGCCAATTTGAAAGAGCGCTGTCGTGGGCACCCTCAAATTATTAGTGTGATTTGGGGTACTTAGATGCAGCAGAGTGGCTGACCAAGGTCATCTCTCAAAGGAGGAAGTGAATTTAACAACTTATTAGAGTTATTCTAAAAAAATAAAATAAAATAGAATAGAATAAAAACACTACTTTAAAGGATTGGGGTTTTTTGTAGTTTATGAATCTAGAAGAAGTTTTCTGGAAGAAGATTGTATAATTTTTTTGTTTTTAGTTTTGAAATGAATTTCGATTAAAATGACACAACAAGAAGATGTTTTTTTAGAAATCTATTTAAAAGGTGTAATCAATCTAACTCTACATATTCACTTTATTATTAATCATTATCATTTAAATTAACATTCACTTAATTATGATCTCTTAATTTGTTAAATCCCAAACCCTACGAGAATTAACTTTACCACGAAGATGATGTGAATTTAACCCTAGGCTAACTTCGGAACATGCAATCGCAGCACCCTGCTTTGATTGATGTTATAAGATTAGCTTATGGTCAGTGGTAAATTAAGACACATATCCATTCTGTAAATGAGGATGAATTGTGTTTAGGGATTATATTTTAACTCTACAAATCTATCCCGTATGGTCTTGTATTACCGATTAAGATTGTGCTCTCACAATTTACACAATTCCCGGCCTCGCGTGTTTTGTGTTAATTGTTCAATTGCTTGCTTAGTTTCTTAAAATTTAAAAACACAATTCATGGATCATATTAAGTGAATTACAGTAGCTCAATTATTCAAAATAATTAAATGAAGCGGGTAGAAGATAGATCTATTACTAAAAGACTACTCTTCCATGGATGGCGTAATCATCGTAGAAGCGTTTTGCATGTGCAAAGGTTTATAATGGGTATAACCCAATAATGCTTCTACTCAAGAATTCTAGCCCAAAGAAGAAGATTAATAGAAGAAGAAATTTAAACAAAACAGAAGAAGAGAGAAGAAATAAAAGAATAACAAAGAAGTTTATTACACAAATGAAAACATTACAAAATGAAGAAGAGAAGGAGGCTTTGATGAGGGGATCCTTGCTTCAAGAGCTAACCCTCTTACAATGGTTGAAGAATTTGGGTGAAACAAATTCTCCTCTTCCTCCAATCTCACAATTCACGTCCCAACCCCTCCAAATGAGAAAAACTCCAATTTATAGAGGGTAGGGGAGGAGAGGTTACAAGTGGTTTCAAGTGTGAATGTGGAAATTCGGCCAAATATTTTATGCCAACTTGAACCGCCCATTTGACCACCAAAACGCGTGAATTGGCCAGCCTTCCAGAAGAATAAAATGTTCGGATATGGGTCCTCTGTCTCCTCTCCACATTTGGGCTCAATAAAGTCCCATCTGAAGTAGTTATGGCCGAAATACATAAGCTTCTCCATTCTGGCGAGCCCAGCCCAACTTTGACTTCATGGCCCATTTTGAACAACCAAATTAACTCTTTAGCTCTAGTGTCCTGAATAAAGGTTGTAGATAATTAAGCTATTAACACTGTTACAAAATTTCAAATTCAAATAATAAATATAAAAATAATTATATTCGAAATACTACAGTGCACTATTAAGGGTAAAACTGGAATTTTCACCAAATTTTCAAATGAATGATCAAATCCAAAATATTTTATAAATAAACATATTTAACACAATGTGAGGAAATTATATCATTTATTATCAATGAAATATTCCAAAAAATAGTGTTTTATCAGTTACATTTGAGTCAATTAAATTTTAGGGGGCTTCTAAAAGTTATATGGGGCTTAAGACTAATCAAAAAATGAAGGAGGGCCTATATGGGAAGTTTCCATGGATATGGGTGAAACAAACTCCACTGAACCATCTTCAAATAATGGTTATGATCCTTGAAGAAATATAATACCTAGAATTGTGGATCACATATGTGGGGAATATCCCATTATATAGGGGGTTAATGGGGCCCAAACCATACTCATTATGTTCAATTCTCTAACTTTTAGTTCCTTTTTATCATTGTTTTTTATGTCGGATGCCTTGACATGTATGATATCCTTCTCTTATATGTACTTTCTTATCTGAATAAAAGTGATTGAGACTTTTTTCCTTATCACAAAAATTTTCAAAAGATATTAATATCAATATATTTACTATATGCATCAACTTCTAATTTACAACCAGTACTCATAGGAATTTTCATAGACATATAAGAATTGAGACCAAACCTTTTAAACAATTATTTTTCTTACTTAGATAGATTAAGAAATTTTTAATATTTACTATGATAAATTTAAAGTATAATAATGAAAGTTTATTCTCCAATCAATATCATGTCAAACTCATATGACATCAAATTAGAAAAATCATTACAAAGAAATTCACTATATGAAAGACAAATATCATCAACATAAATATGTACAAGTAAAATATCATTAGAAATTGTTTTAATAAATAATGTAGGATCAACAATACATTTATTGAAACCATTATTCAATAGATACAATGAGATCTAGTCATACTAAGAATGAGGTTATTGTTTGATTCCATATAAAGATCTACATAATTTAAAAAAATGATTAATACATCAATCATCATCTTCTTTATCATTTTCATCAAGATCAATGTCTTCATCCTCATCTTCAACATCATCAACCTCCATATGACTTTTAGTTTCATCATCCCTTATTACTTCATCAACATTATCTATATCATTGGCCATTAATTTAGGGGTTTCATCATCGATATTTATATCATATCTTGTAAGAGGTATATTTTTTGATGTTTCTTGAAAAAATTTAATATGTTGCACTTCCAAAGAACCTTTTTCAGTTTCAATAAACTGATTGTTAGGTGATTTTATTTTTATCACAATCCACCAATCCTTCAAATCTCTTGAAACATCACCGTAATTTTAATAATAAACATGATGTTCTTGATGTGCTAATATAAATGGTTCATTTGATGCAAGAAGACTATTATATTTAATGTAAACGACTCCTTGTCATGGATGAACTTGAAACCCTCTATCAGTATCAAACCAATAACATTTAAACATTGTTACATAATTTGTTCCCATATAACATAACTCAATTATTCCATCCATCATACCATAAAATTCAACCTTACTTTCCTTATGATGTTATCCTTTCAAACAAACACCACTATTGATTGATTTCTTTCAGTTACCATATATACGTGTATGGAATCGAAATCCATTAACCATAAACCCATTATAAGATTTTTCCAATTTTGTTGGAGGGTTATTGAGCACACATAATCAACTATCAAATTTATTTTCATGTTTTGATTCTTGTAAAAACTAAAAACTATTAATAATATATATCATTGAAAAATTGATTTATTATTCCATTTAAGCAATATAACTTACTAGTCTTTGAACGCAATATGAAAACAAAATTGAAGATGTTATTCAAGAGAAACAGATATAATTTTTATAAATTTTTTTTATATGATCATCATATATTCTATAAAAAAATATAATGTAAATAAAATTATATTTTATAAATATTTAATGAAATAATAAAAAACTAGTACTTACTGCACAAATCATGTCATTTCTTCACAATTCACCAGAATATATGTATGATCTTTGTGTTGTTCTTTATCTATAATCCATCATTCACGATAACCGCCAGAAAGAAGCTAGGGCTGATTAAAAACTTACAAAATGATTTTATGTGACAACATCAACATTTGCCTCATTGAAACCCATTTGATTATGTTTTGGATGATATTCTATCTAGAAATGATAAAAGTAGAAATCTGAAATTTCCTCCTACAAGTACTCTTTTGTAACTAAACCTTCAATTGATTCCTTGTAATGCACTTTCTTCCTTAATTTTTTTATATATCTCTCAAACGGATACATCCAATGGAATTGTACTATCCTTCCACATTTAGCTTCATATGAAAAATCCAATATTAAATGTTCCATGAGATCAAGGAAGGCCAGTAGAAATATTTTCTGAATTTTAAATAAAATTAAAAAAAAAAACTTTTTTCAAAAAAACCAATGCATTTTAATCCAATGTTTCCACATAAATATATAATAAAAAATATGATATTTCAGTCAAAACATCCCTTATTGAATAATTCAACAGCCCTTTAAGACCAAAAAATAGTAATATTTTAATTATGAAAATCGTGACTTTTTAACCTGTTAATATGCCCATTTCTAATGAAATGATGAATATTAGAAGAATAACCATCTAATAACCTCAAATCTCTAATCCATTGATAGAATAATAAATGGTTTAATTTAGTAAGTGATTCATATTCTTTTAGATTCATTAATTTTTGAAATCTTTCATCAACAAATAATTGATGTTTAGGACATCTGAAAATCTAGGTTAGATCTAACTATGCCTTTACATTATCTTTGGTCTTACCAGATGTGTCGAACATGGTATAAAATATGTTATCAAAAAAATTTCTTCTCGATTTGAATTACATTTGACATGTGACAAACCAACAAATCAGGCCAATATGGATAATCCCAAAAAATACTTTTATTTATCCAATTATGGTCTATCCCAAAACCATTTTTTTGTTTATGGTTGGTCCAAAAGTAAAAGGAGGTATTATAGAGATAATTGAATTTACCTGATTACCAAAGAGCACTGCTGGAGGTTTATCTATTTCAATTAGACCTTTTGTAAAATTATTTATGTTCCTTCTAAAAGGGTGAACTGCTGGAAGAAATCTCTGATGATATTCAAAATAACTAACATATCTCCCATTACCAAGAATAAATGATTTCTTCTCAACCATGCAGTACATACATGATTTTAGACCATGTGTGCTCCATACATATAACATACCATATGATGGAAAGTCACTAATCATCCATAATAATGCAACCTTCACTGTAAACTTATAATTTTCAACTATATAAAATATAGTCACACTGTTGTTCCATAATGAAATTAACTTATAAATTAGTGGATTCAAATAAACATCAATGTTCTTATTTGGATTTCCTCAAATTAATAACACAAAATTTCTATATGGTTACTGCTTCAACATCCAAGGAGATAAGTTATAAAAAGTAATGAAAACAATCCAATAAGAATATTAACTGTTGTAAGTTCCAAATAGACAAAAACCTTCAATGGAAAGGCACAAATGTATGTTATGGGGTTCTAAAAAAAATAATGATGTGTTGATCAAAGTGATTCCATGAATCACCATAACATGGATGATGTAAGATTTTAGTGAAAACAATATTTTATTTATGTCATGTCATCAATCCAACTATGTTGTGAAACCCAAATAAACATTGTAAATGAGGTATGATTGAAAAATACCTCAATAGTTTCATAGGAACTTTGGACTTTCCTTATTATGCCTCTTTATTTCTTGATTCTCCACATCTTGGAAAGTTAACAAAGTATTCATAATCACCATAATATAAGATGCATTCATTTGAACAAGCATGGATTTTTTGATAACTAAGACCCAAATTAGGAACCATCCTCTTACTTTTATTGAAACTTTTAGGTAATGTATTTCCATCATGCAAAAAATATTTAAACAAAGATAAAATATAATTGAAACAAATATTTGAAATTCCAAAATCTGATTTAATAGCCATAAATTTTTGTAACAGATTCAAGTTTTTTCATCTGGAATCCTGGATATAAGGCATCCTCAGCAGATTTCATCAAATTGTAAAACCGATAAGGTTCTAATTCGGGATTTGGAATATCATTCTGAGTTTTTGATTTAGGAATAGAAAAACAAGAGGCACCATGTACTAAATTCTGAAATGATGTATAGAAAATAAAAAAAAAATATTTTCTAATAAATTATTTTCACCACGTTGTTAACAAAAAATATAATATTTCCAAAAACCAAAACACAATAGATTAAGTCCAACATTGTAAAACATTTCAAATCTCCTAAGGTCACATTTCTGACATGGACATTTAATTGTTCCTTCTTAAACAAAATCAGAATTTGACGATGCAAATGATATAAAGGTTTCAACACCTTCAATTTAGATAGGATTTATACCAGATCCTTTTGGATTTTTTTGAAGATTTATCCAATCAAAATCACGTAATAGAAACTATTGTCTACCTCCTGAGTTCATAATTATCTAAAAAACATCAAAAATAAGAGTTACTAGTGGCAAATTATTTTTATATTTTGACACCTTGAAATATTCTACGGAATATGATCAGAGTGAGGTGTTGGGTTAACACTGGATTATGGGGCCCGTAGAGGATCGACACAGATAGAATAAAAATATTAAATATATTATATATTAAACACAATATTTTTTTAAAATAATATAATATCTCTCAAATGGTGTCTCATATGAGAAATCGTATACCACCTTTGGGTCGAGGTGGTGGGGTTTACCCTAGGTGCAACATAACATTTGTGAGCATTGGATGTTTAGTAACATGGACCATGTGGGTAATTCATTTAATATTTGTATTATAATTTATTATTCCAATTTAAAGTATCTTTATAATTTTGTATCATATGAAAAATCACAGACCACCGTTGGGTCCAAGATATCTGGTTTAACCTAGGCATGACAAAATATTTGTGAGAGTTTGGTTTTTAGTTACACGGAACGCATTAGTAATTCATTTAATAAATCTATTATAATTTATTATTAAAATTTAAACTATCTCCAAAACTATTTATCATATGAAACATTTGATACCACCATTGGTTCTGGGATGTGGGTTTTACCATAGGCACGACATAATATTTGTGAGTGTCGGTTTTTTAGTTACATCACACACGAGATTAACTTTTTTAATCTTTTATTAATATTTTTTATATATTATAATAATTATAAAAATTATTGACACAAATTATTTTAATTAACGTAACATGTACATTAATTACTATGTATTTTTAATAGTTGTTTTTTATATTTTCTGGAAAGGTTTAATAAAAAAATTAATATTTATTAGAAATATTTTTTAAAATTCTTAGTAGATCAAAAAATTATATGTTAAGTAAATCTAATTATTTGTTATTTATATCTGATATTTTAATAAATATTAAAAATATTTAACTATTAATAGTATTTTTTATTTTTTATTTTATAATTTTTTATATATTTTCATAATTTCCCCAAAATTTGAAATTATTATTAATAATTTGCAACTAACCGTAATATTTATTATTTATAAATAATTTTGAATAATTAATCATTAATTATTATAAATTATGTAATTATTATAATTAATTATTCAAATTATTATTACATTTTTAATAATTTATATATATATATATATCATGATTTCGTAATTAATATAAATACGTCAAATATATTTTCTAACTTTTTTAACAAATATACATATATCAAATCTATATAGACTAATATATGTATATATATATAATTTATAAATAATTTTACTAATAGTTAATTTAGATTATAAATAAATTTTATGATATTGAATTAATAATTTATATAAATAATTAATTAACAAATTTGAGTTAATATTTTTGAAAAAAAATATTAATTTTGAATTGATATATTGTTTGAATTGTTAATTTTTTTGTTAGACACATTATAATAGTTATGTACATCAGTTTCTTTTATAAAATTTATATAAATTATTAATACTTATTAAAATAATTAATACCAAAATTATTATAATTATTATGAATTTATAATAGTTTTTATATTTTTTACAAATTATTATCATTACTATTTTGTAATTAACTTGAACATTTACAATTTATTAATAATATTAACAACTCAATAATTAATAAATATTATAAATTATTTAATTATTTTTACTAATTATTTAAATTAATACTACTTTTATAATAATTAATATTTTTTTACTAATTTCTAATAAATCTTTGTATTTGTTGCATTTTTTTTAAAAATAATTACAAAGAATATCCTAATTTCTATTAACTAAGTATTTAATAAATATTATATATTTTATATTATTATTATGCTTTCATCAAACAACTTTTTTAACATTTTTTATAAAAAAAATATTATAGATAACATTTTGTTAATTGAATTCAAATCTTGCAAAACAAAATGACACACAAATATAATGATACAGGAATTATAAAATTAATTAGAATGTTTAAGATGAATTTACCCTAAAATCAAATAATTGAACAATTCAGGTGTACATTGTCCCATTTATCCACGAAATTAAAAAATCCAAAACCACTAGATCAATTCTTTCGGTGATGAATTTTGAAATACAAGAATTATATAATAATTGACACCCATATATGTATATATATATATATATATATTAATCCTAGAATAAAATGAAATCAACTCTTCTAAAAACAATGAACACCCAAATAGAAACTAATAAATTTAGATTAAGCCTAAATATCAAATAAATTAAAAACACTAGGTAAATTGATTAAACTAGGTTTTGACCAAACAAGTATTTAATAGATTAAACTAAAATATGAAAAAAATGAAATAGAATAAAACCAAAGTTTGAACCTAGTAGATCTGAGTAGGATGACCTAGGGCGACGCTACGTTGTGGTTGTGCGTGAGAGGGAGTGGCCAAGCATAATGGTAGAGTGGAACGCCGGTGCATTAGTGTGGTGGTGTGGTGGTGCAACACGGTGGTACGATGCAGAGATACGGTGTGGAGAAGGGAGGAGTTGTCGGTTGTGTGGGAGAGGAGGAAGAATGAGGAGGAATAAGAAGGGGGTGTGCGTTGGTTAAACTGATTTATTATTTGTAATAGATTATTTGTGATGGAATTAATTCCATCACGAATTATATTTTGGTTAAAATTATTTGCGACAGACATTTAATTACTTCACAAATAATTCTGAGTTGATGAGAATTTATGATGGAATTAGAAATCCATCGCAAATGCCCATCACAATTAGTTTTGGCACTGAGAGCTAGGAAGCCCCGCCAAAACTATATGTGATGGAACAGTTGCTTTCATCGTAAATAGTCAAAATTTGTGATGGAATAAGTATTCTGACGTAAATAGTCTGACTCTGGAGAGTATTTACGATCTTTCATTTGTCCATCGCAAATGACTCGTCATAAATAGTCAATTTTCTAATAGTGTGTTATTTATATATACAATGATGTGTATGATGATTATTTACTGCCATTGTGATTTTACACCTTGATACAAGAGGTATATCCTCCCTATAATACCACTCTTGTCCCCTGCTGCTTGGTAGCAGCCTATGTCGTACAAGTCGGATCACCTATGGTCATATAGAGAACCAGTTTAGTTACTATTCAGAGTGAGTTGGGATGAGATGTTATAAATGGATTTAAAAATGGACTTATATTTCTTAACATATTGGAAAGGGTCACCTACTTTTTGGGAATTAAACCAATGTTCTAGGAGATCTCTCACTAATCCTCTCATAGAAAACTTATTTATAGTCCAAGCATTGCATTTTCCTAACCTCCAATTCCAAATCCATGGATTATCCTAAATTTCACTAATGAAAGGTATGTTCTAGAATCTATGGTCATATGGGTCTAATGTATATACATTAACATGCCTATGGGTAGATAAAAAGTGAAATCCTTACAAACTTTTGATCTTACATTTATCATTCCCAAAGATCATGGAGTAACCCTCATAAAACAAATGACATTTGCTACTAAGATTGTTCTTATTTACTAAAACATAAATTATGTTATAAATAAGACATGAACCACGGAAACAAACATCAAAAATACCAACAGGTTTCCAAGATCCTTGTCTCTAAATGCGACATGTACACCTTTTATTTTTGGTAAGTTATGAATATTAGAATTATTTATTGTTATATTTTAAGATTAATTGTTGTCCACATATCACATGTTCTGGCTAGTGGTACTCATCCTTCCTTCCTAAAATATTCAGGGATAAAAATTCGTTATCAAAACTTTCTTGGGTTCAGAAATGTTAGAAAACAATACTTTAAAAACCCACATTTTTACAACCGTATTATGTTGTACAACTGCAAGATCTTTAAAAATATAATCCCTATGAGTTTTAAATTATTGGACTATGTTCAAATAATAATTATTTCACTTGTAACATGCTCTCAGGCATTTAGTATAGAAAGGTTCACTTTAACAAAAATTTTGACTGAAAATGTGACTTTTTGGAAGTAAAACCAATTCTAGAAGATTTATGATTATGTTTCAACTATAATATGAGCCTGTAAAACAAAAAGGAATGGTTTCTTCAATAATATTTTTTTTAACATGATACACCATACTAGTGGTGGAGTGACAATGAAATTTACCTTCCTCAACTTTTAGATCAAATTTATAATGATTTACTTTAGTATTCAAGATGAATACCTTATATCCAAAATTTTGGAGTAACTATATTTAGGATTACTACCATTATACATTTCATAAGGTTTTTTATTAAAAAAATAAAAGTAAGACTCGATTTATATTATAAAAAAGAAAAACTAATGCCTTCAATGCACAAATAATTAGCAACATAATATTCAAACAATAAATTAAATGTAATATTCTAAGGGGTTATAATCTTTCCTTCATCTACATCATTTTTATGGTGTTTTTGGCATAGAGAAATTATGAGTAATTAAATTTTCATTAAAAAAACATTAAAAATTAGAATTTATACTCTCCACCATGGTTACTCAAAACAGTGAAATTTTTTAAGTTTTTCTATTTTTGAAAAAAATTTAAATAGTATTAATATATGGGAGTTCATTTGATTTATGTGTAAGAAATGAAACCTAAGTATATCTAATGTAATAATCAATATATATAGACACATAGTGTTTTCGTATGATACTTCCAATTTGTAGAGTTTCAAACTCAACAATGTGTACTAGATATACAATTCTAAAATTTTAGATGTTACTAAGGGATTTAAAACTTTATTAATGTTTATTAACATATTTTAAAGGATAAAATACTTTTTAGGAATTATCCTTAAGTTCTATTAGACCCCTCCCTATTCCTCTCCTAAAAATATTAGCTAAGGTACAAACTTTAAAGTGAACCAAATCCATGAATTATCATTAACCCCCTTAAGTCAAGGTAATTTCCAAAAATTAGGGTGCCACTTTGGCTTTGGAAAATGCGGGATGTGAGTTTTTGTATGTGGTGCTGTTTTTGAATTTTTGTGATGTACGGTTACCACTTTTACTTAAAGTGGCTCTTCGAAAATATCAAAAAAAAATTGAAGGAGGGTCATCTAGTTCTAATGTCTATACATTATCATACCTATTGGTAGATAACAAGTCAACTCCTTCAAAATGTTTGATGGTACATTTAATATTCTAAATGTTCACAGAGTTACTTTTATCACATAACTAACATATATTAATAAGGTTGTCCTTATGTCCAGAAATATAATGTACATTAGAAATTAATGAATTATTGAGGAAATAAACACCACTAATATCAATAATTTTCTATGTATTTTCTCAAAATGTGACATGTTCACCCTTTAATTTTTATAATTTTTGTAACATGTTTAAAGAACTCATTATCCATGTTCCATGTGTTTTGACTATTAGTACTCAACCTTACTTCTTAAAATAATCAAGTCTAATATTTTGGTACTTAAACATGCATCAGTTTAGAAATTTAATCATGCAATATGTTAGGAATAAACATCTATCTAACATAATGATGTTTTTCAACTATGATATCTTTATAAAAATAATCCATATGAGTTATGAATGACTAAACATTTTTCAAGGAATAATTCTTTCCCAAGTTTCCCTCTCTCAGACATTTAGTAAAGAAAAGTTAATCCTTAAGGAACAAAATAGTTTGGCTAATAATGTGAATCTATGCTAGAAAAACCTATTCTATAAGATATATGATTTGTTTTTAGTTTTATTGTAAGATTATTAATCCTGAATGGTATCATTTCATTGATGATATTTATTCATTTTTTGAAACCACAATACACTTTACAAGTGGTGGAGTAACCAATAAATATACCTTCATTATCTTTTGTGTCCAATTTATAAATATTACCTTTATTATTCATGATTAATAATTTTTATCTAAGAACTTTGAAGTAAATAATCTTATACCTCCTACAAATCTACATTTAATAAGTTTTTTTATGAAAACCTTATTGAAATAAGACTCTGTTTATAGTATAAAAAGGAGTATTAATGGATTTATCCCAAAAGTACTTATAAATGAAATATTCAAACAACAAAGTTTAGGTAATATTTTTAAGGGTTTAATAACTTTTTATTATACACCATTTTGTTATGGAGTTCCTAGTGTTGAGAAATTGTGAGTAATTTAATGTTCACTACAAAAAGTTTCAAAAGTGAAATTTACAAACTCTCTACATGGTCATTCGAAATTGTAACAATTAGTTGGTTTTTATCATTTTTAATAAAAGTGTAAATTTTTTAAAATATATGATTGATTCAAATTTAATTAATGTAAAATAAACTCAAGTGTATCCGGTGGATTCATTAACTAAGAAATACACACGATATTTTCCTCTAATACTTCTAGTTTTTATAGGACCATAAAGGTCCATGTGCATGAGCTATAAAGGTCTGAATGTTGAGACTTCATCAATGAATTTAAAACTTTATTATTTTTATTATTATATTTTCAAGGGTCGTAGACTTCGAAGGAATTAAACCTAATATTTGGTATATCCCTTTCTATTTCTCTCATAGAAATCATAGTTAATTTCCAGTCATTGTACTTTCCAAACCTTCTATGAAAAGGATATGACTTATCCTCAACTTCACTAAGTTATGGTATGTCTTGATAACTAATTCCCTATATGTCTAATATCTATACATTATCATGCCTATCATAATATATCAAGTGAAATCCATAACATTTGATGGTGCATTTATCATTCCTAAAGGTCACTGAGTAACCCTCATCACATAACTAAATTTTTCTAATCATGTTTTTCTTAATTACTAAAACATAAATTTATTTAGAAATTATATATTTATTGAGTAAATAAACATTAAAAATATCAAAAAAAATTCCATGATATTTGTCTCTAAATATGGAAAATACACCTTTAAATTTTATATGTTCTGGAAGTTGGAATTTTGTCCTATCATATTTCAAAAGTAACCACTATCCATATTCCAAGTGTTATGGATTTAAGGATATGGCCTTCTATCCTAAAATAAAAAAGGCTAAATTGTTTTCACCCAAACATGATTGGACCAAGAAATATTAGTAAACAATTCCAATGGAACAAAAATCTATCTATCCTTATAATGTTGTAAAATAGAGATCTATTAGGAAATTAAATACCTATGAGTTCTAAATAAATGACCTTGTTCAAATAAAAAAAAATTCCAATGAAATTCTCTCTAACAATTATTTTTATAAATGTGCACTTTTAGGAACCATATAGTTCGAAAAAAATGTGACTTTCTAGAAGTAAAACCTATTTAGAAAGACATAAGATTACATTTAAACTATATCAAGAGCTTATCAAAATTGTCTCTACCAGAAGTAAAATTAGAAAAAATATTTTTATGCTTACTAACATCGTAACTTAGCTTAACAACTGATTTGTATTCATTTTATGTAGAAAGACATTTAGATTTAGCATCTATCATGGAAGTAACCTTAGAAATCCTTTTATTAGATTTAGAATGATATACCTTAGCCAAACCAAGGTGTCTCTTCAAATTTTTATTATTGTCCTCTTGAGCAATAACATATACAGTCATCTCCTCAAATGATATAAAATCATCATCTTCTGATGAAGTTATATTACATTCACTATTCATAGTGAATTAAAATTTAGTTTCTAAAGATAAATTTGTATGAGATTCATCCTTACATTTTCCATGAATAATTTTTCATTTAGATAAGATTTAATATAAAATTCAAAAATCTTCCAATTATTTTCACTATTTAAATCAATATTTTCATTAGAGGATGATGGATTTTCCATAGAACTGCAAGTACAATTTGTAGCTTAAAATGCCTTATTTACTTTACTTTTAGAAATTTTCTATTCTTCCCTTTTCTTATTCTTCAGTTTCAAATAGACTATTTTGATGTATCAATGATTTTTACACTTATAACATATAACTTTCATAGAATCCTTCTAATCACACATATTTTTTCCATCCATAAAATGATATTTATAGAGTTTTTTATAATACTAGGCTTAGAAGTATTAGTTCTAGAAGTTAAAACATCAGAAATTAAAGAAAGTGAAACTATGTTCTTATTTTTTCCTTATTAGTATCGTTTTTAAGTATACTATCCTATTGAATATGAGTGGTAATCAAATCATCTAGACTATGTTTTTTATATTCTTACCATTCTCAATATCTATCAAATTTGATTCTCATTATTTTAGAATAACTTATAGGATCTTTTCCACAAGTTGATCATTATTAATCTCTTTCTCACTAAGTGAGTGAATTTTGTCACAGTTTTCATGAATCTCTGGTGTATCTGAGCCCCTAATTTTTTTTATATAAAATCAAATTCCTCATAGTCATCATAAAACATATATCTTGTAGTTTCTAAAGCATTGGATGTTATGAAGTGTGTTATATCCAGATTCGTTAAAATTTTATTCATTGTATAACATGATGAAATCTGAAAATGGATGTTTTGTTTCACTGAGAAAATAATAATACTTCAAAATTTTTATTTACCTTGATATTCAATTTTCCCCCCACAAGTAAACTCTGATATTTATTTATCTAGAATTTTTTAATTTCTATTTATCATCAGAAAATATTCAACACCAATATTTACAATGAAAGACTTGATCATATCTTACAAGTATTCATAATTATCCCCATCAAATATTGGTGGTCTTCTTAGATATAAATACTATAATATTCTAACTGGTATCCCTACTATGATAAAATAGATATCCTTTCTCTTTTATAAGTTATTTTAAGGGAAATAATATACATTTTGATAATGAAACGGAAAATATAAAACCCTAAAAGTAGAGTAAGTGTGGGAAACAAAAATTTGGGACCCAATAAAAAAAGTGGCAAGATAAAATGAAGACACCATCTCTAATACCAAGTGTTGTACCAAAAAAAGATGATATAAAAGCAATAAGGGGGTGAATTGTAGTTGAAATTATAAATAATTTTTTTTCTCCAACTCAAAAACATAAACAAATTTAAAGATAGGATTTTCAATCAATCATATTATCAAAATAAATGCATAACATAGGAATATATATGCATATTGGAAAATAAAACTATAAAAATATTACAATGTATATTTATAATTTTAATAAAATTAAAAAATAAAAAGTAATGAAAAAATACCATAGTTTCATATGAAAATCATTATACCCCTTAAAGGATATCATTTCCAAACACATCAGTCACATAAATTATTTTCTTATAGACTAAAGTGAACTGTGGATTTGTATAATAGATCCTAGGTATCATTATTTTCTAAACATTGAAGCATCATTGACTAAATTAATTTGGTGTGGAATCTTCCAAACTAAGAACCCCTTTGAATGAAACTTCAGTAGCAGATAACTCTATCCATGAGCATATCTTTGATATCCTCGATCATTAGAATTTTCAAGGTCACAGGACATTTTCAAACTCCACAATTTTGAAGATACATATTACAAAAAATATTCTAACCAGTAAAAACGATCGGTTGATGAATAATAATAAATAATAACTATGATATTTTCAATGAAACCTCACTAAATAAAATATGCAAGTAAAATCCCATTGGAAGAAAAAATACAATATAAATATCCCTAGGAAATAAGATGATATTTCCTTCAACAAAAATGTAAGAAAAAGCATATATATTTTATTTATTTTTTATTCCATAAAGGATCAGTTGAATTTATAGAATCAGTTGTAACAAAATTTAATTTTCATCTTATATGTTCTTTAAGATCAATTTTAATGACATTAGAAAAATAACTCTATATAACAATGAAACATGCATCTCAACATCACAACATATCAACATGTTCCCATAGTTAAATGATTCAGTTGGTTTATGGGAACATAAAATCAGAAATTAAGTCTACACATATATAACTTAAATTATATCTTATATTTAGTAAAAAAGCAATGAAAACTATTTTTTTATTTTCAAAACAAAGGATAAGAAGATTTATTTTACTCAAAAGGTGTAGATAAATGTAAAGGTTCTAGTTTCTTATGATTAAATGAGTAATTTTTAATATTTTGTAATGATAATATTAGAGGGAAACGACAGTTTATTAGGACAAACATACTATGTATTATAACTTAAGGAGGAATCCCCCAGCCAATGTTTCCCCATGTATGAATCTTAAGTGAGCATTGACTATGCTAACATAGCTTGAAATATCCCTTAGAAAAGTGTTACAACTAACGATGCCTCACATCAACCCCTAATATATTTTGATATATATATAACATTTCTTAGAGACTCAATAAACACTATGAAGTCTCCCTAACATAATTAACGTTTTGAAATATTGTTTTCAGGGGGAGAAATCATATTTTTACAAATATTTAGATTGGTGGAGACCAACATATCCTTTAGGGATAAAAAATAGGTGTTAGTAATCCAATGTTTTCTCGACCTACAACACACACAACAATAGTTCCATAATTATCCCTTAAATCTAATTCAATCTACATTCATCAAGGAACAATGTTTGCATTTATAATTTAGAAAAATTTTCCATCCTAATGTTGTATAATTATAATTCACTCATACATCATCAAATTACATTGGAAACCCTTGAGGAGCCATATATGAATATTCCAAAACTCCATTGAAGGATAAAAGTTATTATGTTAATGTTAAGAAGAGATCTTCACCATATATTTAGATAACTATCCATATGTTACACATGTAAGCCCAAAGGGACCAATATATATTCCTTGTACTCAATTGAAAAGATAAATTTTGAATGGATTAAAATAAATTCCACATGGTTAATGATTATATATAGATGTATGAGTACAATAAAAGTATTCTTAATGATGAATAAATTGATTATTACTAATGAAAGTGATCTTATCTTTTACTAATACATGTTTAGATCACACAAAAGAGTACTAAATAAAATTATTTATTTTTTATAATAGATGACACAAAGAAATTGAATGGTAGGTTCCCAACTAGAAGAGATATATAACCAAGGAAAACATCACCCAAAAGGTATTATGGTTTTATTATATCCTAGTAGGAGATAATAGAGAGGAAGAATAATCTGAAGGAGTGTATTGGAGATCAAGAGGGCTAACCATATATCATTATGAGGGTTCACTGATCCATTATTTTTATTGGGTCTTGATTCTTTTTTGATTTCTTATATAGTTAAGGTTTGTTATTAAAGTGATGAAAAGATAAAGTTTATTTAGTTCATTTACCTTGTTTCTATTTTTTATAAATGATTGTGTCTATGTTTCTCTCCCTTAAAGTTAACGATTCTTCCATTAGGTCAATGGATAGATGATCATAAGAGAGTGAGTTAAGAAATTAATATTGAATCTTATTGGATTTGGATCCCTATAACCAACTTATATGTACAATTTATTATTTATATATTAAAATACATGAATGTTAATTAACATATTATGATATGATGAATATTATTATATGAACCATCAATGGGATAATTTCTTTATAATATCTATTGGTTCAAATGTTTATAGAGTTCTCTAGTATTATGAGAACCTTGGAGTGTTATGAAAATGTTCTTAAACATATCTTATATTATTTTATAAAATATATATGATAGGACATAAATGATATTTTGATGTCAGTTATAGAGGGCTCGTAAGACATTGAGACTTCTACTCAAGAATCTCACACAAGATAATCTCCAAAAAAATAGGTTAAGAGAAAAAACTCACCAATAGGTTTTCCCTATGTTTTATGTGTTTTGAATATTCCTATCTTTAGACATGAATTAATCCTTAGACTTGATATTATTATTAATGTATATAATTAATTGTGTACTTTGATTTATTGATGAAAATTATGTTGACATGTGTGTATGATCTCAGGAGGGATATGATTAATGCTAAGAGGGGAGGGGGATTCCGTATTGGTCTTTTGTAATAACCAATTGACACTTTTATCCATTTATTCCTTTTCTTTTGTCTCTTTTACTAGTTTTGGTGAATTTATTCTCTAGTTCCCTTTCACCTCAATTAAATTTTTTCTTACTACAAAACCAAACAAAAACACACATACACACATAAGAGGCATAATGATTTACAAGGTTCACCTCTCAGTTTGAGAAGGCTCATCCTTATTGTGATTTAGCATAGCACAGGTTCACACAACCCACAAGTAAAATCATGTAAGTGTTACACTATTTTCTCCCAAAATTATAGAGTGTGAATCACATATACACATTTGGTGCATCCAGGACTCAGGTACATCACGTACCTCAATAATTTAATCTAGGGGAAAAATAAGATATTCCGACTCAAATGTATAATTTTGTCTTATATTTTATGTGGCACTCCTTCTTCTTCCCTTACACTATAAAAAGCCTCTTTTTTTATATATTCACAACAATGAACATAAAATCTTATTCCTTTCTTCATAGTATTAAATTGATATGTTATTCATTATTTTTCCTCAATGTTGATATGAGTATATAGATATTTTATTATCCAGTATTATTATTATATTTATTCTTCTTCCCATGAAAATTGATATGAAAAATACTTTCTTTTCTTCCTCTCTTCTTCTATCTTCCTTCTTCAGTGAAAAATAAATTGTACCGGATGCCTTTATTTTTATTCAACTCTTTATATTTTATTTGGATGACCAGATTTAACACCCTATTTTCTTATTTTATACCATAAAATATCTCACTAAGAATCTGTATCAGATCAGAAATAATAGCTCACTCAACAATTATTTTACAAACTTCAATATATATGTATATGATAACAAAAATAATAACTATAGTGGCGGTTTATCCTTTCCATGGTCTTCTCTCCCAAAATTTCTATTAGGTCCTATATGTAAATGGAAGATGGTTTATAGAGGCAGAATAAACTATATAAAAAATTCTTGATGAAAAATATTAATTTTGTAAATTAATTATCAAAGTTAATTATGAGAGTTAATTTTTTGTGGAAATAAAATAAGGAACACGGTGATGATTTTTAAAGTAGTTCGATCTAAAGTGGACCTAATTTACCCTTTTACCTCTCCACTCATACATAGATACTTGGTGACCTAATATGATTTTTGAAGGGGAATCATAATGTGATTACTAAATCCTTTTCTACGAATTGTATGGATAACCACACTAAAAAATGAAAAAAATTATGGTGATTCACAACCAAAATACAACACTAAATTTACATTAAGGGATTCCAAACCCAAGTGGTCTTGACTTTAGAATATGAGATTCACAACTCGATGAAGAGAAGAATAAATTATTGTTTATATAAAATCATAAATAGAAAACATAGTGTGCGTGAAAGATAGGAAGAATTGTCATAGACACAAGAAATCCGGATAAAGTAGAATAGAAACAAAGAAAGTGTAGGTATTGGATCCTGAGTAAAGTATCGGGTTATCTTGTCAAGATAGAAGTAGTTGTAGAATATTAGGTACTATCCTTGAGAGGTATTTCAATAGAAGAAAAAAATTTCACATAGTGTAAATCTATTTTTATTATCAAAAGAACATATTCTCAAATCTGTTGTGTATTTTGTATCCTTTTAAGTGTCATTAATCCTTTAAATATAATATATAAAACTAACATGGAAATCTATAACTTGTTAGAGAAATTAAAATTCAAAAATACATAATAATCCAGGGTAGATTAAATTATTATATAAAGTAATCATAAAAAATATCAGTTTAATTTAAATCATAAATACCAATTCAAACCCATTTGAATTAACTGTTAAATAATTCAAGTAGACTCCATAATAATATGTCAAAGTTATCCCATATACACCAAAAGATAATTTGACTATTTAAATTCAAATTTCAAACTTCTTTAATAGAGCACATAAAAAATAGGTATAGTAAATTAAATGTTACAAAACTAGATTAAACAATTTCCATGTTACTAAATATTAATTTAGAAAATAATAAGTCAAAAAATCAATTCAAAATAAACAAATTCTTAAATATTACAAAAATATATGATGTAACGGTGCACATGAATAAAGCATAAATTATTAAATATTTTAAAACATTTAAAAATAATTCTAAAACACATATCAAGGATTATATATATTATATATTAATTTTATAATTTAATAAAACACTTAAAATAATTTAAATAAAAATACAGTTAATGATATTATCAAAAATAAAAAAAAGGGCATGTTTAAAAAATTCAAATTTAAGAAAAAAAATAATTAAAGGAAATAACTATTCATTCCTATATAATGAACTTGCAGTTGGTATACATACCATACCCATAACGTAACATCAGTTGTGTTTTTTTTAGTGAAGTGATTGTACGAAAATTAAATCATGTGGTAACATTAATATAACATGTGGTCACTATATTGACCGTGTGAACAACTTGCAATCATTTAAATAATGACATGTGATAATAATGAGAATAATAAATGTGGTTGGTATAATGATCATTAATTCATGATAACTTGAAAATATAAGGCATGGTAGGTACCTTGGATTCACAATACGAACTCACAATAACTCACAGTGGACACACTTTATCCACAATAGGTATTTGACTTGTGGTAACTTTGAACAACTATTTCACAGTAGGTTCCTTCATCAAATCATGTTACATTGGATCCTACTATGTAGTAACTTACTTATACTACTTTTAGTAACAAGCATACTTCAGTAGCACACAGTAACAACAAAACTAGTTTAAAGAATGAGTTGTTACATAGAGTGCAGCAGCTAAGTTTGACTGCAAATCTACAGAGATATAGGTACACCGAACTAGTGTTTCATGTTTCTACCATGAAAGAAGATTTCATCTTGTAGGAGAGATGTGTGTTGTAAAATGGGCTTCTAATACTAAAGGATAATCTATAGGGTAAATAGGGGAAGAACATGTTGAAAGTTTCTTAATCACAAAAGATTCATGGTAGGTTTAAATTGGTTTCATGGTAGGTTGATTAATGTCATGGTATGTTGGATAAAGATTCATGGTAGGCTGTCATAATAATGGGGTTCATATACCACCTAATAAAATTTTTTATTTCAAATCTATTTTAAGGGAGAAGTGGGAAACCCTAAAACATAAAACAAATTCACAACGTGCTAAAAGATCACACAAAATTATCAAAAACTATAATAAGGTTATAAGAATTGTACACTCTATATAATTACCTGTGGAGAGTAGTTACCTAGATATCTGGGTCATTGTTGGTAAGATCTTCAAAATGGTTGTCGATTCTATACCATGTATGTATGAATTCATCTAAGTTGATTTCCCAATTGTTAAATCCTCGAGTAGGAGTTTGGTCTTGTTTTTGAATCCATGACTCTTTATTTTAATTAAAATCAACTTGAAGGAATTTCTCAAAAATTATATCAAACTCCTCCTGTGGAGCATTGGGTCAAATGAAAATTTCAAAAATTTCTTCTTATGAGTGAATAATAAGTTCTAGAGACTCCCCTTTTTCAGCTACCAATTCCCCTACCATTCCATTTTGTTCTCCATTAAGCATGGATTCCTAATCCAACACAATGATTTCTCTTTCGAATGATCTTTTAGCCACTTTATCACACACCTATTCCTGAACCTTGATTTCACATTTCGGTGCCTTACTGCCTATGATTAGAGGCTAATTTTACATTTTACTGGAGGCATATTTAACCCTTTTAACCATAGTTGATTCCCTCAGTTTTTATTCTATATTCTTATTCTTGGACTTACCTGAAGATCGAGTTACTATTGTTTTTGGAATGTTCAAGTAGACTTTGTGAGTTCCAGTTTTCTTCCCCCCCTATGGATCAAGAAATTCCCAAAAAGGATCTTACATTGCCTCTCATTCCTCGACCGAGACCCAACCATTCTATCCCCTTGATATTCATGCTCACAATCCATCATTGGTTTGGATTTAACTTCTTGGTCACTAGTCTCATTATCTTCTAAGGACCTTGATTCGACCTATTTCTTATTCTATCTTGGAATATAAGTTTTTCATCCTTCAGGATATTCATTCTCATTTCCATCTCTATTCAAATTGTTGAAATTATTTTGGATTTTGATGGACTTTGATGCTTCATTATTTCATCCATCCCTCAACATGGATAGAGAATAATATTCTGATTAGTAGTGTTGTATTTCTCTTCATGTACCCTTTCCTGAACAAGGATATTATCACCATTAGAAGCAGTTGAATGAGTTGACTGCCCATTGGTCAAATCACCATCCTTGATAGCATCTGTGAAGGATGGGACCTTAGCATATGTGGTTTAAGACAAGTTCCTATTTATCCCCTCACTCACCCTCCTTTTTACATTCTTGTCCCCCAAATCATGTCTTAATCCCTTAAACACATCTACAATTTTAAGATCTGACTATATTTCTTTCAACTCTTTATGGATGGTAGGAGGGAGATTTAACTCGTTGGTTCTTGGATCATCCACCTCAAGGCCTTTTCAATATGAGTCACCAACCAAGGTGATCTTTCCACCTTCCCCCAAATATTTTATAAGATGGCCCTCACCCAAAGAATAAGTAAAAAAGGGAGCCTGAGGAACCCCCATCGATCTATTCATGAACTGTAATATTCGAGTTCGATGTGAAAACTGGATGAACAGTAAAAGAACTGTTATTCCTAGAAAAAAATTCAGTACCATTTAATCTCACCTTCAATCACTTTTCCAATAGTATCCATTGGTTTCTTGGAGACATCCACTTCAACGTAATTTCTTGGAGATATCGGATGACAAACTACGTTGGTCCGCTTTTCTAAGTAGTGGAATCGACCCACTAGGTTTTCAATCAAGCATGGGATCACTGTGTTTTGAAATAGTAGGGGGAGACCAAGTAGAAATATCTATAACACTGAGACAAGGGGATCATGCTTCAAGTGAAAATAAAACGACCATTAAAATAAATAAAAAATACAAACTTGAGATATCGCACGTAGCATTCGCCCAAGTGGAGATGTGATATTCTTCCATCGAGAAAAGAACCAGAAGATGTCTTGAATACATGATCCCTACTATCACCTAATATTGAAACTTCCACTTTTTGAAGATGAATCTATCAAAAAAATCAACATAGAGACATCACTTACCAAAGAGGACAACTATAGAAATATCATTCATCGTGCAGGCCTTCGTGAACTATAGGGGTGAATGTAGGACCATCAAGACTCCATCAACATAAGATTAAAAATTGTGACTTATATCAATAGATGGGAAGATAGGGAGAGTGTAAGGATCCATGAAGGGAGTGAAATTAGATCGGCACGAAGGTGATTGAGGAGGGAGATGGTTCTCCTCCATCCCCAAGATAGGAAGACCGAGGAGGGGAGGCGGTGATGTTGTCATCACCTAGGTAATCCTGAGAAGAGAAGCATCCCATGAAACAACTATGAGGATTAATGGGTTTCACATGTGGTAACAAGACAACATAAATTTTAAATATTTCTTTATACCATATAAATATTATAATTAGTGAAAGGTATATAAGAATTAAATGTTTATAAACACAAGATCCTTCCAACATATCAAATAATTATTTGATCTGTCATCTATAACATGAGCTATCATAAAAAAATTATAACAAAATGAATCATAAAAACTCATTGGAATGTTGCAGAAGTTCGACCAATTTTTGAGGTGTCCAAATAGAATATTCATAATTCCATTACATTGAATAAAATTAAGATTAATTTCACAGATTTCAATAAAAGGTGTTTTCTCCAATGTATATCATGAAAGTTTTCGATGAAATATATAAAAAAATATGTTCTGGAAATTTTGGAATTACAAAACTGTTGCATAAATACTGGGAAATGTTTAGACCACTTAAACAAAAAATTCATACATCACGTATTCAGAATTAATTATAAAAAAAATATTATTGGATATCCCAAGGAATGATTCACCTAAGAAACCATACTATATAACTCAAGTTATGAGAGAATAATGAAAGAAAAATTTAAAATAATATAAATTGAAACATTATTATTTAAATAAAAACATAAAACTTGTTCGTATCAAAATGAAAATATTCTAGATACCGAACTAGATGTCATCAAAGTTGAATAAAAGTTAGATGAAAATATTCTATTTAATATGAAATAATTATTATAAAAATTAAATCCCTATAACTCAATATATAATAAAAATATAGATAGATAGTTATAATTAATTTTCACATAAAATAATTAAAGGATTTTTAATATTAAAAAATAAATCATAAAAAACAACATGTAGTCAAAACAATACATGCAAGAACATGAAACTTTTTTTCCCAAATTTTGTTTGATTATGAAAAGAAACATTTAAAACCTAGAAAATTTTATTTTATCCCCCTTTTTTGTAAATAAATGAAAATATAAAATATAAACTCACCCTATACATATAAAAAGATAAAGTAATTTATCTTACTATATCAAAAGATCAAATTTCATTTTTTCAAAATGAGATGAGTCTAAAGGATTAGTAAAGATGTATATAAGCTGATTATTAGTACACATAAATTCCAAAACAACATCACACATATTCACATAATCACTAATAAAATGAAATCTAGAATTCATATGATTTTTTCTAGAATACTGTTATGTATTTTTTGAAATAGAAATTATCAATGTGTTATCATAATAAATAGTCAATTTATTAAGATAAATACCAAAATCACATGAATCGTCATTTTTCTATAAAATATAATCACAACATCTAGTGAAAGATATATACTTATCTTTTGAAGTAGATAGATCAATAGATAAGCACTTATTAGAGGACTAAGAAATTAGAAATTATTCAAGAGAATGATTGATACCGAATATTTTTTTGTTAATTATAAAGCCTATGAAATTAGAGTTATAATATGATATTAAATTACAAAAAATTATATTTTGGATTAAAAATTAGAGTTAATAGTTTATTTAAAAAACTAAATTTTTATTTTCGAAACTTTAATATGGATTTCTTTAGGATCGCCATGAAAATTTTGATATAGACAAGCACTAAACCTGGTTCATCAAGATGAGCCCATACCTCAGGAAATATTTTTATATAAGGTATTTTACTCTACTATATTAGAGGATCTAATTGTATAAGTACCCAAGTAGATAGACATCGGTGGTATTGATAGATAAGGAGATGTCTCTGGCGGTAATGAACCTGGAGGTGACTGCACCTATAGTATAGTCAAAAATCTTGATGTTGTTAAATTTGATTCTATATTCTCTTAAAGGATTTTAGATCTTGAGAATATGTCTGGATTGGAGACTACTTCACCCACTATGATATCATCTAGGCAGTCAATGACCCTTAAACAAAATAAGGCTCATGTTGTCTCCACTTAAGCATTTATTTTTGTAGTTTTTTCTAATTGTGGTGTAGGTAATTACATTACCAAGTAGGTTTCCTTTGAGGAAATGAAATTTTAGGGGGATTCTAGAAGTTATATGGGGCTTAAGACTAATCAAGAAATGAAGGGGAACCTATATGAGAAGTTTCCATAGATATGGGTGAAACAAACTCTACTGAACCATCTTCAAATAATGGTTATGAGCCTTGAAGAAAGAGAATACCTAGAAGTGTGGATCATATATGTGGGGAATATCCCCTTATATAGGTAGTTAGTGGGGCCCAAATCATACTCATGATGTTTAATTATCCAACTTTTATTTCCTTTTTTATCATTGATTTTTATGTCGGTTTCCTTGACATGTATGATATCCTTCTCTTATATGTACTTTCTTATCTGAATAAAAGTGATTGATACTTTGTTCCTTATCACAAACATTTTCAAAAAAAATTAATATCAATATATTTACTAGATGCATCAACTTCTAATTTATATCCAGTACTCATAGGAATTTTCATAGACATATATGAGTTGAGACCAAACCTTTTAACCAATTATTTTTCATACTTAGATAGATTAAGAAATTTCTTATCTTTACTATGATAAATTTGAAGTGTAATAATGAAATTTTATTTTCCAATTAATATCATGTCAAACTAATATGACATTAAATTAGAAAAATCATTACAAAAAAATTCACTAGATGAAAAACAAATATCATCAACAAAAATATGTACAAGTAAAATATCATTAGAAATAGTTTTAATAAATAATGTAGGATCAAAAATACCTTTCTTGAAACCATTATTCAATAAATACAATGAAATCTAATCATACTAAGAATGAGGTTATTGTTTGAGTCCATATAAAGATCTACATAATTTAAAAACATGATTATGAGAATTTTCATTTTCAAAACCTAGGGGTTCAGAAAAATAAACTTCTTAATCTATAAAACCATTTAAGAAAATAGTTTTTGCATCCATTGGATACAATTTAATAAATTGAAAACAATAAAAATATTACAAGATTCTAATATCCTATGACCTTTCACCAGGTAAAAATGAATCTTTAATTTCTATACCTTCTTGAAAGTATCATTGGGAAACAAGTCTGACTTTATGTTTTAATAACTATCTAGATTCATCCATAATGATTCTAAAAATACATTTAGTTACAATTTCCAACTTATCTATAAGTAATTATACTAATGAACAAATATTATTTCTAAAAAATATATTAAGATTATTTTTCATATAATCAATCCAGTTAGCATCATTTAAAAAATCAATAATATTATTAGGAATAAGATTAGAAATAAAAGTAGAATTTACAAAAAAAAATCAACAAATAATTACTAGTTTTAATACAAAAATATATATTTCTAAATAGAATTGTCAACATAATGATCTCCATGATTCTTTCATGATCTAGGATCTAGTAAAGAATGAGTATCATCCCCCTAAATTGATTCATGATTATCTTGAGGTTTTTCTTAGCCAAAATTAAAATATCTAAACTCATCATCAATAACATTAAAATACAAATTTAATTTCACATTATTTTCATCAAACACAACATAAATATGTTTTTTAATAGAAATAATTATTTTAGTATAAACTCTATTAGAGTTACTATTATTATAATAACCAAGAAAATCACCTTCGTCACTTTTAGCATAAAAGTTTCCTAAATTATCCTTCAAATTCAAAATAAAAAAATTATAACCAAAAACTCTAAAATAACCTGATTTAGAATTTTTAACTTTAAACTATTCATAATATTTTTTCTTCAACAATGGTGTAACAAAAATTCTATTTAAAATATAATAAGAATCAAAAAATAGATTCAACCAAAAAATATCAAATGTTTTTTTAAAGGTTGGGGTCGAAGCCTCATTTTATTATTAAAGAAAAGAAAATACCTCTTTTAATTGGGTAAAGGGAGACCCATTACATAGCCCAAAGGCCCATTGTGCTTGTATCCCATTACATAGCCCGTAGGCCCAAATGTTTGGCCTAATTCCCATTCTATGAATAGTAACCTACCTACTATAATACCCGCACAGTAACACCGGTGCTACAGTCCCCTGTCACCGCTACAGTACCACCGATGCTACAATACTGCTACAGAAACCTACACCCAATGGGTTTTAAACCCCCATTTTTTATGTAGTATTACAAGGTGCTTACCACTAAGCCAAACCCCAACTACACCAAAAAATATTAAATGTTATCGTGCCTCCATCACATGTGTTTCAAGTTAACAAAATATATGGGTATCTGATTATATGTCATGATTATTCACTTTCTATATACCATATTCCATTATTGATACATCAAAGTAATGTTTTCTATAAAAATCAATTACTTGAGAATTTTAGTACCCAAGCTACTTTAGGTACAATCGGACTAGTAATACAATTTTTGGGTAGCCACATAGTATTTAAAAAATTATTGTATGGTACTCTAGATAAAAAAGATTTAGAAATAATATTCTTTCTAAATCGCAAATGCTATTTGAATATAATAGAAAATTCATTTACATAGTTTCAATTCATGCAAAATTTAATAATTATAATAGTAAACGTAAAACCATTTTTACTTTTAAAAAAATGATTTCTATACATTTGGGATAATCTCCTATCATATGCAATACAATATTTATTTTTATTTATTTTATTTAAATACATCATTTTATGATATTTTTTACAGCCTTGAATAATTGAAGATAATATTTTCATAAGACTTTAAACTTAATTTTTTAATTTTTCATTCAAATATTGAGTATATTTCAAATTATCATAAACTATAGAATGAGAAGCAGATATAGTATTTTTTATTTTTTCATTCTCTTGTAAATGAACTTTATTTTTAGAAAAAAAATCATTATTTTTATTAAACTTATTATATAAATTAGTTTTTTTGAAAACCTATTTTATTATAATTTATATTTATTTATTTAACTTAGAAACATTTTGAATTTTAGAATCATAATTAAAATCAGAACACCCATAATAAGATCTATAATCACTAACATGATTCATAGAATCTATGAAGTGTAATTTATAATATTATTAATCAATCAAATATTGTTCACTGGAATTTGTTTCTTTTATACAACTCCATATTGTTTTCAATACCTTTTCAATTATTGTTGTATTTGTCTTTATTATTTGGTTTTGTACTTTAAAGCTTGATATTTATTCTCTCTATATACTCAAAAAAGTAACGTATGAATTATTATAATTAGTACTTCATTTATTATCTCCCTTATGTTTTTCCTTTTGATGGTTTCTTCAAAATTGCTTCTTGAACCTTTATTTTTCATTTACTTGAAAACTCCAGTCACAATCTAAGACATATCTTCTTTTATACTATCTTGTAATTCAGAATCAAAAGATTCAGTAGAAAAAAATTCACAGATTCAAATTCTTCACCTTTTCTTTTCATTTCCTCCTCTCCATATATTTTCTTGAATTTTTGTTCGCACTAAAGCAGTGATCCAATCAATTCAACTTAAGTGTACTCTTTGACATTATTTATTTAATTAGGTGAAACCTACATTGAATTACATTTTTGGTAGTTATTTTATGACTCTTTTAGTAAGTATTGTGCCTTCAAAAGCTTCTCCATTGGAAATCATTCCATTCAAAAATTCTTGTGAATCAGTGTAAAATTGTATTTACACATTCTCCATCACCCATATGAATTCATGATACTCAACTAGAAGCTTTCTATGTTTGTTTCCAATCAATTTTTCTGATCCAATATGAGTAACACATAAAATCTTCTAAATATCATGAGCTATCTTACACGAAGATACATGAATAAACACAGTTATGTCAATTCCACAAAATAAAATGATCATAACTTGAAATTAAAAACATATAAATTAGAATTATTTCCTATAAAAGTATATGGGTAAGCTTCTGGTAGTGTGTACTATTTTTCTATAATGAACCAGTGTTCTATGAATAATTGCTTGAGGTATGCCTCTATTATGGATATCCAAAAACCATAATCATTTTTATCAAATTGGGGTCACTTATGATGAATCTAATCATCATTTTCATTTATTTCTACCAAATTAAAGATCTTGTCTGTATACTATAAGTTTTAGGAATAGGTCAACATAATAAAATATAAACAACAGACTCTATAGAAGGATTGGATAAATTGAAAAAATGAACAATCATTGATAGCAATTTTCAAGTACTAGAAATATAATAACAGAGATAAAAAAGTTCTTAATAGGGTTAGGCTCTAATACCAATTGTTAGGTCTCAAAGGGTAATATAAGATGGTTTAGAGGGGGTGAATAGGTTATATTAAAAAATTCTTGAAAAAATAGATTAATTATGTAAATTAATTAATAAAGTTAATTATGAGAGTTAATTTATAGTGTAAATAAAGAAATAACAAAATGGTGTATTTTATAGTAGTTCAGTCAAAATTGGACTTACACTACTCATTTACCTCTCTACTCAGTGACAGATACATTGTGCACTAATTTAATTTTTTAAGTGGAATCATAACTCGATTATAGAATCAATTTATATGAAATGGAGGGATAACCACACTAACATAATAACTTTTTTATGAGGAGTCACAACCCAAATACAACAATGAATTTAGATAATATGGGTTACAACCTAAATGGTTCTAACTTTATAATCAATGAGTCACAACACGAGGAAGAAAATAAAAAATTCTTTTTTATGTAAAACATAAATAAAAAACAGAGTGTACATGAAAATATAAAGAAATGTTACAGAAACAAGAAACTTGGAAGAAATTGAATTTAAATAAAGACAGTGTGGGTATTAGTTCTTTAGTAAGGTATTTGGTCGTCTCTTCAATGTAGAAGTAGTCATGGAATATTAGGTACAGTCCTTGAGAGATCATCCACTAGAAGAAAACTTTTTCACACACAATAAATCTCTTCTAATTCTATAAATATTGTATTCTTCTAACTATTTTGTCTTCTGGATCCTTTCAACGTTTCTCAACACCTTTAAATTGAATCTGTAAAACAAACAAAGAAATATTAAACTAGGTAAATGAATTTAAATTAAAAAAATAAATAATAAAATAGGGGAGATAAAATTATTATCTAGAATAATCATAAAAACTATCATTTAAATTTAAAACACAAAGACCAATTCAGACCAATTAGAATTTCCTGTTAAATAATTCAAATAGACTTCATAATAATAAGTCAAATCTATCCTATAATAATCCAAATCTGATTTGACTTTTTCAATTCAAATTTTAAGACATTAATGTAGCACGTTAAAAAAATTATACAACATTAAAAAATGAAAAAATAGATTGAATAATTTCCATCTTATTAAATATTAATTTATAAAACAATAAGTCAAAAAATGAACTCAAAAAATAAAAAAAAATATTCTAAAAAATATGATGTTAGTGGATGCATGAATAAATACTAAATTATTACATATTTTAAAACTATTTAAAATATTTCTAAAACGCATCGTATGGATTATATATAATATATATTAATTTTATAAATTAATAAAACACTTAAAATGATTAAATCAAATATGTAGTTATATATATTACAAAAAAAATGAAAAACAAAGCATGTTTTAATGATTCGTGTTTTAGAAAAAAATAATTAAAGGAATGAGCTAACCATGTACACCAAAAGCACTTAGCATCAGTATAATTATCGTGCCCATAACATGTTGTTAGTTGTCTTGTGGTCAGAAAAATTATTGTGGGAAAAATATATCATGCAGTCACTTGAATATTACATGTGGTCACTATAATGACCATGAGAAAAATTATGGTCATTTAAATCATCATATGCAATAATAATGAAAATGACACATGTGGTAGGTATACTGACCATTAATATATGTTCAATTAAAAATATAACACATGGTCAGTACCTTGGATTCATGATATGTACTCATAATAACTCATGGTAAGTACAATTAACCCACGATAGGTATTTAACTTGTGGTCACTTTAAACCACCACATCATGGTAGGTTCCTTTACCACTTCATAGTAGGTTAGATACTCCTTCATGGTAACTTACATATACAACTTGTGGTAACTAGTATATATACATAGTGATTTCAGTAACCCAAAGTAACTTCAAAATTGTTTTGAAGCATGAGATTTCGTGCATAATGAATCATCTAAGGTTGATCATGAGTGTGAAGAGGTTGAGGTACACCGAACTTGTGTCACATGTTACTTCCTTGGAAGAATGTGTCATCTTGTAGGGGATATACAATTTATAAATAGGGATACCAATACTAAAAGAGATTCTTAATGATAAGTAGGTGAATATAATTCAATGTACTTCTTAAGAACACAGGATAAATAGTATTTTTAAACTGGTTTCACGGTAGGTTGATTAAAATTATGATAGGTTGGTTTAAGATTCACGATCTCTTAACAAAAAATGGGTTTCACATGTGGTAACAAGACCATATAAATTTTGGATATTTTTTATCTCATCTAAAAAAATAATTAGTAAAACTTCCAGAATACATAAATATAGATAAACTCGATATATTTCCAATGGATCAAATAAATTTTCGATTTGACACCTATATGAGGAGATATAGTAAAATATATCAAATATAAAAAAATCTATAGAAAAATTCACATGAATGTTACATCACTTTGGACAATTTTGGAGGTATATAACAAGCTTTTCATATTTCCATGGAGTTTAATTAAATATAGATAAATTTATTATCATTATAACTTAACAAAAAACATGTGATTCTTATTTATATCATGAATATTGTCAAGGAAATATAGAAGAAAATATATTCAGGAAATCTGGGAATTCCAGAACTGTTGGATAAACTTTAGGAAATTTTTAGACCATTGAAACAACAAATTCATAATTCCACATAGTTTAATTAAATGTAACCAAATTTATTGTCTATATAAGGGAATATTTTCAATAATAAATGATCTATATAACTCATGTTATAATAGATTAATTTAAAAAATTAAAACACTATAAATTGAAACTTTTATGTTGAAACAATAACATGTAGCTTGTTCAGATAAAAATAAAAACATTCAAGAGATTGAATTAGACATATTCATATTTTAATAAAAGTAATATAAAATTATTATCTTCAAAATTTAATAATAATTATATAAATACAATCACTTATTATCTTTCAAACAATCTTCTCTCCCAATATTTCATCACAAATTTATTTTGTGTAACTGCACAAAATGAAAAGAAATTATCCTTCCATTAAATTCTATTAAAATGAAACCATAATCATATGTAATTAATTATGGATATCTTATTATGTATAATATCCCAAAAATATTCTTCAAAATTTCATCATGAATCATGATACAATTAACATGATTATCTTTATTGGTGGCTCAACTTAGTTTCACTAACATGATTATTTCTTTCAGAACACCCATACTTAAATTCTCAAATGAATAGGGTATTCTTCCTCCCATTTCTCTATAATGTGTGTCATAACCATAATATTTCCATATTTATTATCTCGCATATGTATCATTTATTTTGTATTATAAATCCCCCACATGAATAATTCATCTATGTGACATAATCAAATACATCTCTTAAAATAGCTACATGGATTAGTTAACTACGTCATTAAAAACAACTACATGGATTAATCAGCTACGTCACTGAAAAAAAATATGTGACCCAATAAGCTACATCACTGGAAATATATATGTGAGTCAATGATCTATATCACTAAAAACAACTTTGTGACTCAATTTTATATGTGACCATTCAGCTATGTGGAGTGGATACATGACCAATCCTCACTTCTTCAAACATACACCAGACTTCCCAAACATTAGCTTCCTCACATATATGCCTTCTTCTTTCTTTTAACCATAATTCTAGAACACTTTGTAGGAATCATGGAAGATTTAATAATGATATCTAATCCTTATAAGAGAACATCACTTTGGGTTGACTTATTTGAAAACAACCTTCTTAATCTTTCATCTAAGGGAGCTACAATCACTTCACCTACCATGTGTGTCATCAGCCCTTCATACGAAGACTTTTTCACGGTCACTTTCCAATCATGTGTGTTGAAATTTTATTATATGGACACTTTATTACATTTAATTGACCTACCTCATGTGTATAAATTTCTTCATATCTTTACTTTGTTATGGATACATGACCTACAGTTCATGTCAGCATTTCTTCATGAAGCCACTTTCTCACGGTCACTTCAAGCCACATCTTTTTCTCAGCCTTCATCCAATACCTGGATAGAAATCATCAAAATATTCAAATGATAGACCTTAAATAATAAGTATCTCCATATTTTCAAAGATAATTAAACTATATATTCATAACTTCAATACAATCCTCTAGGACATTTGTCATGTAAACATTATGCATCCAGTAAAGTGAGGAAATACTTAGGATTATCTTCTAATCCAAAACTTCATTAAAATCCATTTATATTTTAATGTATCCTAAAAAATATGGATGTAACTCCTACAAACATAAAAATCATAGAATATTTGATAAGAATGAAAAAAAAATATTAGGTTCCCTTCTTCAATAGGATTATTCTTCACATCATATTGACATCAAAATATGAAAATTAATTTATCAAAAAATAAAAATTTTAAAAAGTGGACTCAATAATCTACCCCATTGTATTTATTGATCAATACCCAAGTAGAAATGATATGTCAACATGTGTTATACCTTATCCTTAATTTTATTAACCTTTCATTTCATTTTTATCTCCCCCAGATTAACAATAAATAGAACTTATTTTGGAAAAGGATATCAATTCATACATAGAGATGTTCCATCAACCATTATACTCAAAGTCTACATGATCCATGATCAATGTAAAAAAAAGAGGGTTTAATCTTCACAACAAAGTTGTAACTTATGAAAATATAATGATATTTAATGAAATGAGTAATCACAATCTTGTCTTGAAGGGTGTCCAAATATATACCAGGATGAGACAAATGATTGATACCAATTGAAATTCAAAAATATCAACCCAAAAGTCCTAAACTCACATCAACAAATATATTAAAAACTTCAAGTATAAAGAATATGATTTGAAAATATCCTTGGAACTTCTTCATCCTTTAATTTTTATGACATTTATAAAAGTAAATTTTCTCCCTCTTTGATTTATAATGTGATTTTGTTTAACAAGGATGTGAGATAAATAATACATACCCCTTCAATGACATTTTCAAGAAATAACCTTCCAAAATGTTCAAATTTTCATGACACAAATAATTATAGAATCCACCACTTCACATGTATCCCTTCAAGGGAAACACTTATAAATATACTCATAATGATGAATATTTATATGAATAAATTTTAAGAAGTTGCAACATAAAGAATAAGGCAAAATAGATCTTCATCTTTTGGCTATCCAGTTTTGAAAACTTTCACAACTTTAGTTGAGATGATCTTCTTTAATACTTGGTCTTTAATATACAAAATATAGGATCAATAAAAAAATGGTATGTTCTTCATTCTTATTTTCCATGATATGATAGCACGTTATTAAACCAAATTAATGATGATCCTCTATTATATTTTTATTTTAATACCAATTGAGAAATAAATCAAGAATAATGACTTCTTCATCTTTTCTACCATGAATTTACATCAATCACTAATTCTCATGTTCTCACTATAAGAACTTACTTAACCTTAAATTACCTCTGTTATAAGAATAGATACAATAAAAATATTAATAGGAGAAGGTGGATCTTCCATATTTCTCAATATGAACAAAACTGTTGAGATTTTCTAAACTAATTTTATCCATTTCCACCAGTCTTCATTCTTACATACTTGTTTTTAAAATTTTATTTGGGATTTGGTAGCATAGATCTCATCACAACTTCCATTTATTTTTCTGATAACGTTCTTATTTCTTTATCCATCAAATCATATCCATCTCTAGATATAGTATTAATTATTTTGGGTCTTCTTCTAGTGATTTTGAGAAACAAACATCAGAAATGTGTCCAAATTTTTTTAATCCCTCTCAAAAAACTTCTCTAAATAATGTTTTTAAATTTTTTAACCACCTATCATGAAATTATTCTTCTTTATATGGAATTTTTTTACCTATTTCACTATCCATTTCTTATGGTTATTCTAACATTCTTTCTCTCTCCAAATTTGTTGTGAAACCCACAAGAATGTCTTTGGGAACATTAAAAGATTTCTTAGAGTTTCCACATGTCTTATCATGAGTTTTATTCACATTTTACCATTTATATGTGAAAATACTTCTATAAATTTTGGATTTTATTTAATTTTAATGGTATTCAACTTTTTTCCCAAGGATCTTCCACTTACCATTTTAGACGTCATGGGAGAATTATTATTTTTATTTATTCAACCTTTGTACCAAGGATAACTATTATTTCATAAAAAATATTCTATGGTATTCTATTATTATTTTGATTTAATACATGAGGTGATGATAATGGGCCACTATTGTGACCACAACCTCTTCCAACATCAAAGGAATATTTGAGTACATCAAATATGTTTCATGTATAATGTTTTTTTTATTTTTCTTCTATAGTTTAATCTTTACTAACTTATCCCCCATTACATAGGATTCCTTTGTGATTTAAAATTTAAGGGATTGTACCAAAAATCAAATGAAAAATTCACAAAAATATTAAATCCCCAAAAAATACCCATAAACCTTGATCTTATTTAATCAGTTGCATACTACCCAAAATTTCAATCATAATTAGTATGTTGTTTTTGGGTCTTCTTAACCACCTGTTGGGATCATATTGGGGAAAAAACTTACACAATTATTCTTTTCTCCATGTACATAGTGGTAGGATATTATTAATTTCTCATCATCCATATTTTTATAAAAAAAATTACTTAAAATTGTAATTTTTTTAGAATCATATTTAGAAAAACTCTTACATTGAAATATGGATGCTACCTCTATCTTCATAGCTACTTGAGAGAGATTATCGGGTGATGTAATGATATTCTTTCTATATAATGGTGGTATTTTTTTAGTATAATTCTCTAAAGAACACAATTTGGTTGGATATATGTACTTATTTGATTGTGAAGTCTCAACATGAGTCTTTTAATGATTGGCCAATTTTATTTATAGAACAAGAAATCTCATATTGAGAAAATTATTTTTATCTTTAGTAAATTACATTTTATCTTCAAAGTCCTTCCTCGAAATCTCAACATTCACTTCAAGTAATGTATCCTTTTCTTTTAAAAAATGATTATATATCTTTGATCCTCTTGTATTTTATATTCAATTGATAATTCTTGACATCAATGTTATTTTTAATATTTTCTTCCAATTCTTGGATCTTCTTCTCAAACTCTTCAGTAGACTCATTCATATCATGTATTGTACTGAGACACTCTTATTTAAATTTAGATCATATTTATTCAAGATCCATATAATAATATTCTATGATAGAAATGTGTTTTTGAAGCTTTATACAAGTTAGATCTCTTTTTTTAAATCTTACTCTAAGTTATATGCCTCACCTTCCAGTAAAGTGATATCCTCCTACATGATTTCCATAGTTTCTCAAATAATAGAGACCTATTCTTTAGAAAAAGAATAAATCATACACTTAAATTATTTAATAGATAAATCTATTTACATATGATATAATTCAAATCAATATTCTTCTTGTGGATAATTTAAGATAGAATTTTCACACACCCTTGGATCAGAGGAATCCCTTGACCCCTTTGAGGTAGTAACATTGTCCATATCCTTTCTGGTACACTAAAACACAAGTTCTTCTCCATCCAAGATAGATTTGATTTCTAGTCTTAGAGCACCTAAAATATTTTCCTTTTCGATAATAAGGACAACCTATTCATCTTCACCTTCTCTTTCTTTTTCCTATTTATCAATGTCCTGGTAGATACTAAATTATTATTTGAAATAGAAATAAATTCTCCAAAACTGCACGTCATTATAATTCCAGGAAATAAAATTGAAATATTTATAGGGAATAATTTAATATTGAAAATCCAAAAGAGGAAGACCTTAGTTATGATACCACCTTTAGGATCCCAGGAGGGAAATTATTTATATATATGGAGGGGTGAATTAGTATTGGTCATTTTTGAATAAGTTATTCATACATTTATCCTTTTATCCCTTTTCCTCTTACTATTTCACTAGTTTAGGTGAATTTATTCTCTATTTATATCTCACCTCACTTATCTTATTTCTTAAAGAACCACCAAATACACACACACACAAGAGGCATAATGATTTATAAGCTTGAACACTCATTTTGATAAAGCTAATTCTTGATGTGATCTTGTAAAACCAATGTTTTCACAACCCACTATTGAAACCCTGTGATCATTACATTATTATCTCTTAACAATGTAGAGAGTACATTACACACACTTGTTCAGTGCATGCCACACTCAGGTATATCTTTTACCATTACAATTTAATATTGGGGAAACAACAAGATATACTATATCCAATTGTTGTATAATTTTTTATGTTATGTGCTTCCTTATTTTTCCCTTTCACAATATAAAGTCTCGTATTTTATTTGTATACAAAAAAATTCACACAACGTCTCATTCTTTTATTCAAAGTAGAAAACTGATATTCTACTCCATCTTATTCTTCTATGTAGATATAAGTATACATATATTTTATTCTGTATTATTCTTTTTCTTCTTGTTATTGTTTAAATAAATATTCATAGTACTTTATTCTCTTATTCTATACTTATCTCATTATTATTTAGTTAAAAATATACTATTATAGACCTCCTTCTTCTTTTAATATTTAGGATGAATATGGATGACCATATTCATATCTTTATTTTATTCTTTGATACCATAATATATCCTTGAGAATATTATCTAGATCAACCATAATAGATTACTCGACAGTTCTTCGACAACCTACAATATATATGTGTGTGTGTGTGAAAATAATAATAATAACCACAACATTATTTTCTACTTCACGTGATCTTTCCTCCCAAAATTTTCTCCATGATTTCTTAATCACTACTATACAAAATAAAAAATAACTATTTTTCCTTTTAATTCACTCAAAATGAAACATGGAATATCTTTCATTAATTATTGATATTATTTGTTGTATAATATCCCATAATTATTCTTCATAACTACGACATGAATCACAATCCAAATATGATGATTATAATCATTGCAGTCTTTTATTAGTTATATCATCATGATTATTTCTTCCATAACTTCCTTATTTAAATACCCCAACGAATCAGGTATTCCTCCTTCCATTTCAGCACATGGTTTTTAATAATAAAAATATTTCCATCTTAATTATATCAAATGCATCATTGACTATATATAAGAAATACCCCATGTGAATAATTTTACTATATGACTCAATCAATTAAGTCAATAGAAATAATTTCGTGGATCAATCAGATTTGTTGGTGAAAATGACTACGTGGATCAATCAACTGCATAACTAAAAATGTATATGAGAATCAATCATCTACATAATTGAAAAGGACCATGTGAATCAATCTACTACATCATTTAAAACAACTATGTTAATCAATTGGCAATGTAACCATTCACCTACATGGATCACCTATGTGACCATTCTTCCCATCTTCAAACAAACACCAGACTTCCTAAAAATTATCTTCCTTGTTTATATGACTTCTTATTTATTTAAAATATCATTGAAGAAAACTTTTTTATAATCATGATAAATTTTATCATGATATTTAATCACTAGAAGAGAACTTCACTTTTCATCGGTTGATTTGTAAAAAACATTTTTCTTCATTCTACCAAGGTATTCCACAATCACTTCATCTAACATGTGTTTCAACACTCATGCACGAGGTCACTCATTTATGGGGACATAAAACACCATGCATGTCTGCATTTCTTCATTAAACCACCTTCTTATAGTTACTTGACCTACCATTCATGACTATATTTCATCATGTGATCACTCTTTACATTTACATTTCCTACCATGAATGTTCACATTTCTTCATATGGTTAAATTCTCTTAATCACTTGAAACAACATATTTTGTTCATATTTCATCCAAATCCTTGATATTGTTGGGAACACTTTGTGTATGAAGATTGTATTTGTTGTCAATAGTTGTCAATACTCGTCAAAATGAACAAGGAGATGAAGAAGGACTAAAAAGTTAGTAGAGATTGGCCGAAGTGAGGTTTCCTGGAGAATTGTTATGGAATCATAGCATTGGATGTCATACTTGAGAAATTCTCTAAGAAGATCAATTCAGACGATTTTTGAACTGATACTAAGTTCAAAGAACTTGTGTCAAAGGTGACACATTGTTTACAACAATGAAGAATGGTGAAATATCATCCATCTAAGGAGGATTGAAGAAGATGAGGATTTAAAGAAAAGAATAATATGATTTTAATGAAGTAGAGAATGATGGTTGAAGAAGAAGAGAGAGTGTGGAAGGACTTGGCATTCTAAGAAGGTCATGAATTACACATTTCCTTGAAATCGGATGATTGTTGCATTGTTCTTAAAGTTCCAAATACATGTATCAAAGGTGATATATTATCTGCAACATTGAAGGTATTTGAACAAGCATCAAGCCTCCACTTTTGGATGAAGAGAGATGATTGGAGTTCTTTGGAATTATCACTCCAAAAGGAATTCATGATTTGAAGTGAGGATGAAAAAAGTACTTTGGAATTCATATTCCAAAAAAAATGGACAAAACTATTAAGATGCTTTGCTGATTTTTATTTCAAAAATATCATAAGTTTGGAGAACTTGTGATGCAAGCATTATGAAGGATAGGGAGAGTAAAAGAAAGTGGCGCGCAAGTCAAAAGCGGCACGCAAGTGTGGCATGAAAGTATATGTGGCGTGCAAGTGTATGTTGCGCGCAAGTCATATTTCAGCATCATCATATCAAAATATGACAAAGGATAGAAAGTGTCGCGCAAGTTCTGGAGTGGCGCGCAAGTTCTGGAGCGGTGCGCAAGTGCTAGAGCGGCGCGCAAGTGCTGGAGCGGCGCCCATGTGTAAGTGGCATGAAACTCACCAAAATTCCTATAAATAGATGACTAACCTCTCATTTTTTAAGGCTCAACACTAAAGAGAAAATTTGAACTCTGATCGCGCAAGAAGAAGTGGAGCGCAAGTTGTCAGAGGTGTGCAAGCAGGGATGTGTCTTCAAGAAGTGTGTTGTGTATAAGTCAAAGTATTGGCGCGCAAGCAGGGAGGCGTGCAAGCAGGGTGGCACAAAAGTAAGGATTGGTGCGCAATCTGTGATTTTTTCTAGAAGTTATTACCATCTTATGATCAACTGAGATGATGCTAAGTTGATCTAGACTTCATTGTTTTTACAATCACAAATATAACATGTGATTCTAGAAAGAAGAAGAATAAGAAAAGCTCAGCGCAGATGGGTTTGCATTGAAAGAAAATGTGTGAAGAAGAGTAGGTTTTAGTGCCGCTGGTTTTTCATTGAAGAAGTAGAAGAAGAAGAAGAAGAAGAGTGTGTAGCTTACAGGTTTGCTACATAGAAAGAAGAGAAGAAGAATAAAAAGAACATATTATGCCCAATTTAAGCCTACAATTCTTTAGGGGAGTTTAATTCAGATGATGCTATGTGAGCTGATCCTCAATTTTTGAATAATCACATTGGTATATATGATTCTGGCCAAGAAGAAAGTAGAATATTTAGTGCAGTTGGTTATTGCACTAAGATTAAGAAAGAAGAAGTCTAGTGTACTTGGTGTTGCACTAGAGAAGAAGAGAAACAAAGAATGAAGAAATTCTAGCCTACTGCTTTGCAAGTAATCAAGTGAAGAGCACTAAAGAAGACCAAGAGAAGAACCTACCTTATCAAGAAGGAAGAAGACTATCTCTATAGGAAGTATAAAGAACCAGCTAGAGGCTTCAAGTTGGACTAGACTATCACCAGTCCAGGGAAGAGGATTATTTCCCACCCCCCTCCAAAGTGTAGGGACTTACACTGGCTGGAGGATTGTTTTTCTAGCCACTCCATTGTAACACCATATTACATTATAGTGTAGAATCCATTCAATGGTTATTCCCATGCATGGCAAGGATGTAACTACTCTTATTGAGTGGTGAACCTTGTAAAAATATCGTGTACATATTTTTACTGCTTTCTATTATTGCATGCGAAAGGGAAAAGAGAATAAGATAATCAAGATCCTAACATATCAAGAGGTATAAGGATAAAAGTTGGAATTGGTTTAAAAATTCCTCAAAACTGATTCACCCCCCCCCCCTCTCCGTGTTAGGTATATCCCAAAGTAGTCCTCTCAATTGGTATCAGAGGGAGTTTAACCTCTATTGGATTATCTATAGTGAATTTATTCTCTTTTGAATATTTGAGTTTCTTTCCTGAATTATCAATGAAGTGTGATTTCAGTGAATATTCAGTTATCTATGAACATAAGGCTATATCTATCAAGACCATGATGAATAGGAAAAATAAGGAGAAAATAAATTTAAAGAAGAAGTTCCTCCTATATAAAGAAGAGGATGTATTTGGTTCTCCATATCTGGCAGACATTGAAGACACACCAGACTTGGAAAGTTATGAGAAGGTGGCTCAAGTTTTCACTAAGAAGATGGATAACCTTTATAACTTAAATGATAAGGAGGTATGTGTTAGTACATTTGGAAATTATTCTCATGATGAAAATGCTAGCACAAGTGGTGATGATCAATCTACAACATCTCAAGAAATATCAGTTGACAGATTAAGAATGATTCTGCCTGGTATTCCTGAAGAGAGTGCATCTCTTGTTTGTGGAGTATTTCAATGCATGCAGGAAAATATCACTCAACTGGAAGAAGAAACTCATGCTTTGGAGAAAATCTTACAATCAAAAATTGTCGAATGTTTAAAGATCTCCAGACAGGTTGGATCCTTTGAAGCAAAAAAGAGGGGATTTAAAGTAAGTTCTTCAAATTGGTTCAAATATGTTGAAGAGAAAGAGGGAGTCATTAAGACTCTAGAATATAAGATCCATGCATTTGAAGAATATATGAAAAAGAGAAATGATATCAAGGAGATATATTTGGAAGAAAACTCCAAGAAGATCAAAGAACTTGAATCTTTTTTACAAAACAAAGTAAAGATGCATGAAGATTAAGTTGAAAGACTAAAGAAGTCTTGTGAAGAGAAGATGACTATGATTGAAGAACAGGAAGTCATCCTCAAGATGAGATGGCTAGAATTTGAAGCTGAGTTTACTAATCTTGAGAAGACACATATTGAGTTTCCACAAAAGAAGGAAACAGTTGTTGTCAGTATTTAATGCACAATGGAGGATTCTACTATCAAAAGACCTCCAACATGTGATAATAAGATCTTGGCTTTTCTCATTCATCTATCAAAAGCAGTAGAGAAAGTAAAGGTACCATCCCAACCAACTTGTACTAATGTTTTTTTCTACGAAAAGTACGGGTTGGAAGAAAAATTCTAAACATGTACGGATGAAGAAAAGTGAGAAGAAACCTATCACCATGTATATGGTGGATAGGGGAAAGAGTGTGGAAGATATCTCCCCACATGAAGCATAACATACCAAGAAGAAGATTCAGCAACCTTATAAATAAGATGGGAAGAATTCAAGGTTTGTTGGTCAATGCTGGGGTTGTAATAGATTTGGTCATTGTGCACTAGATTGTCGGTACAACCCCTTAAATGTAAAACCATGGATAAAGATCATCTCAAGGGGGATAAATCTAGAGAAGAATAAGAAACATCCACATATCCAAAAGCATCTGTATACTACAAACAAATTTGGAATGTTACATAACATCTGTGATGTATGCAATAGGAGTGGTCATATGAATGGTGCATGTTCATATATGAAAATAAGACCACAGAAGATGAGTAAGAATGAAGAATCATCCTTGGGAAGAAATAAAATAAATAATATGAAAACAAATTCACCCAGGAAGATTTCAAGAAATAAATATGAGAAGTCCTTGGATTATATATCCAAGAAGGTGAATGGTGGTGCATCCAAAATAACTACTAAGAAGGAAGCCACTTAGAAAAATCCATGTAGAAGATCCAATCTTGATGCCTCAGTCCCTAATGATATTTTAGTGGTTTGTCCAGATGATTTGGAAAGAATGAGAAAGATGGAAGATGCACAGGCTAATACTTATTCTAAAAGCAAAAGGAATATTCTACATGAAGACAATGAAGTTTTGTGTGTGAGGTGAAACAAGGTTGGTCATACTATTAAAATATGGATTGGATTTAATCCAGCCCAACAAGAATTTCTCAAAAATATGAAAGCTTCACAAGGAGATTCTAGTGCTTTGAAAGCCCTTGAAGAAATAATATTCACACACAAAGAGATGGAAGAAATAGTGAGGTCCACACAATCACAGTCAACATTGAAGATCAGTTGTGAAAGTGTGAAGAATGGAGCATCTGGGTTGAGAAGATCATCTCAACCTTGTTGTTCACATTTATGGAAAAAATAGGATCCACCTTATTCCATTAAGCCTTTGTGTATTGTATTTTTTATTATCATACAAGGAATTGAAGGTGAAGTAAGATCTCAGGGAGAAAACCTGGGATTCAGTGAGGAGAAGTGTTCCCTTGAGGGGGAGACACAAGAAGAAGCTGTCAGAGTCATTATCTCAATCAGTATCAACCTCAGTTGGTATAAAATTCAACTACTCTGAAGATTTTCTGAAGATCATGTTGTTGGAAAAGGTATGTCATTTCTTAATCTCTCATCCTTGGTTACTCAAAATAAATATATTTTTACAAAGGGGGAGTAACTAGGTCAATCAGTGACATAATAAGAATGAAAGTGCCCCAAGGCCGCTTATGCTACTAATTTCACCCTAATGTTTTTGATCCTTTTTTGAAGTGAGTGTAGGAATTTAAATATTAATTATTTCATATCAAATTCAATATCTTTGTCCTGGAATGAAACTGGAAAACCCTTGAAGACAGGTGTAGGAGATTTCATCTCATGAGGTATCACGATCAGTGGATAATGGACAACTTTTTTGTCTAAATCAAATTCTCTTGTTTTCTACATCGAGCTTTTATCAAGTAGACTTAGAGTGAAATGATTGATGAAACACTACTTAAGTAAGGAATGATACCCTCTCTACCATGAAATTTGTATTTATTGTCAATAAGGGGGAGAGAAAGTGAAATGAAAGTTTGAAATGAAATGGGAGGGAGAAGATTCTTATTTTTACATTGACACATTCATTTGAGGAGACTTTGTGGTATTGACAACAAAATACAAAGGGGGAGATTCTTGGGACCACTTTGTGTATGAAGATTGTATTTGTTGTCAATAGTTGTCAATACTCTTCAAAATGAAGAAGGAGATGAAAAATGACTAAAAATTTAGTGGATATTGGCCTAAGTGAGGTTTCCTGGAGAATTGTTATGGAATCATAGCATTGGATTTCATACTTGAGAAATTCTTTAAGAAGATCAATTCAGACGATTGTTGAACGGATACTAAGTTCAAAGAACTTGTTTCAAAGGTGACACATTGTTTACAATAATGAAGGATGGTGAAGTATCATCCATCTATGGATGATTGAAGAATAATGAGGATTTAATGAAAAGAATCATATGATTTGAATGATGTAGAGAATGATGGATGAAGAAGAAGAGAGAGTGTGGAAGGACTAGGCATTCTAAGAAGGTCATGAATTACACATTGCCTTGAAATCAGATGATTGATGCACTCTTCTTAAAGTTCCAAATACATATATCAAAGGTGATACATTGTCTTCAACATTGAAGGTGTTTGAAGAAGCTTCAAGCCTCCAATTTTGGATGAAGAGAGATGATTGGAGTTCTTTGGAATTAACACTCCAAAAGGAATTGATGATTTGAAGTGAGGATGTAAGAATTACTTTGGAATTCATATTCCAAAAAGAATGGACACAACTATGATGATGCTTTGCTGATTTGTATTTTTCAAATATCTTAAGTTTGGAGAACTTGTGATGCAATCCTTATGAAGGATAGGGAGAGTAAAATAAAGTGGCATGCAATTCAAAAGTGGCGCGCAAGTGTGGCGCGCAAGTGTATGTGGCGTGCAAGTGTATATGGAGCACAAGTCATATTTCCACATTATCATATCAAAATATGACAAAGGAAAGAAAGTGGCGTGCAAGTGCTGGAGCGGCGCGCAAGTGCTGGAGCGGCGCACAAGTGCTGGAGCGGCGTTCAAGTGCTGGAGCGGTGCCCAAGTGTATGTGGTGTACAAGTCACCAAAATTCTTATAAATAGATGACTAGCCTCCTCATTTTTTAAGGATCAACACTTAAGAGAAAATTTGAGCTCTGATCGTGCAAAAAGAAGTGGTGCTCAAGTTGTCAAAGGCGTGCAAGCAGGGAGGTTTCTTCAAGAAGTGTGTTGTGTATAAGTCATAGGATTGGCGTGCAAGTAGGGAGGCACCCAAGTAGTTTGGTGCACAAGTAAGGATTGGCGCTCAAGCTATGAGTTGTTCTATAAGTTCTTACCAGCTTATGATAAACTAAGATGATGCTAAGTTGATCTAGACTTCATTGTTTTTACAATCACAAATAGAACTTGTGATTATAGAAAGAAGAAGAAGAAGAAGAAGCGATCAGTGCATATGGTTTTGCATTGAAAGAAAACATGTGAAGAATAATAGGTTTCAGTGCCGCTGGTTTTGCATTGAAGAAGCAGAAGAAGAAGAAGGAGAGTGTGCAGCTTACAGGTTTGCTACATAGAAAGAAGAGAAGAAGAAGAATAAGAACAGAGTATGCCCAATTTAAGCCTACAATTCTTTAGAGAAATTTAATTCAGATGATTCCATGTGAGCTGATCCTCAGTTTCTGAATAGTCACATTGGTATATGTGATTCTGGCCAAGAAGAAAAAAGAAGATTTAGTGAAGTTGGTTATTGCACTAAGAAGAATAAAGAAGAAGTCTAGTGCAGTTGGTGTTGCACTAGATAAGAAGAGAAATAATGAATGAAGAAATGATTGCCTACTGCTTTGCAAGTAATCATGTGAAGAGCACTAAATAATACCAAGAGAAGAACTTACCTTATCAAGAAGGAAGAAGACTTTCTCTATATGCAGTATAAAGAACCAGCTAGAGGCTGCAAGTTGGACTAGACTATCACCAGTTCAGGGAAGAGGATTGTTTCACAACCCCCCCCCCCCTCCAAAGTGTAGGGACTTACACTGGCTGGAGGATTGTTTTCCTAGCCACTCCATTTTAAAAGCATATTACATTATAGTGGAGAATCCATGAAATGGTTATTCCCATGCATGGCACAGATGTAGCTACTATTATTCAGTGGTGAATAATGTTATTAATATTTTCATGACTTATTATATTCCCCCTTTACTGATTTTATATGAAATGTGCATAATTTTTGTGAAATATTAATGTTTTAATATTAAGTATAATTTTTGAGCATTTTTAGAAGTAGTCCAATTGAGTCAGTTTAATGTTTTAACTATAACTGTCACCATACGAATCCAAATTGTGTGGTTCTTGTTTTTTAGGATTCTCCTTTCAATATAAAACATTTCATTAGAAGGAACCATGATCCAATTCTGCCATTTGAAGGGTCATATGGTCCTCACAAACAAGACCAAATAATCTGTGAACAAACTGGACCAGCCTTGAAGATTGATTTACTGGGCTCAATACAGAAGTCCAAAAACATTAACTCTCCACCATAATTCGGGGGACACTAAATGTCATCTTGGATAAAAATTTCATGTCCCAAATCCAAGTACAAGGGGCCCAAATGAAGCTTTGAAGTCCAGCCCACCATTCTGTCCGAGAATTAAAATCAGTATACTATTCATGAAATATCTCATGATGTAAGCATCAAATCGAGCTGAGATTTTTCAGTGAGAAATTGGAGATATAGGCGGCCGACTTTGTTGAATAAGTCATTCGGATTTGAAGTCATCTTCCTGTTCAAAAATCCATTCACATTTTGGCCATCGAAAAAGCATGGATAGAAATGGACAGTTTACCTTTGTTTAATAAAACCGCCATAACTTTGGCTCCACTTGTCCAAATTCTTCCATATTTTGACAGTAGTCTTACAACATTATTGTATACAACTTTTAGGAAGGAGATATTTGAAGATTTGGCTTTCTGTATATCCAAATTGGCGATGCAAGTGGAGGGACAGATTGGGAATGCAAACAGTCCACTCCTTGGGCTATAAATACTCTCCCCTTCTCTCCTTGAGAGGGGTTGGAATTTCAGAAGAGAGGAGATCATATTGGCACGACCAAAGCTTTTCCAAAGGCTTTGGAGGACCTGACATACTCAAGTTTTCACTTGAGAGACCTTTCCTCCTCTCTTTGTTTTCACTTACTTTTGTGTTTTTCATTTTTGTAATTTTGTAAGTCCTTTCTTTTGTAATTCTGTTTTAATGCAAGTTTCTTCTTCAATATCTCTTATTATCCTCCACCTTCTGTATTTTAATATTAATGTTATTAAAATAGTTTAAATTCAGTTCAATCCCCTTCCCTTATTTTGCTTCCTCATTCAATCGAAAATCCGTTTTTAATTATCATCATCGTTCGTGTGTGTGTGTCAACGTACCACTCTTTTCTAATCCCTTTCTTTTTCTTCTATTCTTAATTTATCATCATAATTATTTTAACCAGAATATTAAAAATCCAAATAGCTGAGTAAATCTCTCATTGGGTTGAGTTATAATTCGGGGATGTTAAGTGATTGAGAGTTTTGCTCGATGAGTATTCTTTAAATTAATATTGTGTATGTTAAACTTAATATGTCATGGATTAATGATATGTTTTTTTAACGAGTGGTTTCCATGGATTATTGGAACCATAAATACACTACCATAAATAAGTTTTGATTGAGATTAGAACCCTAAGTTAAGTTAAGGCTTGGATTAAATCCTTCACACTTAGGAATTCCAATCAACGTCAACTTATGACATGGGTGTTAATTTAATGCAATACAAAGTAAGGCTCAAGGATATCACATGCTTAACTCCCCAATAATGAACTCACCCCAATCTTTATAAATTTGGTAAATCAAACATCATCCATAAATCATTTCAATTAAGCTCTGCAAACAAACCCCCCTAATCAAAATACAATCAACTAAAAACAAACGACTATTACAAAGTATCATCGCCGAGGATTCGACCCGAGTGCTGCTATACACATTAGCAGAGCACCGGAATTTTGACCGGTCGATAGGCAACAATCGGACGTGCATTTCAAATGGCACCGTTGCTGGGGATGGTGCTTTAAGTAGTCATTAGTTTCTGGTTATTGTAAAAAAAACCAAAAAAAATCAAAATTTTTGAAAAAAATTGAAAAAAAACACAATGAAAAACCCGTCTTCCTCTTAAAAATCATAAACTGAAAAAATACAAAGGAAAACCCGTCTTCCTCATCCTTTATAAATCTCTCTGAATGCCCCGCAGCCTCCCAAACAATCCCTCAGATTTGTTTGACCCTGAAATTGATAGAACTCTTCGTCGACTTAGGAGGACCATTAGGGATAACCAAATCACCCAAGAACCAGTCATTGCCCTACCAATTGAATTAGATATGGCCAATCCTAGGGAACAAACATTGAAAGAACTTGCTTCCCCTGATATGAATTACCAACCTCTTGGTATTCAATATCCAAACATTGAAGCTGACTTCGAACTCAAATCAGGTTTGATTCATCTTCTCCCTCATTTTCACGGGCTAGCCGGTGAGGATCCACATCTTCACCTTAAAGAGTTCCAAGTAGTATGCTCTACCATGAAGCCTCAAGGGGTTTCTGAAGAACAAATCAAGCTTAGAGCTTTCCCCTTTTCCCTATAGGATTCTGCCAAGTCTTGGCTCTACTACCTCCCACCTGGTTCCATAAACTCATGGGTTGACATGAAGAGACTTTTCCTTGAGAAGTTCTTTCCCGCTTCCCGAACAGCTTCTATCTGAAAGGAAATAAGCGGCATCCGTAAATTCCCTAATGAATCACTCCATGAGTATTGGGAGAGGTTAAAAAAGCTTGTGGAAACATGTCCACACCATCAAATCCCTGACCAACTCCTGATCCAATACTTCTATGAGGGGTTATTGGCTATGGAGCGAACTCTCATTGATGCCGCAAGTGGCGGTGCTCTTGTTGACAAAACTCCTGCAGCTGCACGAGAACTCATAAGCAACATGGCTGCAAACACGCAGCAATTCCATACTCGAGCACATGCTCAAGTGAAACAAGCCCAAGATAATCAATCCATAGAGCCTAACAAGATGACTGAGTGGATGAGTGAACTTACAGGTCTTGTGCGTCAACTAGCGGTGGCTACCAAAGCCCCAACATCATCTTCTCCACAGTCACTATTCCCTGGACCTATCAAGAATTGTGGAATCGGCAACTCTCCATCTCATCCGACTGACACATTTCCACAACTTCAAGATGATCCATCTGATTCATCTAGTCCAATGGAGCTCAATGCGGCATATGCTCAGCGAAACTTCAACCCTCAACAATCAGGTCAGTTTGTTAGAAACTTCAACCAACCCCACTTTGAACCCTTATCTTCTACCTTTAACCCACCTCTGAGGTATGGTAATCCCATTTCTCATCCTCCTCAGTTCCCTCATCAAAATCCAAACCAGTTCCAATATGGTCAAAGTGGTGGTAACATCCATCAACCTTATCCTTTTGTTCCACAACCCCAAAGGAACAATCCTCCTCCTGGATTCCACTATCCTAACGAGCCTTCCCAATTCCCCACCCAATACAATCGCTTTCCCAAGAACCAAAATCAAGGCTAACCCAATTTGGGACAAGCCTCTTCTTCTAAACAACCATGGGAAAGTGTTGTAGGGGATCTTGCTTCCTTCACCCGTTCTAGCCTCAAGAACATTGAAACCCAAATAGGTCAACTTGCATCCCACCTTATCCAGCAACAACCATCCAATTCATACCAACTCCCAGCTCAACCATTACCCAACCCTAAGGGTAATGTAAGTGCAATTGCACTTAGATCGGGAAAGCAAATTTCTATGCCCCATGTTGATTTCTCTACCTCCCCTTTCGATGTTGATCTAGAAAATGAAAAGAACAAAAATCTGGAAAAGGAACTTGAATCCACTCCTTCACCTCCTTCCATTCCTCTAAGGAACCCAATTCCTTTTCCTCAAGCCATCTCCAAGCCTAAGAAGTCCTTTGAGCCTGATCCTGAAATGCTTGACATGTTTAGACGTGTTGAAGTGAACATCCCCCTCTTAGATGCCATCAAACAAATCCCTAAGTATGCCAAGTTTCTTAAGGAATTGTGCACCCATAAGAGGAAACTTAGGAACATTGAAAATGTTTCAACCCAACAGTCCATTCCCATGAAGTGCAAAGATCCAGGGACCTTCACGGTTCTATGTCAAATAGGGAGTTCCAACTTTGATGATGCACTCATAGACCTTGGAGCCTCAATAAATGTCATGCCCAAATCCATTTTCTCCAACCTTGGTCTAGGTCCCTTGCACCCAACGGGTGTTGTCATTCAATTAGCCAATCGAAGCACTACCAGTCCTGAGGGGATAATTGAGGATGTTCTTGTTCGGGTCAATGATCTTATCTTCCCAGCTGATTTCTATGTCCTTGACATGGAAGGTGAGACGACCTCTTCTTGATCTCCCCTAATTCTAGGAAGACCATTCCTCATGACTGCGAGAACCAAGATTGATGTCCATTCAGGCATCTTATCCATGGAATTCGGTGACCAACTGGTCAAGTTCAACATTTTCCAAGCCATGCGATACCCATCTGAGGATCACACTACATTCTCAATTCATGCTTTTGAGGACACTTCTAAGATTCAATCGAACCCCAATCCACCATGTTCTTCATGTTCTAATGATAAAGGATCTTGTGAAATCTGCATCATGATTAACAAATTCATAAATGGTGAAGTTGATGTGGACCTATCATTCATAGACTCCATCAATCTAGAGGAACTTGAAAACTCTCTTGAATCCCACATCAACTCTGATCTCTACTGCTCCACCTTGGACAATGTTGAGGAAAATGATCCAAACCCATATGGAATCCCTTCTCCTGCTCCTAACTTGTCTAGCTCTCAAATCAAGGCTGAAACTGATCTAAAACCACTTCCTTCACACCTCAAGTATGCATTCCTTTTCCATGATCCCTCCTACCCTGTCATTATCTCTGCTTCACTTTCTAAAATTGAGGAGTCCCAACTTGTTCAAGTGTTAGAGGAAAACAAAAATGACTTAGGTTGGACCCTATAGGATATTAAAGGAATCAACCCTGCCCTTTTCATGCATCACATCCATCTAGAGGAATCATCCAAACCAATTAGGCAACCACAAAAAAGACTCAATCCACTCATACTTGAGGTAGCTAGGGAAGATATTACCAAGCTTCTTCAAGCTGGTATTATCTACCCAATTTCTGATAGTGAATGGGTTAGTCCAATTCAAGTCGTTCCTAAGAAGGGCGGGATAACAGTTGTCACAAATGAACATGGAGAAGTGGTCACAACTCGAGTGAAAAACAAATGGCGTGTGTGCATCGATTATCGCAAATTGAATGTTGAAACACGAAAAGATCACTACCCACTTCCTTTCCTTGACAAAATGCTTGAGAGATTGGATGGAAAGTCACACTATTGCTTTCTTGATGGTTACACCGGCTACTTCCAAATTCCAATCGCACCTCAAGACCAAGAAAAGACCACATTCACTTGCCCCTTTGGAACCTATGCTTATAGGCGAATGCCTTTTGGCCTTTATAATGCTCCTGCAACATTCCAGCGGTGTATGATGAGTATCGTTTCTGAATTCATTGAGAATTGCATGGAGGTCTTCATGGATGACTTTACCATTTATGGTGAGTCATTTGAATCTTGCTTACATTCACTCTCTTTGGTCCTTCAAAAGTGTGTCAAGTGCAACCTTGTTCTGAATTTTGAAAAATGTCATTTCATGGTTTCAAATGGGATTGTTCTAGGGCACATAATTTCTCAAGAGGGTATCCAAGTTGATCCAGCCAAAATTGAGGTGATCCAATCACTTCCTGAACCCAAATTAGTTCGAGACATTCGGTCCATCCTTGGTCATGTCGGTTTCAATCGGCGATTCATTCAGAACTTCAGCAATATTTCCCTCCCACTCACTCGTTTACTTCAAAATGATGTCACATTCAATTTTGATGAGGCTTGCAAGAGAGCCTTCATTGAACTCAAATCTGCTCTCACATATGCTCCAATAATCCAACCCCCAGATTGGTCCTTACCATTTGAATTGATGTGTGATGCTTCTGATAGGGCCATTGGGGCTGTTCTTGGTCAAAGAAGAGAAAACATTCCTCATGTCATCTTTTATGCCTCAAAAACATTGGATGAAACTCAATCACACTACATTGTGACTAAAAAAGAACTTTTAGCTGTGGTTTTTGCCTTGGATAAATTCCGGCCCTATCTCTTAGGTGCCAAAATCATCATCTTCACGGACCACTCAGCATTAAAGTTCTTACTTAAGAAAAGTGATTCCAAACCAAGGCTAATAAGATGGATTTTAATGCTCCAAGAGTTTGACCTTGTGATAAAAGATAAACCTGGAAAATAAAACCCTATGGCTGACCACCTGAGTAGAATTTCTAATTCTTCTCATTCTGAAATAATTGATCCTGAATTTCCAACTGAACACCTCTCATCTCTCACTCCAAAGTTACCATGGTATGCCCCAATTGTCAATTACTTGGTTTCTGGTGTTTTACCTGAATATTTTTCAAAAGAACAAAAAGAAAAGATGAAAAGTGATTCAAAGCATTATTTTTTGGAAGATAATAAACTTTGGAAAACTGGGGCTGACATGGTAATTAGGAGATGTGTTGATGAAACTGAACAATCCTCCATCTTGGAATTTTGCCACTCAATGCCTGGAGGTGGCCACTTTGGACCACAAAAGACTTCTCGAAAGGTCATAGATTCTGGATTCTTTTGGCCTTCACTCTTCAAGGACTCACACGAGTTCTGTCAATCATGTCCCACTTGCCAAAAGTTTGGCACAATTTCTAAAAGAAACGAAATGCCTCAAAAGCCATTAATCTTCTATGAGCTCTTCGATGTTTGGGGCATCGATTTCATGGGACCTTTTCCCCCTTCCAATGGATTATCCTACGTTCTCCTTGTTGTTGACTATGTTTCTAGGTGGGTCGAGGCCAAACCCACTAGGAAAGATGATGCTCAAACTGTGAGTGAGTTCCTCAAAACCCATATCTTCCATCGATTCGGAACACCACGTGCTTTGATAAGTGACTTAGGAACTCATTTCTGTAATAGAACCATGGAGTCAATTTTGAAAAAGAATGGGGTTTTACATAAAACATCCACTGTATATCACCCTCAAACAAATGGAATGGCTGAACTTTCTAACAGAGAAGTGAAAAGAGTGCTTGAAAGAATTGTTAAGCCCACAAGAAAAGACTGGCCCGATAGACTTGGTGAAGCACTTTGGGCCTATCGAACAGCCTATAAGAGACCCATTGGGATGTCTCCATTTAGGATAGTCTTTGGTAAAGCCTGTCATTTACCAGTTGAAATCCAACATAAGTCATTTTGGGCTGTCAAAACTTGTAATTTTGATTGTGAAAAATCTGGTGAAGAAAGATTGTTGCAGTTGACTGAATTGGAGGAGCTTCGAATCGATTCGTATGAGAACTCCATTCTCTACAAAGAAAAGGCAAAGTCACTCCATGACAATCACATTCTTCGAAAGGTATTTCATGAAGGTGAAAAGGTAATGCTCTTCAATTCTCGATTTCAACTTCACCCAGGTAAGCTGAATTCTCGTTGGGATAGACCTTTTATTATTACTAATGTTTACCCATTTGGTGCAGTGCAAGTCAAAGACCCTTCTTCAAAAAGAACATTCACGGTTAACGGACATCGGTTAAAGCATCACCATGAGAGGTCTCACAATCCAGGAACCACGTCGACTTCCATCGAAACCCCATCCACTTCAATAGAACCACCACTGGATGGAGACCCGCCAAATCCAAACCAGGGGGCACCTCTTTCCCTTTAACTCTCTCTCTCCTCAATCTCTCTTCCCTCTCTTATTCTCTCTATTTCTTCTTCTTCCTCTCTCCCTCTCATTTTTTTTACAACATTCTTCCACAACCTTTTTTCTATCTTATCTTTTGTGTGGATGTGTCATTAAAAATAAAAAAATTTAAAAAAATTAATTAAAAAAATGAAAATTGAAAAAAAAGGGGTGTCATAATTACTCATCATCCAATATTGAAATTCTGTCCAACCATTTTGGGGAGTCAAAAGGCTTGTTTTAAACTCAAATATATTGAATTTTTATCTCAAACTTGGGTAAACAATTTTGTGTCAATAACAAACATTTTGAATGAACAATTTTTGGTGGAAAATGATTCTCCCCTACCGTGAGGAATAACATTAGCCTTCATGCCAAGGTCATCTATGGCCATCTTTTTCATTGTGTGTCTTCACCACTGATTGTTAGTCTTGAGTTTGTGGACCTTCAAGATGAATTTCCATCTTTTGTGTGCATTAATATGATAGAGGCATTTTCGAAGCCACATGAGAATCAGAATAGCCAAATAGCCTCCCGTTACCCTTACATTGATCCTACTTTTGAAAGACCATTTGAGCCTATGAAAACCTTTCTTTTGATAGCCACATTAAAAGCCTAATATCATGTCCCACCCAACATCTTCATGGATTTTCATTGTACAATTTATTGAAATTTAAGTGTGGGGGGGGGAGGAATGGACTTCATTTTTTGGTGTACTTTCATTGATTTCCAATGTGTCATCATATGCTTGAGGGCAAGCATCCATTCCAGTGTGGGGGAGAGGTTGTAATTCTGTGAGCTTTGGGGTGTATATGTGTAATTGTCATTTGTACAAAAGTCATTGAAAAGTGTTCAAAAAAAATGAAAAAAAAATATATTAAAAAAATGAAAAAAAAAAGGAATGGGTTGTGTCTTGGGTGGGTCAAAAATCATTCATCATCAACCTTTGATCATGTTATAACTACTAAAATTAGTTCCATGAGAAGATCAAACATGGTTGGGAGATGATTGTGAGACTTGTTTTAAGCACAACTTTCGAAAAAAAAGAGCAAAAAGAGAAAACAAAAGAACACTTGAATCATCTTGTATTGTGTAATTATTGGAAGTCTTCCATGTTGTACATATTCCATCATCTCACCCTATTCCATTTTCTATCTCCCTCACTTTTCATTCATCACACATTCATGCCCTTGTAAATATGTGTTTCTATTTCCTTTCAAATCAAATTTCAAAAAAAAATGTGCATTGATTTTTCAATGTTGGTGTTTTTAACCCCTCTTTTCCTTTGGACATTATATACCTACCGTCCCATAGCCACTGAAAAAACCCTCAAAAGACCTCTTGATTTTTGTACAAATTATATTTGGGAATGGAAGCTAAGAGCTCTTACAAACTCTTTATTTTCACTTTTTGTTGGTGAATGAGTGAACCTCCTAAAATACATTTTTATCATCTTGAGAGGAGTAAGTTTTGAGTGCCTACATTTTCCAATTCAAACCTTGAACATGAAAAAATGAATTGTTTCTGATGCATTATTGTGAACCAAATTTGTGATGGAATTAAATATGGATGAGTGAAATAGTCTAAACCTCCCCTGATTGGAGAAAACAAAATTTTAATATTTGTTCGTGAGTGAAAATGATTTTGTCATGTTTTTATATTTGTTGCACATGAGGACACGCGCAAAACTAAGTGTGGGGGAGTTGATGTTATTAATATTTTCATTACTTATTATATTCCCCCTTTACTGATTTTATATGAAATGTGCATAATTTGTGTGAAATATTAATGTTTTAATATTAAGTATAATTTTTAAGCATTTTTAGAAGTAGTCCAATTGAGTCAGTTTAATGTTTTAATTATAACTGTCACTATACTGATCCAAATTGTGTGGTTCTTGTTTTTTAGGATTATCCTTTCAATATACAACATTTCATTAGAAGGAACCATGATCCAATTCTGCCATTTGAAGGGACATATGGTCCTCACAAACAAGACCAAAGAATCTGTGAACAAACTGGACCAGCCTTGAAGATTGATTTACTGGGCTCAATACAGAAGTCCAAAAACATTAACTCTACACCATAATTCGGGGGACACTACATGTCATCTTGGATAAAAATTTCATGTCCCAAATCCAAGTACAAGGGGCCCAAATGAAGCTTTAAAGTCCAGCCCACCATTCTGTCCGAGAATTAAAATCAGCATACTATTCATGGCATATCTCATGATGTAAGCATCAAATCGAGTTGAGATTTTTCAGTGTGAAAGAGGAGATATAGGCGGCCTACTTTGTTGAATAAGTAATTCGGATTTGAAGGCATATTCCTGTTCACAAATCCATTCACATTTTGGCCATCGAAAAAGCAAGGATAGAAATGGACAGTTTACCTTTGTTTCATAAAACCGCCATAACGTTGGCTCCACTTGTCCAAATGCCTCCATATTTTGACAGTAGTCTGACAACATTATTTTTTAAAACTTTTAGGAAGGAGATATGTGAATATTCGGCTGTCTGAATAGCCAAATTGGCGATGCAAGTGGAGGGACAGATTGAGAATGCAAACAGTCCACTCCTTGGGCTATAAATACTCTCCCCTTCTCTCCTTGAGAGGGGTTGGCATTTCAGAAGAGAGGAGATCATATTGGCACGACCAAATCTTTTCCAAAGGCTTGGGAGGACCTGCCATACTCAAGTTTTCACTTGAGAGACCTTTCCTCCTCTCATTGTTTTCACTTACTTTTGTGTTTTTCATTTTTGTAATTTTGTAAGTCCTTTCTTTTGTAATTCTGTTTTAATGTAAGTTTCTTCTTCAATATCTCTTATTATCCTCCACCTTCTGTATTTTAATATTAATTTTATTAAAATAGTTTAAATTCAGTTCAATCCCCTTCCCTTCTTTTGCTTCCTCATTCAATCGAAAATCCATTTTTAATTATCATCATCGTTCGTGTGTGTGTGTCAACGTACCACTCTTTTCTAATCCCTTTCTTTTTCTTCTATTCTTAATTTATCATCATAATTATTTTAACCAGAATATTAAACATCCAAATAGCTGAGTAAATCTCTCATTGGGGTGAGTTATAATTCGGGGATGTTAAGTGATTGAGAGTTTTGCTCGATGAGTATTCTTTAAATTAATATTGTGTATGTTAAACTTAATATGTCATGGATTAATGATATGTTTTTTTTAACAAGTGGTTTCCATGGATTATTGGAACCATAAATACACTACCATAAATAAGTTTTGATTGATATTAGAACCCTAAGTTAAGTTAAGGCTTGGATTAAAGCCTTCACACTTAGGAATTCCAATCAACGTCAACTTATGACATGGGTGTTAATTTAATGAAATACAAAGTAAGGCTCAAGGATATCACATGCTTAACTCCCCAATAATGAACTCACCCCAATCTTTATAAATTTGGTAAATCAAACATCATCCATAAATCATTTCAATTAAGCTCTGCAAACAAACCCCCCTAATCAAAATACAATCAACTAAAAACAAACGACTATTACAAAGTATCATCGTCGAGGATTCGACCCGAGTGCTGCTATACACATTAGCAGAGCACCGGAATTTTGACCGGTTGATAGGCGACAATCGGCCGTGCGTTTCAGTGAACCTTGTAAAAATACCGTGTTCATATTTTTACTACTTCCTATTATTTCATGAGACAGGGAAAATAGAATAAGAGAATCAAGATCCTAAAAAATCAAGAGGTACAAGGATAAAAGTTGGAATTGGTTTAAAAAGTCCTCAACACTAATTCACCCCCCTCTCAGTGTTAGGTATATTCCAAACTAGTCCTCTCAGATATAACTCCTAAAAGTAAATAAATGATATTTTAACATCAATTATAAGTGTCTCTAATGTTCCTAAGGTAGGAGAACCATCTGTTTAGAACTTCAATCATATCCTCTAAGACAAGTTTCATATTAACATCAAGTAGCTAATAAAGTGACACAATACTTAGGATCTTTTTATTCTTCAAAACAACTTTATCATCCATGTATATTTTTAGGTCTCCTAAAAACATGGATAGAACTCCTATAAACATAATATTATAAGAATATTTGATAGGCAAGAAAAAACTTCTTAGGTTCCCTTCTTCAATAGGATTCTTCTTCACATAATATTGACATCAACATAACGAAATTACTTTTTAGAAAAATATAACTTCCACAAATTTGAATAAAAAATATTCTCATAGTGAGGTAGGATACTTTGGGTGTGTCATAAGTGACATGAAATTAATGAATAAGTCAAGAAAAGGGTTTTTTCCTTCCATTTAATGGAAGTATATATCTCTATACCTTTGATTAAAATATAACTATTTGATAAATCCATGTCCATGGTGGAGTGTCGACATGTTCATTTAAGGAAGTCAAAGAAAGATAAATCAAATATATAGGTTGATGTCATGGAGTATAAAAACTTCTTGATAAGATATCATGAAAAAGGGATTATATTATGTGATTAGAATTTGTAGGAGGTTTTTGTTGTTGCAACATTATATTCTTTATCTAAAAGTGCCTTGATGTGTTTCTATATGTTGATCTTAGAATGTATCTTATTTTTCTTAATTATACTTATATTGAATCCTAGAGGGTCACAAACCATGTGTATCAATAATATCAATTAAATTATATTTAAATTTAATTTTTTGAATAAAAATTATTCTCATCTCATGACTTAAAAATTATTTTGGTTTTGTTTAGAAAATAAATTCAATCACCAGTTATTCAAATGAATAAATATGATAGTAAAATATTAAGTAAAAATTTATTCATAAGGTAATAAATAATTACATAAATATATACTATTTATTTATCTCTTGTTTATTCACAATGTCAAAAATGTTTATATATTTAGTTATGTGAATATTAACTAAATATTAATTGACCAGTTAGTTAACATAATATGTATTTATTTATTTAACATATAATACAGTGATATTTATTTAACTAAAAAATAGTTATTATTCATGGTTTGATAAATGTCAAACAAATATAAGATAAATATAAATAAATTATACATTAATACCATGGTTTAATTATTACATCCAAAAAATAGTCGCACATCCCATGGAATAAAAGGTTTATTATCCTAGAAACTATAAACATAAAGAAACTTATTTCACATTCCATGAATATTTATCTATAAACCAAATCCACTCTTAGACATTTCAGGAGACATAATCATATTCAAATCTCATGGAAGGGAAAATATAAGAAGAGGTGAGGTGAAATAGTCAATAGTGGATAACATAACATAGGTCATAATGGTTATATCATAAATATATAGAAAATCATGAATAATGAAAAATATCAGATTCAATAGAACATAAATCATTAATTATTAACCATAATAATGAAATGTAAACATAACATCTCAATGATAATATTTTAACCATGGAATGAGAAAATAAAACCCGAATCATATAATTAGAGCCATGGAATATATGATAGAAGGTGATAAAATCATAAACATAGGATTTATTATATTTTTGAACCTAGGAACACACTAACCCATTCACTCATAAAATTTTGATTAGAGATAAACACCATCACAATCACCCTTTGTGAACCTAAATACTTGCAATCCTTTTCAGGTAACATTTCTATCTAATGAGTTATAATCTTGTATCCAACACATTTAAAGGATATAATAGACAGAACCATCTGAAGTTTATAACATTACCACCCATCCATTTTTATAATGAAACCACCCACCATAGGTTTATAATAGAACCACTCTTCCTTGGCTTATAATGGAACCACCCATCCATGGTTTATAATATAATCACTTATCCTTCATCCATACTTATGTGTTCTAGAATAAATTATTAACTTTTCAAAATATGGAGAACCCATTGGAATAAAATGGATTTCACAAAACATCCAAATGGAAATAGATCGATTTTTATAAAGAACCTTTTAAAATTAAATAGGTTTCATAAAACATCTAAATGGTATAAAATAACACCATTAATTAAATCATTTGATACCTAAAACAAGATCAACCAAAATAATCACATAATAAAAGAAGAATATATAGTGACATCTAAATCATAAATCCATATGAGAGAGATAATTTTATGATAATGAAAAAAATAAAGAAATGATATTTTCAAAACATTTTCTATTCACTGTTACCACTATATTTTAAAAAAGACTCCTTTATTTTGAGAAAATTGAAGACAAAACCTTTCATGAAAATATAATTGGTTAAAAAACCCTATTTAACCATAAATAAAAAAGAACATCATTTAAAATTGAATGTATTAGAAAAAATAAGTTCAATATGAAATTGTATAACTCAAAGAAACGAGTTTGGGTTACTAATTGCCTTACCTTTACCCTTGATTTCCAAATAACTAATTTAACCTTCTGTATCATAAATATAATAATATTAATTACCTATTTCAGAACCATATTCTTATCCATTTCTATTGTTACTATTCATTAATAATATTTCCCTCCAAGTATTAGATTGTTGTAAATTTCTTTCCAAAATTAGGTGTTAATAGCCATTATCGTTTTGAACATTGTTCATAAAAGCAGTGTTGATATTACTTTTTCTACTAAAGATTATCATTTCCAAACCCTTAAATGGAATATATGTCCCAAACCAACCAATTTAAGACTTCATGGCTGGTGTTAAGCTAATAATGAATCCCCAATCCCACCCTTAATAGGTTAGGGTATGGAATCTATCACTAAGTAGGAATATCACACAAATAAGAGGCCTTAGACTAAATTACTTGTACACATGAACACATATCCACACACCTATGTAATGTAGAATGAATTCATAACATTTATCATTAATTAAAGTACAAAAATAATTATAAAAGGCCAAATACAAGACCACAAAAAATTCAAAGGAACCCAACCTACTGACAACATAGGGGAAGATACTGAAAAGAAACTCCTGATCCATTAGAGGTTCATTTAGAAAAACCATGATCTACCTAATCCTAGTCAAAATAAGACTCCATCAAAAGTACTTTTGACTATATAAGACACGAAATGTGTGGGAATATCTCGTATATAAGTGAGTATATATATACCTATCAGGACACCCTAAAATCATGAAACATAATGTATTAAGAGAGTAGTTAGTTCATCACCAAAAATGAGTGTCAATCAGAATATGAGATATAATAGTAACTAAAATAATAACCCAAATATTATAAAAGGTATACACCAAGCCTCTTGGTGTGTTTACATCCTCACTACCATCCTAGGATTCTACTAAAAGAAAAAAGAGTAATGCTTAACCAGGAGAACTCACTCCATGATCCTTGTTAATACTAATGGTTCTCAAAAAAGAGATTATGCTTGGAAGGCCTCACCATATGAATGGAACTCATTTAGGAGGAAATACTAATCAGGACTTTTAATGAAGAAACAACATTGAAACTGAGAGATATAATTCGAGATATACACATAATCATACTAAACCTCACTAGAAGAAAAAAAATATTGATATATGGATAGGGGATCACACCCAGGGCCTATGGAGTATACCTGAACCTAACTAGAATAACCCTCTTTCCATTGGATCACACACATGTATGTTGGTCACATGATTCTTGAAACCCCACCTATGGAAGAAGATTATGGGAATGATGATACAACCCCAGGACCTCACATAGGTATTCCTCCTATAGTCCACTGAGGGGATCGCTTCAAATTCTCTGAACAAAATGTTGAATTGAACCCTCATGGAGGTTGAATGACAAAATTCACTCCAAAAAAGAGAATGAGGGGGAAAACCTCATAGATATAGATGCATGGAACCCACCCAATCTTACACCAGAACTAAAATGAGAAGAATAAAGGCTCTAACCTTATGTTGAAGAAGTATATGGTGTGTACCTAGGGGTACACAGTGTGTCTCACTAAACCTGGAAATACCCATGTATCTCAATCTCTTATAAAATGTTTTCTAATAATACATGACATTTCCTAAAGGGGTAAACAGTGTGTAGAGTTCAATATAAAGATCAGTGTGTCATCTGGTCTAGCCCATGTACAATGGTCAATGACAGTGTACTTAGGGAATTCCTATCTACACTAGTCATGTTCAATTACTTTTAAAAGTACACAAAGGGTACTCTACATCACATGTCATGTAGGGGTCAGGCCAACACTCTACATGTTCCATCTTTACAAGCCTTTATATATTCTAAAGTACATGGTGTGCGCTCCACTATATACAACGTGTGGGGGAACATGGCCTCCTGAGAATTTTCTCCCTATAAACACTTATATTTTTGGGTTACATGGTGTGTGATCTCACTACATGATGTGTGGGGTCAAATGGAATCCTGGTCATGCACTTTATATACATGATGATCCATTTAGGTTACATGAAATGTGATCTCAACACATGTGTATGGGGTCACAATGCCTCTTGGGTGTGTAAACCTTATGCATGTTGATCCGTTCACCAAGGGTTATGTGGATTTTGATCTAATAAGTAGAGTGTGTATCGCTATGTGGATTTTTAGGTGTTTTATCCTTGTATACCCTAAACCTACTGGATAAGGAAACATGTTTTGTGAATAAATCACATGGTGTGTGATATTTTACTCAACAGGTAAACCCTACCCACCAAACATGGGGAACTACATGATGTCAGTTTCTCTGAACTACATGGTGTGTAGTTCGTGATTTTTCTAGAATTTCTAGTTGTTCACGAATCTTCACCCACACACCACCACTTCCTTCAAGACTTCTAGGAAACACATTAAAACACTCATATCTAGTTTGATCATGACTTGAATGTCATTGATGGCGAAATTCCAGCCAACCAACTACTCAAAAATCACATCCCCTCACATTGTACCATTTCCATAACACCCAACTACATATGAAGAACATTGATCTGATCCTAATCCATCTCTGATTATACATAGTTTTCATCGCACCTCAATCCCTCAATTTATCCCAAATCTAAAACCATGGTATCAATACGTTGTAGAAAACAATGATTCTACAATGATCGTCTAAAAGGAATTTTTCAAACCATCATCCAAAGGAATTTCAAGTAATGAACGTGTGAAAAATGATAGGATAAATACTCAAAAATCAAACATGATGACCAAATCTTATCCATTATTTTTCTTATCCTCAAACTGTTTTAGTTATAATGATGAACGAATAGAAATAATTAATGATAAACAAAATAATAATTTCATACATAAAAATCCATCAATTATAAATCAAAATTTTACCCATGAATGAATTGTTATGATAATTTATTCACATTTGAAAAGGAGTAAACAAATATGGGAAATATCCAACATAAAATGTTCCCTACATCGATATTGGTTTGATTATTAATGAAGAATTTTTCCACATCACTTCCATTGGAATGTTCCACAAAATCCTTTGGCACAAAAATCACTACACCGTGATCCATTTTCATTCATCCATGAACTCTCATCCAATGGATCCAATCAAATCTATAGGGTTATGAAGCTAAACCTAGGAATTTTCCATAATAGGTAATAAATTGAGGATATTAGGTCTAGATATATAAAAACATAAATAATTAAATAAATGTATTAAATTACTAATTTTCCCATGACTAAACTCAACCCAAACACCTGACGCACACAATAATTTTGTCATGCCTAGGGTAAAACCCACTTTTTAGATTTAATCATTGTATCATATTTATAATACAGAACACCGTTCAGGAGATGTTCAATTATTTTTGAAAACATCTATGGAAAAGATCTAATATATTTAATATTTTTTATATCACTGTATTGAGGATCCCTATGCCCCAGAATTCTATGTCGAATCTACGTAAAAGTACTAAAATATTCCTATAAATATTAAAAAGTGTTATAAAAAATTAGGAGCAATTTAATTTTTCCCACCTTTAAGGATTGTTGTCATAGTAATAGAAAAACTACGTAGATGGGTGAAGATGCTATTATTGCATTTGGATCTCCCACTTAGTGAGATCTCCTAGAGTTTTCAAGGCTACTAATAAACATACACCCAAGGAAAGAACTTTCCCACAATGGTTCTTCTTCCATCAGTTCTCAAATTCCATATATCACCCCAGAAAAGGTAACTCAATCTCAATTTCCAACTCATCTTGGTAAATATCTTTCAATAGTTCATGCATGTATCTACTCATATGTGATAAGTAGAAAACACCAAGAACTTAGTTTAATTTAAGTAGTAGGGATAATTTGTACATCAACTCAATAACCTAACCTAGTAATAGGGAAAAGGGCCTATGAACCTCAGAGATATCCTACAATGGTAACCAAACCTCCACAATACTTGATGTGGTAAGATCAATCAGAATTCATGATCTCCCCACAGAACTCCAAGGGCCTCCATCATGGTCTAAAAAGGACTCATAACGGAACTAGATAGTCCTCATCTACCCCTGGATGAACTGCACCTTTTACAACCATCTCTCACACCAACTATAGGCCCAAAAGTGTTATTTCTTACTAACTCTGACCAGTACATTTGTGAGATATAGGGCCTCCCATAAATTTACTTGAGTGGTTCTACACCAGTGGTGTATTTCTAACTGTTGTGATATGAAAATTACACCGATAGTAGATTATCCTCCCAACCATGGTCTATAATCAAATGAAAAACCCCAAGTATTCACTCTAGAACCTAAACAGTTCATTTTTAGTTAAAATATTTCTGGGTTATAAATATCATGATCAACCACAAATAATTTCCCAAAGCCTCTTTCATCCACTAATTAATCATTATATAAAGCAATTGTTATGGTCTGAAATGATCTTAGAGAGAACACCAGGAAGTCAGACTACCTTCTGCACACACAAGAATCCCAAACTCTCTCTTAAGATCTCCTTATATATGGCTTGTAACTTATCTAATTTAATGAGTTAGTCTATGATCAATTAGATATCTTCATGATCTATCGCTAATTTTGGAATCCCCAACATGAAAACTACAATGACACCACACCATTTCCACTTCCATCCAAAAACATTGGCCTCCAGCTATTAGCGAGTGAGACATCAAGAGTCAAACGTAGCATCAAACTACAACATCCTTGGTCACCCAGCCTAATTCCAAAGGATCCTAGTACATCCTCAACCCTCTTGAATATACTACCGAAATAAGGAATGGAACTACCTTAATAATTACTCTTACTATATAAATAGTATCATCATCTGTCATTGAACAAGGATGATGTTGTACCCACCTTCATAAAATTCCTCAGGAACATGTCCATTCAATAATATTCATTCAATATCTCATGAATCAAATCCCCAAGTTGTACCTCCCTAACATGTAGGAGAAGAGTAAGGGTAAAAACCATCCACTTGAGGTAAGAAACACCATCATCTTCCAACAAGAAAAACTACATAGAGTCTAACTACTCCATCACTTCACTCCAAAAAAGTATATATAAAACTTTATTACGAGCATATACTACTATTTTTACTCCCTTAGATGGATCCCAAGCTAGTACTTCCTTAAATTTTACTAGGACCATTATCAATCCCATGTATGAGAAGAAATATCCCAATAAGTGGACCACCTGAATCTAGAATCGATACTCCGAGAGATTCCCATAAATATGGAACTCTTGAATCATGTCCTGAACCATCCTCAAGTGTCTCATGTGTTCCACCTCCGATGCCATGCACACAAGTATTTATTCTAAAAATAATAAAATGAATCGATCCAAGAAGGGTTGGAGGACCCAATTCAAAAGTCTTACAATCACCACTGAGGAGTTCAACACACTGAAGGGTATCACTATGAAATCAATGAAACCACATAAACATTAGAAATCCACCCTTGATATACTCTTATCTTGAATATGGAGTTGGTTATAATTAGTTATGATCTCAAACCCCGAGTACCACTTCACCCTTAACCACTAGTAAAATAATTAATCGATTATATATAGTGGATAATCCTTTAGGATAATCACCTATTTCTTGAAATTTTAGTGAAATCCTAACCTCAATATCTCATCTGACTTCTATGATAACACCACTGGTCCACCAAGAGAAATATACCAGGTCTAATAAATCCCCAGCTATGCTGATTCTCCAACCACACCATTAGCTCTTGCAACTAAACAGGGTCATCTGATATGATAGAGAAGATATTAGGTCATCCATAGTTGCATGTCTATGTATAAACCAACTTCAATAGAGAGGTGAGTATGGATAATCCTCAGTAAAGACATCATCAAGCTCCTCTAATATTGCAAGAAACTAATATATCATTTAATCTAATTATCTAAGCCACATACTATTCAACTGATAAAAAATATGGTTTATCATCCTACACATGAGCTCATCCAACTATTAATAGGAATCCTTTTCATCGAAGAAGGAAACTTGCATCCCACTAACTCAGATATAATGCATTCTCATTGGTAATAGTCAACTGATCATGGATAGTAGGCAATTATACAATAACAAGTAAAAAATTATCAGGTTTTCCCTGAAATTATAGAATGATTCCACATGATGGTCTCTCGCTCCTCTCTAGGTAGGTCACACTATCGATAGAAGTGTGTGATCATCGTACCACCTTTACAGGAGCATCCAAACACGAGGGTTGAGAAAAAAATCCCCCCTAATATTTCTAGATCACGAATAGGGGATACATTGAGGGAAATGAGACTTATGAATATATGCTAAAACTGTAGTTGGAGTAGTAAAGACACATGGCATACCTCAAACCACACTTGAAGCCTCTGGTTCACAATATCCTACCATCAAAATCTTTCCTTTACCTTGTCAATATATTATCCATAACCATAAATTTCACCAATACCTCAATACCAAAAAAACAAAATCAAACATACAAGTAAAATGAGATCGTATCTATAAACATTAACACTAACTTCTTTGGACATCACCGAATTGTATGAATGGTTTTAAATCATGTCACAAGAATCCAACTTGGTGGGGGATGTGTCCTAATTCATTGCCTATCTGAATCCATGTCAAACAACACTAACATAATTCTATACCAATTCCCTACATCACCCTAGAAAAGTATTGATGCTATGACCACCATCAACAGGGGTTCTAACCAAGTAGGAAAATCACACCATAGGTTTACACCGGTCCTCTACCCCCTGATAAGGGGGTCTGGATCATCATCAAACCTTGGTGATATATACCTATTAAATTCATGAAGTGAACGTAGTACAAGAGTGTAATATTCTAATACCACTTGAAACAACTACTTATCAAATCAATGGGGGACATCCACTTGAATGACCAGACGTTAGCCAATATATTACTAAATGGGTAGAGACATCTCTCTCTATCCACTTAGAGGAACTGACTCCTAAACAAGTCCACAAATCGAAGCCTCATTTCCAAGAGGATCATTAGCAATGTCCCACTATATAATCATAGTTGGATATCATTATGGAAGTATCCAACAATACCTGAGACACACTTTGATCAAAATAGAATATCTGTGGAGCAAACTAAAGAAGAAAATGGAACCACAACCTATTCCAATATGATGCATGTGCAAATGTTTTCCCTACAACCAGTGCCTATATGTTCCCAATTAACAAGAATGTTATTAGAGTCCTGGTGAATGGATACATCAAACGACACACCAATACTAGGTTCCCTGGAATGAAATCTAAACTCTAGAAACTTTAACACTATTTCCCTAGTTCCAAATCCAATCCTGATAGCTAAACAGTCTTTAAAATCTAGTCGTATGTTGACCTTCTGTGATACCACTATGTTATGATCCAACCCATTGGGTCACACTTGGATGGTGGTAAGTTGAAAATAATACCTAAAGCCTTCCTCTAATATGATAGAGGTTGGATATTAGTTCATAGTAGGAATATCAAACACATGGGAGGACTTAGCCTAAAGTACATGTATACATGCATGCATATCCAACACAAGTTTAATGTGGAAAGGTTAAAAAATGAAACTATAAATGCATATAAAACACTTATCCACACTTATAGTGAAACATGAAGTACAAAATATGTATAATGGGTCAAATAAAAGACCAAAAATTTTGAAAAGAACCCAACTACTTACAATATAGGGGCAACTACCTAAAAGAAACTCTGGGATCCATCTTAGGTCCATCAAGTAAAACTAAGATCAACTGACTCTTGGTCCACCTAAAACTCCAAAAAAATACCTATAGAATGTATAAAACATGAAATTTTTTTGGTATATCCCATGAAAGGGTGACTATATACCTTCCCAGAAGGACACCCCAAAATCACAAAACATAAAGCATCAAGAGAGTAGTTTGATCATCACCACGAATTTGTGTCTATCAGAATATGATACATAATAATAATAATAATAATTTCCTTGATATGCTCAATGGTAGACTCCAAGTCTCACAGTGAGTTCACATCCACACTGCCAGACGAGGACTCTACTAAAGGATTAAAGGTGTAATGCTTGTATGGTAGGACTCACTCCATGAGACTTCCTGACCTTGATGATGCTCATCTAAGAGGTTGTTCCAATCAAGACTCACCATATGAATGAAACTCTTCCAAGAGAACATAATACATGGTTATTTCCTTGAAGAAGCACCAAGGAAACTAAGAGGGATCAACCAAGATACAAACTCGATAAAACTAAACCTCACTAGAAGATAATGGATGTAGATACATAGATAGGAGATCAAACTCAAGTCTTGTAGGGTATACCTAAACCTAACTACAATAATTAGCTAGATATAGTAACACACCCATGTATGTTGGTAATTTAATTTCTAAAATCCTACATACTGAACCCTCATGGAGGAGGGATGATAAAACTCACTCCAAAATGACAGAATGAGGGAATGTACCCTCATAGATATAGATGGGTGTAAAACATCCAAGATCAAACCAGAGATGAAAGAAAGGGATCTAACATGCTTTGGAAGATGTAAACTATGTGTACCCAGGGGTACAAGATATGCTTCACTAAGCCTGAAACTGTTTGAGTCTCACAATATCACATGACATGTTCCCCCAAATATAAAGTGTGTCCACTAGAGGTACAAGATATTTAGAGGTTGGTCTGGAACTCGGAATTTCATTTATTCTATCCCATGTACTGTGTCTTGTTCCCTTATACACTAGATAGGTCTGAGTAATTTTTAAAGTACACAGTTCGTACTAAACATAACACAGTGGGTAGGGGATGGGATGAAACTTGGCATGTTCTATATCCACAAGCCCATGTACTACCTGAAGTATGAGACATGTGGCCCACCACACACAATGTGTGGGGAAACATGGTATCCTAGGTGTGTACTCCTTATACATGATGATCCATTCGAGTTACACAGCAAGTGATCTCACCATAGCACATGTTGGGTCCCATGGCCTCTTAAATGTGTAATACCTCTAAACTCTAAACTATCAGGGTAACATGGTGTGTGATCTCACCACATGGTGTGTCGGGCCTCCTAGGCATGTATTCTCTATACACACTCATTTATTCACTAAGGGTTATATGGGTTTTGATTTGATACACATTTTTTGTATCACTACATGGTTTTCTAGGCATGTAATTCCTATACACACCAAGACAATTGGATAAGGACACATGGCATGTGATATTTAACTTAACATATAATCCCACACTGCCACACAAGGGGAACTACATGTCATGTAGTTTATAGTTTTTCTTGAATTTCTAGTTCTTCAGGAATCTTAAACCATGTTACTCCACATACTTATTGACTATAGGGAAATTCCCCAAAACACCTAGATTTATGTTTGATTGGTGTTGAATGTTATTTGTGGATGGATTTTAGCCACCAAATTTCTTGTAAATGTCCTCCCATCACACTATTCTACCACAACAATACTAAAATATATATTAAGAACATCGATCTAAACCTGATCCATTTTAGATCATCTGTAGTCATTCTTACACCTCAATATTTATGTTGATCCTGAATTTGATTAGGTAGTAATGATCTATTTATCCAAAATAATTAGTTCACAATGATCTTCTATCAAGTATTTATCAAACTTCCAGTCAAATAAAATACCAGTGAAGAACATGTTATGAATGATAAGAGAATTATACAAAACATGAACATGAGGAATGTACCCCGATCACTGTTCGGGTATGCCTCAATTTGTTTCTATGAGAATGAATAATGAAGACACATAATCAAATATCAATAAAACCATAATTTCTAAGATAAAAATCTATCAATTGTAAATCAACATTTGACACAGGAAAAAAATTATGAGGATAGACTCATGTTTTAAATGGAATAAAAAAATACAATATTAAAACCACATAAAAAATGACCTACCTCTAGTTTGGATTAGTCACTGATGATGAATAGTTCCACATTGATGTTGCTGGTAAGATCTACAAATTATTTTGGCATATAGATCATTACACCATGATCCATTTTCATTACTCCAATAACTCTTCCCCAATGGATCCTCTAAAATCCCTTAGGTTATGTGGAAAACCTTAGGTATTTTCCATGACAGTGACTATATAGAGAATATTTGGTCCATCAATATAATAAATAAATAAAAAATAAAAAATTATTAAATTACTAATCATCCAATGACCACACTCAAACCAAACACCAAATGCAAAAAAAGAGTATGTCATGACTTGGGTAAAAACCTCATTAAATATTTATTTTTGGTCATAGATTTCCCATCCAAAATACTATTTAGGAGATATTCTAATATTTATGACAAACTTCACACATGAGATATAATATATTTAAATTTTTTTAATTTCGATGCACTAAGGATTTTTGGGCCTTATAATTCTATGCCCACTTTGTGCCCAATTATTTAAATATTATAATAAATATTCCAAAGTGATACAAAGTAACATTAGTGTCATTACATCACTAGTGAAATCATACTGAGATTTATTTTCTCAAACCCTACACATACCTTTTAGTGTATAAAACTTCTACACTTTCTCTTAGTAGCCTTGTTCTATTATTTGTAGGAGTTATGATCGTTTTGGGACATTGATGTTATGTATTGGGATCTCATGAGTGACCATGGGTCATGATGAGAAGATTGATAGTTTTTTATTTTATGATGGGATCGTTATATATCAACATTTTCATCCTATACCTTTCCTTTTTTCTGTTATAAGTGGATGTTTTCTTCCATTTAGTTTATGAATTTATGTTTTGTGACTTGTTTCTTTTGTATACCATACAAAGTTACTCTAATTTATTGCATCATTTAATTTTTATCTATTTGTTTTGATGTTTTGAATGTCTAATATACAAATGGATTTTGTCAAATTTTCCAAGTTGTTTCCTTGGTTGTTAATTTAATTTAAAATGGTGAAATCATTCTTGATGATTTGTTATAAATTCCCATACACTACTTTCCAATGTATGTAGATCAAAAATATACATTAGGATACGAAGTGAGCCAATTCGAGTAATGTTTTAGGTTATCTTGGTTCAGTTCGTTAAAAAATGGAATTGGAGCTAGGTTTGATAAGAGGATGTGTGTTTTGGAAAAAATACCTTGTAATTTTGGAAGTTCTATATAGTATGGAGATTAGGATCGCCATTAATACTCTAGATGTAGGTTTAAGGATAGTTCCATAAGATCTTTCTCAAAAAGATCATTGAGTTAACTTGGTAATTTCATGTTTTAAACATGAATTTTAGTTCATTTATAATTATTCTTGAGGTAATTTTTTTATAAGTTTTCATGGGGATCCTTATTGAGTGTATCTATGATTTTGTGGTTCCATTGAAGATTTTTGGATTAAAAAGGAAACATAACCATAGTTGAATGGTTACATTATATTGTCTATAGAATCATGTATAACCCATTTAGAGGGATCTATAATAATGGAATTTTTTTTTGAACAATTGGTGCATGGTTAGCCAAACTTTGTAGAAAACCCATGTACAATTCTTCTTTCCCCTTGGATTTAAAATTTTAGCTCCCTTGTTTTTTAAATTGATATCAATGGTGGATACCATTGAAATGAGGTCAATAAATGAAGATTTTATATTTTTTGGTCTTATTGGATGATTATTCAATGATTTTTCATTCCTCATTATTTGGCCTTGGACTTGAAGAATTTGTTTTGGGATATAATAAAGTTGATTTTTAAATTAAAATAAATGTTTTATGGAATTATTTAATTTTCAAAACCAGTTTTAGTAAGGTTATAAAAATAACTTTTATTCTTAGAAAATATTTTACATAGGGTTTAGCTTCTCTTTTAATTTTTATTTAGAAAATTTTCATTGTAAAATGAATCAATTATTTTGTGAAATGTTTTTTTAAATTAGGTGTGAAAATTTCCTCAAAAGAAGAATTGTGTTTAATTTGAGATATTTATAAGTGGTTGGTTTCATTTTTTTTAATTGAAAAAATATTTATAATTTATAAAAATAACTTCAAATGAATGGTATATTTTAATTTTATATATTTTGTACCATTTTTAGAGCATGTGTTTATTTGAAAAAGTAGAGTTTTAAGGATGTTTTATGGTGTGTTTCTTCATGGTGGTGTTGTGTTTTTGAGTATTTCATGTTTCCCTTAGTCTATTTGGACTGTTTTATTTGAAGAGTGAAACATGTTATGGTTAAATTTATGTTTTTTGGTTTATGGTTTTTTCATCATAAAATGTCTAGAGATATGGTGGAAAGTATGATTTCATGGATGTGACCAAGTGTGAATCCTTTTCCATTTAGGTGTACCTATTCCACAATTGAAGTTTCCCATAATTTTAATGTGTTAGTGGATTTAAAACCTTTTATGCTTTGTGATATTAGGGATCAGAGTTTCTTTTTCTATGGTGACCAAGATCCTTGAGGGACTGTGGTATGTTTAGATATCTTTTACAAATTCTATAAGTTGATTCATTAATAGTGGTTTTGGGTTTTTAACCATTTCAGGATTAGTTATCATTGAGTATAAAGAATATTGAGGCTTATATGGTTATTTTATATTGATACTTTATGGTTAATATTTGTGAAGTTTTATTAGGGAAATTGTGTCTATGCCTATGTGTTTTCTCTTCTTTTATTAGGATTGAGCATAAAACATTCCTTGGTCAGGGTTTGATGAATTGGATATGGGTGAATTTTTTGTTTTCATGGTTTGGGTGATTGGGATGGATGAAAAACCAATGGATATTATGTAGTAGCTAGTGTCAGTTTAGATCATATTGAGTTCTCTATGAGATGGTGTCTTGGGCTAGAGGTCTTGGATTTCCCCCTATAGACCAGGTTCTAGAACCATTCTATTTATTTATGGGGATTTTTTATTTTGAGGAATCCATTAAATTTTTAGTGATATGGGATGTAATGAACTTGGATGATTTTTTTTTGAGTTACCATATATATGTTTCTTGGGTTATGTAGTTTCTATGGATTTGGGCTTCTTCTATGGTAAATTGGTTGAGTTTGTTGATGATTGGTATTTAATTTTGGGATTTTTTTAGGAATGTTTATTGTTGTTTTCTAGAGAGTTATCTAGTGTGCTTCTCTATTTTGGTAGTTTTCAACCTCTAATTCACTATTTAAGAAGATTTCTAAATTATGGGATACTTATAGTAGGTCTCTTTAATCTGAGTTATTAGTGTCTATTGGTGATTAAATGGATTATTCTTGGAGATTATTGATGTTGTTTTTTAATTCATCTCATTATTTTGAGGAATTTAGTGTGTGAGGTGTTCCATTATCATATAACCCCTCTATGTTTTATTTCTAACCTTCCCATCTATTGTGTAGGTTTTTTAATTTTTTATTTCCCCTTCTTCCACTATCACCATTGAATTTCTATAGGTAGAAATTGGCATGGTTTAGAGAATTATTTCACCTTTCTATTGTTGTTCTTTATTATTCTATATTACATTGTTTTATTTTAGGGTAATTTAAATTTTTAAGTGTTTCATTTGAAATATTATTTTGTTGATGTTTTTATTATATGCATAACTTATTCATAGCCAACACATGGTTTGGTAAACTATATAGGTGACCGTTATATAGGATCCTTAGTTTTCTAAATTAATCGTACATAGTAAGTCTTTTGAGTAATTTTTTTCTTAGTTTAGGGTGAAACGGTAGAACTCTATTTGGATTGAATTGTATGAAATCTAGGAGAAACCATGGATTAATTTTGTGAATAATGATGATGAAATGGAACATGAATATTTTTAGTAGAAACTGTGTGAAAGTGTGCAAGGTGCTTTTGGATCTTTAACAAAGTTATTTTGTATGGTTGGGGAATGGATGGTAAAAAATACGAAGAAATCATGTTGTGGTTTTTTTTCTATCCAATTTATTCTTCACATTTGATGCATAATTTTCCAAAAGTGCAGCCAAACCATTTAAGGATCCTATATTTAATTAAAAAATAATTTTAACCAATTACAATTTTTTTATTTTAAGGTATTTTTCCTATGTCTTCTCCTCTTGGCTTAGTTGACCTATAGCATATGAAGGGGACTATATCCCACCCTTCTACTAAGTATTTATTGATTTATTCCATCTATTTTAAGAGTTTTATCTGGATTAATCTCTCATATTATCTTATTTTAACTTTCTTTTTCTTCCTCTCCCATTTATTTTGGTTTGAATGTCACTCGTAAACCCAAATGGGGGTGTATTTGTAGGGATAGTGTTCGTGGTATTATTTAATTGGATGTTTTGGTTTTAAAGCCTTAATAAGGGTATATTCATGCTTGTATGAGAATTTTCCATCATAAGAGACGCATTTTAGATTTATTCTTCTTGGTCTAATGTAAATTTTTTTGTTTCCTTTAAATTCAAAATCATTAATTCTTTAGGATTTTAAATGCATAGTTTTATTCAACTATGCCAATATTTCATAGATATAGATTTTTCCTGAATGTTTTGAGGGGGTTTTCACTTGTAAGAAGTGTGTTAAATGACTTTACTAATTCTCTAAAGTGTTATTTTAATGCCAATTATTTTCAAAATACCTAAGAGTCTTATTCATAAATGAAAATTATGTTTTAAGATATTGTACCTTGTTTGGGTTATGGATTGGATTAAAATGTTTTATCTTTTCAAATGGTTTTGAAATGATATGATTATTATATTTAAATGGTTTTATATGAAATTCTAGGATATTTAAATTCAATTATGTTTCAAATTTATTTCAAGGGACGTTTAAAATGTGGTTTTTATGGTGTGAACTAGATTATAAATCCAATCAAATTTTGAGTGAAAGGCTTGGTTGGGACTTTTAAATAGGTAGATTTTAAAATGTGTGAAACCCTAAATTAATCCCTTTTATTTAATTTATTTTTATGCATTAAGAAAATTTTGGGGTTTTTAAATTATTCTATATTCATTTATGCTTATTCATATGGAAAGAGGCTATTTCGTGTGAGGTTGTCAGAGATGGTATGTGGGATTTATTTTCTTTTCTTTATTATTGATCATGTGATGATACTGCAAATTACTTATTTTCTCACCTCTTCTTTGAGTTGTCAGGGGAACCTAGGAATAAAATAGATGGTATGGATGCTTGTTACACTAGTGTCGTGTTCCCACACATGTTAGTTCCCTAGGAGAGTAGTGATCTCATAGGGGTTTTTTTGTACTCAGTAACACTAAGGGGTGATGATAGAGATGTTCCAGTTTCACTAGGGGCTCTATATAGTGTTTCTGAGATGACCACCTCATGCATCATTCTCATTTAAGTCTTATTCCCTGATTCTAGATTGTTTTAGGATGATTTAGGGGATCACGGTACATATGTTATGTTTGTATCCCCTGTGATTTAATTATTTCATGGCACCACTTCTTGGTAGGTTCCTTTATCTTATTCTATTAGTGTTTGGGTTTCATGTGTGTTCACTCACTAGTTTTGTTATGGTTTATGGTTTTCCTTCCAATGAAGATAAAAATGGTTTGGAATTTTTGTTTTAAAATGGATTTGATGAATATTTCAAAAAATGACTGTTTGAGAAATTTTTTAAAATAAGTAAAGGGGTTTTATCTTATTTTCATGAGTTTTATAAATAATCTTATTTCCATTACTAAAAAGTGTTTTTGTAAAATTGTTTATATCCAACCTTGATTTACCTAAGAATGGGTATGTTTTATAAGGGCTATTATGGAATGAAATTTGGTTTTACCTCAATTTCATATGAAAATACTATTTTATATTTTTATTTCAAAATTGGGTTAATGGAATTGTCTTTTGAAAGGAAATGAAAATAAAAATTTGGTAAAATCCTACTAGGATTGATTTTCTCACACCCTATATGCAAATTTTGGTGCATAAATCTTGTATTGTTTCTCTCTAGGTTTCTAGTCTGGTCTTTGGGGTAGCTATGCTTAGGTTGTACCATTGATGGTTGATATTTGGGCATAGTGAGTGATTGTGGGCAATGGGGATATGGTTTATAGAATCTGGGATTGTGTTTATTTTATTTTTGAATCATTATGTCCATATTTACTATATCATAAATTTATTTTGGTTTATATTATAAGTATATATTTACTTTTATTCTGTTTATTCATTGATGTTGTGTGGGTTATTGTTTTTCTTCTAGGAGTTACTCTGAACTATTGTTTCTTCTATTCTGTATCTATAAGGATATCAAATATATATACATGTTATGATGGATTTTATAAAATGTTTTTTTTGTGGTTAATTTGATTTTGGAGGTTGAATTAATTACCAATGTTTTTTTCTTGATATTTAGGCACTAGTTTCTAGCCAATGGGGATTGAGAATTCCCTCTAGACCATGTGGAAAGCTGGGTCGGGTGAAGTATTCCATCAATCAAGGTTTGTTCATTACAGGTACCTCTATTACATTTATCTTATATCTAATTCTTATACCAATAAAAACACTCTTCAGAATATTCCTCCATCGTGACCACCTTGTAATAGTGGAATGATATCCGCAATATAATCATTCACCGTAAAAAGTATCATAAAAATATCTAGAGCCATGCTCAACATTACTATTTATACTTCACCTTCATAATCCTAATACACACCATGTGGCCCATGAATTAGGGGCTCACCAAAACCCCTCCTCAGTAAGGCCTATATGAGTCCCCCCACAATAACCAAAAAACATATAGTATGCCTCCCCATTTACAATATGGATTCTAAAGATCCACCATGAAAACAACCATGGGGTGGTCTCCACTACATACCTATTTTACCTGACATTATCATATGGAAAATATCTCTATGAAATTTTCTATTCAATTCATTTGACCATGGATTCCAAAATTCCTAGACTAATTATCATTGTTTTACATATATAAATGTTGAATACAAAATATCATTCACTAGAAATTGATGAAAAATTAATCTCCATTTTCATAGGTACATTGTAACTTCAAAACACTATATTACATGTTTTGAAAACATTATAATCGTCCCTTTAAACTGAAACTGTGTTAATTTTCATCCCAAATCATGGTAGGTCATTATCAAATCTCTTAGACACCACCATCACTTTTCTAGACTTTCTCATTATCTTATAAGCTAAAATAGAAGTCTTCTAATATATTGATCAACAAACACAACCCCAAAAATTATCAAGTTATATTTTCTAAATTAAGAAAAAAACATTATTTATAGACATAATCTATGATTCAATAATATTTTAAACATGATGTAATAGAAAAATAGAAAAACAGAAAGAATTATACAATAGAAAAAGAAATGTGAATAATACTTTCATTGATATTTAAAATAGATACATTGTTTGAGTTTTTTGGTGAGGAAATGTCCATAAAATGGTGTAGGAAATAAAGTAGAAATATTTTGAGAATATATGGACATAGGTAATGAGAAAAATTCATAAATTTGAGTATTTCTTTGATAAGATAGAGTAAAACCCTTATTTATGGACATGTCTTAGTAGAATTTTCACTAATATTCATACCTTAAGGGTCAAGAGTATAATATTTAAAGAGGAATTGGATCATAAATTTAAATATAGAGATATGTTCCATCCTTTATTTTACAAATATTTCTCAATAGAAAGTTTTTTGATTTTTTTTTATTTATAAATAATTGTTTTTAAAAATCCCATTTATAAATATTTGCAGGGTTATTCATGTAATTTGAGTTAAATAATATCTTATCAATTATGGAATTAAATATATAATAATTATATAAATTATTCAATATCATATTTATCCCTTAAATATGTTCATAAAAATTTCATTTCCCAATCTTATCATTTGGTCACCATTTTTAACTATTCTTATATTGCACATGAACTATGTCAGTATTTGGTAAAAATATTAATATTTATCTTTACCATCAAATTATTTTATCCTATATTTTTAGAATAAAAACTTTCATGGGTTATGTGGTAACTCACACAAATTACATGAAATGTAATATCAACCACCAATAAATTACCATAATTCCATATTTAACCAAGAATCTAAATTCAATATTGAAAATTTTAACACTTGAGGATGAGCTGGCTGGAACGATAAGGCGTATGGATCCACACCTCTTACTGAGTTCTACCACTCTTTCGTAACGCAACTAATTCAATCACCTAAATCCAATAATCATTCACCTATCATTAATTATTTTCCTCTCAAACATCAACACCACTGAGGATACTTACACACATGGAAAAACAAGATTGAATCACAAAACTACTAAACCTCACAAAAAAGAATCATCACCAGAACAAATCCAAACTACCTTCAACTCCACTAAATTTACAAACAACAATCACTCAAATTTTATAAAATAAACCAAATAAATAAAATAAAAAATTTTGGACTCAAGCATTTTTCACCTTTTATCCTAGTATAAACAACAACAGAAAAAACACCATAGCAATAAAGAGGCACCAATCACATGGGAACAACCATCACTCCCAAAATTAAGTTATATTAATTGAATAATATCTATAATATATTTTAGATATATTATCATTAATTTAATGATATATATATATATATATATATATATAATTTTTTATATAGTTTGAGATTGAAATATAATAATATTTAATAAAATTACATCTGAATGTAGACCCCTATTTTAAAAAAGATTTCAAATATTTAACTCAATATTTAACCAATTAAAATTCACCTTTTTTGCATTTAAAATTAATTTTTTATGTTTCTTAAATATTTTATCACATTCCATATCTTTCTTATGTTTTCCATGACTTTATATATAAAAACATAATATTAGGTTATAAAGTTCAATTCAAACTTGAACTCTAATTTTTTAAAACAATTTCAACTCAATTAATAGGCCTCCAATAAAATGAAATTTATATATTAAATTTTTTATGAGAAACACATTTTTTATCTCAAATCCTATAACACATTCCATTTATTTCTTAGTTTTAAAAAATTATAGATTCTTGTAATATAATTCATAGTAGAATTCAATTTGAATTCACACTCCTATTTTTTTTAAATGAATATTAATTTAAATGTATAATTAAAGTTATAACAACATTGAATTTCAATATTTTCATTCAATATCCATTAAAAATTTAAAATAAAAAAATCTAACTAAAAATACCATTTTCATATTTTATAATAATTTATATCAAAAACTATGATTATACGTCACATTTACTACTTACTAACATATCATTTTTTAGGACTTTTTAACAAATTATTTTTTATTCATTTTTAAAAAAATAATTGAAAATATTTTATTCATTATATTAAAATTTTTATATAGTTTTTAAAGGATAAAAATTTAAAATTAAACTCAAAATATATTAAAATAATAAGTATTTTTTAGAACAAAAAATATATTTATTTACACTAAAAATCAAATTTTCATTTCATACCAAGCCCAAATATTCTACTAAAATTATCATAATAATAAAAATATGTATAGTTTAAAAACATTGATATAAATATCTGTCAATAAATAATAATATGATTTAAAAATTAAGATAAAACAAGGGCTATTAATTTCTAGATAATTTAATTAACTTTTATATCTTAAATAGAGATATATTTCCATTATTTTAAATAAAAAAATTAATGGGTAATAAAAAAAGTATATATTTTCATATAATACATATTAAACCCCAAAAAAATATAATTTAAGAACTATTAGGACACAACATCCTCCCTAAATAAATTATGGCCTTGTAATTTTTTCTCTTTAGAAAATGAGTGTTTATACTTTTATTTCAAAGCTTCTTCAGGTTCTCAACTTACTTCTTCATCCATATTTTCATAAAAAGGTACCCAAAAAAGTTACCTTATTTCATTACACATTCTACCTTTGATCGACAATATGAAGTAATTTTCCCTCATATAAACAATTCTCCTCTAGTTTCACTACTTCAATACTCAATAGAGAATATTATTTGGGTATATATTTCCTTAATAAAAAAATGAAACATAGAATATACGTGATATAAACTTAAATGGTATGTTACTCGATAATCCATAAACCTCACATTATCTATAATCTATTATAAACCAATAAATCATGGTCTTATCATTCTTCTTTTATTTAAGTTCATCATACCATTCCATGGGGGTATTTTAATATAAATATGGTCTACTACATCAAATAAAATATAATTTGTTTGATTATCTACATTTCTATCTCACCTAATTTGAGATATAGTCATATGATGTTGAATTAATTTCACTTTTTCTACCATCTCATTCTCTAAATTAGGCCCTAACAACTTCCTCTCTACACCTCTATTCTAAAATGTCAAGGTTTTGAAATTATTTCAACACAGTTATTCATAAGGTAACATTAGTATACTTGAATTGATAATTTTATTATAAAAAAATCAATCATATAAATATGTCATCCACAACCGCCATGATAATCAAATGAACAAGCATAAATAATATCCTCCAAAGTTTTAATTGTTTGTTTTAATTTCCCATCAGTCTAAGGATGAATTTATTTATGGAAATATAATTCAGTACCTAATAAAATTTTAACTCCCTTCAAAAAAAATATGATGTAATCCATGGATCATTATCAAACATAATAAAAATTCTAACTCAATTAAACATTACTATATCTTTAAGATAGATTCATGAAAGTTATTCTGATGATATATTGAAGTGGTGTCAATTTGTTCTAGTCATGATATATATAAATTTTGTAATTCAGAGTCCTGGGATCATCCTAGGGATAAAATCGTAAATTTACTTATGAAAGGGACCTTGGAAAAATTATCACATGGTTTTTTTGATTTCACATTATAGTGTTTTCCCCTGGTGTAAACTGATGAAAAGTTTCAAGTATGGAAGGTCCTTGAAAATAATATATTAAGTATAATATATTATTTTTAGATGATACATGTGCATTCCCATGAATTATCATTCTTGTTCAAGATATATCATTAGATGGAAAATTTGAGATCATGGTTCTGTTTAGAACTTTTCTTTTACTCTAGGGTGGGTGAATATTTTTTAGCATCAGAGTCCCTAGGGTTTGGTCATTGTATATGGATTAATTTAATTAATAGGGGATTTTTGTATTAGTTTCTTATTAAATTTTATGGGTAATTCAATCTTTTTACTACTCTTAAACTCTTAGTTAAGCATTATATTTTCTAATCCTAGGGTCCTTTGTATAAACCCAAGGATTGGTGATGCGTAATTAGAGTGGAATTGAAGGAATTAGATAAATCTTGATATTTAATAATGAATCATCACCATTTCCAAATACCATTGACATGGTGGTGATTTTCATAAAAATGACCAATTTTTGAGGTAGGGATTAGTGATTTTATGAACCATGTTTTTCATTATTTTTGTTTTTGAATTTATATGACTAGACCCATATTCCTCCTAATATAAATGGGTTTAATAATGGATAATTATATTATCTTCTCAATTCCACATATGAGAATCCCTAAATTTCATGGCATGAATTTTTAATATAGATATACTAAATTGTTAATTATTTTATTACAGTTGTATGATATTAATGGTAGATCGATGAATAATGAGGTTCAAATTGTACGCTTTATTTTTTCCTCTCTAGAATTACTCTATCCTCTCTTCACTCCCTATCTTTTCTTCTCCCACAGATGGTGGAGTAAAGATGTATGGGATTGGGTCTCTGGTGATAGGTGTTGGAACAATCTAGATCAGATGGAGGCATTGAAAAATTATGACAATGTCTTGGGAAATTTGAGTTAGAGTGATATAGGAACAATGAGGTGTTATGGATGGTTCAGTGATAGAAATAACAAGAAAGTGTGGTGTGAGGTTGCTACAATGGTGGTGTGAAGTTCATGAGATAGTTACTCTAGCTGGAGGTGATGTTGTAAGGGAAAAACGATGGTACCCACCCATACTTGAGAAATGGAAAAAATCATGGTGTGATTGAAAAATATAATTATAGATACACTCACCTAACTTATCCATCTAATCCCCTTTTTAATTGTATGGTTTCCCACCTACAACATTGTAGGTGGTAAATATAAAGAACTCAGTATTTATGGTCTAGATGTCATGGATCGACCAACTGGTCCATGCCTTACAGATCGGGTTGGGTCCGCCCAACCCAACCTAGGGCTGGATAGAATATACGTGCTGGACATAAATAATTCATGGTACATTATGAACTTCCATATTCATTCCCAAACTCATCCTAAGGGTCACATGGTTCAACTAGAGCCCACCAAATTGGCATCATTTTTCTTTTTGGATATGTTTAAAGAAATTCTCTATTCAATGTCCATTTGATAAAAATAATTAATTATTTTTCCATGAAAATACTAATGGAATGGTTTTTGGATACATGTGATTCCATTTATTAGGTGATATTGGAAAATTATTTTATTTCCTCTAGGGGATGATGATGGGGTTCATGTGTGATGATAGAGGCATTCTCATGCATCATGTTGGCTTAGTTATTCCAACATTTTACTTAGGGAATTAAATCCTCTATATATGGGTCAATTTATATATTATAAAAGTAAATACATGTATATACTAATAGCATCAGATCCACTATCTTAGCTTATATATAACATCAAGTATTCCTTTTTATTATATAGGTAATTAAATCGTTTCATTTTTAGTCAATTTATTGATAGGGTGAGGTATTCACCCCTATACCTATGTCATAAGATCCTGTATATAATCCTATAGGATTTTAATGTATACCCACTATTTAATAGTGGTACAAGAACCTCTATATTCTAGCCATAGTCCATCAACTAACATATCTTCCAATGAAGGGTATATTCCCCTCTATGATTTCAATGAGGTAATAAGTTTTTTTATACCTTGGTAATTGTGATATAAAAGGTAAATATTCCCTTAATAAAGATCTATTCTCAGGAAATGAATAGTTTCCTCTTTGTGTTGCTACATCAGTGACACTGATATGGGGGGATATATGGTGGAGTATATCCTTAACAGAAATTATTACCTTACCTAGGAGTGGGTACCCCCAATTAATGGTTCTTGATGGGGATTTGAGAGTTAGAGTGGTAGTGTACATAGGAATCATTGATGATTGTGAATTTTCTAGTACCCCTTGGGTTCTTAATGATCTGAAATATGGTTAGATAATGGCTTCAAACTCTTTTGAAATTTAAGTACATTGAGAATCTCTATTTGAACCTAATATTCAGGCCATTATGGGTTAGAGATAATATGATTATGAATTATATGTGTTTATCAATTTTCTAGTCACATAGCATATATGGGGTTATTTTTTATTCTATTTCTCTATTTTAATGACTCATACATGATTTTTTAGGTTAGTTTTCTTTTATTTTCCCATTAGGGTTTCAGGGTGTCCTACTAGGTATGTTTATAATCATCCCCTTCAATGATTTTCATGCCTAATCAGGTTGTGTCTCTATAGATTCATAGATTTAATATGGACATGGTAAATGTGGATATGGGTTGGCATGTTTAGAGTTGATTCATGATGAATGGTTAGTGCATGGTGTTTCATGGTTGTAGTAGTGACCATTACGCTTGGAGTTCAATCTAAGAGTAATGGAAGTAAGAAATATCTTTCTCAAGTCATGTTTTTGGGATTTGGAGACTTTTTCGATGTTTATTTATATTATTTTTCTAATGCAGAATCGCACTTATATTTTTTGAGTCACACATGTACTATTTATATTTCGATTATTAATATATATTCTATTGGTGTTTCTACTTATGTCATGATTTTGAGATATGTGTCTATTGCAAGTTGATATAGTCTAAGAATTCCCATATTTGTTTATATTAATACTCAGGGATAGTCAATAGCCCATGGCCTATTAGATGTGGGATTGGGGTGGAAATCTATATTAACTATAGACCTGGGTATTGTGTCGGTTGGGCAGGTTGTGCTAGGGTATTATTGAAGTGTTATTGTCATGGGGACTATGTTTGGAGTTAGTGGTAATGTGAGGATTAGTTTTTTAACATTAGGGAATTGATTTTTAAGGGGTTCTTAAGTGTGATTATCAAAACAAGGGGACAATAATTTGTATAATTGAAGGATTATGATTTCTTAAAGACTCTGAAAACCTTTTAAATAATCCATTTATATGAAACATCATTTTGAGAAATAATCATGTTTTTACATGTTTCATATAATGTTTATTTAGGATCTTACATGTACTCCTTGTGTCTTCTCATTCGGATATGCTAGATTCCTTATGGGTTCATCCTATCAATTGTGTAATGATACCCACTGGTATAGAAATTATATTTGAAGGTATAATCATAAAAATTTGATGAATGTAATTATGACTCTCACATTTGGTTATTAGATGATGAGTCAATGTTCTTATGAATCAGTTGAGAGATATGATAACTCAATGATTTGAGGCCATTTTTCTTCCCATGATTCTTGGAATTGATATTTCTTGTAGAGAATAAGGTAATTCCCACTGATTTGGTTAATACTAAATATAATCAAGATATAATGTTTCTTTTATGACAATATAGGCCTCATGTGTCTTTGAAGAGAATCATACCCTTGAGAAATAGGGTTTTGACTAGAGTATGAAACTCATGTTAACATATGTTCAAGAATTTAACTATCCAGATGAAAATTCCTTCATTGATCTCAATATAGGGCATAGTGAGTAATTATTAGATTATGTTTTTCTCCAATTCACAATGATACTACTCTATTATGGTTGGAATTTGATCCCTTTTTTGGTAGAGTATTACTTATGGGTGTTGGACCCTTTACAAGATGGTTCCATTTTCCATGTATCTATTGTAGACCACACATCTTACACAGTGTTCCCTTTATATTTTTAACTATTTAATTAAGAAAGATTAGTAGTTTTAAAAATAAATCTATAGTAATAGTTTTGAAATTATAGTTGTAATTTTCAAGTAAAACCACCAATTCCAGAGTCACCCAAGGGAGTGTTATCAAATTTAGAAATTCTTAGAGGAGATAAAGCATGGATATGGGAACAAGATAGTATTATCCTTGAAGATATCCAAATTTATTTACTGTATGAACCTAAATATTGGATATATAATTGATTTCATGTATATCTCTATTATAGGCCTAATTTACAACTAGAATTATGGTTAGTGGAAGAGATAGTGGTGTGAGAATAGCCAGAGTTGGATGATAATTGACCATCCACTCCCATAAACACCTACATTTTCTAGTTCTTATCTGACATGGAGTGCAAATAGTTTGAGTTGTAGGATGATATATACAATGGTTGTATATAGTTAAGTGATAGTGGGTATTTTTCTAAATATGATTCGGGACATCTTCTTAGGGACCCTTAGACTAGATGTTGTTGGAGAGAGTAATTCTTTCTGTATCATATGTTTAGGAGTAGGAGATTCTATTAGAACCCCAAGCTAGATCCTTTTAGGGTAATAAATTTCAAATGATGGTGATTGTCTTCCACTCACCATTTTAAATTATGTGATTTTAACATATTTAGAGATTGGTATAGAAATTATTAGATTAGTAAATTTTTAAATGAGGAACTTGATCATATTATAGAGGTATGTTTCTTCCTTGATGAGAAGTGGTCACCAATATTTTTTATTAGACTTCACTCTCAGTGGATATTTAGTGGTGGATGAATGATTTTGAAATGTGACCATTTTTCCATAAATGATATAACAGTGTATGAAATGGATATAATTTTTGGGACAATGTTTTGTTATCACTGAGTGGAAATATAAAAACCCCAATGGATTTTATAAGCCTTATAGGATAAATCCTATCTAGTTTTAGATCGAGGAGGATCCTATTTTTTCGTGAAGATACTCTAGTCTCAACATGATAATATCATGATTTTATTAATCTATACTAGTGTGAGTTTCGGATTGATAGAGTATCAATTGATCTTCATAAATATGATTCCATCGTGGTTGATGCATTTGGAAGAGGAATTTGTGTCTAGATAATAGAAGAGGATCTTTAGCACTTGGGTTTAGAACAATTATTTTGTGTGGGAAGAGGGGGATGTTTCTTACCTTAAATAGATATTTATTTCCCAATACTCTACCCTTATGTAAGAGAGGTTCATAGTGGTGATGTCATCCTAGTTGTTTTATAAAACCATATATTCTTGGGTGATGGTCCTAAAGTGTTTTCCTAAAGGGGGAGCATGTCATCTGTTTCCCTAGGTGGATAGTTGTTTTATTTTAGTGTTTGATGTTAAATTTTAGGATCAATATCATAAGATGAGACCACCCTACTGGTTAATGACCCTCAATGTGATATATATAATGGATCATAGTGTTTTTTCCATTACATAGAAACTCTTGTTTTTTAGTATCGGAGGATGTTTTTAGGACTTATGGATTTTTATCACTCAAGATGGTGTTATATTAGGGTCTAGAGATGACAGATTAGGGTCTTATGTATTTTCAATACTATGTACTTTATATTATTTTGGATTATGCCACTTTATGTCTATTGGTATGGTGTTGAGTAGTTTCAAATGTTTTTTGTAGTTTCTAAAGTGATCATAGTTATCTTTTAAAAAATAGATATGATCACAACTAGCCTGTCTTCAATAGTAAAGGTGAAAATTATTATGGATCATGATTCAAATGTACTATTTAAATAAATATTGAATTTGGAAAAGAAGCCCAATATCAATTTTTTGTTGCAAGATATCGATATATATTCTTATTCATTACAAAAAAGAGTTTGCAGACAAACCATAGTAAGTCTAGGAAAGATTTATTCTTTTCAACTATTTTGTTATTAGTGTGGAACTTTATGAATCTCTTAGTGGTATTTTGTAGTGTATATTGATTTTACACATATAAAAACCATCAAGAACACTCTTTAAATGGGGGTAGTATGGTTCTATCATCAATGATAACCTTTTTGATAGAATTTTTTGAAGTGAATATTGATGGTTTGTTGTTTCAGTTCATCCCATATGGTGAAGCAACATTCAGATAAAAACGTTTTGGGGTGTAGAAGCTTGGTAAGACTCCCATATATTGGATTTATTTTTACACTTAGTTTTTATTTTAATATGGGATGGATCTGGTATATTCATTCTTAATAGAGTGTGTTTCATTCTAATCAGTTGTGTACTGATTTTGTTGGAGGTTAGTCAACCTATGGGTATTGAAGTTTGTGGGGTAGTGGGTTATTCATCAATCAATATTCTTCATAAGTTTCATTTTTTATTGGAACTATAATTTTCATTTTCAAGGATAAAATGAGTTTAATGTGGGGATAATATTGTGACCAAGATTTTTCCCTCTATAGACTTATCTCAATTTTTAGTTTTGGATCCTCAAGACCTTGCTAGTGGTAAAATAATGTTTTTACCCAATAATTATTGGATGTCTCTTTTGATTCAAGGTTACGTTTTTTACCCATGAGATGAGATGAAATATATTTTTCAGTGTGGTGATTCCTTGATAAGAATATATTAATTATAATATATTTTTTCTTGTGTGTGTGTATTTCTTGGAACAATGCTTCTTCTTCAAGATAGATACTTTGATAGAAAACTTGAGAATATTATTTTCTACGAAACATGGGTTTTACCATATTGTTTTAGTAAATTATGTGTTTATAAAATTTCTAAGTATTTTTGTAATATATTAATTAATTTAATAGAAAACTAAATTGTTTTATTAATATATTATTACATTTCTTGGAAACTTGACTCCTTGAAGAAACTATAATTCTATTTAACATCATATTCTCTAAACCTAGGATCGGCTGCAAGAAATCAAGGATTGTAAAGGCATCATTATAGATAGGAATTATTGGAGGTGAATTTAAAGAATCTCAAAAACTTAGAAATCAAATAATATATCATCTCCATCACCTATGGCCACTAACACTGACGTGATCTTCATCAAAAAAGGATTCATTTTTAAGGTATATATTTATGATTCTATATTTCTTTGTTCATCATGGATTTTATGTAAAAAAATTTAAGAATGGATATTTGTTCCCTATGATAAAAAATATATAATAATGGATAAATTTATTATATTATAATTTCCTTATGCATGTATCCATAAACCTATTGCCATAACTTGTTAAGGTAGATGGATTAAACCCTAACATTTTTCACTGTGATTATGCAATATTAATGATGGATTGATAAATAATAAGACTTGAATTATCCTTTTCATAATTTCTCCACTATTATTTATCTCTCATATCTTTCCACTATATTTATCTTATATTATTTCATGGATAGAGGATCTAAGGTAGAGGGGATGGAAGCTCGAGTAGTATGGGTCAGTGTGAGACATCTCAGATGATAGCATCCACTCATAGCGATGATTATATTGGAAATGGTATATGGTTTGATCAAATTATAGGGAGGCATGGTGGTTGGTATAATTATGGAATGCCCAATTGAGGGTGGTGGATGCAGTGGTGGTATAAGGTGAATGTCATAATGACACGGACTAGAGGAGATATGATAGAGAATAAACAATGGTGTTTGGTCATAGTTATGGATCACATGGATGAGGCAATGCCACAATGAAAATGTAATATGTGGATGAGGATGTGATTTATAACTCAACCATCCAATCTCCCAATTTATTTAATGGTAACCCACAATATGTATTACATGAGGGTAGCTTAACTAGCCTGACCTTACCGGGATGGGAACCATGGGTCAACAATTTGGGCCAGCCCTCAAAATATGGGTCAGATCTATTAGACCCATCTCATGTTGGGGTGGATCCCGCATAACAAAAACAAAAAATATGTGATCTCTATTAACCATTTCACTTCCACACATGTGGTATATGACACACCCCATGGGGCATGAAAACCCCCATCTATGTGCTGCATGAAACACTCATAGGCCACTGTGTGGCCCTATTTATCATTGTGGGGTTTATTTCACAAATTTCCCCACTGATTGTCTATTTTATGAAAGTAAATATTCGATCATAAGTATTATTACACATATATTTGAATGAAATTTACATTTTATACATACATGGAAATTTAAAATGTGAGATATATATATATTTAAAAGTAAGATTCATAAAGTTGATAATGGGATCCATGTGTGATGATTGGAGAATTCTCATTCTATAGGCAAGGACATGAATTACCCCTATTTACCTTGGGCATGGTATATATAATCTATAGATTAGTATATCTATAGGGTCAGGTATTCCCATTATATACTCAAGGCATGATATTCACAAATTCTTCAAATATTTCAGTTTGATTATTCATCTTTTTTCCTTCAGTGTGGGACCCTCTATTTGTGCGTCGGTTTAAAAGATAAGATCAGGCATTACCCTCGTATACACTGGGTGTGATATCCTCTATCACATTTTATTGGTAGATTTAAGTATTCACCCCCATTTACTCATGTCATGGGACCCTATATATATTGGTTGTGATCCCTTAATTGTGATGCCTTATAGTGAGGCATGGATACCCCTATATAGTTCCATTCAGGTGATTTTGTTTGATTATATCTTGGTGGATATGATAGAAGGGGTCATTATCCATTTGACTATAATTTATTCTCATCCAAGGAATAGTTTCCCCTTCAGTTTACTAGATCAATGGCATTTATATAGAGGGAAATATAGTGTGGTATTTCCTTCACCAACAAGCTTAACTTTGTAGGGAGAGTTTACCATTGTTTTTTATTCCTGATGGAGATGTGAGAGTGGGTAATGTGGATTATATTAGATAAATTCATAATTATGTATCATTGGTAACCACCTTGGATTCCTTTGAGATATGATGTATGTATAGATAATGAGATCAATCTATTTGTACCTTTTATTACTCTGACCATCCCTAGTTGCACTTAATATTTGAACCATCATGGGTTAGAATTGAAATTATTGGGGCCTTTCTATGTTCCTAATAATTATAATTATTGAGATTATATGGGTTTTTTTTACATCCTCCAGGTTACTCACTCGTACTAGTAGTTTTTAGATAATGGTTTTTCTGGTTTTTCATTTGTGGTTTTGGGTTATCCTGTTGATTAAGTTTATAGTCACCCCTATACAAGATTTGTTCCCACATGTGTTGTGTTAGTGATGAAACCGCATAGTTTACAAATTGATATGGTGGACATAAATCAAGTGTGTCTTATTTAGAGGTGAATTTTTTAGGCATATGGTAGGTGCATAGTGGGTTGTGATTATATTAGTCATTTTTGTAGCTAGATTTGGATACAGGATCATAGACTTTGAAGATGGTCTTTCTAAATCCATATTTGTTAGATTTAGGTACATTTAAGATATTCTTTATTATAATTTTTTCCCATATGTAATTGTACTTTTATTTTTTATCACATGCATGTACTTTATGAAATTTAATTATATATATATATATATCCATCTAGTATTGAAACATTGGTTATGGTTTGGAGATTTGTTTGTTTTATGTTAACATGGGCTAAGGCTGCTGATAATTTTTGATATGACCACTAAGTGGTCATCAATAGTCCCAAGCCTATTGGGGGTAGGCTAAGGGTGACTCTCTTAGTTAACCTCCATCATGGTCAAGCCTCTATGGGATAACTCATATCACATATTAACTCAAATAAAAAATAAAATGAACACATTTAAATGATCAATACCAACCCATATTGAATTATTGTCATGCGATGAATTTGGAAGTACTATGATGAAATTCATGGATATATGAATCCACTTTTATTCTTGAATTTATAACTTCTAGATAATTTCCTTAAGTTTAATTTATTTGTCTTTAACCTATTGATAAATAAAACATTTCATGGTAAAATCAACAATATCATTCTTTGTTCCTTCCCACAAAAAAAATCCAAATGATATCTTTACATATTTATGAATTCAGGATGAAAAAATGCATCACTCAATAAGTACCTTTTTAGCTATGGCTCACTCGATACATACATCCTATTTAAAAACTTATGACACCTTTACCATTAATATTAAATTCATTTATCTTTTATTTTTTATATCAGTTTTATCTTCTCTTACAATACATGATTTTTTTTCTTATATACATTATTTTTTCTAGTAATTAAGATTTAACAGTTAATTATTCTAAAAGTGAATATCCTTAAAATTTTATAATTTTAAATAAATCTTCAATAAATAATTAACTAATGGAATATACACCAAAAATAACATGCATAATGTTTCATTTTTCTTTTATCTCAAATTATGTAATGCTTTGTTTTATTTTCCTAGATTATATTTAATAATACAATGAAAATATTTTATCAATTCCAACCACCACCTTTTCTACATATTTATATATTTTTGAGTTAATATATATTTCAAACTTTTATTATTTATATATATCACATTTTTCCTATATAAATACATCAATAGAATTTTTAAAACAAAGACCCAATGCAATCCCAAGGTCATGTGTGGGATAATGTTTTTAATTAGGTTATAACTCCAGTGATTCATATCCTATCACTAAATAATAACCCATTAATCCAAGAAAACTAAAAATCTATATATAATTAGTTTGTCTTAGTTATTCTTATTTCACTTCATTTTTATCATGATTCACTATCATAATGTATATAGTTACAATATTCCCAAGGAATTGAATTTTATACAACCAAACTCATATTTAAAATATTTAGTCTTTCCACTTAAGGATAAGAGAATGTATATAAAATGTTTTTCATGATCAAAATAGATTTTATATTATATTAGAATATCACTAATAATGAAAACCATAAATTTTTCCAAATATTCTCTGAATACACTATTTCAAAAATCCATAAATATAGTAAGTTCATTTATTAAACATAATGGTAAAATTATAAACTGATAATAATTATACCTCATTTTAAATTCTATATTTGGAATATATTATACGTTCACAATCAACTGATGATATCTATATTTGAGATGAATCTTTGAAAATTAATGAGGCCCTTGGAGCAGATCAAAGAAGTTGGCAATAAGAGTAAATTAATACTGGTTTTTAATATATTTTTTAGTTCTCTATAATCAATGAAAAAAATATAACCATATTTATTTTTAAAAAATAAAACTTATGAACCCTAAGGTGAAGTTCTAGGATGAATGAAATTATTATTTATAAAATATTATAATTGATTTTTTTTAATTATAATAGCTCTAATAGATCCATTTCACAAGAGGGGTTTTAAAATTTTCTTAGAATCAGGGTTGAAACCATAGTCGTACATAACCTTAGAGTGGAGAGGTGAATTAGGGATTGAATTTATTTTTACCTTTTGAATAACACTCTGATACTAACAAGAGATGAATAATTCTATTATTTATTTATAAAAACATGTGATAATTGAGATAAGGAAATGAATTTATGGAAACATCAATTACTTTGTTCACCACTAAGTGATAATCCAAGGAAAATACGACAACATGGTGTATACATACTAGGGTTTTCTACTCTCCATAGTAATTATTAAAGGAATATGAGAAGGGGTCACTACAAATCCTAGTAGAACACACTCTTTTTAAAATATTGCACACTTCTTGAGTACTGGAAATACAAAGAAGCAACTCCCAGGGTTTTAACAGTGATGGTCAATAATTTAAATGAAAACATAAAAAAATAAGGTTTTGTCTCTTTTTTATTTATCTTCTCCTTATTATTCTTGAATATAGATCTTCAGAGTAATGAATTGTCCCTTTTATTCTCCTATAAGATTTTGTAATCTTAAAGAATAATTTTCCCACACTTCTATAATTTAATAATGGCCTAAAATATTTCCCATAATATTTTACAATTAATGCTCCATAAATCTAAAAAAATATTCCTTCTTTGAATTTGTGTCACGATTCTTTATTCAATTACATTTTCTTTATTTAAAAAGAATATGATATATTAAAAAAGAATTTTTATTGATGAATATAATTTTAAAAATATTCATGCATGCATTTTTTGTAGAGTTAGTTCTACAATGCAATATTAGTAAATTTATAGAGTTTCAAAACTTCAAAAACAATACATTTACATCTTCAGTAATGTCATAGAAATCTCCTCTTTGAATTTCAACATGATTTCCTTTTTGCAGTATATTTTCAAAATAGTTTTTTACCAATTTATTAATTATTAATTATGATTAATAATATATAATGGAATCCATGTGTCTGATAGTGATTAGATTGAGTTCATGTTGATGTGCTAATGAGAATCTTCAACTTTTGTTATACATGATCCCTATAAAAATTCCATAGGCTACTTTCCAGAATACAATTTTTTTTTAAATCATTCATCCTTATGGGGCTAGAAAATCAACCTTACACTAATCCCATTTTCATATAAATGATCCCCATGAATACTATATAACCCTTAATAAAAACTACTAATCCACATTACAAAGATCCAATTTACCCCAAAAAAATCTTTGAGAACACTAGATAAACATTACGAAAACCACAACTCATCCTTATCAAAAATCACTTTTTTATAATATTGGTCCTTCTAAAAACAAGATGATCCTCATGAAAATGAAAAATCATCCTTACAAAGACTAGGATGATCACCATAATATTTATTATGTTTATCCATCCATAAAAAATATTTTTTCTTCCTTATAAAACTATTAATGATCTTTACAACAATCACATTCATTGTTAAGAAGACCAGAATGATACATACATAGATCACGTTTATCATTATGAAGTTATAATACACAATTATAAACATATGGATACTTCTTTAATGCAATTTCCATTTTTTTTGAATGACTCTTATTGAGATCCATATGATCCTAAAGAAATATAACTTAGTCAAAGTTTTTAGGAATTTCTCAAAACTATATTAAATTTGAAATAAATTAAAACAAATTAAGAACACAACTAGTCTACAAAAAAAATAAATCAACTTATAAACATCTAGATACACTTCAAATTCATAATGCTAAAAATCCAAAAATATAAGATTTGGTTCCAATATTTTCCCCCATTGGATTATGTTTTATATTCATTTCCATCACTAGAATATCATGTTCCCCTTACAATCATTATAATAATTCCTTTCTCCCATATAAGCACTCTCTTCCTTTAAAAATAAAATTCAAAATAGATATACTATTTTTAGATAGAGTCATATATTTTCTTTCAACCATGTGTTAAAGAAAATTTTCATTAATTATGTCACTAATGCTACATGAACTCATGATATTAGTAGGAAATAAGAAACAATAGTTAATTCTTATGATGTTTTCCATAAAAATAAATTCAAACCATTATTCCTCCTCCAAGAATCCCCCATGGATAATATCTCCACTTTCTTACAAAAAGTATATAATATTATAAACCATCATTATAAACTAGAAAAAACATGATGGAGCATTACATTTTTATATAAAAGGGGATCTTGGAAAACCTCCTTAGTAAGAAATATGTCTATGAACCCCAATTTCCAAACTATGTTTCTCAAAAAATCTGACTGCTAAGGGTTTTTTCATAATAGAAACTAATTTTTCATCAAACAATTCCTCCTTGTAAACTCTTTAAACCAAATTTCCTTTAATAAAATGATACATAAGTTTGATATATATTTTTTGGGAGTTCTTCACAGGATTTATAGTAAGTTTATTGGAAATATTGTCATCATAGAAAATGGTTATATGTTATTTCACTTCCTCAACTAGATCTTCCAACTACTATCTCATTCATCGATGTTTTTTTCATGCCTTTATAAATGTAATTTATTCTACATTAGCTATTATCAATGATTTATACTCTTTATTTTTTCTCAACTAACACACATACTTAGTGATAATGTATAAAAGCACCTCCACTTGAAGATTTTATATCCACCACACCAATAGCCTAATTGAAATCAAGGAAAGATGATAACTAATTCTTATTCTAGAAAAAAATAATAATCATTATGTAATAGTACCTATGATGTACATCATAATCCTATTCACTACTTATAACATTTATTCTTGGGGATTAATTTGAAATAAATCTTCTAAACTAGTTACATAAACTATATTAGGCTAAGTTAGTTTCAAGTAAAATAGAATTCAAATAATACTTTTATAAAGAGTATGATACACTGAATTTCCATCTTCCTACAACCCAAGTATGGTTGAAACAACAATGGTTATTTTCAAGTGATTTAAAACATGTATTTCAAATGTTTTAGCAATTTGGTTTCATTTTTTCTATTAGTTAAATTTTCATCTCTCTCTGTGAATTGGAAACAAAAATAGAGTGTAAGTAAGCTTAAAAATAATTGAAATCTTGAATTATGAGTATATAAACTTATGAAAATACTATACTAATCACCTCATGCATACTCAAAAATTAATTCCATAAAAAACCAAAATAGTAAACTATAAATCCTTTGAAATATTAATATATATATTATAATCATCAAATTCTCTTTTAAACTCCAAATTCATTAGGTATGAGTCAATTAAAGAATATGATTCATGAGGTTCTTGTTTTAATCCATATAAAATGATATATAATATGTAAAAATTATTCTCATCTCTACCAATTAAAAATCTCATGGGATGATCTATATACGCTTCTTATTTAAGAAATCAAATTAAGAAATATGTTTAAACATCTATCTGAAATATTAAATAACATGTTTTATTTCTAATACCAAGAATAACCTAAAGGACTCAAGATGATATACTGGAACAAAATTCTCCTCCACAACAACTCCTTCAAATTGATTATAGCCTTTTCATAGCAATTATTATTTATTTCAAACCCTAATACCATGTTTTTAAAATTTGATTCATAAGTCTATCTTAGTTCCTATCATGCTATGATGTTAAGGTATCTCCACAAATTACCAATTTTTATTTTTAAATTTAATCTAGATCCTCATTCATAGATTTCAACCACACATCATCCTTTAGATCTTCTTCTAATGATTTTAGATCCACTATGCACTATATAGAAATGTTTTCTTATAACCTCATTCTTCTTGTCTACAATAGCCTACTTCTATCTTCAATGATATTTGATGGATCAATATCTATCATTTTATCCCATGTATGGGACATATTTTTACTTCATTCAACCATATATTCCTCCTCAGATTCATATTCAAAGACTTTATCTCTTGATGAACCTTGAATAGTTTCTATGTTTATCTCTTCTTTATCATATTCTTCACACAACTCCCTTGTAAATGAGCTTCTATTTTTCTTCCCTTATCTCTCTTTAATAACCTATACACCATTTATTTTTATAATAATTATTATAATTTTTTTTACATTTATTAGTTTTTATTTTCATTGAATAGACCAAAAACACTCTGTAAAACCACATGTATTTTTCAAGTTAGAAATTAAATGGGAATTTGAATTTTTGGTTCCTGGTGGTTATTAATTAAAACGGGGATTTACCATAGCATAAAATCACAGAAATATTTTCTAATGATTTTGTTGATCACAAAAAAAAAAAATTACCCTAGGGATGGAATTTGGTGGGATTTTGAGCTAGTTGTGATTTCCAAAATATAATAATATTTTTAAAAAAAAAATTAATTATTCTACATACATAAATGTGTATATATCCTAAAAAATGATTTGGATTTAAATTATAAATCTAGTTTTTATTCCAAAATGGGGGATTTACCTAGGTGAGTATAAAATCTAATTGAGTTTCAGGGTCTTAATCTATGATTTTAAATTGGTGCTTTTATTTTTTTAATTTTTTTTAAATCTATTTATTCCTACTCCCCCATCATTTTTATTATAAAACACACCTCTAGGGGAGGTGGTTATACCATCCATGTTTTTGAATTTATTTAGGAGAATATGGATAGGGATAAATGTTAGGATTCATCTGATCATACTTGGATCAAGGTGTTGTAGCTCCAAACCACATATCCTAACTTAGGCTCCAAAGATCTCACTTAAGGTAAAGTGATTATTTTAAAATTTAACTATTTCCTGTATAAAAATCACATGATTTTCTTATATAATTATCATTGGACTTATGGGGTCATTTTATTTCCCATAGTCGCTTTATTTTTGTGAGAATCATGTTTGTGGAGGAAGTGGGTCTGTCCAAGGAGAAAAACTTGATTGCAAAAACAATATAGTGAAAATTTAAAATGAAAATAGAAGTGTAATAAAATAGAAAGAAATAAACCGAGGCAAAAAAATAGATTGGAAAACCCTCTAATGTGGTGGATTAGAAAAACCTTGTGGTAAATCTTTGAATTCCACTGTAATCAGTGAGTTTACAAAATCTACATAAAATCACAAAACATGAATTATAGTGAGAGCATTCAAAACTTGAGTGAAAAATCACACTGTAATATGACTAAATATTTTTTATGAGAATCATTTCTTGAAAAAACATGACTATTTGGGATCATAACCAAACATGCAATTTCATTTCAAAACATCTAGTTAATCCATTTCATAACTTAAATTGTCATTACTACCAACCACATATTTTTCATTTTATTGAGTTGTGGCCTAGCTGTTGTACCTGCCCGAGTCACACCGGACACCTTTTTTCATTTTCTCAATTGTGTGCCCCACCACATTTTACTATTTATATCCATTTAAATATAATTTCCCACATGAAACATTGATAAATTAGGAAAAAATACCACATGATAATTAGTGGGAGTTTTAAATAAAAATATTGTCTCTTAAAATTTTAAAAATGCTTGTGATTAGAGTAGAACCAGATAAATATACCCATTAAGCTCCAAAAAGATGGATATATCTTCCAAAAAACATTATTGTTTTGAAAATAAGTTAGAATCCACAAACCATTATCTACTAGATAAAATATGATATCATGATTTTTCTTCTTTAGTAGAAATCTTTAATCTCCCCTAGAAAATAAATCCAAATGTTGAATCCTTCATCATACCCATTTTTTCACTACCAAGATGAATAATATTGGAACTAGAAACACATGGTTCCCTTATAAATATGAAATCCACTTGATCAAGAGTATCTATATAAACTAATTTATCCCTCTATTAAACATATTATGAGTAGTATATAACTCTCAGTGCATCACTTTGATCTTTGATTTTATTCCATTCTTCACTAGTGGAACTCTATGAAGAAAAATAATTAGGTGTAAGACCTAAAACACAAGACCTGATTTTATTTGGATTACAAAAATTAATTATCCTAGTCTATGGTCCTTAAATCATGTGTGATGATCGATTGTGCAACAAATATAATGATGTCCTCTTTCTAACTGCATTTTTTACTTCACTGCACACCTTTACATCAGTATAATAAATAGTTCCAACCATTATACCTCATGAATATACAATTAATACTTTGGACCATGTCCATATTCAATTGTTAAAAAAACCCATAAACCCATGATCTTAAAGAGTACAAGAAGATAAAAAACTGAGGGAATATACCTTGAATATGCCAAAAATCCCTCAACATCAACATACAACCTTCACTCATAATGATACAAATATCACCAACACAAATGATAGTAGAATAATATTCTTTCACCATCTTCAATATACCAAAATCACATTATTTATATGAATAAAATAATTCTACATTTTTTTAATATGGTACAAAGTTTTTGAATCAATCACCCATTAGTTTTATAGATCTAACATATGAAAATAAATGCCATTAAAGGTAAATCGCCCTAACCATATATAATAGTACTTCCAGTATCCTCAGAATCTATTTCATTCCACTTAATTTTCATTTTATTCTTGTTTTTCCTCTCTTTACAAAAACTCTACACATGAACCTCCTTTTCATAATATAAGTACAAGACTTTTCTTATATCCACTAATCAACCTCCTTGATTTCCATATATATCATTAAATGCAAGAATAATACTATGAATCATTGTCATTTTTCTTTCACCAAGTCTAATTCATAAAAAAATAAAATCACAAAATCCAACTTCAAAGGGTCTTTCCAAAATAGAAATGTGGTGATGAAATTTTCATATAATTATTGTAGTGAACCCAAGATAATTAATTTTTTATCTTCTTATTTTATTTTAACTGGAATTGCGTTACCTTTATCATTGATCTTGACCACCATTGAAGATAGATCCCTCCTAATATTTGTGATCTCTTCCAAATGGTTACATAAATATCTATTATTTTGTATTCACAAATGATATAATAATTTTTTAGGTATAAAATATTTTTTAGGGAATTTTATTTTTACAAGATTTTAAGAATCACCCAGATCTCCTCTAGATCTACCATAATAATCACCTATAATAGTACATTTTTAGCCAAATATCTTTGGATTATTCTTTTCACTAACTCTCTTATATCTTTATATTCACTATATCTCATATTCTATGTATTATTTAATTTTTTCTTCATATACTTCACCATCTTCTCAGAAGTAAAAATATATTTTACTCATTATTTCCATAAAGTAAAATCATTTTCCCCATTAAAGGGATTGATTTTCATAGAAATACCATTGTGTGGATCACTTATATCCAATCAAAATGAAACACATATAACCTCATTTGATACCTTTTATTGGGGAGGAAGAGGATTGGTCCCATTTAAAAAACATAATTACAAAAAAAATACAATGAGAACCTCAATGAAAAACAAAATGAAAAAATAGTAGGAAATAAATCAAGATGAATATTTTTGCTGGGAAAAATCCCTCCAATATAGAGGATTAAAAAATCATGATCATTGCTCTAATAATAGCACTATAATCATAGAGTTTATAGAATCCATGTAAAATCCTAAAACATGAATTATGGATAGAGTGTAGAAAACCTCTCTCAAAAACTACACCCCAATACACCTCTACCTTTTATCTAATAATAATATCGTGAAAAAAACCCTCATTCAATGTTTAATATCAAACACATGATATTATTAAGTCACCTAAAGTAAAGTCATTAAAAAACACAAATTTTCCTGGCTTCCCACCTAATGTTTTCCCTTTTCATGAGTAATTTCCTAAATACTGCACACACCAAATTCACACCCTACATATTTTTTCTTTTAACTAATATGTGTCTTATACAAACCCTACCTTTTTCTTACATTAATATTGCATACTTTTAAATATAAACAACATAATATAATTACATATGCAGGATAAAATGGTTTAGTTTCTTGGGAAAATAAGTCTTATAAATAACTTTTACATAATAAAACATAAACAATATTTAATTCCTTCTTATCTTTATTCTTAATGTCCCTTGAATTCTTCTTGGTAAAATTAATCACCTGAGGTTATACATCAATGAAAGGGGAGAGCTAAAATCCAATTAAGTAGATAAATAGGTACATGAATCAATATGAAATGGGTGATCACAATCAATATCATCATCATAAAAAATGAATAGTATCATCATCATAATCATGAGATGAAACATTAGATAAAGGGATGGAATATGTAAATGCATAAAAATTAAACATCATGTCTTAGTGGTCAAATACCACACATAGTTATGAAAAAAGCTAGCATCATGGTCGCGCATAAGATATGTGCATAATCAAAGAATCAACATTGTAAACAAAGATTGCATCATGTTCATGAATATTGAAAATTATCACATGATATGAATCACATTACCCAATGCATTTAGGGGCTATATAATTTTGGGTCCATACTTCACATCATAACATTTACATAATCAGGCAATCCACATAGAACATATATCAACCAATGTCATGAAGTAAACCTAAGGAAGAGAATGGGTTTCATATGGATTTTATAAAGCATAAATTCATGAAAAAACATTAGGGTTCAAAAATTTAATAGAATGATGTTATTGGAATCATAAATCTAGAGTGAATAAGAAACAGTCTCAAGATATGTAAAAGATGTTTTTAGAAAGAAGAATTATTTTGGAAAATATTTGTATTTTTTCATAAAACTAGATTAGAAACATGTATATAAAAGAAAAGAAAAGTTAATAACAATGAAATTATATTTTAGGAGTATTAAATTCAGATCCACACTGAAATTTTTCTTGAAATAGGAATAACCCAAAGGAATTGAATTGGGTTCAAGAATCCCTTTACCTTAATTCCCGCTTAATGTTTTCGCTTCTACGCCTCCTGAATAATAAAATTATGTTCATTAAAACACTGATCAAGAAGTTGATTATAGTTATTTTATAAAATTATTTATCAATTATAGTCATTGTATTATATTTAGTAATTTTTTTGATGAAATTGAAGCTTTTCTATATCATATTTTACTTACATTTTTTCCATCTTGCAACGATTTCATTATTTTATTTAACGTAATTTATAAATTAGTACAATTAATTACAAAAGAAAAGAATAGATGAAATTACATATTTATATATTATATAAAATTTATACTATCTATCCGTGAGGTTTTTTAAAATTATTTTCTTGGAAATGTCTTCATAGGCGGTTAACTGACCTTTAAGGGGATGTTGTCGAAAGAGTGGGAAAGGAAAGTATGGCATTTCTATTTGTCCAATATATGATAATTATAGTAGGTTAACATAATTAATATAATTTTAACTTTGTATATAATCAATTTTTTAGTATATGGTTTTGAAATGAAGAGTTTAAAAAGGAAGAAATAGAAGAAGAAAATAGTGATGATTTAACAGAGACTTACTCTCTCCATGGTGTAGCTTCTCTCTCACGACACTATAACTCAAGGGTGATTGGAGTTGGATTTATCCATAACATCCCTATGGATTCTAAGAGGATTAAGAGGGAGGATTGTTTCAAATAATTATCATTGGAATGAATAGGAGGATTGGGTTTCCAAGGGGATGTAGATGGGTTATTTATACTTGAGGAGAGGGGTTTTTTAGAATAAAATATTGAATAAAATAATAAATTAAAGGTAAAAAACTTAATAGTTCATTTTTGGCATTATAAATCATATATTAATATAATATAATGAGTTTAATATTTTAAATCCCTTTTATAATTTTAATTAATTAGTTTATTAAAAAGGAAAGTGCAAGGAATGAAAAATAATTTTTTTAAAGAATCACTTTTGACTTTAGGTTTTGGAAAGTTATTTTTAGGTTTGGAAATTAAGTGTATTGTATTTTGATGAATAATTTATGAAATTGAATATAAAATGGCCAAATTTAATTTTCTAAAAAGTCTTATTTCATCATTACATCATGAATGATGTAATTTTTGTTACACCAGTTTTATAAAAACTATATTTTTACTATTCGTCTAAAAATTGAAGTATTTCAGAATATTACTAAAAAATAAAATTTGGATATTTTTGATGTGATGATTTTAAAAATGATATTATTTTTATCCAAATAAATTTCTAAAATAATTAATTTTAATTTTTAACATAAAAATAATGATTTTAACAAAATACTTTAAAATATAGTTTATTAAAAATGTGCTTATATTTTCATCAAGTTTCTTAATCATGATATTTAATTTTTTGCATTATAAAATTTATATTTACTTAAAATAATCATGATAAATATTATTTATATCATAATTTATTATTTTGAGGTGAAATTACTATTCTGACGGTCGGGATACTATTCCAAGGCCACATTACTATTCCAACGGTCACATTACCTCCTATAAATACTACTCTATTCCTTTAATCAATATTAAACCCAATTACTCTCAAGGTTCTATATTTCCATAATTTTTATTAGTTTATTAATATTTTACTTCTTCTCTATAGTTTTTGTACTAGGGGAAATGATCCTACTAGGTTGGGGAGATCCAAATTGTCTCGTAGTAGCATTTTTATTTTACATTTGTTGTCCAATTGTAATGTTTGGAATTTTTATTGGTTTAATTTCTGATTAATGTAATAGTTTTTAGTGATGAAATAAATTCTTTTTTGTTTTCTCAATATTTTTTTATGTATATAAAATAATACAGCACACATTTATTCAGGAAACAAATTTTACTAAAATAGTGGGTGGTTACATCCTTCCCCCTTTAGAAATTTCATCCCTGAAATTTAAACTCATATTATCAGTTTTTAATAAGTGAGGGTACTTTTTTTCATTGTTTCCTCTGGTTCCCAAGTGACATCTTTATACTTATAGTTTCTCCACAATGCTTTGACATGATGAGTTATCTTGATGCATATAACTTTGTCTCTATGGTCCAAGATTTCCTCTAGTTGCTCGTTGTATGAGAGGTCATTCCCCAATTGTACCACCTTTAGGTTCAGTACATGTGAGGGATATGGAATGTACTTCCTTGGTAGTGATACATGGAAACATTCATAAACATGATCCAAACATGGTGTTTGTGCAAGCCGATAGGTCACTGCTCTTATGCGATCAAGGATCTCAAAGGGAAAAATGTACATTGGGCTAAGATTCCCTTTATCTCACAACCACATGACTCTATTACATGGTGATATTTGAATAAAGACTTTATTTTTAATGAAGAACTCTAAATCCCTTTGATGGTTTTCAGTATAGATATTTTTCTAACTCTAAGAAACTTTTATATACTATTGGATAACTTAAAAATTATCCATTATCTATTATACAAGATCATGACCAATTTGTTTTCATTCTCCAACTTCATCCCAATAGGATGGAACTCTACATCACTTCCCATATAGAGATTTATATGGGTCCATTTGAATACTTGAGTGGAATCTATTGTTATATTAGAACTCAACCAATGTGAGATACTGATCTAATCGTCCTTTAAATTCTGTTGAGTAGGATCTTAGAATGTCTTCAAGTGTTTTAATAGTCCTTTTAGATTTTCCATAATTTTAGGGGTGATAGTTCATGCTGAAATTCAATTTAGTACTCAAATCATGTTGAATAATTTTCCATAATTTAGTGGTGAACCTTTGATCATTATTAGAGGTGATCAGAAGTGGTACCCCATTAATCCTTACCACTTCATTTACATATATCTTATCAAGTTGTTCAAGAGAAAAATCTTCATGAATAGATATAAATTGAGAAGTCTTTGTGAGTCGATCCAGCACAACACATATCACATTTTTTCCTTTGGATTTTTTTGGGAGACCAGTGAAAAAGTCTATATTGATGTTCTCCCATTTCATCATGGGTATAGGAAATGGTTAAATCATCCCTTTGGACTTTTTTTTCTTCTTTAAATTGATAACATACCAAACACCTTGATATGTACTCAACAATATCCCTCTTCATGTTGTCCCACCAAAAGTTTTATCAAAGATCATGATACATATTGGTACTTCCAGGATGGATGGAGAAATATGAGCTATGTGCATGATCCAGTAGAAACTTATTTATCTCAGGTGATGCGTGAACATAAAGCCTCATTAAAAAACTAATCACACCATCATTATTGATTTTTGAACTCTTGTAGCTTCCCACTTTTACTACATTTACCTTATTTTGTAACTTCATAAGCTTCCCACTTTTACTACATTCACCTTATTTTGTAACTTAATATCATCCCTTTTTGCTTCCTTGATCATATCTTTCATATATAGTTGGGAAATAATTTGGGAAAGCTATGATGTATTCAGTAGCATTAATATTTTCATATCTATATTTTTCATTTCTATTAATAATGAGTTTTTCTCAATTCGCATCATGGATAGAGTAGAAGATTCTTTTCTGCTAAGAGCATAAGCAACTTTGTTTTCCTTACCAAGATAATAGTGAATAGAATAATCTCAGTACTTGATTATATTTAACTATATTCTTTAATGAATGTTGATATCCTTTTTTTGAATATATAATTTAGGCTCTTTTGATCGGTATATATGTCACACTTCCAATCATAGATATTGTTTCGTCAGATATTTTGAGCAAAGATCACAACTGATAACTCCAAATCATGTTCTGTGTAGTTATTCTAATGGATATTTAAATGTGGTAGCATTGGTCATCACATTATCATTCTTCACGAGCACACAACCCAATCCATTATTTAAATAATCAATGTATATCACAAAACCTTGTCCCCTTGTTGATAATGTGAGTACGGGTACAACAATCAACCTTTTCTTTATCTCTTTGAATATTTCCTCACATTTTTTCATCCTGACATACTTTACCCATTTCCTTGTTAACATAGTTAGCAGGATAAAAAATCATGAGAAATTTATCAAAAAAATTATATAGTACCTATCCAATATAAGAAAACTGTATATTTTTGTGACACTAGTGGGTTTGGTTCATTCATCAATTACCTTTGTCTTTGAAGGGTTTACAGAAATTCTATCACTTGTGATCACATTCCCCATAAATGTGACTTTTTTCATCTAGAATTCACACTTGATGAACTTAGCATGAATTTTATCTTTCCTTAATGTCTTTATAAAAATCCTTAGATGCTCTTTATGTTACTCATTTATCATGGATTCAAAGAGAATATAGTTGGTAAACACTACCAAAAATTTGTCTAGGTAGTCTCTAAAGACTCTATTCATCAAATACATGATGATTGCAGGGGGAATTAGTAAGTACTAAGGGAATAATTTGGAACTCATAGTTCCTATACCTTGTATAAAAATTAGTATTCTAAATATCTTCTTTCTTTGTCATGAGTTGATGATTTCTAGAATATAGACACACCTTTGAGAAGTACTGAGCTCTTTGAAGTTGATCGAACAAGTTATAAATAATGGGAAGAGAATAGTTATTCTTTATGGTGATCTTGTTGAGATACCCTTAATCGATACACATACGCATTGATTTGTCATTCTTCTTTACAAAGTGCACTAGTTCACCCCAAGGTGATGCACTAGGGTGTTTGAACTCTTTTTCCAAATTCTCTTACAGCTTCTTCTTTATCTCCTCTAGTTTGATCGAGGCCATCCTCTAGGGGAATTTTGAGATAGGAGTAGCTCCAATTATGATATCTATTGAGAACTATACCTCATTATTTGGGGTAAGCCTGGGTATCTCTTTGGTAAATACATTAGTATATTCCCTAACAATGGGAATTTCCTCCAGGTTGATACCTTCCTTTGAATCAACCATTTGAGCAGAGTATGATTCTTCATAGGGTATTATCACCCACACCGTTGATGAATTTTCCAAAGGTGGTTCATGATCTTCCTTGAATTTTTATAGGAGAATTGGATGGTTCGTAATATAAAAAGATATTTCTTTTCATGGTAGTTTATGTGTGTTCTATATATTGAGATCCAATTCATGCCCAGTATAGCTTCGAATTATACCAAGGGAAGTATTACAAGATTCGATGGAAGATTATTCCCAAAATATTTAATAGGAGAGGAGTCCAAAATTTGGGTTGCAATGATTGCACCGCCAGGTGTTTTTACATATATCTCTATATCTAGGTTTCAGGGCTTCAATTCAATAGTTATTTAAAACTTACAAGATAGAAAGGTAAGTTTATAATTGGAACAAAAAAATTTTTTTACCATTATTGAGTGAATAGGAAGTTTACCTTATATGCCTTAGTTTTCTTGGTCCACATCAACACTAGTGATGGTATAAGCTTTCCATTTCTTCTTTGGATTTGGTGGTTGTTAACACTAATTACCCTCAAAGACTCAATGTTTAGTGCATTGTCTTGCATATTTTCCTTCCTTCATACAATTGAAGAATTGAACCACACGTGGTTCTCTCCTTTCCTCCATCATATTGGTTGGATTCTTCATTTCACTCCGACATTCATGAGCTTAGTGTCCTTCTCTCCCACTCTTGAATAATTTCCATGTCCCTTTGAGGTAATTCCCATGATTTTTATTCCCATATTTTTGATATGTGATTGGTTCATATTTCATTCCACCTTTTTCATTAGATCCTCTATATTGAAATTACATCTTACATTTCTTATCTCCATAGCCATGGGAACATTATTTAAACTCTATATCCACCTTGAAAACACATCAAACAACTTATTAATAACTCCCAAAATCACAGATAATTAGAGAATTTTGAAGGTGTGATTTTTAACCACTAAAGAATCTTTGTATTTTTATATCATTATCAATAACAAAACTCAAGGTATATATTGGAAGCCTTGTGATGTTTTCCTCGTAAGACATGATAGATTCACATTCCTTTTTCTTCAGAACTATGAATTCTCTCTTCATCTTTGTTCAAATATTTCAAGGGAAATTCTTGGTAAAAATATTTTCTTAAAGTATTCCCACTCCATCTATTCTATTTCATCCTTTTTCTTGGTTTTCATTACCAATGACCACCATTGGTTATATTCTCTATCTAAATAAAAAACTACAAGATTAACCTTTTCCTTCTTAGAATAAATTATCATGGGAATGATATTTAGAAGCTTCACTAAATATCAGTGGTCTTTACTGCATAAATGACTCAATGGCTAGTTGATCTTCATGGGTAAAGGTGGACATTCCACATTATTCAGGTTATTATTAATAGACTTAGATAGTTGGGTAATAATTGCCATAAAGTTTTTTACTCCACCTCCCATAGTGTTGGGGATGTCGTTCAAAAAACCATTGCACTATCCCTCACATGGGTTGTTGGCCTAGTTTCTCCAGGTTCCAATAATTTTCTAAAATAGAAAACTTTTGTTCAAAATGTAAGTCAACATAGAATGAATAATTTATTATTTTTTTCAATTAAATATAATGGCATATCTTATTTTATCCTTATGTTTATACTTTTTATAAAAAAAAATTTCTTTGAAGTTTACATATACTTAGTCTAATCATAATGGTTTCCACTAATGTTCTTTATCATAATTACCAAATTAACTAAACCGTGATCGGATACCAACGATAGCAACTCTACCTTTTTCTTACATTACTATTACATCATTTTAAAGATAAACAACATAATTGTGTTATATATCTAGGATTAAATGGTTTAGTGTCTTTGAAAAATTAGGCTCATACATAAATTTTACATAATAAAACATAAATATTATTTAATTCCTTTTTCTCTATCTTCTTAGTGTCCCTTGAATTCTTATTAGTATAAGTAATCACCTGTGGATATACATTAATGAGGGGTAAGCTAAAAGTTGAGTAAGAGGATAAATAGGTACATGAATCAATATGACATGGGTGAGAATAATCATCATCATCATAAAATAAACATAATATCATCATCATAATCAAGAGAGGAAACATTAGATAAAGTCATGGAATGTGGAAATGAAAAAAAATGAAACATCATGTCTTAGTGGTCAAATACCATACATAGTTGTGAAAAAATCTATCATCCTATTCACACATAATATGTGTTCATAATCATAAAATCTTCATTGTGAAAAAAGATATCATAGAGTTCACACATATTTTATATTATCTCGTGATATACATCACATTACCCAATGTATTGGAGAACTATATAATTCAGGTCCCACCTGCCACATCATAACAATTTCATAATCAAGCAAGCCACATAGAATGTATATCAATCAAAGTAATAAAGTAAAAACAAGGAAGATAATGGGTTTCATATAGAATTTATATGGAATAAATTCATGAAAAAAATGTTGTGATCCAAAAAGGGAATAGAATACTGATATAGGAATTATCAATCTTGAGTGAAGAAGAAACAATCTCAAGAGAAGTAAAAGTTGTGTTATATAAAATAATGGTTTTTTTAGAAAATATTTGAATTTTTCATAAAACCATATTATAAACATGTATATCCAAGAAAATAAAAGGTAATAACAATGAAATTATATTTTAGGAGTATTAAATGTGCATCCACACTAAAATTTATCATGGATTAGTAATAACCCAAATGAAGGAAATTGGGTTCGAGAATCCCCTTACCTTAATTCCCACTTAATTTTTTCATGTTTTCACCTCTTGAATAATAAAAATATGTTAATTAAAACATTGATCCAGAAGTTCATTATATTCAATATATAAAAATATTTATCAACTTTTATCATTGGATTATATTTCATTATTTATGTTGATGAAATTGAAGTGTTTTGATATCATATTTTACTTAAAAACTTCCCATCTTGTAGTGATTTATCTATTTTATTAAATGTTATTTATATATTTGTATAATTAATTAAAAAATAATAGAATAAATAATATAAAATATTTATATAATTTATATAATTTATACTATTCATACATGAAGTTAGTTATAATAATTTTCTTGGAAATTCCTTCATAGGTGGTTAACTGACCTTTAACGAGACATTGTCAAAAGAGTTGTAAAGGAAAGTATAAAATTTCTATTAATCATAAATATCATGATTATAGTAAGTTAAGACCATTAATGTAATTTTAAAATATTTTATAATCAATTTTTTATTATATGGTTTTGAAAGGAAGATGGTAAAAGAAGAAAGAGAAGATGAAAATAGGGAAGTGTTAAAAGAGACTTACTCTCTCCTCAGTGTAGCTTCTCTTATACGACACTATAACTCCTTGGTGATTAGATTTGAATTTATCCAGAACATCCCTATGGATTATAATATTATTAAGAGGTATTATTTGGGAAGATATTGGTCTTTGTAGTGGATTGGAGGAGTGGATTTCCAAGAGCAGGGAGAGTGGTTATCTATACTTGAGGATATGGTTATTTTTAGAATAAAATATTGAATAAAAATATATATCAATGGTAAAACTTTTAATAGTGAATTTTTGACATTATAAATCAAATATTAATAAATTATAATGATTTGAATACTTAAAATATAATTTATAAGTCTAATTCATTAGTTTATTAAGACTGAAAGTGGAAGGAAAGTTAAATTATTATTTTAAATAATCGCTTCTGACTTCAGGTTTTGGAAAGTTCTTTTTTGGTTTGGAAATTAAGTTTATTTTATTTTATTGAATCATTTATGAAATTAAATATAAAATTTTAGAATATAAAGTTATACAATTATTATAAAACCATTACATCATGAATGATGTAATTTGAGTTACATCAATTATCTGAAAAAATGTATTTTTACTATTCAATTGAAAATTGAAGTATTTTATAAAATTACCAAAAAATCACACTTGGATAATTTCTATGTCATGATTTAAAAAATTATTTTAATTTAATAAAAATAAATTTCTAGAATATGTAATTTTACTTTTTAATATAAAAATAATGATTTTTACAAAATATTTAAAATATAGTTTATTACATATGTGCTTATATTTTCTTTGAGTTTCTTAATCATGATAATTATTTTTTGGAATTATAAAATTATATTTACCTAAATTAATCATGATAAATGTCATTTATATCATATTTTTCTATTTTTAGTTGAAATTACTATTTTAACAGTCATGTTACTACTCTAACGGTCACATTACTATTCTAATGGTAACATTATCTCTTATAAATACTACTCTATTATTTCACTCAATATTAAACTCAATTTCTCTCAAGTTTTTATATTTCCATAATTTTTACTATTTTATAAGTATTTTTCTTCTTTTCTATATTGTTTTTTGTGGGGGTGATGATTCTAGTATATTTAGGTGATCCATATTTTCCATTTGTAACTTTTCTATTTTATATTTTTTGTCGAGTTATAATGTTTGGAATTTCAATTTTTTTCATTGATAACTAATATAATAGTGTTTAGTAATGAAATAAATTCTTTTTTTCTATATATTTTTTAGGTGTATTTAATAATACTACACACATTTATTATGGAAACAAATTTTACTAAAATAGTGGGTCATTACATGTCCCACCACTACTCACTCTCTATGGACTTTTAAAGCCATTTTTACATGAAAACCATTGAACCTTTAGAAAAAAGAACACCACTTTCTAATCAGTGGAAGATTGAAAAAAAAACTCTTATTTATATTCTCTTATCAAGCATGTGATCAGAAATGGAAAAAATTATTTGATTTGTAAATAAAAATCTAATCTCTAGAAAATTGAAAACACACATGATCCGGGCTAAACCTCATCAAAGTATGGGTTTGGGGAAACTCATTTTGGTTTTAATTTGGGAAAACCTGATCACACTGTGTGTAGTTTATAGTGACTTAGATTTTTCCTTGTAGTAAATTGAAATATAATAATGAATATTCCTAGATCCAGGCATTGAGGCAACATAATATTTCAGGGCCCGATTAGCCCAAAATTTAAATTATAAAAATATTAAATTATATTAATATAATATAAGAATATTTTTCTTAAAATAGTGGAATAAATCCTGAAATGGGTCTTGGATTGGAAATATGAGACCATGGTTGAGTATGAAAATCAGGTTTAACCCTAGGTGTGACCTAAGGTTGGTTTGTGCTTGACGTTCGGTTGAAGTAGTCGATCGCGGGTGAGTTTAATAAAATTAAAAATTAAAAAATTTAGTTATTTTATTAAATGAACTAATATAAAAACTCTATCAATACCTTATTATATGAATTATTTAGGTTTATCCGAAAAATCCAATGAGATTAGAGAGGAGGAGGAGTGTCATTCTTCGTTGGAAGATTGCATTGAAGGAAGGCAGGTGATCAAATTGTGGTCCATCAAGAGGCAGTGAATGTAGCGGGACTAATTCATCAGAGGTGAACATGTTCTTTGGAAGCAATTTATTCCAATCTAGGTGGAACTCATCAATAGTGTATTTCAAGCTTTTCATTAAATGATTGATCATGGATATCTTATCTCCTTATTGACTATGTGATCCCATGTTCTTTGCAAGAGCTCCATAGATGAATTAAATTGTTTTAATTAAATTTAGTTTAGTTTTCTATGAAATTTACCCTAGATATCCTAGAATTATGAATTTAGGTCATGAATTCTTTTCCAATGATGTTTCAACCTTTCTTATTGCATGTTTTCCCCACATGTTCTTCATGTTCTTCACCGTTGGTCCATGGGGTTACGGTTCAACATTTTTGGGGTGGGATCAAGTGTTATTGAACCCTAAAATTAGTGGAATATTTGTTAATGATGAACGAATAAATTTTTTATAGATAGAACAATTTGGATTGTGGGAGATACTTCATAGATCTGGGACCTACTATTGGAAATGTGTGACGAGACACACATGGGATGCACATTGACTTTGGGTGGATTGCTGAATTTAGTTTTCCGATCATCGGGTGCTGGGAAATGATAGACATAGGATTTATCCACCGATCTTGAGTAATCAAATGGAATATAAAGTTGTGATAAGCACAGATCTGAAAATATCATGAAGATTATAATGTTTTTTCAGAATCCACAATACACACCATTTATTTCAAAATAACACATGTCGTGTACCACCTTTTCTATAGTGTCTAGGGGTTCAGGGAAAATTGAGGAACACATGCCATGTGGCTTGACCCACATGTTATGTGACCCCGCCCAAGAAGGCAGTCTATGTGAGAAATGAACAAGCTCGTGACCCTATGTGGGATGACACGCCATGTACACTAGGATTACATGGGCATGGGCCGATACCTAGGAATGTCCAGGTACACGGGCATGGGAAGAAGCAGATGGGTAGGCCCTAAGTGACTGACACACACCATATACCATCATAACAAGCCCTATATGATTACATGTATTCCAATCCATGTCCAAAGGATAACACGTCCAGGTGGTGAGGTGGGGTCACATATCATGTGAACCCCCTTAAACAAAGTGTATTCCATCCTTTTACTTCTTCATATCATATATCCTTAATTTGTACTCAAATTTTAGCACGTTAGTATCCTATCCTGATCATTTTTCATATAGAATATTATGTTATCCTTAGTTGTTGAACAGAAGATACAATGAAATATGTTTCTAACCCGACCTTTCTTTAGGAGACACATGATGATGGTAGTGATCAGGTAATGATCATTAGAGATATATTGGGTTCAGTACTCACCTTTCTCACTAGGTAATAGGTTCACTATATTCTATACACAGGTAGATTTAGAACTCTCATATACTATAGAGAGTGTGGGTCCTCTATTTACTAGAGTGGGACTCCCCCGTATTTGAGCTCTGGTGGCGTGAAGGACTTCCATGAGATTTGTGACTCCCTTGGATATAAAGTGAAATAGTTAGTATCAGACACCTCCACACATATTTTGGTGAGGTTATATAGGATTCATGGTTTAGAGTTGTGGATCCCATATCTATGGATCATAGTGGCATGGTACAAGCCCCTCTAAATAGTTTCTTACATTTTTTGGCATGATGTTGGGCATTAGAGATGAAACTTTGGAGCTTCATAGAGACTCTTCCTTATATTCTAGGATATAAAGATATATATCCCCTCTATATATCATTTGGGATTATTTTTTGGAATATCTAGGTATTTATGTTTATTTTCAAAGTATCTAATTGACATCCCTTCATTGGGTTTAGTGGAATTATTTTTTTTATCTCTATATCATGCCTTCTTTAGTTTTCGAGGTGTTTTACTATGTATATAAATACTCACCCCTTTGTGGGATTTGTATAGACATGTCATGTATTATGGATACAATGAACAGATTGGAAATTTATTTGGTGTAGGATAATGATACATGTGTGCATTGACCATGTACAATGGTTGATATTGGAGATCTAGAGTCGGAATTTCTAATCATTATTTATTTCCAATTGTTTTTAGGTTAAGAATTCATTTATGGTCTGGTGGTTATTTTTTCCTTTTACACTTTTCTTTTATTCTATCATACTCTGATGTATTCACTAGAGGTAAACTTAGTCATGTTTTATTCTAGATGTTACAATCTTTTATTATTCATCCACACTGTTTCACGAATATGGATTGATGTGTGTATATAGGTACATTATTAAAAGGCCTTACAATTTATATTATTCCTTCTCAATTATTGTTTCCATCCCCTGGTGTATTGGAGGTGGTCTTGGGGTTATTATGGCCTGACCATCCACTGGACATTCAGGCCCTAGTGGTTCTATTCAATTCCTAGTGGTATCATAGTAGTTCATTCCTTAGGATGGCATTAGGAGTTGTCCCCTTACAAGTATTGGTTGGGACTTAGGGAAATAGTGTCAAAGTGCCACGAGTGTGGATTTTAGGATATAAAAACTAATTTTGGTGTGGCTTCTAACATATCCATACACTATAAATTTGACTACCTTCATTTTGACTTAGTAAACTAATACATTGGTTGTAAGAAACAAATGGAACATGAAAAATATAGGATTGGGTCCTTTGATTTTCCTTGTGTTGGATCCCCATATATTCTCATTAACCATGGTATGTATTTACAACTTTAAAAATGAATCTGTAGTGATATCCAACTAGGATTTCAATAAAGTGTCATAATTATAACATATTGAGTGATGAGGCCTCAGTTCAGGGACCCTTTCATGAGGTGTAACCTCCAAGTGTGAATCGAGCAGTGTTACCACCAATTGAATAGTGTATGGACCCACATCTAGTGGTCAAGGAATATGATCGTCCACATGATGAGTAATTGATGGGTCCTCATGACAATAAAATGGTACGCATAATCTTAGTTAATTATGTGAATTCCAGTGATAGAGACTAATGAGGTCTCATTTCAAGATAGACCCCCTAAGGTAGTGGTTTGGGTTTTCTATCTTTTTATCTTGAAAAATTCAACGGTTGCACTTGTAACCAGTCTTCATCATGAGTAGAATTGGATTTGGAGGTACTAGAGTATGTTGAACTAGTTCTAGGTGTACATTAAGGGATTTGGAGATAGAGATCACCTAGTATTACTATTGATATATACATCCTTCTCAGGTGGTAGAGGATTGGAATAAGACTATGGTGTGAGAGTTTCACTTAAATAGGACCCCCACCCCCCCTTAATGGTTGTTCTAGTATAAATAATTCTCTAGGGAGACATGAGGTGTTGGGATATCCCTACATTGGTGATGTTCGATGCGAATTTAGTCATGAAAGGAAGAGAGGAACTTCCTCCACTGAGACATGTCAATGTGATGTGATTAAAACCATACAGGAAAGTTAGTGTCGCACAAAATGGATAGTATTAAGATGTGGTGGATGATTTACTTCAACTTGTATGTTTGAGGTGATTATGATGTGATAATGTGTTAGAGTGGGTCCTAGATAAGTAGGAAATGTGGGAATGGATAATGATGGATTTAAGTAGTAGGGGCATGTGACCTTGATACCACTGGTGTTTGAGGTATGATTGATGTATTCTCTTTTCCAGTTGTAGTTTTGGTACGTGATAGTAAGACATTATCCCTATAAAAATCCACTATTAGAGGCCTAGAGATACTAATGGGGCTTTTTTGATCAACCCTTATTCTTTGAGTCTCTAGTAGAGAGGATCTGAGGTCATGCACTTCAATAGGTAGTGTGACCTAACTCTAGGTGGAGAGAGAGCCTCACATTGAATACTTCCATATCTAGTAGTGAGGCCCTATTATGTTTTTATAAGTATTAACTAGTTTCCTATTTTCCATAATTAGATGAATATCACTAGTGAGGGTTACATTGTACCCAGGGTGGTGGTACCTAATATTCCTTCTCAAGTGAGAAGGAATCCTAGGTAGAGTTGGAAGAGCTCATTAGTAGGAGGATACAACCGATTCTTTATTGATTGGATAGTATATCCCTTGGAGTAACAGATTATATGATCTTTTAGTTGTTTATCATAGTAAAGGACTATATAGAGATCTTCCATGAGGATTCTTGGGGACTACCTCTGAGGAGTGTGATTGAATTATACATAGACATTCACCAGAGATAGACCGATATATGTGTTAGCATATCGGATGACCCTATATAGCTTCAAGTGTTGAGGGTTCAGTTAAAGGACCTTTGAGAGAAGGGATTTATCAGAACCAATGTGTCCCATTAGGAATATCTATTATTTTTTGAGAAAAATGTGGATGAGATCTTGAGGTTTTGTTTTTATTATCATTTCCCAAAACAGGAAAATATTACCCCTTGAGGTGAATTTATGGCCTATTTGATCAGTTACAAGGCATGACTTGGTTCTCAAATATTGATCTTAGGTCCAGATACCACCAATTGGGGGTTAGAAAGGCTGAAATTCAAATGATGATATTCTAATGTCTCTATTAACACTATGAGTTCCTAGTGATTCCTTTCAGTGTGATGAATACTCCCTCTATTTTTATGTATTTGATGAACTGGATGTTTCATACATAAATTGAATTAATTGTGGTTATCTTCATTGATAACATATCACAAACATAGTAGGTAATCACCTAAATTTTTATCATCATATATTCTAAAAAAATTACATTTCCCACTCATATAAACAAATGGATTTCTTATTTTGATTAACTCTAATGTCATAAATCTCAATAGTATTGAGAAATATATAGAAAAACAAATGATTATGAAATATATTTAATGGAATTGTAATTAACTTCGTAAATTACCTATTGGGGGACGCTATTCTTTTCATGATTTATGATTTCTCTCATAAATTTTCAAACATAATATCCACAATTGATTTCATTATCTTCTTTCGGATACTGCAGAAACATTGACCAAAATAAGTTATTATTTTGAAATGTTTTTATAGCTAAATATTTCTATATATACCTTAATTTGTTTCTATTTGTAGTGATTCATATGATATATATTTTCAAACACCGACTTCATGCCATGATCTAGCCTATATTGAGTGACCTCCCTATCATGAAAAAATTCTCATTAAAACACATACTGAACATATAATTAGAATTTTACCTATAAAATGTTAATTTTAGTGTATTACATATTCACAATACACATAATGTGTGGTCGTTTGGTTGGATATCCATGCATTGAATCCAAAAAATAAATATTTGGGTTGTCTATATTGACTTCAATCAGTATCCAGTGCTTCCTAAAAAAACAAAAACAATTAAGAAATGAAAAAAATAAGAATATATTTTATGTTATTAGATCATAGAGTTTTACCCTTGAAATGTAGGAATAAAAAAGAGTCTTTCAACTGATTATTTTTTATTAAATGCTTTGAGCAACTCATATTTTTTCTTCTTAACTACTTCCTCCTTCAAAGTAATTTTTGGCGTATAAATGATACAAGGATTTATGAATCCAAATCATGATTTGTATGATCTTCCCATTATATAGTTGTGATATAAACACCTATAAAAAATATGAATAGTTATTAACTTTAATAAACATATTTATCTCACTATTTGGAAAGATGTATTATGAAAATGTACCCAATATATGTATTTGCAACTACGACGCCCAGCTATTCATGCTTGATAATATCAGTTAGAGTCTTGACACCAATTACATATGTGAAGGAATCCCCGTATATGTTTTCTTCATATTCAATGTAATACATAGTTTTATCTTTAAATTTGGTCTCTACATGAAGTTATAATGATAATAAATGTTGATCTGGAACTGGTGGAGATAAGGTACTCTCGGAAGTTCATTTTGTTTTCTTAGTCGATTCACTAGATTTTCTTGATTCGACCTTTCGTTTCTCCACTGTTTTATCTATCTATAATATCATACCTCACTTCAGACCTTTTATCATCAACTTTTACAAGTTTTTCATATGAAAAAATTTGTTAAACATGTACCTCATGTATCTTTATAAGATTATACACCCATGCTAGGAAATCTCTAATAGCAACTTCGACCGTTGTAATATTCAGAACATCAAGTGGAACAAGAAACTTAACAGTAGGCTCAAAAGCTACCTCAATCCCCACTCTCATGTGATTTTTTGGGAGGGGTTTATTTTTTATTTGGTCTCCCAAGATATTATACATTTTACCCATAACAACACAGTGATATGTGGGTGTTGACAAATAAAAATCACATACAATTGTACCCTACAGAATTTTAGTAATACAAAGTTATCGGAAGTTATTTGATTCACATTTAGGATAAAGAGTAATGAAAAAAATTGATTACCCTAGGTAAGGTATGTGGTTGGGGTGAATGAATAGCCTCAAATCTAGTGGGGTCATTTGGTTTATGTGTGGATCTTTGATCCATCACTGGTTCGCTTTGATCCTTTATTATACATTGGTCTGCCAAACCAGACCACAAAATAATATCTTACAATGAGTCTATTTATGTCTGCAATCAGATCATTATATTATATGTATCTTTCTATGGTTTTATCTTCTTGAAATATATTTTAGGAGAGACTCTAAAACATAATCCTCTAATGCAACATATTTTTTAGGTCTCTTTGAAGCTACTGAAATTCACTTTTCTTTTGGTATGACCATTGCTGATTCTTGTGTCTAACTATATAAAAAATATGAACATATTTATTTTTATGTAATATTGTTATAAATCATAAAGAATTAAAATTATTTCATACTTACACATGCCTCCCATACTTATTTTATATTTTCATCAACTAATATACCCTTATTATTTACATGATCCTCCTTTCATAGCACATGGCATGGGTTGGAAGTGGGTTTAGATTTTGATTCATCAATCTGCATATAAAAAAGGAACATATGTTGTTTTATATCCCATAATTAAACTTTTATTGTTGATTTAAAATACATACCAATTTCTTCTCTAAAGAAGTGTACCCCATCCTTCCTTTGTGATAGGGGTAAGTTGGTTTTGATGAACTTTCTTTATTTTCAACACTCTTTTTATGTTTCATAATTTAATAATTTTGAATCAAGTTTTATAAAATAAATAATGTCAAATAATATATTATCTACCTAAATATACCTGAAATGATTTCTCATTTCAAAAATTCCTGAAAGCAGTCCATGTTTCCAACTTTAGAATTTGTGCATAACTAAGTGGTCGGTGGGGTTTTATTTTCCCCTTATCATCCCTAAGATGTAACTTCTTCAGAATATTCTGGAAGCCTCTATGGGATTTTCCAATGGTCATTAAGACAAATTTCATATAGAAATATTCTAAAATAAATGAATACTGTAAGAAATAATTGAAACTAAATCAATTTTTCATTACATAATTTTTTAGTAAAATAGAGAAAGTATATTGTAACATTACTATTATATATTTTCAAAGGTTTTCCCTCATTACAAGTTGGATGTGGTTCCATGTTTCAATATCAATCGGTACATTCAACCTCATTATGACGCTAAGATAACTAATAAATGTTGACTTTTGGGGTCAATAGGTTGGTCGTGTTGACTCCTACCAACCTCAAATTTTATACCCTGACTTATTTCCTTGATAATTTTATTCCAAACTGTGATGTTTCATCTTTGTTGTTTTTGTTTCATCAACATGTTTGTGATCCCCTAATAATTCCACAATTTCATCATCAATAGTATGTTCTTCCTTAGGATTTGTAACATGATCATGTTTAGAAGACATTGTCTACATAAGTAGTAAACATTTAATTTGTATTGAATACCAACAATATAATACACTCCATGCATAAAATTCCACAATTCCAAGAATCTTTCATGAAAATTATTATTGTCTTCAACGGAGATATAATACTTCAATACTACAGTACAACTAAACTTCACTAACTTTATTTAATCTGTCCTCAGATGCTTGATTTCCTTCCATCTCTTGATGATGGATTTGATTATACTCATTCCCTCTTTCAAACTATCCTTCCATCGATGTTCGATGGATTTTTCATCAATGAAATTTTGAACCATAATGATGGGAGGAAGGCTAGTTTGAAATTGGGAGTCCAATCCATTATCAAGAGATGGAATACAATCAATCATCTAAGAATTAAAGTGTCCTAGGAAGCTACACTAATGGAATCACTCAAAATGTCTCCTCATTTTAAGAGGAATTATAATACCTCCACTCTAATGGTCTTGAAGAAATTAATCTCACCCAACCTACATTGGACATCAATTCTATCTACTCAAGGATTTCTCACCTTCCAATTTTGGATAATTTTTTAATCCACCATAAGATCCCTCCAATAACATACATCCCTTTAAAGGGTGAATTTTTTAACTTATGCTTAGTATTGATCTATAATTATTTTACTCTTATAAATGAAATGAATCTATTCAATGAAATCCTAAATTTATTATTATGATATATTACCATAAAATCTTAGAGGAACCATAGATACTTCCCATCATTGAAAATTATACCACATAGCATGAAGTAGATCTACAATTAACTCTAGGACATGAAGATCAATATAATTTCTAGCATACAGAAGATGTTCATTGGCTCCTTCATATAAGGATCTAGGGGTCATAGTGGTGACAAATTATATATTAATATAGAGATTCACATAATTTCTCCCTTCCAAAAAACAATAATATTTCGAAAATAGGAACAAAATAATCTATATTAAATGTTAACTCCCTGCCCCTCTCACTCATTCATTTCCTTTTAAATAATTATTTTCATACGTTCTATATAATTTGAAAGATTTTAGATGCATTATTTTAAATATAAGTATGAAAAAACTAACCAATATTATCGATAAAGGGGGTTACTAAATAAAATCAACAAATTAATAAGTTATATAAACCTAATCATCACTAATAAGTAAATAAAAAATCACTATTTATTTACTATTCATGTTTCTATTAATATAAATTCATAATTGATTCTAGATAAAAATAAACAAAGACACATAAGAATATGACATTTAATATATTCTTATCAATTCCTACCTATAAACTCCTAAATAATATGAAAGAGATTCGAGAATATGGGTTAAGGAAAAAATAAACAAAAAACAACCTAGAATTTATATGGTAACTCAAGTATCCAGCATAATTATGATATCCAGACATATTTATAAATTACTTCTTATGCTTGGAAAGTATTTTATTTTTTGGATATAATCAATACCAATATCCCTAGTTTCAATCTGATTCCATTTTATAACATTTTTTACCATGCTTATTCTGTTAAAGAATCTCAAGACAATCATGCATATTCTATTAAATCAAATCCATAGTCTGCTGAAGAATAATTCAATGTTTCCTTGGTCGAACTAATTCTAGGAAACCGAATGTTGACACTGCATGAAGAATAATAGACAAATTAAAGGGGAGTCATTCCAATTGAATCCACCAGATTTGGACTACTGGAGCTCACCAATGTTGAAGCCTGAAACTAGGATCTCCTGAGCTTATAGGCCACCTAATGAAATAGAGGATATCTGGCTGTGCCTGCCTAACATTATGAGAAAGCCAGCCATTATAACTAGAGGGGAAAATCGAGACCATGTAGCTCTAATGAATAATGACTGAGCTCACTACTTGTCTTCCATTTGAATTCGCACCACCATGTTTCCAAGGATGGTTGTTCCCTAGGATGAAGAAACTAATATTCATCCATGCCAAACTCTGAATGTATTTTTTACTATTACCTGTGTTTCATCCCTTGTGTAGGTGTTCAAGACTAAAGGAAGATCTCACTAGTTTCCAACTCACCAGTCGTTGGTTTTAAGATTAGTTCACATAATCTATTTGATTTAATTCCTAAGAGAAACCTTTCACTATGGAAAGGCCAAAACAGCAATCTAGCACTACACGCTTTGATCTTGCATAAGTTAATATCCACTAAAGTCTCTTCTATAAAAAAAAGTCTTGTATTTTGAAATTCTCCATGCATTGATTGCACAGTCATAGCCTAACATGCACCAAGTATGCAATGAAGGAGGGACCTCAATGTCCCACATGGTTGTGCCTATGAGTTCGATGGAGAGTGCATATTAGGTGCTCATCGAAATTTTCCCAATGAAGATAAATATGGGAAAAAACCGCCAACATGAAATTCGCATGTTCCCGCGCATTTTTTCTAAATTAAAAGAAGTGACATCCACACTTTAAAACATGTGAAACTCTATAAAGACATATAAGAACATGACATTTCATATATTCTTATTGACTACTACCTATCAAATCCTAAATAAGAGGCATGAGACTTGAGAAGATAGGTCAAGGAAAAAATAAACAAAAAACAACCTATACTTCATATGGTAAATCATGTATCCAACATAATTATTCTATCCATATGTATTTATGGATTACTTCTTATGTCTAGAAAGTTTTTCATTTTTGGATATAATCAATACCAATACCTCTAGTTTCACTCTAATTCCATTTTGTAACATTTTTTACCAAGTATACCCAAATAGCTCCCAATTAAGGTCAACAAATCACCTTAGACTCACTTCTTGATCAGTGAAGTCTTGTGTCAATGCTAATGGATATAGATAACATGTTTAAGAAGTTGGTTAACCTCTTCAATGTTTAACTAAACTCAATTTGATCATGCTATAGAGCCATCATTACCTTTGTAGTAGCGTGTGGTGAAAAATATATTTTATTTATCTCTACATCCCCATACACATATGTTGACTAACCTTACCATATGAAAACATCCTTATATTTCTTCAAATCCATTTTCTATGGAGCAAAACTATGAAATAGAACCACTCATTGTATCTCAGTAGTGAGAAGAAGAGATGTACGGCTCGTCATGGTTAAGAACTGCACAAAAACACAAAACACAGAACCCAAAACATCGAGAAACGATAGAGGAAAAGTATAAAATAACATACATTGGATTATAGCCTTGATTAATATGAGTGAAAATAGAGGAGTCACACCGGCAGTAGAAGAGTTCTGTGAGAGCTTGAGAATCATGAGTGATTGAGTCATGGTTAGGGTTCTTTTAAATATATTAGGGACACTTTTAATAGTTCTTTTAGAAAAAGCGCTGATAAAGATCCCTTTTATCAATACTAAATTTATAAACACTGATAAAAGGAATATTTATCAACACTTTTTAGTGTTAATAAATCTCAAGCTTTATCAGCACTAACATTTTAACATTGATAAAAGTTTTATAATTATAATTATTTAAATAAATTTATTATAATTTTATAATTATTTAAATAAATTTATTTTAATTTTATAATTATTTAAATATATATAATTATTTATTTATAATTATATAAATACTTATTTAAAAAATAATAATTATATATTTATAATAATTATAAATATAGTAAATATATATTAGGTACTTAGGGGTACAATGAAACTGAAACACACAAACACTCATCAACCACGATGGGCAGGTCATAGACCCCCATAAGGGATTACCCACCCATTAACAATCCAAAGACCCAACTGATAATAACTTCAATACCCTTTATTATTTTTTCTATATCCCAGCCAAATTTTCATTATATGTCTGCTAGCTGTATCATCAATAGAAAGATTTTATTCTAACTCCCACTGCATCCTCCAAAGAGTCCCTCACCACTCATAGTCCCCTTGGGACCTACCGTAAGAGACCCTCATGGTCGTTCCCATCAAAACCCTCCACCTAGAATCCTACCTCACATGCTTACATGATCTGCTGCATCCTACACTACTGTTACCATCGAGACTCACCACCCCGCCTCACATGCTAATTCGATCGGTCACCCCCACATGAGTAGACTCTCCGCCTCCCATTATCACACCTCATGTTGTCACAGTGAAGCCTACCTCTCTATTTGAGTAGGGTACATCTATTCCACCTGGTGCCTGTAGCTCCCCCGTACATAATATGTTCCTAGGAATTGAACCTCAGCTGTAACCCAAACCGAGGCAGTATTACAGGGTCCTCAACCACTTATACAAAACCCAACTGCAATAAACATAGTAGATATACATTTATAGATATATTTATTTATAAATATGTATTTAAAAATATATTTTTAACATTATTAATAGATATATAATCTGAAATACATGCATTTTAAAAATGAGTGAAGAATAATTCAAAATGAGTACACTTTAAAAATATTTAAAAATGGATAAAATTTATTAATTAAATATAAGCTATTAAAAGAATATGGATATATATATATATATTGAAGTGTATGAATACATATTGAAAATACTAAAACAAAGTAAATAAATATATATAAACAAATAATATAAAATGATCAAATTCAAAAATTTAAAAAAAAATTAAAAATGAAAACCCTAACTTTAGTATTAAAAAAATTGACCAATTAAAAAAATAATATATATTAAATGTATCATGTTATAATGAAATTAAAAAATATACTAAAATTTGAATAAATTACACAAATATTAGTTGTATGTGTTTCTATATATTATTTAAATATATTTGTGTGTGTGTTTGTGTATACAAACGTATTAACATATATATATATATATGTGTGTGTGTGTGTGTGTGTGTGTGTGTGTGTGCATGAAATAAATTCTACACACGATGTTTGATATAGGTTAAATTGAAAAATCAAACAACATTAAAAATGAATAAGACATTAATATGTTTTTAATTAACATATTATATACATTACAATTATTCATTTTATATATCTATATTAAATATATACTATTTATTAATATTTATAATCTACATATATGTATATTAAATTTATTCATTTTTATCAATAATTATTTAATTAATAAAACATTTCATATTTTTCTTAATTTACTCATTTTATTTTTATTTGTTTAATTTTTCATTTTATTCTGGACCTTTATCAAAGCTAAAAAACTACTGATAAAGGGAAAATTTTATCATTACTAAAAATGTGTTGACAAAGGGAGCCTTTTATCAGTGCTAGAAATGAAGCACTGATAAAGGGATTCCTTTATTAGTGCTTATTTTAGCACTGTTAAAGAGAGAATTTATCAGCGAATTTTTCTAGCATTAATAAATGCCAGCGATGTTAAAGGAGCGTTTTGTAGTATTGTGGGAAGCACTTATTGAGACCTTGTCAAGTCCTCAAGAGTTTTAAGTAGAGGTTTCTACTACCGAGGTATATCATACAAAGAATGATCTTTCATAATTTCATGCAGTCATCTCCTTTACTAACTAGGATGATGATGTTTTCATAGTTGAACATGTAAGACCCTTTTATATATTTGGAAGGATAAATGACAATGATATCTGATGATCCTTCATTGACAATGGATTATAATTCAACCTCATTCCAGTCCGAACACTTCTCCAAATGGGTCTTAATGAATATAAAATGTCTCCCTTCACTCTAATCTTATAGGGTTATGATAAGAATGAGAAAGATCCACTTGGTGATATCACACTCAGAACATAGTTCAGAGATCTTGCGTCTAATTCGAAGATCATGGTTTTATAGTAGGATACAGCTTTCAATGATCTGATGGGAAGATCTTGGCTACATCATCATGTGTCCATTCTTTCTTCATACCACCAATGTATAAAATATTGTATCAATGGTAAAATTGGGACATTATATGGTAACAATGCCCCATTAAAATCCCATTAAACACAATACATCGATGAAGGATTCTATTACAGGGGAGGAAAACAATCCATGGCTAATAATGTTGCTCGGGGTAATGCCCCAGTTGGTCTAGAAATGAACCCAGCTAACCCTTTCAAGCAGCTCAGTGTATATTATGTGATACCCATTAATCAAATTGAAGGGATGGGACTAAATTAAAACACACATTCAGAAGCTTCTATGATGTCAATGATGAAAGTTGAGCCCGATGGTGTTGAATAAGTTACCAACTCTCTGAGTGATAATGAAAGCTTGAATGAAAATGTCTTTATTCCATCTCATGAACTCCTAAAAAAACCATATTTCATCAGTTAGGCTAGAATAAGTTTTCTCATTAATAGAAGATGACATAGAGACTCATTCTTAGTCCCTCGTTTCCCCTTCTGGACTCCAAGAAGACTTTATACCTACAAGTGAGACCAAAATGATTGCATCACCCTCTAGATGTCCAAATGGAGATTCCCCTCTTCCCTATGAGGAACTTGCTTCATCATATCCTCTCTGGGAAGAGGAAAAATAAGTGAAGACTGAGGAAAAGGAAAAAAGAGAAAGATCTCATAGATTCCCCTCCATTATTTTAGGAAGGCATATCCACTAGGATGGATGAACTCAAAGAGATGAATTTAGGTACATAAAAGGATCCATGGCCCACTCTGATTAGTGTGACCATGAATCCTAAAGAAAAGGAGGTAAATACCTCCTTCTTAAAGAAGCATTAGTATGTGTTTTCCTAGAATTTCATAGAGATTCTTGGTTTTTACCCTGAGGTGTCCACCCATCACTTGGGTTTTCTGAAAGATCATCGAGGATACAAGAAAGTATCTAGAAAGATGCACCTGACTCGCACCTCCCAAATTGAGGTTGTAGTATACAAGATTATCAAGGATAATTTTATCTAAGAGGTACAATATCCAAAATTTATAGACAAAATTCTCCCATTAAATAATAATAACATGAAAATCCGAGTTTTCATTGATTTCAAAGATCTCAACCGGCATTGTCCCAAAGATGATTTCTCAGTTCCAATCACAAAACTCATGGTTGATGAAACAATCAGTTATCAGGTCCTATCCTTTATGAATGGATATTTAGGGTACAACCAAATTTTTATGTCCCTACAATGAAGAAAACATAGCTTTTAGATACCCCCAGGGAGTATTATACTATCTAGTAATGCCCTTTGGATTGAAGAATGTTGGTTCCACATACCAATGTGTCATGCATCACATTTTCAAACCCTTATTAGGGAAGTTTGTTGAATGATATGTTGTTGATATAGTGTTCAAGTATCAGTAACATTCTGAAAACTTGGATTACCTAGATACCATCTTCATCAAGCTTCAATATCATAGATTAAAGATGAACCCCTTGAGATGTGATTTTAGGGTAACCTCGGGAAAATTTCTCGGATTCGTTTTATGCCATCATGACATCTATGTTGATCCTGAGAAAATTGAATATATCCTTGGAATGTATCCTCCTTGAAACAAAAAATAATTTAGAGTACTTCAAGGAAACTTTTCCTACATATGATGCTTCATATCAAACCCCACAGGTATGTTTTTACCCTTTTCCAAATTAATGAAGAAGGGGGTCGCACATCAATGGACCGATGAATATAATGAATCATTTGAAACCCTTATGAAATATATATTTTGACAACCAATGTTGATGTCACCTATTGAAGGAATGTTTCTCATTATATATGTGGCGGCCCTAGAGAAGTCACTAGGCACCTTCCTCATGCAAAAGAATGATGTTGGGAATGAAAGAATCCTTTATTATCGCATTCAAACTATGATCAATGCAAAGATTTTTTATTCAGATATTGAGAATAGATTTCTATAATTAATCTTCACAGTTCAGAAGTTGAGGCACTACTTGCAATACTATGAGATCCACTTGGTTTTTTGCAATAACCTACTCAAATTTATCCTCAGTCATCTTATGATGATAGGATATCTGTTATAGTGGGAATTTATTCTACAATAGTTTGACATTCATTTTGTGCCTTAGAAATCTGTGAAATGTCATGCTTTTGTAGACTTCCTTACTGAGCACCTTTCTATAGAAGAGACCCCATTAAATATTGAAATGCTCGATGAATAAATATCGTCTATTCAAAGAGGCCCCCAAACATGGGAAATGTATTTTGATGGTGATTCCAGGATTCAAATAGGAAAGACAATGGAAAACCCTACACTCAACAAATAAGGGTTATGGATTGTGTTTATCTCCCAAGAGAAGGCATTATTGTTGTACTCCTTCCTGTTATCAGAAGGTTGTACCAACAATGAGGCAGAATATCAGTCTCTCATTGAAGGCCAAGAATTGAAACTTCAAATACTAATAAACCACCTAGAATTGAAAGTTGACTCAAAGTTGGTAATCAAGAAAATAAATGGGGAATGCACCATCAAAAAATAGTAACTAATTAACCTATTTGACTATGTCTGAGGGTTAATGGAAGAATCTTTCTCAGAACCAACATTTACGCACATCCTGTGATCATATAATGACTAGGTAGATGCATTGGAAAATGTATCCACAAACCTAGTAGATACAAATCATGATGAAATATTCATTAGCATTACCCACTGCTGAATAGTCTCACATTTTGTTTATATTAGAACAGAAGAGATCAATGAACTCATTCTCATCCCTGAGTTATATGGTCCTACCACGAGATGGATAATGTCATCATGTAATACCACTAACATGGGGTGATCCTACTAGAAAAAAACTAGAAGAGAGAAGATCCGGAAGTGAGCAGCTAATTTCACTCTATATGATGGCCCAACTCACCAAAAATTCCTCTACAAACAAGGCTTTGATGGATTCCTTCTCAGATGTGTCGATGGATAAGAGATTGGGGTTATTACGGAAGAAATGCATGTAGGAGCATGTGGTTCCTACTATTTAGGGTACAAGATTTATTATCAAATCTAAAGGCTTGGATACTTATGGACTTTGATGACACAAGATTATATAGAATTCACCAATAAATGCTATTCATGTTAAGTGCATGTCAAATTCATCCATCAAACCCCAGATTTACTACATATATACAAATATTCATGTCCATTTCCCATGTGGGGAATGGATGTAGTGGGGTCATACCCCTCATCCACATCCAAATAGTTCAAGTACATCCTTATTGATACCAATTTCTTCTCCAAATGGGTTGAGGCAATACCCCTCAAAGAAGTTGGGACCAAAAGCATTGCTAGTTTCATCAAATATAACATCATTAAAAGATCTGGTGTCCCTCATACTATACTAAGAGACAATGGCAACAATTTCTATTACACTGAGGTAGAGAATCTATATCAAGAATGAAATATCAAATATAACCATTTGTCCCGCTATCATGCAAAATCTAATGGAAAGATAGATGCTTTTAACAAGACCTTGTCAAGAATTATCCAAAAGATGGTGGATAAATATAATAATTCTTGGACTGAAAATATCTTTAATTCCTTATGGGCTTACTAGACTACGATCCATACTAACACATGGGAAACCCCATATTCACTGGTATATGGGATAAAATTAGTCCTTCCCATGGAGTTTTACTTTCCATAGCTCTGTTTTTTCATCCATGACTATCTATCTGTAGATGAACAATCCTATAAACGAATTGATAAATTAGAGCGACTGGATGAAAAGAGATTTCATACCTTGCGTCACTTGGAGGTATATAAGAACTGAATAGCATGGAACTTTAACAAGAAGGTTTGACTCCATTCACTCCTTTAAGTAGAGTTGATTTTGGTCCTTAGGACTCCAATGATACTAGGAAAGAACCCTCTGAAGCTTGATCCAAATTGGGTGGGACCTTACTTCATATATAAGGTCTACTCTAGTGGATCGTATTCCTTAATCTCAATGGATGGAGAAATCTCTATGACCCCAACCAATGCAAGGTTCCTAAAAATTATTTCATGTAATTACACAATCATCATCCAAGATACAAGATGTTAAAATGCATAGTGGGTCTTTTTCATATGACCTTAAAATTCATGACATAATGTCCTTGTTGTGTGACATTAAACTACATGACATAATGTCCATGTCACGTGACAATAAACTACAATATCCTCATTTTCCTTATCGAATGAAATTAAATTTCATGGTGAAATTCCTTTTCATTCGACGTTAAGAAACCCCCGGTGTACCACAAGCTGAGATATCCCTCATGGTCCATTAAAAATGGGCCTCAATTTCACTTGTAGGTACCAACCACATCCCTCTAACCCCTCAGTGGTATGAGATTGCCTCTTGTTCAAACTTGAGGAAGAAAGATGGTTTGACCCTATGCATAAACCCCACTTACATCATTTCCACTCAATGATGATATTTGGGGCCCCTTTTACAGGTATAAGCCCAAAATTTTCACATAATTACTACAAGATGATAAATTTCATGGCCAACAACCTCATATTATGATGGAAAAATGAAAAATCTATCCAAGAACTACATGTTGATTGATTCTTATTCTAGTGAGATACGTAGTGACTCCCAGATCTCTAATCTCGAGTCCGGCCATGACCACAAAGAAAATTTCCCCTTTCCCTGTGTACGAACTAGATCTACTTGGGGAACTTTTCCAAAAAAATATGGCTTGATTATCATTATAATGAAATTAATAATAACACATAAGCCTCATGTTTTGGGCATAGCCATTAATCTAGAAAATATTTAAATCCCCCTTTCCCACGTTAGAAACTATTTGGTATAGGGAATATTCTTTAAAATCTACATTTGGATTAATTCTCATTCTGATGAGATATGTAGTGATGCCTAGATCTCCAATACTGGGTCCATCCATGATTTTGGAAAAGAAAATCCCCCTTAATTTTCTCTAAGTATGAATCAGATCTTCATAGGAAACCTTCTTCAATAATTATGTATTGCTTGATTTTCATCATATTGATATGTGTAGTGATGCTCAGATTTTCTATCTTGGGTCCATCCACAATTAAACAAAAAAAGGATTACCTTCACTCCTTATGTGTATGAATCAGACATGTAAAAGGGACATTTCAAGAACTATTTTTGGCTTAATTCTCATTCTGATGAGATACATAGTGTCTCCCAGATCTCTAATCCTTGGTCCATATGCATTTAAACCTCAAAATACCCTTTACTCTCTATATAAGAATTCATACTTTCACAAGGAATCTCTTATCAGGAACTACATGTATCTTGATTTTCACTTCAATGAGATGCGTATTGAAGCCCAAACCTCCAATATTAGGTCCATCCATAATAAAAAAATCCAACTCCTTATGTATGGTCATAACTATACAAGGGATCATCTATAGAACTATGTGTGGCACGATTCTCATCCTTATGAAATATGTAGTGATGACTAGGTCCTACACCCTGGTCCAGCCACAATATTTCCACCCTTTCATGTCGTTTCATCTTTTCCCTTACTGTATGATAATAAACTGTATGGGATTTCAAGAAATACATGCATATTAATTCTCATCTTGATGAGATACGTAGAAATTCCTAGATCCTATATCCTAGCTCAACCAACACATAATCTATATGCCCATATCCTTCACTTGTTTTTCCATTGCACTTAAAAAGAATCCTTTACCACACCTTATTTCTTACACCAAGCACAACTCATGTGGGCTTAGAAGTTTTATAAAGGATTTACCCACATGAGTAAGGTGTATCAATCCACATTGGAACTATCATGGTCCTAGATACAAAACCTTAAAAGGCACACTAGATGTCCTCATCGCATGATAGTAAACTACACAATTTGTATAAGAAAAACATGTGGCTTTATTCTTTCCCCAAAAATATATGTAGTGATACTCAAGTATTACACCTTGGTCAATATTCTATTTTATGTCGTGTCACCCACATCCTTACTGCATGAAGATAAACTCCACGATTATTCAATAACTATGTGTGGCTTGATTATCATAGTTATCGGATATGTAGTGACATCTAGATCTTAAATCTTGGTACCAACCACAGAAAAACATGGGTAATGCCTCTACTCCCCATGTGTGAGTCAAATCTATGAAAGGGACTTCCAACTCATGGAAAATATCAGTCCAAATACTTCCTTTTTGCTCAGATGTATCCCTTCCACATGTCATACTCCTAATATTGAACACTTTCAAATATTCATAATCTTTCCTTAGCTACTGGTGGTAGAATGTATGTTATATGAGAGATCTTTTGTTTGACTATTCAGTATGTTCCGTAGCTGGCCTTGAATAAAACCGACCCCATAACAGGTTTTTCAGCCAAAGGATTCAACTGCTTGACTATGCAGTGTGTTCCCTAGTTGGGATTGCATAAAAAAGACCACAAAATGGTTTTTCCAAATATCATTAATTTCTCCTTTGGGAGAATCCTCTTCTAACCCTTTTAGCTTTGATGATGGTATGTCGAAACCTATGTTTCAAAGTTAGTGGTCATCCCTTGCATATTTTTCCTATATCCTCACTCTCTATCTGAAATCCTCTAAGATTGTGGTTTACAATTTCCCCCTTCATGTATCCCAAACATACTGGAATAAACTTGGGCCACATGAATACATATTACCTATCATTTCCATAAAATTATACTTCTATTCATATGACCTAAAACTATAGGCACCAAACTTTATATGCTTGGGTCTGGCCTAAATAGAGAGGTTATTCCCCCGATTCTATATAAATCATGATATTAAATACCCCTTCCATATTCAGGAACTTTTCTCTAAAAACAAAACTTTATGCTTTGAGTGATTTAAATATCCATAAACTTTCATTAGTCTGTAGTGATATAATGTTGTAAATCATGAGAGATCTTTTTCTTGACTATGCAGTATGTTCCCTAGATGCCCTTATATAAAACATCCCCTGTAATGGGTTTTTCATCCAAAGTATTCCACTATTTGAATGTGTAGTATGCACCCTACTTGGCCTTTCATAAAACAACCCCCATAATGGGTTTTTCAAGAAGTGGTAACTTCATCCTTGGGAGATATATCCTCTAACACCATAATCCTTTTTTCCATGTCATCCTTTGGATCTAGGAATCCCCAAATCATAGCTTACAACTTCATCCTTTCACACCTGAATATGGTACCACATTTCCAAACAAATTACAAAGAATGAGAGAATCGTCATAATTTGGTCAAAGATAAAAACCTTAAATTATAGCCCCCTAATATCCTTGAATTATTACTTTAAACTACATAGAATAATTTCCTCATAGTACAACTTTAAAATACATAGCATAATGTCCCCATGGTATGAATTTAAACTACATAGAATAATATCCTCACCATAAAATTTTAAACTACACGGTCAATGTCTTAGTCGCATGACATTAAACTTCACGATGTTTTAATCCTTGTCAAAAAGGGGTCTCCCCCCTAACATTTATTATTTAAAAAAATTTACCCTCTACTTGATATTTCATATAGGAGTGGTTTCCCATTCATGGACAATGCCTATACAGATATTCCCTTCATTCTCATATGCCTCCCTTTGGAAAAACTACCCACCATGGTTTGGAGATGTCCAAATCTCAAACGTATACCATCATAAATATATTGTTGGAATTACTAAGAGATATTTTTCATGACTATATAGTATGTTCCCTAGATGTCCTTACATAAAGCAGCCCCCATAACTGTCTTGTCAGCTAGAGGATTCCTCTATTGACTATGTAGTAAATTTCTTAGTTGTCCTCGCATAAAACGGCCCACAAAAAGTGTTTGTTAATCAGAGGTAACTTTATCCTCAGGAGATACCTCTATTATCTAATATTGCATTTTAGATCTAGGGACCATAAAATTTTGGCTCAAGATTCCCCACTATATATCTAAATAATTTTGTAACATTCTCATCCCATAACCCTTGTTTGGGTAATTATTTCAGATCTATGGTCAAAGTTGTTCGCCCTAAAAACACCAGCCTCACTAGTCTGACATGTATGACTTTAAACTACCCACCAAAATAGATGTACTAATCTCTAGATTAAAAACCCATAAAGGGAACTCAATAAAAAGTTGAGTCTCAAATTTCTATACTTGCATGCTATACGGTTTAGGAAAAATTGACCAATGAAAAGAAATAGGAACAAAACTTATTAGGATGAAAACAAGAAAATTGAATCCCAAGGAAAATCCAAGCCTCATCCACTAAGTCTCCTTTATATTGATCTTAGGAAAAAATTAGGGTGATGACATCAAAATACATAAATCTTGTAGCGTTTTTCATACAACCCTATAAATAGTCAAATTATGCTCACTAGACCCCTTGGATTAGGTAAATAATTCGAGCTCCCCCCATCCCTATTATTGTGATTATTATTTTCCGAAATGAATATGTCATTCTACGAAAATAAACTTCAGTTTTATGATCACAGGAAGAGATAAGGGATGAAAACATATATGATTGGAAATAAAATTCTTTTCATTTATGGAGAAAACCCAGAGGAGCATCCACAAGATAGAGTCTCTCTATAATATATTAGAAGAGACCTTCAACTTAACTCATCACCTATTGAACGGCCTCCTGATCCCCATCATCCACTTTTTGAACAGCTTTAGTCTCCTCATCCTAGAAAAGTGCTTCTACTATATCCCCAATGGAAATTAACCATTCTATTTGGGCTTCTCCCAATAAATGGTGAAGTTGTTTGAGTTCCCCTTAAATGGTATCAAATTCTCACTGAAGGTGTGATGCTTGAATGGTCTTTTCCTTGATTTTACATTTAAACTCTGTTAGCATTTTTTGTGGTTGGCCTCTTCTTATTATAACACAGCTTGAAAGTCATCAAAATTGGCGATAAGTTTTTCCTTTATTAGATCTTTCTGAAGCTTATTATCTCCTTCTTCCTACAAACAGTTTCCTTCCTAGTAGGTTGAATTGGGCGGGAATAAAATCCAGCAAATCCCAACATTCCAAAGAGAGATGAAAGATGTAAAAACTATAAAGTTAGTTCATATAGATACATCTTGGAAATTATCTTTCAGATGATCTTTTATGCCCTTCCCCATGTGACATTGAGAGTAGTTTGTAGCTCTATGTCTGATTTGGGGCCACTGTTAGTGGATAGAATAAATTCTGGAACTAAAGAAGTAAAAGAAGTGTGCCAATATTCTCCCTCTAAGATAGTGTTTTCCTCACCTTCTGATGATGTTTGAATTGGTATAGCATCTCCACCCTCAAATCTAGTCACATAAGCTGATAACCCTAAATGATAATTTAGAATCATGTTTAGCCTTAAAAAGAATATTGAGAATGGGGAAAATCACAATAGTTAGAAACTTATACCAAATAGTATGTTAGTATCCTGGGAGGATTCTTCCATCGCATCCTTGTATTTAGTAGTCATAACTGGAACCACTTAATGATGGGAACCCTCCTGGGTCTACCCAAGGTTTTTCATATCAGGCTCAAGAAGACTTCCTATTTCAAGGTTTACCTAATTTGGGCCCCCTCAACAATGGGAATGAGATGGACTTCGAGGTCTTACACAATTTCCTCTACTATAACATCCTCCATGGATGGAAATACGTGGTTCAAAGGACCATGGTCATATCATCAGACAAAAAAATTGGTTGTGAAAGAGATAAAGACTCACATCCATTCAATTCCCTATTAAGTGCTTCAAATTATTGTAAAGTATTGGGAGTTCTAATATTTTCTAGTATTTCATAAAAATTCATCCCAAGGTTTCTCATGGAATCTATTGACATCCTAGACCTTGTGGTAATCTCACTCATGGGAAATCTTTGTGTAGTTGGTTCATCACCCAGCACATGACCCTCCTCCGATGACTTGAGACCCCAAACAAATTCCTCAGTGATAGTCGTAGGGTCAGCATCAGTCATCACAGGGTCCTCTGGTTCATTAGATAAACCTGAAATATTACATAAATGGAAGTCATTCATTGGAATATGACATCTAATGAAGTATCTATGACATTACCAGATTCTTCCTCCCTCTCTACATTAGTGACAATAATGGTGATAGAAGCAAAGACAGGAGCACATGATGCATCCTAAATCCTCAGCACCTTTTCTATCAAGGGAGATAATTCACTGATAGGGATCTACACTTGGTCCAAAATGATATCCTTAGTTCTTGGATTTTATTTTTGATCTCCTTCAGAGTCCTAGGTTCTACGGTAGAACCGACTCCTCTGATACCAATTTTTCACGACTCATCCCCTGGGGCTCGTGTCGTGACTACCCCAAGCCCGCCTTCCATAGGCCAGGGGCTGCTGACTAGCACCGAAGAATTTTTCCCTGTAACTGGGAAGATATTTCTTCTATAACCTGTAAGCACACGCAACCAAGCACACAGCAAGATACAAACTCAAGTAAACTAAATAGTAATCAGAGTAAGTGCATTAAGTAAAAGGGACCGGAATACAAGCCCAACTGGAAAGTATAAGGAAAAATAGAATGTACAAGACAACTGATAGGTGAAAAGCAGCTCCTGTATCATCCACCACAGATCCTACCTGAAGGGTAGGTATAGCTCTCGAACGGTCATCTCTGTGGTACACCTCTTCTAAGGTCCACCTCCGAGCAACCTCCAGTCCTGGTACTCACGTACTTAGTCAGTGTTGTCCGTCGTCTGCACCAAACACAATGAGGTGTGGGCATAGCCCGTGCAGGGGTGGGTATAAGGATACTCATTAGGGACCTCGATACCCTCAAGGTCTCACAAAATCCACAAAGGATAAACCACAAAGCAAGAAATCAATTGTCAACCCTACTTAGGTATATGCCCATACATATACCTAAGTTATCAAGTATACCCATCTCAATCATGAGGAAACATGAGGTCCAACCCAAAATCCCAAAGCTCAACTATTACACAAAGGAAGGAAAATCACAAAGGCAAGTACTACATAGGTACGCCACATAGAAGAATACCACTAAGGTATTACCACAAAAGAAAGTACCACACAGGTACGAACTCAGCTCACATCAGGTATAACTTAAGTACAATAGTAGAGATGATTAGATGTAACTACTAAATCATCATACTCTGTAAAGAATTTGACCCACATAGGATCGCTAGGAGCTGACCCACACAGAATCGCTAGGTGCTGACCCACACAGGATCACTAGGAGCAGACCCACATAGGATCACTAGGAGCTGACCGACACAGGATCGCTAGGAGCTGACCCACACAAGATCTCTAGGAGATTACCCACACAGGATCCCTATGAGTTGACCCACACAGGATCTCTATGAGCTGAACCACATAGGATCTATAGGTGTTGACCCACACAGGATCTCTCTTCATTCTTCTCGTCGCAGCCAGCTACTGGGTTCTCGCACTAAGCATGCTCGTCTTCGGAAAGATCCACTTCACTATTCATTGGTCGATACTCCAACTTCTACAAAGTCCCACGAATAAGTATCTCAAAGTTCATCCACGTCATAGGGATCTCAACGCAACAGACGGCGTGTCAATCGGACGCCCGGTCTATGAGTTATTAGCCTTTTAGTCCCAGGGTCCTGGTTAGATTTGTGCTCGATCCAACCCGACCATTTTCCAAAATTATCCAAATCTCTAGTGCAGTATATCAAAGAGACTGTCTCTCTCCAAGGTTTCCATCACCACTGGTGGTTTTTCAATTGGACGTCTGGTGTCAAAGTTATGGCTCAAGTAAAGTATAGGGTCGTATCTGGTCCAGGTCTGGTCTAACCCGGTCGGACCAACCCGACCCGACCTGGCCTGGGTCAACCCGATTCGGGTCGACCCGGACCGACCCACTGGGTTCCATCCTGGAAGACTACGAGGGTTCCATGAGGGCGTGGGGCAGCTCTGTCGCGGGGATGCTGCGAGGGTGCGAGGCCACAGGGTAGCTCGTCCGGAGCGGCTCGGCCGTGGGTTGCCGCGAGGGCGAGACCGTGGGGCGGCTCGATCGGAGAGGCTTGGCTACACGGTGACGCAATGGCACGGCCACGGGGCAGCTCGACTAGAGCGGCTCGGCTGCGGGGTGCCGCGAGGGCGCGGCTGCGGGGTGGCTCGGCCGGAACGGCTCAGCCGCGGGGTGCCGCGAGGGTGCGGCTGCGGGGCGGCTCAGCCAGAGTGGCTCGGTCGTGGGGTGCCACGAGGGTACGGATGCAGGGTGGCTTGACCGCGGGGCGGCGGCCCGGCCACGGGGTGGCGGCGGCGCGGCCATGGGGCAGCGGCTCGGCTGCAGGGCGGCAGCTCAACCGCGGGGCAGCGCTATTGCATCGTCGCCTTCGTCGCGACCGGCGGTGGTGCAGGCCTCCATTCTCATGCCCCACTGTGGTTCGTAGGCATTCTTCCATCATGATCAACAATTAACCATAAGGTTTGTGGAGAGGATGGACCATGTTTGTTTGGCCTGCACTCTCCACGTTAGAGCGGTAGCAAGAGGGTATAATTCCTTCTTGAATTACTAAGAATTATCAATAATAGAAATAGATAAAAATTTCAAACAACCACCCTAAAACTTTCCACAAATAATCATACAAAAATAAACCCCTACCTCATTCATTTGATTTGTCGAAGATTGTCCGTGTTGAAGGAGAATATTTTGTTGGGAATATATGGATGTCGGTGATGTCGGCGTTTCCTCGATCGTCGGTTCATTGACGTTGAATACATTCCTCACCAACGAATGTCCCGAGGAAGAAGTCGAAGTCGAATTCAACGTTCTCCTTTGGCGTTCTTCGTTGGAGAGATTTCTCCCAAGGCTCCTTCCTTTACCAATGATTAAATTCCCCCAACCCACCAAAAAGAAAAGGGTATCCAATATAATAAAATATGTTGGCACAATTTCAAAATGGAATAATTGATTAACTAGGTTGGAATAATAAATTTTGGAGGAGTTGAAGAGGCTCCCCCACATTTAATAGGAATTTTGAGGGTTTCTCCCATTAAAGGGGAGTTCAAGGGGGTTTATCCTCGAGTGGTCCCCACCACCATAACCTCTCAAGGGATGTTTAGTTCATGTGGTCCCCAACGCCATAATATCTCATGGGAGGTTTAGTTCATGTGGTCCCCACCTTTGAAACATCCACATGGAAGCTCAAAAAAAAATGTTACACAATTTTTATTTTTATTTTATTCTTTCATGAAAAACCCAAAATCTAACTTTCTCCCCCAACCTACTGTGGTCGAGGTGAAGGTATCCCTAAGTGAATTCTGGAATTACAAGTTCAACGGTGACCTCAGATTTCAATTTCTATCACCGGTTCAAAAGTTAGAAAATCTCACTTGCATGTTTACTGAATGTACCTGAAATAAAGTTTAGAAATTCATTATGGGCACTCCGGGACTTGGAATCATGTGCCCTCAATTTTTACGGACTTGTAAAATACCGTTATATTAAAAAAATGGAATTTTTGGGTCTTTATATTCTCCCCACCTCAGGGCTTTGCGTCCCCATAAGCCACAACTCAAACTAAGGGAATAAGTGGGGGTACAGAGCACGTATCTGTGCCTCCTGCTCCCATGTGCTCTCCTGGAGGTTCCTGTGCTGCCAAAGAATGTGCACCAGAGGTATTGACCACCCACGAAGGACCCGCTCATGTCGATCCTCAATCTCTACTAGAAACTATGTAAAATTCGCTCCATCATCGACATCCAACTCATCGTGGTCGATGATGTGAGAAGGTTCATGCACGTATCTCTTCAGCTGGGATTTGTTAAAGACATCGTGCACCCGGTGCAATTGAGGTCAAAGAGCTAAGCAATATTCCACCTCAAAAACTCTACTAAGGACCTAAAAAGTTTTGATGAACCTCAGAGATAACTTTCCACCTCGGCCAAATCTCTGCAAACCTCATCGAGGTGAGACCCGTAGAAAGACGTGGTCTCCATCCTCGAACTCCAAAGGTCTCCATCTCCTGTCGGTATACGACTTCTACCTACTCTATGCAGTCTTCATCCACTCCTGAATGATCTGCACCTTCTCTATGGTAGCCCGAACCATCTATGGTCCCACGAGTGTTGACTCCCCTAGGCCAGTCCAGCACAAAAGTGATTTGCAAGGTCGCACGTACAACACCTCAAAAGGTGTCATCCCAATGGTGGAGTGATAGTTGTTTTTGTATGAAAACTACACCAAGGGAAAGTGATCCTCCCAACTGCGACCGAAGTCGAGGAAACAAGTACACAACATGTCCTTGAGGGGCTGAATGGTCTGCTCGGTCTGGCCATCCGTCTGAGGATGGAAGGCAGTGCTCAAACGAAGTTGTGTCCTGAAAGCCTCCTGTAACCCCTTACATAGCCGGAAAGTAAAACGTGCATCATGATCAGAGACAATAATCAAGGTTACTCCATGTATCCGCACAATCTCATGCACATAGAGGCGTCCCAAGCTCTATAATTAACCCTGCTCTCTGATCAGTAGGAAGTGGACCGACTTGGTGAGTCGGTCGATGATCACCCAAATCAAGTCATGACCCCTAGATGTACATGGAAGTCCTGTCAAAAATTCCATGGATATCTCATCCCACTTCCACTTTAGGACCTCTAAAGGCTGAACCATGCCTGCTGGTACCTGATGCTCTACCTTCACTTACTGACAAATGAGACACCAAGAGAGAAACTTTGCTACTGATTTATTCATTCCCAACCACCAGTACTGTCGTCAGAGATCCTGGTACATCTTCTCCACTCCTGGATGTACCACTAGAGAGGATGTGTAGAAATTCTTCAATACTTCCTCCTGAAATGACAATGGTATCATGATATGTCCTGTGAAGAGGATGACGTGCTCCCCACCTTCAAAAAATCCATCAGGTGCATGTCCTATTGATATCTGAGCATATCGAGTCTCGTAGTCAGTGTCCATGCGTTGTGCCTCCCTGACTTGTTGAAGAAGTGGGGGAGTGACTGTAAGAGACTGAAGGAAAGATACTCAATCATGTTCCACGATGGATATCTGTAAAGTGGCCAACGGCTTCGTCACCTCACCTAGTAGATGTATACCAGATCTCTGGCTGAGTGCATCTGCTACAACGTTCCCCTTCCCAGGAGTATATACTACCTAGAATTCATAGTCCTGGAAGAACCCAATCCAAAGTCGTTGTCTTAGGTTCTGGTCCTTCTGAGAGAAGATATACCTGAGACTCTTGTGATTAGAGTACACTGTAAAATGCTCACCCATCAAGTAATGTCACCACATATTCAAAGCAAAGACCACTGCTGCTAACTCCAGTTCATGGGTAGCGTAGTTCTTCTCATGTTGTCTCAGCTGTCGAGAACCATATGCGATCACTACTCGCTCCTACATCAGGACACATCCGATCGGGTCCCTGATGCGTTGTAGTAGACTACGTACTCTATGCCCTCCTATGGAAGCCTCAAGATGGGGGCACTAGTCAGCCTCAACCTCATCTCCTGAAAACTCTGCTGGCATCTCTCTGACCACACGAAGGGTTTCCCCTTCTTCGTCAATGATGAAAGTGGTGCTGCAACTCTGGAGAAATATATCACAAATCTCTGGTATTATCTAGCCAAACCCAGGAAACTTCGTATCTCCGTCACACTCCTGGGTGGCTCCCAAGAAAGTACCGCCTCAATCTTCGCTGGATCCACTGCAACCCCAGCCTCTGAGATGACGTTTATTAGAAAGTGAACCTCTCGAATCCAAAACTGACACTTCGAGAGCTTACCATAAAGATGGTTCTCTTGGAGTGTGTCCAGTACTACCTGCAAATGATAGGCATGATCCTCTTCATTAGCTGAGTAGATCAAAATTTCGTCAATGAATACCACCACAAAGTGATCAAGGTATGGCTGGAAGATCCTGTTCATGAGTCCCATGAACACTGCTGGAGCGTTGGTTACACCGAATGGCTTAACCAAGAACTCATAATGGACATACCGGCATCAGAAATCCATCTTCTACACATCATCGTCTCTTACTCTAAGCTGGTGATAGCCTAACCTGAGGTCTATCTTCGAGAACCACTGTTCTCCCTTCAGTTGATCAAAGAGGTCGTCAATCCTCAGAAGTGGGTACTTGTTCTTCATGGTCACCTGGTTCAGGTGCCGATAGTAAACAAAAAGTCTCAAACTCTCATCCAACTTCTTGGTGAACAAAATCGGGGATACCCAAGGAGAAACACTGGTCCGAATGAATCCCTTCCCCTACAAGACCTCTAGTTGTACCCATAGCTCATGAAGCTCTGCGGGAGACATTCGATACGCTGGTGTAGATATCGGTGTCGTCTTGGGGTACATTTCAATATAAAATTCCACCTCTATGTGAAAAGGTAGACTCGAAACATCATCGTGGAATACATCCACGTACTGGTCCACCACTATAGGATATCTTAGACTCTCCACATCAACCACTCTGAGAGTAAGGCTAGCCAACTGATGAGTGATCGGCTGCACTCTCCTCTGGGTAAGTCTATCATATGCTGCAAAGGCTCCCTTCTCACTGGTGAAGGTAAACCTGGTCTCATCCATGCAGACACACCGCACTTTGTGCCTAATATAGTCAATCTGAGCATGGACTGTAGATAACCAGTCCATACCCAAGATGACGTCATAAGGCCTCGATGCTGCTAATAGGATATCCCAGCTGAAGCTCTCGCCTCCTAGAGTAATCTCACACTGCCGGCACCAGTGCGTAATCATTGAATTTACTCTCGTAGCAGTCTCTAGCCATAAGTATCGATCCAACAGATCTATCGGAATCTCCTAGATATGAACGAGGGAAATGGAAATAAAAGAATGACTGGCACATGTGTCTATAAGTACGGCAGCTAAGGTGGAGTAGACACAGATCGTACCTCGTATCATCTCCGGAGCGCCATAGTTGTAGGCCTCAGCTTCCTAGAGCTAAGCTCACCCCTTTCCTCTTGCTCTCTATGGTCGGGGTGGACCACCTGGTGGTGGTGGCAGTAACATCTCAAATCGTCGCCCACCGCCATCTGCACAACTAGCTCCTATTCCACGTCCGCCTGCACCCTGCAGACCTCCTCGATCGAACCTCTATCTCTTCTTGGGTGGTCCTTCGACCATCTGCTGGTCATCCGTATGGTAGGTCGGACATTCTCGAGCCATGTGACCATGCCCACCACATTTTTAACACTACCCACTCCTGGCATGACTGGCTCTGCCTCGGGTTCCCCGCACAACCAATCCTGAGTCATGCGGTCATCCACCTATAGGTCTGGTCCTCTTGGACCTATGTGTCATTTGTCTGATGTCATCTATAGAAGACTCTACTACGTGATGACTGGTAGTGGGTCTCGCTGCAGGTTACTTCTTATTAAGGAAACTCCCCACTAAGAGGGCTCACTCTAACACCCCTGCCTAAGTCAGGATGCTGAGTGAGATCATCGAAGCCCTGATCTCCCGTCTGAGTCTCTACTCAAAGGTATGGTCCTTGAATAATAGGTCCCACACCATATCTGGGGAGTATCATGAGAGGTTAGTGAACCTCACCGATTACTAAGCTACAATTATGCTTCCCCGTTGCAGATGAAAAAGATCTTTTATGTACACTGCGCGAAGAGTTGCTGGAACAAAATATGCCTGAAACAGGCACTCGAAGTATGCCCAGAGAAGTGTCACCTCGTCGTGAACTTGGAGAATTAAGCTCCACCATCTGCCTGCTACTACATCTAGAAGGTTGGCGGCAAGGATCACCATGAGATCAACTGGTGTCCCCACCAGTCAGAAGACTCTCACTATAGCCTCCAACCAATCCTCAGCCGCTAGTGGGTCCGTCTCTCCCCTGAACCTGGGTGGCCTCTAGCACTGGAACTCGTGAAACGCGCTCAAGCAGTGTACACTGTCTACTGATAGGGATGTTGGAATCAGTGGTCCAATGGGTAATGGTACCGTTGGTGCCTCCGCTGGTGCCTCTATTGAAAGAGAGCCATGCACTGAGGCCTCGTCGCTCGGTGGGCTATCAATGCGTACAACTCTCGGAACCCTAGTTGGATGTCTTTGTGGAGGTATCCTAAAAATAAACAGGTGAACCATGGTCAAAAAGTTATACCTGGTGATCTGACTCAAATAGATCACAAATAAAACTCTTCAAAACAAGCATGAAATCAGTTTTTCCGTGCACTGAGTTAGAAATTAGAAGTCAGGGTCCTGGTGTATGGATACGTCGGTCACCGAACCAACATTGGATTACCTAAACTGATGACCACACTCACTAAACTTAACACTATTTCAATTATAAATAAATATCAGAGTCATATGTTCTAGGGTAGAACCGACTCCTCTGATACCAATTTTTCACGACCCATCCCCCAGGGCTCGTGCCGTGACTACCCCAAGCCCGCCTTCCATAGGCCAGGGGATGGAGACTAGCACAGAAGAAGTATTCCCTATAACTGGGAAGGCATTGCCTTTATAACCTGTAATCACACGCAACCAAGCACACAGTAAGATACAAACTCAAGTAAACTAAATAGTAGTCAGAGTAAGTGCAGTAAGTAAAAGGGGTCGGAATATAAGCACAACTGGAAAGTATAAGGAAAACTGGAAAGTACAAGACAGCTGATAGGTGAAAATCATCTCCTAGATCATCCACCACAGATCCTACCTGAAGGGTAGGTACATCTCTCGAATGGTCGTCTCTACGGTACGCCTCATCTAAGGTCAACCTCTGATCTACCTCTAGTCTTGGTACTCATGTCCTTAGTTAGCGTTGTCTGTCATCGACACCAAACACAATGAGATGCGGGCATATCCCATGCAGGGTTGAGTATAACGATACTCAGTAGGGACCCTGAGACCCTCAAGGTCTCACAAAATCCATAAAGGATAAACCAAAAAACATGAAATCAATTGTCAAACCTACTTAGGTATATTCCCATACATATACCTAAGTTATTAAGTATACCCATATCAATCATGAGGAAACACAGGGTCCAACCCAAAATCCCAAAGCTCAACTGTTCCACAAAGGAAGGAAAACTACAAAGGCAAGTACCACATAGGTACACCACACTGAAGAATACCACCAAGGTATTACCAAAAAAGGAAAGTATCACATAGGTACGAACTCATCTCACATCAGGTATAAATTAAGTATAGTAGTAGAGATGATTAGATGTAACTACTAAATCATCTTACTCTGTAAAAAGCTGACCCACACAGGATCTCTAGGAGTTAACCCACACAGGATCGCTAGGTGTTGACCCACATAGGATCGCTAGGAGCTAACCCACACAGGAACGCAAGGAGCTGACCCACACAGGATCCCTAGGAACTGACCCACACAGGATGTTAGGAGCTGACCCACACAGGATCACTAGGAGCTAACCCACACACGATCGCTAGTAGCTTAACCACACAGGATCGCTAGGAGCTAACCCACACAGGATATTTAGGTGCTGACCCACACAAGATTTCTCTTCTTTCTTCTCATCACAACCAGCTACTGGGTTCTCACACTAAGCATGCTCGTCTCCGGGAGGATCCGCTTCACCAGTCACTGTTCGATATTCCAACTGATAATAAGTCCCATGACGAAGTATCTAAAAGTTCCTCCACATCATAGGGGTCTCAATGCAACAGACGACACGTCAATCGGACGCCTGGTCTATGAGTTTTTAGCCTTTTAGTCCTAGGGTCCTGGTTGGATTCGTGCTCGATCCAACTCGACTGTTTCCCAACATTATCCAAATCGCCAGTGGGGTATACCAAAGGGAACATCTCACTCCAAGGTTACTATTTCTGCTGGAGGTTCATCAATCAGACATCTAGTGACAAAGTTATGGCCCAAGTAAAGTATAGGGTCGCATCTGGTCCTGGTTCGGTCCGACCCGGTCGAACCGACCCGACCCGACCTGGCCTAAGTCGACCCGATTTGAGTCGACCCAGCCCAACCTACTGGGTATGGCCCAATAGGCGATGAGGGCCGCGAGGCCGCGGGGGTGACGTGAGGGCGTGGGGCGGCTTGGCTGCAGAGGTGTCGCAAGGGCCCGAGGTCGCAGGGTAGCTCGGCCGGAGCGGCTCGGCCGCAGGGTGTCATGAGGGCGAGGCCGCAGGGCGGCTCAGCCGCAGGGTGCCATGAGGGTGCGGCCATGGGGTGGCTCTGCTGGAGCGGCTCGGCTGCGGGGTGACTCGACAAGAGCAACTCGACTGTGGGGTGCCAGGAGGGCGTGGCCGCGGGGCGGCTCGGCTGGAGCGGCTCAACCGCGGGGTGCCGCGAGGGAGCGGCCATGGGACAGTTCGGCAGGAGCGGATCAGTTGGGGGGTTCCGCATGGGCACGGCCGCGGGGGGGCTTGTCCGGAGTGACTCGGTTGCGGAGTGCCGCGAGGGCGTGGCCGCAGGGTGGTTCGACCGAAGCGGCTCAGCTGCGGGGTGTTACGAGGGCACGACCGCGGGGCGGCTCGGCCATGGGGCGGCGGCCTAGCCATGGGGTGGTGGCAGCTCAGTCGCGGGGCTATGGCTCGGCTATGTGGTGGCACTATTGCGTCGTATCCTTCGTCGCGGTCGGCAGTGGTGTCAGCTACCATTCTCATGCTCCACTGTGGTTCATAGTCGTTCCTCTATCACAATCCACAATTAACCACAATTTTTGCAGAGATGACGGGCCATGTTTGTTTGTACCACACTCTCCATGTTAGAGAGGTAGCAATCAGCTATAATTCCTTCTTGGATTACAAAGAATTATCAATAATGGAGAGAGAGAAGAATTTCAAACAACCACCCTATAACTTCCCACAAATAATCATACACAAATAAACCCCTACCTAGTTCATTTGATTCATCGAATAATGTCCACAGTGAAGGAGACGATGTCATTGGGAATAGACAGATGTCGGTGACATCGGCATTTCCTCGATTGTTGGTTCATTGATGTTGAAGACGTTCCTCACCAACGAATGTCCCGAGGAAGAAGTCAGAGTCGAAGTCGGCATTCTCTATTGGCGTTCTTCACTACAGATCTTTCTCCCAAGACTCCTTCCTTTGCCAACGATTAAATTCCCCGAACCCACCAAAAAGAAAAGGGTATCCAATATAATAAAATATGTTGGAACAACTTAAAAATGGAATAATTAATTAACTAGGTTGGCATAATAAATGTTGGAGGAGTTGAAGAGGCTCCCCCACATTTAATAAGAAGTTTGAGGGTTTCTCCCATTAAAGGGGAGTTCAAGGGAGTTTATCCTCGGGTGGTCCCCACCACCATAACCTCTCAAGGGAGGTTTAGTTCAGGTGGTCCCCACCACCAAAACCTCTCATGGGAGGTTCAGTTCAGGTGGTCCCCACCTATGAAACATCCACATGGAATCTCAAAAAAAAATGTTACACAATTTTTATTTTTATTTTATTTTTTCACGAGAAACCCAAAATCTAACTTTCACCCCAGACCTACTGCGATCAAGGTGAAGGTCTCCTTAAGTGAATACCAACGTTGCGAGTTCAACGGTGCCCTCATATTTCAATTCTGAGCACCGGTTCAAAAGTTAGAAAATCTCTCTCTCACGTTTACTGAACGTACCCAAAATAAAGTTCATAAATTCATTTAGGGCACTCCGGGCCTCAGAATCATGTGTCGTCAATTTTTGCGGACTCGTAAAATTCCCGTATATTAAAAAAATTACATGGAATTTCCGGGTCTTTACAGTTTGGATTTCATTGGCTTTCAAGTATAGGGGTTGAATTCATGATACAACATGGACATACGGTCGGAACTCGCTTCTGAGGACCTTGATCCCTCTTTGTATAGAGTAAGTTCTGAAGTTGGATATGATTCATACCTACAAAACCTGAAACAGTCCAAAAATTCTTAAATGGGCCTTCCCTAGAGGAATATGCATCAAACTCCTATCGATTTTTTCCATGATGGGGATGGCCAGTCCCACAAAATTCTTCTATATCAGCTTGGACACAACAATGAATGTTGTTTTCCTTATGTATACATTGGAATCATGGATAGATATCAAATAGACATTGATGCACATGGCCATAAATCCTGAAAGATGTGTCTTAACTTGAAAGCTGGGTATGATCGCATTTCCCCACTTTTCATATTCATACTTCTCCAAAGTCAGCCAGAAAGTTATGGGTATTATTATCTTTTCTGCCTTAAGATATCTTGATAGACGCTTGAAAACGGGGATTTCCCCATTATTTCATAGGAAAATGATCATCCAGACCTCTGGATAAATGTACCCCCTTGGGCGGGGGTCTTCCTTCGTGATATTGTGAGATATTTTCAGCATCTCACATGATAAATCTAGCGTCCTATTGGTATTACCCAACTTCTCCCTCAGAGGTATAAATTAATCATACATATCCTCAAGGATTGGAGCCCCAGAGATATGGTGAACATCCCCCAAATTGATGTCAACTTATCCATGCATTAGTGAGAAAGAATTCATCTGTGGAATCCATCAACTCAGTAGCTCTGGAATTAACTTGGAATTCCTATACACATACATTTTCCCCGCTTAGTTGGATTCATATATATTCATGACCATCAATTTAGCTGTGAATTTTGTACACGCTTGGCGCACCCAATATTCCCACATTCATGCGGGCTTAACACAACCTCCTAGACAAAAGTCCCAATCTTTCCTCCAACACTTTGAAAAATATGTATGTGAATCTAAGAAGATGGATGAATAGAAATGTGGCTTTAAATCAACCATATGTGGTTTTAGATCTAGAGTACACTAGCTGTGATTCTGAAATAGGTTGTGGATGATGTCTCGGCGTTGTTGTATACACCCATGCTAGAAATGTTGGCAGTTGTGAAATTTTTGTGATCTTGAAACCAATAGATAGGTATGTAGTTCTTTATACCTAGTGTGAGGGAATCATACAGATGGAAAAGACCATAAAGTGGTAGATAAGAACTATTTGGGAAGTTATTGTAGTATTTCTTCAAGGATCCTACCAGATCAGGGAGAGTAGTATCACAAACGTCTTAATAGTCATGCCCAATGACTTTCAATGTCTCTTTAATGCATTTACTATCCTGGTCATCAAAAACTAAAATCTTATTTGTAACCATTGAACAAAAAAATATGTATCAATTTTGTTTTAGGAAAACTTCATTTTATAAGAAAGATTAAAGAAATTAAAGAAAACTAGAAAAGGCATGAACTCGCGCAAGTGCCTCGCTCAGGCCCCTCGCACAGATGCCTCATGTAAAATTTCTCACGTAAAGACATTATTCATGATCCCCACACAAGTAACTTTCCCAAGCCTATGAATCATGTAGATAGTTACATATTGTTTTGGCATGAACGAGATCTTCAGGGAAAGAGCTTCAGCGGAGGGTCTGCACGGGATACTAGCGCGATGAGACCTGAAAATTCAGAGTTGTGAGAGCTATTTAACAAAACAAAGATGATATTTATAGATGAGGATTCCTCCATGCATGGCCCATGTACACACTCCTCCTATATGGAAGACTTAATCGAACCACTAACATGGAATACCTGCGCAAATCATCCCCCCTTTTCCATCCCTTTCACCTCAGGATCAGACCCTCTTCTTTTCAATCGAATACAATCCTTAGGGGGGTTTGAAACTTTGTTTTTTCACATGTATGAAAAGGAAAAAAAGGAAATAATTTTGGAAAATAATAGAAATAAAAAAATTCTAAGGATTACAACGTCCCCCAAAGGTTGTTCACCCAAGTCCTCCCAAACAGTGTCGGGGCGCAAGGTTCCTGCGTGACCGACCTGTGCGTGACACCTACGTACGACACCTGCCTAAGATGACACACTCACTCGAGGTCCCATATTTTCTTATAAATAGAACATTGGGGTCTTCATTTGGATGGAAGAAATTTCCAAAATTCCTCTCAAAGATCTGATCACCTTAGTTCTTTGCTCAAACCCTCCTAAACTTTCTAGGTTTCTTTCTAAAACCTAAAAGAGATAGAATAAAAGGGGTATAGAAAAATTAAAATTCCTACCAGGGTTTAAAATAAACAACACCTACATGTGGCACTCTCTCACCCCATGATTAATAAATAATAGTGTGGGGTACCCATTTTAAATTAGGGACCAATGCAATTTACTTCTATAAACACCTATTGAGAACCTTGAAGGCTTGAGAAAAGTCACTCCTAAGTGTAGTCATCCAGGTTGTTTGTCACCCAATGTGGAATCAGTTCACCCAAACCTTCCTACAAAAAGCACCCCTTTCTTGAGACTCCTTTGTTCTCTCTATACTTCAACCTATGCGAGTCATTCCTTAGGCCTTATTCAAAGACATCCATAGTAGGCCCTCTCCTTCTTTGGCTCCTGTTTCTGAGAGGGATCAACTCAAAACCTCCACTAAGGACTCTTGGCCTACAAAACCATGTAAAAAGGAATGCCAGAGTGCCTCCCATTTGGATTTGTCTTTCTACAGTCATAGGTTTCCCACACCGGTCCTTCCAGATGGTTAGGATCCCTGGGGAACATGTGGATTTGTATATCTATGATCACAGGGACCCCTACCCTAAGGATAGTGTCGGGGAGTTCCTGGTCTTAGATACAAGGGTTAGAACCATGTCCTTCCCTTTTCGTCTTTAATACCTAGACACTCTAGTTCCCAATGGGGAGGGTGAGGATTATTCTTTATTTTCCAATCAACATGTAATTTGATCCTCATCCTGATACAGAACCCATTTTAGAGAATCCCTACAAGAGTAAGCCCCTTTCCTTTCTTGTAGGAGGTTGTAGTCTTACTCCTCTCTGCCTCTATGTCCTTAACCTTCATTCCCTCCTTGGGGTAAAGTGAATAGAGGTAAGTTTCATAGATCAGACTCTTCCATCATCATCCTCCCCCTCTTCCATTGGCAGAAAAGGTTAGATGAAATGGACACACGCAACACCCCATCCCTCCCCCTTTGGGTTTTGTCACCATTTCCACCATCGGATAAAGGAAGAGTGTGTCGTTTTTTGAATATTATGTTTCCTCTTGTTTCTCACACTGAGCATGACTCATGTGAGCTTATAGGTCAATAGAGATCATGACACCCGCACAATAAATTCTATCCATTAAACTATGAGAACTTTGATTCCTCTCATAACCAAGATACGTAGGACACCAACCTAAGGCCAGAGATCAATGAGAACCCTTCTTAGAAGTAATCCCCAACTAGAACATCCAATTTTTAAGGGAATCCGTCTTTGTAATAAACCCCGAAATTCATCCTTTGGGAATAAACCTTAGGATTAAGCCTCAAAACAAGCCTCCAAACCACTATGAGTTAATACATATCTCATGATATCTTTTCTAGGGTTTCTTTTTTATTAATAATCCCCAACTTATCCTCTCAAAGTTCCACAATCCCCTATTATATAAACCTTTAAGGGCCTCCATAGGCATAGGTCCTCATAACTGAACTGTGTGGGCTTTGATTCCCCTCCAAAAGAGATACATAGGAAGCCTCCATGAGGTCCAAACCCAACAACCCAAATCAACATTGTTCTTTCCTGGGCCACATTCCTAGAAGGGTCTAATTTATCTTGAGAATCCACATCTCCCTTAGGTTCTCAGGGATGATTTGAAAAAAAAAATCCCACACCAAACTTTGACTAGGAACCTTATGTCTATACATACTCACCACATGAAGTTAAATTTTATGGTTGGGTCCTTATCACATGACCATAAAAGGTATGGTGTTCCATGTTAAGTGGTACCAAACTACATGGGTTCTTATTACTTTCACAAAGATACATAGGAATCCCATCTCTAGGTTCTATCCCGACATCAAAATAACTCATGTCTCCCTGGATGAATATATACTCCAGAGTGCCCCATTTTGTGGCTAGAAAACCATCATCATCATCATAATGACCAAATAATCTCTAAGTAGTATATAAGAGGATACCATTAATGGAGAACCTCAGATTCATATAGATATCTCCATTGATGAAGAACCACAGGTACATACAGATTATTTTAAGATCTATACATGCTAATAGTTGATTTTTAACTCTAGAATAACCCACATCATACTTGAGAATTAATGAAGGATTCATGAACATATCTTAAATCTATAATAAAGTACTGAATTAGGTAACAATTCCCCCCAAAAGGGTGTGATGAGCCTGACCTCCCATCCTCTTGACCAATGTGAGTTCTTAAGCATCATTGGTCAAAATACCTAATGAGTTCCTGCATTTGAAATTATGTACCTTTGGATATAGAACCATTGGGTATTTCTGGTTCCACGAACAAACCCATTGGAAACCATTTGGAAAGAGAGAATCATCATGAGGTGTGAGTTATGAGGGGAACAATGACTATTGTAATTTTGTATCAAAAGATATGTATGTATTAGTAAACCATGTGGTGTTGTCTTGGAAGATTCAAATTTCTCAAAGGGATAAATGTGAATGAATTTATGGCTATAAAGATTCCTACAAATAAAATAAAAAAATTATAAAAAGTTTTTCCCTTATTTTTTTAATTTCTCCCTATAAATTTTTAGATCAATTGGATGTGTGTATTACAAGAAAAGTATATATTAGTGAGTTATGATTATATATTTTGAAGAATTATAGGTCTTCATTTAATGAATGGATTGGTACCCTTATAAGATAAAATATACCATGATATTTTTATCCTAGTTTTACTCAAATTTCCTTAGATGTATGGTCATGATTCATTGAATTTTGGACATCTCTATTGATCCCAAAAAATACTTATGTTGGTTGAGTTTTCTTGAAAGATTCATTAGGCCTTCTTGTGTAATGGATATAGCAATTAAAATGGTTGATTTATCCAAGGATCCAGTCAAAGGAAATGTATTAATTATAATCAAGAAACCTAAAAAATAGTAATCTCCAAATTTGGATCATTAGGGTGAATGTTATGAAAAAATTATTAAAATACGGTGTAACTGTATGAATTTTAAAAATTATATTTATATATGTTTATCATTAAAACATGAACACTGATTAAAAATTATGTTCTTTTCATTTAAAACCCATTAATGGGATTAATTTAAAATCATGAAAAATATATATTTTGTCAAATCCCTCTCCCCAAGGAGACTTTACCTAAGAGATAATCCAATTCATTATAATTCTAATATTAAATATGAATACATCATTCCCAACTACTAAATACAATATAATAACTCTAATTATAAATTGAGTTCAAGGTATAATAAGACTAAATTTTCTTATGTTGTGCCTAGCATGAAATTCAAGGCTCTATCTCCTAGAAGAAATTTATCAAATAAAATATTTCAAACATAATATACAAAATATAAAAAATGTACATATATGAATAAGGTAATGAATAAGTTTTAAATAAATTAACATTTCATGAAATTATACATGACATAAGCAATATTTGAAATAATTCAAAACTAAAATATAATTAAAAACATTTTATAATTAAGATAAATTTTATGGAAATTCAATAATCATGGATGTAAACACTTTAAATCCTTTTTCAAAATGAACTATTTCATATTTTTCATTATATGTCATTTATATATGATATTATTATGAATCTCAAACATTTTAAAATTCATATTTTATTATTTAAACCGTTTAAAAATATAATATATATTTAATATTATTTAAACCTTTGATCAATTCAATAATTAAAAAAATTATTGGGTTTAAATAAAATATTTAAATAGGTTCCTTTTATTTTAAATTTTTTTATAATAATTAATTATGAACAATTCATAATTCTAAACATAGACCCTTTTATATTCTATCCTTATTTATAGAATTTATAATCTCTTTATAAATTATCCTCATTATTTTTAAATTAACACATTATTTCAAAATTACAAGGTATGTCATATAATTTAGAAAAAGGTTTAATATATTTTCTTATGATTTATAACCATTTATAGTCCATATAAATTTGAAAAATATCATCAATATAAACTTTTTTAATATTAATGAATTATTTTTAATAAAATGTATACACTATTTATTTAATTAACCATAAAATTGTTATAGTTAAGTAATTTATAAAACCATATTTTAAATTATATTAACATTGAAAAATATATTTCCATTATTTATAAACAATTTATAAGTAAATTAATTCAATTAATATTTATATTTTTTTCATAATTAACAAAAAATACCATTTTAATTTATTTGAAAAAATATGAAAATTTCATGTTTATAAAATAAGGCTGGAAAATAATTTTTTATTTATCCTATCGCTTATAATTTATAATTAAATTATAAACTTATAATCACTATATATGTGTGTGTGTGTCATAAACAAACACTTTGTTTAAATTCATTATATGTATGTATGTATTTTATTATTATTAGTTTACTCTAAAAACTAAGAAATATATTAGTTGACCCTCCCAGATAGCCAACCATCCACTAGGGATAATGATCGACCTCAAGGGCAGGCTTATCATCAGTAGCTAAGATGTGTGTGAGTGGGAACAGGCTAGTGAATGATGTGGAATAAGAATGAGTTCCACTATGCGGGGTGACATAATGGTGGATGGGTGGTGAAACTGTGTATGGTGGAATTGATTATAGGAGTAGGGAAACTCTCAATGAATTTCCCGTGTCACCCATCAGGTATCTTGAGTAATAAACAAGTGCCCCTTTTCAGTGATAGTATAATGTGAGAATACTCATTATGAGGAACTATTAATTTCATCCATATGTTCTTAATGTTGAATTTCTCTCTCGTGATCCACTATAAACCATGAATATAATTTTCATGCACCATATCCAAATGTGGAGTTCGATTATGGAAGTGGAAAACCATGCTCGATATTTTTATGTTAGGATCCATCACCCTTGATTCACTTTATATAAATTATACAAATACTATATTCGATCATCCATGAGTGACATTAATAATTTTCATTCCACACATATATAATACTCTCACATGTTGATTACCCAACCTAGACTTTAAGCAGAAAAAGTTTATCCAACAATAAATCCCAAATCTAGAAACATATCATCAGTATGGATCCTCTAAAAGTTCATTACACCTAAATTTTGAAGCATTACAACACCCAAATAACCACACTGAATACAATATGAAAACACAATCATATAATAAAATAGGTAAAACAAACACAAGTAAAGAACACCAATTTTATAATGTTTGGATTTTCTTCCTTTGTCCACAGAAGAAAAGTTGAAGATTTTTTTCACTGATAGTAAAAATTTACAACATTAGTGACTTAATAGTAATGTGTTTCATCAAAGTAAAATGATCAGTCAGTTACATGAAACCTTAGTATATTGGTCCCACCCACTATAAATAGAGGGACTCACCTGATCTTTTGGTTTCACCAACCGCCAATATTCATAGGTTTCTAACTATTGTACTCTGAAACTGAGGATTTCTTATAGTTTTCATTAGCTTGAATTGTGGTCACTAGTAACTGAATAGTGTTCCTAGTCCTCCATCCTTCCTATAAACTCCAGGAAAGGAATGATCTAAACATAAACATGATTTATTTACTAGTGACACAACTACCTAAAATTTTGGAAACCTAATAACCCTAAATTATGGTGAACAAACTATCTGCTGAGCATCCATCATTAAAAGATCATGATTAACATTTCAACACATTATTCCATTTAACCAAGTTATGAACATCCATTAAATTGATACTAGATCCTTGAATATACTTAAAAATATTAATAATATCCCACTTTAATATTTCTTTAGAGATACCTGGAGACTATTAACAGCTACCGATCAAATAAACAATCTCTATCCTTCGTTATTTTCATTCACCCCATCACCAATGAGGCATAATATTGCCACAAAATTTATTGAACCAAACCTTTGGTGAACATGTATTTTAGGTTTTTTTATCCAGTAATATTTTACAAATTCAATTTTCTATCTTCCAGAAACATCTAAATATAATGGTTCTTAAGGTTGATATGATTATTCCTCACGTGTAAAATTGAATTCTTCTCTAATTGAATAGCACTTTAACTATTGCAGTAAAGTATCAAAAAAATTATCTTTTACTGAATTCCTAAAGATGATGCCTCAACCACACCATTTATTTTCCTACTTCTATTTCTATAACATATTCAACCTTTATTTTTAAGAGTAATATCCACTTGCATCCTTGACATCAAGTTCATATATGTTCCACTATAAGTAAATACATAATTGGAAGCACTGTAAAAAGTATCAAAATCTCCCCCAAAATAAGCATCAACATAACCTTGTAGAGTTTCATCCAAACTAAATCAAAATGAAGTATCTACCATTCCTATGAAATAGCATAGAATCCACGGCATGACCTCCCAATTTTCTTTTCATGGATTTTCTATGAACTGAATAGAAACTATCACCCAAAGATAAATATCTATATGATCACACACAATGAAGTACATCAAACATCCAATAATGTATATGAATAGAATTTTATCCATATACTTTTCCTCATATTCTATTTGAGGTTATCACCCTTTGGATAATTTGAAATGCCCAAAAATGTTATTAATAATGGATTTACATCCTCTCATACAAAAATTAACTATGAATTTTTGGATTTACTTTTTCTAGGTGAGTACCAAGATCATAAAACTTTGATCCCCTTCAATATACATTCCTAAGATATATTTATCTTCACTAATATCTTTTATTTCAAGATTTTCTAAAAACTCATTCTCTATCCTCAAAATCCATTTGAAATTCATCCCTACCAAAAACATATCATCCACATACAAATTCAAGATGATGAAATATACATCCCTAAAATCCATTCAGTATTAATAGTTATATGAGTTTCTTCTCATGATCCCTTTCTCTGACATTAAATAATCAAACTTCATGTTCCATTTCTTTGGCACTTTATTCAACCCATAGAGACTTCATTTGAGTTTACACACCAAGTTATGATTTTTTTGTTAAAAAATTGATATGGATGCATCATATAAATATCTTCTTTTAAATCACAAATAATAAAATCCTTTTTCACATCTATTTTTTTATAAATAGATTTATGGTAACAACCATGCTTAATACACCCCTAATAGTAGTATTCTTAAAAACTGATTAAAATATTTCCAAAAAAGTAGACACCTTTATTTTGTTTCAATGATTTTACCACCAGCCATGATTTATAACTTATACTACCATTAAATTCTTCATTTAAAATAAATATCCATTTATTTTCTAGATACAAATTTTCACATGGAAGTTCAGTTAACTCCAAGGTGTTATTCACATATAATTAATCCAACTCCTCCTTAAATAAAATCTACCACATTGAAGAATCATTGAGACTGGATACCTACTATTGAATTTTAGGTTATCAACCATATGTTAATAATAATATGTGAAGACCATATCCATACATATCTATGAGTCATATGATCCTAGAATATCTTCACAATTAAACCTTTTATTCAACTATTTCCAGTATTGATACTTCTGGTAATACACCCAATAATTCTCTAACTCAATCTTCACTAACCAGAAATTTATCCAGTATATAAACCAATGATATACTATATAAATTTATGACACTGAAACCTAAAATTTCCCCTATAATTTTGTAATTTTTATTCAACTTAATACCCCCTAAAATATAACACCACGTAATTTATAATATATATTATGGTAGGTTGTCTTACATGCGACAGAAAAATATAACAAATTGTGATTCATTTTATTGTGATTAAATATTAAAACAAAAATACATGAAACTAATTATTAAACATAATTTATTATTATTCACTTTAGACAATTGCATCCATTAAAAGTGCATAAATTAATAAGAGAGAGTAAATAGAAAATTTTAAAATCTTCATGACTAAGAAGTCCCCTATATCATATTCAACCTTGAGGATAACCAATAGAAAAAAAAACATATACTAAGGATGAAAACCATGAAAAAAGAAATCATTATAAAAAATCTAAAATATTATATAATAATTTTTCCTTGTGGAGTGATAATAGAATGAATAAATGATTTAGTAAGTCGGTATATAGGAACTAAACCTAACTGTTATAGATATGGTCATTGGAAGTATAATCGTTGGATATACATGAATCCAATAAGTATATCAATGTTGTGTATGTTAATAAAAAATTAAATAAAAAATTTTAGAAATAATAAATAATGAAACACAAATATAATATTTAATTAATTTTTTTACTATAAAAATATTCTTTATGTAAAAAATGTTATTATTAAAGAATGATATGATAAGAACCAAATAAATATTGAAATATCAATAGATTAAAATTCATTGAATTAATATAATATAAATAATAATTATTTAAAAAATAATTAATTTGAAATATGATTAAAAACACAGAATTTAAAAATATTTATTTTCTCTATAAAAGCAGTTTTTCATTATATTTTGTATATTCATTTTAAAGAGGAATCTATAAATTGTAGGATTTTAATTTTATAAAATTAAAATAAATTTTATATTTATCATAACAAAATTATATCAGGATTAATTTTTTTTATTTTTTCTAATATAATTGATTTTTCAATGAATGGGTAAAAATATGTTTTTTACTAAAATCCTATAATTCTTGAATATATCAAGAACAAAGTATAACTTAATACATATAAAAACCATTACAATATTAAAGATTTATTTTAAGATTAAATAAATAGATTTATAAAAACTATTATGAAATTATAAAACCGATGTTTAACGTTTTATAAAATTGTGTTATATTTTCCAATAAAAAATAGTTTTTGGTATTTTATTTTAATTAAAATTATTTTGGTACAATTAGGTTTTTCCATCATTTGAAAAAAATAAAATTTATGTGTCTTATAATAAACCAATATATTTCATCAAAATAAAAAACATTGATAATTTTATACTATGCATAAATTTTAAGCTTAAAAATACCCTTTTTCTAAAAATAGGTTTTTACGTGTTATATGGGGAAACATTAAAATTAATTTTTCAAACCATTAGAAATAATATTTGATAAAATATAATTAATAATTAGAATTATTATGAAAAAATTATATGATAATACCCATTTTATTTTTAGGAATTAAAATTATATTACTTAGGTAAAAATTAAATACCACAGTAAAAACCAAAAATGGTAAATGTAAAAAACTTTTTATAAATGACTCAAAAAAAGTTTAAAGATGAGATTAAATGACTGGTGAAGGATTTATTTATCTTATTTCACCCAAAAATCCATTATTTAACACTTTTTCATCCTTTTATCCTTGAATAATGTAATACCATTATTGAAATGTAATGAGTAATTCTAAAATTACCCCTCAATTCACTTATGAAAAGGGGATCAATTCCAACTCTCCATGTTATACCAATACCTTTAAATTTAATCCTTAAACATAAAAATTTTTATCCTATAATAAGGATATATCATGTTTGTAGACCTCTAGTCTCAATTAGATATCCAAAGGATTACATTTTCAAGGAGATTTTCAAGAGAAATACTAAGTTCTCAACATGAGTATTTCTTACTCATCCTTTTCTTATTAATATTTCTATTCTAAAATCCTTATAGACATCCTAATATAATGAAACCATTATTTTTAATATACTATGATTTTATTATATTAATGGAGAATACATTATTAAATCCTTTCCATCCACTAAGAAAAATAAAACAACATTGGTCGTCTATACGTGAGGATTACCGTCTCCATGAAATTATGTGACTCTTTTTCATCATTTCCTCTCATGGATAGTGAAAAGGAATAATTTTATGAATTAATATGAAATTATATTCCAAAATTATGATTCTAAGATTATAATTTTAATGTAACATCCCATAAAACCCTATGAACAATAACCTGAACTGTTCTCTATGTGACCTCAGGTGTACCTCCCAAGATTTCGGAGACTGGTAACTATAAGCGTAGGTCTAAGAAGGTATCATGAGGAGTATATAACCCCTAAGTAATAGTAACAAAATAGAATATAAAATAACTAAATATCATCCATAGAAAAATGAAAGTGGAATATAAATAATGAGACAATAACTAAAATGAAGTAAAGGCCCAATTCTGTACATAAAACCAACTACCCTCTAGGATGATTATATATACAGACTAGAATAAAAGGAAATAAATACATTAGATTCATATAATATTTGATATATATCACATACCATGATCCTAGTTCCTTTTAATCTATCCAACTAAACATCCAACATCTAATCCCAGGGTCTCAGCCCAACCCATACTAGCATCAAGTGAACATGTGCTTGAGTACCCATGTTAAATGGAGGAACAATTAGGGTGTGAGTACAAAACACAGTAGGTCACCACCAACATGTTTGTATACTAAACAACAATGCAGTGATATGTGAATGTGGTATGATTTTCTGAAACAGTAAACAACTTACTATAGAAACATTAATAAAATATAACTGCTTCAGCCTAATACTAGAGTGTATATGAGTACATTGTGATTTCCATGAAACATATTAACCAGTGTCAAACATTGAGTCTGAGACCTTGATCGACCATACTTGCTCCATCCGGTGCCAAGGGGTCTCTGAGCACGTTACATGGACTCTACCAACCAATATGTCCCTCTCTCAAATCCCCATGTAATCTAGGGTGATCTGTAAAGCACATACCTATTAGGTGTAATATACTCATCCTTATGGAATGCTGGCTGAGCCAACTGGGGGTAATATACCCATCCTCATGTTAAAAAACAACCACCTTGGGTACAAAACCATTTGAGGAAAATATACCCAACCCCAGATCATCTAGAGAGTATAGTTATACCCAAGGTAATAAACTCAATCTCTTGGAGTGAAGAATAAACCATCCATGGGTAATATACCCATCCATGTGGATCAAAAAAATCACCCCAGGTGAAATACCATCTAGGGAAATACACCCATCATTATGGAATAGTCGGGCACCATGGGTAATATACCCATCCCTAAGCCAAGCACAATGACCAGAAAAGAAAACACATGAAAAATCATCCATAATCACTAGGAATCAAGAATAAGAAAGTAAAAAAAGAAACAAGGGGTTATCCACATTCCTAACCCACCTCATCCATCATATTCATATATCACAACAACCCCTTTTGGCTTACTGAGCAACTTGAGTTCCAAAAAATTACTACAATCACTAATACCCATATCAAATACACTCGTTAAAGGTCTTTATCTCACTAGGAATACATTTTCCCCCTAAATCATTGAAATGGAGGTACTCCACTTGGATAGCTTACAATGTAAGCAATACTAGGTTTGAACGGAATGTGATATTCTATTATTATATAAACATTACCATTATAACTTAGCTATTAAATTGGAAGGTAGGAATAAAACTAACTAAATTATGAATATTATATGGTTTAAACATGTATGAAATAAATAAAATTGATATATATTTATATGAGATAAAATTAAAACCATTTGAAAGAAAAAGAAATGTTTTATGAAAAAATGTATTTTTATATAAGGCGGTTTGGTCACACTTTGTATATATAATTTATAATTAATTTTTAAAAATTTTAGAAAATATAATTTTTAAAATAAAATTTATTTTTAAAATATACATTTCAAAATTATCTTCAGGTTAATTTTTGGAATATTTCTGAAAAGTGTCATTTTTCTATGAATGGTGAAAATTAATGAATTTTAATTGAAAACTACCTTTTAATTTAAATTATTTATACTATTAAAATATATTTTGAATTATTTTTAAAGTAAAATTAGTTCAATTTTATATCTATTAATCAAAATTATTTTATTAGAATCGTTTTAATATTGAATTAAGATGTAAAAAATTCATAAACTTTGGAACATTTTTTCTTTAAAACCTGTTTTCTCGTCATGTATATGGGATTAAATTTAAATTAAATTTTTATACTTATGTGAATGGAATTTAGAGAAATGGATTAAATATTTTTAATTAAAATAATTTATATTATCTAATAATTGAAAATTAATTTTTGACCATAAGTAATACTAAAAACAGTAAAAATTATTTATTGTGGTTATGGTAAACACTGATTTATTTGGGGTTAAACTAAAAATGTAAGGGTTTAAATGAATTAAAAAAATTGAAAATCTATTTTATGTCCATATTTAGATCATATAATTTCTAATTATCATTAATAATTCATTTTTGACACTTTTTTCTTGTGGAAAACATGGGTACACCTTTTTCTTTTCAAAAATTACAAGTGTGCTACTCACCTCACTTATAAAAGGATAACCCATATCCTCTCTTATTCACACCATAAAACCATTTTGGTTAGTCAATTAACTATCTAAATAACTTCTCAAATTCAATCCTCTCATCATATAATAAATATTTTGGTCATAAATCTAACCTTGGAAGGCCTTTGGTCCAATCCTAAGTAGGTTACCCAAGGAAGATGTAACTTTCTACATTGAGAGTTTTTATTTTATTTCTTACTCCAACTACTCCAATTTTTATTAAACCATGCTGATATAATAACCTCAGTATCATAAATATACAGATTTTTTTATTTTTATGAACTACAACAATCCCCACTTCCATCTAATGGGTTGGGAAATCATCATTCATGTGTACGGTGGACTATCGTATCACAAATTGATGTCATTCATCTTTCCATTACCATCTCTCATGGTTGGGTATGATGATGGATAAAAAATTATATATATGTTATTTATAATATAATAATACCTATATATTCATTATATCATATATACATTTTTAATTTCCATTCTGTATGGGATCCGATAACATCGCTCGTGTGTACAGTGGACTACCGCCTCGCGAAGCGATGTAAATTTCTATCACTAATGTTTTGCATGGAAGGTAATACGGATAAATTTAATTAATATATGTGATATAAATAAAATAATTATGATATTAATGAAATATTTTTCATTTTTAAACATAATTTTTTATCATTTTCATTCTTACACTAAAAAAAGATATTGTCGTTTGTGTATGTGTGGACTACTGCCTTCATGAAGTGATATGACTCTATTTTAATAACCACACCATATAGAAGATATATCTATATATATATATCAAAAAATATTATTTTATACATGATATTATTTTCAATTTGGGAAGGTAAAATATTACTTACCTTCTTTCTATAATAATCATTGAAAAATAGAAATGTTACTCATGCATACATACGGCCTATAGTCTCTATGATTGTAATGTAGTTCATTTTTCATAACCATATTTAATGATTGGTTTTAAAATTTTAATTTATGTATAAAAATTCTAATTATATCATGATTATTATTCTATTTATGCTTAAATAATGACCTCTTTGACCATATTCAACCTCCCAAAGTCATTTTTGACTTATAAGCCAAATATCATAAAAACATATGATGTAAATTTAATTAATTAAGTAATAATATATAACATGGTGTTGACGCTCCTTTCCATCACAGAGTCTAACGAATTGAGAAGGAAATACCTTGAACCCAAAGTGATTCATCCTTTGAAGAAACATCAAAAATTGACAAAGGAATAAACAAAGATTCATTTGCACTTAGGTCGCGCAAGTTCCACCAAGGTCGCGTAAGTATACTTGTGCGCCGCCCAGTGGTCGTGCAGGTGACTTGTGTGCCATCTTTTAATTTCTCCGGGGTTCTTCACCAACCTATAAATACCCCCTGTGGGCCCCCAATTTGAAGAGGAAAAATTCCAGAAACTCAGATTTGAGCTCCTGGCGCCCTAGTTTCTTCTCGAAGCTTCTAAACACTTATAAGGTAATTTCTTACCTAGAACGGAAGATCTAAAGATGGGGAGTAAGACCTAAGTGTTGAAACTCATCAACACTTTCACACCTAGGTGGCCAGTCCTTAAGGGAAATGGCCACACTTGCGCACCGCCTTACCCCTTCAACAAAACTTGTGCGCCTCTCTTCTGGAAGCCTCTAAGGATAGTACGAAGGGCTTGAGCTAAACCTCTCCCAAGTTTTACCCTAAGGGTTGACCATCGCGCAATATCCCATGTGTCACGCAGGTATACCTACGCGAACAGGACTTGCATGCCCATGCAATACTTGCGCGCCCCTCTCTTTTTGGGTGCCCTTCCTACCCATTTCACCTCTCCTATGCCTATCCACCTCTCATATTCAAGATTCAGCCTTCAAACCCCTCTTCAAAGACATTTATGGCATGTTTCCTTTGTTGGATTCCTTATCTGAAAGGAATTCTGTGGAACATTTCTCAAAACCTAGTGATTTACACATCTTTATGTCACTAAGGATAGATATTTCATTCATTCAACCTCATCCTTTAAGATGAGAGAATCATTAACATGGGTCTCCTTTTCAGGAGTAAGTCCCAGTCCAAATTCTCCTTAATTTGGGCATCCTCCTTAGGAGTAAGCCCTAAGTCCCCTAATCTGGGCATCCCCCTTAGGAGTAAGCCCCAGTCATAATTTCTAAAGTATGGGCTTCCTTTTCAGGAGTAATCTCCAGTCTCAAAATTCCCAAATCTGGGCATCCTCCTCAGGAATAAGCCCCAACCATAATTCCCTTAACATGGGCTTCCTTTTCATGAGTAATCCCCAGTCTTCAAATCCCTTTAACCTGGGCCTCCTCCTTAGGAGTAAGCCCCAGTCTTAATTTCTCTTAACCAGACTTAATATACTTTTTTTTATCTGGCCTTCCTTCTCAGGAATAAAACCCAATCCTAAGTCCCTCCTAATTTAGGCATCCTCCTTAGGAGTAACCCCCAAGTTAGAGTATCCAAATCTTCATAAAGTACATATACCTTTATGGACCATGTTCTCGGACTTCTTCTTTGAAATAAGTCCCAATCTCTATCTATTTGGGCAGTCATACATACATAATCCCCACATCATTTTCTATGATCGCATCTCTCATGGAACAATTTTCAGGTTTTACCAACACCTCTTGTTTCTCACACCGAGCATGAATCACGTGATCTTAGAGTGTAAAAGTAATTATGACATCTTTCTTTGATCCATCAATCATACATAAAAATCATACTCCCTTACTCGAACAATGTGGGTTCTGATTCCTTTTCTAAATAAAGGATACGTAGGTATCCCATCTGTGGGTATGATCCCAACTCCGAAATAATCCACGTCCTTCTGAATGACGATAAAATTCAAGTGCCCCACTGAGTGGATTTTAAACCAGTATGGTCATCATAATTACGAAGAGACTTTTATATAATGTATTAAAGGATACCATTGAATAAGAATCTCTAACAAATACAGATGATTATCTGTCAATTAAAAACCTCGAATACATATAAAAGATTCTCTAAATTTCCTACATATCAATCATTGATTGTCAAATCTAAAGGAAATCTCATTTTATACTTGGTAATTTAATAAGGATTCAAAAACATAACTTAAATATATAAAGAGAGTCTTGGAGTAGACAATAATTCCCCTCAAAAAGGTGTGATGAGTCCGACCTCCCATCCTCTCGACCAATGCAAATTCTTAAGTCTCATCGGTCTATAACTAATGAGCACCTAACTTTGGAAAGTAGGTCCAAATGGATATAGAATCATTGGATGTTTCTGGTTATACGAAAAAACCCGTTAGAAACCGCTTGGAATTTTTGAACCTTAAACAAACAAGGTAATTCCCAAATCCATAGGAAACAAAAAATGGTGAACCCTACGTGAATCCTTAACCAAGTTGAAATGATGTTTTCCCTATTTGTTAGGCCCCTATTTAAACTCAATGAGAGGGCCAACAAGACAATCAATAAAATATGTGCTTATCTAAAAGATGTAGTGGATGGACTTATCTTGATTACGTCAGTTATATCAAACATGCACTCTTTTCCAAGATCTTCTACGTTGCATAAATGGATTATCTTAAGTTCACACCCGTGAATACTTCTATTGTGAATACTTCTATTGTGAATACTTATGCTGTGAAGGCCTCTGCTGCTACTCCTGCTGGATCGTCATCCGCTCTGAGGATGACATCACCAACTCAGTGTCTTCAACGCTAGGTATCAAATGTGCTGGTTAAGGAGTACCATCAAAACGGTACTATTCCGACTCTGGAGGCTACTCGACAAGCCCTCCAAGTCAATAATTCACCTTGTTCGTCCGGACAGCGACAACCAGTGATCAAGAAGCAGGTGGTGCCAACCACCGTCTCCAACCATTTCGGGTTGTTATCTACGGAACGCAATCACCATTCCCTTCCATATTCTGGGGAGGTGAATGAGCAGGTCCCTCGGGGCCTTAATTCAAGGAGACAGGAGTCCTTCCCGAGGGATCCCATAAACAATCGCCGCCAGACTCGTGCGGCAGTGTGCCCTCAACATGATGAGGGTATCATCTTCAGGCATTCGGCTCAGGTTCCTCGAACCCGAGCAGGCAAGACGAACCACCAGAGGCAAAATCCGGTCAACAGTGAGTAGGTTCTCATCTCTTCCATTTCCGGAGAAGTCCACCAACCTAACTTGGTGGCAAGCAACGAGCGGGCACACACACCCATCCGTTTTAATTCCGTTGTCCAACAGAATCGTCTGGAAGTAGCACACCAATCCCACCAGGAAATTCTGGCAGAGTACTATAGACAGGAACATGCACCTATTTTTAAATAATCAGCTAGTTAGAAGTCTCGTCTGACTACATATGATGGAGCCTGCCAACCCAATGAGTTGACAACTGGTAAACAGTCACATACACCTTCTTACACTCATCAATCCGGCCAGTAGCCTCGTCTGTCAGTGTTGAAGGAAGCTTGTCAACCATGTTTGGCAGAGTTCAATCAGCAGGCACATACACCTGCTAGTATTGATCAATCCTACCAACATTCTCGTTTTGTAGCATTCAGAGAAGTCAGTCGGAAAGCTCCAGCGACAAACAGGAGGCAGACTCAACTCTCTTCCCCCTCACTTGAGTACTGTCAGGATTCACTAATAGGAAAAGGAGGACAGGAGTAGGAACACGCACCTACTCCAAGCACAGAATGGATGTATATCCTCGTTCCGACAGTTGAAGTCACCAAGAACATTCTGTCAATGGTGAAAGAGCAGAAGAAAATCCCTGCTCATATTCTAGATGTATGTCAGGATATTATAACAGCTTAAGTAGTATCACAGGGAAAGACACATAAATCTATCTCTACCAGTGGAGTGACACATCAACAATTCACTCCGAAACAGACACACACCTCTGTTCCAGCCCAAGAGGGTTGTGGGGCTTACTCCCCCATATCATACGGACAACCAAGTCAGGCACATACACCTGATTTGAGTGGATATAATCAGACTAACCTGATCATTTCTCCTGAGAAGGTACATACACCTGCCCATAATAACCACTTTTGTCAACAAGTGGTTCTTAAATTGAGTAATAAATCGTCTAAGAAGAAGACCTGCCCGGCACAGTCAAGAAATCAAGAGCCAGTTTGTAATAAGGGCTTGCTCGATGCTGGAGTTCTTGATGCACTCATACAACTATCTGTTGGAATTCAAGATTCTACTCCCTCATTTCCCAATAGTGGGAACATTAATTCTGAAGGTTTTAATAGATACTTCCTCATAAATGCTTGCTTCATGACAATTCGGTCGATCTCAAAGTTTCATCTTCATATGATATCCACAAGAACCCTCTGGGTGGCCAGAAAACCAAGGAGTAAAATGTTTCATCTTTTACTGTAACCCATCATGGTGGTCCTACCAATGATGATGAATTTAGATGTGAAAGTCCTCTCCGCGGTAGTGATTCACATTTCCTAGAAAATACCCCAGTGGACAATGTAGCGACGAGAAAGCCCTTTTATCTTAAGGAACTTTCAAATGCGAGGTCAGTCATGTCTGATGCTTTACCACTAGCAGGTGAAATACTTTCTCAATCAAAAGATATCCCAGGGTATAGGTTATTCTCCGAACCACCCCTAGGTCATTCATCTTCTAGCTTGATCAATGAACTCTCTATAAATTTTGTTGAATCTGATGAAACAACAAGAAAGTGCCAGCTCTGGACTAATCAGGTAGAAGAATCTTCATCAAATGATAAAGAGGAGGTACTGAATATGATAAAACAACTAGAAAAGGTGAATTTCTAGTCATGTTTTGGCCTTCAGATGACTATCGGTACGACATTCCGGAGATGCTGATGGAAGATGGAATTCATGATATTTGCCTCAACATATGGAAAACTCTTTGTTAGTTGAAAAAGAAAATATTATCATATGATGAATATGAAAATCATGTCAAGATAATATAAGGGTTAAAATGCCAAATTGACTTGGAATCTCTCTCATTTTCTCGATATCCGAAGGCTGAAAAGTAGCAGAGATCCCTTCAATGTTCAAGCCTTAGCACACTAAGAATATTGCGCCAGTTAATTGCCAATGCCCCATCTGGTATTCATATCCGGGGATGTGGTGTTCATGGAGCACTGCATTTCACGGTGCTCTCCAGTCAGCAAAGCCTGCCGAAAATGGTCTCATGCAATGTTATTGCCTATGGTCGGCCATAGTCAATTGGCTTTGTTTGTAATCAAAGGATTTCCCAAGAACAAGCCTCAACTAGTTCTTCTGAAAATTAAGCATACAGAGAACAAGTTGTTGAATTAATTTTGCATCAAACAAATGGTAATATTAAACAGGCCTCTCGTTTGGAGCAAGCACATCATCAAGTGACAGAAGTGTCAGAAATCATCCAACGGTCTTTTGAGCCAGGTGATAAAATTGGATGCAGGTTGATGCATCCAGCCAATTTCCAGACTAAAGTCCGCAAAATCAGGAGAGCTTACAAGAAATTCTCAGATATAGCATGTCAATAACCACACCAGCTTGCCATACTGGGGACTATTTTAACCCAACCCTCAGAATCAACAAAGAGTATTCGATGAGTTGAGCAGGAACAGCCCCAGTCCACCAGACTGGAGACTTTTTCAAATCCTCAGTCTCTTCCTCAGAGAAAGTCAGTCTTCTCTTGATTAGGGAAGAAGCCCCAAGAGGAACGAAGATCCAAATTATCAGGAGATTCCCTCCCAATTTCGGTTCATCAAGAGGTTCCTGGGGGATCAAATTGATAAAAGGCAATGTCTCATCAGAGACATTGAAGAATACAATATCGCAAAAATGCCAATAGAAGGGATGAAATGCGTTATGTGTCAATAAATGTCATAAATGCCATTTTTGATGATCCTTAAAATGAGTCTCACTCAGAGGGATCAGATTAAGAGGTTCCTGCTAAATAATTTGTATGCACAGAACCAAATGAAGAAGGTGTGCGTACACGAAATCAAAGGCTTACCCAGAATCTGAGTGTTCCTTCAAGTAACCCACTTCCCCCTCTCCGAAAGGGATCCAACAATGGGAAAGGAAAGAATCAGGTTACATACCCTTCCTCTGGAGAAGACCAATCGCTCTCATTAGAGAAAAGATTCACGCAACAAGAGGAAGAAATAAAGGAATTGAGGAGGTTGAATGCAGAACTACTTAAGGGTAGCCTTCCTCCTAAGCATGCTGGAGTCAGTCAACTAAGAGAATTTGTTGTAGATGCTGAGATGGATCAATAATATCCTCCTTTATCAGTACACCCTCACAGGTCTAATCCTATGGGTTAGGTGGAGCAACAATCGGCGGTGCTACCATTGATTGCAGTACCAGCTGCCACATCTGCCCAAGTTCCAGTCAGTGCACCTGTTCAGGTCCAAGCTCAACCAGATGTTTTTAAAAAGTTAACAACTACTATTGATTCATTAACAGCTCATTTGGAGGCTATGGAGGGAAAGTGTGCTCAAATTAAACCAGAAAAGAGAGTTTATCCTGAATGGGTTGATGCAATTCCTCCCCCATCAAATTTTGGAAGTACCACATTCCCAATCATTAATGTTCAGAAGACCTAGAGCAACACTTAACACATTTTTTTCTCGTTATGATCCTATGATAGGAATCATTCAGTAACAAGAAGCAGTTAAGCTCAGGTGTTTTGTACAGTCATTACAAGGGCATGCCTTTGTCTGGTACATAAGCTTGCAATCCCGGTCAATTATCGGATGGGAGGATCTTCGCCAAAAATTCCTTCTTCAGTTCATCTCAACGTTGCCAAAGACAATAGTTTTTGATCTTAAAAATTGTAATCAAATTGAGAATGAAAGGGTTTCAGACTTCATTTCTCGTTGGAAGGGATTAACATATTTCCTAAGCTTAGCACTCCCTCAAAAGGAATTGTTTCCAATCTGTATGGAAAATCTATGTAATGAGTTATGCACGCAGTTTATCCCTATGAAATACACAGGAGAGTTTCAAGACCTTACTTCAATTTCTCAACAGATTGAAGATTCTCTTATGAAGACTAAGGACAAAACTCATGTAATTCAATCAGCTCCAGGAAGGAGAATGGGTAAAGCATAGACTGCTACAGTTATGCTTAAACAAGCACCAGTATATGCTTCTACTTCAATACCTTTATCTTCTCAAAGGGCTCCACCTCCTGAGCATCAACAACAGAAGTAGTTTCATCAAGATGATCAAAGAGATCAAAGACAAAAACAATTTGAGGATTTGAAAAGCAAAGTTTACTCTTTCCGAAATGAACAATTTCCTCGCTACTTAATTTCGGATCTGGAAAATAATTTGGTTCAATTGCCAAGGCTCAAAAAGCCAAATAAGGAAGGATATGAAGATCGTCCCTACTATTTACCATTTCATCAGATATTGGGGCATCTTATTCAGGAGTGTTTTGTCTTCAAGGACCTCCTACAAAAAATGGTCAACTCGGGACAAGTCAAATTGAAAGGTTCTTCAGCTCAGGTAGCATGTGTTACTCTTACAAGTCCATAGGAAGAAGGTGAGTGGTAGGAAGTCAAAAGAAAAAATGCGCATAAATATGATGATTGGATGGTCAGAAAAACAATCAACCGAACTCATTCCATTTTGAGAACGTAATTGAAAAAACCAATTGTGTCTTCTGCTCTGAATGCCACAACGAAACCCTCTTCATCAAAGGGAAAATCCTCAAATAAACGACATAATTCAAAGAAAGAAGAAGAATTAGAAGAAGATGAGTATGTGTCAAATCCCAAGTTGTCTTTGACTCTGGAAGATTTTATGCCATCTACTTCGAAGCCACGGGCACCGTCCCACCAAATGGCACAGCCTAAATTGGATAGTCAGGCAGAGTCTTCATCTGATTAAGAGTTAATCTTCGGTTCTGTTAATATGATTCACTTAAAATATCCTTATTCCAGTCATAGTTTCTATCTCGATGAACCTGGGTTCCCTGTATCAAACATAGGAATCAGAGGGAGTTCTAGAGGATCAGGATATAGAGTAAGACTTGGATCTTTCAGAGGCCACTATTCCAATTCTACCCCGGCTAGAACTGTTTATGCGGCAGAAACTTGTAGCAGATCCCTTCAACGAGCTCAACAAGAATAAGAAAGTTCTTCCACACAAGGCAGATTCAGTCCTGGCACAGTTATTCTGGAGGATCGGTTGGATGTTACACCTTCTTCCTCTCAGCAAGAAAATAGACCTATTCAGTCTAATCTTCCAAAGCCAGGAGTGTTACCAACTCCTACCCCGATACAAGATGCATCAACTTCCAAAGCATAAACTTACAAGGCACCTGTTAAACCACATGTTCCTGTTGGGAAACGCAGACCTTTGGATCAAAATAATGATGTATTGAAACACCTGGCCCAAGTACAAGCCAAGTTATCAATTTTGGATTCCTTGAATTTATCAAAGGATCTTCGGGAGGCACTCATTGAGGCTTTGTCAAGTCCTCAGGAGTTTGAAACTGAAATTGTTGTAGCTGAAGCCTACCATGTTGAGAATAATCCTGCAGAATTCCATGCAGTGATATCTTTCACAGATGAAGATGAAGATGATGTCATGCATTGACATATTAGACCTTTGTATTTATCTGGCAAGGTCAATGTCATAGACATCCGAAGAGATTTCATTGATAATGGTTCAGGAGTCAACCTCATCCCCATTCGTACACTTCGTCAATTGGGCCTCACAGAATCTAATTTATCTCCTTCTACTATGATGTTACAAGGATATGATAAAAATGAAAAAGAACCACTGGGCAAGATTACACTCAGAACTCAGTTTGGAGATCTTGTATCCAATTCATATTTCATAGTTGTTGATCAAGACTCAGCCTTCAACATCTTGCTTGGAAGACCCTGGCTACATCAACATGTGGCTATCCCTTCATCATACAATCAATGTCTCAAATATTGTTTCGATTTTCAAGTTGGGACATTGTATGGTGATAAGGCCTCATTCAAGACATGTGAATCTCAATACATTGAGGCGGAATTATATCACATGAAGGTAAAGGAGAAATCCACAACAAGGGAGATTACCAAAGTTAATGCTCCATATGGTTTGGAAAAGATTCCAGTAAATCCATTTACACATGTGAGTACGGATTATGTGTTTCCTATTAGTCAAATTGACAGGATAGACCCAAATCCAAATACTCTTATGGAAACTTCCATAATGTCAATCACGGCAATCAAGCCAAACAGCATGGGAGAAATTAGTGATTTACCAAGAAATGATGAAAGCCCAAATGGAGATGTCTTCATTTCATCCACTGAAATTCAACAAGTCTATACTTCGCCAACCAGGCCAGAAGAAGTTGTAGCAATGTCAGATAATGATGATGTTTATTCTCAATCCATCATCTCCTCTTTAATACCCAAGGAAGACCCTTCATCATCAATTGGGTTAGAAATGGAAGCTTCCTCTTCAAGATGTTCAAATTTTAACAACTCTTCTGATCATGGAAATTCTACTTCATAATATACTATGCAAGTAGAAATAGAAGAAATAACACATGTTGAATAATAAGAGGAAGATATCAGGGATGCTCCTCCATCATTTAAAGAGGGTATCTCTACAACTGTGGATGAACTCAGAGAAATAAATCTGGGTATAAAAGAATATCCACTCCCCACTTTAATTAGTGCGGTCATGACTCTTGAAGAGCAAGAAATGTATATTTCATTTTTGAAGCAAAATCAAGATATATTTGCTTGGAACTATACAGAGATGCAAGACCTTGATCTTGATGTTGCTACTCATCGTTTGGGTTTGTCGGAAGAACATCGAGGATTCAAGCAAGCTGCAAGAAGAACACACCCAACTTATGCTTCCAAAATTGAAGGTGAAGTGGATAAGATTATCAAACCTAACTTCGTCAGAGAAGGTCAATATCCCATGTGGTTGGATAATATTGTCCCTATGAAAAATAATAACAAACAAATTAGAGTTTTCATTGATTTCAGAGATCTTAATCGGCATTGTCCTAAGGATGATTTTCCAGTTCTGATCACAGAACTGTTAATTGATGCAACAGCTGGCTATGAAGCACTTTCCTTCATGGATGGATATTCCAGGTATAATCAAATCTGAATGGCTCCAGAAGATGAATAATCTACAGCCTTCAGAGCCCCTCAGGGTGTGTTTTTCTATCGGGTAATTCCCTTTGGCCTAAAGAATGCAAGCGCAATATATCAGTGTGCCATGCATCGTATATTCAAACCCTTTTTAGGGAAGTTTGTTGAATGTTATGTGGAAGATTTGGTGGTTAAATCTAGGCAATGTTCTAATCACTTGGCTTATTTTTAAATCATATTCCACAAACATTGACAACATAATTTGAAGATGAACCCCTTAAAATGTGCTTTTGGGGTAACCTTAGGAAAAATTCTCATCTTTGTTATACGCCATCATGGTATCGAAGTCGATCCTGAGAAGAAAAATTCAATCCTTGTTATGTCACCTCTTCGAAATTTGAAATAATTGAGAGGAATTCAAGGAAACTTGACCTATATTCGGTGTTTCATCACCAATTTGGCTGGAAAAAGTTTACCCTTCACCAAATTGATGAATAAGGGAGTCACTTACCAGTGGACCGAATAATGTCAAGAAGCATTCGATATTCTCAAGAAGTATCTCTTGAGTCCACCAGTATTAAGGTCACCTGTTGAAGGAAGACCACTTATCCTCTATGTGACAGCTTTAGAGAGATCATTGGGTACCTTTCTTGCTCAGAAGAATGATGCTGGGAATGAAAATAGCCTCTACTATCTTAGTTGGACTATGCTTGAAGCAGAAACCTGATACTCAAGTATTGAGAAATGCTACCTAGAATTAATCTTCATAGTTCAGAAGTTGAGACACTACCTGCAACATCACGAGGTCCAATTGGTATCTCACATTAACCCGCTCAAATTCATCCTTAGTCGTCCAATTCTTATACGACGTCTGGCAAGGTGGGTAGTTATTTTGCAGCAATTTGATATCCAATATGTGTCTCAAAAGGAAATAAAGGGACAAGATCTAGCTGATTTTCTTGATGAACATCCTTTAGTAGAAGATACATCTTCAGATATTGAACATCCTGATGAAGAAGTCTTATTTATTCAAGATAGTCTTCAAACATGGGAAATGTACTTTGATGGTGCTTCCAGAAGTCCAACAGGGAGGAAAATGGAAAATCCTAAATTCAAAAAATTTGGGTTAGGAATTATGCTCATTTCTCTATAAAAGTCATTGTTACCCTATTCCTTCTCATTTTTGGGAGGCAGTACAAATAATGAAGCGGAATACCAAGCTCTCGTCGCAGGCTTGGAGTTGGCGCTTCAAGCACAAGTGAATCACTTAAAGGTGAAAGGTGATTCAGACCTGGTAATCAAACAAGTCAATGGGGATTATGCCATCAGAAAAGAAGAAATAATCCCTTTGTATGATTATCTCAGAGAGTTAATGGAGGAATTTCCTACAGAACCGACATTTGCTTATGTCCCGCAGTCACAAAATTCCCAAGCCGATGCACTAGCTAATATAGCCACAGCTCTGGAAGATCCAAATCGGGACAAGACAAGCAACAGTATTGCCCATCGTCATACAATTTCACCTTATGTTCAAACCAGAATAGAATAAATCAATGAAATTAGTCCCATTCCTGAACCATATGGTCATACTACAGGATGTATGACACCTATCATGGAATATCTTTAAAATGGAACACTTCCACCTGATAGAGACGGGAAAGAATAAGTTCAGAGACGTGTGGTCAACTTTACTCTTTATGATAGCCCAGATCACCTAGAGAAAATCCTCTACAAGCATGGTTTTGATGGAGTTCTCTTTAGATGCATTGATGGCGAAGAGACAATGGATGTCATGAAAGAAGTGCATGCAGGAGTCTGTGGTTCCCACCAGTCTGGACATATACTGACTGATCAAATTCAAAGGCTTGGATACTTTTGGCCTTCAATGATACAAGATTGTGTTGATTTCACAAAGAAGTGTCATCCATGCCAAGTACATTACAACTTCATTCATTAGCCACCAGAGTTGCTTCATATAGCTAAATACTCGTGGCTATTTGCCACATGGGGAATGGATGTGGTGATACCTTACCCTTCAGCTACAGCCAAGCAGTTTAAGTATATTCTTACTGCTACTGACTTCTTTTCCAAATGGGAAGAGGCAATACCTCTCAAAGAAGTTAGTTCTAAAAGGATTATTAGCTTCATTAAGTCTAACATCATTACCATATTTGGTGTCCCTCATACCATATTGACAGACAATGGCACCAATTTCTATTCATCCGAGGTGAGGAAGTTGTATCAAGAATACAACATCAAATCCAATCATTCATCTCAGTATCATGCAGCGGCCAATGGCCAGATAGAAGCCTTAAACAAGACTCTTTCAAACATACTGCAAAAGATGGTGGATAAAGATAAGAAGTCATGGACTGATAAACTCTTTCGTGCTTTATGGGCTTATCGGACCACCACCCGCACTACAACGCAGTCAAATCCATATTCACTAGTATATGGAACGGAAGCAGTCTTGCCCATTGAAGTTCAATTAACTTCGCTTAGAGTATCCATTTGTGATCATTCATCTATATATGAACAATATCAAAAGTGATTGGATGAATTGGAATGGTTATATGAGAAAAGATTGTGCACCCTGCACCACTTGGAAGTCTATCAGAATCGAATAGCATGATCTTTCAACAAAAAAGTTTGTCTTCGTTCAGTCATTCAGGGAGAATTGGTATTGGATCTCAGAACTCCAATGATACCAAGAAAGAAACCTCCCAAGATTGAACCAAAATGGGAAGGACCTTACTCAATACATAAGTTCTATTCCAATGGAGCATATTATTTAATCTCAATGGATGGAGAACTCATCACTACTCCAACCAATGCCAGATTTCTGAAGAAGTATTTTGTATAAGAAAAAAATATATCACAACAGTCCATGCATATGACCTTAAACTATTCTCACTTTCGTCCAACATGACGTTAAATTGTGTCCCCTTCAACGGTCCATGCATATGACCTTAAACAATTCGCACTTTCTTCCAACATGACGTTAAACTGTGTCCCCTTCAATGGTCCATGCATATGACCTTAAACTATTCGCACTTTCATCCAACATGACGTTAAACTATATTGTCCCTTTTTCATCGTCCAACATGACGCTAAATTGTGAAAAAATCCCTAATACATCCAACATGACGTTAAACTGTGTCCCCTTTTGTCCTTACTGCATGACATTAAACTGCACAGTCCCCCTTTTGTCTGACATGACATTAAATTGTATTGTCCCCATCGTCCTAACTACATGATGCAAAACTGTACAGAAATCCATTAATACGTTCTACATGATGTTAAACTGTATTTGTCCCTATTACATGACACTAAATTGTGCATCACCAATAGTCCTCACTGCAAGACTTTAAACTGCATAGTCCCTTTATATGTCCTACACGACATTAAACGGTGCATCATTAGAGTTGTTTCTACCTCTTGTTTCTCAAATTCAACCATAACACCCTCTCTGGGCCTCTAACCATGCGTAAGTCCCAACACTATTTTTTTAGGTCTTTGTCCCCAAAAACAACTTGATCGCTAATTCATTATTTAATTGAACTACGCGGATTTTGATCCTTTCCTTCTAGTCTAGGTACATAGGAAACCTCCCAAGGTTCAAGACCAAAACCAATCTCTTCACATCAGTTCACCTCCATCTCATACAATGTTGATTCGTGAAACCACACCCAGAATCAATATCTTTACATTGGTTCACTTTTGTCCTTGCTATATGACATTAAACTGTACAACACTTTTGTCATGTACGACAATAAACTACAACATTCTTTGATCCCCTCACCTGAGAGGGAATCATTATTTACATTGTTTTTTAATCATGTTATATTTCAAGACTACGTGCATACATGGAAATGCCTAAATCTTTTATCTTGGGTCAAACCATCATTGCACTAAAGTCCCCTTTCACCCTTCACATGTACGAACCAAATCTGTACAGAGGGTATTTCCAGAACTATGTGGGCTTGATTCCCATCCTTATGGGATACGTAGGAACGTTCGAGTGTCCCTCGAATCCAGCCCCAAGTCTTTTGGGCCTAACCCCAAATTCCACATTCAGTTCCATAGTTGAAAATTCCCTATGAAAACACACATTGTGTATTCATTATTATGGTCCGAGCTCTATGACCCTAAACTAAGATCTCCCATACTTTCGTCCCACATGATGTTAAACTGTATTTCAAGAACTACGTATGGCTTGATTCCCATCCTTATGGGATACATAGTGAAGTCCAATATTTCAATTCAGGACCCAGCCACAATATGATTATGGTTAGAATTGATCTGTGTATCTCTACATGCATTGAACAATTGCCCATTTTTTATGTGTCATAATCTTAACCTTAAATATTTTCAGATCTTCATAACCCTTTTCTTGACTTCTAGTCACAAAATGTCCAATTTCCAAGAGTTCTTTTGCCTGACTTTGCAGCACGTGCCCTTAGGCGGCCTTGCATAAGTAGTCTACATAACAGACCTGTCAGCCTAAAGATACTATTATTTGACTATGCATCCAATGCCCTTAGGTGGACCTGCATAATTCAACCTCCTAATGGGTTTGTTAAATAATGGTAACTTCATTCTTGGGAACAAAACCTTTTTTATCCTTAGTTGTTTTAACGACAATATGTAGGGATCCGCAAAAATATACATCCTAATATATTTTCCTCATACTCTTTTTCATGATCTGAAAGTATTCAAGTCTATGGTTTATATTTTCCTTCCCTACACTTGGGTTAGACCTTCATAGGAGTGACATTCATCCAGCTCTTAGAAAATCTTGTAAGGAAATATCTTCTCCATATTCAAGTACCTCTCTCCATATAGAAAACTCTATGCTTTGGAAAATTTGAATCCCCATAAACTTTCACTGGATTTTTAGCAGTAGAAAATTAAATTTCTGACAGTTCTTTTGCCTGACTATGCAGCGCATTCCCTTAGGCGGCCTTACATAAGTAGTCTACATAACAGACCTGTCAGCCAAAAGATACTATTATTTGACTATGCAGCCAATGCCCTTAGGTGGCCCTGCATAATTCAACCCCCTAACGGGTTTGTTAAATAATGGTAACTTTATTCTTGGGAAATACTTCTTCTAATGCCTTTTATCCCTTTTTCATATCATTCCTCAGATCCAAAATTTCTTAAGTCATAGTTTACATATTTCCCCTCATACTTGAGTGTGGTAATATGTTTTCAGATAAATTGCCAAGGAATTGAGTGAATTTTAATTTATTCGGTCAAAGTTATTTCGACCGTAAACATTAGACTTTTTATGTCCGACGTGTATGAACTTAAACATCCCACAAAAGACAAGGGAACTATGAATAAAAGTCAAGTTCTAGTTCACTAAACATACATTTTGTATGAGTTTTAGGTAATATTGAGCAATAAAAAGTTTCAAAAGTTTGTAGGGTTATTTATAATAATCCTAGAAAAAATAAAACTATGTTTACTAGGCTCATTGTCTTAGGTAAAAAAAATTAAGCAGGAAGCAAAAGAAAGCATGCACAAATGATTCAAGATGAAAGTGTTTTTCATTGATGCACAAGAGTTAGAAGGACGTCCACAGACTGGATTCTCTTCTCTCTTTCATGAATCACAAGAGACTTTCAACATAACTCTTCATTTGATTTACGGAATCCCGAGCCTCATCAGCAGCCTCCTGAAATTCATTCATTCAACTGGATACAATAAGAGATGCAGTAATACCAGCTCTTCTTTGAACAATTGTAAAAGAATGTTCTTGAGTGTGGTTTGAGAAAATTTTATGTTGATCAAACTGTGACTCTGTTTCTGTCTAAGAGACTTGGAATATGGATACATGGATTTGAGAATTAAGCATTGGAAGTAAAGATCCATTGGGAGAGAGTACTCTTTTCAGATATTGTTCTAATTCCATGTTTTTCTCTCCACCAACAGGCAGCAGAAAACATTTCAGATCATGGGTTTTCCATTTTCATATTTGTAAGGAAATGGAATGGAGGAAAAATTTTAAATTTCACACCAATGTTGTTGCTCTTAATTCATAGCATAACCGAAATAGAGGAGTAGAAGTGTAGCTACATCTCAGGCATATAGTTCTTTGCATCTGGAACATTGACTCCTTGCAGATGACCATGACCATACAGAGGCAGGTAGATGCTCTGTGGGAAATTAAGATGATATTTCTTCAAGTACTTAGCCAAATCTGGGAGAGTGTTGTCACAGATATCATAGTAATCATGGCCAACAATGTTCATCATGGAATCAATCCACTTGCTAGCCAGTTCATCACCCGTTTTGATTCTCTTGGGAGCCATTGAATCTGCACAAAAGTTTAATAAATTAACTCTTAAATGGGTTTATTTTTCATAAAATTTGTGAATAAATTTTAAAAAATGGATAAGGCATTAAGGCGTGCAAGTCCTAAAATTGGCGCGCAAGTATCAGTGTGTCGCGCAAGTGTTGGCGCACAGGTATCACCATGCAAGTCCAAATACCTCTACATCAGCACGACAGCAAAGAAACAGCAGAAAACAGAGCAACTTGCGCGGCTAAGGCAACTTGCGCGGCGAGAGATTGAAAGTATAAAATCCGGATTCTTTATATGGAAATGGGGCCGCATATTTATAGGCCAAATCCATACCCTGCACGCCGAAGTCTTCCCGGCTATAAGTTGTGTGCCACTACCAGGGTTCCATACCTTTCACGTCGCATGTTCCTTGGTTTTCTTCTTTTCCTCAGAGTCACGTCCTCATTTCTTTCGGATCCAACTATAAGGGGGGACTTTTGTTGACGCTTATTTCCATTACAGAGTCTAACGAATTGAAAAGGGAAATACCTTGAACCCAAAGTGATTCATCCTTTGAAGAAACATCAAAAATTGACAAAGGCATGAACAAAGATTCATTTGCACTTGGGTCTCACAAGTTCCACCAAGGTCATGCAAGTATACTTGTGTGCCGCCTAGTGGTCGCACAGGTGACTTGTGCGCCCTCTTTGAATTTCACCCAGGGTATTCACCAGCCTATAAATACCCCCTGTGGGCCCCCCATTTGAGGAGGAAAAATTCCAGAAACTCAGATTTGATCTCCTAGTGTCCTAGTCTCTTCTCGAAGCTTCTGAACACTTCTAAGGTAATTTATTACCTAGAACGAAAGATCTAAAAAGGGGGAGTAAGGCCTAAGTGTTGAAACTCATCAACACTTGCGCGCCTAGGTGGCCATCCCTTAAGGGAAATGGCCACACTTTCACACCGCCTTACCCCTTCAACAAAACTTGCATGCCACTCTTCTGTAAGCCTCTAAGGATAGTACGAAGGCCTTGAGCCAAACCTCTCCCAAGTTTTACCCTAAGGGTTGACCGTCGTGCAAGTACCCATGTGTCGCGCAGGTATACCTGTGCGACCAGGACTTGTGCACCCCTCTCTTTTTGGGTGCCCTTCCTACCCATTTCACCTTTCATATGCCTATCCACCTCTTCTATTCAAGATCCAGCCTTCAAACCCCTCTTCAAAGCCATTTATGGCAAGTTTCCTTTGTTGGATTCCTTATCTGAATGGAATTTTGTGGAAAATTTCTCAAAACCTAGTGATTTACACATCTTTATGTCACTAAGGTTAGAGATTTTATTCACTCAACCTCATCATTTAAGATGAGATAATAATTAACCTGGGTCTCCTTTTCGGGAGTAAGTCCCAGTCCAAATTCTCATTAATTTGGGAATCCTCATTAGGAGTAATACCCAAGTCCCCTAATCTGGGCATCCTTCGTAGGAGTAATCCCCAGTCATAATTTCTCAAGTATGGGCTTCCTTTTCAGGAGTAAGCCCCAGTCTCAAAATTCCCAAATCTGGGCATCCTCCTCAGGAATAATCCCCAACCATTATTCCCTTAACCTGGGCTTCCTTTTCAGGAGTAATCCTCAGTCTTCAAATCCCTTTAACCTGGGCCTCCTCCTTAGGAGTAATCCCCAGTCTTAATTTCTCTTAACCAGTCTTAATCTACTTTTTTTTATTTGGGCTTCCTTCTCAGGAATAAAACCCAATCCTAAGTCCCTCCTAATTTAGGCATCCTTCTTATGAGTAACCCCCATGTTAGATTATCCAAATCTCCATAAAGTACATATACCTTTATGGACCCTGTTCCTGGACTTCTTCTTTGAAATAAGTCCCAGTCTCTATCTATTTGGATAGTCATACATACATAAGCCCCACATCATTTTCTATGATTGCATCTCTCATGGCACAATTGTCTGGTTTTACCAATACCTCTTGTTTCTCACACCGAGCATGAATCACGTGAGCTTAGAGTGTAAAAGTAATTATGACATCTTTCTTTGATCCATCAATCATACATAAACATCATACTCCCTTAATCGAACTATGTGGGTTCTGATTCCTTTTCTAAATAAAGGATACATAGGTAGCCCATCTGCGGGTACGATCCCAACTCCGAAATAATCCATGTCCTTTTAAATGATGATAAACTTCAAGTGCCCCACTGATTGGCTTTAAAACCAGTATGGTCATCATAATGACCAAGAGACTTTTATATAATGTATTAAAGGATACCATTGACTAAGAATCTCTAACAAATACAGATGATTCTCTATCAATGAAAAACCTTAAATACATATAAAAGATTCTCTAAATTTCCAACATATCAATCATTGATTGTCAGATCTAAATGAAAGCTCATTTTATACTTGGTAATTTAATAAGGATTCACGAACATAACTTAAATCTCTAAAGAGAGTCCCGGAGTAGACAATAATTCCCATAAAAAAGGTGTGATGAGTCTGACCTCCCATCCTCTCGACCAATGCAAATTCTTAAGTCTCATCGGTCCATAACTAATGAGCACCTACCTTTGGAAAGTAGGTCCAAATGGATATAGAATCATTGGATGTTTCTGGTTCTACAAACAAACCCGTTAGAAACCACTTGGAATGTTTGAACCTTAAACAAACAAGGTCATTCCCAATTCCAGAGGAAACACGTGGTAATAAGTGAAATAAAAGGGATAATAAACTTTAAAATTTTTCTTAATCATGTAAATAATTATCGTAATTTTATTATTCTGGAATATGAATAATGTGCATGATGAATTGGAATCAAGGTAAGTGTTTCTCGTCGTACTTTTACTTCCATGAGACACATGAAATATTCACTACTTATTTCCTTTCTGTACTATATATACTACCCCTTTTTTAGGTTATATCATGAATCAATTTAACTTGAAATGATTTAGAAAATTTTTTTAGGAATATTTGACATTATTTATATCTTCGGTTGGAAATATTTTTTCATCAAAATTCGTTTTTTCTAAAAAAATCAAAAAAATTTGTAACCATTAAAAATTATTTACTAAATAAATTTTAACCAATTTTTAATTTTTACAATTTTTCTAAAGGAATCTTCATGTCATTTTCAAATAAATTCTTTTTCCTTTTACCAAAAATATGAAGTGAATCTTTGTTTTAGCATGTACGGCATGAACAAAATTTTTCATCATCATGACCAATCAATGTTGTAATGATTATTTTAGACATTTTAAAAGTTCATTTTAAAGAAAATGTATTTTAAAATTTTTTGGTGAAATATTTTTTTTACAATTTGATTTTCAAAATTCAAAGGTTATTTGTATAAAAAAATGTTTTTATGGATATTTTCATGGTCTTTATATTCACCAATGACATAAACCCTCTATTTTATTTATGATATACTGAGGATATGTTTTACTGATACCATAATTATTATATTTTCATATCTTTTGTGATAAATTTGACTAGGGATGTACAATTTTATTACTATTCACCATTTTACTCTAGATGTTTTACTATTATGTTTATTTATTGGGTTAATTGTTAACATTTTGTATTCTAGTTTTTCAATATGAATGTTTGTGTGCATCATGTTTCGCCCCTTTCATATTAGGAATGTGTTGGAATTATTAATTGATAGGTGGGCCCTACTATAGCCCCTATATTCATCGTTAGGTCTAATGAGACAAACTAGATTGGGTTTTAGATGAGGTCTTACCCATTTATACTGATTTTTTGGCATATGGCCTCAATGGTGTTAGATGTTTTGGCATAAGGCCTTGATGGTATGTTCTAGATATATAGAATTATCCATTCCATCATTATGAATTCAGTTATTGATATTCCATGTGACTATTCGATTAGATAGAATATCCATGACACATGAGCCTCAGCCTAGTTGGTGAGGTATCCTTAAGTGAATCCACAAGACCCAGGTTCAAAACCAGGTAGAGGCATATTTCCGGGGGTACTTTAGTAGTACTGTAGTAGTGTTTTAGCAGACTGTACATTGTGCGGGTACTATAGCAGGAATGTACAATGTATAGATACTGTAGCAGAACTGTACACTATGTGGGTACTGTAGCAGACACGTTAGCAGTTACTGTATCAGGTAGTGTTCGGTACTGTAGCAGCTGAAACTATTCACCTTGGGCCACCGGTTTGGGCTTGGAGTTCTTAAGGATTTCGGGCCACCTAGGCCTTCAGTTCAGTAGGGATTTTGGGCTACCTTTAAGGCCTTCAGGCCACCTCAAGGCCTTCGGGCCACATGCAGTTTCCCTAGACAAACTACAAAAAATGAGCAGCCCCAAAAGAGGATTCAGAGCAGGTGCACTCACCAAAGAAGAGCCAAATGGATTTTTCAGAATGAGAGGGTATGGTTATGCCATCGGTACCAGCCTGTGCTTACATGGGAAGCCTAGCCAGACGGCCATGTGAAGTTGGAGAGCTATTATCATGATACAGATGCTGGGGAGGGGTAGTTCCTTGTAGATAGTCTGGTCGAATTCTTTAAGACCTTCGGGTCATGTAATCTCTTAAGCCTATGGTCCATGTAATCTATAAGCATACGGGCCTTGTAAGGGTTCCCCTTATCCCTTGAAAGGGGGGTTATCAAAATCAATAAAAATGAAGGCCTTCGGGCCATTCGGGTGATAGAATATCCATGGTTAAGTTTCATGCTCATATGATTATTTATATTGCATTATTTTATCATCGTTTATTCCTTTCATATTATAATAATGTTATTATTATATAGAATGTGTTTCAGTTATTTACTTTAGAATACTTATTATTCTTTATTTATTCATTGGTTCCATTATATGATTATCATTACTGATCATCTTAGCTCACCCCTTTAATATGTTTTATTTTCCCCAAGATTCCAAGAAGTATTTTATGATTGATATGAAGGGATATGCTAAGGGTAATAATGGTGTTCTTAAATAAAATAATTTGTGTATTTTATGTTTTAAAATGTAAATTGAATTAAAGTACGTTTCTATTTTACCTAGACTATTAAACTATTTGGTTCTTCAGGATGTGATTCCTTGGGTATGATACCTCGATCGACCATAATTACATTAGCTTGTACTAGGGAATCTTTGACCCTATCACATTGACTATGCCAACCAACATGTCCTTCAAGATAAGCCTTAGATAACCCTATTTGATCCTTAGATTATATTATTACCAAGGGTAATATACCTATCCTCGTGGCACACAGGGTCATCCAACCAAGTCTTATATTCCCATATCTTTGTCATATACTAATCAAATTATGTATAATACTATTTTAGGTGAATATACCCATCCCTAAATCATCGAGATATAATAGGACTATCAGGGGTAATATAATCATCCCTAAGGAACACATGATCTTCCAACCATGGGTAATATACCCATCCACATGGAACATAACAACCACCTTAAGTGCAATACCATCTTGAAGAAATAACCTATATTCATGCCACATATGGGAACCTAGAGTAGTATATGCAACCTTGGGCCATGGAAAATATCCTACAAAATAGAATGCTTAATCTAGAAACCATCATCTTGGCTAATTAATTAAGATAAATTAAAACAAAAAAGGGGTCAGCCACATGCCTGACCCACCTCATCCATCATAGATATATCTATCTACAACCCCATCAAGCGCACTGAGTAACTTAGGTCCCATGGAGTGATTACAATCACCGCTACCAATCTCACATACACTCACTCGTGGTTTTTTTGTCACTAGTTACCCAATGGGATCCCCTATATCAATAAAAAAGAGGCACTCCACTTTGAGTCCTTGGTCTCAATCTGGTCTCTTAGGTATAGGTTAACTAAAAATCATCTCGATCAACAAGTTTCCACTAGATTAGTCTATTAACCCAACCTGATTCTACCCTTCCAAAGTTCTTTCCACCTAGGCTTGGTCACATCATACAGAAGTGGGTCACTCATCCCGCTCTTGTTTCACCTACTCAACAGCTCGAAGGCATACATGGGGCCTTCTGACATCCACCTGATCAAGGTCTTCAAAGTCCACACTCCCCTCACAATTGGAGTCATCTCAATCTCTCATGTACTAGGTAATAATTCATAGTTGGTTTGACATCCCCTATCAAGAGCTATGGATTCCACTAGGTATCTCAAAGGTCCCACCTATAATTCTTAGGTTGGTCGTCTCAAGTGACATCACTCCTCCCTCGAGAGGCATTCATAGATCTCCACACTAGTGTTTCCTAGTCACCTCAATCCTAACAACTCTCCTCAAGGCTCCAAAAGTCATAATATCTCAATGTTCAATTCCTCAACCATCACTGGATGACACGTCAAGTCCATGCACTAGGACCATCGTGAATTATGAACTTCGATATTCTCTTCTAATGCATTCAGTTTTTTCAACAATTTAATTTAACTAAAATGTTCAATTTAAATTGAATAATCTATTTAAGAAAAAATGGAATCACCTAAAGTAAATAGCCCATACAATGCACACTACATATTTGAAAATTTAATGTCATAGGGATAGTACAAGAACCGCCAACATTAATTGGATCTCTTCCCTTTTTTAATTTTACACCACCCAACATCTCACTTCTTGGAATCAACTGATATTTCCTTGGATCATCTGATCATTGTTCATTCTCCTAACACCTAAGCCACACTAAGGAATCAAACATAATTAATTATATCCAATTATAATAAATTGATCTATTTTAACCAAAAATTAATAACTCCCAAGTTTCCAATAAATGCTATTTCATGTTGAAACCATTCCCAATGGTACCCCAAAGTCCTATCTCAAATCCCCATCCTAGGTTGAGTAAAAAACATAATAAAAATTCCAACTAAATTGGAAATGTAATTTAATTTAAATGAAACCCCTTGGAAAATACACATGGTAATGCACCTTTGATGAAATGAAGAATTTCATCACTTGGACATCATCTCAGGACATCTTCTTGCTAGGTGTAATTGAATACACCCTCGCATTTAGCCGACTCCACCATGATCTAGTAGAATAATAACAAAACCCAAATCCATGAGAAAAGAAACTTCGAGTAAAAGTAGAATAATTTGATTACAGATCACCTGAGGAAGAGACATACCTTGAATCTCAATGAAAACACCTCAAGAATGGAAAAACTGGAGAATAAACAAGGGGGAAGGGAACCTTGGCTCACTTATCTCACATAGCCAAAATGAAAGGTAGGAGGAGGGATTCCCCCACTAAAACCCTGAGGGGAAAATAAGAATTTCCCCCCATAATATCCCACCACTAGTGGTGAAAAACTTGTATATGGGGGTTTCACATTACATATTTCGTCCAGCTGGTGGCTACTATAGTTTTCACTATAGCATCCCAACCACCATGTACTTCTTATGATGTATTCTCAAGACTCACAAGTACCAATTAGACCTCATTCACCATTTAAAATACCCTCTTTGAGGGTTCCCAACTTTCAAAATTCAATTCTGAATCCCAATAAAAAAATATGCCCCCTCTAAAAATTCAAAAATAAAATTTCCCATAAAATTTTCAATTTTACACACATGGGGTATTACAATAATTTATCATATACCTTTACTCCACCACATTCATTGATAAATAAAAAAATGTTAATTGTACATACGTGTGGAATACCACCTCCACCAATAAATAATTTCATTTATCATCACCATCCTATATGAATTTTTCTAAGAATTAATTTAATAAAATTGAATGATACTTATGAGAAGTTTAATATTCTATAAAATTTATATTAACATAATATGAAAACGTGTCCTTACTTATAAGATCATTGTAATATGCTCTTGTTTGTGTCATTTTTACCACCTAAGTGAACGATGTTATAATTTTTTATCATGAATGATTAAGGGGTGTTATATATTAGTAATGTCATGTAATAATAATGTATTTAATATGTTTTAATGATTTTTAAATGTGTTTTTTATATTTAATATATTTATTTATATATCACCTTTCGATCGTTAAACGTGTCGAAACTAGTTCTTCATAATTTCCATTTTCACAAACCATAACTTTATCATTCACTAAATTAAAATGGGATATATTGAATCTTTAAAATTTCATGGTTATAGTATCTTGGATAATATGGTAATGATAAAAAAATTTAACTAACAATAATTGACCACTCCATTAAAAAACTAGTATAAATAATAAATCAGAGTTTCTAGCATCTAATGATGCAGATAATCCATAAGAGACTAAAATATTTATATAAATGGTTATAAATTAAGTTTATAAAGATAAATACATATGAATAATGTTGTGGAATTAGTGATTGTGATATTTATATTTACTATACATGAGGTTAGAGTGCATTCGAGTAAGCAGGAATACAAGATAAGGGGTTTTTTATATCAAAATTAACTTCTTGAGACATATTTCATATTGTGCATCATGATATATTTGATGTGGTTTGATTATTTTATAATGGATTTATTTTACCATATTTAGGTAATTCATAGGGTTTTAAGATCCATGTAATGTTTTTTATTTAAATATATTTTGATTAAAATGGTGTCGAGTTTATAAGGGTGTTTGCATCTCAATTTTTCTTTATTGAGATATGATTCAAATTCATCACTTGTTTTATTTTTGTGGTGAATATATTGGATTTGAATTTATTTTCATAATATTTTTCATGAATTCTATTGGATTTATAAATCCATATCACATGTTATTTATCATGATCTTCTGATCCAAATGATACCAAAGTTGTATGGGTTTCAGTGTCTCTATTTTCAATTCCAAGATAGATGTTTGATATTATGCACCACCTTTTATTTTTTTGATTTATTAATTTCCCCATTACCTTAAAGTATAAATAATATCATTCATTTAATTATATTTAAGTTTCATGGTATACCTCTCATGTACTTTTTATCCATACATTATGATTACCCCAAGGGTTTTCTATCTTAAATTATTTTCTTTAAGACATGTTTTGTATTATGCATATAATTTAATTTACATAGTTTGTATACTATCTGTTTGATATATTATATCATGAACTACCTTTATTCATGGCATTTGAATTTCAATTTCATTCTCTCTCTTTAGGGATGTTTTGATTTAAATGTTAACTAAGCCATGGGGGATTTTTGATAACTCAAATATCCTTTCACTGAGTTATAATTCTTATTCATGGTCTTCCTTTTTTTTCTAAATTGTTTCTTTAAACCTAAGATTTTATTTAATGTATTGCCTTATAAATTATCTCATACTATTTTATTTTGGGGGAATAAACTCTTGGTATCAAATAGTCTAATTCTTGATCCCCTCAAATGTGATACTATTTGAATTATTCTTCTTATGAAAGTGTTTTTAATATATGTCAACAAATTTGGAATTCCATGTTTTACACTTGGGATATGTATTTTTTAACCATCCACCTTATTTCTCTGGATGATTTATGGTTATTTATTGACTGGGGAAAGTATTTACATTTTTTATGTTATTATTATAATATATATGTTTTTAAATTATTAAGGTGGGTTGATTATATATTATGTAACCACCCACCTACTTTATCTAGATTAATTTTTTCATATTATCATATTCACTTGATTGAAAAGTATTGACATACCATATGTTTATATTATAGTGAAAATTTTTATGAATTACTCAATCAAGTAGATCATCCATTGTATTTATATTCATATATTTCATATAATCAATACATTTGACATAATAATGTGATGGGTGGGGCCCAGATTTATATTGATGCTAGATTCATTGGTTTGTTTCGTGGTACAAAAGGTTTGGTAATTTTTTGTATGCATACCCAATAAAAGTATGATGTCATAGTTTCATCCTTGATGGAATGAATGATGACTTTTTTTATCCTTGATAACATGAATATTGTATTGGGTGAGGCCTTGATAAAAAAGATCAAGATGAATTACATTATGTTGGATTGATATATAGATGACTATGTATATTAGATGGAACAATACAAGAGGGGCTAAATTGTAGGTTTAAAAACTTTGTGTTTAAACACTTAAGAAAATTAGTTTAAATGATCTTAAACTAATACAATTCACAACAAATACAATTAACCACAATTGTATTGAGTATAAAGGTATGATATGGTGCAATACTTATGAGAAGTGTAAAGCAATTGTATTCAAAATGAATACAATAATCAGAGTAATGCAATAGTTAAGGATTCTACCATAAAGTGTATAGAATCTATCGATACAATAAGTAATCGTATAATTGTGATTGAAACAATTACAAAAGAATATGAAATGAAGAAATGAAAAAAAAATCCCTTTCTAATACAATCATCAGTGGAAATATAAAAGTATTACAGTTATTTTATCCCAAAGAGAAGGGTATCATTTCACCTAGGATGATAGGTATGTCTTACCACCACCTTGGTAAGCCCTCAATACAATGATCGGTACGTCTGTCTTGCTATCCCTATAATCCCTCGATATAATGATCGGTACGTTTGTCTTACTATCCCCGAAAGCCCTTGATTTTGCAGGTAATCAACACCTCTTTCTTTCAAACACTTGAAATCCCTCGATAGGAAGATCGGTACGTCTGTCAGCCTATCCTCAGTAGCCCTTGATCGTTATCACCTGATCGGTTGTACAAAGAAAAACAAAGAACTTATTGAAATACAAAAACTAAGAACGAGTCGTTCACGTTTTGTAATTTCAAGGCTTTCGCACGAATCAAGAGAGAAGTCACAGCATCTCTCTCTAGAACTTGATAGAAGCAAAGAATGATCAAAGTCTCTCAGTTGTTGTTCTCAGCTTCAAATGACCTCCTATTTATAGGCCTCAGGTTCCAATGGTCATATTTCCTGCAACAGTCATATTTCTCCAGAAAACTCGGAAGGACTTGGACACCTGGCATTATAACAGTCATATTGAAACAGAAAACACGACATCGTTTTGATTAGTTTATAACTAACTCCACGACATCATTTTGGTTAAAACAAAATATATATGAAAATGACAATCATGAGTACGATTGATACAAAACATGTGTTTTTATAAAGGATAAAAACAAGTATGTGATAAAAGTAAAATATGAGTACTATTAGTATTACTTAGTGTAATGTAATGATATAATGCAAAGTGGGTATGATGCACAAAAGTCAGTATGATTGACAGATTCAGTACGATTGATAGATTCAGTACGATTGAGTCAGTATGATAGACTTAGTCAGTACGATAAACATAGTCAGTATGATAAACATAGTCAGTATGATAAACATAGTTAGTACGATAAACATAGTTAGTACAATAAACATAGTCAATAGGATAAACATAGTCAGTATGATAAACATAGTCAGTACGATAAACATAGTTGAAAATATTTGTGATTTCCAAAACAAGACATAAAGGTCAAAGAGAACTTTTGACTCAACAAACTCCCCCTTTTTGGAAAGCACAAAACATAAAGTAAAAAACAAAAAGAAATACTTATATCCCACTGAGTTATTGAAAACTCTTCTGAATACGAAATCGAATACAACTAACTCCCCCTTAGGTATGTACTTTCCTAAGGATTGTATTCGTAAATTTTCCTTGATTTAGAAGTATTTGATTAAAACATTCTTTTACTTATAAAACATTCTCCTCCTTTGTGATTTACAAAAAGAGTGGGGTAATCTTGAGTTGCCTGAAAAAGTTAGAGAAAAGAAATGCAAGTCAATGGGAAAGAGATCATAAACCTCATTGAGATAACAAAAGTCTATAGAATTCTAAAAGTGAATAAAGAAAGATACAATAAAACATTCATTTGTTTTCTCTTTCTTTTTCTTTCTTGATAAGATCATAAAGAACAACTTTCATCTTTTTGATTTCTTTCTTGTCTTCGGAGATAGAATCACCCTGGGATTTAAGAAGATCTTGTTGATCAGTAAAAAGTTGATCCTGATTCTTGATAGTCTCTTCTTGGACTTTGATTACTTATTCAAGAGTATCAATTTTTTCTTGAAAATTATTATTGTCTTTAGATAACGCAGAATTTTTCTTCTTCAACAGAACTATTTCATCTTTGAAAGATGAAACCTTCGAAAACTCTGACTGGAAATCATTCATTCTCTCTTGAAGCTCTTTTATTGAAGGGATATCGGCTCCATGAGTTTTTGACATTTGATTCATCCTTTCAAAAGTTTCTTTTTCAATCTTATTGAAAGAAATAGAAAGATCATTTGAAATCCTCCTTAAGTATTCAATTGATATTTCATGATCATTCACTGAGATTTCTATTTTGTATGACCACTTAGTCATTCTATTGCAAGCCTTCTTATGAGCAGCCGAACTTTCAGACAGTACTTTTAAATCGGCTTCAATTGACAAAACTCTCTTTCTAAGTTCTCTTATAGAACCAAACTTCTTCCTTTGATTATCAGTGATGAAATCAATTTTCCCTTCAATTCTAGGAAAATAGGGAATAGTCTTCTCAATTCTCCTCAATACATGAACAATGTAATCACTTTTCTTGAGATAAATTGTGCGTTCTGAATCAGTATCCTCATCGTATGAATCCAGTTCATTTGATCGGCTTGAGTCTTCAACTGGCTATTTTCCTTTTGATTTTTCTTTTTCCTTTCTTTCTTCTTCCACTTTGTCACTAATGAAAATTACTTTTTCAGTCTAAGAAGGTTGAGCACCTTGCTTCACTTGAGAAGTAAATTTATCTGAAAGAGTTTCAAGAGATTCAGTTAGTGCTTGATCGGTATAAGGAACCTGTTGAATACCTTCAATTTTCTTTTGAAAATATTCATCTCTACTCTTTTTTTAACTCTGAAGAAATTCCAAATTAAAATATTCTTCCTCTTCTTCAACTTCCTATATTTCTTTCAAAATTTGTTTCCCTTTCTCTTTTTCTGGAAGACTCTGTACGATTGGTTCTTGGTGCACTTCTTCCGTTAGTTGAGCACTAGCCACCTCAACCATTTTCATGATTTTAGAAACATAAAAATCTTGAGCTTTCCTTTCCAAAAGAGTCTTCTTTTTCTTCTCAGTATGAATAGTATCCTCTACCCTTATCCCCTCATCTAAGGCTTCATCTGGATCAAGACCGAACTTAGAATCACCTTCTTTTCTTTATTCTTTGTCTTTCCTCCACTTGGATACAACCTCCTTGTTGTATTCTATTTTCTTCTTTGGCTTAGTACTGGTTTGAGGATCTAACTTTTGAGGAGAAAAATATTTATTACTAAAAACTGGTTTAGAATGAGTATAACCAAAACCATAATGCTTTCTCAAAGTTCGAATTTTAGAATACATTTTATCAAAGTTTTCCTTGCCATAAGTAAAGTTTGACAAACATTTCTTCAAGGAAAAAATTTCTGACTATAGTTTTAAAACTAAGTTTTTATCTTCCAAAACATTTGATTTTGAACTAGAGTTAGGCTCGAAAACATTTTTCTTAGAAATTACATTTTCAAGATCCTTAGAAAGTTATCCTTATCCGAATTGACTTTCTGAAGGGTTTTTAAAATACTTTCAAAATTAGAATTTTCATATCAAGATCATTAGAAAGATCCTATACTTCTTTAGTTAAAATTGAAATTCTAGAATTTTCTTTATCAAGATTTTTCTTGAATTTAGAATTTTCATTCTCAAGAAGTTTAGAAAACCTAGAAACTTCTTCATAAGACGGTAATGTATTATCTTCTGATGACGAAGACTCGTCATTTGAAGATTCATAATATTTATTATCAGTATAATTTTCATTCAAGGAAACATTTGTAATGGCTTCATCATTTTGTACCTTAGCCATGAAACAGTGATCTTTAATTGGTAGTCTGGCTATAAGTCCAATATTCCTTTTTCCTGAGGATTCATATTCTGAAGAATCATATGATGAATCACCACCACTTGCGCTCCAAGTATAATTGGCCTTCAAGACTTTATTTTTCTTTTTCTTGTAGTACTTTTTCTTTTTTCTTTCAGAATGTTTCTCCTTTCTATCTTTTCTCTTCAGTAAAGGAAAATTAGGTCTTATATGACCTACTTTCTTGCATTCATAACAGGTTACCTTAGAATCTTTCTTATCCTTCCTATATTTCTTTTTGAATTTGTATTGTAAGTCTTTATTTCCAACAATCTTGTTTATCCTTCGAGCAATATTGGATAACTCATTATCTGAATGATCACAGTCACTTGATTCTGAAATAACAACATTCTTAGCATTGGATCTTGTTATCCTTTCAGGTGTTTTAGGTTTATATGTAGTAGTAAAAGCTACAATTCCATTTCCATTTTTCTTCTTATTGAAATAAGAATCTCTTTTCATTCTTGTCTCATGTTGTAGAAGTGTTCCAAAGAGTTAATCAAGAGTAATCTAAGAAACTTTTCTGTTTTCATCAATAGTGGTCCTTTTTGAATCCCATTCGTTTGGAATTATATCAATAATTTTTTTAACAAGAGATTCACCATAAAGACCTTTTTCTCCCATAGATTGTAAACTGTTGATGATTTTCATGAATCTTTGTTGCACTTTACATACTGGTTCTCCATAAGGAAAAATAAATCCATGGTATTTTGCTCGAGGCATTGCTCTTCTTGTTTCTATAACCTTGGATGTACCAAAATGTGTGACTTCCAATTTCTTCCAAATACAGTTGGCTGCTTCAAAAGATGATATATGGATGTATATATTCCTGGTCATAGAGCATAGCAAATTATTGCATACCTTGTAATTCAGTTTATATTCTTTCTTTTCTGGATTAGTGAAAGTACTGACTTCTTTGTCAGGAATTTTGTAACCTCCAGTAAGCATAATAAAATTTTCTACACCAGTATTGATAACAAATGTCTTCATTCGATCTCTCCAGTACTCATAATCATTCCCATCAAAGATAGGTGGTCTAGTTGGATTTAGATTATCAATTAATCCAATATTCATCACTGCCATCTAATAAAACAAAATCTTTTCCACTCCAAACATTAGTGCAGTAATTAGTTGAAACAGAAATATGAAAGAAAGAAATAGAGCTAGAAAACAAATCAGTGGAAAACTCCTCTGATACTAATTGTTGGATCGATATATAGATGAATATGTATATTAGATGGAACAATACAAGAGGTGGGGTTGAATTGTAGGTTTAAAAACTTTGTGTTTAAACACTTAAGAAAATTAGTTTAAATGATCTTAAACTAATACAATTCACAACAAATACAATTAACCACAAATGTATTGAGTATAAAGGTATGATATGATGTAATAATTATGAGAAGTGTAAAGCAATTGTTTTCAAAATGAATACAATAATCAGAGTAATCCAATAGTGAAGGATACTACCATAAAGCGTATAGAATCTATCGATACAATATGTAATAGTATAATTGTGATTGAAAAAATTACAAAAGAATATGAAATAAAGAAAGGAAACAAAAAAATTCCCTTTATAATACAATCAGTAGTGGAAATGTAAAAGTATTACAATTCTTTTATCCCAAAGAAAAGGGTATCCTTTCACCTAAGATAAGAGGTCTGTCTTACCACCACCTTGGCAATCCCTCAATACGATGATCGGTACGTCTATCTTGTTATCCCTGCAATCCCTCGATACGATGATTGGTACGTCTATCTTGCTATCCCTACAAGCCCTCGATTTTCCAAGTAATCGTCACCTCTATCTTTCAAACACTTGAAAGCCCTCGATACGAAGTTTGGTACGTCCGTCTTCCTATCCTCAGCAGCCCTCGATCGTTATCACCTGATCGGTCGCACAAAGCAAAACAAAGCACTTATTGAAATACAAAAACTAAGAACGAGTTGTTCACGTTTCTTAATTTCAAGGCTTTCGCACGAATCAAGAGATAAGTCACAACGTCTCTCTCTAGAACTTGATATAAGCACAGAATTATCAAAGTCTCTCAGTTTTTGTTCTCAGATTCAAATGACCTTCTATTTATAGGCCTCAAGTTCCAACGGTCATATTTCCTCCAACGATCATATTTCTTTGGAAAACTCGGAAGGACTTGGACACCTGGCATTATAATGGTCATATTGAAACAGAAAACATGAAATCATTTTGATTAGTTTATAACTAACTCCATGACATTATTTTGGTTAAAACAAAAGATATATGAAAATGATAATCATGAGTACGATTGATACAAAACATGTGTTTTTATGAAGGATAAAAACAAGAATGTCATAAAAGTAAAATATGACTACTATTAGTATTACTTAATGTAATGTAATGATATAATGAAAAGTGAGTATGATGCACAAAAGTCAGTATGATTGACAAAGTCAGTACGATTGTCAAAGTCAGTACGATTGACAAAGTCAGTACGATTGAGTCAGTATGATAGACTTAGTCAGTATGATAAACAAAGGCAGTACGATAATCATAGTCAGTACGATAAACATAGTCAGTACGATAAACATAGTCAGTACGATAAATATAGTTAGTATGATAAACATAGTCAGTATGATAAACATAGTCAGCATGATAAACATAGTTGAAAAGATTTGTAATTTCCAAAACAAGACAAAAAAGTCAAAAGAGAACTTTTGACTCAACACATTATGTATTTCACTATCATGAATTAACTTTTAAATTCTATGTGATTATTTATATTGTTTTTTCAACCATGGATTTATTTCAAGTGGTTATGTTCAGTTATATGTTATTATTTGATTCTTATTTATTCCTATCATATTATCCATTCCATGATAGATTTTGATATATGTTTTAACTTAATGATCATCTAACTTCACCCTTCTTGTGTTTCTATCCCCCTGGTAATAAATAAATTTACTAAACATGATATTCTTTAAGATTGGAACGTTTGGATAATTTAGGGGAGATGTTGAAGACTTATTACATATCCTATATCTTCTATTATAATAAAAAATATCTATTTGATGAGAAAGATATGGCCATTATTAGTTAATAATTTTTTCTAAATCTAAAAAAAAAATATAAACCAAAATGTTCCTCACAATTAAAATGAATCATTATTTGTTATAAATATTGTAATTTTTTATGGTTAAAATTGGTTCATTCTTGTTAATTTTAATGTCGGTTTGTAAAATAATGTGTTTATTTTCACCATATTCTAGGAATGTGGGTTTGAGGTGTTACAGTTGGAATAAAATGGGGCTTTAGATAACATTATAGATTAGGATGTTATTTTTTGAAGTTAATTTAGGAGTTATAAATGTCAAAAATGGTTGATAAATTAAATTTTACCATAATTTAAAAGTTATAGCTTACCCATTAGGATTGGTTGATGTTGTATTGGATACATTTTTTATTTGAGGATTAATATGAGTGAACTTTTGAGAAAACCCTTGGGATGAGTCTATGTATAATAATTACTCATAAATTATGGAAAAGTATGTATTATGTGGTCTCCTATGAATTACATCCATGTCGTGAGACTAGAAATAGGATGCAGTTATAGCATAGATTCACCAAGGGTTAATCACCATCAGAAAGGTAGTTGAGTATCAACTTAATCTTCAATTAGTGCATGATGGGTGGGTGAGAGATTAAACACCTATCTAGACACTCTATAGGTGTATGATTTGGAAGATTCACTTGCACCTTATAAACCATTATCAAGTATTTAAATATATTGGTTAGAGAGCCTAATAGGAAATGATCATGGATAACATAAACTAAAAAATATAAATTCTTAAGTTAAGGTATATATTAACTACTATGTGATTTTAAGGATAAATTTTATGTTGAATTTTGAGAGCATAGATTTAAATTATTTTTAGGTTTATAATATTCTAATAATGTTCATGAATATTTTGGGATAGTTATTTTTAGGAGATTAAAACTTAAATAAATATTGATTGAACCGAATGTTTTATAGGTTTAATTAATGTTTTCATTGGATATGACATATTTATATTGATATTTCATATTCATATAACCATTTAATTTGATCTTATTTTTTATTATCATAACAATTTTTATTTAGTGTTTGAAATATGATTAATAAAATGAAGCTATGAAAGGTACACCTCTAGAAATTTCTATGACTTGTAACTAGATAAGGAGTTATATTTGGAATACATGGTCAAAACTCTCAAAATATGTCTCTTATAAAAAAATTGATGAGTTTCATATATTACTTAAGATATTAAGGTTAATTTTATATCTATACCCAAGACTATCTTACGGATACCCATATCCATTTTCATTAGTGAGTAATAATTAAAATTGTGAGGATGAAATTTATTTGAGGTGTTGAGAATGATACAACTCATAAGTCATCATAACGTAATGTTATTATAACTTGTCTTTCATGAAACAATGAACTATAACAAACTATGATACATTTTATTATGATTAAACATTAAAAAAAAGTACATGAAACTAATTATAACACATCATGGATTATTACTCACCATAGATGAATATATCCATTAAAAGTGCATAAATTAATAGGGGATAATAAATAGAAATGAATAAAATCCTCAGAACTAGGAAATCCTCTGGGTAATATTGTACCTTTAGGATTACAAATATCTAAAAAACATATAATTTAGAAGAACGTCGTGAAAGGAGTGTATAGCCCTAGGCCAAATCCACTAATGGAGGATCAATGGTTACTTTTAATGAATTGTCCTTTTTAATTCAAAATTTATGACTAGTTAAATACTCAATCTCTCTTTATTGGAAGTATCACTTCTCCTATATGAAAAAAATGAATGCACTAAAAATAACATGAGGATTTTTACAGGGTTTGGTCTAAGCCTAATCCTTACCATGACCAACTTGGGGTTGTTTCAAAGACATTATTATAAATATTAATTTCAGTTATCACAATTGCTATTCAATTTACACAAAAGTTCAACAAGTAATATCCTCATAATGTGAAGGAGGTCTGGTTTTCTTTATACTGGTAACACTAGAATTCAATGGTTTTATTTATAATAAAACCACCAGTTCCACAATAATCTTCCAAAAAACTTCTAGACAATATCTCTCTATAAGAACTGGTTGAATTTTCATCAACTGATTAATCCTAATCCTCAAACAATAGATCTTAGACATCCAATAGTAGTGTCAAATAAATTTCATGATTTCTGGTAATGCTATATCATCTCACTATCAAAATGATCAGTGATTGATGAATACATAATAATACATGTACTCTTCTTCCTTGATTCTCTAATTATTTGGTGGATACTCTTTCTAATGATGATGTTCCCGGCCTCAATCAAAACTAGATACTCTATGATAAACTCTTCTGATACTCTACCCAGTATGGTCTCAAATTAACTTCTCACTTTACATGAAAATACTACTCAATGTAAGTTTATCATTTCATGCATGTAAATTTCATGAACTTTTTATTTTTCATGATGTTATCAATTATTCTTTATAATTCTTTGAACATATGAAAAAAAATTAATATACACTATTTAATTTTTCTTATTATTTGAAATAATTTTTACTTCACACTCCATACATGTATATAATGAATTGAATTAATATTTCATATAGATATCCCCATTATATTTTATGTTTTCTTCATACAAATGTTAGTAGTGTATTCATTTCTCATGTGAACACAACCCACAGTCTTCTTCTTTATAAAAGTGAGTGTGTGGGTTTATTCTTCAACACATAAACCATGAATGATATCTCTTCTCCTTATAAATTCCAACTTAGGCTCATAGGATGTTATCTTAATTTAAGCCAATGTGGTTACACATAAGGATATATCACAACCTAAATTTATTCATGAAATAAGTTCATCATGAATCCCCTGAGTGTGTGATTTGTAGGTTAGGAAGCCTGTGGATTCTTCTTCTTAATAGAGTAAAAATATACATGGAAATCTATTCCCTTCATGTATTACAAGAACATGAAGATTATTTTCTTTAGAAACTCTCTAAAAGATGAATATCCATAGTATTCTTAGCCTTAGATCCTTGATATTTATAGGAAAGAAACATTGCCTTGCATCGCCTTATTAATATTCTTCTTATGATGTTTCAATCCACAATAAAAATATTGTAAAGAATGTGGAGTCATGATATTACCTAAGATTTCAATATTTTAATCTTGACATGGTATTCCTTATTCTATGATATCAAAAATATTTTTTCCACTTCCTTCATGGTCACTTTATACTCATGTGTAAACATAAAATGATGGCTTGATTTAACTTCTACCATGCATACACATAATCAAAAAAATTATTATGTTATTATTAAATATAATAGGAATATCTTGGGGTGATAATTTCATGAAAATTTAATTCTAAATTCATTTTGGTTCATGATCTCATTATCTTGAGATCCATTTGATCGACATATTCTTGATGAAAGTGGATATTGGGGACATAACTACCTAGAAATAGTGACATTGATAATTTTTAAGCTCATGGGAAGAACCTTGAATGTTGGAGATTTAATAAGATCAAATGAAATGATCAAACGATGGAGATTCATTGGATCAGGTTTCCATTTTTATATCCATATATTTTTAACATAGATGAATAGTATAACGTGAACACTAGTCCAACATCAAATGTTACTTTATGCGGGAATTTCCATATAATACAATCACATCCTTCTTCATTGTTGAGTCATCACTAGGGTCAGCATCCAGATTCATAGAACACATCACATATGGTGTGGGCTGACAAGCTTGCCTCCCATGCACACACAATGCTGGCACTATGCACCCTCATTATTCTTCAAACCTTAGTAGGCACTCACATTCACCCATTCCACCCCTACCTACTTATAGTTTCCTCCCCCATGTGGTTGAGGCTTCCTCCCATGCATGAGAGGTTGATCTAGTCCTTTTCATAGTGTGAGGTTAGCTATTTTTTTGTTGAATACAAAGTGTGCATTGCAAGCCAACTCGAATAGGATCTTCAAAATAATTCATCATTAAAAAGTATAATATCATTTCCCTTTTTTCATTTTCTTTAGAGAATATTCAACAATTAATGTTTCATACGTCATGCATATAATTAATTTAATGGTATTAAAATTCCACATTAAAATATTTATTTTCATTCCCTTCATCCTTTTTTAAAATATTAAATACAATGATAATGTTCTTAGTGAAATTAGTACATGTATTTGAACTTAATAGTAGTTCCATAATCATCACATTTGAATAGAAAATTGTTTAATCATGAGACCCAATTTCATTAAATGAATCTATAGAAATTCTCTAATAATCACCACTTCATCTCGAGGTATGATATTTAATCTCTGATTGATGGAACTCAATCTTCAAAAAACATGCTTGGGAATGCCATTTCACTTCCAAGAAGTTATTCTTATTCAAAAAATATTGAAAAACTAATTGAAAAAAAATATAATAAAAACAAAAATTAGTATCTTCAATCTCCCCCATTGTATTTATTTACCAATACCCATATAGAAATTTTGTGTAAATATTTTTCATGCCTTCTCTTCCCCTTTCTTATCACACTTTTATTTTACTTCATCTATAAATTTTAAAAAGAAATATAAATTACATAGGAAAATATTTATCAATTCATTTATAGTAAAGTTCCATCAACCACTCCACTCTAAGTCTACTTAATCCATGCATGGTATAGAAAAACAAGTGGTTTTGATCTAGATAACAAAGGTGTCCCATAAAAAATTGAGTGGCACCAAATGAAATGAGAACTCCCAATATTCTTCAAAGACTATCCAAATATATTACGAACTATTAAAAATGATATATTCCAATTTAAATGCAAAAATATCAACCTAAAACTCCTATAATCAATTTAAAAAACTAATAAAAAACATTCAAGTGTAAAAAATGGGATTTTATAACATCCTTGGCACTTCTTCATCTATTCATTTTTCATGCCACTAATAAAAATAATTTTCTCTCCATTTTATTTAGAATCATATTTTTTATCAAGAATGAGAGATAAGAACACATTCCTCTTTGATGAAATTTTCAAGAAAGAACCTTTCAGAATATTCATATCTTCATGAGACAAATAATTATGGCATCATCAAACTTTCATTTTTATACCCCTTAAGGGAAACACTCTTCAACATATTTTTAATGGTGAATCTATTTAAGAATTAATTTTAAGATATTACAATATACAGAATGGACTAGAATGGATCTTCAAATTGTGTATGTCAAGTGTTGGTAACTTCCACATCATCATTACATATGATCTTCTTTAATGGATTCTCTTTAGAATACCAATTTTTTTGGATCAATCTAGGATGGTATCAACATCATTTTTATTGTTCAGTGTTGAAAGAATCATATTCGAAGCCTATCAGGTTATCCCCCTAAGGAATTTATTTACCTTCAATTCCCTATATTATAATAATAAATACAATATAAAAATGTTAGGGTAATAAGGTGGGACTTTTTCCCCTCAATGTGAATAGAAAGGTTGAGAATATTTTATCAACCAAGTTTCTCCAATTTATCTATTATTCATGCTTGCGTAAATGATCTCAAGGACTTTTTTTATTGAGGCAGTATGGGTATTATAATTTCTTTTATTTTTATTTTTTTACTTTCACTTCATAAGATATTTTAATTCTATTGAATCCTCTGTTGAATCATGTATCCTTTTAAAATACTCTATTTGTGCTGGAATTATTGTTGAACAGTTTTTAGGAATGTGTCCATCCATGTTGCACCACCCACACAAAACTTCTCCAAAATAATATTAGTCGTTTTTTTACAACACCTTATGAAATTTTTTTACTTCAGGTGGAATATTATTTTTTACAATTGCATAATAATTTACTTGTTCTTCATCCAATATTCTTACTCTCTCCAAATCTACTATCCAAATAACAAAAATATCATTTGGGTTATTAGAAGTTTTCTTAGAGTTTTACATGAGTTCCTTTATTTACATATTTATTTTGTGATGTATCACTCTTCATGATTATCATCTCGAACCTATTTTGAATACATTTTTTATTCATCTTTTTGCCTAAGGATGACTTTATCTGAATCTTTTTTAGAGTAATTAATTTTTCAACCTTATTCATGTTTCTAACCAATGTTTATTCTTCCACATTATATGGTATTAACTTATTATTATTATTTTATGAATTTGAGATATAAATGTATCAATTGTTTGACCACCACTTCTTCAAACATCAAATTATTCATTTAGAGAATGAAATATATTTAATGTAAATAGATTCTTACTATTTTGTGATTGTTTCATCTGAACCAACTTGATCCCCCATAGAATAAGAATCCTTTATGATTTATAATTTAAGTTATTTTAGAAATAATATAATTTATAATGCATAAATTTATTGCACCACCAACATTGACCCAAAAATCTTGATCTTTATTTATCTTCATTATATTGTCCAAAATTTCCAGTATAATTACCATACAATTTTTGGTTCTTCTTTTTCCCCTATTGTGATCTTTTTGGGGATGAAACTTCAACACTTATTATTCACACCATATACATGGTGGAAGGGTCTTCTTAATTTCTCCTCATCATTATTTGTGCAAAATTTTTATTTGAACCTACACTTTTTATAGAAACATATTTATAAAAATTATTAAATTGAGATATGGATGGTACCTTTTTCTTGAAAACTTCTTAATAGAGATCATTAGATTATGTAATGATATTATTTCAATTTTATATAGCTATTTTTTCAATACCATCCTTCAAAGAAAATTTTTTGGTAGCAACAACATACTTCTCTAATTGTGAATTATCAATATGATTCGTTTCTAGATTATACAATTTGATTCCTGATGTATGACATCTTATATTGAGGAATTTCTTTTGATCCTCGGTAAATATCATTCTATATTTATAGTATTCACTTATATTATGAATACTCACTTCATGTATATCATCCATATATTGTTGAAAATATTCAATCTCCTTGATACTCTTGGATTTAATATCCAATTGTGCTTTATTGACATCAATGCATTTTTTCATATTTTCTTCCGATGCATGGATATTATACTAAAATAAATTAGTTGAATAATCCTAATATTGGATTGTGTTGAGATGATCTTATTAAATTTTTTAGTATCTTCCTCTAAGCTCCTCTTACTCTACTTTACCAAATCCAACTTGTGTGGAGAGATTTTCACAATTGTTGAACTTGTTCTTCAAGATCTTTTCCACTTCTTCATACTCATCCTCAATAAATGTGATTTCGTTTTGTATGGTTTCATAAATACCATATATAATATAAATAAGATCATTGGAAAAATAATTCCCCATTTTCTTTAGAGCATAAATTGAAAAATAAATTATCATATTATCACTTTCACTAGTGCTTGAAGGGACTGAAATTTCTTCTTTCTATCTTGAAAAGAGGGGACATCTTCTTCTTCATAATTTTCTCTATATTTTTATTTTTCATAAAATTCTTGAAATAAAATTATTTTTGATTTTAAATAGGAATTAATTCTCTAGAACTTTACTTAATTATGAGTTAAATAAATATATTGAAATATTAAAAAGATCAACTTAAAATATAAATAATTAAATAGAGGGAACATGCTCTGATACCACTTATAGAGCCCTAATCTAGATCCATTGATATTTGGTTGAATAAATGGTTACTTTTTATGAATTAAACTTTTTAATTCAACATTTATGGATGGATAAATCCTTTATCTCTCATTATTTGAATATTAACTTCTCTTTTGTTCAAAAAAATGAAAGAACTAAAAATAACATAAGGATTTTTACAAGGTTCGGTCTAATCCTACTCCTTTTCATGATCAACCTATGGTTTTTTCATATATTTTATTACTACTATTAATTATAGTGATCACATGTTTTGTTTAATTCACACACTAGTTCAATAGTAAATATCCTCATATTGTAAAGGATGTATGGCATTGTTTATACTATTGCAGCCAGTCTTCAATGATGTTGTTTATAATAGCATCGCTAGTTCCTCAAGAATCTTCTAAAAACCTTATGATTAAGATCTCTCTGTTGAGATTGACAACATTGAATCAAATGAATAATATTCCTCCCCAAACAATAGATCTTCAACAACCAAAATCATTGTCAAAGAAATTTCAATCTTTTCAGTCCGGCTATATTAGATCACTATTAGAATGATTGGTGTGTATTGAATACATATAATATATTCTATCTTAATCCTCAATTATCAAATAATCATGTAGATAATCCTTATATTAATGAAGTTAATGACCTCAATCAACACTAAATACTCAAGTATGAGCTATTCTTATCCTCTACCTGACATTATCTCAGATTAACTTATCACCACTCATGAAAATACTACACAAAGTAAGTTTATCATTTTATTCGTATAAATTGTATGACCTTCATATTTTTCGGATGTTGTAAATTATTTTTTATATTGATTTTCCCATATACACAAATTTACTTTCACTATTAATTATTTCTTTTTCATTGCAATCCTTTTATCCTCACGATGAATGTATGTGTATCATGACAAGCATGAATATTTCGTGTAGATCTCCCCACTGTCTTTCAAATTTTCTTCATGAAAATATTATTAGTATATGTGTTTCTTGGGTAAACACAACCCACGACCATATTCATCATAAAAGTGAGTGTGTGAATTTATTCTTCTTCACTAAAACCAAGCATGGGATATCTTCTTTTGTAAAATTCCAACATAGGGTTGTAGTAGGTTTTCTTAATTCTATCCAGTTTGGTTACACACAAGTATGTTGTGCAGTGTGAATTGCTTCATGGAATAATTTATTCACGAATACCCTAAGTGTGTAATTTTTAATTTAGGAATATAGTGGATTATTCTTCTTAATGGAAGAAAAATCTTCATGGGATACTCTTCCCTTTTCATAGTGGAAGCACACTAAGATGCTCTATTTCATGAGCTCTCTCAAAGAAAAATGGAAACAATGTTCTCGGAATCAGTTCCTTGATATTTAAAGGTGAGAAACACTACATTGAACTTCCTTATTATTCCTTTTATATGTCCTATCAGTCCTCATTCAAAATCATGAAAATAATTCCAAGTCCTGATATTAATGAATATTTTGGTATTTTAATATTTATACGGTATTCCTTATTATATGATTTCAAAAATATTGGTCTCAGTCCCTTCATGATCACCTTCTCCTCACATGTAAATATAAAATGATCACATGCTTCATATTCTTCCATGTATACTCATCATCTGTAATTTTATTTCATTCTTATTACATGGAATTGGAATATCATTGAATGATATTTTCCATGTAAAGAAAATCCTTCATGCATTTTGGTTTGTGATGTCAACATCTTGAGATCCATTTGATCGAGCTCTTCTTGATGTTTCCATATATAGAGGATGTTACTATCTATAAATAGCAACATCAGTGGTTTTTAATCTCACAGTAAGATCCTTGAAGTCTAGAGGTTTAAGATGATCAAATGAAAATATTAGATGGTAGATATTCACTTGATCGAGAAACCATGGTTATATATTTATATTTTAAGCATAGATGAATCGTTCACCATGTGTGTTGTCCCAATAGAACAACTTCTTATTATAGATATTCTATATAATACAATATATTCCTACTTCACTATCAAGTTGGAACTGAGGTTAGCACCTAGATACACTACATACACCATATATGAGGTGGTATGACCAGCTTGCCCCCATGTGTGCACCATGTTGGCATTTTGCACCCTCATTGTCCTACATGCCCAAGTAGGTACCTATGATCACCCATGCCACTACCTACCAGCTTAGAGTTGGATACCCATGTGTTTGACGCTTCCTTCCATATATGTGGTATTTAGCTACTCCTTTCCTTATTAGGTGTTTGTCTATATTCTTGTTAGTTGAAAATAAAGTCTTCATTTCAATCCAACTCAAATAGGATCTTTAAAATCATTCATCACGCAAATTTATAAGCTCATTTTTATTTTTTCATGGCCTTAAAAAAAATATTCCATAATTAATGTTTCAACCATTATGAAGGTACTTATTTTCATGGTCTTAAATTTATTTATGAAAATATTTATTTTCAAGGCATTATTCATTCATTTAAATGTTAAAGACAATGTGCACTTTCCTAATGTAGTTGGAACATGTTTTTAAACATAAAAATAGTTCAAATATCATCACATTTTCATGGTAAATTATTCAAGAATTACATCCAATGTAATTAAATGAATCTATTACAATTCTTTAGGCATAACCACTTAATCACAAGCTATGATCTTTGATCTTCCATCAATGGAACTCAATATTCAATAAACATTCTTAGGAACACCAATGCACTTATAAGATGTTATTATTCTTAAATAAATACTAAAAAACTCATTTAAAACAAATAAAACACAAACACAAAGTAGGGTCATCAATGAGAAATCATTATAAAAAAATCTATTATATGAAATAAGAAATTTTCCTTGAGAAGTGATAATGTAATGAACAAATGATTTAGTATGGATAAGTATAGGAACTAAACCTAACCGTTATAAATATGGTTGTTGGAAATATATTCATTGGATATAGATTTATCCAATAGTTTGACTGAATTTTTTTATTTATAATAAAAAAATTAGATAATATATTTTAGAAATAATAAATAACAAAACAAAAATTTAATATTTAAAATTTTATTTTATTATAAAAATATTTTTATACACTAAATGTTATTATTACAGAATTATATGATAAGAATTGAAGAAATGTTTTAATATAAGTATATTGATATAATAAAACTTTTATGATATAAATAATAATTATTTTATCAATAATTAATGTGAAATAATATTAAGAACATAAAACATATAAAAAATTATTTTTCTATAAATACAGTTTTTATTTTTATTTTTTATTATAATTTAAAAGAAAAATCTATAAATTATAGTATTTTAGTTTGATGAAATTAAATTAAGTTTTATATTAATGATAATAATATTATCTCAGGATTAATGTTTTTGATTTTTTCAAAAATAATTGATTCTTTGATGAATAGTAAAAAATATAGTTTTTATTAAAACTATAGTGTTTATGAATATATAAAGAAGAAAGCATAAAATAAATACTTATAAAACATTTTAAATGATAAAATATATATTTACAGAGTAAAAATATATATTTCAAAATAATTTTATTAAATTATAAAACCTATGTTTATCACTTTATAACCTTAAGTAATATTTTTCAATAAAAAAATTGCTTTAGTCTTTTCTTCTAATTAAAAAATAATTTGGTAAAATTATGTTTTGGTATGATTTTAAAATAACATAAAATTTATTTTTTTTATAATAAAACAATTTATTTCATGAAAATAAAACACATTTATAATTTTATCCTATGCATATATTTTAAGCTTAAAAATACACTTTTTCTAAAAACTTGTTTTTACGTATTTTGTGTGCTAAAATTAAAATTAATTCTTCACACCATTATAAATATTATTTGATAAAATTCATTTCATATTTGGAATGATTAGGTTTATATTATATAATATTTTTGATTTTATTTATTATCATTAAAAGTAAATTACTTAGGAAGAAATTAATTACCATGGTAAAAACCAAAAGTGGTTAAAGTAAAATTATAACAGTAATCAAATCAAAAAATGTTTAAAAAATGTGTGAAAATCAGTTTTAAAGTCTTTATCGATCTTATAAATCCTTAAAATCCATTATTTTAGACTTTTTAAGCCTTTGATCTATTAATAGTGTCATACCATTATTGAAATGTAATGAGTACTTCCAAAATTATCCCTCTCTTCACTTATGAGAAGAGGAGAACTTAGACCGATTCATTCTACACCTATAAATTATAATTTAATCCCACAATTCTACCATTTTTCTAATCCTAGAAACCTATATAAATTTTATAATTATCTGGTCTCTATTAGATATCCAAAGTCCATTATTTCCAATGATATTTTCGATAGAAACCTTAAGTTCTCGATGTGGCCATTTTTTAATCCTTAGCCTTTTCTTCTAAATCATTAAATTCCAAACTATTTATAGAAATTATAATATAATGAAACCAGTATTATTAATATAATATAATGTTATTATATTAATGTAGAAGAAATTATTCAATCATTCCCATCTACTAATAAAAATAAAACAGCATTGATCGTGTGTACATGCGGACTACCGCCTCCACGAAACAATGTGGTTTGTTTCTCATCAATGCATATCAAGGACCATGAAAAGGATTGATTTTATGAATTAATATTTTTAATATGTATATTATATTATTATTAAATTATAATTTATCATATACCCCCAATCCACCTCGTTAATTGAGAAATGGAAACATTAATCAGGTATACGTCCAAACTACCACCTCCATGAATGATGAAGTTAATTTTTAATCATCTCCATAAATGGATGGTTTTAAGAATAAATTTAATGTGGTTAAATTATATTTATGACATTTTTAAGCTTCTTTATAGGTCATATTAACAAAATATAAAAAAATTCCTTGTAAAATTATTTTAACATGCTCTTATTTGGATCAGTCGTACCACCTATGTGAATGATATTTTAATGTTTATATCATGAATGATTAATTAATGGTATATAATGGAAATATCATGAAATAATAATTTTTTTAATTTTTTTTAATTATTCTATAAATTTTTAATTTATATTTAAAATATTTGTTAATATATTAGCTTTTAATCATTAAACACGCTGAAACTAGTTCTTTATAATTTCTATTTCATAAACCATAATTTTATCATCCACTAAATGAAAATAGGATATGATGAATCATTGAAACACCATGATTATAGTATATTTTATAATATGGTAATGATTAACTTTTATTATTAAATAATAATTTATAAATCAATTACAAAACATGTACGAAACAGGAAATCATAGTTTCTACCATTCGTTGATGAATATAAACCATAGTTCGCTACTATAATTGCAATAAATGGTTATAAATAAAGTGTAAAAATAGAATTATATATGAATAAGGTTATATAATAAGTTATTAATATATTTATGTTTATTATATTGGAGTTTATATCATATTCAAGTGAGAATGAGTATAATGTAAGGGATTTTTTGTCTCAAATTTAACTTCATGAGAAAAAAATCATATTGTTCACATCAATATATTTGATATGCTGTGATTACTACCATATGAATATATTTTACCATATTCATGTAATTAATGTGTTTTGAAGATCCATATATTATTCTTTCTTTAAAGGTATTTTGATTCAATGGATGTTGTGATTGTAAGGGTGTTTGCATATCAATTTTTCTTTATAAATATATGATTCATATTTAAAAACTTTTTTCCTTTTGTAGTGAATATATTGGCCATGAATTTCTTTTCATAATAATTTTCATGAAGTCTAAGGGATTTACAAATCCTTCTGAAATTTTCTCTTTCATGAGCTTCTGATTCAAAAGATACCAAAGTTATAAAGGTTTATTTGTCTTTATTTACAATTCCATGAGACATGTTTGGTATTATGAACCATATTTTATTTTATATAGTTCATTAACATCAATATTTCCTTAAATTATATGTATATATTTAATTTAAATATATTTTAATTTCATATAATCCCTTTCATATTATTTTGATCCTCACTTTACCATTATTATGAGGGTTTTCTATCTAAAGTTATTTTATTTTAGTCATGTTTTAAAATATACATCTAATTTCATTTATAAAAAATGTATAATACATATTTGATATTTTATATCATGAACTGCCTTTTATCATGGTATTTTAATTTCAATATCATTATCTCCCTTTAAAGGTGTTTTTATTTAAATGTTACCTAATTTATAAGAGATTTCTGATAACTCAAATCTTATTTCTTTGAGTTATAGTTCCTCTTCTTGACCATTCTTCTTCCAAGAATGGTTTCTTCCATCCTAATATTTTATTTCATGGATCACCTTATAAATCATATCATACAATTTTATTTTAGGGGGGTTAAACTTTTAGTATCAAACACTCTAATTATTAATCCATTATTATGTTATGTCGTTCAGATTAATCATCTTGTGAAGGTGTTTTCCATATATGGAAACACCTTTGACATTATTTTTATTACACTCAGGATATGTATTTTTTTTACCATACACCATATTTACCTGGATGTATTTTGATTATTTATTTACATAGGAAAGTGTTTACATCCCATATTTTTTTATTAAAATATAGATGTTTATTGATTTCTAAGAGAATTTGATTATATATTGTGTAAACACCCACCTATTTTCTCTGTATGGATTTTATTAAAGTTAAACATTTTATTGACCAGGAAAGTATTGAAATCCAATATTTTTATATTTCAATACAATTGTTAATTAATTCCTAAGTAAAGTTGATCATGAAATGTATTTATATTCATGTCATCCAAATATTTAATACATTAGAATTAATGAATTGACAGGTGAGTCTGGTATTATATATCCCCTCAATGCATCAATTAGTTTCATAATAAAAAAGTTTTGGGTTTTTGGTGAATTCCTACCTAATGAAAGAATGATTTCTTGGTTTAATCCTTGATAACAAGAATGATATATTGGATACGTCCTTGATAATAATAATAATAATTTCTTGTATAAGTCCTTGACTGTAAAGATCAAGATGTCAGACATTATCCATTCCACCACCATCCAGTCATCCAATGGCCTGAAGGCCTTCATTTTTAATTGATTTTTGATAATCCAACTTTCAAGGGGTGATGTGGAACCCTTACAAGACCCGTAGGCGTAAGTATTACATGGAACTTAGGTCTTAAAGGAATTCATTTCCCGTAGGCTTCAAAAATTACATACAACCCAGACTAACTACTTAGAATTGCCCCTTCCCCAGCATCTTCATCGTGAAATCAGCTCTCCACCTTTGCATGGTTGTTCGGCTAGGCTATCACGTGCATGTACAGGCTTGTCCCGATGGTAGGTTTCATACCCTCTCATTCTTGCAATCCGTGTAGCTTCTGTTGTGGTGAAAGCTCTTTGATCATCCTCCTTATAGAGTTTGTTCCCTATAGATTGTTCATTTGCATATGCACTTAAGGTGGACTGAAGGCCTTGAGGTGGCCCAAAGGCCTTATTGGCCCGAAGTCTTGGGTGGCCCGAAGGCCTTAAAAGACTCGGGGACCAAATCAGTGGCCCGAAGGCCCAAACGGGGGAAAATTCTCGGCTGCTACAGTGCCAAACATTGCCTGCTACAGTCCCTCTATAGTACCTGCTAAAGTACTGCAAAGTTCCCACTACAGTACTGCTACAATACCCCAGAAATTGGGCCTCCACCTGGATTTGATCCTGAGTCTCCTAGATGCACTTAAGAGTCCTCACCAACCGGGCTGAGGCTCATGTGCCATTCCACCACTATAAATTTATATATTAATATCAATGTGATTATTTTTATTTTTTATCATCCATTTATTTCAAGATCATGTTCTTAGTTATATGGAATTAATTGATTCTTATTTATTCCTACCATATTATTAATTGTATGACAGCTTCTGATATATGTTTTTCCCTTATTAAGAATTTTAGTTCACCCTTATTATGTTTAAATTTCCCTAGGATATGAATAAACGTATGACCCATGATATGTATATAAGACTAGAATGTGTAGAGAATTTATGTAATATACAGATTGATTATTATAGATTAATTATATTAGTTTATAATGGGTAAAGTTTTACATTTAATTTGAAATACATAGGCTTTATTAATTAACAATTTGTTATAATTTCCTAAAACTATAAGCCTAAAAGGTCCTTGAAATGTAAGTGACTCAATATATGTATTGATATTTTAATTATTAATGGTTAAAATTGGGTTACTTCAGTAGATTTTATAGGAGTTGTATAACAAAATATGTTTACTCACACTGGATTCAGGGAGAATGGGTCTATGGTGTTACATGAACATCCTGGTAGTTATATTCTTTTGGAACTTCCACCCAGGTCAACATTGAATTGGGAGGATTATTTTCTATCATGTTCCTTAGACAGTATGTTCCATTACATCCATATAACCTACACTTTGAAGAACATGTTTTTTATTCTAATGACTTGTCATTTGTTGGCATCCCAACATTGAAATCCAAAATCCTCAATTATATAACCTACAAAGAAACATGTGCATGGATATTCATCAATATCATATCATTTTATGACATCCACATGAACATATTAAACACAACTGAAGATTTTGAGGTGATGAAACTCTGGTGCTTTACAAGACCACCGTGCTTCTGGTAACTATTTTCCTACTAAAAAAGAGGGACCCTAAAATGTACCTTTTCTCATACCACTATCCAATACCATACTGGAAATGTCTACATGGCCTCAAGATCGCCTCCCCATATACCAGATTCTGTCAGCTAGCGGTGAGGGTCTATGAAGATATGTTGGGAAGACTATACCCTCTTATTTGAGTAGCATTAATAATAGAAATAATAAAAACATAAATTCATTACAAATAAACATCACAAGTAATACATGTAGAATTCCAAAATAATACCTCAAACATCACAATGCTATAAAAAATGAAGTATGTCAAACCTATCTTAATGGATCCCCTATGGATGGATCATTTAAAAAAATAATAAAATAACCATAATAAAAAAGAACTGAGTGTTTATCCCAAACTAGTCCTAAGTGCGGCCCACTCCCATCATCAAACTCCATCCTGACATTCAAAAAAACCTCACACAACGAGACATATCTCTAAACATGTATCATATAATAAAATAATGACATCTTATTAGGAATAAATGTTTCTTGGAATCCTAAGTAGGGTTTGGGTATAACTCAGTAATCCACCACCAATGATGTCTGTAAAATAACTAGTCTGATAGAAAAGTGCATACAGAACTTAAATAAATAAACAATTAAAAATATAACTATTTTGCATTTAAATACAAATGAATTAAATAGAAACTAAACTCGATCTTAGTGATGACACCTGAGAATGTTACATACCTACTTTATCTAGTGTTAAGGTGTCCTTAAGCACGTTGCAATGATTGTTCCAATCCATCTACTTCTAGGGGAAATATATTGATTCCTAGAAAAAAAACTAGTATTTATGGGTAATATACCCATCCCCATAGACCAATCATAATCCACCTGATTTCTAGATTCACCCTGGATTTTGTGAGAACAAACAAGTCCTTCAAGGGGTCTGGTTCACCCCGGGCTTAATGAGCACAACCAAATCCACCTTGGTTTTGGGTTCACCCTAGTATTAACAAGAACAAACTTGATCCATTACATCTACTTTTAAAATAAAAAATATACATATCATCATTTCTATATAATAGAAAACAAAAAACTCGTCATTTTTATAACAAAAAATAAATAATTAGATGTCATAAGGGGGTTATTTAATATTTATGTTTCATAAAAATCTCTAATTCCTATTTCCTAAACTATTTCAAATACAATTTCCAAAAAATACTCAAAATGCTATTTAAATGCCAAAAAATAAATCACCAAATCAAGGAATCTACTTCCACTTTTTAACAAAAACAAATTGCATGACCATAGGCCATGTCATTATAAAAACCCACTTCTCATTTCACAAAACCTCCTCAAGACTTTCCATTTTTTCAAGGGAACCATTCAACTTATTAAAACATGCATCGTCAATTCATTTCCATTTTCAAATATTTTTTGAAATGAATTCTAATCCATTTCATTAATTCCAACCCAAAACCCTAATTTATCACCATTCTATAAAATGAATCTTACCATCCTATAGGCCCCTCTCATGAGAAAATTCTTTCATATCTTTTAGTGATTGTAAAATTCCATTTTATAATCACCAATTTCAAAATAACCCCACATTGGATCAATTTCAACATGGATTAAACATTTAGTAAAATCTAAGTGGACAAGGTAAATTATCTAAAATAGTGGATTGATAATAAAGGAAAACCCAAATTTTAAAACGATTAATTAATACCAAGATCGTTGTATGATAAAATGGTGAGACTGCATAACACAAACATTAAAAACTAATAAAAACTATGGGTTAACTTTAGGTACTACCAAAAATATTCTTAGAGAAACCCACTCATCGAGTATCAACATCTTGTTCATACTAAATCAATGAAAAATAAAGAAGTGAGAAAATTCCATGAAAATAGGGTGTATTATAAAAATCAAGTGAAACACCACTTGATAGTGAGGGAAAACTAGAATATATGGAAGAAGATACATAGCCTTACCTATGGATCTGGATCATAATAGAATTTTCTCCAAAAAACCAATATCCAAGGGAGATCTATTATAGAAAATGAGAAGTATAAGAGGAGAGGATTATAAGGTTTTCTCTCCAAAAATGAGAGAGAAATTGGGTGGAGGTTTCTTATAGGAAAACATGGAAAATAAAAAAATCGCTTGTTTAAAAAAATTACCCAATTTCTCATTGTCTAACTGTTGGGATTCCTTAGGCTTGCCGATAGACCAGTACCGACTAGCCAGTGGGACTATAGTTGCATGAGTCAAACTAGAATCTTACCCCAATCCCCTAGTTCACTCCCATGACTCCCCCAACCACCCTTCGATCTTCATTCTATGTATAAACCCATTATTTAGGATTTATAGTCTCTCAAAACTTTATCCTAAAGTCTAAATAAAAAAGTATACCCTCTACAAGTTTAAATGTCAATATAATTCTCAAAATTATAAATTCACATAGGGTGTAGGCATTAAAAACTCTCCACCGTAACACTTATCACCTTCAATAAGTCATGGTGGCTATCCAAATATATCACCCGACCTATGAAGGTTTTCCATTTATTCCTAGAATACATGTTCCATTCCTAAATTCCCAACATACTTCCAAAGTGTGGCTCCCAAAAACCAAGTGCTTTGTTTAATAAAACTAAAGAAGTTTCCATTATTCGACTTCAAAACACCAAGATGACTCTCACTATAAGAACCCGTTTTTTTCTGCGAAATACATTGGAATATTCTGGATGATATTCCAGAGCAGCGCCTTCAGACAGCGTGCGATTCCGAGCCCCGGTGTGGCCAGAATTAATTTTTCAGTGCGTTCACACTAGGAACGCAAAATAAATGGGTTAACTCCTAAACGGAGCTTTGGATCTGAGATCTAAGTGCATAGATGGGTCAGTAATGGGGTGTTTACCCTAGTAACGACATAAAACTTGTCGGCGCGGGACGTTTGGACCCATCGCTCTCTATCAGAACGTGGAACGGATAAATTAAATAATTAATTTATTCGTTTAACGGCTTAAACTCAGTATCTCCTAAACGGTGGCTTGGATTAGAAAACTGAGGGCACTGTTGAGTCTAGAGCGTGCCTTTTACCCTAGGATGGGTGTAACTTTTGCGGGCGCGGCCCGTCTGTGAAAAATGGCCTCGGGGGGCGTTTTCGTAATTTGGAGGCTTTGGGCGTTAAGTTTTATAACTTTTGAACGGGGCCTCTGGTTAAAATTCGGAGACCGTCGTTGTGCTCAGGGGGTGGTTTTTGACCTAGGGAAGGCTTAACCTTGACTCTGTCGAAGGTTTTGGATGCGAGGAAAATTATGGGTTTAAATTAATTAAAATTCTTTTTTTTTTGAACCCTCCTTCTCCCCTCCCTTGTTTCCCCTGACAAAATATCCCCCAAGGCAGACCTCTCCTCCTCTCCTCCTCCCCTCCGGCAAGGCAACGGCATGGCGGCGAATCCTCCGTGAAGCGTCGGGCAACGCCCCAATAGGTAGGAGGTTTGGGTTTGCATTTTCATTTGAGAACCTTCCTTTGAATTTAATTTGATGCATAGATTTGCTATTAAATCTTCAAACAAATCCCATAATCGTGTAGTATAATTTATGATATTTCCATTGCCTTTTTCGGTTTGTAAATCGGATTTCGGAGGAGGTCGCGGTCGTCCGGCGAAAGTTACGGGTTTTGGAGGTCGTTTGGGTTCTCCGGCGAGCGGGGACGGTGGTCCGGCGAGGTTCCAGCCTTCCCTGGGCGGCGGCGCGGCGCCCTTCCATGGAGGTGGTCGGCGGCTCGGTCGGGTGAGAGGCCAGCGGAGGCGGTCAGGCGGACGAGGGTGGTCGGCCGTCGGCGGCGTGAGGGCGAGCGGGCGCCTGCCTGCGGAGGTGCTCTACGGCACGGAGCGAAGACCGGGGTCGCGATGTGCGACCCCGCGGCCAGACCAAGACCCGCCAAAGGTGGGTCTCCACGTGAGAGGTGACCGGCCTTCAGGAAGGTCAGCGGGAAAGTGGACCGCGGGTCCACGAACGCCCCGCACGGCCGAACAGCGGGCCGGGCGGACCGGCCGGTCCAGGCCGGTCCAGCCCAAGGGGCCTTGCCCCCTCAGTTTTCGGACGCCCGTATTTTCCACTACGGGCGTCCGTTTTTCATGCCGTATGCGGCTATGGAACCGTATCGACGAGAAGGACTTTTTGAGATGGTTTTTGGAATTTTTAATTCCTGAAACGAGGTGCCTCGGAGGCGCGACGCGTCTTTAAGTGAATTAACTTTTTTTTCGAGGAATCTTGTTTTGGACGGCGCGGACGCGTCCGACATCCGTTTTGAGCGCCATCAGTGGCGTTGGAAACCTAGCACTGATGTGGAGTTTTACAGTGTGGTTTCAGGCGTTGAAACCAGATTTCAGGCGTGGGCCCCACGGCCCGTCTTTTGAGCTGTGAGTAGCGTTTAGCGACTTTATTGTGGGGCGTCCATTCGGGGCATGCGAGCAGTCGATTCCGGATGTTTTTCTGAGGGAATTGCAATGGTGCAATCTGCCCGCTCTAATTCGGCACGATGGTGCGGCCCCCACGTGGGTCGTTTGGTCGTTGATGGTGATTTTCCATCTCTATCATCGGGCGACCGTTTTGGACATGTGAATAGTCCACCTTGTGTAATTTTTCGAGAGGATCGCAACGGTGCGATCCATTTGCAGCGCTTCGGGGCCGGGGTGCGGGTTCCGCGTGGTACCTCTCATGCGCGGTAATCCGGAATGTATCTTTTTCTCCGGATATCTGTTCCACTCAAGTGAGTAGTGCTTTTGACGTTTTTTTCTGATAGCATTGCAATGACGCAGTTCGCCTGACCTTTTCGGGGACGGGGCGTGGGTCCCACCCGACCTGGCTATTTTGAATAGTACCTTTTTCACCGGGTGTCCATTTTGGGCGATTGAGTAGTCAATCCCGAGTGTTTTTTCAAGTGGATCGCCGTGGTGTGCTCTGTTTGTTCAGTTTCGGGACCTTCGAGTGAGCCCCACACAGGTTGGTTATGGTGAATAGTACATTTTCCACAGGTTGACCGTTTCGAGCGAGTAAGTAGTTTATCTCGCATGTTTTTCCATGAGGATTACAACGGTGTAATTTGTTCAGGCGAGTGGAGGCTCATACGTGGTCTTATTAAATGTGGAAATATGAAGGGTGCCCCGGTGGCGGTTCTTCTACCGTGTTTGTAGCGAACCCTTGGTGTGTGATCGTGTGCACTCTTGGGAAAGTGATGTTGGTGCTTAAATAGATGTGGTTGGCCGTGCCTCAGTCATTGAGGTGGAAAGTTGGGGTTGTTATGTTTACGCCTTCGCGTTGACATTGGGGGTCGTTTTCATGTTAGCCTTTGGGCTGGAGACGTGGCATACTCTGGGAGTATGCGAGAACGCTGGGAGGTACATGTGGTTGTTTGTACCCGAGAACGTTTGTGCACTTGTTTGGAGTTGGCTTGAGGCCACACATCGGGTGGTCCCCATGTGCGTGTTGTGTTCTGCTTTGTGTACTTTTGACCTATCGCGACTTGGAGGGTCCCTCTGTTCTCGATGGTTGACCAGCAGGGTTGAGTTTTTCCCCTGGCTCTGTGCTCGATGTTTTAGATCAGTAGGGTTGAGTGGTTTCCCCTGGTTTTGTTCCGGAGACGGATGGTTGCGCGATACCCACTCCGTGTTCGGTTGGACAGTGTTGTACCATCTAGTATAGATGGCCAGAGCAGTTCTGGGTTTACCCTCCAACGGGGCTGGGTAGTGGGTTACTCATCGACTTCTTTGGCTTTACCCTCCATCAGGGCTGGGCAGTGGGTTTCTCATGGAATTCTCAGGGTTTACCCTCTAGTAGATACTAGGAAGTGGGTCACCCGAGGAATCTTGGGGGTCTACCCTCCAGCAAGGCTGGGTAGTGGGTCGCCCATCGTCTTGTTCCAGGTCTACCCTCCAGCAGGGCTAAGCAGTGGGCCACCTGTTGACTTGTTCCAGGTTTACCCTTCAGTAGGGCTGGGCAGTGGGTCACCCATCGACTCCTTCCAGGTCTACCCTCCAGCAGGGCTGGGTAGTGGGTTTCCTGACGACTTATTCCAGGTTTACCCTCCAACAGGGCTGGGCAGTGGGTTGCCTAATGATGTAATAGGGTTTACCCTCCAGCAGGGCTGGGCAGTGGGTCACCCGATATCTTATTATGAATTACCCTCCAGCAGGGCTGGGCAGGGGGACACTCGTTGACATTCCAGACGTGGTCCTTTCTACTAGGATAGTTTGTGGATTTCTTCCGTGATTACCAGAGCGGGACCCTTGGTTGTACAGTTCAGTGATGAAACGACCTTGACTTTGAGGAGACCTCTCGACTGCGGGGCAGTGACGATATGTGGTTTGACTTAACCCAGAACTCTCAAGTATGAGGGGCGTTTTCACCCACAGAGACGCGTCCTTGTGATGCGACCTAAAACCGTGCGGGCGAGTCAGTGCCGCCCAAAGCGGATAGTGTCGAGGTGCGGTGGTTTGAGCCCCTTGACTTGTAGTTTAGGGCAGATGTGTTGGATGATGGGCATCGATGGTGGTTACTTCTAAGACTGTTGGTGACTCACTTTTCTTGGGCTGAGTTATGGGGTGGAGATCCCATTATGGTCTTGTTCGGGCTTCTTATTGTGCATATGTATATGTATATATCTTGTTCCGGTATCCACTTCTTGGGTTTGGTTACTCTCCTTCCAGGTGAGGCGAAGACGCACGGGGTATGCCACGTGCTTTCTCTGTCTAGCTTCTCGTGGTTGGACGAGTCTACTCTCATGTTATTGGTAGAGAATACTTGACGGGAAGTTCATCTTCTCACCGTTTCCATCTCCTTGTGTCTGGATGAGTCTACTTCCTTAATCTTGTTGGGTTGATCTGGACTCTTTTCTGTACTCTTTACTGCACTCTCAGTGTACTCCTCTTCTATTCCTTGTTCGATCTACTGCTCACCCTTCGGTACCTCCTTTGTTGCTCCCTCGAGCCATCGGGGCATCCTGCTGAGTATTTTTATACTCACCCTTGTTGGGCTTTGCCCGCACTTGGTGTGCCCTTGTAGACGACGGACATGTTGTTCGTGACTTCAGCGGAGCTTGGGAGTTCGAGAGCTTGGACCGCGTGTGGTGGTCATAGTCAGGTTCCAGGTGTGGGACTCTCCCAGCTGTTTACTGTTGTTTTACCTGCTACCGGGTTGTGGCATGTTTTAGTTGGGCGCGTGTTTTTTCCCTTTTCTTTTCATTTTACCTTCAGCTTGTACTTTGTACTGTTTAGAGGTCGATGCACATATGTGGTTTATTTATAGCATTTTCCCTTTTACTTTACTTGTCTTTTCTCTTTTACTCTGCACTTTTTCATTTAGTGTGTTGTGTGTGTGTGTGTGTGTGTACAGATACTTAGGCAAATGCCTCCCCGAGTTATTGTGCCTTTGGCGCTGGTCGCCAGCCCCTGGCCTATGAAGGCGGGCTTGGGGTAGTTGCGGCTCGAGCTCGGGTAGGGTCAGGTCGTGACAAAGTGGTATCAAAGGTGGTTCATTCCTTGGGACGTTATTCGGACGTCCCTAAAAGGGAATTGGTTGGGATTTAGGGAAATAGTGTTAATGTGTCTCGAGAGCGACGCTCTGGCCAGGGAGTCCAGTGATGGTGCGGCGGTCGACGTATTCATTCACCAGGACCCTGATGACCTGCTTGTCAACTCGGCATGCTAAGACACTTATTGCAGGGAAAATTGGTTTGTGCATCACATAGGATTGAGTCTTTGACTGTCCTTCTTGAGTCATCTCCCCATCGTTGTTGTTGTTGTGATATACAGATATTCTCATTTGATCGCGGCACTCCTTGATAATATTCAAGATGTCTCCGTGAAGACAGCCATCCAGGATACCAGCTTGGATTTGTGACGACGACCCTGTGAGCTACGAGGCCTTAGTCCAGGACCCATCATGCGATCCCCTTTATCCGGGTGGGTTGGTAGCATCACCCCCACCTGTTGAGAAGCAGGTAGCTTCAGCATAGCAGGCTGAGTTTGAGTGCAGGTTGAGCGCGCTCTGCGAGTTCCAGCGGCAGAGACTGCTGAGCTTCAGTGGTGAGCCAGACCCTCAGGCAGCAAGGGTTTGGCTAGAGATAGTGGTTTGCCTTTTCAGGCTTGTTCATATTCCGGTAGATCAGAGAGTGGCTTTGGTAGCCAACCTTTTTCGTGGAGCAGCTCGGCATTGGTGGAGTCTGGTGACTCAGTTTCTTGATGAGTCGTCGCTTTCATGGGGCGACTTCCAGTTGTGTTTTCGTGAGGAGTTTTGCCCCTCCTGCTTACGCTCCGTACAAATTCAGGAGCTCCTGTAGTTTCAGTAGGGAGTGATGACGGTGGTCGAGTACGCGGCTAGTTTCGCAGACCGTGCACACTTTTACCCAAACTTGGTTCATGACGACAACATTCAAGCGCGGAAGTTTGAGTAGGGTCTCCGTCGAGAGATTCATGCTGTCATAGTACCCTTGGGAATTTTCACATATGCCGGGGTGCTAGAGTAGGCACTGGTGACAGAGAGATTCCTATCACATTCTAGAGTTGCTGGTGGCAGCAGGCATGTTGGAGCCGAGACATCTGTCGTAGCTAGCGGGCATCGGCAAGCAGAACCTCGACGCAGGTGGATTTCTGACAACGGGACTCAGGGGCGTGGTCGTACACCACAGTGGCACCGGAGGGCACCAGTGCAGTCCAAAGAGATTTTGTGTTATGCTTACGATGGGTGAGGTCACCTGGCACGGGACTGCCCGACCAGGCATGCGGAGAGCTTCGGGCAGGCAGCAGGTGCACCACCACAACGGAGGCAGCGTCGTGATCGGAGTAGTGCCCAAAGAGGTGGTGCTGGCAGAGGAGAGGGAGGAGATGGTAGTGGGGGATGGATTTATGAGGTCGTCTCATCACCACTAGGCGGTCCATGTCAGGATCCGGGAGCTGACAGTTGGGACCACGGACAGCCGCGAGCTTTGGATGTCTACGATCCTGTAGAGCATGAGGTGATAAGAGGTACACTCTATAGCTCTTCTACTTTTTGCAGTAGAATTGTTAGACTATGCGTGTGAAATTCTTTTTCTCCCTACTCCTTGTTTGAGGTGTTACCAGGGTGACGCGGGGCATCGGTGTAACCCTGTGTTGGTAATGTAAAAAGGTGTGAGACCTTTTCTTTAGTCGATGGTGTCGACTCCTTCACATTTCAAGTGTATAATAGAGCCTTGGTTGTGGGACATCGATTGTGAAACCTTGTGCGACCAGATATCCTTGGGTGTTCCACCATATGGATGTTCTGAAGGAGGGAATCACCGGGCCTTGTTCCTGGTGCGGGCAGTGATTCCAGTCGCGGCGTGCAACGTAGGGGTTCGGTCGGGGAGGTGGGCTACCCCCGAGAGCCTTCGGGCCGTTTGGGACCGTGAGAGGGATGGTGAGGTTCCCTACCGCCTTGCCCTGACCCCAAAGTCTGGAGTGGGTGTACGATGTCTCCCGCATGGTTTACCTAAAGAGAAGTGTGTGTTCTCCTATGCACGTCATCGGAAAGGTCCGACCTCACGTTAATAGATAAAATCCTTTGGTCTGTGAGCGGTGATGTGGGACTGTGCAAGAGTTCTTCTGGTACGGGAGAGCCAGGTGCGAGCTGGGTACCCTGAGTTTTTCCCTGGTTTTGCTTTTTGGGGATGAAAAGATTGAAGGAGGGAATTATGTAAGAACCCGGTTTTTTATGCGAAAGCCCTTAGAATATTCTTGATGATATTCCAGAGCAGCGCCTTCAGACGGCGTGCGATTCCGAGCCCCGGTGTGGCCGAAATTATGTTTTCAGTGCGTTCGCACTGGGAACGCCAAATAAATGGGTTAACTCCTAAACAGAGCTTCAGATCAAAGATCTGAGTGCACGGATGGGTCTGGAATGAGGTTTTTACCCTAGGAATGACATAAAACTTGTCGGCGCGAGATGTTTGGACCCATCGCTCGCTATCGGAGCGTGGAACGGATAAATTAAATAATTAATTTATTCGTTTAACGGCTTAAACTCATTATCTCCTAAAAGGTGGCTCGGATTGGAAAACTGAGGGCACCGTTGAGTCCAGAGCGTGTCATTTACCCTAGGAGGGGTGTAACTTTCGGGGGCGCGGCCCGTCTGTGAAAAATGGCCCCGGGGGTGTTTTCGTAATTTGGCGGCTTTGGGCGTTCAGTTTTATAACTTTTGAACGGGGCCTCGGATTAAAATTCTGAGACCTCTGTTGTGCTTGGGGGGTGGTGTTTGGCCTAGGGGAGGCTTAACCTCGACTCTGTCGAAGGTTTCGGATGCAAGGAAAATTATGGGTTTAAATTAATTAAAATACTTTTTTTTATTTAAACCCTCCTTCTCCCCTCCCTTGTTCTCCCCTGGTGAAATCTCCCCCAAGGCAGACCTCTCATCCTCTCCTCCTCCCCTACGGCAAGGCAACGGCATAGCGGCGGATCCTCCGTGAAGCGTCGGGCAATGCCCCAACAGGTAGGAGGTTTTGGTTTGCGTTTTCATTTCCGAACCTTCCTTTGAATTCAATTTGATGCGTTGATTTGCTATTAAATCTTCAAAAAAATCCCATAAACGTGTAGTATAATTTATGATCTTTCCATCGCCCTTTTCGGTTTGTAAATCGGAGTTTGGAGGAGGCTGCGGTCGTCCGGCGAAAGTTGCGCGTTTTGGAGGTCGTTTGGGTTCTCCGGCGAGCGGGGATGGTGGTCCGGCGAGGTTCCGGCCTTCCCTGGGCGGCGGCGCGGTGCCCTTCTGCGGAGGTGGTCGGTGGCTCGGTTGGGAGAGAGGCCAGTGGAGGCAGCCGAGCAGACGAGGGCAGTCGGCGGTCGTCGACGCGAGGGCGAGCGGGGGCCTGCCTGCGGAGGTGCTCCGTGGCACGGAGCGAAGACCGGGGCTGCGTTGTGCGACCCCGCAGCCAGACCAAGACCCGCCAAAGGCGGGTCTCCGCGTGAGAGGTGACCGGCCTTCAGGCCGGTCGGCAGGAAAGTGGACCGCAGGTCCACGGCCGGCCCGCGCGGCCGAACCGCGGGCTGGCCCGGGCCAGTCCAGCCCAAGGGGCCTTGCCCCCTCAGTTTTTGGACGCCCGTATTTTCCGCTACGGGCGTCCGTTTTTCTTGTCGTCTGCGGCTGTGGAACCGTATCGACAAGACGAACTTTTTCAGATGGTTTCGGGAATTTTTAATTCCTGAAACGAGGGGGCTCAGAGGTGCAACGCGTCTTTAAGTGAATTGACGTTTTTCCGAGGAATCTTGTTTTGGACGGCGCGGACGCGTCCGACGTCCGTTTTGAGCGCTGTCAGTGGCGTTGGAACCCTGGCACCGAGGCGGAGTTTTCCAGTGTGGTTTCGGGCGTTAAAACCAGATTTGAGGCATGGGCCCCTCGGCCCGTCTTTTGAGCTGCGAGCAGCGTTTAGCGACTTTCTCATCGGACATCCGTTCGGGGCATGCGAGCAGTCGATTCTGGATGTTTTTCCGAGGGGATTGCAATTGTGCAATCCGCCCACTCTAATTTGGCACGATGGTGCAGGCCCCATGTGGGTCGTTTGGGCATTGACGGTGATTTTCCATCTCTATCACCGGGCGACCGTTTTGGACATGTGAATAGTCCACCTTGTGTACTTTTTCGAGAGGATCACAACGGTGCGATCCATTGGAAGCGCTTCGGGACCGGGGTGCGGGTTCCGCGTGGTACCACTCATGCACGGTAAGCCGGAATGTATCTTTTCATCCGGATATCCATTCCACTCAAGTGAGTAGTGCTTTTGACGTGTTTTTCTGAGAGCATTGCAATGACGCAGTTCGCCCGACCTTTTCGGGGACGGGGTGTGGGTCACACCCGACCTGGCTTCGGTGAATAGTACCTTTTTCACCGGGTGTCCATTTTGGGCGATTGAGTAGTCAATCCTGAGTGTTTTTTCAAGGGGATCACTGTGGTGTGCTCAATTTGTTCAGTTTCGGGACCTTAGGGTGGGCCCCACATGGGTTGGTTATGGTGAATAGTACCTTTTCCACCGGTTGACCGTTTAGGGAAAGTAAGTTGTCTATCTCGCGTGTTTTTTCATGAGAATTACAACGGTGTAATCTATTCAGGCGAGCGAAGGCTCATACGTGATCTTATTAAATGTGGAAATATGAAGGGTGCCCCGGTGGCGGTTCTTCTACCGTGTTTGTAGCGGACCCTTGGCGTGTGATTGTGTGCACTCTTGGGAGAGTGATGTTGGTGGTTAAAGAGATGTGGTTGGTCGTGCCTCTGCCGTTGAGGTGTCAAGTTGGGGTTGTTACGTTTATGCCTTCGCGTTGACGTTGGGGGCTGTGTGCATATTAGCCTTTGGGCTGGAGACGTGGCATACTCTAGGAGTATGCGAGAACGCTGGTAGGTACATGTGGTTGTTTGTACCCGAGAACATTTGTGTGCTTGGTTGGAGTTGGCTTGGGGCCACACGTCGTGTGGGCCCCATGTGCGTGACGTGTTCTGCTTTTCGTACATTTGACCTCTCACGATGTGGAGGGTCCCTCTGTTCTCGATGGTTGACTAGCGGGGTTGAGTTTTTTCCCCGGCTCTGTGCTCGATGTTTTAGATCAGCAGGGTTGAGTGGTTTACCCTAGTTTTGTTCCAGAGACGTATGGTTGTGTGATACCCACTCTGTGTTTGGTTGGCCAGTGTTGTACCATCCAGTAGAGATGGCCAGATCAGTTCTAGGTTTACCCTCCAGTGGGGCTAGGCAGTGGGTTACTCATCGACTACTTCGGGTTTACCCTCCAGCAGGGCTGGGTAGTGGGTTGCTCATGGACTTCTCAGGGTTTAACCTCTAGCAGAGACTAAGCAGTGGGTCACCCGACAACTCTTGAGGGCCTACCCTCTAGCAAGGCTGGGCAGTGGGTCGCCCGTCGTCTTGTTCTAGGTCTACCCTCTAGCAGGGCTGGGCAGTGGGTTGTCTATCGACTTGTTCCGGGTTTACCCTCCAGTAGGGCTGGGCAGTGGGTCACCCATCGACTCCTTCTGGTTCTACCCTCCTGCAGGGCTGGGTAGTGGGTCGCCTGATGACTTGTTCCAGGTTTACCCTCCAGCAGGGCTAGGCAGTGGGTCACCCGATATCTTATTATGAATTACCCTCTAGCAGGGCTAGGCAGGGGGACACCTGTTGACATTCCAGACGCGGTCCTTTCTACTAGGCTAGTCTGTGGCTTTCCTCCATGATTACCGGATTGGGACCCTTGGTTGTACGGGTCAGGGATGGAACGACCTTGACTTTGAGGATACCTCTCGACTGCGGGGCAGTGACGAGATGTGGTTTGACTTAACCCGGAACTCTCAAGTACGAGGGGCGCTTTCCCCCACCGAGATGCATCCTTGTGATGCGACCTAAAACCGTGCAGGCGAGTCAGTTCCGCTAAAAGCGGATAGTGTCGAGGTGCGGTGGTTTGAGCCCCTTGACTTGTATTTCAGGGCAGATGTGTGGGATGCTGGGCATCGATGGTGGTTACTTCTGAGACTGTTGGCGACTCACTTTTCTTGGGCTGAGCTATGGGGTGGAGATCCCCTTACGGTCTTGTTCGGGCTTCTTATTGAGAATATTTATATGTATATACCTTTTTCTGGTATCCACTTCTTGGTTTTGGTTACTCTCCTTCCAGGTGAGGCGAAGACACGCGAGGTATGCCACGTGCTTTCCTTCCTCTTGCTGGGTTGAGCTGGACTCTTTGTTGTACTCTTTACTACACTCTCAGTGTACTCCTCTTCTATTCCCTGTTCGATCTACTGCTCACCCTTTGGTACCTCTTTTGTTGCTCCATCGAGCCTTCGGGGCATCCTACTGAGTATTTTTATACTCACCCCTGCTTGGGCTTTTCCCGCACTTGGTGTGCCCTTGCAGACGACAGATAGGTTGGTCGTGACTTCAGCGGAGCTTGGGAGTTCGGGAGCTTGGACCGCGTGCGGTGGTCGTAGTCAGGTTCCAGGTGTGGGACTCTCCCAGCTGTTTAATGTTGTTTTACCTGCTGTCAGGTTGTGGAAAATTTTGGTTGGGCGTGTGTTTTTTCCCTTTTCTTTTCAGTTTACCTTCATCTTGTACTTTGTACTGTTTAGAGGTCGATGCACATCTGTGGTTTATTTATAGCAGTTTCCCTTTTACTTTACTCGTCTTTTCTCTTTTACTCTACACTTTTTCATTCAGTGTGTTGTGTGTGTGTGTACAGATACTTAGGAAAAGGCCTCCTCGAGTTATTGTACCTTCAACACTGGTCGCCAGCCCCTGGCCTATGGAGGCGGTCTTGGGGTAGTTGCGGCTCGAGCCCGGGTAGGGTCGGGTCGGGAAACTCACCCATTCCCTTATAATCCAATACATGATCAATTTATATGTAATTGATTACCCATCCTAGGGGGATCACCACTATAGTAATTAGCTCAAAAGGATGATTTTGAACTTCATCACCTCCTACAGTCAGAATTTTCCCAATGCAAGAGATTCTCTGTGGTCCACTGACCAACCTAACATAGTTCCTGGCACACCATACCTCAACACACATGAGTGAACTGATAATTGATGATACCAACTCTCATTTTCCATCTTTGAATCTAAAAGAGACATGCCTCCACTATCTAATCATAAAAAAATCATACCAACCCTTGCTCAAAACGCTCAAAATAAAACCTAAGTCATAATCATCATACCCAAAATAAATACTCGATGTGGTTGTCATCTCACCGCAATGATTTAATGTTAGAAATCCAGTCATACATCCTCCAGCTAGCCTATTTCAATACATCATATTTCTACCATTTATGTTCCATTAACTACCAAATCATGATTCCTTGATCACTAGAGACATCCCAAGACCATCCAACCACACATAAAGGTCCAAACCCTAAACCTTGATGTTATTCCAAGTTAAAAACAATATTCACTCACATTATTCACTATGAACTCACCCAAGCACCAAAGTCCCACCGCATCAAAGCATGATTAGATCACACTATTACATCCTGATCCTAAATGATTGTTCAAAACCACCCAACATTTTATAGGAACCTACCTTTATCATTTCCCAAGTAATCCGTATGGAATTAAATTTTACTACTTACTGAAATTGTCACGAACCAAGATGGAGTTCCATCTAACCCGAACCCGACCTGATACGTAGCATGGAATGAAGGGTGTTCCTGATCCCTAGGGGAAAAAAACTAATGCCTGGGTATCAAAATAGGTTTTGAGAATTATTTCACTCATTTACATAATCATAAACAACCAAAAATAATAAAGAAAACATAACTATATAATCATAACCAAACATGTTATAATAATTTTTATATTCAAGGTTTACAACTTTAAACAAAACACAAAAGGAATACCGCAAAAAAGGTGACAATGACACTATCCCAAAAACCTCCATGCAACAAGAGGAGCATCATCCTCAATCCACCACCACCAACACCTTCAAGAGAGGACCACTAACAACCCAAATCACCATCACGATACATCTTGCCTTTACCTGAGTCATATATAACCAAGTCTACATATACCCAAAGTTGTGTGCAGGGCATGTGCCAAATCCTAGTATGATGCCACCCAATAAAATAGATTCCATGCCAAAACATTATAAGACAAATTAATATTCAATTTTTATAAAAATAAAATCTAGAAACATTTTTATAGAAAACATTTTAAAGAAAAACATGATTTTCTTTTGAAATAACAAACAAAGTGCATCATATGATGATGGTTGGTACAATATCACAAAAGAGCACTAAGTCATAGGAAAAACCTATAGTCACTAGCTAAAATGGGACACTATGAGCCTAGTATATCAGTGAAACATGGTATAGAAACCATAACTCACAGTGTTCTCATGCGTGATCCACTAGAGTGTAATTCATCCCAAGGTCTAGTGGTATCCAATCATCATTATAATTTAGTTAGTGTTGAAGTTGTAAATCATTATAGATGAATCTGGGCCAAGCCGCTTCTGAGTCAACTAATCTGCTAGTTCTAGTCTGTCCACCTAGATACCTAGGTTTCCCTTCATGCTCAATTTTCATTTCACATATCACATAGATCACTAAATTCACATGAATTATTTCTAATAAATATAAACACACTTTATAAATCACTATTTCCACAACAAAAACCACTTTAAAATCCAAAAACACACCAAAACCATTTCAAAATATGTTTTTCACTACTTTCACATTTTATTAAAAAAAATTAAGGAGAAAAACAAGCAAGAAAACATGAAACACGCATGAATCATAACCCATTCCACTTGAAAAGTCGCCTTTAAACACAAACACACCTTGAATCCTTTTTAAAACACATTTTTCACCTCACAAAAAATACATAAAACATAACCAAGAAGAAAAGAAAGCATATAAAAGTCACCAAATAAAGTTTAAGCATAAAACAACCTACCTCAAGCTTAGATGATTCTAGAAATTAGTGTGAAACCACAATTGCACCTCAAGTGAGCACTATAAAGAAAATATTAAACCATAAACATCAATATTGAACTCTAATAATCAAGATTCAACCCAAAATAGGTCACCCAACCTTCTGGAGAACAAAACCCCAAAGAAAGAGGAAGAGAAACCCTATAAAAGAGGAGAAATCAAGAAAGAAACTCAATTACTTAGATAATCTTAGAGAAACCACACCAAAATGGTGGTACATGGTAGAAAGGGGTGGGGGAGGTTCCTAAGGTAGATAATCCCAAATGGGGACTAAATTGACTGATTTGGGGTTAAATCTTGAGATGACACAAATGAAATTTTACAATTTTTTATAACCTGGAAAAGTCGCATGGTTTTCCAAACCATGCAGAAACTGTGAACCCATTACTGTACAAGAGGAACATGCCACAAGGTTAGACCACATGGTCTCTGAACTGTGTTCCAACCATGTGGTTTCTCAATATCCAAAAATTACACTTGGTCGCACGGTTTCCTAGGATAGGGTGCACGTTTTGAAAAACCATGCGCTAACTATGCACCACCAGCTATCATGCCCAAATTCTCCATTTTTCATAAAAAATCATGGGAAACCCAAGGGACAAATTCAAGACTAAAATTAAACAAAATAATACCTCATAAAAACATGGTTGTGAAAATTCTTCCCACTATGAAAAAATTCCAACCCTATAAATTTAATCTGATGTTTGGCCAGAGAATAAAAATAGATACTCCACCTCAACCCATGACTTATGATCCCAAGTCTCATGCTCATCACTATAAAGCTTCTAAAGAACACAAACCAACTGAATAGACTTCCCACTAATCACTATCTCTTGATAATCTATAATCTATACCATCCACTCAAACACAGATAAATCGGGATCCAATTATGACTCTTTCCAATTAAGAACATGAGAAAGATCAAGGTTATACTTTTTTAGCTGAGAAACACAGAACACATTGTGAATTGATGTTAACTGGGAAGAAAAATCTAACCTTTATGACATCTTACTGATCCTCTCAGTAATCTCAAAAGTTCTGATATACCTTGGTGTTATCTTTCCTTACTTTCCCAAATAATGATGACCCAAGTGAGGTGTCGCATTTTAGAACACTTGATCACCCATAGAAAACTCTAGAGATCAGTTCCTATTATCAGAATAATACTTATAGTGACTCTGTTCTATCAATAATCAATGCCCGATCAGCTTGACCTTCTCAGATGTCTCCTGCATAAGGCTTGGTCCCAGCAGTGAGGTCTCACCCACCTCATCCTAACATAAAGGCAACCGACACGGCTGGACATAAAGTGCCTCAAAAGGAGACATTCAAATCAAGGATTGTTAACAATTTTTATATGAAAACTCAACCAATCCAAAATGGTTATCCCATGAACCACTAAAATCCAACACACGTTCTCGGAGCATGTCTTCCAAAATCTGATTTTCCTATTCTATTTGACCATCCATTTGAGGATGGTATATCGTGATTAACTTGACCTATGACCACATTTCCTTATGAAGTCATTCCCAAAAACGTGAGGTAAAATGGGGGTCCCTATGAAAAACAATTGCCAATGGCACACCATGAAGCCTCATTATCTCCCAAACATACAACTGGCCCAACTCATCCACCTTGGTTGAATCTCTGATTGGAATGAAATGGGATGATTTGTTCAGACGATCGATCACTACCCAAATAGCATTCCTTCCAAAGGGCGTATGAGGTAGGCCAACAATAGAATCCATGGATATATCTTCCCACTTCTAGGTCAAAATAGGAAGTCATTGAAGCAAACTAGAGGGCCTTTGGTGCTCTTCTTTCACCTACTAACATATATAACACCGTAATACAAAGTCAGCCACATACTGCCTCATACCTAGACACTAGAACTATAGATGTATTTCATAGTACATTTTGGTATCACCAGGATGAACGGACCACTAAAACCGGTGGCTATCCAGCATTACCACCTTTCTCATATACAGTGGCACCACAAAGAGACCCTTGAAGCAAAAAACTCCCTTGGAAGAAAACAACCAATCACAAGGTGTCTCCCCACCATTAAGAATATTTATAGACTACTGGAACAACTTTTCACTAGGCTTCTCCTGCTAAATCAACTCTAAAAGGGAAGGATTCATCTGAACACTAGCCAAGAACGCACCTCCACTATGCTCCCTAGTCTCCAAGTGAATCTAAGTAAATATCCCCCATCAAAGCCCACTCATCATTGGACATTTTCAATGCTTGAACTAGAACCTTACTACTCAAATCATTTTCCACCACATTTACTTTGTCTGGGGTATAAACTATATCAAAATCAAACTCCTTCAAGTAGTCAACCCAGTGATGTTGCCTCAAATTCAAATCTTTCTAGGAGAAAATGTATTCCAAACTCTTATAATTAGAATAAACTATAAATTTATCCCCAAAAAGATAATGGCACCACCTCTTCAAGGCATGCATCACTACTACTAACTCTAGGCCATGGGTTGGGTAATTTTTTTCATGTGGTCAGAGTTTACAAGAACCATAAGCCACCATATGGTTACCCTGCATCAGCACACACCCAAAAACCATACCTTAGGCATCATAATAACCCACATACCCCTTTCCATATTATGTAAACATAAAAATAGGTTCAGTATTAAACTATCGCTTAAGATCCTTGAAGGACGCTTGACACTCTGGGTTCCACTCGAACTTCAACCCTTTTCGAGTGAGTGTCATCATGAACTAAGAAATCCAAGAGAAATATCTAATGAACCACTTGTAATACCCTTATAGGCCCAAAATATCCTAACTTAAAAAAAATTATTTGGTTGATCCCATGAAATCACTGCAGTGATCTTCTTGGGGTCCACTGAAACGCCTCCTTCCAAGATCACATGACCTAGAAACTTCACTTCCCTGATCCAGAAGGTGCACTTTGAAAACTTTTCATATAGAAAATGGTCCTGAAGAGTGCCCAAGACAACCCTCAAATGACGTTCATGCTTCTTATTAGATCTAGAATAAACCAAGATAGCATTCATGAATACCCCAATGAAGGAGTTGAGATCCCGATGAAACACCCTATTCATAATCACCATAAAAACTTCTAGAACATTTTTCAACCCAAAAGGCATGACCAAGTACTAGAAATGGTTGTACCTACTTCAGTATACTATTTTTAGAACATATGCATCTCTAACTCTGACTTGGTGATAACCAGAAGACAAGTCAATTTTTGAAAACCACCTTTCCCCCTTAAGTTGAACAAAAAGGTCATCAATACAGGGCAAGGGATACATATTCTTGATGGTCACCTTATTCATCTTCTAGTAATAAATACATACTCGGAGAGATCCATTGGCTATTTTCACAAACAATACTTGGGTGGCCTAAGGATATATGCTCGGGTGAATGAATCCTTTGGATTCCAAATCGTCCAGTTATACCTTTAATTCCCACAACTCGGTGGGGTCCATAGGGTATGAGGGAAGAGATATCAGCTATGTTCTCATTTCCAAATCAATCTAGAACTCCACATCCCGCTGTGGAGGAAAACCTGAAAAATAATTTGGAAAAACCTATGGGAACTCATCCACTACAGGAGGTAATCCACCCTCAAGAGCGCCACCATCATCCTTCAATGTGAGTGGTGATAACTAAAAAATGTGATTACCCAATTCTGGAAGTGGAGGTCCAGCACTACCTGACCAATGATCGCATTCACCATGAAAAACCTAGGTAATACCATCAGGTGCCACAATATTCACTCACCACCTATAGAAATAAATTTGTGCCAAAAATGCATTATCTAATCCATAATAAGGATTGTGTCAAAGTGTTCCATTTCTAAAATTAGAAAATCCCACTTTAGCTCGACCCCTGACATGGTGAGTACAAAAGATGGAGACCTGAGACCCTTATCTCACTTCTTACCAAGTGGTGCTACCAAATCCATCGCATATGGAATAAGCTCAGTTGGAAACTTTAACATGTCAAAAATATGGACATAAATAAAAAGAAACAAAAGAACCATTATTAAATAGAACAAAAACTAAGGATGATTCGATAAGAACGGTACTTTAAGCTATCACAAGCCCTGCATCTGATTCCACAAGTGCTCGATCCACCACATGAAGTTTCCTCATCTTGGCCTGACCCTAAGAACGACCACTAGCCTGCAGTTTAGCCCCAAATTGACTCTGCCCATAAGATAATCCAGCCCTATCATCGTGACCACTAAACCAAGAACCTGATAACCTAGATGGTTCTAATTGGGCTAACATCTACCTAGAATCCACTGATCCTTCACCACTTTAATATGGGTGTGTCACTTTTCAAAAACTTTTCAAGTGTTCCATCGCTCCACATCAGTGACAAGGTTTGGGAGGAGATGTGCACACGGGTCTTATGTCAACTACCTTCCCACACTAATGGAACATGATCTACCCAGCATCAAAAGCCACAAACAAAGTTCAAGAAGGATGGAATGAACTGCCATATCCCTTCTTTCCCTGCTCGTCCCACTTCCTCTTCTTCTCTGACTAACTTCCACTACCCATAGCTGACACTGATCTATAGAGTCCAGGCTAGTCACTACGATCAATTTATACCATAATAGCATGATTGACCACCACCTTATAGGTATTTAACTTTAAAAATAAAACTTAATATCGGATTTCTGGCTGCAAACCCTTTTAAAACCTTTGTGCCTTCATTTGGTCATTGGAAACGAGATTGGGTGCATACTAAACTAACTAAGAAAAAACGGTTTGCATATTCCATCATAGACTGGTTTCCCTGGATAAGCTCTATAAACTACTCGGATCTAGAATAGTCCATGACCTCTGGAAAATACTACTCATTTAAAGTAACCTTGAAGTCTTTCCAATCCATCTGCTCGTGCTTCCCATCTTGAACCACAGAGTCCCACCACCTTCGATCAGGACCTTCCAACAAGAATGAGGTTTATTTCACTCAAACCGAATCAGGAGTATCGAGGAATTAGAACATCCTATATATATTATAAATACATTCATATGATTTCTGAGGTTCTATATTACCCCAGAAAGGAGTCTTATTCTTAAGAAACTTCTGAGCTTTATCCTTTATAGGACCTAGTTTAGCTTCTCTAACTTGAGCAGGACCAAAGCCCACTCATTGTCCCAAATCTTGGACAACCCAAACCACAACTTCCAAAAATATTTGATCAATTGGTGAGGGAGAACTCTCACTAACCACTTCCCATGGTTTCAATGGAATTCTTCAGGGAGGCATTTTTCTACAAGAAACAATAACCACAAGGAATACAATATGACCATTCTGAAAATTTTCAGCAACAACAAAAAATCTCAAACACTTCCTCAAATAAAAACACAACCAAATCCATCTCAATAACAAGACAAAAACCAAAACCACTATACCCCCACCCAGTGTCCATATACAGTCTACAAGTTGTACGTATCACATGGGGGAGAAGTTAAATAAAATCCCAATATCCCATGGAGACTCAATATTTGTCATGAAGTATGTTGGTTAGGCACCCTACTCACAATCAGAACCTTAAGCCCCAATATTCCTTGCTCATGTATATCCAGAATAATCTCGAAATAACTTGACCCAAAAGAGCATGACCTTCTCTAATATAATTTTTTCACGAACCAAACCGAAGTACCATCCAACCCAACACCTGACCCGATCTATGGCATGATCTAAAGGGTGTTCCTGATCCCCATGGGCTGGAAACTAGTTCTTGGGTATCATAATATTCTTTAGGGATGATTTCACCCATTTACATAATCATAAAAAAAATAAAAAAAATCATAACTAGATAATCATAACTAAACATAGGGCAACAATTTTCAGATTCAAAGTTTACAACTTTAAAAAAACCCAAAAGGACTATAACAAAAAAAGAGGACAACAACACCATCGAAAAAAATCTCCATACAAAAATTAGAGCATCGTCCTCAAGACACCACCACTAACACCTAAAAGATAGGACCACTAGCAACCCAAACCACTATCACTACACATATTGACATTACCTGAGTCAAACATAACCAAGTCTATATTCACCCAAAGGTGTATGCAGGGTGTGAGCCAAAGATCTATAGGATGCCACCCAATAAAATAGATTCCATGCCAAAATATTATAATACAAATTAACATGAAAGTTTTATAAAAATAAAATATAGAAAATTTTTTATAGAAAACATTTTAAAGGAAAACATTCTTTGCATTTGAAATAACCAAAATATTGCATTGTATGCCGATGGTATGTACGATATCAAAAAAGATGACTAAGTCGTGAGAAAACCCTATAGGAACTAGATAAAATGGGACACTAGGAACCTCGTATCTCAGTGAAATATGGTATAGAAACCATAAACTATAGCATTATCATGCATGATTCACTAGAGAGGAATGCATCCTAAGGTATAGTAGTCTCCAATCATCATTATAATTTAGTTAGTGTTGTAGTTGTAAATATTTATAGATGAATCTGAGCCAAGTCATTTCTAAGTCAACTAGAGTACTAGTCCTAGTATGCCCAACTAGACACCAATGTTTCTCTTCATGCTTAATTTTCATTTCACATATCACATAGATCACTACATTCACATGCCCACATGTCAATCAATATAAACACACTTGATAAATCACTATTTCCAAAACCAAAACCATTTTAAAATCTAAAATCACACCAAAACCATTTCAAAATATGTTTTTCACCACTTACACATTTTATAAAACATTTTTAAGGAGAAAAATAATCAATCACACATAAAAAAACATGAATCATAACCCATTCCCTTTGAAAAGCCACTTTTCAACACAAATGCACCTTGAATCCTTTTTAAAACACATTTCACACCTCATAAAAAATATATAGAACATAATTAAGAAGAAAATAAAGAATATAAAATCCCCCAAATAATGTTTAACCATGGAACCACCTACCTCAAGCTTGGAATATTCGGAAAATTAGTGTCAAACCACAACCGTACATCAAGAGAACCCTATAAAGGAAAGATCGAACCATAAACATCAATATTGAACCCTAATAATCAAGTTTCAACCCAAAATAGGTCACCCAACCCACTATAGAATAAAACCCCAAATAAGGAGGAAGAGAAACCCTAGAAAAGAGGATAAATCAAGGAAGAAACTAACTTACTTGAAGAATCTTGGAGAAACCACACCAAAATGGAGGTACAAGCAAGAAATGGGGCTAGGGGAGGCACTTGGGGTTGAGAATCCTGAATGGGGAACAAAGTGGGTGATTTGGGGTTAAATATTGAGAGGAAACAAATGGAATTTTCCAATTTTTAAGGACCATGAAAAGTCACACTATTTTCCCACACGTTTTTTCAAACCATGTGGCGATTATGTGCCCCTTATTGTCCAAGAGGAAAATTTTGCATGGATATCCCATACGGTCTATGAACTATGCACCAACCATGTGGTTTCCAACTATCCAAAAATGACACTTGGTTACATAGTTTCCTGGGATAGGGTGAATGGTTTAACAAACCATATGCCAACCATGCACCACCTACTACCATGCTCAAATTCTCCATTTTTCATCAAATGCTCATGGGAACCCCAAGGGAAATAATCAAGACTAAATGAAAAAAAAATAATACCTCAAAATGAAAACATGGATGTGAAAGAAATCCAATTTCCACCATGACCAGACAAAGACAAGTCCCACATGACAACAAACCTTCTAACATAAGGGTTGTACAGCCACGACTATCATGACACTCCCCGCCATAGAGTGTCCTTGTCTTCATTCAACCAGGTCAATTCCCATTATCAATGGATATATCCCATCTATTACAAAACACAAAGTTTGAATATGGATAACTCACTTATACCCAAGATAAACTTCATACATCAAATGGTGTCTATCCCTAAATAATATAACTCCATCCTTGATACTTTTTCAAACTCATCCAAAATGAGGTTTACACCCTCTAACATCTCATGGTGGGATCTTTCCCATATAAATTTACTTATAATGATCCTCAAATGCTAGCCCCAATGGGTCCTACCTTCAATGCACACATTTCACTCTTCCTAAACAATTCCCATCATCCTATCAATACATGAGCAAGACTAATATCTTTGATCGACCATGTGACAATCATTCCAATCAAAACCTAACATAATCATCCCTCATTGGGAAATAAACCAGAAAGCATCCACCAAAATTACCTATCACTTTGTTTTAAGAGGGATATCCAAATGAAACCTTCTATGGTCCCACAACTGTCTTCCCAATAGTTGTGGGCCCATGCTCATCATGGAATTACAACCATCACTTTTTATGACCTTATTTAAAACCTGGATGACTTTTGTAGTAATAACACATAACCCATCACACTAATCAATATTCTATAGGTATCACAAATACCATATTGATTCAATTATAAAACTACAGTTTATCACTCCCACACCGCTTAACTCATCAAAATATAGGGGCACAACTCCACTACAACTAGACAAAAAAATTAATTATCATCTTGTGAGTTGAGAATCACCAATCCTAGGCTCGCGTTCCTAATCAAGAAAAATACCATACTCCTAGAATGTCACTTTACTAACCAGATTCATCCTAGGTATCTTATCATAAAAGACCAGACACCTCACACGTATCATGGCTAAGTGTATGACCACCCATCATCCTAGTGGAGTTTCAAGAAACCCCAGAGAGCATACCTGCAGTATCTCCACGCACCATAGAAAATATATAACAAAAAAGGATAGGTATATGAATGATACAACACTATGAAACTATCTTAAATATAAGGCACTCTCACTTAGGGTTCTCAACCATAACCACATCGTCACTCGAAAGCACCGAACATTCACCGATTTCATAAGCTGAATAATCCACGCAAGCCATACATACCTAAAGGCATTCATAAGAATCAGACAACCCTATCATAGGATACCCTCATATATCTCTAGGAAAGGAATCACTAAAAATCTAATTCACATAAAAATGTCACTAAATTATCCCACCTAATCCATTAATAAATGACTCATTAAATCCATGACTCCTAGGATGAAAAATCCCATATCAAGTTCACAAAAAATCCAACATACCAAGATACTAATCCAAGTTCCCCAAACATAATCCAGAGTGAAAATGATCCTAACCAATCCCATGTAAACATAAACAATAAGTAATGACAATCCTCCACTAATCTTAACATCTCAAAATAATCCTATAATATCATAGCTCAAACTGAAAAAACAATAGGTGTAGTATTCACCATGAAATGCATAACACCTCAAGAAAGGCATTCCAAAATGGGCTCTCTCTAGCCCTCAACTATTCTCTAGAAGAGTTCAGTAATATATATACCCAAGATCCACCAACCCCAAAGTTTCAATCTTAACACACATCATAAGAACCTATACACAAGGTTAATCCTTGTTTACAAGAGTTCCAATACCTTAATAACAAGGTTCGAATACTCTTTTCAGGGGATTTATCATTACCACAAGACCATAAAATTCACTTTTTAACCATATTTTACATTTATTTTCTTCCAAAAACAAAAACCATAAAACATTCCAATATCAAAAAAATTTAAAACCAACTACCTTATAAAGATCATGTTTAAAAATTTAACAACTTATATTTCCCATGTTTTTAAATTACCAGATCCTAGAGGATTCACATTTATGTTTTCATCATTTCATTGAATTATTAATTCATAATTTTTCATAATTTAGCTAAATAATAAATTATATAAGGATTGGATATGTATAATTTTATTCATAATCTAGAAATAAAAAAACATATTGGTTTCTTACTAGAACTCTATTTAGCCAAGACTATCTTTTAAAAACCCTTTTATATCTTCCTTTATATCAAGATATCATCTAGGTAATTGGACAAGTAATATGACATAATATCCTTATATGAGAAAAAATTATATAATACCATGCTGAAAATTTAAAAGACCCACCCCCTTTTTATCAATAGGTAATCATAACCAAAGGAAACTAAATATTAGATAGATGTAACCATGAACTAATATAAATCACAATCAGTATGAAATCGACATCAAAAACCAATGTAACTATCATGATAAATTTCATGTGAATTTTTATGTGAATAATATAATGCATGAACACAGACACACCACCTTTCAATATTGGTCTATAAGTGTAAATTCCATAAACTAGTAACATCACACACCATTTTTCCCACTCAAGGTGAAAATAAAATACAACTATAACAATAGAAAAATATAAAAATCCTTCCCATCATAAGAAACATTAATTTTTATCATGTTTGGGTTGATCACTCCTAGGAACGGGCACATAACCATGTTCCAAAACAACCAAATCTCCTATCTACCACACCCAAATATTAAAAAAATAAAACCATGATTTGAAACCACTTCATAACATCCCACCTCCACAAACCACTAACTAATACTAGACTAGTGGTTGTAACATGGCCTCAATAATTCCTCTCCATATGCTAGAGGCTACTGAATAACGATGAGGGTCTATGAAGATACTATGGGGAGACTGTGCCATTTTATCATAGTATAAATAGCAGTATAGATAATAAAAACATATAACCAGGAAAAAAATTATATATAATATTAGGAAAATGATTATAAACTAAGAAAAACATCACAATTATATAAAAAATTTATTATTCTAAATAATTATCAAAAAATCCCCTATGGGTGGATCATATACAAGATTAATAAAAGAACCAGAATCAATCTAAACTAAAAACTCGTCCCAAACTGGTCTTGAGTCCTACTAGGTCCTATTACCCAAACTCTACTATGGAATGTAAGAAAAAAACACATTCAAAAATCTATAGACCTAAAAATATAACCTATAACCTAATAATGACATCTTATCGAGTACCCAAGTGCCATGGAAGCCTGAGTAGGGTGTGAGTATAACTTAGTAGGCCACCACCAATAATGTCCCTAAAATAACAAGTTTAATAGAACATTTCATGAAGAAGTTCCATAAAAATAGTTAAAAATGCAACCATTTAGCATTTTAATTCAATGGAATTAAAAAATGTTGAACCCAAGGTCCATTATAACAATTGTAAATGGTACATAACTTCTTATGGAAGTATTGGGGTGTCTCTGAGTATGTCACAAAGATCGTGACAAACCATTTCCCATTGGGGGTATTATAAACATCCCCCAACCAAACAACTAGAATATGGGGGTAATATTCCCATCCTTGGATCCCAATCAATGTCCACCCAAGGTTTTAAAACCATAAACAAATCCACCTAGGGGTTCAGTTCACCCCAAGATTAATGAGCATAACCAAATCCACTTGGGGGTTAGGTTCACCCAGACTTAATGAGAATAACCATAAGTTATTCCATTTAATTTAAAAATATAATGCATATATATATCATCATTTCCATATAAGATAAAACTAAAAACTAATCATTTACATAACAAAAAATAAAAAATTACAATGTATGAGGGGGTTATTTAAAATTTTAGTTCCAAAAACAACTCTAATTTTTATTACCCAAACCATTTCAAATATAATTTTCAAAAAACATTACAAGGATATATTAATTCCCAAAAAGAAATCACCATATCAAGGAATCTACTTACACTTCTCAACAAAAAAAATCACATGAACATATTCCATGTCATTATAAAAACCCGCTTCTCATTTCATAAAAACTCCTCAAGCTTAACCAATGTTCAATGGAACTATTCAAATTATTAAAACAAGCATCATCAATTTATTTTCATTTTCAGACATTTATTTAAAATAACACTGATCTATTTCATTAAATCTAATACAAACCCAAAAAAATATCAACATTTTCAAAAACCAATCTTACAATACTGTTGGCCCCTCTAAATGGAAGAATCATTTCATATCTATCAATAGTTCTAAAAATTCATTTCACAGTCACTAATTTCAAACTAATCTCACATGGGAACAATTGTAACATTTCTTTACCATTTAATAAAATATAAGTAAACTAAGTACAATTGTCTAAAATATGGGTCTGATAACCAATTAAAAATAAAATTTTTAAAATATTAATTAAAACCAAGACCATGACATGGAAAATTAGTGAGATCAAAAAACACATACACTAAAATATAATGCAAGACTATGGATTAAATTTAAGGACCACCTAACTTATTCATAGATAATCACAGTCATCAGGTATCATACACATGTTTTGAAGATAATTTATGAAAATAAAGAGGATTAAAAACACCCTAACATAGGTCATATTAGATAAATCTAGTGGAACACTGCATGACATGGAAGATAAAACTAGAATAGAGGGAAGATGGTGTGTATCCATTACTCTAGTTATTAAATAAAATCGATAGTGCTCCAAATAGCTAAGAACCAAGGGATATCCACCTTGGATAAGGATAGGTAGAAGAGGAGAGGATTATAGGGGATTCTAGAAAAAATGAGGGGGAAATATAGTAGGGGTTTGTTAAGGAAAATGTGGGGAAATACCATTTTGACTCTATTTTAAAAAACCACCTAGAAGCTCATAGACTAGTTGTTGGAATTCTACCAGCTAGTTGGTGGAACTATACTAGATAGATAATGGTTCTATATTAGAATGTTGTAGTTCTGAATCCTACCTCGAGCTCCTGATTCACTCCAGTGACTCTCCTGTCAACCCTTCAAGCTTCATTACAAATCTAAAAACACCTATTTGAGATGCCTAACCTCTTGAAACGTTATCCTGATTTCCATTTCAAAATAATTCCCCTAAAATTGTTCAAAAGTAAATATCCTTCTAAAAATTTTAAATTTGTATATGTTCTAGGAATTATAGACTTCTATTGATCATATATGTGCTCTTATATTCAAATTCTACCCAAAATTCATTAGTTATTCTAGAGTGAATCCTCATGATTTGTTCATTCTCCATAAATATCTAGTTTGTCCTCTCTGTTACCCTATTTTATCTAAGAATTTTAGAAAATATTTTATCATGACTAATTTTCCTCGGTCTACGGTAGTTATACAAATTCCTAATGGTGAACTCACCCATATTATCAAATCTTAAGCACTTTAACTTATAACCATTTTCTCTTTCCACCATTTATTTACAATGAACAAAAATTTCAAAAACATATGAGTTATGAATTATAAAATGAACCCAAACCTTCCTTATGGAATCATCAATGAAAGTCATAAATTACTATGAACGAATAAGTGACTATACTAGGGATAGTCCCCATACATTATTATATACAAATTCTAACTTTTGGTTCTTTGGAGTTTTTATGGTGAGATTAAAAGACACCTTTCATTTCTTTCTTAGTATACAACATTCAAAATTACCAGGGTTAGGATTACCAATCATTAACATCCATGTATCCCCAATAATATTCATAGTCATCTCATTAAGATGATTCAATTCACAGTTACATAGATTTTAACATCTGAAAGTTAATACTCTGAAAATTGTGAGTCATTTTATTCTTCTAGTAAGGCAAAGAGTTCTATATTTAACTCCTTTAATAGTGTATATAGATCCTCAAGTAATATTCCAAACTTTGTTATCAAAAATTTTCCAAATTCTAAAATTATCTATCTAACCCAAAAAAAATAATTTTCTTCTGAAGGCTAGGGATATATTGAATACCCTTATACTCAATAAAGAATCTATTCTTAATATGAATTTTCACATCCCCTATCCCCATGATCTATAAATATTTATCATCAGGAATATGTTCTTTTCCAAAATTTCTAGATGCATAATTTTTCATATATCCTCTTTCACCTGTGGAATGGAGATATTCTCCTGAATCAATAATTCATGATTCCATTGGAACATTTACATTAAGTAGTATAGTGATTCCTTCTTCATATATTATATTTCTAGAACATGAAATTTAAAGAACTAGTCTTACCCCATTCTAATGGCCTTGAAAACATCTTTTGGGGTTCCCCCTTCTCACAATTCCAACATAATCGAACTGGTTTGATTGATTTCCCCTGACTCCTCCCTCTGGATTTATCCATCAAGAACCTCTAGTGCCTTATCTGCAGTGAAAATCCTCTTTTATATATATTCATTGAATTACTATAATATCCCTATACTTATTTATCTGGATATCTATGTTTAAGATAAAAGTTAAGATATCATTAAATACCAAATCAGTTTTACCTAAATAATTTCTCATTTTTGTTTCCATCACTTTCCATGACTCTAGAAAATAGGATTGTAATAGAATAACCCAAACATTATAAAAATGTTAAATTTACTATCCTAGGATAATTTTGGATCATGTTGAAATCATTTACAAGATTTTACACTAATCTTCCTTCCTATAGTCTCAAACTAAACAATTTTATCATCAGAAACACTTTTTAAATCATAGTCAGCTTCTCATTCAAATCCATTAGTACTTCCATAATATTCTTAGTTGTATTATTATCCCAAATGTTTAAAGGAAAATTCCTTTATAACATCATCCTTATAAAACCTAGATATTTTCTATACAGATGCTCCTATTTATCTTTTTTTGTCTTCTCGAGTTTAGTTCTAGTTAACATATCTTCAATATCCTTTTTTATTAGATAATATTCCATATGCATCCACCATAAATTAAAGTTTATTCCATTGAACCTATTCACCCTCACATTTCCTTCTTCTGATGACATGACCCTAAAATAGTAACTCTCATTGAATCAAATCATCAAGTTAGGTAAAATAAAAAACTATTGTATACTATTTGTTTTTCCCTTATCAAGAACCAAGCTCTGATACCACTTGTTGAGAACCCAACCCAAACATCAAGTACCTTAATTTCATCCACTAATAGACCATAAAGGCAAAAAATGATCACTGGTATGAAACCTCTAGAAGTTTAGTACACTAGAACCTAGAAGTATTTCTACACCCAAATCACTACATTGAATCCAAGATTCACACACAATCATATAAGTAAGAGGGAAAATAATCAAAAAAAATAACAATAGTTTTATATTGTTCATATCTTCATCCTACATCAATGGGAGAATAATTCATGATTTTATTTCACCACTAATATAGTTTTTACAACTTTAGTGACTTAAAAACCATGTGAATAATTAAAGTATAATGATCACTCAATTACTCAACAACTCAATAGAGTGGTATCACCTGCTATGAATAGAGGGTCACACCAAGTTATTTGGTTTCAATGACACTCTACAATCATGGGAATCAACCATTTTATTATGAAACTACTGATTCCATATAGTTTTCCTTAGTTTGACATGTGATAACTAGTAACTAAAGAAATTTCATATGCATCGCTAATTCTAAAAAACTTTATTTGATTAATAATTCAAATGTAGACATTGTTCATTAACTGGTGACACCACTTCCAAATATTTAGGTAAACTAACAACTAGAAATTCTGGTGAATTAACTAATTGATGAGCATCCACTAGTAAAAGCTCCCAATCAACCCACCAACACCTTATTCTAGTGAACTGATCCATGACCATCTATTAAAATATTACCATAGTCTAGAAAAGTATTCAAAATCCTTGTAGTTCATCCCTTGTATTCAGTAGTTGAAATTAGGTTTTCATACATTGTAATATCAATCCCATTGTTTATGCGATGTTGGAACTCAACATAATTAATATCATAACACTATGCTCTATTTTTACATAACCCACATTCCAAGCAGTGTTATCAAATAATAGTTGCTTCATTTTTTCTCCCATTAATTTTAATAGGTTAATAGGAATTCATTGATAGAGTAAAAAAATTAAAAACATAACATTATCATATAACTTATAAACTGAACCATTAAAAATTCATATGTTGATTTTATCATAAATAATGAAATATGGATGTTGAACTGATGTGGGGGAAATCTTGGATACCACTATAATGGATTTTAGGGTCATCATATGATCCCATAAAGTATAAGAACACCCAAAAACATGAAGTATATATCCTCAATAAAAGCAATGTGCACAATATATGAATAATATAGAAAAAATAGCATACCTAGTTTCAGTTTAAAATAGTCTCCTACTTTCTTAGTCTAGGTAGAATGCTTTATAATGATCAAAAAAGAAATGAAAAATATCTACTTCCTATGATTGGGGAAACTAACTATTGAATCCCTATTTATAACTAAAGGTTAACGAAGTTTTGAGAGGGGTTCTAGCACCTTTACGGGTAGCGATCACTAAATCCACCAGTTGAATAAAACTTCTATAGGCTTTACATGAAACTAATGATCACCATAAGAATAAAATAAATGATAGATTTACACACCCACTCAAAGAGAATCATATTATCTTTATATAGTTGAATCTCAATTCTTCTTCATGAATAAAGAACATGGTTTTTTAGGGTATTATCAAATAATACTCATTATTTTTTCCACAGAGGAGTGTATTATGATATTTCAAAATCATTTTTCATATATTTTAATCTATATGAAACCACATGGGGATGGTGTTGTTATCATGTGGAATATGCATGTTGAATATCATGTATACATGCATTGTATTCATGTATAATACATAAAACAATCCACATGATTACATGCATCACATGAATGTATTCTTCATGTTTCATATGTATGATAAGATACATGAATCAAATGCATGTATTATATGGGATTTTCATACCTCATATATATATATATATAATATCATATACTATATAAGAATGATACATACATACATACATACATATATATATATATATATATATTACATGCACACACACACACACACATATATATATATACACTACATGCATCATATGCATGTGTTCCATGTACTTTCATCAAAAGATTATGTATTTTAGTGGACATACACCATAATGTAGTGATCATCTATTCTAATGATTTAAAGGGAGGATAATTATTCTAGTGAGAATCTCCTTTTTATTTTTCTTTGCTTTAACATATTTAAAATTAAATATCAAATTAAACATAATTATCAAACAATAAAAATGTAGCATCAAATAACCAAAAAAATATGAAAAAACATAATTATGAATTATAAACAAAACCATAATTTCATGCTAAAAATTATAGAATCCTTATCAATGTTATCTTTTATAGATAATTAGATTATTTAGGTTGATCCTCACTATTTACCCATTTCAAAATTGATGCATGATATTCCCAAAATAACACATAAATAAAAGACATAGATTGTTAATCACCAGATACAATTTATAGAAACAATAGGGAAAGAAAAATATGTTTGTATGGCTGTGATAAAAATCTATAATGGTTCACTATGTTGGAGTAGTGCTGCAAAGAGAGAGAGGTTCTCATGATGCAAATAATTCATGTGGGGAAAACTATAGAATGAACTAATAGAGATGTGTTCATAATAATTATTCAATGGAACTCATAGGATCCAAGACATCTCTGGTCATACAAAATTTGGTGAAAATAAAAAATATATAATAGAGAAATTGTAGTTAGATTTTAATATTTTGACCACATGCATGAATGTTGAAACACCCTAGATGTGTTTCCTATATTAAAAGTAAATATTAAACTCTCTAATATACTATCTAATATATATAATCAATGAATATATAGTACTTAAAACACCAAAATTCCATAACATTTCCATTTACAACAATAATAGTGCAATTAATACAGTAGTGAAGGAATTTTGGTTTTGTAAAATACATTCATATTCCCTCATTTTTTATTTTAAACCCTGTTTTTTTCTTTCTCACACTGAAACCAATATTGTGGCAATAAACCCCCATTTTTTTCTTTTCTAGAATTTATAAATCACCAACCCCAAATCTACTTTATGTTATATATATATAATTATTATTTATTAATCATTTCAAACATTTTCAATTATTTATTTTCCATTCAAAGTATATTATTTAAATCACATTATTTCCATTATTAATTTCTCAATTTTAAAATTTTCAAATACAAATTATGTTAAATATGGATTAATTTTAAATTTCAAAAAATAAAAGGAAATAAATAGTATATATACACACATGGTATATAGTATATATATAACATATAATATATATAACTTGAGTAATATAAATTATTTTTGAAGGATATTTAATGCCATGACCTGACCCATCGGGGCCTGCTTGGATGATGGTAAGCCAAGTGACACTTCTATGTCCACCTCCTATAGTTTAGGGGTTAGAAAAAATATCCAAATAGGCATAACACAAATGAGAGGCCTTATCCTATGTTCCTATATACATGCACACAAAAAACTCCATGCAATAATTTTGAGATATCATAAAAGATAGAACATATAGAGTGTAAACCATGAATAAAATAACCTATAAGAAATACATAAAAATAAAAAAATGTGGTAAAAAAAGTATAAAGTGGAAAAATACACAACCAACTAGAAATGAGGTCCCAACCTAAAAAAACTATAAATAAAGGAAACTAAAGAGATCCTGATTAAAAAACTCCAAGGCTGACCATCAAACATGGTTATCTCCACTAAGAACTACTACACACCACCAAATTCACTATGGATATTCCTATCAGATACTTAACACATAGCAAATTCAAGCAAATATAATGAATGGATGATAATATACATACCCAGTATGACTCTTTGAAAACCAAAAATGGAGAAAAATAAATAAATAGAATCATATCGTCCTATAAGTAAGAGGGAAACAGAACCTGAAATATATTCCCATAAAGAAACCCAAATGAGATAGAAATGGGATCACTATCTCCACATCCAATCTAGAAATTATGAGTTAGCCTCTATCTCTAAAGATCCATCTCTGATGCCTAGTACCACACACAATGGAACAATAATCCATGTAGAGGGAATACTCCTCGCCACAACACACTACAACTGAGGGGGAATGATCTCCAATGGAGGACTTGATCCTTGTCAAAGATCAAAGATAGGGGTATACCTCCATAGATAGAGGACTCACACCCTATAGTATGGGGGTATTGGCCCTTCCTAAGTAAAGAATATGGGGGACCCACACCCTAGTGCGATCAAGGGTACTAACCCTGATATCTCTCTGACAATCAAACCCAATAATTATCATTGTCCAAGCATCTTTAATGGAAGAATCATGCTCATAACACCACATTTCATTTCTATTTTTCCACAATGAAGGATAAATTTCATACTATGTGGAAACCCACTCATGATAGGAAACTCAAGGTCCCTAATCCAAGTTGAAAAGAAAGAGATACACAAGTTAGAAGTTACCAAGAAAAGTAAATGACGTGTGTAGGTAATATATGATGTGTATTATCTACCTTAGGCTTTCCCATGTACTGCATCATGTTCCCATTTACTATATCCCATGCCTATGTACATAGCGGTGTCTGGGTACTCTGGATGAATATGAGTACATGGTTTTCTCCGTGTACATTGTTTGTGATAGTGTGTATAGTCCTGTCCATTCTTAGGTACTCCTAGGGTATATTCCAAGCCACCAATACTGGGCCATACAGTATGTATTGAGTCATAAAAAATGTTTGATATTTTGATTTTCCCAAAACCCTAGCCAGCATATCTAGGGGAATGCATGGTGTGTCTTCTTATGAAGTAAGCACTATGTAATCAAGTTTTTTTTTCAGAAACTCAAGAAAGTATCACATTTCTTCTCCCATACAATTTTTACCTCTATTTCTACCTTGAATCTTTCCAAATAACTTGAATCTATGGTTGATCATTCCCAATCTACCATTGGAATCTATATTTCGACAACCTGAACCATTCACGATTTGATTAAGTCACACTGCTCCTTTGTTCCCTAAAAACCCAATGAATAAGGAACCTTTGATCCACCTCCAAACCATCTATAACCTTCCATCACACCGCATCACACCTTGGTCATTCTCTCGATCCCAAATTTGTACCCACAGTATCAATTTGTTGCACCGATGAACATTTGGGTGATGATCGTCTTCTGAGTATTTGTCAAACCACCAACCAATGGAAACACCAATGATGAACATGTGAAGAATAATGGAAGAAAATAATGGAACAACAAAGTGAGGAATGAACATAGACAATGTTTGGGTTGGATTCCATTCATTGGTGAATAAATATCACATGGAATAAATTGAGAAACTATAAATAAATAAATATTTAAATGGTGTTCATGTAAAGAACAAAAAATTGATCAATACAAAATAGATAAATAATCCATGCTTTTTCAAATAAATCAAGGTTATAAAACCATTAAATTACATTCCCTACTTTAAGGTTGGGTTTTTCATTGATGAAGAATGTGGTTTCTAGTAATGTCTTTGGAAAATCCGATGCATTCGTTGTTTTTCCTTCAAATCTCCTTGATTCAATCATCGTTGATCCACAATTGGACCTCATAAATGCCTATATGGGATCTCTTCCTCCTCTCTATTCACCCTGGGTCATGTTTCTAACCCTTTAGATTTATCATAATGATATATTTATAAATACTGTTAGGGTTTTTAATAATAAAATATAATCAATAAAATAAATTATATATTATAGTTAACGAACTGCCAATGAATTCCCTAAACTAGATACCCAATGCTGACAAACTTTATGTTATACCTTGAGTAAACCCCACATTACCAAAATAACTATGGTCTCATATTTCCCATATGAGGTTCCAATCAACGGGGAAACTATTTATTTTATAAAGTTGTGTGTGCATTAATTAATATATATATATATAATATTAATTTTGGGGTCCTATGACACCCAAACATAATTCCAACATTGATGATAAATCCAAAGATATATATATATATATATATTCAAATTCATAAATCAAAAAAATAAGAGTCATTACATTTTCCCCTCCTTCAAGGATTTTAACCCTAAAAATCACAATCTAAACAAAATGGTGGGGGTAATAAGACTGCATCTCTCTCTCACGTTCCCATGATCTGTCTTACATGATTTTGGACATCCAAAACACTCAAACCAACATGATAGTATACCCATTTAGGATCCTCTCTTGCCAGTCCTTGATCTCCAACAGGTACTCCATGAAGTTGGCTCTATCCTCAACGTACAGATCACCCCCATCAATGTTGTGTTTTGGGTCATGAATGTATCACCTCAATTATGAAACATAGAAGTTTTCATTCACTCATTCCAACTGTGGGTGTAAAACTAGGTGGTAAGCAACCCCACCAACCCTTTGTATGATCTCAAATGGACTAATAAACATTGGGGATAGCTTTCTTCCCCTTCCAAGTCTCTCCAATCCACATCGTGGGGAGGCTCTTTGAAAAACATGGTCTCCCTGCATGAACTCTAAAGGCATACAACATCAATTTGTGTAATATTTATATTAGATCTAGGCTATCCGCATACACTCATAGATCACCTAAACCTTATTTATTGATTCCTACACTAGATTTTTCCAAAAAATATATATCTCTCCAATATGTATCCATCACAAGGGTGACCTTCAGGGTATCTCATATAGTTCCACAAATGATTGCATATAGATAATGGAGTGATAAATATAATTATATATGAACTCCACCAAATGAAAGTGATCCTCTATACTCTAGCTGAAGTTTAACACATAGGATCTCAATATATCTTCCAAAACCTAGATAGTATTCTCAGTCTGGCCATTATTCTAGGGATGAAATTTCTTTCTCATCTATATATGGTTCAGAAAATCCTCATGTAGACCCCTCCACAACCATGATGTGAAACAAGCATCACAGATGGGGATGACCATCCTGGGTACCTCCTGAATCTAGACAATATCCTACATGTATAATTTCCCCAAAAACTCAACAAAACTCTTCTACCTAATGAAAAGATAGTGTACTAACTTGATAATTTTTTCCATAATAACCCATAAAGAGATAAGTAAAATTATAGTAATGACAAACTTTCCTATGAACATATGTCGTGTAATATAATCTCTTTGTATTGTGATATCTCATAAAGCATGATGCACTATTTGTGTCATCATCCATTCTTTATTTATTATTTGTTGACCTTCCTGGATATACTTACCTTATTCTATTGTGGCCATGGATTTAATGAAGGTACTACTATCCTAGATAACTAGGTCCAAGATAACACTTCCTTTCATAAGTCAAAAAAATATATCTTGATTATTCAATCAATCCCATACCACTAATGACACACCTAATTCAAGAAAGCTCATTATGACATCAATGCCATAGTTTTCATCTTGTATAAAAGTACACAATAAAATAGTATACACTAACAATAATTTTAATTCAAGATACCATTACACATATTTTTAGATAGTAACTACCAATGACACTTAAAATGTGTGTTGTTCCTATTAGCAGTTCATCCATCATGATCTCATCTACTTGAGATCATCAAGTGAGAACTTCATGAGAAGAAATCTTAACGACTATGAGCCCCCAACACTTGATAATCAGACATCATCTGTTCCCAGTCATCATGATGTATCAAGACTATAGGACATATGTTTAATATTAATGTCATAGTATCTTGAGGTTCTCATTATATATTAGGAAATATTATAACAATTTTATACAATAAATAATATATGTAAATTTCCATGTAAATAGTATATGTATAAATTTCAACACTATCATGGAAAGTTTACATCATTCATAACTCATTGTATACATGATATGGTAAGAGAAAAGTACAATTCAAGTTGGGTCTAGGTCACCCACTTTAAAACACTCCCACATGCACTAGATACAACTTGTTAATCGCCCTTGTAAGCTCTCACATGAAAAGATCATTATTATGCTAAGTTATGGATTTAGTCATTAGGACTTCCACACTTCTGTTTCATGGCTATTATTCTATTTATGAATTCACCTCTTTGATTAAAACTCCTCAAGAGATGATATCCCTGATTGTATTCATTCTTGATCATTTTAAAAAAATTACCTCTTTTATAGTACCAATAGTAGGAATATCATAATTTATATCATGATAAAAATTTACTTGCTAGGTGTGATTACAAGGAATGGATCAATTCATTGCATATTTTACACTACTTCTTAAGTTGTAACAAAAGCTTCAATGCACTCATTAATTCTGGATATGGTTACCACTGGCTTGAATGATCTTCTCTTACCCATTACCCTATCCTGACTAATATATTAGATCATATCGATATAAATGAAGACTATTTTGTGTCCTCGTTAAACTAATATCCCTTCCTATCCATGCACCATGGAAATATATCTTGCACTCTCTCAAGTACAATTGGATAATTATGACTTCATCCCATGAATTTCTCCTAAATAAAACTGAAATTTTCCCACTATAAATTATGTATTGGAAATATAATATCTTATACATAACATATAATAGGTGATATAACCATTTATAATAACCACTTAAATCTAATCATATGTCTCATACAAGTCTTTTTTAGAGATTATTTCATGTGGCAATGGTAAAAATTCTCTCTAAAATTGTTCTAACTTGTATTTTTCAATTTCATGTCAGCATATGTACTTTGAATTGGTCTAAGGAACTCATTTTATTTACCTTAGTAGATCTTGTTCCCTAAAACTTATGTTACAAATTTACTTTAATATTTGTAGAGTTACTTTCATTATGGTCTTAACTAATTGTAATACCAATAATCTTTTTCCATATATTATCAAACATATTTTAAATGGAAAATAGTGTAACTCCCATTAACCTCTTGTAGACACATGGCGATAATTAATTCGAAATGTATATTCTATGATCTTGTTATTTACTTCAATCTAAAACTAGATTTTAGTAACTTTAACCACTTATTATCATTTTATGGTGTTACCAACACTTTCTAGTTGCATCGTATATACACTTTTTCAAGAAAGGTGGTATTTACATCAATGTAAAATAAAATGATCATATAAATTATATTTTAAAAGTATAAAATTTTAATGGATTTTTCATAATGACTTTTTATAACCAATCAAGTCTTATTGGTACCACTCTTGAACCATCCATATAATGTTTCTCTTGAATACCATTATAGTATCAAGATTTGAAATATTAAAAATAATAAGAAAGTGTACTTTGACACATGAAATCCATTATTGAATTAAAATTGAACTTGTCAATATTAGTGAATTACCATATATTTCTTACTTATAGTATTAGTTATTCTCAATGAATAATTTATCACTAATCACGGTGAATTTAAAACCATTACCATGGTTTTATCCTTCCTATACAGCATGTGTCTCAGTAAAATTCCTTTTCCATATGATCTTTTAGAACTTATTCCTATGATAACTATTTATGAATCTCCAACATTGACTAAACACAAGAAAATATTTATCCCACTATCTCAAATAGAGATGTGCACCCTTATATAAAAATATAGTCAGGCACTTGACTAAATTTTTTCTATATTATGGATTTCTATAATATCCTTAGAAAAGTTTAGTATAATAACAGAGATTCTATTTATGTTTTTCTTGATGTAAGTTTTTTTATATTCATAACAAACTATTTACATCCGAACACATGTTATTATGACATGATGGATTTATATCATAATATAAATCATTTAATATTCATTTTTCATTATAGGTTTCATATGTTTATGGGATGATTCCTCTATTTTTGAAGCATGTCTTGAAAAGTAATGGAAGTATCTACAATGCATATTAATATCAACATTGATTCTTATTTTACTTACATTATGGATTTTATGTGCATAAGGAAATGTGTGTTTAAGAATTACTACATTCTACATTTCAATGATAAATATTTGTATGTAATACTAATATTTAGCCTCTTTAATAACATCATGACTTTGATGTGCATAAGGAAATGTGAATTTAGGAAAAAATCTACACGACATTTTATGATTGATGAATTCTTGGTCAAGATATACTCCAACACATGGGCCTAAAACAACTCATATCTTCTAACCATGAACATTTTGTACTTCACTTTTAAAATTCTTAAAACTCTTAAAGGAATCTTATGAAGTATATTTACCATTAGATTAACCTTGTAATAGTTCAAACTCTCTATTTAAACTAATTCCAAATACTTTGTGGATTAATTTTATTTCTAAAGGTTTCTTTGTCCAATGCTAAACAAGTAAATGGGTCGATAACACCTAAGGCATTTAGCTTGAAATAGTATAAAAACAATACTAGGTATATCTTTGAAAAATACTTTGTTTTACTAGACAAAGAATTATCTTTCCACAAATGGGTGTAACTTATTCTTACATTTTTATATTCATCAGTTATTTCCAATGATTCAAGCATTAATGAACTATTAGCTTAGTATTAGACACCACAAACAAAATTCATTCCAAATATAGAATAATTTCTTCTTATTTTAAATAAACACCTGAGATAAATTTTTTAGTTGTAATCAATAAAATTTAAACTATAATCATTAAACTTTGAAATTATAAGTTGTTTATTTCTCACCACTGACTTTGGTATTACCATTTCTCAGCTGCTTGGAGAATTCACCTTAATTCTTCTAATATTTCTATACTTAGTTAGTTACTCTATTTAAAAATTCAAATGTAATAGGAATATTGTATTCAATTGAAAATAAGTATGATTGAAACGTCACATAAAATGAATAAAATACTTGAGGAAGGAGTGACTACCTTCTTCTTTAATTTAGATCATATCATTTAATCTTCTATACAATTATATTAATACATGTGAAGAAAATAACCTCCTATATAATGCCTTTATGATTTTATTTAAAGGAAATTATGAAGGTGCATTTGGAATTACACTTTCCATTGGACTTTTCTTCTTGTATTTAAACTTGTTCACCATAATAACTAAAGATTAATATCTCTATAAGTTCTTATCAATTTGTAGAACCTTGACCAAAAGTTAATGAATCATTTTTCTCCATTTACTATTCATTTTTTAATCTTAAATGAAATTTGAAAAAGTGGGTGATAAATATATAATAATGGGGTGTATTAAAAGATTTTTATCCATATTTCAATTTACATATATCTAGTGTAATCATCACTCATTCATGCCTCACTTCACTTTATCCTTTCAAGCTTCTCAGATATGAGACAAAATGTTATAATCATCCATATCCCCATGATGTATATGAAACTCATTGGACATTTGATTATAGAATTTATGATTTAAATATAAAATGTGATATCTATGTGTCTCCTATAATCATATTTCTCACCCTCTCTTCCTAAGGTGGATTGATAGGTAATGGGGACTCTGGCTCTTAGAATTTCCAATATCACAGTACTTTACACAAGTGCCCATACTAAACTTGCAAATTTTTATTGGATAGGAAATGTTATTTATACATTATAAATCATAGCATATATATGGTATAATTTTAAATTTTTCTAAAAAATAAAACTTAATCATATTAGTACCTTTATCTTGATTATGTATTAGAAATTACTAATTAATTAAATTTTTAAATATCTCCCACTATTTTTTCGAATACTAGTATCCCTTGCTACTAGACTCAAATTAATTAGTAGCTAGAGTATTCTAGTGGAATGGATATCTAAAACCTATCCTCATAGTCCAAGCTATGGCTACACTACTACTCAAGTATTTTGATGGTAGGTATTTGACAGGCCTTTCACATTAACTTACATCTCCTTGAATTGTTGAGTGGAGTCACAGCTTCTACAATTGTAAACATGATTTACTCAATGATTTGACTCTAAATATGTAAAAATTTAGCTATATATACTTGTTTTCTATCATATTTAGTTAATTCATCCATTATATCTCATAAGAACTACCTGGTAGTAGGAGGAAGCCACAAATAGGGATAATGATCACCCCGTACACCCAGTTTTGTTTAAATTCAAATGACACAAGGTGTTACGGCTTAATATTACTTTGAGGGTTTTTAATATTTCTAAATGAATTAATTTATTTTTTATATTCTAATCATGCACTATGTGATCGTACTCATAACTTGACTATGTAGTAAATATAAAACAATCATCATGTCTTAATTCAAGTTAATCTATGTATAATTCTTTTATTATTTTATGTGCTCGGGTATACTTGTATATTCACAAAAATAATAATTGATGCATAAATTAAATAAAAAAATGTGAATGGTCTTGAGAATTTGATATTTTTTTATCCACTTATTATCAATGGATCAATGGTGACCCTAGGTGTAAAATACATGAGTCGTCTCTGACTCATATCACAGTTCGTACATTAGTTTAATGTATCACCTTCTTATCTGGAATACCAGCTTTTCTTGGTGTGGTCAACATATAATATCTTCCTTATCATAGTATATAAATAATCTCACACAGGTGAGGGTGATTGGGAAGTGAAAAATACATAAACAATTATATTGACGGATGCACATACCCTTATATATATTAAGTGAAGAAAAATGATGCACAAACCATCAATTTAATTAATTAATTACTAAAAAATAATCACATGGAATAATTAGTTAATAAATAAAAATCTAGAAATACATTGTTCAATTGATTCTCAAGATCAATCCATACACAAATTAAATGTGTAATATAAATTAAATATGTGATAAATTCATGTTAGGGAAGTTAAATGAATTAAAATGATTTGATTAATTTTAAATCAAATAATTTTTATTATTATGTCCCACTTTTAAAATTTTATTTCATAAAATTATAACTTAATTTTGGAAATATTTTTTTATTTATACTTTTTTTTCCTGATCTAGGTAGCCCATAAAATCCATGAAACAAGCTCTAAGCCTACTCTTGGTCCGGATGGGGCCAGGCGGGTCGGGTAGAACCTACCTTGGCCCATTCCAAGTCGGGAAAAACGTTCCCAAGCTAGTTGCAGGCTGAGTAGGGACCATATAGCTCTGTTTTGGGTCAATCTGATCTGGAGGAGACCTACAGGTGCCAACGACAGTACGGTGGGGTTTTCTGGAAAGGGGGAGACCATGTAGGGTAGGAGGCTAACTGGGTATGAGGCGGATGGGACTGGAGAAGGTCCATAGGGAGACCATTTAGTGGGATGTCACACGATGCGGAGGGAGTGTCTAGGTAAGGCAAGCATGGGGATATAGATATGTGATGATGGTGCGTGAAAGAGGGATGGGTGGTGGCTAGTCTGGTATATGGCATGGCTTTGCAGGGATAGCCCGTGGTGGGAATTCCTATAGTATGGGACAGTGGTGGCCGAGCGGTAGGTGTCTAATGGTGTCATGAGGTGGTGATGAAGACCAAGTGGAAGGCATCCAGTGGTGTGAGGAGGAGGTTATGGATTTCCCCATTTTAACTTTCCTTCACATTTTTTAAACAAATCATTTTTTAGGATTTTGATTTTTTTTTCTTTTTTTGTCTTTGGAAAGTTTGTGTCGACCCCATCCCCTACTTTTAATTTTTTATTTGTTTCTTACGGAATTATGCACATCTTAACCCCTAATATCTTTGTTTGTTCCATATTTAAAAGCTTTAAATAATTTTTATTTTGATTTTTTATTTTTGAATTCCACATTTTTTTGTAATAGGAGATTGCTGGAAAACCTTATTCCATACACCAAAATTTCAGTTGGAATTTCAGGTTCACTAGAAATCACTTCTACTGATACCTGTAGGTAAAATAAGACACACACACACACAAATATATATATATATATTCTTAAAAAAATAATACTTATAAACATGGATTTCAATCTGATTCATAACTTTAGATAACTACAACTTGATCATTCAATGTCGTATTAAATTACCATTTGTGGTGTTGGGATCGCAAAGATTACCTCTACGTGAATTTAATTCATACATAATTTTTATTATCTTAAAATATTAATGTGATCAATTTGATACCAATTTAAGGTATCAGGGAATGCATCAAAAGAATATGGGCTGGAGATTTAAAAAATTTCATCATCGGATCAACGTAACTATGTCAACTCTGGTGATACGCAGCTTGGTATAGAAGACAAGGATCTCATGTAAAGAATTTAAGCATAAAAATTAGGTCTAAAATTACCTATTTCTATTTGAAGGTGCATTCATCAACCGCTAATTGTCAGAAACTATTACTCAAATTAACCAAATCTAGATCCCTCTAGATCATCCACACATTATTCGAAAGTCTGTAGAAGCATCATCATCAAATTCTGGGTGCTAGTGTGGATATCTGAAGATTTATTTGATGACTTGATGATAACTACAATTAAGATCCATTTATCTATGAAGAAGAACTCATATTGGGATCTCAAAACATCTTATTTTCTCTCTATGAAGTGGGAGATAGGGGAGAGATAGGATCTCAACAAAAACATGATGAATCGTTTAATTAATGAAAGCCACCTCCTACTTATATAGTGAGTTATAAAATTACCTGGAAAATAATCCTCAACCCCTAAATATTTATTTCCCACTATATAATCCATAAACATCATATTATGACTATTTTACTAAGTTCTAATCATAATTTATATTTTTTTATCAATTTCTTGTAATATAATAAATATATTACGTGATAAAAGAGCATTGTTTTCTTGACTTGTTTTTCCCATAAATATTAAATGAACCTTGAATATTAAAATAATATATTTTTCATATAATATTTTTGTAACACCCGAGATTTTTATGAGTAATATTTTGTTTTTATGTTATATATATATCATCAAAGGAATCTTTCACTACACACTAGCTTGACTTACTTTACACGCAATCGCGACCTTCCTCGATAGCTTGTGTTGTACGCAATACCGAGTTTAACTAAACAACGATATGTTATTAAAATATTATTAAAACTAGCTATTATGAATAGTAATAACCACTTTTTGAAATTTTATAAATTTTATTTTTCAAAATGGACTTCATTTTTGGATTTGGAATACCGAAATTAGCCTAGGGTGAAATTTTGGTATTTTTCTGAAAACTTTCAATTTTTGATGAATAGTGAAACCACTAAGTGGTAGGTTAAAAACTGAATTTTGCATAAAACTTAATTTTACCGCTTCTGTGAATGGAATTTCGAAAATCCGACAGACATGGTTGATATCAGTAAGTAAAATGTGGTTCAATGAGATAAAAATAATTTTTTGGTGAATAGTAACTTTTTACTTTTTTACCGCGGTTAATAGTAAATAGGGTAACTAAGGGTAAAAATGATATTACTATTACCCTAACACATGTCCTAATTCTATTGGATAAGTGTAATTAGACCAAAAACAAACTTATGAATATAATATGACCATTTAGGTCCACTTGGATTAGATTATGACATTTAATATTATTTTATTAAAATCAAAGTTTAATAACTAAAACATTTTTAATATGGGGTTATACATAAGATAAATTCAACTATAAATATTCATTAGAAAGCTAAAAATATTTCCTACATAATTATATTTTATTTATAATTTTTAGACTTTAAATAAATTAATTTATTTATGACTCAACGATGATGCAGTAATTACCCTTTTAAGGAAATGTTAACATAATTGATGTTATAAATGCTCAAATAAATGTAATTTGAGACTTTTTATGAATTCCACTAATTTTCTAGGTTACTATGATATATTACTGTTGATTTAAGCAACTTGGTTAGAACATATAATTCTGTTATGACTTTCACAAAAATCATATATCAAATAGTGTCAAAATTGACACAAAATAGTTTTTAAATAAAATATTATATTATTAATTGTTATTTTATTCCTAAAAATCTAAGATTCAGCCAAATGACTTAGATAAGGATATATATATTAATAATAAATAACTTGGGGTTCGTTTGGCATGTTATAGTAAGTGTATTAACTATATAGTGTAAGAAAACAAAAAGTCACGGTAAAAGTTAAATTATTTAACTTAGAGTTAAATCTAATTGATAAGGTTAAAATAATAACCTAAACTTGTCTAAATCCTATTGGTTGATAGGATTTAGACCCATCCCCACATTAACTTCTAAATAAGACCATTTGGAATCAGTATAAACCGATTTTGACTTTAATATAAAATAATATTTTGAGATATTCCTAAGGTGCCCCTCTCCTCCCTTATAAAAGGGCACCTCCTCCCCCTCCTCCTCACACCAATTTGAGCACTCAATCTCGGAAAACCCCTGACAAAAATCCCTTCTACACTTCCCTACAATAATCTTAGAGGTCCTGGTCTTCTTCAAAGACCAATCTTAGTTCCCTAAGTGGAGGATTCAAAGAGGCGTTTCAAAGAAGAGGTAATATCCATTACCGATCTTTTCAATTTCTTTCTTCTTCAACTTCTTCTTCTTTAGTTGTTTCATGATAAAGTAATAACATCAGTATTAATTACATACTTATATGTTATTATAAATATTAAACAACCCTAATTCACCTTCTATACATCCTACGGAAAAATTAAATCACCGCGCGTGCGTACGTACGGAATACCGTCTCCACGCCGTGGTGTAATCTATTTTCCACCATCACCTTACAAGGATGGGTATAATGGTGTAATGAGTAACTATATATGATTATTATAAAGTGATATTGATACTGAAATATTATAAATACACTTAAATACAATTCCACGATCATGGGAACAATATCATCGCTCGTGCGTACGTACGGAATACCGTCTCCACGATGTGATGCGACTCGTTCTACATGATCATCATTACATAGTAATTATATAAATGAATTGAATGAATAAATATGATATATGTTACACTAATACCATTTTGGATATAAGGTATCTATAACCTTAAAAGAAGAATAAGAATTTATTCGGCAAAACACGCATAAGAACAAAAGGCAATAAAGACCCGAGTAACAAGTAACAATGAAATATTACTAATAAGAAGCTAAGAATATGACCATATATGATATCATATCAATATGTATGATTCTGGAATAAGTCGATAACATTATTTAAACCATTATACAGGAGCTTCGGCATGTACAAAGCAAATCGTACCTAAGGTAAGGGAAATATCACAATCTCACTTTTATCCGAGATTGTTTTTACTTTGGTAATTACTGGGGTGTATTTTATTATCCGCATCCATGTTCCCTCAATGTGTAATATTATTTCCATCCTTCTACAATAGTTTATATCAAATTTTACCCTTCGGTAAGTTTTTTTGTAAAAGATATGAAAGGAATCTTTTGTTGTTTTTCGTACGAGGTACTTTTTGACTTTTTCGACAAAAGTACGAAGAATGTTTTTTTAACTTATACGGCAAGAATGGATTTTTAAAACATTATTTCCAAGAAGCTTTCTTTACAAGTTTTCAAGTTTATTTTTAATCAACTTCTTTTAGTTTAAAATTTTATGACATGTTAAGAAAGGAAAAGTATTTTTGAAGTATAAAGGATATTTTCCTCAAGAATGGAGTTCAAATGTTTTATCAAAATTATTTTCCATCTAAGATAATATAGGGTTCTGTTTTTATCCCTATTATTACGTTGATTTGATTATGTTTTGAGGAAATTATTTTTATGAAGTCATTTACCATATATGATTTTTTTTATGATGTCATGATGTTTCAAGAATTCCATTTTTGTTACATGTGTTATGCGATGATGTATGATTTATGATTATGTGGCACACATAAGAAAGGATTCATTATAAGATGGGTGGGACCTATATCTCACTCCAATGCATTGGTTAAAGATTTATATCTCATGAGATAGACATGGCTGTAACGGAAGGTTATTTCGGTTCAGTGATACAGGACTGAAACGAGAAGTGAACTCGGTTCAGAAATGGACTTTGTCCGCTAAGATAGTCTTGGCAATGAGTCATGACTAACAAGAAATGATTTTCCATGATTATGTGTGCATGCCACAAAGTTTCAAGTTTTATGTTATGATTATGGGGATCTCATTTTCACTTCTATGATTTATTCCATGTTAAGATATTATGATCTCTTTTTCAGGTTATGATTTTCAAAAAGACATGATATGATTTTTATTTCCTTTATTTTCCCTTGCTGAGCATTTGAGCTCACCCTTTTTTGTATGTTTTCTTTTCCTCAGGTCAGGAAGATGGATATTAAGTCGAATATGCTAAAAGGGACCCTAGATATGATGAAATAAATGGGAGACACTGTAGAAGATTTATGAACCAGTTGTTTATGTTTCCCAGTTTCTAAAGACACTATACCTATACGGTCCTTTGTGGTTTTGTCATATGTTGTAATAAGTGTGCTTCAATTTTGAAGTATTAACAATGTATGTAAAGTATGGGTCGTTATAGTTGGTATCAGAGGAAAGGTATTGTAAACCTTTGGAAACTAGGATGTGAAAGCCTTAGTAAGAACCCTAAGGATAAGTCTAAGCATAGAACACAATCTTAGTGTTTTAGAAATGGCCATGAATAACCTAGGATAAGACCTTAAGCGTGAAAATTTTATTCTTGATTATGTGGTTTTCCTATTATAATTAGTGTTGCTCACACTATTCTTCTTGGTTTTAGTCAATGGCTGGAACCCGAAGGAACCGTGTTAATGCGGAATGTGATGGGCAATGCAAAGATTGTCCCCCTGAGCAACCAAACGATATGGGAGCTGGCATGCAAAATCTTGTAGCCATGCTCACACAACTTTCTCAAGCTATGAATCATGCAGGACTTCCAAACGAGCAAAGGAAGGAGCAACATTCTGTTGAATCCTTCATGAGGCAGCGTCCACCTTCTTTCAGCGGGTCTACTGATCCATTAGTTGCTGAACAATGGATTAGTACTACTGAAAAGATATTTTCAGTTCTTCAATGTTATGAACATGATAAAGTCATCCTAGCAGTATATCGTTTGGAAGGAGATGTTGATCAATGGTGGAATATTATTAAGAATACGAGGCAAAGGGATGAAATTGATTCCATGGAATGGGATGAGTTCAAGAACTTATTTTTCAATAAGTACTTCCCTCGTATTCTCCGAACAAATATGGAGAAAGAGTTTCTTGAACTAAAGCAAAAGGATGATGAATCTGTTGGTACCAATGAATCAAATTTTACAAGACTTGCAAAGTACGCTTCTGGTATTATTATCCAACCTGAGAGTAAGATCGATCGATTCTTTAGTGGCTTAAAACCAAGTCTTCGAAGGGTGTTAGCCATAAGGGACTTCAATAGCTACGAGGAAATCATTCGATGTGCTCTCAAAGTCGAGATAGAGATTAGAGTAACCCATCTGTCATATGGGTTTGATAAGAAGAGGAAAATGGAATTCAAAGGAAAATCTAAAGAGCACACTGAAAAGAAGATGAGATTTCCCTTATGCTCAAAGTGTGGAAAGAAACATGGAGGGAGTTGTCTTAAAGGGACAAGTAAATGTTTCAAATGTGGAAAGGAAGGTCATCGGGCATTTGAATGCCGCGATAATGGGAAGAAGATGTCTAATGATGCAAACAAAGGAAGGGATACACAGAATGAACCTACTACACTTCAATGTTTAAAGTGCAAGGAGATGGGGCATTATGCCAATCAATGCCCAAATCCAAGGGTTGATGATGATGGCCGACGTCAACAAACTCTTAAGGCTAAAGACAAAGGAAAGTCACATGCAATTTCTATCAGCGATGTGGAGTACGATAACGATGTGGTGAAAGGTACACTTACCATCCACTCTAAAGTAGAAAATGTTTTATTTGATTCTGGATCCACCCACTCTTTTATTTCTGAAGAATTTTCTAAGGGTATCACCGTATTACCTCAACAATTAGATGTTGAGTTAGCTGTGACAACACCTAATGGCACAACAGTCACATCAAAAGTTTATAATTCTTCTCTGATCGAAGTTTGTGGGAAAGTGCTTCCTGCAAATCTTGTGATCCTTCCTATAGTGGAATTTTATGTGATTCTTGGCATGGATTGGATTTCTTTATATGGATCTCATATCAATTTCCAAAGAAGGGAAGTCACATTTCATATTCCATATCAATCTATGATCGTCTATCAATGCAAGGATGAACATAACCTTCCAGTGGAAATTTCTTCCATCTTATGGGTATTGATTCCACTAAATGAAGGTTATTTATCTCAAATGGTTGGTGAGAAACTCACGATTAAGAATATTCCCATTGTACGGGAGTTTGATGATGTCTTTCCGGAGGAATTACTGGGTCTTCCACCAAATCGTGAAGTTGAGTTTTCAATAGAACTCGTACCGGGTGCTTTGCCTATTTCAAAGACACCTTATAGAATGGCCCCAATTGAGTTGCAGGAATTGAAGAAGCAACTCCAAGAGAATCTTGATAAGGGATTCATATGCCCTAGTGCGTCACCTTGGGGAGCACCTGTTCTATTTGTTAAGAAGAAAGATGGATCAATGAGACTCTACATTGATTATCGAGAACTTAACAAGATCACTATCAAGAACAAATATCCTCTCCCACGCATTGATGACTTATTTGACCAACTACGTGGAGATCAATACTTTTCCAAGATTGATCTTCGTTCAGGGTATCATCAATTAAGGGTCAAAAGGGAGGATATACCAAAGACGGCTTTCCATACAAGGTATGGACACTATGAATTTATAGTGATGCCATTTGGTCTTACTAATTCCCCTGCTATCTTCATGGATCTAATGAATAGAGTCTTTAGAGACTATATTGATCAATTTGTGGTAGTCTTTATAGAAGATATTCTTGTCTATTCAAAGAGCATGGAAGAGCATGAAGATCACTTGAGAATTATATTGAAGACCCTGAGAAAGGAGAAGCTTTATGTCAAATTTACCAAGTGTGAATTTTGGCTTCAAAAAGTTACATTTTTGGGTCACATAATCTCAAAAGAGGGGATATCTGTGGATCCAGCAAAAACAGAGGTTATCGAAAGATGATCGACACCAACAACAATAACTGAGATCCGAAGTTTTCTTGGTTTGGCTGAATATTATCAACGTTTTGTAAAATATTTTTCACGATTATCTAACCCACTCACCAAGTTGACTCGGAAAGGAGTTAAGTTTGTTTGGACAGAGGAATGTGAAGAGAATTTCAAGGAGTTGAAAAGAAGGTTATCCAGTGCACCTGTGCTCACACTACCTTGTAGTGGAGAAAGGTTTGTGATCTACAGTGATGCATCGAAGAAGGTATTGGGGTGTGTTCTTATGAAAAATGATATGGTGATAGCTTATGCCTCACGACAGTTGAAAATCCATGAGCAAAATTACCCAACACATGATTTGGAGTTAGCTGCGGTAATCTTTGCATTAAAGATTTGGAGGCATTACCTTTATGGTGAAAGGTGTGATATTTATAATGATCATAAAAGTTTAAAGTATATTTTCACACAAAAAGAGCTGAATATGCATCAAAGAAGATGGTTGGAGCTGATTAAGGATTATGACTGCTCAATCCATTACCACCCTGGGAAAGCAAACAAGGTGGCAGATGCATTAAGTCGACAAGACCATGCTAGTTTATCCATGATGAGGATCACAAAAGATCCAATATTTATGGATTTACAAAGGATGGATCTTGGAATTATAATGTAAGGGGAAAATCTTATCTTTCTCAAATGAATGTTCAACCATCTATACATGTGAAGATTAAAGAGGCACAGAAAGAAGATGTAGAGTTACAAAAGAAGGTGAGAAATGTTCCTGAATTCAACCTTGATTGTGATGGGATAATAAAGTTCAGGAATCGGGTTTGTGTTCCTCCCATCCCCGAGTTAAAGAAGGAGCTGTTGGATGAGGCTCATAGTTCTTCATTCTCTATTCATCCTGGAAGCACGAAGATGTATAGGGACCTGAAAGAGTACTTCTGGTGGGATGGCATGAATAGAGATGTTGCTGAATATGTCTCTCGATGTTTGGTTTGTCAACAAGTTAAAGCTGAGAGACAGAAGTCTAAGGGGATGTTACAACCATTACCCATACCCGAATGGAAATGGGAAAACATCACTATGGACTTTGTCACAGGACTTCCTAAAACATCCAAAGGCAATAATGCAATCTGGGTCATAGTTGATCGTCTTACAAAGTCTGCACACTTCATTGCTATTAGAGAGGATTTCTCTCTAGATCATCTTGCCAGGATATATGTAAAGGAAGTGTTAAGATTGCATGGAGTACCACTTTCTATTATATCTGATCGGGATCCGAGATTTACCTAGAAGTTCTGGTGAAGTCTTCAGCATACTCTGGATACAAAATTGAGTTTCAGCACTGCTTATCATCCTCAAAAAGACGGTCAGTCTGAGAGAACAATTAAAACCCTAGAAGATATGTTGAGAGCTTGCTCTATGGATTTCAAAGGAGGTTGGGATCAACACCTACCTTTGGTGGAATTTTCTTATAATAATAGCTTTCACTCTAGTATTCAGATGGATCCTTATGAATCTCTCTATGGAAAGAAATGCAGGACTCCAACTTGCTGGGATGAAGTTGGGGAAAGAAAGCTATTAGGACCTGATCTCATTGATGAAATGGCAGAAAAGGTCAGATTTATTCAACAACACATAAGAGCAGCTCAGAGTCGACAGAAAAGTTATTTCGACAACCGAAGAAAAGACCTAGAGTTTGAAGTGGGTGATAAAGTGTTCTTACGAATATCTCCCTGGAAGTGGGTTATGAGATTTGGAAAGAAGGGGAAGTTGAGCCCTAGATATATCGGTCCTTTCGAAATACTAGATCGTGTTGGGAAGGTAGCTTACCGATTGGCGCTTCCACTGAATCTCTCTCAAGTTCACGATGTGTTCCATGTATCTCTCCTGAGAAAGTACATACATGATCCTTCACATGTACTCAGCTCAGAAGTTGTACCGCTGGAGCAAGATCTTTCTTATGAAGAACAACCGATAGAGATTCTGGATCGTAGCGAAAAAGTCCCACGAAACAAGACCACTCGATTGGTGAAAGTTTTATGGAGGAACCACCAACTTGAAGAAGCTACATGGGAGCTTGAGGATATGATGAGGGAGAATTATCCTCATCTGTTTGTTACAAAGTGACGAATTTCGAGGGAGAAATTCTTTTTAAGGGGGGTAGAATGTAACACCCGAGATTTTTATGAGTAATATTTTGTTTTTATGTTATATATATATCATCAAAGGAATCTTTCACTACACACTAGCTTGACTTACTTTACACGTAATCGCGACCTTCCTCGATAGCTTGCGTTGTACGCAATACCGGGTTTCACTAAACAACGATATGCTATTAAAATATTATTAAAACTAGCCGTTATGAATAGTAATAACCACTTTTTGAAATTTTATAAATTTTATTTTTCAAAATGGACTTCATTTTTGGATTCTGAATACTGAAATTAGCCTAGGGTGAAATTTTGGTATTTTTCTGAAAACTTTCAATTTTTGATGAATAGTGAAACCACTAAGTGGTAGGTTAAAAACTGAATTTTGCATAAAACTTAATTTTACCGCTTCTGTGAATGGAATTTCGAAAATCCGACAGACACGGTAGATATCAGTAAGTAAAATGTGGTTCAATGAGATAAAAATAATTTTTTGGTGAATAGTAACTTTTTACTTTTTTACCGCGGTTAATAGTAAATAGGGTAACTAAGGGTAAAAATGATATTACTATTACCCTAACACATGTACTAATTCTATTGGATAAGTGTAATTAGACCAAAAACAACCTTATGAATATAATATGACCATTTAGGTCCACTTGGATTAGATTATGACATTTAATATTATTTTATTAAAATCAAAGTTTAATAACTAAAAAATTTTTAATATGGGGTTATACATAAGATAAATTCGACTATAAATATTCATTAGAAAGATAAAAAGATTTCCTACATAATGATATTTTATTTATAATTTTTAGACTTTAAATAAATTATATTATTTATGACTCAACGATGATGCAGTAATTACCCTTTTAAGGAAATGTTAACATAATTGATGTTATAAATGCTCAAATAAATGTAATTTGAGACTTTTTATGAATTACACTAATTTTATAGGTTACTATGATATATTAGTGCTGATTTAATCAACTTGGTTCGAACATATAATTCTGTTATGACTTTCACAAAAATCATATATCAAATAGTGTGAAAATTGACACAAAATAGTTTTTAAATCAAATATTATATTATTAATTGTTATTTTATTCCTAAAAATCTAAGATTAGGCCAAATGACTTATATAAGGATATATATATTAATAATAAACAACTTTGGGTTTGTTTGGCATGTTATAGTAAGTGTATTAACTATATAGTGTAAGAAAACAAAAATTCATGGTAAAAGTTAAATTATTTAACTTAGAGTTAAATCTAATTGATAAGGTTAAAATAATAACCTAAACTTGTCTAAATCCTATTGGCTGATAGGATTTCGACCCATACCCACTTTACCTTCGAAATAATACCCTTTGGAACCATTATAAACCGATTTTGACTTTAATATAAAATAATATTTTGAGATATTCCTAAGGTGCCCCTCTCCTCCCTTATAAAAGGGCACCTCCTCCCCCTCCTCCTCACACCAATTTGAGCACTCAAGCTCCGCCAAACCCTGCCAAAATCCCTTCTCCACTTCCCTAGAATAATCCTAGAGGTCCTGGTCTTCTTCAAAGACCAATCTTAGTTCCCTAAGTGGAGGATTCAAAGAGACGTTTCAAAGAAGAGGTAATATCCATTACCGATCTTTTCAATTTATTTCTTCTTCAACTTCTTCTTATTTAGTTGTTTCATGATAAAGTAATAACATAAGTATTACTTACATACTGATATGTTATTATAAATATGAAACAACCCTAATTCACCTTCTATCCATCCTACGGAAAAATGAAATCACCGCGCGTGCGTACGTACGGAATACCGTCTCTACGCCATGGTGTAATCTATTTTCCACCATCACCTTACAAGGATGGGTATAATGGTGTAATGAGTAACTATATATGATTATTATAAATTGATATTGATACTTAAATAGTATAAATACACTTAAATACAATTCCACGATCATGGGAACAATATCATCGCTCGTGCGTACGTACGGAATACTGTCTCCATGATGTGATGCGACTCGTTCTACATGATCATCATTACATAGTAATTATATAAATGAATTGAATGAATAAATATGATATATGTTACACTAATACCATTCTGGATATAAGTTATCTATAACCTTCAAATAAGAATAAGAATTTATTCGGCAAAACACGAATAAGAACAAAAGGCAATAAAGACCCGAGTAACAAGTAACAATGAAATATTTCTAATAAGAAGCTAAGAATATGACCATATATGATATCATATCAATATGTATGATTCTGGAATAAGTCAATAAAATTATTTAAACCATTATACAGGAGCTTCGGCACGTACAAAGCAAATCGGACCTAAGGTAAGGGAAATATCACAATCTCACTTTTATCTGAGATTGTTTTTACTTTGGTAATTACTGGGGTGTATTTTATTATCCACATCCATGTTCCCTCAATGTGTAATATTATTTCCATCCTTCTACAATAGTTTATATCCAATTTTACCCTTTGTTAAGTTTTTTTGTAAAAGATATGAAAGGAATCTTTTGTCGTTTTTCATACGAGGTACTTTTTGACTTTTCCGACAAAAGTACGAAGAATGTTTTTTTTAACTTATACGGCAAGAATGGATTTTTAAAACATTATTTCCAAGAAGCTTCCTTTACAAGTTTTCAAGTTTATTTTTAATCAACTTCTTTTAGTTTAAAATTGTATGACATGTTAAGAAAGGAAAAGTATTTTTGAAGTAGAAAGGATATTTTCCTCAAGAATGGAGTTCAAATGTTTTATCAAAATTATTTTCCATCTAAGATAATATAGGGTTCTGTTTTTATCCCTATTATTACATTGATTTGATTATGTTTTGAGGAAATTATTTTTATGAAGCCATTTACCTTATATTATTTTTTTTATGATGTCATGATGTTTCAAGAATTCCATTTTTGTTACATGTGTTATGCGATGATATATGATTTATGATTATGTGGCACACATAAGAAAGGATTAATTATAAGATGGGTGGGACCTATATCTCCCTCCAATGCATTGGGTAAAGATTTATATCTCATGATATATACATGGCTAGAATGGAAGGTTATTTCAGTTCAGTGATACAGGACTGAAACGAGGAGTGAACTCGGTTCAGAAATAGACTTTGTCCGCTAAGATAGTCTTGGCAATGAGTCATGACTAACAAGAAATGATTTTCCATGATTATGTGTGCATTCCACAAAGTTTCAAGTTTTATGTTATGATTATGGGGATCTCATTTTTACTTCTATGATTTATTCCATGTTAAGATATTATGATCTCTTTTGCAGGTTATGATTTTCAAAAAGACATGATATGATTTTTATTTCCTTTATTTGCCCTTGCTGAGCATTTGAGCTCACCCTTTTTTGTATGTTTTCTTTTCCCCAGGTCAGGAAGATGGATATTAAGTAGAATATTCTAAAAGGGACCCTAGATATGATGAAATAAATGGGAGACACTGTAGAAGATTTATGAACCAGTTGTTTATGTTTCCCAGTTTCTAAAGACACTATACCTATACGGTCCTTTGTGGTTTTGTCATATGTTGTAATAAGTGTGCTTCAATTTTGAAGTATTAACAATGTATGTAAAGTATGGGTCGTTATAATTTTCTCATGTATTCACTAAAAATATTGTGAATAATTTTAATAAATAAATTTAATTACAATTATTATATATGAAAATAATAAGGAATTTATTTATTACTTTGTTATCAAATATTCTCAAACATCCTCATACCACGGTGGTGGGGGCCACCATGTCCTAGAATCATATTCATTAGAATAGGGGAAACTTTTGAATACACTTAGTGTGTGACCCTCTAGGCCCTTATCTCGATATAAGTTAATACTATTCACATACCAAGAGTATAGTCTAGTAACATATCAAAGCCCCTAAAGTGATAAGGAAAAGTTATAGTAACAACTTCCTTTCCTGTGAACACACACCGTGAAATATATTCTCTTTGACTCATGATATCTCATAAAGTATGATGCACACTTCATGTCATCATCCATTCTTGATTTATTACTTTTTAACCTTTTTGGATGGACTTTCCTTCTTCTGTCATGGCCATGGATTTAATGAATGTACTATCATCTTGGTCATCTAGGGCCAAGATATCACTTCCTTTCAGAAGTTAAAAATTTTATATTGATTACTCAATCAATATAATACCACCAATGATGCACCCAATGAAAGATACCTTGTTATTAAATCAATGATATAGTTTTTATCTCTCATCAAAGTATATAATCAAAAAGTGTACACTTATTATAATCTCAAGTTAGGAAACCATTACATGTAACGTCCCAGACTCGGTAGCCACTCAACAATGCCCTGAGCCTGGTTGGTCACAAGGCTTCAAGTGAATATCACCAAATTCTAGAGGCTTCTGACTATCAGTGAGGGCCTAGGTGAGTCATTGGAAAGACTATTCCCTCATTACCAGAGTATATCACATCGGAAGTCGAGACATTTAATAGCGGAAGCAGATAAACAAGCAGACAATTGGAAATTAAAACAAGATAGGATTATATAATAAATTTAGATATGTCTCATATATAATGATGTAGATGATACATGTATTTATAAAACAACCAAAATAGGTATATGTAAATAAATTACAGTACAAGTCTCCAAAAAGACAAAAAGGCCAAAATTTCCCAATAGCATCGCAAGCCTCGTCAGAGTCCCATGCTCCCTTGCTCTAAATCCACAATCAATAACCTATGTTAGGGCGCTTTCCCCTATTAACACCTACAACCATATAATTTTTTTAGGTCCCCAGGGAGGCCCAAATAAGGTGTGAGATAATATCCTAGTAGGTAACCACCTAAAAGTCTATATAGTTCTAAGTAGCACAATGCAATGAAATAAAAAAGTGTAAGTAAACAGTAATGTAATTATGAAATCCCAAGACACATGATCACTACAAACAACTAATACTAAATATCCTCTCAAGGCTCCCTGAAATAAGTGTCATCTCCTAACAAGGAATCTATAAGCAATATATACAAGCAACATGGACTCATCGTATATCCATTTGTATCCTATCCACATAGCCTTGCTGTATAGTGAAACCATATCAATATCTCATAGCCTTGTCGTACAACCAAGCATGTCATAAGTTCCACGATCATGTTGTATAATGAAGCGAATCACATTCCCATGGTCATTCTATAATAACCAAAGTGTTAGACTAGGAAGGGTCGGATCCAAGGTGTTGAAGATTGAGGAATCCTCAATGATTCCCAAGAGCATCTTGATGGAAACTCGGTATAGGAACCGGTTGGACTCCTAGGAACATGTGTACCAATATGTCTTATACGAGTCCAAGAAATCTGGATCCAAGGGGTAGAAAAGCATGAGGAATCCTATGGAATCAAGAACCAAGAATCGTCACTACTCATGGCATCCACTACCGCATTCTAGATTCATGTAGAGACGTACATGACATCTATACAAACATTCATCCCTTTCATACCATTTAACAATTCAATTCCATATGATTCTACCCACTCATATAATAAATTTCATTCAATTCCATTCAACGAGTATACCCACTCATTTAATACATTTCAAACCAAATACATCTCATGAGTATACCCACACATGTATTCCATTCCCATTCATACATATCACATGGGTATACCCACGCAATTAACTAATTCCAAATAATCCAGTGATCTAATCAAGATTAGCCTAACATGATTAAATAAAGGTGGTAGTACGTATCCTAAGAATGTAATTCAATTCCATTTAATTCCAATTAAGCTTCCTACAACTAGGTAAACTCAAGAACACACCCCTTAGGTGGTTCATCAAAGGTCAAAACCAAGGCAAAGGAATGGAGCACCCCATGGGTGGCCTTGGGTTGGGCCAACAACTACCAATGCATGTCAAGGAGCATATGAGCATACCTAAAAGGTCATATTTCATCTATTTTAGTTTAACATTTCAATTTTAGGCCCACATTGGAAATTTTGGCGGGCGACATAACAACTGATATCTCTATAAAGCACTAAAAGCTGAAAGAAAATTATAGACCACCTACCTTAGCTTGGTAGTGGAGTTCTTGTCTTGTATAAAGTCTTAATTTGACTCAATTTAGGAGAAATATATATAACGGATGAAGAATGAGAAATTAGAGAATATTATATTAAATTCAAATTGCACAACAAATAGCCAAAAGAACTAAGAACGGCTAAAAAGGAATGTAGATATTACTGATGTGGATCTGATGAGACAAACCACACTCAAATTGAAGGTTGGACGAAGAGTAGATCTGAAATCGAAGTTTAGACTCCTTTGAGAGATTCAATGTATGTGAGGTTCTATGTGAAGGATTAAATAGAATTTAGGTTTAATAAAGGATTTAATTTAATTTAAAATCTATTAATATCCTCAAAATATAGAGATCTCATGGTTTAGGTGCACAATTTGGTAAAACATATTCCAACCATGCACAGCTTCCTATAGGCCAAGGGGCACCCACATGGTTTAAAAACCATGTACAAACCGTGCGAAGGGCCTCTATCAAATTCTGTAAAATTTTCAGACCTGTCTATATGGCCATACAGCTTCTCTCACAAGGTTTCAACAAACCATGCAACATATACCACCCCTTTTTTCAAACTTGCACAGTTTTTACTAACAGTGAGGCATGCCCCGCACGGTTAGTACAAACCATGCACCCATCCATTTTCATACCAAAACCTGGTTTCGGACTCAGAACAATCCCCTGACACCTCCAAAACACATGCGATAAAGTTTCACACTCACATAAGGAAATATTTAAGCATTCAAATTGAAAAATAATGTGTTTTTACCTCCTAATAAAACAAAAATTCTTACAATATTTCCCCCTTATATAAATTCATCCTTGAATTTCTCTATGAAGGGTTGTCAAGATTCGTCTAAGAACAAATCTGGCCACTGAGGATGTACATTGTCCTCCCGCTCCCAAGTCTCTCCCTGTAAATGTCCATGCTACCATAGCACCCATACTAAAAGAACTAACTATCCTCAGAGATCCTTTGTGATCTTGTCAATGATATGTATCAGATGATCCTCAAAGGGCTCATCTACCTGTAACTCAACCTACTTGGGATGAAAATAATGAGAAGGTCTGAGTGATAGTGGCATAGCTGAGATATGTTGAAGAAATTGTGCATGGCTCGGTACCTTTGATGTAACTGAAACTAATAGGCTACCGACCTGACTCTCTCCAGAATCTTGAACGGCCTGACATATCATGGTAAAATCTTACCTTGTCTCATGATTCTCCAGTGTCCCAACCTTAGTGAAACATGAAAGAAAACCCAATCCCCAACCAAAAACTCTAGAGGTCATTTGAAGAAATTGGCGTATGATTTATGACTAGATTGTGCTATAGCTATCCATTTATGAATCAACTAGACCTACTCAGATGTCTCCTACATGAGACACGTTCCCAGTAAAGTGGTCTCACCTACCTCTATCCATCACAATGGTGATTGTCATATCCTACCATATAAATCCTCATAAGGTGTCATCTGTATAGTCTCCTGATAATTGTTGTTGTATGAGAACTCAACAAGGGGTATTTGCTTCTCCCAAGAGACCCCAAAATCCAGGACACATGCTCGTAGAATTTCCTCTAGCACTTGTATCATACACTCTGATTGGCCATCAGTCTGAGGGTGGTATGATGTGCTTAGAATCACCTATGTACCCATAACCATATGAACATTTTTTCAGAAATGAGACATAAATCAGGTGTCCCTATCTGAAATAAGAGTGTGTGGGACCCCGTGAAGTCGTACTATCTCACAAATGTACAACCTCAAAATCTCATCAACACTGAAGGTATACTGGATCAGCAAGAAATGAGAAACCGCTGTGATCCTATCAACAAAAAACCACACATCATCATTACCTTGAGGCGACCTCAGTAAACCAGTCATAAAATCCATCGTGACATCATCCCATTTCCACTCCAGAATAGGTAGCCACTATAAAATCTCAGTCATTCGCTAGTGTTCCGCCTTCACCTATTGACATGTGGAACATCTCATAAAAAAACCAACTATTTATTGCTTCATACCCAGCCACTAGTACTGATGAAACAATTCATAATACATCTTGTTGACTTTGAGATGAACCACCCAAACTAAAGAATGAAACTCATGTATCATCTCCTTGTGTATATCCACTGGAACCCAAATGTATCCATGGATATATATGATCTCATCCTCACCTATGGTATAACTAGGGGGTGTGTCCTCACCTGCCACACTCTCCTGTAGGACTAGGCCCTCATAATCTGATAGTTGACTCATCCTCACTCTCTCTAGTAGGGTAGAGGTCACAACTAAGGATGATAGATAAGTATATCTCTGACTGTCATGCACCTCTAGATGCATCTAAAAGAACAACGTCATAAGCTTCCACTTTCTACTTGCCTAATGCACTACCTATATCTGAGTCCCCCTACTCAGTGCATCGGACGCTGTATTTCCCTTACCAAGCATGTATGAAATCTCAAAGTCAAAATATTGTAGGTACTCTACCCACCTTCGCTACCTTAAATTTAGATCATGATGTGTAGAAATATACTTGAGGATTTTGTGGTCTATGTACACTACAAAATTCTATCCTAATAAGTAATGTCTCTAACAGAATAGTGCGTAAACAACCGCAGCCAACTTGAGATCATGTTTTGAGTAGTTTCCCTCATGTGGCCTCAACTGCCAAGATCTGTAAACCATGACTCTATCTCCTTGCATCATCACTACTCCCATCTCGATACCTGATGTGTCGCAATACACAATGTATCTCCTACCCTTCTCTTGCAGTATCAGGACTGGTGCCGATTTTAACCTTCCTTTCAACTCATGAAAGTTTGTCTCTCAATAATATGACCATAAAATCTTCACACCCTTCTTATTCAAGCCTATCAATGGTGCTATTAAATGTGATAAGTCCTGTATGAAACACTTATAGTAACTAGATATCCCCAAGAAACTCTATATGTCAAAAAAAATTGGTTTTTTTCTAAGAAACCATAGATCTCACCTTATTTGGGTCTACAGATACTCTTATCTATGAGATAATATGACACAGGAATTGAATATAATCCATCCATAAGTGGAACTTTATGATCTTAGCATATAACTAATTCTCTATCAATGTATTCAAAACAATCTCAAGATGGTTGGAATGTTCATGCCGATTATGAGAATACATGAAGATATCATTCATGAAAACCACCACAAATGAGTCCAGGTAAGGATGGAACACACAGTTCATCAATGCCATGAAAACTATTGGTTCCCTCATGAGACCGAATAGTATAACCAGATACTTGTATAGACCATACCTTCTATAAAAATTTGTACAAGGTATGTATGCAGGTAGAACACACACATGTTGATATCTTGACCTAAAATTGATTTTTGAGAACACACAGGCTCCTCTAAACTGGTCAAACAGGTCATCTATCTGTGGTAATAGATAAAAAAATTAATCATAAGTTGGTTTAGTTTATGATAATCCATGTATATCCTAAAAGTTATGCCTTAATTTTTTTAGAAAAAGGACCAGAAAACCCCACAGAGAAGTACTAGGATGGATAAACCCCTTCGCCTCCAAATCCTCTAGCTTCCTCTTGAATTCCTGCAACTCTGTCATAGTCATCCTGTAAGGAGGAATGGATACTAGTGAAACTCCTGACACTAGATTGATATAGAACTCCACATCTCTCTCATGAGGTAAATAAAAACAATTGTTGGGAAACATGTCTCTAAAATTATCAACCACTAGGGGAAAGTTTTCCTGACTCACTCCCTGGTCATCCTGATTCAAACTAGTAATTTGGGCTATCATTCCATCCAACTCATGATGCTTGGGTCCAAATCAGCTCGCCTAGACACCCCATTCACCATTACGAATATACAGTGTACCCTATGAGGATGTGAAAGTCACCCTATGGTGATATCAGTCAACAAAATCTTGATAAGCGACTAGCCAGTCCATCCTGAGTATGACATCAAACCCTATCATCTTGAGGACATACAGATCCCAAATTAAGTGACCCCCACCAACCTTAAGGGGTCACTCCCTACACTAATTCACATCTTCCATTCTGATTCCCAACGATGTTTCTAGCTTTATAACACCCTTATAAATCAAAACAATAATCTCAAGTATTTTCACCACTGGTGCAGATATGAAACTATGTGATGTACTTGTATCAAAAAGGGAAGATGCAGTAGTATAGGCTACTAAGATCATACCTCTCAACATATATGGTCTGGAACCTTGCTCCTTGAGGGTATATTATTCCTTTATTGGAGAGACTATGCCTTCATTATCAAAGTATATCATAAAATAAGTCAACACATTTAATAACAAAAGTAGACAAACAAGCAGACATATGGAAAGTAAAACAAGAAAGGATTGTATAAAAAATCTAAATATGTCTCATATATAATGATGCAGATGATACATTTATCTATAAAAATAACCAAAATAGGTACATGGAAATACAATATAGTGCAAGTCTCCAAAAATACAAAAAGTACAAAATGTCCTAATAGCATTGCAACACTCATCTTGGTCCCATTCTCCTCTGCTCTAAAGCTACAATCAACAACCTATGTTAGGGATCTTTACCCTATCAACACCTATAACAATATAATTTGTTTGGGTCACCAGAGAGGCCTAAATAGGGTGTGAGATAACATCCTAGTAGGTAACCACCCAGAATTCTATAAAATTATTAGTACAATGCAATAAACTAAAAAGGTGTAAGTAATCAGTAATGTAACTATGAAATACAAAGGCACATGACCACTACAAACAATTAATACTAAATAGCCTCTCAAGGCTCCATACAACAAGTTTCATCTCCTAACAAGGCATATACAAGAAATATAAACAATAAACACAACCTCACCGTACAAGCATCCACATCTTGTCCACATGGTCCTGTCGAATAATGAAACCATATCAATATCCCACGGCCTTGACATGCAACCAAGCATGTAATAAGTTCCATGACCATGTTGTATAATGAACTAAATCACATTCCCATGGCCAAACCATAATAACCAAAGTGTCATACCATGAAGTTCTAGATCCAAGGTGTAGAAGACCGAGGCATCCTCAATGGGTCCCAAGAGCATCTTGATGGAAACCCAGTATAGGTACTGGTTGGAGTCCTAAGAACATGTGTACCAACACTTCCTATGTGATTCCAAGCAATCTGGTTCTAAGGGGTAGAAAATCCTAAGGCATCCCACAGAATGAAGACCCAATAAGCATCACTACTCAAGGCATCAACAACCATGTTACAAATTTATGGAGAGTCATCCATGGAATCTATACAAACATTCATCCATTTCATACCATTTAACAATTCAATTCCATATTATTCTACCCACTCATAAAATCAATTTCATTCAATTACATTCAATGAGTATACACACTCATTTAATACATTTTAAACCAAATACATCTCATGAGTATACCCACTCATGTATTTCATTCCCATTCATACATATCACATGGTTATACCCACCCATTTAACTAATTTCAAATAATACATTGATCCAATCAAGCTTAGAATAACATGTTGACACAAACCAAGGAGGAAGTACATATCCTAAGCATGAAATTCAATTCCTTTTAATTCTAATTAAGCTTTCTATAACTAGGAAAACTCAATAATACACCCCTTGGGTGGTTCGTAAAAGTTAAAAACCAAAGAAAAGGCATGGAGCACTCTATGGGTGGCCTTGTATTGGGTAAAAATCACAAATGTATCTTAAGGAACCTATAGGAATCTCGAATAGGTCCTATTTAATCTATTTCAATTTTGGGCTCGTTCCGGAAAGTCTAGTGGGCAGCATAATGGCTGATAGCTCTATAAAGCACCAAAATACAAAAGAAAAGTATACACCACCAACCTTATCTCGGTAATGGAGTGCTCATCCAATATTAATTCTTGATTTGACTCAGTTTAGGAGAAATCTAAAGAACATACAAAGAATGAGAAATTATGGCATATTAGCCTAAATCTAAATAGCACAATTGATAGCCAGAATAATTGAGAATGGATAAAATGGAATTTATATCTTACCAATGTAGATCTTATGGGACAAACTGTTCTCAAATCATATGTTGGATGAAGAGTAGATTTGTAATCAAAGTTTAGACTCCTTTGAGAGCATCAATGGAGGTGAGTTCATGTGCATCGGATGAAATGAAATTTAGGTTTAATAATGGATTTAATTTAATTTCAAATTTATCAAAATCCTCAAAATACAGGGGACACATGGTTTAGGTGCATGGTTTGGTAAATTATGTTCCAACCATGCATGGATTTCTGTAGGCCAATGGTCACCCACATGGTTTACTCACATAGTTTACAAACCGTGCACAAATCGTGCAAAGGGCCTCTATCAAGTTCTAAAAAATCTGCACACCTATCCACATGGTCATGTGGCTTCTCTATCATGGTTTCAACAACAGTGTGTCTTATACCACCCTTATATCCAGACTCTCACGGTTTTTACTAACCATGCAGCCTGCCCTGCACTATTTGTATAAACCGTGCGCCATGCCATTTTCATCCCAAAACCTAGTTTCGAGCTCCGAACAAGCCCTAAACACCCCCAAAACACCTGATCTCAAGTTTTTCACTCACATAATTCCATATTTAATCATTAAAATTTAAAAATAATGGATCCATACCTCATAAGAAAACTCTGGTTCTTACATTACACATGTTCACATATAGTAACTACCAATGACACCTGAAACATGTGGTGTTCCTATTGGAATATTATTCCTCATGATATTATCAACTCAAGACCACCAAGTGTGAAAATCGTGAGAATAAGTCTCAATGATTATGATCCCCCAACACCTGATAGTCATACATTATTTATTCCCAGTCATCATGATGTATCTAAACCATAGAACATATGTTTAAGAATAATTTCATAGTATCTAAAGGTTCTCATTATAGCCTAAGAACTGATATAACCTTATAATATGAAAATAATTTATGTACATTACTATTTATATAGTGTAAATATAAATTTCAACACTTTCATGATAATTTTTCATCATGAATAACTCACTGTACACATGATATGGTAAAATAAAAGTATTTTTCAAGTTGGGTCTAGGTCACCCGCTTTTACAATATAAAATGTATCAAACACTTTTCTAAATGTGATTTCTTGAGTTTACTTTAACCATATCACAAATTATTTTCAAATATGGTGTGCCTTGTATCCACATGACATAATTAATATATATATATATATATATTATTTAATCTTTTATGTAATTCCAAGTGCGTCCTTTCCCTCACTTATAAAAGGAAACCTACTCTCCTCTATTATTCAAAACGTTTGAGCCTTTTAGATTGAATAATACCTACCATAACACCATCCTATATTATTTTCCCACATCCTGGAGCTTTTTTTCTTTTCAAAACACCATCCTTTCAAGGCTTAAGGTGTAATACAAAGGTAATTTCTCAGTAAGGGGGTATAACTCTTAACTGAGTACTTTTGATTTTATTTCTTCTTCTAATCCATCTAAATATGTTGTAACCATATTAAAATAATAACTAAAGTATAAAAAATATATAAATCTTCCATTATGATTATATTATAAAAAATTAAACCTTTTTTATCTCCTATTTAAAGTGAAAACATTGCTCGTAAATACGTATGACTTACTATCTCCATGTAGCGGTGTAATTTTTTTTCATCACCATTTTACTTGGATGGATATAAAGATGTAACTAATGAATATATATGATATTAGTTAAATAATTATGGTTATATAAAAATAATATATCATTTTACTTCTTTTCCTTCCACTTGTTAAGAAATGATAATGTCGATCGTGTGTACGTGTGGACTACCACCTCCACGAAGCGATGTGATTTTTTTTTCATATCCACCTTCCAAGGGTGATAATAAATATGTATATAATGAATATATATGATATTAATATCTTTATTAACATTATATAGATGTTTTAACCATGAGAATTATGTAATTAATGAAACTATTTAATCAAAACATACATGAAAAATGAAACAGTTAACACTTAGAAATAATAATTTTAATAAGAAATTATTAATAAAAAAGTATTGAAATATTATAATTTGATTATATATGATATTATAAAATTTTATATGGTTATATTATATAATTATAATAAATTTAAATTTATTATATAAAAGGTTAAAATCACTTATGAAGAAATTTATACTTGAGGTAAGGGTATATTTTACAATCTCATCCTTATTTGGGATTATTTGTGTTCAAGTTTCTATTGGGGAACTATATGATATTTTTATCTTAAATCCCATATATTTTATTCTTATATAGTTATTTAGGGGTATTTAAAGTATTAGTTCCATTTTTACCTTCTTCATCAATAAAAATACTAAAATAATATTTTAAATGAACACTGACTTTTTGTTGATTTGGTCGGGAATATTTTTCTTCCATGTCCTTTTTTTTTATAAAATATTTTCATGAATGTTTTTTATATCCTCAAATGATTGATTAAATTCATTTTTACCCCATTTTATCTTTATATAAAATGGTTTAAAAGGAATATTATTATCATTTTCTAAATTATTCACTTTTTACTGAAGGTTTGAAGGAATTTTTTTAATGTACACAGCACAAACGAGTTTTATCATCATAATGACAACTTTTTTTTAAGATTACAAGTTTCTATAGTTATTTAAAAAAGAAATTACTAATATTTTGGAAATTTAATTTTAAATAAGTTATGTCAAAATAAAAAGGGTATTTTCCTCAATAAATGTTCATGTGGTCTTTTAAAAGTATTTTTATTTATGTCAGCATCCTTTTATGAATCTTGTGATTTACTAAGGCAATACTCTAATGATACCATCCACCATATTTATTTGGATGTATTATGGTCAGTTTGACTAGGTAATGTATTGGCATTTGGTATGAAAGTTCTTCCAATTTGGATAGTTATCTATTATTAAGGCATGTTGATTAAGTTGTATTATTTATTCATATGATGAATGCATTGGAATTATTATGTGATGGGTGGGGCATTAAATTACATAGCCCATTTATAAATCAATAGGCTATATAATACAAAATATGTTGGGTATTTATCCAAGGCCTTACCCATTTATGTAAGAAGTCTTGGAATGAGGCTTCGATAGTAAGTTTAAGATGCTCGGTATTATGAATTCTATCATTATGAAATCGGTTTTGTATGTATATGTGATTTCATTAATAGTTATGATATTCATGGATAAGTTTAAAGTTTATATGATTATTTATATGAAATTTTTTTATCATTATTTATTCGTGCCATATTATTCATTCCTTATTTATTCTATGATAGCTTTCACTATATGAATTCTCTTACTAAGAATTTTAGCTCACGCCTTTCTTATGTTTCTTTTCCCTAGGATACTAGGAACTTTATTATGATTGACATGAAAGGACATTCTAGAGGATATAATAATGTTCTGAAACAAAATACTAGGTTTTATTTTATGTTTTCAATGTAATGTGAGATTTCAAGAATGTATCTAGTTTACAATGACTACTAAACTATTTGGTCCCTTGGGAAGTGATTGCTTGTATCAAGTGCCAATATAATAAAGTAACCACTGGATCTGGGCTACTAGAGTTAGGGCATTATAGATTTTGACTAAACCACCTAACATAACTAACATAAGAAAAAACTATTTAATAAATAAATAACACATGATAATAAATAATCCTTATAAAATTAAATATATAAAAAAATCTTAGGAAATTTTTAAATAAACTTAATTTTTTATAGGAAGTTGGGAATATCCACAAAGTGAATCAGAACCTAAGGTAAGGGTTTTTTCATCTCAATTTTAATTCTTTGAGATACGATTCATATTCACTACAAGTTTTAATTTGTGGTTTATTTATTATACATATTATAATTTTAATTAAATTTAAGGAATTTGAAAATCCATCTCACATTATATCTTTCATGGGATTTCTATTCAAAAAATACCAATGTTCTCAGGGATATTTGTATCTATTTTCAATTCCATGAGACATTTTTTATATTTTTCACTATCATTTATTTTATATGGTGTATTCACTACCCTATTACCTTCAAGTAAAGTGAATATATTTCATTTCATGATATTTTAATATCCATTTCATGGTAACCCTCTTATGTTATTTTTATTCTTATATTACCATTACTATAAAGGTTTTGTTTACTCAACTCTCTTTTTTGAGTTAAAATGGTTATTCTTAAACTTCATTCATCTAATATTGTTTTATTCTAACCTAAGAATTTATTTCATAGTACTTTATCTTCCACTTTTGGTGAAATTACTTTTTAATTCAAAACTTTTACTTTGATGAATTTATTTCTCAAAAAGTATATCATTGCTGAGAATAAATATCATCCTCTTTAATGATGGTTTCCCCTCCGTATCCATATTTTCTTATCTCACCAATGTTCTCCTTTACATGAAAAACCCAATTATGTGTTATCTCATGTGACCTTCACATTTCTCTTTTCCTCTTTTCAAAAGGAAGTTTTATTACCCCATTTCACGATGAGGGTTTCAAAAAAGGTATTCTAAAGTATTAAAATGGGTTTCCTTCCATGAACATTTGATTTATTTTCCAGTCCACTTTTCCTTAGGATAACCTTTATATATTTTTAAAAACTCCATTATTGAGGATTGTTTTTAAAATTAAATGTTTTCAAAAAAAATTACCTTTTTAAACATTTTCTTTTAAAAGTGACATGTAACTTATTCTTTAATGAAAATGTTAAAAAAAAATTCTAAAAACTCTTTTATGGTTTCACATCTATATTTCTATTTACCGAAAAAGGGTTTTATTTATACATAAATTATTTTTCATAAATTACCCTATAAATTATCTTATACTATTTTGGGGGATTAAACTCCTAGAAATCCATTTATTCTTTTAGATTGTCTAATAATCCATTATTTAGAAACATGGTTATTCTTCTAATTCATTTCCTATTTTAACACTCTATATTTCCTTCCTTTTAATGAAGGGTGTTCACTTAGATTCCATACATCAATTGATTGGCTATATTATTAACTAAATCGCATACCTTTTATCTATATAGTGTAAATATCATATACCTTGTCATATTTATTGAAGGTTATTTACCTATAAAATTACTGAATATCTTTGGATACCCATTTATGTTCCATGGGTTTATCATGTTATGATTATTTATGGAATTATTAATGATTTAATTATGTGAATCTATTTGAAAAGGACATGAAACCCATTTCATTTCCATGGGTTCTTTACATTATATTGAATGATTGATTTCAAGTGGCATAAGTAAGTATGGATGAATGGTGGGTAGGTCCAATATATCCCTTCAATGAATTGGTTAAAGTTTTATATCTCATGATACATTTATACATAGGAAACATTTATTTGGTCACAACCATGGGTGAAAGTGAGTGACTCGTGAAGGTGATGTTTTCCTATGATAATGTTTGTGTGGTGTTACATTATCATGGATCGTGTTTATAGACTAATGTTTCCACACTATTTTGATTCATGTATTATGTTATATTAATACTTATATCATGAATCGTGATTTGTGATCTATGATTTGTTTGTTATGATTTTCATATATTATTTAAATGTACCTTTATTATACCCATATGCTTATCTTATAACCACTTATGATCTTTGATTGTTACTGCTTATGTTTACCCTAACTAAGAATTTTAAATCACGTATTTATTATTTTTACATTTCTATAGGTTATAAAGATGAATTTAATTTATGATAAGTCTATAAGGCGGTCTAGTGTGGTTCAATTGTGGAGAAATGTTCACAAGTATCATAAAATAAGTTGTTTCTGTAGTTGATCCTCTAATACACTAAACTTTATATTCTTGTAATTATGTGTTTATTTATCAAATTTGATGTTTTACAAATGGATATGATGTAAAATAAAGTTTTTTTAGATTGTTTCATCTCACATTGTATTAAATCTTGCGTTTAATGAAATTTTTTTAACACTAGATCTGGAAGGGTTGGTTTTAGGTATCTCAATTATAGCTTATGATGATCTAGAAGTTTTACACTATAGGTTCGGTCACATTAGTGAGAAGAATATTAAATTTTTATGGGATAAGGGAATACTAAATCTTTATCATATGGAAAGTGGAAAGTATGAAGGTTGTGTACTAGGAAAACAGAGAAGGGTATCCTTCAACTTGGATGGATGGAAGCCTACGGATTAGAAGTTAGAGATAGTATATTCAAATGTTTGAGAATTTATGGATTTAATTATTGAAGTGTAAGTATAATTTTTTTAGGTGTTTACTTGGAGGAAATATTTTTAAAAAGGGAATTTTTTTATAAGTTTAAGTGCATCCAAACAGACAACAGTAGTGAGTACAATAGACACAACATATAGAAATGTTTTCAAAAGGAATGAATAAAATATAAGAAGACTATGATTGTAAATCTATAATAGAATAGAGTATTTGAAATAATGAATAAGGATTTAAAAGAGAAATATAAAATTATACGGCTGCACTTAGTAATGTCTAAAGGTAATTTGGGTGGAGGCACTCAACATGATGACATATACCATAAATAGAAGTCCAACATTAATAGTTGGGTAGAAATTTCCAGAGAATTTATGGTCTGGAAAATTATTGTAATTTTAACATCTTATAATATTTAATAATTTACCATATATATATTTTAATGTTAATAAAAGTGATAAATTTTAAAAAAAATCCAAAATGTCTTTTTCCCTTGGTTATGAAGATGAAAATTTTGGATATCATTTGTGGGATGATGAAAGAAAAAAAATTGTGAGTAGAGATTTCTTCTTAAATGAAAATAATACATGAAAATAACAAAACTTGTATGAGAAATAATTTAAAGAAATATAAACTATTTAAATCTAGGTTGATTAGTGAAAGTTTACTAGAAGTTCTAAACTTCCAGAGAATTCATATGTGAGTGTTGAAAGAGCCAGAAGTCTAGGAGAATAACCATTGAAAATACTAGAAAGTTCAAGGTTTTATGGAGATTGAGTGGGAGCACAAAAATCAATTTCTCTAGATGTTAGAGTACCAGAAGTTCAAATATTAAAATAAAGAGTAGAGCCAAGAAGTACAAATTAACCAAATCAGTTGAGGAGATCAACTATATTTAGAAATCCAATTCAAATATTTAGGTTTAATATAAACTCTATACTTCTAATAGATATAGGAAAACATGGGAATATAGAGGAAGTGGAATTTATCATTGATTCAAATAGTGGAATTTAACTATGAATGAAGAGATGGATTCATTTAAGTTCAATGGGACTTGGGAGATGGATTAAATTATAAAAGGTAAAAAGGCACTTAAAAATAAGTGGGTTTAATGGATTAGTAAAGAGGTATATGGAAACAAAATATATAAATCATGACTAGTAGTGAAGGGTTTTCAACAAAAGGAATGAGTCAATTTATTGGAAATATTCTCACCAGTAGTTAAATATTCTAACATGTGTATAGTTCTAAGTATGATGGCATCATAAAATTTATTTCTTGAACATATATATGTTAAGCGAACTTTCCCTTATGGTGAGTTGGAGGAAGAAATTCACATGAAATAATTATTAGTTATACCAAAAATTGGGAATCATAATTTGGTATATAGGTTAAAGAAAATTTTTTATAGACTAAATCATTCACTGTGATAGTGTAATTAAAAAGTTAAATCATTTATGTTGAAAGAGAGATTCAGTATATGTAATGAAGATCTCTTTTATTATCAAAAGAAATGGGATTATGGAAATTCAATTATTTTGAATTTATATGTCAATGAAATGTTTCTGGTTGGACTAGATGATCAAAACATTTTGAAATTGAAGAATAAGTTATTTGGAAGTTTTGAGATGAAAGATCATGTGCAAGCTAAGAAGATATTGGAATGAGGATATAAAATGATATAAAGACCATAACTTTGGTTATATCTCAGAATTATTATATACAGAAAATTGTAAAAATGTATTACATGATGGGATGAAAACCAGTTACTACACCTATTTCTAAACTATCAAAATCAAAAGCACCATTAATAGTAGAAGAGCATCGATACATAAAAATAGTTATTTATTATTTTTCTGTCAGAATTTTAATGTGTACGATTATAAGTACTCAACCAGATATAGAATTTGTAGTGGGAGTTGTGAGAAGTTTTATGTCTAACCCTAGAAAGGAAAAATGGGAAGTTGTTAAGTGGATCCTTCAATATTTAAAAGGATCATAAGATATCATTCTATTCTTTGGGGAGGAAGATATGTTACAAGGTTTTTTTGACTCAGTATTTTTAGGAGACTCAAACAATTGAAAGAGAACAATAGGGTTTTTTACCTATAAAGGAACAATATTTTTTGGGATTCCAAGGTTACAGAAGATCGCTACCTTGAGTACAATGAAATCTGAGTATGTACCTACAAGAGAAGCTAGGAAATAAATAGTTTGTTTAAAGTAATTACTAATGAAATTGAAAATAAGTTAGGAAGTATAGATTATTTTATATATCTATCAAAGTGGGATTCACTTGAATAAAAATAAAATTTTCCATGAAAGGGAAAAGCACATTGACTTGAAATACCACTTGATCATAAACATGTTGGAGAAGAAGGTGTTAGATCTTCAGAATATAGTTGGTGGACAAAATACAATGGATATGTTCACTAAGACTTTAATTTAAGAAATTTTTAAGAAAAATAATTCCTCAATAAGGATTATATGAATGGAATAAAGTGTAGGATAAATATATAACATAGAATAAGAAGAAGAAGAAAAGGTTTTCTGTAAGATGTTTCCTTAGGAATTTCACTGAAATAAGTATTAGTGTGGGATATTGTTAAGATATGAATCCTAGTTTTCATAGCACTAAAGTTTCACTCACCAAAAATATGTTTTCTAGAATTTCTATCAGTGGTGGGTGATGGGGATCGATGTGTGAATAGTATAAGTTTAACCAGAAATAACAGGACCATCATAAGTTTAGATCTTTGGATGGTGTCTTGAAGTTATATAATGTTCAATGATCTATCTAGAATAAATTATCTTAAATGAAGACTCTAGAAGTGTTTATTGAGGTGATAAATCAAGTTCAAAGAGTTTATTGTTTATTAACAATGAAATTCCATAGAGAGTCTCTCCATGTATATGGGAAGGCGGTGTGACCTGGACAATCAGGTAAGTTTCCTATAAAAGGAAGTGGGGACTGGCCCTAAATAGTAGATCATAAAGATGAATAATGTACGTGAAAATTACATGATGAATTAGAGAATTAAAAATTGTTTAATTAATTTTAATGATTTAGTAATTACAAATATATGAGTTGATTGTATCTTTAAAATTCTAGTAATAAAATAGCGACATAATGTTTCTCTTATACATGTAGTACAAATTTTTTGAAACACATTGATCTCTTATGTTTATTATTTTTGGTAATTTAATTATATATATTATAATTTGTTAAATTTTATTTCTTTTTTATATACATGTGATTCATTTTATTTTAAGTGTGTGCAAGATTAACTTAGTATTATGGGTAGGGTTCTTTGAATTCCAAATCTTGGTATACTTGGTTGAGGGGGGAAAATACTTCTAGAGGATCGGGTTTTTTTCAACACTAATATGTGTGTAATCTTCCATTGTATTGATGTGTTTAAGTTCTAATGGTTTTATCAGTAGCACAAGATATATAATTTCTAGTGTTTCATATTTTCATCAATTTGGTTTTTTCCCTCCCCAACAACCACACCACAATGATCCTTTGGAAGAAAATAAAAATAATGAGGGAGAGGAGATGAGGAGAATTGAGAGTACATTGAATCATGAGACTTTTATCTGATGGTATAAGGGGTTTATGCACTCAAATAAAGTATCTAGAGGCTGGTGGGTGGGCCATAGGTTTACTAGAGTTTCAAGGAAAATAATAAATTTTGAGTCAAGGAAGACTCGACTCTCTAGTGAGTGTGGCCTATTGTGGTTTATATTGTAAATATTTTTATGTATTATTGATTGAAATAACCTCCACTTTACATGTCATGGGAAACTAGGGGTATCTGGGTGGGAAGTCTAGGGAAACTTGTTTCTTTAATTTACGATCACAATCTGGATATCATCACTAAGATATATTTTATTCTAATTATGGGATTATACCCCATAGTTAAACCAGTGAGGATAATGAAGAGTGTTAGGGAAGGTTATTTTTTATCTAGTGGAAGTCTTTTTTAGTAAGTGTTTATCCTTCTCCTCAATTGTACTAGTATCTCATAGGTTCCTATAATAATTTTTTTTGTGTTTTACTTTATTTTTCCTTGAAAATTTATTTTTTAAAAATTGGAATCTTATATTATACTCTCTCTTATCCCTTTTCAAAAAAGGTTCTTATTTTATCACATTTTATTTCCCTTTAAAATGGTTTTATAATGAGCAGTTCTTAAAAATTGATTGTCTTGTGTTATAAGGGAAAATGGTTTTAAAAAACAAGATCATGTTACTTGTTTTTCAAATAAATAGAAAACTTAATTTGTATATGCATTGAACCGGCCTGGTCTTTCATTTGAACCAATTCTTGAACCAATCCTCCATTGGAATAAGGGGAATCCCTGATCCCCCAAAATTAAGAAAAACATAAATGGTATCAAACATCACTATTTGGGATGAATTCAGACTCAAGAACCCAAAAAAATACATCCAGGCATTCTATAACTAAACAGGAATAAAAAGGAATATACTAGATAAAAATATGTTTATACAAGCCTTTTAAATAATCTATAAACTAAAATTAAAACAAAATTTGAATTCTAGGGAGCCTGAAAACCAACACATACCACCAACTCCATGTGACTCTCAATTAACCACCGTGAACCAACATCCTCACCCACCTTACACAAGAGAGTGGTGCCCAACAATTTTTAATCCAAGACCTGAGAAGCCTTCATAAGACATGAAGAATACATAACCACCATTGTGAGTATATATGGTGTCATCCAAAGGCTAGTAGGATAACACCTTGACTCCATTCTATTACTTTTATAAAATAAACCAATTTCACTAGTTTGAAAATAAGTAAATATAAATAGATTTTTATTTAATTTTCATGGTTTGAAAACAAAAAAAACACTTAACATGATCATTTTGAAATTATTTCCTTTTAAAACCCAAAAAAATCTCTTTTTAACATTTAAAAAACAAGCTGTTTCCCCTACTTTAATACCACGGTATAGACACCGATGCAAATAAGAAGCAAGGGAAACCATATAACACAATACTCAACCATAAATAGCCCATGCATCAAATAAGAACAAGTAAAAGGGAAAGAAGATCACATGATAAATAATTAATAAAGAAACCATAACATATGATACATTGTAACACCCAGATGCTTTTATGAAATATTCCTCTTCAAATAGTTTTAATTCTTCAATAGCTTGCATTACATACAATCGTGAGTTTAAATGAAACATGAGATTCTATTAGTATAAAATAACTATTATATCCTAGATGTTAAGTTGGCGGGAATAAATATGAATAACTAACTTATGAAAACATATGGTGAATTAATTGGTTACCAATTATTTAAAAATGAAAATATAAACCAATTAAATGTAGAAGAAATATTTCTATTTTTGTATTAATAAATTAAATTAATTACAATTATTAAACGGTATTAACGAAATATATATGTTATATATTCAATAAAATATTTTTGATATTCATACAATAGATTTATTAGTCATAGGATATGAATAAACCAAACATTTCATATAAAACCCTATATTTTTCAAAAGGGTAATTTTAGCACCTTTTAATAGAGAACCCATTTTAAATCAAAATTTTGAAACTTTTATATTTTTTATAAGAAAAAATGAACTTATAATTTTAAATATTAATATAAAAATTTACTCTTTTTGAATTTTTTGTTTGTTTTTTTAATAAGTTTCATGTTTTGATGAATAGTAAAAAAACATACTAAATTTTAATTGAAAACAACTTTTTTCATCGAAATAATTTATATGGGTAAATTATATTATTTAATAGTTTTAAAGTATAACTAGATTATATTTTTATCAGTTAATACAATTTAGTTCATTGGAATCAATTTTACATTGAATTTAGATATAAAAACATTTCAATATTTTGTATGTTTTAACTTTAATAACCTGTTTTCTCACTCCGTCAATGGGATTAATTTTAAATTAATTTCTACAACTTATATGTTTTGAATTTTGAAAAATGGATTCAAAATTTAGAATCAATGGGTTCAAATTATGTAAATAGAATTCTTTTATTTTGATTCATTATGAATAGTAACTTCAGTACTTTTTTATTAATGTGGTAAAAGGTAAATCGGGTAATTAAGGGTAAAAATAATATTATAACATTACCATAAAACTTGTCATAATATCATTATATGAGTGTGTTTCAACCAAAATCATCCTTTTGTGTAAATTATATCATTTGGAATCCACTTGGATGATATTTTTACATTTATTATATTTTATTTAATGAAAAGTTAAAGATATCTTACTTGAATTTTAAATAAATATACCATTTAAAATATAGGGTTATACAGAAGATAAATTCGACTATAAATAGTCATTTTAAATCTAAAATTTCATTCTTTATAATTTTAATTTATTATAAATTTTTAGGAAATAAATAATTTCCTTAAAGATTATATAATGATGATGTAGTAATTATTTTATTAATGGAAATATTAAATAAATTTTTTAAAAAATATTAAAATAAATTTAATTTGAGATAATTAATGTAACCAACGAATTTTATATATTACCTTGACCCCTTAGAGATATAATAAAATATTTGGTTTTAAGTTAACATGTTATCTTTCTATTTTTAAAAATCTAATAAATGAATAGTTTCAAAATTGAAACTATTGATATTTTATCAAAATAATGTTTTATTAAATTATTTAAAAATATTAAAACATTTTTAAAAATATAAAATAATTATTATATGGTCTAAAATGTTCTAAATATTTCATTTATGGTTTAATTAACATCAAATAAGTAAAAATTACACTCTTTCAATATTGAAAATTTTGTTACCTTAGTTAAAATTAAAATAGGTTAACTAATGGTTAATTAAAATGATAAGGTTTAAATTAATACCAAAACTTGACAAAATTTCATGAATTTATGAGATTCCGTATTATAATATCTTATATTCTAATTAATGACCTTTTGGAGGTATTTTTATGGGTATTGATTTTATTATAAATTAATATTTTTGGAGATTCCAAAAGTGCCCCTCACCTCAATTATAAAAGGGAACCTCCTCCCTCACTTATTCACTTCACTTTGAGCCCTCAATATAGGCCATCCCCTATCCATTTCCCTTATTAAATTCCTTATTCACATTATATAGGTTCTGGTCTTCTCAAAATACCAACTCTAGATTCCTTAAGAGGAGATCTAGAGGGAGCTCATCAAAGAAGAGGTAATATCCTTTACTGGCTCTCTCATGATCATTTCTTATTATACTTCCTATCCATATGTTGTTTCTATTATGAAGTAATAAATCCAGTATCATTTATATTATAATATGTTATTATAATTATGTAACAACCATATTCCACCTTCTATCCATCTTAGGAAAAATAAAATCACCATGCGTGTGTACGTATGGCTTACCGTCTCCACGTCGTGGTGTAATCTATTTTTCACCACCACATTTTTTGGATAGGTATAATGATAGAAATAATAATAATATATTATTATTATAACATTATATTTATTATAGAACAAAATATATATTATCTACTTCCTTACCTTTTTACTATTGAGGAAATAATATCATCGCTCGTGTGTACGTACGGTCTACTGTCACCACGATGCGATGCGTTTTATTCTCCATGATCACCATTAAATTATGATTAAATAAATATATATAATTCATAAATATTATACCTATTTCCTTATTATCATTATTTATATTATAGAACTATATTCTATGTGCAAGAATCCAAACTTATATGATAAAACATGCATAAGAAAGTGAAGGATTTGATACCATAAAGGAGTAATAATTAAATGAAAAATGGGTGATAAGATGATAATATTTGATATCATAAATATATATGGTTCTATAGTAAGTTAATGACATTATTTAAATAATAATACATGAGGTTCGGATATGTATGAATGAAATCGTACCTAAGGTAAGGGTTAATTTCACAATCTCATTATTATTTGAGATTTTTTATATGTATGTATTTACTGGGGTATATTTATCTTCAATGTCCTTGTTTCTTAAAAATATATTACAAAATATTCTTATTATTCTTATAAAATTGTTTAAATCCATTTTTACCCATGTTTTACTTTTTACTAAATGGTTTGAAGGGAATCTTTTTTCATTTTCCAAATGAGGTAATTTGTGACTTTTTTGGAAAAAGTATGAGAATAAAGTTTTCTTTTAACTTATACATCATGAATAGATTTTTACAATTTCATAACACCTTATTTACTTAAATATTCCCTTATAAGATTAAAATTTTATTTTCAAAAAAAATTAATATAATGGAATTTTAATAAAAGATAATATTTTCAATGAAGAAATGATATTTTTCAAAATAATGATTTTCAAGTGTTCTATAAAAATTATTTTCCATCTAAGATAACATTATTTGATGTTACATATGTTTTAATGGGGATATTTTTCAAGAATATTATCCCTATTATTCCTATGGTTGGATTATGTTTATGATGGAATGATATTTATTAAACCCATTTCTTTTCAATGGGTTATGTTATGACTAAATTATGTTTATAAAACCCATTTCATTCCATGGGTTCTGATATGGTGAATGATTTATGTTATTTTGGAACACATATGTATGGTTTTTCATTATGTGATGGGTTTTACCTATATCTCCCTCTAATGAATTGATTAAATATTTATATCTCATGAGATAGATAGGGTTGGAATGGGAAATGATCTCGATTTAGTAATACAGGGAAATAATGGGAAGTAAACCTAGTTTAGTAACACATGGAAGGAATGAGGAGTGATCTCAGTTCAGTAAAGCTATTTTTCCACTATGATGGTCTTGTAAATGATCCTTGACTAATATGGAATGATTTTTTATACTTATGTGTATGCCACAAATTCCATGTCTTATGTTATTCTCTCTAGGAATATATGGACTGATTTTTATGAACTTATACAATTTATCCCATGACATAATATCAAGATATTTTCTATATAGGATAAGATATTTAAATGTTATATTCTTATGTATTATGATTATGATATGATTTATATCTCCCTTTTTACACTTATTGTTCATCTAACATCACACTTTATTATGTTTCTTTTACCCAGGATATGAAGAACGGTAGTAAGTAATATGTGTCGAAAAGGGTTCTAGATATAAAGGAATAAGTAGGAGATGATGTAGATGATTTTATGTACCAATGGTTTATGTTTCCCTGTTTCTAAAGACACTAAACCTATACGGTTCTGAAGTGGTTTTATTATGTTTTGAAATGAATATTATTCTATTTAGAATTAATATCTATATATGTAAAGTATGGGTTGTTATATTTGGTATTGAAGTAAAGGTTTAGTTAAAATTTGGAAACTAGGATTAGAAAACATTAGTAAGAACCCCAAGGATAAGTCTAAGTATAGGTTATAATCCTAGTGTTTTGGTATCGATCATGAATAACCTAGGATAAAACCTAAGGTTTCATAAATTAAAATTTTATTCTTGATTATTTGGTTTTACCATTACGATTAGTTTTTCCCATATTATGCTTCTTGGTTTTAGTCGATGGTTGGAACCTAAAGGAATTTTGTTATTGTTGAATGTGATAGGAAATTAAATGACTTTCCTCCTGAATAAATGGATGTTATGGGAGTTGTAATAAAAATTATTTTGTTATGATCACAAAACTTTAAAAATCTATAAATCATGCATGACTTCCAAATGACCAACGGAGGGAACAAAATTCTATTGAGTCCTTCATGAGGCAGCATCCACCTTCTATTAGTGGGTCTTCTGATCCACTAGTGCCTAAACAATGTATTAATACCACTAAAAAATATTTTTAGTTCTCTAATGTTCATATCATGATAAATTCATCCTGGAAATCTATTTTTTTGATGGTTAATTTGATCAATGGTGGAATATTATCAAGAATATGAGGCAAAGATATGAAATTGACTCTATGGAATGGGATGAGTTCAAAAACTTATTTTTTAATAAGTACTTTCCTTTTATTATTCTAAAGAAGATGGATAAGGAGTTACTGTAGCTTAAGAAAAAGGATGATGAATTCATTGGTACCTACAAAGAAAATTTTAAAAAACTTTCAAGGTATGATTCTATAATTATCATCCAACCAGAGAGTAAGATTGATTGATTCTTTAGTGGCTTAAAACCAATTCTCTAAAAGTAATTATCCATAAGGTACTTCAATATTTGTGAGGAAATAGTTCTATGTGCTCTCAAGGTTTAAATAGATATTGGAGTTACACATCAATATTATGAGTTTTATAATAATAGTAAAATGGAAATCAAGGGGAAATACAAAAATCATAGTGAAAAGAAGATGATATTTCCTTTATACTCAAAGTGTGGAAAGAAACATGGAGGAAATTGTCTTAAAGGGATTAGTGAATGTTTTAAGTATGATAAATAAGTTCATTGGGATTTTGAATGATGAATTAATGGAAAAAAGATAAATAACAATGTGAATAGAGAAAAGGAAACACATAATATACCTCCCACACTTCAATGTTACAGGTGCAAGGAAATGGGGCATTATGTTAACCAATGCCCTAATACAAGGGTTATCAAAGATGATCGACGTCAGCAACCTCTTAATGCCAAAGAGAAAGTAAAATCACATGTGATCACTATTGGATATATGGAGTATGAAAATGAAGTGTTTAATGTAAAACTTACCATCCACTTTATAGTAGAAAATGTTTTATTTGATTCTAGATCCACCCACTCTTTTATTTCTGAAGAATTTTCTAAGAGTATTTCCATATTACCTCAACAATTAGATGTTGAGTTAATTGTGAAAACTCTTAATGGAACAATGGTCTCATCACAAGTTTATAATTCTTCTCCGGTTGAAGTTTGTGGTAAAGTAATTCCTGGAAATATTATGATTCCTTCTTTAGTGTAATTTTATGTGATTCTTAGCATGGATTAGATTTCTCTATATAGAGCTCATATTAATTTCCAAGAAAGGGAATTCACATTTCATATTCTGAATGAATCTATGGTCATCTATAGATGTAAGTATAAATATGAACTTAAAGTGGAAATTTATTTCATATTATGGGTATTTAATCCTATAAATGTAGGTTATCTATCTCAAATGGTTGGGGAGAAACTCACCATTAAGGATACACCTATTGTACAGGAGTTTGTTGATGTCTTTCTGGAATAATTTCCATGTCTTCCACTAAATTGTGAATTTGAGTTTTCAATAGAACTCATACCAAGTGATATACCAACTTCAAATACTCCTTATATAATGGACCTAATTGAGTTGTAGGAATTGAAGAAGAAACTCCAAAATAATCTTGACAAGGGATTTATACACCCTAGTATGTCACCTTGGGGTGTACCTATGACAACCCTTCTTTTATTACAAACTTAAACATGATTTATTACATAAAACTTCACTTGATACAAGAAAGAAGATCAAGAGGTTTAGTGTCTTTGGGGCTTAGGATCATTACATAAAAACTTAAAACATGAAATACAACATCTTTATTGAAAACTTCCTTTACATGACCACTACATTCCCTCGTACTTAGCATTGCATGGGATAACCTGAGGACATGCATAAGAAAAGGGTGAGCTATAAATCCCAGTAAGGGAGTACACATGGATTAACATGAGGAGTAAAATACATGTTAGACAATAGGAATATCAATATATCATAAGAGAAACATGAACATAAAGTCATGATAAAGCATGACAATCATAACATGGAAATGTGGCAACAACACTTATCATGGAATTAGGAGGAGCCAAGGCTCATTGCACATAGAACATGAGTAAATCCTCATTGCACATAAATCATGAGTAAAACCTCGTTGAACTTTAATTAGCATGAGTCAACACTCATTTCACATGTTGTATCATGATATTATACTTTACCCAATGCATTGGAACGCTATAAGGGCGCACCCTTCTTAAACATTTCATTTCATGCATAAGTGTGCTACGTGGATCATAAAACATGGATTCATAAAACATAATCATTTATTCCACAATTAAGGAATGTGTAATTAATACATGAAACTTTATAATTAATAAGTAAATGTGCATAAAGTTGAATACCCTTGATGGAGAAATAGGCATGGTATTCACTACACAATGGCATTGGCTTAGAAAATCGGTGCAATTTCGGCAGCGTAACGGCGTGACATAAGAATTCATAAAAATGGTTGATGAGAGAGAAAGGGATTCCTCATCATATTTACATGTAATGTAAAGTAAGGAGGTCATATAGATACATTTCCCAACAATTATAATGGAATTTAGATTCATGATACAAAAGTATTGCTTGAATGTAAAAGAGGAGAGAGAAGTTCCTTTCGGAATTTCGGCATAGTAACGGGTGTACATGGGAGGAATTTAGTGAGATAGAAAGTGGTCTCCCATAAATAAAACATAAGTAAGGTAGTATGAGGGAGGTTTTAAACCATGCCCCAACATTCATAATTGAAATTAAAAGGGCAAAACAACATAAAGAAAATTGGACAAAAATGAGAAAGGAAGAAAAAAACCCTTACTTGGAAGTGTGCTTCCAAAGGTGAGAGAGAGGCTTGTGAGAGGATTTTTGGGAGCTTGGGGAACCTTGGGAGGATTCTATAGAGATTTGGTCAGAGTTTGGACGAACTTCAAAGGCTTTTAGTGATGAGGAAGTGGGAGATTGGGTGGGTTTATATAGGAAAGGTGAAGAAATTCTTTATTATTTAGGTTTGGGTCCCCTTATATTAAATTAATCCCAACCACAAACCATCCCATGGTTTTTTCCCATGGTTTTTGGAAAAGGGGAGAGTAAAACAATATTTTATAAGTCCAAAGTCCGAACCTCTTAAAATAATATGGTTTCTTATGTGGAGGTGCGTCACACTCCCATGGAAATTAATTTAAAAAGACAAGGTGTTTAATAAGTCTTGAGGGGTGCATTAATGCTTTGAAAAGTAAGTCAAAAAAACCCAAAATCACATTATTTTAATGGTAAAATATATATTGGCCGAAAATAAATCTTATAGTATTTTATTACATCACTATTGGGTCATTATGATGTCATAAAACACATTATATATTTAAACGGTATTTAATTTTTACCCAAAAATTTGACTGTCTCAGAAAATTATGAAAAATTCACTATTGGATAATTTCAACATCCTGATTCCAGAAATAACATTTATTTTATCTAAATAATTTTCTAAATATGTTAATTTTCACATTTAAAATAAAAACCGTCATTTATCGAAAATTCACGGGTTTTGATAGAAATGGATTTCAAACCGTAATAAAAATTATAATTGCATTCATAAAATTATAAGATCATTTATATTTAATAAAAAATAATTTAATAATAATAATAATATTTTATTAAAATATGATTTAATTAAAAAATCCCTTAATTTAATAAAATTGAATTCTTAATTAAATAATAACTAAAAACATTATTTGTACTTTAAAAACTATTTACAATGTATCAAAAATGACTAGAAATTATATTCATTATTATATAAAAAAAATAATTTACATGAACATAGTACTAGATATTTGTTACATAACCCCTTAAAACATTTGCATAAGACCTAAGGGTAAGGTGTGCGATGGTGACAGACTCTTGGGGTGGATCGGATAACATCGCTCGAGTGGTAATCTCTATCAACTTCCAATTTTCTCGTAGACGGTCCCGTTCAAGCTTGACATGGAGAAGCTCAGCTTGGTCTTGGTCAAGATCTAAGCCCAAGGACACCACCACTTTTCCGAGCTCCGACAAATGGGTTTCGTATGGAGCAATTCTACTGGATGAGGCCATCGCTTCTTTTGTCTGAGTAAATTTGGATTTGTTAAAGTCTTATATTTATACTAATCATGTGATCACTGTTCAACGGCTATATTAGCAATGGTCAAAATCCTTAACATAAAACCAAGGAAGTTGAAATTTTATATAAACATAAAGAGAAATTTAATTAGATCAAGATGGATTTCCATTAATGAAACTTTGGGTCATTACAATATTCCCCCCTTAAGAAATTTTGCCCTCGAAATGTTTCTTTTCCCACACTAAAACAGATGTGGGTAACTCAGCTTCATCATTTCTTCCTATTCCCAAGTCACTTCTTCAAACTTGTGGTTTCTCCACAACACCTTGACGAGGGGCATTGTCTTATTTAGTAGAACTTTTTCTCTACGATCTAATATCTTCACTGGTTGCTCCTCATAAGAAATATCATCTTCCAATTGTACCACCTCAGAAGAGAGTACATTTGAAGGGTCCGGTATGTACTTCCTTAAGAGGGATACATGAAATACATCATGTACTTTGTCCATAGTAGGTGGAAGTGCTATTCGATAGGCCACAACCCCGACACGATCAAGAATCTCGAAGGGGACGATGTACCTTGGACTTAACTTCCCTTTCTTTCCAAACCTCATGACCTTCTTCCTTAGAGATATGCGTAGAAAAACCATTTCTCCAACTTTAAACTCAAGGTCTCATCGATGATTATCTTCATAACTCTTCTGTTGACTCTGGGCTGCCTTGATATGCTGTTGTATGGTTTTCACCTTCTCCGCCATTTCTTCGACCATTTCTGGTCCAAGAAGCTTACGTTCACCGACCTCATCCCAACACGCCGGTGTTCTGCACCTTTTCCCATACAGGGCTTCATATGGTGCCATTTGGATGCTCGAGTGGAAACTATTTTTATAAGAGAACTCAACCAGAGGAAGATGTTGATCCCATCCTCCTTTAAAGTCCATTGAGAATGCTCTCAACATGTCCTCAAGAGTTTGGATAGTCCGCTCGGATTAGACATCAATTTGAGGATGATAATCCGTACTGAAGTTTAGTTCAGTATTCAGAGCATGTTGAAGACTCTTCCAAAACTTAGAGGTAAATCTTGGATCTCGGTCATACACAATAGATAGTGGTACTCCATGAAACCTTACCACTTCCCTGATATATATTTGTGCCAGTTGATCCAATGAGAAATCCTCCCAAATAGAAATGAAGTGTGCATTATTTGTAAGATGATCCACAACAACCCAGATTGAATTGTTGCCTTTGGATATCCTTGGAAGTCCGGTGACAAAGTCCATGGTGATGTTCTCCCATTTCCATTCTGGTATGGGAAATGGTTGCATCATCCCCTTAGACTTCTGCCTTTCTACCTTCACTTGCTAGCACACCAGGCACTTTGATGTATATTCAGAAATCTTCTTCTTCATATTATCCCACCAAAAGTTTTCTCAGATATCTCGATACATCTTTGTGCTCCCTGGGTGAATAGATAAATTTGAACTATGTGTGTCGTCCAAAAGTTCCTTCTTCAGCTCCAGACTTGATGGAACACATAGTCTTTTCCCAAACCGCACAATTCCTTCTTCATTAGCATTAAACTCTGAGGATTTCCCCTTTTTTATAGCTTCCACTTTTTCCTGAATTCCCACATCATCCTTTTGAGCATCCTTTAACCTTTCCAAAAGAGACGGTTGAGCAATCATTTGTGAAAGGATTGATTATGTTCCTTTCTTTATGATTCCCATGTCCATCTTCATAAAGTCTAATAAGATTGGATCCTTCTCAATTCTCATCATTGATATAATCGTTGGGTCCTTTCTAATTAGGGAATCTGCCACCTTGTTCGCTTTCCCAGGGTGGTAATGTATTGAACAGTCATAATCCTTGATGATCTCTATCCATATTCTCTGGCGCATATTAATCTCTTTCTGTGTGAATATATATTTAAGACTCTTGTGGTCAGTATATATCTCACATTTCTCTCCATAGAGATAATGCCTCCAGATTTTCAAGGCAAAGATCACAGCCGCCAACTCTAAATCATGTGTTGGATAGTTTCGCTCATGGATTTTCAACTGACTTGAGGCATAGGATATCACTTTATTATTCTTAATTATCACATAGCCTAAGCCCTTCTTTGAAGCATCACTGAATACCACAAAAAGTTCCCCACTTGTGGGTAAAGTGATCATGGGCGCAGTGATAATCCTCCTTTTCAACTCCTTGAAGATTTCTTCGCATTCATCACTCCAAGAAAACTTTACTCCCTTTCAAGTTATCTTGGTAAGAGGGTTGTAAAATCATGAGAAATTCCTCACAAATCATCGATAATATCCAGCTAAACCCAAGAAGCTACGGATATCTGTTGCCGACGTTGGCCTCAGCCATCCCTCAATTGCATCTGTTTTAGAGGGATCCACAGATATCCCATTGCTTGTGATGATATGTCCCAATAATGAGACATCTTTCAACTAGAACTCACACTTTCTATACTTTTCATAGAGCTTATCCTTGCACAAGGTCTCTAGTACAGTTCTTAAATGATCCTCATGATCCTCCTTGGTTTTGGAGTTTATTAGAATATCATCTATAAAGACTACCACGAATTTTTAGAGGTAATCTCTAAAGACTCTATTCATAAAGTCCATGAAGATTGCTGGAGAATTGGTGAGTCCAAAAGGCATTACTATGAATTCATAGTGCCAGTATCTTGTGCAAAAAGCAGTCTTGGGGATATCTTCCTTCTTCACCCTTACTTGATAATATCCCGAGCGCAAGTCCACCTTGGAGAAGTATTGTGCTCCACACAGCTGATCGAACAAGTCATCAATTTGTGGGAGAGGATACTTGTTCTTTATCGTGATTTTGTTAAGTTCACAATAATCGATGCAAAGCCGCATTGACCCATCCTTCTTCTTGACGAAGAGGACTGGTGCACCCCGTGGTGAAGCACTTGGGCATATAAACCCTTTATCCATATTCTCCTGTAGTTGTTTCTTCAACTCTTCAAGATCTACAACAGCCATTCTATATGGAGTCTTGGATATTGGTAAAGCCCCAGGTATAAGTTCAATTTAGAATTCAACATCTCTTCTAGGAGGAAAACCAGGAAGTTCCTCGGGAAACACTTCCACGAATTCCCTCACAATAGGCATTTCTTCAAGGATGGTTTCTTCCTTGGACTCAATCATCTGAGCCAGATACATGTGCTCATAGTGAAGTAATATCCATGCTTGGATGATTGAGCTAAAGTAGATTCATCTTCCTCCTTACACTTGTAAAGAATCAGGGGTCGATTCTCCAAATAGAGTGTGATTTCCCTCTCCCGAAAATTTATGTTGGCTCTATATAAGGAAAGCCAATCCATGCCAAGAATCGCATCAAATTCCACCAAAGGGAGTCTGACGAGGTTCACTAGGAAACTCAATCCACAGATTATAACAGGGTAGGACTTATATTCATGAGATGCAATGATGGCCCCATTTTCTATACTCACCGACATCTTCACTTCCATGATTTGTGGTGGTGCGGTATTGTTCTACTAAACTTTAGAGATATAAAAGAATGCGTAGAACCTGAATCAAAAATTATGTTCGCTATTCTTGAATGAATAACTAGCGTACCTATCACCACTTCGTTGCCGGGGTTCACTTCGGCAGAAGTGATGGAAAAAGCTCTTCCTTGCTGCCTTGGAGGTTGTTGGTTGTCTCCAAAAACCCTTGGATTAGGGCACTGATTTGAAAAATGACTCGATTCTTTGCATTTGTAGCATTGAACAATGCGTTGAGGTTCGAACGAAGCGTTCCTCTCCTCTGTCGCAGTTGCGGGTCTTTCTTGCTGACAATTAATAGCTAGGTGCCCTTCTCTTCCACACCTGAAGCATTTTCTCATCCCCTTAAGGCAATTTCCAGGGTGCTTCTTTCCGCACTTTTGGTAAGTGGGGTGCTGGATCTTCTTAGTACCGTTGGATTTATCCATCGGACCACCAGCATTGAAGTCTACCTTACGCTTCTTGTCCCCATGATACCCCTGTGATTCCCCAATCTCCATTTCGACCTTGAGGGCACATCAGACAATTTCCTCATAGCTGTCGAAGTCACGGGTCGCTAATGATTTCCGCAAGCTAGGCTTCAGCCCACCAAAGAAGCGGCCAACCTTGCATTCGAGGGTAATGACAAAGCCAGAAGCGTATCGTGCAAGCCTTGTGAAGTTTTCCTCGTACTCTCCAATATATTCTTCATCTTTTTTCTTGAGGGAAAGGAAGTCCCTTTCCATCTTAAGCAGGAGGGTGCACGGAAAATATTTATCGAAAAACAACTTCTGAAAATCCTTACATTTCAACGCCTAGATCTCCTCCTTAGGCTTCTTATTTTTTATCAACGTCCACCATTGATCAGCTTCACCCTCCATACGATAAGCATCCAGGGGAACCTTCTCTTGTTCAGAACATTTAATGATGGATAAGATCTTTTCAATGGAGTTGATCCATTATTCAGCGATCGTGGGATCGGATGATCTACTAAAAGTAGGATGCCTTTGTCTCATGAATCTCTCGATAGCGAATTTTTCTTTCTTAGGGGGGTTGAACGTTCCTCTTGACCCGTGTTTCAATTCAGAACTTGAGTTAGATGATAGAGAAGTGTGACAAAGTTCGCGATTCCCACTCCCATTGGATTGGGCATCTCATTAGTACATTCATCGCACTGATCTTCACAACGGTTGTTAGTCCGAGTCCTCCTATTACCGGCCATTGGCTGGAATAAAAGGAAATTTAGGGGTAACACATAAAGGGTAATCCAAATAAAAAAGTTGATGACTTATAAATAAACTTTTATTTCCTTAACTCATGAGTCTATATGCTTCAATCTAGGCTTTTCATGATCTACTTTATAACATATATTCGTAGGGGAATTTTTTTAATTCCCTTAATAAGGGTTCATACTAAGCTTGTGAATTTTTTAAAACATATCCCCTGGGAGTGTCGTAACCAAGAGTGCAGCAAGGCCCATTTTCATGCACCAGTTCCCGTTCAATTCTAGCTCAAAGTGGTGTTTTTGGGTTTTACCCCTAGGATACATCTGTGCTAGAGCCGCCTCTACCTGCTCATATCCAGACAGGGGTGTATTTGTTTGATAAACCACTTACTCAGTACTTACCAAAACTTAGGGATGTTTTTATTATACTTAGTCTTGTATCTAAGGCTTTACTAGGGTTTCCTAATCCCAAAAATAACTAAACCTGTCCTCTGATACCAACTATGACAACCCTGCTTTTATTACAAACTTAAACATGATTTATTACATAAAACTTCACTTGATACAACAAAGAAGATCAAGAGGTTTAGTGTATTTGGGGCTTAGGATCATTACATAAAAACTTAAAACATGAAATACCACATCTTTATTGAAAACTTCCTTTACATGACCACTACATTCCCTCGTACTTAGCATTGCATGGGATAACCTAAGGACATGCATAAGAAAAGGGTGAGATATAAAGCCCAGTAAGGGAGTACACATGGATTAACATGAGGAGTACAATACATGTTAGAAAATAGGCATATCAATATAGAATAATAGAAACATGAACATAAAGGCATGATAAATCATGATAATCATAACATGGAAATGTGGCAACAACACTTATCATGGAATTAGCATGAGCTAATGCTCATTGCACATAGAGCATGAGTAAATCCTCATTGCACATAAAGAACGAGTAAACCCTCATTGAACTTGAATTAGCATGATTCAACACTCATTGCACATGACTTATCATGATACTATACTTTACCCAATGCATTGAGCGCTATAAGGGTGCACCCTTCTTAAACATTTCATTTCATGCATAAGTGTGCCACATGGATCATAAAACATGGATTCATAAAACATAATCATTTATTCCATGATGAAGGAATGTGGAATTAATACATGAAACTTTATAATCAATAAGTAAATATGCATAAATGTGAATACCCTTGATGGAGAAATGGGCATGGTATTCACTATACAATGGCATTGGCTTAGAAAATCAGTGCGATTTCGACAGCATAACGACGTGACATAAGAATTCATAAAAATGGTTGATGAGAGATAAAGGGGTTACTCATCATATTTACATGTAATGGAAAGTAAGGAGGTCATATAGATACAAGTCCCAACAATTTTAATGGAATTTAGATTCATGATACAAAAGTATTGCTTGAATGTAAAAGAGGAGAGAGAAGTTCCTTTCTGAATTTCGGCATAGTAACAGGTGTACATGGGAGGAATTTAGTGAGAGAGAAAGGGGTCTCCCATCAATAAAACATAAGAAAGGCAGTATGATGGAGGTGTGAAACCATACCCCAATATTCATAATTGAAATTAAAAGGGCAAAACAACATAAAGAAAATTGGACAAAAATGAGAAAGGGAGAAAAAAACCCTTACTTGGAAGTGTGCTTCCAAAGGCTAGAGAGAGGATTGTGAGAGGCTTCTTGGGAGCTTAGGGCACCTTTTGAGGATTATATATAGATTCTAGTAGAGTTTGGACGAACTCCAAAGGCTTTGAGTGAGGAGGAAGTGGGAGCTTGGGTGGGTTTATATAGGAAAGGTGATGGAATTCTTTATTATTTAGGTTTGGGTCCCCTTATATTAAATTAATCCAAACCACAAACCATCCCATGGTTTTTACCCATGGTTTTTGGAAAAGGGAAGAGGAAAACAATATTTTATAATTCCAAAGTCCAAAATTCTTAAAATAATAGGGTTGCTTATGTGTAGGTGAGTCACACTCCCATGGAAATTAATTTAAAAAGACAAGGTGTTTAATAAGTCTTGAGGGGTCCATTAATGCTTTGAAAAGTAAGTCAAACAAACCCAAAATCACATTATTTTAATGTTAAAATATATATTGGACGAACATTAAGCTTATAGTATTTTATTACATCACTATTGGGTCATTATGATGTCATAAAACACATTATATATTTAAACGGTATTTAAATTTTACCCAAAAATTTGACTGTCTCAAAAAAATATAAAAAATTCATCGTTGGATAATTTCGACGTCCTGATTCCAGAAATAAAATTTATTTTATCTAAATAATTTTCTAAATATGTTAATTTTTACATTTAAAATAAAAACCGTCATTTATCAAAAATTCACGGGTTTTGACAGAAATGGCTTTCAAACCTTAATAAAAATTATAATTGCATTCATAAAATTATAAGATCATTTATATTTAATAAAAATTAATTTAATAATAATAATAATATTTTATTAAAAAATTATTTAATTCAAAAATCCCTTAATTTAATAAAATATATTTCTTAATTAAATAATAACTAAAAACACTATTTGTACTTTAAAAACTATTTACAATGTATCAAAAATGACTAGAAATTATATTCATTATTATATAAAAAAATAATTTACATGAACATAGTACTAGCAATTTGTTACATAACCCCTTAAAACAGCCGCATAAGACCTAAGGGTAAGGTGTGAGATGGTGACAGACTCTTGGGGTGGCTCGGATAGCATCGCTTGAGTGGTAATCTCTATCAACTTCCACTTTTCCCATAGACAGTCCCGTTCGAGCTTGACATATAGAAGCTCAGCTTGGGCTTGGTCAAGAGCGAAGCCCAAGGACGCCACCTCTTTTCCGAGCTCCGATAAATGGGCTTCGTATGGAGCAATTCTACTAGATGAGGCCATCGCTTCTTTTGTTTGAGTAAATTTGGATTTGTTAAAGTCCTATATTTATACTAATCATGTGATCATTATTCAACGGCTATATTAGAAATGGTAAAAATCCTTAACATAAAACCAAGGAAGTTGACATTTTATATAAACATAAAGAGGCATTTAATTAGATCAAGAGGGATTTCCATTAATGAAACTTTGGGTCGTTACAGTACCTATTCTGTTTTTTAAGAATAAAGATGGATCAATGAGACTATGTATTAATTATTGATAACTTAACAAGATCATTATCAAGAAAAAATATCTTATTCCTCGTATTTATGAATTTTCGATCGACTACGTCGAGCTCAATACTTTTCCAAGATTGATCTTCATTCTGGATATCATCAATTAAGGTTCAAGAAGGAGGATCTACCAAATATGGTATTCCATACAAGGTATGGACACTATGAGTTTATAGTGATGCCTTTTGGAATTAATAATTCCCCCATTATCTTCATGTATTTAATGAATAGAGTCTTTATAGACTATCTTGATCAGTTTTTGGTAGTCTTTATAAATGATATTCTTGTATATTAAAATATTAAGTAACAACATAAAGATCACTTGAGGATTTTTCTGAGAACCCTAATAAATGATAATCTTTATGAAAAATTTACCAAGTGTGAATTTTAGCTTCAGAAAGTTTCATTTTTGTGTCACATAATATCAAAAGAGGGGATATCTAATGATCCAGTAAAGATGGAAGTTATTGAATGTTGGCATAGACTAACCACAGAAACTATGCTTCAAAGTTTTCTTGGTTTGGATAGATATTATAATCGTTTTGTGAAATATTTTTCATAGTTATCTAATCTACTCACCAAGTTGAGTCAAAAAGGAGTTAATTTCATATGGATCGAGGAATGTGAAGAGAATTTCAAAGAGCTGAAAATAAGGTTAGCCAGTTCATCGGTGCTCACACTACCCTATGGTGGAGAGAGGTTTGTGATCTATAGTGATGAATCCAAGAAGGGTTTGGGATGTGTTCTCATGAAAAATGATGTGGTGATTTCTTATGGGTCCTGAAAATTGAAAATACATGAGAAAATTACCCAACTCGTGATTTGGAGTTAGTTTTGGTAATATTTTCATTAAAGATATAGATGAATTGTCTTTATGGAGAAAGGTATAATATATATACTAACCATAAAAGTTTGAAGTATATTTTCACTCAAAAGGAGATTAATATGCATCAAAGAGGGTGGTTGGAGTTGATTAAATATTATGAATACTCAATACATTACCACCTTGGGAAAGAGAATAATTTGGAATATGATTTGAGTAGAAAGGACCATGCTATAATATTTATGATGAGGATCACAAAAGATCCAATATTTCTGGATTTTAAAATGATGTATCTAGAAATTTTAAAGGAATGGGATAAATATTATCTTTATCAACCATATATACAAGTGAAGATTAAGGAGGTTTAGAAGAATGATATAGAGCCAAAAAATAATGTGAGAAATGTTCCTGAGTTCAACCTTTATTGTGATGGAGTAATATGATTTAGGAACTATGTTTGTATCCCTCCCATACCAGAATTAAAGAATGAGCTATTGTATGAGGCACAAATTTATTCATTCTCTATTCATCCTGGAAGAAAAAAAATTTATAGGGATATGAAAGAGTATTTATAGTGGGATAGAATGAAAATAGATGTTTTATAATATGTTTCTTAGTGCATGGTTTTTCAGTAAGTTAAGTCTGAGAGACAAAAGTTTAAGGGGACGTCACAACCATTACCCATACCAGAATCGAAATGGGAAAACATCACCATGGACTTTGTTTTCGGACTTCCCAAAACATATAAAGGCCATGATTATATATGGGTTATATTTGATCACCTTATGAATTTTTCACAATTCATTTCTATTAGATAATATTTCTATCTTGATCATCTTTCCAAGATATATATAAAAGAAGTGGTAATATTTCATCGAGTGCCACTTTCCATTATATCTGATCGGGATCTGAGGTTTACCTCAAAGTTTTGGAGGAGTCTTCAATAGGAATTGAATACATAGTTAAGTTTCAGAACTTTTTATCATCCTCAAATAAATGGTCAGTCTTAGAGGAAAATCTAAACTCTAGAAGACATGTTGAGAGTTTTTCTCTATGGATTTCAAAAGTGGTAGGGATCAACACCTACCTTTGGTAGAATTTTCTTACAACAATAGCTTTCACTCCAGTATTTAGATGGATAATTATTAATCCATATATGGTAATAAGTGAAAGAATCCAACATGATGGGATGAATTTGGGGAAATAAATCTATTAGGACCTGATCTTGTTGAGGAAATGGTAGAAAAGGTCATATTTATTCAACAAAACATAAGAGTAGCTCAGAGTTGAAAAAAAAAGTTTTGTTGATAATAAATGAAAATACCAAGAGTTTGAAGTGGGTGAAAAGGTATTTCTATGAATATCTCCTTGTAAAAGAGTGATGAGATTTATAAATAAGGGTAATTTGATCCCTAGGTATATAGATCCTTTTGAAATTTTTGATCGTGTTGGGAAGGTAACTTATAGATTGGCGCTTCCACCAAATCTCTCTAAATTTTATAATGTGTTCCATGTATCTCTCCTGAGAAAGTAAATACTTAATCCTTAACAAGTACTAAACTCATAATTTGTACCATTTAATAAAGATCTTTCTTATGAAGAACAACCAATAGAGATTCTGGATCGTAGTGAAAAAGTTCAACGAAACAAGACCACTCGCATAGTTAAAGTTTTATGGTGGAACTACTAATTTGAGGAAGCTATGTGAGAATTTGAGGATATGATAAAGTAAATATATCCTCATATTTTTGTGTCTGAGTGATGAATATTGAGTGTGAAATTAATTTCATGGGGGAAGAATGTAACACTTGGATGTTTGTATGAAATATTCCTCTTTAAATAATTTTAATTCTTCAATATCCTGTATTACACACAATCGGGAGTTTAAACAAACCATGAGATGCTATAAGTATATGATGAAAATTATATCCTAGCCATTAAGTTGGAAGGAATAAATATGAATGACTAACTTATGAAAATATATGTTAAATTCATTGGTTACCAATTATTTAAAAAAAATATAAACCAATTAAATGTGAAATAAATATTTCTATTTTTGTCTTAATAAATTAAATTAATTACAATTAGTAAATGATATTAATGAAATATATGTGTTATATATTCAATAAAAATATTTTTTATATTCATCCAATAGATTTTATAGTCATAAGATATGAATAAACCCAATTTTTCACATAAAAACCTATATTTTTCAAAAGGTTAATTTTACCTCCTTTTAATGGAGAACCCATTTTAAATAAAAATTTTGACACTTTTATAGTTTTTATAAGAAAAAATAAACTACTTATTTTAAATAGGAATATAAAAATTTACTTTTGTTGAATTTTTTGTATTTTTATGATAAGTTTCATGATTTGATGAATAATAAAAAATATATACTAAATTTTAATTGAAAACAAATATTTTATCAAAATAATTTACATGGGTAAATTATATTATTGAATAGTTTTAAATTATAAATATATTATATTTTTATCAATTAATACAATTTAGTTCATTGGAATCAATTTTACATTTAATTTAGATATAAAAATGTTTCTATCTTTTGCATGTTTTAACTTTAATAACCAGTTTTCTCACCCTGTCAATGGGATTAATTTTAAATTAATTTCTACAACTTTTATGTTTTGAATTTTGAAAAATGGATTCCAAATTTTGATTTAGTGGGTCCAAATTATTAAAATATATATCTTTTATTTTGGGGCATTATGAATAGTAACTTTAGTAATTCTTTTTTTATTAATACAGTAAAAGGTAAATCATGTAATTAAGGGTAAAAATAATATTATAAAATTACCCTAAAACTTGTCCAAATATCATTAGATAAGTTTTTTTCTACCAAAATAATCCTTGTGTGGAAATTATATCCTTTAGAATCCACTTGTCTGAGATTATGACATTTATTATATTTTATTTAATGAAAAGTTAAAGATGTCTTACTCAAATTTTTTATAAAAATACCATTTAAAATATAGGGTTATATAAAAGATAAATTCTACTATAAAGAGTAATTTTAAATAATTTTTTTTATAATGGTAATTTATTTTAAATTTTTAGGAAATAAATAATTACCTTAAAGTCATATATATTGACAATGTAGTAATTATTTTTTTAATGGAAATATCAAATAAATTTTATTAAAATAATTAAAATAAATTAAATTGTAGATAATTAATGGAACCAAAGAATTTTATATATTACCTTGACCCCTTATAGATATAATAAAATATTTGGTTTGAAGGTAACATGTTATATTACTATTTTTAAAAATCTAATAAATGAATAGTGTCAAAATAGAAACTATTGATATTTTATCAAAATAATGTTTTATTAAATTATTTTAAAAACATAAAACATTTTTAAAAATATAAAATAATTATTATATGGTCTAAAATTTTCTAAATATTTCATTTATAGTCTAATTTACATCAAATAAGTAAAAATTACACTCTTAATATTGAAAAATTTGTTACCTTAATTAAAATTAAAATAGGTTAACTAAGGGTTAATTAAAATGATGAGGTTTAAATTAATACCAAAACTTGTCAAAAATTTATTGGTTTATGATATTACAATATTATATAATCTTATCTCTGAATCCATAACCTTTTTGAGGTATTTGGATGGGGTTTAATTTTATTATAAATTAATATTTTTGGAGATTCCAAAAGTGCCCCTCGCCTCCATTATAAAAGGGAACCTCCTCCCTCACTTTTTAACTTCACTTTGAGTCTTAAATCTCGTCCATAAAATGTCAATTTCCATTATCAGCTTCCTTATTCACATTCTAGAGGTTTTTTTCTTCTTAAAAGACCAACTCTAGAGTCCTTAAGAGGATATTTAGAGGGATCTTGCCAAAGAAGAGGTAATCTCCTTTACCAACTCTCTCAAGATCATTTCTTTTTCTACTTCCTCTTCCTATTTTGTTTATATTATGAAGTAATAACTCTAGTATCACTTATATTCTTAGATGTTATTATAATTATGTAACAACCATTTTCTACCATCTATTCATCCTATGAAAAATGAAATCACCATATGTGTGTATGTACGGCTTACCGTCTCCACATCGCGGTGTAATCTATTTTTCACCACCACATTAATTGGATGGCTATAATAATGGAAAAAATAATTATATATTATTATTATAACATTATATTTATTCTATAACAAATTATATAATATCCACTTCTTTACCTTTTTACTATTTTGGGAATGATATCATCGCTCGTGCATACGTACGGTCTACCATCTCCACGATGCAATGTGATTCATTCTCCATGATCACCAGTAAATATTGATTATATAAATATATATAATGCATAAATATAATATCTACTAACTTATTATCATTATTAATATTAAATAACTATATTCTATGTGAAATAATACAAACTCATATGACAAAACATACGTAAGAAAATAAAGCAGTTAATACCCAAAAGAAGAGTAATAATGAAATGTTATTAACAAACAGATGATAAGATGATAATATTTGATATCATAAATATATATGGTTTTTTAATAAGTTTGTGATATTATTTAATCCATTATACAGTAGTTTCAGATATGTACAGAGGAAATCAGACCTAAGTTAAGGGTTAATTTCACAATCTCATTATTATCTGAGATTGTTTATACGTAAGTATTTACTGGGGTATATTTATCTCTAATGTCCATGTTTCTTAAAAATGTTTTAAAAAATATTCTTACTATTATTATAAAAAATTTTAAATTCATTTTTACCCATTTTTGACTTTTTACTAAATGGTTTGAATGGAATATTTTTCTCATTTTCCTAACAAGATAATTTGTGACTTTTCCGAAAAAAGTATGAGGAGAATGTTTTCTTTTAACTTATACAGCATGAATGGATTTTTACAATTTCATGAAACCTTATTTCCTTGAATCTTACCTTCAAATTTTACAAGGTTATTTTCAAATAAAATCTTTTTTTAATTACACGCCATTTTAAGAAAAGAAAACATTTCTAAGAAGAAATTATATTTTCCTCAAGAATGATTTTCAAGTGTTCTATAAAAATTATTTTCCATCTAAGATAACATTATTAGATGTCACATATGTTTTAATGGGGATATTTTTGAAGAATATTATCCCTACTATTCTTATATTTGGATTATTTTTATGATGGAATGATATTTATGAAACTCATTTCTTTTCCATGGGTTATGTTATGATTGAATAATTCTTATGAAACCCATTTCATTCCATGGGTTCTGATATAATGAATAATTTATGTTATTATGGCATGCGTATGTATGGTTTTTCATTATGTGATGGGTTAGACCTATATCTCTCTACAATTAATTGGGTAAATATTTATATATCATGATATAGACAGTTCTGGAATGAGAAATGATCTTAGTTTAGTAATATAGGGCTGGAACATGAAGTAAACCTGGTTTAGTAACACAAGGATGGAACGATGAGTGAACTCAGTTCAGTAAAGGGATTTGTCCACTATGATGGTCTTAGTAATGAGCCTTGACTAATATGGAATTATTTTCTATGATTATGTGTATGCCACAAATTTCATGTATTATGTTATTCCCTCTGGGAATATGTTCACTGATTTCTATGAACTTCTACAATTTATCCCATGACATGATATCATGATCTTTGATATGTAGGATGATATTTTTTAATGTTATATTCTTATGTCTCTTGATTATGATATGATTGATATCTTCCTTGTTTACCCTTACTGAGCATCTAAGATCACCCTTTCTTATGTTTCTTTTCCCCAGGATATGAATAAGGGTATTAAGTAAGATATGTCGAAAATGGTTCTAGATATGAAGGAATAGTCCAGAGATGATATATATGATTTTATGAACCAGTTGTTTATGTTTCCCAATTTCTAAAGACACTAAACCTATATAGTCCTGGCATGGTTTTATTATGTTATGAAATGAATATTCTTTTATTATAAGTAATATATATGTATGTAAAGTATGGGAAATTATATACATAACATAAGGAAACATATTAGGGACTCATGGGAAAATACTAGATGCACCTAGGTAGAACCTCTAGCCTAAATGTATTTCTTTCCTACACTTGTCGCCTGAATTTCTCTCAACTAGCGTTATTGGAGACACACCCCCAATTCAGGGCTATAACAATACAACTAGGGGGTATTAATCTTAACTATCATGTCATATATCCCTTAATTTCCCACTTAGTTTCCTAGGGTTCATCGTGGAATAAATAACGGAGATGGGATTCTATTAAGAAAATGTCAATCACATTAAAAATAATAAATACTAAAGGATAACACAACAATCATATCCTTCCCACCTCCAATGTCCCCTTAAATAAGTTCCCTAACTCATGATCACAAGTATGAATCACAATTCAAATAAACATAAATATACATGAATGAAAACAATACATATCAATAAGACTCAAGAAGGGTAAAAACAATCAATCAATAAAACATCACTTCAAAAAGTGCCAACCTAATCTTACACTTATCACTTATAATATATATATTTGGAAATCCCTTAACAAAAATATTTGGAAACCAAACAAAATCCAAGAGATATCATAATTAACCCCAAATTCTAAATCACAATCAACCCAATGAAATCAATATTTCATTTCATAAAACAACTCAACCCATTTAAACCATGAAAATCCTTCTTTAAAAAAATATAATACCTATTTATAAATTAATTTAGATCTAAAATATCATAAAAATTATTTTTATTAATGAAATACTTCATTTGGATTTTATTGAACTCCAAGAATGCATAAAAATCCATTTAAAAACAAAATACATTTTAATCATACAAGTCACACAATTTTTCAATGTAAAAACTAAACAATCATGGAAAATCTTTAACAACAAGGTTATATACATCAAATACTTCATTACTTTAATTTAAATAATACATTTCAAGATATCAAGAAACCATGGAAATCTCAAATAAAATAGAATGAACCGAAACACTTACTTAAAAAGGTGCAACCATGTTGCCTTCAATAGATTCCACTAGAATAATATTCAAGAGGAAGATCACAACCCTTAGAAACCAAAACCCCAAATTATAACAACCCTAGACAATAAAATCGTCCACCCATGGCCACTAGTGTTTTAGGGGATTGATGGAAAGGGAAACAAACAAAGGAAGAATCAAATAGGAGCTCTTACCTTGCGATATGGGTGAACAGTCACCAAGAAACCATCAATAATACATCATGGAGGGGATTGGGATGAGGAAAAAGGCCCTTTTGAGGTACATATGTCCTGGGAAACCAAAATTATAAGCTTGGGGAGTAATATACAATAAAAAAATAGGAAAAGACCAAAATTTACAAACTCTAATAGGTCTCATGGTTTACCTGCATGGTTTTACAAACTATTTGAAAACCATGTGATATAAAGTATCCAAAAATTCATAGGTTTCATGGTTTTCACCACATAGTTTACTAACTATTAACCTAACTATATGGCCTAGGAAAAGCTCAAAAAACTTCAAAAATTTCACCCTGAGGCTCCTTAAAACTCAGGGACTAAATAAAGGCCTAAAAACATGAAACTAATTGGAATAGTGTATGTCACAGTTATCCCCACCATGCTAATTTATACCCCTATAAATTCATTGAAAACTTAGAATAATCATGAATGAAAAGACCAACTCACTTATAACAAGGATTAGATCATCGCCAAACTTCTTGAATAAAGGACATGGGATAAGAACAACCCACTCCTCAGGAGAACCACTATAGAATGAAAAAAAAGGAAAATGAAATGAGAAATTTGGATAAACACTCCATGAATCTACATTGAATTCAGGCATATCAAAATATAAACCACCACTCACAAGAACCTCCTGAATTATAATCCAAACCAAAGGAAAAAAACAAGATCACTGACTCTAGAACATTTGAGGTCACATGAGCCAAAATCAATAGCACATACCAACCAAAAGCACTCTGTAAGATGAACCACAAGAATAAGAATAACACATAGAGACCTCAAATAGGTCTCCCCACAATTTATGATTTATATAATATAGTTAATCATTAGATAGGTACACCCAAAGGAGATATCATTACCAAATAGACAAGATTCTACTAATTGTGCACATCCCGATCAAAACCCCACAAGAGAGAACATCCTTGAGAACAAACAAAAGGTCACTAGGCTTGATCACTAGTAAAAAAACACTCCCTTAAATAGGATAAACACCCCAAACATGAATATGAATCGATCATGAAATAACATGGTTCTAAACTCGATTCATGAAAATACACAGAGGGTTCCTCAAGGTCAACTCATGAAACACTAACTCTTGGTAGTCTTAAAAGGAAATCCACAACCCAGTATCGCTCTCGATATAATAAAAAACAAATAACTCATCCCTATTACCCTAGACTATACCCAAGGAATCCCCATGTCATCTATCAAAAAAAACTCAACTCATGGTCCACTCCATGCATAAAATTATAAAAATATATGAGGATAGATCCCAAAGTTTCTTTCATCTACTAAAAGATATCAATGTTTAAAATATAAGGTAAAAGTCCCAAAAAAGGTAAAATTATAAAAAATGAAACCACCTAAAAACAATACCAAACCTCCAAATATCCCATGGAGGTTAAACTATAGACTACTACCCCAGTTTAAACTGTATTTGTGACTTCTTTTGATTCCCATTTAGCTTAAAAACCTCTGAGGGTCGCTAAGATGGCCACATATATGAAAATTCCTCAGATATATTGAATAAAAGGGATTAGAATGCCCGAAACTCTCACACTAAAATCATACCAATGAATTTATCTTTCCTAAAATAAAATAAATAGGTTGAGGAGATGGTTTCTCATCACCATCACTTTCTTGATTTTGTTTCTCATTGGTCCTATCACCCTCACTAACACTAGATGGGATTAAATAATTGTTGGAACCAAGGTTGTTCTTTTCTGGAAATGGAGTATGGTTTGTGTTTTTTGTCAATCCTCACATGGAAGATTAGGGAATTTTTAAGGAAATGGATCTTATAGTTCAACCTCACAATAGTTTTGAAGGTGAAATCGTCTTCTAGTGTTTTCCAAATTTTTGGGCTCAAAATTTGGAGGAAGGGATAGCATCACGAAAGGTTGTTTTTTAGATTAAACTCTTAATAAATATGGTAAAGGCATGGGTTTCATTAAAACTAGGTTAAGGATCATGAAGATATTGAGCATCGTGAATGGAGATGGTGTTACTGCTTGATTACTAGAACTGGAGCATCATGAATGTGTGATGTGGTGACAGATAGCTCTATGACTATGTCAAATTTCATTAGAGCATCGTAAAGGGAGGAGCATCGAGAAGGTGTTTTTGAAAGATCTAGAAAACAAGTTAGAGGTGGTGGGGCATCATGAATGTTCAAACCTATAAATATAAGGCTACCCCCGCTTCATTTAACATGAATAATTCATAGAGAATCTGGAATCACTCTGATTTCTTAAAGCAAGGGGAGCTCTATTAAACTGGGTTTCTACATGAGCTTGAGCATCGCGAAAATACTTTATTAGTCTTGAATGATGAAAATTATACTATATATTTAGTGCTTCATGATGATGGGATGATTCATGTTGGATTAGTGAGCTTTTCAAAGGTGGTTTGTTCCATGAAGGCAGTTTTCTTCACAAAGGAAGTGAGCCTCGTGAATGAGCTTCATGAAAGTTAGTTTTGAACATCAGTTTTTCATTAAACAAGGATTTCAATGTGCATCAAATCAGTTCTTCAGTGCAAGAAGAGTCTCGTGCTAAGTTATAAGAAAAGTCTTTAATGTCGATCCATTGAAGCAACCTTCAAGTTGATAAACTGAGTTTGACTTGTCTCAATACAGTGAGCTAGGGGGATTCAATGGAAGTGTTTTGAGGGATGTAGTGTTGTATCCCTAAATTATTGTAAAGGAATTGTTCTTAGAATAGATTTATTGTGATTAAATTCTTATAATCCACAACTAGTGAATATTATTGGAATTAGGTATGACCGACACACTGTCGGCGTATGCTCCTTGGACTAGCCCTTAGTTGTGAACCAAGTAAAAAATTTGTGACTTCTCTTTTAATGTGAATTTTTGATAGGTTTAACAGGTTCCTACCAACATGGGAACAATATCCATCTCTTTAAGAAGAAAAATTTTTCACCCTGATTCACCCCTCCACTCTCAGGGTGTTTCAAGGTCCTACAAGTGATATTAGAGCCTACGGGTTGCTAGTGTTAAGTATGTCCTTCTTTGTTGTCATGGATAATTCAGTAAATGTCAGGGGAGTCCCCCTATTTGATAGAAAAAACTTTCAGATTAGGAAAAATAGGATGATATCACATCTAAGATCTCTCAAAATGGGATTACTCTTTTCTACTGCACAAGGGATTCAGGTTACTGATCCCATAGAACTGTCTTTGATGGAAACAGACAGAAAAATGCTTGATGCAGATGCCAATGCTCTGAATGACCTTACTTCATCACTATCTAATCAAATATATATGAAAGTGATGATTTTCACGTCTACCAAGTTTATGTGGTAAAAATAAAAAATATTTATGAAGGATGTGAAAGTTTAAGTTTTTCACAATAGATTTCATGATCTGAAGATGCATCTTGATGAAAATGCAGATACCTTCTTTAATCAAATTATAGAAGTTGTAGGATCAATTCGAGGGCTTGGTGAAGAAATCAAAGACATTGACATTGTAAATAAAATATTGAGAAGACTTCCACCTCTTTACAATCCAAAAGTGTCAAACATTGAGCAAAGGGACTTGTCTAAAATTTCTCTGGATGATCTCCTAAGTAGTCTGGTCACTTATGAAATTAGATTCAAGCTTGAAGATGCGACGACACGTGTTAGTAAGGAAATGGAATTTAAATCCATGGAAAATTTTAATATTTAAGGAGATAGTGTTAATGAATATAATGAGGAATATTAATTCCTTTCCCTTTCTTCCAATAACTTAGGGAGAGGAAAAGGTATATTTGAAGTAAATCTACCCTTGGCCTACTTTCGTTGTGTTCGAGTTGGGCACATTTCGTCTCAGTGCTCTAGAAAGCTCTATGGTGAAGAAAGTGAAGCTGAAAATTCATAGAAGCATTGTAAAAGGTTTTCTTAATGGGGAGACTTCAAACCTGGAAAGAAAGTACAGAGGAAGAGTTTTTTCTACGATGAAGAAGACGATGACAATGAATTTTTTGAGGAAGAAGAACCAGAGTTTAAATTTAGAAACCATGAATCTATGATGGTGATAGTTGAAAATCCATAACCATCAAAATAAAAACCTAGAGATAATCATTTTATTATTGATGCTGATCTAAAGTTACAACTTAAGGATACTCTTGGTAAAATTGATAATCAAAGTAACATATGAAAAAAGTAGAGAGAATTTTTGGAAGAATCATTAGAATGTTTTGATCGTCTTGAAGCTGGAATTGAATGAGTAGAAGAAGTAGTTAAAATACAGTCAACAACCCTTGAAAGCATAGAAGACATAGTGGAACTAAAGCTTAGAATTTATGAATAGGAAAATTTCATCAATAACCTTACCTCTAGAAGACCAATACTATTGAGGGACTCAAAGAAGAAGTTGTTAATCTTAGGAGTAAACTTTAAAGTGAATCAAATTCAAAAGAAACAAATAAGAAAATACAGTTTGGATAATTATAATATACTGAGTTGATTGAGAGAGCTAAGCATGGTTCTAATGGAGTTGAAAAGTTTTTGAATGATCAAATACCTATATTCATGGGAAATAGTGGAATCGGTTTTGATTCCAAAACATAAAATGGTGGAAATAAAATATGCCAAAATAAAGGCAAGCTGAAAGTTAGACATATTGAAAAGTCACCTAAAGTGATGGAAAAGAAAACCTCAAATAAAACTGAAAGTAGAACTAAAAACTATCCTCAAGCATCCATAAATAATTGATATCCAAACTATATTCCTAAGGAAGGAGACATGAAGTGGAATATAAATGAGAAGACATTTCCACTTATAAAATGTCAATTATGTGGCTATATGGGCCATAATATGTCATACTACGAAGAAGAAAGGAGCCATTTGAATGGGAAAGATCTAGGAAGTCAAAAAAGGAGAACAAAATCATATCTTAATTCTTATATAAGAAATAATTTTTATGGATATTGTTTTTATTGTTCTAACTTTGGCCATAAAGTTTTTTATTGTAGGCAGAGGAAAGGCATGAACAATTCATACAGAACTTAGAGACAAGTCAATACTCATCAACCAGATGGTGTTTCTCTTACAAATAGTTTTTCTCATCTGGAAGAAGAGTATGTGTATGAAGAACCTTCCCACATGGAAGAGAGATCTAAAATTCCATCTTTATTATTCACTTAATCTAATATTTCATGGAAGGAAAAGAAGAAAATTGAGAAATCTAACCTTGCAGAAGCATCCCTCAAATCTACAAAGAACAGCAACACCAGGATTCTTGAAAGCAGATGTTCATCCCATATGATAGATAATACATACTTATTAATGAATGTTAAGAAAAGGGTTGATGGAATAGTAAGGTTTGGTAATGATGGTGCTTTGAATATCAAAGGTAGTGGAAGCACCGAACTAGATAATGGAAATCTAAAGAAAACTGAATTTCATTATGTGGACAGTTTATGTCATAATCTTCTAAGTGTGAGTCAACTTTGTGAATCATGACTTATAATGACTTTAAATCAAAAATGTTGCACCATAAATGGAAATATAGAGAATTATCTCATGAAAGGTTGTAGAACAGATGGCACCTTATATTAGGTTGACAGTAAAGGGTGTTGGAGTTGGTTCTCTAGAATCAACTTCTTTGTACTTTATGATAAACAATTATTCATTGGATGGATATTAATAAACTTCTTATCACATCTTGATTGTTCTTCTACACGAAATTATATGTGATAATGTCCTAAGATTAGTTGTCACACTAAAAGGTCATAGAGGATCCCTGCAATGATAAGAACTCAAAAGTGTAATGAAACTATTCTTGAATATATGTTCTATAGCCAGATGATATCATTTGAAGGGACACAAATGATATAGGCTATCAGGGGTGGATAATAATAAGACTTTGAGGCACCTTCTCATGGTGAACGCCCTTAGTAATGTTCAAGAGGATATTATGAGAACAATACTTGCCAATAGGAAATCCACATTTATAAGTCTCATTGGATGTTTCTATATTTGGATATGTCTATTAGTTCTTAGACTTTAATATTATTGTTAATGGGTATTATGACTCGCGCACTTAGATGTATTGGCAAAAACTGTGACGACATATGTTCACAGCGAGGTAGGATATGTTGGGTGTGTCGTGAGTAATACTGCATTAATGAATAATGCAAGAAAGGATTTTTCCCTTATATTTTATAAAAGAAGTTGATATCTCAGGACCTTTTATGGAAATGATATAGCCTAAATAAATCCATGGACATGGTGTTCTATATGTAAGTTTAATTTTTGGGAAGTCAAAGAATAAGAAATCGAGCACATGGGTTGATGGAACTTTCATGCAACCCGCTTGATTAGAGATATTGAGACAATGGGATTTTATTACATGGTAAGTGTTCATATGAGGTGACATGTCATTGTAGAATTAACTTCTTTTTCTATGTTTCCTTATCATGTTGCTATATTCTAACCTTGGACTTTAGGTTGATCCGTCTAATTTCATTGAAAAAGAGGACTAGAGGGTCACACACCAAGTGTCTTCAGTATCTCAGTTAAATAATAGATTATTTATTGTTTAACAAGTTGAATAAAAATTATTCTCAGTTTTGGTTTAATAATTATTCATGGATACCTGATTATATTTATTTCAAAACTAGTTATTCGAGAAAATATATTTTGGGCAAAATAATTAATAAATATTTATTTTCTATTTAGTGAATATAATATTTATAAATTTATTGGCAATTAATGTAGTGATATTTATTTAATAAATAAATAGTCATTATTCAAGGTTCAATAAATATGGTGGAGGATTGGTGGACCAAGTTAAGGTTCTTGTGAGAAATTATAATATTTAATATTATTTGATTAAATAATATTTAATTATAACTTACCTGTTAAGAGCATGTCAGGAAATAAAAATGTTACCATTATCTTTTGACATGGGTATTTTTCTAGGATTAATAAAATAATTAAGTCACTTGTGAAAATTATTTATTATTACCCTAGTTAATTAAATTCTCAGTTATATTATTCTCTTATTAGCCAAGTTATAGCCAAGCAACGCTAATGGGGTTGTGCACAAAGAATTGGAGAAAAGATCTCAAGCCTAGAGAGTTTATCCCTCTCCAAGAATGCTCTCAAGAACGAGAGAGATCCTCCTCCACCAGATCAAGGAGAATTCTTTGTAAGTGTTTCTCAAGGAGATCGAAGGGGGACATCACAAGTGCAAGGATCTTCCATGATAGCACCCAGAGACTCCTTTAGCAATTTCCAAAGATACTTGGGACACATGTAGATCACTGCTATAAGAGATCTACCCTTTATCTCTACAATGCAATAATAGTAAACCTGCAGATCTGTGGATGAATGAATCAATGAAGAAAGAATTGCCTTGAAGGTAATTCTTATTTAATTTAATTAATTATAAACAAAATATTTTGATCCTCTCTCTCTTGGTTCTAGGTTTCAACTCCTGTCTAAATACTTGATTCAATTCTGTGGATATTGGTGTTCATCGTCGTATTAATCTTGGATTGTTCATTGAATATGGAAAAAATTAGATTTGGGCACCATCCCTCCCACAATTCATCTGTGATCGAAACCTACAAGTGGTATCAAAGGGGGAATATTATTGTTTATAGTTATTTATTAAAAATTGGTGATTTGTGCATTTATAATTTAGTTTTTCAATTCAAGTTTAATCATTCCTTTTTAATCTGAATGATGAGACCTTTTTTCTTCCTCTATCGTTTCTCGTAGATATAACAAAAACGATTAATCTTATAATTAAAATTATATCAAGGACCTCATCCAGAGGAGCCAAGGATTATTTCTAGGTAACATATTAGTACATGCTGTGTAATCTGAATTACACACCATGTAGTTATATGCAATGCATCAGGAGTAGTTCAGAAATTACTCAACTTGTGTGCATTAATGACATGTGGTGTAGTTAATTATTACATCGTGTGTTGACCAGGATAGATTGGAACACAGTCAGATGAACTAGACATTGTGTGAACCACTAGACACGGTGTGTAGTCCCTTTCGGGTCAGGGATGGGCCATGTATCACATACATGGCTTAGCCTACTGATGACCGTGTAATACGGAATCAACACGACATGTGGACCACTGGACACACTATGTACTCCAAGATTTCCAAAGTATTCCTCACATGCTGAGTCCCTAGGCATGTACTTAGGATATATAGTGAAGGTAGTGTGTGCCATGTAGATCGGATCTACACGTCGTGTGCTTTACCAAATTATGCAGAATTAAAATTTTAATATTTTCATAATTTTTAAATCTTCATATCATGTATAATTCATATTATAGGTTGTTACTTTAAGTTCATTTAAACATAACACATGTCCAAAAAGTCATGTAATTCGTGTAATCATCCATGAAGTACACATCATGAAAGTACGCGATAATTCGTGTATTCCATATGTCACAAGAGTAAAATAGTATACAAGCATAATACATGTTGGGTAGGTTTGTACGGGTATTCACTAGGTTACCTCCAAGGTACATTTTATGAACAAGGTTAATTTTAGATAAATTCTAATTTTTTTACAATTATAATGGATTATAATCTTAATTAAATTCCAAAAAGGATTAAGATAAAAGGATTTATTAATTAAAGATAATAATTAATTGATTCGAGCATGATTTATCTTAAATAATAATGATTAAAATATTTAATGCTAGTTTTATTAAATGCATAAATTCATTTCATTCATGTGGATGATCATGAGTTAGACCAGACCTTTTGTATGTGATTTGTTTCCTTTTAATTTATTAAATTAAATTTTTGGCATGCATGCCTTATCTCCTCATTAATATGTAGGGACTATGTGCCCATGGTTTCTTTTATGTAAACCCCCTTTTACCCCTCACATGTGTGTGAGTAAAATCATATTTAATGGATGGATCTCCCAAGCTAGTGGAGGTGGTTCAAATTAGGAGCTGATGGGAAACTAATCCAATGAGATACAAAGGTGGACAGGTGGAAAGTTGTAAACAAAAAACTAATTTGTGCAAGGTGTTTCTCCCCTAGGTCAGTAGTTGGTTAATCAACTGCTAGATAAACTAACCATTAGAACAAGCTCATGATCATACCCTTTATTTTATTTCTATCGGTTGTATGGTTATTCATTATGGATGTTTTTTCGTGATCACATAATTAAAGAATTAACAAGCATGCAAGATGGAACTAAAATAAAGTAGCTTGTGCATAAATATTATCTAATACATGGTTAATCACTTAAAACTATCCCACTTAATATTAAAAATCATGTGAAAATATAACAAATGGAAATTTACACATAAAGGATAAAATCCCTCAATAAAATATTAAGTTGGTATAGCCTTCCATTACTACAGTTAGAATCGAACCATAGTTCAAAGTGCTTGACCAGCCAAAGTTGGGGTGCTTTCAATTATCGAGGAATTATAATTTTAGGTTTTGGGTTGACTTGACTTAGTTTGCATCAAGGGTGGACTACCAAAGCAAGACTTTGTTTAACTGAGAGGAAACGTTTAAGGAAATCCAAAATTAAGGATTTCAAGATTGGGGAGTCTACTCAACGGATCAAGGAGCTGCGAGTTAATGTAATTGGCATTTGGAATGCCTACCTAAAACCATTCAAATTGCTTGACGAGTCAAATTTATGGTAATGTGAAGGTCAATATGAATCCTTCCTGGTAGAATGTCCAAGAAACAAGATATTCTGAAGCCAATGGTGAGGTCTATTGGGTTTTTATAAAATAGTGGGAGAATCATTAATATTTATTTATTTATTTATCTTAATTTTATTATATAAAGTACTAAAACTATGTTCATATTATTTGTAGAAATGAAATTAAAAATGACATCAAACATATCATTGTGATCCATACTTGAGAAGGAAAACCTTCTCACTGGCACTAATTTCTAGCATTTTCAAAGTCAACTTTGGGTAATCCTTTGACATGAAAGGAAACTATATGTGCTATAAGAACATTTACCAGTTGCACCTGGAAATGAGGTGAGTGATAAGGAGATCTCTGCGTACGAGAAACATCTGAATGATGATATGGATGTTCAGTGCCTCATGTTATCATCCATGACCAATGATCTCTTGAAGAAACATGAGGAAATAGATGCTTATAGAATGATGTCTCACCTTTGGGGTCTCTATCAAGAGAAGGTAAGACAAGAGAGGTATGAGATCTTCAATGCTTTGTTCACAACTAATCTTAGAGAGTATATTCCAGCTATGCCTCATGTATTCAATCTTATCGGCTACATTGAGGATCTGGACATCTTAGGGATTAAATTAACAGATGATTTTCATACAGATCTCATACTTTCATCAGTTCCCAAGACCTTATATAGTTATATTGTGAATTATAATATGATAACTAATGAGAAGTGTTTATCAGAACTTCTTACTTTCATTTTCCAAGTGGATAAGGACATGGGGCATTAAAAACTCATAGTAATTATGGTGAATAGGAAGAGGAAGGAAAAGTAAAGGGGACCTAAGACTTATAAATAGTATAAATCTCCGGAGCACCATCTGACCAAGAAGAAAAAGATCCAACAGCAGGGCAAGGAAAAGGAGGCAGTGTGTTTTGCATGTGGCAATTCAGGCCACTAGAAGAGGAACTGCACCAAGAGGCAAAGGGAAGCCAAAGGTGCATTCATTATCGAGTGAAATATTTCCATTTATATACATTGGGTATTAGATACAGCTTATGGTGCTCACATATTTGTTCAAATGTAGGAACCAAGTAGATTTTTGAAATTTTCCAGAGGAGATGTGGATCTACGAGCTGCCAATGGTTCGAGGCTGGCTGCTCTTACCATTGGTGACTACCACCTTTCATTGCCAACCAATATGATTTTGGTTTTGCATGATTGTTATTATGTACCTATTAATACCAAAAACATAATTTCTATATCAAGTTTAGATACATATGGCTTTATTTTCAAATTCAGAAATAAAAGTTGTTTATTTTATAAGGACAACATATGTTATGGTATGGCACATTTAAATAATGGTCTGTATGTATTAAATTATGAAAACTAGGTGTTGGAAATCGATAACGAATCAAGTTAATGTGACTCATATAACACCCAGTTTTGGAATCATTGTCTAGGTCATATAAATGATAAGTGCTTGACAAAGCTCTATCAAGATGGCTATTTAGACTCTTCTGAGCTAAAACCACTTGATAGATGTCATGTTTGTTTACAAGTAAAAATGACCAAACCACCATTTGGTGGATAGGTTGAAAGGGACATAGAGCTTCTAGGATTGGTACACACTGATGTGTGTGGACCATTTCCAGTAGAGGATAGAGGTGGATATTCTTACTTCATAACTTTTACTGATGACTTGAGTAGATATGGTTGTATTTACTTGATGAGGTATAAGTGAGAGTCCTTTGATAAATTCAAGGAATTAAATAATGAAGTAGAGAATTGTCTTAGTAATAAGATAAAGAAACTTTGATCAGATCAAGGTGGAGAATATCTTTTCCAAGAGTTCATCAACTTTCTACGGGAGTTTGGGATTCTGTCTCAACTCACTCCACCTTATACACCATGGTGTAATGGCGTTAGAGAAAGGAGGAACCATACCTTGTTGGAAATGGTAAGGTTGATGATGAGTCATGCAGATCTTCCATTATCCTTTTGGGGATATTCATTAAAAACTATTGAATGCACATTAAATCAAGTTCCAAGTAAGTAGGAAAGTGGAATTCCCTTTGAGTTATGGAGTGGAAAGAAACCCATTTTGTCACATACACGTGTATGGGGATGTGAGGTGTTTGTTAAGGCTTTCTCAGGCAACAAACTAGAACCCTAGAGCATAAATTGTATCTTTATAAGGTATCCTAGGGAAACAAAGGGATACTACCTATACAATCCCTCAGAAAAGAAATTGATTGTCACAAGACAAGTCATCTTTCTTGAGAGGGAACACATCCTCAAAAGGGATAGTGGGAGAAAGATTGACTTCAATGAAGTTTATTCTCAAGATACATAGGATTTGGTATAAGAACAAGTTCCACAGGTCCCCATGGAAGAAGTATTTCCTGAAACATAATTACTATGTAGGAGATTAAGATAGGTAAGGGAACCATAGAGATATGGTTTTCTAGTCACTGAGGATAGTGACTCATTATTGTTGGACAATGATGAACCTTTATCCTACAAGGAGGTAGTAGTGACCTCATAAGCTACAAGATGGATAAAGGATATTAATTCTGAGATGTATTCCATGTATCGGAACCAAGTTTGGGTTTTTTTCAATGTGCCAGTTGATGTAAAGCATGTTGGGTGTAAATGGGTATTCAAGAGGAAACTGGACATGGAAGGTAAAGTAAGTACCTATAAAGTAAGGATGGTGGCTAAAGGGTTTAAACATCATGAAGGAATTGACTACGATGAAACCATTTCACTAGTTTCTATGTTTAAATCCATCAGAATAATATTTTCCATAGCATCTTAGCATGACTATGAGATATGGAAGATGGATTTTAAAATTGCATTCCTTAACGAGAACCTTCAGGAAGATGTCTATATGACACAACCATAAGGGTTTGTGACACTAGGTGATGCCAAAAGGGTTTCAAGTTGTAGAAGTCCATTTATGGATTGAAGCAAGCATCCATGTCATAGAATATTCAATTCGATGAAGCCATAAGGGAATTTGGTTTCATTAAGAATGAATGTGAGCCATGTGTTTACAAAATTTTTAATGGGAATGTGGTCATTAACCTAGTAGTATATATTGACGACATATTGCTTATTGGAAATGACATACCAGTCTTAAAGTCGGTTTCGGATTGGTTGAAAAAGTGCTTCTCCATGAAGGACTTAGGTGAAGCAGCCTACATTCTAGGAATCAAGATCATTCATGATTGATCCAAGAGGCTGCTTGGACTAATTCAAAATACATATATTGACCAGATAATAAATATATTTAGTATGGAACAATCCAAGAGGGTATTGGTTTTAGTGTCACATGGTTTACATATTTATAAGAAAATGTGTCCCCATACACAATAGGAGAAAGATATAATGAGTAAGATCATATACACTTCGGCAATAGGATCAATCATGTATGCCATGTTATGTACTAGACTTGATGTTGCCTATACATTGAGCATGCTAGGCTGATATCAAGCAGATCCAAGATAATAGCATTGGACTACTGTTAAGACTATCCTTAATTATCCGATAATAACTAAGGATATGTTCCTGGTGTATGGAGGAGACAAGGAGCTTATCATCATAGGGTATGATGATGCTGGTTTTTAGATAGATCAGACTGATCTGAAGTCACAATCAGGATATGTTTTATGTATCAATGGAGGAGCTGTGAAATGGAAGAGTTCAAAGCAGCTAGTTGTAGTTGATTCTACGGTAGAGTATGAGTACATAACGACTTTTGATGTAGCTAAGGAAGCTGTCTGGATTCGAAAAAATTTCTAGGATCTTGATGTGGTGCCTAATAGTAAAGTCCCTATCACATTTTATTGTGATAATACTACAGCGATGGATCTTTCAAAAGATCCAAGGACACATCAACAGACAAAGAAGATACTTCAAAAGTATCACCTATTAAGGGATTTCTATCAAAGAGTTAAAGTTTCAATGAGAAGAGTATCCACAAAAGAGAATGTAGTGGACCCCTTGACTAAATTCCTATCTCAGAAGAAGTATGAATATCATGTGAGAGCTAGCAAACTGAAGATTGTTAGCAGTTGGCTCTAGTGCAAGTGAGATTCTATTGGAGTTAGTGCCCTAGAACTAACTTTTTTGTACTTTATGATAAACATATATTCATTGGATGTATATTAATAAACTTATTATCACATCATGATTGTTCTTATGCATGACATTTAATTTGATAATGTCCTAAGAGTAGTTTTCGCACTAAAAGGTCATAGTGGATCCCTATTATGGTGAGCACCCAGAAGTGCCATGTATCTATTCTTGAATATATGTTTTATATATGGATGATATCATTTTAAGGGACACAAATGATATAGGCTATCAGGGGTGGAGACTCATAGGACTTTGAGTCACCTTCTCATGGTGTACGACCTTGGTAATGTCTAGGAGGATATTATTAGAATGAGACCCGCCAGTAGGAAATCCTCATTTATAAGTGTCATTGGATGTTCCTATCTACGGACGTGTGTATTGGTCATTATACTTTAAGATTATTATTAATGGGTATTATGACTCATTCACTTAGATGTATTGGTGAAAACTCTGATGACATGTGTTCGTGGCAAGGTAGGATATGTTGGGTGCATCACGAGTAATACTGTATTTATGAATAATGCAATAAAGGATTTGTCCCTTTTGTTCAATAAAATAAATTGATATATCACGACCTTTAATGGAAATGATATATCCTAAATAAATCCATGTACATGGTATTATATAGGAAAATTCAATTTTTGAGAAGTCAAAGAATGAGAAATCGAGCACATGGGTTGATGGCACTTGCATGCAACCCGCTTGATTGGAGATATCGAGATAAAGGGATTATATTACATGGTAAATGTTTGTATAAGGTGACATGTCATTACGACATTAACTTCTTTCTCTAGCGGTTCCTTTTCATGTTTTTAGATGCTAACCTTGGACTTTAAGTTGTTCTGCCTAATGCCATTGAGAAAGAGACCTAGAGGACCACACACTAAGTGTATCCAATATCTCAGTTAAATAATATATTATTTATTATTTTACAAGTTAAATAAAAATTATTCCCAGTTGTTGTTTAATAATTATTCATGGAAGCCTGATTACATTTATTTAGATACTAGTTATTCGATAGAATATATTGTGGGTGGAATAATTAATAAAAATTTATTTTCTATTTATTGAATATAATATTTATATATTTATTGGTGAATAATGTAGTGATATTAATTTAATAAATAAATAGTCATTATTCAAGGTTTAATAAATATGGTGGAGGATTGGTGGACCGAGTTAAGGGTCTGGTGAGAAATAATAATATTGAATATTATTTGACTAAATAATATTTAATTATAACTTGTAAGTTAAGCGCGTGTTATAAAATAATAATGTTGATGTTATTATTTGACATAGGGGTTTCTCTAGGATTAATAAAATAATTAAGGCACTTGTGCAAATTATTTATTATTACCCTAGTGAATTAAATGTCCAGTTATATTATTCTATTATTATCCAAGCGTTAGCCAAGCGATGCTAATGGGGTTGTGCACAATGAATTGGAGAAAATATCTCAAGCCTAGAGAGTTTATCCCTCTCTAAGAATTATCTCAAGAACTATAGAGATCCTCCTCCACTGGATCAAGGAGAATGCTTTGGAATCAATTCTCAAGGCGATCAAAGGTGTACATCGTAAGCTCAAGGATCTTCTGTGCTAGAACCCAGAGACTCCTTCAGCGATGTCTGGAGATACATAGAACACATGTGGATCACCACAAGATTAGATATACCCTTGATCTCTACAACGCAATGACAGTATACCTTCAAATTTGTGGCCGAACCCATCAACAAAAAAATAATCACCTTGGAGGTAATTATTATTTAATTAAATTAATTATAAACAAAATATATTGATTCTCTCTCTCTGGGTTCCAGGTTTATATTCCCTTTTCTAAATCCTTGATTCAATTCATTGGATACTAGCGTTCATCCTTGTATTTATCCTAGATTGTTCATTGAATATGGAAAAAATTAGAGTTGGGAATCGTCCCTCCCGCGCTTCTGCTACGCCCGAAACCTACAAAGAGAACATTTGTTATCTGACAGTTGAAGAAAAAAAAACTTGTGGCATCGAAGGTTGGGGAACATTAATAAACAAGACATGGAAAAGATATCTAAGCTGATGATAGTCATGGATATCCCCAATATGAAGTGTGAATAGGAAAAAACTTGTGATGCTTGCATATGAGGGAAGTTGGTATGTAGTTTATATCGATCAAAGAAGAAAAGGGCATCAAATATTCTTGATCTCATCCATATAGACATATGTTGTCCAATAAATGTAACTGGAATTCATGGAGAAAGGCACTTCATCCTTTTCATTGATGATTATAGTAGAATGGATTGTGTGATGGTTATAAATAGGAAACGACAAGTGCTTGATTTCATGAAAACTTATCACTGAATCATCGATAATGGTACTGGATTGACAATAAAAGTTTTGTGGTCTGAAAATAGATGGAAATACACATCCATTGAGTTTGAAAATTACCTAGAGAAGCATGAAATACAACATGAGGTGGCTACTGTGAGAACTCCATAACAAAATGGAGTTGTTGAGCGTAGAAATCAACAGGTGAACAATATATCTAGAACTATACTGATTGGGAGCCATATCCCTCGACATTATTTAAAACAGGTTGTTTAAGCGGTGGTGTATATTCAAAATCGAACAGGGATTTATATGGGTGAAACCAAGACAACGTATGAGTTGTGGCATGGAAGTAATCCCTCTTTGAAGTATTTCCATACTTTTGGAAGTAAATGTTTTATCAGAAACAAATAAGGAAATCAATTCAAGTATCGTGATGTGGTGATGAAGGAATATTCCTTGGATATTCAATGAATATAAAATCCTACAAATGTTTCAATAATTGTCTTGGGAAAATTTTGGAAATCAATGATGTTAAGATAATTAAAGATAAGAGCACAAATACCATGATGGGATATTGTGTTGATGTGATTCAAGATGTAGAAGATAGTGGAAATAGAACATATTCAAATACATATGTAGAGGAAGGAGTGAAAAATATTCATTGGTCATGAGAGGATGTTGATTCAGAAGAAGAATCAGAAGATGAAACTATGGATGAAGAAAATTATTTAAAACCTCACAGAATAAATCAAAGAGCGGAAATTGATCAATCCAACATAATTGGGGATTGGACAGCACCCACACAAATAAGGAGGATGAGGAATAATGAATAATCTTCCTTCCTATCATTTGTGGAACCATCCTCATTTGAAGAAGATGCAAAGGATTAATCATGGGTTAAATCCATGAATGAAGTGTTGTATTAAATCGACAAGAACCAAACATGGGATCTAGTTAAGAGACCATAAAATTAAAATGTGATTGGTACGAAGTGGATTTTCAAGAATAAATTTGATGATCATGGTAATGTGATCATAAATAAGGTCTGAATGGTGTGTAAATGATATTCATAGATTAAAGGTGTTGGCATTGAAGAAACATTTGCTTCAGTGTCCATACTAGAGTCAATCAAACTTTTTCTTTCCATGGAAATTCAAATAGGATACAATGTGTATCAAATGGATGTCAAAACAGCCTTCTTAAATGGTGCTCTTGAAGAAAACTACATAGAAAAACCATTGGTTTTTATTCATGTAAATTATGATATGAAGGTTTATTGATTAAAGAAGGCTCTTTGTTGTTTGAAATAGGCACCATGAGCGTGGTATTCCCAACTAGATTCTTATCTAAAGAACCTATAATTTAAAATAGGAGGAGTGGATCACAATCTCTATATGAATAATTCTCAGAAAGATAGGTTCATGGTGTTAGTGTACTTAGATGATATTATATTTGGTGGCATCATAAAGGGATCAGTGGATAAATTTTCTAATCACATGAAATCAGAATTTGAAATGTCTATGATTGGGGAACTCATGTATTTCTTAGGGCTGCAAGTGATTCAAAGGAAAGACTACACTTTTATTTCTCAAGAAAATCTTGCAACGGGGTTTCTGAAGAAATTCAATATGCATGACTTCAAACCAATGTTGACTTTGATTTTGGTTGGGACAAAACTAGGAAATCATGAGGATGGGACATCTGTAGATCCATCGATGTACAACAGAATCATTAGAATCTTACTGTACTTGACAGAAACACATCCAAATATTTTCTTTGCAACATGCTTAGCGGATCACTTTTAAAGTAATCTAAAATAATAACATATGGCAGTATTTAAAATAATCATGAGGTACATTCAAGGTACTCATGATTATGGATTATACTTTTTTATTGGAAGAGATAGTAAACTATCAACATTTTCTAATGCTGAATAGGATGGAGATGTTGTTCATATAAATTTTTTAAGTAATGGAGCATTATTTATTGGAAAGAAATGTGTGGGATAACTGAGTAAGAAATCGGAAAGTACTTCTCTTAGTACTGCTAAAGCTGAGTATATCTCTGCCACAAAGGTGTATACTCAACTAGTTTGGATGAAGCAACAATTGACTGATATTGGTGATAAGGTGAAATAGCCAATGGTGATTCACTATGATAACAAGAGCGCAATTGATCTTACAAATAATCTTGTTTAGTATTCTTGTATAAAATACAATGAAATTAGATATCACTTTATCAAGGGAAAAGTTAAATAATTCATGATTAAAATGGATCATGTAGTCACTAATGATCAAGTGGTTGCCATACTGACCAAGCCATTATTAGTACATGTGTTCTAGAAGCATCGGTTGAACCTCGGTGTTCAGTCACCTACTAGTGCATGAAGAGGTTACGAACATCCTATCTCCTCAGTTGTGTTAAATTTTTTAATCTTTTTGTGTTAGTGATGTAGTTTTATGGTGGAGATACGATCCAAGGGGAGTGTTCTTTGAGCTCTACAAGTCAAAATTCAGTTTTTTGGGTTTATTTGTAATGGGGGGGAATGGAGAAATTCAATTGTACAAAGGAGGAGAATAATAAAAACAACTTCTGGATGTAAGAATATGGAGAATAGAGAAAGTCAAAAATGTTACAATGGGGAAGAATGATGAGTTACAAAGGGGGGAAATGAAGGGAGAAAATGAGAATGGAGAAAACAATTCAGTGTTATGAGGAAACACTTGGACATCATTAAGCATTCCAAAACATGAGAACCCAATTCATGATTCCCATCTTGTTTTCTAAATCGATCATTGCTCACATAGAATTAGAGTGTTGGATGAGTTATTTCTTGAGTATTGTGTTACAAGTTTTGATAGTGGATACTACTTCATAGATTTTATATTCAGATTACCAAAAAACCCAAAGGGGGAGATTGTTGAAACCAAGGTTGTTCTTTGCTGGAAATAGAGTATGGTTTGTGTTTTTTGTCAATCCTAACATGGAAGATTAGGGATTTTTCAAGGAAATGGATCTTACAGTTCAACCTGAAAATAGTTTTTAAGGTGGTTTCATCTTCCAGTGTTTTCCAAATGTGTGGGCTCAAAATCAGGAGGAACAGCTAGCATCAAAAAGGTTGTTTTCTAGAGTCAAATTTTCATAAATATGGTAAAGGCATGGGTTTCACAAATACTTGATTGAGGATCATGAAGATATGGAGCATCATGAATGGAGATAGTGTTACTACACGATTACAAGAAGTGGAGCATTGTGACTACGCGATATGGGGAGGGAGAGCTATGTGACTACATCAAATTTCATTGGAGCAATGCGAAGGGAAGAGAATCGCGAAGGTGTTTTTGAAAGATTCAGAAAAAAAATTGGAGGTGGTGGAGCATCATGAACATCCAAACCTATAAATATAAGGATACCCCCCACTTCATTTGACAGAAATAATTCAAAGAGAATCTATAATCAATCTGATTTCACGAAGTAAGGGGACCTCCATGAAACTGGGTTTCTATACGATCTTGAGCATTGATAAAATACTATATTAGTCTTGAATGATGCTAATGCTTCTAAGTATTGAGTGCTTCATGATGATGGGATGCTTTGTGTTGTCTTAGTGATCTTTTTGAAGGTGTTTTGTTCCATGAAGGCAGTTTTCTTCATGAAGGAAGTGAGATTCGTGAAGGAGATTCACGAAAGGTAGTTTTGAATATCAGTTTTTTAGTGAATAGGGATTTTAGTGTGCATCAACTCAGATCTTAGGTGCAAGAAGAGTCTCAGGATAAGTCAGGGACAAAGTCTTTAATTCCAACCCATTGATGTGACCTTCAAGCCGATAAACTAATTTTGACTTCTCTCAATGTAGTGATCTAGGAGGAGTCAACGGAAGTGTTCTGAGGGATGTAGTGTGTTATCCCTAAATTCTTGTAAAGGTAGTGTGTCTAGAAAAGAGTGACTATGACTAAATTCTTGTACTCCACAACTGGTTAATATTAGTGGACTTAGGTACAACTGACACACTTTCGGTATATGCTCCTTAGACTAGCCCTTAGTGGTGATCCAAGTAAAACTGTTGTGCCATCTCTTTTCATGTGATTTTTTGACAGGTTTAATAGGTTCCTACCAAAATGGGAATAATATCCATATCTTTAAGAATAAAAATTCAGCACCCTAATTCACCTATACCCGCTCAGGGTGTTCTGGGTCCTACAATCATCATATTTCATAATTTTCCCCACTAATATTTCATCAATAATATTTTACTTACACACCACTTTCATATAGGTAGTAAGACCAGACTAAAACACTAAAAAATAAAGGTTTTTATGAAGTCCTCTAGAAAATACCATGCCTTCTTTGAATCATCAGGTGCCAACTCTAGAGATAAAGTTAAAAATCCAGTAAAATGTTCTATATAATCCTTCGTTGACTGATCACCCTGAAGAACACCTAAGAATTCCATCACCTTTGAAATTCTTAATTCCTTGGGATAAAATCATTAGATAAAAAATCCTTGAAATATTCCCAAGACAACACCTCAAATGGTTGGACATGAATAGTGATCTTCCACCATTATAAATCTAATCCTTCGAATAAGGGAATGATGCACCTCACCCTATAGGATTATAGAGTTTATAGTGAATCAAAAATTACTTCGATCTTCTCCATATAATCCATCACCTCATAGGATTATTTATCACCACAAAATACTAAAGGATACCAATTCAAAAACTCTGCCACATGATTTATATTCCAATGAGAACATGGGCCTACTAACCTATTAAGAGTCTATGCAGATTTAGTGAATAGAAAGGTGGCTCCTAGATCATTAGGAAAACTACCTACAACATTCCCTTACAAAATTTTCAATACCTTTTCAGGGTTCACATTCTAAAATATCACAAAATACAACATTCAATCAAACCATCTTAAATTACACTACTTGGGATAGATAGTAACAAACCAAATGAAACAATATTAGAAAACATCTTTTGAAAATACCATTTCACAAATTCCTGAAAAGTCCCTCTTTCCATATCAAACACCACATGGGTTGTTAAAAACACCCCTTCAAGTTTTCAATTAAATATCCTTAAATAATTTCAATATAATTAATAAAATAAAACCCCCTCTTTAAAACCTAATTTCAACTTTCAAATCACACACACTAAAATCATTTACCCTTTAAAAAAATAATTAATCCTTTGTAAATTTACACAACCCCTAAATCATTTTAATCAAATCATTTTTTACCATGTTCAGAACACTTTGAAAAGTAATTTAGAACATCTAAAATAAGGTTTTCAAAAAAATAATGCATCGAGGAATGAAACACTACTCAAATAATTGATCAAAAAACTTCACAATCTAGGATTTTCCACTCAAATACTCATAAAAAAATTCCATGAGATGGAGAATAATTCAAGAGAATCAAAGGAGTAGAAGAAAAAAAATTACAAAAAATAACCATTGCACATTATTTGGCTGCATGGTTTGTTAGGTCATGCGAGTGCTACTGAAAATTTTCTATAATGGTCTACATGACCTATTCATGGTTTGACAGACAATGCTCCTTAACCATATGCCCCTATATTTCCCCCAATTTCCCTATGAAACTAGGATTTTCCTAAGACATTTCCTAGGATCTCCATACCACTTAAAGTAGAAACAAACCATATCAAAATAACTCATAAATTACTAACTATAAAACCCAAATTCAAAATAAAACTCCAAACCACCCATGAAAAATCACGGTTTATCACAAGGAAGATTTGGCCAAGTAATCCTTCACACCTACCACTTTAGCTCTAATGATCCTTGATCCTTTCTAAAATAGACCCCCAAATAACCTAGCTCTAATACCATTTGTAACAAACTTACTCAGAACTCCATCTGAATCGGCACCAAGATTGATCTTATACTAACCCAAGGGTCATCCCTGATCCCCTAAGGTGATGACAAGCATTAATAGTATCAAACATAGCCATTGGGGATGGTTTCAGGCTCAAGAACCTAAAAAAGGATTCTAATCATGGAATAACCAAAAAGGAATAAATATTAATACACTAGATCAAAATATTATTATAAAATACTTTTAAAGAATATAAAAATTGAAATTAAACAAAAGATGAAGGTTAGGGAGGTCATCACCCAACATGATCTACCAACTCTATTTGACTCTCAAGAGACCAACATAAACCAACATCTGCACCTACCTTCTATAAGATAGTGGTTCCCAATAATCGGTATCCAAGACCTGATAACTATTTATAATAAATGAAGGCTATATACCCACCAACATGAGTGTATATGGTGTAAGAAAAAGTTTAGTAGGATACCACAATAAGTCTATTCCATCCATTTTATAAAAGAAACCAAGTTTACTAGCTTGAAAATAAGTAAATACAAAAGGATTTCATTTCATTTTCATGGTTTGAAAACTAAAAACACTTAACATTCTCATTTTGAAATACATTCCTTTGAAAACTAAAAACAATGAATTTATTTTACCCTTTAGAATGTATCCTAGGAAAAAAACTACCTTAAGCTACTTTAAAATTATGGAACGCACACCAAGTATAAATAAGAATTAAGGGAGACTATATGACACAATACTCAACCCTAAATAACCAATGCATCAAATTAGAAAAATTAAAAAAGCAAGAGACTCGCATGATAAATAATCAATAAATAAAGCATAACATATGATACATATCATGAGGAAATTATTTAGGGATTGAGGGTACAATACTAAATGCACCTAGGTAGAACATCTAGCCTATAGATCTTACACCATTACACTCATCACCTGAATCACTGACAAATATCCTCATCAGACACACACTCTATCCAGGGTCATAAAAATATAATTATGGGATATTATCCAGGGCATAATCTCAACTAGAATAATATATATCCATTGATTTTCTACTTAGTCTCATAGGTTTCCCCATGGAATAAATAAATTATGTGGGTTGCTACTAAGACAATTTCAAACACAAGGCAAACAACAAATCCTAAAGGATAACACCACAATCATATCCTTCACACCTACAAAAGCCCCTTAATAATAGCCCCAACTCAATATAACAAGTAAAAGGACCAATCAGGATATATGTGATCACTTATAGGGATGACATAGTTATTTTCTAAAAACCACTTTCACCTCTGATTGGTGGGAATTGAATCTTCTGGAAAACCAAAAAAAAGAACACCCATAAGAATACAAGTATTTACAAGGTTCCCTCTACTCAATAAGAGTGGATAGTCCTTTACATGGTTTGGAGATAATCCAAGAAAACATAACCACCAAACAATCCTTTGTTGGTTTACAATAAGCATATAATATCCATCTCTTGTATAGAACTGTAGTATTTTGAAAGTGCATGTGATCCTCACACGTATAATATGATATGAAAATTTTGCAACAACAAAATGAACCTTCACTAATAGGATTTAATGCGTTGTTATTATGATACTTAAATTATTTACACTTTCCTTCCTATAAATTCTTCTTCCTACTCTTTAATTTCTTTCATAGTAATGAGAAATAACTTTCTAACGGATCTTCTTTTCTCAAACCTATCTGACCAGTACCTTCTGTTTGGTACACTCTATCTGATACCCTTGGTTCGGTCCCTCTATTTGACACACTATTTGTCTGATACCACTATGTTCAGTATCCTCTATATTATGTTTCTCCATATTGAACTTTTTCCGTGAAGAAAACACTCTAAATATTTATGTCCATCACCTCACTTCTTAAACACCTCTCACCATAGAAAAAACCTTCTCAACATGCCTACACCCTTTATATAGGAATCATTTATCTAAAAACTTAGGGAGTATTGTGAACTTAAAATTCAAAGTTCCCTCTCAAACTTTGAATATCCCTCTTAACTCTTTCTTTAGTTGACTTCCTTCAAACCTCTAGGTAAATAGGATTCAATAGTATTTATAAATTCTTTCCTCAATACTCAGTATCAACATTCTTCAAACTTATTGAAATTTATACTAGAATCATGAACTTCCATTCATGATTATTTAATCATTGAATGTCCATATTAGCATCATCATAATGTATGAATTTACAAAAAACTAAAAACATCCTCAATCATTCATCCATTACACCTTTGTAGGAACTTATCAATCCATGGACATTAAGTTTTCTGTTTTATGGACTCCAAAAAGTTTTTCTGGTGTAATAAAAACTATTTTTATATCTGGTGAACTCACTCAGAGACCTCATTCCTATGAAATTTCTCAAAATACTCTATCGGATGACCTTGCTCAGAAAACTATATTTTATGGCTCTGCTCATAAACCTATATCAAATGCTTCTTCAAAATTCCTTTCCATCCAGAGCTTCCATAGAAACTTCTCTATCTAGTAATATTCACAAGTTTCCTCTATCTAATGACTTTGTAAATCCCTTCATCTAATACAACATTGACTGATCAACTTGAACCATGATAAATTTTAGTAATCTTGATTTTTAGTACTTTGAAGAAAAAAAATCAGCACTAATTTTACTTTGTTCAAACATATTTTTTTGATGGAACTATCAATAAAATTTTACAAACATATGGTTTCATATGGTCACCTTGATCTATTGGACTCTATCCATTTAACTCTTTCTATTTGAATCTATATGATTGACTCTATCTGATCACCTTTGTTGGGAAGGCTTATACATTTTCAAGCAATTTATATAATTACAAAAAAATACAATATTAAGTTATTATTAATTTTTGTTTACTAGATTATTCTCAAAAAAACTCCCCAAAACTTATTAGTCATAATAATATCCCTCATTGTATTTTGTTTTCAAAAAAGCAAAATAAATCACTAAAAATCTGAAACTCAATAAATGGATTACTATTCAATAATTATAAGCCTACGTTAGTGAACTAGATGTAGGAAATAAGAATTATGGAATAACAATACCATGATATATATAAATTAGTGATGTATAATTGTTTCCAAACTTCTTCCTTTCCCACATATTTATGAAAAAAACTAAATCCAACTTGTATGAAACATTTCATACAACCACTTCAAAAAACTATTAAAATGGTCCACACATGATGAGATCATAAATTTTCACTTTTAAAAACTCCCCCTAAACATATTCTCTCCTTGAAAGGTAAAAAATGTATAAATGTATAGATTTATGTTTTCATATTTCTCCCCCTTTTACAAAAATCTCCAAAGACAATATGGAAGAGGGGATATATGCCCCGTATCTTAGTCTTGAAGAGATTTATGTTGAACACCCATAATCAACCTCAGCTTCTAAAATGTTTCATTTGAAAATGGTTTGGTGATGATATCAACTACTTACTTCTATGTAGGTACAAAATCCAGCTTTAGTTCATTTCTTTCCACATGTTCCTTGATAAATTGATATTTAATATCAATGTTCTTAGATCTAGAATGGTACACTTCATTATTGGTGAGATTTATAGTACTTTTGTTATCATAACCCAATAGAAGGGGTAGCTTCACATAAACCAAAAAATCTTCCAACTGTGACTTCAGCCATATTAAATGTGATGTAGCTTGAGTGGAAACTACATATTCAGCTTCTTCAGTAATGAGAGTCACTGGATTTTTATTCTTTCTATGACAAGTCACACACCTATCTCCTAAAAATAACACCCCGCCATATGTAGATATTTTTTTATCAACATAACCTTCCCAATCTGTATTTGTGTAACCAAATAGATCAATCTTTCATGTGCTATCACATTTCAACACAAAATCATTTTTGACTTTAATATATCTAATAATTATTTTTCATCCACAATATGGGACTATTTTGATGAACTTTCATACCTAGAATAAAGTGTAATAATATATACTAAATATTTCCTTAAAGATGTAAGATATTAAAAACTTCCAATCAACTTCATAAATTCTTTATAATCAACATCCTTTCCTTGACCATATTTTGAAATATTTGTTTCCACTGAAATGGGTGTGGAAACAATATTTTAATCTAACATGAAAAAATCCTTAAAGGGTTTCTTAGCATACTTATATTGAGTAATTAAAATGTACCTTTTATTTTGAGATATTTTTAATCTAAGAAAATATTTATTTTCTCCTATAATATACTTTTAAAATAACTTCTCCATCTCCTCATAAAAAATTTCACACATTTCTTTATCATTCCCTATGAATATGATATCATCAACATAAATAATCACAATTAGGGAAACCTCTTTATTTTATTTTTGGAATAGGATATTGTAAACTCTTACTTTTCTAAAATTCAACTTCTTCAGACAAGTATCCATCTTATAATACCAAGATATTAGAGATTTTTTCAACACATACAAATCCTTCATCAACTTAAAAATATAGTTTTAATTTTGACCAAGAAATAATCCACATGGTTTCTCAATATAAACATATTCTTTCAATTCTCCATTGAGAAAATTAGACTTAACATCCATTTTAAATATATTATATCTCTATTATGAAGAAAATAGTATGAAATATTTTGATGGTTTTAAGTCTTTTTACTGGGGAAAAGGTCTCATAAAAATCAATTCCTTCAACCTGTGAGTATCCCTTACAAACCATTATTACCTTATTTCTTATCACTTTACCATTTTTATTCAACTTATTCCAAAAACCCACTTTGTTCCAATCACATTTTTATCTTCCAGTTTGGGTATAAGTTCTCATGTCTCATTTTTTTCAATCTAATTTAATTATTCATGCATGGAATCAATATTCTCTTGATTCTCCAAATATTCTTCAACATCTCTTAGCTTAGTTTTTGAATACAAATAGGTATGTGAAACAACCCTCGATGTTATTCTGTTTTGATCCTATTATTCATGATCTCCAATGATGTTTTGGACCTCCCCTACATCCTCATCCTTAGATGAGAAGAATGAAATTTTCCCTCATAACTTGAAATGGATGGATCAAAAACTTCATTCTATATAGTTTCTATATCATTACTTATTTTAGAAATAATATTATGATTTTAATGGTAACAAATCCATCTTCACTTTCTCTTATATCAGCAGTTGACTATGATGTCCTATTAGAATGTTCCAGCACTTTTACATTTGTATAATCCAAAATATTTCTAGTTTACTTATTATAACACCTAGATCATCTTCCATTAGGTCAGTAGCCAAGGAAAATACCATCAACTCCTCTTTGATCAAACTTCCCAATATTCACACCTTTCACTTTGATAATGTAGGGACTACCAAATTTCCATTAGTTTATTATCCTCTCATTTCCATTTTCCCATATTTAATAATTTTAATGATAAAATTATTTCTTATAAAAAAACTTTGTTTCTGTCATCATAAATATATGAAAAACTCAAAAAATTATGTTTCAGTCCATCAACAAATAAGGAACTCCTAGATTTCAATCTTTCTTTTCCAATTATGGAACATCCAATACCTTTGATTCTAAGTGACTCATCATTTCCAAAATTCATTTTCCCTTCTTTATAATATTTTACAATTTTAAACAATTTCAAGTCTTTATTCATATGTGAAGAACACCCACTATACAATATCCAAGGTTTTTCTCGTTTTGTTCCCTTAAGAGCACTTTCAATAACAAAGGTCTTCTCCTTGCTGTTTTCTTCCTTCACATATGGATTTTGAGTTTTTTCATATAAATTTTTTTTAATGGTATCATTAAAATATATAATTTATAAATATTTATAAGATGATAACATCTTTTAAAAATATTTTCCAAAGTTTGAAATCTATTTTTAGTTTTAGAACTGGATTTTTTAGGTTGATTTTCTTGAGTGGGTTGACTCCCCCATAATGATTTATCTCCAATAACTCCTGTAATAATTATAGTATTTATTATTGAAATACTATATTTTTAATGTATTCTAAAAGCCTCCACAATACAAACAACATACATTGAAATCATATTTTCCTTCATAGATTAAAATCATGTCTAGAACTGTGTACCTATTTTCCATCATCTTTCTGAACATCAAACTTGGATCCTTATTGTGAACCAAAATTTTTTGTGCCTCTTGAAATATTATTATTAAATTTATACTTCTTCTCAAACTTATCATAGTATCCATTTATAATGGTTTTTTTCTTCAAACATTGATTCCTTATAAATTTCATAGTTTTTTACTTCACTTGTTTTAGATACATTTATGGTCCTATTAACTTGATTCTTCTTTTAAACATTTTCAAAATTATTTATAAGCACTTAGCATGATATTTATTGATCCTTTTGAGATTTAAACTTCTTAGAAATTTCACTTTCATTTGAAATCATGTTTTGGAAGTTTTATATTCCTTGCTCGGCTTTAACCAACTTATGTTGTACAAGGTAAAAAAAATTTCATTTACTTTATCATTTCTTCAAGATTAACTTTTAGGATTTTTTCTTCATCAAGTAAATTATTTAGATCATAAATATATTTTATCAAATTATAATTTTCTTCAAGAGATAATTATTTATTTTTTTAATATATATTATTTCTTTAAATTCTTGTTCTATTTATCAAGTTTAACGATCTTTGAAATTCATTCTTTAAATTCTATTTTAAGTTTAAATTCTATATGAGTTTACACTTATTCTTATTCAGATTTACTAATTTAATCACTGGTAAAATTATCATCATTTACTTTTGTAATAAGTAACTTCTCAGCACCATCATCATTGGAATTTTCATCTTCCACTTCACTACCATCATCTTTCACACATTTTGACAAAAAATTTATCATTTTATATTTAGATAACTTATTATCATGTCTATTTGAATAGGAATTTGATTTGTCTACCTTATTCTTCATATATCTTATCAAATTTATATCTCCTCGTCATAATCTTTGTCTTATTTTATCCTTGGATTGTTTGCTATGAAATATCCAATGGATTTGCAACCAAATCACAAAAATTGTAACTTCCATTTATAATTATATATGAATCTTTCACCTTTATTGAAAAAAGATACATGAATTCATCAAATTTTTTACTTACCTCATCTCTAGTTTCATAGAAAGTAACTTATTCCTTGAGAAATTTCTTAGACTTTTCATTTTTAGCATTTTTGAAAGAAATTTCTCAATAAACCTTTTCCTTATTCTTGACTTCCTTTTATCTTCACATTTTATATGTGATGAGAATTCTATATAGATCATATAGAGATATAATTATAGGGTATCTATCATATAAATATGATACCTTGTCATCAAATTTATCTAAAATAATTATTATAATTTTTTATTCAATGGTTGGATCTTCTAATATCTCACAAAAACATCTTATGGTTCTTATAATGTCATTAACCCTTATAAAGAACACACCAAAAGATTATTCATCACCCATTTAAGATCTCCGTTATTTAATCTCAAAATCTATAAATTTAATTTATTTAACTTTTTGTTTCCTTCATAAATATTCTTTAACTTGTACCAGATGCATTTAGTTATTCCAATTCCTTTCACCTTCATAAATTCACTTTTGAAGAGTGGGGAAAGTATAGAATTTCTAGATCACCCATCACTATCTAGATTCTTCCTATCTGTAATTGTTAAGGGAGAACCCTCAATAGGATGAGTGAAACCATATATAGTAGCATTAATAACTTCATATATAATATATAGTAGATAGGATAACATTCTATCCTTTTATAGATGATAGTTATTTCCATCAAAGATAATAATCCCCTTACTATTAGCAGAGTTATGAATATCCTTGGTATCCATCCTATTCATTAAACTTCACACAGAAAATATTCACTAAAGGAACCTTCACTTTGTTACCAATTGAAATGACTAACCAGTATCTATGTAATCACTAATAGGGGTAGGGGTGAATCAGTGATATTTAATTTTTATATTTTATAATTTAGAAACCAATTTCGCATCGAGTGAGTGAGAATTGACTCTGCTAAAAAACAAAAAACAAGAACAATCATAGAAACACAAGTATTTACAAACTTAACCACTCAATAAGATTAAATAGTCCTTTTTATGGTTTATAAATAATCCAATACCACACAACCACTAGAAAAAGAATTTGGTGGTTTACAAAAAGAATTTAATATCCATTGCTTACATATAACTCCTTCAATAGTGCATGTTCTCCTTGCATAGATAATGTGTTATAAAAATTTTGAAATAGAAATGTGAACCTTAAACAACAGGATTAAATACATTTTCATTATGCTACTTAAATTCTTTACACTTTCCTTCATGCATTTTCTTATTATTCCTCTTAAATTTCTTGCATAATAGCAAGAAAAATCTTTCTAATTTAACTAATTTTTCTGAATCTATCTATCTAGAACCTTGTTCCTGGTATACTCTATCTAGTACCCTTAGTTTGGTCCCTCTGTCGGAAACTACGTTCATATGATACCACTTTGTATGGTATCATCCATCCAATGTTACTATCTATGCTACTTTTACCAAGAGGAAAACACTCTCAAGCTTTATGGTTGGAACCTCACTTCTTCAACAACTCATGCAGTAGTAAAAAACTTCTCAGTTCACCTGCTCCTCTTTATATCAACATCATTTATCAAAAAACTCAGGGAGTATCATGAACATCAAATTCAAAGTTCCTGCTAAAAATATGAATATCCCGCTTGACTCTTTCTTAAGTTGATCTCCTTAAAAAATCCAAGTAAATAGGATTTAAAAGTCTTCATAAATACTTTTCTTATAAATAAATGGAAACTTTATTCAAACTTCCTGAAATATTTTCTAGAATCATGAACTTCCCTTTGTAACTATTTAGGTATTGAATATCTAGTCTATCATTTTCACAATATAGGACTTTATATAAGGCTTTATAATGATCCTCAACTCTTCATCTATTACACATTCTTAAGAAATTCTCTATCTGGTGAAATTTAGTTTCTATGTATTATTGACTCCACGATATTTTTTCAATGGACTCACAACCATTTATCTATCCAATGAACTCACTTGGATACCCCTGTTTGATGAAATTACTCAGAAACTTCCATTTGATGACCTCACTCAGAAAACTATGTGTAATGGATCTTCTCGAAAACCTTTTTCTGATTATTCTTCAAACTTTGTTTTCATCTAGAGAATCCACAATAACTTTTATGTTTGATTATCTTCATAAGTTTCCTCTATCTAATGACTTTATTATATCCCTCCATCTGATACAAATTTGACCGCTTATCTTGAACCATCGGAAATTTTAGTAATCATGATGTTTGGTACTTTTAAGAACAAAAAAACATCACCTGATTTTACTTTGTTTGAACATATCTCTTCTATGGAACTATGAATACAATCTAACAAACATATGGTTCTATCCTCCATATTATCACCTCAGTTCCTTAGACTCTATTAATTCAACACCAACCATTCAACTTCATTATACTAACTTTGTCTGATCCCCTTTATAGGGAACCCTTAAACTTTTTCAAGTGATTTATATAATGACAAAAAAATACAATAATAAGAAATACTTCTTATTTATTAATTATATTCTTCTCAAAACAACACCTCGAAACCTTTTAGTCTTAACAAAAATCATGAAACACAATTCAAATAACCATTAATATGCATGAATACTAATAATACATATCAACAGGGGTCAAGAAGGCTAAAACCAAATTATCAATAAAATATCACTTCAAAAAGTTCCAATTGTTCATTTTACGATCACTTATAAGATATAAATTTGTAAATACCTTTAGAAAACTATTTAGAAGCCAAAAAAATATAATAGAAATCAAAATTAACACCAAATCCCAAATCACAATCAACTCAATGAAATCACTATTTCATTTCATAAAATAACTCAGACCCTTTAAACCATAAAAAAACCTTTTAAAAAATGTAATTCAACTTTATAAAACATTTTTTATCCAATAAATCATAAATAATCATTTTTCTTTAAGAAACCCCTCATAGAAAATTTATCAAACACATTTAATGGAATAAAACAAAATTTAAAAAAATTAATTTGAATCATATAACCCACCAATTTTTTCAAAAAAAAACAAACAATCATGGAAAACCTTTAAAAATAAGGTTCTATATATAAAATACTTCAGTACTTTAATTTAAAAAACACATTTCAAGGAATCAAGTAACCATGGAAATCTCAAATAAAATGGAATGAGTGTAAACACCTACTTCAAACAGTGCAACCATGTCGCCTTCGATGAAATCCATCATAATAGGCTTCAAGAGGATTATTAAAACCCTTATAAATAAAAAAATACAATTAGAACAAACTTGGATATCAAAATCTTCCACCCATGGCCTTTAGGATTTGAGAGGATTGAAGAAAAAATAAAGAAACCAAGGAAGAATCAAATAGGAGCTCTTACCTTGTGATATGGGTGAAGAATCGCTAAGAAACCATCAAGAATCCACCATGATAGGGCTCAAGAAGAGAAGAAAGGCCCTCGGGAAGAAATTAGGTTAAGGGAAACTAAAATGGTAAGATTAGGGAGGAATCCTAAATTAAAATCAAGAGGGAAAGACCAAAATTACCAAACCCAAGGAGGTGGCATGGTTTACCCACATGGTTTTCCAAACCATGCAGAAACCATGTGAAGACTACTATATAAAACTATATTGGTTTCATGGTTTATACCACATGTTTTACAAACTATGAGTATAGCCATGCAGCTTGATATAAACTACAAAAACATCAAAATTTCACCCTAAGACTCCTCAAATCTCAAGGGACTAAATCAAGGTCCAAAAATATATAACCAAGTGGCATTATGGGTGTCTTATATCTCTATTTTCAACCCATCATGGAATAATTATATCTTTAAAGGGTATTATTGGATCAGTGTGTGGTGACATATTGGGTTATATAGCTCATTCATGTCATCATTACAGGTTTCCTAGGTTTTACTAAGCTATAGTGGATGATCCTTAGGTCACAAATCAAGTTTGGGATAAAATCCAATGGATGTTATTCAATTTTCACATGGAGATGGTAGTTGATGCTTTGTTATTTTATTTTATTTTGTTTTATTTAATGTATCATCCTTTCTGGTTTTTTATTCATACTCTATACCTTGATTCTTTTAGTCATCCTGTTTGGATTTCGGTTGATGTCGATTTGTGTTTTTTATTTTCCTAGGTTTTATTATTATTATGTGCGATGTTTATTATTTTTTGGTAATATTTGGTTTTTTTATATGTTGTATCTAATTATTTTATTAGGCAGTCATCCAATGTATAGAATGATCATGTTGGGTTTCCATGTGGGAACCCCTTGTAATATTTTCTTTCTTTGGGAAAAATGATTTCCAATGGTTCTCTTTGGATTCCCTTGGAACTTTTCATCACCTTGGGGTGACCGAGAATGTGCCTCAATGATTTCATAGGCTGTCTTGGGTGCTCGGTATAAGGGCCTATTGGGTTGGTTCATGAAAAAATAGTATCAAAGCTCTAGGTTTCTTATGAAGGCATAAGAGCTTGAGTTTTCCTTTCTATTTTAGGATGTTCAGTAGTATGGAGATAGGATCATTGCAATTTGAGTGGTCAGTTGTAGGAGGGTTCTTGGTCACCACCATTTCTTGATGATTCTTCATTTATCAAGGTTTTTTGGGATGCTTATATCTTTAATCCAAGCTCAATTCTTAGATGTTTTTAAGAATTTTTTTCTTTATTTGAGTATTTATTTTTGGTATTGATAATTCATGTGTTATTTTGAGAAACACCAAGAATTGAAGTAAAATTTTAAAGGAAATCAAGGGGTTTATGGTTATTGTAAATGGTTTTCCAAACCATGCATAGGCCACATTAGCCTTACTTTTTTGCTTCCACTAATCTTCGCACAATTTTTTCATAGTTTAAAAAGTCATGTGGCCAAAACAATAGTTATTTCTTTTAAATTTCTATGATTTTAGTTTCTTGTGAGTTGGGTTGCATTTATTTATTCCTTTTACTGGTTTAGGGTGATTTTGGGTGTCAAAATTGCATGAAAATTTATATTTTGGTTCATTTAAACTTGATTTCATAAATGATAAGACTTTTTTTTTATTAAAAAATGGGTACAATTTTTGGAACATCGATGATTTTATTAAATACATAGAAATTAGAATGAAATGGTGGTTTATAATGGTTTTAATTTAATAAATAAATGTTGTTTTAATTGGTTAAAACTTTTAATAATGTTTTATAAATTTCCATAAGAAATTTTTTCCTATGTTTTTTAGAATGTTTTTTGTTTAAAAATATTTAGGGGAAAAATGTTTTGAGATAGGAAAATGTTTTAAATTGGGAACTCCTTAACTTAAGTGATTTTTTAGTAATGCTTAGAAATTTTTGTGTGTTATAAAATTATGAAGGATGGGTTTTGGTTTGGCATTCCTATCTATGTTTTTGATATTTCCTCTTTTTTTTGTTTGGTTTTGAGATTTTATGGGAATTGATAATTATTTAATGTAGTGTTTTGAGTTTGACTTATTAATTTTTATTTAGATTCATGGAATTTAAATTTATAGTGTGTTTTTATTATATTTATGTATTATGTTTCTAGAGCTCTCCTCTATCAAACCTTGTGGTTTAGAAGAGGGAGTTTTGGGTGCTTCACAGCATGTATAACCTCTAGTTGATCATGATTTTCCTGAGTAGTCTTATCTATATGTCGTGGTTGTGAAGCATAGTTTTATTCATCCTTTATCTCAGCCTTAGTATTTTGTTTCAATAATTAGGGAGTTGCAACCCTCTTTATTTCCTAGGGAAACTATATTCGGAGGAGGCAAAGGGATGGATGAGGAGAATTTATGATATCTCCATCCATCTTGAACACCCCATGAATTTTAATCTCAAGTCTGCAACCTTCATGCTAGAAGGCCCAAGTTAGAAGTGGTGGAAGTCTATTATCTAAAAAAATCCACTTAGGAACCTTTCATGGGAAATTTTTAAGGTGTTTTCATCCATAGTTTTTTCTTAATGAGGTGAAAGTACCCAAGGTGATGGAATTGTGTGGCCTCCAATAAGGTGACATATCAGTGTTGGAATATGTTAATCGATTCATTGAGTTGTTTTCATACCTTAATGATCTAGCCATGGATAAATCCTTAAAGGGTTGGTATTTTGAAAGGGGTCTTCAACCAGATCTTCTATTAGTGGTGTTTTCTCCCAGCCTTAACACTTATGAAGTTGTGATTGAACAAGCCATAAGGATCAAAGTCGGCATAGTGGGAATTCCTAAAGAAATCAATGTTTCTCCTATCCCTGGGAGCGATAGCGGTTTTAGATTAACTTTTGGATAACCATAATGAGAGGGGGTGAATCAATGTTGTATGGAATTTTATCACTTTAAAACATTTACCCCATTTGTGTACCTCTATCACTTATTCAGTGAATGACTCTCTTATCTCCTCCACCTGTGGTTAGCAAGCATGCACAGAAGATAATAAATCACAGATAACATTAATATTTTTAATGAGGTCCAGCTCTAATGTGGATGAATACATCATCAGTGTATGATGGTTATTATCCCATTATAACACATATTCATTTATATTATCAAATAAATAATGGGAAATGGGATGGCCTTAAACCCATTTTTAAGGATTGACCATGATATAATTCAAGCTTTATCTTTGAATCATAAGATTATATGATATCGGCATGTCCCTTATGAAGTGATTAGAAATGTATAAAAAGTATTATTCAATAAATATTAATGATTCTGACTAGCTTTCCCTATGTACAACAATCTATTAGGCAACCTCTACTTCATTGTAATCAAAGAGATTTCTCAAGTATAAAGTAATCAATAACTGCCTCTTATAATTTTTCTTCAGTCAAAATATTATGAATATATTATGGACTGGTATTCTCAAACTTCTCAAATTCTCACCTTGAATGTACAATTTCATCTCAAAAATATTCCATGCATGTGTTTCATGGACTTCTCAAATCTGTAAACCCTAGTAGACCACAATTTATCATCCTTATTATTTTATGTGCTTTTTATCAAGGTTCAAGATTATTCTTACATATGTATCATTTTAATTGTGTTTTTCAATCTTCACAACTCATTCAAATGGTTATACTACATTAATTCATACACCTATGTTGTATAGAATATATTCAATGCACTGTTCATTGTTGTTTTACGCATGCCTAAATTCACAAGCACCCTTTAAGGTTGTTTTTTTCTTCTTTATGAAACTACATAGTCACACAAATCAAGTACATTTTTATAGTTTACTCATGCAAATAATGATCATGGGTTTTCCTCAAATGTTCTTCACACTAACAGGTGAGCGTAATGCCTTCTATTACTATTCTTTGTGAAAATGATGAGCATGAGTCCAACTCAAGTGTATGTTATTCCTTTATCAAAATGAGTGAATGGAACTTTTCTTCATGAAAAAAGAAAGAATTTGTGTTTTTATAAAATCAATTACTAAAATCTTGAAAATATTTATAGGATATATTCTCTTTCACTTTTCCATGTAAGGATCACATGAGTCCTTCTGCTTCTTCGTGTAACCTAGTAGGATCATGGAAGTTAAGTTTCCTTCAAGGAAAATGAGATCCTCTTAAAATTTATAAAAGGAAATAGTGAAAACCCTTGACCTTGCCTCAATATTTATAGTTTAGGTTTCACCGACTCTCCCCCTGAGATTCCCCATCTCAAACTCTGAGAAATAAGATGAGTTAAGGTTGTTTTTTAAACTCTCAAAGATCACGAGATTTTTGGATTATTCAAATGAGGGTTTCCATCGCATGATGCCAAAATTCATGGCATCTATTCCTACATGATATTGATTTATTATTTTATAATGAATCACTCACATTCATGTAGGATGATCACATGTATCATCTCATGAACCCACATTGCCTCAAATGATCTACACGTCATTATCTTTATTCAATAGTGATATTTTCTTTTAAAAAAATAGTTTTAAACACATCAAATCATCTTAGATAATGATTTTCATGGTTCTTGATGTATCAACATGATGATAGATCAACACTATCAAGTTTGGTACCAATTATGGATATAATCAACAGTAAAGGACTATATTGAGGTCCACAGGAGGTTGAAGATGATTTCCCTGATTTAAACTCATAGGAATGAGAGATTAGATGACCCAAATTGAAGTAATTAGGTGGTCCTCATTTTATCTATATCTCTTTTAATGAGTGAATGGTACCCATACTTTCCATGAACCACATCGATCTTCACCATGACTGATCTCTACAATATAATAAAACTCATTCCCTTCAATAGTTAGATGTGAGTAATGGTGTCCACTTCTAATTCTACTGACACCAACCCATGCAGACACCCCTTTGTCATCATGTCACCCCACACAGTGGTTCCACTACTCCTATGCATGTTGTGTGCATACTCTTTATACCCATATAGGAACTATCTTTTTCTGCCATGGCTACCCATGCATGGTATGAATCCCATGTGGTAGATCTTTCTCCTATATGTGCTTGAGATGGACCTTCTAGGATGGTTTGGTTGGCCTAGTTTTTTTTAATAAAGGCCCACTCAAAATATTCCATATATAAATTCAATATTCCAATCCATTAAAATCTCCTCATCAAATACACATGATTTAATATGCCTTATGAAAAAATATTTTACTTTCTTCATAGCCGCTTTAATTTCCTTTGCTACAACTTCAATTCTCCTCATACAAAAAGAAATTTTATTTTTTATGAACTTAAGAAAATAACTTCAATAGTTGTAGAAACAATATGAAATCTACAAACACCTCTTTCAAATGTTTAGAACATTAGAAATAGTTCAACAATCATTAGAATTAATTCACTTCATCCAAAATATAATGTATGACCTTTAAACTTCTCATGTATGGATCTTCTTCAAAACTTCACACATTACCAAGCTTGGGAACACCAAAAACATACTTCCAAGCTAGTATTCTTCTTAAATACACATTGACATCAATTTCTTCATCTATTAATTACTTATTGACAAAAAATACAATAAAAACACAAAGTAAGATCATAAATCTCCCCCTTTGTATTTTTTATCAATACCAATGTAGAAAATTGGATTTCAATATGTTCTCTTCATTTATTCTCTCTTTTTTCTTTTTTTTCTTTTCTCTCTCTTTATTGATAGAAAATAAAAACTAGATGAGAGAGTATGGTCTCATTTATTTCTTAAAAAAATTTCCATATATTATTCAAATCTATATCTACCTGATCCATGATTAGTGTAGGAAAAAAATAGTATCTAATTTAGACATTATTTTTATTCATTCTCAATAATAATAAGATAAAAACTAATATAGCACAACTTGTATCCTTCACAAGAGACTATTCATCTATTTTTTCAGGATAAGAGTAATTAACTAATTTGAATTTCTAGAATGGAAGTGGAACTTGTCTGATACCACTTATAAATAAATTTCTCAAGTTACAGTCAACCTAAAATTCATGCACACATCTCAACACATAGATTAAAACATTCAATTATAATAGGTAGGTAATGTTCATGAAATCAGTCTTGAAACATATTTAAGATTATTTTTTCATGTCATTGGTTCATTTAAGCTATACCCCTTAAAATCATATTCCTTTCATTTTTTGTTAATAAAGATATTAGAGTATACCCACATGCCTCTTCAATGAGTTATTAGACATGTACCTTTGAGAGATATCAATTTTGAATGAAATATAATGATTTGGGAATTTATTTAGATACTCCCTCCATAAGGGATGGTCTCTAGTTTCACTTCATCAAGATGGATATTTTTATTAGTTGTTCTTTTAAATGAAAATTAATGTTAATAAAAAAAAATTGATCTCATACATGATGGTGACTTCAATTTTTTTGATCAACTATGGTATCTTGATCATCTTCATCAATGTTAACATTTGATCTTTTGCAAAAAATAATTGTCATGATACCCATATATAGATCTAAAAAAGATGGTGTTTTCCATTATTATTAGAATTAATGTTCTATATTACTAATATAACAATATAATATTAATTTTGGTTCTCCCCGAAATATGTGTATCACCTTCAATTCCCTACAAGTAATGAACAAACACAAAGTAGATGAGAATAAGGTGGAATGTCCTTTTCATTTTAACAAGTGAATCATGGATGAGAATTTATTATCAATCATGATTCTCATTTATTTTATACTCTATGTTATGGTGAAATCATCATGCTATATTTTCTAGCTTTCTTGGATGTTTTGGGCAACATTGAATATTTACTTTTATTAGTAGTAACTTTGTGTGTACTTTTCTTTTTGACACTAGCCATAAAGGAACACTCATAACTTGGTGCTTTCTGGATCATTTTCCACATATATTCTTGAGATGGAGTTATAAAAAAACAATTATATAAGATATTTTCAACCGTCTTAAACTTTCCATGTAAAACATATCATATTTTCTGGTTATTATTTTTTAAAAACCACTAATGAAATTCGATTTTGTCATGTGGAATCTTATGTTTTCCTTTAGCATCTTCCATAATCCATGTTTCTTCTATTTTATTCCATATCTCTAAATCAGATATCCAAATTTAAAGTATATAATTTGTAATATTCACAACATATTGGGTAGTTCTACATGGCTTCTGAGGTTTACTCTTTACCATTTTGGTCCTTTTATTTTTCTATTAGACTGGTTTCTCCATTTGTTTCTTAAGCTTTCCTCCTTTCATTGTGATGTACATAGGATCTTTATGATGATACATGGTTTGACCTATTCATCTATAAAAGTACCAACTTATTTTATTTGACGAATCGCCCTTTTTCTCTTCTTGGGTTTGAGTTGAGTATCAGTACTCTTCCGATTTCCACCCAAGGTTTACTTACCTATCTTATTTGTAAACTTCATGGGAATGTTGTTTGTAAATATTTTATCCTAATTCCTTCCCAAGGTAGGATTTTCTCCAGTATTAACATTCTATGGTATTTTCTTATGAATTTTTTAGTGTAATTATTGAATGATTTATACTTGCACACCTCTTCAATGTGACCACTATCATTATAAATACCATATAGGTTTTTTAAACTTTCAAATCTATTTATAATAGTTGGATTCTTTCATTCCTTCTGTATGCATTCATTTATAACTTCTTTGATCCCCCTAGATGTAGGATTTCTTTGAAAATCAAATTTTAAAATGTTAAATAAAAAATCATATGATCTATGTCTGAATCTTTCACAACCCCAATAGTATCCAACAAATTTTGGTCTCTTTATTTGAATTATAGTCATGCTAAATAGAAATTCTTACTAATTTTTTTCTCTTCATTATTCTACAGGGGTTATTTAGGGTAAAAAAATCTTATGAAATTGCCTTTATTCAACACAAATGTAGTGGTTGTCTCTTCATTTCTATTCATCATCCACTTTTTCACAAATTTTGATTTTGAACCAGTATTTTTCATAAAACCAGGATTAACACCAATTTTTTATTTTAAAGTGGATGGTATCTTTTTCTTAGAGATTTATTGAGATTGATCCTTAAATGATCATAATATATTATTTCCACCATATGGAGGACTTTTATTATAAGTGTCCTTATAAAATATTGTGGTTACTTCTCTAATAGTAATAGCTCTACTTTCAACTTGGTACGAAGAATCACCTTTATTGTTTTCAAAAAATTTCAGTTTGACTTCCAGATCAATACATTTCATATTTAGTATTTTTTTCCTCATCATCCATTAACTTTGGACTATTTTTACATTCTTTCTTTATCTTCATAAGTTCTTTATCATGAATTTTATGTTTCTCCAGTAGCAAGGTTCTAAGTTCCTTGATCTTGTTTGATTTTATATCATGTTGAGAATTCTTGACATATATAATGGATTTATATATTTATTCTACTACATGGTACTTATTTTAAAATTCCTTAGGGTCATCCTGTTTATAATAAATTTTATTTATCCACTCATCTTCAAAAATGGATCATCTTTCTTTTAGTTCAATAATATCTACTTATTTGGATCCAATTTGTTTGGAGAGCTAGATTGTGTCTTGTATTCTTTCTTTAAAATCTTTCTTCAAGCTCTCTAAGTTTTATTAAAACTCAATGATCTATTATTTTATTCCTTTAAATGATCCATAGATAAAAGTGACTATTTAGTTGGGGATGTTATGAAAAATATATTACAAAGTAACAACTGATTCATGATTAAACTCCTCATATATATGATCACTTCCACTAATACATGGATCTTTATGAGGAAAATTCTAACAATAAATTTTTGTTGCCTCATCTTCATATAAGGATGAATCACAATATGAGGAATAAATATTGTCCTTCTCTTTGGTAGTACAATAAAGTACTATATTTTTTACTCCCATGAATGAATTTTCTTACTTGGAAATAATTTATTGGAATATTGATTCATTATCCTCTTTGAACAAGAGGTATGTCAGGTCATGAACCAACCCAGGTTAACCTCAAACCAGTTACCCAAGCTAGCCCACAACAAGGCTTGAGAGGAGTTCTTGATCCTCTTGGGCTAAAAACTAGTGTCGAAAATCAAAGATAAAGAAATTGGTAATGATTTATCCCACAAAAAATGAAAAATAAATAAATATAAACTAAAAAATAAAAATAACCACTAGCGGTGGAAATAAATAAAACCACACATACCTCTATGTGACCCTATGGTTCACCACCAATCGGTAAACCAACATCGCTCCATGGTGACCAAGTCCAAGCTGGAAGCAGCACCAAAAGATAAAAACAAAGATAAATATATAGGTGTGAGTATTAAATCTTAGTAGGTGTGCTTGAATAAACTATTACATATGAATTACCTTTAAAATGAAAACCATTTCAAGCTAGTTTGAAAATAAAACTACATGAAAATAAGGTTTTCTATTCCTTTTTAAAACATCAAACAAGATAAAATTTCTTAATAGAAATTTCCCCCTTTTAATTTGAAACAAATTTTTAAAGAATAAAACACTTTCAATAATCCATTTATAAGGAGCATGAAATAAAGGAAACAATTTAGTATGAAAGGATAACATCAGGTGCTAAAAAATATGATAAAGGAAATGTACTTTGGATTATTTCAAACATATTCTAAAAAAGTTTAATATAAATAAGAATAGGGTTAAATGATAGTAATCATCATGGAAAATCCCTAAGTAGCAAGGGTTAGTGGAGTCCTGGGATCCTTGTACCTTAGTGATATGGCTTAAAAATTATAACCCACAGTGTCCTCATGCACAACCCACTAGAGAGGATTCACATCCAAAGTTATGGTGGTCTTTTATCAACATAAAATTTTTAGTTAGTGTTGTAGCATCTATCCTACTAGGGAAATAGGTCCTTGACCCTGTCGGACCCTCTAGCATACTAGGCCTAGCCTACCCCCCAGGTACCTGGGTTCCCATGTTCTCTTTTCCAAATAGTGAAGAGTTTTTATCAAGATATAATATATATACATATCATTTCCTTTACCCAAAACCTATATAAATTCTCACTATTGATATCCCTCCTTAAGCGCATTCCCCTTTCCAAGTCACACAACAATTCACAAGCCTCTTCACTAAGAACATATCACAAATCACACATTTAAAATACACGTCATATTTCTAAATTGATGGGGCATGTCTCAAGAGGGGTTTTCCATATTCATTAAATATTTCAAAATTCTAACCAGGCTTTAACAGTTAAAGAAACACTTCCATTTTAGAGAACACACTTTACCTAAGCTTGTGAGTTCCAAAACCACACTTCACGTGTTAGAAATCGTTTATAAAACCATTTTAATCATTTAGGATACTTTACATTTAAAGGAAATCTTGTAAACATGCTTAGAAAATTTATGTAAATAAAAGAAAACACTTCCAAAAGGTTTAACCAATTTTTATTAACATATATATAGCTCATAAAAATAAAAACATACTTTTAAAATGCTCAACCAATCAAGTAATTCAAATTAAAGGCTCGGGCATAGGAAACCTACCTCGAACTCAAGGTGCTTTGATGATGGAAACCTGAATCTTCCCTTTTCTTCTTGCATGAATAGGCACCTTCAAATATATATAAGGACAACTAGCCCCTATGTACATATTTTCATGGCCAAATATATACAAGGGGATCCTTACATATATGATTATACTTTCATATACCCCTTTACACTTACACACGTAAGCATTTTTCACATATATACATAAGCACACCTAGCCACAATATATATATTCATACCACCATGAATGAATATATATAAAGGGGTAACTTACATATATATATTCCTTCCTATGTATAAGCATATAAGTTTCCCTGAAATCTGGTGACTCGAAACTACTTCAAGGATAAAAAAGGCATGCTACAAAAACATTAGGAACCCAAAATAACTAAAAGAACCCAATAAAAATTGGAACAAACCCATAGGGTAGAATAAGCCATCCTTAAACAGTGGAGGGAAAACCAAAACGATTTTATATGATTTTCATTTGATGGAGAATTCCAAAACACGCCCAAAGAAGACCCTAGAAACCCATTACAAGACCTAACACTAGAAAAGAGAGCCTAAAAGTAGACTAACCCTCACCATAGGGTTTAGACGAACAATAATGGCTGATAAGGATAGGAAAAACACCAAACCAAGGAAAAAGGATGGATATGGGGTGCTTACCTCGAAGGATCAGCCACAAATCCCCTTTAAATATGGTGGATTTTTCCTATAAAGAGGGGGATGAGAGGGAGGGGTGGCATGTGGTTGTAGAGGAAGGGAGGTGGGAGGCATCTCATGAGACACACGGGGGGTAAAGAAAATAAAAAGGGAGGAAATATAAAAATAAAAGAAAAACAAAAAAAATTAATATTGGGAAACTCGCATGGTTTTTCATGCATTGGACACTACCTAGTCCAGTCACCCCCTCGCACGATTACCCCTAAGAAAAAACATGGTTGAGAAAACCATGCTCAAACTGTGCCACTCAGCACTGTCACCTAAGAGATCCAAATCACATGCTTGTTACATGATTTAATAAACCATGCACAAGCAATGTGACACATCACAGACCCACCTGAGCACCCACACGGGCACCTCAAGGTTACTACTAACCATGCCGACTAACTATTTGATAGTTATAAAGCCACCAAAAATTCTAATTCTTGATCAAAAACTACTAGAACTCATGCTCTCTAAAACACCACATAAAATAAGATCAAAAATAAATAAAATAAAAGATAGGTTTCAGGTCGATGTGTGTAAATTCTCCCCACCATTAATACTTTATTCCTCCATAAAGTCACCTATAAAAATATGGAACAAAACCAAGATCCAAAACTAATCAAGGAAAAATGAAACCACGAAACCTGGTGTGACCTTTCAACTCCACAAGTCACACTTGACCAACTATAGAGAAAAATACAAGGAGATACACAATGAAAATAGAGGGGTCTCCCCACCATTAAGTAATTGAATCACATAGAGATTGAACTAAGTGGAATTCTCAACAAAACCACCCAATGACATGATAAGGGTTCAACCACAGAGACTCAAATAGGGCACTTTTTTAGGACACAATTCATAATTTTCCAAGACACATGCATCTTTATACAAGAAGCACCTGAAAACTAAAATTGTTCCAAAGGAATACTATCCATTCAATAGTTCACATCCATAATACACAACCACATAAATTTTAAGAGAGGCCACTATGGTCATCAAAACAAAAGGTTCCCAAGGAAATAAAACCATAACAGGGGGAAACTTTAATGGACACCACTCCGATGTCGGAGATAACATGTTGGATGTACATCCCTAACGCCCTAAAATTCCTCAACTACCTGAAAAGATTCACTTTGGGATCTATGGTTGGAGCCTTAATATCTTGAAGAATCTTTTTCCCCACAATTAGAAACTAGAAACCTCCAACCAAATCTTACTCTTCTGTAAAAATATTTTACATAATTTTTCAATGGATACACTAATAATAATCCTTTAGAGTATTATGGAAAGATGAATTAGAGTGCCCAAACCAACCATACTGGAAGCAAATAAGTGAGTAGTCTAGAAAATGAAAGGTAGGAACTGAAAAGGAGGCTTGGTTAGAATAAGTTTATCTAGTTCACACTCCTCACTAAATGGGGAACCTCCATGGGAACCAAAAGAAACTAGTTCTTAAACCCTAGATAGAGACCCCGCACAAAAGGAGGAGCTTCTAACTGATCACTCAACACTATATCTAGAGAAAAGGAAACTAGTTCATCAAAATGGTCAATATACCCCTTCATAGTTAGTTGACCTTGTTAAGTGTCCATGAGCTCTAGCACTTTCTTCTCCTTTACTTCATCAAGAATAAACCACTAGATGAAAGTGGTCTTAAATGTTACTTGATACATCCCAACTCATAACGAGGATGAAATGATCACCTTCCACTGGTCTAGTCTTAGTCCTTCAAACACGACCAAGAAAACTTTCAATCTCATGGAATATGGAGTTCCCAAAAACCTAAAGACACTCTCAACTTCTCCAAGACACTCAACAACCTCTAATAGACTTCAATGACTACAAAAAATAGGCACTAATTGGGGAGAGTTTGGATCAACCACTCCACTTTGAGTATGGGTAGATCTGATGACTAGAAGAGACCCCTTACAAACCTTCTAGTTTTTTCTAGGTGGCATACTCTAAACAACATAAATCACAAAACCAAATCAACATAGAACCAAAACTTGACCAATTACCATTTTAAACCAAATACCAAGCTCATAAAATGACATATCATAAAAGAAAATCTAAACCAAATCAAATATCAATTGAAAAAAAACACAACAAAATTATAAAACAAGCGAAGAACCCACTTTTAAAAATTACTATTTTCCTTTGTAAATTGAAAACCATTTATCCTGATTCCAAAACCATTTCATCACATCAAATTTAAAATTAAAAACACCTCCTCACTTTTCTCTTTAAAACCACAAATACCATTAGAAAAGAATCATCATTTAATAGAAACAATTTTCCTTTTCAAAAAACACTTTTTAAAAACCAAGTCAAACATTTGATTTTAAATACTCACTCGCGACATCCCATGAACTACCGCATATGTGTACATACCGCCTCTAATTATATCATCCAAACATATGTACCAACATGCACTTTCCACACACACACACACATATGTGAATGTTTATAGGAAATATTAAGGGTCACACATGTCATTTTTCCATAAAAACCAATCATTTCCAATTCACTTCTCATTTCACATTTTATAAAACCTTTTGAAATTAAAATAATTCTTCACTACCCCTTCGAAACCAAAAAAAAACCATTAGAAAATAATCCCTTACCCCTTTCAAAACCCCATCTTTTCACTTTAAAACACTTTTCAAAAATCATTTTCCTTTAAAAATCCACTCACAACAACCAAATTCAGATCAAAGAATCACCCATACCAAAATAATTGAAATAGGGAACTAGTGATCATGCATAACCCAGCCACATGGTTTAGTAGACCATGGACTGAATATGGACCAACCACTATAAGAATATTGAACCATGAACACGGGATTTATGTGGTTTGCTACACTATGTAAGCTCACTAGGTAGCACTTTCTCACTTCCACTATCATCCCCCAACATAAAAAAGATTATCGAACTAAACAAATGCTAACAGCATAACCCAAAACAAAAAATAAAGACACAAAACCCAACTACCTCCGGTGACTCAGGTCTCATCACAAGTGGAGATGATCAGGAACTAACATGTGAACTACTTCCTAATCTCCGACAACACTATATTCAATCTACCAAACATCCCAAATAATAAAGGGTCTACTTTGATACCATTTTGTCATGAACTAACCCAGGTCGACCCCGAACCGATCACCAAGTGTTAGGCATCGAATATAATGAAATTAGGAACAATTTTTTCCATAAACGAATGAAAAATAAATAAATATAAACTGAATAATAAAAATAACCTCTAGCAGTAGAAATAAATAATACCTCTACATGACCCTATGGGTCACCATTAACCACTAAACTAATGTCACTCCACAGTGACTGGGTCTAAGATGAAAGTAGCACCATAAGCTAAAAACAAAGATAAATCTATAGGTGTGAGTTTTACAACTCAGTAGGCATTCTCGAATAAACTATTATTTATGCCTTACCTTTAATATGAAAACCATTTCAAGCTAGTTTGAAAATAAAACTATATGAAAATAAGGTTTTCCATTTCTTTTTAAAATAATAAACAAGCTGATATTTCATAAGATTTATTTCCCCCTTCTTAATTTGAAACCAATTTTTAAATAATAAAACACTTTCAATAATCCCTTCATAAGGACCATGCAAAAAAAGAAACATTTCAGTATTAAAGAATAACAGTAGGTGATATAAAATAGGAGAAATTAAATGTAATTTTTATTATTTCAAACATATTCTAAAATATTTCAATATAAAGAAGAATATGGGTAAATGATAGTAATCACCATGGTAAATCCCTAAGTAGATAGGGTTAGTGGCATCCTAGGATACTCGTACCTCAGTGATATGGCTTAAAAATCACAACCCACAGCATCCTTGTGCACGAGACACTAAAGAGGAGTCACATCCAAAGTTCTAGTGGTCTCTGATCATCATCAATTTTTTATTTAGTATTGTATCATCAATCCTACTAGGGGAAATGGGCCTCGACCGAGCCAAACCCTCTAGCATACTAGACCTAGTCTCCCCCTAGGTACCTGAGTTCCCATGTTCTCAATTCTAAATGGTGGTGAGTTTTTATCAATATAGCAAATATATACATATCATTTCCTTTACCCAAAACCCATCCAAATTATCACCACCAATCTCCCTCTTTAAGCACATGCCCCTTTACAAGTCACACAACATTGCACAAGCCTCTTCTCTAGGAACCTATCACAAATCACACATTTAAAACACACATCGTATTTCTAAATAGAGGGGGTGTGGCTCAATAGGGGTTTTCCATTTTCATAAAATATTTCAAAATGACAACTAGGCCTTAAAATATTAAAGAAATGCTTAAATTGTAGAGAAAACACTTGACCAAATCATTTGAGTTCCAAAACCACACTTCACATGTTAGAAATCATTTAAAACTCCATTTTAATCATTTATGATACTTTACATTTAAAGGAAATATTTTAAATATGATTAGAAATTTTATGTAAATAAAAGAAAACATTTCCAAGAGGCACAACCAATTTTTTCTAACATATATATACCTCATAAATATAAAAATATACTTTTAAAATGATCAATAAATTGAGTAATTCAAATTAAAGTCTTGGGAATAGGTAACCTACCTCAATATCAAGGCTCTTTGATGAAGACAACCTAAATCTTCCCTTTTTCCTCTTTTAAACATATGCACCTTTGCATATATATATAAGGACACCTGGCCCCTATGTATATATTTGTATAGACAAACATGTATAAGGGGATCCTTGTATATATTCTTATACTTGCATATACACCTTCACACTTATACGTGTATTCATTTTTCATATATATACATAAGCACAGATAGACTCAATATATATATCCATACCTCTATAAATTAATATATATATAAATGGGGAACTTTTATATATATATATATGCTTACCTATGCATATGAATATAATTCACCCTCAACTCTGGTGACTTGAAACCACTTCAAGGATGACCAAGACACACCAAAAAAATATTAGGAACTCAAAATCACCAAAAGAACCCAACAAAAATTGGAAAAGACTAAGAGGGTAGAAGAAACAAACCTCAAACAGTGGTGGGAAAATTGAAACTATCTGATATGCTTTACCTTTAGTAATAAATTCCAAAACACACTTGAAGAATACCCTAGAGACCCATTAAAAGAACTAACACTAGAAAAGAGAACCAAAAATTAGTCTAAAACTCACCCTAGGGTTCGGCCGAAAAAGGATGGGTGATGAGGAGAGGAAAAAAACTAAACCAAGGGAGGAGTAGGTATCCTAAGTGATTACCTTGAAGGATTGACTATAAATCCCTAACAAATATAGTGGATTTTACCTTGAAAGAGGGTGCTGAGAGAGAGGGGTGGTGTGCGGACATGGAGGAAGGGAGTGGGATGCATTGCATAAGACACATGGGGAAGGAGTGGAAAGAAAATAAAAAGGGAGGAAAGAGAAAAAATAAAACAAAAAGTAAAAGAAAATCAAAATTTTAAAATACTGGGCAACCCATATGGTTTGTGAATAGTTTTCCAAACCATGCGCTAAACGTGCGATGGCCACTGCCTGGGCTAGGAACCCCCTCACATGGTTACCCCTAGGAAGATGTGTGGTTGAGAAAACTATGCTAAAACCATACCACTCAACACTATCAACTCACATATCCAAATCACATGATTTCTGCATGGTTTAATAAACCATGTGAAAGTCATGCACCATGTCACAAACCTACCTAGGCACCCACACGATCACCGCATAGTTACTACTAACCATGTGGGATAACTGTGAAACATCTATAAAGCCTCCAAAAATTTAAATTTTGGCTTTCCAACTACCGAAACTTATTCTCGCTCAATCACCAGATAAAATAATACCAAAAATAAATAAAATAAAATAGAGGTGTCAGGTCAGGGTGTGACATGTCTTCTTTATGTTTTTCAATTATTTCTTCTTTATATTCTTAAAGGTATTGGCTAAGATAGATTTTTGATATTTATTAGATACAAATCCTCCAATTTTTTACTCCATTTTAAATTGATAAGAGATATATCAAATCTTAAATGAACTTCAAATTAGAGAATCCAATCAGTGGTGTGACCTTGTTTGAAATAAATTGTTAGGATCACTTTGGGATTACCACACTAAGGTGGGGGTGAATCAGTGTGGGATGAATTTTTAATACTTTAAACCTTTATCCAATTTTTATACCTCAGTCACTTATTCAATGAATGGATCTCTTATCTTCTTGACCTATGATTAACAAGCATGCACACACAAAAATAAATCACAAAGAATGGAAAGATTTTTAATAAGGTTCCCCTCTATTGGTGATGTCTAAATCATCAGTATATGGTGATTATTATCCCACTCACACATAGTGTAGTGTCCCAAGATTTTATAAATGAAATTCCCTTTATAAATGAATAAATTTCTTATTAAGTTATGTAGTTATAGAAAATAAATGCACTACTTTTGTTATTTTGGACCATTATAGTATGTCAGATTTAAGAGGTCATTAAGAATTTTAGTCATTGGTAATATAGTTATTTCATAGTTACCATTAAGATTATTATATATAAATTTTTATGATAAATTATGATTGACACAGAGGGAAGAAAAGATGGTCTTGACCAGTAGGATTGTACCCTATGAAGACCATTTATCAGAGATTTTGAGGGAGGTGGCCTCACTAGGCTTTGACCATGACCAATACCAAGATAAGGATCAAAAATTGAAGTACAAACAAAACTAATTATGGAAGAAATTCAATATTATTGTGATCATGACCCAAACCATGTTCATCAAACTACCCTAAGAAAGCCTCACCATCTTACACCATACCCTTAGGGTGAAAGTTTGTGTAATAAGGGGTTATGTATCAAGACCTTAATAGTATTAATTTTTATATTTTAATTTTTAATATAATAATAATTTTATTTATCCCTTTTCATTATTATAATTATACATGAGTTGATGAATATTCTATTTTGAAACGAAGAACCCAAAAATCATATTTTTGGAAAATATACAGTTTTAATTAAAAGAGTATTTTTGATACATTTAATAATTTATAAATAAATGTTATTTTTATATATTATTAATAATAATAAATAATATTTATATAAAATGATAATATAATTTAATGAAGTCCAATATAATCATTATAAGGATTAGAAAAAACTTTTATTGTCATAAAAATCGGTATTTTTCAATAAATGGGGATTTTGATTTAAAAGTGTAAATTATCATATTTAGAGAATTATTTTGATAAAATAAATATTATTTTTTAAATAAGTGCATCTAATTTATCCTATGGTGCATTTTTCATAATTTTCTGAGATAGTTGAATTTTTTGGTAAATATTAAATATTGTACAAATATATGGTATGTATTATGATATCATAATAGCCAAAAAATGGTGTAATAAATAGTATAAAGGCTATACATGACCAAAAATATATTTCACCTTTAAAATAATTTTTTTTTAATAACTTTTATTAATCTTATATACCCTTAATGAATCCTACAAAACCTATATTATATGGTTTTAAAATCAATTCTTTATGAGTATCTTAAGGGAAGCGGGAGCGATTCCACAAAGCCTTCCCCCCTTCGGCAACGGTGGTAGCCCTCGTACCGGTCCCTCCTCCCCCGCTAGGGGAGGTACCTCTAACGCCCTTCACAGGAAAGTCTTCATCATTCTCTCCCTTCTCGAACCCCTAGTTTTTTCCCTTCTTTTCTCATATTTATCTTTTCCCTAAAGTTCCGGACCAGATAAATGGCCTCCTGAACCTCTTGATCTTGACATCGAAGTTCAATGAGGCTTCAGGTCTACTGAATCTCTCCCTGATTTCATGCTTCAAGTAGCAGTGTCCCTCGGTGTATTAATTTGACACGTATATCTTCGGGTCATGGGGTTTACAGGATAGAGCTACAGTGGGTCTGCTCGACTCCAGACACATTTGGATTTGATTCGCAACAGAGGAGGATTTGGTTAAAGCTTGGTCCAGTTCCCCATGTAGCTGAAATGGTCTCTGATTTTACCTCTTCTTTTGGTAGTATGACTTCCACATGCATCGTGATTCCCCTATAGCAGCAGTTTGGGTTAGTTTTCTGCAACTTCCTTTACCGTTTCAGAACCCCGCAATTTTGAGAATAATCGGAAATCTTGTGGGTAGATTTCTGTGTGCTGATTCAAGAACCAGGGTGCTCTATCACCTGTTCTATCCCCGTATATGTGTGGAAATTGATGTCTCGAAAATCCCCAGTGAGTTCGTGTGGATTACAGTGGAGGGAGAGTTTCGGCACAAACAACTTGTTGTTTTTTAAACTTGGCTTGACTTCTGTAATTCCTGCAAGAAGCTGGGTCATTCTGGGGTAGCCTGTAGACATGGGAGGATGGATACGATGCAGGTTATGGATCCAAGCGATGGCGGCAAGGGGTTTTGTATGGGTGTAGGCAGTGGAAAATTTATGGAAGTTAAACCAGTGTGCGCCAATAGCGGTATTGAATATGTAAAGAAATTGAGATGGAGGCACTAGGACATAGTTCTGGTCATATAGAAAAGTATTTTAGGAGTAAAATATCAGCCCCCCTCCAAACCCAAATTTAGCTATGGTGTTTGACAGATTGAAGAGGGACCTGGGGTTGTGCATCCCAGGGGAAATGGTAAGCAAAGACATTTCATCCGACATGGATGCTAGCGAGGTGGTTTCCAAGGATAAAGAAGTTTTAGGTAGTAGTAAAGAGGTAGGGAAAGACATTATCATGCTTTTAAAAGGTGGCCCGTCTGGAGGTATCAATGACAGAATGAATGAGGTCCACTTGGAGGAAATGGCAACCCAGATGGCTCCAACAAATGCAGCCAATGTTAGTGAGGTGAATAAGGGACTTTGTGAGGACCCTAACTCTGGTGAGTATTCCCAGTGTCTGGAGGACACCTCAATACAATTTCAATATATGATACGAGGCTATCAACAAGTAGAAGCCTCCGATATTCCAATGCAGGAAACCCTATCTTATGCTGAGAAGGTTAGAGTTGGGTCAAATATCAGCTTCCAAAACCGGTATGCAGTGTTGGGGGATGATGATTGCCAAGATAGTGGGGAACTAGTCAGGAAGGATGGATAGGATCACTAGGTGGATGCGGGAGAGACCCATGAGGAGATGGATGATGTTCTGGATGCCTCTGCTAAGCCCAAGGAAGTGACCATTGCAGAGTAATATCTCAGATCCTCCTCACAGAAGGGCAAGTTCACTACTATTGATTCAGATGGATTTATCAAAAACAACTGGAGGGGGAAGTGTAGGAGGGAGTACTCTAACCTACCTATTCATCCTATCACTAGATTTGCAATTAAGGGAAAGCTGCTCCCAAAGGCTCCTCTTACTGTGAGAAACTCGAATGCAGTGGCCAACACATATAGCGACACGGTGTCTGCAGGGGGTGAGGTTGGTGTCCCTGCCTCTCCCTCGATGAAGATGAGGGATCCTGGACAGCAATGTGAGACAAGCTTCGCCGGAGACCCTCAGCGACAGATATCCTCAGTGCTGGAACACATGGACCTAATTTTACACTCAGATAAAGAAATGGCAGAGAAAGATATGGATATGAAGGCGTTGAAGAAGACGGGAAGAATGCTTTGTGTGACCACCACTGAGGAACAAGGCGAGTGGATTGAAAAGCAGGCCAATATTCTTCTCATAGGCTTCAATATGGGGAAGATTAACAGGGAGGAGTTCACGATAGCTTGGGACAACTTGGCTCATCAGTACGAAGGCATCTTAAAGGGATACCCTGACTCCAAGGTAAATTATATTCCCTGGATATTGTTTATGGAAATTGATTCCAATCGGCTAAAACTGTTCTTCAACAAATCTGTAGTTTCTTTTGGTGTTTAATGTTGTGAGGGTTCTCACTATCCCCTTAAAAGTGTTTTTAAAATAAAAAAGTAACATTGAAGGAAATCAATTCTTTAGGAACATGACTCATTTCCACATCACCAAGGGTGTTATTTTAAATATTTGGGTTCTTGGAATTATAAAATATTGAAAACAATGTATAATTGGTAGAAAATTTTGAAAAAATCATGTTAAGGTTTTTTATTTTAATTATTTTATCATGTAGTGTCCAAAACCTCTGTTTAGAAATTAATAAAAAATCAATCCCTCTATTTCTATAAATACTCACCCATCCTCTCACTCCTCTTCACTCAAAACCTATTGAGAATGAATTTAATCCCCTTATATCTATATTAATCACTCCCAAGGTTTTACTAATCTCTTAAGATTCTCCTCCCGATCTTTTAGAAGCACCCTCTCAAGGTAAGGGACTCTCTCCTCTTATTTTTATTTCAAATAATTTATTTTTATTAAGCCCTTTTTATTTCCAATTATCCATGTTTTAATGTTTTTTCACACATATATTTACTATCCTTATGATTAATATATAATTAGGGACCAATTTCACACTCATTCACCCCTTCCATAAACCTTTATGTACAACCGTTAAGCTGCCAAAATTATCCTATGATTTTCCATGAGAAACATTTTTGTAGTGAATACCCATAATCGTTTCCACTCAAGGGTATTCACCTAAATGTACCTATCCTTAATTGATTTGTAAATTACATTTATGTTACCCTAACTCCTTAATTATGGGGTTAAAAGTAATTAAATGCTTTTTTATGTTGTATGATCCATATGGCATATTAATGCTTATACATGATATGAATGTGATGGGTTGGCCTGAAATTATATTGCTCTCTAATGCTTTGGGTAATGTTTTCATCTCATGAGATACCATTTATGGTTTATGGGTGGTTATAATAAGCACGCTATGTTATGATGTCTTTGTGTTTATCTTTCACTTATTCTTATGATGTCATGTTTTATGTTGTTACCACATTCCAATATTTTCTTGATATTATCGTATTATATCATGATTAGATGTTCATGTTTATGATTCTCACCCCTTTTATGTCACCTTTATATGCCTATTAACTTGAATATATTACTTATATCAATTTATTATTTGGTTATTCCCCTATTAGGGTTTATATCTTACCCCTTTCATATGTACATCCCCAGGTTATCTCATGAAATATTAGAAGATCAATGGATTTTTAAGGGAATGTTATAGAGTTTTAAATAATAGTGTTATATCCATATTTCATGTTATGGTGTAATATACCTAATTTACCAAATAAAAAAGGCCTCTAAATATCATGATATTTTATTACATGAGTCTTTATGTAATAAATCGTGATATCAAGTGTATAAAAGATATGGGTTTTCTTACATATAGTCTTTTTTTATCAAAGAAAGAACAAGAAAGGGGATGAACTTGGAGCCATTTTCCTAGAACTGACAAGGTATAATGAAATATTTATCTTTGAAGTAAAAGATTATATGGTATTGGATTATACCTTATGAAGTTATTGGTAATGTATAACAAGTCTTCTTCAATAGACAATAATGATTTTAATCAGCTTCCTCTATGTGCAACAATATATTGGGTTGACTCTACTTCACATCAATCAAAGAGATGTATCAAATATTCATTAATCAATAACTACCTCTTATAATTTTTATTTAGTCACAATAATATGAATATGTCATGGAAAGCTAATATCATACTTCTCAAATTTTCACCTTGATTTCACAATGTCATCTAAAAAATACTTCACGCATGTGTTGCATAGACTTCTCAAATCTATAAACCCTAGAACATAACAATTTATTATCCTTATTATTTTATGTATTTTTTATTGATTTTAAAGATTATTTTTTCTTATGTATCAGATTAATTATATTTTCTAATCTTCACAACTCATGAAAATGGTTAGACCATATTAATTCATGCACACATGTTGTATAACATATATGCACCACACTGTTCACTATTGTTTTGTGAAGACCAAAATTATTAGGAACCCTATAAGGTTATTTTTTTATTCTACATGGAATCACATAGTCACCCAAATCATGTACATTTTTATAGTTTATTATCACATGTAATGAGCATGGGTTTTCCTCAAATTATCATTTCACTAACAAATGATCATGAAGCCTTCTGTTACTGTTCTTTGAGTAAATGATGAGCATGAGTTCAACTCAATTGTGCGGTATTCCTTTACTAAAATGAGTGTACATAACTTATTCCTATCATAATATAAATTAGTTGTAATGTAATTAAATCACTTTGTGAAATATTGAAAATCTTTATAGGATCTCATATCCTTAACTTATCCAAGTAAGTCTCATGGGAGGTATTTTGTTTCTTCACATAAGCTATCAAGATCAAGGAATCTTTGTTTACTTCAAGTAAAATGAGAGTGTCTCAAGAATTGTGAATGGAAATAATTAAAAATCTTATCCTTGACTTGGTATTTATATTATATGTTTCACCAACTCCCCCATGGGATTCATTATGTCAAACGCTAATAAATAAGTTGATTCAAGGCTGATTTTAAAACTCCTGAAGATTATAAGATTTTTGGATTCTTCAAATGTGGGTTTTTGATAACATGATTATGAAAATCATGGAATATATTCTTATGCAAGATTGATTTCATCTTTCATGATGAATCACTCACACGCACTTAGGAAGATCACATGAATCATATCATGTTTCAAAACTACCTCAAATGATCTACATGATATTATCTTCATTCGACGTCGATATTTTCTTTGAACAAATGGTTTCTAACACATAAAATAATTCTTGGATAATTATATTCATGGTGCTCAATGTATCAACATGATGAGAGATCAACACTGTTGAGATTGTTTCAACTATCATAGATGATCGACACTAAAGGACCAATGTTGAGGGTCGTGAGAGGTTGAAGTCGATGGCCCAGATTTAAACTCACGTGGTGTGGGAGATTGGATAGACCAAATTGAAGCAATTGGGTGATCCTCATTTTATTTATATCTAATTAAATGGGTGAATAGTACCCACACTTTCCTTGTACCACATTGATCTTAATCATGACTGAGCTTCATAATATAAGCAAACTCATTCTTCTCAACAGTTAGATGTGAGTAATATGGTTTGCTCCCAGTTCTGTTTGCACCGAACCATGTCGGCACCCCTCTACCATTATGCTGCCCAACATGATGGGTCCACTGCTCCCATAAAAGTTGTGTAGAATCACATCCTACTCATGTAGGTTCTCTCCTATGTCACCGTGCATTCCCATGCATATGCTAGATCCTACATATTAGATATTTCTCCCATATGTGGTTAATGTAGACCTTCTTGAGTGGTTTGGTTGGATCAAATTTTTTTAAAAAAGTCCTACTCAAAAATATTCAAAGTATAATTTCAATATTCCAAGACACTAAAATATTATCATCAACTCCTCGTGATTTAATATACCTTATTCAAAAATATTTTACTTTTATATAGCCTCTTTGATTTCCTTTTCCATAACTTCAATTCTCCTCACGTAAAAAAGAAATTATATTTTGAATGGACTTCAAAAAAATCTTAACTTCAATAGTTATAGAAATAATATTCAATCTCAAAACACCTCTTGCACATGTTTATAACATTATGAACAGTTTAACAATCATCATAATTAATTAAATACTTAAAAAATATAACATATTAACTTTTAAATTATCATGGATGGATCTTTTTAAAATATTTACACATTACTAAGATTAGGAACCTGAAAAACATACTTCCATGCTAATATTTTTCTTTAATACATATTGACATCAAGTGATTCATCTTTTAATAACTTATTGACAACAAATAACACACAAACAAAAATTAGGATAATTAGGAGGGAGCTCCAGTTAAAGGAAGGATAAATGAATAAAGTCAGATAAATTGGGTAGCAACATCAAGAGATTTTCATGTTTTTTCATGCCTTACTCTTCTAGGATCAAGTATTGGGTGTGTCACCAATGTGGGAAGACAAGGCACAAAAATAATTCTTTTTCAAAATCACCCAAGTCTTGTCAAATCTATAGTTGTCTAAAAAATATGTGTTATGAAAATTCCAAGAGTAACAATGGTGAATGATTCTAGAAAAAAGAGTAAAATAGATAAAAAAAAAGAAAAAGAATGATATCATGAGACAAAATGATTTATTTGGTTTGGGAAATGATCCATGTATTCATAAATAGGAAAAAAATTCACTATGTTTGAGAGAAAAAATTACACGGTGAATATCATATTTTCACACACATAAAGACACCCTAGCTCAAATGAATTCATAAGTCAATGAGGATCTACAGTAACCCATATTTCTATAGTGGAAGTAACCACATAATAATACCAATGTGCTATATCAACTGTTGGATGGAAGTTCGCATAGCTATAGTGACCTATCAGTGTCGTCAGTTACATGTTACTATAGTATCATATTGAAGTCCACACTACTATAGTGCCTTGTCAGTGTCATTGGTTAGTAATTTTATTTTTGTTCATAGTTGCTACGATGATAAAACAATTTGGTTGGGGGAATTCAACCCCCAAACCCATGATTATGGGTGCTCTATCCCTTTCAACCCCCAGAAACCTCACCATGGAGGTCAAACCATGAGATTTATGCTTTTGTGTATAGTCTAGGCCACTCAAAGTTGTTCCAAATTAATCCAATGGATCGGGCTACACCATTATAACAATTTTCATAGGTTTTGTTGTGGATTTGATTTTAAAAATAATGGATCCCAATCCACTTCTTTGGAAATATACTTTGGTTTAACCCAATGTATCCAATAGTTAAGAAACATCTATTTAATGTTTTCTCCTGGCATCTTTTTCTTTCTTCCTATTGGATTTTTTTAGTTGTGTTTTGTATCTTGTTTCCTATAAATGGTGTAATATTTTTGGAATGATGATGTTTTTGCATATATGAAAGTCTATTCTTAATATAACTTTATGGTGTTGAATTCTCTTCTTTTTTTGTGAATGTTTCGGGATTTTAGTTGTGATGTTTGGTGGATCTTGTTTCATGCCTCTTCTATTTTGAGTTCTTGGTTTTGAATTGGGATTAATAGACCTATTTTGGTTTTGAATGGTATATTGTAATGATATTTCTTGATATAGTAGGTATACCATCATAAAATAGTCTCTTTCCAAACCCGATGATCATTTCTATTTGTCTTTCCGTTGAGCTATGGTTTCTATTCATGGGGTTAATTCTTCAACTATCACCCGAATCAACCTTGTTTTTAGCTGTTTGGGTAGTTTGAATCTTGGATCATGTTATGGAAACTATCAGTGATAGGGAGTGGTCCATAAAAGTTTTTTTTTGGTTGGTTGTGCTTGATTTGGGTTGCTCCTTGTTTTTTGAATATCTTTTGAGTGAGTTGGTATTTCCTTCCATATCTTGTTACTTCATTGGTGGTCATCCTTTGATGTTCCATCCTTTAACCTTTTAAGATGGTCATTATGTTGAAAATTAGGTTCGTGTGGTGCACTCAAAAATTCTTATGGTGATTGAACCCATTATTTGAGGATGGTTCCTTTAATTTCATAATATTTGATCTTCAATTTAACTCACCACTAGGAATTAAAACCTTAAGCCCTTGCCTTGAACAACTGATCCTTCAGGTGATTTTTGGTGGTAGAAAGTGTTATTGTGGGGAGTTCATCACACCCTAACCCTACTTTCACCTATTATGTTATTTATTTTCTTTTACTTTTTAGTCTCTCTTGTTTCTCTCTCTTATTAGGTGGTTTTTTTTCTAGAAATTTTAGAGTTTATGACAATGTAATGCATGTCACATAGTTTGCACATGGTTAGTTTAAACTATATAGCAACCACACAACATGCTTATAGTTTTTAACAAATCCAAATCACAAGGATGGAACATGGTTTGTATAATCGTGTGACCTGCACATGTGTAGTTCTCTAGAATCCCAATATAGGGTGCATGGTTGGTGCACAGTTTGACCAACTATACATCCAAACTATGCATAGTGTCCATATTCATTAAAAATGGGTTTTTACTTATTTTCCTCACTCATTTTTAAAAAAAATCACACCCATCTCCCTCTATTCAACCTCATGCAAACTAAGAATCCTCCCCCTTGGTTCATTATCCTTCCAATCCTTTCTTCCATGGTTTTATTTGAGGCTTAAGTTTGGATCTACAAGGTAATCTATTTTTCTTCTATTATTTTCTTCCTTTATTGTATTTTCACTCTTTCCTTATAACCCTATCATAGTTCAGCGATTGAGGGTTGTCTTGAACTCAATGTTAATGAGGTTTTCCTTGTATTTTGTTTTTCTCTTGGTCTTCTAGGGTTCTTATGGCCTGATTGAGGTGGATTCAGGATTTCAAATGTAAAGGTGACTATATTCAAGGTAGGTGGTCCCTTAAATATCTCATTAATTGTAGAACTACAATTGATTTTGGTTTAACTGTATGTTTTACATGTTCTTAAAATAATAGTATGTAAAATTGGTGGATTTTGTTAAATGTGGGTTGTTTCTAATTAGTTTTCATTAAATGTACATGATATTTCCTTTTTTTTTTAAATATAAGTCTTATTTTGGAAATTATTTCTTACAAGTGTTTGAATAAATTCTTGATTGGATATTTGAGATTAACATTGAAATTATAATGTGTTTTTTGGATTTGGAAGCATGTATTATGACTCAGTTTTGCAAGAAAGTATCATGAGGCCCGACTGGAACTTTCAAAAAAGATTTCAAAAAATAAAACCCCTTGGAACATGCCCCTTTATGTTATGAAAAATGAATGCTTTGATGTTATGGATGAGGTAGTTCCCAGTGAAGGGGATTATGTTCTTGTATAAATATTATTGATGGAATTGGAGTTATTTCTTATAAGTGTATTAGAGGGGAGTGTGTGAATTTTCATGTTTTATATTGTAAATATTTTTACATGTTATTGATTGAACTCGTCTTCACTTTATGTGTCATTGGAAACTAGGGGTAGCTAGGTGGGAAGTATAATAGCCTCAAACCTGCACTCTTGGATCGAGTGTTAAAAACAAAAACTTTAAATTTATAGATTTGATACCGATAAATGTGACCCAATTTTTTTCATCAAACCCTTACAACACTAGAAGGAAATATTAGATCACGTACATACCCAAGAACCTTTTCAGTTTATAGTTTTAGATAATTAAGAAAAACATTTACATAAACAACACTTAGGAATTCAAGAGAGGATTTTTCCCACTATATTCATCTTTTTTTATTCCATATTAAGTCATTAACATCTCCCAAAAATTTCTTCACATAAGAAACCTTTCTATACTCAAATCATTTATTATCATTCTTCATAACCTAGGGAAAATAAAACATAAGAAGGGTTTGCTAAAATAATTAGTAAGGGTAAATATAAGTATTAAAAACTAAATTTCATTAGTGATAGTAATATGATCATAATGGTGTGATGAAAAAATCAAATTTCATGAGCATCACATAAGGGAATTCATACCCATCAATACCCAGATCATTAATCATGAAACATGGCATAAAACGTTAAAAAAGGAAATATTAATTAGGATTTATAATAATGTGCCATGTAATGTCAATGTCGATCAAGGATTCATTAAAAACCCATATAAATTATAATGAAAACATTTTGGTATCTTAGTACATAATCTTCATATCACTCTTACAAATGGAATAACCAATATGGTCAACTTTTTTCTCTAAAGAGCCCAATGAATTGGAGGGCTATCATAAACCTACCCATCCTTGGTTAATAGCGTAGAAACCCATCTTAGTTTATAAAAAACCCACCTATCATTGGTATATAATAGAACCACTAGTTCTCGGTTTATAATGGAACCATCCATCATCAAAAAATTTTCCAAGAACCAAAACAAAATCATAAACAATATTGAAAAGAAACGAGATTGTAACATCAAGTCTTTACCACTTTGGTAACATTTCAATCATAAGCCTTGTAGGATAACTTCAAAAGAATTTTTCAATATCACGAACATAAGGATATTCATAATATAATATGTAACAACTTGATATTTTATGATATATTTTTTTCAAATAAATTTAACTTCTTTGATAGCTTTCATTACCCACAACACTGGGTTTTAGAAAACCGCGACATACTATTAAACAAGAAATTTATAACCTAGTTGTTAAACATGGTAGTATGAATAGTAATAACCACATTTAAAAAAAATAATATAGGTTTTAAAATATACTGATAAATAAGTACTTAATTCTTTATATGCTTTGAAAATGTATTTTTCTAAAAAAAATAATTTTTATTACCTTTTATAAATGAGTAATAAAATTAATTATTTCCATTTTATAAACTTTATTTGAAAAAATTAACTTCATTTTTAAAATAAAAATTTCAAAATTATCTTAGGGTGATTTTTTTTTATTTTTCTAAAAAGATTAATTTTTTAATGAATAGTGAAAAATACTGATTTTTATTAAAAACCGCCTTTTGTTTAAAGAATTTATTAGGTTAAATTTTCTTTTAAATTGTTTTAAAAGTAAAATTAGTTTAATTATATATTTATTAATACAATTTCAATCAGTGATATCAGTTTTATATAGAATTTTATATAAAAACGTTTTAAACTTTTGAAAGTTTTCTCTTTGGAAACCCATTTTTTCATCGCGTCTATGGGTTTAATTTTAATCCATATTTTTTCACTTAATTGATTAGAATTTTGAAAATTTTATTTCCAATTTTTAATCATAATAATTAATATTTTCTAATAATTCTAACTTAATTTTCACCATATGAATAGTAAAAATAGTAAAAATTAATTATCATGGTTAAGGTAAAAATGGGTTCACTATGGGGTTAAACTAAAAAGATAAGGGTTAAAATAACCTAACCACTTATCTAAAATCTATGTTATGGAAATATTTAGATCATGAAACATATAATGTTAGATAAAGGACCATTTTGGATTCTTGTGGCATGTGAAAAATATGGGTATCACTTTTTCTTTTTAAAAAATTACAAATGTGTCACCCACCTCAATTATAAAAGGTCACCAATTATTCTATCCTCTTCACACCTCTAAATCCATTTGGTTCAGAAAATACTTAACCAAATAAATTCCTTACTTTCTTCCCCTCCTCCTAGAAGCCTTATTTTTTTCAAAAATCCATTCTATGAAGTCTTTAGGTATAAACCTAAAGAGTCTCTCAATAGAAGAGGTAAAATTCTTAAACCTACGTTTTTATTTTATTTCTTCTTCCACCTCCTTCTAATATTATTCAACTATCCTAATATAATAAAACCATTATATATTATATATTGATATTTTATTATATTAATATCATAACCTGTATCCATCTAAACTTCCATCAAATGGGAATCGAAACTGTCGATCGTGTGTATATCGGACTCCCACCTCGCAACCCGATGTTACTCATTTTCCATAACCACCTATTAAGGCTGATTATAATAATTAATTTGACATATTTATATTATATTTATGATAATATTATACTTCTTGAATTATATTATCACATATACTTTCTTACTTTCTATTTCTTGGGGGATACAATAATTTCACTCATGTATACAGCGGACTACCGCCTCGCAAAGCAATGTGATTCATTTTTCACTTACACTTTACATGTAAGGTAGTAAGGATAAATTTAATATATCTATATGATAAAAATAATATAATAATTATTATTTAAATTTTAAATAATATTTACTTTTCTTTAACTCTATATTTTTATAAAATGGAAACATCGTTCATGCTAACATAGAGCCTACCGTCTCCATGAACAGTGTAATCCATTTTTACATATCTAATGTTTATGGATGATTATAAATACATATATAATGAATATATAAGATATTTATATCATTTTTATCATTATGTAGATGATTTAACCATGATTAATATAAAAGGATCAAAAATACCAAACAAAAACATACATGAAAAACAAAGCGGTTATTACCCAAAACATGATTTTAAAAAGGAATTGATAATAAATGGGTAATAAAATGTCATAATAAAATCACATATAGTATGATACATATGTGTGTGTTTGTGTGTGGTATTGTAATGTATTTTTAATAAATATATACTTATTATATATGAGGTTCAAATATGTATGAAGTAATTCGAGACTTAACGTAAGGTTTTTTTCTCAATTTGTATTCTTTGGGACGTAAGTTATGTTATGAATCTACCTTCTTTTATTATGTGTGTGTATTTCCCCTTTGATTCACATCGCTTCATAAAGGTGGTAGATTTTATCATTTTTCAGTGAATGGAAAGGTAATAAAATATTTGATAAAAAATATATTTTAATATTGATAAATATGAAATTGATATCATATATAAACATTAGATCTATAATTATAACCATACATGAGATGTAGTGATGGAAAATGAATTACATAAGTATGTGGGTCAGTAGTCCGCTATACACACGAACGATAAATTCCTTTCTCATTTGATAGAGGTTGGAGATGAATATAAGTGGTTAAATTAAAATAATAACATATATGTGTATGGGATATACCGAAGTTATTATATCAACATCTTTAAGTTAGATTTGAAGGAGTTGGAAGAATAAATAAAACAAAAAAATTAGTTAATAATGATACCTCTTCTTTGTACAACTACCTTTTTCTTTACACCTTAATACCTCAAAGAATGTTATTATGTCCAAAATAAGACCTCTAAAATGTGGGTAGGTGTGTTATGAAGGAATTTGTGTAGATATTTTAAGAACGAAATGGTTATTTAAGTGTGAAGTAAATAGAAGAAGAGATGCCCTTTTATAAGATAGGGGAAGGGCACTCTTGTAATTTCATAAAATATTAATTAATATAAATTAATTTTCAATTTAAATTGGATTCAAAATAATTTATTTCAAATATAGGATGATTATGGGTCTTAATACTCTCATAAAATTAAATTTATACAGGTTTTAACTATGTTTTTACCCTAATCATTTGGTTTTAACCCCTTGTTAGCCCTTTTCAATCTTACCATGACAACAAGGTGATTTACTCATTGTGGGTCATGATAGTTACTATAAATAGATAAAAGGATAATAAATGGACCATGGTTGATATTTTCAACTATATCCTAATCACTTTTCTGAATCTAATAGTTTTGGGAATTTTATATCATTTAATAAAATATTATTTATTATAAAATATCATTAATATATATTTTAGAACTATTCATTACTTTGAATTTAATAACATCAATAAAACAAGTAAAATTCAAAAAATATATATTTTATTATATCACTAACATGCCATTTTTTTCTATAAAATCATTGGATCACATTAATTATCTAAAATTATATTACTTTTAATATTGTTAATATCGTTTATTTTATTTTTTCATTAATTGAATAATTATTATGTCAATGTTGTGTAACAATTTAAAGTATTTATTTATTAAATAAAAATTAAAATTAAATTATCATGAATAATATAAATAATTTATATTTATAATTAATATTTTAAACCTAATATATCCTCTTTTTATCCATATGTTAAAAATATTGTAGTTATTAAAAACAAGAGTGTGACATTTTTTACTTTTCTTTGCATAAAATATTATAAAGGTATTAATCACACCCAAATTGTAAGAAAAGATCATATAATAGAATCTTGTATGATTATTTATTAAATTAACTTATAAAATAAAATTTATCTAAGTGTTGGGGTAATTTTGTAGTTCTTATCATTTTATTTTTAACCCTTAATTACCTAATTTACCCTTTACTGAGGTAACAAAAATTACTAAGGTTACTTTTCATAATGACTAAAAATAAAAGGGACCTATTTACCAAATTTTTACCTATTTATTATAAACATGAAATATATTTTTCATGATTCAAAACACATAAGTATCAGAATTTAATTTAAAATAAAACCGGAAAAACGCGATGAAAAATGATTTTTCAAAAAATTCTTTTTTTAATTATAAAATGTTTTTATACTAACATAAAGTATAAAAATCATTAAAAAATCATAAATGAATTATTTTAAATTAATATTAAATAATTAAATTTTAAAACTAATCCAAAATATAATTTTACTTTGTAAATACTTTAAAATAAAACACAATTTTTAATAAAAATCTATATTTTCACTATTCATTGAAAAATCAATCTTTTCAGAAAAATACTAAAATACAACCTTAAGATAATTTTGGTATTATAACTTCAAAAATGAATTGTATTATATCAAATTCATTTTCTGAAATTTCTCAAAATTTATTACAATACTCTCTCACAAAAAAAGCAATAAAACCCATTTTTAAAGAAAAAGTATTTTTATAGAATAAAATAACATTACTAAAAATTGAGTGATTAATTTTAGAAGAATTGATTAATACATTATTAATGAGTAGGACCATTATATATTTTATAATTTTTTTAATATTATTAATTCCTACCAATTTAATGGCTAGGATAACAGTCACATTTAAATAATAGTATTTATTTATTCATTTAAGCTTAGAGTTGCGTATCTCATATACTATCGAGCATAGTCTTTCTTTTTTTTAAATATCAATATATAATAGGGAGTATAGAAACACTTTTTTCACTAGTTTATGATCACGCTCTATCCAGTGTCCCTGAGATGTATTTTATTCCACTTATGGGATTGTGCCCCTCGGTTAAACCAGTGGGGGTAATGTTGGGTGTTAGGGTGGGTTATTTCTTATCTAACGCTAGTCATGTTTAGTGGTTGTATAACCTTGTCCAAGTATGATTCAATAGCTCCTGGTTTCCTATAATAACTATTTTTTTTGTGTTGTACTTTCTTTTGTCTTCCAACATTGTTTTTTACACTGGTCTAATATATTGTATTATCCTTTCTCCCTTGTTTAAAAAAGGTTATTATTGTATCACATATCCCTTATCTTTAAAAAAAATTATAACCATCTCTTCTTAAAAAATGATTATCTCCTATTAGAATGTAAAATGGTTTTGAAAAACATTTACACATTACTTATTTTTCAAATAAATGGAAAACCAACTTTGTATCTCTATTTTCAAATTAGCATGAAATGGATATATGATTAAACGGTATGCTTGGATCGGTGGGTGGTGACCTATGGGAATATATATCACATACCTATCATCATTATAGGTTTCTCAAATTCTCCTTAGCTATAGTGGTCTATCCTTGGGGTCCAGATTGGGTTTGGGATGACAGCTAGTAGATGTGATTCACTTGGTGCATGGAGATAATGGTTGAGGATTTTTTTTTTCTTTTCATTTATTTTGATGCCTTAGATGTATAGACCTTTTTAGATTTATAATCATACTCTGTACCTTGTTTATTTTAGTCATCCTGTTTGGTTTCCAATTAATGTTGTATTTCTTTATCGATTCGTTCAGTTTTGCTTATATGTTGTATTTGGTTATTTGATAATTTGTACATACAACATTTGGAATGGTCATGCCAAGTTCTTGGGTGGGAACCCCTTATATTATGTTATTTAATCAGGTGAAACCATTCCCATTGGTCCTCTTTGGATTCCCTTATCATTTATCGCGACCTTGGAGTGATCGAGAACATGCCACGGGGATGTATTGGATCGGCTTGGGTGCCCTGTCCAGGGATGACCTGGGTTGGTTTGTAACAGAGATGGAGTACACAAAAATGAAAGAGATGAGAGAAGTAGGGGTGTATAGATTTTGTTTCATTTTAATCAAAACCAATATCCAATAACCATTCATTTTTTCTATTATTATTTCAATAACCTAATCAATAATCTTTTCTTTTTGGTTATCAATTTGTCCTAATCATTCGATTTTTTGTTAGCTATCTGGTTAACTATTGTGTAAAAAATAAAACACTCACCCTAATAACATTGAACATAAACTTGAAATTGTGGAAGAATCATTAAATTTTATGAGACAAAATTATTTTAAAGAAAACATAAAATTGTAAAAAAAAAATATTTTATTTTTGGATGATTATAATCATTCTCATGAATCATTTAGAATATTAAATTTAATATATATATATATATATATTTAGCTATTTTTTCTCAGTTTTCAGTTATTAAAATAATTAACCAAAATTAATCTATTTTTATTTATTAATTAAACAAAATTTTATTAATCAAAACACATACATTGAATAATTACTATTATCGAGTCTCTCCAAGCGTTGAGAGCATGTTCCTAGGGTTTACTAGGGTTAACGATTCCTAGGGTTTCCTAGGATCGACGGGGGCATCGATGGCATCTCTGCAGCCAAGGCAGTCGGTCATTGACCCTTTTTCAATAAAACTTCCCAACATCCCTTCTTAAACCATAGTGAAAAGGTGATCCACCCCCACTACCATAGATCACACTTTATCTAATGGTAACCTTTAACAGCGCTAGATAAAAATAACTAATAAAGGGGGAACTTTTATTAGCACTCTCAAAAATCACCGATAAAGTTACTTTTATCAGTACTAACAAAATCACTAAAAAAAGGTACCCTTTGTCAGTACTTTTTTCTAGCACTATTAGAGGGTACCCATTTATCATTGTTTTTTTAGCACTGATAGAAGTTAAGCCTTTATAGGTGCTTTTTTATAGCATTGATAAAGGTTGTAGTGAGCAATTTAATTTATATATAAATATTTATATATTTTTAAATACTATTTATATATTTTTAAATAATATTTATATTATAATAAGTATATATGTGTAAATATAATATATAAATATGATTTATATAACTTTTAATAAAAATGAGTCTTATTTTCATAATTTTATATATTAAAAATTATCAAATTTATATTAGTCAAAATATTTAATAGTTTATTTATATACATTAATTAAAAAATGTGTATATAACTAAAATAAATATAATATTTTAATATTTTATTTAAATAATTATATAATATATAAATGAATATATTTATTTAAATATATATTTATATTGATATTAAATAATTTAAAATATATGTACATATATATATAAATGTATGTATGTATATGTATGTATGTATCTGTGTATATGTCTGTGTGTGTGTGTAGATGTGTATATGTACATATGTATGTTTTTCATATGTTTATGTATGTGTGTGCATAAGTTTGTTTATTGTTTTAATATTATTTATTCTTTTTTAATATCTCTCCATTTTAAGTATTTTCTATATTTATTCATTTTTAATATAAATTTATTTTAATCTATTCATCATGAATATGTGTGTGTGTGTGTGTTTAATTTGATTTGATTTAATTTAGTTCAATTTAATTTAATTATTAATATTTTTGTATAGTTAATATAATTCATTTTTAATAATTTTGTTATTTGTATAATTAATATCATTTTTTTATTCTTTTTTTCATTTTTTATGTGTATGTAATTCACATAAATGTTATGAATTCGCTTTTTAATATTTTTTATAATTTATTTAATTTTATTTATTCATTTATTATTATATACTCATTAATAACATTAAAAATATATTTAATCATTTTGTAATAAGTATTTATACATATATTTATTTATTATACATGTAATATTTTCAATATATTTTTAATTTATATAAATAATATTTATTCATTTTTTATTATTAAGTTTTAATATTTAAAATATGTGTGAATTTTTTATAGTTAATCTATTTAAATTAATTTTTTAATAGTTTTTTAATTTAAATAGTTAATTATAAAATTATAGATAAATAAATATATATTTAAATAATTATAAAATTATAATAAATATGTTTATTATATTTATAATTATATATATTTATATATTAATAAATATATATATATAATATTATAAGTATATATAATTATATATAATTATATAAAAATATTTATAATTATATAAAAATATTTATAATTATATAAAAATATTTTTAAATATATTTATTTATAATTATAATTATAAATATATTTATATTTATATTTATATTTAAATAATTATAAATTTATAATAAATATATTTAATTAATAAATATATTTATTATATTTATAGTTATATATATTTATATATTAATAAATATATATGTATATATAATTATATAAATATATATAATTATATATAAATATATATAATATATAAATATATTTATAATTTTAATTTTAAAAAAATATTTGTATATAATTATATATATTTATAATTATATACAAATATTTTTAAATTTATTTTTTATAATTACAATTATAAATAAATATTTATTTATTTATTTAAATAATTATAAAATTATAATAAATATATTTAATTAATAAATTAATCTATTGTATTTATAATTATATGTGTATATATATATATATTGTAGTTTGGGTTTGTCTTAGTGGTAAGCACCCTGTAATACTACATCATGAATGGGTCAGAGGGAGTTACCCAGAACTGCAATAGGGTGACAGAGAAGATCGATCTACTGGCATAGGGCTCGAGAAGCTCTGATTTGAAGAGGAAAGGCCCCTCGTGTCGTGATCCACCGACCCTATGAAAGGGATTTCCTTTTACCGATGCCCTAAATCAAGGGAAGATCCAGGTGATTGATGATCTCTCCCACGAATCCCACACGCCCCACGTTTCCAAATCTAGAAATGGGACCTTCACAGTTTTCATGAACCCTGATGCTCTCAAGGAGCATTTAGAATCCTATAAGTATTCTCTGATTGGGTGTTTGGTTCTTGTCAAGGGTGACAAGTCAATGAATACTAAGGAGGTTAAGTCACGACTCTCTCAGATTTGGGGCATGACCAAGTGGCGGATTGTGCCCATTGGCAGGGGTATTTTCATCTTATATTCTCTAATACGAATGACCGCACTTGTGTTTGGGATTCTATTTTTTATGCTCTGAATCTAGGGGTATTTCACCTTTTTGTTTGGGATTTAAACTTCAATTGGAATACATATAAGCACACATCTATCCATATTTGGACTAGAATTCATGGTCTGAGCCGGGTGCTTTGGAATCCTATAATTTTTAATGATCTTGTCTCCTGTATCGGTGTTCCCATTAAGATGGATGAGAACACTATTGAAGGGAAATTTTGGTACTTTTCTAGAGTCCTTGTGGATGCTTACATGCTCAACCCATTGTTTGACTTGGCCACTCTAGTGGAAAATGGTGTTAAAATTGATGTTCAATTTGAATATGAATCCATCCCATCATTCTGTAACTTTTATGGGATTGTGAGGCATGAGTTCTCTAATTGCAAGAATGTCCAAAATATTCAAATCAAGCATATAGGAAATCCCTTGTAGCCTACTGGTAAGAAACCTCCTACAACCTCATGTGTGAGGAAAGAGGTAGCGAGTGATCACACCTATGCTGAGATTGGCTCCATAGAGAATGCTGATCTGAAGGGGAAGAGGATTAAAACACAAGTGCTGACCCAAAAACCATTGGAAGCACTCTCTACTTATCCTTCTAGGATGGATGAGAGCTTGATTGAACCTTCTTTTGTTGATGCAATCCAACCTCAAAGGAAGGCTGGAAATCAAGAAGCTGAAGATGGAAGAGTCCCTTTTAAAGATGCCCTTATTGGAATTTATGCAGGTTCCAAGAAAGGAGGCACAAAATTTACTATTAACAAGGATGGTTTTCAAATGGTTTCATATAATAAATATAATCAATCTGTCTCTCCTTCTAAGACGGGGAAAAACATTATTGTCTTGTCTAGGAAAAATTTAGTTGGAATTGGCATTCTTGGGAATGGAACTCCTTTGCAGATTAACCCATGTGGTCCAAAAGTGACTGATGAAGTTGTGTTTGATGTGAACATGAACACAAACAAGGATAAGGATGTTGTAGAGGGTGGGAATGTCCCATCGGTGATCGAAAATATGGATGTTGAGTAGGAAGAACATGATGAAACTTTGCATCAAAAAACATGGAGACGAGGTAGGCATCCAAAAGGCCATGGATGAGGAAATGGCAGAGGTGATTGGGTTGTTGCATGAGGGCATGGACGAAATGTGACTACTAGGTCTTCTTCTATGGAATTGAAGTTTTGGCATAGTCCGAAGCAAGAAAAGATCAAGGATAAGTACTATGTGATCTTCAATCAAAGGAACTCATAGTCAGAGTGGGAAACTATTGATGACGATGATGACTCTGATCATGATTATGGGAATGATAATGTTCTTGATTTGTAGTTTTCTTTTATGGATGAGGTCATGCCTCTTTGTTTGACCACATCCATCCTTGTTCATTTTTCATCTTTATTTTTATAATAAATCTTTTAGGAGCGGGCTCACCTATCTCCTGAACATTTTTGAGTAAATATATAAATATATTTATAATTATATACAGATATTTTTAAATATATTTATTTATAATTATAATTATAAATATATATATATATATAATTATAAAATTATACTAAATATATTTAATTATATTTGTTATATTATTAAAATTAGGTCTTTATTATCACTTTTTTAGCACTGATAAAATCCTTACCTGATCCTTAAATAGAACCCTAATAGAGTCCTCCTCCCTCACACCATTCAAGCTCTCACAAAATCGAAGTGATGTCGCAACTCTTCATCGATCTTCTCGATGAATTAATCCTCTCAAAAGTCAAGGAATGTGTTAATTTATTTTGTTAGCACGTCAAGATCCACTGCTCGCCGCATGACACCACCCTACTCCCATCGCAACATGGGCACACGGTTTCCATTATATATATATTCATATGGGGAGTCATTCTAGTTAACATAAATGGTGGAGGAGATGCTGAGGGCAGTGGTGGATAGCATGAGTGATTGTGTGTCCATGCTCTAGAATCTGCAGGAGTTGTGCTTCTCTATTATATTTGATGAGGCTACTTCCTTTATTGTCTCCATCATTGCCTTTTCTCTCTCTTATTTCTTCACCTTCCAAAGATTTTGATGGTAATTCTGGCATTAACATCGGCCCTGACACCCCCTCCATTAGCCACCTTTTTGTTTTCACATCTCACCCTTCCATAACATTATAGATATGATTAAACATCATCATCTAGTCACACAGAATTCATTAAAGCTTGTAATATATTCTCATTTCATACTTATCGCCATCTCCCCACTGTAGATTTCCAATCACCCCAAAATTAGGGTGATTTAGAAGGAAACCCAATGAGCTTGTGCCAAAACAATTTCTACATAACCCCATGTGCATATTTTATTCAATGTTTTCTTAAATTAATATTCATATAAATGATCATCTTTGTGATTATTAATAATAACAAACAATATTTTCATGTGTATATAAATATTTTGTTAAACATAATTTGTAAATAATTATTTTTTTAAATTCAACATAATTTATAAGTAATAATAACAAACAATTATTAATAATTTTAATTATAGATAATTTAATTATAAATAATTTTGATTATATTGAATTAATAATTTATAAAAATAATTTGTAAATAGTTTTTAATTAATATTTATTTTGAATTAATATTTTCAAAAAAATATTTATTTTGAATTAATAATTTTAAATTAATAATAATTTTGGATTAATCATTTTTAATTAATAATTATTTGGAATTAATATTTTTGAATTAATATTTTTTATCATCATGAATTAATAATTTTGAATTAATAAATTATATAAATAATTTTGATTACCTTGAATTGATAATTTTGAGTGTGTGTGTGTGTATATATACATATAATTATATAAAGATATTTATAAATATAAATATTTATAATTATATAAATATTTTTTAAAAAAAATATTTATTTATTTATTTATATAAAAATTATATATTTATTTAAAAATCAAAGAAACACTTTAAAGTTATAATATTTTTATGTGGAATAATTGAGTATTGGAAAACTGTATTTTTAATAAGGGTTATTTTTTCATATTTTCAAAACATTTCTTTTCTTTTCTTTTAAAAATTGTCACCAAACAATATGGAGAGAAATTACAATCATTTATTTTATTTTACTAAATTTTTCATCAAAACAAAATGAAAATAAATTAAAATTATAGTCATTTCTTTGTTTAAACATTTTTTTTTTAATTTTAAAATTTTTATTGATATATTTGTCTTATTGAAAATTTTGCTTAATTTTGTTGTCTTGAGATTATAATGATATATTAAAATCAAGATATGTGGTCACTTATTATCTATTACTCCCTCTCAAACATCTTTGTTTTTAATTTTCCCAAATGGTTTGAACAGTGACCGCACAAGTGATCTTATTTGTCCTCGATCTACCTCAGTAATTATCCACCCAATATCTCTTACCTTGAACCATTATTATTTTACCCTCTCCTTCTCCTTCATATTCATTTTCACACATTAATCATTATTTCTCACTCTGAATGCATGGAGCTCCTAGTTGTGCACTGCAAAAACACTGCTCACTTATCATGTAAAGTGATGACTGCAAATGATAAGTAGGCGGTGTTTTTATGGTGCACATCTGGTAATTGGCTCCAAGTTCCAAGTATCCCTCATGATTCCATGGATTAAAATCAAACAATTCTTCCCATTTACTTTCGATTGTCCCTCCAATTCCCATGGATTAAAACCATAATTCTTTTTTAAAACATGTCATTACCTTGTGTATTTTATTTTTAGTGACCATTAGAGTATCATGTTTCAATATTGTTTTCTTTTTAGGAAACCAAAATATGGAAATTATATTGTGCCAAATATTGAGAGAGAAAATTTAAAACTTGACCAATTATAATTTTTGTATAAAAAGAGCTATCAAGCATTGATATAGATATCTAATTTTGAAGCTTTGTATTAAAGGTATTATGTTGATCACTTCTATATCGAGTTCTGATTGGGGAGCGGTCTCTCTTGGGACCCTAATTAGTGTAAGATATGATATATTAGTTTTATATGATATAGAAAATATTAATGATAACCCACGTTAGTAAAATCATAACCATTAATAAACCAATTTATGTATTTAAAATCATAACCATTAATAATCTTACCATACACTAAAATTTTAATCATAAGATAAACTTTTTTTATGAAATGGTTTTTACGCTTTATTTATTTTGTTAAATATTAATATTACCTAATAAAATAGGATGTATATGAATCAAAAATGGATGGATGCCAATCATATGAAAAAAAAGTATAAGAATGGGGTGAAAGAGTTCATCAATTTTGCAAAATATCATGAATATAACCCTTCTTAAATCCTTTGTCTATGTTTACGATGTTATTATTCAAGACTAATTAGTCCAGATGAGTTGGAAAAACACTTGATCTGTCACGAAATAGATCAAAGTTATAAATGTTGGACTAAACGTGGGGAAAAACTAAATATAGCAAGTGACTAGGATAATATTGTGTTTTATATATCATTTGATATGATTACAAGTGTATATGATGATGAAGACCATATCGAGGATGTGATTATAGGTGTGAACGATGATGAAGATCGTATTGAGGAAATGACAATTAAAATTGAAGATGAACTTTTTGATTGTCCAAAATTGTTCAAGAAGTTATATATTTGTGAAAAGATGCCATTATATGATGGTTGTACTAAATATACATCATTTACATCCATATTAAAGCTATATAATTTAAAAGTAGGCAATGAATAGAGTGACGCCAATTTTACTGAACTACATGCTCTCTTGGATAATATGCTCCTAGAAGATAACGTGCTTCCTTTCCAAACATATTTATGTTAAATTAATTCTTAGTTTAATGGGTATGATATCTAAAAGAATACATGTCTGTTCAAATGATTGTATACTATTTCACAAGGAATAAAAATCACTTAAAAATGCCCACAAAGTTGGTGTTTCTCGATATAATAAAGATGAATCATGTCCAATGAAAGTTTTATGGTACTTTCCAATCATTCCAATATTTAGGTGCCTCAATGGAAGTGAGGATACTGCAAGAAAATTTACGTGGCATGTAGATAAAAGAAATAAAGATGGTAAACTTTGTCACCCAACTGACTCTTCTCAGTGGAAGAGAATTGATCATGAGTATCCTAAATTTGGAAACAAGCCAAGAAACCTTCGTCTTGAGATATTTATATATGGAGTGAATATTTTTAGTTTTCAAAGAATCACTCACAATACATGGATAGTTATGTTGGTAAATTATAACTTTCCATCGTGGTTATTCATGAAATGAAAATACATTATATTATCTCTACTTATATCAGGATAAAAACAACTGGGTAATGATATTGATGTTTATTTGGCTCCATTGATTGAAGATTTGAAAGGTATTTAGGTGCTATGTTGTATGATGATTATATAAATGAAGATTTCACAATGAGATCCATATTGTATGGAATGATAAATGATTTTCCTTCTTATTGAAATTTTTTAGGATATAACATTAAAGGAACTCAAGGGTGTCTCATTTTTTGAACAAGGTACACAATCAATTAGGTTGAAATATTCATTGAAGACTGTGTTTCTAGGACATCACAGATTTCTACCCTGATGACATAAGTACCGGTATTGGATGACATCATTCGATGGGAGTTCATAAGAACATACAATATCATATTCACTAATAAGTGATAAACTGTTTGATAAAGTAAAAGATATGGACACACATTTTTGAAAACATTTTCAAAAAACTTACCAAAACTAGTTGGAAAAAGATATCATTTTTTTAATTACCATATTGGAATTGTTTGTACGTCAGGAATTTTCTTGATGTTATGCATGTTGAAAAAAAATTATGTGATAGTTTCATTAGAACATTACTAAATGCACCCAAAAAAAGAATGGAATTAAGGTTAGTTTGGTCATGATTGAAATGGGAATACAGGAAGATTTGGTGCCAGTAAAGAGTGAAAAAAAATTATTACATATCAAACATAGTTTACTTCATGGGTTCCTGGGGAAAGGAAACAAAATATGGGTGATATCAAATGCTCAGTAAGGGTTAAGTACAATGGAATCTATCATAAATAAATAATAATAATCAATATGTAAAGGTATATAAATGAAACACTTTCCATTTATTTAATAACTTGAGAATAATATGGTAATAATAAATGATGATCAAGTAATTCCATATTAATAATCACGTGAGCTTGAAAAAATAACCATGAATATTCTAAATAATCGAATAATATCATGGAATATCAATAACTAAATTAATAATGATGGAATTCATAATGTCAGATGTCTAAACTATCTAGCTCTATCCTCAAGATAGTTACTATCAATATTTATCCTCAATATAGTTACTATCAAGATCTATCCCCAAGACAATTTAAATTTGTGGGTAGAAACCCATCTAATTTGGCCAACTGATTTGTCTCATGAGACCTATCAATGCATCAAGGGGATATATAAAGTATAGGACCCACCCATCACATACTAAGTTTGTTTCATTATTCATATGAAGGGGAGAAACATAAACATCATAAACATTCATATTAAAAAACTAGTATACAAAATGTGAATACTCTCCCCAATCAATAAACATAACCATAAACCATCCAAAGTAATATGTAAATGGTATCAAAAAAGAACATACATATTAAAACTAGCCATAAACCATCCAAATAAATAACGAGGATGATATCAATACAACATATCCCTAGTGGATCGTAATTAAAATAAAATTTTGATGTTGTTGATGAATAGAAATACCATAAAAAGATATTTAAAAACATTATTGATGAAAATATACTTTTCATTTTGAAATGAAATTTTTAAAACATAAAACATTTTGAAAATAATTTTATTTGAAAATAAACTTTGAAAATTATTAAATAATTTTTAAAACATTTGAGTGGTCATGAAGGCTGTAAATTATATTCATGTCGTACGTGTTAAAACAAAGATTCCTTTCATTTTTTTGATAAAATCTAAATGAGCATTGTTTTGAAAACAAAATAATATTCCTTTGAAATTTTTTTTGTAAAAATTAAAAATTTCTTTAATAAATAATTTTTAAAATGTTAAAAATATTTTTAAAAACATTTTTAGAAAACATGGTTTTAGAAGAAAACATATTTCTGACCGAAGAGATAAATGAATTCGGTTTTTATTAAAAACATTTTCTCAAATGGTTTAAGTAAAAAAGAATGGGAAAATTGAACTATTACATGAAAATATCATAAATAACTAGATAAGAATAAAATTAAATGGTTTTATTAGGAAATGGTCAAATAATTTCCTTTAACTAAAATTAAAGAACAAACAATCTCAATTAAAATGAGATTTTGAAATAAACCTTTATAATGATTATATCATTGAAGTGAGAATTAATCAATGAATATATTATTTTTTTCAACTATAAATACACATAAAAAATTTAAAATATAACTTAAGGTATTCAAAATTCATTATACATATAATCTTATAATGATATAATCAATAGAGTAGAAGATTAACCCAATGAACAAAAAATGAGTTAAGAAATCTCTTACCTTAAGCTTCATTTTGATTGAACATTCTTTAACCTAATATATAGTAGTTTTAAACATGTTATTAACTTATAACATAACCATATTAATATTTTTAATATCATATATTATCCCTTTATAACATCTTATTACCTTTTCATTAATAACCTTTTATTATTTTCATTATTTCGGGTGTTAATTTCCTTGTTTTCGTATGTGTGTTTTGTCATGAAAGATTTGGTTCTTATGCATATTATATAGTTAAATCGTCTTCAGAATAATAATAATTAAATAATCATCATATTTTTACATCAATTATACTTTTAAAACCAGTCATTAAATATAGTTATGAAAAATGAAGTTTTTTGCGATCACGGAGACGATAGGTCATATGTACGCGTGAGTAACGCTTCCATTTTCCAATGATCATTATGGAAAGAAGGTAAGTAATATATAATCTTTACATAATAATCATAATATAATATATACCATATTATATAATTATATATATATATATCATCCCTATGTTTTGGTGATGAAAATAGACCCACAATGCTTCATGAAGACGATAGTCCACACGTACATGAATAATGTTATCGTCTTTAAGTGAGTAAAAAGGTAATAAAGAAAATGATATATATATATTATCTTTAAATAATGATAAATATGTAATTAATATCATAATTATTTCATTTATATCACAAATAATCATTAACTTTATATTTATCACATTCCTTGTGAAGCGTTAGTGAAAGACAAATCACATCGCTTCGTGAGGCAGTGGTCTTATATACACACGAATGACATCATTGTATCTCCTATGGAATGGAAGGTAAATATATATATATATTATATAATTACTCCATAGGTATAAATATATAATAAATATCATATATATACTTTAGATACATCATTATACCCAACTATTAAAGGTGGTAATGGAAGAACAAATGACATCAGTTCGCAAGGTTGTAGTCCACCATACACACGAATGATGATTTTGTAACCCATTTAATGGAAGTAGAGATGGTTGTAGGTAATGAAAATATTATAAAAACATTTCATTATATGTAATATACTTAGGTTATTATATTTTCATGTCTTAATAATAATTTAATGAGGTGGAAAATGAAATAAAATAAAAACGCTCGTTGAAGAACGTTACCTCTTCTTCGGGTACCCTCTTTAGGTTTGCACTAAAGTCTTCCTAAGTTGGATTTATAGAAAAAAATAAGTCTTCTAGGATACGATGGGTGAATTTGAAAATTTATTTTGGTAGGTATTGTCCAAACCAAAATTGTTTGAAGGTGTGAATAAGAGAGGATAGTGGGTCACCTTTTATAAGTGGGGGAGAGGACACACTTGGTAATTTTTTAAAAGAATTGAGTAATCCTACATGTTTTATATGTTAGAAGGTTCCAAATGGACCATTATAGAACCTTAGAGTTTTAACGGTCTAAATATTACCATAAAATATTTTTTATACAAGTATATAGGTTATTTTTACCCTTATCTTTTTAGTTTAACCTTCGGTAAACTCATTTTTAACTTAATTGCAGTAATTAATGTTTATTGTATTCACTATTCATTTTGGTAAAAAATTAAGTTGAACTTATTAGAAATTATAAATTATTATGATTCCAAATTTGGAATCCATTTTTTCAAATTCATTTTACATAATTGGGAAATTTTAATTTAAAATTAATCTCATAGATGTTAAGAGAAAACGGGTTTTTAAAGTGAAAATGTCCAAAAGTTTACAAAAATTTTATATCTAAATTCAATATAAAAATAATTCTAATGAACTAAATTTTATTAATTAGTATAAAATTTAACTAAATTTACTTTAAAACCAATTTAAGATATAATTTAATATTATAATTAATTTAAATGAAAAACTAGCTCTCAATTAAAATTCAGTATTTTTCACTATTCATTAAAAAATGAAACTTTTCAGAAAAATCCAAAAAATACACCCTAAGGTAATTTTGTTATTTTGATTTTAAAAATAAAGTTTATTTTTTCAAAAAAAAAATTCTAAAATTGGTAAAAGTTAATTTTAAATTCTGTACGCAAAGCGTGATTAAATCGTCTTTTAAAAAAATATTTTTTCAGAAAACATTTCTTTTTCTTTTAAATGATTTTTATTTTATTCTTAATAAATAGATAATAATGATTTTTACTATTCATACCCACCAATTTAATGTCTATTTTATAACTATTATATTAAATAATAATATTTTAATAGTATTTCATGTTTCGTTTAAACTCAATGTTGTGTGTAACACAAGCTAAATTGGGTGTAGCATATAACACAAGGTAACATCAGTATTGTATGTGAAACAAGCTATTGAATAGATTGAATTTATTTAAAAGTAATAATATCATAAAGTTTGGGTGTTATATTTTCTTCTGATCTTGGTGTCACATGTCACATACGCTATCGAATACAATGTTCTTATTTTATGATTTTGGGGTGTTACAGAGAACTCTAAAAAGGGGTATTTACCAGTGCTACATGGTAATAATATTCGAAAGATTCGGGATCTTTCTAAAGAGTTAGATAGGATGGATTGAATTCCTTATGTTTCCACTCTAGGATTTATCATGTATGTCATGTTATCTACTCAACCTGATGTCTCGTATGCTTTGAGCATAACAAGTAAATACCAATCCAATCCTGGTGAGAGCTACTAGATTGTTGTAAATAACATACTTAAGTAATTTAAAAAGACTAAGGATATGTTATTGGTATTTATGAAAGAGGATGATCTATGTGTAAATGGTTACACAGATGCTAGTTTCCAATCTAATAAAGATGATATGAATTCCCAATCGGGATTTGTGTTTTACCTAGATAGTGGAGCAGTTAGTTGGAAAATTTCCAAATAAGACACCATAGCATAATCGATAATAGAGGAAAAATAAATCACTACATAACATGATGTGAATAAAGTTTTTTGGATCAAGAAGTTCATTTTTGAACATATAGTGGTCCCTAAAATCGAGGGAGCAATTGATTTATATTCGGATAACAATGGTGATGTTGCTTAGGATAAGGAACCTCGATCTCATCAAAAAATCAAACACATCCTTCTCAAATACCATCTCATACGAGAGATCATTGAGAGGGGTTATTTAAAGATCAGTTGGGTGGATACACATGAGAATGTATCAGATCCATTAATAGATCCATTACAACATGCGGGTCATTTAGAATCTCTAGGTATTAAACACATGAGATATTAGTTGTAATGGTTGTAAATGTTTCATGTTATTATAATAAAGGAAATATCTATTTTTCATTCATTCATGTGTGCTAAAATTTATTTTACATGAATGGTTGAATGATAAATATCCCATAAAAGTACAAACTTTGAGTTGTCCCTAACTGATGGTCATCATAGATTTTAATGGGTTGTGATGATATGTAAAAGTTAGATTTAATATATTATTATATCCATTACAATAGGTTGTATATGATATATTAAATAATAGATTCTTGAGGTAATAAGTAGATTCTTAGGGGTGTATTCTTATTATCAATCCTTCTTACCTAAGATTGTCAAGATAACTAGCATGATAACATTCATAGTTTGATACCCTACTTATGCAATTCAATATATGAACTTAGATAATATAGGGGTGGTTGGGTATGTTGTTGATCATATCATCAGTTGGAGTTCAAACAAGATGGGATTTATCCACTTGTAAGATAAGAAAAGACATTTGGCCCTTGATTGAATTAGACTAAGGAAATGCATGTCCATTCTTAGTTGTTTCACATATAATGTGTTAAACTACATGGATAAGTGACATGTGATGTGCTTATTAGATAGATGAATGAAATGTGATGTATTCATCCACTTGATCAGTATTTTTTAGAGAATCAATAAAATGATGAGAGGCATGTACTAGTTTGACATGCTCCATGTCTAGTGGTCGCTCGATGTCATGGAAAAAGGGGTTATATAGATACATATGGTGTATATTGTACATCTTGTGGTGTAAATTTTCATATATATATATATATATGAGTATGTTTTATGGAGATCACACAAGACCCCTCAGTAGCTTGAGTAGCACTGATTCTTTCCTAGAGGTCACTCTTTGCTTACATCTATGAAATAGAGATTTCATAGTTGTTATCAATGTTGCTAAGGCCCGCACGGTCTCACAATTAGGTCCTTGGATAAGGATAAAATTTTGGATAATGTGTTTGTTCAAAATGAAGATATTTTAATGAAAACCCATATCCAAAATTTTTTTGATAGATTAATAAAGAGTTTTGAAGTTATGTATAAAGTTCTTATGGTATTTTAGTGCAATTGGGAGATTGTTAGATATTTACTAATATATATAATATATGATATTATATATATATATAAAGTGTATATTTAATTACTTGAATTCGATGCATGTATTATAATGCATGTATTAAATACATGTGATAATAAATATATATTTATTTAATATATATTTATTTCTCCTGAATGGTTTTATTATCAATTAAAATCTGTTATGAATGGATTAATTGGATTCACCACTCATTGAATAGGATTCAATGAATTATGGGAATAAATGTATATGGATATATTAATATAGTCAATGAATTTTCATTTAATGAAACACATCATGGATTTCTATATAAATGGATGTGATCCATCCTGTTAGAGACAAGAAATTATGAGCAATCCTCTCATTTCTCTCTTCCTCCCACATTATTGTTCATCATCATAGACGAAGGTGCTAGCACCCCTTTAGTATCCAGGTATCCTCGTGATATGATTGTATATACATTGGACAGTGTACCCCCTCGAAGGTAGGGTTATTTTGCTCACTACTACATGATATTATTCAAGCATTCTCCTTCATTGAGGAAGAATACCGGTGTCATTGGTGATTTCTAGGTACATTGTTTTCACAGTTTTGATTTACGCATTGATTCTCAAAGATAGATCTGGTTTTTTGGGGGTTATATTCCGCTATATATGGTTATGTGATGATCATACAAAACCCATCATACAATGAACAATAGTGTGGTAGGAAGATATAAATGAGAGGCTTACTCAAAATTGTGTAATAAATAAAACTCTCACCTTAATAAAATTAAACAAAAACCTTAAATTGTATATAAATATTTAAATTTTATGGGAAATTTTTTTTAAAGAAAACATAAAATTTTAAACAAAAATGTTTTATTTTTTGGATTATTATAATCATTGTCATGAATAACTTATAATATTAATCTTATACAAAATAAAAAATTATAAATTTAGTTATTTTTTGGATTTTGGTTATTAAAATCGATAAACAAAACCAATATATTTTTATTTATCAATTAAATAAAATATTATTAATCAAAACACATAAATTTTATAATTACTATTATAAATTCTCTCCATGAGTTAAGAGTGAGTTCCTAGATTTTTCTAGGTTTGATGATTCCTTAGGTTTCCTAGGATCATAAGGGCTATGATAGTGTCTCTACGACCAAGGCGGTCAATTGTGGCCCATTTTTCAATGAAACTCCCCCACATACTTGCTTGAAACATGATGAAATGGTTATCCCCCCCCCCCACACACACACACTTATCAATAACCTAATAAATAATCATTTTTTTATTTGGTTATTAATTTGTTCCAATAATTTTATTTTTTTGTTAACCATTAGGTTAAATATTGTGTAAAAAACTCTATCCCTAATAACATTGAACAAAAACTTAAAATTGTTGATGAATCTTTAAATTTTATGAGAAAAAATTATTTTAAAGTAAACATAAAATTGTGAACAAAAAAATTATTTTTTGGATGATTATAATCATTCTCATAAATCATTTAGAATAGTAAACTTATAAAAAAATAAAAATTATAAATTTAGTTTTTTTTGGGTTTACGGTGATTAAAATAAATAACCAAAACCAATATATTTTTATTTATTAATTAAACAAAATCTTATTAATAAAAAAAATGCATTGAATAATTATTGTTATCGAGTCTCTCTATGGGTTGAGAGTGAGTTATTAGGGTTTACATGGGTTGACGTTTCCTAGGGTATATTATGATCGATGGGGCTTTGAGGACGTCTCTATGATCAAGGTGATTGATCATGGTCCTTTTTTTATGAAACATACCTACATCCAAGCTTGAACTAAGGTTAAATGGTGACCCCCCCCCCCCACACACACACACACTCTCCTCAATAGCCTAATCAATATTTTTTTTATCAATTTGTCTTTATCATTCGATTTTTTGTTAACCATTCAGTTAACTATTGTTTAAAAAACACTCACCCTAATAAAATTGAAAAAAAAAGATGCATGATGAGTGAATTCAAATGTTTAAGGAGAATTAGGATGAAATGCTATAGTTAGTTATGTCTTAATGGAATACTCCTAGTTTTATGTACATGGAGATGGATGTAAAACTAAGAAATTTGGTTTCAACAAAATCTAATTCTTAAAAAAATAGTTGAGAATAAAATTGCTACCACCTAGGTGTCTATGATGTTTTTACCTCAAAATTGACTCATTTTGGTGGTAAAGAAATTATGATATCAAATATCAATGATTCCACTATAATATAATATAAAAATAAATCCTACAACTATGTTTTCCTAAATTTAAAAATTTAAAATAAAAAAGTGCACAAGTGTGCAGGAATAAAAATGGTGGTAAATGCACTTGTAAGTCAAGCATGGATGTGAGTATTATATATAAAATATTCCCCCTGAAATGATCCTAATTTTTTTTCTCCAACCTAATATAATCCAAGGTGTTAAACTAGATATAATACATGAAAAAGATAATTGAATATAATCATTGGAAGGTGTTAGTGTTGTTGGAGATTCTGGCATAGGGCTATTGAATATTAGCACAACCTCTCAACATATAGAGATTATAGATATCCTAAAAAAGGGGGAAACCAAAAAGTAAATAGAAATATATTAGACCAATGAAGACTTCATTAAATAGGATAAATCTATCAATGAAGAAAAAAATTGAATCATTGAGAAAATTATTTGATTATTTCAAAAAAGGTGGGAACTACTATGAAGAGTGTTAGTTTCTACCAACCCAACATAACTCTATTTTATTTTGAATGATTTTAAATGATATAGTGTCCAAAATAAAAGGCAAAGTGATGATTCTTCATTGTAAAACTACCAATGAAATCAGGGAAGAAGTGTTCACCCAAGAAGGATATAAAGAAATCTCATAATGATGTCTAACCTATAAGGAAAAGATGATTTTACTATGGGAGGAGTGGATAAAAAATTAACCATTTCATGAATTACATGAATTTTAAATCAAGTATGATCAATATAGAATTGAGAAAACAATACATCTAGGAGAGAGATGGCTATATCAGATAATAGAGTTTCTTGAATTAGCTAATTCTGATGAAAAATATATTTGAAGATTCTAAATATGTGTTTTATGTTTAGATAATCATAGGGATTAGATAAAAATGGTTCAAGATAGTTTGGATAAATAATATGTTGATGAGACTATTTTTAAACACCATGGGTTTTCATTAATAATGAGAATGAAAATATTTCAATGATTAAGATGTTCATTAAATTTTAGATAACTAATATGCTAAATATTTATGCCATAGGGAAAGCCTACACCTAAGATTCATCTGCATTGTTTTTTCCAAAACTTAAGGTTTTATTCATCGATAAACATAGACATATGGAAACCTTTCATTAGAAAAAGGCCTCTGAAAAATCAAAGTTAAATTCAAAAACTCATAAAAATTTAAAATACCAATAATTATATCATATTTAATATAAAAGTTTCATGGGGGTTTCATGATTCATCATTTACATAATATTCAAGGAAAAAAAATCATGAGGTAAAATTTGGAATAAAACATAGAAAATGAACCAAGCATATAGATTTTCATGAAATGTAAGGGAAATATAGATATCTCTATCAGAAACCACAACATGGTTTCTGAATCACTGTATTTGTGTTAGCATGTCATAAGTTTAATTACACATCATCTCTAAATCCAAAGTGAACACTAATCACTACCCATTGAACTTTGATCGACACCCTCTCCATCTCTATCTTTACTCCCTGCTACTAATACCTACATTACAATTGTGTTTAAAATTAAATAGTGTTGTATATTTAAATTTAAACTTAAAACTAATAAAAGTTTGTGTACTAAATGATTTTGAAGTTGTGTGATTTATCTGCTAACTACCATCCATTAAGGTAATATCACCGGAGATATATCCAGTTGTCTTATGATATAATTCAATCAATACTTTCTATAGAACAATGACCTTTTCATATTGCATCTTTATATGTGCCCCATGTACCTGAATTGTGATTTTCATTACAGTAAACTCCCTCTAAGCATCTCAAGGTAGGGATTAACTATTATTAGGGGTAAATATTATTCCAGTCCTCGGTAGCCTTCCAAAGACCTATGATGGTAATGGTCTCAAACCCATCCCACACACATGGTGAGGTGCTCCTTCCCAAGGACTTAACCAATAGGATCATCCTGGGAGATTGAGAAGGACTGCACGGGATTGGCATCCAATATTTATTTTATTTTTACCTATAAATCAAATATCAGTCATATTTGAAGAAATACATATTAACACAGTAACAACTGGAGATAAGTTATTATAATAAAAAAGGAATTCATATCCCAACTTCTTTGGTGGGCTCATTAACACAACTCTCATCAGATTTTTTATAAACATCCAACCAAAGTTATGTTTAGGAGACTTAGTGCCCTAAATTCTTTGACTACATTAAACAAATATAAATCAATAATTTAATATATATAATAGATAATGGTATCTTATAAATATTTAAACTAATGAAAATTTTACCAGAGTCGATCTATTTCTGAAAAAAAAAAATCTTTGACACGGTAGTGTGGGGGATGATTTGTTTAGCTCAAAATGATGTATTTTTTCATGAAACATCCTAAAATAAATAACATGTAATTTAATAGTAATGTATGAAATATCATCTCATTGTCATATTCATGTATATATATAATGAGATTAATATAATAATATATATTTCAATACCATGTGCTTCTCATGATGATGGATATCAAAAAAAACTTTCATTTCTCTCTAGGTACCCATTTGGGTACCTTATCATATAGCTTCTAAGTGGTCAATAAAGCATTGTTGAATTCATTTTATAATATCCATTTAAAATCCTTTTATTTATTACCCAAATTTTTCAATATGCACTTTGTGTGATAAGATCTGTAGCGGTAAGGTGCAATAAAATCGATACAAAGAGATTCATTTTTAAAATATTAGAATTTAATAATATAATGACATTAAATTACACCATAATGTATTAAAATTACCTTTATTTGGGAATAAAATTCTTCATTTTTTCCAAGATTGAGGCACACACCTCCAATCAGCATAAATAATGGGAAAGGTAACTGAATCCACTACCAGATGGCCTAGAATTTGGCCAAATAATCCTATGGAATCATCCGTGGGGACCTCATAACAGTAAAATGGGACAATTATCTTTATTCTGTTCAGATTCCAGACAAATGAACTATTCATATTTCTCTCTTTAGTAACATTGTTTTCATCTTTTATGAAAAAAATAGTTAGTAGTATAAAAAGGTGTAATAACTTTATTCACATTAACATTTGTACATATAACTGTCACCCTCTAATATCCTCACAAAGAAATAGGAGTGACGACATGTTCCCTCACTGTTGAACATACTGAATGGGGATGCATTGTCTCAGATGCTGATGGGATGGAGAGGAGGGTGTATCAGACGCTAATGGAATGAAGGTGTGAGAGACATTGAAGGGGGGGCAGAAGGAGGGTGTCTCAGATGCTTTAGAGAGGGAGATTTATGGATCATCATCTATTAGTATGGTTGAGGGAACATCAACTAATAATTGTCTAGGATCAATGAAATGCTTCTTCCTTGGCATTCCTTTCATTTAATCAAATAAAATTAACTTCAGAACATATATTTCAAAAAATCATGCAGAAAAAAAAATTAAAAATGATAACAGATGCATAGTAATGACAAAAAAAATATACATAACTATGATAATGAATGACTGTACATATAATATAAGTGGTTGATAAATTAATGGATGATTATACATGTAATCATTTTTCCTTCAATCATGTCATTTTCCTACTCCATCATTACTTCATCTACTCTATCCACCCTTTCAAGACTAATATTTTCAATATCATGATGGAAAAATAATTTTGTTTCTTGTTGTTAATAGTATTTAATGTTAGATGAAAAAACTTTCACTTCATCACCCATATCATTCAAGTCTCTTTGTTTTATGTAAAAAAACTATACTCCACCCTTCATTCACGATATCTTCTACATAATATACCATTTTTTCTTGTGGTGAGAAGATATAAAAATCATGTAATTCATGGTCACTGACATCCATCAAGTGAGATAAGTTCGCATAAGTAAATTTCAAGGAATCTCTTTTAATACCCCTAGTAATATCGACCCACTTGAATTTGAATAAAACAACTGAAAAATGCTTGTGGTAGTTTAATTCGATAATATTAATCAATTTTCCATAGTATCCAAATTCAACAACTATAAATATACCACTATTATATGTTTTCAAACCCTCTTCCCAAACAATTATATGAAATTTAAATCCATTGACATTGTAAGCATCGAATTTTATAGCATGTTTTAGAGGACATCAAACTAGAAACTTCAAATACTCTGGAAACTTAGCCCAAGTATCGGTAATAATGATCTAAAAAAGTAATATAAATTATTATATTTACAAAATATGTTTCAACCTAATATCCATATTGATTTCAATGTTTATGAACATATATGACATGCAAACCATTCTATAAGCTCTTTATTATCATATTTCTTTTATATCTTTCTCATTTCATGTTCAGCGTATCATATGTCTCTTTGTTTGTATCCTAATATCTTTAATAAATGGATCTAAAATCTCACTATTCAGTAGCACATGTCTATGTGCTGGTAATAATTCCATTTATGTCAATGTAAAGTTTTAGATCCTCCCAAATGATTGAACAATAGTAGGAAATATTTTTGATTTCCCATGTAGTTGAGATCCAGTCAATGTTTCATCAACATGTCCAACTCAATTGAATCTTATCTCAATATCATCCAAGTATATATAATAAAAAGTAAGACACTCCTCTACTAAATAGCCTTCAGAAATAGAGCCTTCGGGTTGAGATTTGTTTTTACATATGATTTCAAATGGCCAAGACATCTATGAAATAAAATAAATAAAACATAATTATGTATTTAATGAAGTGCTAAGAATTGTTTAATTAAGATGAAAAACATATAAATAAAGTACTTGTCAATTGGATACATCCTTAGATAATGTACAAGGCCTCCTAATTTAGTTTCCTTGACCAAATTCATAGTTAAATGCATCATGATAGTAAAAACAACATAGGAAATATCATCTTCATTTCATAAAGTGTCAATACAAATCTCTATCGAGCGTTGTCAATCTTAGTTGGTTGTAGAGTTTTCTCACATAGTTGTTTGAATAATGTGCAAAATTGGAGTACAACTGTTGTAACTTTTTCATGAAATAATGTAATCAATGCCAATGGTAGTAATTATTGTAAAAATATATGTGAATCAAGGCTTTCCATCCATGTAACCTATGATGATTTAAGTCAAAACACCTTGAGATGTTACTTGAATACCCATCAGATACCTTCACATGCTTTAAAATTTGAAGAAATGTATCTTTATCCTATTTTTCATTACAAAAATCATCGGAGCATACTTTCCATTCTCATCTAGCTAGAGATCACACTTTATGTGCATTCTTTGTAAGTCCTTTTGAACATTGAGATGTTCCTTATATTTTCCATGCTCATTAAGAAATGTGAAGATAAAATTGTCACAATCATTCTTCTCAATATGCATAACATCAAGATTATGACAAAAAAAATTAAATTACCAATATAATATTTTGAATAATATACTTTTTTTCTTCCATTGTTTCATTCCAATTTCACTTGATGATGTACTTCAAACTCATTTCCCACTGTCATTCAAATAATGCACCTTCCCGGATTATGTTTCAACATTTCCAAGTTGTGCCAATATTTTAGAACCTATAAATAACTTTGGAGGTGGTCTAAATTCAATAAAACCATTTAATTTTTACTTTTTCAACCAAAATCTATGAGATGCATCGATAAATATTTGATGAAATAAGAAGCGCCATTTTTTACTGTAAGGTAGTCATTCAAGCTCAAAATCAAAGTTTCAAATAGGATAATCCAAGACCGTGTAAGTGTTCCAACTAGATAAGTTACCAAGTCTGGGGAAATAACTAATGATCTATATTGACCTCCTTGTTTTAATTATCACTAAATCATTATTATTATGATATTAATGAGTTTCGTGTTTTTTGTAAGCATCTTATAATCTAAGATAGGTGATAAAATTTTTCCTAAGTATGAGTAGTCGTCATTCACCATTGAGGTTGAGTCACCACTAATAAAACAAATTTTTATTGAATATTTTATTGATAATAAATGATATAATTTCTTCACATTGTGGTAAATGTGTTTATTTATGAAGTATTTGGGATTAGATCATTCATTTGGAAATTTGATGAAAATTTCAGTTTTACCCTTTAAAATTCATTGTAGCATTTCAAACATAGATATTTTGATATGTATTATTTGAACTTAAAATTTTTTAAATATATTCTTTACTTAATTGGATACAACTTTTATTTAGGATATTGGAGTTAAATCATGCATTTAGTTGGTGAAAATGGGACATGAAGTCAAAGTTGGGCTGGACTCGCCAGAATGGACATGGGTTCTGTATTTGGGCCATAACTTCTTCATTCGTTCTTTTATTAGGCCCAAATTTTTAGATGGGCTCTATATTTCATTTTCACACAAATAATCATTCTGTAATGAGAGCTTATTCACGCGTTTTTGTGGTCAAATGGGCGGTGCAAGTTGGATTAAAATATTTGGCCGAATTTCCCCATTCACACTTGAAACCGCTTGTAACTTAGCCTCCCCTCCACTATATAAATTGGTATTTTTCTCATTTGGGGGGGGTTTTAAGTGCCTTATATTATTTGTAACATAGGTGAAGTGGTTCTTTTCCATTTTAATTAACCATCATAGGAGGGAATCTTTCAAGCTGGGATCTCCTCCAAAATGCTCTTCTCTTCCTCTTCTTTGTTGTAATGTTTTTGTTCTTTCAATAAACTTCTTATTTTATCTTCCATTTATTTTATTTTGATAAATTTTATTCTTATTTTATCTTACTCTTTGGGCTGGAATTATTTATTATAAGTGTGATTGGGTTATACCCATTATAAACCATTGCAAATGCAATTCGCTTCTTCGATGATTACACCACCCATGAAAGAGTAGTCTTTTTAGTAATTGATCTATCTCTTACCTTCTTCATTCATTTATTTTGAATAAATGAGCTACTTTAATTCACTTAATATGATATATTAATTGTTTTTTCAAGATAAATAAAACTAATCAAGCAATTTAACAATTGACACAAATACACGTGTGGTTGAGGTTTGTGTAAATTGTGAGAGTGCAATCTTAATCGGTAAATCAAGACCACATGAGATAAATTTTTAGAGGTAAAATATAATACCTAAACTCAATTAATCCTCATTTACAGAGTGTATATTTTCTCTAATTAACCATTTATCATAAGCTAACCTGAGAACATCAATTAAAGCAGTGTGCTACGATTTCATGTTCCGAAGCTAGCCTAGGGTTTAAGTAATTTCATCTTTGTGGTTAAGTTAACTCCCGTAGGGTTTGAGGGTTAACAAATTAGAGGATTATAATTAAGTGGATGTTAATTTAAATGATAATGATAAATAATTGAGTTAAGAGGTAGATTTATATCGATTACGCCTTTTAAAATATTTTCTAAAAAAACATCTTCTTGTTGTGTCTTTTTAATCGGACTTCATTTCAAAAATAAAAACAAAAAAATTATACAATATTCTTCCAAAAAACTTCTTCTAGTTTTATGAATGGTAAATAACCCCCCTCATCCTTTCAAGTAGTTTTATTAATCCATTTTATGTTATTTTCAAAATACCTTTAATATGTTGTTAAATTTACTTCCTCCTTTGAGAGACGACCTTGGTCAGCCACTCTATTGCACCTAAGTACCCAAAAACCACTAATAATTTGAGGGAACCCACAATAGAGGGTTTCAAATTGGAATCGTTTCTAGGGAGTAAAGTAATTATTTAAACCAATTATAGGTATTAATTTTATTTTTCATTTAATTCTTTTCTTCTCCTCTTTCTTTCTTCTTCCCCCTTTCTCAAGTTTTTTTTCTCTTACTCTCTTCTTTTATTTTTATCGAACCAACTCAAACTTATTTTCTTTTTATTATGGTTCACTTTTATTCATTACTTTTTTATCTTTCATTGATTTATGACATGAACTAATCCTGAATATCTCTTAGATCTTGACCCTGATATTGAACGTAGCCTTCGGGCTTGGATCAGACATTCTCAGTCTATGGGAAGTTTCAACATTCAACCAGTTGGAGAATTAATCCACTCTCAAAACATTTAAATTGGAAGAAATTCAAATTCATTCATAAAACAAGAACCAATGGCTAAAAATAATTTAAATGAACTTAATAGAACCATTCAATAATTGGCTGCACCTGATATTAATTATCAACCAAATTGCATTGCATACCCAAATCTCAAATCAGACTTTGAACTGAAATCTAAGCTAATTCACCTGCTTTAAAAATTTCATGGCCTATCTAGTGAGGATCCAAAAAAACATTTAAAAGAATTTAATGTGGTTTTCTCAACCCTTAAGACAATAAATTTATTTGAAGATCAAATAAAACTAAGGGCATTTCCATTTTCACTTGATGGAGCTGCAAAATACTGGATGTATTATTTACAACCTGAAGATGTCACGTGTTGGAATGATTTAAAACATCTTTTCTTGGGGATAAATCAATCCCAAGGGGAGTCAATGTTTGAGTACTGGGAGTGATTCAAGAAGTTGTGTGCAAGCTTCTCACACCACCAAATTAGTGAGAAACTCCTCATGCAATACTTATATGAAGGACTCGCACCTATGGAGAGGATCATGGTGGATGTCGCAGCTAGAGGATCATTGGTGGACAAGATACTAGTAGTTGCACGTGCATTGATTGACAAGATGGCCCAAAACTCCCAAAAATTTGGCGATCGAGGTACACCACATGTCAGGGGAGTACATCAGGTAAGTCCATCTTCTCTTGAAAGTCATTTGATTGATACCAAGTTGGAAGAATTGACAACTATGGTGAGACATATTGCTTTGGATCAAAAGATATCCCAACCCCCTCCTTCAAGTCCTTGTGGAATTTGCACTGAGAAAAGTCACCCAACTGACTGTTACCCCCAACTATAAGAAACAGAAGATTGTATAGTAGTGTTTCCTGGGAGACCATATCAGCAGCAACAATAGCCACATCCCCAAAAAAAGTTTGATTCATTTTATCCAACATACAACCAAGGGTGGAAGGATCAATCATACATGAGGTATGGCTCTGGACAACAACAAAGTCCCCCTTTTCAACAAAACTTCCAATAGCCTCCACCTTACCAACAGGGTTTCCAACAACCCCAAAGGAAATTTGAAGCTCAAGCATCAACAAATTAGCAACAAGGTAATCCCCCATCTAAGGTAGATTCTAACACTGATGACCTTTTGAATTAAATTGTTCTTAATCAAAAAAATGAACTGAAGAGTCAAGGCTCGGAGCTGAGGAAGTTGAAAACTCAAATGAGTCAAATTGCCACTACCCTTTATGAACTGGTAAGTAATAATTCTGGAAATCTACATTCCCAACCTACTCCAAATCCCAAGGGTAATGTCAGTGTCATCACATTGAGAAGTGGGAAGCAAACAATTGATACATCTACACCTATCGTTCCACCGGGATTCACCTCAACTCCAGAAAATCCTCATTCCACACCAACTATTGAGCAACCCAAGGAGAAAGATAAAGGTAAGAAAATTATTGATGATGTTTATCCTAAACCCCTTCCATTTCCAAATAGATTTGTATAAACCAAGAAGATGGCTGAATAGGTTATGCAAATAGAATTTTTGGACACATTCAAATGTGTGGAGATTAACATCCCTTTACTTGAAGCCATCAAGAAAATCCCAAGTTATGAAAAATTCTTAAAAGAACTTTGTACCAATAGAAGAGGGATCAAGGGAAATGAGAGGATCAATCTTGGAAGGAATGTGTCATCACTCATTACACCATCTCTAGCAATGCCAACCAAGTGCAAAGATCTAGGGACATTCACCATACCATACACCATAGGGGAGTTACACTTTTCTGATGCTTTATGTGATTTATTGGATTCTATAAATGTAATGCCTCACTCTATTTTTTATTCTTTACAGGTTGGTGAGTTGAAACTGATGAGAGTTGTGGTGTAGTTGGTGAATAGAGCTACAGCATATCCAGCAGGAGTCCTTGAGGATGTAATTATTTGGGTAAGAGACATGATCTTTCCAGCAGATTTCTACGTGCTTAAAATGGAGGACGATCAGGTAAGTTCTGTGCTCCCGTTATCTTAGGTGGTCCCTTCCTCAAAATTGCAAAAACAATCATAAATGTACATTAGGGTACACTTTACATGGGGTTTGGAGATGAAGTTATGATATTTAATGTTATGGACTCCATGAAGTACCCCTCATAGGACCATTCTGCGTTTGTTATCTCTCATTTTAAACCACCAAATAAAAACCCTATGGAATTTGATTGTCCTATTCTTAGGAAGATTATGAGCATTGGTTCTAGTTTTATGTCTAAGAGTACTTCCACACCTATTTTGAATGCACAAAACTCTCTTAGATTTGATTTTGAAATGGATTCATATTTTGATTTTGATCGTGCAAACTCTGATTATGACATGGTTGTTGAGTATGCTGATGGATTTGATGTTTTATTCTCTGATTGTGATGATTTCTATTTTGATACAGATGCTCTTTGTGTACATATTTTAGTTCCTTCAATGTCTCCATCCATACACCACCACCCTTCATTGGATCTCAAGCTATTGCCACCAAATCTCAAATATTCAGTGGTGAGAGATTGCCTGTTATAGTTGATAATAATCTTCCTTTTGAACATGAAGAAAAACTTTTGAATCATTTGAGGGAGAACATTAAGGAAATAGGGTGGACCTTAGCTGACATATCAAGTATTATCCCCTCCATTTGCATGCATATGATTCTTTTGGAGGATGGGGCTTAACCAGTGAGGCAGCCACAAAGGAGACTCAATCCAACCCTTCTGGAAGTTGTTAAAAAATAGGTTGAAAATTTGGTCAAGGTAGGTATAATTTATCTCATTTCATATTCTCAGTGGGTAAGTCCTATTCAGGTTGTGCCTAAGAAAATTGGTGTTACAGTTGTTAAAAATGAGAAAGATGAGTTAGTTCCAATGAGGGTGAAAAATAGTTGGTGTGTGTGTATTGATTATAGGAAACTAAATCAATCAACTCGCAAAGACCATTTCCCCCTCCCATTTATTGATCAGATGCTTGAGAGACTAGTTGGAAAAACACACTACTGTTTCTTGGATGGATTTTCTGGATATTTTTAGGTACTTATTGCTCTAGATGATCAGGAGAAGACTAAATTCACTTGTCCACTAGGTATGTTTGCCTACCAAAGGATGTCATTTGGACTTTGCAACGCCCCAGGTACCTTCTAGAGATGCATGGTGAGTATTTTTTATGATTTTATTGAGACCTCCATAGAGGTATTTATGGATGATTTTACAGTGTATGGGTCTTCATTTGATGGTTGTATGTCTAGATTAGGAAAGTTTTTGAATCGTTTTATTGAGAAGAATCTAGTCTTAAACTTTGAAAAGTGTCATTTCATGGTAGAGCATTGGATTTTCTTAGGGAATGTAGTGTCAAAACATGGGATAGAGGTTGATAGATCTAAGGTAGATATTATTTCATCCATGTCTCATCCTTCATGTGTTCATGATTTTAGATATTTCCTAGGTCATGTAGGATTTTATCGGCGCTTCATCAAAGATTTTAGTAAGACTTTTCTTCCTATGTCACGATTACTTCAAAAGGATTCTGATTTTGTGTTTGATGATTATTACAGGACTTCCTTTGATGAGATAAATAAGTTTCTAACCACTCCACTGATCATACATCCCCCATGGTGGTAGCTTCCTTTTGAGCTTATGTGTGATGCCTCCAACTTTGTGGTTGGAGCTGTCTTATCTCAGAGGGTGTAGATACGTTCACATGTGATTTCATATGCATCGAGGACATTGGATTTGACTTGATAAAACTATACAACCATGTAAAAGGAGTTTCTTGTTGTCATATTTTCTTTAGATAAATTCAGTTCATATTTATTGGACTCTAAAGTAGTTGTTTTTTCTGACCATACAGCTCTGAGGAACCTCTTGAAGAAGCCTGATGCAAAGCCCAGGCTAATTCGATGGATGCTCCTTCTTAAAGAATTTGATATTGAGATAAAGGACAAGAAAGGGTTGAAAACCTAGTGGTGGACCATAAGAGTAGGCTTACTCACACACTAGAGGATGACACCTTAGACCAGGTACCACTTCGAGACACTTTCCCCGATGAGCATCTTTATGCCATCTCAGGTACGCATCCTTGGTATGTAGATTTAGTTAACTACCTTGTTGCCTATGAAATCCCTACAAATTTAAAGAAACATCAAGTCCAAAAGTTAAAGAGTGGGTCAAGATTTTATGTTTGGGATGATCTATACCTATGGCGCATGTGTAGTGACCAAGTTATTAGGAGGTGTGTTCCTGATCATAAGTTTGAGTCTGTTTTGAAACTTTGTCATACACTTACTTGTGGTGGACACTTTGGACCCCAACAGACAGCTAGGAAAGTTTTGAACTCTGGATTTTATTGCCTAGTTTATTCCATGATGCTCATGTGTTTTGTAAGTTGTGCTCATGTTTCCAACACATTGGTAATATTTCTAGGAGACATGAGATGCCCCAACAACCCATACTATTCTGTGAGATTTTTGATGTATGGGGCATCGATTTTATGGGTCTTTTTCCTGGTTCATTTGGGTTTTTGTATATTTTTTTTGTTGTTGATTATGTGAGAAAATGGGTAGAGGCTAAGGCCACCAGGACTGATGATTCTCATGTTGTTGTGGACTTTGTCAAAGCACGGTTTTTTTTGTAGGTTTGGAGTACCAAAGGACATAATTAGTGACCAAGGGACACACTTTTGCAATTGTAATTTGGCTTCCTTGCTTCAAAAGTATGGGGTGACACAAAAAAACATCAACACCATACCACCCCCAAACAAATGGTCAGGCTGAGGTTTTAAATAGGCAGTTGAAACAAATTTTGGAGAAAACTGTGTTGCCAAATAGGAAGGATTGGAGCAAGAACTTGGATGATTCATTATGGGATTATAGGATAGAATACAAGACACTCATTGTTATGTCCCCATTTCATATTGTTTTTGTGAAAGCGTTTCATCTCCCCGTGGAAGTTGAGCATCAGGATTATTGGGCTATAAAGAAATGCAACATGGATTTGGCCCAAGATGGAATCTAAAGGAGGCTGAAAATTAAAGAGATTGAGGAGATTCGATTTTCTTTATAAGATAACTCAAGTCTCTATAAAGAAATATCCAAATCAACTCATGACATAATGATCCAACAAAGGTAATTTCAAGTTGGAGAGAAATTCTTGCTCTATAGTTCACGACTGAAGCTGATGCCTGGTAAGTTGCATTCCAGGTGGTTAGGTCCTTATGTTGTGACTAATGTTTTTTTATGGTGTAGTGGAGATCACACAAGAGGAAATAGGAAGAATATTTACAGTCAATGGGCAACGTTTGAAGAAATACATTTAGGGAATTCCTACTGATGTAGTGGATTTCATCACACTACATGACCCCATCATCACTTGATCATATCAGGATATTCCTAACCCTTTAACTTTTATATTCTTTGTCCTATTTAAAATTATAAATTTCATATGCATATATCATCTCATAGGTTCACATTGAGGACAATGCAATATTTTAAGTGTGGGGGAGGGGACAACATTTTGGGGTAGATATTTAGGATTTTCATTTGTGTGTTTTATGTGTATTTTCTATTAATTTTTTGGTTAAAATTTTCAAAAAATAAAAAAACAAAAAAAATCAATAAAAAAGAAACAAATATATTATGTAACATTCTCATGTGGAACATATGGAAAATGCATGTTTTCAAAATTCATTGGTAGAAATATAATCATGAGTAAGATTTCATCATCAAGGGTTGACTTTTATAAAAATTGAAGTCGTCGATGATATGAATGGTTGTGTCATTATAAAAACTTTAAGATTTTGACATCATTATTTGTGATATTTGTTCATGGTAAATTGTTTCATTGATTTATCCACACATTTTTTCACACAATCATGACTTGTGAGTTTCTCTTACCCAATTGAATGTATATTCAAGGTAAGTAAACTTTTTCAGCTTATAACATGGTCTTTCCATACGTTCGTTTCTCTTACGATCATTTCCATCACTGTAGTATATTAACCTATGTGTGTGCACCTAATATCTGACTATTTTACACCCTCTAAAATAATTCAAAAAAATCCAAAAAAAAACAATCAATAAAGAGGGGAGTGAATAAATGTACAACATGTGGGGATATTTAGGTCGGGAGCTCATGGTTTGACTTCTGTGAATGCTTAAATGAGTGGGTTTTGGAATTTGATTGAAGAGGATGTTGAAAAGGTTCATTGGAATAGAATAAAGTAAGAATAAAAGTTTTTATTGACCTGAATATACTAGATAAAGGGTGGAGAGACAAGGTTGGAATGGTTGGCACACACACACGTGGAGAATTAGTGGCATGGTAGACCCATAACTTGTTTCGCTATGATTAGTGTTATGAGTCTCATTGGATTTTGTTTTGATACAATTTATGATACAATAAATTTAAAATTTATTTATATTGACTCTTTATGGTATTCTTACTTTGCCTATATTTTCACTATGGATTGAGAAATTTGAATATGCATATCTTGTCCCAATTTTTTTCGAATACATGATATGAGGTTTTGCCCAGGAGTGCAAAAGGGTAAGTGTGGGGGGGTTAATAAAACACATTTTTATTGAATATTTTATTTATAATAAATGATATAATTTCCTCTCGTTGTGGTAAATGTGTTCATTTATGAAGTATTTGGGATTAGATCATTCATTTGGAAATTTGATGAAAATTCATGTTCTACCCTTTAAAATTCATTATAGCATTTCGAACATAAATATTTTTATATGTACTATTTGAACTTAAAATTTTTAAAATATGTTCCTGAATTAATTTTATACAAATTTCATTTAGGATATTGGAGATAAATCATGAATTTGGTTGGTTCAAATGGGTCATGAAGTCAAAGTTGGGCTGGACTCTCTAGAATGGACATGGGTTCTGTATTTGGGTTATAACTTCTTCATCTGTGCTTGGATTGACCCCAAATTTTGAGAGGAGATCTAGATTTCATTTTATCACAAATCATAATTCTGTAAGGAGAGCTGATTAACGCGTTTTGGGGGTCAAATGGGAGGTGAAATCTGACCTAAAATATTTGGCCGAATTTCTCCATTCACACTTGAAACCACTTGTAACCTAGCCTCCACTCCAATCTATAAATTGGTATTTCTCTCATTTGGAGGGGGGTGGACGTGCCTTAGATGATTTGGATCATAGGTTAAGTGGTTCTTTCCCATTTAAATTAACCATTGGAGGAGGTAATCTTTCAAGATAGGATCTCCTCCAAAATGATCTTTTCTTCCTCTTCTTTGTTGTAATGTTTTTGTTCTTTCAATAAACTTCTTATTTTATCTTCCATTTATTTTATTTTGCTCAATTTTATTATTATTTTATCTTCCTCTTTGGTCTAGAATTCTTGAGTAGAAGTGTGATTGAGTTATACCCATTATAAACCGTTAAAAATGCAATTCGCTTCTACGATGATTACACCACCCATGGAAGAGTAGTCTTTTTAGTAATCGATCTATCTATTACCTTATTAAATCATTTATTTAGAATCAATGAGATACTATAATTCACTTAATATTATCTATTAATTTATTTTTCAAGATAAATGAAACTAATAAATCAATTGAACAATTGACACAAAAACACACGAGGTCGAGGTTTGTGTAAATTGTGAAAGTGCGATCTTAATCGATAATACAAGACCACATGGGATAAATTTTTAGAGTTAAAATATAATATATAAACTAGATTAATCCTCATTTACAGAGTGGATATGTGCTCTAATTAACCATTGACCATAATCTAACCTAATAACATCAATTAAAGTAGGGTTCTATGATTTCATATTCTGAATCTAGCCTAGGGTTTAAGTAATTTCATCTTTGTGGTTAAGTTAACTCCCGTAGGGTTAGAGGGTTAAAAAATTGGGGGATTATGGTTAAGTGGATGTTAATTTAAATGATAATGATAAATAATTGATTGAATAGGTATATTTAGATCTATTATGCCTTTTAAATTATTTTCTAAAAAACATCTTCTTGTTGTTTCTTTTATTCAGACTTCATTTCAAAAATAAAAACAAAAAAAATATATACAATCTTCTTCCATCAAACTTATTCTAGTTTTATGAATGGTAAACAACCCCCTTCATCCTTTCAAGTAGTTTTATTAATCCATTTTATGTTATTTTCAAAATACCTTTAATATGTTGTTAAATTTACTTCCTCCTTTGAGAGATGGCCTTGGTCAGCCACTCTGTTGCACCTAAGTACCCAAAAACCACTAATCATTTGAGGGCTCCCACGACAGTGCCTTTCAACCACTAAGAAGTGTCACTGTTAAGAAGTATCACTGTTAAGATGAAATTTTGAAAAAAGTATGAGACACCATCAAAAAAGTATCACTGTCGCCTATGAGTCACCGCCAAAGTGTAAATTTAGTAAAGTATGGAATGAATCACTGTCAAGGATTTCATACCACTAGAATATAATTTTGGTAAATTTTTGAGGCACCATTATCCTAACCTACCATCAGAGGAGTCACCTCTAGAAGGATGACTCCCCATCAGCCTGAGACACCGCCAGCATAGAATTTTGGCTAAGTATGAAATGTCACACCACCAGTATAAGACACCATCAGCATTGTGTCGCTGTTATAAGAAGACACCGCCAAACTTAAACATTATTCCAAAGTCTCACTGCTAGACTTAGACGGTGCTATAAAGAGACACTATTATAAAGACTCACCACCACTATTTATTTACTTATCTTTTTTGAATTAAATTTCTATAATGGATATTTTATCGAATTTAATACTCAAATTTATTTTAATGTTTGTTCCTTAATTGCTCGACATAGATGCATTAAAGAGTGTTTCAGTCTTGAGTATAAGGAAGCAGGATATCTGGATACTCACATGGATATTATTTCTTATTACTATTGCTGATAAGAATAGAAGAAGACTCCCTCGTGTGAGATATATTAGAGTGATGTGATGAAAAAAGAATACACTGAAAGTTGTACACATTGCAAGAATGAGAAGATATTATCTGCTTTACCTTTTATTACACACGACTGAGGAAGCTGAAGAATATTCATTACATCCAGTACCTTCCTATAGTCAAGAATATAAGATTCTATGATGCTCTTCTCTATATCTATTTTCAGAAACCTGACTCGAGCTACATTGCAAAACACTTTCAAGGAGTCACGATCTGCAAATCCTAATAAACCTAGAATTTCTATCTCTTTAAATATTTTAGTTGCTCTATTTATTTATTTCATTTTACATTATGAGAAATGTGTGTATACTCTATTTTATTACATGCACAATGTCTCCTAATATAACTGTAAGATGCTTGATATCTTCTCATACTTGTTTTGCATTTTTATATTCCCACAAAAATTATGGTAGAGGTCATGTGTGACCTATTTTATTTATACTCCCACAAATAATTGTGTAAGAGGTCGTGTATGACCTAGATAGTTGGTATACTATTGTAAAACCCGATCCGGGTTGTGGATCAACAAGTTTATTTATATAAACTCTTTGGAAGTAGGTGATTTCCAAGTGGAGAGGACTAAGTCTCGGCTTGAGACTGAACATCTTGTATTCAATATTTCGCTGCTTGTTTTGTTTATTTTATTTTCTATTCTTTAAAACTATTTTTTTAACTGAACAAAAAAACACACTTTGATAGTTAACATTATTTAGTGTTTTTATAATATTTTGATTGAGTAAATTGATTTCAAAGGACTAAGTAACATTGTATGTTATTTACCTAAGACCTAATCAATATTTTAAGAAATATTTTGAAAGATTAAAACTTATGACGATCTATTATTTTGGTTAACTGTCCCTTTTTTAAATTAATTAGGGGATTTCATTTAAATCTATTTTTAACACAAAATTTTATTAGGTACTCAATTCACCCCCCCCCCCCCCCCTCTTGAGTTACTCACTTTTACCAACATTTGGTATTAAAGGAATATTTCTTTGGTATTAAATTTTTTCAAATATTTTTAACTGTGATTTTAGTTTTGATTTAAAGATCTTAAATTTCTTTCATTTATAAATTTAGTTCTTTAAATGAATTTTATAAAAGAAGATTCTTATACTAAAAGACCTCCATTTTTCAATGGTAACAATTATGCTCAATGGAAAATCAAAATTAAAATTCATATAGAGAGTATGGTATTTTATATTTGGACTATTATGGAAGTTAAATATGTTATACCTGCTACTGCTAGAAATTATTGGGATGAAGCTACAAATCTTGATTATAATAATAATTATAAAGCAATGAATTCCATTTATTGTGCCTTGTGAGATGAGGAATTTAATAGAATGTATGCTTGTAAAACTACCTATGAAATTTGGGATACTTTATCTGTTTCACATAACGTAACAACTAATGTTAAGGAAATGAGAATTATGCATATACTATTAAGTATGATAATTTTAAGATGAATCCTGATGAACCAATTTCTGATATGTATATCAAGTTCAATGAGATTATGAACACAATTAGCTCACTAGGGAATCTAATATCTGACAAGGACCAGATCATACGACTACTCAGATGCCTTCCTAAAATATAGATAGGAACATTTGTATCAATTATAAAGTCCTATTATATCAACAAGTTACATGTCAAAGAGTTGATTGGTAAGCTGGTGATGTATGAGAAAGTGTTAAAAGTCAACTGAGAAGATGATGATGATCCAAATAGAAAATTACTATCCTTTAAAACTACTACATATAAAAAAAGGGGAAAATAAAAGTAAAAGGTTCAACCTACTAGTTCATGTGACAGTGAGTCACCGCTAGACAATAATGAGGAGATGACCCATCTGGCCAGGAGATTTAAGAAATTATATAGGAATTTTTTTTATAAATACCAGTTTTAAAGGAAATTATGATTCTATAGGAACCTAGAAGAGATATTGGAAAAGGTATGATGATAAAAAAAGAAGTTACCTATTATTAATACAAGAGAAAAGGTCATGTAAAAGCAGACTACCCAAAACTGAAATACAAAACGAGACATGATGACAAGGACCGTAGGTATAAGAAATCCATGAAAGAAACATAGAGTGCCTCTAAGGATAGCTCTAGTGATTCTAATTCATAAAATAATGAGAAATCTTATAGATAAAACATTTTATTTATGACCAATATTTCTGAGGTGCCTTCTATACCTACTCTACCTGCTACATCTACTGTTTTACCCATACATGATAATGATAATTCTAAAAATGAACTTAGTGGTGATGGTATGACTAAAGAAGAAATTATTGAATATTATAACATGTTAGAATATAATTTCAATGTTATTGAGGATAAATATAAATTTCTTAAAATACATCATGCTTTAATTACAAATATTAAATTTGATTTGTCTGTCGAAAAAGAAAATAATGATCAATTGTTAAAAGAAAAAAAAAGAACCTGAGTTGTCAAATGAATAGATAAAGAAGGATCTATAAAATTTTACTGATGGTATAGAAAAAATCACAAATATTTTAGGTAAATATATTGCAACTAAATATGTTATAGGTATAGGATACCGACCTTTGAAAAGAAGAGTAGTAAAAAATACTTTTTTTCCTAAATCAAAACCTGAAAGTTCTACTGTCGCTTATTTTTTCAAAGGACCTAACAAAGTTTTTATTTAAAAAGGTCTTAAATCTATTTATATGAAACCCATAAAAAAATTGGTTCCTAAATCTTTAATTACTAACATCTCTGTACCCAAAAAAATTTGGGTATCAGAGTCATTTCTTGTATAAATTCTATTTTGTAGGAAAATTATTTAAAGACCTCCTGTAGAATTATATGGTACTTAGACAGTGGTATTTCATAACATATGATATGATATTATTCATACTTAAAAAACCTAATTAAGGTTTATAGTGGTCATTTCACCTTTGGTTATAATGCTAAAGGGAAAATCATCAACCTTTTCCAAATCGGTAATGGTCATTTTGTTTTAATTTCAAAAGTATTGTTTGTTGATGGTTTAAAGTATAACTTGCTTAGAATATTATAATTATGTGATTATGGTTTTCATGTAAAGTTTGAAAACAATTCATGAAATTTTTATGATTCTAAAAATTCTTTAATTTTTATTGCTTTAAGGAATGATAATATTTATGCTATTGATTTGAAATCTTTAATTTCTTAAAATGTTTCCTACTTAAGTTCCTTTATCAAAGAATCTTGGATTTGGCATAGAATACTAGGCCATTGTAATATCCACTCACTTAGGAATCTTACTAGGAAATGGTTAGTTAGGGATCTACCCAAACTTGAGTTCCCAACTGAAAAAGTCTATAACCCTTATCAAAAAGGGAAGCGGCACAAAGTTTCTTTTAAATTAAAGAAATAAGATTCAACCTCTCAACCTCTTGAGTTGGTTCACATGTATTTATTTTGATCATTTAGAGTTTTAGTCTAAATGGGAAGCACTATGTCTATGTTCTTATAGATGACTTCTCTAGGTATACTTGGTTGTTCTTTTTAGCTTACAAAAGTGATGCTTGTTCTTATTTCACCAAGTATGATAAATCTGTAGAAAAATTAAGTGGACTTAAAATTATGACCTTAAGAAGTGACCATGGATGTGAGTTTGAAAATCAATACTTTGAATATTTTTTCTCACAAAATGGATACACTCATAACTTCTCTGATCCTAGGACCCCTTAGAAAAATGGAGTTATTTAATGAAGAAATAGAACATTACAAGAGATAGTCTGGACTATGCTGAATGAATATGAATTACCTGTCTATTTGTGGGTAGAGGTTGTCAACACAGCTTGTTACATAATAAATATAGTTTTAATCATACTTATCTTAAAAAACACCCCTTATAAACTTTGTAATAATAGGAAGTATGAGGTTAATTACTTTAGAGTTTTTGGTTGCAAAGTCTTTATTCTTAACACTAAAGATAATTTGGACAAATTTTCTTCCAAAAGTGATGAAGGAATTTTCTTTGGTTATTCAACCTCTAGTAAAGACTATAGAGTTTTCAACAAAAATACCAAGATTGTGGAAGAATATGGTCATGTAAAATTTGATGAGACTAATCTGCATGATCCTAATACCCCTTTAGAAAACCTTGAGGATGATCTGTCAACTTTGAAATTAAATTCAAAACCTTCAGATTCTATTGTGAAATAGTCAAAAAAATATTCCAATTCTAAAGAATTTTCAGAACTTCTAGAACTCAAACCTGTAGAAGAATCTGAAGTAATCAGCTCTTCTTTCTCTATACCTTTTAGAAATATTAAGTACCATACTTTATATTCTTTTGTGGGAGATCTATATAGAAGTACTCATACAATAGCTTCTCTTATAAACCAGGTTGAATATCAAGCATTCTTATCTCAGATAGAACCTAAGAACATCAATGAATCCATTAATTATGAGTTTTGGGTAATGGAAATGCAAGAATAATTAAATCAATTTGATAGAAACAAAGTGTGGAAACTTGTAGATAGACCTAAGGACACCTTGACTATTGGCACTAAATGGGTGTTTAGAAAAAAGTTAGATGAATCAGGCATAATTTTAAGAAACAAGGCTAGAAAATTTGTGCAAGGTTATAGTCAAAAGGAAGAAATAGACTATGAAGAGACCTTTTCACCAGTAGCCAAACTTAAATTCATAAGAATCATACTTGCCTAAGAAACACATTTAGATTTCAAACTTTATCAAATGGATGTCAAAATTGATTTCTTGAATGGTTTTATAGTTGAGGGTGCTTTTTTTAAATAACCCTCTGATTTTCAAAATCCCCATTTTTCAAATAAAGTTTTAAAATTAACAAAAACTTTATATGGTTTGAAATAGGCTCCTAGAGATTGGTATTATGGTCTCAACAGTTTTCTTATTTCAAAAGAATTTTAAAAAGGTATAGTTGATCCTACACTTTTTATAAAACAAATTTCAAAGGATGTTTTAGTTTTACAAATATATGTTGATGATATTATTTTTGGATCTTCAAAAAATTATTTATGTGTCAACTTTTCTAAAATGATGCAAAATGAGTTTGAAATGAGTTTAATGGGTGAACTTAAATTCATTCTTGGATTTCAAATTTTTCAAAATAAAGAAGGAATTATTTTAAACTAATTAAATATACTAAAAATATTTCAAAATGTTTTAATTTGGATATCACTAAGAGTAGTGATATTCCTATGAGTACTACCTAGAAGTTAGATCTTGATGGAGTTGGGAAACCAGTGGATCAAACCAGTTATAGAGGTATGATTGGAAGTTTTCTCTACTTGACTTCTATCCAACCTAAAATAGTTTTTAGTGTGAGTATGTGTGCTCATTTTCAAGAAAATCCAAAAGAGTCACACTTAAATTCTGTTAAAAGAATTTTCAAATACCTCGAATATAATAACAATTGAGGACTGGTTTATCCAAGAGGACAAGAATTTGATTCAGTTAGTTATTCTTATGCTGATTTTGGTAAATGTAAGTTAGATAGAAAAATAACATCTAGAACATGTCACTTTTTAGGCAAGTCTCACATTTCTTGGTGTAGTAAGAAACAAAATTCTATTATATTGTATACTTCTAAAGTTGAATACATAGATTCTAGTAGCTACTTTGTACAAATATTGTGTATGGAACACACATTGATAGATTATGGATATCAATTCCAACATGTCCCCATAAATTGTGATAACACAAGTGCTATAAATATTTCTTCTAAGTATCCTGTATCACATTCTAGAACAAAAAATATTGATATAAGACATCACTTTTTAAGAGATAATTTTCAAAAAGGTGATATCACTCTTGAATACATTGGCACAGAACATCATATGGTTGATATCTTTATTAAGACTTTGAATTCTAAGAGAATAAATTATATCAAACATGAGTTAGGTATGATCAATTTTGATTAAGTTTAGTTTTTTATGTATCACCATTGTATAATTCTCACCATTGTGGACTTCGCACCATTGTTGACTTCCCACCATTGTGTACTTCTCACCGTTGTGGAATTCTCACCATTGTGGAATTCTCACTGTTGGAATTCACACTATTGGTTTGTCTCACCGTTGATTTCCATGCCTTTATAAAAAAATTCACTTCTCGGTTTTTCGAACTGACGGTTTTATTTTCTTATAGTTTATTTTATTCTATAACTTAATTTTATTGTTTCCCAATTTTCAATTTTGATTTTCTAGTATTACTTCTATTTTGGGTTTATGAATACCTAAATCCCAAGTGATATAAATTTAGCACTTTGTCTTATTTCAATGCACTCTTTCCTCCCACATTTTCTCTTGAACCTTGTTGTGATCTTTTCTCTCCCAATCATTCACCTACCTTTGCCTTTACCCGATCTTGCCAAGTTGACCTTCATGGAAAGAATGAAACATGCTTTAATGTCTTCTCTAGACGAGTCTCATCCCATAAAGAAACAGAAGGGTGAGTCGAGTCATCCTGTAGTTTCACCAGTTAACCCTAAGCTTTCAAAGAGGGTTGTCATACCAGAAAAATAAGTCTAGGGAGAATGGTTAGTCTCAAGTAAGTCTCTAGTACTCTAAGTAATTTAGAACCAAGGTTGGTTAGATTGGTTCTCTTCGAATAAGATACCCTTTTATCATAAGCTAGTTTACAAGTTCTATCAATATGTTGAGTTTTCTTTTAAAGAAGGTGATACTGACTAGTTAAGAAACTGTGTTAAAGGTCACAGAATAGATTTTTCTTCAAAGTAATGGGTTGAATGTTTAAAGGTACTAAATAAAGGTGTATATGATGATTACCAAGGTATTATTCCTAGATACAGTGACAACTTTATTTATGAATATGATTTAGCCAAACTGACTAGTTATGGGATAATTAGAAGACTATAGTTTCTTCTAAATTAGATGGGGAATGTAGGTTGTTGTTTAAATTCATATAGCATATGTTGTGCCCAAGAAAGGGTGATTTTTCTACACTAATAAATCAAGATGGATATTTTTTATGTCTTATTAAAATAATTCATAAGATAAATCTTTATAGATACCTTATGGTTCAGTTTTCAGAGATGATCAATCCAAAATCTAGATCAAATTCTTTAATCTACTCGAAGTTCATTTCTACTATGTTAGAAGCGAAAGGTCTAGTTGATGAAAAGGAAGAAACCATGGTAATAAGTGATGGTTTATATATCTCAAAATTGATTTGTTTAATGATGAGAATTAGTTTGAATCCTTGGAATAAATAGTGGTTCAATAATGGTGACAAGATTTATGTTGATTTTAATCCAATAGACCATTCGTCAAGACCAAGAGATCTTATAAATCCTGGTCTGGAGCCTGATGACATTGTTTAATATTATGATAGTGATAATGAAGTATTGATTGGTGTCTCTAAGGATGAAGAAGAAAATGAATATTCCGTGGATGATAAAAGTGATCTTGATCTTCCTGAAAGCTCTCCTCTAATTATATATGGAGCTCCTATTCCTCCTAGGAGAATTCTTAAAGGAGAGAAATTGGTAAAAAGTGATGTGGAAGAAACTAAAGTATCTAGATAAAATCAGTTCAAGATTAGTTCTAAATTAGATAAAGATAATGGTGATGATTCAAATTAAGAAGATGCAAATGATGATGATGATGATTTGAATCATGATGGCTCCAGTTGGAAAATAAGAAGAGATAATGTTTAAATTCCTCAAGATTTGTTTGATTCTCCTGGAGGATCTATTTCCAGATCTGAGGGAAGACCCAGTTTTGTTGGGGAAGTGGATGTTTCTTCTAGAGAAAAGAAAGATTATTTTATTGAGGGGGAGCAATCCCAAAGTTTTGAATTTGTTTCTACTAATGATCAAAATGTTTCTGATTCTGTTGTTACTAAGTAGATGAAAATTATTTCCATTATTGAGTATCATGTGGCTGAGAAGATGGAATTTGAGCATGTTGGGCTAGATGGAGATGTATAATTGGATGTTGTATCTTCTAGTAGTCATTCTATTTATGAGAATAAAGTATCTTAATCAACTACTGATGTACATAAAGATGATATACATATGGAAGAAGAGCTTACTGGTGTTGGGAATACTATTGTTGTACCTACTATTGTGGTACCTTCTGTTGTTAAGTCTTATGTGGCTAAGACATGTGATAGATGTATTGATCCAATGTTTGAAGAGTGGGGTTTGTTTCATGAGAGTCCACCAAATAATGGTGGACCAAATCTTTGAAATGAAAGGGATCATGATGGGTCTATGGTTAATCAGATTGATGGTGCTAGTTTTTTGGAGAATTTTACTTCTATGAGAGAACCTACATCTGTTGTTCTACCTATTCTAGTGTATTTAGTTACCAAGGGTGACTTGGATATTTTTAGAGAAAAGATTATTTTATATTTTGATAAAGTATTGAAGATTCAAACAACTCTTCTCGCTAAGTTAAGTGAAAATGATGCAAGGTATTTATTTGAATTTTTAATTCATAATATCCAACCAGAGATAATGCATCATATTCAGGAGATAGAAATTGAAAAGAAGAGAATTAGTGGTTAAATAGAATCCATTAAGTCTCTATTAGAAGGAATGAAATCAACATTTACAGCTTATATGGATCTCATTCTTAAAATCCTTGAGAATGTATCCTCAAACACTTATACCTCTAATTCTCCTATTGTTGATGCTAATATGATCAGAATGGTTGTTAAAGAAGAAATCAATGTTGTTTCAGGTGGACCTTCCAGTGGCGAACCTTCCATACCATTGTAAATTTTGAGTAAGTTTGAGAAAATCATTGATCATGATCACATGATGATAAGAAAGTTTGCAAAAGACATGAACTCAGATAGGGATGCCATAACTAAATCCATAAATTATTATCTTTCAAGGATTTATACTAATCATGTCATGGATTCCAATTTCAAGTTTCTGATGAAAATTTTGAGAATGCCCCTAGCCAGTCTTACTTTAAAGAAACAAGTCTATCAGTTAAAGGAAATGACTCCAGTGTTGCATCATTTTATGGAATAAAAGTGATATTTCTTTAGTGATATGAAGAAAGGTGTTCAAATCATTATGGATTTCATAAACCTTATGAATCCATTTCTTTATGTACAGGGAACAATGGTTGTGGATCAGGAAGAAGTGACTTGTACAACTCATCTGACTTCTCCTGCCACTGAACTATAATATTTTAGACCCAGAGTTACAAGTGATATGAATGCACCTTTTTTGGAAAGATTCCAACCATTTTCTTTATCTCTTGTACAAGTTGTTAGACATCTCAAGTCAATTACCATTTGAGATCCTCAAGCACCTCAAGCTATAACAGAAATTCTTATTGGTGTTCCTACAACTCTACCTCAAGCTCCTCTAGCCTCCTCTAATGATCCTCCTGACTTTAACTAGGAAAAATCCAAGGAAAAAAGGAAAATCATAGTTTCTACCTTCAATCCAACCTAAGAAGCATTGATATTGAGATTCTGTGTTTTTTATGGGAATGTTTTGTAACTTTTTGATTGGAACTATTTGGCTGAACCCTCGCTGATTTTTTATTATCAATTGAATTTATTTGATTACTCTTATTCCACTCCTTTCTATTCTTTTTTTCTCTTTCATTTTCTATGTTATTCTTATTCACTTACTTTTCCTGATTAAACCTGCACTTTTTTATAATCCTAAAAGAGGTAGAAATATTATGAAATTTTTTATGATATTATATCTTTGTTGAAATATCTTTCATATATATATCTACCTTCCCTTTAATATCTTATTCTTTTCTTTATCTTTGATATCATGTGAATGATGTGTCATGGTTTGTTTTTTATCTTACCTTTGATTCCATGATTTATGATCATCAAAAAGGGGGAGATTTTTGACCTTCTTATTTTAATGATCACTACATCATGATTATTATGATATTAATGAGTTTCATGTTTTCTATAAGAATATTATAATCTTAGACTGGTGATGAAATTTTTCCTAAGTATGAGTCACCACCAGTCACCATTGAGGTTGAGTCACCGCCAAGAAATCTCACCGTCAAGAAGTCTCACTGCTAAGATAAAATGTTGACAAAGTATAAGACACCATCGACAAAGTCTCACTGTCACCTATGAGTCACTACTAGAGTGTAAATTTGGTAAAGTATGGAATGACTCACCATCAAGGACATCATACCATCAGAACACGATTTTGGTAAAGTGTTGAGGCATCGCTAGCCTAACCTACCATCAGAGGAGTCGCCACTAGAAGGATGAATCACTGTCAGCCTGAGACATTGCCATCGTAAAATTTTGGCTAAGTATGAAATGTCACACTACCATTATAAGACATAATTAGCATTATATCACTATTATAAGAAGACACCGCTAAACTTAGACACTATTCTAAAGTATCATTGTCATACTAAGACACCTCTACAAAGAGACATCGTTACAAAGACTCACCACCATTGTTTCTTTACTTATCTTTTTTGAATTAAATTTATCTCATGGGAATTTTATAAAATTTAATGATTGAACTTATTTTAATGTTTTTTCCTTAATTTCTTGATAGATATGCATTAAATAGTGCACCAGTCCTGAGTATAAGGAAGAAGGATATCTAGATTCTCATGTGGACAGTCTTTCTTGTTGCTAGTGCTAATAAGAATAAAAGAAGACTCCCTTGTGCAATATATATTAGAGTGATGCACTAAAAAAAGAATACATTAAAATTTGTACACATTACAATAATGAGAAGAGATTATCTGCTACACCTTTTCTTACACATAACTGAGGAAGTTGAATCATATTCATTACATCCAGTTCCTTCCTGTGGTCAAGAACAGAAGAGTCTACCACACTCTGTCCTACAATAGTTTTCAGAAACTTGACTCATGCTACATTGAAAAACACTTTCAATGAGTCATGAGATATAAAGCCTAACATACCAGGCATTTATATCTCTTTACATCTTTTAGTTTCTCTATTTGTTTATTTCATTTTACATTATAATCAGTGTATGTATACTCTATTTTATTACATTCACATTATATCCTACTATAACTGGAAGATACTTGATATCTTCTCATACCCATTTTACATTTTTATTCCTGCAAAAACTATGGTATAGGTCTTGTGTAACCTGTTTTATTTGTACTCCCATGAATAATTGTGGAAGAGGTCGTGTGTGACCTGGACAGTTGGTATACTATTGTTAAACCTGGTCCAGGTTGTGGATCAACATGTTTATTTATATAAACTTATTGGAAGCAGGTGATTTTCAAGTGGAGAGGACTAAGTCTTAGCTTGATACTGAACCTCTTGTATTCAATATTCTACTTCTTTTTTTGTTTGTTTTATTTTCTATTCTTTAAAACTTAAATTGTTTTAAACTGAACAAAAAAACCACACTTTGATAGTTAACCTTAATTAGTGTTTTTATAAGATTTTGATTGAGTAAATTTATTTAAAAGGACTAACTAATATTGTATATTAATTACTTGATACCTAATCAATATTTTAAGAAATCTTTTTAAATAGTTAAACTTATAATGATCTGTTTTTTTGGTTAACTGAGCCATTTTTAAATTAATTGGGGGATTTCAATTAATTCCATTTTTAATAGAAATTTTTATTAGGACTCAATTCACCCCCCCCCCCTCTTGAGTTACTTACTCTGACTAATATTCCATATTATATTAGTGTGTATTTTGAACATTGTTCTAGAAGATGCATCATATGCCTCAACATCGTTGCTCCATAACTCCTGTAATTCTTCAATCAGAGGCTATAAGTCTATATCAATACCATTTCTAGAAAAAAAATTCCATGAATAATCATCAAAATGATAAAATATTTTTGTTTCCTACACATTCATAGGGTTAGATTGTAAGAGATCAAAACAGCTGACCAAATGATATAACTGGTGCTCAAAGTCCCAAATGGGTTGAATCTATCAACATCTAATCCCAATCACGTATTCCTAGGATCAGATGAGAAATATGGATGTAATGAATTAAATGTATTTCATGATTTTGAATCTCTTGGATGACACATTAACTCATCATTGTTATTATTTATATAATGCCACTTCATTTGCTTGGCAGTTTTCGATGACATGAATAATATTTTCAATCGAGGCTTCAAAGGTAAGTAATGAAAAACCTTTACAGGTGTGTTCTTTTTCTTCTTCTTTATTCCAAAATCACTCATTGACTATCGTCTAGAAGAATAAAAAAATTTCAATCATTTTTGCTTGAATACTCTCCCCAATAAATCATACAGTCATTGAGATAAGCATGTATTTTTGTATAATTCAGACCAAGATTGTTAACAAATTTTTTCATATCATAAAATGACTTAGGGATATTAGCTTCAAGAAATGCATCATGAAAAAATTCCAATATCATGGACATCGCTTTATTTGTAATTACTCATAGGCATTTGATATGATATAAATCTAGTAGAAAAGAAAGTTTTGAATATTTCAAACATCCACCATACAACTCTTGATTTCCATCGTCAACTAAATCATGAAACAAATTTGTTTGCTCAGTAAAGTTCTCTTTTTCATTAGTCTCTATAGAAGCACCCTAAACTGATTATTCTGATATTTTTTTTATGTTGATGTTGTTGTCTTACAATGCCTAATGCATCATTTATAAGGTTTTTCATTTCATTGTCCATTATCGATGAAGTTGGGATCTCATTTTGTTGATTGACATCAGTGTTCAAAATTTCTGTAACATTCAATTCTCTATGCCAAATCCAACCCAAATATAGAGTAGGTAATTGATTTAATATCAAGTGTTCATAAACTCTATATTTCTTCAACCATCTTCTAAATTTAAATTTAGAACATGGACATCTTATTGACTCATCAACGGATCGATTAGAAATTTCAAAATCTAAAAACCCCTCCAAAACCTTAGCATATTGAGGTGTGTTCCTTAGTAATGTGATCCATATTTTATCCATATATATCACAATGTGTCTATGCTTTATTAAAAAAATTAAAACACATAAGTATTACTAAGTAGGAAAAAAGATAAATGTAAGTGAAAAAACACAACCCAAGTAGTTATAAGAAGATTCATATAAGTATTAAAACTTTCAAAGTAAAAAAGGAAATCAATCATGGATGGTAATATGTAAAATATAAGCAAGAGAAAAATCATGAAATCATTAAGAAAACTATAATTCAAATGTTCTTTGAAAATCATTTATCAAACCGCACATTGAAACCAATTTAGAAATCTAACTATTTCCATAAAATCACTTTTAAAGGAAAGACACCCTTCTTTAAAGGAATTAAACTGGTTTCAAGCACTCATTTTTCAATGATATGATAAACCATATATTTTAGTTTGAAAACAAATAAGAAAATACATTTATATTAGTTACAGATATTAAAGAAAATAAAAAATCCTTTTACTATTCATTTTCAAAATAAAGATGATTTTTACAAGGTGAAACAAATCAATCAAAGAATAAAAAAATAACCATTAAACTGCAATGGATAACTTTCATGGTCTTAATGAGACAAACTATTACTTTACTCAAACATAACCATATCGCTAGGGTATGATGAAACCCTATCATCACACCCCAACACACGCTTCCTTGGTTGATATATGAGGATTTTCTTGGTTTATACGACTATAACATAGAAGGAAAATAAAAAAACAAAATAGGTCTCCATGTGACACCATAAGTCACCATCCGACCTTATAACCATGTACACTCTACCAGTGAGAAAAAGTTAAACCAGAACTTAATGTTGAATATGAAATGATAATGATAGGAGTGAGAATGGACCTCAGTAGGTATGATATAGAGAAGCTGAATCCAATGTATTACATTTAAATAAAAGATCTAAATCATTTTGGTTAGAAATAAAATTTATAAATATAGGCTTTTCTTGTTTAGTTTTTTAAAAAAATCACAATTTATTTCCATCATTGTTTAAAAATGTTCCATTTAAAAGGTAAAGTTTAAATAGTTTTCAAAAGAGTTTTAATTTAAAATATATATGTGCAATGGTTGAAAGAAATATTTATGAACCGTTCCAAAAAAATTGACAATAAATTTAAAAGTAAAACACTAGATCTTTAAAGAAGGTATAAGTAATAGATAATGACTATAATAAAAATAATAATTTCAATAATGGCACTGTAAAACAAAGGAGATGTAAGTAGTAACCAACTATCATGGAATAATAAAAACATAAACCATATCATAAATTCAAGTACTAATGATTATGGGAGTGCCAACAATCTGAGGGGAAAGTTTATAATATACTAAACATGCTCCATCATATCAACATGTTTGATGCAATCTGACCACCCTAATGCTCAGTCAGACCATACATAGCCCAACTGAGGGGAAAATCTCAAATAAGGGAATATTCATACTAAGTATTGCTAGTGAGGCCATGATATTAAACTAGTAAAGCATGTGTCCTGGGAAGTTCCACTAGATACTCTCGGTTCCCATGGTATATAAAATGGGGGTGAGTCAATAACAAACAACAATATAAAAATATATACATGTTATACATAAGCTTAATCATAAGAAATACTCACCTCCAAGAACCCCTATTATGAATATCCCCTTACTCACAAAATTATAAATTTTTCTTATACTAGGGATGCACTTATCCATTTAAAATAGATCAGGTTAGGGGTATATTCAAAGGGATATTTTATTAAGAAAAATACGCTTCCAAAGTGTAAAATGTGCCTGGTAACCAATCTTTAACGAACCAATATTGCCTTATAAAATTTTGGAAGAACATTTGGAAACCCATTATAAAATAAAAAATCCATTTGAAATCTAAAAATTCAGTAATAAAATCCATTTGGGTAGTTCGTCAAACATTAGGTGTGCATAGTCGAGTAAAACAAACTTTCCAACCTTGAAAATAAAGGAGCGACCATCGTGTTCCATGAAAAGTGAGTGAAACCCCAAATTTTTATTCCAATACTGATCAAAAATATTTTTTACTATCATTTGATATCCAACACATGAATTAAAATAGGAATGAAATCATGGTTCTAAAATTTAAAGGTTAATACAGGGGGAAACCTACTTCAAACCGAAGGTGAATAATCTAGAACTTTGAATATGGGATAAACATAACCTGGAAGAGCATATGCACACCTTATAAATGACTAATAATAAGGAATTAGGTCAAACCCTAACCCTGGGGTTGGGCCAAATAGGAAAACAAGTAAGGTAGAAGAGGAGAACCAAAAGAAAATTAAGTGTCGATGAGCACTGGTGAGGGCAAGGGCTAGTGGGGCTCGACTGCTGGTGAGGGTGAGGGTTTAGGGGGCTCAAGGGAAAATGAATAACCAGCGATCATTGGAGATGGATCAATGGGGCTTGGGGGAAATAGGAGAGTCGGTGAGGGGGAAAACGATCGGAGCACCAGCGAGGGGAGAAATGATGCGACAGAGAGGGCTCAATGTAGGAGGTTCTCGAGGAAGAGTGGGGGTGCCTGAGGGAGATGTGGGGGGGGGGGGGTCGGGGAGATGGGGAGAAAGTGTATTTTCTTAATAAATGGATAAAATTTGGCAGTAGTTTTAAAAAAAACTCTGCTAAATCCTCACAATTTTAATTAGTGGGAATTTATTAAACCACTGCTAAACTATAAATTTGGTATAGTGTTAATAACCTAGTCAATAATCATTTTTTGGGTTTTGTTATCAATTTTTCCTAATCATTTGACTTTTTTAACTATTCAGTTGACTATTGTGTAAAAAAATAAAACTCTCAATCTAATAACATTGAACAAAAACTTGAAATTATAGATGAATCTTTAAATTTTATAGGGGAAATATTTTAAAGAAAACATAAAATTATAAACAAAAATATTTTATTTTTTGGATGATTATAATTATTCTCATGAATCATTTAGAATATTAAACTTAAAAAAAATTATAAATTTAGTTATTTTTTTGGTTTCCAGTTATTAAAATCAATAACCAAAACCAATCTATTTTTATTTATTAATTAAACAAATTTTTATCTATTAATTAAGCAAAATTTTATTAATCAAAACACATACATTGAAGAATTATTGTTATCGAGCCTATCTGTGGGTTGAGAGCGAGTTACTAGGGTTTATTATGGTTGTAAATTCCTAGGGTTTTATAGGATCGACAGGGCTTCATTGGTGTCTCTGTAAAAAAGGGGGTTGATTATGGTCCCTTTTCCAAAAAACCTTCCTTGTGTCCCTGCTTGAACCGCGGTGAAGTAGTGATCCCTCTCCCCCCCCCTCACACACTCCTCAATAACCTAATAAATAATAATTTTTTTGTTTGGTTATCAATTTTTCCTAATCATTCGATCCTTTATTAACCATTCAGACAGTTATTGTGTACAAAATAAAACTCTAACCCTAATAAAATTGAAAAAAAACATGAATTTGTTGTTGAATCTTTAAATTTTAAGGGGGAAATTATTTTAAAGAAAAACATAAAATTTTAAACAAAAATATTTTATTTTTTGAATGATTATAATCTTTCTCATGAATCATTTGTAATATTAAACTTATAAAAAATAAAAAATATATAAATTTAATTATTTTTTGATTATCGGTTATTAAAATCAATAATCAAAAACAGCCTATTTTTATTTATCAATTAAACAAAAATTTATTAATCAAAAACCATACATTGAAGAATTGTTGTTATTAAGTCTCTCCGCGAGTTGAGAGTGAGTTCTTAGGGTTTACTAGGGTTGAAAATTCCTAGGGTTTCCTAGGATTGGCGGGGCTTCAACGTCATCACTACCACTAAGGTGGTTGATCGCGGCCTCTTTTCTGATGAAACTTCCCTATGTACCTGCTTGAACCATAGTGAAATGGAACCCCCCCCCCCCACACACACACACACACATGTACACACAAGCTCCTCAATAAACTAATAAATAATCATTTTTTGTTAGGTTATCAATTTTTCCTAATCATTCGATTTTTTAACCATTCAGGTAACAACTGTGTAAAAAATAAAACTCTTACCCTAATAACATTGAACCAAAACTTAAAATTATAAATGAATCTTGAAATTTTATGGGAAAAATTATTTTAAAGAAAACAAAGATATTTTATTTTTTGGATGATTATAATCATTCTCATGAATCATTCAAAATAGTAAACTTATAAAAAAATTAAAAAATTATAAATTTAGTTGTTTTTTGGGTTTACGATTATTAAAATCAATAACGAAAACCAATATTTTTTTATTTATTAATTAAACAAAATTTTATTAATCAAAACACATATATTGAATAATTATTTTTATCGAGTCTCTCTCTAGGTTGAGAGTGAGTTCCTAAGGTTTATATTGGTTGATGATTCCTAGGGTTTCCTAGGATCGGCAGGGCTTCGACGGTGCCTCTCTAACTAAGGTGATCGGTCATGACCCCTCTTCGATGAAACTTCTCTGCGTCCCTGCTTGAACCACAGTGAAATGGTGACCCCCCCCCCCCACTCACACACACACACACACCTCAAAAAACTAATTAATAATCTTTTTTTAATTTTTCCTTATCATTCGATTTTTTTCTAACCACCCGGTTAACTATTATTTAAAAAAACATTCACCCTAATAGCATTGAACAAAAACTTGAAATTGTTGACGAATATTTAAATCACATGGAAATTTTTTTAAAAGAAAAAATATAATTGTAAAAAAAATATTTTATTCTTTGGATGATTATAATCATTCTCATGAATCATTTAGAGTATAAAACATCTAAAAATAAAAAATTATAAATTTAGTAATTTTTTCTCTTTTCAGTGATTAAAATAAATAACCGCAACCAATCTATTTTTATTTATTAATTAAACAAAATTTTATTAATCAAATCATATACATTGAAGAATTATTATTATCGAGTCTCTATGTGGGTTAAGAGAGAGTTTCTAGGGTTTAATAAGATTGAAGATTCTTATGGCCTCCTAGGATCGATGGGGCTTCAACGAAATCTCTACAACCAAGGTAGTTGATCATGGACCTTTTTATGATGAAACTTCCCTATATCCCCGCTTAAAATATGGTTAAATGGTGACCCCCCCCCCCCCCCACACACACACACCTCAATAACCATGTAACTTTCTGACCTGACTTACCATTAAACTCATAGCCAGACCGGTGGGTCACATGGCCTCAAGTGCATCTCCCCGTACGTCAGAGGCTACTAACTAGCAGTGAGAGTATCATGAGGTGATAATGAGGAGACTACACCCTTATATTAGAATATCAAAATGGTATAACAGAATAAAGATCAATAAACAATGAAAGCAATAAATATAATAACTGAATTAAAGTAAAATGGCCAACACCAATTCCATATAATGATTCATGCATGTCAGGTGTTGCTACAAGTTACAAGAATTACAATGTAACAAAATAAAACAAAAACCCAACGGTCAACTCCCTGATCATCTTGATCACGAGCCTATTCATGTACTCTCTAGCTCCCATGTACATAGCACAACATAATCAAAGAATCCAAAGACCTGCAAGTAATAAGATCTACTCGGGTGCCAAACGGTGCCCGAGCAGGGTGTGGGATATAAATCTCAGTAGGCCACCCACAGTGTCAAGCCTAATCCAACCCATGAAATATAATTTAAGAAGTGTGACATATAGTTTAAATGTATAGAAATAATAAATTAAATAATAACATCTTGGTTCGGGTTCCTGAACGGACACTCATTCCATACCACCTACTTCGGCCTAAGCCGGATATCTAAAAGGGGGTATCTATGTAAGGCAAAATATATGTGTGTGTGTGTGTGTGTACGAGTCCAAAAGTAAACAAGGCACATCGAGGAAGGCATACCCCCAATCTTGTGCTTTATCTCAAGGTCTAATTCACATGACATCACATAAGTATGCTAGTAAGAAAGGGAGAAGCATCACAAGTACATGGTCTGATATAAATGAGAAGCAACAAGTATGGCGCATGAAATTAAGCAAAGCATTCATTTAATGCAATACAACCAATCCATTGAATTCAATGGTGGATTCTCATGCCCAACCAAGGAGATCTACAAAGGATCCCAAGTATCACAATGGGAACATCTGATGTAATCCAATGCCATTGAGCCCATCCAAGGTGACCCATAAGGCATCGCAAGTATCACTCAAGGCATGGAAACTCTAAGATCATCCTAGGTATCTCACATAGGGGACCAAGTATCACATAAGGCATGTCATAGCCATATTTCCAATGGTTCTATCCATGGTTGCTCCCCTAGGGAACCGATATCACTCAGGAGTATAATAAACTGTCTAGGAATCCCTCATCTGGCAAGCCAAAGCATCACCCCTAGCACGTCAGGTCGTAACCCATTGATCACGTGAGTCCATACATGAGTCTATCCATGAGTCCTTAATACGGAACTCATATTCTATCCTGGATTGTGTCAAGTGAACCATATCAACAAGGCATATCACAAGGCAATACATATATAAAATTAATCATAATCCTTCAAATAATCATTTCAATGAACAAGATAAACAAGTGATCCATAAAATCCATTGGTGGAGTCTCATTTCCTTCCAAGGAGATCTACAAAGGATCCCAAGTATTGTAATGGGAATATCCAATGTAATCCAATACCACTAAGCCCATCCAAAGTGACCTATAAGGTGTCCCAAGTATCACTCGAGGCATGGTAACTCTGAGCCCATCCCAGGTATCTCATGTAGGGGACCGATTATCACCCAAGGCGTGGATTAGCCATATTGCCAATGGGTTCATCCATGGTTTCTCCCCTAGGGAACCAGTATCACTCAGGAGTATAATAAACTTCCCAGGAAGCCCTCACCCGGCAAGACAAAGCATCTCCTCTTACCTGTCGGGTCATAATCCATCGAGCACATGAGTCCTTAATACAGAACTCATGTTCTCTCCCGTCCCATTTCAAGAGATCCATATCAACAAATCACATAACAAAATGCATGTTTTAATCATATTACATATATTTTAACATTTAAAACCATTAAATTCTCATAAGTTGTGCTTATTAAATTAACTATAGGTGTGGTCACACCACCTTATTATGTTCCATTTAAAACTAACAATTTAACATTGTCAAGTGCACTAGCCATCTTAAACAAGTAATTCAACTATTATAGTACATGCCATTTAGTTAACAAAATAGGGTAAGTCGCCTATCAAGGTTAAAAGGGAACTTAGAGGGTATCATGAATAAAAATGGAATTTACCTACTTGGTAAAATACATTTATAAGTCAATCCAAACCCTTAGAGGGAGCTTGGTTCAATAGTCATTTGGTAGGAGTGTGAAAAACATGCACTTAAGAAGTGCAATGGTCAATGATACATTTCAATAAAGAAAACCTCCATTTACTAACATGAATTAAGGCCATGTACAAGTAGGCCACATATCTAAACAAAACATCATAGCATGGAAAAATATCAAAGCAATAAGCCAAGAAATCATAAATGTCTAATCATTAGTTTTTAGCTTAGAAGATAGTGCACCTCTGTTGGAGGGGTTTTATTACAAAATAATGACATTGTTCATTAATAATTCATTTAAGAAGATCTAAACATTTATTATGAAAATTCATTCAGAATTAATTAAACACAAGTAAAGTGAGAAATCAATTAATTAATGCATTATTAAATTTAAGGGGAAAAGGAATGAGATCCTGCCCCAAGAGAAGAGAACCAAGCTGAACACTCAACACTTAATGCTTTGATGAAGATCGTTCCACACTTGCACGCACATGAATTACTATATATATTTATATTCCCCTTAATCCAATGTATATATTCCCCTTATAAAGTGGGGATATGTACAAGGAAGATACACACATACACACACACATGTACCTATGTATATGAGTGAAAGCCTTCAAGGAGTCACCAAATGCTCTACAGAAATTACTAGGGACTCAAAAACACTTAAAGACCCTAAATTAAATAGGAAAAGACAAGGAAGCGGGAGAAAACCTCACCTAAAAGTGATGATGACAATATGAATTGAACAAATTCACTTCGCTTTCAGTTGCGGATGTCAGAATACGCAAGAAGACATCCTGAGAGACCCTTCGCATGCCCTAACATCGGAAGAAACAACTAAAAATTGGATCAAACCTAACCTAGAGTTTGGATGAACCACATCGGGTGACAGGAAGAGGGAAAATCAGATGAAAGAGGGAAGAAGAGGGATCAAATGACCTTACCTTGAAGATTTAGAGAGAAAATGGGGAGAGATCCCCTTCGCATTCCTTAACATCATAAGAAACAACTGAAAATTGGATCAAACCTAACCTAGGGTTTGGATGAACCACATCGGGTGACGAGAAGAGGGAAAATCAGATGAAAGAGGGAAGAAGGGGGATCAAACGACCTTACCTTGAATATTCAGAGAGAAAATGGGGAGAGATCCAGTGGAAATTGCCAAAGGAGAGGAGGAGGATGGAGGGAGTATATTGCGCGCTGAAGAGGAAGAGGAGGGGTGTCGTGCGCGGGTCACAGGGAGGAGAAGAGACCCCTTTAGGGTTATTCTTAAAACCTAAACTAATAATAATAATAATAATAACAATAACAATAACAATAATAATATTATTATTATTATTATTAAAACTTTTCTTTATTTTTTTTCAAATTGTTTTCATTTAATTTATTTCATTTTAATTTAATTTAATTTATCAGTTTCTTTAAAATAAACACACTTCATGGTTTGGGATGCATGGTTAGACAAACCATGGGCCCTCTGCAGACTCTCCAAACCTTGGGTTTTCTAGGTCTAACACCCCCAAAACTCAACGATACATCTAGAGAGCTTCTCGGACCTTCAACCAAGTCCAAAAACAACCCTTATAAGTGTTACAAATCTAGGAATTTTGTTTCAAAACCCGGTTTTAAAAATAGCTCATCCAGTAAGTGAAAAATTTCAAATTCCCTTGAATTTTCATCTGGTTTAAAACACGGGTCGTTACAACCTCCCCACCTTAGAACTTCTCGTCCCTGAGAAGCCTTTAGGAACAACAAAAACATCACCCGACCTATGATGGTCGTGAAGTCCCATTAAAATGGTTGTATTGCATTTCCAAACACCTAACACACCTTTAAACACTTCTTAATCATACAACACTTAAGCCATCAAAACTCAAGCCAACACTCATTTTCCAATCGAAACATCGAGACAACACTTACCCCATCTCGTTTAGCTAGAGACGCAATCACACCATTGTCTCTTTAAATATCTGATCGATGGTGCTCTCTGCCATGGGTCTTACCATTAAGAAGGGGGAATTCCTAATCATGGCACTTCCATCATCAGAATTTCCTACCAAGCACGCCACTAAGCGTTCTAGAAATGCTTCTCGCGTGATACTGAGATGATCAAGTGGTCAGTTCCATACTGACCTTATTTAGCTAGGTCAAGTCGACTTCTCATGAAAATCCCTAGCTGACACAACCTAGACTCGTCTCCACCTGACTATGTTCCAGGAATGGTCCTTTACTGACTGGTTCTTTGAGGAAGAGAGACAGCTAATTGAGCCACTCCGACCAACCATTCAAGAAGACGCTCGGCTTAGACGGTCGGTATTTTACAAACAGAACTGTGCTTCCTTCTCCCAAGGCACCCCGCATTCACCACAAACATGTCCACTGAAGTCCATACACAACTTCCAGTGACACTACTTGGTCAAAACATCACATGAACTTTTTAGAACTGTCGCACCACAGCACGAACAAGGATGTAATCCAGATCCATCCCACTGGAATCATTACTCCTTTTAAACATTAACTCTGAGATCAACTACAAGTCTGGGGTAACCTTGGATTTAAATGAACTGGATCCCAGGGAACTAACCCAAGTAGTCCAAACTCTATAACTACAAGCAAGGCATTGGTACAAAGCTACAATGTCCACTTAAAAACATTGATCGAGACTGAGCCCAGAGCAGCATCTGCCTGGCGGTCACATTAAAGGAAAATGGTTGGCATCCAAGTGTTCGTCCAAGGAATTCCTACATGGAAATCCAAGTATCACTTGGAACTAACCAAGCCTAGATAAGAACCATGCATCAGTATGAAACATTGATAAAAGGATCACTCGAACAAGCTCAACAGATTTAAAGCTTTAGTGCGGCATAAGATCGACGTGCTCTTAGCATATCAAGGACGACGTTAAGATAGGGGACATGCTAATCACTTAGCAGAATACACTAAGAGAATTTTCACGATTTCCAGTCAATCATACCCAACTACTGGAGAAAATAACAGTCGAACCACAATTGCTTGACTTCAAGAAGAAACTCAACTTCACCTACTGACTCATCATTACAACTGATCACAATGCCTTTTTACACCTAAGGCATTATGTGATTGCTCATGATTTACCCACCAAATTCCACCAAAACCAACAACATTTCTCAAATGGTGCACTCACATCCAACCACATCAACGTCATGATACCAAGCAAACACTGATATTTACAAAACTCACCAACCCAAAAGGCATTTAAGCCAGACCAACCATTTCCAAATGGTTCTCTTCAGTTGTGATCCTTATACTTGGAAGGACACATTCACCATAACATACATGATTCTCCCAAACTTAGGAGTTTCCTAGTTGGTGATAGAGAAGATAAACTAGCTGCTCACAAGCATGCTAGATCAAAAACACCTTAAACAAATGTGTGACGCTCCTTAGAGACATGATCACAACGTCAAAGCATTCAAAGAAATCCAAAACCAAACCGACCAGCATGTCAAAACACTCGAGTCTCTTATAATTCATCCTGGGCATTGGGACAAACTTTATTTCCTTTAACGCCCAAGTCGCTCTACTGCGAAGATGACCTAAGACCGTACACAATATCACAAGGCTCAAAAATACCACCGAACTCAACTGGTTTGTTACAAAATTTAGCACTTGACGGTATCGCGTGTATCAACACATACTACCTCATGGTTACATGAGAAAATAGAGCATCCTAAATACTACTCATAGGCTTATCAGCCCTATACATTCAAGTATTGTATGGCTGATACAAGAGATTCAACTCAGAGTCATATTGCACCATATGACCTCTCACTTGGATGACGACATGCCAAGTTGTCTGCCATTGAGGAAAAAAAAGAGTCAAGTGACCTACGAAGTGGCCAACCATGCTCGAGGCATGTCTAACCAGCTGAAACTGAGCATTAATTGATGCTCACACATGTATCAAAGGCCAAGGATTACCAGGACTACCCATCCGAACAAGGGTGTCATTAAAAGCTAAGAGGGGTCCTACTAGGGACAACAACACCCGAATAACACCCAACGTCAGAGAACTTATAGCATTTAGCAAGGATTTTAAACTCTAAGGGAGATACCTACCGCAGGATAACCCCTTTAGAAAGCAATGACGTTGACCCTGTCACTATGTCACATCAAAACAGATGGTCACTAGGCTCAAAAGTCGATCATCTAAACCATTGCTAAAGAAAAAGAAACAACCTAGGGAAAATTTTTGCAGTTCTGTTCCAAGGAAACTCAAAGAAAGGTTTAATCTACCCTTACATCAGGCTTTAAACAAGGGACACCACTAAGGTTCCATTTTCAAAACATTACATTAATTCACTTTTAATCTTTAAGTATTTAAAAGATTCATTCAAAACATCAAGTACAAATTTTAAAGTAAAAGCACTTGGTAAAAGACTAAATTAATGCACCAAGGAATAATAGGAAAGTATCATAAGACACCCTTTTAAAAAATTTAACATTTATTAACATCCCATCAGAATTAGGCGATTTTGCAGATAAATTCCTTTTAACGGATAAGGTGACCTACATGGGTCCCAAAAGCCAACCTGGGTTCATCAAAATGCAACCCAATAGCAGTTGCTTAATTATTAAAGTTTCAAACACCCGCAACGGGTTATCATATAAGAAACATGCCCCAACTAACCTACTCGGGTCCAGTTGTGCATTTTAGAGGTTAACCAATTCATTTAAGTTCAAGACTAAACAACTTTCACATTTATAGCCATTTCACAATATAACAAGCTCATATACATATATAACAGTCCAGTGATATGAGTGGTTATCTACCAAACCATAAAGCACCCATAAAATTTAAATGTGGAATTTGGATCCCATTTAATAAAAATAAATTCCATTTAACAATTGAATTCTAGCATCCTTTTACAATGGTTCGAATACACGGGTTACCTTTTCCCAGTTATAAGGTGCCCATGCACCTTACAACTGAAAACTGGCTCTCATCGTAATCGTAACCAATAAATTTTTAACCCATGCAACCATTCACATATCAAAACATATATAGCATGTTATCTAAGCAGTAATCATAGAAGCATGTTATAACACATAAGCATGATATATAAGCAAGACATGCTATATAAACAGGCAGCATGGCATATATTCATTAAATTATGGAAAAACATGCTAAAATTAAACACCCAAGCATGTTATCTATACAGGCATTATAAAGAATGAAAAGGCATGGCATAACACTCAAAAAAATCATGCTAAGAAATACAAGGCACGACATGCACTCAAGGTACACAATCAAATCAGCAAGCAAACTAAAATACAACTACATGGCATGGCACATGCATGATATGTTAATCCCTATATGCCTATAATGATGCATGAAATGCTTCATCCTTATCATATCAGGTCAAGGTCAAAGTTCCATAAAATTCCATAAACCATCTACAACGGAAAATACATCAGTCACTCAAAGTGAAATCATATCAACTGTAATAACAAGCAGCATGAACATCAATCCCAACCCTAGACACTTGTTCATTTCTCCATAGGTTGGGTGATTAGTCTCAGATAGAACTATTTACCAAGCACTGACACATTCCTAGTCTCCTGTTTACTGGCCCAAAATAGTAAGACAAGTGAAAATTAAGGCTCTAATACCACTTTTTAACGTCCTGACTTACCATTAAATTAGTAGACGGATTAGTGGGTCACATGTCCTTAGCGCGTCTCCTCATACACCAGAGGCTGTCGACTAGCAGCGAGGGTCTCAGGAGGTGATAGTGGGGAGACTATACCCTCATATCAGAGTAGCGCAACGATATAACAAAATAAAGATCATTCAACAGCAGAAGAAGTAAATAAAGAAGGAATAACAACAGAAGAATAATATAATAACTGAATTAAAGTAAAATGGCCACTGCCAATTCCATATAATGATGCATGCATGTCGAGTGTTACTATAAGGTACAAGCAATACAATATGACAAACAAAAAGAAAACTCAACGATCAAATCCTTGAGCATCCTGAGCACGAGCTCAGTCTTGTGCTCTCTAGCTCTCATGTACACAACACAACACAAGCAAAGAATCCAAAGACCCGCAAGCAAGAAGATCTACTTGGGTGTCAAACAATGCCTGAGTAGGGTGTAAGATATAAATCTTAGTAGGTCAACACCCACGGTGTCAAGCCCAATCCAGTCCGTGAAATATAATTTAAGAAGTGTTCCATATAGTGTAAATGCAGATCAATGACAAATTAAATAATAGCATCTTGGTCCGGGTTTCGGAATGGACACTCATCTCATACCTCCTGCTTTGGCCTAAGCCGAATATCTAAAAGGAGGTACCTGTGCAAGGTACGATATATATATGTATGAGGCCAAAAGTAAACAAGGCACGCCGAGGAAGGCATACCCCCAAGCTTGTGCTTTGGCTCGGGGTCTAATTCACATGTCATCGCATAAGTATGCTAGTAAGAAAGGGAGAAGCACCACAAGTACATGGTCTAATATAAATGAGAAACAACAAGTATGGAACAAGCAATTTAGCAAAGCATTCATTCCATTAAATACAACCAATCCGTCAAATCCAGTAGTGGGGTCTCGCGCCCGTCCAAGGTGACCCATAAGGCGTCCCAAATATCATTGGAGGCATGATAACTCTGAGCTCATCCTAGGTATCTCACATAGGGGACCGAGTATCACCCAAGGCATGGCATAGCCATATTGCCAATGGATTCGTCCACGGTTGCTCCCCTAGGGAACTAGCATCACTTTGGAGTATAATAAACCGCCTGGGAAGCCCTCACCTGGCAAGCCAAAGTATCGCCCCTGGTGCATCTGGTTGTAACCCATCGAGCACATGAGTCCGTCCATGAGTCCTTAATATGGAACTCATGTTCTCTCTCGGCCTGTGTCAAGTGAACCATATCAACAAGGCATATCACAGGGCAAGACATGTATAAAATTGATCATAAGTCTTCAAATAAACATTTCAATGGACAAGCTAAACAAGCAATCAATCAAATCCATTGGTGGAGACTCGTGTCCATCCAAGGTGATCTACAAAGGATCTCAAGTATCATAATGGGAACATTCAATGTAAGCCAATACCATTGAGCTCATCCAAGGCGACCCAAGTATCACTCAAGATATGATAACTCTGAGCCCGTCCCGGGTATCTCGCGTTGGGGATCGAGTATCACCCAAGGCATGGCGTGGCCATATTGCCAATGAGTCTGTCCACGAGTGCTCTCTTAGGGAACTAGTATCACTTAGGAGTACAATAAACCACCCAGGAAGTCCTCGCCTGGCAAGCCAAAGCATCGCCCCCGGCATGTCAGGTCGTAACCCATCAAGCATGTGAGTCCGTCCATGAGTCCTTAATACAGAACTCGTGTTCTCTCCTGGCCCGTGTCAATAGAGCCATATCAACAAAGCGCATAACAAAAGACACAATTTAATCATCCTACATACATGTTAACCTTTTAAACCATTAAATTCACATAAGTCGTGTTTATTAAATTAACCAGAGGTGTGGTCGCACCACCCTATTTTGTTCCATTTCAAACTAACCATTTAACATTGGCAAGTGCACAAGCCATCTTGAATAGGTAATTCAACTATTTGAGTACATGCCATTTAGTTAGCAAAACAAGGCAAGTCACCTATCAAAGTAAAAAGGGCACTTATAGGGTATCATGAACAAAAGGGGCATTTACCTACTTGGGAAATCCATTTATAAGTCAAGCCAAACCCTTAGAGGGAGCTTGGTTCAATAGTCATTTAGGTAGGAGTGTGTCAAACATGCACTTGGGAGGTGCAATGGTCAGTGAGACATTTTAATAAAGAAAAACTCCATTTACTAACATGAATGAAGGCCATGTACAAGCATGCCACGTATCTAAACCAGTCATCAAATCATGGAGAAAGATCAAAGCAACAAGTCAAGCAAGCATGAATGTCTAATCATTACTTTTTAGCTTAGAAGACAACGCACCTCCGTTGGTGGAGTTTTATTACAAAATCATGACTTTGTTCATTAACAATTCATTTAAGCAAATTTAAACATTTATTCTAAAAATTCATTCAGCACTAATTAAAACACAAGGAAAGTGTGAAATCAATTAATTAATGCATTATTAGATTTAAGGGGCAAAGGAATGAGATCCTACCTCAAGAGAAGAGAACCAAGCTGAACACTCGACACTTAACGCTTTGACGAAGATCGCTCCACACTTCCATGCACATACATTACTTTATATATTTATATACCCCTTAATCCAATGTACATATTCCCCTCATCATGAGGAAATATGTACAAGAAAGATACACACGTGCACGTGTACCTGTGTATATTAGTGCAAGCCTTCAAGGAGTCACCAAACGCTCTACAAAAATTAGTAGGGACTCGAAAAAACTTAAAGACCTTGAATTAAATAGAGCAAGACAAGACTACGAGAGAAAACCTCACCTCGAAGAGATGACGACAAGTCAAATTGAACCAATCTGCTTCGCCTTTGTCGGCGGATGTCGGAATACGCAAGAAGACGTTCCGGGAGATCCTTCGCATACCCTAACATCGTAAGAAACAACATAAAATCGAATTGACCCTAACCTAGGGTTTAGTCGAACCACACTGGGCGACGAGGAGAGGGAAAATCGATCGGAAGAGGGAAGAGGAGGGAGCAAACGACCTTACCTCGAAGATTCGAAGAGAAAACGAGGAGAGATCCAGTGGAAATCGTTAAAGGAGAGGAGGCCGATGGAGATGGTGTATTGCGCGCTGGAGAGGAAGGGGAGGGGTGTCGCGTGCAGGTCACAGGGAGGAGGAGAGACCCACTTAGGGTTCTTAAAAGCTAAACTAACAACAACAACAACAACAACATTATTATTATTAAAAAATTTCTTTATTTTTTTCCAAATTATTTTCATTTAATTTATTTCCTTTTAATTTAATTTAATTAATTATTTTCTTTAAAAGAAACACACTGCATGCGGTTTGAGTCGCACCGTTAGACAAACCGTGCGTCCTCTGCATACTCACCAAACCCTGAGTTTTCTGGATCCGACACCCCCGAAACTCAACAAGACATCCAGAGAGGCTATCGGGCCTTCACCCAAGTCCAAAAACGACCCTTAAAAATGTTCGAACTCTTGGAATTTCGTTCCGAAACCTGGTTTAAAAAACGTTCCGTCCAGTAAACGAAAAAGTTCAAATTCTCTTAAAATTTCACCTGGTTTTAAACACGGGTCGTTACAAACCTAGTCAATAATCATTTTTTTGGTTTTGTTATCAATCTGTCCTAATCATCCGTTTTTTTGCTAACCATTCGGTTAGCTATTGTATAAAAAATAACTCTCAACCTAATAACACTGAACAAAAACTTGAAATTGCAGACAAATCTTTAAATTTTATGTGAAAAGATTATTTTAAATAAAACATAAAATTGAAAACAAATATATTTTATTTTTTGGATGATTATAATCATTCACATGAATTATTTAGAATATTAAACTTATAAAGATAAAAAATAAAAAACCTAGTTATTTTTTTTTTGGTAATCTGTTATTAAAATCAATAACCGAAACCAATCTATTTTTATTTATCAATTAAACAAAAATTTATTAATTAAAAACCATACATTGAATAACTGACGTTATGGGTCTCTCCGAGGGTAGAGAGTCAGGACTGGGAAAACAATCTATTTTTGGGTTATCTATTTTTATTTATTAATTAAACCAGATTTTATCAATCAAAATGAGAGTGAGTTCCCAGGGCACGAAATTTTATCAATCAAGCAAGGCTAGGGCTTCGACAGCGTCTCGGCGGCGACCAAGGCTAGGGCTTCGACAGCGTCTCGGCGAAGGCGGTCGATCGCGGTCCGACTAAACTTCCCTGCGTCCACCACGGTGAAATGGTGATCCCCCCACATACACTCCTCATATTCTTCTCTCCATCTTCATGTCTTTTTAGATTCTCTCAGCTTCGTTCGCAGATAAAAAATGTTTACTCTCCCTGAGGGGAGATACGGCGAATCAAATTTAGTGTAGTCAATTCATCAAACCAGATTCTTATGTGATGGACTGTGGTCTAGATCTTTGCAACAAACGCACAAATCGAATCCCACCAACATGTTTATTTTTCAGATTTCACAGTTACTGCTTTATTTTTTGTGCTTCTTCTACATTTAATGCTGCGCATTACAGGAGGTAACACTGTTACGACTGATCTGCATTGATTTGGTTTAAACATTCCACGATCTTATTCTATTGCCAAATAGCCATGTTAACCTTTTAATGAACACTTCTCTCAGACATTACTCGTTGTCTTGAGAACCGGGTTTATGGATTTTCAAAAATTGGATTGCATATTCTGTTTTTGAACCACGGAATTCCAGAATTAATGCCCAGATATTTTTTTTTTCTGTTGCCTGTTATCGCTGCTGTTATTTTACTTGTTGGTGAGTTGGTCACTGTCCTACTGGGTGTATGCTTCAGTGCCCAGCTGCCTGTCTTAATGCCCTGAAATCATGATTTTGGATCTAAACAATTAACTGATGGTGAACATGTGATCTTATGTATTTTTGGCTGTGGGTATTATTACTATTATTATTTTTGTATCTGATTCAGGATCGATTTATTTCCCGACACAAAATGAAGCTTTCCATTAATGTAACCATTTCTTTTTTATTCTTTCAGGCAAGAGGATTGAAAAAACACTTGAAAAGGCTCAATGCACCGCATCACTGGATGCTTGATAAGCTTGGAGGAGCTTTTGTAAGTAAACGTTTCTTGCATATTTTTGTTTCCTTATTTTCTCTGTGTTTTGATTTTTTATTCTAATAACCATGTTGGTGTGCAGGCTCCCAAGCCATCATCAGGGCCTCACAAGTCCAGAGAATGCCTTCCCTTGGTCCTTATTTTAAGAAATAGGCTAAAATATGCTCTGACATACTCAGAGGTCACTTCCATTTTGATGAATCGACATGTATTTGTCGATGGAAAAGTTAGAACCGACAAGACATATCCTGCAGGATTCATGGGTATGTAGTAGCTTCCTTCCATTTTATGCTTTAACATCACATTGACTAAAGTCTGGCTGGTCTTTGATTCATGGGCGTGTGCACACATTTATTTCAGCTGAGCAGCAGCCATAGCATATTTTGGGTCAATGATTTTTAGTGTCCAGGGAGTACTGTTTTATTTTATTTTTTAAATTTTGTTTGTCCGGTTAAGATTTTTTGTTGAGGTTTCGTCTAAAAAGGACCTTCTTTAGCTTTTGCTGCAAGGTTTAACTCCTTACAAACTGATTCTTCAATTAAAAATGAAAGGACCTTTTTTCTTATAACCCAAATAAAAAGCTGTTTGAGTTTTCTATTATTAAGCGGCTTTTGTTTGAAATCGAATGGGTCTTGATATTTTTTGTTTGTATCTTTGATGTGCTGTCACATCAAAGCTATGTTTGTGTTTGTGTTAGTTTCATGAAAATTCATAGGGTGTTATTCCAACCTCATTTTTTCTGCTTGTTTTTTTATTGTGCTCTTACTCAATGTTTTGGCCTTTTTTTCTTTTTCGGTTTTTTTAAAGTATATTTTTATTCTTAATCTAAAATTTTAATTAAGTGGCTTTTGTTTGAAACTTTATGGGTCTTAATGTTTTCTTGTTTCTATCTTTGATGTGCTGCCGCATTACAGCTACCTTTGTGTTTGTGTTAATTTCATGGAAATTCCCGGGGTGTTATTCTAACCTCATTTTTCTGCTTGTTTTGTATTGATTTTTATTTTTTATTTTGCGACTAGATGTCATCTCTATTCCCAAGACGAATGAGAACTTCCGACTCCTTTATGACACAAAGGGTCGTTTTCGACTTGTATCAATCCGGGATGAGGAGGCTAAGGTTTGTCCAGTTATCATCATTAAATATTTGTTGGGCTGTGCAATATTTCTAATCTATCTGTTGTAAATTACCCCTTTTTAGTTTTGAATTAATCAATTTCACCATTACATTACCCATTTGGACAGGTTGCTGCTTTGACAAGTATCCCTACTTTATGGATAACACTGTTATACTTTTCCTTTTGTTTATTCATTACTAAGCAGTGAAAGTTTTTTAGTTCGTGATTCTAGGCTGAGTTGGTATGAGAGAATCCTATATGATGGAAGTGGAATGTGTGTGGCATTATGAAATAGGATTCACGTCTCAATGATTTGTATGGTATCCATGAATACTAGATTTTTTTACCAAAATCAATCATTTTTGCTTTCATTTTCTAAAAATTGTTTTCCATTTCACAATTCACCACATTTTTAATACATTATTATGAATTGGAGCCAGGAAATAATTTCCATAACCAAATGCAACCTTCTTTTTCAAGGAAATAACATTTTACTCCCATTAGAGGGAGCCCCAATTTCCTTAAATGATGGGGTTGGCACCCCTTCAGCTTCCCCCTCAGCCTCGAATCAAGCATAACTTTCTCATTGTTCAGTTGATCCATGATTCCTTTTGCAGGGTACAATTCTCCTTTCAAAGCAGATTGTTGTGTTTGTGTATACAAACATGGTATCTGTTGGGATTTAGAACCATCGAAACAAAGCTCTGAAACTTCTGTAATTGGAAGAATCCCACGACCTGATGTACTAGACTAAGAAGGCAAACCGCACCTCAGTCACCGCATCAAATCGACACCCTCACACGCTCAAGCAAAGCCCAACTCTTGGAAACAAACACAAGCAAAAGCAAAAGCAAATAAGGAATGGCAATAAGAGATTTGTTGTTAGTTCTACATTCATCAAAGAACATTGTTGCTTTCTTCAACTAACGAAATACGAAAAAATTACAATCACGATTGGCAAAGTTAGCTGATATTGGATCACTACAAGCCACACACACTAATGGTCTCACCCCATCTATTTATATCAGGGCCCATTTGTTCAACTGTTTCCACCGTCTTTTGAAATTCTCCGGGGATCCACCTTTGGTTTTGGCCACCTTCGATTAATCATAAGTTGCTTTGCCTCAACTGTTGTTTCTCGGCTACTAATATAATTAATTCTTATACGAGCTGGAGCTTCCCATCATTTAGACAGGCTTGAACCCTGATATTAGATCACTGCAAATCAGACGTATAAGTGGTCCCACCCCACCTGTTTATAGGGGAGCCCTGCGGTAAATTGGTTCCACTGCTTTCTGAAATTCGCGAGGGACCCATCGTTGGTCTTGGTCACCTTCGATTGCCCGTAAGTAGCTCTTCCTCTACTGCTGTTTCCCGATGATTAGTGCAAGTCATTCTTACACAGCTCTCTGATTATTCATACGTATCACTTTACAAAACCACCATACACACCTTACTCAACACCATCAAAGTGATTCTTATGTGAGCCAGAGCTTCCGCACATCCCTTAAATGGACAATTTGGGTTCATAGATTGGGTTCGTTTCGGGCCAGCCGTCCTATGAACCCATTTAATTATACAGGTTGACCCGACCTAATCCATTTACCAAGGGGTCAAACCGAACTTGACGGTCTAATCCTTTTAATTTTAAATATACAGCAAAGAATGCATCATGATATGTGGCCTAATGTGTTTAGACTAACAGACTTGATATGAAACACATGTTATCCATATTTCACTCGATCCTAACCATTGAAAATAAGCAATGTGTTATAAACATGTTGACCTACTTCAAATCGAGTTGATTGTAGAAATAAAGTATATTATAAAATTAATTGTTATTATAATTTAGATTTTAAATATTCTGTATCATTATTATATTCTTATTTGGGTTAGACAGGTTGGGAATGGTCAACCTGAGCCTGACTTGAATATTATTAATGTTGTATCACTCAACCCGATTACAACCTGAACCCATTTATGCCTCACCTAAACCTAAACCTACTCATGTTGGGTTCAGAATTGCTATCACACAGGTAATTGGCTTAAAGTGTGCGTGCTTGCATTTGTGTGGAATGCTTGATAGTGTTTTAGAATTGAACATTTATTGTGGCTTCACTCTGTTTGATGACTTTGAAAACTGCTTATATCTCTTTTTGCAAGTAATTGTCTCGTGTGCGCGTCCTAAGGCAATATTCGATACATTTTTTTTTTATGGAAACTTGTTGTTGAATGGGTTATTGTCTGTAGTTCAAGCTGTGCAAGGTGCGGTCTGTCCAGTTCGGGCACAAGGGCATCCCCTATCTCAACACATATGATGGTCGGACTATTCGATATCCCGACCCTCTCATAAAGGCCAACGACACCATCAAGCTGAATCTGGAGAGTGGGAAAATCACCGACTCCATCAAGTTCGATGTGGGGAATGTGGTGATGGTGACGGGCGGGAGGAACAGGGGGCGTGTCGGGGTCATCAAAAACCGGGAGAAGCACAAGGGGACCTTTGAGACGATCCATGTACAGGATGCAGCTGGCCATGAGTTCGCTACCCGGCTTGGGAATGTGTTCACTATAGGCAAGGGGACGAGGCCGTGGGTCGGGCTGCCCAAGGGGAGGGGAATCAAGTTGTCGATCATCGAGGAGGCCAGGAAGAGACAGGCAGCCCAGGCTGCGGCTTCTAATGCCTAAATCTAAGGTATTGTTTGGATTTTGTTCTCTTGGGTGATTTTCTTTTGGCTTATGTTGGATTTAAGGATTTTGTTTTCCATTGGCTGCTGCTGGTCACTGTTTTAGGTTCTTTCTATAATTTTGCTGCTCCGGCTTTGATGTTTTTTCAAGGCTGCGTTTGAAAACAATTACCGTAGCATCGGAAAATGGTTTCTAAAGTGCGCTGTTTTGAATTTGGTGCGTTTTCAAGGATGTCAATGGGTTTAGTATTTGTTTCTGTACATTTCTGAGGAATCTACGTCCCGCGATGTATGACCAGCCCCACGGAACACAGAAATGCCATTGCATTTCCTTCAAACTTTACTTGTGCTATATGAGTGAGTGATGTATGAATTCTTCATAAAAGTCTGGAATGAATTATTTGGTGCCATAAAAAACATCAGGTAATGATGTGTAAACACTACTGGAATGTTAAAACAGTTTTAATGTTTAGTATAACTAATGAAGGAGCCCAAAGAGTTCTTTGTCTCATAACATTTGGATTTGAACTGCAATAGGAATTTCGATGTGATGCATGTACTATATAAATAAATTTTATCAATTCATCGACTCATTTTCCTTTAATCATTTAATATCACTTTTCAGCGAAAAAATTTCCTTTATAGCGTCCGGCTATTCTGGAGTTAGAAGGGTCTTCTTGATGGCATCAGAGAAAAGAACCAATGGTTTTTGGAATTATCCTATGATCCGTGGAAGCAGAAGTAAACCCAAACATAACAAGATCTATCTTAAACGAATCTAACATGGAAACAATGAACAGTGTGTATTATACATGAACAACAACTTCCATTCTTCCTTTTTTGATGGAGTAAATTTGATGTGATCACAAATGTAGTAAAAAAAATCCTTTTGACCTCTGTGGGGGAGAACCAGTTGGTGGAACGTGGTTCCCAATCGGGGATTGATAGGGGTGTTATCATGATCACTTATGGCAGTGAAGGTGATGCATGAATGAAGAGAGATTCAATAGACTTGGTGTTTCCACTTTCTTACCAAAAGGAGAAGGATTTCATCTTTATATAGGCCCCATTCATGCACCTTCATAAATGGATGATGAATCACCCATATATAATGCGTAGGATATGTTACAAACTGCAGGTAAATTAATTAAACCCATTCAATAGAGATGCATGTTCTTGCTTAATCTATTCACAATAGATTAAAACCGAGATGCATGTTCTTGCTTAATCTATTCACAATAGATTAAAACCGATGAAAACCAAGTGAGGAGGGACGTATTAGGTGCATACATTGCACGTGAAGAATCTTTGTGATATTTTGTTTTTAATAATGTTTTGTATTTGTTAACAACTAATCTTTTGTAAAAGAATGTTTTTGAAAAACAGGTGAAAGTTGTTGAATGATTTGAACCCAACCATAAAGGGGGAGGAAAGTTTTGTTTTTGAGAAAATTGTTTTTCGGTCGCAGAGGATCGGACTGAGCAGCACCAGACGCAGAATATTGGACTGAGCAGCACCGGTCACAGGAGTCGTCAGAAAGATGAAGTTGGTGATTAGACACATCATCGGTCTCAGATCCATCAACATGAAGTTCAAGATCTATCAGACACGATTTGTTAGAAAGAAGTTGCTGAGTTAGAAAGTCAGAATGTTACTGAAGAAGTTGAATGAAGACAATGGTGTTAGGAGTTAGAAAGTTCTTAAATATTTTTTCCTTAAGTCAGAAGATGGTTTACCAATCTTGAAGTTCTCATAAATCATGAAACATTCTCATGATAAAAGCTTTTGAAAAAAAAGAGGAATCCTAAAGATTGCATTGGTTCTAGAAATCAAGACAAAGTTTGAATCAGATCCAAAAGTACTGATTAACCACTAAATGAGGCAAATATTCATTGTTAATATACATAATATTCATGTTCTTTATTATTCATAAACACCATTTTAGTGCATTTTACACTTTGAACATCATTTCACATTATGATTGTAATACCTTCTTAAAATGCACTATTATGTGGTACATTTTTGAACATCATTTGAAGTACCCAATGATTCATCTGATTATACATATTTTAATTTGATATTTTTGGAAATTGATCTACACTCCAATATGAACATGTTTCATTCAGGGATCAATGGAGAATTCATGGAAGAAGATGAGAATATTTTGTGATGAAAGGAAGCAATTCTAGAGAAGGCAAATTGGACACCAGCCCACTGATTAGACGGTGGGGCCCAACATACAGGCCCAATGAATCCCAAATTTTGTGGGATGCTAGAAGACATGTATAGGAACAAATCACTCTTCAGGATCCAATGCTAATTCGGCCTCCATGATGTCCATTTAGGCGGCCCAAGTTAGAGATAAAATTCTGGGCCAGATTCTGCGGCCCAGAAAAACAACCCACCAATTAAACCATATCTCTAAAACCATAACTCCTTTTGGGCTGAGATTTTACAGGCGATTAGGGGACATCCGGAGATTAATTTAAGTATTCTATGACCCACCCAAATTCGGCCATCTAGAAGGTGTTTCATGCGACTCTGTTTGATGGATGCAAGCTGGATGCCTTTTCGGGTCAAGGGTGGAAAGTCTTCTTTCCACAAACTTTCCACCACCCTAGACCTACCATACTCAAGTGGGATGACTTATACTGTTGGAGACTCGACCAAAGGCTCCCAAAATGACTATTTAAGGCAGTGGTGGTGAAGAAGTTTTTGATCTTGGATGCTTTGTTCAATTGTAATGTTATGCTGCAATTTTGTTGTCTCAAATTTGTCTTTCACATGTAAGTTGTTCAATTCACTTTAGTTTCTTAATAAAAGTTCTTCTACTCTTATTCTGTTGTTATTCATATCACTTTTATACCATTGGATCAAGGTGTGAATTTATTCACACCAAACCTTGTGAAATTATTCACACAACGGTGGAGTGATCATTCTATTTTTGTTGTTTTCTTTACTTCTCCATTTCCTCTCTCATGAGTATACTCTCCGCTTCTATTGAAACCATGAGATCAATGGAGGGCTAACCCACTTATGGGTTGATCCAAGGGAGTAGAAATGGGCTGTATTGGATGTTATTTATCACCTCATTAATGTATAATCACTTCTTTAATTGAGATTTTTATTTGATGATTTTTAAACTCCATCGTCCTTGTTGAATTTAAGGCCACACACTTCAAGTGCTAATACAAACCTTTACCTTGAAGTGCTCAAAACTTTGATCCTTAAAGTGTATAGGTGATTAGTATTAAAGGGTATGAGCATTAAACCAATAAGTGATGATGTTGTTTTATCTCCTTAAATGAACCCATCTCAAATATAAGAAATTGAAATCATTAAAAAGGAAATACGTCCAATCCACCCCGAGCGATAACCCAGGATCAACTCATTCTTTTAAATTGAATTCACTTAAGTCTCCTAGAGTTACTTTAAACCCATCTAAAATCAACCCAAGTTGGCCACTTCATAGCCAAAAACAGTCCATAGAATGTACGTGTCTATAGGTTACTTCTTAGGTCTCTGGGGATTCGACATCCAAGCTAAACTACAAGAACCGTCCTACCTTATTCTCTTGGGTAAATTTGAGCGAGAATCAAATTTTGGCGCCATTGTCGGGAACCCAAGTAAGTTATATAAACACCCATTCTATTCTCTCATATTTCTTCTTTTCTCATCCAAATTCTCTTATCTTGTCCCTTTCTCGTTTTTTTTCTTTTGGCGCATGTCCGCCTACACCCGCGATCAATCAAACCGTCTTGTTAGGGTGGATAGTCCTGGGGTTGGGGAGTCAAGTACACCAAGGGAACTCTTTCCATTAGATCCTAATCTTCATAATACCCCCGAGTCAAAAATTGAGCCTATTTCAATGGAAGGTCTTCAAAGAAACCAACTCATAAACCCGAGTGAGAACCAAAATGGAAACCCAAATGAGGCAGCCCCAAACTTGGGGAATGCAATGGATCAAACCATGAATGACTACCTCACACATTTCTGGACCAATGTCCCCTCATGCATTAGACACAATTCCCTAGGAGATTCCAACTACATCTTTAAACCCCATGTCCTAAACCACCTTCCCACATTCCATGGAATGGAGTCCGAGATGCCCTACCTTCACATTAAGGAATTCAATGACATTGTAGAAACCATGTGTCCCCCACATCAACTAGAATCAGCTAAGATGAGGCTATTTCCTTTTTCTTTAAAGGATCGAGCTAAAAATTGGCTAAACAAATTGAGACCATCATCCATAAACTCTTGGGACCAACTACAAAGAGAATTCTACAAGAAATACTTTCCCCATCACAAAACAATTGCACTTAAAAAGAGTATCCAAAACTTTTTTGAAAAAGAAGGAGAGTCATTCTATGAAACATAGGAGAGGTTCAAAGACACTCTAAACATGGTTCCACACCATGACTTCTCTATTCCTGAACAAGTGAGAATTTTCTATGAAGGGTTGGGTTCGGGGAACAAACAATTCATTGACATGATGTGTAATGGAACATTTAAAAACGAAGCCCCAAATGATGCTTACGAGTATCTAGAAATCCTTTCTGAACAAAACCAAATATGGGGAACTTCACCTTATTCTGAAAATCCACAAAGAAATACTGGAATTCATACACTTAGAGAAGAGGAAAGCCTTAGGGCTAAACTCACAGCACTCTCTAGGAAGGTTGAAGAAATAGACCTTAGGAAAGTCCATGAAATCCAAACTGTAGACCCTGTTTGCACAATTTGTGACAAACATGACCATAAGACAGACAACTGCCCAACCATTCCATCCATCAAGGATGTTCTTTTAGGAGGACCCCCAACGGAATTAAATGCTTTGAACTTTCAAAAGACTCAATACCAAAATAACTTCAACCCAAGGTATAATGACCACCCAGGATTCCGCTAGATAGATAACCAACAACCTAGCCAAACACAGGGACAAAATCCTTACCCCCATCAGAACTACCAATCCCATAACTAGTTCCAAACCCAACCTATCCAATACCAACATCCACCGGTCCATTTTCAACAAACCATCCCACCTCTAAAATATCCCCCTAGGATAAACCAACCTACTTAAGCACCCACCCAAACTGTTCCACAAAGCCTACTAGAACAACTGTGCAAACAAATGGAAATGATGAACTCAGAAGTCTCTTCCCTTAAACAAGAACTTCAAACCATCAAAACTGGAAAGGCACCCATGCCTACTCAGGCGGTGCCATCCTCAAATTTAAGGGGAGAGTCAAGTTTTGCTCAAACAACTCATGAACAACTAAAGGCTGTGACTGTTTTAAGAAGTGGGAAATCAATTGAGAAACCTGAACAACTAATTCAAAACCCACCTGAAGATTCAAACTTGGATGAAAATTCAAATGAACCACAAGATCAAACTAAGGAAACCGATAACAATGTGAAAGAAACAACTCTTCAACAAACAACCCCACAACCTGCACCATTTCCTCAACACATGAGGGGGAAACCCAAGCCTGAACTGAGTGAAACATTGAGGGAAATATTCTCACAAGTCAAGTTGAACATTCCCCTTCTCGATGCAATCCAAACCATACCTACCTACTCAAAGTACCTTAAGGAATTGTGCACTTTTAAAAGAAAATTTTCACATAAAAACCAAGTCCTTTTGGCTGCTAATGTGAGTACCACCATTCAAGGGACCATTCCTCCTAAGTTGAAAGACCCGGGTTTCCCTTACATCAATGTTGAACTAGGAGAGAGAAAAGTTGTCAAGGCCTTGTGTGACCTAGGTGCTAGTGTCAATCTCATCCCATATGCTGTGTACTGCCAGTTAGGCCTAGAAGAGCTCCAACCCACATCGGTCACACTTCAACTTGCTGATCGTAGCATTAGGGTTCCAAAGGGGATTTTAAAGGATGTTCTCGTAAAGGTTGAAAACTTCATCTACCCTGATGATTTCATTGTCCTTGACAACCATCCAAACTTAGGAAATAAGGAACAAACCCCAATCATCCTTGGTCGTCCTTTCCTTGCAACAATCAACTCTGTCATCCTAGTCCGAAATGGGAACATGACCATCAAATTTGGAAACATGAGTCTAGACTTGAACATCTATAATGAAAGCTCACAAATAGGGGATGGTGAGGAAATTCATGAAGTAAATATGATAGGAAGCATTGATAATGAATCCATAGAACATAAAGGAACATTTGATGAATGTTTAAGTCAGGATGAGATTGATTTCCTTTTTTCATATGAAGGAAGTTTATCTCCTTGGATTGAATCATTTTCAAATTGATCTTATGATGAAGTCTTAGGTCCAAAAATCAGTGAAACCTTTCAAGAAACCACTTTCATGGAGACCACTCCAACTTCCTTCCCTAAATCTGATCAAGCCAATCTAGTAGCTGAAACTTCTACATGTGGGGAATCAATCCTATCTAAAACTTTAGGAAATAAAATTGAACTTGATCCAATGTACCAATCTTCTGCTGAAATTCCGAACCAACCTGATCTTGAATTGAAGGAACTTCCCACTACACTCAAGTATACTTTCCTAGGGGACAATAAAACACATCCTATTGTCATTTCTTCTTCTCTTGAAGCCAATCATGAGAGGATGATTCTAGATGTCCTTAAGAAGCATAAGAAAGCCATTGGTTGAACCCTTTCTGATATTCCTGGGATTAGCCCACTTATCGGGACTCATAGGATTGTTCTGGAATCTGATTCAAAGCCATGTCGTCAACCTCAACGGCGAATCAATCCTAATCTCATGGAGGTAGTAAGAAAAGAACTCCTGAAATTGCTAAAAGCTGGTATCATATATCCCATAGCTGAGAGTGAATGGGTGAGCCCAATCCAAGTGGTTCCAAAAAAGGCTGGAATCACAGTGATAACCAATGAGGATGGAGAGATTCTTCCAACAAGGGTGAGTAGTGGATGGAGGGTCTGCATTGACTATAGGAAGCTAAACTCATTCACCAAGAAGGACCATTTCCCCTTACCATTCATTGACCAAGTCCTTGAGAGAGTGGAAGGTCATGCGTTCTACTGTTTCTTAGACGGGTACTCAGGGTATAATCAAATTGAGGTCTCCCTAGAGGATCAAGGGAAGACTACATTCACATGTCCATTCAGAACCTTTGCTTTCAAACGCATGCCCTTCGGGTTATGCAATGCCCCTGGAACCTTCCAACGGTGCATGATGAGAATCTTCTCAGATATGGTAGGGTATTTTCTAGAGGTCTTCATGGATGACTTCTATGTGTTTGGGGATACATTTGAGGGATGTTTGAGGAATTTGGAGAGAGTCTTGTCAAGATGTGAAGAAAAAAATCTTGTCCTAAACTGGGAAAAATTCCATTTCATGGTTAAAGAGGGACTAGTTCTAGGCCATCTGGTCTCAGGTAGTGGGATTGAAGTTGATAAAGCCAAGGTTGACATCATTCTTCACCTTCCATCACCCAAAACTATCAAGGAATTGAGCTCTTTCTTAGGACATGCTGGTTTCTATAGAAGATTAATCAAGGACTTTAGTTCAATCTCCCGTCCCCTTTGTGCTCTCCTAGTAAAGGATGCTCCATTTGTTTGGATAGAAAGCTGCGAGGGTTCATTCTCAACCCTCAAATCCTCTCTCACCTCTCCTCCCATTATGAAATCTCAAAATTGGAACCTTCCTTTTGAACTTATCTATGATGCCATTGACTTTTCTGTAGGAGCTGTGTTAGGACAACGTTTTGATAAAACTCCTTATGTCATTGATTATGCAAGAAAATCCTTAAATGATGCCCAAATCAACTACACCACTACTAAAAAGGAGTTACTTGCTATTGTGTTTTCCTTAGAAAAGTTTAGGTCCAACCTCTTAGGATCCCCCATCACTGTGTTCACTGACCATTCTGCACTAAAATACCTCTTCCAAAAACAAGATGCGAAGGCTAGACTGATTAGGTGGGTCCTTCTCTTACAAGAATTTGACCTCACAATCAAGGATAAAAATGGCGTTGAAAATGTTGTAGTTGATAACCTCTCTAGGATGGAATTAAAAGACAACTCAAATCACCTTTCTGTGTCTGATTCATTTCCTGATGAACACCTATACTCTATGAGTGACTGCCCTTGGTATGCTGACATAGCCAATTTCTTAGTTACAGGATTCATTCCAAAATTCTTAGGGACTCAAGCTCGAAGGAAATTCCTTTCTGATGTTAGACACTATGTGTTTGATGATCCATACCTCTATAAGTTCTGCCCTGACCAAGTCATTAGGAGGTGTGTCCCAGAATTTGAACAAGAGTCCATCCTTAAATTTTGTCATAGTGAGGCATGTGGAGGTCACTTTTCCTCTAAGAAAACTTCTGCTAAGATTCTTCAGTGTGGTCTCTTCTGGACCACCCTCTCAAGGGACTCCTACACATTTTTTCAAAGCTGTCCTAGGTGTCAACAAGTAGGGTCCATCACAAAAAGGAATCAAATGCCACTCACTCCCATCTTAGTGGTTGAAATCTTTGACTGTTGGGGAATTGATTTCATGGGTCCCTTCCCAAACTCTAGGGGATACCTCTACATACTCTTAGCTGTTGATTATGTCTCAAAATGGGTTGAGGCCATTCCCACTAAGTCCAATGATCATCAAGTTGTGATTCGATTTCTAAAAGAGAACATATTTTATCGATTTGGAATTCTTAGGGTTATAATCAGTGATCGAGGAACCCATTTTTTCAACCGCCCATTCTCTTCACTCATGTCTAAGTATGGTATTTATCACAAAGTTTCCACTGCTTACCACCCAGAGACCAATGGTCAAGCTGAGTTAGCCAATCGTGAAATCAAACAAATTCTTGAGAAAACTGTCAATCCTTCTAGGAAAGATTGGTCCAAGAAACTCTTGGATGCTCTTTGGTCATATCGTACAACATTCAAAACCATCCTAGGAATGTCACCATATAGGTTGGTTTATGGAAAAGCATGCCATTTACCTGTTGAAATTGAGCATAAGACCTTTTGGGCAATTAAGAAAATGGATTATGACCTCTCATTGCCTGGAACAAAAAGAAAATTAGATATCAATGAACTGGAGGTACTTAGGATGGAGACTTATGAAAATTCAAGGATAAATAAAGCTAGAGTTCAAGCCTACCAATCTAGGAATATCAAGGTTAAACATTTTGAACCAGGAAAACTTGTGCTCTTGTATAGTTCAAAACTTCATTTACACCCGGGAAAGTTAAGGTCTAGATGGTCAGGTCCTTTCATAGTGCATCATGTATTCCCCCATGGGGTAGTAGAGATTCAAGATCCCACAAGTGGTTACATTTTCAAGGTCAATGGTCAAAGGTTAAAACCATTCATTGAATCATTCAATAAACAAGAAATAGAGGTTGAGTTAACTGAGCCAACCTATAAACCAGGAAAAAATTGATAGATTTAGGGTCCATGTCGGGCTAACGACATTAAACAAAGCGCTGCATGGGAGGCAACCCATGATTTTTAAGTTTCCTATCATTTTTTTTTGTTTTAATAAAATTTATATTTTAAATAGGATTAATTAATCATTTTTATATTTAAAAAAAATACTCTTGACCTGTTTTTCTATTATAAGCATAGATGGGTATGAAAGGGGAGCACCGTATTAATCCGTGTCACACGGTGTGATCCCTAAGTAATACCTTACCTGGAAAATTAAAAGAAGACAATGTATCATTAGTTTGATTTAAAAAAAACAGAAAAACAAGAAAATCCATAAAAATGATGATACTTGGAATTAAATAAGTCATTGTGTTGTTTGTTTTGTCTGGTTTGTTCTTCTTTTTATGGTTCAGGTACTATTTTGGGTGATACATGTTCAATCAAGGAGGTGCCTACATCCCCCAAGAGATCAAATGACTAATTTGGAGCAACAAGAACTTCAAATTCAACCACCAGGTGATTTCATTCCATGATCCTCAGTTTCAATATTTTTTTGAACTTCCATTATCCGCCTCTACTCCTTCTAAATTTTTATTTCTTCAAACACTGGGGATAGTGTTGTTTTAAGTTGGGGGAGGGGGGAGATAAAATAAAAAAAATGCTTTTATGTCAAAAAAAATTTGAATGATTTGAAAAAAAATGTGTAAATGGAAGGAAAAATTCCTTTAACTTTGAACATGGTAATACACATTGCACACTTTCAAACTGAATATCAAATAATTTAGCATGCCCCGATTCTGATTTTAATCCTTTTATAATTTCATGAGCATAGATTTTGGAAAGTGTGACAGTCCAATGTGATATTTAATCATTTATATTTTCATCCAAATAAAAAAAAGATCACAGTGCACGTCCTTTGGATAGTGGGGTATTAGTTTAAGTTCATGGGGTCCTCCAAATAAATAGCATAGGTTTGGTGATCATTTTAGTTTAATATGAGTATTCAAAAAAAAAATTTCACGTAGAGCAATGAAATGACCTAATGCGTGGCTTTCGACACTTGGGGATCGTGACTCCATAGTTGCCTGGCCCAGAGTTAGTAATTTTATCTCTATTTTTGGTAATTTGAATTTGTTTTTGACTGAGTTAACTTGAGATGATGCCCGAGTATCTGGGCTTCACTTGGTGCCCTAAGGTCTTTGAGCCTGGGAGTCATCGGCAAAGTCTCGCTACAGGGGTTGACTCTTTTGAGTGCAATTTCAATTACCATGGCAACACTACAAAAAAAAAACAAAAAACAAAAACAAAAAACAAAAACAAAAAAAAATACAATAATTTTTTTGAATACTCATCCTAATATTGAAATGCGATTCCACCTAGCGCTTCCATCATTTCCCCCTTGAATAAATATGAATCCCCATATCTATTGTGATACACAACACATCCTCATACTTAATTGATATTGGATGAAATATGACAATGAATTTGAACAAAGGAATGGGCTTGGGATTGTGATATGATTATGAAACTATCATGTATTAAAATATTTTGATGGGTTTCATGATTGTTTGGTATAAGGGTTTCTGGTGATCATTGTGTATTAAAATGTTTTTGGAAAAGGGAATTCGAATTTCATATTGTTGAGATATATTTTGCTCGGGACTAGCAAAACTCAAGTTGGGGGGTGTGATTAGCCACTAAATGAGGATAATATTCATTGTTAATATACATAATATTCATGTTATTTATTATTCATAAACACCATTTTAGTGCATTTTACACTTTGAACATCATTTCACATTATGATTGTAATACCTTCTTAAAATGCACTATTATGTGGTACATTTTTTAACATCATTTGAAGTACCCAATGATTCATATGATTATACATATTTTAATTTGATATTTTTGAAAATTTATCTACACTCCAATATGAACATGTTTCATTCAGGAATCAATGGAGAATTCATGGAAGAAGATGGAGATATTTTGTGATGAAAGGAAGCAATTCTAGAGAAGGCAGATTGGACACCAGCCCACTGATGAGATGGTGAGGCCCAACATACAGGCCCAATTAATCCCAAATTTCATTGGATTCTATAAGACATGTATAAGAACAAATCAATTTTCAGGATCCAATGCTAATTCGGCCTCCATGATGTCCATTTAGGCGGCCCAAGTTAGAGATAAAATTATAGGCCAGATTCTGCGGCCCAGAAAAACATCCCACCAATTAAACCATATCTCAAAAACCATAACTCCTTTTGGGATGATATTTTACAGGATGTTAGGGAACATCCGGATATTAATTTAATTCTTCTATGTCCCACCCAAATTCGGCCATCTAGAAGGTGTTTCATGCGCCTCTGTTTGGTGGATGCAAGCTGGATGCCTTTTCAGGTCAAGGGTGGAAAGTCTTCTTTCCACAAACTTTCCACCACCCTAGACCTACCATACTCAAGTGGGATGACTTTTAATGTTTGAGGCTCTACCCAAGGCTCCCAAAATTCCTATTTAAGGTAGTGGTGGTGAAGGAGTTTTTTATCTTGGATGCTTTGTTCAATTGTAATGTTATGCTGCAATTTTGTTGTCTCAAATTTGTCTTTCACATGTAAGTTGTTCAATTCACTTTAGTTTATTAATAAAAGTTCTTCTTCTACTCTTATTATTTTGTTCTTAATATCACTTTGATACCGTTGGATCAAGGTGTGAATTTATTCACACCAAACCTTGTGAAATTATTCACACAACGGTGGAGTGATCATTTTATTTTTGTTGTTTTCTTTACTTCTCCATTTCCTCCCTCACGAGTCTACTCTCCACTTCCATTGAAATCATGGGATCAATGGAGGGATAACCCACTTATGGGTTGATCCAAGAGAGTAGCAAGAGGCTGTATTGGATGTTATTTATCACCTCATTAATGTATAATCACTTCTTTAATTGAGATTTTTATTTGATGATTTTTAAACTCCATCGTCCTTGTTGAATTTAAGGCCACACACTTCAAGTTCTAATACGAACCTTTACCTTGAAGTTCTAAAAACTTTGATCCTTCAAGTATATAGGTGATTAGTATTAAAGGGTGTAGGCATTAAACCAGTAAGTGATGATGTTGTTTTATCTCCTTAAATGAACCCATCTCAAATATAAGAAATTGAAATCATTAAAAAGGAAATACGTCCAATCCACCCTGAGTGATAACCTAGGATCAACTCATTATTTTAAATTTAATTCACTCAAGTCTCCTAGAGTTCCTTTAAACCCATGTAAAATCAACCCAAGTTGGCCACTTCATAGCCAAAAATAGTCCATAGAATGTATGTGTCTATAGGTTACTTCTTAGGTCTCTGAGGATTCGACAACCCAAGCTAAACTACAAGGACCGTCCTACCTTCTTCTCTTGGGTAAATTTGAGCGAGAATCAAGTACCATACACATAAGTTTTTAGAAGTCCGAATGAGTTACAACTGAGGAGTTTTGAAGAATTTAAAAGTTATAGAGTGGAGTTTCCATCGTAATGATAATTCAATCGTTATGTGGATTCCATTAGATTGAATACGAGAACAAAAGTTAACCGGACTGACCTTAAGGAGGAAAGTCGATCAGACTAACTCTGATAAGGAAATTCAATTAGACTGGCTTTGAGGAGAAAAGTCAATCAGGCTGAATCCAAAGAGAAAATTCAATTTTATTGACTATGAGAAAGAAACTAAATTGGACTAAATTTGATGAGGAAAGTCAATTCAGAATGAGCTGAGGAAGTTCCATCGTAATGAGCTGAGGAAGTTCCATCGTAATGAGCTGAGAAAGTTCCATCGTAATGAGCGGAGAAAGTTCATTCATAATGAGTTGATGAAGTTTCATCGTACTGAAGAAAAGTAAGGAAGTTCAAGAATATTGATTATTAAGAAGTCTCAAGAAAATTTTAGAAGATTTGTGAAGAGTTGAACTGGTCAAACTTGACATTGAAATATGTGTAGATCTTGGAGTTTTTGAATTTGAGTAATCAGGAAGAGTTTTTCAGTTTCCCACCTTTGTATTTCTAGGATGCCTATAAATAGAATCACAATACATTCGTACTTTGCAATCCTTTTCACGTGTGAAAAAGAGGAGCGTTGAAAAGTTTGAGTCAGAGGTTGAGTCGGAGGTCTTTCCGGATATAGATCTTGTTAGATGACCAGACAACTGAAAGTTTTCTTACCAGACTGAGGAAGATTAGACTGAAGAAGATCGGACTGAGAAGTTGAACAATGTTTGAGAAGTGGAGTTTGAGAAATGGGTTTATCGTAATGAGTCCATTTTAATGAGATAATCAGACTGAGGCAATCAGACCCAGGGTCATCAGATGAGGTTCCAAACAGAGTTTTATGGATTAAAAGTTTTTGTGATCTTTTCTTTTATGGCTCAAATTGTTGTAAACAAACTTTGTAAATTGACGGAAGTTAGTATAATCATCCCTATCGGGAGATAGAAGATGTTTAACAGGAGTTGACACAAGTTGTATTCACTTCTTCAAATTAGTGAATTTCTATAGACCCATGGGAGTGTATATGACAAGGATGTAAGTTTTCACACTGAGGCCGAATCTTGTAAATTTCACGTGCTTTAATTGATTTCCTACTTTTGCATGCATGGATATTTACTAAAAGATGACAAAGTTATAGACTTTAACAGGTTTCAAGGGTTAAGTTTTAACAATATTAAAACTTATAAAAAGTGAAAAACTTATTCAACCCCCTTTTTTAGTTGTTATTTGATCCTTTGGAACTTTAATTGGTATCAAAGCGAAAGCTACCATATTGAATCCTTATCACGGATAATATTAATTCTGTCAACAATAGAGGAATTCCTACATTTGATGACAAAAATTATTATAGGTGAAAAACTAGAATGATTCCTTATCTCCCATCTCTTAGGTTGAAAGTTTATAATGATGCTATAATTAAGTTTCCACCCATTGAGAAGGATGCCTCGATGACTCTTGCTGATAAGAGAAATGTCGAAGTTGATGGAAAAGCTAGGAATGTTATTCTTATGTCTCTGTTAGAAAATGTTTATATGAAGGTAGGGGTGTAATTTCGGCCCGACCCTGCTATGCAAAGATTCGAGCCACTGACCACTATTCGGGCCAGGCCGGGCTAGCCCGAACAACCCCATGAGGCGGCCCGAGCCCGACCTCGGGCCGACCCAAACCATCGGGTCGGGCCGGCCTTTTTCAGGTCGGGCCAGACTTTTTTGAGTCGGGCCATGGTGGGCTTTTATTATTTTCAAAATAATTTTCTCTTAATTTTTTTTATTTAAACATTTTTTTAACATTTTTTTAAAACGTTTCTTCACATTTATTTTTAAATGCATGTCTTTTGTAAAAACGTTTATTTTATTTTTTATTAACATTTTACAGTGGGTGGATGTGTTTTTTTGTCTAAATAGATTTATATATTGTGAATATATATATATTTATATATATATTATTTGCAAATTGGAAAAAAATAATGAGGGGTGCGCAGCTGCTATGGATGAGTTTAAAGCCTTATTATTTAAAAGTTTTTCTAACATTTATTTAAAACATTTTTACATTTATTTTTTTTAACTTATTTATAATTTTTTAAGCGTTTGTTAATATTTTTTATTTAAACATTTTTATTTAAACCGTTTTTTAACATTTATTTTCAAATGATTAATTTAAAACATTTTTGAATTTTTTTAAATGCATGCTTTTGACAAGTATTTTTTTTAAAACATTTAACTTTTTTTCATATTTTATTGTAAAAAGTATTTTTTAAGTGTTTGTTTTAAAAAAAATAATTTAAATATTTGTTTTAAAAACTTTTTTAAACATTTTTATTTAAACCTTTATTTAAACCATATTTTAACACTTGTTTAAAACGTTTTTTTACACTTATTTTTAGACGTTTAATTTAAAACGTTTTTTTGAACACATATTTTTTACATGTATTTTTTTAAACATTTAACACGTTTTATGTAAAATTATTTTACAGTGGGTGGATACGTTATTTTTTTCTAAATATATTTATACATGTCTGTGAATTTATATATATTATGTACAAATTAAAAAAAAATTAATGATTTATTGGGGGTGCACAGTAGTGGATGGTGAGTTTAAAGTGTTGTTATTTAAACATTTTTTTATCATTTATTTAAAACGTTTTTTTACATTTATTTTTTTAACTTATTTATGAAAAGTATTTTTAAGCGTTTGTTTAATTTAAAACAATTTTTTAAACGTTTTTTAATTTTTTTGCAGGGCAGGCCCAACCCGACCCTGTCTGAACTGAAATTACACCCTTAGCGGGTGCGCAGCAGTGAGTGTGTTAATTTTTTTCTAAATAGATTTATACATGTATATATAATATATATAATATATGCAAGTTTTATCATATTTTAAAAAAATTAATGAGGTTGGGGGTGTGCGGATATTATTTGGTGAGTAATTATTTTTTGTTAATATATAATAAGTTATTATATATATATATATATATATAATATGAGAAAATTGTAAAAAAATAATTAGAGGTTGGGGGTGCGCTGTAGTGGGCGGGTTAATCTTTTTTCTAAATAAATTTATATATAATATATGCAAGTTGCAACATATTTAAAAAAAATTAATGAGGTTGGGGGACGTGCACGAACATCATTAGGTGAGTGTGTTATTTTTTTGTTAATATAAAATAAGTTATTATATAATATTAAATCATTGACACACACATATATTATTAATGTATTTTTAAAAGAAGCACTTAATTGATATATATTATTAATAGCTTTATATATAATATTAATGGCTTTATATATAATATTAATGGCTTTGTTTATATATATATATATTATCATATCATTGATATATATATATATATATATATTATTAGTAGATTTGTTTTTATATATACATATATATAATATGCAGGTTTCATCATATTTAAAAAAAATTAGTGAGGTTGGGGGTGTGTGCGAACATCATTGGGTGAGTGTGTTATTTTTTTTATTAATATATAATAAGTTATTATATATATAATAAGTTATTATATATATATAATGTTAAATGATTGATATATATATATATAATATGAGAAAATTATAAAAATAATAATGAGGGGTTGGGGGTGCGTCGTAGTGGGTGAGTTAATTTTTTTTTCTAAATAGATTTATATATGTATAGTATATATAATATATGCATGTTGCAACATACTTAAAAAAATTAATGAAGTTGAGGGACTTGTACGAACATCATTAGGTGAGTGTGTTATTTTTTTATTAATATACAACAAGTTATTATATATATATATATAATATTAAATCATTGATATATATATATATATATTAATAGCTTTGTTTATATATATATTATATTAAATCATATACATATACATATACATATACATACACACACACACACACACACACACACACACACACACACACACACACACACACACACACACACACACACACATATTATTAATGGATTTTTAAAAACCACATTTAATTGATATATATTATTAATGGCTTTGTTTATATATATATACACTATTATATATATAATTATATATCATTGTATATATATTTTTATACACACATTATAATTATATATAATAATAATTATATGTATATACATAATATTATTTTTTATTAATATATAATGATATATGCACATATATATAGAAATACACACACACACACACACACATATATATATAGATAGATATATAGATAAATATACATGTATACAGATACATGTATATATATATAGGTATATATATATATATGTATGTATGTATGTATATATACACACACACATATATATATACAGATATATATAGATATACAGATATATATATATATATATATATAAATATAGAGATATCTATATATATAGGTTGGTGATTATTTTACAGGTGCAGTGCCAGGGCTAGTTGGTCCAGGCGCAGCCTTGGGAGCCTCGTGGTAGGGGGATCAAATCCCCCTACCCGCATATTCCCCGTTATATTTTTTACAGCGCACGGGCTTTGCACGGGCTGGGCTTCGCGCGGGCTGGGCTTTTTTGGGCCTGGCCCACGGGCCTTCTTGGAGGCCCAGGCCCGACCCGCTGAACCTACGGCCCGAGCCCGGCCTGGCCCGATGTGGGCTTTGCCGGGCCGGGGCGCTCGGGCTTTCAGGCCGCCGGGCCAAAATTACACCCTTATATGAAGGTAATGAGTCTCAAAACTTTAAAGAGTATGTGGGATAAGCTGCAAAGTATTTTTGAAGGGAATACTAAAGTGAAGGAAGCAAAGCTACAAATCTGGTTTAGTAAGTTTGAAGACATAAGAATGAGAGATGAAGAAACTATTGATGAATATTTCACCTGGGTAAATGAAATTGTTTGCAACATTAGAGGATTTGGAGAAGTTCTAGAAGATTCCACAATAGTGGAGAAACTTATGAGAAACTTTCCGGACAAGGTTGATTCTAAAATTTTCTCTTTAGAAAATAAGGATTGTTTATCTCTTGATGAATTGCATAATTTTCTTGTTGTTTACGAAATAAGGAAAGCTCTAATGTTCAAAAAGAAGATGAAATGGATTTTGAAGCCATGGGAAAAATGAAAATACAAGATGTTGAAGACGTTGATCCTTGTGACTCTAAAGATAAAGAGGACGATGAGTTGAATGAAAAAAATCATGTCTCTTATATCCAAGAACTATCGAAGAGGAAAGTATGGAGGTAAACTTCCTCTCAAATGTTTTAAGTGTGGTGGAATCAGACACTTTTCTATGAATTGCCCCAAGAAGAAAGTTGGAGAATATCAAGACGATTCTGATGAAAAAGATAGATGGAAGAAGTGGAGAAAAAGTTCTAAAGAAGAAAAGTCATCTAACAAATATAAAAAGTTCACTGGAGTCAAAAGAAGTATGTTGAGTAAGAAATTTGAATCAGACTCAACTAACAACAATTATTCAGAGGATGAAAGTTCAGAAAAGTTCAGAACATTCATTGAAAAAGTTGAGAAAACAAAAGATTCCTTAGACAATGAAGAAGGAGGTGAAGAATCTTATAGAGAATTATCAACCCAGAACGGAACTTCTTGCATGTCTTGAGAAAAAAAAACTCTTAAGAAAGAAATCAAAATGATAAAAAAAGACTGTGGAAAAGTTGCTGAAGGTGACAAAGATGTTTTCAAGCAAGAAGAAGAATACATCCATGAGATCTTAAGTTACAAACTAAGAATTGCTGAATAGGGAAAGATGGTTGAAGGTCTCAGTAAGAAGCTGGAAGCTATGGAAGAAGAAGTTAACATGTTTCAATCAAAACTTATTGAGTCCAAAAGTACCTTGAGAAATATGAATGAAAACTTCATCAAAGCCTTGGAAGTAAAATCTTAGACTTCTAATGTTGCTGAGAGAGCTCAAATCAAGAATCAGGTGAAAATATTCACCCACCAAAAACAACGTTTCATCTAAGTTTTCTAACATTTCATGTTTCGAAAAAAGTGTTGGGAAATATTGGGTGGAGAAAGGATGTGAGAAACCCAATTCATCTACAAAATATGAAAACTCACTTAGGGGGAATGATGGTACACGTCCAGATATTGTTAGAGAAAGAAGAAGTTATCAACCTCAACAACTTTTCTATAGAGAAAGATATTACTTCAATAGAAAATCAATATTTGATGTTTTTTATTGGTTCTATGGAATCTATGGGTACATGGATTATAATTTTTGGAACAACTTATATTTATCCAGAATAAGGTTTGAGCAGAGCAGAAGAAATAGTGAAAGTAGAATGAGTAACTTTCCTAACTTATAGAAAGTTAGAAAAATGAATTCTCAATATGTTAGAAACTTTGCAATGAAGAATCGATTTGACTGTATGAAATAATTTTTTTGGAAGATGTGATTAACTGGGTCATATTTATAAAGAATTTATGACCACTCTTCCAGGACAAGTTTTGTATGCAAGAAAAGAAAAGGAATCAAGAAAGAAGAAAATTGGAGAAAGAGCCTTTGTTGTTGAGACTGCCTTGAAATCAAGTAAGAAGAAAAAGCCATGGATACTTGATAGTGGTTGTTCTTCACACATGACAGGTGATTTTAAAAACATAAAACATATTTAAAATCATGATGGAGGTGCGTTACCTTTGGGAATGATAGTTCTCTAAAAATCAGAGGAATTAGAACAACTGAGATTAAAGTTGAAAAGTTGAAATCTAAGGAATTTTTGTTTGTTGATGGACTAAAACATAACTTACTTAGTGTAAGTCAACTTTGTGATGATGTAAAATAAGTGATCTTTAGAAAAGATTCTTGTGTTATCAAAAGCGTGAAATATGACAAAGTTATTATAAAAGAAGAAAGAACCAGTGAGAATCTCTTTCAAATAGGAGAATTTAACAACTCCTGTTAATTAAATGCTGAAGATGAAAACAAATTATGGCACTAAATACTTGAGAACCTTGGGAAGAAAAACATGATTTTTTTTTTCTAAAGTTGATGTTGTCCTTTATTTTCTAAAATTGAAAAGAAGAGATGAAGATGTTTGTGCTACTTGTTAAAAAGGGAAGATGACCAACAAAAGTCATAAGAGAGTTGAGATTCAATATACGAGACCTATTGGACTTATTCATTTTGATTTATGTGGGCTGATGAGACACTAATTAACAAAATATATTTATATTTTATCACTTTTATTGATGATTTCACTCGAATGAAAAACACCATGTTTATGAAACACAAGTCAGAGGCTGTAGAAATGTTCATATTCTTCAGAAAAGAAGTTGAGAAATAAATGAGGGTTTATATAAAGAAGATGAGAAAAAATAATGGAATAGATTTTACTTTCAATAAAATTAAAACTTATCTGAGAAATCATGGAATCAAACATTAGTATAGTGCTCTATACACCCCACAACAAAATGAAGTACTAGAAAGGAAAAATAAAAGTTTGGTGGAAATGGGAAGGAGCATGTTAATAAAATACAAACTTTCAAAGTTCTATTGGAGAGAAGCTATTAGTATTGTTGTACATGTTCATAAAAGATGTTTGTTAAGGCCGAAATACAACATGACTTCTTATGAAATGTGGTATAACAAAAAACCTTCATTGAAGTACTTCAAAGTTTTTGAAAGTCTATGTTTACTTAAAATAAAAAATCTGGATCAGGTAAAGTTTGATGAGAAAGATGAGTAAATAACTTTTATGGGTATTCACCCAATAGAAGAAGTTACAAATGTTGGAATAAGTTCTTGCAAAAGTTGGTGGAATCATATAATGTGAAAGTAATTGAAAATACAAATTCCTTAAAAAATTTTATTGAGAATGCTGAGGATAAACTGGATATTTCCAATGATAGTGAAAGTGATTCAAAACATCCTTATCAAGGTTCAGGAGAATCGGGTGATGAGAAAAGTTCAACTGGAAGAGAAACTTTGAAATTTCCTACCTTACAAAAACATGTTGAGTCCAAAAACATTATTGAGAATCAGAAGACTCTAGTTCAGACTAGAAGAAAGTTGAGATTAGAAAATAAGACTTCACTTATCACAAAAGTTAAACTAGAAACAATTTTAGAAGCTATTCAACAAAAAGAATGGGTGGATGCTATGAATGAATAGTTTAATTAGATTGAAAAAAATGAAACATGGGAACTTGTTCCACAACCGGAAAATAAAAATATTATTGAAACAAAGTGATTTTATATAAACAAATTAAATGATCATGGAGAAGTTTCAAGAAACAAAGCAAGAGTAGTTTGTAAAGGCTATGCACAGGTGTAAGGTGTGGATTTTGAAGAAACTTTTTCCCCAGTTGTAACATTAGAAACTATTAGAATGCTTCTATTAGTGGATTCACATCGAAATTAAAAAGTTTATCAGATGGATATAAAGTCAACTTTCTTAAATGGGGAGATTGAGGAAGAAGTTTACATTGAAAAATCTTATGGTTTTTTACTTGATAATGATGAAAACAAGGTTTTTATATTGAATAAATACTTATATGGGTTGAAACAAGCCCCATGTGTTTGGTATTCAAAACTCGATAGCTATTTGAGAATGTTGATTTTTTTAAAGGAATGGTTGATAGAAACTTATATGTGAAAGATGTTAAACTTGAAACTCTAATTGTAATTGTTTATGTGGATGATATAATTTTTACCGGGGATAGAGAATATGTTTGTAAAAAATTTGTTAAAGAAATGAAAAAGAACTTTGAGATTTCAATGTTGGGAGAATTAACATTCTTCCTTAGTTCACAAGTTCAACAAAAAGAAAAATACATTTTACTATCTCAAGAAAAGTATGCCATAGAATTGTTACAAAAGTTTGGCATGGAAGAATATGAAGAATTTTCTATTCCTATCTCAATGGGGATGAAGATAAGTAAATATTAGTCCGAAAAAAGTGAAAAATCAGAAAGACTTTCAGAAGATGATAGGAAGCCTACTTTACCTTACAACCTAAATGCCTAATATTGTTTATGCTGTGACTTTGTGTGCCAAGTATCAAAGTAATCCGAAAAAATCATATATATTGGCAGCAAAGAGAATTATGAGATATGTTAAAGGAACAAATTCACATTGGTTATTATACTAAATAAATTATGAGATGAATTTTCATGGTTATATTGATGCCTATTGGGATAGAGATTGTAATGATAGAAAATCAACCTCAGGAGGAAAATTTTTCTTGGGAGATTGTTATACAAGTTGGCATAGTATGATACAAAGTTCAGTAACTTTGAGAATAATGGAATTAGAATATGTTTAAGCTACTCAGTACTGTACTCAGATGTTGTGGATGAAAGTTTAGCTGGAAGATTTGAAAGTGAAAGTTTATAAACCATTGAAGATACTTTGTGATAATTAGAGTGTAATTGATCTTTCTAAAAATACTATCCAATATTCAAGATCAAAACATATTTATATAAAGTTTCAATTTATAAAATAGAAAGTTATTAATGGAGATGTTTTGATGGAATATATCTCAAAAAAGTATTATATTGCTGATATTTTCACAAAGGCAATACCAAAAGAAAAGTTTGTTGATTTGAGGGTGCAACTTCATGTTCAACCTCCTCCAATGACTTCTTAAATATCACAAGGAAGACCCCCACCATGATTTGGATTATGTTGGCAAATGGGGAGAGAAAGTAACAACTTTTTTACTTTGTAAGAAAATTTTACTTATCTTTCTTTTATGAATATGAAGTTATGGTTATCATAAAATGGGAGAGAGGAAAAGAAAAGTGAGAGAAAAAGAAAAGTGAGGAAAGTTTATCTTAACATGGCCACATAATTTTCTTGCCACCGGGAGATGTGATTCCTTAAAAAACATTACTTTATCCAATAGTGTGGTGTTAGGAAACTCTATTTTGAGAAAGTCTATGTTTAGATAAAATTTTAAAACCTTGAGTTGTTTTAAAATTTGAGTTATGAAAAATTTCTAGGAGTTGAAAAATTTATTAACGAGTGTTGTCGACAAATCCAAAGGGGGAGATTGAAGAACCTTTTTGATGTTTTGTTTTTAACAAAGTTTTTTATTTGTGAACAACTGATCTTTTGTAAAATAATGTTTTTGAAAAATAGGTGAAAGTTTCTGAATGATTTGAATCCAATCATAAAGGGGGAGAAATGTTTTGTTTTTGAGAAAGTTGTTTTCTGAATATAGAGGATCAGACTGAGCAACATTGAATAAAGAGTATCGAACTGAGATGCACCGGTCACAAAAGTCATCCGAAATATGAAGTTTTTTATCTGAAACATCATTGGTCTCAGATCCATCGACATGAAGTACAAGATCCATCAGACATGATACTTTCTAGAAAGAATTTGATGAGTTAAAAAGTCAGAATGTCACTGAAGAGGTTGAATAAAGACAATGATGTCAAGAGTTAGAAAGTTCTTTAAACATCCTAACCTTAAGTGAGATTATTCTTTTCTAATCTTGAAGTTCTCATAAATCCTGAAAACATTCTCATAATAAAATATTTTGAAAAAATGGAGGAATCATAAAGATTTTATTGGTTTCATAAATCAAGAAAAAGTTTGAATCAGATCCAGAAGTATCATACATAGAAGTTTTTAGAAGTATGAATGAGTTACACATGATGAGGTTTGAAGAATTTCAAAGTTACAAAGTGGAGTTTCCATTGTAATGATAATTTCATCATAATGATAATTCCATCATTATGAGGATTCCATCAGACTGACTCTGAGAAGGAAAGTTAACCAGACTAACTCTAAGGAGGAAAAAAAATCAGACTGAATCTGATAAGGAAATTCAATCGGGCTGACTTTGAGGAGGAAATTCAATGTGACTGACTCTAAGGAGGAAAATCAATCTGACTGACTCTAATAAGGAAAATGAATTGGACTAAATCTGATGAGTAAATTCCATTCGGAATGAGCTGAGGAAGTTCCATTGTAATGAGCTGAGGAAGTTCCATCATAATGAGTTGAGGAAGTTCCTTCACAATTATTTGATGAAGTTTCATCATACTAAATAAAAGCAAGGAAGTTCTAGAAGGCTAATTACTAAGAAGACTCAAGAGTATTCCAGAATATTTGTGAATAGTTGAAGTGGTCAAACTTGAAATTCAAATATGCATAGATCTTGGAGTTTTTGAATTTGAGTAAGAGGGAAGAGTTTTTCACTTTCCCACCTTTTTATTTATATGATGCCTATAAATATAAGCACATTACATTCGTACTTTTCAATCCTTTTCACATGTGAAAGAGGTGGAGCTCTGCAAAGTTTAAGTCATAGGTTGAGTTAGAGTTCTTTCTAAATAGAGATCTCATTAGAAGATCAAATAGTTGATAGTTTTCTTATCAGACTAAGGAAGATCGGACTGAGGAAGATTAGGCTAAGTAGTTGAGCAGAGTTTGAGAAGTGGAGTTTGAGAAAAGGATTCATCATAACAAGTCTATCATAATGAGACAATCAGAATGAGGTAATTAGACCCAGGTTCATCAGACTGAGGTTCCAAAAAGAGTTGTGGAGTAATTTTTTGTGTGTTCTTTTCTTTTATGGCTCAAATTTTTGAAAGAAAACTTTGTAAACTGATGAGAGTCAATATAATCATTCTTATCAGGATATAGAAGGTGTCTAATAGGAGTTTCCATAAGTTTTATTCACTTCTTCAAATTAGTTAATTTCTTTAGACCAACGGAAGTGGCTATAGCAAGGATGTAGGTTCTCACACTGAGACTGAACCTTGTAAATCTTGTGTGCTTTAATTACTTTCCTACTTTTTCATGCATGAGCATTTACTAAAAAGAAGATAAGGTTATAAAATTTAACAAGTTATTGGGGTTAAGTTTTAAAAGTATTGAAACTTATAAAAAGTGAACAACTGACTCAACCCCCCCTTCTTAGTTGTTATTTGATCCTTTGGAACTTCAATAGGCATGGAAAATTTTGATATTGAGGTTGTCGACCATGGATCTCACATACAAAACCATGGAGTGATGATTTATATTTTAGTTCACATCCATAAATCTATAAATTTCACTAAAATACCATAAGTAATTTAATTAAAACTTAAAAACTCTATATGAACCCATTCAGAACAATTTTTGTATATAGTTTTATCAAGATCTCTCAATTTTAAAATAGTAACATTGTCAAAATCATAATCTTTATAACCTCTATGACTTAAAGTTAAGGCTAAAAATAACCTTCACTCCACGTATTCCATTCATATCTTGATGAATATCTCCTTAAACTTGTCCATCCAAGTCAAATCCAATTCTCGTTCCATGGTTTAATCTCATTGGAGCTCTACTCAAGATGGTGGAAAGACCAAGAGTTTCTAAGCTCTCGTCTCTAGTTATTGTAATATTGAGATACCATATCATTTGTGAAATCAATGTTCTATCTCACCATAAACAATTACTCTTCAAATAACAAAGCATGACTGACTACGCATACCAACACAAGAGAAAGTTGTTGAGTGGCGGCGAGTCCTTGCAACGCAAAACCTAACACCATACAAAGGGATGTCATAACCCCATAATAAAGGATCTCAAAATCCAAAACATAACATCATACAATGGGATCTTGTTCTCTATGTGTTGTTGTCTTAGGGACATGTTGTATCATGCAATGATATTAATGAAAACGCATTATCATTCATTTATGTTTGTTCTGTGGAACATGGAAGTTGATATGATAATAAAACCCTAGAATATATGCATTATCAGATCATCCTTGATTGATGATCATTATTTTGGGTTGTGATGACATGTTAAGATTAATATGAGTTTGATCGCTTGTATACAGATACAACTGACCACTCATAGGATATAAGTTGGTGAACTTGTATCTAGTTTAACCTACTTAAAAGCACATTACATAAAATTTCATATATATGTCAGTAATTGTCATGAACCCACCTCAACTAGTACCCCTTCAGGGTTGACAGTGAAGAGAGGAGTGACCCTGAATCCCACCTCCAATAGGTTGCGAGGTGTTTACTAGAATAGATGATATAAATCACACATAAAAGAGACATTATTCTCAATAAATCCCAGTAAAACATAAACATACACCATTCTAAACTATATCATAAATGAATAAACCAATCTCATAGATGAATGTAATGTCATACAATGCACAAGAAACAAAACAAAACTAAAGATAACCCAAAAAATACTCACAAAGTTTAAGCCTTATATATTAAACAATACATGCCATAATACCATAATATCTTCTTTATAACAACCTGACCCAAACGATCGAGTCTGAGTTGAAGTGCTACATGATCTCAAGTGCGCCTCCCCGTACGCCATAAGCTACCAACTTGCAGCAATGGTCTCAAGTGGAACCATGTAGACACAATACCCTCTATATCATGTCATGAGATCAATAAATAATAATATCATTATATAAATAAAATAAATAATCAAAGTACATGTGAAAAAATGAATATGACATACATGATATAATAACTGAAGTAAAACAATGATCCTAGGTACATGTAATGCTAGTAAATAAAGGAAAAACATACATCCTTCATGAACTCCATCTAGTAATGACCACATCCTTTAGATCCACCTGCTCAAGAGTCCAATATAGAGCCTTTTCCATTCATTGGGTCTCTGGTCATGAAGTCTATTAGCGCACTGAAATTCCTGAGTAGGGTGTGAGTACAAGACTCAGTAGGACACCACCAACGCCCCTTAATATTAATGCATAAAATATACAAGTGCATGTCATGGATGTAACATGGTACACATATAAAAACAATATATCACACAAGTACCAAACACATGTCAGGTCCTTGGGGATCAGATCTACTTGGTTCGACACCATGTTGGGAGAAACATACCCATTTCAACATGAAACCGGTATGAACATCACCAACCATGTATGATACATCCCCCTCATCATGCCGAGCCAACCAATCCATAGGGAGGAGATGATTCAAAGAGAGGAGAACCAGGGCGAGATGGCCAGAGAGGGGAGGAGCGTGCGTACAGGGGAGAAACCCTAGCCGTCGCGGGAGAATAATTGAGTATTGGAAAACTATATTTTTAATAAGGGTTATTTTTGTCATATTTCCAAAACATTTCTTTTATTTTATTTTAAAAAGTGTCATCAAACAAGATGGAGAGAAATTACAACCATTTATTTAATTTTACTAAATTTCACATCGAAACAAAATAAAGAGAAATTAAAATTACAATCATTTCTTTTCATAAACATTTTTTTTAAATTTTTATTAATATATTTGTCTTAGTATAATGTTTATTAAATTTTATGGTCTTGAAATTATAATTATATATTAAAATCAATGTAGATCACTTGTGATTCTTTATTCCCCCTCAAACATCTTTGTTTTTTCTTAATTTTCCAAAATGCTTTGAACAGAGAGAACATAAGCGATCTTATTTGTCCTCAATCCACCTCACTGATTGTCCACCCAATCTCTCTTACCTCGATCCATATGGTTCACTCTCTCCCTTACCTTCACATTCATTTTCACTCATTCATCATTATTTCTCATTTGGATTTATTAAAGCTCCTAGTTGTGCACCGCAAAAACACTACCCACTTATCATGTAAGGTGGTGACTAAAAATGATAAATAGGCAGTGTTTTTACGGTGCACAACTGATAATTGGATCTAAGTTCTGAGTATACCTCTTGGTCCCATGGATTAAAATCAATCAATTCTACCCATTTACTTCCAAGTACCCCTCCTAGTACCATGGATTAAAACCACAATGTTTTTTAAAACATGTAATTACCTTGTGAATTTTATTTTTAGTGAACATTAGAGTATCATATTTCAATATTTTTTTATTTTTAGGAAACCAAAATATGGAAAGTATATTTTTCTAAATGTTGAGGGAGAAAATTTTAAATCTGACTAATTATAATTTTTTTATTAAAATAGTTATCAATCATTGATATAGAAATCTAGTTTTGAAGCTTTGTATTAAAGTTCGTATATTGATCACTTCTATATCGGGTTATGATAGGGGAGTGGTCTCTCTTGGGACCCAAATTAGTACAAGATATGACATATTAGTTTAATATAATATAGAAAAGATTAATGATAGACCACATTAGTAAAATCATAACCATTAATACAACAATTTCTGTCTTTAAAATCATAACCATTAATGTTGGACTCACCTATTTTGATAATTCCAAATCATGTTTAATTATATAATGGGATAGTTGTTTGAAAATTTATTTCAATCTATTTTAATCTCATGACTTTACCGGAATCTGTTTACAGCATAAAATTTTCTAAGTCAAAGGTCACTGTTGAAGGTTACTAGTAAGAGGTCACTGTTTTTTTGGCCACTGTCAAGGTCCCCTTTAAAGACCTTAATAATGAAGGTTACTTTTATAAGAGCTAAAATTATGAAGTCTACAGTTGATAAGTCTACCGTTGATAAGTCTACCATTGGACAAGTTTACCGTTAGTGAAGTCTACAGTTGGTGAAGTCTACCGTTGACAAGTCTACTGTTGGACAAGTCTACCGCTATTGAAGTCTATAGTTGGTGAAGTTTACCGCTGGATAAGTCTACCGTTGATAAGTCTACTATTGTACAAGTCTACCGTTAGTGAAGTCTACAGTTGGTGAAGTCTACCACTGGATAAGTCTACCATTGGAAAAGTCTACCGCTGGACAAGTCTACTGTTAGTGAAGTCTACCATTAGAAAAGCCTACTTTTGGTGAAGCCTACCACTGGATACACCTACTATTGGAAGTTTTCTGCTAATTAAGATTGCTGCTGAAGATGATACTAATTGATAGGCTACTGTTACCAGTATACTGATAACTTATTTTACACTTTATCCATTTTCTTAATATATTCATAACAGTCATATTGTTCTAACTTTAATGCTTCTAACTTAATTAATTCTTAATGTAGACATATTAGGAGACCATATCTTGATAGTACGAGGTAAGAGAAGAATTGCATGTGATATACCTAGTTCTATTGTTAGACCTCAAATATGAAAGAAGAAGACCGAGGAAGAAATATATATATATATATATATATATATATATATATATATATAGAAGCACAAAGAAAAACAAAAAAGAGGATGCAACATGTCCAGAAGTTAAATACATTACTGAAGAACAAGAAGAAGAACACTCCAGTGCATATACTGAAAATAAAAAAGCTTCATGAAGATATTTTTGAAGAATATACTCAAGGTTGTCCTGCTGTGCTTCATCAAATCCCTTATACCAAGAATTTGAACATCTCCTGGAAGCTAGTACCTAGAAGTTGCGACACTCTGTTTTTGGAGAAAACTTGAAGAGAAGAAAAAGATCTTCATTTCCTCAACTCCAAGAAGTCCAGAGCTGATCTTCAAACACACAGAGCATTCTAAAATCCATCCAAATTTCTCTGTCTCTATTTTGTTCCTTATTTTACATTTCTGAGCAGTGTGTGTTTTTTAAACACACTGTCTCCTATTCTTTAACTGGGGGATACTGAAAATCCCCAGTCAAAACTCTCTCACCCTTGTTTTACCATTCATAACTATGAAAGAAGACTTGTGTGGATTGGTTTCTTGTTTTCCCACACATAACTGTGGAAGAAGCCTTGTGTGGCTTGGTTGATTGTTTTCCCACGCATAACTGTGGTAGAGGTTGTAGAACCTGGACAATTTGTAAAAACTATTGTAAACCCCAATACAGGTTGTGTATCAAGTTTATTTATATAAACTGCTTGGTGGAAGGTGATCAACAAGTGTAGAGGATTAAGTCTCAGCTTGAGACTGAACCTCTTGTTTATCTTGTTGTGCTAATCCTCATATACTCTAATTTATTTTATCTGCTTCTTATATTTTTTAAAGACATAAAACTATTTTTATATCCACTCTGATAGTTATTTTTGGTTAGTGTGTATATGTGATTAATTTAGTAAACCTCTTTCAAAAATTGAATTAGTGTTTACATTGATTTAATAGAAGATTAATCAACATTAGAGAAACTTGTTGAGAAATTAACACTTATATCTCTACTGCCTTAATTTACCAGGCTGTTCTGAATTGGGAGATTTTAATCATAAAGTTTTTAACAGAAATTTTAATTGGAACTCAATTCACCCCCCTCTTGAATATACACTCCGACCAACATTTGGTATCAGAGGTTTTTATTTTCAAGTGTTAAAATTATTTTCAACTGTGATTTTAGTTGTATCATAAAGATCTTAAAATTTCTGTCATATCTAAATTTTCAGTTCTTTAAATTCTAAGTAACTGTGGAAACTAGAGTTGAGGGTTCTGATACTAATAGGCCACCTTTCTTTAATAGTAATAACTATTTTTAGTGGAAATTAAAAATGAAAATGTATATAGAGAGCATGGGACCTGAAATCTGGGACACAATTGAAGAACAACATGTATTTCCTGCTACTGCTAGGGACACATGGTCACATTTGAATAAAGCCACATATAATAATAACTGTAAAGCAATGAATGCCTTGTACTATTCTCTAAGTGATGAGGAATTCAATAGAATATCTACTTGTGAAACTGCATATGAAATTTGGGATACTTTAGCTATCTCTCATTAGGGAACAACTAATGTTAAAGAAATGAGATTAAATACATACACTATTAAATATGATAATTTTAAAATGAAGCCTGATGAACCTATCTTTGAAATGTATCTCAGGTTCAATGAAATAGTGAAAACCATGAGTCTACTTGGGAAACCAGTGGACAACAAGGACCAAATCATGAGACTGCTTCGATGCCTACCTGACAGATGGAGAGAAACTTCTGTTTCTATTCGAGAATCTTGTGACATAGACAAACTTCTAGTGAAAGAGCTAATTGGTAAACTTATGATGTACGAAGAAGATCTTAAGGTGAATAAATAAGTATATGAGCAACCAAGGAATAAGTCAATAGCATTCAAGACTTCAACCTCAAAGAGAAAAGACAAAGAAAAGGTTCAAGATTCTGTAGACAGTTCCACTAGTGAAGATTGAGATTCAGACAGTGATGAGGAGATGAATCAACTTGATAGAAGGTTCAAAAATTTCTACTGAAAGAAGAAATTCTTTAGGAAGTCAAACTAAATGGGAAAGTATGATAGTAAAGGACAATGAAATGACAAAAAATAGAATGACAACTCAAATGAAATAATATTCTATGAGTGCAAATGAAAAGGTCATGTGAAGGCAGACTACCCTAAGCTGAAATTTAAGAATAAATATGAAGATAAGGGAAAAGGATATAAAAGGCTATGAAAGCGACCTGAAGTTCTTCAGAAGATAGATCCAGTGGATCTGATGCTTCGATAGTGAATAGAACAATCATGCTAACTTATGTTTCATGACAGAAACATCTAAGGTAACACTTAATTCTCCTATACATAATGCATATTATTCTGGGAATAAGAGTGAGTCACATAATGATGAAGATATGACTAAGGATGAACTATTTGAATACTGTGAAATACTTGAGGATACCTTTAATGAGATCAAGGATAAATATAAATCATAAAAGAGACAACATGATTTAAATACAAATTATAAGTAAAATTTGGATATCGAAAAAGAAAAAATCTCCCAGCTGTTAAAAGAAAATACAGAATTAAATTTATCCAATGAGAAATTAAAGAGAGATATTGAAAAGTATACTATAGGTAGAGATTCTTTGACTCAGTTTCTAGGAAAATTGATTTCCCCAAAATATACAACTAGTCTAGGATATCAACCAGGACAGAGAAAAATTAGCAAAACCAAATTTGTTCCAAAATCTAGATAGTTCACTGCTAGTTACAGTTCTGGACCATCTTTTGAGCGACAATTTTCAAAAGGACCTAACAAATTATTTTTGCCTCCGAATATGTATGTTGATGTTAGGAAATATATAAAGAAAATATGGGTTCCCAAAGTTTTACTTTCTAACCTCTCTGGACCCAAGAAAATATGGGTACCAAAGTTACCACATGCCTAATCTATTTTGCAGGGAAGTTGCCTAAAGATTTCCTGTAAGACCTTGCAGTACTTAGACAATGGATGTTCAAGACATATGATAGAATATTATTCTTGCTTCAAGAGCCTAATCAAAGTTGATGGTGTACATGTAACTTTTGGTGATAATGAAAAGGGAAAAATCATCGTCTTAGGCCAGATTGGTAACCCTAATACAATATTAATTTCCAAATTACTTTTTATTGATGAATTAAAGTATAATTTACTTAGCATCTATCAGTTTTGTGATGATGGTTTTAATGTCAAGTTTAAAAATGATGCATTTAATGTTTTTAATTATAAAAATGATTTAGTATTCACTACTCTTAGAAATGAGAATGTATATGCTGTTAATTTAGATTCGTTGGCTAAGCAAAATGTTTCTTGTTTAAATGCATTTCATAAGGAATCCTGGTTGTGGCACAGAAGATTAGGACACTTCAATGTTCACTCACTTAGGAAACTGACTAGGAAATGTTTAGTTAGAGACTTACCTAAACTAGAATTCCCACTTAACAAAGTGTGAAATCCCTGTCAAAAGGGAAAACAACACAAAGTTTCTTTTAAACCAAAGAAAGAAGTTTCTACTTCTCAACCTCTTGAGTTGGTTCACATGGACTTGTTTGGACCATCAAGAGTTTCAAGTTTAAATGGGAAGCACTATGTTTATGTTCTTGTAGATGATTTTTCTTGATATACTTGGGTATACTTTTTAGATCACAAAAGTTAAGCTTGTTCCTACTTTATTAAGTATTCCAAGTCTGTAGAAAATCTTAGTGGACTTAGAATTAAGACCTTGAGAAGTGATCATGGCCTTGAGTTTGAAAATCAGGAGTTTGAATCTTATTGCTCACACAATGGATATAGTCACAATTTCTCTGCTCCTAGAACACCTCAACAGAATGGAGTCGTGGAAAGAAGAAATATGACCCTTCAAGATATTTCATGAACTATGCTTAGTGAATACAATCTACCTATTTATTTTTTGGATAAAGCTGTAAATACAGCTTTTTATACCATCAATAGAGTATTAATTAGACCTGTTCTTAAGAAGACGCCTTATGAGCTTTGGAACAATAGGAAGCCTAAGGTTAATTACTTTAGAGTTTTTGGTTGAAAATTATTTATCCTTAACACTAAGGAAAATCTTGACAAGTTTGCCTCCAAAAGTGATGAAGGAATTTTCCTAGGTTACTCAATCTCGAGTAAATCCTATAGAGTATTTAATAAGAGAACCAAATGTGTAGAAGAATATGTTCATGTAAAATTTGATGAGACTAATCCACATGAACCCAAAACCTCTCTTGAACACCTTGAGGAAGATATTCCAATTCTAGACCTTAATGATAATGATAGTGAACCTCCTGTAAAAGTAACCAGTTCTGGAAATCCTCCGGAATCTACATCTGTTGAGTCTGAACCTATAAAAAATCATGAGGAGTCTATTTCAACTCTTTCTAGAGGTATTAGAACTCTCAGGAATCATCCTTTAGATGCCGTAGTAGGTGATTTAAATAGAGGAACACCAACTAGATATTCTATGAGAAACTAGGTTGAACATAAAGCTTTTCTTTCAGAGCTTGAACCCAAAAATATTAATGATGCTATCAATGATGAATTTTGGGTGATGGCTATACAAGAGGAATTAAATCAATTTTAAAGAAACAAAGTCTGGGAACTAGTTGAAAGACCTAAGGACACTTTGAAAATAGGCACAAAATGGGTATTTAGGAACAAAGTTGATGAGTCTAGAAATATAGTTAGAAACAAAGATAGGTTAGTTTCACAAGGATATAGTCAAGAAGAAGGAATAGACTATGATGAGACCTTTGCACCTGTAGCTATGTTAGAGGCCATTAAGATACTACTTACTTATGCAGCTCATCTGAATTTTAAACTTTATCAAATGGATATTAAAAGTGCTTTTCTAAATGGGTATATATCTAAGGATGTGTTTGTTGAACAACCCCCTAGTTTTACAAATCCCCATTTTTCAAACCATGTTTTTAAACTGTCTAAAGATTTATATGGTTTAAAGCAAGCTCCAAAACCTTGGTATGATAGACTTAGTTCCTTTGTTATTTCAAAAGGTTTTACTAAAGGAATAATAGATCCTACTTTTTTTATTAAAAGGATTTCCGAAGATGTTTTAATAGTAAAAATTTATGTAGATGATATAATTTTTGGTTCTTCTAAAAATTCTTCATGTACTGATTTTTAAAAAATAATGCAAAATGAATTTGAAATGAGTTTAATGGGGGAACTTAAAATTTTTCTTGGATTTTAGATTTTTCAAAACAAAAATGACGTTGTTTTAAATCAAAATAAATAAATTATGGATCTTCTAATTTTTTTTGGTTTGGATAGTAGTAAAGGTAGTGATACACCTATGAGTACTACATGTAAGTTGGATGCTGATGAAACTGGTGAACCAGTGGATCAAACCAACTACAGAGGTATGATAGGGAGTCTACTCTACCTTATAGCTAGAAGACCTGATATTATGTTTAGTGTATGCATGTGTTATCATTTTCAAGCTAATCCCAAAGAATCTCATTTAACTATTGTTAAACGGATTTTCAAATATCTCAAATATACTCCCAACTTAGGATTGTTTTATCCAAAAGGAAAACCATTTGATTTAATAAGCTATTAGGATGATGACTTTGTTGGTTTAAAGTTAGATAGAAAAATAACCTCTGGAACATGTCACATGTTAGGAAAGTCACTAGTATCATGGTGTAATAATAAATAGAATTCTGTTTCATTATCTACTGCCGAAGCTGAATATATAGATGTTGGTAGTTATTGTGCTCAAATTCTGTGGATGAAACACACTTTACTAGACTATGGATATCAATTCAAACATGTCTCTATAAATTGTGAAAACACAAGTGCTATGAACATTTTTAAAAATCTAGTATCTCATGCTAGGACAAAGAATATCGATGTAAGACATCACTTCTTGAGAGATCATTATCAAAGAGGTGATATCACTCTTGAATTCATTGGTACTAAACACCAATTGGTGGATATATTCACAAAGCCTTTGAATTATGAGAGGTTAAATTACATCAAACATGAGTTAGGTATGATAAACTGTTAGAACCTCACTGTTAAACCTCACTGTTGCACCTCACAGTTAGAACCTCACTACTGCACCTCACTGTTAGAACCTCACTGTTGCACCTCACTATTAGAACCTCACTGTTGCACCTCACTGTCAGAACCTCACTGTTGTACCTCACTGTTAGAAACTCACCATTGCACTTCACTGTTAGAACCTCAATGTTGGGTACCTCGATGTTGTACTTTACCATTACTTCGTATTTTATGTGGGAATCTGAACCGTTTTATTAGTATTATTTTTCCCGATTTGTTTTTGTTTCAATCCCTAAATGATAAAATTAGATCACAAACACATTTTGATCCACTCTTCCTCAATCTCAAACCCCTGCTCCCAAAATTATTAAACCCTACCTGTCCAATGAACCCTCAAACCTCTTCGAACATCAATGGCTAGAGTCAAGTGACCGATGGTTGGTGATGAAGATGCACCAACCCCCAAGAGATCTCGAGTCGAGCCCAGTGGTGGAAGCATTACTTCCAATAAGTTGGTTAATCCTCATCTGACAAAGAGGGAGATTGTACCAGAAAAGGAATTGTGTGAGGACTGGTTGCTTTCGAGCAAATCTTTGGTGCTAGAAGTGATAGAAACTCAAGGCTGGGTGGAGTGTTTCTCAAACCACAACGAGCCTTTTTATCCGAAGTTAGTCAAAGAATTTTATGAGTTTCTGAGATTTGAGAAGTTTAATGAAGAGAACCGAATGTTATCTAGAGTACATGGAACCGAGGTAATATTTTCATCTGCTGAGTGGGATGAATGTCTAAGGGTAACTCATGAGAGTATATTTGATTACTACTCTGGAGTGATTCTTCCAAATAGTTAGATTTTTGGATATAAGAAAGAATTGGAAGAGCTAACAAGAAATGGGACCTCAAGGAAGGCGATTGCTGCTGAAATGAATGGGGGGGGGATAGACTTCTGTTCAAGTTTATCCAACATGGGATAAGTCCCAAGAGAGAGGACTTCACTGTGTTGAATTATTAGGACATATTAATATTGTATTTTCTGAAGCATGGACATAAGATCAACCTGTGTAGGTTACTAATGGATCAGTTGGAAGACATGACTAAACCAAGTTCTAAATTAAATGCTCTATTTCATGCCAAATTGATTTCTGTAATGCTGAAGGTTAAGGGAATTGCTAGAGATAAAGAGGAAACAATTATAGCCAAGAACAATTTTTTTATCTCTAAGATAGTCTGCAAGTTCATGAAGATCAGATGGAATACCTAGAGAAGACAATGGGTAAATGATGAAGGGAAGCTTTATGAGAAGTTTGACCCTATAAATAATCCTTCTTGGCCAAAGGATAAGAGGGATCTAGGTCTAAATATTGATGAGGCAAAATCTATATATTCTGATGAATAAGTAGAGGAGGCTATGGAACATGAGAAATAGGGTACTTCTATAGATGATAGGAGTGATCCTGATCTACCTGCCAGTCCTCTAGTTGGAGTGATAGCTTCTGTAGAGCCCAATACTCTAAGAGAGTTACCAAGAAGAGAATCTATCCTAAGGGAAAATGAGGTTGAAGAAACCAGTTAAGAAGAGTATGATGAGGCTCGTATCACTGTTAGAGATACCTCAGAAGAGGAAGAAGATGCTGAATCTGGTCATTCTGACCATGAGGAACATGAGGCTGCTGCTGATAAGGATAGTGAAGGATAGGAACTCAGTTTGAGTCCTCTTATAGGAGTCACTAAAAGGGAAATGAGTGAATAAGAAGAAGAAGGTATACCTACTTCCCTTGCTATAGAAATTGTGGTTAACTCAGTAAAATCAGTAGCTCACTCTACTGATGAGTCAGTTGACCAAGTAGGATCAGTAGCTAAAGGGGCAAGACTGGAAGAGGCTGATGTAGTTGTTCAGGAAGTAGCTCAATTGAGGGGGATAATCCTATTACCAAAGGATTAGTATCTGTTATGCATGACATTGAAGGGTGGTCTGAGGACCCTGGGTTTCTGGTGTTGGGACTAGATTATGATGACTCAGAAGATGAAAGATCCAATAGAAGACCTTCAGTGCCAAACCTCATTTTCATACCTCCAGAATACTCTTTCCCTCAAGACTATATTAGAAAGGAAGACTTTTAATCCTTGAAATCTGACCTACAGAGAATGTATAAGGATAGGTTCTATGATATGGACAAAGATATTGCTCTAGTTTAGAAGAATTCAACATCTGAGTTAGCCAAAATTCAATCCAGCATTCAATCCAATCTGCTCCAGGAAGTAAAGTAGTGTCAGAGTCAAATGAGTGAACTGTCAAAGTCTATGGATCTTATAAAGCAATAAGTGGTGAGATTGAATTCTCTTCTAACCTCAAGGGCTCAGGTGGACAAGGATATTCAATATATTAAAGGTGTAGTGCAGCAAATGGTTGTTGTATTTGAGGACTTTAAGAAGTACATGGAAACACATGTAAAATTTCAAGATGATGATGTAAAAAGGCTGATCAATGGGATAACCAAATAATTTAAAGAGAGCGTGGCTTTCACTCTGGCACATCTGGGTGCATCTGCATCTTCTTCCACCTCTCCTCCAGTTGATATTGAAGATTTCAGGATAGTTGTTAGAGAAGAAGTGATAGATCTCTTTGGTACCAGTACCTCAGACTCTTAGGTCATTTCTATTAATAGAGAAATTCATAAGCTTGTGGGAGATTATTTAAGATAATCTGCTCAAGATCATAAGGCCATCAAGGATAAATTTGACTTATATTACAAAAGGGTATACACTAAGCATCAGATGGATGGCCAATTCAAGTTGCTATTGGAGAACTTGAGGATTCCACCTGTCACTCAGCCATTTAAGGATCAAGTGAGTAAGCTTCAAGAGCTGACTCCTGCTTTGGAGAAATTTATGGAGAATAAGGATGATTTCATTTAGGCTATGAAAATAGGAGGCAGTATCATCATGGACTTCAGGAATCTTATATTACCTTTCCTCCATATGGACTGTACACCCATCATTTTCCCTCCATCCTTTCCCTATACCTCTGGTGCCTTAGGATCTGCCTGTGCTGTTCCTATGATGTCTCCTGGTGAAGCCAACAGAAGCTTGACCCCTACCATTCCTCATAGATATACTCACTACAGGTCTAATGATTCTTCTGTTGCAGCTCCTCCTACCCTGCTAACTTCCATCCCTCGGCCTATCCCTCCACCTTCAGATCCTGCATCTTCAGCTTCCAATTCCAAAGCTCCAATGGACATTTCTGATGTGGATTGAGTGTGGTTGTATCTTTTGATAGGGCTTTCATACTGCTCTTTGAATCATGTAATGATATTTCATTAATATAAATATTCTATATTGTTTCTTATTCTATTTCTTTTTACTAATCACAAAGGGGGAGAACATACACCAAAAGTAATTTCATATCCATATCACATTAATCTCTGCTACATGTGTGAACATACACCAAAAGTAATTTCATATCCATATCAAATTAATCTCTTCTACATGTGTGAACATACACCAAAATTAATTTCATATCCATATCATATTAATATCTGCTACATGTGTGAACATACACCAAAATTAATTTCATATCCATATCACATTAATGTCTGCTACATGTGTGATAGATGTGTTAAGGCTTATCTGTAACACCTATTTATTCTATTGACTTATCTTTGACAATCTTATAATTATTCTAAAGTTTAATGGCATAATATGTGATTATCAAAAAGGGGGAGATTATTGGAATCACCTATTTTGATAATCCCAAATCATGTTTAATTCTATAATGGGTTAGTTGTTTGATAATTTATTTCAATCTATTTTAATCTCATGACTTTATTGGCATCAATTTACACCATAAAATTTTCTAAGTCAATGGTCACTGTTGAAGGTTACTGGTAAGAGGTCACTATTTTTTAGGCCACTATCAAGGTCAACTTTGAAGACCTTACTGATGAAGGTTACTGTTATAAGATCTACAGTTATGAAGTCTATAGTTGATAAGTCTACTGTTGATAAGTCTACCGTTGGACAAGTCTACCATTAGGGAAGTCTACAGTTGGTGAAGTCTACCGTTGATAAGTTTACCATTGGACAAGTCTACCGTTAGTGAAGTATATAGTTGGTGAAGTTTACCATTGGATAAGTCTACCGTTGATAAGTCTACCATTAGACAAGTATACTGTTAGTGAAGTCTACAGTTGGTGAAGTCTACCGCTGGATAAGTCTACCGTTGATAAGTCTACCGATGGAAAAGTCTACCGCTGGAAAAGTCTACCGTTAGTGAAGTCTACCATTAGACAAGCCTACCGTTGGCGAAGCCTGCTGCTGGATATGCCTACTATTGGAAGTCTGCTGCTGATTAATATTGTTGCTGAAGATGATACCGATTGACAGGATACTGTTACCAGTCTATTGATAACTTATTCTATACTTTATCCATTTTCTTAATATATTCATAATGGTCATATTGTGCTAACTTTAATGCTTCTGACTTAATTAATGCTTATTGTAGACATATTAGGAGATCATATTTTGACAGTACGAGGTATGAGAAGGATTGCATGTGATATACCTACTCCTATTTTTGGACCTTAAATATGAAAGAAGAAGACCGGGGAAGAAAGATATATATATATATATACAAGCACAAAGAAAAACAAAAAAGATGATACAACAAGTCCAGAAGTTAAATACATTACTGAAGAACAAGAAGAAGAACACTCTAGTGCATATACTGAAAATCCAAAAGCTTAACGAAGATCTTTTTGACGAACATAATCAAGGATGTCCTTCTATGCTTCATCAACTCCCTTATACCAAGAAGTTGAACATTTCCTGGAATCTAGTACCTGGAAGTTGCGATACTTTTGTTTTTGATACAACTTGCAGAGAATAAAAAAACCTTAATTTCCTCAACTCCAAGAAGTCTAGGGCTGATATTCAAACACACAGAGCATTCTAAACTCCATCATAATTTCTCTGGCTCTATTGTGTTCCTTATTTTACATTTCTGAGGAGTGTGTGTTTGTTACACACACATACTGTCTCTTATGATTTAACTGGGGGATACTGAAAATCCTCACTCAAAACTCTCTCACCCTTGTTTTTCCACACATAATTGTGGAAGAATCCTTGTGCGACTTGGTTTCTTGTTTTCCCACGCATAATTGTGGAAGAAGGCTTGTTTGTCTTGGTTTCTTATTTTCCCATGCATAACTATGGAAGAGGTTATAGAACCTGGACAGTTTATAAAAACTGTTGTAAACCCTGATACAGGTTGTGCATCAAGTTTATTTATATAAACTACTTGGTGGTAGGTGATCACCAAGTGGAGAGGATTAAGTCTCAGCTTGAGACTGAACCTCTTGTTTATCTTATTTTGCTAATCCTCATATACTCTATTTTATTTTATCCACTTCTTATATTTTTTAAATACATAAAACTGTTTTTACAATCACTCTGATAGTTAGTTTTGGTTAGTGTGTATATGTGCTTAATTTAGTAAACCTGTTTCAAAAATTGAATTAGTGTTTACATTGATTCAATTGAGGATTAATCAACCTTAGAGAAAATTGTTGAGCAATTAAACACTTATATCTCTACTGCCTTAATTGACTGGGTTGTTCTGAATTGGGGGATTTTAATCATAAAGTTTTTAATATAAATTTTAATTGGAACTCAATTCACCCCCCTCTTGAGTATCCAATCTGACCAACAATTAATAATCTTACCAAACAATAATATTTTAATAATAAGATAAATTTTTTCTATAAAATGGTTTTTATGACTTCTTTATTTTGTTAAATATTAGTATTATCAAATAAAATAGGATTTATATAAATAAAAAATGGATGGATTCCAATCATATGAAAAAATAATATAAGTATGAGGTGAAAGAGTTCATCAAGTTTGAAAAATATCACATACATGACCCTTCTCAAATCCTTTTTCTGTGTTCATGCTATTGTTATTCAAGAATAATTAGTCCAGATGATTTGTAAAGAAACTTGATCTATCATGGAATAGATCAAAGTTATAAATGTTGGACTAAACATGGAGAAAAACTAAATGTAGCATGTGAATAGGATAAGACTGTGTTTTATGAATCATTTGATATGATTAAAAGTGCGGAAAATGATGAAGAACATATTAAGGATGTGATTACAGGTGTGAACAATGAAGAAGATCATATTGAGGAAATTCCAATGACAATTGAAGATGAACTTTTTGATTGTCTAAAATTCTTCAAGAAGTTAAAGAGTTGTGAAAAGATGCCATTGTATGCTAGTTATACTAAATATACATCATTGTCATCCATATTAAAGATATATAATTTAAAAGATAGAAATAAATGGAGTGATGCCAATTTTACTGAAATACTGGCTCTCTTGGATGATATGCTCATAGAAGATAATGTTCTTCCTTATTGATCATACAATGCTAAACAAATGCTACATTTAATGGGTATGATATATGAAAGAATACATTTCCATCCAAATGACTGTGTACTATTTCATAAGGACTAAAAATTAGTTAAAAAATTCCCACAAAGTGTGGTTCTTATAGATACAAGAAAGATGAATTGGGTACAATGAAGGTTTTATGGTACTTTTCAATCATTCCAAGATTTAGGTGCCTCTATGGAAGTAAGTAAACTACAAGAAAATTTATGTGGCATGCAGATAAAATAAATAAATACGGTAAACTTCATCACTCAATGGACTCTCCTTAGTGGAAGAGAATTGATCATAGGTATCCCGAATTTGGAAATAAGCCAAGAAAAATTCGTCTTGTGCTATCTACAGATGGAGTGTTTTTTTTGAGTTTTCAAAGCATCACTGATAGTACATGGATGGTTATGTTAGTAAATTTTTACTTTCCACCATGGTTATTCATTAAATGAAAATACATTATGTTATATCTACTTATATCAGGACAAAAACAACCGAGTAATGATATTGATGTATATTTGGCTCCATTAATTGAATATTTGAAAGGTATTCAAGTGATACATTGTATGATGCTTATATAAATGAATATTTCACATTGAGTGCCATGTTGTGCAAGACGATAAATTATTTTCTTGCTTATGGAAATTTTTCAGGATATAACATTAAAGGAACTCAAGGGTGTCCCATTTGTGAACAAGGTACATAGTCAATTAGGTTGAAACATTCATCAAATAAAGTGTTATTAGGACATCATATATTTCTACCCTGATGACATTAGTACCAATCTTAGAAGACATAATTTAATGATAGTTCAAAATAATGTACAAAATCATCTCCACTAATAGCTGATCAACTATTTGATAAAGTAAAATATATGTAAACTACTTTTGGAAAACTTTTTCCAAAAACCTTACCAAAATCGGTTGGGAAAAGATATCATTTTTTAATTACCATATTGGAATTGTTTCAACATCAGAAATTTTCTTGATGTTATGCATATTGAAAAAAATGTATGTGATAGTGTCATTGGAATGTTACTAAATGCACCAAAAAAAGGAAGGAATTAAGGCTAGGTTGAACATGCTTGACATGAGAATATGAGAAGAGTTTGCGCCCGTGAAGAGAGAAAAACAAACTTTTCTTCCTCAAGATGTTTACACTCTTTCCAGGAAAAAGAGATATCAGTTTTTATAATTATTTAATTATGTAAAGGTTCCATAGGGGTATTCATCAAATATCAAGAATATCATCTCAATAAATAATTCAAAGTTAAAGGTTATGAAATCACATGACTGTCATGTTTTGGTATAAGATATAATGCTTGTAGCATTATGTTTCATTTTTCCCAAGAATGTATGTTATAAATTAACCAAGATCTATTTATTTTTCAAATCTATACATATTAAAGTTATTGACCTGAGAAAATTTCCAACTATGGAAAAGAAATTATTGTCATATTATGTGAATTAGAGATGTTCTTCCAGTCATCATTCCTTGATATGATGGTTCAGTTGATGGTTAACTTAGTAAGAGAGATTCAACTTTGTATTCATATACATTATAGATGGATGTACCCCAATGAACGTTGTATGAAGATTTTAAAAGGGTATGTCAAAAGTCAAAGTCATATAGATGGTTTTATTGTGGAGTGATATGTTGTTGAGGAAGCTATTGAATTTTATACTAACTATCTATTCGATGTGGAAATCATTGGTCTACCAAAATACCATCACATCAGAAAACTTGTGGGTGAAGTAATTTATAGAATAGATGTTTTCACAATTACTATTATAGATCAGGACCAAGCCTAACATTATGTTTTACATAAAATTTTATAGGTATCCCCATATGTTGAAACTCACAAAGTAATTCATAGGCATTTAAATCCATCAAGTCATGAAATATGGATATCAAATACACATAATCCATCATTTATAGGATAGGTTTGAGACTATATTTTTAAGAATTCAACTAAAAATCTGAATTCAATTTCAGAATGAATTAAATGGCTTGATATAGGACCAAGTGTTCATGTATTATCTTATAATGGTTATGTAGTTAATGGTTATATGTTCTATATAAATAAACATGATGAATGCAATACCATGCAAAATAGTAGAGTTACACTTGTGGATGAAGTGATGCATGTATTTGGTAATAAGTACAAAAATCCAATGTATGAAAATATTTCATACTTTGGAATTATCAAAGAAATATGGGAGTTGGAGTATACAACATTCCAAGTGTGGTTTTTTCAATAAAATTGGTTTGATAACAAGAGTGTTGTGAAAATAAATTAATTGGAATTCATGAAAGTGGAATTCAGTAAGGAAGGGTACAAAGAAGAACCATTTATAATGGAATCAAAAGCAATACATGTATTTTATGTTCCAGATCCTGCAAACCAAAAGTGGTCAATTGTTCTGTTATCAACCAAAAACAATGAAATGTTAGATTTCAATTCAACCATGGATGACCCTTTCATTGGGACATCAAAATCATCTCATAGTTTTCTTAATGTAAACGAGGTTTCATTTGTTAGAGGAGACCATAATGAAGGGATATGGATACTCAATACAGGGGTTAAATCCCTTCAACCATTAAAAAAAGAGAGTGTTTAATAATATGGTTATATTTTTTTGTAATATACATTGTGTTACCTCATATTATTATATATTCACTGTTGTATTTATATAATGTAAATTAAATGTCCATATAATTATATAGATAATCACTTCTACTCATGTCGATGCTCCCAATCATGAGGAACAACAGGTTTCTCAACATGTTGGTTCTCCCCATGTAGAGGAACAACAACCTTATGCACTTACTGATGCTACCTATCTAGAGGAACAAAAGATTAAAAATGTTGAAGCCGAGGAAATGGTAGATGGTGAAAAAATGGTGTCCCCAAAAAAAGAGCATCGTAGTGTGATGATGCTAACAAAAATTACTAAGGCGAGAAATAAAGGAATCAAATTCAAGGTTGGGTGGAATGCATGCAGCTATCCTGTTAACCCTAAAAGGCCATCTTTAGTAGTTATATTGGGATCACCACTCAAATGCATGTACCGATTGATGTAGATTTATGGAAAAATGTTGTGCCTATGATTAAGACACTGATTTGGGAAGATATTAGGGAAACATTATAATGTACTTTCTTTATTTTAATAAAAAATAATAATGAAATATCGAATTAATCTTTATTATCCATTGAATAGTGTATTTATAGTAGATGAATCCCAAATGAAATTTGTATTAATGCTTACTGGAAAGGATTATAGTGGATTTAAACCAATTCTTACGAGGTATCGTATCAAATATGCTGAAGGGAAAATAAATCCTCCCCCATCTCATATGTATGTACACTTAATAAACCAACAAGTGTGAGATGTGTTTATTAGTTTTCATGAGGAGACATCTTTTTAGGTACATTGTGACTGGTAATACATTACTTGGAAACATGTGTATTAATCACTTTGATTAAGAATTGTTAATTTATGAAAAATCAAATAAGTGCTAAAAATAAAAAAAGGTAGACAAACCAATATACCCCTATCATAAATCAAGTATGGTTTATGATTCACTTGAGAAAAATGGTGTATATTTTAAATCTACTGTAATACTTTTATATTACATAAAAAAACATAATTATGTTACTGTGTTTATATTAAGATTGATGAATCTAAATACAAATCCACTTTTATCCCACATCATGTGTTATGGAAGGAGGAATATGTAAATAAAGAAGGGATACTAATAGATGAAAACACCCCAAAAGTATGGGAAGAATGTGTAAGTATGACATAATATTTTTTTTCTTTAAATCATTATTACATAATAATGATTACTTATTTTACTATATTTTTTATCCAAATTATACATAAGAATCATCATCATCTGTACCTGATGAAAAAATAATATCAGTGGCCTTGAAGTAGCCAAAATAGTATGGTTGTGTCAATGGTGTGAGTTTTAGGGTGTCACCCCAAAAATATTTTGAGAAAAGAAATGAACAGGGGGATAAAGATAAGAAAATGTAAGATCTAGATGCCTGATTAGATACTATTTAAGAAAAATTTAATTAGTAGTCAGAGTTGTTAGAAAATTTTATGGGAAGTAATGAAAGAGAAGAAACAATACAAGAACAACCACTACATGAATATCCCCCACCCCCACCAGCTTTGAGGTGATCCATTCCCCTAAAAGAGATGTCTTATAAGAGGTAATCAATATTTTCATAATTGTTTCTATGAAATGTGAATCAAGAAAACATTGATACCTTTCCTGTATTGATATTATATAGGGTAAAAATGATTTTAATTTATATCTATCAAAACCCACTTATATCCTTATTATGAGGGATACTGTGTATAATATCCAAGGAGATATTCTAGACAATAGAAAAACTTCTAATAGGTCATGTTAGAGTGGATATTAACATAGCTGAATAGCTGAGCACTAAGCTACTTTTTCCACTTGATGATGTATATATTCATATAGTCGAGAAATATATTAGAACATTTATATCATGGCTATTAGATCTTGTAAAAAACATGTCAACAAGGAGGTATTCATTTTTAATTTATTTTTCATGAAATTTTTTTAACAATTAATGAAAAAAGGTCTGAATCGAGGAATGTTATTATATATGGAAAATGGGAAGGGGGTGAAATAGAAGTTCGAATAGAAAATATCTAAAGAATCAACTAAGCAATTGAAAAGATCTTCACAAAGCATATTTAAGCCGCCCTTTCAACTTCCACATTTACTAAAATTAAAGGTCTATGTGAATACAATTTTAGAAAGTGGTAATACAACCCAAATTAATTTTAAAGAACAGATGTATAGAGAGGCCATTAGAGACTATATTAGTCTTGAGAATGTAAATGAAATCCTCATGCATGAATCACTAGGAGTCACAATTGTAAATGTATACATGAGGTGTGTTTTCATGATTTGTTTTTCCAATAGCTAATCTACTATGTTTATTATTACTAAATACTATTCATAATTTTTATAGGAATATATATGAATACTAATTGAAGGGAAAACCCTATGAATAGAAATTTAGACTCATTATTCCTCACATCACTTCTACACAACTATTACCATCAGAACTAAAGAAATATGAAGGAATAGTAGACAAACAAGACACTATGTTTGGAAGAAAACTTACCGAGAACATACTCTTCTTAATAAAACTGATCTAGGGTTAAAACTATACAATTTAATCATATCAAATATATTTTCATTCATTTCCTTACTTATTCCTTTTTGTTTTTTAGGTAGCATTGGTTTCTCATTACAGTCAATTTGGTTACTCCAAAGATTTATTTTCTAGATTCAATGAATGGATACCCAAAAAAATGACCACACATGATGAAATTTATCAATTTGTAATAAATTTCATGTAGCATTTTACAGATAAACTAAAAGTTATATTTTTTATATTATGTTTTAATGAAAATTATGTTATGATAGGGTGGTGTTTAAATATCGTTAAAATCATTGCATGAGGACAGTACATGAATACAATGAGCCTATTGACTTCTATAAGTGGATAAGTATTGGGGGTATATATAATAATATTTCATTATCAAAACCTATATAAAAAAATTACTTATTTTTATCAATGTTTCTATTGTATCTGAAACAAACCAATGGAAAATATTGTGGTTATTATGTATGAAAATTTATAAAAGATATTGTATACCATAAAAAATCTAGCATCCTTGAAGAGGCATTTTCAAGTATAATTAAAATTTCATTTAAAATATTTATTATTAAATTATTTATTTATATTTTTCTAGTACTACTATAAATTTATATAGTCCTCATATTATAAAGATGAAATATATTTGTTTAGAAATAAATAGGAAGCATACATGGTGGAATAATGTATATATAAATCATAAATATGTGACTTCCTAAAACTTATTTAGTTAATTTTATCATCATTTTATGCCAATTATGACTTTAAGTTTATGTTTTTAGTTTAAAATTGATATTTTAGTTTAAAACACACGTCACATAATCTTAAAACCAAAAAAATTCATTCAGATTGATTCAATAATTTATGGAAACAATTAATAAGCCATTTGTGAGATATAGGAATCATCCACACCTTAATTTGATACATGGTGTTCCTTTTATGACTAAAAGTGTATATTATTAGTTTAAAATTGAAATTTTAGTTAAAAAATTATGCCACTCATTGAAAAATGAGAAAACACATTTGTATTGTCTTGATACTTTATGAAAATGATTTATAATTTATTTGTGACATGTAGTAATTAGTCTCATGCCAAGATAACACATGATGTGACTAGTATAAATCAAAGTGTGTGTTTTCAGTTTAAAATGACATTTTAGTAAAAAATAAAAGTGAAATACTAAAAAACAAGAAAACACATTTGAATTGTTTTGATACTTTAGGAAAGTGATTCATAAGTATTTTTTGATGTGTTGGAATTAGATACACCTCAATACGATGCACGGTGTGCCCATTATGACTCTAAGTGCGACTTTTTATTTAAAAAATGAAATTTATGTAAAAATATAAGTTACATACTCAAAACTAATAAAACACATTTTTATTGTTTTGATACTTTAGTATAATGATCCATAAGTCATATATGATGTGTAAAAATCATCAACACCTCAATTTGATACATGGTGTGCCCAATATGACTCAAAGTGTCCGTTATCAGTTGAAAATTGAATTTTTAGTTCAAAACATGAGTCACTCACTAAAAAATAAGAAAATTCACTCCCATTATCATGATAGATTAGGAAAATGATTTTAAGTCATTTTTGACATCTAGGAATTAGCCACATGTAAAACCAACACATTATGTGACTGTTATGACTCAAAGTGTACATTTTCAGTTTAAAATGGCATTTTGTAAAAAAGACAAGTGATATACTCAAAACTAAGAAAACACATTCATATTGTTTTGATACTTTTGGAAAATTATCCATAAGTCATTTTTTACATGTAATAATCATCCACACCTCAATATGATTCATAGTGTGACTGGTATGACTCCAAGTGTGGCTTTTTATTTAAAATCGACATTTTATTAAAAAAGAAAAGTGACATACTCAAAATGAAAAAAACACATTCATATTGTCTTGATAATTTAGGAAAACAATAAATAAGTTATTATTGATATGTAGGAATCAACCGCACCTCAATTTGATACACGATGTGCCTAGTATGACTCAAAGTGTTTGTTATCACTTTAAAACTGAAATTTTAGCTCAAAACATGTCTTAATCACTAAAAATTGAGAAAACATTCTCTAAATGTCTTTAAAATTTAGGAAAATGATTCATAAGTATTTTAATTTATGTAGGAATCAGTCTCACCTCAAACTGACACTCAATGTGACCAGTATGACTCGAAGTGTGTGTTTTTAGTTTTAAATGACATTTTAGTAAAAAACACAAGGGACAAACTCAAAACCAAGAAAACACATTCAAATTGTTTTTATACTTTAGGAAAATAATCTATAAGTCATTTTTGATGTGTAATAATCATCCACATCTCAATCTAACATACTGTGTGATCAGTATGATTCCAAGTGTATATTTTTATTTAAAATTGAAATTTTAGTAAAAAAGATAAGTGAAATACTTAAAAATGAGAAAACGTATTCAGATTTGTTTTGATACATTTAGACAATGATCTGTAAGTCATTTTTGATGTGTAAGAATTAGCTTCACCTCAATATGAGACATGATGTTTCCGATATGTCTCAAAGTGTTTGTAATCAGTTTAAAATTGACATTTTAGTTCAAAACATGTATCACTAACTAAAAACTAAGAATTCATGCTTGTATTTTCTTGATACTTTAATAAAATGATTCATAAGTCATTTTTGACATGTAGGAATTAGTATCATATAAAATCGACACAATATGTGACTGGTATGACTCAAATTGCGTGTTTTCAGTTTAAAATGAAATTTTAGTAAAAAAGACAAGTGACACACTCAAAACGGAGAAAATTAATTCAAATTATTTTTATACTTTATAACAATAATCTAGAAATCATTCATGATGTGTAGGAATCATTCACACCTCAATCCGACACACGGTGTAAATGGTATGACTCCAAGTCTGTCTTTTTATTTAAGATTTTCATTTTAGTAGAAAATATAAGTGACATACTCAAAACTAATAAAAATAATTTGGATTATTTTTATAATTTAGGAAAATGATACAGAATTAATTTTTGATGTTTAGGAATTATCTACGCCTCAATTTGATACACAATATTCCCAGTATGACTCAAAGTGTTTGTTATTATTTTAAAATCGACATTTTAGTTCAAAACACGTGTCACTCACTAAAAACCAAGAAAAAACACTAGGATTGTCATGATAATTTAGGAAAATGATTCATAAGTCATTTTTGACATGTAGGAATCAATATGATGTCAAACCGACACATGATGTGACCGATATGGCTCAAAGCGTGTGTTTTTAGTTTAAAATGACATTTTAATAAAAAACACCAGTGATATACTCAAAATAGAGAAAACAAATTCAAATTGTTTTAATACTTTAATAAAATGATCGAGGTATCATTTGTGATGTGTATGAATCATCCGCACCTCAATCTGATGCACGATATGACCGGTATAACTCTATTTGTGTCTTTTTATTTAAAATTATCATTTTAGTAAAAAAGGAAAGTGGCATAATCAAAATCAAGAAAACACATTCATATTATTTTTATAGTTTTGGATAATGATCTATAAATAATTTGTGACATTTAGGAATTAACCGTACCACAATATAATACACAGTGTGCCTGGTATGACACCAAGTGTCTGTTATCAATTTGAAATTTAAATTTTATCAATGTATTGTTTCATATTTATGTTCAATTTATTTATTTATAGTATTACTAACATAATAATTATTTTCTTATACAGGTGGATTCTTTTTCTTGAGTTGGGGTGGTTTTTTTAGCAACTGATACCCTGATCAGGACTTTTGATAGGGGTTCGTGTGCCAAAGATAATGAAATCATTTATGTTTTTGAATTTTTGTGATAAATTGTACTTGATAATGTAATTGTACAAAAAAATGTTTGAAATTTCTATAATATAGTGTTTTTTTGTATTATTTATGTAATTATTATTTCAATTAAATTATTAATTTTCTATATCTAGTATTTTTTTCTACTGTTGCCTATTTTTTGCTGCAGTGTGTTGTAATATCAACAAGACACTATATCAGTATGGCCTTTATCAACACTATTTCTATTAGATATTCACTAATATATATAATTTATATGATATTATATATATAGTGTATATTTAATTACATGAATTTGATGCATGTATTATAATTCATGTATTAAATACATGTGATAATCAATATATATATTTGATATATATTTATTTCTCCCAAACAGTTTTATTATCATTTAATTCGTTATGAACATATTAATTGGATTGACTACTCATTGAATAGAATTCAATGAATTATGAGAATAAATGTATATGGATACTTTAATATGGCCGACACATTTTCATTTAATGAAATGTGTCATGGATGGATATATAAAGGGATGTGATCCCTCTTGTTGGAGACAAGCAATTGTGAGAAAGACTCTCATTTCCCTCTTCCTCCCACACTGCTCTTCATCATCTAAGATGAAGGAACTAGATACCCTTCATCATTCAGGTATCATCACGATATGATCACGTATCCATTTTATGGTGTATCCCCCTCAGAGGAAGGTTACTTTTATTCACTATTACGTGATATTCTTTTTAACGCCCCAACCCCAGTTACCCAGAGTCGGTGCATTATTACATAACATTGGCATGATCACAAGAAATATCATGTCTCGAAAGACCGATTAGTTTAGTAGCCTTGGAATAACTAGATACATTAATAAAGTTTAACATTACATCATAAAAATGAAAACTACAACAACATAGTCTTCATAGTCCACACTCTTATCCCCTTATACTATCCCTGCAGGTCATTCATAAATTATTTCTTCACATCCTGGGAAAAATAAAACATAGAAAAGGGGTGAGCTCAAATGCCCAGTAAGGATAACAATATAGCAGAAACATTCATAAATAGGAATAAACATTGAAGGCAATGTATAACTAAAACAAAAGCCTTTTAAACTTGAACTTCAACATAGTATGGAAAAAAATAAAATGAAATAATGCCATTTACTTATTCACATGGATATTTTACTAATCGAATAATCACATGCAATATCAATAACCACTTTCATAATGATGGAATGCATAATGCCAGGCTATCATAACTACATAGCCAAGGCCTCGTGCCAAGACTACAAATAAGATTTTGCCAAAGCCTTATGCCAAGACACTAGTTTGTCTCATGAGACCTACCGATGCATCGAGGAGCTATAGCGGGCTCCACCCATCACATATTAAGTCCAATGCATTCCCATATGAAAAGGTTTAAACATAACATAAACATTTGTATTAAAAATAGCATACAAAATGTCAATACTTTCACCATAAACCATGAATGGTATAAAAATAGCACATCCACAGTCAAACATATCACAAAACCTTCAATACAATATAAAAGTTTTGTATCATAATAAATCAACTTCAATTAAGTGTAAAATCCATCAAAGGATGTTGACATAGATGAAATCAAAACTATTTTTAGAGAAATATCTCTTTATATTTTGAAATCATTTAAGAGTCATATATTTATAAAATAAAAAATTTTCTTTGAAAACATTCTTATAAGCTTGTAAGGGAAGCTTCGACGGAAAATAGCTGCACCCGCCGTATAAGTTAAAAAAAAACATTCTTACCTTAATTCTGTCGAAAAGATTAAAAAGGACCTTGTTTGGAAAACGACGAAAATATTCCTTTATAAACTTCTTATAAAAAGTCAAATAAGGTTATAAATGACTTTAACCCATATTCTGTAAAATAGTAAGAATGTTTTGAAATACATTTTTAAGAAACATGTATGTGGATGATAAAGAGATCCCAGAAGATTATTACATATAAACAACCTCGGATAATGAAGAGATTGCAAAATAAACCCTTACCTTGTACTTTTCCTTGGTTGAGGGTAGGTTAACATCCTGTATAATGGTGAAATAATTGTTATTAAATTATAAAAGAATCATATATATTAATATGATATCATATATGACCTTTTAACATTGCTTTGTTAATACTATCTTACTATTATCATCGTTTTGGGTGTTAACTTACTCGTTTTCTTTGATATGTTTTGTTACGTAAGCCATGTTTGTCATGGATAGGATGTATCTTATTAATATACATAATGATATCAAGTCCTTAAATATTATTTTTAAATCATCAAATGATAATTATACTTGAATGGATACGATGGAGAATGAATCTCATTGCGTTCGTGGAGACGGTAGTCCGTACGTATGCACGAGCGACAATATCATTATTTTGATATTAAAATAATATTTAATTGGATGGTATATCTTATATACAGAATAATTATCATGTTATATTTATTATTTACATGAATTAAACATCATTATTATACCCATCCAAATAATAATAATATATTGAATAACAATTACACCACGACGTGGATACAGTAAGCCGTACGTACGCACGTATGGTGACATGTCATTCAAAGGATGGATAGAATACTGAATATGGTTGTACCATATTTATAATAATATTAAAGTATATAAGAGATACTGGATTCATTATTTTAGAATGATAATAACAAAGAAAGAACAAGTTGAAGAAGAAATGAATTTGAAAAAGGGTGGTGAAAACATTACCTCTTCTTCAGGTTCTTCCTTTTGATTTGATCAAAAGGGCTTCTTAGGTTTACTTTATGATCAAACTAAGGCCTCTAGGTTTTATCTAGGGAAGTTGGGAGATTATTTGGGCAGAGTTTGGCCGAACAAAAAGGCTTTGAAGGTATGAAGTAATGAGAAGGAGGAGTGCCCTTTTATAAGAGGGGTGAGGGGCACCTTTGGAAAAGCTAGAAATATTATTTTATAATAAATTAATATTCGGTTTCTAATGGCTCCAAAGTGGATTATTTAAAGGTTAAGGTGGTTATAGGCCGAAAACCATTCAACCAATATAATTTAGACAGGTTTTGGTCATTATATTAACCTTATATTTTAGTTTTAACTCTTAGTTAATTAGTTTGACACTTACCATGTCACTTTGTATTTTTATATTATATCATTAATAAACTTACTATATACCTCCAAGCGACCCCCAAGTGGTACATTAATGATACAAATATCATGATATAAGTATCTTGGCTAAACCTTAGATTTTTAGGAATTTAATATCAATTAATAATATAATATTTGTTTTAAAAACTCTTTTATGTCAATTTTGACACTATTCAATAGTTGATTTTTGTAAAAATCATAATAGAATGATTACTTCGAAAAAAGTCAATTAAATCAATCCTAATATGTCATATTATCCTAGAAAATTAGTGTAATTCATTAAAAGTCTCAAATTATATTTATTTTGGTATTTATAATATCAATTATTTTAATTTTTCACTATTATGGTAATTACTGCATCATCATTGTGTCATAAATAAATTAAATTATTTAATGTCTAAAAATTATAAATAAAATATCATTATGTAGGAAATAATTTCATATTTCTAATGAATATTTACAATCGAATTTATATTATGTATAAACCTATATTAAAAATGTTGTAGTAAATAAACTTTGATTTTAACTCTTTTAACTCTTCTTTGAATTAAATAATAATAAATGTCCTAATCTAATCCAAGTGGACCTAAATGATAATATTTTATTCCTAAGGTTGTTTTTGGTCGAGATACACATGTCCAATAGAATTAGGACATGTGTTAGGGTAATATTAATATCATTTTTACCCTTAATTACCCTATTTACTTTTAACCGTGGTAAATAAAAGTAAAAAGTTACTATTCACCAAAAATTATTTTCATCTCATTGAACCACATTTTACTTCTTGATATTAACTGTGTCTCTCGGATTTTCGAAATATCATTCACAGAAGTGGTAAAATTAAGTTTTATGAAAAATTCAGTTTTTTAACTACCACTTAGTGGTTTCACTATTCATCAAAAATTGAAGTTTTTCAAAACAATGCCAAAATTTCACCCTAAGATATAATTGATATTCTGAATTCAAAAATGATGTCTATTTTACAAAATTCCAAACATATAAGTTGCATTAATTAATTTTTTAATTAATTCCCGCTGTTACAACAAATAGCGTGTTTTTAAGAAACAATATATATCAAAAGATTGACAATTGTTTATGTCCAATTTCAAAGTGAAATTAATTCTAATGAACACCATTGGATAAAATGGTAAAAATATATTCTAATTATACTTTAAAACCACTAAATAATATAATTTATCACTATAAATTATTTTGATTAAAAAGTTGTTTTTAAGTATTTTTCACTATTCATAAAAATTGGAAGTTCTCAGAAAAATACCAAAAATTCAACTTAGGATAATTTTGATATTTTGAATCCAAAAATGAAGTCCATTTTGAAATATAAAATATATATAATTTCAAAAAGTAGGTATTACTATTCATAACGGCTAGTTTGATTGGTTGTGGCGTGTTAGAACTCGATGTTGCGTACAACACACGCTATCACATTATTCAAAGAGAAGCATACCGTAGAAGCTTGGGGTGTTATGTTCTTCATGCATTCTTATTATCTAAGGAAGAAGACTGTTGTCGTTGGCGATTTACAAGTACGTTGTTTTCACAATTTTGATTTATGTATTAACTCTATAAGGTAGATATTCTTGTGTTTGGATTATCTTCTACTACATAAGGTCATGTGATGATCATACAAAAACCATCAATGATATCAAAGGGTAGGATTCTTTGACGAATCAATACATTTATTGATTTATGAAAAATTCATTTTAATAATAATACAAGATTTTTCAAGCCTAGAAATAAAATATGAAAAGTTCATACATATTAATCTTGTTTATGAAAATTAGTAAAGTATTTATTTTAATCAAGATAATTCAATTTTGAATTGAATTATTTTATTTTTAAATTATTTATAAATAATAATAATAAAGGGGTATTTTGAAATATTTATAAATTAATTAACTATAAAATGTTTATAGTTAGTTGATAAATATATTTTTATTAAATACATTTTGAAAAATGGAATTCACAATGATATAGAAATAAATTGTTTATTTAGAAATCATAAAAGGTGATTTATAAAGAGTTTATAAATTCCAACATATATGACATTTATATTATATTAAAATGTTTATAAAATAGATATTGAATTATAAAATGTTTATAGTTCATGAAATATCACATAAATTTCATTTAATATAAAATGTGTGAGGGTTCACATTGAAAAGAATATAAATGTTTATATTCATGCAAATTTATAAAAATTTTATAATTAGTATTTATTTATGAATAGTTCTTAAATGTTTATCTCATGTTTAAATATTTGAATTGTTCACTTATTTAAATGTTATTCCCAATTTTATTCATAGTTATAAATTGTTTTTATTATGAATATATGTATGAAAATGTTTATATGATGAATTGATTCTCGGATAGAGCCTTTCATATCATTCTGGACCTTGAATAATGGCTATTTATTTATTAAATAAATTTAACTGCATTATTCATTGATAAAAAAATAAATATTATATCTACTAAAATAACAAATAAATATTTATTAAATATTTCATCCGCAATATATTCACTCGAATAACTAGTGAATAAATAAATGTGATCAAGAATACATGAATAATTATTAAACCACAACCGAGAATAATATTTATTCAACTTGTTAAATAAATAATTTATTATTTAACTGAGATACTGGATACACTTAGTGTGTGATCCTCTACACCTCTTTCTTGTTGGCATTAGGTGGGCTTGCCTAAAGTCCAAGATTACTATCTATCAATAGGTTAAGGAACCCAAGAGAAAGAAGTTAATGTCACAACGAAATGTCACCTCATCCAAATGCTTATCGTGTAATGTAACCCCTTTGTCTCGATATCTCCAATCAAGCGGGTTGCATGAAAGTTCCATCAACCCATGCATTTGATTTCTCATTCTTTGACTTCCCAGAATTGAACTTTCCTATAGAAAACCATGGCCATAGATTTATTTAGGCTATATCATTCCCATCAAAGGTCCTGAGATATCTACTTCCATTAAGTAACATAAGTGACAAATCCTTTCTTGTATTATTCATTAATGCAATATTACTCGTGATGCACCCAACATACCCTACCTCACTACGAACGTATATTGTCATGGTTTTTGTCAATACATCTAAGTGCATGATTCATAATACCCATTAATAATAATCTTAAAGTCTAAGGACCAATACACACATCCAAAGATAGGAACATCCAATGACACCTAGGAATGTGGATTTCCTACTGGCGGGTCTCGTTCTCATAATATCCTCATGGATATTACCAAGAGCATACACCATGAGAAGGTGCCTCAAAGTACTATGAGTCTCCACCCCTGATGTCCTGTATTATTTATGTCCCTTAAAATGATATCATCCGACCATAGAACATATATTCAAGAATAGTTTCTTGGCACTTCTGGGTTCTCATCATACCAGGGATCTGCTATGACCTTTTAGTGATATAGTTACTCTTAGGATATTATCACATAAAATGTCAAGCGGAAGAACAATCATGATGTGATAATAATTTTATCTATATCCATACAATGAATACATGTTTATCATAAAGTGCAAAGAAGTTGGTTTCTAGGTCACCAACTCCAACAGAGTCCCACTTTCACTAAAACCAACTACTAACAACCTTCAGTCTGCTAGCTCTCATATGATATTCATGCTTCTGATGAGATAGGCCTCTAGTAAAGGGGTCTGCCACATTCTCTTCTATGGAAACTTTTCTCACTGAAACTTCACCCCTTTTATAAAAATACCTCAAGAGGTGATACTTTCAGAGTATGTGATTTGTCTGTTGATGTGATATTGGATCTTTTGTAAGATCCACCACTGTAGTATTATCACAATACAATGTAATGGGATCCTTACTAATAGGTACCATATCAAGTTCCTAGAAAATGTTCCGAATCTAGACAGCTTCCTTGGATTCATTAGAAGTCACTATATATTCAGACTTCATTGTAGAATCAGTGAAAACTGGATACTTTGAACTCTTTGAGCTCACAACTCTTCTATTGATACAAAAAACATATCCTAATTGTGACTTTAGATCATTCTAATTTTGCTGAAAACCATCATCAACATACCCTTTGATGACAAGCTCATCGTCTCCTCCATACACTGGGAACATATCCTTAGTTCTTATAAGATAATTAAGGATAGTATTGACAACAGTCCAATGTTGTTCTACTGGATCTGCTCGATATTCGTTTACCATGATCAGCGCATAGGAAACATCAAGTCTGGTACATAACATGGAATACATGATAGATCTTATCGCTAAAGAGTATGGAATATTACTCATTATATCTTTTTACTATTATGTATGGGGACACATTTTCTTAGAAAGATGTAAGCTATATGAAATTGGAACCAATACCCTCTTGGATTGTTCAATACTAAATCTCTTTAGTATATGGTCAATGTATATACTTTGAATTAGTCCAAGCAGCCTCTTGGATCTATCACAAATGATCTTGATCCCTAGAATGTAGGCTGTTTCACCTAAGTCCTTCAAAGAGAAGCACATGTTCAACTATTCCTTGACTGACTGTAAAACTGGTATGTCATTTATAATAAAAAATATGTCATCAATATACACTACTAGGATAATGACCACATTCCCATTAAATATCTTGTAAACACATGGCTCACATTCATTTTTAATGAAACCAAATTCTCTTATGGCTTTATTAAATCGAATGTTCCATGACATGGATGCTTTCTTTAATCCATAAATGGATATCTAAAACTTGAATACCCTTTTAGCATCACCTAGTATCACAAACCCTTCTGGTTGTGTCATATAGTCATCTTCCTAAAGGTTCCTATTAAGGAATGCAGTTTTGACATCCATATGCCAAATCTCATAGTCATTGAAAGCTGTTATGGAAAGTATGATTCTTATGGATTTGAAAATGGAATCTGGAGAAATGGTTTCATTATAGTCAATTCCTTAATGCTGTTTAAAACCTTTAGCCACTAGCCATGATTTATAGGTATTAACTTGACCTTCAATGTCCAGTTTCTTCTTAAATACCCATTTACACCCAATAGGCTTTACATCAACAGGCGCATCGACTAGAACCCGGATTTGGTTCTGATACATGGAATCCATCTCAAAATTCACATCTTCTAGCCATTCTTCTGATATCTATACCGCTTCCTTGTAGGATAAAGGTTCATTGTCCAACAATAATGATTCACTATCCTCTGTGACAAGGAAACCATATCTCTTTGGTTCCCTTACCTCTCTTGTACTCCTACGCAGTACTTGCGTTTTAGGAACTACCTCTTCCACAGGGACTTGTGAAACTTGTTCCTATACCAAATCCTGTGTATATTGAGCATTAATTTCATCAAATTCAATCTTGATCCCACTATTATTTTTGATGATGTGCTCCCTCTTAAGAAATATGGCCTGTCTGGAAACAATCACTTTCTTGTTTGAGGGGTTGTATAGATAGTATCCCTTTGTTTCCTTGGGATACCCTATAAAGATACACTTTATGCCCTGTGGTGCTAGTTTGTTTACTGATAAATCCTTAAAAAATTCCTCTCATCCCCATACATATGTGTGTAACAAAGTGGGTTTCTTTACACTCCATAGCTCGAAGGGAATCCCATTTGTCACCTTAGTTGGTACTTGGTTTAATGTGTATGCCTCAATTTGCAATGTATATCCCCAAAAGGATAATGGAAGATCTGTATGACTCATTATTGACCTTACCATGTCCAACAAGGTATGATTCCTCCTTTCACTAACACCATTCCACTGTGGTGTATAAGGTAGAGTGAGTTGAGATAGAATCCTAGACTCACGTAAAAGGTCAATGAACTATTGGTTAAGATATTCTCTACCTCGATTCGATCAAAGCTTCTTTATCTTATTACCAAGATGATTATCTAATTCATTCTTGAAATCCTTGAATTTATCAAAGGACTCAGAATTATACCTCATTAATTAGACATATCTATATCTACTCAAGTCATCAATAAAAGTAATTAAGTAAGAATATTCACCTCAAGATTCTATTAGAAATGGTCCACACACATTAGTGTGAACCAATACTAGAAGCTTTGTGGCCCTTTCAACCTATCCACCAAATAGTAGTTTAGTTATTTTCCCTTGTAAACAAGTGTGACATCTATCAAGTGGTTTTAGCTTAGAATATTCTAAATAACCATCTTGATAGAGCTCTGTCAGGTGCTTCTCATTTACATGACTAAGGCGGTGATTCCACAACTAGGTGTTGTACGAGTCATGTGAACCTGGTTCGTTATCGATTTCCCACACTTGGTTCTCATAATTTAATACATACATACCATTATTTAAATGTACCATACCATAACATATGATGTCATTATAAAAGTAACAACATTTATTTTCAAACTTGAAAATAAATCCATCTGTATCTAAACTCGATACAAAAAATTATGTTCTTGGTAACACTAGGTATATAATAACATCCACGAAAAACCAAAATCATTCCAGTCGGTAATGTGATTTTGTAGTCACCAATGGAAAGAGAATCTAGCCTCACACCATTGACAACTCACAGATCCACCTCTCCTCTGGAAATTTTCCAAAATCTACTTGGTTCCTACATTTGAATACATATGTGAGCACCAAAAGATATATCTAATACCCAATGTGTAAAAATGGAAAGATTGTACTCGACAATGAATGCACCTTTGGATTCCCCTCACCTCTAGATGCAGTTTCTCTTCCAATGGTATGACTTTCCATATGAAAAGAATACCACATCCTTCTCCTTGCCTTGCCTCTGGATCTTCTTCTTCTTGTTCATATGGTGCTTGAAGGTTTTTGATTGTTTATAAATATTAGGTCCCTTTTCCTTGTCCTTACTCTTCCTATTCACCATAAGGAATATGGGTTTTTCACACCCCATGTCCTTATCAACTTGGAGAATCAGGGTAAGAATCTCTGATAAACTCTTCTAATTATTGCTCATATTGTAACTCATAATAAAACTAGAGAAGATATTAGGTAGCGATGATAGTATGAGATCTGTATGTAACTCATCTGGGAATTTAATCCCTGAGATGTCCAGATGCTCGATGTAGCCAATAAGATTGACTACATGTGGTCCAACCATCATATAATCTCCAAGATTAGTAGTGAACAAAGCGTTGGAGATCTCATACCTCTATTGTCTCGCCTTCTCTTGATAGAGATACTGAAGGTGAGATATCATGCTATAAGAATCCATTTCCTCATGTTGCCACAAGAGTTCATTGGTAATGGATGATAGAACGAGGCACTAAAAATACATAGTGTCATTCAGATGTTTCTCATACACATAGAGTTCCTCATTAATCACTTCATTTCTAGGAACAATTGGTAAAGGATCTTCCAGCACATAAAGTTTCCTCTCATGATGAAGGATAACCCAAAGGTACCTTTTCCATTATTAGAAATTAATGTCGGTGAGAAGGTTTTCCTTCTCGAGTATGGATCACAATGATATGTTTGATGTAATTTTTTGATGCTGTTTCTACAAATAATATGAACAAAATTTTATCACTTTCTATTGATAAATATAGAAAATTAAATAAATTAATATCTATTAGTCTCCCACTATTTTGTCAAAACCCAAAAACCCTCACCATTGTCTTTGGAATATCCCATTGCTTGGAAATTTTAGCGATAAGGATCCATATTTCCCCTTGTATTACCCTAACTAGGGTTGGTCAAGATACTTAAAATGTTTTAGGTAGGCATTCCAAATGAGAACTATATTAATTCAAAGCTCCTTGATCTGTTGAGTGGAATCCCCAATCCTAAAATCCTTGATTTTGTATTTTCTTAACCTTTGCTTCATAGTTACACCAAGTCCTGCTAGTGCAATCAAACCTTGATGCAAACTAAGTTAAGTCAACCCAAAACCTCAGATTATAATTCCCCAAAAATTGAAATCACCCCAACTAGGGTTGGTCAAGCACTTTGAACTATGGTTCAATTCTAAAAGAAGTAATGGAAGGCTATACCAACTTAATATTTAATTGAGGGATTTTATCCTTTATACATAAATTTCCACTTATTATCTTTTCACATGCTTGTTAATATTAAGTGGGATATACTTAAGTGATTAACCATGTATAGACAATGTTTACACATAAGTCATTTTATTTTAGTTCCATCTTATATGCCTGTTAGTTCATTAATTATATGATCGCGTCAAACATCCATAATGAATAACCATACAATTGATAGAAATAAATAAAGGTTATGATCACGAGATTTACTATTTTTTAGTTTATGTAGTAGTTGATAAAATAACCCTGACTTAGGTGATAAACACCTTGAACCATTTAAGGTTCGTGTTTACAGCTTTCCATCTATCCACCTTTGTATCTCCTTGGATTGGTTTCATCTCGGATCCTAACTTGAACCACCTCCACTAGCTTGGGAGCTCCATCCATTACATATGATTTTAACTCACATGTAGGTGAGGGGTAAATGGGGGTTTACATAAAAGAAATCATGGGCATGTAGGCCCTACATATTAATGAGGATAAGGCATGCAAGCCAACAATTTTAATTTAATAAATAAATTAAAAGGTAACCAATCACATACAAAGGTATGGTGTAGCTCATGATCATCTATATACATGTAACGAATTACGTATTTAATAAAACTAGCATTAAATTATTTAATCATTCTTATTAAGATAAATTACACTCGAATCAACTAATCATTATCTTTAATTAATCAATCATTTTTATCTTAATACTTTTATGAATTTCCTTGAGATTCTCATCCATAACCTTGTACATAACTTGTACCTTGGAGGTAACCCAATTAATACCCATCCAAAACTAACCAGCATGTATTTATACTTGTATACACTTTATTCTTTGTGACATATAACATGCACGTAGAATTATAATTGTTATACAACTCATACATGATGTGAAGATCTTTGAACATTACAGAAATGTTAATTACACACACACACACACACACACACATATATCAAACACCTATCACATGTTGTGTCCCAGTTTTACGCCCACACGAAGGTATATGTATCAAGTGTTACATAATATAATAATAAATTTTTTAAATATGAATAATCTGTAAAAATTACATGACATATAGATCTGACTACACAATGTGTATCCTCCTAACCGTCCATCTGAAGTACATTCCTGGGGAAACAATGTGTGAGGTTTACTTCATAAATCTTCGGAGTACACAAAATATACAGTGGACCACATTCCGTGTAGACTCTAAATTACACGATCACTAGCTGGGCAAGCCGTGTATGGGATACATGACTTGACCCTGACCCAAAGGGACTACACACCATGTCTAGTGGGCCACACAATATGTAGTCCGGCTGACCGTGTGCCGGTCTATCCTGTTCAACATACGGTGTAAGAATTAAATGCATCGCATGTGATAAATACACACAACTTGGGTAATTATCATATTACTCCTGATTCATTAAACACAAATATATGGCATATAGATCTGACTACATAGTGTTTACTTGTGTGTTATCTAGATAGAAACATCGGTGCCTCCTAATGAGATCCTCAATTTAATTTTAATCATAAAATTATTCGTTTCTATTAGATCTGTGATAAATGATAAAGGAGGAACAAATAATTAAATTTAGATTAAAAGAACGAGTAAACAAGAATTGAAAAACTAAATTATTAAAGTGTAAATCATCAAAGAATTATTTAAATAATTATAAATGAAAATATGACCCCTCTGATACCACTTGTAGGTTCCGGGCGCAACGGAAGTGCAAGATGTGCGTGTACCCAAATTTAAAAATTCCCATAATCAATGATCAATCAGGGATCAATATGATGATGAATTCTAGTATCCAAATAATTGGATCAAGGATTTATAGAAGAAGGAGAGAATCCTATAATCTAGAAGAGAGGATTGAAATATTTTATTTATAATTAATTTAATTAAATAGAATTACCTCCACGGTGATTCTTTCTTTATTGATCCATTCAACCACAGATCCGAGGTGCATCTTCATTATGATGTAGAATCCAAGGATAAGATTCCTCTAGTGGTTATCCACACATGATCCATGTATCTCTGAATGTCACCGAAAGAGTCTCTAGGTGCTAGCACAAAAGTTACTTGCGCTTGTGATGTCTTCCTTTGATCTTCTTGAGAATCGCTTCTAAAGCATTCTCCTTGATCCGGTGGAGGAGGATCTATCTAATTCTTGAGAGTGTTCTTGGAGAGGGAAGAGTTCTCTTGGCTTGAGAGATTTTCTCCAAGGATTTTGTGCACCAAAAATGTTTGTAAATCACTTGGATTAAATAAGATAATAATATAATGGGGAATTTAATGCACCATGTAATAATAATTAGCAGAAGTGCCGTTACTTATTTTATTATTCCATGTGAAACCCCCATGTCAAATAATAACAACAATGATATTATTTCCACGACACATGCTTAACTCGCATGTTATATTTAAATATTATTATAATCAAATAATATTTAATATTATTTCTCAATGGATCCATAACTTGGCTTGCTAATCCTCCTCAATATTTACAGAACCTTGAATAATGACTATTTATTTATTAAATAAATTTAACTTCATTATTCACTCATAAATAAATAAATATTATATTTACTAAAATAGTAAATAATTATTTATTAAATATTTTTTGCCCAATACATTCTCTCGAATAACTAGCAAAAAAATAAATGCGATCATGCATACATGAATAATTATTAAACCAAAAATAGGAATAATATTTATTAAAATTGTTAAATAAATAATTTATTATTTAACTAAGATACTGGATACACTTAGTGTGTGACCCTGTAGGCCTCTTTCTCATTGACATTAGGTGGGCTTACCTAATGTCCAAGATTACTACCTAGCAATGGGTCAAGGGACCTAAGAGAAAGAAGTTAATATTGTAACGACATGTCACCTCATCCAAATGCTTATCATGTAATATAATCCCTTTGTATCAATATCTCCATTCAAGTGGGTTTCATGCAAGTGCCATCAACCCATGCGCTCTATTTCTCATTCTTCGAATTCCCAGAATTGAACTTTACTATAGAACACAATGACAATGGATTTATTTAGGCTATATCATTTACATCAAAGGGCCTGAGATATCTACTTCTGTTAAGGAACATAAGTGACAAATCCTTTCTCACATTATTTATTAATACTGTATTACTCATGATGAACCCAACATATCTTACCTTACCTTGAACATATGTCATCAATACATCTTAGTGCATAAGTCATAATACCCATTAATAATAATATTAAAGTCTAAGGACCAATACACACATCCGTAGGTAGGAACATCCAATGACACTTAGGAATGATGATTTCCTATTGGCATGTCTCATTATCATAATATCCTCTTGGATATTACCAAGGGAGTACACCATGAGAAGGTTCCTCAAAGACCTATGAGTCTCCACCCCTGATGGCCTATATTATTTGAGTCCCTTCAAATAATATCATCCATCCATAGAACATATATTTAAGAATAGTGTCATGGAACTTCCAGTTTCTCATCATAGTAGGGATCCTCTATGACCTTTTAGTGTGACATCTACTCTTAGGACATTATCACATACAATGTAAAGTAGAAGAACAATAATGATGTGATTAGAAGTTTATTTATATCCATCCAATGAATACATGTTTATCATAAATTACAAAGAAGTTGGTTTCTAGGGAACTAAATCTAATAGTACCTGAGACCATCCTCAAATCGCCTAGATTTTAATTGCTCTTCTCCTATTAGAATAGGTGTGAAGCACTAGAGATCAATAAAACAAGATGAGTAATCCATAACTGATAACGTGCCCTGATCCAGGTGTATGAACTCCTGGGCTCTATCATCCCTCAATGTATTAGGATAGAAGTAATCATATAAGACCATATGAAAGTTCCTATGGGCCATCTCCTGATGAAAATTTGTATGAGTTATGGAATCCCACCATATCTTGGCGGAATCGTACAGTATATACATAGTAATCTCTACTATCCTTTTGGTAGGTGTCTCTAAATGATCAAAAATAGATAGCATGGACTCTAGCCATGAATCTGTAGCCTGTGGTCTTCCATCCCCCCAAAATGTGGGTGGATGCTGCTAATGGAACTCATACGTCAACTCTGCCATAATCAGGTCAGGTTGCGATGCTCCCTAAACAGTTTGCATAAAGCTCAAGAATCCCTCTTGGAACTCTGCCTCAACACCTGTGTCCAGTACTACCATCAATTCCTTAGTAGGAACAACTACCACAAAACTGGGCAAGGCCAGCACCACCCCTTTATCAGCGCTAACGAAAAAGCGCTGATGGGGGGGGGGGGGCTTTATCAGCGCTCAAAAAAGCACTGATAAAGGGTGCCTTTATCAGTGCTAAAAAAACACTGATAAAATTCCCCCTTTATCATCGCTTTTTAGTGCTGATAAAGGCCCCCCCTTTATCATCACTTTTTTTTAGCACTGATAAAGGGACCCCCTTTATCAGCGCTTGTTTAGTAGCGCTGATAAAGGGGGGCCTTTATCAGCGTTTTTTTTAAAAGCGATGATAAAGGGTCGACTTCAAAAAAAAAATTAATTTTTTTTAATATATAAATATATTTATATAGTTATATTGATATAAATATAATATATAATTTTTAAATATATTTTAGATAAGTATAAATGTACATTTACACTTATTATATTTAATATATAAGATATTTAGTGAAAATGGCTTATAAAAAAAATTTAAAAATAATAATTTTCTAATTATTATGGAGTAATAGTCATTTAATAACAATTTGAAGACTAAAAAATAAAAAAAAATTAAAAAAAGATCCAAAATATGTTGAAAACACAACTCGAACTTCAAACGGCCATAACTTTTGATCCGGGTGTCCGTTTGAGCTCTACCATATATCAAATCGAAGCATGCGACGAGCTCTACGTTGCTGTGACCCGAGGATACCCTGTTCAAGCATTTGTCAAGGCCAAAAGAGGCCCATAAGGCCTCCAAAACTGAGTTTTTAGTCAGGGTACCCAGATTTTTTAACATTTTGTAAATTTTCAGCCTCGTTTAAGGGGGTATTATTGGATTTTTTTGGTGGGGACTGAATTTATTCCAAGGTATTAAATTCATATTGATATTATGTCTTTGAAATTTCATCTTTTTTTATAATTCACTGCTATTTATAATCAAATATATAACTATATGTACATATTTTTTTATATATTCACACCTAAAAATTAATTTTTTTAAATAAATAATTAAACATATTTACATATAAAATATATTAGCTTTATCTAAATAATAACTAATATCCATTTTATTTAAAATACCAATATATGAATATTTATATAACTACTATATATTAATATAACTATACATATATTAATATAACTATATATATATATTAATATAACTATATGTATATATTAATATAACTATATATATATATTAATATAATTATATATATATATTAATATAACTATATATATTAATATAAATATATATTACTATACGAATAAATATAACTAAATATATATATAAATAAATAGATATATCATGAATAAGAGAACAAATCAATATAGGGTAGTGACAAAGGCTTTAGGTGCGCAGGGGGGAGGTCTCAAGATCAAATCCAGGTGGAGGCACGGGTGTGCGTGCAAGGGTGATTTAAAGGGCTAGCGCTGATTAAGGGTGTAGGCGGTGTGGGCGGGCGCTGGAGGTGCGGGAAAGCGCTGATAAAAGGGGGCTCAAGCATTGTAAAAATCCCCCCTAAGATTGGCGGTGTTTTTTTTATTTTTTATTTTATTTTTATCAACGCTAAAAAAAGCGCTGATAAAAGGGGTCTTTTATTAGCACTAAAAAGAAAGCACTGATAAAATACCCTTTTATCAGCGCTGATAAAAGGGGTATTTATCAGCGTTTTTTGGAGCACTGATAAAGGGGACCCCCCCTTTATCTTCGCTGGTATTAATAGCGCTTTTTCTAGCGATGTTAATGGCCATTTTTAGCGCTGATAAAGCCATATTTGTAGTAGTGAACAACTGGAGGATCCACTGGTATCCCATGGCCCACCACCTCTAGAGTGGGGTCGTCACCACCCTCCTGGCGTATGAATAGAGGTCATCATGGTGGAATGACTCTACACTTCCAAACACACTCCTCAGTTCAAGATTATTATCAAAGTTCATAACTCAAAAGCATAGATAATGAAATAGGATAGGTAAAAACCTTCCTATATAAGGAAACACCCCTCTACCTACTCCATGAGTCAGTTTTGTGCATCATATAGATCATAAGAAAGATAGTGATACTTCCTACTTCCCACTACTATAGTTAGGTTTGTGTCAAGTCCTTTACTATAAAATGTTTCATTTTCCATTTAATTTTCATATATTTAATTTATTTCATATTTATATATTAATTTCCATTTATCCCATTCATTTTAAGTAGGTTGAACCAAATAATTTTCCAAATTCTGATCCATGAGTGCCTATAATCCTCAGGAACCAAAGCATGGCATCCATCAAGTTCACACCATAACATTCCAGAATACCTATCACAATGACAAGTATATCTCTCAAGACACTTATCCCAATAGCATGAAATAAGTAATACATCCTAAATGGAATGGAATAATGCATGGCATGTGATTTCTTACAAGTGATTAAAATTATGCATGAGATGGCATACCCTAATCTCACTAGGTTGAAAAAAACAGGACCCACAATCATATCAATAATAATATCACAAATCAAGTGTGCCACCCAACGGTGGAATCAAATCAACTCTAATAGTCAAAATCTAAAAAATGACAATTTCATTCGAGGTAATTTGGATTTTTCTTGTACGTGGGTTAGCTATGCCCATGCACAACTCATTACAAAATCCCTATTCGTTCCTATCCCTATCTATTTTCTCAAAACAATAAGAAAACTAGAAAATAATTCCCTTTGATACTACTTTGTAACATCCTAGATCCAGATTATACTGATAGGTGACCTGGGCTTGGTTGACCACATGGCCTCAAGCACATATCCCTAAGTACCAGAGGCTACCAACTAGCAGTGAGGGCCTAGGGTGTGTATGTGGGGAGACTATGCTCTCATCACCAAAGTGCATCACAACATATATACAATATCAGATAAGTAGTGGAAGAAGTAAATCAATCAAATGAAAAATAAACAAGACAAGAATATACAAATCATAACAGAAGGAGTCTCATATACAATGATGATGATACATGTCATATGTATCTAGAAAAAACCCAAAACAAGTGTACATGAAAATTGTACAATACATGGAATAAAATTAAAGAAATTCCAAAAAATATCTCAGCTAGCATCATAAGCCTCAACTTGGTCCCATGCTCCCATGCTCCTAATAAGAAATCAAGATCCTATATCAGGGCACTTTTCTTTATCCATACCTGCAATCATATAGTCTGTTTGGGTACCCAAAGATAACCCAAATAGGGTTTGAGACTAAATCCCAATATAAAACCACCAAAGGTTAAGTTCCATCCAATCATTGAATATATATGAGATAGTGTGTAGGTAGTAATGCAATAGGTAAATGAAGTAATCAATAATAAACATCCTATTAATTCCAGGTTCACATTTTATAATCAATTAATTTAATAATTCAATACCATTTAATTATAAAGTATTGAGACCTAACATAAATCCTAGTGTCCCCCATTATAACATAACTAAGGGATAACTTAACAAGCTATCCATAAGTTTAAGTCAAATATTGAATCCAATATTGTGCCTTGGATTGGCAGACACAACATATAATTTATTTCATTCATTATTCAATTTGGAACTTACGCCCATCCATGAAACTCCTAATTTGGAATCCAGGTATCACTTCAGGTATATCATGAACCAACACCCTACAAGCACATCCATGGAGAACCTCTCAAGAGCCCATGTATCACTCTAGGTGTGGTATAACATCCCTTCCATTCGATTCCATCCTTGGAGGTCCACTAAGGGATCCCAAGTATCACCCATAACATATATGATCAATTACCTTTGAGTCTATCCATGTAATTCATATATGAACCCATGTATCACTCAACATATAATAGTAAATCCCATTAGAGTCCATCCTTGATAGTCTTCTAGGGAGTTAGAGTTTTAGTCGGGCATAAGCAAGGTAGAAACCAATTGAGTCCATCCATGAAATTCATCATTGAATCCATGAGTCACCTAAGGCATATTCATAATCATTCAATACCATTTAATTCTATTTAATCAATTCATTTAATCATTTCATGGTCAAAACTAAGAATAATGCAATTCAACATCACCTAAAAAGGTTACTCAAGGCATATGGTCAATATTAGAAGGCTTTCCTCTTAATTACTCACATGGAAAAATCATTATAATAAGAATCTCATGCTCAACAAACTATTACATGGAATTGGATCTAATTAAATCACATGGTCATTTCATTAAAGAGGGGAACTCAAGCTTAATTAAGCAATTTCATAGAAAGGGTCAAGGGTCATGGTCATTCCATCCCTTCCCATTAATCAATTAAATTATAATTGATACCAAAATTATAACTATAACTCATATCAATTATAATCATCAAATAAATATTAAAATCCCAAGACAAGGGGTAAAGGTAACACCTCAAAGTCATTCAATTCCAAATACCATCATAATGGTATGCTTAATTAAACAAGACACCTAAAAAGGGGTGGTTTCAATTCAAGGCTCTCAACCTCTATTCGTTTAATAATGGGCTCCATTAATTATATAGGACATACCTATCATTTCACTTCAAGGATTAAAATCCATTTAAAGGGAATCACTTTGAGAATTGGGAATGCGACGCAATAACTTTATATAAACAACTCGAATTTAAGGGAAAGGCATGAAACCACCTACGTAGGTCTGTAGTTGTAGCTTGTACAACATCAACTCCTGATTTGACTCATATCAGGATAAAATCAAAGAAAAAATGAAGGACCTAATAATAGGTATATTATATTGTTCCTAAATAGAATATCCGATATCTAGAAGAATGAATAATGGATAAAAATGAATCGATTACTCACCGATGAAAATCTAATGAGATGAGCGGTGCTTGAATGAGATATCAGAGGGAGAATAACCCTCAAATCTAGGAATAACTGTCAAGGGAGAGCTCTCCAAATTATATTTTGATGTGTGGGAGAGTAAAATGGGATTTTAGGTTAGAAATTATTTTAATTATATTTAAAATTATAAAATTACCCAAAATATATAGGTTACACAGTTTAGGGTGCACAATTTGTCAAATCATGTGCCAATCTGTAGGGAAGGGGCACCCCGTACGGTTTTTCAGCATGGTTTACTAACCATGTGAAAACCATGAAAAAAATACTCTATCAAAAATTTCATACATGTGGCATGGATGTGTGCCTCAAGTCACGCAATTTATTCAAACCGTGCGGCCTCCTCTTGTTCTCTACCCATGCTTCACATGGTTAACCAGACTATGCGGCCTGCCCCACATGACTTATACAAACTGTGTGCCAAGATATTTTTACCCAAAAAGCTTTGTTTTGGGATCTATACTATCCCCAGACACCCTCAATACCTATATAACCTCAAAGGGAATTCAAATTAGGCCATATTTAAGAATTTAAACTGATAATAGACATAAATAAAAAGATTCGTACCTTAAAGAAGAACTACGTTCTTACAACTGGAATTCTAGATAGAATTTCAGATCCATTGGAAATCATTTCTAATGATACCTTTAAGTAAAATAACACACACACACACATATTCTTCATAAATTAATACATTTAAACATATATTTCAATATGATTCATAAATTTAGATAACCGTAACTTGATCATTTGATGTCGAATTGAATTGTCGTCTGCAGCCTTGGGACTGCAACGATGTCCTCTCTATGAATTCAATTCATAAATAAATTTTCTTGTCTTAAAATATTAATGTGATCTATTTGATACCAATTTAAGGTATCAGTGAATGTAATGATAGAATATAGGCTAGAGATTTCAAATCTTTCATCATTGGATCCACGTAACTACGTCAAATCTAGTGATACAAAACCTGGTATAGAAGCTAAGGTTCCCATGTAAATAATTTAAGTATAAAAATGAAGCTTAAAATTAACTAGTTATATTTGAAGGTGAATTCATCAACTGCTCATTGTTGAAGACCATTGCTCGGTGTAACCAAATCCGTGTCCCTCTAGATCATCTATATGGGTTAAGAGTGAGTTTCTAAGGTTTCCTAAGATCGATGAGGATTCAAGGATACATTGAAGAAATGCTATTATCAAGTATCTCTATGGATTCATAGTGAGTTCCCAAGGTTGAAAATTCCTAGGGTTTCTTAGGATTGATGGGGATTCAACAACGTCTCTACCACTAAGTTGGTCGATTGCAGCCTGTTTTCTGAAAAAACTTTCCTACATACTTTCTTAAATTGTAGTGAAATGGTGACCCCCACCCCTTACACCCCACACTCCTCAATAACCTAATCGACAATCATTTTTTTGTTAGGTTATAAATTTTTCTTAATCATTCATTTTTTAACCATTTGGTTAATAACTATGTAAAAAATAAAACTCAGACCCTAATCACATTGAACAAAAACATAATTGAAGATGAATCTTTAAATTTCATGGGAAAAAATTATTTTAAAGAAAATATAAAATTGTAAAAAAAAATATTTTATTTTTTATATGACTATAATCATTCTCACAAATCATTTATAATATTAAACTTATAAAAAAAATTAAAAATTAAAAATTTAGTCATTTTTTTTATTTTATTAAAATAAATAACAAAAACTAATCTATTTTTATTTATTAAATAAACAAAATTTTATTAATCAAAACACATATATGGTCTTTATGCAGGTTGAGAGTGGGCTACTAGGGTTTACTAGATTCCTAGGTTTCCTCATACTGGTGGGGATTCAACAGCATCTGTGTGACAAAGGTAGTTGATTATGGCCCCTTTTATGACTAAACTTATCTACATCCCTACACAATGGTGAAATGGTGATCCCTAATCCCCCACCACACACACACACTCTCTCCTCAATAACCTAATCAATAATCATCTTTTTGTTAGGTTATCAATTTTTCCTAATCATTTTATTTTTTAACCATTTACTTATCAATTGTGTAAAAAATAAAACTCACACACTAATCACATTGATCAAAAACTTAAAAGTGAAGATGAATATTTAAATTTTATTGGAAAAAAATATTTTATAGAAAACATAAAATTGTAAACAAAAATATTTTATTTTTTATATGACCATAATTATTCTCACGAATCATTTAGAATATTAAACTTATAAAGAAATTAAGAAATAAAAAAAATTAGTTTTTTTGGTTTTCTATTATTAAAATAAATAACAAAAACTAATATATTTTTACTTATTAGTTAAATAAAATTTTATTAATAAAAACACATATCTAGTCTTTCCATGGGTTGAGAGTGTGTTATTAGGGTTTATTAGATTCCTAGGTTTCCTTGGGTTGGTGGGGGTTCGACAACATCTGTGAAACCAAGGTGGTTGACTGTGGCCCCTTTTCTGACTAAACTTCCCCGTGTCCCTACACCATGGTGAAATGGTGATCCTCACTTCCCCCACCCTCCAGAAACTCCTCAATAACCTAATAAATAATCATTTTTGGTTAGGTTATCAATTTTTCCTAATCATTCTATTTTTTAACCATTCAGTTAACAAATGTGTAAAGAAAACTCACACCCTAATCACATTGAACAAAAACTTATAAGTTCAAATGAATCTTTAAATTTTATGGGAAAAAAATATTTTAAAGAAAACATAAAATTTTAAACAAAAATATTTTATTTTTTGGATGACTATAATCATTCTCATGAATCATTTATAATATTAAACTTTTAAAAAAATTAAAAATTAAAAATTTAGTTATTTTTTCAGTTTTATGTTATTAAAATCAATAACCAAAACTAATATATTTTTATTTATTAATTAAAAAAAATTTTATTAATCAAAACACATATCTAGTCTTTCCATGGGTTGAGAGTGAGTTACTAAGGTTTACTAGATTTCAAGGTTTCCTTGGATTGGCAGGTATTTGACAGCATCTATCCAACCAAGGCAGTTGATGATGGACCCTTTTCTAGAAAAAATTTCCTGTGGCCCTACACTATGGTGAAATGGTGATCCCCACCCCACACACATATCCATATTCATATCTTTTTAGATATTCTAAGCTTATTTGTAGATAAAAAATGTTTTCTCTCCCAAAGGGGAGATATGGAAAATAAAATGTAGTGTAATCAATTCATCAAACTAGATTATGCTGTGATGGACTATGGTCTAGATATTTGCAACAAACGCATAGATCAAACCCCCCAATATGTTTATTTTTTATATTTTTTAGTTGTAACTTTATTTTTTGTGATTATTCTATATTTAATGTTGCATATTATAGGAAGTAACATTATTACGACCGATCGAAATTGATGTGGTTTTAACATTCCATGATCTTATTATATTGCCAAATATATATGTTAACCTTTTAATAAACACTCATATTATACATTAATCAATTTCTTGGGAACTGGGTTTATGGATTTTCAAAAATTGGATGGCATATTTAGTTTTTGAACCATGAAATCTCTAGAATTAATTCCCTTTTATTTTTTATCTATTTTTTTATCTTTAGCCTATTATCACTGCTATTATTATAGTTGTTGAGTTAGTCACTTTAATACTGGATGTATTTTTTAATACCCAACTGCCTATGAGTTACTTAATACCCTAAAATCATGATTCTAGATCCAAATAATTAACTAATGGTGAACATGTGATTTTATGTATTTTTAGATGTGGGTGTTTCTTTTCCTTTTTTGTATCTGATTTAGGATCAATCTATCTCCTATCAAAAAATGAATATTTCTATTAATGTAACCATTTCCTGTTTATTCTTTCAGGCAAGAAGATTGAAAAAACACTTGAAAGGGCCCAATGCACTACATCACTAGATGCTTGATAATCTTAGAGGATATTTTGTAAGTAAATGTTTCTTATATATTTTTTCATTATATTTTTTGTGTTTTTATTTCTTATTATAATAACTATGTTGGTGTGTAGGCTCCCAAGCCATCATCTATTCCTCACAAGTCTAGATAATTCCTACCCTTGGTCTTTATTTTAAGAAATTGGCTAAAATACACTTTTACATACATATAGTTCACTTTAATTTTGATGAATCAATATGTATTTTCCGATGGAAAAGTTAAAACTGACAAGAAATATCCTACAAGATTCATGGGTATGTAGTATATTCCTTCAATTTTAGGCTTTAACATCATACTGATTAAAGTCTATCTAGTCTATGATTCATGGGTGTGCACACACACATTTATTTCAGCTAAGGAGAATCCGTAACATATTTTGGGTCAATGTTTTTTAGACCTAGGAGTACAAATATAATTTTTTTTAATTTTTTTTTCTAGCTAAGATTTTTTGTTGAGTTTTGATCTAAAAAAATGATCTTTAGCTTTTTTTACAAGGTTTAACTTTTTACAAATTGATTCTTCAATTAAAAATGAAAATTCATTTTTTCTTATAACCCAAATAAGAAACCAATTCTGATTTTTCTATAATCAAGTGGCATTTTTTGAAATCTCGTGGGTCTTGATATATTTTTTTGTATATTTTATGTGCTACCACAGTAAAGATACTTTTGTGTTTGTGTTAATTTCTTGGAAATTTCCAGGGTGTTATTCTAACCTCATTTTTCTACTTGTTTTGTATTATTTTTTATTTTTTATTTTTTATTTTATTACTAGATGTCATATCTATTCCCAAGACGAATGAGAACTTTTGGATCCTTTATGACACAAAGGGGTGTTTTCGACTTGTATTAATAAAGGATGAGGAGGCTAAGGTTTGTCCGACCATCATCATTAAATATTTGTTAGTCCATGAAATATTCCTAATATATCTATTATAAATTACCCCCTTTTAGTTTTTAATTAATCAATTTCATTATTACATTACCCATTTGGACTAGTTGCTGCCTTTTCAAGTATCCATACTTTATGGATAAAATTGTTTATACTTTTCCTTTTGTTTATTCATCACTAAGCTGTGAAAGTTTTTTTGTTTGTGATTTTAGACTAAGTTAGTATGGGAGAATCTTATATGATAGAAGTGGAAAGTATGACGTGGTATAAAAAAGGATTGGTTTATCAATTATTTGTATGGTATCCATGGAAAATATGTGATGAATTTTTTTAAAACAGTATAAATACATAATAAAAAATATAATATATTTTTTCATTGTTTAATAGATTTTTCAATGAAAAACACATAAAATGACGGACTATTATGCTTTTAAAACATATTCCCAGTTTAGTTTTCCAAATATGTATTAGAGAATATGTTCAAACACCTTAATGAAAATTTGATGTAAAAAATGAAAACACATGAGTTAAGTATTGAAGCATTTTCAATTTCTTGAAAACATGAATACTAGATTTTTTTTACCAAAATCAATCATTTTTGTTTTCATTTTATAAAAATTGTTTTCCATTTCATAATTCACCACATTTTTAATACATTATTATGAATTGAATCCAAGAAATATTTTCCATAGCCAAATGAAACCTTATTTTCAAAGGATAGAGAATTTTACTCCCATTAGAGGGAGCCACACCTTCCTTAAATGATGGGATTTTCACTCCTTTAGATTCTCCCTCAACCTCAAATCAATAAAAACTTTCTCATTGTTTAGTTGATTCATGATTCCTTTTTTGGGTACATTTCTCCTTTGAAATTATATTATTGTGTTTGTGTATATAATCATGGTATTTATTGGGATTTAGAACCATCAATCACCCGAAGTAAGACAAAAAAATATCTAGGTTGGGGAAACAATGATCCACAACTTTTGAAATATGAAGTATCCCACAACCCGACATACCAAAACTGTGAAGGAAAAGCACACCTCAGTCACCACATCAAATCAAAAATCTCACATGCTCAAGTAAAGTAAAACTATTGGAAATAATCATAAGAAAAAGCAAAAGTAGATAAGGAATGAAAATAATATATTTGATGTTAGTTAAACATCCATGAAATAACACTATTTCTTTCTTTAACTAATGAAAGATGAAAAAATTACAATAAAAATTGGAAAAGTTAGCTGATATTATATCACTATAATCCACACATATAAATGGTATCACCCCATATATTTATATCAGGTCCTAGTTTTTCAACTGGTTCCACCATCTTTTGAAATTCTTCATGGATCCTCCTTTGGTTTTTTCTACCTTTGATTGATCATATGTTGATTTTCATAAACCATTGTTTCTTGAAAACTAGTATAATTAATTATCATAGGACACAAATCTTCCTTACCTCCATCATTTATGTTGGTCCAAGTGAGTAAATCAAGAGGGGTGGGGGGTGAATTGAGTACAAAAAAAAATTTCTATCTAAAATAACTTTAAAAATAAATCCCCCAATTTAATTTAAAACAGCCAAGTTAGTAAAAATAGCATATCATTATAAGATTTTTTTTTAAAATATTTGTCAAAGATTGATTAATTCTCAGTTAAAAGAATTTTGAAAACTACTTTAACTTTTTAAATCAATATACTTAATCAAAAACTTATAAAAACACTAATTAAGACTAACTATCAGAGTATTGGTTTTGTTTACAGTTCAAGACAAATTCAGTTTGAAATATTAGAAATAAAGTAAACAAAACAAAACAAAACAAATTGCACAGTGGGAATAAATACAAGAGGTTTGGTATCAAGTTGAGACTTAATCCTATCCACTTAGAAATCACCTACTACCAAGTAGTTTATATGAAAATAAAATTTTGATCCATAACCTGGATTGGGTATTGAAACATTATAAAAATTGTTTAAGTCATACAATGACCTCTTCCATAGTAATTGTGGGAGTAAAAAATATAATAGACCACACAGGGACCTCTTCCATAGTAATTGTGGGTAACGAGAATAAAAAATAGTTGAGAATATATCTAAGTATCTTCTACTTTAAAGTAGAAGGTGGTGTGTGTGTAGAAATATAGAGTTTACACACATTTCTTGTAATGTAATGATAAATAAAAGAAATAGATAAAATAAGAGATATAGAAAGATCTTGTTACTCTGTATAATATGATCTGCAGCCTGTGACTCTTTGAATATAGATCGAGTACTAGTTCAAGTCAAGTTTTTGAGATTTTTAGTGGAAAAAAGTGTCACAAACTCCTTCTATTTTGACTATAGGAAGTAGTACAGATGTTAAATATGCTTCATTTCATCTATAGGTGGTCACTGGAAAATATTCTTCATGTAAGTAACACTTTACAATAAATCATCTCTCTTTACGCGTACGTGTATTTTTTGTGTTTAGAGTTGTTCTCCATCCTTTTACATGAGGAAGTCTGTTGCAGTATTTATCAGCAACATGCATGAGTATCCATTTGGAGAATAATAACCTAGATATCCTGCGTCCTTGTACTGAGTGATAACACATTATTTAATGCATCTCTATAAAACAATTAAGATAAATCATTAAAATATTTTTGAGCATTAAATTTGATAAAATAGATGTTAGAAATATTTAATTAAAATTAAATTGAAACAGTAGTAGTGAGCCTTTAAATGATGAGAAAATCTAGTGGTGTCTGAGTCTGGAGGTGAGTCTTGGTTTGGTGGTGACTCAGTTTATGATGGCGCCTTGATCTAGCGGTGATATATCCTAACAGTGAATTAGGCCAGTGGTAGGTCCTGATAACACTTATCCAAAATTCCACTATAACTTTAGGTCAATTGTAATGGTGACTCAGTGCTAGTGGTGAGTCATTCTATACTTTTCCATTTTTCACATGGATGGTGAGACATCTTGGTGGTGAGACATGGTTGGTGGTGAGACCTTCTTAGTGGCGACACTTCTTGGTGGTGAGACAAAGGTAATGGTGAGACATCCTTGATAGTGACTCATCCTCAATTATGTGTCATCCTTAGCCAATTTTCTCTAAACTAACTTAAAATATAAAATGATAACATAAAACATGAAACTTCTTAAGATCATATGAAACATGATTTTTTTATCATTAAAACATGGAGGTAAAAAATCTCCCCCTTTCATGGAATTTTATAAACCATGAACCGTGGTATTAAAATAAATCAGCTTAGCATTGTAAATTTTATAATGGTGTCATATAAAAAGAAAAAAGAAAAAATGTTATTATAATATCAGAGTATCAGACAAAAAACAAATATGATATCAGAGATAGATAATATAAAGTAATAACAGAACCATTCTCCCCCTTATAGGATTATCAAAAAGTAAAAGAAAATAGAAAATGCAATTGAAGAAAATATAAATAAGAGAATTTACGATAAAGAGTTAATTAAAGTATATCCCAAAAATCATTCAACAAAAATTTACATAAAAAATAGTCCCATCAAAGAAAAAGATTATAATATCAATGATTATTTAGCCTGGGAGAAGGGGAAAAAATATATTTTCCCTTGTCCTAGTCTAAGGAAGAATGATCAGCAATAGAGACTGAAGGAAAAACAGGAATAGATGTAGGAATATCAACTATAGATGAAGGGGCTCGAGGCTCTTAGATGATGATGGGTCTAAGGTGCTACACAGCTTTTTTGTGAGTAAGAGAAAAAGGATGAAAGCGAGCTAACAAAGGTGCATGGGGATCACTCGTATATCTTAGCCTGAAAAACTCTAGATCTATGGTAGGAGGAGTCAGATGGGCAGTAACAATAATAGATTTCTGATCCACCACAATAGTTTCATACACATGTAGAAAATACTTCATGATATTTATAAAATCCACGATGATATTTCCACCATGCTCCATAGCATTGGATCAGTATGAATTTTCTTCCATAAAATGCTGAAGCATTGGAGTTATTATCTTTAACTGGTTGAATTGTTCTTTGAAGGTTTGGTTCATATGAGGAATACTCTAATTCTTAGATAGAAACTTAAAATGAGCATTCATATCATGCTTGGAATAAATCCAAGATAAATAATATTTGATGGCCTTGGTTATAGTCTCCCTGTCAGCTTTCATTTCCTTAGAATATTCAGTAGTTAATATTAGAACACGATCATTGTTTTATCTTATCTTTCTCAATGTTTCCCGAGGCTAGTCTATCACAAAAATTGAAGCAGCAACATGAAGTTATTACCTCAAAATAGATATGATCAACTCAACATCAAAAATAGGAGGATGAGGGGTATAGGAACTATAATCCACTAAGGTAATATTTTCCATCCTTTCCAACAAGGTATCCATCGAATCAAAAAAATATGATCTCATCTCATTCAAAATTGATTTTAAAGATTATAATTCATTAGCCAAACTTCTATTTTCTATCTTAACTTCTTGGATATGATGAATCATTTTAGGTTGAATATGTTTAATTACCAATTCAAAATTATGATTGCTGGATAGTGTTTTAGCTGCAAGGAACATGGGAACTATGCAAGATAATACCATAATCCAAGGGTTGTCAGGGAAAATTAACGACACAAGCCTACAAGGAAGAAAGGAAGGGAATAATCTATCACTACTGATGAGGTGGAACTTGACAATGATGTGGTGAAATGTGCGCTGGTTATTCATTCAAGAATAGTGAACATGATTTTTGATTCTGGTTTTATGTATTCATTCATATCATTCAAGTTTAGTAGAAATATTCAAGCCCCACCTCAAAATTAGGGGGGTTGAACTATATATTAAATAGGTAAATGGATATATGGTTTCATACCAAGTATATAATTCCTCCCCAGTCAATTTTTGTGGACTTAATCTTCCATAAAATTGCATATTTCTTCCTTTAGTGGAGTTTGATGCTATATTAGGCATTGATTGGCTATACCTATAAAAAAAAACTATCAAGGTATGAAGATCACACATCATGTCCCAATCCATCCTCCGATTATATATAAGTTTACAGAGGAGGATGAATCTCCCATAGAATCTTCAATTCAAGAGTGAATATTATTGAATTATAATCAAGAATATCTAGACCAAATAGTTGAGACAAAGTAGAGAATCATGCTTCAAGACATGACTATTGTGATGGATTCTAATGATGTATTCCTTGAAGATATGTATGGTATTCCTATTGATCAATAGTTGAGTTCTCAATCAAACTCATACCTAGATCTATTCACATATTGAAGAATACTTATAGGATGGCCATTGTTGAGTTGGAAGAGTTGAATAAGCAGTTACAAGAGAATATAGAAAATGTTTTATACACCCATGGGCTTCACTATAGTGTGAATTGGTCCTCTTCATCAAGAATTTGATGGATCAATGAACCTTTGCATTGATTATCATGAACTTAATAAAATAATGATAAAGAAAAAGTATCCCATACCATAGATAAATGACTTGTTTGATCAATAATTATTGTCTTAGTGTTTCTCTAAGGTGGAACTTCGGTCAAGATATCACCAGCAAAGTGTAAATAAGGAAGATATTCCCAAAACTACATTTTGAAAAAGTTATGGACACTATGAGTTTAGAGTGATGTCCTTCAGACTCACTAATTCTCGAACAATATTTATGGACTTGATGAATAGAGTCTTTAGAGCTTACCATGACAAATTTTTGGTAGTCTTTATAGATAATATTCTGATTTACTCCAAAATAAAGAAGGATTATGAAGATATTTTAATACTATTCTAAAGGCTTTGTGAAATGAGAGAATATATGAAAATAATATAAAATGTAAGTTTTGGAGGAAGTAAGTATCATTAATGGGCCATATTATCACCACAAAAGGTATATTAGTGGATCCTTATAAGACAAAGGCAAGTGAGGACCATCCAAGAGCATCATCTATAAAAGAGATCTATAGTTTCCTTGGACTATCTAGATATTATCAATGATTTGTGTAAAACTTGACACAATTTTCAAACCAATTAACAAATCTAACCCAAAGGAGAGTAATTTTTTTTGGACAAGTGAATGTGAAGAGGTCATTAAGGAGTTGAAAAAGAGGCTTGTTTGTACACCAGTCCTCATGATTCCATCAAGTGGGGAACTTTTTTTGGTATATAGTGATGATTAAAAGAAGGGCTTGGGTTTTATACCGATGTAAAATGAAACTATTATATACTATGTAATAAGGAAATTGAATTTTAATGATAAAAAATATACCACACATGATCTAGAGTTGATTATAGTGATATTTTATTTGAAAATCTAGTGACATTATATCTATGGAGAGAAGTGTAAAATATACATGAATCAAAAGAGCCACAAATAAATATTCACCCATAAGGAGCTAAATATATGCTAGCGAATATGGTTAGATCGGGTTAAGGACCTGATCAATCCAGTACAATGCTAGGAAATCTATCAAAGTGGCAGATGCTCTCTGTAGAAATGATCCATCAATTTTATCGATGATGATAATTGATAAGGATCTAATCTTCAAAGAATTTCAAAGTATAGAAAGGGTAATTTTGAAGGAACTTATATCATCATTCCTTTATCAAATGATTTCTCAACCATAAATTATTGAGAGGATCAAGGATTCCTAGAAAGAAGAATATGCGTGATAGAAGAAGGTAAAAAACATTCTAGAGATAAATTTTTTTGAAGTTAGAGTTATAGGTTTGGAACCCAGATACGTGTCCTATAAAAACCATATTTTAAGAGGGAACTTCCATATTATGCACATAGCTCATATTTCTCTGTTCATATAGTAATAACTAAAATTAAATGAAATCTTAAGAAAAAAATCAGGTGGTATATCATGAAGAGTGATATTTTGGAATTTTTATCTCGATTATTAGTATGCCAAAAATGCAAGGGTAAATTATAGAATTCTAAGCGTATGATGCAACCATTACCCATACTAGTATGTAAATGGGAAAAATGTAACCATAAATTTCATCATAGAACTCCCCAAGACTCATAATGTAAATAAGACCATCTGGCTTGTAGTTGATCACCTAAAAAATTCATCACATTTCATTTCCATCAAGTAATATTTATCTATTGAGAAAACCTAAACCTTAAACCATAAAACATAACCCTAAAATCATAAACCTAAACACTAAAACCTAAACAAAAAAAATCCTAAAACCTAGACCCAAAACCCTATATCTGAAACTCTAATCCCTAAAATCTAAAAACTAAAATCAGAACACTGAACCTAAAAACCTATCCCCTATACCCTAATATCAAAATCCTAAACCCTAAACCTTAAAACCTAAACCCCAATTCTAAAATTAGAAAACTAAACACTCAAACATAAAAAAATCCAAAAACCTAAACCCAAAACCCAATATCTGAAAAACAAATCTCCAAACTCTAAAACCTAAAATCTAACCCTAAACCCCAAAACCTATACCCTATAAACTAATCTAAAAATCCTAAATCCTAAACCTTAAAACCTAAACCCTAACCCTAAAATAATAAACCTAAACCCCAAAACCTAAACAAAAAATCCTAAAACATAGACCCAAAACCCTATAACTGAAACCCCAATGCCCAAACACTAAAACCTTAAAAGATAAAAATGAAACCCAAAAACTATCCCCTATACCAAAATATCAGAATAATAAACCCTAAACCTTAAAAACTAAACCCTAACTTGAAAATCAGAAACCTTAACCCTAAAACATAAACACTAATCCTAAAACCTGGACCCAAAACCCAATATCTGAAACCCTAATCCCTAAACTCTAAAACCCAAAATCTGAATCCTAAATAAAAAAACCTATCCCATATAACCTAATCCCAAAATACTAAACCCTAAATCTTAAAACATAAACCCTAACCCTAAAATCATAAACCAAAACCCTAAAACCTAAAAAAAAATCCAAAAACCTAGACCCAAAACAATATATCCAAAACCCTAATACCTAAACTCTAAAACCTAAAAGTTGAACCATAAACCCAAAAACCTATCCCATATACCCTAATATCAAAATCCTAAACCCTAAACCTTAAAATGAAAACCATAACCCTAAAATCATAAACCTAAACCCTAAAACCTAAATAAGAAATCCTAAAACCTAAACCCAAAAATCTACATCCAAAATCCAATTCCCTAAAATCTAAAACATAAAAGTTAACCCCTAAATCAAAAAAAATATCTCCTATACCCGAATCTCAAAATAAAAATCCCTAAACAATAAAACCTAAACCCTAAACCTCAAATCAAAAACCTAAACCCTAAAACCAAAACAAAAAATTCTAAAACCTAGACACAAAACCCCATATTCGATACCCTAATTCCTAAATTCTAAAAACTAAAAGCAAACCCCTAAACCGAAAAACATATCCCCCATAACCAAATATCAAAATACTAAACAGTAAACCTTAAAACCTTAAACCTAACCCGAAAATCACAAACCTAAACCTTAAAACCTAAACATTAAAAACTAAAAAAAAAATTCTAAAACCGAGACCCAAAACCCTATATCCAAAACCCTAATCCGTAAACTATAAAACCTAAAATATGAATAATAAACACAAAAAACTATCCCCTATACCATAATAAAAAATTATAAAGACTAAAACTTAAAACCTAAACCCTAACCCTAAAATCATAAACATAAACCCTAAAATCTAAACAAAAAAATCCTAAAACATAGACCCAAAACCCTATAGCCAAAACCCCAATCCCTAAACTCTAATATCAAAAAGCTGAACCATAAACCCAAAAACCTATCCCATATACCCTAATTTCAAAATCATAAACACTAAACCTTAAAACTTAAACCCTACCCCTAAAATCATAATCCTAAACCCTAAAGCCTAAACAAAAAAGCCAAAAACCTAGACCCGAAACCCTATATTCAAAAACCTAATACCTAAACTCAAAAACCTAAAATTTGATCCCAAAAGCCCCAAAACCTATACCCAATAATCTAATCTCAAAATCCTAAATTCTAAACCTTAAAACCTAAACCCCAACCCTAACATTACAAACATAAACCCTAATACCAAAACACAAATTCTAAAACCGAGACCCAAAACCCTATATCTAAAACCCTAATCCCAAAACTCTAAAACTGAAAATCTGAATCCTAAACCCCAAAACCTATCCCATATAATATAATCTCAAAACCCTAAACCATAAAAATTGAAACCTAAATCAAAAAACTTAAAAAGAAAACCATAAACCTAAAACCATAAACCTAAACCCTAAAAACTAAACAAAAAATCCTAAAACTTAGACCCAAAACCCTATATCCCAAACCCTAATCCCTAAACTCTAAAACCTAAAATATGAAGCCTATAACCAAAAACCTATCCAATATACCCCAATCTCAAAATTAAAAACCCTAATACTTAAAACATAAACCCAAACCCTAAAATAATAAACCTAAACCCTAAAACCAAAACAAATAATAATAAAAAACCCCAGTCCATAAACTATAAAACCTAAAATCTAAACCCTGAACAAAAATATCTATCTCTTATACCCTAATATCCAAATCCTAAACCCTAAATATTAAAACCTAAACCACAAAACTAAAATCATAAACCTAAACCCTAAAACAAAAAGAAAAAAAAAATCCTAAAATCTAAACCCAAAACACTATATCTAAAATCCTAATCCATAAACTATAAAACCTAAAATATTATCCCTAAACCAAAAAACACATCTCCTAAACCCTAATATCAAAATCCTAAACCCTAAAACTTAAAACCTAAACTCTACCTGTAATTCATAAACCTAAACCCTAAAACCTAAACGAAAAATCCAAAAACCTAAACCCAAAACCCTATATCCGAAATCCTAATCCTTAAAATCTAAAACAAAAAACCAGAAACCTAAAACAAAGACCTTATCCCCTATATCCTAATCTCAAAATCATAAACCCTAAACCTTAAATCCTAAACTCTTACCATAAAATCATAAACCAAAACACTAAAACCTAAATAAAAAATCCTAAAAACGAGACCCAAAAGCCCATATCCGAAACTCTAATCTTAAAAATTTAAAACCTAAAAGCTAAAACCTAAACCCCAAAACCTATACCCTATAACCTAATCTCAAACTCCTAAATCCTAAACCTTAAAACTTAAATCCTAAACCTAAAATCGTAAAAATAAACCTGAAAACCAGAACAAAAAGGACCTAAAACCAAGAATCCAAACCTTATATCCAAAATAGTAACCCCTAAACTCTAAAACCTAAAATCTGAAGCCTAAAAAAAAATATCCTCTATACCCTGATATCAAAATAATAAACCCTAAACCATAAAACCTAAACTCTAAACCAAAATTCACAAACCTAAATCCTAAAACCTAAAAACATTTAGACCCAAATCCCTATATCCGAAACCCTAATCCATAAACTCTAGAACATAAAATCTAAACACTAAACCCCAAAACTTATACCCTATCCCCTAATCTCAAAATCCTGAACCATAAATTCTAAACCTTAAAACCTAAACCCTAAAATTTAAATCATAAACCTAAACCCTAAAACCTAAACAAACACTCCTAAAACCTTCAACCAAAACCCTATAACCGAAACCATAGTCCCTAAACTCTAAAACCTAAAAGATAAAAAATGAATCCCAACACCTATACCCTATAAACTAATCTCAAAATCTTAAAAACTAAAAAACAAAACCTAAACCTTAACCCTAAAATCATACACCAAAACCCTAATACCTAAACAAAAAATCCTAAAATATAGACCGACAAACCTATATTAAAAACCCTAACCCCAAAACTCCAAAATCTAAAAGCTGAAACCTAATCCCAAAAATCTATCCACTATACCCTAATCTCAAAATCATAAACCCTAAACCTTAAAACATAAACCCTAACCCTAAAATCATAAACCTAAACCCTAAAACCAAAACAAAAATCCTAAAACCTAGAACCCAAACCCTATATCTGAAACACTATTACCTAAAATCTAAAACCTAAAACCTAAACCCTAAACCAAAAAACCAATATCCTATACCTTAATATCAAAATCCTAAACCCTAAACATTAAAACCTAAACCCTAACCCTAAAATCATAAACCAAAAAACGTAAAACATAAACAAAAACTTATAAAACCTAAACCCAAAACCCTATATCAAAAACCATAACCCATAAACTCTAAAACATAAAATATAAAAACTAAACCCAAAACCATATCCCCTATACCCTAATATAAAAATATCAAACCCTAAACTTTATAACCAAAATCCTAACTCTAAAATAATAAACCTAAACCCCAAAACCGAAACAAAAAATCCTGAAACCTAGACCCAAAACCCTATATCCAAAACACAAATACCTAAAATCTAAAAGCTAAAATCCAAACACTAAACCAAAAAAACCACCTATACCTAATTCTAAAAATAAAAAACCCTAAATAAAAAAACCTAAACCACAACCCTCAAATCATAAACCTAAACCCTAAAACCAAAATAAAAAATTTTAAAACTCAGATCCAAAACCCAATATCTGATACCCTAATCCGTAAACTCTAAAACCTAAAAGCTAAAAAATAAAACCATAAAAGTATGAACCATACCCAAATTTCAAAATACTAAACCATAAACCTTAAAAATGTAACCCTAACCCTAAAACCATAAACCTTAACATTAAAACCTAAACAAAAAAATCATAAAAACCTAGGCCCAAAACCTATATCCAAAACCCTAATCCAAAAACTCTAAAACCTAAAATATGAATCCTAAACCAAAAAATATATCCCCTATACTATAATCTAAAAATAATAAACCCTAAACCTTAAAAACTAAACCCAAACCATAAAATCATAAACCTAAACCCTACAACCCAAACAAAAAAATCCTAAAACATAGACCCAAAACCCTATATCCAAAACCCTTATCCCAAAAATCTAAAACCTAAAAGCTGAAACGTAAACCCAAAAAACTATCCCATCTACCCTAATTTCAAAATCCTAAACCTTAAACCTTAAAATATAAAACCTAACCCTAAAATTATAAACCTAAACCATAAAACCTAAAAAAAATCTTAAAACCTAGACCCAAAACCTTATATTCAAAACCTCAATACCTAAAATCTAAAACATAAAATTTGAACCCAAAACCCAAAAACCTATCCCCTATAACCTACTCTTAAAATAATAAACCCTAAACCTTAAAAAATAAACACTAACCCTAAAATCACAAACTTAAACTCTAAAACCTAAAAAAAAAAAAAATTCCTAAAACCTAGAACCAAAACTGTATATTTGAAACCCTAATCCCAAAACTATAAAACCGAAAATCTGAATCCTAAACCCAAAAACATATCCCATATAATATAATATTAAAATATTAAACCATAAACCATAAAACCTAAACCATAACTCAAAAATCATAAACCTAAACCCTAAAACCTATACAAAAAATCCTAAAACCTAGACCCAAAACCCTATATCCAAAACCCAAATCCCTAAACTCTAAAACCTAAAAGAGAAACCCTAAACAAAAAAACCCATCCAAAATACCCCAATCTCAAAATCCAAAACCCAAATACTTAAAACTTAAAACCTAACCCTAAAATAATAAACTTAAACCCAAAAACCTAAACAAAAAAAATCAAAAAACCTAGAACCAAAAACCTATATACAAAACACTAATCCCTAAACTCTAAAACCAAAAAAACTGAACCCTAAACCAAAACCTCTATCCGGTATACACTAATATAAAAATAATAAACCCTAAACCTTAAAACATAAACTATAACACCGAAATCATAAACCTAAACACTAAAACCTAAAGAAAAATCCTAAAATCAAGACCTAAAACCCTATATCTGAAACCCTAATCCATAAACTATAAAACCTAAAATATTAATCCTAATCCAAAAAACACATCTCTTAAACCCTAATATCAAAATAACAAACCCTAAATATTAAAACCTAAACCCTAACCATAAATCATAAACCTAAACCCTAAAACCTAAAGAAACAAATCCTAAAACCTACACCCAAAAACCTATATTAGAAACCCTAATCCCTAAACTCTAAAACCTAAAATCTGAAACTTAAAACCAAAAACCTATCCCCTATACCCTAATATTAAAATCCTAAACCCTAAACCTTAAAACCAGAACTATAACCCTAAAATCATAAACCAAAACACAAAAACCTAAATAAAAAATCCTAAAAACTAGACCCAAAACCCTATATCCAAAACCATATTCTAAAACATTTAAAACCTAAAAGCTGAACCTCAACCCAAAAACACACCCCCTATACCCTATTCTCAAAATCCTAAAACCTAAACCTTAAAATATAAACCCAAAACCTAAAATCATAAACCTAAACCCTAAAACCTAAACAAAAAGATCCTAAAACCTAGAATCCAAACCCTATATCAAAAATAGTAATACCTAAACTATAAAACCTAAAAGATGAAACCTAAACCAAAAAACCTATCCCCTATACCCTAATATCAAAAATACTAAACCCTAAACCTTAAAACATAAACCCTAAACCAAAAATCAGAAACCTAAACCCTAAAACCTAAAAAACTTTAGACCCAAAATCCAATATCTCAAACACTAATCCCCAAACTCAAAAACATAAAAGCTAAAACCAAAACCCACAAACCTATACCCTATATCTTAATCTCAAAAAACTAACCCCAAAACCTTAAAACCTAAACTCTAAACCTTAAATCATAAACCTAAACCCTAAAACCTAAAAATAATCCTAAAACCTAGACCCAAAACCCAATATCTGAAACCCTAATCCCCAAAATCTAAAACTTAAAAGCTAAACCCTAAACCACCTATACACTATACCCTAATATAAAAATCATAAAACCTAAACAAAAAAACATAAACGTTAACCCTAAATCACAAACCTAAACCCTAATTCTTAAACAAAAAATCCTAAAATCTAGACATGAAACCCAATATCCAAAACCCTAATCCCTAAAATCTAAAACCTAAAAGCTGAACCCTAAAACCAAAAACCTATCCAATATAACCTAATCTCAAAATCCAAAACCCTAAACCTTAAAACATAAACCATAACCCTAAAATCATAAACCTAAAACCCTAAAAACAAAACAAAAATCCTAAAACCTAGAACCAAAACCCTATATCTGAAACCCTATTACCTAAACTCTAAGACCTAAAACCTGAACCCAAAACTCAAAAACCAATACCACATACCCTAATATCAAAATATTAAACCCAAAACCTTAAAACATAAACCCTAACCCTAAAATCATAAACCAAAAACCGTAAAACCTAAAAAAATCATAAAACCTAAACCTAAAACCCTATACCCAAAATCCTAATCCCAAAAATCTAAAACCTTAAATATGAACCCTAAACCATAAAACCTAAACCATTACCCTAAAATCATAAACCTAAAACCTAAAACCTAAAACCTAAAACCTAAAAAAAAATCAAAAAACCTACACCCAAAACCCTATATCCAAAACCATAATCCCTAAAATCTAAAACCAAAAAGGTAAAACCTAAACCCCAAAACCTATCCTCTATACCCTAATATAAAAATCCTAATCCCTAAAACTTAAAACCTAAACCCTAATCATAAAATAATAAACCAAAACCCTAAAACCTAAACAAAAAATCCTAAAACCTAGACCCAAAACCCTATTTCTGAAACCCAAATCCCTAAAATATAATACCTAAAAGCTGAAATCTAAACCCAAAACCTATCCCCTATACCCTAATATCAAAATTATAAACCCCAGAACTTAAAACCTAAATAGTAACCCTAAAATCATAAACCTAAACCCTAAAACCTAAAAAAAATCCAAAAACATAGATCCAAAACCATATATCTGAAACCCTAATTCCTAAACTCTAAAACCTAAAATCTAAACCCTAAACCAAAAATCACTATCCCCTATACACTAATATCAAAATACTAAACCCTAACCTTAAAATTTAAACCCTAACCCTAAAACCATAAATCTAAACCCTAAAACCTAAACAAAAAAAATCCTAAAACCAAGACCCAAAAACCTATATCTAAGACCCTGATCCATAAACTATAAAACCTAAAATATGAACCCTAAACCCAAAAACCTATCCCCTATACCATAATCTCAAAAATCATAATCCCTAACCCTTAAAACCTAAACCCTATCCCTAAAATCATAAACCTAAACCCAAAATCCTAAACAAAAAAAATCCTAAAACCTAGACCCAAAACCCTATATCCAAAATCCTAACCCCTAAACTCTAAAACATAAAATCTAAACCCTAAACCCCAAAACTTGTACCCTATACCATAATCTCAAAATCCAAGACCATAAACCTTAAAACCTTAATCCTAACCCTAAAATCATATACCCAAACCCTAAAACCTAAACAAAACAAATTCTAAAACCTAGACCCAAAACCCAATATACAAAACCCTAATACCTAAACTCTAAATCCCAAAATCTGAACCCTAAACCCAAAAACCTATCCCCTCTACCCTAATCTCATAATCCTAAACCTTAAACCTTAAAACCTAAACCCTAAAACCTAAACCTAAAATCAAAAAATTAAACCCTAAAACCTAAATAAAAAATCCTAAAACCTAGACCCAAAACACTATATTCGAAACACTAATCCCTAAACTCTAAAACCTAAATGATGAACCCTAAACCCAAAAACCTATCCCCTATACTCTAATATCAAAATACTAAACCCTAAACCTTAAAAACTAAACCCTAAACCTAAAATCCCAAACTTAAGCCCTAAAACCTAAAAAAACTTAGACAAAAAACTCTATATCTAAAACCCTAATTCCTAAACTCTAAAACCTAAAATCTGAATCCTAAACCCAAAAACCTATCCCCTATTCCCTGATCTCAAAATCCTAAACTATAAACCATAAAACCTCAACCCTAAACCTAAAATCACAAACCTAAAGACTAAAACCTAAACAAAAAAAATATTAAAACATAGACCCAAAACCCTATATCTGAAACCCTAACCCCTAAAATCTAAAACCTAAAATATGAACCCTAAACCCAAAAACCTATACCATATACCGTAATCGCATGATATTTCCTTTGTTTTTAAAATATATGGCTTATTTTAGAAACTATTTATTACTAAGTGTTTGAATAAATTCTAGATTGGATCTTTGAGATTAATAGTGAAATTATAAAGTGTTTTTTGGGTTTGGAATCATGTATTATGAATTAGTTTTGTAATAAAGTGTCATGAGGCCCGACTGGAACTTTCAAAATGGATTTATAAAAAAACTTCTTGGAACATGCCCATTTATGTTATGAAAAATGAATGTTTTGTTGTTATGGATGAGGTAGTGCCCAGTGAAGGGGATTATGTTATTGTATAAATATTCTTGATGGAATTAGAGATATTAATTATGAGGGAATCAAAGGAGTGGTTGTGAATTTTTATGGTTTATATTGTAAATATTGTTATGTATTATTTATTGAACTCACCTCTAATTTATGTGTTATTGGAAACTAGGTGTATCTAGGCAGGAAGTATAACAACCCTAAAATCGAACTCCTGAATCGGGTGATAAAAACATAAAATTTATATTTCTATATTTGATAATAATAAATGTGACCTAATTTTTTCCATCCAAAACTTACAACAAAAAAAAAAGTAAATATTATATGATGAACATACCCAAAAACATTTTTATTTTATAGTTTTAGATAATTTGGAAAAAGTTTTACATAAACAACACTCAGGACTTCAAGAGAGGATTTTTTCCAGTGCAGTCATATTTTTATATTCTATATTAAGTCATTAACATATCCCAAAAATTTATTCAAATAAGAAACCATTTTAGACTCAAATCATTTATCATAATTCTTCATAACCTCGAGAAAATGAAACATAAGAAGGGTTCGCTAAAATACACAGTAAGGGTAAATATAAGTATTAAAAACTAAATTTCATCAGTGAGAGTAAGATGTGCATAAGGGTGTGATGAAAAAAATCAAATTTCATGATCATAACATAAGGGAATTCATACCCATAAATACTCAGATCATCAATCATGAAACATGGCTTAAAACTTTAACAAAGGAAATTTTCATTTGAATATATAATCATGTGACATGTAATGTCATTATTGATCAAGGATTCATTAAAAACCCATAGAAATAATAAGGAAAACATGTTGGTATCTTGTAAAATCATCTTCATATCAATCTTACTAATGGAATAATCAATATGATCAACTTCCATCTCTGAAGAACCCAATGCATTGGAGGGCTATCACAAACCTAACGATCCTTGGTTAATAACATAATCAACCATCCTTGGATTATAAAAAAACCACATATCCTTGGTCTATAATAGAACCACCTATTCTTGGTTTATAATGGAACCACCCATCATCACAAACATTGTCCAAGAACCATAAAAAAATCATAAACAATCCTGAAAATAAAAGGGATTGTAACATAAAGTCTTTACCACATTGGTAACATTTAAATAATAAGCCTCATTAAAGGATAAATTCAAAATAATGTATAAATATAATGAAAATTTGGAGATTGATGATATAACATGTAACACCTTGAGATTTTATGATATATTGTTTTTCGAATAAATTTAATTTCTTTGATAGATTTCATTACACGCAACATTGGGTTTTAGAAAACCGCGACATACTATTAAAAAATAATGTTATAACCTAGATATTAAAAATGGAATTATGAATAGTAAAAAATAAATTAAAAAATAATAATTATATATGTTTTAAAATATATTTATAAATAAGTACTTAATTCTTTATATGCTTTGAAAATGTACACGTACGCACAAATGATGTTATCATTTTTCAGTGAATGAAAAGGTAAGAAAATATGTGATAAATTATATTTTAATAATTATAAATATGATATTAATATCATATATAAACATTAAATCTATCATTATAACCAGTCATGAGAGTCGGTGACAGAAAAAAAATCACATCATTCAGCGAGGCGGTAGTCCACCTTACACACAAATGATGGATTTATTTCCCAATTGTCGGAGGTTAGTGATGGATATAGGTTGTTAAATTAGAATAATAACATATATGTGTATGATATATAATGAAGTTATTATATCATCATGATTAAATTATATTTCAATGAGATGGAAGAAGAAATAAAACAAAAAATGCTCAATTAACAACAATACCTCTTCTTCGGACATCCTCCTTTTCTTTACACCTTAAGACCTCTAAGAATGTTATTATGTACAAAATAAGAGCTATAAAATGTGGGTAGGTGTGTTAGGAATCTATTTGGGAAGATATTTTCAGAACAGACTGGTCCTTTAATTGTGAACTAAATAGAAGAAGAGATCCCCTTTTATAAGAAAGGGGAGAAGCACTCTTGGAATTTCTTAAAATATTAAATTAATATAAATTAATTTTCTATTTAAAATGGATCCAAAATAATTTAATTCAAATATAGTATGATTATGTATCGTAATAATCTCATAAAATTAAATTTTGAAAGGTTTTTGACTATGTTTTTATCCTTATCATTTGGTTTTAAACCCTTGTTAACCCTTTTCAATCTTACCGTGACAACAAGGTTTTTTTAATCATTGTGGGTCTTGATAGTTACTATAAATGGATAAAAGGATCATAATTGGAACATGTATGATATTTTCAACTATATACCAATCAATTTTATGAATATAATATTCTTTGGAATTTTATATCATTTAATAAAATATTATTTATTATAAAATATCATTAAGGTATATTTTTAGAACTATTCATCACTTTGAATTTAATAACATCAAGAAAACAAGTAAAATTATAAAAAAATATTTTAATATATCCCTAATAGTCCATTTTCATCTATAAAATTATTTGATGAAATTAATTATCAAAAATTATATTACTTTTAATATTTTTAATATCATTTATTTGATTTTTCTATTACTTGAATAATTATCGTGTCAGTGTTGTGTAAGCATTTAAAGTATTTATTTATTAACTAAAAATTAAAAATAAATTATCATGAATTAGATAGATAATTTATATTTTTAATTTATATTTTAAATCAAATATATCCTCTATTTATCCCAATGTTAACAATATTATAGTTATTAAAAACAAGAGTGTGGCATTTTTTACTTTTCTTTGCATAAAATATTATAAAGGTCTTAATCACAACCAAATTAAAAGAAAATTTCATATAATAGAGTCTTGGATGATTATTTATTAAATTAACTTATCCAATAAAATTTAGGCAAGTGTTGGGGTAATTGTTTTGTCCTTATCATTTTATTTTTAACCCTTAATTACCTGATTTACCTTTTATCAAGGTAACAAAAATTACTAAGGTTAATTTTCATAATAACTAAAAATAAAATAGATATATTTACCAATTTTATACCTCCTAATTATAAATATGGAATACATTTTTGAAGATTAAAAAACATAAGTATTATAATTTAATTTAAAATAAAACCAGCAAAAATCTATGAAAAACGGTTTTCAAAAAATATGCTTGTTCTAATTATAAAATGTTTTAATAAAAAAATAAAGTATAAAACTCATTTAAAAAAAAATAAATGGATTATTTTAAATTAAAATTAAATAATTAAATTTTAAAACTAATCCAAAATATAATTTTACTTTGTAAATAATTTAAAATGAAACACAATTTTCAATAAAAATATGTATTTTTCAGTATTCATTGAAAAATCAGTCTTTTTAGAAAAATACTAAAATAAAACCTTAAGATAATTTTGGTATTATGATTTAAAAAATAAATCGCATTCTATAAAATTCATTTTTATAAGCTTTATAAATTTATTACAATATTCTCTCACAAAAATCAATAAAAACCATTTTTGAAGAAAAAATATTTTTATAGATAAAATAAATTTACTAAAAATTGGGTGATTGATTTTTGAAGCATTGATTAATACATTAGTGATGATTAAGACCATTATATATTTCATAATTTAGTTAATATTATTCATTCCCCCCAATTTAATGGCTAGGATAATGGTCAAATTTAAATAATAATATTTTTTTGTTCATTTAATCTTGGAGTTGCGTATCTCATACACTATTGATTATAGTCTTTATTTTTTAAAAAATATCAAGATAATACAGGAAGTATAAAAACACTTGTTGCACTAGTTCATGATCATGCTCTTTCCAATGGCCCTGAGATGCATTTTATTCTACTTATGGGACTGTGTCCCTCAGTTATACCAGTGAGGGTAATGTTGGTTGTTAGGGAGGGTTATTTCTTATCAGACACTGGTCATGTTTAGTGGTTGTATAAGCTTGTCCTAGATTGATCCAATAGCTCCTGGGTTCCTATGATAACTATATCGTGTGTGTTATACCATATTTTGTCCTCCAACATTATTTTTTACACTGGTCTCATATATTGTATTATCCCTTCTCCCTTGTTTTAAAAAGGTTCTTATTGTATTACATGTACCTTATATTTGTTTTTTTATAAAGATATATTCTTAAAAATTGATTTTCTCCTGTTAGAAAGTAATATGGTTTTGAAAAACATTTACACATCACTTTTTTTTTCAATTAAATGGAAAAATAAATTTATATCTCTATTTTTAAATTAGCATGAAATAGATCTATGATTAAAGGGTATGCTTGGATCAGTGGGTGGTGACGTACTGGGCTATATAGCTCATTCCTATCATCATTATAGGTTTCTCAGGTTTCACTGAGCTATAATGGATGATCCTTGGGTTCCAACTCAGGTTTGGGATGACAGCTAGCAGATGTGATTCACTTGGCGCATGAAGATAGTGGTTGAGGATTTTTTATTTTATTTTATTTTTATGTATTTGATGTATCAACCTTTTCATATTTCTACTCATACTCTGTACCTTGTTTATTTTATTCATTCTATTTGGTTTCCAATTAATGTTGGGTTTCTTTATCGATCTGTTTGGTTTTGATTATATGTTGTATATGGTTATTTGATGATGTGTCCATCCAACATTTGGAATGTTCATGCTGGGTTTCTGGGTGGGAACCCCATGTATTATGTTCTTTACTCAGGTGAAATCATTCCCATTAGTTATCTTTGGATTCTGTTATTGCTTATCAACACCTTGGGGTGATCATGAATGTGCCATAGGGATGTCTTGGACTGGTTTGGGTGCCCTTTATAGGGGTGACCTTGGTTGGTTTGTGATAGAGATGTAGTCCACAAAAATGAAAGAGAGGAGAGAAGCAAGGGTGGACAAATTTTTTTCCTTCAGTTTAATCAAAACCAATATCCAATAACCATTCATTTTTTCTGTTATCATTTCAATAACCTAATCAATAATCTTTTTTTGGAAATCAATTTTTCCTAATCATTTGATTTTTTACTAGTCATATAGTTAACTATTGTTTAAAAAATGAAACACTCACCCTAATAAAATTGAACATAAACTTGAAATTGTGGACGAATCCTTAAATTTTATAGGAAATAATTATTTTAAAGAAAAACTAAAATTATAAACAAAGATATTTTATTTTTGAATGATTATAATTATTCTCATTAATCATTTAGAATATTAAACTTAAAATAAAATAAAATAAAAAATAAGTTATTTTTTTAGTTTTTGTTTATTAAAATAATTAATAGAGCCAACAAGCCCGTACCAAGATGTGTATGTGTACATATGTATATTTTTCATGTGTATATGTATGAGTGTGCATAAGTCTGTTTATTATTTTAATATTATTTATTCTTTTTAATATCTCTATATTTTTAGTATTTTTATATTTATTCATTTTTAATATAAAATTATTTTAATCTATTCATCATGAATATATATGTGTATGTGTTTAATTTAATTTTATTTAATTTAGTTTGATTTAATTTAATTATTAATATTTTTGCATAGTTGGCTGCAAACCATTTTTTTTTCATTTTCAAAAAGCTACTTTAAGGGTATCCAGTACCCAAATACAGGAATCCAAACCGCATACAGTCTAAACAGCCACGACATCACACATTCAAATAAAATTCAACATTCAAAAACAACCACTCACAACCTCGAGCCACGAACCCACGCGGCGGACATGAAGCACGAGAACCCTCGATTCCTACATCACCTCAAACCATGGTCAGCCTCGAAACACACCCGAAACGACTGGAAAATCTGCGACCCGAATCACCGGTGAGCTTCCCCGGTGTTCATCATCACCGTCACAGTGAAAGGAGAACGCAACATCACTCATGACAACTTCCAAAAACCAGAACACCGTCGACCCCAACCGAAGCGGCCAACAAAATGAAATAAACCACAAACACAAACAAAACCAGCAGACCACCACGCCAGAGAGAATCAAAAGAAGCAGAACCAAAACCAAAATCAGTAAAAACAACACGCAACAAATCGAATGCAGAATCCATATGTAGCCTTGGATCCATGGACTCCATCCATGCATCACCTTGTAATCATGTTCAAATATCAGAATCGTGAAACACATCACCAAACTAGAAACATGTCGTCAAACCCGAACCAAAATCCCATCGCCGCCAACCCGATCTCGCGAGGATACACGATTACCCGCCCACACACACAGTAGTGGGTGAGTATAAGTTATAATAAATATATTTTCAGGCTGTTGTAGCAGTACTGTAGCAGCTGAAACTATTCATCCATTTGGTAACTTCACCAGGATGTTAATATAGATCAATTTGAGTGCCTCCATTGTTGAAAAGGTAAACCTATCTACTCTAATAGATGAAATTTTCATTGATGTGGAATATGAGAAGAAACCTCTATTTTGTGACATCTGTTTGGCTGTTGGTCACTTTCCAGATTCATGTTAGAGGAAACTTTCTTGTGAGAAGTGTGGTATGAAGGGACACCTTGCTGCTCATTGCTGCAGGAAAGTTGTTTTGAAGGGTGATTCCATGGAAAAACCCCCTGCCCATGTTAGAACTATGCATATATATATATACATACATTTAAATAATTATAAAATTATATTAAATATATTTAATTATATTTGTTATATTATTAAAATTAGGCCTTTATCAGTGTTTTTAGCATTGATAAAAGCCTTACCTAATCTTTAAATAGAACCCTAATAGAGTCCTCCTCCCTCAATTCATTCAAGCTCTCACAAAATTTAAGTATTGTCGTTTCTCTTCATCAATCTTTGATATAGAACCCTAATTATAATTTTTGTATAAAAATAGTTATCAATCATTGATATAGAAATCTAGTTTTGAAGCTTTGTATTAAAGGTCGTATATTGATCACTTCTATGCCAGGTTATGATAGGGGAGTGGTCTCTCTTGGGACCCAAATTAGTACAAGAGATGACATATTAGTTTAATATAATATAGAAAAGATTAATGATAACCCACATTAGTAAAATCATAAACATTAATAAAATAATTTATGTCTTTAAAATCATAACCATTAATATTGGACTCACCTATTTTGATAATCCCAAATCATGTTTAATTATATAATGGATTAGTTGTTTGACAATTTATTTCAATCTATTTTAATCTCATGACTTTACTGGAATCAGTTTACAACATAAAATTTTCTAAGTCAAAGGTCACTGTTGAAGGTTACTGGTAAGAGGTTACTATTTTTTTGGCCACTATCAAGGTCCCCTTTAAAGACCTTACTGATGAAGGTTACTGTTATAAGAGCTTCAATTATGAAGTCTACAGTTGATAAGTCTACCATTGATAAGTCTACCATTGGACAAGTTTACCGTTAGTGAATTCTACAGTTGGTGAAGTCTACCGTTGATAAGTCTACTGTTGGACAAGTCTACCTTTAGTGAAGTTTACAGTTGGTGAAGTTTACCACTAGATAAGTCTACCGTTGATATGTATACCATTGGTCAAGTCTACCGTTAGTGAAGTCTACAGTTGGTGAAGTATACCGCTGGATAAGTCTAACGTTGATAAGTTTACCATTGGAAAAGTCTACCATTGGACAAGTCTACCATTAGTGAAGTCTACCATTAGACAAGCCTACTGTTGGGGAAGCCTACCACTGGATACACCTACTGTTGGAAGTCTGCTGCTGATTAAGCTTGCTACTGAAGATGCTACCGATTGATAGGATACTGTTACCAGTCTACTGATAACTTATTCTATACTTTATCCATTTTCTTAATATATTCATAACGGTCATATTGTGCTAACTTTAATGCTTCTAACTTAATTAATTCTTATTGTAAACATATTAGTAGACCATATCTTGATAGTATGAGGCATGAGAAGGATTGAACGTGATATACCTAGTCCTATTGTTAGACCTCAAATATGAAATAAGAAGACCAAGGAAGAAATATATATATATATATATAGAAGTACAGAGAAAAACAAAAAAGAGGATGCAACATGTCCTGAAGTTGAATACATTACTGAAGAAAAAGAAGAAGAACACTCCAGTGCATATACTGAAAATTCAAAAGCTTCATGAAGATATTTTTGAAGAACATACTCAAGGTTGTCCCGCTGTGATTCATCAACTCCCTTATACCAAGAATTTGAACATCTCATGGAAGCTAGTACCTAGAAGTTGCGACACTTTGTTTTTGGAGACAACTTACAGAGACGAACAAAATCTTCATTTCCTCAACTCAAAGAAGTCCAGAGCTGATCTTCAAATGCACAGAGCATTCTAAACTCCATCCTAATTTCTCTGGCTCTACTGTGTTTCTTATTTTACATTTCTGAGCAGTGTGTGTTTGTTACACACACCGTCTCCTGTTCTTTAACTGGGGGATACTGAAAATCCTCACTCAAAACTCTCTCACCCTTGTTTTCCCATGCATAATTATAGAAGAATCCTTGTGTGGCTTGGTTGCTTGTTTTCCCATGCATAACTGTGGAAGAAGCCTTGTGTGTCTTGGTTGCTTGTTTTCCCACACATAACTGTGGTAGATGTTGTAGAACCTGAACAGTTTGTAAAAACTATTGTAAACCCTGATACAGGTTGCGTATCAAGTTTATTTATATAAAATTCTTAGTGGAAGGTGATCACCAAGTGGAGAGGATTAAGTCTCGGCTTGATACTGAACCTCTTTTTTATCTTGTTGTGCTAATCCTCATATACTCTGTTTTATTTTATCAACTGCTTATATTTTTTAAAGACATAAAACTATTTTTAAATTCACTCTGATAGTTAGTTTTGGTTAGTGTGTATATTTTCTTAATTTAGTAAAACTATTTCAAAAATTTAATTAGTGTTTACATTGATTCAATTGAAGATTAATCAACCTTAGAGAAACTTGATGAGAAATTAAACACTTATATCTCTACTGCCTTAATTAACTGAATTGTTCTGAATTGGTGGATTTTAATCATAAAGTTTTTAATAGAAATTTTAATTGGAAATCAATTCATCCCCCTCTTGAGTATCCACTCCGACCAACATTTGGTATCAGAGGTTTTTATTTTCAAGTGTTAAAATTATTTTCAAATGTGATTTTAGTTGTATCATAAAGATCTTAAATTTTTTGTCATATATAAATTTTCAGTTCTTTAAATTCTAAGTAACTATGGAAACTAGAGTTGAGGGTGCTGCTACTAATATGCCACCTTTATTTAATGGTAATAACTATGCTTAGTGGAAATTAAAAATGAAAATGTATCTAGAGAGCATGAGACCTAAAATATGGGACACAATTGAAGAACAACATGTATTTCCTACTACTGCTAGGGACACATGGTCATAGTTTACTAAAGCCACATATAATAATAACTATAAAGCAATGAATTCCATGTACTATTCTCTAAGTTATGAGGAATTCAATAGAATATCTTCTTGAAAAATTGCATATGAAATTTGGTATACTTTAGCTATCTCTCATGAGGGAATAACTAATGTTAAAGAAATGAGATTAAATACATACGCTATTAAATATGATAATTTTAAAATGAAGCCTGATGAACCTATCTCTGAAATGTATCTCAGGTTCAATGAAATAGTGAACACCATGAGTCTACTTGGGAAACCAGTGGACAACAAGGACCAAATCATGAGACTGCTTCGATGCCTACCTAAAAAATGGATAGGAACTCCTGTTTCTATTCAAGAATCTTGTGACATAGAAAAACTTCCAGTGAAAGAGCTAATTGGTAAACTTATGATGTTTGAAGAAGAGCTTAAGGTGAATAAAGAAGTATATAAGGAACCAAGGAAGAATTCATTAGCATTTAAGACTTAAACCTCAAAGAGTAAAGACAAAGAAAAGGTTCAAGCTTCTGTAGACAGTTCCACTAGTGAAGAGTCAGATTCAGAGAGTGATGAGGAGATGGCTCATCTTGATAGAAGGTTCAAAAAGTTCTACCGAAAGAAGAAATTCTTTAGGAAGTCAAACTACAGGGGAAAGTATGATAGTAAAGGACAATGGAAGAAAGACAAAAAATGTAATGATAACTAAAATTAAATAATCTGCTATGAGTGAAAACGAAAAGGTCATGTGAAGGCAGACTGCCCCAAGCTGAAATTTAAGAAGAAATATGAAGATAAGGGAAAAGGATATAAAAAGGCTATGAAAACCACCTGGAGTGCTTCAGAAGATATCTCCAGTGGATTTGATGCTTCTGATAGTGAGTAGAACAATCATGCTAACTTATGTTTTATGACAGAAACATTTGAGGTAACACTTAATTCTTCTATACATAATGCCTATTATTATGAGAATAAGAGTGAGTCACATAATGATGAAGATATGACTAAGGATGAACTATTGGAATACTATAAAATGCTTGAGGATAAATTTAATGAGATTGAGGAAAAATATAAATCATTAAAGAGACAACATGCTTCAAATACAAATTATAATTCAAATTTGGATATTGAAAAAGAAAAATTCTCCTAGCTGTTAAAAGAAAATACAAAATTAAAATTATCCAATGAGAAATTAAAGAGATATCTTGAGAAGTTTACTATAGGTAGAGATACCTTAACCCAGTTTATTGGAATACAGATTGCCCCAAAATATACAACTGGTCTAGGATATCAATTAGGATAGAGAAAAATTAGCAAAACCAAATTTGTTCCAAAATCTGGACAGTTGACTTATAGTTCCAGTTCTGGACCATCTCTTGAGCGATAATTTTTAAAAGGAACTAACAAATAATTTATGCCTCCGAATATGTATATTGATGTTATAAAATATATAAAGCAAATATGGGTTCCCAAATTTTTACTTGCTAACCTCTCTGGACCCAAGAAAATATGGGTACCAAAGTTACCACATGCCTAATCTGTTTTGTAGGGAAGTTTCCTAAAGAGTTCCTGTAAGACCTTGTGGTACTTAGACAGTGGATGTTCAATACATATGACAAGATATTATTCTTTCTTCAAGATCCTAATCAAAGTTGATGGTGTACATGTAACTTTCAGTGATAATGAAAAGGGAAAAATCATCGGCTTAGGCCAGATTGGTAACCCTAATACAATATTACTTTCCAAATTACTTTTTATTGATGGATTAAAGTATAATTTACTTAGAATATCTCAGTTTTGTGATGATGGTTTTAATGTCAAGTTTAAAAATGATGCATTTAATGTTTTTAATTATAAAAATGATTTAGTATTCACTACTCTTAGAAATGAGAATGTATATGCTGTTAATTTAGATTCTTTGGCTAAGAAAAATGTTTCTTGTTTAAATGCATTTCATAAGGAATCCTGGTTGTGGCACAGAAGATTAGGACACTGCAATGTGCACTCACTTAGGAAACTGACTAGGAAAGGTTTAGTTAGAGACTTACCTAAACTAGAATTACCACTTAACAAAGTGTGAAATCCCTGTCAAAAGGGAAAACAACACAAAATTTATTTCAAACCAAAGAAAGAAGTTTATACTTCTCAACCACTTGATTTGGTTCACATGGACTTGTTTGGACCATCAAGAGTTTCAAGTTTAAATAGGAAGCACTATGTTTATGTTCTTGTAGATGATTTCTCTAGATATAATTGGGTATACTTTTTAGATCACAAAAGTGAAGCTTGTTCCAACTTTATTAAGCATTCCAAGTATGTAGAAAATCTTAGTGGACTTATAATTAAGACCTTGAGAAGTGATCTTGGCCGTGAGTTTGAAAATCAGGAGTTTGAATCTTATTGCTCACACAATGGCAATAATCACAATTTCTCTGCTCCTAGAACACCTCAACAGAATGAAGTCGTGGAAAGAAGAAATAAGACCCTTCAAGAGATTTCCGAACTATGCTTAGTGAATATGATCTACCTATTTATTTTTTTGGCTAAAGCTGTAAATACAGCTTGTTATACCATCAATAGGGTCTTAATTAGTCCTGTTCTTTAGAATACCCCTTATGAGATTTGGAACAATAGGAATACTAAGGTTAATTACTTTAGAGTTTTTGGTTTTAAAGTCTTTATCCTTAACACTAAGCACAATCTTGACAAGTTTGCCTCCAAAAGTGATGAAGGAATTTTCCTAGGTTACTCAATCTCGAGTAAAGCCTATAGATTATTTAATAACAGAACCAAATGTGTGGAAGAATATGTTCATGTAAAATTTGATGAGACTGATCCACATGAACCCAAAACCTCTCTTGAAAACCTTGAGGAAGATATGTCAATTCTAGACCTTAATGATAATGATAGCGAACCTCCTGTAAAAGTAAACAGTTCTAGAAATCCTCCAGAATCTGTATCTGTTGAGTCTGAACCTATAAATAATCATGAGGAGTCTAGTTCAACTCTTTCTAGAGGTATTATAACTCTCAAGAATCATCATTTAGATGCTGTAGTAGGTGATTTAAATAGAGGGACATAAACTAGAGCTTCTTTGAGAAACCGGGCTGAACATCAAGATTTTTTTTCATAGCTTGAACCCAAAAATATTAATGATGCTATCAATGATGAATTTTTCTTGATGGCTATGCAAGAGTAATTAAATCAATTTGAAAGAAACAAAGTCTGGGAACTAGTTTAAAGACCTAAGGAAAGTTTGACAATAGTCAAAAAATGGGTATTTAGGAGCAAAGTTGATGAGTCTGGAAATATAGTTAGAAACAAAGTTAGGTTAGTTGCACAAGTATATAGTCAAGAGTAAGGAATAGACTATGAGGAGACCTTTGCACCTATAGCTATATTAGAGTCCATTAAGATACTACTTTCTTATGCAGCTCATCTAAATTTTAAAATTTATCAAATCGATATTAAAAGTGCTTTTATAAATGGGTATATAGTCGAGGATGTGTTTTTTGAACAACCCCTTAGTTTTAAAAATCCCCATTTTCAAACCATGTTTTTAAACTGTCTAAAGATTTATATGGTTTAAAGTAAGCTCCAAGAGCTTGGTATGATAGACTTAGTTTATTTATTATTTCAAAAGGTTTTAATAAAGGAATATCAGATCCTAATTTGTTTATTAAAAGGATTTACAAAGATGTTTTAATAGTACAAATTTATGTAGATGATATAATTTTGGGATCTTCCAAAAATTCTTTATGTACTGATTTTTCAAAAATAATGAAAAATGAATTTGAAATGTGTTTAATGGGGGAACTTAAAATTTTTCATGGATTTCAGATTTTTCAAAACAAAAATGGTGTTGTTTTAAATAAAAATAAATACATTAAGGATATTCTAAAACATTTTGGTTTGGATAGTAGTAAATTTGGTGATACACCTATGAGTACCACGTGTAAGTTGGATGCTGATGAAACTGGTGAACCAGTGTATCAAACCAACTACAGAGGTATGATAGGGAGTCTGCTCTACCTTATAACTAGAAGACTTGATATTATGTTCAGTGTATTCATGTGTGCTCTTTTTCAAGCTAATACCAAAGAATCTCATTTAACTTCTATTAAACGAATTTTCAAATATCTCAAATATACCCCCAATTTAGGATTGTTTTATCCAAGAGGACAACCATTTGATTTAATAAGTTATTTGGATGCTGACTTTGTTGGTTATAAGTTAGATAGAAAAAGCACCTCTAGAACATGTCACATGTTAGGAAAGTCACTTGTATCATGGTGTAATAAGAAATAGAATTCTGTTGTATTATCTACTGCCGAAACTGAATATATAGCTGTTGGTAGTTGTTGTTCTCAAATTCTGTGGATGAAACACACTTTACTAGACTATGGATATCAATTAAAACATGTCTCTATAAATTGTGACAACACAAGTGCTATTAAAATTTCTAAAAATGCAGTATATCATGCTAGGAAAAAGAATATCGATGTAAGACATCACTTCTTGAGAGATCATTATCAAAGAGGTGATATCACTCTTGAATTAATTGGTACTGAATACCAATTGGAAGATATATTCACAAAGCCTTTGAATTATGAGAGGTTAAATTACATCAAACATGAGTTAGGTATGATAAAATATAAGAACATCACTGTTGAACCTCACTGTTGTACCTCACTGTAAGAACCTCACTATTGCACCTCACTGTTAGAACCTCACTGTTGCACCTCACTATTAGAACCTCACTGTTGTACCTCACTGTCAGAACCTCACTGTTGCACCTCACTGTTAGAAAATCACCGTTTTACCTCACTATTAGAACCTCAACGTTGGGTACCTCACTGTTGGACTTTACCGTTACTTCATGTTTTATGTGGGAATCTGAACCATTTTATTAGTATTCTTTTTCACGATTTGTTTTTGTTTCAATACCTAAATGATAAAATTAGATCACAAACACATTTTGATCCACTCTCTTCCTCACTCTCGAACCCCTGCTCCCAAAATTCTTAAACCCTACCTTTCCACTAAACCCTCAAACCTCTTCGAACATAAATGGATAGAGTCAAGTGACTGATGGTTGGTGATGAAGATGCACCAACCCCCAAGAGATATCGAGTCGATCCCAGTGGTGGAAGCAGTACTACAAAGAAGTTGATTAATACTCATCTGACAAAGAGGGAGATTGTACCAGAAAAGGAATTGTGTGAGGAATGGTTGCTTTCGAGTAAATATTTGGTGCTGGAAGTGATATAAATTCAAGGATGAGTAGAGTGTTTTGAAAACCACAGAGGGCCTTTTTATCCGAAGTTAGTCAAATAATTTTATGAGTTTCTGAGATTTGAGAAGTCTAATGAAGAGAACCAAATACTGTCTAGAGTACATGGCACCGAGGTAAGATTTTAATCTGCTGAGTGGGATGAATGTCTAAGGGTACCTCATGAGGTTATATTTGATTACTACTTTGGAGTGATTCCTCCAAACTGTGAGATTTTTGGATATAAGAAAGCATTGGAAGAGTTGACAGGAAATGAGACCTCAAGGAAGGTGATTGCTGCTGAAATGAATGGGGAGGATAGACTTATGTTCAAGTTTATCCAACATGTGATAATTCCTAGGAGAGGGGAATTTTCTGTGTTGAAGTATCATGAAATATTCATATTGTATTTGCTGAAGCATGGACATAAGATCAACCTGTGTAGGTTGCTGATGGATCAGTTGGAAGGCATGACTAAACTAAGTTCTAAATCAAATTCTCTATTTCATGCCAAAATGAATTATGTAATGCTAAAGGTTAAGGAAATTGATTGAGATAAAGAGGAAACAATTATATCCAAGAACAATTTTTTTATCTCTAAGATAGTCTGCAATTTCATGAAGATCACCTGGAATCCCTAGATAAGACAATGGGTAAATGATGAAGGGAAGCTTTATGAGAAGTTTGACCCTGTAAATAATCCTTCTTGGCCAAAGGATAAGAGGGATCCAGGTCTAAAGCCTGATAAGGCAAAACCTGTATATTCTGATGAAGAAGTAGAGGAGTCTATGGAACATGAGAAAGAGGGTACTGCTATAGATGATAGGAGTGATCCCGATCTACCTTCCAGTCCTCTAGTTGGAGTGATAGATTCTGGAGAGCCCAGTCCTCCAAGAGAGTTATCGAGAAGAGAATATATCCTAAGGGACAATGAAGTTGAATAAACCAGTGAATAAGAGTATTATGAGGCTCATATCACTGTTAGAGATACCTTAGAAGAGGAAGAAGCTAATGAATCTGGTCATTCTGACCATAAGGAACATGAGGCTGCTGCTGATAAGGATAGTAAAGGAGAGGAACTCAGTTTGAGTCCTCTTATAGGAGTCACTAAAAGGGAAATGAGTGAACAAGAATAAGAAGGTATACCTAATTCCCTTTCTATGGAAATTGTGGTTGAATCAGTAGAAGTAGTAGCTCACTCTACTGATGAGTCAGTTGACAAAGCAGGATCATCAGCTAAAGGGGAAAGACTGGAAGAGGTTGATGTAGTTTTTCAGGAAGTAGCTCAATTGAGGGGGAGCATCATATTTCCAAAGTATTAGTATCTGTTGTGCATGACATTGAAGGGTGGTATGAGGACCCAAGGTTTCTGGTGTTGGGACTAGATTATGATGACTCAGAAGATGAAATTACCAATAGAAGACCTTTAGTGACAAACCTCATTTTCGTACCTCCAGAAAACTCTTTCCTTCAAGTCTATGTCAGAAAGGCAGACTTTGAATCCTTGAAATCCGACCTATAGAGAATGTATAAGGATATGTCCTATGAGATGGAAAAAGCTATTGATCTAGTTCAGGAGCATTCAACATCTATGTTAGCCAAAATTCAATCCAACATTCAATATAATCTACTCCAGGAAGTAAAGTAGTTTCAGAGTCAAATGAGTGAACTATCAGAGTCTGTGGAGCTTCTGAAGCAATCAGTGGTGAGCTTGAATTCTATTCTGACCTCAAGGGCTCAGGTGGACAAGGATATTCAATATATCAAAGGTGTAGTGCAGGATATGGTTGCTGTCTTTGAGGACTTTAAGAAGTACATGGAAACACATGTAAAAGGTCAAGATGATGATGTAAAAAGGCTGATCAATGGTCTAACCAAATAATTTAAAGAGACCGTGGCTTTCACTCTGGAACCTCTGTGTGAATCTGCATCTTCTTAAACCTCTTCTCCAGTTGATATTGAAGCTTTCAAGGTAGTTTTTAGACAAGAAGTGACAAAGATATCTGGTACGAGTACCTCAGACTCTCAGGTCATTTCTATTACCAGAGAAATTCATAAGCTTGTGGGAGATTATTTAAGAGAACCTGCTCAAGATCAGAAGGCCATCAAGGATCAAGTTGACTTATATTACAAAAGGGTATACACTAAGAATCATATGGATGGCCACTTCAAGTTGCTGTTGGAGAACTTGAGGATTCCACCTGTCACTCAGGAATTTAAGGATCAAGTGAGAAAGCTTCGAGAGCTGACTCCTCCTTTGGATAAATTTATGGAGAATAAGGATGATTTCATTTCGGCTATGGAAATAGGAGGCAGTATCATCATGGAATTTAGGAATATTATGTTACCTTTCCTCCATGTTTACTGTACACCCATCATTTTCCCTCCAACCTTGCCGTCTACCTCCGGTACCTTAGGATCTGCCAGTGCTGTTCCTATGATGTCTCCTACTCAAGCCATCAGATGATTGACCCCTACCATTCCTCAGAGACCTACTCACTACAGGTCTACTAATGCTTATGTTGCAGCTCCTCCTACCCTGATAACTGACATCCTTCGGCCTATCCCTCCACCTTCAGATCCTTCATCCTCAGATTCCAATGCCAAAGCTCCAATGGACATTTCTGATGTGTATTGAGTGTGGTTGTATCTTTTGATAGGGATTTTATACTGCTCTTTGAATCATGTAATGATATTTCATTAATATAAATATTCTCTATTGTTTCTTATTCTATTTCTTTTTGCTAATCAAAAAGGGAGAGAACATACACCAAAAGTAATTTCATATCCATATCACATTAATCTCTGCTACATGTGTGAACATACACCAAAAGTAATTTCATATCCATTTCACATTAATATCTGCTACATGTGTGAACATACACCAAAAGTAATTTCATATCCATATTACATTAATCTCTGCTACATGTGTGAACAGACACCAAAAGTAATTTCATATACATATCACATTAATCTCTTCTACATGTGTGATAGATGTGTGAAGGATTATCTGTAACACCTATTTATTCTATTAACTTATCTTTGATAATATTATAATTATTATAATGTTTAATGGCATAATTTGTGATTATCAAAAAGGGGGAGATTGTTGGACTCACCTATTTTGATAATCACAAATCATGTTAAATTATATAATGGGTTATCTTTTTGACAATTTATTTCAATCTATTTTAATCTCATGACTTTACTAGAACTAGTTTATTGTATAAAATTTTCTAAGTCAAAGATCACTGCTGAAGGTTACTGGTAAGAGGTCACTATTTTTTAGGCCACTATCAAGGTCACCTTTGAAGACCTTACTGATGAAGGTTGCTGTTATAAGATCTATAGTTGATAAGTCTACCATTGATAAGTCTACCGTTGGACAAGTCTACCATTAGTGAAGTCTACAGTTAGTGAAGTCTACCGTTGATAAGCCTACCATTGGACAAGTCTACCATTAGTGAAGTCTACAGTTGGTGAAGTTTACCGCTGGATAAGTCTACCATTGGGAAAGTGTACCGTTAGTGAAGTCTACAGTTGGTGAAGTATACCACTGGATAAATCTACCATTGATAAGTCTACTATTGGAAAAGTCTACCACTGGAAAATTCTACCGTTAGTGAAGTCTACCGTTGGACAAGCCTACCTTTGGCGAAGCCTACCGCTGGATACGCCTACTCTTGGAAGTCTGCTGCTGATTAATCTTGCTACTGAAGATGATACCGATTGACAGTATACTGTTACCAGTCTACTGATAACTTATTCTATACTTTATCCATTTTCTTAATGTATTCATAACAGTCATATTGTTCTAAATTTAATGCTTCTGACTTAATTAATGATTATTGTAGACATATCAGGAGACCATATCTTGACAGTACGAGGTACGAGAAGGATTTCATGTGATATACCTACTCCTATTGTCGGACCTCAAATATGAAATAAGAAGACCAAGGAAGAAATATATATATATATATATATATATATATATATATAAGCATAAATAAAAACAAAAAATAGGATGCAACATGTCCAGAAGTTAAATAAATTACTGAAGAACAAAAAGGAGAACACTCCAGTGCATATACTGAAAATCCAAAAGCTTCATAAAGATATTTTTGAAGAACATACTCAAGGCTGTCCTACTGTGCTTCATCAACTCCCTTATACCAAGAAGTTGAACATCTCCTGGAAGCAAGTACCTGGAAGTTGCGACACTCTGTTTTTGGAGACAACTTGTAGAGAAGAATAAAACCTTCATTTCCTCAACTCTAAGAAGTCCAGAGCTGATCTTCAAAAACATAGAGCATTATAAACTCCATCCTAATTTCTCTAGATCTACTATGTTCCTTATTTTACATTTCTGAGAAGTGTGTGTTTGTTACACACACACACTATCTCCTATGCTTTAACTAGGGGATACTGAAAATCCTCACTCAAAACTCTCTCACCACTGTTTTCCCATGCATAACTATGGAAGAATCCTTGTGTGGATTGGTTGCTTTTTTCCCACGTATAAATGTGGAAGAAGCCTTGTGTGGTTTGGTTGCTTATTTTCCCATGCATAACTGTGGTAGAGGTTGTAGAACCTAGACAGTTTGTAAAAACTGTTTTAAACCCAGATACATGTTTTGTATCAAGTTTATTTATATAAACTGCTTGGTGGTAGGTGATCACCAAGTGGATTGGATTAAGTATCATCTTGAGACTGAACCTCTTTTTTATCTTGTTGTGCTAATCCTCATATACTCTATTTTATTTTATCCGCTTATTATATTTTTTAAATCTATAAAATTGTTTTTACATTCACTCTGATAGTTAGTTTTGGTTAGTGTGTATATGTGCTTAATTTAGTAAACCTGTTTCAAAAATTGAATTAGTGTTTACAATGATTCAATTTAGGATTAATCAACATTATAGAAACTTGTTGAGCAATTAAAAACTTATATCTCTACTACCTTAATTGACTAGGCTGTTCTGAATTGGGGGATTTTAATCATAAAGTTTTTAACAAAAATTTTAATTGGAACTCAATTCACCCCCCTCTTGAGTATCCACTATGACCAACAATTAATAATCTTACCATATAATAATATTTTAATAATAAGATAATTTTTTTCTATAAAATGGTTTTTATGATTTATTTATTTTGTTAAATATTAGTATTATCAAATAAAATAGGATTTATATAAATAAAAAATGGATGGATTCCAATCATATGAAAAAATAATATGAGGATGAGGTGAAAGAGTTCATCAAGTTTGCAAAATATCTTATACATAAACCTTCTCAAATCCTTTATCTGTGTTTATGCTACTGTTATTCAAGACTAATTAGTATAGATGATTTGGAAAGAAACTTGATCTATCATGGAATAGATCAAATTTATAAATGTTATAGTAAACATGGAGAAAAAATAAATGTAGCTTGTGAATAGTATAACACTGTGTTTTATGAATCATTTGATATGATTACAAGTACGGAAAATGATGAAAAAAATATTGAGGATGTGATTATAGGTGTGAACAATGACAAAGATCATATTGAGGAAATTCCAATAACAATTGAAGATGAAATTTGTGATTGTCTAAAATTGTTTAAGAAGTTAAAGAGTTGTGCAAAGACACCATTGTATGCTAGTTGTACTAAATATACATCATTGTCATCCATATTAAAGATATATAATTTAAAAGATAGAAATAAATGGAGTGATTCCAATTTTACTGAAATACTTTCTCTCTTGGATGATATGATCCTAGAAGATAATGTTCTTCCTTACAGATCATACAATGCTAAACAAATGCAACATTTAATGGGTATGATATATGAAAGAATACATTTCTATCCAAATGACTGTGTACTATTTCATAAGGAATAAAAATCAGTTAAAAAATTCCCACAAAGTGTGGTGCTTATAGATACAAGAAAGATGAATTGGGTACAATGAAGGTTTTATGGTAATTTTCATTCATTCTAAGATTTAAGTGCCTTTATGGAAGTAAAAAAACTATAAGAAAATTTACGTGGCATGCGGATAAAATAAATAAATACTATAAACTTCATCACTCAACGGACTCTCCTCAGTGGAAGAGAATTGATCATAGGTATCCTGAATTTGGAAACAAGCCAAGAAACCTTCGTCTTGTTCTATCTATAGATGGGGTGTTTTTTTGGGTTTTCAAAGCATCACTGATAGTACATGGATGGTTATGTTGGTAAATTTTTACTTTCCACCATGGTTATGAAAGAAATGAAAATAAATTATGTTATCTCTACTTATATCAGGACAAAAACAACTGAGTAATGATATTGATGTATATTTGGCTCCATTAATTGAATATTTTAAAGGGATTCAAGTGCTACATTGTATGATGCTTATAGAAATGAATATTTCACATTGAGTGTCATGTTGTTCAAGATGATAAATTATTTTCTTTCTTATGGAAATTTTTCAGGATATAACATTAAAGGAACTCAAGGGTGTCCCATTTGTGAACAAGGTACATAGTCAATTAGGTTGAAACATTCATCGAAGACAGTGATATTAGGACATCATATATTTCTACTCTGATTACATTAGTACCAGTCTTAGAAGACATCATTCAATGATAGTTCAAAATAATGTACAAAATCATCTCCACTAATAGGTGATCAACTATTTGATAAAGTAAAAGTTATGGAAACTAATTTTGGAAAACTTTTTCTAAAAACCTTACCAAAATCAGTTGGGAGAATATATCATTTTTTTAATTACCATATTGGAATTGTTTGAAGACCAAGAATTTTCTTGATGTTATGCATGTTGAAAAAAAATGTATGTGATAGTGTCATTGGAATGTTACTAAATACACCAAAAAAAGAAAGGAATTAAGGCTAGGTTGAACATGCTTGACATGAGAATATGAGAATAGTTGGCTCTAGTGAAGAGAGAAAAACAAACTTTTCTTCCTCAAGCTGTTTACACTCTTTCCAGGAAAAAGAGATATCCGTTTTTATAATTATTTAATTATGTAAAGGTTCCATAGGGGTATTCATCAAATATCAAGAATATCATATCAATGAATTATTTAAATTTAAAGGTTATGAAATCACGTGACTATCATGTTTTGGTATAGGATATAATGCCTGTAGCTTTATGTTTCATTTTTCCCAAGAATGTATGTTATACATTAACCAAGATCTATTTATTTTTCAAATCTAAATATATTAAAGTTATAGACCTGAAAAAATTTCCAACTATGGAAAAGAAATTATTGTCATATTATGTGAATCAGAGATGTTATTCTAGTCATCATTCCTTGATATGATGGCTCAGTTGATGGTTAACTTAGTAAGATAGATTCGACTATGTATTCATATACATTATAAATGGATGTACCCCAATGAACTTTGTATGAAGATTTTAAAATGGTATTTCAAAATTCAAAGTCATCTAGATGGTTGTATTGTGGAGTGATATGTTGTTAAGGAAGATTTTTAATTTTATACTAACTATCTATTCGATGTGGAAATCATTGGTCTACCAAAATACCATCACATCAGAAAACTTGTGGGTGAAGTAATTTATAGAATTAATGTTTTCACAATTATTATTATAGTTCAGGACCAAGCCTAACATTATGTTTTACATAAACTTTTAAAGGTATCCCCATATTTTGAAACTCACAATGTAATTCATATGCATTTAAATCCATCAGGTTCGGAAATATGGATATCAAATACAAATAATCCATCATTTATAGGATAGGTTTTAGACTATATTTTTAAGGATTCAACTAAAAATCTGAATTCAATTTCAGAATGAATTAAATGGATTGATATAGGACCAAGTGTTCATGTATTATCTTATAATGGTTATGAAATTAATGGTTATATGTTCTATATAAATGAACATGATGAATGCAATACCATGAAAAATAGTAGAGTTACACTTGTGGCTGAAGTGATGCATGTATTTAGTAATAAGTACAAAAATCCAATGTATGAAAATATTTCATACTTTGGCATTATCAAACAAATATGGGAGTTGGAGTATACAATATTACAAGTGTGTATTTTTCAATGAAATTGGGTTGATAACAAGAGTGTTGTGAAAATAAATGAATTGGAATTCATGAAAGTGGAATTCAGTAAGGAAGGGTACAAATAAGAACCATTTATAATGGAATCAAAAGTAATACATGTATTTTATGTTCCAGATCCTGCAAACCAAAAGTGATCAATTGTTCTGTTATCAACCAAAAACAACAAAATGTCAGATTTAAATTCAACTATGGATGACCCTTTCATTGGGACATCACAATCATTTCTTAGTGGTCCTAATGCAGATAAGGTTTCATTTGTTAGAGGAGACCATAATGAAGGGACATGGATACTCAATATAGGGGTTAAATACCTTCAACCATTAAAAAAAGAGAGTGTTTAATAATATGGTTATATTTTATTGTAATATACATTGTGTTACCTCATATTATTATATATTCACTGTTGTATTTATATAACGTAAATTAAATGTCCATTTAATTATATAGATAATCACTTCTACTCATGTTGATACTCCCAATCATGAGGAACAACAGCCTTATGCACTTACTGTAACACCCCGAGATTTTATAAAAAATATTCTTTTAATTTCAGTAATGTCTTGTGTTGTACGCTACACCAAAAGGAGCTTTCACAACACATATCCTTTAATTGCCTTGCATTACATGCAATCGCAACCCTCCTCGATAGCGTGTGTAGTTAGCAATACTGAGTTTCACTAAACAATGATATGCTATTAAAATATTACTAAAACTAGCCATTATGAATAGTAATAACCACCTTTTGAAATTTTTTAAATTTTATTTTTCAAAATGGACTTCATTTTTTGGATTCGGAATATCGAAATTAGCTTAGGGTGAAATTTTGGTATTTTTCGGATAACTTTCATATTCTGATGAATAGTGAAAATTACTAAATTTTAATTAAAAACAATTTTTTTAATAGAAATAATTAATAGTGATAAATTATTAATTTGAGTGGTTTTAAAGTATATTTAGAATATATTTTTACAATTTAATACAATGTTGGTCATTGGATATAATTTCACATTTAAACCACACATAAACAAGTGTCAATCTTTTGATAGTTATTATCTCTTAAAAACACGCTATTTGTTTTGACGACGAGAATTAATTTTTTAATTAGTTAGTGTAACTGATATGTTTTAAATTTGGTAAAATAAACATCATTTTTGAAATCATAATATCAAATATAGCTTAGGCCTAATTTTTGGTATTTTTCTGAAAACTTTCAATTTTTGATGAATAGTGAAACCACTAAGTGGAAGTTAAAAAAACTAAATTTTTCATAAAACTTAATTTTACCGCTTCTGTGAGTGGAATTTCAAAAATCTGAGAGACACGGTTAATATCAAGGACTAAAATGTAGTTCAATGAGATGAAAATATTTTTTGGTGAATAGTAACTTTTTTACTTTTATTTACCACGGTTAAAAGTAAATAGGGTAATTAAGGGTAAAAATGATATTATTATTACCCTAAAACATGTCCTAATTCTATTGGATAAGTGTAATTCCACCAAAAACAACCTTAGGAATAAAATATGACCATTTAAGCCCACTTGGATTAGATTAGGACATTTATTATTAATTTATTTAAAGAAGGGTTAAAATAGTTAAAATCAATGTTTAATAAGTAAATCATTTTTAATATGGGGTTATACATAAGATAAATTCGACTATAAATATTCATTAGAAAGTTAAAAACATTTCCTACATAATGATATTTTATTTGTATTTTTTAGACATTAAATAATTTAATTTATTTATGACACAACGATGATACAGTAATTACCTTTTTAAGAAAATATTAACATAATTGATGTTATAAATGCCTAAATAAATGTAATTTGAGACTTTTTATGACTTAAACTAATTTTATAGGTTAATATGACATGTTATTGTTGATATAAGTAACTTGTTTCGAACTTATCATTCTGTTATGAATTTCATAAAAATCATGTACCAAATAGTGTCAAAATTGACATAAATTAGTTTTTAAAACAAATATTATATTATTAATTGTTATTTTATTTATAAAAATATAAGGTTCTGCCAAATTACTCAGATAAGGTTATATATATTAATAATAAACAACTTGGGGTTCTTTTGGCTTGATATAGTAAGTTTAATAACCATATAGTGTAAGAAAACAAAAAGACACGGTAAAAGTTAAATTATTTAATTTAGAGTTAAATCTAATTGATAAGGTTAAAATGATAAACTAAACTTGTCTAAATCCTATTGGATGAGAGGATTTCCACCCATCCCCACTTTATCTTCGAAATAAGGCCCTTTGGAACCATTATAAACCGAATTTGACCTTAATATAAAATAATATTTTGAGATTTTCCTAAGGTTCCCCTCTCCTCCCTTATAAAAGGGCACCTCCTCCCTCTCCTCCTCACACCAATTTGAGCATTCAAGATCGGCCAAACCCTGCCAAAATATCTTCTCCACTTCCCTAGTATCATCCTAGAGGTCCTGGTCTTCTTCAACGACCATCCTTAGTTCTTTAAGTGGAGGTTAAGAAAAGGCGCGTCAAAAAGAGGTAATATCCATTACCGATCTTTTTCAATTTCTTTCTTCTTCAACTTCTTCTTATTTAGTTGTTTCATGATAAAGTAATAACATAAGTATTTATTATATACTGATATGTTATTATAAATATGAAACAACTCTAATTAACATTCTATCCATCCTACGGAAAAAGTAAATCACCGCGCGTGCGTACGTACAGAATACCGTCTCCACGCCATGGTGTAATATATTTTCCACCACCACCTTAATTGGATGGGTATAATGGTGTAATGAGTAACTATATATGATTATTATAAAGTGATATTGATACAGAAATAGTATACATACACTTCAACACAAGTTCACGATCATGAGAACGATATCATCGCTCGTGCGTACGTATGGACTACCGTCTCCACGACGCGATGAGATTCATTCTCCATGTTAACCATTTAAGAATGATTATAAAGTATATATAAGAAATAATAATGAAATATATGACATTATAAAGCTACTTGATTTATGTATATATGTATGTCATCTACTTACTTCCATTCAAGACAATAAGGAAAGGAAAACAGCGTTCATGCGTACGTACGGACTACCGTCTCCATGAACGGTGTGTTTCATTTCATTTATCTATCTATTATATATATATATATACTGAATATATATGATATATAAATCATGTTTTATATTCTGGAAGTAATTAAATCATGATATAAGTAATAATAATGTCCAGAACAACAAGTCCAAACACCTACGATAAATGAAACGATTTTACCCAAAACGCTTCTTTAACATGGAATTTACAAAAGAACGGGTAATATAAAGTCATAAGTGAACCATATATGATATCATAACAATGAATATGATTATGTAATAAGTTAATGACATTATTTAAATCATTATACAGGAGGTTCAGACACTTACGAAGCAAATCGAACTTAAGGTAAGGGAAATATCACAATCTCATTTTTATCCGAGATTGTTTATACTTTGAAATTTACTGGGGTGTATTTTATCATCCACATCCATGTTTCATCAATATGTAATATTATTTCCATCCACCTACAATTATTTAAATCCAATTTTACCCTTCGGTGAGTTTTTAGTAAAAGATATGAAAAGAATCTTTTGTCATTTTTCGTACGAGTTACTTTTTGACTTCTCCGACAAAAGTATGAGAAGAATGTTTTTTTAACTTATACGGCATGAATGGATTTCTAAAAAATTATTTCCAAGAAGCTTCCTTTACAAGATTTCAAGTTTATTTTTAATCAACTTCTTTTAGTTTAAAGTTTTATGACATGTTAAGAAAGGAAAAAATGTTTTTGAAGAAGAAAGGATATTTTCCTCAAGAATGGAGTTCAAGTGTTTTATAAAAATTATTTTCCATCTAAGATAATAAAGGGTTCTGTTTTTATCCCTATTATTACATTGATTTGATTATGTTGTGATGGAATTATATTTTTATGAATTCCTTTATCTTATATGAATTGTTTTATGATGTCACGATGTTTAAGATTCCCATTTTTATTACATGGGTTATGAAATGATGTATGATTTATGATTTTGTGGAACACATAATAATGGTATCATTATGAGATGGGTGGGACCTATATATCCCTCCAATGCATTGGGTAAAGATTTTATATCTCATGAGATAGACATGGCTGGAACGGTAGGTTATACCGGTTCAGTGAAACAGGACTGAAACGAGGGTGACTCGGTTCAGAAATGGACTTTGTCCACTAAGATAGTCTTGGCAATGAGTCTTGACTAACAAGAAATGATTCTCTATGATTATGTGTGTATGCCAAAAAGTTTCATGTTTTAAGTTATGATTATTGGGATTACATTTCAGTACTATGATTTATCCCATGTTATGAAATTATGATCTCTTTTGCAGGTTAAGATTTCCAAAAGAAATGTTCTTATGAATATGACGTGATTGATATTTCTTTTGTTTACCCTTACTGAGCATTTGAGCTCACCCTTTTATGTTTTCTTTTCCCCAGGACATAAAGAAAGTATTTAGGTTTAGAAAAAAAAGAAGATCTTTATGGGAGATGTTGAAGATCTTTCACCACGATTAGAAGATTATATTCCGAGTTTCCAAAGACACTAAACTGTTACGGTCTTTGTGTGTGTGTTTTTGCAATGTACTAAGTATTACACAAAAGTAATGTAATTTCCATGTACGTCAAGCTTCGGGTCTCTACAGTTGGTATCAGAGGAAAGGTTTAGTCAACCTTTGGAAACTAGGATGTGAAAACGTTAGTGAGATCCCTAGAGATATTTCTAAGGTATGTCTAGGGATGTCCCTAAGGATAAGTATACGTATAGGATATAGTCCTAGAACTACGGTAACGATCTTAGAATTTAACCTAAAATGTTAGATATTGAGGGTGCTCCCCCTTTACTATGTTTTTTTACCTAGCTTGATTTTTGCCTCTCACACTATTATTTTTGGGTTTTAGACGATGGCTGGAACCCGAAGGAACCGTGTTGATCACTGTAATGGACAATGCAATGATTGTCCTCTTGAACAAACAAATGTTATGGGAGATGGAGTGCAAAATATTATTGCTATACTTACACAAGCTATGAATCATTCTGGACTTCCAAATGAGCAGAGAAGGGAACAATATTCTATTGAGTCCTTCATGAGGAAACATCCACCTTCTTTCAGTGGGTCTTCCGATCCACTTGTTGCTGAACAATGGATCAGTACCACTGAAAAGATATTTTCAGTTCTTCAATGTTCTGAACATGATAAATTCATCTTAGTAGTATATCGTTTGGAAGGTGAAGCTGATCAATGGTGGAATCTTATCAAGAATACGAGGCAAAGAGATGAAATTGAGTCCATGGAATGGGACGAGTTCAAGAACTTATTTTTCAATAAGTACTTCCCTCGTATTCTTCGAACAAAGATGGAGAAGGAGTTTCTTGAACTAAAGCAAAAGGATGATGAATCTGTTGGTATATACGAAGTGAATTTTATAAGACTTGCAAGGTATGCATCTGGCATTATCATCCAACCTGAAAGTAAAGTTGATCGATTCTTCATTGGCTTAAAACCAAATCTTCAAAGGGAATTAGCTATAAGAGACTTCAGTAGATATGAAGAAATTGTGCGTTGTGTTATCAAGGTAGAAATGGAAGTTGGTGTTACTTATCCATCTCATAGTTTTGACAAGAAATGAAAAATGGAGTTCAAGGAGAAATCTCATAATAATGGTGAAAAGAAGATGAATGTTTCCTTATGCTCAAAGTGTGGAAAGAAGCATGGTGGAGATTGTCTTAAAGGAACAAGTAAATGTTTCAAATGTGGAAAGGAAGGTCATCGGGCATTTGAATGCCGCAATGATGGGAAGAAGATGTCTAACGATGAAAACAAAGGAAGGGATACACAGAATGAACCTACTACACTTCAATGTTTCAAGTGCAAGGAGATGGGACATTATGACAATAAATGCCCTAATCCAAGGGTTAGTGATGATCGACATGAGAAACCACTTAAGGCAAAGGACAAAGGGAAGTCACATGCGATCACCATTGGTGATGTTGAATATGAAAACGATGTAGTGGAATGATTAAGTGTTTATGTAATGGGATTCCAAAATAATGTTGAGTATTGGAATATTTATGTATTGGTCTATTGTGGTATTTAATAATTTTATGGTACCGGTAACCATGGAAAGTGATTGAGATATTTTTAGAAAAAAGATGATATGCGCATAATGAAGGGATAAGGAAAAAATGAAATATTTGACAGTTTTCATGAGCTCATGATTGATATAAGGACTAAGTATATAGAATTTTGAGGATTTTGGTATGTGGAAAGAGTTATCTTTTGACAGCATTCATGTTTTCACTAAGGTTCAATGGGTATTCATTCTTCAAGAGAATACATGATTAAGGTATTCACATGTTTTTAATTTGACCAACAAGACATATCTTATGATATATGGGGATCAACGATGGTATTAAATATCTGGTAATCATTTTCACTATATTATGAGAGTGGACTGCAGTATTATGGATAATCCTAAAGATTGGAATGGATTATGTTGGACATAAGTTAGTATTGTTTAAGGATAGAAGTTTTTTTGATATTATTTATGTGATGTTATAGTAATGTAGTTTTAGAAAAATGACAACCTGCAGGACGAGCGATAGCCCATCGCATCAGACAAGGCCGTGGGAATCAAACCCACAACTGAAGTGCGAATGACTTTTATCGCCTACCACTGGCCTACAGGAAGTACCTGTTTAGTAGAAACTAGTTTTATTATATTAAGCAGTATGATATATAAAGTATAAGTCCATTTTAGGAATCATATATCATTAATATCACTATATATGGACTTATGTATTTTTTGATAACTTTTCTAACCTTTTGTTTGAGACAGATGGAATGACCCATCATTCTATCACATGATCTGCTAACACATCACGAATGACAAATTCAACTTCATTTATTTAAGAGATGAAGTGGAAATTGTCCAAAGAACGACCAACGATGAGACTATACCAAAATCAAGAAAGTATTTCTTCTAATTCCAATTTCATCAACCTTAGAGAAATGATCTTGAAAACCAAAAATGTTGTCCTAGTGCTCTTATATCTGATGAATCAGATGGTACCTTAGATCGTCACAAATTTATGGCTTTGTGATTGCTGGATTTTCCATAGCCATGTTCTCTACCACTCTCCATCAGAACATGATGGTTAGATTTCTCTTCCATATCCATATTTTTACCTATGTGGAAACCCAGTGATTAGTTTATTTGGGTAACCGTTACGTTTCATACTTTTGTTTTTAAAGATTGGTTTTGGTATTCCTTTTTACGATGTGGGTTTCTATTAAAGAAACTTTCGAATAGTAAACCATTTATAACCCCGATGAATTTCGAGGGCGAAATTCATTTTAAGGGGGGTAGAATGTAACACCCCGAGATTTTATAAAAAATATTCTTTTAATTTCAGTAATGTCTTGTGTTGTATGCTACACCAACAGGAGCTTTCACAACACGCATCCTTGAATTGCCTTGCATTACATGCAATCGCAACCCTCCTTGATAGCGTGTGTAGTTAGCAATACTGAGTTTCACTAAACAATGATATGCTGTTAAAATATTATTAAAACTAGCCATTATGAATAGTAATAACCACTTTTTGAAATTTTTTAAATTTTATTTTTCAAAATGGACTTCATTTTTTGGATTCGGAATATCGAAATTAGCTTAGGGTGAAATTTTGGTATTTTTCGGATAACTTTCATATTCTGATGAATAATGAAAATTACTAAATTTTAATTAAAAATAAATTTTTTAATAGAAATAATTAATAGTGATAAATTATTAATTTGAGTGGTTTTAAAGTATATTTAGAATATATTTTTACAATTTAATACAATGTTTGTCATTGGATATAATTTCACATTTAAACCACATATAAACAAGTGTCAATCTTTTGATAGTTATTATCTCTTAAAAACACGCTATTTGTTTTGACGACGAGAATTAATTTTTTAATTAGTTAGTGTAATTGATATGTTTTGAATTTGGTAAAATAAACATCATTTTTGAAATCATAATATCAAATATATCTTAGGCCTAATTTTTGGTATTTTTCTGAAAACTTTCAATTTTTGATGAATAGTGAAACCACTAAGTGGAAGTTAAAAAAACTGAATTTTTCATAAAAATTAATTTTACCGCTTCTGTGAGTGGAATTTCAAAAATCCGAGAGACACGGTTAATATCAAGGACTAAAATGTGGTTCAATGAGATGAAAATAATTTTTGGTGAATAGTAACTTTTTACTTTTATTTACCACGGTTAAAAGTAAATAGGGTAATTAAGGGTAAAAATGATATTATTATTACCCTAAAACATGTCCTAATTCTATTGGATAAGTGTAATTCGACCAAAAACAACCTTAGGAATAAAATATGACCATTTAAGCCCACTTGGATTAGATTAGGACATTTATTATTAATTTATTTAAAGAAGGGTTAAAATAGTTAAAATCAATGTTTAATAAGTAAATCATTTTTAATATGGGTTTATACATAAGATAAATTCGACTATAAATATTCATTAGAAATATAAAAAAATTTCCTACATAATGATATTTTATTTGTAATTTTTAGACATTAAATAATTTAATTTATTTATGACACAACGATGATGCAGTAATTACCTTTTTAAGAAAATATTTACATAATTGATGTTATAAATGCCCAAATAAATGTAATTTGAGACTTTTTATGACTTAAACTAAATTTATAGGTTAATATGACATGTTATTGTTGATATAAGTAACTTTGTTTGAACTTATCATTCTGTTATGAATTTCATAAAAATCATGTACCAAATAGTGTCAAAATTGACATAAATTAGTTTTTAAAACAAATATTATATTATTAATTGTTATTTTATTTCTAAAAATCTAAGGTTCTGTAAAATTACTTAGATAAGGTTATATATATTAATAATAAACAACTTGGGATTCGTTTGGCTTGATATAGTAAGTTTATTAACCATATAGTGTAAGAAAACAAAAAGACACGGTAAAAGTTAAATTATTTAACTTAGAGTTAAATCTAATTGATAAGGTTAAAATGATAACCTAAACTTGTCTAAATACTATTTGATGAGAGGATTTAGACCCATACCAACCTTATCTTCGAAATAAGACCCTTTGGAACCATTATAAACCGAATTTGACCTTAATATAAAATAATATTTTGAGATTTTCCTAAGGTGCCCCTCTCCTCCCTTATAAAAGGGCACCTCCTCCCTCTCCTCCTCACACCAATTTGAGCATTCAAGCTCGGCCAAACCCTGCCAAAATATCTTCTCCACTTCCCTAGTATCATCCTAGAGGTCCTGGTCTTCTTCAAAGACCATCCTTAGTTCTTTAAGTGGAGGTTAAGAAAAGGGGCGTCAAAAAGAGGTAATATCCATTACCGATGTTTTTCAATTTCTTTCTTCTTCAACTTCTTATTCTTTATTTGTTTCATGATAAAGTAATAACATAATTATTTATTATATACTTATATGTTATTATAAATATGAAACAACTCTAATTAACCTTCTATCCATCCTACGGAAAAAGGAAATCACCGCGCGTGCGTACGTACGGAATACCGTCTCCACGCCGTGGTGTAATCTATTTTCCACCACCACCTTAATTGGATGGGTATAATGGTGTAATGAGTAACTATATATGATTATTATAAATTGATATTGATACAAAAATAGTATACATACACTTAAACACAAGTTCACGATCATGAGAATGATATCATCGCTCGTGCGTACGTACGGACTACTGTCTCCACGACGCGATGAGATTCATTATCCATGTTAACCATTTAAGAATGATTATAAAGTATATATAAGAAATAATAATGAAATATATGACATTATAAAGCTACTGTATTTATGTATATATTCATTTCATCTACTTACTTCCATTCAAGACAATAAGGAAAGGAAAACAGCGTTCATGCGTACGTACGGACTACCGTCTCCATGAACGGTGTGTTTCATTTCATTTATCTATCTATTATATATATATATAAATATACTGAATATATATGATATATAAATAATTTTTTATATTCTGGAAGTAGTTAAATCATGATATAAGTAATAATAATGTCAAGAACAACAAGTCCAAACACCTACGATAAATGAAACGATTTTACCCAAAACGCTTCTTTAACATGGAATTTACAAAAGAATGGATAATATAAAGTCATAAGTGAACCATATGTGATATCATAACAATGAATATGATTCTTTAATAAGTTAATGACATTATTTAAATCACTATACAGGAGGTTTGGACACTTACGAAGAAAATTGGACTTAAGGTAAGGGAAATATCACAATCTCATTTTTATCCGAGATTGTTTATACTTTGAAATTTACCGGGATGTATTTTATCATCCACATACATGTTTCATCAATATGTAATATTATTTCCATCCACCTACAATTAGTTAAATCCAATTTTACCCTTCGGTGAGTTTTTAGTAAAAGATATGAAAGGGATCTTTTGTCGTTTTTCGTACGAGGTACTTTTTGACTTTTCTGACAAAAGTACGAGAAGAATGTTTTTTTAACTTATATGACATGAATGGATTTCTAAAATATTATTTCCAAGAAGCTTCCTTTACAAGTTTTCAAGTTTATTTTTAATCAACTTCTTTTAGTTTAAAGTTGTATGAGATTTTAAGAAAGGAAAAAATGTTTTTGAAGAAGAAAGGATATTTTCCTCAAGAATGGAGTTCAAGTGTTTTATAAAAATTATTTTCCATATAAGATAATAAAGGGTTATGTTTTTATCCCTATTATTACATTGATTTTATTATGTTGTGATGGGATTATATTTTTATGAATTCTTTTATCTTATATGAATTGTTTTATGATTTCACGATGTTTAAGATTCCCATTTTTATTACATGGGTTATGAAATGATGTATGATTTATGATTTTGTGGCACACATAAGAATGGTATCATTATGAGGTGGGTGAGACCTATATATCCCTCCAATTAATTGGGTAAAGATTTTATATCTCATGAGATAGACATGGATGGAATGGTAGGTTATACCGGTTCAGTGAAACAGGACTGAAACGAGAGTGAATTAGTTTAGAAATGGACTTTGTCCACTAAGATAGTCTTGGAAATGAGTCTTGAATAACAAGAAATGATTATCTATGATTATGTTTGTATGCCACAAAGTTTCATGTTTTAAGTTATGATTATTGGGATTACATTTCACTACTATGATTTATCCCATGTTATGAAATTATGATATCTTTTACAGGTTAAGATTTCCAAAATATATGTTCTTATGAATATGACGTGATTGATATTTCTTTTGTTTACCCTTACTGAGCATTTGAGCTCACCCTTTTATGTTTTCTTTTCCCCAGGACATAAAGAAAGGATTTAGGTTTAGAAAAAAAGAAGATCATTATGGGAGATGTTGAAGATCTTTCACCACGATTAGAAGATTATATTCCGAGTTTCTAATGACACTAAACTATTACGGTCCTTGTGTGTGTGTTTTTGTAATGTACTAAGTATTCCGCAAAAGTAATGTAATGTCCATGTACGTCAAGGTTCGGGTCTCTAAACTTACTAATTCTACCTATTATAGGAACAAAAGATTGAAAATGTTGAAGCCGAGGAAATGGTAGATGGTGAAAAAATGGTGTCCCAAAAAAAAAGAGCATCGTAGTGTGATGATGCTAACAAAAATTACTAAGGTGAGAAACAAAGGCATCAAATTCAAGGTTGGGTGGAATGCATGCAGCTATCCTGTTAACCCTAAAAGGCCATATTTATTAGTTATATTGGGATCACCACTCACATGCATGTACCAATTGATGTAGATTTATGAAAAAATGTTGTGCATGTGCTTAAGACACTGATTTGGGAAGATATTAGGGTAAAATTATAATGTATTTTCTTTATTTTAATAAAAAAATAATAATGAAATATTGAATTAATCTTTATTATCCATTGAAGAGTGTATTTATAGTAGATGACTCCCAAATGAAATTTGTATTAATGCTTACTGGAAAGGCTTATAGTGGATTTAAACCAATTCTTATGAGGTATCATATCAAATATACTGAAGGGAAAATAAATCCCCCCCAACTCATATGTATGTACACTTAATAAACCAACAAGTGTGGGATGTGTTTATTGGTTTTCATAAGGAGACATATTTTTAGGTACATTGTGACTGGTAATACATTACTTGGAAACATGTGTATTAATCACTTTGATTAAGAATTTTTAATTTATAAAAAAGCAACTAAGTGCTAAAAATAAAAAAAGGAAGACAAACCAATATAACCCTATCATAAATCAAGTATGGTTTATGATTCACTTGAGGAAAATGGTGTATATTTTAAATCTACCATAATACTTTTATATGACATAAAAAAACATAATTATGTTCCTATGTTTATATGAAGATTGATGAATCTAAATACAAATCCACTTTTATCCCACATCACGTGTTATGGAAGGAGGAACATGTAAATAAATAAGGGACACTAATAGATGAAAACACCCAAAAAGTATGGGAAGAATGTGTAAGTATGACCTAATATTTTTTTTTCTTTAAATCATTATTACACAATAATGATTACTTATTTTACTATATTTTTTATCCAAATTATACATAAGAATCATCATCAGCTGTACTTTATGAACAACTAATATCACTGTCCTTAAAGTAGCCAGAATAGTATGGTTGTGTCAATGGTGTGAGTTCTGGGGTGTCACCCTAAAAATATTTTGAGAAAAGAAATTAACAGGGGGATAAAGATAAGAAAATGGAAGAGATAAATGCATTATTAGATACTATTTAATAAAAATTTAATTAGTTGTCAGAGTTGTCAGAAAATTTTATGGGAAGTAATGAAAGAGAAGAAACAATACAAGAACAACCACTACATGAATATCCCCCACCCCCACCAGCTTTGAGGCGATCCATTACCCTAAAAGAGATGCCTTATAAGAGGTAATCAATATTTTCATAATTGTTTCTATAAAATGTGAATCAAGAAAACACTGATACCTTTCCTGTATTGATATTCTACAGGGTAAAAATGACTGTAATTTATATCTATCAACACCCACTTATATCCTTATTATGAAGAATATTGTGTATAATATCCAAGGAGATATTTTACACAATAGAAAAACTTCTAATAGGTCATGTTAGAGTGGATATTAACATAGCTGAATAGATGAGCACTAAGCTACTTTTTCCACTTGATGATGTAGATATTCATATAGTCGAGAAATATATTGGAACATTTATATCATGGCTATTAGATCTTGTAAAAAAACATGTCAACAAGGAGGTATTCATTTTTTATTTATTTTTCATGCAAAAAATTTAACAATTTATGAAAAAAGGTCTGAATCTAGGAATGTTATTATATATGGACAATGGGAAGGGGTGAAACAGAAGTTCGAATAGAAAATATCTAAAGAATAAACTAACCAATTGAAAAGATCTTCACAAATCATATTTAAGACGCCCATTCAACTTCCACATTTACTAAAATTAAAGGTTTATGTGGATACAATGTTAGAAAGTGGTAATACAACCCAAATTAATTTTAAAGAATAGATGTATGGAGAGGCCATTACAGACTATATTAGTCTTGAGAATGTAAATGAAATCCTCACACATGAATCACTAGGAGTCACAATTGTAAATGTATACATGAGGTGTGTTTTCATGATTTGTTTTTCCAATAGCTAATCTACAATGTTTATTATTACTAAATACTATTCATAACTTTTATAGGAATATATATGAATACGAATTGAAGGGAAACCCTATGAATAGAAATTTAGACTCATTATTCCTCACATCACTTCTACACAACTATTACCATCAGTACTAAATAAATATGAAGGAATAGTGGATAAACAAGACACTATGTTTGGAAGAAAACTTACAGAAAACAAAATCTTCTTAATAAAGCTGATCTAGGGTTAAAACTATACAATTTAATATATTTTAATTAATTTCATTACTTATTCATTTTTTTAGGTAGCATTTCTTTCTCATTATAGTCAATTTAGTTACTCCAAATATTTATTTTCTGGATTCAATGCCTGGATACCCAAAAAAAATGACCACACATGATGAAAATTATCAATTTTTAATACATTTCATGTAGCATTTTACAGTGAAACTAAACGTTATATTTTTTATATTATGTTTTAATAAAAATTATGTTATGATAGGGTGGTGTTTAAATATCGTTAAAATAATGACATGAGGACATTCCATGAATACAAGGAGCCTATAAACTTCTACAAGTGGACAAGTATTGGGGTATATATAATAATATTTCATTATCAAAACCTATATAAAAAAAATTACTTATTTTTATCAATGTTTCTGTAGTATCTGAAACAAACCAATGGAATAGATTGTGGTTATTATGTATGAAAATTTATAAATGATATTTTATACCATAAAAAATCTATCATCCTTGAAGTGGAATTTTCAAATATAATTAAAATTTCATTTAAAATATTTATTAATACATTATTTATTTATATTTTTCTAGTATTACTAGGAATTTATATAGTTCTCATATTCTAAAGATGAAATATATTTGTTTAGAAACGAATGGGAATAATTTATGGTGGAAGAATGTATATAGAAATCATAAATATGTAACTTCATAAAACTTATTTAGTTAATTTTATCATCATTTTATGCCAATTATGACATTAAGTTTATGTTTTTAGTTTAAAAAACACGTCACATACTCTAAAAACCAAAAAAAATCATTCAGATTGTTTCAATACTTTAGGGAAACAATTAATAAGCCATTTGTGAGATATAGGAATCATCCACACCTTAATCTGATACACGGTGTTCCTTGTATGACTAAAAGTGTCTGTTATTTGTTTAAAATTTACATTTTAGTTCAAAAATTATGCCACTCATTGAAAAATGAGAAAAAAAACTTGTATTGTCTTGATACTTTATAAAAATGATTTATAATTTATTTATAACATGTAGTAATTAGTATCATGACAATCCCACACATGATGTGACTAGTATGAATCAAAGTGTGTGTTTTCAGTTTAAAATCACATTTTAGTAAAAAATAAAAGTGAAATACTAAAAACAAAAAAACACATTTGAATTGTTTTGATACTTTAGGAAAATGATTCATAAGTATTTTTTGATGTGTTGGAATTAGATACACCTCAATACGATGCACGATGTGCCCGTTATGACTCTAAGTGTGACTTTTTATTTAAAAAATGAAATTTTAGTAAAAAGACAAGTTACACACTCAAAACTAATAAAAAACATTTTTATTGTTTTGATACTTTATTATAATTATCCATAAGTCATATATGATGTGTAAAAATCATCAACACCTAAATTTGATACATGGTGTGCCCAATATGAATCAAAGTGTCTGTTATCAGATGAAAATTGAATTTTTAGTTCAAAACACGTGTCACTCATTGAAAAATAAGAAAATTCACCCCTATTGTCATGATAGATTAGGAAAATGATTTTATGTCATTTTTGACATCTAGGAATCATCCATATATCAAACCAACACATTATGTGACCGTTATGACTCAAAGTGCATATTTTCAGTTTAAAATTACATTTTAGTAAAAAAGACAAGTGACATTCTCAAAACTGAGAAAAAACATTCATATTGTTTTGATACTTTTGGAAAATTATCTAGAAGTCATTTTTTACATGTAAGAATCATCCAAACCACAATATGATTCATGGTGTGACCGGCATGACTCCAAGTGTGGCTTTTTATTTAAAATTAAAATTTTATTAAAAAAGAAAAGTGACATACTAAAAATGAAAACAAAACACATTCATATTGTTTTGATACTTTAGTAAAATAATAAATAAGTTATTTTGGATATTTAGGAATCAACCACACCTCAATTTGATACACGGTGTGCCTAGTATGACTCAAAGTGTTCGTTATCACTTTAAAACTGAAATTTTAGCTCAAAACATGTCTCAATCACTAAAAATTGAGAAAACATTCTCTAAATGTCTTTAAAATTTAGGAAAATGATTCATAAGTATTTTCATTTATGTAGGAATGAGTCTCACCTCAAACTGACACTCAATGTGATCGGTATGACTCAAAGTGTGTGTTTTGAGTTTTAAATGAAATTTTAGTAAAAAACACAAGGGACATACTAAAAACCAAGAAAACACATTCAAATTGTTTTTATACTTTAGGAAAATAATCTATAAGTCATTTTTGATGTATAAGAATCATCCACACCTCAATCTAACATACTGTGTGATCAATATGATTCCAAGTGTGTATTTTTATTTAAAATTGAAATTTTAGTAAAAAAGATAAGTGACATACTTAAAAATGAGAAAACGTATTTATATTTGTTTTGATACATTAAGACTTTGATATGTAAGTAATTTTTGATGTGTAAGAATTAGATTCACCTCAATACGAGACATGATGTTTCTGATATGTCTCAAAGTGTTTGTAATCAGTCTAAAATGGACATTTTAGTTCAAAACATGTATCACTAACTAAAAACTAAGAAGACATGCTTGTATTTTCTTGATACTTTAAGAAAATGATTCATAAGTCATTTTTGACATGTAGGAATTAGTCTCATATAAAATCGACACATGATGTGACTGGTATGACTCAAAAGTGCGTGTTTTCAGTTTCAAATGAAATTTTAGTAAAAAAGACAAGTGACACACTCAAAATTGAGAAAATGAATTCAAATTATTTTTATACTTTATAGCAATAATCCATAAGTCATTCATGATGTGTAGGAATAATTCACACCTCAATCCGACACACAGTGTAAATGGTATGACTCCAAGTCAGTCTTTTTATTTAAGATTTTTATTTTAGTAGAAAATATAAGTGACATACTCAAAACTAATATAAAGAATTTGGATTATTTTTATACTTTAGGAAAATGATCCAGAATTCATTTTTGATGTTTAAGAATTATCTACACCTCAATTTGATACACAATATTCCCAGTATGACTCAAAGTGTTCGTTTTTAGTTCAAAATTGACATTTTAGTTCAAAACATGTGTCACTCACTAAAAACCAAGAAAAACACTAGGATTGTCATGATAATTTAGAAAAATGATTCATAAGTCATTTTTGACATGTAGGAATCAATATGATGTCAAACCGTCACATGATGTGACCGATATTGTTCAAAGCATGCGTTTTTAGTTTAAAATGACATTTTAATAAAAAACACAAGTGATATACTCAAAATAGAGAAAAAAATTCAAATTGTTTTAATAATTTAATAAAATGATCCATGTGTTATTTGTGATGTTTATGAATCATCCGCACCTCAATCCGATGCACGGTGTGACCGGTATAACTCCATGTGTTTCTTTTTATTTAAAATTATCATTTTAGTAAAAAAGGAAAGTGGTATTCTCAAAATCAAGAAAACACATTCATATTGTTTTGATAGTTTTGGATAAAGATCTATAAATCATTTGTGACATTTAGGAATTAGCCATACCACAATATAATACACAATATGCCCGGTATGATACAAAGTGTCTGTTATCAGTTTGAAATTTAAATTTTATCAATGTATTGTTTAATATTTATGTTCAATTTATTTATTTATAGTATTACTAACATAATAATTATTTTCTTATACAGGTGGATTCTTTTTCTTGAGTTGGGGTGGTTTGTTCAGCAACTGATACCATGATCAGGATTTTTGATAGGGGGTCGTGTGCCAAATACAATGAAATCATTTAAGTTTTTGAATGTTTGTGATAAATTGTACTTGCTAATGTAATTGTATAAAAAAATATTTGAAATTTCTATAATATAGTGTTTTTTTTGTATTTTTTATGTAATTATTATTTCAATTAAATTATTAATTTTCTATATCTAGTATTTTTTTTCTACTGTTGCCTATTTTTTGTTACAGTGTGTTGTAATATCAACAAGACACTATATCGGTATGGCCTTTATCAACACTATTTCTATTAGATATTCACTAATATATATAATTTATATGATATTATATATATAGTGTATATTTAATTACATGAATTTGATGCATGTATTATAATTCATGTATTAAATACATGCGATAATCAATATATATATTTGATATATATTTATTTCTCCCAAACAGTTTTATTATCATTTAATTCGTTATGAATATATTAATTGGATTGACTACTCATTGAATAGAATTCAATGAATTATGAGAAAAAATGTATATGGATACATTAATATGGCCGACACATTTTCATTTAATGAAATGTTTCAGGGATGGATATATAAAGGGATGTGATCCCTCCTGTTGGAGACAAGAAATTGTGAGAAAGACTCTCATTTCGCTCTTCCTCCCACACTGCTCTTCATCATATAAGATGAAGGAACTAGAACCCCTTCATCATCTAGGTATCGTCACGATACGGTCACGTATCCATCGTCTGGTGTATCCCCCTTGGAGGAAGGTTACTTTTATTCACTGCTACGTGATATTCTTCATGCATTCTTATTCGCTAAGGAAGAAGACTGCTGTCATTGGCGATTTCCAAGTATGCTGTTTTCACAATTTTGATTTATGTATTGACTATATAAGGTAGATCTTCTACTACATAAGGTCATGTGTTGATTATACAAAAACCATCAATGATATCAAATGGTAGAATTCTATGACTAATCAATACATTTATTGATTTATGAAAAATGAATTTTAATAATAATACAAGATTTTTCAAGCCTATAAATAAAATATGAAAAGTTCATACATATTAATCTTGTTTATGAAAATAAGTATAATTATTTATTTTAATCCATATAATTCAATTTTGAATTGAATTATTTTATTTCTAAATTGTTTAGAAATAATAATAACAAAGGGGTATTTTGAAATATTTATAAATTAATTAACTATAAAATGATTATGGTTAGTTGATAAATATATTTTTATTAAATACATTTTGAAAAATTGAATTCACAATGATATAGAAATAAATTTTTTATTTATAAATCATAAAAGGTGATTTATAAAGAGTTTATAAGTTTCAACATATATGACATTTATATTATATTAAAATGTTTATAAAATAGATATTGAATTATAAAATGTTTACAATTCATGAAATATCACATAAATTTCATTTAATATAAAATGTGTGAGGGTTCACATTGAAAATAATATAAAATGTTTATATTCATGAAAATTTATAAAAATTTTATAATTAGTATTTATTTATGAATAGTTCTTAAATGTTTATCTCATGTTTAAATATTTGAATTGTTCACTTATTTAAATGTCATTCCCAATATTATTCTTAGTTATAAATTGTTTGTATTATAAATATATGTATGAAAATGTTTATATGATGAATTAATTCTAGGATAGAGCCTTTCATATCATTCTGGGTTTGATATCTTAAAATTTATCTTTCATCTACCTTGACCTCATTTTGTAATTTTAGTTATGAACTTGAGAATAGTTGTTGGGAATATTTTTTTCATATTAGGTCTTAGAGTTTTTATAAATTGAATTTTATCTTGAGTAAAGCATCTCTAGGTAGAGGTACTTGGGGTCAGACCACCTACTTCCCTGGAGGTTTTCCTTATCTAATAAAGTGAATGGGGTTGGCTATCTATCACTCTGGGCTTACTCATATGTAGTTTTTCAGTCTCATACAACTCTATTCCTTTAAATAAAGTGTCTATATACCTTATTTATGTGATGTGTTTGGATATGTGTGAATATACATGACTTATGTTTTGGGTGAATAGCATAGACTTATGGTTTGTGTTGGTTGCTCCCAAATTTACCCAAGAAATATGGTTAAAGAGGTCACTTGTACCACAACATGGGTTATCAAATCCTCGAGGTTCAAAGAAGTAACCTATAGAGACTATGATTTAATGGAAGGATTTGGCTATGTAGTTTCCAACTTAGGTTTAAAGTGATTTGATTATTAAATGATATTTTTATATACTTAAGTGAATTTAATTTAAAAATAACGAGTTGATCCTTTGTTATTTCATGAGGTGGATTTGATGAATTTATTTTTAAATTATTTCAATTTATTAAATTTGAGTGTTTCTTTCAACGAAATAGGAACATACCAAATCAATCACTGATTTTTAGTATTCACTATCCTATGGAAAATCACCTATACACTTGAAGGATCATATTGATAATCACTCCAAGGTATAGGATCTTTTTAGCACTTGGGACGTGTATCCTTAAAATTGGTGAGTTCAAAGGAGAAGGTACATCGTTGAATGAAAATATCAAAAATAGAGTTAATTAAGAATTATTAAAATGTGAAATAAAATCCAATATATCCCCTTGATACTCCCTTATATCAAACAAATATAGGTTTATCCCTCCATTTATGATATTCTAATAATATAAGTGGGTAGTAGACTCATGAGAGTGGAATTGGAGAGGAAAAAGAAATAATAATAATTCCATCGTTGTGTGATGAGTTTTACAAAAGATTATGTGAATAAAATCACTACCTAAGGCAATGATATAAATTTGATATGGAAAATTAAATAATAAATTAAAAATAATAAGAATAATAACTTTTATTAATTAAATGAAGGTGAACAAAAAACTTATATGGGAAAAATTGACGATGCTATTACAAAACAAAAGCATGAAATTACAATTGAAAGGAAAAACATGGATCCAATTATATTCACCACCATCTCCTTATATAGTAATATTTTTAGCCTTAGTTCTAACCAACATCAATACATTCCTTCCCCATTAATTGAGAGAGTCAAAAGGAGGATGATAAAATCAAGGAAAATTTGATGTTTCAAAGATGATCAGGAAAATCATCCATATTCATTCCCATTGTTTACATGTGAATTTTTAACTGAATACATTTGAATTAAAATGGGTCATATAAGAAAAATATATTCTTAAATGTTTCCTATAACATTTTTAAAAAATTTAGGCAAATTGGACCAACTGTTTGGAATTTATGCTCGATCTAGTGGGATGACTTTATGGGTGTTCAAATCTAGCCCACTATTTAAATGTCAATTTGGACTCCCTTTATCTCTATGAAAAATTCAGAATTATCTTTGGACATAGTTTAATGAAATGATAATCATATTTAAATCTTTCTACAGTTAAAATTTTAGCTTCATTGGGCTTGGATTGTGGGCACCACTTTTGTTTGATTAGCCTTAGGCCCATTATTCTTTGTCCAGAAAATTTCTAAATTTATACCCAAAAATATTCATCTTCCCTTGGGATTCATCCATCGATACTAAAAGAAACAATGTTCCAAAAAAAGTGATCAATAATATCCTAAAATATCAAATTCAAAAATTAAATAAATTAATTCCACACATATATGATTTATTGGGCCCAAATTTTCACTTTAAACATGAATTGTACTTGTGATGAGAAATGAAGTTCATTTTATAAAATGAATTAAAATTAATGTTTATGGAATTTAAAAAACATGAATATTAATATACAATCAATGAATATGATACCCTTTTAGTTTCTAATCGCACCCCAACTTGAGTTTTTCTAGTCTTGATAAAAAATTATCTCAAATATATTAAATTGAATTCCATTTTTTATTTTTTTTAACAAACATTTCTCATAAAAACGCCATTACAAATAATCATGAAACCTTTAAAAATCATTTAAAAAAAGATAGGTCCACAATCATATCCCAAGCCGAATCTAATTCCTTTGTTCAAATTCATTTCCACATTTCATCAAATTTCTATTAAGCATGATGATGTGTTGTGTATCTCAAAAGACATGGGGCCTATTTTATTGTTTAAGGGAAAAATGGTAGCTCTAGGTGGAAATCCCATTAAACCTTAAGATGAGTATCATTTTTTTTGTTTTTGTTTTTGTTTTTCTTGAACCACAATAGATATGAAAAGACTAACTCTATGAAAGAAAACTATGGAGTCACAATTCCCAAGTGCCGGATGCCAAACATATTGTCAATTCCATGCTGTACAATAGAGATATAAATCCTAACTATGGGAAGGAAAACTATAGATTCATGATCCCCATGTTCTGGACACCACACATTTAGGAAAAACATTTCTCTATGTGTTCATTATTTTAATTGATTTTTTGGATACTCAAATTAAACTAAAAGTGACCCCAAACCCTATGCTATGATGAAAGGGACCCAAGAACTAAAATTTACACCCAAGATCCAATGGACATGAATTGTGGAATTTTGATTAAGAGAATGAAAATGTAAACATTGAAAAATCACATCGAACAACTTCACTTTCCAAAAACTATTCTCATAAACTTAAACGTGCATTAAAATCATAATCACGACATTAAAAATAATTTTACATTCACTTTTTAGGATACTCAATGTACATCAACACATCCAAGAATAGTGAATTTATTTTTTTCTTCTTCATATTTTCACTCTCCCAACTTAGAATGACACTACCATGAGTGTTGAAATAGAATAGAAGATAGAGATCAAAATTGGGAAGAAATAGGGGAATAATTTGATTTTAAATTAATTCATGGAATATAATCACCTAGTTTAAAATTGATAAAAATCAAAAGGTAGTTTATCACATTGGATTCATGTCACAAGTGGACTCCTCGGGAATGGTTGAAGGTAGTTTTGAATTCTAGAATTCATGTGTTTCATTTGAAAATAAAAAAATGATTCATCTACCAAATATCACGCACAAAAAGCATTAGATCACATTGGAAACCCCGAGGGGGTTCCCTAAATAAAAAAAATGACAAAGGAAAAACGTACCTGTTTATTTTGAAATTCAAAATTCCGAGTCAAAAGGTAGGTAAAATTCGGGTTGCCTTCCGAAAAGTGCTTATTTTAATGTCATTATCTCGACATGAACCCTAAATCTAACAATTTTTTTTCTGGTCCATAAGTTGGATCAGTTATATCCTCCTTTTTTTCCTTTTTATTGAATATTTCAATGAACGTTTTTAACCTATGACCATTGAATTTTAAGATATGACCACTATTGGGGTCCTAAATCTCTACTGCTCCATGTGGGTATATATGATACACTATGTAAGGCCCTAACCATATCGACCTTAACTTACCTGTGTGTAGATAAAGTTTGGCACTATACAAGAGCACACATTTTACTGATCCAAATTTTTTGGCTTTGATATTCCTAGATTGGTAGGCTTGAAATCTATCTTTATTGATCCTTAAATTTTCATAATCCTCCATCCTAAGTTCCTCAAGTTTTTTAATGTCTAATTTCCTCTTTGTTTCAGCTAATGAAATGTCAAAGTTCATTTTTTGGATTTCCCAAAAGGCCTTATGTTCAATTTCAATAGGTAAATGGAAATACTTTCCATATACCAACCTATATGGTGACATTACTAGAATGGTTTTGAACATAGTACGATATGACCAAAGTGCAGTCAAGAGTTTCTTGGACCAATATTTTCTTGAGGGGTTGAAATTTTTTTCCAGAATTTTCTTAATTTCCCTATTTTCCAAATTATCTTGACCATTGGTTTGAGGATGGTAGGTAGTGGAAACTTTATGGGAAATAACATACATATATATGAGTGATAAGAAGGGATGGTTTCAGAAATGGGTTCCTTAATAAAAAATGATATCCCTAGGATTTCCAAATCTAGAAGAGATGTGTTATTTTAGGAATATGATCTCAACTTTATGGTCATTTTACTTTGTGGGAATAGAATAAACCCATTTAGATACATAATAAATATCTAAGATTATTTATAGATATCCTATAGAGATTGGGAAGTGTCCCATGAAATCAATTCCCCAACAGTCTAAGATTTCAACAAACAGAATGGGTGTTAGGGACATTTTATTTCTTTTTGTTATGGATCCTAATTACTGACATCAAGGAAAACATTGACAGAATTTGTAGGAATCCATAGAGAGGTTATGCCAAAATAAACCACTTTTTAGGACCTTTGAAGTTGTTTTCTTTGTGGAAAAGTGTCCTCCACATTCCTCTTGATGACAGAATTTAAGAATGGACTCTTGCTCAGACTCGAGAATGCATATCCTAAATACTTGATCAGGACATAAATTGAAGAGGTTTGGATAATAAAACACATAGTGTTTGACATAATAAAGGAATTTAATTTTATCTTGTGTCCCTAGGACTTTTGTAATGTCTCCTGTAACCAAATGGTTTGCTATATTAGTGTAGCATGAGGAATCACTCACAGAATAGAGGTGCTCATCGGGAAATAAATCAGTCACGAAAAGGTGATGTGATTTTTCTTCGAATTCCATACTAGAGAGGTGATCAACTACAAAATTTTCAACACCCTTTTTATCCTTAATGGTTAAATCAAACTCTTGAAGAAGGGGGACCCACCTAATCAATCTAGACTTAGCATCTTTTGTTTGGAAAAGGTATTTTAGAGATGAATGGTCGGGGAAGACAGTGATGGGGTATCCTAAGAGATATGACCTGAATTTCTCTAAGGAAAAGGAAACATCAAGTAACTCTTTATTAGTGGTTGTGTAATTTATTTTTTCATCATTTAATGATTTAATTTCATAAGCAATAACATATGGAGTTTTGTCAGAATGTTGTCCTAAAAGAGTTCCTATAGCGAAGTCACTCGCATCACACATGAGTTTGAACGGAAGTTTCTAATTAGAATATTTCATGATAGGTAGAGATATAAGAGATTACTTGAGTGTTTATAATGACCCACCACTACTTTTTTTCCATATAAATGGAGCATATTTCACCAAAAGAGCACAAAGTGGTGGAGAAATTGAACTAAAATTCCCAAAAAACCTTCAATAGAAACCATCATATCTTAATAAGGATCTCACATACTTGAAAGTTATTAGATAGTGAAGGTGAATAATAATATCAAACTTAGCTTTATAAACTTCAATCCGTCCATGAGAGACCATATGACCCATAATATGTCCTTCTTTTACCATAAAATGGCATTTCTACCAATTTAGGATGATATTATTATCCTCAAATCTAGAAAAAACCATTTTAAAATTTATTAGGAATCCCTAAAAAGTATCTCCAAATATGGAGAAGTCATCCATAAATACCTCTAAATAACCCCCACCATGTTCGAGAAGATTCCTATCATACATCGCTGGAAGGTACCTGGGGAATTACATAACCCAAAGGGCCTGCACTTGAAGGCAAAGGTGCCGAATGGATAGGTGAATGTTGTTTTCCCTTAATATTCTAAAGATAATTCAATTTTATTATACCCTAAGAATCCATATAGAAAGAATTAGAACAGATTTTATACCACTCTCTCAAGGATTTGATCAATGAAGGGAAAGGGGAAATGGTATTTCTTAGTGCATGAGTTTAACTTCCTATATTCAATGCACACTATCCATCCACTACTGAACCTTATGGGGATAAGATCAACATCATCATTAGTAATCAAAGTGATTCCATCCTTCTTTGTAAAAACTTGAATTGCGATTACCCACTCACTCTCAGTAATGGGATAGATGATACCATCTTTCAACAAGTTAAGAAGTTATTTCCTTACAACATCCATAAGATTGGTATTGAGTCTCCACTGAGGTTGAAAAAATGGTTTGGATTTAGATTCTATAATAATCCTATGAGTCCCAATGAGAGGGTCAATCCCAAGAATATTAGAAAGGGTCCATCCAATTGCTTTCTTATGATTTCCTAGGACATCTAGAAGCATCCTCTCTTGATTGTCTTCAAGAGAGGAAGAAATGAAAATAGGAAAGGTTTGATTTTCCCTTAAGAATGAATACTTGAGTGATGAATGTAGAACCATAAATCTGATATCAAATTGGTTAATACATTCCAAATAATTATTAGACTTTGCATCAAACTTAGTATTTTTTTCTATATTTCTTGACAAAATGGGTTCCTTTTGAACAAAATTTCCAGCTACCACATTGGCTAGATCAGTGTCAGGAATGGGTATAGACTCGATTTTATTTATTTCATAAATGGTATCATTGATTGTTGATCATGAAAAATCATCAAAGGAGTGATCTGAATGAGATTCAAGCCAAGGAGTCAAATTTACCTCATAAAAACAAAGGAAATTAGTCTCATCTTAACGAGGACATCCTTTAACAATTCCTAGATGTTCCTCTAGTTCATAATCAATACTAACCATCCAATTAACCTCATAGATCTCTTCATTATCCCTAATTTGAGAGTTTTCATTATAGATGTTTAGATAGAGGTTCATGTTTCCAAATGTTATTGTCACGTTCCCATTCCTAAATTGGATGACTAAATTGATTGTTGCTAAGAATGGTCGACCAAGGATTATGGGGTTTTATCTATAGGACTTAATCTTGGGTGATTGTCTAGGAAAACGAATTAATCAAGGTAAATGAAATTTTCAACCTTCACCAAAACATCTTTTGAGATCCCCTTAGCTACTTGAACGCTAAGATTTGCAATTTGGAGTGTGAAAAAAGATGGTTGGAGATCTTCATGCTGTAATTTACAATACATGGCATATGGAATGCGGTTCACACTAGCTCTTAGGTCACAAAGTTCTTTGAAAACATTGTTCTATCCTTTCTCAACATTAATTTATTGACATCCTGGATCTTTTAAATTAGGAGGAATGGTCCCTTGAATGGTGGTACTCACATTAGTATCCAAAAGGACTTAATTTTGATGTGAAAATTTCCATTTAAAAGTTCACAATTACTTAAAGTACTTTGAGTAGGTAGTAAGGAATTGGATTTTATCAAGAAGGGGAATGATCATCTTAACCTGAGATAAGATTTCTGTCAATTTTTCATTTATTTTAGGTTTAGAGTTTCCTCTCATACGTTGGGGGAAGGGTGAAAATTGTTAGATTGTTTGGTGAGGTTGTGGTTTTTTCACATTCGTATTTAATTTTTATTAATATGAGGGTTGTTCTTTAATAATTTAATTTGATTTTGAGGCTTTTAATTGTTCTATAATGGTTTGTTCGTGTTTTTCAATTGATCTCCCACTTCTTAAGATATTCATAGCTTTAAGTTGTTCATGAGAGGTTTGTGTGTAACTTGGTTATCCCCTTACATTTGAGGATGGAATAGCCTAAGTAGGCATGGGTTCCTTTCTAGTTTTGATTGTTTATAATTATTTTTTAAGTGGTGAGATTTTTGAGTTAATTTTCTCTATTTTTTAACACAACTGTTCAAGGATTGGGACAGATTGGGTAGTGTCTTGTGCTGGTTGGTTTATCCCAGTTGGATACTTTGGTTATTGGATTGGATATTGAATAGATTTTTTGGATAGGTTGTTGATATTGGAAATGAGGATGTTGGTATTGGACTGGTTGTGGTTAAAAATAATTATTATTTTGAAAATTCTGTTGAGGGTATGGGTTGAGACATTGTTGTTGCATTGGTTGTTGATTGTCCTTCCAATAGAATCCTGGATGTTCATTGTACCTTGAATTGAAGGTGTTTTGGTATTGCAGATTTTGAAAGTTCATTGCATTAACCTCTTTTGGTGGTCCTCCTAAAAGATAATCCATGATAGAAGGAATGGTTGGGAAATTATCGGTCTTGTGGTCATGTTTGTAACAAATTGTACAAATAGGCTCAACAGTTTGGGTTTTGTGGACCTTCTTAAGACCGATCTCCTTAACCTTCCTAGTGAGTGCAATAAGTTTTTCTCTAAGGTTTTCTTCTTCTCCAATATTGTTTATTCCAATAGATTTGGGTGGATTCTTATAGTAAGGTGATGTTTCCGATGTTTGGTTCTGTTCAGTAAGATTTTCTATATACTTGTAAGCATCATTTGGGGCTTTGTTTTTGAAGGTTCCATTACACACCATGTTAATAAATTTTTTATGTCCTCGGCCTAACCATTCGTAAAAAATTCTCACTTGTTCTGGGATTAAGAAACCTTAGTGTGGTACCATGTTTAAAGTGTCCTTGAACCTTTCCCATGTTTCATATAATGTTTCTCCCTCTCTTTCAAAAACTTTTTGGATTCTATTTTTAAGTGTGATTGATTTGTGATGGGGGAATTATTTTTTATAGAATTCTTAATGCAATTGGTCCCTAGAGTGAATGGATTCTACTCTCAAATTGTTTAACCAATTATTTTCTCAATCCTTTATAGAAAAAGGAAAGATTATCATTTTAGAAAATTTAATTTTATTTGGAGGGAACATGGTTTCGACAATGTCATTGAATTCTTTAACATGAAGGTAAGGCATTTCAGGCTCTATCCCATGATAGGTTGGAAGGTGTTTCAGGACTTGGGGTTTGAAGATATATTGGGAATATACTATTTTATCATGCCTAATTAATGAGGGTGTTTTGGTACAGGCTAGTGTGAGATATTCATTCATGGTTTTGTCTATAATAATTCCCAAGTTAGGGTCTTTCTCATTTTGGCTTCCATTTGGTTTCCCTCCCTAGTTTATGGTTTGGTTTTGTAGAATATTATCCATTGTATTGAACTCAAAATTTGAATCTGGAGTATTAGGAAGAATAGGATCTAATGGAAAGAGACCCCTATGGTACTTAATTTCCCATCCCCCGGTTTATCCACCCTAACTAGGTGATTTTAATGGTCATTGGTGTAGGTAGACATGCACCAAGAAAAGAGAAAAAAAAAGAAAGTGGAAAAGATAATAGAATTGGGATGAGAAAAGAGAAATGGGGGAGAATAGAAATTGGTTATAAGGTGACTTAATTGGTACCCAAAAATGGCACCAAAATTTGGTTGTGCCTAAATTTACCCAAGAAATAAGGTTAAAGCGGTCGCTTGTAGCACAATATGGGTTATCAAATCCTCAGGGACCAAGGAAGTAACCTATAGACACTATGATTTGATTGAAGGATTTGGATATGAAGTTTGAAACTTGGGTTTGAAGTGATTGGATTATTAAATGATATTTTTATAATCTTAATTGAATTATATTTAAAAATAATGAGTTTATCCTTGGTTATCTCATGGGGTGGGTTGGATGAATTTATTTTTAAATTATTTCAATTTCTTAAATTCGAGTGTTTCCTTCAATGAAATACGAACATCCCAAATCACTCAATTATTTTGAGTTTTCACTATCCTAAGTATAATCACTTATACACTTAGAGGATCATATTTATGAACACTTAAATGTAGAGGATATTTTTAGCACTTGAGATGTGTATCTTAAAAATTGGTGAGTTCAAAGGAGAATGAACATCATTGAATGAAAATATCAAAAATAGAATTGATTAAGAATTATTAAAATGAGAAATAACATCCAATACATCCCATTTATGCTCCCTTGGATCAACCTAATAGAGTGTTATCCCTCCATTTATGCTATTCTACCAATCAAAGTGGGTAATAGACTCATGATGGTGGTAATGGAGAAGAAAAAGAAATAATAATCACTCCACTATTATGTGAAGAGTTTCACAAAAGATGATGTGAATTTCCTCAATCCCTAAAGAAAATATATCAATGTGATATGTAAAATTAAATAATAAATGAAAAATAATAATAATAATAACTTTTATTAATTAAATTAAAGTGAATGAAAAACTTACATGAAACAATTGACGGTGCGATTACAAAACAAAAGCATGAAATTACAATTGAAAGAAAAAACATGGATCTAATTTTCTTCACCATAAGCTCCTTATATAGGTATATTTGGAGCTTTAGGTCAACCCAACATAAATAAACTCCTTCCCCATTAATTGAGAGAGTCAAAAGGAGGGTGAGAAAATCAAGGGAAATTTGACGTTTCAAAGTTGACCAGGATAATCATCCATATTCATCCCCATTGTTGACATGTGAATTTGTAATTGAATATAATTGAATCAAAAGGGGTAGTAGAAGAAATATATATTCTTAATTGTTTCCTATAACATCTTTAAAAATTTCAGGCAAATAGGATCATCCTTTTGGAATTTATGCTCGATCTAGTGGGATGACTTTATGGGTGTTCAAATATGGCCCACCATTTAAATATCAACCTAGGATCCCTTTATCTCCATAAAAAATTTAGAATTAGCTCCAGAAACAGTTTAATGAAATGATACTCATATTTCTATATTTCTACAGTTAAAATTTTAGCTTCATTGGGCTTAGATTATGGGACCCACTTTTGTTTGATTGCCCTTAGGCCCATTATGCTTTGTCCAGAAAAGTTCTGCATTCATGCCCAAAAATATTCATCTTCCCTCTATATTCATCCATCAATCCTAAAAGAAACAATTTTCCCAAAAAAGTGATCAATAATATGCTAAACTATTAAATTAAAAAAATTAAAGAAATTAATTCCACAAATAGATGATTGATTGGGCCCAAATTTACAATTTAAACATGAATTGTAATAATGTTGAGAAATAAAGTTGAATTTATAAAATAAACTAAAATTGATGTTTATAGACTTTAAAAAATATGAATATTAATATATAATCAATGAATATTATCCCCTTTCAGTGGCTAATCACACCCCCAACTTGAGTTTTTCTAGTCTCGAGAAAAAAGTATCTCAAAAATATGAAATGTAATTCCATTTTTAAAAAATATTTTAACAAAAAATGCTCATAAAACATCTTTACAAACAATCATGAAACCTTTAAAAATAATTTCACACAAGACAGGTCCCCAATCATATCCCAAACCCATGCCCATTCATTTGTTCAAATTAATTTCCACATTTCATCCAATTTCAATTAAGCATGATGATGTGTTGTGTATCTTAAAAGGCATGGGGCCTATTTTATTATTCAAGGGGAAACAAATGGAAGGGATATGTTGTAATCACATTAAACCTAAATATGAGCATCAATTTTTTATTTTTCTTTTGTTTTTTTGAACCACAATAGATATGAAAAGACTAAATATGGGAAATAAAACTATGGAGTCACAATACCTAAGTTCCAAACGCCACACATATTGTCAATTTCATGCTCTATAATAGAAATATAAAGCCTAACTCTAGGAAGTACAACTATGGAGTCATGATCCCCAAGTTCTGAATTCCACACATTTGGAAAAAACATTTATTTATGTGGTCATTATTTCAATTGTTTTTTTGGATACTCAAATTAAAATAAAAGTGACCCAAACCCTATGCTATGATGAAAGGGACCCAAGAACTCAAATTTACACCCAAGATCCAATGGAAGTTCATTGTTTAATTTTGATTAAGAGGATTAAAATGTAAAAATTGAAAAATCACATCAGACAACTGCACTTTCCAAAAAAAATGCTCGTGAACTTAAACATGCATTAAAATTATAATCAAGGCATTAAAAATAATTTTAAATTTCTTTTTTAGGATTCCCAATGTACATTAACACATGCAAGAATAATGAATTGATTATTTTTTTTCTTTATATTTTCACTCTCCCCAACTTAGAATGACACTACCCTCAGTGTTGAAAGATAATAAAAGGAGATAAAAATTGGGAAGAAAGAGGGGAAGAATGTGGTTTGAAATGAATTCATGGAATAGAATCACCTGGTTTAAAGTTTATGACCATCAAAAAATAGTTGATCACATTGGATTCATGTCATAAGTGGAATCCTCAGGGATGGTTGAAGTTAGGATTGAATTATCAAAGGCATGCATTTCATTTAAAAATATAAAAATTCTTTAGTTTACAAATATCATACACCAAAAACATTAGATTACATTGGAAACCCCAAGGGGGTTTCCTAAAAACAAAAAAAAATGAAAAATAAAGGAAACAAACATACGTATTTATTTTGAAATTCCAAATTCTGAGTCAATGGACAGGTAAAATCTGGGTTGCCTACCAGAAAGCACTTTGTTTAATGCCATTAGCTCTACTTGGACCCTAAATCTAACATTTTTTGTCTGGTTTATAGGTTGTATCAGTTGGATCCTCCTTTTTCTTCTTTTTTATTGAATGTTTCAATTAATGGTTTTAACCTATGACCATTGAATTTTAATATATGACCACTAGTGGGGTCCTGAATCTCTAATGCTCTATGGGGGTATATATGATGCACTATGTAAGCCTCTGACCATCTCGACCTTAACTTCCTTAGGTGTAAATTAAGTTTGAAACTATACAAGAGAAAAAAATTTCCTGATTCAAATCTTTTAACTTTGAGATTCCTAGAATGGTAGGCTTGAACTCTAGCTTTATTGACACTTGAAATTTCATAATCCTCCATCCTAAGTTCCTCAAGTTCATTAATGTATAATTTACTCTTTATTTTGTCCAATGAAATGTCTTCACTCATTCTTTCGATTTCACAAAAAGCCTTATGTTCAATTTTGACAGGTAAATGAAAATAATTTCCATATACCATCCTATATGGTGACATGACTAGAATGGTTTTGAATACAGTATTATATGCCAAAAGTGTATCCAAAAGTTTCTCGGACCAATATTTTCTTGAGGTATTGACAATTGTTTTCTTGAATTTGCTTAATTTCCCTATTTTCAAACTCATATTGACCATTGGTTTGAAGATGGTAGGTAGTGTAAAATTGATGAGAAATACCATAATTAGACATGAGTGATGATATGGGATGATTATAGAAATGGGTTCCACAATCACTAATGATAGCCCTAAGAATTATAAATCTAGAAAAGATGTATTATTTCCATAATATGATCACAACTTGATGGTTATTTGACTTTGTGGTGACAGAATTAACCCATTTAGATACATAATCAACAATTAAGAGTATTTATAGATATCCCATAGAGATTGGGAAGGGTCCTATGAAATAAATTCCCCAACAGTCAAAGATTTCAACAATCAAAATAGGTGTAAGGGGCATTTGATTTCTTTTGGTTATGGATCCTAATTACTAACATCAAGGAAAACATTGTAAGAATGTGTAGGAATACTTAGCAATGTTATTACAAAATAAACCACTTTGGAGTACCTTTGAAGTTGTTTTCTTTGTAGAAAAGTGGTCTCTAGATGCCTCTTCATGACAGAATTTAAGAATGGACTCTTACTTAGACTTGAGAACACAGATCCTAATGAATTGATCAGGAAAGAACTTGAAGAGGTGTGGATAATCAAACACATAATTTTTAAAATAATAAAGGAATTTAATTTTATCTTGGGTCCTGAAGAATTTTGGAATGGCACCTGTAACCAAATGGTTTGCTATGTCAGCGTACCTCGAGAAATAACTCATTGACTAGAGGTGCTCATTGGGAAATGAATCAGACACAGAAAGATGATGTGAGTTGTCTTTAAATTAAAACATACAGAGGTGATAAAATACAAAATTTTCAACACCCTTTTTATCCTTAATGGTTAAATAAAAATCTTAAAGATGAAGGACCCACCTAATCAATCTAACCTTAGCATCTTGTTTTTGGAAAATGTATTTTAGAGATGAATGATTCGTGAAGATAGTGATGGGGGGTCCTAAGAGATATCACCTAAATTTATCTAAGGAAAATAAAACATCACGTAACTATTTATTAGTGGTGGTTTAGTTTATTTGTGCATCATTTAATGATTTACTTTCATAATAAATAACATATAGAGTTTTATCACAACATTATCCTAAAACAGATCCTAAAAAAAAGTCCCTCGCATCACACATGAGTTTTAATGGAATTTTCTAATTTGGAGATTTCATGATAAGTGGAGATATAAGAGATTAATTGAGTGTTTATAATTACTCCTTACAACTTTCTATCCATATAAATAGAGCATGTTTCACTAGTATAGCACAAAGTGGTCGAGAAATTGAGTTGAAATTCCTAATGAACCTTCTATAGAAACCAACATGTCCTAAGAAGGACCTCACATCATTGACAGTTTTTGGAGAGTGAAGGTGACTAATAATGTAAAACTTAGTTTTATCAACTCCAATCCCTCCACCAGAGACCAAATGACCCATAATAAGTCCTTCTTTTATCATAAAATGACATTTTTACTAGTTTAGGATGAGATTCTTATCCTCACATCTATACATAACCCTTTCAACATTTATTAGGCATCCCTAAAAATTATCCCCGAAGATGGAGAATTCATCCATAAATACCTATAAACAATCCCCCACCATGTATGAGAAGATTCCAATCATACATCACTGGAAGGTACCAGGGGCATTACACAACCCAAAGGGCATATGCTTGAAGGAAAAGGTGCCGAATGGATAGGTGAAGGTTTTTTTCCTTGATATTATAAAGACAATTCAATATGATTATACCCTAATAATCCATCTAGAAAGCAATAGAACTGATGACCCTCCACTATCTCAAGGACTTGGTCAATGAAGGGAAAGGGGAAATGGTATTTCTTAGTGCATGAGTTTAACTTCCTATAGTTAATGGACACTATCCATCCACTAATGACCCTTTTTTTGGATAAGATAACCATCCTAATTGGTAATCATAGTGATTCTAGCCTTCTTTGTAACAAATTGAATTGGGATTACCCACTCACTCTCAATAATGGGATAAATGATACCAGATTTCAACAACTTAGGAAGTTTTTTCCTTACCACATCCATAATTTTGGAATTGAGTTTCATCTGAGGTTGAAAATATGGTTTGGATTAAGATTATAGAACAATCCTATGAGTCCCAATGAGAGGGTCAATCCTAGGAATATTTTAAAGGGTCCATCCAGTTGCATTATTATACTTCCCTAGGATATCCAGAAGCATCCTCTCTTGATTGTCTTCAAGAGAGGAAGAAATGACAAAATGAAAGGTTTTATTATCCCCTAAGAATTAATACTTGAGTGATGGAGGTAGGACCTTAAATTTGATATCATATTGGTTAAAACATTCCAAATAAGTATTGGACTTTGCATCCAAATCAGTGATTTTTTCAAGATTTCTTGACAGAATGGGTTCCTTTTGAATAGAATTTCCAGCTACCACAATGGATAGATCAGTGTCAAGAATGGGTATAGACTAAATTTTATTTATTTCATAAATGTTATCATTGATTTTTGATCATGAAAAATCATAAAAGGATTATTTTGAAATAGATTCAATCAAAGGAGTCAAATTTACCTCATATGAACAAAGGAAATCAATATCATCTTGACTAAGACATCCTTCAAAAATTCCTTGATGTTCCTCTCATTCATAATAAACACTACCTATCCAATTAACCTCATGGATCTATTAATCATATTCAATTTGAGAGATTTCATTATAGATGTTTAGATCGAGGCTCATGTTTCCAAAGGTTTTTGTCATGTTCCCATTCCTAAATCGGATGACTAAATTGATTATTGCTAAGAATGGTGGACCAAGGATTATAGGGATTTTCTATATAAGACCTAATCTTGGGTGATTTTCTAGGAAAATTAATTCATTAGGGTAAATGAAATTTTCAACCTTCACCAAAACATCTTTTAAGATCCTCTTAGGAACTTGAACACTACGATCTGCAAGTTGGAGTGTGACAATAGTTGGTTTGAGATCTTCAAGCCAAATTTACAATACATGGCATATGTAATGAGGTTCACACTAGCTCCTAGATCACAAAGGGATTTGAAAACATTGTTATATCCTTTATCAACATTAATGTATGGACATCCTGAATCTTTCAACTTAGGAGGAATGGTCCCTTGAATGGTGGTACTAAAATTAGCATCCAGATGACTTGGTTTTGATGTGAAAATTTCCTTTTAAAATTAAAAAATCCCTTAAGGTAATTTGAGTAGGTAGGAATGGATTGTATTTAATCAAGAAGGGGAATTTTCATCTTAACCTAAGAGAATATTTTCCTCAATATCTCATTTAGTCCAGATTTATATTTTACTTTCATATATTGGAGGAAGGGTGCAGTTTGTTTGATTTTTTGGTGAGGTTGTGGTTATTTCACTTTTGTATTTGATTTTTCTGAATCTAAGGGTTGTTCTTCAAGAATTTAATTTGATTTTTAGGATTTTATTGGTTCTAGAATTGTTTGTTCAGGTTTTTCAATTTATCTCCCACTTATTAAGTTAGTCACAACTTTGAGTTGTTTATGAGAGGTTTGTGTGTAACTTGGTTCTCCCCTTACAGTTGGGGATGGAAGAGCCTGAGTATGCATGGGTGCCTTTCCAGTTTTTATTTTTTGGAATTCTTGATTAAGTTATGAGACTTATAATTTCATTTTCTCCATTTTTTATTCAATTGTTCAAGGATTGGGACAAATTGTGTAGTGGCTTGGGATGGTTGGTTTATCCCAGGAGGATACTTTGGTTGTGGGATTGGCTGTTGAATGGGTTCTTGTATATTTTTTTGATATTAGACATGAGGAAGTTTGTATTGGATCAGTTATGGTTGGAATTGATTATGGGTTTGAAATTTTGTTGAGGGTATGGGTTGAGATATTTTGTGTGTGTTGGGTATTGATTGTCCTTCCAACAGAAGCATGAATATTCATTGTTCCTTGGATTGAAGGTGTTTTGGTATCATGGATTATGAAATTTTATTTCATTAACTTCTTCTATTGGTCCTCTTAAAATAACATCCTTAATGGAATGAATGGTTGGGAAATTATCGGTCTTGTGGTCATGTTTGTCACAAATGGTACAAACAGGCTCAACAATTTGGGTTTTGTGGACCTTTATAAGATCGATCTCCTCAACCTTACTAGTGAGTGTAGAAAGTTTTGATTTAAGGTTTTATTATTCTCCAAGATTGTGAATTCCACTAGATTTGTGTGGATTCTCATAGTAAGGTGATGTTCTCCATATTTGGTTCTATTCATGAAGATTTTATAGATAATTGTAAGCATCATTTGGGACTTTGTTTTTGAAGGTTCCATTACACATCATGTGAATGAATTATTTGTTTATTGGCCCTAACCCTTCGTAAAAAATTCTCACTTGCTCTGGGATTAAGAAACCATGGTGTGGTACCCTATTTAAAGTGTTCTTGAACCTTTCCCATGTTTCATAGAATGTTTCTCCCTTTCTTTCAAAAATTTTTTGGACGCTCTTTTTAAGTACAATTATTTTGTGATGGGGGAAGTATTTTTTTAGAATTATTATTGCAATTGGTCCCAAGAGTGAATGGATGATGGTCTCAAATTGTTTAATCAATATTTGCTTGGTCCTTCAGAGAAAAAGGAATGAGTATCATTTTAGCAGATTCAATTTTATTTGGAGGGAACATGGTTTCGAAAATGTCATTGAATTTTTTAACATGAAGGTAAGGCATCTAAGACTCTATACCATAAAAGGTTGGAAGGTGGATTAGGAAATTGGGTTTGAAGACATATTGGGATTATCCTAAGTTATCATGCCTAATGCATGAGGGTGTATTGTTCTGGGCTGGTGTGAGGTAGTCATTCTTGGTCTGGTCTGCAACAATTCCCAAGTTAGGGTCTTGCCTATTTTGGTTTCCATTTGGGTTCCCTACCTGGTTTATTACTTGGTTCTGTGGAAGATTCTCCATTGTATTGAACTAAATGTTTGAATATAAAGTATTAGGAAGAATAAAATATAATAAAATGAGACCCCTATGTGTACTTGACTCCCCATCCTGAGGACTATCCACCTTAACTAGGTGATTTGAATGGTCACATGTGTAGGAAGACTTGCACCAAGAAAAGAGAAAAAAAGGAAAAAAGATAAGAGATTTGGGATAAGAAAATAGAAATGAGGGAGAATAGGAATAGGTTATAAGGTGACTTAATTGGTCCCTGTAAATGGTTCCAAAATTTGGTTTCACCCAAATTTACCCAAGAAATATGGTTAAAGCGGTCACTTGTAGCACAACATGGGTTATCAAATCATCAGGGACCGATGAAGTAACCTATAGACACTATGATTTGATGGAAGGATTTGGATATGAAGTTTACAACTTGGGTTTGAAGTGATTGTATTATCAAATGATATTTTTATAGACTTATGTTAATTCAATTTAAAAATAATTAGTTAATCCTTGGTTATCTCATGGGGTGGATTGGATGCATTTCTTTTTAAATTATTTCCATTTCTTAAATTTGCGCATTTCCTTCAATGAAATATGAACATCCCAAATAACTCCCTAATTTTTAGTTTTCACTATCCTATGGCTAATAAACTATACACTTTGAGGATCATATTTATGAGTACTCTAAGGTATATGATCTTTTTAGCACTTGACATGTGTATCCTTAAAATTGGTGAGTTCAAAGGAGAAGGTACATCGTTGAATTAAAATATCAAAAATAGAATTGATTAAGAATTATTAAAATGAGAAATAAAATCCAATACGTCTGATTTATACTACCTTGTATCAAAACAATAGAGTGTTATCCCTCCATTTATGATATTATATTAATGGAATCAGGTAGTAGACTCATGAGGGTGGAATTGGAGAAGAAAAAGAAATAATAATCACTCAACCGTTGTGTGAAGAGTTTCAAAAAAGGTTATGTGAATAGCCTCACTCCATAAGGAAAAGATATCAATATGATATAGAGAATGAAATAAGAAATAAAAAATAAGAAGAATAATAAATTTTAAAAATTAAATTAAGCTGAACAAGAAATTTACATGGGAAAAATTGAAGACACGGTTACAAAACGAAAACATGAAATTACAATTGAAATGAAAAATATAGATCCAATTATCTTCACCACCAGATTCTTATATAGGAATACATGGATCCTTATTTCATACCAACACCAATACATTCCTCACCATTAATTGAGATAGTCAAAAGTAGGGTGAGAAAATCAAGGGAAATTTGGCGTTTCAAAGTTGACAAGAAAAATCATCCAGATTCATCCCCATTGTTGACGTGTGAATTTTTAACTGAATATGGTCGAATAAAAAGTGGTTGTATAAGGTAAATATCTTCTTACATGTATCATATAACATATTCTAAAATTTAAAGAAAATTAGACTAGCTGTTTGGAGGTTATGCTTGATCTAGTGGGATGACTTTATGGGTGTTCAAATCTGGCCCACCATTTAAATGTCAACTTGGGATCCCTTTATCTCCATGAAAACTTCAGAATTAGCTCTAACCATAGATGAATGAAATGATACTAATATATTTCTATTTATACAGTTAAAATTTTAGCTTCATTGGTCTTTGATTGTGGGCCCCTCTTTTGTTTATTGGGACTTAGGTCCATTATTCTTTGTCCAGAAAAATTCTACATTCATGACCAAAAATATTCATATTACCTTGGGATTAATCCATCAATCCTAAAAGAAAAAATGTTCCAAACAAAGTGATAAATAATATCCCAAAATATCAAATTAAAAAAATTAAATAAATGAATTCCACAAATATACGATTGATCCCAAATTTTTACTTTAAATACGAATTGCACTTGTGATGAGAAATGAAGTTCAATTTATAAAATACACTAAAATTGTTGTTTATGGACTCTAAAACACATGAATAATAATATATAATCAATTAATATTAGCCCCTTTTAGTGGATAATCACACCCCAACTTGATTTTTTCTAGTATAAAGTAAAATGTATCTAAAAAATATAAAATTTAATTCCATTTTTCAAAAACATTTTAACAATTATTGCTCATAAAAAAATCATTACAAACAATAATGAAACCTTTCAAAAATAATTTCACAAAAGATAGGTCAAAAAGTATATCCCAAGACCAATCCCATTCCTTTGTTCAAGTTCACTTCCATATTTCATCCAATTTCAATTAAGCATGATGATGTGTTGTGTATCCAAAAGACATGGGGCCTATTTTCTTGTTCAAGGGGAAACAAATGGAAGCGCAAAGTGGGAATAACATTAAAACTTAAGATGAGTATCAACTTTTATTCTTTTTATTTTTGTTTTTTTAACCACAATAGATACGAAAAGACTAACTCTAGGAAAGACAGATATGGATTCACAATCCCCAAGTGCCAGAAACTACACATATTGTCAATTCTATGCTCTACAATAGAGATATAAAGCCTATCTCTGGGCTAGACAATTATGGAGTCATGTTCCCCAAGTTCTGAACACTACACATTTATAAAAAACATTTATCTATGTGGTCATTATTTCAATTGTTTTTTTGGATACTCAAATTAAACTAATAGTGACCCCAAACCATATGCCATGATGAAATGGACCCAAGAACTCAAATTTACACCCAAGATAAAATGAGTGTACATTGTGGAATTTTTATTAAGAGGATGAAAATGTAAAAACAGAAAAATTAAATTGGATAACCACACTTTCCAAAAACCATGCTCATGAACTTAAACATGCATTAAAATCAGAATCAAGGAATTCAAAATAATTTTACATTCAATTTTCAGGATTCCCAATGTACATTAACACATGCAATAATAATGAATCAATTCCTTTTTTTTCCAGATTTTCACTCCCCCAAACTTAGAATGACACTGACCTTAGTGTTGAAAAAAATAGAAGAGAGAGATAAAATTTGGGAATAAATAGGGGAATAATGTGATTTGAAATGAATTCATGGAATAGAATCACCTGGTTTAATGTTGATGACCATCAAAAATTAGTTGATCACATTGGATTCATGTCACAAGTGGACTCCTCAGAGATTGTTGAAGGTAGGTTTGAATTCTAGAAGGCATGTGTTTCATTTGAAAATGTAAAAATGTTTCCGCTACCAAATCTCATACACAAGAAATATTATATCCCATTGGAAACCCCAAGTGGGTTCCATAAAAGAAAAAAAATGAAAAATAAAGGAAAAAACATACTTGTTTATTTTGAAATTCCAAACTCTAAGTCAATGGACAGGTAAAATATGGGTTTCATCCTAGAAAGTTATTTGTTTAATGTTATTAGCTCTACATAGACCCTAAATCTAACAATTTTTGTCTGGTTCATAGGTTGGATCATTTTTCTCCTCCTTTGTTTCTTGTTTATTGAATGTTTCAATGAATGGTTTTAATCTATGACCATTTACTTTGAGAATCTGACCACCAGTGGGTCTTGGATCTATACTACTCTATGGGGGTATATATGATGCACTATGTAAGGCCCTAACTATCTCGAACTTAACTTCCCTGGGTTTAAATGAAGTTTGGAACTATACAAGAGCACAAATTTTCCTGGTTCAAATTTTTTGACTTTGAGATTCCTAGATTGTTAGTCTTGAACTCTAGATTTATTGATCCTTAAATTTTCATAAGACTCCATCCTAAGTTCTTAAAGTTTGTTAATGTCTAATTTCCTCTTTATTTCATCCAAATAAATGTCAAAGTTTATTTTTTTGATTGTCCATAAGTCGTTCTGTTCAATTTACATAGATAAATGGAAAGATTTTATATATACCAAACTATATGGTTACATGCCTAGAATGGTTTTGAATTCAGTACGATATACCCAAAGTGCATCCAAGAGTTTCTTGGACCAATCTTTTCTTTAGGGAATGATAGTTTTTTCCAAAATTTTCTTAATTTCCCTATTTTCCAACTCAACTTGACGATTAGTTTGAGGATGTTAGGTAGTGGAAACTTTATGAGAAATCCCATACTTAGACATGAGTGATGATAAGGGACGGTTGCAGAAATGAGTTCCATTATCACTAATGATAGCCCTAGGAGTTCCAAATCTAGAAAAGATGTGTTATTTAAGGAATCTGATCACAAATTGATGGAATTTGACTTTGTGGGAATGGAATCAACCCATTTTGATACATAATAAACAACTAAGATTATGTAGTGATATCCCCTATATATTGGGAAGGGTACCATGAAATCAATTCTCCAACAGTCAAAGATTTCACCAAACAGAATGGGTGTAAGGGGAATTTGATTTATTTTGGTTATGGATCCTAATTTATGACATTGAGAACAATAATGGAAGAATTTTTAGGAATCCTTAGTGAGGTTAGGACAAAGGAAACCACTTTATATGACCTTTGAAGTTATTTTATTTGTGGAAAAGTGGCCTCCACATGCCTCTCCATGACATAATTTAAGAATGGACTCTTGTTCAGACTCAGGAACACATATCCTAATGAATTGATAAAGAAATAACTTGAAGAGTTGTGGATAATCAAACACATAGTGTTTGAAATCAGAAAGTAATTTAATTTTAGATTGGGTCCCGAGGAATTTTGGAATGTCTCCCATAACCAAATGGATTGCTATATTAGCGTACCATGGGTAATCACTCACAAAATAGAGGTGCTCATCAAGAAATGAATCAGACATAGAAAGGTGATGTGTGTTTTATTTTAATTTCATAATAGATAGGTGATCAACTACAACCTTTTTAACAACCTTTTTATCCTTAATGGTTAAATCAAACTCTTGAATAATAAGGACCCACCTAATCAATCTTGCCTTAACATCTTGTTTTTGGAAAAAGTATTTTAGAGATGAATGATCAGTGAAGATAGTGATGGTGGATCCTAAGATACAGGACCTGAATTTATATAAGGAAAAGACAACAATAAGTAACTATTTCTCAATGGATGCGTAGTTTATTTGTGCATAATTTAATGATTTACTTGCATAAGAAATAAAAAATGGAGTTTTATCACAACATTATCCTAAAACATCTCCTACAATGAAGTCACTCGCATCACACATGAGTTCTAATGGAAGTTTATAACTAGGAGATTGTATGATAGGTGGAGATATAAGATATTTATTGAGAGTTGAGAATGACTCCTCATAGGTTTCTGCCCATATAAATGGACATCTTTCACCAGCAGAGCACAAAGTGGTTGATAAATTGAGTTGAAATTCCTAATGAACCTTCAATAGAAACTAGCATGTCCTAAGTAGGACCTCACATACTTGATAGTTTTTGGAGAGTTAAGGAAAATAATAATATCAAACTTGGATTTATCAACTTCAATCCCTCCACTAGAGACCAGATGACCTAGAATAAGGCCTTCTTTTACCATGAAATGGAATTTTTAATAGTTTAGGATGATATTATTATTATCACATCTATAAATAACCCTTTAAACATTTATTATGAATCCCTAAAAAGTATCCCTGAATATGGAGAAGTCATCCATAAATACCTCTAAACAATCCCCCACCATGTCCGAGAATATTCCTATCATACACTGCTGGAAGGTATCAGGGGCATTACATAACCCAAGGGGAATGCTTTTGAAGGAAACTATGCCAAATGGACAGGTGAATATTGTTTTTCCTTGATCTTGTAAATATAATTCAATTTGATTATACCCTGAGAATCCATCTTGAAAGTAGTATAACTTATGACCGACACTCTCTCAAGGACTTGATCAATGAAGGGAAAGGGGAAATGGTCATTCTTAGTGTAAAAGTTTAACTTCCTATAGTCAATGCACACTCTCCATACACTACTAACCCTTGTGGGGAGAAGATCACCATCCTCATTGGTAATTTCAGTGATTCCAACCTTCTTGGAATAACTTGAATGGTCTTACCCACTCACTCTCAGCAATGATATAGATGATACCAGCTTTCAACAACTTAAGAAGTTATTTCCTTACCAAATCCATAAGATTGGGATTGAGTCTCCACTATGGTTGATGACATGGACTAGATTTAGATTCTCGAACAATCTTATGAGTCCCAATGAGAGGGATAATCCTAGGAATATTAGAAAGGGTCCATCCAATTACTCTCTTATGCTTTCCTAGGACATCCAGAAGCATCCTCTCTTGATTTTATTCAAGAGAGAAAGAAATGAAAACAAGAAAGGTTTGATTTCCCCCTAAGATTTAATATTGAGTGATGAAGGTATGACCTTAAATTTGATATCAGATTGGTTAACACATCCCAAAGAAGGATTGGAGTTTGCATCAAACTGAATGTTTTTTTCTATATTTCTTGACAGAATGGGTTCCTTTGGAACAAAATTTACAGTTTCCACATTGGATAGGTAAGTGTCAAGAATGGGTATGGACTTGATTTTATTGATTTTAGAAATGGTATCATTGATTGTTCATCCTGAAAAATCATCAAGGGAGTTGTCTAAAAGAGATTTAAGCTAAGGAGTCAAATTTCCCTCATATGAAAAAGGAAATAAATCTCATATTGAATTAGACATCCTTCAACAATTCCGCTATGTTCCTATGGTTCACAATCAATGCTACCTATCTAATTAACCTCATGGATCTCTTCATAATCCCAAATTTGAGAGTTTTTATTGTATATTTTTGGATCAAGTCTCATGTTTTTAGAGTTTATTGTCATGTTCCCATTCCAAACTCGGATGACTAAATTTATTATTTCTAAGAATGGTCGACCACAGATTATGGGGGTTTTCTCTCTAGGACAAAAGCTTGGGTGATTTTCTAGGACAATGAAGTCAGCAAGGTAAATGAAATTTTCAAACTTTACCAAAACATATTTTAACATCCCCTTAGGAACCCAAACATTACGATCTATAAGTTAGAGTGTGACAGAAGTTGGTTGGAGATATTCATGACCTAAATGACAATACATGGAATATGGAATGAGGTTTACACTAGCTCCTATATCAAAAAGGGCTTTGAAAAATTTATTCTCTCCTAACTCAACAATAATGTATAGACATCCCAGATCTTTCAACTTAGAAGGAATGGTCCCTTGAATGGTGGTACTCACATTAGCATCCAAAAAGAATTAGTTTTGATGTGAAAATTTTCTTTTAAAAGTACACATGTACTTAAGGTAATTTTAATAGGCATGAATGTATTGGATTTCATCTAGAAGGGGAATGTTCATCTTAACCTAAGATAAGATTTCCCTCAATGACACATTCTGTTCTGGTTTAGATTTTCCTCTCATACATTGGGAGAAGGGTGCAGATTGTTTGATTGTTTGGTGAGGTTGTGGTTCTTTCACATTCATATTTGATTTTTCTGAATATGTGGGTTATTATTCAAGAATTTAATTTTATTTTGTGGCTTTTAATGGTTCTATAATGATTTGTTTAGGTTTTTCAATTGATCTCCCACTTCTTAAGATAATAAAAATTTTGAGTTGTTCATGAGAGGTTTGTGTGTAACTTGGTTTCCCCCTTACCGTTGGGGATTAAATAGCTTGAGTAGGCATGGATGGATTTCCAATTTTAATTTTTTTAATTATTTTTTAAGTGAAGTGACTTATGAGTTCATTTTCTCCATTTTTTACACAACTTTTCAGTGATTGGGACATATTGGGTAGTGGATTGTGCTAGTTGGTTTATCCCAGGAGGATACTTTGGTTGTTGGATTGGCTATTGAATGGGTTGTTGGATAGGTTGTTGATATTGGACATGAGGAAGTTGGTATTGGAACAGTTGTGTTTAGAACTGATTATGGGTTTTAAAATTCTGTTGAGGGTATGGGTTGAGAAATTGTTGTTGTGTTGGTTGTTGATTGTCCTTCCAACAGAATCTTGGATGGTCATTGTACCTTGGATTGAAGGTGTTTTGGTATTGTGGCTTTTGAAAGTTCATAGCATTAAATTTTCTTGGTGGTCCTCCTAGAGTGGGCGAGGGTTTGGGGGGGTCAAGGGAAAAAAGTGTCGACAAGCACCGACGATGGCTTGGTGGGGCTCGAGGAAAAAAGAAGCATCGGTGAGGGGGGAAATGACTGTATCACTAATGAGGGGGGGAATGCTACGGCGGTGAGGGCTCAGGGTAGGGGGTGCTTAGAAAAGAGTGGGTGGGGGTGGGTTTCTTTGTGGATATTTGGGGGTGCTCTGGGGAGATAGGGAGAAAGAAACTTTTTTTTAATAAATGGATAAAATTTAGCAGTTATTTTCAAAAAACCACCGCTAAAAAACCGTCACTAAACTATGAATTTGTTATAGTGTCAATAACCTAGTAAATAATCATTTTTTTGGTTTTGTTATCAATTTTTCCTAATCATTTTATTTTTTGTTAACTATTCAGATAACTATTTTGTAAAAAATAAAACTATTAACAAAATAAAATTGAACAAAAACTTGAAATTATAGATGAATCTTTAAATTTTATGGGAAAAATATTTTAAAGGAAACATAAAATTGTAAATAATAATATTTTATTTTCTGAATGATTATATTTATTCTCATGAATCATGTAGAATATTAATCTTATAAAAAATAAAAAATATATTTTTTAGTTTTAATTATTAAAATCAATAACTAAAACCAATATATTTTTATTTATTAATTAAAAAAATTTAATAATAAAAACACATATATTGAATAATTACTATTATCGAGCCTATCTGTGGGTAGAGAGTGAGTTTCTAGGGTTCATTAGGGTTGTCGATTCCTAGGGTTTTCTAGGATTGGTATGGCTTCAATGGTGTCTTTGCGACCAAGGCTGTTGATTGTAACCCCTTTTTTGATAAACCTTACCTGTGTCCCTACTTGAACCATGGTGAAGTGGTGATGCACCCCCACACTCCTTAATAAACTAATCAATAATCAATTTTTTTGTTTGGTTATCAATTTTTCCTAATCATTTGATATTTTTTATCTATTTTGTTAGTTATTATGTAAAAAATAAAATTCTAACCCTAATAACATTGAAAAAAAACATGAAATTGTTGTTGAATTTTTAAATTTTATGTGGAAAAATTATTTTAAAGAAAAACATATTTTTTTTTAAAATATTTTATTTTTTGATGATTATAATCATTCTCATGAATCAATTGAAATAATAAACTTATAAAAAATAAAAAATTAAAAAATTATTTATTATTTGGTTACTAGTTATTAAAATAAAAAACCAAAACCAATCTATTTTTATTTATTAATTAAATAAAAATTTATTAATAAAAAACCATTCTTTGAATAATTGCTATTATTGAGTCTCTTCACGAGTTGAGAGTGAGTTCTTAGGGTTTACTAGGGTTGATAATTCCTAGGGTTTCCTATGACCAGTGGGGATTCAATGATGTCTCTACCACTATGGTGGTCAATCACAACCTCTTTTCTGATGAAAATTCATTACGTACCTACTTGAACTACGATGAAATGGTAATCCCCCCACACTTCTCAATAACCTAATCAATAATAATTTTTTGTTTGGTTATCAATTTTTTTGGATGATTGTACTCTTTCTCATGAATCATTCAAAATAGTAAACTGATAAAAAAAAATAAAAAAGTATAAATTTAGTTATTTTTTGGGTTTATGATTATTAAAATCAATAACCAAAACCAATATTTTTTATTTATTAATTGAACAATGTTTTTTAATAAAAACACATATATTAAATAATTATTGTTATCAATTCTCTCTATGGGTTGAGAGAGAGTTCATAGGGTTTACATGGGTTGAACATTTGTAGGGTTTCCTAGGATTGGAAGGGCTTCGATGATGTCTGTGTGACTAAGGCGATCAATCACAACCCCTTTTTTGAAGAAAATTACCTACATACCTACTTGAACCACAATGAAATGGTGACCCCACCACACAAAATCCTTAATAACTTGATCAATAATCATTTTTTGGTTTTCAATTTGTCCTTATCATTCGATTTTTTAACCATTTAGTTGGATATTATTTAAAAAAGCACTCACCCTAACAAAATTGAACAAAAACTTGGAATTGTGGATGAATATTTAAATATCATGGGATTTTTTTAAGAAAACATGCAATTATAAACATTTTTTTTAAATTTTTTGGATTATTATAATCATTTTCATTATTCATTTAGAATATGAAACTTATAAAAAATAAAAAATTATAATTTTTTTTTTCTAATTTTAGTTATTAAAATCAATAACCATAGCCAATCTATTTTTATTTATTAATTAAACAAATTTTTTAATCAAATCACATACATTGAAGAATTACTATTATCGAGTCTCTCTGTGGGTTTAGAGTGAGTTTCAAGGGTTTAATAAGGTCGACTATTCTTAAGGTTTCCTAGGATTAGTGGGGCTTTGACGACATCTCTACAACCAAGGCAGTTGATCAGAACCCCTTTTCTGATGAAACTTCCATACATCCTTTCTTAAACTCTAGTGAAATTATGACCCTCCCACACTTCAATATCCTAGTCAATAATCATTTTTTTTGGTTTTTTTTATCAATTTTTCCTAATCATTTGAGTTTTTGTTAACCATCCAGTTAACTATTGTGGGAAAAATAAAACTCTCAACCTAATATCATTAAACAAAAAATTAAAATTGTAGATTAATCTTAAAATTTTATGGGAAAAATATATTTTAAAGAAAACATAAAATTATAAACATAAATAATTTATTTTTTGGATGATTAAGATCATTCTCATGAATCATTTAAAATATTAACTCTATAAAAAAATTATAAATTTAGTTATTTTTTTGGTTATATGTTATTAAAATCAATAACCAAAACCAATATATTTTTTTATCAATTAAACAATAATTTATTAATAAAAAACCATAAATTGAAGAATTTATGTTATCGAGTCTCTTTATGGGTTGAGGGTGAGTTCCTAGGGAGGGGATTTGACAACTGAACAAATATATTTTTTGGTTATCTCTTTTTATTTATTAATTAAACATAATTTTATCAATCAAAACACATATCCAGTTGAGAGTGAGTTCATAGGGTGGGGCCTCAACAACATATCTTCGACCAAGGTGGGGGCCTCGACAGCATCTCTGTGAAGGTAGTCGATCACAGTCTAACTAAACATCCCTATATCCACTGCAGTGAAATGGTGACCCCCCATAGACACTCCTCATATTCTTCTTTCCATCTTGATATCTTTTTAGATTTTATCATATTTATTCGCAGATAAAAAATGTTTTCTCTCCCTAAGGGTAGATATAGAAAATCAAATGTAGTGTTTTTAATTCATCAAACCAGATTCTTCTGTGATGGACTATGGTCTTGATCTTTAAAACAAACACACAAATCGAATCCCACCAACATGTTTATTTTTCTAAATTCAAATTTGTTCCATTATTTTTTGTGTTTCTTCTACATTTAATGCTATGCATTACATAAGGTAACACTATTACAACTGATTTATATTGATTTTTTTAAACATTACAGGATATTATTATATTACCAAATATCCATTATAACATTTTAGTTAACACTAATCTTATAAATTACTCACTGTCTTAGGAACTAAGTTTATGGATTTTCAAAAATTGGATAACATATTCTGTTTTTGAACCATAGAATCTCCATAATTAATGCCCATGTATTTTTTTTATATATTTTTATCTATAGTCTGTTATCATAGATATTATTGTATGTTTTGGTGAGTTGGTCACTATTCTACTGGGTGTATGCTTCAGTTCCCAGCAACCTATGAGTTACTTAATTCCCCGAAATTAGGATTTTAGATCTAAGCAATTAATTGATGGAGAACATGTGATCTTATGTATTTTAATACTATTTTAAATAATTTTTGAAATGATAAGATATATGAAAATAATATAAAATGTGAGTTTTTAATGAAGGAAGTATCATTCATGGGCCATATTATCACCACGAAAGGGATATCAGTGGATCCTTATAAGACAAAGGCAAGTGAGGACCATCCAAGAACATCATATATAATAGAGATCTATAGTTTTCTTGGACTATCTAAATATTATCAATGATTTGTGTAAAACTTGTCACAATTTTCAAACCAATTAACAAATCTAACCCAAAGGGGAGTAATGTTTTTTTGGAAAAGTGAATGTGAAGAGGTCATTAAGGAGTTGAAAAAGAGACTTGTCAGTACACTAGTCCTCATGATTCCATCAAGTGGGGAACTTTTTGTGGTATATAGTGATGATTAAAATAAGGGAATGGGGTTTATACCAATGTAAAATGAAACTGTTATAGACTATGTATTAAGGAAATTGAATATTAATGAGAAAAAATATACCACACATTATCTGGAGTTAGTTGTAGTGATGTTATATTTGAAAATATAGTGACATTATCTCTATGGAGAAAAGTGTAAAATATATATGAATCAAAAGATCCACAAATAAATATTCACCCATAAGAAGCTTAATATATGATAGCGAATATGGTTAGATCTGGTTAAGGACCTGATCAATCTAGTACAATGCTAGAAAATCTATCAAAGTGGCAGATGCTCTCTCTAGAAAGGATCCATCAATTTTATCAATGATGATAATTGAGAAGGATCCAATCTTCAAAGAATTTAAAAGTATAGAAGGGAATTTTGAAGGAGCTTATATCATCATTCCTTTATCAAATTATTTCTCAACCATAAATTATTGAAAGGATCAAGGAGTCCTAGAAAGAAGAATATGCATGATAGAAGAAGGTAAAAATATTCTAGAGAAAAACTTTTTGAAGTTAGAGTTATAGGTTTGGAACCCAGATATGTGTCCTATAAAAACCATATTTTAAGAGGGAACTTCCATATTATGCACATAGCTCATCTTTATCTGTACATATAGTAATTACTAAAATTAAATGAAATTTTAAGAAAACAATCTGGCGGGATATCATAAAGAGTGATATTTTGTAATTTGTATCTCGATTACTAGTATGCCTAAAATTCAAGGGTGAATTATAGAAGTATAATTATATGATGAAACCATTACCCATACTAGTATGTAAATGGAAAAAATGTAACCATAAATTTCATCACAGGACTCCCCAAGACTCATAATGTAAATAATACCATCTGGTTTGTAGTTGATCACCTCACAAATTCATCACATTTCATTTCCATCAAGTAATATTTATCTCTTGACAAAACCTAAACCTTAAACACTAAATCCTTACCCTAAAATCATAAACCTAAACCCTAAAACCTAAAAAAAAAAATCCTAAAACCTAGACCCAAAACCCTATATCTGAAACCCGAATCCCTAAAATCTAAAAACTAAAATCAGAAGAATAAACCTAAAAACCTACCCACTATACCCTAATATCAAAATACTAAACCCTAAACCTTAAAACCTAAACCCTATTTCTAAAATCACAAACTTAAACACTCAAACCTAAAAAAAATCCAAAAACCCAAACCCAAAACCCAATATCTGAAAAACAAATCCCTAAACTCTAAAACCAAAAAGCTAACCCTAAACCCCAAAACATATACCCTATAAACTAATCTCAAAATATTAAATCATAAACCTTAAAACCTAAACCCTAACCCAAAAATTATAAACCTAAACCCAAAAACCTAAACAAAAAATCCCAAAACATAGACCCAAAACCCTATATCCGAAAACCTAATCCCCAAACTCTAAAACCTTTAAAGATAAAACCTAAACATAAAATATATCTCCAAGACCAAAATATAATAATAATAAACCCTAAGCCTTAAAAACTAAACCCTAACCGGAAAATCATAAACCTTAACCCTAAAACCTAAACAAAAAATCCTAAAACCTCGACCAAAACCCAATATCTGAAACCCGAATCCCTAAACTCTAAAACCCAAAATCTGAATCCTAAACCAAAAAACCTATCCCATATACACAAATACCAAAATACTAAACCCTAAATCTTAAAAGCTAAACCCTAACCCTAAAATCATAAACCAAAACCCTAAAACCTAAAAAAATCCAAAAACCTAGACCCAAAACAATATATCCAAAACCCTAATACCTAAACTCTAAAACCTAAAAGTTGAACCCTAAACCCAAAAACTATCCCATATACCCTAATATCAAAATCCTAAACCCTAAACCATAAAATGAAAACCATAACCCTAAAATCATAAACCTAAACCCTAAAACCTAAACAATAAATCCTAAAATCTAAACCCAAAACTCTATATCCAAAACCCCACTCCCTAAAATCTAAAACATAAAAGTTGAACCCAAAATCAAAAAACACATCCCCTATACCCGAATCTAAATATAAAAAACCCTAAACAATAAAAGCTAAACCATAACCCTCAAATCATAAACCTAAACCCTAAAACCAAAACAAAAAATTCTAAAACCTAGACACAAAACCCCATATTCAATACCCTAATCCCTAAACTCTAAAACCTAAAAGCAAAACCCTAAACCCCAAAAAGTATCCCCCATACCCAAATATTAAAACAATAAACCCTAAACCTTAAAACCATAACCCTAACTATAAAATCACAAACCAAAACCTTAAAACCTAAACCTTAAAACCAAAACAAAAAATCCTAAAACAAAGACCCAAAACCCTATATCCAAAACCCTAATCCCTAAAGTATAAAACCTAAAATATGAATAAAAAACCCAAAAAACTATCCCCTATACCATAATAAAAAATAATAAACCTTAAACCTTAAACCCTAAACCCTAACCCTAAAATCATAAACATAAACCCTAATATCTAAATAATAAATCCAAAAACATAGACCCAAAACCCTATATCCAAAACCCTAATCCCTAAACTCTAATATCAAAAAGCTGAACCATAAACCCAAAAACCAATCCTATATACCTCAATTTGAAAATCCTAAACCCGAAACCTTAAATTCTAAACCCTAACTGTAAAATCATAACCCTAAACCCTAAAACCTAAACAAAAGAGCCAAAAACCTAGACCCGAAACCCTATATTGAAAAACCTAATACCTAAAATCAAAAACCTAAAATTTGATCCCAAAACCCCAAAACATATACCCAATAATCTAATCTCAAAATCAAAAATCCTAAACCTTAAAACCTAAACCCCAACCCTAAAATCACAAACATAAACCCTAAAACCTAAATAAAAAACCTAAAACCTAGACCCAAAATCCTATATCTAAAACCCTAATCCCAAAACTCAAAAACCGAAAATCTAAATCCTAAAACCAAAAACCTATCCCCTATACTCTAATATCAAAACCCTAAACCCTAAACCTAAAAACCTAAACCACAAAACTTAAAACCTAAACCACAACCCAAAAACCAAAAACCTAAACAAAAAAATATTAAAACCTAGACCCAAAACCCTACATCCCAAACCCTAATCCCTAAAATCTAAAACCTAAAATATGAACCATATACCCAAAAACCTATCCAATATACCCCAATCTCAAAATCAAAAACCCTAATACATAAAACATAAACCTTAACCCTAAAACAATAAACCTAAACACTAAAAACTAAAAAAATAATAATAAAAAACCCTACTCCCTAAATTCTAAAACCTAAAATCTAAACCCTAAACCAAAATATCTATCCCCTACACCCTAATATCCAAATCCTAAACCATAAATCTTAAAAACTAAACCATAAAACTAAAATCATAAACCTGAACCCTAAAACCAAAAGAAAAAAAAATCCTAAAATCTAAACCCAAAACCCTATATCTAAAATCCTAATCCATAAAATATGAAACCTGAAATATTAACCCTAAACCAAAAAACACATCTCCTAAAACCTAATCTCAAAATCCTAAACACTAAACCTTAAAACCTAAACCCTAACTATAAATCATAAACATAAAACCTAAACCCTAAACAAAAAAAATCCTAAAACCAAAATCCAAAATCCTATAACCGAAACCCTATTCCCTAAAATCTAAAACCTAAAATCGGAATCCTAAAACAAAAACCCTATACCCTATATCATAATCTCAAAATCAGAAACCCCAAAACTTAAAACCTAAACTCTAACCCTAAAATCATAAACCAAAACACTAAAACCTAAATAAAAAATCCTAAAAACTTGACCCAAAACCCCATATACCAAACTCTAATCTCAAAAATTTAAAACCTAAAAGCTAAAACCTAGAAACCAAAACCTATCCCATATACCCTAATCTCAAAATCCTAAACACCAAGCCTTAAAACTTAAATCCTAAACCTAAAATCATAAACCTAAACCCAAAAACCAAAATAAAAAGGACCTAAAACCAAGAATCCAAACCTTATATCCAAAACAGTAACCCCTAAACTCTAAAACCTAAAATCTGAAGCCAAAATAGAAAAAAATATCCCTTATACCCTAATATCAAAATAATAAACCCTAAACCTTAAAACCTAAACTCTAAACCAAAAATCACAAACCTAAACCCTAAAACCTACAAAAATTTAGACCCAAAACCCTATATCCGAAATCCTAATCCATAAACTCTAGAACATAAAATCTAAACACTAAACCCCAAAACATATACCCTATCCCCTAATCTCAAAATCCTAAACCCTAAACCTTAAAACCTAAACCCTAAAAATTAAATCATAAACCTAAACCCTAAAACCTAAACAAATACTCCTAAAACCTTGACCCCAAACCCTATATCCGAAACCATAATCCCTAAAATCTAAAACCTAAAAGCTAAAAACTAAACCCCAACACATATAACCTATAACCTAATCTCAAAATCTTAAAAACTAAAAAAAAAACCCAAACCTTAACCCTAAAATCATACACCTAAACACTAATACTGAAACAAAAAATCCTAAAATATAGACCGACAACCTTATATCCAAAACCCTAACCCCAAAACTCCAAAACCTAAAAGCTGAAACCTAATCCCAAAAATTTATCCACAATACCATTATCTCAAAATCATAAACCCTAAACCTTAAAACACAAACCCTAACCCTAAAATCATAAACCAAAACCCTAAAACCAAAACAAAAATCCTAAAACATAGAACCCAAACCCTATATCCAAAACCCTATTACCTAAAATCTAAAACCTAAAACCTAAACCCTAAACCCAAAAAACAATATCATATACCAAAATATCAAAATCATAAACCCTAAACATTAAAACCTAAACCCTAACCCTAAAATCATAAACCAAAAACCATAGAACATAAACAAAAACTTATAAAACCAAACCCAAAACCCTATATCAAAAAACCTAATCCATAAACTCTAAAACATAAAATATGAAACTTAAATCCAAAACCCTATACCCTATACCCTAATATAAAAATCTTAAACCCTAAACTTTAAAACCAAACACCTAACCATAAAATAATAAACCTAGACCCTAAAACCTAAATAAAAAATCCTAAAACCTAGACCCAAAACCCTATATCCAAAACACAAATACCTAAACTATAAAACCTAAAATCCAAAACCTAAACCCAAAAACATACCCCTTATACCTAATTATAAAAATAAAAAACCCTAAACAATAAAACCTAAACCATAACCTTCAAATCATAAACCTAAAACCTAAAACCAAAAAAAAAAAATTAAAACCTAGACCCAAAACCCTATATCTGATACCCTAATCCTAAAAATCTAAAACCTAAAAGCTAAAAACTAAACCCATAAACCTATAAACAATACCAAATTTCAAAATACTAAACCATAAACCTTAAAAATTTAACCCTAACCCTAAAACCATAAACCTAAACATTAATACCTAAACAAAAAATCCTAAAACCTAAACCCAAAATCCTATATCCAAAACCCTAATCCAAAAACTCTAAAACCTAAAATATGAGTTCTAAACCCAAAAAACTATCCCATATACTATAATCTAAAAATAATAAACCCTAAACCTTAAAAACTAAACCCTAACCTTAAAATAATAAACCTAAACCCTAAAACCCCAAAAAAATCCTAAAACATAGACCCAAAACCCTATATCCAAAACCCTAATCACAAAGCTCTATAACCAAAAAGCTGAACCCTAAACCCAAAAAACTATCCCATCTACCATAATTTCAAAATCCTAAAGACTAAACCTTAAAATATAAACCCTAACCCTAAAATCATAAACCTAAACCCTAAAACCTAAACAAAAAATCCTAAAACCTAGACCCAAAATCTTAAATTCAAAACCCTAATACCTAAAATCTAAAACATAAAATCTAAACCCAGTACCCCAAAACCTATCCCCTATAACCTAATATCAAAATCCTAAACCCTAAACCTTAAAAACTGAACCCTAACCCTAAAATCACAAAACTTAAACGCCAAAACTTAAACAAAAAAAGATTAAAACCTAGACCCAAAACCGTATATTTGAAACCATTATCCGAAAACTATAAAACTGAAAATATGAATCCTAAACCAAAAAACCTATCCCATATAATCTAATATTAAAATCCTAAACCATAAACCTTAAAACCTAAAACATAACCCTAAAATCATAAACCTAAACCCTAAAACCTAAAAAAATCCTAAAATCTAGACCCAAAACCTTATATCCGAAACCCAAATCCCTAAACTCTAAAACCTAAAAGATAAAACCTAAACAAAAAACCTATCCACAATAACCCTATATCAAAATACAAAACCCTAATACTTAAAACTTAAATCCTAACCCAAAAATAATAAACTTAAACCCAAAAACCTAAACAAAAAATCCAAGAACTTAGAACCAAAACCCTATATCCAAAACCCTAATCCCTAAACTCTTAAACCAAAAAACAGAACCCTAGACCAAAAACTCGATCCGGAATACCCTAATATATAAATAATAAATCCTAAACCTTAAAACCTAAACCATAACCCCAAAATCAGAAATCTAAACACTAAAAACTAAAGAAAAATCCTAAAATCAAGACCCAAAACCCGATATCTGAAACCCTAATCCATAAACTATAAAACCTAAAATATTAACCCTAATACAAAAAACACATCTCTTAAACCCTAATATCAAAATCCTAAACCCTAAACCTTAAACCTAAACCCTAAAACCTAAACAAAAAATCCTAAAACCTAGATCCAAAACCCTATATTAGAAACCCTAATCCCTAAACTCTAAAACCAAAAATCTGAAACCTAAAACCAAAAACCTATCCCCTATACCCTAATATCAAAATCCTAAACCCTAAACCTTGAAACCTGAACTATAACCCTAAAATCATAAACCAAAACACAAAAACCTAAATAAAAAATCCTAAAAACTATACCCAAAACCCTAATCCAAAACCCTAATATAAAAAATTTAAAACCTAAAAGATGAACCTAAACCCAAAAACCCATCCCCTATACCCTAATCTCAAAATCCTAAACCCTAAACCTTAAAATATAAACACTAAACCTAAAATCATAAACCTAAACCCTAAAACCTAAACAAAAAGATCCTAAAACCTAGACTCCAAAACCTATATACAAAATAGTAATACCTAAACTCTAAAACCTAAAAGATGATAGCCTTCATGCTGATAGGAGGATCATTGAGCAGCCTGATCCGAGTTCCGCTCTTGTTCGATTCGAGAAGTTTCCCCCTGTGTTGAACTATCTGATCAGATTATGTTGGACTGTTCGGAAATCCCGCTTAAGCAGCATCTAAAATATATCTTCCAAAATCCAGATCTACAACCGGTGGTCTTTCTTAGGGATGATAATGATGAACACATAAGGCTAAGAGAAATTTTTGGGGACCTCGACGACCTGATGTATGCCAGCTTTTCTAGGATCAAGAGGGAGAATGAGACGATGGGTATTTTTGGTTCCTCTGGCTGAAATTAGAAGAGAATGTCGCGGTCTGTTCCTAAATGTGACAGACAGGGCGACATGGTCGTGCCTGCTGATACAGCTCACAGAAAGTCCAAGGTGATGAGTGACCCTCCATGAAACGGAGGGCAAGGAGGGATTATTCCTCCCTTCCTAGGCCAATGGCTACTAGAGCCTCCTCCAAGGCTAGCAAAGGAGAAGGAGATGCCCATGGTAGGGAATACTGGGATGGAAAAGAGAAGCTGAATGTGGAACTCAGGAAATATTGTGCAGCCTTCCTCAAGCAATATGAATCTTCTGAATGGGATTTGGTGGACTTGGATGCTTCCTCGGGCTATGGTGCTGATGGAGATCCTTATGGGGATGGTGAATTTGGTCTGTAGATGTCTTTAATTTTGTCTTTTGGGTCTTTTGGACTTTGTTGTGTGGGGTTTTGGACTTTGGTGTGGGTCACATGACCCACCCTCCCTTGCTTTCTTGTCTTTTTTTCTTTCTATATATTTTGGGGGGTTCGGACTAGTCTGACCTCACACCTTCCTTGCCAAAACCCAATATCCGAATCCCTAATCCCGAAACGCTAAAACCTAAAAGCTAAACCCTAAACCACCTATACACCATAACCTAATCTCAAAGTCATAAAACCAAAAAAAAATGTAAACCTTAACCCTAAATCATACACCTAAACCCTAATTCCTAAAAAAAAAATCCTAAAATCTAGACTCAAAACACAATATCCAAAACCCTAATCCATAAAATCTAAAACCTAAAAGTTGAACCCTAAAACCAAAAACCTATCCACTATACCCTAATCTCAAAATACTAAACCCTAAACCATAAAACATAAACCATAACCCTAAAATCATAAACCTAAACCCTAAAATCAAAACAAAAACTCCTAAAACCTAGAAACAAAACCCTATATCCGAAACCCTATTACCTAAACTCTAAGACCAAAAACCTGAACCCAAAACACAAAAAACATTACCCTATACTCTAATATCAAAATAATAAACCCTAAACCTTAAAACCTAAACCCTATCCCTAAAATCATAAACCAAAAATCGTAAAACCTAAACAAAAAATCATAAAACCTAAACCTAAAACCCTATACCCAAAATCCTAATCCCAAAACTCTAAAACCTAAAATCTGAACCCTAAACCCAAAAATTATCCCCAATACACTAATATAAAATACTATACCCTAAACCTTAAAACCTAAACCCTAACCCTAAAATCATAAATCTAAAACCTAAAACCTAAAACATAAAACCTAAAACCTAAAACCTAAAACCTGAACAAAAATCCAAAAACCTACACCCAAAACCCTATATCCAAAACCATAATCCCTAAAATCTAAAACCTAAAAGCTAAACCTTAAACCCAAAAACCTTTCCTATATAACCTAATATAAAAATACTAATCCCTAAAACTTAAAAAATAAACCCTAATCATAAAATCATAAACCAGAACCCTAAAACCTAAACAAAAAATCCTAAAACCTAGACCCAAAACCCTATTTCCAAAACCCAAATCCCTAAAATATAATACCTAAAAGTTGAAATCTAAACCCAAAACCTATTCCCTATACCCTAATATAAAAATTCTAAACCCCAAACCTTAAAACCTACACCGTAACCCTAAAATCATAAACCAAAACCCTAAAACCTAAACAAAAAATCTAAAAAAAAATAATCCAAAACCATATATCTGAAACACTAATCCCTAAACTATAAAACCTAAAATCTTAACCCTAAACCCAAAAAAACTATCCCCTATACCCTAATATCAAAATACTAAACCCTAAACCATAAAATTTAAACCCTAACCCTAAAACCATAAATCTAAACCCTAAAACCTAAACAAAAAAATCCTAAAACCAAGACTCAAACCCTATATCCAATACCTTAATCCATAAACTATAAAACCTAAAATATGAACCTTAAACCCAAAAACCTATCCCATATACCCTAATTTCAAAAATCATAATCCCTAAACCATAAAACCTAAACCCTATCCCTAAAATCATAAACCTAAACCCAAAATCCTAAAAAAAAACCCAAAAACCTTGACCCAAAACCCTAATCCAAAATCCTAACCCCTAAACTCTAAAACATAAAATCCAAACCCAAAACCTAAAAACCTATCCCCTATACCATAATCTCAAATACCAAAACCATAAACCATAAAACCATAATCCTAGCCTATAATCATATACCTAAACCCTAAAACCTAAACAAAACAAATCCTAAAACCTAGCCCCAAAACCCAATATATGAAACCCTAATCCCTAAACACTAAATCCCAAAATCTGAACCCTAAACCCAAAAACCTATCCCCTATACCCTAATCTCATAATCCTAAACCTTAAACCTTAAAACCTAAACCCAAAACCCTATATCTGAAACACTAATCTCGAAACTCTAAAACCTAAAAGATGAACCCTAAACCCAAAAACCTATCCCCTATACCCTAATATCAAAATTCTAAACCCTAAACCTTAAAAACTAAACCCTAAACCTAAAATTACAAACTTAAACCCTAAAACCTAAAACAACTTAGACCAAAAACCCTATATTCGAAACCCTAATCCCTAAACTCTAAAACCTAAAATCTAAACCCTAAACCCAAAAACCTATCCCCAATTCCCTAATTTAAAAATCCTAAACTATAAACCTTAAAACCTAAACCCTAAAACTAAAATCACAAACCTAAAACCTAAAATCAAAACATTTTTTTAAAACATAGACCCAAAAACCTATATCTGAAACACTAACCCCTAAACTATAAAACCTAAAATATGAACCCTAAACCCAAAAACCTATCCCTTATACCCTAATCGAATGAGATTTCCTTTTTTTTAAATATTTGTCTTATTTTGGAAACTATTTCTTACTAAGTGTTTGAATAAATTCTTGATTCGATCTTTGTGATTAATAGTGAAATTATAAAGTGTTTTTTGGATTTAGAATCATGTATTATGAATTAGTTTTGTAAGAAAGTATCATGAGGCCCGAATGTCACTTTAAAAAAGGATTTATAAAAAAAACTTCTTGGAACATGCCCCTTTATGTTATTAAAAATGAATGTTTTGTTGTTATGGATGAGGTAGTGCCCTGTGAAGTGGATTATGTTATTGTATAAATATTCTTGATGAAATTGGAGATATTAATTATGAGGGAATCAGAGGAGAGGTTGTGACTTTTTATGGTTTATATTGTAAATATTTTTATGTATTATTGATTATACTCACCTCTACTTTGTGTGTTATTGGAAACTAGGGGTATCTAAGCGGGAAGTATAAAAACCCTAAACTTGAACTCCTGAATCAGGTGTTAAAAAAATAAAATTAATATTTATATATTTGATAATGATAAATGTGACCTAATTTTTTCCATTCAAACCTTACAACAACAAAAGTAAATATTAGATCATGAACACACCCAAGAACCTTTTCATTTTATAGTTTTAGATAATTTGGAAAACTTTTTACATAAACAACACTCAGGACTTCAAGAGAGGAATTTTACACTGTAGTCAGATTTTTTATATTCTATATTAAGTCCTTAACATATCCCAAAAATTTATTCACATAAGAAACCATTTTAGACTCAAATCATTTATCATAATTCTTCATAACCTGGGGAAAATGAAACATAAGAAGGGTTCAATAAAATACACAGTAAGTGTAAATATAAGTATTAAAAACTAAATTTCATTAGTGAGAGTAAGATATGAATAAGGGTGTGATGAAAAAATAAAAGTTCATGATCATAAAATAAGGTAATTCATACCCATAAATACCCATGCCATCAATCATGAAACATGGCTTAAAACTTTAACAAAGGAATTTTTCATTGGAATCTATAATCATGTGCCATGTAATGTCAGTGTTGATCAAGGATTCATTAAAAACCCATAGAAATAATAAGGAAAACATGTTGGTATCTTGGAAAACCATCTTTATATCAATCTTACTAATGGAATAACTAATATGCTTAACTTGCAACTCTGAAGAACCCAATGCATTGGAGGGCTATCACAAACCTAATTATCCTTGGTTAATAATGTAATCACCCATACTTGGTTTATAAAAAAACACATATCCTTGGTCTATAAAAGAACCACCTGTTCTTGCTTTATAATGGAACCACCCATCATAAAAAACATTGTCCAAGAAACATAAAAAAATCATAAACAATCTTGAAAATAAAAGGCATTGTAACATAAAGTCTTTACCACATTGGTAAAATTTCAATAATAAGCCTCATTAAAGTATAAATTCAAAATAATGTATAAATATCATAAAAATTTGGAGATTGAAGATATAAAATGTAACACCTTGAGATTTTATGATATATTGATTTTTGAATAAATTTAATTTCTTTGATAGATTTCATTACACGCAACATTGGGTTTTAGAAAACCACGAAATACTCTTAAACAAAAAATTTATAACCTAGATATTAAAAATGGAATTCTGAATATTAAAAAATAAATTAAAAAATAATAATTATATAGGTTTTAAAATATATTGATAAATAAGTACTTAATTATTTATATGCTTTGAAAATGTACAGATACGCACAAACGATGTTATCATATTTCATTGAATGGAAAGGTAAGAAAATATGTGATAAATTATATTTTAATAATGATAAATATGATATTAATATCATATATAAACATTAAAGTTTTCATTATAACTAGTCATGAAAGTTGGTGATAGAAAATGAATCACATCAATCAGGGAGGTGATAATCCACCTTACATACAAATGATGGATTCCTTTCCCAATTGTTGGGGGTTGGAGATGGATATAGGTTGTTACATTAAAATAATAACATATATGTGTATGATATATAATTAATTTATTATATCATAATGATTAAGGTATATTTGAATGAGTTGGAAGAAGAAATAAAACAAAAAATGCTCAATTAACAACGATACCTCTTCTTCGGACATCCTCCTTTTCTTTACACCTTAAGACCTCTAAGAATGTTATTATGTCCAAAATAAGAGCTATAAAATTTGGGGAGGTGTGTTAGGAATCTATTTGGGAAGATCTTTTTAGAACAGACTGGTCTATTTAGTGTGTACTAAAGAGAAGAAGAGATGCCCTTTTATAAGAAAGGGGAGGAGCACTCTTGGAATTTCTTAAAATATTAAATTAATATAAATTAATTTTCAATTTAAAATGGATCCAAAATAATTTAGTTCAAGTATAGTATGAGTATGGGTCGTAATAATCTCATAAAATTAAATTTTGATAGGTTTTGGCTATGTTTTTATCTTTATCATTTAGTTTCAACCCCTTGTTAACCCTTTTCAATCTTACCGTGACAACAAGGTTTTTTTACTCATTGTGGGTCTTAATAGTTACTATAAATGAATAAAAGGATAATAAATGGAACATGGATGATATTTTAAACTATATACAAATAAAGTTTCTGAATATAATATTTTTGGGAATTTTTTATCATTTAATAAAATATTATTTATTATAAAATATCATTAAGATATATTTTTAGAACTATTCATTACTTTGAATTTAATAACATCAAGAAAACAAGTAAAATTAGAAAAAAATATTTTATATATCCCTAATATTCCATTTTCATCTAGAAAATTATTGGATGAAATTAATTATCAAAAATTATATTACTTTTAATATTTTTAATATCATTTATTTGTTTTTTCTATTACTTGAATAATTATTGTGTCAGTGTTGTGTAAGCATTTAAAGTATTTATTTATTAAATAAATATTAAAAATAAATTATCATGAATTAGATAGATAATTTATATTTTTAATTAATATTTTAAATTATATCCTCTATTTATCCCAATGTTAAAAATATTATAGTTATTAAAAATAAGAGTGTGACATTTTTTACTTTTCTTTGCATTAAATATTATAAAGGTCTTAATCACACCCAAATTGCAAGAAAAGTTCATATAATAGAGTCTAGGATGATTATTTATTAAATTAACTTATCCAATATAATTTAGGCAAGTGTCGGGGTAAATTTTGTGTCCTTATCATTTTATTTTTAACCCTTAATTACCTGATTTACCCTTTATCGTGGTAACAAAAATTACTAAGGTTATTTTTCATAATAACTAAAAATAAAATTGATATATTTACCAAATTTTTACCTCATAATTATAAATATGGAATACGTTTTTTAAGATTAAAAAACATAGGTAGGAGAATTTAATTTAAAATAAAACCAGTGAAACTCGATGAAAAACGATTTTTCAAAAAATATGCTCGTTCTAATTATAAAATGTTTTTATAAAAAATTAAAGTATAAAAATCATTTAGAAAACCATAAATGGATTATTTTAAATTAAAATTAAATAATTAAATTTTAAAACTAATCCAAAATATAATTTTTCTTTGTAAATACTTTAAAAGAAAACACAATTTTCAATAAAAATATGTATTTTTCAGTATTCATTGAAAAATCAATCTTTTTAGAAAAATACTAAAATAAAAACTTAAGGTAATTTTTGTATTATGGTTTAAAAAATAAATCAAATTCTATAAAATTCATTTTTATAATCTTTATAAATTTATTACAATACTCTCACAAAAATCAATAAAAACCATTTTTGAAGAAAAAATATTTTTAGAGAATAAAATGAATTTACTAAAAATCGGGTGATTGATTTTTGAAGCATTGATTAATACATTATTAATGAGTAGGAACATTATATATTTGATAATTAAGTTAATATTATTCATTCCCACCAATTTAATGGCTTGGATAATGGTCACATTTAAATAATAATATTTTTTTGTTCATTTAATCTTGGAGTTGCGTATCTCATACACTATCGATTATAGTCTTTATTTTTTAAAAAATATCAAGATATTACAGGAAGTATAAAAACACTTATTGCACTAGTTCATGATCATTGTCTTTCCAATGGCTCTGAGATGTATTTTATTCTACTCATAGGACTCTATCCCTCAGTTATACAAGTGAGGGTAGTGTTGGGTGTTAGGGAGGGTTATTTGTTATCAGACACCAGTCATGTTTAGTGGTTGTATAACCTTTTCATAGATTGATCCAATAGCTCCTGGGTTCCTATGATAACTATTTTGTGTGTGTTATACCATATTTTTTCTTCCAACATTGTTTTCTACACTGGTCTCATATATTGTATTATCCCTTCTCCCTTGTTTTAAAAAGGTTCTTATTGTATTACATGTACCTTATATTTATTTTTTATAAATATATCTTCTTAAAAATTGATTTTCTCATGTTAGAAAGTAAAATGGTTTTGAAAAACATTTACACATTACTTTTTTTTCAAATAAATGGAAAACTAACTTTATATCTCTATTTTCAAATTAGCATGAAATGGATCTATGATTAAAGGGTAAGTTTAGATCAGTGGGTGGTGACCTACTGGGCTATATAGCTATTTCCTATCATCATTATAGGTTTCTCAGGTTCCACTGAGCTATAGTGGATGATCCTTGGGTTCCAACACAGGTTTGGGATGACAACTAGCAGATGTGATTCACTTGTTGCATGGAGATAGTGGTTGAGGATTTTTTATTTTATTTTATTTTTATGTCTTTGATGTATCAACCTTTTCATATTTCTACTCATACTCTGTATCTAGTTTCTTTTAGTCATCCTATTTGGTTTCCAATTAATGTTGGGTTTCTTTATCGATCTATTTGGTTTTGATTATATGTTGTATACGGTTATTTGATGATGTGTCCATCCAACATTTGAAATGTTCATTCTGGGTTTCTGGGTGGGAACCCCATATATTATGTTCTTTCCTCAGGTGAAATAATTCCCATTAGTCCTCTTTAGATTCCATTATTTCTTATCGATACCTTGGGGTGATCGTGAATATTCCACAGGGATGTCTTGGACTGGTTTGGGTGCCCTTTATAGGGGCAACCTTGGTTGGTTTGTGATAGAGATGTAGTCCAAAAAAATGAAAGAGAGGAGAGAAGAAAGGGTGGACATATTTTGTTTCAATTTAATAAAAACCAATATCCAATAACCATTCATTTTTCCATTATAATTTCAATAACCTAATCAATAATCTTTTTTTGGTTATCAATTTGTCCTAATAATTTGATTTTTTATTAGTCATTCAGTTAACTATTGTGTAAAAAAAGAAACACTCACCCTAATAAAATTGAATATAAACTTGAAATTGTGGATAGATCATTAAATTTTATAGGAAACAACTATTTTAAAGAAAAATTAAAATTATAAACAAATATATTTTATTTTTGGATGATTACAATCATTCTCATTAATCATTTAGAATATTAAACTTAAAAAAAATAAAAAAATAAAAAAAGTTATTTGTTCAGTTTTTGTTTATTAAAATAATTAGCTAATCCAATGAGCCTGTACCAGAGTGGTAGAGGCTACTACTCGACATCCAAAAGACCTAAGATCAAATCTGGGTGGAAGTAAATCTATGGGTTACTCTAGCAGTACTGTAATAGGTAATGTTTTTTACTGTAGCAGCAAGAACTATTCACCTGATTTGGACCTTTGGGCCACTATTTTGGGCCTATGGGTCTCCAATCCTTCAGGATACCAAAGGCCTTCAGGACACAGGGCCTTCGGGCCACAAAGACAAAAAATAAGAAACCCATGTAGACCACACATGAGTAATCCTAGAAGAGGATTAAAAGAAATTAGTAACCACCAGAGTAGAGGTAACCATATTAGAAGAATGAGAAGGTATGACAACAACCATTAGTACTAAGAAATGTGCAATTCTGTATGGAGAAATGTTAGCTGATCAACAATGCAAGGTGGAGATTTGGCACCTTTAATGATGCAGATGTTTGGGAGGGGAAGTTCTAGTGTAGTTTGGTTAGGCCTTCAGGTCATGTATCAGGCATTGTGCCTCTAGGCCTTTAGGTCATGTACTCTGCCTTGTGCTACTGGGTATTTGGGTCATGTAAGGGTTACCTCTCAACCCAATTAAAAAGGTGTTTATCCAAAAATAAATAAAAAATCAAGGCCTTCGGGCCATTCAAGAAGGCATTAACCAAAATAAATCTATTTTTTATTTATTAGTTAAACAAAATTTTATTAATCAATACACATACATTGAATAATTACTATTATCGAGTCTCTCCATGGGTTGAGAGTGAGTTCCTAGTTTTTACAATGGTTGACGATTCCTAAGGTTTCCTAAGATCAGTGGGGTTTCAATGGAATCTCTGCAGCCATGGAATTTGATCACTGCCCCTTTTCTGATAAAACCTCCCTACATCCCTACTTGAACCGTAGTGAAATGGTGATCCACCCCCTCTACCATAGATAATACTTTATCTATCACTGACCTTTAATAATGATAGATAAAAATTGCTGATAAAGTGAGGGACTTTTATTAGTGCTCGCAAAAATCACTGATAAAGTTACCTTTTATCATCACTAACAAGAGTAATAATAAAATGTTACCCTTTTTCAGTGCTTTTTTCTAATAGTGTTAAAGGGCACCCATTTATCAACGTTTTTTTAGCATTGATAAAAGTTAAACCTTTATCAACACTTTTTTCTAGCACCGATAAAGGTCGTAGCGAGCAATTTTATTTATATATTTTTAAAAAATATTTATATTACAATAAATATATATATGTAAATATAATATATAAATATGATTTATATAAATTTTAATAAAAAAAGTCTTATTTTCCTAATTCTATATATGAAAAATTATCAAATTTATACTAGTCAAAATGTTTAATAGTTTATTTATATACATTAATTAAAAAATGTGTGTATAATTAAAATAAATATAATAGTTTAATATTTTATTTAAAAATTATATAATAGATAAATGAATATATTTATTTAAATATATATATTTATAGTGATATTAAATAATTTAAAATATGCATACATATGTATAACTGTATGTATGCATGTGTATGTACGTATATGTGTGTATGTCTATGTGTGTGTAGATGTATATGTGTACATAGGTATGTTTTTCATGTGTATATGTATGTGTGTGCATAAGTCTGTTTATTATTTTAATATTATTTATTCCTTTTAATATATCTCCATTTTTAGTATTTTTATATTTATTCATTTTTAATATAAAATTATTTTAATCTATTCATCATGAATATATATGTGTATGTGTTTAATTTAATTTGATTTAATGTAGTTTGATTTAATTTAAATATTAATATTTTTGTATAGTTAATATAATTCATTTTTAATAATTTTGTTATTTATATAATTAATATATTTTATTTATTCATTTTTCTTTATTTTTTATGTGTCTTTAATTCACATAAATGTTACAAATTCACTTTTTAATATTTTTTTTAATTTTTTTAATTTTATTTATTCATTTATTATTATATATTCATTAATAACATTAAAAATATATTTAATCATTTTGTAATATGTCTTTATACATATATTTATTTACTATACATATAATATTTTCAATATGTTTGTAATTTATATAAATAATATTTATTCATTTTTTATTATTAAGTTTTAACATTTAAAATATGTTAGAAATTTTTATAATTAACTTATTTAAATTATTTTTTAATAATTTTTTAATTTAAATAGCTAATTATAAAATTATAAATTTATATAATTTTTTAAAAAGGTTTTTATAAAATTATAAATAAATAAATATATATTCAAATAATTATAAAATTATAATAATTATATTTAATTAACAAATATATTTATTATATTCATAATTATATATATTTATTGATTAATATATATATATATATATAATTATATATAAATATATATAAATATATAAATATATATAAATATATATAATTATATATAATTATATATAATTATATAAATATATTTATAATTATATACATATATTTTTAAATATATTTATTTATAATTATAATTATAAATAAATACATAAATAAATAAATAAATAAATAAATAAATATATAAATATAAATAATTATAAAATTATAATAAATAGATTTTCAGGTTGTTGTAGCAATACTGTAGCAGTTGAAACTATTCATCCATTTGGGTACTTCACCAGGATGTTAATATAGATCGATTTGAGTACCTCCATTGTTGAAAAGGTAAACCTCTCTACTCTAATAGATGAAATTTTCATTGATGTGGAATATGAGAAGAAACCTCTCTTTTGTGACATCTGTTTGGCTGTTGGTCACTTGTCAGATTCATGTCAGAGGAATCTTTCTTGTGAGAAGTGTGGTATGAAGGGACACCTTGCTGCTCATTGCTGCAGGAAAGTTGTTTTGAAGGGTGCTTCCATGGAAAACCCCATGCCCATGTTAAAACTATGCGTATATATATATACACATTTAAATAATTATAAAATTATACTAAATATATTTAATTATATTTTTTATATTATTAAAATTAGGTCTTTATCAGTGCTTTTTTAACATTGATAAAAGCCTTACTTAATCTTTAAATAGAACACTAACAGAGTCCTCCTCCCTCACGACATTCAAGCTCTCACAAAATTTAAGTGTTGTTGTTGCTCTTCATCGATCTTCTCAGCGAATTGATCCTCTCAAAAGCTAAGGTAAGTGTCGATTTATTTTATTAGTACCTCAAGATACACGAATCGTTGCATGACACCACCCTATCCCCATTACAACATGAGCATGCAGTTTCCATTATATATATATATATATGCATGTGGGGAGTCATTCCAGTGAACATAAATGGTGGAGGAGATGCTGAGGGAGGCGTTGGATAGCGTGAGTGATTTTGTGTCCATGCTCTGGAATCTATAGGAGTTGTGCTTATTCATAATATTCGATGTGGATGATTCCTTCATTGTCTTCATCATCACCTTTTCTCTTTCCTAATTCTTCACCTTTCAAAGATTCTGATGTCAATGCCTGTGTTAGCACCGACCCTGACACCCACTCTATTAACCCCCTCTATGTTTTCACATCTCACCCTTCCATAACCTTCTAGATATGATTAAACATCATCATCTAGTCATGTTGAATTCATAAGAGTCTGTAATATATTCTCATTTCATACTTATCACTATCTCCCCACTACATATTTCCAATCACCCCAAAATGAGGGTGATTTAGAAGGAAACCCAGAGAGCTTGTGCCATATATTAAAATTTTTAACATTATCCCCTGTGCATATTTTATTCAATGTTTTCTTAAATTAAAATTTATATAAATGATCATCTTTGTTATTATTAATAATAACAAACAATGTTTTCATGTGTATATAAATATTTTGTTAAACATAATTTGTAAATAATTAATTTTATAACTTCAACGTAATTTATAAGTAATAATAAAAAATAATTATTAATAATTTTGATTATAGATAATTTTATTATAAATAATTTTGATTATATTTAATTAATAATTTATATAAATAATTTGTTAAAAAATTTAATTAATAATTATTTTGAATTAATATTTTTGAATTAATATTTATTTTGAATTAATAGTTTTGAATTAATAATAATTTTGAATTAATAAATTTGAATTATTATTTTTGATTATCTTGAATTAATAATTTTGAATTAATAAATTATATAAATAATTTATAAATAATTTTGATTACCTTGAATTGATAATTTTGAGTACATGAACATATATATAATTATATAAAGATATTTATAAATATATATATTTATAATTATATAAATATATATATTTATAATTATATAAATATTTTTTAAAATTGTTTATTTATAAAAAATTATATATTTATTTAAAAATCAAAGAGACACTTTAAAGTTATAATTTTTTTATATGGAATAATTGAGTATTGGAAAACTATATTTTTAATAAGGGTTATTTTTGTCATATTTCCAAAAAAAATTATTTTTTTTCTTTTAAAAAGTGTCATCAAACAAGATGGAGAGAAATTACAATCATTTCTTTAATTTTACTAAATTTGAAATCAAAACAAAATAAAGATGAATTAAAATTACAATCATTTCTTTTTTTAAACATTTTAATTTTTTTTAAATTTGTATTAATATATTTGTATTAGTTTAAAGTTTATTAAATTTTGTGGTCTTGAAATTATAATGATATATTAAAATCAATGTAGATCACTTGTGATCCGTTACTCCCCCTCAAACATCTTTGTTTTTTTTAATTTTCCAAACTTCTTTGAACAACGAGCGCATAAGAGATCTTATTTTTCCTCGATCCACCTCACTGATTGTCCACCCAATCTCTCTTGCCTCGATCCATTATTGGTTCACCCTCTCCCTAACCTTCACATTCATTTTAACTCATTCATCTATTGATTCAATAAGGTTTTCCTTATGAATTTTCCATTCCTTCTTGTTTTGAAAATCACAAACACCTTATACTTAAGAATATCCATATATTACTTCTATAAGGAAAATTTCTTTTCTAAAGGAATTTACCCCTTCCATATTTTCATTACTCATATAAATATTTTTCTTAAGTATAAAAATCGGATTCATACCTAAAAACCTCAGAATCATATAATACTTAGATATGAAGCATTCTGTTTTAGGTTCCGAATTCTGGATACGAACTCTAATGAAGTTCCACTCCAAATTCTGGATACGAACTCTAATGAAGTTCCACTCCGACTTCTGGATACAAACTCTCATAAAGTTCCACTCCAAATTATGGACTCTGAACTTTTATGAATTTGACTCCAAACTTCTACTAGTTCGACTCTGAACTTCTATAAGTTCGACTATGAACTTCTACTAGTTCGACTCTGAACTTCTATAAGTTCGACTCCGAACTTCTACTAGTTAGAGTCCGAACTTATACTAGTTTGACTCTGAACTTTGTAAGTTCAGATTCTGAATTCTAGTGAAAATAGACTCCGAATTTCCTTAGAAATTCAGACTCCGGATTTCTACAGAATTCAGGTTCCGAATCCCTACAAAACAGAATCTAAATATCTCTTTATTATAGACTCTGAATTCCATTTTTGGTTAGACTCCGAACTCTTATTTTCTTACATTACGAACTTTAGTTTTTCTTATACTTACACTTGTTTCATTACAAAATGATGTCGTGCTTTCAGTTATTGACTAACCATTGGTTAAGTGAGACGTGTACAGGTCCCTCCAAAATTCAAGGAGAAACATGACCATTGGAGGAGGGAGCCAACCGTTGCTACCGAGCCTAGAAATAGGAGCTTATTTGAAAGATCTCAACAAGAAGTTGATCACTCTAGAGATCACACATTGTTAAGGTGATTTCTAGAGAGAGAAGCTTTTCATGCCTTGTGCGTACTGAACTGCTCATTCAGATTGCTTCATGTGACTCCGAATATTGGTGATTACATTTGAGGGCTTCTGGGAATAAGAATACAGAGGTGCCGACTACCTTGAAGTTCGAGGGCTTCCTTGCTGAGGAAGACAGAGGTTCCAACTACCTTGAAGTTGAGGGCTTGTGGGGATATCAAGACAGAGACTCCGATCTTTGTATCGAGGGCTTACCCGGGTGTGGGTAAGACAAAATTTCTTGAAAGTATAAATCAAGGGATTTTTATCCAAGGTTGTTGGATACCCTTCTCTTTGGGTTAAAAGATTTGTATCTTGTTACTTGTTTTTGTTACAAGTTTTCCGCTTCATTTTATAATGTAAGTAAAGTATAATCTTCTTATATTTACTTACACTTTTACTCTGATTCAGTTAGATTCTATACGCTTTAAGGTAGAATCTTATTTTGTTAACTTTGGTTAAGTTTCATTTTCCAGATCCATATTTCCAGAACTAGTTTTTCGGAATCACTTTCTAGATTTAAGCAAGTGTATAGAACTAGAAGTTTGTAACTACTTACTTTGTCCCAATCTTTCAATTAGTGTTAGAGGTGTTGTGAATTTTCTTAGTTTAACTTTGTTAAACTTAGATCTTTCCTTGTTTAAGGAATTTTTTTAAAGTGTACAATTCATCCCCCCTCTTGTATATTGAGCATCTACATCATTATTTCGATCCTACAATTGGTATCAGAGCAGGTCTCTGAAATACTTATACTCACATATAAGTTTTTCTTGCTCAGTTTTTCAATGTTCTATATTTTTCCTTGCTTAGGAATATTCTTCTTGAATCCGAACTTTTGTTATTAACAAGTTTTGTGTGGAAATATTTTTAAGATGGCAGGAATCAATGTTGGTTCCATCGATAACCTAAATCCTACAAGAACACCAATTTTTGATGGTAATGATTACGAATATTGGAGAGATTTTATGAAGACTTTCATTATCAATACTGGGGTAGATAACTTTGTCATGCTTACTGGTGGATACAAGATTTCTGACAAGGAATTAAGTGCTTTTACTAATCAAGAAAAGCATGAATACCAACTAAACTACAAGGTACACAATACTTTACTTTGTTCAATGACTAGGAACATATATATCCAAATTTCTTCTTGTGAAACAACTAACTGTATGTGAAAGAAACTTGAAGTTACACATTTTGGTACATCCAAAATCATAGAAACAAGAAGTGCTATGTTGAGAGCTGAGTATCATGGCTTTAATTTCCCTTATGGAGAACCAATTTGTAAGGTGCAACAGAGATTTATGACTATCGTGAACAACTTACAATATATGGGAGAGAAAGGTTTGGATGATGAAGCTCTTGTGGATAAGATCATTGATATTATGCCCAATGAATGGGAATCAAAGAGAACAACAATTGATGAGAACAGGAAGGTCACTCAAATTTACTTAGATGAAATTTTTGGAACTCTTCTTCAACATGAAACAAGGATGAAGAGAGATGCTGAAAACATCAAAAATAAGAATGGGAATGGTAATGTTGATTTTACTAAAACTTCAAATCACATGAAAGCTAATACTCCTGAGAGAGTAACTAGATCCAAGTCTAAGAAAGTTATTATCCAATCTGAATCTAGTGAGAGTGAAGTCTCAGATAATGAGTTAGCAAATATTGATCGAAGGATGAACAAGATAGCTGGACAGAGAAATTTACAATCCAAGTATAAGAAGAAGGAAAGTAAAGATAAGAAAGATTTAGAGGTCACAAGCTATGAATGCAAGAGAGATGGACACATAAGACCAGATTTCCCTATGCTCAAAATAAAAGAAAGAAAAGAGAGACATTTTGAAAAGAACAGAAAGAAATATTACAATTCCAAAGCTAGTAAAGTTCTGAAAGATAATGATACCTTGAGTGCCAGTGGTGGTGACTCTTCAGATGAATCTTCTTATTATGAATCTTCTGGATAGAAGAATCTTGGTCTTATAGCCAGATTACCTATTGACAATCATTGCTTTATGGCTAAGGTACACAATGCTGAATCATTGACCAATGTTTCTTTAAATTCTAATGATATTAAATATTATAACTCATCTGATGAAGAATCTTCTTCTGATGAAGAAAATATTTTACCTACCTATGAAGACGTTTCTAGGTTTGCTGAACTTCTTGATCTTGAGAACTCAAAACTCATGAAAAATCTTGATAAAGAAAACTATAGGAATATTATTCTTACTAAAGAAATATCAGATCTTTCTAAAGATCTTGATAAGAAAAATGCTGATTTTATAAGTATTTCAAAAAATCTAGAGGAAGTAAATTCTAAAAAGAATAAACTTTCTAAAGATCTAGAAAAAGTAATTTCTAAGAAAAATGTCTTAGAGGATATCTCAAGTTCCAAATATAATTATTTTGAAGATAAAAACTCGGTTATAAAACTCAAGTCCAAAATATTTTTCTTAAAGAAGTGTTTTTCGAAGTTTACCTTAGGTAAAGAAAATTTTTATAAGATGTATTCACAAATACGACCTTTAAGAAACAAATTTGGATTTGGTTATACCCATGAAAAACCAATTTTTAGTAACAACAACTTTGTTCCTCAAAGTGCTCCATTTTTTTACCAAGTGTCAATGTGGTGGTCACTGGGCAAAGAATTGTTCTTTAAACAAAACCTAATCCTTAGGTTTTCATAAGGCTTATTTTTTTAAAAATATGTGGGTACCCAAAATTTTTCTTTCTGACATTTCTGGATCCAAGCAAGTCTAGATTCCGAAAACCTAACTTTTTCTTATTTTCAGAAAAATAGGGAAAGTACCAACAACAATACATGGTACATGGATAGTGGATATTCCCGGCATATGACTGGTAACAAAAACTATTTTGAAAATATTATCAAGACAAAAGGAGGAAAAGTAAATTTCAGAGACAATGCTCAAGGATAGATTATTGGTATAGGTAATACTGTTCTTCTTGGTAAAACCTTAATTTCAAATGTTTTATTTGTTAAGGGTCTTAAGTACAACCTCATTAGCATAAGTCAATTATGTGATGAAGGATACCTTGTGAATTTTAGGAATGATAAGTTCTTAGTACACAATTCCAAGGAAGAATTTATTCTTTCTGCCCATAGGCAAGAGAATGTTTACACTTTAAACTTAGAAGACCTTAGGATCCAAGACTTACCTTGCCTTAGTGCAATGGAAGATCATTCTTGGTTATGGCATAGAATACTAGATCACTGTAATCTTAGAAACTTATGTAAAATCTCTAAGAAGAAACTAGTTAAGGATCTACCAGAGCTTAGATTTGATCCTTCTAAAGTTTATAATCCTTATCAATATAAAAAGAAACATAAATATAGTTTTAAATCAATCGGTGAAGTCTCAACAACTGATGTATTACAGTTGGTGCACATGTATCTTTTTGGTCCAACACAAACTGGAAGCATTGGAGGAAAGTATTTTGTATTTGTCTTAGTTGATGATTACATTATATTTACATGGGTCTATTTTCTAGCAAAGAAGTCTGAAGCTTTTTCTTATTTCAAAAGTTTTAGATCCCATGTTAAAAATGAGAAAAATCTTCCACTGAAAACTATTCATAGTGATCATGGAGGAGAATTTCAAAATTATGATTTTGAAACTTTTTGTAGTAGAAAAGGTATTACTCACAACTTTTCAGCACCTAGAACTCCTCAATAAAATGGTGTAGTTTAAAGAAGAAATAGAATTCTACAAGAGATAACTAGAACCATGTTGAGTGAATATTATATAGCTAGACATTTCTGGGATGAAGCTGTAAGTACTACTTGTTATACTATAAATCGAGTTTTGATTAGACCTTTTCTTAATAAAACTCATTATGAGTTATGGAATGGTAGAAAACCTACACTTTCCTACTTCAAGGTTTTTGGTTGCAAGGTATTCATCCTGAATACTAATGATAATATACACAAATTCGCACCAAAATCTGATGAAGGAATTTTCTTAGGCTACTCCACAACTTCTAAGGCTTATAGAGTTTTCAATAAAAACACTTGTACTGTTGAGGAAACAGTACATGTAAAATTTGATGAGTCTGATCCTTTTGTTTTTAAACCATCCCAACCTACATCCTCAGATGTGTTTTCAAAAACTGTTTATCAACCCTTGTTAGAAGATTTTTTTGATAAGGAAAATGTTCAAGAAAATATTTCTGAAACATTTACCCCAGAAGACTTTCTACCCTATGTTGATGAACAAGTTTTACAAAACCCAAGTCAGGTGTTTCTAAAGAATCATCTCAGTGATAGTATCATTGGTGATGTAAATCAACCTGTAAGGACTAGAAGTTCCTTGAGGAATGAAGTAGAGGATCTATCATTTCTTTCCCAATTAGAACCAAAAAGCACTGATGAAGCTTTAGGTGATGATGATTGGATCAAATCCATGCTAGATGAACTAAATGAATTCGAAAGGAATAAAGTCTGGACCTTGGTTGAAAGACCTAAGGAAACTTCTGTTATTGGAGTAAAGTGGGTCTTCAGAAATAAGTGTGATGAAAATTGATTCATAGTTAGAAATAAATCTAGACTAGTTGCTAAAGGCTATAATCAGCAAGAGGGAACAGACTATGAAGAAACCTATGCTCCAGTAACTAGACTTGAATCTATTCGTATCTTACTTTCCTTTACAACATTCTTCAATTTTAAATTTTTTCAAATGGATGTGAAATGTGCTTTTCTTAATGGTTATGTCAAAGAGGAAGTTTTTGTTGAACAACCTCCTGGATTTGAAGACACAAAACATCCTGATCATGTTTTTAGACTTACCAAAGCTTTGTATAGACTTAAACAAGACCCTCGATCTTGGTATGATAGACTAACATGATTTTTGCTTCAAAAATAACTATGTTAAGGGAGATGCAGATCCAACCCTTTTTATAAATAAAGACAATATTTTTTTGATTGTTCAAATATATGTTGATGAAATCATATTTGGTTCAACTCAACAATCATTAACTGATTCCTTTGCAAATCTAATGAAATCTGAGTTTAAAATGAGTATGATGGTTGAGTTAACATTTTTCCTTGGTTTTAAAATTTCTCAAAAACCAAAAGGAACCTATATATCTCAACATAGGTATATTAAATATCTTCTTAAAAAGTATGGATATGACAACACTAAGAGTATTAGTACTCCTATTGGTACCTCAAACACACTTGATCTTGATGAAGCTGGGAAACCAGTAGATCAAACATCTTTTAGAGGTATGATAGGAAGTCTACTTCACTTGATAGCTAGTCGACCAGACTTGATGTTTTCAGCATTCTTATGTGCTAGATATCAATATAATCCTAAGGAATCTAATTTAAAGGTAGTGAAAAGAATTTTTTGCTACTTAAAGGGAACCATGGATCTATGACTCTTTTATACTTCTGGAAATGATTTTTTTTAAAGAGATTTTCAGATGCTGACTTTGGTGGATGTAAAATGGATATAAAAAGTACATCCGGAACTTCTCATTTCTTAGGAGATTCATTAGTTTCTTGGTTATTCAAGAAGAAACATTCTATAACACTCTCCACTGCTAAAGATGAATATGTAGCATCTTGAAGTTGTTGTGCTCAAGTGTTATGGATGAAACACACACTCACATACTCTAGCTTGAGTTTTACTAAGAATCGAATTTTGTGTGATAACACAAGTGCCATTTCCCTTAGTAAAAACCCTGTACATCACTCTTGTACAAAGAACATAGATATTAGGCATCACTTTCTTAGGGATCACACACAAAAAAAGATATCATTCTTCAGTTTATCGGAATGCAAGATCAACTTGCTGACATTTTCAAAAAATCTTTACCCTCCAATAGATTTGAATACATTAAACAAAAGTTAGGAATGATAACCGTAAGGTAATATTCCTTCATTAACTTCATGTTGAACCATTCTCCTTACAGTAATAAACTCTTCTTCATAGGGGGAGTACATTTGTTTGTTAGTTTTTCAAAATTTTTCATAATGAAGTTTTTGTACTGAGAATTTTCATAATGAAGTTTTCGTACTAATAATTTTTGTAATGAAGTTTTCATACTAAGAATTTTCGTAATGAAGTTTTCATACTGAGAATTTTCATAATGAAGTTTTCGTACTGAGAATTTTTGTAATGAAGTTTTCGTACAGAGAATTTTTGTAATGAGAATTTTCGTAATGGGAATTTTCATACTCATTTTTTTTCATAGTGAGTTTTTTGTAATGATGTTTTCGTAGTCAAATTTTGTTCATGAAGAATATTACCTATTATGAATAAACTTCTGAGCCAACCCGAAAGGTATGTTTTCCTTACTCAAGTTTTTGTAATCATTTTTAGTTGCTGGTAGTCTCTTTTCTTTTAAAATTTCTTGGATATGTTTCTACTTAAATCCGAATGTTTTTGTTAAAACCTCAAAAGATCGGATTCAAGTTTTCCTTACGGGTATGATTTCAACTGTCAGATCAGATCAGAGAAATTCTAAACCATTATATTTCTTTTGGAAGGTGAAAGGTCACCTTCATCGCCTATATAAATGGCAACCCCTTTTTTGTCCCACATCGATTTCAAGCTCTCGTGTGTCGAAGCCCTGCCTCTGCTCTTAAAGGCCATTCTAAATATTTCAGTGCTCCTCCATTCTGAATGTCTGTAGAAGCTACTTCCCAAGATATGTCTTCTATAAAGCCAAATTCAAAATGGAAAGTGTACAGAGAAAGACTGGTCCATCTGAACTTTTACAAGTATGATTCCATCATCTCTAAGAATATTAAGTTGAATAGTTGGGAAGTTGTATGTGTATCCAAGACAGGTGATCAAGATGTTGTCTATCCGGAGTTACTTGTGGAGTTCTATGAATCAGCAAGATTCTATGAGGAAGGGGGAAGAGAAAAGTTTTCTTTCAAGTCTTATGGGAAGACTTACAAACTTACTTACACCAAGGCAGTAAGCTTGGTGGGGATGACATATGATGGAGAGGCTGAATTCTGCTCACATAAACTTCCAGATGTACAAGGAAGTTTTGTTAAGGTAAAGGCCTTACAGTGTCTTGGGATTCATGATATAAATACAACCAAGATTACTCACATATCCTATAATAATCGGATCCTTCAGCTTTGGGTACAAGTTTTTCTAGTTCCGAGAAAGGGTGATAAAGACACCCTGAAGAAAAGTGATATATATTTCTTAGACTTCTTGGTGAATTAAGAAAAATCAATCTGATGAGGCATGTTCTTGTGACAATCAAGAACATCAAGGAAGGAAAATTGAGAGCTCAAATCATCATGTACCCTGCCTTACTATCAAAGCTGATAGTTCGGTGTCAGGATTCTTTCAAGATTGCATGTAAGTATAAGGCTCATAATTCAAGGTTATGCTTGTTAGTGATGATTACTTGAAAAGGATGAATATGGCCTATTCCAAGGAAACTATAGAGTTCTATAATTTTCCAGAGGAAGAGGCTGAAACCAATCCGGAAATTGTGGAGAAAGCTGAGCCAGTGAAGAAAGTTGGTAAGAAGAGAAAATTGAAAGAAGTAGTTGCTGAAGACAAAACCCCCAAAGCTAAGGAAACCCAATCCACACCTCCCAAGACGAAGAAACAAAAAGTCTATCCAGATGAGGTGGCTGCTAAGTAGAGAGAAGATAAGGAGAAGAGGAAAGAAGGGGATCCAAAGTTCTGATTAGACCCTGATGAGACTAAGGCCTTAAGAGAAAAAGATGCGGATGAGTTAGAAAAACAGGCCAAAGAGAAAAAGATGAAGAATAAGATGTCAGAGGAAGAGATTGTTCAATCTCTCTTGAAAGCCACCAAAATTTCTTCTGAGAAGATTCATGTTCCGGAAACTTTTCATGTTCAACCTTTACCGGAGACCCCCGAGAAAAATTACTTCACTCCGGAAAAGTCTACAGGGAAACAAGTTGTTGAAGAAGTAGAGAAACAAGCTGGTGAATAAGTAGAGGAAGAAGTTGTTGAAGAAGAAGAAGAAGTGGAATAAGGAAGTGATGATCTAGATGCCTTGATTAAACAAGTTGAGGATTATCAAGAAAAGTCTGAATCTTAAAATCTAGTCACTCTGGGAAACGGAGATGACAAAGATGGTAAAATGGATGATGTTGAGGAAGAAGAGGAAGAGAATGAGTTGCCTGAGGAAGAAAGTTTTGAAAAGAATTTTCTTGAAGGAGTAGAGAAGGAGAAACCAGATGAAGATAAGATTGTTTAACTATCTGAAAGAGAAGAAGAATCTCCTGATGAGGCAGCTTTGAAAGTTGATAAGGGGAAGCAAGTGCTTATGGAAACCCCAACAAAAGATGTTATAAGAAAGAAGGAGGTTGGTGGTTATTCTAGAAGGAAGTTGGTGCAGATTGAAGAAGAACAATCCCCAAGAAAAGTGTCTGATTCAGAATCATCGGCACTAGGTCATGATTTTTTTATTAAATCTTTGAAAAAGTTGGTGGACACAATTTTGATCTTTCCCACTATATACTCCAGATGCCAGATGCTTCAACATAGCATGAATCAGAAGTCAGAATCCTTATCTATGGTGATGGATAAGTTTGTGAAGATTGAGGCTGACCATATAAATTTCCTTATCAATTATGATGTGCACAGGAAATCATGCAGTAAAATCACTTTGTGGTCCAAGAAAGTTGATGATGACTTGGCTGAGTTTGATCGTTTTTATAATAATGTTAAAGATTCTTTTGACAATGAGGATTCAAAGATTAAGAATCTTCAGAAAAAACTGACCCTTGAGCAAAATTCTCAGAATCAATAGGTCAAATATTTGAATGGGAAGCTTGACTCGGTTGCTCAGAACTAGAAAGGGGAAAGATATTTCCAGATTGAATTTCAAGAGAAGCTGCAAAATCAAGATGAGTTGTTGAAGATGTAGGAAGAATCCATGAAGGCTCAAGCAGAGGTCCTCAAATCTCAACAAGAAAGAATCACAGCTTTGGAGAAGCAAGCTGAGGAGGACCATAAATATTTGAAGAAGCTGAAAACCCTCTTGAAGAAGCTAATCCCAAAGGAAAAGGAATACAAATAGACTCAATCTGATCTTTTGTTGCATTTGATCTTCCTTGTAAAAATTCTTCCAATTATAATAAAACAATGGTTGCTTGTGTTTCTTTCATGTCTTTACTAATATTTCAGGTACTATATTTGTTTTCCATTCCCTTAAACTCTTTTTGAAAATCACAAATGGGGAGAAGGAAAAAGAACAACTCAAAAGGGGAGAAGAAAAAATATAAAATAGAGAAGAAAAATTTCTAAGTGAAGAACTATCCTTAAGTAAGGGGGAGTTTCTCATTACGAAGTTTTTCATATGATAATGAAAACTCCATTCCGGAAACTCAGAATACAATCCTTAGAGTTCCAAATCCTAAGGGGGAGTTAGTTGTATTTATCATCATCCATGAACAAAGGGAGATAAGTTTTAATTTCAAAGTCTAAAGAAAATTTTCAAAGTCCTTATATTATTTTTCTAATGGTTGTTTGTGCTTTCCAAAAATGGGGAGATTGTTGAGTCAATAAGTTTTTCCTTATGACTTTTCCATTCCTTCTTGTTTTGAAAATCACAAACACCTTATACTTAAGCAAATAAAAATATTACTTCTATAAGGAAAATTTCCTTTCCAAAGGAATTTAACCCTACCATATTTTCATTAATCATATCAATATTTTTCTTAAGTATAAAAATCGGATTCATACCTAAAAACCTCGAAATCATATAATACTTAGATATGAAGCATTCTGTTTTAGGTTCCGAATTCTGGATATGAACTCTAATGAAGTTCCACTCCAAATTCTGGATACAAACTCTAATGAAGTTCCACTCCGAATTCTAGATACAAACTCTCATAAAGTTCCACTCCGAATTATGGACTCTAAACTTTTATGAGTTTGACTCCGAACTTCTACTAGTTCGACTCCGAACTTCTATAAGTTCGACTCCAAACTTCTACTAGTTTGACTCTTAACTTCTATAAGTTCAACTCCGAACTTCAACTAGTTAGACTCCGAACTTCTACTAGTTTGAATCCAAACTCTGTAAGTTCAGATTCTGAATTCTAGTAAAACCATACTCTGAATTTCCTTAGAAATTCAGACTCCGAATTTCTACAGAATTCAGGTTCCAAATTCCTACAAAACAAAATCCAAATATCTCTTTATTATAGACTCGAAATTCCATTTTTGGTTAGACTCCGAACTCTTATTTTCTAACATTCCGAACTTTAATTTTGCTTATACTTACACATGTTTCATTACAAAACGATGTCATGCTTTCAGTTATTGACTAACCGTTGGTTAAGTGACACATGTACAGGAAATTCAAGGAGAAATATGACTGTTGGAGGATGGAGCCGACCGTTGCTACTGAGCCTATAAATAGGAGCTAATTTGAAACATCTCAACAAGAAGTTGATCAATCTTGAGACCACACGCTGTTAATGTGATTTCTATAGAGAGAAGTTTTTCATGACTTATACATACTAAAATACTCATTCATATTGTTTTGTGTGACTCTGAATGTTGGTGATTACATTTCAGGGCTTCCGGGGATAGGAAGACAGAGGTGCCGACTACCTTGAAGTTTGAGAGCTTCCTTGCTAAGGAAGACAGAGGTTCCAACTACGTTGAAGTTGAGGGCTTGTGGGGATAGCAAGACAGAGACTCCGATCTTCGTATCGAGGGCTTACCTGGGTGTGGGTAGGACAGACTTTCTTGAAAGTATAAATCAAGGGACCTTTATCCAAGGTTATTGGATACCCTTCTCTTTGGGTTAAAAGATTTATATCTTGTTACTTGTTTTTGTTAAAAGTTTTTCTGCTGCATTTTTTACTGTAAGGAAAGTATAATCTTCTTATATTTCCTTACACTTGTACTCTGATTCAGTTAGATTCTATACGCTCTAAGGTAGAATCTTATTTTGTTAACTTTGGTTAAGTTTCATTTTCCGGATCCATATTTTCGGAACCGGTTTTTCAGAATCACTTTCCAGATTTAAGTAAGTGTATAGAACTAGAAGTTTGTAACTACTTACTTTGTCCCAATATTTCAATTGGTGTTAGAGGTGTTATGAATTTTATTAGTTTAACTTTGTTAAACTTAGATCTTTCCTTGTTTAAGGAATTTTTTTAAAGTGTACAATTAACCCCCCTCTTGTATATTGATCATCTACATCATTATTTCAAACCTACATCATCATTATTTCTCATTTGGATTTCTTGGAGATCCTAGTTGTGCACCACAAAAAACACTGCCCACTTATCATGTAAGGTGGTGATTAAAAATGATAAATAGGTAGTGTTTTTACGGTGCACAACTGGTAATTGGATCTGAGTTCCTAGTATCCCTCCTGGTCCCATAGATTAAAATCAAACAATTCTGCCCATTTACTTCCAAGTACCCCTCCTAATACCATGGATTAAAACCACAATGTTTTTTAAAACATGTAATTACCTTGTGAATTTTATTTTTAGTGACCATTAGAGTATCATATTTCAATATTGTTTTCTTTTTAGGAAACCAAAATATGGAAACTATATTGTGCTAAACGTTGAGGGAGAAAATTTTAAATCTGACTAATTATAATTTTTGTATAAAAATAGTTAACAATCATTGACATAGAAATCTAGTTTTGAAGATTTTTATTTAAGGTCGTATATTGATCACTTCTATGTTAGGTTTTGATAGGGTAGTGGTCTCTCTTGGGACCCAAATTAGTACAAGAGATGACATATTAGTTTAATATAATATAGAAAAGATTAATGATAACCCACATTAGTAAAATCATAACCATTAATAATGTTACCACACAATAATATTTTAATAATAAGATAAATTTTTTTCTATAGAATGGGTTTTATGATTTATTTATTTTGTTAAATATTAATATTATAAAATTTAATAGGATTTATATAAACAAAAAATGGATGGATTCCAATCATATGAAAAAATAATATGAGGTTGAGGTGAAAGAGTTCATCAAGTTTGCAAAATATATTGCATATGACCCTTCTCAAATCCTTTGTCTGTGTTTATACTATTGTTATTCAAGACTAATTAGTCCAGATGATTTGGAAAGAAACTTTATCTATCATGGAATATATCAAAGTTATAAATTTTGGACTAAACATGGAGAAAAACTAAATGTAGCATGTGAATAGGATAAGACTGTGTTTTATGAATCATTTGATATGATTACAAGTGCGAAAAATGATGAAGAACATATCGAGGATGTGATTACAGGTGTGAACAATGATGAATATCATATTGAGGAAATTCCAATGACAATTGAAGATGAACCTTTTGATTGTCTAAAATTGTTCAAGAAGTTAAAGAGTTGTGCAAAGATTCCATTGTATGCTAGTTGTACTAAATATACATCATTGTCATCCATATTAAAACTATATAATTTAAAACCTAGAAATGAATGGAGTGATGTAAATTTTACTGAAATACTTGATCTCTTGGATGATATTCTCTTAGAAGATAATTTTCTTCCTTACCGATCATACATCGCTAAAAAAATGCTACATTTAATGGGTATGATATATGAAAGAATACATTTCGATCCAAATGACTATGTAATATTTCATAAGGACTAAAAATCAGTTAAAAAATTCCCACAAAGTGTGGTGCTTATAGATACAAGAAAGATGAATTGGGTATAATGAAGTTTTTATGGTACTTTTCAATCATTCCAAGATTTAGGTGCCTCTATAGAAGTAATGAAACTAAAAGAAAATTTACATGGAATGCAAATAAAATAAATAAATACAGTAAACTTCATCACCCAATAGACTCTCCTCAGTGGAAGAGAATTGATCATAGGTATCCTGAATTTGGAAACAAGCCAAGAAACCTTCGTCTTGTTCTATCTACAAATGGAGTGTTTTTTGGGTTTTTAAAGCATCACTGATAGTACATGGATGGTTATGTTGGTAAATTATTACTTTCCACCATGGTTATGCATGAAATGAAAATACATTATGTTATCTCTACTTATATCAGGAAAAAAACAACCGAGTAATGATATTGATGTATATTTGGCACCATTAATTGAATATTTGAAAGGGATTCAAGTGCTACATTGTATGATTCTTATAGAAATGAATATTTCACATTGAGTGCTATATTGTACAAGATGATATATTAATTTATTTCATATGGAAATTTTTCAGGATATAACATTAAAGGAACTCAAGGGTGTCCCATTTGTGAACAAGGTACATAGTCAATTAGGTTGAAACATTCATCGAAGATAGTGTTATTAAGACATCATATATTTATACCTTGATGACATAAGTTCCAATCTTAGAAGACATCATTAAATGATAGTTCAAAATAATGTACAAAATCATCTCCACTAATAGGTGATAAAATATTTGATAAAGTAAAAGATATGGAAACTGCTTTTGGAAAACTTTTTCAAAAAACCTTACCAAAATCGGTTGGGAAAAGATATCATTTTTTTAATTACTATATTAGAATTGTTTGAACATCAGGCATTTTCTTGATGTTATTCATGTTGAAAAAAATGTATGTGATAGTGTTATTGGAATGTTACTAAATGCACCAAAAAAACGGAAGGAATTAAGGCTAGGTTGAACATTCTTGACATTAGAATATGAGAAGAGTTGACGCTAGTGAAGAGCGAAAAACAAGATTTTCTTCCTCGAGCTATTTACACTCTTTACAGGCAACAGAGATATCAGTTTTTATAATTATTTAATTATATAAAGGTTCCGTAGGGGTATTCATCAGATATCAGAAATATCATATCAATGAATGATTTAAAGTTAATGGTTATGAAATCACATGACTGTCATGGTTTGGTATAAGATATAATGCTTATAAATTTATGTTTTATTTTTCCCAATAATGTATGTTATAAATTAACCGAGATCTATTTATTTTTTAAAGATATATGTATTAAATTTATATTCCTAGAAAAATTTCCAACTATGGAAAATAAATTATTGTCATATTATGTGAATTGGAGATGTTCTTCCAGTCATCATTCCTTGATATGATGGTTCAGTTGATGGTTAACCTAGTAAGATAGATTCGAGTATGTATTCATATACATTATAGATGGATGTACCCCAATGAATGTTGTATGAAGATTTTAAAAGGGTATGTCAAAAGTCAAAGTCATCTAGAAGGTTGTATTATGGAGTGATATGTTGTTGAGGAAGCTATTGAATTTTATAGTAACTATCTATTTGATGTGGAAATCATTGGTCTACCAAAATACCATCACATCAGAAAACTTGTGGGTAAAGTAATTTCTTGAATAGATGTTTTCACAATTACTATTATAGATCAGGACCAAGCCTAAAATTATGTTTTACATAAAATTTTAGAGGTATCCCCATATGTTGAAACCCACAAAGTAATTCATAGGAATTTAAATCCATCAAGTCCTAAAATTTGGATATCAAATACACATAATCCATCATTTATAGGATGGGTTTCAAAATATATTTTTAAGGATTCAACTAAAAATCTGAATTCAATTTTAGAATGAATTCAATGGCTTGATAGAGGAACAAGTGTTCACATATTATCTTATAATGGTTATTCAATTAATGGTTATATGTTCTATATAAATGAACATGCTGAATGAAATACCATGCAAAATAGTAGAGTTACACTTGTGGCTAAAGTGATGTATGTATTTGGTACTAAGTACAAAAATCCAATGTATGAAAATATTTCATACTTTGGCATTATCAAACAAATATGGGAGTTGGAGTATACAACATTCCAAGTAAGTATTTTTCAATGAAATTGGGTTGATAACAAGAGTGTTGTGAAATTAAATTAATTAGAATCCATGAAAGTGAGATTCAGTAAGGAAGGGTACCAAGATGAACCATTTATAATGGAATCAAAAGCAATACATGTATTTTATGTTCCAGATCCTACAAACCAAAAGTGGTCAATTGTTCTGTTATCAACCAAAAACAATGAAATGTCAGATTTCAATTCAAATATGGATGACCCTTTCATTAGGATATCACAATCATTTCATAGTGGTCCTAATGTAGATGAGGTTTCGTTTGTTAGAGGAGACCGCAATGAAGGGACATGAATACTCAATATAGGGGTTAAATCCCTTCTACCATTAAAAAAAGAGAGTGTTTAATAATATGGTTATATTTTGTTTTAATATACATTGTGTTACCTCATATTATTATATATTCACTGTTGTATTTATATAATGTAAATTAACTTTCCATCTAATTATATAGATAATTACTTCTACTCATGTCGATGCTCCCAATCATGAGGAACAACAGGTTTCTCAACTTGTTGGTTCTCCCCATGTATAGGAACAACAACCTTATGCACTTACTGATGCTACCAATCTAGAGGAACAACAAATTGACAATGTTGAAGCTGAGGAAATAGTAGATGGTGAAAAAATTGTGTCCCAAGAAAAAAGATCATCGTAGTGTGATGGTGTTAACAAAAATTACTAAGGTGAGAAACAAAGGCATCAAATTCAAGGTTGGGTGGAATGCATGTGACTATCTTGTTAACCCTAAAGGCCATCTTTAGTAGTTATATTGGGATCACCACTCACATGCATGTTCTAATTAATTTAGATTTACGAAAAAATGTTGTGCCTGTGCTTAAGTCACTGATTTGGGAAGATATTAGGGTAAAATTATAATGTACTTTCTTTATTTTAATAAAAAACAAAATAATGAAATGTTGAATTAATATTTATTATCCATTGAAGAGTGTATTTATAGTAGATGAATCCCAAATGAAATTTGTATTAATTCTTACTAGAAAGTATTATAGTGGATTTAAACCAATTTTTATGAGGTATCATATCAAATATGTTGAAGGGAAAATAAATCCCCCCATCTCATATGTATGTACACTTAATAAACTAACAACCATGAGATGTGTTTATTGGTTTTTGTGAGGAGACATCTTTTTAGGTACATTGCGACTAGTAATACATTACTTGGAAACATGTGTATTAATCACTTTGATTAAGAATTGTTAATTTATGAAAAAGTAAATGAGTGCTAAAAATAAAAAAATGGTAGACAAACCAATATACCCCTATCATAAATGTAGTATGGTTTGTGATTCACTTGAAAAAAATAGTGTATATTTTAAATCTACCGTAATACTTTTATATGACATAAAAAACATAATTATGTTCCTATGTTTATATGAAGATTGATGAATCTAAATACAAATCAACTTCTATCCCAAATCATGTGTTATGGAAGGAATAACATATAAATAAAAAAGGGATACTAATAGATGAAAACACCCAAAAAGGATGGGAAGGATGTGTAAGTATGACATAATATTTTTTTCTTTAAATCAGTATTACATAATAATGATTACTTATTTTACTATATTTTTTTTATCCAAATTATACATAAGAATCATCATCAGCTGTAACTGATGAACAACTAATATCAGTGTCCTCGAAGTAGGCAAAACAGTATGGTTGCGTCAATGGTGTGAGTTTTGGGGTTTCACCCCAAAAATATTTTGAGAAAAGAAATGAACAGTGGAAAAAAGATAGGCAATTGGAAGATCTAGATGCATGATTATATACTATTTAAGAAAAATTTAATTAGTAGTCCGAGTTGTCAGAAAATTTTATGGGAAGGAATTAAAAGGAAGAAAAAATAAAAGAAAAACCACTACACGAATATCCCCCATCCCCACCATCTTTGAGGCAATCCATTCCCCTCAAAGAGATGTCTTATAAGAGGTAATCAATACTTTCGTAATTATTTCTTTGAAATGTGAATCAATAAAATAGTGATACCTTTCCTGTATTGATATTCTATAGGGTAACAATGATTTTAATTTATATCTATCAACACCCAATTATATCCTTATTATGAGGGATACTATGTATAATATCCAAGGATGTATTCTACACAATAGAAAACTTCTAATAGGTTATGTTAGAGTGGATATTAACATAGCTGAAGAGATGAGAACTAAGATACTTTTTCCACTTGATGATATATATATTCATATAGTCGAGAAATCTATTGGAACATTTATATCATGGCTATTAGATATTGTAAAAAAACACATCAATAAGGAGGTATTCATTTCCAATTTATTTTTCATGCAAAAAATTTAACAATTAATGAAAAAAGTCTGAATCAAGGAATGTTATTATATACAGACAATGGGAAGGGGATAAAACAGAAGTTCGAATAGAAAATATCTAAAGAATCAACTAACCAATTGAAAAGATCTTCATAAAGCATATTTAAGCCGCCCATTCAACTTCCACATTTACTAAAATTAAAGGTTTATGTGGATACAATGTTAGAAAGTGGTAATAGAACCCAAATTAATTTTAAATAACAGATGTATGGAGATGCCATTACAAACTATATTGGTCTTGAGAATGTAAATGAAATCCTTACGCATGAATCACTAGGAGTCAGAATAGTAAATGTATACATGAGGTGTGTTTCCATGATTTGTTTTTCCAATAACTAATCTACTATGTTTATTATTACTAAATACTATTCATAAATTTTATAGGAATATATATGAATACTAATTGAAGGGAAAACCCTTTGAATAGAAATTTAGACTCATTATTCATCACATCACTTCTAAACAACTATTCACATCAGAACTAAAGAAATATGAAGGTATAATGGACAAACAAGACACTATGTTTGGGAGAAAACTTACAGAAAACAAACTCTTCTTAATAAAACTAATCTAGGGTTAAAACTATACAATATAATCATATAAAATATATTTTCATTCATTTCATTACTTATTCCTTTTTGTTTTTTAGGTAGCATTGGTTTCTCATTACAGTCAATTTGGTTACTCCAAAGATTTATTTTTTAGATTCAATGCATGGATACCCAAAAAAATGACCACACATGATGAAATTTATCAATTTGTAATACATTTCATGTTTCATTTTATAGATAAAATACAAGTTATATTTTGTATATTATGTTTTAATGAAAAATTACGTTATGATAGGGTGGTGTTTAAATATCATTAAAATCAGGGCATGAGAAAAGTTCATGAATACAAGGAGCCTATCGACTTCTACAAATGGATAAGTATTGGGGTATATATAATAATATTTCATTATCAAAACCTATATAAAAAAAAATTAATTATTTTTATCAATGTTTCTATAGTATCTAAAACAAACCAATGGAAAATATTATGGTTATTATGTATGTAAATTTATAAAAGATATTGTATACCATAAAAAATCTAGCATCCTTGAAGAGGCATTTTTAAATATAATTAAAATTTCATTTAAAATATTTTTTAATACATTATTTATTTATATTTTTCCAGTAATACTTAGAATTTATTTAGTCCTCATATTCTAAAGATGAAATATATTTGTTTAGAAACAAATGGGAAGCATACATGGTGGAATAATGTATATATAAATCATGAATATGTGACTTCTTAAAACTTATTTAGTTAATTTTATCATCATTTTATGCCAATTATGACTTTAAGTTTATGTTTTTAGTTTAAAATTTTCATTTTAGTTTAAAACACATGTCACATACTCTCAAAACCAAACAAATTCATTAATATTGTTTCAATACTTTAGGGAAATAATTAATAAGCCATTTGTGACATATAGAAATCATCCACACCTTAATCTGATACACGTTGTTCCTTGTATGACTAAAATTGTCTATTATCAGTTTAAAATTGACATTTTAGTTAAAAAATTATGCCACTCACTGAAAAATTAAAAAAACACACTTGTATTGTCTTTATACATTATGAAAATGATTTATAATTTATTTGTGACATGTAGTAATTAGTCTCATGTCAAGCTACCACATGATGTGACTAGTATGAATCGAAGTGTGTGTTTTCAGTTTAAAATGACATTTTAGTAAAAAATAAAAGTGAAATACTCAAAAACAATAAAACACATTTGAATTGTTTTGATACTTTAGGAAAATGATTCATAAGTATTTTTTTATTTGTTGGATTTAGCTACACCTCAATACGATGCACGGTGTGTCCGTTATGACTCTAAGTGTGTCTTTTTATTTAAAAAATGAAATTTTAGTAAAAATATAAGTTACATACTCAAAACTAATAAAACACATTTTTATTTTTTTGATACTTTAGTATAATTATCAATAAGTCATCTATGATTTGTAAAAATTATCAACACCTCAATTTGATACATGGTGTGCCTGATATGGCTGAAAGTGTCTGTTATCAGTTGAAAATTGAATTTTTAGTTCAAAACATGTTTCACTCACTAAAAAATAAGAAAATTCACTCCTATTATTATGATAGATTAGGAAAATAATTTTAAGTCATTGTTGACATCTAGGAATCAACCATATGTCAAACCAACACATTATGTGACCATTATGACTCAAAGTGCACATTTTTAGTTTAAAATGACATTTTAGTAAAAAAGACAAGTGACATACTCAAAACCGAGAAAACACATTCATATTGTTTTGATACTTTAGGAAAATTATCCACAAGTCATTTTTTACATGTAAGAATCATCCACACCTCAATATGATTCATGGTGTGACCGGTATGACTCCAAGTGTGGCTTTTTATTTAAAATCGACATTTTATTAAAGAAGAACAGTGACATACTAAAAACGAGAAAACACATTCCTATTATTTTGATACTTTAGAAAAACAATAAATAAGTTATTTTTGATATGTAGGAATCAACCTCAACTCAATTTGATACAGAGTGTGCCTAGTATGACTCAAAGTGTTTGCTATCACTTTTAAACTGAAATTTTAGCTCAAAACATGTCTCACTAACTAAAAAACGAGAAAACATGTTCTAATTGTCTTGAAAATTTAGAAAAATTATTCATAACTAATTTCATTTATGTCGGAATTAGTCTCACCTCAAACTGACACTCAATGTGACCGGTATGACTCGAAGTGTGTGTTTTCAGTTTTAAATGACATTTTAGTAAAAAACACAAGGGACATACTCAATACCAATAAAACACATTCAAATTGTTTTTATACTTTATGAAAATAATCTATAAGTCATTTTTGATGTGTAAGAATCATTCAAACCTCAATATAACATACAATGTGATTAGTATGATTTCAAGTGTGTCTTTTTATTCAAAATTAAAATTTTAGTAAAAATGATAAGTGACATACTCAAAAATGAGCAAACATATTCAAATTTGTTTTGATACATTAATACAATGATCTGTAAGTCATTTTTAATGTGTAAGAATTAGCTTCACCTCAATCTGATACATGATGTTCCCAATATGTCTCAAAGTGTTTTTAATCAGTCTAAAATTGACATTTTAGTTCAAAACATGCATCACTAACTAAAAACTAAGAAGACATGCTTGTATTTTATTGATACTTTAAGAAAATGATTCATAATTAATTTTTGACATGTAGAAATTAGTCTCATATAAAATCAACACATGATGTGACTGGTATGACTCAAAGTGCATGTTTTTAGTTTAAAATGAAATTTTAGTAAAAAAGACAAGTGGCACACTCAAAACTGAGAAAATGAATTCAAATTATTTTTATACTTTATAACCAAAATCCATAAGTCATTCACGATGTGTAATAATCATTCACACCTCAATCTAACACACGGTGTAAATGGGTGACTCCAAGTCTGTCTTTTTATTTAAGATTTTCATTTTAGTATAAAATATAAGTGACATAATCAAAACTAATAAAATGAATTTGGATTATTTTTATACTTTAGGAAAATGATCCAAAATTCATTTTTGATGTTTAGGAATTATCTAAACCTCAATTTGATACTCAATATTCTCAGTATGACTCAAAGTGTTTTTTATTAGTTTAAAATTGACATTTTAGTTCAAAACATGTGTCACTCACTAAAAACCAAGAAAAAACACTAGGATTGTCATGATAATTTAGTAAAATGATTAATAAATCATTTTTGACGTGTAGGAATCAATATTATGTCAAACCGACACATGGTGTGACCGATGTGGCTCAATGCGTGTGTTTTTAGTTTAAAATGACATTTTAGTAAAAAACACAAGTGACATACTCAAAATAGAGAAAACAAATTCATATTGTTTTAATACTTTTATAAAATGATCCATATGTCATTTGTGATGTGTATGAATCATCCACACCTCAATCCAATGCACAGTGTGACCAGTATAACTCCAAGTGTGTCTTTTTATTTAAAATTATAATTTTAGTAAAAAAAGAAAGTGGCATACTCAAAATCAATAGAAACACATTCATATTGTTTTGATAGTTTTGGATAATGATCCATAAATAATTTGTGACATTTAGGAATTAGCCGTACCACAATATAATACACAGTGTGCCTGGTATGACACAAAGTGTCTGTTATCAATTTGAAATTTAAATTTTATCAATGTATTGCTTCATATTTATGTTCAATTTATTTATTTATAGTATTACTAACATAATAATTATTTTCTTATACAGGTGGATTCTTTTTCTTGAGTTGGGGTGGTTTGTTCAGCAACTTATACCATGATCAGGATTTTTGATAGGGGTCATGTGCTAAAGACAATGAAATCATTTATGTTTTTGAATGTTTGTGATAAATTGTACTTTCTAATGTAATTGTATAAAAAAATGTTTTAAATTTCTATAATATAGTGTTTTTTTATGTAATTATTATTTCAATTAAATTATTAATTTTCTATATCTAGTATTTTTTGCTATTGTTGCCTATTTGTTGCTATAGTGTGTTGTAATATCAACAAGACACTATAGCAGTATGACCTTTATCAACACTATTTCTATTATATATTCACTAATATATATAATTTATATGATATTATATATATAGTGTATATTTAATTACATAAATTTTATGCATGTATTATAATTCATGTATTAAATACACGTGATAATAAATATATATATTTGATATATATTTATTTCTCCCAAAGAGTTTTATTATCAGTTACAATTCATTATGAACATATTAATTGGATTGAATACTCATTGAATAGGATTCAATGAATTATGAGAATAAATGTATATGGATACATTAATATGACTGACACATTTTCATTTAATGAAATGTGTCATGGATGGATATATAAATGGATGTGATCCCTCCTTTTAGAGACAAGCAATTGTGAGAAAGCCTCTCATTTCCCTCTTCCTCCCATACTTCCCTTTATCATCTAAGATGAAGGAACTAGAACCCCTTCAGCATTCAGGTATCATCATGATACGATCGCGTATCCATTTTCTGGTATATCCCCCTCAGAGGAAGGCTGCTTTTATTCACTGCTACATGATATTCTTCATTCATTCTTCTTCGCTAAGGAATAAGACTACTGTCGTTGGCGATTTCTAGGTATGTTTTTTTGAAAATTTTGATTTATGTATTGATTCTATAAGGCAGTTCTTCTTGTGTTTGTATTATCTTATACTATATAAGGGCATGTGATGATCATACAAAAACCATCAATGATATAAAAGGGTAGGATTCTTTGACGAATCAATACATTTATTGATTTATGAAAAATGCATTTTAATAATAATACGATATTTTTCAAGCCTAGAAATAAAATATGAAAAGTTCATACATATTAATCTAATTTACAAAAATAAGTAAAGTATTTATTTTAATCAATATAAATCAATTTTTAATTGAATTATTTTATTTATAAATTGTTTATAAATAATAATAATAAAGGGGTATTTTTAAATATTTATAAATTAATTAACTATAAAATGTTTATGGTTAATTAATAAATATATTTTTATAAAATATTTTTTGAAAAATTAAATGGAATTCACTATGATATAGAAATAAATTGTTTATTTATAAATCATAAAAGGATATTTATAAAGAGTTTATAAATTCCAACATATATGACATTTATATTATATTTAAATATTTATAAAATAGATATTGAATTATAAAATGTTTATAATTCATGAAATATCACATAAATTTCATTTAATATAAAATGTGAGAGAGTTCACATTGAAAAGAATATAAAATCTTTATATTCATGCAAATTTATAAATTTTTTATAATTAGTATTTATTTATGAATAGTTCTTAAATGATTATCTCATGTTTAAATATTTGAATTATTAATTTATTTAAATGTTATTCCCAATTTTATTCATATTTATAAATTTTTTTATTATGAATATATGTATGAAATGTTTATATGATGAATTGATTCTAGGATAGAGCCTTTCATATCATTTTGGGTTTGATATCTTAAAATTTATCTTTCATCTACCTTGACCTCATTTTTTAATTTTAGTTATGAACTTGGGAATAGTTGTTGGGAATAGTTTTTTAATATTAGGTGTTAGAGTTTTCATGAGGTGAATTTTATCTTGAGTAAAGTATCCCCAGGTAGAGTTACATGGGGCTAGACCACCTACTTTCCTGGAGGTTTTTCTTGTCTAGAAAAGTGAATGGGGTTGGATATCTGTCACTCTAGGCTTACTCATATGTAGTTTGTCAGTCTCATATAACTCTATTCCTTTACATAAAGTGTCTATGTACCTTATTCATATGATGTGTTTGGATATGTGTGAATATACTTGACTTATGTTTTGGGTGAATTACAAAGACTTATGGGTTGTGTTGGTTGCTCCCAAATTTACCCAATAAATATGGTTAAAGCGGTCTCTTATACCACAAGATGGGTTATCGAATCCTCAAGGTCTGAATAAGTAACCTATAGACACTTTGGTTTAATAGAAGGATTTGGATATGTATTTTCCAACTTAGGTTTGAAGTGATTTGATTATTAAATTATATTTTTATATAATTAAGTGAATTTAATTTAAAAATAACGAGTTGATCCTTGGTTATTTCATGAGGTGGATTGAATGAATTTATTTTTAAATTATTTCAATTTATTAAATTTGAGCGTTTCCTTGAACGAAATAGGAACATACCAAATCACTCACTGATTTTTAGTATTCACTATCCTATGGATAATCTCTTATACACTTGTAGGATCATATTTATAAGCACTACACGGTATAAGATCTTTTTATCACTTGGGACGTGTATCCTTAAAATTGGTGAGTTCAAAGAAGAAGGTACATCGTTGAATGAAAATATCAAAAATAGAGTTAATTAAGAATTATTAAAATGAGAAATAAAATAAAATATATCCCCTTGATACTCCCTTGGATCAAACCTCTGGAGGGTTAGCCCTCCATTTATGATATTCTAACAATATAAGTGGGCATTAGACTCCTGAGAGTGGAATTGGAGAGGAAAAATAAATAATAATCACTCCATCGTTGTGTGATGAGTTTCACAAAAAATTATGTGAATAACATCACTACCTAAAGAAATGATATCAATGTCATATGGAAAATTAAATAATAAATTAATAATAATAATAATAATAACTTTTATTAATTAAATTAAGGTGAACAAAAAACTTATATGGGAAAAATTGATGATGCGATTACAAAACAAAAGCATGAAATTACAATTGAAAGGAAAAACACGGATCCAATTATATTCACCACTATATCCTTATATAGGAATATTTTGAGCCTTATTTCTAACCAACATCAATATATTCCTTCCCCATTAATTGATAGAGTCAAAAGGAGGATGAGAAAATCAAGGAAAATTTTATGTTTCAAAGTTGATTAGGAAAATCATCCATATTCATTCCCATTCTTTACATATGAATTTTTAACTAAATATGTTTGAACTAAAAGGGGTTATATAAGGAAAATATATTCTGAAATGTTTCCTATACAATTTTTAAAAATATCAGGCTAAAGGTTCTGGGTGCAGCGGAAGCGCGTGGGTGGATGTGCCCACTTGGATTTTTTTCCTTAGAAATGATCAATCCGGGATTAATACGACGATAAACGCCAGTATCCATAGATCAATTCACAGAAATAGAAAAATAAGAAGAAAGGTCCCGAAACCGCAAAAGTGGATCGTCATAGGTTGATTATAATTAATTTAATTAATTGACAAGAAGTACCTTTTGGGTGTTCTTTCTTCATTGATATTCTTGATCACGTTTCGATGTCATTCATCGTTGTGTCACAGAAGCCATGTGTAGACTTCCTCTAACGGTGATCCACACGTGCACCTTGTATCTCGGGACGTCGGCAAAGGAGTCTCCGGGTGCTAGCATGGAGAAACCTTTGCTTCGTTGTCTGCCTTAGATCATCTTGATCCGATGGAAGAGGATTTTTCTCGGTCTTGAGAGCGTTCTTGGAGGAAGTGGTTCTTTCAGCCATGAAAGAATTCTCTAGAATTGTTGTGCACAACGATTAAGGAAAAGTGTTGGGGTTGTGAGGATATTTATAATCAGGTTTGAGGTTATAGAGTTATGACAATAAATAAACACGTTACCCGTTTTATTTATTTCATTAACTCTTATTGAAAACCCCCATGTCGAATCATTAATTACTTGACATGCTCCCACACTGATTATAATAAAAAACAATATTATTTTCTCAAAATCTCGACTGGAAAAACTACACGGCATGTAATTATTAATACACGACGTGTACTATTTTTTATAAAACTACACGGTGTGTAATCATTAATACACAGCGTGTACTTGTTTTTCTTTTCCTTTCCAAAATGAAAACTACACGGTGTATAATCATTAATACATGGCATGTACTTGTTTTCAAAATAAAAACTACACGACATGTAATCATTAATACATGGCATGTACTTGTTTTCATTTTATTCTTCCTCCAACATTAAAATGATTTAGGCTTCCTTGAATAATTATTAAACCACATACGAGAATAATCTTTATTCTACTTTATATACTTGGATACACTAAGTGTGTGACCCTCTAGGCCTTTTTCTCGTTGGCATTAGGAGAGCTTGCCTAAAGTCCAAGATTACTATCTAGAAATAGGTCAAGACACCCAATAGAAATAAGTTGACGTTGCATTGACATGTCACCACATACGAATGCTTACCATGTAATTTAATCCCTTTGTCTCAATATCTTATCATGCAGGTTTCATGGCAGTGTCATAAACCTATATGCTTGATCTATCATTCTTTGACTTCTAGAAATAAACTCGTCATGTCACCATGGCCATGGAATTTTTTTGATAGTTCTATTTCAATAAAAGGGCCCAGGATATCTACTTCCATAAATATGGAAGGGAAAAATAATTCCTCAACTTATCCATTAATAACATGTCATTCGTGATGCACCCAACATACTCTACTTCCCGCCAACTCTCTTCGTGATGGTTGTTATCAGAAAATATAAGTGCACGAGTCATGACATGAGTTAATGATAATATTACAGTTTAAGGACCATTACACATGCTCGTAGATAGCAATGTATGATGACACCAAGACATGCAGAATTGCTACTGGCAGGTCTATTCTCATAATCTCCCATCTTGGAGATTACCAAGTGCGAACTCTATGAGAGAGAGTCTCGTCTTCTTACGAGTACTCACACATGACAGTCTGCATACTATGTGTCCTATCATAGTATGTCATACAACCGCAGAACTTTATTTAAGAATATCATTATATCATTTCAAGGTTCTCATCATAGCAAGGATCTTCCATGACCCTATGAATTCAACAAATATTCTAGGACATTATTATATTATAGTCATACAGAACAATAAAAAATATATAATAAGTGAACATTCATGTAATCAAAGTACAAAGCAGTTGGTTCTCAGGACACCGACCCTAAAAAACTCCTACTTGTACTAGAGCCAACTGCCTATGACTTTTAGTCCGCTAGACCTCACATGATGATCATGTTTCTGCTGCGTCAAGGATTTAGTCAAGGGGTCCACCACGTTTTCTTCCATGGAAATAATGCTCACTACAACTTCACCACTCTGAGAAAAATCCCTCAAGAGATGATACTTCTGAAGTATGTGCTTTGTTCTCTTATGTGAACTTGGTTCTTTTGCAAGTGCCACCGCCGTAGTATTATCACAATAGAGTGTGATAGGATCTTTACTGCTAGGTACTACATCCAGATCTTGGACAAAGCTTTGCATCCATACTACTTCTTTAGCTACCTCAGAATCTACGATATACTCAGACTCTGCTGTAGAATCTGCCATGTGACACTAGCAACAATCCCCTCTTGGACTGTTCCATACTGAATCTCTTCAGTATCTTGTCAATGTATGTACTTTGACTCAGGCCCAACATTCTATTGGATCTATCATGATGGATCTTGATCCCAAGAATATATGCTGCCTCACCCAAGTCTTTCATAGAGAAGCATTTATCTAACCATGCCTTAACTGACTGTAAGACAGGTACTTCGTTTCCAATCAGTAATATGTCATCAAAATATACTATTAGGAAAACAACTGCATTTCCACTAAACCTTTTATAGACACAAGGCTCACATTCATTCTTAACAAAGCCAAATTCAATTACGGCTTCATCAAAATGAATGCTCCATGACCTTGATGCTTGATTTAATCCATAAATGTATTTCTACAACTTGCATACCTTGTTGCCATCCTTTGGAGTCACAAACCCTTCAGGTTGTGTCATGTAGTCATCTTCCTGGAGCTTCCCATTAAGAGATGATATTTTTACATCCATTTTCCAAATTTCATAGTCATGGTAAGAAGAAATGGCTAATAATATTCTGATGGATTTCAGCATTGAAACCAGTGAAAAGGTTTCATCATAGTCAATTCCTTAACGTTGTCTAAAACCTTTTGTAACCAGTCGTGATTTATAGGTACTAACTTGTCCCTCCATGTCCAGTCTCTTCTTGGATACCTATTTATTACCAATAGTCTTTACATCAACTGAAGGATCTACCAAAATTCAGACTTGGTTTTGGTACATGGAATCTATTTCAGAATTCATGGATTCTTGCAACTTGGCAGCGTATATGCCTTCAACTGCTTACTTGTAGGTAAGAGGATCATCATTGTCAACCAATAATGAGTCACCATCCTCGGTGACAAGAAAACCATATCGTTATGGTTATCTTACCTCTCTCATTCTCCTACGCAATTCTTGTGTCCCTGGAACAGATTGTTCTTCCACAGGGCTTTGTGGAATCTGTTCTTGTATCAACTCCTGTGTATCTTGAGCCTCGACTTCATCAAATTCTATCTCGCTCCAACTATCTCTTTTAGAGATGTTCTCCCTCTCAAGGAATATGGGGTGTCTTTCCACTGCTACCTTTTTATCTGAGGGGTTGTATAGGTAATATAACCTTGTTTCTTTGGTATATCCTATAAAGATACACTTTGTGCCTCGAGGTGCAAGCTTGTTACCTGAAGAGGCCTTAAAAAATTCTTCGATACCCTACACATGTAAATTTGATAACATGGATTTTCTTCCACTCCATAATTCATATGGAATACCATTTATCAATTTAATTGGTACTTGGTTTAGTATGTGTGCTGCTGTTTGTAATGAATATCCCCAAAAGGATAATGGAAGACTCGCATGACTCATCATTGATCTCACCATCTCCAATAGGGTGTGGTTCCTCCTTTCACTTACACCATTCCACTGTGGTGTGTAAGGAGGAGTGAGTTGAGATAGAATCCCAAACTCCCATAAGAAATCAATGAAGTCCTTATTAAGATATTCTCCTCCTCTATCTAAGAGAAGTTTTTTAATCTTCTTACCAAGATGGTTCTCAACTTTATTCTTGTATTCTTTGAACCAATCAAAAGAATCTGACTTATACCTCATTAAGTAAATATATCCATATCTACTAAAATCATCAGTAAAAGTTATGAAGTACAAGAACCCACCCCTTGCTTCAACTGGAAATAGTCCACACACATCTGTGTAAACTAATTGTAGAATCTCTTTATCCCTTTCACCTTTCCCACTAAATGGGGATTTGGTCATTTTGCCTTGTAGACACGCATGACATACACCAAGTGGTTTTAGTTTGAAATAATCTAAATACCAATATTGATGTAATTTTGTCAAACGTTTCTCATTGACATGACTTAGCCAGTGATGCCAAAGTTGGGTGTGGTATGAGTCATGTTAATTAATTTTTTCATCGATTTCTATTAATTGGTTTGTGTAGTCTAACACATAAAGGCCATTATATAAATGTGCCCCACCAAAAAAAATGCTATCTTTATAAAAGTAACAACATCCACTTACAAACTTGAAGATGAATCCATCAGTATCTAATCTAGATACTGAAATAATGTTTTTGGTTATAGAGGGTACATAATAACATCCTTTCAAAACCAAGACCATCCCAGTAGGCAATGTGAGGTGGTAGTCTTCGACAGCTACAACAGTGAGTCTGGCTCCATTAGCTGCTAGCAGATCCACCTAACCTCAGTCAATCTTTCTAAATCTACTTGGTTCCTGTATTTGGATACATATGTGAGCACCACAAGTAGTATCTAATACCCAATTGGTAGAAACAGATAGATTTCATTCGATAACAAACTCACCTAAAGCTTCCCCTTGCTTCCTTGGCTGGGTGCAGTTTTTCTTCCAGTGGCCCTTCTTGCCACATGCGAAACAAATAACCTCCTATTCTCTTGCCTCCCATTTGATCTTCCTTTTCTTATAAGGCCTTGAAGAAGGTTTGGTCTTAAATCTCTTCGCCTTCCCTTTACTTTTATTCACTATAGGGAAAGAAGTCTTTCACACTTCATATTATTATCCACTTGGAGAATAAGGATGAGAAGATCAAATAGAGACTTCTCAATGTTGTTCATGATGAAATTTACAAAAAATCTAGAGAAGCTCTAGGGAAGTGATGAAATAATGAGATTGGTACCCAGTTCTTCGGGGAGTTTAAAACCTAGAACCTCATAGTGCTCAATGTAGCTAATGAGCTTGACTACATGAGGCCCAACTGGGGAACCCTCTCCAAGCTTGCTCTGAAATAGAGCCTTGGAGATCTCAAACCTTTACTATCTTTCTCTCTCTTGGTATAGACCACGGAGGTGCTCAAGAATGCTATAGGCATCCATTTCTTCATGAGACTTCATGAGATCACTAGACATTGATGACAACATCAAACATTGAACATCGAGTGCATCGTTCAAATGTTGATCATAGACCAGGAAATCTTCATCACTTTTCCCTTGGGGAGGCGAATAAGGAAGTGAGGACTCCAGTATGTAAAACTTTCGTTCATGGCGTAGGATAACATGAAGAAGCCTAAACCATTCCTGAAAGTTACTACTAGTGAGGATATTGTCTTTATCTAGAATTGATCGCAGAGAAAATGTGGTTGAAAAGTTTTTCATTTCGATTCTACAAATTAAAAGAGAAGATTTATCAGTACTTTCTTGATTAAATTTTTATGAGAAATAATAAATTTTATTAAATCTCCCACTATTTTATCAAGTCCCAATGACCCTCACCATTGAACTTGGAATGTCCAGTTTCTTTGACATTCTAGTGTAAATGATCCATATTCCCCTTCGCATAACCCCAACAAGGGTTGGTCAAGCTATTTGAAGGTATTTAGGTAGGCAGGTCTTTGCTAACTATGATCTTATAGTTCCTTGATCAGTTGAGTGGACTCCCCAATCCTGAAATCCTAACTTGGATTTCCTCATCAATTACCTCTATTTTACAAAAAAGTCTATCAAGGGCTATTCCTCTTGATGTAAAATGTTTAAGTCAACCCGAAACTTTCATAAGAGCTTCCTTTATAAAAGTAAGTGTCCCAACAAGGGTTGGTCAAACAAATAGTTTTATTGAGTCTTTCCCTTAATCAAGTAACGAAAGGGTTGGTATTACTTAATATGGTATTTGAGGGATTTTATTCTTTATGTGTAGTTTTGCATTATCACATGCTTGTTAATATTAAGCGATGCTTGCTTAAATGATTAACCATGTTCTGATAATGTTTACGCATAGTGCGGTTTTTATTTTATTCCATCTTTGCATGCTTGTTCATTTCATTAATTATGTGATCATGACAACACATACATAATAAATAAACCATGCAATCAGAAAGAAATAAAATAAGATGGCATGATCATGAGCTTCTATTGGTTAGCTTATCTAGCAAATTTGATACGCTAACCCTGAACTAGGGAAAAATACCTTGAACTGATGGTTTGTGTTTTGTAGCTCCCACCTGTCCACCTTTGTATCTTCTCGGGTTGATTTCGCCTCATCTTTGGATTTTTGAACTGTCTACACTGGCTTGGGAGATCCTCCATTACATGGGGTTTACATTAAAGAAACCATGGCCACACATGCCCTACATATTATTGGAAGAAGGCTCACAGGACAACGAATTTAAATTAAATAAATTTAAATGAAACCATACACACACAAAGGGTCTTTGGTCTAGCTCATGATCATCCATAGCATGCAACGACATTTACGCATATTTTGAATTCAAATTCTTTTAATCATTCTATTATTTAAGACAAGTTGTGATTGAAATTAATTAATTATGATCTTATAATTAATCAATTCTTTATCTTAAATTCCTTTCTGAATTTCCTTGATATTCTTCTCATCCATATTCCTTGTACATGTCTTTGTACTTTGGAGGAAACCCGGTGAAATTCCATTTATGGAAAGTACACGGCATGTAGTTTATATTTATATGGCATGTATTTCTATTAACCCTTTATCTAAAGTACACACTGTGGGATTTGGCGTATTTTTCTGTACTTTGTAAATTTTGGAGTACACAACATATAGATTAATATAACATGGTGTGTACTTTGTTGTTACACTGTTACCGACCTAGAAATCCCGTGTACACGGTACATGGCTTCCCCTTGTATATGGTTTCACCTGGGCCAGATCGGACTACATGACATGTCGATTCAACATACACACCATGTATTTCAGTTTCCACATGCCGTTCAATTCTGGCCAACACGGTGTAATAAAAATCAAGTATACTCAATTCACACGGCGTGGTTTGGAGGACCAGTACCGGTTAGTTGAACCTAAGTACACGACGTGTAATTTTCACTACATGTCGTGCATTCTTGTGTTGTATAGACAGAAAGAGCAGCTCCCCCAAATGAGTTCCTCATTTTTAATTTAATCAAAATTAAAATTAAAAGGTCTTTTCTGTGATATGAATCGAGAAATGAAGGAGGAAGAATAGATCTCTTTCATTCAGTTTTTATAGAATGATTTATCTTGAATTGAATCAAATATAAATGTGTAAATTATCAATGAAAATTAAATAACTGTAATCAACGTTGTAACCTCCCTCAGATACCATTTGAAGGATCTGGGCGCAGCGGAAGCACGTGGGTGGATGTGCCCACTTGGATTTTTTTCATTAGCAATGATTAATTCGGGATCAATACGATGATAAAGGCCAGTCTCCACGGATCGATTCATAGAAATAGACAAAGAAGAAGAAAGGTCCGGAACCAAAAAATTGGATCGTCACCAGTTGATTATAATTAAGTTAATTAATTGACAAGAAGTACCTTTTGGGTGTTCTTTCTTCATTGATATTCTTGATCACGTTCTGATGTGATTCGTCATTGCATCGCAGAAGCCAAGTGTATACTTCCTTTAGCGGTGATCCACATGTGCACCTCATATCTCTGGACGTCTCCAAAGGAGTCTCTGGGTGCTAGTGTGGAGAAACCTCTTCTTGCATTGTCCACCTTAGATCATCTTGATCCGATGGAAGAGGATCTCTCTCGGTCTTGAGAGTGTTCTTGGAGGAAGAGGTTCTTTCGGCCTTGAAAGAATTCTCCAGAATTGTTGTTCACAACGATTAAGGAAAAGTGTTGGGGTTGTGAGGATATTTATAATCGGGTTTGAGGTTATAGAGTCATGATAATAAATAAACGTGTTACGTGTTTTATTTATTTCATTAACTCTTATTGTAAACCCTCATGTCGAATCATTAATTCCTTAACATGTGCCCACACTGATTATAATAAAAAACAATATTATTTCCTCAAAATCCCGACTCGAAAAACTACACGGCGTGTAATTATTAATACATGGAGTGTACTTGTTTTTCATAAAACTACACGGAGTGTAATCATTAATACACAACATTTACTTTTTTTTATTTTCCTTTCCAAAATGAAAACTACACGGCGTGTAATCATTAATACATGGCGTGCACTTGTTTTCAAAATAAAAACTACATGACATGTAATCATTAATACATGGGGTATACTAGTTTTCATTTTATTCTTCCTCAAACATTAAAATGATTTAGGATTCCTTGAATAATTATTAAACCACGTATGGGAATAATCTTTATTCTACTTGAGATAATTGGATACACTAAGTGTGTGACCTTTTAGGCCCCTTTCTTGTTGGCATTAGGCAAGCTTGCCTAAAGTCCAAGATTACTGTCTAGCAACAGGTCAAGGAACCCAATAGAAAGAAGTTGATGTCACATTGATGTGTCACCTCATACGAATGCTTACCGTGTAATTTAATCCCTTTGTCTCAATATCTCATAAAGCAGGTTTCATGGCAGTGTTATAAACCTATATGCTTGATCTGTCATTCTTCGACTTCAAGAAATAAATTTGTTGTATAACCATGGCCATGGAGTTTGTTCGATAGTTCTATTTCAATCAAAGGGCCCGATATTTCTACTTCTACAAATATGGAAGGGACAAATCCTTCCTCGACTTATCCATTAACAACATGTCATTCATGACGCACCCAACGTACCCTACTTCCCACCAACTCTCTTCGTGACGGTTTTCATCAGAAAATCTAAGTGCGTGAGTCATGACATGAGTTAATGATAATATTCCAGTCTAAGGACCATTACACACACTCGTAGATAGCAATGTTCGATGACACCAAGACAAGTAGAATTTCTATTGGTGGGTCTGTTCTCATAATCTCCCATCTTGGAGATTACCAAGTGCGAACTCCATGAGAGAGAGTCTCATCTTCTTATGAGTACTTGCACATGATAGTCTGTATACTATGTGTCCTATAATAGTATGTCATACAACTGCAGAACTTTATTTAAGAATATCATTATATCATTTCAACTTTCTCATCATAGAGGGGATCTTCCATGACCTTATCAATGCAACAAATATTCCCGGAAATTATTATATTATAGTCATGCAGAATAATGAACAATATATAATAAGTGAAAATTCATGTAATCAAAGTATAAAATAGTTGGTTCTTAGGACACCAACCCTAACACAGGAAAATTGGACCAACTGTTTGGAATTTATGCTCGATCTAGTGGGATGAATTTATGGGCGTTCAAATCTGGCCCACCATTTAAATGTCAATTTGGACTCCCTTTATCTCCATGAAAAATTCAGAATTAACTTTGGACATAGTTTAATGAAATGATAATCATATTTAAATATTTCTATAGTTAAAATTTTAGCTACATTGGGCTTGGATTATGGGCCTGACTTTTGTTTGATTGGCCTTAGGCCCATTATGCTTTGTCCAGAAAATTTCTGAATTCATGCCCAAAAATATTCATCTTCTGTTGGGATTCATCCATCGATACTAAAAGAAAAAATGTTCTAACAAAAGTGATCCATAATATACCTAAATATCAAATTCAAAAATTAAATAAATTAATTCCACAAATAGATGATTTATTGGGCCGAAATTTTCACTTTAAACATGAATTGTACTTGTGATGAGAAATGAAGTTCAATTTATAAAATGAATTAAAATTGATGTTTATGGAATTTAAAAAACATGAATATTAATATATAATCATTGAATATTATCCCCTTTTAGTTTATAATCACACCCCAACTTGAGTTTTTATTGTCTTGAGGAAAAAAGTATCTCAAAGATATGAAATTGAATTCCATTTTTCAATTTTTTTAACAAACATTTCTCATAAAAACGTCATTACAAATAATAATGAAACCTTTAAAAATTATTTCAAAAAGATAGGTCCATAATAATATCCCAATCCCAATCCCATTCCTTTTTTCAAATTCATTTACACATTTCATCAAATTTCAATTAAGCACGTTGATGTGTTGTGTATCTTAAAAGACATGGGGACTATTTGAGAGTTTTCATTATAGATGTTTAGATAGAGGTTCATGTTTCTAAATATTATTGTCATGTTCCCATTCCTAAATTGGATGACTAAATTGATTGTTGTTATGAATAGTCGACGAAGGATTATAGGGGTTTTATCTATAAGGCCTAATCTTGGGTGATTGTCTAGGACAATGAATTAATCAAGGTAAATGAAATTTTGAACCTTCACCAAAACATCTTTTAAGATCCCCTTAGGAACTATAACACTAAGATTTTCAATTTGGAGTGTGACACAAGATGGTTGGAGATATTCAAGCCCTAATTTACAATACATGGCATATGGAATGAGGTTCACACTAGATCCTAGATCACAAATTTCTCTGAAAAAATTGTTCTATCCTTTCTCAACATTGATTTATAGACATCCTGTATCTTTCAACTTATGAGGAATGGTCCCTTGAATAGTGTTACTCACATTAGTATCCAAAATGACTTAGTTTTGATCTGCAAATTTCCATTTTAAAGTTCACAATTACTTAAGGTACTTGGAGTAGGTTGGAATGGATTGGATTTCATAAAGAAGGGGAGTGTTCATCTTAACTTGAGAGAAGATTTCCCTCAATGTTTCATTCAGTTTTGGTTTAGATTTTCCTCTCATACATTGGGGGAAGGGTGAAAATTGTTTGATTGTTTGGTGAGTTTGTGGTTTTTTCACATTCGTATTTAATTTTTATGAATATGAGGGTTGTTCTTCAAGAATTTAATTTGATTTTGAGGCTTTTAATGGTTATAGAATGGTTTGTTCATGTTTTTAAATTGATCTCACACTTCTTAAGATATTCACATATTTGAGTTGTTCATGAGAGGTTTGTGTTTAACTTGGTTATCCCATTACAGTTTGGGATGGAATAGCCTGAGTAGGCATGGGTTACTTCCCATTTTTTATTGTTTATTATTATTTTTTAAGTGATGAGATATCTAAGTTAATTTTCTCCATTTTTTACACAACTGTTCAAGGATTGGTAAAGATTGGGTAGTTTCTTGTGCAATTTGGTTTATCCTAGTAGGATACTTTGGTTATTGGATTGGCTATTGAATGAGTTTTTGGATAGGTTGTTGATATTGGAAATGAGGATGTTGGTATTGGACCAGTTGTGGTTAGAACTAATTATTGGTTTGAAAATTCTGTTGAGGGTATGGTTTGAGACATTGTTGTTGCGTTGGTTGTTGATTTTCCTTCCAACAGAAGACTAGATGTTCATTATACCTTGAATTGAAGGTGTTTTGGTATTGAGAATTTTGAAAGTTCATTGAATTAACTTCTTTTGGTGGTCCTTCTAAAATAAAATCCTTGATAGAAGGAATGGTTGGTAAATTATCGGTCTTGTGGTCATGTTTGTAACAAATTGTACAAATAGGCTCAACAATTTGGGTTTTGTGGACCTTCTTAAGATCGATCTCTTCAACCTTTCTAGTGAGAACAATAAGTTTTTCTCTAAGGTTCTCTTCTTCTCCAATATTGTTTATTCCGCCAGATTAGGGTGGCTTCTCATAGTAAGGTGATGTTCCCCATGTTTGGTTCTGTTCAGTAAGATTTTCTATATACTCATAAGCATCATTTGGGGATTTTTTTTGAAGGTTTCATTACACAGCATGTTAATGAATTTTTTATTTCGTCATTCTAACCCTTCGTAAAAAATTCTCACTTGTTCTGGGATTAATAAAGAATAGTGTGGTACCATGTTTAAAGTGTCCTTGAACATTTACCATGTTTCATAGAATGTTTCTCCCTCTCTTTCAAAAAAGTTTTGGATTCTCTTTTTAAGTGCAATTGATTTGTAATGGGGGAATTATTTTTTATAGAATTATTAATGCAATTGGTCCCTAGAGTGAATGGATGCTACTCTCAAATTGTTTAACCAATTCTTTGCTCAGTCCTTCAGAGAAAAAGGAAAGATTATCATTTTATAAGATTTAATTTTATTTGGAGGGAACATGGTTTTTCCAATGTCATTTAATTCTTTAACATAAAGGTAAGGCATTTTAGGTTCTATCCCATGATAGGTTGGAAGGTGGTTCAGGACATGGGGGTTGAAGATATATTGGGAATATACTATGTTATCATTCATAACTAATGAGGGTGTATTGGTATATGCCGGTTTGAGGTAGTCATTCATGGTCTTGTCTACAATAATTCCCAAGTTAGGGTCTTGCTCATTTTGGCTTCCATTTGGTTTCCCTCCCTAGTTTATGGTTTGGTTTTTTGGAAGATTATCCATTATATTGAACTCAACTTTTTAATCTAAAGTATTAAGAATAATAAGATCTAATGGAAAGATACCCTTATGTGTACTTAATTCCCCATCCCTAGGATTATACACCCTAACTAGGTGATTATAATGGTCATGGGTGTAGGTGGACATTCACCAAGAAAAGAGAAAAAAAAGAAAGGGGAAAAGATAATAGAATTGGGATGAGAAAAGAGAAATGGGGGAGAATAGAAATAGGTTCTAAGGTGACTTAATTGTTACCTGAAAATGGCACCAAAATTTGGATGTGCCTAAATTTACCCAATAAATATGGTTAAAGCGGTCGCTTGTATAACAACATGGGTTATCAAATCCTCAGGGACTGAGGAAGTAACTTATAGACACTATGATTTGATTGAAGGATTTGGATATGAAGTTTACAACTTGGGTTTGAAGTTATTGGATTATTAAATGATATTTTTATAATCTCAAGTAAATTATATTTAAAAATAACGAGTTTATCCTTGGTTATCACATGGGGTGGGTTGGATGAATTTCTTTTTAAATTATTTCAGTTTCTTAAATTCAAGTGTTTCCTTCAAAAAAATATGAACATCCCAAATCACTCACTTATTTTAATTTTTAAATATCCTAAGTCTAATAACTTATACACTTAGAGGATCATATTTATGAACACTCAAAGTTAGAGGATATTTTTAGCAATTGGGGTGTGTATCCTAAAAATTGGTGAGTTCAAAGGAGAAGGTAGATGTTGAATGAAAATATCAAAAATAGAATTGATTAAGAATTATTAAAATAAGAAATAACATCAAATCCATCCCATTTATCCTCCCTTGTATCAAACCACTAGAGGTTTATCCCTCCATTGATGCTATTCTATCAATCAAAGTGGATAGTTGACTCATGAGGGTGGAATTAGAGAAGAAAAAGAAAAAATAATCACTCCACTGTTATGTGAAGAGTTTCACAAAAGATTATGTGAATAGCCTCAATCCCTAAGGAAAAGATATCAATGTGATATTTAAAATTAAATAAGAAATGAAAAATAAGAATAATAATAACTTTTATTAATTAAATGAAGGTGAATGAAAAACTTACATGGGAAAAATTGATGGTGCGATTACAAAACAAAAGCATGAAATTACAATTGAAAGAAAAAACATGGATCTAATTTTATTCACCACAAGATCCTTATATAGGAATATTTGGAGCCTTAGGTTGACCTACCATAAATAAATTCCTTCCCCATTAATTGAGAGAGTCAAAAGGAGGGTGGGAAAATCAAGGGAAATTTGACATTTCAAAGTTGACTAGGAAAATCATCCATATTCATCCCCATTGTTGACATGTGAATTTGTAACTGAATATGATTGAATAAAAAGGGATAGTATAAGAAAAATATATTCTTACTTGTGTCCTATAACATATTTAAACATTTCAGGAAAATTGGATCATCCTTTTGGAAGTTATGCTCGATCTAGTGGGATGACTTTATGGGTGTTCGAATCTGGCCCACCATTTAAATATCAACCTAGCCTCCCTTTATCTCCATGAAAAATTTAGAATTAGATCTAGAAACATTTTAATGAAATGATACTCATATTTCTATCCTTCTACAGTTAAAATTTGAGCTTCACTGGGCTTGGATTGTGGGACCCATTTTTGTTTGATTGGCCTTAGGCCCATTATGATTTGTCTAGAAAAGTTCTGCATTCATGCCCAAAATATTCACCTTCCCTTAGTATTTATCCATCGATCCTAAAAGAAACAATTTTCCCAAAAATTGATCAATAATATACCAAAATATAAAATTCAAACAATTAAAGAAATTAATTACACAAATAGATGATTGATTCGGTCCAAATTTACAATTTAAACATGAATTGTACTCATGATGAGAAATAAAGCTCAATTTATAAAATAAACTAAAATTGATGTTTATAGACTTTAAAAAATATGAATATTAATATATAATAAATGAATATTAACCCCTTTTAGTGGATAATCACACCCCCAACTTGAGTTTTTCTAGTATCGAGCAAAAATTATCTCAAAAATATGAAATGGAATTCCATTTTTCAAAAAAAATTTAACAAAAATTGCTTATAAAAACATCATTACAAACAATCATGAAACCTTTCAAAATCATTTTACACAAGACAAGTCCCTAATTATATCCCAATCCCAAGCCCATTCATTTGTTCAAATTCATTTCCACATTTCATCCAATTTCAATTAAGCATGAAAATGTGTTGTGTATCTCAAAAGGCATGTGGCCTATTTTATTATTCAAGGGGAAACAAATGGAAGGGCTAGGTGGGAATCACATTAAACCTTAAGATGAGCATCAAATTTTTTTCTTTTGATTTTGTTTTTTTGAACCAAAATAGATATGGAAAGACTAACTATGGGAAATAAAACTATGGATTCAAAATAACTAAATGCCAGAAACCACACATATTGTCAATTTCATGCTCTACAATAGAGACATAAATCCTAAATCTAGGCAAGACTACTATGCAGTCACGATCCCCAAGTGTCGGATGCCACACATTTGGGCAAAACATTTCTTTATGCGATCATTATTTCAATTGCTTGTTTGGATACTCAAATTAAACTAAAAGTGACCCCAAACCCTATGTTATGATGAAAGGGACCCAAGAACTCGAATTTACACCCACGATCTAATAGACGTGCATTGTTTCATTTTTATTAAGAGGATTAAAATGTAAACATTTAAAAATCACATCGTAAAACTGCACTTTACAAAAACAATGCTCGTGAACATAATCATGCATTAAAATCATAATCAAGGCATTCAAAATCATTTTACATTCAGTTTTCATAATTCCCAATGTACATTAACACATGAAAGAATAATGAATTGATTATTTTTTTCTTTAGATTTTCACTCCCCCCAACTTAGGATGACACTACCCTCAGTTTTGAAAGAGAATATAAGGAGATCAAAATTGGGAAGAAAGAGGGGAAGAATGTGGTTTGAAATGAATTCATGGAATAGAATCACCTAGTTTAAAGTTTATGACCATCAAAAAGTAGTTGATCACATTTGATTCATGTCATAAGTGGAATCCTCGGGGACGGTTGAAGGTAGGTTTAAATTATCAAAGGCATGCGTTTCATTTTAAAATACAAAAATTCTTTAGTTTCCAAATCTCATTCACCAAAAACATTAGATTACATTGGAAACCCAAGGGGGTTTCCTAAAAACAAAAAAAAATGAAAAAGAAAGGAAACAAACATACCTATTTATTTTGAAATTCCAAATTCCGAGTCAATGGATAGGTAAAATCCAGGTTGCCTCCCAGAAAGAACTTTTTTTAATGTCATTATCTCTACATGGACCCTAAATCTAACAATTTTGTCTGGTTCATAGGTTGTATTAGTTAGATCCTCCTTTTTTCTTATTTATTGAATGTTTCAATTAATGGTTTTAACCTATGACCATTTAATTTTAATATATGACCACTAGTGGGGTCCTGAATCTCTAATGGTCCATGTGGGTATATATGATGCACTATGTAAGCCCCTGACCATCTTGACCTTAACTTAACTAGGTGTAAATTAATTTTGGAACTATACAAGAGAAAAAAATTTCCTAATTAAAATTTTTTAACTTTGAGATTCCTAGAATGGTAGGCTTGAACTCTAGCTTTATTGACACTTGAATTTTTATAAGCCTCCATCCTAAGTTCCTCAAGTTCATTAATGTATAATTTACTCTTTGTTTCGGCCAATGAAATGTCATGACTCATTTTTTTGATTTCCTAAAAGGCCTTATTTTAAATTTATATAGGTAAATAAAAATACTTTCCATATACCAACCTATATGGTGACATGACTAGAATGGTTTTGAATACAGTACGATATTCCAAAAGTGCATCCATGAGTTTTTTGGACCAATATTTTCTTGAGGGACTGAATTTTTTTTCCATAATTTGCTTAATTTTTATATTTTCAAACTCATCTTGACCATTTGTTTGAGGACGGTAGGTAGTGTAAAATTTATGAGAAATCCCATACTTAGACATGAGTGATGAGAAGGGACGGTTGCAGAAATGGGTTCCACAATCACTAATGATAGCCCAGGAATTCTAAATCTAGAAAAGATGTGTTATTTCAGGAATCTAATCAAAGCATGATGGTAATTTGACTTTGTGGTAATAAAATCAACCCATTTAGATACATAATAAATAAGTAAGAGTATTTATAGATATCCCATAGAGACTGGGAAGGATCCTATGAAATCAATTCCCCCATAGTCAAATATTTCAACAATCAAAATAGGTATAAGGGGCATTTGATTTCTTTTGGTTATAGATACTAATTAATAACATCAAGGAAAACATTGTTAGAATGTGTATGTATAATTATTGATGTTAGGACAAAATAAACCACTTTGGAGTACCTTTGAAGTTGTTTTCTTTGTGGAAAAGTGTCCTCTACATGCCTCTTCATGACAAAATTTAAGAATGGACTCTTGCTCAGACTTGAGAACATAGATCCTGATGAATTGATCAGGAAAGAACTTGAAGAGGTGTGGATAATCAAACACATAGTTTTTGACATAATAAAGGAATTTAATTTTATCTTGGGTTTCCAAGAATCTTGAAATTTCACCTGTAACCAAATGGTTTTCTATGTCAGCGTACTACGAGCAATTACTCATTGACTAGAGGTGCTCATTGGGAAATGAATTAGGCACATAAAGATGACATGAGTTGTATTTAAATTAAAACATAAAGAGGTTATAAAATACAAAATTTTCAACACCCTTTTTATCCTTAATGTTTATATCAAAATCTTAAAGATGAAGGACCCACCTAATCAATCTATCCTTAGCACCTTGTTTTTGGAAAAGGTATTTTAGAGATGAATAATCGGTGAAGATAGTGATGGGGGGTCCTAAGAGATATGACCTACATTTATCTAAGGAAAAGAAAACATCATGTAACTATTTATTAGTGGTGTTTTAGTTTATTTGTGCATCATTCAATGATTTACTTTTATAAGCAATAACATATAGAGTTTTATCAAAACATTGTCCTAAAACAGATCCTACAGAAAAGTTACTCGCATCACACATGAGTTTGAATGGAATTTTCTAATTGGGATATTTCATGATAGGTGGAGATATAATAGATGACTTGAGTGTTGATAATGACTCCTTATAACTTTCTATCCATATAAATAGAGCATCTTTCACTAGTATATCACAAAATGGTCAAGAAATTCAGTTGAAATTCCTAATGAACCTTCTATAGAAACCAACATGTCCTAATAAGGACCTCACATCATTGATATTTTTTGGAGAGTGAAGGTGACTAATAATATAAAACTTAGTTTTATCAACTTCAATCCCTCCACCAAAGACCAGATGACCCGGAATAAGTCCTTATTTTATCGGAAAATGACATTTTTACTAGTTTTGGATGAGATTATTATCCTCACATCTATACATAACCCTTTAAAAATTTATTAGGAATACCTAAAAAGTATCCTCTAATATGAAGAAGTCATCCATAAATACCTCTAAACAATCCACCACCATGTATGAGAAGATTCCAATCATATATCACTAGAAGGTACCAGGGGCATTACACAACCCAAAGGGCATATGCTTGAAGGAAAAGGTGCTGAATGGATAGGTGAAGGTTGTTTTTACTTGATCTTAAAAAGAGACTTAAATTTGATTATAACATGAGAATTAATCTAGAAATCAATAGAACCGATGACCCTCCACTCTCTCAAGGACTTGGTCAATGAATAGAAAGGGGAAATGATCTTTCTTAGTGCATGATTTTAACCTCCTATAGTCAATGAACACTATCCATCAACTACTGACCCTTTTGAAGAGAAGATCAATATCCTCATTGGTAATCATAGTGATTACAACCTTCTTTGGAAAAAATTGAATTGGGATTACCCACTCACTCTCAGTAATGGGATAAATGATACCAGATTTCAACAACTTAAGAAGTTATTTCCTTACCACATCCCTAATTTTGGAATTGAGTATCCTATGAGGTTGAAAATATGGTTTGGATTAAGATTATAGAACAATCCTAGGAGTCCCAATGAGTGGGTCAATCCTAGGAATATCGGAAAGGGTCCATCTAGTTGTATTCTTATACTTCCCTAGGACATCTAGAAGCATCCTCTCTTGATTGTCTTCAATAGAGGAAGAAATGACAACAAGAAAGGTTTGATTGTCCCCTAAGAATTAATACTTGAGTTATGAAGGTAGAAACTTAAATTTGATATCATATTGGTGAAAATATTCTAAAGAAGTATTGGAATTTGCATCAAACTCAATGATTTTTTCAAGATTTCTTGACAGAATGGGTTCCTTTTGAATAGAATTTCCAACTGCCACATTGGATTGATCAGTGTCAAGAATGGGTATGGACTAAATTTTATTGATTTAATAAATGGTATCATTGATTTTTGATCATGAAAAATCATCAAAGGAGTATTTTGAAAGAGGTTAAAGAAAAGGAGTCAAATTTACCTCATATGAACAAAGGAAATCAATATCATCTTGACTAAGACATCCTTAAAAAATTCCTTGATGTTCCTCTCATTAATAATCAACAATACCTATCCAATTAACATCATGGATCTATTAATTATCCTCAATTTGAGAGATTTTATTGTAGATTTTTAGATCAAGGCTCATGTTTCCAAAGGTTATTGTCATGTTTCTATTCCTAAACTGGATTACTGAATTGATTATTGCTAAGAATGGTGGACCAAGGATTAAGGGTATTTTCTATCTAAGACTTAATCTTGGGTGATTTTCTAGGAAAATGATTTCAGTAGGGTAAATGAAATTTTAAACCTTCACCAAAACATCTTTTAAGATCCCCTTAGGAGCTCAAACACTACGATATGAAAGTTGGAGTGTGACAGAAGTTGGTTTGTGATATTCAAGCCCAAATTTACAATACATGGCATGTGTAATGAGGTTTACACTAGCTCCTAGATCACAAAGGTATTTGACAAGATTTTTCTATCCTTTCTCAACATTAATGTATGGACATCCAGAATCTTTCAACTTAGGAGGAATGGTCCCTTGAATGGTGGTACTAACATTAGCAGCCAAAGGACTTGGTTTTGATGTGAAAATTTTCTTTTAAAATTGAAAAATCCCTTAAGGTACTTTGAGTATGTAGGAATGGATTGTATTTCATCAAGAAGGGAAATTTTCATCTTAACCTGAGAGAATATTTCCCTCAATATCTCATTTAGTTCAGATTTAGATTTTCCTCTCATACATTGGAGGAAGGGTGAAATTTGTTTGATTTTTTGGTGGGGTTGTGGTTATTTCACATTCGTATTTGATTTTTTTGAATCTAAGGGTTATTCTTCAAGAATTTCATTTGATTTTGAGGCTTTTATTGGTTCTAGAATTTTTTGTTCAGATTTTTCAATTGATCTTCCACTTCTTATGTTAGTCACAACTTTGAGTTGTTTATGAGGGGTTTTTGTGTAACTTGGTTCTCCCCTTACAGTTGGGGATAGAAGATCCTGAGTAGGCATGGGTTCCTTTCCGGTTTTTATTTTTTAGAATTCTTGATTAAGTTATGAGACTTCTGAGTTCATTTTCTCCATTTTTTAATCTATTGTTCAAGGATTGGGACATATTATGTAGTGGACTGTGTTGGTTGGTTTATTCTAGGAGAATACTTTGGTTGTTGGATTGGCTGTTGAATGGGTTATTAGATAGTTTGCTGATATGGGACATGAGGAATTTGGTATTGAATCAGTTATGGTTGAAACTGATTATGGGTTTGAAAATTTTGTTGAGGGTATGGGTTGAGACATTTTTTTGTGTTAGTTATTGATTGTCCTTCTAACAGAAGCATGGGTGTTTATTGTACCTTGGATTGAAGGTGTTTTGGTATTGTTATGAAATTTCATTGTATTAACTTCTTCTGGTGGTAATCTTAAAATAACATCCTTTATAGAAAGAATGGTTGGGCAATTATCAGTATTTTGGTCATGTTTGTCACAAATTGTACAAACATGCTCAACAATTTGGGTTTTATGGACCTTTATAAGATCGATCTCCTCAACATTCCTAGTGAGCACATCAAGTTTTGCTTTAAGGTTTTATTATTATCCAAGATTGTTCATTCCACTAGATTTGGGTGGCTTCTCATATTAATGTGATGTTCCCCATATTTGGTTCTTTTCATAAAGATTTAATAGATAATTGTAATCATTATTTGGGACTTTGTTTTTGAAGGTTCCATTACACATCATGTGAATGAATTATTTGTTTCTTGGCCCTAACCCTTCATAAAAAATTATCACTTGTTCTCGGATTAAGAAACCATGGTGTGGTACCCTATTTAAAGTGTCCTTGAACCTTTCCCATGTTTCATAGAATGTTTCTCCCTTTATTTCAAAAAAGTTTTGGATGATATTTTTAAGTACAATTATTTTGTAATGCGGAAGTATTTTTTATAGATAATCATTGTAATTTGTCCCAAGAGTGAATGGATGCTGGTATCAAATTGTTTAACCAATCTTTTGTTAGTCCTTCTGAGAAAATGGAAAGAGTCTCATTTTAGCAGATTCAATTTTATTTGGAGGGCACATGGTTTCGACAATGTCATTGAATTTTTTAACATGGGGGTAAGGCATCTAAGACTCCATCCCATAAAAGGTTGGATGGAGCTTTAGGACATGGGGTTTGAAGACATATTGGGCTTATCCTAAGTTATCATGCCTAATGCGTGAGGGTATATTGGTCTAGGCTGGTGTGAGGTAGTCATTCTGGGTTTGGTCTGCAACAATTCCCAAGTTAGGGTCTTGCCCATTTTGGTTTCTATTTGGGTTCCCTCCCTGGTTTATGATTTGGTTTTGTGGAAGATTCTCCATTGTATTGAAATCAATGTTTGAATCTGAAGTATTAGGAAGAATATGATCTAATGGAAAGATACCCCTATGTGTACTTGACTCCCCATCCCCAGGACTATCCACCTTAACTAGGTGATTTGAATGGTCACAGGTGTAGGAAGACTTGAACCAAGAAAAGAGAAAAAAATAAAAAGGAGAAAAGATAAGAGAATTGGGATGAGAAAAGAGAAATGGGGGAGAATTGAAATAAGTTCTACGGTGACTTACTTGGTCCCTGTAAATGGCTCAAAAATTTGGTTTCTCCAAAATTTACCCAAGAAATATGGTTAAAGCGGTCACTTGGAGTGAAACATGGGTTATCGAATCATGAGGGACCGAGGATGTAACCTATAGATGATATGATTTGATGGAAGGATTTGGATAGGAAGTTTCCAACTTGGGTTTGAAGTGATTGTATTATTAAATGATATTTTTATAGACTTAAGTTAATTCAATTTAAAAATAATGAGTCTATCCATGGTTATCTCATGCTGTGGATTGGATGCATTTCCTTTTAAATTATTTCAATTTCTTAAATTTGAGTGTTTCCTTCAATTAAATATGAACATCCCAAATCACTCCCTAATTTTTAGTTTTCACTATCCTATGTATATTCAACTATACACTTTTAGGATCATATTTATGAGCACTACAAGTTATAGGATCTTTTTATCACTCGACATGTGTATCCTTAAAATTGTTGAGTTCAAAGGAGAAGGTACATCGTTGAATTAAAATATCAAAAATAGAATTGATTAATAATTATTAAAATGATAAATAAAATCCAATCCATCTGATTTATACTACCTTGAATCAAACCACTATATGGTTATCCCTCCATTGATGATATTATATTAATGGAAGCAGGTAGTAGACTCATGAGGGTGGAATTGGAGAAGAAAAAGAAATAATAATCACTCCACCGTTTTTGTGAAGAGTTTCACAAAAGGTTATGTGAATAGCCTCACTTCTTAAGGAAAAGATATCAATATGATATGGATAATGAAATAATAAATAAAAAATAAGAATAATAAAAACATTTATTGATTAAATTAAGGTGAACGAAAAATTTACAAGGGAAAAATTGACGATGCGATTACAAAACGAAAGCATGAAATTACAATTGAAATGAAAATATGGATCCAATTATCTTTACCCCCAGCTACTTATATATGAATATTTAGAGCCTTATGTAATACCAACACCAATACATTCCTCACCATTAATTGAGAGAGTCAAAAGTAGGGTGAGAAAATCAAGGGAAATTTGACGTTTTGTAGTTGACATAGAAAATCATCCAGATTCATCCCCATTGCTGATGTGTGAATTTGTAACTAAATATGGTCAAATAAAAAGTGTTTTTATAAAGTAAATATATTCTTACATGTTTCATATAACATATTTTAAAATTTTAAGAAAATTAGACTAGCCGTTTGGAGGTTATTCTTGATCTAGTGGGATGACTTTATGGGCGTTCAAATTTGGCCCACCTTTTAAATGTCAACTTGGGCTCCCTTTATCTCCATGAAAACTTCAGAATTAGATCTGAACATAGATGAATGAAATGATAATAATATTTTTCTATTTATTCAGTTAAAATTTTAGCTTCATTGGGCTTTGATTGTGAGCCCCACTTTTGTTTGTTGGGCCTTTGGTTCATTATTATTTGTTCAGAAAATTTCTACATTCATGACCAAAAATATTCATCCTACCTGGGGATTCATCCATCGATTGTAAAAGAAAAAATGTTCCAAACAAAGTAATAAATAATATCCCAAAATATCAAATTAAAAAAATTAAATAAATGAATTTCACAAATAGATGATTGATTGAGCCCAAATTTTCACTTTAAATACAAATTTCACTTGTGATGAGAAATGAACATAAATTTATAAAATGCACTAAAATTGTTGTTTATGGACTTTAAAACACATGAATATTAATATATAATCAATTAATATTATCCCTTTTTAGTGGTTAATCACACCCCCAACTTGAGTTTTTCTAGTCTCAAGTAAAATGTATCTAAAAAATATAAAATTGAAGTGCATTTTTCAAAAACATTTTAACAAATATTGCTCATAAAAACATCATTACAAACAATCATGAAACCTTTCAAAATCATTTAAAAAAATATATGTCCACAAGCATATCCCAAGACTAAGCCCATTCCTTTATTCAAGTTTATTTCAATATTTCATCCAATTTCAATTAAGCATGATGATGTGTTGTGTATCCAAAAGACATGGGGCCTATTTTCTTGTTCAAGGGGAAAGAAATGGAAGTGCCAAGTGGGAATAACATTAAAAATTAATATGGGTATCAATTTTTTTTGTTTTTATTTTTATTTTTGTTTTTTTGAACCACAATAGATATGAAAAGACTAAATCTAGGAAAGACAAATATGGATTCACAATCCCCAAGTGCTGGACACCACACATATTGTCAATTCTTTGATCTATAATAGAGATATAAAGCCTAACTCTTGGAAAGACAATTATGGAGTCATGATCCCCAAGTTCCAAACACCACACGTTTAGACAAAACATTTCTCTATGGGGTATTTATTTCAATTGCTTTTTTGGATACTCAAATTAAACTAATAGTGACCCCAAACCGTATGTTATGATGAAAGGGACCCAAGAACTCGAATTTACACCCAAGATCAAATGAGTGTGCATTGTGGAATTTTTATTAAGAGGATGAAAATGTAAAAATTGAAAAATCAAATCAGATTACCACACTTTCCAAAAACTATGCTCATGAACTTAAACATGCATTAAAATCAGAATCAAGTCATTCAAAATATTTTTACATTCAGTTTTCAGGATTCCCAATGTACATTAACACATTAAATAATAATGAATCAATTAATTTTTTTTCAGATTTTCACTCCCCCAAACTTAGAATGACACTGCCCTCAGTTTTGAAAAAAAATAGAAGAGAGAGATAAAAATTGGGAATAAATAGGGGAATAATGTGATTTGAAATGAATTCATGGAATAGAATCACCTGGTTTAAAGTTGATGACAATCAAAAAGTAGTTGATCACATTAGATTCATGTCACAAGTGAACTGCTCAGGGATTATTGAAGGTAGGTTTTAATTCTAGAAGGCATGTGTTTCATTTGAAAATTTAAAAATTTTTCAACTACAAAATCTCATACACAAGAAACATTAGATCCCATTGGAAACCCCAAGGGGGTTCCATAAAACAAAAAAAATAAAAAAATAAAGGAAAAACATACTTTTTTATTTTTAAATTCCAAACTCTATGTTAATGGATAGGTAAAATATGGGTTTGCTCATAGAAAGCACTTTTTTTAATGTTATTATCTCTACATAAACCCTAAATATAACAATTTTTGTCTGGTTCATAGGTTGGATCATTTAGATCCTCCTTTTTTCTTTTTTATTGAATGTTTCAATGAATGGTTTTAATCTATGACCATTTACTTTGAGGATATGATTTCTGATGGGGTCTTGAATCTCTACTACTCTATGGGGGTATATATGATGCACTATGTAAGGCTTTGAACATCTCAAACTTAACTTACCTGGGTTTAAATGAAGTTTGGAACTATACAAGAGCACAAATTTTCCTGGTTCAAATTTTTTGACTTTGAGATTCCCAGATTGGTAGTCTTGAACTCTACATTTATTGATCCTTGAATTTGCATAAAACTCCATCCTAAGTTCCTAAAGTTTGTTAATGTCTAATTTCCTCTTTATTTCGGCCAACAAAATGTCAAAGTTCATTTTTTTGATTGCCCATAAGTTGGTATTTTAAATTTCAATAGGTAAATGTCAAGATTTTTTATATACCAACCTATATGGTGACATGCCTAGAATGGATTTGAATGTAGTACGATATTCCCAAAGTGCATCCAAGAGTTTCTCGGACCAATCTTTTATTGATGGATTCATAGTTTTTCTAGAATTTTCTTAATTTCCCTATTTTCAAACTTAGCTTGACCATTAGTTTGAGGATGTTAGGTATTGGAAACTTTATAAGAAATACCATACTTAAACATGAGTGATGATAAGGGAAGATTGCAGAAATGGGTTCCACAATCACTAATGATAGCCCTAGGAATTCGAAATCTAGAAAAGATGTGTTATTTAAGGAATATAATCACAACTTGATGGAATTTGAGTTTTTGGGAATGGACTCAACCCATATTGATACATAATAAAAAACTAAGATTATGTAGAGATATACCCTAGATATTGGGAAGGGTCCCATGAAATCAATTCCCCAACAGTCAAATATTTCACCAAATAGAATGGGTGTAAGGGGTATTTTATTTATTTTGTTTATGGATCATAATTACTGACATCGAGGACAACATTGGCAGAATTTTTAGGAATCCTTAGTAAGGTTAGGAAAAAGGAAACCACTTTAGAGGACATTTGAAGTTGTTTTATTTGTGGAAAAGTGGCCTCCACATGCCTCTTTATGACAGAATTTAAGATTGGATTCTTACTCAGACTCAGGAACACATATCCTACTGACTTGATCAAGAAAGAACTTGAAGAGGTGTGGATAATCAAACACATAGTGTTTGAAATCAGAAAGTAATTTCCTTTTATATTGGGTCCCAAGGAATTTTGGAATGTCTACCACAACCAAATGGTTTTCTATGTCAGCATACCATGGGTAATCACTCACAGAATAGAGGTGCTCATTTAGAAATGAATTAGACACAAAAAGGTGATGTGAGTTTTATTTGAATTCTATAATATAGAGGTGATCAACTAAAACATTTTAAACAACCTTTTTATCCTTAATGATTAAATCAAACTCTTGAAGAAGAAGGACCCACCTAATCAATCTAGCCTTAGCATCTTGTTTTTGGAAAAAGTATTTTATAGTTGAATGATCGGTGAAGATAGTGATGGGGGATCCTAAGATATAGGACCTGAATTTATCTAAGGAAAAGACAAAAATAATTAACTCTTTCTCAATGGCAGTGTAGTTGATTTGTGCACCATTTAATGATTTACTTGCATAAGAAATAACAAATGGAGTTTTCTCACAACATTTTCCTAAAACAACTCCTACAATGAAGTTACTTGCATCACACATGAGTTATAATGGAAGTTTATAACTTGGATATTGTATGATAGGTGGAGATGTAAGAGATTTATTGAGAGTTGAGAATGACTCCTCATAGGTTTCTGCCCATATAAATGGACATATTTCACTAGCTGAGCACAAAGTGGTTGAGAAATTTAGTGGAAATTCCAATTGAACCTTCTATAGAAACCAACATGTTCAAAGAAGTACCTCACATACTTTATAGTTTTTATAGAGTTAAGGAAAATAATAATATCAACCTTATATTTATCAATTTAAATCCCTCCACTAGAGACCAGATAACCTAGAACAAGTCCTTATTTTACCATGAAATGGATTTTTTTTAGTTTAGGATGATATTCTTATCCTCACATCTATACAGAACCCTTTAAACATTTATTATGAATCCCTCAAAATTATCCCTGAATATGGATAACTCATCCATAAATACCTCTAAACAATCCCCCACCATGTCCGAGAAGATTCCCATCATACACCGTTTGAAGGTACTAGGGGCATTACATAACCCAAAGGGAATGATTTTAAAGGCAACAATGCCAAATGGACAGGTTAATATTGCTTTTCCTTGATCTTCTAAAGAGAATTAAATTTGATTATACCCTGATAATCCATCTTTAAAGTAGTGGAAATTATGACCCGCCACTCTCTCAAGGACTTGATCAATGAAGGGAAAGGGGAAATGGTCATTATTAGGGTATGAGTTTTACTTCCTATAGTCAATGCACACTCTCCATCCACTATTGACCCTTGTGGGGAGAAGATCACCATCATCATTGGTAATCACAGTGATTCCATCCTTCTTTGGAATAACATGAATTGGGCTTACCCACTCACTCTTAGCAATGAGATAGATGATACCAACTTTTAACAACTTAAGAAGTTATTTCCTTACCAAGTCCATAAGATTGGGATTGAGTCTTCTCTGAGGTTGATGACATGGTTTAGATTTAAATTCTATAACAATACCATGAGTCCCAATGAGAGGGATAATCCCAAGAATATCAGAAAGGGTCTATCCAATTGCTCTCTTATGCTTTCCTAGGACATCCAGAAGCATCCTTTCTTGATAGCATTCAAGAGAGAAAGAAATGACAACAAGAATGTTTTGATTTCCCCCTAAGATTGAATACTTGAGTGATGAAGGTAGGACCTTAAATTTGATATCAGATTGGTTAACACATCCCAAATAAGGATTGGACTTTGCATCAAACTCAATTTGTTTTTCTAGATTTCTTAACAGAATGGGTTCCTTTGGAACAAAATTTACAGTATCCACATTGGATAGATAAGTGTCAAGAATGGGTATGGACTCGATTTTATTGATTTCAGAAATGGTATCATTGATTTTTGATCCTGGAAAATCATCAAGGGAGTTGTCTAAAATAGATTTAATATAAGGAGTCAAATTTCACTCATATTAAAAAAGAAAATAAATCTCATCTTGAATTAGACATCCTTCAATAATTCCTCTATGTTCCTCTGGATCATAATCAACAATAGATATCTAATTAACCTCATGGATCTCTTAATAATCCACAATTTGAGAGTTTTTATTGTAGATGTTTGGATCAAGTCACATGTTTCCAAAGGTTATTTTCATGTTCCCATTCCTAACTTGGATGAATGAATTTATTATTACTAAGAATGGTCAACCAAGGATTATGGGGGTTTTCTCTCTAGGATATAAGCTTAGGTGATTTTCTAGGACAATGAAGTCAGCAAGGTAAATGAAATTTTCAACTTTCACCAAAACATCTTTTAATATCCCCTTAAGAACCCGAACATTACGATCTGTAAGTTGGAGTGTGACAGAAGTTGGTTGGAGATATTCATGCCCAAAATGAAAATACATGGAATATGGAATGAGGTTCACAACAGCTCCTAGATCACAAAGGGATTTGAAAAATTTATTCTCTCCTAACTCAACATTAATGTATAGACATCCTGAATCTTTCAACTTAGAAGGAATGGTCACTTGAATGATGGTACTCACATTATCATCCAAAAGGAATTAGTTTTAATGCAAAAATTTCCTTTTAAAAGTACACAAGTCCTTAAGGTAATTTGAATAGGAATGAATGGATTGGATTGTATCTAGAAGGGAAATTTTCATATTAACCTGAGAGAAGATTTCCCTCCATGACTCATTCAGTTTAGGTTTAGATTTTCCTCTCATACATTGGGGGAAGGTTGCAGATTGTTTGATTGTTTGGTGAGGTTATGGTTCTTTCACATTGTAGAGACCCGAAGCTTGACGTATATGGAAATTACATTAATTTTGCGGAATAATTAATACATAACAAAAACAGACACACAAGGATCGTAATAGTTTAGTGTCTTTGGAAACTTGGAACGTAATCTTATAATTGTGGTGAAAGATCTTCAACATCTCCCATAAAGATATTCCACTTTTTGTTTCCTTACCTAAAACCTTTCTTTTAATCCTGGGGGAAAATAAAACATAAAAAGGGTGAGCTCAAATGCTCAGTAGGGGTAAGCATGGATAAAATAAAACATACCATATACATTTGAACTTAAAAACATGAACATAATGTATAAGGCCCCAGCCTTAAACCTTACTTAATCTTGAGTTATTACAAGATTACACATTGAGGATCTTTTCAGGTTTAGAGTTTTAGAGAATTAGATCATAAAACTTGCATTACATTCCACATTTAAACAAAGTGGTTACATAGAAGATAGTATTCATTTTTTCCATCAACAGAAACATATTTAAAAAGAAAGCATGGATTCTTTCTTGACACATCCTTGACACTATCATCACATCATGTACTTTTCCCTTGACCTGTGAAAAACATTTCAAAAACTTGGGATGAGCATAAAAATCTCAGTAAGATTTATAAAAATATGGAAAGGAAACATGAGTTCATATATACATTAGAATGAAAGCATAATTTACCCATAAAACATAGGCATATCAAATAGAAATCATAATACATAAAAGGTATCTTGAGGCATTCATAACATTCTTACATAGGGAGTAACCCTCTTGGTTACTTTTGGAATACCCACCACAGTATATACCCTAAATCTCTTCGGAGAAACCTTAACGTTTCACTCCTTTGAGTTACCCAATGCATCGGAGAGCTATATCGGGCTCACCCGCCCTTAGTTTATCACGGAACCACCTGTTTTCATAACAATGCCCAAGAACCATAACATAAACGTATCACATAAAATATGCATAAAGTAAACATAAAATTTCCACATTTCAATCACAATATAACATTTTAGGATATTGAAATAATGAATCCATTCAAAAAGAAACCATTTCCAAAACCATTTAAAACATTTAATAAAGAGATTTTGAATCAGAGTGTCCCATACCACCTTGAAGCTTTTAAAATTTTAAACCATTAATATCCATATAAATAAATACTTAAAACCACTTTAAAAACATGGATATTAATAATAACAAATAATTAAAACATTTAAAGCGATATTTTGGTTAAAGGGGTTCTACCAAAATTAGAGACACTTGAATACAATAATTGAGGAATAACATTTAGTCAGAACTTTATAATATCATGAGAATAAATGGATTCATGATATAATATTCCAAAGGACAGTATAAACACCATATAAGAGTGAATTGGTGCATAACAACAATGAAGTCTCAGTAGAAATGTCAAATGTGATGAATTCCCTTATAAAGAAGGTATCCTTAAATTAAGGATAATTCAATCTCAAAATTATGTGTGACAAATATAAATACACCCAATATAAGTGGATATTAAGTGTAAAACAATAAAAGTTCATTCTAACATATTCAAAAGATGACATATTCAATAACTACATGTTGAACCCAAAGAAATCGAAATTGGGTTAAAAAGTTCCCTTGGTAAAATTCGACAGCCTAATAGCATCACTTCAAAATTCAAAAAATGAGTTGATGAGAGATAAAAAGGGAATCTCATCACTTGGACATAAAATTTAAATCAATAAGGATATAAAAGAACATATCACAACATAATAGTATGTGAATTAAAAGACATAACAAAAGAAGTCCTTTAAAAAAGGGGAGGGTGAAAGGTCCCCTTACCGAGTTGGGTAACTTTCGAAATGTACACCCCACAGAAGAAGGGTAATACAATGAAGATGTGAATACCCATAAATGAAATTATACTACAAAAAGTGTTCAATAATGGGCAGTACATACACCACTCAAAGGAAATTGTGGCAAATGTAGCATAAGTCTCACGGGAATAAAAGTGAGATGAAAAATACCTTATAAAAACTCGGAAGCCTAACGACGCCACTTAAAACTTCCAAAATGGATTGATGAGAGGAAATAGGGTATCTCATCACATTACCATAAAATTTACAAAGAGAGGAATATAAAAGAACATCCCCCATCATAACAAAGAGGATCTTAAAAGAAGTGACATAAAGGAGAGTACTTAAAAAGAAAGAGAGAGGTTATATCTCTTACGAAAATTCGGCAGCCTAACGGCACCAATCAAAACTTCCAAAATGGATTGATGAGAGAGAATAGGGTCTCTCATAATTTGAACATAAAAATTACAGTAAGAGTAATATAAAAGAACATCCCAATAACAAGAAAGATGAGCTTTAAAAGGAATGACATACAAGATTATACTTAAAAAGAAAGAGAGGAGTAGGATCCCTTACCTCGGGTCCGACTTGACTCGATCGTTCTTTAATCTCCTGAATAATAAACTTGAGTTAATTTCTACTTCCTTAAGAACCTTTTTCAAGTTCATTATTCCTTTTATATCACTTATTACCATGTCATAAACATTATGTAATCATTTAGGTTAATAATATTTGTTTTGTCGATATTTGGTTCTTAAGTCGAAAGTGGACTTCTTAAAATTACATGTTGTTCGTGTGGCCAAATGTTCATTATATCCAGAATTTTATTCATGATGTATATATCATATATATCATATATATCCAGTATATTAATTCATTTATAATATTACATAACATTTAGAGTTAAGAAATGAAATGCACCGTTCATGGAGACGGTAAGTCGTACGTACGCATGAACGCTACTTCCATTTCTATTTCATATTTAATGGAATTAAAACATAATGATACATAATAGTATTTTAATTCCAGTATGGTATCATATATAATATCATTAAATATATCCTTTATACATACCAAATATGGTATTAACGAATAAAATCACTTTGAGGGGGCGGTAGTCCGCACTTCCTTAAATGAAGATATCGCGTTTACCCATAATGGAAACCATAAAGGTATGAAATAAATAAAAAATATAGAAGATTAAGTAAAACATAAACATATTAGATATCATATATAAATATAGTGTCATCTTAATGGACACCTTTGAAGGTGTTAGAATAATGTTGAACAATCATCGTTTCAGGAGGCAGAAATTCGCCATCCACGGAAACAATATGTTCTTTAAACATTAGATGTATGTGTGTGTAAGTGTAGCTCTAATAATTCTTATAAAAACATCCTAGTATTTTTAATATACTGTAGTTGTTACAAAAGAAATTAATAAAAATAGTTTAGGGGGTTGGAGAAGTAAAATAAAACAAAAGGACTCAAGTGAAGACATTACCTTAAAATCGGGTAACTTCTTTTGATTTGAGCTCAAAGGCTTCCTTGGAAAGGATTATGCCCAAAGTGAGGCTTCAAGGAGTTATATAGGGATGTGGAGAGACAAAATGGGTAGGGTTTGTCCGATCCAAAGGCTTTGGAAGTGTGGGTAAGGAGGTAGAGGTGGGGGCCTTTTATAAGAGGAGAGGAGGGGCACTCTTGGAAAGGTATAAAATGTAACATTATTTCCAAATGAGTTTCGGATTTTAATGGTCCCACATTGATGTGTTTCGAGGATAAGGTGATAAGGGATCTAAATCCATCCATCCACTAGGTTTTGTACATGTGTAGGTCTTAGATTTTACATTATCTTTCCATTTTATTTAAATCGTTAAATAATGAGGTCATCGCTGCATCATCATGATGTCATAAATAATTTAATTTATTTAATGTCTAAAAATTATAAAAAAATACTATGATGTAGGAAATATTTTTAGCTTTACAATGAATATTTATAGTCCAAAAGATCATTTATTTAGACAAAACTAAAATATTTTACATAGGTGATACATTCTTTGTCACATTTAACATTTTTTAAAAATAAATAGATAAAAAGTCACTTTCTCACAAAAGTGATTCCATGGGCCCCCCAAGTTTGGCACAAGGCATCCCATGGTTGGCCATGAGACAACTAGTAGCCTTAGGACACATTTTGTGGTCATTTTTTTATTATTATGATATTATCTTATTATCTTTAACTACCTGATTACTCATTAATCAAAATAATTAAAGATAATTACCGTCGTTACTATTCATAATGTCCAAAAACAAAATAGTATTAATTACATAATTTGGACCTTATGATTCCAAATATTTAATTCATTTTACCAAATTACAAACACATAAATTGCAATAATTAATTTAAAAAAACTTCCCGTTGTCAAAACAAATAGCGGGTTTTTTTAGAAATAATATTTATGAAAAGTTTAGCACTTGTTTACGCCTAATTCCAAAGTGAAATTAATCCCAATGACCATCATTGAATTACATGGTAAAAATAAATTCTAATTAAACTTTAAAACAAATTAAAAAGATAATATAACCATATAATTAAATTATATGAAAAAGTAGTTTTGATGTAAAATGCAGTATTTTTCACTATTCATTGAAAAATGAACATTGTCAGAAAAATACCAAAAATTAACCCAAGGTAAATTTCAATGTCCCAATAATAAATAATATGTTTATTTTGAAAAATAGAGCTTATAAAATTTTCAAAAAGTGGATTTAAAAGGGGTTCTCCATCAAAAGGCGGTTAATCGACCTTTTAAAGAATATTAGAATGTTTTCGCTTAAAAACTGGATTCATTTTCATTTTTAATCCTCTAAAATTTATTGTAAAGAGTAAAAATATTTGAAAAACATATATAATTATTTTGTAGTTAGTTCTGTTCATTCCCGCCATTACAACGGCTATGCGTTAACTACCATTTAAAATAATATTATTTTATTATTAGAGTGCAACGTAAGATTCCCAAGAAACTCGTTGTTGCCTGTTGGGTATGCCATCGAGCATAGTATCTCCTTTAAAGTAATATTAATATTTTATTCACAAATATGGATAAATATAAAGATGTCATATTATTTATTTACCTAGGGTGTTACATCCTTCCTCCCATTTGGGAATTGCGTCCTCGCAATTTTAAAATTGGGCTTGGAAACATCCTTGAAAGTCCCACATCGGAACAAGAGTCGGTAAAACAATCACTTTAAAATAAAGAAAGATAAGTACAAATGTCACCCGAGTTAACCCATACTAGGATTCCAAGTATGAAAATATGGATATGGAGGAAAAAACAAAGGGTCATGTTCCGATGGAGAGTGATAGAAAACATGTTTAGGAGAAAGTTAACCACAAGAAAATCACAAACTTGTGATGGGTTAAACGGTATTCGATTCCCCAGTAGGAAAAGTTAATAGAAAACATTTTTGTTTTAAGTTAATTTTTATTGAGGAATTTATTCATAAGGAAACATAATCACTTATCATGTTGACTTTCAACTTTTATTAGATTCCTTACACAAACTCATATTTTCTCCAAAAGACGAGTATTTAGGAAGACTTGTTCACATTAAGAGTACTATAATCAACTTCTAGAGAATCACCTAATCCAAAAAAGAGAACTATATAATTCCCATGTCTTTAGACTTTAACCAAAACCAAAACCAAAAAGTTTAGTACAAGATCAGATAATCCAGAAAAGGATAACCCTTTATAAAAAGAAAATCTATGCTTAATCTCCAAAATTTGTCCAACAAAACCCAAAGTTCAATGAGGACCATTCGATAAACAATTTGTCCATAAAATTATTCAAAGTAAACCAAACTAAGGTTGAAACCCAAATATTTGAAGGATTTAGTCACATAGTCTTCCAAGTTAAATCATAACATTTATCTCCAAACAACATCAGTTGCTCCTAAAGTCTCGTATTGAAAAGTAATTAACCTAATCACATATCCTCCATGATAGGTTAATAATTTCCATAGATAACCCAAAATCAGATCATTATAGATTCATAAGATCATCTAACTAAAAAGAATTAGTTAAACTAACCAGGGACTTCACGTAGTCCAGTGGTAGGCGATAAATACCAGTTGCACTTTGGTTGTGGGTTCGATTCCCGTAGCTTTGTCCGACGCGACGGGTTGTCACACGGTCTGCGTGTTGTCCTTTTTCCAAAACTATATAATTATCAAATCATTCCCCAAAAAGAGATAAAATCATCAAAAATAACCATAAAATAATTTAACCTCGATTTTATCTCATGCCTTTCACTTCCATCATAACATGTAGTAACCCATAATTACCTCAAAAGTAAGGATCATATAAACCCAAATGGTTCTTTATAAATATGTCCACAAAAGAATAGATAATTATTCCTTGAATAAAATTTTCATATGTTAAATATCAGGGTTATACATACTATAAAAAGTCTTCTAATGTAACCCCATCATCAAAAGAGACTTAATACTCTTAAGAATTTCACCATAACTCTTGAAGCCCTTATATGTTGACTTCTTACTCACTCAACATTCTTCATGATCCATTAACAATTCCTTGCCAACTTATTCTGAAATACTTCTTTCCTACAAACAAAATCATGAATCATATCCTAATATTCCAAAATAGGAAAACAAAAGTTCTGAAATAATCCATACCTTTGATTGGTCATTATAAGCTTCTTCATCCTCAATCGGAATGGCATTAGGTATTGGTAAACGAATATTTGTACGATCTTGGTGATCCCATTCATGAAACTTCTTCATAGGACATGTGTTTGCATAATGACCATGCACCCCACATTTAAAACATTCAATTGATCCCTCAGAAATAACTTCTTTCCCTTTCCTCGAGTCAACTGGATGCTTCCTTTTTACATGGAAGGTTCTTGATTTATGACCTTCATTTCCACATCTATAGAATATTTCTATCCCTTTGAAACATTTTCCTAGGTGTTTCTTTCCACATCTTTGACACATAGGTTTTTGAACACACTTACCTTTATGATTATCACCTGTAGTTCTGTAGGGAATTGTTTCTCGCATATATGATGCCTTAGATAAATCACCAAGGTTTAGGTGGTAAATAATGACTCCAGATAGTTGGTTGAGGATAATCACAAGAGTTCTCATTGCAGCCCCCATATCATTCAGTTGCTTGCTCAAAAAACTGTCACAGTTTCCTTCACATCCACTGTTACTTTGGTGCCTTCTAGATCCAGCCATTTACTAAAACCAAAAAGGTTAGTGTGAGTATATCAACAAAACCATCATATACTAATGAGGAAGATAAACACTAAGATATACTTACTCATTCACTTTATCTAAAACTAGGACTCTTTCTGAAATCTTATCCATTATGGTACTGTCACTTATGCTTAGAGAATACCCTAACCTCTAAAGTTATCTAAACCGACCTTTGATACCAACTATAAGGCCCCAGCCTTAAACCTTACTTAATCTAGAGTTATTACAAGATTACACATTGAGGATCTTTTCAGGTTTAGAGTTTTAGAGAATTAGATCATAAAACTTGAATTATATTCCACATTTAAACAAAGTGGTTACATAAAAGATAGTATTCATTTTTTTCCATCAACAGAAACATATTTAAAAAGAAAGCATGGATTCTTTCTTGACACATCCTTGACACTATCATCACATCATTTACCTTTCCCTTGACATGTGAAAAAATTTCAACAACTTGGGATGAGCATAAAAATCTCAGTAAGAGTTATAAAAATATGAAAGGAAACATGAGTTCATATATACATTAGAATGAAATCATACTTTACCCATAAAACATAGGCATATCAAATAGAAATCATAAGACATAAAAGGTATCTTGAGGAATTCATAACATTATTACGTAGGGAGTAACCCTCTTGGTTACATTTGGAATACCCACCACAGTATATTCCCTAAATCTCTTCGGAGAAACCTTAACGTTTCACTCCTTCACGTTACCCAATGCATTGGAGAGCTATATCGGGCTCACCCGCCCTTAGTTTATCACGGAACCACCCGTTTTCATAACAATTCCCAAGAACCATAACATAAATGCATCACATAAAACATGCATAAATTAAACATAACATTTCCACATTTCAATCACAATATAACATTTTAGGATATTGAAATAATGAATCCATTCAAAAAGAAACCATTTCCAAAACCATTTAAAACATTTAATAAAGAGATTTTTGAATCAAAGTGTCCCATACCAACTTGAATATTTTAAAATTTTAAACCATTAATATCCATATAAATAAATCCTTAAAACCACTTTGAAAACATGGATATTAATAAGAACAAATAACTAAAACATTTAAAGCGATATTTTGGTTAAAGGGGTTCTACCAAAATTAGAGACACTTGAATACAATAATTGAGAAATAACATTTAGTCAGAACTTTATAATATCATGAGAATAAATGGATTCATGATATAATATTCCAAAGGACAGTATATATACCATATAAGAGTGAATTGGTGAATAACAACAATGAAGTCTCAGTAGAAATGTCAAATGTGATGAATTCCCTTATAAAGAAGGTATCCTTAAATTAAGGATAATTCAATCTCAAAATTATGTGTGACAAATATAAATACACCCAATATAAGTGGATATTAAGTGTAAAATAATAAAAGTTAATTCACACATATTCAAAAGATGACATATTCAATAACTACATGTTTAACCCAAAGAAATCGAAATTGGGTTAAAAAGTTCCCTTGGTAAAATTCAACAGCCTAACGGCATCACTTCAAAATTCAGAAAATGAGTTGATGAGAGATAAAAAGGGAATCTCATAACTTGGACATAAAATTTACATCAATAAGGGTATAAAAGAACATATCCCAACATAATAGTATGTGAATTAAAAGACATAACAAAAGAAGTCCTTTAAAAAAGGGGAGGGTGAAAGGTCCCCTTACCGAGTTGGGTAACTTTCGAAACGTACACCCCATGGAAGAAGGGTCATACAATGAATATGTGAATACCCATAAATGAAATTATACTACACAAAGTGTACAATAATGGGAAGTACATACACCACTCAAAGGAAATTGTGGCAAATGTAGCATAAGTCTCTCGGGAATAAAAGTGAGATGAAAAATCCCTTACGAAAACTCGACAGCCTAACAACGCCACATAAAACTTCCAAAATGTATTGATGAGAGGAAATAGGGTATCTCATAACATTACCATAAAATGTACAGTGAGAGGAATATAAAAGAATATCCCCCATCATAACAAAGAGGAGCTTAAAAGAAGTGACATAAAGGAGAGTACTTAAAAAGAAAGAGAGAGGTTATATCTCTTACAAAAATTCGGCAACCTAACGACGCCACTCAAAACTTCCAAAATGGATTTATAAGAGAGAATAGGGTCTCTCATCATTTGAACATAAAAATTACAGTAAGAGTAATATAAAAGAACATCCCAATAATAATAAAGATGAGCTTTAAAAGGAATGACATAAAAGATTGTACTTAAAAAGAAAGAGAGGAGTAGGATCCCTTACCTCGGGTCCGACTTGACTCGATCGTTCTTTAATCTCCTGAATAATAAACTTGAGTTAATTTCTAATTCCTTAATAACCCTTTTCAAGTTCATTATTCCTTTTATACCACTTATTACCATGTCATAAAAAATATTTAATCATTTAAGTTAATAATATTTGTTTTGTCGATATTTGGTTCTTAAGTCGAAAGTGGACTTCTTACAATTACATTTTGTTAGTGTGGCCAAATGTTCATTATATCCAGAATTTTATTCATGATTTATATATCATATATATCATATATATCCAGTATATTCATGCATTTATAATATTACATAACATTTAGAGTTAAGAAATGAAATGCACCGTTCATGGAGATGGTAAGTCGTACGTACGCATGAACGCTACTTCCATTTCTATTTCATATTTAATGGAATTAAAATATAATGATACATAATAGTATTTTAATTCCAGTATGGTATCATATATAATATCATTAAATATATCCTTTATACGTACCACATATGGTATTAACGAATCAAATCACTTTGAGGGGGCGGTAGTCCGCACTTCCTTAAATGAAGATATCGCGTTTACCCATAATGGAAACCATAAAGGTATGACATAAATGAAAAATACAGAAGCTTAAGTAAAACATAAACATATTAGATATCATATATAAATATAGTGTCATCTTAATGGACACCTTTTAAGGTGTTAGAAGAATGTTGAACAATCATCATTTCGGGTGGCAGAAATTCTCCATCCACGAAAACAGTATGTTCTTTAACCATTAGATGTAGGTGTGTGTAAGTGTATCTCTAATACTTCTTATAAAAACATCCTAGTATATTTAAGATACTGTAGTTGTTACAAAATAAATGAATAAAAAGAGTTTAGGGGGTTGGAGAAGTAAAATAAAACAAAAGGACTCAAGTGAAAACATTACCTTAAAATCGGGTAACTTCCTTTGATTTGAGCCCAAAGGCTTCCTTGGAAAGGATTCTGCCCAAAGTGAGGCTTCAAGGAGTTATAGAAGGATGTGGAGAGACAAAATGGGCAGGGTTTGGCCTAGCCAAAGGCTTTGGAAGTGTGGGTAATGAGGTAGAGGTGGGGGCCTTTTATAAGAGGAGAGGAGGGGCACTCTTGGAAAGGTATAAAATGTAACATTATTTCCAAATGAGTTTCGGATTTTAATGGTCCCACATTTATGTGTTTCGAGCATAAGGTGATAAGGGTTATAAATTCACCTATCCAATAGGTTTTTGACATTTGTAGGTCTTATATTTTACATTATATTTTCATTTTATTTAAATCGTTAAATAATGAGGTCATCGCTGCATCATCATGATGTCATAAATAATTTAATTTATTTAATGTCTAAAAATTATAAAAAAATAATATGATGTAGGAAATATTTTTATCTTTCCAATGAATATTTATAGTCCAAAATATCATTTATTTAGACAAAATTAAAATATTTTACATAGGTGATACATTCTTTGTCACATTTAACATTTTTTAAAAATAAATAGATAAAAAGTCACTTTCTCACAAAAGTGATTCCATGGGGCCCCCAAGTTTGGCACAAGGCATCCCATGGTCGTCCATGAGACAAAAAGTAGCCTTAGGACACATTTTGTGGTCATTTTTTATTATTATAATATTATCTTATTATCTTTAACTACCCGATTACTCATTAATCAAAATAATTAAAGATAATTACCGTCATTACTATTCATAATGTCCAAAAAAAAAAGAGTCTTAATTACATAATTTGGACCTTATGATTCCAAATATGTAATTAATTTTACCAAATTCCAAACACATAAATTTCAATAATTAATTTAAAAAAACTTCCCGTTGTTAAAACAAATAGCGGGTTTTTTTAGAAACAATATTTATGAAAAGTTTGGCACTTATTTATGCCTAATTCCAAAGTGAAATTAATACCAATGACCATAATTTAATTAAATGGTAAAAATATATTCTAATTACACTTGAAAAAAAATTAAAAATATAATATAACCATATAATTAAATTATATGAAAAAGCAGTTTTGATGTAAAATGCAGTATTTTTCACTATTCATTGAAAAATGAACATTGTCAGAAAAATACCAAAAATTAACCCAAGGTAAATTTCAATGTCCCAATCATAAATAATATGTTTATTTTGAAAAATAGAGCTTATAAAATTTTCAAAAAGTGGATTTAAAAGGGGTTCACCATCAAAAGGCGGTTAATCGATCTTTTAAAGAATATTAGAATGTTTTCGCTTAAAAACTGGATTCATTTGCATTTTTAATCATCTAAAATTTATTTTAAAGAGTAAAAATATTTGAAAAAAATATATAATTATTTTTTAGTTAGTTCTGTTAATTCCCGCCATTACAACGGCTAGGCGTTAACTACCATTTAAAATAATATTATTTTATTATTAGAGTGCAACGTAAGATTTCCAAGAAACTCGTTGTTGCGTGTTGGGTACGCCATCAAGCCTAGCATCCCATTTAAAGTAATATTAATATTTTATTCACAAATATGAATAAATATAAAGATGTCATATTCTTTATTTACCTGGGGTGTTACATAATGTTTAAACATCAAAATCTTGAGCAACGACATAAAACATGGAAGTACATAAGGCATAGATCATAATGAAACATAAATCATGATAAAATAGCATGGGAATAAAACATGTAATTGTGGAATCCATTAAGCACATGTAATGATTTCCATAGTAGCCAAGGCATTTCTTCCAAGACCATCTTAGTGGACAAAGTCTTTTTCTGAATCAATTTCACTCCTTGTTCCAGTCCTGTAACACTGAATCGGATTAACTTACCATTCCAGACATGTCTATATCATAAGATATAAATCTTTAACCAATGCATTGGAGGGAGATATAGGTCCCACCCATCTCATATTGAAATCATTCTTTTGTGTGCCACAATATAAACATAAATCATTCATCATAACCCAAGAATAAAATGGGTTTCATAAACATCATTCCATCATAACGTAATCCATACAAACAAATTTGATATCATTTCATCATTAGAAAAGTGAAACCATGTAAATCATAGAGACATGATACTTGAAACATAAACATGTGAAATAATGTCATCTTAGATGAAAATGGTTTTCATAAAACACTTGAAATGAATTCTGGAGGAAAATATCCTTTTTTCTTCAAAATCATTTTCTTTTCACAAAATGTCATGCAATTTTAAAAGAAAATTATTTTGTTGAAAATAGTCATGAAATATTTTGGAGTAAGCTTCATGAAAATAAGGCTTTATAAAATCGTAAATATCCTTTCATGCCGTATATGTTAACAAAAAACATTCTTCTCGTACTTTTTTCAGAAAAGTTAAAAAGTACCTTGTAGGGTAAATAAAATAAAGATTCCTTCCATACCATGGGGTAAAAGTAAAAATGGGTAAAAATGACATTAAAAATACATGAATAAACTTTTATAAAACATGGAAATGGATGATAGCAATAACCCCAGTAAATACTTATGAATAACCAATCTCGGATAAAAATGAGATTTGCAAAATTATACCTTACCTTAGGTCCTATATGGTTCGTACGTATCCAAACTTTCTGTATAATGATTTAAATAATGTCATTGACTTATTAAAAAATCATATTCATTGTTATTATATCATATATGGTACACTTATGACTTTATATTACCCGTTATTTTGTAAATTCCATGTTAAAGCATCGTTTTGGGTAAAATCATTTCATTTATCGTATGTGTTTCGACGTGTCGTTCTTGATATTATTTCTTATATCATGATTTAAATAATTCCAGAATTTAAAACATGATTTATATATAATATATATTCATCATATAAATATATATTATAGATCGATAAAAGGAATGAAATACACCATTCATGGAGACGGTAGGTCGTACGTAGGCATGAACGCTGTTTTCGTTTCCTTATTGAATTGAATGGAATTAAGTAGATGACATACATATATATATATATACATAAATTCAGTATCATTATTATGTTATATATTTCATGATTAATTATTATATATACTTTATAATCATTAATGAATGGTTAATATGGAGAATGAATCTCATCGCGTCGTGGAGACTGTAGTCCGTACGTACGCACGAGCAATGATATCATTCCCATAATTATTGAATATAATTGGAGTGGATGGTATAATATATAAGAATTAGTATGATGTTCTAATAACTATGTATAGTTATTATTTACACCATTATACCCATCCAAGTAAGGTGGTGTTGGAAAAACATATTGCACCACGGCGTGGAGACGGTATTCCGTACGTATGCACGCACGGTGATTTTGTTTTCCGTAGGATGGATAGAAGGTGAAATGGGGTTGTTTCATATTTATAATAACATATAAGTATATTAGTGATACTGATTTTATTACTTTATAATGAAACAACTAAATAAGAAGAGGTTGAAGAATAAAGAATCTTGAAAGAATCGGTAGAAGAGATTACCTCTTCTTCGACGCACCTCCTTTAATCTTCTTCTTAGGGCACTAGGGTTGGTCTTTTGAGAAGAACAGTACCTCTATAAGGTTTCTAGGGAAGTGGGGAAGTAAAATGGGTAGAGGTTAGAGGATATTAAATGCTCAAAATGGTGTGAGGAAGAGAGGGAGGAGGTTCCCTTTAATAAGGGAGGAGAGGGGCACCTTTGGAATCCTCAAAAATATTAGTTTAATATAAATTCAAACCCCACATAAAAACCTCCAAAAATGACTCAATTAGAATATAATATGATATTGGGTTGTAATATCATCAACCAATAAAATTTAGACATGTTTTTATCTTATTTTAAACCTTATCATTTTGATTTATCCTTATTTAATCTATTTAAGTTTATTTGTGGTAATAAAATTCTAAATTTTAAATGGTTATAAATAATCACTTATGTGTTGTTAATTTTCCATAATTGGATAATTTATGACATTTCAGACTATATAAATTTTAATTTATAATTTTTAAATATTTTTGTGATTTTTAAACAATTTAATAATATGTTATTTTTATAAAATAACAATAGTGTCAATTTTGACACTATTCATTTATTTGAATTTAAATAAAATATACACAGAGTATATATTCGAAATAAAATATTTAATATATTCCTAACATGTAAAATTTGTCTATAAAATTCATGGATCACATTAAATAGTTCATATAATCTTTATTTTAATATTTTTAAAACCATTTATTTGGTATATCTCTTAATAAAATAATTTCTACAAATTTTTTGTATAATTATTTAATATACTGATTTGTTGCATATAAATTACAAATAAAATCCTATTATGAAGATAAATATATTACCTTTCACAATAATACTTTTACTCGAATTTATCATCTTAAAATCACAATATTTAAATTGTTATATTTATTAAATTATGAAGGTGACAACTTTGGCATCATTTAAAATAAAATAATATAAGTGTCATAATCGCTTTTATAAGGCTCCAAATGGTAAACGATTTGACCATTGGATGATTATGGTTTACATTTACATGACCAATAAGTTTTTTTCAGGGTTTTGTGCCTTTTATGGTCACTATTAGTTTAATAAAAACTATATTCGTGATTTTTCACTAGATAAACAATTTCTACATCACTATTGTGTCATAATTAATGATAATAATTTAATCCCTAAAAGTTATAAATAAATTCATATGATGTAGATAATTTTATTATATGTCTGGAGACTATTTATGTTTGAAGTTTCATGATGTTTATCACTAAATTAAAATTAATATATTTATAAGATTTAAGAAAGTGACATGTTGTCACTTTCTTTGGTTTTAATAATAATTATATTATTTCATGGTAAAAATTCCATGAAATGAATCTAGTCCGACCCATAGCTGATATGGGTAGACTTTTATTCATACAATAGTATTTTTACAAGTTTTAGGATAATTTTATAATCTTATTTTTACCCTTAATTACCCGATTTACCTTTAACTGTAGTAAATAAAAAATTACCGTAGTTACTATTCAAAATATCAAAAAAATAAAAGTAACCTATTAACATAATTTGGAACCACTGAATCCAAATATGGAATCCATTTTTTCAAATTCAATACATAGAAGTTGCAGAAATTAAATTAAAATTAATCTCGTTGTCGAATGAAAACGAGTTTTTGTTTAAAACATTGCAAAAGATTGAATTGATTTAACCTACGAATTCAATGTAAAATAAATGCTAATGACATAAATTATATTAAATGGTAAAAATAAATTATTTTTATACATTAAAACCATTCAATATTATAATTTAACCATATAAATTATTACGATGAAAAAAGTTGTTTTTAATTAAAATATAGCGTGTTTTTACTATTCATTAAAATATGAAAGTTATCAGAATAATATGAAAAATTTATCCAAAGTAAATTTTTATATCCTGATTCCAAATAATGATTTTATTTTATCAAATTGAACTTATAAACATGTCAAAAACTAGATTTAAAGTGGGTGCGCCATCAAAAGGTGGCAAAATAGCATTTTTTAAAAAATACTTATTTTACCCGAAAAATTTATTTTGTTCTCATACCATGTTCTAGAAAATATGTAAGATGAATAATAGTATTATAAAATTCAAAATTTAGTTAATACTATTCATAACGGCTAGTTCATAATAATATTATAACCATATATCATTGTTTAGTGAAACCCGATATTGCCTACAACACACGCTATCGAAGAAGGTCGTGATTGCGTGTAATGCAAGCCAAGTTAGGGTTGCGTGTAGTGCAAGACTCCATTGTTGTTTCATATAAAATAATCCAACCATATTTTATTTATAAATTGAATGTATATATATATACACTCAATCTTGCGTAGAATAACTTCTATCAAATGAACTTGAAATTGTGTGTAACACGAGCCAAGAATAGTGTTGCATATACTGCAAGCTAATACGGTGTTGCGTATAGTACAATATAAACTTGGTGTGGTGTATAATAGAAGACATCAATGAAATTAAAAGAATATTTTTCATAAAATCTCAGGATGTTACGCACATTTATATTTATTTTTTCTGAATATGTGGGTTATTATTCAAGAATTTCATTTTATTTTTTGGCTTTTAATGGTTCTATAATGATTTGTTTAGGTTTTTCAATTGATCTCCCACTTCTTAAGACAATAAAACTTTTGAGTTATTCATGAGAGGTTTGTGTGTGACTTGGTTGTCCCCTTACAGTTGGGGATGGAATAGCCTGAGTTGGCATGGATGCCTTTCCAATTTTGATTTTTTTAATTCATTTTTAAGTGAAGATACTTTTGAGTTCATTTTCTCCATTTTTTTAAACAACTATTCAAGGAATAAGACATATTGGGTAGTGGATTGTGCTGGTTTGTTTATCCCATGAGGATACTTTGGTTGTTGTATTGGCTGTTGAATGGGTTGTTGGATAGGTTGTTGATATTGGACCTGAAGAAGTTGGTATTGGACTAGTTGTGTTTGGAACTGATTATGGGTTTGAAAATTCTGTTGAGGGCATGGGTTGAGAAATTGTTATTGTGTTGGTTGTTGATTGTCCTTCCAATAGAATATTGGATGGTCATTATACCTTAGATTGAATGTGTTTTGGTATTGTGTCTTTTGAAAGTTCACTGCATTAACTCTTTTTGGTGGTCCTCTTAGAGTGTATGAGGGTTTGTGGGGATCAAGAGAAAACAAAGCGTGGACGAGCACTGACGATGTCTTGGTGGGGCTCGAGGGAAAAAGAAGCATTAGTGAGGTGGTAAATGATTGGATCACAAATGAGGGGGGAAATTCTACGATAGTGAGGGCTCAGGGTAGGGGTGATTAGAAAAGAGTGTGTGGGGGGGGGGGGGGGTTGGGTTTCTTTGGGGAGATTTTGGGGTGCTCCAGGGAGACATGGAGAAAGAATTTTTTTTAATAAATTTATAAAATTTAGCAGTTATTTAACCCACTGCTAAAAAACCGTCACTAAACTATGAATTTGTTATAGTGTCAATAACCTAGTAAATAATCATTTTTTTGGTTTTGTTATCAATTTTTTCTAATCATTTGATTTTTTTGTTAACTATTCAGATCACTATTATGTAAAAAATAAAACTATTAACCTAATAACAATGAACAAAAACTTGAAATTATAGATGAATCTTTAAATTTTATGGGAAAAATATTTTAAAGGAAACATAAAATTGTAAATAATAATATTTTATTTTATGAATGATTATAATTATTCTCATGAATCATTTAGAATATTAATCTTATAAAAAATAAAAAATAAAAAATATTATTTTTTTAGTTTTTAGTTATTAAAATCAATAACCAAAACCAATATATTTTTATTTATTAATTAAACAAAATTTTATTAATCAAAACACATACATTGAAGAATTACTATTATCGAGCCTATCTGCGGGTAGAGAGAAAGTTTCTAGGGTTTACTAGGGTTGTCGATTTATAGAGTTTCCTATGATTGGTAGGGATTTAATGGTGTCTTTGCAACCAAGGAAATTGATCGTAACCCCTTTTCTGACAAACCTTACCTATGTCCCTACTTGAACCATTGTGAAGTGGTGATTCCCCCCACACACTCCTTAATAAACTAATCAATAATCAATTTTTTTGTTTGGTTATCAATTTTTCCTAATCATTCAATATTTGTTATCCATTTTGTTAGTTATTGTGTAAAAAATAAAACTCTAATCATAATAAAATAGAAAAAAACATGAAATTGTTGCTGATTTTTTAAATTTTATGTGGAAAAAATATTTTATGGAAAAACATATTTTTTTAATGATTATATTAATTATCATGAATCATTTGAAATAATAAACTTATAAAAAATAAAAAATAAAAAAATAAAAAATTATTTATTTTTTGGTTACCAGCTATTAAAATCACCAACCAAAACCAATATATGTTTATTTATTAATTAAATAAAAATTTATTAATAAAAACCATACTTTGAAAAATTGTTATTATCAAGTCTCTTTGCGAGTTGAGAGTGAGTTCTTAGGGTTTACTAGGGTTGATAATTACTAGGGTTTCCTAGGACCAATGGGTCTTCAACAATGTCTCTACCACTAAGGTGGTTGATCACAACATCTTTTATGATGAAAATTCCTTACGTACCTACTTGAACTACAATGAAATGGTAATCCCCCCCACACTCCTCAATAACCTATTCAATAATATTTTTTTGTTTGGTTATCATTTTTTTTATTTTTTGGATGATTATACTCATTCTCATGAATCATTCAAAATATTAAACTGATAAAAAAATAAAAAGTATAAATTTAGTTATTTTTTGGGTTTATGATTATTAAAATCAATAACCAAAACCAATATTTTTTATTTATTAATTAATTTTTTTTAATAAAAACACATATATTGAATAATTGTTGTTATCGATTACCTCTATGGGTTGAGATAGAGTTCCTAGGATTTACATTGGTTGAAGATTCCCAGGGTTGTCTAGGATTGGCAGGGCTTCGACGACGTCTGTGTAACTAAGGCGACCAATCACGACCACTTTTTTGAAGAAACTTACCAATATACGTACTTGAACTATAATGAAATGGTGACCTCACCAAACAAAATCCTTAATAACCTGACCAATAATCATTTTTCTTTGTTTTCAATTTGTCCTTATCATTTGATTTTTTAACCATTCAGTTGGATATTGTTTAAAAAAGCACTCACCCTAACAAAATTGAACAAAAACTTGGAATTGTGGATGGATATTTAAATATCATTGGATTTTTTAAGAAAACATGCAATCGTAAACAATTTTTTTTTAAATTTTTTAGATTATTATAATCATTTTCATTAATCATTTAGAATATGAAACTTATAAAAAATAAAAAATTATACTTTTTTTCTATGTTCAATTATTAAAATCAATAACCGTAACCAATCAATTTTTATTTATTAATTAAACAGAATTTTTTAATCAAATCACATACATTGAAGAATTACTATTATGAAGTCTCTTTGTGGGTTTAGAGTGAGTTTAAAGGGATTAATAAGGTCTACTATTCTTAGGGTTTCCTAGGATTAGTGGGGCTTCAACGACGTCTCTACAACCAAGGCAGTTGATCACAACCCCTTTTCTGATGAAACTTCCATACATCCTTTCTTGAACTCTAGTGAAATTGCGACCTCCCCACATTTCAATATCCTAGTCAATAATCATTTTTTTGGATTTTTTATCAATTTTTCCTAATAATTCAATTTTTTGTTAACCATATGGTTAACTATTGTGCGAAAAATAAAACTCTCAACGTAATAACATTGAACAAAAACTTAAAATTGTAGATGAATCTTAAAATTTTATGGGAAAAAGATATTTTAAAGAAAACAAAAAATTATAAACATATATAATTTATTTTTTGGATGATTATGATCACTCTCATGATTAAATTTAAAATATTAATCCTATAAAAAATTATAAATTTAGTTATTTTTTTGGTTATATGTTATTAAAATAAATAACTGAAACCAATCTATTTTTTTGTCAATTAAACAATAATTTATTAATAAAAAACCATAAATTGAATAATTGATGTTATCGAGTCTCTTTATGGGTTGAGAGTGAGTTCCTAGGGTGAGGATTCAATAACCAAACAAATATATTTTTTGGTTATCTATTTTAATTTATTAATTAAACATAATTTTATCAATCAAAACACATATCCAGTTGAGAGTGAGTTCATAGGGTGGGGCTTCGACAACATATCTTCGACCAAGGCATGGGTCTCGACTACATCTCTATGAAGGTAGTCGATCACAGTCTGACTAAACATCCCTACATGCACCACAGTGAAATGGTGACCCCCCCATAGAAACTCCTCATATTCTTCTTTCCAACTTCATGTCTTTTTAGATTTTATCAGCCTTATTCATAGATAAAAAATGTTTTTCTCCCTAAGGGGAGATATGGAAAATCAAATGTAGTGTTTTCAATTAATCAAACTAGATTCTGTTGTGATGAACTATGGTCTTGATCTTTAAAACAAACACACAAATCAAATCCCACCGACATGTTTATTTTTCTAATTTCAGAGTTTTTTCTTTATTTTTTGTGCTTCTTCTACATTTAATGCTATTCATTATAGAAGGTAACACTATTAAAACTGATCTATATTGATTTTTTAAACATTCCATGATATTATTATATTACCAAATAGCCATTATAACCTTTTAGTGAACCCTAATATTATAAATTACTCATTGTCTTGGGAGAAAAGTTTATGGATTTTAAAAAATTGGATAACATATTCTGTTTTTGAACCATGGAATCTCCATAATTAATGCCCATGTATTGTTTATCTTTTTTATCTATAGTATATTATCATAACTATTATTTTACATGTTGGTGAGTTGGTCACTATTCTACTGGGTGTATGCTTTAGTTCCCAGCTTCCTATGAGTTACTAAATGCCCCAAAATCAGGATTTTAGATCTAAACAATTAATTGATGGTGAACATGTGATCTTATGTATTTTTTGTTGTGGGTGTTTCTTTTCCCTTTTTTGTATCTGATTTAGGATCGATTTATTTATTGACAAAAAATAAATATTTCCATTAATTTAACCATTTATAGTTTGTTATTTCAGGATATAGGATTGCAGAAACACTTGGGAAGACTCAATTCACCACATCACTAGATGCTTGATAATCTTGGAGGTAAATGTTAATTTCATATTTTTGTTTCCTTATTTTTCCTGTGTTTTGATTTTTTATTATAATATCCATGTTGGTATGTAGGATATGTAGCCATCTTCTGGGGCTCACTAGTCTATATAATTCTTTCCCTTGATCTTTATTTTAAGAAATAAGCTAAAAAACACTTTGACATACTCAGAGGTCACTTACATTTTAATTAATCAACATGTATTTGTTCATGGAAAAGTTTGAATTGACAAGACATATCCTGTAGGATTTATGGGTATATAGTAGCTTCCTTCCATTTTATGATTTAACATCAAACTGACTAAAGTCTATCTAGTCTCCAATTCATGGGTTCACACACACACACACATTTATTTTAGTTGAGGAGAAACCATAATATATTTTGGGACAATGTTTTTTAGTCCTGGGAGCATTGTTTTATTTTTTTAAATTTTTTTTGTCTGGTTAAGATTTTTTTTGATATTTGAACAAAAAGGAATATCCTTTAGTTTTTTTTCAAGGATTAGATTTTTACAAATTGATTCTTCAATTAAAAATGAAAATTCCTTTTTTCTTATAACCCAAATAAAAAACCATTTATGAGATTTCTATAATTAAGTGGACTTTGATTGAAATTGTATGGGTCTTGATATTTTTTTGTATATTTGATGTGATGTCACATTAAATCTACATTTTTTGTGTTAGTTTCATTAAAATTCATGGCGTGTTATTCCAACCTCATTTTTCTACTTGTTTTTTATTGGGGTCTTACTCAATGTTTTGGCCTTTTTTTTTATTTTTCAATTTTTTAAAAGTATATTTTTATTCTTAATCTAAAATTTTAATTATGTGTCCTTTGTTTTAATCCATATGGTTCTTAATATCTTATTTTTTGTATCTTTGATGCGCTACCACCTTAATGCTATGTTTTTGTTTGTGTTAATTTAATGAAAATTTCTAGGGTGTTATTTCAACCTCATTTTCTCCCTATTTTGTATAGTTTTTTATTTTTTATTTTACAACTAGATTTTATATCTATTACCAACAAAAATGGGAACATATGACTCCTTTACGATATAAAGGGTTATTTTTTACTTTTATCAATTCAGGATGAGGAGGGGGGGGGGGGTTTCCATCCATTATCATTAAATATTTTTTGGGTCATGAAATATTTCTAATATATCTATTATAAATTATCCCTTTTTAGTTTTTAATTGATCAATTTCACCATTACATTACCCATTTGGACCAATTGATTCTTTGGAAAGTATCCATACTTTATGGATAAAACTATTTATACTTTTCCTTTTGTTTATTCACCACTAAGAAGTAAAAGTTTTTAGTTTGCGATTCTAGGATGAATTGGTATGAGAGAATACTATATTATGGAAGTGGAAAGTGTGAGGTGGTATGAAAAAGGATTAGTGGCTCAATTATTTGAATGGTATCCATGGAAAATATGAGATGAAATTTATTAAAATAGTATAAATACATAATAAAAAATATAATATATTTTTTCATTGTTTAATGGATTTTCTAGTAAATAACACATAAAATGATAGGAAATTATTTTTTTAAAACTTAGGCCTTGTTTAATTTTCCAAATATGTATTATAAAATATATTAAAACACCTTAATAAAAATTTGAAGTAAAACATAGAAGCGCATGAGTTAAGTATTCAATAATTTTCATTTTCTTGGAAACATGAATATAATATATTTTTTCCAAAATAAATCAATTATGTTTTCATTTTATAAAGGTTGTTTTTATTTCATAATTAACCACATTTTTAATACATTATTATGAATTGGAACTAGGAAATAATTTCCATAACCAAATACAACCTTCTTTTCTAAGGAAATAACATTTTACTCCCATTAGAGGGAGCCCCAACTTCCTTAAATGATAGGGTTGGAACTCCTTAAGCTTCTCCCTCAGCCTCAAATCATGCATAAATTTCTAATTACTCAGTTGAACCATGATTCTTTTTAGGGTATAATTATCATTTCAAATCATATTATTGGTTTTATTTATACAAGAATGGTGTCTATTGGGATTTAGAACCATTTCTCACTGGAAGAAAAAAAAACTGAAAGCTGTAGGTTGGTGCAAAGAAACCCTGAAACTTTTGTAATTGGAAGAATCCCTTGACCTGATGTACTGGAACTAAGAAGGAAAACCACACCTCATTCACCACATCAAATTGACACAATCACATACTCAAGAAAATCACAACTCTTGGAAACAAATACAAGAAAAATCAAAAGACAATAAGGAATGAAAATAAGAGATTTTTCATTAGTTCTACATGCTTGAAAGAACACTATTTCTTTATTTGACTAATTAAAGATGAAAAATTAAAATCAAAATTGGAAAGTTAGTCAGTATTAGATCACTACAAGCCACACATACAAATGGTCTCACCCCATCTATTTATATTATGGCCCATTTGTTCAACCAGTTCCATTATCTTTCAAAATTGAATGGGTATCCACTTTTGGTTTTGGACACCTTTGATTGATCATAAGTCTCTTTTCCTCAACCTTTTTTTCTCTACTACTAACATAATTAATTATTTTATGAGATGGATCTTTCGCACTTACATCATTTAGATAGTCTTGAAATCTGATTCCGGAACATGACACTCGGACAAACCTACCTCTATGGGAATTCTAATTCCACAAGCCTCATCCATGATCTGGAATCCAAATTTTGGAATCCCAACTTTTATACATAGAGAATCAAAATCATAGAAGAGTTCTCACAACCCCTAACAAATCCTACATGAAAATTGTTTTCAATTATTTAGGACAACTAACAATACTTAATAAAATTATGATTATTAAAAATTATATAGCAACACTTAGTGTCTCTATTTTTCCTTTTAGTATCCCAAGTCCCACTTAGGTATAATGCTGCTATAGACTTTACCACACTAAGTCCTTAGTAAACATGTCCCCAAAATTCTGACTCCCTTTGATCTTCCACAGCTTCGACACCCTATCCTCCAACATATTTATGATGGAATGACACTTTAGCTCTATAATTTTTGTTAATGAATGAACAACAAATTTTTTATCCAAATAAATTATTATTATATTAAAAAACATCCCACTTTTATAACTCTTGAGTTCCTCACAATCACTTCAACCAAATCAATTACTTACCTGCTTCTGTGATGAATATATACTCCACTTCTATTAGTTGTAAACTCAACATCCAACTTATGGATAACCCTCCTAAGGTAAACACAAGGTCCATGATACTCTTCTGTTTATCCTTACCCCATACAATGGCCTTATCAACATAACCCTACAATGAATCATCTGTTCCAAAACACAAGGCTTTGACTTCCTAGATCTCCTTTCTTGGATTCACCATAAACATACTGACAACTCCTACTGCATGTGTAATGTTTGGCCTTGTACAAACCATGATGTACAACAAGCTACCGACTGTTTATGCATACATAACTTTCATCATTTACTAGGAATTATCATCATGAAAACATTACTTTTTTCATGTACTTGGTATGATATTTAATTTCAAATGCATTATCTTTGGATAAATTAAAGAGTTAGACCAATGGGAATGATGCGGGTTTTCATCTGTTCATTCCAAACCTTTTAATAAAATTCCTAATGTATTTATTTTGAGAAAAAGCACAATTTTTTCATTCCTATCTCTCTGTATTTCCATCTCTAAAATCTTCTCGGATTCCCTAAAATTATTCATCTTTAATCTTTCAAAAAAATTGGATTTCAACTCCAGAATCCATTTCATGTCTGGAATCTCTAGGATCATGTCATCTACATACAAGTGAAGGACATTGAACCCCATATACTTGAACACATTTTGGAAGAAAAAATGTTATGAGTTACTCTAAAATAACCAATTCTCAATCTTGAAGGCATAGAATTTCTGATTCCATTACCTTGGTGGTTGATTCAAACAACAATGACTTCAATTTAGCTTATAGACTAGGATATCATTTTATTTTTCTATGAAACCCTTCGTCTACTTCATAAATATTTTCTCAAAATCACCTCAAAGTAACACCATCTTCACATCCATCATTCGAGATGCTGACTTTTGAATCAATCATATTTAACACTATAAGAATGGTTATATGTTTGACAAGTAAGAAAATTTCATAGATATCCACTCTTATGCTAAAATCTTTTGACAACCAACCCAACCTTGTACCTATTTTTACCTTTCATTTTCTCTTTCAATTGGAAAACCCATTTGTTCTATAGAGATTTCTTCCCTTGTGGTAGTTTTATTAACTCCTCAGTTTTGTTTTCATCCAATGAATCCATTTAATATTTCATTGTTAACTCCCAATTTTCGAAATCATTGAGATTACTATTTTTCAAGGACCTCAGGACCCCCTCCACCTATTATATGTAGTGTAAATCAATTTCAAACCTTTGAACTAATCATTTGATCCTAAAAAACCTTCGTAACTCATCTTATAGTTCTTATCTTTCTAGAACCACCGTTTCTTGAATATCATATTTAAAGGATCTCTTCCTAGAGTTTTTACTATTCCTAGGATTTCTGGTACATCTTTCAAACCTGATGATTTTTTTACACTTTTCGTGCTTCTTGGATTTTTCAAAACTTTTGATCTTTTGGAACCTTTATTCAGTTCATCTTGGATATGGTCAGTTGATTCATTGTTATTAACTCCATCTTCCACCTAGTTATAATCTTTCCATAATATCTTCTCATTGGGGATAAAATTAAAACTTCTAATTATTTTCCTATTATCATTATTCCAAATATTAAATCCAAAGTGTTTTCATTTCAATACCTATAACTAAGAAAGAAACATGCTTGAAGCTTTTGCCTCATGTTTTTCATGATCCTTGGAATCAACATGAACTTTGAAAAAAGGACTTTCGTTCCTAAGATAAGATACACAATCGATTTCTTTAACCAATAATCCTTTGGAATTCCAGAATGTAGTCTCATTATCTATGCCTTCTCAGTTAAGATTCAGTTCATCAACTCCACTACACCATTCTATTTCATAATTCCTTACTAATGTATTCTCCATTATTATCAGACCTTAAGAACCTAATCTTATTTATATTTGTTGGCCGGAGTGGACAATCAAGAGGGGGTGAATTGAGTTCTAATTAAAATTTCTGTAAAAATATTGTCTAGTTAAAATCCCCCAATTTATAAAATAAGTTAAATTGTAGTGAATTTATACAGATTGTAAATGTTCACTTAGCTTCTTAAAGATTGATTAAGTATCAATTAATTTAACCACAAGATCAAACTAACTTTTGAAGCTAACCTATTGATTTACAATAAGTGTAAACACTTGCTAATTTAACTATCAAAGTATCTTCAAAATAGTTTTGTATTTAAAAGTAATAGCAGCGGAATAAATAAGATATATGTAGTATCCTTTAAACTTGAATAAAAGATGCACAACAGATATAACAAGAGGTTCAGTCTCAAGCCAATACTTAGTCCTCTTAAATATATATAAATTTTATCCACACCCTGGATCGGGGTTAACAACAGTTTTAAAAAACTGTCCAGGCCACGTAGGGACATCTACCACTGTTCTTTGTGGGAGACAAAACAAAGACTAGGTCACACAAGTACCTCTTCCATAGTTGACGTGGGTAAACAGATGTAAAGAGAATTTGAATGAGGATTTTGATATCCTCCAGTTCAGTGCAGGAGACAGTGTGTGTAAAGATATACAGAGTACACCACACTACTCAAAATTTAATAAATAGATCATGTAGAGAAGATAGATTAGAGTTTAGAAAGATCTAGTGATTATCAATGTAGCTCTGGACTCGTTGGATTCAGCAGGAATGCTTCTGAGTCCTTCTCTGGTTTTTCTGTTGAAAAACTGAGTGTCGTAGTTCAGCTTGTCTTCTTTAGGAGTGAGAAAGATCTATTGATTCATCGTGTGTTCTTCAGCAGTATTGGATTGCACTCATGAGAGTTCTCTGAAGGACTTGCAATCTCCTTCTTGTTCAGGATTTTTCTTCTTGTTCAGCATAGTGCACTCGATGTACGTATGTTCTTCGTGTTGTATATCTTGTTTCGTTGTTGCTTGTTGCTTCTTACTTATTACTCATTACACGTGTACTGCATCTCAGCCTTTCTTATAATCCACGAGTTCTGATAGTAGGAATGATTCCCTTTTCTACAGTTTCCTGACATGCCAACAACTATTATTAAATAATATTAATTACATTAAAAACAAAAAATATGACCGTTAGCATTATTTAAATAACATTGACAAAGACTTAAGAAATGATGTCACAGTGATTATAGAAATTGTGTCTTCTTCATGGTATGTGGTTCACGGTTTGAGCTTCACGGTGTGTCCTTCACAGTGAGTCCTTCATGGTGTCTGGTCACAGTGTCTGGTCACGGTGTCTGGTCACGGTGTCTGGTCACGGTGTCTGGTCATGGTGTCTGGTCACGGTGTTTGGGTCACGGTGTCTGGTTACAGTGAGTCCTTCACGGTGTCTGGTCACGATGTCTGGTCACGGTGTCTGGGTCATGGTGTCTGGGTCACGGTGAGTCCTTCACGGTGTCTCCATACTTAGACAAATATCTGTATTTGGACTAAGACAATGATATGCAGAATATCGATTAAGGTTAATCATTAGAGAGTAAGAGAATGTGAAACATTAATATAAAGGTGTGATAATATATGTGAGAATTGTGATCATGCATAAGACTTGTAAATAATAAAGAGAGTAATTAACATCCATAAGCTTTGTTATTATAAAAACATGATGTGTAGCTATTATTGAGATTGAAGAGCATTAGCAAGATGTGCAATGAAGATCGAGATTAATTAACAGTAAAGAGATTTGTGATCATTAAAACATGATTAACACATGAGGAGTCCAACAATCTCCCCCTTTTTGATGATCACAAATCATATATTGGTAGAATATAAATGACATGTAAAATTACAGTAACTAGCATAGCAAAAACATCATAGAACTGATACTTGTAGTTTTTCTCCCCCATTTATACTATTGTTGAACTGACACTTGTAGTTTTTCTCCCCCTTTTGGGATTATCAAAAAGTAGAGATAATTAAATGAAACATTGCATTTGGTATTAAACAAAGGGTTCAGAATTCAATAAAACATGAAACAAAAAAAGACATCCCATAAAAAAAACATTCCTCGAACTCTTCAGGGATCCATCTTGTCTTTGGATTTATCAGCAGCAGGAGCTGGTGCTGAAGTAGAAGAAGGCGTAGATGTGGTAGACAACGAGGGTAAGGGTAGACCTTCAAAAACAGATGGAGCCAAAGTAGGATCAGTAGAAGATCTAGGCTGTGGTTGGTCAAGAAAGGCTGGACGGATCTGAGAAAGAGCTTGACTAACTGTCATGGCAGTTGAGGCTAAGGCAGGTAGTCCAGGTCTAAGTGGTGCAGCAGGTGGAGAAACTATAGCAGTACTCTACACATGAAGATACTGCTTCAAAAGATTGATGAAATCAGTAATGATTTCACCACCATATTGCATAGCCTTTTCAAAATCATCCTTATTCTCCAGAAATCTGTCCAACAATCTGGTGAACTCTGAAAGTTTCCGAACATGAGCTTTAAAAGCTTGAGTCACCGGAGGGATTCTAAAATTTTCCACAAGATATCTAAAGTGATCTGTCATATCACTTTTAGAGAAAATCCAGGAAATACACAAATCTATTTTCTTGGAGATCTCTTCTTGAGCATCATTGGCTATCTTAGAATGAATCCTAACCAAGTCCAAAGCTCTATCACTATTCTTAATCACTTATGACAAAGAAGATAGATCCAAGACACTGAAGGCATTCTGAAATTCTTCCTTTATTATGGATCTCAACATAGAATCATCCAATGATGGTGTGGAGGTCTGACCAGAAACAGGTGAAGCCTTGACATCTTCGGTTAGAACTTTGAGCTGTTTTAGAACTTTTTGCAGACATCCAGTGTATTCATCTGTAATCTTATTCATATTTTCCACAAGCTCTCTCATGCGTTCCAACATCTTGGTGTGCCTTTTTCCAATATTTTCATCAAAAGATAGTAGGTATGGATGAACTTGAGACACAATCTCCCTAGCAAGGAGAGAATCAGAAGACTCAAGAAAAACTGCAACAGGTGCAGGGGCAGAAACAGGAGCAGTCTCTGATCTCAAAGATAACTCATTCTGCAGACTTGCTACCATACTTTTCAGATTTTCAACATTAGAACTCAGCAGCTTATTCTCTACTCCGACTTCTTGAATTTCTCGGATCATCCTTGGTTGAATATGCAAGATAATATTTTCCAAGAGAATTGATGCATTTTCTTGACTTAATTGAGTCACTAGGCGAGGTTGAGTGGAGACAATTTTCTCAACTCCAGCTAACAAAGTCTCTCCAAAAACTTTCAGATCATCTTTGGTCACAAAAGAGTGAAGCTCAGGTAAGGATGCAGGTAAAGGTAAAGGTTTAGATTCTGGTTGAGGTTCAGAGTCATCTTCAGACTCATATTCTGATTCAGATTGAGGTTGGGGCTCTGGTTCTGGTTCTGAATGAGCTAAGGACATCAGTTGAAACAGAGAAGAAAGATCCATTATAGTTGCAGTCACTTGCTGTGACTCATTCACATCATAAAAGCTTGGGAACACATACTGAGAGTGCACAGAAAAAGTGATAGAAGGTTGAGAAGCTTCAGCAGATCTAGCTTCCACAATATCAAGATTTTGAGGTTCCAGCCCCTCAACTTGTGATTCCCTTCTAGATTCTTGAGGTTCAGGAACGTGGACAAGATCCACAGGATCATCCCTAACCTCTTCAGCAAACTCTTGCCTTGCCAGCTGAAAGGAAATTTCCATTCTTTCTTCAGCAGATGGAATAATCTCAGGAACCGACTATTCCACTGGATAAGCTTCCAAACTTGCTTCTTTTTCAATAGAAGGAGTCTCTTCAACAAGATCTGCCTCTAAGGTTGCTTGTTGTTCTGAAACAGGAAAAACCAATTTCCTTGCAGCATTGGGATGAGCTTCTTCCTCATGAAGAACAACTAAAGGATCCTTAGTCCTTTCCTTTTCAACAACAACTTCCTCTCCTTGAGGTATTTCAGCAGGGATAACAGCAGGGACAACAACCCTTTCCTCTTCAACCAAAACTATTTCCATTGGAGGTACTACAAGATCTTCTCTAGGTGGTACTTTAGCTATTACTTCTTCTTTGTTCTTCTTCTTCTGAATACTCAGCCACTTCATCTGGTTCCAAACCAAGATCAGCTAGGTTCTTAGGCCTTCTTGGATAGTCAATAGGATTAAACCTTTTATACAGTTGATCACTATCCTCAACCCATTGCTTCTTCCAGGGATTCTAGCTTATCTTCATCCTTCTGATGATAGGCATGGATAGGCAGAAATCAAGGTCCTCTAAATTTACTTCATTCGGTCCAACCATCCCTTTTGCAACTAACATAGCTGAAATCATCCTTGAGTAAAACAGAGAGGTGGATTTGGAAGTTACTTTGATCAGCTCACAGATATGGTTTATAACATACTTACACAGATTGATCTTATAGCCATTCTTCAACAGGTGAATCAGGAACACATCCTGATACTTCATCAAAAAAAATCTCCTTTTCTTGGACTAACCAAATTCTAAACAAACTTTAACAGAAGTCTTGTCTCCCCATCTAGTTCAGCAGCTATGGCCCTTCGCTTGGTGCCATTTCCAGTTAGACTTTCCAAAGCAGTCTCCAGGTCAAAGATGTCGGTTGTTGGAGGAGGGTCTCTCTGGTAATCTTCACAAATTCCTTCATGTGGAATTCTTACACTACGGGAAAAATAGGTAATAGCGACGGGGTATTTGCGACGGGAATTATTCTCGTCGGAAATACCTTTCGCAAAGGAGTATTTGCAACGGGAATAGTTGCCCGTCGCAAATACTATGTTATTTGTGACGGGTAAAAAAAACCCGTCGCAAATAGTTTGGCGCGAAATGCGCGCCAAACCGCGCGACGTTTATTTGCGACGAGGATAGAACCCCGTCGCAAATAACCGGCGGCGGTTAAAGACTATTGGCGACGGGACTGCAGTCCTATCGCCAATACCCCGGCGATAAGAATTATTTGCGACGAGACCCGTCGCTAATAACCGTTTTAATGCCGCCCATAATTAAATGCGGTCAGAGTTATTTGCGACGGGGTTCTATCCCCGTCGCAACTAACCGGCGGCGGTTAAAGACTATTTGCGACGGCCCTGCAGGCCCGTCGCAAATACCCCGACGGCAGGGGATATTTGCAACGGGCCCCATCGTAAATAACCATTTTAATGCCGCCAATAATTAAATGCGGTCAGGGTTATTTGCGACGGGTCCCGTTGCAAAAAGCGTTATTTGCGACGGCAAACCCGTCACAAAAACGCCCGTCGCAATTATGCCAACCTATAAATACTGCCAACCATTACAATTTCCTTACTTCACTCTCAACTCTCAATCGTTCCCATTTTTTCACTCTGAATTTTTTACGAATTTCAGTTGTAATTTTTTTTCCGACTTCGAGGATTCAGTTGGTGGTGTTCTACAATTACAACGGCTCGACATTGACATCAAGTTTAAGGTTTTTATCTGAATTTTAATTTCATATTTATTTTATTTATTATATTTATTTAGTTTAAATTTTTAGATTTTTTTTTGATTTCTAATTAGAAATAATTATGAATAAGTATTAATAATTAATAGTAATTAGAGACAATTAAACACTAATTAATTTAAAATAGTTAGCTGTAATTATAATTAATTAGCAGTAATTATGAAAAATTAAAATTAATTTCAATTAATTAATAATTATTAGAAATAATTAACATTAATTAGTAATAATTTATAATAATTACCAATAATTAGTAATAATTACTAATAATTAGTAATAATTAATAATAATTCTCAATATTCAATAATTGTTAATATTTGTCAATATTTTTTCAATAATTACCAATATTTACCAATAATTGCAAATAATTGTCAATATTTACCAATAATTAGGAATAATTACCAATAATTAGGAATAATTACCAATAATTAGGAATAATTACCAATAATTAGGAATAATTACCAATAATTAGGAATAATTAACAATAATTAGGAATAATTACCAATAATTAGAAATGATTCGTAATGATTACCAATAATTAGTAATAATTTCCAATAATTAGTAATAATTTCCAATAATTAGTAATAATTTCCAATAATTAGTAATAATTTCCAATAATTAGTAATAAATAGTAATAATTAGGAATAATTACCAATAATTAGTAATAATTAGTAATAATTGGAAATAATTATCACTAATTACCAATAATTAGTAATAGTTACCAATAATTATTAATAATTAGAAATAATTACCAATAATTAGTAATAATTACCAATAATTACCAATAATTAGTAATAATTAGTAATAATTACCACTAATTAGTAATAATTAGTAATAATTACCAATAATTCGTAATAATTAATAATAATTACCAATAATTCGTAATAATTAATAATAATTACCAATAATTCGTAATAATTAGTAATAATTACCAATAATTATCAATAATTACCAATAATTAGTAATAATTATCAATAATTAGTAATAATTAGCAATAATTAGTAATAATTACCAATAATTAGTAATAATTACCAATAATTAGTAATAATTACCAATAATTAGTAATAATTAGTAATAATTACCAATAATTACCAATAATTACTAATAATTTGTAATAATTGCCAATAATTCCCAATAATTACTAATACTTAGTAATAATTTCCAATAATTAGTAATAATTACTAATAATTAGTAATAATTACCAATAATTTGTAATAATTAGAAATAATTACCAATAATTAGTAATAATTAGTAATAATTAGTAATAATTACCAATAATTAGTAATAATTACCAATAATTAGTAATAATTACCAATAATTAGTAATAATTACCAATAATTAGTAATAATTAGTAACAATTACCAATAATTAGTAATAATTAGTAATAATTACCAACAATTACCAATAATTACTAATAATTACTAATAATTGTCAATAATTAGTAATAATTTCCAATAATTAGTAATAATTACCAATAATTAGTAATAATTACCAATAATTACCAATAATTACCAATAATTACCAATAATTAGTAATAATTACCAATAATTACCAATAATTAGGAATAATTACCAATAATTAGGAATTATTATCAATAATTAGGAATAATTACCAATAATTAGGAATAATTACCAATAATTAGGAATAATTACCAACAATTAGGAATAATTACCAATAATTAGTAATGATTCGTAATGATTACCAATAATTAGTAATAATTACCAATAATTAGGAATAATTACAAATAATTAGGAATAATTACCAATAATTAGGAATAATTACCAATAATTAGGAATACTTACCAATAATTATGAATAATAACCAATAATTAGGAATAATAACATTATTACATTATTAGTATATTTTATTATTAATATTAAAATAATATAATTTTTTATATTATATACAATTCTCCTTTCATCTGTGTGTTTTCTATCTCCACATCTAATATTTGTATGTGGAGACAGAAAACACACAGATGAAAGGAGAATTGTATATAATATAGAAAATTGTATTATTTTAATATTAATAATAAAATATACTAATAATGTTATTATTCCTAATTATTGGTAATTATATGAATAATTACCAATAATTAGGAATAATTACCAATAATTACCAATAATTAGGAATAATTACCAATAATTAGGAATAATTATCAATAATTAGGAATAATTACCAATAATTAGGAATAATTACCAATAATTAGGAATAATTACCAATAATTAGGAATAATAACATTATTAAATTATTAGTATATTTTATTATTAATATTAAAATAATATAATTTTCTATATTATATACAATTCTTCTTTCATCTGTGTGTTTTCTATCTCCACATGTAATATATGCATTATTTTTCAAAATTATCAACCTACTCACTAATGGAGAGGTGAAAGTGAATGCAAATATTACTTGTGGAGACAGAATGTTAAACACACAGATGAAAGGAGAATTGTATATAATATAAAAAATTATATTATTTTAATATTGATAATAAAATATACTAATAATGTAATAATGTTATTATTATATAATTAATATTTATGAAAAAATAATATTAGTACTATTAAAATAATAAAAAATTTATATAATATTAAAATTATCAATATTTGTAACAGGTTTTGCTTTATTCTCAATATATTCAATTCTTAAAGGGTCAATTTTTAGGTTTATCTCAATAAAAAGTTTGCGTCAGTCGTGTATGATGTAAAATCTATAATTATCCTTGCTTGAGTGTTTTTTCTAACAAATTATTCAAAACCAGTAATGCTTTTATATTTTATAGAAAAATATGGAACAACGAGGTCATCAACAATCATTATTAGATGACCGCATATGGATAAATCAACGTAGAAATCCAAATGGTTCTGGTTTAAATCCAGTATATGTAGAGGGTGTGGAGACTTTTTTATCATTTGCGGCATCAAATAAAGAATTTTTTTCAGAAGGAAAAATAAATACCCTTGTAGAAAATGTGCATTGAGAACGTTTGACATGTTTGACAAAGTGGGGGGACATCTCTTGCGTTTTGGTTTTCAACCAGATTATGTTTTTTGGTATCAACACGGTGAACGCAGTTCCAGAGCAGGTGATACCAACTTGATTCAGGATCCATCCCGGTTTCAAGATTTATTACATGATGTTGCAGGTTCATCTGTTCAATATACAGAAACTCCGGCTGATATAGCTTCAAATCCTGAGTTGGCACCGTCTGAATTTTATGAGTTATTGAGGTCTGCTGAGGATGCATTATATCCTAGCTGCAAGATGAGCAAATTTGAAGCAGTTGCAAAATTTATGGCTATCAAATAAGATAAAGAAATGTAAAACACCTGTTTTAACCAGATATTTTCTTTGCTTAAAACACTGTTACCCGAAAGAAATGTTTTGCCTGCAAATTACTATGAGAGTAAGAGGCTGGTTCGAAATTTGGGACTTACTTGTCAGAAGATTCATGCATGTTCAAATGACTGCATTTTATATTCTGGGGAAAATGAGTCGTTGGATAGTTGTCCCACATGTGGGCAACTGAGATATAAAGAAGGGCAACATGGGAAGTCTGGTTTGATTCCTGTAAAACAGTTGAGATATTTTCTGCTTACATCCAGACTTCAGCATTTATTCATGTCTAAGAATACAACGACAATGATGTCATGGCATAAATCGAATATTTCAACCGATAAAAGCTTGAATCATCCAGCTTAAGGTGATTCATGGAAACATTTTGATAGAGAGCATCCATCCTTTGCTTTAGAAGCTAGAAATGTTCGACTGGGCCTTTCCACTGATGGTTTCTGTCCATTCAGATCTTATGGTAGTCAATATTCATGTTGTCCTGTTTTTTAACTCCGTACAATTTACCTCCATGGATGTTGATGAAGGAGACATATATCTTTTTGACTTTACTAATTCCAGGATATCCGAAGAAAAATATTGATGTTTATTTGAAACCATTGATTGATGAATTAAGTTTATTGTGGAGTACTGGTGTCAGTACATATGATGTTGCAATGAAATAGAATTTCATACTGAGAGCAGCATTGATGTGGAAAATTAGTGACTTCCCAGCTTATGGAATGTTATCTGGATAGAGTACACATGGTCAGAAATCATGTCCTTACTATATGGGAGAGAACAAAGCATTTATGCTCATTCATGGAAAGAAACCTTGTTATTTTGACTGTCATCGCAGTTTTCTTCCAGCTGATCATCCTTTTTGCAGAAACAGATCTCATTTCAGAAAAGGAACAATTGAAAGGGATGGACCTCCAAAAATGCTATCAGGTTCGGAGTTAAAATCAGTTGTATTTTCATTACCTCCCATCACTTTTGGTCCCACAATAAACCAACAGAAAATTTCTGGTTTTGGGAAAGAACACAATTGGATTAAACGTAGCATATTTTTGGATTTTCCATATTGGTCTGATTTGTTGGTCCGACACATGTTAGATGTCATGCATATTGAGAATAACTGTTTTGATAATTTGTTTCATACAATTTTGGATACGCCAGGAAAGATAAAAGACAATGTAAATGCACGTTTAGATCTTGCCCAAATTTGCAGGGGTCCAGAACTGGAACTATTTGAGAATGTCAGAACAAAAAGGTTACTGAAACCAAAAGCATCTTATACATTGTCTAAAGAAAACCGTTTATTATTTTGTCATTGGATTTCAGATTTGAGACTTCAAGATGGCTGTGCTTCCAATTTGGGTAGATGTGTAAAGAATGGTCATATTACTGGATTAAAAAGTCATGATTGTCATGTTATAATGGAAAGACTTCTACCCATTGTATTAAGAGGTCTGTTGAATTCTGTGATTTGGGATTCCATAACAGACATGTCTCATTTTTTTTGGGAAATTTGTGCAGCTACAGAAGATTATGATGCTCTATGCAAACTTGAAGAAGATGTTGTTGTAATTATATGTAAACTGGAAAAAATATTTCCGCCATCTTTCTTCGACTCAATGGAACATTTGAGGTTACATTTTCCATATGAAGCCAAATGTGGAGGTCCATTATAGTTTCGATGGATGTACCCATTTGAAAGATGCATGAAAAAATTGAAAATAAAAGTATGTAACAAAGCATCTGTTGAAGGATCTATTGAAGAAGCTTATTTGCAAGAGGAAATATCTTTTTTCTGCTCCCATTATTTTGAATCTGAGTATCCTTCAAAATACAACTGAATGGGACGAAATGAGAGGAATATTGATGAAATCGACAATCAATTATCTGTTTTCAACCAGCCAGATCTTGGTTTTGGTGGAGTTTATGAACGCTGGCTTTCAGATGATGAACATCAGAGAGCTCATACGTATGTTCTGCTCAACTGTGAAGAGATGTCATCAGTTGTACTGTAAGTGTTTATATCACTTATTCTATCATTTATGTTACAGTAAATAGCTTTGTTTTTTTATAGGTTGTATGATAATCATATCAAGAAAAAAATTCCACAAATTACAGCAGCTGCTCTCAAAGAACGCCGACTGAAAAATTTTTCTCAGTGGTTTCAAAAACTGGTAACATAAATTCTTTATCTTTTAGCAACTCATTCAATGTATAGTTTACTATATTGATAATTATTTCACAAATTTTCAGGTGTCTCAACATACTGATAAAATTGACAAACGACTGTGTATATTGAGTAACCCACCTTCCAAACTTGTTAAAACTTATAATGCATATGTGGTGAATGGATTTCGATTTCACACACATGCATATGGGGAATCGAAAAAAACAATGAACAGTGGAGTTAGCTTGAGAGGATCTCATCATCGAGAAAATGAAGTTGACTTTTATGGAATACTTGATGAAATCATTGAACTCTGTTATCTTGAACAACATTACATAACCATGTTCAAATGTCGGTGGTTGATACAGAGAGAGGAATGCGTGTTCATCCGACTCATGGAATCATCGATATTAAATGTAAAAGTGTTCTCGCAGTAAATGAACCATTCTTATTGGCTCAATAGGCACATCAAGTTTATTACACAAAGTACTGTGCTACATCAAGAGACTTGACTGATTGGTGGAGTATAATAAAAATAAAAATTCGAGACAATCAGTTTAGTCAAAGTGAATGTGCTTTCACTGATGTGCAAAGAATTGAAGTTTTTCAAGAGAGTACTCAAAATCAATCTTTTTTACAAAGAGACATGAGTATCGATGACGACACCCCACATTTAAGAGTCGGTGATGACAATGATGTTAATGATGTCACATATGAATTTGAAATGGTAAGAGATGAAGCAACTGGAACTCGAATGGATATCGATGATGTTGAGGAGGAATATGAAGATGACATTGACATATATGAAGATGATGATGAAGATGAACACTGATAGAATTCCATGGTAGTTATATACAATCATAACTAATATATATGTATATATAATAGTAATTATCAATTATTTGCTAACAACATTAACATTTTCTGTTTCAGATGGATGACGACACATTTCATGAGTTGGCGGATGCTGACCTGTCTTTTGATGCGGATGCGTTGCTGGCAGATGACCCTCAGCCTGCAGGCACTCCAGGGAGTACGTGGAGGGGGCACGGTCTTGCACGATTGATGATTCCTGACCCCATTCCCGAGCGACGTCCATGTCTTGGGTTTGATCCACGCACACGGAGGTGTAATAACCTGTGTGATAACCTGTGGATTTGACTAAGATTTCATTAATCTATTCACATAATAAATGTTTATTATTTTTACAGTTTTCCGCATATAGCAGTCAGACAGGGCAGCGCTATTTTGCGTAACTATTTCTCTCAGCCTTGGACCACATGGGAGAAGATTCCCATTGATGTGAACTAGGCCATGTTCGGCCATTGGTTGGTACGTACGTAAATAAATAATTTTTATTTTGAAAATTATTTCATTTCTAACTTGATATTTTGATTTATTTGTAGGGTTTATGGTATCCGATCGAGGATACCATGCGTGACGCCATCCACGAGGCATGGGAGGTGGCCATGCGTGATCTCTTTCGTTAGTTTTTGCACAATTTAAGAAAAGCTGCCACGAAGAAAGCAGGAGTGTCAGTTTTTGATGAGTCATGTAGAGCACACTGACTAGAGTACATTTCATCCCATGTATGAGAAGAATTATGTGCGCACTGGTTGAGTGATGCCTTTCAGAGGAGATCATCGGTGGGGAGGCAGAATCGGGGGAGACAGGAGGTGACTCATCGAGCTGGGAGTCGTACTTTCAGTAATCATAGACAGTATCTGATACGTACATTATTTATAAATATTTTATATAACTATAAATATTAACAGTTTATTTTTTATTCTTATAGGCTGTCGAGCACCCCGATATTACACTGTACGACGTATATCGGAGGATGTATAGTGATCCTGCTACTGGGGAGCTCAGAGGTGATCGTCAGCGTCACATCGTGGTCAGTATTATTTGTTTTCAAGTTTAAAAATTAACTGCATATAATATATTCACAATTTTAATTTTAAATTGCAACTACAGGAGTCATATGAGGCCGCAGCATTACAGACCCGACCTGAGAGTCAGGCCGAGTCATCAGATCAGACCACTGGCCGTCAGTTTGATGAGGCGACATGGATGCAGGCCACCCAGTATGCCTTCAAGAAGGGCCGGGTAGTTGGTATCAGCTCTCGACTGACTCCCAGAGATTATTATGGCAGTGCTGCGATGTCGGCGTCCAGCTCGAGAGGAGCTCGTGAATCTTCTTCTACTACAAAGTATGAGGATCAGTTGCGATCTCAGACTGCACTGATAGAGAGTCTTCAACAGGAGCAGGAGTAGATGCGTCAGCAGTATCAACAACATGAGGAGGAGCGTTGACGCCAACAGCAGCTGTACGAGGAGCAGATGAGTCGGTGGCAGCAGCAGCATCAGGAGCAGATGGAGTACATGTGCCGACTCACTCATGATTTAGGGATGAAGTTTCCTCCACCAACATCTGCAGATCCCCCCTCCCCCCCTCTCCACCTCCTTCAGATTAGAGTTTGTTTTTATGTTATAAAGTTTGTTAAATCAAAATATGATTTTTTTTCTATTCGTAGTTTCTGTCTCATTATAAAATATTAATAATATTATATTGTTTCCCTTGTAATTCGAGGATGACCTCCTGGATGGGAGATTCAAATGTTCCGATCGGTTTCTAATAGGTTTGTTCGTAGAACTGGAAACATCCAATGATTCCACATCCATTTAGACCTACATTCCAAAGGTAGGTGCTCATTAGCTTGTGGACTGATGAGGATTAGGAATTTTCATTGGTTGAGAGGATGGGAGGTCGGACTCATCACACTTTTTTTAGGGGAATTATTTTCTATTCCGGGACTCTCTTTATAGATTTAAGTTATGTTCGTGAATCCTTATTATATTACCAAGTATAAAATGAGCTTTCCTTCAGTTTAACAATCAATGATTAAATATGTAAGAAATTTAGAGATTCTTTTATATGTATTCTAGGTTCTTCATCAATAGAGAATCATCTATATCTATTTAGAGATTCTTGGTCAATGGTATCCTTCAAAATATTTATATAAAAGTCTCTTGGTCATTATGATGACTAGGCTAGTTTTAAAGCCACTCAGTGGGGAACTTGAAGTTTATTGTCATTCATAAGGACATGAATTATTTCAAAGTTGGGATTGAACCCATAGATGGGCTACCTACGTATCCTTTGTTTTGGAAAAGGAATCAGAACCCACGTAGTTCGAATAAGGGAGTATGATGTTTATGATTGATGGCTCAAAGAAGGATGTCATAATTACTTTTACCCTCTAAGCTCACGTGAGTCATGCTCGGTGTGAGAAACAAGAAGTATTGGTAATAAAATGGACAATTGGGCCATGAAAGATGTAATCATAAGAAATGGTTTGGGGCTTATGTATGTATGACTACCCAGATAGATGAAGGTTTAGGATTTACTTTAGGGAGAAAATCCAGGAACAGGTTCCATAAAGGTATATGTGCTTCATGGAGATTTGAATACTCTAACTTGGGACTTATTACTGAAAAGGAAACTCAAATTAGGAGAGTATTGATAATTGGGTTTTACTCCTGAGAAGGAATCCCAGATTAAACGTAAATTAGGACTGGTTAAAGAGAATTTAAGGGACTTGGGGCTTATTCTTGAAAAGGAAGACCAAGATTTATGACTGGGACTTACTCTTGAAAAGGAGGCCCAGGTTAAGGGATTTATGACTGGGACTTATTCCTAGAAAGGAAGCCCAGGTTAAGGATTAAGGTTTGGGGCTTACTCTTGAGGAGGATGCCCATATTTGAGACTGGGGCTTACTCCTGAAAAGGAAGCCCAAATTAGAGGATATGGGGCTTACTCCTAAGAAGGATGCCCAAAAATTAAGGGACTTGGGGCTTACTCCTAAAGAGGATGCCCATAATTATGACTGGGACTTATTCCTGAAAAGGAGGCCCAGGTTAGGGGACTTGGGGCTTACTCCTGAAAAGGAATCCCAAGATTATGACTGGGACTTATTCCTGAAAAGGAGACCCAGGTTAAGGGATTAAGGTTTGGGGATTACTCTTGAGGAGGATGCCCATATTTGAGACTGGGGATTACTCCTGAAAAGGAAGCCCAAATTAGAGGATCTGGGGCTTACTCCTAAGAAGGATGCCCAAAAATTAAGGGACTTGGGGCTTACTCCTAAAGAGGATGCCCATAATTATGACTGGGACTTATTCCTGAAAAGGAGGCCCAGGTTAGGGGACTTGGGGCTTACTCCTGAAAAGGAAGCCCAAGATTGTGACTGGGACTTATTCCTGAAAAGGAGACCCAGGTTAAGGAATTAAGGTTTGGGGCTTACTCCTGAGGAGGATGCCCAGATTTGGGAATTTTAAGAATTTGGGGCTTACTCCTGAGGAGGATGCCCATATTTAAGACTTATAACTGGGGATTATTCCTAAAAAGGAGACCCCAGTTAAGGATTCTCTCATCTTAAAGGATGAGGTTGAATGAATGAACTCTCAATCTTTAGTGACATAAAGATATGTAAATCACTAGGTTTTGAGAGATATTCCATCGAATTCCTTTCAGATAAGGAAGTCAAATCAAGAAATCATGCCATAAATGGATTTGGAGAGTGTCTTAAAGACTGAATCTTGAAAAGAAAAGGTGTAATGGATTAAGAGGGGTGAAATGGGCAAGAAAGGCACCCAAAAAGGAAGGGGCGCGCAAGTCTTGGAAGGCGCACAGGTACTGCGGCGGCGCGCAAGTATTGGTCGCGCAGGTATTCCTGCGCGATACATGGTATACTTGCGCAATGGTCAACCAGCATTGGAATACTTGAGCAACTCTTTATTAAAGACTTTAGAATCCTCTTGAGGTTCTTCTAGAAAAGGGACGCGCAAGTTCTATCGAAGGAGTAAGGCGGCGCGCAAGTGTGGTCACTTCCCTTAAGGGCTGGCCAATCAGGCGTGCAAGTGTTGATGAGTTTCAACACTTAGGCCTTACTCCCTATCTTTATATCTTCCATTCTAGGTAAGAAATTACCTTAGAAGTGTTCCAGAAGCTTTGAGAAGAGACTTGGGCGTCAGGAGCTTCAATCCGAGTTTCTGGAAAAAGATCCTCCCGAATGGGGGGCCCACAGGGTCTATTTATAGGTAGGAGAAGACCCTGTGCGGTTACCGGGCGGTTATCACTTAGGTCGCGCAAGTCACTTGCGCGACTTGGGCATCGTGCAAGTGGACTTGCGCGATAGTGATAGAACATGCGCAACACAGGTGTTTTTGATCCTTTGTTCATGCCTTTGTCGAATTTTGATATTTTCTTCAAAGGTTGAATCACTTTGAGCTCAGATATTCCCCTTTTCCGATCTTTAGATTCTGTGACGAAAGGAGAGTCAACAAAAGTCCCTCCTCAGAGTTGGATCTGGAGAGAAATAGAGGATTTGACTCTGAGGAAATCGAATACATCCAAAGGAAAAGGGGGCGCACAAGTCTTCATGGAATAGAGGGCGGCGCATAAGTTTTCGTTGTACAGGCTTTGAGCGCACTCTGTACGGCGCGCAGATAGGCTTCCTGGCCTATAAATACACAGCTTTGGCCATGTATAGCATCTGATCCCGAATTTCTCGAGCTCTCACCACGTAAGCTATCATCACCGTGCAAGTCTCTTTTTCCACTATTTCCTTGATGCCACGCTACTCTCAATGTAATAGGACTTGCGCGGTGATACATGCACGACAACAACTTGCGCGGCACATGTAACACTTGCACGACATCTCCATACTTGCGCGCCTTAATGCCTTTAGACATTTTTTGATTTCTTTCACAAATTTTGTGGAAAATAAATCCATTTATGAATTAATTTATTTCAACTTTTGTGCAGAATAAATGGCTCTTAGACCCGGATTAATTGATGAACTGGCTAGCAAGCGGATAGATGATATGATGAGCATCATTGGCCATGATTATTATACTGTCAAAGATAGCACTCTTCCGAATTTGGCTAAGTATCTAAAGAAATATCATCTCAACTTTCCTCAAAGCACTTATCTACCTTTGTATGGTTTTGGTCATCTACAAGAAGTCACTATTCCAGAAGTAAAGAATTATCTTCCATTTTCATGGTTTCAGAATTATATCAACTTTGCTTCAGCAAATATCTCAGGTGAAGGAGTATTTATAAATGCTGGAACAGTGGAGAAGGCCTATGTGATGCATCATAGCCCTTGCACAGCAGATTTGAAAAAACATACACCTGAGCTTCAACCACATTGTCATCCTTCGATCTTCCGAAATGCTCAGATGGATCAATCCAAAGGCTGGAAGAAAAGTTGGGACTTCCGTCCTGGGGGAGGTGTGAAGCCAACTTGGATGTGGGCATACTGGGTGCGATAGACTTGTGCAGAGTTTATTGAGGATCTGAAGAGAGCTTCAATATATGAAGCTGTCTGGGTTGGGCAAACATATGTTTACAAACATGATAAATTTGTGCCAGAGATACTCAGCCACTGGAGCCCAGCAACTAATTCTTTCCATCTGACTCATGGAGAAGTAGGTATCAGTTTGTGGGATGTCCACAAGATCTTAGGGGCTCCAATTTTGGGCGATATGTATGATGAATTCATTCCTCCCAAGGTGACTTGGAATGATTCAGAGAAGACTCCTGCTTTAGATCGAGAATTGTTTAAGATCTTCCACAGGCTCAAGAGTTCAGAGACCTCATTAACTCATTTTAGAAAATATATTCATCCGGAAGAATGGATGAATGTGTTTATTATTGAGAAGAAAGAGATGGAGCCAAAAGAAAAAGAATCCAAGAAAAAGAAATCCAAGGATACCAGGCCCAAACATCCTACCACCTGTCCAAAACCTGAGAAGAGAGGAGCTCCTGGAACATTCTGGCCAACTCTAGAAGCAGGAGAGTTTGAAAAGTGGGGATATGAAGTAAATCAAAGAATTCCAAAGAAAACTCATCTGGCGGGTTTCTTGGCAATGTGGCTCAGTGTTTATCTCTTGCCGGTCAGGGATTCGAAGGGAGGCGTTAGGCCAGGGACCTTCGTCATTGAGGCAAAGTTGGCTGAGGGAAAAATGGTTGGGTTAGCTACCCCCATTTTAGCAAAAATTCACAGGAGTTTACTTCATGTATTCATGGGTAAATATCCTTTAAGAATAGTGGGACCATTCCAGGTTTTGTGGGGATGGATCGCCACTCACTTCAGGACTTACAATGTATAGAATGGTTTACAAATTCCTGGAAGCTCCTTCAGACCGTCAGTGCAAGCATTCTCTGGAATTTCTCCATTAGATGTTAATGGTTATGACATGAAAGTGAGGCTGAGCATGTTTAAGGAATTCAACTTCTTTCCCTATGGAAGTCCGCCATCCGGGCGGTTTGTTGATGATGGTACAACCCATTTGGATTTAAGGTCATACATGCTAGCTTGCAGGGACGGTGTGTTAGTAGCCAGGATTGATGGAGAGATCATATGTGAGGCCTATGCTCCATATATATTTGCACGCCAATTCAAATGTCTGCAACAGATTGTTGTATCCCCTCCGGTACATGTCAGGTTAGAGCAACATCCGATGGTTGCTCGACAACTATGGCTGCTGACATCAAGAGAGAAGACTGGGGCAATATTTGATCTACCAGTTGAAAAAGCGGTACATAATTTGACTACATATTATGTCGAACACTGGATAGCATCATACCCCAAAGGGATATTGAATCACCCAGTATATCAATTGGGAAATAGGAAGAGGACTGTAGAGAAAGAAACCCTTCCTCATGAAGGTGATGCCTCCTCACCTGAAATTGGTTCAACAGACTCCTCTTCTAGAACTGATTCACCAGATTATCATGATGGGGATGATGAGGCACAACCGGAAACAAAACAAAGCGGTTTCGTGCCCGATATAATCCTCTGGACAGAATTAAAAGACCCACTCCATCAACTCCTGGTGAGTTGTTTTATTGTAGTAATTTTAATCACTGCTATTTCATAAAGCAATAAGTCTTACTTTCTTATTCTATATCTATAACTGCAAGAGCTGGGAAGAAATTAAAGTCAAAAATTGTAGGACCTTCCTCACAGCCTTCATATCTAAGACCAGAGGCTGTTCAGCTATGGCAGGGCTTATACTGTGGTACTGAGACTGCCTGGATGGATTTGTGTGAGGGCCTACAACTTCCTGGAATAGGAAATCTTATGGCTTCTAAAAATCTTCAATACGAAGATAACCCCAATGAAGTGCGAGCTTACATTAGAGAGCTGGAAATGCTCATATATGCCACTGATGAATCTGTTCCTATCACTAGGCGGGTGAAAAAAATGATTGATCGTGGCGTCACTAAGGGGGCTGGTGGTTCTGGAGATGAGGAATGACAAGAGTACGTGGCTGCTAAAGATGTAAGTTTTCTTTCCTTATTTGCTTTGAAACTTGATTTCAGTTGAAGCTTTGTTACTTAAGGAAGTTATTTTCTTCATCTCGCAGCTTGCAAAGAAAGGAACTGGGGTTCCTTCACCACAGTATAGCCCTGGTGGTACTACTATTGGGGATGTTGCTGATTCTCCTCGCGAACCAGGCGAGATATCTCTAGGCCAGCAGGCCATGAATGAGGCGTTGGACATAACATTCCATTCACCAATCCAAGTGCCAATAAGGGAGACTACTGATACTCCAAAAAAGAAAAATAAGCAAAGGCAACAAAGGAGGAAATCCACAACTAAACACTTCATTAGTAGCGGTAAGTCCTTCGGATAATCATGAGTTTATACTCATAATCACATGGTTACTCATATTTCTGAGGATTGCAGGGGATTCTTCAATTTCCCCCTTGAGGGAAGGGACTGACCCCCCTTCAAAGGCCATGGAGGGTGCTGTAGAACGATCACAGACCCAAGCTGACTTGGCTGTTCCTAGAGAAGAGCTAGCATCCATTCCCAGTATCCCTCCTGCTGCTGAAGATGCTGTCCAGGATCAGGGGTTTCAGGACGTAATTCAGCAAGAAGATGTAGAAAATGCTCCCACTGGTGAGACTAACCAGGATTCTGAAATATCATTGGATGAAATGATGAATGAAGGAATGAATTTCGAAGAATTTTATGATCATGCTAAGTTGTCATGTGATTTAGAAGACCTTGGGTGTGAGTGCTACCCTTCGCCCAATTTTTTTTTTTAAATTTACACTTCTAACCATGACTGAAAATAATATGTAGTTTCATATGTAGAAGCTGCTGAACTGCCAATGCCTGAAGAGGGTGTGGACATTGATGTCAACCCTACCATTGCAGAAACATTAGCTCAAGTAGAGCTAAACCCAATAAACCCTCATAAGACCCATCTTGAAAATCTGGTTGAGACCGGGAAAGATGGGGAGAGGTCTTCTCAGGTTGCTGAACCATCCTTGGGTAAGGGATAACAATATTTGTGATTGTACTTTATTCGTAAGACAATCTATTCTTTTGTTATCCTTTGAAGCTGACTAAATATTTCAATTAATCATGCAGGGCCATCAACTGCAATGACTAGGTCCGGAGGTGAGACCTCAGCCTCTGCTCCAATGGGAATTGAAAGTGAAGAAGCAAAAATCAGGGGGGAAAAAGCAGGACAGGGTACTTCTTTAAGTGCATTAATTCCAGATTACATGCCCCCCTCCGACAATGATGTTGAATCAGATCCAGAGATGCTTAAAGCGTTCAGATTTTCATGACGTAAGGCATGGAACAACATATGTAACATCATATCTGGGGTGCCTTTAGAAGAGCTACCGTCGAAAATTCCTCGATTGTCATCCCAATTTGTTATACTAGGACTTGGTGGTTTTGGATATGAAAAGATCCATACCACGGTGAAACAGATCATTTTCATGAGGGAGAAGGCGCAAAAAAGTCATGAAGATTTGATCAGAGTAAAACTGTCAGTCAACATAATCGAATTTGAGGCTGCGTTATCCCAAGCTGAAGCTAATTATACTGCCAAGATGAAGGAGCTGAAGCATAAAATCAAAGAAAAAATCGTCCAGCAGGTGCAACTCCAGCAACAGTTAGATGCTGTTATTGGGGAACTTGATCAGCTTAATAAATCATTGGATGAAACTCATATGAATGGCATGAAAGCCATTTCAGATGCTAAGAAGGCACTTCATCAAGCTGAAAAGAGTGAAGCTGGTCAAGTGTATGAGCTTCAAGTAACTGCTGATAAATCTCAGGATGTTGTACATCAAATTAAGACTTATGTTGACAGTCTTTTGTAATTATTGAAAAAGAGAAGATACTCTAGTCTATGGATGTCCTTCTAACTCTTGTGTATCAATGAAAAACACTTTCATCTTCAATCATTTGTACCTGCATTCTTTCACTACCTGCTTCAAATTTACTTAAACCAATGGGCCTAGTAAGCATAGTTTGATTTTTACTAGGATTATTACAAATAACCCTATAAACCTTGAATCTTTTAATTGATCAATATTACCTAAATCATACAGAATGTATGTTTAGTGAGCTGGAACTTGACTTTTATTCAGATTTCCTTTGTATTTTGTGGGAAGTTTAAAGTCATGCATGCCAGACATAAAGGGGATAATGTTTAAGGTCAAAATAGCTGTGACCAAAATGGATTAAAATTGATTCAATTCCTTGACAATTTATCTGAAAACATATTACCATAATCAATTATGAGAGAAAATATGTAAACTATGGATTAAGAATATTTGAATATGAGGAATGATATGAAAAAGAGCTAAAAGGCATTAGAAGAAGTAGTTTCCAAGAATGAAGTTACTATTATTTAACAAAACCCATTATGGGGTTGAATTATGCAGGGCCACCTAAGGGCATTGGCTGCATAGTTAAATAAAACAGTATCTTTTGGCTAACAAGTCTGTTATGTAGACTGTTTATGCAAGGCCACCTATGGGCATGTGCTGCATAGTCAGGTAAAAATAACTCTCAGAAATTTACTTTCCTAGTGCTAAAATCCAGTGAAAGTTTATGGAGATTCAAATCTTCCAAATTCTAGAGTTTTCTTTATGGAAAGAGGTACTTGAATATGGAAAAGATATTTCCAAACGAGATTATCGAAGAACTGGATGAATATTACTCCTACGAAGGTCTGACCCAAACGTAGGGAAGGAGAATATAAGCCATAGACTTGAATACTTTCAGATCTTGAAAAAGGATATGGGACAAATATGTTAAGGATGACTATTTTTTGGAGATCCCTACATACTATCGTTTAAGACAAATAAGGACAAAAGAGGCATTCTTCCCAAGAATGAAGTTACCACTATATGACAAACCCGTTAGGGGGTTGAACTATGCAGGGCCACCTAAGGGCATTTGCTGTATAGTCAAATAAATAGTATCTTTTGGCTAACAAGTCTATTATGTGGACTGTTTATGCAAGGCCACCTATGGGCACGTACTGCATAGTCAGGCAAAAGAATTCTCAGAAGTTTGACATTTTTGTGATTAAAAGTCATGAAAAGGGTTATGAAGATCTAAAAATATTTAAGGTTAGGATTATAACACATAAAGATGGGTATTGTCCAATGTATATAGAGATACATAGGTCAATGATAACCATAATCATGTTGTGGCTGGGTCCTGAATTGAAATTTTGGACTTCACTACGTATCTCATAAGAATGAGAATCAAGCCATACGTAGTTCTTGAAATGCAGTTTAACGTCGTGTAGGACGAAAGTATGAGAGATCTTAGTTTAGGGTCATAGATTTCAGACCATAATAATGAATACACAGTGTGTATTTTCATGAGGACTTTTCAGCCAAGGGACTGAAAGTGAAATTTGGGGTTAGGCCCAAAAGACTTGGGACTGGATTCGAGGGACACTCGAATGTTCCTACGTATCCCATAAGGATGGGAATCAAGTCCATGTAGTTATAAAACTACCCTTTGTACAAATTTGGTTCGTACATGTGAAGGGTGAAAGGGGACTTCAGTGCAATGATTGTTTAACCCGAGATAAAAAGTTTAGACATTACCATGTATGCACGTAGTCTTTTGAAATGAAACATGATTGAAAAATCAATGTAAATAATGGTTCCCTCTCAAATGAGGAAATCAAAGAGTATTGTAGTTTATTGTCATACTGGGAAAAAGTGTTGTATAGTTTAACGTCATATAACAAGGACGAAAGTGAATCAATGTAAAGATATTGATTCTAGGGGCGGTTTCACGAATCAACATCATATGAGATGGTGGTGGACCGATGTGAAGAGATTGTTTTTGGGCTTGAACCCTGGGAGGTTGCCTACATACCCAGCCTGGAAGGCAAGGATCAAAGTACGTGTAGTTCAATTAAAGAATGAATTAATAATCAATTTGTTCTTGGGGACAACGACCTAAAAAAAATGTTTTTGGGACTTATACATGGTTAGCGGCCCAAAGAGAGTGTTACAGTTGAGGTTTTCTCTAAGCTCACGTGAGTCATACTCGGTGTGAGAAACAAGAGGTAACAACAACCTTAACGATGCATAGTTTAATGTCATGTAGGACATATAAAGGGACTATGCAGGTTAAAGTCTTGCAGTTAGGACTATTGGTGTTGCATAGTTTAATGTCATGTTGCAGGGACAAAATATAGTTTAATGTCATGTAAGACGTATCAAGGAATTTATTTACAGTTTAGCATCATGTAGTTAGGACGATGGGGACAATACAGTTTAATGTCATGTTGGACAAAAAAGGGGGACTGCGCAGTTTAATGTCATGCAGTAAGGACAAAATAACACACCATTTACGTCATGTTGGACGCATTTTAGATTTTTTTTCTACAGTTTAGTTTCATGCTGGACATAAGTACAGTTTTAAGGTCTTACAGGACCTTTGATGATTATGTAGTTTAACGTCTTTCCGGACGTAAGGGACTTTTAAATAGTTTAGGGTCATATGCATGGACCATGGATGATGCAGTTTAATGTCATACAGGACCATGGTGTAGTTTAAAGTCATACATGACTTTTTAGGGAATTTTTTCACAGTTTAACGTCGTTTGGGACAAAGTTGCAATTTAAGGTCATACTGGACCATTGCTGTATAGTTTAACGTCATATAGCAAGGACGAACTAGTGCTGCATAGTTTAGTGTCATGTTTCGGGGACATAATGTGAATACTTTGTATTTTATACAAAATATTTCTTCAAAAATATGGCATTAGTTGGAGTAGTAATGAGTTCTCCATCCATCGAGATTAATGAATAAGCTCCATTGGAGTAGACCCTATGTATTAAATAAGGTCCTTCCCATTTTGGCTCAAGCTTGGGAGGTTTCTTTCCTGGTATCATTGGAGTTCTGAGAACTAATACCAATTCTCCCTGAATGAATGAACGAAGACGAACTTCTTTGTTAAAAGCTCGTACTATTCGATTCTGATAGATTTCCAAGTGGTGAAAAGTGCACAATCTTTTCTCATCTAACCGTTCCAATTCATTCAATCACTTTTGGGATTTCTCATCTGTAGATAACTGATCACAAATGGCTACTCTGAGTGAGGGAAATTGAACTTCAATTGGCAAGACTGCTTCTGTTCCATATACCAACGAATATGGAGTTGACCGCGTTGCATTGCGGGTGGTAGTCCGATAATCCCATAAAGCATGAAAGAGTTTATTAGGCCATGACCTCTTATCTTTATCCACCATCTTTTGTAGTATATTTGAAAGAGTCTTGTTAAAGGATTCTATTTGGCCATTGGCTGCCGCATGATACCGAGATGAATGGTTGGATTTAATGTTGTATTCTTGATACAATTTCTTCACCTCAGAAGAACAAAAGTTGGTGCCGTTGTCCGTCAATATGGTATGAGGGACACCAAATCTAGTAATTATGTTAGACTTGATGAAGCTAACAATGCATTTAGAACTGAATTCTTTGAGAGGTACTACCTCTGCCCATTTGGAAAAGAAATCAGTAGCAGTAAGAATGTACTTAAACTGCTTAGCCGTAGCTAAAGGGTAAGGTCCCACCACATCCATTCCCCATGTGGCAAATGGCCATGAGTATTTATCTATATGAAGAAACTCTGGAGGTTGATGAATGAAGTTGTCATGTACTTGACATGAATGACACTTCTTTGTGAAATCAACACAATCTTGTATCATTGAAGGCCAAAAGTATCCAAGCCTTCGAATTTGATCAAACAATCTATGTCCAGACTGGTGGGCACCACAGACTCTTGCATGCACTTCTTTCATGATAGCCATTGTCTCTTCACCATCAATGCATCTGAAGAGAACTCCATCAAAACCACATTTGTAGAGAATTTTCTCTAGGTGGTTTGAGCCATCATAAAGAGTAAAATTGACCACACGTCGCCGGATTTGTTCTTTCTCGGCTCTATCAGGTGGAAGTGTTCCATTTTGAAGGTATTCCCTGATAGGTGACATCCATCCTGTAGTATGACCATATGGTTCAGGAATGGGACTAATTTCATTAATTTCCTCTGTTCTGGCTTGAACATAAGGTGAAATTGCATGACGGTGGGCAATACTGATGGTTGTTTTGTCCCGATTTGGATCTGCTAAAGCTGTGGCTATATTAGCCAGTGCATCATCTTGAGCATTTTGTGATCTTGGGACATAAGAAAATGTCGGTTCTGAAGGGAATTCCGCCATTAACTTTCTGACGTAATCATACAAAGGGATTAACTCTTCTTTTCTGATGGCATAATCCCCATTGACTTGTTTGATTACCAGGTCTGAATCACCTTTCACCTTTAAGTGATTCACTTGTGCTTGAATCGCTAACTCCAAGCCTGTGATAAGAGCTTGGTATTCGGCTTCATTATTGGTACCACCTTCCCACAATAAAAAGGAATAAGGTAACAATGTATTATCTAGAGAAATGAGTACAATTCCTAAACCAAATTTTTTGAATTTAGGATTTTCCATTTTCTTCCCTGTTGGACTTCTGGAAGCACCATCAAAATACATTTCCCAGGTTTGAGGACACTCTTGAATAGAAAAAACTTCCTTATCAGGGAGTTCAATATTTGAAGACATGTCTTCCACTGAAGGATGTTCAGCCAGGAAATCAGCCAGAGCTTGGCCCTTTATTGCCTTTTGAGATACATACTGAATGTCGAACTGCTGCAAAATAACTGCCCACCTCGCTAGACGTCCTGTAAGCATTGGACGACTAAGGATGAATTTGAGCGGATTATTGTGAGATACCAATTGGACCTCATGATGTTGCAGGTAGTGTCTCAGTTTCTGAACTGCAAATATTAATGCCAGGCAGCACTTCTCAATACTTGAATACCGGGTGTTTGCTTCAAGCATAGTTCTACTGAGATAGTAGAGGCTATTTTCATTCCCAGCATCATTCTTTTGAGCAAGAAAGGCACCCAATGATCACTCTAGAGCTGTCACATAGAGGATAAGTGGTCTACCTTCAACAGGTGGCATGAGTACTGGTGGACTCAAGAGGTATTTCTTGAGAACATCAAATGCTTCTTGACATTCTTCAGTCCACTGGTAAGTGACTCCTTTTTTCAATAATTTGGTAAAGGGTAAACTTTTGTCTGCCAAATTGGCGATGAAACGCCGAATATAGGCTAAGTGTCCTTGAAGTCCTCTTAATTCTTTCAAATTCTGAGGAGGTGACATACCAAGGATTGACTTGGTCTTCTCAGGATCGACTTCAATACCACTATGGCGTACAACAAAGCCGAAGAATTTTTCTGAGGTTACCCCAAAAGCACATTTTAAGGGGTTCATCTTCAAATTATGTTGTCAAAGCTTGTGGAATATGACTTCAAAATCAACCAAGTGATTAGAACGTTGTTTGGATTTAACCACCAAATCGTCTACATAGCATTCAACAAACTTCCCTAAGAAAGGTTTGAAGATACGATGCATGGCACGTTGATATGTTGCACCTACATTCTTTAAACCAAAGGGCATCACCCGGTAACAAAACACACCTTGAGGGGATCTGAAGGATGTAGATTCCTCATCTTCTGGGGCCATTCAGATCTGATTATATCCGGAATATCCATCCATGAAGGAAAGTACTTCATAGCCAGTCGTCGCATCAATTAAGAGTTCTGTAATCGGAACTGGGAAATCATCTTTAGGACAATACCGATTAAGATCTCTGAAATCGATGTAAACCCTAATTTGTCCATTCTTCTTCTTTAAAGGGACAATATTAGCCAACCACTTGGGATACTAAACTTCTTTGACGAAGTTATCTTTGATCAGCTTATCCACTTCAGCTTCAATTTTGGAAGCATAAGTTGGGTGTGTTCTTCTTGCGGCTTTCTTAAATCCTCGATGTTCTTTTGGTAAACCCAAATGATGAGTAGCAATATCAAGATCAAGCCCAGGCATTTCTGTATAGTTCCAAGCAAAAATATCTTTATTTTATTTAGAAAAGAAGTATACATTTCTTGCTCTTCAAGGGTCATGGCCGCACTAATTAAAGTGGGGCATGGATCTTTCTATGTACCCAGATTTATTTCTTTGAGTTCATCCACAGTGGTAGAGATACCCTCTTCAAATGCTGGAGGAGCATCTCTAAGATCTTCCTCTTCCTCTTCATCATGTGCTATTTCTTCCGTTTCTACTTGCATAGTAGATGACAAAACGAAATTTTCATGATCAGAAGAGATGTCAAAATTTGCACATTTTGAAGAAGAAGCTTCCATTTCTGACACTATTAATGATAAAGGGCCTTCTTTGGGAAATAAAGAGGAGATGATGGATTGAGAATTGACATCATTATTCACCTCTGATGTTGCTATAACTTCTTCTGGCCTGATTGACGAAGTATAGACCTGTTGGATTTTAGCAGATGAAATGAAGACATCACCACTTGTGCTTTCATCACTGTTTGGTAGGTTACCAATTTCTCCCATGTTGTCTGGCTCAATTGCCGTAGTTGACATTATGGATCTTTCCATAAGAGTATTTTTATTTGGGCCTATTTTGTCAATTTTACTGATAGGTAACACATAATCTGTACTCACATGTGTAAATGGATTTATTGGAATTTTCTCCAAACCATATGGAGCATTAACTTTGGTAATTTCCTTTATTGTAGATTTCTCTTTTCCCTTCATGTGATAAAATTCCACCTCAATGTACTGAGATTCACATGTCTTGAACGGGGTCTTATCACCATACAATGTTCCAACTTGACCATTGAAACAGTATTTGAGACATTGATGGTATGATGAAGGGATAACCGCATGCTGATGTGGCCAGGGTCTTCCAAGCAAGACGTTGAAAGCTGAGTCTTGATCAACAATCATGAAATCTGAATTGGATACAAGATCTCCAAACTGAGTTCTGAGTGTAACTTCGCCCAATGTTTCTTGTTCATTTTTATCATATCCTTGTAACATCATGGTAGAAGGAGATAAATCAGATTCTGTGAGGCCCAATCGACGAAGTGTACGAATGGGCATGAGGTTGACTCTTGAACCATTGTCAATGAAAGCTCTTCGGATATCTACACCATTGACTTTTCCAGATAAGTACATAGGTTTTATGTGCCCATGCACAACATCATCTTTATATTAATTAGTAAAAGATATCACTGCATGGAATTCTACAGGATTATTCTCTATTTGATAGACTTCAGCTGTAGCAATTTCAGCTTCAAACTCCTGAGGACTTGACAAAGCTTCTATGAGTGCTTCCCGAAGATCTTTTGACAGATTCAAAGCATCCAAAATTGATAACTTGGCTGGTACTTGGGCCAAGTGTTTCAATATATCATACTTTTGATCTAAAGGTCTGTGTTTCCCAACAGGAATATGCGGTTTAGCAGGTACCTTGGAAGCATTTGCTTTGGAAGCTGATGCATCTTGTATTGGGATAGAAGTTGACAACATCCTTGGTTTTGGAAGATTAGACCAATTAGATCCATTTACTTGCTGAGATAAAGAAGATGGAACCTTCAATCGGTCTTCTAAAATAACTGTGCCAATACTGAGTTGGCTATTAGCAGAAAAACCTGCTTGTTCTTTTTGAGCTCGCTGAAGGGCTCTACCACGAGTTTCTACTGTATACACAGTGCTAGCAGGGGTAGAATTGGAGTAGTGGCTTCGGAAAGATCCACATCTTCCCCTGTATTCTGAACCTCGGGAACTTCCTCGGATTCCCTTATTTGATACAGGGAATTCAGGCTCATCAAAATTGAAATTATGACTGGAATATGGATCTGTTAATTGAATCATATTAACAGAACCAAAGATTAACTCTTCGTCTAATAAAGACTCCGCCTGACTAGACTGTTTAGGCTGTGCCGTTTGATGGGGCGGTGCCCGTGGTTTTGAAGTAGATGGCATAAAGTCTGCTAGAGTCAAAGACAATTTAGGCTTTGACACATACTCATATTCTTCTGATTCTTTTTTCTTCTTTGAATCAAACCGTTTCTTTGAGGAATTTCCCTCTGACGAAGAGGGTTTTACCGCAATATTCATGGAAGAAGACACAATTGGTTTCTTTAATTGTGTTCGCAAATGGCATGATTCCAGTTGATTATCTTTCTAACCATCCAATCATCATACTTCTGTGCATTTCTGCTTTTGACTTCTTTCCATTCACCTTCCTCCTCTGGAACTGTAGCAGTAACACATGCTACCTGAGTCGAAGAACCTTTCAACTTGACTTGTCCCAAGTCGACCATATTTTGCAGGAGGTCTTTAAAGACAAAACACTCCTGGATAGGATGCCCCAAAATTTGATGAAAGGGACAATAATTGAGATGGTCTTCATCTCTTTCCTTGTTTGGCCTCTTGGGCACTGGTAATTGAACCAAATTATTTTCCAGAGCTGAAATGAAGTAACCAGGAACTTGCTCATTTCATAAAGAGTATGTTTTACTCTTCAAATCCTCAAATTGTTTTTGTCATTGATCTTTTTGATCAATTGGACGAAACAGCCTTTGTTGTTGTCATTCAGGAGGTGGAGCCCTTTGAGAAGATGAAGGTTTTGAAGTAGAAATAGGTACAGACGCTTGTTTAAGCATAACTGTAGCAGTTTCTACTTTACCCATTCTCCTTCCTGAAGCTGATGGAATTACACGAGATTTAACCTTATCCTGTATAAGGGAATCTTCAATCTTCTGAGCGATTGAAGTAAGGTCTCGAAACCCTCCTGTGTATTTCACAGGGATCAATGGCATGCGTAATTCGTCAAGCAAATTTGCCACATAGATTGGCAATAGCTCTTCCTGAGGGAGTGCTAAACTCAGGGAATATGTTAATCCCTTCCAGCGAGCAATGAAATCAGAGACTCTTTCATTCTCCCTTTTCTTGCAGTTTGTAAGATCTAAAACTGTCATTTTTGGCAAAGTTTAGCTGAATTGAAGACGGAATTTTTGACGAAGATCCTCCCATATGATGATTGACCAGGATTGCAAGCTTGTATACCAGACAAAAGCTGGTACTTGCAAGGTTCGCATGAAGCATCTGAGTTTCACTGCTTCTTGATGCTCTGGAGTTCCCATCATAGGATCACAACAAGACACGTAATGCGTCAAATGTTGTTCAGGGTCGGCTGATCCATTGATATTAGGAAAAACAGGGTTTCCAAAACTGGATGGAGGAGAAATTGAATCTACCCATTCAGGGTAATCTTTCTTTTCTGGTTGAACTTGCGCCCGTTTCCCTTCCATAGTTTCTAACTGAGCTGTTAATGACTCAATATTAGTTATTAACTTTTGAGAAACATCAGGTTGAATTTGGTCTTGGGTAGGTGCAATGAATAGAGCTTGGACAGACGTGGTGATTGGTGCTGCAATTGATGGTAGCACTACCAACCGTTGTTGCTTTTGACCCGTAGGATTAGACCTCTGAGGGTGTACTGATAAAGGAGGATATTCCTGATCCATATCAGTAGCTACAACAAATTCCTTCGGCTGTTGGACTTCAGCATTCTTAAGAAGAAGACTACTCTGAAGTAGTTCTGTATTCAACCTTCTTAATTCTTTCATTTATTCCTCTTGTTGTGCAAACCTTTGCTCTAACGAGAGTGATTGACCTTCTCCAGAGGAAGGATATGTAACCTGATTCTTTCCCCTCCCTTTGTTGGATACTTTTTGGATAGAAGGAAGTGGATTACCTAGGTTCTGGGTAATCCTTTGACTTCATGTACGCACACCTTCTTCAATTGTATCGGCGCATACATTTTCTTGAGCAGGATGCTCTTCATCTGAGTCCCCTGAGTGATTCTCCTCTGGTGGATTAGCAACAATGGAATTGATGACATTGATTGATGTATAATGCATCACATCCCTTCTATCAACATTTCTGTGATATTGTCTTCTTTCATGTCTTTGATGAGACATTTCCTTTTGTTGATTTAATCTTTTAGGAACTTCTTGATGAGATATAACTTGGAGGGAATCTCCTGATAATTTGGCTCTTCGTTCCTCTTAGGGATTCTTCCCCAATCGAGAAAAGACTGATATTCTCTGAGAAGGGGATTGATGATTTGAAAGAGTCCCTAGTCTCGAGAACTGGGGATGTTCCTGCTGCTTCCGCTCAACTCCTCAAATCCCATTTGTTGACTCTAAGGGTTGGGTTAAAGGAGTCCCCAGTCTGACAAGCTGGGGTGGCTCTTGACATGCTATGTCTGAGACCTTCTTAAAAGCTCTCTTGATCTTGCGAATCTTAGTTCGGAAATTAGCTGGATGCATTAGCCTGTATCCACTTTTATCACCTGGTTTAACAGACCTTTGGATGATTTCCAAAACTTCTGTCATTTGATGATGTGTTTGCTCCATACGAGAGGCTTGTGCAATATTCTCGCCTGCTTGATGTAGGATAAATTCAACAAATTGTTCTCTATATGATTGATTTTGAGAGGAAATAGTTGAAGCATGTTCTTGAGCAAGCTTTTGATTATGAACAAAGCCCATTGACTGTGGCCGGCCATGGGCAATAACATTGCATGAGAACATTTTCGGTGGGATTTGCTGATTGGAAAGCACTGTGAAATTTAGTTCTCCGTGAACACCCCATCCTCTGATATGAACACCAGATGGAGCATTGGCAATTAACTGACGCAATTTTCTTAGTGCGCCAAGGCATGAACGTTGAAGGGTTCTCTATTGCTTTTCAGCCTTTGGATACCGAGAGACTGATAGAGATGCCAAATCAATCTGACGTTGTAGACCTTCTATTATCTTAAGATTATTTTCATATTCATCATAAGATAATACCTTCTTCTTCAATTGACAAATAGTTTTCCATATGTTGCGATGAATATCATGGAATCTATCTTCCGTCAACATCTTTGGAATGTCATACTGGGAGTGAGCCAAAGGCCAAAACATGACTGGTACCTCACTTTTCGCCAGTTTTTCCTCATGTTCAGCATTTCCTATTCATCATTAAATGAAGATTCTTCTACCTATTTTGACCAGAGTTGGTCTTTCCTTGTTGCTTCATCGGATTCAACAAGATTGGTAGAGAGATCATTGATCAAACTAGAAGATGCATGACTTAGGGGTGGTTCGGAGAATGACCTACACCCTGGGCTATCTTCTGATTGAGAAAGTATTTCACTTTCTAGCGATAAAGCATCAGAAATGACTAGTTTCTCATTTTCAAGTGCCTCAAGATAATAGGGCTTTCTCGGCACTACATTGTCAACTGGAGTATTTTCCAAGCAATGTGAATCACTACTGCGGAGAGGACTTTCGCAGCGAAATTCATCATCATGGGGAGGACCACCATAATGGGTTACAACAAAAGATGATATCTCTTGCTCCTTGGTCTTCTGACCACACAGAGGGTTCCTGTGGCTCTCATCTGAAGAAGAAACTTCAAGATTGACTGAATTTTCATGAATAAAGCCTTCATGAGGAAGTGTCTATTGAAGACTTCCGGAATTAATGTTCCCGTTATTGGGAACTGAGGGAGTAGAATCTTGAATTCCAACAGATAAATGTCTGAGGGCTTCAAGAACTCCAGCATCGATCAAGGCCTTGTTACAGATTGGCCTTCGATCTCCTGACTGTGCTGGGCAGATCTTTTTCTTAGATGCCTTCTAACTTGCTTTGGAAACCACTTGTTGACGAAAGTGGTTACTCTGAGTAGGTGTATGTGCCTGATCAGGAAAGATGGTCATGTTAGGCTGACGATCTCCACTCAAATCAGGTGTATGTTCCTGACTTGGTTGTCCGCATGATATGGGGGAGTATGCCCCATAACCCTATTGGAATGGAATAGATGTGTGTGTCTGTTCCGAAGTGAATCGTTGATGTGTCACTCCACTGCTAGGGATAGATTTATGTGTCTTTCCCTGAGATGATGCTGAAGCTTTTATGATATCCTGGAAAGCATCCAGAATATGAGCAGGAATTTTCTTCTGCTCTTTCACCATTGACAAAATATGTTTGGTGACTTCAGCTGCCGGAACGGGGATATACGTCCATTCCGGGCTTGAAGTAGGTGTATGTGCCTGCTCTTGTCCTCCTTTTCTTGTCAGTGAATCCTGACAGTACTCAAGTGTGGAGGCAGAGAGTTGAGTCTGCCTCCTGTTTGTCGTCAGAGCTTTCTGACTGACTTCTTCGTGCGCTACCAAGCGAGACTGTTGGTAGGCTTGATTAGTACTAGCAGGTGTATGTGCCTGCTGATTACACTTCTCCAAACGCGGTTGATGAGATCCATCATATGTAGTCAGGAGAGCCTTCTGACTAACTGATGATGTATAAGCAGGTGTATGTTCCTGCCTATAGTACTCCGCCGGAATTGCCTGGCGGGATTGGCTTGATGCTGCCAGACGAGTCTGCTAGACAGCGGAATTAAAATGGATAGGTGTGTGTGCCTGTTCATTGTTCGCCACCAAGTTAGGTTGGTGGACTTCTCTGGATATGGCAGGAATGAAAACCTACCCATTGTTAACTGGATTCAGTCTCTGGCGGTTCGTCTTGCCTGCTTGGGTTCAAGGAACCTGAGCTGAATTCCTGGAGTCGGTACCCTCATCATGTTGAGGGTTCACTGCCGCACGAGTCTGGCGGCGATTGTTGATGGGAGCCCTCAGGAAGGACTCCTATCTTTTTGAATTAAGGCCCTGAGGTACCTGCTCATTCACTTACTCAGAGTAAGGGGGCGAATGGAAATTGCGTTCCGGGGATAACAACCCGAAATGGTTGGAGACGGTAGTCAACACCGCCTGCCTCTTGATCACTGGTCGTCGTTGTCCGGACGACCTGTGTGAGTTGTTCACTTGGAGGGCCTGTCAGGTAGCCTCCAGAGTTGGGATGGTACCGTGTTGACAGTACTCCTTAACCAGCGCATTTGATACCCAGCGTTGAAGACGCTGAGTAGGTGATGTCATCCTTAGAGCGGATGACGATCTAGTAGGAATAACAGTAGTGGTATTTGTAGCAGCAGTATTCACAGATGTGAATTTGAGAGCAGCCATTATGGAAATACAGAAGATCTTGGAAAATAGTGCCTGTTTGATATAATAGACGTAATCAAGATAAAATTCAGCCACTTCATCCTTTGGATGAGCACACATGTCAATGATTGTTTTTGTTAGCCCTCTTATTTATTTTTAAATAGGGTCTTTAACAAAATAGGTAAAACATCATTTTAACTTTGGTTAAGGATTCACGTCGGGTTCACCATTTTTTGTTTCCCTCGGAATTCGGGGATGACCTCCTCGATGGGAGATTCAAACGTTCCGATCGATTTCTAACGGGTTTGTTCGTAGAACCGGAAACATCCAATGATTCCACATCCATTTGGACCTACTTTCCAAAGGTAGGCGCTCATTAGCTTGTGGACTGATGAGGCTTAGGAATTTGCATTGGTCGAGAGGATGGGAGGTCGGACTCATCACACCTTCTTGAGGGGAATTATTGTCTATTCCGGGACTCTCTTTATAGATTTAAGTTATGTTCGTGAATCCTTATTATATTACCAAGTATAAAATGATCTTTCCTTCAGTTTAACAATCAATGATTAAATATGTAAGAAATTTAGAGATTCTTTTATATGTATTCGAGGTTCTTCATCGATAGAGAATCATCTATATCTATTTAGAGATTCTTGGTCAATGGTATCCTTCAAAATATTTATATAAAAGTCTCTTGGTCATTATGATGACTAGGCTGGTTTTAAAGACACTCAGTGGGGCACTTGAAGTTTATTGTCATTCAGAAGGACATGAATTATTTCAAAGTTGGGATCGAACCCATAGATGGGCTACCTATGTATCCTTTGTTTTGGAAAAGGAATCAGAACCCACGTAGTTCGAATAAGGCAGTATGATGTTTATGATTGATGGCTTAAAGAAGGATGTCATAATTACTTTTACCCTCTAAGCTCACATGAGTCATGCTCGGTGTGAGAAACAAGAGGTATTGGTAATAAAATGGACAATTGGGCCATGAAAGATGTAATCATAAGAAATGGTTTGGGGCTTATGTATGTATGACTGCCCAGATAGATGAAGGTTTAGGATTTACTTTAGGGAGAAAATCCAGGAATAGGGTCCATAAAGGTATATGTGCTTCATGAAGATTTGAATACTCTAACTTGGGACTTATTCCTGAAAAGGAAACTCAAATTAGGAGAGGATTGATAGTTGGGTTTTACTCCTGAGAAGGAATCCCAGATTAAACATAAATTAGGATTGGTTAAAGAGAATTTAAGGGACTTGGGGCTTATTCCCGAAAAGGAAGCCCAAGATTTATGACTGAGACTTACTCTTGAAAAGGAGGCCCAGGTTAAGGGATTTATGACTAGGACTTATTCCTGGAAAGGAAGCCCAGGTTAAGGATTAAGGTTTGGGGCATACTCCTGAGGAGGATGCCCATATTTGAGACTGGGGCTTACTCCTGAAAAGGAAGCCCAAATTAGAGGATCTGGGGATTACTCCAAAGAAGGATGCCCAAAAATTAAGGGACTTGGGGCTTACTCCTAAAGAGGATGCCCATAATTATAACTGGGACTTATTCCTGAAAAGGAGGCCCAGGTTAGGGGACTTGGGGCTTACTCCTGAAAAGGAAGCCCAAGATTATGACTGGGACTTATTCCTGAAAAGGATACCCAGGTTAAGAGATTATGTTTTGGGGCTTAGTCCTGAGGAGGATGCCCATATTTGAGACTGTTGCTTACTCCTAAGAACGATGCCCAAAAATTAAGGGACTTGGGGCTTACTCCTAAAGAGGATTCCCATAATTATGACTGGGACTTATTCCTGAAAAGGAGGCCTAGGTTAAGGGACTTGGGGCTTACTTCTGAAAAGGAAGCCCAAGATTATGACTGGGACTTATTTCTGAAAAGGAGACCGAGGTTAAGGGATTAAGGTTTGGGGCTTACTCTTGAGGAGGATGCCCAGATTTGGGAATTTTAAGAATTTGGGGCTTACTCCTGGGGAGGATGCCCATATTTAAGACTTATGACGAGGGATTATTCCTGAAAAGGAGACCCCAGTTAAGGATTCTCCCATCTTAAAGGATGAGGTTGAATGAATGAACTCTCAATCTTTAGTGACATAAAGATATGTAAATCACTAGGTTTTGAGAGATATTCCATCGAATTCCTTTCAGATAAGGAATTCAAATCAAGAAATCATGCCATAAATGGATTTGGAGAGTGTCTTGAAGACCGAATCTTGAAAAGAAAAGGTGTAATGGCTTAAGAGGGGTGAAATGGGCAAGAAAGGCACCCAAAAAGGAAGGGGCGCGCAAGTCTTGGAAGGCGCGCAGGTACTACGGCGGCACGCAAGTATTGGTCGCGCAGGTATTCCTGCGCGATACATGGTATACTTGCGCGATGGTAAACCAGCATTGGAATACTTGAACGACTCTTTCTTAAAGCCTTTAGAATCCTCTTGAGGTTCTTCCAGAAAAGGGATGCGCAAGTTCTATCGAAGGAGTAAGGCGGCGCGCAAGTGTGGTCACTTCCCTTAAGGGCTGGCCAATCAGGCGCGCAAGTGTTGATGAGTTTCAACACTTAGGCCTTAATCCTTCTCTTTAGATCTTCCATTCTAGGTAAGAAATTACCTTAGAAGTGTTCCGGAAGCTTTGAGAAGAGACTTGGGCATCGGGAGCTTCAATCCGAGTTTCTGGAAAAAGATCCTCCCGAATGGGGGGCCCACAGGGTCTATTTATAGGCAGGAGAAGACCCTGTGTGGTTACCGGGCGGTTATCACTTAGGTCGCGCAAGTCACTTGCGCGACTTGGGCGTCACGCAAGTAGACTTGCGCGATAGTGATAGAACTTGCACGACACAGGTGTTTTTGATCCTTTGTTCATGCCTTTGTCGAATTTTGATATTTTCTTCAAAGGTTGAATCACTTTGATCTCAGATATTCCCCTTTTTCGATCTTTATATTCTGTGACAAAAGGAGCGTCAACATATATTTTGAAATAACAATATTAATATGAATAATAATATTATTTATATTTTATAATATTAAATTATATATATATATATATTAAAATTTTATAATATTATAATTTAATTATATTTTTTTGTAATATTAGAATTATTTTAATATTTGAATGTAAAATAATTCTATTATTTTTATATTAATTAAAATAACTTATTAATATTTTTTTTATTTATGAATTATAATTCTAATATTATTATATTAATTAAAATCATTTATTAATATTCTATTATTTTTTATTTTTGAATTATAATTCTATTATTATTATATTAATTAAAATAATTTATTAATAATTTATTATTTTTATTTGTGAATTATAAATCTATTATTATATTAATTAAAATCATTTATTAATATTTTATTATTTTTTATTTTTGAATTATAATTCTATTATTATTATATTAATTAAAATAATTTATTAATAATTAATTATTTTTATTTGTGAATTATAATTCTATTATTATATTAATTAAAATAATTTATTAATATTTTTTTATTTTTGAATTATAATTGGATTATTATTATATTAATTAAAACAATGTATTAATATTTTTTTATTTTTTATAGTATTTGCGATGGGATACTATGCTCGTCGCAAATAGTATTATTATTATATTCATTAAAATAATTTATTAATATTTTTTAATTTTTTTTAAAAAATACTAATTGCGACGGGCCCGTCGCAATTGGTATTTGCGACGGACCCATCAAAAATACGATTTTAAAAAGTTTTCACAAATATACAGACTAATATTTGCGACATGAAGGATCACCATCGCAAATAATACCTTTCGCGACGGGCCCGTCGCAAATAATTGTTGTTGCGAGGCCGTTTTCTGCGACGGGCTATTTGCGATGGGCCCCCGTCGCAAAAGCCTATTAGCGACGGGATCCTGACGCAAATGCCCCGTCACAAATTCCATTATTTCCAGTAGTGTTAGGCATGCAGTCCACAGCCTTGAAGAGAAAGACCACTTCTGACCATCGATCCAACTGGTCACCATAAGGCTTTCTCCAAACTCAAAAGAAAACTTCACATACTAATAGAATTGAGATACAAGCCTTGGGTAAACCGGTATATTCTGTCCAGTGAACCATTCAAGCTATCCTTGTTCTCTTAAAACTTTCAAGACTAACGATCTTCTAGACAGAAGCCATTCATGGCAATCCTCTTTTTCAGGTACAACAATACAGGTTACCAGGTTTCGGTTTAGAGGTCCTTTGGGAGCTATCCTCGTTATCCTCTTTTGTTTCTTAGAGCGGCGCTTCTCAGACGAGGGTGAAGATGGACGCTTCATCCATGACATTCACTAAAGGTTCGGGCAAGAGGGAAGAGAAGGTTCAGGAGAGAGTTCGGTTAAGGAATCAAATGAAACCCTTAAGTTTTATCATTTGGGAATGTCAAACGTCGTAAAAACAAAAACACGAGAAATCAAATAGCGGTGAAATAAAAATTACCGCGATACGGGTTAAAATAAAAATAAACATAATTCTCACGGTGAGACCGTGAGTAGGCATTACGGTGAGACAGAAAACTAGTAATCACGGTGAGACAGTTTGTAGTCTTCACGGTGAGACAATGATCATTTTATATAGTCACGGTGAGATAGTGAGTTGTCAGACCGTGAGCATAAAACAATAACTTAGAAATAGTAAGTATGAAACTGTAAAGTAAAGTATAGTAATGTATTAAACTTTAAAATCAGTAAGATATTCATTTATGATTAATCATACCAAGATCATGTATGATGTAGTCTAATATTTCAGAATTTAATGGTTTAGTGAATATATCAGCAAGTTGATATTCAGTACCAATGAATTCCAAAGTGATACCACCTTTTTGATAATGATCCCTCAAAAAGTGATGTCTTACATCAATATGTTTTGTCCTAGAATGAGAAACAGGATTCTTAGAAATATTAATAGCACTTGTGTTGTCACAATTTAGTGAGACATGTCTGAATTGATATCCATAGTCTTGTAATGTGTGTTTCATCCACAAAATTTGTGCACAACAACTTCCAGTAGCTATGTATTCAGATTATGCAGTTGATAATGCAACAGAATTTTGTTTCTTACTACACCATGATACTAGTTACTTTCCTAAAAGGTGACATATTCTAGAGGTACTTTTTCTATCTAGATTACATCCAATAAAGTCAGCATCAGAATAACTAACTAATTCAAATGATTGTCCTTTGGGATAGAACAGTCCTAAATTGGGAGTATGCTTGAGGTATTTGAAAATTCTCTTTACAACATTTAAATGTAACTCTTTAGGGTTTGCTTGAAAATGAGCACACATACACACATTAAACATAATATTAGGACGACTAGCAGTCAGGTAGAGTAGACTTCCAATCATTCCTCTATAAGTGGTTTGATCAACAGATTTACCATTTTCATCAAGATCCATCTTATAGGTGGTACTCATGGGAGTGTCACTACTTTTTGTGCTCTCTAATCCAAAACGTTTTAAAAGATATCTAGTATATTTACTTTGAGTTAAAATAATTACATCATCATTTTGAAAGATTTGAAAACCAAGAAAGAATTTAAGTTCACCCATTAAACTCATTTCAAATTCATTTTGCATCATTTTAGAAAAATCAGTATACAATGTAGTTTTTGAAGATCAAAAAATAATATCATCTACATAAATTTGTACAACTAAAAAATCTTTAGAAATTCATTTTATAAAAAGAGTAGAATCAACTATTACTTTTGTAAAACCTTTAGAAATTAGAAAAGTACTTAATCAATCATACCAAGATCTTGGAGCTTTCTTTAAACCATATAAAGCTTTTGATAGTTTGAAAATATGATATGGAAAATGAGGATTTGAAAATCTAGGTGGTTGTTCAACAAAAATATCCTCAGCAATATATCCATTTAAGAATTCACTCTTGACATCCATTTGATATAGTTTGAAATTTAGGTGTGCAATATAAGCAAGTAAAATCCTAATAGATTCTAATCTGGCTACTGGAGAAAAAGTCTCCTCATAGTCAATACCTTCTTCTTGACTATAGCCTTGTGCAAGTAGTCTAGCTTTATTTCTAACTATGTTTCCGGATTCATATACTTTATTTATAAACACCCATTTTGTGCCTATTGTGAAAGTGTACTTAGGTCTTTCAACAAGATTCCAAACTTTTTTTCTTTCAAACTGATTGAGTACTTCTTGCATAGAAATTACCCATAATTCATCATTAATAGCATCATTAATGTTTTTAGGTTCAAGCTGTGAAAAGAAGGCTTGATGTTCAACCTGATTTCTAAGAGAAGCTCTAGTCTGTGTCCCTATATCAAGATTTCCTACAACAACATCTAAAGGATGATTCTTTAGAATTCTAGTTGATCTAGTAAAGGTAGGACTAGAAACTTCAGGTTCATCAATAGGTTGGGAATCAACAGAAGCAGGTTCTGGAAAATTTCCAGAACTGGTAGTCTTTATAGCAGGTTCATTTGATTTGTCATTAAGGTCTAGAACAGATAAATCTTCTTCAAGATTTTCAAGAGAGGTTTTAGGCTCATGTGGATCAGTTTCATCAAACTTGATGTGAACAGATTCTTCCACACACTTGGTTCTTTTATTGAAAACTCTATAGGCTTTACTAGAAATAGAGTAACCTAGGAAAATTCCTTCATCACTCTTGGATGAAAACTTTTCAAGATTATCTTTGGTATTAAGAATAAAGACTTTGCAACCAAAGACTCTGAAGTATATAACCTTAGGTTTCCTATGGTTCCACAACTCATAAGGGGTCCTCTTAAGAACAGGTCTGATCAAGAATCTATTGATAATATAACAAGATATATTTACAGCTTCAGCTCAAAAATAAATAGGCAGGTCAAATTCATTAAGCATGGTTCTGGCAATTTCTTGCAGGGTTCTATTCCTCTTTTCTACTACACCATTTTGCTGAGGTGTCCTAGGGGCAGAAAAGTTATGACTATAGCCATTGTGTGAGCAATAGGATTCAAATTCATGATTCTCAAACTCACGACCATGATCACTTGTTAGAGTTTTAATCTTAAGTCTACTAAGGTTCTCTACAGATTTGGAGTATTTAGAAAAGTAAGAACAAGCTTTAGTTTTGTGAGCTAAGAATTATACCCAAGTATATCTAGAAAAGTCATCTACTAAGACATAGACATAGTGCTTCCCATTTAAGCTAGAAACTCTAGATGGTCCAAACAAATCCATGTGAACCAACTCGAGAGGTTGAGAAGTTGAAACTTCTTTCTTTGGTTTGAAAGAGATTTTGTATTGCTTTACCTTTTGACAAGGATTACAAACTTTTTCATTTGGAAACTCAAGTTTGGGTAGGTCTCTCACTAAGTTCTTCCTAGTAAGTTTTCTAAGTGAGTGTATATTGCAGTGTCCTAATATTCTATGCCAAATCCAAGACTCTTTATGAAAATCATTTAAACAAGTAATATTTTTCATGGCTAAAGAATTTAAATCAACAGCATAAACATTTTCATTTCGCAGGGCAGAAAATACTAAAGCATTTTTAGAATTAAAAGCATTGCAAGAATCATTTTCAAATTTAACATTAAAACCATCATCACATAACTGAGAAATACTTAACAGATTATATTTAAGTCCATCAATGAATAAAAATTTAGAAATTAATACCGAGTCAGTGTTACCAATCTGGCCTAGGCCGATGATTTTCCCTTTAGAATTATCACCAAAGGTGACAAAGCCTCCATCAATTCTGACTAAGCTTTTAATGCATGATAATTCTTCTGACATATGTCTTGAGCATCCACTGTCCAAGTACCAAGTCTTCCTACAGGAGATCTTTAAGCAGGTTTCCTACAAAACAGATTTAGATAGGAAATGATTTTGATAACCAGATCTTCTTGGGTCCAGAAAGGTTAGCAATTAAAGCTTTCGGTACCCAAATTTGTCTTATGGGTCTCATAAAATTTGTAGAATCAACAGATTTTGAAAGATAAACCTTATTAGATCCTTAACTATGAATATAACTAGTTGAAGCATATAAATGTCCAGAACTAGAACTAGCAGTATTCTGTCCAGATTTAGGAATAAATCTATTCTTAGTAAACTGTCTCTGTCCAGGTTTGTAGCCTATTCTAGTCATGTATTTTGGTGCAACTTGATTTCCTAGCATTTGAGTTAGTGTATCCTTTCCATTTGTGAATTTCTCTAAATCCTTTCTGAGTTGCTCATTAGACATTTTCAGTTCGGTGTTCTCCTTTAACAGTTGATAATTTTTCTCTTTTTCAATAGTAAGTTCAGTTTTAAAAGTAGTAGTGAGAGCATGTTGTTTCTTTAATGATTTGTATTTATCCTTAAGTTCATTGCATGTCTCTTCCAACATATTACAATATTCAAACAATTCCTCACTAGTCATGTTTTCAGAATCAAAATCAGATTCTGCACTATCTTTAGAATAATAAGAATTTAAAGCAGGAGTATCTAATATTACCTCAAATGTGTTTTTCATAAAACACATGTTTTCCTTATTTCTGGTTTCAGTCTTAGAAGCTTTAGATTCACTAGAACTATCCTCAAAAGCTCTCCAAGTAGCCTTCATATAATTTTTGTACTTACTATCCTTGTAATCATATTTCTTCTTGAATTTGAGCTTTGGGCAGTCTGCTTTAATATGTCCTTTTCTTTTGCACTCATAACAGACAACTTCATCAATTTTATCTGGCTTTTTCCAATCCTTCTTCCAATGTCCCTTATTGTCATACTTTCCTTTGTAATTTTATTTTCTGAAGAATTTCTTCTTCCTATAAAATTTCTTAAACCTTCTGGCTATCTGAGCCATTTCAGCATCACTATCAGAGTCTGAATTTTCACTGGTTGAACTGTCAGTAGGTAGTTGAGCTTTATCTTTGTCCTTTCTCTTTGAAGTAGTAGTCTTGAAAGCCACTGATTTCCTCTTAGGTTCATCATCTTTCTCTTTATTCACCTTGAGTTCTTCCTCATACATCATAAGCTTACCAATGAGTTCTTTGACAGGTAGAGCAGCAATGTCACATGACTCTCTAATTGAAACAGATGTGCCTCTCCATCGGTCTGGTAAACATCTCAGAATCCTCATAATTTGTTCCTTTGCTGGAACAACCTTTCCAAGTGAATTCATCGTATTGACTATCTCATTAAACCTGAGATACATATCAGAAATGGGTTCATCAGTTTTCATTTTAAAATTATCATATTTAATAGTATAAGTATTTAATCTCATTTCTTTAACATTGGTTGTTCCTTCATGAGAAACACCCAAAGTATCCCAAATTTCAAAAGCAGTTTTACAAGCAGAAATTCTGTTAAACTCTTCATCTCCTAAAGCACAGTACATGGCATTCATGGCTTTACAATTATTATTGTAAGCAGTCTTTGTAGGTTCATCCCAAGTTGATCTAGCAGTAGTGGAAGTTTATATTTTGATTCTATGGCAGTCCAAATATCAAAACCTATGCTTTCTAAATGAATTTTCATTTTAAGTTTCCACTGAGCATAGTTTGTACCATTGAAGAAAGGTGGCCTGTTAGTAGTAGCACCCTCTAGTCTATTATCCATACCTATATTTTAGAAATATAATTAAAGAGATAAAAATTTAGAACTAACATAAATTTAAGATATTTAAATATTCAACTAAAATCACAGTTGAAAAATAGAGTATTTCAAAAATATTTGAACAAAAACTAATCCTTTGATACCAAATGTTGGTCGGAGTGGACACTCAAGAGAGGGGTGAATTGAGTTCCAATTAAAATTTCTGTTAAAATATTGTCTAGTTAAAATCCCCCAATTTGGGGGTTAACAATAGTTTTAAAAAATTGTCCAGGCCACGCAGGGACCTCTACCACTATTATTCGTGGGAGACAAAACAAATACCCGGTCACACAAGTACCTCTTCCACAGCTGATGTGGGTAAATATAAGTAAAGATAATTTGAATGAGGATTTTGATATCCTCCAGTTCAGTGTAGGAGACAGTGTGTGTAAAGATATACAGAGTACACCACACTGCTTGAAAGTTAATAAATAAATCATGTAGAGAAGATAGATGAGAGTTTAGAAAGATCTAGTGATTATCAATGTAGCTCTGGACTCGTTGGATTCAGCAGGAATGCTTTTGAGTCCTCTGGTTTTTCTGTTGAAAAACAGAGTGTCGTAGTTCAGCTTGTCTTCTTCAGGAGCGAGAAAGATCTCTTGATTCGTCATGTGTTCTTCAGCAGTATTGCATTGCACTCATGAGAGTTCTCTGAAGGACTTTCAATCTCCTTCTTGTTCAGGATTGTTCTTCTTGTTCGGAACAGTGAACTCGATGTACGTATGTTTTTTATGTGGTATATCTTGTTTCGTTGTTTCTTGTTGCTTCTTACTTCTTACTCCTTACACGTGTATTGCATCTCAGTCATTCTTATATTCCACGAGTTCTGATAGTAGGAATGATTCCCTTTTCTACGGTTTCCTGACATGCCAACAACTATCATTAAATAACATTAATTGCATTAAAAACAACAAATATGACCGTTAGAATTATTTAAATAATATTGACAAAAACTTAAGAAACGGTGTCACAGTGATTATGGAAACAGTGTCTTCTTCACGGTATGTGGTTCATGGTATGAGCTTCACGGTGTGTCCTTCACGGTGAGTCCTTCATGGTGTCTGGTCACGGTGTCTGGGTCATGGTGAGTCCTTCACAGTGTCTCCACACTTAGACAAATATATGTATTTGGACTAAGACAGTGATATGAAAAATATGGATTAAGGTTAATCATTAGAGAGTAAGAGAATGTGAATCATAAATATAAAGGTGTGATAATATATGTGAGAATTGTGATCATGCATAAGACTTGTAAATAATAAAGAGAGTAATTAACATCCATAAGCTTTGTTATTATAAAAACATTATGTGTATCTATTATTGAGATTGAAGAGCATTAGCAAGATTTGCAATCAAGATCGAGATTAATTAACAGTAAAGAGATTTGTGATCATTAAAACATGATTAACACATGAGGAGTCCAACAATATTCTTTCTCTACCATGATCCTCCATCGAAAAAATGATCTAAACACCTATGGTTTACACTAAAGGAATAAAACCCATACTTTTTGTATGATCATTGAATCTAATAATGTAGAATGACCCATTGCGATAATAAACTGCTACATGCTCCAAAATTTTATATGCACAGACTCTAAATTTTGAGTCTTGGATGTTCTTCCATTTCTGGTAAATGATACATTTCTCTACTTTCCATGGATACAAATCTCACAAGATTAGAAATACAATTGACCGAGCTTCAATACCTCTTCAGTCACTAATACTTGCATGTTATTACTTAGGTTCCCAATTCCACAACATCGAAATTTCAGAAGTTTTCATTTCGATAATTGTTGTCCCATCTGATGTTCATGTTAGATACAATACCAATAGAATTTAAATTCTTTCATAAAATTTGTATGTGACAAACTCACTTTAACTCTTGGAAGCTTCCATTTTACATTTGGACCTTCATGCCTCCCTTTACCAGGATCCTAAGAGATTTATATTTTGTTAGATAGACCCTGATGAACTTTCTAGGAACATAATCCACCATGCATACCCTCTTGGTTGTATAATGGAATAAATACCCCGAAACAATGATCCATTAATCCAAAAAAATATTAACACTCAGTATTAAAGTGCTCTCACCTCTAACTAGGATGTTTTCGGAACTTGAAATTCAAGAAACTCTCCTTCCAGAATTCAATTTGCAATCTCTTCACCTTCTTCCTACAATGCCGATATATGGGTCCAATACCAATCGGTTTACCTTGACTTATATCCCCTAATAAATCTTCATATTTTCTTCAACCTTTCCATTGAACAAAATGTCCCTTACTTTCAACATTTGGTGTAATTTCGATAGGTTCCTGAATTTCCTTTCATCTATGCTCTTTATTCAGAATGAGACCACAGACTTTATCAAACACTAGGTTGGAATTTTCACAAGAATTTCTTATGAAAATCATTTTTATGTACCATGATATTGAAAGTACTGAAAACATAAACAAAGCCCACACATCTTTCACAAATTTCACATTAACTAATTCGATCAGACTTTGAATCATGTTAAAGTGACCAACATGATCAACTTTTGATCTTTCAGCCAATATTATCATCTAGAATAACCTCTGCATCATAAAAATTTTGTTTATTACTATTTTCTTATTATACATTTATTCTAGGGCCTTTATCAGCTCAAATATAGTTTTTAGCTTACAGATGTTATTAATTTTTTTTGGGTCTAGTGACATCAGTATCATTCCTTGTAAGGGTTCCACCTCACCCCTTGAAAGGTGTATTATCAAAATCAATAAAAAATTAAGGCCTTTGGGCCATTGTATGACATCAGTATCATTCCAAGTTACCTTATAATGAAGCCTTTCCCATTTAGCTTTTAAATAAATAGTGAAATTGTAAATATTTTATTGATTTGAGAAATTAGGAAAAAGTTTGTATCAGATCCAGAAGTACTAGAAACAGAAGTTTTTAGAGGTCTGAATGAATTATAACTGATGTGTTTTGAAGAATTTAAATATCACAGAGTAGATTTTCCATCGTAATGATAATTCTATCATTATATGGATTCCATCAAACTGAATCTGAGAATGAAATTTAACTGGACTGAATCTGAGGATGAAATTCAACCCAACTGACTCTGATAAGGAAAGTTAATCAGACTGAATATGAGTAGGAAATTCAATTGAAATGAATCTGAGGAGGAAATTTAATCTGACTGACTCTGAGAAAGAAATTAAATTGGACTAACTCTGAGGAGGAAATTCAATTTATAATGAGCTAAAGATTTTCCACCGTAATGATCTTAAGAAGTTATATCATAATGAGATGAGGAAGTTCCATTATAATGAGAAGATAAAGTTCATTCATAATGAGATGATTAAGTTTAATCATACTGAAGAAAAGTAAGGTAGTTTAAGAAGGCTGATTATTAAGATGCCTCAAGAAGATTCCATAAGATTTTTGAAGAGTTGAAATGGTAAACATTGAAATTAAAATATGTGTATATCTTGGAGTTTTTGAATTTGAGTAAGTGGGAAGAGTTTTTCAGTTTCCCACCTTTTTATTTATGAGATTCCTATAAATATAAGCACAATAAATTTTTACTTTGAAATACTTTTCATGTGTGAAAAAGGTGGAAAGATATAAATTTGAGTCAGAAGTTGAGTACGAGTTATTTCCAAATAGATATCTCATTAGAATATTAAACAATTGAAAGTTTTCTTACTAGATTGAGGAAGATCAGACCGAGTAGTTGAAAAATGTTTGAGAAGTGGAGTTAAAAAAAGGGTTAATCACAGTGATTCAATTGTAATGAGAGAATTATAATGAGGCAATTATACCTAGGGTCATCAGACTAAGGTTCTAGACAAATTTTTGGATTAAATTTTTTGCAATATTTTATTTTATGGATCAAATTGTTGTAAGAAAACTTTGTAAACTAATAGGAGTTAGTATAATAATTCCTATCAGGTGATAGAAGGTGTCTAATGATATTTGGAACAAGTTGTTTTCACTTCTTCAAATTAGTAAATTTCCAGACCCATGGGAGTGGCTATGGAAAGGATGTAAGTTATCACACTAGGACTGAACCTTGTAAATATCATGTGCTTTAATTGATTTCCTACTTCTTTATGCATGAGTATTTACTAAAAGATTATAAGGTTATAAAATTTAATAGGTTGTAGGGGACATGTTTTAAAAGTATTAAAACTTATAAAAAGTGAACAACTAATTCACCCCATTCTCAGTTGTTATTTGGTCCTTTGGAACTTCAATTGGTATTAGAGCGAAGACTCTCTTGTTGAATCCTTATCATGGATAATATCAATTCTGTCAATAATAAAGGAATTACTACATTTTATGGAAGAAATTATTATGGATTAAAAAATAGGATGATTCCTTATCTCCTATCTCTTGGCATGGAAGTTTTTGATGCTATAAAAATTGGGTTTCTACCTATTGAGAAGGATAACCCATTGAATTTTGATGATAATAGAAATGTCTAATTTAATGAAAAAGATAGGAATTATATTCTTATTTCTCTATCATAAAATGTTTATATGAAGGTAATGGGTCTCAAAACATTAAATATTATGCGAGATAAGCTTTAAAATATTTTCTATGGGAATAATAAAGTGAAGGAAACAAAGCTACAAATTTATCATAGTAAGTTTGAAGACATAAGAATCAGAGATGATGCAATTATTGATGAATACTTTACTAGGGTAAATGAAATTGTTTACATCATTTAAGGATTTGAAGAATCTATGGAAGATTCTACAACAGTGAAGAAACTTATAAGATACTTTCTAGATAGGGTTGATTCTAAAATTTCCTCTTTAAAAGATAATGATGATTTATCTCTTGATGAATTGCATAATTTTCTTATTTCTTATTAAATAAGGAAAGATTCAATGCTTAAAATAAAGATGAAAGATGAAATGGATTTTGAATCTGTGAGATAAATAAAAATACAAGATATTGAAGATGTTGATCCTTGTGACTCAGAAGATAAAGAGGATGATGAGATAAATGACAAAATATTGTCTCTTATGTCCAAGAACTATCAAAGAGGAAGAGGAAAGCATGGAGGTAAACTTCTACTAAAATGTTTTGAGTGTGGTGGAATTGGAAAATTTTCTATGAATTTCCCTAAGAATAAATTTGGATAATATTGAGATGATTTTGATGAAAAACATTTATATAAAAAGTGGAAAAAAGTTTTAAAGAAGAAAATTCATCTAAAAAATATAAGAATAAGTTCACTGGAGAAAAAACAATCATGATGATTAGAAAGATGAATTTGAATCAAATGATAAAAATTATTTAGACGATGAAATTATAGAAAAGTTAAAAAAAATCATTGCAAATGTTGAGAAAACAATAGATTCCCCAGACAGTGAAGAAAAAGGAGGAAAAAAATCTTACATAGAGTATCATCTCAGAAGAGGAATTCTTAAATGTATTGAGAAAAAAAATCTCTTAAGAAATAAATAAGAATGATAAATAAAGATAGTGGAAAAGTTTTTTAGGGTGACAAAGTTGTTTTCAATCAAGAATAAGAATAAATCCATGGGATATTAAGTTACAAACTATGAATTATTGAATTAGGAAAGATGGTTGAAGATTTATAGTAAGAAACTTAAATCTAAGAAAGAATAAGTTTACAAGTTTTAATAAAAACTTCTTGAGTCTAAAAGTAACTTGAGAAATATGAATTAAAACTTCAAAAAATATCTGTAATTAAAAGGTGAGACTTTAAAAATTTCTAAGAGAGTTCAAATCAAGAATTAGGCGAAAATCCTCACCCACCAAAAATAATGTTTCATATGATTTTTCTAACATTTTAGGTTCTAGAAAATATGTAAAGAAATATTGGGTGAAAAAAGGATGTTAGAAACCTATTTCACCAAAAAATGATGAAAAATCGCTCAGGAGGAAAGATGGTTCATGTCCAGATATTGTTAGAGTAGGAAGAAGTTATCAATCTCAACAAAGATTTTATAGAGAAAGATATTACTTCAATAGAAAATCAAGATTTGATGTTTTTTGTTGGTGTTATGAAATATATAGGCATAGGGCTTGTAATTTTTGGTACAAATTATCTCTACCCAGAATAAGGTTTGAGTAGAGTGGAATAAATATTTAAATTAGAATGAGTAACTTTCCTAACTTACAAAAAGTTGAAAAAATGAATTCTCAAGATGTTAGAAACCTTTTAATGAAGAATCATTTTGGCTATCTGGAAGAAGTTTGTGGAATATTTGATCAACCATGTCATATTTCAAAAGAATATATGACTACTCTTCCAGGACAAGTTTTGTATGCAAGAAAGGTAAATAAAGAAAGAAAGAAGAAATTTAAAGAAATAGTATTTGTTGTTGAGACTGCCTTAAAATAAAGTAATAAGAACAAACCATGGATACTTGTTAGTGGTTGTTCTTAACACATGAAAGGTGATTTAAAAATCTTGAAACATGTTGAAAATCATGATGGATGTGCCATTACCTTTAGGAATGATAGTTCTCTAAAAATCGTAGGAATCAGAATGACTGAGAATAAATTTGAAAAGATGAAATATAAGGAAGTTTTTTTCTAACAGACTAAGAAATAACTTAATTAGTGTAATCAAACTTTAAAATAATGGAAAATAATTTATCTTTATAAAATATTCTTGTGTTATCAAAAGTGTGAAAAATGGAATATTTATTATAAAAGGAGAAAGAACTAGTGGGAATCTCTTCCAAATAGGACAATTTAACAACTCCTGTTACTTAAGTGCTAAAGATGAAAAAAATGTGGCATGAAAGACTTGAGAAAATTGGAAAAAGACATGAACAGACTTTATATAGTTTATGTTGTCAATTATTTTCAAGAATTAAAAATAATAGATGAATATGTTTGTGTTACTTATTAAAATGGGAAGATGACTAACAAAATTCATAAGAGAGTTTAGGTTAAGTCTACCGTACCTTTTAAACTTATTCATTTTGATTTATGTGGGATGATGATACATCAATTAAAAAAGAGTATATTTATACTTTATCAATTTTATTTAATATTTCACTCAGATGAAAAATATCATGTTTATGAAACATATGTCAGATGCTGTAGAAATGTTCAGAGTCTTTAGAAAATAAGTTGAGAAAGAAATGGGGGTGTACATAAATAAGATATGAAACAAATAATGGAATAGAGTTTACTTGAAATACACTTGAAACTTATTTGATAATGTATAGAATCAAACAACAGTATACTGCTCCATACACCCCACAAAAAAATGGATAAGCATAAATGAAAAATACAAGTTTAGTGGAAATGAGAAGGAGCATGTTAACAAAATACAAAATTTCAAAGTTCTATAGGATAAAAACTATTAGTAATGTTGTAAATGTTCATAAATGATTTTTTAAGGCGATAATCAAATATGAATTTATATGAAATGTGGTATAACAAAAAAACTTCATTAAAGTACTTGAAAGTTTTTGGAAGTCCATGTTTACTTCAAATAAAAAATCCAGATCCAGGAAAGTTTGATGAGAAATCTAAGGAAGGAAATTTTATGGGTTATTCACCCATTTTCATTATTTTAAAATATTGGAACAAATTCTTAAAAAATTTTGTGGACTCATACGATGTAAAAGTAATTGAAAATAAAAATTCCTTAACAAAAGTTGTTATGAATGCTGAGGAGGATAAGCTTGAGATTTTCAACGATAGTGAAAGTGATTCAAAACATCCTTATCAAGATTTATGAGAATAGTGTGATGAAAAAAGTTAACCTAGAAGAGAGACTTTAAAATTCCCTAACTTACAAAAACATTCTGAGTTTGAAAACATTATTGGGAATCATAAGGCTCTAGTTTATACTAGAAGAAAGTTGAGATTAGAAAAATAGACTTCACTTTTCTCAAAAGTTGAACAAAAAATAGTTTCAGACTATATTCAAATAATACTAATAATGGGTGGATTATTTTAATGAATATTTTAATTATATTTAGAAAAATGAAATATGGGAACTTGTTCCATGACCATCAAAAAAAATATTTTTCAGAACAAAGTGGGTTTACAGAAAAAAATTGAATGAGCATGGAGAATTTTCAAGAAACAAAGAAAGAATTGTTTATAAAGGCTATGTACAAGTGGAATGTGTGTATTTTGAAGAAAATTTGTCCCTAGTTTCAATATTATAAACCATTAGAATGTTTCTATCAGTGGTTACACATCAAAATGAAAAGGCTTATTATATTGATGTAAAGTTCGCTTTTTTAAATGGGGATATTGAGGTAGAAGTTTATATTGAATAGTCTTGTGGTTTTCTACTTGATAATGGTGAAAACAAGGTTTTTAGATTTAATAAATCATTTTATGGGTTGAAACATGCCCCACATTCCTAGTATTCAAAAATTGATAGTTATTTGAGAATGTTGATGTTTTCTAAAGAAATGTTAATAAAAAATTATATGTGAATGATATTGACTCAGGAACTCTAATTGTAATTGTTTATATGGATTATATATATATTTTTTAGGATAGATAATATGTTTTAAAACATTTTCTAAAAAAATGAAAATGAACTTTGAGATGTGAATGTTGGGAGAATTAATATTCTTCCTTGGTTTACAAGTTCAACAAAAGGAAAAATACATTTTCTTATCTCACTAAAAGTATTCTATATAATTGTTACAAAAGTTTGGAATGAAAAAATCTAAAGAATTTTACACTCCTATCCCAGTGGGGATGAAGATGAGTCTAGAAAAATTTTGAATTAGAAAGACTTTTGGATGATGATTGGAATCCTACTTTACATTACAACATCAAGGTCTGATATTATTTATGCCATGGATTTGTGTTCTAGGTATCAATGTAATCTGAAAGAATCATATATGTTGGTAGAAAATACAATTATGAGATATGTTAAATGAAAAACATTACATGGGTTTTTATCAAAAAGAAATTGTGAGATGAAGTTTCAAGGTTATACTGATGCCAATTGGAATGGAGATTTCAATGATATAAAATCAACCTTTGAAGGAAAATTTTTATTACGAGATTATTGTATTAGTTGTAATATTAATATAAAACGTTTAGTAACTTTGACACAATATAAATAGAATATTTTTCAGCTACTCAATATTGAAATCAGATGTTGTGGATGAAAGTTCAGGTGGAATATTTGAAAGTGAAAGTTTCTAAACCATTTAAGATGCTTTGTGATAATCAGAGTGCCATTAATCTTTCTAAAAATCCTTTTGAGTATTCAATCTAAAAAATTATTGATATAAAGTCTCACTTTATAAAAGATAAGGTTTCTACTGGAGATGTTTTATTGGAATATATCTCAACAAAGAATCATATTGGTGACATTTTCACAAAGGCAATGCCAAAAGAAAGGTTTTCTAATTTGAGGTTTCAAATTCATGTTGAGCATCCTCTAATGACATCCTAAATCTCATAAGAAACGTCCCCACCATGCATCAGATCATGTTGAAAAATGGGGAGAGAATGTAACAATTTTTTTCTTTGTAAGAAGTTTTTACTTATCTTTCTTTTATGAAACTGAAGATATGATTATCATAAAATAGGGGAGAGAAAAATAAAAGTGAGAGAAAAAGAAAAGTGAAGAAAGTTTATCATAACATGATCGCATAATTTTCTTTCCATAGGTTGATGTGATTCATTAAAAAATGTTACTTTATCCAATAGTTTTGTTTTAGAAAACTCTCTTTTGGGAAGGTCTATGTTTTGATAAAATTTGAAAACCATGATTTTTTTTAAAAATTGAGTTGTGAAAAATATATGAGAGTTCAAAAAGTTATTAATAAGTCTTTTAAACAAATTCCAAGGGGGATATTGAAGAATATTTGTGATGTTTTGTTTTTAATAATGTTTTTTTTGTTAAAAACTAATAAATTTTAAAAGAATGTTTTTGAAGAACATGAAAAATTTGTTGAATGATTCAAACCCAACCATAAAAGGGGAGAAATTTTTTGTTTTTGAGAATGTTGTTTTCTGTATGTAGAGGATAAGACTAAGAAACACTGAACCTAGAGTATCAGACTGATCTACACTATTCAAAAATGTCATAAGGAAGATGGAGTTTTTGATCAGATACATCATCGATCATAGATCCATTAACATAAAGTTCAATATCTATCGAACACAATGTTTTCTAGAAATAAGTTACTAATTAGAAATTAAAAACATCACTAAAGAGGTTGAATAAATACAATGATGTAAGAAGTTAGAACATTCTTAAACTTTCTAAGATTAAGTTAGATGATGATTTAACAATCTTGAAGTTCTCATAAATCATGAAAAATTATCATGATAAAATATTTTGAAGAAGTAAAGGAATAATAAGGATTGTATTGGTTCCCTAAATCATGAATTTTTTTTCATTAGATCCAGAAGTACCAGATACAAAATTTTTTAGAAGTATACATGAGATACATATGACCAGGTTTGAAGAATTTCAAAGTTATAAAGTGGAGTTTCCATCTTAATGATAATTCCTTCATAATGAGAATTTCATCTTTATGAGGATTCCATTAGATTGAATCTAAGAATGAAAGGGAACTGGACTAACTATAAGGAGAAAATTCAATCAAACTAACTCTTATAAGGAAATTCAATCAGAATTAATCTGATGAGTAAAGTCAATTAGACTGACTCTAAGGAGGAAAGTAAATCTGATTGAATCTAAGAAGGAAAGTGAATTGGACTAACTTTGATGAGAAAATTCAATTCAGAATGAGCTGAGGAATTTCCATCGTAATGAGCTTAGGAAGTTCCATCATTATAAACTGAGGAAGTTCCTTCATAATGAGCTAAGGAAGTTTCATCATACTAAATAAAAGTAAGGAATTTTGATAAGTATGATTACTAATAAGACTCAATAATATTCCAGAATATTTGTGAATAGTTCAAGTGGTCAAACTTGAAATTCAAATATGCATAGATCACGAAGTTTTTGAATTTGATTAAGTAGGAAGATTTTTTCAGTTTTATTCCTTTTTTCTTTCTATGATTCCTATAAATATAATCATAGTACATTCATACATTTCATTCCTTTTCATGTATAAAAGAGGCAGTGCACTAAAAAGTTTGAGTTAGAGTTATTTTTGTAAAAATATATCATTATAAGATCAGAAAAACGATAGTTTTCTTACTAGACCAAGGAAGAATGGACTGAGAAAATCATATTGCGTAGTTGAGAAAAGTTTGAGAAGTGGATACTTAGAAAAAGGTTCATCATAATGATTCTATCTCAATGAGACAATCAGACTGAGGCAATTGGACCTAGGGTTATTGAAATGAGGTTCTTGATAAAGTTTTTTGGAGAAAAAGTTTTTGTGATCTTTTCTTTTATGGATAAAATTGTTGTAAGAAATATTTTTAAACTGAAAATATTCGGTATAATCCTTACTATCAGGAAATAGAAGGTTTCTAATGGGATTTATCACATTTTTTATTCACTTCTTCAAATTAGTGAATTTCCATAGACCCATGAGAGTGGCTATGTTAAGGATGTAGGTTCTCACATTGAGGCCAAACCTTGAAAATCTCATGTGATTTAATTTCTTTCCTAATCTTTCATGCATGAGTATTTACTAAAATATGATAAGGTAATAAAATTTAATAGGTTGTAGGCTTTAGGTTTTAAAAGTATTGAAACTTATAAAAAGTGAAAAACTAAGTCAACCCCCCTCTCAATTGTTATTAGATCATTTTGAACTTTAGTATACATGGAAAATATTGATATTGAGGTTGCTGAACATGAATACCACACACAAAACCATGAATTTATGCTTCTTATTTTAGTTCACATCCATCAATCTCTAAAATTATAGAAAATACCATAACTACTTTAATCAAAACTTCACAACTCTATGTAAACCCATTCAAAACAATTTTTGTATATGGTTTCCTCAAGACCTTTTCATTTTAAAATAGGCACATTGTCAAAATCATAATCTTTATACCCACCATGACCTAATTTTATGGTTAAAAATAACCTTCACTCAATGTCTTCCATTCATATCTTGATCAACATATCCTTAAACTTGTCCATCCAAGTCAAATCCAATTCTCTTGCCATTATTTGATCTCATTGGAGCTCTACTCAATCTGGTGTTAAGACCATGAGTTTCTAAGCTCTCTCCTCTTGTTGTTTCAAGAGTGAGATACCATATCATCTATGAAATTAATGTTCCATATCACCAAAAACATTTAGTCTTCAAATAAAAAAACATAGGGGGATACACATACCAACACCAGAGAAAGTTGTTGATTGGCGGTAGGTCCTCACAATACAGAACCTAACATCATACAAAGGGATTTCATAAACCCTTAATAAAGGTTCTCAACATCCAAAATTTAACATCATGTAGTGGGATGTTGTGCTCTATGTGTTTTTTCCTTAGGTACATGTTGTATCAAGTGATGATATTTATGAAAATACATTATCACTCATTTATGTTTGTTCTAGAGAACATGGAAGCTGATATGATAACAAACATCTAGAATATATGTATTATCGACTTATCCTTGATCGATGATAATGATATTGGGTTGTGATGATATGCTATTATTAGTATGAGTATGATAACTTGAATAGATATACAACTGATCACTCATAGGATATATATTGGTGAACTTGTATTCATTTTAAACTTCTTAAAACTACATTACATGGATTGTCATATATGTGTCAGTAATTTTCATGACCCCACCTCAACTAATACCACTTTGGGGTTGACAGTGAAGAGAGGAGTGACCCTAAATCCCACCTATAATAGGTTTCAAGGTGGTGACTAGAATATATTATTCGAATCACACATACAAGAGACATTACTCTTAATAAATCCTAGTAAAACATAAACATCCACCAATCAACATTGTATCATAAATTAATAAACCAATCTCATAGATGAATGTAATTCCATACAATGAAAAAGAAATAAAAAAACTAAAGATAAACCAAAAACTACACAAAAAGTTTAATACTTAGATATTAAACAATACTTTCCATAATACCATCATATCTTCTTTATAACATCCCGACCTGAACCACTGAGTCCAAGCCAGAGTGCCACATGACCTCAGGAACACCTCCCCATATTCAAGAAGCTAATAATTGGTAGTGAGGGTCTCAAGTGAAACCATGGATACACTATACCGTTCATATCATTTCATGAGACAGATAAAAAATAAAATCATTATATAAATAAAATAAATAATTAGAGTACATGTGAAAAAATGAAAATGAAATAAATGATATAATAACCGAAACAAAACTATGATCCTAGGTATAGGTAAAGATAGTAAATAAAGGCAACAATAGACATACTTCCCAAACTTCATCCAACAAAGACCCCATCCTACAGCTCCACCTTCTCAATAGTCCACTATAGGGACTTTTCGCTTCATCAGGTCTCTGGTCATAAAGTCTATAAGCACACCAAAATTCCTAAGTAGGGTGGGATTAAACGACTCAGTCGGACACCACCAACAACCCTTAACATCAGTTTATAAAATATACAATTTCATGTTATGGATGTAAACATGGTACAACTATAAAAAAATATATCACACACGTACGAAACACATTTCAGGTCCTTAGGGACTAGCTCTAAATGGATTGACCCCATGTCGGTAGAAACATACCTGTTTCGGCATGACATCGGTAGAAACATAACCAACCATGTATGAAACATCTCCCTCCTAAATGGGATAGTTCAAAAAACATATCCGACACATCCCTTGGAAGGGATATCCCATGTACGTGTTGATCAATATCTCACACATCCCTCTCAAGAGTGGATAGTTCACATAGAACCACCTGCATCAATTGTGGATAAAAAGTAGTTAATGCACACTTGTATACAATATGATAGATCAATATCATGACAAAAAAGTAGTATAATCATCTTTAAAATCCACACATAATAAAAAAAATTCAAGGTTACACACACAACTCATGTGATAAAGAATCTAAAATAGGTCTCACGGGATATACACGCATGCCAACAAATCATGCTAATAACCCATAATAAAATATGTGTTAAAATCAAGGGTTTCATACACTTAGGTTTCAAACTCGGATACACACGCATGCCAAAAATCATGCCAATAACCAATATAAGCATTCACTAATGTCAAAGAATTCATAAGTTATGGGAAATGATGTTTGGTGTCAAGGGTTTATGTTTAAGTTTAATTGCACCACTGAATCATCACCGCCTTGGGAAATAGAATTAGGTTTAAAATTCAACTCATTGAGATGAATCCAATGACACCAGTGACACATCGATATAATAAATATTAGAGAATATATTGAGTATATAATTTTTATAAAAATAATAAAATAATTATAAAAATGATAATAAAGAGAGAGGGAGTGAGAGCGAGAGGCGGGAGGAGGATAAGGGTGATGCGGAAAGAATAAATTCCTTAAATGCATGAAACACTACCGTATTTAACTTTTTATACACTCATTTTATTTCATAAAATTTCATAAAATTTATTCTTATATGAAAAAAACGTTTTGAATTAATGTGGGTGCATAAACCCACCTCCCCCTTCTCTGGCACATGCCTCACAGTCCACCACCATTATTTTAAAAAAAATTATTACACTTAATAACCTTTTCTTTTCTCTCTCTTACATATGTTGTGCAGCACACCCTATAAATTTCTTATTCAAAATCCCATTTTTAAAAATATTTAATCCATATATATATATACCCACATTATAAATATATGTGCGCGCGTGTGTGTTTATTCACCCCCGTGCACACACACACATTATATATATGTAAACATTTTAATTTTCCTTAAAGATATATTATTTTACGAATAATAATAATAATTATAATAATAACAATAATATATTATTATTATTAAAATATCCATCATCATTATCACCATAATTTTTTTAACAAAAACACCCATTAAATACCAACAAATTAATATTAACCACACATTTGGATTTAATTGGTACATTTAATAATATCATATTAATTATATTATCCACTCAATATTTCCACCATAACACCATCATTAATTATAGAAGTATATTTCATTTTTTTCTTTGCAAAAAATATTAACAATAAAAATAATAAAATTATTATTATTATTATTTCTAACTTCCAATAAAAAATTCATAAACCAATTATCATTACCCTTATGTGAGATGTTACCAAACACCCGATGTGTACAAATGTTATGTTTCACTTAGGGTAAAACATGTATTCCAAACCTAACTGTGTTCTCAAATTTTCCATCAGAAAAACCATTTGATGTATATTCCAATATTTTTAGAAAAATATATAATAAAAAATATTAAACAAATTATATTCACATGCGATTTAACTAGTCGCCTAATGCACAGAAATTTTATGTCACGCCTAGGATAAAACCCACATCCCGAACCTAACAGTTCTCTCAGATTTATCATACGAGGCACTGTTTGGGAGTTATTTTAAATTTTGGAAACGACATTGAACGTGTAAAAAAATATATTTATTATTTTAAATCTATCAATGTCAAGGCTCTACAGGTCTCAAAAAACCATTCTAACTCAATTACTAACTCCAAAAATTTTCCATAGAATATTTCAAATTTTCAACAAGACATTTACCATTCCATAAATCCATAATAAATTCAAGTATTGAAAAATAAATTTTTTTACAAAAAAATAATTGTAATTAATTAACAAAAGTAGGTTTTATCATAATTTAAAATTGAGGATGTTACAATTATCCCCACCACAATTCTTCTCACTCTTGATAAGTTCTTTAGATCATGGAATAACTACCCCCCATCGTAGGAGTTTCCATATTAAAATTAATTTTTTTAATTAAAACATTTTTAATTCCACCATAGGTGTTTACAATCAACGCATTATAACTTCATTCGAGATCATTGGAAACAACACACAAAGCACTTACCACCTATTTAAGGATTAAGTCCATATTTCTATCATCTACTTGTTAGTCATGGCCACATATATACACTCAAGTATTGAATACAATATGCTCAAATAAAATAATGCTAGAGATAATGTACTAGGGAACATATCACAATTTGAGTGGGAATTTAATTATTTGGGATCTATCTAATGAAATAAATAGGTATATATGACATGTAAACCATCATGCCTAACATGATGCATGGACACACACCAAAACCCATAAATCACATATCAACATCATCTGTGTCACCCAAGGTTAATTTAATCAACAGTAACTACAAAACATAAATTCTCCACTTTATGAAAACTCAGAGGTCTACTATATAGTGCTGATAAGATATTGAATAGTTCCCTTGCCTGAGTCATAACTATCCTAACTCCTGTCAATCCTATCCCAAATCAAGGAAAATAAGAAAGACAAGTTAGTTAGTCCTGATCCTCTAACACCATTTTCTAACATCCCTACCCAAACCACTGATTCCGAGTTGGAGTGACACATGACCTCAAGCATACCTCCCTATATGCCAGAAGTTTCCAACTAGTAGTAGGGTTTTTGAGTGGAACCATGGGGAGACTATACAATCTGTATCATGTCATGATACCAATAAATAATAACATCATTATATAAATACTATAAATAATCAGAATACATGTGGGAAACTAAATACATGATATAATAATTTAAGTAAAATAATAATACCAGGTATATGTAAAGCTAGTAAATAAAGGCAGAAAAAAATGTCCCACCCAAACTTCATCTAGAAACGACTGCATCCTCTAGATCCACTTGATCAACCATCCACCATAGGGCCTTTTACCTTCGCAGAGTCTCTGGTAATGAAGTCTAAAAGCGCACCAAAATACCGAAGTAGGGTGTGAGTATAATACTCAGTACAACACCACCACCAACCCTTAATATCATTGTATAAAATATACAAGTGCATGTCATGGATGTAAATAGGGTACAAATATAAAAAAAATATATCAAAAAAGTACTAAACATATGTTGGTTCCTCAAGGATCAACTCTACCTGGTTCAACACTATGTCAGGAGAAATATACATGATTCAACATGATGCCAGTAGAAACATCACCAACCATGTATGAAACACCCCCTCCTCGATTGGATAGTTCAAAAAATACATTTGACACATCCCTTGGAAGGGAAAACCCATGCATGTGCCAATCAATATCTCAAAAATCCCTCTCAGAAGGGTGTAATCCATATGGGACCACCTGCGTCAACTATAGAGACAAAAATTGTACATGAAAACATCTATAAAATATCACAGATCAATATCATGCAAAATAAGCAGTATAATCATCTGGACAATCCATATGTAAGCAACACAAGCATAATTCAAGGTTACACACACACAAACACACACACATGAACAAATCATGTGATCAAGCATAAAACATAGGTTTCATGGGATACACATGCACACAAAACATTCATGCCAATAAACCGTAATAAAATATGCACTAAAATCAAGGGATTACTACAACAAGGTTTCACATTGGGATACACACACACAACAACAATCTTGATAATAGCCTATATGCATGTGCTAATGCCAATGAATTTCTACCTTATGTGAAATAATTTTTAAAGGAAAGGGTTGGTGTTTGAGTTTAATTGTACCACTAAATCCTCACTACATTGGAAAATAGAATTAGGTTTAAAACTCATATTGTTGAGAAGAACCCACTGACATCAACTATATGTAAATATAATAAATATCATAGAATATATCTATAATATAAGTTTTGGAAGAATAATAAAATAAAAATAAAAATGATAATAAATAGAAAAGGAGTGAGAGTGAGTGGCTGAAGGATGATAGGCATGAGGGGGGAGGATAAATTCCTCCAATGCATGAAACAATACAGTATTTACCTTTTAATACTTTTATTTTATTTATATAATGATGTTATTATTTATTTATCCCATGAAATTATACATATGGGACAGTCTCCCCATGAATCCACTCAATACCCTCGCTACTAGTCGGCAGCCTCTGGCATACGGGGAGGTGCGCCTGCGTTCATGTGGAACTTTGTCTTAGACTGAATGGTTTGGGTTGGGATTTTACAAGGTACAAGTAAAGATACTAAATAAAGGTATCAAAAAAAGTCCTACTCAAACAAAATCCAACAATGACCGCATCCTCGGGCTCCACCTTCTCAACCATCCACCATAGGTGTTTACAATCAATGCATTATAAATCCATTCAATATCATTGAAAGAAAAATACAAATCACTTACAACCCATTTAAGGATTAATTATATATTACCAATATCTTCATGTTAGTCACGACCACATATATACATTCATTCACATAATACAACATGATTAAATAAAATAATGTTAATAGAGTGAGAGAGAGGGAGTGAGATTGAGAGGCTGGAGGAGGATAGGCATGAGGGGGAAAGGAGAAATTTATCCAATGCATGCAACACTTCCCTATTTCCCTTTTTATAATCTAATTTTATTTAATAATATTTTATACCATTTATTATCCTATGATTTTTTTGAATTCATGTGGGTGCATGAACCTACCTCTTCCCTTCTCTCACACATGCCTCACAGTCCACCACCATTATTTTGAAAAAAATTATTAAACTTAATAAATTTCATATTTTCTCTCTCATACATATATCATATGACACCCCCAATATATTTATTATTTTTAACCTCATTTTTAAATATATTTAACTCATTTATACATACCCGAATTATATATATATCCTTGTGTGTGTGTATGTTTATTCACCAGCACACACAGATATATATATATATACATACATATATATTTAACCTAGACACACACACACACACACATTATATATATATATAAACATTTTCATTTTCCATACACAAATATTGTTTTCCAAAATAATAATAATAATAATAAAATATTATCATTACTAAAATATCCATCATCATTATCACCATAAACATTTCAACAAAAACCTTCATTAAATACTGATAAATTAATATTAACCACACATTTTAATTTAATTTACACATTGAATAATATCATATTAATTACTTTGGAAACTCATTATTTCCACTGTAACACCAACATTAATTATAGAGGTATATTTCCATTTTTTATTCAATACAGATAAAAACAATAATAAAATTATTATTGTTATTTCTAGCTACAAAAAAAAATCATAAACCAAATATTATTACCCTAATGTGAGATGTTACTAAACATATGATGCATAAAAATGTTATATTGTGCCTAAGATAAAACCCATATTATGAACCTAACGGTGGTCTCATATTTTCCTTATGAAACACCATTTGAAATATATTCCAATATTTTTTGAAAAATTTGAAATTAAAAATATTAAATGAATTATCCTCATGTGCGATTTGACCAAACACCTGATGTGAAAAAATTCTATTTCATACTTGGGGTAAAACCCACATCCTGGAAATAACGGTAGTCTCAAATTTGTCAAATGAGACACCATTTAAGATTTATTTCATTTTTTCGGAAAACATTTCATATGTATAAATAAAATATATTTAATATTTTTATTCTATCAATATCTAGGCTCTATAGGCCTCTAAATCCTACACTAACTCACTTTCCAACTTTAAAAATATTACATAGAATATTTCAAAGTTTTAACATGAATTTTTCCCTTTAGTAAAGCTATAATAAATACAAGTATTGAAAAATTAATTTTTTCACAGAAAATACATGTAATTTATTAAAAAAGTGGGTTTTATTATCATTTAAAATTGAGGATGTTACATTATTTATCCACATCCTAGAGATTTTGGTACTTATAAAACATCATCCTTTGAAGGCTAAGGTTTAAGCCAAAGAGGTTTCTCAATAAAGAGGTATAAATCTTAATCGAGTACTTTTGATATTATGTATTCTTATAATTACTATAAATATATTTTATCCATTATAAAATATGACTATAGTATCATAAATATACTAAAATCTCATTATGATTATGATATAACCATTTTAAACTTGTTTTTCATCCTATGGAAAGTGAAAACATCGCTCATGCATACGTACAGCTTACCGTCACCACGTAGCGGTATAATTAGTTTTTCATCACAATTTTATATGGATGGTATTAAGATGAAAATAATGAATATATATGATATTTATGAACTAATTATGATCCTATAAATATAATATATTATTTTTCTTCTTACCCTTACAACTGTTAAAAAATGTTGACATCGCTCGTGCATACATGCGGCCTACCACCTCTATGAAGTGATGTGATTAATTTTTCATGTCCACCTTTAAAGGATGATTCTAAATATGTAGATAATTAATATATATATGATATTTATTTATTTATTAATATTATAGATATGGTGGAACCATGGGAAAGATGCAATGACCAAAATTACCGAACCAAAACATACATGACGAATAAAAGAGTTAACACTCCAAAATGACAATTCTAATAAGGAATTATTAATAAAAGAGTATTGAAATATTTTAATATGATTATATATGATATTATAAGTATATATGGTTTTGGTATATAATTTTATTAAATTTTAATTTATTATAAAGGAGTTAAAAATCACTTAAGAAGTAAATTTTACTTGAGGTAAGAGTTTATTTCAAAATCTCATCCTTATTCGAGATTGTATATGTTAAGTTTCCATTGGATGAATTATATGATATTATTATATTAAACCCCAAATATATTCCTCTACAATATTTATTTCATGGTTTTTCAAGTATTAGCTCCAATTTTACCTTCTTTGGCACTCAAGAGTCCAAAATAATGTCTTAATGAAAACTAACTTTGTTTTTCAATTTGGTCAGGAATTTTTTTATTCCATGTCCATATATTATCTAAAATGTTTTCAATAATGTTTTTTATATCCTAAAATTAGTGATTAAAGTCATTTTTATCCTTTATGAACTTCTATAAAATCTTTTAAAAGGTTTCTTCATGTCATTTTCCAAACAAGTCACTTTTTACCAATGGTTTGAACAAAATATTTATTTTAACATACCTGAAATGAATTAATTTTCCCACCATCATGGATAATATTTTATTTTAATATTCCTTCATAGGTTTTCCAATTTATTTCCAAATAATGTTTTCCCTAATATTTTAGAAATTTCTCTTTAAATAAGTGATTTCAAAATGAAAATGGTATTTTCCTTAAGAAATGTTCCAGTGATATTTTAAAATTATTTTTTTCAATGTAAAAATACTTTGATTAATCACATGATTTAATAAGGTTATAATATAATGATACCATACACCATATTTCATTGGATAAATTATGATCGGGTTGACTGGGTAATGTATTGGAATTTTGTATGCTAGTTCTTCCAATATGGTCAATTATTGATTATTAAGGAATATTGGTTAAGCTATATTATTTATTAATATAATGAATGCATTGTAATTATTAAGTGATGGGTGGTTCTTGAAATTACATAGACCCTCAATGCATCGGTAAGATCCATGAGACAAAATTGATTGGGTATTTTTCCAAGACCTCACCCGTTTATATATTATGTCTTGGCCCGAGGCCTTGATGGTAAGTTTAAGATATTTGAAATTATGAATTTCAACATTGTGAAATTAGTTTTTGATTTCCATATGATTGTTCAAATAATTATGATGTGTATGGATATGTTTCAAGATCATGTGATTATTTTTATAAAATTATTTGATCATTATTTATTCCTGCCATAATATCAATTCCTTATTTATTATATGATAGATTAGGCTATAAACATTTCCTTAAAAAGAATCTGATCTCACCTATTTATTATATTTACTTTTCTAAGGATTATATAAAATGTACTATGATTGATATTAAAGGATATTCTAGAGGAAATATTAATGTTTTCAAACAAAACATTATATTGTATTTTATTTTTTCAAATGCAATGTGATATTTCAAGAATGTATCTAGTTTACAAAGACCAATAAAATATTATGACCTTGGGATGAAATCACCTGTACCTAGTGAAAATGTAATAAATCAACCATTGGATCTAGGGTATTGGAGTTAGGGCATTATAGTTGGTATCAAATAAAGTCTAGTAGAAACCCTAGGAATTAGACTTAGGAAAAAATATATTAGAGAACATACCACTATGATAAACTCTTAGTATATGTCTAAGTATAGGATAATATCATAATGTTTTGGTAAATTTGATATTGTGTGGTTTTCCTTGAAAATAAACCCTTTTATGGATACTACAAGTTAGTGTTGTTTTGTCACATATGCATCTAGGGGTAATAACCCAAAAAAGTGTTGGATGAGTATATCTTGACCATTATTCTGGTGCATGGTGAATGACCCCTTACTGAACACCAAGTTTGAAAATACCAGGGGATATCCTAGGGTTAATTCATATTTTCTTTACAAACCATTGTGATGGATTTGAAAATATTTTTATGATTTGAGAATATTCGCAATGATACTAAGCTTATGATTATGAGATTAACTATGCATAAATTTTAAATTTATGTTATATGTTTCATTAGTTTCTAAATTATACATTATGATTTGTAATTTGATGATCTAATCTAGTGTATTCCATTTTTTAGAAATGGTGCCTAATGGAAGAAATGGAAAGTGTGTCACCACCCATAATCAATGCAAGGATTTCCCTCAAAAGCAAGTCAATATGAATAGTGTTGGATCTGAGTAGATAATGACTATATTAGGATAGTTTACTCAGGTTATGACTAATAAAATTTCCCATATAGAACAAACTATTACTTGAGAACATGATTCATTGATGTTGGAACACTTTAAGTGGAAGAAACCTCCATCCTTTAATAAAACTAATAATTAATTGATAGCTGAAAAATGGATCAAGACCCTGAAAAAGATATTTGTATCTTTGATAAGTAATGTAAGAGAGAAGGTTATTTTGGTAGAGTATTTTTTAAAGTAATATATTTATCAAGGGTGGTAATTGATTCAAAATAAAAAATTAGGAGGATGAGATAAATATAATGGAATAAAATATTTTTAAGGAGATATTATTCAAAAAATACTTTTCTCATGAGCAATGAGATGACATGGAAGGACAATTACCCATTATAATATAGAAGGAAGAATAAAGTGTTATAGAGTATGTTGTAAAATTTACAAGATTATCAAGGAATTTTATGGACTATGTAAGTAATCTTGAAAGTAATATTGAAAATTTCTTTGATATTTTTAAGAAAATCCTATGAAGTTCAATAGTCTCTAATTTTTTTTCATAAAATGACGATTTGGTATAAATTTCCATTAAGAAAAATTAAGAATTTTCCAAGTCATAAATTTTCAAAGGATATCAAGGGAATAAGAGGATGAGTGAGAACCAATAAAAAACACATGATGCAATGTAAAGAAAGGGAAGAATTGAAGTTTTCACATGTAATAATTATAGAAATAATCACCTTAGTACTTGGTTTAAGGTAAAGGGAGTTTTCTTCAAGTGTAGAGCGAAATGATATTAGTAATGTGAGTGTAAGGGAAACAAATAAGCCCCCAATATCTAGTCTTTCAACTGCAAGGATATGGGTTCACTATGAAAACAAATTCCCCAAGTTTCAAGATAATTTATCTCAGAAATGATTAATGGATCAAGGTCAAGCTTATGAAATTACTATAATTGAAGTTGAAAACCCTTATGTTTTGATAATATGTAATTTGATCGTAAAATAAACTTTATTTTATTCTATATATACATACTATTTTATATTTTTCATAGATAATAAAATCATCCGTTGGCACTATGAGGAAAGAATTATCAATAAAGACACTTGGCAGGAATTTTTTTATAATATATCAAGTGGTTTCAGTTAAGATGAACAATTATTCCCTAATTGTAAACACGTTTGTTATACTTATGGTTGGATTTAAAATAGTCTTGATATTTTGGGTTTATTTATTTTTTAAGAGTTAGGAATTAGTATATAATACATAAAAAAATATTGGAAAAGGGTTTTGAAATAATTTTTTTATCCTTTTAACTTCATTTTTGATGTATTGATGGTCTTCTTTATGCCTTATTGATTTATGGTTTTGTGGGCATTGAATTTCTCATGATTATATTCTCCATCAATTTATATTATTCCTTAGACTTTATTCTTTCTCATCCATACCCATATTTTCACTTCCTGCTAATTATATCCTTGTATGGGAACCAAATTATGTTATTTTTTGGGTAACCTTTAAATTTCTCACTTTCCATTTTCAAAGGGAGTTTTATTATTCCTTCGTATGATGTGGGTTTTCAAAAAAAGTATTTTCAAATATTAAACCCTTCATTATCGAGGTAAAAAAAATTCCAAGGATTCAATTTATTTAAGGTATGGAGAATATAATACCCCAAAAATTTATCTTAAAATAATAATATGCTCGATCGCTTTCATGACACGCACAACTAGGATTTAAGAAAACTATGACATGCTATAAAAAAATTATTATTTAAATAACCATTATATCCTAGATGTTAAATTGATAGTATTAATTGGAATAACTATATTATTAAAAATATGTAAATAGGATTTATATAATTAATATTTATTTATTAATTCACAGTAAATATATACTCAATTTTCAATAAATCCATTTTATGTTTCAAAAATATGTTTTATTCAAAAATAGTTTTGATATATTTTTTTTACAGACATTATAATTATTTTACACCATTTTTAGAAATTTTATTTGAGTAAATTAATATCATTTTGTAAATCATAAAATCAAAATTATCTTAGGGTGAATTTTTAGTATTTTTTCAGAAATGGTTTATTTTTTAGTAAATAATGGAAAATACCATTTTTTGTAAAACTATCATTTTTCATTAAAATAATAATTTTAAAGTCCCATTATGTTATTAATTTTGTCTTAAATTTACATAAATATAATTTAATTTTAAATAATATAATTAATTATATATGAATCAATATCATACATTATTTTGATAGAAGTTCATTTTTGGGATTAAAAACACACTTTTCTAAAAACTATTTTTCATTGAGTTTTACGCATTTATATTAAAATTGATTTCTGAAACTTTTACAAATTGAATCATGAATAATGGATTCCATATTTTTAATCTATATAATTAATAAAATGTAATAAGTTTAACTTATTTTTTTCATTATGAATAGTAACCATGGTAAATATTCATCACCTCATTAAAAGAGATAAAATTGAGAAACAACTATGGGGAAAAGCTTTAAAATATCACAAAATAATGAATTTATCATATTTTATGAGTTTTTAACCAAATATTAGTTTGAATAGTTAAATAATGTATTTTTAAAAATTAAATTGAAATTGGGAACCCATGATTGACTTTTGTGAAGATAAGTTATATTTTATTCAAAGTAAAAAATATTTTTGGGTTATGAATTAATATCATGGTTGGAAGATTCAATTTAGATTTGGATTGATCCAAAAAAAATCTTCATTTTTTATTATTTAACCAAAAAAATTCCTGGAAACTAACTTTTACTTGATTTCAAGTTGAAATGATTTTTACTCTAAAAACTAGGCATTTTCCTAAAAACTAATTTTCATGCCTTTTTTATTCTTATTTTAAATGTAATTTATTATACCCATAGAAATAACATATGATAAAATTAATCCAAAATTTGGAATCATAATATTAATTTTTTTAGAAGGACCTTTTAGTTTTGGTCATATAATTAAGTTATCATGGCTAAAAGTTAAGTTATATCGAAAAAGTTAAAATGGGTCTAAAGTGAATTAACTATAAGATAAGGATTAAAATGAAGGTATCAGGGAAATGTATTCATATAACTACACATACTCTATAAATATGTAGCTTGATATGAAAGTCAAGGATCCCATGTGAAGAATTTAACCCTAAAAATTAAACAAAAAATTGTCTGGTTCAATTTGAAGGTGTGTTAGACAACCCCTCTTCACCAGTGACCACTTCTTAAAAGAATCAAATATGGATCACTATATATCTTAAAAATGTGCTTAAAAAGTCTTCACGTGTGTCTTTCATTGAAATCCAAGAGTAATCATGGAGTTCTGATGATACCTTCGATGTCCTAGCAATCCCTACAATGACAATCCATTGATCCATGAAGAACTTATATTTGGAGCTCAAACCATCTTCTTATCTCTCTAGTAAATGGGAGAGAGATGAGAGAGATACTCTCAAAAAACATGAAATGATTTTTTCATCAATACGAGACTCCTCCTTCTTAAATAGTGAGTTATTAAATTTATCAGAAAAGGCTCTATGACCCTAAATATTTATTTCCTACTAAATAAGGTATAAATAACATTTTTTTTAAAATTTTACCAAGTTAAAAACATTATTTATATTTTTATCACTTTATTATAATATAATAAATATATTACATGATAAAAGAGATTCATTAACTCAACTTTTCATTTGTAAAAATATTAAATGAACATTGAATATTAAAATAATATTCATTCGTGTAATATTTTTCCATGTATTCACTTAATTTATTATGAATGATTTTAATTAATAAATTCTATTTCAATTATTCTAACCTTGAATAATAATGAATAAATTTATTACTTGGAGATCAAATATTATTGGACATTCTCAGATCCTAGTAGTGGGTCCCACAATGTTCTAAACTCCAATTCATTAGAATAGGGAAGACTTATGAATACAATTAGTCCATGTCCCTATAGTCCCTTATCTTGATAATAGTGAATAATTATCAAATAATAGGAGTGGATTCTAGTAACCCATTTAGGTCCCTAAAGAGATAAGTAAAAGTTATAGAAATGATAATATTTCCTACAAACACATGTTGTTTACTATAATCTCTTTGTCTCGTGATATCTCATAAAGCTGGATGCACACTTCATGTCATCATCCATTATTTCTTTTTTATTTATTGACCTTCCTATATGGACTTAACTTATTCTACAATTTCCATGGATTTAATGCAGGGACTACTATCTTGGCCAACTAGGTCCAAGATAATACTTCCTTTTATAATAGAGAAATTATATCTTGATTATTTAATAAATTTCATACCACTAATGATGATCATAATTCAAGATACCTTGCTACAACATCAATTCCATAGTTTTCATCTTGTATAAAATTACACAATAAAATATCATACACTAATAATAAGTTAAATTCAATATACCATCACACATGTTCACAGATATGAACAACTAATGACACCTAAAACACGTAGTGTTCCTATTGGTGGGTCAGGACTCATGATCTCATCTACTCAAGACCACTAATTTATAACTTCATGAGAATAATTCTCGATGATTATGATCCCCCAACAATAAATAGTTAGACATCATCTGTTACCAGTCATCATAATGTATCTAGACTATAGGATATATGTTTAAGAATAGTGTTATAGTATCTCAAAGTTATTATTATAGACTAATAACTATTATATCCTTTTTATACAATAAATAATCCATGTAAATTATCGTGTAAATAGTAGATTTTGAAATTTCAACACCATCATGGAAATTTTACATCATGCATAACTCACTGTATACATGATATGGTAAGAGAAATGTATAGTTCAATTTGGGACTGGTACACCCACTTTATGACACTCACACATGCACTAGATCCAAATTATTAACCACCATTGTTAGCTTTCACATGAAAATATCACGCTTATTCTAAGTTATAGATTTAGTCGTGGGGCCATCCACACTCCCACTACATTTTTATTCTGTTATTTGTGACTTTACCACCTTGAGTAAGACTCCTCAAGAGATGATATCCCTAATTGTATTAATTATTTTCCATTTTCAAACTTTACATCATATCTACTACTACTAGTAGTATTATCATAATTTATATTATGATAAAACATTACTTACTCGGTGTGATTCCACGAATTGGAATGATCCATTGTGTATTTTACACTACATCTTAAGGTGTATCAAAAACTACAATGCACTCAGTATTTATATATATGGTTAACACTAGCTTGAATGATATTCTCTTTCCTATTACCCTAGAAAAACTATGATATTAGATCATATTGTTCTAAAGGATAACTAGTTTATGCCCCCTTTAAACTAGTGTACCTTACTATCCAAGCACTATGAACATATCTCTTGCACTCTCACAAGTACAACTGGATAATTCTAAATTCATCCCATCCAGTTATCCTAAATAAAACCAATATTTTCATACTCTAAATTATATATTGGAAATATAATATTTTGTACAAATCATGGCATGGTTTATAGATCCGTTGCTACTCACCACTTGAATATACTCTTATGCCTCATACATGTATTTTGGAGAGATTATTCCATGTGAAAATGGTAAAAATTATCTCTCAAATTGTCCCAACTTGTATTTTAAATACCTTTCCAGTATATGTACTTTGAATTGGTCTAAGGAACCCATTAAATCTACCTCAGTATATATTTTTCCCTAAAAACCAGGTTACTACTTTAATTTAATCTTTGGAGATCTACTTTCATTACGGTATTAACTAATTATAAGACCAGTAACTGTTCTCTATATATTATCAAACATATTTTAAATGGAAAACATTTGCACTCCCACTGACCTCTTTTAGACACATGGAGATAATTTATTAGAAAATTATATTCTTTGATCTTATTATTTACTTCAATACAAAACTTGATTTTAGTAACTTTGACTCATTATTACCATTCAATGGTGTTAACAACCCTTTCTGGTTGCGTCGTATATAAATTTTTTCATGAAATGTGGTCTTGACATAAATTCAGAATAAAATGATCATATAAAGTAGCTTTTATAAGTATAAATTTTTTAATATATTTGTAATAATGACTCATTATAACCAATCTAGGATTATTGGTATCACTCTTGAACCATCCATGTAATATTTCTCTTGAATACCATCATAATATCAAGATTTGAAATATTCAAAATACTAATCACCTATACTTTGACACATAGAATCCATTATTGAATTTTAATTGAACTTCTCAATATTATCTAATTACCATATAATAGTTACTTGAAGGGTTTAATATTCTCATTTAATAACGTAACTCTAAATACGGTGAATGTAAAACCATTACCAAATTTTTATCCTTCCTATGCAGCATGTGTATTAGGAACATTCCTTTTACACATTCACCTTTTGAATTTATTCCTATGAAAACTATTTGTGTATCTCCAACATTGACTAAAACCAATACATTATTTCTACCACTACCTAAAATAGATATGTGCACCATTATATAAAAATATAGTCTTTCATGTGAATAAATTTTTTCTATCTTAGGGATTTCTATAATATCCAAAAAAAGTAGGATAAGAACAAAGATTCACTTTGAGTTTTTCTTGATGAAATTTTGTTTATATTTTTAAAAAAACTATTTGAATATGAACACATGTTATCATGACATGATGGATTTATATCATACTATAACTCATATGCTATTCATTTTTCATTATAATTGTTATAATGTTATGGGATGATTCCTCTATTTGTGAAGCATGTCTTGAAAAATAATGGAAGTGTCTATAATGCATAAGAATATTAACATTGATGCTTCTTTTACTTAAATAATGACATTGAAGTGTATAAGGAAAATGATTTTATGAATTACCTCACAATATATTTAAATGATCAATGTTTGTATGTAAGACTCATAATTTATACTCCATACTAACATCATGACTCTAATGTTCATAAGGAAATGTGAATTTAAGAATAAATCCACTCCAAATTTCATGATTGATGAATTCTTGGTCAATATATTCTTCAGTACATGGGGTTGAAATAACTCATATCTTCTAACCATACATACTTTGTACTTCACTATTACATTACCTAAAACTCTTAAACTAATCTTATGAAGTATATTTACCACTTGATTAATATTTTAATAGTTCACACTCTCTAGCTGACCTAATTTTGAAAACTTTATGGATTACCTTTATTTCTAAAGGTTTCTTTTTTACAATGCTAAAAAAGTAAATGGTTCAATAAAAACTAATTTATTTAACTTTAAAGAGTATAAAATAATACTATGTATATCTTTGAAAACTACATATTTTTAATTGACAAAGAATTATCTTGACACAAATGGGTGTAACTGATTCTTACATTTTTACATTCACTAGTTATTTCTAATGATTGAAGCATTAATGAACTATTAGTTTAGTATTAGACAGCACAAAAAAATTCATTCCAAATATAAAATAATTTCTCCTTGTTTCCAATAGAAATGTGAGATAAATATTTTGTTTATACTTAATAAAAGTTCAACTAGAATAATTAAACTTGGAATTTTGAAGTTGTGCACTTCTCACCGCAGACTTAGGTATCTCTCTTTATAATACACTCAGGGAATTCACCTTACTTATTATAATATTTATATAATTAGTAGGTTACTCTATTTAAATACAAATATGTGATAATAATATTGTATTAAATACCAAATAAGTATGATATAAACATCACATACAATGATGAAAATACTCGAAAAAGGAGTGACTACCCGCTTCTTCTATTTAGATCATAACATTTGATCACTCATAGTATTATATCATGATATGTGAAGCAAATAAAAACATGTATAATTAAATTCCTCTTTTCTTTTAAATACATTATGAAGGTGACTTTGTAATTACACTTTCCATTGGCCTATTCTCATTGTCTTTGAACTTTTTCACCATAAGAACTAATGATTAATCACTATTTAATTTATCATCAATTTGTATAACCGTACCTGAAAGTTAAAGAATCATTTTTCTCCATTTATGATTAATTTTGTAATCTTAAAAAAAATTGGAATATGTGGGTGAAAATGTTATAAGAATGGGATTTATTGAAATATTTTTATCCATCTTTCAATTTACACCTATTTAGTGTAATCATCACCCATTCATTTCTTACTTCACTTTCTCCACATAAGATTCTCAGAGATGAGACAAAATTTTATAACCATCTATATCTTCATGATGTATCTAAAATTTATTTCACATTTTATGATAAAATTTATGATGTAAACATAAAATGTGATATCTATGTATCTCTTGTAAGCTTCTTTATCACCCTCGATTCATAAGCTGGCTTGACAGGTAATGGGGACTCTAGCACTTAGAATTTCTAATATCACAATACTTTACTTAAGTTCCTATAATATTCTTGTAAATTCATGCTAAATAGGAAATGTTATTTGTCCATTATAAATCATAGTGTATCTATGGTATGACTTTACATTTTTCTTCAAAATAAAACTTAAGAATATTAATACCTTTATATTGATTACCTATTTATGTCACATTCGAATTTTTATCTTTGAAATTTGGTCCAGTTTATATTTTGGTATTGGGTTTTTGGATCAAGTTCTAGGTGTGATGGTTTTGAATATTGAGTTTCGAGGTGTTTTTTTCTTGGTGCACGGTTAGATGAAACTGTGTGGCCTAGCTCAGGAAACCATGCGAACTTTGGTGTACTTCTGGTTGAGGGTGAATAACCAATGCATGGTCAATAAAACTATTCTTAAAGATTGTGGGAAGCCACTATCTCTTGGTATAAACATACCGCACAGTTGGTACATGGCTTATTAAATATTTTGGGCAAGCCGTGCGAGCTGCCCAAATCTTAAAAAATGCAAAATGACCCTTTTAACCTCTTAGGATTTTAACTCCAAAACACCCAATTTCCTCTCCTATTGATTCATTCAACCCAAAGGGATTCCTACCTTCTTCTCAAAAAATCCTATCCTCTCCCATGGTGTGGATCTAGGGTTTTTTTAAGTTCTAAGGGCAATTTCTTAAGGTAATATCCTCTCCTCCTCTCAATCTTCCTCATCCTTCCATTTTATTTTGAGTTATTCTTATCCTATGGTCTCTTGGACCTATGGTTCATGTTCCCATTGATTTGTGTTTTTTATTTTTATTTTTAAGGTTTATCTTGGCTGATATTGGATCTTGGATCCTTCATGAGGTAGTTTCTAGTGTGCATTGTTGAAGCACCATGAGTTTATGGTAAGTTTCCCTTTACACTTACCTTTTTAATTTTAAAATCACTGGTTTGTTTCTTTTCACACCTTCCTTATATTTTAAATATTTATGCATGGTCTTTGTAAGATTTTTTGGTGTGGAAAGTGGTGATTTACTCCTTGTTTTATGAAAAATGTAATTGTTTTGTTAAATGTTGCCCACCATGTGTTCGATGAAATGCCCAGTTCGATTTTATGAGTAATTTGTGGTATGTAAATTATGTTTTGACTTTGTGAATGTGAATTGGAATATGAAATTATAGTTATGGTTTCTTGAATGAGTTTTCCAAGTGGTTTTTATTTTTAAAGAAGTTATATTTGGCTTTTGAAAATGGAATGACACGTGGCAATGGTGCATGGCCCAATTGGCACTTTGATGAAAATTGTTTTAGTTTTCACAGGTGGTGCAAGAACTAAAATGAGGTTTTTTATTAATTTTTATGAAATGTAAAATTATTCATTTCTATATTTTTAGAAAATTGTATTTAGTTCTTTTAAAAGTGATGGTTATGTGAAACATGCTTGAGACCCGTTTGGCACTTTTGTGAAAGTAGTGAAAATTTTTATTATGAAAACCCTCAGTGTATAATATCCTTGACTTATTTTTATTGAATGGGTGGGACATAATTTCTATGGAATGACTCCTCATGACCCATTTACCTTGTGTGGAATGGGATATATTTGGTGTGAAATACTTTTTGATCTATGAGTTGTATGTAAAGTGATTGATCCTTGGGGTGATTCAAGTGATTGGTGTTGTGTAAATTATTATTATATATGTGCATGTGATTGGATGATCGGTTGGAATTGGTAGAGTCACCATCTTTATACATTTTTATATGAGAAATTGGCATTGGGAGCAAATTCTCTATGAAATATTGTTTCACTAGTTAGGACTACGCTCTAACTAGTGGCCCATAACATGAGGATATATTGAGTTTTATTGCTATGAGATAGTTCCCCTATGTATGTACCATTTGTGGGATGGATGAGTGTGTGAGGGATTTATTGATTTCATCAAGCAAGGAATATTTTTCTAGATGATTCAAAATGTATTAGTATGTTCTAGATTATTCACAAGCTCTTATATTCACCCATGTCTATTGGAACTTAGTTGTCTGCGGCGAATGATTGTGATGCATTGTTTCTTAGATACTCCTATGTGATAATTTTACATTTCCCTTGTTGTATGATTGTTGTGCTTACTTCTGGAGAAATGTGGCATTATTCCAAGTATGATAAAAGGTTTTAAAGTGTTATAGAAAAAGGTTTTGGAAAAGTTTGACACTCTTTCTCTCTTATAAATTGAATGTTACCTTTCCCTTTTAAAATGCATATGATTTCTCCTTGGAAAAGTTTGTGGTTTTAAATGGTAAAAAGTTAAATGAACCGTGTTTTACTTTAAAATGGAAAATGTGCAGAAAATATTAATTTTATATATCATATTTCAAACTTGAAGTTGATGTTTTGTTAATTTTAAAGGAAGTGCATTGGGAATATATTTGATTGGTCTTGCCTACTGAGTTTTAATACTCACACCTATAATTATTTCTTAGTTTTAGCATGTGGTGTAGGTTTTAGCTTAGTATCGATCACTATTGGTGATGGTTGGTCTTGGTATCATATAATTACCCCCAGTGTCACATGAAGATGTTATATAAATTATTTTCAATTTAGAAATATATTTATATTTTGTTTCTCTCTTTATTTCCTCTATTTTGTTTATTTATTTTTATTGGGTGAAATTGTTCCATTTGTTTACTCTATTGATGCCCAAAACTAGTTTCTAGACTACGGAGATCAAGAATTACCTTATGACTTTACCATGGATTATCTTGGGTGATCGGTTCTAGGTCAACTTGGGTTGATTCGTGAAAAAATGGCATCAGATCTGGTCAGACTCTTTAGAGGAACTTGATTTCAGAGTGCCCTATGTTATTTGGGATGTCAAGTCAGATGGAGTATGACTATTGTAACATTGGGGTATAGTTATGAGGGATATTCTATCCAACACTATCTATAACAAAAATTGGGTTTCCATGGGAATTCCGAATTTATTTAGTTTATCTGATTCTTGTTGGTTGTTTGGTGTTGGGGATACGAAAAGGGAGTTGGGTTGGTGGTCTCAGTGAGCTCATAGGGCCTAGAAATCCATGTGGTGCCAAGGATATGGTCCTAGAATACTCTTTGTTCCAATATTGTGATTGGCATGTGACCGACAACCATGCGGAGAAGTCACCCATTGAAACTAGTTTTCCCTTGTGAGATAATTTGAGTTCCTCATGATTATGAATTTTTTTGGGAACTTTTCTTTTGGGATTATAAAAAATGGATTTAAAAATAGAAATTGTATGGATTTGGAAATATGGAGAATGATTTTTTTTTATTTTGAATAAATTCTTAGATAAGTGGTTTTTTTTAAAATTATTTTTGGATATTATTGGTATTTCTTGATTGGAAAAAAATATTTATTTTGAAAAAGGGGTATTTTAAAATATAGTCAAAATTTAATTTATTGAGTTTATAAAAATGTTTTGAATAAAATGTATTGAATTGTATTTTTGGAAGAAATATGTGGGATTCAGTTGTGAGAAATGATGAAATGAATTTATTTGTGAAGTTTGAAAATGATTTTTGACTTTTTGGTGAGTGGGATTTGGAAAGGTTTTGAGAATTTGAAATGAGAATTTTTTTGACCTTCAGTATTTCCTTGAGTGACCATAATCATGTATATGAGTGGAAATGTGGATGGGTGATGGAATGAGAATATGGGTTCCTAGATTGTAATGAGAATTTTCATGTGTGAGGCTCTATGGAATACCATCGGTGATTATGAAACCCACCTAGTTGTTTTCTTTTAGAAATGTTTTTAAGTAGAATGTTCTCATATTTTGATAACCAATGGTTATGTGCTACTTTTCTTTATAATAAAAAAGTGTTTTTTATGTATTATTTTTAATTTTAATTTTTTTTGGTGAATTTGGTTTTGAATTATTTCCAGAACGTTTCTAGAAATAATCCTTGGGAAGCTTTTGTTTTGGTTTCCCTTATTGGGATTGATGTTTGTTTGAGGTGAGTTTTAGTTTATGAGATGGTTCTGAATGAGCCTTTTGTTGTCTTGTTTCTTAGTGTTTACCCCCACAAAGATTTTATGGATATTCAAAGTGTGGCCATGGGTGGTTCACTATTGGAAGATCCTCTAGTTGATCAACCTAAGGATTTCATTATTGAGTTTCCAAAGTTAAATCCACCTATTTTATGGGAAAGTAGATCCTTGCAAAGTGGAAGAGTGGATGTGGAAAATAGAGATGATATTCAGTCTCATCATGCTTCCTGAGTCATTAAAGGATAAGTTTTGTACCTTATTCTTGAATGACCTAATTTAAAGTGGTGAAAGTTGGTATCTCAGAACAAGCCTCAGGGAGATATCACCTGGGAGTTCTTCAAGGCTTATTTTATCCATCAGTATTTCTATTCAATAGTAAAGCTGAGAAAGGGGATGAGGATGTTCTATTTACAACAAGGTGATTGATCGGTTTTGGAGTACTTCTGTTGTTTTTTGGATATTGATCCTTATATTCTAGAGTGGACCACAGATGATTCTTTGAAGGATCGATGTTTTGATTTTGGGCTTCATCCTGATATGCAGTTGAATATTTTAGAGTTTCGTTTAAAATCTTTTTCTAACATGGTGAGGAATTCTGTTAATGCTTAAGCTATTCTAGTAGGAGTTCTTGAGGTATTATTCCCTCCTTCAGTTCCTATAAGTAGTGAAGAAAATTTGGGGAAGCTACTTGAAGCTGGTGGTACTAGTAGATGAATTAAGAGGCCTTTAGATCTTTCATCAGCTTCTTCCATCCCAGTGTGTCATCAATAAGGTAAACCAAGTAATAATAACTCATTATATTTAAATGAACCTAAGGACTTTGTTTCTTGTGGATTAATAGGTCACATGGAATGGTTCTATTAGGGTGTTTCTAGGAAGCGACGTGGAGCCAGTTCGCAAGAGTAGAGTGCTGTTGGGGCTCGATTTAAAGTCCCTTTCTATTACTGTGTGTCTTCGTATTGTGGTGGTTGTTCCTGGTGGTGTTTTATCTTATTTGTGATGTAAGGGGATGTTATGGATATACTGATAAATTTTTCTTTCAATATAAGTATGTTTATATTTTTGGAAGTTCTTTTTTTTAAGAGTTTTGATCAGGGATTAGCGGCTACTAACTAAGAGGAAGTAGATGCTTCAAACAACATGGCTATAAACATAGGTCCTAGAGTGAAGCTGTCACGTAGTCAGGAACCATAGGGGTTTTAGGGACCATAATTTAGTTTGGTATTTAGTTTATTAATATAGATAATTTGAGGTTTTCTATTGCAGCTCTTGTCCCCCCTTGTGGTGGGGCTTTGTTGATCGGTGTAGAGGAAAGTTTATAAGTTAGATCGTGTCACGTTTTCTGTGTTCACCGATTCATGAATGGTGGGGAGACCCACCATGGGTCTTGTTGAAATTTATCTTATTATAAATTTGTGCATGTTGTTTTATAATTGTGGGGATTCTGTTTAATAATTCAATGTTTAATGTTCAGTTTGGTTTCAGATTTAGTCAAGTAAAAAATGTTTTATTTTGAAGTTATCTAATTTTAGGATCATTTTAGTATGGGTAAAAATTAGTTTTTTTGGAGTGTGACTGATGGTTTTGTTCGAAGCATGGTTATGGAGGTTATATCTTGAGTTTTTCCTTCTTTTTGGGAAATGTTTTGAGTTCCTTGATTTTTTTCAGCTAAGAGGCATAAGTTTTATTTGGAGGTGGTTGATATTTTCAAGGTTTAAGGGGTTGTATCACATGGTTATGAAATCATTAGTCTTTGATTGATCAACTAAAAGATGTTATGACTTTACAAAGGTGTAAAGTTTTAATGGTGGAGAGAATTTTCATACCTATATTTTTATCTTTGACCTCTGGTCCTGTATAACTTTTGGCCTTGGGTTTTTGGCTCAAGTTTCGAGTATGATAGTTTTGAATTTTGAGTTTTGGGTGTTTTTCTCTTGGCGCACGATCGTCTCATGGTAAGATGAAACCGTGTGGCCTAGAATAGGAAACCATATGAACTTTGGTGTGCTTATGACTGAGGGAGCATAGCCCACACACAATTAGTCAAACCATGCATAAAGTGTGTGGGAATCCACTGTCTCATGGTAGAACCATACCGCATGGTTGGCACATGGTTTATCAAACCGTGAGATCTTCCCATATCTTAAAAATTGTTAAATGAAACTTCTATCCTCCTAGTATTTTAACTGCAAAACACCCAATTTCCTCTCCTCCTAGTTTGTGTGACCCAAAGGGGGTTCCTCCATTCTTCTCCAATCATCCTCTCCTCTCCCATGGTGTAGATATAGGGTTTTTTTCAAGTTCCAAGGGTAATTTGTTAAGGTAATCTCCTCTCCACTTCTTCCTCTTCCTTCTCTATCTATTTTATTTTGAGTTATTCTTCTCCTATGGTATCTTGGACCTATATTTCATGTTACCTTTGATTTATGTTGGAGGTTTTTATTTTTTAAGGTTTATCATGACTGATCTTCGATCTTGGATCCTTCATGAGGTGGTTTCAGGTGTGCGTTGTTGAAACACCATGAGTTTATGGTAGGTTTCCCTTTTCACTTTCCATTTTAATTTAAGAATCGTTAGTTTATTAATTCTTTAACCATCCTTATATGTTAAATATTGATGAATTATCTTTTTCTAATATTTTTTTGGTGTGAAAAGTGGGGATTTATTCCTTGTTTTGTGATAAATGTAATTGTTTTATTAAATGTTGCACACCAAGTGTTCGATGAATTTCCTGTCTAGATTTTGTGATTAATTTGTGGTATTTAAAGAATGGTTTGTATTTGTGAATGTGTATTGTAATATGAATTGATGGTTTGGGTATATTTAATGAGTTTTCCAAGTGGTTTTGAATTTTAAATAAGTTGTATTTGGATTTTGAAAATGGAATGACATGTGGTATTGATACGTGGCCCGATTAACTCTTTGATGAAAATATTTTTAGTTTGAACATGTGGTGTGAGTAATTAAATGGGGTTTTTGAAATTTAAAATGACATGTTTTCATCTTTTTGGAATGGTGCGTTTAGTACTTTTAAAATTTATGGTTATGTGAAACATGCTTGAGGCCCGTTTGGAACTTTTGTAAATTATTGAAAATTTTTATTATGAAAACCTCCTTGAAAAATATCCTTGACTTATTTCTATTGAATTAGTGGGATGTCCTCACTATGGACTCCTCATGACCCATTTACCTTGTGTGTAATGGGAGATCCTCAACATGGAATCCTTTGCAATCTATGTGTTGTATGGTAAGATATTGATCCTTGGGATGACTCAAGTGATGCCTATTATGTAAATTATTATTATATATGTGCATGTGATTGGATACTTGGTTTTCATCAGTCAGATCACCATATTTATAAGTTTTTACAAGGGAAACTTGAATAGTGAGAAAATATTTTCAGAATGATTGCTAAACTAGTTAGGATTACAATCTGACTAGTGGCCCATATCACAAAGATATATTGAGTTTTATTATTATGGGATAGTGCCCCTCAGTTTGTACCATGTATGGGGTGGCCGAGCATGTGAGGGTGTTATTGATGCAATCACATGATGCACACTTTCTGGGATGAGTCAAAATATATTAGTATGTTCTGGGTTATTCTTGAGCTTCTAGGTTTACCCATGTTTATTGGAACTTAGTTGTCTATGGTGAATGATTAGGATGCATTAATGGTTAGATACTTTGGTATGATACTTTCCCATTTACCTTATTGTATTATTTTTTTGCTTACTTCCTGAGCAGTGTGCCATTATGCCAAGTATGATAAAGTGTTTTTAAATGTTATGGAAAAAGGTTATAAAAATGTTTTACACTATTTCTCTCTTATAAATGGAATGTTACCTTTCCCTTTTGAAATGCATATGGTTCTTCATTGGAAAAGAGTGTGGTTTTAAAAGGTAAAAAGGGAAATGGATCGTGTTTTTATTTAAAATGGATAATGCATAGAAAGGATGATTACCTTTATATATCATATTTCAAACTTAAATTTGATGTTTATTTTATTTTAAAGGAAGTTCACTGGGAATATATTTTATTGGTCACACCAACTAAGTTTTAATACTCATGCCTATAGTTATTTATTGTTTTTATCTTGTGGGGTAGGTTTTAGCTTGGTATCGATCACCTTGGGTGATGTTTGGTCTTGGAATTGTAGAGTGACCCTTGGGGTCACATGGAGACGTTGTGGTCGTTAGGTTTTAGTTTGGTTTGGACATTTAGTTATAGTATTTTTAGCTTTGTATAAATGATGTTCACTCTAGAAATATATTTATATTGGGTTGCTCTATTTATTTCCACTGTTTAGTTTATTTATTTTTATTGGGTGAAATAATTCTATTTGTTTACTCTATTGATTTTCGACACTAGTTTCCAAGCCATGGGGATTGGGAATTCCCATCAGGCCTTTCCATAGATCGGATCGTGTGACTGATTTGGGGTCATCCCCGGTTGACTTGTGACAATTATACATTAACGATTAATTAAAATTTTAAATGTCACCCATTATTTATCTAATTATAGTATCCCTCACTACTAGAATCAAATTAATTTATAACTAAAGTATCCAAGTAGAAAAGATCTCTGAAACCTCTACTCATAGTCTAAGCTATGGCCACACCACTACTCAAATATTTTCATGTTAGGTGTTTGACTGGACAACCACATTAACTTATGGCTCCTTTAACTATTGAGTGGAGTCCCATCTTCTAAAGTTGTAAACTTGATTTACTCAATGATTTGACTCTAAATATGTAAAAATCTAGCTATGTATATTTAATTTTTTTTATCATATTTAGTTAATTCAACTCATTTCTATCATAATAATTTCCCTGTAGTAGTAGGTACCCTCAAATAGGGCTGAAGAACACCCCATACACTAGTTTTTTTTTCAAATTAGAATGACTAAAGGCCTTAAAAATAATATTACTTTGAGGGTTTTCAATATTTCTAAATGAATTAAATAATTTTTTATATGATAAACACACACTATGTGATCATACTCAGAACTTGAATATGAAGTAAATAGAAAACATTCATCATGTCTTAATTCATTTTAATCTATGTATTAATCTTTTATTATTTTATATACTCGTGTATACTTGTAAATTCAAAAAGATTATAAAACATTCATAAATTAAATAAAAAATGTGACTGATATGGAGAATTTGATATTGGTTGATCAATTTATTCTCAATGGATCAACCGTGAATCTAGGTGTAAAATACGTGAGTTGTCTCTGAAACGTATCACAGTTCAAACCTTGGTCCAATGTATCACTATATCATCCATAATACTAGCTTTTCTTGATATGGTCCACATCTTATATTATCCTTATCATAGTATATAAATACTTGCACTTAGGTGAGGGATATTAAGAAGTGAAAAGTACATATAGAATTATAATAATAGATGCACATACCCTTATACACACTAAGTAAAGAAATATTATTCAAAAACTATCAATTTAAATAATTAATTATGAAAAAAATCACATGAAATAATTAATAAATAAATAAAAATCCTGACATACATTGGTCAGTTCATTCTCAAGATCATTCCATAAACAAATTAAATGTCCAATATAAATTAAATATGTGATAAGTTCATGTAATAGAATTTAATTGAATTAAAATAAATCAATAAATTTTAATTCAAATAATTTTTATCATTCAGTCCCACTTTAAAATTTTTATTTCAAAAATTATAACTTAATTTTTGAAATAATTTTTTATTCATAAAAACTTTATTCCAAACCAAGTGTCCTAGATAACCAATGAAATTGGTTTTGCACCTACTCTGGGTCCATATGGGGCCAGGAAGGTTTGGAAGAACCTTCCATGGTGAATTATAGGTTGGGAAAACCTACCTAGGTTAGTTTTGGGTCTAGTAAAGCTTGGCTCACTCCATTTTGGGCTGAGATGATCTGGAGGAGTCCTACAGTGGATAATGATGGCATGGAGGGGTTTTCCGATAAGGGGGAGACCACGTAGGGAAGGAGGCTGACTAAGCGTGAGGTGGCCGAGAGTGGAGGGCATCCAGAGGGAGATCATTAGGTGGGATGTGACATAGAATAAAGGGAGTGTCTAGTGAAGCTAGGCATGAGGAGATGGAGATGCAGTGATGGTGCATGAGGGAGGGATGAGAAGTGGCTGGTCTGGCATAGGGTTTGGCTTGGTGAGGACACCCCATGGTAGTGAGTCCTATAATGCGGGACATCGGTGGTTGGGCGGTAAGTGTTTGATGACATAGTGAGGTGGTGGTGAATACTAGATGAAGGGTGGACAGTGGTGGCGGGGGGGGGGGGTGATGTATCTACACTTTTTTAACTTTCCTTTACTTTTTTTAAACAAATAATATTTTAGGTTTTTTATTTTATTTTATTTTTCTATCTCTCGCAAGTCTGCGCTGCCCCCACCCACTAATTTTAATTTTTTTTTCTTCTTATTGAATTATGGATAACAAACCACCCTAATACCTTTGTTTGTTTCATATTTCAAAGATTAAAATAATTAGGTTTTTGATTTTTTATTCTTGAATTCCATGTTTTTTTAGAATAGGAGCTTGCTGGAATACCTTATTCTAGCCACCTAAATTCTGGTTGGAATTCCCGGTTCACTGGAAATCATTTCTACCGATACCCTTAGGTAAAATAACACACACATGAACAGACATATATTCATCATATATTAATACCTACAAACTTGGATTTCAATATGATTCATAACATCAGATAACCACAACTTGATAGTTCGATTCCAAATTGAATTTTCATCTATGGAGTTGGGATGATAATGATGTCCTCTCCTTTTATTTAATTCATACAAAATTTTCGTTCTCTTAAAATATTCATTAGATCCCTTTAATACCAATTTAAGGTATTGGGGAATGCAATGAGATAATATGGGATGGAGATTTAAAATTTTTTATCATCGGATCAACGTAACTATGTTGACTCCAGTGATACACATCCTGGTATAGAAGCCAAGGATCCCATGTAAATAATTTAAGCACAAAAATTAAGTTTATTATTACTTGGTTCAATTTTAAAGTGCATTCATCAACCACTCATCTTCATCGATTATTTCTCAGAGTAAACAAATTTTTGTCCCTATAGATTATTTTTATGGGTTAAGAGTGAGTTCATAGTGTTTCTTTGGATTAGTAGGGCTTCAAGGACACATCGAAGAAATGTTGTTATCGACCCTCTCCATAGATTGAGAGTGAGTTCTTAGTCTTAGAAATTTTGAGGGTTTCTTTGGATTGATGAGGCTTCAATTAAATCTCTACCATTAAGGTAGTCGATCACAACCTCTTTTCTGATGAAATTTCCCATGTACTTTCTTGAACTGTGGCGAAATGGTGACCCCCTCCCCTTGACCCCCCAAACGCTCCTCAATAACCTAATAAATAAACATTTTTTCTAGGTTATCAATTTATCCTAATCATTCTATTATTTTAACCATTAAGTTAACACTTGTCTAAAAAATTAAACTCACTACCAATTAAAATTGAACAAATAACTTGAAAGTGCAGATGAATCTTTAATTTTTTTGGGAAAAATTTATTTTAAAGAAAAAATAAAATTATAAAAAAATGTTTTTTCTTTAGATGAATATAATCATTCTCATGAATCATTTAGAATATCAAACTTATCAAATAATTAAAAATTAAAAATTAATTTATTTTTTTGGCGTTCTATTATTAAAATAAATAACCAAAACTAATCTATTTTTATTTATTAATTAAATAAAATTCTATAAATAAAAACACATATCCAGTTTTCCTACAGACTGAGACTGAGTTACTAGGGTAATGCTCCTAGGTTTCCTCAGATTGGAGGGGCATCAACAATGTTTGTGTGACCAAGGAGATCAATCTTGGACCCTATTTTGACTAAACTTCCATGAATCCCTACAACATGGTTAAATGGTGACCCCCACACTCCTTAATAACCTAATTAATAATCATTTTCTTGGTTAGGTTATCAATTTTTCTCAATCATTCAATATTTTAACTATTTGGTTAACAATTGGTTAAAAAATTAAACTCACACCATAATCACATTGAAAAAAACTTAAAAGTACATATGAATCTTTAAATTTTAAGGGAAAAAATTATTTTAATGAAAATATAAAATTGGAAACAAAAATATTTTATTTTTTAGATGAATATAATCATTATCATGAATCATTTATAATATTAAACTTATAATTTTTTTTTCATGTTTACTATTATTAAAATAAATTTCCAAAACTAATCTATTTTTATTTAGTAATTAAACATAATTTTATTAATTAAAACACATATCCAATCTTTCCGTGGGTTGAGAGCGAGTAATTAAGTTTAACTAGATTCTTAGGTTTTCTCATATCGACAGTGCTTTGACAATGTCTGTGCAACCAAGGCAGTCGATCATGGCCCCTTTTCTAACTAAACATCACTACATCCCTCCACTATGGTGAAATGGTGATTGCCAATCCCCCTCACCCCCACACACTCCTCAATAACCTAATCAATAATCATTTTTAGGTTTGGTTATCAATTTTTCATAATCATTCGATTTTTTAACCATTCAGTTAACATTTGTGTAAAAAATAAAACTCAATCCCTAATCACATTGAAAAAAAACTTAAAATTGCAGATGAATATTTAAATTTTATGGGAAAAAATTATTTTAAAGAGAACATAAAATTGTAAAAAAAATTATTTTATATTTTATATGACTATAATCATTATCATGAACCATTTAGAATATTAAACTTAAAAAAAAAATTAAAATTAATAATTAAGTTATTTTTTCAGTTTTATGTTGCTAAAATAAATAACAAAAAATTATCTATATTTATATTTCAATTAGACAAATTTTAATAATAAAAACGCATATCTTGTCTTCCTATGGGTTTAGAGTGAGTTACTGGGGTCTACTAGATTCCTAGGTTTCCTCGGATCGGTGGGGCTTCGACAACATCTGTACAACCAAGGCGGTTGATCATGGCCCCTTTTTGAATAAACTTCCTTACATCCCAACATCATGGTGAAATTGTGATCTCCACCACACACACATATCCATCTTCATGTCTTTTTAGATATGCCCATCTTTATTCATAGATAAACATATTTTCTCTCATAGAGGGTAGATATAGAAAATCAAATGTAGTATAACCAATTCATCAGACTAGATTATACTTGGTGGAGAGTTTTTTAGATATTTGCAATAAAGGAAAAAATTGAATCCCCAATTTTTTTTTCATATTTCACAATTGTTACTTTATTTTTTGTGCTTTTTCTACATTTAATGTTGTTCATTACAAGTGGTAACACTATTATGATTAATTGACATTGATTTGGTTTAAATATACCATGATCTTATTATATTGGTAAATATCTATGTTAAACATTTAATGAACACTCCTATTAGACTTTACTCACTTTATTGGGAATCAGTTTTATGTATTTTCAAAAATTGGATAAAATATTATATTTTTGAATCATAAAATCTCCAGAATTAATTCCAAGGTATTGTTTATCTTTTTTTTATCTATATCCTATTATTACTATTATTATTTTACATATTGGTGAGTTAGTCACTATCCTACTAGATGTATGTTTCAGTGACCAACTGCCTATAAGTTAGTTAATACTCTAAAATCATGATTTTGAATCTAAATAATTAACTAATTATGAGGTCACTTCCATTATGACGAATCAATGTGTATTTTTCAAAGTAAAATTTATAATTAACAAGACATTTCATGAAAGATTCATGAGTATGTAGTAGCTTCCTTTTATTTTATTCTTTAACATCATAGTGACTAAAGTATGGTTTCTCTCCAATTCATGGGTGTGTGCGAACACATTTATTTTAGCTGAGGAGAAACTATAACATATTTTGTGTCAATGTTTTTTAGTCCTGGGAGAAATGTTTTATTTATTTATTTTTTTAAATATTTTTGTCTAGTTAAGTTATTTTTGTTGAGTTTTTTTTCTAAAAATATAGTCATAAGCATTTTTTTCAAGGCTTAACTTTTTACAAACTGATTCTTCAATTAAAAAAGAAAATGCCTTTTTTTCTTATAGCCCAAATAAAAAACTGTTTATGATTTTTCTATAATTAAGTGGCCTTTGTTTGAAATCGTATGGGCCTTGATATTTTTTTGTTTGTATCTTTGATGTGCTGTTACATTAAAGCTACATTTGTGTTTGTGTTAGTTTCATGAAAATTCATGGTGTGTTATTCTAACCTCATTTTTTCTTCTTGTTTTTTATTAGGCTCTTACTCAATGTTTTGTATTTTTTTCTTTTTAAGTTTTTTAAAAAGTATATTTTTATTGTTAATATAAAATATTAATTAAGATTCCCTTTTTTGAAACCATATGGGGCTGAATATTTTCACATTTGTATCTTTGATGTACTTCCATAGTAAATCTATGTTTGGGTTTGTGTTAATTTCATGGGAATTATCAGGGTGTCATTCTAACCTCATTTTTTATCCTTGTTTTGTAATGATTTTTTTGTGACTATATATCATATCTATTCCCAAGATAAATGAGAAATTCTAACTCCTTTATGACACAAAGGGGTTCTTTTTGGCATGCATCAATCCGGGATGAGGAGGTGAAGTTTTTTCCACCCATTATCATTAAATATTTTTTGGGTCGTGTAATATTTATAATCTATCTATTGTAAATTACCACTATTTTGTTTAAATTAATCAATTTCACCATTATGTTTCCCATTTGGATCAGTTGATGCTTTTTCAAGTATCTCTACTTTATTGATAAAACTGTTTATACTTTTCCTTTTGTTTATTCATCACAAAACATTTTCATTTTCTTGAAAACATGAATACTAAATGTTGTTTTATTAAAATCTATCATATTTCTTTTCATTTTCTAAAAATTAATTTCCATTTCATAATTTACCACATTTTTAATAGATTATTATGAATTGGGGCCAGGAAATATTTTACATAGACAAATTTAACCATCTTTTCCAAGGAAAGAAAATTTAACTCCCATTAGAGGGAGCCCTGCATTCCTTAAATGACAAGGTTGGCACTCCTTCAGCTTCTCCCTCAGCCTATAATAAAGCATAACTTTCTCATTGTTTAGTTGATTCATGATTCCTTTTCAGGGTACAGTTCTCCTTTGAAATCATATTATTGTGTTTGTGTATATAAGCATGGAATCTGTTAGGATTTAGAACCATAGATCACTAGAAGAGAAACCCCAAAAGCTTTATTTTAGCACAAAAATGTTCAAAAACTTTTGTATTCAGAATAATACCATGACCAGATATACTACAACTAAGAAGGAAAATTTCACCTCAATCACCACATCAAATCGACACCCTCACATGATAAAGAAAATCATAGCTTTTAGAAACAAAAAAATGCAAAAGAAAAAGAAAATAAATAATGAAAATAAGAGATTTGACATTATTTGTACATCAATGAAAGACCATTGTTGCTTACTTTAACTAATAAAAGAAAACAAATTACAATCACAATTGGAAAATTTAGCTGATATTAGATCAATACAAGCCACAAAAACAAATGGTCTCACCCCATATATTTATATTAGGGACCAATTGTTCAATTTGTTCCACCATATTTTGAAATTATATGGGGTTCCAAATTTGGTTTTGGCCATCTCTGATTGATCATATGTCAATTTTACTCAACCATTGTTTCTCGACTACTAGTATAATTAATTATTATTTGAGTTTGAGCTTATGTAATTCCATCATTTATGTTGGTAAACATGAGTAACTCAAGAGGGGGGGGGGGGGGTTAATTGAGTACCCAATAGAATTTCTATCTAAAACAGGTTTCAAAATAAATTCCCTGATTTAATTTAAAACAACATAGTTAGTCAAAATAGAATATCTTTATAAGATTTTCTCTTTTAAAATATTTCTCAAAGATTGAATAATTCCCAGTTAATTTTTTTTAAAACCTACTTTAACCTTTGAAATTGTTATGATTAATCAAAATATTATAAAAACACTAATTAAGACCAACTATCAATGTACTAGTATTGTTTATAGTTTAAGACAAATTTAGTTTGAAAGTTTATAAATAAAAAAATTGTACAACAGAAGTAAACACAAGAGGTTTAGTATCAAGATGAGACTTAATCCTATCCACTTGGAAGTCACATACTTCCAAGTAGATAATATAAAAATAATATTTAGATCCAAAAACTTGATTGGGTATTGCAATAGTATGACAACTTTCTAGGTTACACAGGGACCTCTTCTATAATAATCATGAGTGTAAAAAGGATAACAACCCACAAAGAGACCTCTTCCATAGTAATCATGGGAAATAGGAATAAAAAGTATTTGAGAAGATATATAAGTATCTTCCCATTTAAATAACGAGATAGTGTGTGTTTAGAAATACAGAGTATACACACACTTCTCGTAATGTAAAGATAAATAAAAAAATAGATAAAATAATATATGTAGAAATATCATGTCGTAGTATATGATATGCTCTATATATCGTGAATCTTTGAATGTATCTGGAGTGGTATCTCGAGTCAAGTTTCTAAGATTTGTAGTCAAATAAAGTGTCACAAAATACTTATGTTCTAACTATAAGAATTAGTCCAGAAGATCAATATGATTTACTTCATTTATAGGTGATCATTGGTATAGATGCTTCATGTAAGGTACACTTCACATAAACTTATATCACTTTTTGTATACATGTATTTTTTTTGTTTAGTGTTGTTCTCTAGACTTTTACATATAGAAATCTACTATAATATTCATTAGCAGCATGTATGAGTATCCATATAGAAAAAAATCACTTTTATATCCTACATCCTTGTACTCAGTGCTAAAACATTCTTTAATGCATCTCTGAAAAACAATTAAGAGAAATATTTAAAATATGGTTGAGAATTAAATTTGATAAAATTGATATTAGAAATATTTAATTCAATGTAAATTGAAATAGTAGTAGTGAGTCTTTAAATGGTGAGAAAATATGGTGGTGTATGAGTTTGGAAATGAGTGTTAATCTGATGGTGACTCAGTCTATGATGGTGCCTTGATCTGGTGGTGAGAAATATTAATGGTGACTCAGTCTAGTGGTAGGTGTTAATGACACTTATCAAAAATTTCACTCTGATAGTAAGTCACTTGTAACAGTGACTCAATTATAATGGGGAGTCATTCTATACTTTTCCATTTTTTATATTGATGGTGAGACATCTTGGTAGTGAGACATGGTTTGGAGTGATACATTCTTGGTGGTGACACTTCTTGGTGGTGAGACATAGGTAACAGTGAGGCATCCTTGATAGCGACTCAACCTTAATGGTGAGTTATCCTTATCTAATTTTCTACAATCTATATTATAATATAAAATGTTAACATAAAAAATTAAACTCATTAAGATAAAAAGAAACATTATTTTTTTGATCATTAAAAAAAATTATATCAACAATATATCCCGTTTTGATGATCCAAAATAATGGAATTTTATAAACCACAAACTATGGTATTAAAATAAACCATCTTAGTTTCATAAAGTTATAATGGTGTTAGAGAAAAAGAAAATGTATATATGTTATTATAGTATTAGAGTATTATATTAAAAATAGATATGATATCAAAGATAAATAATAGAATGGAATTACATAACTATTCTCCCCCTTTTAGGATTATAAAAAAGTAAAGTAAAATAGAAAATACAATCGAAGAAAAGATAAATTAGAGAATTTATAATAAATAGTCGATAAAAGTACAACCCAAAAAGTGTTCAACAAAAAATCACATAGAAAACTGTCCCATCATAGACACAAAGTCTAATATCGACACTTCATTGGCTTTGGAGAAGGAGGCAAAAGAGGTTTTTCCTTGTCCTTGTATGAGGAAGAAGGATGAACAACAAATACTGAAGGTACTACATGAACAACTGTAGGAATATCAGCTATAGCTGAAGGGGATCAAGGCTCTCAAATGATTATGGGTCTGAGTTACTATATTGATTATCTAGGATTAAGAGAAAGATCATGAAATCAAGCTACAAAATGTGCATGGGGATCTTTGGTATATCTTAGCCTGAAAAAATATAGATCTATAGAAAGAGGAGTCAGATGGGAAGTAACAAGAATGGATTCCTGAGCCACCACAAAAGTTTCATGCACATGTAGAAAATTCTTCATGAAATTTATAAAATCTATGATGATATTTCCACTATAATCCATAGCACTAAATAATTATAACTTTTCTTCCATAAAACTCTGAAGAACTAGAGTAATTATATTTAATTGGTTGACTTGTTCTTTGAAGGCTTGGGTCATAGGTGGCATAATAAAATTCTCAAATAGAAACTTAAAATGATCATTTAGATCATTCTTGGAATAAATATGAGATATATAATATTTTATGGCCTTTGTTATAGTATCCTTTTTAGCTTTTGAATCCTTAGCATATTTTATAATCAACATGAAAACATGATCACTGTTGTGTCTTATCTTTCTCAAGGTCTCTTGAGGCTGGTCTGGAACAACACTTAAAGTAGCATCACAAAGTTCTTCCCTCAAAATAGATCTGATAAAATTAGCATCAAACACAATAGAAGGAGGAGCAGAGGAACTAGAAGAAAATGAGGAAACATTTTCCATCCTTTCCAATAAGGCGTCCATAGAATCAGAAAAATATGATCTCATCTTATTCACAATTGATTTTAAATATTCCAATTCATTTGAAAAACTTTTGTTTTCTATCTCAACTTCTTGGATATGATGAATCATTTTAGGATGGATATGGTTAATTATGAATTCAAAATTATTCCCTTCAAACAGTGTTTTAGTTGCAAGGAATATGAAAACTATGCAATCAAATACCCTATGCCAAGGGATTTTAGGGAAACTTAATGACAAAAACCTCCAAGGAATAAAGGAAGGAAATATTTTATCACTACTATGGAGGTGGAACTTGAGAATGATGTGGTTAAAGGTACGCTGGTTATTCATTGAAGAATAGTGAACATACTTTTTGTTTATGGTTTTATGCATTCTTTAATATAATTCAAGTTTAGTGGAACTATTCATACCCCACCTCAAAATATGGGGGTTAAGATATCTTTGAAAAATATAAATGGATATATGGTTTTATCTCATGTATATAATTCCTCCCAAGTAAATGTTTGTGGATTAGATCTTCCATAAAATCACATATTTATTTTTTTAGTGGAGTTTGACACTATATTAGGCATGGATTGGATATACATGTACAATGAAAACATCAACTATCTGGGGATGGAGATCACACATCATGTACCAAGCCATTATTTAATTCTATATAGTTTTAAATAGAAGTATGAATCCCCCCTAGAATCTTAAATTCATGCATAAATATTATTGTGTTATGATAAAGCATATCTAGCTCTAATAGTTGTGACAAAGGAGAGAATCATGCTTTAAGACATGACCATTGTAATGGATTCTAATGATGTATTTCCTAAAGAGATGTCTGGTATTCCTCTTGATCAATAGTTGAGTTCTCGATCGAACTCATACCTATATCTATTCACATATTGAAGATTTCTTATAGGATGGCCATCATTAATTTAGAAGAGTTGAAGAAGTGGTTATAAGAGAATATGGAAAAGGTTTTATTGACACATGGGATTCACTATAGGGTTCACTGGTCCTCTTTATCAAGAATTTGATGGATCAATGAACCTATACATTGATTATCAGGAACTCAATAAAATAATAATAAAGAAAAAGTATCCCCTACCATTGATAAATGACTTGTTTGATCAACTACGTGGGTCTCAGAGTTTCATTATGGTGGACCTTCGGTCAGGATATCTGTAAGATCCCAGACTTCATGAAGGTATGCCCTTTTTTAAATTTTGGTTTGGATTCCTTAAAATTGGTTGATGGAGTGTTTAACGGGTATATGAGGGGCCTCATCAGTGTTTTGTGGGGTTTGAGACATGAAATAAAGGAAAACTAGGTCATCCTTTGAATGGATCATGGTTGGATCATGGTTAAGAAAAATTTTCAAGGGGGACGAAAAACTATGAAAACATGGAAATAACCATTTTTCATGGTTGGCGCATAGTTTTTGAAACCATGCATCCTCCCTAAGACAAATGTGTAGGTATGGATAGAGGCATCTTGCACAGTTGGCACACAGTTCTTCCTTATCCCCTCTTGGATAGAGGCAAGCACATGATTAGTGCATGGTTTAGAAAACCCTTTGGCCAAACCATGAGGCTAATTAAAAATTAAATTTTATGAAACTCCCCCCTCATAATTTTTATATCCTCACCTAATTTTTCCCCATTTTCCCCTCTCAACCCTAGGGATGAACCAAAAGACCCAATCTTCCCAAGGGTGATTCTCCTTTTATTCTTGTCCATTTTTAGTTTTGTTGGGTGCGGATCGAAGATCTAAGTAATTCTAGTGCCCGCCTAGCTTCCTTTTTCTAGATTAAGGCTTGTGGTTCCTATTATATTCTTCTAAAACCCTAAAACCCTCATTTTCTAGTGGAATCTAGGTCAGGGATTCAAGGGGTTCCTGAATCTAGATATAAGGATAATATTAAGGGTGTTTCTATCTTTAGATTCAAGGTAGGTGGTCTATATGCTATATCCATATGTTTTTGAGTTGATTTGTGAATTTGATATTATGATATTGCTTACATATGCATTATATGAATTTAGTGAGATTTGGTAAAATGGGTGTCTAAATGATGAATTAAAACCATCATGATCCCCGTGGGATGCATTATGGTTTAATAGACTAGTTTAGGGCCACCCAAGGGGTGTTCCAAAATTATCAAACATGGAAAATGGTACTATTAAGTATGGAATTGACATGTGATAGTTTAGAGCTCATGATGAACATGTTTATATGCTAGTTGTGTTAGAAAGGGAAAATTTATAGTTGGTTCTAGATTTGATAATGGCATAAGGGGTTGTTTGGAATGATACAAAAATGGTTTAATTGGATTAATGTGAATGAATCAATTTAATTATGAATCATACATGAAATGTAAAATTGGGTTAATGCATGTGAATTGATGAATGTTTTAAGTGGGTTAATGTATGAGAATTGATTAATATATTAAATGTGTTAACATTTGGGAATTATTGAATATACTTAATGACTTTAGGCATGAGAAAGGAAAATGGGTTAAAAATGGATATCTAATGAAATTGTAAATGTGTTAATGGGTTAAGGATTAAAGTTAACTCCCATGTTGATAGATATGGATTTTGAATGATATGTGTATTGGTTGCGTTTGGTTGTGATATGGTTTGTGTGGTGATTGGATAAATAAGAATGTTCACATGGCTTCGTAGTTATGGGGTATTGACTTGAGGTTCTACACCCACAGGTCAAGTTAGATTGAGGCTCTAAACTCAACCCCATAATGCATTAGTTATGGAAGGGGAATGATCTCTATTCCTCTAATAGTTGAATTTTATGAGACCACCTGAACCTAGGCTTCAAGGTGAGTGTGTTTTATTTTTTTGTGATGTTTTTATCCCTACTAAGATAGGGAACTTGATTTAATCCCTTATGCATGGAAATTGACCGATTTAAGCTATTGTGTAAAAATGTAAATGGATAACCCATTGAATACATAATGAAAATGGATTATGTGATGAAGATAACATAAGTAATGAAAATATAAATAGTAATATAAATGGTTAAGTGCATGTTGTTGACTAATTTCACCCTAGTTGCCCTTTATTTACCACGTATTTTACTTAGTACTTATATGCACTATTTGTTTAGATTTTTTATTTTTTAGACACCATTGGTGGTTTACTACTGAGTTGTACTCACACTCTTCTTGTTCCTCCATTGGGCAACAACACATATTTCTTGGTTTCAGGTCAGGAAAAGGGAAAAGGACCTATGGTAGGGAGTTAAGTTAGGATTGGGATGTGCATGGATGAGGTTCTATACTTGGATTCAAGACCACTTTGTGGCTTTATTTGTTTTCTTTATTTTGGGTTTTTCTCACTTTTATAACTCTATCATTGCATGACATGTTTATTATTTGGTTTTGGTTTCTACCCAGTTTGGGAGATTCTTAGTTATCCATGTTAATTGGTTATTATTTATTATTTACCTTACCTTATTGTTATCTATTACTGATTACTATGGTAAATAGGGTATAGTCTCCCCATGTGACTTATTATACCCCCACTACAAGTTAGAAATCTCTGGAATATTAGGAAGCATGATTGAGGTTATATGATGACTCGAATCAGAGCATCAGTTTAGTGGAATTTGATTTGAGGAAATTAGAAAGGGGCATTAGAGAAGTTATTTTTAATATCTTACTATTTGGGGATGGTATATGGGAGATTAGGAAGTGTCAGACCTTGGAAATGAGATCCTTAATGGGAGTATTTAACCCATGTATTAGAGAAATCCCAAGTACCTAGGGTTGGAATTGTTGTTATTGATGTGTGTTGTTACAGTTTAATGATATTTCACTGTTGGGTGATGCACTTGTTGTGTGATGTGACTATTTTATTATATTTTTCTTGTGGATAAAATAGCACAAGGTTGTGCATTCATGCATCATTCTAGGAACCTAGGAATATAAGTGGCATGCATCATGATATTCACACATGGGATTAGTGTGTGAGACATGAGGATTGGGATGCCTTATTCTATCATGAATAAATTTAAGAAAGTGGTTTCTAATAAAATGAAGAAAATGGGTAAAAAGGAAAGAATGTGAAATGATGGTTAATGAATGGTGTTAAAAAAGGGTTTTAAATGGGTTAAAACATTTTTTGTGGTAGGTTATGAAATGGGAAATGTGTGTAAGGGGAAAAGTGTGTGTTTTGAGTGTGGAAATGGTTTTAAAAAGGGTGTATCGTGGAAGACTTGTCACTATATAAGTTGGTTTACCCCATGTTAGCCATTACCTATGGTAGCGATGGTCGTGGTAGTGTTCGAGATGTAATGATGACATTTGGGTTAGTGTATGTGAATGAGTTTCTTATAGCTATTAGAGAGCCTTCTCTATGTAAATGTTGGAAGTTTTATGTTATGTGCTTAAGGTGTGTGTTAGGAATTATATGGAAAATGACACCACAAAGGCATGTGCTGGTTGGGTGACAAGAGGATTTTTCCAAGAATGCTTCTCCAGTAGAGGATCAATAAGACCTAGTAATTCAGGAAAATAGATAGGAGCATTTCTGATATAACTTTAATCATTTTATGCAAATAATGGAACAAGACCCAGGGTGGGTTGTACCGAGTACGGTTGAGATGAACAGAGATTTTCAGTTGCAGCACCATCCAAGTTTTATTGAAGAGGGTGGAACTGAGGTAGCCGAGTTATGGATATAGTATATCCAGACAATTCTTGACCATTTGGATACTTCTTATGATAAGATATTCAATTTGGAGACATATATGTTGTGAGTCTAGGAGAAGTGTTGGTGGGACATCTTGGTCCATACTAAAAAGGATGAAGGAATTTTGTAGAAGGATTTCTAGGAAAAGTTTCTAGATCATTTAAATCTGGATACCTTGAGGTAGGAGAAGGCTAGAGATATTATGAGTTTGACATAGGGGATGATATCAGTGATGGATTACACTAGTCATTTCATAGACTTGCGGCGCTTCATTCCAGCATTAGCAGGGGATGGGGTAGCTATGGAGAAATGTTTCCAAGATGGGATTAGACACGAGATTAAGTCATAGGTGATCATATTCCATTTGAAAAGGTTCATACAGGTAGTGGATTATGCCCTTATTTTGGAAGGAAATATCAAGGAGAATTTCGGCAGTGGAATTGTGGTTCTAGTGGGATAGACCAGAGGTGCGACTTCTGAGGGCAGGAAGCATCATTTTGGGAATCTTCATTAGGTTGGAAGTGTTCTTGGTAGTTATAAAAGAGGATAAGCCTCTCATAGTGGTGTCCATGAGTTTTTCTATCAGTGTAGCGGGCCGAGGCACATGCGCGGTCAATGTCCCAGACCTAAAGTCAAGTGTTGGTTGTGCGGATGAATAGGGCATGTGCAGAGGTTTTGTAGGAACCATCGAAAACCAAGTTCGGATGGGGGATTGAGGTAGATGTAGAGTGAAGGTAGGGGTTAATTACCCCATATCAAGTAGGAAGTTGGATCTCTATGGGCTGTAACGGTAGAGGTGGTGGATGTGGTACTCTGGGGAGAGATCTTCCATATTAGCAAGGTAGTACAACACTAGGAACTTAGACCGGAGCCTAGGGTAGAGGATCACATCAAATTCATGTAGTTCAGTATATACTTGTTGGAAGTGAGGCAAGACCATCAAATGTTTGAGGTTCGATTCATGTATCTTCTATAATTGTAATTGATTTTTTGATACATGTGCTACACATTGTTTTATTTCTACCCAGTTTATGGTTATGTTGGGACTATTAGTCGAGCATGTGTGTGGGGTTATGTCTATTGATTCACTATTAGGGGTATGAGAAGAAGATATCGGGTGATGTAAGGGTTGTAATATCGAGGTTAACAGGCATAGTTTTCTTTGGGACTTGTTCATACTAGAGATTTTATGTTTTTATTTGATTTTGGGAATGGAATATATAGTGTTGTACTAGGCCCATATTGATTTGTACCATCATGGAGTAATGATTACATCTCTTAAAGGATACATTTATATCCATCATGGTGAATGGGATTTTTTAGCAGGATGTGATTGGATGGTTTTTCAGCACCTGGGTGAGCTTATGACCCTTGTGGATTGTCTTATGCTTGATTATGGGGGAGTATAGCTTCTTGTATTTCCTCCAATGGTGAATTGGTTTTAATATGTGTTTTTAAATGACTTCTTAGGGCTGATTCCTAAGAGATATGTTGAGTTCATCATATAGTTGTAGCTGGGAGTAGAACAAGTTTCCATTTTGATCTATATAATGGCACCTTTATAACTCTAGGAACATAAAACATAGTTATAGGAGTTGGAGAGTAAAGGTTTAATCCTTCCAAGTACGTCTTATTAGGGATCCTCAATATTGTTTTCCAATAATGTTGACAGATCGTTGTGTTTATATGTCAATTATAGAAAGATAAATCAGATGACAGTTAAAAACTAATACCCACTCTCTTGAATCGATGATATTCTTGATTAGATAATATGTGATTTAGTGTTCTAAAAAATTGATCTAAGGTTAGGGTATCATTATATGAGGGTGAGACCATATGATATACCATATACTTCCTTTATTAGAAGGTAAATTTTTTTATGAGTTTGTTGTGATACCATTCAGGTTAACCATTGTGATAGCAATGTTTATGGCCATAATGAATCGAATCATTCACCCCTCTATAGATCAGTTCATATTTGTCTTTGTCTATTACATCTTGGTGTACTCAAAGAGTCATGACAAACATTCCAAACATATTGACATTGTCCGGAGTACACTAAGAAAGCATAGGCTATACACCAATCCAACCAAGTGTCATTTATGGACTGACAAGGTGAATTTATTGGGTCACATAATCTCAGAAGATGGCATTTCAGTGAATCTAGAGAAAGTGAAGGTATTTGTATCTTGGGAGAAGCCTAAGAATGTTTCTGATGTCCAAATTGTTTTGGGATTGACATGTTATTACCGAAGGTTCATCAAAGACTTTTCCCATTTGGTAGTTTCTATTTTGGGTTTGACCAAGAAGGGCATTAGGGTTGAATAGTCTGGGGCATGTGATAATTCTTTCTAGTAGTTAAATAAGTGGTTTATTACCACATAGATTCTAATCTTACCTAATCCAGGTAAGAAGTACACCTTGTTTTGTGATGCGTCTGGTGTTGGGTTTGGGGAAGTGTTGATGCAGGGTGACCAGGTTGTAGCATATGGGTCACATTGGTTGAGGCCTCCTAAAAGTAATGATCCTACTAATGATCTTGAGCTTTCCACTGTGGTTTATGCCTTAAAGTGTTGGAGGAATTAATTATTGGGATAATAGTTCACTATGTATACCGATCCTAAGAGCCTTAAGTATATATTCTCTCTGCATGATTTGAATATTTAGCCATGAAGATGGGTTGAGTACATGAAGTACATTGAATTGAAACTGTTTTACACACTAGGAAAGGGGAATAGTGTTGCAAATTCCTTGAGTTGAAAGATCTAAAGCTAGGTAGCTCAGGAATCTAGTTCTCAGTGTAAGATAATGGCGTTGTCTGCTGAGATGCATCTCGAGGTGTAGGATGGTCAAGAGTAGATTACTATTGCATCCTTATTTGTCGATTCCATGATTTTGATCATGATCAAGGAAAGGAAGCTTGAGGATCTAGAGTGTTTTCCCTTGAGGGAAAGTATTAAAGGTGGGGAGTCACCTTCTAGTTGGGATATTGGGGATGAATGGATTGTGTGTGTTCATGGCCATGTTGTTGTGCCAACATGTATGTGAGAAGAGTTGATGCATGAGTTTCATGCACCAATGTGGTTAGTGCATCTTGGGTCGACCAAGATGTATCACAATCTTCATAGGAAGTATTATTGACTGAGGATGAAGAAAGTGGTCATAGGTTTTGTGGTGTGATGCCTTACCTGTCAGTAGGTTAAGGGTGAACATCAACGACCTTGTGGTTTGTTACAACCATTGACCATTCTGAGATTTAAGTGGGATGATGTAACAATGAATTTCATGGTGGGTCTTCTGAGGATGCCTCATAAAAATGACGTGATCTAGGTATTTCTAGATCAATTAACTAAAGTGGACCATTTCTTTCCAATTTGAGATACCTTCACCATTGATCAGTTGGGCGAGTTATACTTTTGAGAGATAATGGGGTTTCATAGAGTACCCAAATATAGTTTCAGATCATGATCCACATTTCACATCACACTTCTGGCTGGGATTATATATGGAACTATGTACCTAGGTGTTCATGAGTATACCTTTCCACCCATATATGGATGGGAAGTCAGAGTATACTATCAAGGTATTATAGGAAATTTTAAGGGCTTATGTCTTGGATTTTTTTGGATTATGGGAAAATCACTTATCACTTGTTTAGTTTACCTACAATAATAGTTTTTAGGACAATATTTAAATGGAATCATATGAGGTGATCTATGGGAGACTGTGTAGATCCCCGTTATGTTGGTTAGAAGTAAGGTAATTAGAGTTATTGGGACCGAGTCTCATGCAAGAGACATCAGAAAAGGTTTAGTTGATTCGAAAATGGATGGATAAATATTAGAGTATGCAGAATTCATATGCATATCGGAATTGTAGAACTATTTTGTTTGTGGTGGTGATTGTGTGTTTCTTCAGGTTTCATCAACGTTGGGACACCATCAAATTCTAAATCAGGGAAAGTTGTCACCTAGGTTCATGAGACAATTTGATATTGTGGAGAGGATCAGACTGGTGGTGTACCGATTGTATCTTCCAAAGTGGTATAATGGTATTCACAATGTTTTTCATGTGTCACATCTTTGAAAGTATCAACCTGACCCATCTCACATGATTTATGTTGAATATATTGTGATTGAGGTTGATGCATCCTTCAGGAGAATCTGGTTCGGGTTGTGGATCATAGTGAGAAAGTCTTGCGAGGAAAGACCGTTCCTTTAGTTCAAGTTTTATGGAAGCATGGTAATTTTTATTAAGAGACTTGGGAAAGAGATTTAGATGTGTAGAATTAATGGACCAATATTTTTTTGCTTCATAAGATCAGCGTTTCTTGGTAGCACAACTCGAGGATGAACCATTTTAAGGTGGGAAGGTTGTAAGATCATGGAATTCATGCGGATATGTACTTGTTTAAATTTTTTTTTGGATTCCTTAAAATTGGTTGATGGAGTGTGTACCGAGTGTATAAGGGGTCTTGGGGGTGTTCTAGGGGGTTTGAGATATGAAAGATAGGAAAACCAGGCCAACTTGTGCATAGATAATGGTTGGTGCATGGTTAAGAAAACCATATAAGGGGAGGCCAAACCATGAAAACATGGACGAAGTAATTTCACATGGTTGGCACATGATTTGTGAAATCGTGCGGCCTCCCCAGGAAAACCATGTAGGTATGGATAGAGGAATCTCACATGGTTGGAACATGGTTTGTAAAACCACGCATAATTTCCAGGAAACTGTGCGACTTAGGCCCCCTTGGACAGAGGCAGGTGCATAGTTGGTGCACGGTTTGGAAAATTGTGTAGCCAAACTGTGCAACTAATTAAAAATGGAATTTTACAAAACGTCCCCCAAGGGAGTTTTAGATCATCACCTAATTTATTCCCCATTTATTTCCATATCAACCCTAGGGATGAACCAAAATGACCCAAGCTTCCCAAGGGCAGTTCTCCTACAATTCTTGGACATTTGCAGTTCTATTGGGTGCAGATCGAAGCTCCAGGTAAGTCTGATGCTCTTCTTGATTCCTTTTTTTTTTGTATTAAAGATTTTGGTTCCTCTCATATTATTGCAAAACCCTAAAACCCTATTTTCCAATGGAATATAGGTCGTGAATTCAAGGGGTGATTGAATCTGGATCTAAGGTTAGGATTAAGGGCACGTTCATCTTCTGATTCTAGGTAGACGTTCTACAACTTATATCCCATAGTCTTTGAGTTGATTTGTGCATGAGTAGTTATGATATTTCTTACCTATTATTTTTAATTTGATTCATTTAATAATATTTGGTAAAATGAGTGTCTAAATGATAAATTGAAACCCTCATGATCCCCATGGGATGCGTTGAGGTTGAATAGACTGTTTTAGTGCCACCCAAGGGGTGTTCCAAAATTTCTGAACATAGTAAATGGTACTATTAAGTATGTAATTAATGTGTGATAATGTATATACCATGAGGATCATGTTGATATTCTAGTTTAGTTAAGAATGGGAAATTTATAGTTGGTTCAAGAATTTTATAATGGCATAAGGGTTTGTTTGGCATGATATGAAAATGGGTCAATTGGGTTAATGTGAATGATCCAAGTGAATTATGAATCATACATGAAATGTATAAGAGGGTTAATGAAAGTGAAATGATGAATGTGTTAAGTGGGTTAACATAGGAGAATTTATGAATAGGTTAAATGTGTTAACATATGGTAATTATAGAATATGCTTAATGAGTTTAGGCATGAGAATGGAAAATGGGTTAAAAAGGGCTTTGTAATGCAATGGAAAATGTGTTAATGGGTTAAGGTTTAAATTTAACTCCCATTTTGATATCTATGTGTTGTTAATGATATATGTATTGGTTTTTTTTGGTTGTGATATGGTATGTGTGGTGATTTGATGAATAATCATATTCACATGGCTTCGTAGTTGTGGGGTATTGACTTGAGGTTCTACACCCATGAGTCGAGTTAGACTGAGGATTTAAAATCTACCCCAAAATGCATGAGTCAAGGAAGGGGACATAGCTCTATTCCCCTAATAGTTTCATTTGATGATACCACAAGTACTGAGGCTTCAAGTTTAGTGTGTTGTATTTTGCTGTGATGTTTTTATCCCTATCGATATAGAGAACTTGATTTAATCACTTATTCATGGAAATTAACTGGCTTATGCCATTTTGTAAAATATGTAAATTCCTAACCCATGGAACACATGATAAAAATGAATTAATTTATTAATATGGAATAAGTAATGAAAATTTAGATAGTAATAGAAATGGATAAGTGAACATTGTTGACTAATGACACACTATTTTTCCTTTATTTACCCTATCTTTTTCTTAGCACTTTCATGAACTATTTGTTTAGACTGGATATTTTTTATACATTGTTGATAGTGGACTACTAATTTTTACTAACAACCTACTCAAGATGCCGTTGGGTACCCGAGTATATTTCAGGGTTGCAGGTCAAGAAAAGAGCAAAGGCCCTATTCTAGGGAGTTGAGTTGGGCTTTGGATGTGCATGGATAAGGTTCTAGACTTGAAGTCATGATAACTTTGGGGATTCATTTTTTGTATTTATTTTGGGTTTTCCTCACAAATGAAATTATTTCATGGAATTCCATATTTATTATTTGGTTGTGGTTTGTACCTAGTTTGGGAGATTCTTGATTATGGATGTTCAATAGTTATTGCTTATAGGTTTCCTTACCTCATTATAATCTGTTGTGGATTACTCTAGTAAAGAGGGTATAATATCATCATGTGACTTATTAAAACCTTTATTCTAGTTATTAACCTCTAGAATACAAGGGAGCATGCTGGAGGTCATGTGATTACCTGGCTTGAAGCACTGGTTTAGTGGCTTCTGATCTGGGGATGTTAAAATATCACCAACTAAGTTTGAAGAAGGAAGATATTCCGAAAACTACCTTTCAAATAAGTTATAGACACTATTATTTCATAGTGATTCCCTTTAGACTCACTAATTCCCATAAAATCCTTATGGACTTAATGAATGAAGTCTTTAGATAAGGCCATGTCAAATTTTTGGTAGTCTTTATACATTGTATGATGATTTACTCCAAAAGAAAAGAGGATTATGAGGATATTTGAATACTATTCAAAAGGATTTGATAAAGGAGTCTATATGAAAATAATATAAAATCTGAGTTTTGGATGAAGGAAGTATCATTCATGGGCCATATTATCACTAGGAAAGGGATATCGATGGATCCTTCAGAGATATAGGCATGTAAGGACTAGCCTAGAGCATCATCTGTAACAAATATCTAGAGTTTCCTTATACTAGTTATGTATTATCGATGAGTTGTGTAAAAATTTTCATGATTTTCAAACCAGTTAACAAAGATAACCCAGAAGGGAGTAATGTTTTTTTGGAAAAGGGAATGTAAAGAGGTCATTAAGGAGTTGAAAAAGAGGCTAGTTAGTACACCAGTACTCACACTTCCATCAAGTGGGGATTTTTTGGTATATAGTAATGATTTAAATAAAGTCTTGGGTTGTGTACTGAGGTAAAATGACATAGTGATACACTATGCATTAAATAAATTGAATGTTAATGAGAAAAAATACCCCACACATGATATGGAGTTGGCCGTAGAGATCTTTTATTTGAAAATCTAGTGACATTATCTCTATTGAGAGAAGTGTAAAAAATATATGAATCAAAAGAGCCTAAAATAAATATTCACCAAGAAGGAGCTTAATATATGCAAGAGAATATTATTAGATCTGATCAAGGACTATTACTGATAAATCCAATACCATGATGGGAAAACAATCAAAGTAGAAGATGCTCTATATAGAAAGGATCCATCAATTTTATCAATGATGATAATTGAGATAGATCTAATATTTATAGACTTTCAAATGATAGAAAGGGGAATTATGAAGGAACTTATATCATAATTCATTTCTCAATTTATTTCTAAACCATAAATTCTTGATAGGATCAAGGAGGACTAAAAAAAGAAGGAGAGTTGTAAAAGAAGTAAATAAATATTCTGGAGATAAACTTTTCTAAAGTTTGATTTATAAGGTTTGGAACCTAGATATGTGTCCCTTCAAAACCATATTTTAATAGGGAACTTACAAATGATGCATATAGCTCATCCTTCTCTATTTATCTAGTAATAAGTAAAATTAAATGATATTTGAAGAAAAAATTCTTGTGGGACATAATGAAGAGTGATATTGTGTAATTTTTATCTCGATTCTTGGTATGCCAACAAGTCAAGTGTGAATGACAAACGTCTAAGGGTATGATGCAACTATTACCCAAACTAGTAGAGAAATGGGAAAATGTAACCATAAATTTCATCGTTGGACTCCCCAAGACCCCTAATGTAAATATTACCATATGGTTCATAGATGATCACCTCACAAATTCATCACATTTCATTTCCATCAAGTAATATTTCTCTCTTTACAAATTCACAAAGATCTACATAAGAAAAGTGGTAAGACTTCATGGAGTTCTACTCTTTATTGTATCTGCTTGATATTTGAGGTTTACCTAGAGGTTTTAGAAAATACATTATTGTAACACCTTAGGAATTGAAAATATTTTTCTTTTAAAATAAATTTAATATATTCTATAACTTTTAATGCACACACATTGAGTTAGCTTGCGTTATATGCAAGACTGCGTTTTACTTCCTTTTAATGATGAAAATATTTTAAATCCATTTTTTGGAAATTTTATAAATTTTATTTTTTTAAAAAAACTTTATTTTTAAAATTTTGATATCAAAATTATATTACGGAGAAGTTTTGGTATTTTTCTGAGAAGTTTTATTTTTTGATGAATAGTGAAAAATACTACAGTGTAGTTCAAAAACAGACTTTTTGTTTAAATAATTATTATACTTTAAATTGGTTTTTAAAGTCAAAATATATGAATAATACATATATTAATTATATGTAGGTCATTAGAATCATTTTTATATTGGAATTAAATATAAAAAAATATTGAACTATTTATCGTTTCCTTTTACCCGCCTTCTTGCTAAATCTGCAGGATTAGTGTTAAATTTAATTTGGACACTTATGTGAATTGAATTTGAAAAAATGGACATACAAATTTGTAATAATTATTATATTTAGAGACTAATAGGATCAACTTAATTTTTTTTGGAATTTATAAATAGTAACTTTAGTAAATTTTTATTTACCACGGTTAATGGTAAATCAGGTAAATAAATGTAATAATAATATTATAATATTATAATATTATAAAATTACTCTAAAACTTTTCCTAATTTAATTGGATTAGTGGTGTTAGACCAAAATAAAACTCAGGATGAAATTATAACCTTTTTAAGCCACTTGGGTAAGAATATGATATTTATTATATTTTATTTAAAGATAAGTTAAAAATGTAATACTCATATTTTTAATAACTAAATAATATTTTTATATAGGGTTATATAGAAGATAAATTATAATATAAATATTCATTTAAAATATAATAAATTTATATTCATCATGATAGTTTATTTTTATTTATTAGTGAAAAAATAATTTAATTTAATTCTTTCATAATGATGATGCATTAATTGTTTAATTAAAGGAAATATCAAATAAATGATATTAAAAATATTAAAATAAATATAATTTGAGATATTTAATGTCATAATAGAATTTTATTGATGAATTTGACATATTATTAATGTTTTAGAAGTATTTTTTCAAATTTATAATGTTGTTTTAGTTTTTTTATAAAAAAAAATAATGAATAGTGTGAAATTTGGAATTATAGATATTTAAAATAAATAATATTTTATTAAATGATATAAAATATATAAAAATCTAAAAACTGATCAACATATTTTTATAATTCTAAATATTCCATAAATGGATCCTTTAGTGGTCATTTGGAAGTTTATAGTAATAATATTAACCCTTAATATATAAATTACATGTTATCACGGTAAGAGTTAAAGATATTAAATAAGGGTTAAAAACATTAAAGATTAAAAACATAATAAAGAATTGTATAAAAATTATTATATGAATAGTAATTGACTATTATCACCTTAATATTTAATTGGAGTTGTTTATTGGATACTTTTCTATGAAAATTAAATATTTATTATTTAAATCAAAGATAATTACAAGATATCACTCTCTTTGTATTTAATATATTTTATGTATTCAAAAAGGGACAAAATAAATATATAAATGAAACTAAATGTCTATTTTGATGTAAATGAAATTATTTTCATTATTGAAATTTATTTATAATTTTTCTAAATTACATAATTACCTTAAAATATTCTCCAATACTAAAACAATATTTATTTAATTAACTGAAAAATAAAATATTTAATTTTAATAACATTAAGTTTGATATGTTTTGGATTAGTTAACGTGTATAATTTTTTTTACAAATATTTAAGATATATTAGATATGTTTTAAAGCCTTATATTCTAATTCCCACTTTGTCTTGATGTATTTGAAGTTAAATTAAATGAATAGTATCAAATTTGACAATAATGATATTTTATTGAATTAATATATAAATAAATTATTCAAAAATCACAAAAATGTTGAATAAACAAAAAGGGGATATGATATGATCTAAACCAAAACACCCTATTCTTTTTTAATCCATTTGGAAGTATTTTTCTCTAGAATAATCTTATTATATTTTAATATTTTGTGGATTTCCAAAAGTGCTCATCCCCTATCTTATAAATATACATCTCCTCACTCACTTACTCATACCACTTTGAGCCTTATATATCGACCAAAACCTGTCCATTTATCCTTCCAAAATTATTATTTTATTTCTATAGTTCATGGTCTTCCAAAAATACCAACCCTAGTTCCCCAAAAAGGAGATCCAAAGGTCGCTCGCCAAAGAAGAGGTAATTATTTTACCAACTCATTCAAGTTATTTTCTTCTTATACTACCTATTACTATGTTGTTTCCATAATAAAGTAATAATTACATTATAATATATATGATGAGATGTTATTATGATTATGGTACAACCATATTCTACCTTTTATCCATCTTACAAAAACAATATCCCCATGCGTGCGTATATACGGCTTACCATCTCCACATTGTGGTGTAATTTTCTTTTCATCACCACTTTATTTGGATGGGAATAATGATTAACATAGTGGATATAAATAATAAATATGAAATGATATTGAATATATATAATTAACATACCACCAAATTCCTTACCACTTTCCATTAAGGGAGTAATACCGTCTCTCGTGTGTACGTATGACCTACCATCTCCAAAACATGATGAGATTCATTCTCTACATTAAGAATTGAAGAATACTTATAAAAATGGATATGTTGAGTAAATATAATATTTATGAACTTAATATCATTCTCTATATGAAGAAAATATATCCTATTCATAAGAAACAGGGTTTACATAACAAAACATACATAGGAAAATGAAGTAGCTAACACCCAAAACAAGGGTAATAAAGAAATATTATTAACAAAAGGGTGATAAGATAATATAATATGATCATATTTGGTATTATAAATATAATTATGGTTCTGGTTTATATAACAACAATAGTCTTTATTACACATTTAAACATGATTTATTAAATAAACTTGGACTTAATACAACCCAGAAGATCGATAGGCCGAGTGTCTTTTGGGCTTAGGAACATATGAAAACTTAATACATAAGATAAAACATCTTTATTGAAAAATTCTTTTATATGACCACAAAATTCCTTCATACTTAGAATTGTATGGGATAACATGAGGACATACATAATAAAATGGTGAGATATAAAGCCCAGTAAGGGAGAAAAAAAGTCATAACATGAAGAATACAATACATGTTAGGAAATAGGCATATCAATGGAGAATAAGAAAAATATTAACATAAAGGCATGATATAGCATGATTATCATAACATGGTAATGTGACAACACCTTAAAACACTGCTTCATTAAAATAAAGGAATCAGGTAAACCCCTATCCCAACATGATAGAAACAATCCTATAAATTAATCAAGTAAAACCCTATCCCAACATGAAATATCATTATACAGAACATTACCTAATACATTGGAGCATTATCAGGGCACACCCTTCATAAACATTTCAATCTCATACTTAAGTGTGCCACATAGATCATATAACATGGATTCATCCAACATCATCATTTATTCAATGATAAAATAATGTGGGATACATAAATGAAAGACTATAATAAATAATTATATGTGTATTAAGGTGAATACCCTTGATATATAAATGGGCATGGTATTCACTACATGATGATTTTGGCATGGAAAATTGTGGAGTAATTTCTGTAGCACAACGACATCACATAGGGATTCATAAAATGGTTTGATGAGAGAGAAAGTGGTCTCTCATAATTTAGACATGAAATGGGAAGTAGGTGGGTAATGTATAATAATATCCCAACATATGAAATGGAATTTGAGATATATAATATAATATAAATACTTGAATGGAAATGAGGAGAGAGAAATCCCTTACAGAATTTCGGCATGGTAACAGGTGTACATGAGAGGGATTAATGAGAGTGAAATTGGTATCTCATCATTAAAACATAATAAGAGAAGTATGGGGGAGGTTAAGAAACATACCCCATAATTTTGTTTGAAAAATAAAAGGTTATAACAATATAAAGAAACTTGGACAAAAATGAGAAAGGAAGGAAAGTGAGGATCCCTTACTTGGATGTGTGATCCCAAAGGCTTGAGAGATGCTTATTTGGAGCTTCGGGGTACCTTAGGAGGACTCTAGGGAGTGAATAGTATAGTGATGAAGATATTAAAATAGTTTTAGTGAAGTTTAATGGGTTCTTGGGTGGGTTTATATAGGAAAGGAGGGGGAATTCTTTATTATTTAGGTTTTGGACACAACACACTAAAATATTCAAAACCACAAACCAACCCATGGTTTTTGACCATGTTTTCTGGAAAATGGGAGTTAAAAACATTATTTTATAAGTACAAGGTCTGAATAAATTAAAATATTATCCATACTTATGTGGAGGTGAGTCACACCCTCAATGAAAAGAATTTAAAAGCATAAAATATATTATACATTTTGGAGGATTCACTAAGGTATTATAAAATAAGTAAAATAAATATAAAATAACATTATTTTAAATTTAAAACATATATTTGTTCTAATATCCCTTTTATGGAATTCATTACATCACTATTTGGTCATTATTATGTCATAAAACACACCATATATTTATATATTATTTAATTTTTACCTAAAAATTCAGCTGTCTTAGAAAATTATAAAAAATTCACTGTTGGATTATTTCGATGTACTGATTCCAAAATTAATATTAATTTTATCTAAATAATTTTCTAAATATATGAATTTTTTACTTTTAAAATGAGAATCGATATTTATTGAAAATTGACAGGTTTTGAAAAAAAAAACAGTTTTTAAACATTAATAAAAATTACAATTGACTTCATAAAACTTTTATACTAATTTATTATTAATAAAATTAATTTGATAATAATATTTTATTAAAATATTAATTATTTTAAATATTCATTAATTCTTTTAAATAAAGTTTTTAACTAAAAAAATATACTTTCTGTTTTATCGTATAAAAATATAACTCTTATCAAATTGATTACCTAATCCTTTACAGATAAGGAACTGATATAATCATCATTTAAAATAATTGGTTTTATAATATTATAAATTAAAACATAGTTTAATATAATAATGCATATATTTCTCAAAAGTTCCATTTTTACCTAAAAAATCAATTTATCAAACTCATTATTTTTTAGGAAAGACTATTCCCATAAAGGAATTAATGGAATAAGACTTTTATTTATAAAAGGGATTACACAATAAGTAACTAATACCTTATTACATAACCCCTTATAACACCCACATAATACCTAAAGGTAATGTGTACGATAATGACAGACTCTTGGGGTGCTTGGATCAAATAACATCGCCCGAGTGGTAATATCTATTAGATTGAATTTCTATTATAGGCGATTCTATTCAAGCTTAACTTGTTGAAGCTAGGATTGGGATTGGTTAAGAGAAAAGCCTAGTGATTCTACCTCCTTTCCGGGCTCCAAATAATGAGCATCGTATGGCCCGAGTCTACTGGATGAGGCCATCCTCTCCTTTGTCTATGTCGAAAGGATTTTTTAAAACCTTATATTTATATCAGTTGTGTGATCACTATTCAACGACTATATTATCAACAGTAATGATACTTAAGGGTCATTTAATCCCAATAGTAAAAAACGTTCATGTGTTTTCTATATCCATAAGACATTAAAAGAAAGAAAATTTTATTCAAAAATGTTTGGGTCGTTAGAACCTTCCCCCTTAAGAAATTTAACCCTCAAAATTTCCTTTTCCCATACTAAAATAGATGAGGGTAACTCTGCCTCATCACTTTCTCTGGTTCCCATATTGCTTCTTCAAAGTTGTGGTTTCTCCACTATACTTTGACAATGGGTATTGTCTTATTTCGAACAACCTTTTCCCTATGATCTAATATCTTCAACGATTTCTATTTACAATAAAGGTCATTCTCTAATGGTACCACCTTTATATTGAGTTCATGCGATGGGTCAGGTATGTACTTACTCAAGAGTGATACATGGAATACATCATGTACTTGATATAGGTTCAGTGGGAGTGATAGTCGATAGGCCACTACTCTGATGTGATCAAGGATATAAAAAAATCCGATGTACCTTAGACTAAGCTTTACCTTCTTCCCAAATCCCATCACTCTCTTATATAGAGATATGTGGAGGAAAAAAATATCTCCAACATCAAACTCTGTCTCATCGACGATTGTCATCATAGATCTTTTTTTTACTCCGAGAAGATTTGATGTGCTACGGGATGGTCTTAACATTCTTCACCATTTCTTCGAACATTTTTGGACCTAGAATTTGTCCCACCCCAACTTCATCCCAACATGACGATGTTATACACCTCTTCCCATAAAGGGCTTCATAAGGTGCCATTTGGATACTTGATTGGAAACTGTTGATGTAAGAGAACTCAACCAAAGGAAGATGTTGATCCCATCCTCCTTTGAAGTCCATTGAGAATTCTCTCAACATGTCCTCAAGTGTTTGGATAGTATGCTGAGATTGGACATTAGTTTGAGGATGATAAGCCGTATTGAAGTTCAACTCAGTATTCAGAGTGGGTTGGAGACTCTTCCATAACATAATGGTGTATCTTGAATCTCGATTGGATATAATCAATAGTGGTACACCATGAATCCTTACCACTTATTTGTTGTATATCGGTGCCAATTGATCTAATGAGAAATAATCTCAAATATCAATGAAGTTTATAGTTTTTGTAAGATGATCCACAATAACCCAGATAGCATTGTTTCTTTTGGATGTCTTCAAAAGTCCGGTGAAGAATTCTATAGTGATATTTTCCCATTTCCATGTTGGTATGGGTAATGGTTGAATTATCCCCATATAATTATTCCTCTCAGCCTTCACTTGCTGACATACCAGACACTTTGATGTATATTCAGTGATATACTTCTTCATGTTATCCCACCAATAATGCTTTCGGAGATCCCGATACATATTTGTGTTTCTTGGGTGAATGGAGAAATTCAAACTATGTGCATCATCTAAAAGTTTATTTTTAACTCCAGATTTGATGGAACACTTAGTCTTGACCCAAATCTCAAAATTCTATCTTCATTAACACTGAAATCCAAGTATTTTCATTTTATGATAGTTTCCACTGTATTCGGAATTCCCACATCATCTTTTTAGAATCCTTTAACATTTCCAAAATATAAGGTTGAGTAATAATTTGTGAAAGGATTTATGATGTTCCATTATTTAGGATTTCCATGTCCATCTTCATCAAATCTAAGAATATTGGATCCTTTTTAATTCTCATCAATGATAGAATTGGTGGGTCCTTTATACTTAGAGAATCCTCCACCTTTTTCACTTTCCCAAAGTAGTAATGGATTAAGAAGCTGTAATCCTTGATGAGGTCTAACCATCTTCATTGGTGCATGTTCATCTCTTTCTGTGTGAATATATATTTGAGACTTTTGTGATATATATATATTTCATACTTTTCCCTAAAGAGATAATTCCACCATATTTTCAATGCAAAGAACATAGCTTAAAACTCCAGATCATGCATGGGATAGTTTTTATAATGAATTTTCAACTACCTTGAGGCATAGGCGATGAATTTGTCATTCTGCATCAACACACAACCCATGCCCTTATTCAAAGTATCACTAAAGATTATGAAAATATCCCCACTTATGGGTAGTGTGAACACATGGGAAGTTATAATCATCTGCTTAAACTCCATGAAGCTTTCTTCACATTCATAATTCTAAGAAAACTTGACTCCCTTCTGAGTTAGCCTGATAAGAGGGTTTGACCATTGTGAGAAATTTCTCACAAATCAGCGATAATATCCAGCTTACCCCAATAATCTATGGATATCTATCACATATTTTGAGTTTTTCCATCCCTAAATTTCTTTTTTTAAAGGATCCAAAGATATCCTGTTGCTTGTGATGATATGCCCTAAGAATGTGACTTCCTTCAACCTGAACTCACACTAACTGTATTTTTCATAGAGATTATCATTTTTCAAGGTCTCTAGTATAGTTCTTAAATGCTCCTCATGCTCCTCATTGGTTTTGGAGTATATTAGAATATCATATATAAAGACTACAATAAATTTTTCTAGGTAATATCTAAAGACTGTATTCATCAAGTCCATGAATATTTATAGAGAATTAGTGAGTTCTAAAGGCATTATTATGAATTCATAGTGCTCGTACCTTATACGAAAAGTAGTCTTGGGGATATCCTCATTATTCACCCTTACTTGGTAATATCCCGACTATAGATCCACCTTGGATAAGTATTGTTCTTTATATATCTGATCAAATAAGTCATCAATATGTGGAAAAGGATACTTTTTCTTTATCATGATTTTTTTGAGCTCACAATAATCAATGAAAAGGCGCATTGAACCATAATTCTTCTTGATGAATAGGACTGATGCACCCCATGGTGAAGCACTTGGGCATATAAACCCTTTATCCAGATTCTCCTATAGTTATTTCTTTAGCTCCTCAAGCTCAACAAAAACCATTCTATATGGAGTCTTGGATATTGGAAATTCCCTAGGTATAATATCAATTTATAATTCAACATATCTTCTAGGAGGAAGACCAGACAAATCCTTGGGAAACACATCAATGAATTCCCTTACAATAAGTATGTCTTTGAGGATGGTTCCTTCCTTAGACTCAGTCACATGAGAAAAATATGCATGCTAATATGGAAGTGATATCCATGATTGAGATGATGGTGCTATAGAAGATTCATCCTCCTCCTTGCACTTGTATAGAATTGGGGGTCGATTTACCATATGAAGAGAGATTTCCCTCTTGCGATAATTTATGTTGGCTCTAGATAGGGAAAGCTGATCCATGCCAATAATAGTATTAAATTTCACTAAGGGAAGTATGATGAGGTTCTCCAGGAAGTTCAATCCAAAAATTATGACAAGGGACGAGATATATTCATGGGATGCAATAATTTCCCCATTTTCCATTATCACCGAAATCTCTACTTACATGATTTGTGGTGGTGTTTAGATTGTTCTACTAAACTTTTGGGATATAAAAGAATGCATAGAACTAGAATCAAAAAGTACATTCTCTATTCTTGAATGAATAACTAGCGTAACTGTCACCACTTCGTTGTCATGATTCAATTCAGCGATATTGAAAGAAAAATATCTCCCTTACTGACTTTTAGGTATTGGTTTCCTCCTAAAACCCTTGTATTAGGGAACTGGTTCACAAAGTTCCCTGGTTCATTACTGTTGTAGAAATGAAAAATGCATTGAGGATCGAATGGAGAGTTCCTTTCCTCTATTGCAGTAGAGGGTTTTTCTTGTTGGAAATCACTGGCTTGGTTCCCTTCCTTCCCCCACATAGATCATTTCCTCATCCCCTTCAAGCAATTTCCAGGGAGCTTCTTTCCACACCTTTGGAAAGTGGGATACTTTAATTTATTAGTACCATTGGATTTATCCATCAGAACACTAGAATTAAATTCCACCTTACTCTTCTTATCCCCAAAATACCCTTGATATTCGCCAATCTCTATCTTGACTTTGATGGCACATCAGATAATATTCTCATAGATCTCAAAGTCACAGATCCCTAGGGCTTTTTTCAGGCTAGGTTTTAGTCGACCAAAGAATCGGTTAACCTTTCCTTCAGGGGTAAAAAAAACCAGAGGCATATCATGCAAGTCTAGTGAAGTTTTCCTCATACACCCCATTATATTTTTCATCCTTTTTCTTGAGTAAAAGGAAATATCTTTCCATATTAATATGGAGGGTGTGAGGAAAGTATTTATCGAATAACATTTTATGGAAATCCTTCCATCCCATCACCTTGATCCCTTCCTCAGGCTTCATTTTTTTTTATCAATTTCCACCATTGATCAACTTCACCCTCCATATGATAAGCATCCATAATAACCTTATCTTGTTTAGAACATTCATGTATGGAGAAGATCTTCTCAATTGAGTTGATCTATTGTTCGATGATTGAGGGATCAGATGATCCATTGGAAGTAGGAGGCAATGTCCCATGAAGCTCTTGATTACCACTTATTATTTCTTAGGGGGGTTGGAAATTCCTCTTGACCCATGTTTCTATTCAAATCTTGAGTTAACTAAGAGTGTATTGTGACAAATTTTGCGATTCCCACTCCCATTGGATTGGGCATCTCATTAGAACAGTCATCACATTGATCTTCACATCAATTGTTAGCCTGATTCCTCCTATTATCGACCATTGGATAAAATAAAATAAAAATTAGGGGTAAGTATTTTAAACTATTAGACACATAAAGGGAAATCCAATAACAAAAACGGATAACTTATAAATTACATTTATTTCCTAACTTATGAATTTCTAAGCTTCGATCTAAGTTATTCATGATCTACTTCCTAACATATATTATTAGGGGCATTTTCTTATTACCTTAATAATGGTTTATACTAAGATTTTGAATTTACCAAAGCATATCCCCTGAGATTATTGAACCAAGAGTACAACAAGGCCTGTTGTCATGCACTAGTTCCCATTTGAGTCTAGATCAAAGTGGTGTTTTCGGTTTTTTCACCTAGATATATCTATGCCAAAGCCACCTTTACTTATTCGTATCCAGACATGGACGCATTTTCTTGATAAGACACTTACTCTATACTCACCAAAATTTAGGGATGTTTTTCTTATACTTAGTCTTATCCCTAATGATTTCACTAGGATTTTCTAATTCTAATCCAAAAAATAACTAAACCTATCATTTGATACTAACTATAATGACCTTGCTCTTTATTTCACATTTGAACATGCTTTATTACATAAATATTCACTTAATACAACCCAGAAGATCAATAGGTCTAGTGTATTTGAGGATTAGAAATATTACATTACAATTTAAGACATAAAATACAATATCATTATTGAAAAATTCTTTTACATGACCACAACATTCATTCGTACTTAGCATTTCATGAGATAACCTGAGGACATACATAAGAAAAGGGTGAGCTATAAATCCTAGTAAGGGAGTAAACAAGGCATAAAATGAAGAATAAAATACATGTTATGCAATAGTCATATCAATGGAGAACAAGAGAAACATGAACATAAAGGCATGATATTGCATGATTATCATAACATGGTAATGTGGAAACATCTTAAAACACTACATCATTAATATAAAGGAATCAGGTAAAACCCTATCCCAACATGATGGGAAAAATTTCTATAAAGGAATCAGGTAAACCAATATTCCAACATGATGGATTATGATACTAAAAATTATCCAATTCATTAGAGTGCTATCAGGATGCACCCTTCATGAACATTTCAATCTCATGCTTAAATGTGACACATAGATCATATAACATGGATTCATTCAACATCATCATTTATTACATGATAAAGGAATGAGGAATAAATATATAAAATTATATAATCAATAAGTATATATGCATAAAGGTGAATACCCTTGATATAGAAATGGTCATGGTATTCAACACATGATGGTTTTGGCATGGAAAATCATGGTGCAATTTTGGCATCATAACAACATCACATGAGGATTCATAAAATGGGTTTATGAGAGATAAAGGGGTATATCATAATTTATAAATTAAATAGTAAGTAAGGGGGTCATGGATAATAATATCCCAAAATATGAAATGGAATTTGAGATGCATAATATAAGAGAAATGCTTTAATGGAAATGAGGAGAGAGAAACCCCTTATTTAATTTTGGCATGGTAACTGATGTACATAAGATAGATTAATGAGAGTGAAAGGGGTATATCATCATTAAAAAATAATAAGTAAATAAAGGGGTATGTTCTAAAACAAACCCCATCATTTTAAATTGAAAAATAAAAGGGTATAACAATATAAGGAAACTTGGAAAAAAATGAGAAAGGAAGGAAAGTGAGGATCCCTTACTTGGATGTGTGATCCCAAAGGCTTGAGAGAGGCTTCTAGGGGGATTAGAGGTGCCTTGGGAGGAATATATGGTGTGGATATCAGAGTCATAATGAGATTCAAGGAGTTTTAGTGAAGAGTAATGGGTGATTGGGTGGGTTTATATAGGAAAGGAGGGGGAATTCTTTGTTATTTAGGTTTTGGACACTACACACTAAAATATTCAAAACCACAAACCAACCCATAGTTTTTGCCTATAGTTTTTGGAAAAGGTTATGGGAAAACATTATTTTATAATTCCAAGTGATTAATACATTAAAATAGTATTTTTTATTATGTGGAGGTGAGTCACACCCTCAACTAAAAGAATTTAAAAGCATAAAATATATTATACATTTTGGTGGATTCACTATGGAATTATAAAATAAGTAAAATAAATATAAAATCACATTATTTTAAAGTTAAAGAATATATTTGGTTTAATATCCCCTTTATGGTATTTATTAGATCACTTTTGGGTCATCATTATGTCATAAAACCCATTATATATTTATAAATTATTTAATTTTTACCCAAAAATTCGACTGTCTCAAAAAATTATGAAAAATTCACAGTTGGATAATTTAGAAAAAATTATTCCAAAAATAATATTCATTTTATTTAAATAATTTCCTAAATATGTGATTTTTTTACTTTCAAAATGAGAACCATCATTTATTGAAAACTGATGGGCATTGAAAAAAATAGTTTTTAAACCTTAATAAAAATTACACTTGACTTCATAAAAATTATATACACATTTATTATTAATAAAAGTAAATTGATAATAATATTTTTTTAAAATATTAATTATTTCAAAAATTCATTAATTACTTAAAATAAATTCTTTAATTAAAAAAATACACTTTATGTTTTATCGTATAAAAATATAACTCTTATCAAACTAATCACCAAATCATTTACATATAAGGATATGATATAATCATCATTTAAAAGAATTGTTTTTATAATATTTTTAATATAAACATAGTTTATTTTAGAATGCATATATTTCTCAAAATTACCATTTTTACCCAAAAAATCAATTTACCAAATTCATCAATTTTTAAGAAAGTCTATTCCCATAAAAGAATTGATGGAATAAGTATTTTATTTATAAAAAGGTATTACACAATAAATAACTAATAAATTATTACATAAACCCATATAACACCCATATAAGACCTAAGGGTAAGGTGTTCTATGATGACAGACTCTTAGGGTGGCTTGGATAACATCTCCCAAGTGGTAATCTCTATTAACTTGAACTTATCCCATATGTGATTCCATTCAATCTTAATGTGTTGAAGCTCAGCTTGGGCTTGGTCAAGAGAAAAGCCCAGTGATGCTACCTAATTTCTAAGCTCTAAAAAATGAGCTTTGTACGGCCTGAGTCTACTGGATGAGGCCATCCTATCCTTTTTCTATGTCTAAAGGATTTGTTAGAACCTTATATTTACATTATTTGTGTGATTACTATTCAACAACTATATTATCAATAGTAATTGATATATAACAGACAATTAAACCTAATAATAAAAAATTGAATGCATTTTCTATACCCATAAGACATTAAAAGAAAGGTAATTTTATTCCTAAATGTTTGGGTCATTATAGTGTAAGTTAAAAACATGTTTAAAACCGTTATATAGGAGGTTAAAAGGCATTCACTGAAAGGGAAACGCAAATTAAGGGACTTCATCTCAATCTCCTTTCATTAAGGAATAGTTTGATATTATACGACCACATTCTTTTATGAGGTGTATATACAACCCTTTGACTTATCATATAATTAATTTAATTATTATCATGTTATTTAATGTTTTGATAAATATTATTCTTTTATTGGGCTTATGATTTAAATGTTTAAAGTGGTATGATATTCTTTGAATGTTTAAACAATTAACCCTTTCTCCATTTCAATATTAATGATAATATTTTACATATTTATTTATATTGATATAAAAGGATTAAAGAGGAAATTTTATTTCTATTTTTAATTTCATTAAAATGTTTTCAAAAGGAATATTTTTAAGGTTATATATATATATAATAATTAAATCAATTGAAAAAGTTTAATAAAGATTATTTGTCTATAAAGAAACAAAATCTAATCAATTATGTGGAAGTGACAGTAATTTTTAGTTTTTGTTATATATATATATATGTTGATTTTTACTTGAAATTAAATGTTTTATAATCAGGGTGTCATCGTCAAAGAGAAAGTGTGTAATGTGGTTAATCTATATTAATATTCAGGTATGATATCATGAAAACTGGGGAAATGATTGATTTTGATAAGGTTATATATTTTTATTTATATTTTGTTTTATATAATTTTTTTTTAATCTTATAACATTACTTGTTGTTGTATATTTTTTATAAAACTGAATTGTATATGAATGATGAACTTACCCATCTTCATAGTTTGTTTGAAAACAATTTGTTAAGTATGATTGTGATTTAAATTATCAGGTAGGTATCTTTTTACTAAAGTTAAAAAATGAGTATTTAGACAACCATTTTCTTTTTTAAGTTGGTATATTATGTTTATTTTTATAGGGTTATATTTTGTATAAAGGGTTATGGATTTATAAAAATATATCCACACTACACAATCCTTTAAATTGATAGGAATTTTCCTTTTAGTTAAAGTTTAAAAAATGAATAATTATACACTCGGTTTTTTCTTAAAGATTTTATGTTCTATTTTTTTTAAAGTTTTAAGATGTTTCAGGTATGCATATTTTAATTAAATTTAAAGAACAGAGTATTTATAATTTTTTTCCTGCTTTTAGTTAGTATATTGTGTTTTATTTAACATGATTGTTCTTTACATTAAGTTTGTTTATTAGGAAGATTTTTTTAAATATTTTATTAAATTTTCAAAAAAGTAACTATAATTCTTATTTATAAGTTATTTATTCTTAATTATTATTTTTAATCATGTTTTAATAATTGTTTTATTAAAATATAGGTCATAGAAAAGGTTTAACAATGAACAATTTTTGATACAGAATCTAAATATTGTGTCCCTATTTTATTATACTTATAAGTTCTATGGTTCTTTCTATTTTGTAATCAAAATATTTTGTCCCTAGTTTTATTCTAATTCTAATTTCAAATGTTATTCCCTCTATTTATTATAGGGTATTTATTTCAAGGTGGAATTTGATGAGGATTATCCCTAAAAAATTTATAATTATCATTCCTTTTATTTCCTTTAAAGTTTAAGAAAAAAAAACCTTTTTCCATTTTATTTTCATTGAAATATTCTCATAAAAATACATTGTTAATGTTTATTTTTTCATTTCTGGTAATCATGGCATGTAGGGTTACAAATAATACCAACTTCATCTCTATTTTCTTCACTTGTAATGAATAAAATGTTCATAAAGTGTGAAGTTTTTATTTAGGTTATTTTATGATTTTATATATTACGTAACTGTGTGGTTTTAACCTTTTTTTCAAGATTATAACAAGTGATATATGGTTTATATTAACATTTTATTGGAATTTATGAAATTTTTTATTATTTAGAGTGCATATATTAATTTTTTTGTCTCATTTTGTATTTGAATTACATTACACTATGGATTCCTGTTTCATATATCAATAAGTTATTTAATGTAGAGATACTTTCCACATGGTTTTCATGAAAAATAATTCACTCAAGTAGGGAAGCATGAGTGATCTAATGTGAGTTTTATGATATTCATCTAACAATAAATTCTCCAATGTTCTTATTTTTTCTATATTTTTAAGAATATTTCAACATGAGAAACATAATGATAGATCTAGTTTGAGTTTCATCGAAGAGAAACCATCATAAAATAGTATGAAAGTAAAGTTAAATGTCTAATATTGAATCCATTATAATTTTATTAACTTCCATTCTTGAAATATATTATAATTTATTTAAAAAATATTGATTAAATGATGAATTTTATGTCGAGAAAGAAGAATATTTTATTCTATAAACTTAATGAAAAAGACTAATGTTTTTTTGTAATCAACAATTTTTCTAATTTCTAAAGTTCTTGAAGTACCAAGGATGAATAACATTCAAAAATTAAGATTATAAACATTGATATTTCAAACATAGTGATTCTATACATTGAAATTATCAATATTTAGATTTTATATATTATGATTCCAAACATTTAGATTTCTTATACTGAGTTTTTAGACATTTCAATTCTAGGCATTAAGATTATTAAAGGGTTGGAAATATTTTAATTATGAATATTTTGAAGGATCATAGAAATATTAATCACATGTTGTTAATGAAACCTAGAGATAATTAATATTTATTATTTTATTTACAAGGTTTACTGATAAATACAAAGATAAATATCCTTGGATTTATCTAGAATAATCTCTCTAAATTTATTTATATATGGTAATAAATTCTTGTTGTAGAAGTTACAACAAAACTACTCAAAAAATAACAATTTAAACTAAAATAATAGATGGTTTTGACCATGACATAATGGGTTTTCCTCTATTATGATATCTTACATATTTTGGTTTATTACTAAGGTATATTATCCAATATATTATCCAACACTATATGAAAAAACTATGTGTTGAATTCCCTATGCTAGCCAGCCACTTCACAACCCAAAAAACATTATGTTGATTAAAAAACATGTTTTTTATCTAACATGTGGTGTTTAAAACTTATACATGATAGTCTTGGATAGATCTATAACCCAACCACTTCTCTAATCATTTTTATATTTCAAATTAATCACAAACTCTCATAGGATTTACCTAACATTTTAATCAACCATTTTTGATAATTTTTATCGAAACTTAAGTTGGAAAAAAACTTATATCATATTGGAGAACATATAGATAATTTAAAATAAAATTTTTTGAATATATTTTTTCACTACTTTGACTAATCAATAAACAAGTTTGGTTTTGGGTACCCAATTTGTTTAGGTTAAATAATTCTCTCCTAAATATCTGGAAAATTAAAACATTGAATGTTTTAAAAAATAAAATGAAAACTTTTATTTAATTCAATGTATCCAATTTAAATATTCTCATTGAGTATTTAATTATTGACATCCTCAGTAAGCACATGTAATTCATTAGGTTTACATCGATCAGTTGCTTTCAATTGAGGAGCCTTATACCGATGTAATGAGAAGATTGAAAAAAATGGTGTAAAAAATGATGTTGGGCCGTGAGTAACTATTGTCATCATTTATTTTAATATGTGAGAATAGAATTGCAGTTTTATTTATTATATGGTTGATTATATATCTCACTGTTTATATTATAGGTAAGGTTACTATAGATGATATTATAAGAGAGGATATCATAAGGAGGAGGATTCATACAATATATATTCAGTGATGATGTATCTCAGTGTTTGTGTTGTAGTTAGTGTTATTGTTTATGCTATATATGATGCATATGTTTTTTTACTGGTCTTCATATTTGTGAAAATTTTATGTAATCAATTTTTTTTTTAAAAAAATGTTCAAATCTCATCATCGATTTTTTTATAAATTGATGTTGATTCTATATTATTGTAGTTTCAAACTTGTTTTTTTATAGAAACTGTTGCTGAAAAAATTAACAAAATGTTTTTGGCATCGATTTTCTTAAAAAATGACATAAAAAACCAATCGATATATTTTTCCAGCATCAGTTTATATAAAATGGATGTTGAAAACTGACTAAAATATGTTTCCAGCATCAGTTTCTATAAAAATTGACCCTTAAAATAGAAAAAATATGTTTTGGACATCGATTTCTATAAAAATAGACAATGAAACTATTAAATAATTGAACTTTGATTTCACTTGTTAAAATTGACATCAAAATCCCCAAACTATAAATTTAGCATCAGTTTCATAGTAAAATTGATGCTGAAATATATTTTCAACATCTATGTTTTTGTAAATCGTCATTGAAAGAGTCGTTAAAATATATTTTTTAATTATTTTTTAGACATAGATTTTATGTAAACCAATGTTGAAGATATTATTTATAACGTTTCCTACATAAATTTTAGTTAAAAAGCAACATAAAAATTTAAAAAAATGATGTCGAAATACCTTTTTTTATAGTGGAAGGAGATGTCTGTGAACCATTATACATATAGAAGAAGGAGAACTTCTTGTATAGTGTTGTGTGAGTAAGAGAAGAATAAGAAAAATAATTCCCAATATAAAAAATTATTTTATACTATTATAATGTAGTATAAAGTCATAGTAGGATGTTGTAGGGGTGTGAGATGAACTATGTACTGTCTGGAGACTAACGTGCATCACATGTTCACGAATATTCACTACTTAGGTAGCTCAGAAGTTGATACTAGTGAGTCATGTAACTTTTTGTTTTTTTCTACTTTCACCATGTATTAACTAATATTATTTTTTAGTGAACCTTGTAAATCATAGTTTAGTTTGTGTGTGTGTGAGTTTGTGGATTTGTTATAGAAAAATTATGATGGGAAGAGAGAATGTGGGAACCGTTCACCTAATAGCGACAAAGGTAAAATAGAAAAAGGATTTTAAATATTTAAATTTTATAAACGATGACCAATACATATTTATACCCATCTTAGTTTTAAATACATCTATATCTAATATTTTTAGATCCAAATGGTGGAATTCAAAGTTATTTGAGGAAATGGTTGTAATAAGTGGTAATAGGGGAAAAAGATTAATCTTATTGAATCTATCAATTAAAGAGGTTAAAATAAGAAACTAACTTGAAATTGGTAATTTTGTGAATAAAAATTTATTACCAATATTTTATAGGTCGAATTAATAAATTTAGTAGAATAATATGAGATCACATTAATGAAATTTGGTTTGGGATAATTAAATTTAAGCTATATTTTGAATAATAATTAGTGATCCCATAGAGATGAATTTGAATAAACTATAAAATAAATTGATAAATATGGATGAAATGGCTCAAAATACTCTATCTTTTGGTCCATAAAAATATATAATTAGATTATGATGTTCACATCCTCTATGAAACTAAATTATAAAGTATGAAATATTTAGTAAATAAATAATAGAATGAAATAGGTTAAACATCAATGTCTAATAAACAATTATAAATATTTTATGATGTATTAAAATAAAATCATTGATGTTTTGTTCAACTAAAACATTAATTTAATTGAATTAATATAATGTCTTAGTCAAAATAATGAGTTTTTGTAAATTTTAATGAAAAAAAAATTATGTTGAGTTAATAAGGTTTTCCTTATGACTTTTCCATTTCTTCTTGTTTTGAAAATCACAAACACCTTATACTTAAGCAAATATAAATTTTACCTTCATAAGGAAAAGTTACTTATTTAAGGAAATTTACCCTAACCTAGATTTTCTTATACATAGCAATATTTTTATTTAGTACAAAAACCAGATTCATACCGAAAATCCCAAAAGTCATACAATGTAAAGATTTGGAGCATTTTGTATTTAGGATCCAAATTTTGGATGTGAACTGGAATGAAGTTCCAATCCGAATCCTGGACTCCGAACTTTCATGAGTTTGACTCTAAACTCTTAAGTAGTTCGACTCCGAACTCTTAAGTAGTTCGACTCCGAACTCTTAAGTAGTTCGACTCCGAACTCTTATGAATTTCGACTCCGAACTCTTAAGTAGTTTGACTCCAAACTCTTAAGTATTTCAACTCTAACCTCTTATGAAGTTTCACTCCGAACTTTCATGAGTTCGACTCCGAACTCTGATGAAGTTCGACTTCGAAATTTCATGAGTTCGACTCCAAACTCTTATGATGTTCGACTCCAAACTCTTTTGAGGTTCGACTCCGAACTTTTACTAGTTCGACTTCGAACTCTGCAAGTTCAGATTCCAATCTCTGGTGAAACCAGACTCTGAATTCCTATAAAACAGAATCCGAACATTTCTTAACATAGACTCTGAATTTCATTTTGGTTAGACTCCGAACTATTAATTTTCTTACACTCCGAAATTTTTGTATGGATTTTACTTACATATGATCCATTTCAAAATGATTTTGTGCATTCAGTTATACATGATTTATTATTAAACTATGTCGTTCATTCGGGTTCTAATTAACCGTTGGTTGAGTTACACATGTACAGGTCCCTCCGAATTTCATGGAAAATATAACCGTTGGAGGAGGGAGCCGACCGTTGGAACCTTTCCTATAAATAGGAGCTCATTTGAAAGAGCTCAACAACAAGTTGATCGATCTAGAGACCACACACTGTTAAGGGGATTTCTAGAGAGAGAATCTTTTCATGCCTTGTGTGTACTGAACTTCTCGTTCAGATTGCTTCGTGAAACTCTGAATGTTGGTGATTACATTCGAGGACTTCCGGGGATAAGAAGACAGAGGTTCTGACTACCTTGAAGTTCAAGGGCTTCCTTTCTGAGGAAGACAGAGGTTCCAACTTCCTTAAAGTTGAGGTCTTACAGGGATAACAAGACAGAGATTCCGATCTTCGTATCGATGGCTTACCCTGGTGTGGGTAAGACAGACTTGCTTGAAAGTATAAATCAAGGGACCTTTATCCAAGGTTGTTCGATACCCTTCTCTTTGGGTTAAAAGAGTTATTGTTTTTTACTTGTAGTTTTACAACTTGTTTGTTTCCGCTGCATATTTTATTGTAAGGAAAGTATAACCTTCTTGTATTTTCTTACACTTTTACTCTGATTAGTTAAGATTCTATACGCTTTAAGGTAGAATCTTATATTGTAATCCTTGGTTCCAATTCTCTATTTGGTGATTAGAAGTGTTGCGAATTTGTTTAGTTTAAATTTTTTAAACTTAGATCTTTCCTTATCTAAGGAAAACCTTGTTCTCCATAACCAACTTTAACAATTACAAAGGAATTTTTTAAAGTGTATAATTCACCCCCTCTTGTATATTGAGCATCTACATCGTTATTTCAATCCTACAATTGGTATCAGAGAAGGTCTCAGAAATACTTATACTCACATATAAGTTTTTCCTCCTCACTTTTTCATTGCTCTTCATCCTTGCTTAGAAAGTTGTTTTGTCATTCCGAACTTTATCATTCTGAACTTTATCATTCCGAATTGTCATTCCGAACTTTGTTGTTATGAACTTTTTCCTACTAACCAGTTTGGTTGCCCAAGTTGTTTTAAGAATGGCAGGAATCAATATTGGTTCTATTGAAAATCTAAACCCTACAAGACCACCAATCTTTGATGGTAATGACTATGAGTACTGGAGAGATCGAATGAAGACTTTTGTTATCAATACTGGAGTGGATAATTTTGTTATGCTTACTGGTGATTATAAAATTCCTGATAAGGAAGTTAGAACTTTCACTAACCAAGAAAAGAAAGAGTATCAACTCAATTATAAGGTACGCAATACTCTACTATGTTCAATGACTAGAAATATATACAGCCAAATTTCTTCTTGTGAAGAAGATAATTGTATCTGTAAGAAGTTAGAAGTTACACACTTTGGCACTTCTAAAGTGATTGAAACTAGGAGAGCTATGCTTAGAGCTGAATACCATGGATTCAATTTTCCGTATGGAGAACCAATCTATAAGGTTCAATAGAGATTTATGACTATAGTCAACAGTTTACAGTCTATGGGAGAAAAAGGGTTATATGATGAAGCCCTTATAGATAAGATAATTGATATTATGCCCAATGAGTGGGAATAAAAGAGAATAGCTATAGATGAGAACAAGAAGGTCACTCAAATTTCTCTTAATGAACTATTTGGAACTCTTCTACAAAATGAAACAAGAATGAAGAGAGATGCTGACAACATCAAACATAAGAATGTGAATGATACTGTTGCTTTTACAACAACATCAAATCATATGAAAGCTAAGACTCCTGAGAGAGTAACCAGATCCAAGTCTAATAATATGGTTATTCAGTCAGAATCTAGTGAAAGTGAAATCTCAGAAAATGAGTTAGAAAATCTTGCTCGAAGGATGAACAAGATAGCTCGCCAGAGAAGTTTCCAATCCAAGTATAAGAAAAAGGAAAGGAAAGACATGAAATATGGAGAAGTTACTTGTTATGAATGTAAGAGAGTTGGACATGTTAGACCATATTTCCCTTTGCTCAAAAAGAAAGAAAGGAAGGAAAGGCATTATGAAAGGAATATGAAGAAGTATAACAAAACCAAAGCTAAGAAAGTTCTGAAAGCAAATGACACCTGGAGTGTCAGTGGCGGTGACTCTTCAGATGAATCTTCTAATTATGAATCTTCAGGACAAAAGAATCTTGGTCTTATATCTAGATTACCCATTAAAAATTGTTGCTTTACGGATAAGGTACAAAATACTGAATCATTGACCAATTTATCTTTAAATTCTAATGATAGTAAGTATTATAACTCCTCAGATGAAGAATCCTCTTCTGATGAAGAAAATACTTCACCTACCTATGAAGAAGTTTCTAGGTTTTTTGAAATTCTTGAGATTGAGAATTCTAAACTCAATAAGAAACTTGATAAGTAAAATTCCTGGAATTCTATTCTTACAAAAGAAATATCAGATCTTTCTAAAGATCTTGATAGAAAAAATGCTGATTTTGTAAAGATTTCAAAAAATCTTGAGGAAGTAAGTTCTGAGAGGAACAAATTTTCTAAAGAGTTAGAACAAGTAATTTCTAAGAAAAGTGTTTTCGAGACTAGATCTAGTTCTAAATCTAATGATTTTGGAGATAGAAACTTGGTTATAAAACTCAAGTCTGAAATTTTTTCCTTAAAGAAGTGTTTATCAAACTTTACCCATGGTAAAGAAAATTTTGATAAAATGTATTCACATATACGACCTTTAAGAAACAAATCCGGATTTGGTTATACCCATGAAAAACCAACTTTCAGTAACAATTAATTTGTTCCACAAAGTGCCCCATTTTGTACCAAGTGTCAATTTGGTGGTCACTGGGAAAAGAATTGTTATTTAAATAAAACCCAATATCTAGGTTTTCATAAATCCTATTTTTCTAAGAAAGTGTGGGTTCCTAAAATTTTATTGTCTGGAAATCTCGGATCCAAAAAAGTTTGGATTCCGAAAGTCTAATTCTTTTCTTGTTTTCAGGAAGATAGAGGAATTACCAAAAAAAATACATGGTACATGGATAGTGGATGTTGCCGGCACATGACTGGTAACAAAAGCTATTTTGAAAAGATTATCAAAATGAAAGGAGGAAAGGTAACTTTCAGAGATAATGCTCAGGGAGAAATTTTTGGTATAGGTAATATTGTTCTTCTTGGTAAAACTTTGATTTCAAATGTTTTATTTGTTAAGGGTCTTAAGCACAACCTCATTATCATAAGTCAGTTATGTGATGAAGGGTACCTTGTGAATTTTAGGAATGATAAGTGCTTAGTACACAATTCCAAGGAAGAATTTATTCTCTCAGCCAATAGGCAAGATAATGTTTACACTTTGAACTTAGAAGACCTCAGGAGCCAAGACCTACCTTGCCTAAGTGCAATGGAAGATCATTCCTGGTTATGGCATAAAATACTAGGTCACTGTAACCTTAGAAACTTATGTAAACTTTATAAGAATAAACTAGTTAAGGATCTACCGGAGCTTAGATTTGATTCTTCTAAAGTTTGTGATCCTTATCAATATGGAAAGCAACATAAATCTAGTTTTAAATCAATCAGTGAAGTCTCAACGACTAATGAATTACAGTTAGTGCACATGGATCTTTTTGGTCCAACACAAACTGGAAGTATAGGAGGCAAACACTATGTGTTTGTTTTATTTGATGATTACACCAGATTTACTTGGGTCTATTTTCTAGCAAAGAAGTCTGAAGATTTTTCTTATTTCAAAAGTTTTAGATCACAAGTTAAAAATGAGAAAAATCTTCCACTAAAAACTATTCATAGTGATCATGGAGGAGAATTTCAAAATTCTGATTTTGAAACTTTTTGTAGTAGAAAAGGTATTACTCACAATTTTTCAGCACCTAGAACTCCTCAACAAAATGGTGTAGTTGAAAGAAGAAATAGAATTATTGAAGAGATAACTAGAACCATTTTGAGAGGATATTCTATAGCTAGACATTTATGGGCTGAATCTGTAAGTACTACTTGTTATACTATAAATCGAGTTTTGATTAGACATTTTCTTAATAAAACTCCTTATGAGTTATGGAACGGTAGAAAGCCAAGACTTTCATACTTCAAGGTTTTTGGTTGCAAAGTATTCATTCTGAATACTAAAGATAATTTACATAAATTTGCACCAAAATATGATGAAGGAATTTTCTTAGGCTACTCCACAACTTCTAAGGCATATGGAGTTTTCAATAAAAATACTTGTACTGTTGAAGAAACAGTACATGTAAAATTTGATGAGTCATATCCTTTTGTTTTCAAACAATCCCAACCTACATCCTCGGATGTGTTTTCAAAAACTGATTTTCGACCTTTGATAGAAGATCCTTCTGATAAAGAAAATGTTCAAGAGGATACTTTTGAAACATTTACCCCAGAAGACTTTCTACCCTATGTTGATGAACAGGTTTTACAAAACCCAAATCAGGTGTTTCTTAAGAATCATCCTAGTGATAGTATCATTGGTGATGTAAATCAACCAGTAAGGACTAGAAGTTCCTTAAGAAATGAAATAGAACATCTAGCATTTATTTCCCAATTAGAACCAAAAAGCACTGATGAAGCTTTAGGTGATGATGATTGGATAAAAGCTATGCAAGATGAACTAAATGAATTTGAGAGGAATAAAGTCTGGACCTTGGTTGAAAGACCTAAGGAAACTTCTGTCATTGGAGTAAAATGGGTCTTCAGAAAAAAGTGTGATGAAAATGGAGTCATAGTAAGAAATAAATCTAGACTCATTGCTAAAGGCTATAACCAGCAAGAGGGAATAGACTATGAAGAAACCTACACTCCAGTAGCTAGACTTGAATCTATTCGTATTCTACTTGGATTTGTAGCATTCTTCAATTTTAAACTTTTTCAAATGGATGTGAAATGTTCTTTTCTTAACGGTTTTGTTCAAGAGGAAGTTTTTGTTGAACAATCTCCTAGATTTGAAGATACAAAACATCCTGATCATGTCTTTAGACTTACCAAAGATTTGTATGGTCTTAATCAAGCCCCACGAGCCTGGTATGATAGACTCATAGGATTTTTGCTTCAAAATAACTATGGTAAGGGAAATGCAGATCCAACCCTTTTTATATAGAAAGATAAGAAAAATGTTTTGATTGTTCAAATTTATGTTGATGACATCATATTTGGTTCAACTCAGTAATCTTTAACTAATTCTTTTGCAAGTATAATTAAATCTGAGTTTGAAATGAGTATGATGGGTGAGTTAACCTTTTTTCTTGGTTTTTAAATTTCTAAAAAACCAGAAGGAACCTATATATCTCAACATAAGTATATTAAATATCTTCTCAGAAAGTATGGTTATGATAACACTAAGAGTATAAGTACTCCCATCGGTACCTCAAACTCCTTAGATCTTGATGAAGCTGGGAAACCAGTAGATCAAACAACTTTTAGAGGTATGATAGGAAGTCTAATTTACTTAAAAGATAGTCGACCAGACTTAATGTTTTTAGTATACTTATGTGCAAGATATCAATCCAATCCTAAGGAATCTTACTTAAAGGCGTTAAAAAGAATTTTTCACTACCTAAAGGGAACCATGGATCTAGGATTATTTTATACTTCTAGAATTTATTTTATTCTAAAATGCTTTTCAGATGCTGACTTTGGTGGATGTAGAATGGATAGAAATAGTACACCCGAAACTTGTCATTTCTTAGTAGATTCATTAGTTTCTTGGTCCTTTAAGAAGCAACATTCTGTAGCACTTTCCACTGTTGAAGCTGAATATGTAACAGATGGAAGTTGTTGTGCTCAAGTGTTTTGGATGCAACACACACTCACAGATTATGGCCTGAGTTTTACTAAGACTCAAATTTTGTGTGATAACACAAGTGACATTTCCCTAAGTAAAAACCCTACACATCACTCTCATAAAAAAGACATAGATATTATACATCACTTTCTTAGGGATCACACACTTATATGAGATATAATTCTTCAATTTATCGGAATGCAAGATCAACTTGATGATATTTTCACAAAATCATTACCCTCCGATAGATTTGAATACATTAAACAAAAGTTAGGAATGATAACCGTAAGGTAATATTTCTTCATTAACTTCTTGTTGAACAGTTCTCCTAATAGTAATAAAATCCTTTTCATAGGGGGAGTACATTTAATTGTCAGTGTAGTTAAATTTTTCGTAGTTAGTTTTTTCAATCTTTTCGGAACTGAAGTTTCCGGAATTGAAATTTCTGAAACTAAAATTTCCAGAATGGGGATTTTCGGAACTGAAATTTTTAGGATTGAAATTCTCAGAATGAAAACTTCCGAAATGGAGATTTTCATACTAGAGTTTTCATAACGAAATTTTCATACTGGCATTTTCGTAACGAGATTTTCATATTGGAACTTTCTTAATGAGTTTGTTTTTGAATTTATTTCTTCAAGAAGAATATTACCAATTATGAACAATGTTTCTAGCCAATCCGAAAGCTGTGATTTCCTTACTTATAGTTTCGTAATCATTTTTTCTTGATGGTATTTTCCTGTGTTTTTTTATTTGGATTCTAGTTTTCCTCAAATCCTGATGTTATCCTTAAAACCTAAAAAGATCAGAGTCAAGTTTTTCCTTGTAGGAGTGTTTTCAACCATCAGATCAGATCAAAGCTTTTTCAACTGTTAGATGCCTTTTGGAAGACCAAAGGTCACATCCATAGCCTATATAAAGGGGACCCCAAGAATCGTCCCACATCAGTTTTGAAAGCCTTCCCGTCTTGAAGCCCTGCTGCACTTTTTAAGACCGGTTTCAAACTTTGCAAAGCCATTCCGAATCTTTCTGATTTCTACACTTCTAATGTCTGTAGAAGCTACATATCAAGATATGTCAACTGTGAAACCAATATCTAAGTGGTTAATCTTCAGGGAAAGGTTAGTTCATCTAGATTTCTACAAGCTCGATTCTATTGTAACCAAGAATATAAAGTTGAATTGTTGGGAATATATTTTCCTGTTCAAGTCAGAAAAGCAGGATCCAGTGTATACTGATTTGTTGATAGATTTCTATGAGTCTGTTTCCTTCCAGATGGAAGATGGCAGAGAATGGTTTTCTTTCAAGTCTTATGGAAAGAATTATAAGCTATCCTACATCAAGGCTGTGAGCTTGGTTGGTTTGTCCTATGAGGGGGAAGCTGAGTTTTGCTCACATAAGCTTCCATATGAGCAAGGAAGTTTCAACAAGGTGAAGGTATTAAAATTCCTTGTACTTAAGGATGCTACGACTGCTAAGATTTCTCATCTCACTCTGAAAAACAAGATTCTTCAGCTTTGGGTGCAAGAATTTTTAGTTCCAAGAAGAGGCGAGAAAGATAATTTGAAGAAAAGTGATATATATGTTTTAGATTTCCTGGTGAATCTAGGAAAGATAAATTTGATGAGGCATGTCTTGATTACGATCAAGAACATCAAGGAATGGAATTTGAGAGCTCAGATAATTATGTACCCTGCTTTACTATTGAGGCTGATAGTTTGGTGCTTAGAATCCTTCAAGGTTGTTTGCAAATAAAAAGTCTGGAATTGCAAGCTTATGCTGGTTAGTGATGATACTTTGTAGAGGATGAAGATGGGTTTTTCTAGTGAATCCGGAGAATTTTACCCTCTATCTGTGGAAGAGGTTGAAGCAGCTCAGAAAGAAACACAGAATCCAGAACTATCCAAAAAGACAAGGAAGAAGAGGAAGGTCAAGGAAGTTGTTGCTGATAAAGAAAATCCCCAAGCTAAGGAAACTCAGTCTCCTCCCCCCAAGCCGAAGAAGAAGAAAACATATACAGATAAAGTAGCAGCCAAGTGGAGGGAAGATAAAGAGAAGAAGAAAGAAGGGGATCCACAATTTGGATTGGACCCTACAGAGGCAAAGACCTTAAAATAAAAATCTACAGAGGAGCTAGAGAAACAGACGAAGGAGAAGAAAATGAAAAAGAAGATGTCCAAAGCTGAAATAGTGCAATCTTTGCTGAAATCTACAGAGTTAGCTTCCGTAATGCTTCCCGTTCCGAAAACATTTGGTGCTGAACCTTCTTTACCAGAAACTACAGCCAAGAACTATGTCACTCTGGATAGACCCAAGGGTAAAGAAGTAATTGAAGAAGCTGAGAAATAAGTTGCTGAAGTAGTAGAAGTAGAGGAAGAAGTTGAGGAAGAAGAAGAAGAAGAAGAGGAAAGTGAATATTTGGATACCCTGATCAAGCAAGTACATGACTATAAAGATAAGGCTAAATCTGCAAAGTTAGTAACTCCAGGAAAGGCAGATCAAGAAGCTAGTAAGGATGATGATAAGAGACAACAAGAAGAAGAATAAGAGAATGTCTTGTATGATGAGGAAGAATCTTATGAGAGGAATTTTCTTGAGGAGGGACAAGAAAAACAAAAACCAGATGAAGACCAAATCATTCAAGTGTCTGAATCTGAGGAAGTATCCCCTAATAAATAACCTATTCCGAGAGCCGATAAGGGGAATCATTTCTCATGGAGACACCTATAAAAGATTTCATCAGGAAGAAAGAGGTTGGTGGAACCTCTAGAAGAAAGTTGGTACAAGATGAAGAAGATCAGTATCCAAGCAAAGTTTCTGATTCAGAATCATCATCTCATGGGCATGATTTTGTGGTTCAATATCTGAAGAAGTTGGTGGACACCATTACCATTTTTCCAACTATAGATTCCAGATTCCAAATGCTGCAAAAAAGTATGAATCAAAAATCGGATTCTTTATCCATGATCATGGATAAGTTTGTGAAGATGGAAGCTGAACAGAAAAGTTTTCTTATCGATATTGATGTTCATAGAAAGTCCTGCAATAAGGTAACAAAGTGGTCTAAGAGAGTTGATGAATATATAGTTCAGTTTGAGAGTTTTCAGGTTGAAGTTCAAAATGCTTTTGAAATGGAGGATAAAAAGGTTAACGAGATTTGTGAAAAGCTGACCCAAGAGAAAAATTCTTGGAATCAACAGGTCAGGGACCTGAAAGAGAAGCTTAACTCAGTATCTCAGAATTGGAAAAGTGAAAGAGATTTCTAGATTGAGTTTCAGTAGAATTTGGAAAAGCAAGATGAAATAATAAAGTTGCAGAAAGAAGCCTTGGAGGCTCAGGAAGAAGCTTTAAAAGTCCAAGAAGAAAAGGTAGAAGCCTTGGAGAGGCAAAGTGAGGAAGACCAAAGAAACTTGAAGAAACTAAAAACCTTGTTAAAGAAGCTCATCCAGAAGGAAAAGGAAGACAAATTAACCCACTCCGATCTTTTTTTGTAATTGTCTTTCTTTGTAAAATTTTCCAACTATAATGAAATGATTATTTGGTTGGTTGTATCTTGTCATATACTAATGTTTCAGGTACCATATCTTTTTTTCCATTCCCTTAAATTATTTTTGAAAATCACAAAGGGGGAGAAGGAAAAGGAACTACTCCTAAGGAGGAGAAAGGAAAAATTTCTAAGAGAAATATCCTTAAAGAAAGGGGGAGTTTCCCACTACGAAGTTTTTCATTCTTGCAATAATGAAAACACCACTCCAGAAACTCAGAATACAATCCTTAGAGTTTCAATGCCTAAGGGTTAGTTAGTTGTATTCATTTTTCATCCATGAACAAAGGGAGATAATTTTTAATTTCAAAGTCTAATGAAATTTTTCAAAGTCCTTATTTTATTTTTCGTAAGGATGTTTGTGCTTTCCAAAAAGTGGGAGATTTTTGAGTCAATAAGGTTTTCCTTATGAGTTTTCCATTCCTTCTTGTTTTGAAAATCACTAACACCTTATACTTAAGCAAATATAAATTTTACCTCCATAAGGAAAAGTTACTTCTTTAAGGAAATTTACCCTAACCTAGATTTTCATATACATAGCAATATTTTTCCTTAGTACAAAAACCGGATTCATACCCAAAATCCCAAAAGTCATATAATGTAAAGATTTGGAGCATTCTGTTTTTAGGATCCGAATTCTGGATGTGAACTGGAATGAAGTTCCAATCCGAATTCTGGACTCCAAACTTTCATGAGTTCGACTCTGAACTCTTAAGTAGTTCAACTCCAAACTCTTAAGTAGATCGAATCCGAACTCTTATGAAGTTCGACTCCAAACTCTTAAGTAGTTCGACTCCGAACTCTTAAGTAGTTCTAATCCAAACTCTTATGAAGTTTGACTCCGAACTTTCATGAGTTCGACTCCGAACTCTTATGAAGTTCGACTCTGAACTTTCATGAGTTCGACTCCAAACTCTTATGAGGTTTGACTCCGAACTCTTATGAGGTTCGACTCTGAACTTTTACTAGTTTGACTTCGAACTCTGCAAGTTCAGATTCCAATATTTGGTGAAACCAGACTCCGAATTCCTATAAAACAGAATCTGAACATTTCTTAACATAGACTCCAAATTTCATTTTGTTTAGACTTCGAACTTTTAATTTGATTACACTCTGAAATTTTTGTATGGATTTTACTTACATATGCTCCATTTCAAAACAATGTCGTGCATTCAGTTACACATGATTTATTATTAAACGATGTCATTCATTCTGGTTCTAATTAACCGTTGGTTGAGTTACACGTGTATAGGTCCCTCCGAATTTCATGGAAAATATGACTGCTGGAGGAGGGAGTTGACCGTTGGAACTTTGACTATAAATAGGAGCTCATTTGAAAGAGCTCAACAACAAGTTGATCGATCTAGAGACCACACGCTATTAATGTGATTTCTAGAGAGAGAATATTTTCAAGTCTTTTGTGTACTGAACTGCTCATTCAGATTGCTTCGTGCGACTCTGAATGTTGGGGATTACATTCGAGGAATTCCAGGGATAGGAAGACAGAGGTGCCGACTACCTTGACGTTCGAGGGCTTCCTTGCTAAGGAAGACAGAGGTTCCAACTACCTTAAAGTTGAGGGCTTGTGGGGATAGCAAGATAGAGATTCTGATCTTCGTATCGAGGGCTTACCCTGGTGTGGGTAAGACAGACTTGCTTGAAATTATAAATCAAGGGACCTTTATCCAAGGTTGTTGGATACCCTTCTCTTTGGGTTAAAAGAGTTATTGTTTGTTACTTGTAGTTGTACTACTTGTTTATTTCCGCTGTATATTGTATTGTAAGGAAAGTATATCCTTCTTTTATTTTCTTATAGTTTTACTCTGATTAGTTTAGATTCTATAGGCTTTAATGTAGAATATTATATTGTAATCCTTGGTTCCAATTCTCCAGTTGGTTATTAGAAGTGTTGTGAATTTGTTTAGTTTAACTTTGTTAAACTTAGGTCTTTCCTTGTCTAAGGAAAACATTGTTATCCATAACCAACTTTAACAATTACAAAGGAATTTTTTAAAGTGTACAATTCACCCCCCCTCTTGTATATTGAGCATCTACATCGTTATTTTGATCCTACAATTTCTACCACTATGTAAATCTAAGATATTAGTACTTGAAGAATGAAATATAAGTCAATTCACTCTTCATGTCCTAGAAATATTGTTAGTAACTTATGATATGAGTGTCATGTAAGAGTTAATGTTATACAATTCATTCAAATATTTTTATTTAAATAAATAGAAAATAAAAATTTGTATCATGAATAAGATTATAAAGATTTTAGTAATGAGTTTATATTACTAATTGAAAATATGTTCAATCATATAATGTGTAGGATTCATTGTAACTATCCATTGAATTATTTTAAATGTTGAAACTGTTTTCAAATAAAAAAAATTTAAAATAAAAATAAAAATGAATAAGGTGATGTGGTTTATTTCCAAGGAAAAGAAAAAGGAATATTTCCTAAAATTAGTTAAATAAGTATGGTGTTTACAAGAAATATAAAAATAAATTTTAATAAAAATTCTATTTGATCAATTATAAAGAAGAATTATATTATAAATATGAATAAACTATGTTTAAATTATCTTATCTTTAGGGTCTAGTTTTTCATTAGATATTTTACAAAAAGAAGCTGAAAAATATTTTTAAAAATAGCATTTTAGATATGAAATCCATTCTAGAGGATGGTCTTGAGGAAATTCATTTTGAAAAAAATAGAATATAGGAAGGTTAAAATATGATTAAAATAATTATTAAAATATATTTATGAGTTTAAATAATCAATTTCAAGACTTGAAGAATTAGTTAAAGAGATATCAATAGATAACAAAAATTAAGAAGAAGTAGTTGCTTTTAAGATAGAAATTAAAGAATATTTGAAGATGATTGATGATCTATTGTGACCCTAGCCTTTTACACATATTATTACAATATTTTAATCCCAAGTAAACATCAAATTAAAAGATAAGGATCGAAAAGTCTAATGTCTTGGAATATTAGATACATAATTAAACATCATGAAACCAAAATACAAAAATCTTTTATTTAATCTTCATAATGTGATCCTACCTTTATTTTATCCCTTAAATCTGCATAGGATAAGCTAGGTAATACATGAGTAAAATGGATGAGTTAATAATCACAGTAAGGAAATAATCATAGGAACAAAACATAGCACATGGGTTAAAAGGTATAACATGATGTCATAAAAGGCATATAAAATGTATTAACATAAGAAATAATAACATGTATAACATGGGAACATATACCGATGGAATTATAGGAATGTGGAAACAATATATAACATGACATAAACATGAGTCAAGGCTTACTGCCAAGACATGGTGGACAAAGTCCTATAAAAGAATCAGGTTCACTCCTTGTCCCGACATGACGTATCATGAGACTAAACATTACCCAATGCATTGAAAAAATATCTATGAAAACTCATCATAACATATTCATGAAAATGTTTCCCACATTAAGAATCATAAATATGGAACCAAACATAAACATAAGGTTTTCACCTAGAAAGAAATGGGTATCGTAATCATGTAATAAGGCATTACAAATGGGTTTATTATAAAAGTGTCAATGAAATAATGAATTTTGAACATACATGGACATTTATAAAGGAAAATTGTCATATATAATGATAAATGGTGTCAACATTAAGTGATTTTTTTTAATATAGTGTTTATGAAACTTTTCAAAAGAGCCACTTTATTGCGGTTTTATGGGAAAACATTAAAGAGTATTTAAAACAGAAAAGGAATAATTTTTTCACAAAACCAAAAATGAACCATGATAGTTTTTCTTGATAAAATGAGTGATTTTTAAAAAATAATTGTGTCTTAAAATATATTATGGATAATAAATGATAATGATTAAAAAATTGGGAAATTCCATTTTATCAGGCTTGCTTATCAGGATGATTTGTGAAGGGAACATTTTTAAAACATGTATTTACGCATAAAAGAAGGATGATATGATATGAATATATGAGTTTGGAATAAATAAATATAATTTATAAGAAGTACACAAAAATAATGAATCATTAAATTGGAGTAAAGAGAGAGGAGTAACCTGAAGGAAAAATAGGGGTTTGGGTAGAATCCCTTACCTTATGACTAAAAGTGTTCTGCACTTGATCTTAATCTCCTGGATAATGAAATTAAATCCATTAATTAATTAATTAAAAACCTTTTATATATGTTTTTTATTTATTATAATTTTATTAAGTTAATTTATGACCTTTTTAGTGGGTTATGAGATTTAATTTCATTGTTCAAGAGTGTTGGTTTCCTTGGTTTTCATGATCTGTTACTTGTATAAAATGTATGGAAAATCATGTAAAATTAGAATGGTTATACAGAATTGAAGTTTTATGTTATTAATTAACATACATAATATTAAATAGTCTTATAAATAATTTAGTTATATGTTATGAGGATGAATCATTAGATAAATTATTAATGATAATTGTTTAGGTTAATTTTAGCGGTTTTTTGATCATCAAAAACAAGTTTTGTTTTATTAATTAACATCATGTGTATATAATGGTTATAGAACATTAAATAGGATGTAATAAATATATTATAATTTTTTTAATAATAAAAATGGTTTCATGACCATCCTTGAAGGCTTTAAAGAAAATTAAAATTTATCATCCTTGAAGGTGATAAATTAACACCTCATGAACAATGTTTTCATTTCTAGAATAAAAGGGAGAGGAGAAGGGGGTTTTATGATGGAATATTCCATTATCATAATAAAATTATAGTATATGTAAGGTAATGGAGTTATCATTCCATTTGGATGATGTTAGGTAAGGATAGAATAAGAAAAGATAATAACTTGAAAATAAAATAAAAGAAAAGGAAAGAATAATTTACCTCTTGAATTTCTCCTCCTTGAGAGGCTCCTTAGGGAATTGTTTTGGATATTTTGATGAGACCAAGATATCCTATATGAGGGGGAGATGTTTGGGGAGATATTTGAGTAGAATTTGTATAAGGATCAAATCTTTATAGGTGTGAGGAGAAGAGGTGGTGAGGGGTGATATTTATAGGTGGGGAGAAAAGTGTTTTCTCATTATTTTATTCATTTGTTTATTATTTTACCTCAAGACTATGAATAGTTTGAGAATTATCACTAAATATATTGAAATAATTAAGGGTAGTTTTAGATTATGGTGATTACATCATCCATGACTCAAGTAATAGTGTATTTAATTTATAATGTATAAATATCATAAATTATAGTATTTTACTATTCACCAAAAATTCAACTATTTTAGAAAAATATAAAAAATTCACCCTAACCATTTTTTTATGTTTAGAATTAAAAAATGAACTCCATTTTATGAAAATAATTTTCTATATATGATACATTTAATTTTTAAATAAAATCCTTATTTACTTAGAAAATAAAAATTTTAAAATAAAAAATGATTTTACAACTCTTTAAAAAATTAATTATATTATAATCAAAAATATTAATTTATGAATACATTTTATGAAAATATATTCTCTTTTAAATCATTATATTAATTATAAAAGTGTAAATAAACATTTTGTTTTATAAAAATTTCAACACTTAATTAATAATTTCTGAAACATTTATTTACTTATACTATGATATAATTATATCATATTTTAATTTATAGGATGGATAACTTTTATCTATACTTTAATAGGTGAGTTTACTATTCTATTGGATGGTTTACTATTCTTAAGGGTCACATTACTATTCCAAAGGTCGAGTCACTATTGAATTGGTACAGGTTCCTTAACTTCTATAAATACTTCTTATTTCATCCATTATTTATTTATAATGTTTGTATTGTGTTATCTATGTGAATTTATGTGATTTATACTATATTAAATAATTATAAGAGTGTAAATTTTATTGATATAATTATGGGTCATTACATTCTTCCCCTATTATGAAATTTCAAACTCAAAATTTCATTTTACATACTATGGTGAAAACAAGTGTAGGTACTTCTCTTTCATCAGTTCCTCAGGTTCCCATGTCGCCTCTTCATACTTATGGTTCTACTATAATATTTTGACCATATGAGTAGTCTTGTTGCATATAACTTTATCTCTATGATTGAATATCTTCATTGGTTTCTCCTTGTTTGAGAGATCATTTTACAATTATACCACCTCTGAATTTAATACATGTGAAGTAGTGATTTTTTACTTCCTCAAGAGGGATACGTGGAATAAATATTATACTTGAGACATGGTAGGTTGAAGTTCTAGTCGATAAGACACAAATCCAACACAATCAAGAATCTAAAAGGGGATGATGTAACTAGGACTTAGCTTTACTGTCTTCCCAAACCTCATGATCCTCTTCCATGGAGATATGTAGAGGAATACAATGTCTTAAACCTTAAACTCTAGGTCCCATCGATGATTGTCTGTATAACTCTTCTATAGACATTGGGCTTCCTTGATATGCTGCTGAATTGTTTTCACCTTTTCTACAATTTCTTCGACAATTTCAGGTCCTAGTAGCTTAAGTTCACCAACCTCATCCCAGTATACCAGTGTTCTTCATATTTTCCCATAAATGGCTTCATATGGATCCATTTGGATGCTTGAGTGGAAACTATTATTATAGGAGAATTCAACTATTGGGAGATGTTGGTCCCATCCTCCTTTAAATTCTATAGAACATGCTCTCAACTTGACTTCTAGTGTCTGAATCATCTTCATATATTGGACATTAGTTTTAGGATGATAGTTCTTACTGAAGTTCATCTCATTTGTTTCAAAAAAATCCCTCAAGGTAACATTGTATCATTTTTTGGTTGGTTGTGTTTGTTGACAAAGTAGGTTTTCATGGTGAATTTTTGAGTTCCAAAGATGTTGTTGACAATCTATGTTAACAAAGAACCATGAAAAAGGAATGGAAGATCTAGAGGCAATACAAAATAATAGATACAAGGTGGTTCTGTTTTCTAGTGTTTGCCAAATTTATGAGGTCCAAAATTTGGGATTTGGTGAGCATCTCAAAAAGTGTATTTCCTTGAATATCTCAAAAAAATATGTCAAGGGCATGAGTTTCATGAATACTGGAATCAATAATTCTATTTCACAAAGACCTGAATAATGTTGACAGTGAGCACTATGATTACAATGAGCTTCATGAATAGCAGAGGTGAAGAGCATTGTGAGGAAGCATTGTGGTGGTGGTGAAAAAGGAATTGAAGGAATGATATGTGATTACGATGAGCTCTACGATCCATAAATTTTTGTTGTGCTTCATGATATAGAGATAATTTCGGCATAAATTTTGGAGCTCTGCAATTTGGGTTGATGTTGGGATGACTATGCATAGAAGGTATGAGGGTCAGTGGAATTATCTATAAATAGACCCCAACCTCCTCGAGAAGAGAAAAGAGATCAAACGAAAAACCTTAATCTCTTGAACTGCGAAGGAGATTCATGGAGTAGGGAGCTTCGAGAAAGAAAAGGAAATTTATAGAGGTAGTATAGATCTACAAAAGGAAGGTGCACCGTGAAGAACAGTTTCGATTTGAGGAGGACGTGCACTTTGTAAAGGTTTGTTTAGATTTTTGGAATCGCAAAGACCACTGTGAGCTCTGCGATCTATAAGGGTCTGTGATCTAGTGAGCTTTGAAAAATTGTGAGCTTCAAAAAGAGGTTGGAGCATTGAAAAGTCTTGTTTAAGCTTTGAAAAAGTGGTAGCTTGGAAAAGGTAGTGTGCTTAGAAAAAGAGTTTCAAAAGGGACTGCCTAGTGTTCAGAGGGTTAGTGTTTTTTATCAGTTTTTGAAGGTGGAACTTCAACAGGGCATCCATCTATAACTAAGGATGTATTCATTAGTGATAATATAGATACCAATAGGTCTATAAACTATGATTGAATCTTCTTAATAAGTAGTGATCTCACTTCAGTTGAGAGACCAGTGAGTTCTCAAATTGTCAATGGTTGTAAACCAGTAGGGATAGTGAGTTCGCTTCAAACTTGTAAATAGTTGTGAAATTTTAGTGGATTTGGTACATCAACACATTTCTAGTGTATGCTATTTGGACGTATCCCATTGAGGGTGAACCAAGTAAAATTTTTGTGTCCTGTGCATGATTTAATATTTGTTCATATTCTATAATGGGAAGAAGAGAGAAAAGAGTTTTGTTTAAAAACAAATCAAGATCAAAAGGGGAAGTTGTTTTAATCTGTCATACCCTGATTCACACCCCCTTCAGGGTATCTAGCCTAGTATACCTAACATCATTGTTCACAGTGCTTTGGAGACTTTTCCAGAATATATAGGTGAATCTTGGATCTCAATAAGATATAATTGATAGTGGTACTCCATGCAGCCTTCCCACCTCTATGATATATATCCATTCAAGTTCATCCGATGAGAAATCCTCTCAAATTATGATAATGTGAGTTGTCTTTATAAGATGATCCACAACAAACCATTTAGAAATATTTATTCTATATGTCTTTGGAAGTCTAGTGACAAAGTCCATGGTAATGTTCTCCCACTTCCATGTTGGCATGGGTAGTGGTTACATCATCCTTATAGACTTCTACCTTTTGGCCTTCACTTTCTATTATACCAATCACTTTGATGTATACTCAGTGATATCCTCATTCATATTGTCCCACCAATAGTTCTCATGGAGGTCTCAATTCATATTTGTGATCCCTGGGTGAATAGAGAAGGTTGAGTTATGTGCATCATTCAAAATCTATTTATTTATCTCTGAATTGGATGGTGCACATAGTCCTGAATCTAATCTCACGACTCCTTCCTCATCCATTTTGAACTCTGAGGATTTCCCTTTTCTTATGGCATCCACATTCTTCTAAATTTCCTCATCATTTCTTTGAGAATCCTTTATTTTCTCTATAAGGGATGGTTGAGGAATCGTTTGAGAAAGGATTGATGATGTTTCTTACCTAACAATTACCATATCTATACTTTATAGGCATAAGAAGATTATATTCTTCTCAATTACCATCATTGATAATGTTGTAGGATCCTTTCTACAAAGACCATCCACCACCTTATTCTCTTTACTTAGATGATAATGGATTGAGCAGTTGTAATCATTGATGACCTATAACCATCTTCAATGGCACATATTAAGTTCTTTATATGAGAATATTTATTTTAGACTCTTGTGATTAGTATATATATCTCACACTTCTCACCATATAGAATATGCCACTAGATTTTCAATGAAAATATCACAGCTACCAACTCCAGATCATGTGTAGGATAGTTTTACTCATGAATTTTCAGCTACCTCAAGGCTTATTCTTTCACTTTATCATTTTTCATCAGTAAATATCCTAATACCTTCTTTGAAGTATCACTTTACACCACAAATAATTTCCCACTTGTTGGTAATATGAGTACTAGTGCAGTGATAAGCCTCTTTTTCATCTCTTTAAAGTAGTATTCACATTCACTGGTCCAAAAAAACTTTTCTCCTTTATGATTAATATTGGTTAGTGGGTTATAAAATCATGATAAGTTCTTCAAAAATAATCAATAATACCTAGTTTGACCAAGAAATCTATGGATATCCATTATAGATGTCGATCAGGGCCACTCTTTGATTTCCTTTGTCTTGGAAGGGTCAACAAATATCCCTTTTCTAGTGATTACATACACCCACAATGATACTTACTCCTTCCATAACTCACATTATTTTTTTAATTTTAATATAGTTTATCCCTTCACAAAGTCTTCAGCACAGTATTCAAATACTCCTCATGCTCCTCTATTATTTTGGAGTATATTAGAATATCATTGATAAAGAATACCACAAATTTTTTGTGGTAATCTATAAGGACTCTATTCATCAAGACCATGAAAATTTCTAGAGAATTAGTGAGTCAAAATGGAATCACTATGAACTCATAGTGTCCATAACTTATTCACAAAACATTCTTGAGAATATCTTCTTTCCTCACATTTAATTGGTGATATCTTGACTGAAGGTCCACCTAAGAGAAATAACTGACCCCATGTAGCTGATCAAACAAGTCATTTATCCATGGTTGGGAACACTTATTCTTTATTTTGATTTTTTGAGTTCATGATCATTAATTCATAGGTGCATTGATCCATCCTTATTCTTGATGAAGAGGACATGCTCACCCCATGGTGAAACACTCGGCCGTATAAAACCCTTGTCCAAATTCTCCTGTAATTGCTTCTTTAGGTCTTCCAGCTCAACGATTGCCATTATATAAGGTGTATTTGATATTGTAAAATATCTAAGAATAAGTTAAATTGATAAATCAACCTCTTGATTAGGAGGAAGACTGGGAAATTCTTTAGGGAGTACATCAGTGTAATCCATCACGATGGGAATGTCTTCGAGCATGATTCTATCCTTTTCTCAAGTATATGAGTTAGATATACTTTCTCATAAAGAAAAAATATCCAAAATTGATACAATGATTCTTAAGGAGATTTATCTTCCTCCTTAAACTTTTACAAAATTGAAGGATTCTTTAGGATGTGAAGAGTGATCTCCTATTCCCAACAGTTGATGTTGACTTTATATAAATATAGCTAATACATTACCAATATAGAATCAAACTATACCAAGGGGAGTATGAAAAGATTTAATGGGAGGTTCAATCAACAAACATTAACTAGTTAGGAGTTATGAATTTTGGATTCAATATTTTCCCCTTTTTCTATTCTCATAGACAACTCAACCTCCAAATGTTGTGGTGGTGATTGAATAGTTCTACTAAAATTTCAAGATATGAAAGAATGCTTTTAACTGGAATCAATTTGTACGTTTTATATTCTTAAATGAATAACTTACATATCTATCACCACATAATTGTCAGGATCCACCTTAGTAGTAGTGATAACAAATTCCCTTCCTTTATTCCTTGGAGGTTATTGTTTTTGATTGCCTCCAACAAACCTTGTCTTAGAAAAATGGTTTATATAATACCCATATTCTTTACAGTTGAAGCACTGCACTATGAGTTGAGTGTTGATCTGAACCTTCATTTCTTCTTCTACATTAGTGGGATTCTTCATATCCAGTCATCAGTTATTATCTATATTCTCTTATATTCCACATTTTAAGAATCTCTTGGTTCCCTTTCCGCAATTTCTAGGATGATTCTTCCCACACTTTTGAGATGTGGGATGTAGGGTCTTCTTTCCGTCATGAGATTTATCACCCAAATCAAACTCAATTTTCCTATTTTTTTGCTGAACCCATGGGACCAACAAGAGTATCCAATATCCATTTCAACCTTTAGGGAAAAATGAACAATCTCATCATAATTGTCGAAGTCTCGAATCGCCAAAGATTTTCGTAGACTCATCTTTAGTCCACTAAAGAAGCGATCCACCTTTCCTCTAGTGTTAATGAGAATTCCAGAGGTGTATCTTGAAATCCTTGTAATGTTTTCTTCATACACCCTGATAGACTCATCTTAATTATGATTTAGTCTAAGTAATTACCTTTCCATCTTGAGACAGAATGTTTGGTGACATTATTTGTAACACCCGAGACTTTTATGTTATATAAATCATCAAAGGAATCTTTTTCTACACAACACTTGCTTGGCTTGCTTTGCACGCAATCGCGACCTTCCTCGATAGCTTGCGTCGTACGCAATACCGAGTTTCACTAAACAACAATATACTATTAAAACTAGCCGTTATGAATAGTAATAACCACTTTTTGAAATTTTATAAATTTTATTTTTCAAAATGGACTTCATTTTTGGACTCAGAATATCGAAATTAGCCTAGGGTGAAATTTTGGTATTTTTCTGAAAACTTTCAATTTTTGATGAATAGTGAAACCACTAAGTGGTAGGTTAAAAACCGAATTTTGCATAAAACTTAATTTTACCGCTTCTGTGAATGGAATTTCAAAAATCCGAGAGACACGGTTAATATCAAGGACTAAAATGTGGTTCAATGAGATGAAAATAATTTTTGGTGAATAGTAACTTTTTACTATTTTTTACCGTGGTTAATAGTAAATAGGGTAACTAAGGGTAAATATGATATCAATATTACCCTAACACATGTCCTAATTCTATTGGACAAGTGTAATTCGACCAAAAACAAACTTAGGAATAAAATATGACCATTTAGGCCCACTTGGGTTAGATTAGGACATTTATTATTAATTTATTTAAAGAAGGGTTAAAAGAGTTAAAATCAAAGTTTATTTACTAAAACATTTTTAATATGGGGTTATACATAAGATAAATTCGATTGTAAATATTCATTAGAAAGCTAAAAAGATTTCCTACATGATGGTATTTTATTTGTAATTTTTAGACATCAAATAATTTAATTTATTTATGACACAAAGATGATGCAGTAATTATCTTGTTAACGAAATATTGACATAATTGATGTTATAAACACCAAAATAAATGTAATTTGAGACTTTTTATGAATTACACTAATTTTCTAGGTTACTATGATATATTAATGTTGATTTAATCAACTTGGTTCGAACATTTAATTCTGTTATGACTTTCCCAAAAATCATATATCAAATAGTGTCAAAATTGACACAAAATAGTTTTTAAATCAAATATTATATTATTAATTGTTATTGTATTCCTAAAAATCTAAGGTTCGGCCAAATGATTTAGATAAGGATATATATATTAATAATAAACAATTTTGGGTTCGTTTGGCATGTTATTGTAAGTGTATTAACCATATAGTGAAAGAAAACAAAAAGACATGATAAAAGTTAAATTATTTAACTTAGAGTTAAATCTAAATGATAAGGTTAAAATAATATCCTAAACATGTCTAAATTCTATTGGTTGATAGGATTTCGACCCCTCCCCACCTTATCTTCGAAATAAGACCCTTTGGAACCATTATAAACCGATTTTGACTTTAATATAAAATAATATTTTGAGATATTCCTAAGGTGCCCCTCTCCTCCCTTATAAAAGGGCACCTCCTCCCCCTCCTCCTCACACCAAATTGAGCACTCAAGCTCGGCCAACCCCTGCCATTTTCCCTTCTCCACTTCCCTAGAATAATCCTAGAGGTCCTGGTCTTCTCCAAAGACCAATCTTAGTTCCTTAAGTGGAGGATTCAAAAAGGCGTTCCAAAGAAGAGGTAATATCCATTACCGATCTTTTCAATTTCTTTCTTCTTCAACTTCTTCTTCTTTAGTTGTTTCATGATAAAGTAATAACATCAGTATTACTTACATAATGATATGTTATTATAAATATGAAACAACCCTAATTCACCTTGTATCCATCCTACGGAAAAATGAAATCACCGCGCGTGCGTACGTACGGAATACCGTCTCCACGCCGTGGTGTAATCTATTTTCCACCATCACCTTACAAGGATGGTTATAATGGTGTAATCAGTAACTATATATGATTATTATTAAGTAATATTGATACTGAAATAATATATATATATACTCCAATACAATTCCACGATCATAGGAACGATATCATCACTCGTGCGTACGTACGGAATACCGTCTCCACGATGTGATGCGACTCGTTCTACATGATCTTCATTTCATAATGATTATATAAATGAATTGAATGAATAAATATGGTATATACTACACTAATACCATTCTGGAAATGAATTATCTATAACCTAAAGATAAGAATAAGAATTTATTCGACAAAACACGCATAAGAACAAAAAGTTATAAAGACCCGAGTAACAAGTAACAATGAAATATTACTAACAAGAAGCTAATAATATGACCATATATGATCTCATATCAATATGTATGATTCTGGAATAAGTCAATAACATTATTTAAACCATTATACAGGAGCTTCGGACACGAACAAAGCAAATCGGACCTAAGGTAAGGGAAATATCACAATCTCATTTTTATCCGAGATTGTTTATTCGTAAGTATTTACTGGGGTGTATTTTATCATCCACATCCATGTTTCATCAAAATGTAATATTATTTCCATCCACCTACAATTGTTTAAAATCATTTTTACCCTTCGGTGAGTTTTTAGTAATATGTATGAAAGGAATCTTTTGTCGTACGAGGTACTTTTTGACTTTCCGACAAAAGTACGAAGAATGTTTTTTTTTAACTTATACGGCACGAACGGATTTATACTGTTTTATAAAGCCTTATTTTCATGAAGATTCCTCTAAAAGATTTCATGACTATTTTCAATAAAATCTCTTTCTTTTAAAATTGCATGATGTTTTGTGAAAAGAAATTGATTTTGAAGAAGAAAGGATATTTTCCTCAAGAATTCATTTCAAGTGTTTTATCAAAATTATTTTCCATCTAAGATAATAAAGGGTTCTGTTTCTATCCATATTTTTACATTGATTTGACTATGTTGTGATGGAATTATGTTTATGAATTCCTTTATCTTATAAGAATGGTTTTATGATGTCATGTTGTTTAAGAATCCCATTTTTATTACATGGGTTATGAAATGATGTATGATTTATGATTTTGTGGCACACATAAGAAAGGATTCATTATAAGATGGGTGGGACCTATATCTCCCTCCAATGCATTGGGTAATGATTTTATATCTCATGAGATAGACATGGCTGGAACGGAAGGTTATTTCGGTTCAGTGATACAGGACTGAAACGAGGAGTGAACTCGGTTCAGAAAGGGACTTTGTCCACTAAGATAGTCTTGGCAATGAGTCATGACTAACAAGAAATGATTTTCCATGATTATGTGTGCATGCCACAAAGTTTCAAGTTTTATGTTATGGGGGTCTCATTTTCACTTCTATGATTTATTCCATGTTAAGATATTATGATCTCTTTTGCAGGTTTTGATTTTCAAAAAGATATGATATGATTTTTATTTCCTTTATTTGCCCTTGCTGAGCATTTGAGCTCACCCTTTTATGTTTTCTTTTCCCCAGGTCAGGAAGATGGATATTAAGTAGAATATGCTAAAAGGGACCCTAGATATGATGAAATAAATGGGAGACACTGTAGAAGATTTATGAACCAGTTGTTTATGTTTCCCAGTTTCTAAAGACACTATACCTATACGGTCCTTTGTGGTTTTCCATGTACGTCAGGCTACGGGTCTCTACATTATTTATTGAAACATATTTTCGTGAAATCCTCCTAATACATGGATTAAATTTCTTCTTTGGACTTTGTGTTATTGACTAGTGTCCCCCACTGATCAGCTTCCCCATTAAAATGATAGGCCACCGACACAACTTTAAATTATTCTAAGTAATAGAGGATAGAGAATAGATTCTCAATGAAGTTAATCCATTGTTCTGCGATGAGGGGACCAGAAGATCCACTAAACATGGGAGGCCTTTGCTGCATGAAGGATTCAAGGGGAACTTTCTCTTTTTTAAGGGAAGGAGGGATTTCCACACGATTTAAGTTATTATTCATAACTTGAACCAGCTGAGAAAGTACTGTCATAAAGTTTTGATCACACATTTCCATAATATTTGGCATCTCATTAGTTCAATCATCACATTTCTTATCACATTGATTGTTATAACGAGTTCTTCTATTTACAACCATTAACTAAGAAAAAAAGTACAATTAAGGGACTTGAAAACTTAGCTAATAAGCATATAAAAATAAATCATTGAATATATAAGGATAAAATTGTAAATGGAAATATATCTTAAATTGTGATTATATAGGATTAAATTTAGTTTATCCATGATTTATTACTGAACATATATTATTATCGGATTTTTTTGTTACGTTAATAATGGTATGTAATGATCTTATAAATTTACCAAAGCTTATACCTTGGGAGTGTCAAACCAGGTGTGTAGTAAGGCCCATTATCATGTATTAGGTTACCCTGAGTCAGTCCTGGAACACCTTGTTGGATTTTTTAATACTATGTACATCTATTTGATAACCATGTCCACTTACAGTATACAAGAATGGATGTATTTTCTTGATAAACCACATACACTATACTAGCCAAAATTTAAGTATGTTCTCTCATACATAGTCTTATACCTAAGGCATTCACTATAGATTTATAACCATAATCCAAAAAATAACTAAATTTTTTCTATAATACCAACTTTAGCGATCCTAGCCTTTTAAAAACATTATTATATTATTTCATGCATAACTAAACATCATATTACAAGCCAGGGATCATAAAGTCTAGTGTCTTGGAAGATTAGGTACATAATTAAACATCATGAAATCAAAATAAGAACATATTTTATTTAATCTTCATAATGATCTCCTAACTCTATTTGAGACCTTATATCTACATAGGATAACCTTGGGAATACATGAATAAAATGGAAGAGCTAAAAATCTCAGTATGGAAATAAGCACAGGAATAAAACATAGCACATGGGTTAGAAGGAATAACATGATGGCATAAAAGGAATGTAACATGTATAAACATAAGTAATAATAACATTTATAACATGGGAACATATACTCATGGCATCATATGAATGTGAAAACAATATATAATATGACATAAATACAGGTCAAGGCTAGCTACCAAGACATGGTGGACAAAGTCCCATAAAGGAATCCAGTTCACTCCTAGTCCCAACATCATGTTTTAGGACACTAAACATTACCCAATTCAATGGAAAACTATCCAAGAACACCAATTATAAAATGTTCATTAATATGTGTCCCTCATGAATAGTCATATATAAGTAATCAGACATAGACATAAGGGTTACCCAAGGAAATAAATGGGTATCATAATCAAGTCATAAGGCATTACAAATGGGCGTATCATAAAAGTGTCCATGAAATAATGGATTTAAAACATAAATGTACATTAATAAAGGAAAATATTCATAGATAATGATAAATGGTCTATAACTAAAGTGAAAACATTTTAAGAGAGTGTTTAGGAAACTTTTGAAATTAGCCACTTTAATGCAGTTTTAAGGGAAAATATTAAAGAGTCTTTAAAATGGAAAAAGCATAATTGTTTGCACAAAACCAGAAATTAATCAAGATATTTTTTAATGATAAAATTATTAATTTTTTAAAAATAATGGTGGATTGAGACAGATTATGGATAGAAAATGAGAATGGGTAAGAAATATGGAAATTCCCTTTAATCAGGCTTGCTTATCAAGAAGTTTTGAGAATAGACCCATTTTAAAACATGTATTTCCCTATAAAAGGGGGACAATATGATCTAGATATATAAATTTTGGAAAAAATAAACATAATTTATAATAATCAGACAAAAATAAAATAGAATTACGTTGGAGTAAAGAGAGAGAAAGAGTAACCCGACATAAAAATGGGGGTGCAGGTAGAATCCCTTATCTTATGTTCGAAAGTGTTCTACACTTGATATTAATGTCATGAATAATGAAATTAAATAGATTAATTAATTAATAACCTTTTCTACAAGTATTTTATTTATTATAATTTTATTAATTTCATTTATATCTTTTTTTATGGGTTATAAGATTTAATTTCATCGTGTGGGAGCGTTGGTTTTGTTGGGTTTCGTGATTGGTTACTTGTATATATGAATGGAAGATCATGTAAAATTAGATTGGTCATATATAATTGAAGTTATATGTTATTAATGAAAATAAATAATATTAAATTATCTTTTAAATCATTCTATTATATGGTATGAGGATGAATCATTAGATAAATAGTTAATGATAATTGTTTAAGTTAATTTTAGCATTTTTTCGATCATCAGAAACTAGTTTTGTTATATTAATTAAAATAATGTTTATACAATGGTTCCATAACATTAAATAGGATGTATTAAATATATTATAATATTTTTTATCTAGAAAAATGGTTTTATGACCAGCCTTTAAGGAGTTAATGGAAAATGAAAATTTGACATCATTGAAGGTGATAAATTAACACCTCATGATTGACATTTTCTTTATAGAATAAAAGGGAGAGGAGAAGGGGGTTTGGTGATGGATTATTATATTAGAATAATAAATATTCATTATATTTATGGTACTAGAGTTATCATTACATTTTTATGAGGGTAGGTGAGGATATAATAATAAAAGAGAAGAACTTGAAAGGAAAATAAAAGAAAAGGAAAGATTAATTTACCTCTTGAATTTATCCTTCTTGAGAGCCTCCTTAGGGAAATTGTTTTGGAATTTTGATGAGAAAAAGAGTTCATGTACATGTGGGAGAGTTTTTGGAAGACATTTTTCCATATTTTGGACAAGGCTCAAAGCTTTAGAGGTGTGAGGAGTAGTGGTGGCGAGGGGTGGTATTTATAGGGGAGGAGAGTGGTGTTTTCTCGTTATTTTATTAATTAGTTTATTATTTTACCTCAAGATTATGAATAATTTGATAATTATCATAGAATATATTAAAATAATTAAGGGGAGTTCTATATTTTGGTTCTTACACAATCCATGACTCAAGGAATAGTGTATTTAATTTATAATGTACAAATACCACAAATTATCATATTTTACTATTCCCCAAAAAATTCAACTATTTTATAAAAATCCCAACCATTCACCCTAACCATTATCCAACATGTATAGTTAAAAAATTAACTCTACTTTATGAAAATAATTTTCTATATATGAGAAATATATATTTTAATTAAAATCATCATTTACTTGGAAGATAACAATTTTAAAATTAAAACTGATTTTATAACTCTTTGAAAAATTAGTTATATTATAATAATAATAATAAAATATTAATTTATGAATAAATTTTATGAAAATACATTCTCTTATAAATCATTATAGTACTTATAAATTTGTAAGTAAACATTTTTAAATTATAAAAATATTAACACTTAATTAATAATTCCTAAAACATTTATTTACTTATACTATGATATAATTATATCATATTTTCATTTATAGGATTACCAAATTTTTATTTATACTTTCATAGGTGGTGTTACTATTCTATTGTCTGGTTTACTATTTCTAAGGGTCACATTACTATTCCTAATTTCAAGTAACCATTCTATTAGTATATGTTCCTTAACTTCTAGAAATACTTCTTATTTCATTCATTATTTATTTATAAAGTTTGTGTTATGTTCTTTTTGTGAATTAATGTGATTTTTCCTATATAGAATAATTATAAGAATGTAAATTTCATTGATATAATTTTGTGTTGTTACATTATCTTTTTGATTATATTTATAAAATAAGAAATATTATTGAATTTTAGGAGGAAAATGTTTTCACTCGGAAGGATAATTTTTAAGAGGATTAAATTTCGTTAAGGTTTAAAAAGAAGATCAAATATATAAGGGATAGAAATATGATGGGGAAAGAAAAATTTAAAAAACATTACATTATCATGAGGGATTTTTAATAAAAAATAGAATTTTTGTGGGTAAGAGTAGACATGAGTATAAATAATAATCATCCAAGTCTCTAAAGGTAATGTTTGAATCAATGTGATTAATATATTAAGTGAAGAAAAAGGTTGAATCAAATTTTAGAACAATTTTCATAAAATTATCCCAATATATAGGGAGGTTTTTTACTACAATTTAAGTTCCTATGGAATTTGAAAAGAAATACTAACATGGGGGTATTGAATAAAGATTTTTCTCTTTTATAATTTCCTTTAGAAATAAACCTCTCTTTTTGGTTAATATCAAGAACCCCTGAATATTTTTAACTTACTCTTTTCATTGGTATGTATAAGATAAAAAAGAACACAAATCATATAGGATTTCAACAAGGTCTACCCCTAAAGTGGGTGAATAATTACATGATAAGTTTAGTTTATGTATAATAAAAAGGTGTGTTAGTTATATAAAAAAATGATTATAATTAGGTTTGGTATCATCCTTAACCCAAGAGTTCTTCCCAACAATTATCTCTCCTAACGTTTATTTATATTGAACCTATCTAGTTTATAAATGAAACTAAAACTATAATTAGAAGATATTTAAGAAATTTAGAAATGATTTAACAATAATGTAATTATATTATTTCATAAAAGTTTATAATCTATGGATTAAATTAAATAACCCCCTACATCAATAACTTTGATATCCAAATGATCCAGTGGGAAGTGGTTGATATTTGATCATACTCTCTTAAATATTATTCTCTATTTTATTCTATATTTTTCTTCAACTCGTATTCTCTTTCTTTTAAACTCAACATTTATCATAAAGATAAAATTAAATATTAAAATAACAGAAACTCCTTCAAATGTGGTCGAAACATGATCTTCATATATGAAACTGGTTAAAAAATAATCTTTAAATCTTACAAATTTGATCTTTATAATGAGAGTAAAAAATTCTATTTTTAAATTATATAATTTTCTCAAAAATTTATTCTCAAATATCTATGATTTTATTCATATAAATTCTAAAAATACATCATATATCCTTTTCCAAATATGTATATTGAAATTCATGGAAATATTGTGGTAAAAAACTCTATATCCTGACATAATATATAATTTTTTAATATAACTACAAATTTTTTGTTGATTCATGGCTCCATACTTAGCCTCATTATATTTAAAAAATTATGATTAGTATAGCATCATCAGATTTAATTTTATGAATCACCTAATAAAACTTGTTTATTCATATGTAACATCTAGAGGTAACTTATCTACTAGGTAAAACCACAAGTTACACTTTTTTACCCTTAATATAAATCTTTCATAAAATATAAAAGGTGAAATTTAATATTATAGATTCTTTGACATATTTTTATGTACCATAGTGTGAGCTGATATTAGATCTTAAGAACTCTAATACTTTTCCAAATCATTATCTAGTATCATATGTATAAATTGTCATGTGTTATCTATCCTTTAAAAATATAGATTTATTAGTATGCATGAGTAGGTTAAACTTACACATCTTAATATATAAAATTTTATGTCGATGATATCTTATGTCAATACATTAAAACTTTATAAAACATATCAAGTTTTCCTGATATATCTCCATGAACATTTATTTATGAGATCTAAAATATGAAATTTAAACATCCATAAACCATATCTAGTCATACAAACATATTTATAAACATCATCATCCTTATAAATTCAATTTTAAAAAATATAATCCAAAAATCAATAATTCAAACAATTTATTAACAATAAATATAGAAAACCATAGATAATTTCATTGGTACTCAGTCACCCAATTTAGATTTTTTTTCAACTCAAAGAAAACTTTTATTTTTCAAATAATATACTTTGTCAATGAGAAGCATCATAACACTACACTACTAGATAAATAATTTTTTAAGAGAATTATATCCCTTAGTGATAAGTAATTTTTGTATAATCAAATTTAATTTCTCCCCCTTAACCAATTATGCTATCTCTTTCTTTATAGATACAAAAACAACATACTATCACACAAAAAGGATCCATAAGAGTTATGCCCTTTATACATCTTTGAAAATATAATCAAAAGAGTTACAAGGATCCACCAAAAACTAAATATGTTATAGGAAATGGGTGAACATTAATTTTCAGCCTCATCTCTTAAAACCGATCCTTTAGAATATCCTTAGAAACAATATTAGCAATATAATATATTTTCAAATATTGTCCAGCCTCACATATCAATTTTAATTATACTCTATGATGAAATAATATTTGATATCAATATATTTGGATCTATAGTGTTTCACTAGTTTTTTCTATAAATCAATTATGTTATGAACATCACATTTATTTCATAATGATCTCTCAGCCATTACCATAAAATAATCCAACAATTTCCTCATCCAAATGATTTATGTGTACTAATTTATTATAACAACAATCATAACTTCTATAATTATTAATTTTATATATTTTTTCCTCTGATAATGAAAACTCACACAGTTTTCTCCTAAAAAGAATATACACCTTTATATAGAGTTTATAGTATCAATAATTTCATGTCAATGAAAAAGATTTTTTCCATAAAATTCTCTCTTTTCAATTCTTTGATACTTCATCAAAAAAATACTAGGTACTTTTATATATTAGAATTATTTTGATATCCTACACATGTGAATGTTTGGGATTATATTGAAATCCATCACACAATGTCAAAAAATAAAAAAAATATCCAATCTAGAAGAATTTAAATTCAATAAACTTTTAATTAAACCAATAAATTATATTTTATTGGACTAATATACCTCACTATCATTGATCAGTATTTCCATAATATACATTTTTGTAGAAACTAGTTTGGATTCTACTACTATAGGTCTCACATATGTCTAGTTTTCCCTCATAATGTAATACCATCCCAATGTGCTTTTACATCATCATTTTGTTTAAGAAAATGAAATCATGTTTCATGAAAGAATTAATGAGGAAAGAACCTCTATAATTTTATGCACATTTTCATATAACATTTTTATAGTGACACCACACCGCTTCCATGCTTGAAAAACCATTTCTGATTCCAAACCATCTCTGAGGCCTTTTGTCAAACACAACATGTGCATAAAATCTAGTTTTCAAATAAAACCACATTTTAAAACACTTATCATTACCACTAAAGATCAATAATCATGTAAATGTTAAATTTCATAAATTAAAACCAAAGTAATGTGAATGAACACGAGGCATTCCAAAGGACATACCTTCAGATAAAAAAACCTACATAAAAAATGATAATAACATTGCTTCCTTCAAAACCGGTGTAGGGAAATGAAGATATCTGGTCCTAACAAGCCTATATCTATAAATAAAATCATCAATTATCCATAAAAACAATATATCTGATAGTTATGTCCAATTTGGGTTCAAAAAAATCATCAAGAAGAGTGTTCAAGGTTATATCTAGAGAAAATAGGAGAATATTTGAGAAAAATTTTATCTATCTTGATGAAATCCACCCAAAAAATAAAGGATCCCTAAGGAATCGAAGGAAGTATCCTCTATATATTCAAGGATGTCCAAGTTTGAGATAATGAAGAATTGGGGTGATATCTGAGGTTAAATGGAGCGAGGGAACATTGGTAATTTTTTATTTTAATAAGTAAGGATTTTCCACAGGGTTAGGCCATAGGGTTAAACAAATTGTGCACTAACCATGTGGTAGACACTCACCTTTGAAAAAATTTGTGATGATATCTAGGAATAAGTTCACTATTATAAAAATGGTTCTCAATACATGTGATAAACCTTTCACTAAGTCCATCCCCTCACATGGTTTTCTTGGAAACTCACACAGTTTGACATGTTGTGCTCAAACCATATAAATTTCCACTAAAAATCATAGAGCCATATCGCATAGTTACCACTTGGTTAAAAATAATTATGCTCCTAAATAGTGAACCTATCATATTTTTATTAAAACTCTAAATTTTTAACCCCTAACTCCCAAAATCCTTAAGAACCATAAAAGATATAAATCAAGCTCAAGATTAAGCCTAGTTGTGACCTAAATCATGTTATAATTCTAAATACTATAAAATATTTATTCTATAGATAAGATCAAGATTAAAAACTAGTATATTAGTAAATCATTGATAACATGTGATACCATGTATCATTGTTTTCCATAAAACACTATTAAATTAATTGATCTAATGTGATAATATTATCATGTATCACCTTATACTTTTGTTCCACTATCTGAATATGACTTTCAACCAATGAGGTGTTAGGTTCAATCTCATTTTCATCCCAATCAATCACTTAGGACAGATCCAAATTATACTTCTTTATTTGGGAAACATGGAACACATAATGGATGGAAGTTAATAGATAAAGTTAGTTGAAATAAAAATCTACCTTCCCAAGTCAGTCTAAAATCTCAAATGTTCCAACATAATGTTGTTCTAACTTACCATACCTCCCCAAATATCTATTTTATAAATGATATAAAAGTCTTAGAAAATTACAATCACCATCCTTGAATGATAACATATTAAAATTCTAATAAACATATGATTTCAAACTCTATGATAACACTAACCTTTTCATGATCAAATACACAATAGAATTCATTTCATAGATGATACTTGGTGCACTCAAGGACCATTATCCAACCTATTCTCAACAAAGAGGTTATTTACAAGTCCTATCATATAGAACCTTAAATGGTTCTATTCCGATCAATTCCTAATAACTATTTTTATATGAAAATTTTACTAAGGTAAGATATACTTCCTAAGATCCAATAAAGTCAAGAATGTATTCTCAAATACTATCTTCAAGAATATAGATGGATCCCTCAAATTGTAAATCCTTTTGGGGATGATAATTTATGCACAACTTATACTAAGATCCCATCATTATATATAATCTAATCTAATGTCTGGATGTAAAGTGAGGGTATCTATCTGAAATATCAGTTGATTTCAAACTACGAAGTTTGGAAATCAACTCTATGAATATGAGTTTAAGATATTGTACATTCATAGACTCCTTTAAAGGAATAAAATGCACTAATTTCATGATCTAATCACTAACCATCGATACCAAATCTTTAACACAAGGAGTCCAAGGTATCCATATTACAAAATCTATGGCTATCTCATCCCATTTATACAATTTAATGGGAAATAATTATAAAAAACTAGTAGACCTATGATGTTTTCACTTGATTATCTAACAAGTATAACATCAAGACACAAAATCCAAAATAAATTGACTCATTACCATCCATAAATAATGATGTGTCAAATCATGATACATCTTGGTAGATCAATGATTAATATAATAGTTAGATCGATGTCTATCTACCATCAATTCCTATCTTGGTTTTATCAAAATAACAATCCTATCATGGATGCACAACACTCAATTAGGACACCGAGACTAGTCACCCAAGGTATCCCCACTATAAATATTATTGATAAAGTGATGAAGCCCCGTATCCTTATCCATACACATTTAATCTGATCATGCATAAGTTATCTATCCTGTTAGCAAGCTAGGATTACCCATCAATCATCTATCCCTTCATCCAATTGCATTTTAGTGAATAGGATCATCAAGCACCATTCTTTTACTGATTCCTTCACTACCTGAGTAAGAAACATTCTGATAAAGGAGTCTATAACCACATCCCATTTCTTGTGTGTGTGTGTGGGGGGGGGGGGGGTGTATTCAATATAAAAATTAATATTCTTAAGATATTATGCATAGTTTCTCTTTCTCAAGTTCAAATACCTTAAGTGAAGATATACTTTAGACTCCTATGCTAAAAATACACTATACACTACTCCTCAAAGATCTAGAAAATCTATGTAATCAGATAATGCAGAACTAAAACCAATTAAATATTATTAGTGAGGTATTTATTCTCATGAGGGAGTAACTGATGATAGACGGAAGCTACTACTTGTCTCTCATGCATCAAAACATAACCCAAAACCATACCTAAGGTGTCATAGTAAACATTATATCCCAAACCTGACTTAGGAAGAACCAAGGATGTAGATAAAGTCAATATAAATTTCAATATAGAAAAATATAACTTTAAATTATTTCTACAAACAAACTTCACACCCATACGTGTTATCTCTTTCACAGAAGATGCAATCTTGCAGATGTCTAAAAGAAATTGTCTATAAAAACCAAATAATCCTAAGAAAATCTAAATATTGAACACAGTTTTGGGATAATATCAAGACATCACCACCCAAACATTCTCAAGATTCACTAAGAAACCATTCCATAAAATCACATTGTTCATAAATTTTACCTCTTGAATCCAAAACTAACATTTGGATATCTTTCCATATAACCACTGCTCTTTCAAGATCTGTAAGAAAATATTCATATGTACAACATGATCCTGTTACAATTTAAAATTAAAAAGGATATCATAAATGAAAATGACTGGAAAATAATAAAAAAAATTAAATGAAATATTAGATTCATTAAAGTTATAAACTCCACAAGAGTGTTAGTAAATATAAAAGGTATAAACAGATACTCATAATTCTCATACTAGATCATGGAAACTATCTTAGGAATATATTCCTCTCAGACCCTCATATGATGGTACCTTGATCATATATCAATATTAAGAAAAAAATTAGGCTCCCTTAAGCTAATAAAAAAGTTCATATATCCTATTTAAGGGATATTTGTTCTTAACCATCACCTGGTTGAGTTTAAATTAATATGAACAAAGTTAAAGTCACCAATAAACCTTTTTTTCAAAGAGTAATACTGAACCCCAATGTGAAATTCTAGGATGAATGAATTCATTAGCCTTAATAAAATTATCCTAAACCTTTAATTGAATCAATTAAGTAGGTTCTATATAGTATATAGGTAAAAATGTTCCTCTTCTATAGATGAAAGTATATGAAGAACCCAACTTCTCTCTAGGACTGCAACCCTGATAAATCCTCAGGGAAAACTTTTGGATACTAACTCACCATGAAAGGAATAGGGAAACTAATATATAGATCAAAAACATCAATAAGCATATCTGAAAACTGACATGAGATCTTCTCATCACTAGGAACAATGGGACCTACTCTCCCTGATATAGGGTCCCACTCACCTTGAATGACATGAGTGACTCCATTGGAAGAAAGAAAACGAACTCAATGATGATAGATACTAATTTGGGATTTATAAATAATCATCTAATACATGAAAAATATGAGATTAAATATATAAATATCAAGTACTAGAAAATTATAGACGATCTTATAGTTAGTGATCATCACCCGACACCCAAGGCTTCTAAAACCCTACTTCAACTTCTTTCCCAAATAAGTGAAAAACTTTGTCCTGAAAGGCCAAATGTCTGATCGTAAGACCAACACATTGATAATAATGAAACAAATAAAGGAATGAGTTTTACTAGGGTCAAATAAATACATAAACATATTATATGTGACAAAAATTTAACTTCTCATAGTAGCAGGCCCAACATATGACTCCTCTAGTGAAAACTCCACTACATAGAAACCTCTAGCCCCATCATTCCTTTTCTTCACCACCTAAGCATCACCCATGGAATGAGGTTGTAATCTAACCCATTTTATGTGTTATATCGTAAATAATAACTCTTGTTAAAGGTTTTTCTATATTTACTACCTTGGTAGGATCTCTCACAACTATATTGAAGATGAATAAATTGTCCACATGCATGGAACACCCTAGGTTCTAATTTATAATTAGGTTTTAGGTGTAACTTTACACCATATGGGAAACATATCACCTAAATATTCGATGATGTATATTGTTCACTCATGAAACCATGTTGAATATCATCACATCGACTCCTATTCTAACCAAAAAATGAACTCTTACTACCCCCTTCTATCTCTGATGCTTAGAGGAGTCATGTATTCCCATTTATATGTAACTCATCCATACTTTCCTTTTTCACACCCTATACGGTGGTGTTTAGGAACATAATAAATAATATAGATTTAATAGAATAACTCAGATCTATCTCATGCCTATGTTACTTGAAATAGTCATTGGAAACAATATTTGGAGATTGGTGTACCAACTTGGCAAACTGAGTAGCATAATCCATGACAGAACGAGCCCCCTTCCCTAAAAAAATGAGCTATCATTCCTTCACCGCTCTCAGTGTCTCATGATTGAACCATTTATTGAAGTAATTATTGAATTTTTTCTTGGATAGATCTTCATGAAACATGGATTTCACAATATATTACCAAAAATTCTATCCTATCCCTTTAAGTTTGTATGTGGCAAAACAATACTTGAAGACTTCCAATGTTTTTAGAATGTTTAAAATCATGTCAATTTTCTCAATATATTCATTCAATTCCTGGGGTACCTTATCACAAAAAAATATTGATAGGTGATGCTTAGTAAATTTTGAATCATGATCCACACTTTGTTCCAGTTTAATTTTAGAGACTTGTCTAATTTATTGGATTTTTTAGGATATAGTTTCCACCAAGACCTATTAAACCGAAGGATTCTCCTATGGGAATATCTCTACATCTTCCTCTCTAATATTCAAAGAAATTATTCTTGAAGAATCCATAATATATAAATTAAGAGTATGAGAACCATTTATAATAGAATTGTATTTACTTCAAATAAACTAAATTAGATATCAGAATAAAAAAAATTATAAAATACAAAAAAAATGTCAGATAACCCTAAAAATTCCATGGTAACTAACAGATTTTTATGAAAGCGAGTTTTCCAGGCACACAACCATGGTACCTCTCATGATCTTACAGTCCCAAATATAGTATATCAACAAACCCAAGACACAATAGGGTGATACATAAGAATGAGAGTCTAACTTTATGATAACCTAAACCTTTGATACCAATTTTTAATAGACTAACCCAGGTCTACCAAAAATGTCACTTGAACTGACCAGCCACATATATTGAAGTGCATTCCTGATCACCATGTCCTAAAAATAAGAACCAAGGTATCATAATAAATAAACATGGGAATGATTTCACACTCAATAGACATGTAAAAAGAAAGAATCAATAAGAGTGATAGAGTAGATATTCCTAAAACAACACATGTCAACATATCAAAACTATAAATGTCACATCCAAAATATGGATAAGATGTTCCATATGAACAAGTAGTAATAAAAATAACATATAACCTGAATCAAACCATGGGTCTATCACCATGAATTCAAATGTCACCACCATCCCAATCTAATGGAAGGGAAACAAGATCCAGGAGATTATTCTTCTATATGATGCTCTTCCATTTACTTGAATCCAAAGAAATAAATTCTACAAATTCCTAAAGGAAAAAGTATACAATGAGTAATAAATATCATTATAATACCATGAATAATATATAATATTTCTTTCCACATGATTCTATTAATTATTTTATAAAACTCATTTCTAAAACATTTCTAGAAGAAATAATTTTCCATATATAATAATCATTTGGTTTTCATTTAAAAATATTTCATATTAAATAAAGAAATAAGTATTACATAACATTTATCCATGAGGAATAAATAGATGAGTAAAAAAGGTTTCAAGAATCAATATTCATATCTAGTGGGTGAATAATCATATCAATATACATGCATGTAACACAAAATCGAAACAAAAAAAGAAATATATTGTAGAAGGATGTAAATAACTAAGAAAAAACAAAAACGCTAGATGGTATAAGTGAAATCTAAAGTTTGGGAACCTAAATTCCTTGGAAAGATGACCCACTAGTTCCATGAAATCATGATGGTATCCCCTACTAACATCTCACTCCACTAAGGATCATATATGTCTTATTTCCCCCATACCCAAAGGTATTCCCAATGTGATATTTCATCATCATTATGTTCAATACAATGAATTCATATTTTATAAAACATTTTACATGTAAAATACCCATTTTTATTTTATCTCCATTAATAAAACATTTTTTGTAGTGATTCCACAATGTGTACATGTTTGAATAACCATTTTGAATTCAAACCCATCTTTGATGACACTTTCAAACACAATATGAAATTAAAAATTAGTTTTCAAATAAAACCACATTTTAAAAAACTTCTCATTTTAACCAAATATTTAATCCCATGTAAATATTAATTTTCATAAATTAAAACCAATGGAAAGTAAATGATCATAAAGAATTCCAAGGGTTAGACCATAAGATACAAACATATACCTAAAAAGGATAAAAACAAAATTTATTTCAAAAACAATGATGGGAAATGAAGAGATATGGTCCCCATAAGAAAAAATCTATAATAACATAATAAATTTTCTATTATTCTAAAATATTAAAGTGCGGAGGAGCACACTATTTTCTAGAAACTTGTGGATGATGAATTATATGTGCAATACCTCATGTTTTCATCCATACCTAAGAAGCTCTAGATGAAGTGTGACAACATTGATGAATACCTCATGTTGTCCCATATATAAAATCATTATCAGGAGAAGGTATAAAAGGAGAGGTATTAGGTCTCTAATTAACTCTTTATATGAAATCACAGAGAATGTAAAATAGGTATACCTCATTTATTAAATATGATTTGATAAATCGAGTGAATAGAAATTATGGGTTTAAATCAATGCAATGAATTTTTCATTACCCCTATTCCCACATCACATAATTAGATATTCTCTATTTTAATTATGAATTTTAGTATTAATAATAATTAGAGCACACTCCCAGATCTCCTGAATCTAATTTTTTCGTGTATAAAAGGATAATACGTATGATAAAACAATAGTACTTTTTGGTATTAAGAAAAAAGATAAGGACAATGTTCCGAAGACTAACATCATGTATAAGGAACCTTTGTACTACTATATCAAGAGGTTGAGTATCAAGGGGTTTGCTAAGAAATAAGATTCATTGGATTTTTATTATGGTAAGAAGGGACAATGGAAGAAGAATTTTACATTAATGAAGAATAAAGGATAAGCTTTGTGTTCATTAATTATCAAGTTTAATATTTATATTTCTATAAATTATAAAATTATATATAAATTGTGGTGATCATATTTTTATCCAAACATAGGAACCAATCATATATATGAAGGTTTACATAGGCGAGTTCGATATTTGATTTTTCCAACAAAGTAATACTAGCTGTACTGGAAATTAGAGACTACCATCTTACATTGATAACATGTTCAATTCTATTTTTATGGAACTTTTATTATGAGACTATCATAATAGAAAACATTAAATACATATCCATTTTAGATATGTATTTCTTTATTAGAATATTTTTAAAATATGAGTTTCAAATTTTATAAAGATGACATATGTTAAGGTATGTAACGTTTTAATAATAGTATTTATGTATTTAAATATGAAAACAAAGTCTTGGTTATTGATAATTACTCTATTCACATGACTCATATAACATGTGGTTATGGAATCACCATCTTGGTCAAGTAAACAAAGGGTTTGACAAAACTCTATCAACAAGGTTATTTATATTAATTTTAAATAAAATCACTTGATATATATTTTTCTTATTTTAAAGTAAAAACGTACATAGATCCCTTTATTGTAAAGGGTAAAAGGAAAAAAACTTCTTGAATTAGTTAATACAATCATGTGTGGACCATTACAGATTAAATAAAGAGGTGTATATTTTTTACTTCATAACTCTTACCAATGAATATATTATATAGGTATTTTTTACTTAATGAGTTATAAGTATGAGTCTTTTGGGAAATTTAAGGAGTTCAATTATAAATTAGAGAATTATATTTATATAAAGATAAAGAAACTCCAATCAAACATAGGCAGAGAATATGTTAACAATGATTTACTTGAATATCTTAGAGAGTTTGGGATTTTATGTCAACTCATTCCTACTTATGCATTATAGTGGAATGATGTTAGTGAATAGAAGAAATATTCCTTATGAGACATGGTGATATTGATGAGGAGTTATATAATTTTTATATTATACGTTTATGGATATATATTATATACTGATACATGCATAATAAATATATTTACAAATAATGAAAAATTGTTATTCTATACATGTTTTGGTATAAAAATAATCTCATTGTGTTGAATATATGAGTGTAGGGATGTAAAGAATTTGTTGAAAATATATCAGGAAATTAACTTGAATCTTAGAAACTAAGTGTATCTTTATAATATATCCTATGGAATATAAATATTATTATCTATAAAATCGCTCGAATAAGAAGATTATGGTTTAAAAGTATCCCATTTTTTTAATAGGAAGCACATATCCTAACAAGATACAGGGAGAAATATCATATTAAATGTAGTTGGGGATCAAGTTATAAAAGTGTTAGTGTATGAATAAATTCTATAGGGATATATGTTAGAGGTTATTCGAAAGAGACAAGTCTTAAATAGAAACACCATAGAGGTTAGATAACCAATGATATATAGTTTTCCAGTCATTGATGATGGTTAATATTTATTAGTAGATAAAAATGAAGCTATATCCTATAAAGAAATAGAAAGTTCCTCACAATCATAAATGTGGAAGGAAGCTTCCAATTTAAAATAGTATTCCATATATTGGAACTAATTTAAGGTTTTCATAGATTTTCTAGTTGACATAAATCCTATTGGGTGTAAATGGGTATTCAATAAGAAACTGTTCATGGATAGTAAAGTTGGTACCTATCAGGAATAACTATTTACTAAATGATTTCACCAAAGTTAAGGCATAAACTTGGATGAAACATTTTCACTAGTCACTATGATGAAATCAATCAAAATTCTACTCATCTTAACATCATTCCATGATTATGAAATTTGGAAAATGGATGCCCAAATAGCCTTCAATAACAAGTTCCTTGTTGAGGATGTCCACAAGACACAACTAGAAGGTTTTGTGAATCCAAGGTATGCAAACATGATATAAAAGTTTCAATGATGAATTAATGGGATGTAGAAAGCATCAATATTAAGGAAAATTAATTTTGATGGATTGGTAAGAAATTTTGGATGCAGAAAGAATAAATTTGAAACAGTGTCTATAAAATTTATAGTGTGAATGAAATCATTTTCCTAGCAGTATATGTTTATGATATATTACAAATTGAAAATAAGATACAATTATTATAGTTTATTAAGAATTGGTTAAAAATTATTTTCCATGGATTACTTAGGATAAGTACCCTACATTATTTGGATCAAGATCATTCGTGATAGACCTAAGAGGCTTCATAGACTAAGTCAGGGTATATACATTGATAAGGTACTAAAGAGATTTAGTATTGAACAATAAAATATGGGATTATTACCAATTTCACATGGTATAAATCTCCCTAATAATATGAGTCCCTTGATACTAAAGGATATATAGGGGAAGAGTATGAATCTTTATTAATTAAGGATAGAATTTTTTATGTATGTCATGAGATGTACCAAGATTAATGTTAACTATGCCTTGATCATGGTATAAAGATATCAAGTAGAACAAATATATAAGAGTTTTATTATTTTAAATTATATCATAAAGTATCTAAGGAACACTAAGGAAATTTTCACTATTTACAGAAGAGATAAATAACTAGTCATCATAGGATAGATAGATGTTAGTTTCTAGAAAGACTAAAATGAACTAAAATTATAACCGAGATGTGCCTTCAGACATAATAAAGGATATATGATACAAAAGAGCTCAATGAATGTATTATTCCCCAATTTTATATAAAATTCTCAGTATATTGAAATTTTTTATTAATTTAAAGAAGTTTTTTTGGATAAACAATGTCATCTATCAACTTGATGTGGTGCCTAGAAGTAATTATACTATCACATTGTTTTGTGATAATACTACAATGGTGGTATAATCCAAAGAGGTATGATCACATCAATGAATGAATAATTTACTTATAAAGTATCACCTATTGAGGTAGTTTTATTATAGGGATGAGTTTATAGTAAGTAGAGTTTCTATAGAAGAAAACATGGTGAATTTTTGACTAAATCTATATCTTGACAAATTCATGAATATCATATGATACGTAGAGAACTAAAAGTTATTAGTAACTGGATCTACTGTAAGTGGGATCCTATTGTAGATGGTTCCCTAAACTAATACACATTATTATTTCCTTACCTATATATTCATAGTCCTAAATATTAATAAATACATAATCATATGATGATTCTTCTTCAAAATAACATTAATGTGTAAACATTCTCATAATATTTGTTTCATTGAATGGACATAAGAGTTTCAATCTATGATGAGAAAATTGAAGTTCCATGAATTTCTTGTAATGGTCTAGATGAAATCATCAGAAAATACATAGGTTATGTTTTTATTATCACATGTCGGATACTCTTAATCAGATGAGGCTTCTTCCCAGGAAGTTTCATATTTGGTAATCTTCTAGAAGGGAGGTTGTGAGGAAAAAACCACGAATATTATTTTTATATGTTATATATTTCATTTATATTTAATATTTTTAGATATTTATATTATTCATTAGATTTGGTATTATTATTAATGTATATCATGGATCACATACTTTGATTTATTATAGAAAACATTACTAATATATGTTTATAGAAAAGTATGATATATTGGGTGAATCATCAGTGATTTGAAATTTAATAAATAGGTTAAGAAATTATTTTTCCCATAAAATACTAGAAGATGATATCCCATGAGCTTTTATTGAAATAAAATTGTTTTATGAAGTCTATGTCCATGGAGGTTTATTGATGTGTTCATTTTAGAGAGTCAAAGATGATAGAGTTGGTGTTATAAAACCAAATATTTGTACTTTTTATTGAATTTATATTCATATAATTGAATATTAATTATAATACCTTATTATATATCATTAATAGTTCTGTGTGACTTTAATTTAATGATTCCATAGGGTATCTGTTTCATTGAAAAGGGCATAACATTTCCCCTCTTTGATGAGATCCTTAAAATTCCATGATGATATTATTAAACCCTATTCTACAACCTGATAAAATTATATGATGGGGAATATAGTATGTTGACCATCATGTGTGAGTACTAATAAATAGATGAGACTTCATCTCAGGATGTCAACACTTGGTAATCTTCATGATGGAATATTATGAGAATAAACCCACAAGTAGGAATTCTGCTTGTTTATGTGTCATCAGATATTCATGTTTGTGATTGTGTGTAATGATCCTTAAACATTAATATTATTTTTAATGAATGTTATTACTCATGGACATATATTTTTTTACTAAATATATTAATACATATGTTTTAAGGAAGTAGGGCACATTGGATACATCATGAATGACATGTTATTAATGAATCAGTTGAGGAAGGATTTGTCTCTTTCATATTTATAGAAGTTGATATATAATCCATTGGATTAAAATATAACCATATGATTATGTTACATGTCCATGGTGTAATGATTAGTTCATTTTAGATAGTTGAGTAAAGGCCTATCAAGAATATTGGTTGATGACATGAGTGTGCAATATGCTTGATGTGATATCATGGTAAATGAATTATATTACACAGTGAGAACTCATATATGGTTTTCGATGTTGAGACCTTAACTTATTTTTCGCAGGTGTCTTGAACTTATTTTATTCTTTAATTCATATGGTAATATTTAATTATATGTATATATAATATTTATTTATTTAGGTATTTGATAAATGTCGATGTGAAGTATGTAATGACCCAAACTTTTTCTAATTAAGATTCTTCTTGATCTGATTAAATGTATTATTATGTAAAATGGTTATATAAAACATATTATCTTATTTGGTTTTATGTTTTTGGATTTTAAAATTCCGTTAAGAATTGTTACTGTTGATAATATAGTCGTTGAATAGTGATCACATGATTAGTATAAATATAAGGCTTTAGCAAATCCAATTTATTCAGAAAAAGGAAGCAATGACCTCATCTAGTAGAATTTCTTTGTATGAAGCCCATTTGTAGAAGCTCAGAAAGGAGGTGGTTTCACTGGGATTTGATCTTGACCAAGCCCAATCCAAGCTTCAACATGTTATGCTTGAACATAACCACCTATGGGAGAAGTGGAAGTTGATAGAGATTACCACCCGAGCGATGTTATTCGAGCCTCCCCAAGAGTCTGTCACCATCCCACCACTTACCCTTAGGTCATATGTGGGTGTTATAAGGGGTTATGTAACAAGACCCTAGCACTATGATTATATGCATTATTTTTGTATAGAATAAACAATATACATTCACTTTGTTATTGTTACTTTGTAAATAGTTTTTAAAGAACAAATAGTATTTTTAGTTAATATTCAAATACGAGATCTATTTTGATGAATTAATGGATTTTTAAATTAAATAATATTTTAATAAAATATTATGATATTAATTTTTATTAAATATAAATTATCGTATAATTTTTATGAATATAATTGTAATTTTTATTAAGGTTTGAAAGCTGTTTTTGTCAAAACCCATGAATTTTTGATAAATTTTGTTTTTTATTTTAAAAGTAAGAATTCACATATTTATAAAATTATTTAGATAAAATTAATTTTATTTTTGAAATCATGATGTCAAAATTAACCAATGGTGAATTTTTTATAATTTTCTGTGACAGTCAAATTTTTGGGTAAAAATCAAATACCGTTTAAATATATAATATATTTTATGACATAATAATGACACAATAGTGATGTAATAAAATACTATAAATGGTATTTTAGGAAAATATATGTTTTAAATTTAAAATACTATGATTTTATGTTTTATTTATTTATTTTACAAAGCCTTAGTGGATCCTCAAAGACTTATAAAACATTTTAACATTTTAAAATGATTTCTTTGAGAGTGCGACTCACCTCCCTATAAGAAAGCCTAATATTTTAATAAGTTAGGAAATCTTCATTATAAGATAATTTTTTCCACTCCACTTTGAAAAAACCATGGCAAAAAACCATGGGATGGTTTGTGGTTTTGATTAGTTTAATGTGTGGTGTCTAAAACCTAAATAATAAAGAATTCCCTCTCATTTCCTATATAAACCCACTCAATCTCCCATTCCTCATCAATCAAACCATTTTTATCTTGACCAAACCCTTCTATAATATCCTTATAATCCTCCCAAGGCACGCCAAGATCCCAAGAATCCCATCTCAAGCCTCTCCCAAGCCTTTGGGATCACACTTCCAAGTAAAGGATTTCTTCCTTTCTCATTTTTGTCCGAATTTTTTAATGTTATTATGCCATTTTATTTTCAATTAAAAATGTTGGGGAATGATTTCACACCTCCCCTATAATTCCATACTTATGTTTTAATGATTATATACCTCTTTATCTCTCATTAATCCCTCCCATGTACACCTGTTACCATGCTGAAATTTCGTAAGAGATTTCTCTCTCCTCATTTACATTTAAGAAATTATTTTATATTATGAATCTAAATTCCATTAAATATGCAGGGAAATGTATTTATATGAACCCATAACTTCCCATTTCATGTAAATATGATGATATACCCAATTCTCTCTCATTAACCATTTTTATGAATTCTTATTTCACGCTATTATGCTGCCGAATTTGCACCGTGATTTTCCATGCCAAAGTTATTGTGTAGTGAATACAATGCCCATTTCTCTATCAAGGGTATTCACCTTTACAAATATTTACTAATAAATTATATAGTTTCATGTATGTATTCCACATTCCTTTATCTTGTAATAAATGATTATGTTGAATGATTCCATGTTGTATGATCCATGTGGCACACTTATGCATGAAATGAAATGATTAAGAAGGGTGCACCCTGATAGTGTTCCAATGCATTGGGTAAAGATTAGTGTCATGATACATCAAGTTCAATGAGGTTTTACTCATGATAATTTAATTTCAATGAGGGTTTACTCATTATCCATGTGCAATGAACCTTACATCAGGCTAATATTATGTTAAATGTTGTTGCCACATTTCCATGTTATGATAACCATGCTATATCATGGCTTTATGTTCATGTTTCTCTTATGCTCCATGGATATTCCTATCACCTAACATGTACTATATTCTTCATGGTATTCCTTTTTTACTCCCTTACTGGGTTTTATAGATCACACTTTTCTTATGCATGTCCTCTGTTTATCCCATGTAATGTTAAGTATGAAGGAATGTTGTGGTCATGTAAAATATGGTTTCAATAAAGATGTTGGGTTTTATGTTTTAAGTTGTTATGTAATGTTCCTAATTTCCCAAGACACTAGACCTCTCGATCATCAGATTTGTCTTAATTTAATCTTTATCTAATAAATCATGTTTAAGTTTGTAATAAAGAGAAGGGTTGCTATAGTTGGTATCAGAGGATAGGTTTAGTTATTTTTGGGATTAGGATTAGAAAACCCTAGTGAAAGCCTTAGGGGTAACACTAATTATAATAAAAAGATCCCTAAATTTTGGTGAGTATTGAGTAAGTGTTTTATCAAGAAAAAATATCCATGTCTAGATACGAGCAGGTAGAGGCGGCTCTAGCACATATGTATCTAGGGTTAAAACCCAAAAAAACCACTTTGAGCTAGACTCGAACAGGAACTAGTGCATGACAACGGGCCTTGCTACCATCTTATTTATGACACTCCTAGGGGATATGATTTGGTGAATTTATAAGCTTAGTATGAACCATTATTACGAATATTAAAAAAATTCCCCTAAGAATATATATTGGGAAGTAGATCATGGATAACATAGATAAGTTAAAGAAATAAATGTAATTTATAAGTTATCCTTTTTTTCATTTGATTCCCCTTTATGCGTTACCCCTAACTTTCCTTTTATTCCAGCCAATGGTTGGTAATAGGAGGACTCAGGCTAACAACTGATGCGAAGATCAATGTGACGACTGTTCTAATGAGATGCCCAATCTGATTGGAGTAGGAATTGAATTTTTTTTCATAATACCCTCTCAATTAACTCAAGTTTTGAATAGAATCATGGGTCAAGAGGAATGTTAAACCCCCCCCCCCCCATAAGAAAGAACAATCCGCAATCAAGATATTCATGAGACAAAGGCCTCCTAGATTTAATGGATCATCTAATCCCTCAATCACTGAACAATGGATCAACTCCATTGAGAAGATATTCTCTATATTTCAATGTTATTAATAAGAGAAGGTACTGACAGATGCTTATAATATGGAGGGATAATCTGATCAATGATGGACATTGATAAAAATACGAAGCATGAGGAGGATATTGAGGCATTGGAAGGGAAGGATTTCCTGAAAATGTTTTTCGATAAATATTTTCCTCGCACCCTCTGACTTAAGATTGAAAGGGACTTCTTTGACTTTAAGAAGAAATATGATTAATCCATTAGAGCGTACAAGGAAAACTTCACAAGGTTTGCACGATATGCCTCTAAATTTTCCCTTACTCCCAAATGCAAGGTTGACCACTTCTTTGGTGGGGTAAAACCTAGCCTATGGAAATCCATATCGATCAGTGACTTTGAGAGATATGAGGAAAATGTTTTATGTGCCCTCAAAGTCGAAATGAATATTGTAGAATATTATGGGTATCATGGGGATAAGAAGCATAAGGTGGAATTTAATTCTTTAGGTCCGATGGTTAAATTCAATGGTGCTATAAAATTCTAGCACCCCACTTTCCAAAGGTGTGGAAAGAAGCACCCTAGAAATTGATTTAAGGGTATGAGGAAATACTTTAGATGTGGAAGAGAATGGAACTTGGATATTAACTTCCAGCAAGAAAAACCTGCTACTACAACAGAGGAGAGGAACTCTCTGTTTGACCCTCAACGCATTGTTCATTTCTTCAACTCGAAATAACTAGTGAACTTTGCAAACCAGTTCCCTAAGCTAAGGGTTTTTGGAGGCAACCAACAACCTCCAAGGCAGGAAGGGAGATATTTTACCATCACTACCACCAAAGCGAAGCCTGAAAACAAAGTGGTGGTAGGTATTCTAGTTATTCATTCAAGAATAGAAAATGTACTTTTTGATTATGGTTCTACTCATTCCTTTTTATCCTGAAATTTTAGTAGAACAATCCCATCACCACCAAAAATCATGGATGTAAAGATGTTGGTGAGAACGAAAAATGGGTCCATCATTGCATTCCATGAATATAACTCCTCCCCTATCACAATTTGTGGTTAGAACTTCCCAAAAAACCTCATCATACACCCTCTAGTGGAATTTTATTCAATTCTTGGCCTGGATTGGATTTCCCTATATAGAGCCAACATGAATTTCTATGAGGGGGAAATCACTCTTCATATGGTGAATCGACCCCTGATCTTGTACAAGTGCAAAGAGGAGGATTAATCTTATTTAGCACCATCATCTCAAGCATGTATATTACTACCCTATGAAAACACATATCTTTCTTAGAAGATTGAGTATAAGGAAGAAACTATCTTTGAAGACATGCCTATTCTGAGGGAATTTGTTGAAGTGTTTCCCGAGGAATTTCCTAGTCGTCCTCCTAGAATAGATGTTGAATTCTCAATTGATCTTATAGTTGGGGAATTTATAATATCCAAGAATTCGTATAGAATGGCTGTTTTAAAGCTTGAGAAGATGAAGAAACAACTATAATATAATCTAGATAAAGGGTTTATATGCCCAAGTGCTTCACTATGGGGTTCAAAAGTCCTCTTCATCAAGAAGAAGGATGGGTCAAGGTGCCATTGCATTGATTATTGTGAGCTCAAAAAAATCACAATAAAGAACAATTATCCTCTACCCTGAATTGACAACTTGTTCGATCAGATATGTGGAGAAAAAAACTTCTCCAAGGTGGATTTTCAATCGGGATATTACCAAGTAAGGGTGAAAAAGGAGGATACCCCAAGACTGCTTTTTTGTACAAGGTATGGTCACTATGAATTCATAGTAATGCCTTTCGGACTCACTAATGCTCCATCAATATTTAAAGACTTGATGAATAGAGTCTTTAGAGATTACCTTGACAAATTTATGGAAGTATTTATAGATGATATTCTAATATAATACCAAACCAAGGAGGAGCATGAGGAGTATCTAAGCATGGTACTAGAGACCTTGTGAAAGGATAAGATCTATGAAAAGTACAACAAGTGTGAGTTCTGGTTGAAAGAAGTATCATTTTTAGGTCATATAATTGCATGTAATGGGATATCTATGGATCCCTCCAAGATAGCTGTAATAGAGGGATGTATGAGGACAACATCAGTGACTAATATCTGTAGTTTCCTATGGTTAGCTGGATATTATTGTCGATTTTTGAGAACTTTCTCACAATTTTCAAACCCTCTTACCAAGATAACTCATAAGGGAGAAAAGTTTTCGTATAGTGACAAATGCGAAGAGAGGTTCAAGGAGTTGAAAAAGAGGCTTATCACTGCACCTATGCTCACACTACCCACAAGTGGGGAACTTTTGTGGTATTTAGTGATGCTTCGAAGAAGGTCTTAGGCTATGTGTTGATGAAAAATGAAAAATTCATTGGCTATGCTTCAAAGAAATTATGATTTCATAAGAAAGACTATCCAACACATGATTTGGATGTGGCTGTAGTAATATTCATTTTATAAATTTGGTGACATTACCTCTTTGGGGAGAAGTGTGAAATATATACGGATCACAAAAGCCTCAAATATATATTCACATAGAAAGAGTTGAACATGCGCCAATGAAGTTGGTTAGAGCTTATCAAAGACTATGATTTCTCAATCCATTACCACCCTGGGAAAGCAAAAAAGGTGGAAGATGCTCTAAGTAGAAAGGACCCAGTGATTCTATCATTGATCAGAATTGAAAAGGATCCAATCTTCTTATATTTGATGAAGATGGACATGAGAATCATAAAGAGGGTAACACCATCAATACTTTCACAAATGATTGTTCAACTATATCATTTGAAAAGGTTAAATGATGCTAAAAAAGGATGATGTGGGAATTCAGGGGAAAGTGGAAACTATTAGAAAAGGGAAATCCTTGAAGTTCAATGTTAATGAAGAGTGAATTGTGAGATTTAGGTCACAACTATGCATTCCATCAAATCTGGAGTTAAAGAAAGATCTTTTGGATGATGCACATAGTTCAAATTTCACCATTCACCCAGGAAACACAATGATGTATCAAGATATCCAAGAAACTTATTGGTGGGATAACATGAATAAAGAGATTGATGAGTATACATAAAAGTGACTGTTATGTTAGTAGGTGATAGATGAGAGGCATAATTTTAAGGGGATGATGCAACCATTACTCATACCAACATGGAAATGGGATAACATCACCTTAGACATTATCATGGGACTTCCAATGAAATCCAAAGAAAACAATTCTATTTGGGTTGTTGTGGATCAGCTTATAAATACTACACACTTAATTTCAATTCGAGAGGATTTCTCATTGGATCAAATAACATGTATATATATCAGATAAGTGGTATGGTTTCATGGAGTATCACTATCTATTGTATCCGATCGAGATCCAAGATTCACCTATAAGTTCTGGAAGAGTCTTAAACATGCTCTGAATACTAAGATGAACTTCAATACAACTTCTTATCCTCAAACAGATGTCCAATCTGAGTGGACTATCCAAAAACTTAAGGAAATGTTGAGAGCATGATCAATAGACTTTAAAGGAAGATGGGATCAATATCTTCCTCTAGTTGAGTTCTCTTACAATAATATTTTCCACTCAAGCATACAAATGGATTCTTATGAATCCCTTTATGGGAAGAGGTATAGAATACAGGCATGTTGGGATGATGTTGGGGAGTGGAAACTCCTAGGTCCAGAAATGGTCGAAGAAATGGTTGAGAAGGTTAAGATCATCCAGCAATACATTAAAGTTTCTCAAAGTAAAAAAAAGATCTATGGTGATAATCATCGACAAGAACTAGAATTTGATGTGGGAGACATGGTATTCCTCTACATATCTTCATGGAAGAGAGTTATGAGATTTGGGAATAAGGGAAAGCTTAGTCCAAGGTACATCAGCCCTTTTGAGATCCTTGATCGCATTTGAACTGTTTCCTATCAACTAGAACTCCCACCAAAACTATCTCAAGTACATGATGTATTCTTTGTATTAATCTTGAGGAAGTACATATCTAACCCATCACATATACTCAATACAGAAGTGGTACCATTGGAGAATGACCTCTCCTATGAAGAGAATCTGGTGAAGATCTTATATCATAAGAGAAAAGTTCTAAGAATTAAGACAATTCCCCTCGTCAAGGTGTTCTGGTGAAACCACAAGTTTGAAGAAGAAATGTGGGAATCTGAGGAAGTGATGAAGCAGAGTTACCATCATCTATTTTAGTATGGGAAAAGGAAATTTTGAGGGAGAAATATCTTATGGGGGGAATATTGTAATGACCCAAACTTTTAATAATGAAAATTTCTCTTGATCTGATTAAATTTATTATTATGTAAGATGGTTATATAAAACATATGCACTTCTTTGGTTTTATGTTTTTGGATTTTAAAACACTATTAATAATTGTTAACGTTGCTATTATAGCCATTGAATAGTGATCACATGATTAGTATAAATACAGGGCTTTAAAAAATCCAATTTACTAAGACAAAGGAAGTGATGGTCTCATCCATGATAATTTCTCCATATGAATCCCATTTTTTGGAGCTCAGAAAGAAATTTGAGTCCCTAGGATTCCCTATTTACCAATCCCAATCCGAGCTTCAACCTGTTACACTTGAATAGAAATGCCTATGGGAGAAGTGGAAGTTGATATAGATTACCACCCGAGCAATGTTATCCGAGCCACCCCAAGAGTCTGTCACCATCACACACCTTACCCTTAGGTCATATGGGAGTGTTATAATGGGTTATGTAACAAGACCCTAGAACTATGATTATATGCATTATTTTTTATAGAAAAATGAATATACATTCATTTTATTATTATTACTTTCTAAATAGTTTTTGAATCACAAATATTATTTTTAGTTAATATTCAATTAAGAGATCTATTTTTATGAATTAATGGATTTATAAATTAAATAACATTTTAATAAATTATTGCTAAATTAATTTTTATTAAATATAAATGATTTTATAATTTTTTTGAATATAATTGTAATTTTTATTATATTTTGAAAGTTGTTTTTGTCAAAACCCATGAATTTTTGATAAATGTTGGTTTTTATTTTTAAAAAAAAACTCATATATTTAGAAAATTATTTATATATAATAAATTTTATTTTTGGAATCAGGATGTCGAAATTATCCAATGGTGAATTTGTTTCTAATTTTCTGAGACAGTCGATTTTTTGGGTAAAAATTAAATACCTTTTAAATATATAATGTGTTTTATGACATCATAATGACCCAATAGTGATGTAATAAAATAATATAAATGGGTTGTTATAAAAATATATGTTTTAAATTTAAAATAATGTGTTTTTAGGTTTGTTTTATTTCTTTTACAAAGCCTTAGTGGACCCTCCAAGACTTATAAAACATTTTAACATTTTAAAATGATGTCTTTGAGAGTGTGAATCACCTCCATATAAGCAAGCCTAATATTTTAATAAGTTATTCCATTGGACTTATAAAATAACGTTTTCCACTCCAATTTGGAAAAAACCATGGGAAAAAACCATGGTCTGGTTTTTTGTTTTGATTAGTTTAATGTGTTGTGTCCAAAACCTAAATAATAACGAATTCCCTATCCATTCCTATATAAACCCAATCAATCCCCCATTCCTCTCCACTAAAACCATTTCGAGATCTACCAACCCCTACCATACTCTCTCTATAATACTCCTAAGGCACCCTAAGCTCCAAAGAAGCCCCTCTCAAGCCTCTCTCAAGCCTTTGGGATCACACTTCAAAGTAAGGGATTTCTTCCTTTCTCATTTTTGTCCGAATTTTTTTATATTGTTATACCCTTTTATTTTCAATTAAAAATGTTGGGGGTATGATTTATAACATCCCCTATATTTGCATCCTTATGTTTTAATTATTATAGACCCATTTCTCTCTCATTATTCCCTCCCATGTACACCCGTTACCATACTAGAATTTCTTAAGGGATTTCTCTCTCCTCATTTACATTCAAGAAATTATTTTATATTATGCATATAAATTCTATTAAATATGTTGGGAAATGTATCTATATGATCCACTTACTTTCCATTTAATGTAAATATTATGAGATACCCCTTTCTATATCATCAACCATTTTTATGAATTCTTATGTCATGCCGTTATGCTGTTGAATTTGCACAGTGATTTTCCAAGCCAAAGTCATTGTGTAGTAAATACCATGCCCATTTATCTATCTAGGGTATTCACCTTTACACACATTTACATATATATTATGTAGTTTAATATATTTATTCCACATTCCTTTATCTTGGAATAAATGATGATGTTGAATGATTCCATGTTGTATGATCCATGTGGCACACTTATGCATGAAATGAAATAATTAAGAAGGGTGCGCCGTGATAGCTGTCCAATGTATTGGATAAAGATTAGTATCATTATACGTCAAGTGAAATAATGGTTTAATCATGATAATTCAAGTGCAATGGATCTTTAGACATGAACCATGTGCAATGATCCTTGGATCATGCTAATATCATGTTAATTGTTGTTGGCACATTTCCATGTTATGATAACCGTGCTATATCATGCCTTTATGTTCATTTTTCGCTTGTGATCCCTTGATATGACTATCCCCTAACCTGTACTATATTCTTCATGTTATTCCTTGTTTACCCTATTACTGGGATTTATAGCTCACCCTTTTCTTATGCATGTCCTCAGGTTATCCTATGCAATCTTAAGTAGGAAGCAATATTGTGGTCATGTAAAAGAAGTTTTCAATAAAGATGCTGGGTTTTATGTTTTAAGTTGTTATGTAATGTTCCTAATTTTACAATACACTATACCTCTCAATCCTCATAGTTGTATTAAGTTCATGTTTATGTAATTAATCATGTTTAAGTGTGTAATAAAGATAAGGGTTGTTATAGAGTAGTAGAATACGATTGTGTTTAGAGTTAATTTGATTCACATAATGGTAAAATAATATTTATTATTTCTCTAATTATCACATGCCATGAGAAAATAATAATAATATTTTTATTACATTTAATGTTGTAATATTAATGTTCAATATATAATTAAATGGTTTTGTGAAATTAAATAACATTTTAACCCAAAATCTAACTCTATAAATAAACAACCATGTCTATTGTGTATTTATTGTTCAAAATTGAGAATTGTTGTGAAAAGTGCAATATGACCTTTCCCACAAGACCAAAAAAAATATTTATAGATTTTCATCACTCCATCATCTTAATAATGATATTTTAAGGTTGATTATTCAATCCCAAGGGAATCATCATAACAATCAAGATTAACACCAAAATATGATTGATCTGCTACATTACTTACTGAAAATCCATAAATGATGTTCAAAGATCATGTGAACACGTTTGGATAAACACATGAGGGATTTTATACTTTGATCCTATAAAATCAATGATGTTTGACCAAAAAAGCACTTAGAAAATTAATATCTTCATCTAAAAAAATCTCAAGAACCATAATTTATTTCTTTTGATATATTTATATTGATTATAAATTTAATGAGAATTTTTTTTCTGTTAGTTTTGGAGAACTTATTTATCAATATTAAATAGATTAATTTTTTTTGTAATGATATTTAATTCTTGTAGAATATGTTAATGATCCATCAAATTTGAAAATTGATGAGTTAGGATCACCCTTGATAAGTTCTTCCACTACACTCGGAGCCAACAAGTGGTATTAAAGGTTTAAAGTGTAAATTTATATATATTTATTTCTTTATTGATCATTATACATAAAAAATTTAAATTTAAATTTAAATCTGTTTATGATGTATAATAACAATATCTTCTCCCTCTTCTATTTTCTCACTCAACCAACATCAGTTAATAATTAATGAAAAATTTATATGAAGAACCCATCCAAAGGTGACAAGTATTATGGAAATATAATACAATGTTGCATGACATGCATCTTCTTTTTCCATATGCTATGTATCCTTGTTCATTCCACCAGGACACCCATGTGCATTCTAGTTCATTGTGTAATGAATAATCTTTGTGTGAATTAAATGAACCATGTGTTGACCAGACCTGGTGGCATGTGGATTTACCAAGCTACATGCTATTTATATTACCTACACGTTATGTAGTCTATGTGTTTTCAAGGAAGAAAACACATGGTCAATATGTTATGTATTAATACATTGTCTGTATTTAATGAATTTAGAATAAGATCTGGAAAATTTTCAACATAATCTACATGTTCTGTATCATTTATACATGTAATTTACCACATAAATTTCCATTGTAAGTACATTTTTGTCCCTAGGAATGTACTAGAAATATCTAGTGAAGTGAAATACACACCATGTGTCCATCTTGCACATGTATTTTACTATACTAGTTTAAATAAGAATATTAGATTTAATTTGTTACAATATTAAACCTCATAAACCTGAGCTCTATGGATCATTAAATTTATAGTTAATTATATTTTTTATGGTTTATATTATATTACTTGCTTAATTAATTATACTTAATATTGAAAACTATAATTGATATATGGTAATTTTATAATACAGACTCATCAAATTAAATTTTACTAGAAATGTAATATTCATGTGTTTTGTGTGGCATTAATTTTGTATGACATTCCATAAAATTAAGACACAAGTCATGTAAAAAATATGTTTTATGAGTTCATTCTATACAATTGGAAACATACTGAGTGACTCAGATATGTACTCGCTGAGTTACTTCCAAGTACAAAGTTGTGTATTATATAATTAAATAAAAAAAAATTTATTTTATTTTATAGAGTATTCTAATTTCAGAATTCTTGGATGGAATAAGATAAAATAAATAAATTGATTAATAAGATAAATAATCAGATTTATCTTTTGCATGTTTTATCTTAAAATAGAACGAATTGAAATGAATGCTTGATGGTTTTTTAAATGTGTAATCGTTACAACTGTAGGGTCAATCATAATATTTGACTAAGATATATTTATATTATTCAATTTTTTATTTCATATTTTCATAATTATTTATTTTTAAATTAAATATTATATATCTTTGTAATCCCTACCTATTTTATTTTTTAGTACCTATGTGTCTAAGATTTTTTTCTATAAATCCCCTTGACTAATTCAATTTATATTAACAAGATAGGTAATGAATAAATGAAAAAAATTCAAATAATAAAAAAATACCTTAATAAAATATTAATCCAGACTAAGCCTTCCATTACTTAATTAAGAATGAAACCATAGAATTATGTATTTGACCAAAACTCATTTGCACAATTAATTTTATCTATAATTTCTTATGAAAGTTTTGGGTTGACTTAACCAATTTATATCAATAGAAGTAGCTCTTACTATACTTTATGTAAGTTTGAGGGATATTTTGAGGAACCACAAGTAAGGGGTTTTTGAATGGGGATTATAATCATTGGGTCAAGGAGCTACAATCCCAAAGTTGTCAAATTATTTCCTACCTAAATACCAATGAATAATCGACTAATCCATCACGTTGGTTATGATAAGGGGTATATGGATCCTTGAAACTAGAATTTCCACGCAACTAAACATTCTATGTTCAATGGTGTGGTCTGTTTAGACTTGAGAAGAGAGCAGGATACTTAATTAAATTAAAATTATTACTATCTATCACAAAAAGTTTAATCTTGTAAGGTACAAATAGTCTACTATTTTATTTTAGAATAATGAAAAGTTTAACAAACACTATCCCTATGATCAATTATAGAGATAGACCATATTCTAACTTATAATAACTTCCCTGAAAGGTTTATAAAACTATGGGTAGTGTTTCACCCTAAATAGATATATTACATTCTAGAATATGCAATATTTAATCTACCTTCAAAGTAGGTGATTGATGAATTTTTAATTATCTATGACAAATAATTGAGCGATGGAGTTGACATTCAGTGTTTAATGATTTCATCCATGTCTAATAAACTCAAGAAGTCACATAAAGACATGGATTCTTATAAAATTCTTTAATATCTATATGGTCTCTATTATGTTATAGAAGAACATGAATTTTTTTTAGATTTCCAAAGACCTCTTTTAGAGAAAATACGGAGATGGTGTGCTAGATGAGCCTCATATAGTCAAACTCATTAGCTATATTGACTGTATAGATGTTTTAGGGTTTAAAATGAATGAATAGAAATGCACTAATCTCATTATTTCATCAATCTATATAAGCCTCTTTCCTTTTTTTATTAATTTAAATCGGATCAACATTGATGAGTTTCTCCCAACTCCTCTCACTATACTTTGACAAGTTAACAAGTATATAAAGAATGAAAATCATTATCTCCCCATGGTGAGTAAAAGGAATGCCTTAAAAAAGTGATATAAGTCTAAATAATCATTATAATTACCTTTCAATAAGAGTAGGATTAAATAACAAAAAATGGAATATGATGCTACCACTTTTTCATGTGGAAATAAGGGCCACAGAAAGAAAAATTACACCCAGAAAAAGAAGTAAGGGGATGCTTCATGACCATTAATTATCGAGTGAAATTTATTAATTTATACTAGTTTTGTATTAGATATATCATGTATTGATCCCATATTTATTAAAAAAAAGAACCAGTTATATTAAAAAATATTTCTGGAGAGGAGGCTGACCTATGAACATTCACCAGAGCTTGAATTATTGTTTTTGCTATTGGGGACTACCAAATCACATTGTTAACAAGAATGATCTTGGTTTTCAAAAAATTTTATTATGATCTTTTTTTCAACAAAAAATTATATCTATATTAAAACTTGATACATGTGGATTTATTTTCAAAATGTTTAATAAAATTTTCATTTTTGTAAATATTGTTTTAATTGTTAGGAATATTTAAATAATTTTCTTTATGTGTTGGATTGCAGAAACCAAGTAATGAACATTGATAACAATGATAGTTCACATGATTCATACCACACCCAAATATGGTATCACAAATCAGTTCATGTAAATGAAAATGTTTTTCCCATATTACACCTAGATTGATATTTGGATTATTTTGAACTAAAACAACTAAGTATATGTCATGAATGATTAAAAGTAAAAAATGACCAAATAACCATTTAGTGGAAAAGGTGAAAGGGCCATCGATCTTCTTGAGTTAGTTCATAATAATGTGTTTATACCATTTATAATTGAATCAAGGGATGTGTATTCAAAATTTGAAACTTTTTATGTTGTTTTTAGTAAATATTAACATGTCTATTTAATAAGGTATAAGTAAAATTCCTTAAAAAAATTAAAGGTAATAAGAATGAGGTTAAGAACCAACATGGTAATAAGATTAATGATATCAACTCTGACCATTGTAGAAAATATCATAATGATGTCTTCATTGATTATTTATAGGAGTTTGGGTTCCTATCCAAAATCAATATTCCTTATACACCAAAATTGAATGGTGTAAGAAAAATAAGGAACTACACCCTGTTGGACATGGTGTGATCAATAATAAGTCATGTGAATCTTTTATTATCCTTTTGATGGAATTAATTATAGAAAAAACACATATAATAAAATAGTTTCCAACTAAGGTCTATAATGTTATTCCATACTGATTTTGGAGTGGAAATAAACCCCTATTGTTATATTTACATATGTGGATTTGTGAAGCGTTCTTTAAGGCCTCTACATGTAATAAACTTGCACCTCAAGGAATAAAGTGAATCGTTATAGAATACACCAAATTAAAAAAAAATTAATTAACTATACAAACACTCAAACAAAAAGGTAATTTTGGTAAGACATGACATATTCATTTACAGGGAGCACATATCTATAAGAGATAGAGGGAGAGATATAGAAGTTGATGAAGTCCAAGCTCAAGGTATACATGAGTCGGTATTAGAAAAAATTCCACATATCCCCATGGAAGAGGAAGTTCACAAGGAAAAATAACAACATAGTAGTCTAGGATAGGTTAGAGAACCAAAATGATATGGTCTTCTAGTCATTGAAAATGGGGTCCTACCATTAGTTGATAATAATGGTCTTGTAACCTACAAGGAAGAAATAAGTGGAACCTAAGTTTCCAATTTTCAAAAATAAATAAATTCTAAAATGGATTTTCTATATTAAAACCAATTATATATTTTATAAGATCCTCCTTTGGATGTAAATATTAGAATTTATAAATGGAAATTCAAGATAATATTTGAAATGGAAGGACTAGTTAGTACTTATATGGAATGACTAGTAACAAAAGGGTTCAGATAGCATCGAAGAGTATACTATCATGAAACCTTTTCACCGATTTCTATGTTAAAATCCATTAGAATTATAATTTTCATAGTATCATCCAATAACTATGAGATTTTGGAAAATAGATTTAAAAATATTATTCTTTAATAGGACCTTTAGGAGATGTCTATATGAAAAAACCCAAAGGGTTTAGGACTATATAGGATTCCACCAAGGTATAAAAATTATGGAGATCCATTTATGGATTAATTAAAGTATTTGGATAATTAAACATTCAGTTTGATGAGGACATAATAAAATTTGGTTTTTTAAAGAACAAATGTGATCCTTGTATATATAAATGGTTTAATTGGTTTGCCATCATTTTCATAAAAGTGTATGTCGATGACATACTACTTATTGGAAATCCTAGTTAAACACATGATTCTATATAAAGGACTTAAGTGAAGCATAATATAATATTGGGATCAAGATCCATTTTGAAAAACCAAATAAACTACCAAATCTAAGTCAAAGTGCACATATTGAAAACATACTGGAAGGATTAAGTATAGAATAATTCAAGAAGTTATTGTTTATAATGTCACTTGGAATTCATCATTCTAAGAAAACATATCCTATGACACATGAGGAGATACATCGGATTGAATGGATACCATACACATCAAAGAATGGATCATCCATGTATGTTATGACATGCAATAGGCTATATGTATCATATTCCTTAAAGGTGGTAGGGAGATATCCAATTTACCTAATTGACTAGTATTGGATGGAAGTCGAGAGTATATTTATCTATATGAAGTTTACTAAGGATATTATCATGATATATAAAGGATATTATGATATAGTAATCATAGGATATGAAAATTCTAGTTTCCAAATAGATCAAGATGATCTAAAATTAGAGTTAAGATATATCTTCACTCTTAGTGGAGGTATTGTGAGCTAGAAGAGCTCAATTTAATCAATGGTCAAATATTCTATAGTAGAGTCTAAATATATTGTGTCTAAATAAGTATTTTGGATATGTAACTTCATCTAAGATATAGATGTGATTTCTAGTAGTAATGATTATATCACACTTTATGATGATAATAATATAGTGATAGCTATCCCAAAAGAGTCAGGATCAAATCCTTAGGTAGAGAAAATGCTTTGTATCTATCATATCTCAAGGTATTTTTCTCATATAACTGAAGTTATAGTGATCACAGTCTCCATGAAATATAATATGGTGGAAACCTTGACTAAATCACTTACATAACAGAAACAATATCATTATGTGAGGTCTAGAAAGAATGTTTTTTGTAGTTATCTCTAGTTCACGTGGGAGCCTTGGGGTTGGTTTGTTTTAGAACCAACTATCTTTTACTTTGGATTACATGTATATTCAAATAAGTGAATATTAAGTAGAATATCTTATTACATATCATTCATAATTCTACATGACAATTGTGTAATAACTTATTAGGTTATCTGTCGTATTGAAAAGAGAATAACAGTTACCTACTATGATGAGAACCTTAAAATTCCATGAATATGTTATTAGACTTGGTTTTATGGTCAGAAAATGTTTTATGATGGGAAACATATTATGTTGACCATCAGATATGAGTTCTTATAATAGGATGATACTTTATGTCTTGATTTTTTCACTTAGTAATATCTATGAAGATATATTATGTGAATAGACCTCCCAATAGAAATTTCGTATGTTTACGTGTAACTAGATATTCCTATATTCGAGTGTGTATAAAGACCCTTAGACTTTAATATTATTATTAATGAATATCATGATTTGTGAAATTAGACTAATTGACCACAACCGTTATACCATATGTTTATGGGAAGTAGGGTATGTTGGGTATATCATGAATGATATTTTATTAATTAATAATTTAAGGATGGATCCAACCTTCTATATTTATGAAATATGATATCATGAACCATTGATTTAAATTGAAATCTATCATTAAATTACATAGCCATGGTGTAATACTGTGTTTTTTTCTTCAGATAGTCGAAGAAGTTTTCATCAAGACTATAGGTTGATGACATATGTGTGTATCCATGTTAATGAGAGATATTAACAAAATGATTATATTACATAATGATCACTTGTATGTGGTTTTTGACATCGAGACATTAAATTACATCTCTTCAGTGACCTAGACCATTGGTAGATAGTAATATTAAACTTTCAAAAAGCCTTACTAATGCTAATGATAAAAAATCATATAGGGTCACACATTAAGTATTTCCATTTATCTCAATAAATTTTATTTTAATTTAATTGATGGAATAAAAAATATTCTAAAGTTTGAGGAATAAATTTAAATAAATATTTATTGATCACATAAATTTAATAAATATTTATTAAAAAGGCAATTATTTAATTACATGGATAGAAAATATTTATTTATTTTGGTATTTGAAAAGTTTTGTGGAGGACTAGTGTACAAAGATTGTGTCTGGTGATAAATATTAAGTTGAAAACTCATAAAATAATATTTGTTATTATGATAGTTATAACAAAACATGAGATAATAATAATTATATTATTATTATCACATGGAATGGGATCATATAAAGGTTTAATATATTATTTAACTATCATTGTGAAATTAATTAATATTTTAACCCTAACCCTAACTCCATAAATACTGAATTATGTATATCGTGTATTTATTGATCTAAACTGAGAGTCATTATGCATAAAAAAATATAGATATTTTATTCAATACCAAAGAATTATTTAAGGATTCTCTTTCCTCATTAATCATCTAAATAATTAGATTTCAAGGGTGATTCTTCAAGCCTAAAGGAATCATCATATATATTAAGATGGACACCACAAGATAATCGATCTATAGTGGTAGCACCCGATAATCTATCTAAATTATGTGGAGATCTTAGTAACATGTGAGGATCATTTATTTATGGATTCTATAATTGTATCCCACAAAATAAATAATGATTCACTGAAAAGGGTTCCAAATGATCAACATTTTCATTGATGAAAGATCACAAGATCAATGTATTCATTCTCCTAATCTATTAAAAATAATTATAAATTTAACATTAAAAGGATCTTCTCTTTATTTTAGAGACTTTATTTCTAAATATTCTATGGATAATTATTTTTTGTAATGATTTTTATGTCTTGTAAGATATGAAAATAAACCATCAAATCAAGAAATTTTGAGTCAAGATTGGCCCCTATAAGTGCATCTGGTGTGCTCGGAAGCATAAAAAAGAAACATATTCAAGATTATTAGTTCATGAAACAAGTTTTCAACCTCATGGATGATTTATTGAGAGAAAGATATTACATTATAGAGTGAGTTTCTATATGACTTTGTTATCATTATTATATTAACATATTTTACTATGGGTTCTTTGATTTGTTATTGGATTAAAATCTTAGACTTCAAGAAAGAAAAAATAACACCACTGAGGAATAGGCCTATAAGGTCATACACTAAGTATATCCAAAACCTTAGTTGAATTATATAAGAATTTTTTATTGGAAAAAATATTAAAATCAAGAGTCATGAATGATAATAATTTGGGTTATGTTGATCACATAGATTTAGTCACCATTTATTTCAATCAGAAAAACATTTGAGTTAAATATTAAATAAATATTTATTCTTCTATTAGTGAATTTAATATTTCTTGATTCGTTTAATGAATAATAAAATGATATTTATTTATTATAAATATTTATTCACTAAGGTTCTTTAAATAATTAGGAGGACTTATGGACCGAATTATGGGCCCGAATGGAAATTATATATTTTAATTAATATCATTTCAATAAATATGAATTTATTTATTTAAGAAATGATATTTAAATATTTACATGCGATCACATTTTATGGAAGTATTATTATTATTATTATTATTATTATAAATGGGGATTAGTTAGAATAAAGAAATTCATTGAGATACTTTTTATAAAAACTATTTGACTAAACTTTAGTATATACCCCAACTTATATTTTTTGTAGTTAAAAACTATAAGGTAACATGCACACAATTTTATTTGAAGATAACTCTCTAAATACCAAATGGAATTCTCTCAAGAACACTCTCAAGAACAAGATACAATCGTTATCCTCCTCCCTCTCCACACTGAGATAACAACGGTGAACTCTTTAATACAGAATGAATTTTAATTATGATCAGTAGGGAAAAATAAAAGATGATTAGTACCTCTATGCTAGCACCTAGAGTTCCATAGGTGACATTATGGGATTGTGGAGTATGTGTAAATATTTCCAAAGGAATTTTACTATGTATTCTTCATCATAATTATAGTATAACAAGAAAATTAATCGAATTGATCATTATGAAATAAATAATTATAATGAAATGATTTCTTTTAAAATTAATTATAAATTATATGTCAAAATATCTTTTCATTGAATATTTTGGATTTTTTATCCTCAATTTTAGAGAATTTATCCAAATAAACCAATGAAAACCATTTTTATGCATGATCCCAACCACTACTATTTCTACATGAAACCTTTAAAGGGTATAAAAATTATTCACTCACTAATGGATAAAGTTTTAATTGATTAATATTATAGTCATTAATTTATATATTATAAGTTATCTAAAATTTTAGAACCACCTCAATGATACTTGAAGTGATGATATTCAGGAAAACCCATAATAGTACAATCATTTACACCAAAGTATTATAATATTCCACAGTTAGCATCTATGGAAATATAATTTTTGTGAAACACATAATTATTTGTTTGGTGGAATTAAATTTTATAATTAGAAGTGATTTAATCTCATTATATAGATCTCATATCAACTGTAGTGAAAATGAAATCCATTTCCATATATGAAACCATAATAAACTAGTATAGAAATGTAGAGAAGATTGTTAATATCCTTTAGAAAATCTATAAATGGTATTGGTGTTGATACCCAGTGAAAAAATATATCTTACTCAAAGGGTTGAGATAAATAAAAATACCAACCTGGAGGAGAGATCTATTTTGAGATAATATATTGATTTATTTCATAATGAACTACTTGGACTTCCTTTGGATTATATGGTAGATTTCATAATATAAATTTAACCTGATGCTACATCTATATTCAAGATCCCCTATAAAATTTCCTTAATATAACAAGTAGAGTTAAAGAATAAATTACCTGAGAAACTGAAAAAAGAGTTTATATTCCCTAGTGAATCACAATGGGGTGAACCCATGCCCTTTTTCAAAATGAAAGATGGGTCAATGTGGTATTTCATTATCCATAGAGAGATTACCAAGATCAACGCAAAGAACAAGTATCCATTACCAAGGATTGATGAAAAATTTGATGATCTCAATACTTCTCAAAAAGTATATCTTCTATATGGATATCATCAATTGAAGGTGAAGATAGAAGAAGCTAAACATATAGATTTACATATAAGATATTCACACTTTGAGATTAAATTGATTACATTTAGACTTTCAAACACCCCAAAAATATTGATGTACTTTATGAATAGTGACTTTAGAGACTGCCTTGATAAATTTTTGGTTTTATTTATTTATGATATAATCATATAATCCAAAAGAAATCAAGGACATGAAGAATAACTAAGGATTGTATTAAATATTTTAACAAAGGAAAATTTGAGAGCTATTTTTACAAAAGGTCCCATTGGGATGTATAAATTCATATCCTCAGATAATGGGATTACATGATAAAGAGTTTATGTGAATCATTAAAAGAAAAATGAAGTTGATTAATGGATGATAGAAATAAGGTCCAGGAATATACATGGCCTTATTAGATTAATAGGGTACTAAAAACCCATCATGATAAAGTTATCATGATTTTATAGTATTATAACTTTGTTAATATATAAATGGGAGAAGTATGTCTAAATAAAAAAAATGTAAAGAGAGCTATGATGAGATCCAGAAGAAGATAATCAATACCCTCATACTCACACTACCCTCATGTGGATATGGGTTTGTGATATAAAGTTATGATTTAATGTTCTTATTTGGTTGTGTACTAATACAAAAGGATAATGATATGGCGTATGCCTCCTTAAAATTAAACATCCATGAACATAAATATCAGACACATGATATGGATTTAGAATATAGTATTCTTTCATTGAGTATTTGGAGGCACTACCACAATGGATATACGTGTGACATATATTTTGATCATAGGAGTTTAATGTATATATTCACACCAAAGGAGTTAAACATATATCAATAAATATTTTTTTTGTATTTAATCATGTACTATGATTACTTAATACTCTACCATCCTAGAAATAAAATTATGTTAATTGGTTCTTATAGTTAAAAGGAACCCGATGCCTTATCATTTATGTGGATTTAAAAGGGTCCTATATTCTTGAACATGCAAAGGATGGATTTTGAAACCCTAAATTCTAGGAAGACATCCCACATTCCCAAGATGATTACCCAATAATTTATCAAAGAGAAAATAAAGGAGGCCTAATGGGAAGACATTGAGATTCAAAATGTGATAATGAAAAAGGATGTAAAGATTCATGAATTCAACATTTAAAAAGATATATTCATTTAGTTTGGAATAAGACTCTATGTGTCATCATCACTGAAGATAAAGAAGGGGGTTACTAAATGATTCTCAAATATCACATCTCTCCATCCACCCTAGAACTATTATGTTTTACTGATATCGTTGAGAGATTTTTTTGGGAAAAAATGAAGAAATAAATTTCTAAGAATACCTCAAAATTATTAATATGTTTGTAAGTTATGTTAAGTATTAAAAATAAAATGGTATGCTGTTACTATTATTAATACCAATATAGAAATATGAAAAAATTCTCCATGAATTCATTCATGAGTTTTACAAAGGCATATAAGGGAAACACTACCATATGGGTTGTTTTTTATTATTTCACTAAGATTGGTCACTTAATATCCATTTGAGAAGATTTTATTCTAGATAAGCTTTCCAGGATATATGTAAAAAAAGTTGAAAGGATGAATGGGGAACCACTTTGAAAAAAAATTGATATTGAAACAAGGATTTCCTCAATGATCTAGAGGATTATTAATCGTTCTATATTTACTAAAATTTAAATTTAGTAATTCCTATCACCCTCAGATAGATGGTCAATACAAAAGGACCATTTATACCCCTAAATAAATAATGGAATGTTTCTTGATGGACTAGAAATGAGGTCGGGATAAAAATATTAAATAAATTGAGTTCTTATATAATAACATTTCTCACTCAAGTATTCTGATAGAACTATATTAATCACTATATGGAAAGAGATACAGACTCTAATATGTTTGGATGATGTTTGTTAATCGTAGTTCCTACGGTATGAACTTATGTAACATATGAAAAAGAAGGCTCAATCCATTTGACAAATTATTAATGAAAATTTTTTTGACATAAGAACTATGATGACAATAATTTAAGAGACTATTTGTTTAATGTTGTAGAAAAATATATCTTTTGAATATCACATAGTAAGAGAGTCTTAATGTTTTAAAATAATGGATAAATCATACCAAGGTACATTTTCCCCTTCAATATCACCGACCATATCAGATATTCAGTGTGACATCCTCCAATATTATATTTTGGTAAATAATTTGGTTTCAATTATTTTATGATTGATTTTCAGGTTTTAGGTTAAAACTTTGATGTTTTTATAAGAAAATTATATTATACATGGTTGAGGAATGGTTTAGAAAATCATGTAGGTAAATCATGCATGGTAAAAATATACCACCAATGAAATTTGAAAATATGGTTCATAGTAATTTAAATTATGCACCCTAACCATGAAAGTAAAATTTTGGTCTCCATTAGAATGTACACGGTTAAACTAACCATGAATACAAACTATGCAAGTTTATTGTTTTGTTGTAGTGTCTTGTTCAAGGTTGTTGCATAGTTAGCCTAGCCGGGTACCTAAACCATACAATTTTATAAAAAACTACACAAATTTTATGCCATTAATCTAATATATATATATAGAGGTTATTACCATAGTCCCCTTATTCATACACTCATCTTAATGCTTAAACTATTTTCTCTCTTCATATTCTTTATGCTTCCTATTAGTGATCACTCATGATTTGGAGTTGATTATTCATGGTAAGTTTCTCAAGATCCTATCCTCCTCTTATTCTCTCTTATCATAAATTTTTTATTTCCAAGGCAGTCCTTAAGAACTATGTTTTTGTGTTTCTTAATTTTACCATTGAGTTTCCCTATGTTAGGGCTTGTCCTGGTCTTCCATGTTTTAATCTTCTTCTCTTTTAGAGAAATAAAATATCTTGAAAATAAATTTATTGATTAGTGAAAGGTGAATATTTATTTTTACTTTTATCTATTAAAATCTAACGACCTAATTGTTCAGGTATTTTTAATATAATTTTCACTAAAATGCATGTATTTCATCTATTTATCGGTGTTAGTGGTATTGAAAGGGGAATGTGGGTTAGTTTTGGGAAAAAATACCATGTTTTTGGATATAATTCATTTTGATATGTATCTCTAGGTAGGCCAGAGGTTGCATGGTGACCTTGGTGTAGGTACCTGATAGCTACCAACTACATTGAGGGTGGATGGTGGGTACTTGTAATGAACCAAAGCTTCATTAATGGAAAAACCACTTGATCTAATTAAATGTCTCTTTATGTTTATATAAAATTTCATCTTCTTTGGTTTTATGTTAAGAATTTTTATCATTGCTAATACAGCCGTTGAACAGTGATCACATTATTAGTATAAATGTAGGACTTTAACAAATCTGATTTACTTAGACAAAAGAATAGATGGCCTCATCCAGTAGAATTGCTCCATACGAAGCCCATTTGTCGGAGTTCGGAAAAGATGTGGCGTCCTTGGGCTTTGCTCTTGACCAACCCCAAGCTGAGCTTTATCATGTCAATATTGAACATGACCTTCTATGGGAGAAGTGGAAGTTGATAGAAATTACCACTCGAGCGATGTTATCCGAGCCACCCCAAGAGTCTGTCACCATCGCACACCTTACCCTTGGGTCTTATGTGGCTGTTTTAAGGGGTTATGTAACAAATATCTAGTACTAGGTTCATTTATATTATTTTTTTATATAAAAATGAAAATACCTCGTCATTTTTGATACATTGTAAATTGTTTTTAAAGTACAAATAATATTTTTAGTTATTATTTAATTAAGAATTATATTTTATTAAATTAAGGGATTTTTGAATTAAATAATATTTTAATTAAATATTATTATTAAATTAATTTTTATTAAATATAAATGATCTTATAATTTTATGAATGCAGTTATAATTTTTATTATGGTTTGAAATCCATTTCTGTCAAAACCCGTGAATTTTCGATAAATGTTGGTTTTTATTTTAAAAGTTAAAATTAACATATTAAGAAAATTATTTAGATAAAATAAATGTTATTTCTAGAATCAGGATGTCGAAATTATCCAATGGTGAATTTTTCATAATTTTCTGAGACAGTCAAATTTTGGGTAAAAATTAAATACCGTTTAAATATATAATGTGTTTTATGACCTCATAATGACCCAATAGTGATGTAATAAAATGCTATAATCTTTATTTTAGGCAAATATATGTTTTAACATTAAAATAATGTAATTTTGGGTTTTTTTGACTTACTTTTTAAAGCATTAATGGACCCCTAAAGACTTATTAAACACCTTGTATTTTTAAATTGTTTTCCATGGGAGTGTGATCACCTCCACATACGAAACCCTATTATTTTAAGAATTTCGGACTTTGGCCTTATAAAATATTGTTTTCCTCTTCCATTTTCCAAAAAACATGGGAAAAAACCTTGGGATGGTTTGTGGTTTGGATTAATTTAATATAAGGGGTCCCAAACCTAAATAATAAAGAATTCCCTCACCTTTCCTATATAAACCCACCCAAGCTCCCACTTCCTCCTCACTCAAATCCTGTGGAGTTCATCCAACATCTTCCCTACTCTCTCTAGAATCCTCCCAAGGTGCCCCAAGCTCCCAAGAAGCCTCTCACAAGCCTCTCTCTAGCCTTTGGAAGCACACTTCCATGTAAAGGTTTTTTTCTTTCTTTCTCATTTTTGTCCTATTTTTTTCATATTGTTATGCCCTTTTAATTTCAATTATAAATGTTGTTGTATGGTTTTGAACCTCCCCCATACTTCCATATTTATGTTTGAATGATGGGAGACCCATTTTTCTCTCATTAAATGCCTCCCATGTACACCCGTTACTATGTCGAAATTCCGAAAGGAACTTCCTTCTCCTCTTTTACATTCAAGAAATACTTTTGTATCATGAATCTAAATTCCATTAAAATTGTTGGGACATGTATATATATAACCTCCTTACTGTCCATTACATGTAAATATGATGAGAAACCCCTTTCTCTCTCATCAACCATTTTTTTATGAATTCTTATGTCACGCCGTTACGCTGCCGAAATCGCACCGATTTTCTAAGCCGATGTCATTGTGTAGTGAATACCATGCACATTTACTTATTGATTATATTGTTTCATGTATTAATTCCACATTCCTTTATCATAGAATAAATTATTATGTTTTATGAATCCATGTTTTATGATCCATGTGTCACACTTATGCATGAAATGAAATGTTTAAGAAGGGTGTGCCCTTATAGCGCTCCAATGCATTGGGTAAAGTATAGTATCATGATACGTCATGTGCAATGAGTGTTGAATCATGCTAATTCAAGTTCAACAAGGGTTTACTCGTGCTTTATGTGTAATGAGGGTTTAGTCATGCTCCATGTGCAATGTGCCTTGGCTCATGCTAATTCCATGTTAAGTGTTGTTGCCACATTTCCATGTTATGATTATCATGCTTTATCACGCCTTTATGTTCATGTTTCTCTTGTGATCTATTGATATTACTATTGTCTAACATGTATTTTACTCCTCATGTTATTCCATGTGTATTCCCTTACTGGGCTTTATAGCTCACCCTTTTCTTATGCATGTCCTCAGGTTATCCCATGCAATGCTAAGTACGAGGGAATGTAGTGGTCATGTAATGGACGTTTTCAATAAAGATGTTGTATTTCATGTTTTAAGTTTTTATGTAATGATCCTAAGCCACAAAGACACTAAACCTCTCAATATTCTTTGTTGTATCAAGTGAAGTTTTAGGTAATAAATCATGTTTAAGTTATAATAAAAAGCAGGGTTGTCATAGTTGGTATCAGAGGATAGGTTTAGTTATTTTTGGTATTAGGATTAGAAAACCCTAGTAAAGCCTTAGAGACAAGACAAAGTATAATAAAAACAACCCTAAGTTTTGGTAAGTATTGAGTAAGTGGTTTATCAAACAAATACATCCCTATCTGGATACGAGCAGGTAGAGGCGGCTCTGACACAAATGTATCCTAGGGTTAAAACCCATAAACACTACTTTGAGCTAGACTCGAATGGGAACTGGCGCACGACAATGAGCCTTGCTTCACTCTTTGTTATGACACCCCCAGGGGACATGTTTTGATAAATTCACAATCTTAGTATGAACCCTTATTAAGGGAATTAAAAAAAAACCCCTAAGAATATATGTTAGAAAGTAGATCATGAAAATCCTATATTGAAACCTATAGACTCATGAGTTAAAGAAATAAAAGTTTATTTATAAGTCATAAACTTTTGTCTTTGGATTACCCTTTATGTGTTACCACCTAACTTTCCTTTTATTCCAGCCAATGGCCAGTAATAGGAGGACTCGGGCTAACAACCGATGTGAAGATCAGTGTGATGACTTTACTAATGAGATGCCCAATCCAATGGGAGCGGGAATCGTGAACTTTGTCATGCTTCTCTCTCAGCTAACTCAAGTTTTTAATAGAAACATGGGTCAAGAGGAACGTTCAACCCCCCCTTAGAAATAACAAGTCACTATCGAGAACTTCATGAGACAAAGGCCTCCTACTTTTAGTGGGTCATCCGATCCCACGATCACTGAATAATGGATCAACTCCATTGAAAAGATCTTCTCCATCCTTCAATGTTCTAAACAAGAGAAGGTTCTCCTAGCAGATTATCATATGGAGGGTGAAGCTAATCAATGGTGGAATTTGATCAAAAATACGAACCCTGAGGAGGAGATCTAGGTGTTGTAATGGAAGGATTTCCGGAAGATGTTTTTCGATAAATATTTTCCGCGCACCCTCCGGCTTAAGATGGAAATGGTCTTCCTTTCCCTCAAGAAAAAAGACGAAGAATCTGTTGGAGCATACAAGAAAAACTTTATAAGACTTGCATGATATGCTTCTGGCTTTGTCGTTACCCCAGAATGCAATGTTGACCGCTTCTTTGGGGGGATGACGCCTAGCCTGCGGAAATCATTGGCGATCCGTGACTTCGAAAGCTATGAGGAAATTGTACGATGTACCCTCAAGGTCGAAATGGAGATCGGAGAATCACATGGGTATCATGGGGACAATAAGCGTAGGGTGGACTTCAATGCTGGTGGTCCGATGGATAAATCCAACGGTGCTAAGAAGATCCAGCACCCCACCTGCCAAAAGTGCGGAAAGAAGCACCCTAGAAATTGCCTCAAGGGGACGAGGAAATGATTTAGGTGTGGAAGAGAATGGCACCTAGCTATTAACTGTTTGTAATAAAGACCCGCATCTACAACAGAGGAGAGGAATGCTCTGTTCAAACCTCAAAATGTTGTTCAATGATACAAATGCAAAGAACCGGGGCATTTTTAAAATCAGTTCCCTAATCCAAGGGTTTTCAGAGGCAACCAAGAACCTCTAAGGTAGAAAGGAAGAGCTTTTTCCATCACTTCTACCAAAGTGAACCCCAAAAATGAAGTGGTGACAGGTATGCTAGTTATTTATTCAAGAATAGCGAATGTACTTTTTGATTCAGGTTCTACACATCCTTTTATATCTCAAAAGTTTAGTAGAACAATCCCAACACCACCACAAATCCTGGAAGTGAAGATGTCGGTGAGTACGAAAAATGGGGAAATCATTGCATTCCATGAATATAAGTCCTCCCTTGTTATAATCTGTGGATTTAATTTCCTAGTGAACCTCTTAATACTCACTCTGGTAGAATTTGATTCAATTCTTGGCATGTATTGGCTTTCCTTATATAGAGCCAACATAAATTGTTGGGAGAGGGAAATCACACTCCATATGGAGAATTGACCCCCGTTTCTTTATAAGTTTAAGGAGGAAGATGAATCTCCTTTAGCTCCATCATCTCAAGCATGGATATTATGACCCTATGAGCACGCGTATCTGGCTCATATGATTGAGTCCAAGGAAGAAACCATCCTTGAATAAATGCCTATTGTGAGGGAATTCGTGGAAATGTTTCCCGAGGAACTTCCTAGTCTTCCTCCTAGAAGAGATGTTGAATTCTGAATTGAACTTATACCCGGGGAATTACCCATATCCAAGACTCCATACAGAATGGCTGTCGTTGAGCTTGAAGAGATACATAAAAACTATAGGAGAATATGGATAAAGGGTTTATACTCCCATGTGCTTCACCATGGGGTGCACCAGTCCTCTTCGTCAAGAAGAAGGATGGGTCAATGCGGCTTTGCATCGATTATCGTGAACTTAACAAAATCATGATAAAGAAAAAGTATCATCTCCCATGAATTGATGACTTGTTTGATCAGCTGTGTGGAGCACAATACTTCTCCAAGGTGGACTTGCAGTTGGGATATTATCAAGTAAGGGTGAAGAAGGAAGATATCCCCAAGACTGCTTTTCGCACTAGATACGGGCACTATGAATTCATAGTAATGCATTTCGGACTCACTAATGCTCCAGTAATCTTCATGGAATTAATGAACAAAGTCTTTAGATATTACATAGACAAATTTGTGGTAGTATTTATAGATGATATTCTAACATACTCCAAAACTAAGTAGGATCATGAGGAGTATTTAAGAACTGTACTAGTGACATTGCACAAGGAGAAGCTCTATGCAATGTACAACAAGTGTGAGTTATGGTTGAAGGAGGTCTAATTCATGGGCTATATCATCACAAGCAATGGGATATCTGTGGATCCCTCCAAAACAGATGCAATTGAGGGATGCCCGAGGCCAATATCGGTAACGGATATCTGTACCTTCTTGGGGTTAGCTGGATATTATCGACGATTTGTGAGAAAATTCTCACAATTGTCCAACCATCTTACCAAGCTAACTCAAAAGGGAGTAATGTTTTCTTGGAGTGATGAATGTGAAGGAAGCTTCAAGGATTTGAAAAGGAGGCTTATCACTGCGCCCGTGCTCACTTTACCAACAAGTGGGTAACTTTTTGTGGTATTCAGTGATTCTTTGAAGAAGGGATTAGGTTGTGTACTGATGCAGAATGATAAAGTGATATCATATGCCTCAAGGCAGTTGAAAATCCATGAGATAAACTATCCAACGCATGATCTAGAGTTGGCGACTGTGATATTTTCCATGAAAATCTAGCGACAATATCTCTATGGAGAGAAATGTGAGATATATACTGACCACAAGAGTCTTAAATATATATTCACACAGAAAGAGCTTAATATGCACCAGAGAAGATGGATAGAGCTCATCAAGGATTATGAGTGTTCAATCCATTACCACCCTGGGAAAGCAAACAAGGTGGCAGATTCCCTAAGTAGAAAGGACCCAGCGATTCTATCAATGATGAGAATTGAGAAGGATTCAATCTTCTTAGACTTGATGAAGATGGACATGGGAATCAAAAAGAAGGGAACATGATCAATCACTTCACAAATGATTGCTCAACCGTCTCTTTTGGAAATGTTAAAGGATGATCAAAAGGATGATGTGGGAATTCAGGAAAATGTGGAAGCTATCAAAAAATGGAAATCCTTGGAGTTTAATGTTAATGAAGAAGGAATTGTGCAATTTGGGAAAAACTATGTGTTCCATAGAGTCTGGAGCTAAAGAAGGAAATTTAGGATGATGCACATAGTTCAAATTTCTCTATTCACCTAGGGAGCACAAAGATGTATCGAGATCTCCGAGAAAACTTTTGGTGGGATAATATGAAGAAGGAGATCGCTGAATATACATCAAAGTGCCTGGTGTGTCAGAAAGTGAAGGTAGAGAGGAAGAAGTATAAGGGGATGATGCAACCATTTCCCATACCAGAATGGAAATGGGAGAACATCACCATGGACTTTTTTCATGGGACTTCCAAGGACATCCAAAGGAAACAATGCAATCTGGGTTGTTGTGGATCATCTTACAAAGACTGCACACTTCATTGCTATTCTGGAGGATTTCTCATTGGATCAACTAGCACAGATATATATCTGGGAAGTGGTAAGGCTGCATGGAGTACCACTATCTATTATGTCTGACCAAGATCCAAGATTCCCCTCTATGTTTTGGAGGAGTCTTCAACACACTCTGAATACTGAACTAAACTTCAGTATGGCTTATCATCCTCAAAATGATGGCCAATCTGATCGGACTATCCAAACACTCGAGGACATGTTGAGAGCGTGCTCAATGGAATTTAAAGGAGGATGTGATCAACATCTTCCTATGGTTGAGTTCTCTTATAACAATAGTTTCCACTAGAGCATACAAATGGAACCATATGAAGACCTATATGGGAAAAGGTGCAGAACACCGACATGTTGGGATGATGTCAATGAACGTAAGCTGCTTGGACCAGAAATGGTCAAGGAAATGGTGGAGAATTTGAAAACCATTCAACAACATATCAAGGTAGGCCAGATTCAACAGAAGAGTTATGTAGATAACTATCGACGAGACCTTGAGTTTAATATTGGAGACATGGTGTTTCTACACATATCTCCATGGAATAAGGTCATGAGGTTTGGAATGAAAGGGAAGTTAAGTCTAAGGTACATCGGCCCCTTCGATATTCTTGATCATGTCGGGGATGTGGTCTATCAACTAGCACTTCCACCTACCATGGATAAATTACAAGATGTCTTTCATGTATCCCTCTTATGGAAGTACATACTGGACCCTTCACATGTACTTTTTTCTGAGGTGGTACAATTGGAAGATGATATTTCTTATGAGGAGCAACCAGTGAAGATCCTAGATCATAGAGAAAAAGTTCTACAAAATAAGACAATTCCCCTCATCAAGGTGTTGTGGAGAAACCACATGTTTGAAGAAGCGACTTGGGAATTAGAGGAAATGATGAAGCTGAGTTACCCACATCTGTTTTAGTGTGGTAAAAGGAAAATTTCGAGGGCAAAATTTCTTAAGGGGGGAATATTGTAACGACCCAAAGTTTCATTAATGGAAATCCCTCTTGATTTAATTAAATGTCTCTTTATGTTTATATAAAATGTCAACTTCTTTGGTTTTATATTATGAATTTTTACCATTTCTAATATATCCGTTGAACAGTGATCACATGATTAGTATAAATATAGGACTTTAACAAATCCGATTTACTCAGACAAAAGAAGCGATGTCCTCATCCAGTATAATTGCTCCATACGAAGCCCATTTGTCGGAGCTCGGAAAAGAGGTGGCATCCTTGGGCTTTGTTCTTGACCAAGCCCAAGCCGAGCTTCATCATGTCAAGATTGAACAAGACTGTCTATGGGAGAAGTGGAAGTTGATAGAAATTACCACTCGAGCGATGTTATCCGAGCAACCCCAAGAGTCTGTCACCATCGCACACCTTAACATTAGGTCTTATGCAGCTGTTTTAAGGGGTTATGTAACAAATCTCTATTAATAGGTTCATGTATATTATTTTTGTATATAATAATGAAAATACCTCGTCATTATTGATACATTGTAAATAGTTTTTAAAGTACAAATAGTGTTTTTAGTTATTATTTAATTAAGAAATCTATTTTATTAAATTAAGGGATTTTTGAATTAAATAATATTTTAATAAAATATTATTATTGAATTAATTTTTATTAAATATAAATGATCTTATAATTTTATGAATGCAATTATAATTTTTATTAAGGTTTGAAAGCCATTTCTTTCAAAACCCGTGAATTTTCGATCAATGTCGGTTTTTATTTTAAAAGTAAAAATTAACATATTTAGAAAATTATTTAGATAAAATAAATTTTATTTCTGGAATCAGGATGTCAAAAGTATCCAATGGTGAATTTTTCATAATTTTCCGAGACAGTCAAATTTTTGGGTAAAAATTAAATACCATTTAAATATATAATGTGTTTTATAACATCATAATGACCCAATAGTGATGTAATAAAATTATATAATATTTATGTTCAGGCAATATCTGTTTTACCATTAAAATAATATGATTTTGGGTTTGTTTTTGACTTACTTTTCAAAGCATTAATGGACCCCTCAAGACTTATTAAACACCTTGTCTTTTTAAATTGTTTTCCATGGGAGTTTGACTCACCTCCACATAATCAACCCTATTATTTTAAGAATTTAGGACTTTGGACTTATAAAATATTTTTTTCCTATTCCCTTTTCCAAAAACCATGGGCAAAAACCATGGTATGGTTTGTTTTTTGGATTAATTTAATATAAGGGGTCCCAAACCTAAATAATAAAGAATTCCATCACCTTTCCTATATAAACCCACCCAATCTCCCACTTCCTACTCACTCAAAGCCTTTGGAGTTTGTCTAACATCTTACCTACTCTCTCTATAATCCTCCTAAGGTTCCCTAAGCTCCCAATAAGACTCTCACAATCCTCTCTCTAGCCTTTGGAAGCACACTTCCAAGTAAGGGTTTTTTCTTCCTTCCTCATTTCTGTCCAATTTTCTTCATATTGTTATGCCATTTTAATTTCAATTATAAATGCTAGGGTATGGTTTCGAACCTCCCCCATACTTCTCTATTTATTTTTGAATGATGTTATACCCCTTTATCTATCATTAAATGCCTCCCATGTACACCCGTTACTATGCCGAAATTCCGAAAGGAACTTCTCTCTCCTCTTTTATATTCATGAAATACTTTTGTATCATGAATCTAAATTCCATTACAATTGTTGGGACATGTATCTATATAACCTCCTTAATGTAAATTACATGTAAATATGATGATGAACCCCTTTCTCTCTCATCAACCATTTTTTATGAATTCTTATGTCACGCCGTTACGCTGCTGAAATCGCACCGATTTTCTAAGCCAATGTCATTGTGTAGTGAATACCATGCCCATTTCTCCATCAAGGGTATTCACCTTTATGCACATTTACTTATTGATTATAAAGTTTCATGTATGAATTCCACATTCCTTTATCGTGGAATAAATGATTATGTTTTATGAATCCATGTTTTATGATCCATGTGGCACACTTATGCATGAAATGAAATGTCTAAGAAGGGTGCGCCCTTATAGCGCTCCAATGCATTGGGTAAAGTATAGTATCATGACAAGTCATGTGAAATGAGTTTTTAATCATTATAATTCACGTTCAATGAGGGTTTACTCATGCTTTATGTGCAATGAGGATTTACTCATGCTCCATGTGCAATGATCCTTGGCTCATGCTAATTCCATGTTAAGTGTTGTTGCCACATTTCCATGTTATGATTATCATGCTTTATCACGCCTTTATGTTCATGTTTCTCTTGTGCTCTACTAATATTACTATTGTCTAAAATGTATTGTACTCCTCATGTTATTCCATGTGTATTACCTTAATGGGATTTATATCTCACCCTTTTCTTATGCATGTCCTCAGGTTATCCCATGCAATGCTAAGTACGAGGGAATGTAGTGGTCATGTAAAGGAAGTTTTCAATAAAGATGTTGTATTTCATGTTTTAAGATTTTATGTAATGATCCTAATCCCCAAATACACTAAACCTCTCGATCTTCTTTATTTTATCAAGTGAGGTTTTATGTAATAAATCATGTTTAAGTTGTAATAAAAAGCAGGGTTGTCATAGTACTTGTTGTGTACTTGATATGTTTATTAAATTAAATTAAATTAAATATTTAAATTGAATGAAAATCACAACTAAAAAAAAGGCATATTACCATGGTTCAAAACCTTGTCAATAGGTCCCAAAAACGTGGCCTCTATCGCCGTGTTAGTAGGTCCCAACCTATTTCCATGGTTTTAACTGTGGCAGTAGCTTCCTATTTCCATGGTTTTGAAAACTATGGAAATATGCCTCAAAATTTTCCACCATGGAGGTTTCCCTATAGCCATGATTTAAACCTGTGCTATAGGAAGATATTTACATGGTTTTAACCTTGGCTATAGCCTTGGAAAACCATGGAAATAGCCTAAAGAAATAATCTTCCCACCGAGTTTCGATCCCTGTACCTCCTGTTTAACAACCTGCGACACTTACCAGTACACCAAAAAACACTTCACATATATATGTATATATTATGATATATATATATTAATAAAAACCATGGAAATATCCATGAAACTATGGTATTAGGCCTTCCCACCAAAAATGTTGTGGGAAGTTTTTTCCCCACGAAAGTGCGGGAACCCTATAGCAATGGTTTTGGAAAAATGTGGCTATAGGTATTCAAAAAAAATGTCCTATAGCCACAATTTTTGAAACCATGGATATAAGCCATATAACCATGGATATAGGCCATGGAAAGTAGACCTATAGACATGGTTTTAAAATCGTGGCTCTGAGATATAAATCCGTGGCTATAGGTCCATTATAGTAGCTTTATTTTCTAGTAGTGAATAGAAGCCTCACACCCCCACTCTCATTTCCTCCAATATAATTCCCCCTCCTTAATTCCATTTTCACTCTCCCATATAGGACTAGATCACCTCCATTCATTTTTTGATCCTCATATTATTCATTACATTTGAAAATTGTATGTTTCTAGATTTAAGTTTGAGGTGAAATTTGTTTTCATTTTTGAGTGAGTGTGACTATTATAGGATAAAATAAGTGGTACATATGTTTCTCCTTAAGTTTTTACAAGTGCACATGTGTCGTATGAAATATGAAATGACCAAACCATCTCTATAATCCCTGGAAATTGATTTTAATTTATTATTTTAAATTCAATAGCATTAATGAGACCAAATAGGGATGTGAGTGGTACTAAATGAGTTATGTTATGGTATTACAATTAATTAATACTTAGAACAAAAATATATTATTATTGTATTGTGAGATAAGATATAATACATGGTTATTAGACCTAAAAATCACTATATATTTCATTATTTACATGGGTTAAAACATTATATTTAATATATAATAATATCCCAAGGACTGATAGGTTCTTTTTCTTTAGAGACAAGAAACATAATCATTATATTATATAACACTTGACATCATTTCTTTTTAAAATAACTATACTAGACCATCTTATAGACATCTCATTAGTAAGACTCATCCTCATAACATGGGGAATGGAAACATAATAAAGGGGTGATATCCAATACTTAATAAGTGGTTGATTAACGATTCATCAAGGAATATTCATAAAGAATAAGTGAAAATATGATCATAAGTGAAATATCATAACATCATGATTGATAACCATAAAATAGAAGTGATCTTAAAAGTATATGGCATAAAAATATAATGACACAAAATATACATATGGGAACATAATAGCTATATAATGGATTAGAATCATTTAACATAAACCTTGAATCATGATAGCATACAATCATAATAAATAATATCCTTTATCTATGGAACAAACACTATCATAGAAAAACATTAATTTGAAGAGGCACACCATCAGTGCCCATACTAAGGAGAAACTGAAAAGAACTCATGAATACATATCTCATGATATATCAACTCTTGAAAATTTCATTAGAGGGATATAACAGACCCAACCATATTATGTTTATAATGAGACCACCCTTACTTTGTTTATAATGAAACCACCGGTCCTTGGTTTATAATAGAACAACCCATAACACATACATACATATGTTTTCCACTTAAAAAACATCCATGTTTCACATAAAAAATAACACATGTAAATAAAATGGGTTTCATAAAACAACCAAATGGAAATCATTCAATTTTTATAAGGAAACAATGGAAATAAAAAGGGTTTTATAAACCATTAAAAATGTATAAAATAACTTCATGAACTAAAATTGTTTGATAAAAAAACATGATCACCCACAATAGTCACATAATAAAATAATAGTATAGGGTGAAAAAATAAACATAAATCCATTTAAGGTAGATCATTTTGAATATAATGAACATAAATTCATTTAAAGTTATCATTGAAAAAAATTATTCATCATCATAAAAGTACTAGTTATGAGTCAAATTTAAAAATTTTTCTTTGTTTTTAATAAAAATGAAATAAAACCTTTCATGAAAATGGAATTGGTCCAAAAACAACTTTTTCTTTATAAACAAAAAGAGAAAATAATTTAAAAAGGAATTTCATGGAAAAATTAATTTTTAAATAAGAAATTTTATAACTCAAAGAAATATGACTGATTTACCAAGTCCCTTACCATTACCCTTTATTTATTGGATGTGATTTATCCTCATTAGAGAATTAATCATTGTTTGGAATAATCATGGTAATTTAAGAGATTAAGAAAACATAGTTTGACCAAGGTATTGTGGAAGTTAGATTGGGTTATGGTGGTAGAAAAATAGAAATGTTTTAAGGAGTAATTAGAAGGTGATTTATAACATTGAAGGGCTCAAGTGGTATCCTTTTATAAGAGAAGAAAAGGGAAACTTTGGAAGCACTCACCATTTTTCAGTATTACCATGAAAGTATTCATCATTAAATGGGTCAAAAATTGAAAAACTGTGGAGAGAAAAATGGGAGTTGGTCGAAACTCACATCAAAAAGTCATTTGATGACATTTTTTAATATGTTTTGTCCCTTTCCCCATAGTAATAGAATTTTTAACTGTTTTATTTTTTAACGATGTAAATATTTTCTAACCATAGTTATTAATTTTCATGAAATAATTAAAATAATTATTTATACCTAATTTTAAAATTAATATTTTAAATTTGAAGATTATTTAATCATATCAAATTAAAAAACGGGTGAAAAGTTAATTTTCAAATAAACCATCTAAATCATGTAAAAACTATTTTAAAAAATGAAGTTTTCAACTCTAAATTTCATTATAAGATAAACTTATAATTTTTACTTATTTTATGAAATAAATTGATTTATAATAAATAAAATGAAGGCTATGAGGATTTAAAGGAAATCCACATAAAAATATCACTTTGAAAATACCTCATTCAAAGAAAATATTGAAAATATTTTTTTAATTAACATCGCAATTTAGTTCTAAGAATATTTGACATAGGTTTTATAAGGTCAAAAAGTATATTAAAACTCAAAATTTCATTCCTTAAAAAATATTTTATTACTTGAAAGGTTTTTAAACTTATATTATACTCTTTAATAATAATAATGTCCCAAAACTATAATTTTCAAAAAAATCTTATTTTTGACTAAATATCAATTTTTTTAGAAAAATTAAAAAAATAATACTCTGAAAATTTTGATGAGAGGAATTTAAAAATAAATTTCATTTTTTTAAATTTACATTCTAAAATATAGAAATTCAATTTTTTGAAATAAAATAAAATTTAATGAAAATAGATTTTATTACCAAACCCCTTTTTCAATAATTGGCATATGAGTAATAGGGTTATGGATATCCTTGATTCTAAAGGTAACCAAGACCTAAAACTAAATGTTTTCCTGATTTTAGATTCTTTAATATCGGACTATACTAAAATTAGTCAAGGGTATTACCTTGGTCTTCAACTTTTCATACCTCCTTGAACCTTTGTTTTCCTTCTCTTCTCTTCCTTCACGAATAATAAAAAAATTAATTGTCTATAAATATTAAATCTTATTAATTATTTATCTTCTAAAGGTAATTGATTATAATGGTTTTCTATCCAAGTGTTTATAAATCTTAATTAACAATGTTATTAAAATATGTTGTGGTTTTCTTATGTTTGGGGTATTATGTAACACAAGTTTTCAAACACATTATCCATTTAAGGTGGAGGAAACATGGTTTGTTACATTCTACCCCCATAAAAATAATTTATTTATTTAAATTTATTTACATAGATGAAAAAAGTGACCTTAATTTTCTCTCATCACATCCTCAAGTTCTCATGTATCCACCATAAACTTATGATTCTATAATAGAACTTTTACCATATGAGTGGTCTTGTTTTTAGTACCTTTTCTCTTTGATATATAATTTTCATAAGTATTTCCTCATATGAGAGATCATTTTTCAGTATCATGGCTTATGATCTTATCACATGTGAAGGTTCTGGTATGTACTTTCCCAAAATAAATACATGGAACACATCATGTAATTGTGAGGGGATAGGAATAAGTATTAATATATATGTTAAAACCCTAACATGATCAAGGATCTCTAAGAGACCAATATACCTAGGGATCATCTTCACTTTCTTCAAAAATATCATAACTTTCTTCCAATAAGATATTTAAAGGAACACCTTATTACTAATTTCAAAAAATATATATTTTTGGAGATTATATACATAACTCTTATGTCAACACTGTTCCACATTAATTTGTCACTGAATGGATTGAAACTTCTCCATCAATTCCTGGACAACATCGGGAAATATCAACTTCCACTCCCTAACTTCATCGAAGAATATTGGAGTCTTGCATCTCTTCCCATTAAATGTCTCATATAGTTCCATAATAATGTTAAAAATGGAATCTTTTCTTATATTATAACTCTACGAAGGGGATGTGTTGATCCCAAAATACTTTTAAATCCATCAAACAAAATCTTAGCATATCATCTATAGTTTTAGTTGTCATCTCAGATTGGACATATATCTTAGGATGATAAGCTATACTGAAACTCAGTTCTGAATCCAATTATTTCCAATGACTTCTTTATACCTTGAGGTAAACCTCAAATCCAGGCATGACACAATGGATAATGATTCTCATTAAAGCCTCGCCACTTCCCTTATATATTCCATGGTGAGTTGATCATGGGATAAATCTTCCTTGATGGAAATAATATATGAATAATATTAAAGTAATCAACTACAACCCAATTTTCATTATTGTCTTTAGACATTTTGGGGAGTCCTATGATGAAATCCCTGGTGATGTTTTAATATTTCCATACTAGTAAGGGTACTTGTTGAAACAAAAACATAGACGTTTTTCATTCCTCATTAACATGTTGGAATACCAAGCATAAAGATGTGTATTATGTAATATCTATTTTCATACTATCCTAATAGAATTTTCACTTCATATCTCTGTACATATTTAGGATTCTTATGTGAATAATGAATCATGATCTATGAGAATAATTAAAGAGTTCATTCTTTAATTTTAAATTTTATGGTACACTTATCTAGGTTCCAAACCTTACAACTCTATCTTTACTAAAGTTGAACTTTGGAATATTCACTACCATTTTCTATAGATATAAATCACCTAACTAGGATATTTTAATCTTTACATAAATGGGATATTTAGTATTTATTTAGGAGATAGATGATTTATCTCCCCCTATTATGAATTCAATATTCATCCTCTAAAAATACATTAGTATTTATTATTTTTAAAACCTCATAATGGAATGATTAGCATGGTTTCTTCAGTTTAGAAAATCAGTTAACATATTTTATTTTTGTGAGTGGTAGTGAATTTATAATTCATAATATTTTATCAATTCAAACAATATACTTTGGTGCATATTCAATTCTATTTGTGTGAATATATATTTCAAGATCTTTTGATAAGTATATATATCATGGTTTTCTCTATAGAGATAATGTATCCAAATATTCAATGAAAATATCACCTATACCATCTCTAAATAGTGTATGAGAAATTTTTTCTCATGAGTTTTTAATTTTCATAAGGCATAATAATTTTCCTTCTAAATTTATATGAGGATACATCCCAATCTCTTATTTGAGTCATCACTGTATATTAAAACCCCTTCCACGGTTTAGGGAAATGAAAGTACAAAAGAAATGACTAAACTCTTATTAAGTTTCTTGAAACTTTCTTCTCATTACTCTACAAAAATAACTATACTCCCATCCATGTTAACTTGTTTAGTGTATTTGATATCTATGAAAAATTCCTAAACAAGCATTTTAAATGTCATGCTAACCTAGTAAAACTATAGATCATAGTTATAATAGTCAGCATGTGACATTATTCAAAAACATTAGTTTTTAAAGGATTTATATATATTCCCTTTGTGGTGATTTCATGACCTAATAATGATGAATTTTATATCTAGAATTCACATTTTCTAAATTTGGAACAAAACATAACCTTCCTTAATGTCATCAACTCAATCTAAAAATGATCTTCATGTTCTTCCTTTCCCATTGAGTATATAATAATATCAGCTTCAATGAAAACTAAAAAATCATTCAGGTAGTCCCTATAGACTATATTTATTAGATCATGAAATATGGAAGGTAAATTAGTCAATTTAAATAGAATCACTATAAACTCATAGTGTCAATACCTCTTTCAGAATTATGTTTTTGAAATATCATCCCTTATTAACCTTAACTAATTATATCTAGAAAGAATATCAATCTTCATGAAATATTGACCATCTTTACGTTGATCAAATAGGTCATTAGTATGGGTTAAAGGAAATTTATTCTTAAACTTCATCTTATTAAGCTAAAATTTTAAATGAAAAGTTTCATTAATCTATCATTATTATTAATATTGTGGACCAATGCTCCCTATAGTGAGGAATGAGGAAGATAAAACCCTTATTGAAATTCACTTTCAACTAATCCTTTATTTCCACCAATTCAATATTATTCATTCTATATGGACTCCTTGATATAAGAATAGATATAGGTATAATATCAATCAAGAACTCAACCTCAAACTCTAGGGAAAGACTAGGTAGTTCATATCAAAATACATCAGTATGTTTTCGTAAAATGGGCATGTCACCAATGTTGACATCCACCCCAATAATTTTAGTCAAGAGTTTCTCATTTTGGGTACCAAAACCCATGTTATAGAATACAATTCCAAGGTTAGATCATCCTTATGTTGATACTTGGGATTAGTATGATCTAGAATATGAAATGATACACCCTTATCCTAATAATTGATATGGTGTCAATATGGGTACTGCCAATCCATACCCAAAATCTCATCAAATTAAACCAAAGTTAGAAGAATTAGATCTTTATATTTCATCCTCCCATAGATCTAAATCTAAAAAGATTTATATATCTTAGATATGATCAATAAGACACCAGGTTTTTTATATATTTCGATATCCATCACTTAAGGTGGTGATTCCACATTGTTAGAAAACATGTGTGATATAAAATAATGTTATAAACAAAGATGTAATAGGGTATTTTTAGATCTAAAATAAAGATTAAGTGTACCTTTAATCACTTTATTATTATGATCTACCTTGGTAGTAGTGATTACTAATTCCCTTACTTGTTCCCTATATTTGCGAGGCTTCTATTCCCTATTATCTTTATTTTCCTAAGGGTAGTGAAATTTATTCATAGAGTGTTCAAACTATTTTAACTTAAAGGATTGTTGTGTGGGTAGATAATTAGTTGGGATCTTCTCCCCATCTATTGTGTTAATTGGTCACTTGTCCTTACTTCAGAATTTGTGGGATTGGTGGCCAAATTTAATACACCTAAAACACTTCCCATAGTCCTTTAATGAAATTACCCAGGTGCTTCCTCCAATAATTTTGGCAAGTAGGGGGTTGAAATTTAATACCTCCATGTGACTTACAATCTGTGCTCCCTTGGTATTTCACCTTCATTTTCCCTCCCCAAAGTACTTAAAATGCCTAGATTCCATCTCCACCTTTACCACAAATTGGAAAATAAATTTATGGCTTCCAAAATATCTTATAGATAACTCTTTTAAAAGAATATGTTTTAATCCACTAAATAAAGTATTAATTTTAAATTCTAGATCACAGATAAAATTAGAGACATATCTTGCAAGCATCATTGATTTTTCTTCATATGTATTAACGGATTCATACTTATTTTGTTTCAACTTAGTTAATTACATCTCTATCTTCATGGTAAAAGTTAAATAAAAATACTTGTTAAAGAACAATGTACTATATTCTTCCCATTATATTGAGTCTTCTTCTTCATTATTTATTTTATTATTAATAAGAGTCCACCATTGGTTGAAATATACTTAAAAATAGTAAATAATAAATGAAATAATCTTATGTTTGAAGCATTAGATAATGGAAAATATATCTTTCATTACATTTACCCATTTATTGATGATAAGTGGATTCAAATATCCACTGAAGGAGGGTGGATGTTGGCATATAAAGACTTAATAGAAAGTTTCTTCATCCTTGGTGAGTTTAAGTTCTCAATTTATTTCAAGTTACTATTCATATCTTTAGATATTTGAGTGAGTATTTTATTGTGTTGTTTTTCTCAAGATCCCTTCCCATTAGGTTGTATAGTGGGGAAATAATCACATTATCCCTCACACCCATTATTAACCCTATAAGATCTCATATTTTTTAATGTATGATTTCTTAAATTTTCAGTCTTTTGAGAGCCTATTATTGGTTTTTCTATCATTATAATGGTTTTACAGCTTCATTAGGTTTTTTTCGGCATATATTCTACATCGTAAACTATGGATTTATGGTGTAAACCAACCTTATGTTAGAGATATTATGTGGAAGACCACGTATGGGGTAGCCTATGTTGTAAATGAATATCTTACAGAATAAAATGTGAATTTATGTCATAAGACCTATGGGATGGCATGTAAAAAGGTATATTTATGGTGTAAGTTCTCCATTTATGTAGTAAATACCTCGCTCTATTTACGTAAAGAATAAATTTTCCTTTTAACCCTTTTTTACTTTTAACTAATTTTCTTTTCACCCTCTTGCACAATAAAAGAAACCTTCGTCTTTTTAGAGAGCTCATCCCTTGTTTGTTCAACCTAGGAATTAAGCCTCTTCCTCTATCTGGCATTTATTTCACTCACCACTAGTAATGTTTGATCCTTATCAATAAGAACTTAAATCATCTTGGATCATTTCATCATTTATCTTTTCATATGGAATTCTAAATCCATGCATTCTAATATTCCCTATTTTGGAGAGTTTAACCATTTATTTGATTTCTCCTATTTTAGTTCAAATTAGAGGAAAATAATGGATGAGGAATCAACATTAAATTTAAGGTAGGTGATCTAATTATTTTATCTTAAAGTTTAGTTGTATATAAATTTCATTGTTGTACCGAATGCCAGACTTCCTGAGTGTCACCTTTTAAATGAAGTTCTTCTTAAATTACTTATGTGGGCCTCTGTCTATATGAAACATGTCACCCAAAATCACTAATGAGGGTTGAGGACCCCACATATGACCACCCCTTTGGTGTGTGACCAAACTAGACAAAAAAACAATGAGTTTACTGTTAATTGAATCAACTTATGAGGTGTGTTATTTACCCCTTGTAGTAGTGAGGTTATAATAAGTTAATCGCAAAGGGGATTAATTAATTATATAGAAGTATTTATTCCATTCTAGGAATTTTAATTATAGGCTGTGAAATTAAAATACCTTATGTGGTGAGTTAGACTTAGCCTTTATAAATGATATGGCTCAAATAGATTAAATGATATTTTAAATGGCGTGGTTAGACTGGGAGCCCATGAACATCCATTATGACATTCCAAGGGATATAGATGGGTTTTTAACTCATAATTCCATAGACTGACTCATCTGACATATTGAATTAAGATAAATTATGAAATGGATTTTTATCATGTCATGAGAGATGGTTTCTTATATGAATTTCATCAATGAGAACACTTGGTGAGTAGATTAAAGTATGCATTGAGTGAAACTTGGTTTCTTGGTTTGGAATTCCATGGATAGGTTAATAGGGTGGTTCACTATTTTATTTCACCAGTGAAACATGGTTTTATTATATAAAATTCTATGGATGGTATCAAAGGTAAATGTCTTTATACCATGCCTAGAGTGATACCTGGGTTCCTATGAGTAATTACATGGACATGATTATATAGTGATGGGTTCATAGTACACCTGGAGAAATACTTGGGTTCCTCTTATGGAACACCTTATATAGTCTCTTGGTTTCCAATTAATTAATTTATGTGATTTACCATCCAATTCAGAGAACATACTTGGATTCAACCATTTCCGTACTTACATGACAACCTTTTATTATTCCTTAGTAAATTTTTAAATGCTATGGGATGTGTTAATCCATTATACAGATATGATCCATGGAGGATGGATTTTATATGAGCTGGGTCCTGAACCATTATTATAAATTAAAATCAGAATTTCGTAATCATTTAGATATATTTTTTCTTAGGCTAAATTAGTTGGTATCGATCGAGTGAACCATTGGGAACTCAGACTAACATAGGAGCTAAAAATTTAATTTATGGTTTAGATGATTACCTATAAACTTATTCTTTATATATTCATAGGTAGGAAGTTATTAGACACCATTTATGGTGGCATATTGAGTATACTATACACCTTGTTTGGGATGCCGATTGGTACCCAGACATACATCATGGATGCAGGTAGGGACAATGGAAAACAACCTGCTATGGTCTCTTGATTTTTGTATTGGATGAAAAATAGGGGAATATAACCGATCCTATGATCACAATGATAATGGATATAACTTGGGTCTTTAATTTATTTTTTATATCATGTTGTATATGTACATTCCTATGTCCATTGTAACACCTCGAGTTATTTTTAATTAATTTTTCTTGAATAAATTAATTTTTTTGATGGATTGCATTGAATGATACAACAAGTTATGATTTGGTTTCTTAACCCTAAGTTTATACTTAAATACACAAAATAGTTTGTGGTTGAAAAACACTATGTTGTCTTTTGTTACACATAATTCCAAGTTCCATATATTGCTTGCGTTACACACAAAACCAAGTTTTAGTGAACTAAAATATACTATTAAAATTATTATAGTTATCACCTATCTATTGGAATGGAGGGAATGAATATTATTAACAAAATCATGAAAATATAGTTTACATAGGTTTACATGATTCTTTCGTGGAAAATTAATTAAAAAATAAATATAAAAACCAATTATAAGTGAAATGTTTTTCTAAAAAAACTATTTTTATGTGTAAGAGGCGTTTTATCTTATGAAATTAAATTAATTACTATTTTTAGATAATATTAATGAAATATTTTTATTATTTATTCAATTAAATGTTTTTAAATTTATCTAATAGATTTTATAGTCATAATATAAGAAGAAATCTAATTTTACGAAAAAGCTATATTTTTCTAATGGTAGTTTTGCCACCTTTTAATGGCAGACCAATTTTAAAACTAAATTTTTACACTTTTATAAATTTTATTTTTAAGAATAAACTTAATTTTTGAATTTTTAATTTCAAAATTATCTTAGGGTGAATTTTTGGTATTTTTATGAGAAGTTTCATTATTTTATGAATAGTGAAAAATATATAATTTTAATTGAGAACTAACATATCATATAAATAATTTATAAGGATAAATTATAATTTAAATTGGTTTTAATTTCATGATAGTTATATAATAGATCTATTAAAATATTCTTTTTCATTGTAATATTTTTTTATATTTAATTTTTATACAACAACTTAGTAAGATTTAGAATATATTCACTTTAAAAACTCACTTTTTTATCTCGTTTATGGGATTAATATTAAATTAATTTCTTCCACTTTTGTGATTTGAATTTTGAAAAATGGAATTCATATTATTTATAAGAATAATTTATACTATCTAATAAGTTTGACTTTTTTTTTGAACAAAATTATTAGTGAAAACAGTTAAAATTAATCATAGTGATTAAGAGAAAAATGAGTTTACTAAGGGTCTAAACTTTAAACTTAAGGGAAAAAAGAACCTACAAACGCGTAAAAAATCCATTTTATTTCTATATATCAACCATATAATCTCTTTGGTCAAATTTGTTTCATTACTTGAAGAATATATGTAAGGAATACCCCCAATAATGTTTACCTTTTTGTATTTACAAGAATGAAACTCCCCCTCCACTATAAAAGGGAACTCAACCCCCCACACCTAACTTATTCCCACCTATAATTACTCTTGTATCATCAAAAATATTCCCAAATAATCATCCAAAATACCTCCTCTCATCATATAATCCTCACTTTTAGGCATAAAGAAATCTAAGGAAGTCCTTTGGTGCAAACCAAAAGGAGTTATTCAAAGAAGGGGTAATATTCTTCAATGAGCGATTTTTTTATTTCTTTCTCCAGACTGTAAATTATTTTTATATTATTATCATATAATATATTAATTATATTCAATATAATGATATTTTTTCATGTTAAGGTAATGACCCAAACCTTCACATACTTTCATCAAATGGGATACACAATCATCATTCGTGTGTAGGGTGGACTACTGCCTCGCAAACTGATGTCATTCGTTCTTCCATTACCACCTTTCAAGGTTAAAACTAATGATTTAATTTCTATTTTTATATAATATATATGATATTTTTGATTTATTTATTCTTATATAATTATTATAATATATACCTTCCTTATTTTTCTTTTTGGGGAATACAATAACATCATTTGTGGATGTATGGACAATCATGCCAGTGAACATCCCTTGAGAAAGGATGGGATCATGGATGTGTCTATAGATGATGAAGGAGGACCAAGGTTAGGTGATGATCTCACAACATCTCCTTCTTCTAGGACCCTATGTGAGGAAGCAATCTCCTTCTTCTGGGACCATATGCGAGGAAGCTACTGTTTCTCGGAAGTCGTCTATGTTTTCTCAAGTTAACCCAAGAGACAATAATATTCTCCATCTGCTGAAATGTGATTTGGTCATTTCATGATCATATGAGGATATTGTTTTTCCACTGTGTGATATTAGGGTTTGTGCAGGACTGGACCAGGAAGGGGTTTAGATGGACAAAAAGGGGTCTACCCAGATGCTTCACATGCATTGTAGATGGCTCCACCAAATCCATCCAATGATAATACAGTGAATGGGGATGTCTATGGGGGATGAATACACTGGTGTGGATTCATAATGTCTAGTTTTGGAGGACACATCAACACATTTCCAATTCATGGGTTGAGGCTTTGACTAGACAGGAGCTCCAGAAAAGTTACAGCAGGTCTCGCAATTTAGAATTTCTTATGCAGAGAAGGTTTATTCCGGAGGACCGATTTCAAATTCTCTAAACTGGTTTGCAGTGTTAGGAGAATAGGATGGCCATGATAGTGGGGATTCTAAAGAGGTGGAGTTATCACATGGAGAGGATCCATTGGTGGATGTGGTTTTTTTCTCAAGAGGACATGGACGATGCTTTGGAATCCACTAAGTCCAAGGAACTTTTCATTGCGAAGGAATATATTAGATCCTCTTTGCGGAAAGGTAAGAACACTATTGTGGATTACGATGGCTTCATTATGAAAAATTGGATGGCACGACCTAGTAGGGATTACTCCAAACTACCTTTTCCTCCTATTATTAGATCCACTAGCAAGGGTAAGCTGGCCACAAAATCTCCTACCAATGTAGGCATCTCCCCATCAAGAAAGTGTAATGGTTCTGACAAGAACAAGGTTGTTGACACCTCCATCGACCCCATTTCCATAGGATGCATGGATACTGGCCCAGTCATCCCCTAGGATGATAAGGCAATTATGTATGTAGGACTAAAACGTGAGGCAAGATCCAATGAAGAAATGGAAGAGGAATCTTTGGGCATTATGGCGTCGAATAATATGGGGGAGGTCCCTCCCGATGAGACATTGGAAGTTATCATACATTCCGAGGAGGAGATTTTGGAGAAATCGCTGCCATTCAATGCCTCAAAAGAGGATAGAGATAAGATTTCTGAGAGATCACTCGATGTGGAAACTTGTAAGACAAAGATGACATGGATTGACAAACAAGCTCATATTTTGGAAAGAGAGTTCAATTTAGGGAAGTTAAGCATAAAATAGTTCATACAGACATGGGAAAAATTAGCTATTTGGTTCGAGGACCTCATCAAAGATGACCTTGATTTAGAGGTAAATGGACTTTTTTGGAAACTATATAGGAATAATGCGTCTAATAGGCTTAAAATTGATTTCAATGGTTTGTCTATCTATTTTACTGTTTGATGCTATGTTTTTATACAAACTTGGGTTCTCAATTTCCCTTATAAGTGATAGAAAATAAAAAAGTAATTTTCAGGTCAGGTATGGACTACCACCTTCTTAAAGTGATGAAATTTGTTCATGATTTACATGGAAGGTATTAAGAATGAGTGTATTAAAAATATGTGAAATTTATAAAATAAAAATAATGTTTTTATGATAATAAATATAAATCAATTACTTTTCTTTCTTTAAATATGACAAGAAATTGGAAACAATGTTCATGTGTATGTATGACCTACCTTCTTCATTAACGACGTATTTCATTTTCTATTTATATATTTTTCAGATTATTATAAATACACATATACTGAATATATACGATATTTCTATCATGGTTTACATTCTGTAAATTAGGAAATCATGATCTAAGTAAGTGGGCATAGAATTAAAATTAAAAACATATATGAAAAAAATTGGTTATTACTAGAAAAGTTAGGGAAGATCCCTTTTTATTAAAAAAATAAGAGGAAAAGTACAAATGGAATATGGATTGAGTCATAAAATCATTCATTTACTCATTCCAAATTAGACCAAATAAAATATCAAATGTCCTAAGAAAACTGATAAGAAGAATCATAATCATCATGCTAATCAAAATCATATTCTGCTAGACCATGAGACCTTGTGATCATAGTTAGATTCAGATATGAGTAGTACTTCCTACACCTTGATTTTCTAGGAGGAAAATTTTGGAGACCTTCATCATCCACAACAAAAAAATTTCCTTTTGAAAAATCCTGAATATAGGAAAATATTTTTGAGAGTCATCATCAATATTATACTACCTTCCATGGATGTCCTACACTTAGATTAATTTAATAATTTACTCTTGGACCTTTGAGATATTTTCACCATCGCTCAGAATTTTTCTCCCCTTGATTGCAATAGTAGGGTCCTTCATCTCCATTCTGAAATTCACACATGGATTCAAGTCACCGTCATCTTGAGCATTCACTCCATGATCAGGCACTAGAGCCAAGGCCAAAATTGACCCATATCCAGTTAAGGCAGGAATACTTTCATCTATTTCATAAGCTAACAATCCTTATTCATTATCCTTAGTCACCTGAGTCTCTTGAATCAGTTACTGAGAAGACTCTTCCAATGCTTGTGAAACACCAGTGCTTCCATGCTCCTTACCCCTATCAGGGGGTGATTTCCTTCCACAAATAAAAACATCTTTATTATGGATTGTATTCCTCCACAACTTATTCATACATGAATCCTCATGATTCCCTTTTGAAGAAAAAGAGGAGCATAAAACATTTTTACAACACATAACTTTAGCATGACCAATAACCTGATAGTTACGATAGAAATCAAGTAATCTCTAATATTCCAGTTTTAGAGATATATTATCATCCACAATAGAAGAATATATATTATATATTAGGTAATAACTTAGGTCAACCTCTACCAGTACCCTAGAATAGTGTTCAAATTTCATAGCCTTAGTGTTCCTACACATTTTAATTAGAATTTCCATAGTATAAGAAACATCAAAAAGAATTTTAAGATTCCATAAGATCGTGTGAAGATAATTTTTTTTGATATATACTTGAGCCCTGGTATTTTTTATAGAAGAAGGATTGAAATGAAAGTCTCATTATTGAAAGAAAACTAGAACTGGTTTTAGTCCAATTGGTTTAATCTGACAAGCTCTTTGATTTAGATCCACAGATGATAAAATAATGTGAAAGTATCTTCGACCCATATGAATAAATTTATATTCAGAAAACCCGATATAGAAGTTAGTTTTTGAACCAAATAATTAAGCTTCCAAAATTTTCCTCCATCAGAAAAAACAATCCTGGAAATAATGGGGTCCTCACAAAGCTTAAATATTTCAAGGATAGCCTCCTTATGAGTAACCACATGAGCAGTATCACCCTTTCTCACAATTCATTCAATCTCACCATCACACACAGACATGAAATGTCATCTACTGAAATCTCTATCAAATCCCAAAGGGTACCTTCAAGAGTCTCTTGTAGCTGTAAAATTAATAGATCGGTCTACTAAAGTGGAGGTAGCAGGACAACCACAACCACAACCATTGGAGTTGCAACAACCATGGTATTAGTACACACTGTTTCCCCATCCACCAAGAGGCGATTATCATTAGCCTTTAATACAGTAGTCGAAAGCGATATTATCATTAGAATATAATATCATCTGGGATCTCTCCCACACATAATAGAAATCCTCCTTTAATATATCCATAAAAATCCTTAGAGTAGTCCAAGGCACACCCTCCTCGAATTCCACCACAACCTATCCCCAGTCAGATTCAACATGATGAACACCACTACCCACTGAAAATGGATCAATCTGCATAGATTTGTGGGTTTTGTCAAAACTAGTGACCACCACTATAGTTTTTATTTGATCATTGGCTTAGCAAACAATATCTCTCACAACCTTCATATTCAGATCTTTCCAATGTTTCGTGACATCCGTAGTCTCCTGCTCGGAGCTACACGAAGCAGAAGTCACCACCTGAGGGATGATTGCAGAAGCCTCGCCACCAACGAGATAACTTAAATAAAGAGATACAAGAGAGGGTGGAGCATCCATGTTCAAAACCCTAACCTCACAAGACACTCGATCTGCTAGAATCACCATCAGGGATACGCTCCCGATCCCTCGCCATTTCAACAAACAAAGTAGTTATTACCCGAAACATAAATTTACATGGAATTATTAATAAATGGGTAATGTAAATTCATAATCAAATATTATATGGTATGATATATAATAATATGGTTTTATGGTATATTTTATTTTTATTATATTGGATGTTTTAACATGTATGAAGAAAGTCAAGACTTAAGGTAAAAGGATTTAGAGTCACGCTTTTATTTCTGTGAGACATATGCCATAGTCACCACTAGTTTATTTTTTTGTTGCATATAATTTCCATGAATGAATTTTATGATTATTATCCTTATATTTATGTTTATTTATATACCCATTTTATGATCTCTCTTTCACTGGGTTTATGATTCAAATTTTTTCAAATCAGTAAGGTAATTTTGTCTCTATTTTTCTTTTTTGAGACACTTATTATGTTATGAACCTAGATTATTTTATGATGTTTAAATAATTACATTTGACATGTTTTATCATGTATCTCTTTATTTTCATTATATTTTAATATTAATTTAAGGTTATTTTTGTAACACCCCTAAACTATAAATTACGAACATTGTATTTAGTAGCTTACATGACACAAAACACCAATTGTAAAAAGGAATATAATATCCCAAGACATTAAGATATAATTAATATTTTAAATAAATCTATTATATCAATTTTAATTCATGTAAAACTATGTTATCTTGCGTTACACGCAAGAACAACTTTGTTTTTTTGTTTTCATTACACGCCAGACCGAGTTTTACCAAGCAATAATATATTATTATTATTTAATATAACAAGATACAACATAACTGTTAAATTTATGGTTATGAATATGATTAACTATATTATTAAAATATATGGTTTAACTTATTGGTTTCAAATTAATTGTAAATAAATATAGAAACTAAATGAATATAAATGGAATAATTTTATAGAAAGCTATTTTTATGCTCCAAAGGAATTTTACCTTATCAAATTAAATTAATTTATATTAGTGAATTTTATTTATATAATATATAAATATATATTATATATTCCATAAAATATTTTTTACACTCATCCAATAGAATCAACAGTTATAAGATAAGAAAAACCCAATATTACACATAAAAATGAATATTTTTTAAAGGCAGTTTCACCACCATTTAATAGAGAACCTATTTTAAATCCATTTTTTATAAATTTTATATGTCAAAATAAACTTCATTTATGAAATTTTAATGTCAAAATTATGTTATAGTAAATTTTGGTATTTTTATGAGAGATTTCATTTTTTTAGGAATAGTTAAAAATACTGGATTTTAGTTGAATACAAAATTTTCATTTCAATAATTTATATGGTTAAGTTATATTTTAAATTAGATTTAATGAAAAATATATCAATTATATATCCATTAATCTAATTAAGGCCATTATAATAAATTTCACTTTGAAATTCGATATCAAAACTTATAAAACCTTTGAACATTTTTAATTTAAAAACCCGCATTGTCATCCCATCCGTGGGATTAATTTTAAATTAATTTCTTCCACTTCTATGATTAGAATTTGGAAAAATTAATTCCATATTTTTAATCAGAATAATTTTTAATCTCTAATATATTTAACCTAGTTTTTTCCCAAAAATATTAGTGAAAGTGATTAAAATTAATTATAATGATTAAGAGAAAAATTAGCTTAACAAAAAATAAACCTTAAACATAAGTCCCAAAATATTCTAGAAACTTGTAAAAAATCTATTTTATATTCATATCTAAAACCTATTCTCCATTTAATGTAATGGGTGATATTATTGGATCAAATTGACATGGAAAAAACATGGGTGGGATTCCCTTTTCAAAAATTTACAAGAATGCCACTCCTCTTCCACTGTAAAATGGTACTCACCCCTCCCACTTATTCACCCATATCAAGCCCTTTATCTCACCCAATATCATCTCAAATAATCTATAATATACCTACCATAAAAATATTATCCAAACATTGGGCATAAATCCAACACAGTACTTCTATTGGTATAAACCAAAAGGAGTTACCCGAAAACTAGGTAACATTCTTCAATGATCACTTTCAATTTATTTCATTATCCACTTATTAAATTTTCCTTATTACATGTTTATATAATAAATAAGTATCCCAAATATTTTAATATTTTGTTATGATAAGGTTTCTATCAACACCTACACACACTTCCATCAAATGGGTAACGAACTTACCGATTCATGTACGGAGAACTACCGCCTCACAAAATGATGTCGTTTTTTTCATTTACCACCAATAATGGTTTGGAATTATGATGGAAAACTGATTCTATATGATATATATGATATTTATATTGTAATTTTACTTATAGAATTTTTATATTACTCGTACCTTCTTACTTTTTCATTTTGAGTAAATACGATAACATTGTTTGTAGACGTGTTGGCTGCCAACTCCTCAAAGCGATATGATACATTCACATATTACATGGAATGTATTGTGGATGGGTTTAATTAAAAATATGTGACCTAAATATAATATATATGATATTAATGAAATAATTAACTTTAATGAAATATAATATATCATTTTCTTTATTACCCTTTCACACATTGAAAAAGTGATAACGTCGTTCGTGAACGTGTGGACTACCACCTCCCCGACGCAATGTGATTCCTTTTACATAAAAATAATTCTATATATAAGTATATATGATAAAATAATATGGTATTTGTGATATAATGATAATTATGTAAAGTTAAATGTTACTTACCTTATTGCCATAATGATTATTGAAAAATGGGAACGTTACACACGCGTATATACGACCTACTGTCTCCATGATTGAAACAATAGTTCATTTTTCATAACCATAATTCATGATTGGTTTTAAAATTATAATTTATTTATAAATATGATAATTATTTCATGATTATTATTCTATATATTATTATATAATGACCCCTTTGACCATATTTTACCTATCAAATTAATTTTTGACATATAAACTTATTATGGTCAAAACACCCGACATAAATTTAATTGTTTAAGTAGTTGTTTAAAACATTGTTATAAGTTAAATAAAATTAATTATAAACATTAAAAATGTTATGAATCAAGTTAATAGTTAATTTTTATTTATTATTTAGGAATATTAAGACACACTGGACAAGTCAAACTCAAGGTAAGGGATTCTTGTCTCACTTTTTCTTCTGTGAAGAATACACCATTTTCAACAATTATTTTTTGTGTGGTGTATCTAATATCAATTTTAATATATTATATCCTGAATAATTTTATATTAATAGTATTTTAGGTTTTAATTTGAATTATATCATCAAAAAAAGTTTTACTTGAAAATCAAAATCTGGTAAAAATTAACTTTGCAATATCTCTTTCCATTGTGATTGTTAACATTCTCTTGAAATAGTCACATCTTTATGATCATTTTTATTGTACATTAAATTTATCTTTAATATTAATATTTTCATACAATGGATATTATTATTATATAAACCACATACCATTTTTATATATTGTGTTCACTTTGATAGTTATATAATTGTCTGGGGAATTATTGATAAATACGTATCTTTTATTCAATATAGATATCTGATAAGGGATTTTTTTTATAAATTTAAATTGATTATTTGATATATTTGGAATTAATTTTACTTAAAAGACATGGTTTTGGTATTTTTTAATTCTATACCTCTAGGTTATGGACTGGTTAATACAAGACCTATGATGCATCATTAGTCTAATGGGACGAATCAGTTGGCCAAATTAGAATACTTTAAACTGTCTTGAGAATAAATGTTGATGATAAAGGTATCATGTTACTAGGAAACTTTACATCCAATAACTAATCATTTAATTTATTAATAATTCATTCATTTTTATTATTATCCCTGGGAATTTTTCTTTAACATTATATATAGATGCATTTCATTCTCAGTTTATTGCTTAAATGGTAGGTGTTCTAGTTATTTACCTTATTGTATTGCTTATTCCTTATCCATTTATTTGAGTGTCATGTGTTCCTATTAATTTATCATTCCATACCTATTATTCTTATTGATTAATTATTTATTCCAATGTACTTACCTTTACTGAGCATTTCAGATCACCATTATTTTTATTTCCTTTCACCATGTTTTGAAGAGGAATCCTTTGAATAATTTTCAAGGATGCTGAGCTTTTATTTTTATTATGTTTTATTTTTCTATGTACCAATTTATTATGGGTATCATGTATGGTGTATTGTTTTACAAAAATACTAAACTGTTTAGTCCCTTGGGATTTGAAGCTTGTATCTATGAAAATGTAATATAGTAATGCACTGGATCTGGGCATCAGGGGTCAGGGTGTTATAATTGGTATCAGAGTTAGTTTAGAAACAAAAATGGAAACTAGATTTAGAAAACTTAGATTAGGGAAAGTAACCCTAAGATAGACATTGAAGATATGTATATAATAACATCCTATAATTTTTGTAAGGTAGAGATTATGTGGGTCTTTATATCAATATATCCATGTCTAGATATTACATGTGGTCATGATTCTGGAAGATATGTACCTAGGGGAAACAATTCTGAAAAGGTGTATCAGGCCTGACTTTAGGGTCAATTGGTACACTACAATGATCCTTAAAATTCACTTGGTTTGAACCTCATAGTTAATACACTTAGGATAATTCACATTTTCTTTAAAAATCATTATGAAGGATTTAAATGTAAGGATATCCTCAAAGAAACAATGTTTATGATTATGATATTGGATACAAATAAAATTTTCAATTTACGTTATGTATTTCACTAGTTTTGGGATTATAAATTATGTAACATAATGTTATGATCTAATACAGTATATTACATTATTTAGAAATGGTTCCTGGAAGGCATAATGACATCAATAATCATGAAAAATGTAGATATTTCCCTTCTGAGGAAACCAATATAGTTGGTATTAGAATTGAGAAAGTTATGGATATATTAAGGTATCTTAATTAGGTTATCATATATAACAGTTTTTATATGGAGCAGCCTTTTCGACATCAAGATTATCTTATGTTATATCACTTTATGTGACAGAGGCCCCCATTATTCAGTGGGATTACTGAACCAATGGCAGCTGAGAAACGAATTAAGTCTTTGGAGATGATATTCATAGAATTGGGGTGTGGTTAAAAGGAAAATGTTACACTTGTAGTGTATTATGTCAATGATGATGTCGATCAGTGATGGTATTTGATCCAAAATACTAAGGAGGAAGAAGAAATAGAACTTGTGGAATTGAGAACTTTTAAGGAGACATTATTAGATAAATATTTACCTCATGAGAAACAAACTGAGATGAAGATAAAGTTCTTTAGTTTAATGAAAAAGGAGAATTAAAGTGTGGTGGAGTATATAGCTACCTTTATAAGGTTATCGATGTATGATACTAATTTCATATGAAACAAAAAGTGAAAGATTGAAAATTTATTTGAGGTTCTTATGCAAAGTCTCATAATGGAATTGCTTTCTCAAAATTTTTCTTCATAAGATGGAATAGTTTTATCTGATTACAAGATAGAGAAATAATTATATAAGCCTTATGCATTAAAAAGGAATAAATAGAAGAAGAGAAATGAATATCAAATAACAGATAAAGAGAAAAAGGGAGGAAGTATTTTCCAACATGTGGTAATAGTGGAATGAATCACCATGGTAAATGATTGAAAGGATTGAGAGTTTTTCCAAAAGTGCAGAGAAAAGGGTCATCACATCAAGGAATATAAAGGGAAGAAGTAAAATACTTATATTCAGTGTTACTACAATAAGGATACATGGCATTATGAAAATGAATTCCCAAAGCATCAAGGGAATATACCTCTGAAGAAGTTAAGAGATCAAGGTTAATTATATGTTATTGAAACAAACTAACTATAATGTTTAATGTGATTATATATTTTGATCTATTAAATATGTTTCAAATTTATTTTATTGATTATTTTCTCATCATATGAATTATGAAATATATAAGGATTGTAATTCATTACTTTTTCATTAAATATTTGAGATCATATGTTGAATGGTACCAAGAAAATTGATTTAGTAGAAAGTTAAATTTTTTGGAAAATATATGGTTGAGGGAAATATAATTCCTAATATGTTCTTAATATTGAGAAAATGTTGTTTGGATAATGAAATGATTGATTTAGATATGTTATAACAAACTAAGAACATATTAGTGATTTTTTGAAAAACAATTACGCTATCATTGATGGAGTTTACAACACTTTTGGATTTATGTAATATATCCAATGACAAGTTTTTTACTTATATAATAAGGAAGAATGCATGTTTCCTATAAATATTTATGGTAATTCAAGTTATTACCATATTTCAAGAGAATACATGAGAAAGGTGTTCACATGTTTGGTCTTTGATGATTAAAGATATACTTCATGTTGATTGAATGCTAATGATTAGTTCATTTTTAAAAATTTAGAGATATTCCTTTTAAATTGTTGGATTATAATATTTTGGAAAAGATAGATGTTATGAAATGGTTTTAGTTGTTTATTGGATGATACTTTAGAGATTATTGTATTACTTCACCATATGATGAAACCTTTTCTAATAAAATAAGTAGAAATAGTGAAAGGAACGACCAAAGGATAATACTAGGCTTATAGAAATGCATCAAGTAAGTATATTTACTTATATTCTTACTTAGTGAAATAATTTCTCAACTCTAGGAAAAGGTTCTTGAAACAACAAAGTAGTCTTATTATCATTATTTTTTAGGATTTAAATGACCTTTATTCACACTTATGGTTTATGGTTTTACGGTAAAAAACATTATCATAAACAATCTGTTTATCCCTCCCCATTATAACTTGATAGTTATATTTTTCTTCCATATCCATGCTTTTACTACTGTTCTCCTATTCGAAATCATACTTTTGTGGTAACCTTTGCATTTCCCTTTCCATATTTTTAAGAATATGTATTGTTAACCCTATTTACTATGTGGGGTTTTCAACAATAGTATTTTCAAATATGAATACCTTGATTATCGAGATCAAATTTCAATTGTGAGGATGCAATTTAATTAAGGTGGGGAGAATGTAACAACCTGAAATTATAAAGTTAGAACATTGTATTTAATAGGGTTTATGATAATAAACACCAAGAATAGAAAATAATATAACATCCAAAGACTTTAAGATATATTAAATATTTTAAATAAATCTATTCTATAGCTTGTAATGAACACAACACTGAGTTGGCCCACATTAAATCCAAGAATTACTTTGTTCATAAGTTTGTGTTACACTCAAGACCGAGTTTTACTGAACAACAATATATTATAATTATTTAATATAATAAGATACAACCTAGCCATTAAATTTTTGGTTATTAATATGATTAAATAGCTTATGAAAATATAATATTGAATTAATTAGTTACAAATTAGTTAGAAATGAATATAGAAACCAAATGAATATAAAATGAATTATTTAATAAAAATCTATTTTTATACTCTAAAGGTGTTTTATCTTAATAAATTAAATTAATTACTATTAGTGAATTATATTAATGTAATATATATATATATATATATATTATAAATTCAATAAAATATTTTTTACATTCATCCAATATATTTGATAGTTATAAGATAATAATAAACTCAATATTACACATAAAAATCAATATTTTTATAAAAGAAATTTTACCACATTTTATTAGAGAACCAATTATAAATACAATTTTTGGAACTTTTATAAACTTTATATTTAAAAATAAAATTAATTTTTAAAAATTTAGCATCAAAATTATGTTAGAGTTTATTTTTGGTAATTTTTTGAGAAGTTCCATTTTTTTGATGAATAGTGAAAAATATTGGATTTTAATTGAAAAATGAATTTTAATCTCAATAAATTTTAAGGATAAATTAAATTTAAAAAGTATTTTAAATTCAAAATATATAAATTATATATCAATAAACCCAATTTAGGTTTTTATAATAAATTTCACTTTGAAATTAGATAGATAATCTTTTCAAACTTTTGAAAATTTTTACTTCAAAAACCCGCATTGTCCTTACATTTGTGGGATTAATTTTAAAATAATTTCTCCCACTTCTATGATTAGAATTTGGAGAAATGGATTAATTATTTTTAATCAGAATAATTTATAATTTATAATATATTCAACTTAGTTTTTTTTACCAAAAACATTAGTGAAAGTGATTGAAATTAATTACAATTATTAAGAGAAAAATTAGCTTAACAAAGGACTAAAAAATATACATAAGGCTCCAAATGACCTAGAAAATTTTCCAAAATCAATTTTATAGTCATATTTATAACCTATACTCCCTTGTATTGAATTTTTAACATCATGGGAGCCAATTTACTTGGAAAAAGTGTAGGTGGAATTCCCTTTCCAAAAATTTACAAGAATTCCACTCATCCTCCACTATAAAAGGCACTCCCCCTCCAACTTATTCATAACTATAAATACAAATTTATCACAAAAAATATACTAAAATAAGCTACAAAAATACCTAAACTAAAACTAAAATCCTCACCTTGGGTATAAATCCAACAAAGTCTTTTGGCATAAACCAAAAGGAGTTACCCGATAATGAGGTAACATTATTCAATAATGACTTTCATTTTATTTATTTCTCCAATCTTTAAATTATTCTTATTACATGTTTATATAATAAAAACAGTATAATAAATATACTAATATGTTTTTATGTTTATGTTTATACCTAAAACTATACACAATTCTATAAAATGTGTACCAAATTTACTGATTCGTGTATGGCGAACTACCGTCTTGTGAAATGATGTCATTTATTTTTTCCTTTACCACTTCTCATGTTTATGAATTATGATGGAATTTTTTTATATGATATTAATTATATTTATTTTTTATTAATACTTTTTAATTATAATATAACTCATACCTTCATGATTTCTATTTTTTTCGTAAATACGATAGCATCGTTTGTGGATGTGTGGACTACCGCCTCCTTAAAGTGATGTGATACGTTCATACATTACATAGAATTTATTAAGGATGGGTTTAATTAAAAATATGGGGAATAAAAAACTTATATATGATATTAATTATATAATTACCTTTCTATAAATATAGTATATCATTTTATTTATTACCATTTCACACAATGAAAAAGTGATAACGTCATTTGTGGACGTGTAGACTACCTCCTCCCCAAAACGATGTGATTATTTTTACATAAAAATAATTATATATATAAATATATATGATTAAATGATGTAGTATTTATGATATAAGGATAAATATAAAAGGATAGATGTCACTTACCCTCTTTCTATAATGATCATTGAAAAATGGGAATGGTACTCATGCGAACGTACAACATACCGTCTCCATGATTATAACAATGGTGACTTTTTCATAACCACATTTCATGATTGGGTTTAAAAGTATATTTTATGTATAAATATGATAATTATTTTATGATTATTAATCTGGATATGTTTATATAATGAACCCTTTGACCATAGTTGACATATCAATGTTATTTTTGACATATAAATCAAATATGGTCAAAACACCTAACATGAACTTAATTGTTTAATTATTTGTTTAAAACATTGTAATACGTGAAATAAAAGTAATTACAAACATTAAAAGGGTTATTAAGTATGTAAATATTTAACATAAGTTTATTACTCAATAATATAAAGACACACGTGATAAGTTAGACTCAAGGTAATGGATTCTTGTCTCACGTTTTCTTCCATGATCCATACACCATTTTCGACACTTGTTTTATTTGTGTGGTGTATTTAATTCCCCTATTGATATATTATATCTTTAATCATTTTATCACAATTTTATTTAAGGTTTTAATTTTAATTATCTTATCCAAGTGGGTTTGATTTGAAAATTACCAAGTGGTAAAAATTAACTTTGTAGTATCACTTTCCTTTGTGTTTTATAACTTTCTCTTGAAACAATCACTTCTTTATGATAATTTTTTTGTAAATTACATTTATCTTAAATATATATATTCTCATTAAATGGATATTATTATTTCCTAAACTGTATACCATTTCTACATATGGTTCTCACATTGAAATTTATTGGATTAACTGGGGAATTATTAATAAATTCGTATCTTTTATTCAATACAGATATTTGATAAGGAACTTTAATTATGAATTTAAATTGATTATTAGATAAATGGGGAATTATTTAGACATGAAATACATGGGTTTGGGACCTTTTAATTCTAGATTGTATATGTTTGGGGCTGTTTAATAAAAGACCTATGATGCATCAGTAGTGTACTGAGACGAATCAATTGGCCCAATTAGAATAATTTAAACTGTCCTGAGAATAAATATTGATGGTAAAGGTCTCATTTTACTGGGAAACATAAATTCCAATAATTAATCATTTCCATTATTAATAATTCAGTCATTAATATTATCCATGAGATTTTTCTTTGACATTATCTATGTATGAATTTTATTCTCATTTTACTGATTAAATTGAAGGAGTTTTTGTTATTTACCATATTGTATTGATTATCCATTATCTAGTTATTTGAGTGGCATATGTTCCAAGTTATTAACCATTCCATGTTTGATATGATTATCAATTCATTATTTTCTATACTGTACTTAACCTTAATGATAATTTGATATCACCCTTATTTTTATTTCCTTTCCATAGGTTATGAAGTGGAATCCATTGAATGAATTTCAAGGATTCTGAGATATTTTTTTTTATGTTTTATTTTTCTATTTCCCAATGTCTTATGGGTATCATGTATGTAATCCGGTTTAAAAAAAAATAGGTATACTATTTGGTCACTTGAGATATGAAGCTTGTATATATACGAATATAAAAATGTAATACACCAGCTCTAGGATTATGGGGTCAGGGAATTATAATTATATCCTGGGGAATATGATTAATTGTTTCCAAAATGGTGGGAGTTTATTGATACAATATCTTTATTTATCACGATTATTTATGATTATGCTTCCATTAATAAAATATTATGATCCATATCTCAAGAAATCTTATGGATTTTCTTATCATCTAGTTATTAATAACATATTCATGAATTGGTACCATTTTTTCACTCTTTAGTAATTAATAATGTTAAGAAGATTCTTTTAAAAAAATTAGACTTAATTTCACTCTTCAGTCAGAAATCTGTTTTATTCAAAAAACCATTTTTTTAAAAATTATTTCAAAAAATGTTTTTAAATGATATTTTAAGAACATATTCAAGGAAAGGGTTTTTAAAAATGTATTATATTTAAAAAAGTGTTTAATATTTTTTTCAAAGCTTCTTTTATAAGTTTTCAAAGTTATTTTCAAAGAAAAAGGTTTTCAAAATGTTTTATGTTATAAAAAAGTGTTTTTTCAAGGAGGAAAGGATATTTTCCTCAAGAATTTTTTTAAATGATTTTTAAAAGATTACTTCAGAGGTTTTAAAAGTTATTCTAAAAGAAAAGTATTGTGAAATTTTTTTATGTTTTAAATATTATTATTTTCAAAGAAGAGTAATTTTCTTTAAGAATAACCCCAAGTGTTCTTTCAAAATCCTTCTCAATCTAACATGAAATCCTTTGATATAGTTTATGATTTACTAGGGATATTATCCATGTATTACATTTATATTATTTCTATCAATGGTTTAGGTTTTTATGGAATGATATTTATGGAACCCATTTCTTTTCCACGAGTCAATCATGTTTCAAAGAGATTATTATGAAACCTATTTATTTTCCATAGGCTAATCATGTTTCAAAGTGATTAAAATGAATCCCATTTCTTTCCCCTGGGTTAATAATGTGATGGAAGAATATTTTTTTTATTTTTTATGATGATATAAATGTTATTTGTACTTTATTCATGTTGTGGTTCATTGAAATTACTTATACCATGGGTTAACCCAGATAACACAGGATAAGCCCATTACAAAATAACATGGGGTGGCCCATATAACATCAGTAATACCGTAACCACATAACATGGGGTGGCCCAAATATCACTTCGTAATCCCCTCACAACTTAACATGTGGTGTCCTAGATAGCTCCGGGTAATCTCATTATATCTTAAATGATAGGTGGGACCTATATCTCCCTCCAATTCATTGGATAAAGATTTATATCTAATGAGATAATGATGGAAAGTTGATGGTCTTGATCCATTATGGGAAGAAGGATTATCACGATCCACCATGGGAAGGTGTAACATGATTTGCTATAAGGAAAGGTTTTTGACTGGGGATGGTGGTGTTTCCCGCTAGTAGGTGTATCCCTCTTTAAGTGGATTGGAAAGTTTTGGAAATGATCCTTGAATTATAAAGAATGATTTTATATTCTTATGTGTATGAAAAAAGTCTATGTCTTATTCCCATGTCATGCTCTCATGACTTATGTTCTTTTATTTATATATGATTCATGTCTTATGATCTTCCAATATTTATTCCATGAGTCATGATTATGATTTTTGATATTCATAACATGATCTTCAAATGTTATTCTCATGTTACCATACCCTTATGTACATGTTATGTTTACGTATCTCCTTTATTTTTATCCTTACCGAGCATCTGATCTCACCCTTTCTTATGTTTCCTTTCCCGAGGTTATGAAGAAAGGTTTTATAAAGGAGTACTAAATGGGAAGATCTTTATGAGAGATTTGGAAGATCTTTCACCAAAATTAGAAAAAAGTGTTCCAAGTTTCCAAAACACTATACTATTATGGTCCTTAGGAATGTACCTTTGTAATGTACTGAATATTTATCTAAATTGATATAATATCCATTTATATTAATCTTGATTCATCATAGTTGGTATCAAAGGAAAGGTTTAATCAACCTTTAGAAACTATGATTGGAAAACTATAGCGATATCCCTTGGGATATTTCTAAGTATATATTATAGGGTTGTATATAAGGATAAGTCCAATGATGAGTTAAATTATAGACAAATATCCTATATTTTTGGTAAAGTATTGAGAGATTTATTTCCAAACAATTATATTCCTCTTTAGATATTATAAGTGGAAGTGTATCTTTATAGATATATATAGGGGTCAAAACACTAAAAACACTATAATGAGCTAGACTTGATCAGGAATTGGTAAACAATAACGATCCTTGCTGCACAAATGGAATGAAACTCCTAGGGGATATTCTTTGTAAATTCAAAAACCATTGAAGAACCATCATGAATTATTTAAATATATGATGAATATGAATAAAATATGATAAACCTATGGTGTTATAGATTAATGAATTAGGTGTCATTATTTAGATATCCTATAAGTAACTTTTCATGATTATATAGTTTTACACAATGATGAGTGTTTATTAAACTATTATTTTGGTTTTAGTTGATGGTTAAAACAAGATGAAATTATTTTAACATTTAATCCGATGGGATATTTGGTGACTATGAGAAACCAAACTGGATGATGACAGGAGAGAAATATATTTTGACTATTAAGAATAACCTATCACGATATATGATTTGCATTGTGAATTTTTGTGATATTACTAAAACATAAAATTAGATGAAGATTTAATATTATTAAAGTTAACATGGTAATAATCATAGTGTAAAAAAGATTTATCTTCTTACATATCAAGAATAAGGGAAGAAAAACCTAGAGGAATACCTAAAATGGAGTTGAATATGTTATCTATGCGAAAAATGGGTCATAAAGTGATGAACTTTCAAGGAGTTCAATATATTATCTATGAAGAACATGGGAATTAACCAACCCAATGCCTCGACCTATGAATTTTATTCTAAAACACTGAAATAACAATTAAATTACATTAATTAAAGTGGAAGGATTGAAGTATTTTTGTATTTGGATTCATGTTTTATGAAATATATAAGTATTTTTTAGTACTCGTTTCTCACTAAGGATATGAATGAGTGTGTTAAATGGTATTGATGGCCTAAAAATATGATTTAATAGAAATGATATATTTTATGGAAAACACATGATTAAGGAAAGATAACCCTTAATATATTCCCAATATTGAGAAAATGGTGTTTTATTTTTGGAAAGAGATGTTGGATAATAATAAAGTGGATAACACTGAATACCTTGGAAATATAATAATTATTTTCTAAAAAAATAGTTTATGGTATCTTGGATGGAGTTAGGGCATTCTTGAATTTAAAGAATCTATACAATAATCTTTAGAATAAGAAAGTATGCATGTTTTTAATAAGTATTTATGGGAATTTAGGCTATTAAAATGATTCATGAGAATACATGATGAAGGTATTCACATGTTTGGTATATAACCACTAAGAGCTACATTATGATATATATATATATATATCAGTGTTAGGATTATTTTGAGAAATCCAGTGACCTTCTTTCTAAAGTTTTAGATTTTGAACTTTTCAAAGGGTTACAAGGTTAACCAATTATTGAATAGTTTAAGTTAAACTTTGGATGAGGTATTACATATTAATGTATTATCTCAAAACATGAGGATTTATTAATATTAGACAACCTATGCTAACCATTTTGTTGTGATGTTAACTAAAGATAGATGGAATGACCTCTAATTCTATTTATAGATCACAAGAATGATAGATTCACCTTCATTTCTGAGATTAAGAGATAAAGTGGAAATTAATAGAGTCACAAACAAATAGTGATTTTGTGCATATGAAATGGAATAAAAGAAATTAATTATAACTCCTTGTGAAAATTCATGAACTTTAGGAAAAGGGTCTTGAAAAAAAGTTTGTTCGGTTATCAATATTTTTTATGAAATAAATTTCATTTTTAAAGCTTCTTTGATTTATATATTTTTTATAGTTAAAAATATCCTAATCGTGTTCTCTATTACTCTCCATCAATATTTGAGCATTAGTTTCTCCTCTATGTCAATGTTTTCACTTTCCACCTATGTTATCCTATATAGTAACCTTGTAATGAGTGACTTTGGGTAACCGTTATGTTTCTTAATTTATTTTTTTAATAAATTTTTAGTATTAATTTTTATGATATGGGTTTCTATAAATGGAAATTTCATGTACTAAACCTTAAATAGACCAGATTAATTTTGAGGGTGAAATTATTTTTAAGGTGGGTAGAATGTAACACCAGTAGTTTTTGTGAATTAATTTTCTTTGAATAAATTTACTTTTTTGATGGGTTTTATTTCATGCTACACTAAGTTATGATTTATTTATATTAAAAAAAGTTAATATTTCACTATAGAAAACACCTATATTAGCTTGAGGTATACACAATAGTATGTTTGGCTTATGTCACACACAATGTCGAGTTCCTTCAGTATCATGCGTTACACGCAAGATCTAGTTTTACCGAACTAAAATATCCTATTAATAATAATATTAAAATATTATTATAACTACCACCTAGCCATTATAATTGAAGGAATGGATAAGATTAAATAAATTATGAAAATATGGCTTATATATGTTTATATATTTATTTGGTGTCCAATTAATTAGAAATGAATATAGAAACCAATTATAAGGGAAATATTTTTATAAAGAAATTATTTTTATGAGCAAGAGGAATTTTATATGAATAAATAAAATTAATTAATATTAGTGGATGAGGTTAATTAAATTAATATATATTATATATTTAGTTAACATTTTTACATTATTCAAATAAATTTTATATGAATAAGACAATAACAATTCTATTTTTATTCCTGAGAAGTTATATTTTTCTAAAGATAGTTTTGCTGCATTTTAGTCATGAACCAGATTTAAAAATATATTTTGAAACATTTATAAATTTTATTTGTCTAAATAAACTTAATTTTTGAAATCATAATTTCAAAATAATATTTGGGTGAATTTTTAGTAATTTTCTAAGAAGTTTCATCTTTTTATGAATATTAAAAAATATTGAATTTTAATTGAAAGATAAATTTTTATCTAAATAATTAATAAGGTTATATTATATTTTTAATTACTTTTAAATTAAAAATAATTCAATAATATATCTATTAGTTCAATTCAAGTTATTTAAATATTTTTTATATTTAATTTATATTTAAAATCTTCGTAAACGTTTGAACATTTTTACTTTAAAAATACGCTTTCTCATCCCGTATATGTGATTAATTTTAATTCAATTTCTCTCAATTATGTGATTAAATTTTGAAAAAATGGATTGAATATTTTTAATCACAAAAATTTATAATGTGTAATAATTCTAACATAATATTTTCCCAAAATGATCAGTGAAAACTGTTAAAATTAATTAGATCGATTGAGAGAAAAATGAGTGTACTAAGGTACTAAACCTTTAAATTAAGTGAAAAAATTAACTAAAAAAATATACAACACCAATTAAATGGAAACATTTATACTAAATAATCTATTGGGGATAATATTATTCATTATTATAGGCACATTATGTATGGAATACCTCCCAAGAGTGTTTAACTTTTTTTGTATTTATAAGAATGCGACTCATCCTCCACTGTAAAAGGGAACTCACCCCTAACTTATTCAAACCTACGAATCCTTTTTGTCTCATCAAAACCCTGAACAAATAATATTCTAAAATATCTTCTCTAATACTATAATCATCAATTTTGGAATAAATCAAACTAAGGCAGTTATTTAGTGAAAACCAAAAGGAGTTACTAAAAGATGAGGTAACATTCTTCCACAAGCACTTTTCTTTTATTTATTTCTCCACCCATTAAATTATTTTTATATAATTATTATTTTAAAAAATAATAATCTTAAATATACTAATTTTTATATGTTTATGACCTAAATCTTCTCACACTTCCATCAAATAGAATACACAATCATTATTCGTGTGTAATGTGGACTACCACCTCGCAAACCGATATAGTTCGTTCTTCCATTAAAAACTTTCAAGGTTGAAAATAATTATGAAATTACTATTATTTATAAAATATATTTTATTTTTTAATTTATTTATTCTTATTTAATTATTATATACCACATACCTTCATGCTATCCATTTTTAGGGAATATGATAACATCATTTGTGGACTACCACCACCTCAAAGGGACATGATTCATTCACACTTTACATGGAATGAGTTAAGGGTGGGTTTTTAAAAATATTTTATATTTATGAAATAATAATGATACTCTAATGATAATATATATATATATATATATGTCATTTAATTTTATTTCTTTTAATTCAATAAGAAAATGGAAATAATGTTCTTGCATACATATGGCATACTGTCTCAATGAAAGGTTTATTTCATTTCCTATTTCAATATTTTTTATATTATTATAATTATGTATATATTGAATATATATGATATTTATTTAATGTTTTAAATTTTTTATATAAGTAAATAATTATCTATGTAATAGTAACAATAATAAAAATACAAATCATGTATGAAAAACAAAGCGATAATTACCCGAAACATAATATTACATGGAACTGTTAATAAATGGGTAATATAAATTTATAAAAAAATTATATTTGGTAAAATATATATTAAATTTTCTATGTTTTATACGAATAATAAACTTATATTTATTATTCAATAGGTTTTAAAGTTTACGAAGAAATTCAACACTTTAGGTAAGGGGATTTCTAGGCTGACTTCTATTTCTGCGAGTCTTAATTCATATTCACCACTCATTTTATTTGTGTGGTGTATATAATTACCATGAATTTATTATATTATTATTATATTTATATTTATTTATATTTAAATATCCATTTTATTATCTCTCTTTCATGGGGTTTACAGTTCAAAATTGACCAATTCTGTAAGGCAATTTTTTCTCAATTTTTCTTCTTTGAGACACATGTTATGTTACTCACCTAAATTATATTACAAGGTGTATATACTTCCCTATGAAATGTTTTGTCATGATTATAATTATTTAATTATAATTTAATATTCGTTTAATGTGATTATCTCATAGGTATTATGATTCAATGTTACCGAAGTGGTACGAGTTTATTGTTATAATCTCCTCATTTATTAGGACTGTTTATGATTATGCTTCTATTGATGAAATATTATGATAAATATCTCAATAAATCACATTCATTTTCTTATTATATGGTTATTCATGATATATTAATGTATTGGTACCATTGTTTTTACTATTTTGAACTTATTTATATTAATTATATGTTTTTAAAAAAACATGACTTTATTTCGCTCTTTTGTCATAAATCTGTTTTATTAAAAAAACTATGTTTTCTAAAAATATTCTCTATTTTTTTTAAATTATAATTTAAGCTTAATTTAAATGAAGATAATTTTAATTTTCTAAAAAAAGTGTTTAACATGGTTTTGAAATATTCCAATATAAGTTTTCAAACTTATTTTCAAAGAAAAAGGTTTTCAAAATGTTTTATGTTTTAAAATTAGTTTTTTAATGTAAAAAGAATATTTTACTTAAGAAATGTTTTAACCAATTATTAATTATTAATTAATAAGTTTTCAATTTAGTTTTCAATGAAAATATTTAATTTTTTTTACTTCTTACAAAAAGTGATTTTCAAAGAAATGTTATTTTTTCCTTAATAATTCCTTAAAGTGATATTTCAAAATCCTTTTACATCTAAGAAGACATAATTTGATATATTTTGTGTTTAAATAGGGATATTATTGAAGGATAGAATTCATATTATTTATAAAAATGGTTTAAGTTTTGATCACATTATGTTTATAGAACCTGTTTCTTTTCCACAAGTCAATCATGTTTCAAAGAGATTGTTATGAAACCTGTTTTTTCCATGGGCTAATCATGTTTCAAAAATATTGATATGAAACCCATTTATTTTCAATGGGTTAATCAAGTAATTAATGAATAATTATTTTTATGAGTTTTTATGATTATATTCTATCTATTTTTTACTTTATTCATGTTGTGGTTCATTGACATTACATAGACGATGGGGTGGCCCGGATAGCATCAGCTAAGACCATTATAGATTAACATGGGGTGGCCCAGATAGCACTGGGTAGGACCGTTACAACTTAACATGGGGTGTCCCATATATATCCAAGTAATCCCTTTATATCTTAAATGATTGGTAGTACCTATATCTCCATCCAATTCATTAGGTAAAGATTTACATCTAATGAGATAATGATGGGAAACAAGTTGATGGGATTGAATCACTATAAAAAGAAGGCTTAACCTAATCCACTATGGGATGAATGTGTAACCATATCCACTATAAGTAAATTACTATGAAAAGGGATGGTGGTGTGTCCTGACCAATAGGTGTAGGCCCCATTAAGTTCTCTAAAAAGTTTTGGCAATGAGCCTTGATTTATAGGGAATTATTTTATATACTTGTGTGTATACCACAAGTCTGTGTCTTATGACCAAGTCATTCACTCATGACTTATGTTATTTAATTTCCTTACAATTTATGTATTATGAACATCAAATAATTATTCTATGATCCCTGATTATGATGTTTGATATGCAGGGTATAATATTCAAATGTTATGCTCATGTTACCATACCCTTTTGTCTAAGTTATTATTATATATCTACTTATTTTTATCCTTAATGAGAGTATGAACTCACCCTATATTATGTTTCCTTTCCATAGGTTATTAATAAAGGATTCATGTAGGATTAATAAAGGAGAATATATTTATGAGATATGTTGAAGATCTTTCACCAGAATTAGAAGAACGTGTTCTAAGTTTCCAAAGACACTAAACTATTTTGGTCCATGAGAATTTACTTTTATAATGTGATGAATATTCATCTAAAATTATGTAATATCCATATAGGTTAAGCTTGGGTTTATATATTCTCCATGTACTCTCCCTTTTCTATAGAATTAATTGATCTTCATCATTTTTATGTGGAATTTGATCTTGTTTTGCTATTTTTTTAGAGTTTATTCCACTTCTTATTATTAGTCTGGATATTTTCTTCAATTGTTCCACAAATTAATATTATTATACTATTTTTCCACACTCTTATCATGAGGTGATATTTTACCCACCATAATATTATCAGACCCTACCTCTATTTTGGAAGCTTCTCGCATACGAGGCAGAGTGCTTGAGGCCATATGGCCACTGGTTTGGCTACATTTATTGAGTGACTTGAGATGGGATGTCATAACCTAATAACTTTGGGTTCTAACCATTATGATAACTAAAATTTATTTAACATGAGTAAAATAATTATCATTATAATTTTATAATAACATAAAATGAATTTAACCTTAAAACATCTTATTCTTTAAAACTATCATGTTACACTATAATTCTATTAGTTCAACCTATATCATTTTTTGTTAAACTTTAGGTTGGGGTTTCTCATAATTTTCAACATAATCCATCAAACTAACCATGAAATCAGTCCTTAAATTTTTTTTGTAAAGAGTATGAGATTAGCCAAAGAATATCCACTCAGGAGTTTCTATCCAAGTGTACAGTTAGTTAACTTTACCATGAACCATGTCATAGTTGAGTTAACACCCAACACACACTCTTCAGTGTTATTACCCCTAGGTACAAATATGTAAGATCCTTCATCCATTTCCCAATACATATACAATAATTTATTTTTTATAAAAACCATCTGCTCATGACTTTCCCAATATTTTAGGATATCATAATATACTTGGAGTCATCTCTATGGTTTCCACTATGGTTCTATAAACTTAGTTCTCAAAATATTTTCTTTAATCTTTCAGAGTCGCTAAAACTTCACTATGATACCAATTATAGAGACTCAATCTAAAAATTTATTTATTTGAAATCCTTTACATTATTTAAAACATCACATTTCATAAACAATAATATTTCAAAGGTTGATAGGTTTAATGTCTTTTGGGACAAGAAAAAATATGATTATATTTTACAATACATGATATCACTTATCTTTAAAGGATTTATACTAGATCAACTTTTAGAAGTATCATTAGTAAGACCAACACTCATAAATTGGGGAATGAAAACAAGATAATAGTGTGAAATCCAATTCTCAGTAATGGTTGAATAAAAATTTCATCAAGGGTGAGTTTATTAAAATATGTAAAAACATGATCATAATAGAAATATCATAACATCATGACTAAAAACCAAAAATCATAAGCAATATCCAAAGTTCTTGAAATAATAAAATAAGGTCAGAAAAGATCAACATAGAAACAGAATATCTATAACATAGCTTAGAATCATTTAATATAAACCTTGAATAATGAGGGCATAATATCATAATAAATAACATCCATTAATTTTGGCACAAAATTATCACATGGAAACATTAATTTCTTGACCCACACCATCAATTTACATTATTATGAGAAAATAAAATTTACTCATGAATTACTATCTCATGGGATATTAACTCTAAACTAATGAATTATAGGGATATAATAGTCCCATATATCTCATGTTTATAACATAACCACCCATCATTGGTTTATAATGGAACCAACCATCCTTGATTTATAATAGAACCACCCATCACTCATCTATACATATGTGTTCCATGAAAAAAATAATTCACATTTATTATCATAATAAACCCATGTATATAAATAGGGTTTCATAAAAAAAATATGTAGAAAAATTTATATTCTTAAAAGGAGCCCTTGGAAATAAAATGGGATTCATAAAACATCTCAAAGGTATTAAATAACATCATGAAACAAATCATTTGATACTAAAAAAATGATCAACTATAATAATAACATAATAAAAGAATATTATATATTGAAATATGAACCCGAACACTATTAGAGGTAGACTATTTTGAAGATAATGGTAAAAATAGAAAAAAGGATTTTTCAAAACATTTTTTATTCATTATTGTAAAATTCATAATTATGAGTAACTTTTAAAAAAGTCCATGTAACTCCCCGACCCCAGTTACAAAGAGTCAGTTCATTATTACATAACATTGGCATGATTACAAGGAATCACATCCCGAAGTACCAATCGGTTTAGCATTCTTGGAAAATAGATTACATACATGAATGTTACATTACACTTTATAACATACAACAGAACATAAATAATACTTTATGAACACCATTATTCCCTTAGCTTAACCCTGCATATCAATCACAATACACTTCTTGGAATCCTGGTAAAAATAAAACATAGAAAGGGGTGAGATCAAACGCTCAGTAAGGGTAAGAAACATGGTGGAAGATAACATAAATATTATGCATGGTGAATAATTGAAACCACATGCCTTTACCAATAATAAACATTAATACTTTTATGGTAGGAATATGAGTTGTGTAAATAATTCCATAATAAAACATAATCATGGGTATTCTACTAGTCAAATGACTACATGAACCATCAATATTATTTTCATAATGAGGGAATGTAGAATGACGGACATTCTGAAACATTTTGTCAAGGCCTCAGCCAAGACGTCTAAAAATGATTAAGGCCTTGGACAAAACCATATATCAAATTGGGAAAGGGCCTCCGCCAATTCCACGTCTAGTTTTCTCATGAGACCTACCAATGCATCAAGGAGCTATAGCGGGCTCCACCCATCACTTACTAAGTCCAATACATTCCTCATATAAAAAGGTTTAAACATATCATAAACATTTTTATTAAAAATAGCATACAAAATGCCTATACTTCAACCATAAACCATGAATGGAATACAAATAGCACATCCACAGTCAAAAATATCACAAAACCTTCAATACAATATGGAAGTTTTGTATCATAATAAATCAACTTCAAATAAACTTAAAATCCATCAAATGATGTTGACATAGATGAAATCAAAATCTTTTTTAGAGAAATATCACTTTATATTTTGAAATTATTTAAGAGTAACATAATTTTAAAGAAAAAATTTATTTTGAAAATATTCTTATAAGCTTGTAAGGGAAGCTTTGATGATGTTATAACAGCAGAAAATAGCCGCACCCTCCGTATAAGTTAAAAAAACATTTTTACCTTAAATTTGTCGAAAAGGTCAAAAAGTACCTTGTTTGGAAAACGACAAAAAAATTACTTTCAAAATATATAAGGGTATAAATTAATAAAACCATTGTCTAGTAATTAGTAAAAATTTTTTGAAATATATTTTTAAGAAACACGGATGTGGATGATAAAGGGGGTCCCGGTAGATAATTACCTATAAACAACCTCAGATAATGAAGAGATTGTAAAATAAACCCTTATCTTGTACTATTACTTGATTGAGGGTAGGTTAACCTCCTATATAATGGGGAAATAATTGTTATTAAATTATACAAGAATCATATACATTAATATGATATCATATATGATCTTTTAACATTGCTTTTTTAATAATATCTTAGTATTATCGTTGTTTTGGGTGTTAAAATTTTTTTTTTACTTTATATTCTTTGTTATTTGAGTCGTATTTGTTATGTATGGGATGAATATTATTAATATACAGAATTATATCAATCTTTAAACAATATTTTTAATCCTCAAATGAGAATTAGTCTTGGATGGATACGATGGGGAATGAATCTCATCACGTTCGTGGAGACAGTAGTCCGTACGTACGTACGAGAGAAAATATCATTATTTTGATATTAAAATAGTATATAATTGGATGTTATATCATATATACAGTATAATTATAATGTTATATTTATTCTTTACTTCAATTACACATCATTATCATACCCATCTGAATAATAATGTTTTGAATAACAATTTCACCACGAAGTGTAGACGGTAAGCCGTACGCACGCACGTATGGTGACATGTCATTCAAAGGATGTATAGAATATTGAATATGGTTGTACCATATTTATAATAAAATCAAATTATATATAATATACTGGAGTTAATATTTTATAATGTAAATAACAAAGAAAGAAGAAGTGGAAGAAGAAAGGAACTTGAAAGAGGGTGGTGAAAATATTACATCTTCTTCGAGTTCTCCCTTTTTATTTGATCAAAAGGGATCCTTAGTCTAGATTTATGACTAAAGTAAGCCCTATAGTATTAAGGGAGGATAGTTGAGAGGGAATTTGGGAAGAGTTTGGATGAGACAAAAGGCGTGTGAATTATTGAGAAGGGGGAGTGCCCTTTTATAAGAGGGGTGAGGGGCACCTTAGGAAAAGCTAGAAATATTATTTTATAATAAACCCATATTCGGTTTCTAATGAGTAAAAATTCTATTATATAAAGGTTAATGTGGTTATATGTCTAAAAACACTCAACCAATTTGTTTTAGATAGGTTTGGGTCACTATATTAACTTTATCTTTTTGATTTTACTCTTAGTTAAATAGTTTGACATTTACAATGTCTCTTTATTTTTATATTATATAGTTAATAAACATACTATATACTTTCAAGAGACCACAAGTGGTCCATTAATGATACACCTATTATTATATAAGTTCTTTTTCTGAACCCTAGATTGTTAGAAATAGAATATCAATTAATAATATAATATTTTTTTTAAAAACTCATTTATGTCAATTTTGACGCTATTTAATAATTGATTTTTTTTAATTTCTTAACAACTTTATTAATTCGAACCAAATTCATTTAAGAAATATTAACATGTCATATTAACATATAAATTTTTTGGATAGCATCAAAACTTTCAAATTATATTTATTTTATCATTTATAATGCCAATTATTTGATTCTTTCATTAATAAGGAAAATACTGCATCATTATTATGTCATAAATAAATTTAATTCTTCAATGTATAAAGATTATATATAAAATAAAATTATGTAGGAAATTTTTTTAGATTTACAATTAATATTTATAGTCTAAAATATAACTTATATAACCTTATGTAAAAATTGTTTTTCTAGAAGATATATGCTTATGCCATTTTTGTATTTACTTCAACTTAATTAATATAAAGTGTCATTATCACTTAAAAGTGGCTCCATGGGGTCCCAAAATCGACCCAAATATTACGATGGTCGGAAATGTATCAACCAATAGGGTTAGGACACGTTTTAGGGTAATTTAATATTATTATAATATTATTTTGTTACCCTTATTTACTGAATTTACCCTTTAACCATGGTAAATAAAAAATTTACCAAAGTAATTATTCAAAATGTCTAAAAATAAAAGTTACCTATTTACACAATTTGTAAATACTTATTCCAAATATGGAATCTATTTCTCCAAATTCAAAACACATAAGTAGCAGAAATTAATTTAAAATTAATTTCCGCTGTCAAAACAAAAAACGTGTTTTTAAGAAATAATAACTATCAAAAGATTGACACTTGTTTATGTCCGGTTTAAATGTGAAATTATGTCCAATGAACAAGTTTGTATTAAATTGTAAAAATATATTCTAAATATACCTTAAAACTACTCAAATTAATAATTTATCACTATTAATTATTTCGATTTAAAAAGTTGTTTTTAATTAAAATTTAGTAATTTTCACTATTCATCAAAATATGAAAGTTATCAGAAAAGTACCAAAATTTCACCCTAATATTATTTTGATATTCCGAATCCAAAAATGAATTCCATTTTGAAAGATAAAATATATAAAATTTCAAAAAGTGGGTATTACTATTTATAACGACTAGTTTCATTGGTTGTGGTGTGTGTTAGAACTCAAAGTTGCATACAATACATTCTACTATATTATTCAAAGAGAAGTGTACCATGGAAGTTTGGGGTGTTACATTCTTACCTCCTTCAATAAATTGCATCCTCACAATTTGAAATTTTTCTTCGAAAATAAAAGGTTGAAAATAGAAAATACCTTTGTGGGAAAACCCACATCGGAAATTGGGTTTATAAAATTTAGTCTTAATAAGAGGAAAGGGGGAATAAAAAATTCACCACCGAATTATGATCTCGATTTGGAGAACATTGGTGGAAATTAGAGACACACAATTGGAGAAAAAACGTAAATATTTATAGGGAGTGATTGATGTCATCAATCACAAACAATTGAAGAATTGAGGGCCTGAAATCCATCAATCTCTGATGATTTAAAATATCATCGGTTCAACAAAACATAAGGTATTAGGATAGACAACGAGCTCGTAACCAAGTGGTAAGGGCTCCTGCTTGGCATCCAAGAGACCTGGGTTCAAAACCGGGTGGAGGCGAATTTACAGGTTACTGTAGCAGTTACTGTTCGGTACTGTAGCAGCTGGAACTATTCACCCGATTTGGGCTTTCGGGCCACCGGTTTGTGCCTATGGGTCTCCAGGGCCTTCGGGTCATCAAAGGCCTTCAGGCCATAGGGACTTCGAGTCACGTAGACCATGGAGTAGCCCAGTTCACACAGAACATGCCCCAGAAGAGGATCAGAGCAACAGGAGTATAATCCACCAGATGTGGAGCTAACCAAATTGGAAGAATGAGAGGGTATGGCAGCCGCCATCGGGGCCAGGCACTGTGCAGCTTTGTATGGGGCAATGCTAGCCGATCAGCAATGAAAGGTGTGGAGCTAGGTTATCAATGATGTATAAAGATGGGTAGGGGCAGTTCAAGTGGGCTGGGCCTACGGGTCATGTATTGGGCATGGTATGCCTCTGGGCATTCAGGTCATGTATTACGAGTTTGTCGGGCCTTGTACCCTGGGCCTATGGGTCATGTACGGGTTCCCCTTAAACCCTTAAAAGGGGGATTATCCATAATAAAATAAAAAAGAAGGCCTTCGGGCCATTTGGAGTAAGGTATTAGGATAACACATTTTTAGTTTTAAGATCCCTTACCTAAAGTTTAAGAATTAATTTCTTCATAGAATAAGAGAAGAAAAAAATATATATACTTGACAAGTAGAGTTCCACCCTTTAACTAATTTCTACCACAAACTCATCTTTCACTCTAAAAGATAATATAAGTTAAAAAAATATTCTATTTTACTATATGTATAGGGTTAAAAAAATGAATTTATAATTCACCTGTCAGACCTTTTAAAAAAAGAAACTACATTATACAATCCAGGGACTTCATGTAGTCCAGTGGTAGGTGTTAAATCCCAATCGCACTATGGTTGTGGGTTCGATTCCTGCAGCTTTGTCCGACATGATGGGTTGTCACATTGGAAATTTTTTCTTACCCTTGAAATCACGTACTTGGTGTCCATTTTCTCCACACTTATAAAAAACTCCCATTCCCATCAAGAATTTACCAAGGTGATTATTTCCACAGTTATCACATATAGGAAAATCCTTCTTTTCCCTCTTCCCTTTATCCATATTTCTCTATTCCATCCTTTTATTATCTTGATTCCCTTCAAAGCCATAAGACTCAGAGAATTATTTACCTATCTTACTAACACATGATAATATTTCTTTATATGTTGAGAATACATGAGAGATTATTTCCCTTCTAAATGTTTGATTAATACTGTGAAATATATGATCATTCTTACTCTTTGGATCATATGTATTGCTGGAGTTCACATTCCTTCTACTGGGATCCATTTATATACAATGGCATAAACTAGATTAGTTTATGAATCGAAATACATAATTCCAAAATTGTAACACTTAACAAAAATTGACCTGTTTATGGATATAATCCATAATCATAAAAATGTTTTCTTTGATGAATTATATACTCATAAACCCTTCATAATGATTTGTAAATAAAATGAGAATTATCCTAAGCATATCCCCCAGGAGTGTCGTAACATAGAGTGTAGAAATGCCCGTTATCGTGCACCATTTCTCGTTCAAGTCTAGCTCAAAGCGGTGTTTTCGTGTTTTACACCTAGGTACATCTGTACCAGAGCTTCCTCTACCTGATCGTATCCATAGAGGGATGTATTTTCTTGGAAAACTCACAAAATCTATACATTAAAAAAAGTCTAGGAAGTTATTTTATACTAATCCTCAAAGTCTATATTAGGGCTATGTGTTCTAATCAGAGTTTATCTAAATATAGTTTCCAAGTTTTTTTATAAACTTCCTCTGATACCTACTATAATGCCCTGACCCTAGTTACCCAGAGTCGGTGCATTATTACATAACATTGGCATGATTACAAGGAATCCAGTCCTGAAGTACCGATCGGTTTAGAAGTCTTGGAAAATATATTACATACATGAATGTTACATTACACTTTATAACATACAACACAACATAAATAATTATTTATTAATTACATTATTCCCTTATCTAAACCATGCATATCAATCACAATACACTTCTTGGAATCCTAGGAAAAATAAAACATAGAAAGGGGTGAGATCAAAAGCTCAGTAAGGGTAAGAAATACGGTGGAAGATAACATAAATATTAAGCATGGTGAATAATTGAAACCACATGCCTTTACCAATAATAAACATGAATACTTTTATGGCAGGAATATGAGCAGAGTAAATAATTCCATAACAAAACATAATCATGGGTATTCTCCTAGTCAAATGACCACATGAACCATCAATATTATTTTCATATTGACGGAATGAATAATGTCGGACATTCTGAAACATTTTTTCAAGGTCTCGACCAATACATCTAAAAATGATTAAGGCCTTGGCCAAAACCATATATCAAATTGGGAAAGGGCCTCGGCCAATTCCACATCTAGTTGTCTCATGAGACCTACCGATGCATCGAGGAGTTATAACTGGCTCCACCCATCACTTACTAAGTCCAATACATTCCTCATATGGAAAGGTTTAAACATATCATAAACATTTGTATTAAAACTAGAATTCTAAATGTCAATAATTTATCCATAAACCATGAATGGCATAAAAATATCACATCCACAGTAAAAAATATCACAAAACCTTCAATACAATTTGTATCATAATAAATCAACTACAAATAAACTTAAAATCCATCAAAGGATGTTGACATAGATGAAATCAAAATCCTTTTTAGAGAAATATAGATTTCTATTATGAATTTATTTAAGAGTCGCATAATTATAAAGGAAAAATTTATTTTGAAAATATTCTTATAAGCTTGTAAGGGAAGCTTTGATGATGTTATAACGGCGGAAAATAGCCGCACCCTCCATATAAGTTAAAAAAACATTCTTACCTTAAATTTGTCGAAAAGGTCAAAAAGTACCTTATTTGGAAAAATATGGAAGGATTCCTTTCAAAATATATAAGGTTATAAATGACTTTAACCCATTTTCTAGTAAATAGTAAAAATGTTTTGAAATATATTTTTAAAAAACATGGATGTGGATGATAAAGGGGGTGCTAGTAGATAATTACGTATAAACAACCTCGGATGATGAAGAGATTGTGAAATAAACCCTTACCTTGTACTTTTCCTTGGGAGAGGGTAGGTTAAACTCCTGTATAATGGTGAAATAATTGTTATTAAATTATACAAGAATCATATATATTAATATGATATCATATATGATCTTTTAACATTGCTCTGTTAATAATATCGTAGTATTATCGTTGTTTAGGGTGTTAACGAATTCGTTTTCCTTTATATTATTTTTTATGCGAGTCGTATTTGTTATGGATGGGATGTATCTTATTCATATCCAGAATTATATCAAGTCTTTAAAAATTTTTAATCATCAAATGAGAATTAGTCTTGAATGGATACGATGGGAAATGAATCTCATCGCGTTCGTGGAGACAGTAGTCCGTACGTACGCACGAGCGACAATATCATTATTTTGATATTAAAATCATATATAATTGGATCGTATATCATATATAAAGAATCATTATAATGTTATATTTAGTATTTATTTCAATTACACATCATTATCATACGCATTCGAATAATAATGTTTTGAATAACAATTTCACCACGACGTGGAGACGGTAGGCTGTACGTATGCACGTATGGTGACATGTCATTCAAAGGACGGATAGAATACTGAATATGGTTGTACCATATTTATAATAAAATCACAGTATATATAATATACTGGAGTTATTATTTTATAATGGAAATAAAAAATAAAGAAGAAGTGGAAGAAGAAAGGAACTTGAAAGAGGGTGGTGAAAACGTTACCCCTTCTTCGGTTTCATCCTTTTGATTTGATAAAAAGGGCTCCTTAGGCTGACCTTATGAATAAAGGAAGGACTATAAGATGAAGGGATTATATTTGATAGGGTATTTGGGTAGAGGATTTCCAATCCAAAAGGCTTTGAATATTTGAATTAGTGAGATGGGGGAGTGCCCTTTTATAAGAGGGGTGAGGGGCACCTTAAGAAAAGATAGAAATATTATTTATAATAAATTAATATTCAGTTTATAATGGATCCAAAGTGGATTATTTAATGTTTAAGGTGGGGATAGGTCGAAAAAAACTCAACCAATAGGTTTTAGATAGGTTTGGGTCGCTATATTAACTTTATCTTTATTATTTAACTCTTAGTTAAATAGTTTGACATTTACCATATCTCTTTGTATTTTTATATTATATAGTTAATAAATTTAATATATACTTCTAATAGAACCCCAAGTGATCCATTAATTATACACCTATCATTATATAAGTTCTTTATCTGAACCATAGATTTTTAAGAATAGAATATCAATTAATAATATAATATTTGTTTTAAAAACTCATTTATGACAAATTTGACGCTATTTAATAATTTATTTTTGTTAAATTCTTAACAACTTTATTAATTCGAAAAAAATTCATTTAATAAATCATAACATGTAATATTAACCTATGAAATTTGTGTATGGCATCAAAACATTAAATTATATTTATTTTATCATTTATAATACCAATTATTTGATTCTTTCATTAATATGGAAAATACTGCATCATTATTGTGTCATAAATAAATTTAATTATTCAATGTCGAAAAATTATAAATAAATTAACATTATGTATTAAATCATTTTATCTTTCTAATGAATATTTATAGTCGAAAATATAACATATATAACCCTATGTAAAAGTTTTTTTTCTAGAAGATATATGCTTATACCATTTTTGTATTTACTTTAACTTAATTAATATAAAGTGTCATTATCACTTACAAGTGGCTCCATGGGGTCCCAAACTCGACCCAATGATGCCCATAGTCGGAAATGTATCAACCAATAGTGTTAGTACATGTTTTATGGTAATTTAATATTATTATAATATTATTTTTTCACCCTTATTTACCGAATTTACCCTTTAACCATGGTAAATAAAATATTATCGATGTAATTATTCAAAATGTCTAAAAATAAAAGTTACATATTTAAAAAATTTGTAAATCCTGATTCCAAATATGGAATCCATTTTTTCAAATTCAAAACACAGAAGTGACAGAAATTAATTTAAAATTAATTCCTAATGTCAAAACAAAAAGCGTGTTTTTAAGAAATAATACAACTATCAAAAGATCGACACTTGTTTATGTCCAGTTTAAATTTCAAATTATGTAAAATGACCAAGTTTTTATTAAATGGTAAAAATATATTCTAAATATACTTTAAAACCACTAAAATTAATAATTTATCACTATTAATTATTTCGATTAAAAAAGTTGTTTTTAATTAAAATTTAGTAATTTTCAATATTCATCAAAATATGAAAGTTATCAGAAAAGTACCAAAAATTCACCCAAATATTATTTAGATATTCATAATCCAAAAATGAAGTCCATTTTTAAAGATAAAATGTATAAAATTTCAAAAAGTGGGTATTACTATTTATAACGGCTAGTTTGATTGGTTGTGGTGTGTGTTAGAACACAAAGTTGCGTACAATACACACTACTGTATTATTCAAATAGAAGCGTACCCTGGAAGCTTGGGGTGTTACAGTCCCCTTTTTTAAGAAAATTAAAAGAAAACCCTTCATGAAAATGAAATTGGTTCAAAAAATATTTTTTCCCAGAAACAAAAAATGAACATCATCTAAAAAGGAAATCCTAGGAATACATTTTAAATAAAAAATTGTATAATTCAAATAATGGAGTTTGATTTACCAAGTCCCTTACCTTTTCTGTTGATTTCATAGAATTGATTTAACCTCATTGGATTAATGATCATTCCTTGGAATACTCCTTGAAATTGAATGGATTGGGAAAAAATTGAGTGACCAGGGCCTTTAGGAAGTCCGGGTGGATTATGGTTAGCAAAATAGTGGCATTTAAAGGAGGAATTTTAATGTGAATTTGAATTTTTAAGGGTGGATGTAGTAATATATTATAAGAGAATAAAATTTAACTTTTGGTAGCACTCATTATTTTTCAATAATTTTATGAAACTATTTAAAAGTTTAATTGAACAAAAACAGGTAAAATTTGTGGGTAAATTGGGTGTGGGTCGAAACTCACATCTACCACTCATTTTAAAACTTTTTTTAATTGTTTTGGTCCTTTTATCTTAGTAAAATAATTTTTACCATTTTTTATTTTTACCAGGGTAAATATTTTTTAATGTTTCAAATTAATTTTGATAACCAAATTTATAATTGTACTTATTACATTATTTAATCCATATGATTTAAAATTTGAAAATCATTTCATCATGAAATTTTTTAAAAAACATGAAAAGTTATTTTTAAAATAAATGAACTTAATCAGGAAAAAATAGATTTTAGAAAAATAATTTTTTTTTCAAAATTAAATATATATATATATTTATTATCATTATTACAAATTTTATTGACATAAATAGATTTATTATAAATATAATGAATGTTATGAGGCTTTCAAGGAAATCCCAAACTAAATATCACCTTGAAATTAGATCATTCAATGAAAAGACTAAAAAAATTTCTATTAAACTAGCATTTTAATTCAGTTCTATAAATATTTAAAATAATATTTATAAACTCAAATAATATATTTAAATACACAATTTTATTCCTTAAATACATATTTTATTATTTAAAAGGATTTTTAATCTTTAAAGATATGCTATAAATTTTCTAATTTTCATAAAAACAATATTTTTTGACTAAAAATTAATCATTCCTAAAAAATTAAAAAATTCATTCTAATGGAAATTATTATGATAGGAATTTAAAAAATAATTTTAATTTTTTAAAATTAAATTTTTAATAAAAAAATAAAGAAAATGGATTTTATCATAAATATTTTTTAAAATATTAACTCATATTAATTATTTATCTTCTATAGTTAAAATGTTTTAATGGTTTACTATCCTAGTGTTTTTTATAGGTTTATTAACTTTTTTATTATAAAGTGTTTTGGTATGTTTATGTTGGGTATAACATCTAATGTATGTTATTAAACACAATATTTATTTAATATGAAAAAACTATGGGCATTAGACAATATGGTTTTATATGCTTATTTTTTGACATTATGATCCTAATATATTGTCCTATATATATACATGGTAATAAATTGGTTGAGAACATGAGATTCTCTAGGCTAGATATCCAACATAAGAGAGCTTGTTCTTGTCAGTGGCTTACAAGTACGATCCTTTATACGTTGAGTAATTGTGAATGTATTGAATTTGTTAAGAGTGATGAATTGTTCACTATGATGATTTTATGTTGGTATTTCATCCTATTATATCATTTTAGTTGTATATTATCCACCCATAAAATCTAGGTGTTTTATTTTCTCCCTCATTTTTAAGTGATCTATCATCCACCCTATGTTATTTTTGGTGTTTCTTTCACCTGAAATAAGTTGATGATCCATATTTCAGCATGAGGTTATAGTATTGGTCATACCTTATCCACATACATCTTTTTAGTGGTTATGTATCATCTAATTTAGTTATGTTTTTAGTGTACCATCCACCTGGAGATAAATGTAAATGGAACATCATCCTTTAACTGTAATTTTCTCACTATTAAATCTTTTACATGGAGACTATATTGCTAAAATATGGTCCACTAAGAGATTGATATCGATGGAACATCATCCACTTAGATAATTATGATGGTTATATATAATTTATATGATAGATTTTTCAGAATGGTGTATCATCCACTTAGATACTTTTATTGGTGGAATATCATCTACCTAGAGAGTGACATTAATGGTATATCATCCACTTGGGTGGGATGTATCGGTGGTGTATCATCCAGTTTGTGACAAATTATTGTGATATATCATCAATTTAAACAATGTTATACTATAATCATTAATTTGTCCCTCATTATCTATTTAAATTTGGATTGATAATGTAGCGTTCACCAGTTTGTACTGATGTAGATAGCTCATTCACCCAAATTATGATACGAGGAGTGATATAGTTTTTATCATAGAGGTTTGTTTAGAACACAAGTATATAATCATTTTTCAACAATGGATGTAACAATTATGTTTACACAAGGTTATACAATTGATCATTCCATGATGTGATGGATTATTTAATTATTATTTATTTTGCACTTTATTATCATAACATATCAAGAATTCACATGTATTTATAAGAATTGTTTGGGAAACTATTGGTTGTAGCCCATTGAGTTGTACTCACACCATACCTAGGTGACCTTGTACCCGAGAAGAATTCACATTTCTTGGTATAAGTAATGTAAATGGTTTTGTATCTATGGATGGTTAATATGGTTTAGGTTGGTTGGAGCTAGGAGGAATTACTAGATTAGGAATTCAAAGAATTAATTTGGACCTCCTTTATTTTGTTTATTTTGGACCCAGTTGTATAAGATTTTTTCATGGGAGATCCTATTTTTATTAGATAAATTATATTTCATGGGAACTAGATGAGTTTATTATAGAATATTAGTTTTTATTGAATTTTAGACTAGAACATATCCAAGAGGTTAATCCTTATACTTTTGTTACATTATTCTTATTTATTCTTGTTATTACTTCCATTATGTTTATTGGTTGTATTTACTAGAGAGGGTATATTATCACCATTTTGTACATAAAACGTCACCACTAATTGGTAGCCACTATCATGTGGGTAGGCATGTTTGAGGCGAGTAGGAACCCATATTAGTCACAGTACAGGTGAAGTAAATCAGAGACATTACAGAGTTGTATCTGAGTTTTGTTTCTTTTTTGTAATTTTATTTTGGGGTATGGTAGATAGTCAAGGGGAAATTGTTAGAACATGGTATGGACCATGTTTCTTGTTGCATCTAACCAACATATGATTAAATTCCAAGTCACTGGGTATGGGATTGATATTTTTTGTTTTTAATCATTATGTTTTTAAAGTATCAAAGGCGGCGACATGCGATTTATGGTTTATTTATTCTTTAAGGGTCTAGGGTAATAAGATGGAATGACCTCAAAAATCATTATAATCACATAGTGATCACAAGAAATTAGTTTACTTATTATTATTGATATTTATAATTGATCTTGTTGAAAGGATATAGTGATGGGTTATTTAAAATATCAAAAAAAACTTATATAGAATTTCCCTATCTAACATTTTATTGGAACTCTACTTATTAGATCCATGGGTTTCAATTTTTACTCTAATCTATAATAAATTTTCAAATTGATATGTATGGAATTTTACCTAACCTAATAGTGCGATGTTATGCTAGAATCTAAATGAGATATGTGGGACACTTATATATTAAGGATTAGGCTTAAGGTTGAGAGGTGTGTAAATGTTTTTATTAACTTAAATTGTTATATCAAAACCTATGATAGAAATTTTATCTTAGTTGTAAACTTTTCATTATAGATACATGGAATTTTTGCGACATCCCATTGAATTCAAGGTGTGAAAGGATTAGAATAAAGCACTATAAAGAAAGATGAAGCATCCTATTACAGTTATTCCACTTGTTGATTTTATACTCTAAGACAACCTACTCTAGGTGTTATAGGCTATTGATCATGGGTTATTGTGTATTGGTTTATCTACTATATAAATAACTAGATAGTTTAAGATAAATCATCCTAAACGCTTTTTGGTTTAGTTTGGATCATAGGATTCTATGTTTTGGATAGTGTATTGAGACCATTTTTGATCATCTATTCACACCCCTAGAGCGGCATGTGATTCTTACATACTATATTATTTTAGGGCTATCCAAAAATCAATGGGGTATTTTATTCTTGGATGAAAAACATTTGGGGATGTCCTGAAAGGATTTATAAACTCTTTGTTTTAAAAAATATTTCCCCGAGACTCTAAGGGCTAATCGGCCTATAGAGTTTATGCATCTTCTTCAAGGGGAAAGTAGATGATGGATTATTCTATGAATATTAATGTTATTTTATAGTTGTTTCTTATACTGAATGGTGATGAGACTACTAGTATAAAGAATTTTTAAGATTACTTATTTTATTTTATTCAATTCTAGTAAAATATCTTCAGTTTGACATCATTCTCATTAGTTGTGAATAAGTCCCTTATTACATAGCAGATCTAGATAGAGGGTAGACCATTTGGGTGGCATACTTATTCTATATAGGTTGATAGTGGGTAATTGAGAAGTAGGGAGTGGATTTATTAGGTATCACACATTGGTTAATATATGTAGGGTCACTAAGGAAGGGATTCATCACTTCATCTGAGTGGGTGATCCTGGGTCAGTTGTTATCAGTGTGGCCAATCATGCCACATTTATTCAGATTTTGAAAGATAATTGATGGGATTTCATTATTTCTAGGAAATATTTCATTAAATTAGGTTTTACAGTTTAGAAACATATTTGGACAGTAGGAAAATATCTAGTCAAAATCAGGGTTCTAGAGAGGGGAATAGATATAAGTAATGATGTGGTAATTAAGGATCCTATAGTCATTCTAGACATGGAAGTGGTCATGTTTCCTAGGGGTAGGGGTAGAATTTACAATTGGGATATTCCCCTCAATGAATTCAATAATAAAGAGTTTATGTACATGATTTGGGAGAATTTCACACCATTAATAAAACACCTATAATGTGGAGTGACGATCCTTATATAGTTCAAGGTAAGATTCTTATGACATTGAACCTAGCCTCAATTTTATTTGATATGGGTGTCTCGCACCCGTTCATATCTTTTTTGTTTTTAAAGATATTAGGATAACTATAGGATACCAATATGGTGATATGTTTATCAATACACCCTTAGGGGTGTGGTCTAAGGGTATATTAAGATATCAAAAGTGTGTTATAGTGATCCATGTATACAGGATTCTCTGGGATTTCATCATGTTAGAGATGTACAACTTCAATGTAATCCTTGGGATGGATTTACTAATTGAGTATCAAGAACACATTGAATACTACCATCCATGAGTATCTTTCACATTTGTAGAGGGTGATTTTCATGTCTATGTTAGAGAATGGGATCTATAAGAATGCCATTTAGAGCATTATGTTTTGTAGATAGGGGATATATATTCTTAGCATGCAAGTATTATTTTGAGGAATGAGGAGACACATTACTCAATATTTCCACTCATTTTCAATGTGTTATAGCATATCTTTCTAAAATATTTATCAAGAATTCTTTCCAGGTGTGAGTTAAAGTTTATGTTTGAACTCATAAATGATATGAGAATTAAATCCATTCCACCTTATATTATTTCCTTGATTGATCTTCAATGGATGATTTATTTGTCAAAAAATAGAGTAGTGAAGGAATTTATTCTCCCAAGAATGTCTATGTGGGGTGGTCATATATTATTCTCCAAGAAGGGGGATAGTTCATTATAGTGGTGTTGGGATTACTAAAGGCTGAACTAGGTGATGATTAAGAACCATTATCCCATTTATTGTATCAATAAAATATTTTTTCTATTGATGGGAGATGACTATTTGTCCAACATTGACTTGAATCAAGTTGTCATCAGTTGCAAGAGATCCCTTCATATATTCATCATACAAAATTCCAAATAAGGCTTGGAATATATAAATATATTTTTATTCCATTTGGATTTATGAACATGGAGGAAGTGTTTATAGTCCGGATGAAATGGGTCTTCCATGAGTATTTGGATTTTTTATGGTTATATTCATTAATGATATCTTTTTATACTACAAGATGAGGGGGTTCATGCTCACTATTTTGAGATTTTTCTAATCACACTCTGAGAGAATGATATTTATACCAATTTCACAATGTGTTTATTCTAGGATAATGGGGTGTGCTTCTTAGGGTATATAATATCATTTTCGAACATATTAAAAGACCCTTTGATGGATTAGGCTACAAATTCATTGGGTCAACTTAAGAATTTTTTAAATATTTTTAGATTCATGGGATTTTTAGGATACTATCTAAGGTTTATCTATTACTTATATTGTTGATTAGTACTGATGATAGGCCTGGCTAATAAGGGAGAGAGGTTTGAATGGTTCAAGTCTTGTAAGTGAGCCTATTTGGATTTTAATGGGAGATTGATGTCTTTTTTATCCTAATATTACCTAATCTAGGTAAGGAGTACACATTGTATTGATACAATTTGACACACGCCTGTCATAGGGTGTGGAAAAATAAAATTTATCTTCCTAATCCAGTATTGAGGCTGACCAAGGTCATCTCACTTAAAGAGCATTACAATCTGTTCAATGACTGATTATAGTTCACCTAGTCTAATTCTTTTTGTTTTTTATATTATTTAGGAAAATATTTTTTGGGGGTTTGAGAAAACATGAAACTAAAATAATTTAATGCTGATTGAAAACAAAAATGAAGATACAGAAAGAATACAATTTAGAAAGAAAGGTCTTGGTCTAAGGTTTGATAATACTGATTCATTCATTATTTATTTGTTTCTTAAATTCAATTAGATAATTAATTTTATGAAACATAATTAACAAATTAAATTCCTTTGATTTATTGAGTGTTTGAGTTTAGAATGTATTTGGAACACCAAACCACACCTCCTCCAATAGTCAATTAGGATTTCACCTCAATTGAGAATGCAATTATTAAAAGAAACGACTTCATTGTATGTCATTTCATCCCTTAAGGAAACCGAAACTCCACTATATGAAGGGGTTTTCCAAGGGAAGGGAGGGAAAATTAATGAATCAAAGAAAATAAATATAATTGGAAATAATTAAATGGTGTACAACCACCACACCCATTCAATACTCTCGCATCCACTACAAATATAATAAATACATGTTGAATGGAAGTGAAATAACAAAGAATGGCCCAAAACCTACCCCCTAGGGCCAAGCCTTAGGTTAATTATTTTCCATTTGAAATTGAACACAGATCATGATAGAAATATGTAATATAGAGTGAATGATATTAATTTTGGAAGAAAAACATGGATGGAAGAATAAAAGGGAAATAAATTAATAAAAATGATGAATGCACATTACATGGGAAAAGAAAACAAAAAGAAAAGAAAAGAAAATAGAAGTCTTCAAGCACGACCATTGTCCAGAGATTCCCTTACAATCTATCTTCTCTTAAACCCTCCCAGCCTCTTATTTATAGGAACAATAAGAGGCTTCAGCGTGTCATAACAAACTATTAATGTTTTTAGGACATTATGGTTCATCAACTGTTGAAATTTATGTTCCCGAAACTATCCTTAAAAAATTTTCTTTTGGAACCCCCTTATTTTGACCGAATCAGTCAAAATTGTCTTGTATAAAGTTTTTCAAAAATATCATTTCTGTTCACTGAAAAAATTTCAGCTCCATCCTTCACATTTCAAAGAAGTTATATCTAATTTACTCCAAGAATTTATTTTGGCTGAATGCTTTAAGAATGTTTCATCAACATTGAGCATTTAATGGAACCATTAATGAGTACATAACTTATTAAAATTTAATGGAGAAATGATTATATGAGTTATATTTCAAATCCAACTATAATAACCTTAATTTTAGGTGTGTATCATGATTTATGTCTCATTTTTTGAGTTTGGATCCGCCATGTTTGCCCAAATAATTTTTAAACTTGATCGTTGTTTTCAGACCTCTATTTGTTCAAATGAGATCTTGATCAAAAAAATTTTAGAAGATAAGTCAAGGATTCCTAAAAAAATAATTGATCAAAATGTAATAATATTTTAAAAGTTATTCCTAAACTACCAAATTGATTAAAATCTGCTAAAATTCCATAATTAAGTAATTTTCATATTTTTACCCAAAACTCAACATAAATCCAAAATTGATGAAAGTAAGCTCAAATTGAAATTTTTTAACTATTTAAATAATTTAAATAAATATAAACAATAAGGAAAATATTATATTTATCAATTCCAACACACTCAAACCATGATTTTCCTCAAGTATAAAATCTTAACATGGAATTTAGAGGGCACTATTGTTACTAATATTCAAATTCCAAAGCAATAAAATCAAACAATTTTCAATTTTAAATAAAATTTTCGTAAATCAAAATTAAATATAAACTTAATTTTTCAATTTTTAAAGAAATAATCAATTAATGAAATTTATTTTCCCCCTTTGAAAAATGAAGGAACTTCTTCTTTCTTTGATTTAAGTTCTTCAATTCATTATTATTAAACAAGCCAAAATCATGATAAATCTCACAATGGATTATTATAACAACCCATAATTTACATAAATTGATGATACTTCAAAATTGAATTATATTAATTATAAAATATAATAAATATATGACATGACCATATAAGTATAGTGTCTTTAGAAACTGGGAAACATAAACAACTAGTTTATGAAACATGTACATTGTCTCCTGCTTATTTCTTCTTAACTAGACCCCTTTTTGTCATATCACTCTTAATACCATTATCCATGACCTTGGGAAGATAAAAATATGAAAGAGTGACCTCAAATGATCATTAAGGGCAAAAAAAGATAATATAAATCATATATCAATCATGATACATAAGAACATAACATTTGGAGGTCTTATCCTGCATATGAAAGATCATGATATCATGTTATGGGATAAAAATTAATAAGAATTAATGGACATAATCCAAAAAGTAAAAACATAATACATGAAGTTTTTTGTCATACACATAAACATAGGAAACCATTTCCATATTAACCAAGGCTCATAGCGAAGACCATCATAGTGGATAAAGTCCATTACTGAACTGAGTTTACTTACCATTCCAGCCGTGTATTACTGAACCATATTTACTTGTTGTTCTAGTCATGTTTATCTCATGAGATATAAATATTTATCCAATTAATTAAAGAGAGATATTGGTTGCAACCATCTCATAATGAATTCATTCTTATATGTTCCAAAAAAACATAAATCATAGCATAACCCACAGAATAAAATGAGTTTCTTAAACATCATTCCATCATAATCTATATAAAACAAATGGTGTTCATAAATAGGATTCCATCATAAAAAGAACTCAAATAATAGTGATAATAAGGATAGAAACATTAACCTATTCAACGAATGTCATAGTATATGGAAAGTAATTTTGATAAAATATTTGAAATTAATTCTTGAGGAAAATATCCTTTTTTCTTAAAAAACGATTTATTTTCTCAAAATGCCAAAAAAAATTAATGGAAAAGAATTTAATTGAAAATAAAATTGAAATTTTATAAAGGAATATTCTTGTATGTAAGGTGTTATGAAATCATAAGAACCCATTCATTCCATATAATTTTAAAAAAATATTTTTCTCGTACTCTTGCTGAAAAACTCAATAAGTACCTCGTATAGAAAATAAAAGAAAGATTCCTTCCATAAAATTTAATAAAAATTTACCAATGGATAAAATTAAATTTAATAATTAGTATAATAATATAAATAATATTATATATTTTGGAAACATTGGTGTTAATGATAAATATACCCCAGTAAATACTTACGAATAAACAGTCTTCGATAATAATGAGATTTTAAAATTATCCCTTACCTTAGGTCTGATATACTTCGTATGTATCTGAACCTCCTATATAATGATTTAAATAATGTTATTGACTTTATAAATAATAATAATCATTTTTATGATATCATATATGAATATATTATCATCCATTTTTAGTAACATTTTGTTGTCACTCGTTATTCAGATCTTAACTACTTTATTTTCTTATGCAAGTTTTGTCAGGTACGTTCATGTTACATTTATTTGGTTATAGTTATATCATTTAAAGAATGATATTAGTATAATATATATCATATTTATTCATTCCATTAATGTATATAATCATGGTTTAATGAAGATCGTGTATAATGAATCACATCCCATCGTGGAGACGGTAGGCCATGCGTATGCCCGGGCAACGATATCATTCACTTAATTGTTAAATGATATGGAATTTTACAGAATATTAAATATAAAAAACAATAATCATGTAATATTCATTATTTAAATCCATTATACTCATCATTATACCCATCCAAATAAAGTATTTTTAAATAATAAATTACACCATAGTGTGGAGACGATAAGCTATACATACACACACATGGTGATATTATTATTCATAGGATGGATAACATGAGGTATAAGGTTATCCAATAATTATAATAACATCTATTTATTTAGAAGACACTATATTTGTTACATTAGTATGTAAAAATTATAAGAATAGGAAGTACAAGAAGAAAAGAATTTTGAAATAGATGATAATACAATTACCTCCTTTTCGAGTATCTCCATTTGATTTTCTCAAAAGGTCTCCTTAGGATGGATTTATTTCATGAACCAGCCAGAGTCGACCCTAAACAAGTCACCCAGACCAGCCCGTGATAAGTCATAAGAGGAATTCCTGATCCTCTTGGGATGGAAAAAAGAACCGAGGGCATCAATAGAGTTCCCAAGGGAACGATTTCGCCCAAATATAACCAATAAAACAAATAGAGGAAAGAATGAACAACCCAATATAAATTATTATAAAAATTGAACTGAACATTATTTGTAAATGAAATTGAAAATAAAACTGAACCAACAACTCAACCGACCAAACCTAAGAACCATCTAACTCTTTGTGACCTTACTGGTCACTCTCCAACACAATGATCACACGTCACCCAAGGTGATCAAACTCAAGATGAAACCTATACAAGGGATAAAAATAGAAGAAAACTATAGGTGTGAGTATTAATACTTAGTAGGATAGCCTGATAATCTATTCTCTTTGAACATACTTTAAACTAAAATAAACATCAATTCCACACTTGAAATACAATATATAAATCTATGTTTTCCAAACATGGTTCAATGCTATAAAAATTACCTGACAAAAACATTCATGTTTTATAAACAAGAAAGATAGTAACAATTTTTCAAAGAGGTGAAACATCAAAATGAAAATAGTTTTTAAGAGGGATGCATTAAAAAATTTAAACTTTTAAATAAAAAACACTTTCTTATGAGATTAATAACCAAACACACTATATGCCGATGTTGAGTACAAAATAGCCAATGAGCACAAGTCACGGGAACACCCCTAGAAACTAGTTCATTGTGGGCCCCAGGTACCTCATATCTCGATGAAAAGTAACCATAAAAAATATTCGTTATCATGCACACGAGCTACTAGTAAGAGAATAATCGATAACCTAGTGGTATCCATCATCATCATCATCATAGTTTAGTTAGTGTTGTCCTTATCAAACTTTCTATGTGAATCAGGGACAAAACCCCTCCGGATCACCAGCATACTAGTACACATCCACCCACCTAGAAACTCGGGGTTTCACTTTTTGGGATCAAACAAGTTACACATCTATAAAATACCATTTTATCATGAATATTCCATTTAAAAATTATACACACATAAGAAATCCCACACACATGTCTCACATTTCACTCATAGATCAATAAACCACTAAAATTTCCATAAACCAATTTCAATAAGTATAACAAGGCCTTGCACATAAAATCCATTCAAAAATTCTCTTTTAAGGACAAAAAACCACAAATACCATATCAAAATAGATTGGGAAGTCCCAACACCATTTAATAAATCAATTTCATGGACCATAAAATGGACCCAAATGACACAACATAAAATACACATGGAAACCATTTTTACAAGAAAAATGCCAAACATGCCTTTAATCATTTATCAAAACTAAAATTTTCCAAAGGTAAAAGTTGAAATTTTAATAAAGAGTTGTATAAAAACCATTTATAGAAGAAAAATAATTTCAAAAATATTTTAATACATTCAGTTTACACATCCAAATAACGGCCATTTTTATAAAGATCCCAAACATGCAATTTTCCAATAACTTGGGCCAAAACATGTTTACCACCAAAAACCCATTTGTTTATAAAAACAAAAACTAATTTGTAAATCCATAAAAGGACCCTAAAATACCATTTTTAATTTTTCTGATGTATTTATAAATCCAAATAAATCATTTTAAATCGCACTAATCACATAAAAGACAACCTGGAAATTTACCGAACATATAACACACACTTTTAAAAAAACTTATTTTAAGAACTTGAAAAGGGATAAATACTATTCACATGCCATACATTTAATCAATATATGGAACCATGTTCAAAACACCATAAACCATGTGTGTAAGCAAACATAACATTTAAGTAAGTAAGCGATGTACATGTTTCTAACAAAACAACACTACTTTTCACAAAATAAGGCTTAAACAACCGTTTTTCACACCATGAAAATTATTCAATGGCTGAAAAAATAGTAAACATATATATTAGGTGAAGAAAGAATTAAAATGTTGAAGCATAAATGATAAAGGCATGTGCAAGAGACGTCCTACCTCAAAACCATGGTGGAATGGAACTGCACACCCGATATCACCTGACACAGTTTCCAACACTCTTGATCTTTGAATACTAGCCCTAAACGAACCAAAAACCCATAAAAAACCCTGGTATAACATAAAACTAGGACTTTCATGACCAGGGGAGAAGAGTAAACCAAAATAAAGTGGGATGGGAAAGAACATGGAGGAGAAAGGGGAAGGAATCTCACCTTAGAAATTAGAGAAATCTTCATTTTCCATAGATCTACACCATTAAAGGAAAGGAAATGGCATGGAACTTTCTAGATAGGATACTTAGGTTTATAATAACTATAGAAATAATATTTGTGGGAAAAGAAAAAAAATAAGGATTCATGAAAGAAACAAATTACCTTACCAAATCTAGATGATTTAAGAAGACTTGAGAAACATAGCCCTAATCTGCGACAAATATGAGCTCCAAAGAGGAAACATGGAACAAGGGGGTGCACCTAGGGTTATTAGGAACGAGTGATAGGTGGAACCATCGAAAAATATTAACAAATAAATAATATATAAAAGAAATAAATTATTTTTTAAAACTAGAAATGGGCTCACAGGCTAGCCCAATATCTGAATAAATAACACAAATCCATCATGATTATGAATTCCTAAGGGGGTACAAAAGGATATGGTGGTTTCAATAGGTCAGTGGAGGACCAGTGGGAAGTGTAATGAGTGAAAAATGTTGAAAAATGAAGGAGTTATAAAAGAAACAATTTTTTTTTAAATACAGAAATGTGCCCACATTGACCCAAATCTTGAAGCAACCAACCTTTTCTCCAAAATCTCCCAAACAAGCTATGGAGAACCCATTGTAGGATTATTAGACACAGATTGAAGTTCAAAACTCAACATTCATTTCACCCATAACCCAAGAAAAGTATCAGGATTCCAATGAACAGGATCCAAACTGAGATATGAAAAAAACCAGGTGTGACAATTCTCCCCACCATTAATGATTTCTGCCCATGAAAAGCCACAACACATTCCAGATGATTGATCAAAAGCTAACGATTTCTTATCATTATGGTCTAGCCTATGAATCCAATGACACCTCATCCACCATTAATGGAACTTGATTCTCTTTCCTCAACCAAAATTCCAACTCCCAACCACTTCCTAAGAATCAACCGAAAGATCGAGTCACTACCTCCACAACTAAAGCAAGCACTAGATTGTTGGGAATTCTCCCAATGAACCCAAAGATCACCAAAACCAAAGAGAACTCACAAAAACCCAAGATTCCAAAGGAGTCTGAAATGGACTCCCCACCATTAGGAAATAACTAGCACTTGAAAAATTATTCGAAGGAAACTCTATGATACCAATGGTGGTTCTCCCCACCAAGAAGAACAAATGATCAATGACCAAATGAGAATTAAACATGAACTAGGAATAGGTCTATCCCACATAGGCCCACTGAAACTCTCCCACAATAACCTACCAACCCATGTTATGAGGAATAAAACATGGACATTTAAAGCTTCCATTCCCGAATTGAGGGGACAAGAACTAGGATAACACTCTCTGCACGGATCCAAACCCCCACCACTTGGGGAGGGGAGGAAAGGGGACCCAATTATTGGGCCACTAAAACCAAAAAATAAATAAAGTAATTACCTCACTACAATGTTTGAGGCACGATCTTAGATATACTACCCACATACCTGGGACTCTTGACTATAAACCAACTTTACTCCAAGACCTATGGATAGATCGTTGATGGATGAAGCATCTCCTACCTCACAGTCAGGCTTTTATAATACCTAACTTTAACTCATACCATTAGTACCACATGGTGACACATAACACTCACAAGATGAAACAATAGATCAAGGGACACCAAGAAACTATCTTCCTCAAACAACACACTTTTACCCAAATAAGAACTTGGAGATACACAACACTATTTTCTCTCACTCTGAATGAGTAGAAAAATGGACACGGTACAAGGAGAAACACATTAACCTCACCAAGCTCAACTACCCCAACCAAGAGGGACATCATAATGGCAATTAACTTTAAATCGATCCTAAAAAGCTCTCTATTCCAACAAATGGGCTGAGGCATCATTTGATGAGGTGAAATTAACATTTGGAATGAATACTTAGGTTAATCACCTAGAAATATTGCCAATTTAGAACCATCCATGGACACATGACAACATCGAACACATCTTTAGAAACCCAATGAACATTGCTCCAAAACCAAGCCACCAACGAGATCCTATATCAAGACGAAACAAGAGTATGAATTCTATATCACAATAAAGAATTCCAAATAAACAAAACTTCTAAGACATAGGAAAACCTAGCCACAAACCCTCGGTTTATAACAAACACCATAATTTTCAGCTTAAAACACTTTAAAAATAAACCAACTTGGTATATTTTTGTATCCACCAATGGTATTTCATCAAGTCTCACTCATATGCAAATTTATATGCCACCTTGGTAACCCAACCACCATGCCATACCATCTATTCATCTATATATCCATAAAACCATGCATGTGAGCACCCATGAAAACACTAAAGGATTAAATAAAAAAATCATCACTCCAAAAATAATCATGTACCTTCCAATGGCACATTAACTAGCAAAAGAAAACCCATTTTTAGATTTCAGTAAACAAACCACACTTCATCAAGAACCATTTTATTAAAAACCCAATCCATTTTATTTAATAAAACTTCAAAAAACAAATATTCTATTCCAAATATCCCTTTCCCATTTTCAAAAATTTAGCAAGGACTCTTTTTATAATTTGGAAACTACAAAGGCCAAAAACCCTTCCCAGAAAAACACCAGCTGCTCAAAACCAAATTTCCAAAACCAATTCATCAGATTCAAGCACTTTTCAACATCCCTAAACACCCCATTTAAAACCAAGTTTAGAATCACTTTAAAATAATCCAATATTTCTAAAAATTTCATTTCAAGAAACCATAAGTTTAGATTAAGGAAATTAAATACAATTAAATAATTTCCTCTTTATCCCCAAGATTTGTTTCACAAAACCCAACATTCCAAAAACATTCTCATATTAAATTTTGAAAACCCATTTTACACTTTTCAACAACCTACCATTCATTTAAAACCCATTTTCACAATTCTTGCATAAAGATTTTTAAAAAAAATTCCAAATTCAAGAATAGTCCAAGAGACCCAAAAATGGAACTAGTGTCAGTGGGTGAATTGACCATATGATTGGAGGCCATAGGTCAAACACATCACCAAACTCCGTCTGATACCATTTTGTCACAAACCAACTTGAGTTGACCCTGATCCAATCACCCAGACCAGCCCACAACATGTCCCAAGAGGCATTCCCGATCCTCCCGGGATGACGACAAGGACCAAGGGAATCAATAGAGTAAAAAAAGGGAATTATTTTTCCCAAATATAACTAATAAAACAAAAATTGTAAAGAATATACATCCCAATATACATTCATATAAAAATATACCTGAACATTATTTGTACATGAAAGTGAAAATAAAACTGAACCAAGAACTCAACCAACCAAACCTAACAAACAACTAACTCGATCTGACCCCGCTTTCCACTCTCTAACATAATGATCACATGTCACACAAGGCGATCAAACTCAAGCTGAAACCTACATAAGGGATAAAAATAGAAGAAAACTATAGGTGTGACTATTAAAACTCAGTAGGCTAGCCTGATAATCTATTCCCAACTCACATACTTCAAAATAAAAGAGACATCAATTCCATGTTTGAAATAAAATATATATAAGTATGTTTTCCAACCATGGTTCAGTGCTATGAAAATTACTAGAAAAAAGTTTGCATGTTTTATAAATAAGAAAGCTAGTAATACTTTTCAAAGAGGTTCAGCATCAAAATAAAAATAGTTTTCTAGAGAGATGTATTAAATAATGTACACTTTTAAATAAAAAACACACACTATTAAGTATAAAAACCAAACACACTATATGCCGATGTCGAGTACAAAATATTCAATGAGCACAAGTCACGAGAACACCCCTATGAACTAGTTCATTATGGGCCCTAGGTACCTCGTATCTCAGTGAAAAGTAACCATAACAAATATCCATTCTCGTTCACATGAGCCACTAGTAGGAGAAGAATACATAACCTAGTGGTCCCCAATATCATCATCATCATAGTTTAGTTAGTGTTTTCATCTTCAAAATTACTATGTGAAATAGGGACAAAACCCCTCCGGATCACTAGCATACTAATACACGTCTGCCCACCTAGATACTCGGGTTTTCCCTTTTTGTGCTAAAAATGTTAAACATCTATGAAATAACATTTTATAATTAAGATAACATTTAAAAATCATACACACATCAAATATCTCACACACATGTCTCACATTTATTTCATGGATCAATAAACCACCTAAATTTTCATATAACAATTTAATGAAATATAATGAGGCCTTGCACATAAAATCCATTTAAAAATTGCTAATTTAAGGAAAAAAACCCACCAATACCATATAAAACCATATTTGGGAGCCCCAATAACATTTAATAAATAAATTTCATGGACCGACAAATGGACCCAAATGATACAACATGAAATACACATGGAAACATATTTTACAAGAAAAATGTCAAACAAGCCTTTAATAATTTCTCAAAACTTACATTTTCTTAAGGTAAAAATTGATCTTTTAATAAATATGTGTATACAAACCATTTAAAGTAGAAAATTACTTTCATAAATCCTTTAATACATTCATGTTACTCATCCAAAGCTTGACCATTTTTATAAAGATGCCAAACAAGCCATTTTCCAGAAACCCGGGCCAAAACATGTTTACCACCAAAAACCCATCTGTTTATTAAAACCAAAAATAATTTGGACAACCATAAAAGGAACAAAAAATACCATTTTCATTCTTAAAATGTATTTATAAATCCAAAAAAACCATTTTAAATCGCACTAAGCACATAAAATACAATTATGCCATTTACCAAACACATGACATTCCATTTTAAACAAAAAAATTATTTTAAACACTTGAAAAGAGATAAAATACCATTTTCATTCCATAAAGTTATTCAAGCTACTGAACCAGGTTAGAAATACCACAAACTAGGTGCTTAAGTTAACAGAACATTTAATTAAGCAAGTAGTGTACACGTTTATAACAAAACAACACTACTTTCCACAAAACAAGGGTTAAACAACCATTTTGCACACTAATAAAATTATAAAAAGGATAAAAAATAATACCAAACATATATATAATGTTTAAAAAGCAGGAAAATGATGAAAGGTAAATGATAAAGTCATGTTTAGTGGATATCCTACTGCAAATCCATGGCAGAAAGAAACCACACACACAATATCACCCGACACAGTTCCAAAAACTCTAGATATATGAAAACCAGCCATAAAATAACCATAAAACCATAAACAATTATGGTATAACATAAACTTAGGTCTTAAATAATAAGGGGAGAAGAGGAAACCAAAATAAAGTGGAAGGAGAAGGAAGAGGAAGGAGAAAGGATTAGGAATCTCACCTTAGAAACAACAGAACTCATCAGATTCCCTTATATCTACACCATTAGAGAAACATTAATGGTTTGTAACTTCTTTTAGAGTCTAATTAGGTCACTGAGAACCAGGTAAAGAAGATTTGGGGTGGGGGAATAGAAAAAAATGAATGATTCATGAAAGAAACAAATTACCTTACCAAATCTGGATGGTTTGAGAAGTCTTTAGAAATCTAGCCCTAATCCTTGACTAATATGAGCTCCGAAGAGGGAAAATGTAAACTTAGGGTGAGGCTAGGGTTATTGGTCTCAATTGAGAGTTAAAATCACTAAAAAATATTAACAAATGATTAATATATAAAATAAACAAATTATTTCTTTAAAACTTGAAATGGGATCACGAGCTAGCCCAATACTTGAATAAAAAACCTAGATCTACCATGATTACAAATTCCCAAGGGGGTACATAAGGATATGTTGGTTTGAATAGGTCAGCGGAGGCCATGTGGGAAGTGGAAGAAGTGAAAAATGTGAAAAAATGATTTATAAAAGAAACAAAATTTGTTTTTAAATCTGGAAATGGGTTCACAGTTGGCCCAAATCTTGAAGTAACCACCCTTTTCTCCAAAAACTCCCAAAAAATCTATTTGGAACCCATGGTAGTATTATTATACATATATGGAAGTTTAAAAAATCAACATTCATCTCACCCGTAACCCAAGAAAATGATTAGTATTTCAAAAAAAGTTCATCCAAACCAAGACATGAAAAAAACCAGGTGTAAAAATTGATGGCAAATATATAGGCTATAAGAGGAAAGGAGAGATTTTGGGAGATTATTTGTGAATAATTTGGATTATACTAGGATCTTGAGAGGTGTGAGTAAGTGGGTATAGGAGGTGGCCTTTTATAAGTGGGAGGATGGGCACTTTAGGAAAGTTTTGAAATATTATTTTATTATAAAATTATTTTTAAATTCTAATAGTTTCAAAGTGATAAATTTCTTGGATAAGATGATTATGGGTCAAAATCCTCTTAAACAATAGGTTTTATAAATTTTTAGTTCAAAAAATTAACCATATATTTTAGCTTTAACCCTTAGTTAAAAACATTAACTCTTACCACATCTTCTTTTATTTTCATAATATATGGTTACAATAGTTACTATAAAATTCCAAGAGAACCACAAGTGGATCATTAATGAAATTTATAACATTAAATAAGTCAGTTGGCCAAATATTAGTTTTTCAAGAGTATTATATCATTTAATAAAATAGTATTTGTTTTAAAAACTCATTTATGTCAATTTTGACACTATTTAGTAATTATTTTTGTTAAAGTCATAAAAAATTTATTCAATTGAACAAACAACATTAAATCAAAGATAACATGTCATAATCATATATAAAATTTGTATATGACATAAAAATGTTAAAATTACAAATATTTTAATAATTATAATATCATTTATTTGAATCTTTCATTAATAAGGTATTCACTAAATCATCATTATCTCATAAATCAAATTATTTATTTATTGTCTAAAAATTATAAATAAAATATAATTATATATATAATATTTTTAGGTTTATAATGAATTTTTGTTGTCAAAGAAATCAGTTATATAACCCTATATTAATTTTTTTTAGTAAAATATATATGTTTATGTTTTATTTCTCTTTACTTTAAATTAAAAATTCTAAAAGGTCATTATCACACCCAAGTGGCACTATGGGGTCTTAAAATATACCCAAGGATGATAATGGTCAAACATATCTCATAAACTAGGATTAGTACACATTTTAGGGTTGTTTTATATTATTAGAATATTATTTGTTTGCCCCTATTTTCCAGATTTACCCTTTAACCATGGTAAATAAAAATAACTATGGAAGTTACTATTCATAATGTCCAAAAATAAAAGGTAACAATTTACACAATTTGGACCTTTTGATTACAAATATGGAATCCATTTTTCTAAATTCAAAACAATTAATTGGTATAAATTAATTTAAAAGTAACCTCGCTGTCAGAATGAGAGAACATGTTTTTAAAAGTTAAAACATTACAAAAGATTGAAATGTTTTTTTCATATGAATTCAATTTAGAATTAATGATAATGACATAAATTATATTGAATGATTAAAATATATTATATTTATACTTTAAAAAATTACATATTATAATTTAACCATATAAATTATTTCGATGAAAAATTTGTTTTCACTTAAAGTTTAGGGTGTTTTTACTATTCATCAAAACTTGAATGTTATCAGAAAATATCAAAAATTCATCCAAATTAAATTTTTATAACCTTATTTAAAAGAACATATTTATGTTGTAATATTAAAATTATTAATGTTTCAAAATATTAATTTAAAATTGGTTCTCCATTCAAAGGTGTAAGATTACCCTTCAAAAAATATAGGTTTTTATACAACAAATTAGGTTTATTCACACCCTATGATAAAAATATCCATTGGATGAATATCAAAATATTTTATATAACATATATATCTCATTAATTTCATTAATAAAAGTAATTCACTCAAAATAAAAATATTTAATTTATATTTTTCATAAATAATTGATAGCCAATAAATTCACAATGAATTTTCATAAGTTAGTTAAATTTATTCACACTAACCTAATGGCTAGGCTATAACATTAATTTTTAAACTAAGTTCATCTTTCAGTTTTTTTAAACTCATGATTGTGTGAAACACAAGATACTAAAGAATAAAAATTATTTAAATAAAATATTTCATAAAAACATCTTAGTATAACATTATACCCCCCTTAAACTGAATTTCTCCCTCGAAATTCATCACTTGGAAACAAACAGGTGAGGATAAATCTCCCTCATCAGCTCCTTAATTTTCCATGTAACTTCTCCAAATTGGCAGTTCTGCCATAAAACATTAACCAAATGAGTGGTCTTGTTTCAGAGAAATTTTTCACTATGATCTAGAATCGCTATCGGGTGTTCTTCATAAGAAAGATCTTGCTCTAGTAGTATAACTTATGATTTTAGTACATGTGAAGGATAATATATGTACTTTCTCAGGAGAGATATATGGAACACATCATGAACTTGAGAGAGATTTGGTGGAAGTTCCAATCGGTAATAAACATTCCCAACATAATCCATAATTTCAAAAGGACCAATATACCGAGGTATTTTCTCTCCCTTTTCAAATCTCATTAATCTCTTCCAGGGAGATATTCATAGAAACACTTTATCACCCACTTCAAACTCTAGGTATTTTCTTTGGTTGTAAACATAAATTTTTTGTCGACTCTGAGCTTCTATTATGTTTTGTTAAATAGATTTGGTCTTTTTTTTCCATTTCATTAACAAGATCAGGTCCTAATAGATTTCTTTCCCTAACTTCATCCTAGAATGTTGTATTGTTTCACTTCTTTCAATAGAGGGATTCATAAGGATCCATCTAAATACTGGAGTGAAAGCTATTATTGTATGAAAATTCCACCAATGGTAGATATTGATCCCAACCACCTTTGAAATCCAGAGAGAATGCTCTCCACATGACTTCCAGAGTTTTAATTGTACTCTCAGACTAACCAACTTTTTGTGGATGACAAGTAGTGTTGAAACATAAATCTATATCCAGAGCTTGATGAAGACTTCACCAAAACTTCAAGGAAAACCTAAGATTCCAATCAGATATAATGGAAAGTGGTACTCCATTAAATCTTACCACTTCCTTTACATATATCATGGAAATCTGATCAAGAGAGAAATCCTATCTAATAGAAATGAAGTGTACCTATTTCTAAAGGTGATAAACTATAACCCAGATAGTATTATTACCTTTGGATGTTTTGGGAAGTCTGATGATAAAGTCTATAGTGATGTTTTTCCATTTCCATTCCAGTATGGTCAATGGTTTTAACATCCATTTAGAATTCTATCTCTTAACCTTAACTGGCTTAGAAACCAAGCATCAAGAGACATATTTAGTGACATCTATTTTCATGACATCTAACCAGAAATACTCTTTCAGGTCCTTGTACATATTTGTGCTTCTAGGGTGAATAGATAATGAATAACTATAAGCCTCATCCAATAGCCCCTAATTTAATTATGGTATAGGAGGAATACAAAACCTATTCTTGACCTTATTATTTCATCACAATCAAGGTTGAATTCAGGAACATTTCTCACCTTCTTTTGTAGTTATACATATTTCTTCTGTGCCTCCTTAATCTTCACTTGTATTAATGGTTGAACATTTATTTGAGAATGATAAGATTTCCCCCCTTCCTTTAAAATCGTAGGATTTTTCCTTTTCAAATCCATAAATTTTGGATCTTTTGTGATCCTCATCATGGATAGGCTAGCACGGTATTGTTGACTCAAATCATATGGCCCCATGTTCACTTTCCCAAGGTGGTAATGTGTTGAACAATCGTACTATTTAATCAAATCCAACTATATTATTTGGTTTATATTCTATTCTTTTTTTGTGAAAATTTACTTTAAACATTTATGATTAGTATAAATATCACACCTTTCACCATAAATATAATGCCTCCATATAATTAATGAAAAGATTACCACATCTAACTCCAAATCATGAGTTGGGTAATATTTCTCATGGATTTTCAACTACCGTGAGGCATAAGCTATCACCATATCATTTTTCATGAGAACACAACCTGACCCCTTCTTGTATGCATCACTATAGTTCACAAATCTTTCTCCACTACAAGGAAGTGTGAGCACTGGTGCACTGACTAACCTTCTTTTTAGATCATTGAAAATTTCTTCACATTCTTCCATCCATACGAACTTAAATCATTTTCAAGGAAAATTGGTGAGTGGATTAGATAATTTTGAAAAATATTTCACAAAATGTTGATAATATCTAGCCAAACCAAGAAAAATTCAGATCTCAGTTATTGTTGTTGGTCTCGTCCAACTTTCAAAATCTTCTATTTTTTATGGAACCATGGATATCTCATATATTAAGATTATGTGACCCACAAATGAAACTTTCTGAATCCAAAATTCATAGTTGGTAAATTTTTTATAAATATTTTCTTTTCTCTGGGTATTCTTTACAATTATCATGTAACCTTCATGTTCTTCCTTGATATTTGAATAAAGAAGAATATCATCTATAAAAACAATGACAAACTGAACAAGATAGTATGTAAAGACTCTGTTTATTAGATCCATGAAGATAGTGGGGGAATTAGTAAGACCAAAATACATCACTATAAATTCATAGTGTCGATACCTTGTATAGAATGCCCTCTTTGGTATATCATCCTTTTTGAACCTTAATTGATGATATCCTGAACAAATATCATTCATGGAAAATTATTGACCTCCACATAGTTGGTTGAATAAATCATAAATGCAGGAAGATGATATTTTTTCTTTATATTGATCTTGTTAAGTTCCTGATAATCAATGCAAAGTCTAATTGATCATCTTTCTTCTTAACAAACAGAACATGTGCTCCCCAAGGTAATGCACTAGGGAATATGAATACCTTATCAAGATTTTCTTGCAGATTCTTCTTCAATTCCTAAAACTCAGTTAAGTCCATTTTATAAGGTGTCTTTGAAATAGGCATAACACCGAGTATAAGTTCTGTTGAAAACTCAACTTCACAATTCAGTGTAATACCTATAAATTCCTTCAAAAAGAAATCATCAAACTACCATAAAATGGGAGTATTCATAGTCATGAGTTTCTCCCCCATATATTTGAGATAAATAACCTTTATTTATTGGAATCAAACCCCATAAGATGGTAGAAATTTCCATTGGAAGGTTATATTCATCCTTACATTGATAGATGATCATAGATTGATCTGAAATATGAAATGTGACTTCACTTTCTTGGAAATTGATATGAGATCCATATAGAGAAAGCCAATCCTTTCCATGAATCACATCAAATTATACCTTATGAAGGATTACAAGATTTTTACTAAGCACTTTCCCGAAAACTTCAACTGGATTAGAATTATAAACTTTTGATGCCACTATTGTGCCATTAGGTGTCATCATAGCTAACTAAAAATATAATTTTCTAGGTAATATGATGATATACATATAAAATTCTTTAGAAATAAAAGACTGGGTGGATCCAGAATCAAATAAAACATTTACTAATTTACAGTGGATGATAAGTGTACCTTTACCATTTCATTATCCTACTCCTCATCGACGATAGTGATTTAATTTGAATTTCTTTTATCATTTTCCTTAAGAGTTTGTTGATGTCAATCATCATCAATAACCCTTATATTAGGGTATTGATTGTAATAATGCCCCATTTCCTTGCACTTGTATCATCAAAGTGTATGAAGTGAATTATGGGTATCCTTTTCTCTATTTGCATCATTATAGATATTTTTCCCATCACTCTGGTATTCAACTACCCGATGAACTTATTTTCCACACTTAAAATATTTACTAGTCCCTTTAAGAATATTTCCTCCATGTTCCTTTCCACACTTTTAGAATAAGGGAAAACTCATCTTATTTTTAGTATGGTCTTTATATTTTCCTTTGAATTCTATTTTTATCTTCTTATCAGACCCATATGACTAATGGGTTACTCGGAAATCCATCTCAACCTTGAGAGCACATCGAACGATTTCCTTATAGATATTAATGTCCTTTATGGCTAATTCCCTTCGAAGAATCAGTTTTAAGCTACTAAAGAATCAATCAATTTTACTCTTAGGTTGGATAATAATTCTAGAAGCTTACCTTTTATGTCTTGTAAAATTTGATATGTAGGTACCAATGGATTCACCATCCTTTGAATCATGTTTAAGGAACTTCATATCCATATTTTTTTAAAGAATACGAGTAATGTACTTATTGAAAAATTATTTCTTGAACTCGTCCCATTCCATGGACTCAATTTCATCACTTTTCCTCATATTATTGATAAGATTCCACCATTGATCAACTTCAACTTCCAAAAAACAGAATGCTAAGGTGCCTTTATCATGTTCAGAACATTGTAGAACTAAAAATATATTTTTAGTGGCACTACTCTGTTGTTCAACCACTAATGGATCAGAAGACCTACTAAATGAAGGTGGATACTGCCTCATGAAGGACGCAACAAAATGTTACTCCATCTATTGCTTGTTTGAAAGTCCTGTATGATTCATAGCTTGAGAAATCTGTGTGATCATGGAAATAAACTTTTGTAAAATGGGTTTATACCAACACTTCTATACCAATAGTTTATAAAAACAATTGGAAAAGAGGATAAAATCTCGTCTATACCTATGGTTTTGTGCTAACTATAGGAACACATGGCTGATTTATCAGGCTCCCCTACACTCCCTTGCATTAACCCTCCCCTCACCTCCCTAACCTCCTCCTACTAGCCCTCCCCTCCCCTCCCCGACCTCAACCTCCTGACCTCCACCTCTGCCTCAACGTCTTGACCTCCGCCTCCCGATCCTCAGCCCCTCTTGGATCCCTCTCCTCCGGAGATGTCCCCATCCCCTTTCGGTTCCCTCTCCTCAGTGATTTCCCCCCTCCCCCTCCCCTCTCGGCTCCTTCTCCTCTGGTGATGTCCCCCAACCCCTCTCAAATCTCTCTCCTCCTCTAAAGTCTCTCGACCCCTTATCCTCTCCAGTCACACGCGAGACCCCCACAGCCAAACACCCCACCCAAAGTCCCCCTCTCTCGGATCCCTCTCCTCCTAGCATTTCTTTGTAATTTCTTAAGGGATCTTGGTTAGTAATTAGAGGTAATCATTTATCATATTTAAGTCTTCAATTTCTTAAAGTTTTACTCTCTCCCATTTCTAGGTTTCATTTAGCCGAACCCTATTATTTTTTATGTTCTCAAATTCTAACTTTGATCCTTGTTTCTAGGGAGTATCATGGTTATTTTGGGTCCACATTAGACATGATTTAGAGTCTTCTTCCAAAGTCAAAGTATTTTGGATAATCTTAGTTCATATACTACCATTTTCCACCATTTAAGGTTGGTTTATTCTGCCCTCTTTGTTTGGCCCAATTTAATTTGGGGCTTTTGGTGATTTATGTGCCCATGAAAAATCAATATTAGGTATGAATTGCATTAATAAGACTACCTTACATCTTGGGTATCTATTTGTGTGTGTTTGTAGCTCATATTATATGTCTATATTCAAGATTCATCCTTTGGTATAATCATCTCATTTTTTTAATCGATGGGTGAGTTGGGATATGCTGAGAAACATGATATTGTATAATGAGTATATGGGTATAATTGTTTTTTATTATATTTTGGTATGTTCTATTATATTTGTCAAATAAACCTAGTGTATGTTTAATTCTACTTTCATTGAATCTTATTTTTATGATTCATTTTTTAATTTTGAATTGATGTTAATTATGTTAATATCATTTGGGTTATTTATCTTTTTTTACTTCTGTTTATTTGATGTTTCATAGATGTCCAATGTAGGGGTGACCCATTTAAGATTCTTAATAACTGACTCAATGTCTTTAACACAGTCTTGATAATGAATTTTGAAGTTCTATCCACATGAATTAGGAATAGAATTTCATCACATGGTATATGCTAATACAATAATAGATGATGTAGGTCCAATAATAGTTAGAGGTACAATTAATATCGATTCATAATTATATAGTGTTTTATTTGAAATATTTCCACAAATTGTATTATTTAGACATATATTGTGTATGTGATAAATCATTTTATTGATTTCATTAACTTTGTGATTTAAACTGTAATTCCTCTAGGTAAAAGGAGAGATAAAGGTCTCAAATGCCCCTCTTATGATTTTCCTTATATGATATAATTTATTTCTATGTATTTTTTACTCTAGATATGGAACTAATGGATATAATTATTAATATGGATTAGCTGATTATTATTAATTCCATGATTGAATTGTACCCAAATGAATGAAATTTTAAAAGATAATATAAACAAAAACAAGACAAACTAAATCTAATGGAAATGTCCCAAACAAACTTGTATAAAAAAAACCAAACTAAGTTGGAACTCGAGCCAAAATGATTATATTTCATTAATAGGATGAGTAATTGTTAATTAATAGGAATGTACTATTTGATAGTATCATTTTGAAACATGGATCTGTTTCCCCCTGCTTGCATGAACATGATTTTTCCCATGGGGAATTGTGGTTCTTATATATTGGGCAGTGACATGTATAGTCATAGGATACATGTATGTTTTAGTTTAGTTTTTATTTTATTTTCTTTATCGCATTGGCCACTTAGGTCTTTCACTACTTTCTATGGATTATATTCTATGAAGGGGGCCATAGGGGTTAAGATTGTTTTAGTCCACTGGCTTTGATCGAAGGTAATATTCTATGGTTACTACTTGTCTCACACCTCATGTATTTGGGGATTTTAGTGTTTTTGACTCCATATTATGTTTTTGGTAGGGCATTGGATCATTCCATGTTGGTTCAGCTGGATATGGTTCTCTGCTACAAATCAAGGAAAGGATTTAATGTCGTTGGTTGGTTTCTCATTGGTTATGCAACGTCCTTTATGGGTTTTAAGGTTCGTAATCCTTTGTGTAGTGCGTTGATCCCTGCTCATTGGTTTTGAGTCTTGAAGTCAAGGGTGACTTGCTTGTCTGTGCATAGGTAAGTAAGTATATGGTTGTGGGTTCCCCCGTTACGTGTATAGTCAACCATGGAAGGGATTAAACACGTATGTGGCTAGGTGTTCCCATATATATATATATAAATGCATACGCAGGTGAGTGGAAACTGGTATATACATATAAGCATATGTGCAAAGATCCCATTGTACATGCTCATGGCCATGTGGGTGTGTGAATAGGGGCTAGGTGTCCTTTTATGTGTGTAAAGGTGTGTATACCTAGTGGGGGCGTAGCAACGTTTAGTTAGAAATATCTAAGAGATGAAGTGGACGGCTTGGTTCCACCTCAAGGTAGGGTCCCTCTCTTAGCCTCTTTAATTCAAGAATGATTTAAATTGAATTTAGATTCTTTTTGAATTTTTATTAAATATATTGAATTTCATATATTGAATAAGTGTTCTTTAATATAATTATTTCATTTGATAAATAAATTCATTTTTTTATAATAAAACCCCTCCAATGGAGGTGCACTGTCTGTGAAAACTCACAGTGATAATTGTATTGATCAAGTTGCTTAATTTATTGCATTTGATTTGTACTGAATGAGTTTTAGGATAAATGTTAAATATAATTAAATGAATTGTGTGATAAAGAAATGCCATTATTTCATAATAAAACACATCCAATGGAGGTTCACTATCTTCTAAACCAAAGGGCAGTGATAGTTATTTGTATCATGTTTAGATTTGGTTTGATTTTTCCATATGCCTCTTGATGGTGTTTGTTTTGTGGCTAGTTAGTTTTTGTTTTCTTTGAATAATATAAATTGGATTATCTACTCATTTATCTCAAATGACATTTCCCAAGTAGGAATATTCCTTGACCATGAAACTTTATTTTTTACCCATTGAATATTATAAATTAAATTTCCATGTTTAGGAGAAGTGAATGAATTTGTAAATGGTTTGTGTAGGGTGTATGATTCTTTTCCATCATTTCGTTTCCCTTTAGACATCGCGTCATTGTGGTGATCGCTACAACCTTCCAATAATCCCTTATTAAATCATATTAAATAGTAGATTTGTTCTATGATGTCCATTGCAACCTTATCTTATGAAGAAACCTGTTTGGGGTGTTTTCTTGGAATATTGGCCTCCCCTTTGGGTGTTTACCTGAGCCTGTATAACTAAAAACATTGATGGTGTCATTGTTTAACACCCATTAGTCTTATGGTTCTCCCCACCATAAGCTTCATCTTACCACCACCAATTCATATGATTTAGTGCCTCCTCCTTTGAATATTCACATTGAAACATTTCTCACATGTTTTAATGAGAAGAATTATATTGGGGACACTCACTAAAGGAATTCTGCTCACTGTGGTGGCCCTATGTATAATTAAGTATAAAAAGATGCTGGAGAGATCCCTATGTCATTTCCCATAGAATTTTTGGAAACCTGGGTGTTTTGGTGTATCATGATTTTTTAGTGGAGGAAAATGGCCAAGTGGTCATGGTGTCTGATGTTTTGAAGGGAAAATTGCATAAAGAAGTGTTGTTTCATGCCTTGGGGTGAAGGTCAAATGCATTTTGTTTAGAAACACAATTAAAAAAAATGAGTTTCTATGTCACGAGGTTTAATATTTTAAAAGGAAAGTTTGAATGGTTTTTTATGCCATAGATATTCAGTTGGAGGCTTAAAAGCATGCTAATGGTATGAACAATGTGGAGAATTAAAACATTGGTATTACCACAGGATATTCATATATTTTAAGTGGTGTATTTAAAAGGATATATATACAGATTATGTGGATAGATAGTAAATAGTTTTCAATTGATGATAATTGAAAACATGAAGAAGTTAATGGGAAACTGCATTGAATTTTCTTGGAGTCTTATTTAGTATATTTATTTGAATTCGAAAACATGTTCTTTATATGGACACTTTGAGAAAAAAGAGAAGATTATTGAAGCCTGGTGTGATCCACACCATTCATAGTTGCGCATGAAAACGGCCAGCACACACACACAGAGATATATATATTGAATGATTCCATTATGATAAGGGAGACACCTACACAACAATGCAACATCTAGTTCTTCTATATTTATATATAAGCCTGGTGTGATCCAAACCATTCATAGTTGTGCATGAAAACGACTAGAACATATATATATCTCTCTTTTAGTGGTATTATCATATGAAAAATATCATAATTTAATAATAATAAACCATGTGGATGCATACAGTCATAAATCGATTAATTTCCCGTCAATATGAACCAAGTAAAAATAATACACAATAGGCTCTATTTCCATCCTTGATCACCACCTAATATCATCACCTTCAATCCCTATTGAGCTAATCCATCCCAATATAGTACAAAATCTTTTCTTAGATTAGTAAAACAATCATAAGATCTATGTACATACATGGTTGATCATGATAGGTGTTAGAAATATATGACATTATAATATCACAAAGAGACACTAATATATTTTTACATATATAAGTATACCTGAGCGAAGTAAATGTTATAAAAATAAATAGACACACATATCGTGTTAGATGTCATGTTCCAACTAGGACACCAAGAATCCATGTGTATTAGGTTATCATGTGATAAATTGGATTCCATGATACCCAACCATAGATACATTTTTTTGAACAAACAACTTGCATCATTGTACCATCATACATGAAACCCATCCTATACCCAAATACTCTAAATAGGGATTATCAATGATTACTCAACCACAACCTGAATGTGTAGGATAGAGTCATGTATCCAATCCATAGACTAATACTTATCACTCAATATAGGTCATCACCCAACTCCCAACATCTACCATACTACTAAAGGTTGTGTCTCATCCCACTATATATCACATACTAACCTTCTCACTCAACAAACATCCATGTTAATACATTATGATCAATGTAAATCCATTTACAAAAATAATACCATATTAACCCTGGTAGTTCTAATATCACATTCCAAAATCTCCATTATTACTCATGGTTGGGTTCATTTAGAACCTTATCACTCAATGTGAGGCCATTATCTTAACCACTACCTTATCAATCATAGTAGGGTTAGATATTAGGTTATAATATGATAACCTCATTATCACTCAACATGTGTATGAAATAACAAGAATGGAATTTGTGCAATATCATAGATCACCATATAGGTACAAGGTTCTAGTCACTCAGGACATATACCCCCATCTCAAAAATCTCTCACCATCTAAGTGAAAAATGTTAGTACACTTAGTACTCATATATCTTACACTAGGGAATCCACTAGAGTCTATGGGACTCAAATCAGTCTCAAACCCAAAAAATAAATAATTACCTCATGATGAACTCAAATACTATATGATATTCTTGGAACTTTCCTTGAATCCCAGTCTACCTATGCTTACAAGTCCTCACCACTACACTAACTCAGGTACCATGTTTTATCAGTATTAGAAGAGATCTCAAGGCCACTTGTTGAAGGGAAAAAATATTTTTTCACACCATTTCTAGTCCTGAGAAATAATTCTACCTATTTCACACATCATATGTCATTACACAATTAAGATTATGCTCCCTTCCCCAGATGGGAGGGTACTTTATGTTTTTTTTCTTGTGACTAGTTTTTTTTTATCATTCGTGATATTTTTAAAGTGATTATTTCTAGAAACACAGTTCATTGTGTGTATGAAAAATCCATGACGATAAACATTATTACTTGTGATACTAGTTATAACATGTAACTAACCAAACATGCCTTTAATTCCTGCTATTTGAGGATTCCTTTATTTAATTGGAAACATGGATCTTTATACCTAGATGTTAAACTAAATCTCTTACCTTTTTGCAGGTTCTGGCTTTCTGGAAGAGGTGCTTAGTTTTTTTGCGGAGAAGAGGAAATATGAACGGTTCTATGAGCCGTTGGTATACCTATATCCCAATGGTTTTAATAATACCATTCAAATAGATTAGTGTGCTGTAGGAAGTATACCAATAGTTGTTAAACAGTTGGTGTGTACCCATACCACCCAACCTATGGAAATGGTTCACTATGAACCGTTGCAATAGGTGTATACCAATGGTTAAAAACCATTGGTATAATTGTATAAACCCATTGTTATTAGCCATTAGGATATAAAATTACCAACGGTTTACACTGAACCATTGGTATTTTGAAAATCTAGGTAACCTATCCCAACAGTTTAAGTTGAACCGTTGGGATATAGCTATCCCCACTCCTCATAGCCTAATGGTTTATTGAACCATTGGGATATAATATCCCAGTGATTTTAGGGATTTTACCAATGGTTTGGAACCATCGGTATAAGCTTATTTTATAGTAGTGATAATATTTCTCATTCTAGCTCCTATAACATTTGTTTGCTTAGGGAGACAATCATTGCATTTTCTATCACATTCAGTATTAATGCGGTTCCTTCAGGTTCTAACTATTGACTAAAACCAAGAAGCATAGTGTGAGAAACACTAATAATAACAAAAAAACACATAATCAAGAATAAAATTTCAATTCAGGACACTTTAGGTTTTATCCTAGGTTATTCATGTTCATTTCTAAAACACTAGGATTGTATCCTATATTTTGACATATCCTTAGGGTTCTTACTAAGGCTTTCTCATCATAGTTTCCAAAGGATAACTATACCTTTCCTCTGATACCAACTATAACAACCCATAATTTACATACATTGATATTACTTCAAAATTTAGTTATATTTATTACATTATATTATAAATCCATGAAATAACCATATAGGTATAGTGTATTTAGAAACTGATAAACATAAACAAATGGTTTATAAAATATCTACACTGTCTCCCACTTATTATTTCATCACTATAATTCCTTTGGGAATATAATACTTAATACCCTTATTCATGACCTAGGGAAAAGAAACACATGAAAGGGTGAGCTCAAATGATTAGTAAGGGTAAATTAGGAAGAATATCAATCATATCACAATCATAAGACATAATAATATAACATTTGGAGCTCTTATCCTACATATGAAAGAGCATGATATCATTTCATGGGATAAAAGTTCATAAAAATTACTGGACAAAATTTAAATGTAAAAATATAATACATGATGTTTTTTGGAATACAAATAAGAATAGAAAATTATTTCCCTTTTAGCTAAGGCTTATATACAAGCCCATCACAGCGGACAAAGTCGATTATTGAACTAGTTTTACTTTCCGTTCTGGTCCTGTATTACTGAACCAAATTTACTTTCCATTCCAGTCAAGTATATCTCATGAGATATAAATATTTACCCATTTCATTGGAGGGAGATATAGGTCCCACCAATATCATAATGAAATCATTCTTACATGTTCCACAAAAACATAAATCATAGCTTAACCCATGGAATAGAATGGGGTTCTTAAACATCATTCTATCATAATGCATATAAAAAAATATAGTTAATAAATGAAATTACATCATAAAAACAACTCAAATAATAGTGATAATAGGGATAGAAACCGAATCCAATTAAAAAAAATGTCATCTTGGATGGAAAGTAATTTTGATAAAATATTTGAAATTAATTCTTGAGGAGAACATCCTTCTTCAAAAAAATTTCTTTTCTCAAAATGCTACTTAATTTTAAAAGAACAGAATTCAATTGAAAATACACTTGAAATCATGTAAAGTAAGATTCATGTAAATAAGGTGTTATGAAAGAATAAGACTCCATTCATGATGTATGTGTTAAAAAAACATTTTTCTCATACTATTTCTGAAAAAAGTCAAAAAGTACCTCGTATGGAAAACGAAAGAAAGATTCTTTCCATACAATTTAATACAAATTTAATAGTAGGTAAAATTCACTTTAAACATTATTATAATATTATAAATAATATTATATATTTAGGAAACATGGATGTGAATTATAAATATACCTCAGTAAATACTTATGAATAAACAATCTTGGATTATAATGAGATTGTAAAATTATCCCTTACCTTAGGTTAGATATAATTCATATGTATCCAAAACACCTTTATAATGATTTAAATAATTTTACTGAGTTATTATGGAATTATTTTCATTTTTATGATATCATATATGATTATATTGTCACCCGTTTGTTAGTAACATTTCATTGCCACTTGTTATTCAGATATTAACTGCTTTATGTTCTTATGAAAGTTTTATCAGGTAAGTTTGTGTTCCACTTATTTAGTTATAATTATATCATTTAGAGAATGATATTAGTGTAATATATATATATATATATATCATATTTATTCATTCCAATCATTTATATAATCGGGGTTTAATGAAAATCATGTATAATGAATTACATCGCATAGTGGTGACGGTAGGCCATATGTACGCACAAACGATAATATCATTCAATTAATGGTTAAATGATATGAAATTGGATGGTATATTAATTATAAAGAATAATTATAATGTTATATTTAATATTTAAAACCATTATACGCATCATTATACCCTTCCAAATAAAGTATTGTTGAATAACAAATTACACCACGACATGGAGACGGTAAACCGTAGGTATGCCCGCATGGTGATATTGTTATTTTTAAGATAGATAAAAGAAGGTATAAGGTTGTACCATAATTATAATAACATATAATAATGTAGAATATACTAGATTTATTACCTTATTATAGAAACAACATTATAATAGTATGTAGAAGAAGAAAACAATTTTGAAAGAGGTGATAAAACAATTACCTGTTTTTTCGAGTATCTCCATTTGATTTGCACAAACGGTCTACCTAGGATGGATTTATGCCAAATTTGTGGTCTCTAAAAAGAAGGAAGACATTTTTTGAGATTATTTGAGAATAATTTGGAAGATCCAAGGGGCTTGAGAGTTGTGAGTAAGTGGGTATAGGTGGTGGCCTTTTATAAGAGGGAGGAGGGGCACTTTAGGAAAGTTTTGAAATATTATTTTATTATTAAATAATTTTTGAATTTTAATATTTTAAAAGTGATAAATTTATAGTATAAGGTGATTATGTCTCTAAATAATCTCAAACAATAGGTTTTAGACAAGTTTAGGTTAGAAAATTAACCTTATCCTTTTTCTTTAACCCTTAGTTAAAAATATTATCTATTATAGTGTCTTCTTGTATTTTCATAATATATGGTTACTATAATTACTATCAAATTCTAAGAGAACAATAAGTGAATTATTAATGAAAATTTAACATTATATTAGTCATTTGGACTTATATTTTGAGGACTAATATATCATTTAATAATATAGTATTTGTTTTTAAAAACTCATTTATGTCAATTTTGACACTATTTAGTAATTGGTTTTTGTTAAAGACATAAAATATTTATTCATTAAAAAAAACAGATTTAGCTCAAATATAAAATGTAAAAATCATCCATAAAATTCATTTATAACATTAAAAATTTTTAAATATCATTTATTTTAATATTTATAATATCATTTATTTGAATCATTCATTAATAAGGTAACTCCACCATCATTGTGTCATAAATAAATTTATTTATTTAATGAATAAAAATTTAAAATAAAATACCATGATGTAGAAAATATTTTTATATTTCTAATTACTATTTTAGTAAAATAAATCATTTATATAACCCTATATAAAATATGTTTTAGTTAAAGATACATATTTATGTTATATTTCTCTTTACTTTAAATTAAAGATCCTTAAAGGTCATTACCACACTGAAGTGGCTCCATGAGGTCATAAAATTGACCCAAGGATGATACTGGTCAGAAATATCTCATCCAATAGGATTATTACATGATTTAGGGTAGTGCTATATCATTATAATATTATTTTTTACCCTTATTTACAAGATTTACCCTTTAACCATGGTAAATAAAAATAATTACTGATGTTACTATTAATAATGTCCAAAAATAAAAGGTAACTTTTTAAACAACTTGGAACCTATGATTAAAAATATGGAATACATTTTTATAAATTCAAAACACATTATTGGAAGAAATTAATTTAAAATCAATACCATTTTCAGAATGAGAGAACATGCTTTTAAAAGTTAAAACATTACAAAATATTAAAACGTTTTTTTTTCATATGAATTCAATGTAAAATAAATGCTAATGACAAAAATTAAATTTAATGATAAAAATATATTCTATTTATACTTTAAAACCATTTAATATTATAATTTAACCATAAAAATTGTTTCTATGAAAAAAGTCGTTTTCACTTAAAATTTAGTGTGTTTTTACTATTCATCAAAATTGGAATGTTATCAGAAAATATCAGAAATTCATTTAAAGTAAATTTTTATATACTAATTTAAAATAACTTATTTATTTTTTCATATAAAATCATTAATGTTTCAAAATATGAATCTAAAAGGGGTTCACCATTCAAAGGTGTAATATTACCCTTTAAAAAAATATAGGTTTTTATTCAATAAATAGGGTTTATTCACACCCTATGATTAAAATATCCCTTGGATGAATATAAAAATATTTTATATAACATATATGTCCCAGTAATTTCATTACCAATAGTAATTAACTCAAAAATAAAAATATCTAATTTATATTTTTAATAAATAATTGATAGACAAAGAATTCACAATGTATTTTCATAAGTCTATTATTCTTATTCCCTATAACATAATGGTTAGGCTATAAAAATAATTTTTATACTAAGGGAATATTTCAGTTCTTTTCAACTCACAATTTCATGCAATGCAAGATATTTAAGAATAAAAATTATTTAAGGAAAATATTTCATATAAACATTCGAGTGTTACAATTATTTTATTTTATCACTCATGATACTATTAAAGTAGAGTTATTATCATATCATGAGAACATAATCCTTATCCATATGCTTGTAAATGAACTAATTTATCAATTTTTTAAAGAAAAAAATCACATAAAATCACGAGTTATTTAATTAAAGGTTTAAATGAATCTGAGGTTTAAGGTTAGTAGGAATTGATACTTGAAAATTAAGGCACAAGGAGGAGGTTGATATCTTAACTGAAATTCATGATAAAAAAAATAAGTGTGTAAGGAAATTATCCCCTTAAAATTAGAAACTTTCATTTCCCCAAAACTCAATGAAAATGTCTTTAATAATGAAAGCATAATGAATGATGTGCACAATCTTGAAATTTAATCTACATTTTGTTTCTTTTTTAATATAGATTCTTTTCATTTTTTTCCTTTTTAGATATTTATTCTTATAATAATCCTAAAGTACACAACATAAAAACATATGATAAAAATCATCAGTCCAAAGATGGTGATTTTTATTCTTCTTAGTCACAACCAATTCCTTTTTTTCATTTTTTTTGTTTTTAAGAGGGGAAAATAATTATGTACATTGAAAAAATAAAAAACTTTATTTATTCCCAAAATAAAACCCCAACACTTCTTAAAATTTATTTCATCCCTTTAACCATTATTCCCTTCACCCCCACACTTCAGCTTTAAAATATCATGAAAATAATAAGAGTAGTGTTGGAATGGTTAAAAATGGATTGAAATATGGCTCATTACTATATAGGTCATTCATGGTCTCTATGGTTAAAGAAAGATTGATGTAATGTTTTTATTTTAAGGATAAGTGGTTTATAAAAACTTTATTCAATAAATTTAAATGTTCTTTTTCACAGTCATAGCTTTGATAAGTTCAAATGCATGTTCTGATCAGTTACATTCCCCATGATCACTCAAGAAATATTCTCAAGAATAAATAGAAAGTACTGGGTCCATAAATACTTTCAAGAATGAGACATATGATTTTTAAAAATCACTCAAAGCATGAATAATAATAACAAATCAATTTTCATATATTTCATAAATTCAAAGACTGAAATTTTTTATGAAAATTTAATTTACATGAATTAACTAATTCCCTCAAATCATGGGTCCTCATTTCAATATCTATGTTTCACATTAATAATTCAATTATCTAATTTACTCATTCAATTTCATTAACATTAAAATATAAAATAGGGTACCACTTGATTTATAAGAAACTCATGCCTCCTATATAATTCAATTAAATCTATAATTCAAGTTCGAGCATGAAATATTCTAGTTTAAACCTCAAGAAATAGTGTTTGGAAAAAATGTATTGAGTTGAAAAGATAAAAATTAAAAGTGAACTCCCTTTTGAAATAAGGATTTAGTCCTCTTCTTACTTAGCTATTTGGGCTTTCCATGTTCCATCATTAACCTATAAAATAAAATTACCAAATTAAGCACAATGATCATTTCATTTAAGCCAAAAAACATAAGGGGTAGTGGGATTCATGTTGGAATAATCTAAAAAATGAAAATTAAATATAAATCCATAGAAATCATGTAAAGGTAAATCTTGGTTTGATCCCCATGTCATCCCTGGTTTTTTACTTTCTCTAGAAGTTAGTTACTCGTAATTACCCATAATTAGTCTGTGGGTGGATTTTCATTGACTTGAACCACCAAAATTTTGTTCTTAACAATATTTATTTCTTTGTTCTTATTGAGGAGAATTCAATGTATAGAGTACACCAGATCCACCCCCTTCACAGTGTGGTACAACTTCCATGGAGGGGGTATGATAGATTATGGAACCTCATCCTCTTTCTTTTCTACTTGTGAAAATTCTTCTTTATAATACAATGGTTTCTCCATATGTGCTTCATTAATAGTATAATGAAAAGGAGGTTCACAATTTAAATTTAAAGAATTAATTTCAAAATATTCTCTTTTATTTTCAGCATTGTGTATCTCCTTTTTCTTTAGATATATCCACTAGGATTTCTTCTTTTGATCCCTCTAGTAAATATTCAATGTATTTATGGAGATATAGGTGTTTATAAATAGGTTCTATTTCATTTTCCTCTTTATCCTCTAGAAAATAATAAGTGTCATCCTATTCTAATACTTAGTGTAGTTTTAATAAAATTAAATGATTTTGACTTCAAGAATTTATCATCTGCCTCATTTGGTTTGTATTGAATCTCTTATTTTATGTAAAGTTCCTCTTGGAGTTGATTGTCACTGGATAGAGGTAGGTATTCAGGATCCTCTATCCGTTCTTTGAATTCCATCAATTGGGAAGATTCTTCTTTCATATCTAGGGAGATATGAAATGGTGGTGGATATTATTATTTTAAAGTATCGGAGAGATCAAGTAGTTCCTAACATTCATTCCATAAGTCACACATTTCATGTTGGTCCCCCATATGTAGCTCTTTAGAAAAATTTCTTTTCATCTATCCCTCCTAGAAATGGTCCAGTAAGGAGGAATGAATCTTCAGGTACCTCCAATTTTACCTCATCAGGTTCATCAATTTCAAAGATGAGTGGTGAAATTTATTGCACCACAACCTTAGGTTCTTTCTCATACTCAGGGATGGATTTATTCATTAATGAATGAAGATATTCATATACTCTTTTAACTTTACTCAGTAGTTGTTTTACGCTTTCCCTAAGTACTTTTATCTAGTCTCTATTATACACTTCTTGAGATTCTTATTCTTATTATTTTTGTTGTTTTTTTTTCTGTTTCACCTATGAGTAATCTAAGAATGCATAATAATTTGAATTTGAATACATCATGAAAAGAGGGATTTTTTGATTATCTTAATAAAGAAAATAATGAAAAATATTTTCAAAATTGTAAATTTAAGAAAATTGATAGAAATAATTGTTTCGCTCCCCAAATATGGCACCAGTTTTGACATATTCCTATAATAGGGTGTGGAAAAAGAAAATTTATATTCCTAATGTAGCATAGAGGCTAACTAGGGTTGTCTCACTTGAGTACTTTCACACTAGGTTTAATCACTGATTCTAGTTTACATAGACTAATTCTTTTTGGTTTTAATATTATTTGTAAAAATATTGGTGTAACACCAAAATAAATTAAAATATTTTCATGTTAGAATAATTATTATTTTTCCTCTCTTCACACACAACACAAAGTTTAACTTACTCTTCACAAAACACTGAATTAGCTTACGTTACATGCAAGATCGAGTTTTATTTCCTTTTAATTGATAACCTATTTTAAAAATATATTTTGACACTTTTTTGAATTTTATTTTTAAAAATAAACATAATTTTTTAATTCATAATTCTGAAATTATCTTAGGGTTAATTTTTTGGATTTTTTAAGAAACTTTATTTTTTTGATGAATAGTGAAAATTACCACAATTTAGTTAAAAATAGTCATTTCATTTAAATAATTATTAGTGTTAAATTATATTTTCAGTTAGTTTTCAACGTCAAAATAGATAAATTATTCATATAGTAATCCAATTTAGGTAATTGGAATCATCTTTATATTTAAATTATATATAAAAACTTATTGTATTTTTGAACCTTTTTTACTTTAAAAACACACATTATCACCACATCTGCAGGATTAGCGTTTGTTTCTTCAACGGATTTCGGGGATGACCTCCTTGATGGGAGATTCAAACGTTCTGATCGGTTTCTAGCGGGTTTGTTCGTAGAACCGGAAACATCCAATGATTTTACATCCGTTTGGACCCACTTTCCAAAGGTAGGCGCTCATTAGCTTGTGGACTAATGAGGCTTAGGAATTTGCATTGGTCGAGAGGATGGGAGTTCGGACTCATCACACCTTTTTGAGGGGAATTATTGTCTACTCCGGGACTCTCTTTATAGATTTAAGTTATGTTCGGGAATCCTTATTATATTACCAAGTATAAAATGTGCTTTCCTTTAGTTTTAACAATCAATGATTAAATATGCAAGAAATTTAGAGAATCTTTTATATGTATTCGAGGTTCTTCATCAATAGAGAATCATCTATATCTGTTTAGAGATTCTTGGTCAATGGGATCCTTCAAAACATTTATATAAAAAGTCTCTTGGTCCTTATGATGACCAGGCTGGTTTTAAAGCCACTCAGTGGGGCACTTGAAGTTTATCGTCATTCAGAAGGACAGGGATTATTTCAAAGTTGGGATCGAACCCATAAATGGGATACCTACATATCCTTTGTTTTGGAAAAGGAATCAGAACCCATGTAGTTCGAGTAATGGAGTATGATGTTTATGATTGATGGCTCAAAGAAGAATGTCATAATTACTTTTACACTCTAAGCTCACGTGAGTCATGTTCGGTGTGAGAAAGAAGAGGTATTGGTAAAAATTAGACAATTGTGCCATGAAATATGCAATCATAAGAAATTGTTTGGGGCTTAGGTATGTATGACTGCCCAGATAGATGAAGGTTTAGGATTCACTTTTAGGGAGAAAATTCAGGAACAGGGTCCATAAAGGTATATGTACTTTATGGAGATTTGAATACTCTAATCTTGGGGCTTACTCCTAAGGAGGATGCCCAAGTTAGGAGGGGACTTATGATTGCTTTTTTACTCCTGAAAAGGAAACCCAAATCAAGGGTAAATTAGGACTGGTTAAGAGAAATTTAAGGGGGCCTGGGGTTTACTCCTGAAAAGGAAACCCAAGATTATGACTGGGACTTACTCCTAAAAAAGGAGGCCCAGGTTATGACTGAGTATTATTCCTAAAAAGGGAGACCCAGGTTAAGGGACTTGGGGTTTACTCCTGAAAAGGATGCCCAAGATTATGACTGAGTCTTATTCCTGAAAAGGAGACCCAGGTTAGGAATTAAGGTTTGGGGCTTACTCCTGAGGAGGATGCCCAAGTTTGGGAACTTTAGGAATTTGGGGCTTACTCCTAAAGAAGGATGCCCAGATTTGAAATTGGGGCTTACTCCTGAGGAGGATGCCCAAGTTTGGGAACTTTAAGAATTTGGGGCTTACTCCTAAAGAAGGATTCCCAGGTTAAAGGATTATGATTGGGGCTTACTCCTGATGAGGATGCCCAAGTTAAGGATTCTCTCCTCTTAAAGGATGAGGTTGAATGAATGAACTCTCTATATTTAGTGACGTAAGGATATTTAAATCACTAGATTTTGAGAGATATTCCACAGAATTCCTTTCAGATAAGGAAGTCAAATCAAGAAATCATGCCATAAATGGCTTTGAAGAGTGTCTTGAAGACTGAATCTTGAAAAGGAAAGGTGTAATGGCTTAAGAGGGGTAAAATGGGAAAGATGGGCACCCAAAAAGGTAGGGACACACAAGTCTTGAAAGGCGCGCAAGTCTTCCGTGGGCGCGCAAGTTTTGGTCGCGCAGGTATACCTGCGCGACACATGGTGTACTTGCGCGATTTTCAACCAGCATTGAAATATTTGAGCGACTCTTTTCTAAACCCTTTAGAATCCTCTTGAGGTTCTTCCAGAAAAGGGGCGCACAAGTTATATTGAAGGAAATAAATCGGCGCGCAAGTGTTTGATAAGTTTCAACACTTAGGCCTTCCTTCTTCTCTTTAGATCTTCCGTTCTAGGTAAGAAATTACCTTAGAAGTGTTCCAGAAGCTTTGAGAAGAGACTTGGGCGTCGGGAGCTTCAATCCAAGTTTCTGGAAAAAGATCCTCTCAAATGGGGGGCCCACATGGTCTATTTATAGGTAAAAGAAGACCCCGGGCGGTTACAGGGCGGTTACCACTTAGGTTGCGCAAGTCACCTGCGCGACCAAGGGTGTCGCGCAAGTGTACTTGCGCGACAGTGATAAAACTTGCGCGGTGCTATTGCTGTCGATCCTTTGTTCATTCCTTTGTCAATTTTTGATGTTTTCTTCAAAGGTTGAATCACTTTGAGCTCAGATATTCCCTTTTCCGATCTTTAGATTCTGTGACGAAAGGAGCGTCAACAAAAGTCCCCCCTCAGAGTTAGATCTCGAGAGAAATGAGGATTGACTCTGAGGAAATCAAATCCCTCCAAAGGAAAAGGGAGGCGTGCAAGTCTTCATTGCACAGAGGGCAGCGCACAAGTTTTCATCGCGCAGGCCTTATGCACTCTGAGTGTGGCGCGCAGATAGGCTTCTTGGCCTATAAATACACGGCCTCACCTCCGTACAAGTATCCAGATTTCCGGACTTCATACCTTCTCGAGCTCTCGCCGCGCAGGTCACCTAAGCCGCGCAAGTCACTTTTCCACTGTTCCCTCGCTGTCGCGCTCCTTTAAAGGTATTCGTACTTGCACAGTTTAGACTTGCGCGTCAAAAACTAGCGCGACACACGAAATACTTGTGCGTCATTGTTTAGACTTGCGCGACTTAATGCCTTGGCCATTTTTTCCGAATTCTTTCACAAATTTTATGAAAAAAATAAACCCATTTAAGAGTTAAATTTATTCAAATTTTGTGCAGATTCAATGGCTCCTAAGGGAATTGGAACGGCTGATGAACTGGCTAGCAAGCGGATTGATGACATGATGAACATTATTGGCCATGATTACTATGATATCTGCGACAGCACTTTCCCAGATTTGGATAAGTATTTGAAGAAATATCATCTTAATTTCCCACAGAGCATCTACCTGTCTCTGTGTGGTCATGGTCATCTGCAAGGAGTCAATGTTCCAAATGCAAACAATTATACACCTGAGATGCAGCTGCACTGCTACTTCTCTATTTTGGTTATGCTGTGTATTAAGAGTAACAACAATGGTGTGAACTTTCAAATTCTTCCTCCATGTCATTTCCTTGCAGATATGAAAATGGCAAACCCATGGGCCGAAATGTTTTCCACTAATGGTTGGTGGAGAGAAGACAAACATTGTATTAGAGCAATATCTGAAAAGAGTACTCTCTCCAAATGGCTCTTTACTTCCAATGCTCCATTCTCAAATCCATGTATCCATCTTCCAAGTCTCTTGGACAGAAACAGAGTCACTGTTTGATCAGTAGAAAATTTTCTCAAACCGCACTCAAGAACATCCTTTTACAATTGTTCCAAGAAGAGCTGGTATCACTGCATCTCTTATTGTATCCAGTTGAATGAATGAATTCTAGGTGGTTGGGGATGAAGCTCGGGATGCCGTAAATCAAATGAAGTGTTATGTTGAAAGCCTCTTGTAATTATTGAAAATGAGAAGAGACTCCAGTCTGTGGATGTCCTTCTAACTCTTGTGTATCAATGAAAAAAACTTTTTGTCTTCAATCATTTGTACCTGCATTCTTTCATTACCTGCTTCAAATTTACTTAAGCCAATGGGCCTAGTAAGCATAGTTTGATTTTTACTCGGATTATTACAAATAATCCTACAAACTTTGAACCTTTTAATTGCTCAATCTTACCTAAATCATACAAAAAAATGTATATTTAGTGAGCTGGAACTTGACTTTTATTCAGAGTTCCTTTGTCTTTTGTGTGGGCAGTTTAGAGTCATGCACGCCGGACATAAAGGGGCTAATGTTTAAGGTCGAAATAGCTTTGACCAAAATGGATTAAAATGGATTCAATTCCTTGACAATTTATCTGAAAACATATTACCATACTCAAGTATGAGGAAAAAATGTAAACTATGGCTTAAGAATATTTGAATCTGAGGAATGATATGAAAAAGAGCTAAAAGGCATTATAAGAAGTATTTTCCAAGAATGAAGTTACTATTATTTAACAAAACCCGTTAGGGGGTTGAAATATGCAGGGCCACCTATGGGCATTGGCTTCATGGTCAAATAAATAGCATCTTTTGGCTGACATGTCTGTTATGTGGACTGTTTATGCAAGGCCACCTATGGGCACGTGCTGCATAGTCAGGAAAAAGAACTCCCAGAAATTTACTTTCCTAGTGCTAAAAGCCAGTGAAAGTTCATGAAGATTCAAATTTTCTAAAGTATAGAGTTTGTTGTATGGAAAGAGGTACTTTAATATGGAGAAGATATTTCCGAACAAGAATATCAAAGAACTGGATGAATATCACTCCTATGAAGGTCTGACCCAAACGTAGGGAAGAAGAATAAACCATAGACTTGAATACTTTCAGATCATGAAAAAGGATATGGGACAAATATGTTAAGGATGGCTATTTTTTGAGGATCCCTACATACTGTCGTTTAAGACAAATAAGGACAAAAGAGGCATTCTTCCCAAGAATGAAGTTACCATTATTTAACAAACCCGTTAGGGGGTTGAAATATGCAGGGCCACCTAAGGTCATTGGCTGCATGGTCAAATAAATAACATCTTTTGGCTGACAAGTCTGTTATGTGGACTGTTTATGCAAGGCCACCTTGGGCACGTGCTGCATAGTCAGGCAAAAAGAATTCTCAGAAGTTTGACATTTTTGTGACTAGAAGTCATGAAAAGGGTTATGAAGATCTGAAAATATTTTAAGGTTAGGATTATAACACATAAAGATGGGTATTGTCCAACGTATATAGAGATACATAGGTCAATGAAAACCATAATCATGTTGTGGCTAGGTCCTGAATTGAAATTTTGGACTTCACTACGTATCTCATAAGAATGAGAATCAAGCCATACGTAGTTCTTGAAATGCAGTTTAATGTCGTGCAGGACGAAAGTATGAGTGATCTTAGTTTAGGGTCATAGAATTCGGACCATAATAATGAATACACAGTGTGTGTTTTTATGAGGACTTTTCAGCCAAGGGACTGAAAGTGAAATTTGGGGTTAGGCCCAAAAGACTTGGGACTGGATTCGATGGACACTCGAATGTTCCTACGTATCCCATATGGATGGGAATCAAGTCCACGTAGTTCTAGAACTACCCTTTGTACAAATTTGGTTCGTACATGTGAAGGGTGAAAGGGGACTTTAGTGCAATGATGGTTTAACCTAAGATAAAAAGTTTAGGCATTACCATGTATGCGTGTAGTCTTTTGAAAATGAAAATCATGATTGAAAAATCAATGTCAATAATAGTTCTCTCTCAAATGAGGAAATCAAAGAATATTGTAGTTTATTGTCGTACCAGACAAAAGTGTTGTATAGTTTAACGTCATATAACAAGGAAAAAAGTGAATCAATGTAAAAATATTGATTCCAGGGGCGGTTTCACGAATCAACATCATATGAGATGGTGGTGAACCAATGTGAAGAGATTGTTTTTGGGCTTGAACCCTGGGAGGTTGCCTACATACCCAGCCTGGAGGGCAAGGATCGAAGTCCGTGTAGTTCAATTAAAGAATGAATTAATGATCAAGTTGTTCTTGTGGACAATGATCTAAATAAAAAATGTTGTTGGGACTTATACATGGTTAGTGGCCCAAAGGGAGTGTTATGGTTGCTGTTCGCTCTAAGCTCACGTGATTCATACTCGGTGTGAGAAACAAGAGGTAATAACAACCTTAACGATGCACAGTTTAATGTCATGTAGGACATAAAAAAGGGACTATGCCGTTTAAAGTCTTGCAGTTAGGACTATTGGTGCTGCACAGTTTAGTGTCATGTAGCAGGGACAAAATAACAATTTAATGTCATGTAGGACATATCAAGGACTTTCTGTACAGTTTAGCGTCATGTAGTTAGGACGATGGGGACAAAATAGTTTAACGTCATATTGGACGAAAGGGAGACTGTGCAGTTTAATGTCATGCAGTAAGGACAAAAGAGTGTACCATTTTAACGTCATGTCGGACGAAAGTGCGAATAGTTTAAGGTCATATGCATGGACCGTGAATGGTGCAGTTTAATGTCATACTGGACTTTTGAGATTATATAGTTTAACGTCTTTCCGGACGTGAGGGACTTTTATACAGTTTAGCGTCATGTAGTTAGGACGTCACAGTTTAACATCTTGCTGGACATAAAGGATTTGAAAATAGTTTATGGTCATATACATGGACCAGGGATGATGCAGTTTAAGGTCATGCTGGACGGTTTAGGGAACTTTTTCACAGTTTAATGTCGTGTGGGATGAAGTTGTAGTTTAAAGTCATACTGGACCATTGCTGTATAGTTTAATGTCATATAGCAAGGACGAACTGGTTCTTTACAGTTTAAAGTCATGTAGCTAGGACTAAGGTGAACCAATATGAGGATATCAGTTCTGGGGACTTTTTACAGTTTAACGTCATGCTGGACGATGAAAGTGACACACAGTTTAATGTCATGTTGCTAGGACACAATATATTTTAATGTCATCTCAGACAAAATATAGTTTAATGTCATCTCGGACAAAATATAGGAACTTCTGTACAGTTTAACGTCATGTAGATAGGACATAATACAGTTTAGTGTCATGTAGGACAAAATATGAACCAATATAGTTTAATGTCATCTCGGAGAAAATACAGTTTAGTGTCATGTAGGACATAATACAGTTTAGTGTCATGTAGGACATTGAAGGTGACACAGTTTAATGTCATGTTGGACGAAGTTGCAGTTTAAGGTCATACTGGACCATTGCTATATGAACCAACTGTAAGAGTCTTGGTTCTGGGAACAATATTTTGTGTTTATACAAAATACTTCTTCAGAAATCTGGCATTAGTTGGAGTCGTGATGTGTTCTCCATCCATTGAGATTAGAGAATATTCTCCATTGGAGTAGACCTTATGTATTGAATAAGGTCCTTCCCATTTTGGTTCAAGCTTAGGAGGCTTCTTTCCTGGTATCATTAGTGCTCTGAGAACCAATACCAATTCTCCCTGAATGAATGAACGAAGACGAACTTTTTTGTTAAAAGCTCGTGCTATTCGATTCTGATAGATTTCCAAGTGGTGCAAAGTGCACAATCTTTTCTCATCTAACTGTTCCAATTCATTCAACCACTTTTGGGATTTCTCATCTGTAGATAACTGATCACAAATGGCTATTCTGAGTGAGGGAAATTGAACTTCAATTGGCAAGACTGCTTCTGTTCCATATACCAATGAATATGGAGTTGACCGCGTTGCATTGCGAGTGGTAGTCCGATAAGCCCATAAAGCATGAAAGAGTTTATCAGGCCATGACCTCTTATCTTTATCCACCATATTTTGCAGTATATTTGAAAGAGTCTTGTTGAAGGCCTCTATCTGGCCATTAGCCGCTGCATGATATCGAGATGAATGGTTGGACTTAATGTTGTATTCTTGATACAATTTCTTTACCAAAGAAGAACAGAAGTTGGTGTCGTTGTCCATCAATATGGTATGAGGGACACCAAATCTAGTAATGATGTTAGACTTGATGAAGCTAACAATGCATTTAGAACTGACTTCTTTGAGAGGTAATGCTTCTGCCCATTTGGAAAAGAAATCAGTAGCAATAAGAATGTACTTAAACTGCTTGGCCGTAGCTGAAGGGTAAGGTCCCACCACATCCATTCCCCATGTGGAAAATGGCCATGAGTGTTTAGCTGTATGAAGCAACTCTGGAGGTTTATGAATGAAATTGGCATATACTTGGCATGAATGACACTTCTTTGTGAAATTAACACAATCTTGTACCATTGAAGGCCAAAAGTATCCAAGCCTTCGAATTTGATCAGACAGTCTATGTCCAGACTGGTGGGCACCACAGACTCCTGCACGCACTTCTTTTATGACAGCCATTGTCTCTTCACCATCAATACATCTGAAGAGAAATCCATCAAAACCATGTTTGTAAAGAATTTTCTCGAGGTGGTTTGGGCTATCATAAAGAGTAAAATTGACCACACGTCGCCGAATTTGTTCTTTCTCGGCTCTATCAGGTGGAAGTGTTCCATTTTTAAGGTATTCCCTGATAGGTGACATCCATCCTGTAGTATGACCATACGGTTCAGGAATGGGACTAATTTCATTAATTTCCTCTGTTCTGACTTGAACATAAGGTGAAATTGCACGACGGTGGGCAATACAGATGGTTGTCTCGTCCCGATTTGGATCTGCTAAAGCTGTGGCTATACTAGCCAGTGCATCAACTTGAGCATTTTGTGATCTTGGGACATAAGAAAATGTCGGTTCTGAAGGTAATTCCGACATTTACTCTCTGACGTAATCATACAAAGGGATTAATTCTTCTTTTCTGATGGCATAATCCCCATTGACTTGTTTGATTACCAGGTCTGAATCACCTTTCACCTTTAAGTGATTCACTTGTGCTTGAAGCGCTAATTCCAAGCCTGTAATGAGAGCTTGGTATTCAGCTTCATTATTGGTACCACCTTCCCACAACAAAAAGGAATAAGGTAACACTGCCTTATCTGGAGAAATGAGCACAATTCCTAAACCAACTTTGTTGAATTTAGGATTTTCCATTTTCTTCCCTGTTGGACTTCTAGAAGCACCATCAAAATACATTTCCCATGTTTGAGGACTCTCTTGAATAGAGAAAACTTCCTCATCAGGGAGTTCGATATCTGAATACGTGTCTTCCACTGAAGGATGTTCAGCCAGGAAATCAGCCAGAGCTTGGACCTTAATTGCCTTTTGAGACACATACTGAATGTCGAACTGCTGTAGAATAACCGCCCACCTTTCCAGACGTCCTGTAAGCATTGGATGACTAAGGATGAATTTGAGCGGATTATTACGAGATACCAATTGGACCTCATGATGTTGCAGGTAGTGTCTCAGTTTCTGAACTGCAAAGATTAATGCTAGGCAGCACTTTTCAATACTTGAATACCAGGTTTCTGCTTCAAGCATAGTTCTACTGAGATAGTAGAGACTATTTTCATTCCCAGCATCATTCTTTTGAGCGAGAAAGGCACCCAATGATCGCTCTACAGCTGTCACATAGAGGATAAGAGGTCTACCCTCAACAGGTGGCATGAGTACTGGTGGACTCAAGAGGTATTTATTGAGGACATAAAATGCTTCTTGACATTCTTCATTCCACTAGTAAGTGACTCCTTTATTCAATAATTTGGTAAAGGGTAAACTTTTGCCTGCCAAATTGGCGATGAAACGCCGAATATAGGCTAAGTGTCCTTGAAGTCCTCTTAATTCTTTCAAATTCTGAGGAGGTGACATACCAAGGATTGATTTGGTCTTCTCAGGATCGACTTCAATACCACGATGGCATACAACAAAGCCGAGGAATTTTCCTGAGGTTACCCCAAAAGCACATTTTAAGGGGTTCATCTTCAAATTATGTTGTCGAAGCTTGTGGAATATGACTTCCAAATCAGCCAAGTGATTAGAAAGTTGTTTGGATTTAACCACCAAATCATCTACATAGCATTCAACAAACTTCCCTAAAATATATTTGAAGATACGATGCATGGCGTGTTGATATGTTGCACCTGCATTCTTTAAACCAAAGGGCATCACCCGGTAACAAAACACACCTTGAGGAGCTCTGAAGGCCGTATATTCCTCATCTTCTGAGGCCATTCGGATCTGATTATATCCAGAATATCCATCCATGAAAGAAAGTACTTCATAGCCAGCCGTCGCATCAATTAAGAGTTCTGTAATCGGAACTGGGAAATCATCTTTAGGACAATACCGATTAAGATCTCTGAAATCGATGCAAACCCTAATTTTTCCGTTCTTCTTCTTTACAGGGACAATATTATCCAACCACTTGGGATATTGAACTTCTCTGACGAAGTTATCTTTGATCATCTTATCCACTTCAGCTTCAATTTTGGAAGCATAGGTTGGGTGTGTTCTTCTCGCGGCTTGCTTGAATCCTCGATGTTCTTTTGGAAAACCCAAATGATGGGTGGCAACATCAGGATCAAGGCCAGGCATTTCTGTATAATTCCAAGCAAAAATATCTTTATTTTGCTTTAGAAAAAAAATATACATCTCTTGCTCTTCAAGGGTCATGGCCGCACTAATTAAAGTGGGGCGTGGATATTTCTCTGTACCCAGATTTATTTCTCTGAGTTCATCCACAGTGGTAGAGATACCCTCTTCAAATGCTGGAGGAGAATCTCTAAGATCTTCCTCTTCCTCTTCATCATGTGTTATTTCTTTCGTTTCTACTTGCAAAGTAGATGAAAAAAAGAAATTCTCATGATCATAAGAGATGTCAAAATTTTCACATTTTGAAGAAGAAGCTTCCATTTCCGACCCTATTGATGATAAAGGGTATTCTTTGGGAAATAAGGAGGAGATGATGGATTGAGAATCGACATCATTATTCACCTCTGGTGTTGCTATAACTTCTTCTGGCCTGATTAGCGAAGTATAGACTTGTTGGATTTCAGCAGACGAAATGAGAACGTCACCACTTATGCTTTCATCACTGCTTGGTAAGTTACCAATTCCTCCCATGTTGTCTGGCTCGATTGCTGTAATTGACATTATGGATATTTCCATAAGAGTATTTTGATTTGGGCCTATTTTGTCAATTTGACTGATAGGTAACACATAATCTGTACTCAAATGTGAAAATGGATTTATTGGAATTTTCTCCAAACCATATGGAGCATTAACTTTGGTAATTTCCTTCATTGTAGATTTTTCTCTTCCCTTCATGTGATAAAATTCCGCCTTAATGTATTGAGACTCACATGTCTTGAACGGGGCTTTATCACCATACAATGTTCCAACTTGACCATCGAAACAGTATTTGAGACATTGATGGTATGATGACAGAATAGCTGCATGCTGATGTAGCCAGGGTCTTCCAAGCAAGATATTGAAAGCTGAGTCTTGATCAACAATCATGAAATCTGAATTAGAATCAAGATCTCCAAACTGAGTTCTGAGTGTAACTTCTCCCAGTGGTTCTTATTCATTTTTATCATATCCTTGCAACATCATGGTAGAAGGAGATAAATCAGATTCCGTGAGGCCCAATCGACGAAGTGTACGAATGGGCATGAGGTTGACTCCTGAACCACTGTCAATGAAAGCTCTTTGAACATCTATACCATTGACTTTTCCAGATAAGTAAAAAGGTTTTATGTGCCCATGCACAATATCATCTTCATCTTTATCAGTAAAAGATATCACTGCATGGCATTCGGCAAGATTATTCTCTATGTGATAGATTTCTGCTGTAGCAATTTCAGCTTCAAACTCCTGAGGACTTGACAAAGCTTCGATAAGTGCTTCCCGAAGATCTTTTGACAGATTCAAAGCATCCAAAATTGTTAACTTGGATGGTACTTGGGCCAAGTGTTTCAATATATCATACTTTTGATCTAGGGGTCTGCATTTCCCAATAGATATATGCGGTTTAGCAGGTACCTTGGAAGCAGATGCCTTGGAAGCGGATGCATCTTGTATTGAAGCTGGAAACATCCTTGGTTTTGGCAGATTAGACTGATTAGATCCATTTACTTGCAGAGATAAATAAGATGGAACTTTTAATCGGTCTTCCAAAATAACTATGCCAAAACTGAATTGGTCATTGGCAGAAGAACTTGCTTGTTCTTTTTGAGCTCGCTGAAGGGCTCTACCACGAGTTTCTGCTTCATATACAGTGCTAGCAGGGGTAAAATTAGAGTAGTGGCTTCGGAAAGATCCACGTCTTCCCCTATATCCTGAACCTCTAGAACTTCCTCGGGTTCCCTTATTTGATACAGGGAATTCAGGCTCATCAAGACTGGAATATGGATCTTTTAATTGAATCATATTAACAGAACCAAAGATTAACTCTTCGTCTGATAAAGACTCTGCCTGGTTAGCCTGTTTAGGCTGTGCCATTTGGTGGGACAGTTCCCGTGGCTTTGAAGTAGATGGCATGAAATCTGCCAGAGTCAAAGACAATTTAGGCTTTGATACATACTCATCTTCTACTGATTCCTCTTTCTTCTTTGAATTGCACTACCCTTTTGAGGATTTATCTTTTGATGGAGGCTTTACTGCAGCTTTTGTAGGAGACACAATTGTCTTCTTCAATTGTGTTCGCAAAATGGAATGGGTTCGATTGATTGTCTTTCTGACCATCCAATCATCATATTTTTTCACAGTTTTGCTTTTTACTTCCTGCCACTTGCCTCCTTCCTCTGGATCTATAGCGGTAATACACGCTACATGAGCTGAAGAACCCTTCAATTTGACTTGTCCCAAGTCGACCATATTTTGCAGGAGGTCTTTAAAGACAAAACACTCCTGGATGGGATGCCCCACCATTTGATGAAAGGGACAATAATTGGGACGGTCTTCATCTCCTTCCTTGTTTGGCCTCTTCGGCACTGGTAATTGAACCAAATTATTTTCCAGAGCTGAAATGAAGTAACCAGGAACTTGTTCACTTCGTAAAGAGTAAGTTTTACTCTTCATATCCTCAAATTGTTTTCGTCGTTGATCTTTTTGATCATTTGGACAAAACAACCTTTGTTGTTGGTGTTCAGGAGGTGGAGCCCTTCGAGAAGATGAAGTTTTTGAAGTAGAAATAGGTACGGGTTCTTGTTTAAGCATAACTGTAGCAGTTTCTGCTTTACCCATTCTTCTTCCTGGAGCTGATGGAATTACACGAGATTTAACCTTAGCCTGTATAAGGGAATCTTCAATCTGTTGAGCGATTGAAGTAAGGTCTCGAAACCCTCCTGTGTATTTCACAGGGATCAATGGCGTGCGTAATTCGTCACGCAAATTTTCCACACAGATTGGCAACAATTCCTCCTGAGGGAGTGCTAAACTCAAGGAATACGTTAATTCCTTCCAACGAGCAATGAAATCAGAGACTCTTTCATTTTCCCTTTGCTTGCAGTTTGTAAGATCGAAAACTGTCGTTTTTGGCAAAGTTGAGCTAAACTGAAGAAGGAATTTTTGACGAAGATCCTCCCATCCGATGACTGACCGGGATTGCAAGCTTTTATACCAGACAAAAGCTGGTCCTTGCAAGGTTCGCACGAAGCATCTGAGTTTCACTGCTTCTTGCTGCTCTAGAGTTCCCATCATAGGATCACAACAAGACACGTAATGCGTCAAATGTTGTTCAGGGTCGCCTAATCCATTGAAAGTAGGGAAAACAGGGTTTCCAAAACTGGATGGAGGAGAAATTGAATCTACCCATTCAGGGTAAACTTTCTTTTCAGGTTGAACTTGCGCCCGTTTCCCTTCCATAGTTTCTAACCGAGCTGTTAATGACTCAATAGTAGTTATTAACTTTTGAGAAACGTCAGGTTAAACTTGGTTTTGGGTAGGTGCAATGAATGGAGCTTGGAAAGACGTGGTGGTTGGTGCTGCAACTGATGGTAGTGCTGCCAACCGTTGTTGCGTTTGACCCGTAGGATTAGACCTCTAAGGGTGTACTGATAAAGGAGGATATTCCTGATCCATCTCAGTAGTTACAAAAAATTCCTTCGGCTGTCGGACTTCAGCATTCTTAAGAAGAAGACTACTCTGAAGTAGTTCTTTATTCAACCTTCTTAATTCTTTCATTTCTTCCTCCTGTTGTGCAAACCTTTGCTCTAATGAGAGCAATTGACCTCCTTCAGAGGAAGGGTGAGAAGTAACCTGATTCTTTCCTTTCCCCTTATTGGATCCTTTTCGGAGAGGGGGAAGTGGGTTACTTGAAGGAATACCCAGATTTTGGGTAAGCCTTTGATTACGTGTGCGCACACCTTCTTCATTTAGGTCTGTGTGCGCAACTTCTTGAGCAGGAACCTCTTCATCCGATCCCTCTGATTGAGCCTCATCTGGTGAATCAGCAGCAATGGCATTGATGACATTAATGGATGCATATTGCATGGAATCCTTTCTATCATCATTTCTGTGATATGGTCTTCTTCTATGTCCATGATGAGACATGACATTCCGTTGACTTGATCCCTCAGGAACTTCTTGGAGAACTGTCACTTGGAGAGAATCTCCTGATAGCTTGGCTCTTCGTTCCTCTTGAGGCTTATTCCCTAATCGAGAGAATACTGACTTTCTCTGAGGGAGGGATTGAGGATTTGAAAAAGTCCCCAGTCCGGTGGACTGGGGATGTTCCTGCTGCTTCCGCTCAACTCCTCAAATCCCATTTGTTGACTCTGAGGGTTGGGTTAGAGAAGTCCCCAGTCTGGCAAGCTGGGGTGTCTCTTGACATGCTATGTCTGAGATCTTCTTAAAATCTCTCTTGATCTTGCGAATCTTAGTTCGGAAATTAGCTGGATGCATTAACCTGTATCCACTTTTATCACCTGGTTCAACAGACCGTTGGATGATTTCCGAAACTTCTGTCATTTGATGACGTGTTTGCTCCAGACGAGAGGCTTATGCAATATTCTCGCCTGCTTGATGTAGGAGCAATTCAACAACTTGTTCTCTATATACTTGATTTTTAGAGGAACTAGTTGAAGCCTGTTCTTGAGCAAGTTTTTGATTATGAACAAAGCCCATTGACTGTGGTCGGCCATGGGCAATAACATTGCATGAGACCATTTTCGGCGGGCTTTGCTGACTAGAAAGCACTGTGAAATGTAGTGCTCCGTGAACACCCCATCCTCTGATATGAACATCAGATGGATCATTGACAATTAACTGACGCAATCTTCTTAGTGCGCCAAGGCATGAATGTTGAAGGGTTCTCTGTTGCTTTTCAGCCTTCGGATACCGAGAGACTGATAGAGATACCAAATCAATCTGACGTTGTAACCCTTCTATTATCTTAAGATGATTTTCATATTCATCGTAAGATAATACCTTCTTCTTTAATTGACAAAGAGTTTTCCATATGTTGAGACGAATATCATGGATTCCATCATCCGTTAACATCTTTGGAATGTCGTACTGGGAGTCAGCCAAAGGCCAAAACATGACTGGTACTTCACCTTTTGCCAGTTTTTTCCTCATGTTCAGCATTTACTCTTTATCATTAAATGAAGATTCTTCTACCTGTTTTGACCAGAGTTGGTGTTTCCTTATTTCTTCATCGGATTCAACAAGATTGGTAGAGAGATCACTATTCATGCTGGAAGATGAATGACCCAGGGATGGTTCGGAGAATAACCTGAACCCCAGGCTATCTTCTGATGGAGAAAGAGTTTCACCTGCCGATAGTAAAGCATCAGACATGACTGGTTTTACTTTTGCAAGTGCCTCGAGATAGGAGGGCTTTCTCATCACTACATTTCCTTCTGAAGAATTTTCGAGACAACGTGAATCACTACTGCGGAGAGGACTTTCACAGCGAAGTTCATCACCAAGAGGAGGACCGTCATGATGGGTTACAACAAAAGATGAAATCTCTTGCTCCTTGGTCTTCTGACCACACAGAGGGTTCCTGTGGCTCTCATCTGAAGAAGAAACTTCAAGATTGACCGAATTTTTATGAAGCAAGTCTTCATGAGGAAGTGTCTGTTGAAGACCTTCAGAATTAATGTTCCTGTTATTGGGAACTGAGGGAGTAGAATCTTGAATTCCGACAGATAAATGTCTGAGGGCTTCAAGAACTCCAGCATCGAGCAAGGCTTGGTTACAGATTGGCCTTGGATCTCCTGACTGTGCTGGGCGGATCTTTTTCTTAGATGCCTTCTTACTCGCTTTAGAAACCACTTGATGACGAAAGTGATTGCTCTGAGTAGGTGTATGTGCCTGATTAGGAAATATGGTCAGGTTAGGCTGACGATCTCCACTCAAATCAGGTGTATGTGCCTGACTTGGTTGTCCGTATGATATGGGGGAGTATGCCCCATAACTCTCTTGGACTAGAACAGATGTGTGTGTCTGTTTCGGAGTGAATCGTTGATGTGTCACTCCATTGATAGGGATAGATTTATGTGTCTGTCCCTGTGATGATGCTGAAGCTGTTATGATATCCTGGCAAGCATCCAGAATATGAGCAGGAATTTTCTTCTGCTCTTTCACCATTGAAAAAATATGTTTGGTGACTTCAGCCGCCGGAACGAGGATATACGTCCATTCCGGGCTTGGAGTAGGTGTATGTGCCTGCTCCTGTCCTCCTTTTCCTGTCAGTGAATCCTGACAGTACTCAAGTGTGGAGGCAGAGAGTTGAGTCTGCCTCCTGTTTGTCGTCGGGACTTTCCGACTGACTTCTCCGTGCGCTACCAAGCGAGACTGTTGGTAGGCTTGATTAGTATTAGCAGGTGTATATGCCTGCTGATTACACTTCGCCAAACATGGTTGACGAGATCCATCATATGTAGTCAGACAAGCCTGCTGACTAACTGGTGATGTATAAGCAGGTGTATGTTCCTGCCTATGGTACTCCGCCGGAATTGCCTGGCGGGATCGGCTTGATGCTGCCAGACGAGTCTGCTGGACAGCGGAATTAAAACGGACAGGTGATTGTGCCTGCTCGTTATTTGCCACCAAGTTAGGTTGGTGGACTTCTCCGGAGATGGCATGGATGACCACCTGCCTATTGTTAACCGGATTCCATCTCTGGTGGTTCATCTTGCCTGCTCGGGTTCGAGGAACCTGAGCTGAATGCCTGGAGTCGGTACCCTCGTCATGTTGAGGGCGCACTACCGCACGAGTCTGGCGGCGATTGTTTATGGGAGCCCTTGATAAGGACTCATGTCTTTTTGAATTAAGGTCCTGCGGGACCTGCTCATTCACTACCTCAGAGTAAGGGAGTGAATGGAAATTGCGTTCCGGGGATAACGACCCGAAATGGTTGGAGACGGTAGTCAGCACCACCTGCTTCTTGATCGCTGGCCGCCGTTGTCCGGACGACCAGGTAGAGTTGTTAACTTGGAGGGCTTGACGAGCGGCCTCCAGAGTTGGGATAGTACCGTTGCGACGATACTCCTTAACCAGTGCATTAGAAACCCAGTGTTGAAGACGCTGAGTTGGTGATGTCATCCTAAGAGCGGATGACGTTCCAGCAGGAGTAACAGCATTGGTTTTCACAGCAGCAGACCTCACAGTAGAGGTGTTCACAGCAGCAGTATTCACAGGGGTGAATTTAAGGAAAGCCATTTTGCAGAAGATTTTGAGAAAAGAGTGCATGTTCCATATAACAGACATAATCAAGATGAATCCGGCCACTACATCTTTTGGATGAGCACATGTCAATGATTGCTTTGTTGGCCCAAGGGGCCTAACAAATAAGAAGAACATCACTCTAACTTGGTTAAGGATTCACGTCGGGTTCACCATTTTTGTTTCCTCGATGGATTTCGGGGATGACCTCTTTGACGGGAGATTCAAATGTTCCGATCGGTTTCTAGCGGGTTTGTTCGTAGAACCGGAAACATCCAATGATTCCACATCCGTTTGGACCCACTTTCCAAAGGTAGGCGCTCATTAGCATGTGGACTAATGAGGCTTAGGAATTTGCATTGGTCGAGAGGATGGGAGGTCGAACTCATCACACCTTTTTGAGGGGAATTATTTTCTACTCCGAGACTCTCTTTATAGATTTAAGTTATGTTCGTGAATCCTTATTACATTACCAAGTATAAAATGTGCTTTCCTTTAGTTTTAACAATCAATGATTAAATATGCAAGAAATTTAGAGAATCTTTTATATGTATTCGAGGTTCTTCATCAACAGAGAATCATCTATACCTGTTTAGAGATTCTTGGTCAATGGTATCCTTCAAAACATTTATATAAAAAGCCTCTTGGTCATTATGATGACCAGGCTGGTTTTAAAGCCACTCAGTGGGGCACTTGAAGTTTATCATCATTCAGAAGGACAGGGATTATTTCAAAGTTGGGATCGAACCCATAAATGGGCTACCTACGTATCCTTTGTTTTGGAAAAGGAATAGGAACCCACGTAGTTCGAGTAATGGAGTATGATGTTTATGATTGATGGCTCAAAGAAGAATGTCATAATTACTTTTACACTCTAAGCTCACGTGAGTCATGCTCGGTGTGAGAAACAAGAGGTATTGGTAAAAATTAGACAATTGTGCCATGAAAGATGCAATCATAAGAAATTGTTTGGGGCTTAGGTAGGTATGACTGCCCAGATAGATGAAGGTTTAGGATTCACTTTTAGGGAGAAAATCCAAGAACATGGTCCATAAAGGTATATGTGCTTTATGGAGATTTGAATACTCTAATCTTGGGGCTTACTCCTAAGGATGATGCCCAAGTTAGGAGGGGACTTATGATCGGGTTTTACTCCTGAAAATGAAACCCAAATCAAGGGTAAATTAGGACTGGTTAAGAGAAATTTAAGGGGGCTTGGGGTTTACTCCTGAAAAGGAAACCCAAGATTATGACTGAGACTTACTCCTAAAAAAGGAGGCCCAGGTTATGACTGAGTCTTATTCCTAAAAAGGGAGACCCAGGTTAAGGGACTTGGGGTTTACTCCTGAAAAGGATGCCCAAGATTATGACTGAGTCTTATTCCTGAAAAGGAGACCCATGTTAGGAATTAAGGTTTGGGGCTTACTCTTGAGGAGGATGCCCAAGTTTGGGAACTTTAAGAATTTGGGGCTTACTCCTAAAGAAGGATGCCCAGGTTAAAGGATTATGATTGGGTCTTACTCCTGAGGAGGATGCCCAAGTTAAGGATTCTCTCCTCTTAAAGGATGAGGTTGAATGAATGAACTCTCTATATTTAGTGACGTAAGGATATTTAAATCACTAGGTTTTGAGAGATATTCCACAGAATTCCTTTCAGATAAGGAAGTCAAATCAAGAAATCATGCCATAAATGGCTTTGAAGAGTGTCTTGAAGACTGAATCTTGAAAAGGAAAGGTGTAATGGATTAAGAGGGGTAAAATGGGCAAGATGGGAACCCAAAAAGGTAGGGGCGCGCAAGTCTTGAAAGGCGCGCAAGTCTTCCATGGGCGCGCAAGTTTTGGTCGCGCAGGTATACCTGCGCGACACATGGTGTACTTGCGCGATTTTCAACCAACATTGAAATATTTGAGCGACTCTTTTTTAAACCCTTTAGAATCATCTTGAGGTTCTTCCAGAAAAGTGACGCGCAAGTTATATTGAAGGAAATAAATCGGCACGCAAGTGTTTGATAAGTTTCAACACTTAGGCCTTCCTTCTTCTCTTTAGATCTTCCGTTCTAGGTAAGAAATTACCTTAGAAGTGTTCTGGAAGCTTTGAGAAGAGACTTGGGCGTCGGGAGCTTCAATCCGAGTTTCTGGAAAAAGATCCTCTCGAATGGGGGGCCCACAGGGTCTATTTATAGGCAAAAGAAGACCCCGGGCGGTTACAGGGCGGTTACCACTTAGGTTGCGCAAGTCACCTGCGCGACCAAGGGTGTCACGCAAGTGTACTTGCGCGACAGTGATAAAACTTGCGCGGTGTAGTTGTTGTCGATCCTTTGTTCATGCCTTTGTCGATTTTTGATGTTTTCTTCAAAGGTTGAATCACTTTGAGCTCAGATATTCCCTTTTCTGATCTTTAGATTCTGTGATGAAAGGAGCTTCAACAACGTTAATCATAATTTTCCTACTTCTATGATTTTAATTTTTAAAAAAGGAAAAAAATGGTTCTAATACATACAATATTTTTTGTCTAATAATATCAACTTAATTTATGACAAAAAAATATTAGTGAAAGTGATTAAAATTAATTACGATGATTAAGGTAAAATCAAGCTTAATAAGGGAATAAACCTTAATATTACAGACCAAAATGACCCAAAAACTTATCCAAAATCCATTGGATGATATTAATTAGACCATATACCCACTTTTTTCAAACGTTATGGGTTATTGGGATTTTATTAAAAGGAAGTGGCCTATATAAAAGGTTATGCAAGGAAAAAGACAAAACGAGAACTTTCCTTACCTTTGAAATAAATATGTGTTATTGTTATCACATTAATTTATCAATAATTTTTATATATGGTTTAGTTAAAATTCTCAAGAAACACCAATGTGGTGATTATTTAGTTAATAATTAACTGAAATAAATGACACTATAAATGTTAAAATTGAATTTAATTGATTGAATTATTGTATTTATTTATTTTTTAGATTTATATATCATGTTATATATTTTAAAACCTAATATATTTTAATTCCAATATTATATTTATATTTTAAAATTAACATTAAATAAATAATGTCAAAATTGACATTATTGTTATTTTACAACAAATGAAATTTTATAAAAAGATTCAAAGTTAATAAAAATCATATATTCTTCCAAGTGATTAATAAGAGTTAATAGATATGAAATATAGTCTATTAATGTACCAATTTATCTTTTATAATTAACATATTTACCCATATATTGTAAAAACATTGTTAACATGGTTCAAATTTAAGTAGTGTTTTAGCGCGACACATGCACTTGTTTTAAAATTAATTCCAAAAAATAGTAATTTTATTTTATAAAGTATATATTAATTAATAATTCATTATATATATATATATATATTATAATAAATATCACTTTATTTCAGTATTCATGCTTACGTTATTTAGATTAGAAAACTTGATGCTTTAATAAAAACCAAAATGCTAAAATTGAAGAATCTTAGAAATTAAGGAATAAAATTATTAAAATTCCCATATTTTTCAGTGGTGGAGGTTTTAATAGACTATTAATCCCATTTAATCAATAATTTCTCTATTTTGGAGTCACTTTAGGTAAGGTAGACCGACTATTAATGAATACCTTTTGGTATTTACTAGAGTGCCACTCTCGCTCCACTATAAAAAAGGAAAGAACTCTACCCCTTCTTCACACCTATAAATCCACATTAGAATAACCAAAATATACCCAAATAGTCTCGAAACATCCATTCCCTAGATATATAATCCTCTATTTTTTAGGTAAGCAATTCAAGGAAGCCTTTTGGTACAAACCAAAAGGAGTTACCTGATTAAGAGGTAACGTCTTCTATCAAGATCTCTAGTTTCATTTCCATTATACAACCCTTATATAATTATTATATGATCATATAAAAAAATTTATCCTAAATATATTAGGATGTTTTTATGTAAATAGTTTGACCTACACTTACACACAGATCCATCTAATGGGTAATGAACATACTGTTTCTGTGTACAGCAAACTACTGCCTTAAGAAATGATGATTGTTCATTTTTCCTTTACCACCTATCATGGTGGACATTTTGACTCAAAATATATTTATATAAATTATATATTGTATTTATAATTTCTTCATTTTTATTTATTTATTATTTATAACATAAATTTATTTTTTCTATCTTGTTTAAATACGATAATTCTGTTTGAGAAATTGTGAACTACCGCCTCCTCAAAGCGATATGACTCGTTCATGCCATACATGGAACATATAAATGATGATTTTAATAAATATATCTGACATATATAACATAAATATGAAAATTTTATTATAATATACATTTTTATCATTTATTTTTCATTATTTTAATACAACAAAGAAATGAAAGTAGCGTTCATGCATACATACAACCTACCGTCTCCATAAACGGTTCACTTCATTTCTAATCTCCAAATATTATGGACTACTAAAAATAAATATAAAATGAATATATATGATAATTAAGTAATGTTTTAAATTCTATATATTATTAAATCATGATCTAATTAATAGGAACAACAAATAACAAGTCAAAACATACTTGAGAAAACAAGGCAATTAACACCTGAAATAGTCAAAATAATGAAAGGGTTGAAAAAAGAGTAATAGAATATTTTAATAAGTTAATATATGATATTATAAAAATTATTATGGTTCTTTTTTAAGTTACTAAAATATTTTAAACCACTATAAATGAGTATAAATACCATACAACAAAAGGAAGGTTAAGGTAAGGGATTTCGTCTCAATTTACTTTCCATTGAGACTAATTTTTGTTATGCACCAATTCAATTTTATGTGGTTTATATATTTCCATTTGAAATGTTATAACATGAATAAAATTATTCTCATGATATTATATGTTTAATTTAATTTACTATGAATTATTATTTAAAATTTTCAACGTGGTATGGGACACATTGGAATGTTTAACTATTATTTTTCCTTAGGAAAGTTTTAATGTCAACAACCCTTGTTGTTAGTTATCCTCATATAAGGTTTTAGTGATAAATTCATATTATTTATTAAAAAATTATATTTGATATGGCACATTATTTTTTTGATTTATGAGGAATTATTTGGACTGGTAGGACATGGGTGGGGCTCGGTTATAGATATCCCCTCAACACATTGGTAGTCTCATAGGATGAATCATTTGGCCAAATAAAATGGGGTTTTACCCTATATATTTTAAACTGTCTTGTGAAAGGTCTTGATGGTAAAGGTATCTTGTAACTAAGAAACACAATGTACAATAATTAAGCATTTCCCTAATTTTGTTTCAGTTATTATTCATCCATGATATTTTACATCGACATTTCTATGGATATATTTTATTTTCAGTTCATTGATTAAGGGACATGTGTTTCAGTTTATTACCTTTCCATATTGATTTTTACTTATATATATATCTTAATGGAATGTTTTATCAATTATTCACAATGTAATGTTATTTTATTTCCATTGATTCCTTATTTCTTCCACTTTACTTACCCTTACTGAGCATTTGATCCCACACTTATTATGCTTCTTTCCCCTAGTTATGAAGAAGAAATCACTGAATAAGAGTTCATGGATGTAGTTAATTTTAGTTTATCATGTATCATGTATATATTTCCAATTTCACAATGTAATATGGGTATAATTTATATAATATAGCTTTCCAAGAATGGTAAACTGATCTGTCCTTTGGGATTTGATTCCCTGTAATCGTTCCAATATAATAAAATAATGCACCAACTCTAGGATTCTGGGGTTGGGGGTGGTACAATCGGTTTTGGGTGTTTTATAAAATATGAAACTAAAAAATTTAAATCTTATTGAAAAAATAAATAAGGATGCAGATAAAATTCAGTTTAGAAAGAAAGGACTTGGTCCTGGTTTTGATAACGTGAGTTCATTCTCTATTTATTTGTTTTTTAAAATTCAATTTGATAATTAGTTTAATGAAAACTCATTAATGAATTAATTTCGTTTTATTTATTGTTTTTTTGAGTTTAGAATGCATTTGGAGCACCAAAATTCAGCTTCTCTAATAGTTAATTAGGATTACACCTCAACCGAGAATGGAATTCTTAAAAGACCTACCTCTACCATATGTTGTTTCATCCCATAAGGCAACTCAGCTCCACCGTATGAAGGGTTTGCCCAAGATAAGGGAGGAAAAACTAATTAATTGAAGAGAAGAAATGGAATTGTAAATAATTAAATGGTTTAAGACTACCACACCCATGAAATACTATCTCATCTACCACAAATAAAATAAATACATGTTGAATTGAAGCATAATAATAATGAATGCCACAAAACCTCCTCTAAGGACAAGCCTTAGGTTAATCAATTTACATTACAAAGTGAAAACAGATCATGATATAAATATGGATGAAAAAGTTAATGGTATTAGTTTTGGAATATAAAGAGGGATGAAAGAATAAAATGGAAACACTTAAATAAAAATGATGAATGCACGTTACATGGGAAAAGAGAAAAAATAAAATAAAAGAAAATAAAATTCCTAAATCATATCCATCTTATATAGATTCCATATACAATTGATATTCTCTTAAATACACCCCATTAATCTTATTAATGGTCATGTAATAAGATTCATAATGTCATAATGGACTATTAATGTGTTTTGGGACATAATGGGTTGTCAACAGTTGAAATTTCAGCTCTAGAATCTGCCCTTAAAACGTTTTCACATGGAACCCCCTCATTTGGACCGAATTAAAAATTATTGTATTATAAAAAAACTCTAAAATATCTTTTCCAGTCACTCACAAAATATCAACTCCATCCTCCATATGTAGAATAAGTTCTAGAAAATTTATTCAAAGATTTTATCATGGATGAATGCTTTGATAATATTTCATAAATGTTGAGCATTTAATGGGCCCTTAAATGAGTTCAAAATTCCTTAAAATATAATTACAAAATGAGTATATGAGTAATATTTCAAATAAAATTTTAATATACACAATTTGAGGTGTCTAGCATGATTTACGCCTCATTTCTGGAGGTGGGTTTCACCCTATCCACCCGAGAACTTTGTCAAATTGATTGATTTTTTCAGAAATATTATTGTTAGAAACAGATATTTGTTCAAAATAAAAAGTTGGAGAAAGTAAATCATGGGTTCTAAAAAATATAATCACTCAAATTGGAATAATATTTAAAAAGTTATTCCCAAAATACCAAAGTGATTAAAATCTCCTAAAATTCTGGAATTAAGTAATTTTAACATTTTAGCCCAAAACACACCATAAATCCAAAATTGATTCAATTAAGCTAAAATTGATAAATTTTAAGTGTTTAAATAATTTAAATACATATAAAAATGAGGAAAATATTATCTCTATCACACTTCAAGATTCAATCAGGGGTAATTTTGATACAGGTTAGTTGAGTAGTTACTTATAGGTTTAGGTAATTGAGGATATATGAGAGGAATTACCTAATGCATGATCTAGAGATAGAAGTGGTAGTGCATATAAAATGATATTGGCATCACTACCTATTGGTATATAGGTTCATATAGTATAGTTAAAATAAGAAACAAATATACATGAACTCTTATAATGACTTTAATATTTATTAGAAAATATGGGTTAAATATCTTTTGTATTTTGATTTTTTGATGTCTTATACCCATTGGAAATGGAATATCATGTTTGATGTAATAAGTATAAAAATTTGGTTATAGGTGGCGCAGGTGATTATTAGCGAGTGGCATGTGATTATCCACTTCCTAGAGATTCACCTTGACATTATGAAGTATCACGAGAGAGTGGACCATATTTCCTTATCTATTACTTATTAACTCCTCAAGTGGGTGAAGGAAAATTAGTTATCTGAATCATATTTTATGGTGGGGAATGGATAATATATATGTTTGAGAGTCTCCACCTTATTTGTCATTGGATACTAAATATGTCCTTTACATAGAAGGTCACGTGGTAGTCCTTGAAATCACATAAGAGGAGATAATATAGGATTCACATGACTCAATATAGGTTTTTAACTTATCAATTACTAATATGTATCATGAAATATACAATAATTATTGGTGTCCTGAGATAAAGAGGGATATAGAGGGGTTCATATTATAATGCATCACATGTCAATAGGTGATGTTTAGGCACTAAAAACCTAAATTTATTCTTCCATCATTACAAATTATATAGTGGAATATGATCATGGAATTTGTGATGGGATTTACATGTTCTCTTTCTCACAGTTATGCGGTATAGTTTATTATGGACCTACTGACAATAGTCACACATTACCTACTGATTCTAGAGACATATTCTATTAGCAATAAGACCCATTTATATGTCTGGGAGATAGTTCATCATCATGTGGTACATAGGAGATTTTTTTTATCATGATATCTATTTTACAAGATGCTTCTATCACTGGTTGTTGAAGATTCTTGGAATTCTTGTGAACATGAACACTTACTACCATCCAAAAAGAGATAAAAACCTAGGCATTCCATCTGAGTGTTAGAGAACAGACTACGAGAATACACCATTGATTTTAGTAGTTTATGGGATAACTATCTCACACTTGATAAGTTTTATTATAAAAAATTATCATTAATTTATTCAAATAGAATCCATTGATACCTTATATGGTGGGTTATGTCAAATTTATTTGTGTTTATTAGAGGCTATAGAGTCTTCTATTATTGAATCAAGTCTTATTAAAGAGATATTGGAGAATATTCAATTGATCAAAATGTGGTTAGTGACCCCTTAGAGTAGGCAGATATCTTATTATAACTAGTGAAACCATCATATGTATTTTTATGAGGGTGAACACATTTCGTTTCATGTGTCAACTCAGTTAGAACATCATCATATTTGGAGGTAAGTAAAGTTGGAACCAATGTATGTTGGGTCATTCAAGGGTTTCAAGATGATCAATACCATAGAATATTGGTTAGTGGTTACTTTGAGATATAATTATTAACATTAAATATTCTACATATCTCAATTGTATAGATATCAAATCATCCCTTCTCACATGATCAACATCAATGAAGTTAAGATGGAGCATGTTTCATTGTTCAAGGAATGAGTAGTTTTAATAGTTTATCAGGGTGATATGACTTCATATAGGAATATATTCACCCTAGTATGTGTTTAGTTCCTAAACGAGCATATCTTAGAGGGGATGTGGGAGAGGTAGTCTGATATGTGAGCTTAGTGACATGATATTTTCACCATTGAGGCTCAATGATAAGAAATAGTGATACGAAGGAAAGATTTACTATATTATGGGGAGTTTGTAACACTCGATCCTTTTTAGGATTTTTTTATATAATTATCAGAAATATTCATGTATTTTAGATGTTTATGGATATCAAAGGTGATGGTGGGGGATCAGTGAACCATTTTATGAAAAAAAACCTCATGTAATGATATCTATCATTATTCTAGACAACACCGGGTACTCATTAAACATGTACCAAGTACCCTATAGAAGTAAGAAGTAGGTATGTATCTTAAGGTTTCCCACCAAGTGTCTGATGAACCTAGAGTAGGAATCTAATGGATAACTGGTACCTGATGGATAACTGGTAGGTACCATGTGGGTACCTACTGTGTTTTAATAAAATTAATTTAATTTAATTAAATGTTTCAATTTTATGAAAATTTATACATAAATCCCATTCATTATTTATTGTTACTAAACACACCTACCCCCATTTATATCCCTCACTACTATGAGATCCCTTATTTTCCTTGTTTGATATAGGTATTGTTCATAGTGTTATGTAACTTGGATTTCTCGATATCAACCGTTTTAAGATGAAAAAAATGGTTATTTTTAGTGATTGGGGCTCCACTAGACCTAGAAAATTGGAATGTATTTTTAATGAGGTTTTTATAAGCATGAATTCCTTGTATCAAATAGAAAATATATGAACCATTTTTGTTGGAAATGAAAAATAATTTTAAATTATTCTTTCTACTCTTGTGGCATGAAGGAAATCAAATAGGGTTGTTAATGGTCCTCCATCCCATGTGCCAATATTATCTTCTTCTATGAATTAGATGTTGAAATATCATATTATGATATTGTGAACTAAGCCCCAAAATGGGAGTGTATTATTATATTTCAAGGTTAGTGTCCATGTGTGGTGTCCTCAAATGATCATTAGTAAGGAATGGGTTGATAATATAATAGGCTAGAGGTGTGATAAACTAGGTATGATACCTTAAGTGAGATAGATCTATTTTTGGTTCACCCCATATAAAGGGTTCCTACGTATCAAGATCCAAATTAAGGCTACCATGTGTATTGATTCCTTCACATGGGTCCATATAAGGGCACCATGTATAGGGATTCTAATATAAGGGTCTACTTTATGATTCCACACATCGGTATTCACCATTTAAAGGGTTATGAAAGGGTTCCATGTATGGGTATTCACAAGTTAAGTGTCCTCAAAAGGGTACATATATCGGTTTTCCAAAACCCCATCTATAATACTAGACTTTTTGAAATTTTGGAAAAGCTGCATCATATAAGGGTTTCCAAAAACCACAACCATGTTGGGTTTTCCCAAACCTAAACCCCACATATTGATTTCTATTTACTCTTATACAAATAAGGTGATTATTTAAGGGTATAACATTCCAATTTTTTAATAAGTCCCTACCATGAAAATAGAGTTCCCACATATAGATTTTCCATTTACATCATGTTGACCCACCACTCAGCCAAAAATGCCACACTAATGAAACTAAATCTTCACTCAAACCTCAAACTATACCTATAAACATTATATAGGTCTATTCTAACTCTTTAATTATTTATCTGATTACCAATTCTCACAATGAACCCCACTTTGGAAAAAAACAAGTTTTCCTTAAAATTCATAACTCACAAAGGAGATGGTCATTAATAATTTCCCACCAAAACACATATCATCCCAAATATGCCTTGGTGGTAATTCAACCATTAATCTAAACCTACAAAATTTGTTAATTCAAGATCAAATCATTATGTTATATTCTATAATTATAATAAATATCCTAAATCACAACTACAAACATAAGGAATGTTATTCATCAAAACACAAGTCACCACTCCTCACCATTACCAAAAACAATGAAATAATAATTAGTAGAAACTGTCTATTCTGAGAAACTATGGTTTTTTAATTAACTCACGTGATCATGGTTCTCCCCACTATAATAATTTTCACATAAAGGTTGATTCTTGATATATTGTGGCACCCACTATTATAATATTCTATTAAATGCATCCTAAGTAGTCCAACAATATTCTTAGTGTTGTTTCTATCTTACCAAACTGAATTTCATAAAAAACAACATTTATACCTCTTCTATGTGATTTTTCTCAAACAATTCTTTGCCACACTCGACAAGGTCATTTATCATTGTACGCTCACGAATCCAAAACATTCATAGGCATATTTTAATCACCTAAATAACCTCAGTAATGTCCATACATGATATTAGTTGAAATTATATAGTTTTTTACTTAACCAACCAAATATGTTGTTAGACTCCGCACAGTAGCTCTTACACAACAATGATCTAACTTAACCTCAGATCACATAAAATTCATCTCAAAACCAATAACAATATAAGGACTTCATATAATACAAACAATTAACATCAAATCTAGTATTCTCTAAGTAATCAAATAAAATAATATCCATATTCACACTAGAACCCAAATATATCTTGATAATCCAACAAGTAGTCTCATCACACCAACAACCCTACCCACATGAGTGCAGTATTTTCCATGGCGCATGTTCTATAAATTACCACACACAAGGACTAGATGTGGTCATCCATACCATACCTAAAAATACATGTAAAACATAAACTTCTACCCAATACAATATTATTATAAAAATCACCCTTGGAAACCACAAAAATTCAATATATAATTGCGGTCACACCCCATATAGTAACATTTTGGACTCATATTACTTAATACCATTATTCACAACATGAGGAAATGAAAACATAAGAAGGGTTGAGATAAAATTTTTAGTAAGGGTAAACATTTGTTATATTAATTAATAATCATAAGTGATCATAATATGAGAATAAGGGTATGAGAATATAATCAAGGAAAATAAGGGTCAGACCCAAAAATATAAATCTCAAATCATGATTCGTGGAATAAAACATGAGAATGACATAAGAAATCATCCATAAAAGTGAATAAAAAAATATTGAGTCGTGAGAGAATAACATCAACATACTAATTTTATATAAGAGTTTGGAATAAACATAATAATTGAAATCATATGACAAGGCCACCCAACAATACATTCATCTCATTATAAGCTTGGGTTAACCATCAGTCTACCTTCTTGGGCTACAGCTAAAATCCCATGTACCCTATTAGGCTTGGGTAAATAACCCATAAACCATTTGGCCTCATGAGATATAAAACTTTACACGATGAAATAGATATCAATATAATTATTCTCTAACTCATCACATAATGAAAACTAGACATAATTGCACTACCCAGTCATAATAACATTGATTACTAAATCATAGCTTTATTAAACCATGGGAAACAAAAATATTTCACGAAAAATACATTAAAACATCATCATTATAATATTTTCAGATAAATAAGGAGAATGGAATATGAAGAATATATCCCAATGGAATCATAAGTAATATTATAGGATATTGAAATAGATAAAAACACATTTGAAAAAATATTGAAAAAATCACTTTATAAAATATAATGGAAAAATACTTTTATTTTCAAAAATATTAAGGGTTATAATCATTTAGAAAAAAATTTGAAACATTAAAATAAATCTTAATAAATAATTATGGTCATAAAATGATGTGTTCATATGGAAAATTTTAAAGTGGCTATTTCCATACTTTTGAATAAAAACAACCTGTGTGGAAAATGATAAAAGATTCATTTAAAAACTATATAAATTCATAATAGTATAAAAATAAATTAAATAATTATTTAATTATAGATAAATATATCTATAAAATCATTCAATGAATATATATATATATATATGAGGATAATTCCGAATTGAAAATATGAGGTGCGGTTGGTTTCTCTAGAAAACATCATGTCGGGTAAATTTTTTACCAAGGGAAATAAAATTAAGAAAGGATAAGTAAAACCCTAATAATAGAAATAAGGGAATAAATTGGTTTAGGTATAAAAACATATTTCAAACACTTTTCTCTAGATGGAAATTCATTCATAACCATATCAATTTGAAAATGAGATTAGTATGAAACCCTAAAATTTTCACCCTACATTGAGGAATGGTATTTAACCTACTGTGTAATAAAGATAAACATATAAATAACTTATTTTAGAACCATATTCATATATATTTACTTTTACATTCTTAAATTATAATCATTCAAAACACATGTATTAATTATCTAATGTTTATTTTTGTCATCAGATGTTAGTAATTTCTATTGCTTCATTCATGTTTTTTAATAGCGACATAAAACCATATTCAATACAAAAATTTAGTAATTAAAATATTACAAAATAAATTGAAATAGTTTTGTTACAATTATTTATGAATCCGCATGTTAACTTGATGGGAAAAATAAGAATGGTTCGTGTGAACAAGATACAGGATGAACTTGTTTTAGGTAATTTACCAGTATTAAAATATTACATTATAATGATAAATAATTATTATTCCATCCTATAAAAACCAAATTAATAAAATATATTACCTCTTAATATCATATACATTAATAAAATATAATTTAGAACCATCTATTTATGTAAGTGATGGAAAAGGGTACACGTCGCTCCATAGAGGCGGTAGTCTGCATGTACACACGGACGACATTTTCACTTTCCATGGAACATTAATATAGTGGAAATTGATTTATATTATTAGAATATTAAAAAAATTAAAAAAACTTTTATTAATTAAATACTCCCTATGAACCAATATTTTAATGTATTTATAAAAAACAAATCATGCCATTCATTGAGGCGGTAGTTCCCATGCAACATGAGTGAAAGTTTCATTTTTTTGAATGGTTTACATGGACATAGATAATAATATTCCAAATAATATAAAAAAATATGTATAATAATGATACTTATTTAATTATGTAATAATTATTGGAATAGGTTTGAAATATTTTGGATGATAAATATTGAGAAGAGAAATTTAGAGAGTAGGAAATACTTGCTTTGAGAGTTTGAATATTATATTGATAGATCCTTTAGAAATAGAGGAATTATAGATTCTTCATGGAATATAGGGTAGAAAAATTCATAATATAATTGTTTTAGATGTAAAATGTGTAGGTTTTTAGTGTAATTTTATATATTTAGTGTCTTGATGTGGGTGGAGGTGGGCTCCTTTTATAGTTGGAAAATATGGATTTTTAAATTGAAATTAATGCTAGGTGAGAGGAAATAATTGAATTGCATGAGAGTTAGGTTGGAAAGGTGGGGAAAGGATGGTGATACATGTGATCATGAATTTAAAACCATATAAAGCTATTATATATTTTATAAGTGTAATGTACAATTAAAATATTTAAAGACACTTTATTTACCCACTTTGACCCTTATTAACATTGATTAAAAATAAACATTACTAATTATATTTATACTTAAAATATAAGATGATCCACCATACCAAATTTTTACATTATGATTCTAAATTTTGACTCAATTTAATCCAACTAAATTCCTAATAATGATAAAATTATATTATAAATTAAAGCATAAGATATCTAGAAAAAATTGTTTTTGTATTAAAATGAATTTTGTATACATTAAAAGTTTTTATTCTTATTTCCTATAAATTAATATTTAAATTACTATTAATGTATTATTCAAATAAAATATATGTTTTATAAAAACATAACAATAATATATTTAGTTTATTGAAAAAGTAGTACATAGATCATAAAATCTTATTTTTATAAAAAATATATCAAATGATCTTATCAGTTATTTTGCTCCCCTAATTGAGTTTTATGAACACATTAATATTAAAAATGATTACTCTTTTTCTCTATACATATTTCATAACTATATTTCAATTATTTATACCTAATATTTCATTATCATTATTATAATGGTTGTATCATGATTTTTTTGTTTAGTGTTCCATGTGAAACATGTTATTCAACACATCAAATTTATTTATGAGAAATATATTCAAAAATATTTGGGTGTTACATTCTAATAATATTATAAGATGTTTTCCCTAAAGATTATAATATTTTAATAGAAACATATGAAGATACTTATGTCCCATTACATCTTTATATTCACACATGACTTCCTTAAATTTATCATTTTTCTATAAGACTTTGACTAGGTCACCGCTGTTGTTTAACATCTATTTATCTATTCAATCCAGAATCTCCAATAATTGTTCCTCATAATAAATATCATGATATAGTGGTACAACCTCTATATTCAGTACATGTGAAGTATTAGATTTTCAGTTTCTTTAAATTGATAAATGAAACATATCACTAACATATAAAAGTTTTGGTGGAAGCATCAATCAATTAGCTACCAACCTGATACAATAAAGAATCCCAAAGGGAAAAATATAGTTAGGGATCATATTCTACATTTTTCCAAATATCATAAAATACTTATAAGGAGAAATTATTAGGAATACCATACCACCTAATTTAAACTCAAGAACTCATCAATTATTGTCAGCATAACCATTTTTTGACTTTTAGATTCCCTAATATGCTACAGAATGAATCTAACTTTATCTTCCATTACCATAGCTAGCTCAGGTGACAATTTCTTACTTTATCTAAATTTATCCTAGTATGCTGGAGTTATCCACTACTTTACAAATGAGAATTTATAAGAAGCTATCTTATTTTATCAAGTGAAATCTATTTTGGTAAGAAAATTCAAATAGAGGATGTTGTTGATCCCAACCACAATTGAAATCCATGGAGAAATATCTCATCATATCTTCTAGGGTTTGAGTTTTCCTCTTAGATGAACATATATGTAATGATGATATGTAGTGAGAATTTTTAACACCACATTCAATATTTTCTAAAAAATTATATATAATTTTTAGGTAAACCTTATCTATTGATCATATACAATTGAGCTTGGTACCAAATGAAACCTTACCACATCCTTAATGTATATCAAAGAATGTTGGTCCATCAAGATATATTATTTGATATAAATTAAATGGGATGAATTTGGATGGTTATGGAAAATAGCCAAAATTGAATTATAGACTTTACCTATTTTGTGTGGTCCTATAATTAAATACATGGTGATATTTTCCCATTTCCGTATATGTATAGTTAATTTTCATATCATCCCCTTAGAATTATTAATTAGTCATTCACATACTAGGTATCATAATACATATTCCATAACATCCGTCTTCATGTTGTATGACTAGAAATGATCCTTGATATCTCTATACAACTTTGTGATTCCATGATGGATAGAGAATAATGAGTTATGTTCTTAATACAAGAGTATCTTATTTAATAATTGTAATGAAGGAACACGTATTTGATTATTTAATCGTATCATTTCATCAAAGTCATGGTTGAATTATGAAATAGAACTTACCTTTTATTAGTTATAAATCCTCATTCTTCACCTCTTTATTCTTAACATGTATGGTTAGTTGAACATTCATTTGGGAAAGATATGATTTAACCTATTTCCTTATGATTTTAAGAACTATATTCTATAAATCTTTATGTATTGTATCTTTTTGAATCATCATCAAGGAAAATCCAACATGATGCTTCCAACTCAATGCTTCAGGAAATTTGTTCACTTTACCATGGAGATAATGTATTGAGTAGTCATTATCTTTAATAAGCTACAACCATATATTTTGTAACATATTCATATCTTTAAATGTGAATATATAATTTAAAATTTAAGGATTTTTATTTATATAAAACCTTTCACTATTAAGATAATTCCTCCATATTATTAATGAAAAAATTACCAGTTTCCATTCTATGTCCTGATCCTAGTAATTTAACTCATGAACCATCAATTGGTTTGAAGAAAAAAATACCAACATGTAATTTTTAATGATTACACATTCCAATACTTTATTTAATTAATAAATATATATCAAAAACCTTTTTCTAATATAGCTTACTGTAAGAATGGGTTTATTAACAAACCTTCTCTTTAGATCACTGATATTTTATTCACATTCATATTTCCAAAGGACCTTTACCCCATTCCATAACAATGTAGTTATTATATTTTATAGTCATGATAAATTTCTCACAAATCATCAATAATGTCCATAAAATCCAAGAAAAGTACAGATCTTAATAACATTTGTTCGTTTAGAGTCTTGTTTAATTACCTCTATCTTTGAAAAATTGAAAGGCATACCCTCACTTTTTACTACATGACCCAAACAGGATACTTTATATATCCAAAATTCAAAGTTAAAAATTTATCATGGTTATTATCCTTTCTCAAGGTCTTTAACACTAGATCCGAATGATCACCATAACCTTTCCATCTCTTGGAATATATTTGAATGTTATCTATAAGTACTATAAAAAATTTCTCAACATAATCTATGAAGAGTGCATGCACTATAAATTCATAGATTTCATTCCTCATATGGAATGTTATCTTTGGTATATAATAATTTTTATCCCTTAATTGATAATATCTAGATCAAAGGTTAATTTTGTAAAAGTATTTATTTATGCGCATTTAATCAACAAAGTCATCAATATAAATTAGCAGATACTTTTCCTTGGTGGTGATCTTGTTATGTTCTTGAAAATCAATAAAAAGACACATTGAACCATCATTATTCTTAACAAAATGAATACATTCACCCCATAGTTATATACCAGGGAATATGAATCTATCTTCCCTATTCTATAATAGTTTATTATTCCGTTCTTGAAACTCAATTAGGTCCATTATGTAAAGAGTTTTTCAAATATTCATAGCACCAATATGATTTATATTGGAAATTAAACTATGTGATTCAGTTGAATACCGGGAAACTATTTAGGAAATACATTGGAATATTCTCAAGCGATAGGATTATAATCAATATTGCGTTCTCCCAAACCATTTGAGATAAATACCTCTCAAGATAGGTAGAAAGACCAATATGACAAAAGTAATTTACATTGGAAGTTCATGTTCATCCTCACACTGATAGACATTCATAGGATTATTTAAAATATCAAATGTGACTTCCCATCCTCAGTAATTCATATGGTATCTATATAGAGAGTTCCAATCCATGTCCATAATCACATAAAATTCAACTATAGATAGATTGATAAAACATACATGAATCATATTTCCATAAACTTCTATTGAGGTAGTGTTACATACATTATATGTAACTATCATGTTGTTAGGAGTTTTCACCAATAGATAAATATCCAAGGATTGAGGTGGTGATATGATACCTTTAAAAAATACACTAAATAAAAAAGAGTTGGTAAACCATATAAAAATAAGTTATATAATGTTCATGGATTCATAATAAGTATACCTTTCTCCATTTGGTTCAAATTCTCATAATTTAATTATTCTTAAAAACTTTGTGTTAGAATCCAGAATAGATTATTATTTTAGTAAATTATAGGTTAATGAAAATAATTATTATATACCCTTGAAATTTTATATTTCAATATAAAATACGTATATCTATCATTATAGTTCATAAAGGGAATGTGAATTAACATAAGTGTATCCTCTGAGAGTGTAAATCTTGGTGTAAAATTAGTCCTCTTTTCATGCACCTTGGAAAGATTGTGTTTATATCCAACCATACATTTTCAGGGTTATTACCCTTAGGTTCATCTATACCAGTTCTTACACCCACTATTTGTATTCAGGAAGGGATATCATTTTTAGGAAACCAAAAAATCTATATTATACCAAAATTTTAGGATATTTCATATATTTATACTTATCCTAATAATTCCCACTAAAGTATTCTAATATTAGTCCCCAAAATAACTAAAACCATATTTGATACTAACTGAGGTGACCGAAGCATTTCTTACACTAATATTATATCCTTTTAGATGAATATTTCATACATCTCACAATAAAACAAGCCTAATAACCATAAAGTTTTAGTTTATTTATGAGATATATTTATAAATAACTTATATATAAATAATCTTAGATATCTCCTACAAATACTCTTCACATAGAGTACCCTTTTAGACTGAACTAACTTAATACCCTCTATCATAATATGGGGAAATGGAAAAATAAGAAGTAGTTTACTCAGATGCTGGGTAGGGGTAAACATGGGAGGAAACAATCGAAGATCATAAGTTACCATAAGATAGAAATATGGTTATGAGAACATAATCATGTTTTATAAGGGATTTACCAAAATTTATAATTATCAAGTAATGAGTCATGGAAAAAAGCATTGACATAACATTAGACATGAGTCGTAAATCTATGTAATATCAAAAAATAATGATCCACGAGTGAATAATATAGGAATAATAATATTTAATAATAGTGTGGCATAAACATAACCATATAAATAATATATCAAGGCTACCCACCAAGACATTCAACAAATAAAAGGCTTGGACTAACTACCTGGGTACCATCTTTTGCATGGGCTAACCGCCCATATAACCTTTTGGTATTGGGCTAACCACCAATACCCCATTTGGGATCATGATATATAAAACAGTACCCAATGAAATTTGGGGATATATAACTCTGTCCCCCCCTTCCCATGATGAAAACCATAAATAACTGCACCAAAAGATCATAAAAGCATTCATTATTTCATCATAACATAATTTACCCATGGAAAAGAAATGGTCTCCCTGATAATTTTCTTAAAACATCATCATCACAATCCATCCCATGAAATAACTTGGATATTATCATAATAATATATCCCAAGTTTAATATAAGGAATTTCAAAGGATGTTGACATTGATGAAAAATAACATTATAAGATTGTTAAATAAATCCACCATTAAAATAAGAAGGATTTCTTCTTTTATTTTCAAAAATATTAAGAATTAATGTTTTTTGGAAAACAATTTATATAATGAAAATGAATCTTTTTAGATAATAATGTTTTAAAAATATTGTTTTGGTATGGAAAATGTTAAAAACAGGGTCTTTTCACACTTTTGAATAAATTAACCCATATGAAAAACATTAAAAGATTTCATTCAATATTTTGAAAGGAAAGTGAAAATATTTTAAAATTACCTTAATAAATTATTTATTCATATATAAGGACATCCGTAAATTAATTCATTTAATACACACATAGATAATGAAATTTTTATACTGAATAGAAGATGAAGGGGCTGTTTCTCTTACAAATGTTAGATCAGAGAAATTATTTACCAAGGAAAATTAAATTGATTGGGGAAAAGTAAAAAAAATAATAACCATTGGGTAATAATTTTTTTTTAATATAAATTTGTAAATTTTTTCCCATATATAAATTCATTCACAAAAATCTTGATTTGAAAATGTTATTCGAAACAAACCCTTAACTGTTTCTCCCAACATCCACAAATTCTCTTTAAGATCCTTTATAGTGAATATAAACATATTAATAATAATATTTTATAATAAAATTCATATCTATTAATTTTTATATCATTCAATTATAATCATTCACTATACATGTATTAGTTAATTAATATATATTTGTATCACCATATGTTAGTAACTTTAATAATTTTGTGCATATTTTTAATAGGGATGTCAAACCCCATTCTTTGATAAAAATTTCATCATTAATAGATTATGAATGATATTAAAATAATATGTTCAATGGTATATGCAATATCATTTTAACTTAATGGAAATAATGGGTATAGTTAGTGAGAATTATATATATTATGACCATGTTTCATGTAATTTACCGATATTAACATATTACTTTATAATGATTATTTATTTTTAGTTCATACTTTAATAAATATATTCATGACATTGTTTTCTTCATAATATCATATATTTTCATAAAATATATTTTATAATCATCCTTGTGGATATGTGATGAAAAATGAAACATGTCACTACATAAAGGTAGTAGTCTGCACATACAGATGAACGATGTTTTCATTTTCCATAGATTTCAAAGAAGGTAAATGTTGATGTATATTTTTATAATATTCATAATGTTATAAGTATCATATTTATTAATTAAATACAGAATTTTAATAATCTACATAATGAGGTAATAAATAATGGAGCATGTCTCTCATAGTGGTGGTAATATGAACATAACACGAGAAACATTTTCATTTCTAAAAGGTTGGGAGGGAGATAAAAAAGGTTATTCCATTAATATAATAAAATTTTGGAATAATAATTATACTTAAGTAATTATATTGGAATATTTAGGATATATTTGGAAGAGTGTGGATAAGAAATAAAAAGGAGAAAATTAGAGAGTGGGTAATTCTAACATTTACTGTTTGAATCTTCTCTTGAAGGATCATTTGGAAATAGAGGTCATTGGGATTATTCTTGGAATAAGGGTCTAAAAAAAGTGCAAGAGAACTATATGATTAGTAAAATGTTAATTGTTTCAATAGTAATTCAAAGGTATAATGTCCTAAATAGGGTGATGGGGAGATCATTTTATAGGTGAAATAGATGGAATTTGGATTGGAAATAAATGTTTTGTAAGGGGTAAGATTGTAATTGCATGAGAGTTAGGTGAGTTGGGTGAGTAATGGTTTTTGGGACATGTGGTTATAAATTTCATACCTAAATAATATATTCTATAAGTTATAAGTTTCATTTACACTTAATAAAACTTGATCCACATAAGTTACACATTTTTACCCTTATTAAACTTAATTAAAAATTAACCATGGTAATAATTTGTTTACTAAAAATATTAGGTGGCCCTTATAATAAATTTTCTATTTTATGTGTCCAAATTTTGACACCATTTAATAAAATTAAATACAAAAATATGATAAAATTAACATTTATATTAAATCCTAATATATATCATAACAATTATTTTTTGTAGGAAAATGACTTTTTTATACATTAAATTTTTAATATTCATATTTTATTTCCATTAAATATTAAATTATAATTAATTTTGAATTCACAGAAAAATATATTTTATCATCATCTGAGAAAAATATATTTATTTTCATGAAATAAAAACACTTAATGAATAAAAATATTTTCTAAAAAAATACATAAAATGATACAATTAATAATTTCATTGCACTAATTTTATTTTAAAACACTATAGTATAAAAATTACCTTTATTTTTCTTTTTAAACATATTTCATAATGTAGTAAATTTTATTTATACCCATAATTTCCATGGTTATAGAATAATAGTTGTATCTTTATTTTTTTGGTATTGTGTTTCATGTGAAACTAGTTATCAAACACATTAAATTTATTTAATATAAATATATTCTAAAATATTTGGGTGCTACAAAATCTCCCTCAAAATTCATGTCAAGGCACATACTTGAGTCGACTATACCATGGTACTTTATTCCATATATTATATCACCTCCCACTATGGAGAAATATTTTTTATTTCATTAAATATCTCAACCTTTCATATCCATAAGAATTTCATTGAATCCCTCAACCCTTGGGGAGCGACCCATAAACAATAATAATCATGAATAACTGGTGAAAATATTCCCTTAGGCATCAATGTTTTCCCAAAAAATCCATGACAATGAACCATCTCTTATCTTGAGAGAGAGTAGACCATATAAAGAACCCTCCCACATATTCTTATTTAGTATTCATCATGATCTCATCTAAAACCCAACTAGTTTAAACTCTCATTCCAACCATTCAAACAAACCAAATCATGTTCCCATGAGTCACACACTATCAAAATACACTCACAACACTAGACCCAAGATCTATTTTAATTGAAACAAAATTATAAATAAATTTTCATATAAGCGACTTGTTCTACCACACAAATCACCAACCAGAATGGCTCTCAATATACCTTGTTAATAAAAAAATAATGACTAAGAAAGAATACAAAAAGATGTTACCATAGCATATCATCCAACACGGATTATCTTGAGTCCTATATAATCAATTTTGGGGATTACATACCTAAATCACTGACCATGAGCACCACATTTCAATCTCTTCTTGGTTGAAGAACCCTCATTAATCCTATTTACAAATAATGTAATTCACCCATTTCAGGGACTCTAGTCTGATCATCACCAACCTGGGAATCATTATACAATAAAAAACATCTACCCATTTTATATTTATCAAATATATGATCATCTAGGATCAGGATATAAAATGATATTGGGAATTATACATGAAATACACTAAGTTAGGCATCCTATTGATCTTTCACCCACAACCCATCCTCAATTACAAAAGTACTTAAAGTTATCTACATCTTGAAACACACACCATCTACATGCGTACACTATATATCTTCTAGAACATCCCATGTATCAATGTCATACCAGAAGTTTCTACTGTTTCTTATCATCACTAAAGAAATCACAATCTCAAGATAAAACCTATCTGGTCACCCATTTATATGAAAATGGAAGCAACCTTTACCACCTATCCTATACATAAAAACTATCACATTGTTCATAACTCACAATGAAGAATATATACTCTGGTATTAGATACCATAAGGAAACTCACATGCCAAATGCCCACTCAAAGGGTTTTACACACAAACACACAAGTATATATATATAGGGCACCAAATGCCATGTCATTAACCTACATGGGAACTAATCCTCACCAGGATTATTCATATGAGACTACAACTCAAGGAAAATGATATAATGAATATATAAATATTGACATCTTCTTATCTGAAACTATGTTAGGTAAACCATAATTATATGGTTTGATTAACACTACTAGAAATTTTAACTATACCAAAGAAACTATACCAATGATTCTAGAGAACCATTGGTATAGTTACTATATAGTTACCCCATACCATTGTTTTTTAAGAACCATTTATATAGACACAAAAAATTATCATAACATATAACAATAGTTTTCAAAACTATTTGTATGAACCTATACTAATGTTATTGGAGAACCATTGGTATAGGTACCCATATTTTTATGCATTATTTTTTCAAATAACATTGAATTATTAAAAATTTAAATAAATTTTATAAATAAATACACAAATAAATACATACATATATATATATATAGTTATTTATGTTTATATAACTAATTATAGCTTAGTGGTTAACTAATTACAGTATAACTAGGAGGAGTTGAGATTAAACATTATGAGTTTTTGTTTCCAATGATTTTTCTAGGGCGTGCGCGTCTGTCTGCTTGAGTATGAGAGGAGTGGTTTCGTTTCCCCGCATTCCCACTTTCCAAAGGTAGGCGACATCTGTTCCTTGTTTAGGGATGTTTGCTCCTTGATCGAAACATGATGATGGGATGTCGGTTCTTCCTTATGTGGATTCCTCCTCAAAAATCGTCACCTAGTCTGGGTCTCCCTTATAGATTAAGTCATGGTTTGTGAATCTCATTCCTAGTGCCATATCTTTGTGGACACCGGTTAATTACACTACTTCCGTCAGGACATTCCTTAGGGTCTTGACATGGTAGAAACCTTCGGTTAGAGTAGATGACAACATGAGGCATGTCGAGGCATCTCAAAATGCTTGGATATTGGGGAACTTGTATTCTTCCTCATAATAGGGTATCTCTAGGGTGCAGAACCCGAGGCATCCCACATCGAATGCAAAGAATCGTATGCCATAGGCATGTATATGAGGTTTTCCTTAGCCTCCAATTTTTAACATAGGGTATTCCATAATTTTAACATCTAGTAGAGACGGTTACGGAAAATTCATGTTTTTCGAGGTCTTCCTCAAGCATCTTATGTTTATCACGAGGTATGCCGTGAGTTTAACATCTTGCAAAGACGGAATGAGGGTGATCAGAACATCCCATATAGATGGATCAGATTGGCACATCCCTAGGATGGAACACCTGGAAGTTTTACTGGGTGTATGGATCAGAACACTCAATAAGAGCAGACCTAAGATGGTGTGTCCTATAAAGGGCAGATGTCACACCATGAAGGCTAATCTGGACACCACTGAGGGAAAATCAAGGAGTGTGCACCCCAGAATGGGGGAACACCAAGGTTTACTATTGACTGGGATTGAACCTCATGGAGGTTTTCTACATACCATGTGTATACAACAGGGATCAAACCCCATGTAGTTCGAAGGGGTGATGAATTGGGGTGCACACAGAAGACAACAACCCAAACATATGCTTGGGAATGCATGTGAATTGTGGTCCAAGTACTAATAGGAGAAGCAAGGAGGTGGATGAAATGATCCCACTGGGATGTGGCGGTATGGGTGAGAATCAGGATAGATGGATGGAGAGTTGAATGGAGTGAAGGGGGGATGAGATGGTACCATCATGAAGGTGATAGTAGTGTTGGTCTTGAGCCTCAAAGAGACTTCCTACATATCCCTGTGGTAGGGAACCAAATTCCACATAGTTCAGTGGGATGATGGGACACCTGAGGAGGTGGCCCATGAGAATGGACACATGGATGGGACCTAGAGGAAGTAGAACCACCAGGTTGGGGCATAATCTTCCTGGAACACATGGGATCGAGGGATAGATTAGGAAGATACATGTGTGTTGGGCTTGAACCTCATGGTGGCTTCCTATGTATCAACATGGCAGGGAATCAAAGTCTACATAGTTAATTTGATGATGGCTTACCGTCGATTGGGTACTTCAACAGATTACCATCGAATGAGGTCGACAACAACTTACTGCTGAATGGGGGAACAACGGCTTACCACCGATTAAGGTCCACCATTTAATGTCATGCAGGAAAGAGGTGAACCGTCCTGAAAGAGGACCTGAGGCTCTATATATGGTGGGATTGAACCTCGTGGAGGCTTCCTACGTACCTTGCCTTGGCACAGATCAAAGATCTTGTAGTTTAAGTGGTGTGGGAACTAACGTGAAAGATGGTCAGAACGATCGGGTTTTGGGATTGAACCTTAGGGAGGCTTCCTACGCACCTTTCCTTGAAAAGGATAAAAGACCACATAGTTCAGGATAGATTTGGGTAAACCTACGTGAGGGAGGTCGGAACAACTAGTGTGGTGGGGTTGAACCTCGTGTATTCTTCCAATGTACCCTGCCTCAGAAAGGATCAAAGACCTCATAGTTCAGGAATGTGGGAACCGACGTGAAGGGGGTCAGAACCAATGGGTGTTGGGCTTGAACCTTAAGGAGGCTTCCTATGTACCCTTCCTTGGCAAGGATCAAAGACCATGTAGTTAAGGTTTGGGTGTGGTGCTTACACTCTAGGATTCCCAAGAAGTTGGTGAACAGATATGAAGATGGTCAGAATGACTAGGTGCTGGGCTTGAACCTCAGGGAGGCTTCCAACGTACCTATCCTTAGCAAGGATAAAATACCACGTAGTTCAGAATGGATGTTGGAAAACTGATGTGAGGGAGGTTGGAACAACCAGGGTGGTGGGCTTGAACCTCGTGGAGGCTTCCTACATACCCTGCCTTGGCAAGGATCAAAGACCATGTAGTTCAGGTATGTGTGAACCGACGTGAAGGGGGTCAGAACCAATGGGTGGTGGGATTGAACCTCAAGGAGGCTTCCTACATACCCTACCTTGGAAAGGATCAAAGACCACATAGTTCAGGTATGGGTGTGGTGAACCGACATGAAGGAGGTCAGAACGACCGGGGTGGTGGGCTTGAACCTCATGGAGGCTTCCTACGTACCTTGCCTTGGCAGGGATCAAAGACCACGTAGTTCATATGGGGTGTGGGGCTTACACTCTAGGCTGCCCAGAGAGGATGTCATGGTCGATGCTTAATACTCTAACACCACGTGAGTCATGTTCAGTGTGAGAAACAAGAGGTATCAAAGACCTGATGATCACAGCGCAAAGGTGCGTCCATGAAGGGTGGTGAATAGGGCTTATGCAGGGTAGCTACCTGAGTGCCACCAGGGAGCGAAAATTGTGAAAGGGACTTACACAAAGAAGCTATACGGGTTTCGCTACGGAGCGACAATGGTGAATGGGGGTTATGTAAGGAAGCTTCTCGGGTTCCGCTATAGAGTGGAAATAGTGCATGGAGATTACACAAGGAAGTTGTCTAAGTGCCACTATAGAGCAGAAATGGTGAATGGGGCTTACACAAGGAAGCTACCCGGGTGCCGCTATAGAGCGGAAATAGTTAAGGGGGCTTACGCAAGGAAGATGCCTGGGTGACACTATGGAGCGACAATAGTGGATGGGGCTTATGGAAGGATGTTGCCTGGCTGCCACTATAGAGTAGTAATAGGGGATGGGGATTACACAAGGAAGCTGCTCGAGTGCCGATATGGAGTGGCAATAGTGGATGGGGCTTACACGAGGAAGCTGCTCGGGTGCTGCTATGAAGCTGCAATGGTGAATGGAGATTACAAAAGGAAGATGCATGTGTGCTGCTATAGAGTGACAATAGTGGAAGGGGCTTACGTAAGGAAGCTGCCCAGGTGCCGCTATGGAGTGCCAATAGTGGATGGGGCTTACGCAAGCAAGCTACCTGTGTGCCGCTATAGAGTAGCAATAGTGGATGGGGCTTACACAAGGAAGCTGCCTGGGTGTTGCTGTGGAGCGGAAATAGTGGATGGGGCTTATGCAAGGAAGCTGCCTGGTGCCTCTCTAGAGCGTCAATAATAGATTGGGCTTACGCAAGGAAGGTTCCCGGGTGCCGCTATAGAGCGGCAATAGTGGATGGTGCTTACACAAGGAATCTTCCCAGGTGCTGCTACAGAGTGAAAATAGTGGATGTGGATTACTCAAGGAATTTACTTGGGTGCCGCTATGGAGCGACAATAGTGGACGGGGCTTATGCAAGGAAGATGCCCGAGTGCTAATATGGAGTGGCAATAGTTGATGGAGATTACGCAAGGAAGCTTCCCGTAATGTCTTCCTCATGTTTGTCCATGAGGGCATCGTAACCCACTGGTGGGTAGAGGAATTTTTTTATGCGCTAGTGCACAAGAGGGATAATGCCAAGGGGCATTGGAATCAGTCCAAACAAAGGGAGATGAAAAGTGTTAATCACATTCCCAATATTACGAATTCAATGAGGGTGGCGTGGTGATGTAGAATAACTATTGAACATGTTTGAAGCACAGCAACCATATCACATTAGCCAGAAATGGGGACAAACAAATGAGGGTCGACTGCTGGCTGTGTTCGAAACATAGGACCTAACTCAAAGTGTTGTCCAATGTCTTATGGGGTGTTGGACGAGGATGGCAGGTGAGCCGATACGACATGGGAATAGGCCGTTAGGGGTCCCTGTAGACATGGAAGTGGATGAAGATCCGAATTAAGTGCATGCCAAGCGTGAGGTGTAGCGATTGAATGTTTGAACGGATTCCAACGATCTTGAAATTACGCCACTATAATCATGGAATTAGGCATCTTATGCTTGGAGTATAAGGCATCTCTTATTTGGAGTAAGAGGCATCCTATGTTTGGCACATAGGGTGTACTACAGTTTATAGTCATGTAGATAGGACTGTTGGCATCTAATGCTTGGAGCATATGGCATCTCTTGTTTGGAGAAAGAGGAATCCTCTGTTTGGAACATAGGGCGTACTACAGTTTAGAGTCTTGTAGATATGACTATTGGCATCCAATGCTTGGAGGATAAGGCATCTTTTGTTTGGATCAAGAGGCATCCTATGTTTGGAAAATATGGTGTACTACACTTTAGAGTCTTGTAGATAGGACTATTGGCATCTTATTCTCAGAAAATAAGGCATCTCTCGTTTGGAGCAAGAGGTATCTTATGTTTGGCACATATGGTGTACTACAGTTTATATTCATGTATATAAGACTATTGGAATCTCATGCTTAGAGGATAAGGCATATCTTGTTTGGAGAAAGATGCGTCCTATGTTTGTAATATAGGGATTACTAAAGTTTAAAGTATTATAGATAGGACTATTGGCATCTCATGCTTGGAGCATGAGGCATCTCTTATATTGAGTAAGAGACATCCTATGTATGGAACATAGAGAGTACTACGGTTTATAGTCATGTAGAGAGGATTGTTAGGCATAAGGTGACTAGCAATGGTTGGTGTTGGGACTTACGCAAGGGCGGCCCTTTCTAGTTCAACCTAGAATATGAGCCAAGTGATAGGGTTTGGATGAGTTACTTGAGGAATGGTTTAACTCAAGGTACTTGGGGAATTGATGATGGGAATCTCAACTCACGACATGGGAAACGAACCAAGACGAATATGTCAAATCAAGGTTTTTCATGGTGTACAGAGGCGTATCTCAAATCATGGTATTCCATAGGTGGAAAGTGGGTGCGCATAAGGGCTCAATGGAAAATTCCGACATCCCGACACAAAAAGTTCGCGGAGCAGCATCGCGAAAGAAGCTGGTCGTGGAACATGGGCTCACAAAGCCACTTCGCAATGGAAAGCGAAGCTCTGTGAACTGGAAGATTAGATACCCAAGGGGTGGATTCACCCCCTGGCAAAGGGTGGTGAGCTTGGTATTTATAGGAGAGTGGTGCCGTGAAGCAGAACCCGCTCGGTGTGAAGACAGAGTTTGCTCCGCAGTGGATCACGAACGTCAAAGGGGTTCATGGATCCATCTCGCCTTCTTACTTCATGGAAGATCGTGAACATCAAAGGGGTTCACAAAGCCTTCCCACCTCCTTTCTTTGCGGTGAGTCGCGAATGTCAAAGGGGTTCACAAATCCATCCCGCCTCTTTTCTTCATGGTGGGTAGCGAACTTCAAAGGGGTTCACAGAGCCATCCTGCCTCCTTGATTTGCGGCGGCGCTCTGCAATCGCAGAGGGTGCTGCACGAATGCGCTTTGTAAACCATTTTTCCAGCCCAACTTCAAATGTCCATAACTCCTAATCCGTAACTCTGTTTGGGCCTTACAACCTACCAAATCGATGCTTGAAAAACGGGCTATGATCTTGTATCATGTATGGAAGCATCTGGAAAATTTTGGGGATGTGTTTTCTAGTGTCAACTGTTTTGTTTATATTTCCCAAACTATTGGAATAATTGTTTCATATGAACTATACCGATGGTCTAAGAAAAATTGGTATAGAACACTTATACCAATGGTTTTTTCTAAAACTATTGGTATAGGTCTATCACAATTCAAAAATAGTCTATAGTGCTTCAATCTATTAGTATATGCTATTGAAATGGTTTGAGGGCCATACTTGTGGTTTAAAACCATTAGTATAACATTTTTTATAGTAGTGTATGTAGAATACAACTAATAATATATATAAGAAAAAGTTATTTAGATTATTATTGACACATTATATAACTAAAGCTTTTCTATTTATTTAACCAGTACCAAAGAACCTAGTGAAAATATTGAACTGAAAAATCTTCCATTTATTCATTAAACGAGGGACAATATAGTTTTCATTATCATGGATAATCTTTCCATAAAATCTAATTGACCTATCATCAGAAGAAAATATCTTATTTTTTAACTGAGTATAATTACACCTGCAAGTTATATGAAAAAACACCATATAATGTTTTTGACACTTTAAAAAACTAAACCCTATTTCATCTATGATATTAATCACACACAACCACATGAATTTCCTTGAATACCTAAATAAAAAAATTGATGCATGTACATAGGCCTCTTTCCAATGGGCCAAGGGCCAAGACAAATGAATCATAAATATAAAATAAATAACCTGGGATTCAATTTTAATAAAAATAAACTCAACTCTAATAGATAAAAAACTACAATTCAATATCCCTGGTAACCTATACTTCCACTCATCCAATCAAAAATTTAAATTTCATAAAAAGAAATAATATAAAACAAGGATACACTACCATCCATAATACTAATCTCATCACAATGTCTAGTTATTAAAAGTTATTTCATTCGATCATGAAACTATGAGCCTCTTCCCTATATGGATCTACAATCATTGAAATTTTCTCAGGTAGGAAAGTTTCATGGATACTTGAGAAGCATGTGAGTACAACTCAATAGGAAACCATCGATGAGATTCCAACCACAACAAGAAGATCACTATATGAACATGTGATATGCTAAGTTTTATAAATAAATAAACTATATATGCATAAATATATAATGATCGTTGATCCCTGGGTCTTATAATTACACCCAGGATTGATTATACTTACTTAAACTAGTGATGAATATCCCTAAACCTAACATTTCACCATGTATAATCACAAAATCCTATGTATTATCCTAGGAATCCTTTAGTTGTCAGGTGTAATCACAAAATCCTTGAAATAATTCTATCCATCCATTAGAAATCTGGAATATTCTATAGTTCTAATAGATTATTTTGTGCATCCATAACATCATGCATAAATTCAATCTCTGTGAGGTAATTATAGGTGATCAATATCAAGTAGTTGTTCAACTAATCCCTAAGTGGTAATCCAAGGTAATAAATAGTTATAAGGTGTAACCTTGTTCCCTTGAAGGTATTATTAGGTTACTCATAATCATTACAAATAAATATGATCACTTAGAGTTAATCATAGGTAGTTAATAGTCATCGAGAATAACATCAACCCCTAGGAGTTAATCCAAGGCGATTCTTGTGGACCTCAATCTTTTATCCCATGTGATATCCTAATAATTCATTCATAAGAACATCATGGAAGTTTATCCCTCCCATAGTGACTAATTTAATCATCTCCATGGCCTGCTCAGGCTCACGCTATCAACCATTATGTTCTAAGGTGACACCTAAAGTTTGACAAACATATTATTCTTCACTAACCCAGACTAGGGTCAACATAATTCTGGGGAACCCACTCAGGTTACCTTGGTCTCATAATGAAGTGGAAACCATTCATGATATCCTTGATCTCAATATCAACTATCAGGATAATACCATCACTCAAAGTTAATATAATCCCTAGATATTATCATAATCATACTATGGCCTCATTGGTCTCATAGAATAAGACAGACTGATATTAGTCTACAAATATGGAATAAGCCCATATCAGTTTCCCTGATCATCCTGGCCAGTCCCCACGTAAATAATATATCATTAACATACCCAATATCTACCCACCTAAGTGATCTAATGCTAGTGGGGGAGTAATAAACTCCCCACCTTTTAATAATCTAGTCCAGAGGCTCTATAGAACCCCATAATTCCATTATGGCCTACTCAGGCCAGTAATTATAGTCCAAAAAATCTCACCAACAAGGAGGCGTCTTGGTGATCATATAATTATTCCACTATGTTCACTTAATTAATTTAGTTTACACCCTATAGGGTCTACATGTCACATGACACACATTTTGATTCAACCCCTCATCCATTAGTAGTCAAGGAATTTCTACAGTTCCAGGGTTCATAGTGGTTATTTTCACACACCTCACACCATAAGAATTTTCATTAATTAAAAATATTCATTTAATTTAAGGGTCAATATCTTGTGGTGGTGGAACCACATATCACATTCCATATATATATATATATATATTATATATATAGTCTCATATAAAATAGGTTTAGTCTCAATGGGCTAGCTACCTTATTTATGGAGTTATCCCCTTTAATGAATGCTTGACAACTCTCTTATAAGATAATCTAATACTATTACATGATCAAATCAAAACCTGAATCCCTATCCCAATCCCTAATACATAAATAAATAATTTAAAACAATTTAATCATAATATTATAATTTAATATAAATATTCAAAATATATTAAAAATCACTAGGTGACTTCTCAAGATCAAATCCTTGAGCGAGTCTGTGTTCTAACCCTTGGAGTCAACATGGGCCTTTAACACACAAAAAACCATAATTAATATTTCTAAAATAATACATCCATTTACCGAGCATATCAAAAACAATAAAATAAAACCATATCTATGACATAGCTCCTTGAATAAACAAAAAACCTACTAAAATCATCCTCTTGGGTTCTTCTTTAGCTAAATCGGGTAAAACCCCATATTTTGCGATAACTACATCCTGATAAAGAGGAATAATAACTAAAAACCCTTACATGATGGCAATTGACCAGTAATGAGAAAATAGTGAAGTATAATTTAGGAATAATCAATAAATTTTTTATATTTGTGTTATGATTCCCTCCCCGATCAAATGGTGATCAATTTAGAGAAGGACCAAGGAAGATAGTCCACTTGAGTCAAATGGAGGGGAAAGATCCCCCTACTATACAGGGCCTGAAAAACCCAAAAAAATACATTAAAACATATTTCAAACAATATTATGTTAATTTATTTTAAGAATTTTATTTTTTTTGGAATCATTGTACATCACATAAGGGTGGATCACAACATAAGGGTCATCCTCTACATAAGAGTTTACCCATATAAGTGTTCTCCCACAAAAGGGTTATCTCACATAAGGGGATCCCATTAACAGTGATCCCATGTAAGGGTACCATATTTTGGGATTCCGATATAGGAGTCCATGTAAGGGTACCATGTCTAGGGATTCCAGCATATGGGACCAAGTAAGGTTGTACATAAGGGTTACACATATGAGGATTCACCACATAATAATATACATATAGGTTTTTCAGACCCCCATATTTAGCATTGGACTTTACAAAATTCTAGGAAATTCCTTCCATGAATGGGTTTCCAAAACCCATAGCCATATATGTGTTTCCTAAACCCACACCCCTTATATGGGTTTCTTTTCACCCATACCCACATAATTGGATTTATGAGCGATAAAATTCTCTAAATTTTGTTAATGTTCTATCTATTTAAATACAGTTCCCACACATCGAATTTTCCCTTTAAGCAATGTCGGCTCACTACTCAGCCTAAAACTATGCACCAGAGAACTTGATACATCACATGTGCCTCCAAACCATAATAAAAAACATTATTAATTGTTTTCAAAAATATCAAGTTATTGATCTAAATATCATTTCTCAAAATGACCCCATCTCTAGGATCAAAAATTCAAAATTTCCCTAAAAATACATAACTTATAAAGGACTATGCCTTTACACATTGGCATGTTGACATGAAAATAGTATCATTCTCTTTGTAGACTATTTTAAAATTTAAACAAACATAGCCTTAGTTTTCATGGGGTTATTATTATGTAGTTTAAGGTTATTCTTTTAAAAACTGTTTAAATTTTAGGACACACTTACATATTTTTGAGTTATTATTACATACATATTACTTTTTCCACTTATTAAAAATTTATAACCCAATTTGTTTTAATTCCCCAATATTCTAAACTCATATTCAAACTTCTTTAGGTACCTAAAATCTTCTCATAACACTTAAAATAACTTCAAAAATTAATCAAACATCTACAGAACACATTAATACATTCTTCAAAGAATATGAAGTACATAATAACTTATTCTGAAGTACTATGATGTTCTTTACTACCTCAACATTTTTCATAGGTCAATACATAACAAATTCCTTCAACTCACAGTGCATTAACTAATTATAAATTAATTCCGCATCAACCTCATTTTATCTCATCATTATATTATCACTTAAGTTAAATATCAATTCCATTCATATTTCTTTATACTTAGATAAAAAAATATGAATATATTCACCTTCAAGAACCAACTGATACATTTTAGTATCTTATTTTAATGCATAGAGAATTCATAATATTCTAAAGAATCATTTTTTCAATGTATTATACTTTCCTTTTATATAAATATACATAGTCCATTAGCTAGGAATTATTCATAATATCTCAAAGATGTATCTCAAAGTACTCTCTAATGAGATATTCAATCTCCCTTTTCCATAGAACATTTCTTCAATCACGAATAACTTCAATCTATTCAATCATTTCAGCATCCATTTCAACTAAACTCTTCAAATATTTATTTTTTTATTATTGAATCTATGTTTTAATTAGAATATATTGACTTTAATTTTCATTGAAAACAAATAAAACACTCTTAATTACAATCCATTGGTCACTTTAATCTACGACACTGTATTTTTTGTTGATACCCTTTTCAATGAAAATATCATGTCTAAAATCAATATATATACCCATCATAATTTCAAGAAATTAAATTTTGTATATATAGAGGTGGTTTCACCCTTCTCAAAACAATGATTTTTCAAATTAATCACTATTAAGTTTATGTAATTTATCTTGGTGTAGAAAATAAGAGATATTATCTCTAAACTCAAGGTTTTCAATAAAATAATTTAGCATAGGATGACTACTTAGAATCTTTATTCTAGGGACTATTTAAATAGATTTTTGAGATATTTCCCACACCAATGTTAACAAACAAATTAAAAAATTCATGTATAAGCTAGTTTCTCCCTATGTAGGTTACATTCCTTCTCATCTAGCTTAAAAAACTAACCCCATTAAAATTAAAATTGATTCTATTAAAATAAACAAGGGGAAGTATAATAGAAAAATATTATCACTGAAAAACATTTACAGAGTTTCCATAAATTCTAGATTCATATAAAAAAATTATTTTTATTTTCTTTTAACAATACTTAATCCCTGTTAAAGGGTAAGCTCCCATAAAATCTTTACCAAGTTTGATATCTTTTTAAGAATAATTACAAGTATATTATTTATAATAATTATTCAAATATAATTTAAATCCTTCATGTCCCTCCCTAACTCACTCAAGGTACTGTTTTTCTACTTGTTCTACACATGACCTCAGGTATGCCTTCTCATATTATAGTGGCTACTGAATAGGATTGGGTGTCTAAGGTGGCACTATGATGGGAGTATACCTCTATATCAGAGTGTGAAACAATAAATAAATAATCAATAATCACACAAATCACAAGTTAACTAAAGTGTAAGTAGATAAATATAAAAAACTAAATAATATATAAAATGTATTAAAGTCTTGAATATCCATGTCATACATACAATGACTAAACTCCCACCGATCCAATCACATATGCAATATAAGAAATTAAAAATAAATACACTTGGATATTTTACTAACTTTGATTTAGGCTATATACCCTAGATCCATGAATCTCATATTACAAAAACCCTACCATAAGACTCCAAATGAGAAGCTCCACTTGATCATGCAACCTTGGTCCTCACTTGATCTGTCATGCATTTATTCTTAACCTAAAATCGGACATATTGTCTACATGTACACTGTAGTGCATGTACATGGGGTGAGAAAAAAATCCTAGTATGCCTACCCCAGCGGTGGACCTATAACATGTTTTCATTGGTGTATTCTCATATAATATGCACAACCTAGATGAGAAAGAAGTTGAGTAAAATAAATAAAATATAATCTTCATTAATCCCCTGGTCTGTGATTCTGATTGACCATACATGCTTCAGCTAGGGCCTTAAATATCTCTAAGAAAGATACTTCAGCACATGGGGATACATGTTCTTTCTCGGGTCTCACCCATACTCACCCACACTAAATATAAATTAGAATTTTTCGTATTAATAGGACAATCTATAAGTAAGTAATCTAGTTGGATCTTAGGTATCCAGGGGATGATACTCAATCCATGAGTAACCAATGGAACCCAGAAAATGTCTCGATTTTCCCAAATCCAATCTAATGTAAAAATTCTAGGTCTTATTCCATAGGATATAAAGACTCAAGAAACTATAATTAATTCATAAGGGAATTATCGTTATGCAATACATAATGAATAATATCAACATCTAAGATGATAACTCAATATCTTTCAATCACCTAATCAACAGCCTATTCCTAGACATCTCTGGGAAATGTAATCCCAATGCATCCACTCGATCCTAGGGAGTATCCTAAGAATCCATTGAGGAGTTCATCATCAATCCTATGGGATGTCACATGAATCCTATTATTTGGGGGCAATTTAGCCTCTTAACAACCTCTAGAATCACCTGGATCACAGTTGGATAGGAATCCTGGTTGATACACTATCTAAGAGGCGTTTCTGTGATATAATAGACATCCTAATCTATTTTATAAATACATGGAGGAATCTAAAAAACACTAGTATTTTTAGTAATGATAGTATCAAGTATTAGATACTGATATCGGTAGAATTATAAGACCTTATTGGGAGAAATCCTCTAAACGTTATGCATTCCAATAAGTTATAATTAAATCAAATAAGGCTCATAAGCTGGTTCCCTGTAAGTACCAAGGGGTATTCTCATCATACCATCAAAACACATCAGGCCCATAGGCCATGTTTTATGATGTATGTCTAGCATCCATAACTACATCAATAGTAAATATGTGAAATCATAAATAAGAGAGTGGGGGTGGTTGAATGTATAAACCCATCACCACTTCCACATCCCCTTAAACTCACATATTTGGTACGGGTTCTAAGGTGACACTCACTACCATCCCAAATCAAGCCCATAACATACTCTCTTATGGTTCCTCAACCATTGGGGAACCCACCGGGGTCCCATAGGATAAGCAATACGAGAAGTATCCCATTAGGGAATCAATAGGTTAACATGTAAGTGAAGGTTTCATTCTCTTTCTGCTCTATGTTAGCATGTAAGAAGAAAAATCACTCTTAGGATACTTGTAATTATTAAAAAAGAAGAAGAACCCCTCTTATGAACCTTTAATATAATATGTAAGTAGAGGAATCCTATATTGGACCCTTTAAGTCATATTATAAGCAGAGGGATACCTATTGGGTTCTATAGTTACAAACTAATCTATCAGGCCAAACCTATCACTCAGGGGACACACAACCTAGTTTTATCATCTCATTCCCTCGCTTTAATAATATGGGACACCTAATAAGGGATAATTCCTTAACCACATCCTCTTCCTAAGTCACTCTAGGTTAGCTTGAAAACTCAACTTACCTATCTCCTTGAGTCTTAAACTACTCCAACTAGGACTATACCATGATACACCAGTCTAGGAAATTGGAAATCCCATTCCATATCCTCTAAATAATATTATGTTCCCTGAGGAGTTATCACCCCACATCTCACTCTAGAGACCTATAAATCTATTTACTAGAGGAAGAACCACTCCATTGTATCCTAATCATCCCAAAATGCCTCTTAAGATTCCTAAAATAACACCAATGATTCCACCATCACGATATACATGAAAAGACACTCAAAATAGACTCATATTTACCGAGTTATAACTATGGGGTGTAAAATCACCCAATAACCTCAAATAAGAAATAAGGGTGTAGTACAGGGTGTGTACCCCAAGTACACTGGGTGCACTCTAGAATATCCGCCATGGACATGTACTTATACATGGAATGGGTTTACCTGGCGTATGTACATGTACTACTAAATGATTTGGGAATACCTAAGGTTAGGTCATGTATTACTACATGAATAGGAAAAACATGAGGTCAAGCTATATACTACTACATGGCTATTTCCCCCTTACATGGGGTGTCTACTAAAGTACCCGACCACATGGACATGTACGAATTCATGGTTTGTACTATGAGTACATGGGGTTTACTCCCAATACTCCTTATGCCCAAGCACATAGGTACATGGACATGTTCCGCTAAATGTTGTTTAGTTCCAAAAAATCATATTTCCCATATTCAAAAAATAAATGGTGAGTGTTCTTGAAATCACACATCGTTTGACTGGGATTTCTAGTTGGGAAACCCCTATAATCATCCTGAAACCCCCATTTTCTCTAATTAAGAATATATCAACCCCCAAGATATCATCAGTAGTCGAAAATAGGATTTAAAACTATATATAAGTACATTTATGGGTATTCAAAACAAAATAAAAATAAAAATAGGATTACCACCGGGTCGAATCCACTGATGCTTCGCCTGTTTCCACGCTCTGCTGGAGCCGCATGACGATCTATCTCCTCCTATGCTTCATGATGGAACCTCCATCTACATCTTTAGGTACCTCTCTACCACTACTTTGAACACAATTAAGGAATCCAAAAAGTGGATTATTCTATAATATAGTGGATAAGACATTAAATAAAAAGGAAAAAATAAAAAATAAAAGGAGAAAGAAGAAATAATAATGAAAAAGGGGCCCAAGCCCAAACCTGACACCCAACATGAGGTTTCTCATTACATAGGAAAAACCCCTCATTTCAAACTCAACTACGAAGTCAAAATATCAATCTAAAAATATTTATAAATTATATCTCTTAATGAAAAAGTGTAAAATCATTAATATTTCATTGATTAAATATTAAATAATTATTATTTTATAAAAATTTAAATTTAATGGAATTTCAACAAACTTTTTTATAAGGGTAAAAAAATATTCTAGGACCAATAGAGTGGTCATTAAAATTAAAAAGATCATGTTATAGGGGTAAAATACCATTTCACCTTATATAGGACTTTGAAACCAAAAATTAAAATTTCCCCCAAATTTGGTAGCCTAGAAAACCAGAAGTCATTACAACATCCCCACTATAGCCCTTTTTATCCTTGAATATCCTTGGTGTTCAACCAATATACATGATCCTATCTGAGTATGTAAACAAATGTTTTTATCATTACCATCCATGATTGATGTCAAATCACCCACAACACCCTCAAAACATGAGATACATTCAACCATAACTGATCTTTTACTCACCACCATAAGAATATCTTTATCATCTCCCCAAAACCAAACTCTATGTTCCATGGACTATGATTCTTCGATCATTGAACATAATGAATCAAGTTTCCAAACTCTCTTACTCTAGATCACTGACCTGCAACATCAAAACATCACTCGTTATCACTTTCAATGAATTATTTCCTTGGAAAATATTGAATTTGAACATATAATGAGGGTCATCGCCCTCCAAGATCAGATAGTGAAATACCCTCTATATGGATTGCTTTATACCATTCCTTGAGTGAGAACTTAATAGGTTACATCTCCAAATTTTTATTTCTCCTAATGATCCACACTCACCATAATATCAATACCTGACCAAGATCTAAAAAAATAGGTCATCCCACAACACCCAATATATTCTCAACGTCTACTCTACCATAGAGGCACATTTACTATTTCATCAATACTACTTGGAAATTATTTTCACAAAATTTCATTGAAATTATAAATTCTAGGATCTCACCCATCCAATCATCAATTCCATATCTCAGAGGCATCATGTGTTACCAACGCATACAAAAATCATCCAATATAGTTAGTGTGTAATCTCATACCACCCAACCCATCACATAAATCATGATACAATGAGTCTTATTATACTAAATAAGGGATAAATTTTCTCTATAGAACATTATTCTTTACAATTCAATAACTATCTTGGATATCCTCTTTAAAATCATGCTCTCCACCGGTGAGATGTCTCATCATATGACCACTACCACCAGTTTCATTTATAAAATTAATGTATCATCATAATATTATCACATTATTAAGTATATTACTAAAATATAAAGGTCATGTATTCTAGTAATACTTCCTTATATAAGAATAATAAATCTGGGTACTACAACTTATAGGAAAAAAATCCCCTTCCTTGATCACAACAAGATTGCAACTCTCACGAAACAATCCAAATGTGACATATGAACACACTACTTGCCTCAAGGAAACTATTGAACCTATAATAGTTACTATAGGGGGTTATCATGTAACACAAATAACTTACTATCTAAGACTTGGTTAAAAACTAAGGGTCCTTAGGTCACCCACATAACCCAACCTGTTAGGTCTCATACTAGGGGCACGTCTCACGAGTTGAAATCCACGATCCCATCTCAACCCAAAGTATAAGGAGGTAATATAAAAGTTAGGTAAATATATCATTGACCTATGGGGATCCAAAAATGTCAACATGGGTTAAATTATAAATGTTTTTAATTCCATTTTATAGATGAAAACCCCCTATAAGTTTTAATTTCCAACCCATTTATGTACAACCCATTTATAAACAATTCACATAAAGGGATGAGCCTAATTACATAATAATTTAAGGAAAAACCTACCAAATGTTAGCCTACCAATCCATAATCTATAATGTTAACCCTCATAAGATACTACTTTCTAGAGGATCTTTATGTTAATGTAAAAGGATAATGAAATGACCCTCACTGGGTAACTGTATAACGTGATACCCCCTCAAGGTTCCAGTTGATGAATAAATTCATAGGTACCTATCAGAATAAAATTTGGTGACCCAAATAGATAAACATAAATGAGGTCTGGTTAAGTAAAATATCATATAAATATAGATGGTAAAACTCCATTTAGGTTCTCATAAAATTTTAGCTAACCACACCTAAAAGATACACTCCCAAAGGAGTGTACTAATAAGGAATTAATTGCTAATATCAACATGGTTCTTCTAATTGTCAACATCTAATGAATAAAATGCCATTATATACCAAATCAAGTTAATAATGATGCACCATGTTCCTATTTAGACCTATTAATAGTTGATACACCTTATGTGCAGAAGTAACTGCATCACCATCACAATCTATATATTAGATCATGAGTTAGTCCACATGACCTATCATAAATGAATAAAGAAAAGGCATTCAAATTCAGTATAATTCTACCAAGAACCTATATATAAAAAACATATAGGTTGTTTTTTGAAACATTAAATTGTTATCCTCATCATCATTAGGAAAATCACATACTAACAAGACTATAATATGTGAACCATATTTTCCAAATATGACGCATGAGACATCTCATAACTATACACACCAAGAGTAAAAAATCAATTAAATGTCCTATTTAAAATTTTCCAAGAGATATAAATCCATCATAAATTATCATTCTCAATCATCGATGCACATATCATAAGTAAAAAATCATATACAACTTTATCATCTCACATCAAGAACATCAATCCTATATACTGGTAACTTGGACTTCTTACTAGCACATGTGTTCTCAACACACCAATCTGATATCCATCACAAACTATGAAACATTCCAAATACTACTATCTAACATGTTCCAAACATTAAGGAAATAATAAATTAGCTCCTATAATACCACTTCTTCACATCCCAACCTTGATCACTATATGAATAGTAGTTGGTCCCATTTTCAACACGCCCTCACATTCTCCTCCTCCAACATTAGAGGCTTCCAACTAGAATTGGGGGATTAAGTCAGTACCATGAAGAAACTATACCCCCATATTAGAGTGTGAAGCTATAAAAAAGACAAACTAGAATCATATACATCATAATTAAATTTTAGTGAATGAAAATAAATATAAAAAACATAATAATAAATGAAATTTAGTAATGGCCCGAATAGCTGTGTCATACATAGAACAATTGATAATACACTAGTAAGATTACATATACAATATAAGAAACTGAAAATAAATATGCTTGGATACACTGCTAACTATAATTTGTGTCAGACACCTAGTTTAAATGAATCTCAAGCTATAAAATCATGATTATAAGACTCCACATTACTTGATCTGCTCTATCAAGAAACCCTAGGCCTCATCCTATCCATCGTGCGTCTGTGCTCACCTCAATTCATACACAAGGTCTGTACACACACTAAGGTGCACAAATAAGAGGTGATAAATAAATCTAAATATGGAACCCATAATGGGGAACCTATAACCTGATTTCCTAAGTTCATGATCATGCGATATGAAAATTCTAGGTGAGACATGATTGGAATAAAATAAATATAATAAAACCACCAACAATCATAGGTTCACTGATCTTGATTGACTATACCTACTTAAAATAGTGTAGGAAATGTCTCTTAGCAATCTATGTCACCATAGGGGGATATATGTCCAATCCCTGGGCTCGCCCGTAAACACCATGTTGGCACCAAAAATGTGGCCCGAAAGAAAGGAACAAAAAAGAAGGCCGGCGCGCTGCCTCGCGAAGCTCCGTCGCGAAGCCCCGCCGCGAAGCGCCCCGACCATGGAGTCGCCGCGAAGCTCCAGAGGCGGTAATCCTCCGCGAACCCATTTGACGTTCGCGAGCCACCGCGAAGCTTGAGAGGCGGTAATGCTCCGCGAACCCATTTGACGTTCGCAATCCACCGCGAAGCCCTTGAGGCGGTGCGCAGGCGCTGCTTCACGGCGCCCCTTCCCTATAAATACTGGACTCCCCCTGAGTCCCGAGGACGGACAACCCGAACTTTCGGCTTCTCCTCTCCCGAATCGCGAAGCACGCTTTGCCCTGGGAATCATGAGCTCTGCGAGGTACTTCTACTTCGCGAGACGACTCTGCTTTGTCTCGTTTTGAGCCCCTCTTCCGAGAGGGATGCCCTTCACGAAGCTCAAGGGCATTCGCGAAGGAAGGGGATTCCCAAGGGAACCCGGGCAGCCGTGGAGCACTTGTGCTTCGCGAAACACCCAACCCATACGAGTGATCCCTATGCTAAGGCAGGATCGCTCCACTTCGTGAAGCACATTGCTTTGTAGGACCCTGCTTCGCGAGACACTCCTTCTTCGTGAGGCAGTGCTCCGCGAACACTGTTCCACTTCGCGAAACACCTTCCACTTCGCGAGGCACCTTCCACTCACACCTATGCCCCATGCTAAGGCCAAGGCACCCCACTTCGCAAAGCACACTCCTCTGCTTAGCAATTCCTCTTCCCGTGCAACCCTCCAGGTTTGCACGATGTGATTTCAAAGTCCCATGGACAATACCACCCGTAGCGTTGCTTCGCCTAATGCTTCTTCGCATAGGCATGATAACGGCTATTGCTTCTTCGCATAGCCACGCTAACGTGGACCCCTTGATGGTTCGTTCCACAACCCCCCATGACCATGGCCTTACTAACACCTTCCCTTCCCCAAGGACCAGAGGGTACCGGTTATGTAAGCCCTAGGGGTGCGGAGTGAACCCACCTCGTCCGAGCTGCAGGACATTAAACTGCCAAGCACCACGTCCTCAACACATGACGTTAAACTATGACCCAACCTCGTCTCCCTCACGAAGGGTCCCCCCAGCTCGAACATTCTTTACACCACCTGTCTCCACGGGAATGGAACTCTTCCGCACATGGAATGAGATCCTCCTTGTCGGAGTGGCGTATGTTCGTAGGGGAAGGGCTGCCTCAGAGCGTAAACCCCCTAACCTTTCGTACGGATGATTGCACCCGTGCATATCTGTACTTCCCCACTACCAAGGTCAGTGGAGGGCGTGATAGGGAACGAGGCACCCCCCTCTAGGTCTCCATCCCAGAGTAAGTCCCAACACCATGGGCCGCCTAATGCGTAAGCCCCTTTTCGCTTCTCATGGATGCACCCCTCGCGACGTGATCGTCAGGTCCTTGCAACCTCTTGTTTCTCACACCGAGCATGACTCACGTGGGCTTAGAGGGGGGTGCCTTGTTCCCTATCATGCCCTCCACTGACCTTGGTAGTGGGGAAGTACAGAGATGCACGGGTGTAATCATCCGTACAAAAGGTTAGAGGGTTTACGCTCTGAGGCAGCCCTTCCCCTACGAACATACGCCACTCCGACAAGGCGGATCTCATTCCATGTGCGGCAGAGTTCCATTCCCGTGGAGACGGGTGGTGTAAAGAATGTTCGAGCTGGGGGGACCCTTCGTGAGGGAGATGAGGTTAGGTCACAGTTTAACGTCATGTGTTGAGGACATGGTGATTGGCAGTTTAACGTCCTGTAGCTCGGACGAGGTGGGTTCACTCCGCACCCCTAGGGCTTACATAACTGGTACCCTCTAGTCCTTGGAGAAGGGAAGGTGCCGGTAAGGCCATGGTCATGGGGGGTTGTGGAACGAACCATCGAGGGGTCCACGTTAGCGTGGCTCTGCGAAGAGGCAATAGCCGTTAGCGTGCCTATGCGAAGAATCATTAGGCGAAGCAACGCTATGGGTGGTATTGTCCATGGGACTTTGAAATCACATCGTGCAAACCTGGAGGGTCGCACGGGAAGAGGAATCGCTAAGCAGAGGAGTGTGCTTTGCAAAGTGGGGTGCCTTGGCCTTAGCATGGGGCATAGGTGTGAGTGGAAGGTGCTTCACGAAGTGGAAGGTTCTTCGCGAAGTGTAACAGTGTTCGCGGAGCACTGCCTCACGAAGAAGGAGTGTCTCACAAAGTAGGGTCCTGCAAAGCAATGTGCTTCGCAAAGTGGAGCGATCCTGCCTTAGCATAGGGATCACTCGTATGGGTTGGGTGTTTCGCGAAGCACAAGTGCTCCGCGGCTTCCCGGGTTCCCTTGGGAATCCCCTTCCTTCGCGAATTCCCTTGAGCTTCGCGAAGGGCATCCCTCTCGGAAGAGGGGCTCAAAACGAGACAAAGCAGAGTCGTCTCGCGAAGTAGAAGTACCTCGCGGAGCTCATGATTCCCGGGGCAAAGCGTGCTTCGCGATTCGGGAGAGGAGAATTCGAAAGGTCGGGTTGTACGTCCTCGGGACTCAGGGGGAGTCCAGTATTTATAGGGAAGGGGCGCCGCGAAGCAGCGCCTGTGCGCCGCCTCAAGGGTTTCGCGGCGGCTCGCGAACGTCAAATGGGTTCGCGGAGCATTACTGCCTCTGGATCTTCGCGGCGGCTCGCGAACGTCAAATGGGTTCGTGGAGGATTACCGCCTCTGGAGCTTCGCGGAGGCTCGCGAACGTCAAATGGGTTCGTGGAGGATTACCGCCTCTGGAGCTTCGCGGCGGCTCCATGGTCGGGGTGCTTCGCGGCGGGGCTTCGTGACAGAGCTTCGCGAGGCAGCGCGCCGGCCTTCTTTTTCGTTCCTTTCTTTCGGGCCACATTTTTGGCGCCAACAAATGCCCCCCCTCAGACTTGGAGCCACGGAGGGCGAAGGGTCGAAGTCTGAGGGAAAATCACCAAAATTGTCGGTGGTTCGCGAAGCGGCTTCGCGAAGGAGGCCGCGGTGCTGACTGGGGCCACAAATCCGGACGCGCCGCGATGCTCCGCGCGGGTGAGGCGCACCGCGATGCTCCGGGGTCGCCGCCTATAAAAGAGGGTCCGACCTCTTTTGTCTTCACGTGCCTTCCTTGCAGTTTTGCGCTCTTGACTTCGCGAAGCTCCACGTACTCCACGACAGCCCTCTGCGAATCGAGCTTCGCGGCGAACCGCGGGTCTCCGACTCCGCGTCCGCGCTAGGCGAACTTCTTGTCAGCCTTGGCCAGACATCGCGGCTTGGTCTCATGACCAATCTTCGTGATTCAACTTCGCGGCCGAGCTTCGCGATTCAACTTCGCGGCCGAGCTTCGCGATTCAACTTCGCGGCCGAGCTTCGCGATCCGAGGAAAAAAACTTTTCTGAGGGTCGGCATCAAAATGGCCCATCAAGAGGTTGTGCTGGGAGTGCTTGCAGATGCTGCTCGTCGGGATGAGATGGCCAACCGTCCAGGCTTGGGGGAAATGGTTCGGAGCCACTCAGACCACACTTCTTTGACAGATCTGCTGTCGGAAGGTCGGAAGGATTATCCGCAGTGCAAGAAACTACCGTTGTACGGATTCAGGATGAGGGATGATGTCTTCATCCCTGAGGCGAGTAGGGACGAACTGGCTTGCTGGTTCAGGAGCACACCGTGCCAGCACCAATGGTTCAGGGCGGCCGATGGTCATGCGCGGGAGGACTTCACACCCATCACCGCTGACTGTCTCTACAACCATGTGAATGATATCGACGGGAGGCCACTGCAACCGGAGACGTCCCCTCCTCTCTACCGCACCATGCTGAAGGCGGCTTTGCAGTATCCAAGGAAAGGATGGTCTGATGAGTGGGACCTGCACCAGGGCGGCAATTTTACCGACGACTGGGCCTGGGCCTACTGGGTAGGCACCTCATGCGAGGAGTTCGGGGCTGAGCTGAGGAGAGTGGGATTATATGAGGCGGCGTGGGCCTCCCAATTCCACATTTACCAACCAAAGCAGCTGATGCCGGAATTGCTGAGTAGATGGTCGTCCAGGACCAACACTTTTCTCCTTCATCACGGGGAGGTGGGCATCAGCCTGTGGGATGTCCACCAGATTTCCGGGGTCCCGATCTTGGGGGCCATGTATGACGAATTTTTCCCCGTCATCAGCGCGTGGGGGGATCCGGAGCAAATGCCGCGACTGGCATCAGCGCTGATGGCACTCGTCCCTGGAGAGGACAAGGAGGCAGTGAGGGATGTCCACTTCAGGAGATGGTTCAAATGATTCCTGAATTTCCCAGAAGATTGAGAGTTCCTGCCAAGGCCTCGAACTTGTCCGAGGGCGGCCCAACGGGGCAAGGGGCACTCGTATTGGCGGGTCTTGGAGGACAGCTAATGGAAGACTTGGGGTTTCAGTGTCAGCACTGAACAACAGCCAATAGTCAGGCTGGCGGCGTTCATCGCGGCTCTCATCTGTGGGTGGATCCTACCAGTGAGGGATACAAGGATGGGGGTGCGGCCCAGCTCGTTCATCATGGCATCGATGTTGGCCATGGGGAATCGGATCAACCTGGGGATTCCGATGCTCACCAAACTGTACAGAATGTTGCGGCACATTAGTGAGGGCAAGAAGCCGCCAAGGATATGCGGGCCCTTCCACCTCTTGTATGGGTGGATCGCAGCGCGCATCAGTGGGATTTACGAGTATCCAAACCCCATCTCGCCACCGGGATCGAACTTTCACCCCTCCATCCTGAACGCAATTGGGAGCTTCCCGTTCAAACTGGCTGTCCTGATGGTACTGAATCGGGTGTGGAGGGCGGATGAGTTTAATTTCCACCCCTTCCCGTTGCCGACGGGAATACTTACTAACGACGGGCGAGGAACGGAAGAACATCGGGCTTACCTTCTGGCCTTCCGAGGTGGAGTTTTGGTGGCTCGGATAGATCGTGAGCCAATCTGCGAACCGTACACCCCACATCATTTTGTGAGGCAGTTCCGGTGCCTCCAGCGGCTGACCCCGCAGGTCTACTGGGAGGTGCGCCACGAGGAGCACCCGTGTGTGATGAGGCAGTTGTGGCTCATGTTCACACGGGAAGATGGGAAGATGCGGATTGTCCTGCCCCCATCCACCGCCGCTTTCGGATTGGTGAGGGAGTACACCATCAGTTGGGAGGCTGCCTACCCAGGGGAGATGCTAAAGTAATCATCTATCCGGGTCGGTGACGGTGGGTCTTCTTTATCTCGAGGTCGGGGTCGGAGGGTAGATAGGGCCGCTCACGGTAGCGAGGCTGTGATGACGGCGAGACCCGCACCGACCGAGGGTATGGCAGCAACGGTGGATCCGGTGGTTCCGGGAGAGCAGGGCCATTCGGAGGGGCAGCCACCGAGGGGATTTCGTCAGATATCCACTCAGGCTCCGGGGAAGCGGCTGCGTCACATCGACATGGCAGAAGATGCTGTCTTCCCGGAAGCTTGGGACATTTGGGATGTCAACCGGCAATTCCTCAGCCCACCTGAGATGTGGGCCCACCTGAATCGCCTCGAGATGGAATTGCCGGGCATAGGCCCAGTTCGGGCTGGATTCATGGTGTCTCCGCCGGAGGCGGAGTAATACCTGGACGAGATGGAGGATTACATCCACTCCAGAGGTGTTCCTCGCCCAATGACGGATCGGGTGAGGGTACTGTTTAATCAGACGGTCCCCCCGCAGTTATCGGCTGCCGATCTGAGGGAGCGCTTCCCCTTGCCAGAGGAATCAGAGGACTCTTCTCGGGGGGATGAGGCTAGAGGAGGGAGCCCGTTGGAGGAGGGCGAGGTCGGAGTCCGAGGATCAGAATCCGATGACTTCGCGGAGGCTCTCAAGGTAGAATTCCGAACTTCTCTCCTTACGATCTGTTCTTGAGCCACTATGGACTTATCACCGATGTTTAGGCCATGCAAGAGGAACTTGTTCGCAGGCCTCGTTCTCGCCCCTTGGCGGGTGATGATGCGGGATCTTTAGAACCCGCGCCCATGGCTGCGTCCAGTTCTGCGTCTGGTGGGACCAGAGCATCCGTGGAGGCTCTCCCGGAGTCTCCAGACCTCCCAACAATATACGGAGGGCCTCGCCTCGGGGTCCCCTTAGTACCGGATCAAGAGCAGCGCCAGGAGGTTGATCTCTGTAAGTCCCCCCCACCGGTTCCCTTGTCGCCATATGTAGACTATGCCTGCCAACTAACGTTCATGTCCCTCTCTGTCGTACAGTTCTCCGACTGGCGTGGGCTGCTGCAGCAAGACTGGTCGGGATGTCTGGTGGCATCCCTCCTAGGGGTATGCCGGTGATGGTGGCGATAGTCCCCCCACCTCCTCAAGTTGCGACGCACACCATCACGGGCGGGACCACCAGCAGGGCCGTACCTGAAGTCATCGAGGTGGACTCTGAGGAAGAGGATCAACCGGTCGGTCCCAGTCCTGTCGTGCCTGCGTCGGCGTCAGGTGTCATACCAGATTCAACACCAGATGCATATCCCGCTGAGGAATTCCTGCAGACATATCCTGCGTATGAGCCTGCCAACCGTGCGGACTGGGTTGAAATGACCTCCGATGAGGAAGACAGCAGCATAGTCCGTCGCCGGTCGTGGAAGCTGATCACACGCTTTATCAGGGACACTCCCCAAGCGCAATGGCTGGCCGAAATGGATAGGCTCCGCTCGCGGTTGCGCGAACTGTGTTCCGGGGGAGTGGATGCCCAACGCCCTCACGCGCTCATCCGAGACCTCATGGCTGAGAAGATACGGGAGCATCGTGGGCTGAGCGTGGGATGGCAGCGGAGGAAGGCGACCAGCATTAGGAAGCTCCAAGAGGCTGAAGGAGAGGTCCAACAGATGTAGATCCGGGCCAACGAGCTTTCAGCCACTCTTGATACGCAGTCTGAGCTGGTCTCACGGTTGAAGGCCCAGCTGGCAGAGGCTGAGGAGCATCTGGGGAAGACCTCTGGAAGGATGGCTGCCGTCTAGGCCGAGGTAGAAAGGGCCAGGACCAGAGTTGACGAATTACGCCCCGCCGCTGCTGAAGAAGAGCGGGAGTTGAATCAGTGGCAACAAGCTTTGGACGCCGCAAGTCAGTGGGTGGCGGAGCTGCAACGCTCTTTTGATGGGGTCAACCCGTCCATGGGGGAAGTCAACCCCTGAGTATTGTAACAAACCCAAAAGAAACTTTTATTAGTACTTTTGTGCTTCAACTCTTTCTTTCTCCTTTGTTTTGAGTGCCGTGGCACGCACGATTTCCACTGTTTGAATTGCCTTGTTACATCCCTACAATGTTTGCGGGACGTTTGGCGACAATCCTTCAAATCCACATGGGTCGAGCCCAATGTGAGATGCAGGAGTTAGTTGGCTTGATCGGAGAAGGAACTTCCAAGATTGCCAAATTACCGTTTCTTCGGCGTGCTCTTATGCACGAACGGGGCAACGCCTGGGGCGCTGAAATCGGTCCAAACAGATGAAAATGGGAAGTGTGAATCACGATACCCAAATTCGGAACACTGTGGGGATGGCGTGATAATAAAGGAAAACTGTTAACCGTGGCAGACAAACAGTATCCTTACTGCATTAGCCAGAAATGGGGACAACAAATGAGGGTCGACCGTTGACCATGTTCGAAACACGGGACCATGTCACAAGTGTTGTCGATCAATCCTTCGAGACATTGGACCAGGACAGTAGGCGGACCATAGGTCAGACATCCATACTATTAGGGGGTCCTTCCAGGCGTGACCCGTCTTTCGGAACGTTGGCCCAGGATGGTAGGTGAGCCGATGCGGCATGAGACCAGGCCGTTAGGGGGTTCCTTCAGACATGAAAGAGGACGAGGGTCCGAATAAGGGGCATGCAAAGCGTGGAATATGGAGTGATGGTTTGTTCAAACAGAATCCAACACTTAGATAGTTACACCACTGTGGTGGGAGTACGCCAGATGGGCGCATCTGTCTGATCACAGATCATTCTTTCTTCCAGATGGGGCCTCTCTGGCGAGGGGATCTGTCACTCCCCAATGGGATCTTGGGGCATCCTGAACTTGTTCAGGGTAGAATTGCAATTACATAGTTCTTCCTAAGGGGTGAGGCCAGAGGGCTGGAAATGGGGAGGAACAAGATTTTGTGATTCCAGGGGCTGAACCCTAGGTGAAATGCCTGGGTGTCTCTACGTATCCCACGTGATGATGGGAATCAAGCCGTACGTAGTTCTGGAAGCGCAGTTTAACGTCATGCAGGACGGGGAACAACCCGAATGTATTGCCACACATCCTACCAAAACTACTAAGCCCACGTGAGTCGTGCTCGGTGCGGGAAACAAGCAGTAGTGGCGGGAATTTCCTGACAGAAAAGGGGAAGGTTAGGGCAATGGGACGCTCGGTGACTACCGGCCCGATGACACTAACACGATCATTTAGCGCACCTAGATGCGCGAAGAGAAAGATCCAAGTATGATGGAGTTCCACTTAAACATGAGGGAGTGGAAATATATGAATCATGACGCTCGAGATTCGGATCACGATGATGGCGGCGTGATGATGGAGGATTACTGCTGACCATGTTCGCAACACAGTATCCTGTCGCGTTAGCCTAAAATGGGGACAAACAAATGAGGGTTGACCGTTGACCATGTTCGAAACACGGGACCATGTCACAAATGTTGTCAGATATCCGTAGGGACGTTGGCCCGAAACGATTGAAGGGCCCTTAGGTCCAGCATTCATGGAGAGCCCTTAAGCTTAGTATCCACATCGTCCGAGGGTCCTTTTGGATGTGGAAGAGGATGAGGATCCAAATAGCGAGCTCACGAATCTTGGTCATGGGATGAGGGGAATGTCCCTGTGAAAATCCCACGCTTCGGGCTCTTTGTCAAAACACATCTGAATACGGCAACGAAACGTATTAGAGAGAGCGAGCAGATTCTTTTCCCTTGGGGAGATCTTAGTTTAGGGTCATAGAATTCGGACCATGGATGGGTAAAGGGATCAGGGGATGTAGGGCATCAAAACCTGACGTGAATGAGGATATAGTCCTACTTACCATGCGTTCTCTGAGGAAATGCTCGAGTCGAGGGACCGAACACAAGGGTTAGGCTGGGCCCGCGGGGAAGCACCCGGGCGCTCCTACGTATCTCATAAGGATGAAAATCAATCCAAACGTAGTTCTGGAAGGTGGCATGGTAAGGTACCAGTGCCAGGGGAAAAGGGAAGTGTGGGCATGGCCCTTGCACTAAAAGAAGCAAAATTTGATAAATCTTGTTTGTTCTTTAAGGTGAATGGGTTTTTTTTGTGAAGCGACAGGCCTAGAACAGTAGGTCGTGATGTCTCCACAAGAATCAAGCCGTGATGGGCATTGACAAATGGCATGGTACGTGACCAATACCCAACGTGATGTCCTCTACAACGAGGTCACCACAATGCGGTGCCCTTTTTCATCATGCAGCCAGGACGATAATGTCACAGTTTAGGGTCGTATGATAGGACCAAGCATGCATTTTATCATCATGCAGCGCAGACGTGAAAATAAGATGTGAAACAGGGGGAGAGACTAGCTTCCTAAATGGGCTGTACCCGAAGACAGGGCGTCCGGGTGGTCCTACCTATCCTATGAGGATGGTAGTCAAGCTAAACGTGGTTCTAGATAGATCTTGGATCTTAGTTTATGGTCTTAGAGATCGGACCGTGGGAGCCCCAAAGGACGCCAGATTGCAGCTTTGTCCCCCTGACATGCAAAGGTGCACTGAGGGATAGTGCCAAAAGTGTTGAGATTCCACCTGGTCATGATGGGGTTGAAAATGATGTGAATCATGCAACCAACATTTGAGGACTGAAGAGGCTGGCGTGACGACAGAGAATTACTGCTGACCATGTTTGCAACATAGCATCCTGTCGCGTTAGCCTGAAGTGAGGACTAACAAATGAGCATCGACCGCTGACCATGTTCTCAACGCAGGATTTTATCGATTTGTTGTCCAAAACCCTCGGGGGTGTTGGCCCGTAACGGTAGGAGAGCCCTTGGGCATAGTATCCAGGCCGTTATTGGGGGTCCCTCCGGGTGTGAAAGGTGATGAAAGTCCGAATGGAGGGGAACACGAAGCTTGACAAGTGGAAGGAACTTGATCAAGTTGAATCTGACACTCTTGGTCCTAGACTAGAGTGCTCTTAACACATGGGTGAACCACTGCAAGGAGTCAAGGGACTCAACTTTGAGGGTGATCGAGAGATGGCAGGTTCCCGGGGGAAGGGGGCATGGTGCCCAAAACCTTGTATCATACCCACATATCCCTCTCCTAGAGAGGGATAGGCCATGTGGCCTTGGTGACCGGGAGATCGGGAGATTTCCAAGAGATGGGGCTGGACCCAGAGTCTAGACATCTAGGTGGTCCTACGTATCCCATGAGGATGGGAATCAAGCCACACGTAGTTCTTGAAGGGTGCCTTTTAATGTCATGCTGGACAAGGAATATGAGGGCTAACTCTCAGAACGGGGGTGCGCGTGGTGCAACTATTTAAAACCCGACGTTGATGAGGACATAATCCCACACTACGCCACGCAGTCCCGTAGTCGGGGTCCTGAAGGCAAGACTAGAGAGGTGACTTTGCCGAACTCAAACTGGACCCATAGATAGGAGGTATGGGCGTTCCTACGTATCCCATTAGGATGGGAATCAAGCTGAGCGTAATTCTAGATGAGATTCTTAGTGGCAACTTCCCAAGCAAGCATAGATGTCAACCCAATCCCTAAGCCCACATGAGATAAACTTGGTGTGGGAAACAAGGGGGAGTATCCTCATCACAATACTTGGGGCGAGTCAAACATGAATTGGTAGAGAGCCCCGAAGGAGACCTTCGACACGACCTGTTCACCCAACGCGCAGACATGCACGGAGGAAATGTACCAAGTGTTTCGAGACTCTACTTGGACACGATGAAGTGATGAAGGGTGTGAATTGTGCACCCGACATTTTGGGCCTAATGAGTTGGCGTGGCGAGAGAGGAAAACTGTTAACCATGGTGGAAACACAGCGTCCATGTCGCGCTAGCCTGAGCTGGGAACAACAAACGAGCATCGACCGCTGACCATATTCGCAACGCGGGATTTTATCGATTTGTTGTCCAAAACCCTCGGGGGCGTTGGCCCGTAACGGTAGGAGAGCCCTTGGGCGTAGTGTCCAGGTCGTTCTTGGGGGTCCCTCTGGGTGTGAAAGATTATGGAAGCCCTGATGCAGGGATACGCAAAGCCTGGAAAGCGGGTGCGGACGTGCCCGAGTAAAGCTTGGCGTTCCAGGTAATAAACCAGAGTACTCTTAGGCACATCGGTGAACTGGCGGAAAAAAGGGATCGACGAAACAGCTCAGTAGGGGGGGGGGAACATGGCGTGGTCATTACGAGACCGTCGTGAATGAGGACATAATCCCACACCACACTATATGATCCTCTCATGGAGGAAGGATAGGCCAAGGGGCCAAGATGGGATGAGGATTCCCGAGAGATGGGGCTGGACCCGAATCTTGGACATCCAGGTGGTCCTACGTATCCCATTAGGATGGGAATCAAGCCACACGTAGTTCTTGAAATGCAGTTTAATGTCATACTGGACGAGGAGGGGAGTAATATACTCCTAAGCAAGGTGTACAGTATGGCGAAGAAGCCGACGTAAATGAGGACATAGTCCTACATCACACCATGCAATCCTATAAGAGAGGACCCGGGCTATGGCCCGGAAAGGCCAAGGGGCCTGGGGCTGAGCCTCGGTCAGGAAGGCCTGACTGGCTTGCAGTTTAACGTCTTGCAAAGAGGATGAGGGGCCAGGGGCCCAAGGAGGCCAAGGGGCCTGAGGCTGGGCCTCGTAAGGGGAGTCGTACGACATGGTACATGATCCCGACGTGAATGAGGACGTAGTCCTACACCACACCGTACACTCCGGGTGAGAGATTGGGGAGAAGGCCAAGGGGCCTAATATCAGGCATCAGTCAGGAAGGCCTGACTGGTTTGTAGTTTAACGTCTTACATGAGGATGAGGGTCGGGGACCCGAAAAGGCCAAGGGGCATGAGGCTGGGCCTCGTAAGGGGAGTCGTACGGCATGGTTCATGATCCCGACGTGAATGAGGACGTAGTTCTACACCAGACCGTACACTCCGGGTAAGAAGGGACCAAGGCTGTGGCCCGGAAAGGCCAAGGGGCCTAAGGTCAGACATCAGTCAAGAAGGCCTGACTGGTTTGTAGTTTAACGTCTTACATGGGGAAGAGGGTCGGGGACCCAAAGAGGCCAAGGGGCATGAGGCTGGGCCTCGTAAGGGGAGTCGTACGACATGGTACATGATCCCGACGTGAATGAGGACGTAGTCCTACACCACACCGTACACTCCTATGGGGGATCAGGGCCGTGGGCCCGATTGCAGGCACCGCCCCGGGAGAAGTTTGTTACCTTATGATGGGGCAGAATGAATCACCGCACTCGATGTCTGGGACATATCGGGGTGGACCCGATGATCCAGGACACTGTTGACCATGTTCGAAACACAGCGTTCCTATGGTAACCTGATATGGGAGTAACAAGTGAGCGTCGACCGCTGACCAAATTCGCAACGCGAGACTTGTATCGGCTTGTTGCTTGAAAAACCCTCGGGGGCGTTGGCCCGTATCGGTAGGAGAGCCCTTGGGCATTGTATCCAGGCCGTTCTTGGGGGTCCCTCGGGGTGTGCAAAAATGATGGAATCCCAGTCAAGGAGTGGGCGAAGCATAGCTGTATCCGTGAAAGAGGCAAACATCCCCAGGGGGGGATGTGCAGCCGGGTCGAGGCTTGCTCGATGTGAGTTGGGGAAAAAGTGTGCACCCTACCGCGTCTTGACCCAAAGGGAAGATTTTGGCTTTTGGGATGGGCCTACAGACGAAATTTCCGGGCGTTCCTACGTATCCCATTAGGATGGGAATCAAGCCGTACGTAGTTCTTGAAAGCCATGCAGTTTAACGTTGTGCGGTGAGGACATGGGAGGATAGAAGAATGGGAGTGGGAACATGGTGTGACCCTTACAATCCTTGCGCAAGCGGGGTTGTATGAATGGGGCTAAAAACCCTACTCCTGCTGCACAAAGATTCTCCAAGGAAACTACCCCCAGGGGGGATAGTGGAAGAAAAATGCTTGGGGCTGGGCTCAAGACGAGGCGTCCGAGCGTTCCTACGTATCCCATGAAGATGGGAATCAAGCCACACGTAGTTCTTGACATGCAGTTTAACGTCATGCGGGACGAGGGGCATCTCATTCGGGGATGTGTACGGTCCGGCAAGTAATCCGTTGTGCATGAGGACGTGGTCCTACACCACACCGTACGATCCCGTAAGAGGGTAAGTCTGGGAGAAACGAGGGGGCCTGGGGCCAGACCGCGGTCAGGGAGACCTGACCAGCTTGTGGTTTAACGTCTCGTGGTGAAGACGGGGGGCCAAGGACCCAAGGAGGCCAAGGGGCCTAAGGCTGGGCCTCGGTCAGGAAGGCCTGACTGGCTTGCAGTTTAACGTCTTGCAGTGAGGATGGAGATGCAATTTAAGGTCGTGCGGGACCAAGGAGGCCAAGGGGCCTGAGGCTAAGCCTCAGTCAGGAAGGCCTGACTGGCTTGCAGTTTAACGTCTTGCAAAGAGGAAGAGGATGCAGTTTAAGGTCGTGCGGGACCAAGTCGCAGTTTAGGGTCGTGCAGGACCCTCTCGCAGTTTAGGGTCGCGCATGACCACTTTTTCCCTAGGCAAAGTATCGCTTGAGGAATTTGGCATTGGTGGGAGGGGTTATACACTCTCCATCTGTGGTCACCAAGGAGTATGCTCTGTTGGGGTAAACCTTATGGATGATATAAGGCCCTTCCCATTTGGGTTCTAATTTGGGCAGTTTCCTACCGGGAATCATTGGCGCTCGAAGGGCCAGTACCAGGTCACCCTGTAGAAAAGAGCGGAGACAAACCTTCTTGTCGAAGGCCCTCGCTATCTTGCCCTGATGCCTTTCCAGATTGTACAGGGCACGAAGTCAGTTCTCGTCCAGTGCTTCCAATTCAGCTAGACGGATCTCGGCTACCTCATATGAAGTCTGGTGATCATAAACTGCAGTGCGTAGCGACGACAGCTGGATCTCAATGGGCAGGACGGCCTCAGATCCATACACCAGGGAATATGGGGTCACCTGGGTAGAGTTGCGAGTCGTCGTCTGGTAAGCCCAGAGGGCGTTGGGGAGCTTGTCTGGCCAACTTTTCTTTTTCTGGCCAACCATCTTCTGCAGAATGTTAGAGAGGTTTTTGTTGAACACCTCGATCTGTCCATTTTCCTGTGCATAGTAGCGGGAAGAATGGTTTGACCGGATGTCGTACTTGGCGTACAATTTTTTCAGTTCAGCCGCTCGGAAGTTGGTGCCATTATCAGTGAGGACTGCGTGAGGGACCCCAAACCGGTGGATAATGTTAGAGCTCACAAAGTCAACGATAGAACGGGCCTTTACCTCTTTGAGCGGAACTGCCTCTGCCCACTTGGAGAAGAAATATGTAGCAGTCAAGATGAATCTGCACTGGCGGGCTGTTGCTGGTGGATATGGTCCCACTACATCAAGTCCCCATACCGCAAATGGCCAAGAGTACATGGTGGGGTGGAGGGGTTTTGGCGGCCGATGCATGAAGTTGGCATGTACTTGGCACGCGTGGCATCTCTTGGCATACCCAATGCAATCGTGGATCATTGAGGGCCAGAAGTACCCTAACCTCCGGATTTGATGGGACAGCTTCGGCCCAGCTTGATGGGCGCCACAGGAACCGGTGTGAATATCTTGAATAACTTGAGGTATCTCTACTCCTTGGAAACAATGGAGGGGGACACCATCGAAACTCCGTTTATAGAGGATCTGCTCAAGACTGGGGCCGCTCTGGAGGGTAAATTGAAGTGCGCGGCGTCGGATTTGCTCGCGCTCGGCCCGGTCGTCTGGGAGGCGACCATTTTGGAGATACTCAACAAAAGGCGCCCTCCAGTCGGGAGTGGCTTCCACCACTGCATCTGACGAACCCGGGACTCCCAATATGGAGGGTCCCACGGTGAGATGACTTAACCACAGGCCATCATCGTCCTCTTGGGTGACGGGGGCAATGACTCTCCGGTGTGCCACATGTATGATTAGGTCATCTTGCTCGGGTTCTGCGAGCGACGCGGCCAAGCCATCCAAGGCGTCTGCTCGACCATTCTGCGACCGCGGGACATGGGTAACCTCTGGTCGAGAGGAGAACTGGGACATTATGCGGAGGGTTTACTCCAACAACGGTGCGAGCTCTGGCTTCCTGACGACATAGTCGCCATTAACCTGTTTGATTACCAGCTCGGAATCTCCCTTCACATGTAGATGGGGGACATGGATCTCAAGGGCCAACTCGAGGCCGCAACTTCTTCACGGAGAAGACGAGCACAAGGCAACTCTTTTCGATAGGGGAGTATCTATCCTCCGTATCGAGAAGCATGCGGCTGAGATAGTAGAGACTGTTCTCAGTGCCCTCGTTATTCTTCTGGGCGAGCAGCGCGCCGAGGGATCTCTCCAGGGCGGTCACATAAAGGACCAGCGGCTTTCCGGAGACGGGTGGCATCAAGACCGGAGGTTGGACCAGATACTGCTTGATTTCCTCGAAGGCGGTCCGACACTCCTCATCCCATTCATAGACGGTGCCCTTCTTTATGAGCCAGGGAAAGGGCTTACACTTGCCGGCCAGATTCGCGATGAATCGGCGTATATAGGCTAGGTGGCCTTGCAGGCCTCGAAGATCCCAAATGTTGCTCGAGGGAGGCATTTGCCTGATGGCATTGATCTTCTCCGGGTCGATCTCGATACCTCGGTATCTGAGAACAAATCCCAGAAACATCCCCAAGGTGACACCGAAGGCACACTTCAACGGGTTCATCTTCAGGCGACAGGAACGGAGGAAACCGAACACTTTCTCGAGGTCTTTGAGATGGTCCTGGCGCTGATGTGACTTGACTACAAGGTCGTCCACGTATCATTCCACCAATGTCCCGAGGATCGGTTTGAATATGCGATGCATGGCCCTCTGATGAGTGGCACCTGCATTCTTCAAACCGAATGGCATAACCTGGTAGCAAAAGGTACCTTGGGGAGCCCTGAAGGTAGTGGACTCCTCATATTCGGGGGCCATCTGGATCTGGTTGTACCCGGAGTACCCATCCATGAAAGAGAGGGCTTGGAATCCGGCTCTGGTGTCAATCAACAACTCCGTCACCGGGAGTGGGAAGTCATCCTTTGGGCAGTGGCGATTGAGATCGCGGAAGTCGATGCAGACTCTGATCTGCCAATTCTTCTTCCTGACCAGCACAATGTTGGCAAGCCATTTGGGGTACTGGACCTCCTTAATGAAGTTGGCTTTGATAAGCTTTCCAACTTCGGCCTCAACCATAGCACCATGAGAAGGGTTAATTTTCCTGGGAGGCTGCTTAAACCCACGATGTTTTTCCAGGAGGCCCAGACGGTGAATGGCTACCTGGGGATCTAGTCCTCGCATCTCATTGTAACTCCATGCAAACACATCACGGTGCTGTTTGAGGAAGTCTACGTACTGCTGCCGCTCCTCGAGGGACATGGCCGCACTGATCAATGTGGGTTTCGGATCTACCTCGCTACCAAGGTTCACCTGTACCAATTCACCAACCGTGGTAGAGACGCCTTCTTCAAAGGCAGGGGGAGCATCCTCTAAGTCTTCCTCCCCACCCGTGGGGGAACTTCCCATGACGGGAGATACTCCTGGGCTCTCAAAACCCGAGGGGCAGCTGGTGCCGGCTTGGGCAGCAGCGGTCGTCATATCGGGAGACTCACATGTCGTTGAGACCATAGCAATGAATGCATTTGATCCTATCCCATCTGGCCTCCGACCTAAGGGGCCATGCCTGATAATATCAAAGCAGTGGTGACGTGTCGGCCTGAGTCGGTGGATTCCAGCCCGAAGGAAGAGACACGTATGGCGTACCTCCATCGTCATGAGCTTGACGTCCCGGTACCGTACAGGGGTAGGAGGTTCCGGGATGACCCGAGCCTGGTTGATGTAGGAGTACGAGGTGATTTTCCGCCGTCGCTTGGACACAGGAACATGCCTTCCTTGCGTACCCGAAACAACAAAACATTGCCCCATGTCGGGGGTCGTGGCCTCCAACCGGTGGATCAGAAGGATGTAGGCGTCATCTATGCTTGCCCAAGGATCACCTGTGACCGGGGCGGGTCCGTCCTTACTTACTAGGATCTGTTTATCCTTACTTTTGTAATAACCCGCATCCAGATAGCGGGCCTCACAAGAAGTGAAAGGGGACGCATCTCCTTGGAGCACGTCTACTCGACCATTGAGGGAGTATTTGAGGCATTGATGATACGACGAGGGGACCGCTGCATGCAGATGGATCCATGGCCTACCCATCAATGCATTGTAGGCGGTATCCTGAGAGACGACCATGGACTCGGTGCTGGCAATTAAGCCACTGAACTGAGTCTTCAGGTGGATCTTGCCGACTGGGGTTTGCTCTGTCCTGTCGTACCCCTGGATCATGAGGTCAGAGGGGGTCAAATCACCTTCAGACAGACCCAGCTTTCGCAGCATCCGGGTCGGAATTAGGTTGATTCCAGAACCCGTGTCAACGAGGCAGCAGCGGACTTCCACACCGTTGAAGTGGCCAGTGATGTACAGCGGGCGAATGTGCCCCTGTATCGGAGGGTCCTCATATTTACCGGAAAACAAGATAACCGCCTGACACTCGACGTTTTCAATCATCTCGGTATGGAAGGCTTCTGCAGCTGCTACCTCCGTCTGGAACTGGAGGGGGCTCCTTAGGGCCTCGGCAAGTGCCTCGCGCATCTCGGATGACAGGCGCAGGGCCTCAAGGATGGAGAGCCTCGCCGGAATGCCGGCCAGGTGCTTTAGGACATCATTCTTGCTTACCAAACGCGAACCTCTGCTTACAGGGGTTTTTTCGGCATTTGGAGGCATAGCGGGTCCTGCCGGTTGAACTGGCGGTCGGCTAGCACTGGGTACATCCTGCTGCCTGCTAGTAGAAGCCTGGGGGATAGTCGCCGGACTAGGATCGGGCAGCAGAGGCTAGCCTGTAGCCGGGTAAGACTGACTATGATACGGACGAGGCAGCTCTCCCCGATCCAGTAGCACAAACGGCGGTGGAGGTAAAGCCGAGGGCGTTAGATGGGGCTGCACATGCTGAGCTCTGCGCTGAGCCTGCTGCCTGGTCTCGGTAGCGTGCACGGCTTGGCCACAAGTGCCTGCTGACGTGCCTCGATGACCGGCGCGATTGCGATTCCGCTGACGTTGACGTCAGCTGGGAACGTTGGGGAGGTCTGCATGGCATTCCCCCTCGTCGGGGGTCATATAGGGCTTTACCAGCTCCACGGTGTTAACCAAAGCGTACCCTTGACGGTCGCTCGAGGAGTCATCCACCACTGGGCAGATTCTGGGAGGAATCCCCATTTCGGGGGGTAGAAAGTCGCCGAATGTGCGGGATGACGACGACACCGGTGGTGCACGTTGCTTCTTCTTACGTCGCCTCTGCTTGCCCTTTTGGGAAGAGGTCGACTGCGAAGACGATGCGGAGGTACCAGACATTTCTTCTGAAGGTTACGACTGCTTCAGGCGCGCTCGGATGATACCATGGACACGGACGACAGTTTTTCGAGCCATCCAGTCATCGTATTTCTGGGATCCGCAGTTGGGGACCTGTTGCCATTCACCCTCGCTGTCGCTGCTGATCCCTGATCCTGCAAAGACACCCACCACTTGGGCTGGAGCCGGGCCCAACTTGACTATGTTGTTATTGACCTGGTCTTGAAGCTAGTCTTTAAACACATAGAAATGCTTAAGGGTGTGCCCTAGGATCCGATGATAAGGGCAGTAGTTGGGGTGATCGGTGAGATGCGCCTCCTCCGGCCTCTTGCACTCAGGCAGGCGCACAATCCCTTGCTCGAGAGCACTTCAGAAGTAGCCATGGACCTGATTTTCATTGAACGAATAGGTCTGGTACCTTCTTCCTGGATAGGGGGCCCTGGGGACCTGGCCCTGACGAGGGGCCGGAGGGGCCTGCCGAGGAGGCGGCGCCTGATTGTCTCTCCTAGGTGGCGGTGGCGCATTTCGCGGGGGAACCTGTCGGTTCTGAGGCGGTCGCTGCTGGGCAGGAGCCTGTGCTTGAGGTGGAGGACCTCTGCGGGGTTGCGGGGGTGGTGCCGCCGGCAGCAACTCCAGTGCCTCGGGGCTTCTATTTGAGCCACCACGGCGGGTTCAGCCCTGGCGGTCCTCCTGGCTGGGATCATAGGGGGCAACAAACGTGCCTGACTAGCCTGTTACAGGGCTTCCTCGAGGCGCTGGGCCTTATCTGAGAAATCTATGAACCCTCCAGGGTAGTTCTGGGTAATTAGGGAGGGTACCAGCTCTGTCTTGACGTTCCCCACACACATTGTCAGTAATTTCTCCTGAGTTAGTGGCATATCGAGGGAATACGTAAGTCCCTTCCATCGGGTGATGAAATCTGCAACCCGCTCATCAGGCCTCTGTTTGCACTTGAAGAGGTCTGCAATGCTGGTCTTTCGCGTGGTAGAGCTGAACTGGTATAGGAAATGCCGGCGGAGATCCTCCCATCTGGTCACCGATCCGATAGGGAGCTGGCTGTACCAGACGAACGCCGAACCTTCCAATGTCTGTACAAAGAAACGGAGCTTGGTGGCTTCTTGCTGAACCGGGGTCCCCAGCATGGGGCCACACCTGGAAGAAAAATGTGCCAAGTGCTGTGGCGGGTCCCCTGTCCCGTTGAAGGGTGAGGAAGTGGGGTTTCCAAAACCCAGAGGCGCGGGCATATCATCCACCCACGCGGGATAAGGCTTGCCATCCGGTGGAACCGCCACCTACCGCGTTTCCAACGCTCCGAGGCGGGCTGTGAGTGCCGCTATAAGGTCATCCCGGTGGGGGTCCCTGTCTTGATGGGGATCCCTCACCACCAGTGCATTACCGGGTTCTTCAACATGGTAGACTGCCTCAGCCGCTCGTGGATCAACTGGCGGAACGACTTGCGGGGCGACTGGGGGAACCCGGGCTGGGCTCTTCGGATTGCCCCATCACTCGGGGGGGGGGGGGGGGGGGGGGTTGGCGAAACGTATCACACCCTCTTGCCATACGTTCCGGCTTCTGCCCTATCTGCGGCAGTAGCATGATCAGGTTTGCCCGGAGGCATCTCACCGGGGGAAATTGTTCCTGCCCCTGCTGCCCCGGCCTGGGATTACCATAGTCGGGTCGCCGCTCTGCGGCGCGCTCAGCCAAGAGTTCGTCAACCAGCCTCTTCTGCTCAGCAAGATGCTGGCGTAACATGGCCTTCTCAGGATCCTCGTCCATTTTCCGCACAGAAGCGGACGGGTCAGAGTGCTTGACGGTGCCGACGTGCTCTTTACCCTTGCCGGTGTTTCGACTGAGTACCAGCGACTCTGTGGGTATGGGCAGGCCTAGCAGGTTCCTCTGCTGACAGGTAACTCTCCCTGATGGGTCCAGTAGTGGCGGTACGCCCTCTGGGGGGAAGTCTCCATCAAGGAGTTCCAGTTCGTCTTCCCTGTCCACAATGCCGGCCATGTGGACCGTGATTCCTCTCGAGGGCATGTCCTCGATGTCGCATAGCGAATCGGGTTGCCGTCGAATAGGATCGAAAATAAGGGCAGCATAGGGTCCCCAACCACGGACTTGCACATGGGGGGTGTCTTCCCTGACGATCTTGCGGAGTGCTTTAAAACTCTGAATGCATTTTCGTTGGAGGGCACTCTGGTGACCTGGCGACTCGGGGTGCTGGGCCACAAGGAGCGCGGCCGCATCGATCAGGCGACACTGTTCACCAATCTCCTCAAAGTGCTCTCGACTCCTGGGGTATACCACCCGTTCGCAACGGAGGCTGAAGTGCATCGCCCCGAGGGTTCGACAAAAGCATCCCACTTCTTCAGGGGTAAGAGACTCGGGTACGCGGAAATTCAGCTCCGCCGTGGGCCAGAACTTCTCTAGGAAGTAGTCCGCTGCAAGAATACTCCAGAAGCTCCTGGGTTCGGCCTCAGGGTCTGGCCCTGCATTACCCCACTCATCAACTGGGGGCGGCTGAGGGACCGGTAGCAGTACCGAGGCGGACCTCTGGGATAGCAAACTCGGCGGTGGAGAATACAGCGAGCGAGCGGACTGGTCACCGAATTCTGGGCCTTCCTCTGAAGAGCGAGGTGACCTGACCAAAATGTTACGATAGGATGGGCTAATAGCCACTGCTTCAGGCACAGGAATCACCGTTACCGGTGCCTGGTCATGTCGTTGCTCTACCACCGTTGACCCCCAAAACAGCTCCCCGTGATCTCGAGTAGAGGTAGAGGGCTCTTCGGGTGACGATGGCGGTGACTGCGCGGTCGAGACCTGCGAAGTTCCCAGAATCTCTTCCTCCTGGATGTATCTGCGGAGGGAGATGGGGATCCGGTGGACCTCATGTTCTAGGAGAACGAGGCTGACGCGTCTGGTTCCTGCCCCGGTCCTTGATACGGAGGAGCTAGGAGAAGGTTCCATGGCTGAGTCGTACTCCACTTCAGAGTCGGAGAAACGGGAAGGTTTGATCTCCACCCTGGCTTTCCCAGGATTCTTCTTGTGGTGGCGGCGACCCGCTATCCTGCCCCGGGGTGGCTCTTCGGGACAGGTTTGATCCCTATCATGGAGTCGCGGGGCGACACTGGCGCCGTGGCGAAGAGGGCCCCCGCTCGAGATGCCCGAGGTGTGAGGGGCACCAGGGAAAATATCGAAGGGTATGTGGGGAGGGCCTCCATGAACACCCATGTAGGCGGAGCCTCTGTTGGGATCGGCAGGAGCATGGGGAGGACCTCCATGGTCAATGCGGGCAGAGCGAGGCTGGCCTTCACTCCTTGAGTTGCTGGGGCGAGGGGGACCTTCGCCAGTCGCAGAGAGGACGTAGGGGGGACCCCCACGTTGAAGAAGGGCCGGATGCATGGTGCCTTCCGATTGACAGTCGGGGGCAAGAGAATGGGCTCCGTACCCTGTGTAGTGGGCACGGGAAATGTTTCCGCGCTGAGCGTCACTGCCGCGGGGCAGGTCTTCCTGCAGGATGGGGGTAGCATGAGGCATGCCTCCACGACGAACCTCGGAGCGGGGAAGGCCCACGCTCTGTGGAGTAGTGGTACGGGGAGGACCTCCGTACGGGGTGACATTACCACGGGTTAGCTCGCGGCGATCACCACTTAGGCCTGCAACCCAGAGAGTCAACCCAGCCTGCCCATGGGGCGGTTGGGGTCTCAATATTGGTTGGGCGAAGGGGTTCCCCTGCTCAATGTACACGGGGGCTTCATGATGCACGTCGGCGGTGGCTCGGGCCACTGTAGCTATCGACGTGGACGCGCCTAAGTGAGCGTCCTCAGCCCGGGCCCAGCGCTGACGTTGGGTCAGGCGGGCCGGTGCAGGTGGTGCAGGGATGTAGTATGCCTGCTCTTCCTATGGGGCCGGATGATGGCGCTGACGCGACCGGACGGGAGCTCTCGCCTGGGGCCCCCGGGTCGGGGCCCTGAGCGGACTGAGCCGGACAGCGCCCGCCTCTTCAGCGTAAGGCAAGGAGTTGTCAAGGCGTTCCGGGGATAGGCTCCCAAAATGGTTGAATGTCGGGGTGGGGAGCAGGGGCTCCCAGCGCGGCCTGTTAGGGCGGCGTTGACGGCGGGGCCTGGAGGCCTCCAGGTCCAAGCGGGCCATATCCCTGGTCGGGATGACCCCTTCCTCCTCGTACCTGCGCACGAGGCTGTTGATCACCCTTCGTTGGATGACCTCTGATGGGGAATGGGGACGTGGGCGTCCCGTATTCCGTGGCGTGGCAGACGTCATGGCGGTAGTGGCGCCATGTGGGGTGGTTATGGCAATGTTGCCCCTGCCCCTGCGTAGGTTCGCGGGTGGTGATCGCACCTCTGTAACTGCAACTTGGTTCCTGAGAAACAAAGAGATCAACTCATCAACACCGAGAGGGAAGAGGATTGACAACCAGTGCCTTAGCATCCTTCAATTCTCCACGTTTGTAAGAAGGATCCACACCAACACGCTGCAGGGCGGAATGCCCCACGTTCTACTACCCCGACTTCTGGTGAGTTTCACGACAGGCCCGCTATTTGCTTGGCGGGACCAGTCACCGGATATATGGATCCAGTGACACGTCAATCCACTGGTGACTCGAACGCTACTAATCTCCATGCTGAGGAGAATAATTTCACGTCGGGTTCACCATATCTGTTTCCGTCGCTTTTTCCGGGGCGCGCGCGCGTCCGTCTGTGGAGGAGGATGCGCCGCTTTGTTGCCCTGTATTCCTGCTTTCCAAAGGTGGGCGGCATTCGTTCCTTGTTCAGGTACGTTTGCTCCTTGATCGAAACGGGATGATGGGATGTCGGTTCTTCCTTCCGTGGATTCCTCCTCGGAACTTGTCACCTAGTCCGGGTCTCCCTCATAGATTTAATACATAGTTCGTGAAACTCTTCCCAGTGCCATGTTTCCATGGACGCCAGTTAATTACACTGCTTCTGTCGGGACATTCCAAAGGGTCCAGTCAGGGCAGCAACCTTCGGTCGGGGGAGTAGTCACGTTGAGGCACCAGTAGCGTGTCTGGATGCTGGGGAATCTGTCGTGTTTGTCTATTATCCCTGATTGCAGGGCTTCTCGAGGGCGTGGAAGCCTGAGGAATCCCACAACGAGCGTGGGGAATTATGTCATAGACACATATCTGAGGTTTTCCTCAGCTTCCCGTGTTTAACACAGAGCACGCCGCGAGTTTAACATCTAGCGGAGACGGGTCAGCCCATGGGTGGCTGTGAAGAGGGTCATACCGACACAGTCTCACCGAGATACTACGGTCCGGGAGAGAGTCGGGATGGGTGCTAGGTGGATAAATGGAGTGGAGGGGAATGAAATGGGACCATCGCAAGGACGACGGTGAAGTTGGGCTTGAGCCTTGACGAGGATTCCTACGTATCCCCATGGCAGGGAATCAAAGTCCGCGTAGTTCAGGATGGGAATGGGTGTGCAGTTTAATGTCATGCAGGACAAGGGGGGATACAGTTTAACGTCGTGTTGCACGAGGGCGAAACTCGACGTGAAATGAACGACCGAGCAATGTGGCTTGAACCTCATGGAGGCTTCCTACGTACCATGCCTTGACATGGATGAAAGACCTCGTAGTTCAGGTGGGATTGGGTCGCAGCGGCTTACCACTAGACCAGAATGCGGTTTAACGTCATGCTGGATGTGGGTGAGACCCGACGTGAAATGACGTGTGGTCTTGAACCTCATGGAGGCTTCCTACGTACCATGCCTTGACATGGATCAAAGACCTCGTAGTTCATAGTGGGAATGCAGTTTAACGTCATGCCAGACGAAGGTGGGACCCGACGTGAAGAAACGACGGGTGGGCTTGAACCTCAAAGAGGCTTCCTACGTACCATGCCTTGACATGGATCAAAGTCCTCGTAGTTCGTAGAGGGATGAGGGGTCAGGGTCAGTGCTCACTCTAAGCCCACGTGAGTCATACTCGGTGTGAGAAACAAAAGGTTGCAAGGACCTGACGATCACATCGCGAGGGGTGCGTCCGTGAGAAGCGAAAAAGGGGCTTACGCGTTAGGCGGCCCATGGTGTTGGGACTTACTCCGGGATGGAGGCCCAGAGGGGGGTGCCTAATTCCCTATCACGCCCTCCACTGACCTTGGTAGTTGGGAAGTACAGAGATGCACGGTTGCAATCATCTGTATGAAAGGTTAGGGGTTTTACGCTCTGAGGCATCCCTTCCCCTACGAACATACGCCACTTCGACAAGGAGGATCTCATTCCATGTGCGGAAGAGTTCCATTCCCGTGGAGACGGGTGGTGTAAAGAATGTTCGAGCTGGGGGGACCCTTCATGAGGGAGAGGAGGTTGGGTCACAGTTTAACATCATGTGTTGAGGACGTGGTGCTTGGCAGTTTAACGTCCTGCAGCTCGGACGAGGTGGGTTCACTCCGCACCCCTAGGGCTTACATAATCGGTACCCTCTTGTCCTTGGGGAAGGGAAGGTGCCGGTAAGGCCATGGTCATGGGGGGTTGTGGAACGAACCATCGAGGGGTCCACGTTAGCGTGGCTATTAGAATAAGCAATAGCTGTTAGCGTGCCTATGTGAAGAAGCATTAGGCGAAGAAACGCTACGGGTGGTATTGTCCATGGGACTTTTAAATCACATCGTGCAAACCTGGAGGGTCGCACTGGAAGAGGAATCGCTAAGCAGAGGAGTGTGCTTTACGAAGTGGGGTGCCTTGTCCTTAGCATGGGGCATAGGTGTGAGTGGAAGGTGCTTCGCGAAGTGGAAGGTGCTTCGCGAAGTGGAACAGTGTTCGCGGAGCACTGCCTCGCGAAGAAGGAGTGTCTCGCGAAGTAGGGTCCTGCAAAGCAATGTGCTTCACGAAGTGGAGCGATCCTGCCTTAGCATAGGGATCACTCGTATGGGTTGGGTGTTTCGCGAAGCACAAGTGCTCCGCGGCTACCCGAGTTCCCTTGGGAATCCCCTTCCTTCGAGAATGCCCTTGAGCTTCGTGAAGGGCATCCCTCTCGGAAGAGGGGCTCAAAACGAGACAAAACAGAGTCGTCTCGCGAAGTAGAAGTACCTCGCGGAGCTCATGATTACCGGGGAAAGCGTGCTTCGTGATTCGGGAGAGGAGAAGCCGAAAGGTCGGGTTGTCTGTCCTCGGGACTCAGGGGGAGTACAGTATTTATAGGGAAGGGGCGCCGCGAAGCAGCGCCTGCGCGCCGCCTCAAGGGCTTCGCGTCGGCTCGCGAACGTCAAATGGGTTCGCGGAGCATTACCGCCTCTGGAGCTTCGCGGCTGCTCGCGAACGTCAAATGGGTTCGCGGAGGATTACCGCCTCTGGAGCTTCGTGGCGGCTCATGAACGTCAAATTGGTTCACGGAGGATTACCGCCTGTGGAGCTTCGCGGCGGCTCCATGGTCGGGGCGCTTCGCGGCGGGGCTTCGCGACGGAGCTTCGCGAGGCAGCGCGCCGGCCTTCTTTTTCGTTCCTTTCTTTTGGGCCACATTTTTGGCGCCAACACACCACTACTGAATATAATTTATAATTCCAATTATTAAATAGAAATTCTCTAAATAATGCATCTAGTTATATCCTAGGAATCATAGGCGAACTTTTAATGGAACGAGTAACCAATAGAACATAGAAAATGTCTAGACATTCCTTATTTCCGTCCCATATTGGATTCTTAGGTCTCAGTATGTAGGAAATCAAGATTTTAAAAACTGGAGTTAATTCCTAAGGGGATGAACCATCGAAAATATATAAGAATGTATCTCTTGATATGAGATAATTACAATATATCCTTCAACTGATGGCTCAATTTCCTTTTCCAAGACAACTATGGGAAATTTAATCATGGTGCATCCACTTGATCTTGGGGAGTATCATAGGAATCAATCAAGTTTCTTATCATTAATCCTTAGGGATGGCACAAGCATGTGTTTTATGGGGTACATGCATCCACTCGAAAATAGATTGAATTTCATGGATCCTAGTGGTCTGAGAATCCTTGGCGTTCTACTAAAAAAGTGGGGTTTCCAATATTCACTCGGTGACCTCCTCTATTTTCCTAGTACATAGAGGAATCTCAGAAACACTATGAATTTTGGTCAGAATAATATCAGGTATTGGATCTTGAGATCACTAAGAATCTAAGACTTTATAGGGTGGATTCCCCAAAACACTAGATATTCTATTAAGGTTTAATTAAATAAAATAAGTCTCATTAGATGGTTCCCAAGAAGCAACTTTGGGTATCCCAACCACATCATCACACCACATCAGGACCATATTCTATGTTCCTAGAAAAAAATTTGGAATCACTATCTACATTAAAAATGACAATGTGAAAGCATAAATAAGTGAGGGTAAATTGAATTTATAAACCCATCACTCCTTCTAAAACCCCTTAGGGTCACATGTTTATTATGGGTTCTATGGTTACACCCAGTACCATCGACACCAAATAACTTAATTCCCATAGTCATGGTTAGTCATCCATTGGGGGACCCACTGTTGTTCCCTAGTCCAAAACATGGTAGAGGTAACCCACTTGGGATCCTATAGGTCTATACCAATGTTGAGGTATCCATATTTGAATAATCTAAGTTAGAAGGTATGAAGAGGCATCTCAAAAGAGATCCTTGAAATCGATATATAAGAAGACATAACCCTCTTGGGGCCCTTAAAAATTATATGCAAGTGGAGGCTTCCCATATGGGATCATCTTGGTCATATCATAAAAGGAGGTATCCCACTTGTGTTCTTTATTCCCAAACTAATCCCTTATGTTGTTCCCATATCTTAGGGGTAACATATCCCACAAACCAATTAAAAATATCACAGTGTTCTGGTCCTAAAATAGAATACCTCATAAGGGATATAACCTCAAGAACATCTCCTTTCAAGGTAACTATATTTTTCAACTACAACCAACCTATCAGTCTCCCCAAGTCTCACACCAGTCCCACTAACCCAGTGATATTGAAAGATACACCAATCATGGACCTTGATGATCTCAGATCGTGTATTTAAGCCAATATTACAACCATCAATTGGATCTCTCCCCACCTTTCACTCTAGAGAGCTTTGAATCCATTCATGGGAGGAGGAAACTCTCTATGATAGATCTATCTTTCTTAAATTTCTGTTTAAAATTGTAAAATCACCCCAAGGGTTCCACCACCATGATCTATTTCAAAAAATACTAAAAATTAACTCATATTTTGTCCAATTATAACTTCATGGAATAAAATCACACCAAAACCTCAAATAGGAAACAAGGGTATATTATATGACCTATACCCTAAATACACGATGTGTACTAAAAAACATCAACCCTAGACATTTACTTCTACACGGTCTTGGTATACATGAGGTATATCCATGTACAACTATATGGACAAGGTATACATGTCGTATGGAAATGTACAATTACATGACCATGACACATCTAGGGTATAGTTGTGTACTACTACCTGCCCATGTACCCCTTACATGGGGAGTCTTCCTAAGTACCTGGGCACATGGCCATGTGTGACTACATGTCATGTACTCTAAGAACACAACATATACTCCCAAAACTCATTCTACCTAGGTACACAGTTACAAGGACATGTACCTCTAAATGAAGTATACTCAAACTACACATTATATAGTTCCAAGAACTCTTCTTCCCCAAATAGGAAAGACACATGGTGTGTGTTCTTAAAGTCACATGTCATGTGACTGTTATTTCAAAATGGAAAACCTCTACAATTATCCAAAAACCCCCATTTTTCTTTATTAATCATAGATCAACCCCCATGGGGATCCTTAATAGAAAGAAAACAAGCATTAAAACTAGAAATAATTAACTATATGGGTATTTATTGTAAAACTATGAAATGAGACTACCTATAGGTGGAATCCATCAATGTGTTTCCTATATCCATACTTCTTAGCAACCATATGTAGATCTAACTCCTACTGAGATCCAAAATAAAAACTCCATATCCCTCTCTCTATCCCTCAATCTCTCTATCATATACAAATAAGGAATCCCCAGGGGGGAATAAAAAATAATACAGGGGGAATAAGTGAAATGAAAAGGAAAAAAGGAATAAAGAAAAACATAAAGGGAAAAGAGAAAAAAGAAAACATCACCTGAGCCTAGTGCCCGAATCGAGGTTAGGCCTTATATAACAAAAATATATTTTCCAGTAAAAACCAAAAATTTAAAATCTCAATATGAAACTCTATTCAAAATATATTTCCAAATAAATTTGAGTGAATAAAATTATAATTAATTAGTTAAATATTAAACAATAATTATTCCATTAAAATTAAAATGGCTCAGAATTCCACAAAAAATCCTTTCCTATAGTAAACTCTATATTCAGGGACCAATAGAGTGGTTTGAAAAATTATCTGAGATCCTATTCTAGGAGAAAAAAACAATTATAATCCTCATGGGCCCCTGAAACCAAAAATTCAGTTTTACCCTAAACTTTCCTACTTTTAAAAATACTGGTCATTACCATATTAATATAGATCACTCCATGATGGATATTTTTTTATATGTTCATATTGTTTCAGTTTCCCCCTAAATATATCACCATCAATTTTCTACACAAATAAAAAAACACAATATATATGGTAATAAGGTGGTATTTACTTTGCTTCTTAATAAGAGATAAAAAAGGTTAAGAGTTTCTTCAAAAAATTGATACTCCTTTATTTTCTACTATAATTTTGGGAGAACAATAATTTATTTATAATTTAACTTTAGAAAAATTTATCTTTTTGGTTGTATAGTATTGTTTCTTTTTTTCACTTTATATATAGTTAGGGTTATATTGTTCATATACGATTGAAAATCACATTCATTCTCTTGTGATTTATTAATATTTCTTTATATATACAAATGTTTTATCCATGGGATCATGATTTCTTTTGGTTTTTTAAAATAATGTTCACTTCATCCATTTTGATTCTCAAAATAAGTAGAGATTTCATATTATAGAATTTATCTTCAATGTTTTCTTCCACCAATCCCTTCCTATTCTTCTCTTATTAGATTAAATTTATTTGTTTCTATATATTTCTCCCTCTATCATTGATGTTCATGGATTGCTGAAAATGATCCATGATGTATAATTTTCATCCTTAGTAGAAGGGTAGTCTCAATGGTGTTATATTTTTCACAACCTTATTGGGTGCACTTTATTCAACAATTTTCTTTTTCATTTTCCTCAAGTTAAACCCATCATCAATTTTACATTTTTTATTCCACAAAATTTGCAGTCTTAATTCTTCATTACTATATAAATAATTATTAGTGTAATTAAACCATAAATCATCATTATAGTGACCAAATTTGTTTTATTTTCAAGAAAATAATATTCATTCTCTCAAATAAATTCTTGATAGAAAGATTAATTCCCATATTCTATATAATTTTATTTCAATTATAAGTTATTTATTTATTATATATCGTGTATGCCATGTTACAGAACTTATTTTTCTTTTAATTATTGAAATATAATACAAAAAAATATTGTACCTCTATCCAAAACATTCACAACAACAATAACAAACAATGGAAATTAATTTACTTCTTTTTTTCATAATATTTCTTGCTTTATCTCCATTATCATTTGAGAAAAAAACTTGTTCTTTTGATAACCTTTTGCGGAACCAATTTTTTTCTCTTTCCCAAATCCACCATTGATGTAGGGTTTCTTATACATTGAACCTACACAAATTTATAATTTTTTTGAATAAAAACCAATAATTTTAATAAAAAATTATCTTATAAAATTTTCTAGAAAAATTGTTAACCATTTGATTGAACTTGCAGTATATGTATCCTAATATGAATCCAAACCCTTCTTGACACTAAAAAGTTAAATTTATAAAACTAAACTCTTTTAAAAAAATTCATGGAAGCACCCCTTATCTCAATATATTGGTAAGTCACATATTGTAAAAAATCCTAATTTTTCATTTTTTACATCCATTTAAAGATGCATAATATTGAGTATATTTCCCTTATTCTCAACAGATCATACTCTTATTTTAAATTCCCTATATAAATATTCATTTTTATCTATATATATATATTATTCATTTATTATAAATAAAATTTTTTCTCATGAATTATTTTAGCCCTTATTTAAAATTTACAATTCTTGGAAAAAAAATATTTATTCCATTACATGTATCCCCTTTTCAAAAGATTTTTTTTACTTAGTCTTCTCATAAAATATTTTTTTTTAAATTATAATTTCTCTATAGTGTGTTTTTCTTTGTACAACCATACAATTCATTCCTTGGGGAAAAATTATTTTATTAGATTTTATCAAGATTTAACTTATTATCCATTTCACTCTCTATGTTTATTGTCCCTATATTCATCTATTCTTTTTTTTACGTGGATCCTTAATGGAGTTAAATATTAAAGTGAAAACTTATATATGATTTTTTTTCAAATAATTATTACTTTTAAAATAAAAAAAATAATTTCATTGAGCTAGAATATACTCATCACATGCTAAAATATATTTTTAAGTGAATAATTATCAATAGATGTTGAAAAAATTATCTGCTTTATTTACTTTAAATGAGTTGTGAATCCTATTTATCTTTTATCACCTATGAGATCATTCATAACTTATTTCCTCCTATTTTATTCATATTATATAGTGTATTCACGTATATAACCTCAATGTTTTCTATTGTAGGGATCTCAATAAATTCTTAAAATATTTACATTATATATAACAGAAAAATAAACTAGTACAAAAAGACCAAATTAGAGTAATAACCTTGTAATATGTTACCAATATAAATACCCAGTTGATTGGTGTAGCCACACTTAGAAAGGGTGAATCAGCATTATTAATATTTCACAATTCATTTCTATTTAATATATTTTAACCTATATAATTATTAGTTTGTATATATTTGGTACATGTTAAATAAATTCATTTATACCACATGAAAGATATAATTTAAAGAGATCACAACACAAATTATTTTTAAAAGGTTCACCCTCGACGATGAGGAATATGTATCTACTGTGTTTAAGTCAAGCCTAAGGCATAATTTCTTCACTATTAACATAAATTAAACCCACTTAAAAATGTATCATCCTTACACTCGAAGTTGTCCCCTAATAGATGTTTTATCTACGAATTGTTTTCAAACTATCCTCCTACAAACAATATATTCACTAAACTCAAGTATGGAGCAACATTAGAGGATAATATTAATTCATTAGTAAAAGAAATATGACTTATTATTGTTTATCATCAATAACATGACACACATATTTCATCTCTTTATCTTCAGAATGATCAATGCACAGATATAGCTCGATCATCAACTTTATATTCTTCCTCTTTGAATTGAACCCCTTCATATGAGTAATATTGATCACAATTTTCTCTATAATCATTTCATATTTGATACATGTGATATTAAAAAAAGTAATTATGACTTTATTTTCTCTTATATTCATCTTCCTCTTTATATCTTAAGATAAGAAGTCACAACAACATTTTGTTTCTCTCTTTTTCATTAACAAAACCTATATTTAGAATTGGTAGTATAGAATTCCCTATAAATAATTTTTATTCTTCAAGTATTCCAATATTTATAAACAAAGTAAATAACCATGAAGATATTTTATATATTCAAAATACAGAAACTATCATGTATTTATCTTCAATGATTTTTCTTATTTAGAATCTAGTAAAACTAATGTCTTAGAAAATTCCTATAATTGATCTTCAGAAAATGAGTCAAAGGTTTCCCCATAGAATCTAAAAAATTAAGGGACCAAGATCTTCTCAAATATTTGTATTTTACTATCTTTTAAAAAATATCTTTCATTCTATATTCCATGAAAACTATATTTTATTTTCCATGTTGGAATATATTTTGACATGAAATGTTATTACTATATGACCATATGTTTCATGAGACAAAAAAATCCTAACTATCCTCTAGGTTTCAAATAGATGTAGCATGGATTTTTATTATGGAATGATTTCATCAAAAATCAAAATCTAGGTTTACACCTTTTTCTTATGGAACATAATTACAAAAGAATGTCATCATATAATTATCAATTGAATATACATTGAGGTGTTGACTTAATCTAAATATTGTAGTATACTCTTTTATAGCTCAAGTACATCTTAGTTTGTATTCAAATATTCTATATTCATTAAAATTCTCAAATAATTAAATAATACCATCGAATCATCTATTTGAAACCACCTCATATATAATTACAAAAAAAATATTTTTGAGACTCACCATCCATAATTTATTTCAAACATGTTTATCTTACAAAAGAGTATAAAAAATAACATGTAGCCTTAAAAACATTATATTTTCTCTTATATAACATCTATCTATTATTATATGAGAGTTTATCTACTCTTATGTAGCATTTGGAACTATGGAGTTACTCATTATTATTCTTTAACATCATGGAGTTATTCTTATATGACCACATATTAGTCTTATGTTAGTAATAAAACATTCATATTACTCTAATGTTACTTTAGATAACTCAAATATATCCATTAAAATATTCTATTTATTATTCTATATCCACATGACTCTCTGAGTTAATCTTATATAGAAGTGAGTTCTCCTATATAGATACTGTCTGATCTTCCACCACTTATATAACCTCTTCATTACTTATATACATTATCAATGAATTATAGAAAATACTAAAAATGTTGTCTCACGATGAAACACAACCTATGTTATCCCATATGAGGCACTATGATATCCAAATACTATATATGTTTTCATAATGATAAGTAACACAGTCTCAACTTCAATTTCACTTATTTTCAAGTTAATCTACTATATCGTCAATTACCGTAGAGTTAATTTTATATAGTTTAATTTTATTCATATTAAAATAGTCTAATTTCTATTCTACTCTTACATATCTAAAAGTTATTCTTACATATAGAGTACATTCTCAATTTCTATAAAATATCCAACCAATAATTACCAAAATACTACTCCAACATTCTTAAAAAATCTACAAACTTCTTTATACACCTCAAATCATACCAAAACACTCCGAAAAACAACAATAATTCATTAAAACTATTTAAAAAACTTCACCAAAGTCCATGAAGAATATTTTTAATATAATAACTCATTATAGGGTGATTAATTTTTTCTACAACCTAAACATAATTCTCAACACAATGCACTCCTAATTCCTTAAACTAATAGTGATTTAATTATTTATCCATTAATACATCATATTCCTTATATTATCATAGTTTTTTTATTATCATCTATTTCACAATCCCATTCCATGCATATTGTTATATACTAATAACATAATGATGAATACCCACACCTTTAAGATCCAACGAATTTAGTCTAAAATGTTCTTTTAATCAATTTACAACCTAGAATATTCTAAATTGTCTTTATTTTAATATATTTGGAAAGGAATATAATCTATCCATTTGTAAAGTGATCTTCATAACAACTACATGTTGTATGTGAAACTACTCTCCAATTCATTCTTTAATCTATAATTTCAATGAAACACTTAGTCAATCATGGGTCACTAAAACTCTTCACCCATTGCTTCATTATAGATAACATAATTCTTCACATATTAAATTTCCTTGTTACATAATCCTTGATTCATTTAGAATATATTGAAACCAAATTTTATTGACAACATATACAATACTCTTAATCATAATCCATTATGTATGTCATTTATATTATTCTCCTCATCGTGATCTGTGATCTTTTAATAAAAAATCACTCCCTTATATAACAAAATTGATGTTTTACATTATTTAGTTGGGAATATTCTTATTTATTCATTAACATATTATTTAATAAGTCATTATGAAACTGATTCTCTTAACATAGGGTTTTTATGTTTATGATTGATATATGTTTTCTTTTTATGTGGAATGCATGATTATAAGCAACAATGATGTGATGGGTGGGTCCATAATTTTATTGAACACTAATGAATTTGGTAGATAGATCTGCCTCGTGATATTATTATGCATGAACGTGATTCTATATTTATCACATAATTATCTTATCTTTGTACACATATGTTATGCATGTACTTGACTCCACTTTTGTAATATTCGATGTGCGGGCATGATGCAGTTAAATTTTTCCAAAATTTTATGTTGTTTAATTATTAAGAATGTACCATATTCCATGTAATTATCAAATTATTTCCACATTCTTATGATGATAATAATTTCAATACGATATGATGAATATTATTATTATTCTCACCAATATACTTATATTGATTCATGTCTCATGTATTCCCTATTTTTACTCCCATTACTATACTTTTATCTCACAATTTTTTGATGTATGTATCTACGTGATTACATATACCAATAAGATTATGAAACCCTTTAAAAGGACTATTAATAAGTATTTAAATAAATTTTAAAATATTTTATGTAATATTATTGTATGAAATGAATTTTCCCAAGTTATTAAACCTATTGATTTTTGGGATATCTATAATTATGTATTTTTATCTTATAAATTATGTAATAGTCATGTATATAAGGAAACTTCTGCTATTAGTTTAGTTTAAATTCACCATTTTATAACAATATTTCATCCTTCTATAAATAAAAAACAAGTACATTTAATTTATTTTTGTCTTTTATCTTCTTCAAACCATGATATATCAAAAATACAATACTATTCTAAATCATAGTACACCTTCAATTATCAGTTTTTTTACTTCTTTTCCATTTTACTTTGGTCATGATTTGTTGATGATTCTAATTGGGTTAAATGATTTTCCAAATTAACAATGTATTTTCCTTGAATCTAGGGCATGAATTTCTTAATTTTCCTCAATATATTGAAAAATTATTTAAATTATTCCAATTATTAAAACTACCATAAAAAATTAAAATTTCAACAATGGATTATAATAAAATTATTTTAATAATAAAAAAACAAAAATATATGAATGAAAATTGGTTGTCAAATTATATCAGACTTAATATTTTTCTTTTACTTGAGGGAATAAATATTAATAGTGATTTCAAATAAAACATCTCTTGAAAAGTGAAATGTAGAATAAATATATAATGAATACTTATCAAATAACATAGAATATTTTTTTCTAGTACTCAACCATTCCTAATAATTGACTCCAAATTCTCAATCATTACTTCCCTTCCACTCTCACATTTCAAATATTCATAACTATCTATAATCATAAGTGATAAACCTTACTAGTAATTATTTATCTCATTCTCTTAATCAATTTAATGGATTTATTTTATCCTTTAAAAGTATCCAAATAAACACATTCAAAACAAAACCACAATAATCATGAGTTATTTTCAAAAATATTTTACTAAGACAAAAAATTGGTGGATAATGATAAAAAAATAAAAAATGATCAAAGAGGAGTGTTAAATCTTAAAGTATCATGTATAATTCATAATTAAACCATGAAATAAATTCCTCATTTACTATTTTTAAAAATAACATGAATATAACCAATTTTATTTATTTTTCATTATCTTTACATTCACAAATGTTATAAATAAAATATATGATAATTTTTCCTATATTATTTATTTTTAATTCATCATTCGTTCATTTTTTATTTTAGAAGAATAATATGAATCATTTAACAATAACACCAAATAACATAGAAATAATTTTTTATTAACCTATATTTATAATTTACACTCATTAACATGTAAATATAATTCCTCCATCACAAACTCGTGTAATAGACCATTCTACTAAATTTTATGATAAATAATATCATAAATAATGATCCAAAGATAATAGTATGAAGGGAAACATTGTTCTAAAATGTGTCTTTATAAATAATCTATTCATGGTTTTTATGAGGTTAAATATATATAAACTAAAAATTAAATCTCAGTAATATTAGAAGAAAAAAATAAAACTTGTATTCAATAATTTTAATGGGTATTTAAACTTTTTAAAAAAAATTCACCAAGTGAGTTTATATATATTTTTCAACCTGAGAATCTATGAAGAAAGTGGGTATTAGAATACATTTTATAATTGGGTTAGATTAGCTAATATAATTGTTAATTATATATTGGTCAATCAATAAGGACATTAATAGAAATTATCCACTCAATCATTGTTAATTTCAAAAAATTAAAACCGTGTAACAAAAAATTATTTACTGTATATGTTTACATAAAAGAGTGAAAAATATATGGTTTTCAAAAATTTATATGTATATATTTTAAATAAAATTTTTAATCTTTTTATTAAGAATAATTCATCAAAATATTACTTTGAAAAATGTTTCTTTGGTAATGGAATTAAATTAAAATTACAAGTGTAAATTTTTTAAAACCCTCATCCCTATATAAAATCCAATATTATACTCAATGATTGCATATAAAGTGAGAGTGTTCCATTTTATATTCAATGAAAATAAAAAAATAATGCGTCATGTTTAAAATTTAAATATTTTTTTTTGATTTTACACCTCGTATTCTTTTTTTTTCTGGGTTTAATTTTTTAATACATAAAATCTTAAAACCTAATTTTTTACTCTAGAAATAAATTAACATCATTAATGGGATGTGTCAGAGTATTTAAAATATATAAATAAATAAAAAACTAAAAACGTTTTCATGTAATATAGAAATAAACCCTTTAATTTATTTATTTAAAAACTAAAAAATTATTTTAAAATAAGATATAAAGATAAAGTGAATATAATTGATTGAAAAAATTGAATGAAATGAAGAAATTATTAATCCCCCTAAGGATCAACTTGGGAATACTTCCTTCCATTCTGCCTTTCCTTTTGGTGAAATAGATGGTTTTTCATTTTTAATATTCACATAAAAATAAACATAATATATATACAATTTCATATGAAAATATTTATCTTGATTATTAGACTATATAAGATCTAGTTGTTTAGTTATCTTAACCTATCTGATTTCAAATATGAATCTTGGGAAACACATAATGGTTGGGAGAGAACAACAACTTTAATGAACTCTTGACTGGATTAAATATTATAAAAAATTATAATAACTAATTATACCTTTGAAAATGAAAATTTATCCGATGTAGAAACTATAAATGTTAAGTAGACTATGTAAAAGTGGGATTAATTGGATTTTTATAAGGTTGAATATTTGGGGTCCTCTTTGAAACTAACAGTGCCCACTCAAGAGAAACTCAAACAAGTGGGGAAAATAGTGTAGAATGAATAGAGGGATCCTATATTTTTATGGTGTGTTTCCTTTGGATATTACGGTTAATAAACATATCCCCATTTTTGGGATTCTATCTAATCAACATTTTTATCTTTCCCTTTTCATTATTTTTCGTATCCTCCTCCACCATATTAATTTAATCTAGTTAATTTTTTAAACTATTTACTTTATTTCTTTACATTATTTATCAAATATCTATATAAATTTTATATTTTATATGTCATGAGGTTTCATAAGGTGGTGGTATCTCTGTGGAAGACATATTAGATTGTGTGGTTATGGTAGGTGTCATCAACAGTGTGGAAACTTATTTAACTAATAAGGAATGGCTAAAATTATCCACCATCACTATCATCTCATTTATAAAATATTTTTTTAGTAAATAATAATTTATTGAATGGGGAGGCATTTAACTTGACTGGAATTAAATTTTTTAATTTTTTTTCTAGGTGTTTCACCAACTCCATCATGTATTAACGAATCTATAATATGTAATCAAATTTGGATACTTGCTTGGATTATATTGCTGTAATGGAGTCCACTTATTAGTTACATATATGGGGTGATGTATGGAAACTAAAATTGTGACCTAGAATCTTAGTAGTGGGGGATTTATATTTTTTTCTTTTTTAGGTGCATTTGGTCAAGTATCCTTTGACATATATCTCTTCCATACCGTAATCACCATTCATATTTTATGAAATATTGGAATTTCAATCAATTGTATCCAAATCGGTGAATTAAAAGTTCTATTACCAATAGTGGATTAGGTGATAGATACCAAAATAGGTAGGTTCAATCAAAAAATAGAAATTTTTAAAAATTAAACACTTCAGTTAAATTCTCTCATATGCATCAGTGATCTTGACCAATTAAGTATACTGATCAATTTTTTTTCTCTATTCTATATGAGTTTATCTAGTTATTTATTCTCTTGAATTTTTACTTTACCAAGTATTATAGATTTTTACCTTACTATTCTTATTAGTTAGTGTCATATATAATGTAATGAAAGTAAAAAAAACACATGGTACATATAGGATTTTTACCTAGTTCACTCCTATAAGGATACTCCAAGGAGGATGCAATCAATTTAGTATCATTTCATGAATTATCCACTATCCTCATTAACCAATAGTAATTTATAGGTTGTGCATGATCACATTCCCCAATACATTTTGGGTTAGATAACTAACACACTATATCTCATCACTCATTTTATCACTACTCCAAAGAGAAAAAAGGAAGTATATAGGCCAAAAACTGAATACTCACCACTTTTCTAGATAATTCACTAAAAATGAGTTGGGTCCTTTTATCCCCTTGATCAACTCCTTCATAGGTAGTATATGAACTCTTTCCTGAATAGAATCTCCTTTTTTGCATGATACGTCATTGAAGCTACCATATTTATCTTTATAAAAATATTACAATGCTGCAAATTTATCTTATTCTTCTCCTCCAAACTTCGTCAGTTATCTATAAATACTACCATATATTTCTATATATTTTTCTCTATTGTGAAAATTTATTTTTATCTAAAATTATTAAATCCAATGTGAACTATAAATAATTTTTATTCATAACTACTAAAATAATATTTATAGAGATTCATTCATTCAACCCTTAATATAATAATTTGGATAAATCATAATTTCATAAATCCACTATGATCATTCCATTGATACCAATAATTTCAATGTGTTCAATAATTCCAAATAAACATAAGTCATCCTATTGAAAGACATTAATAATCATCAATTTCAAACTTTTGTTGTATCATGAAAATCATCATACCAATGATGAAAAATATATCAAAATGGTGTGATGTGTCTCAGCTTCAGAATTTCTATTACGTGGTCTTGTTTTTACAGTATAGTGATTAGTCCAATACTAGATCCATTAAATCTACAGTATTTTATTTTAATAATCCCATGATCTCAAAATTCTTGCCTTATTATTCTTCAATTCACTAAACTGAATATGTTGAGGTCCATTCCTTTATGGTGTGAACAATCAGTTGATTACGAATTTTGTAGTAATATCCTAATTACCACTTTCAGGTAATTTTATCTATATATCTTGATCTTATTTGGTTTGGACCTTGTCTAAGTTTGTCTTTGGTTATTTTATTATTTTTTATAGGTTTCAATGTTTATACACCGTTGGTGCATGTTTAGTGAAAATCATGCGACTTCTCAAAAGAAACCATACACACTTTGTTAGAGTTTCAGAGAGGTAACAAAGTTAGGTTCACTATTATATCTAACTATGTGGCCTACCCCTCAAACCATGTAGATTGAGACATTGGGGTTATACATAGTTTGTTCCTAGTTTTTTAAACTATACTTCCAAACTGTGTAACTCTTAGAGTATCCTAGTAGTGGGTTAATAGTTATAACTCATTTTTCTAAACAGTGTGTCCAATCCTTATGATGGGAAATAATAATTATGAATTTTTGTTTTAACAAATGATACCAACCCATTTGGATTTATTATTTTTATATTGGAAAGGGCTATCAACGAAGGAAACTCCACTTATAGATTTTGGGGATTCCCTACCTCCCGATGATTGATTTCTATATATATTTGACTATTTGATCAAGATTATGATATCTATGTATCTATTTCTTATTATTAATCATTATCCTCTAAATTCCACCCTTCGTCTATTGATCAGAATCATATATTGGTGTTGTTGATGCTATGTCTGTGGTTTGTGTCTTTATCTAGTTGTACTTCTCATAGATCCATTATTTAATTGAGATTCTTTTCTCAGATCTTAATTGGTCATTGTATTTTCCTCAAGAATCATTTAGGTATGGGTTATATCTCCCCCATTATAGAGATAATTATTGGGATATTATTATTCATGAATTGTGATTTTAGGACTCTACTTTGAGCTTTATAGACGTTTTCTCTCCATTGGTGGATCTTATGTGGGCGTTCTTGATACTGATTGAGGAAAGTGGTTTCATAAGGTAATATCTATCAATTGAAACCATTTATTCTTGTTTAATTTAATTTTTTATAATTTATTTCTAAAATATAAATTGAGACTCTTGAAAAATGATTTGAAATGAAATGGTGCATGTGTGTGAGGGATGAAATTCACTAGAAAATGGATTTTGAAATAATGTGTAATTTCTCGAAAAAATATCCTTGATTGAAATGAAATATTTGAAACACTATTTTTTAACGCCACAAAAAATTTAAAGTAGGAACACTATATTTGATAGTTTGCATGACACACAACAACAAGAATGTAAGGAAATATAATATACCAAGAAATTATAATATATTTACTATTTTAAATAAATTTAATATATTATATAACATTAAATGAATTTGATATTGAGTTAGCGCCTGGCATACAAAATAATTACTTTCTTGAATGTATTGCATTACGCACAAGACTGAGTTTTACTAAACAATATTATATTGTAAAAATATTTATATTCAATATGATATAATAAACTAGATGTTATGAATAGTACTAACTAAATTATTAAAATAAATTGTTTACACAACTAATTGATTGGTTACAAATTAATTATAAATTAATATAATAGCCAATTGAAAATAAAAAAAATATTTTATAGAAATCTATTTTTATTCACACAAAGCTGTTTTAGCCCAATAAATTAAATTAATTACAATTAGTGAGAAATATTAATGTAATATATATATATATATATATATTATATTCAATATAATATTTTTTATATTCATCTAATATATTTTATAATCATAAGATAAGAACAAACCAAATTTTACACATAAAACTTATATTTTTATTAATCGATTTTTACCGAATTTTAATAGAAAACCTATTTTAAATCCAAATTTTGGAACTTTTATAAATATTATATTTAAAAAATATTCTTAATCATTGAAATAGGAATAGAGAATATAGCTTTGATTTATTTTTTGGTAATTCTCTGTTAAGTTTCATATTTTAATGAAAGTGAAAATACCGAATTTTAGTTCAAAAGTGGTTCTTAAATAATTTATTTATATTGTTAAATTACTTTTCAACTTGTATATAAAGTTTAATTAGTTCAATATTTTATCCATTAATACAATTTAGGTCATTAAAATCAATTTCAATTTAAAATGGATTATAAAAATAAATAAAACTCTTAGACATTTTTTACTTTATAAACCCTCTTTGTCTTCCCATCTATGTGATTAAATTTAAATAAATTTCTTCCACATATGTGTTTGGAATTTAGAAAAATGGATTAAATATTTTGAATAATAATACTTTATAATTTATAATAAGGTCAAATTAGGTTTTACCAAAAATAATAGAGAAAGTAATTAAAATTAATTATAATTATTAAAGTAAAATTAAGTTTAATAAAAGACTAAAACTTAATCTTAAGGGAGAAAATGAACTAAAAACTTTTCCAAGAGAAATTTTATAGACATATTTATACCATATAAAAAATTATATATAAATTTTAAAATTATGGGAGCTACTTGAAATGTGAAAAATCTGTATGGAATTCCTTTGTAAAAATATTACATGAGTGCCACTCCTCCACTATAAAAGGACTCTTATCCTCCCACTTCCTCACACCAGTCAAGAAATTTTGGATCAAAAAATCTTTAAAAATCTATCTCCTAAACATACCTATATTTATCCTAGAATCCTCCCATTAGTTAAAATACATCCAAGGAATCCCTTTGGTGTAAACCAAAAGGAGTTTCCCGAATAAGAGGTAACAAACTTCCCCAAGATTTTTACTTTTATTTACATTATCCAATATAAAAAATATCCTTATTTCATTATTATATAACAAAAAATTATCCTAAATATAATTTTATATTATTATGATATGGATTTTAACTACACATACAAACAGTCGTATCTAATGGGCAACAAACACACTATTTTTGTGAATAGTGAACTACCACCCCACAAAATGATGATTGTTCGTTCTCCCTTTAACACCTATCATGGTAGTAATTATGATAAAAAAATATATTTATATATGATATATATGATATTTATAATTTCTTTATGATTATACAATTATAATATAGAATATACCTTTATACTTTCCATCTTGTGGGAATACGATAACATTTTTTTGTGGAAGTGTGGACTACCGCCTCCGTAAAGTGATGTGACTCATTAACACTATACATGGAAAGTATTAAGGATGATTTTAAAAAAAATATTTAACATATATGACATAGATATGATAATATAATTATAATATACATATTTATCATTTTATTCTCTTTCTTTTAATATGAATAAGAAATGAATGTAGCGTTTTTACATTCAATAGATGATTAATTCATGATTAATTTAAAAGGAAAAACAAATGACACATCAAAACATAATTAAGAGAACTTGGTAATTAACACCCAAAATAGTGAAAATAACGAATGATTGTTAACAAATGCGTAATAAGATATTATAATCATATGATATATGATTTTATATATATTATTATTGTTTTCTATAAGTAATTAACTTTATAAAATCCCGTATAAAGTAGTTTAAATGATGTTCACCCAAAAGGAATGCAAGGTAAGAGATTCTTGCCTCACTTTTCTTTCTATGAGGCATACACCATTAACACCACTTAATTATTTTGTGTGGTGTAACTACTGCAAATTTCTATATAATATATCCTTAATTATTTTATCATTATAGTATATAAATTCTTCATTTAAATATTATTTCTTTTGGGTTTTCCAATTCATATGTTATCACAGTTGTAAATAATTTTCATCTCACTTTTTTACATCAGTGAGATATATGTCATGTTCACAACATACTTATTTTGTGTGATGTTTCTACTACCCATTTTTATATATTATATCATTAATTATTTTATCTTCATGGTATTTAAAAATTACATTTAACATTATTCCTTCATGAGGTTTATGATTTTAAATTTTTCAAAGTGGTATGAGACACATTGGGATATTTAATAGTTATTATCCCCAAGAATAATTTTATTGGTAGTATTTAAATTTGAGTAAATTGTATGAAACGTTTTCAATAAACCCTTTAATTTTAATATCATCTGGTTATTTATGACATTTTTCAAGTATTAGTACTTTTTTCCCACTATTTTTTCTCAAAATGTTTTAGAAACTGTTATTAAGAAAACCCGACTTTATTTCTCTATTTATTTAAAGAACTTGTTTTATTCTAAAAAAACAATTTTATAAAGATGCTTTCAAAAATGTTTTTTAACCTTTCAAAAATAATTTATTAAATATATTTTTACCCTTTTTTATTTTACTAATTTTTTAAATAAATATTCTTATTTCTTTCCAAACAAGCCAGTTTTCTAACTTTTTTACAATGAAAAATGAATGTTCTTTTTACCTCATATGATATGTACAGATATACCCGCTATCATTTTTTTAAATCTTCATTTTCACATTTTAAAAGTTAATTTTAAAAGAAAATGTTTTCAAATGTGATTTTCAAAGAAAATGGTTTTCAATGGTTTTTCAAAACAAAAAAAATATTTCCTCAAGAATGTTTCTAAAAGATATTTTATTTGTCAATGACTACAAAAATTTATTTTACTCCACCTGGGATATGATATATTGATACCATCCTTAATCTTCCACAGGATATTTTATGATTGATTTGAAAAACATAGTGTTCACATTCACTTTCTTGATTCCTTTATTATCCGCCCTTTAAATATTCAATTTCATATGATCATTGATCATTATATTCTCCCTAATTATCTATAATATTTGTCATTGATGATTCCATTTCCTAAAACCTATACCATTTTACATATGGTGTTTACCGTGAAAGTCATTTGATTATTTATGGAAATATTGATTAATATGTTCCTTCTACTCCATACGAATATTTGATAAGGCACATTATTAAATAGATGGTTTAATTTGTAAGGATTGACTTGGACAAGTATGATATAGGTGGGGCCCGGTTATAGATAGCCCCTACATGAATCAGTAGTCTCATGGGACAAGTTAGTTGGATATCTTCTTTAGATGGGTTTTTACCCAATATTTTAAACTTTGTTGAAAAAGGTCTTGACAGTACTGGTTTTATGTACCTAGAAAACATAGCATCCAATAATTAAGAAATTTCCTAATTTAGTTTCATTTATTATTCATCCATGAGATTTTTCATCAAGATATCTAAGGTTTGATTTAATTTTCAGTTCATTGATTTAATGTCATGTGTTTCAATTTATTCCCTTTCCATGTTTATTTTTCATTATATAGTTATTTGAAAGGAATCTATTTATTGTTAATAGCATGACATATTTTTTACTCACCTGTATTCGATTTATTTATTGTATGTAATGTGTGTTCAGTTATTTACCTTTCCATATTGACTATTCTCATTGATTTATTATTGATTACAATTTAATTTACCCTTACTGATCATTTGAACTCACCACTATTATATTTCCTTTCCCAATAATCCAAGAGGTGTATTAAGAAAGATATAAAAGTATTTTTTAGATACAATAGAGTTATTATCCTCAAAGTTATTTATTTGAGAAGAAGAAAACAATGATTTTGTAATTAGTGTGTTATGTTGTAAGAAAAGACTCATGTATGTATCTAGTTTACAAAGAATACTAAAATATTTGGTCCTTTTGGATTTTATTCCTTATAATCATACCAATGTAATTGATATAAGACACTAAATCTAGGCTTTCTGGGGTCTGTTTTCTACAGTTGCTATCAAAAGATGTCTATTGGAAACCTTGGGAACTATATTTAGGAAAACATTGGTTAGAGAACATAAAGCTATGATATAATGGAAAGATAAGTATATAAGAACATCCTATAATTTATTTAAGATATATATTATGTGGGTTCTCCTAGAAATAAATCCCTATATGGATACTACAAGTGGGCGTGGTTGTATCACAGATGTATGTAGAAGAAACAACTATGAAAAGGTGTGTCGGTCCAGAATCGATGTAACCTCTTACATGACAACAAGCCTTATTACACACATGGTTATACACCCTCGAGGGATATTATTAAGATAATTCATAATTTATTTAAAAATAATTGTGCATTATTTTAATAGACAACAACAATGAATGACCAAGGATAAACCCTAGACCAAGGAAGTACCTATTTTAAAATAAAACATATGATATATTTATATATTAATGTTGTATTAAAAACCTTAGTTAAATGGCTATTTAGTGATTAAAATTATTTAAAGGATGTCAATAATTTTTATTTTGGAAATTATATTATCATTGTTCTTGAAAAGGAAAAAATGTATATCGGGTGAAAACCCATAGAATCTAGAAATGCCTTGAGACTTGAACCCATGACAGAAGAAAAATAAGGGTTTGACGCCAAACACTGACCTATGAAATTTCCTAGTTAATATGTCATTGTTTTTATTGAACAATTTTATTAATAGATAATGATGATAAATCAGTAGTGTTTTTTATTAGGTTTATAAATTATTATATTAACCATACTAGTTTGGGAGAATAGTTAGAGACAAATAGTTAGACTTATCACTATTTTATGGGTATAATGATCCTTTAAAAATATTGTTTAATTCTCTAGGTGTTAAAATTTATTTATTTTGGACGACTAGAAAAATGTTTGATGAAAAAAAGGATAAAATGGTGTTTATAGAAATATATCAAGTATGTATACATAGTTAGAAATATAATTACCCAACATTAGGAAAATGACTTAGAAATAAAATTTTGTCCTAACACATTAATTTTGGTTGAACTGATGACCTTTTAAATCATCATGGATTTATGGATTTGAGGCCCTAAAATTTCTATTGATAGTAATTTTTTTTATTGATGAACTCAATCACTCCCTATAGATAATTGTAATTTTTCTCCAATTACACATCTATACTTACCACTAGTATTTTCCTACTTATAGACTTAGTCATATATTCATCCATGTAACCTTTATACTTCCTATTTCCTCTTTTTTAGAAGATGTTTTATGAACCCTTCTCTTGATTTGGGATTTAAAACATAGGAAATAAAAAACAGTATATTACAAAGAACGATTTTAAATTGCGAGGAATAAATTTTATTTTGGTAAGGAGAATGTAACACCACAATAATATAAAGTAGGAACATTGTATTCGATAGTGAGTATGACAAGAAACACCAATAACACAAGGGAATAAAATATCCCAAGAATTTATAATATATTTAAAATTTTAAATAAATTCAATATATTTTATATATTGTAATTCACATGATACTGTGTTAGCATGCGACATATGCAAAAATGATTTTCTTCAATGGCTTGCGTTATATGTAAGACCGAGTTTTACCGCACAATAATTTATTATTAAAATATTATTATTTAATTAGATATAATAAACTAGTAATTATGAATAGTTTTAAATAAATTATGAAAATATATGGTTTAAATAACTAATTTATTGGTTAAAAATTAATTAGAAATGAATATAACAACCAGTTGAAAATAAAGGGAATATTTTATAGAAAATTATTTTTATGCTCACAAAGCTGTTTTACCCTAAAAAATTAAATTAATTACAATTAGAGATTAATATAAATGTATTATATATATATATTATAATCAATATATTATTTTTTATATTCATACAATATATTTTATAATCCTAAGATAACCACAAACCTAATTTTACACATAAAATCATATATTTTTATAAAGGCATCTTTACCACCATTGAATAGGGAACCTATTTTAAATCCATTATTTGTAACTTTTATAAATATTATATGTCAAAATAAACTTCATATTTTTAATATAAATATAAAAATTAGGTTCGGGTGATTTTTTGGTATTTTTCTGTTTCGTTTCACTTTTTAATGAATAGTGAAAAAATGAATTTGAGTTCAAATCTGCCTTTTTATCTAATTTATTTATAATTTCAAATTACATTTTAAATTGTTTTTAAAGATTAATAATATAAATTTTTTATCAATTAATCCAATTTATTTCATTTTAATCAACTGAACTTTTAAATTGACTATAAAAACATAGAAACTTTTCGGACGTTTTTACATCAAAAACCTGCTTTGTTGTCTCAACTACGAGATTATATTTAAATTAATTACTATAACTTATATGATTGGAATTTTCAAAATGGATTAAATATTTTGAATAATCATAATTTATAATTTCAAATAAGTTAAACTTATTTTTTTATACCAAAGTGATTAGTGAAATTAATTAAAATTAATTAAAATAATTAAGATAGAATTAAGCTTAATAAGGGACAAACCCTTATTCTTAAGGGCCCAAATGACCTAGAAAATTATCCAAGATCCATTTTTATGGACTTATTTATACTATATCCCAAATTTTCTTGAAATTTTACAATTATGGGAGCTACTTTCATTGTGAAAAACCTGTAGGCAATTCCTCTTTCAAAATATTACAAGAGTGCCACTCCTCCTCCACTATAAAAGGCCTCTTCTCATACCACATCCTCACACATATCAATCCACTTTTTCATGACCAATATCTATAAAAAAATATTTTTTAAACATACCTACCCTCATATTATATCCTCCACTTAGGAAAAAATCCAACCAAGAAGCCCCTTTGGTACAAATGAAAAAGAGTTACCTGAATAAGCGGTAACAAACTTCATCAAGATTTGGAGATTTATTTCCATTCTCCACTCCTTAAAATATATTTACTACAAACTTATAAATTAAAAATATTATCCTAAATATACTTGGATGTTGTTATGAGAAGTTTTAAACCTAATCTTACACACACTCTCATCTAACGGGTAACAAACATACTGTTTGTGTGACAGGTGAACTACCACCTCACGAAATGATGATTATTTATTCTTACTTTTCCACCTCACATGGTGGTAATTTTTATGGAAAATATATTCATATATTTTATATATTAAAATTATAATTTCTTTATTCTTCTGAATATTTTATATAGAACATGCCTTTATACTTTCCATCTTCTGGGAATATGATAACATCATTTTGAGGAAGTGTGGACTATCGCCTCCTTAAAGCGATGTGATTCTTTCACGCTATACATGGAACATATTATGAATTATTTTAATAAAAATTTATAAAATATATGAAATATATGTGATAATAAAATTATAATATACTTATGTATCATTTACTTTTCATTATTTTAATATGAAAAAGAAATGAAAGCAGCATTCATGTGTACGTACGACCTACCGTCTCCAAGAATGATGCATTTCATTTATTGTCTCCAAACTATAGAGAATATTATAAATACATATGTAATGGATATATATATGATAATTACATAATGGTTTAAATTATGTATATGATGACTTCATTATCCATGTAATAGGAACAACAAAAAATAAGTCAAAACATTCTTGAGAAAACTGGGCAATTTACACCCGCAATAGTGAAAAGAATGAATGATTATTAACAAATAAGTTCTATGATATTATAAGAAGATGATATATGATATTAGAAATATTATTATGGTTATTTTCTAAGTTATTAACATGTTTAAGCCTCTTATAAATTAGGTTAATGGACGTTCATCTAAAATAAAACATAAGGTAAGGGATTCTTATATCACTTTTCTTTTTGTGAGGTATACTCCATTAACACCACTTAATTATTTTGTGTGGTGTACCAAATAACAATTATTATATACTATATCATGAATTATTTCATATTCATGGTCTTTAAGTTCTTTATTTATATATTATTACTCTTGGGTTTTCCAATTCACCTGTTACCATCTTTGTAAGGGATTTTCATCTCACTTTTAACATCTGTGAGAGAAATGTCATGTTCACCACTTAATTGTTTTGTGTGGTGTATATAATGCCCATTTAGAAATATTATATCATGAATTATTTTATCTTTATAATATTTAAATCTCTCGTTTATATTATTCCTTCACGAGGATTATTATTTAAAATGTTATAAAGTGGTTTGGGATACTTTGGGAGGTTTAATGATTATTTTTTCAATAATAATTCCAATGATCTTTCAATTGTATTTATATTATAGGAAATTATATGAACATTGTTAAATAAAACCTTTAATTTTCTTATCCTATAGTTATTCATGACATTTTTCAAGTATTTGTACAATTTTTACACTCATTGGTACCCAAAATGTTTAATAAAACATTGCTAAGAAAATCTGGCTTTATTTATCTCATTATCCGGAGAAGCTGTTTTCTTCTAAAAAACCAGTTTTCTAAAAAGTCTTTAAAAATGTATTTTAACCTTTTTAAAATGATTTATTAAATATATTTATACCCTTTTTATCTTTTCCCAATTTTTTCATAGGAATATTCATAATAATTTCCGAATAAAAAATTTTTCGAACATTTTTACCATGAAAAAGGAATGTTATTTTTACCTCAGATGGAATATAAGAATTTACCTACCGTCATTTCTTGGAAGATTCATTTTCACATTTAAAATTTTAATTTTTAAATAAAATGGTTTCAAAAGTTATTTTCAGAGAATTGTTTTCAAAACAAATGGATATTTTCCTCAAGAATGTTTTTAAAATATATTTTTATTCATCTACATCAAGAACCTTTTATTTTAATCCACTTGGGAAATATTATACTGATACCATACTTAATATTCCACTGGATGGATTATGATTGATTTCACCAAGGATAATATTCACAATTACTTCCTTGATTCCTTTGTTAGTCACCCTAGAAATATTAAATTTCTTATGATCACTGAACATTGAATTTACACATATTATCCATATAATTTAAAATGTATATGTCCATTTCCAAAACCATATACAACTTTTCTTATGATGTATACTTTGAAAGTAATTTTATCATGTTTGGAAATATTGATAAATCCTTACCTTCTACTCCATATGTATATTTGATATGGCACATTATTAAATCGATTATTTGATATGTGAGGAATACTTTGTACATGTGCGGCATGGGTGGGGCCTGGTTGTAGATATCTTCTTGATGCATCGGTAGTCTCATGGGATGAGTTAGTTGGCCAGCTGATTTAGACGTGTTTTTACCCAATATGTTAAACTATGTTGTAAAATTTGTTCACAGTCCTAGTTCCATGTTCCTAGGAAGCATGCCATCCAATAATTAAGAACTTACCTTTTTTAGTTTCAGTTATTATACATCCATGATATTTTGTGTTTACATATCTAAGGATGTATTTAATTTTTTGTTAATTGGTTAAATGAAATGTGTTTTAGTTTTGTACCTTGTCATATTTATTTTTCCGTATCTAGTTATTTGAATTTCATGTGTTTCCAATTATTACATTTCCATACTGTTTATGCACTTCCATTTTGGTTTTTGATTACATGGAATTTGTATTTAGTTATTTACCTTTATGTATTTACTATTCTAATTGATTTATTTCTGCTACTGTTATACTTTACACTAACTGGTCATTTGAGATCACCCTTATTCTGTTTCCTTTCATAAGAATCCATGAAGTATACTAATAAAAATATTCAAGGATACACTAGATGTAATAGAGTTACTATCCTCAAAGTTATTTATTTTGGAAGAATAAAACAATTATATTGTAATTAGTGTATTATTTTATAATACAAGACTCATGTATGTTTATGGTTTACCAAGACTACTTAACTGTTCAATCCTTCAAGATTTGTTTCCATGTAATCATACCAATGTAATTGATAGTAGACACCGACTCTGGGCTTTCTGGGGCTGGGTCACTATAATTTTTATGAGATGAAAAATCTGAAAATGATTAAATATTTAAAGTGAGATAATTATTCTAAAAAGAATGAGTTTTTTACAGAACCCATTTGAGGTTGGTTTTTGGAATGATATGGCATATTTTTAAACATGAAATTGTGGATGAATGAATTGATTGATTAAATGAAATGATTTTATTGAATTCAATGGTATCTACAAGTATGATTGATTACCTTGAAGCACATGGGAGTCTTGGTAGTTAGGAAGAAAGATATGAACTCTAATTAAACTAAGATCTAGAAAAGTAATGATGCTGAACATGAAAAAGATATCTTTTTAGATGGAGGTTTATTCTTTGTGATTCTCTCTTATTCCCCCAGTCTTGTTAATATAGGGTGTGTGTGCACACTTATATCTATATTTCACTGAGAATGTATAGAACCTTATGATTGGTACTAAACCCAGGTGTTCAGCCCATTTCATTGGTATTTAAAATAGATAAAAATTATTTATACATTAAAATTTTTATTAAATGATTTAATCATGTCTATTTTTAAAGTAATGCTTAATTTATTCCTTTTTCACAAAGATGCTTGTAACGACATATTTTAATTTAAATTTACTTTAAAACATATTTAATTATTATCCATTTAAATGTTTTATCAAAATTTTTTTGATATAAACTTTAAAAATATTTAATTCACATTTTATTTAAAATTGAGAAATATTGGTTTAATTGTTATTGATTTCTTATAAAATTCATGGTTAGATCATAGTGGTATATTTTTCCCACACCCTATGTTTTTCTTTAAGTATTGGTAGATTTTCTTACGCCAGGTATATGAAAAGGAAAATAATTTCTTAGAGTTGGTGTATGATCTTGATTAGTGGGAGACCATGGGAGAGGTGAAAAAATAGTGGGGTTTGTGGACAACTTGTTGGACATTGTTATATGGTGTCAATATATACATGTTTTTATCCAAATATTTTATTGACATGTCAATTTTGAGACATTTATTAATTTACATGTGAATTTTTTATCTCCTGATGAGTGTGTATCACACTATGTGTTTAATATTTTATATCCATTATATTGTCTTGATAATTTATACTAGTGAGGAAATTTTTACCTCTTGATTTTTTGATTCATATTTATTAGTTTCCAACTTGTGTGGATCAGGAACTCCCTTTGGTCTATGATAGATATAATGGAAGATACTTTTAAAACATAAATATTACATCTTAATTGCTGAATATTCATTACAATAAATAACAATACATGTCAAAATTATTTAGGTCTAGTGCCTATAGAATCTTGGTCACATAAACAACTGCTTCATAGGGGAACTATATCTTCTCGGACTAAGTTCTTTATATTTATCACCTTTCATAGAATTATCATACACAAACCATTCTTCATAACCGGGGGATGAAAACATAATAAAGGGTGATCTCAGATTCTTAATAAGGGTAAATAAATGAGATAATTGTAATCACATAAATATAATATTAGAATAAGGGTATGAACATAAAATTTGGAGAATATTATTTACATATAATTCATTATAAATATTATTCATGGAATAAATTATGGTAGTTTATAAGACATGAGTCATAAAGAAATCAAAGAACATGATCCATGAGATCATAAAATTGTCATAAGTCATATATTATGAAATACACATAAGCAAAAAAATAACTTATGTTAAGGATACCCACTAAGACAATCATAATATGTTAGGCTTGGGATAACCACCAATTTACCTACTTTAGCTTAGGATAACCTCTCTTATACCCTGTTTTGAGTATGTGATAACTTCTTGTGTACTATCTTTCGGGATTGAGATAACATATCGATTTCCGTATTTAGATTATAAAACATTAATCATTACTCAATGCATTGGGGGAAAAATAGTTCAATCCCATCAAAAAATTAAAATCATACATATCTATTCCACAAGATAATAAAACATTAATCATATCAGAACCCATGAAAAAAATGGGTTTGATAATATTTTCATCATAATATAACTCATTAAAAAGAAGTGGACTTCATAAACATTATGACATCATATTCATAAACCATACAATGAATGACTAAGTATTTTATCATTGGATCATATCCCCAGTAAATATTTTAGTATCAAAAATGGAAGTATTCATAGATGTAAAATGATTTTTAAAGATCACTAGGAACATTTATTTTGGAAAATACAGATTCCATTTTAAACTCACTTATTTAAAAAAGTACAATTACAAAGGAAAACATTTTCTTTTAAAGTAACCTTTTAAAAATGAAAGATAAAATTCCAGGAAAATATTATTCATTGTAGTAGTAAAAGATGATAATGTTATATAAGTTAAGAAAATTATTAATTCTATAATTGTTTTAGGAAATTTCAGAAAGTACCTAATTTGGAAAATGAATAAAAGATTACTTTCAAACTATTTTGTAATAACTAAAACATTGGTAAAAGTGAATTTGAAAAAATACAGGATAATAGTAAAAAACCATCTTGATTTTTTTTTTAAAAACATGGACATGGAAGAGAAATATTTTCCAGTAGAGACTTAAATATAAACATTCATGAATAATGAGATGATTTTGAAAGAAACCCTTACCTAAAATGTTATCCTTCCTCATTAACCTTCGAACCCCATATTATTATGGAGTCACCCTGTATATCCTTCCTTATTAAACCTAATTATAGTCGTTTGTGGATACCAATTCTTTTAGAACATGTATAAGGATTTATAGAAGAGGAATGGGCAGGGTTTAGTAGAGCTGTATAGCTTAATGTGTTATAATAAAGTGAGGGAGGAGGTTCTATTTTATAATTGAGGTGAGGGGAACTATTGGAATTTAATAAAAAAATTAAAATATGATAAGACTATTCTAGATATAGATGTAAAGACCCAACCCACTAGGGCTACCTAGTTAGTGGAACCTCAAGCTACAACAACCCTAAACTCATCTCTAATAGGGCAGACTTTGGTGACATGTTCCAAAAAGGAAAAACAAAAATTGGAAGATTTTTCCCAATATACCTATATGAATGCACCCAATTGTCTTTAGGAGGATGTGTATATGAATAATAAAATATATATTAACATCTATAAATAAACCATTAATTCAAAAAATAGTAGGTAATACGTTAGTGTACAACAAAATATTACCAAAGTGTAAAAGGAGAAAAATATACATAATAAAAAATTGAATTCCCAACATTAAAAAACTAGAAATTAAGAAAGATAATAGATCCCATCTCTTGATATCCATGCGAGACCACCATATGTGGTCAATAAACCCAGATACCACTATGATCCACTGTAATCACCACTAATATGTCCTTCGTCTGTATAAGACATTGCACGTGTGGGAAAATACAATGTAGGGGTGGATATATACAACCTAGTAGAACACCCAAAAAACTCAATGGGAGTTATAAAAATATAAAAAAGTAAGATCAATCCAAAACAAGGTGGAAATGAAACCCCATAGATAAACATATATATATTCACATAAAAAAATATTTATGATAGATAAATGGGATCTCCATATCACAACCCATCCAAATTCGATGAGTAATCCTACATAACAATAAGCCCATCACTAATTCCAATCATGAAATTTAACCTCACGAAAATATGTGTAGAGGGACCCTATCCTAGTAATTATGCTCCATATTCAAGGGAGTCAGATATCACATGGACAACCTGTATGCTTCCAGACTTTGAAGACGGGGGAGTACCACTCCACTATATTAGGACTTGTGCCTATGTAGGCGATTATTATGCTTATCTATGTGAGGAATATATGGAACCAGTGCCCTAGTGTGATAATGGAGTATGAAACTCGACATCTCATTGAAATTATGGGGAACCTTCTCCCTGGTTCAACATGGGAGTACTCAACTGGGAATCTCACTGATGATCATACCCTGATCACTGCCATCATTAGGCATCATCTAAATAAATGTTATGAATAAAAGTTATTACATCGTATCTTGAATTATTTAATGAATTACACCATCATGATCTAAATGAAAACAACTCAAGATAATCTACTCTTGGGATAAAATCTAAGCCCAAACAAAATACATTCTAGAGAAAGAAGATGAAGGATGGAACACACGGTGTGTTATGGGGTCCACACATCGTGTGACCCCACCACTTTTCCTGGACGTGTTCTCCTATGAACTAGTATTGGAATCCATATCATTATACACATAATGTATGGATAATAAATGGAATGTGTCAGGCATATGGGGTCTTCACATGCCATTATGGTAATGCCTAGGTACCATCCCATTCTAATGTACTCCTGGAGTACATGATGTGTCCGACTGCATTGGGTTCTAGACGTGTTCTAGCTAGAACTCAGGTTAGGCACCTAGGTAGGGCCACTCATTGTGTAGGTATGACCACATGAAATTTGATTCTTACCTTTTTCAAAAACCATATCACCACAACAAGGGGGTGAAATGTCATGTGTCATTCATACTACATAGTGTGTAGTTTGATTTTTCATAGGAATTATAGATTCCTCATGTGGATCTCTAGATACACCTTCATTAGTAATTTAATTATTGTTCAACCACACAGAATCTATGTTAATCACCTACAACCATTAATTCTGGACCTTTAGTGGTTCAAAATTCGAATCTGACAATCACCTCAAAGTCCATAACACTCCCAGTCACTGTCCAGATGCCTTTTACTCGATCCCATCACCCCTACGATTCCAAAATCCATGAAGTATCACCAACATATATCATCATTATTTATCCTTATTCAAACCATTTATCCATGTTTAAATAATTCTACTACACTGAATATGGGGTTTTGATCATGCTCGAGCATGTCCCAAAAAATTCGAATCATGACCCCATAGGACAACACTAAAGAATGTGATGAAGGGATAGGGGAAAAACACAAGAATAGTGGTGAAATCATCATTGGAAAAGTGTTCTTGGAAAATAGTCATAGATCAAGGATATCTAGGTTTAGAACATGGAATAAAACTATTTAAATAGAGTGAAACAATTTAATTCACTAATGTACCAATCCAAAGGTAATGAAATTGAAAAAAATAAAAAAAATAGGTCAAATCCATGATTTTATGATTAAAATAAGAGGGAGGAAACCATGACTGTAAAGTACTACCTCGGTTTGGACTGATAGTTTTTGAATAAAATATATTCAGTAATGTGTGGATCCTTATTTGTTCCCTTCCTATTGATCTGTCTTGATCCAATCTCTCATCATTCTTCGATCTCAATCTACCAACGTAGAATGTAAAATCTCCTCTCAGTTCTCCCAGGGTTTAAGCGATTAAAACTAGAGAATTATTAAAATGAGTAATATATAGAGTATTTTAGGTCACAGGTTATTAAAATATAAATATAAATTTAATTATTATTTTAATTAAATTCTCTGGTAACTACTACCTCAACCATATATCGGGTGTCGACTAACCTTATGCCGCACCTTGGGTAAAACCTGTATTCCACATTCAAACATGGTCTCATATTTCTGATCTCAGGAACCATTTTGGAGATATTCCATTTTCAAAAAAAAATCTTACATCTAATGTTAATATAATTAATATTTTTATAATATTAATCCATGGCTCACTGGTCTACAAAATCTTGTGTTGTCTCAATGCCATACTGTAAAAATATTTCATAAACTATTTCAATGTCTTACAAGAGAAAAATAGGTTCACTACAATATTTACACATTTAAGGATTCTCATCCTAGAAAAGCACATGCTAAAAAAATGGTGGGGTTACTAAGTATACATCTAGCTCTACATCTCCCAGGAGCACTCTTGCATGCTCTCATGTTTCCATAACATCCGAACCAAGGGAATGGTTTATCCTTGCAAGATCATATCCTGTAAATCCTCAACCACCACCGAGTACTCTATGAAGGTGGATCTATTCTCAATATATAGATATCCCTAGATAATAATTTATTTAGGATCGAGAATGTATCTCATCTGATACGACACATGTATGACATAATTCACCCACTCTAACTGTGGGGGTAAGGCTAGGTGGTAAGCACCCTATCCACCCCCATATAATCTTGAAAAGATATGTGAACCTTAGATATAGCTTGAATCCCTGACCAAAACTCTGAAATCATCATCCTAGGGATACTATAAAGAAAACATGACCTCCTAGTTAGAACTCCAAGGTCCTACAACATTTATTTGTGTAACATTTCTATCATCTTTAGGCTATACTAATATTCTTACAGATCACTTGGACCTTCTCCGTCATCACCTTCACCATCTCTAGACCAACTAGATATTTCATTCCAATATCAGTCCAACACAAGGTTGACCTTAAAGGTCTTCCATACAAGTCCTTTAAAGGTTATATGATGATCGTAGAGTGATGGATATTATTATAAGAAAACTATACCAATGGAAATAGATCCTTATAGCTCCATATGAAGTCCAAAACAAAATCCCTCTGCATATCCTCTATCACCTGGATAGTGTATTCGGTATTCCCATCCATAATTGGATGAAATTTTTTACTCATACTCAAATGGGTCATGAATTTTTCCTATAATCCTATCCACAACCATGACATAAACCAAGCCTCTTAGTCAGATACAATCATTAAGGGTACCCCATTGTGTTAGATGATCTCTCACTTTTACAACCACATCAAACCCTCCACCAAACCCTACTCCCTGATAGAAAGGAAGTTTTCCAATATCATAAGTCGATAAACTACCAACCAAATGGAATCATGAACTCTCACTATATAAATAATCCATATCTTGAATTACATGGATATATTATCCCATTTCCACTCCAGGATCTCAAGAGGCTGTATCAAACCTACCAATATCTAGTGCTCATCCATCACTTATTACAATTTGAGACACAGAGAGGAAAAACTAATAATACTCAACCTAATTGTAGACCACCAAAATAGCCATTGATGTCCCCTATACCTCTTCTCTACAATGGGATGTAAAATTAAAGGAGAAGTATGAAACTCCTTCTACACCTCCTCTCACATCACGAACATAACCACCATCTGTCCCTAATAATGATAATGTGTTCCCCTTATTTAGAAAATCCATCTGTTGAATCTCTTGAAGATATTTTGTGATAGAGAGCCTCATAGTTGATGTCTCTCAATTGAACCTCCCTCACTTGCTAGAGAAGTGGAGGAGGAAACACCATCAACTAAAGATAAGTTGTTCCCCTCTCTTCCACTAGGGTCAACTGTAAATAATTCAACTTCTTAGATGACTCATCCACAAAATGAGAAAAATACTTCCTACTAAGGGATAATTTATCCACATTTCCCTTCCCATTAGTATAGACTATCTTGAAGTCATACTCTTGCAAAAAATCAAACCAACGCCTATCTCTCAGGTTTACATATATTTTCTTAAAGATATACCTAAGACTCTGACGGTCTAAGTTAACAACAAACCACTCTACTAAAATATATCACCTCCACATCTTCAGAGTAAATACTACTAATGTTGAATATAGGAAATGAGTTATGTAGTTGTACTCATGGGGTGTAAATTTCCATGACCTATATATGATCAGCATCTTCCTCTGCATCAACAAATATCAAAGCCCATCTTCAGAGGCAAAAAAATAAACTATATACTCCATTCCCATATCTGGTAGTAACAAAGTAGGAGAACTAGTCAGCCTCAACCTCAACTTCCCAATGTCTCCCTAACAATTCTCAGTTCATATAATCATCTACCTTTTCCATGTCATATAGGTCAAAGGGGATTCTATTATAGAAAACCCATGTATGAATATCCTTTAGTACTCTTACAATCTAAAAAGCATTGCACCTCCAACATGCTCTTCGGTGACTCCCAAGAAACCACTGCATAAATCTTTTCCATGTCCATTTCTAGTCTATGCCTAGAAATGACATTCCCCATGAATTGAAACTCACAGATATATAATAATAACATCAATATATTACCATAAATCTAGTGCTCCTAAAAATATTGTAGGACCATCATTAAGTTCAATGCATGCTCCACCTCTGATGAAGAGTATTTGAGTATATCATCAATGAAGACAACCAAAAATTGGTCCAAATATAGAATGAATATATGGTTAATAAAATCCATGAACACAATGTGGAATTCATCATAATGAAAGGAATTACTAGAAAATCGTATTGTTCATAGTGACATCAGAATGAAATATTTAAAATACCATCCTCGTGAGCCCTCAACTGGTGGTATACAAACCTTTGATCGATCATTGAAAACCAACTAGTGCCATGAAACTGATAAAATAGGTCAAAAATACTCATCAAGGGAACTTTTTATTTATCATTTTCTAGTTTAGGTGATAATAATCAGCAAAAATCTGCAATATCTCATCCACATTTTTCATGAAGAAAACTAGGGCTTCCCAGGAGAAAACCCTAGGTATGATAAATACCATCTCTTTAAGGTCCACCAAATACACCCTCATCTACTAGATCTTTGTTGGGGACATTAAATATGTCATATAATATATCAATATGGTATTTGGGTGAAATCCAATGGAGAATTCTATATCCACCTTATATGTAGTCCCGAAATATCCTCAGATAAGGCATCCATAAATTCCTCCACTTCTAAAGGAATAAAAATTCCTGAATAAAATGTTGTTCTAAGTGGTAAACTCTCCAACATATGGGTGATGGGTTGTATCCACCTTCTCATAAGACCCACTTTCTCAACCATGTGTTCACTCTCACCAGAAAATTAGAATCTTGTCCCATATATCTAAAGGCATATGACCTACCTGAATTGAAAGTCATTCTAGGATCAAATCATGGAAAACTAGTACATACCTAAGATAAAATCAAATGGGTTCATCATGGTTACTAATATGTCACATGTGAAACTATATTTGACTAGAAATATCTCTCATTTTTAGAAGATGAGTGATATCGAAGAATCTATCCTTGTAGGAACCTTTATCCATAACTATTGGGAAAAAGACTCTACTAGATTCCCCAAATCTAGACATATGAATAAGGAGATAAAAGATTAAATTGCACATTCTTTAATAGTAATATAGAAAGAGAAGAGTAAACACCCATTTAACCTCATATCATCTCATGTGCAACATTTCCATTTCTCTCTATTGCCTACAAATTCCCATGGCCCCGACCACTAGCTCCTCCAGCCTGATATGGTCCACTTGTTGGTGGTGTTGGAGGGATATTGAAACTCCATCCTTCATCAAATACTCCACACTCCATATATACTCTTACTCCTTTTCTATCACTACCTTTCTATGGGCCATCATCGCCATAAAAATAAGATCCCAGATCAAGGTGATTCCTCTGTCGTGGGGGTCCATCCACTGTCTGCTTGTCCTCCTCTACATAAAAGGTTGAGAAATCATGAGTTAAGTGACCTCACATATTTTAAAGATAAAATTTCCCCTCTATATGATAATTGGATCCCATATATCATTCCTGAGACATAGATACTTGTGTCTTAGTCTAATAATTTGAATGAATCCGCTTTTGAGATATGAACATATGATTCCTACTATCTCATATAAATTACTCAGCCACATGATGCCCACCGCTGAATCTAACCATTTGGAGATCCTATTCTAGGAAGTTACCCGTCACCAAATCCCACTCTAGAACTCTTGTATAAGTGGGTTAGCATAATGAAACCACACTGTCCAAATTTATCTACAATGACCATGCTTGAACTTACTCATTTGGAAGAATACATCTCATACCATATCAAGTGAGTACCGTGTATGGTCGGTGAAACTAGTGGTGTAATCATCCACTAGAATATAAACCTGATATAGTTCAAGAATCTCTTGGATCTAAACTAATTTCAGGCATAAAGGATGACACCTCTCACAAAAATTTTTTTGGATGCCATTCCATGAGAGTGTTTTCTCACCATGGGTCTTCATAACCAAATTCCACCGGCACCTAGCTACTCCATGAAAAATACTGGCTACCAATGAAACCATCTAATTTGTTTGGGTTTGAACTATCCCAATGAATCAAACCAATGACTCAATCCAATACTCTACTGCCTTGGAATTTGGACCATTGTGGAACCTCAGTGGTATCAAATGCTGGAAGAAAAATGTTCTAAGACAACATGGATCATATGCCTGAACTATCAGTGCTAACTGCTACACAATAGGTGGGGGTGCTTATAGATTCCCACCAAGAGGAAACACATCCTGGGATGGCCCATTAACTTTGGCCTCATCACTCATTGAATCATATACATGATCTTGAATCGATATCCTGGCTGTATGTCTTTGATGAGGCATATTAAAATTAATCAACACATACCACAATCATATGAGAATATATATGGGGAGATGACTCAATAAGCACATTCAAATGAAAAAATCATATATGTTGAAAGTTACATAGTTCTATTTTACTAATGTCCTTGTATTCTGAGTCTATAAGTAGGTAGTCAATGTCATGGTATATGGATATATCTGATGCCACATCAACAATGGGTTCAATGGATGAAAACTATACTCAAGACAACTCCACACTATTTCTGTATGTTCCAAAACAATCATCATAAAGGGAAAACTCTAAACACCAACTCAAGGGTGAACTTCTCTGATACCACTCTGTAATGACACAACCCATCGGGGCCCACATAATCGGTGGATGTATGATATAACCCCAACCCACCTCTAATAGGCCAGGGTCTAGAAATAGTCACAAAGAATCCATAACTAAAATTGGATGCATTTTCCCAATTTACCAATATACACACACCTAACCACATTTATCTAGAAGTGCACATAAATAATAATAAAATATAGTAACTTATTGAGATAAACCTTTTATATAATAAACTCTAGAGAATAAATATAAGAAAAAAAAATAAAATAAAAGTGTAAAAGTGGAAAAATACATAACCACCTTAAATAATGTCCCAACTTGAAAACAATTGGAAATGAGGAAAGTTAAGAGATTATGTCTTCTGGTATCGAATCCTAACCACCGTACATGGACAAAAAACCAAGGTATCACAATGATCCATTGTAATCACTATCAATCTATCCCTCTTATGCATAATACATGAGGCATTTGGGAAATTCCCTTGTCGGGGTGAGTATATAAATACACAATAGGACACCCTAAATACTGAAAGGGAATGAAAGAGAGATAAAAAAATTTTCAGATCAACCCAAAACAAGAGGGAAACAAAACCCAAAAGATACACATAGATATATGGATATAAATAACCCCAAACGAGAGTTAAATGGTATATCCATCTAATTTTCCAACCAAAGTCGATGAGTAAGCCTAAAACTATAGAACTCTAATAATAATGCCCAGAAAAAAGCACAACCTCACTAATATTTGTGTATAGGGGCCCGCTACATGTAAATTCACTCTACAGCCCAGGGAGCTACATATCTCGTGGAGGACCCACACCATATTGGATCTCAAAGCTGAGGGATTACAATGCCATATATAGAGGACATGCACCCATGTATGGGAGTACCATCTCTATCTTTATAAAGAATATGAGGAACCTGCTCCCTAGTTTGACAGGTGAGTAATGGAACTAGCATCCCTCTGATAGTATGGAGAGCTCATGTCCAAGTGCGGCAGGGGAGTATTGACCCAGAAATATCATTGATGATCCTTACCTGATCACTACCATTATCGAGTTTGACCAAAAGAAGTGTCATGATCCAAAAATGTTGCATCATATATTTAATTCCAAAACTATGTCCACCATCACACTCTACATTAAAAAACAATCAAGATAATGTACTCATGAAGAAAAATGTAAGTCCAAATAAAGGATATATAAGGGAATAAAGTTGAAGTATGAAATATATTGTTTGTAAGGGGGTCCACATGGCGTATTACCCTGCCTCTTCAACTAGTTGTGTTCTAATCTCCACATAGAGTGGAATAAATTTCATTTTACATGGTTTTTATAGGCTATAAAAATTTTTTCTCATCTAATCTCTACGTTACCATGCCCTCCTTCCCATATCTAGGTACAAGCTCATACCCATGTACTCTTAAAGTACACAATGTGTCTAACCGCATGGGGTCCTAGGCATGTGATAATAGCAACATGGATCAGACACCTAGGTAGGGTCACATGAAGTGTGGGTCCTACCACATGGTGTGTGATCCCTAATATTTCCCCAAAACCTAATACTCTAACCCAAGGGGATACACATCGTGTGTTATTCCGACTACACATCGTGCAATCGAGTTTTTCACAAAAATTTTATATCCTTTATGTGGATCTCCAGATCCACCTTATCCATCACTTTAATCATCAATAAAATACCCCAAACAAATGGGAATCACCTCTAGCCATCAATTACTTCCCTCTGGTGGAAAGAAATTGGATCCTGGTGATCCTCATTAAGTCTGCAATGCCATATGTTTGCCTATAATGGCTTGCTGATAGATCTCGTCTCCCATACGGATCCAAGATACATGGGGCATAACCAAAATCCTATATATTTCCTTGATATTTCTAAAAAACACTGATATTTATGTATTTTTTCCAACTAAAACATATCCATGGGTTCGATCATGGTCGAACCCACCATGAAAAAGTCAAACCATGACCCCGTCAACCAACGATGAAGAAAAAAATGATCTTAGAGGGGAAAAGCACAAGATAAAAGGTTTAATCGTCATTTTCCATATGTTTATTGTCAATAGTCATATATTGGGTTTATCTAGGGTAATAACCTTGCATAAAATGATTTAACATAAATAATGTAATTTAATTCACTAGTGTGCTCATGTTTTATAGAATGATTTAGATTGATAATTGGTGAAGAAAATGTTTTCCACTAATGCAGGGATCCTGGTTCATTCATTTCCTATTGATCCACCCCGATTTGATCTCTCATCATCCTCTAATCTCAATCTTCTAATGAAGAATGTCAGAGACCCTCTCAATTTTCCTAGGGTTTAAGAATCTAATCCTTTAGAATTATTATAATGAGGTACATATAAGAATTTATATCATGTTTTTTAAAGTAAAATTAATAGATTTAATTATTTATTTTAACTTAATACACTACAAATGACTATCTCAACAGGACATCCATAACTGAAATGTTTTACTTGTCTTGAAATAAAATATTACAAAGTTCATAATCTCATCCAAATGGCCAGAAAATTCCATATAAATGAATATTAGATGATTATGGATTAAATAAACTCATATAATAAGAATTGGACAAGTGTAACTGTTATTTTATAATCCTTATTATTTTATTTTTATCTTTAATTCCTCTCTTGAACCCTTACCCGTTTAATAAAAATTACACGATAACTATTAATATTCACAAAAAAAGGGAAATATTTACTAAATGTTTATATCCTAATTAAATATATTGAATCCATTTTTTAAAATTCAAAACACTAAAGTGGTAGAAGTTAATTTATAATTAAAGTGTTAAAATGAAAAGAAAAATATTTTTTAAAAAAAATCTCTTTTAAGAATAAAATGTTTTTATACTAAATTCAAGTATAAAAATTATTCAAGAAACACTATTTTAATTATTATAAATCAACAATAACTAATGAAAATTTGAAAATAATACAAAATAGAATTTTACTTTTTAAGTACCTAAAAATAAAATAAAAGTTTCAATAAAAATCATTATTTTTTACTATTCATTAAAAAATAAATATTTTCAGAAAATTATAAAAAAAACTTACAATAATTTTAACAAAATGAATTAGAAAATTTAAAGAATATTTGATTTTTTTTATAAAAATTCAATAAATTATTTATAATATTCACTCATAAAATCAGAGAAAACTCTTTTTTGATTAAAACATAGTTTTGAAGAATAAAATTACTTTACTAAAAATTGAGTGATTATTTTATAATAATTTACCTATACATTTATATTGAGTATTAAATTTATATTTATGTCACAAATTAGTAATTCCAATTCAAACTCGCTAATTTAATGGAACGGTTTTAATGGTCACATTTAAATAATATTATTTTAATAGTCTATTGCGGTTCATTTAAACTTGTTGTTGTGTTTAATGAAATCCATCCATAAAATGAAATTATCTAAAGAGAAATATCTTCTAAAATATCATGGGGTTATATTTATCCCCCTTAATAAATTACATCCTAGAAATTTGAAAATGTTCTTGGTAATCAAAGGTTTGGTAATTTAAAGCTTATTCATCGAAAACCCACATCATAAAAAGAGTTAATAAGACTTATAGTTAAAATGGGTAAAGGTAGTTATAATGGTTATCTGGAATTACACTAAACTTGGTCTCCAAATAGGAGAACATAGGTGGGAAGTGAAAACATGGATATGGAAGAAATACTTAACTCCCATAGATTGATATATATTGATAGATAACACGGTCATGAGAAAGTTAACCATTACAAAACTATAAATCTATAATGAGTTAAAAGACCATTAATTTCTCATTAAGAAAAGTAAAGAGATAACATTTTTATTTCAATTTTATTTTCTTGAATTCAATCTATTCTCTAACTATCCAATTAAATCAATCAAGAAAATAAACATACTTGATTTCTTTCCATGTTATAAGAATAATCTCATCCTTTTTCTATGCTTCAATCTACTTCCACTTCATTTATTACTCTAGGAAATGGATATTAATGATGAATTTTTCTTTCCTAAATAACTTTTAACAAATCATGATATCCACATGTCATTCCATTATCCTCTAAATATTTACCAAAAAAATGGTTAATACAGGTTATGATAAATCATACATTAACATCAAACAATAATTTCAAGATTTTACCTTAATCCATTACACAACTAGTTAACCTTAAGTCTCATCCAAAATAATACTAACATTATCCAAAACCCAAAAATAATTTATCTCATGTAATTCCATGAAAAACATAAAATTAATTATAATTTCTCATAATTTGTCTTGAATAAATGAATATACGTTGATCATATATTCTATAAATTGTACTAATCTTTTCACAAAAGGTTATAATAAAATAATATATGATTCTAAAATATAATTCATCCATTATTCTCTATATATGATCTTATATTGTCAAAAAATATTTCCATTAGAGGTTTGGGTTCATCCTTGAACTGATAAATTATCAAAGGTTGATTCAGAATATAAAATATGATTTATTTGTTACATAATTATATATGAAATCTATATAGGGAGGGATATTCAATTCTTATAATCACATCAAATTTCACTAAAGTTTAATATTTTCATAGGGATTATTCACACAAATGTCAATAAGGAATCCCATATTCTAGATTGGAGGATACATGTTCCCTAACTATAATGATTCACTTCAAATATTTGAATTGCATAAACATTCCCTATCTTCTTTGAATTCAGAGGTTTTTGTGGCATACTCTCTTCATTAGAATCTGAATTAGGGAATTGATTTTATAGTTCCTGAACACTTTCCATTTATATCCTTAAAGTGTATGTGGTGGATTTTCTTTTGAGATATCACTCTATTAATTTGATTGATTGGCCTCTTTACATCACCCTAGCATAATTTTTTTTGATATCCCAGCTTCCCACACTTTAAACATTTTCTTGTTCATTTCAGGAATTCACCTGAGTTCTCCATCACATATTACTGGAAATTATTAGATTAAAAAAAAGTATTCCCTCTATGTTATAAACCACTAATGTTTTCATTAATATCTATCATAAATTTCATATTGCCGAAACCTTGATGGATTTAAGTTTCCATTTCCACATTTAGTTCACTTCAAAAGATTTCTTCATAGTTTTCAATGATTCTTTTTTGTTTATTGCCTTTTGAAGACATAGATTCACATAAATAAACAATTGATCAATTTTTATTTTAGGGATAATGATTAAACCTGAATCTTAACTTAAATGTCTTGTATAATTTTCCTCATGGGTACCAATGGATTCTCCATCTTTATTCTTAACCATAATAAACTCCTTCTCTATTTTTGTACATGGAATTTGAGGGAAGTACTTAATCATCACATTCCCTTAAAATCATCCCATTCAAGGATCTAATTTACTCCTTTTACCAAGTGTTTTGAATAATATTTCACAATTGATCTACTTTACCATCAAAATAATAAGTATCTAGGGCCAATTGTTCATGGTCTAAGCATTGTATAATGGAAAATATCTTTTCCATCGCATTTATCCACTACCCCGCAACCAATGGATCAGAAAACACATATAAGTATGGTTTTAATTTTCATATAAAATATTCAATAAAATTTTTCTCCCTTCTTGGTGCATTTATAAGTTCAACATGATCAGTTTTAACACCAATTTCATGAGATAGTTGGGTGAGAATAGTCACAATATATTTCATACATGATTTTAATCCAATTGATTTCTCATGAGTATGATCATTTCATTGGTCAAAAAATTTGGTTTTAACATGATTTATTCGGGTTCCTTCCATTGAATAAAACCAAAAAACATAGTGTGAGAAACAATAATCATAATGTAAAACCACATAATAATTAAACATCATTCATTGGATATTTAAATCAAGGCACATTCTTTTCAATTATTGAAACCTTTGGTTTAATGTAGGTTATCCATGATCAAAATATTTAGGATGTTATAAAATACATATACCTATCCATAGGGTTTTTAATATAGTACTCTCAACCTAGTTTTGAAATCTTAACCTAACCTTCTTCTAATACTATCTATAATAGACCATACTTTTCAAACATAAATATTACATCTTAATAGGTGAATTTTCAGTACATAACATATCGTTATATTATAGAATAATTTAGGTCTAATTCATTAGGGAACTGGGACATATAAACAACTAGTTCATTGGTGAAATGCATATTATCCCACTAAATTCAGTATATCATCACACATCATAAATTTATTATACAAAAAACTACTAGGGAAGAAAATATAATAAAGGGAGAGCTTAGATTCAATGTAAGCTTAAACAAGGTAGATATCAATAATCATATAAGGATAACATGAGCATAAGGGAATCAAATCAACATTTGAAAACTATACCCTACATAACATAGATTATAAACCTGAGTCATGTAATAAATCGTGGAATTTAATAAGACATGAATCATAAATAAATATAAGAACATGATCCATGCTATTATAACATTGTAATAATACATAGATTATGGCATACACATAAGCTTTTAAAACCTTATGTCCATGATACCCATCAAGACATTCATAACAAGTTATGATTTGGATAACCAACCATGTACCTACTTCTATATTGGTCTAACCTCCAATGCGCCCTCTTTAGGGACCATGATAACCTCCTATGTACCCACTTTTGGGCTTGAGATAACATCTAGTGTACCCTTTGAGCTCATATAAGATTAATCATTACCCAATACATTTCAGAGAGATATAGGTCCCACCCTTCACATAATAAAAATCATACATATTTGTTTAAGAAGATCATAAAACATTCATTATATTATAACACATGAAAAGAAATGGGCTTTATAATCATTTCATCATAAAATAACTCATACAAAAACAGACTTCATAAACACTATGTCACCATATTCATAAACCATCTAGATAAAGAATAAATATGGTATCATTGGACCATTTTCCAGGTCAAGCTTAAGTAAAATCAAATGAGGTAATCTTATATGGAAAATTATTTTGAAGGATTAGTTAAAATATTTCTCTTGGAAAATAACATTTCCATTATAAAATAATTTATTTTTAAATCTAAGAAATTACAAAAGAAAACATTTTCTTCGAAAATAGCCATGTAAACTAGTAAATAAAGCTTCAAATAAAATATTAATCATGATGGAGGGAAAATATTCTCTTGTTGAATAAGTTAAAAAACATTACTTTCATAATTTTTTTTCAAACAATTCACAAATAACCTCATTTGTAAAATGAAAAAAAAAGATTCCATTCAACCCTTAAAAAGTCATACTTAGGTAGAAATGACTTTATAAAATTGTAAAAAAATAGTCAAAACCATTTCTAAATATTTTTTTTGAAAACATAGACAGAGAAGATAAATATTCCAAAATATAGAAATAAACATAAACAATCCTAAATAATTATGATATTGTGAATTTAACCCCTTCGTCAAGTCATTTTTTCCTCATTCACGTTCAAATACCCTATTCTTTGAGATACCTCCTTTAGATCCTTCCTTAGGTAACATATGGTTGGTGTTTTGAGGATATCAGTGCCTCCAACACTTTTCTAATGATGTTTATAAGAATAATGGTTAGAGTTTTTCAAGATCTAGTGATAAATGTGGTGTAATAAAATGAGGTAGGAGGTTCTCTTTTATAATTGTGTTGAGAGGAACTTTTAGAATTTCAAAAAAGAAATATAATATAATAAGACTATTCTAGAGAAAGATTCATCTAAATGGTCATGAATTAAAATAAACAATTTCTAGTGTTAAAATAATGCCATCCAGTGAAATTTATACATGTTTTGATATAATTTTATTCCTTATATTATTTATTAACCTCTTGGTTAATTATATTTTTACTTTAACTCACATTAAACACTATTTTGATCCCAAAGGGTTAATAATGTTGCTATAAATAGAAAAGTAGACATAAATGGAACATGGATGGTGTTTCTAACAATATTATATTCATATAGTCAAATATAATATTTTTATAAATTTTAAATTATTTAATAGAATAATATATTGATAAAGTACTATTAATGTCAATTTTTATAAATTTCATTACTTTGACTTTAATAACATCAAAAAATAAGTAAAATACAAAAAAAAATATTTTAATATATCCATAACATATCATTTTAATCTATAAAATTCATGAATCACATTATGTATCAAAAATTATATTTCTTTTATTATTTTTAATATTATTTATTTAGTTTTTCCATTAATTTAATAATTACCACGTCAACATTGTGTAAGAATTTAATCTAATTATATCATTACTAAAAATAAAAATAAATTAACATGATGAAAAAAATCATTTAACTTCTAAATTTTTAATTATAATAGAATATATCATATAGATTTACATAAATTAAAAATATTATAGTTACTAAAAAGAACAGTGTGACATGTTTACTATTCAGGAAATAAAATACTATAAAGGTCATAATCTCATCCAAATGGCCAAAAAAATTCATATAAACAAATGTTAGATGCATATGGTTGAAAAAGAATCATTAAATAATTTTAATAAAGGTTTTATGGTAGTTTATAATCCTTAAAATCTAATTTTGAACTTTAATTATATACTTTACCCTTTACCATGGTTAACAAAATTACTAAGGTTACTATTCATATTAACCAAAAATAAAAGGGAACTATTTAAAAATTTTGGACCCCATGATTCAAAATATGGATTCCATTTTTTAAGATTCAAAACACACAATTCGAATTATTTAATTTGAAATTAGTCTTAAAAAATGAAATGTAATACATGTTTTCATAAAAATATCCTTTTCAAGCATAATTTTGTATTATACTAAACTCAAGTATAAATTTTATTCCAAAAAACGTAATTGGATTTTTTTAAAAAATTAACTAATTTAATTTTAAAACTCATAAAAAATATAATTTTAGTTTGTGATTACTTAAAAATAAAATATAGTTTTTAATAAAAATCAATATTTTCCATGATTCATTGAAAAATTATTATTTTCATTAAATTTTAAAATATCCTCCTTAAGATAATTTTGACATGATGAATTAAAAAATAAAATTCATTTTGTCTAATTAATTTTCCAAAATTTCAATAAACTAGTATAATTTACACTCATAGAAAGAAAGAAAATCCATATTTGAAGAAAACATATCATTAAAGAATAAAATAGCTTTACTAAAAATTGAGTGATTATTTTATAAGAATTTACCAATATATTTAAATTTTGTTGGATATTTATATTTATTTCATAAATCAATTATTCATATTCATACCCACCTATTTAATGGATAGGTTATTATGGTTACATTTAAATAATTATATTTTAATTGTGTATCATGGTTTGTTTAAATTCAGTATTGTTTATAATGAAATCTATCAAAAAATAAAATTATTTAAAGAAAAATATATTCTAAAATGATGTGGAGTTATAATGTAACTTATTTTGGTATTGGTTATATGGATTATATGGGTTGGTTTAAGAAGAATTTGTACTGAAGGTGGTCATGAATCTTTTTGATGTCGGTATGCAGTTTGAGAAGTCTTGGTAGATGGGAGTCAGGATTGTCAGGAATTATTGGGTAGGCTATGAGTGAGTTTTTAGAGAGCTATTATTATAATAATCTTTAAGATAACATGGTGCTTTGGGATAAAGTTTATTTAGGATTTTGTTTGATCTAATTCGAGAATTTCTCTAAAGTGTTGATATGAGATTTGTGTTTCCCAATTGAATTATAATTGAAGGGTTGATGAGCTTATCTATACTGACTTATGCTTTCCTTTTTATCTCTTATGTTGTGTAGTACCATTCCATAAGAAGTTGTTTAAATATAAATTAAGAGTGAGTTTTTGATGAACCATGTAAATTAAATCCTCCATGTGATTAGAACCTTATTGAGGTTGTCATTTGTTTGGTCTAAGCCTTGGTCCAGGTAGATACACCTATTCTCATTCAGGCTATAGAGGTTTTAACTCTGAGTTAATATATTATATATCTTTCATAAGAAGTGCTTCATCAGAAAAAACCATTTTTCTAGATTACTGATGATCCTTAGGATAAAGGAAATTGGATGAATAAGGCTGAGAAGTTTTTTGAGTTCTTAGAAACTCTAGTATTTATTAAGGTGAAATGTTCCACCTTCAAAATTATAGGGAATAATAGAAGGTGGTAGTATTTGATAGTTCAGATTGGGAATAATGTGGGCTTGGTGTGAAAAATACTTCAAGTAACTTTTTTATGACCAATTCAATCCAAAATTAATATTTATGTCTAATTTAATGTAGTTTCTTAAATTTGAGTAGGGCGATCAAACATTGACTCAAGATGCAAGATATCCAGTTGAACTCATTCATATCTCACCTAATATAGAATCAAATGAAAAAATTAATTCTTCGAATTTTTAGATGAGACTTTAAGTAGATATATGATATCAGTTATTTCTACTAGATCTAACCTCATATACTGATGTTCTAGATATAGATTTTACTGTTGAACTTAACCAAACTTTTATGTTAGGTTTGATAGGAGTTCCTCCCACTCATAGTGGTGGTTTAGGGGGTCCTTTTAAATGGAGTAGAAAGCATGATGAGTCTCACAATGGATATTTTAGTAGTGGATCTTGGTAGTATACTTCTTCTAAATGTTCTACTGTATCTAGTAAAGAACCACTTACTCGTTTATAATGTGTTAATGTTGGGAACTTATTTCATGGTTTCACAAAGGCACCAAATATATATAAATCCTGTGGATGCTCAGGTCACCTAGAGAGGTTTTTTCAAGTATTTAAAACTTTTCATAGTGGTAAAATCTTGAAAATATTAGGAGGATCTATGGTAAAGTGAGATGCTTTTTGAATAAATGGATTTCAACCACATTATCAATGAATAAAGAAACTTCATGTAGTGGATTAGTCTCTAGAGAAAGCTGATGTTGGTCCTATGATCATTGAAGGTAACATTACCATTACTTAATATATTTTGACTATTTTATATGATAAAAATTCCTCTAATTACTTCATATCTACATGTAATTTTGAAACCGATGAACCTTTTAATGGTGCTCATTCCTTATGTAATGGAGATTGATATACCGCTTAAGATGAAGAGTGATAGAAGATTCTTCAATTCCCCTCTTACAATTTCACTTTATTGGAATTTAATCTTACTTGGGACCTTTTGGTTTTGGATATGAAACCTCTATATGCAATTCTCATTATTTATTTAATGGTTCCTCAAAAATTCCATATCGAAGGCTATCTTTGGTGCTTCTCCTTTGCTTCCCCTAATGGGGTGTATAGTGTTTTTTAGGGAAAATGTTACCCAATGTCGAGTCATGTCATACTTCCTATATTGGAGTTGGGTAGGAGGATATCCATGATTAATTTTTAATTAGAGTAGGAGTATACATGTTGTGATCTACCTCAAGTGTTCATTTATTTTCTTACTGTATTTATAATTAACTTTTGGAATTTCCACTAGTGATGGTGATAGAGCTTTCTATTGACTTGGTATCAGGTACACTGCCTATTTCTATTCACTCTTACCATATACCACCATCAAAAATGAAGGAGTTAATGAATCTGTTGGATTTTTAGATGTGTAAATATTTCATTTGACCGAGTGTGACAGCTTTGGTAGCACCAATATTTTTTTTCTATGAATTTCACTGTAACCCTTATCCTTTGTGTTGATTATCAAAAGAAAAATTGAGTCATGACCAACAAAAAATATCCATTTCCTTGAATTTATAGATTTGTTTTACATATAAAAGAGGATAATTGGTTATCAATGATTGATATTCATTTTTGTTATCACCAGCAAAGGATCAAGGAGTCTGATTTCCCTTATACCATGTTTAGGAGTAGGTATGGACGCTATAAGTACCGTATTATGCCTATTTTTCTAACAATGTCTCCTAATGTTTTCATGGTGTTAGTGAAAAATATATTCGATTAGTACCTATACTTTTTATGGTAATATTTTATGATGAATTATTGGTTTTCTCCAATACCTATTAAGAGAAAGTGTGTAACTTGAGAGTAGTTCTAGACATCTTGACAAATCAAATACATTATTCTAAGAATTATAAATAAAACATCATGTTTCTGGAAGTAAATTTCTTAGAAAATGTGGTTTCTGAAAATAGAATTTTTTTTGATCCTAAGATTTTTGAAATTTTTTAGGAACTAGGATAAACAATGGAATGTATTTTGGATTTATAGCTTCTTTGTATTGGTAGTGTATTATCATCGTTTTTAATGATTTGTCGTTGTATTTCTCTACATTGAACACTATCACCCAAAATTTAATAAAATTCACATTAGAATAAAAATTTATGGTTTTCTATGATTATTTAAAGAATTAGTTGATTTAAAATCCAATTTTGACTCTTCTAGAAGCTGGCAAGGGCTATGTTTTCATCTGTGATGTATCAGTTCCATTGTTGTGTTGTGTTCCTCTAAAGGGTGATTGTATTGTGTCTGATGGTTCTCGTCAACTTTGTCCTCATGATAATAACTATCAAATATATGAAATATATCTCATAGTTTTCATTCATTCTATTAAGAGTTGGTGGAATTACCTTTTTGGGGATTTGTTTACCATCTACTCTAATTATAAAATCTTATGTTATATCATCTCATAAAAAGATATGAATCTTTAATGAAGGTAATTGGTAGAGTACCTACAATCCTTTGACTTTGAGATTTCCTATATGCCTTTTAAGGGTAATTTTGTTGTTGATTCTTTGAGTAGGAAACTACCATCCCATGATATGAAGGAATCATTAGAAGACTAGAATTTTATGGATCTATTATCATATATACATTTTTGAGTCTGGGAAGACAATACTGGAATTTATCTAGTGAGTGTTTAGTTCAAATCCCCATATTTCATTTTGATTCTTTTGGAGTAGTTCCATGATGATTAGTTTTGAGGGACTAATGATTCTTTATATGATGGGGAGACCATCAACAAGTGGTATTCATTTTCTTAGGGTATACTTAGCTTCTAGAATTGTTTTAATACTCCTTTACCTATGAGGAAATATATGATAGGGGATTATCATCATTCTCATTGGGTAGTGCACCTAGGAACTACAAAGATGTGTTATTATATTCAGATATGTTTCTGGTTTCCATTTATGATATGAGACATTTATGATTTTTTTTTCATTTTTATAATTGTCAACAGATTATGTGCGACTACCAGAAGCCTTTTGGTTGGCTTCATCCACTTGTTGTACTGACTTGGAAGTGGAATGAGATATATATGGAATTTATTATTAGGTTTATATATACAAATCAAGGGAATAATATGATATGGGTTATTATTGAATGATATAAAAAAAACATCTCACTTTAATCCCATTAATTAAATAAACAATGTTGTGGAATTAAGAAATCTATATGTGCAAGTGATCATAAAATTTCATGGAGCCTTTTCCACCGTATTTTTTGTTATAGATCCGCATTTCACATCCCAATTTTGGAGATGCCTCTAAGAGGTGGTGAGATTCTAGTTAATGTTATGCATGGTGTATCGTTCTCATACAAATTAACATATGAAACAAATTAAACACATCGTTAAATAAATCATTCATTCTTGTTTCAATGACTTTGGAGGTTCTTTTGATTCCCACATGGGATTGTTTGGGTTATATAATAGTAATATCTACTAGACCTCCATTAATACGGTCTCCTTTGAGCCATTTTTGTCATCTATTTAAATGTCTATACATTTATTTAGAGATTGGGGAAACATTCATGTATGGGTCTAGTTTTTTACAACAGGAAAAACCAAAGATTCGGTTGATTCATCAGATAATGGTAAAAATCCAAAGGTATTATAATTCCTATGATTATCACCGCTGAAACCCTTTGGAGTTCTCAGTTGGGGACCTGGTGTTTTTTATATTTTCACCTTAGTTGGTACACTGATGGATTTAAAAAAATAGGGAATGTTAGCACGAAGACATGTGTGGCCATTTGATATAATTGATAATGATTGGAAAGTGGCCTAATGTTTTTATTTTACACCTAAAATTTCATCGATCCATAATGCATTCCATTTGAACATATTAGAAAGTATTTCTTCTATTTTTCCCAGTCCTTGAGCTAGTGTAAAAACCCTAACTTTTATTAATAGAATTTTTTCCCTTCTTATAATTATGTAATATGGTATAAAAGACATACATAGCAAAGGAATCACAATAAAAACATGATCCTTATTAATAAATAATGAAATTAGTGATATTTGAATAAATTAAGGAACCTATAAAAAAAGAATAGTAACATGCCCTTTGTAATAGTGACATGACCATTATGAATAGTAATTCGGACAATAAAATAGTAACCTCACCTATTAAAGTATAAATAACATTTAGGAATATTATAAGTGAAAATATGATATAATTATATCATAGTATAAGAAATTAAATGTTTTGAAAATGATAAATTAAGTGTTTGTATTTTTTTTAAACATAACTATTTATTTAGGATTTTATAATTAATAAAAAAATTTAAAAGAAAAATTATTTTCATAAAAAAAGACTCATAAATTAATATTTTTTTGTCTTATGATTATAATATATTTTTATAGGACATTAATTAATTTTTCAATGTGTCATAAAATTAGTTATAATTTTAAAATTTTTATTTTTCAAATAAATAATGATTTTAATTAAATATTAAATTTCACATATTTAAAAAACTATTTTCATAAAATGGAGTTAATTTTTGAATTCTACACATTGAAAAATTGATAGGTTTTATTTTTGTTATTTTTCTAAAATACTTGATTTTTTTGGTGAATAATGAAATATGATAATTTATGATATAAGATAAATACATGAATTATTGATTTATTGATGATGTATGGATAAAATAATAAAATAATATAAAAATATAATTAATTATTTTAATATATTTAGTGATATAATTTTAGTAATTCATTTTTTGGAGCCAAAATAATATACTAATGAATAAAATAATTATAAAACACCCCTCTCATCTCCTATAAATAACACCCTTCAACACCTCTTCTCCTCACACCTTCCAATCCTTTGATTTTGAACAAGTTATTACCAATACTCTTCCCAAGACCCTCCAACATGTATAGTATCCCTCGGTCTCATCAAAAGTCCAAACCAACTTCCCTAAGGAGGTTCTCAAGGAGGAGAAATTGAAGAGGTAAAATCCTCTTTCTTTTTTCCTTTTAATTTATTTTTCTATACTTTACTTACCTTTTTTTTCCAAACATGCATGATAAATACAATATATTATATATATTTGAATTTTATTATGTTAATTTAAAATCCCACATCAATCCCTTTCTCCTCTACCATTTATTCTAAAAATGAGAACATCGTTAGTAGGGTGTCAATTCACCACCTTCCTGGATGTCATGTTTTTTTTTCACTACCTCCTTCAAGACTGGTCATAAAACCATAATTATGGTTAAATAAGATTTCATTATACATATTTTAATTTATATAATGTTCTCTAATAAATACATAAACATGATATTATATAAAATGATACGATTTCGTGATTGTAGTAAAATCCTCCAAATAAATTAAATCATTTTCATTAACTATTTATCTAATTATTCATCCTCATGCCATATAAAAAAAAATATAATATCATTTAATCATATTTATTTTCATTAATATCATATTATATCAATTCTGGAGAATTATCCTCAATTTATATGAACTTCCATGCTCGTATATAAGTGAACCGATCATGAAAACCAAGAAAACGAATAGTCCTAAATGATGAAATTAAAGTCCACAACTCATCAAAAATACCATAGATAAACCCAATAAAAATATAATGAATCAAATGAATTTATAAAAGGTTCAGTATTTTTTAATTAATTAATTTATTTTTATTATTCAGAATATTGATGCGAAGAATGGATTCAGACATAAGGTAAGGGGAAATTCTCGAACCCAACTCTTATTTTTGTGTTTTCCCCCTTTCAATCAATTTTTAGTATAGATGATACATTAATGTTTATTAAATATCATTTATTTATCCTTATTTTATGCTTTATATTATATAAATGTTACCAATTAATTTTCTAAAAAATTTAAATACTTTTCCAGAAGAACTGTTCGTTCTAAAAATACATCTTTTTTCTTCTCGTGAGATTGTTTCTTCTTCACTCGAGATTGATGATTCTTATACCAAGGATGTTATGAACTATTTATTTTGGGAACCCCAAAGTTTATGCATGAATTTTTTCTCTGTGAAATGAAACCCATTTGTTTACATGGGTTATTTTATGTCCAATATTAATATATGTTCTATGTGACATGCATGATAATGTAAATGTTATGGTGTGATGGGTACAACTGAAATTATATAGTGCATGAAAATGTTTGCATGTGACCGGTGCAACTGTAATTATATATTTCTACAATTTATTGGGTAATGTGATCTATCTCATGATATAAAGTGAAATATGTGTGAACGTGATGCTATCGTTTTTAACAACTATGTGTGGTAGTTGACCACTATGACATGATGTATCATTTTTATGAATTGCCACATTATATGCCTTTATCTAATTCTTCCTCTCAAGATTATGATCCTATGATTATGTTATGATAATTATAATTATTCTCACCCCATGTCATATTTATTCATGTTCTTATCTATCCTCACACAAGGATTTTATCTCACCCCTTTCTTTAATGTATATCCTTATGTGATTACTTGTTTTAAGGAGAACATAAGGGACACTAAGAAGCTAGAGAAGAAGGAATTAAATAAATTTTTATGTTTTGTTATGTGAAAGTTATGTATGATCCTAATTTCAACAATATAGTAAACTTTTGGATCCTGGTTGTGTCAAGATTTTATGTTTTTAAAATGATGTAATAATGAAATCAGACAAGTAGTATCACTATATTTGGTATCAGAGCATGATTTAGTTAATTTGAGGATTATGATTAGAGAACCTTAGTGAAAACCCTTAGTATGAGACTAAGTATATTTAAGCACCCAAAAAGCTTTGTTTTAAAAAAATGATAAAAATAAGGATCCCAAAAGACATTCCTTTAGAGTTATTTTTATAAACGAATAAATTATTTATTCATGAATTGATGAATTATGTTTTGTTCTAACCTTTTATATTTTATAAAATGGTGCGAACCAGGAGGAAATAGTTGAACAACCCATGTAAGGGATAATGCAATGATTTCTTGAATGACATCCCTAATTCCATGGGAGGTGGAGTTAAAAAGGTCATTGAGATGCTTACCCAACTGTCTTATGCTATGAATAATGATCTGAACAATGTGGAACATTCACCTTCACCTAATAGGGAGAAAATTTCTATCAAGTATTTTATGTGGCAGATACCACTAATGTTTAGTGGATCTTCTGATCCACTAGTTTCATAATAATGGGTCAACTCAATGGAGAATACATTTTCTATACTTCACTATTCTGAGGAAGAGAAGGTGAATCTTTCCATTTTTCATTTAGATGGAGAGGTCGATCAATAGTGGGCATTGACAATGAAAACCACAAAAAATTATAAAATAGAAGATATGGAGTGGGAAGCCATTAGGATAAAGTTCCTTAACAATTATTTATCTTAAAATCTTCATACAAATATGGAGAGAGAATTCATAGAGCTGAATCAAAAGGAAGGAGAATCTTTCATGACCTATGAAGAAACTTTCACATGGCCTACAAGGTACATTTTGGGTTTTATTATCAATAATGATAACAAAATTGATAGATTATTTAGTGGTTTTAAACTAAACCTTCAAAAGGTTTTATAAATTTGAGACTTTTGAAGTTATTAATACATTTTTAGATGTTCTCTTAATGTGGAGATAGATTTTAGAGAATGGTCCCACCGATAGAGTGATAAAAAAGGAAATATAGAGTTTCAAGATGGGGGATTTAATGAAAAAGGTGGAAATAAATCTGAACCACCCACATGTATTAAATGTGGGAATATGCATCATGGGAACTATCTCAAAGGGATAGGGAAATACTATAAGGGTGGGAGATATGGCCACCAAGATCATGTATTTCAAAGAGATATAAAAAATCCGAATGATATGATAGAGGAAAAGAGAGAAACACCCATGGTTCAATGCTTCAACTATAGGCAGTAAGGGAACTATGCAAGTCGGTTCACTAAACCTTGAGTCCTTCAGGGTAATTTGAGTCAGCATCCACCAAATCCAAAACAGAAAGGAAATTCTTATTCCATCACTACTTCTATAGTTGAGAAAAAATAATGTCGTACACGATACACTTCCTATTCAATCAATAATGTAAAAGTTTTATTTGATTCTAGTTCTACACATTCCTTTATATCTTCAAAGTTTTTTACATCTATTGAATCAAATCCTTAAATCCTTGATGTAGAGATATCCGTTGAAACACCTAGTGGCGAAGTTATTACAACCCAAGTGTTTTAATCTTCCCCTATTGGCGCATGTGGGAAGAATATTCCAGAAAACCTTGTGATTCTTCCCATGGTGGAATTCAATAGTATAATGGGAATGGATTGGATCTCATTATATAGAGCACACATCAACTATCGAGAAAAGGAAATATCTTTTCATATTCCAAACCATCCTATGATACTCTAAAAATGAAAGGAAGATCATGAATATCCTTTGAAGAATCCTTCAACGGTATTAGTGTTGATTACCTGTGAAAAAGAATACCTCTCTTAAATGGTTGAGTCAATGGAAGGTATCGACCTAGGGGAAATGACCGTTGTGATGGAATATAGAGATGTATTTATTGAAGAGTTACTTGGAATTCCCCCAAATATTGAGGTAGATTTATAAATAGAATTAATAACCATAGCTACTCCTATATCAAAATGTCATTACCGGATGGAAATGATCGAGTTGAAGGATTTAAAGAAGCTGTTGTAAGAACATTTTGACAAAGGGTTAATACTCCATAGTGCATCGCCTTGGGGTGCACCAATTCTCTTTATAAAAAATAAGGATGGATCAATGTGGATGTGTATTGAATATTTGGAACTAAACAAGATCACTATAAATAACAAGTATCATCTTCCATAGATTGATGAGTTGTTTTATCAACTATGAGGATCTCAAAACTTTTTAAAGGTGGATCTTTATTCTAGATATCATCATCTAAAGGTGAAGAAGGAAGATATTCACAATAATTCCTTCCATACAATGTATGAGTACTATGCGTTTCTAATGATACCCTTCAGACTTACTAATTCCCCATAAATCTTCATTGATCAGATGAATAGTGTCTTTAGACACCACCTTGAAAAAAATTCCATTGCATTTATAGATGATATTCTCAAATACTCCAAGAACAAAGAGGAGCATTAATAACATATAAGGATTGTGTTGGTGACATTAAGGAAGGAGAAATATTTATCCAAGTTCAGAAGTTGTGGATTTTTGATGAAGCAAGTCATATTCATGGGACATGTGATCATAAGTTACGGAATTTCTAGGGACCCTTAACAAATAACAGAAATTAAGGAATGGAATATACCCACTAGTGTCGATAAAATAGGTAGTTTTCATGGATTACAGGGTACTACTGAAATATTTTGAGAAACTTTTCATGATTGTCTATCCCACTAACTATGTTAACAAGGAAAGGGTTAAATTATGTCTGGATGAAAAAAATGCGAGGAAAGATTCAAGAATCTAAAAAGGAGGCTTATCAATGCACCTATACTCACATGCTAAAGAAGTGGATAAATATTTTTGATATACAGTGATGAATCAAAGAAAATCTTGGGTTCTGTACTTATGAATAACAATAAAGTGATAGTCTATGCCTCATGATAGTTAAAGATCCATGAGTAGAACTACCCAACACATGATCTGGAGCTAGCAGCTATGATTTGTTCCTTGAAAATCTGGCGGAACTACCTCTATGGTGAGAAGTGTGACATATATACCAATAATAATAGTCTAATTTGTATATTCACATAGAAGGAACTCAACATGACTCAAAGGATATGGTTAGAGATAATTAGGGGCAACAATTTCTCTATTCTCTATCATCCTTGGAAGGTTAACAAGGTAGCTGATGCTCTTAGTAGATTAGAACCCACTACTCTATCTATGATGCAGATTGAGAAAGACCCTATATTAATATATATACAAAGGTTGTATTTAGAAACCAGAATTAGAAGGAATACATCCTACCTTGAGAAAATAATTTCCCAACCATCTATCCTTGAGAAGATTAAGGAGGCACAAAGGGATAATTCAGATCTTCAAAAGAATGTGAATGTAGTAAAGGAAGGGAATATATAAGAGATCCATATATATGATGATGGTGTGATTTAGTTTGGAACAAGTATATGTGTTCCTTCATCACCTAAGATAAAGAATGAGTGATAGGATCATGAACATAACTCATATTTCTCTATCCATTCTAGATGTAAGAAGATGTACTGTGATATTTGAGAACAATTATAGTCAGATAACATGAAGATGGAGATTGCAGAGTATATCTCAAGGTTCTTATTATGTCAACATGTTAAGTAGGAATGATAAAAGTACAAGGATATGATGAATCCACTACCTATAAAAATGTGAAAATGGTATAATTTCAATATGTACATTTTCATTGGTCTCTCAAATTCATCTAAAGGAAACAAACCATTATGGGTTGTGGTGGATTGACCACCAGGAATTCCCACTTTATTAATATTCGGTAAGATTTCTCTCTTGATCAAATTTCCAGGATATATGTGAATTAAGTGGTGGGCTACATGGGGGTACACTTTCAATCATCTTCGATCATGATCCAAGGTTTACATCTAAATTTTAGAGAAGTATAAAACATGACTTGAGTGATGAATTAAATTTCAGCATAGCCTACCACCTCAAACTGATGGTCAATCAGAAAAGAATATTTACACAGTCAATGAAAATCTAAGATCCTAATTAATGGAATTAAAATTTGGATGGAATCTACATCTCCCATTGGTTGAGTTCTCATACAATAAAATCTCCCACTCGAGTATTCAGATCGCTCCATATAAAGTTTTATATGGAATATGATGTATCACTCCTACCTATTGGGACAAAGTTGGTGAATGAAATATACTTGGAATAGATCTTATTAAAGAGATGATAAATAATGTTCAAGATATCCAACAACATATCAATTCTTCTCAGAGTCAGAAAAAGAGCTATGCTGATAGATGTTGAAGGGATTTGGATTCAGACATTGTAGATAAATCCTTCCTTATAATCTCACTATGTAATGGTGTCATGCGGTTTGGAAATAAAGGGAAGATTATCCCATGGTACACTATCCCCTTTGAGATCCTTGATCATGTAGGAGAAATGGCCTATCGGGTTTTACTTTCACTAAGTATGGCTCAAATTCATGACATGATCCACGTATCCCTCCTGAGAAAGTACACAACAGATCTCTCACATGTACATAACTCAGAGGTAGTAAAACTGGAAGATGATCTCTCTTATGAGGAGTAGATGGTAAAGATTTTGGACTGGATAGATAAGGTTCTTCGCAACAAGACAACTAATATTTTCAAAGTATTGGTGAAGAAATATAAGTATGAATAAGTGAATTTTGAATTGGAGGAAGTAATGAAGGATAAGTACCCCCACCTATTTTTTGTATAATGAAATTTGGAGGATGAAATTTCAAAAGTATGGGAAGAATGTAATGAAAAAAACTTTTATCAATAAAAATTTCCCTTATTATTATTATTTTATATGGTATAAAACACATACATAGTAAAGGAATCTAAATAAAAACATCATCCTCATAAATGAAAAATGGAATAAGTGTTACATGAATTAATTAAGGAACCTATAGTGAAGGAATAATAACTTTCCATTTAGAATTTTAATATAACCATTAAGAATTATAATCAGGCCAATAAAATATTAACCTCCCCTAAGAATGTATAAATAAAATTTAGGAATCTTATACTTCAAAATATGATATAATTTTATCATAGTATAGGTAATTAAATGTTTTAAAAATGTTAAATTAAATGTTGATGTTATTTTTAAAATATAAATGTTTATTTATAATTTTATAATTAATATAATTATTGAAAATAATTTTTTTTCATAAAATAGACTCATAAATTAATATTTTGTTGTCTTATTATTTGAAGATAATTTTATGGGATCTTAATTAATTTTTCAATGTGTCATAAAATCCGTTACAATTTTAAAATTAGTATTTTTTTGAATAAATAGTGATTTTAATTAAAAATTAAATTTATAATATTTAGTAAATTACTTTCATAAAATGGATTTAAATTTTTAATAATAAATTTCAAAAAAAATTTAGGGTAATTTTTTTTAAAAATACATGAATTTTTGGTGAATAGTGAAATACGATAATTTATGATATAAGATAAATACATGAATTATTGAGTCATAGATGATGTATGGATGATGTAAGCTAATAATCTCAAACTATTATTCATTATTTTAAAATATTTAGTGATAATTTTAAAACTATTCATATTCTTGAGCCAAAATAATTAACTAATGAATAAAATAATGAGAAAACACCCCTCTCCTCCCCTGTAAATACCACTTCACACCATGCCTTCTAATCACACCTTAAAATACATGAAGTTTATTCACGTTCTAACCAATACTCTTCCCAATCCCCTAACCAACATCTAGTATACATTTGTCTCATCAAAATAACAAACTCTTTTCCCTAAGAAGGTTCTCATGGATGAGAAATTCAAGAGGTAAAGTCCTCTTTGTTTTTTTCATTTAATTTATTTTCAATTTCATTAGTTTTCATATACTATACTCACCTCCTCTATCCAAAAATTCATTAAAACTCTATTATTTTATATATATACTAGAATTTTATTATGTTAATGGAATAGCCTACATCAATCCTTGTCTCCTCTCCCTTTTATTCGAAAAATGAAAACATCATATGTGGGGTGTCGATTCACCACCTTCATGGATGACATGTTTTCATTTTCACTACTTCATTAAAGTATGGTTATAAAACCATCATTATGTTTAAATAATATTATATTATACATATTATAAATTATATACTTTTCTGGAATAAATATATAAACATGATATTAAATAAAATTATATGAGTTCTTGATAGTCATAAAATTTTCCAAATAAATTAAATCATTTTCATTAACTATTTACCTAATGATTCATCCTCATACCATATAACCAAATTATATATAATATCATATAAATTCAATGAATTTCATTAAAAACATATCATCTAAATTCTTGATAATTATCCTCATTTTACATGTACTTTAATACTCATATAGAAGAAAACTGATCTTGAAAACCAAGAAAATGAACACTCCCGAACGATGAAATCAAACACTATAACTCATCCAAAATACCATAAATGAACTTAATAATATTATAATGAATCAAATTAATGTATAAAAGTTTATTTATTTGTTAAATAATTTGTTTAATTTGATTATCTAGGATTTTAATGTGAAGAAATCATTCAGACTTATGGTAAGGGGAAATTCTCAAACCCAACTCTCTTTATTTGGGTTTTCCCTATTTCAATACATTTTCAATATGTATATATTTTTAATGTTCCTTAAATATAATTTAATTAACCTTATATTATCTTTTCTGAGATATAAATGTTACCAATATGTTTTTATGACAAATTTAATGATATTTCCAAAAGAACTCTTCTTTCTAAAAACACATATTTTACTTATTCTAAGATTTTTTCTTCTTCACTAAAGATTAATGATTATTATACCAAGTATTTTATTACCTATTTCTTTTGGGAACCTAAAATTTTACTCATGAATGTATGGTTTATAAATTGAAACCTATTTTTTACATGGGTTATTTTATGTCTATTATCGATAAATTTTCTATGAGGCGTGGATGATAATGTAAATGTTATGATGTGATAGATGTGCCCAAAATTATATAGTGCATGAAAATGTTATTATTTTAAGGGTGCACCAGAATTATATAGTGCTCTAATTTATTAGGTATTGTGATTTATCTCATGAGATAATGTGAAATTTTCATGACCACGATGTTGTATTTGTTTGCAATGATGTGTGGTAGTTGACCGGTAAGACATGATGTTTCATTTTTATCCATTTCCACATTCGATGAATTTATCTAATGCTTCCTATAATGATTATTATCCTATGATTATGTTATGATGATGATGATTATTATCACCCCATGTAATATTGATTAATATTCGTATCTATAATATTACTAATCTTTTAGCTCACCCCATTCTTTTATGTATATCCTTAGGTGATTACTTATTCTAAGGAGAACAAGAGGGCTACTAAGAAGCTAGAGAATAAGGAATTAAATAATTTTTTATGTTTTATTATGAAAAAGTTATGTATGGTATTAATTTTCCCAAGACACTAACCCTTTTGGTCCTGGTTTTGTAACACTTTTTTGTTGTTAAAATGATGCAATAATCAATTAATAAATGTAGGGTTGTTATATATTGGGAGATCATGATGTGGATCCTGATTTATCCATGATCGAGCAAAAATTTTGTATTTTTGACCCTCAAATAAAGCTTCCTCATAAAAATTCTATACCCTCCATTCAGGTGTTATGGTAGTATGGTTCTAATTATCCTGAAACATGGGATTATGAATAATTTATGAGTGAGAAGTGGCCTCACTTATTTACAATAGAGTCGTAATTATATGATTTTTGAGGGATGAAAACATTTTGGGTTGGTAGAATTGAAAAATATCGACTCTGGTTTGCAAGTACTTTTCTCCCTATGTTTTGACAATCTTTGGTTTTGAAAATTTTTTGGGGTTTTTTGGGTAAATTTCGAATTTTTATAGGTTTACATGCATGTTCAAAGTTGGATAACAATTATTAAAAATTATGTGGATTTACCCAGGAAATTTCACACCCTTTTTGGAGATTCAAAGAGGGTACATGATTAGGCACACAGTTAGTAAAAACTTTGAATCCTAGCCCACAAACCATTTGTCTTGAGAAAATGTGGTTATTCATGATTGTTGTATGGGTTTTCAAACCATGTGGTCAAACCATGTATCTCTTCATGTATCCTAGAAGTGGGGGAGGGGCATGGTTTGTTAAACTGAATAGCCAAACCATGTGATGTGAATTAATTATTATGAATTTTTAATTTCAGACCTGATACAAACCCATTTGGTTTAATTATTATTTTATTAGAAAGGTATATTAACTAATGATACTCAATGTGGATATTTTGGGGATTCTAAGCCTCATGTTAATCGATTTCAAATGATAATTGATTATTAGATGTGGATTCTATGATGTATGTACCTATATTTTATAATTATTCATTTTCCTCTTAGATCATCCATTATTACATTGATCTGAATCATATATTTGGGTTTTGGATTCTAGATATATGATTTATGTCTTTATCTAATTGGACTTCTTTTAGATCCATCAAGTAAATGATTTTTTTGCATAGATCTTCATTGGTAATTATACATTATTTGGGAATTATTGAGGTGTGTGGTATATCTCTATATATCTCTCTATCTATATATACCTCTTATTCTATATATAATTAATTAGAGGTTATTTTTCAATAATTTTGATTCCTGGATTATTTTTTTGAGCGTTATTTCCATTATCTATCAGTTATTGGATCCTGTGTGGGTATTCTTGATCTTGATTGAGATAGGTGGTATCATAAGAAATATTTATCAATAAAAAAATTTTATTTATGTTTAATTCAATGTGTATTTCAAATTGATTTATAAATCATGAATTTATACTCCAAAAAATGATTTTAAAATGGCACAGTTTGCATGTTTATGGGAAAAATTCCATTTAAAATGGATTTTGAAATAATGTGTGATTAAAAAAATGATCTTGGTTGGAAATGAAATTATCCATGAATTATTTTGATGAGATGAAAAGTATTAATTGTTTATTATTTTAAAATACATAATTTCTTATAAAGGTGTGCGTTTTTGATAAAACCCATTTGATTGTGATTTTTGAAAGGATCTGGCATGTTCTTAGGCCTACACATGGGGAAGAATGAATTAATTGACTAAATTTATTGATTTTACTAAATAAAATGATATCCTTTTGTATGATATATTATTATGGAGAACATGGGAGTCTGGGTAGTTAAGAATAAGTATATTCAAGCTAAGAAAACTAATATCTCATAATAACATTATTATGACAACAAAATAAAATTATCATAAAGGAAGGGTGTTTATTTTTTATGATTCTCTCATACTTCACATAGACATGTTGACCTAAGGAGTGTGTGAACACCTTGATCCATGCTTCACTGAGAATATATAGATCTCTATGAATGGTACTAACCTCATGCGTCCTTACCGGGGTGCTCTGATTAGAAATGAAAAAATATGATTTATTTATATGAGTGTTTATGAAATAATTTAATCATGTATATTTTGATAGAAATTCTTATTTAATGAATTTTTTTAATAAATATTCATGTAACTAAAAATTTATATTTAAATTCCATTTGAAATTATTTTAAATATTATCCATTTAAATGTTTTATCAAGCATGTTTTCATATGAATATTGAAAAGGTTCAATACCATGATTTATTTTAAATTGAGAAAACTTGGTTTATTTAATTTATATTTTTTGTGATATTTTTATTGATATCCTAATTTTATTTGTTTCTCAAACCCTACATTTTATTTTATGTATTTGTAGATTTTCTTATTCCTTGTCCATGAAAATGAAAGGCACAACTTGGAGGTGGGGTATACTCTTAATTAAAAGGACCATGGGAGTTAGCATCAACTGGTGGGGCCTATGAACCACTATTTCTTAAATATAATTTGTTTTGATGTCTATATGGTTTTATCTAATGAATTTTTAACATAAAAATTTTGAGATTCATGTTTTTTTAATTGTGTGTTTTTTTATTTGGGAGTCTTTGTAAAAAATATTTAATATTTTATATAAGTTTCATTTTAAAAATGATTTTATCTTGTGTATAAATCATTTCCTCGTGTTTTTTTATTCACATTTGCTCATCTCATGTCCAAGGGGATTGGTAATGTCGTTTGTTCCATGTATTAACTTATTTGAGTACCATTTAGGTGGGTTGTTTTGTGATAGTTGTGATTTGTCATATCTTTCTATGTGGACCTCTCCAAAGTTGTAGAGACACTAAAATCAATCCATCCAACCTTTATGGAATTTTTTTCTCCACCATGATGTGTTTGTTATCAATTAGAACAAAGCAATAAAAAATGTCTCTAAATATTTGTGGCATGGCATGTACCTCCATGATGTAAAACCTATTATTAATTATTATGAACATTTTTATAATCCTTATATATGTATATATATATATCACTATGACATTAAAACAACCTCAATTATGTAAACAGTTATACATGAAAATAACTATTCCTATAAAAAACATCGTGGTGCAGTGCCTTTACCATGGTTCGAGTACCCTCAATACTCCAATGCTATAAAAGATTAAGTGATCACCTATAAGCAGTGTGAATCATAAATATTATTCATAAATTATGTATTCTACACTTTTTGGTGTGATCACCAACCTCATGACATGGCATGCACTAACCTCTATATCATATTTAATATTCCTTTAAGATACTTTCAATATATCAACCATGATATAGTATCAACTAGGCATAAATCCCCATAGTATTGACCCATACAATGGCTACTTTACATATATCCCTACACTGTATTAAGTTAGGCCTCTTCTATATCTCTTAGTATCAATAGATACAATCTATTTTCCTTTAACACTACCTAGTCTAGAAATAATGGATGATGGCCACAACCTCATAGTGATAGTCTCTACCTCATGCGATTATATAAGGCTGGTATACTTTTTTTTATTTTGATGAAAATACCTTCTGTACCATTATCTTTTCTACCGTAGAATAACAAAAAATTTAGCAACCTCATTTGTGGTGTATATGACTATACTGATGTATAATTTATATCTTCTACATAAAACTCCAACTCTAACTCCATCAAGTCATTAATCACTTTAGTGCCAAAAACCTGTTGAAAAAATCTGACTCCATCTAATCTAAAATACTAATTTGATGCTAACAATGATACCCTTGGTATTTTTCAGTAATAGAACTTATCATGAAGTTATTTCCATTTCCATCAATGTAAATATATTCTTTTCACCAAATAGGGTTAAGAAAACTTATTCTCTACCTTTTTGGATTAATGAATCTCTTATACCCTTTGATATCAAGTCCAAAGTAATATATCATTTATGAGAAAATATTTTACGTATTTGAAACACCTATTACCTTATGAATTATGGTATTAAAATTTCCTTTTATTATCCTACCTCTATCATCAATTCAAACAAGAAAATCATATTTCAATGTTAAAACCACTTTTGGAAACTTATTTGATATCACTAGCCATGATACTTATTTATCTTCATGAGGAATCAATAATATAGCCTCTCCCACAAACACAACATATCCCTTTAATCATATTAAAAGATATTAATAACCACCAATTGAAATATTCTTTGTGGATCCTATAATTATAGACTATTCCTTCATGTATCAACAATATAACTTGTGTAAATGATATAGGACTTGTTAAACAAAAGATTCATATTTGATATTAACAATCATTACATTCATTAATCTTTGTGTGCATAATAAAACCATATTAGGGAGTGATATACCCAAAAATAAATGATCCATTAAAAAACCCTGAAAGCCTATTGATTTGAAACTTGATGTAGGAAATATTTGATTAATAAAATAAGATGACTATTTTCTATTGTATTCACATAATTCCCCAAATTTCAAGCAGTTTCACTTCTGATCTTCTTCCAAGGAACTATTCATGTGATCTAAAAAAGGAATTCACTAAACCATTACTGAGAAAACGTTAACCACCTAGTGTGTTATTCATACCATATTTCACCTTTTCATTTAATCTCTAATCATCAAGATTGATACCAATTGTAAAAATTTAAATTTATTAATATCAATTTGTGAAAAAATATTTTTATACTCAATCCTCATTTCCTTTAGTAGTTCAAGGGGAATCCAACTTGTGGCCATTATCTCCAAAACCCATAAATTCCTCAACATCTATGATAAATATATCTTGAAATTTATACTCTATGTAAACTTTGATATGCTAAAAATAGCTATATGATACCAACTAAAAAAATACACTTTTTAAATTCAATTTTACAATTCATGAAAACATATTTTTCTGTTGTTAATTATTAATTATGTGAATAATTTACACATAATATTAATTTCATCACTGGAATAAGATGACAGAGTAAGGGTATACTCTTCTGAGCATGTAACTCATGCATAGATCAAGTCTAAAAACTATTCAAAGGTTATTAGGGATGATCCAAATGCAGTTGACCTTGATCTTGTTGGAAACATATATATATTCCATGTTTGTGTGCCTTGAAATATTTTATCACATAATGGTTTGATTCCCTCTTATTTTTATATACCAAAGGAAAATATTGTAGAGGTTTTCAGATCCACAATGACGTTTTCCTTCACTGATTTTGGTACTCCTTCTATGGGAAGAGTCACGAAGAAGGGATGTGTTTGGAACATTTCTTCCAACCAAGAAACTATTGAGGGAAGGATAAATATCTAAAATTTCTATATCATTATGACTTTCCTGACTCCAAAGGGTGCGAAGATGTGGAGATTAAATTATCTCATTAATATAATTATTGTGGTATGTCTATTTGGAGATTGGCATATGGCTACCATGGGAAGAGGGTATTTTCAAATTGTCTTCCCTTATGATGAGATGAGGTGGTGTGCGATGATATTTGGATTTATTCCATTAAGACCTATAATTTTAAGGATATTGGTATGGGATTGAAATTTTGATCCCCTCAATGTGTGGAATACTCACATGTTGGTATGGATCCACATCTACAAGGTCAATTGGTTATATTGGAATCTACATATTATGTGTAATAATTCTTCTGCAGTTTTTAATCCAATTAGAGTTTATATGAAAATATGTAATCGAAGATATGAACACTTCACTACAGTCTTTGTGGAAGTTGATATGGCCACCACATTGGTGGAAGAGGTGGTCCTCACTACAAGAGATGATAGTAATATTTTTTAAATCCTATATGAATGGAAAATAGAATTATGTGGGGACTATAGCTTATTTGGTCACCTGGAATCTAAATGCAATAGGTATAATGTTTTAACTTGTGAAATATCAAGGGACATAAGGAGACCTCCTATAGAAGGGCCACTAAAAAAGATAAGGGGAAGGAACAACCTCATGCTAGATTTAATGACCATGCATGGCCCTCCCTTGTGAAGGAACCTCAGTATGATTTAAGGGCACATGGTACTCCTAGCCTCAATAAACCTTGATAATAAATGAAACAAATCATTCTGGAGAGGATCATGTTTTCGAAAATGAAGTGTATTCAATTGATGAAATTATTGAAGTGGAGGATGTTTCTATGGACTTCAACCTTCTATAATTTAGAATTTATTTGATATAGTTTAAATGAATGTCTCGTGTTGTATGTAGGGGGGTGTATATGATCCTCAAATGATCTTTTTTGGGTGTTCTAGATGATGGCTAGGAGGATCATCTGAATTCTGGTCTTATACAGACAACTATGTATGATATTGATCCCACCACAAATGATCCAGATATGAAGCAAGATCATGTGAAAATTTCTCAATATTCTAGGAACCTTGATGATACTCATCCTTTATAGCACCTCACATTGTAGAATCCTCTTTCTTGTACTGTACTGCATCCTCTCAATGTATCATAGAAGAATTTCCATATGATTTCCACTTCTTCTAGTAATCCAATTGCACATGATCCTGGGAATCTAATTGACAGACAACATGCTCATATAGGACATCGGTAGGAACTTTCTCACTCTAATCCAATAAATGAAATCCTTGGAATGATATTAATTTTTATGAACCATATTGAAAAGTAAAACCATGAACAAGAGTAACTTCATGATGGAGGTAGTGGGATGAATTGAGTGATTTATGAAAATGAGTAGGTGCAACCCCACCAGACATAACCTTCTCTCTAGGAGCCTCTGATCATGTTTTTAAATACATCTGATGAAGGTGTTATTTCTGTAGATGCCGGAAAAGTCCGTTGTTCCCAAACAAAGCTCCGGTTGCGGGAAGCGAGGTCATATTTGAAGTCGGAAGCATGTTTCGGAGGGCCCGGAAGGCTTGCGCAGAATTTTGGAGGCCCGCGCGCGAAGTTGATGAGCTGCGCACAAACCTCCCGGGATGCGCGCAATGCGCTGGGCCGGCGCGCAATTTTGCGCGCCCGTGGCCCGCGTGACTCCCTTGCGCGCCGGGCCCAATTCCACGCCCGCGAAGGAAATTCCGCGCCCGCGAACGAGATTCCGTGCCCGGGGTTGCCTATAAATATAAGGCGACCCCCGACGTTTTAAAGGTTGCCGGAATTCGAAAGGGCTCTCGTGCGCGCAATCCAACCCCTTCCGCGCGCAATGCCGATCTTCAGGTAACCTCCTTTCTTTCGCGCAAGAAAGCCTCAGGGTTCGCCTTCGCGCGGAATCCCTATGGCTCCTTTCCTTTGAATAACTATTCACCTAAAGGCCTTCGCGCGCAACAGAAGCCTCTTGCGCGCAATTGCCCCCGGGTGCGCGCAATCCAGCCCGATTGCGCACACCCCCTCCTTTCAAAGTGGCCATTCACTAAAGAATGAGCCGTTGCCCCCGCGCGCTATCCGAAGCCCGGCACGTGCAATCCCAATCATCTGTGCGCAAAGGGCTGGCCCAATTGCGCGCCAGCCCGCCCATTTGCGCGCCGACCCACGGTATTGCGCGCCAAGCTCCTCTTTTGCGCGCAATCCGCCGGGGTCGCCCCATTTCACCCCCTGAGGGTACCCGCACGCGTGGCGCCCGATGATCTTCATCCGGGGTACCCTCATCGTGCGTTGTCTTCCCGTGCGGCCCTCCAGGCTCGCGCGAAGTGACACGGACCCATCGGCGACAACCATCGTCCGAGCCGCACGACGTTAAACTGCCTAGCATATCGTCCGAGCCGCACGACGTTAAACTGCCTAGCATATCGTCCGCGCGAAAAGATGTTAAACTGCCAAGCATCCATGTCCAAGCTGCACGACGCTAAACTGCCTAGCCACCATCGTCCGCGCAACAAGACGTTAAACTGCCAAGCATATTCGTCCTCAACACACGACGTTAAACTGTACTTCGTCCGGAAAGACGTTAAACCGACCGCTTCGTCCTCAACACACGACGTTAAACTGTACTTCGTCTGGAAAGACGTTAAACCGTCCGCATCACCCGATCCCGTGCCCCGCACGCAGGGTCTCCCCCGGTTTGGATGTGGCCCCCACCCGCTCGTCTCTGCAGGGATGTCGGGATTGGAGTGGCCTTCGCCCACGGGGGTAGGGTATTACAAACCCCTAGTTTCTTGTGGGGGGCTGCACATGTGTATCTCCATTGCGCTCCCCCACTGCCGAAGCCAGTAGAGGGTGTGACTGGGATCGAGGTGTCTCCTACTTTCGTCCCAAGTCCCTCTCCAACTGAGTTTTGCCACACTCGGGCTGCCTCAGTGCGTAAGTCCTGACAGAATGAACTACGTGGACTTTGATCCCTGTCTCCTAAACAGGGTACGTAGGAAGCCTCCCTGAGGTTCAAGCCCACCACCTGGTCGTCCCGGTCGTATTCACGTCGGTTCGTCCATCAGTGGACCCCTCCTGGGTTCACACTTGCGTCGATTCACCTATGAATCCGCCCTTGTGGGAGACCGCGCGTGTGTATCTCCATTGCGCTTCCCCACTGCCCTTTTTTCTATTTTTCTCCCTTCAGCGTCCAGCATGACGTGAAACTGTGATCCACCCGGCCGTTCCATCCCCCTCTGTGCGAGGTGGTTCGGTTCAATCCTCCACCCGGCGGCCTCAATCTCTTTGTGAGTCGGCTTGCCAACGTCCAGCATGACGTTAAACTGCATATCCGAACTACGCTGACTTTGATCCGTGCTAACGTGCGGTACGTAGGAAGCCCCTACGGGGTCCAATCTCTTCACTCCATCATGCATCCTGATCCTTACCTGGGCCGCCACATCCCGGTGGGGTCATGCCATTTCATTCCACTCCACTTCACCCGGGAAGCCGCCCATGTGCTGGCCCCAGCGTCGGAGGTTCCCCGCAAGGGGTTCTGTCATCTGATCCACTCCTCGTGTTGATCGGTCCGATGCCGTCCCCGCTGGACGTTAAACTCGCGGCATACCCCGTGTTAAGCATGGGAAGCTGAGGAAAACCTCAGGTGACACAGTCCCCCGCACCCAGCGTGGGATGCCTCAGGCCATCATGCCTTCGAGAAGCCCTATTAGGGACGGAAGGCAGACATGCAGAGTCGCAGTGCTAAAACAAGCCCCAACACCCGGAGCCACCCGGTCTCCTCACCGCAGGTTGCTGCCCCGACCAGACTCCTTGGAGCGTCCGGGCGGAAGCAGCGTAATTAACCGGTGTCCATGGAGACATGGCGCCGGGAACGAGATTCACGAACATTCTTAAATCTATGAGGGAGACCCGGATTAGGCGACGAGTTCCGAGGAGACGTCCACGGAAGGAGGAGCCGACATCCCATCATCCCGGTTTCGATCAAGGAGCAGACGCCCCTGAAGAAGGGACGAATGCCGCCCGCCCTTGGAAAGCGGGACCGCGGGGCCACAAGCCGCGCGCGCTCATCCCCTCGGGTCGACGGGTGCACGCGCGAACGCGTCCTGGCGGAGCAGCGTCGGAACAGAAACCCGATGCACATCCGCACCGAAACAGAAAAATGGTGAACCCGACATGAATCTCTTCTCCTCAATACGAAGACCGATGGCTTTCAGAGGTGTTGGAAGACCAGCATGTTGCTCGACCGAGCATTCAACACCGGGGCGCGGAACCCGCCAGGGGCTGGGGAAGGGAAATCGGGCACTCCGTCTCACGACGTCGAGGGCCTGGGTTCCCCCAATGGAAGGCGTCGTGGCACTAATGGTTGGGCCCAGCTCCAGCACAAGTGGCGGGTGTGTTTGTGGGATCAGATGACGATAGTGCCAACGAAGACGAATGGCAGCTGGTCTCCGACCGCGGATCCCAGAAGTATGATAACTGGATGGCCCGCAAGACGACCATTCGCGCCCATGGAATCATCCGTGCGCGCTTGAATCAGTCTGACCCCCCAGAATCTGCGGGTGCTACTTCGGCATCGTCGTCCCAGCCCGCCTCTTCCGAGAAGAGCAAACGGCGCCGGCGCAAGAAGGAAGAGCGCGCCCCGCCAGTTCCGCCACTATCCCGCACTCTCAGCGATTTCATGCCCCCGGAGATGGGGGTCCCTCCTCGGATCCGCCCGGTGATGGATGATTCGTCCGATGACAGTGTTGGTTACGCTTCGGTTAATACCGTCGAGCTGGTAAATCCCTTTTCGGTTCCCGACGTTGAAGAACACCAGGTGGACCTCCCTAGTGTCCCCGGTCGTCGCCACCGTCGGAAGAACCGCAGCAACAGGAGTCGCTGGGGCACAGCCGTTGGTACCTCCAACCAGGCCGTGCACGCCACTGAGACTAGGCAGCAAACTCAAAACCGAGCTCAGCGCGCGCAGCCCCCCCATCCGGGGATGACGGATTCGCCTCCGCCACTGTTTGTGGTGTGGGACCAGGCAGAACCGCCTCAGCCGCGTCGCGACCAGCTCCGCCCTGCCACGAGTCCATCCCGGCCTCCTGACCCCAGTACGGTGACCATTTCCCGGACTGTAACCAGTGAACAGCGAGATGCGCCAAGTACCAGTCGGCCGCCGGCCCAACCGGCAAGGCCCGTCATGCCTCCAATCGCAGAGCAACCTCCTGCAACCAGGGGCTCGCGCTTGGAAAAGAAGTATGATGTCCTGAAGCACTTGGCCGACATCCCAGAAAGGCTCTCCATCCTTGAGGCTCTGCGCATGTCATCTGAGATGCGCGAGGCACTCGCTGAAGCCCTGAAAAGCCCCCTCCAGTTTGAGACAGAGGTTGCAGCTGTAGAGGCCTTTCACGCCGAAACGATTGAGGACGCCGAATGTCAGGCAGTTATCTCATTCTCTGGTAAGGATGAGGACCCTCCTATACAGGGGCACCTTCGTCCGCTGTATGTCACTGGCCATTTCAATGGCCTTGAAGTCCGGCGCTGTCTTGTCGACACGGGGTCCGGAATTAACCTGATTCTAACTCGGACGCTCCAGAGATTGGGGTTGTCTGAGGATGACTTGATTCCCTCCGACCTCAGGATCCAGGGGTACGACCGCAGCGAGCAAACTCCGGTCGGCAAGATACGCTTGAAGACCCAGTTCGGTGACTTGGTTGCCAACACCGAATTCATGGTAGTCTCTCAAGACACTGCGTACAACGCATTGATGGGTAGGCCATGGCTCCACCTTCACGCGGCGGTTCCCTCATCATACCACCAATGCCTCAAATACTCCCTTAACGGTCGAGTAGGCGTGCTTCAGGGAGATGCCTCTCCTTTTGCCTCATGTGAAGCCCGCTATCTGGATGCGGACTATTACAAGAGCAAGGATAAGCAGATCCTGGCAGGTGAGGTTGAGCCTGTCGCTGTTGCAAGTGATCCCTGGGCCAGTTTGGATGATGCTTACGTCCTCCCGATTCAACGGTTGGACGTAGCCATGGTCTCGACGGCCTGTGAGTCTCCTGATGGGATGACCGCGGCCGCCCGTGCCAGCACCAGCGGCCCAGCAGGATCTGGTGGCCCCAGTGCAGTTTCCAACGCAGTCTCTCCCATGGACGATCCCTCCCCGAGTGGAGAGGACGTGGAAGATGAACCCCCAGCCTTTGAGGAGGGCGTCTCCGCCACGGTCGATGAGTTAGTACAGGTGAACCTTGGAACCGAAGCAGATCCAAGACCCATATTGGTCAGTGACGCCATGCCCTCTGAAGAGCGGAAGCAGTACGTGGACTTTCTTCGGCAGCACCGTGATGTGTTCGCTTGGGGCTATGACGAGATGTCGGGGCTAGATCCTCAGGTAGCCGTCCACCGCCTTGGTCTCCCGGCGAACCATAGCGGGTTCAAGCAGCCTCCCAGGAAGATGCACCCGTCCCACAGTGCCATGGTTGAGGCCGAAGTTGACAAGCTTATCAAATCCAACTTCGTGAGGGAAGTTCAGTACCCCAAATGGCGGGCCAACATTGTGCCGGTCAGGAAGAAGAACGGGCAGATCAGGGTCTGTATCGACTTCCGCAATCTCAACCGCCACTGTCCGAAGGATGACTTTCCCCTTCCAGTAACAGAGCTGTTGATTGACGCTACGGCAGGATTCCAGGCCCTCTCCTTCATGGACGGATACTCCGGATACAACCAAATCTGGATGGCCCCTGAGGATGAGGAGTTCACTGCCTTCAGGGCCCCCCAAGGTATCTTTTGCTACCGGGTCATGCCCTTCGGCCTGAAGAATGCAGGTGCCACCTATCAACGGGCGATGCACCGTATATTCAAGCCAATCCTTGGCACACTGGTGGAATGCTATGTCGACGACTTGGTGGTCAAATCGCGCCAGCGTCAGGACCATCTCAAAGATCTTGAGAAAGTGTTTGGCTTCCTCCGGTCTCGCTGCCTGAAGATGAACCCGTTGAAGTGTGCCTTCGGGGTCACCTCCGGAAAGTTCCTTGGATTTGTGGTGAGATACCGGGGTATTGAGATCGACCCAGAGAAGATCAGGGCGATTAGCCAGATGCCTCCCCCGGGTAACATCCGGGAACTGCAAGGGTTCCAAGGCCACTTAGCCTATATACGCCGATTCATCGCGAATCTGGCCGGCACGTGTAAGCCCTTTTCTCGGCTCATGAAGAAAGGTGCCACCTATGTATGTGATAAAGAGTGTCAGACCGCTTTCGAGGAAATCAAGCAGTACCTGCTTCAACCACCGGTTCTGATGCCGCCTGTATCCGGGAAGCCGCTGGTCCTCTATGTGACCGCCCTGGAACGGTCCCTTGGTGCCCTTCTCGCCCAGAAGAACAACGAGGGAACAGAGAATAGCCTCTATTACCTCAGTCGCATGCTCCTCGATGCGGAAGTCAGGTATTCCCCTATCGAGAAGAGCTTCCTGGCGCTCGTATTTGCCGTACAGAAGTTACGACACTACTTGCAGCACCATGAGGTACAGTTGGTTTCTCGAGTAGACCCGTTGAAATATATCCTTAGCCGACCTATGTTAACTGGCCGTCTATCGCGGTGGGCTGTGATTCTACAGCAGTTCGACATCAGGTATGTGTCTCAGAAGGCCATCAAAGGGCAAGCATTGGCGGACTTTCTGGCTGCTCACCCGACCTCCGCGGATCAGCCGCTGGATCTAGGCTTTCCCGATGAGGCCATTCTCTCAGTCGATCGAGCCGATCCATGCTGGCAGATGCACTTTGACGGTGCCTCCCGGAGCCCCACCGGTAGAAGACTCGATAATCCTAAGCTCAACAGAGTGGGCTTGGGTATCGTCTTCATTACCCCGGAGCAAGCCGTGCTGCCATACTCTTTCTTGTTGTCAGAGGGCTGTACCAACAATGAGGCAGAATACCATGCCATCATCACTGGCCTCGAGTTAGCTCTCGAGATCGATGTGCCCCATCTGTGCGTGAAAGGGGACTCCGAGCTGGTCGTTAAGCAGATCAATGGCGACTATGCTGTCAGGAAGCCGGAACTTGTGCCATTGCTGGAGTGCACCCTCCTTGTAATGGCCCAGTTCCCTTCTCGGCCAGAAATTGCCCATATTCCCCGGTCTCAGAACGGTCGAGCAGATGCTTTGGCCAGCCTTGCTGCATCACTTGCAGAGCCTGAACAGGACAACCTGGTCATCCGCGTGACGCACCGCAGGCTCATCGCTCCAGTTATCCTGGAGGGAGATCGCGGCCCATCGGTAAGTAATCTCACCGTGGTTGCCCCTATGCTTGGAGCCCCGAATACCCCAGATATGGCAGTCGAGCCAGCCCCTGATTGGAGGACGCCTTTGGTTGAGTACCTCCAACATGGCATTCTCCCATCGGATCGGGCCGAGCGCGAGCGAGTTCGACGCCGCTTATCGCAGTTTTCCCTCCAGAGCAGTCCCGGCCTGGAGCAGATCCTCTATAGACGCGGATTTGATGGTGTTCTCCTCCGTTGCCTTCATGGAGTTGAGATCCTACGAGTCATGCAAGAGGTTCATGCTGGTTCATGCGGTGCCCACCAGACTGGGCCGAAACTGTCCCACCAGATTCGGAGGTTGGGATACTTCTGGCCCTCTATGATCCATGATTGCATCGAGTATGCCAGAAGGTGCCATGCGTGCCAGGTCCATGCGAACTTTGTGCATCGGCCACCGGAGCCTCTCCATACAACTAGGTATTCCTGGCCCTTTGCAGTCTGGGGTCTGGACGTTGTGGGACCTTACCCGCGGGCGACAGCTCGCCAGTGCCGGTTCATTCTGACCGCCACGGACTTCTTCTCCAAATGGGCAGAGGCGATTCCACTCAGAGAGGTCAAATCCTGTTCGATCGCTGACTTTGTGACCTCCAACATCATTTATCGATTTGGAGTGCCTCACGCTATCCTCACGGATAACGGATCCAATTTCCGAGCAGCCGAGTTGAAGAAGGTGTACGCCAAGTACAACATCCGCTCGAACCATACATCTCGCTATCATGCGCAAGAGAATGGACAGATCAAGGCGTTTAACAAAACCCTCTCTAACATTCTGCAAAAGATGGTTGGTCAGAACAAGAAGAGTTGGCCGGACAAGCTCCCCAACGCCCTCTGGGCTTATCGGACGACGACTCGCAATTCCACCCAGATGACCCCTTATTCCCTGGTGTATGGAGCTGAGGCCATCCTGCCCATCGAGATCCAATTACCGTCCTTGCGCACTGCGGTCTACGACCAGCAAGCGCCGGACAGAGTTGCTGGAGCCCGTCTAGTCGAGTTGGAAGCACTGGATGAGGATAGGCTTCGCGCTTTGCACAACTTGGAGAGGCATCAGAGCAGAATGGCTCGAGCTTTCAATAAGAAGGTTCGCCTCCGCTCCTTCCTGCAGGGTGATCTAGTACTGGCCCTAAGAGCACCGATGATCCCTGGCAGGAAGCCGCCCAAGTTGGAGCCCAAGTGGGAGGGACCTCTTGTCGTCCACAAAGTCTATCCCAATGGCGCGTACTCCCTAGCAACTATGGATGGTGAGCGTGTCACTCCTCCCACCAACGCTAGGTTCCTCAAGCAGTACTTTTCCTGAGTACCACGTCCAAGCTGCACGACGTTAAACTTCCTAGCATATCGTCCAAGCTACAAGACGTTAAACTGTTCAGCATACGTCCAAGCTGCACGACGTTAAACTGCCTAGCATATCGTCCAAGCTACAAGACGTTAAACTGTTCAGCATACGTCCAAGCTGCACGACGTTAAACTGCCTAGCATATCGTCCGTGCTGCAAGACGTTAAACTGCCAAGTGCTTCGTCCAACACAACGTTAAACTGTACCACGTCCGAGCTACAAGACGTTAAACTGTTCAGCATCCGTCCAACATGACGTTAAACTGTACCGCGTCCGCGCTGCAAGACGTTAAACTGCCAAGAATCTTCGTCCTGCATGACGTTAAATTGCCCCTCAAGAACTACGTGCGGCTTGATTCGCATCCTTATGGGATATGTAGGACCGCCTAAACATTCATGTTTCAGGCCCAGCCCCATCCTTCGGGAATTTCCATCCCATCTCGGGCCCTTGGCCCAGTTGCCTCCGGGTGTGCAGCGTATGGTGTGAACGCGGGGCTATTCCCTCATTCACGTCGGTTTGCTCGCTACGCTATACGCCCCCCACGTTTAGGGATGCCTTCTGCTCCCCCTTTTTTCTCTTTTCGTCCTGCATGACATTAAACTGCACTTCAAGAACTACGTATGGCTTGATTCCCATCCTTATGGGATACGTAGGACCGCCTGGACGCTTGTGTTTCAGGTCCAGCCCCGTCCCTTGGTTGATCACGGGGGTCTGCCGTCTTTTGGTTGCTCTCAGGGTGAGTCCTCCGACCATTTCCGGTGATCTGTTAACATGTTTTGGGTACTTCGGTCTATGACTCGTAGTGTCAGATTCAATCCCCACAAGTCATGTGTTGCTTGTCAGGCCTCGCGCTTCTTCTTGTTCGAGCCTTCACTCAAAGGGATCCTCGTTAGCGGTTTGGGTACAATGCCTCAGTGCTCTCCTACCGCTCCGGGTCGATTTACCGGCGAGTCCTGGGCCGCAAATCGATATGAATCCTGCGCTTGAGCGGTTGATGCTCGTTTTATTGCCCCATCCTAGGCTGACGCGATCAGATGTTGTGTTGCGAATATGGTCAGCGACATCCTTGATCGCCATGTCAGCTTTTTCAGGCTCTGAACATTGGTTGCGCAGTCCTCATCACACTCCGCCTTTGTGCATTGTAGTGGAATCTCGACACTCTCTTCATACTGACCTCCAGTATACCTTTACACGTGAGGCAGGCCAACCAGGGTAATGGTGTCTTTCGAGGTTCCCATGATCTGAGCACCAAGGATATATGCAGATGTCCTCCCTAAGGGCCATGCGTAGCTGGACCCTCGTCCCCATAAGGAGGAAGGAGTCGCCCGAACAATCGCGTTCTGGGCCCAGTATAGCTGGAGGCTAGCATCTCTGCCCCTCGGGTGATGGACATACGCAGGCCCCTATCCCAGGATCCTTCTCCTGGAATCGTGCGTGACCGCAGGGCTGGGTATCTTCCCACCTCCGCTGGGTCCGCCATATCGCAATAAGCGGATTCCTCCATGGTCCGAACCACACGACCTTAAACTGTGTTGTCTGGTCCTACCACACGACCGTAAACTGTGATCGTCTTGGCCGCCCGACGAGAAACGACACTGCATCGTGATGTTCTCCTCAGGGGACACTCATGTTGGGCGCTGGTTAATAACCACGCCATTTGTCAATGCCTTTCATGGCTTGATTATTGTGGCGACGCTGGGGATTTCTTAATCACAGGCATGTCGCTGCACAAAGAAAAACCACCCACCTTTAAGGACAAACAAGAAATATCAAATACCGCTTCTTTTGTGTGCGAGGGCCAGACCCGCACCCCTCCCTGCGCTGGTGCCCGATTGTGTTGCGCCGCGCTTCAAGAACTACGTGTGGCTTGATTCCCAACCTTATGGGATACGTAGGAATGCCCGAGTGTTTGAAACTTCGGGTCCAGCCCCCACCTCTTAAAGATTCCCCCTTCTCTTGGGAATCCGCCGCCTTCGGGTCACCCTCAAGGCGTGTCCCTTGACCCCTTGTAGTGGTCCACCGGTGTCAAGAGTACTTTGGTTTATTGCCAGGAGGGTCAGGTTCAGCTTGGTCAGGTTTCTTCCACTTTTCAGGCTTCGTGCTCCCTTTCATTCGGACCCATCACCTACGCCCTGGGTGGAGCTCCCGTGAGAGGTTTGGACACAATGCCTCAGTGCTCTCCCACCGACTCGGGCTGGTGCCCCCAATGGCCTCAGGCAGCAAATCGATATGAATCCTGCGATTGAGCGGTCGATGCTCGTTTGCTGCCTCATTCCATCAACGGTTAGTGCGATATTGATGCTGCTTTTCCGCCACGGTCGGCAGTACTCCAATATCGTTACGCCGGTGCCCCCAGTCCTTGAGTGAATGGCCGCATGATTCACATTTTCCACCTCCCATTCTGACCAGGCGAAATCTCGACACTCTTGACACTATCCCTCAGTGCATCTTCGCATATCCAGGGGATAGGACCACGATGTGGCGTATTTTGAGGCCCTTATGGTCCGAGCTCTAAGACCTTAAACTAAGATCTCCCCTTATGGTCCAAGCTCTAAGACCTTAAACTAAGATCTCCCCTTATGGTCCGAGCTCTAAGACCATAAACTAAGATCTCCCCTTATGGTCCGATCTCTAAGACCTTAAACTAAGATCTCCCCTTATGGTCCGAGCTCTAAGACCTTAAACTAAGATCTCCCCTTATGGTCCGAGCTCTAAGACCTTAAACTAAGATCTCCCCTTATGGTCCGAGCTCTAAGACCTTAAACTAAGATCTCCTCTTATGGTCCGAGCTCTAAGACCTTAAACTAAGATCTACCCCTATGGTCCAAGCTCTACGACCCTAAACTAAGATCTCCCTAAATGGGGTTCTACGTCCTGCATGACGTTAAACTGCACTCTCAAGAACTACGTGTGGCTTAATCTCCAGCCTGATGGAGTACGTAGGAACGCCCGGGCAATCCGACTCGGGTCCAGCCTCAGGGATCGCCAAGTCCCGCCCCTGCTCGTCGCCGGCCGTCTGGCCTGGCTTCTGGTAGAGTGGTGCGATTGCGATATTTTCCCCGACTCAGCTCGGGATGCTCCATTGTAACGATGGGAAGCGACAGTTTCCTCATCAAAGAGGTTCTGTCTGAGAATTGAGGTGATTCACGGCCAGATTAATGCATCCGCCTAATACGCTTTCCCCACGGTGGCGCAATTTTGGGAGCGTTGGATTCTGTCCGAACAAATCATCACTTCACTCTACGTTTCGCATGCCCTGTTGATCTGGATTTCCACCCTTGTGCCTGAAGGAACCCCCAAAGCGGCATTGACGATGACATGTGATCCGCCTCCTACAATATGAATGATGACCTTCGGTCCGTCTATTGCAGTAGTATGGTCGATCGATCCATTCTCCGCTTGCCGTCTTGGGCATTTCCTGGAAGGCCGACCGTTGTGGATTTCTGAATTCGGGACACGCGATTCACCCTTTCTCATTTCCCTATGTTCGGATAAAATCTCAACGCCACTAGCGTTGTCCCGCTCGTGTGTCGGAACAAGTTGGGGGGATGATACATTGATTAGGTCTGAGGTCTCCTTTCCTAGGAATGACCTCCCTCTTTTCTTTAGAAATCCAGGCCCAATTGTGGATGCCTGAAGCTTGGTTAACGCTCCCGCGAGACAATGAATTGCGGTCGAGCATGTTAAGCCAAAAGATGCAGATAAATGTATTGATTCATACAAATGGATCAAAGTAGCGGAAGCAAAATGTTCTGGGAGTGGCAAAAACAAAGCCCCTAGGGATTAGCGTGCTGAATGAGTCTCTCTAACGCCGCTACCCTTTGGCTGGTGGCCTCCAGAGCTGCTTCTCGCTCTCTGCGTTCCCTCTCTTCGTCGGCGGTCGCAGCACGCAGTTCGTCGATTCTGGCCTGTGCACGCTCCCGCTCGACTTGAAGTGTGACCATCTGTTGGCCCGCCTCCGTCAGCTGTACCTGGGAGTCGATCAGCTGGGCCGTTAGTTGCTCCACAAGCTCAGTACACGCTGCGACGAAGGCCTCCTTCTCTACCGCCTGCCCTTCGAGGCGCCGGACTTCCTGCTCCACCACGAGGAGCGCCCGCGTGCTCTCCGACGTGTCCCGACTTTGTGCGACGTCGGTGCGCCGGCGGCTCTCGCGCATCTTTTCGGGCATGAAATCACGGACCGTCAGATGGAGGTGTTGAGCATCAGCTCCCCCGGCACACAGGAAGTGCAGCCAGGTTTGAAGCGATCCCATGCGCCCCAGCCACTCCGATGAGGGTCGCTTGAGGAAGCGCTGGATGCACTTCCACCCCCTGCGGCGCGTTATCCGGCTCTCCTCGACCGCCTCCGCGTCCGAGTCGTCCATCTCCTCGGGGTCGGCCGGCCGGTAGGCAGGGAAGGCAGCCAGAAGGTCTGCTGCAGGGTCCGCCCCTGGGATGTCCTCACGAAGGATAGGTTCCCCAACACCTAGGCGACCTTCTTATCTCTCCCCAGCGGCGTTGACACCCTCGTCAGCCCCCGACCTCTCTTCGATGGCAGCACCGCTGACGTCCGCAGCCCCTTGATCAGCAGTTGGTGGGGCCGGCTCGGTGTGGGAAGTCTGTTCCGGAGCAGGCGGCATGTCCACCACTGGTCCACTCGTGGATGGCCCGGGTTCAGCAGCCCGACGAGCCTCCAGTGTTGAGGTCACTGCGCAGGACATGCCGTGGTTAGTCACGGATCGTCAGCGGCTGGCACCGACAGTAAGGTAAGGAGACTTACGGGAATCCAAGGCGTCACCTTCCGCTGTCCCAGCCGCCGCAGGAACAATTGCAGTAGGGGAGCCTTCGACACTTGTCAATTCAATAATGGGCGTCTGGCCCCCGCCTTGTCCTGCTGGCGCCTCTCCTACTCCTACGGAGGATGCCTGACCAACATCCGTGCGCTCCTGAGAAAGGTGGAGAAATGGGTTAGAAGCTGCATAAGAGAATGGATGAAGCAGGTTGAGTAGGGATAGAAGCGGACCTCGAGGAGCTCAGTGGCATCAACATTGTCAGGGCCGGCCACCTCGCTGCTCTCCCGCTGGCTCCCCTGATGGGACCTTCCCTCGGAGCCTTCATCCTCCCCCGTCTCCTCCTCTTCCTCGGAGTCGTTGCTACTGTCATCTTCCTCCGGCGGCATCTGTTCTGAAGCGGGCTCTAGACCGAGCATCACCTTCACCAGAAGGGATGGCTCCGCACGCTGACCACGTTGGCGCGCGTACTCGTCCATGGCCGTCAGATACGCATACTGCCGGTTGAAGTCCACCCTGTCGGCGATCTGGAGGCGCCCGACCTCTGGCAGATGGATTCCTTCTTTGAGTATCTTTCGCCAGATGGCGTCGGTCCCCAGTGATTGCCGCAGGGTCATCCAGGCCGACCACAGCGCCGGGAAGATTGCATCGTGGGAGGGTTCGAGCAGACGCCTTACCTGCTTCCCGGGCCGCTCCCCGACCGCCGCATGTGCCCTCTCTCTGGGCGCTGAAGTCGTGGCGGCAGCTTACGATGTGCCCGCCGCCGAAGTCCCTGCCCGCGCCGGCTCCGCTGCTTGGCGCGCCTCCGTTCTCACCCGTGTGGCGGCGCTTCGCCCCCTTCCTTGATGCCCGGTCTCCGCACGGGTAACCTCGAGCCGCCGAACTGGCTTCCGTAGAAGCCCCTCAGGGTACGCGATGGCCCAGTGTTCAGCGTACTCGGTTGCCAAGCCTGCGTCGACCCCGGTAGGAGGAAGAGTGATGACGTCACCAGAGCCGAAGGCGGCAAACATCAGCCACATCTGGCGAAGGACGCAAGGGTTCGTCTCCTCCAGGACAGCAGTGAATACCGTCTTCGGCATCCGCTGAAGGCACCCGAACTGCCTGGCGAACCGTGTTGGCACGTAAGGCTCGCAGATCACCTTCCCGTCGATCCGAGCCACGAGCACCCCGCCCCGCATGTTCAGGAAGTATTCATGCTGCTCCAGCGGACCCTGCCCATTGTCGATCATCTGGCCGACGGGAGTGGGGAACGGGCTGAAGTTGAAATTGGCATGATTTCCAATCCGAATCCTCACGCCCTCCTCACTTAGGGTCATCGGATCGACCCCCGCGATGTTCAGCAGGGAGGGTCGCAGGCCGTTGCCCGGAGGAATGATGGCGTTTGGAAACGTGTACCCACCGAGGTGAGCAGCCACCCAGCCGTGGAAGAATTGAAAGGGCCCACAGATCCTTTGTGGCGACCCCCCTCGCGAGATGCGTCCCAGGATGGCATACAGCTTCGCCAGCACTGGGACCCCGAGGTTGTATCTTTTGTTGGTGGCCATGGCGCCCGCCATCGCCAGTGTCGCCGGGCGGACGCCCATCCTCGCGTCCCGCACTGGCAGGAGCCACCCACTCAGGAAGGCGGCTAGGAACGCTGCGTACCGGACATTTGGGTCCCGAGCCTCGATGACGCGGTACCCCCATGAGCGGTAGTCGCCTGTCTCCAGGACCCGCCAGTACGACCCGTTCCGGCTCCTCTGAGCCGCGGTCGGGCACCGCTTCCCCCTGCCTGGCATCTTGACCGCTGGGTCATGCTCCAAGAACTGGCCGAACCACTCCTTGTAGGCTATGTCCTTCTGGAAGTCCTTGACCCCGAGCCGCTCTATAGCCAGGTCCAGCAGATGCCATGTCAGGATGGGAGTCCGTGACCTGTCGCCCCAGGTGTTCCTCAGAGGCAGGAACTCATCGTACTGGTAACCCTCCAGCGGGATACCTCCGATGCAGTGGATGTCCCAGATACTGATGCCGACCTCCCCATGGTGAAGATGGAAGGTGTTGGTATCCGGGGACCAGCGGGTGAACAGCTCCGGCCCGAGCTCGGACTGCTGGTAGAAGTGGAACTGCGACGTCCACACCGCCTCAAACATGCCGATGTACCGCAGCTCCTCCGTGAAGTGATCGTAGGTGTGGCGTACCCAGAACGCCCAGGCCCACTCACTGGTGAAATTGCCCCCAGACCGCAAGTCCCAGTCCTTCAGCCAGCCCTTGGTGTCGTCAGTGACACTCTGGCGGTATGTGCTCGAGTAGAGGGCTGGAGAATTCTCCGCAGTAGGCTCACCCCCGTCAATGGTTCGCGTCCTTGGGTTCGGGACGTAGACATCTAAGTGCCTGGTCTCCCTGGCAGGATGCCCATTGTTGGTGATGTTATAGCGGGGAAGCTCGTCCTCCCGAGTCACCCAGGTCCGTGGCGCATCAACCTCGAACCCTGGTACCGGAACCTCATCTAGGATGCCGAAGTTCCAGAGCGGCAGGTTGTCTGACAGCGGATATGTCTTCTGGGCCGGCGTCAGCAAGTCGAACAAGGATTGATTGTTGGAAACAATCTCCTTGGCTCCGTAGACCTCCTCGTTCGCCGCCATCTTAGCTCTGCGAGTGGTGGCATCCCCCTCATTTCCTTGATGCGCGGCCATCTCAGAAGCTCCGGGAGTCATATGGGTTAAGGGATGAAGCGTGCGGAATCGGACGAGGCTGGTAGAGAAGTTTGAGAGTTGGCGCGCAATCCAAGTGTACGACGCGCAATTGGGAAGTCTGTCGCATAAAACACCAGGTGTTCGCGCAAAAACAGGCCGAATTCCGGACAGGTTTGCGCGACGAACGGGTGAATTCCGCGCCGGAAAGGGAAATTTCGCACACGAGAGCTCGAATGCTTATCGCGCGGAAGGCCACTGTACGGTGCGGGGGACCCAGGGCCCCTAGTTATAGGTGAGTCCGGGTGTCCGTGCTGCGCGGAAAGCGCTTTGCGCGACCGCGACAGCGAATTTCGCGCCCAACACCCTTTTTTGCGCGCCACAGTCCCGCGCCACCCAGGACTTCGGCATTCCGGCGTCTCCCTCGGAACCCGATCTTTGCGACCTCTCGCCGATCAGATTCCGAGGGGGGGCTTTTGTAGACGCCGGAAAAATCCGTTGTTCCCAAACAAAGCTCCGGATGCGGGAAGCGAGGTCATATTTGAAGTCGGAAGCATGTTTCGGAGGGCCCGGAAGGCTTGCGCAGAATTTTGGAGGCCCGCGCGCAAAGTTGATGAGCTGCGCGCAAACCTCCCGGGATGCGCACAATGCGCTGGGCCGGCGCGCAATTTTGCGCGCCCGTGGCCCGCGTGACTCCCTTGCGCGCCGGGCCCAATTCCGCGCCCGCGAAGGAAATTCCGCGCCCGCAAACGAGATTCTGTGCCCGGGGTTGCCTATAAATATAATGCGACCCCCGACGTTTTAAAGGTTGCCGGAATTCGAAAGGGCGCTCGTGCGCGCAATCCAACCCCTTCCGTGTGCAATGCCGATCTTCAGGTAACCTCCTTTCTTTCGCGCAAGAAAGCCTTGGGGTTCGCCTTCGCGAGGAATCCCTTTGGCTCATTTCCTTTGAATAACTATTCACCTAAAGGCCTTCGCGCGCAAAAGAAGCCTCTTGCGCGCAATTGCCCCCGGGTGCGCGCAATCCAGCCTGATTGCGCGCACCCCCTCCTTTCAAAGTGGCCATTCACTAAAGAATGAGCCGTTGCCCCCGCGTGCTATCCGAAGCCCGGCGCGCGCAATCCCAATCATCTGCGCGCAAAGGGCTGGCCCAATTGCGCGCCAGCCCGCCCATTTGCGCGCCGACCCGCGGTATTGCGCGCCAAGCTCCTCTTTTGCGTGCAATCCGCCGGGGTCGCCCCTTTTCACCCCCTGAGGGTACCCGCCCGCGTGGCGCCCGATGATCTTCATCCGGGGTGCCCGCATCGTGCGTTGTCTTCCCGTGCGGCCCTCCAGGCTCGCGCAAAGTGACACCGACCCATCGGCGGCAACCATCGTCCGAGCCGCACGATGTTAAACTGCCTAGCATATCGTCCGAGCCGCACGACGTTAAACTGCCTAGCATATCGTCCGCGCGACAAGACGTTAAACTGCCAAGCATCCACGTCCAAGCTGCACGACACTAAACTGCCTAGCCACCATCGTCCGCGCGACAAGACGTTAAACTGCCAAGCATATTCGTCCTCAACACACGACGTTAAACTGTACTTCGTCCGGCAAGACGTTAAACCGACCGCTTCGTCCTCAACACACGACGTTAAACTGTACTTCATCTGGCAAGACGTTAAACCGTCCGCATCATCCGATCCAGTGCCCCGCACGCAGGGTCTCCCCCGGTTTGGATGTGGCCCCCACCCGCTCGTCTCTGCAGGGATGTCGGGATTGGAGTGGCCTTCGCCCACGAGGGTAGGGTATTACAAACCCCTAGTTTCTTGTGGGGGGCTGCACATGTGTATCTCCATTGCGCTCCCCCACTGCCGAAGCCAGTAGAGGGTGTGACTGGGATCGAGGTGTCTCCTACTTTCGGCCCAAGTCCCTCTCCAACTGAGTTTTGCCGCACTCGGGCTGCCTCAGTGCGTAAGTCCTGACAGAATGAACTACATGGACTTTGATCCCTGTCTCCTAAACAGGGTACGTAGGAAGCCTCCCTGAGGTTCAAGCCCACCACCTGGTCGTCCCGGTCATATTCACGTCGGTTCGTCCATCAGTGGACCCCTCCTGGGTTCACACTTGCGTCGATTCACCTATGAATCCGCCCTTGTGGGAGACCGCGCGTGTGTATCTCCATTGTGCTTCCCCACTGCCCTTTTTTCTATTTTTCTCCCTTCAGCGTCCAGCATGACGTGAAACTGTGATCCACCCGGCCGTTCCATCCCCCTCTGTGCGAGGTGGTTCGGTTCAATCCTCCACCCTGCGGCCTCGATCTCTTTATGAGTCGGCTTGCCAACGTCCAGCATGACGTTAAACTGCATATCCGAACTACGCTGACTTTGATCCGTGCTAACGCGCGGTACGTAGGAAGGCCCTACGGGGTCCAAGCTCTTCACTCCATCATCCATCCCGATCCTTACCCGGCCCGCCACATCCCGGTGGGGTCATGCCATTTCATTCCACTCCACTTCACCCGGGAAGCCGCCCATGTGCTGGCCCCAGCGTCGGAGGTTCCCCGCAAGGGGTTCTGTCATCTGATCCGCTCCTCGTGTTGATCGGTCCGATGCCGTCCCCGCTGGATGTTAAACTCGCGGCATACCCCGTTTTAAGCATGGGATGCTGAGGAAAACCTCAGGTGACACAGTCCCCCGCACCCAGCGCGGGATGCCTCAGGCCATCATGCCTTCGAGAAGCCCTATTAGGGACGGAAGGCAGACATGCAGAGTCGCTGTGCTAAAACAAGCCCCCACACCCAGAGCCACCCGGTCTCCTCACCACAGGTTGCTGCCCCGACCAGACTCCTTGGAGCGTCCGGGCGGAAGCAGCGTAATTAACCGGTGTCCATGGAGACATGGCACCAGGAACGAGATTCACGAACATTCTTAAATCTATGAGGGAGACCCGGATTAGGCGACGAGTTCCGAGGAGACGTCCACGGAAGGAGGAGCCGACATCCCATCATCCCGGTTTCGATCAAGGAGCAGACGCCCCTGAAGAAGGGACGAATGCCGCCCGCCCTTGGAAAGCTGGACCGCGGGGCCACAAGCGGCGCGCGCTCATCCCCTCGGGTCGACGGGTGCACGCGCGAACGCGTCCTGGTGGAACAGCGTCGAAACAGAAACCCGACGCACATCCGCACCGAAACAATTTCCTCTACGATGGATGATTCTTTTTTATTTGATACACTGGAAGATTTATGATGATACCTCCAAAAGCATACAAGTATAATTCCCGATTCTAAAACTGAGAAAATGTCTCAGCATTATGATATAGTTCAACCCATTTCTCAGATTTTGATGGGAAAAATACCAAGAGGAATATCCTTTACGATGCTTCTAGAGAGATTTGACCACTCTCCCAATAAAGTCACCCCTCTTAGGGGAAGACTATGAGATGATGATATTGACACATTACCCATCTCTAAGGCCTCCTCTGATCCCCCCTGAGAATATTTTATTATTTGAATGCAGGATTGGAAAATGGAATGGAAAAATGAAGGGAAATAAAAACATATTAGAATTACCAAATAATGGAGGGACTAAAACTATTGGGAAAACATACCTTAATAAAAGAAGTTCCTATTTTGTAATTTTTAAGGGCTTGAGAATTCTCCCACGATTATAGCCCTGTAAAATTTCATTATGACCAATAAACCTTGGATGATTTAGATTGGTGATAAAAAAATGAACTATGGAAAATGGAATGCCTTAAAGATTGATTCTATTATTTACTCATTTGTATCACAAAATTCAAATGAGTATGGGTTTGAAAATATTTGGGTTCTTAAGGATGACAACATTTTTATCCACTCCTACGCCAAGAATCAACAAGATTAATCAGTTGATATTGAGATTCAAGGAGAGGTTATATCCATTTCATTTTTAGGAATCTAACCTCTATATTAAAATAAGGGGCCTTTGGAAAGATCCTAAAATGATTTCTAATCAACTATCTCATAGCTGGGTGATTATGGGTGACTTCAAAACAATTCTCTGACTTGATGAAAAAATCGCACCCACTTAAACAAATTGGTAGCAAATAAGTTTTCTTCTTTCATTGATAGATGAAATTTGGTTAAAGTTCTAATTATGGGAGGATATTTTACATGGAGCATGTATACTCTCAATCAATGGTAATCCAACAAATTAGGCAGTTTCCTTGTTTAGATTGTCGAATGAAATGATGATATTAATGTTTCTCGACTCATCCTTCCCAAGTGTGATTCTGACCATAACACTATATCGGTGGAAATTTTGACCAGAAATCTAATGTAACATCCCCTTCCTTTTAAGTTAAATAGTGTTTTTCTTATTGTGTCTGGATGCCGTGAAGTAAACTCAAATGCTTGGGAAATTTATTTTACTATAATTCCTATTACAATCATGTCCAACAAGCTAAAAAATGATAAAAAATGGTTAGATAATAGAGAAAAGTCTCATTATCTACTATGGATAATGACATAAAGGTTGATGAAAAAAATATCATTCAAAGTCAAAATGCTAGTCAGAATCATTATAATCCTTCTCGAGATGAGATTAATTCCCTTTATGATCTTGATGATCTTATTCTCCTTCAAGCAATACTAGTCCAAAATCAAAATAATTTCAGATCATTATAAGAGGGGGATAGAAACACAATGTTATTCCATTACATAGACAAGGATAAAAAGATTCGAAGGGGACTTACTACACTTGAAATTAATGGGACTCTATTTAGTTTATAGATTCAGATACCCATTTTTTGTGGTAATCTACATTGAATGTTTATACACACAGAATGGGGAGGATTAGATACATAAAATTATTCATAATATTGAACCCACTGTCGATACATAGAAAAAAAGATGTTAGTTAAGTTCTTTTAGAGTAGGAAATTAAGGTTTCCCTCTTCCCCTTGAACATTGATTGTGTGGTAGGACAAAATGGGTTTACTAATAAAGTATTTATGTTAAACTTGGAAATTTTACTTCATGAGGTCATCAATTCTAAGAGAAAAGTAATCAACCATGATTTTATTCCCTATAGTATAAATGCATGTATCATTACTTTGATTCTAAAAAAGAAAAGTGATTTGGATATAAAGGACTATAGTCCAATTTCTATTGGGAACATAGTCCCCAATATTATCATTAAGATCATTAACTCATAGCTAGGACATATTTCTCAAGGCAAGATAACTTCTAATCAATTTTTGTTTTCCCTGGAAGGAGCATTCATAATTTTCTCCTCACTACATCGGAATTTGTCATCATAAATAAGAAAAAGTCCAAGGATGTGGGATTTTCTCTTAAAATAGAAATTTCTAATTTATTGGATATAATAACATGTAGATTTATATTTTCAATCATAAAAAAGAATGGCTTCTCTGATTATTTCATCAATTTGGTCAACACCATACTTACCAGTGTCAGGATCTCCATCCTTATTAATGAGCCACCTAGAGGATATTTATAATTCAATAGGGGTAAAACAAGGGGACCCTCCTTATAGCCTTCTCTGTTCTATATATAAGAAATATCTGATTGTTGTCCGGATGATATTTTTCAGGCAGACCTTTATAGGAAAATTAAGGTTTTAAGGGATTTTATTACCCCTTCCCACCTTCTCTATATTAATGACATTCTGATATTTAGTCAAACAGATAAAGGAACTATATCTTGTATCCAAAAATATTTTTTCCAATTATTAATAAATATTTTTAATGTGATAAGTTAGAATAAATCCTTCATGGTGTTTGGGAATGGAATGATTGTGTCTAAGAAAAATAGGGTACTATGAAACTTTGGGTGAGATAAATTCCCTCCCCTTAAATTATCTTGGGGTACCCAGTTTCTCGAGGTAAGGTAAAAGATGCTGGATTGAACGAATATACTCTAAAAATTATTTCCCAAATGGATACCTGGAAAGGGAAAACACTGTCTAAAGTAGGGAGAATTTTTCTTATGAACTCATTTATCTCTTCAATGTTTGTATATGCTTGATCTGTTTACCAATGGCCTAGAACTCTCATTAAGGAGATTCAAGTATTGATTAGGAACTTTTTTTGGACTGGATCCATTCAGGATAAAAAAATGATCATGGTCGACTGTAATGATTTCATTAAACCTACTAATATGAGGGGAATGATAATTAAAGATCTAGTAATTTTCAATGATTCTCTTATCAATAAATTCACTTGTAACTTTTTGAAAACCAATTACATAAAAATGGAATTTCATTCTAATAGATTTTTCTCAAATATATAGAGTGGTTGCATCATATATGTTTTATATTCTATTTTTCCTACCATTAATCATGCATACTGTGAGATTATGCACTGCTCAAGGTGGTTGGTCTGTAAGTATTCCAATCTCAATCTAGGTGACACACTATGGATGGATTGCCACATTAGTGAAATAATGGAGGTGCCTCCTATCAGGAAACATCTCCCCATTAATGGTTCTTAATAGAACACTGATCTCTATGGTAATCATTCCACTCAAATTAAATTGGTATTTTAGACATAGCTCTATATTTATTATGATACTTTGATATGGACTCACAACTCCACTAGTAAATTCACATCCAGATAATATTATAGTTTCATGTGTTTTATAAATAGTTCTATTTCACTATGGATTAAAATTTTGAAAAATCCTTTCATATCTCCCCCACATTTTCTTCATCTATGGATAATATGGAGGTGAAGGCCACCTGTTCACAGTCTGCTATAGAAAGATGGAATTCACCTTACCCCAAATTTCTTTCTATGTCTGCAAGATAGTGAATCTATTCAACAACTATTATTATCTAGCAGGTTATCAGGAAAGATATGGAAGTATATTAAGTATATATTTGGTGTTGATATGAATATGGATTGTCTTTATGGTTTCATGGAATCAACCATTAATTATGCTTAGAGTGATCAAATCTAGGAATTTCTAGTCACAAAAGTGGCTGCTGTATTTTCTTAAATTTAGAAGGAAATAAGTTCCCTTTCCATTGAAAATCACATGACCTATTTTCAAGATGGAATGAATATTTTTTATATGGAGGTCATGGTAGCCTATGAAATCCAAAAAATCTCGATGAATAAAAAATTATTTGATCAGATAATTTTGAAAAATTTTACTATTACTGGAAGTGTCAAAAAACATCTCATTCTTAAATCCATTAGATGGATTCTGCCAATCTCACTCTGGTAGAAAGTGAACATTGATAGGGAGGCCTCACGTGCACAAGGACCTTTGGGATGTGGTCGCATCATCCATGCCCATCAGGTCTTTGCTAAAGGATTATTTTATCATTATATTTGTATAGCATCTTCCATTGAAGCAAAATTTTGGTCAATGATTAAAGCTATCAAGCATGCTTTCCAGTATGGATGGAGAATACTCTAGGTGGAATTTTACTATACTATAGTGGTTCATATTTTAAATACTTGGTCTAGTAATGTTCCATGTATAATTCTTCCATCATGGATTAAATTACATCATCTTATTGAGCATCTTCATCTAGATGCCACTCATGCTTATAGGGATGCCAATAAGGTTACTGATGTTTTTATAAGAGGGAAATGGTGGAGGCCCCCTCAAGATGGTCTCTTTTTTACTCCTGATTTTTTTTCACTTATTATTTATCTGGATACGTGTGGTGTGTTTCATTATTATCTTTATAAAAACCCTTGTCCTGACACTTTTTCAAATTTCTTATAGATTTTTAGGAACATGCTCTAGCTTGGCTCCTGACCCTATTTGATTCTTCAGAATTCCCTCTTCCATATTCACAGTCTATTATTATTTGAATTTTTGTCTTAACATGAATACTTTAACTATATCTTGATACCCATTGATATAAAAAATTACTTCATTAATTATTCTAGTTCTACTATTGTATATTCAATTTTAGATTCAACAAAATTTGACTTGTTCCATTTTCATCAGTTTATATAACTCTATATAATTTCACAACATCTCATATATCTAATAATGAATCTTCTACATGGGTCATATATACCCTAAATACCTGAAAAATAATTCACAAATATTTTATAACATTTAGATTCATGGGGTGATGGGAGCTTTCCACTTTCCTTCTATTGAGGAAGATGGTTGGTCTTGGTGAAGCAAACATTTTCAATTATCCTTTAGTTTGGAATCTAATTTTAGATTGTAAATGTCTTCGATAGAGTTTAATTTCATTTCATTTTCCCTAGGAAAGATCTCTAATTATTGTTCTAAATAAGAATCACTTCTTCCATAGGTAATCTTACTAAAAAGTATCTCTTAACCTTTCACCATTTTTACTTTCCTATTTCAAAGATTCTCACTAGTTGATTTATCCCTAAAAGACTCATTATATTCTTCACTATATATCTTACATTTGATCACTTCTTATACTTGAGATTTAACAGTTTCAACATATTTTATACTTCTCTATCTTTTCCAAAACCTTTTCTTATCATTCTAGGACAGTTTTTATAAATTTATAGATTTGGAATTTGTTTTTAATCTATATTCAGAATGATTCTATTCTTTATCGATCCCATGAAATCTATTTCTCAAAGAATTATATTTATCATTATTAGTGAACTAGTTTTCGAATTTCACCTAGGTGGAACTTATATTAAAACTTCCACAATATACCTTAATAATATGTTATTAATTTTTAGAACAAATCCACATTTTATCCTTTCGTAGATTTTTTAAAAAACAATCACCAATATCATAGTAATAAATATATTCCAATCCTTCATGAAATGTGTCCATGTGTACCAAAATAGAATCCCATGTCTACATACCTTCCTCTAGAACTCATCTAGTTGTTCCTACTTTATATAATTACCTTCCATTGTGTGTTTCTAGTGCCACTATTTTTTTTACTTTTATTTGTAATTATCATGGTTCTCTTCATCTCATGTCTTGGAGAGGTTTCATCAATATCAATAATGAATTTATTATGGAGTATTCCTTTTTGAAAAAAACAATATTTTCATAATTTTACACTAAAATGGAATATTTATTCATTATCTATTTATCATGTTATGAATGATAATAAAATAGAAAATGTAAATAATCATTCAGTTTTGGATTACCCTTTACATTCACATGTTCTAAATGTTTCTTGACTAAGATTAAATCTTCTTACAATTACTGAATTTTTTGGTTAATTTCCCCATGTTAAGTATCCATATCTTCTATAACTATATTTTAATTAGACATCTCATAGAAAGATTCATGGGAGAGATTATCCAACATGTAACATTATTCTTTCATCTTAGTATTCATTAGAGAAATTGAGTCTTTAAAAACATTATCTCTTATTATAGCCTCGCTTTCTCCTAAACGTATTCAGTAATATGTGAATTAGGATCACCCTTTTTGGTCTTCATGATTTGATATTATTTTGAGACAAGGATCATCTGTTTATAATCGTATTTGGGTTTTTTTCACAATTTTGGACATATCCTCTAATTATTTATCATTAGATTAATTTTTCTCCCTTAGTCCAGCAGCCACTGCAACTTGTATTTTTTCATACTTTTTAGAATGATGAATTCAATTTCATATGCATTGATCTAGATTCCTTGTGATTGTTTCCTATTTATTCATTATGTAATCTTCTTTTAACCACTGATCCAACTACTTTGATAAATAAAAAACATCCACTTTTGGCAACTTTATGATAAAGTCAACATTTGCTAATTCATCTTTACTCAAAGCATCAAATACATCATCCATTCTTACTATATCATTAAGTGAATCAAAATATCACACTCTAAATATTCATATCTTCTTTTTAGAGACCACTGGTTTCATTCAATTAAATATCACACATCCAATAATTAGTTCAAAAAATGGAATTATATTAAAGTTATTAATATTTTTTAAATATCATACCTTTTTCATGGAATAACATAATATAATATAATTATAAAACATAAAAATAAAAAAACAATCAGAACATTCCAGATAAAAAAATCAAATAAAAACTTTATTCTCTAATATCACATGTCATCCCTAAAAGGGGTTTTATTGAGAGATACAATGAGTAAGTAAATTAGGGTATGCAATCCTTTTTAGAATTTAACACTTTTCCTAAATTCTCCCACATCCCTAGGTGATCTTAAACACGTAAGTATAAGGGTCATCTAATTTTCATCCTTCCTTATGATTTGATTTGAATATTGAATCCTTTTTTAAGGTGATGCCTTGGTCAAAAACGACCAAAGCCTAAAGATTATTAAAAAGGAAGAAAGATTACAAGAGTCTAAAAGATGGGATCATATTACAATCTTTTTCATGCAATGAAAGGAGAGCAATGAGGAGATCTCCGAACCAAGTAATGTCTTGATTGACTCCCTTGTTGGCTAGACCATCTGTAATAGCATCTACTTCTTGATAAACATGTGTGATGATATAGTTAAGATCACTAAGTGAGCGGGATAAATCCATCTAGCTGATGGTAATCGGCTAAGAAAGGTGTATTACGCCATTCCAAATTTCTTGGAGAATAGCCATCGAGTCACTTTCAATCCAAAGGTTGTTCCAAACAAAGGATTTGGAAAAGGTAATTGCATGAATCAAGCCCAACATCTTAGCTTTTAGGGAGGTGGAAATGTCACATTTACCCATAAAGCATCCAAGGATCTGGCCGTGGTGATTTTTGAAGATAGCACCACATCCTGCAGGTCCCGGATTGCCTTTGGAGTCACCATCAATATTGAACGTAATCCATCTAGGTAGGGGGGCTCGCCAAAACACCTCCAGGGTAGGATGCGACTGACAGAAGGTGCCTTTAATCCTTAGACTCCCAGGATCACAAAGTCATGCATGGTATTTTGACATCATCCCTTTTGAATCGAGGCAGCTTCTTATATAGAAATGAGGATTCTTATTCAGCCTGAATTTTGATTGAATGAGTAATTGTGATGAATAATTTCTTTCCGATCATACCATTGAATATTGATTCCCTTAACATTGCACTTCACCAAGTATTATTAATTATCACATTACCTTCCTTTTAAATTTGTGTTATATAAAATGTAATGAGAGAAAAATAAAATCATACACTGATTATTTTTACATGCTTTATCTCCACTAGGATACTCCATAGAGCATGAAATTTATACTTAGTAAATGTACCAATTATCCACTAACCTCACTGATCAATGTTATGATTTATGATTTGTTTGGGGTCACTACCATATAAGTTTAGGGTTGGATGACGACCACCCTCGGACCAATTCCATCATACTTCCCCTACTTTTCTTTAGAGAAATATTCAATGAGTACAAAACAATTTTTTTTCTATCCATCCATCACTACCCTGTAAATCCTCTATCATATTTCTATATAACATTATTTTTTGTTAAAATAAATTCTTCTCAAAATATGATATATTCAATGTAAACTCTATATCTTTTTTCTTCTGAATGTCTAATAGCAATTTCATATAGATTCTTTAATTCAACCATAAATCCAATGGTTATTATTAGTTCACCTTTCCCAAATATAATAGGTTTATTAATGTTTTACCACACATTTTAATTTGTTCATTACTTTCAATAATACAAATTGAACCCCTTAAATATTTTAATTAATATTTAATTAGGAATTCCTCTTGTACTTGGAAAATAACTCTTACTATAGAGTAAAATCCTTCAACATGGCATGGTGTGTCAAATATTCAGCATTATTTGGTGGTGTATTAATTCTATGGATTTATTATTGATAAAATACCATATCTATGAAATCAATTTATAATCATATAATTTAATACTTTAATATTATCATAATGATTTCCTCAATCTTCTTCAAGTCACTAAACTGGATATGACATGGTTCTTTCCTTTATAATTTGAGAAATCAATTTCTTGAGACTATTTTAGTGTATTCAGTTCATATTTCATGAATCTATCCAAAGTGGTAGAGCCACTAAAATCCATGTAATCTCCCGTTGTTACTTAATTCCTCCCCCATGGTGTAGAAACCACCAATTTGTTTTAACCTTATAAAAATTCCTTTGAACTTTCAGTGCATGGAATTTACCTCCATAGGGAAAAACATATTCCTCATTATTATACACATTTTTATGATACTTACTTAGATACCATCACAATAAAAAAACACCTCAATTTTATATACACCAGGATGTAAAAACCACCAATTCTATATAACGTATTTTTACTACAACTTGTTCACCACGATGTAGGTACCCTCAAAACTCCAGTAATTTCATAAATCAAAATGTCATATCTAAATAGTGGTCTATATTTTTGTGGGGTGAATATCAAATATTCATGATTAATTCAGTATTTTATAATATATGTTGCATTAACCTACCATGTGATGTGTCTCTCATTATCCTTTGTCCCATATATATCATTCTTTTGAGGAACTTCTACTATATCCACCAAGACATGATATCCTCCCAATAGAAATCCCCATGGTTGTGACTCATGTGACAAAATATCCTTTTCCCACTCAATACAACTCTACATCAGGCCTCTATTTCTTAACCTATTAATTCTCCACAATATCCCTTCTCTTCCATCACTACTTAGGCTATTTATGGTTGAGTATGGTTGTAGCCTCATGGATGCAGAGCCAACCTACTACAACAAGCTAAGGATAAAATTAATTTTTTTCTTTCCTATATGAATAAATTATGCCACAAGATCTACTATATAATACATGATCAAAAACCTAGAAGCATACTTTATGAATTATCTTCTAATGTTGAAGTGTAATTTCTATCATCCAGAGAATCTCTAACTCCAACTCCTTCTAAGCCTTCTTTTTGTTGGTTCAAAAAAACAATGGAAAATAGATTCAACACCATCAAATCTCAAATATTATTTAGATTATAAAAAATTGATTAGAATACAAAACAAATATTTTATATCATTAAAATAAATGATCTCTCATTATAGTTCCCTTTAATTTATGTTTCATTCCCTAAAAAAGAAGAATAAAAAATATATCCTTATTTATAAGGGGTCCTTCAATGATTAAATGAAGAATTAAATTGTGTAACTGACTAAATATTACCTTAATATAAAAAATATTTAGCCAAGAAGTTGTAGTAGCTCTTTGAATCACCAATATTATTGATTCTTTGAGATATGAACACTTGTATATTTCAATATTATGACATAACTTTATATCACCCATCAACTCCCTCCATTTGATAAATAAATAATTCTTTGGTGGTCCGAGAACCAAATTATTATATCTATACCTGTGGTGATTGATTTATCATTATAAGAATCATTCCCACTAAAATAAATAATTTATTTTATACTCATGAATATAGTATAGGGAACCAATTATACATACATAATGATTTGTGTCCTAAAATACAACAAAAGATTACATACAACTACCCATCTCTCAAGGGTAATACCATAGAAGAACTTGTCGAGCCAAATTCTTATCACAATTTTTATCTCACCACTTATGATAACTAATAAAAGAGATTAAATTACTGATGAATACTCAATAATGTTATACAAGGCTCACAATATAATATAGGGACTAAGAAATCCCCCATATCTCAATTCCATATATATATTTCCATAACTTGTGGTGTTGTTTCTGTTAGTGCCCACGTGCTTAGAACTTATGGCCCAAGGGGACTACCAGGAGCTAGGTATCCCTAATCATAACTCAAGAGAGATAGAAACTAAATTTGGTTCAAAATTTGGTTATTATCATATACATTATCAAGTTTATATCTCATACTATCTGTTCTATAATAATAAAATCGACTCACACCTATCCACTTCTCTATGTGAGTACCACTTAGCACTATAAAATCATTATAGGTCATGAGATCCATATATCAATGAATTAAAACCCATCAAACTTCCATATCCCTCAAAAAAATATGATCAGGTCATCCGAGAATTCTCACTGCCATCAGGGAGGCAGCCTCAATTCAAAAAGACTACTGAAACAATTCAGTGGAAGACTTCATGATTCTTAGACATCTCTGGGTTGTCGTCCTCTAGAAAAAAAAATCGTTATTCAATTGAGCTGTTCTGGGAAGCCCCTATTCATGGATGGATCAAAATAAATGCAGATGGAGCTTCAAAAGGGATCCTAGGTCCAACAGGCTTTGGAGTAGTCTGCAGGGATTATCTGGGTCACTGTCATGGGTGTTTCTTTGGTGGTTGCACCACTGGCACTTCCTTATAAGCTTAGATGATGGAAGTTATCCATGATGTTGATTTTGTTCAAAGGAAGGGATGGAACAACATTTGGATTGAAAGCAATTCTACCTCCATAATCCAAGAAATTTGGAATGGTGGGATCCACCTTTCTTGGACTCTTACATCTTACTGGATGAGACGTATGGACTCTCTCCGGGATATTCGATATATTTCTACTCATGCCTATCCGGAAGAAAACTTGGTGGCTGATGTCCTCGCTAACAAAGGTATCAATCAGGGCATTACTTGGTTTGATAATCTTCTGATTGACCTTATGTCTCTCTACGAAAGAGATTGTAATAAAACTCCATCTTTTAGACTTTTCTAGTTTCCTTATTTATTAATAAATTGTGTCTTGGTCTTTCTCCAAGACATTACCTTTAAAAAAAATACATCATAACTTCATCATCATTATGGTTCTATAAAGAGTCTAGAAAAACACTCAGACCTTACATCACATATGGGTGATCACTCATGGATCACAATTGGGTCACCCATACCTACTTACATATTCTTAAATACCAAAAAAAATATGAATAATTATACAAAATTTAATACTAGGAACTAGCTACCTCAAGCACAAATTTATCCCTTTAATCGTGCTCACTTCATCCTTAACCAAGAAATTTCCAAGCACCATCATCAACCTTGATCCCTTAAATCATTCAAGAGACTTCCTAATTAATTATAAATGACTTATAATAAATTTAAAAATTTATTTAGGAACTTTTATTTTAGTAATACACAAGTCAAAACTCATTGTGTAATTTATCCTCACCAAAAATATGTGCAACAATGTTTGATCTACTCCTGACATGACACTAACCCCACTATCGACCAAATCCCCTACACTGAGAATAAATTCATTAATTTATTGTATTATAATTTAATAGAAACAAAAAATAAAATATTTTAGTGAATTAAATCTATTAAAATGATATTAAAACATGTGTATTTTTTCATCAAAGGACTCTTCTATCCAAGCCAAAACAAACCTTATCATTCTGACTTGATTCCATCATGCTTCGGTGAAATGAAAAACAAAACCCAAAATGAAGACACATAAAAATATAGGTATTAGAGGGAAATATTGGAAGAATATAAGGGATTTTTCTCACCTTAATCACTGAAGTAATATATCTCAAACCTTCATATATTGAAGGAATAAAAGTATGGGGAGATGGGTAATGAGGGACAATCTTCCATATCTTTCTCATCAAACTAAACCCCAGATCTCAAGGTGTTCTTTTTTTAAACTCATAATTTAAAAAATAAAATAGGGTATCATTATTTGGAGACCCCATGTGTTATGGTGCACAAAATCTTCAAGTGGAATAAACAAAATGACTCCGGGGTGCATTGTGGTGTCACATAATGCATCACAGTACGAAGCCACAACCGTAGCTATTTCAATTGTTGTGGTGTGTCCGTGTTCCCAAATTAAAAATGAAAAACTCCAATAAATAACCAAATAAATAAAATCCAAATGAACAAAGTTTCATATCGTGACATGACCCTCTTTATAGTGACAGAACTCCCACTTCCAGGATACCATCATGAAATATTGGCTACCCACTATAGCATGGTCGAGCACTTCCAAGCACAACTCCATCCTCTGTAATGGTAATTCATAGTGAAATTCTTAGTATGTGGTGTGATCAACCACCAAATACAAATTTAAAACTTAATTATCTCCATTCCATTCCACAACTCCCCTTTTTATGAAATGATCTTCTACCAAAAACAAAATTTCATATAGAACCAAGTCCAAAACTCTAAATTATAGAACCATGCCTTTACCAAACATCTAATAGTATAAAACCATCAAAACACACATGGTATAAAAATAATATAAAAAATTTCATAACTTAATATATATATATGTGGAATTATATAATTAAAGAATGCTAATCAGGATTAAAACCAGATAGATCCACCATAAGGGGTAAAATCCAATGACTGTAAGTTAGTCCTATGAATGAATACTAACAAAGATTATGGAGAGTAAATGTATAAATATCTCTTTCTAGTTAAATATTGTAAATAAATTCCAAGTACTAACTTTGAATAAACCTATTCTCTAATGGTTATGATCAAAACTATTCATATCCTTCTAGACACATCAACATATTCTAATTATGAGATATATCAAATAGATGAAAAAACTAAATTCCGTAATGGTAATTTATTTAGGGTTTTATATATGATAGAACCCAAAGGATTTTAAAATCTATATACGATTTTTTATATGCTAGAATGATCCATTTTTGTTTTGAAACAATATTTTTGGTATTGTAATATTCATTTTGATGAAGCTCAAAAAGAGTTCCACTTTTTAAAGAAACAAGTATGGAAACTTGTTTTTACAAGTAAGATATAATGATATTTTTTTATTAAATTTTTATGTCGACTGAATATATCTCCTTAAAAATTATGTTTCAATGATACAATCTGTGAATAATTTATTATTTATATTTATTCTCAATAAAGGACCATAGTTATAAAAACATACATACTTTTTGTAAAGACCTATAGAAATATATTTTAAATAATTATTTTCCTTGGAAAAAATATACATTTTTAAAAATCAAAATGTTTTTGAATAGAAATATTTAAAAAGGGTTCTTACCAAATGTTTCAGTCGAATATTTTTTTAATGAAATAGTGTCCTTCAATAATTGAAGAAAAATAATACATGATTAATATTATATATGAGTCATTTCTTTGATTAATCATGTATGTTACATTGTTTAATCATACTAAGTTATCTTATACATTAATTATAATTGGTACAATATACTCAATTAATGGTTAATTTTTTTTATATAATTATAAATAATATCATTATGTTCTTCATAATAATCATGGTCATATTCATCATCTTTAATGGTGTGGAAGTGCTCATTGTAAATGGTAACATCTAGTATTGTTTCCAAAATAACAAATATGACTTTAGAACTCATTTAAGATTTATATTTTTCAAAAATGGTTGATCTGTAATATTGAAAATCTATAAGAAAATAATAATTGATAATTCTATATAAGAAGAAGAATATATTAGAAAATTTTATGGGAAAAATAATATGTTCAAAAAAAGAGTTACATTATTTAATTAGGATTTTCCCAAGCACCGTGCATCCAATTAAACAATATTGTGACAATAATTTAGTTATTTAACAAGATAACAAAGAAAGGTATCAGAATAGATCCAAACATACTATTCATTTCACATCTCACTTATGAATTTACTGATAGAAATGATATTTAGATGTGTTGAGTTCCTAGAGAGGATAATATTGTATATTCCCTTAAAAATCCCTTTAACAACAAAAGTATAAATTCCACTCCAACTCATTTGATACTAGATACTTGGTGGATGGCCTTCATGAAAGTGATAGATTATTTGTGTTTATGATCTAAATTTAGTCAATTTTTATTGGATTAGGGAAATTTTGCATCTTATAAACTATAATAATGATGATAATTAATTATTCTTTTCTATTTGTTTTTTAAAACATGGGAGATGATATAATAACAACCCCTATAATATATATATATATATATTACCATGTTATACCTAATTAATGATCATAATATTGGGTTATGAAGATATATTATTATTAGTATGAGTGGGATGACTTGTACAAAGATATAGTTGATCAATCAAGTGATATATTTTTTTAAACTTGAATTGGATTGAAATGATTAAAGTAAACTACATGGATTGTCATATATATTTCATTAGTGTTACTTCTATTTACTTTAGTTATGGATCATTCAACATGATTTTCTCAAATAAATTCTCTACTAGTGAGGTATCATACTTTTATAGCTTTATAAAGTCTTATAATAATTTTTCTTAATATAAATTAACTAGGTATGACCCTAATCAAGTATACATATTTGAATAACCATAATAGGATATGCCTATGCATATCATGGGTTGTGAAATCATGGACCTCAGTTGAGTATTTAATAATTAAGTTCATGGTATTTTCAAGATAATTACATATGATGTGATTATATTAGAATTAGTCAATTCATGAATTGGAAAAAACATAAAAGAAACAAAGGGTTGACTATTTCCATGTATCTTACTTAGTATAAATGTTAAGGACAAAAGAACTTATCTAATGAAAATGTGGTGGATTGGATCAAACCAAATTTCTTTGTGAATTGGGAATATATGATATGTCACTTGATACGTCTATAATCATATGATTTTGAATGATATACATAATGTTTTTTATAAATATCCATTTCTGTCATGCATCAGATAATACTTATAGTATTTTTTGTACTAATGTGATTATTCTTTGTATAAAAATGTTTATGATTATTATAAATGAAGATATATTTTTTATTTTTCCCACTTAAAATATTTATATAAATAATATTTATTTAATTAAATAATTAATATGGAATTATAATATAAATAATGAGATATTTATAATATTAATATATAAACATGAGTAAATAGAATAACCCAATTGGGATTTGGGCATGATCATGATATAATGGGATTACAACTCTCATATCATGAGAGAATACTATAAGGATAACTAAATTTAGTATGTTTAGAAACTCCTTTTCTAGTTTTAACACATTTTTAGACTTGATAATGCACTTCTCTACATAGTTTATGAGTTAATCAACACCTGAAGGTAATTTAATAATCTAAATAACCATTAGAGGCTCTTAAATCTACCCCATTTCGTTTTTGATATATTTTTCTTCCTTATAAGTTGTTGAATACCAATCCCACTACAAATAGAAACAATGGTTGTAGTCTTCATTAAATTTTGATAAAGAAAAGGTTATTCTTAGAGTTCTCTAGTCTTCCACATATTAGAGAGTTCTCGAGTTTATCTCATTTAAGAAGTTTTTATATGTTTTTATATTTCATATTTCATCCTTTTCAATTTATAGTGACTAGATTCACTTGGATATACAGAGGATCCAACTAATTCATTTTTTATTAACATTATTGATGGATTCTAAAGGAGGAATGAACATGAAAATTCAATATTGAACTAAATATTTTAAAACTTTTTAAAATAGTACCCTTTATTATTATTTTAATATTGTGTTTTTCATTTATTTATTTTGATCCATGATGGGATTTATAATTACATTTTATATATTCTTAATATTTATTACTATATTAAAATAAATAAATAACCTCCAAAAGTATCCAAATATTTAAACAACCTTTGGATGTGCATTAATAAGTCCCTAATGGGTTAAAACTAAAAAAACATGTATTTAAATTTCCTCATCAGGAAGGCCTATAAGAATCTTTCATGTAATTATCCTTGTAATCCCAATACACCAGGACCAATAGAAAATCCCATTTATGATTTTTTATTTCATAATTTTTATGTTATAATATTATAAATAACTTATTATTTATATTATAACACCAAATAAATTAATTAATTAAATAACTATTGATCAGTTATGTAATATAAATATAAAAAATAAAAAAATATTTTTATTTATTATATTTAAAAAAATTATAATACATGATAGGAGAAATAATGAACTAAAACCACAAAAAGATACATTAAAATGAAAAATATAAATTATTAATTTTCTAAACAAATCCGTTAAATTTTCATGTGTAAAAAAGAGTAACCATATTAAAAACTCAATTCAAAAAATGTGTAATATGGTATCAAGAAGAATGAGACATCATTATTAACAAAATTTGTTCAAATGGTGTGAAATATTTTGTATCAGTCAGTTCTACACTAGACCAAGCCCAAGACAAACTCTGGAATGTATGTCTTGAGAGGAATTATCTACGGGAAAAGCATAAGTTTGTATAACTCGCTATGAAATCCATTCTAGCTGATTCACCACATGTGACTACCACTACTAGTTATTATACCACAATATCTTATGTGGTGGTTTTAAGGGGTTTTATAAGTATATATTACTAAGATATAAATGAGTAAATATATCTATAGAATCGAATAGACGCATCCATATAAAAGTCATTTTAAGCTCAATAACTTTTTTTATGAGTTATGCATTCATATATTAAAATGAACACATATTAATTTTAGAGATGAATTGACTATACATAAAAATAATTTATCATTCATCTAAAAGATATTACATGACAATAAATAAGAATACATTCACATTATACTTAAAAATACATTATTCTAAAAACTATTATTCTATGCCTTTTTCATTTATATTGTTAAAGCTTTATTTCATTTTATGAATTTGAAATTATTAAAATTAAGTTAATTTATTAATTAAAAATATAAAATTTCATATAACATGAATGTTTTAGTTTTTTCTATAAATGGTGGGTTCTAATAAAAAATGTGGTATTTACGATATTTATAATTTTTATGACAATTTCACTATAACCAAGATGATTAAAAAACTATTTAATTTATAAAATATTATATTATGGGAAAATATTATTAATTTTAAAAACTTATTTAAACTTAGAAAACCTATTTCTATATTTTTTAAAAGTAAATTAAAATATTTATTTAATAAAAACCATTTTCGGTATTTTCTTCTAATTAAATTTTTTGATGGGGACATTCAATTTTTTATTGATTTGAAAGAATAATATATTTTATTTTTTATAATAAACTAATTAATGTTATAAAAATATTTATCTATGATAATATTATATTATACATAATATTTTACACTTAATAACACACGTTTCATTAAAACATATTTTCATACCTTATGTGTATTTATTTTAAATTAAAATTTTGAACCATTCAAATTTTTTATTTAGTAAAATGATATATTTTTTAAAATAATAAAGGTAAAATTAGGAAAAATTTCCATTCTTAATTTTTTCACTAATATTAATTACTATGGTTAAAAAAATTAATTACTATGGAAAAGGTAAATTAGGATAAATGTAAAAATGTTAAAAGAAAAAAAATCATAAAAACACTTGATGTTGTATCTAAAATGATTGTATGTGGTTAATATCAAACATAAACAAATTAACTTCTATTTTTTCCAGATTGGTTCCATTTTACAATGAATAGTAACATTACATTATTGAAAATATAATGGTTACATCCAAATCTACACTTCACTTCACTTATAAAAGGGAAACACTTGCTAACATCAGGACTCACCTATCCTTAGGATTTATTATTAAAAAACATATAAATTAGTCCTATTAGAACCGAATACAACTTTAAATATCTTGTTTTCACTATTAGTAAACCTAGTACCTTCAATTCCAAGGATAATTCCAAGGACATTTCATGTTCTCGACGTGCGTATTATCAATTACATAGCTTTTATTCTTGAGTATATTCCTTAAAAATTTTTATTAGAAACACTAATTTAATGATATTAGTATAATTTATGTATTTTAATTTTATTATAATATTTTTATTATCATTATATATTCAACTATCCAATCCATTATGAAAAATGAAATTGTTGTTCGTGCGTAATTGCGGGCTACTGCCTCCACAAAGTGATGCGATTATTTTTTTTCAACACTGCCTCTCGTGGTTAAAAAATGTATTATTTGGTGACTATATATGATATTTAAAACATTATTATGATTTTAAAATAATAATTTTCATATTAAATCATTTCATTCATTCGTTGAGAAACGTGATAGTCAATGATGCCCAAGTGTATACAACTACCTCTAAGAGAAAAGAAATTCATTTTTCAACACGACCCATCTCGGATGGTTATAAGAATTATTTTAATAATGATATATGATAATTATAAAAAATTTATTATTACAAATATTTAATATTATAATTATCTAAATACATTCCATTACTCATGAAAACATTATAAAACGTTACCATTCTGGTTGGTTTTACCACCTATGTGAACAATGTTATAATGTTAATGTCATAAACAGATATAGGATTTAATATAATAGTGATATAATATAAATATAATAATTAATTTTATATTTATTAAGGATTCTATAAATTTGTTATTAATATTTAAAAATTTTATTAATATATCACCTTTCAATCTTTAAGCGTTTCAAAACTAGTTTACCATATTTCCCATTATCCCTAACTATATTTATGTATCTCCCTAAATGAAAATTATACATAAGGAATAATTATAAAATAATGATTATTATATCATGAATCATATTTAAATGATTAAATTTTAATCACATGTTAAGAATCAACTCCATTTTTGTGATATTTTAATGAGACAGACAACTGAATGTGCTCACAACCGTTATTGAAAAGAACTATAACTTAGTAATGTATTTTTAATGAAGTATTATTAATAATGTTTATAAATAATAATAAATTTGAATAAGGTTTTTAATTAAGTATTTAATTTATTTATTTTCTTTATAAAAGCATTTTTATAAAGAATGAGTGAGTGAAAACCCATGGTAAGGGTTTTTAGTAACTCAATTACCTCCCGTTGAGTTATATTACTCTTATTAAGAATTGATGTTAAAATTTTGTTATAATTTAAATTGTAAAGGTATTTTGATGTATTACCTTATTATATAATTGGAAAATTAAGTTATTATCAGTATAATTTTCCATGAGAAACCTATTATATAACAAGTAATATTGTAAAGAATAACCCCTTAGCTTCTCTAAAAAACATTTGTCCTCCACATCCTTATTTTCCATCCCACCAACATTCTCAATTATAATTTTGGAATTATAAGAATTATTTAACCTTAATATTTATCTTTATAAATTATCAAAAGTATTTTTTTAAATATTAAAGACATATGGGTTTTCAACTGATGCTTTATATTAATATTCAATTCTTTTCAAGTTTCATAACATTTATTGATTCTTGTTTCTTTTTAATATGATAATTATACATATACATTTACTCTCAAATATTTATGATATAACCTTTATGTCCTTTTGTTAAATTATCTCTTACTAGTAATTTAAACTCACCCTTTCCTTTGTTCTTAATTTCCCGAAGGTATTAAGATGACATGTCCTATGGATATCTAGGATATCGTTTAGACTATGGAGAAATTTTCCCAGTGGTGTAATAAAGTTTTTATGTTTTTAGTATCCAAATACACAAAAACTTTATGATCCATAGTTTTTTTGGAATATTATATAACATTATATATAATTTGTGAAATATATATGTATAATAATGTTGTGTTTACCTTGGGTCCCTATAGTTGGTATCATTGTATAGTTTAGTTATTTTTGGATATTAGTTCGGTTATCATGGGTTTAGGTAAAGGAGAACTATAGTGAAACCCCTAGATATAATCCTAATATTATGAAAACATCCTATTGTTTTTGTGAAGTAAATATTATGTGTGTATCCTTGAAATAAAATCCATGTCCAGATACATCCAAGTGCATGTGGTTTTGGAACTGATGTACCAAGGTTAATAACCCCAAAGAGGGTGTCTTGATTGTTAACTCAATCATGACGGGGTTCACAACAAATAGGCCTACTAAAAACCTAGATTAAAACTCTCAGGGGATATTATTTGGTTAATTCATAAGTTATTTTTGAACCATTATGATGGAATTGAACATATTATTTATAAATTTTATAATAATAACCTCATAGGAAAACTATCATTAAACAAAATAGATTAAATTGAGAGGGTCATAGGCTAAACGAAAATTATCATATGTTAAAAAAACAATGGTTTCAATGGAGATGAAAAATTTGTATTGAGATTTTAATATTCATATTTTGGATACTTTTATAACCAATTTTGTTTTAGTTTTTTGTTGAAACAAGATTACAAAAATGGAGCTAAAGAAAGTATGTATCTACAAAACCATAAGTCTTATAGCCAAATACAGAAGCATAACTAAATGATTAAATCTCAATATATGATTGAAAATTAATTCTCCCACTCTTAAAAAAGGTGGTGATTCTAGTATCATAATAGAAATTAAATCTTGATTATCTTAGATTTTTTAATTAGTGAGTGTTATTTTAGTTTATGCAGAATGTTATTGAAGATTATATGAAATGTATAATGATTTTTCAAAGGTTTGTAAACATTTATTAATTATTATTGGTACCTAGAAGAGTTAATTTTGGTCAAGGTAATAATTTTGGAAATAAATATTGAAAAACACATTGTTGGTGATGGATAAAGAAAATTTTTAATATATACTTTATTTTAAAGAAATGTATTATTAAGGGATTTTGGAATAAGTAATATTGTATTTGTAATATTGGAATTGATAGTTGATTCATGATATTTTTTAGGTTAATCACACATTAGGATGATGGTATATACATGCTAGTATATGGTTTTATGAACTAGTTGTCAATACCATTTGAATATTGAAGATAGAATTTACGTTTGGAAGTACATATAAATTTTTATATGGTTTTATGCCTTGGATATGTAGGTTATTTTGGGATTGGAATGCTATTTAGAATATATAATTCAGTCATGCAGATACTAGGATATATAAATTTATGATTTAGTTTGTGAAAAAGATAATTATGTATATATATATATTCAGATATTAAGATTTTTTTTAAAAGTTTAGGGCCGAAGCCACATTTATTATTTAAAGTAAAGAAAATACCTCTTTTAATTTGGTAGAGGGAGACCCATTACATAGCCCGAAGACCCAGTGAGAATTTTTCCCTTTACATGGCCTGTAGTCCCAAATTTTTGGCCTGAGGCCCATTATGTGAATAGTACTACTACAGTACTCTACCTGCAATAGTACTACAAAGTATCTTCCGTAGGTACAGTGACATGGCGCCGCTATAGTGCCTGTCGTTGCTATAGTGCTCTCGCTGCTACAATACACTACATTGTTGCTATAGTACCCTGTGCCCAATGGGTTTCAAACCCCCATTTTTCATGTAGGATTACAGGGTGATTACCACTAAGCCAAACCACAACTACATATTGAGATATTAAGATAGATATTTTAATATAAGTTACATATTGATTGATAATGTCCCTATGTATCTTCATTAGTAATAAAGAATTGTAATTCTGAGTGTCCAATTTATTTAAGGGGGATAGAATGTTACAAGCAAATATTGTGGTATAAAAATATATTTAATTTAATAATTTTATTGATGGATCATGGAATATAAAATATTAAATTGAAAAAAACATAATACTTTAAAATAAAAAATATAAAATATGACCACTGTAAACATAGGCATTAAATTGGCAGGTTTAAAAAGTAGAAACCATATTAAAAATATAACTTGGAAAATAATTAATATGGAATAAACATGCATAAGTATTCCTTATGAATCCCATTTTTCTGAGCCTATGAATGAGGTGGAATCACTTCGGAATTCCATTTAACAATCCCAAGCCGATGTCTGATAGGTAGGGCTTGAGCGAAATCATTTATGGGAAAAGATTGAGCTTGTAGAACACAGTGTGAAATAAATTGTAGCTAAATATACACCCAAGACTACAACTACTAGTTATCTTAACTCTAGAAATTTTTTGGATGTTATAATGGATTTTTTAAGTAGGAAGTATTATGATAACAACCTGTAATTTTTATAAATAAAATTGAATGGGTGTATCAATATAAAATCCATTTTAAGCATAATAACTTCTTTCGAGTTATGAATTAATATATTAAAATGAAATTATATTAATATTATATATGAATTTAATATATTTATATTTAAATAATTTATCATCCACTCAATAGATATTTCATGACAATAATTAAGAATATGTTCACATTATACTTTGAAATACATTTTTCTAAAAATTGGTGTTTCATGCCTTTCAAATTTATATTGTAACAAATTTATATGAATATTATAAAAATTAATTAATAAAATGATGTTATTTTTTGAATATAGGATATCAAAATTTACATAGTATGAGTTTCTATGTTTTCTCTAAAAAGGATGGATTTTATTTGAAAGATGTGGTTTTTTACGAAACATATAATTTTCATTACTATATCATTATGATCAAGAATATTGAAAACCCATTTAAGTGATCAAATATTTGATTAAGGGATAAAAGTTTCGGTTTTAAAATATAATTTTAACTTATAATACCTATGTCTAGCATTTTTAGAACTAAATTAAAATATTACATTAATAAAAACTTTTTTCGGTCTTTTCTTGTAATTATATTTTTTATGGTGAAATTCATTTATGTCATTCTTTGAAAGCCTCATAAATTTTATTTTTTAAAAAAATAATCCAATTTATTTCATGGAAATTTATATCTATAAAAATCTTATGTTTTATATAAATATTGTAACATGATGGTGCGCTTTTCCTAAAAAACTATATTTACTTGTTATGTGTGATTATTTTAGAATTAAAATATAAAACCCTAAAAAATTTATTTTTAAAACTGATTTATGTATTTTAAACCATAAGAATAAAATTTGGTAAAATTTATAAGCTTATTTTTTCCATTAATATCAATTACAAAGGTTAAAAAATAATTTCCCAAGTAAAAGTAGAATAGGGAAAATTTTATATAGGTAAAATAAAATACCTAAAAATACTATAGATTATATAAAAATGATATTATGAGGATAATATACACACAAAAATACTTCAACTTATATTTCTTCCTTTTTTGGGGAAATTTACCTTTGAATAGTAATAATACAATATTGAAAATGTAATGTTTACTTCTAAAACTACCCTTCTCTTCACTTATAAAAAGGAAACACCTACACCAACTATAGACTAAAATATATTTATAATTTGCAATTGTAACTCTACCGAATTACTCCTCATTCAAATCTATCCAAATTTAAAATATTCCTTTTGTAATTACTTGTAATAATCCCTTCAATTCTAAGGATAATATTGAAGAAAATTGAATCCCTCGAATTAAGTAAAATCAACTACTAGGTTTTTCTTCTAAATTTGGATCATTCAAAATTCTATTTTAGACAAGATAATATAATGATATTGGAATAATTTATCTACATTAATGTTATTATTTTAAGGTTATTATCATTATATATTCATGTATCCCAACCATTATGAAAAATGAAATCGTCGTCCATACATACGTGCAGACTACTTCCTCCCTGAAGTGATGTGATTCATTTTTTTGTTGACACTACCTCCCATAGATAATAAAAAGTATTTGATTACTATATATGATATTTGAAAAAATATTAGGATCTTGAAATAATCTCATTTCATATACATTAATTTCATCTATTCGTTGAAAAATGGGATCATTAATCATTTAACAACCTGGAAAATTACATGTAATTTTTTTTCATTTGAATGAGATTATTCCGGAACCGAACTGTGAGATGGAACAAGATTCCAATTCCCTGAGAGGCCAGAACATATTTTTCAACTTTATTGAAAGTACGTTTTGTAATCATGCGACCAGGTTTTATGCCTTTTGAATTAGTGTCCAGATCGAAAAACTGATGGCACCGTTGAGTTCAGAATGTCGGGGTTTTCCTAGGAACTACTTAACCTCGACTTGCGCGGGTCGACCGAAAAATAAATTTAATACTTTTTAAAGAAAAAATAAAATAAAATAAAAATATTTTAATGTTTATTTTATTTGAAATGAGTTCTCTGTGACATAGTGGCTGGTCCGGACAATGGTGTAGCGATGAGGCAATGCTGAATCATTAATGAATCAGCGTGGTGACACGTAATGCGTCTCCCAACTTTGATTAATCAGAGATATAGGGTTGACAAACAACCCTGGTAAAACCTCTGGCAATGAGTATCTCTTGCTCTCTCTCTAATGATGATGAATGATAAATACTCATGGATAATGAGATTGGATCTAGGAATTGACGAGTGACGGCGAATGAAAGAGGATCAGGGATCGACGAATGGTGACGAACGACGGTGGATAATGGATCGAAAACCACCCAGTTCACCCTCTTTCGTCAATGATAGATCCAAAATCCAGAAAGGTATTTTTTTCTGCATTCCATGTGATCACCCTCCCCTATTCTTCTTTTCACCAATGAACGTGGATCAACCGAAAAAAAGGTTGACCCACAGTTCTATCATTCTTGTGGGACCATGTCTTGATATCATTGAGAGATAAATGATTTTAAATCTATGTCAGCATTCTTGAACCCATTTTAAACTTGTTTATATGCTCTAACATGGAGGGATCGGGCCAACTGAATATCGCTCAGATCCCTCCATAGAAGGTGTTTGTGTTCTTCGTGGTCGAATATTCGAATATAATAGAAGATGGCCCAGAGGACGTTGCAGTAATGGTCGTGACTCAAGAGGCCTAAGGGCATAGTAAGATTTGAAAACGGACCATAGGAGCACTCTTGGATTTCTGCGGAACTGCAGGATGGTGGTGGTGGCCGTAGGCAGTAGCGGCGTGCCGAGGAGGGCTGCTGTTGGAGAGGACCTCGATGGATCAGCAGGGTTCCACCTGCGTGGGTGGAGGCGGCGCATCCGATGTCTGTCACAACGGAGCAACATGAGGCCATAGCCGAACAGCCATGGAGGAAACACTAGAGATGCAATGCCACTTGGCATTTCATGGAGGAGGCGTTCCACACACATGGGTCGTGATTTGAATAGAGGGGTGGCCGGTTTGACCGGCTGTGCGTGCCCCCAGCTGAACCTGTCCAGGATAAACCAGACTCATTGAACCAGTCCATGACAATCCAGGATAGGCTGGGCTAGTTGGATTGGACCACCCGAGTGGCCCGGTCAGTTCCTTGAGCTTGTTCATTTCGGTGACCGGGCAAGAAAAAGAGACAGGCCTGCCAGAGCGTGTCGGGCCGGATAAAACCGGGTCAGTGGGTGACCCGGTGGACTAGACCCATGGCCATCCTGGGCCAGTTTCAGCGTGGAACAGTGGGCCATACAGATAGGGTGGGTCATGCAGGACCCCGAGCCGGGTTGGTTGGGTCTGTCTGAACAAGTGCGACCGGGCCCGGACGCAATCGGTTCCTGTTTACAAAAATGCCTATATCACTCAGACCGGTAGTCCAATTGATGTGTCGTCAATGGTTTTGGGGCCCTTTCGATAAGGTAGTCATTTTGGCATACTCCAGTCATTCCGACCAAGTTGGACCGAGCCGATATGCGACTGGCCACTGTTTACCAAAAGGGCCGCAACTTTCAGACCGTGCGTCCAATTGACACACCGTCTATAGAGTTAGGACCCTTGTGACGATGTGGTCATTATGATATAATCTATTTGAGTTTTGGAGGAGGTTGGTATATGTATGGTTCAGATCATACCTAAATTCAATCAGGCCCTTTTTACAAAAATGGGCCATATCATTCAGAACGAGCGTCCAGTTGATGCACCATTTGTGGCATTGGAGCCCTTATGACAAGAAGGTCCTTTGGGTTACACTATGTGGGACTTCATAGAGGTTTATTTATGACTAATATCTTGAGGATAAGATCCCCCTGAAATCAGGCATGCTATGTACGGGAATATAAAGGCTGGTTGTGACGTGAAGAATGAAGAGAGACCCTTCGTGGATCAGCAACAAAGTGACCCTTCATAGATCGGCATGAGAGTGAAAATTATTGGATCAGCAACACAACAAACCTTTATGGATCAAAATGAGAGTGACCCTACATGGATCATCATGATAGAGACCATTTGTGGATCATTAGTAGTTCGACCCTTCGTGGATCAGCAACAAAGAGACCCTTCATGGATCAGCTTAAGAGAGACCCTCTGTGGATCTGCATGAGAGCGACCCTTCGTCGATCAGTAGTAGCGTGACACTTCATGGATCGTCATGAGAGAGACCCTCCTTGGATAAGCATGAGAGAGACCCTTTTTGGATCTGCAGTAGCGTGACCCTTTGTGGGTCAACAACGAAGTGACCCTTTGTGGATTAGCATGAGAGTGACCCACAATTGATCATCATGAGAGCAACCCTTCCTAGATTAGTTGTAGCGTGACCCTTCATCGATCAACATGAGAGTGAACCTCCATGGATCAACATGATAGATAACCTTTATGGATTAGCAGTAGAGCAACCCTTCTTGGATCAGTAGTAGATCCTCTCAATAGAATAAGATGATCTAGATTTAGGACTAATCATCTTTACTTCCATAATTATGTTATAGCCAGTGTGAGCTGTGTCTTTTGCTTTGTGCTTTACTTTGAGATCTTTCTTTGTGGTATTTTTCTTCATAGATTTTTGTGAGACCCAAGTTGGTCTCGTGGTCCCTACTAAGTATTTTTATACTCTCCCCTACACGGGCTTCACCCAAACCTATTGTGTCTTGTGCAGATGATAGAAAACTTTTACTGGTACTTTGGAGAGTCATGGATAGATAGTGGTCAGAGGTGGATTGGTAGACGTGGTGTGCTGCAGTGAAATTCAACAGTGATTTGTAACTACCCTTTAGGTAGGATCTTTGGTGGGTGACCTCCAAATCTTTTACTTCTTTTGATGTACTATGCTTTTAGTTGGGCTTGTATTTTGGCCCATTTTAATTTCTGTAGTACTTGTACATCTTGTTGGTTACAATTTCAACTTACTTTGAGTAGTATGGGTTGCATGTGTGTGTACATGTTGAAAGGAAATGCCTTCCCTTTTTGGGATATTCCTTTTCGGTGCAAGTCACCAGGCCCTGGCCTATGGAAGGTGGGATTGGGGTAGTCACAACATGGGCCCTGGGGGATAGGTTGTGAAAATGTGGTATCAAAAGGCGGTTAGTTATACTAGAAGAACTAATAGTATGTATTTTTTTGATGAGGCAATAGTGTTAAATTTTTTTAGTTCATCTTATAGGCCCAGGAGTCCAGTGTTGGTGTGACAACCGACGTATCCATACCCCAAGACCCTGAATTATGTTTTCTGAGTTGGTACATGAAATCCCTAGTTTCATGTGTTTTGGAAATGTTTTTCTCTTGATCTATTTTGAGTCAGATCACTAGGTATAACTTAACTAACTGTGGTCTATATTGAATTCTATCAAGATGCCTCCACATAGATAGCCAGCCAGGATACTAGTGAAGGATCATAATGATGGTCCACTGAGGGGGAGGCATTGGTGTGGGGACCAGATCTAGAGATAGTACCTCCGGGTGGTGCACCAGAGGCAACACCACCCATCGAGCAGAAGTTGCTACCAGCTTTTCTAGCAGAGGATGAAGGCCGACTAAGAGCATTGCATGAGTTCCAAAAGTAGAGACCTATGAGGTTTTGAGGTGATATAGATCTTCAAGCAGCTAAGGATTTGTTGGAGGCAGTGATGTGAGTTATCTGCCTAGTGGGGATGACCCCGTGATACCTAGATCGATAGTATGAGGCCCCTTGGGTAGGGAAGATAGCCGAGGGTCAAGTTACACCTCTCGTGCGGTGTGTAGGGATGCTTATCTTGATACTACCCGACCCTCCGTACAGACTACCAACAGGCAGTCGAGGAGCCACTGAGGCAGAGGCAGAGGATTAAATAGAGTGGTCCGCAGAGAGGCATACGTGGCCGAGGAGCAAGATGAATGACATGAAGTGGGAATAGGTACATGTTGACACTACATAAGAATACAAAAAGTCTATGAAGATAGCCATAGATATTTCAAAATCCCAAGGTGAAGATTGAATAATTTAAAGGAAATCTAACCCCTCTAAAGATCGGTGTGACATACCTATGTGACATACCTATGTGGTAGACTAGCGCGCCATACCTTTGCGACATCATATTTTCTATACCCCTACGTGGTAGACCTACACAGAGTAAGTACACAGAGTACCTGCACAGACAACTTCCCTTTAATCAGGTCCCATCCATGCATATAAATAGGACCCTTGAGCTTCCAATTTCAAGGACTGAAAAATTTGAAAGACTATCTGAAGCTCCCATTGCGTAGCTCTTTCAACCAGATCCGTCAAATTGTCTCTTGTATCTATCTAAAACATGAGATAAGAGATAATTATATGGGATAATCATATTTTCAAATTCATTCACAATTTTTTTACTTAGGTTTGGTTCCCCTAGGTGAAACATATTCTTTAGTCATTATACAAACCTGCGCAGCAGACCTACATGGCACACCGGCGTGGTACAGTTGTGCAGGTCAACAACGCAGGGTACCTATACGGCACACTTGCGCGAAGTAACTATGTATCAGAGCTTCGTATAAGGCCTACATAACAACTTAAGTACCCTTATTAAGGCCATTCATGGTAGGGGTTCTCCGTCCTTAGTTCCCTTATCTGAATGGGATTATGTTTTTTCCTCCACCAAAACCTCATAACTTATCAAACCCTTGGGAAAGTAACACCAGCATGTATCCTATTTGGGTTTGTATTTCCATAGTTAGAGGTTTCGAAAATTTGTTCCACAATGGATTTATGAAACATGGAGTGTCTGTGGGTTTGTATATCCACAGTCACATGGACCTTTCTCTGAGGAACAGTGCTGGGAAGTTCCTGGTTTTGAGGATAAGGGTTTGGGTCCTGACCTCTCCCTTCTCAAAGAACCGGAACATCATATCTCTTGTAGGAAAGGTAAAGTTCACAATTTCTTTTCCATGCAAGGAAAAGAAAAATCTCCCTCCCCTACCAGGATGAATTTTAGGGTATCCATCCTAGTGTAAGCCCCTAACCTTCATCCCTTCTTCCTTTCATTGGAACCTTTTCCAATGTAAAGTGAATAGAAGGTGGGATCGTACCTCACCCTCTTCTCAGGTCACCTCAACCTCATCCACAATTTCTTCCGTAGGTGTTCCCTCTTCCATTAGTAGAGGAAGAAAAGTGTGGGTGCCTTTGTTGAATCTTTGACATTCAATTTTTTGTCACACCGAGCATGACTCATGTGGGCTAAGAGATTTTTCATAGTCATAACAATTGCACAACAACTTGAACTATGAGAACTATAATTCCTATTCAAACATGGATATGTAGGAAGCCTTCTCAGGGCCCAAGCTCACTGGATATATTCTTCAGGAATCCAACCTTAATTCCCTTAATCTAGGCATCCTCATTTGGAATAATTAGCAAATTAAACCCCTAAACCATAAAGGCATCCTTTCCAGGAAGTAATCCCAAAATCATTTCTCTCAAAGGACTATAATCTCTTATGAGACATATTGAAATATGTAGGCTTTTATTCCTATACACATGGGATACGTAGGAAGCCTCCCTGAGGTTCAAACCCAACACTTCAAATCAGCAATATTCTCCTTGGACCATATTTCCAATAGGGTATAACCTTACTTGGAAACCCATATTCTTTCCAAGTTCCTTGGGCTACTTAGTCATAAGTCCCACACCAAACTTTGACTAAGCTCATTTTTCTTAGATGTCATTACCACATGACATTTAATTGAATGACTAGGCCCTTATCAGAAGACCTTAAAAGGTATGATGTGTCCCATTAAGTGGCACCGAACTATGAGTGTTATGATTCCTTTCACAAGGATATGTTGGTAGCCCATTTTATGGGTATGATCTCATTATGAAAACAAACCTTCATCTCCATAGAAGATAATAAATTCAAGAGTGCCCCACTGAGTGGCTTAAAAACTAGAATCATCATTATGATGATAAAAAAGAATCATTAAATAGTATATGAGAGGATATCATTGATGGAGAATCTAGAATACATATGGATATCTCCATTAATGAAGAACCTTGAATACATACTGATGATTATAAATTTTAAACATGTCAATAAGTGATTGAAAATTTCAAGGGAAACTTATGTTATACATGGTGAATTAATAATGATTCATGAAAATATTTTAACTTTATAAAGAGAGTCCCAGAGTAGACAATAATTTCCCCCAAAAGTGTGTGATGATTCTGACATCCCATCCTCTCGACCAACGTACATTCATAAGTATCATAAAGTTCAAACTTGACGAATGCATGCATTTGGAAATCATGAACTTTTTGATAAATAATTGTTGGGTGTTTCCAGTTCCATGAATAAATAAAATGGAAACTGCCTGGAAGTATTGATTCTTAAAATTGACCACACGATTCAAGGAACTACAAATCAAAAATGGTGAACCTGACGTGAATCCTTAACCAAGTTAATAATGTTACCCACCTGTCAGGACCCTATAAATTGATAAAGGAAGGCCAGACAAAGGAATCAATCTCGCATGAATCCATATAAAAGATGTCACTTTAATGAATTTTATTGTTGTTTTCTAGTTTTTTCTCAGACATCCCGTAAGTCCAAAAGTTATTTATTCAAGGCAAAATCTGTGAACTTCCCTACCACTGCTCAGGATGGATCCTCATCAATGGGATGGACACCATCACCCACCCAGCGTCTTCAACACAGTGTCTCCAATGTACTAGTAAGGGAGTACAATTAGTAATGTATAATCCCATCCTTGAAGGCTGCCTAACAGGATCTCTAGGTCAATAATAATCCTCGATCGTCCATCCAACAATGACCGATGATCAATAATCAGATGGTGCCAACCATCATTTTCAACTGTTTCGGGTCATTATCCACAAAACTCAACTATCTGTCCTTCCCGTACTATAAGGAGGTGAATCAAGAGGTCACTCAGGGACTCAATTCAAGGATAAAGGGGTCCTTCATGAGGAATCCCACCAACAATCTCCTCTAGTAGAATTGTGCGGTAGTGAACCCCCAACATGATGGGGGTGTTGCCTCTGAAGATTCGGACAAGGTCTCTCAGACCAAGACATGCACGACGAACTACCGAGGACAATGTCTGGTCAACAAGGAGTAGGTTCTTACATCTTCCCCTCCAAAGAAGTCCATCAACTTAACTTGATGGAAAATATTGAGCGGACGCATACACCCATCTTTCTTAATTCTACTGCCTTGAAGACTTTTTTGGAAGCAACTTACCAATCCTTCTAGACAAATCTGGTGGAGTATCGTGACTAGGAACATGCACATATTTACAAATTATCCACCAGTCAATAGTATCGTCTGATTTCTTTTAAAGAATCCTGCCAATCAAATATGGTGGCAACTGGTAAACAAAAACATACACCTTATTACAATCACCAATTCTACAAGCAGTCACGTCTGTCAGTATTTATAGAAATTATTCAACCATTCTTGATAGAAAACAACTAGCAGGAACATACACCTACTATCATTTATCAAGCATTCCAACAGTCATGTTTGGTAGCACTCAAAGAAGTTAGTCAGAAAGATCGGACAAAAAATCTAGGGAAGACTCAACTCTTTTCCCCCATACATGAGTTCTGTCAAAACCCATTGATAGGAAAAGGAGGAAAAGAGCAGGAACATACACCTACTCTCGATATGGAATGGAAATATATTCATGTTATTTCCATTCGAGCTACTAAATTCACCAAACATATCTTATTAATTGTGAAAGGGAAGACACAAATCCCTACCCATATTCAGAAATCATTCCAGAATATTATAACTACTTTAGCAGTACCAGGGAAACATACACATAAATCTGTCACCACACCTGGGATGAAACATTGGCATGCCATCCTGGAGAAAATACACACCTCTGTTCCTATCCAAGAGGATCATGGGGAATACTACCCCTATCACACATATAACAGGTTCGGGATCATACACCAGTTCTAATTGGATGTAATTAGTCTGTTCTAGTAACCACTCCAAAGTAGGCATAGACACATACCAATGATAACCACTTCTCCTAGAAAGTGGCCCCAACTAAGTGTAAGAGAACATACAAGAATAAGCCTCGCCAAACATGGTTGGAAAATAAATATTCAAGATGCAATATTACTCCTCTTAATGCTTGAGTTCTTGAATCCCTTAGATGTTTATCTATTACTGCTCAAGATCCAACCCTCTCATTACAAAATTGTGGGAGTAGTAGCAGTAATTATGAAGTTCCCCATTGGACACTTCATCATGAAGGCTTTATTCATGAAAATTCAGTAAATCCAGATATCTTATGTCTGGATGAGATCCACGAAAACCCTCCACGTGGCCAGAAGACCAAGGAATAAGATTATTTATCCCTTGCTGTAAGCCACCATGGTGGTCCTCCTCATGATGGAATTCATTGAGAAAGTATCTTGGCAGTAGTATTTCAGATTGTCAATATAATTTTATAATTGATAATGTAGTGATGAGAAATCCCTCTTATCTCGAGGAACTTTCCAATACAAGTCCAATCATGTCTGATGCCTTGTCATTAATAGGTGAAATAGTTTCTCAACTAGAAAAAATAGTATGGGAACAGTCATTCTATGAACCTCTCTTGGGTCATTTTTCTTCTAATACAGAGCATCCACATTGGTTAGACCAAGTGGAGACACCTCTAGTGGAAGAATATGAAGATATGTTATACATGGAAAAACAATTGGCTAAAGGAAAAATACCAGTCATGTTCTAGCCTTTGGAAAATTATCAATACAACATTATAGAATTGATGGCAGAAGGTTTCATTCATGATATCCACCTCAACTTATAGAAGACTCTTTGTCATTTGAAAACCAAAGTATTACCATATGATGAATACCAAAATAATTTAAATTTAATAGAAGGGTTGAAACACAAAATTGACTTGACATGTATCTCAATTTCCCAACATCCAAAGGTTGAAAAGCTATAGATAACCCTTCAGCGTGCATGCCTCAATAATCTAAAGAGGCTATTCCAATTAATTTCTGACACCCCATCTAATGTTTGTATCATAGGATGTGGTGCACATGAATCATTTCATTTTACTGCACTCCAGAATCAGAAAATTCTTCAAAATGTGGTCTCATGCAATGTTATTGCCCACGACTGACTACAATCAACAGATTTTGTATTCAATCAAATGTATGCACAAGAACATGACTCATCTATATCTCATCAGTGTCAGTCCCAAAGAAAACAAGTTGTTGAGTTACTTTTTATCAAGCATCGGAGAATCTTAATCAGGCCTCCTTCTTAGAGGATGTTAGCCATCAGATTATGAAAATGTTTGAAATAGCACAGTGATCTTCCAAAGCAGGTGATTTGAGTGGTTTTCGGATAATGCACCCAACTAATGTCCAAACCAAAATTCATAAAATCAGAAGTGTAGGTTTTAAAATTTCATCCATAGCAGTTGAAGAGCCACCCTAGCTTGAAGGGTTAGGGGATTTTTAAATTCAACCTTCAAATTCATTAAAAAAAGTTCAAATTTTTGAAGAAGAAGAACAAGAATAGCCCCAACTTGTAGGGATGAGGGTTTTTTCACTTTTAAAATACCCTCCTCAATGGAATTCAATTTTCATCTGATTAGGGAAGAATACAAAAAGAGAGCATACAACTGAACTATCCAAATATTTTCTTCAGGTAACTTTCCACCAAACAATTCCTGGGAGTTCACCATTTAAGAGAACATAGTCTTTTGAAAGATACAGAGGGAGAGGATCTTAAAAAGATACTAACATAATTCCATCAATGCATTATGCGTCAGAAAATGTCTTTAACAATATTACATAATATCCTCCATGAAATGATTCCTGGTTATCAAATTATAATATGAGGTTCTTATCCATAATATAGTACATACTGAAGCTAATGAAGAAGGTCTATGTACCCGAAATCAGAGGCTTACCCAAAATTTAGGCATGCCTTAAAATAACCAACTCCCACCCCTCCAAAAGGAATCTAAAAAGGTGAAATGTAAATGTTATATTGAATCTCTCTTTTACACTGGAGAAGGTCAATCTATTTAACTTGAAGAAATATTGGAACAGCAAGAATAGGAGATGAAAGAGTTTAAAAGACTCAATACAATGTAACTACGAAGCAACATTTCTACTAAACATACTCCTCATGCATATCCTCAACTTGCATATATGGAAGTATCTCCTCAGCAAAGAGGATTTCTGGTAACTATATATGCAGATAATGAATTTCTTCCATTGGGTATATGGCCAAGGCATGATCAAACATATCCTTATTGGCCTGTTCCTGTGGGTTATCCAAGGAAAATACCAGCGCCATCACCAGTGGTTTTTCTAGTTGACACACTTGTTCAAGCTCCATCTATTGTACCTGTATAGGTCCAAGTTTATCTAGATATTCCCCAAGTTCTTATAAACACAATTGAGGCATTAAAAACCCTATTGGAAGATATGGAATAACGGCGTGTGCCATTTCATCTAGAAAAGAAATCTTACCCCGAGTGGGTGGATCTAATCCCTCCCCTACCAAATTTTTTGAATACCACATTCCCAATCATTAATAGTTTGGGAGATCTGGAACAACAATTAATGCATTTCGTTTCTCGTTGTGATCCCATAATAGAAACTTCTCTACAAAAAGAAGTAGTAAAGCTTAGGTGTTTTGTGTAGTCCTTACAGGGAACAACATTTGTTTGGTATTCAAGTTTCCAATATTGATTAATTACTAGATGGGAAGATCTCCGTCAGAAATTCCTTCTTCATTTCATCTCAATGCTACCAAAGAAAACAGTTTTTGATCTCACAAATTGCAAACAAAGGGAAAATGAAAGAGTTTCAGATTTCATTACTCGATGGAAAGGATTAAAAAATTCCTTAAATCTAGCACTCCCTCAAGAAGAGATGCTGCCAATTTGTGTGGAAAATCTGTATGATGAATCACACACACCATTGATCGCTATGAAATACAGAAGAGGGTTCCAATACCTTGCTTAAATTGCTCAAAAAATTGGAGATTCCATTATGGAAACTAAGGCTAAAACTCGTGTAATTCCATTAACTCTGGGAAGAAGAACAAGAAAAGAAGAGGATGCTATAGTCACACTCAATCAAGAACATGTACAAGATTCCACTTAAAAGAATTCATCATATAGAAGGCCTTCACCTCTCGAGCATCAGTGACAATGAACACTTCATCAATATGATTAAAGAGATAAAAGGAAAAAATAGTTTGAGGAGTTAAAGAACAATGTTTTTTCTTTTCAGGATGAATAAGTTCCGGGTTACTTCATCTCAGCTTTGGAAAATAATTTGTTTCAGTTTTTGAGGCTGAAGAAACCAAAGAAATAAGGAGATGAAGATATTCCAAATTATTATCCCTTTCACTAAATGTTGGGGCATCCCATTCATGAGTGTTTTGTTTTCAAAGACCTCCTGTAAATGTTTTTTGACTCTGGACAAGTAAAACTACAATATTCTTCAGCCCATGTAGCATGTTTTACTGCTACTAATCTAGAGGAAGAAGGCAAATAGAACAAATTAAAATGTAAAAATTTGCTGAAATATGATGATTGGATGATCAAAAAAATGATCAACTGAAATCATGACATTCTAAGAAAACAGTTGATACAACCGATTGAGTCTTCTGCCACACCTTCCACAACAAAGATAACTTCATCAAAAGATCATTCCTCTAAAGGTCAATCATAAAAGAAGAGACGTGATCATAAGGTTAAAGAGAAGTTAGAATAAGACGAGATCATATCAAGGACAACGTTTTCTTTGACTATAGAAAATTTTATACCATCTGCTTCAAAAGCACGAGAACCACCCCGCTAAACAACACAACCAAAACTGACCTGTCAAACAGAATCTTCATTAGATAAAGAATTGATCTTTGGTTTTGTCAATGTTATCCACTTAACGGACCCTTATGCCAATGGTGATTCTGATTTTAAGGATCTGGAGTTCCTTGTACCTAAATAGGTAACTAGAGGAAGTATCCAAGGTCAAGGATATAGGGGATGATGTAGGTATTCTAGAAGCCACTATTTTAACTCTACCACTGCTCACACCAAATATGCGGCAGAAAACCGTGGGAGAGCCCTTTAGCAGGCTCAAAAAGAACCAGGAGATTCTTCCATGTATGACAGGTTCGGTCCTGACATGATTATTTTGAGGACCGATTAGAGGTTAAACCATCTTTCTCTCAGCATATAGATAGACCTAGTCATTATAATCTTCCAAAGCTAGGAGTATTTCCAGTTTCTTCTCCAACATATGGTACATCTACATCAGGAACATCAACTTCTAAGGTACCTGCAAAACCACATCTCTATGCTCGGAAACACAGGCCTCTGGACCAGAAGTATGATGTTTTGAAACAGTTGGCCCATGTACTGGCCAAGTTTTCAATTTTAGATATCTTGAATCTGTCAAAAGATCTTTGAAAAGCACTTATTGATGCTTTGTCAAGTCCTCAAGAGTTTGAAATCGACGTTTCTGCTATTGAGGTTTACCATATAGAGAATAAACCTGCAGAATTTCATGCAGTCATATATTTTACAGATAAAGATGAAGATGATGTTGTACATGGACAAATCAGGGCCTTGTATCTATCTAGCTGGGTCAATGACATAGACATCCAACAAAACTTCATTTATAATGGATCAGGAGTCAACCTCATTCCTGTTTGTACACTTCGTCGATTGGGCCTCACTGAATCTGACTTATCTCTTTATACATTAATGTTGCAAGGATATGACAAAAATGAACCAGAACCACTGGGTGAGATTACACTCAGAACTCTGTTTGGAGATCTTGTGTCTAATTTGGATTTCATGGTTGTTTTTCAAGACACATCCTTAAACATTATTCTTGGAAGGCCTTGGATACATCAACATGTACCCATACCTTCTTCATACCATCGATGTCTCAAATACTATTTCAATGGTCAAATCAGGACATTTTATGGTGACAAGGCTCCATTCAAAATGTGTGAATCTCAATACATTGAGGCATAATTTTATAACACAAAGGGAACGAAGTCCGTGACAAAGTAGGTAACCAAAATCAATGCTTCGAATGGATTGGAAAAGATCCTAGCAAACCCATTCATACATTTGAGTAAATATTATGTGTTACCTATCAATCAAATTGAAAATGTAAACCCAAATCCAAGCATTCATCCAGTAACTTACATAAAGTCAATTACTGTAATCGAGCCTGAAAGCATGGGAGAAATTTTTGATTCCCTAAGCAGTGGTGAAAGCTTAAATGGAGATGTCTTCATTTTATCCATTGAACTACAAAAAGCCTCTACTTCTCCAACCAGAATAGAACAAGTTGTCACAATACTAGTGTAAGAAAACGATGTTTATTTCCAATCCATCATCTCCTCATTATTACCCTAGAAAAACCCTTAATCATCAATAATGTCATAAATGGTGGCTTTTTCTTTAGGATGTTCAAATACTGACTCCTCTCCTATCACTGAAAGTTTTACTTCATCACCTACTATGAAAGTAGAAATAGATGAAGTGGCGCATAATGAAGAGGAAGAAATAGAGGAAGGTGTCAGGGACTCTCCACTAACATTTGAGGAAGGTGACTTTACCAATGTGTATGAGCTTAGAGAAATAAATCTGGGTACATAAGAAGATCCACGACCCACTCTAATTAGTCTATCTATGACTTATGAAGAGAAAGAGATGTATAATATATTTCTAATGAAACATAGAGATATATTTTATTGGAATTATACAAAAGTTCTATGATGTAATCACGATGTAGCCACTCATCATTTGGATTCTCTAGAAGAACATCAAGGATTCAAGTAGACAGCAAGAAGAACACACCCAATTCATACCTCTAAAATTGAAGCTAAAGATGATAAACTAATAAAGGATAACTTCTTTAGGGAGGTTCAATATCCCAAATGGCTGGCCAACATTGTCCCAGTGAAAAAGAAGAATGGAAAAAACCGAGTTTATTTTGATTTCAGAGATCTTTACCAACATTTCCTTAAATATGACTTTCCAGTTCCGATCACAGAGCTTTTAATCGATGCAATAACTAGCTATGAATAAATTTCCTTTATGGATGGATACTCTAGGTATAATAAAATCCGTATGGCCTAAGAGGATGAAGAATATACATCCTTTAGAGACCATCAAGGTCTGTTTTGATATTAGTTAATTCTATTTGGATTAAAGAATGCAGGTGGAACATATCAACGTTCCATTCACAATATCATCAAACCCTTCTTAGGCAGATTTTTCTAATGTTATGTGGATGATTTGGTAGTTAAATATAGAAAACATTCTAATAACTTGGTGGATCTAAAGACCATATTCAATAAACTTCGACAAAACAATTTGAAGATGAATCCCTTGAAATGTATTTTCGGGGTAACCTCAAGAAAGTTTCTTGGCTTCATTGTACATCATTGTGGTATTAAGGTTGATCATGAGAAAACAAAATCAATCCTCAACATGCTACTTCCCAGAAATTTGATAGAATTAATAAGACTCCAAGGACACTTGGCCAATATTCATCACTTTATCACCAATTAGGTAGGCAAGTGTTTTCCCTTAACCAGTTTAATGAAGAAGGGTGTCACCTATCAATGGACTGAATACTAACAAGATGCATTTGATACCCTCAAGAAATATATCTTGATTCCATTGGTATTAATGAAATCTGTTGTAGGAAGACCACATATTCTCTATGTGACAAATATAGAGCGATCATTGGGTGCCTTCCTTTCCCAAAAGAATGATAATGGGAATGAAAACAACATTTACTATCTCAGTAATACTATAATTGATGCATAAAATCAGTATACAAGTATTGAAAAGTGTTTCCTGGAATTAATCATTGTTGTTTAGAAATTTAGACACTACCAGAAATATCATGAGGTCCAATTGGTGTCTCGTAGTAACCCATTAAAATTTATCCTTAGTTTTCTTATGCTTAGAGGGCGTCTGGCATAGTGGGAAGCTATTTTGCAAAGGTTTGATATATATTTTGTTCCTCATAAGGCAATAAAAGTCCAAGCCCTAGCTGACTAACTTGATGAACATCCATCTGCAGAAGATACATAATTTTTATATTGAACTTCCTGATGAAGATGTCTTCTCTATTCAAGATAATTCCCAAACATGGGAAATGCACATTGATGGTGCCTCCAGAAGTCCAATAGGTAAAAGAATGGAAAACCCTAAACTCAACAAAGTTGGGTTAGGAATTGTACTTATCTCTATAGAAAAGGCAGTGTTTCCTTATTCCTTCCTGTTTTCAGAAGGTGGTACCAAAAATGATGCATAATATAAAGCTCTCATCATAGTCTTGGAATTGACACTTCAGGTGGAAGTGAATCACTTAAAAGTGAAAGTTGATTCAGAATTGGTAATCAAACAAATCCATGGAGAATATTCTATTAGAAAAGAAGAGTAAATCCCTTTGTGTGATTACTTTATAGGATTAATGGATGAATTTCTCCTAGAGATGACATTTTTTTATGTCCCACAATCACAAAAAATCCCAAGATAATGCACTGACTAATGTAGTTATAGCCTTGGAAGATCCAAACAGGTATGATATAGTCATCAGTATAACCCATAATCATGTAGTCTCACATTTCGTTCAAACTAGAATGGAGGAAATTAATAAAATTAGCCCTATTTCTGAGCAATATGGTCATACCATGGGATGGATAAAACCCCTCATGAAATACCTTCAAAATGGAGTACTTCCACCAGACATGGCTGAAAAAGAATAGATCTGACAATGATTGGCCAATTTTACTCTTTATGATAGTCTAGATCACTAGGAGATCCTCTAAAAATGAGGCATTGGTGGAATCCTCTTCAGGTGTATTGATGGAGAAGGAACTGTAACTGTCATGAAAGAAGTACATTCAAGAGCTTGTGGTGCTCACAAGTCTTGGAATAGGCTTTTTGATAAATTATAAAGGCTTGGATTCTTTTGGCCTTCAATGATGAAGGATTTCATAGATTTAACTATAAAATTTCATCCCTACCAAGTACATGACAATCTCTCTCATCAACCCCTGATGTTTGTACAAACAGCTAAATGCTCCTCACTATTTACCACATGGGGAATGGATGTAGTAGGGCCTTATCCTCCAACTATGAATAAGAATTTCAAGTATATTCTTACTGTTTTTGGCATCTTCTATAAATTGGCTGAGGCAATAAATCGCAATGAAATCGAAACCAAAAGTATTATTAGTTTTGTTAAAACTAACATAATCACCAGATTTGGTGTTACTTATACTATATTGACAGAAAATGGTGCCAATTTATGTTATATTGAAGTAAAGAAGTTATATCAAGAGCACAATATCACATCCAACCATTCATCTCACTACCATACAGTGGACAATGGATTGATAGAGACTTTCAATAAAACTCTATCAAATATACTCCAGAAGATGGTGGATAATGATAAGAAATCCTGGCCTGATAAACTTTTAAACCTTTTATGGGATTATCAGACTACTACACGTAGAAGCACTCAAGAAACCCCATATTCATTGGTGTATGGAATAGAAGCAGTTTTTCCAATTTAAATTCAATTTCCTTCACTCAGATTTTCAATCTTTGATAAGTTGTCTACAGATGAGAAGTCACAGAAATGGTTTGAGGAGCTGGAGAAATTAGATGAAAAAATATTGTATACTTTTCATCATTTAGAAGTCTATCAGAGTAGAATAGTGTGAGTATTTAACAAGAAAATTTTCCTCATTTATCTTTCAAGGAGAATTGGTATTAGTCCTCAGGACTCCAATGATACCAGGAAAGAAACCTCCAAAGTTTGAACCAAAGTGGGAAGGACCTTATTCCATTCAAAATTTATACTCAAATGGAGCTTATGACTTAATATCAATGTATGGAGATCTTATTAAAACTCCAACCAATGCGAGACTCTTGAATAAATACTTTGTGTAATAGCCCACATGTCCTCATGGCAAGACTTAAAACTAAACAGTACATCATTCTTGCTACAGGACTCTAAACTGCACAAAACAAGGTCCTAGTTACGAGTCGTTAAACTTCATAATAACCATAGGTGTCCATCCTGCATGATGATAAAATGCATAGCATATTTTTCATATTCAAACGACGATAAACTACATGAAATAATTTGTCCTCGTTACATGACATTAAATTATATGACCAACATCTTATCTACATGAAATTATGATCTTCCATATGCAAGCATCATTGACATCATTGCTTCTCCTTAGTAGCACATGATTCCCTTTCTTCCCAATGTTTGAGTCAAATCTGTATAGGTACCCCACTGCAATAACTATGTGTGGCTTGATTCTCATTCATATGAGATATGTAGAGATGCCAAGATCTCCAATCTTGTGCCCAACAATAAGGAACCAAAATTTTTATTTCCCTTTTCCTCTCTTGTATATGAACTAATTCTATACAGAGTGATCTTTTAATATACATGGTTTGATTTTCATACCATCTTGTGTCTTAAATTTAATCATTCTTTTAGAATTTGTAAAAAGCTCCCATCTCCCATGTCAAACTCGATTGGTATGGGGAATGAATGTTTCAAGAAATATGTAAAAATTGATTCTCCTATATATGAGATACTTAGAGATGCCTAGATCTCCAATCTTAGGCCTAACAATGAAAAAAACCCATTTTTATTCATTATATAAGAATCAAAAACCTACACTGGGAATGTTTAAAGAACTATGTATGAATTGATTATTACCCCTAGAAATACACGTAGTGAAACTTAGGTTTTATACCTTAGTCCATTTACAACATGTATTTATTTTCACATTGTTTCATCTTCATAATTTCCGCATGACGTTAAATTGCATGGAAATCTAATACCCCTATTCTTCACTTGTTTCACCTTTTGTGTTATAGAAGAAACCCTTACTGCTCCTTGTTTCTCACACTGATCATATCTCAAGTGATCTTAGAAATTGGGTAAAGGGATTATATATATAAATTAGGTGTATCAATTTCTTATGGGGTTATCAATGTCCGCATTACATGACTTAAAACTCCACAGTACAATGGTCTTCATTACGTGACTTAAAACTGCACAATACAATGTCCTTGCTACATGACTCTAAATTGAATAGCATAATATTGATTCAAAGGAAACCAAGAAAGTCATTATTTTTACATATGAGTTGGATTCATATAAAGGACTTCAAAATCATGGCCAACATTGATTCAAAATTTATCTTGGGCATTAAGCATTACCCCTTCCATATGTCACACTCTTAATCTTGAATATTTTCAGATTTTCATAATCTTTCTTACGGTTTCTAGTGACAGAGTTTCTAATATCTAAGAACTCATTTTCATGACTATTTAGTGCATGCCCATAGGTGTCATTTCATTATTTGCCTATATAACAGGCCTGTCAGTCAAAAGATGCCACTATTTAGCAATGCAGCATATTTCCCAATTGGCCCTGCATAATAAATCACCCACAACGGGTTTGTCAAATGATGGTAATTTCGTTCTTGGTTATAGTGTCTTTGTTCCCTTCAAAATTTGATGACAATATACAAGAATCTGTATTTTAAAAGAGTCATTCATGTATATTTGTCCCATTATCTTGATCTCGATCTGAAAGTCTTCAAGACTATGGTTTACATATCTCTCTCCATGTGTTCAAAGCAATATGAAATAACCTTGAATCACTTGACCACATATCATATGTTGTTTCCATTTCTAGTCCTAATTTTATGACATAAATCTAAAAACACCATACTCTCTACGCCTGGGTCAAACCATCGGAGAAATAAAATTCCTCCGGTTCTTTGGAAATCATGATTGGAAATAATCTCTCTATATTCAAGTACCTTTCTTCCTAAACCAAACACTATGCTTTGGAAAATATGAATCTCGCTAAACTTTATTCATCTTTTAGAAATAGAATGTCAAACTTTTGAGAGCACTTATTCTTAACTATGCAGTACGTGCCCTTAGGTGGCCTTGCATAAAATTTGCCTACATAATAGCCCTATCAGTCAAAATATGCCACTATTGGGCTATGATACATATTCCCTAGTTGGCCCTGCATAATACAACCCCCATAACTGGTTTGTCAAATAATGGTAACTTCATTCTTGGAAAAGACATCCTCTAATGCTTTTATCCCTTTTCCCATATCATTCTTCACATCTAGAAATTCTTAAATCATAATTTACAATTTTACTTTCTATACCTAAATATGGTAGTATGTTTCCAAACAAATTGTCAAGAAATTGGGAGAGTCTCATACCTTTTGTCAAAGATAAAGACCTTTAATTAAAGCCACACAATGTCCTCACATCATGAGTTAAAACTCCATAGTATAATGTCCTCACTATATGTCTTAAAACTGCACAATACAATATCCTCACTACATGACTTAAAGCTGCACAGTACAATATCCTCCCAGCATTACTTAAAACTACATAAAATGGTATAAAAAAGTCTTCTTTCTGAAATTTTTTAACCATTCCTCATACACCAAATTTTTATTGAAATGGTTTTCCTATTCATGACATATGTTGGCATAAAATAGACCATTATTCTTAAAATTCCTTTCATTGGAAAAGCCACCCATTGTGGTCTTGAGTCACCCAAATATTATTTTCCCTTGTATATCAGTAGTAAAATGCTATATTCCTAAGAGATCTTTTTCTTTACTGTATAGTATGTTCCCTTAGGCAGCCTTGCATAAGTTTCCAACATAACATGCTTTTCAATCAATAGATTCCACTATTTGGCTATGTAGCATATGCCCTAGTTTCCCTAAAAAACACAACTCCCATAACGAGTTTCTCAAATAATGGTAACATCATTCTTAGAGGAGACACCCCTTATGTTGATACAAGTTTTAAATTTTATGACCATAAAAATCAGGGCTCAATATTCCCCTTGGAAATATTTAAAAGAATATTGGAGCAATTTTCAGCCACTGAGTCTTGTTTGGGATCTAATTTCATAATTTATAGTCAAAGCTATTAGACCTTAAGGATTATCCCTTTATAGTCCAACATGAATGACTCTAAACTACCAACCACAAGAGACATGATACTCACTATATTGAGAACCCACAAATGGGACTCTAAAAAAAAGTTGAGTCCCAGCTCACTAAATGTACATTTTGTATAATTTATGTAATATTGAGCAATAAAAAGTCAAAAGTTACAAAGTTTGTGGGGTTTTCTATATAACCCTAGTAAAAATAAAACTATTCTCATTAATCTCATCGTCCAATAAAAAAATTATGAGTACCCCCATTCTTTTCATTGTAATCATGTTTATCTAACATGAAGTTTTGGTTTTTAAAAATAAAATCATCATCCTCATTACCATTAATATTGTAATCAATGGAAAAGAGGGAAAGAATGAAGGTATATATGATTCAAGATAAAATTATGTTCATTCATATAAAATCAGAGGGGCATACAAAATATTGAGCCTCTCTTTAATATTTTAAAATAAAATCTCAATATGACATATCATATATTGAATGGCCTCATGAGCCCTTTCAACCGCCTGCTGAAGCTGAGATAGTTTAGAAACTCCAGCCTCCTCAGCTTGGAGAAGTTCTTCCTTGGTAGTTGAATTTGCGGTTATCCCTTCCAATTGGGTTTCTCCTAGTGTCTGGTTCAATTGATCAATTTTTTATGAACAAAATCCATTTGCTATTGAAGATATAACAACTATTTCATGGATTCTTTAATTTGTTGGTTGATTTCAATCAACTTCTTGTTATGATCTTCCTCTTCCTCAACTACAGAAGCTTGGAAGCTATCAATATTGATGAGATGTTTAGCCTTTTCAAAATCTTACTGAAACATATAATCCTACTCTCATTGGTGAAAGTTCTCTTCTATTGCATCGTAAAATGGTTGATAATTAAATCCACTAAATCCCAATAAGCAGAATAATGTTGGGAGTTTGAAAAAATGGGACAACAGCTCATCCAAAGGATTCTTAGCAATTATTCTCCACATACGTTTCCATGTCTTCTTAAGTTCCATGCCAAGAGCATATTTCATGTCTATGTATGAATCAGAGTCACTACCATGTGGTAGAATTTACTCTGAGAAGAAATCCCTGAAACAGTTTCCTTGTTCTGCTTCTCTCGGAATAGTAGAATCTTCACCCCTACTGATGCTTGAGACAATGAAGAAGCTTCACCTTCCGATCTAACTATGGGAGGTGATAAACCTAAGTGATAAATCAAGATCATTATAAATTTTAGAAAAATGGCAGAAATAGAGTATGATTTATATATCCAATAATATTTACCCAATAATAAGTCAACCACTTGTTTGGATTCATCCCCAGTATTTTCAGCTTCAACAACTTGAGTAGATATTTCTTGAGAAGGGGAATTCTATTTAGTCTACCTAGTTTTCATAGTTGAAGGATCTAGAACATCTCTCGATAGGGGGTCCTCAGTAGGTATTTCTCCAGCTACAACAGAAGATAGATACCGTGGAATTCCCCATTTCTAAAGAGCCTTTGCAACATTTTCTACAGATAAAACTAAATAAGATGAACTTTAATGTGATGTATCAAGTAAAAGAAGAACAATTATGATTGTAAAGTACAATAATGAGAACTTATGTCCAAGTAATTTGTCATTAAAATCCTCAAACTCCTTGATGTAACCTAGAATATCAATATTTTGATTAAGAGCTTACATCGTTTTAGTGTATGTGGCTTGGAATGTTATAGAATACTCACCATTTAAGGTATCCAAACATTGTTTAATTCCCAAATTGGCTCCACTGACATTCTGTTCTGTTGGTTCTTCAATTGGCACAACATCATCAGATCTTTCTGGGGTTTGGTCAACATCACTATTTATTTCAGACTACCCTGGGTCTTTATTCCTTTCTTCTAGATCCATAGGAATATCAACACTGGTTATTGAAGGATACATTGGAAAAGGAAACTGTTCTGAGATATGTTAAAAATAAGAATATTATCAAAGAATTTAATATTCAAGAGAAATGTATTTGATATTATCATGGATTTTCTCTCTCTCAATAGAGCTGGGAGTGGGTAAAAATGAATCTTTTGATATTTTATTTTCTAAGGTAGTAGATCTGGAAATATAAACCTGGGTTTATTCTAGAGTTTCCTTTTGTGATCTTGAAGAATCATCTCTTATCCCCTTGAGAAAGGAGTGAGATACATATCCTACAAGAGGATAAATGTGATTACCAGAATGTATCGATAAAATTATAATGTCATGAGGGAAGTATAAATACTTACTCATTTGGTGAACACTTCAATCCAATATCACTTATCTCTTGCGTTTCTTTTAATAATCTTGAGGAAAAATCGAAAAAATAATCTCGGCAGGATAAAAAAGAGGTAATGGCTAAAGGTTATCCATCTCCAATACCCCAATCATGATTCTTTTTCCTAGAGAAAGTTTTGGAGACATTTGAGGATCATTCGATGCATCGATGTGAGAACCTACAAGCCCATACCTTGGTTATTAAAGAAATAGTCCAAAGTTTCCTTCCCTACATTCAAGCGACAAAAATACATGTCATCAAGATTAATGATGATGAATGGTAAAGTATAATTGAGACCAAAGAAAAGAAAAATACATTCTCAGTATTAAAATAAATATCTCAATCCTCCTCAGGGTCAATAATTACCCCTTCATCTATTCCTAAGTCCATTATATGAGATACTCATTTGGAAGTTGGGATTTGTTCATCAGTTTCATATATAAAAGTTTCCAGTTCCATAATATAATCTTGTACATCAGCCAGGATGTTATCTGGATTGTAATCAGAGGGTTCCTTAATGTCACCCTCATCCAGTATTTGAATGCCATGCTAGAGGAATGCCTATGCATCCCTAAGATCATAGTTCATACTCTACCAATGGTGAATGGATAACTATCTCACATAACTCGATCTCGGTATGGTTGGTTGTGGAGGATATTCAACACCTTGTCACAGGTGATCCTCTTCATGCCTCAATTCTTCTTCATAAAGTTTAACAGATGGAATAGGAATCTCTTTCTGATGGTGGAGACTGGATTGCCTTGGCATCATAGGTATTTATTCTATAGCCCTATCCTTCATGGTATACCTCATGAGAGGATGTTTTGAAGTCTCTAAAACCTCTAAAACATATACATCATCTCTGTCCTTGGACTTATTACCACGATTTCTACACAAAATAGCCATTGTAGCTACCACTCGATATATTCCTTTTGTCAAAGCCCCTTGAGGATATGAAGAATCTCATGCTTTGGAATATCCAGCTTCCAATCTGATTGATGGATCTGATAGAGGTAACTTAATCGAAAATTTAGATTCTTCTAAAGCTGTTAGAATCCATAATTGTCTCACTAATAATGGGTGTTTCTCATGTCTGACATACGTGGGTGGAAAAGTGTTTGGTTATTAATGACATATGAAATAACGATAAAACCTATAAGGGATGTAGGCCTCACAGATATTTTCACAATCAGTCCTGGTTGATAATACACCATCCCTGAATGCCATCATATAAGACCTTAGCTCATAATTCTTTTCTTTACCATCATCAATAAATGTTACAGTTGGTGGGTTACCAAAAGGAAAGAAACTGAATTCTCCTGAGACATTAAATTCCTTTATCACTACATCAGATCTTAAATTTTGATGCTGAATACCAGAAAATTTCTTTAAAAATGGAGTGAATCAACCATTAGGGACTCTAATAGAATTCAACACCGAGTATGAACAAAAGTGTGTCGCAATCCAACCCCACAACACTTGGAATGGCCCTATAATTATAAATGGAGCCTTCCCATTGTATAAATGCAGTAGGTAATATTAAATTCTTCCCAATAATAGAGTTTCTAACCCAATATACTTCTCCTCTACAAATTTAGATGCAATGAGAAAAGTCCCTAGTCTTACACCGCCTCCAGACTCACGAAATGGAAGCAAGTAAATGCTTAGCGACATGGAAAGGAAAGAAGATAATTGTATCATTGCATGAAAATCAGATTTGAATTTATATCCCCAACACTTATAGTCACCTATATCCAATGTAGGACAATATGTGACTGAACTAACTAGGTTATCTGTAGAAGGTCAACCAGTAGGACGTCCACAGGCGGGACCTTTCTCTATTATTAGTTTTAAAGAGGCTTTCATCCACACTATAGAATGAATATCTTTCTTGACTTTGGGTAATTTATTTTCTATTTTGAATAGTTGATGAGACAATGGTGGTGTTCTGGTAACATCACCCCATGTTGTAGCTAATGGATTAACTCGTCCTACATTTCCCCAAGAATGGGAACCCCAGCTATTTGGTAGATATCCTACAAACTAATTCCTACTTCACTGTGCGTCAAATGGAAAGAATTTTTTTGATGACTCCTTCAGCTCAACACTTCAGAAAAGAAATAATTTTTTTAAAAATATGTTTGTCCCATCCAGTTATATTCATAAATAAAAACATCTCATAGTTATTTTATGGATTCTGCACAAGTCTGATGCACCCAAAATGCCCACATCCATTCAAGTTTCACACCTCATCCAAAATAAAGATCCCAGTCTTCCTTCCAAACATTAGACAGATCTGTCTGAGAAGCTGGGAAGTATGAATCATAACAATGTGGTCTTGTCTCTACAACATGATCCTTCATATCAAGAGTACAACCACTATGATGTAGGATTCAACCAATAGGGACTATTCTTTTATGAACTGGCACACCACTTGCACTAATATTCATGCAGTTATAGTTGGATAATTGAAGAAACCAATTCTTTGGGAAGTACTTCTTAATAGATAGAACATGAGAATTTGTAAAATACCATGCTTGTACATAGTAAGTAATTAATTTGTTGATATTCAAATTGATATAAAATTAAACCTTTCCATAGTCGAGGAAGATTAATTTCAACAATGTCATAATATTCTGGTCTGACGATCTTCATCATGTCACTTTGATGAGCCTTAGCTTCTTCAGTTGAGGTTATCAAATGAGCCATTTTCCTACAAAATAATTACCAAAATACCCCTATTTGGTTGTAATTTTGACTTGAGTAAATCTAATTTCATCTTAAAGGAAAAGGAAGTCAAAAACTTGGAAAAGGAAACTGTTCACATCGGTCCTTCAATGAGGTCGTCACGTGGGTCCTTCAACAATGGTCCTTGTGAAACTCCTTTGATGATGTCCATCCATGTAGTTCCATAAAAAAATAGTTTCACCTTGGGAAAATTTCAAGTATACTATGCGAGAGAACCATGCTTTGAGGATAGATGAAAGGGCTATGCAACGAGAGCTGATAAATTTGGAAGCATAGATGAATAAAATCGCAAAAGATCGATACCAATTTATAGCAAGATGCAGATCTCCATGACATCACTGCACAAAAATCCTATGTGACACTCCTTTGAGAAGTAGATTTTGTTGAGCAACATATTTTTTTCAAACAATTCAAAATAATGTTTTTTTAAAGGAGGAGATTATTTTAAATAGTACTCTGTCTCTTTATGATGATTTTGATGCTCACAAATACCCTTAATTATTTACTAATTATTTCATTGAGTATTTTGCAGGAGTTTATTTCATTTATTTATTTCATATAACGAGATTTCATACTTCATTTATTCTGAGATCAAGTTTAGCGCGTTCTGGAATCACTGTAGCGCGAGATCAATTTTAGCGCGTACTGGAATCACTGTTCATACCCTACGTTGATGAACGTAACGTATGGATGAAAAGTTTACCTTTTACGTTATTTTTGGAACGTATGGTTAATGAACCTTACGTTGTTGAAAAGTATGGAAGAAGAACATTACGTCTGGAAAGAACTTTACGTTTTTGTTGGACAAGTATGGAAGAGAAACCGTACGTTAGTTTTCAGTGTTGAGTTTGTTTCTCAAAAGTATGGATCATCAACCTTACTTTTATAATCGACCGTACGTTCTTTGGAGAGTTGAAGCAAGACAAAGTATGGATGATCAACCCTACGTTTGAATGCTGAAAAGAAAGTATGTATGTTCAACCTTACGTTTCTGAACCTTACGTTTGTGAACCTTACGTTTGTGAACCTTACGTTTGTGAACCTTACGTTTGTGAACCCTACGTTTGGAGCCACGTCATCAACCCTACGTTTGGCGTCGGGATATTTTTGACAGACGATATTACCGTTTGCATTGGTCAAACAGGCGGATTATTAAGCGGATTTCGAGCCGATTCTTAAGTACGACTGTGACTGAATCAAAGACGTTTTTCAACGGATTAATGATTGATTTAAATGGAGCTTTTTATGCCGATTCTTCAGGGGAGTTACAACGACTCTATTGTTATCGCGAATCTAAAGGAGATTTTCATGGATCTATTTATGCGGAAGATTTTCTCAGATTTGAATATATATGTTCTATCTTGGAAACTTTGGAGATATATATATACACAGGAAAGTGTGTGAAATAATGAGATTGATCTTTTAACGAGCAAGAAACAGAGACTGTGTGAAGGCGTTCTTTTCTGTGATCGAGAAGAAGTGTAAAATCCTTTTTATCGAAAGAAGATCTTGATAACAGATTCACGTGTTCTACATCGACTATCTGTTGTGAATCTACTGCTGCTGAAGTTGTGAAGTTTCTGGTAATATCTATTGCAACTGGATCGACTCAGAACTGTTTTGATTACAGATCTTTATTTTCTGAAGACGACGATCTATCTACTGTCAATTGCGTTCTGTTGCAATTGTGAATAACAACTGGAGAAGTGTTTTCTTTATCGAAACTCTTTTTATTTTTGAGTGATCAGCTTCTCGTTCTAAGCTGTGTGGGTTCGTGTTTGAACCAGGAAGGCTGTGTTTGCCTGAAACTTGTAAAGGTGTCAACTGCCTGTACTCAGTTGTGAACAGGTCTGTGGAAACGAGGACCAGATAGTGAAAATCGCCAAGCTCGTGGATTTGAGCGTTGGTGGAGTGGACTAGGGGCCTTCTATTCCCCGAACCACTATACATCCGTGTGTTCATGCTTTTAGTTTTTCCGCTGCATATTTAATCGTGAAAAAGCATAGAGGACAGAATTTGTCTAAATTGAAGAGATTGTAATAATTTTGAAAAGACACAATTCACCCCCCCTCTTGTGTGTAATCCGTAGATTCAGATCCAACAATTGGTATCAAAGGAGGAGCTTTTTTTTAAAGTTTTATCAAGCTAGAAGTATTTAAAGATTATACAAAGTGTATCATGGCTGATACGAGAGAGGGAATGTCAATGGTCAGAGCACCTTACTTTAATGGAGATAATTATGGCTGCTGGAAGTCACGTATGATTATTTATCTGAAAAATCTTGGTTACAAAGTCTATTCAAAGATTCTGACTCCCTATGAAATTCCTGAAAATCCCGATACATGGAGTGCTGCTACAGAGGCTGAGTATGACATGAATTCAAAAGCTATGAATGCAATCATCTGTGGTCTAGGACCGGATGAATTTAACAGAGTATCTCAATGCCTGACTGCATATGAAATGTGGCAAACAATAGCTGTTGCTTATGAAGGAACAGATAATGTAAGACAGATGAGATATGCAACTGCTAAATTAAAATTCGATACTTTCAGAATGATTGAAGGAGAGAGCATCACTCAGATGAATGGAAGATTGCCAGAAATTGTCAATAATATAACAGCTCTAGGAGAACCAATCAAGCAGGCTGATCAAGCGTTAAAGGTACTGAGAGTACTTCCTACTCGATGGAATGGAATCTCTGCAGCAATCAGACAATCAACTTCTGTTAAAGATCTAACTATGAGAGAGCTGATTGGTACATTGATGATGTACGAGGATGAAATGCAAGATGAGGTAAATGAGCATAAAGTCTATATAAAAAGGGAAAATACTGCTTTGAAAGCGACTTCTCAACAAAAGGATAGAAAGATGAAGAACAGAGAAGTAAATGCTAAATCAGAAAGCTCTGATTCTTCAAATTCAGATGAAGAACTGGCTCAGCTAGCCAGAAAATTCAGAAAGTTCTACAGTAAGAAGAAAGACTTCAAGAAATCCTTCAAGAAGGATAGCAAGGAAGTGAGATGTTATGAATGCAAAAAGATGGGACATATCAGACCAGATTTCCCTAAATTGAAAGATGCAAAGAAGAAGAAATTCTTCAAAAGAGATGATTATGAGCAGAAAGACAAGAAAGCTATGAAAGCTACTTGGAGTGTTTCTGAAGACTCAAGTAATTCTTCTGAATCAAGCTCAGAGAAAGAGGAAGCCAATTTAAAAGCAAATATGTGTTTCATGGCTGAAACTGATGAGGTACACTCATACTACTCCTCTGACTCAAATAATGAATCAAACTCTGAAACAAGCTTCTCAAATAAAAAACTTGCAGCTTACTGCAATATGCTTGAAGAAAGGTATGACTCATTATTTAAAAAATATAAATCTATAAAGAACTTGCATAAAGCTATTTCAGATGAAAGAAATACTATGCTAAAACAACATAAGGAATTAATTGACAAATACAACTCTGCTGAATCAAATAAAATTAATTTTGAATCAAAAATAAAAACTCTACAGGATGAAGTAGAATCTTATAAAGAGGCTGCATTAGTTTTTACAAAAGGAGAAAACACCTTAAATGAGATACTTGGAAAAACTGTAATTAAAAGGGAAAGGTTTGGAATTGGAAGTAAAGGAGAAAAACCTAAGTTATACAAAAATTATTTTGTTCCTAGCACTAAACAGGTTATTTGTAACTTCTGTGGAACAAAAGGTCATATAGCTAAAAACTGTTTTCTAAGACAACCTCAAATATGTGGAATTAAGAAAGCTTATATTTCCAATGATCTATATGATTCAATCAATTTTAAGAAAACATAGAAAATCTGGATACCCAGATCACTGCTTGCTAACACTCCTGGACCCAACAAAATATGGGTACCAAAGCAATTTGTTTGAATGTATTTGCAGGTAGCAGGTCACCAAAGAAAGAAAGAAATATGGTATATGGATAGTGGCTGCTCAAGACACATGAGTGGAACTTCAGCTAATTTCTCTTCTCTTACTCGAAAGGAAGGAGGACTTGTCACCTTTGGTGACAATGCCAAAGGAAAAATTATTGGTATTGGAACAGTTGGAGATCCAGAGACAGTCTCAATCAACAAAGTACTTTATGTACAAGGGTTAAAACACAATCTGATAAGTATCTCTCAACTCTGTGATGATGGATACACTATTGATTTTACTAACAATAGTTGTACTGTTTCTAAAGATAAACTTTTTAAGTTTAGAGCACCCAGAACTGATAATGTTTATACTTTGGATTTGTATTCCTTGTGTAAACAACAAGTAAACTGCTTAACTGCTAATATAAGTGAATCCTGGATCTGGCATAGAAGACTTGGTCATTTCAATATATATGCTTTACATAAATTATCTAAGAAACATTTAGTTTCTGATTTACCTAGTCTCAAATTTGAAAATGACAGATTCTGTGATGCATGTCAGCTTGGCAAGCAACACAAATCATCATTCAAATCTGTTAATAAAGTTGCTACAACTAAACCTCTAGAACTTATCCATATGGATTTGTTTGGACCTTCAAGAGTAGCAAGTTTAGCTGGTAAATTATATGTTTATGTATTAGTTGATGATTATTCTAGATTTACTTGGATTTTCTTTTTGAAATATAAAAGTGAAGCTTTTAGTTTATTTGAAGGTTTTTGTAAATCTATTCAAAATGAAAAAGGTTTTAATATAATCTCATTGAGAAGTGATCATGGTGGAGAATTTGAGAACCAAGAATTTAATTCCTTTTGCTCAAATATGGGTATTAAACACACCTTCTCTGCTCCAAGAACACCTCAACAGAATGGGATTGTAGAAAGAAGAAATAGAACTATTCAAGAAATGGCTAGAACTATGTTAAATGAATATAGCCTACCTATATATTTCTGGGCAGAAGCTGTTAATACAGCTTGTTATATAATGAATAGAATTTTAATAAGACCTATTTTGAAAAAGACACCCTATGAACAATGGAATAACAGAAAACCTAAAGTAAATTACTTTAAAGTTTTTGGATGCAAGGTTTACATCTTGAATACCAAAGATAATCTTGGTAAATTTGATCCAAAATCTGATAAAGGTATTTTCTTAGGATATTCTGCAACCTCCAAAGCTTATAGAGTCTATAATAAAAAGTCAAGGATTGTTGAAGAATCAGTTCATGTGAAATTTGATGAATCTGATCCTTTTGAGAAAAGGATAGAACAAATAGATGAACCTGATTCTAATGAAAACATGAGACTTGAGAATTTAAAGATTGATTTTGAAAATGATATAAAAGAAATTCAGTCCAGTTCAGAAGAACATGATACTGAAGAACCTTTGAATGTAATGCCTAGACAGTCTAGAACCTTAAAAAATCACCCTTTAGAATCTGTGATAGGTAACTTAGAGACTGGTATTCAAACTAGAAGAAACCTTGGAAACATAGTTGAGTTCTCTGCTTTCCTATCCCAACAAGAACCTAAGACCATAGAAGAAGCCTTAGATGATGAGAGCTGGGTAATAGCAATGCAGGATGAATTGAACCAGTTCAAGAGAAATAAGGTTTGGGAATTAGTTGAAAGACCACATGATTATCCAGTAATAGGAACTAAATTGGTCTTTAGGAATAAACAGGATGATCAAGGGATAATAACTAGAAATAAAGCAAGATTAGTAGCTAAAGGATATAATCAAGAAGAAGGAATAGATTATGATGAGACCTTTGCACCTGTAGCCAGGTTAGAAGCCATTAGAATCCTTTTAGCCTATGCATCTTATATGAATTTTAAATTATTTCAGATGGATGTTAAATCTGCCTTTTTAAATGGTTATTTAATGGAGGAAGTTTATGTTGAGCAACCTCCTGGTTTTGAAAATTCTCAAAAACCAGATTCTGTTTTCAAACTTACTAAAGCTCTTTATGGCCTTAAACAAGCACCAAGAGCTTGGTATGAAAGACTAAGTTCTTTTCTTTTGAAAAATGATTTTACTATTGGACTAGCAGATCCAACACTCTTTAAGAAAACTGTGAAAAACAATGTTTTGTTGGTTCAAATTTATGTTGATGATGTAATTTTTGGATCAACCAATAAAATTCTTTGTCATGAATTTTCAGAATTAATGCAAAAAGAATTTGAAATGAGTATGATGAGAGAATTAAATTTCTTTTTGGGTCTTCAAATATTTCCAAATGATTTTGGAAATGTTTTGAATCAATGCAAATACATTACTGATTTACTTAAGAAATTTGGACTTGAAAACAGCAAGCCATTTACAACTCCTATGTGTACTAATATAAAACTTGATTTGGATGAATCTAGAAAATCAGTGGACAACAAGTTATATAGAGGTATGATTGGTAGTTTGTTATATCATACTGCTAGTAGACCAGATATAATGTATTCAGTATGTCTTTGTGCTCGATTTCAATCAAATCCCAAAGAATCCCACTTAACTGCTGTTAAAAGAATTTTTAGATATTTAAAAGGTACTATTTATCAATCTCTGCTTTATCTAAAAACCTCTGATTTTAATTTAATTTCATATTCAGATGCTGACTTTGGAAGCTGTAGATTAGATAGGAAGAGTACTTCAGGAACATGTCACTTTTTAGGAAAGTCTTTAGTATCATGGTCTAGTAAGAAACAACACTCAGTTGCCCTGTCAACAGCCGAGGCAGAATATGTGTCTGCAGGTAGTTGCTGTGCACAGGTGTTGTGGATGAAAAACACTCTTATGGACTTTGGATTAAATTTCAATAATACACCTATTTTATGTGATAATACTAGTGCAATTAATATTTCAAAAAATCCTATTAGTCATTCTAGAACTAAGCACATTGATATAAGACATCACTTTTTAAGAGATCATGTGTTTAAAAAGGATATATTTTTAGAATTTGTAAATACAGAAAATCAATTAGCAGATATTTTTACTAAACCACTTTTCACGGCAAGGTTTGAATTTATTAAGGGGGAGTTAGGTTTATTTAATTTTAAATAAATTTTTTTTAATCTTATTCTGTTTTCGAATTCTGCTTAATTTCTGTTTCCCGCTATAAGTAATTTTATTTTGTTTTAAATAAAAGTAATGATTAGTGATTACACGGGAATCAAGGCTGTCAGAACCGTTTCACCTTCTAAAACTGCTTCACCTTTTTCGGAAACTCTTTCGAAAACCTAAACCCGCACATCTGCTCCAAAACCCTTTTCTGAGTCTTCAAACCCTAAACTTCCGAACCTTCAGAAATCGTTGTTGGAATGGCAAAGACTAAGCGTCCAGATGAAGCCGAGAGCAGTGCTGCAAAGAAACCTAAAGTAGTTGGTCGGAAAATACTGCAAGGTAAAGTCATCGATTTAGAGTGGCTGTTTGAAACTAATTTACTGTTGAAGCAAGCGTTATCGTTTCAAAGCCTTGAGCAAGCTTTTAATAGTGAAAATTCTGAGTTTCTTTATGAGGCAGAAATGAGACATTTCTTTAGAACTGTTCAGTTTAGCCTTGGAGATACGGAAGATAGTTTATTGGCTCAAATAGAGGATAAGGACTTTTCAATATCATCTGTAGAGATAAGTCAAATTCTTGACTGCCCTCATTAAGGAGTTTTTCATTTTGATTTACGGAATATTGGAGATTCTGTACATATGTCTGAAGACATTATGTCTTTTCTGTTTGGAACCAGAGTGATAAAAAAGATGTTTATCAAGGATTTGGAACCTGATCAGAAAATTTTGGTAAAATTTGTTCAGACTGGTTTAGCACCAAGGATGGCTGAGATGGAGAAAATCCTATACCCTGACATGTACATAATGTATCTTCTGATGTCTGATATTAAGTTTAATTTTCCTCGGTTTATGATAAGATATTTCAGTTACTGCTGTCAGAGTGAAGCAAGAATGACCTTTTTCCCTTATGGAAGGTTCATTTATTTGTTTTTGTTTAAAAGAGGAATGATCAGATTGGTCGATGCTGGGGTGAAATGTCACCACAGTAATGTTTTTAATGCTGGGACTTTGAGGAAAGTAGGATACTTCTGGAGCACAATTAAAGGAAAACTCTTACCTGTTGGAGCTGAGGAAGACTCGGAGAGTGCTCAGGCTCAACCGGCTAAGTCCAAGGAGGGACAAGAAGAATCAAGAGTTAGTACAGTGGCAAGGATAATTCGTTTTGAGATGGAGGAAGTTGAGGAAGAGAGAAGTCAGGAAGGACTTCAATCTAGAAGGAAGAGGTCAATTGATGAAGAAATTATCTCTCCTGCCTTGAAATCCTCTGAACCGGTAATTTGTTATTCATTTGTGAGAGAAGCTGTTGTGGAACAGACTGCACCTATAGAGGAACCAGCAGCTCAACCGGAAATTCAAAAAGAACATCAATCTGCTGCTGTGGCTGTTGAAAAAGTAATTCAACAAGAACAACTTATGGAGGCAGTGCCTGGTGAAGAAGTGGCCCGACCTCAAGATTTACATGAAGATATTGTTCTTGATCAATCAGTAGAAGTCAGAGAGACTACTGTTCGTGATGAACATACTTCTGAAGCTAATACAGAAGTACTTCAGGAAGAATTTTCAGTGGAAGAATTTCAGGCTTCAAAAGCTAGTTCAGTGGATCAACCTTGTCAGGACAAGGATAAAGAACAATCAGATGCAGATTCTTTACCACTTGCCTTGCCTCATCAACCTATTTCTGGACATGCGAATAGAGCACAGGGTGCCCCTGATTCGAGAGAAGAAGAAGTTGTTGAGCTGTACAAGCGTATCTCTCAGTTAGAATCTGAGAATGTTAGTCTCAAAAATTCTCTGAACTTAGAGCAGTTGAAGTTTCAGAAACTGAAAGAATGTACTGTTTCAAGACAGGAAGTCGATTTGTTTAAGACTGATATGCTGCATGCTGTTGATCAGTTAAAATCAGAGATGGTAAAGAAAGATGATTTATCTGAGTTGAAGGTTTACATGGAGAATAAATTTGAGTCTGTTGCAAACAGTGCTGTAAGTGGATCAGGCTATTCACCTGATTTGATTCGGAGATTTCAAGCAATTACTGGAGCACTGAGCAATATGAGTGACAGATTACACGATCTTCAGTGTAATAGTGCCCCTTTGTCAGTTTTGCTAGATAATCAGAAATTTTTAGTGGATCAGTTGACATCTGGAGAGCAACCGATTAGGATTCTTTTGAATCAGTTATTAGAAAAACTGGCTCTTTTTGTTGAAAAATAAGAAAGAATGCATGAGTTTTTCAGAGTTAATTTGATTGAAGATATTCATATGACTCAAGAGAACAGAGATCTTATCATCAAGTTAGGAGATTTGATGATGAAGAGGCTCAGAGAACAGTTAAAAAGATCAAGACTACGATTCAAAGGAGATAGACACCGTTTTTCCCTGTCTTATCTATGAACCTTGATTCCTCTGTATATCACAATCATTTATATATAACAGCTTGTGAATGAGAATTCTTTTCTTATTTTTTTTGTTGTTGTTGTTTATTGATTTATGATTAAGTTAGCCAGTATAACAAATTCACTTATTCATACACAGTTAATTATAGCATTTACTTATAGTTCAGTACAATATTGAATGTGTTCAAATATGTAATTTTTCATTCTTTTTGATATCACAAAAGGGGGAGAATTTGGATAAACACAACATTTAAATTCATTTGTTTCCTATGAATCCTATGAAGAAAATTGGATATATGGGAGAATTTGGATATCTACGACATTTATCTTTTATCTATTTTTTAGCTGAAAATTTATTTTTATGGGGGAGAAATTTTATTATAGTTAAATATTGTTTTAATCCTTTCAGAATTCTACAATTTTATAAAACTAATTTTTTCAATAAAGATTGCAATTAAATTAGTTCTATTATTTTATGGGTTTTGTGATCATCAAAAAGGGGGAGATTTTTGAGCAACGTATTGTTTTCAAACAATTCAAAATAATGTTTTTTTAAAGGAGGAGATTATTTTAAATAGTAATCTGTCTCTTTATGATGATTTTGATGCTCACAAATACCCTTAATTATTTACTAATTATTTCGTTGAGTATTTTGTAGGAGTTTATTTCATTTATTTATTTCATATAACGAGATTTCATACTTCATTTATTCTGAGATCAAGTTTAGCGCGTTCTGGAATCACTGTAGCGCGAGATCAATTTTAGCGCATACTGGAATCACTGTTCATACCCTACGTTGATGAACGTAACGTATGGATGAAAAGTTTACCTTTTACGTTATTTTTGGAACGTATGGTTAATGAACCTTACGTTGTTGAAAAGCATGGAAGAAGAACATTACGTCTGGAAAGAACTTTACGTTTTTGTTGGACAAGTATGGAAGAGAAACCGTACGTTAGTTTTCAATGTTGAGTTTGTTTCTCAAAAGTACGGATCATCAACCTTACTTTTATAATCAACCGTACGTTCTTTGGAGAGTTGAAGCAAGACAAAGTATGGATGATCAACCCTACGTTTGAATGCTGAAAAGAAAGTATGTATGTTTAACCTTACGTTTCTGAACCTTACGTTTGTGAACCTTACGTTTGTGAACCTTACGTTTGTGAACCTTACGTTTGTGAACCCTACGTTTGGAGCCACGTCATCAACCCTACGTTTGGCGTCGAGATATTTTTGACAGACGATATTACCGTTTGCTTTGGTCAAACAGGCGGATTATTAAGCGGATTTCGAGCCGATTCTTAAGTACGATTGTGACTGAATCAAAGATGTTTTTCAACGGATTAATTATTGATTTAAATGGAGCTTTTTATGCCGATTCTTCAGGGGAGTTACAACGACTCTATTGTTATCGCGAATCTAAAGGAGATTTTCATGGATCTATTTATGCGGAAGATTTTCTCAGATTTGAATATATATATTCTATCTTGGAAACTTCGGAGATATATATAAATACAGGAAAGTGTGTGAAATAATGAGATTGATCTTTTAACGAGCAAGAAACAGAGACTGTGTGAAGGCGTTCTTTTCTGTGATCGAGAAGAAGTGTAAAATCCTTTTTATCGAAAGAAGATCTTAATAACAAATTCACGTGTTCTACATCGACTATCTGTTGTGAATCTACTGCTGCTGAAGTTGTGAAGTTTCTGGTAATATCTATTGCAACTGGATCGACTCAGAACTGTTTTGATTACAGATCTTTATTTTCTGAAGACGACGATCTATCTACTGTCAATTGCGTTCTGTTGCAATTGTGAAGAACAACTGGAGAAGTGTTTTCTTTATCGAAACTCTTTTTATTTTTGAGTGATCAGCTTCTCGTTCTAAGCTGTGTGGGTTCGTGTTTGAACCAGGATGGCTGTGTTTGCCTGAAACTTGTAAAGGTGTCAACTGCATGTACTCAGTTGTGAACAGGTCTGTGGAAACGAGGACCAGATAGTGAAAATCGCCAAGCTCGTGGATTTGAGCGTTGGTGGAGTGGACTAGGGGCCTTCTGTTCCCCGAACCACTATACATCCGTGTGTTCATGCTTTTAGTTTTTCCGCTGCATATTTAATCGTGCAAAAGCATAGAGGACAGAATTTGTCTAAATTGAAGAGATTGTAATAATTTTGAAAAGACACAATTCACCCCCCCTCTTGTGTGTAATCCGTAGATTCAGATCCAACAGATTTGTGGAAAACCAGCGTGGTCCAACAATTAATCCATAGTATTTTCCCCACAATTTTAGCTCAGGACTTGAACTTCTTTCTAATCGGATCCAATCCCGAGGGGGAGATTTTTTTGACACTACGTAAGAATACAAAAAGACAATGAAGATAGCACTGGATATTTCAAAATCCCAAGGTGAAGTTAAATGAATTTAAAGGAAATCCAAACCCTCTAAAGAGTTCCATGACATACCTGAGTGGTAGACCTATGCAGCATACCTACGCGACAACATATTTTCTATACCCCTAAGAGGTATACCTACACAGAGTACCTACACATGAACCAATTCCATTTAACTAAGTCCCCTCCATGCCTATAAATAATACCCTTTGAATTTCCATTTCCAAGACTGAAAAATTGAAAGACTCTCTGAATCTCCCATTGCATAGCTCTTTTTCCCAGATCCCTCAATTTGTCACAGGTATCTCTCTAAAACATGAGGGAAGAGATAATTAAACAAGATAAGAATGTTTTGAAAGTAATTCAATTTTTTTACATAGGCTTGGTTCCCTTATGTGAAATATAGTCTCCAGTCATCATACAAATCTGCGCGGTAAACATGCACGACAGACCTGCACGACACACCTATGTGGTACAGCTATGCGGCGCAACAATGTGGGGTACCTACGTGGCACACTTGCGCGAAGTACCTACACGGACGAGCTTGGTATAAGGACTAAATACCAACTTAATTACCCATATTAATGTCATTCATAGTAGGGTATCTCTTTCCTTAGTTCCCTTATATAAAAGGGACAACATTGGAGCCTCCACCAAAACCTCCTAACTTATCAAACACTTGGGAAAGGCACATCAGCATGTCTTCTATTTGGGATTATATTTCCATAGTCATAGGTTCCCCACGTTTGTTCAACAATGGAGTTAGGATTCATAGAGTGTCTATGGGTTTTTATATCCACAGTCACATAGACCTTTCACCCAGGAATAATGCTGGGAAGTTCTCGGTTTTATGATTAAGGGGTAGGGTCCTGACCTCTCCCTTCTCAAAGATCTGGAACCACAGATCTTTGGTAGGGAAGGTAAGGTTCACGCTTGCTTTTCCATTAAAGAAAAAGAAAAATCCCCCTCCCCTACCAGGATAAATTTTAGGGCACCCATCCTAGTGTAAGCCCCTAACCTTCATCCATTATTCCTTTCATTAGACCCTTGTCCACTGTAAAGTTTATAGAGGGAAGGATCGTCACCTCAACCTCTTCTTTAGTCACCTCGACCTCGTCCACCATCACCGTTGTAGGCATACCCTCATCCATCAATAGAGGATGAAAATTCTGGGTGCCTTTGTTGAATCTCTGACATTATCTTGTTTCTCACACTGAGCAAGACTCGTGTGGGCTTAGAGACATGTATTGGTCACAACAATTGCACAATAACTTGTAATATGAAAACTCTGATTCCTGTTCAAACTATGATACGTAGGAAGCCTTCTCAGGGCCCGAGATCGCTGGATATCCTCTTCAAGAATCCAACCATAATTCCCTTAATCTGGACATCCTCCTTTAGAATAAGCCCCAAATTAAACCCCTAAATCATCAATGCATCCTTTAAATGAAGTGAGCCCAAACTCATTTCTCCCAAAGAACTATACTCTCCTATGATACTTATTGAACTACGTGGGATTTTATTCCCATCCACATGGGATACATAAGAAGCCACCTAGAGTTTCAAACCCAACACTTGAAATCAACCCTATTCTCCTTGGACCATATTCCCAACATGGTCTAACATTACTTGGAAACCCATATTCTTTCTAAGTTCCTTTTTATGATTATGCATAAGTCCCATGCCAAACTTTGACTAAGAACCTTTAGATTAGATTTCCTTACCACATGGCATTAAACTGCATGGCTTAGTCCTTATCAAATGACCTTAAAGGGTATGATGTCTCCTATTAAGTGGAACCAAACGACGAGGGTTCTGATTCCTTTAACAAGGATACATAGGTAGCCCATTTTATGACTATGATCCCAATATCAAAACAAACCTTCATCTCCCTGGATGAGAATAAATTCCAGAGTGCCCTACTGAGTGTCTTAAAAACCAGTATCATCATAATGATGATTACAAGAATATCTAAATATTATATGAGAGGATACCATTGATGGAGAATCTCAAACAGATACAGATATTTACATTAATGAAGAACCTTGAATACATACTGATGATTCTAAATTTTACCCATGTTAATAAGTGATTGAAAATTTCAAGAGAAAATTATGTTATACTTGGGTGAATTTCTAAGGATTCATGATAATATTGTAACTTTATAAAGAGAGTCCTGGAGTAGACAATAATTCCCCCTAAAAGGCTATGGTGAGTATGACCTCCCATACTCTCGACCAATGCACGATCTTAAGTATCATAATGTTTAAACTTAATGAATGTCTGCCTTTGGAAAGAAATATCTTTTTGGATAAATAACTATTGGGTGTTTTAGGTTCCATGAATAAATCCAATGGAAACCGCATGGAAGAAGTGATTCTTAAGCTTGAACACATGTTTCAAGGAAATATGAAACAATATGAGATACTACCACCACCACCCACAGGCTGTCCACCGTGAGCTTTGGGAGTCGGTTGAAAGGGGTGGGGTAGCTTCAGGTGATGGAGGCCTACGATCATGGATATCCAGTGATGATTAGAGGTACGATATATGTCTACTATACCTTAGATGCTGATCTTATAGACACCGGTTCCAATCACTCTTTAATTTTCACTGACCTTGTTCGGAGCATAAAGATTCCAATCGAGTCATTGTCTTGATCCTTACGATTAGAGACTCTTAAGAGAGGGGATTCAATGATCACACACTGGTGCCAACAGTTTGAGCTTACTCTAGGAGGTGAGAGCGTCAGTTTTGATCTCCTAGTAGTGGTGTCAAGTCCTTACGATGTCATTCTGGGTATGGATTACCCTGATTCATTCTCAAATTGATTGTTTTAGTCTTACAGTGTAGTGTCTCTGGAGACCTGGGAACCTGTTTTCCTTTTTTAGTGAGAAGGAAAATGGACCAGCATAGGATGGACTCACACATATGAGGGTACAACCAATCACTCTTCTCTTGGATGGTATGACCCTCAGTGCAGTTGATGAGACAAGTCCACGGTTTCCTACAGTGGTGGATGAACACGCCCAGTTCTTAGTGATGTTGTTTGGCATGACGAACACCCCAAAAATGTGCATGGGACTCATGAACAAGATCTTACATTAGTACTTAGACTAGCTTGTATTGGTCTTCATTGATGACATCTTGGTGTATTCCGAATCTGAGGAGGAGTATGCGATGCACCTGAGGATGATTCTAGACACACTCTGAGAGCACCATCTTTATGGGAAGCTCTTGAAGTGTGAGTTCCAGATTCAAAAGGATTATTTTCTTGGACACCTCTTCTCAGAGGCTGGAGTTGTAGTAGATCTAGAAAATATCGAGGTGGTTCTTTCTTGGGAGCCACCCATGAGTGTTACCGATGTGTGAGGTTTCCTTGGCCTGGTTGGGTACTATCATAGGTTTGTACCTGACTTTTATAGAATAGTGGCACCCTTGATAGTGTGAAAACGTAATGAGACATTGACGATGGATAGAGTTCCTTCGGGACTATGACTGGGAGATAGTATATAATTCTGAGAAGGGGAACATTTTGGAAGATACTATCAGCAAGAGATCGAGTTAATAGTTACTAAACGAGGGCTCAGAGAAATTGGCATCACTTCAGATATCCTTCATGGATATAGATGAGACAAATTGTATTCAGTCGATGGTAGATTCTCCTCTACTGTTATATGGATTTAGGGAGGTGAAACTCGGAGATCCTAGTTGAGAGACTACACATGGTCAGATATCTACAGGGCATGATTTTGATGGATATTAGAAAGGTGGGGAGCGCGTCATCCTTTACAGAGGGCGCACAGTGGTACCACTGAAGTTGCATGAGGAGGTGTTGATGGATTTCCATACATCCCTTTTGTGGTACGTCTAGGTGTGGAAAAGATGTACCAAGGCCTCTGAAGTCATTACTGGTGGCTGAGGAAGAAGAAGGAAGAGAAATATTTTTTCTTGAGATGCCTCACATGTCAGCAAGTGATGGCAGAGCACAAGGTTCCTGTAGGTTTGACAAAACCCCTTGGGGTACCCTATGGAAGTAGGATGGGGTATCGATAGACTTCGTGATTGGCTTACCACATACGTCTAGGAGTCACGATACCCTATGGGTGATCATTGACTAACTCAGCAAATCATCCCACCTCCTACCCTTTTGAGAGCAGGGTTTAGCAGAGGACCTGTAATACCTCTACATTCCAGAGACAGTTCGAATCCATGGAGTCCCATATACGATAGTCTTAGACCATGATACACGCTTTGCATCCTAGTTTTGGAAGGGATTGTAGGATTCTTTTGGGTACTCAGCTATGCTTGAGCACAACCTTTAACCCAGAGACTGATGGTCAGTTTGAGCAGACAATTCAAACCCTGGAGGACATGATTTGTTCTTGTGTCCTCGATTTTTTTCGTAGTTGGGAGGACCACCTACCACTGGTAGAGTTTTCATAAAACAAAAATACCACTCCACCATCGGTATGATGCCGTTTGTGGCACTGTATGGATGACCATGCCAATAGCTGTTATGTTGGGCAGACCCAGGGGAGTTAGCACTCATGGGTCCAGAGATGGTACATGTTAGCACAGAGAAGGTGTAGGTCATCCGAGAGTGGATGAAGACTACACAAAGCCAAAAGAAGCCATATACTAATAGGAGACATAGACCCTTGGATTTCAAGGAGGTGGGATCATGTGTTCCAATGGTACTCTCCTCTACGGGGTGTACAAAGATTTGGTTGAGGTAGCAAGTTATCTCTAATATTCATCAGACCTTTATTGATATTGCATAGAGTAGGAGAGGTGGCATACCCCTTAGCTCTACCGCCACTGTTGGAGAAGGTAAATGACGTATTCCACATATCCCTGCTGAGGATATACGTGCACAACCCTTATCACATCATCGACTATAGAGAGCTGGAGATTGATGATGGGGTGACTTTTGCGGAATACCCAACAGAGATTGAGGATCGACATGAGATGATCCTTTGTGGATGGTTTATTCCCCTAGTCTGTGTTCCTTAGAATCAGGAGAATCTCTAGGATAACATGTGGGAGTGAGGGACTCAGTTTCGTGTACATTCACCCTTTGTTTTTTTTATTAGACCATGTTTGTATTTCAGGGATGTAAATACCTAAGGTGGAGATAATGTAACACCTCAGAAAATTCAATGTAATTTGTTTTAATTTAAATGAGATTATTTCGGAACCCGTATCTGAGATGACATGTGGTTATGAGGCCTGACAAGGCTAGAATGTATTTTTAAACTTTATTTGATTTACATCCAGTAATTATGCAAGGAAGTTTTTATAACTTTTGAATTAGTGCCCAGATCAAAAATCCTAGGGCACTGTTGAGTTTAAAATTCTGAGATTCACCTAGGAACGACTTAACCTTAACCAGTGCAGGTCGATCGAAAAAGAAAAATTTCAGACTTTAAAAAGAAAAAGATAAAATAATCTTAAAATATTTTAATGTTTATTTTATTTGAAATGATTTTGCTATGACACATCGGCCGGTCAGTGCTACAGTGTAGTGATGAGGCAACAAAGACTCATTAATGAATCTCATTAATGACTCAGTGTAGCGACACACAACAAATATCCAACATCTAATTAATCATAGATCCAGGGATGACAAACAACCTTGGGAAAACCTCTGGCAATGAGGATATCTCTCTATCTCTCTCTCCGACGATGAAGAACTATGAACACTCATGGACAATGATATCAGATCCATGAATTGAAAAGTGGTCGTGAATGCAAGCGGATCGCGGATTGATGAACGACGGTGAACACCACCAGTCCATGCCAATCTAGGTCATGCCTTCAAGTCGGACCGAACCGGCCTGCCCAAAGGGAAAGGCCGGGCTAGTTGGACCAGACCACCCGAGTGGCCTGATTAGTTCCTTGACCAGATCCTTTTTAGAGGATCAGCCTGACATGTTAAATCTGGGGCGTATAGGCCGCTATGCGACCCGGGCAGGAAAAAGAGACTGACCCGCCAGAGCGGGCTGGGCCATATAAAACCGAGCCACTAGGTGACCCGGAGGACTGGACCCATAAGTAGCCTGGACTGGGTCTAGCAAGGCCCAATGGGCCATATAGACAGGTCGGGTCATACGGGACCCCAGGCCGGGTGGGCGGGTCGGTCTGAACTTGTCACACCAGGCCCGAACACAACCGACCCCTGTTTAAAAAAATGCCTATGTATCTCAAACTGGGCGTCTGATTGACACAAAGTCCATGTTATTGGGACCCTTGTGATGAGACAATCCTTTTGGCATACTTCGGTTAGTTCGACCAAGTCAGACCGGGCTGAGATGCGACTGACCCCTATTTATAGAAAGCAGTGCCTCTTTCAGACAGTGCGTCTGATTGATGCACCATCTACGGTGTTGGGACGCTTGAGATGAGGCGATCCTTCTGAGATATTCTATGTGATAATTGAAGGAGGTTGTAATATTTTCAGGTCAGATCATACCTGAATCCAACCAAGCCCATTTTATAAAAAGGGGCCATATATTTCAGACCAAGCGTCCGATTGACACACTTTCTGTGGTGTTGGAACCCTTAAGATGAGACAGTCCTTTAGGTTCCTCTATGTGGTACTTCATAGAAATTGTGGTACAACCAATGTATTGAAGAGAAGATCCTTCCAGAATCAAGCGTGCTAGGTGAGGGAATCCAGTGTCTTGATATAACGTGAATAATGAAGAGCAACCCTTCATGGACCAGCAATAGAGAGACCCTTCGTGGATCAACATTAGAGAGACCCTTCATGGATCAACAATGAAGCGAACCTTCATGGATCAGGATGAGAGCGGCCCTCTGTGGATCAGGATGAGATCCACCATTTGTGGATCAATAGTTGCACGACCCTTCATGGATCAACAATGAAGTGACTGTCCTTGGATTAACATGAGAGGAACCCTACATGGATAAACATGAGAGAAACCCTTAGTGGATCATGATTAGCGTGACTCTTCATGGATCAGCATGAGAGCGAACCTCTGTGGATCATCACGAGAGAGACCCTTCGTGGATTAGTAGTATTGTGACTTTTCATGGATCAGCAACGAAGCAACTGTTCATGGATCAACATAAGAGCGACCCTCTGTAGATCAACATGAGAGTGACCCTTCATGGATCAGTAGTAGAACGACCCATCATAGATCATCATGAAAGAGAACCTCTGTGGATCAGTATGGAAATAACACTTTGTGGCTGAATAGTAGCATGACCCTTCATGGATCAGCATGAGATCGACCCTCTGTGGATCAGTATGAGATCGACCCTTCAAGGATCAGTAGTAGCACGAGCCTTTGTGGATCAGCAATGGAGAGACCCTTCATGGATCATCATGAGAGATACCCTTTGTGGATCAACATGATAGTTCCCTTGCATGGATCAGCATTAGCTCGGCCCTTTGTGGATCATCATGAGAGATAACCTATACGAATCAGCAAGAGGGCGACCCTTAATGGAACAGTACTCGAGTGACCGTTCATGTATTTGTAGCAGAGCCTCTCAACAGAATAAGATGATATAGATTTATGACTAATAATCATTACTTTTGTACATAAGTTATACCTGGTGTGAGATGTGTCTTTTTCTTTGGGATTTACTTTGAGATCTTGATTTTTGGTATTTTCCTTTGTGGATATCTGTGAGACTCGAGTTGGTCTCAAGGTCCCTACTGAGTATTTTTATACTCACCCCTGTATGAACTTTGCATGAACTTGTTGTGTCTTGTGCAGATGACAGACAACTTTGACTCGGACTTTGGGGAGCTGGGTCTAGACAATGCTCGGTGGTGGATCGATAGACGTGGTGTGCTATAGTGACATCTACTAGTGAGTTGTACCAACCATTCTGGTAGGATCCTTGGTAGACGACCTCCAAATATTTTACTTATTTTTTTGTACTTTCCTTTTATATGGGATTGTATTCCAGCCCATTTTACTTTCTGTATTACTTTTACTTGTTGTTGGATCCAATTTTAGGTTACTTTTTGTAGTATGGGCTGCGTGTGTGTGTACAGGTTGAAAGGAAATGCATTCCCTTTTTGATGCTAGTAACCATCCCATGGCCTATCCAAGGTAGGCTTGGGGTAGTCACGACATTGGCCCTGGGGGATGATTCGTGAAAAATAATGTCTATGTGTAGACTACCTTCTCCACAGGCAATGAAATTTATTTTTCTTCACCATCCATCATGGATGGTTCTAATAATGTATTTATTGATGATATATGATAATTATGAAATTATTAATCTTAAAAATATTTCATATTATCATTATCTAAATCCATTCCTTTACAAATAAAAAATTATAAACTGTTTCTTTTTCGATTGGTTTTACCACCTTTGTGAATGAGTTTATAATGTTTGTATCATAAATAATTATGATATCTTTTATAATGGTGATACCATGTAATAATTATTAATTTAATATTTCTTATTCTCTCTAAAAGTTTTTATCAATATTTTAAATAATTATTGATATTCGAACATTCAATCTCTAAGATCATCAAGACTAGTTTATCATGTTTTTCAATTTTCAAAAACAATATTCATGTATGCCACTTAATGGAATTGTCACTTAAATAATCACTGAAAGAAATTATTATTTTATAATGAATAATTAGGGAATGATTAACTTGAATGAACTTAGTAATAATTTACTATATTATCATGATATATGAATGAGATAAACAAAAAAGCATTCCAACATACATTAGTGAAAATAACTATAACTAGGTAATATATATTCAGTAAGGCTTTGTATATAAAGTTTAGCAATGTAAATAAATTATAATAACGTACTTAATTAAGTAATTATGTTAGTTATGTTCATTATGCATGAGTTTGAAGAAAAGATATGCCAGTATAAACTCAAGTTGAGGGTTTTTTCTAACTCAATTACCTCATATTGAATTATATTCCTCTTATTAGATATTGATGTTAAAAGTTGGTTATAATTATCCACATAATGGTTTTATGATGTATTACCTTCTTCTATACTAGGAAAATTATGTTCTATATCCATTTCCTTTTTCATGATGAAATTCCTTTATAAAATTTTACATTGAAAAGAATAATCAATTATATTTTGAAATAAAAATTTATCCTTAATTTCCATATTTTCCTTCCTACTGATGTTCTCCTTTTTAATTTAGAATGATAAGGATGACATAACATTACCGTTCCTCTTTACCACTTTTTAAATGAAATTTTATTAGTCCTTAATTTTATGTGGGTTTTTAACCAACATCTTTTTATTAAAAGAAATTACTTTTAAAGTTTCATAACATTATCTTCCAACTATCATTTTCTTACAAAAGCAAAGTTTATTTAAAAATTTAGATATTAAATATTTTTTTTGAAATTATTTTTTTTTAAAATATTCTTTAATAACGTTGGAAAAAATCTCTCAAGGTGACATTGCATTATTTTTGGGTTTATTTTTCTTGTTGACAAAGACAGTATTCATGATCATTTGTGAAGTTCCAACATGGTAGTTTACACAGTATATTCAAAATGCTCTATGACAGATGTATGAAAGCTTTGGAAGGTGTATGATATGTTGTTCATGTACGGTTATGGTGTTTCCTAATGTTTTCCAACTTTTTTGGGTCCAAAATTTAGAGGAAGAAGATATATATTTTTGGAAAAGGGAATATTTTTTTGAAAATGAAAATTTTCCATAATATGGTGTAAGAGTTTTTCTATGTTAAAAACTAGTGAGATTCGAGGCCACCTACTCAAATTTTAGAAAAATAAAATTCTTCCCAAAAGTTATAATTTTTCACAAAAGTATATGTTTCTTGACATATATGGATACAAATTAATCCATGCAATACAAATATAGTTGTCTGATATCATTGAGTTTCACATTAAAGGAGATTTCAAATCGTTAGAGTTTAGTGAGAAAGCATGGTTTAATGATTTATTATTTCATAGAAGGTAGTTTTATGAATGGTTGTCAATGTTTATAAATAGGTCACTACCCAACACATTTTTGAATTATAACCCTTGAATATTTGATAGATTTGAATCATGTAAGGGTTGGTAGAATATATTTATTTCACTATGTAGGGAATTAAACATCTGTTGCATATAGAATGTGACTTGTTTCTATATGACTCAGGAAGTTTCATAAAAAAACTAAAAATTTATGTGAAGGTCATGAGTTTTAAGAAAACCAACATTTTTTAATTATTTTTAGGATTTCCATGGAAAATTGAAATTTCTTCAAAATTGGGATATCTATGAAAGAATATAAAACTTGTGTGAATTTTGTGGAAGTTATGTACATGATATACAACATTTTCATGAAAGTGAATGCTTTAAAAACCTATAGAAAATTTCCTAGATATTATGTGGTAAATAATAATTCATTAGTTAGATGAAGAAAATTATTCTTGATACACAAAATTATGTGTAAAAAATATTTATTCAAGTATTCAATGGAAGAATGTTCTGAAGGATATCTGTTCACACTTTTGTTGAGAGAGAAGTGAGCTTTCAAAGTATGATTGGTGGTGAACCATGAGATATAATGAGTCCAATCCAAACACTATAATAGAAGAGAACTTTAGTGAATTTGGTACATCAGAACATTTACTTTTTATTCTCCTTGGACTAACCTAGATGAAGGTTAACCATGTAATTTTTTAGTGTATGTTTTCATTTTTGCTCAAATATTTTCATGAGAATGTGAGAGAAAAGTGTTATTTTTAAAGATGAAACAAGGTCAAAACAAGGGGAGAGTTTAATATATCATACTAAAATTCACCCCCACCTCTGGTTATTTAACTTGGTAGAGCTAATAGATACTTCCTGAGAGTTGTTTTGAAAATGGTTTTGAACTCCATCTTACAATTGATTTTAAAAAAGTTCTAAATGATTTCCTAAATATTGGATTTCGGTTTCCTCCCTACATCCAATGGTTTATTTCAATGAAATTATGTTTCAACATTCACACTTATTTAATCATATTATGTATTTTTCTTTTGTGTTTTTCATTTTTTGGAATCAATTTATTTATTTCTTGAAGTCATTTTTTTGAAACATTTGATAACGTCATGAAACCGATTTTTATTTCCTTGGGTTATATATGAAATAATGATGTCACAAAACCCTATTTTTATTTTTATGGGTTATTTCATGATAGGATGATTATTTTTAAGCGGTACACATTTGTATGGATTATTTGATTGTGGTACCTATATCTCCCCCACACGCATGCATTGGGTAAACACTTATATCTCATGAGACAGAAATTTAATGTGAATAGGTTAGGTAGAAGCTAGGTTATAAAAGGGTGAATATGATGGTGAATAGAAATACTCATAATGTTATACATGAATAGGTTGGTATCTATCCAGTTCAGAAAATATATGAAATCCTATGATTATGACGGTTCCACTTTCTTTCCAATGTTCCATGGATCATGATTTATTTTTCATATCATTCTTTCTTGTTCTATAGTAATGATTTGATCATTTTATCTTACATGCCTATCTTCTATGCTCATGGAAAAATATTATTGACTTGTATTTATATTTACTCAGTTAATTACTCATATTCATGTATTCTCATGTTTTTTTTAATCTTTCCTTTATGGACCTTTGATATGTAACCCCTTACCGAGTATTTGATCTCACCCCTTCCACTGTTTCTTTTCCCCAGGATATAAAGATGATAATATCTTATAGAATGTATAGAATAGGGTTTAAATTATGGGGAAAGTTTCACAATGGTTAAATATGTATTTTTATGTTGTTAGTATCCAAGGAAAATAAATATTTACAGTTCTCATGTTTTGTGAAAATATTATGTAATGTAATGTCTAAGTTGTGAATGATTTATATGAAATAATGTTTTTTGTAGCTTGTGTCCCTACATTGATAGATCATAATATTGAAAATACACTACAACTAATTGTAGTGAGGTTCCACAAAATGTTTCCCGAATATGGGGTGAATTAATTAATAGAATTCATTTATAATTCCCCACTAATCAACACTAATTACAAATTAAGCTAAAAACAATCTTTTTCAAACATTAGTCTTCCACATTGAAAATTATGAAGTTAATCAATTTAGTTCAGTAATATCATTTTCACATCTACACAACCTAATAAAACACAACAATACATAGGGTTTATAATAATAAATAAATGGTTACAAACAATCTAGGGTATGTTATCACCTATTTAATCATTATTCACTAGAATCACTAAATATATAACAACAAACAAGGAATGACCTAGAATTTTTTAATGTAAAATGTCTCCCAATAAAGAATATATGATCTAGAAAAAGGAAACTCATAAATATGTATAGTAATAAGGATCTTCTATCATAGAGAAGAATATCAAAATTTGTTGTTAGTAGATTATCATCTCTTCTTATTCTATTTAAGAACCAAAAATATAAAATTCAGAAACTAAACACACCTTTCAGACCACCTAAAATAGTTCTTCTCCTCAAATGAGGATATCATGAAGTATATAAAAAATTCAATTAAAAAATGATAAGACTTAGAAACATATTAAATAACCACAATAGTTCATCTTCTTCAAAGAAACAATTCAACCATCACTATTTGTTGATTCCTCCTTCAATAATCTAGGGTGATGACTATCTATAAATTTTGTTCAATTACACAAGGTGTATCTTTCTACAATATATACATTTCTGGTAATTCTTCTCTAGCACAAAAATATATATTTCCCCTTTCTATTGATTTTGATGCTTAAATTTAATATCCTATTACCATGGTCATATTCAATAAAAAAACTACATCAGTTTTAAAAATTAGTTCAATTATATCCTCTAAGTCACCATTTATATGATATAGGGGTATAAATGGTAAATTTAGAGTAACCCATGTTTCACATAAAACCCCTAACCTTAAAAACTCTTGAATTAAGACTCCTCATCAAACAATGGCATTGTGCGGTAGAATTGTGAAATATTTTTACGTAATTGATAAATCTATTTGAAACTACTTTTAAACCATGATCAATATAGGTAGACTATGATATAATATTTTTCTATACATTATAGATGATACATAATGAATGAATAAATTTGGTTTGAGGTAATATTATTTTCTTAATGCCTAACCACTACCATGATAGAATCATTATGATATGGTGTTTCACGAACCAAGTCAGGTCGCGATTCAAACTGGTGATGACCCGGTCTGAGGCAAGGCCCGATAGGAGTTACATATCCCCACAGGCTGGAACAAGTTCCCATGAATCATAAAAAAGTGTTGGGAATTATTTACATGAGTTTACAAATATTAAACAACCAACAATAATAAATAAACTGAATATGAAAATTTCCAAGAAAAAAATCCTTAAAAATATTCATAATTGAATTAAATATTTTTAAACAAAGGAAAAGAGGGACACAACAATAAATAATCATAAATTATGGACTAAAAAACACCACGTGGTAAGGGGATATCACCCTCCAGCCATCTCCATAATTCCACACCAAGGAATGAAACAAGAAACCCGAACCACCACCTCCAAAGACCATTCCCTTACCTGTGTCAAATATTATGAAGTATACTTACACCGAAAGTTGTAAGAAGTGTGTGGTCCTAAGTCCAGTAGGATTTCACCCAAAAATATTCCATTTGATAAACATTTTAAGACAAAAAGCTTTCAGTTTTTCAATAACAAGAAATTCTAGTAACAATTTAAAAGAGATGCAACCTTAAATAAAATCAGTTTTCAAGAGGTAAACTTTAAGGAATGAACAATTTTAAAGAAAGAACATATGGTTTTGAAATTAGAATCCAAACATAATTTATGCCTATAGTAAGAACAATATAATCAATTAGAAGCAGTTAGGTGAAACACCCATAGTCACAAGTCATATGTGGGGCCCTTGGTACATCGTATATCACTGAAATATGGCATATGAATCAAAACGAACTACATTTCCATGCATGATTCACTAGTAGGGAACACAAACATAACCTAGTGGCCTCCAATCAATCATAATTATTGAGTTTGTGTTTTTATTGTAAATATTTCTATTTGAAACTGGGACAAGGAAACTTGTGAATCACTATCATACAAGTCCGAGTCCTCCCACCTAGATAATTGTGCTTCCCATTTGTGTTCAATCAAGTTCCACATGTTATAAAATACCATTTTCACATCAAAAATACGTTTCTAAATTATAAAAATACAAAACCATACCCCAAACATGTTCTTCACCTTCAATTTAGTTCATTAATCCCAATAAAAATATTATAAAACAACTTCAAGAGGTTTTATGAGGCTTTGCCCACAAAATTCATTCAAAAATACCATTTTAAGGAAATGTTCACAGCAAAACCATATTAAACCATAATTGGAAACCATGACACCATTTAATAAATCAATTTAAAGATTCATAAAATAACCCCAAATGATACAACATAAAATAAATATGTAAACACCCAATTCCATGTCAAAATGAAACTTTAAAGTTAAACAGTTAATCAATGCTACCAAAAATGGTTTTCACACCCCACAAAATAGTTGAGAAACATTATAAATAGGTTAATAAACTAAGATAAATTCATCAAATAATGTTTACACATGGAACCACCTACCTGGAATATCAAAACCCCCAAAAATATTTGGGAAACTTCACCTGCACCACAACCGCACCCTAAGCGAGTGAGAATAAAACCTAATCAAGAATAATGAAACAAAAAACTCAATATTAAACCCTAGGGATGAATACCTAGATTCTGGAATTTAATAACTTTAAGAATAAGGGAATTAACCCTAGAGATAAGAAAGAGAACTATTGAAGACTCACTTACTTGAGGAATCTTGATGTTTCCCCTACCAAAACCCCTTTAAGAATGGGTTCCAAGGGAGCATGAGGGAGCTGAGAAGCCTTCTATGGATGAAATGGTAAAATGAGGGAATAAAGGGGTATATTAGGATTAATTACTAAAGGGTAAAATGGGAATATTTTTTTTATGACCTAGACATTGTGCTTGTTTTTCCACATGGTTTAGTAAACCATGCATCCTAACCACACAACCAATTATGTCCAACAAAAAATTTCCATTTCTCTCCAAAATTAAAGGGGGTCATATAGGGAAAAGATAAGAAAATAATAGAAGCTAAAATCACTAAAATGGAAAACATATATGTGAAAATTCTCCCCACCATGAAAACTTTCTGCCCCATAAATTCAACACGAAGCTTGATCAGAAAACAAGAATGGGTACTCTTTCTTAACCCACAATTTCTGCTCCCAAGTCTTGTGAACATCATTCCCATGATGCTAGATGACCCGAACAAGTTGAATATAATTTCCCCAAAGAACCTTCTCTTGGGAATCAACTATTTTCACCAGCCATTCAAACAGTGATAAATCATGCTCTATCTCCAACTCTTCCAAATTCAACACGTGGGATGGATCCGGGTTGTACTTATTCAATTGTGAGGCATGGAATATGTCATGAAAAGATGTCAAATGAGAAGGAAAATCTAGCCTATATTCCGCCTTTCCAATCTTCTCGGTGATATCAAAAGGACTATCATACCTCAGTGTTAGCTTTCCATGCTTTCCTAAATGACGATGGCCCAAACAGGGGGCCATCTTCAAGAAAACTTGATCACCCACAAAGAAATAAAATTTTGATTCCTTTGACTAGAACAATATTTTTTGTGACTCTGAGCTGTCAATAACCATTTTATGACCAGCATGACCTTCTCAGTTGTCTCCTGCACAAGGCTCGACCCAAATAGTGAGGTCTCACCTACCTCATCCCAACATAGGGGGGACCAAGAAGGTCAACTATAGAGCGCCTCAAATGTAGACCATTTGAATAGATGATTGATAACTATTATTATAAGAAAATTCATCCAATACCAAATGGATATCCCAAGATCCTCTAAAATCTAAAACACAAACATGAAGCATGTTCTCCATAATCTGATTTTCTCACTCTGCCTTACCATATGTTTCAGGATGGTATTCTGTTCTCCTCTTAATCTATGACCCCAAGGCCTTTTCAAGGAATTACCAAAAACCAAGAGGTAAAATAAGGGTATATATCTGAGACAAGTACTCATGAAACACCATAAAGCCTTAATTCCTTCGGAATATACAATTGGCCCATCTCATTCACTTTAACTGTATCTCTGATTAGAATGAAGTGTTATTATTTGGTCAGATGATTAATCACTACCCAAATTGTATTCTTACCCCGAGGTGTATGTAGTAAGATAACAATGAAATCCATGGAGCCTTCTTCCCAATTCTTTGTAGGAATTGGTAATGACTAAAGAAAACCAGTGGGCCTTTGATGCACTGATTTTACCTGCAGACATGTATAATGTTTGGAAACAAAATTAGCTATGTCCTATCTCATATCAGGACACCAAAACTTCCAACGAACATTATAATACATTTGTTTGTCTTGTGGATGAACGAACCACTGAGATTGGGGGCTATCCTGCATCACCACCTTCCTCAGAGAAAATGGAACCACTGAATGGACCTTGAGGAACTAGGTTCCATCAAGAGATAAAGACCAATCAGAAGACATCTCCCCCCATGAAGAAAACTTCATAGACTACTGACATAACACTTAATTTGGAATCTCATACTGAATCAACTCAAAAAGAGAGGAATTCAACTGAACGCTCTCCAAGAACGCACCATCACTGTGCTCCCTGGTCTTCATGTCCATATATGGAAAGAGCCCCACCAGAGTCCACACATCACTAGACATCCTCAAAGCCATCATTGGAACTTTTCTATGCAAGGTGTTAGTTACCACATTACCCTTTCCTAGGTTATAGACGGTATTAAAGATGAACCCCTACAAATACACGATACAACGACACCTCCTCAGAATAAGATCTTTTTGTGAGAAGATGTAGGATAAGATATTATGATCAAAGTAAACAAAAAACATATCCCCAAAGAGGTGTTGACACCAAGTCTTCAAATCATGATTCACCACTGCTAACTCCAAGTCATGGTTTGGGTAATTATTTTCATGTGGTCAGAGTTAGAGATAACCATACACCGCCACATGGTCACCCTAAACAAGAACAAACCTCAGACACATACTTAAAGATTAAAAATACACAATATATCCATTTCCAGATTTTGGAAAGATCAACACAGGGGTAGAAGTGAACTACCGATTCATCTCCTATAAGAATGCCTAACATTCTGGGACCTATTATAACTTCACCCCTTTCTAGGTGAGCATGGTCATGGACAATGAAATCTAAGATAAATGCAAAAAAATTCTTGTAGTAACTTAACAATCCTAGGAAACTCTTGATCTTGAACACATTATTTAGAATATCCCATGAAATAAATGCACTAATCTTATCAGGGTCCACTGAAACCCCCTGTTCTGAGATGACATGACCAAGAAACTTCACTTCCCTGATCCAGAAAGTATATTTAGAAAACTTTTCAAATAGGTGATGATCCCGCAGAGTGCCCAACACAATCCGTAGATGATTCTCATGCTCCTCCTTAGATCCTGAGTAAACTAGGCTGTCATCCATGAATACCACAAAAAAGTAATCAAGATATGGGTGGAACTCTCTGTTCATAATTTCTATAATAACTACTAGTGTGTTGGTCAATCTAAAAGTCATGACCAAATACTCAAAGTGGTCGTACAAACTTTAGAAAGTTGTATTCGGGATATCTTCCTCTCTCACCCTGACTTGGGGGTAATCAGAACGCAAATCTAATTTAGAAAACCACATTTCCCCTAGAAATGCTCAAAAAACTCATAAATTCGGGGAAAAGGATACCCGTAATTAATGGTTACCTTATTCAGCTTTCGATAATAAATGCACAACCGGAGGGATCTGTCAGATTTTATTTCAAAAAGGATAAGAGTGGCCCAAGGAGAGACACTCAGGAGAATGAACCATTTTTATTCCAAACTTTATAGCAATATAATTAATTCCCTCAACTCAGTGGGGGTCATACGATACAAGGGAAGAAATATTGGAGGTGTTCCCAGTGATAAATCTATCATGAACTCCACATCTCCCTCAAGGGGAAAGAATGAAAAATCATCTGGAAATACCTCTGAGAACTCACCCACCACATGAGGTAATCCTCCCTCAGAAGCACTACCATCATTCTCTATTGTGAGTGACGATAACTAAAGGAAACGTTTTCCCAAATCAGGGAGTGGAGGTCCTGCAAAACCCGACCGAGGATCCCATTCCCCTAGAAAAACTGGAATACTCCCATTAGGTTTCATGAAATTCACCCATCGCCTATAAAAGTTGATATGCACTTGAAAGTGAACAGCCAATCCATGATGAGGATTACATAGAAAAGGTCCTTTTCCATAACCAAAAGATCCCATTTGATCTCAACTCTTGACACAGAAAGCATGCAAGATGGGCACCTAAGACCTTTATCCTTATTCATACCCAACAACGCCACCAAATCCATTCCAAAAGACAAAACCTCAGTTGGAGAATTCAAAAGATTCAAAGATGGGCAGAGATAAAAGAAAAAAAAGTGACAGTATAAAAAATAATGTCTGTAATAGTAGATACAATCAAAATGATACTTTGAAATATCAAAGGCACTACATCTGATCCTGCTAGTGTCTGGTCCACAACATGAAGATGCCTGGTCTCTACTTGAGAATGACTGCTCACCTGTGGATCTGCCCTGAACTGGCTCTACCTAGAAGATGATCTAGACCTTCCACCACAATAACCAAACCAATATCCCATTATCTTGGTTAGATCTGACTGAACTGAAACTCCCTTGGAAGCCACATATCCTACCCCACTCTAGTATGAGTGTATCACTCTACAAAAGCATTACACGTGCCCCATAACTCCACATCGATATCAAGGACTAGGAGGGGAGGTACATGCAAGAAAAATGTGTCCTTTCTTCCTACAATGACGGCACACCACAGAACCTACATTAGAAGCTAAAAATGAAGACTTCCTGGATGGATGGCCTGAATTACCACCTCCATTCATCCCCAGCTCATCCCGCTTCCTCTTTTTATCTAAAGAGTTTCCACTATCCACAAAAAAAACGACTCCATAAAACCCATAAATTCCTTTTTGATAAATATAAACCATTCAAGCATTATCAAACACCTCAGCATAAGTTCCCATCTTGAACAAGAATACCTGAGAGTAAATTTCTGGTCACATCCCCTTCGCAAACTTCAGAGCCTTCATAGATTCATTAGAAACAATCTCAAGTGGATACCATACTTGATCATCAAAAAAATTAGTATATTAAATCACTGACCAATCTCCCTATAAATGATCCATGAATTCCTTGGATCTAACATAGGTTAAGACATCAAGACAATACTCCTCATAGAAGATGGTCTTGAAATCCTTCCAGCTCATCTGATCATTCCTCCCAACCTAAAGCACTGATTCACACCACCTATGACTGGGACCTTCTAGAAGAAATGCGGTGAATTTCACCCTAACCTCCTCAGGTGTGTTAGGGAATTAAAACATGATCTCTATCTTCTTAATCCACTCCTCTAATTCTTGAGGCTCAGTGCTACCTATAAAAGTTAGAGGCTTGTTCTTGACAAACTCTTGGGATTTTCCTTACTCGAACAAGGTTCATATTCTATAATGAGAGAAGGAGTGAGAACCACTCCATACCCCAGATCCTGGACAGCCCAGAACATGGATTCTACCAACCTTTTATCAAGAGGTGATGGAGAACACTATCTCGCTTCGTCCCATTGGTGCATGAGAGCTTTCTAGGGAGGCATGTTGCTAAAAAAGCAATAGTCACAAGGGAAATAATTATTACAACAATTATGAAAATTTTTAGCAATAAAATAAAATATAAATAAATTAAACTCAACACAAAAATGAAACAAACAACTACTTCACCCATCATAATGTCCACGTGGAGTCTACAGTCGACATGTCCCACTTGGAAGAGAAATAAAAAAAATCCCAACATCCCTTGGAAACTTGAGGTCTTTCATGAGAGGTGTGGGCCAGACACCCTACTCGCATCTAGAACTTCGAGCCTCAATAGTCTTGGATCTTATCTAACCAGACTCATGCAAAATAATATTACCTGAAGAGCTTATCCATGAAATGATAACACTTTTTCATGATCCAGAACAAGTATCCATCCGAACCGGTGCCCGACGTGGTCCGCGACAAGGCCTGCAGGGCATTCTCTATCCCCACGATCTTGAAAAATTTTGTAGGTATCATAATTTTTTTCGGAATGATTTACCCATGTTTTGAAACATTAAACAACCCAAAATAATGAATAAATGAAATATGAAAATTTATATTCAAACAGTCCTTAAAATAATTCATAATTGAATTAAACAGTTTTAAACAAAGGCCTAGAGTGTCAAAAAAAGGATCAGAAATTCTGACTCAAAAACCACCACACAGAAAGGGGACATCACCCTCAATCCATCTCCACAATAAAACACCAAGGAAGGAATCTTGCAACCTGAACTACCATCTCCAAAGACCATTCCCTTACCCATGTCAAACATTAGAAATTATACTTATACCCAAAGCTGTAAGTGTGGTGTGACCCTAATCCCAATAGGATCCCCCCAAAAAGATTCATTGTGATTAAAATTTTAAGACAATAATCTTGCAAGTTTTCATAAATAGGAAATGCTAGTAAATTTTTTTAAGAGATGAACCTTTAAATGAAAATAGTTTTCAAGAGGGAAACTTTAAAGAATGAAAATTTTTAAATAAAACACAAATGTTTCTGAAATTACCACCCAAACATACCGTATTTCGATAGTAAGTATAATATAATCAATGTGAACTAGTCATGGGAAACTTACCTGGAACTAGCAAGTTTTGGGGACCTAGGTACATCATATCTTAGCGAAACGTGACATTGGAACAAAAAAAAACTATATTATCATGAAATATCTACTAGTAGGGAACACACCAATAACCTAGTGATATCCAATCAATCATCAATATTTATTTAGTGTTGATATTGTAAATATTTCTAAGTGAAACAGAGACAAGGACACTTTTTAATCACTAGAATATTATTCCTAGTCCACCCACCTAAATACATGGGCTTCCCATTTATTCTTAATCAAGTTCCACATGTTATAAAATACAATTTTCACATCAGAACTCCATTTCTAAATCAAAAACACAGAAAACAGTATCCCAAACATGTTCTTCAACCTCAATGTACTTCATTAAACCCAATAAAAGTTTTGTCAAGCTACTTCAATAGGTTTTACAAGGCTTTACACACAAAATTAACTCAAAAATAATATTTTAAGGGAAAACTCCCGACAATAAAATACCCAACAAGAATTATAAGACCTAACACCATTTAATAAATCAATTTAAAGAATCATAAAGTAACCTCAAATGATACAACATGGAATACACCAGAAAAAAACCCAATTCCAGGTCAAAATGCTACTTTAAAATTGAACACTTAATTAATTCTACTAAAAAATGGGGTCTTCATCACACAAAAATATGATAAATATGAAAAATAGGTTAATCAAGAATTATAAATTCATCAAATAATGGATAAATATGGAACCACCTACCTTGAATATTTAAAACCCCAAAAATTTGTGCGAAAAATCACCCACACCAAAACAACACCACAATCAAGTGAAAACAAACCATAATTAAGAATATTGAACCAATAAACTCAATATTAAACCCTAGGTATGAAACCGTAGATTTTGGAGTTTTATAAATTCAAGAATGAGGGAAGAAACTCTAAATAGAAGGAAGAAAACACAGAAAGACTTACTTACTTGAAGAATCTTTAAGTTTCCCCCACCAAAACCCCATCAAGAATGGGATCCAAGGGATCTTGAGGGAGATTGGAAGCCTTATATGGATGAAATGGTCAAATAGGGGAATAAACTGGCGAATTAGGTTTAATTATATATGTAAAAAATGTTAAAAAAGTTTTTTATGACCTGGACACTGTGCACGGTTTGTCCGCATGGTTTAGTAAACCATGTAGCCTAACAGTGCGCCCAGTTGTGTCCACCAAACAATTTCTATTTTTGTCCAAAATTCAAGTGGAAACCTATGGGGAAAATATTGGCTTGGAATAGATTAGTAAATACCTAAAAATGAAGAAACAAATGTGAGATGTTGAGTTCTATGTTTTTCTTCTTCTGTCAAGAACCATGATCAGTCCAAATTTTCTCTATCCTACAAACGAATCCAAGTCAATTTTCACTTTTTGGACTTGAGAATTTTAGTTTAACAATAAACAAAAATTGTCAATCCATGATATGATTTACATTTATTTGGAAGGAAAGGATTTTGTTTTTAATTAATGATGGGTGAAATGATCATTTTTCTTACCATCACAAGGCATTTTATTTGAAAACAAAACCATGATGTATTTTCCTGAACACCATGAAATTTTCTTTCCATACTTTACTCAACCAACCTCTATCACCAAACATTAACATCTATTTTTTTCAAACATCACTAAAAATCAAGATAACATCCACCTCATTTGAAAACCTGAGTTTGAATATGATTTTCATATTGTTAGAAAATAAAATAAAACAACAAAAATCACATATAATTATACTTTATCAATAAATAATCTCTATATTTAAAATAATATCCTTATTTTTTATTATAATATTAAGCATTTTATTGTCAATTAAAACAAACAAAAATCACTATAAAACCTAGAAATGAATCAAGATTCAGTGATTCTAGTCACATATGAGTGACCATAGTGCATGAAATAAAAATAATGAATAATAATTTCAATTTTAACTTAAATATTATACTGTATTCACTTCTAAACAACCTCTAATGTTTCTCTCTACACTTCTTTCTTCTTAAAAACTTTCCATGTATATATTACAAAATTTTCCTTCAGACATAATCAAAAAATAAATAATAATAGTTCAAACCTAATCCAATTAAAAAATATTACTAAAATTATACATCCACACACTCAAAAACACCACATGTGTAATATCCTAACCTGGGTTTCACATATCAACGCCCCGATCTGGTTATTTACATGACCTCAGGTGAACCTCCCCATACACCATAGGTTACTGGGTAGTAGTGAGGATTAGATAAATATATCAAGGGGACACTATATCCTCATAATAAAATAATGATAATAGAATAAATAAATAAATAATATCTAAATGATAATAAAAAATAATCACAATATTTTCATAACCAATACGGACCAGAATCACATGATTACCAAAAGAAAAAAATAGTATCCAAAACTAAATTAGTTGATTTGTCAATCCATATATGTGTCAAGTGTTAAACGATATGCCAACATAAAGACAATTAAATATTTGAAGAGTTTCCTGAAATCATGTTAGTTCTCTAATCCATGATCTAACCCAACTAATACATCTAACATAGGGATCTTTCCCTTATCTCATCTTAGAAACATGAAGTCTATTAGGGTACTGATTAGGCATCCTGATTAGGGTGTGTTTACAACTCAGTATTCCACCACAAACTAAATTTATATCAATATCCATTCTATAATAGTGCATTCAGTCATATAAAGAATAAAGTACAATAAATAGAATAAATAGTTTTTACATTGAATTATTCGTTAATTAAAAACATAATTCTCCAGGTTTATGATGACACCCTATCCTTCATTAACTGCTTCAGCCTATTTTAGAGTGTGAACTATCCTCAAGGGATATCAAATTTCATGTCACCATGGGTTTATATTAATCAATTAATTTTAATTATAACATTCACACAATGGGGACCTAGATTAGTAACATAGCACCCGTGGGTATTTGGAGTAGCCATCCCTATCCCCCAACTCAGTGATCACAAATATAAATAAATAAATTTGGGGCATAGAGCATAATTCTAGAACCCTGTGGGTATTTGGAACAACATTCCCTTTCCCAAAACTCAATAAAAAATTTCACCTCACATGGTTTCATATTTCCAATAATTTACCATCATTTTTCATTTTTCATTATTCACCAATTCCACAATCACAATTATCAATAAATTAGAAATTACAAGTCATCATTTTCATCATATTGGAACACCCCGAGGTTGGGTACTAGTACGAAGCATCTCGACATACCCATGGGTCGCTATCAATTACATAAACCATTAATAGAAAAATTTCATAATCCCATTATTCACCAATTTCATAATCACATTATCCACAAATTTCCTTATCACATGGGAAAATAAATCAATTAATTAATCAAATTTAGAATGAAATTACCCAATGTTGAAATTGAAAATTTACAATTAGATACATGAAATTGTAATCAATACAATGGGATTTTAAATTTATACCACCAATCTCATGATCTTTGACAGACGTTCATGAAACAAAAATAACCTAACATGATGTAGAACAACAGAAGTCACAATAGTGGGGAAGATCTAGGATAAAAAACTAGGATCAAGGTGAAATGAAACAAAACCATAAAAACCAAGATCTAAACCCAACACCAATAGAGGATAAATCATTCATATTCATCCATTAAGAGAGAAGGGAGAGATGGAAAACCAATCAGAGAAGGAAACACACACCATAGAGATGAACATCCTTTAAATGGATCATCGATTTGTCAAGAAAGCAGTTCGAGTAGCCTTGGAATCCACCAGGGAGATTCCAAAATTAGAGGAATTAGGTTAGGGTTTAGTGGGGAAGAATAGGGGTTAAAACCAAGGTGTTCAGGAATTTAAAATAAAATTTCAAGTAATTATAAATCCACATGCAAAGTTTTCTAAGAAGGGGTGTATAGTTTGTCAAACTGTGTGCCTTAATTGTTCGTCTCACCTTAAGATTCACACAATTTCAACTAAGTGAAAAATTTTAAAATCATTGATACAAATATTATAATATATTTTAAATTGGGTTTTATGGTATGGTTATAGTGGCCGCATGGTTTGTCTATACCGTGTGCCAGCCCTACACCCCCTCCCACCTCTCCAAAATATGGGGCAGGATTTCTTAGGCCAAACTGCATATTTTTTTCTAACTGTGCACCAAACGTGCACAACCCCTTTTCCTTATAAAATTCTCAAATTTGTCTTGAAACTTCCCTAAAGTAAAACCCAACCAAGGTATTACCAAAACGAGGCAAAAGAGTACTTGAAAATGTGATTGATAAATATACAAAATGGTTTGGATCTTACAATCTCCCCACTTTATAACACCTCATCATCGACCTGTACTACTAATAATTTTAAAGATTCCTAGGTAACAAGATCAGGCCACTAATCCAAAATATCTTATTCTCTCTCCCATGTTTCCTCCTGAACACGCCCATGCTGCCACAACACTCAATCTATCCGCACTATTATCCCCACAACACTTTTGACTATGATCCATAATAAGAGTAGAATGCTCTTAAAAGGAAATAGTTTTATAAAGCTCTACATAGTCAATATTGATCACATAAGAATGGTATTTGGGATAATTTAAAATCTATGACACATTAAAAACATTTTGTATAACACTATTCCTCTTTATAAGATCCAATCGGTATACCATTAGCCCGATTCTATCCATAATATCAAAAGGTCCAACAAACATGGGTGCCAACATTCACTGTCTTTGAATCCTACATTGACCCAATCTAGTCAACACGTGAAGAAATAAACTATCCCCACTATAAAGTCTATGGGTAATCAATGTCAATCAGTATATGAAATATACCTAGTCTTAGCTATAGACATATGTTTCCGAATTAACTGAACCTAATCTAATTTTTCCTTCATGAGACTCAGTCCCAATAACTCAGACTTACCTGCCTCCATCCAGCTTATAGGTGATCCCTATTGATTACCATAAATAACCTCATATGGTTCCATTTGAATAGTTTCCTAATAATTATTGTTAAAGGTGAAATGAATTAGCACTAATTTCTTCCACCAAGTCACTCCAAAGTCCATAAAGCACGCCCATATAATATCCTCCAAAATCTAAATAGTACATTCAAACTGTCTATCTACCTATCAATAGAAATTCATACTCTTTAATACCTACGTACTAAGTGACTTCTTCAATCTTTGATAGAAGATAAAAGTAAAACACGAGTAACAGTTTGAAACTACACTCTATGGTACCCCGTAAAGATAGACTATCTCTCGAATGTACAAGTCCCCGTATTGATACCCTGATAATGTCTCCCTTATATGAAGGAAATGTGCTAATTTCATTAGCCGATCCACAATTACCAATATTGAATCATTATTTTGAGGAATCTAAGAAAGACCTACCATGATGTCCATGGTATCATCATCCAACTTCCAATATGGAATGGTAAATAGTTGTAATTAACCATGGGGTCTTTGATGCTCATCCTTTACCTACTCACATGTCTAGCATTGTGTCATGAACCTTGAAATATCATTTTTCATGCCTGGCCACCATTACTATCAATGCAGGTCGTGGTACATTTTTTTCAAACTAGGATGTACCACCTACTGTGAGTCATGAAACTTGTATCTCATAATATCACCTATACATGAAGAAACAACTATACATCCCCATAAATAGATGATCTTATCCCCATATATATTTCAATTAGAAGGTGACTACCCACCTTCGAGGCTTTCCATCATGGCTAGACACTCCAGATCCTCATACTGCCTCTCCATTATCCAGTTCAAAAGTGTAGAATTTACTGATACCAATATAAGGGTTATATACTCCTGGACCTCTCGAACCTCAATATGCATCTCAGCTACCAAACTAATCATTTTCCACTCACATCAAGACTCATGAACTTCCATAGTCATATTTTTCATACTCAAAGCATCAACACCACTATTTCCAATCCTTGGTTCATATTATAGCTAAAAATCAATTGAATGATTATACTTAACACATATCTATTTCCGGATATTAAAATATAATTGTGAAAAGATATAATTTTCTGCATTAGTGATCAATATACATAATAAATTTTTCACCCTACAGATAAATTTTCCAACACATAAAATCCTAAACCATAGTAGCTTACTCAAGAACATATGTAGGGTAATTTCATTCATGTGGCCTCAAAACCATGACCCATTCACCACAAATCGACCCCCAACATCAACACTACTCCAAGTCGTATCCCGATCACATCAAAAAACACATTATACTCCTCCCATGACTCACCTAGGATCAATATTGGTGTAGTAGTAAAATGTTTCTTCAACTTCTATAATGCATTATCACATTCCCTAGACCATTACAACTTTATCCCCCTCTTTTTCAAGTCCAAAAGTAGTGCTTCGAAGTAGTAAATGTCCTAGTTGAACCTTTTTTAATAACCCCCAAAGCCTCAAAAGATTTGGATATAGAAATAATTCTTGGGCTGCTCCAACAAAACCACTTCTTGAACATTCTCTAGGTCCACTAACACACCTTCTCCTATGATGATGTGACCCATTAAATGTACCTTGTCAATATAGAATTGACACTTAGATAACATGGTGTATAAACAATACCCTCTCATTGTACTCATGACGTTGTCATGATATTGGGAATGATCTTCATGATTCCTAGAGTACATGAAGATTTCATCAAAAAAAACAACAACCACAAACTAATCTAGGTATAGGTGGAATATTTGGTTCCTCAGGGCTTTAAACACTACAAGAGTGTTCTTCAGCCCGAACGATATCACAATTGACTCATAGAGGCCATATTTAATTCTAAAAGTATTATGTAGTATATTATAAAGTTAAACTCTCGAATGATGATACCCCTATATCATGTTGATCTTGGAGAAAAAAAAATTCCTCTCAACTGGTTAATGAAATCATTGACACATGGATAAGGATATTGGTTTTTCCCTATCGTCTGTTTCATTATTAGATAATCAACACATAAGTGCAACACCCAATCATCCTTCTTAGAAAAAACATTTTGAGATCTCCATGGTGATGTAATTAGATGGATAAATAACATATCCATCAACTCTCCCAGTTTATTCTTAAGCTCTCAAAGCTATATTGGTTCCATTTGGTAATGTGTAAAAGAAACCGTATCATCTCCAGACATGATCTCTACAGTAAACTCAACATCCCTATTATGTGACAGTCTAGAGAAGTCCTCAGAAAAAAAATACTTAAACCAGTCAATTATGGGTGGAATGAAATAAGGATTAAAACCCTCAACATCCATAAATAGACTTGAAGCCTCTGTGGGGAGCTCCCCCTATTTATGATGAACTGTCCCTAAATGACCTTCCAGAAAATACCACTCTCTATGATGAACATAACTGTCACCCTTAGTAGAAGTAAACATCACTCTTCTATGGTAACAATCTATGTGGACTAAGTACTGTACTACCTAATCCATACCCAAAATAAATTCAAATCCATACATGTCAAGGATACATGGATCCAAACAGAAACGATACTCCCCAACCTCAAGAGAACACCCCTTGCACAAGAAAATGTCTCTCGATCATACTCCCAATGATAAGTTGATAATCAAAACCCTACTCAGAAAATCCATTGTCAAAATTAAACCCTTCAAAATATGTGTATATATAAAATAATGAGAGGCTCCAATATCAATCAAGACACTAGAAAGAGTATAATCTATAAACATAGTATATCTAACTATTGATAGTCCAACCTCACTATCTGCAAGTTTAGGGTTAGCCACATCCAAATCTTATACCCCTATTCTCAGTGACTTCACCTGATTTCCCTAACTCACAGCACTATTCTGATACAAGTTCTCTTCCCCATATATACCACACCCACTAAATAGACCTCCATGAACATTAGAACTGCAGCTGCCAGACTAATATGGGGTATGAGACCCCCTCCCAGTGTTTTGGCTCTGACTCTCTCCTCCATCACTACACATAGGTTGATGATTTCAACAATATATCTACAAGTTAACCATTCTACCACAATATCATCACTCCATTAGTGGTCATGGATATTGGGTACAAATGTTTCCAAACCTACTAAAATGGTGGTCGTATCTATAGTTACTGCTCTAAGTAACCGATCAATCTCATTATACACTCGGCTTTCCATCACCTTGTTGACATTTTCATAGTGACACTTCATAATCTCAAAAGCCATTCCTCTTTTACTTCCAGTAATGCTTTTGGAATGGTCCATTAAAAACATTATCCCCTTGGTCATCCTCATTAACTTATCTTCCCTCTCTTATCTAAGCATATTTGGGTAACATTTCTCCAAGAACTTCTCTTAAAAGTATGTCCATAATATATACTCCCAATTTCCATCCTGAGTATGGATATCCCATTAAAACTTCAGTTTCCACATAAAATGTAAGAAACTTGTTTGAATCTCTTATCCACAAGAGTCTCCTAGTGGTCAAGGATCATCTAGATAGACTTAATCCAAAACTCAAATTCCCCAGTTCCTCCCTCTTCTGTGAAATTTAGAGGGTGATACAACTAGAACTATCATGGAAAGTCAGATATACTCTTAAAAACTAGCCCTATCTCTCTTTACATTTTCTACATAAAGATAGAAAATTTCCCACATAACTACTCTCTGTCTTCCTCACCCTAAACTATCGGGGCCTTAGGTTTCACTACTGGAGTTAGATTTCTAGACATGTACACTTTTAATCCTATCAATAACCGTTATCATGGTGGGATATCTATACAATGTAAAACACACATCTTAAAGGAACATAATACACCATTAACTCATTTACATAAGAGGCATTCACATAAATACACAACAAGATATTCTTCATAACCCACCAGACAGTCAAAACCTAGGCGCCATGACTACCCTCAACCTCCCCCACCTAGGCCACAAATAACATAGGGTAATAAATTTTAATTATTCAATATTCAAATTAGACACCCGTTATACACTAAAAATTACCAAATTTTCATCTTTTATAAATTATAAATTTCATATTAGGAACCTTTTTCATTTAAATTACCCAAATAAGGAAAATCGTCTCATTTAACAACTCACCCAAAACATACTTTCTCATGTGTACCTAAAACGATGCATCATAAAATAAATCATGAGTGATTAAAATTATGCATGTATACAAAAATCTCATTCTATAATGGGAAACAAAAAAAATATTGGCAAATAATAATATCACACAACAAGTGCATCACCCAAGGTAATATAACATCCAACTGTAACTGAAAACAATAGAAACAACAGTCTCACCCTCGATACATGGGGTTTCCCCATACATGGGTTAGATAATCCCATGTAGGAGATCATGACCAAGGAATGAATCATCATAGTCTCTTATCTAGATTTACAAAATATTATGAAAAAATAAAATAAAAAAAACCCCTTATACCACTTTTTATCATCCCGACCAGGGTGCCACATGCTAGTTCCCTGAGCCGGTTGGTCACATGACCATAGGTGTGCCTCCCCATACACTAGAGGACACTGACTAGCAGTGAGGGTGAAATAAATATATTATTTAGAGACTATAACCTCATTATAAAAGAATCATAAGAGAGGAAATAAATAACCAATAGAAAAATAAATATAACTAATAACTAGAATAATTCCTTAACCAATACAGACAAGTATCACATGATGAACCAAAATAGGAAAACAATATCCAAAATAAAAGATGTAGATATATCATGCCATATACATGTAAAGTGTAAAATAAAAATCTAAAATAATGGAACTAACAACTCCAAAGCAAGTACCAACATAATGTCTAGTTCCCTCATCAATGATCTTACACAACCCAGGCATCTAACAAAAGGCTCCTTCCCTTATCCTATCCTGTGAACATGAATTCTATTTAGGTTTTGATCAGGAAACCTAAGTAGGGAGTGAGTACAACTCATTAGGCCACCACCAAGGGAATATAGAAGAATATACAGTCTATAAGAGTGTATATTGTTGTATAAAGAATAAATTACAATACATAAAGAAAATAGTTTCCACATTACATTATTATTTAATTAACAATATAATTACCTGGGTTCATAATGACACCCTAGACAAATTAATATGATTTATCCCATGTAATATTTTTAACTGTCACCAGGGGATATCACATTTCATTTAATCATGCGTTTCCAATAATCAATTCATTTCAATTATATCATTCATATAATGGGGGCGTAAAAAAATAATCTGGCACCACATGGGTATTTCGAGTAGTAGTACTTGTCATATAACTCTGTGATCACATATAAACATAAATATATTGGGGACCTAGAGTGGAATTCTAGTTCCCTATGGTTATTTGGAGAAGTAGTCCATGTCCCACAACTTATTCATAGATATCACATCACATGGTTTGCCATTTCCAACTATTTATCATCAATTTCCATAATTAATTATTCACCCATTTCATAATAAGTACAAAAATCCACTTTTTGTATTTTCATAAGCCCTTTTTTGGTAAGTGGTAACATCATAGGGGATTTACAAATTCAAACCATGACACAATTCCAAATTCAATCTAAAAACATAAAAAGGATGCAAAGATGAGTTGTAAATCATAGAGGTTGAGACTACCATCCCGAGTAGACTCCAGTTGTCAAATCGACCCACACAATCCATTACTAGAATCCACATGCCGGAAGAGACCAATGATCATCCTAAACCCTAATAAGATGAATCCAAGAATGATCACCACCAGTGACCTGAATAAAAATTCCTCCCAAATATGAAACTATCATCACTGATACTTGAAAAATGGAGCACCATAACTAAATCTATCATTCAAAATATTTTTAAAAAAACTAGCTTCAGAGTCACCAAAACCACAATAGAATGAACAGAAACCACCCATCATGAATAAAAGCATCCACAAAAAAATATCATCACCAAGAAATGATGCCTCGAAGAAGCACTGTAATAGACATGATCAACAAGCCCAACGGGGATCCAAAAATAGATATGAATCCATAGTGATAGATGCCTATGGGAATGTCATTGACTGATTGAACCCACCTTCCAAGAAACCTTGAAGAACTACCACATGAATCTGGTTGGGATAAGATAGATGAAATCCTAGAGCAAGAGAATATTAAAGAGAGGATGAAGGCCTCAATATTAAGCACTAAATGTCACTAAGACAACCAAAATCTTCATTGGATCCATCAGTAAGAAAACTAAAAAATGGATGAAAACAAAATTTAAGATCAGAAAGAGATCCCATCATCATCGTCATGGAGGAAACCCTAAATTGGAAGCCAAATAATAAAGAAGAATAACCGAGGGAAAATAGAGACCATAAAATGGAATGAAATAAGGGTAGAAACCGAGCAATGAGACATGAGAGCCAACAGAAATGAACCCTAGAAAAGAGAGACCAGAAAGTGAGAGGGAGAGACTCACTCGATGCCACCCCCCATAGGATCTGAAGTCATTAAAGAAGCATTGAGTAAAACCAAGGTGTGGTTTATTCATGATGGTTCCAGTAAGAAGACTGAAGGTTGCAGTGGGAGAGTTCTAGGAGGAGGACAAGTGAACGAGAAATGGTGGATAAGAAGAACACCATAGAAAAATATCTCACCACAAGGAGAATGGAGATAGGGTGGAAGCATCAGAAATTGGAAGGAACCCTAGAGTGAGGGGAGCCTGGAGACCTGGATAGAGGGGAGCCGTTTGTTTCACCCATTACATAATCAAATTTATCAAGTAAAGAGAAATTAAAAATAAGCATTTTCATCTTATCAGTAGACTCCAAGGGTTGATACCTATTTCAAACATATCAACATACCACATGGGTTGATATCAATTTCATAATCTATTAATAAATAAATTTCATAATCCCATTAATCACCTGTTTCATAATCACCACATCCACCAATTTTATTATCACATGGTAAAGTAAATAAATAAATTAATTCAAATTAGAATGAAAATTCCCATTGTGGACATTAAAATTTCACAATTACATACATGCAATTATAATCAAGAATCTGGGATTTTACATTTATAACACCTACCTCAAGGTTTTTGATGGATGTTCGACAAACCAAAATCTCCCAACATGAAGCAGAATGATAGAAATCATAATGGCATAGAAGATCTTGGATAAAACCTAATAGCAAGATCAAATGGAAATAACCATCGATAACTAGATCTAAACCCAATTAAAAGTTGGATAAATCATTCAAATTCATCCAGAAAGAGGGATTATAGAGAAATAAAACAAAAAATAGATGGAAACACATAATTTAGAGATGCACATCATTCAAATGGATCCTTGATTCATCATGAAAGGGGTTCCAGGAGCCTAAAAATATGCCCACGAGATTCCAAATTCAGGTGAATTAGGTCAGGGATGAGTGAGGGAGAATAGGGGTTAAAACTGGGTGGTTTGGGAATCAAAAATAATTTTTTTGTCATTAAAAACCCACACAAACAGTTTCATAGGTTGGGGTGAATGGTTTTTTAAACCATGCTCCTCAACCATTTACCTTACCATAGTGGGCACACAATTGTGCTATGTGAGAACATAGTTTCAAAAACCTTGTTCTAACTATGAAAATACCAACTTCCTCGTGTTTCAAGTTTTGGGGATGGTGGACACATAGTTTTGACCAAACCGTGTGCCAACTGTGCACCACCTCTCACTTCAACAAAATGGAGCACACAATTTCATGGTCCAAAAACCATGTTTTCCCTAACCATGAACAAACTGTTCACATCCCCTTTGGCTTCCAAAATTCTCTAGTTCCTCTAAAAAAATATCCAAAGTAAAACTCAACCAAGGTATAACCAGAAAAGGTAAAAGGGTACCTGAAAATATTATTTATAAATCTCTAGAAAGGCCAGAATCTTACAATTGTGTATGATAAACTTGAAACATTATTCTTTGAAAAAATCTCACAAAAAATAGAATATTATTTAATATAATATTCTCCCCTATTATTAAAAATATATTTCTTTAGATTTATGATGTCATATTTCTCTCTTATTTATAAAAATATCCAAAGAAAAAATAGTAGATGGGATGGAATTTCAAAATAAGGCCTTGAATATGTCAAGGTTGAACTTGCATCCTTAAACTTAATTTTTGAAATATTTTTTTAGGTAGTAGTTTAGGAAAAATATATTCCAGTTTCTCCTTTATAGAATCACAATCCATCATGACAAATATGACTTCAAAGTTATCCTTTATAAAATTATACTTCATATCAAATTACATCAATGAAGAATATTGAATTGGATCTATTAAATTATTTATGTAACTTTGATATTCACATTCCACTAATAAGGGTAAATTTTATTATTCTTTAAAATATTTATGTTGTGTATTTATCCATATTTATTTAATTTTTTCTTGGGTGGTAGAAATATATTCTTCATAAATTTTAATCAAGGTATCAAAATTTTTCTAGTTAGGGTTGTATGTAATTAACTGTTATTCTGAGAAACAAATTCCACATGATATTTAATTTTAATCATAAAAACTTTAATCCCATTCCATATCAGCATATGAAAATATATTGAGATTTCATTTAATGTTGTATAATAAACCATAGTTGGTAGTGACTTTTATGTACCTTAGAATAATTTGCACAACTATGAAATGAGAATTCATAAGAAAACATTAAAACCTTTCACATAATTTAATAAAAAAGGAAATATACAGTCACAATGTCTTCAAATATATAATACTACCAAAATGTTTTCTAAACACCTTTTAATAAAACTCATTTCTATCTTCATATATTTAAATCTTTGTTCTAACTAAAATTGGGGTATAAAATGACATAGAATCTTGAATTTATATCTTCTTTAATAATTCACAGGCCTACATATATTGATAATGAAAACATTGATCCTTAAATTGATAAATTTCAAGTCCCAAGAAGTATATTATTTCTACCAACATAATTATCTTAAATGTCTCCTTTACTTGAGTGTAAAATTATTTTAAAACATATTTTTTATTTATAACAAATATAATATCATCAATATAGACAATAACAATGAGAGACACATCCATGATTTCATTTATATAGGCATTGTTTTCCAATAATCCTTTATTGAATTAAAGTGACATTAAGTATGATTAAAGCTTCAAGTAACAGTTAATTGGATTTTTTTAACACATAAATTTATTTCTTCAACTACAAACACATTATCCACCATCCTTAAGAACAAATCGTTATAATTCCTTAGTGTACACCTCCTTATCAAGTTCACCATTGAGAAAGGGATAGTTTTAATATATTAGAAAAATCATATATCTTATTTGAGCAGTTATGGAAAGAAAAATCCTAATGTATTAAAGCCTATAAATTAATGAAAATGTCTTATTAATTTCAATACCTTAAAGTTGATAGTAACCTTCATAAATAACCCTTTCCTTGATCCTTATCACTTCAACATGTTACAAAATACTCACTTTTCTCCAATAACATTCTTTTTTTGTAATATTAGGTATCAACTATGATGTTTTTTCATATATATCTAATAAAATTATTCAATCAAGGAATGAATCCATTCCTCATTCTCAATGAATAATACACATGAATCAGATTGACATAAGGAATCAATGAGTTATGAGATGTTTTCCTCAAACACTTCTTGGTTTGAATTGTTTTCATAAGGTCACCAATGGTGTTATAGAAAATATATTTCATTAAAAACCTTATATGTGTTGAATTTATTCATTCTTATTCACTTATTATAGTTGAATCAACATCTTATTTATTCCCATTAATAATACCTTCCACACTCTATAAAAAATATTGTCTCCCAGCCAATTTCTCATCTTCACCATCTACGTCAATAAGTCTTAATCTCTATCAATGCTAATTAAATTTGGTTTATATCACATTCTACACAACTAGTGGTTTGTATTACATTGGTTCATTTTAATATCCACTTCCATTTTGTGGATATCTAAGGAAAATTCCTTCAAATACTCTTTGTTTAAATTTACTTATTTCTAAACCCTTCACTAAGATGATATAAGGGCTATAAAAACTATTAAATTAATTAATAATTGTATATTATTATAATAAATTAATAAGGATACATTTCATTTTCTGTATTATATATATTTTTTAGAATTTGAACCGTTTTCGTAATCACCTTCCTTCACAATAAAAGAGAAGTACTGTGTTCCACCAACAAGGTTTAAGCTGTCACGATGAAAATATATTCTTCCTATAAACAATAAAATTTTGTTAAGGTTAATATGATTTATTATACTCATGTTGAATCTCATGATTATTAAAATAACCTTCAAACATTTTACATCTATATTCAACTCAATTATATAAATAGAACCTCTTTACTGAATAAGACCATTCTTTTTTCTAACATCTCTTAAAACATTTAAACTTTTTCAAGTTCTTTGATTTTTTTTCTCAGAAAAAGGATACATTTGATATGTGTAAATTAATCAATTAATAATATTTTTTTTTATGAAAATCATTCTATTTAGTCCTCAATGGTCTATAAATATTTTAATAGAAAAGTTCCAAGGGATCATTTGTTTGAATTTAGACTATTTTATATATAGAATTTATAATATTTCCCTTTTAATATTTCATGCATTACCATTTACTTTATCTATTTAGTATTAACACATCATGAATATTATCTACTTAAATCAACATATTCACAAACTTTTGGATAATATGTCCAATCCATCTATCCCATAACTCGTTTTCATCCATCATACTTAATTAAAAGTAATTTTCTTCTTATCCTAGTTTAAATAGAATAATTTGAGTCAATAATACTCAAGTAATTACACATAAATCCTTAAATATATTAAAAAAATATATATTTGAAATTTATCACTTCATTTACTCCTTCTTATAGTTTAGAAACAATTAGAAAGTTATATTTTAAATCATTAATAAAGATACTACACTTTGAAATAAAATTATTTTATCTAATTTGTTTCATCCAATGCCTTATAATTTAAGTGATCCATCATTGAAAAATTAAAGAGATATTTATTGACACATATTAATGATTTTAAGGATCTTAATATGACTCTCCATGTATTATAAACCCCCATTTTCGAGTATCCGTGGCTGATTCTTTGGAGAATCATTCAAAGAAACTTCCACCATAAGCGCTTTATCCTTTATTATTTATTCTATATTCTAAAATCATTGAGAATTATGAAAACTTATTTGCATGAGAAAAATGGTAAATAATTCCTCAAAAAATATTCACAACTGATTAAATATTCTATAAATTTTAATCAAAACATAAAACTAATTCTTCACAGGAATTCCTGAATTTTTTCACTTTCAAAACATTTCACATTGACAGGGTTATCTCCCCCTTAAATCCTACTATATAATTCCAATAAATTTATTAATATATCTTAAATTGAACCAATAAATATTTTCTACTTGCCCAAGACACCCATGAGGAATTGTAAATTCCTTATAATAGTAAATTTTAAAATTTATAATATAATCTTTATAATATCTAAATATTAAGGCATAGTGAATCTCTAGTTTGATGTTATCCCCATAAATATGAGTGATCATTATCAAAAAAATATTGATTCAATGTTATTGAAATGAATTTGGATAATTGATATAGATTAAAAACTAATTAAAAGATCCCTAATATATGGAATTTTATTGAGTATTTATAAATGTTATGTCCAAAAAAATTTAATATCTAATGTTATTAATGAATAAACATGTTTTCATTGTAATTGGATATAACAAAATTATCAGTCTTGGTAATTAATCTTAAATTGCTAAATACCTCTTTTAAAGGGATCAAGTGCATCGATTCGTTTAATAACAAGGTGATCCAAAACCATATTTAAACATAAGTTTATAAAATCATTCAATTTATAAGAAATAATTCAAGTAAATAGTTAATGAATTAAATATAAATTTATTGATCAATAAACACTAATCATGGGTCAATATAAGGTTATTATGGATGTAGTTTAATGCTTATTTTTTTGGAAATCTTGTTATAGGAGAGAAGTTTGGTGTGCTTGAGATTTATGTGCATAACTGCCACTAAAAAAGAATTATTATATTAGTTAATTACTCGCTAATATCATGAGGAATCAAAGAAAATGGATTGGAATAGAGAAGTTTTCATAACACCCTGATATTTTATAGTATATTTCTCTTACATAAATTTGATACCTTCATTTTCATATTTCACACGTAACAAAAAACTAAATAAATTAGGAAACTACTGTTAAAATATTTTCATTGAATTAAAAGGAATAAATAAAAGCAAAACAATATTTAATATTTATATAAATAAAAATAAAGTCCATTTTAATACTAACACACAGATAAAATTCAATTAGTATATTTAAACAAACAATAAGATCATTTTATTAATTTTTCCTAAAAATTTCCAGTTTATTAATTGTGTAATTTTTAGTTGAAAAAAATAAATATATAATAGTTAAAATATAATGAAATGTATGATTTATATGAATCATATATTAACACTAATTTAATTATTAATTGATAGGAAATAAGAATAAAAAAATTTAATGTATAAAAAGTTATTTTTATACCAAAAAATTTTGTTCAATATATCTTATGTTTTAATTTTAAAGTAAATATTCTCATATAAAAATATCAAATTTGATTAGATAGATTAAAAATTCAAAATAATAAAGCTTTAATTTAGTAAGGGAGGTCATCTTATATTTTTATGAAAAAATAATTACCTTGGTTAAATTTTAATCAAGGTTAATAAGAATAAAAATGGGTAACTTAACTGGCTCAAATTTTATTAAGTTTACGCGAATATTAGACATTATAGAAGGAATTTAATGGGTTGTAAATTCAGATCCACGTTTTCACCAACCTTTACTCAACCTACTCTCCTTACACTAATGTAACTCCATTCTTACCCCTTACCTTTTTTTAATTTCCTAGTCAAAGTCCATCTTTGTAACCTATAAAAAGAACTCACCTCCACCCTATTCAACACACTATATCTTTTGAAATCTCCTTGAAAATAAATTTATTTATGCCCCCTATAATAATCTTACAAGTTTTGTAGCCCCTTTTTATAGTAAGAAAACCTATGTCATCCATTTCCAAAGGATCCTTCAAGAGAAGATTCAATCTCTGAACATGAATATTACCCACTCTCTTACATTTTATTGTCTATATTTCTCATCTAACTTATAATAAAAATATTCTAACCATTCTAATATAATGAAATATTTATAATTATTATACTAAAATTTTATTATATTAATGTAAAAACCATTATCTTCTCCCTCTCAGTCATTCGAAAAATTAAAACAGAGCTTGGGTTACGTGTGAAATACTACAATCCTGAGCGATGTGTTCTGTTTTTTTTGAAATGGAATTATACGGATGGTTCAAAGGGGGTTTTTAATTAATAAAAAAATGTTAATAAAATTATTAATATTATTAAAATATAAATAAATTCAAAACTATGTTATATTTTATGAAGAATGAATGTATCAATCATGTGTACGTGAAGACTACTACCTCCATGGAGCAACATGGTCTATTTTTCATCACTTCCCAACATGTATTATTAAAAAATATATTTGATGAATATATATTTTATTATGGATCAATATATGTCTTGAATATGTTTCTTAAGGATTGAAATAATAATTAATGATCATTATAAATGAATATATTAATATCATTAAATTACTAAAAATAGGTTCATCGTGTATCTTTATCTCATGATCCATGGACATAGTTTCAATAAAATAAACCCGAATATGAATAAGTAATTGAGAAAAAGTATTTAATTATATTCTATAATCAATACATTATGAAATTGGATTCAATGTATGGTGCTCACTGTCTCTATTACAAAACATGCGTGAAACAATTGAAATAACTAACATCAGAGGATGAAAATAAATAGTAACGAAATATTACATGTGTAATAAATTATTATATTTTAAGAATATAAAAGGTTTATATATGTAAATATGGTTTTTAAATAAGTGATTAATATGGTTATGTTTATTATATATAATTTTAAAGAGTTATAGTGAAATTTGGGAGAAAAAGGTAAGGTCTTCTCATCTAAACATTCTACTATTAAGACATATGGAATATTCACCACTTATTTCCATTATTATTATGAATATAATATATTGTGTATTCATTTTATCATACCAATAATTAAATTAAATGGATTTAAAAATACATATTCTGTTCTCTTTTAAGGTTGTTCAATTCAAGTGTCACTAAATCTGTAAGGGTTTATTTCCAATCTCATTTTCAAATTGAGATTCTTATTAATGAATTTCCATCTGGTGAAAAATTGTTTAAAATCTATATCTATAATCTAGAAAAAAACATCATTTGGTTATTATTTTGGTTTTACATTTCCTCTCTCAATTTCATTTACCATGGAAAATATTTTTACTGATTTGATGTTTTTGAGATAAACCAACCCCAGATTTTCTTTTCATGTTATAATTTTTTGTCTTCACCTTCCAAATTCATTGAATGATTCAATGTATGTTAGTATCTATGCTTTAATGATTGATTAAGTTCATTTTATATTATTTTTAATTTCATCACAACTATTTTATATGAATCTTTTAACATTTTATTCATGGGTGTTTTCTTAAAATGTTTGAAAATAACATATTTTTATAGTTTAAATGTGAACTCATTACTTTATGACAATTCTTCTTTAAGAGTATTCAATCACACATTCTAATTTTTTTTTCAAACATTTTTAATTTTTAATAGTTGTGAAAATAAAAAGAGTGTTCCTTATTATTTTAAAAAGCGATTTTTTTATAATCATAAAAAAGTAATTTTCTTCAATGTCAAAATCTATTGGAATTCCTTATGTTACACTTAGTCTATATTATTTTGATAATATCCCACTTATTTCCCTAGATAGATTTTTAGGAAGATTTTTGGTAGCAGTTTTCATGAAACCCATTTCTTTCTCATGTGTTAATTAGGATAAGATGAAATGATTAATGTTTTATTATCCTACTAGCAAATTAAAAGAAATTATTATATATATAATCCAATTAAATGGGATTAGTGATAACTCTCACAAAACACAATCAAAAAAATTAAAAACAAACCCAAATACCAAATATAGAAAATTATACTAAACAATCCAATAAATAAGCATCAAACTAACATACCAGATGGAGAAATAATTGAGAGACAATCTAGAAGCACCCTCATCCCAAGAAACCCATAACCTACTTTGAAAATATTTTATATAGGTGAGAATCATGTTTTAAAAATTTAAAAAAACGTGGAACCTCTACACAGATGATTTTACCTCTACACAAGGCCTCAACTATATTAAATTTCAAAAATGAGACTAGTTTCCAAAATTAGACCAATCCATTTTGACACACACAAGATGATCTTTCATGCTTTAATTTGGAACATTGTGTCCCAAACCAACATCTGCATCAAATAAACTATCATCTCTTCAGTTTTATAGGAAATTTTTTGAATAAAAGTCTTTAACTATAAAAATAGTCCAAATAGAATTTTTGTGCTCCACTATGGTGAATAATTGCACTGGTTAACCCATGAACCAACCCTCATATTAATCCTCTATATAGAAGAGGAAACCAATTTTAGGAAAAGTGATAAACTAGTTCGTAATAATATTAAACCAAAATAATAAAAGTATCTTCCAATTATAATATTACAGTGTTAAAATGTCGTAACTGGAGGAGACTCTAGATGATGGGGAATTTATCCCACATGGATCCTCATATAAAATATCCACACATAAGGAAGTTTTTATATCCCAACTCTTAATTAAATCCTTCATACTAGTCTTTATTTTTTAAAATCCCCCATGTAAAATATGGGCCTGAATATTAATCCAGGACATTTGTTTCATATTTCCATCATTCAAAACTCTAACCTTCATATGAATTTGATCTTCCTTTTATTATATGATAGTGAAATAATATTCAAAAATTTCTCCTCATAGTGCATGTGAAAGATCATATTGGTAGATTTGGTATCCACTGGTTCTTCCAAATCTCCAAGAGTATCTCCATCCGCGGGTTTTATAGAAAAGTTATATTTCTCCTCAGTAGATCCTTTGAGGTTTAAACCTTCCATTACTTCCACTTGTGTCGTTTCCATGGTAGCATGCTATGAAGGGGAATTTACATATTTTCGGGAGATTGATTGTGACCTATACCATCCACAATACCTATTATAGAAATTTTAATAGGCTTATTAACACAAATACCTTTACCTAGAGATCAAGTTACCATATGTTTTGGAAGATAAAAGTAGTCTTGAAGAGCCTTGGTTTTCTTCCTTAGATTAAATGGATTATCACCAACTTAAATGTCCATTTTATTACCTTTATTCGTTCCATTTTGGTAAAAGAATTATTTTTTTAACCCCCATTATACTTTGATGAAAATAGATGTTCCTAAGAAGGCACAACAACTCCATCCTCAACTTCTCAAAATGATTACTCTATATATTCAACACATATTTAAATTTCAATTACAAGACTTTTTCCATCATCCTATATCGTCAAAATCTGATTACTCAATTCCTAAGTTTGAGGAAACATTCTGATAGATAATTACCATTAAATACATAGAGTTAGAACGGGAGGAAAAAGCCTTTAACATAACAGTGGAGTATCTATTTTCAGGTTAGCTAACTACCAATAGTTAGAGGGAGTCATGTACCTTAGGTTAACCTAAACCCTTATAGGGTGTCTACATAAGTGAGACATGGTTATAGAACTAGCTAACTTCACCAGAAAGAGACATGTTATTCTCCCAAAATGAGCTATAATTTTGAACCTCATGGAAGGCAGGATCATTAGGGATCTCTAAGGTGAAGGTCATAACATGTGCGTAAGATATGTTTCCACAAAAATCAAGGCCCGAATAGAAAATATTGGGTTGAGCAGTGTTCATTCCCAATTTTTTTTCTATATTTCCTCTTTCCACATCAACCTCTTTTCATGCCTCTTCTTGATACATGATCAGAAAGAAAAAATTAGGAACTTCTTTTCCAAAAGAATAAAATAAAAAGGACTAGATCAATGACCCCATAGTCGAAGTCTACAGGAATGATTAAGGTTACCTAGATTATTACTACTATATTAGTAGTCCCATAAATTTTCAAAGAGGACCACTATATTGAGTTGAAACTCAATTTCAATCTCAATCCACACAAAAATCAATGGTGGTTTCAAAATTTTCATTTGAATAAAAATACCGGGAGATATCAAGTGGAAGAGGGCTTGGCATTTATTGTAAAAACACGTAAATCTATTTAACAGATTAAATAACATCATGGGAATTTAAGGGTATTGAAATTGAAGAGGAATCCTTGTACAACTAATTCAAAGTGAGTTGTTAACAGATCTTGATTCCAATGAAATCATTAGAATCGATGAAAGATGGATAACATGAAGACATTAATGGAATGAATTTTAGAGGACTATTATACCTTGATTATGTTCTCATACCCTTATTCTCTTTGTATGATCACTTATGGTCTTCAATTGATACCTAAAATGATTACCCTCTTTGAGAATCTGATCACACCCCTTATTGTTCTTCGATTTCCAGGTTATGATGAATGGTATTAGGTAAGACGAGTCTATAATTCTATTATATGTGAAGAATTTTTGTTGAATATTTAATATATTATTTATATATATGTTAAATATAGACCTAATTACTAGATATGGAAAACCCTTATAGATTTTTGGAATATATTATTTTTATATATATTGAATATTCACATAAAAGGATGTAATATTTATTAAATTAATGCTCAAGTCACCACAATTTTAAGGTTTTGAAGTTTATTAATGGAATATCAAAGTTTATTTTGGTGAAAAGGTTATTGTTACACACAAGTTAAAGCCATTTAAATATATTAAAAGAAGATTATTGATAGTCAAAGGTGCTTCATACTATTTGGGTGTTGTTCTCATTTGGGGTTATGTACTGGTTAAGTTGTGTGAAAATTAGTTAATTTCACAATACTCAGTTTTATGCAAGTCATTATATTATTTATAGTCGGCGTTAAAGAAGTTGATTTATATGAATGATACACTGTAAAACTTGGACCATGAAAAATTACATGAAGGTAGTGGTTCTCTAATAAATGCCATCTAACCCCCCTCAATAGAAATTAACAAAGATTTAGAGATGGATTAGAGGATCTCTCATCATGAAAGTATCGTATGAGTGAACATACTTACATGAATTTGAATTGAGTGGATATATCTTGGAGAATACATTAGTGTGAATAGAATTTATGTGTGATACTCGAGTGAACATACCATTGTGAAAGGATATTATGTGAAGGATATTCATTAATCCTTTTATATATGAAGGGAATTTGATGAACATTGTTTCTTGAATAGACCATATTGAAATAATTAGGTAGAACCTACTTGAGTGAAAATACCTTGTTAAATGTAGTTACACAAACAAACTTGAGAGAGCTCAGTTAGAAAAATCTAGTTCAATGATGGAAATTACAAAAACAGTAATTGATTAATGTTTTTTCAGTACACCCCATTGAAATTTTCCTATGTGAAAGGAATTATTTCAACAAATAATTATTTGTGGATGTTCATGAGATAGTAAATTACCTTGGAGCATCATAATCAAGACTTCATGGTGTAAAACAACTGTTAGAGTTTGAAATTGTGAATATTGTTAGTGCATGGTATTGTTAGATTTTATCTTTATTATATATTATCATATATATTTTGATAAATTAAATAATATATTTGAGGATTAATAAAGTTACATAATTCTATGATCGTATCAAAATTATTTATTTTTGGGTTTTATATTTCATTAATTTTTTTGGTTGAAAATTATTTTTTAGAATGATGTTGACATTTATAGATTTATTCTATTTATTATGATTTATCTATATTTCATATTCAATGTTGATAAAGATCATATATATTAGGGAAATCATGTATGTTCTAAAATTTTAAAATTTTTATATGTTTGAAATGATTATTAAAAAAAATCCTTAAACAATTTAAAAACATACTTATAAATATTTTAAATCATCTTTATCATGTTTTAAATAATATTTTTGAAGATTTAAAGATATCATTTTTAAGTTTCAAAACATCCTTATAGATATTTTAAATCATCTGTATGAATATTTTAAATCATACTTATGAATATTTCAAATCATCCTTAGGGTATTTTCAATCATTAATAAAATGTTTCAAACCAACCTTACAATGTTTTATAAATAATTATAATAATATTTTTGAACCATATAAGGATAAGGAACCTTATGATGAATAAACCTTATCATAATTAAACATTATGTTGATATTAAACCTTATAAATATATTTAACATTATGATGAATGACCCTTATGAATATTATTAAACATTATAAATATTTTTAAAATAAATTTATATATAATATGAAATAAACCTTACAATCTTTAATAATAACCTAGGGAACATCAGTTATCACCTTGAGTTGTTTTAATATGAACCTTACAAAGTATACTATGAAATATAATAAATATTATTTTAACATATCTCAATCCCTATAGACATTTTTGTGGATTTTAGTCTAGGATGAATACATGTATTTTCAACTGATTCATTATGAAACTTAGATGGATTTATGCTCTATGTTCCATAGGTATGGTAATTCATTTAAAGGCTATCACAAGAGGACCATGTGATTTATGTTGGAGGAGAAATCAATATTTCCCATTTTTTGATTCAAATTTTTAAACCAATGCTATAATGATATCACTTTGTGAGGGTGGATATTTTTTGAATTTTTGTTCTCTTTTGGAATGTGGGAATCCCCTCAATGAGATGTAGTGGGTGAGTTATTTTTCTACCCCATGTTCTTCCATATATTGTGCAAATCATTCTCTTCTATAGATGGATGAGATATGAAAATAGGGAGACATTAGTCTGATTACAACATAGATGTTGTATACATATCTACCCCATAAAGGGTGATTTTACCTTAATGGTTGTAAAAATACCCCAGTAGACCTTACAAGGATTGAAGTTTGTTCTTATGCATCTTCAGTCTCAACAATTTCTGTCGGACCTAATTGACCTGCTCCACAAGGGGAGGTTTAGAAAGAGTTTGTTAATTTGGAGATGTATCCATTTACCACTAGATCCATTATTTCAATATATAATTCCCTAAAGGCTTTAGTTTCTTAAGACTTTGTAGGTATATTTGTGGATATAGGTATAATGGATTTCAATTATTCCGAACACACTAACGGTGAATCTCTGGTTTTACAATATTGTAGACTAGTTTCACAGAAAGTAGCGGGCATAATAATACTCCACTATCCAAAATATGGAGTTTCATATAGTATAATCCTTTAAAACCGGGTTTAGATTTGATAAAAACATGTGTGTGTCAGTAAGATTAAGGGTTGTAAGAGATTAATGTCTAGAAAGAAGAAGAATGCGGATTAGTCTTCTACGTCAAAGTTAGATCAAATTTTTATAGTGGAATCTATAGGAACAAAGACCATTTCATCTAAAAATGGGTCATTGGCCTCATCTAATTATAAAAATGAGAATAAAACTAAATTGTTTTATTAGTAGATATAGTAATGGAGAAAAGGGTAAAAACACCTTGATTTTATTATTTTACTAGTCATTCCCTCGATAAAAATAAGGGGGTTTCTCTTTCCTCTAAGGGGAAGAAATCGTGGAGACAGAGACACTACTCTAATCTTTTAATACATATAAAGACCAGGTTTGTAGAGAAGGAATATGTATTAAAAGAGAATGGGAATTTAAAGTTAGATAGACCTGAGAAAGTAATATGACCCAATATGACTAGAGGTCCAGTGGAAGGTCATCAACATGTGGAATTCCTCCCCCACTATTCATAGAGAAATTGATATCCATGTATAATAACTTTAGTAATGATAAATAGAAATAACCAAACATGAAAAATATTTAGGGTATTGAGTGGTCATTAAAAGATAAGGCCAAGGTGATTGGGATAATGTAGACAAAAGTCTTCAAAAAATACATATTTTTATGGTTTTCCTCCCATTTTGAATTGTTTTTCTAAAATTGGATGGTATCTCTTTTACATTTAATGATTTGGTTAATTTTTTATCATTATATTCAGATCAATTTAAGGCTATATATAATAGGATATAACTCATGATTTCAAATCATTGTATTAGAAATACATGTCTATCTCGAGTATGATCAATGGTATTGAATGGTGACTTATATTTATTCATTTTTTTCTTACTCAGTAAGGTGTTGAAGGTGGGGGCTTCTTGTTGTTTCTTTAGAATTGTGTGTCAACCTCTACATTTTGTGATAATATTATTCTTTTGATGACTTGGTTCCTAGTGTCAAGTGTGTGTGTTCCCATTAAAACCTTTTAAATTGGATTTTAGATAAATAAAATTACATATTATTTGTTAAATATTATTTTATGTCATAGAGTATTCTATTGGTTTATTTCTAAAAATATACTTCATTCATTTTTTTTCTTGACATGTTCAAAACTCTTACTGTGAGATTTATGAACTAATTTGAACCATCAAGGGACTTCTCATTATTTAAAAAACTCAATTGATCTAACTATTTATTAGGAATTAAGAAAAATAAAGAATTAAATCATTGGATATTGTTATATAAGTAGAGAAAAATCAAATAAATGAATAGAATTTTTTTTAATGTATACTGCAACTTTGTATTTAGAATTGAACATTTTCAATCATGCTGGTCTACTTTTTTTATCATTTAGAGGATCCACATCATGATAAAATGCATTTCTCAACATGATCAAAGTAGAACCATATATTCAAAATTATCCATTTATTTTTGTTATTTGGTCACTGAGTTTTATTTATTATCATTGTCTTTTATTTTTAAACCATATATAGTTTATTATTTTACTATAAAAACACTTCTTGTATCGATTACTCCTCCATTATAAAAAGTTCATTTTTTTATTCTTACTCTAACTGTAAATGATAGGTCTGTATGTTTGTGTTATTTTTGAACAAAATTTTGTTTTATATTGGTTTTTCAATCCCATTAAAATATCAATTTTAGGTTTTTTTTCCTTGGACCACATAAAATAATGTTTTAATTGTTTGAAACAAGGATTTCTGTAACTAGAAATAATATTTTTTTAGTTTTTGTTTGTATTCCACAATAGGATTGATCAAGGAGTTTGCAATGCAAGTGATATTATGGTGAAGTTGGCAATAATTTTGAAGGTGGCATCATTTCTAAGTATTTTATAAATTTTGATGGAGCTCAAAATCATGAAGAGGGAGAAAGATTCACGAAAGGTGGTTTACTTGGACTAATCTTCTCAAATATGGTAAAGTAATTGATTTCATTAATATTGGATTTTCTAGATGGAATAGAGATTCTTAAAAGAATATGGTGTTGTGAATATTTGAAGGATCATGAATGCATGATGGTTTTGAAGGTTTGTGAATTTTTGATGGAATGAAATGAAATATAAGTGATTACAGGAAGCTTTATTAAGGGGAAAATTTCATAGAAGCATTAAGAATACAAAGAGATTATCAAGCATGAATGTTGAGTTTTGTAAAAAGGCTGTGGTGAGATCAAATTATATAGGAAAGGAAAAGTATATAACTATGAGTAAACACACATCATTTTAAAAATGAAGATAATTAGAGACGATTCTGAATCACTATGATTTCATGATGGATGGTAGCTTCATGAACCATGAATTCCTTTTGAGTTTGAGCATTACACAAAGAGTTCATAAGCGTTAACTAATGATATTTATTTTTAGAAAATAGATTTACATAAAGAATGAGAGTTTCATTAAAACATAGTGTTCCATGAAGGTTGTGTGATTCATGAAGGTTGTGATCTTTGTGAAGTTCTATGGGTTCATCAAAGTTGGAATTTAATTGAAACATAAAGGGGTTTTGGGAAGTCTGGGAGATTTGAGAAAAGTAGTGTTGAACATATGTTTTAATTGAAAAGTGCATTAAAAGGCATCAATTTAGGACTATGGTACATGCAGAGTCTCATTCTAATTAGGTTCAAAGACTTTAATGCCCAATCTAAATAAGAAGACTTCAAGTAGTTAAACTAAGTAAGACTTTACTCATGGTAGTGAGCTAGGGAGAGTTGATGGAAGGGTTCAGTGGGAGGTAGTGTGTTATCCCTATAATTTTTTATATGTAGTTTTCCTAGAATAGTGTGTCCATGTATAATCTTTTATACTTCACAATAACTAGTAAATCATAGTGTATTTAAGTATGACCATAACACTATCGAAATATTCTACATAGATTAGCCTATAATGGTGAACCACGTAAAACTAATATATTGTCTCTCTATATATAAACGTTTCATAACTAAATGATTCCATCTGATAAGTTATCAAAGTTCATACCAGCATGGGAATAAGATCCGTCAGTTTAAAAAAATTAATATCTTGACTCATCCCTCCCTTCTCAGAGTGTTCTATGGTCCTTCAAGTGGTATCACAAAATATATGTTTTTTGGTGTTAAATATGTCCTATGTTGTTTTTATGGAAAAATATATGAATGTTAAGATAGTACCTCTCATTAATAGAAGAAACTCCTAGATTTTAAAGAATAGGATAAGATCTCATATTTGATCCCTTGGGATGGAAGATCACTTTTTCATAGCACAATAGATTAAGGTTAGTGATGATACAAGCATCTTTATGACTGATATAGATATAAAAATGATTGATATAGATTCCAAAGCACAAAATTACTTTACTAAAACTCTATCTAATAAAATCTAGTTGAAGGCGATGAGTTTCCCATTAGCAAAGTCCCTATGAGAGAAATTGTAAAATATATATGAAGGTGATAAAAAAGTGTATTAGTACAAACTCAATATTATTAACAAAATGTTTGATTATCTGAAAATACATCAAGATAAAAATGAAGATAACTATTTTGAATGAATTAATAAAGTTGTTAGAGAAATTCAAGGAATTGGTGAAGAAATTAAATATATTAACATTTTAAAGAAAATTCTAAGGAGGATTCCACCAATGTAAAATCTAAAAGTTACTACCCTTGAGGAAAGTGAACTATTTATACATTATGTTGATTATCTAGTAATAAGTATGGTGGATTATGGAATAAGAGTCAAACCAGAAGAAGTATAAATTTGGACAAGAAAAGATAATCCTTCAAATCCATTGAATATATTGAAATTTCCAAAGTTAGTGATGATAGAGATAATGTGGATGGTGAATTTATTTCTCTTGTTGCTAGGAAATTCAAGTGAGGAAAAGGGATATTTGAAGGAAAGCTTCACTTTGACTTTTTTTGATGTGTTTATGTAGGGAACATTGGTGCATGATGCCCATGTAAATTTGATGATAAAGAAATTGAATTAGAAATAATGAAGAATCCTCTGAAGAGGTTCCCAAATAAGATAGACTTAAAATCAGGTAAGAAATTACAGATAAAGAGAATCTTCTAAAAAGAAGAACAAGAAGATAATTAATTTTGGGAGGATGTAGAACTAGCGTTTAATACTGAACCCAAAGCATCCATGATGGATACGTTTGAAAATGATGATCATATAAAAGATCAATGTAATCAATCGATTGGTGTTGTTGATATCAAGGTAGAACATTAGGGTTTTATAGATGATATTGATATTAAAATAAAGAAAAATGGATATATGGGATTTATTATGAAATATACATTAGAGTTTGTTGATTGACTTAAAGTAGAAATTTATTGAATGGAAGGAAAAGAAGAAAAACATTTAACAACTCTTGAAAGCTCCAAATAAATTTTGAAATTTAAACCTAATATTGAAGAATGGGAAAAAGTCATAGATGATATTACTTTGATACGGGAAGAAAAGGCTAAAATAGTTGAGGGACTTGAAGAAGAAGATTTTAATTTAAGAAGTAAACTGAAAAATGATTTGATATCAAGGGAGATGAAGAAGAAATTATATCTTATAAGAATTTTAGATACAGACCTGTTAGAATTAGATAAACATGGTTGGGAATGAGTATATATGACCTTGAATGATCAGAGATCCACATTTTTGGGAATCGTGGAATTGGATGTGAGGCAGAAACATTAAAATATTGAAATGGGATTAGCCAAAATAAATGGAATCATAAAGTTTCTCATATCACAAAGGTTATTGATCTCCCAAAAAGAAAGATTCAAACCAAATAAAAAATAGTATTGAAAATAATCCTCAAGTATCCAGAGGAGATATCATGTCAAATACCTTTACAAAATAAGGGGACATACAGAGGAATGGAAGTGAGGAGATATTCTCCCTTATGAAATTTCAATTATGTGGCTTTCTAGGCCATACCATGTCTTACTGTAAAGAGTCAATGATCTATCTGAATAGGGAAGAACATAGAAGTTAGCAAAGGATAATGTGACCATATACTTCATCATATAGATGAAATAGTTTTTAGGGGTATTCTTACACAATTATATCTATTTCCATAACATTATTCATTGCATGAAGAGGAATAAAGAGAATAATACCAACAAAATTATAGAAAATTCAATACCCATAAACCTAGTAGAGTTACTCCTTAAAATATGTATTATCCTATGGAAGAATAATATGAGTATAATTAACCCATGCATATTGAAAAGACATTTGAAAATCAATCATTATCCTCTAGTATATCAAGTATCTCATTGAAAGAAAATAAGAATACCGAGAAATCCAATCTTATAGAAATATCTATCAATGCTACAAACAACAGTAGAAACTAGATTTCTGACAGTGGATAGTCATATCATATGATAAAAATTCATATTTATTGAATAATTTTAAGAAGGGAGTTAATGTAATCATTAGGTTTGGAAACGATAATGCTTTAAATATCAAAGGCAGTGGAAATACAAAACTAGAAAATGATGGTCTAAGGAAAGATAAATTTCTGTACATATACTATTTGCGTCACAATCTCCTGTGAGTGAGTCAACTGTTTGAATAAGGACTAGTAGTGACTTTTAATCAGAATGGGTGCACTATCAAATGAAAGACAAGTCACTGTCTCATTAAAGGATGCAAAATATATGGAAATTTATACTTGGTGATTTTAATGAGAACACTTTTTATATTAAAATTTAAGAAGAAAAAAACTTTTGGGAATGGGGGTTAGGTCACATTAATCAGTAGATCATGGAATACATATCTAATAATAAGGCGTTTATTGATTTTCCCAATCTAAATCATGATTATGAAAATAAATGTGATGCATGAATGCAAGGAATGATAGTTGGGAGTTCATAACAACCCAAGAGAAAAATAAAAATTATTATGATTGTTCTCATCCATTCATATATAAATGGTCCAATCTAAGTGGCTAAAATAGATAGAGAAAATCATTTCATTAAATTTATTGATGATTATAGTTGAGTGGATTGTATAGTTTTTTTTTTCAAAAAGGTAACAACATGTTCTTGATTTCATGAAGACTTATCATCAAAGAGATAATAATGAAATTGACCACACAATAAGTATTGAACGATCTGGAAATGGAGGAGAATACACATCCATTGAATTTGAAAATTGATTAAAAAAAGGGACATAGAATGAGTTATCTACATTGAGAACACTACAAAAAATGGGGTAATTCAACATAGAAATCCCTAAGTTAACAATATAGATAGAACTATGTTGATTTAGAGTCATGTTTCTTATCATTATTGGAAATAGGTTGTTAAAGTATCAGTGTATACTTAATATCAAAAATAGATTTTTATAGGAGAAACCATGACACCATATAATATATGGTATGAAAGGAGGCCCTCTCTGAATTATTTTCATGTTTTTATAAGTTAATTTTTAATATCAAGCAAAGAAGAAAATCAAGGAGATTATATTGATCCTATAGATGATGGAATATTCATTGGTTATTCATTGAAGAGTAAAGCCTAAAAATGTTAAAATAATCATATTAGATAGATTTTGGAAAGCAATTCGGTTAATATCATTGAGGAAAAAACCATAAATACCTCAAGGAGCTCATATGTTGATATGATTTAAGATAAAGGAGAATGTGGACAATGGATAAATTCAAATAAGGAAATAGTGGAAGGCATTCAAAGAATTTAGAGATCATAAAATGATGATGATTTAGAAAAAGAATCAGAAGAGGAAACCATTGCTGAAGAAAATTTATTATAACCTCATAGGTGGAATTAATGAGAATAAATTGATCAATCCAACATCATTGGAGATTGGAATGCACCTAAAAAGACAATGATAATTATGAATGAATCACATTCTTCCTTCCTATCAAATGTGGAACCAAACTCATTTGAAGAAGCAGTGAAGGCTGAATCATGGGTGAAGTCCATGAATGAAGAACCAGATCATATTGATAAGAACTGAACATGGGATCTTATTATTAGAAACCTTAAAATCAAAATGTGATTGGAACAAAGTAGATCTTTAAAAATAAATTCAATGAGCATGGAAATGTGATTAGAAACAAGGAATGCTTGGTGTGTAAAATCAATGAATAGATTGAAGTAATTGATGTTGGAGAAACATTTTCTCCCATAGATGGATTGGAGGTGACTAGGCTCTTCCATTCCATAAAAATTCCAAAAGGTTAAAAAGTTTATTATATGGATGTAAAACATGAAATTATTAAATGGGGTTCTTTAAGAATAAATCTACATCAAAAAACCAATGGGATTACTAATTATAAATTCCAATATAAAGGTTTGTAGATTAAATAAGGATATTTATGTTCCAAAGAAGGCACCATGAGTGTAATATTATTAATTGGATGCATATTTGAAAAAATATATAATTTAATATATTAGGTGTCAGCAATAATCTCCATGTGAATAATTATTAGAAAGATTCATTAATGGTTGTTGTGTATGTGGATGAATTTTTTTTTGGTGGAGGCAAATAGGGATCAGTGGAAGAAATTTCTAATCACATGAAATCTGAAATTGAAATTTCCCTGATTGGTCAAATCACATAATTTTTAGGAATATAGGTAGTTTAAAAGAAGAATTTAACCATCATTTATAAGGCAAAATATGCAAGAGAGCTACTCAATAAATTTAACATATCTGACTCTAATCTAATGTCAACTCCGTTTGAGGTTAGGATGAAACAAGGAAATCATAAATATGGGAAATATTTGGATCCCAACATTTACATGGGGGTTGTGGGAAGATTATTATACTTGACTGCAACATGGCCATATGCAATCATTGCAACATGCTTACCTACTCACTTGTAAATTAATCCAAAAGAATAGAATTTTTGTTTTGTTAAAAGAATCATGATGTTTATTTAATGTAATATAAATGTTTTACTTATAAATTTTAGTAGAAATAGATAGTTAATTATTGTAATTTTCTAATACTGACCAAGCTAGAAATGAGGTTGATAGAAAGTCCATAGGTGGTGGTGCATTCTTCATTGGGAAAAAAATGTGTGGGTTGGTTGAACAAGAAATTGGAAATCACTTCTCTTAGTATGGATAAATTAGAGTATATCTATGTAACATAGTCTTTAACTCAGCTACTATGGATGAATAAAAAACATACTAAAATTGATAATGAGGTGAAGTAGCTGATATTGATACACTTTGAAAAATATAACATAATCAATCTTTTGAAGAATCAGGTTCATCTCGCTCGTACCAAAAATATTGATATCATATATCACTTGATAAAATAAAAATATAAACTTGGTGTGATTAAAATGGAACATGTTGGAATTGATGACCAAGTGGATGAAATTATAATAAAGACTTTGGAAACACCAATGTTCCAGAAACATCGGTTGAACCTTAGTATTGAGCCACCTCCAATTGCATGAGCAGGTTATGGTGTTTCCCCTATCCCCATTGGTGTTAACTATTTTAATATGTTTGTGGATGTGATATAGGTATAAGGGGAAGATGCAATCTAGTGGGAATTTGTTAACAATAAAAGAAAGAATACAATTTCTTTGGGTTTATTTCTAAAGGGAGAGATAAGTGGAATTCAATGAGATGGATTTGGTAGGGTGGTCCCTCGAGGCATGAGACTCTCTTTTTTCCCTCCTATTTTCTACATCAATATTTTTCCAAATAGACTTAGAGTTATGGATGAGCTATTTCAATCCTATTGGTTTATTGATTGAGGCTGGTGTTTTTTGAATTTTTTATAGATTTATAACAAAATAAAAGGGAAATAGTATTAAAACTAAGGATTTTGATAACTAAAAATGGTTTTTTTTATGTTCTTTGTTAATCCACCCTAGTGTGGATCATATAGATCGCAAGGAAAGTAATATAATGGCGCATATGTATTCAGTATTGATGGTGGTGTCATTTTCCAATGTTTTCAAAAAAATTTGGAGCTCAAAATTAGAAGGAAGGATAATGATTAGTGAAAGGTGATTTTTTTGAGAATGAATCAGCTAAAATATGGTAAATGAAGGGATTTCATTAATATTAATGTTTCTAAATGGTATGGATATTTGTAAAGAAATATGGTGTTATGAAGGTTTTATGTTCATGAAAGTGCAACGGGTTTGAAGGTTCGTGAATGTGTGATGTGATGTTGGTAGTACTATATAATGACAAGAAGCTTCATGAGTTGATAAAATCTCATGGGAGCTTCATGAAGACATGGAGCTTTGAGAGCATGAATGTGTATGTTTGTGAAATGGTTTTGGTGATATTGAAATCTTTGTGACATTTAATGTCTATAAATAGATGGCCACACAAATCATTTTACTCATCAAGTGAATTGGAGAAAAGGATGAATGACTCTGAATTCATAAATGATGGAAGTTTCATGAATCATGAATTATTTAAAATCTTGAGATTTAAGAAAATACTTTTTATGTATTAAATAATTACAACTATTTTTAGAAATGGAATTTTCATGAAGACTTGGAGGTTCATGAAGACTAAGAGTTTTGTGAAGGCTGTGTTCTTCATGATGGTCTGGACCGTCACAAAGGTGTACGAGTTCATGAAAGTTGGAATTTATTTAAAAAATAAATTAAGCTTCTCAAAAACTAAGAGATTAAAGAACATTATTTTTGAACATCTAGTTTATGTGAACTGTGCCTTGAAGGGTGTCAACTCAGGACTATGGTGTAAGAAGAGTATCATGATAATCCGGGATAAAGACTTGAATACCTAATCAACTGAAGAAACTTTTAAGTTATTAAATTGTGTATGAATTCACAAAAGGTAGAGAGATAGGAGGATTCTATATAAGTGTTCCAAGGGAGGTAGTGTGATATCTCTATAATTCTTTTAAAAGTAGTGTTCCTATCACTAATAGACTATTTATGATCTTTTTCACACCATAATAACTGGTGAAGATTAGTGGATTTAGGTATGGCCAATAGACTCTCAACATATACTACATAGAATATGCCTTAGTGTTAAAAAAAGAAAGACCATTTTGTTTTATCTCTTCATATGAAGGTTTCATAACTATATGATTCCATAAGAAAGGTTTTACAAGTTCCTACTAACATGGGATAAAGATCGATCACTTTAAAAGAAAATGTTGACACCCTGATTCACCCCTCCCATCTCATGGTTCTATAGAGTTCTATAATATTTGATCTATGACTCTCATATAAAAGCATGGTTATTGGATTTCATTTAACTTTATATATATATAAAAGTGAAGAGTAGATGTTGATATCTTTGATTTGAAAAACTATAAAAATTTTAACTTTCTTTTTAGATTTTATTTCTACTTCATATGTATTAGGACATGTTATTAAACATGAATTTTCTTTTAAGTTTAAACTAATTTAAAAATTCTATTTAGTCTCAAAATAGTCAATTCACCCTCTAACCATCTAAATATATCAACCTAGAAAAAATTTAGTATTTAATCCATACCATTAAATAATTGATCTACATTGATATTACATTGAAAGGATAATTTTGATTTGTTTACATATAATTTTTCATCATCATATTTTTTTCCTACTAACTATTATTTGAGACCTCACAGTCGAAGGAAAATATCATTATTGAGATGTCAAGTTTATGCTCAGTTGATGTCAGGATTCCTCAATGACCACCATATTTAAATGGAAATTACAATGGATACTAGAAATATAAAATGAAATATTACCTCAAACACAAAAGCAGTGACCACTATACTACAGTGGTAAAACATTTGAGAAATCATAATTCTAACCCTAATTAATTAAATTTTAATGATGAGGTAAAATATGTTCTTAATCACAATGTTAAGAATAATTTCAATTTTTTATAGGTGAAAGTGTATTTAGTCAAGTTATAAGCATGAAAAATTAAACAAGATATATAAATAATTTTTGAGGTTACTCAATATAAAATAAGAAATATAAAGAGAAGAAAACACGGAATGATAAGAGTTAATATCATGATTTCAATATAGAAGAGATGAATTTGTTATTCATATGTTTCCAAGATTCCCAAATATTATTAATGTAATGAGTGAAATTGTTGAATTCTTGGATGATATAGTTCAAGTTGAAAGATTATTGAGACCACTACCTAATAAACAATATGGAAATTAGGTTTACATTGTTGAAATTAAGTATTTAGAAGAGTACACACCAGATAAACTCATTGTATTAATCCTAATATATGAAATCGAGTACAAGAACATTGCTTATGGGGAGACCATAAAAAATAATGAGATTGAATTTATATCCAAAAAAATTGTTTAATCTGACTCTTTTGAATATGATATATAGCGTAATGAAAAACATGGAGTGGTTCATCCAATAAAATGTGTATATCAAAAATAAAAATAAATAAAGATTTCAAAAGGATAGTCTAAAAGTGAAATACTATGTATGAACAAAAAGGAAATAATAAATGTTACTCAAGTTTTTAAAATGATGATTTAGAATTAACTTATCTTCAATTCAAATTCAATGTCCATATAAACCAATATTTACTAAAATTGAAGCTTGAGTTAAAAAAGTAATTAGAAAAAAATAGAGAAAAACATTATTATATAAATGTAGATTAAAAAATGAATTATATCTAAGTGATGAATAGTAAAATGAAAAGGATTCGGTAAAAATTTGTTTAATGGATAATATAAATGAGGATATTAGTGATTCTGTTTCTAATTTATACTAATATTAAATATTTAAAAAATATAGTGTTTTTGAACTAAATAAAGAAATGGAAAATGAAAAAGATATAAATTATGGAATAGTGAGATGTATAAATAATTAATAATTAGATAATAAGATAATTTTTATTGAAAATAAAACTTTTGATCAAGAAAAAACACTCAAAAGTACCACATTTTTTTCTGATGAAAAAGTTTAGGATGACCTGAAAATTTTTCAAAAGGAGAATGAAAACCTTATGAATATATTTATTTTTTTGAAGGATAAATTATCTAATTTTTTCAAGGAATAGAAAGATATAATAAAATTATGGTCATGATAAATTTAGTAAAAAATTGGTGTTGGTTATAATAAACAACTGCCTAAGATGTATAATATTTTCTTTGTTAAAAGTTCTAAGATAATTATATCAATTATAAAATGTTTTTGTTTTAAAATGAAAGGATATTATACAAGTGAATGTTCATATATATTTATACAATATTTTAGAAATAAAAAATTATTTTTTATAAAAAAATTATCTTTAATATTACCCTACAATAACTATTTAATGGTAATTTGGGGGTTAAATAATTAATTTACTAATCTCATGGGATCTAAAGTAGCAATGGTATAAAGTCTATTTTCTAAAATATTTTTTTTAAAACCCTTATAAGCCACAATGATGACATTCTGTACGTTGATAGTGGATTATCTAGACATGTGACTAGGGAACCATCAAACTTCTTATCTTATAATAAATGTGATGGAGACGCTATTACCTTAGAGAAACCTTAGGAGGCATGGTGAATGGATTTATGGAACACATTGTTTTTTTATATTATTCTTAAAGTATTATATATTTAAGATATTATATATAATAGAATTAATATTTCACTATTATTTGATGCCTGTTGGTTTTAGAAATTTGAAAATGTTAAATTCAATATTTTGAAGAATGATTCTATACTGTTTTATACTAAAAAACTTAATAATTATAATTTTGATTTTACTGAGCTAATAATTCCAAATTTTATGTTTATTAATATTGTATAGATATGTTATGTTTTATGTAATGGGATACTTGGACATGAAAAATTAACATTTCTGTATAAGGCCTCAAAACATTAAATTGTTATGTATTTGTATGAACTAAAGGTGGGAAAATACCACTTTTATGATTCGTGCATGAAATGAAAGGAAAAAAAAGAAAACATAAAATCTAATAAATATTTTAAAATATTAAGACCCCTTGAACATATTAATTTACATTTATTTTGAACTACTCAAACTTTTAGTTTATATGTTAAAAAATGTACATTTTTTATTGATGATGGTTTCAGTAGATTTATTTGGATTTATTTTTTATCACATAAAAACAAAACCCTTTAATTGGTTTCTATTTTTTGAAAAATATTTTAAAAGGAAACATGTTGTTTAATTATTTCTATTATAAGTAATATTGGTGGAAAAATATTAATTAAATAAATTGAAAAAAAATTATGAAAAAATGGATATTTTCATAATTTATATGCACCATGATCACCAAAGAATAATTGAGCAGTACAAAGAAGGAATAAAACCATTCAAGAAACAGCTAGGTATATGTTAAATGAATTTATTCTACCTAAATATTTTTTGGTAGAGTAAATAAATTATTATAGTTTATTTATAATAGTATTTAAATTAGAGATATACTTATGAAATCTATTGTGAATTATGGAAAGTAATGAAACCTAAAATTGTATTTTTTAGTGTTTCTTTATAGTAATGTTTTTATTTTAAATACTAATGATTACATTTATAAATTTCATTTTAAATTAAATGAATGATTTTTCAAAGTTTGTTCTGATTTTAGCAAAGATTATATAGTTTATAATAAAATAGTTCCTATTTTTGGAGAATCTATTAACAAAAAATTTAGCAAGAGTGAATTAAACAAAAATAATATTGATTTAGAACATATCGAAGAATATTTTTAATAATTTGACTTTCATAAAAAATTAAATCGAGATGAATTTTTAAATATTTAATAAGGAAACACTCATTAATGAAATTATAATACATTAAAATATCATCATATTTAAATAATTCTTAGATATTCAAATTATATTGTGAAAATAATAAATTCACTAAGGATATTTAATGCTCAAAAATATTTTATTTAAAACTTTTTATCTAATTATTTTTTAGAAGAATTAAAATGTTATAATTTGATTTTATCTATATATGAATAACTTAATAAATATTCTAGAAACAATGTTTGGAATTTACTTGTACTTCCTAATAATTTACAGATTGTTTGAACTAAGTTGATTTCCATAAATAGAATATATGAGTCTGGTAAGATTATTATAAATAAAACAATATTTGTTACATAATTATTTCTTCTAGAAGAAATAATTTATTATAATTATAATTTTACACTACATAATAGTTAATATTTGGTTTTAAATTTATTTACTTATGCTTCTTTATAAGGTTTTAAAATTTACCAAATGGGGATCAAAAGTTTATTTTTAAAAGGATTAATTTTTTAAGAAGATTATTTTATAAAACCTTAAGTTTTGAACATTAAAAATATCCTAACCATGTTATAAAAGATTTTAAATCCTATAATAGACTTATGTAAGCTCCTAAAGCTTGTTTTGAAATAATATTTCAATTTTTGTTAAAGAAATGTTCTATGAAATAAAAGTTTTATCCTATTTTTTTTGTTAAGAATGTTTCTAAATAAATTTTTGTTATAAATTTTTTATTCATGATACTATATTTGGATCTTCTAGTGAACTAATTTGTATATAATTTTTCGATTTGTGGACTAGTGAATTTTATATGAGTCTAATGGAAGAATTAAAATATTCTTTGGTCTTTTGATTTAACAAATAAATGATGTAATATTCTTAAATAAATATAAGTATGCTAAATAATTGGATACCATATTTTGTATTTATTTTGGTAAAATTTTAAGGAACCCAATGCGTATTTTATGCGAACTAGATTGTCATGTAACTGGTAAATCAATTTATATAAAAATGTATAATGGTGTGATAGGAAATATAATTCATCTAACTGCTAGTAAACCTAATTTAGTGTTTAGTGTCTATATGTGTGCTATATTTATTTATTACCCTTATATGACTCATTTGAAAGCTATAAATTAATTATTAAATATGTAAAAGTTTCTATTAATCATTGTTTTTTAACTTGTATAAATCTATTTTCTTTTAATTAGTTACTCTAATTTGGGTTTTGGTGGTTTTTGAATTGATAAAAAATATAATTCATGTATATTTCATCCTTAAATAGAGTATTTAATTTCACATATTATAAGAAAATGTTATTTTTTCTTTTTATATGAACTTTATGAGCATATAAAAATTGGAAATTGGTGTAATTACTAACTTGGGTTTCATCATTTTAAATTTCAAATCCATGAGTACACGACAAAACATGAATAATAAATATTATTTGTTTGATAAATAAAAAATATTATATTTAATGTAATTTGAATACATATTTATTTTAATATTTTCATAACAAAAAATATTCATTAACAAATGTTAATGTTTACCTTGTGAATAAAAATTTAAATAAATAATCTGTTGGATGATATTGTGAAGAAATATTTATTTAAATATTCAACTCATGTATAATTAGTGACAGGATAATTGTTGTTAGTAAATCCTAAATAAATATTAATTCTTAATTTTAAGAACAATATTTATTCAATTTTTAAATAAATATTTTATTTAACTGAGATCGATGGAAAAACTAAGTCTGTGACCCTCTAGGTCTCTTCTATTGTGGTATATGGTAGAATTACCTAAAGTAAAAAATATAATCCTTTAGAAACCCACCAAGGAACCCAATTGGAAGAAGTTAATATCTCAATAAGGAAAAACACATATGAACACTCAGTATTTAATTTAATTACTTTTTCATAATATCTCTAATCAAGTAGGCTGAGTTTGTGCAAAGGCTTAAAGTATGTGGTTTCTTGCATGGGAACACTCCCAACTCTCACATCTAGATCTTCTGGAAGGCAAAAGTTTCAGTGGAATTGATTAATGCGATGGACCAATACCTCTCCACAAGAATAATGATAGGATCCCAATGTTTTTCCTTCTATTATATTTATGAAAAGTGAAATTCCCTAGAGCGAGAGGTCATTTGGAGAGAACTTGATGGCCTTCTCGATGATAAAAGTCCTTGGATTATTGGAGGTGATTTCAACATAGTGGAATCTATAAAGGAGAAACAAGGAGGAGGAGTTTTCCCATGGAGTTCCAGCCAGGCCTTCGTTGATTTTTTTGCTATATCTGGGATGATGGATGTTATCTTTGAGGGAGATCGTTACACCTGGTGCAATAACCAACATGGAGGAAGACACACTTAGTGTCGGCTCGATCGGTGCTAGATGAACCAGGCAGCTCTGTCTCTCTTCCCATATGCTAAATTATCCCATTTTGTTTGTTTCCTGTATGATAATTCTCCGTTGCGTCTTTGTCTAGGATCCAGTACTTAGATAGGAGAGTCCATCTAGTTTTCAAGCTCGCGGATTAAAGAGCCGGGCTTCTATGATGCAGTCAAGGATGCATGGGACTGGCCTCTTTCAGGGAACCCATGGATATCATTTCAAAATAAGTTGAAGAGGCTGAAAAATATTCTTTGAGGGTGGAGAAAGTTGGTTCTTTATCATGACCAGGAGGTGATCGTGATTAGTAAGGAATTGGAACTCTTGGAGGCCCGCCTGGAACAAAGATGGATGATGCCTTATTTCTCAACCTCACGGTTAAGAAGGTTGTCTTTACAGATCTACTTTTAAAGAAGGAGAGGCTGGGGAGAGAGGGATAAAGGTTTATGTGGCTTTGTGAGGGGGACCGAAATACTGGTTTCTTCCATGATTACATCAAAGAAAGGCACCAGCCTCATAGGCCCAATATTATGAGAGGAGATGGATCATACACCAATGATTAGAATGAAGTGGGGAATCTTGACAAGGACATTGTTAAAGATATTCTTGCAAGTCCTAATTCTAATATAAAAAATTATTATCCAAGTGAGGATACATAGATTTTGGAGGACCATCCTAGTTGTGTTCTTATGGATATCGACGAGGGTTTGAGGAGGTCTCTGCAAGAGGATGAAGTGAGAGAGGAGGTGTGGCCTTTGAACTCTGTCAGTGCTCTAGGGTCAGATGGGATACCCGATTCTTTTAACAGTGCTGCATGGGATATTATCAAAGGGGGCTTAGTTGAGAGCTATGCAGGACTTCTTTCAAGGTTGTCATCTTCCGTGCATAGCCAGTACGACCAAGGTGGCTATGATTCCAAATGAAAACAACCCCTATCTTGTTGATCAGTACATGCCGATCAACATGTGAAACTTTCCTTATAAGGTCCTTGCTAGTATTTTCAACAAAAGACTTGCAGTGCACTTAAATGACTGTTTGGCAGCAGAGCAACATGTGTTTATTAAAGGGAGGTCAATTCAGGGTGCTATCGGAGTGGTGCATGAGATGATAAGTGGGGAAATAATAAGGTTTTTGGGAATAACCTATCTACCAAGTTTGACATGAGTAAGGCCTACAATATAATGGAATGAGGTTTCATTCTAAAGGTGTTGACTTGCATGGGTTTCTCAAATTGGACGTGTGATCTACTCTTCTGCTACTCTTTCTTGACGTGGATCTCTACTTCTTTCATGGGTAAAAATTTTGGTTTCTTCAAGGCATGTATATGTTTGAGTAAGGGGGACCCTCTTTCTCCTACTCTTTTTATTTTATCCCAAAATGTGCTAAGATATTTTATCAAGAGGAGCCTGCGCATGGGGAGAATCATTCCTTTTCAGGATAGACATGTGCTGAAGGGAATTTCCCAACTAATGTTTGCAGATGATACCATTTTATTTATCAATGGTAGTAGGAGATCAATGAATGGGATGAATGAGGTTCTTAGGGAATACTATAAATGGAGTGGTCGGGTGGTGAATGGGGATAAAATCCTATTTTCTCTGTTAGAGACCTCTTGGCAAGTAGGGATGCATCTCTGGAATCTAGTTTGTAGATGATGAGAGTCTCTTTCCCCATAGATTATCTTTGTTCCCTAGTGTGTCCATACTCCCTCCGTGTTCATCACTTTGACAAGCTCGTGGGAAATATTATGGGTTGTATTCTCAATTGGAAAAACAGGTTCCTCTCCTTCGGAGGGCGCATCACTTTGGTTAATAGTGTTATAGTTTGCATTCCCATGCACCTCATGTCCACTGTTAAGTCTCCAAACAATGTGATAGAATATTGGAACGATTAATGGTCTCTTTCATTTGGGACAACTATATGGAGAGTAAGCACCACTGGGAATCGGGTAAGTGTTTGGAATGACCTATGTATGAAGGGGAAAAAACATGAGGAGTGTATCCTAAACCATGAAAGGGATGCATGCTAGACTAGAATGGGAGGCAATGGAGGGAAGAAATCCGTAAGGCCAGCTCATGCAAGATAAATACGGCTTGGATTTGTCAGTGCAGAGGTTTAGGCCGTCGAGATCATGAAAGTTGATTCACCCTTACTCATAGTATCTTCTTCCTCATGCGCGATGGCTGGTGGGTAGAGGGGATGTGAGTTTCTGGAAGCATGACTAGGGAGGAGGGACTCTCTGGTTTCCTGACAACACAGTACCTAACATGACTTTCAGAGAAGCCAGTGCGCACCCTGATTTTATCCATGCCATTCTCAATGGAGATTAGCTCACTGATTTTAAGGAGATCGTTCCAAGTGAAGACCCTGAATGGCTCATTTTCATGGGAGCTACATGAGGTGAGTTTTCTCTGAAAGATTTTGGCTGTGTAAGGTGGGACCAAAGTTATGACGATCCATGGGGTGTATCGTTATGGTGCAAGGGGATCTCTGCAATGTTTAATTTTGTGCTATGGAGAGTCTGGTATAATGTTATGCCCACTGATGACAATATACAACACATGGGTATAAATTTGGCATCTAGATGTTAGTGTTTTGTTAATACTCAATAAGAAACAGTGGAGAATTTATTTTTCAACAGTGATTGGGCCCGATGGAGTTGGCAGGCACATGGACATCTCTTCGGATGGCAAGCTTGTGGTGGAAGCCATGAGGAGGTTCTGAACCAGTGGTTTTATGGTGTAGGTGATCATGGTCCAGAGAGGGAAATTCGAGCTATCAATCTTATGGCAGGTTGGTGGATTATTTGGAAGGAAAGGAATGATGTGAGGTATAAGAACTCCTTTGACTCCCATGTAAGCATCAAATTCAGAATGAGGAATATAGTGCTGCATTTAGTTAATTTATGCAAAGGTTTTCATGCTACTCCATCGTTAAGATCTTGTAAAATAGGTGTGGGATTTCAATAGGGGGGATGAGTATAGGACATTGGGTACGTTGGTATCCCTCATGTGTCGGTTTCAAACTCAATACGGATGGGTATCTCCAGGGAGAAATGAGAGGTGGTGGTGTTATTAGAGATTATTGGGGGTCTGTTGTGGTGGCCTTTTCAGCATTTTATAGTAGTGGTGAGGCTCTATAGGCCGAGGCATTGGATATGGACATAGGGCTCGAGACTTGTGATCGAAGGAATATAGTTTTGAGGATGGTGGAGACAGATTCATTGATTCTATTTAATGCTTTATCAGGATGTGGAAGTATCCCTTAGAGCATAGCTTATATTATCCGTAAGTGCAAGAAAATCATGAGCACCGATATGGGTATCTCCCACACATGGTGTGAGGGGAATAAGGTTGTTGGGTTCTTGGCTTCCAAGGCTTCTTCTAGACAAAATGTTTCCCTCTATCTCAACTTAGGTTCCTTCCCTACTGGAGGCTCTATTTTTGTTATCAACGACACTTTGGGTATTCACTACTTCTATCCTCCTTGATGTATCTCCTTTTTTTATGTATCCTAAAGAAATAAAAATGACAATTTTTCAGTTAGATCAACATATTTTCTCAATATATATTTCCTTGAATTCTTGAAAGGAACCTGTCAATCACCAAGGACATGGAAATTTAGTTTGATGGAATCGTTCCAATTAAATTTTATAATGTATAATATTCATTAAATGGAATGAAGAAAAATACTATATTAACATATTCATTAATAAAATATCACTTGTGACACACTCAATATACCCTACCTATCCATGAGCATATATTTTCACAATTTTCATCAATTCCACAAAGTTTTTTACTCATGCAATGAACTAATAACAACCTCATTTCTAATGATCACTACAAACATTCACATATAGGATTTCCAATGATTTTTAAAATATTAATAATTTATATTTGTGGGTATTTCATTATAATATCTTATCTCAAAGTTTACAAACTGTGAACTTTAAGAGATAAAGCCTCATCTACTTATAAGATTCAAGAACCTAACCATGAAATATACAATGTGTCCCATCATATAATGTTTTCTTGAATAATGGAATCATGTTTAATATTATCTTATTATACATTAAATGTTCTCATCATAATGAGGAAATGCTATGACATTTCCAATGCAACAAATACTCTTGGACACTATCACATTAATGTTACATAAAAGAAAAATAAACATGTGATAAAAATTTTATTATTATTAATGTAATTAAATATACAAGTAATATAAAGTATAATGCTGTTGGTTCTAGGTTAAAAACTCCAATGGAATCCTATAGGCACTATATCTGAATGAAAATTACTTTAAATACACTTTATATCACGTTATTCTCTTACATTTACTGAGATATAAGGATTTAGTCAATGGTACTACAGTGTTTTCTTCCATTGAAAATCTAATTAATCTAATGTTTCAACGCTATGAAAAATTCATCAAGAGACGATATTTTTAATTTATGTTACTCATACACTAATTCAACATTGTATCCTTAGAAATATCAAACAATAATGTATTAAAACAATATAGATTTATTAGATCAAAGTTGAAAGGAAGCAAAAAAAGATCTTGGATGAAGGATCATATTCAAATTACGTATTTGGATACATCAGAAGTTGGAATATACTTGAACTTTCCTATAGAATTGGAAAACATATGTTAGTTTGAGCTATTAAATCTCACAGCTCCTCCATTGATAGTAAAGATATATCTTGATTTCCATATCAAAACATCTTTATTTATTTGGAAACTACCATATGTATATCTCACTATGACTGACTACTCATCTTCTCTATTAACTAGGAACATATCCCTAGTCCACCTTAGATAGTTTTAAATAGTCTTTAAATCTATCCAATGGTAGTCACTTATGTAATCTTGATATCCACCTACCATGATCGAGGCACAAGGAAGATCAAACATGGTACATAACATGGAAAATATGAATGAACCTATCACTGCAGAATATGAGATTCTTTTACTCCTCTTTCTCTTTCCATGTGTCTGATGATACATTATCATAAGGATAAGTATGGTATGTGAAATTAGGATACAACCCCACTTGGATTGTTTCATACTAAATCCCAACATCATCATATGAATGTATGTACCTTGAATTAGTCTAAGAAGCCTCTTGGATCTATTAAGATGGATATTGATCTTAGGAATTTATATTGGTTCACCTAATACCATCATGGAGAATCATGTATTCAACCAAATCATGATGGACTATAAGAATGGTATCTTGTTTCTATTTAGTATTATTTCATAAATATATAATTTTAAGAAAAAAATTGCACTCCCCTTAAACCATCTATTGATACAAGGCATGTATTCATTATTTATGAATCTACATTTTCTTAGGGATTTATCAATGAAAATGTTCCATGATATGGATACTTTTGTGAAACTATAAATGTATCTCTAAAATTTTCATACCATCTTGGAACCTTTTGGAGTCACACACCATTTTTATTGGGTTATATATATATATATATATCTTTAAAATCGTTCCTGTTATCGAAAGAAGTGATGACATCTATTTTTCAAATAACTTGATCTTAGTAAATTGTTATATAAAGTATAATTATGATTGATTTCACCACCTAAATTGGTGAAAAGGTTTCATTATAGTCAATATTATGATGTTCATTAAATCCTTTTCAACTAGTTTGGATTTAGATATACAGAATCTACCATTAAAATACAGTTTCTTCTTGAATACCCATTTTAATCATTGGGACTAATATTCACTACATGATATATCGAAATCAATACGTAGTTTTGGTACATGGAATATATTTTGAAATTCATGGCTTCTTGAAATTTGATATATTTTATTCCACTTAATTATTCCCTATAAAACATTGGTTCATTATTAACAACTAATAATTATTCACCATACACAATTACTAGAACACCATATCTTTTTTCTTTAACCTCTTTAATGCTTCAACACCGTACTTGGTCCTCTCAAACATCCTCTTTTACAAAATATTTCCTAATATACTTTAGTGTGAACTCATGTATATCATTATCCTAGAAATCATTTAAATACATCTCAATCCTACTATAACTTTTATAGCTATGATCTTGCTCAAGTAATATTTCTTGTCTTTCCACTATCACCTTTTTATCAAAGGGTTCATATATGTAATACTCTTTAGTTTACTTAAGATATTTTATAAAGATAAACTTAATGCCTCTGGGTGATTTTTTTACCAAAAGGTTCTTTATCAAATGATTTACATCCCCCAACATGTAAATATTACAAAATGGGTTTCTTTCCATACCAGAAATCTAATTGAATTTCATTTTTCCCATTCATTAGCACTCAGATTAATTTTAATGTTATTTTTGCAATGTGTATCCCCAAAATGAAAATGGAAGACTTTTATGACTCATCATTGATTACACATTATCCAACATGAAATGGTTTCATCATTAGCATAAACCATTGCACTATAGTATATAATGAGGGGTGAGTTGATATAAAATTTAAAATTCCTATAGATAATCAATTATCTCTTAGTTTAAACATTCTCCACCATAGACTAAGAAGATTATTTTTCATTATAGGATAGTTCTCAACATAATTCTTGTATTCCATTATTTTAATATGGCTCTAAAGACTGTTTTTATTATCAAATAAAAAACCAATTTATTTATAGGTAAGGGAGACCCATTACATAGCCCATAGGAACAAGGCTATGTGGACCATTAATATAAAACAAAGGCCTAGTGAAGTGCAATGTCTACATAATCCTTATTGAGTCACCAAGAATTACTTATTCCTCCATAAGTATACATATACAAATTCTTATATAATAAAATTATTTTTAAAAGTTATGAAATGTGAGTATTCACCATTTTTTCAATATAAAATGGTCCACAGACATCTGTTTGAACTAATTCAAGAATATTTATAGCACTTTCACACCTAAAAATAAATAGATTTTTAGTCATCTTTCCCTGAAAATAAGAGTGAATTAAACCAAATAGTTCTAGTTTGAAATAATCCAAATACACCTCATAATATTATTTTTCTAATAACTTTTCATTCATATGACATTTTTGGTGATTCCATGATTGGGTGCAATGTGATTCATACAAAGTAGATTCATTATAAATTTCCAATACTTGGTTTTGAAATTATAACACATAAATATCATTATTATGATTTTCTATATCATATCATATGTTATCTTTGTAGAAGTATAATATTTTATTCCTAACATAAAAAAACAATCATATCAAGATAGTAAAAAGAAATAATTGCTTTGGTAATTTGAGACACATAATAAAATTTATTTAAAAAATATATCAATATTTTTTTCAATGTAATTTTGTACTCTTTAATAGATACTACAGTATGTCTAAATATATTTGAAGTCTATAGACCCACCGCACCTTAGGAAACTCTTCTAAATATAATTGGTTCCTATAATTCAATATAAATTAAATCACAAAAAGATATATATAATACCTAATTTTTTGAAATTGATAAGTTACACTCAATAATGAATTCACCTAAAGCTTCCTATTTTTTTCATGGTGTATTTATTTTTCCAATGGCCCTTATTACCCTATGTGAAATAGATGGAATCTTGTTCCCTTTCGTTCCCCTTGATCTTTCTCTTCTTATAAGGTATTTGCAAGGATTATTTATACTTTAAATTAGTCATATATATATATTCGTCATTCTATTACTCTATTACCTATAAGAATAAAATGATTATGATGCTTCATGTGCTATCTATTTTTAATGTTTATTCAGGAGGTCTAGAAGAGTCTTATCAATGTTTTTCATATTAAAATTTATAAAAAAAATATAGATTATATCCGAGGGAGTCGTAAAAGTATGATATCTTTTTGTAATTACTTAGGTGTCTTATACCTTATAATTTCTAGACCCTCAATATAGCCAATCATCTTGACAACATTATGTCCAGTTGGAACACACTCTCTGTCTTTTCACATATGGAATACCATGATGATTTTAAACTACACCTATCTAGATCTTTAATGATAAATACATTGAGATTCATGATCAACAAATATCCATCCATGTTATCCTGATACCTCTAGAGTTCATCACATATTAATGATAATATAAAATATTTGACATATAACACAAAATATAATATTTTTTTATAGATAGAAATATTTTCTTCACTCTCCTCCTTAGCTAGAAAAATTAGAACCACAACATTTGGCACGTAAATGTTCCATTCCTCGTGTAATACAATGTTAAAGTTAATATACCACTCCTAGATTCTATTTATTTAGAGGAAACTTTACTACTTTATTTTAGATCATAAGGATATCAATGAAATTTTAATTTTATAAAAAAAATAAAAGTAGATTTAGTACATTATCATGATTACCAAATATGTCAGCTAAAATGATATTTAATTATCATAGTAGTCTCCCAAAATTTTGTAATTTCATAATATCCCTCACCATTGAACACATAATATCCTATTATGTCGACATTATAGTGACAAGGATCCATATTTTTCTTCTCATGATCCATACATCACCCAGAAAAATTATTTGAAGGTATTTTGTTAGGTGGTATTTCTCACAGTTAAATTGCAACTCCTTGATCTGTTGAGTGGACTCCTCAATCCTAAAATCCAAAAACCAGATTTCCTCAACACTTTCCTCTATGTTGAACAATTTTCTAGTCAACCCGTATAGATAACATTGTTAAATCAACCCAAAATTATAGTTATAAAGGACCAATCATTGAAAGAACACTAAATTGGCTAAAAAATGACATTGAAATATTGTTCTATTTATAACTCTCGTCATAGATGGATTTTGAATTAATATTTACTTGATGGATTTTTATTATAAATGTGTAATTTTTTTTATTAATATTATTTTTATTTTAAATAATTAATTATCAATTGATAAAATCATTTATGCTTAATCCATTTTTTTGATCTTTTATGTATTGTTATCTAATTTAGTTTACATGACCGTGTTTAATATTACATAAATATTCATCACATAAAGTAGATAACCATGATGTTCAATAAAATAATGTAAATATTGTGCCTTTATTTTGATATTCTTAATGATTTATTTGTTTATGAGATGATAAATAAATCTATTAACCTGGGGGAATAATATTCATAAGTTCATCATGTCTTGAGTTGCAACATTCTACCGTCAACCTTTGTATCTTCTTGGTTCGGTTTTCCTCAGTTTGGATTCATAAATACCTTATTTTCTCAGAGTTTCAATCTTTACAATTTGTATTCGCACATATGTGTGGGGAACCAATGATGTGGGATGCATAAAATAAACCATGGAACACAAATATTGCATAGTATATATGTGAGGGATAACAAGCAGCCCATCTTATTTAACTTAAGAAAACCATATTACTTATAAAAAACACATGAAATAATATTAAATTAAATTGAAATCCAATAAATTTATTAGTCGACGAAACTCATAATAAACCACACAGATACAATGAATATAAAAATAAAAAAAAATATAACATTTTTTTCAACCATTATTTATTGACATAAATTACATATATTAATAAACATGTTATCTTATAAATCAATGAATTAATTTATCGTATTTTTAATCCAAATGTACCTTTAGATTACCATCCAATAAAATTTTAAATTGATTAAATAATTTTATTTTATTTAAAATAAATTAAGGACACTTTGTGTACTTAGGCGGAACACAGTGTCTGCCAGTCTGAACTACCCAACATAAGATCATTATAGCGTACAGTTCAATCACACGTTATATTGTGTATATGGTGTGTAATGTAATTTCATGACATGAACATTCAATTTATAACATAGGGTCATCTTTTAATTTACATGTTGTCTAATTTTTTTAATGCATCTGAATTACATGATGAGTAATGGTAACAATACATGATATGCAGTTCAAATTTAACATAGAACTATCTAGTCATTTTCAACTCTTTAAACCCCATCACATGTTGTTAATTTCAGCTACACTCTATGTATTTTGATTTAATTATATCATTAATTTTATTTTCATTTAAATTAATAAAATAATGAACTACCTAGGTTAACATTAAATATTCTTGAATGAGTACATTACCCATAGTTAGTATATGCGCCTACATATAATGTATTTCTTTTTGTGAGAATCTATGATACAATATTATGGAATATGCATGTAATGAACATAGATATTTGTAGGATACATGGTGTGTACTCTATCTATATGTCTTGTAATATCAAATAGTCCATGTTTATCATTTTTATGTCCTTATGTGGTGTGTAATAAACTCAGGATGCATATTTTATCATACGGTTTCTATAAAAATTTTAAGGCTAAGTATTTAGGGCTACACAACATCGAAAAATGTCAAACAATTTGTAACCCAAAAAACCTTGTTTCATATTGTACCAGCCAACACATGATCGTGTAATGAAAACATGTTACCTCTACACAACCATACATATTCACTATTATTGTGTCATAGTGAATAGTATATGGGTATGTAATGGTTTGTTAGGGTACATACCATGTACTTATATACTATCAAAAAAGAATCTTTGGCACCAATGAATTGGTTATTTAAATGTTATTCATATGTTCTAAACCTATAATACCAAAACATAACTCTATCTTAATTATATGATTTATAGAAAATATATCATCACCAATATTCTCATGTCTTTTAGGTTTAGAGTTATAGAAAATTGGGACACATAATTAATTAATATAGCTCATAGATTTATCATGAGATAAACAATTTTTAAACAATATTAAGAATTTATTAATATATAATAATACTTGAAAATATAATTAAATTCTCCACCTATATTATTTTACATGGAATATCATGAGAATTACATTTCTTCGTAATCTTGTGAAATGGAAACATAATAACGGTGATATCAAATGCTCAGTAATGGAAAGTCTATTCCAGAAGCTATCGTAAAATAATCAAGGCATTCATAACATAGAAAGAAGTAAATGATAATCAAATAATTATATATAAATATTCACATGAGAATAAAATAAATCCATGGGTGACATGATAATATAAATAATCATAGGGATAACAATAGATGTCTTGTAACAAGTCCTTGACTATATGAATTTAAGCCCCATGATTTCATCAAATGATGGAATTAATAAACAATAACATATATAACTAACATTCCTTAGTAATCAATAATCATACATATTGAAAGTAAAAGTATATATATTTTCAAATTTCCCCAATCAAAAAATTTAATTTTGATATATGTAAGAATCCCTCAAACTAACACTGTATAGAGTAATGTGTATATAGTTAAGAAAATTATTTCCACAGTCAATAAATATAATTATATGATCATTAAATATCCAAGGAGAAGATGTTGCTGGAATTAGTTAGGAATCTACCATGTTTAATATAATATCTTTAATGGATTTTGACATATATGGAAAACATTCTATATAAGAACACTTCAAAAGGTATCAGGATAGAAGATATAAAGAATTACATTGTTTGATATAATGAGTTTAATACCTTGAAATAAAATAGTATCCTAAGATTTATAAGTTAATCCAAGAAATATAACACTAAATTTGTAAAAATTATTTTAACAAAAAGAATAAAATGGTTATGAAATGGTAAAATTTATTTTATAAAACATGTTAAACATAATGTAAAAATAGAAAGTTATAAGTCAATTTAAAAATAAAATTTTAAAAAGGATAAGAAAAAAATCTTTAAAATAATATAATTTATAAAATAATATTTAATAATTTACCCTAAAAAATGTCTTAAGTTTTTTCAAGTGGAAATGTACAGTGAAGATAAAACATATGATCATGAAAGGAAAAACATTTCTAAAACATTAAAATTCATTTTTTGAAAACCCATTTTGTAAATAAGGATGAATAAAATATTGATAAAAATAAAAAAGAGAAATATGAATTCTACATGATGTAATAAATAATTGGGTTTCAAATAAAAGGTATAACATTTGTGGAAATAAAAAATATGGACATTAGAAAGATAATCTATAAGAGAGTATAAGAATTATTATTAACATAGTAACATTTCTGTTAGAAAACCAAACACATTATGGAAGAAGATTTGAATCTAAAATTAGATTTTCCTAAAGGGAGAATATATATTTCCTGACATAAAAAATAAATGGCATAAATGTTGGAAACAGAGAAGAATGAAACTCAATGAGACCAATAATAACTCAGTGAATGAAAATCGAGTTAAAAAAACCTTTAAGGCTTGAGTAACACTTGAATTGAAAGTTAATTGAACAAAGAAACATTATTTTGTTTTTTTTATATCCCAAGAATTACATGAGATATATATTAAAGGATAGTCTTAGAAGTTAAATGAAATAACACCTTACAAAATGAAGTATGATGCACATAATATAACATGTCTCAAATAGTTCTAATTGAGGTTGAGAGACCCTTAAGAATATGACAATATTTGAAGTAACAACCAATTAAAAAAGGATTTCATGAGAATGAATTGTAAATTAATAGTAATGAAATTTTAAAATCAATATTATATAATAATAGGAAAAAAATAATTCAACTTATAAGAATGATTTTCAAGAATAATCTTTATTACTCAAAGAAATGAACTTGAGTTATGAAAAGACCCATACCTTTAATCACACAATGTAAAACATGATCTAAACACCTATATAATAAAAACAATAATATTAATAACCTATTTAATAACATTATTCATACCTATAAAATTTTATAAACTTGATTAATAATAATATATTATAAATATAGTAGTTTGTTATATTTAATTTTTCATAATTATATTTTTTTACTTTTGATTGTTTTTCATAGTACTAGTTTCATGTGGGAGGCATTGATTCTGATTTAAATACCCAATTTTCATCAATATAAGATCATTAAAAGTAATATTATATATAATTTATAATGATTTATAAATATATATTTTCATTTACAAAGTGTTTTAGATTTGATTCCGGATAATGAAGTTGGTGAGGGTTGTTTTGGTAATTTTCATGAATGAGAGTTCGTATATTAATAACATGTTTGATATTAACATTACCATTATAGAAAAAAAATATGTAATTATTATTTTCCAACTTCACTAGTAATTATGTTTCTATAGTTCCCTATAATATAAATTTATATCACTGATCATATTGGTGGTTAAAGACATTTAAACACGAACAAGATATAATCTATGGGTAAATATATTTAATAAAATTATAACTATAAAATAATAAAATTATAAAATAAGAAAAATGACATTATTTATATTTTTTTAAATTTTTTAATATGGATATAAGGTAATTATACAAGTAAGATAATACTATATTCAAAGAAATACATGACTTTCATGCATGTTGTAGTCTACACATATGTACGAGTGACACATTATTTTTTCCTAGATTTGAAGAGTGATAGGGGAAAATTTATAATTAATGAATATTAATAATTTTATAAATATTATATAAATAATTTAAATAAAATTTTATAACCATCCATGTCAGTCGGTGATGAGTAATCAAGTATGTTGTTCATGGAGGTGATAGTCTGCACATACGCATGACAACATCTTCATTTTTCAAAAGGTTTTAGAAGAAGTTAGAAAATGGATATTAAATTAGTAAAATAATATTTAATCATACTATTAATACTTATTTTACTATAATTTACTAGATTTAATATGTTATATGGGGTAAAGTAATAAAATAACTAAGATATCGTAGTTGAGAACATTACCTCTACCTTTGGATGTTCTTCCTCGGGTAACATCTTAAGGATCCTTAACTTGGTCATTTTGAAAGACCATGGATTATAGAAACACGGGAGATAGTATAGGGAAAAAATTGAAATATTTCTTCTTTAGATAATTTTTTATAATGAGCAGAGAAATGGGGTGGATGTGAGCTCTTTTTAAAGGTGAAGGGAATGGAATTTCTATCAATATAACTCTTTAATATAAAGAGAGTACATGTTTGAAATGGAAAGTGGACCCAATGTGGACAATAATGGATTGGATGATGAGTTAATGTCATTTATACTTATCCATAAATTCTCACACATTTTTGTAAGTCCTTTACCCTTATAATTTTCACTTTTACCATCTTTGGTATTTTACCATGATAATTAATTTTTACCTACGTAATCTACCTTCAATTCAGAAAAATAAATTTCCGCTGATTAAATAATTTTAACCTACTAATTCAAAATAATAAATTAATATTATTATATAAAATCTATATGATTAATAAAAACTAAATTTAATAGTAGTGCTTGTAATGGGTAAAACCCCATTTTTAGGAAAAGAGTATTTTTAAGAATAAATATTATTTATTGGATAAATTTATTAATATTGTTGATTTTAATTATATTATTAATATTATTAATAATTAATGGATAGTTTTTTACATTAAATGAAATAAAAAACATAAATTCAACTAGAAACAACATAATTAAAAGAGAAAGACAAATTGTTTTTGGAAAAATATTGCTTAATTTCTAAAAAGTTAATCAGGGGTTTCTTAAATTTAGTAGAGTATTTTTTAGTTGAATTATGTAATTACATAAATATTATTTAAATCCACGAAATGTTTGAAATATTTTTTAGATTTATACTTTATTATTAACATAGATATAAATGACACGTCTTTATTAGAAACTGGATTAATCCACATTCACCTAAAAATAAATTATTTTAGAAAAATATAAAAAATTCATTCTAATATAATTATAGTATTTTGAATTAGAAATTTAATTTCACTTTTTCAAATTAATCTTACATGTTTAATATATATTAATTTTAATATAATAAAACATAATGTGGGGAATATATACTTTTAATCAGAAAATTTCTATTGTTTTTATTTCAATGTAAATTTCATTATTCAGTTACCTTTAGTTTTACATAACAATTAAACATATACATTTTAATAGTTATAAAATATTTTTGGTTCATTTTGGATTGGTTTTTCATGTGATAATACTATTTAACACATTAATTTTTAATGGAAAATATAATTTAAATCTCAAGGTGTTATATCCCCCCCATTAATAAATTATGACCGCATCATTGTAATCATCACATAAAAATAAAATTATCTATGGTTTATAAAAGATAGACATTACTTGAGATATAATTACAAATGAAATTTAAGCCTTATTATCATTTGTATGAATAGAAAAAACATATTTTACCTATTAATATACATACTTTTAGATTTATGTTTGTCACATCCACTAATTTGAAATATGATTCAATGGTTTTCTCGTAAGATATACAGTTTTCTGGAGATATACCCTCCATGGATTCATTTTCATGACCATGTTTCAAGCCAAATACTAAAACCACAATTGGAATGATAATATCCAATCATTTTAAATGATCATATGATTATAAAAACTATATATTTATATGTACTTCACTATGAAACATTACTTTGAACCAATAATTCTTCTAGTTTAATGTAGTCAGCTTTAATAAAAGGTTCTCTTGTATTTGTTAACCTAATACCGAAAGTAATTATCCCAAAATTATCGTGAATTTTTTTATAAAATTATAAAACCAAAATGTAACACCCAAAAATTCTAAAGGAATAACATTGTATTAAATAATTCATATGTTATTCAACAATATGTTTAAACAACACACAAAATATATTTCTTCATTTTTAATCTATTTGATACCTTATAGAACATGCAATCCCAAGTCTAAATAGACCATAATATATTATACCATTATAAACAAGTCATTAAATTTGAAAGTATGATTAGTACTAAATAAATTTTAAAAATTATGGTCATATGTTGATTAAGAATAAAAAAATTAAAAAGAAAAAAAGAAATGTTGTCTGAAAAACATTATTTTATCGAAAAGACGGTTTAGTCATGCTTTGCCCACATAATTTAAAATTACTTTTAAAAAATATTAGATAATTTATTTAAGAAAATGAAATTTATTTTTTTATCATTTTTATATCAAAATTATCCTTGGTGTATTTGTTTTTTATTTTTTTAAATGTTTCATTTTTTGACGAATAATAAAAAATAATGAATTTTAATAGAAAACTATATTTTCGATTCAATTATATATAAAGTTAAATTATATTTAAAATTTATTTTAATTTAAATTGAGTTCAATTATATATAATTTAATTTAATTTATGTTATTTGATTCACTTTCATATTAAATTTTTATATATAATCTTTTTAAACTTATGAGAGTTTTCTCTTTGAAAATCGGATTTCTCATCGTGTATGTGAGATTATTTCTAAATTTGAATTTTTTGATTCTATGATTAAAAATATGGAAACTTGATTCCATATTTTTAATCATGGTAATTTATATAATCTAATAAGGTCAAAATATTTATTTACAAAAATTAATAGTGAAAAAATAGAAAATTAATCATTATTGTTAAGGTAAAAATGGATTTACTAGGGGTTAAAATAAAACGACAGAGGATAAAATAACCTATCAACTTGTATAAAATATATTTTATAGCCCTATGTAGACCTTTTAATTTATATTTATTTATAATAATCCATTTTGGACCAATTTTTGCTTCTAAAAAATGTGGGTACACCATTTTCTTTTACAAGTTACAAGTGTGCCACTCACCTCACTTATAAAATCCAAGTACGTCTCATCTCTTCTTCACACATTAAAAACATTTTGTTTCAACCAATAACGACTAAATAACTTACTATAATCTCTCCTATTATCCTATAACCCTTAGTTTGAGATAAAATACAATCTAGAAATTCTTTTGGTGCAAACATAAGTAGGTTTCCTTAAGAATGTTCTTCAATAATTTTTTATTTAATTGATTCCTACACCTTCTTTAATTATAATGAAACAATAATGATATAATAAAATCATTAAAATAATTAAAAAAAATGTTTTTTTGTTGATTTCATGACCTAAAAACCTCCCCACTTCAATAAAATGGGTTACAAAATCATTATTCGTGTGTATGGAGGAGTACCACCTTACGAACCAATGTCATTCCTTTTTTCCATTCCCACCTTTCACAGTTGGGTATGTTGATGTATATAAAGTATATATGTTGTATTTATAATTTAATTTTACTTTTTGATTAATTATATCATATATATATTTTTAAATTTACATTCCATATTGGATAGGATAATGTCGTTCGTGGGTATGATAGATTACGACCTCGCGAAGTGATGTGATTTGTTTTTTAATAACATATTACATTGAGGTTAATAAGGATAAATTGGATTAATATATGTGATATTATGACATAGTTATTATATTAATGAAATATTTATCATTATTATACCATAATATATTATTTTACCTCTCACCTTTTCTCTCACATAAATATGATAACATCGTTCGTGTATCTGTGGACTTCCGCCTTGGTGAAGCGACATGACTCTCTTTTCATCACCACACCACATGGATGATATATATAAGTATATTAAAAGGAATAATATTAAATTTATGATATTAATATAAATTTTTAATGTTATAATATTACTCACTTCCTTTCAATAATTTTCATTGAGAAATGGAAATGTTATTCATGCGAACGTATGGCCTACCATCTCCATGATCGTAACATATTTCATTTCTCAAAACCATATTTCATTATCGGTATTAAAAGTATAATTCCTGTATAAATATGATAATTATTTCCTGATTATCATCTATGATATTATGGAACTTTATAATATGTTAAATAAACTGAACCTTCATGATTAAATGTGCATGAGAAAACAAGGCAATTAACACCGGAAATAATGAAAATAATGAATGATTATTAATGAATAGGTGATAATATTTTGTAAAAAATCATATTTGATTATATAAATATTAATATTCTTCTTTTATAAGTTAATAACATTTCTAAGACCACTATACAGGAGGATAAATGATGTTCAACCAAATGGAAGCGTGAGGTAAGGGATTTTATCTCAATTTCATTTCATTAAGGAATATTATAATATTATGCACCTATTTTCTTTTATATGGTGTATATAATACCCCTTATACATATAATATCGTGAATCCTTCATCCTTCATAGTATTTTGGGTTTCAATTTAATTTATTTCATCTAAGTCGATTTGACTTGGAAATTACTAAGTACCAATGAATTACATAAATCAATTTCTTATCACTCGGTTATAGTAATATTTCAGTATATTTGATATTATGAGATTATGTGTGTAATGAATTTTGACTATTACTAATTTTATTTACAATTTTTTCTGAGGATTTAAAATTGAAAAACAAAATTAATTCATTTATTAATTCTAACTGCAATGTTATGATCTTTGTAAGGGTTCATTTCACAATGTCATTTTAACTAGGATTCCTTATACATGAATATCCATTGAAAGAGATTATTTGATCATTTTATAATATAACCATTTAATATTTATAAAATATATTTTTTATGTTTTTTTCGTGAAATAGTGACATTTTCCCACTTTTAATACATTAAAATAATTTAGAAATTGTTTTTTTATAAAATTCCACTTTATTTCTCTATTTGGTTGGAAATCAGTTTTCTTACAAAACCATGTTTTCTAAAAATGTTTTCAATTTTTTTACAATCATCCAATGATTTTGAAATATATTTTTACCCATTTTTGATTTTTTACAAAATGTTTTTGATGTAATCTTTATTTCATTTTCCAAATAATTCTTGTTTGGAATGTACAAAATAGGTGAAAGGTATTTTGTTTTAATATATAAGACATATAAAAGAATTACTGTTGTTAGGACCACAAAATGTATCAACTATTCCCTATATGTCACAAATATCATTTTAAATGAAATATTTCTTTGTTAACTTTAAGTCTTAAAATTAGATTTTTAAAATGAAAATGATATTTTCCTCCTGATTTTTTTTAAGATTTTTAAAATTATTTATAGGCGTCAATGAAATCAACCCTTAATTTTATATATGTGTCACTAGGTATATGTTTTATTGATAACAACATTTTTCCTTCTCTAGAAGGATTATGATCATTATGAACAATGAATGTATTAACAATCTTATTTTTTATTCTATTTGTATTCGTTAACTTTTCCCTGAATTATTCACTCTCCTATGATCATTAGACATTAAATTTCCCTTAAATATCTATACTAATTATCATGGATATTCTTATTTATTAAATTATTTCTCATTTATACATATGGTGTTTTAATTTGAAGAATATTTTTTTTAAATGGGGAAATATTGATAATCCATATTATTTATTCAATACAAATATTTCTAGGTAAGGAATATTGTTCATGAATTAAATCAATTATTTGATATATGCTGAATTATTTGGACATGAAGACATGGTTAGGGTATGGTTATAAATAGCCCCTCGATTCAACGATAGTATCATAAGATGAATCAGTTGGCCTTAATTAGTTAAATGAGTTTCTACCTATCAATTTTAATCCATCTTGAGGAATGATCTTTTTTTGTAGAGGTATTATGATGTCTGAGATCATAAAGTCCAATAATTAAGTATTTAATTCTTATATAATTCATTTATTTATTATTCATGAGACTATCCCCATGATATTATATCTAGTTTCATTTACATATCATTTTATTATTTAAATGGAATTTTTTTTAGTTATTTACCTTTCCATATTGACTATGCCATTTTTTATTATCCATGAGATTTTGAAAATGATATTATATATAGATGCATTTTATTGTCAATTTATTGATGAAATGTATTTTTTTCCAATTATTTACCTTTCCATATTGATTATTATAGTCCTGTTATTTAAATGGAATATGTGTATGATTATTTACCTTCCCAGGTTAATTGTGCTTATTAATTCATGATAACTTTTATTGTACTTATCCCTTACTGATTATTTGTGGTCACCCTTATTTTTTTTCCTTTCCTAAGAATCCATGAAGTGTACTCTAATTTATATGAAAGGATGTTTTAGACCGACCGATGTTATTATCAAAAATAAATATGTTGTAATTTGTTTTTGAAATATAAGAATAGAAACTTGTATGTATCTTGTTTAACAGGACTACCAAACGAAAATGACCTTTAGGATACGATTACTTGAATCTTATGAATTTCTAATGAAGCATGCATGAGATCCAGGTTTCTAGGGTTTGGGTCTCTACCATTGGTATCGAAGGATGTTTATTATAAATCTTGTAAACTAGATTTAGGAAAATATATATTTTGGAACATAACCATATGATAAAATTTTAGGATAAGAATAAGGACATCTTAAATGTTGGTAAGGAAGGTATCAAGTGATTTCCCTAGAAATTCATCCCCATCTTCATACTAAAAGTGGATGTGATTCTAGAGAAGAGGTACATAGGGGTAATTACTCTAAAAAGGGTATATTGTGCTTGACCTGATTATCACTGAGTGTATGAATACGATCCTTACTACAAACATAGTTTGACACTTCAAGGGGTAATGTTGAGGATTATTCACATTTTATTTACATAAAATTAGGATGCATTTTAATAAATAATAAAAAATTAGTAACCAAGGTTAAACCTAACATGTATTATATTGAAAATATGGTGTAATATATTTAATATCCTATAAATTATTATATGGTTTTCCTAAAATGGTTATTGTTTAGCAGACTATGTTTTTTGGATTTAATAAATGGCTATAACCTAAAGCATTCATGATGACATTAAGCATGAAGGATAATTTCGTGAATATAAAAAAACCAAATGGGATGATGATTTGAGTGAAAGATATCTTTATTATTCATAATCATTTATCTTGAAATATTATTAACAACCTATACCTTAACTAACTCTTAAACACACTAAAGAAGATAATGATGGAGATTTATAAGATCTTAGTGGTGGAGACTATAAAGGGAAGAAGACTCGATTTCTATTATGTCATATATATGGAAATAGACACCGTGAAAAGTGTCTCAATAGAATGTAAAATTGTTTTATGCGTATAAAATAATGGCATAAAGAAAATAATTGTTTAGAAAAAAATGAAGAGTATAGTCGAAGGAAATAAATATCATCCTAAGGATCTATTTATAGTTTATTTTCATAAATTTTTGTAACCTATGAATCATCTTAGTCAATTAATTGTTCTAAAGGTTAACCCCTATACCAAGAATGAACCTATGTTGAAATAAAATGGATGAAGTATTATTTTTATTTTTATTTGTGAATTTCATTACCGAATTATTTTACCAATGTTATTTTGGTTATAATAATCATTAATAATACAAGTATTGTCTTAAATTTTAGAATCATGTGTCCATTCATTAACTTAAGATTTATGGATAAAAACATTATTTTATGTGTTTAAAATTGGTCAAATGTAAAAAGTCTTAAACACCACATTTTAGGTTTTATGTGATGGGATTATACCAAAATTAAAGATATTTTTAAGAAATATATAGCAATACAACCCGTTGTTTTAATATATATTTCAGTGAAAAAAGTTATTTGAAAAATAATGCCTTTACATTTTATAGACATACGTTTAATGTTCTTGATAACATTTAGAATTAATCTGATCATTAATGACATTTTGATAATAGTCAATTAAATTTTTAGTCCATATGGGAAAAAATTATAATAAAAAACATATTAAAAAGTTATTTATTGATTAATTTTATATAATGGATTTCAATCATATTTTTTGGAAATGTAATTGGAATTAGTAAAATATTTTTTTATCAAAAGGACAACTTGTATTTTTGGTGATAATGTGCAATGTCTATTAAGTCCATAGGGATTGAACCCACAATCGAATGATAATAAATGTTTACTGCCTAACTCTAGACTATGTAATATTATAGTCAATATGTCATTTTTAAAGTTAAATAATTTTATGAATAAATATTAATGAATAACCAATAGTGTTACCATTGAGATATATTGATTATTTTATTATATTGGATAAGTTTTTCTAACCATATTGGATTTGGAATATAGTTAGTGACATAAAAAAACTTGTTACTATTTTTTGAATGTTACAATCCATTAAAAGTGAATTTTAGTGCTTTAGTTTTTATAATTCATTATTAGATATTCATTTCTTGGAGTAAGTGATGAATTGGAAATTAGGAAAATCACAACCAAAGGATGAAATTAAGCTTATGAAATAGAAGCACCTCAAGTAAGTATATTTAATTATATTCATAGATAGAAAAATAATTACAAAAAATTAGGGAAAGGATATTGATATAAAATTTCTATCCTATTACCTTCATATATAATGAATCAAACACTATTTTGAATCATCATAGATTTATAATTTTTAGGTTTTTTACATTCCATTAATCATTACAATTCTTGTGATCAATGACCTCTATCACAAACTACAATTATTTATTCTTTTATTCTATGGAATTATCTTCAAATTATACCTATTTTATACTACATATATACCTAGTTATGTGTTATTACATATAACCTTTTTTACTTCCCTTTATCTCTTATTAAGTTGTTGTTTTATTAACCTTTTTATTATGTGGGCTTTTCAAAAATGTTTTTGTCAAATATCAGGCCCTTGATTACCCCGATCAAGATTAAATTGAAAGGATTCAATTTTTTTTAGTTGAGGAGAATGTAACACCCATAATTTCTAAAATAATAAAATTTTATTCGACAGAGTCTATGAAATGCAACACTAATCTTAAAAACTTGAAATAAATTCATTTAAATTTAATCTCTTTGATAGCTTGCAGAATATAAAACCCAAGATCTAAATGATCTGTAATATATTATATCATTATAACCTATCCATTATATTGAATAGTATGTGTAGTACTATCTAAATTATGAAAATTATGTTTATCTATTGATTACGAATAAAAACACAATTATTTTAAATATAAAAATAAATTATTTTAGAAAAAATATATTTTCAGAAAAGACAGGTTAGTCACGCATTGAGGGCATAATATAAAATTAATTTTTACCAATTTTAAAAATTATTTTCATAAAATTAATATATTTTTTGAAATCATCATACAAAATTATATTTGGATGTATTTTTTTGGATTTTTCTAAAAGGTTACATTTTAAATGAATAGTGAAAAATATTGAATTTTAAATGAAAACATTATTTTTATTAAAATCATTAATAAATATAATTTTAATTTTAATTTTTTAAATACTTTTTTTCAATTATATACCAATCAATCCAATTTAGGTCACTATAATAATTTAAATTTCAAAATTAGATATAAAAAACTTAGTAAAATTTTGAACATATTCTCTTTGAAACCCAACTTTATCATCACATCTCCATGATTAATTTTAATTAAAATATTCCACATTTGTGATTTTAATTTAGAAAAATGGAATACATATTTGGAATCAGAATAATTTATATTATATAATAAGTTCAAATTATTTTTTGACCAAAATGAATAGTGAAAATAGTAAAAATTAATTATCATGGTTATGGTAAAAATGGATTAGGGGGTGGTTAAAAAAACAAGAGTTAAAATAATCTAAAAACTTTTCTAAAATTTATTTTGTGGATATATATTTACCTTATAATTTATAAGGCTTGAGAATACTTCATTTGGGACCCTTTTGGAATGTGAAAAACATGGCTACACCTTTTTCTTTTCAAACATTGCAACTGGGATACTCAATTCACTTATAAAAGGACACAACCAAACATATTGTATTCAAACCTTCAAAAAAATTTGGTTCATTAAACCCCTTCCCAAATCTATTTTTAACTTCCCTCATCACATATTAAGATCCTTGTTTGTACTTTTATTACATATATATTTTATTTATTTAATAATGATAAAATCTTCTTATTATATATTGTTCATTGTTATGATTAACTATATTGTAATAATATCAATGAGTGTATGTTTCATTGATAAAATTTCCAAAATATTATTAGAACCTTCAAGTGCTATGATGATATTCTTAAAAGTTATTTTCTGGATAATATACTATGATGAGACACATATTATATTAAAAGATAGATGACAGTACTCACAGGAAGGCGAGGTTTCTTCTTATGAAGTTCTAACATGGTAATATACAGGATGAGATATTATGAAAACATACCCTCCAGTAGGAATTATGCATGTTTTGGTGTCATCATATATTCCTATTTTTGAGAATGTATAATAGAACTTATACTTTAAGATTAGTATTAATTCATGTAATGACATGAAAACTTAGATTTACTGGCCAAAACTATCACACAATATGTTGGGAACAGGTAGGGTACATTGGGTGTGTCTTAATTGAAATGTCATTAATGGATTAGTCGATGAAGGATTTTTCACTTTCATATTTATGGAGGCTAATATCACAGCCATGTGATTGGAATTGAACTGTCATCCTAAATTCCATGGTCATAGTGTAATCAAGTTTTTATTTTAGATATTCAATGAATAATGTATCCAACAAATATGTCGGCGACACATATGTGAAACCTATTTGATGAAATATTATGAAAAATGGATTATATTACATAGTGATAATTTATATCTGGTTATTTTAGTTCCAATATTATGTTCTTTCTCATGGGACCTTGACACGTTGCTAGACAGTAATCACAGACTATAGGAAATCCTACATATTGACAATGAGAATGAATTATAAAGGGTCATACACTATATGTTTTGGATGATCTCAATTAAATTCTTTTTTTAATTTAATTAATTGAATAAATATTATTCTCAAGACCAAGTCATAATTTTTTTTCAAATTTTTTCGATCATAAATAATTATTAGTGAAGGAAAATATTTTATTAAATATTTATTAACATGTTAAGAAGTTTTAGAGGAGTCAGAGAGACCCAGACCTTGTCCGCTAAAAAATAATAATTAATAATCAGATTTAATAATATTAATTGTTTCCGAATATGGAGTGCAGAAAGAAATAATAATAATGTTTTTATTACATTGCATGGGATTTATTGAGGGTAATTATATCATTTAAAGAGACAACAAGAAATTAAATAATTATTTTAACCTAAACCCTTTCTTTATAAATAGAGCATTATGTATATTTTGTCTTTATCCAAAAATTGAAATGATAGAATATTTGTGAAAAAAAATTCACTATAGACTTCAAAATATTTCATCCTCTCATGAACGAGAAACGTATGAGAGATTCCCTCAAACCTAAAGGATGTGTGATCAACATAAAAAATTCCAGACAAAAGATTCACCATGCTAGAACCTTGATATATATTAGTGTTTCTTAAATATCAAAGGAACATGTGTGGGTCACTACTAGATTGATTCTATCCTTGGATCCTCACAGCACAATGAAGGAAATCTAAAAGGGTCTTTTTGGATGATCAACATCCCCATCGAAGACAGATCTTATGGAAAGGAATTTTATTTCTTTTGATTTAAATAATTTAATCATACATTTGAGGTTCAATATCCTCATTTAGGGTTTCGTACATTTAAATATTAAGTTAAATATTAATATATCATGCACCACTACACATTTCCACTATGCTCGAAACCAACAAGTAGTATCAGATCAGTCACATTCATTCAAAAATACATATTTAGTCATCGACCCCAAAATCATGGTGGTCAGTAATGATGTAAACCAAGTGAATCACAATACAAGAGAGACAAGAAATTGTAGGGGATAGATAAAAAACAATGATAAATAATAATTTTCTCAATTGAGATTCCCCTACTAATGAGGATATTGACTACAAAGTTTATTTCCCTCTAAATGTGTCTAACATCAATGCCTTGACCAATGAAAAGCCTTCAATTATTGATGAAGTATGTCATGTCTCACATATTTCTTACATTTCTAGTAAGGGAACCCACAAAAATTCGGGAATCAAATTCTTCTACTGAGTGATTAATGTTAGAAAACATAAATAAAGTAAGACCACTATGAAGAGCCTTGGTCACAACCCATAGTGTGTTTCCAAAACTGTAAAAGGATATGGAACCTAAAATTATGGATCCCTTGCCATCCTAAACCAATACTCCACCTCAAATATTCCCATAATAACATGATCCATAGATGTTCAATATAAAATCTATACTGGGCGGTTCCCACTTGATCAATTGCCCCAGTGCTCTCGTACCCTAGTCTACTATAACATTAATGCTATTCAGAAGAATTTCACTGTAGTAATACTTGAATTTTCCTCCCATAACTAGAGAGATGATTTCATTAACTATAATTTTTACATGAGTCATAACGGTGAGGTAAGGGTAGTGGTAGATCTCCCTGACGTTTTTCCTAGCATCCCATAGAACCCAACACACCACCAAAAACACCATGCTATGAGATTTAATGGTAGTACCCATCCGATTTGACCCATGGAACCAAGAATTGATGATGTACTAAAATGATTTTCTATACACTGATATCTCCATCCACTACACCATGTAATCCCATAATTCACACACCCATTCACTATTGAAAAAGTGGTTCCAACACGATTCCCATCTTGGCCTCTTGCAACACTGGCATCTCAGGGGAAAAGAAACTCCTCTTCTTTGGACATTGTCATCGAAAGGAATGGTGTAGTGCCTCATTATCAAAATAATAAAATTCATTTTAGTTAGAACCACCTTGAACCATAACATGTTGTATTAGTCATCACTCTCATTATTAACTTGTATTAGAGAGCACAAATATTTGGAATTGAAAATACTAATCTAAGGCTTGGTGAACAGACATTAGTCGAGTTATTTTGTCAAGATGATGATGTCATAAACTATTTGTTAAACATTGGAGATAGTAATGAGGGTGATACATTGATACATTATTGCCTCCCTGAAGGTTTATTTAAGGAGTTGGATATCCATGGAAGAAAATATGATTACCCACCTAGTTATCCTTCTAATACCCAACCTCTCCATGGCCCACAATCCATCAAAATATGTCTTTAGGAATATAAATCTGATCGAAGATACTTCTCGTGAGATAATAGGGGCTTCTAGAGCTCTCTTCCCACCCACTCAAATATTCCTTGTAATGGTATTTCATGAATCCTACCCATATAGATGTTACCCCAATGATATCTCATGCATGTTTCTCTTGTAATCTTATCTTGGTGTCCATGAGCCTATGTAAATTAATTCTTCCCTCTTCACTCAGTTTAGCCATACTACCCCATTATTCTTTATTGATTAGAATCCCAAATGAATGATTTCATTATTTTTTCAAGGGAGATGATGGTTCCTTTAGGCTCTTTAATCATAGAGATTATATGAATAGGGATGAAAGATAACACAATGTTCACATGTTTTATCCTCACAAAAAAGATATGAATCTATTTTTCCAGTTTCAAATGAGGCTTGATATTCCATAACTGATTCTGTCAATGTACACTTTTATGACCTTACCATTAAATATAGTAAAACCAAGGTATTCCATTGTAAAACATATTATTTGGATGTCTAACTTGTCCTGAATACTGATGATGTGACTATAGGAAAAATTTTTAATATTTAAACACTGCTCTTCAACAGATTGATCAGTTTTCCACTCCACCCATTGTAAACCTCCATCAATTTTTTGAATCCAGTAACATATTTTTTATAACATTGATAAAAAATAGAATGTCATCAACAAAAGTAAGGTGAGAGATAATATTGTACCCACTTCTATAATAGTAAGGAAACGTCCTCCCCTCATTAATACTATGATTTATGTTTCTAGTCACCACATCCTAAGCAAGAATAAATAAGTCGAGAGACACGAGATCATGCTTCCTTAAGCCATGTACTATTTTTAAGAAACTGAAACTCCTCCCACTATCTAAAATAGAAATACAGAGAGAAGAATAAAACCAGAAAAACATGTCACAAACCCAATCCATGAAGATTAGAAACCCCATGACCATAGAGATGAACCTTCACTCAATATGTTCATTGAATTTCTACACACCCAATATAATCATTATGATGGAACAAAAATTATTCTTATTAATGTCATCTGCTATCTCCTTAGCAATTCCAATATCCCCCTATATGCATATCCCTCTCATGAATCCATGTTTCTCATCTGATACAATTCTAGACAAGACCAACCCAAGAATTCTATTCAAAAGGAAGTTAATAATCTTATAAGAGACTTTTTTAAATCATATCAGCCTGTAATAGTTGATGAAGAGGGGTTACTTTTCCTTTAGTACCAAAACAACCATGGAAGAACAAGTAGTTCCTAGTAGAGCTCCACCATTAAAGTAGTCTTGGAACACCTTAGTCACCTTTTCATTGAAAATAAACCACAAATCTATAAAAATGAACTAAGAAAACCATCAAAGTCTGGGTCACTTCTGAATTTCAACTCAGTATAGACTCTTTGATCTCACTTTCACACAGTATGGTCTTCAATAGATCATTTTTTTATTGTAACCAGACTATAGATGTTGTTCATGAACGCTCATCTCCACCCACTCATGTCTAATAGCCATCATCCGTAACCATCAGTCCTACTATAATCCACTCAAAGTGCTATATAAAAATGCTTTTTACAACCTAAAAATATTCAAAATATAAATATTATTGAAGATAGAGGATGAATATCTTGATTATCCTCTACTAATTCATGCATTCTTGGAATAAGGAAGTGTTTCTATTTCTCTCACAAACCCAAAAAGCATGTGATCATTCCCTTAACACCCTTTAAATTTACAAAATATTCTCATATAATATATATTTTTTGAAAACCATGAGAGAAAAGAAATCATCATCCCAAAACATGTACAACCATTCCTACATCATTTTAATTTCTTTCTTGAGCTCATCAAATTTATTCTTAGATGCATTTTTCATAGACACCCACTCCCATAATATTCTTCCAGACCCTCTTAAGATTATTTTTTAAGCCCATCCATGGCCCTCCCTGTACGAGTTACTCCTAATTATTCCTCAAAACCAACAAGAATCTTTCATCCCTAACCTAGTACAAAGAGAATAATAAATGAGCATCATCTATTCTACCTACACTAGATAGATGGATAAAAAGTGGGGAGTGATCATTGAGGGACTTTGTGAGATTTTGTACCATGGAATGAGGGAATTATTCAATGCCCTAAAGGTTGGATAAGTCGTAGTCAAGACTACACAAAATTTTACAACCCTTTTATTATTTCACCAAGTGAAAGGATCTCCTAAAAATACCATATCCATAAGCCCTTTATACATATGAAAATCTGTAAAACTCATAATGGTGGTGATAGAAAAAAATCATCATTATTTCTTCGATCTGTATGTAATGGTGTTAAAATAACATTCAATGAACCAAGGATTATTGCCAGTTTTTTGTCCCAACATATAATCTCAACGGATCTCCCTATTCGTAGGATCACACCTTGCGTAAAGAAAAGAAAGTTTGAGGATTGGAGAACTATAATTTACCTTGAAAAACATGAACTAATGCATAATCTCAATGCATTACATTGAAATTGAAATCCTACATAAAATCCAAATGAGACTGTTGAGAGACTCCCCATGCATATCAGATGAGAAACCCAATTTCATAACATATTGAATGATGTTATTCTCTTCTAAAATAGGTTCCATGTCCACCAGAAGAGAGACCTTATGTATGCTATCTTCATTAACTAGGAAACCTGGTTTTTCTCAGGCCCTCATGCCCCTATCATTCCCAATAATGACATCATTCATTTAATATGGGAAGATTAATCCTTGAAACCCATAAATCAAACTGTAGTGGTTGATTAGGACTACAACTTGAGTTTCATTTCTTGAGAATGAGTTACCCTCAGACCTTCTTCAGAAGGGGTTAGCTATTGTTGATTAATAAACATGAAACTACCAATTGAAACCATATTCCCGCAACTTCCATTGCCTGAAAGAGATAGAAAATGATTTGACCTTTAATGAATTGTGAATGGAGATGAAAGATCCCCATCCCCCCTGAGAGGCATACAAAACCAAATCCCCATGAAAATCAGCACTATCCCACGTAGGGGGGGGACCATCTGTATCAGATCGGCATCCTCTTGTAGTATCTAGAGAGAAATATATTTCTAGGAAACCTCTCAATAAATCCTTTACCAAAATTCCAGGACAATTACCTAAACTCTTCCTTATCCTTATACTTATCTTTATACACATCCTTATAATTATCACTATGTTTTTCTCATCCTAGTTTCCAATGGTTAACTAAACCATTTCTCTGATACAAACTATAGAAACCCTCACCTTTCACACATTAACATTACATAACTTATGTGGAATACATAAAATATTATACAAACCGGTACCCAAATATTTCAATAGTCTAGTTCCTTTAGAAACATGAAAACATAAACACTAGTACATGGGTTAGCTACATTATATCCCACTAGGTTCTCCAAGACTATCATCCCTTTTAGAAATATCATAAAAAAATATTTCATTGAAACCTATGGAAGGAAGCATAAGAAAGGCTGATATCATAAGTCAATAAGGGTATACAAGGGAGATATGTAAGAACAAACATGATCATAAAGGTCTAAGAATGTGATCATAACATTATATGTTATTAACCTACATATGAAACTCATAAATACAAATCACGAATTAAAGATTAGAAGTTATAAGACATGAATCATATAGGAATCCAGAAAATAGTACATGAAAGCATTACCCAAGAGTAAGACATATAATTATGGAATATACATAAACTTATAAAATCTTATGTCAAGGATACCAATGAAGACCTTGGTAACATGTTAGGCTTGGGCTACGACCTATGTAACTATTTCGGGATTGGGCTAACAACTTGTGTAACATCTTATTCCTGGGATTGGGCTACAAACCATGCACACTCTTACTTTAATTATTGGGATAACACCAATGTACCTACTACTTTTCAGGTTTGGTATTCAACCAATGATCCTACTTATTTTTTGGCTTGGGATTTAACCTGTTTACTTTCTTATTTTTGGGCTTGGGCTATAACTTGTGTACCCTATGAGCTCATATACAATTTATCAATACCCAATACATTGTAGGGAGATATATGTCCCACCCATCTCATAATTATATCATACATATATGTGGAAAAAAATAAAAAAAATCATATCATAACCCATGAAATGAAATGGGTATCATAAACGTGTAATCATATCATAACATGTGGAAAAACATACAAGTTTCTTAATCATTTCATCAAAAGCATAACCTATGAAAGAGAAAATAATTTCATAAACATATAACTCATGAAATAAAAATGGATTTGATAAACATATAATCTGTGAAAGAGAAATATATTTTATAAAAATATAACTGTGAAAGAGAAAATAATTTCATAAACATATAAGATATGAAAGAGAAATAATTTCCATTAATATATAACCTATGAAAGAGAAATGGATTTCAAAAACATATAAATAGTTAATGATAAATAGGATTCATAAAGACCATGAATTTAATAATAACCCAATCAGAGAAACAATATGACTGCAATATTTAGATCATTTCCTAGAAAGGCATTAGTGATATCAATGGATGTAATCTTAGATGGAAATACTTTTGAAATATCAATCAAAAATGTTTATTGATGAAAATATAATTTATTCTTAAAGAAGGTATTTTTAATGCATAAATCCATTTGAAAATCATTTATATAGAAAAGAACATGATAATTTATAAAGAATACAAGAAATAATTTTGAAAATCATTTCCTTGAAAACATATTGAATAAGCTTCAAATTTTTTTTAAAACATTATTATTTTAAAAAAAACCTAGAAAATTTTAAAAGAAATAATGAAATTTTTTTGAAAACCATTTTATTAAAAATAATTTAAATAAATACAAATAAATATTGAAAAAAAATTCTTTGAAAATAACATTGGAAAAAGAAAATAAATATATAAAACTTTTTGAAAATAATTTATTTTAAAATATCATTTATAACTTACAAAGAAATATTTAAAATGTTTCAAAAACATTTTTAATTTAAATTTTATAAAAAAATCTTTAAAAAATTTTGAAATTTATTTTCCATGAAAATTAATTTAAAAAAAAGTTTCGTAAAAATTAACCTTTTAAACATGGAATTTAAGCTTCATATAAATGACTACGGTTAATCCATACATGTCGTACAATGTAAATAAATATTCTTGTTACACGGTAAAAAGGTAATAAAAATGATTTATTGGGAAAGTGAAAAGAAGATTCCTTTTAAAAAGTTATTAAATGTAAATAGGGTAAAAATTTATCTTAAATATTATAGGATATAATATAATATTCTTGGAAACCATTTTTAGAAAACACGGTTTTGAAAGAACATAAATTTCCGACTGAAGAGAGAGGTAAATTCAGACTTTCTTAAATGGATTTCTTAAATATCTTATATACGAAAGAGTGTAAAAATGGTACCAATATATGAAGATATTATGAATAACCATAGGATAATAAAATTAATGTGCATTCTTGAGATATGGATCATAATATTTCATCAAAGTAACCATAATCATAAACAATCTCGAAAAGAGATGATATTGTTTTAATAAACTCTTACCACTTGGTAACTTTAAACCATACTAACAAATTATGAAAATAAAATTACATGAAGTTTCAAATATAATTAATAGAAATGTATTCATTATATAACATGTTAAAGGTAGTATATACACCTCATTGAAAAATATTGGTGCATAACATGTCATATGTCTCAAGGAATTTAAATTGAGACAAAATCATTTTACCAATTGGATAAATTTGGAAATGTAGTCCCTATGGAAGAAATATAATAAAATTGATATGTAAATAACCACAAATTTAATTATAATAATCAAATAATACACCGATAGGAAGTATACACACCACATAAAATGAATGTTTAGTGAAAAAATCATGTATCTCGTGGAAATAAAAATTGAGTTGTTATTCCATTAACTTGTGTCTTGAATCTCTTCATACTCATATAATAATCCTATATAATATATGTAATATTATTATACATATTTTAAATAATAATATTATTATATCTAATACCATATAGGGTTTGATTATGAACTTATATTACATACATGATAATAATCCAATGATATGTTTTCACTTCTGGTAATATTTTCACTATTCATTGCATGTGTATTAATTTGGTATATATTTGGTCCTTACACCTATATCACGATTTCTGTAATATAAAAAATGATATAAATTTTATTTATATTCTGTATATGTTTATTATAATAATCTATATAATATAAAATTGTGAAAAGGAATACACCATTAATGGATATGGTAAGCCATACATACGCATGACAGATGTTTCTGTTTTTATTGTTGTATTGAGAGAATGAAATAAAATGGAATATGTATATATATGTATATAATATCATTAAATTAGAAGTATATTGTTATATATATCATATAAAATCACTAAAATCATCCTTAATACATTCCATGAATTGTGTGAATGAATCACATCACTTTGATGGGGCGGTAGCCCACACTTTGTCAAACAAAATTAGCCTATTAAAAAAATAGAAAGTATAAAGATATGTGTTTTAAAATAATTACATAAGAATAGATACATTATAAATATCATATATATTATATATAAATATAGTTTCCAACATATTTCTCACCACGATAGGAGGTAAAGGTCAAATGAAAAATCATCATTTTGTGAGGCGGCAGTTCTTCGTACACATAAACATAATGTTCATTACCCATTAGATTATGGTGTGTGTAATTTTAGGTTGAAAAATTAACATAAAACCCCTATTATATTTATGATACTTCTAAAGTCCTGAAAGTTTCAAGGAATTTTTTTTCTTAATTCGTTGGAATTTTACAATTATGTGGCATCTAACGACACTTGATTCCGAGGCCTGGTGTGCCCAGAATCAATTTCTGAAGTTTTGTTCAGGTACGTTCAGTAAACGTATGTGTGGGTTTTTCTATATTTTGAATCGGTGCTCAGAATTGAAATCCAAAGACACCGATGAACTCGCAGTGCTGATATTCGCTTAAGGGGACCTTTACCGCAGTTTCTTTTTATGCGGGATGAAAGTTAATTTTTGGGGTTTAATAAAAAAAAGAAAAAGTTAAATAAAATTTTTTGAGAACAAATTTTTTATCCTGGTAGTTTAATCCTACATGGAGAAGTTATTTGTGGGTCCCACACCCACATAACTCCCTATTTGTGGATATTTGTGAGGTGGGTCCTACACAAGCCCCAAACTTTCATCTCCACACAACCTCCCTTTAAAACCTATTTAACTCACCTTTATTTAATTCTTCGACAAACCCCCTTAATTAAGAGATCTCTTTACCTCCCTCTCTCTCTCTTTATTACTTTCTAACACATTTTAATTAATGAATTCAACCTCTTCAATTAATTAATTAAGTTTTTTGAATTTTGAATTACATGTGTGAATAAAAAATAATAGCTTTAGCTATTATTTTATTTTGGGGAATTCGTTGTGTTGAGAGGATTTGTGAGAGAGCTTTGGTGAAATAGAGAAGGGTGTTCTTCTCTCAATGAATAACACCATTCTTCCAACGAAGGACCGCCGATGAACGTCAATCATCACCTTCGATCTTCAGTAAAACCAAAGGAGAATGAGCCACCCGCGAGGAACAGCAAAGACACGCCATCCTTGAGCCTTCTTCCCTGACGTCAACAAGTTGACACCGTCTCCCAGTGACACCGTCTTCCGCAATGCTCGACTACCGCAAACCTTATATCAAGGTAGGGGTTTTTTCATTTTGAAGTGTTTATATCGTTCCCCATTCATCGTTGGAAATAATTGCTTATTTACGACCAACTTCTACCACATAACGCGGAGGGCACAAGCCGAACGCACACGGCCCAACAACCCTTCGTAGTCTCTTTTGATTACGATGGAGATCATAATAGGAATGTGGCGATGAACGCAAGCGGTGGCCGTGTGCCGGCCGCGTGCGGAAGAACCATGGCCCGCAACCTCAGGCCACTCGGCCGATGAAGAACCGGCCGACTAAAGACAGTCGGTCCAAAGGAGGACCGCAATGCCACAAGGGGCACCGTGCCGCGGAAGACCGTGGACCGCACTCTGTGGGCCGCTCAGTGGGCGAACCGGCCGGTAGGCACCTGGTCGGGCTGAGCAAAACCGCGACACTAGGAGGCCGCCGCGCTGGAAAGACCGCGGCCCGCCTGAGCGGGCCGCTTGCGCTAAAAAGCCCAGACTGTTAGGGAGGGCGGTACCGCTTGGCGGTGCTGGTTCGAGCATCTGGGGGACCACACCCCCCTCTAACTGCTCGGCCCCCTCGGGCCGAGCCGCTCGGCCAGCCGACCGAGCCGCGGCTCGGCCGCACCGCGCCGCGCCGGGCTGGGCCGCGCCCCGTTGGACCGGGCCGGGCCATGCGTTTCATCGGGCCGGCCCGAACCTCTGCTAATTCAGACCCACCAAAACTGGGTTGACCTGACCCGCCAGCCCACTAGGCCTAACGGGCCAAGCCCGTTTTCACTTAAGGGTGAATAACATGAAGACCGCACATCCGATAGATGCGCCGTCTATGGCACTAGGACCCTCATGACATGGAGATCCTTTTTTGATACTCTAAGTGAGTTTTGGATAATTTTGGAAAATGAACGGGTTTGGAACGAGCGTATTTCCAACCGGGCCCCCCCGGAGAGAAAATGCTAATAACTCTCAGATAGGGCGTCTGATTGACGTGCCGTCTGTCGCATTGGGTTCTTTTTTATGAGACAGAACTTCGAGATACATCAACTCTAGGCTTCGTGAAAGTTGATGTAGCGACCCCTTACCTCGAGGAGCGGACACTCCTGGAATCGAGCATGTTGTGTGCGGGAACCCTAGAGCTGGCTATGACTACAACGACTACTATACTCAAATCCTATGTGGGTTCGAAGATTATGGAAACATTACTGGAATCCTCCGTGGGTTTGACGACGATGAAAACAGTACTGGAATCCTCCGTGGGTTCGAAAGTGATGACTATTGTACTTGAATACTCGGTGGGTCTGATGGTTTTAATTCTATTCCAGTATCCTACATGGGTCTGACAGAGTAGCTGGTTTGGTATCCTACATGGGTCTGACAGCTTAGCCGGACTAGTATCATAAGTGGGTCTGCCAGCTTAGATGAATTTGTGACTGCATTTGATCATCTTTATCACTTTACGAAAGATGTATACCTGTGTGAGCTGAGTCTTGACTTTCAATCAATACCATCAGTGTGATTGACTTCTTTCCTCTGTGGACTGGGTTGTGCTTGGACTCGAGAGTTGGAGCAAAACTGGAATTAATGACTTAGGTATATGTATGGTTATTTACCTATGTAGAGTTGGTTGATACTTCGTGATTATACCTTTCCTTTTTGTTTTATCCTTTGTGGATTCTAGGAGACCTTCGAAGGTCTCAGGGTCCCTACTGAGTATCATTATACTCACCCCTGCACGGGTAATTCCCACACTACGTTGTGTTGGTTGCAGATGATGGACATCACTAATCGTGGTTGAGGCTTGTAGATATGGACGGTACCACGAGGTGGACCACTTGGTGAGACGTACTCGGAGCAGACAGATGGACCCGAGGTGCTGAGGAGACCATCTGTACCCACCCTTCAGGTGGGATTCCAGGAGGATGACTTGGTGGTTTCTGTTTACTTTTGTACTAGTTTTCAGTTGTACTGTACTTTCAACTGGGTTTGTATTCTAGCCCATTTACCTATCAGCACTTAATTTGTATTCAGTATTACTTATGCTTACTTCTTTTGTATACTCTGATGTGTTTTTTTACTTTTATAAAGGAAATTCTTTCTCTTTTTATTGGGATTTACGCCTTTGGTGCTAGTTGTCAGCCCCTAGCCTATGGAAGGCGGGTTTGGTGTAGTCGCGGCCCGGGCCCCAAGGACGGGTCGTGAAAAATTGGCATCAGAGGAGTCGGTTCTACCGCAGAACTCAGGACTCAGATTATTTTTCTCTGAAAAGAAAATGTCTTAAGAGTATTGAGTGTGGTTTTCAGTCCAGGGAGTGTAGTGTTGGTGTGGAAGCCGATGTATCCATACACTTGGACCCTGACCCATGATTTCCGAATCAGTGCATTAAAACATCGATTTCATGTGTGTTTCAAAAGTTTTCTTTGTGATTACTTTGTGTCAGCTCACCAGGTATACTGTTTTAACTATGGATCACCTGTTTCTTTTCAGGATGGCCCCACGAAGGCAGCCATCTAGGGTTCCGAGTCGTGTACAATATGGTATCCCACTGAGCAACGAGGCCTCAGTGTAGGGCCCCATCACAGCGGAGGCACCAGCGGTACCACTACCTGCTGAGCCACCGATAATACCAGCACCAGCAGTAGAGGGTACATGCTTCCTGAGTGCGTTGCATGAGTTTCAACGACAGAGGCCGCCCAGGTTCCGCGGAGAGACGGACCCTCAGGCAGCTGAGGATTGGCTAGAGGCTATCGTTAGAGTCTTCATATTAGTAGGTACATCAGCCGATCTTATGGTGATCCTTGCTACGAGTCTCCTATATGTAGCAGTAGGAAGATGGTGGATCTTGATGCTCCAGGTGCACGAAGAGACATCTATACTTAGGACAGACTTCGAGAGTCTCTTCTGCTCGGATTTTGTTCCATCCCCCTCTGTGCGGGGCGCATAAAGAAGTTACTTCATTTGCGGCAGGGTAGCATGATAGTGGCTCAGTACTTAGCGAGGTTTACTGACCTCTCACGCTACTCCACACACATGATGCGGGACCCATTCTTCAGGGCCCAGACCTTTGAGAAAGGACTCAGACATGAGATCAGGGCCTCGATGATCTCCCTCAGCATTCTGACACAGTTGGGAGTGATGGATCGAGCCCTTCTTGGGGAGAGTTTTATCGCTGAGCCTACACCAGCAGTGAGACCCACCACAGGGTGACACATAGTGGAGTCTTCTACAGCCGACAGTAGACAGATGTCGCAGAGGTCCAAGCGGACCTGTCCATTAGGCGAGCGACCTCAGAATATAGGTTCGGTTGTGCGGGGAACCTAAAACAGAGCCAGCTATACGAGGAACAGGCAGTGATATGCATGCGGTGGGCATGGTCACATGGCTCGAGACTGCCCGACCCGCTGTGTAGATGAGCATCGGATAGTGGAGGCACCTCCCAGGCAGAGGCAGAAGTTCGATCGTGGAAATCTGCAGGGACCAGTCGGATGAGGCAGAGGAGCTGGCCGAGCAGCGGGTGGTTGACGACGCTTTGAGGCTCTACCACCACCACCACCAGGATGTCCACCTCGACCACAGGGAGCTGGAGGATAGGGGCAGGCTCATCTCCAAGCAGTGGAGGCTTATTACCATGGCACACCTGAGATTATTTGAGGTACTATCTATTTCTACTCCACCCTTGCTGCAGTACTGATAGACACAGGTGCGATTCATTCTTTTATTGTCGATGCCCTTGTTTGGAGCTCGGAGATTCCTATGGAGTAATTGGGTCGATCCTTACAGCTTGAGACTCTTACAGGAGTAGACTCAACGATTACACACTAGTGCCGGAAGTGTGATCTTACTCTAGGAAGAGAGATCTTTGTCTAGGATCTTCTTGTAGCAGCATCGAAGCCTTACGATGCTATCTTGGATATGGACTGGTTGTCTACTGTCCTTGCTCAGATTGACTACATTAGGCGCAGGGTGCAGTGTATCCTCACGGATGGGGGTAGGTTCACCTTCACCAGCGATAAGGGAGCCTTAACAGTGTAGGATGGATTTACACAGAGGAGAGGGCAGCCGATCACACATAAGTTGCCTAGTCTCATTCTCGGAGAGATTGATCTGCAGAGTCTGAGTTTTCCTATTATGGTGGATTAGTATGCGGATGTTTTTCTTGATGACGTTCCAGGACTACCTCCTCACAGAGAGGTAGACTTCTACATAGACCTGTACCCCGAAACATCACCGATATCTACTCCATCATATTGGATGTCTCCCGCCGAGCTTCGTGAGATGCGGGTACAGTTGGAGGACTTGCTGGAAATGGATTCATCTGACCCAGTGTTTCACCCTGGGCTTCTCCGATTTTATTCTCCAAGAAGGCAGATGAGAGCTTGCGACTTTGTGTTGACTACCGTCTCCTGAATCAGGTGACCATGAAGAACAAGTAACCACTCTCAAGGATTGATGACCTCTTTGATCAGCTCAAGGGAGCATGCTGGTTCTCGAAGATAGACCTCAGGTCAGGGTATCATCAGTTCAGAGTTCGAGACGAGGATGTGCCGAAGACGGCCTTCAGGTGTTAGTATGGCCACTACGAGTTCTTGGTTATGCCTTTCGGCATAACCAATGCTCCAGCATTGTTCATGAGTCTCATGAAAAAAGATATTCCATCCTTACCTAGATCGATTTTTCATAGTTTTCATTGATGTCATACTGATTTACTCGACTACTGAGGAGGAACATGTCTACCACTTGCTGGTCGTACTGGATACACTCCAAGAGTACCAGCTTTATGGTAAGCTCTTGAAGTGTCGGTTCTGGATTTGAGAGGTACACTTCTTGGGACACGTCATCTCAGAGGCGGGAGTAGTAGTGGATCTAGCAAAGATCAAGGCAGTGCTTTTTTGGGAGCCACGCAGGAGCCTGATAGAGGTGCAGTGTTTCCTAGGTCTATCTGGTTACTATCGGAGATTGGTTCCAAACTTCTCTAGAGTTGCAGCACCGCTTTCCGACTTGACAAAGAAGGGGAAACCTTTCATGTGGTCAGATAGATGTCAGCAGCGCTTTCAGGAGCTGAGACAGATATTGACCAGTGCGCCCATCTTGAGGCTACCGGAGGAGGGTGTAGGGTACGTAGTTTACTGTGATGCATCAGGGACCGGACTCATGTGTGTCCTGATGCATGAGCGAGCAGTGATCACCTATGGTTCATGGTAGTTGAGACAGCATGAGCAGAACTACACTACCAATGACCTGGATTTAGCAGCAATGGTCTTTTCCTTGAAGATGTGGCGACACTATCTTATGGGAGAGCGCTTTACAGTCTACTATGACCACTAGAGTCTCAGGTACATCTTCCAACAGAAGGACCTGAACGTGAGACAGCGGCGATGACTCATGTTCCCCCAGGACTATAACTTTGAGATATTCTATACTCTTGGAAAGGGGAATGTTGTGGCTGATGTTCTCAGCAGGAGATAGGGCATTCAGCTGCTAGGATAGGCGACGAAGCAGCTAGCCACATTGTAGATATCCTTTATGGATAGAGATGGAGCAGCCTTCCTACAGTCACTCAAAGTCACTCCTCCACTCCTTCAGCGAGTCAGAGAGGCACAGCGTGGGGACGTTGACTGTGATACACGATGTGCTCATATATCCAGAGGGAAGGTGCCTGATGGATTTTCTGAAGGATGAGAACACATCATCCTCTTCAGGGGATGTACTATAGTACTAGTTGCACTGTAGGAGGAAGTGCTGAGGGAGTTTCACACTTACCCTATCGCGGTACATCTGGGAGTAGCGAAGATGTACCAGGACCTCAGATGACAGCATTGGTGGCCGGGTATGAAGAAGGTTGTAGTAGAGTTCGTTTCACGATGCCTCACTAGTCAGCAAGTGAAGGTATATCACCAGGTACCACCAGACTTGTTACAATCCTTAGAGGTCCCGGAGTGGAAGTGGGATGAGATATCCATGGATTTCGTGATGGGGCTTCCACGTACATCTAGAGGACACGGCTCTATCTGTGTGATTGTAGATCGACTCACCAAGTCATCCAACTTCCTACAAATCATTGATTAGGGATCAGTAGAGAGATTGAGATGCCTCTACATTCAGGAGATCGTACATCTTCAAGGTGTGCCATCACCTATCTCTTTTGATCATGATGCTCATTTCACTTCCCATCTATAGAAGAGGTTACAGGAGGCTTTTGGGACACAGATACGTCTGAGCACTGCCTTCCATCCTCAAATGGACATCCAGACAGAGAGGACCATTCAGACTCTCAAGGACATGCTCCGTGCATGTGTCTTTGACTTTGGTCATAGCTGGGAGGATCACCTACCCTTGGTGGAGTTTGCGTAGAACAACATCTACAACTCCAGCATCGGGATGACACTATATGAGGCACTGCACGACCGACCTTGTAGACCACCTCTGTTTTAGACAGACCTTTGGGAGTCAGCACTCATAGGACTAGAGATGGTTTAGGCTATGACAGAGAAGGTGCATATCTTCTAGGAGTGGATGAAGACTGCACAGAGAAAACAGAAGTCCTATGCTGATAGGAGGTGGAGACCACTGGAGTTCAAGGATGGTGAACATTTCTTCTTACGGGTCTCACCTTGACAGGTTCTATGGAGATTTGGCCAGGGCGGCAAGTTATATACACGTTTCATCAGACCTTTCCAGGTCCTCAGCAGAGTAGGCGTTGTGGCTTACCGCCTGGCCCTTCTAAATTAGTTGCACCGGGTGAATGAATTCTAACATGTATCTCAACTGAGAAGATACGTACACGACCCGACCCACATCATCGATCACGGGGATCTAGTCATCGATGATGGGGCGACGTTTGTAGAGGTCCCGGTGGAGATTGAGGATCAACAAGAGTGGGTCCTGCATGGATGGTCGATTCATCTGGTGCGCATTCGCTGGCAGTATGAGAACCTCCAGGAGAGCACTTGGGAGCGGGAGGAACAGATGCGAGCTCAGTGTCCCCATTTGTTTTCCTAGTGTGTGTTGTAGCTTTACGGGGATTTAATGAAATGAGTTTAGAGTAATGTAAAGACCCATAATTTTTAAGGGAATTTTTTTTCTTAATTCTTTGTAATTTTATGAGTCTATGGCTTCTGACAACACTTGATTCCGAGGGCCGGTGTGCCCAGAATCAATTTCCGATGTTTTTTTGGGTATGTTTTGTAAACGTACGTGCGGGTTTTTCTATATTTTGAACAGGTGCTCGGAATTTAAATCTGAATACACTGATGAACTCACAGCCCTAGTATTCACTTAAGGGGACATTTACCTCAGTTGCGTTTTATGCGGGTTGAATGTTCATTTTTGGGGTTTAATAAAAAAAATAAAAAGTTAAATAAAATTTGTTGAGAACAATTTTATTTATCCTGGTAGTTCAATCCTACATGGGGAAGTTATTAGTGGGACCCACACCCACATAACTTCCCATGTGTGGAAAATTTTTAGGTGGGGCCCACATGATCCCCAACCTTTCATCTCCCCATAACCTCCCTTTACCCCCCATCTAACTCACCTTTATTTAATTATTTGACAAACACCCTTAATTAAGATATCTCTTCACCTCCCTCTCTCTCTCTTTATTATTTACCAACCTATTTTAATTAATGAATTCAACCTCTTCAATTAATTTATTAATTTGTTTGAATTTTGAATTACATGTGTGAATAAAATTATAGCGTTAGCTATTATTTTATTTTGGGCCATTCATTGTGTTGAGAGGATTTGTGAGAGAGCTTTCGAGAAATAGAGAAGGGTGTTCTTCTCTCAACGAAGGACACCATTCATCCAACGAAGAACTGCTGAGGAATGTCAATAATCACCTTTTTTCTTCAGCCAAATCAAAGGAGAAGGAGCCACTCATAAGGAATGCCAACAATGCGCCATCCTCGACCCTTCTTCCTCGACGTCAACAAGTTGACACCGTCTCCTCACGATGTTGTCTTCCGCGATGCTCGACTACAGAGAACCTTATCTCAAGGTATGGGTTTGTTCATTTTTAAGTGATTATCTCATACCTCGTTCTTTCTTGGAAATCATTGTTTATTTTCAGCCAACTGCTACCACCTAAGGCAGAGGGCACGGGACGAACGCACACGGCCTGATGACCCTCCCTAGTCTCTTTTGATTGCGATGGAGATCATGATAGGAAGGTGGCAATGAATGGAAGCGGTGGTCGTGCGCAGACGACATGCAGAAGAACCGCGGCCCACAACCGTGGGCCACGCGACTGACGAAGAACCGGCCGGCTAAAGCCGGCTGGGCCGAAGGAGGACCGGGGCACCACAAGGGGCGTCATTATATGAAAGACCACGACCCGCATTACGCAGGAAGCTCGGTGGGAGAACTGGCCGGCAGGAGGCCGTCCGAGCTGAGCAGAACCGAGGTGCCAGGACAGCGTCGTGCTGGAGAGACTGCGGCCCACCCGAGTGGGCCGCTTGCGCCAAGAAGGCTGGTTGGATACTACTGGCCTGTAAGGGAGGGCGCCAACGCTTGGCGACGCCGGTTTGGGTAGCCGGGGTACCGTGCCCCCTAGGACCACTCGGCCCCCTTGGGCCGAGCCGCGGCCGGGCCGTGCCCTATAGGGCTGGGCCACACCGTGCCGGGCTGGGCCGTGCCATGCGGGGCCGGCCCACACCGGGCCGGGATGGGCTGCACCCCTTTGGGCCAGGATGCACCCCTTTGGGCTGGGCCACACGTTTCATTGGGCTGGTCTGACCCTCTGCCGGGTTGGACCAACCAATACTGGGATGACCCAACCCGCCAACCCACTGGGCTTAATAGGCTGGGCCCATTTTCACATAAGGGTGAATAATTTGAGGACCGCGCGTCCGATAGACGCGCCGTCTACGGACCTGGGACCCTCATGATGTTGTGGTCCTTTTTCGATACTCTAAGTGAGTTTTGGATAACTTTGTAAATCAGCTGGGTTTGGAACGAGCGTATTTCCAACCGGGCCCCCGAAGCAAAAATGCTAATAACTCTCAGACTGGGCGTCTGATTGATGTGTCGTCTATCATGTTGGGTCCTTTTGGATGAGACAGAACTTCGGGATACATGAAATCTGGACTTCATGAGAGTTGATGTATCAACCCCTTGGCTCGAGGAGCGGACCCTCCCAGAATCGAGTGTGTTGTGTGCGGGAACCCTAGAGCTGGCTGTGACTGCAATGACTACCGTACTGGAATCCTCCATGGGTTAGATGATGACAACAACTATAATGGAATCCTCTGTGGGTTCGATAGTGATGACTATCGTACTTGAATACTTTGTGGGTCCGACGGTTTGACTTCTGTTCTAGTATCTTAAGTGGGTCCGATAGAGTAGCTGGTCTAGTATCCTACATGGGTCCGACAGCTTAGCTGGACTAGTATCCTACGTGGGTCCGCCAGCTTAGATGAATCAGTGACTTCATCTGATCATCTTTATCACTTTACGAAAGATGTATACCTGCGTGAGCTGAGTCTTGACTTTCAATCAATATCATCGGTGTGATTGAATTCTTTCCTGTGTGGACTGGGTTGTGCTTGGACTCGAGAGTTTGAGCAGAAATGGAATTGATGACTTAGGTATATGCATGGGCATATACCTAAGTAGAGTTGGTTGATACTTAGTGATTATACCATTCCTTTTTGGTTTATCCTTTGTGGATTCTAGGAGACCTTCAGAGGTCTCAGGGTCCCTACTGAGTATCGTTATACTCACCCCTGCACGGGCAATTCCCACACTACGTTGTGTTGGTTGCAGATGACAGACAACACTGATTGTGGTTGAGGCTTTTAGAGATGGACGGTACCAGGAGGTGGACCACTTGGTGAGACGTACTCAGAGCAGACGGACGAACCCGAGGTGCTGAGGAGACCATCTGCACCCACCCTTCAGGTGAGATTCCCAGAGGACGACTCGGTGGTTTCTGTTTACTTTTGTACTAGCTTTTCAGTTGTATTGTACTTTCAATTGGGTTTGTATTCTGGACCATTTACCTTTCAGCACTTACTTTTTATTCATTATTACTTGTGATTACTTCTTTTGCGTACTTTGAAGTGTTGTTTACTTTTATAAAGGCAATTCCTTCCCTTTTATTGGGATTTAAACCTTTGGTGATACTCACTAGCCCTAGCCTATGGAAGGAGGGATTGGGGTAGTAACGGCACGGGCCTCGAGGGTGGGTCATGATAGTACTGTTTTTTATACAATAGTGGAATGATAGGAGATAAGGGGTGGAGAATGAAAATAAAATAAAAGTACTTCAGTAAGAATGTTACCTTCTATTCAGGTTACTCCTTTTGGTTTGCACGAAATGCATTCCTTAGATTTTTTAAATCCAAAATTACGGCTTTTATAACAAAATTAGGGATTTCTAGGATCTATTTTGGAAGATATTGGTCTAGTAAAAGTGGCTTGATTGGTGTGAAGAAGTGGGAGGAGAGGTGGCATTTTTATAGTGGATGAGGTGTGACGCTCTTGTAAATTTTGGGAAAGGTAGTTGAACCCATATTTTTTCCATTTAATGTCAATCAAATAATGGTAAAATGTCATGAAACATGATTATAAGGTCTAAATATGGACAAACAAGGGATTTAGGATAATTTTCTAGGTCATTTAGGCCCTTAAGTTTAAGGTTTAGTCTTTATTTAAGATTATTTTATCTTAATCGATGTAATTAATTTTAATTACTTTAACTAATATTTTTTTGGTAACAAACTAAGTTTACCTTATTATAAATTTTAAATTATTCTTATTAAAAATATGGAATCTATTTTTAAAAATTAAATTCATAGAATTGGTAGAAATTAATTTAAATTTAATCTGATAGTAGGCTCGATAATGTGGGTTTTTAAAGTAACAAAATTCAAACATTTGCTATGTTTTTGTATTAAATTTCACTATGAAATTGATTCCCATGATTTAAATTGGTCTTATTGAAAAAAAAATGATCTAATTAAAATTTTAAATCAATTGAAAATTTAATTTATCTTTATAAATAAATTTTATGAAAAATCAATTTTGAACTAAAATTTTGTATTTTTCACTATTCAATTAAAAAGTGAAACATCACCGAAAAATACCATAAATTTACCCTAACCAAATTATTTTACTTATTTTTTAAAGAATAAGTTTATTTCTACATATTAAATCTATAAAATTTCCTAAAATTTGATTTAAAATGGGTTCTCTATTAAAATGCGGCAAAAATAACTTTAAAAAAATATTAATTTTTAAGCATAAAATTGGTTTTGTTGTTATCTTATGTCTGTCAAATATTTTTGATGAATATTAAAATTATTATTTTTGAATGTAATACATATATATTACATCAATATCACTCACTAATTATAATTAATTTAATTTATTTGGGTAAAAAAACATATAATAGTAATATTTTCTTTTATATTTAATCAGTTTTCATATTCATTTATAATTAATCGGTAATCTATGAATTCATATCATATTTCTGTAAAACAGATATTTTCATACATTTTTTAATAATATTATTAAATACTAATTTAACGACTATTTTATATCTTATTATATTAAATGATAACATTTTAATAATATATTATTGTTCGGTATAACTCAGTGTTATATGTTACACAAGCCATCAAGGGAAGTCAATATTTCATTTAATGTATGCTAACCTCATAGTTTCTTATATATCTTGTTAAAATGTATATTTCATATAGTTCACGATAACATGGTTTTGCGTATATTGTAATCCATATATAGTTCTTTAATATAAAAAATTATCAGTTTTGCGTGAAATAAAAAATCTCAAAAATATTAAATTAAGTTTAAAACAATATGTCATAAAATATCAATGTGATACATATTTTCAATCCTATGAACACACAAATTATTTTAGTTTTTTTCACAGGAACATGAAATTTGGAATACACAACTTGTAACTGGCCTATATACATTTTGTGATCCTGCCAAGATACGCACTGAAGACCCGAGTGATTATCTCGGGCACACGAAAAGTAGATAACCCAATGTGTAGCTATAATGTACGTGTCTGGTAGTCTAGATAAGTCAACACACCAAATCCCTAGGAATGTAACTTCTATATGCAGAAACCATGGTACACAAACATTATCTAGAGTACAAGACATGTAGTTTACCAATTACCGGCTGAATTAAATTACATTATATTAAAAATAACAACCATAAAACCATATTTCATGAATTATCACTTAATGTATGTTACAATTTAATAAGGATTTCAAATAATTTTAAATTATCAAATAAGATATTTTAATAAATCTACAACTATTATTAATTCTATTTATTTTCCATTAAATACTTTATAATGGATATCCCCAAGAGGATTGAGATAGTCATTAAGATGTAAGGGAATTAATTAACTAAATAATTGAAGCATGTTAATCTTAATAATAATTAAAGAATAGGAAATAAATGTTGGCCATTTAATTTTTATGACATGTTTCGTGTATGACTTATTATGAGCTTGTCCAAGACTTGTGTATGTGTTTGATGTTTTAATTTAATTTATTTCAAGTTCCTTAAATTAATTATTATTAAATATATAGAATATCATGTGAGTCGTCTCTCCCTCTATTATTATATTGGGCCTGCATATGCATGGTTATTTATGTAATCCACTTAACTGATGCTTTGGTTACCCTCACATGTGTGTGAGTTATAAATATATATAATAAATGGAGTTTCTCAAGGCATGTGTCGGTGATTCATGATAGAACCATAATGGTGCCAACCAGGGTGTTACATAGGTGGATAGGTGGAATGATGTAACTCATAGAATACCAGAACCATGAGTTATTTTCCCCCATGTCATAGGATGATTTAATGTCTTCTCATTAAATAAACCATTAAACATAACTCATGAATGAGTCATTTAATAATTTATTTACTTACAACTTTCCATTATTTATTTTATGGATTTATGACCACGATCATATAAATAAATGAATTAATGTACAAAGACAAAATTTAAATAAATTTATTATGAAAAAATGTTTTTCCAACAGTTTAATTAATTATGTAACATCCATATTACATTAAAAAGAAATGTAAAAGATAAAAACTGATAAAATTCATGAATAGTAAAATAAAAACTCTCAAATAAATATTAAGTCTGACTTGGCCTTCATGAATTCATTAGGAAAAAAAATTAATAAAACTATGTGATTGACCAACCCTTATTGGAGAAATTACATTTATAAGGGGATTTATTATAATGATCTTGGGTTGACATAAAAATTTTAAATCAATAGGAGCATCCCTTTATAGATTTGGTGTAATTTGGAGGAAGTGTTTAGAAATCCAATTTAGTATTTTAGGATTGGGAAAACCAATCAATGGATAAAGGAGATGCAAGACAACAGTTGAAAAATACTTGCCTACCTAAACACCATCAAGTAGCTTGACCTTTTTAGGTTTATAAAAAGGGGAATATGGATCCTTGCCACTAGAATTTCCAAGCAATTATAAATTTATGTTCAACAGTGAGGGTTATTAGGACATGATAAAATAGAGAGAGATTAAATAAAATCAATTAATTTATTATTTTTAACATATTTTTTAATCAAGAAAAGTTTTAATAATATACTCTTTAAATTAAATAATAAAATGTAAAGATCACCTTTAACACTATCCCTATGATCAATTTTACAGAAAGAAATACTTCTAATTAGAGAAAACATCCAGGAACATTTTATACACCTTAGAGTTATTCTACACCATGAACATAAATCATACATGCTAGAATACACAATACATGATCCTACTACTAAGAATATGAGTGAAGAAGAGTTCCTTTTTAATGAAAAAAATTTGAATGATGCAGTTAACATTTAATGACTGATTCTTTCATATATGTGTAGTGATCTTATTACGTATAATGAAAACATGGATGAATATAACACTCTTGAGAACCTTTTTGGTCTTTACTAGGAGAGAGAGATATATGAATAGTTTGACATTTCCATGTCATAGATTCAAGGAAATATTAGAGAGGGTTCCCCAGCTAGTCCTGATGTAGTCAAGATAATGTTGTACATTGATCACAAAGAAGTTATAGTGTTTAAAATCCCAGAATAAATATGAACAAATATCATTTTAGTATCACTCCATCATATCTTCCCCAATATTGTTGTGAATTTTAGTATGAAAAACATTGACAAGTCTCTACTATATCATCTTACTCTTCTTATCCAAGTAGATAAGGATAATAAGCATGGAAATCCTTATATCATTATGGTAAATAAATAGATAGGCAAAGAAAAAATCTCTAAGCCAAAAGCTTCTTTATACCCATATAAAAGGATTAAGATTAAGGGACAAGACAAGGAATAATATGTTGTCTGTTTCCCATGTTCATGAAAGGCCACTAGAAGAAACACTACACCCAAGCACAGAAGCAAGGGGATGATTCCGGTGAATTTTTTATCTAGTTCAATTTATCCATTTCTAAAAATTGGGAATTATATAAAGATTTTGGTTCTCACATATTTATTCAAATATGGGAACCATTTAGATTAAGAAAGATTGTCCGAGGGGAGGTAGATCTAAAAGCATCCAACATAGGTAAACTTGATGTTCTAGCTATTAGGGAATACCACATTATGTTGTTGATCAGAATGATCTTGGTTTTTAAAGGTTGTTATTATGTTTCATAAATTACTAAAAAAGTTATTAATGTATCCAGAATAGATATAGATTGATTTATTTTAAAATTTTGGAATAAAGGATGCATCATTTTTAAATATATCATTTCTTATGGTAAGGAAAATTTAAATAATGTGATTTATGTTTTGGATTACACAAACCATGTAATGGAAATCAATAACAAAGTTTTGTCACATTAATCATACCACAGAAAACTTTGGAATCACTGGATAGTCATGTAAACAAAAATCTCTTGAATAAATTACATCAAAATGGATATTTAGATTCTATTAAACTAAAACCACTTAGTGTATGTCAAGCATACATATAAGGAAAATTAATCAAATACACATTTATTGGGAAAGGTTAAAGGGAAAAAGAGCTTTTAGAATTATATTATATGGATGTATATGGACCATTTCCTATTGAAGAAAATGGTTGGTACCCCAACTACAAAACTTTTATTAATTATTTTTGTAGATATGGATATGTTTACTTAATGAGTTATAAGTCAAATTATCTTGAGAGATTCAAGGAATATAAGAAATAATTTTAGAACCTTCATGGTATGAAGATTATGAAACCACTCTTAGGACATTATGTAGAATATATTAATCAATACTTCATTGATTACTTAAAGATGTTTCAAATCCTATCTAAACTCACATATCTTTATACACATTAGTTTAATGGTGTAAGTGAAAGGAGAAAATAAACCTTATTGGACATGGTGAGATCAATGATGAGTCATGTGAGTCTTCCGTTATCCTTATGGGTATATGCATTACAAACTACTATACACATAATAATCCAAGTACATAATAAATAGATAAATCATATTCTATATTAATTTTGGAGTAGAAGAAAAACCATGTTGTTGAATTTACTTTTGTGGGGACAGTTAAGCATTTATTAAGGCCTCTTCGATTAACAAAATTTTCCCCCAAAGTAAAAAGTTTACATTTTTAGGATACTCCATGTAAACAAGGGGATATTACCCATATGAACCTTTAGAAAAATGGAAATAGTGGCAAGAAATTCCATATTCCTTGATAGGGAGGACTTCTCTAAAAGAGATAGTGGGAGTGAGATAGTCTTTGATGCAGTTAAGGCTGAATGTACAAAAGAGTTGGCATAAGAACAAATTCTAGAAATCCCAATTAGAAAAGAAACTATTCCACGGATACAAGTACTATATTAAAGTAATAGAGAGGATATGGAACTTTAATGGTATGATTTTCCAATCACTAAGGATAGAGACTCGTTATTAGTCAGTAGTAAGGATCCTCTAACCTATGAAGAAGTATTATATGGGAAAATGATTCTAGTGGAAGAAAACCATGAATTATGAAATGGATTCCATATACCAAAAATAAGTTTTGATTTGGTTATATACTCTTATATATATAAATACCATTGGTCTAAATTGGGTACTCTAGAAGAAAAATGACATAGAAGGGAAAGTCATAGCCTATAAGGAATTAATGGTCGCCAAAGGGTTTAAATAACCTCATGGGATTGAATGACACGAGACCTTATCACAAGTTTCAATGCTAAAATATATCAGAATTATACTTTCCATTGTAACTTACCATTACTATGAGATATGGAAAATATATTTCAAAATATATTTCCTTAAAGGGAAGATTTTATAAGGTGTCTACACAACACAACCAGAATTTTTTCTAACCCCAAAGGATGCCAACAAAGATAAAAAATTAGAAAAATACATTAATTTATTAAATAATGAATCCAAGATATGGAACATTAATTTAAATTAATCCATTAATGAAATTAATTCCATAAATAATCGGTGTGATCCTTGTGTATACAAAAGGTTATGTGGGAGTACAATCATGTTCTTAAGAGTGTATGTTGATGAAATATTACTCATTGGAAACAAAATGTGACTCTTACAGTATATTAAGATGTGGTTGAATAAATTATTCTCCATGAAGCTGTTTGTGAAATAAAATATAATAATAGGATCAAGATCCATCATGATAGATCTAATAGGTTTCTCATTTCATGTAAAAGTACATACATTTCCATGATAGTGAAGATATTTAATATAAATAAATACAAGATGTTATTGTTTCCATCATCTCATGTCTTTCATCTTCCCATAAAAATGCACCCTTAGAGACATGAGGAAATAAATAAAATGGAAAGGATTCTATATGAATCAGAGATTGGGTCAGTCATGTATATAATTATATATAATAGGCTAGATGTCTCATACATATTATTTGTGGTACGGAGATATCAAGATGACCCAGGTGACCTCCACTGGATGGAGGTCAAGAAAATCCTTAAAAATTTGAGTGGTACTCACGACATGATCCTGGTTTATAGAGGATATGAGGAACTAGTGAACAGAGGATGTGTAGATTATAGTTTCCAAATAGATAAATATAAAATAAAGTCACAAATGGGATACATATTCACTTTGAAAAGAGGTATTTTATGCTGAAGAGATCAATGAAGTTTGTGGTCATAGATTCTATAGTAGAGTCTGAGTATATTTTTAATTATATGGTTGTGAAATAAGTAATATAGATCACCAACATCATCCGGGTCATTGATGTATTATATAGTTGTAAGGATCTTTTCGCACTCTATTGTGATAATACAGCAGTAGTGGATCTCAAAAAAGAGTCAAGGTTTAATCAGTGGACAAAGAAAATACATTGTAAGTATCATCTCTCAATGGATTCATCTAGATAGGTGAAGTTACAGTGAGTATTATTTTCATATATGAAAACATGGTGGACCCCTTGACTAAATATTTAACTTATCATAAATATTATTATAATATGGGGTCTATAAGATTATAGTTCGTAGGTAGTTGTATCTTGTTAATGTGTGAGTTTTTTGGAGTTGGTGTACTTAGAACAGCCACTTCAACATTTATTACATGTGTATTAGAATTATTGAATATTAATAAAACTTATTATCAGAAATTTTTCATTATTATGCATGACTATGATGTATTATTTTACTATAGTATTCGTAGAACTGATAAGGTCATAGCAGTTCCCTACTATGATGAGGGCATTTTAGTGAAATTAAAATATTCTTAAAAAAAATTTCCATTGGAAAATGTACTATGATGGGACACAAAGTACATATACTATCAGGTGTGATTACTCATAAGCTTATGAGGCTTCTTCTCATGAAGTTTTCACTTGAAAATCACCATGATGGGGTATTATGAGAAAAGATCCTCCAAGGAAATTCTACAAGTTTCCGTGTCATTGTATATTATAACCTAAGAGCATCTATAATGGTCCTTAAACTTTAATACTATTATTGACTCATTTTATGAATCACACACTTAGATTTATTGACTTAAACCATTATGTAATTTTTTTGTGGGAAGTAGGGTATGTTGTGTGCAAAAAATTGACATATCATTAAATGATAAGTTAAGAAATTATTTTCCCTTAAATATTTGTAGAAGAAGATATCTTGTCCATTTTGTTGGAATATAACCATCACCAAAAATTCCATATCCATGGTGTAACAACATAGTTATTTCAAATAGTTTATTAATTATGTGTTGAGAATAGAGGTTGGAGAAAGAGATGTGAGAACTTTTTGATATTGTATTGCAAAAAATTAATTCTATTAAACATTGGTGATTCATATGTGGATGTCAATGTTGTGGAATTATTGTATTTATCTAGGGTGTTTTGACCTATTTCTAGATAGTAATATTGGAATTTAACCAATCCCACTAACACCAATAAGAAAATATCCTATAGGGTCACAAACTATGTATTTTTTATGATCTCGATTAAATTTAATTTAATTTAATTAATTGAATAAATGTTAATACCAAGAACAAGTGATAATTTTATTCACATATTATAGGTCATAAATATTTATTTATGAATATAATTTTTAAATAAATATTTATTTGGGTGTTCAATAAATTCTTGGGGAGTTCGAACATAACCAGACCATGTCTAGAGACAAATATTAATTAGAAAGTCCATTAATAAATATTTTTTGATGTACAAGATGGTGTGCATAAAATAATAATAATAATAATAATAATAATAATCTATGGAATGGGGTTTATTAATAGTTACTACATTATTTAAATATCCTCTATGAAATGAAATAATTATTTTAACCTAAACCTTTGCCCTATAAATAAACCAGTATGTCTATTATGTATTATATCCTAAAATTAACACTAAATAATTCTTGTGCATAACTAATTCTATCTTGACTCCAGACTCTCTCATCCTATTAGGAATAATAAATAAAAGAGATATTACTTTTATATCTAAGAAGAGTGATCAACATGAATAATGCATATCAATTGATTTCCCACACCAGTATCTGCAAATTTATTGGTGTTGGTCAGAGATCAATAGAGAAAATGTGGATTAATAATAGAGGGATTATATCTTTTTATCCTCATAGAGAAATGAATAGAAAATAAAATGGTATTTTCTTATGGTCAATATCCACATTGAAAAAAGTATCCTAAGGCCAGGTAATTAATTTATTATAATTTAAATAAATTAACTATAAATTTATGGTGAAAGATATACACTCGAGGTTCTGTGCATCGAAATGTTAAAAGAAATTTTAATATATCACCCACCATTTCATTATTCCACTACACCCATAACTAACATTAAATTGGATTGAAATAAAACCAAGCAACGTCTTTTGGTGCAAACCTAAGGAGGTTACCCGAAGAAAAAGTAATGTTCTTCATTGAGCATTTTTATTTTATTTATTCTTATGCATCATTAAATTATTATTAAACAAATGATGATATAAAAACCAAAATATCATCCATATAATGATATTTTCTTATGTTATGTTCATGACATAAAAAATATTAACTTCCATAAAATATGTAATGAAATCATTATCCATGTGTATGTTGGACTACAACCTCACAAACTGATATCATTCGTCTTTCCATTACCACCTCTCATGATTTGGTATGATGATGGATATAAATTATATATATGATATTTATAGAATCATTATACCTATGGATTAATTATATAATATATAACATTTTTAATTTCCATTTTATAGGGGATATAATAATATCAGTCGTGGATATCGTGGACTACTACATCACAATGAGATGTGATTCTTTTTTCACAAACTCTTTAAATGGAAGGTAATAAGGATAAACTTATTGAATATATGTCATAAATCTGAAATAATTATCCTATTATTGAAATATTTTTATTTCTTAGACAATACAATATCATTTTCTCTCTTACCTTTTCACTCACATAAAGGTGAAAATATTGTTTATGTATGTGTACACTACTGCATTCAGAAAGCAACGTGACTCTTTTTTCATAACCACACCACATGGATGATATATATAAGTGTATTTAAATAAATATTATGGTATTTATGATACTATTATCATTATATACTGTTAAATTATTACTTTCTACCTTTCCATAATGATCCCAAAAAATGGAAATACTACTTCTACGTATGTATGTCATACTGTCTCTATGATCGTAACCTATTTAATTTTTCAAAACCATCATTAATTATTGTTAATAAATGTATATATGATGTATAAATATGATAATTATTTCACGAATATTATTCTAGAGATGATTCAACTATATAGTATGTGCAATAACCAGATATTTCTAGACAAAACTCGCAATTGAAAACTATGCAATTAACTGTCGAAATAATAAAAATAATTGATGATTATTAATTTAAGGGTGATAACATGTTATAAAAGGATCATATATTTCATTATAAATATTAATATGGTTTTTTATAAGTTTATAACATTATTATAACTACTCTATAAGAGGATAGATCATGTTGAACCAAAAGGATGCATGAGGTAATGGATTTCATCGAAATTACATTTCATTGAAGAATATTTCAATGTTACACAATTAATTTATTTTACATTGTTTATATATTTCCCCTTATAAATGTAATATCATTAATACATCATAACTCATGGAATTTATAGTTTCAATTTGAATGTTTTCATCTAGGTGGATTTGACTTAAAAATTACAAAGTTATAAAAAATTTCATAACTCAATTTCTTATCATTGGGTTATATTAATTTTTCATTGTCATTGACATTAGAAGATTATGTGTGTTATGAATTTTGAATATCAATTACATTATTCCCAATTTTTTATGTGTATTTAAATTTTACCCACATAATTGATTCATTACTAATTTTCACCTCGTTGTCACGATCATTATAAGGGTTTATTTCACAATCTCATTTTAATCGAGATAATTTATACCTGAATTTACATTCAATGAAATTATTTGATCATTTTTTAATAAACCAATTTTATTATCTTCTAAACTGGTAATTAATGAAGATTTCAATTGATATAACCATTTTTATACACTTTGGTACTTAAATTAATTGAGAATAACATTTTTATAAAATATGACATTATTTCTTTCTTCAGTTAGAAATTACTTTTCTTCTAAAACCATGTTGTTTATTGTTTTTCAAAATGTTTTAATATCCCCATATGATTTTTAAATATATTTTTACCCATGTTTTTTTACAAAATGATTCGAAAGGGATCTTATTTTCACTTTCCAAACAATGCCAATTTTTATTTTACTAAAAAAGTGAAAGGAATATTTGTTTTAATGTATATTGAACATACATAATTTAATTCCATCATGACCACCAAATGTTTTATATATTACTTTATAATTAACAAATATTAGTTTCAAAGAAATTTATTTTCAAGTTTTTTTTTGAATTTTACTTTTAAAATTTGATTTTTAAAATGAAAAGGATATTTTCCTCAAGAGTTTTTTTAAATATCATTTTATGGTATTTCTATTCCGTGAAGAAAATAATACTTTTTACTTATACCCCATTCATGATATGTTTTATTTATACCATCCTTATTCATCATACAGGTGGTTTATAATCATTTTGACCATGGAAAGTATTGAAATTCACTTTTATTAATTCTTTTTTTGTAGTAATTAACTATTCCTTGATTTATTCAATTTTCTACAATCATTGGACAATATCTTTCCCCTAAATGTACACATTTGTATCATAGATATTCTTATTTATTATTCTATTTATAATTTTTACATATGGTTTTTTACATTGAAAATTATTTTATTAATGTGGGAAATTTTTTTTAATTTATATTCTTTATTCAATACAAATATTAAATAGTAAGGCCTACTGTTCAATAATTGAATCAATTATTCAATATGTGAGGATTCATTTGGACATGAAAACATTAGTTGGGACTAATTATCGATATCCTCTTGATGCAATAACAATCACATGAGATGAATCAGTTGGATATCCTATGTTAAACGGGTTTCTACCCCTCAGTTTTAAATCACCTTGGGTAAATATCTTAAAGGTAAAGTAATCATGAAGCCCGAGATCATGATGTGTAATAATTAAGTATTTCATTTATAGAATATTCAGTATTCTTATTATCCATGTGATTTTCGCAATGAAATTATATCTAGATTCATTTCATTATCACTTTATTGATTAAATGGAACGTGTATTCCATTATTTATTGTGGCATATTGATTATTTCATATCTTATTATCCATGAGATTTTTAAAATGATATTATCTATGGATTCATTTCATTCTTATTTTATTGGTTAAATGGATTTTTTTTCATTTATTTTCATTTCCATACTGATTGTGATAATAGTTATTTAAACAGAATGTGTGTTTAGTTATTTACCTTTCCATGTTGATTATTAATATTGATTCATGATAGATTCCTCTATACATAACCCTTAATGAGCATTTGAGATTGCCCTTATTTTTTCCATTTCCTAGGAATCCCTGATATGTATTAGGATTGATATTCAAGGATATTCTAGAGGTATTAATGTTATTCTAAAAAATATATTTTATAATTTTTGTTTTCAAATGTAATATGAGAATCATGTATATATCTAGTTTATTAAAGACTACTAAACTATTTGGTTCTTCAGGAAGTGATCCCTTTTATCTTATTCCAATGTAATCAATCACACACTAGTTTTAGGGTTTTGGGGTCGAGGTCACTACACAAAAAATCAATGATGTCTATGCTCTCAAAATTCAACATACCATTTCACTATAAAAGCACAAATTAATTTATATATCACATAACTTATAAATCTCTATTTTTTAATTTAATTTATTCATTTTCATTTCCTATTAGGTTACTAACAAAATTATTTATGCATTCAAATCATTCATTATGATATGTAATGATTATATGGATTATCCAAATCATATCTCTTAGAAGTGTCATTCTAGGTGTTTAATCTTAATTTCAATCATCATGCACAAACTGATGTTCGAGTTGATACTCGACAAAAAAAATCCATGATGGTTAACCCTAAGTGCATATGGGCTATAACTACATCCACTTTACAGTATCCATAAAGGGATTTAATTTCTAACAGAACCAAATAATATTGGTATTACCAATATTTTATGATGTATTCTTTTACAAATACCTATTCCTAGTGTTTTCACAAAATATTTCTCATCTAAATTACCAAAAAAATAAAATATTGAATAATAACTCAATCAGCCTAAACTTTTTTCTATAAATTTGAAATTATAATCAACCTGGTCTTATTAGTTCTTGATAAAATTTATAACACTTAAATTTTACTCAACCAATAATTTCTTAACCTCTATAGTTATCTTTACCCTATTTAAATACTAACTATAATAGCCCAACCATAACTACCCCATAATTATATGATTAATAGAAAAAACATTTCTACATACATTCCCATGACCATTTAGGTTTATAATTTTATAGTATTAAGAAACATAATTAACTAATACATACAATGTATTTCACATAAAAATGATATTTTCCCACTATACTAGGAACTACATAATCCATAATAAGACGTATATATATCCTATAAATTCATCATAAATTCTATTCTATATTATGTATAATAATGTTCATTATAAGATGGGGTAATGGAAATACAATAAGGGTGAGCTCAAACACTCTATAAGGGAAATCATATACCAAAAGATATCATAGAATAAACAAGGCATCACTAATATGGTAAGTAGTAGAGGATAATAAAATAATTACATAAAATAGTTTCTAGGAGATTCAAATAAATCCATGGAATACATAATAATATAATTAATCACATGGATAGAAATAATTGGTTTCATAGTTATATAATGAAAAATGTCAAACTTTCCAAGGCCATTTGTTAATACAACTACTTACAATCAAGACCACATCTAAAAATTATATAAAAATGGGATGAAAAACAACAAATATGAAATATATTTTGCCTCAAGAGACCTACCGATGCATTGAGGGTATATTTTGGGCCCCACCCGTAACTAATTACACCATATTCATTCATCATATGCATTACTAAATAAACTATACGATACAGAACCATCATTCCATGGAAATCAATAAAAATCTATATTAAAATGAAAATTATAAAGATTATCCGTATTTTATAATTCAATAAATGAAATATATATTTATGCAATCATCCCTCAAACTAACACAATATAGAGTGATGGCTATATATTTAAGCCAATAATTTCCCAAAACAATAAATAGATGTATATGACTATATTCAATATTCATAAATAAGGAGGAAGGAGTTATTAAGTAATATCCCAAGTATAACATAACAACTCTTATGGATATTAACATAGATTAAAACAACTTCCTATGAGGAATACTTCAAATAGTATCACATTATAAGGGATATATATTTAAATCATTTCATTATAAGAGTTTAATCCCACAATTTTAAATACTAAGAGAGTATTTTGAGGGCAATACATGAAAATAACTATAAAGTAGGTGAAGAAATTTACATAAATATGATGTTTGAAGAAAAATAGTAAAAGTGATTTTATAAAACATTTTTAACCATGAATAAAAATTAGGAAGTAATGAGTTACTTTAAAAAAGTAATTTTCAAAAAGTTGAATTAATTTTTTTAAAATATTTACTATAAAAAATTAAATTCAATAATGGATACATGAAAAATTAATAAAGGATTTATAGATAAAATGATGGGTGGATGAAAAAACATATGATCACGAAAGTTTTTTTTTTAAATTTTAAAGTAATTTTGTTGAAAACCCATATGATAAAAAGGATAAAAAATTAGTTTAAAAATGGATAAAGATAAATATGATAACCATATGATTTAAGACATAATATTGTTTCTAAATAAGAAATAAAACATTATAGGGAGGGTAAAAGATGGTCATGGAAAATAATGAGATATTCTATGGGATGAGAATTATTCTTAACATAGTTAAATTTTTTGAATAATGAAAAAATAATCTATAAATAACTTTTGAATCAACATGAAATTTTACCAGAGGTAAAATATGAAATTTACTATGAAAAAAATGAAATGGAAGAAATTTAGGAATCTTAGAATAATGAAGCTCATGTTGAACAATTAGAACTCACTAGACAAAAAATGAGTTAAAAACATATGGATTTGATAACTCTTGAATCAAAATATTATCAAAGAAATGAAATTCATTTGAATTTTTATATCCTGTGATTTAATGATAAGTATAGGAAATTAAATTCATGGTTATTAAATCAAAAGATAAATATATAAAATAAAAAATGGTGAAAAAATATAGCATGTCTGCGAGAGTTAGGATTGAGACCAAGAGACACTTATGAATATAAAATTATATTAAGTAACAATCCTTTGGAATGAAGTTCATGAGAAAGAATTTTAAATAAAAATAAATGAAATTGGATATACAATTCTACACAATCATAGTAAAAAATAATTTATCTTAGAAGGTTGTGGTTCAATAATAATCTTTATAACTCAATAAAAGGAAATCAAGATAAGAAAACCCCTTGCCTTTTATCCCTCTGTATCAAATATGAGCTACAATTTTATATAAAAAAAACAAGTCTCTTAATAACATATTTCAGAACATTATTGAAACTAATAACCTTTTATCAAATTCAATCATTATCATTTATTATAATTATATTAGATAATTATATTTTATTTTCATCATCGAATGTTATTAGTTTTGATTGTTTTTTAGTACTAGTTTCATAATAATTGTGTTGATTATTATTTAAATATTCAATGATAATCATTTTGAGATCATTAAAAATAGTTTTTTAAATGTTTTATAATAATTCATAATGTTAGAATTTAATATTAATATTATTTTAGTATTGTTTCATGATTAAAAAGCTGGTGATAAGCTTGTTCTGTAAATTTTCATGAATGAGGTGTGGATTCTTAATAGTATGTTAAATATTACCTATAACACACATGAATGATAAAATGTTAAATTACTAAATGATATTACTCATGTCAACATGGTGAAACTTTATTTTTTGGAGCCTACCTAATTAGAACTCCATAGTTAAGCATTCTTGGCCAGGAGTCCTGATCGGGATGAGTGACCTTCTAGAAAGTTTCATAGGGTGTGTGTGATAGAGAAAAAAGCACACTAGAAAGAAAAAGTGTTGACCTGTGGGGACATTCATTAGTTAGATGACCTATTAATGCACATGAATAGGCCCAGGGTGGGGAAACATATCTGTGGGGAAACTGGTGGTACCTAGAAGGCCAGGACCTGATGACCATGTTTTGGAGAGGTGTATGTGCTATTAGTGGGCCCCAGTTGTTACATTTGGTTTCAGAAGATGAACCCATTCATAAGTGTGGTGTGCTTCTAGGGATGATATGTAGGGTCCACAATGAGGGAGTTATTCACTTGGGGGGTGAATATAAAAATCCAGAATGATAAACGTTCAAATAACTAAATTATATGACTAATTTCAACAAGGCACACCTTCAAGATCCCACATGATTAGAACTCCATAGTTAGTGAGCATTGCCTGGAGTAGTGATCAAGATGGGTGACCTTCTCGAATGATTCCCAGATTTTCTGTGAGTGAGGGAAAATAACACTAGAAAAAAAAATCTGGCATGTGGGGATAGTCATTAGTCAGATGACCCATCCAAGCATGTGACTAGGTCACAGGGTGGGGATTATGTGTCTGTGGAGAAACTAGTGGTACCTGGTGGGCTAGGACCCGACAATCATGTTAATATGGGGTGTATGTGATATAAATGGGACATAGTTTCTACATTACCATTACCATCATAGAACAAAAAACATTATTTACCTATTATTTTCTAGTATGAACATTATTTGTGTTTTCATTGTAACTCATGATAATAATTAATAACATTGTTCATGTAGGCAACTAAATTGACCTAAACAACTACTAGTAATAATATAGATGACTATATTAAAGAAAGTGATTTATTTAGAATAATATAACTATTACATAATAATATTTATATTTTTTATATTTTTTAATTTTGTGAATTATGATATAATAGGTTAGTATAAATAATAAACTAAAATAGTGACAAACAAAATACGTTATTTTATTTAAGGTGGTAGTCTACATGGATGCAAAAAACAACCAATTTTTTATATATATTAGAAGAAATATAGGGGATGTATTATAATTTAAAAATAAAAAATGTTATAAACATCAAATAAATAAATTGAATATACTTTTATTACCATCCTTGAAAGGTGGAGATGATAAATAAATCATGTCGTTCATTGAGGCGGTAGCCTATATATATTCATGATGACAACATCATTTTTCAAATGGAATATGAAGAAGGTAGAAAATTGATATTAAATTATTATAATAAAATTTCATTATATTATTAGTAATTATTTCATAATACATTCATTAATGGAATAGTTTTTATTGGGTAAAAGTGGAAAATAACTAAGAGAGCTTTGTTGATAACATTATCTCTCTCATTGGATGTTCTCCCTCGGGTAACACCTTAACGATCCTTAAAATAAACTTTTATAAAGACCAAGGATTCTAGGATGTGGTTATAAAGTGTATTAGATACTAAGGTATAGTTTTTTTTCAATATTATTCTCTAGAATGAGTGCATAAACAAGGTGGAGTTGATCTCCTTCTATAAGTGAAGGGAAATGAATTTTGTAAATATAACTCCTTAACACAAGTTTAACATAGAAATTAATGACTAAGTGGAAATAATGTGGGGTTAGATGATTTAATATCTATAATCCCTCAACCATAAATTTTCACACTTGTTTTAAACAAATTTTTAATTCATTTACTATTTGATTTTTCACTTTTAACATTTTTTGTTTTTTTTGTGGTAATTATTTTTTAACAAAGTAATTATCATTTAATTCCTAAAAAAAATAGGAATGATTAAATAATTTTTAAATAAATATTCTTAATAAAATATCCATTTTATAAAATAAATATTTTATATTTAAGAAAATTTAATTTTAATATTAACGCATGTAATGCGTAAAAACACGTTTTTATAAAAATTGTATTTTTGATAAAACAATATTATATTGATTACAAAATAATCAATGGTATTTAATTTGGTGAAATTATTTGATTTATTAATAAAAAATTTAAATTTATTTTAATTTCAAATAAATCCAAAAACGTAATTTTACATTGATAAGATTTAATAAAAAGAGAAAGACTAAAAAAAGTATTCAATTGAAAAATATTGATTAACATGCAAAATGTAAAACATTGGTTTTCTAAATTTGTTCTAGTATTTTTAAATGAATAAATCGATTCCATAAATAATTTTTTGATAATAAATTTTTTTAAAAATTTTTTTTGTTATACTTTATTCTAGATATTTCCATAAATGCTACTTTCTAGTAAAAACCGTGTTTTCACAGTTCATCTAAAAATCATTCATTTCAAAAAATATATCAAAAATATATTCTAAGGTAATTTTGAAATATTTAATTATAAAATAATGTTTATTTTGTTCAATTTTATTTCTAAATGTAATATAACTAAATTTTAATATAAGAATATATAATGTTGGGGAAGAGATATTTTTAATCATAAAATGACTGTTGTTTTTATTTCTATATATATTTCTGGATTCATTTACCTCTAATTTTGGGCATTACAAAAAATATCAACAGGGCATCATTACCCTAAATCTTACATAAATGGATAAAGACTCATCCAAATACTCAATCTAGCTTGTCTCGTGAGACCTACTGATGCATCAAGGTGATATATAGGGGCCCACCCATTACAAACCAAGTATAATTAATTCCTCACATGAAAGGGTTGAAACATAATCCACAAAAATACTCATATTGAAAAATTGACATATGAAGTGTTAGTTATTTCCCCAATTAATAATCATAATCATAAACCATCCAGGGTAATATGCTGAATGGTATCAAAATAGTAAATGACCAGTCACACTAATCACAAACCATCCATGTAAGTAATAAGGATGGTATAATTACAATGGATCCCTTATTTATCTTAAGTAAAATAATTGTTTTGACATTGATGAATTGAAATACGATAAAAATTTCATTAAAATAATTATTGAGGAAAATACCCTTTTCACTTTGAAAATCAATTTTAAAAACTAACAATTTCTAGAATATTATAAAAAAACATTTTCTTTGAAAAGAAGAATGGAAAATTGTAAAGGAATATTAAAATAAATGAGTGGTAATGATGATAATAATATTCCATAAACACTAAGTATTCCAAAACAAAGATCCATTTCACGGTTTTTAGTAAAATTTCAAAAAGTACCTTTTTCAAAAAAGGGTAAGAAGATTAATTTTAAACCTTTTTAAAAGTAAAACATGGGTAAACATTTCTCTAACATATCATGGTTGAATATTAATAATTATAATAAAAATGTTTTTAGAGAAATATGGATATGGAGAAAAAATAATTTTTGATTAAAAAGAGAACTAAGGTTAGCTTTTATTAACATCATTTCACAATAATTTTATGTAACAATTAGATGAATATCTTACTATTTATTGAATATTTTTTGAATAACTAGTGAATAATAAAATTAAAGGGTTTAGTTATCTAAATATTTAATAATATCCTTCAATAGAAATTTGATCATAAACAATATCAAATAATGGTGATATTTTGAAATAAACCCTTATTGCTTTAGTGACTTTTAAATCATAACCTCCATGAATGAAATAACTTAAAATAATACTATAAATACCATGAAGATAATGAAATTCATTATAATATGTTGTTTTTGTTTTTAGGTACTCCTCGACCACTCTTTTGATCATGCATCAGTTGGGTTTTTCCTTAGGTGTTTTGTAACACCTCAAGATTTCATAGTAAGTTGTTTTCCTTAAATTCAATAGCTTGCGCTACACGCAACACCGAGTTCTAGCAAACCACATCTTACCAAACTAGCCATTCAAAAGCGGTTATAAGTAGTATTAGCTGGATTTTAAATTTTATATACTCCATATAATTTTAACTTATGTATTATATGTTTCTTAGACTTATTATAAGAAACAATTCAATTTTTCAGATAAAAAATGTATTTTCACAAAAATTCAATTTTACCACCTTTTAATGGGGAACCCATTTTAAATCCAATATTTGACCCTTTTTCATAATTATTTTGACAAAATAAAATTCTTCTTTTCAATCAAGACATCAAAATCTATTTTGGATGAATTTTTGGTATTTTTATAATAATATTCATTTTTTTGAATAATGAGAATACTATATTTTAATTCAAAACATCCTTTTAATATAATTTATTTATATGGTTAGATTATATTTTAAATTGGTTTTGATGTCTAATTATATTATATTTTTATCCTTTAATTCAATGGTGGTTATTGGAATTAATTTCACTATGAAATTATACATAACCACGTGTCAATCTTTTGATAGTTATTGTTTCTTAAAAACACTCTATCCGTTTTGACAACGAGAATTAATTTTAAATTAATTAATCCATCTTTTATGTTTTTAATTTGATAAAATAGACATCATTTTTAAATTTGAAATATCAAATATAGCTTAGGATGAATTTTTGGAATTTTTCTGAAAAACTTCAATTTTTGATAAATAGTAAAACCACTAAGTAGTTATTAAAAATCTGACTTTTTCATTTAAATGAAATTTTACCACTTCTATGAATTGAATTTCAAAAATCCATGATACATGGTTGTTATTATTAAGTAATATTTGTTTCAATAAGATGAAAATATTTTTTGGTGAATAGTAAATTTTGACTTTTATTTACTGCAGTTAAAGGTAAATAGGGTAATTCAAGGTAAAACAAATATTATAATAATACAAAATTACCTTAACACTTTTTATAACCTTATTGGACGAGTAATGGCCAATAATGGGCATCCGTAGGTCAATTTTGGGACCCCAATGAGCCACTTAAAAATGATAATGACACTTTGTTTTAATTAACATAAAGTAAAGACAAAAATGACATTAACAAATATCTTTTATTATATCAATTTCTACATAGGGTTATATAAGTCATATATTCGGCTATAAATAATCATTGGAAATATAAAAACATTTCCTACCTTATGGTAATTTTTTTATAATTTTTAGACAGCAAATAAATTAAATTATTTATGACACCATAGTGATGTAGTATTTAACTCATTAATAAATGATTTAAATAAATTCATTTATTAATATTCCAAAAAATATCCAAAAACTGTCCAATTATTATTTTATTATTTTATTTCAACTATGATTCATCTTATCTTCTACTTTAATAAGTTTTGGACCTTTAACAACTGAATATCACTATATAATAAAAGAATATTTTCACTCTTTCCTATAGAACCCCTACTCCCCCTTATAAAAGGACACCACTTCTAACCCATTACACACACCTATCAAGCCTCTTGGCCCATCCAATCCCTGCCAAAATAATCTCTCAAGATCCCCCAAAGTATAAGTCACTTCAATAAGTCCTTTTGGTTCAAGTCAAAGTAAGTTACCCAAATTAAATGTAACACTTTCTCTTAAATTATTTTGTTTTATTTTGTTTTAGTTTACTTATCTAACCCCATAAACTCTTTTTAATCCTTTATTGTATAACAACAACAGTATCCTCAATATAATAGGATATTTTTATGAGAATTATTTAATCTACATTAACACACACCTCGATCTAATGGGTGAAGAATATACAGTTTCTGTGGATGGAAAACTAACACCTCACGAAACGATGATTGTTCGATTATCTCCTACTTCCTCTCATGGTGGCCATTAATATGACACTATATCTATATATGATATATATATGTATATATATTATGTTTATTTTTTTCTTTTTTAATCTGTATTTTCCATTTATATCAATATTTTATAGTTTCCATTATGGGTAAAATGTGATAATTTCATTTGAGGAAGTGCGGACAACCGCCCCCTCAAAAGGATATGAATCATTCATGCCTTATGTGGTACATATAAAGAATGGATTAAATTATATTATATATGATATTATACTGGAATTATAATATAATTATGTATCATTATGTTTTAATAAGATTAAAATACAAAATAAAAATGAAAGTAGCGTTCATGAGTACGTACTGCTTACCGTCTCCATGAATGGTACATTTCATTTATTATCCCCAAATGATATGTACTATTATGAATACATAAATATAATGGATATATAATATATATATTATATCTAAATCATTTATATCATTCTGGAGATAATGTAATTTTGACCACATGGAAAATTTTAATTATAACAAGTTCATTTTTTGCTCAAGTTCTGAACATCAATAAAATATCCAATATGAACTAAAATAATTAACTAATTGTTATAGAAAGGTAATAAGTGATATAAAAGGAATTATAAAATTGAAAAATTTTCTTCATCAAGTATAAATTAACTTATGTTTATTATTCAGTAAGAACAAGTAACATACAAGACAAGTCAGACTTGAGGTTAGGGGTTTCTTATCTCACTTTTAATTCCATGAGATTTCCATTTTTTACCACTTATTTATTGAATGTGGTGTATTGTGTACTTACATTTGATATATATTATCATTATTCTCTTTAAATTCATGGTATTATATGATTCATTAGATGGTTATTAACTTTTGTTCATACGACTCGATTAATTACAACGTAGAAAGGAGTTTTCATCTTGCTTCGTATTTCCGTGAGATTCATGCTATATTGGCCACTATTTCCTTTTGTGTGGTGTATGTAATGCCCATGATTTTATTATTGGTGTAATATACTTTAATTTATGGGTATTTACATGTTCATTTAATTATCCTTATTTCATGGAGTGTATGTTTCATATGTTAGCAAATCGTTATGGGAATTTTGAATGTCAATTTTCACTCATTGGGATTTACACATACTTCATTGATTATTTTACTCCAATATTATGTGTGGAATCAATAATTATTATTTATATAGTAATTTCTACTCACCTTTATGTGGATATAATTTTGATACACATAATCACTCCATTGATAAATTCTCAATTCATCAATATGAATCTGATAAGAGTAATTTTAACTCAACCACCATTCATTGAGTTAAACATCCAATTCGTTGGTGTTGTTTTTACAAGAATATGTGTGAATGTTATCAGATTGACTTAAACTGAATATCAAATCATATTGAGTGTATTTATATTTTTCCCACATAATTATGTCATTGATTTATTCGTAACCAAAGGATTCAGTCTTTATAAGGGATTTCATCTCAACTTACATTCCACTGAGTCTTCTTTGTTGTTATGCACCAATTCACTTTTATTTGGTGTATATACTATACTTTGACAGAGTATATAACGATACCTTAATTATAATTATATTATAAAGTTTTTATTACCTGAATTATTTTTAATCAAGTGTCTCTCATTTGGTTGGGAACTCTAACTAAAATATCATTTTAAATGTTTTAAAAATTTATTCTTCAAAATATTTCTCATTGATGTCCATGTATTAAAAATGGTTTTAAGGATTTATTTATATAGAAATTAATGTTTTCAAATAATTTTTTTTTAAATGTTTCAAAGTTGTATGGGACACTTTGACTCAAAAATCTATTTTAAAATAATTCTTGATAAATTTTCAAACTTTTAAATGTTTACAAGAAAAAGGGGGATATTTCTCTCAAATAGTTTTGATGATTTTTTTCATCTATGTCAATATAATTAATTATTCTCAATTGAGGTTAATCTATTATAATACAATATTCCATAATATATTTAATGAGTTATTTTTGACTGTGGATGTGAAATTTTTATACCATTCATGGTTTATGGATAAATTATTGACATTTCTTATGCTAGTTTTAATACGAATGTTTATGTTATGTTTAAACCTTTTCATACGAGGAAAGCATTGGAATTAGTAAGTAACAGTTGGAGCCCTCTAAATATTATCTATGCATTGGTAGGTCTTATGAGACAAACTAGTGTTTTAGAATAAGGCCTTGACAAAATCTAATTTGTAGTCTTGGCACGGGGCCTTGACTATGTGGTTATGATGTCCGACTTTATGAAGTCCATTATTATGAGATTTTATATTGATATTTCATGTGGTTATTAGACTAGTAGAATACCAATGACTATGTTTTATTATGGAATTATTTACTCATCTCATATTCCTACCCTAAAGTGTTCATGTTTATTATATTTAAAGGCATGTGTTTTCAATTATTCACCATGCCAAATGCTTATGTTATCTTCCTCTATATTAATCACTCTTACTGAGCGTTTGAGCTCACCCCTCTTTCATGTTTCATTTTCTTATGATATGAAGAAGTTAGTTATGAGTGAATTTCAGGAATAATCTTGGAATCTTGGTTGTTTTTAATCAAATAAATTAGTTTTTTTTCTTTTTAAGTTGTAATATTGAACTTATGTATGTATCTTGTTTCCAAGACTACTAAAATGATCAGTCCTTCGGGGTATGATTTCTTAAAATCATGCCAATGTATTAAAATAATGCATCGGCTTTTGGATTATGGGGTCGGAGCGTTACAGTTTGTATCCGAGGAAGTTTTATACAAACCTTAGAAACTATATTAACATAAACATTGACTAGAGCACATTACCCTAAGATAGACTTTGAGGATTAGTATAGAATAACATCCTAGAATATTGGTAATGTAGGAATTTTTTGTATTTTCCATTTAGTACATCCCTCTCTGGATACGAGCAGGAAGAGGAAGCTCTGGCACAGATGTACCTAGGAGTGAAAACTCCGACTAGGAGTTTTGGGCTTGACTCGGGATATCCTGGTACACGACAATGGGCCTTACTGCACTCTTGGTTACGACACTCTTGGGGGATATGATTAGGATAACTTACATTTTCTATACAAAACGATTTTAAGGATTTTAATATAAGAAGATAATGAATGACCTTAGTTAATCCTAAGGTGTTTTAAATTGAATATAAGGTGTCATGATATTCTCAAAATAATTTTATGACTTATTACTCACACAATGATTTTTGGTTTTAGTTAATGGCTAGATTCCAAGGAAGTCATAGTAACTTTGAGCATGATTTATAAGGTTTTAATGGTGTTGTAAAAGAGCAAACAATTCTATGTTGATAGGCGTAAAAGATATCGTGTTCATGCCGAATCAGTTTTCCAAAAATATGATCAATAACATATATATTAAGCAACTCCTGGACTCAAAAAACAAAATAAAATTGGTGAATGATAAGAGTTCTAGAAGTGAAGACCATAGAGAAAATAAAGATCATTTTACATCATGCAGGAAATGTGGAAGGAGACACCTAGTAAGCTGTCTTAATGGAACAAATAAATGATTTATGTGTGGGAAAGAAGGACAAAAAGTAAATAATTGCCGAGGAAAAATGAAGGGTACTATGGAAGAAAATAAAAATGGTCACAAGAATCTATTTACAGTCATTTTTCATAAATGTAGGGGACCTGGCCATTACCCAAGTGAATTTCCTGTTTTATAGGATATCATCTTGGTCAAGGAAGAAGCTATGTTGAAATAAATGGATGGAAATTTTTTTAGAAAGTATTAGTGCTCTTTGTTGATGGGATTACTTTAGAAGACTTTTATATTGTAATTTTAACCCTACAGTTTGTCATGTGAAAATGATATTTGAGGAATAATTATCTTTTCTCTTTTGGATAAGGTTATAAAAAACAATTTCGTTTTATATGATCATTGAGTTTGAGGCAATTACATGTTATTAATTTTTTGAATGAAAATGAGAGGTATGAGATTACATTTGTGAAGCAATTATGTTATAGTTATTTTGAGGAATCTATCTCATTTTTTGTGAATATTATAAAATTATATAGTTTTTGAAAAAGGATAACACACAGACCGTGTGACAACCCGTCACGTCGGATAAACCTACGAGAATCGAACCCACAACCATAGTGCGATTGGGATTTGTCACCTACCACTGGACTACGTAAAGTCCCAGGTTAGTGTGACTAATTATTTTTAGTTAAATTATTTTATTGATCAATAATTATCTGATTTGCGATATTATGTGTTATCAAATCTATATCCATAGTATAGGAAAATTATTTGCCGATTAAGTGATAAATTGTATTTTGGAGGACATTCGCTCTATTGGGAATAATATATATCTACTGAAAATAAAATACTATGGGATTTAATTTGAAGAGAAATGGTGGAATTTTTTACCTATGTCTTTATTTTGGATTTATAGAAATTTGGGTTATTTATGGAAATGACTAACCTATCATAGATAATATGTGATTAGGTTAATTACTTTTAAGTATGTGACTTTAAGAGTAGTTGATATTATTTGGATATACAATTTAACATGGAAGACTACGTAAAAAGGTTATTTTGAGTTTTGGGTTTCAATATTAGTTTAGATAATATTGAAATATTTTAAGGACAATTTTTTATTGAATGGTATTTATTGAACCCTAGGTATTGTTGGTTTAATTTTATAAATTAAGATTAGTAGTTATTTATCTAATTTATTATCCTTTTTGTGGGTCATATGATCTTTTACTAACCATTTTGGTTTTGGTTAATCTCTAAATAAAAGGTAAATATATAGTTCTTCCATTGTGTATTATGTGATTGTCTATAAGTTGATTCTAGGGCTTCAAGTGTGACCAATTCATCTTTAATACTCATCATTTGGAGTAAAAGACGAGTTTGTTGTAAGAATTAGATGAAGGATGAAACTCTACATGTCAAGTATATTATTTTTCTCTCATTCTATGAATAAATTAATTATTAAACATTAGGAAAGGGGTTTTAAAAACAAAAATGTGTAATCATAATGCTTTATGTTTTGTAGAACCGATGATATTTTAAATCATCATATATTGATGGATTTGAGGCCCTTAATTTTACACTTGTTTGTGATTGATGACCTCAATCACTCCCTATATATATTTACGTTATTCCTTTAATTATGTGTCTCTAATTTCCACCAATGTTCTCCTAATTGAGATAGTAATTTAGTGGTGACCTTTTCATCTCATTTTCCCTCTTATTAAGACTATATTTTATTAACCCAATTTCCGATGTGGATATTCAACAAAGGTATTTTTCTATTTTTAACCCTTTATTTTTTAAGAAAAATTTCAAATTGTGAGGATGAAATCTATTGAAGGAGGGGAGAATGTAACACCCCAAGATTTCATAGTAAGTTATTTTCTTTAAATTCAATATCTAATGTTACACACAACACCGAGTTCGAGCGCACCACGACTTACTAAACTAGCCGTTAAAAAGAGGTTATGAATAGTATAAACTGGATTTTGAATTTTATATACTCCATATAATTTTAACATATGTATTATGTGTTTCTTAGACATATTATAAAATTCAATTCAATTTTTTAGATAAAAAATGTATTTTTCTAAAAAAAATCAATTTTAACTCCTTTTAATGGATAACCCTTTTTAAATCCAATATTTGACCCTTTTTCATATTTATTTTGATAAAATAAAATTCTTCTTACATAAAAATTTACTTTGGATGAAATTTCAGTATTTTTCAAATAATATTCATTTTTTATGAATAGTGCGAAATACTGTATTTTAATTCAAAACGGCCTTTTAATCTAATTTATTTATATGGTTAGATTATATTTTAAATTGGTTTTTAAGTGTAATTAGATTATATTTTTACCCTTTAATACAATTTTGTCCATTGTAATTAATTTCACTTTGAAATTATACATAATCACGTGTCAATCTTTTGAAAATTATTGATTCTTAAAAACAGGATATTTGTTTTGACAACGAGAATTAATTTCAAATTAATTAATTCATCTTATATGTTTTTAATTTGTTAAAATATAAATCATTTTTGAATTTGTAGTATCAAATATATCTTAGGCTGAATTTTTGGAATTTTTCAGAAAAACTTCAATTTTTGATGAATAGTGAAACAACTAAGTAGTAGTTAAAAATCCGACCTTTTCATTTAAATGAAATTTTACCGCTGTTTTAATTGAATTTTGAAAATCCAAGATACATGGTTTTTATTATTTATTAAAATTTGGTTCAATAAGATGAAAATATTTTTTGGTGAATAGTAACTTTTGACTTTTATTTACCGCGGTTAAAGGTAAATAGGGTAATTTAAGGTAAAAAGAATATTATAATAATAAACAATTATCTCAAAACTTGTCCTAAACTTATTTTATGAGTAATTATAGACCAATTACATCCTTGGGTCGATTTTGGGACCCCATGGAGCAACTTATAAATGATAATGACACTTTATTGTAATAAACTTAAAGTAAAGACAAAAATGACATTAACAAATATCTATTAGTATATCAATTTTTACGTGGGGTTATATAAGTAATATTTTCAACTATATATAATCATTTGAAATATAAAATAATTTCCTAAATTATGGTAATTTTTTTATAATTTTTAGACAGCAAATAAATTAAATTATTTATAACACCATAGTGATGTAGTATTTACCTCATTAATAAATTATTTAAATAAATAAGATTATTAATATTGAAAAAATATCCAAAACCTGTAAAATTATTATTGGATGGTTTTATTTCGACCATGAGTCATCTTATATTCTCCATTAATTAGTTTTGGACCTTTAGAAACCGAATATCACTACATAATAAAATAACATTTTCACACTTTCCTAAAGAACCCCTCCTCCCCCTTATAAAAGGACACCACTTCTAACCCATTCCACACACCTATCAAGACCCTTAGCTCATCCAACCCCTCCCCAAATAATCACTCAAGATCCCCCTATTCCTCCGAGAAGCCTTAACTTAGGCTTAAGGCACTTTATGAAGTCCTTTTGGTTCAAGCCAAAGGAAGTTACCCAAATGAAAGGTAACACTTTCTCTTAAATTATTTTGTTTTATTTTACTTCTCCAACCCACTAAATTCTTTTTATTACTTTATTTTATAACAACACCAGTATCATCAATATACTAGTATGTTTTTATGAGAAGGATTTGAAGTACACTTACACACACCTCCATCTAATGGGTAAAGAACATATTGTTTCTGTGGATGGCAAACTAATGCCTCACGAAACGATGATTGTTCTATTATCTCCTACCACCTATCATGGGGGATATTAATATGGAACTATATTTATATATTATTTCTATATTGGTTTTGTTTTATTTCTTTATTCATTTGTATTTTCCATTTATATCATTATTTTATGGTTTCTATTATGGGTAAAACGTGATAATTTCATTTGAGGAAGTGTAGACTACCGCCCCCTCAAAACGATATTACTCGTTAATGACTTATGTGGGAAGTATAAAGGATGGATTTAATTATATTATATATGATATTATACTGGAATTATAATATACCTATGTATCATTATATTTTAATTCCATTAAAATACAAAATAGAAATGAAAGTAGCGTTCATGCGTACGTACAACTTACTGTCTCCATGAAAGGTAAATTTCATTTCTTATCTCCAAATGTTATGTACTGTTATAAATACATATATATACTGGATATATAATATATATATGATATTTAAATCATTTATATCATTCTGTAGATAATAGAATTTCTACCTCTTGGAAAAATCGTAATTATAACAAGTTCATTTTGGACTCAAGTTCCGAACATTGATAAAATATCCAATATGAACTCAAATAAATAACTAATTGTTATAGAAAGGTAATAAGTGACATAAAAGGAATAATAAACTTGAAAAATGTTCTTAATAATGTAGAAATTAACTTATGTTTATTATTTAGGAATAAAAAGGAACATACAAGACAAGTCGGACTTGAGGTAAGGGGTTTCTTATCTCACTTTTAATTCCTTGAGATTTCCATTTTTCACCAATTATTTATTTCATGTGGTGTATTGTGTACTTCAATTTGAAATATATTATCATAATTATATTTATATTCATGTTACTCTGTCATTCATTTTATGGTTATTAACTTTTGGTCATAGGACTTGATTAATTACAACGTGGTAAGGAGTTTTCATCTCACTTCTTATTTCCGTGAGATTCATGATATATAGGCCACTATTTCCTTTTTTGTGGTGTATATACTTCCCATGATTTTATTATTGGTGTAATATAATTTAATTTATGGGTATTTTAATATTCATTTTATGATCCTTATTTCATGGGATGTATGTTTCATATGTTACCAAATCAGTAACGGAATTTCGAATGTCAATTTCCACTCATTGGGCTTTTCGCATACTTCATTGAATATTTTACTCCAAGATTATGTGTGGAATCAATATTTATTATTTATTTAGTAATTTCCAATCAGATTTATGTCTATATAAATTTGATACACATAATTACTCCATTGAAAAATTCTAAAGTCATCAATATGAACCTAATAAGAGTAATTTTAACTCAATCGCCATTCATTAAGTTAAACATCCAATTCATTGGTGTTGTTTTTACAAGAAAATGTCTGAATGTTCTCTGATTGATTAAAACTGAATATCCAATCATATTGACTGTATTTATATTTGTCACACATAATTATTTCATTGATTTATCCTTAACCTAAGGATACAGTCTTTATAAGGGATTTTATCTCAACTTACATTCCAATGAGTCTTCTTTGTTGTTATGAACCAATTAATTTTTATTTGGTGTATATACTATACTTTGACATAATATATCCTGAATCCATTTATTCTCATGATATTATAATGTTTTTATTACCTAAATTATTTGTATTTAAGTGTCTCTCATTTGGTTAGGAACTCTAAATAAAATATCATTTTAAATGTTTTAAAGATTTATTCTTCTAAATATTTAGCATTGATGCCCATGTTTTAAAAATGGTTTTATGGATTTATTTATATGGGCATTACTGTTTTCAGATTAAAATTCATTTTAAAAGTTTCAAAGTGGTATGTTACACTTTGATTCAAATATCTATTTTAAATGACTTCTTGATAAAAAGTGAGACTTTTAAATGTTTTCAAGAAAAATGGGGATATTTCTCTCAAATAGTTTGGATGATTTTTTTTCATCTATGTCAATATCCTGCATTATTCATGATTGAGGTTAATCTATTATAATATAATATTCCATATTTTATTGAATGAGTTATGTTTGACTGTGGATGTGCTATTTTTATACCATTAATGGTTTATGGATAAAGTATTAACATTTCATATGCTAGTTTTATTATGAATGTTTATGTTATGTTTAAACCCTTTCATATGAGGAATGCATTGAACTTATTATGTGATGGGTGGAGCTTTCTATAGCTCCTAGATGCATCGGTAAGTTTCATGAGACAAACTAGTGTCTTGGCACAAGGCCTTAACAAAATCTTATTTGTAGTCTTGGCACGAGGACTTGATTATGTGGTTATGATGTCTGGAATTATGCATTCCATAATTAAGAGATTTGATATTGATATTTAATGTGGTTATTTGACTAGTACAATACCCATGACTATGTTTTATAATGGAATTATTTACTCAGCTCATATTCCTACCATAAAGTGTTAATGTTTATTATTTTTAAAGGCATGTTTTTTCAATTATTCACCATGCCTAATGTTTATTTTCTCACTATTTCTGAGAGTTTGAGCTCACCCCTTTCTCATGTTTCATTTTACCAGGATATGAAGAAGTTAGTTATGAGTGACTTGTAGGAATAATCTTGGAATCTTGGATGGTTTTAATGGAATAAATTAGTGTTGTTTTCTTTTAAAGTTGTAATGTTGAACTTATGTATGAATATTTTTTCCAAGACTACTAAACTGATCAGTCCTTCGGGACATGATTTCTTGTAATCATTCCAATGTATTAAATTAATGAATTGTCTCCTAGATTCTGGGGTTGGATCATTACATGTTTTTGGTAAGAAATTTCATAATTTTGAAAGGTTCTTAGGCTTTTCATGGTTAGTTTATGGTTTTCCAAAACTAACCAAACTGCAAGTGAAAATCATGAAAACCCATGTACTGATGGTTTTCACAATTGGCACATGGTTTGAAAAGCTGAATACTATCATAGAAGAAACTATTCACCCCACAATTGGTTTGTACGGTTAGGGAACATAATTTGGAAAACTGTATGGCCTTGTCCAGCTAACCATGCATGTTGGTTTTAATTATTCTAAAACATATTTAAAAATTATTAAACCCTTCTTTTTTACCTATAGATGAGCCCCAACTTCTCTTGGATTGATTTTACAGGTCATGGAATCTCTCAAGGACCCATTTTGGATCCTCTAAACCCTTTCCAAGTAAGATCAAAGATTGGATAATGTCGATCAACTCCTCTTTAGTAAGGGATATTCTCTCATTATTTCTCTCCTAATATCTCTTTCTATCCCACCTAGGGGTTATTTAGATCTAAATGTTTTTAAAGGATCAAATATCTATTGTTTTAGATCTCAAATATTGGTTTGATTCTCATATCTCAATTAGTTATGTTCTTCATTAGAGTCTCATATTACGAGAATTGTGATACATGATCCCATGATCTCTATATACAAGGTTCCGTATAGGGTTGGAAAATTAATTTAAACTAGAATTTCTTGATTTAAATTAAATTTCTTCAAATTGGATTATGAAAAAAATATCATTGAATTGGTATTTGAATTTTCTTCATCATGAAAATTGGGTAAAACCCCCAATTCCAATGAATTGGGGTTTGATTTACATTTGATGGAAATAGTGGAATTCAATTTGTCAAATTGAATTGTCAGATTGATGTTTAGAAAATACATTAATTTTTTTTGGAAAGTACCCATTAGTTTTATCCTATAAAAAGGACTGAATTGATTAAAAACCGATGTATTATTTTTTTAAATATAAATTGGAATATTGAAATGGAAAAATTGGGCAATTTTATTTTAAACAGTTTTGAAATAATTTTCCCATTTTTTATTATTGTTTGAGAAAATGAAAGACATGGTAGTTAGTGATTTATTTAAGAAAAACACACGTATATAGAATGAACATAGCATCGGATTGAAACATTACATCTCCAACAAAAACTTACCAAGGATAATCTTATCATCAATAGGATGTTTATTTTTTCCTCTCTGACCAGTGTTTGTGGGACGTGTGTTCACATTTTCACTTCCATCAAATGAGTGTGTGATTATCCCATAACCTCGAACAACCATACTTCTTGTAAGATGACTATGTTCCTCATTTGTGATTATTTTGATATACATTCCATTATTTAAAATACTAATTTACATGTGCATTATGAATTTATATAAATTTTATTATTAAGACATTATTTTAAAAAGTTCCAACAATTGAAATGAATAGAATGGATTTATTTAATATGAAATCTTATTTCTATGCATGATTTATTTGATAACTAAAAGAATTTATTAGTTCATTTTATTTTAATATTATTATAGAATACTTGGTGTGACCCTATTGGTATTTTATCTCCCACCTTACCTATGCCTTTAGGTGATTTTATATTTTCTCTTACCCAGTTTGAGAAAAGTAAAAGCACCACCTGGAGGTGGTTCTTCTTGTTGATCTTGGACTTAGAATGATTTTTCCATTAGGACTTGTGTTTTTACCTATTTTTATTGTACTTTGTGGTTGTGCTTTGGGTTTTTTATACTTGTTTGACTTATGGAACTATTATCCATATAGAGTTTTCTTTTGTGTATACAAACCTGTATATCTCTGTTTCTCTATTTATAAATGGAAAAACTATTCCAAATTTTCTCGTTTATGATTCTAGGTTCTAGTCACCAACTCCTGGGGATCGATAACACCCATCGGTCCATGTTGGGATCGGATCGGATATTAGGGTATCCAGGCTGGTTCATGGAAAAGTGGTATCAGAGGTGCTGGTTAAGAACATTTCCTTGATGTCGGTATGTAATTTGTATCTTACCGAGACTTAGCATGTATTTGAGAGTGATTACCTATCCATATATAATATCAATGAGCCTAAGTTACTAAGGGTGGTTTGGGAAATACATCTTGAGGATTATTTATATTATTTTCCCTTATTTTGATTTGTATATATTGAAATCAAAATCTTGTTTCTCTATCTGATATGACTAATTTTCCCTATTTTTGTTATTGAGTTTTGATCTGAGTATCCTTTCTGATGTATTCAATGATGTATCCTAATGTCATGTATCATTATGACACTAATAATATGTTCAAATATGATCTTAGAGGAAGCCACTAGTTAACCATGGTGATCAAATCCTCACATGGACCCAAAACTGTTTGAGGTTATTGGGCATTCTATACAAGATCTGGGACAAGCACCTACCACATTTCCCAATCATGATTCAGTTATGGAACCTCATAGGGATACATTCAGGATTCATTCATATGAATTCCTTTACTAGATTCCACTAGTATTCTAAGGCTCAAATGATCCTCAAGAGGCCGAGGATTGGTTGAGAATGGTTGAACTTTTATTTTATTTCTTGGAGATGCATGATTCTTTCACAGTGAAATATAAGACCATCAAAATAGAGAGAAACTAGTAGGAGTTGGTGGGATACTATGATGATAGAAAATAATCATGAGGTATTGGAGTGGAAATACATTAAATACCTTTTTACCAAGAATCTCTATCCAGAGTCTATTGTATTGGATAAGGGTATCAAGTTTTTCAAACTCAAGTAGGATGAAAAGACCATGATAGAATATGAAAATCACTTTAATAATCTTGTATATTTTTTACCTAAGATTGTGTTGAATGACAAGATGATGATTTGATAGTTTGAGGCGGGAATTTGATTTGATATTCTTTTGTAGGTTTTCTTGCCAAAGCTCCCTTCTTATGTTGATGTTCTGGATAGAGTGTTGAAGGTTGAGATGGACCTGGCATGAAAGTTAGGTTTGAAAGGAGTTACCTTTTCTCCTAGTGGATATTCTTTGAGTTTCTATAATGGAAATAATAAGCGTGATGATTATCGTAGTGTTTGTCTATAGCATTGTTCTTATAGAACTTATACAGCACCCATAAGAGGAACTAAGATTAACTATCACTATGGAATAATTTTGAACTCAATATTGGTTTACATTCAGGCACCCTATGAATGTGGTTCTCATGGACATTCATGTCACTTGAATATGTTCTATCATGTTTATTATGCTCCCTATGGAGGCATGGGATCATCTACCCTAAAAGGTACTATTTTACAATCAGATCCATCAAGGACTAAGGGGTTCCAACCACATGAATTTGGAATAAACCCTTTTCACATAGTGGAAGAGTCTCCAGAGGAAGCAGATACAGGTCCTGTAACATTTAGAGGTACCATCACTCTTGCTTCATCATTAGTTATTTATTAATTTGATACTGGTGCATCTTATTCATTCATTTGAACTCATATTTTGATTATACTAAATATTTCTATAGATATTTTATATTATGTTATGTATATTACTACACCTTCTAGAAAAAAGAGAGAGAATGGTCTTCATTTTCTAGCTTATGCCTTCTATTTATCAAAGATTTATCTTACATGGGATTTTTTGGTTCTTGGCATGAAACCACTTCACATTGTATTTGGGATGGATTGTCTAATTGTTAATAAAGCATAAATTGATTTCTATTTTAAATGTGTCTCCTTTACTGCACCTGATGTTGAGTGATGTATATTTTAGGGAGAACATGCCTCAAGGTTGATTAGAGGCAGACATTTTTATCTAGAGGTGGGGAAAGTGATATCTATGTTATCTTTTGATCTAGAATGGGAATATTTGATTAATGATATCCCTCATGTTTTCATCAAGTTTCCCGATGTCATTCCTTATGAATTCACTTGTCTCCACCGATAAGGGAGGTATAGTTTTCTAATTATTTAGTACTTGGTACTTAATTGGTTTATATTTCTTCTTAGCAAATGGAATAAGCTATAATGAAATAGTTGAAGACTTAGATGGATTACCTTTAAAAGAAAGGCCTTATATTCCTGAGTTTGTCACTATGGGTAGCATCAGTTCACTTTTTCTAACAAAGCTGATGGGTCACTACGCCTTTGTGTAGATTACCAAAAACTCAATTGAGTCACATTAAAGAAAATTTTGTTTCCATGGATTGATGACATTTTTGAGCAGTTGAACAGGGTGAAGTTGTTTTTTAAAACTTATCTTTGATCTGGTTTGCATTAGTTGAGAATAAAAGAATATGACACTAAAAAACCACCTTTTAGAGTAGGTATGGAAATTCTGAGTACCTTTTCTTACTATATTGTCTTACCAATTCATTTAATGTATTTATGGATTCAATAAACAATATTTTCTCTGAGTATCTTTGTAATTTTGTGGAAGTCTTTATGGATGAAATCCTTGATTACTCTACATCCAAGGAGGATCATTGGAATCATTTGAGAGTAGTTCTATAATTTTTTAGAAATTTTTGGAGTTTATGAAAATATATGGAAATGTAGTTTCTTGATTCAATAAGTGATGTTCATGGGACAAATGGTGTCAAAACATGGTATATCATTTTATCCTGAGAAGGTGAACGCTACTATGAAATGAGAGAAACCACATAATGTTTTTTATATTTAGATCTTCTTGGGTTTTCTTGGGTATTATCACTAGTTTCTAAAAGAGTTATCATTGTTTTTATATCTGATGACTAATCTAACTTAGGATGGAGTAAAGTTTTCTTGGGATGTGAAATGTCAGAGTTGTCTTTTGGAGCTGAAATACCTTTTTACAGTTAGACTGGTGTTGACTCTTCCAGTGGATAGGTAGGGCTATGTGGTCTTCTGTGATTCATTAGGTTTAGGTTTTTGTTGTTTTCTTATAAAGGGTGACCATGTCATTTGCGAAGGCTCTCGACAGATTAGGCCACATGAGAAGAATTATCTAACCCATGACCCTAAACTCACAGCTGTGATGCAATCACTTAATATCTTGTAGCATTACTTTTTTGGAGAAAGGTTTACTTTTTATTCTGACAACAAGATCAGGATTAATTTTTTCTCTCAGAAATATTTGAATCTCCACTAGAGGCATTGGTGGAATATCTGCAATAGTTTTACATTGACATCACATTTACCCCGGGGGAAGGGAATTTCATCATATATCCCTTGAGAAGAAGAATTCTAACCAAGGCCATGAAAGAATCATTAGAAGAGGAAAAAATTATGGATCCTTTTGAATAGTATCATATAGGAGTCCAGGTGTCCTAGGCCAAGGATTTCTTTGCTAGTGTTTCATTGACCTCCTCTCATCTCAAGATAATTCATCAGGAACAACAGTTTGATGATGAATTTTGTAGTATTAAGAACTCTCATTATGGTGGGGAGATTGTTTCTAAGTGGTCATTCTTCATAGATGGTATCTTATGTTTCTAAAACTAGTAGTAAATTTTCCTACAAGAAACATTATTATGGATAATTTCCCTAAATTCTAGTGGGAATTGCTCCTAGGATCAATAATGATGTTCTATGACATATGATAATGAATATAGTGGCCAGGTATAATAAAATTAATTCCTTACATTGTCTCTCATTTTTATACATGCCAAAAGGTCAAGGACAAGCACAAGAGACCTTCAATATTGCTCTATCCACTTCCAGTACCAACATAGACATGGGATGAGATACCAACAGACATTGAGGTCGGGTTGTCTCATACCTAGAGGAAGAATAATGTGATATGGGTTGTGATCGATAGGATGAATAAATCAGATCACTTATTACCCATTTATGGTATATGTAATGTTGTAGAGTTGGGAAATATCTAGGGGAAATAGATTTTTCATATTCATTGATTTCCATCTTCTATAGTCTCTGATAGTGATCTTTATTTTACCTTTCACATTTGGAGAGGTCTTCAAGAGGAACTGTGATATTTGGTTCTTTTGAGTATGGAATACCATCCGTAGTTGGATGACTAGAAAGAAATATCTATATAGATTCTTGAAGATATACTTCATGCATCTGTTCTCTATTTTGGTGGATATTGGAATGAACATTTGGTACTGGTTGAGTTTTCTTATAAAAATTGTTAATAGTCAACGACTAAGATGAGACCTTTTGAGGACTTGTATGGTTAGCCTCATAAAGCTCACTTATATTGGTCATATATAGGTGAACGTTTCTTGGATGGACCTGTCTTGGTTCAAGAGAAGAAAATAATGATTCAGTTGATTTTTCAGAGAATGCTAATAGATCATATCCAGTATTGTTTTATGTTGATCGACATCATAGACTGTTATAATTTTCAGATGGTGATTACGTTTTCTTGAAAGTTTAAACTCCTTTAAATCATAAACTTATTGGGAGGCAAGGGAATATCGATCCTTATTTTTTGAAACCAATTGTGTTTATTGAGAAGGTGGGGATAGTTTCTTATCATTTAAAACATCTTCCATAGTTGAATCTGATACATAATGTCTTCCATGTATTGTATATGTGAAATTATCTTTATGATCTATGTCATATTCTGAGATGGATTAATCTGGATGGCAGGATTGATTTATCTATGACTGAACATATAGTTAGGATAGTTGGTTTTGAAACCAAGGTACTTCATGGGAGGATGATACCTTTGGTTCCAGTTCTATAGAAGCACAGTTTTGATACTCATGATACATAGGGGATAGAGGCGATGATGAGAGAACAATGACCTCATCTTTTTGACATAGAGACTTCTTAACATGATTTATGGAGAGTGAATATTTTTATAGTGGGAAGGTGTAATCCCCTATTACTATTTTTAGGTACTCTTTGGACCCTCTTTTTATCATTATTTAGTTATGGTTGGTCATTGGTGTTTTCATAATATATTTGATAAATTTGAAGTCTCGTGGTATATTCATAGTTGGTTCATGGTTTTCCCAAACTGTGCGTCATGCTAGTGAAATCATAGGTAATGAGGGTTTTCACAATTGGTGAATAGTTTGACAAACTATATGCCCACACAATAGAAACTGTGCACCCCACAGTAGGGGTGAATGGTTATGGTGCACAATTTGGAAAACCATGTGGCCCTTCCTAGCTGACTAGGCAGGGAGGTTTTTAATATTCTAATTTTTTTTGAAATTCCTAAACCCCATTTTAAACTCTCGCTTGTCCCCAACTCCTCCTGGATCAATTTAGATGGTCTTGGAAGCTCTCAAGGACCCATTTTGGATCCTTCTAACCCTTTCTAAGGTAGATCAAAACTTATAGAGAGTCATTTGATTCTTCTCTAGTAATGAATCCTCTCCTATTATTTCTCTACCAATATTTCATTCTCTCATCGCTAAGGTTTGTTATATCTTCACATTTTTTCTATAGATGGATTCCTCCAATTGTTTGGTATTCAACTTTTCTCTAAATTTAGACACTGCAATCATCCCATAGAACACGCTAACCATCTCTACCTTTCCTATGCTAATGATTCTTCTCTTTGGAACTATATTATTGACATCTTTAACTACAAATGGTTTATTATTGTCTCTGTCAACACTCAACTAAAGAGATGTGTTGAAATGGAAAATTCTCAGCAAATTATAAACCTCTTCCATATTGTTGTTTTTAAGATTCATCATGTGATCTAGTATGATAGAAATGATATTATTCATAACAACTACTCACTCAATCATAATGCAGGTTGGATGCGGATCTTTATTTCCATTTGTTAAGCATCTTCGATGCAAAATTGTCATTCCAATAACACTGTGAATGACATTACAATTCTACAACAGCTTTAGATTGATGGAAAATTTTGTTAACTGTGCCTCACCTTTGATGTTTTTTGGCATGCTCTCTTCCCTAGTTGGATTAAAGTTAATGTGGATGGTGCCTCCAATGGAAGTCCGAGTCCCGCAGGTTGTGGATCTATCTTCACAAATCATTATGGAATGATCCTTGGATTTTTTCTTGGTTCATGCAACTTTTTCTCTTCTCCGGAAGCTGAAATGGTGGGCATGATACATGCTGTTTCTTTTGAAAGGATCCATGGTTAGAAAAATCTTTGGATTTAATGTGATTCGACCACCATTGTGAATAAAATTTGGAACGGTGTGACACACCTTGTGTGGCTGATTATTAATCGGTGGATGGACTGCACCCACTCACTTTGAGAGATCAACTACATTATAAATCATATTTATCGTTAAGAGAATACAGTTGCTGATGGCCTTGCTAATAAGGGAGTAAATCAAGATATTACCTAGCTTGATGATTTCCCACCTTATTTTCTACCTCTTCATGAGAAGGATTGTAATATGATTCCGTACGTTAGACTCATGTAATCTCTTCATTGTTTTAATAAAATTTGTGTCATGGTCTTTTGTCTATGGTACCCCCAAAAAAATTACATGATCCCATGATCCAAAGGTATGTGGTTCCATTAAAGATTAGACAATTAATTTAACCTAGAATATATTTATTTAAATTAAATTTCTTTCCATTAGATTATGAAAAGACAAATTAGTATCTAATTGGGGTTTGAATTTGATTTGGCATGAAAGTTAGGAAAAACCCCCAATTTTAGGGAATTGGGGTGTGATTTAGATTTAATGGGAATTGTGGAATTTAATATTTGAAATTTAATGTTGATATAGAATTTTAGAAAATGAATTAATGTTTTTTATAAGAACCAGTTGGTTTTATCATGGAAAAGGAATTAATTGATTAATAACCCCTTTATAGTTTTTAAATAGAAATTGTTATATTGAAATGAAAAAATATGGAATTTTATTTTGATTTTTTTTGAAATTAGTATCCAATTATATAATATTGTTTGAGAACATGAAATCCTAGGTTTCTAGTGAGTTATTTGGTACAAACATTAAAGGTTGGACTTTCCCGAGCTTCAAATTCATGCTCTACAACTCTAAAAAAAAGTACCTCAACATATCCTATCCTCAGTAGGATATTGATTAGTCCTCGATGACTAGTGTATGAGGGATGTGTGTTCACATTTACATTATCATCATATTAGTGTGTGAGGATTCCATAACCTGGAACTATAATACATCTTGTTAGATAACCATGATTCTCATTTGTGATTATTTCAAAATATATTCCATTTTTTGTAAAACTACATGACACATTCCTTGTTAATTTGTATAAAATATCTTATATTAAATTTTTATTAACCCATTTTATTGAAATGTTTTAATCAATTTAAATTAATAGCATGTTTTTTTAAAATAAAAAACTGTATTTCCTTTCTTATTTGATTAAAAAATTTAAATCATGTATTAGTTTATTTCATTGGCATCTTCTTACGGAATCCTTTGTGGGACCCTACTGGGAATTTATATTACACCATACTCATTCCTTCAGGTGATTGTATATTTTCTCCTACTATTTTTGATTAAAGGGAATGTGCTATTTGGAGGTGGTCCTTCTTGTTGACATTGGGATTAGAGTGTTGTGTCCATTTGGACATGGCTTGTTTACCAGTTTTTTGGTAGTTTTTGGTAATAATCTGGGTTTTGAATACCTATTTAAATTATAGTAATAATTTCTATATAGATTATAATTTTTTTAATAATGTCTTTTATCATTTTATTTCACTGTTTATGTGAGAAAACCATTCCCACTTATATCTTGTATAATTCCAGGTTGTAGTCACCTACACATGAGAATCAGGAACGCCCTTCAGGATATGTTGGGATCAGATTAAGTATCATGGCATCGGGTTATCTATTCGTTTTCATGAAATTCATTATATAACATATCAAAAGGTTTAGTCTATACCCCACAAAAAATAAGTGGTGAATATGGCATATATCTCACGGAAGTAAAAGTGAGACGAGAAACCCTCACCCCAGATTTGAATTCTTTCATATGTGTTGGAACCTTACAAATAATAAATATATATTTATTATAAATATATTATAGATCAATCATAAAATATATCATACTATATATTATTTACTTATAATAATTTATCACCTTTTTATTAAGAATTCTTTGTTAAAATTTGTATTTTGGGTCTTAACTGCTTTCTTTTTCATGTATGTTTTTGTGTTTTAGTTTCACTAATTTTAGATTGATAATGGTTACATAATATTCATGATTTGAAACATGTTATAAATATAATATATATTCATTATATAAGTATTTAAAACAATCCATAAAATGTAGAGATAGAAAATGAGTTACACTGTTCATGGAGACGGTACACATGAATGTTGTTTTTTAATTGCCTGAAGGAGTTAATTTTTATTGATCTTTTAATAAACCTCATTTCAAGGGATGAGGGGGAACCATTACATGGCCTGTAGGCTTAGAGATTACATGTCCCAAAGGCTTAATAGATTACATGACCCAAAGGTCTTAGGGAATTCAACCAGACTATCTACAAGGAACTTCCCCTCCCCAGTATCTGCATCATGATAGTAGATCTCCACCTTCGCATGGTCGTCTGACTAGGCTTCCCATGCAAGCCCAGGCTGGTCCTGAGGGCATAGCCATACCCTCTCATTCTGACAAATTCATTTGGCACTGCTCTGGTGAGTGCACCTGCTATGAATCCTCTTATGGGGCTGCTCCTTTTTTGTAGTGTGTCTGGGGAAACATCATGTGGATCGAAGGCCTTGAGGTGTCTTGAAGGCATTAAAGGTGGCATGAAAGCCCTACTAACCTGAAGGCCTAGGTTTCCCTAAATCCTTAAAGATGCCAAGCCCAAACCGGTGGACCATGGTGAATGTTGTTTTCATTTTTTTATAGATCAAACAAAAGAAAAGTAAGCTATAATTTACCATTATAGATTCTTTATTATATAATATAAATTATATATTTTCATATAATAAATCATTATTACCATCCATGTCAAAATAAAATGAAAAATTAATCACACCGCTTAGTGGTGGTGGTCCACACGTACGCACAAGCGATATTATCATATTCCAACAGATTGGAAGGTAATAAGGTAGATATGATATTATAATTCAAATATTATAATTATTTAACAAATATCATATATATATATATATAAATTAAATACATTAATATATCTTTTCATTTGAGTTGGTGATGGAAAAATAATTTGATTGGTTCACGATTCAGTACTACACCGTATACATGATCTACCATTTCATCTCAAGTTTTATGGAAGAGGAAATTCATTTTCACTAATAAATCAACATAATAAAGGATAATTATATTTTAGATAATTTTTTACTATATTATAAATTTTAATACATTAGTAAAGGTGGTAATAGGAGCAAAAATAAAGTGCTTAGTGAATATAATTACCTAATCTTAGATAGAATTCTTGTAGATCTCTTATTAAGGACTATTGGGTTTGTATTTTGGGATTAAAAAAAATAAAAAATGGATAAGGATTTTGGGGAGATATTTTCTTAGGGTTCAGTTGAGTTAAATTTTTTGTGATGTGTGAATAAGTTAGTGGAGTAGGCACCCTTTTATAATTGATATGGAGTGACATTTTTATAAATACCTAAAAGTCAATATTGTTAAGTCACTTTCAACCCAAGTTCCTAAAAACATGATGCTTAATGGTGTGTAGAGGAGATATGGATGAGAAACATTTCAAATATTATAAATTAATTTTTTTGAACTTTTTGTTCCTTAAAATCTATGTTTACATAGTTTTACCATTTTAGTTTTCACCATAACAACCAGTTATTTTTATTTGTTTACCTAGGTAATTTATCATTTCATCATAAAAATAAATTACCCATATTATATAATATTTATCCACTTATTTAATAGATTAAATAAAATTTTTCAAATAAAAGGCCTCTTTTTTGGAAAAAATAATTTCAACACAGGTGCATGTAATGTGAAAAACCATGTTTTAACAAAAACAATGAAAATTAATTTTTACTATATTTAATATTAACGATGAAAAAAAATTAAGTTGAAATTATTAACTAATATTAATTATTATTATTCTAAATATTTAATCCAATTTATAAATTTTAATTCACATAAGTGATTGAATTAAATTTACAATTAAACCTGTAAGTGTGATGAAAATGCAGTTTTCAAAAGAAAAGGTTTTCTTAAGTATAAAATGATTTAATATCAAAATTCGACATAAAATCTGTTTTAATGGACTATATTGGATTAATAATAATATAAATGAAAAAAAATACATTTAAATCCTTTGAAAAAATTTAACATTGTAAATGATTTAAATGAAAATATAATTTTTAATAAATATTGGTATTTATCACTATTCATCGAAACATTAGTCATTTCAAAAAATATCACAAATTCCCTATAGGATAATTTTGAATTTTTTGTTTTAAAATGAATTTTATTTTCTTGCATATTTTTTATAATCTTGTAAAAAATAATTTTTAAAATATGTATAAAAACGTGATGAAACTACTCTTTAGAAAAATACAGTTTTATGAATGAAATAAATTTTATTCAAATAAAATAAATAGAATGAAATTATTAGATGAATGATAAACCATATAATTGAATATATAATATTGAAATTTCATTCAAATAATTTAATAATGTGATGAATTTAATTTATTTAGTCATAAACACATTGCGCGGATAAAAATAGTTTTATAGAAATAAATTTCTTTTACTTTGTTTTTTATTTTTTTTATTAATAATAAACTAATAAAAATGAATATATTTATACATTTTTAAACCATATATTTTTTATAATCTATTTATTTGTATTCATAAAATCCAATTTAACAGCTAGGTTATATCGGTATACTATTCTATGTTTCTTTTAGAATCAGGGTTGTGTATACTACAAGATACCAAAGAGATTAACTTTATTTAAAAAGAAATATATCGTACTATCTTATGGTGTTAAATTATTCCTTTATTTAGAAATTTTCATCATAATAATGTCCATAATTTTACCTCCTAAAAATAGTTGTGTATTTCTTCATCATAACATCCTTAGGTTCCCACATCGCATCTTCTTTCTTATGATTTCTATAAAGTACCTTTACCATCCGAGTAGTATAATTCCTCAAAACATATTATCTAGTGTACATAATTTCAATAGGATATTAATAGTAAGATAAATAATGTTCCAATTCTATTTCTTCATAGGTCAACACATGCATTGGGTTTACCATGTACTTCCTTAATAATGATATGTGGAACACATCATCTAATTTAGAATGACTGTTTAGAATTACATAATGGTATTCCATAAATACTATTATTTCCTAGATTTCCTAAGGTCCTCTGTACCTATGTCTAAGTTTCCATTTCATACCAAACTATATAAAACCTTTCCATGAAGATACATTCAAGATGATATGATCTCTCACATTAAATTCCAAATCTTTCCTGTAGTTACTGGTATATCTCTTTTTGTAGTTTTAAGCTACTTTAATATTGGTATGAATAGTATATACCTTTTCTGTTGTATCCTCAATAAGTTCTAGGCCAACAAGATTCCTTTCGCTAACTCCACCCACAAAATGTTAGTTTATGAAATCTCTTGTGAAATAATATTTTATAAAAATACATTAGAATAGTTACATGGAAGCTATTATTATTTTTATACATTACCATAGTAAAATACTAATCCCATATACCCTGAAATTCAAGTGAGTAAGGCCTAAAAATTTCTCCTAATATTTTAATAGAACATTCAGACTTTCTATCCATTTAAGAGTCATAAGTGTTTCTCAAATGAATCTTAGTATCAAGAACCTTCTGAAAAAATTTCTGGAATTTTCATGTAAATAATGGATCAAGATCAGATAAAATTTAAAGAGATACACTATGAAGTCCTAAAAACATTAATATATATTTGTGAAAGGAACTAAAGAGTTAAATCTTCTCTTATAGTAAGTATGTGTGTAGTTTGCATGTGGTAGTAAACAATAAATGATATTTCATAATTATTTCTAAGAGTCTTTGGTAATCTAGTAAAAAATTCTATAGTAATATTATCCCATTTCAAAACAAGAATAAGACTTAGTTTCATCACTCCTCTATGATTTTTTATTTTAGCCTTCACTTTTTGAAAAATCATACATCATGACACACAATCAGAAATTCTTTGCTTCATATTATCTCACAAAAAATGTTCTTTCAAATATTTATACATCTTTATGCCACCTCTGTGTATAAAGAAAATTGAGCTATGAACAACATCCAACAATTATCTCTTCATACCAAGTACATATGGAACACATAGTATATTTCCAAAATTCAGAGCACCAAATTTACAAATGAAATATTCCAAATTTTCATCATTCATGGATTTAATTTTCTTATTAAAATTATAAAAATTAGGTTGAGGTATTTTTATATTTTCCAAAAATAATAGTTTTTAAATTATTTAGAAATATTTTGATTTCTTCTCTTCCTTAATAATTATCATATCCATCTTTACTAGATAAATGAACATAAAATCCATATCAATCCTCATTTTGGTTATAATTCAATGTTTTTTCTTGATCAATGCATTTTCTACATTATTTTCCTTCCCATGGTGGTAGTTTATTAAGAAATCATAATCTTTGTGTAGATCAATCCATCACCTTTTCCTCATGATGAGAAATTTTGGATAAAATATGTATTTCATACTCTTATGATCCATGTACATCTAATATTTCTCCATAGAGATATTGTATCCATATCTTCAAAGAAAATGTTATGACCAAAAACACAACATCATGGTTTGTATAGTTTTTTTCCTTAATAATTAAATACCTTGATTCATAAGTAATAAATTTATAATTTCATATAATTACACAAGCAAGTCCCTTCTTCAATGCATCACATTATATCACAATTCCATCATTTCCTAATGTTATATTAAAATTCGGATCATTTATCCATATCATATTCAACTCTTAAAAATGTTTTTCACATTTATTTGTCCATATGAACTCAAACCCATTTTTGAGTAATCTGGGTTATTGTTTTATCCAATTGCGAACATTTTTAGAAAAATCGTTGATAGTAACCTACCACATTAATGAAACTACATACTTAAGTTATGTTAATTGGAGTAGGAAATTACTGGACTATCTTTGTATTTACCAGATTAACTCAGATAACATCCTTGGAGACTATATAGCTAGAATTCATACTTGAAATATTTACCATATAACTATGTTCTTATAAGAGTATCAAGAATTATATACAAGTAATTGTCATGGTTCTCATTGATTTTATAGTACAACAATATATTATCAATAAATAACACAAAAAAATATCAAGATATTCCTTGAATACTATATTCATTAGATCTATCATGACATAGTCTAAATTAGTGAATCCAAATGTCATTATTGTGAACTCATAATGTCTATACCCCATTATAAATGTTTTCTTTGGAATATCTTACTTATTTACATTAAATTGATGATACCGATAATGAAATTCAATTATTAAAAAATATTGATCCCTGTGAAGTTGATTAAATAAGTCATCAATGAATGAAAGATGATACTTTTTCTATATTATAATATAATTTGTTCCCCTATAATCAATTCATAACATCGTAGATCCATCTTGCTTCTATAAAAAAAGGGAAAGGGATCCCCCCAGTGAAACAGTAGAGTGTATAATTCTCTTATCACACAACTCCTCAGGTTTTTTCTTCAACTCCAATAATTCCACAATGGAAATTCTATAGGGAGTATTTGATATTGGTATTGCATTTGGGATCAATTCAATTGAAAACCCATCTTCATTCTCTATTGTATGTTTAGTAAATTCTATTAAGAAAGACATCATTATATTCCAGTAAAATTGTTTAATCACAAATTTTAATATTACCATTTTCATGCATAGATTTTTTTTCTTTTCTTCTACTATAATCTAATTCAAAACGGTTGTTGGGGGTAGATCTAGGAATGACTCAGATGATAATGTCTCCCCTATCAAGAATATTAATTCCATATCATCATCATGAATCTTAATTTCATTTGCTTCAAAATATATTTTTGAATCATATTTTTAAATCCTTCCCCTAACAAGGACTATATCAAAAAAACCATAGGTATAAAAATGAATTCATAAAATAAGGCATGTTTATGTGTCATGATGGAAACTGACTAACACATCCCAATTGTGGTGAGATTTCCACTATGATTTTAACTAATAACTCCCTTATTAAGGCTCTAGTAAAATATCGAATTTTCATAGAAAATGTTGATGGTATAAAAGATTATAAATATCCAAAATCAAAGAATCCAGTAACTAAATTTAAAAATATTATTAAATTACTAGCCACCATATCATTAGGAACTTCAACCTCAGCAGTTTTGATTAGGCAATCTTTTCAATTTTCCCTTATTATTTTATAGGGAAAATTCCATTGAAACCCAGGATAATCAATTCATTACACCCAATCACCTTACAGTAAAATAATTTAAAATTGGAAGCCTCTTTCTTTCCCTTAAAATCATGTGCCTCCTGGACTTTCTATCAACACATAGATAAAAATACCATTCCCAAAAGCATGTTACACTTTGTTTATTTACACATTTATTACAACATGAAAATTTCACTCTTCCTGTCTTACCTTTTATTGTATTTCCTTTTCCACAGTTCTCATCTTCCCATTTTATAGCTTACTTTATTATGAATCCATAACACTTGGAGAATTATTTCTCTATCTTGATATTACATGGTATTCTCACCTCATATATTGAGAATGTTTGGGAGACTATTTCCCTTTCAAAGGATCGTGTTAATCCCATCAAATGAATGGATAATTTTACTATTTGGATTATATTTTTATTTCAAATTAATCCTTATTATTTAGAATTGTTTAACACCATTGATTTGCACCCCCTAAGAGATAATAAACTACCATGGCAACCATCTCCCATTCATTACTTCCAAAAATGAGAAATATCTTCTCTAAAGAACTTCTCCATTTCACAGCTACAAATATATTTGTATCCTAATTAAATAACATAGGATACTAATGAATATATCATTATTATATTACTACATATAATTGTGGATCATTATAATTATCTATAAAATCTAGGTTATTAGCCACAACCTGATTCGGCATGCCCATTCTTGTAATAATTGTTTCATCTCATGATGAAACTTTAACTTCATCTTCATTGTCTTTCCCATGAGGTATACCCCTATTTAGATTATGTGTACTAATACAATTTCCATTTCTTCCTCTAGGCCCCATTTCTAAATAAGGTCATACACTATATTAGATCATATCATTATAAAATATGATGTATAGTTTCAAGAATACTGAAACACATAACATAAATTAAAAATTTATCTATAACTACTCTCAAAATCATAAACTTGGTATCTATGGTAATATTCTCTAGTCATACCAAAATATTTGAAAATACATCATAGTGGTTTGTAAAGAAAATGTGATTTCACAGAATAATATTCCCAAAGAGTTTCAAATTAGTTGTAAATCAAGTCTTATTGTTGTGTACTAGGTGATGATAGATTTAAAGCCCAATGTACCATTTTTAGATCTATTGAACCTTATTATAATTGGTCATTAATACATCCATATACAAAATCTAGAAATGTCAGTATATTTCTAGGAAAATCACATAATATCTACCGTCAAAAAACATTATTAATTTATCCAATACATTTACATATCCTCAGAGTCAATCATAGGGTTATATTCCATAATAAATGTTTTTCTAAATCTTGTTCCCAATATTTTTACTAAAAAATATTCAATTCTAACTATAAACACCCCATCCCAAGTAGGCCATAGTTAGTTATTAATTTGTCACTTTAAAACTAGATATAAGGAATCTCAACCCAAAGAACTTAATAGTTTAGTACTTTTTGAACACTAGATAAATACTTGAAACCCACATTACATCTTAAAACATAAAATACGACATTGTATTATCTATAATAAAACCAATATCCCCATTATCAAATTCCTATATATCAATCATAATACACTTCCTAGCATCATGGGGAAAGGAAACATATGAAAGGGGTAAGGTTAGATGCTCGGTATGGGTATGCGCACAAAAGATGCTATCATAAATAAATAAGGCATATTATGTAACATCCCACCCCTCTTAATTGGATTGAGTTTATAAGAAATTTATACTTGGCCTTAAGCAACATTTTCAAGGTTCCAAAGGATGGAAATAAATGCCAAGGGCATCAATACAATTGAGAGAAGATTTTCCATTTAAAACTAAAAAAACCCCAACTTACATAACAAGAACCCAAACCCTGAAATTATTAATTATAAAAATATATGCTACTAGAAGTAATACCAAAAGGAAAAAATTACAAAGAACACTATAACAAAAATCAGAGTACAAAGAGAATGATCACCAACATCAATGTACTAAAAAGAATAAAAAACCAACCAAACCCAAAGTCTGTAAGACTCCATCATAGAAACTACCATCATTATCCAAGCTCCATCTCCAAATCCATGACCAAGTATCATGAAGTACCATTAAAGAAGTGTGATACTTTACCATTACGTGTGTCTAGATAAACAATATCTAGAAAAGAATAAAACTTTCCAAAGTATGTGTGAGTAATATAACTCAGTAGGTTTTTCCCAAATTACTTCCCTACTAAAACCACTAGGATAGAACATTTTAATATATTTATATAATTGTTTTTATAAAAAAATATCATTTTAACTGTTTATAGAAAAGAAAATCCGTTCATACTAAAACCGTTTTAAAACCAAAATAGTTTCTACGGAAAGAAACCAAATTAGTCATTTAACCATTTATAAAATTCATTTGGAATAATCCATTCTGTTACACTTAATTCTACCCTCATACACTCAAGAAAACAATCTTGGGGTAATAATTGATGATGGAACTTCACATCCATAACCCATCCCTTTGATGGTGGGACTTCAAGACCATTATCCATCCCATTTAATACACTCTTGACTATTTAATAAAAACACATGAAAACCATATTGTCCCAAAAAATTTAAGTAAAACCAACCCTTTCATTGAAAACAATTTTCCATGAATTTAAACTAAACAACCATTTTAAAATCATCATTTTAAAATCATGTTACCGCATTCACTTTCCGCCAAGACACCCAATTACCACCATTTCATAAATTATCACTAAAGTGGGGTTTCGTAAGGAATTTAAAAATAATTTATTAATTAATTTCTTGAAAAATTATTAATTTTAAATATATCCTTTTAGTTATAATAATAGGAACCAAGAGAGAATCCCCCTACCTTGGGAAATATGATTGAAATAAAGAACTCCCTGAATTTTTTATCAAATTGAGTAAAATCTACACCCCCCCATATATCCCCTTCCATAAAAACCTCAAAACCAAGTCAAATCAAGATTGGCATAAACCATTATAGATATATCCCAGAAGGACTATAACTATGAATCCATGATAGGGAATACAAGTAGATCTGAGGAAAACTGCCAAATATGAAGACTTACCAAGTATATCAGGTTTCAACGCACAATAAATTGGAAAAAGATTGCTTTTGTGCCGAATTGGAGAGACTCTACATCATTTAGATGGAATAAAAACAAAATTATGGTTGAAAATTTTGAAAAAAGGGAGCCATAGAGGTGGAAATGAGTTATATTCACTTTTTTAGGATCTAACTTTTTAATCATTCATGGTAGGCTTGAACAGTTAGGAAAACCATGTGCAAACCATACACCAGCCACTGCCTAATAACACTCTTTTCATAGTTAGATAACACATTTAGAAATTTTTTGAACCAAACATGTTATCCCCTCTGTTAAACGTTTCACGGTTACTCTTAAGATGACTGCATAGTTTTGAAAAACCATGCACCAAACCGTACGCCTTCCCTGAAGCCCCAATTTCACCTTGCACGGTTTCCTATAAGAGTTTCATGGTTTCTACTTACTATGATCAAACTATTCACCTACATAAAATCCAAAAAATCTTTCCAAAATTATTTCAAACCCTTCAAAAATTCACCCAAATACTTAAAATAAATAAAATACATAAAGAAAGGGTTGCTTACTTGAAATCGGGGGTGCTACATTCTCCTCACCATTGGTATTTCCATCCCTAGAAAGTAGAAAACCAATGTTATCTTGAAAGAGTTTGTGATATTACTCGACCATTTCATTATCCCATTCCCAAGTCTCTTTCTAAGTCTAACCATGTTTCCAAATAACCCACACTATACCTATACTTTTCCCATGCAATACATTCTCTTTCCTATCCACAATCTGCACTCGCATGTGAACTAATGAAGAATTATTCTCTAGGTCAATGTGATCCCAAAGAATCACATGGTATGAATCATGATGATACTTTTTCAATTGTGATACATCAAAAACAATTATACACTATACTGAACCATGGCTGAAAATCCAACCTATTTTCTACATCAACAACACATTCAAGTATCTCAAAATGGCATATGTATCAAGTTGAAAACATCCCATGTTTCCCAAAACAACGATGTATAAGCCTTGAATAGATCCTCAAGAACAAATAATCACTCACCTAAAATGATGATAATTGTCAAAAATGATCCACATTTGATTTATGATGACTCTATACCTTCTTCGTCCATTTCATAAACAACTGAATCTTTTCTGTTGTCTCTTGAACATGGATCAGACCAACCAGTAAAGACTCACCTGTTTGCACCCAATTAAGTGGGGAATTAAAAGGAAAGCCATAAAATGCTTCAAAAGTATCCATTTGTATCAATCCAGGTTACATTTTTTATATGATAACTCTACTAATGGTATGTTCTCCTACCGTAAGCCACCAGAATACATTACACATACCCATAACATACCTTCAAACATTTGAATCATCCTTTCAGATTGTCTATCCATCTATGGATGATACGCCATACTCATAACCAACTGTGTGCTAGGGTATTTTTTAAGGATTTCTAAACACAATACGTAAACCTTATATCTTGATCTTATATAATTGAATCTAGTACTCAACGCATCTTTTCCATTTCTTAGATATAGATTTTCAAAAACTCCTCCACTATATTAGATTTATGATAGGGATGAAGTGAGGTGACTTTGTGAGCTGATCCACTATCACCTATATAGAATAATGTCTTCAAATCATTATTTGGAGACATATTCCGAAATCCAAATCTAACTAAACCCATTTGAGAATAGGAATTGGTAAATACGACACCAAACCCACTAGTCATTGATGTTCTTCCTTAAACTACAGAAAAGTTAAACTTCTCGAGAAAAACTCTACTACCTTTATTTTCATACCAAACCAAAAAAACTATGCATAAATCACCTTGAACATCATTTTTTCCAGTATGAATAAACCATAAGCAACAAAATGATATCCATTCATGATAACACATCCAAACCCAGATCCCAAAGCATCATAATACACCACATACCCTTGTCCTTATTCTGAAAACATCATGATTGGTGTTGATTTAAGGCGAACAATAAGATATTTAAATGTCTTGTTACAATCCTCATTCCATTGGAATGGAACATTCATCCTTTTCAAAGATATCATTTTTGAAACTAATCTTGATAAATCATGAACAAAACATTTATAATGACCAGCTAGACCAAGGAAACTACATATCTTAAACACATTATTTGGTGGTTTCAAAGAGATAACAACGTCTATCATTTTTAGACCCACATAAACACCTCTTTTAAAGATTACATATCCAAGGAAATATACCTCTTATATCTAAAAATCACACTTTGATAATTTTTTATATAGATGATAATCTGTCAATATTCCCAACACTTTTTCCAAGAGTGGCTTGTGCGTATCCCATATACTTGAATACATTAGTATTTCATTGCTAAACACCACCATAAAAGAATCAATATACCTTTGAAATATCTAATTCATAAATTCCATAAATAAGACTCGTGCATTCATAATACCAAAAGGCATACGCATATTTTTGTAACGGCCGTATCTACTCTTATCTTTGTTTTTGGAATATCCGCTTTTTGAACCCGCAATTGGTGATATCCAGATCACAATTAAATCATATAGAACCACTAGTATCCCCTTAATTGATCAAAACTATAACCTATGTGTGGAAGTGGATACCGATTTGTTATCATAACTTGGTGAAGCCTACGATAATCCACACACAACTGAAGAGTGTCATCCGCCATTTTGACAAACAAGAATAGTGCTACTCATTGAGATATGCTATACTGAATGAACCCATAGATTTCCAGCTCTTCCAACTGGACTATTAGTTCCCTTAATTCTATTGGTTCCATCTGATAATATGGAAGGAAAATAGGGATTTTCCAAGGGATGATATCAATCATGAACTTTAATTCTCTTGTGGGTGGAAGCCATGAGAAACATTATGGAACCATATATAGAAAATGATCAAAACTATTGAAAAAATACTATTATAAATCATTTCTATTGATTCCAAATACAATTCTATGAACTCGTATGAGATCATTCCAAATTCTAGGGAAAACAATCCCATTTCACTTCCATTTACTTTTTGGTCTCCTTTAATTAAATGTTTGACACCATCATCAGTCGTGAAACTGACCCTTTAGATATAATTGTCATTGTGATCATTGAACATAATTTACTAATCCATACCCAGTATTATGTCATAAACATCCATCTCAAGAATATAGAAATCCCATATCAACACATCTCTCTGAACAAATATAAAATATGAACTGCGAAAAAATAATAAACATTCTATTTAACCAAAAGGATTATGAAGTTTCCAAACATAAATTATCATATGAACATTTAAACTAGAAAGACCAAAAACATGAGAAACAATAAATGAATGGGATACAACCATATCAAACAATTCTTACATAATGGTAAAATTTAAATCTATTATATATTTCACATTCAATTGATCATCTATAATAACTAACTATACTCCACATAATTCATTACTCACTCCACATTGTTCCTTATTTCCATGTTAAAATTCCCTTTATTGGGGAGTCATGGTATTCCAAAATTCACCATGGGTAGCTCTATTATTCTAATGAGGTGTATTATTCTACACTCATCCTATCAAAGCATATGACGTCTACGACACATAAGATGTGTCTCGTACATCCGAACAAGGAGTTAAGAGACAATGTCCATAAATATTCCTGATCTGGTTGCAACTGCATAATGATGTAGGTGGTATCATACAATATTGCCTCATGTGATTAAAATATCCACATTGAAAACATCTATCCCCACTCTTGGGTCTTGGAGGAATATTCAACAATTCAAATGTATGATTCTTAGCCATTATACTACCATGGAAATAGGTGTCCCTCCTTCACTTTCTCTGAGAAGTAGAGTTACCACTATTTCCTATTGGTATCAAAATGCTTCCTCCACCAATAGCTGCTGATGCAACAAGCTGAAAATATAAAGTATTAACATTGTTTTAGATAGCATGTACGAAACGCAACACCAAGAACAAAAAGTAATATTATATCCCAAGAATTTATAATATATTAAATATTTGAAATAAATTAAATATATTCTATAGCTTGAAAGACCCATGATACCGAGTTAGTGTGTGACATACGTAACAAAAAGTTTCTTCAATGACTTTTGTTACACACAAGACTAGGTTTTACTGAACAATAATATATTTTTAAATATTATTATTTATTGTAATAAGATATAAACTAGATCTTAAACTAGTAGTTATGAATAGTATTAACTAACGTTTGAAAATATATTTCTCACACTAATATAAGATTTAATATTCATTTTCAACTTAATAAGAAATTAATATAAGAGCTAATTGAAAATAAATGGAATATTTTATAGAAAACTATTTTTTTCTCAAAAATATATTTTACCTTAATTAATTAAATTAATTAAAATTAATGAGTGATATTAATGTAATATATATACATATATATTATATTAAATATAATATTTTTTATATTTATCCGTTAGATTTGGTAGACAAAAAATAGGAACAAGCCCAATTTTACGCATAAAACACAATATTTTTATTAAGGCACTTTTACCCCCTTTTAATGGATAACATATTTTAAATACAATTTTTTAAAATTTTAGAAATATTATATGTCGAAATAAAATTAATATTTTAAATAATAAAATAAAAATTATTTTTCGGTAATTTTTTGGAATTTGTCTGTTAAGATTAATTTTTTAATGAATAGTGGAAGATACTGATTTTTAGTTCAAAAATATTGTTTCATCTGATTTATTTATAAGGGGAAAGTATATTTTAAAATGTTTTTAATGTATAATTTGGACATATTTATATCAATTAATTCTATTTAGGTAATTAGTATTAATTTCAATTTAAAATTGACTATAAAAACATAGGAAACTTTTGGATGTTTTTACCATAAAAACCCTCATTGTCATCCAATTTATGGGATTTAATTTAAATTATTTTCTGAAAATTTTGTGAGTTTAATTTTTCAAAAATGTTTCCATGATTGGAATAAGAATAATTTATAGTTTCTAATAATGTTAACTTTGTTTATGACAAAAAATATTAGTGAAAGTGTTTATAATTAACTACTACGATTAAGGTTAAACAAAGATTAATAAAAGACTAAACCTTAAACTAAAGGCCTAAAACGACATATAAACTTGTCCAAAATCATTTAATGGTTTTTTATAGACCCTATACTTAATTTTCTCTAATCTAGTCCATAATCGGATCCACTTGCAAGATGTAAATTGTAGTAGGAGTTGCTTTGTTAAAATATTACATGAGTGACACTCCTCCTCCACTAAAAAGAGGCCTCATCTCCTTCCACTCCTCACACCTATCAAGACATGTTGTCTCGACAGAAATCATACCAAGTAGATTATAATCATACCTCACCTCATATTGTAATACTCCCCTTGGGCATAACCCAAGGAATCCCTTTGGTGAAAACCAAAAGAGTTACGCGATTAAGTGGTAACAACTTTCCAAAATCTTTTTCATTTTATTTCCATATTACACTCCCTAAACTCATATTATTCCATGAATAAATAACCAAGACAGTATAAAAAATATTATAGGATGTTTTTATGTTAATATTAATACCTAAAATTGCACACACATCAATCTAATGGGTAATAAATATATAGTTTTTGTGTTTGACGGACTACTACCTCACGAAATGATGATTGTTCATTTTTTTTCCTTTACCTTCTATCATGGTGGAAATTATGATGGAAACTATATTTATATATAATAGATATTATATTTATAATGTATTTATACTTCTTTAATTATTTTATAAAACATACCTCTATACATTCAATTTTGTGTAAATAAGATAACTTCATTTGTGGAAGTGTGGACTGCCGCCTTCTCAAAGAGATGTGATTCATTCATGATATACATGGAATGTATTAAGGAAAATTTTAATAAAAATAAGTAACTTATATAAATAGATATTATAATATATTTATAATATACATATTTATCATTTAATTTTCATTCTTTTAATATGAAAATGGAACGAATATTGCTTTCATGCGTACATATGACCAACCATCTCCATAAATTGTGTGTTTTACTTCTTATCACAAAACATTAAGGATTATTATAAATACATATTTAATGAATAAATAATATAATTAACTCATGGTTTACATTCTTTATAATATGAAATCATTATCTAAGTAATAGGAGAATCAAATAACAAGTCAAAACATACATGATTAAACTAGGAAATTGACACCCAAAATAGTTAAAATAATGAAATATTAGTAACAAATGGATAAGAAGACATTATAAGAAGATGATATATAATATTATAAACATGAATATAGTTCTATTATAAGTTTTTTACAAATTTTAAACCACTATACATGAGGATAATGACCGCACAACAAAATTAATGTTAAGGTAAAGGATTTCATCTCAATTTAAATTCCATTGAAATTATTTATGTGCCTAGTTTCCTTTATATGGTGTATATAAATACTTTTTACATGATATATAATGAATATAATTAAAATAATGATATTATGAAATTAATTTAATTTTATTTCTTCTTGAGTCTTATGATTTAAAATGTTTCAAAGTGGAATGTGCCAGTTTGGAATGTTTAAAGATTATTCTCATCAAGAATAATTTTATTGATCACTAATTTCCATTCAATGATATTATATGAACATTGTTCAATAAAACCTTTAATTTTTCTCTCTTATGGTTAATCATGTTATTCTTCACATATCAATACCATTTCCCACTGTATGGTACTCATGGTATTTTATAAAACGTTTTTAGGAAAACCTGACTTCATTTCTCCCATTAGTCAGAGAACATATTTTCTTCTAAAACCCATATTTTATTAATAATTTTAGAAAAAATTAAAATTATTTTGTAAAGAAGTTTTTACCCATTTATTTATTTTACCAATATTATCAATGAAATATTATTTTCTTTTTTGAAACCGGGAATTTTTTCTAATATTTTACTATACAAAGGAATGTTCTTTTTAGATTGTATGGCATATATAGATTTACACTCCATCATTCCTTTAAATCTTCCTTTTCATGTTTAAAAGGATAATTATTAAATAAAAATTATTAAAAATTCTTTTTCAAATAAAAGTGTTTTGAAAAGTTTTTTCAAAACAAAAGGATATTTTCTAAAAGAATTTTTTTAAAATATATTTTTATATTTCCATTCATCCATGAAAAGAACCCTTTATTTTACTCCCCTTGGGGTATGTTATATTTTAACCATATTTAATCATCTTATGGATGATTTATGATATATTTGGTCAATTATAGTATTCATATTCACTTCCTTGATTCATTTTATTCGCCTTAAAATATTCAATTTCCTATAATCATTGAACATTGAAATTACCCTAAATATCCTTTTCATTTTTCATAGATATGATTATTTCTTGAACTGTATAATATTTCTAATATAGTTTTCACATTTAATTTTATTTTATTATGTTTTTAAATAATGATAATTATGTTTCTATTACTCCATATAGATATTTGATAAGGCACATTTCTAAATCAATTATTCGATATATGGCGAATGTTTTTGACTGGTATGACAAGGGTGGCGTCTTGTTATGGATTTCCCAACAATGAATCAGTAGTCTCATGGGATGATTAATTTGGATATCTACCATAGATGAGATTTTAATTGATATTTTGTAAACCATCTTGTGAAAGGTATTGACAGTAAATGTACCATGTACCTAGGAAACATGTTATCAAATAATCAAGACTTTCCATCATTTAGTTTTAATTATTATTCATCCAGGAGATTTTTCATCAACATATCTATGGGTACATTTCATTTTTAGTTCGTTGATTAAATGGAATGTTTTTTAGTTTCTTAACTTTCCCCATTGATTTTCCTTACCTATTTATTTGAATAGAATGTGATTCTAGTTATTACCTTTCGATATTGTTTATGTACATCCTTCTTAGTTTTTTGATTACACGGTATGTATGTTTAGTTACTTACCATGCCATAATTATTATTCTAATTGATTCATTATTTGTTCTTATATACTTTACCCTCACCAAGAATTTTATATCACCCTTATTATGTTTCCATTCACCTAGAATCCCAGAATAATACTATGAAGGATATATAGGGATATAATTTATGGGATAAAGTGACCCTTGAAATTATTATCCTTGAAGTTATTTATTAAGTAAAAAATATATTTTGGAATTAGTGTATTAATGTTTTATACACGCCTCATGTATGTATCTATTTTTCCAAAAGTATTAAACACCCGGTCATTCGGGATTTGATTCTTTGTAATCATGCGAATGTAATTGATAGTAGACACTAACTTTAGGCTTTCTGGGGGTGGGTCACTACAGTTGGTATCAAAGTAAGTTTAGTATAAAACTTGGGAATTATATATAAGAAAACTTATATTAGATAATGCCACCCTAAGGTATAATTTGAGGATATTTATAGAAGAACATCCTAAAGATTCAGTTAGATAGAGATTATGTGGGTATTTCTAGAAATACATCCCTATTTGGATAATACAAGTGGACGTTATTCTAAAATAGTTGTACATAGGAGTAACAACTTCAACAAGGTGTGTCGTGCATGAATCGACGTAACCTATTACATGATAAAGGTCCTTACCACGCACCTAGTTTGACACTCCAGATGGGTATACTTAAGAAAATTCACTTTTTCTTTACAAACCATTATGAAGGATTTTGACAGTGAATAACCTAGGTTAAACATAAGGTTTTTTACATTGAAGATAAGGTGTTATGATTTATAAATACTAAAATTGATATTATAGATAAACCATTGACCAAATTAGGACTTATATAGAAATTGGAGGATGAAGAATTTATTTATTGAGTTTGTTTTTAAAATATTAGTTAAAAGGATATTAGTGATTAACCTTATTTCAAGAATGTATATCATATTTATTTTGGAAATTATATTAAAATGGATTTAGAATCGGACAACCTATATGGTTGGTGACCACCAATAAAGTCTAGTAAGGCCACAAGACTTGAACCCATAACCAAATTATGATAAGGGTTTATTGAAAACCACTAACATATGCAATGTCTTGGTTAATATGTTATTGTTTTTAGTTGAACAATTTGAAGAGTAAATATTAATGATAAATAAGTATAGTTTCTTTTAAGTTTATTGATTAATGACTTAACTATATTATTTTTTGAAAATAGTTAGAGAAAAATATTTAGACTTATTACTCCTTTATGGGCCCTGAGATCCTATAGAAATATATTTTAATACATTAGGCATCAAAATTAATTCTTGGATAAATTATAAAACCAATTGGAGAATAATAAAATGATGAAATTTTGTTTATATAAATATATCAAATACATAAATTTCCTTATATCCTTAGGTTTTAAATGAATTATCCAACATTACTAAAATTATCTAGAAAAGAAATTTCATCTTGGAAATTTAATTTTTGTTGAACCAGTGGTCTTCTATATCATCACAAATTTATGGATTTAAGGCCTTAAACATTCTATTGATCATTCATTTGTTTGTGATTAATGGACTCAATAACTCCCTATAAATATTTACTTTTTTCTCTAAGTACATATCCCTACATTCCACTAATGTTCTTCTATATAGAGACCCAGTTATATGTTAGTCTATTTGACCATTGTACTTCCCATTATCTATTTTCTAGAGGATGTTTTATAAACCCTTATCATTATTGGGATTTAAAAATAAGAAATTTCAAACAATCAATCTCCAATATTAATTTCAAATTAAATATACACAATTTAATTAATGTTGGGATAATGTAACGCATTGAAAATATAATGTAGGAACACTATATTCGATAGCACGTATCACACGGAACACCAAGCGCATACATGAATATAATATTCAAAATATTCATAATATATTTACTATTTAAAATTAATTTAATGTATTATATAGCTTCAAATACATGTGATAATAAGTTATCACAAGACATACATAACAATAAGTTTCTTTGTTAGCTTACATTACACACAAGAACTGGTTTTACCGAACAATAATATATTATTAAATATTTTTATTTAATATAATATGATATAAAATAGTCATTAACATAGTAGTTATGAATACTAATAACTAACTTAATAAATTATATTTCTCACAAAAATATAATCTGAATTCATTAGTGAAAAATTTATTAGAAATTAATATAAGAGCTAATTCAAAATAAAGGGAATATTTTATAGAAAAATATTTTTTATGCTAACAGAGCTATTTTCCCTAATAAATTAAATTAATTACAATTATTTAGTGATATTAATATAATATATATATTTAATATAATATTTTTTTATTCATACAATATATTTGACAGATATAAGATAAGAACATGCCTAATTTTACGTATAAAATAATATATTTTCATTAAGGCAGTTTTCCAAATTTTAATGATGGACCTATTGTATATCGACTTTTTTTAAGATTTTATAAATATTATATGTCAAAATAAACCTAATATTTTAATGATAAACATAAAAAATATGTTTGGGTTAATTTTTTGTGTTTTTTATTAAGTTTTATTTTTTAATGAATAATGAAAATACTAAATTTTAGTTCAATACTCTTTTTTCATATGATTTATTTATGAGTTTAAATTGTATTTTTAATTGGTTTAAAGTATAATTAGATAATATTTTTATCAATTAATTTAATTTAGGTCATTTCGGTCAATGTTAATATGAAATTAACTATAAAAACACAGCAAACGTTTGGACGTTTTTACCTTTAAAAATAGATTATGGCTTTCTTCAGGAGGTTGTCTTGGAAAATGCTCCAGCTTATTGCCCTAGAAGTTTTAGAATTGGAAACTATGTTAGATAATGTGAGAATAAAAATAATTGATACATCACTTATTTATCAATTAAAATCAATTTTGCTTGAAAAGGAAGAGAAAAAATGGTAGGATGTTGCGTCATGTATCCATCAAGGGGATCCTATTGATAAGAACACTAACAAGAATAATTTGGGTTCTTCTAAAACTATGATTTCATCTAAAAGACTCTAGGGTTTCATAGAGGTAGTGAAAATTTTATAATCTATTAACGAGGATATATAATATCGTCTTAAATCCATTCTATCGGCTATATTGATCACACAAATTTACCATGGAGAGAATAATAAGGAACAATCTAATTTTTGTGAGGCTCTTCAGAATGAATTTGATAGATCTTGATAGCTTGAGTAAGACTTCAGGAAATCAAGTGGTAAAAAAGGTATGAAATCAATGACTAATTAGGTTGGTTTCATCACTCACAATTCTATAAAAACAAGACAAATATAGGGATCACGCTAACATTGAGATAACTATTGTCACACGATCCCTAACATCCACTAAGAATGAAAAAAATATTATACACCCACAGGTCGTTCCTGGTAAAAATGAGCCTACTAAACATTATAATGTGTAATCTAAATAAACTAACTCAAGAGACACAAACAATGAGGATAAAAATTTCCCTTCTTTTAGTGATGCTTACCAAATTGAAGAGAAATTGGACATTTTAGAGGAACCTGACTCTTGGATGGATGATAATGACACATCTGCATTTTATCAATATAAAAATGGTGAAACAGATGCTTATATCTACATTCAAATCATAAAAGGGATTTTTATTAATGTGGTGGAAGAGTTCAAGAAAAATTCAAACTTCAACTTCAAAGATATTCTTTGGAAATGACGTTACATTTTAAATATGACGGTTCCTGTTTGACTTGAGATCCATATTTGTTCTATAGCTTCATTTTTTAGGTTGATTTCAGAAGCATACTTGAAATTGGAAAAAATATTCTCTCATTGTATACATATTTTATGATGGATCTCTTCAGATTCCTTTTAGACTCTTTTGATATAACCTTTTGATTTATGATGTCTACTAGATCCTTGAATCATGTCTGGAAGATGGATGAAACTTTGGTTTAGAAAAGCCTTATGTTGCATGTTGTTGTGCATGGTCCATTGAGTCATTATATCTAGTTTTTTTTATTTTAGAGATATTTCACTTGTGTGTGGTTGTCTTCTCCGTGAATTTTTATAATCACAATTCTCTTTTATCTTTTTTAAACATTTTTTTAACAAAACACTATTATAGTGGATGATGTATGTTATACTTTTTTTGTGATCATTTGGATGTCATTTTGGAGTTTGGTTTTTATTTTGAGATCCATCCTTCTTATAGAAGCCTTCATGAAATGTTTTTTCTCTTCAAATCCTCATGGAGACATATATAAGCCTCTATTTAGTCAGAAATTAATCCATGGAATCCCACTGGTGTAGACCCATAAGATTTACCCAATTAAGAGGTAATATCTTTCCATAAGTTTTTTAGTTTTATTTCCACTTTACACCCCATAAAATCTTATTATTCCTTGAATAAATAATAAAACCAGTATCCTCAATATTCTAGGATGTTTTTATGTTAATATTTCAACATACACTTATACACACATCCTTATAATGGGTAACTAGAATATTATTTCTCTGTACAAGGAACAACTGCTTCATGAAAGGATGATTATTTATTTTTCCTTTACCACCTATCATGGTGTCCATTATGATGAAAAATATATTTATATATGATATTTATATTCTTATTATACTTCGTTAATTATTTTATAATACATACCTTTATACATTCTTATTTTTGTAAATATGATAACGTTGTTTGTGGAAGTGTGGACTTCCACCTTCTCAAAGTGAGGTGATTCATTCAAGATATAAATGGAAAATATGAAGGATAATTTTAATAAAAATATGTAACATATATAACATAGATATTATAATGGAATTAAATATAAATATGTATCATTTACTTTTCATTATTTTAATATTTAAAATAAATGAATGTAGCCTTCATGCGTAGGCATGACCTATTGTCTCCATAAACATTGATTTTCATTTCTTATCTCCAAACATTATCGATTTTTCTAAATACATATGTAATAAATAAATAAGATAATTTATTCATGTTTTATATTCTATTGATTGTGAAATCATGATCAATGTAATAGGATAATCAAATAACAAGTCAAAACTTACTTGAGTAAACTAGGCAATTAACTACTGAAATAGTGAAAATAATGAAATAATATTAAACAATGGGTAATAAGAAATTATAAGAAGATGATATATAATATTATAAACATTAGTATGTTTCTTTTATAAGTTAGAAACGATTTTCAAACTAATATATAAGAGGATAATGACCACACAACAAAAGGAAGTTTAAGGTAAAAAATTTAGTATGAATTTACATTTCATTGAGACTTATTTGTTTTTATGCACCAAGTAACTTTTATATAGTGTATATAATACCATTTTACAAGATATATCATGAATATTATTAATCTTATGATATTAAAACTTTAAATTAATTTTATTCCATCATGATTCTTATGATTTAAAATATTTCAAAGTGGTATGGGATACTTTGAAATGATTAAAGATTATTTTCCTAAGGAATACGTTTACTGATCATTTATTTATTTTTGAGGAAATTATATGATTTTTTTAATAATTTTTTTTATTACTTACCTCTGTTTAATCATTACCCTATTCAAGTTTTAGTACCTTTTTCTAATCATTTGTACTCAAGGGGGTTTAGAAAATATTTTTAAGAAAACCTAACTTTATTTCTCTCTTTAGTCAGAGAACTTATTTTCTTTTGAAAACCATGTTTTATTAATATATTTTAAAAAATGTTTTTAAAATGATATGGTAAATTCATTTTTACCCTTTTTTCTTTTACTAATTGTTTCAATGAAATCTACTTGTCTCTTTCAGAACAAGAAATTTTTTTAACCTTTTACCGTGAAAAAGGAATGTTCTTATTACCTTGTATGACATGTACGAATTTCCCCACCGTTATTCCATTGAATATTCTTTTGTATGTTTAATAGGTTAATTTATAAATAAAATGTTTCTAAAATTGATTTTCAAACAATATTTTTTCAAAAAAAAATTAAAAATAAAAGCATATTATCCAAAAAATATATTTTTAAAAGATCTTTTTAGATTTCTTTTCAATAATGAAAATAAATTTTTATTTTACTCCACTTGGGATATGTTATATTGATACCATCTGAATTATTTCTTTGGATAGTTTATGATGGATTTGGCCAGGTATATTATTCAAATTCTCTTCCTTGATTCCTTTTAGTTCCCTTGAAATATTTAATTTCTCATGATCATTGAACATTGAAATTACCCTAAATATCCATATCATTTTTCATAAATATGATTAATTTCTGAACCGTATACTATTTTTCATATGATGTTCATTTTGAATGTTAATTGATTATTTTGGTAAATATTGATAAATATGTGTCTCTTACTCTATATGTATATTTAATAAGGAACATTGTTAAATTGATTATTCGAAATATTTGGAATGTTTTTTACTATTATATTATTGGTGGGTCCCGGTTACAGATATCCCCTCGATGAATCTTCAGTCTCACGGGACGAGTCATTTGGCTAGGAACATTAGATGGGTTTTTACAAAATATGTTGTAAACCATATATTGAAATATATTGATGATAAAGGTACCATGTAACTAGGAAACATGACCTCCAATAATGAAGAATTTCACCCATTTAGTTTTAGTTATTATTCATCCATGAGATTTTTCATCGACATATCTATAGATACATTTCATATTTAGTTCATTGATTAAATCGCACATGTTTCAGTTTCTTACCATTCCATGATGATTTTTCCTTATCTAGTTATATTAATGGAATGTATTTCTAATTATTACATTTCCATATTATTTATGCATTTCATTCTAAATTTTTTAATTACCTGGTATGTTTGTTTAGTTATTTACCGTTCCATGATTATTATTCTCATTGATTCATTATGGCTTCCACTATAATTTACCCATACAAAGCATTTGAGCACACCCTTATTATGTTTTCTTTCCCTAGGAATTCATGAAGCGTACTATTAATGTTATGCAGGGATATACTATTTGGAAGAAAGTGAAACTAGAAGTTATTATCCTCAAAAATATTTATTTATAATAAGAAAATTATTTTTTAATTTGCGTATTAATTTATAATACAACAGTCATGTATGTATCTGGTTTACCAAGACTACTAAAATATTGGTCCTTTGAGAAATTATTCCTTATAATCAAGCCAATGTAACTGATAGTATACACTGGCTCTAGGATTTTTGGAGCAGGGTCACTACACCTGAGATGTCCCTTTCTGACACCATATCTCTATAGACTATCGATGTATAATCCATTATACATATCATATAATTATTCAAGTAAATATATTTCCTCATACCTAATTCAAAAATTCATACCTTTAAGGATGCACTAGCATAAACATCAGGTGAAAAGGGACTAAATTCATAAATTTTTTTGTGTACTCTATCACTGAGAGGTTCTCCTATATCAATATGAAAATTCTATCATCCATACAATTTTGAACATGTGAGGATAGAATGTTTTGTTGAAAATTTCTTAAAAGTCCTCCCATGTGATGTTTTGGTAAAATTTAGCATGAATATCTAAATCCCACCATTTGAATTCAAGATATTCCATTATATATCTCACTATCATTACGTTCAACTCTGATGATTTGCCAAGGAAATTGATGATATGACTCAACCTATTCATCCGCACCTCTACCTTCGATGGTTCTGAATCATCCTAAAATATGGGTGGATTCTAGTTTTGAAACTGAACAGAATATTCCACTTTCCTTAGTTCATCACTCTTGTTAACTCTATCCACATCTTGAAAGTCTTTGAAAAAAAAATTGAACCAGTTGTTGGTTCACTTGTGGCTCAAATGAAACTACATTATTAGCAGCTTCTTCTAGTTTGCTTCTTCAATTCCCACTAGGTGACATTATCAATAAACATAAAAAATACCACAAGTCTTAATATATAACTGTTGAAATATTTACAACTTCATATCTACCACATCATAACTATAATAACATGGCTTTCCAAAATAAAAAAATTCCCTATTTTACCATTTTTGAAAATTCCACCATGCTTTTGAAAATCAAACCATTTTAAAAATATCATAATCATACCTTTTTTAAAATCTCAAATTTGAAACCAATTTCAACCTTTTTGAAAAATCGATAGGTTAAACCAAATCATAAATCAATTCATAAAATAAAATATGCACTCCTAATAGGAATTCATTTCTATCAATTCATGTCATGCTATTATCATTGAGTAAACAACTAAAATTGAGATTACAACTCCAATAAGAATCTCCAAAACACTTATATACCCAACACATTTATAAATTGAAATTCAAAATAAATAGTTTAGCTAGGTATTTTTATGATTTAAATTTCATTTTCAGATAATCATACGCTTTTCTATCATCCCAACTCAAGGACTAAACTAGAATGAATTGTCAACTCCAAGAGTGACACAATTGATAACCAAGGATCAAACTGACACGTATCATTTTAAAGTTAATGACCAAATAATATGATACCACTTATAACATGCCTCCAATCCTCATTGGATTGAGTAAATGTGGAAGTGTAACTTTTCCTGAAGATACATTCTCGTAGTGCCAAATTATGAAAATAAATTCCAAGGTATTTAATATAACTGGGGGATGATTTTCCCTTTGAAACTAAAATTTCCACAACATACATACCATAACTGAAAACCCCTAAATGTTGCATGATTAAAATGTATCAAATCAATGTAATACCAAAATAAAACAAATAAAAACTACACCATAACCAAAATCATGGTACAAAGCCGAAGACTACCAACATCAAAGTACTAAGTGGAAGACAAAACAAAAAAACCTAAATATTGCTAGACACCAATGCAGAAACTCAAAATGTGCTCCAAGAACCAACTGTAACCCCATGACCAAGAATCACAAAGTACCAAAAAATAAGTGTGATATTTACCTTTAATTGTATCTCGATAAATAATATCCTCAAAAGCACTAAAGTTCCAAAGAAGGGATGAGTAATGTTACTTAGTAGGTTTTTCCTAAACAACTTCCATACTCATGCCAATAGGATAGAACATGTTACCACATTTATATAAAACAAATTATAAAAATAATAATAGTTTAGAAGTTTAAATAAAATCCAAGAAGTTCATACCTAAATCATTTTCCAACAAAAACAGTTTACGAGGAATGAAACCAAACAAATAATATAACCATTTATCACATTCATTTGGAATAACCCATTCCACTACACTTAACCATACCTACACGCACTCAACTACACAATCATGGTGTTACCATTGATCGTGGAACATCATGTAAACAACCCTTCCTTTTAATGGTGGTACTTCACAAGCATTATCTATTCCATTCCCCACACGAATAACGATTTAATCCCAAAAACCTGAAAATAAAATTGTGCCAAAATATTTCAATAAAACCTAATATTTAATTTAAAATAATTTCAATGAATTAAAACTAAATAACCATTTAAAATCATCATTTTAAAATCATGTTATTGCATTCACTTTCCACTAAAAATCCTAATTTTCACCATTTCTGTAATGCCCTGACCCCAGTTACCCAGAGTCGGTGCATTATTACATAATATTGGCATGATCACATGAAAGATCAAATCTCAAAAGACCGATTGGTTTAGTAGCCTTGGAAACACTAGATATATTCATAAGTCTTACATTACATCATAAAAATGAAAACTACAACAACATATTTTCTTTATAGTCCACACTCATATCCCAACATACTATCCATGCAGGTTATTCATAAATTACTTCTTCACATCTGGGGAAAAATAAAACATAGAAAAGGGGTGAGCTCAAATGCCAAGTAAGGATAACAATATAGCGGAAACTTTCATAAATAGGAATAAACATTTAAGGCAATGCATAACTAAAGCAAATGACTTTTAAACTTGAACTTCAACATAGTATGGAAAAAATAAAATGAAATAATTCCATTTACTTATTCACATGCATATTCTACTAATCAAATAATGACATGTAATAACAATAACAACTTTCATAATGATGGAATGCATAATGCCAGACTATCATATCCAAATAGACAAGGCCTCGTGCCAAGACTACAAATAAGATTTTTCCAAGGCCTTATCCCAAGACACTAGTTTGTCTCATGAGACCTACCGATGCATCTAGGAGCTATAGCGGGCTCCACCCGTCACATATCAAGTCCAATGCATTCCCATATGAAAAGGTTTAAACATGACATAAACATTCGTATTAAAACTAGCATAAAAAAGGTCAATACATTCACCATAAACCATGAATGGTATAAAAATAGCACATCCACAGTCAAACATATCACAAAACCTTCAATACAATATATAAGTTTTGTATCATAATAAATCAACTTCAAATAAGTGTAAAATACATCAAAGGATGTTGACATAGATGAAATCAAAACTATTTTTAGAGAATTATCTCTTTCTATTTTGAAATCATTTAAGAGTCATATATTTATAAAATAAAACATTTTCTTTAAAAACATTCTTATAAGCTTGTAAGGTATGCTTCGATGATTTTATAACGGCGGAAAATAGTGGCACCCGTCGTATAAGTTAAAAAAAAATTCTTACCTAATTCTGTCGAAAAGGTTAAAAAGGACCTTGTTTGGAAAACAATGGAAAGAATCCTTGATAAACCACTTATAAAAGTCAACAAGGTTATAAATGAAATTAATCCATATTCTAGTAAATAGAAAAAAATGTTTTGAAATACATTTTTAAGAAACATGGATGTGGATGATAATGAAATCCCAGTATATTATTATGTATAAACTACCTCGGATAATGAAAAGATTGCAAAATAAACCCTTAACTTGTACTTTTCCTTGGTTGGGGGTAGGTTAAACTCCTGTATAATGGTGAAATTATTGTTATTAAATTATACATGAATACTAATATGATATCATATACGATCTTTTAACATTGATTTGATAATAATATCTTAGTATTGTAGTTGTTTAGGGTGTTAACTTACTCGTTTTATTTTATATGTCTTGTTATAATATCCATGCTTTTCATGGATTGGTTGTACCTTATTCATATCCAGAATGATATAAGTTCTTAAAGTTTATTTTTAAATCATAAAATGATAATTATACTTGAATGGATACGATGGAGAATGAACCTCATCACGTTCGTGGAGACGGTAGTCCGTACGTACGCACGAGCGACAATATCATTCTTTTGATATTAAAATAATATATAATAGGATGGTATATCACATATAAATAATCATTATCATGTTATATTTATTATTTACATGAATTACAAATCATTATTATACCCATCCAAATAATAATTTATTGAATAACAATTACACCAGGACGTGGAGACGATAAGCCGTACGTACGCACGTATGGTGACATGTTTTTAAAGGGATGGATAGAATACTGAAATATGGTTGTAAAATGTTTATAATAACATCAAAGTATATATAATATACTGGAGTTATTTTTTTATAATGGTAATAACAAAGAAAGAAGAAGTGGAAGAAGAAAGGAACTTGAAAAACGGTTGTGAAATCATTACCTCTTCTTCGGGTTCTTCCTTTTGATTTGATCAAAAGGGCTCCTTAAGTTGGGTTTATGACTAAGGAAAGGCCTCTAGGATGAAGTGAGGTATGTTGAGATAGTATTTGGGCAGAGGTTGTCTGAACCAAAAGGCTTTGAAGGTGTGAATTAATGAGAAGGAGGAGTGCCCTTTTATAAGAGGGGTGAGAGGCACCTTTGGAAAAGCTAGAAATATTATTTTATAATAAATCCATATTCAGTTTCTAATGGCTCCAAAGTGGATTATTTATAGGTTAAGGTGGGGATGGGTTGAAAAACACTCAACCAATAGAATTTATACAGGTTTGGGTTACTATATTAACCTTATCATTAAGTATTAACTCTTAGTTAATTAGTTTCACTTTTACAATGTCTCTTTGTATTTTTATATTATATGGTTAACAAACTTACTATATACATCTAAGAGACCCCCAATTGGTCCATTAATGATACACCTATCATGATATAAGTCTCTTGGCCGAACCTTAGATTTTTAGGAATTTAATATCAATTAATAATATAATATTTTTTTTGAAAACTCTTTTATGTCAATTTTGACACTTTTCAATAATTGATTTTTGTGAAAATCATAACAGAATGATTACTTCAACAAAAGTTACTTAAGTCAATCCTAACATGTCATATTAACATAGAAAATTAGTTTAATTCATAAAAAGACTCAAATTATATTTATTTGGGTATTTATAATATCAATTATTTTAATTTTTCACTATTATGGTAATTACTGCAACATCATTGTGTCAAAAATAAATTAAATTATTTAGCTTCTAAAAATTATAAATAAAATATCATTATATATGAAAGAATTTAACCTTCTTAATGAATATTTACAATCGAATTTATATTATGTGTAACCCTATATGAAAAATTTTGTAGTAAATAATCTTTGATTTTAACTCTTTTAACTCTTCTTTGAATTAAATAATTATAAATGTCCTAATCTATCCAAGTGGACCTAAATGATAATATTTTATTCCTAAGGTTGTTTTTTGTCATGATACACTTGTCCAATAGAATTAGTACATGTTTTAGGGTAATATTAATATCATTTTTACCCTTAATTACCCTATTTACTTTTAACCGTTGTAAATAAAAGTAAAAAGTTACTATTCACCAAAAATTATTTTCATCTCATTGAACCACATTTTACTACTTCATATTAACTGTGTCTCTTGGATTTTCGAAATTCCATTCACAGAAGCGGTAAAATTATGTTTTATGAAAAATTCAGTTTTTTAACAACCACTTAGTGGTTTCACTATTCATAAAAAATTGATGTTTTTCAGAACAATGCCAAAATTTCACCCTAAGCTATAATTGATATTCCGAATTCAAAAATGATGTCTATTTTACAAAATTCCAAACATATAATTTGAATTAATTAATTTCATAATTAATTCCCGTTGTTACAACAAATAGCGTGTTTTTAAGAAACAGTATATATCCAAAGATTGCCAATTGTTTATGTCCAATTTCAAAGTGAAATTAATTCTAATGAACACCATTGGATAAAATGGTAAAAATATATTCTAATTATACTTTAAAATCACTAAATAATATAATTTATCACTATAAATTATTTTGATTAAAAAAGTTGTTTTTAAGTATTTTTCACTATTCATAAAAATTGGAAGTTCTCAGAAAAATACAAAAAATTCAACTTAGGATAATTTCGATATTCTGAATCAAAAAATGAAGTCCATTTTGAAATATAAAATATATATAATTTCAAAAATTAGTTATTACTATTCATAATGGCTAGTTTAATTGGTTATGGTGTGTTAGAACTCGATGTTGCGTACAACACACGCTATCACATTATTCAAAGAGAAACGTACCGTAGAAGCTTGGGGTGTTACATTCTCCCGTCCTTCAAATAATTTAATCCTCGAAATTTCTAGAATACTACCGCATGAAAATACTCGGGTGGTTGTTCATCATAAGTTCCTTGGGTTCCCACGTTGCCTCTTCCATCTTATGGTTTCTCCACAAAACTTTTACCAGAAGTGTCGTCCTATTTCTCAGCACTTGTTCTCTCATATCAAGAATCCTGACGGGCTCTTCGCAATAAGACAAATCGGGTTCCAGTTTTAATTCCTCATAGGTGAGTACATGCGTTGGGTCAGGCATGTATTTCCTCAATAGAGATACGTGGAACACATCGTGAACTTTGGAGATACTTGGTGACATTTCCAATCGGTAAGCTACAGCCCCAATTCGTTCTAGAATTTCCAAAGGTCCAATGTACCTAGGACTCAATTTAGTTTTCTTACCAAAACATATGACTCCCTTCCATGGAGATACCTTCAAGAAAACATGATCACCGACTTTAAATTCCAAATCCTTCCTTAGATTATCGGCATAGCTCTTCTGCCTACTTTGAGATGCTTTGATGTGATTTTGGATTACTCTCACCTTTTCCATCATTTCGTCTACCATTTTGGACCTACATGTTTTCTTTCACCAACGTCATCCCAACAGGTTGGTGTGCGACATCTCTTTCTGTATACCGCTTCATATGGTGCCATCTGAATACTCGAATAGAAGCTATTGTTATAGGAAAATTCTACCAAAGGTAAATATTGATCCCACATACCCTAAAAGTCAAGTGAGCAAGATCTCAACATGTCTTCTAAGGTTTGAATAGTCCGTTCTGATTGTCTGTCTGTCTGAGGGTGGTAGGCAGTGTTCAAATGAAGTTCAGTATCCAAGGCTTTCTGAAGACTTTTCCAGAATCTTGAAGTAAAACGCGGATCACGATCTGAAACAATCGATAGGGGTACTACATGAAGTTTCACAACATCATTAATATATAGTATTTCTAGACGTTCTAGTTGTAGATCTTCTCTTATAGCAAGAAAATGTACTGACTTGGTTAGGTGATCAATAATAACCCATATTGCATCGTTCCTTCTAGGAGTCTTTGGTAGCCCCATGACAAATTCCATCATAATATTGTCCCATTTCCACTCCGGTATGGGAAGAGGTTGAATGACTCCTCCAGGCTGTTGCCTTCCAGCTTTCACTGGTTGACAAACCATACATCTTGACACAAAATCAGAAATCCCCCTCTTCATGTTGTCCCATCAAAACTTTTCCTTCAAATATCTATACATTTTAGTGCTCCCAGGGTGTGTAGAGAAATTGGAACTATGTGCATCATCCAGTAATTCCCTTTTTAGATCAGGTATATCGGGAACACAAAGTCTCTTCCCAAATTTCAAAATTCCTTCTTCATACACAAAGTCTATCAATCTTCCATCATTCACAGCTTTAATCTTATTTTGAAATTATTCATCATTGGTCTGAGAACTCTTAATCCTTTCTAGTAAAGATGGTTTGGCAACCATTTGAAAAATAATTGATGTTTCACCTTCCATGGTTATTCCCATGTCCATATTCACTAGATCCCTGAAAATTGGATCCCTTTCAATTCTCACATTGTTTAAAACTCCATGGTCTTTTCTGCTCAAAGCATCTTCCACCTTGTTTGCTTTCCCTGGGTGGTAGTGTATCGTACAATCATAATCCTTGAGTAATTCATGCCATCTCCTTTGCCTCATGTTGAGTTCTTTTTGTGAGAAAATATACTTAAAACTCTTGTGATCAGTATAAATCTCAAATTTTTCACCATAGAGGTAGTACCTCCATATCTTCAAAGAAAATATCACATATACTAACTCGAGATCATGAGTAGGATAGTTTTACTCATGAATTTTCAACTGTCGTGATGCATAGGAAATAACCCTATCACTATGCATAAGGACATAACTAAGTCCTTTCTTCGATGCATCACTAAAAATAATGAACCCATCATTCCCCGATGGTAGAGTCACTATAGGATCATTGAATAATCTTCTCTTCAGTTCTTCGAAACATTCTTCACAATATTTTTTTTCAAACAAATTTAACCCCTTTACGTGTGAGCTTCGTTAATGGGTTAGCCAATCGGGAAAAATTCTGGACGAAATGTCGATAATAACCTATTAAACCAATAAAACCTTGTACCTCAGTTATACTCATAGGTGCTGGCCACTATTGAATTTCATTGGTCTTAGAAGGATCAATAGAGATTCCATTTTTAGAGAAAATATGGCCAAGAAAAGAAATCTCCTGAAGCCATAATTCACACTTGCTAAACTTCCCAAATAATTCATGTCTTCTTAGAGTCTTCAGGATAATGCGCAAGTGATTTTCATGATCTTCGTAGATTTTGGAGTATACCAAGATATCATTAATAAATACCACCACAAATTCATTGAGATACTCCTTGAAAACTATATTCATCAGATCCATGAATACAGAGGGTGCATTAGTCAATCCAAAACGCATGACTGTAAACTCGTAATGCCCGTACCTGGTTCGAAATGCTATCTTTGGAATGTCTTCCTTCTTCAAACAAAACTGATGGTATCCAGATCGAAGGTCAATCTTTGAATTGTACTGAGCTCCATGTAGTTTGTTAAATAAATCATCAATGCGAGGTAGGTGATACTGGTTCTTTATTGTCATAACATTGATCTCTCTGTAGTCGATACATAACCTCATAGATCCATCTTTCTTTTTAATAAAAAGAACAGGGGCTCCCTATGGAGAAACAATAGGGAGAATAAATCCTTTAATACTAAATTCCTCTAGTTTTTTCTTTAGTTCGACTAATTCTACAGTGGCCATTTTATAAGGGGTCTTCGATATAGGCCTTGATCTAGGAATTAAATCAATGGAAAACTCAAATTCTCTTTCTGGATGATGTCTAGGTAAATCTTTCGGAAATACATCTACATATTCTTTCACAATAGGTACATCCTATTTTTGAACATTCCCTTCCTCACCCACAATCATTTCATTCTCTTCCTCCCCAATAATTGAATTTAGTTGAGCTACTGGGGGTGGATCTAGAAAAGAATTTGGTGGTGACGATTCTGCTCTAAAGAGATGGTGTTCCTTAACATCATCATCAAAAATCATAACCTCCTTCTTCTTACAATAAATATTCGCATCATAGTCCGAAAGAAAATCCATACTAAGGATTATATCAAACTCAATCATAGGTATGACGATGAGATCAGCAGATAAAGAACATTTTTGTGCTCTAATAGGGACTGATTCAGAAAAATTTGTTGCAATGATACTTCCCTTAGGATCTTTAACTGACAACTCCTTTGTTAAATCAAATTGTAAATATCTAATTTTCTTAGGAAACTGGGAAGATATGAAACAATGCGATGATCCAGAATCAAATAATGCATTTTCTAAACTTGAGGAAACCATTAAATTACCTGCCACTACATCTTTCGGAGCTTCTACCTCAACAGTAGTGATAGCATAAGCTTGGCCTTGATCCCTTGGCCTTTTCCGAGGTAAGTTCTCCTAATTCTTAGGAAATTCATTTTCATAATGTCTCATCTCCCTGCAATTGTAGCACTGAACATTGGTAGCTTCCTTCTTCCCTTTGCAATCACGAGCGTGGTGGCCTTTTTCACCACACTTGTAACAAACACCCATTCCCTTCAAGCAAGGATCGGGGTTTTTCTTCCCACATTTACCATAGGATGGATATTCAACCTTTCCCTTCTTCCCCTTATTTCCATTCCCAGATAGATCAACATATCTCTTCTTCTCTTGCTTTGCTTTAAATTCATAAGACTTAGAGAATTCCTTTTCAGTCTTGATAGCACATGAGACAATGTCTTCGTATGATGAAAAGGATTGTGAGACTAATGCTCGACGAAGAAATGGTTTTAACCCATCAAAGAAACGATAAATATTACATCTTGGGTTACGTATATAATCTCCAGCATACCTTTCTAACCTTGTAAAGTTAACCTCATACTTTGCGAAATTCTCATCCTCCTTTTGTCTCAGACTCAGAAATTGCCTTTCCATATCTGCTCGATGGTCACGAGGAAAGTATTTTTCTAAAAACAGATCTTTGAACTCCCTCCATTCCATATTTGATACCTCATCATCTTCCTTTGTGTTTTGAATTAGTGACCACCATTGATCACCATCTCCAGTGAGGCGGTAAACTTCCATGATAACGTTTTCCCTTTCAATACTCCCCAATGCCTGAAATATTTTCTCTAGGGAATTTATTCATTTCTCATCTACTAAGGGATTTGTAATCCCATTTAAAGTTTGTGGTTGTTGCCTCATGAAGCAATATAACATTGATCCTCCATGCTGCGGATCAGGGTGCTCCATACTGGTAAGGTTATTATTCATAACCTGAGTGAGTTGTCTCAGTATGGTGATTAGCTGATCGGCACCAGTTACATCACCATCTCTAATATAATTATCTTGAGTAAGAGGGAAATCCCTATATGGAGTGCGTGCATTGATATAGTTTCCATTTCTTCCACTAGGCACCATTTCTAAACAATGTCATAAACTAGATCAGTTTATGAATCAAAATACATAATCCCATACATATAAAACACTTAAAGTAAATTGAACTATTTATGGATATAATCCATAATCATAAAAATGTTTTCTTTGAGGAATTATATACTCATAAACCTTTCATAATTATTTTTAAAGAAAATGAGATTTATCCTAAGCATTTCCCCTGGGAGTGTCGTAACCAAGAGTGCAGCAAGGCCCGTTGTCGTGCACCAGTTCCCGTTCGAGTCTAGTTCAAATCAGTGTTTTTGGGTTTTACCCCTAGGTACATCTATCCCAGAGCTGCCTCTACCTGCTCGTATCCAGACTGGGATGTATTGCTCAGAAAAATCACAAAATCTTTACAATACCAAAATTCTAGGAAGTTCTTCTATACTAATCCTCAAAGTCCATCTTAGGTCTATGTTCTCTAATCAGAGTTTATCTAAATCTAGCTTCCAAGGTTTGTACTAAACTTTATCTGATACCAACTGTAATGGCCTGGCCCCAGTTACCCAGATTCGGTGCATTATTACATAACATTGGCATGATCATAAGAAAGATCAAATCTCAAAAGACCGATTGGTTTAGTAGCCTTGGAAAGACTAGATATATTCATATTTCATACATTACATCATAAAAATGAAAACTACAAAAACATATTTTCTTCATAGTCCACACTCATATCCCCACATACTATCCCTGCAGGTCATTAATAAATTACTTCTTCACATCCTGGGAAAAATAAAACATAGAAAAGGGGTGAGCTCAAATGCCCAGTAAGGATAAAAATATAGCAAAAACTTTCATAAATAGGAATAAACATTTAAGGAAATGTATAACTAAAACAAAAGCCTTTTAAACTTGAACTTCAACATAGTATGGAGAAAATAAAATAAAATAATTCCATTTACTTATTCACATGGATATTCTACTAATCGAATAATCACATGCAATAACAATAACCACTTTCATAATGATGGAATGCATAATGCCAGACTATCATAACCACATAGCCAAGGCCTCATGCCAAGACTACAAATAAGATTTTTCCAAGGCCTTGTGCCAAGACACTAGTTTATCTCATGAGACCTACCGATGCATCGAGGAGCTATAGCGGGCTCCACCTGTCACATATTAAGTCCAATGCATTCCCATATGAAAAGGTGTAAACATAACATAAAAATTCGTATTAAAACTAGTATACGAAATGTCAATACTTTCACCATAAACCATGAATGGTATAAAAATAGCACATCCACATTCAAACATATCACAAGACCTTCAATACAATATAGAAGTTTTGTATCATAATAAATCTACTTCAAATAAGTGTAAAATCCATCAAAGGATGTTAACATAGATGAAATCAAAACTCTTTTTAGAGAAATACCTCTTTCTATTTTGAAATCATTTAAGAGTCATATATTTATAAAATAAAACATTTTCTTTGAAAACAATTCTTATATGATTGTAAGGGAAGCTTCGACGATTTTATAATGGAGTAAAATAGTCACACCCGCCGTATAAGTTAAAAAACCATTCTTACCTTAATTCTGTCAAAAAGGTTAAAAAGGACCTTTTTTGGAAAATGACGGAAATATTCTTTTATAAAACACTTATAAAAGTAAACAAGGGTATAAATGAATTTAAACCATATTATAGTAAATAGTAAAAAATGTTTTGAAATACATTTTTACAAAACATGGATGTGGATGATAAAGAAATCTCAGTATTTTATTACGTATAAAAAACCTCGGATAATGAAGAGATTGCGAAATAAACCCTTAACTTGTACTTTTCCTTGGTTGGGGGTAGGTTAACCTCCTGTATAATGGTGAAATAATTGTTATTAAATTATACAAGAATATTAATATGATATCATATATGATCTCTTAACATTGATTTGTTAATAATATCTTAGTATTGTCGTTGTTTCGGGTGTTAACTTACTCGTTTTCTTTTAAATGTTTTGTTACATAATCCATGTTTGTCATGTATTGGTTGTACCATATTCATATCCAAAATTATATCAAGTCCTTAAACATTATTTTTAAATCATCAAATGATAATTATACTTGAATGGATATGATGCAGAATGAATCTCATCGTGTTCGTGGAGACGACAGTCCGTACGTACGCACGAGCGACAATATCATTCTTTTAATACTAAAATAATATATAATAGGATGTTATATCATATATAAAGATTTATTATCATGTTATATTTATTATTTACATGAATTACGAATCATTATTATACCCATCAAAATAATAATTTATTGAATAACAATTACACCACGACGTGGAGACGGTAAGCCGTACATACGCACGTATGATGACATGTTTTACAAAGAATGGATAGAATACTGAAATATAGTTGTAAAATGATTATAATAACATCAAATTATATATAATATACTGGAGTTATTATTTTATAATGGTAATAACAATGAATGAAGAAGTGTAAGAAGAAAGGAACTTGAAAAGGGTGGTGAAATCATTACCTCTTCTTCAGGTTCTTACTTTTGATTTGATCAAAAGGGATCCTTAAGTTGGCTTTATTACTAAAGTAAGGCCTCTAGGATGAAGTGAGGGACGTTTAGAGAGTATTTTTGCAGAGGATTGACGAACCAAAAGGCTTTGAAGCTGTGAATTAATGAGAAGGAGGAGTTCCCTTTAATAAGAGGGGTGAGAGGCACCTTTGGAAAAGCTAGAAATATTATTTTATAATAAATTCATATTCGGTTTATAATGGCTCAAAAGTGGATTATTTAAAGTTTAATGTGGGTATTGGTCTAAAACCACTCATAAAATAGAATTTAGACAGGTTTGGGTTACTATATTAAACTTTTCTTTAAGTATTAACTCTTAGTTAATTAGTTTCACTTTTACAACGTCTCTTTGTATTTTTATATTATATAGTTAATAAACATACTATATATATCCAAGAGAACCCAAATTGGTCCATTAATAATACACCTATCATGATATAAGTCTCTTGTCCGAATATTAGATTTTTGGAATTTAATATCAATTAATAATATAATATTTGTTTTAAAAACACTTTTATGTCAATTTTGACACTATTCAATAATTGATTTTTGTGAAAATCATAACAGAATTATTACTTCGAAAAAAGTTACTTAAGTCAATAATAACATGTCATATTAACCTAGAAAATTAGTTTAATTCATAAAACGTCTCAAATTATATTTATTTGGGTATTTATAATATCAATTATTTTTTTTTTTTTACTATTATGGTAATTACTGCATCATCATTGTGTTATAAATAAATTAAATTATTTAATGTCTAAAAATTATAAATAAAATATAATTATGTAGGAAATAATTTTATATTTCTAATGAATATTTAAAATCAAATTTATATTATGTATAACCCTATATTAAATATGATGTAGTAAATAAACATTGAATTTAACTCTTTTAACTCTTCTTTGAATTAAATAATAATAAATGTCCTAATCTAATCCAAGTGGACCTAAAGGATAATATTTTTTTCCTAAGGTTTTTTTTGGTCGAGATACACTTGTCCAATAGAATTAGGACATGTGTTAGGGTAATATTAATATCATTTTTACCCTTAATTACCCTATTTACTTTTGACCGTGGTAAATAAAAGTAAAAAGTTACTATTCAACAAAAATTATTTTCATCTCATTGAACCACATTTTACTACTTTATATTAACCGAGTCTCTCGGATTTTCTAAATTCCATTCAAAAAAGTGGTAAAATTATGTTTTATGAAAAATTCTGTTTTTTAACTACCACTTAGTGGTTTCACTATTCATCAAAAATTGAAGTTTTTCAGAACAATGTCAAAATTTCACCCTAAGCTATAATTGATATTCCGAATTCAAAAATGATGTATATTTTATAAAATTACAAACATATATGTTTCATTAATTAATTTTATAATTAATTCCCGCTGTTACAACAAATAGCGAGTTTTTAAGAAATAATATATATCAAAAGATTGACAATTGTTTATGTCGAATTTCAAAGTGAAATTAATTCTAATGAACACCATTGGATAAAAGGGTAAAAATATATTCTAATTATACTTTAAAATCACTAAATAAAATAATTTATCACTATAAATTATTTTTGATTAAAAAAGTTGTTTTTAAGTATTTTTCACTATTCATAAAAATTGGAAGTTCTCAGAAAAATACCAAAAAAACAACTTAGGATAATTTCGATATTCTGAATCCAAAAATGAAGTCCATTTTGAAATATAAAATATATATAATTTCAAAAGGTAGGTATTACTATTCATAATGGCTAGTTTGATTGGTTGTGGTGTGTTAGAACTTGATGTTGCGTACAACACACGCTATCACATTATTCAAAGAGAAGCGTACCATAGAAGCTTGGGGTGTTACAATTTCTTAAACCATCACTAATGAGGGTTTCCATCAAGTATTGCACAAAAATTCCACAATCAGTTTCAATCAAATCAATCAATTTGAAATCAAGAAATATAGTTCTAATAATAAGAGTTAGTAGTGAAATCAAATACTTTGGGAACTATGGTGGAAATGAAGAACAACATGAATTCTTCAACAAAATGGGTTTAATCTCCAAAAACTCATCTTAGATCCCTTTTAATAACAACCAAACAACCATATCTCATCATGATTATAATCAACCATCATATATTTGTCCCAAATAGAGTAGATCTATGAATACTAAATAGGGAAGAGAAGTATATTTAAGGAATACTACCACAACAAATAATTGTAGGGAATCAAGCTTAAACTCACTAATAATTTCTAACATATTGGTTTTGGTTCAAATCGGATAGTCTCTAAAGCCTTTAGGAGGAAACAAATTGAGTTATAGTTGAAAATAGTTAAAAATGCGGGGCATAGAGATGAAAGTAGTTATATCCACATTTTAGGATCTATATTTTCAATGGTACATGGTTGTGTCACATGATTAGAAAAACCATGAACCAAATATGTTCCATCCACTACCTCCCAATAACATTTTCACATTGATTCACATGGTTAGACAAACCATGCACCAACCAGTTTATTTCCTCTTTTTTACTTTTCACAGTTACTCATAGGGTGGCTGAATAGTTTTGAATAATTTTATTCTTAACCACATGCCTACCTAGAACCCCTATTTCATCTATTTAAATTTTTGTATGAGTTTAATGGTTTCTACTAGCAATTATTGAACCATACACCTCTAACAAATCTGAAAAAACTAGTCAAAAGTATTCCAAGCCCACCCAAACATCACCTAAACAATTGAAATACTTCAAATACATAAACAAAGGGTTACATAATTGAAACTAGGGGTGATACATAATAACTATAGAAAGGTAAATAATTAAAAATACATTCCATTTAATTAATAAATTGAACACCAAAAAAATTTGGAAGTAATAAATGATTGACACATAATGACATATAAACAATTGCATGAGCATGAAAATTGTCCATGTATACTTTAACTAATATAATATTCAGATGTAAATAAATCTCATAATGAAATAATTATGAATGTTGTAATTCAGAAAATACCATCAAGGACTTATGCAATGACATCTTACACAAATGGGTTAGGCCTCAGCCAAATACCCAAGATAGTTTGTCTCATGATGCATACTGATGCATCAAGGGGATATAGTGATGATTTTCTACCACATACTAAGTATGATGAATGAAACACATTAAAGTGGTGAAACATAATTAAAGAAAACATTCATATTGAAAAAATAGAAAAATAAATGTTACAAATTTCCTAATCAATAAACATAATAATAAACTATCAAAAACAATATGTACAATGGTATCAAAATAATACATCCAAAGTCAAAATGTTCATAAAAAATATGGATGAATAATTAGGATGTTATAAATAGAAATTATCCACAATGATACATATGTAAAATAAGTAGTTTTTATTGATGAATTGAAATAAAATGAAAATGGAATTAGAAAAGTACTTGGGGAAAATACCATTTTCACTTTGAAAATTAATTTTTAAAACTAAAAATTTACATAATATTTTGATATCATTTTAATTTAAAATAATCATGAAAACTTTTAAAGGAATATTAAAATACATATGTGTTTGGTATGGTCGGAATATTAAATATATGCTGAGTATGTTAAACCAAGTAATCATTTCACATTTTCAGTAAAAAGTGAAAAAGTTCCTTCTTTAGAAAATGAAAAGAAGGTTATTTTAAACCATTGGTAAAGGATAAAAATTGGTAAAAATGTTTTTAATAAATCATTAAATAATATTAAAAATATTATTTAAAATAATTTAAGGAAAATATGGATATGGAAGGAAAATAATTTTCGACCGAAAAGAGAAATTAAGTTGGATTTTCTTAATATCATTTTCTTAATCATTTTATGTACCAATGAGTGGGAAATGGTACTATTAATACAAAATTTATTGAATAATCATAGGATAATAAAATTAAATGGTTTTATTATACAATGATAAATTAATTTATTCCAATGTAAATTCAAGCATAAACAATCCCAAATAACGATGAGATTGTGAAATTAACCCTTCTACTTTGATAACATTTCAATCACAACCCCAATAAAAGAAATAAATTCAAATTAAATATTAAATACAATGAATATAAATACAATCATGATATAACATATCAATATTTTCATTATATACACCACACAAAATAAATAAGTTTTGAATATGACATATCTCACACGGAATTAAAAGTGAGACGATAAACTCTTACCTCAGGCTCAAATTCCATTGTACACATTTGATCCAATGTTATAATAAATATAAATTTATTATAAATATACTTCATAACCAAACTATTATATATCAAACCTTATACGATTTATTTATAGCCATTTATCACCTTTTTATTAACAATTCATTCTTCAAGCCACCGTTTTGGGTAATAACTGTTTCATTTTTCATGTATGTTTTTCTATATTAGTTTCTATCGCTGTACATTGATCATGGTTAAAAAAATAAATAGTTTCAAAAATCATATGAATATCATATATATTCACTATATAAGTATTTATTATATTCCATAAAATTCATAGACAGAAAAATGTGTTACACTATTTATGGAGAAGGTATGTAATATGTACACATGGACAATGTTTTAAAATATTAACAGATATAAAAAAATAATGTTAAATAATAATTAACATTAATAAATTAATTATAATATCATATACATAATATATATTCATCAAGTCCAACCTTATTATAATCAATGAAAAAATAAATTGATAATTGAATTACATCACTTCGTGGAGGCGGTGGTCCAGACGTACACACAAGAAACATTATCATTGTCCAATGAATAGGAAGTTAATAATTTAGATATTATATTATAGTTATATATGTATAATTAGGTTGAAAATATAATATATATACGTTATATTCATCATTATATCCATCCATGAGATGTGGTTATGAAAAAAAACATTCATCGATTCGTGAGGTAGTTGTCCTTGCACATGATTGACAATTTATTTTCCGATTTGATGGAACTAGAGATAGATATAGGTCAATTAATAAACATAATTAAATATCAATATATGGTGGATATTTATTTTAATATATTTTATTTATCTATACATTATTTAAAGTGGTAAGTGAACGAGTAAATAGAAAGATCTTACTAATGATAATTACCATATATTAGAAAAACATCCTTTAGATCTCTTATTAATGACCCTTAGGATGGTAGTTTGGGAATACAAATACCTCTATATAATGGATACATTTTTTTGGAGAATTTTTTTTGGGTTTTGTCCTGATAAATTTCTTAATAGGTGTGAATAAGTGAGAGGAGGAGGTACCCTTTATAATTGAGTAGCATTGGTACTTTTCTAAATACCCAAAACTAATCAATAATGGGAATTCACTCTCATCCCAAGTTCCTCTAAAATTGATAAATAATTTAGTAAAGGTAATATATAGAATATCCACACCTCCAATTCAAAAATAAACATGTTTTAAACATGTTTTTCCTTGACCTCTATGTTTACTTATGTTTACCGTTTTAGTTTTCACCAGAGTTACTAGATTTTTATTTATTTACCTTGTAAATTTATCCTTTAAGTGTAAAAACCTAAAATTATTTAAGATTAAAATTTTATATGATAGAAAATGAAATATTAAATACTGATCTTAAAAATCCCACAAAATATATCTATTTAAATTTAATTTGTTCGATTGCTTGGGATACACGCAACTCCGAGTCTAAAGGAACCGTAAAATAGAATATCCTTATAACCTATCCAATAAATTGGTGTGTATGAATAGTACTAACTAAATTATTAAAATCATATGGTATAAACATATATAAAATAAAATTAATTTATATCTATTTATTATAAATTATAAAAATAATCATCTAAAAGAAAAAGGAATGTTTTCTGAGAAAATTTTATTTTTCAATGAAAAAGTTTTGGTCTTGTTTTGAAAAAATATATTAAAACAAATTCTTGACACTCATAGAAAACTTAGTCTATAAAATTAGCTTCATTTTTAAAATAAACATATAATAATTATCTTTTTGTGAATTTTTGGTTTTTTATGAAATGTTTTATTTTTCGATTAATAGTAAAAAATACTGATTTTAATTAAAAGCCACATTTTATATTAAATAATATAAAATACCCATTTCATTTAAATATAGACAGAAAAGTAAAATTAGTTCAATTATACATCTATAAATACAAATTATGTAATTTTAATCAATTTAATATTTAATTTTTAAATAAATACTTTTAAAACTTTTGAATGTTTTTTACATTGGAAAAAAACTTTTTCTATTGCATTTATGAGTTTAATTTTAAATTGAATTCTACCTCTAATATGAATAAATTTGGTAAAAATAGATTATAAATTTGGAATAATAATATTGTATATTATATAATAAGATCAACTTTGTAAGAACCCAGATCTTCTTTTTCATGAATGTTTTTTTCTGGTGTTTTTGAGAAAAAGTGGAATTTTTGGAAATTTCTAAAGTACACACCATGTACTTGGTTACCGTGGGTAGCCATGTGCTGGCTAGGTAACTGTTGTGCACACAACCGTGTGTGTTGACCTGGAGACTGCCTAATGTAGGGGTCGGTAAGGGCAAGTACAAGTCGTGTACTTCTAAAGTACATGCCGTGTACCTTCTTATTTTTCATTAAACAGACCGAGCTCACCTCTTTTCAATAGAACCAACTTATTCTTCAGCTCCTTCGTCCAAGAGAATCTGTATGGTGAAAATCTTCACAGATCCCCCAATCGAGTGTCTATTCTATGAATTGAACTCTTTCGGTTACGTTAGAATCACATCGGTGAGTTATCTCTTCTTCTTGAACACCTTCTTCTAATTCCTTCTCTCTCATGAGATATCACATGTTGAACGTTTTAGAGAAATTTTTAGATCTATAGCATTTTAGGGCTATTCAAGGCTCGAGACTCAAGTATAAAAATATCCAAACGCTAAGACAGGTGGTTTGTGCCTTTCCGTAGAGAGACTTTGAGATATATGTGCAAATGTGCCCAATACACTTCTTCAGGGTATTGTGTGTTTACAATTTTAACCCCATAAATTTCCTTCTATCTTTGTATACTTGAGTAGAGGTTAATTTAATGTGAATAGGGTCAATTTCTATGCTTTGGAATTGTTTTCCATGCATGTTTTGATTATGACTGTTTGGTTCTGCATAGCCTGTTAGGTTGCCTTGTTTTTCCCATTACTAGTATTGTAGGATGGTGTGATTATTTATCTGACATGCTCTTATACTTTATATTGTTATTCAAGTAGTTCTTGAGGTTTACTTTGGCCACTATGCATTACTATGATCGATTGACTTACACGAGGCTGTGGGAACCTGGTGTAGTAGCCATAGGTAGAATGTACGTAAGGGCTTTCCAGAGGATCTTTTCATTCTATTACGATGCGAGACCATAGGGGGAATGGATGAAAGTTCTTCCTCAGGGTGTTTGTAGTTCCTTGACATAGGAAATAGGGGGAATGAGAAGTAAGTTCTTCCCCAGAGTGCCTTTTAGTTACCTATACGAGTCTATAGGGGGAATTAATAGTGAGTGCTTCCTCAGAGAGTCTATGCTTAAGTTGAACGAGAGGGACTAGACTTTGTGTACTTTCTAGAGGGTTTATGGTGTTGTTTGGTTAAACTAGAGGGGTTAGAATGAGTGTACTACCCAGAGGGTTAAATTCATTGATTAGTTTCTTACATGATATGTGGAATTCAATGCTTTGAAACTATGAAATTGTTTACTTTTGAGTACTTCCTTGTTTATTACATATTTTTCCTATTTTCTTGCCATATATATTCACTGACTATTAGGCGCGGATCTTTTGGTGGTTGCCTACTGGGAATCGTCTCACACCCTATTTGGGTCATGATTTTGGGCCCAAACAGATTATATTGTTGCAAGACTAGATAAGGGAATGCGCCCATCTATTTCGGGTACTTGACTACTTTGGAGATGGAGAGTATGGGACCAGGATGAGGCTTTCGATTCCGAGGATTTGTTTATCTTTTTTACTTTTGTACTTGGTTTAGTTTTATTCCAGTATTGTGACTTGTTTGGCAGTTTTCCTAGACATATGTATCACGCATCATTTATATATGTGCTCTAGTTGTTTCATATTTTCAGTCTTCCACAGTTTACTACTGTATGGTATGTTTACTATTTTTGCTATTGTATATCTGTTTTTTTTCCACTATGTTACTCTACCAATGAGGGCATATTCCCCACACTATCACACTCAAGGCCCTCGCTTCTAGTCAGCAGCCTTAGGCTTTCATGAAATGCGCTTGAGGCCATGTACCAACCAGGTATGAGGTGGATCAAAGTAGATTCTGAAACTGGGATGTTAAAAATATGTATCAGAGGGTATTATTTTCTTCTTGACTTACTTTTTGGAGCCTATAGTCCAGGATAGGAAGGAATAGGTACTTGGTAATAAGTTTTTCCTGGGAGTAGTAAACTCATGTACAAGGAAAATACAATTTACCTCATAGTTACAATTTTTATGATTTTACAATTTCTATAGTTGATTTGATTTCACCATTGGTTGATTCACATGATTTGTACTATTATTATTGATGTTGTTGAGGATCTATTTTTGTTGCAACCCGGTGAGATGTGGGTATGCCATCTCATGCATCATATAGGCTCATTCAATAAATTACATGTCATAAATTATTTCCATGCCATTTATGGTGCATTAGTAATTTCATGTTCTTGTTATAGATGTTATGCTACATATACATGATGTTGTGATAGATGCCTTGATGAAATACATGTTGTTTGAAAGGGTATTTCATTGTGTAAAGTTTTGTTTGAATGAACGCCAAACTTTGGTTCTTGTGGTGTTATGGGACTTCATGGACCAGAATTTGGTGGATCATTTCCTTTTTTTCCTTGTATATAACATGTATAAGATGCCAATTTTTGATTAATGGGGAGTATGGGCCCTCACGGATCGTATTTTGGCACTTAAAGGTTCCTCTATGTTTTTTTTTCTGGATTCTGGAGTAGTTTCTGGGGCTTACTGTCTGGAAAAAACCAGAATCCACAGCTTGTAATGTTGAATACACACCATGTGTTTTTATATTCGAGAAGAAACTTTCTTTAATAAGTACACACCATGTACTGTATGTACAGGCCGTGTAGTCTCTAACCGTTTCTCAGACTATGTGGTTAGAGACACGGGGTTTATAAATCCTTGGTAGGACACGCCATGTTCTGGATGCACATGTTGTGCTGTAGAACTTTGTAATCGGCTGTGTCACTAACAACATGGGTATTTTGAGTCCTTCTAATACACGTTGTGTTTGTATGTAATATTCTGTGTAGTGTAACCTGAGTATCCGGCCATGTAACGAGCAACACAAGTCGATTAAATCTTCTTGTACACGCCGTGTCTGGAATAGCCACGCCCCAAATAATCAGTCGTGTGTTCACCCATGTAACTAACAACACGAGAAGTTGAAATTTGTGAATTACAAGTTGTGTCCATCTAGAACATGCCTTGTAGAGTTATCTATGTATCCAGTCATGTTACTAACAACATGGGTCAGTGAAGCTCGTCTAGTACACGCTGTGTTTGGAACTAACATGCCATGTAGCCATGTTTTAGGAGAGTCGTGTGTCATAGCCGTGTAATAGAACTTAGGCAGGGAAAAAAGATTCAAGTACATGCCATGTGTTAGGACAACACGTCGTGTGTTTGGGGTGCTACACGACCTGGGTTGGCAAAAGTACATGCCCATGTGAAGGCTTAAAGGATAACACCATGTAGTAATCATACACTCTGTGTATCTATGTTTTGAAAAACTTGAATGATTTCTTTTTCTTGTTCAATTATCAGACTTCTATATTTCATCCCTTGTTAATCATGATCCAAGGTGTGCGCTTGACCTTGTAGAGTCATGCCACTGAGACGTCCTCCAGTTGTCCCCCAGTTACAAGGCAGTGATCAAGCACCAGATATGGCTAATAAGGGACTACCATCAGATCCTCCAGTTGTGCTAGTCTTGGAACCAGTCATTATTTCAGACACAAGTGCTAACACACAGTTCCGAGAAGGCTTTATAAGGTTCATACAGACCTTCTGCGAAGTATCGCATCATGCCCCTTCTATGGCAGAGTTGATGCGGGTTTTCCAGTAGTAGCATCCTCCCACCTTCACAGGGGAAGGAGGACCTCAGGCTATAGAGTCACGGTTAGAAGCCATGCTTTCTATCTTTTATCATCTGGAGATTTCTCTAGAGAGGAGGGTGAAGTTCACTATGTATATGCTTCGGGATTCCTCCAAGAGATGGTGGGATGTGATCTTACAGGCAGGACTCTATTAGGTTATGGAATGGGATGAGTTCCAGAATTCCTTCTATAACTAATTCTACCCAGAGACTTTGAGGGCCGATCGAGCCTGAGAGATCATGATTCTAGAGTAGTCTACTCTTTCTATTATGGATTATTCGTCTCTCTTCACAGATCTGCAGTGTTTCACACCCATTCCAGGAGGTGATGAGTTATTTCTGGAAATAATTTTTGAGGATTGTCTCAATCATGACATCTGATCGTAGGTGAACATATTTAGGTTGACTTCCATCTCTTTCATAGTCAACTATGCACTGATCATGGAGCGCAATATGATGGATTATGGAGTGTTGAGCCAGGGCGGTTTGACATTCAGAGCTAGAATCCCTAATACTGATAGTAGGAAGCACCACAGGGGGTCTTCGTGTGATGATCCAAGGAGGCGAGACACTTCTTCTGGAAGCGAGGTGGTGTGCTACCAATGCGGGAAGAGCGGGAATTCGAGGCCACATTGCCCAAGATACCCAGTGGAGTGTCTATCTTGTGGCAAGATGGGACATCTTCAGTGCTTCTGTCAGATCTTATCACCATCATCTGGTGACAGGGGGTCTTCTATGAATCCTCGTTCAGGTGCAACACCACCAGTTTCTCATAATTATGGGAACTGGAGTTCTTCTGGCCGTTCTGGCCAAGGTGGAGGTCATGGTCGTGGTAGTCAGTCGCCAGGATTTTAGTGAAATTAGGGTGGACCAGCTCATAGTGTTCAGGTAGGGTCACTGGGTCGTGGTGTAGGTCATAATTTTACAGTGGAGTAGACCCAACAGGAGCAGGATACGAGACCCTATATAGTTCGAGGTATGATTCTAGTTCCCTCAGTTTTAGCTTCATAAATATCTGATACAAGGACTTTCCATAAAATTATATCTGTTTCTATTGTAGAGAGCCTTAGGCTCTGTATCTGCTAAAATCATGATGCTAGACACTCCATTAGGGACAAGAATAGCTAGTGTATTCTAGTGCATGGACTGCCCTCTTGAGGTTGGTGGGTGTCACTTCTTATGGGACCTCTATGTCCAAGAGATGATAAGCTATGATATCATTCTCAAAATAGACTGGTTAGTTCCCTTACAAGCTATTATTGGCTACTATCATCGTAGGGTGAGTTTCACATCACCAGAGGGTGGATCGTTTCTTCATAAGGGCGAATGGGATGTCCAGATGAGTAGAGCGGGACCTGAGCATCACGGGTTGGGAGGAGTTACAGCCCAGATTGCTAGTTTATATCTGGATGACCAGGGGACTTCCCAGTTAGACTTTCCTCCAGTGGTGGATCATTTCAGGGACACCTTTTCTAGAGGAATTTTAAGGTTTTCCTCTAGAGTGAGAGGTGTACATTTATATTAATCTTATTTCAGGAGTGGAACGGGTGTCCATTCCTCCTTATAGAATGGATACACCAGAGTTACAGGAGCTCAAGAAGCAGTTGGAGGAGTTACAAACAAAGGGTTTCATCCGAAACAGTACTTATCCTTAGGGTTCGCCTGTCCTGTTTTCAAAGAAAGCGGATGGTACCCTTAGACTTTATGTGGATTATTGGAAGTTGAACCAGTTGACGGTCAAGAACTGATATCCCTTTCCTAGGATTGATGATCTCTTTTGTCATCTTATAGGTTCCCGGGTGTTCTCAAATATCGACTTGAGATCCGATTATCATCGGTTGTATTTAAACCATCATATATACCTCTTACAGCCTTCTGAAGAAGGTATGGTCTATACGAGTATGTGGTTATGCCGTTAGGTCTCACGAACGCACCTGGAGTCTTTATGGAACTAATGAACTGAGTGTTCCATCCATACTTGGATTCTTTCGTGGTCATATTCTTGGAATATATCTTGGCGTACTCTCACACTCAACACAACCAAGCCACCCATATTGAGAACATTTTGAGTGCACTGATAGAGAATCAGTTATATGCTCAGCTCTCAAAATGACACTTTTGGATGGACTAGATTCACTTCTCGGGTCATGTTATCTGGGAGACAGGAGTATCTGTAGACCCAGAGAAAGTGAGAGCAGTAGTTTTCTGGGAGAATTTGATGAACATCATTGAGGTACAGAGTTTTCCAGGGCTGGCTGGATACTATAAAGGTTTCATACATGACTTTTCACACTTAGTAGTGCCACTGATAGGCCTGACTAAGAAGGGTGAAAATTTCTTATGGTCAGATTCTTGTGAGTCAGCCTTTTAGGAGAAAAATGGGAGGTTAACTTCATCACCAATACTTGTATTTTGAGAGTCGGGAAAGAGCTATATTGTGTACTGTGATGCTTTAGGTATCGGTTTGGGAGCTGTGCTTATGCAGTGGGAAGGAGTCATTGCGTACGGGCCTCGGCTGTTGAGGCCGCATGGGAGGAATTACCCAACGCACAATCTCGAGTTGGCTGTTGTTTTTCATTATTTATGTTGTTGGAAACATTATATTTTTGGGGAGCAATTTTTGGTTTCCACTGACCACAAAATCCTCTAGTAAAAATTCACTCAGTGTAACCTGAATTTGAGATAGAGAAGGTGGGTTCAGTACTTTTAGTATTTTTATTTTGAACTTGCCTATACTCCTAGGAAAGGCAACGCTGTGGCTGATGCGTTGATAAGGAGGAATCATATACAAGCAGTTCTGGAGGCCAGCACTGAGTGGCAGCTTATGGCTCTGTTATATGAGATGCATTTGGAGGTGCATAATAGACAGGGGAAGACATTTCTTTATTCTATAGCTATTACTTCTACTCTTCTTGATTGAGTGTGAATGAGGTATCTATTATATTCTGAAGGCCTAGTTCTATGGGAGAGAATGTCCAGAGAGGACCCTATTCCCAGATGGACCATAGGTGAGGATGAGATCTTCCACTTTCATGGGTGCATATGGGTGTCAGCAGATAGATACGGGGAGCTGATGCGGGACTTTCATTCCTCAGTTTTGGATGTTCATCCTAGATTCACCAAACTGTATCATGATCTACACCATCAGTATTGGTGGCCAGGTATGAAGAGAGATGTTTCTGGTTTTGTCATGAGGTGTTACACTTGTCCACAGGTGAAAGTGGAGCATCAACAATAAGAAGGGTTTTTGCAACAGTTTCCCATTCACGAGTAGAAGTGGAATGATGTCACGATGGACTTTGTAATAGGTTTGACGAGGTTGCCTTGGGAAAATGATGAAATATGGGTTGTCATTGATAGACTCACGAAGGTTTCTCACTTCTTGTCAATCAAGGGGACCTTCAGTGTTGATGAGATGAAGAAGGTTGTACATTCATGAGATTGTAAGTCTGTATGGGGTTCCACACTCCATTGTTTCAGAAAAAGATGCACATTCTACTTCTTGTGTCTGTAAGGGGCTATATAAGGCTTTGGGAACACAAGTACTTCTAAGTACAACTTACCACCCCAAGATAGATGGCCAGTCCGAGCGTACGATTCAGGTTCTTGAGGACAAGCTTCAAGCATGCATCCTGGATTTTGGAGGTTTCTATGAGAAGCACATACCTCTTGTGGAGTTTGCATACAATAATAGTTTTCATGCAACTATTCAGATAGAAAATCATGAGGCTTTGTAGGGTAGGTTATGCTGATAACATTTAAGTTGGCTGGAGGAAGGAGAGGCAGCTATGCTGGGACCTCGTTTTGTCAAGGAGACCACAGAGTAAATAGAGTATATTTGGAAGAGGATGGATACTACACGGTCACGATATAAGTCTTATGATGATCGCTGGAGATGACCTCTGAAGTTCGAGGTCGGAGATTAGGTTTTTCTATGTGTCACACCGAGGTTGGGACACAAGAGGATTTGGAGACAAGGTATTCTTTTGCAGAGATACGTCGGGCCATTGGAAGTTTTGGAGACAGTTGGGCAAGTTGCCTATTAGTTGCAGTTACCTCAAAGTTACTGGGCTATTCACAACGTCTTACACGTTTCTCAGCTTCGATGTTACTTCTCAGAACCATCTCATGTTTTCCAACCTGAGGAGGTTATGTTTGAGGTGGACATCTCGTTCGAGGAGCATCCTATCCAGATTTTTGATCGAACTGCAAAAGTTCTCCGTGGAAGATCTATTCCTCTCGTACGAGTGCTATGGCAGCATGGGCTAGTACCAGATGAGACTTGGGAGTGGGAGGATGATGTAAGATCATAGTTCCCAGAGATGTTCAAGGTTTCTTCTTCTACAATGCCTTGCTAAGGAAATTCAGGGATGAATTTCATTAAGGGGGGAAATTTATAAGAACCCATATCTTCTTTTTCATGTATGTTTTCTTTTTCTGGTGTTTTTGAGAAAAAGAAGAATTTCTGGAAATTTTTTAAATACACACCGTGTACTTTATGAGTATACGACGTGTACTCAGTTACCGCAAGTAGCCTTGTACTGGCCATGTAACAATTGTGCACATGGCTGTGTGTGGTGACCTAGAGACCGCATAATGTGGGGGTCGGTAAGGGTAAGTACACATCATGTACTTATAATGTACACATCGTGTAATTTTTTTTTCATTAAATAGACCGGAGTCACATCTTTTAGATAGAACCAACTTCTTATTCACCTCCTTCGTTTGAGAGCATCCGTACGATGCAGATCCTCACCGAGCCCCTGATCAAGCGTCTGTTCCTTGAATCGAACTCTGTCGGTTGTATTATAATCGCATCAGTGAGTTCTCTATTCTTCTTTAAAACCTTATTCTAATTCATTCTCTATCCTGATATATCATGGGTTGAACTTTTTAGACGTTTTTGTAGATCTATGGGGTTCTAAGGAGATTCAAGGCCTGAGAATCAAGTATAACGATCTCCCAATGTCATGGTAGGTGGTTTGTGCCTTTTCATAGAGTGTATTTGATTTATATGTGCAAATGTTCCAAGTAACCTTGATCGAGTTATTTTGTGTTTATGGTTTTAACCCTATAAATTTCCTTCCATGCTTGTATGCTTGAGTAGAGGTTAATTGAATGTGAATATGGTCAATTGCTATGCTTTGGAAGTATTGACCATGCATGTTTTGTTTATTAATGTTTGGTTCTACTTAGCCTATTTAGCTGCCTTGTTTTTCCCATGCCTAGTATTGTTGGATGGTGATATTATTTATCTAACATGATGTTATGTTATAGAATGTTAACCAAGTAGTTCTTGAGTTTTACTTTGGAAGCTAGGCATTTCTATTCTTGATTGAATTTTACAAGGCTCTGGGAACCTGCTTAGTAGGCCATTGGGAGAATGGATGTGAGGGATTCTCCAGAGGGTCTATTTTTACTGTTACGATGCGAGACCATAGGGGGAATTGATGAAAGTTCTTCCTCAGAGTGTTTGTAGTTCATTGACGCATGACATAAGGGGAATGAGACATAAGTGCTTTCCTAGAGCACCTTTTAGTTACCGATACGATACATTAGGGGGAATTGACAGTGATTGATTCCTCAGGGAGTCTATGTTTAAGTTAAACCAGAGGGATTAGACTATGTGTCCTTTCCAGAGGGTTGCTTGTATTGTTTGGTTGAACCAGAGGGGTTGGCTGAGTGTACTTCCCAAAGGGTTACGTACTTTGATTAGATTCTTACTTGATATGTGGAATTGAATGCATTGAAACTGTAGAATTGTTTACTTTTGAGTACTTCCATGTTTATTGCTTATTTTTTTCTATTTTCCTTCCATATATGTTCATTGACTGTTAGGCACAAATCTTTTGATGGTTGCCTACTAGGATTCATATCACAACCTGTTTGGGTCATGCTTTTGGGGCCAAACAGATTATATTGTTTCTAGACTAGATAAGGGCAAACTCCCTTCTAGTTTAGGTACTGTACTGCTTTGGAGATGTAGAGCCTGTGACCAAGCTAAGGCATGCGATTCTGAGTAGTTGTTTATCTATTTACTTTTGTACTTGGTTTAGTTGTATTCCAGCATTGTGAATAGTTTGGATGTTTTCTTTGACATATGTATCATGCATAATTTATTTATGTTCTCCATTTGTTTCTTATTTCTAGTCTTCTACTGTTTACTATTATAAGGTATGTTTATTGTTTCCACTATGGTATATTTGTTTTGTTTCCACTGTGTTACTCTGCCAATGTGGGCATAGTTTCCCCACTATCACACCTATGGCCCTCATTGCTAGTCAGTAGCCTCTGGCATTCAAGGAAATGCGCTTGGGGCCTTGTGACCAACCGGGTACGGGGTGCCTCTAGGTGGATTCCAGAACCGGGACATTACAGACATAATTTTTTTAACATTATGAATAGTAAAATCAATAGAAATTAACTACAACGGTTAAGGTAAAAGATGATTTTTTCATGGGTGTTAAACTAGAACAATAAGGTCTAAAATGACATAAATATTTTAGAAGAACCATTATCTAAAAATATTTAGTCCTTGTAGACTCTAATATTCAATAATTATATATATATTAGTCTTTTTGTATGAAAAAACATGATTGTAATTGATTCTTTTCAAAACTCCCATGTATGTCATATCCCCTAATTATAAATAGACACTCCCTCTCTTAAATTATTCATACCTGTAATTCAATTTGGACTGATCAAACCCTTCCATATTATGTCCCCAAAAACCATATCCCCATTTTGGATCTTTTGGTTTTCCAAAAACACCAACCCTAGGGTCCTTAAGAGGAGATCTAAATGAGATTTCTCTAAGAGAATGTAACTATCTTAATGAATATGTTTCTTTTTCTTTTTCCTTTTTCCACCATCCATTTATGTATTAACACATAAAATACATTAAAAATGATATCCCATATAATTATATGTTATAATATTTATGTAATTATATTTATCCATCTCCTCCATCAAATGGGAAACTAAATCGTTGATCGTGTGTATGGTAGACTACCATCTCACGAATCGACGTAACTCATTTTCCATCAACACATCTCACGATTATATATAATTATTAATTTAATGTGTATATATATAATGTTTATTATATCATTATACTTCTAAAATTATAATATCACACATACCTTCTTACTTTCCATTCCATTTAAAATATGATAAAGTCGCTCGTGTGTATGGCGGGCTACCGCCTCGCGAAGCAATGTGATTCATTTTTCAAAAATTCTTTTACAAAAAATAAAGAAATAATTTAATGAATATTTGTTAAAAAATTGAAATTATAAGTATTTTTGAAAATTTTATATATAACCACTTCATTTCCGTTTCACTCGTTATTGGAATGATATATTCACTCGTGTGTTCGTACGACCTACTGTCTCCAAGAAGTGATGTGATTAATTTTCTATGTAAAACCTCAAAAATGAATATAAAAAGGTATATAATGATTAAATATTATATTTATAACATTAATACCATTCATTTTATGATTTATCTATATCCTTTACCAATGATCCATGACTTTATTGAAAAAACCCACATGAGAAAATAAGCCAATTAATACTCGAAACAATTAAAATAATGAAACATTACTAACAAATGGGTGGTAAAATGTTATAATAGGATCATATATGAATTTAAAAATGTTAATATCATTATGGTATAAATTAATAAAATTCGAAAAACATTTATGAATGTTATTAAAGAATTTTCAATTAATAGTAAGTGTGTGGTAAGGGATTTTTCCTAAATTTCATTTTATCAAGGAGTATTGTAATGTTATACACCTACCATCTTTTATTTAGTGTATGTGATTCAAATTTAAAATAAAATGTATTAAATACTTGATAATTCATGGTATTTTACATTTCAATTTTAGCTATTTCATCAAATGGTAGTTGACTTTAAAATTATTAAGTGGTAAAAAAATTTATAACTCAATTTCTTTTAATTGGGTTATATTAATTCTTCATTGACATTGATATTATTTAATTATGTGTGTAATTAATTTTAACTTTCTAATGTTGTATTTACATTGGTTTTACACATATTTAAATTTTATATACAGAATGGATTTATTTTTATACTCTCACTTCAATGTGGTGGTCATCTTAAGGGACTTCGTCTCAATTTTCCTTTATTGAGGCATATTATAAGGCAAGGCAGCTATTTTATTTTATATGGTTTATATATTACCCCTTATAAATGTAATATCATTATTACTTAATAAATAAAATTATTTTAGTATTAAATTTAAATTATTTTAACCAAAGGTATTTTACTTAAAAGTCACTAAGTGATAAAGAACTGTACAACTCAATTTTTTCATTGGGTAATATTTATTCTTCATTTTCATTAATATTATAAGAATATATATATATATATATATGAGATTTTTAAAATCAATTTATTTATTTAAATATTTTTAGTTGTATTTACATTTGATACACATAATTTATTCATTGTTCAATTCCCACATCAATGTCATGATCATTGTAAGGGTTTATTTCACAATTTAATTTTAATCAGGATTGTTAATTCTTGAATTTCCATTAAAGGAATTTATGAAATAATTAGCTGAAAAACCAATTAAATTTTATTCTCCTATATTTATTCATGAATTTTTCCAGTAATAGTACAATTTTTCCAATCTTTAAAATTAAAATTATTTATAATTGTTTTTTATTAAAATCAGACTTCATTTATCAATTTGGTCGAAAATAATTTTTATTCTAAATCTATATTCTCAGATAATGTTTTTGAAAATTTATTAATGTTCTAAAAATTATTTATTAGTTAAATTTTAACCCATAATATATTTTTTATAAAATTGTTTGAAATGAATCTTCTGGTCGCTTTTAGAACACGAATCATTTTACACTTTTTATATTAGTATGAAAGGAATATTTTTATTAACTTATACATCATGTATAAAATTTTCTTCTCCCATGACCTTTCATTTCATCAGAGCTTACTTTTTATGTTTAAATGGATATTTTTTAAGAAAATTATTTTACTAATATTTATGAATTTGTTTTTTTCTAAAAGGTGATTTTTAAAATGTAAATGTTGTTTTCTAAAATAATATTTTTGATGATATTTTTAGGGTATTTATATTTTCCAATGATAATATCCCTTTACTTTACCTATGTTCCACTGGGGGTACGCTATATCGATACCATATTTTTTATTTTTATGTGTTTTTTATGATCAATTTAACCATGAAAATTATTTATATTCTCTTTCCTGATTAATTTTTGTAACCATTAACTTTACTTTAAAATATTTAATTTCATATAACCATTTTACATTGGACATTACATTTCTCTTAAATATCCATATTCGTCTGTGAGAGATTTTTTTATTTAAATAAATGTATATCATTTTTACATATGGTGTTTACTTTGAAATTTATTTTATTAACTTAGGATATATATATAAATTTGTGTTCTTTAATCTATATAGTTATTTGATGATAATGAATATTATTAATGACTTAAATAGATCATTCGATATATGGGGACTAAATTAGACATGCAGATATAGGTGATCCCAGTTATAGATATCATTACGATGCATAAATAGTATCATGAGAAGAATCAGTTGGTTAGACTTAGTTAAATATGTTTTTTATGTAAACCCACCCATCGGTTTTAATATGTCTTGAGAAATGTCTATAAAATAGAGGAATAAAGATGCCTGAGATTATGAAACCTAATAATTAATAATTTCCATCATTGAGAATTTTTCTATTATTATTATCCATGAAATTTTCTAAATGATATTATCTCATTATGTATTTCATTCTCATTTTATTAATTAAATGGCATGTTTTTTCTATTATTTAACTTTCCATATTAATTATGCCTTATCTAATCATGATTGTTAAATAAATTAAAATGGAATTTGTTCTATGTTATTTTACTTTCCATCTTAATTATTCATATTGATTCATGATAGCTTCTATTGTACGTAATCCTAAATAGAAATTTGAGTTCACCATTATATTTCTTCATTTCCCAGGAATCCAGCAAGTGTACTATGAATGGTATGCATAGATATTCTATAAGAAATAATGATATTCTTCAAAACAAAATGCTTTAATTTTTGTATTCAACTGTAATATTGGAATTATATATGTATCTTGTTTACCTATACAACTAACTATTTGGTTCTTTGAGATATTATCCCTTTTATTTTATACCAATTTAATAAAAAAGAAACTTGATCCGAGATACTGGGGTAGGTTTTTTTACATTTAGTATCTGATTAATTTTAGTAGAAACCTTGGGAGCCATATTTAGGAAAACAAATATTTGGGAACATAAAACTATGATATACTTTGAGGATAAGTATTTAAGAACATAATAATATTTTTTAAGGTAGATATTATTTGGTTTTTGTTTCTGGAAATACATCCATATATTGATACTACAAGAAGATGATGTTCTAGAAAAAATGTACCTAGGGGTAATAAAATATAAAAAGGTTCACTGGGCTTGACTTGAGCATTTCTCGGTGCATAAAAAAAATTACTTACTTCACAACTAGTTTGGAATTATTGGGGAATATTTATTGGATAATTAAAATTTTATTTAAAAACCATTTTGAAGGATTTAAATAGATAATGGTAATGAATGGTCTAGTTTAAACATAAGGAGCCTTTTATTGAAAATAAGGTGTCATAATTTAGTTATCCTATAAATGATTATATGGTCTTCACCTATAATTATTATTTCTCAAACTATGTTTTTTTTTGATTTAGTCAATGTCTGGAACATGAAGGAATCATGTTAACATTGAACGTGAAGGAAATTGTGGTGATAAAAAAAGTAGATGGTATTAAGATATGAGTGAAAGATATAATGAATATGCATAAATATTTATTCAAAAATATGATTAAAACTCTATACCTTAAACAACTCTCAGACTTACCGACTAATATAAGTTTTGAGTTAACTAAGATCTTGAATGGTGGAGACCATAGAGGAAAGAAGTCTTGATTTATATCTTATCAGAAATGTGGAAAGAGACACCATGTAAGGTGCCTCAAAGGAATGATAAAAATTTTTATCTGTTCAAAATAAGGTTATAAAGAAATGAATTACTAATGAATGATTAATAGTACGATGGAAGGAAATAAATTTCATCTTAGGGATCCATTAATAGTTTGATTTCTAAAATATGGGAAACCTAGGTTATATTCGATTCAATTCCCTTATGTAAAGGCAAAATCCTAAACCAAGGAAAGACATATCATCAAATAAAATTGATGTAGTATTTATGTGTTGGGATTCAATAATTATATTGTATAATTATTTTTATTAATGGTATCTTGTTTAAATGAATAATGAAACATCCAAAGATTGTGTTTAATATTAAAAGGGAACGTGTTCTAAATAACTTAAGAGTTATAAATACCATCACAGGTTATGTGTTTAAGGTTCATCATATGTTTAAATTCCTAAACACCCTTTTTGAAACTTTTTATTATGGAAATAAAACAGGATTAAGGTTATTTTTGGGAAAACATATATGGTAATAAAACTAATTCATTTAATATATGAAAAATCTATATGGGGAAGAATTACATTAACTTTTTTTATACTTGATGTTAAAGGTAATTGTAACTTTTAAGGTTTATCTTATCTTTGAATTTGTATTAATTATAGGTCATTGAAATTTAGGAATGTTATAAGAATTAGATTACTATGGTTTCACAAAAAGTAAAATCCACATACTAATTCACAAACCATTTAATTCTGTTCAGGCCATGAGGATTGATCCCACAACTAAAGGAATATAAGTGTCTAACACCTACAATTGTCCTACATGATATTAAAATATATATGTCAATTTTTAAATTAAATAATTTGATGGATAAATTTTAAAGTTGAACAAGTGGTGTTACTGTTGAGGTTTAAAGATAAATGTAATATTTTTGATAACTTGTGTGAACGACATCCCTTTAGAAAAATATTTAGTGATATAAAAATAATAATTTTAACACTTTTATGGATCTTATGATCCGTTAAGAGTGAATTTTAGTACATCAGGCATAAAAAATCATTTTTTCATATTTATTTCTCTGAGTAAGAGATGAATTGGAAATTGATAGGGCACGACCAAAGGATGAAATTTTACTTATGAAATATAAAATATCAAGCAAGTATATTTCCTTATATTCTTAGATAGTAAAATAATTCCTCAAATTTAGGAAAAAGATCATAAAAAAGGTTATCTTATTACCTACATATTCAATGAATCAAAGAGTCCTTTAAATAATCACATATATATATATATATGGTTTTTAGGTCCTTGAATTTCCATTAATCATTATATTTATTTTTATCAATGATCCATATAACTCTCTATAATTCTTTCCTTTTTCTTACATGTTCATATATTGACTTAAAATGAATTTTATTCTACTTAGAAACCTCGTTATGTTTTATTCCCTATGAAATTTTGATTCCATTTATCTCTTATTAAGAGTATTTTTTATTAACCATTTTTTTAGGATGTGAGGTTTCAAAAATGGAATTTTGAAATATCATACCCCTATTTCTGAGCCTCAGATCAAATTGCAAGGAATCGATTTATTTATGGCAGAGAGAATGTAAAACCCTAAAATTTTAAAAAGAATAAAATATTATTTAATATCATATGTGACGTGAAAAACTAAACTTTAAACCCAATGAAATATATTTCTTTAAATTTAATCTCTTTGATCGCCTATGACACAAGTAACCCAGTAACTAATGGACCCATAAAATATAATACTATTATAACCTAGCCAGTGAATAAGTGGGGGTGAATAGTACTAAATTAAAAGTAAAAAATATTTGGTTTAAACAATTATAAAATAAATTAAATGGATAGATATTTATTATAAATAAAATAACAATTATTTAAATGTTTTTTTGAAAAACCTATATTTTTCAAATAAAACAATTTCCTCATGTTTTGGGAAAACTTTTTAAAATTAATTTTTACAAATTTTAGAAAAAATTGTTTTTTAAAATTAAATTCATTTTTAAATCATCATATAAAATTTAATTAGGGTTTATTTTTCATATTTTTTTTGAAAAGATTCACTTTTTGATGATAAGTAAAAAAAGCAGTTTTTTATTAAAAACTGCCTTTTATTTTAAAGCATATACACAACCCATTTTATTTTAATATGCTTGTAATATTAAATTTAGTTCAATTATTTATTTTTTTATCCAAATTAGGCCACTGGAATCATATTCAAATTCAAATCTTTTTTTTTCAAAAAAAACTTGTTAAACATTCGAATGTTTTTACTTTGGATAAATGATGTTTCTTCACGTATTCTGGTATAATTTTAAATTGAATTCCAGAAATTTTGCTAATTTAATTTATAAAAATTGGATCCATATTTGGAATAATAATATTATATATTATCCAAATCGTTAAACCTGATTTTTTATCATTATGAATAGTAAAATAAGTGAAAATTAAATACGACGGTTAAGGTAAACACTAATTTACCCAGGGTTTAAACTAAATAGTTAATGGTTAAAATAACATACCAAATATTTTAAAACTAATTTTATGGACATATATAAACCTTATAATCCCTAAGGTTCTATAATGAACCATTTTGGAAGCTTTTGGGATGATAAAAGGTGCGTGTAATTGATAATTTTCAAACATTCATAGTGTGTTCTCTCCACCACATATAAATGGTAACTCCATCCCTTCACTTATTCATATTGGTAATGAAATTTAAGAAACCATAAACTATCCTAATATCAACCCAAATTCCCTAGAAACATTATATTGCTTATGTACTTTCAATAGTAACAACTCATATTTCCTTAATAAGAGATCGAAAGGATGTTTCTTAAAGAGAAGGTAACTATCTTAAAGAAGATCTTTTATTTTTATTTCCTTGTTTTCCACATGATATTAATTCCTAAAAAATAAAAAATTATAAAAAAATTATCTAACATATAATTATGTTATTTTATTCTTATTTAATAATATTTTTCCAACTTCTTCCCTATCAACTAAGAAATGAAATCGTTGATTGTGTGTACGGCCTCACGAACCGATGTAAGTAGTTTTACATTAACACATATCATGATTTTATATAATGATGTATTTAATTTATTTGAATATTATATTTATGATATTACTATATTTTTTAAATATAATATCATAGGTTTATTCATACATTCCGTTCTATTTAAAGTATGATAACATCGCTCGTGTGTACAATAGACTACCACCTCGTGAGGTAATGTGATTACTTTTGCACTGGTGATTTAAATGGAAAGTAATAAGGACAAATTTAATATTTATTTTTCGAAAAAATGAAATGAAATTAATTATTTAAAATTAATATATCACCCATTTATGTACCCTTTCACCCATTAATGGATTGATATTATTATTTGTGCGTACGTGAAACATAACCTCTTAACAAAGCGATGCAAATCATTTTACATGTCCTGCCTTAATGAAATATTATAAAAATATATTTAATGAGTCAATATGATATTTATAGAATTAATATATTTTTAGATATGATGGATCTATATCTTATACCCAATAACTACAATTTTAATGACAAAACACGAATGCGAAAATATGGCAATTTACATTTGAAACATTGAAAATTATGAAATATAATTAAACATTTCTGGTGAAATGTTATAATATGGTGATATATGATATTATAAATATTAATATAGTTATTTTATAAATTAATAAAGTGATTAAAACCATTATAAAGGATTTTAATTCATGTTAAACTAAAAGGAAGTGAGAGCTATGGGATTTCACTTCAATTTATACTCATTGAAGATATTGTAATGTTATGCAACCAAATTATTTTAACTTGTTCACATACTAATCAATTTATATATAATATCATGGATTATTGAAAATTCATGGTATTTTACATTTTAATATTAATTATTTAATCCAATGGTAAAGGAATTTAAAATTACAAAGTGGTAAATAATTTCATAACACAATTTCATTTCATTAGATTATATTACATTTTTGACAACATTAGTATTCTTAGATCATGTGTATAATGAATTTTTGTTATATTATGTTGTATTTAGACTTTTTTATAGGTATTTATTTTTTATACACGTAAATCCATTCATTTATTAACTCTCACTTCAACATTATGATCATAATAGTGGACTTCATCGTAATTTGCCTTAATTGGGGCATATTGTAAAGTTATGCACATAATTTATTTAATAGGGTGTATATACTACCACATTAACATTTAATATCATGATTAATTAATAATTTTTGGTATTTTAATTTTTCATTTGAATTATTCGATCTTAAGGGTTTTGACTTAAAATTTACCAAGTTGCAAAAACATCATAAGTAAATTTCTTTTCATTTGGTTATATTACTTCTTCATATATTTAATATTATAAGATTATGTGTGAAATTAATTTTAACTATCTATTTTTTTATTTCTACTTGTTTTATGTGGATTTACATTTGATACACATAATCGATTCATTGGTAAATTCTCACATTAACATTTTGATCTTTCTAAGGGTTTATTTCACAATCTCATTTTACTCAGGATTGTTTACGCTTGAATTTACATTGAAGGAAATTATCTGATAATTGGATAATAAACCCTTTACGTCTATTATCCTTTATTTAGTCATGATTTTTTCATTTAATAGTGTTATTTTCTTACTATTTGGTTTTTAATATTATTGAGTCTTTTTTAAAAAAAAATCCGACTTCATATATATCTTCGATCGAAAATCTTTTTTCTTAAAAATCAATGTTTTTATAAAATGTTATCAAAAATATTTTAAAATTATCCAAAATATATATTAAATAATTTTATACCCATGGTTGAATTTTGAAAAATTGGTTTAAAATTAATATTCTTGTCACTTTCTAAATAAAGAGTTTTTTACCCTTTCTACAATAGTATGAAGGAACTGTTTTTATTTATATGGAATGTATAAAATTTATTTCAATCATGAAGTATCATTTCATTAAATAATTTTTTTAAATTTTTAAATTTTATTTTAGAAGATAATTTATTTCCTATTATTGTGTAAATTTTTAATTTGTAAATGTTCATTTTCAAAATGGAAATGTTATTTTCCTAAGGATTGTTTTTAAACATATTTTTATGGTATTTAAATTCATAAATATCAAAAACCAATTATTTTAATTATACTCCCCCTGGGATATGTTGTATTAATACCATCCTTTTTCTTTTTATAGATGGTTTATGTTCAGTTTGATAAGGGAATGTATTTACATTCTATTTCATGATTAATTTTTGTAATAATTAACCTTCACATGCATGATTCACTTTCTTGTAAACATTTTCCAATGGAAATTACATTCCACTTAAATATAAATATTATTTATAATATTTATGTTTATTTCCAAAACCATATTCCAATTTTACATTGGGTATTTACTTTGATTGTTATTTGATTTACTAGGGAAATATGGATAAATTTGAATCATTTACTAAATTTGGATACATGATGATATAGAATATTATTAATGAATTAAATCAATCATTTTATATATGATTATTTCATTGGAAATGATGATATGGATTGGTATCATATATAGATAGCTACTGCATGCATCGTTAGTATCATTAGATGAATCAGTTGGCCAGCCTTAGTTAAACGGGTCTCTAGTGTATACATACCCATTGGTTTTAAATTTTATTGTGAAAGGTCTTGATAGTATATGTGTCATGAGTCCTAAGATCATGAAATCTAATAATTAAAAATTAACTTCATTGATAATTTATTAATTATTATTATCCATGATATTTTAATAATTAAATTATCTATGGATTCATTTCATTATTAGATTATGGATTAAATGAAATTTGTTTTCTATTATTTACCTTTCCATATTGATTATTCCATATCTAATTAGGAAATCAAAATTATTTTAATGGAATTTTTGTCTAGTTATTTACCTTTATATGTTGATTATTATTATTGATTCATGATATCTTCTATTGTACTTAACCCTTACTGAGAATTTGAGAACACGCATACTTTATTTACTTTCCTAAGAATCCAGGAAGTGTTCTATAAATGATATACAAGGATATCCAAGAATGAAACATGATATTATTGAAAATGAATTATGTTATAATTTTTTATTTAAATATCATATGGGAATATTGTATGTATCTTGTTTTCCAAGACTATTAAACTATTTAGTCTTTTGGGATGTGATTCCCTGTATCTTATGAAAATGTAATAATGCAGACATCAGGCTAGGGCTATAGGGGTCAGGTTAATTACATTAATACTAATAATAATTGAGACTTATTAGATAACTTTAAACCAATTATTCTATATATGGAATCCCATTTATCAAATAAAATTCTTAAGTGTGTAGAAAATTAATTTTAACAAAGGTGCATGTAACGTGTAAAACTCTATACAAATTTTAACTACAGTAATTAATTTTCATAGTCTCTACTGTTCATTATGTCCAAAAAATAAGTTGAAATTATTTCCTAACATTAATTATTATAAAACAAATGTGTATTCCATTTTAGTAATTTCAATGAACAGAAGTGGTATAATTTAATTTAAAACTAAACCCAAAAGCATGACAAAAATGCAAATTTTCCAAGAAATTGTTTTAATAAGTATAAAAAGTTTATTTATAAAAACTTAAAATAAAATTGATTATAATAACCTAAATTGGATTAAAAATAATATAATTGAGATAATTGAACTTTTAAAAAAATTAAAAACAAAATACAAATAGTAGATTCTTTAATGAAAACGGAAATTCAAAATAAAAATTATTATTTCTCACTACTCACTAAGAACATAATCATTTAAAAAGATTCTCATAAATTTGCTCAATGATAAATATTCCATGTTTATTTAATTTTTTTTTCAAATTCTTGTTTTAAAATTAGGGGAAAATTATTTTCAAAATAAGTATAAAAAACAAATCGAAAACAGGTTTTTTAGAAAAAAACAATTTTTAATAATAAAACTACATTAATTATCATCCCACACATAGAAAAGTATTATATGAATGAAAAACAAAGTTATTTTGATATATAATACCTAAATTTCAATAAAATAAATTACTAATAGTGAGTAATTTAATATATTAATATAAAAACACATTATGTGCATAAAAATAGTTTTCCATAAATATAATTCATTAACATTCAAATTATTTTGATTTTTTTATTTTTAATAAATTTATTATAAATAAATTTATTTATACATATGAAAACCATAAAATTTTCCTAATTAATTTAGACCTATTTATACCCTCCTAATTAGGCATAGGTTATTACATTATATTATGTTACATCTCTTTTAGACTCGGTGTTTCATGTACCGCAAACTAATGAAGAGATTAAAATTATTGAAATATATATATATATATATATTAAAATATTGGGGTATTAGAATTATAATATTATAAACCCAATAATAAATAAATAATTTTCTATAAAATTTTAACATACCATTTATCCAAATAATCTCATATCAGTTTATATATACCGTTAATGAAGAATCTATATTTTTTAATCCATATTATCCATGGTCATTTCTTAATAGGTTTTCTAACATAATTATTTATATATTTGAATCATTCATAATGGTTAATATTTATCATATCGATAATCCAATTCATATCTCCAAGTAGTGTATATATAGGTGTGTTGTATTAGGCCCTCTCATCATACACCGAATAAAGATAGAGTTAATACTCAACCAACATTTTTAAAGGTGGTTACACATAGGTGCATGTGTGTCACAGCCACATCTGCATACTAGTTTCTAGATAGATATTTAATATATAGTAGAACAATAAAGTCTCTAATTTACAAATATTTTAGGATGTTTTCCAATACATAAACTTATTCCTAGGGTTTTCACAAAAATATTCATATCCTAATTCCCCAAAAAACAGGAAATATCCAATATTATCTCAAATAAGCTAAAGGGTTATCTATAACCTGAAAATTATGATCAACCATAAATTATCAACCCATGATAACATTTATAACACTTAAATACACCTCAAAAAATAACATCCAACCCTCTAAAGGTATCTAAAACCAACTATGATACTAGTTGTAATAGCCCATACATAATTGTCTCATAAGTACATGATTTATAACAAATATTTCATTATAAACATTCCCACAACCATTTTGGTTCAATGATTTAGATAATTATAAAACATCAATAACTAATATATTTCATGTCTTTATCATCAAATGGATATTTTTCCACTCTTTTATGAACCATTTAATCCATAATAAGTGTTCATCATCTACCATAAATTCTCTATACATGTTATTCTTTTAGACATATCATGTGAAATACATTTCATTATAACATTTAATAATTGGAACATAATAAGGGTGTGCTCAAATTCTCAATAAGGTAAATTGTATACCATAATATATTATAAAATAAAAAATACATTAATAATATAGAAGATACTAAATAATACTCAAATAGTAACATATAAAACCATATGAGTTTGAAATAAATCCATGGATGATATTAAAATATAAATCATAACATGTATAAAAATAAGTTGTTTTATATTTAAAGTATTGATAATGTTATTCCTTTCAAGTCTATACATAAAGACAATATATATCGTCAAGTACTTGTTCCAAGACATCTACTTACTATCAATACAATAACCAAAAAATATAAATAAATGGGGAGTTATATACCAAATACACAAAATATTTTTTGTTATGAGACCTATTGATTCATTTTGTGGATATTAAAAGCCCCATGTAACTATAAAACCCAAATATTTTATGTTATGTCTCATTTTTCTCTTCGATAACATACTTTGCACAAAACAATACACTTAAACAAACTCCAAAATATTATTATTTAATTAAGAATATTATCACCTAGCCATTAGACAAATAAGAATGGATTAGATAAATTAAATTATAAAAATATAGTTTAAATTTTTATATAAAATTAATTCATCGGTTATCAATTAAGTATAAAAAAATCAATTGAACATAAAGGAAGCGTTTTTATGTAAAAAATTATTTGAATGCCCACTATGGAATTTTATATTAATAAATTAAATTAGTCACTATTGGTGAAATATATTAGCTAAATTTATATTTATTTATATCCAATAAAATGTTTTTGAAATTATCCCATTAATTGTTATAGGATTTTGATAAGAATAAATCTAATTTTATGTATTAAAAGCAATATTTTTATAAAAAGAAAATTTTCCTCCATTTAATGGGTCACATATTTGAAATTCAAATTTTGAAACATTTATAGTTTTTTAGAAAAAATAAACTTATTTTTTTATATTAAGATATGAAAATTATCTTAGGGCAATTTTTTGGTATTTTTCTATTATGTTTCATTTTATATGAATTGTGAAAAAACAACATTTTAATTGAAAACTGACTTTTCATCTAAATAATTTATATTATTGAAATAATTTTAAAATTGGATTTAAATTATAATTATTAAAATTATACATATTTAAATCCAATTTAGGATATTTTAAACATTTTATCATCAAAATTTTATATAAAAATATTTCAATCTTTTTAACTTTTCACATTAAAAATTAGTGTTTCCATTTTGTCTGCAAGATTAATTTTAAATCCAAATTTCAAAATACTATGAATTTAATTTATTAAAATTTATTTAATATTTGTAATAATAAGTACTAAATTATTTTTTATGTTCAAAAAAATTCTTATTTATAAAAATGTTACCATGGTAAAAAAATATTTACTGTATTATAGGTAATATAGTGATAAGGGTTAATGTTAAAAGGTAAAAGCTTAACATACCTAACAATTACAACATTTAATTGTTGGTTTAGGAATTTATAGAACCAAAATATAATCCAACTCTATAATTAGTAATAAAATTCATGGAGATTAATTACACCTCAATATAGATGGATTTAAATATATAATAATCATTATTTTTATTCAATTAAACCCACATCTCCTGAAGTATAAATATCAGCCCTCACCAACCCATTTCAACCCACAAGCCTTGATGCATATCAAATATCTAGAAAAAACCATCCTACTCACATTAACCTTTTCCATGTTCTACTGGTATCACAAATATACCAAATACTATGTCCTCAAAGTTCTATTAAGGATGTAAAATTCAAGAGGTATGTTTATCAAAATATCTCTCTTAATTTCTTTTACTGTTCTACTTTATTCTAACATTATTCATCCATAAAGTCATGATAATTAAAAAATAATTTATATAATATAGTTTGATGTTTCTAATATAATATCTTATATCCATTCCTTTTATTACCTCCTCTTATTCAAAGAAACAAAACTAATCTCCAAATTATTCTAGTAAATCGCTTATATGAATAATGTTTTTCTTAATTTTTTAATATGACCTTCAAGCCCAATTATAAAACTATTATTATGGTTAAATAAAATTTTAATAGTTATATTTTAACCTATTTCATGTTTTGGAACTTATATTTTTACATAAAACTAAATAAAATGAAACAAACCCGTGATGGTCGAAAAACTGCCAAATTAAACTAAAAATTTATCAATAACATTTTATAAAATTAATCATACTCATGTAAGAAATAAAAATTATAAATGGGATAATTTGAACTGTTTGAATCATATTAATACCAATTCATTACACTTCTAGAGTTTTAATTCCATTTGTAAATAAATTCCACTATTATACACAAATAAACCAATCATGAAAATCATGAAACAAACTCACATGAAATAATGAAAATCATAAAATATTATTAATTAATGCTAGAAAATATGTCCAAAAAATATCATATAAGGTAATATAATCATGAATATGGTTCTATAGTAAATTAATAACATTATTTAATCCATTATACTGGAGGTTGAAGTATGTAAAACTAAATAGAAGCATGAGGTACGAGTTTGTCATCTCACTTTTATCTTCTGTGAGATATATGCCTTATTTACCACTAATTTATCTTATGTGGTATATATATATTGATATTTTATTCCCCAAGGCCTAGAATAGTTTAATAGGGACTTTTGGGGTGTCGGGGGGGGGGGGGGGGTCTTGGGTTCGAGTCTCCCAGGCCTCCTGCATGTGTGTGTTTGCGTGTTTGTTTGTAGATTTGTAGTTTCATTTCCCAATGGTTTGTAATATATCTAAATTTGATATGAAATATCATTAATCTATTTATCATCATGGTATTAAATTTTTTATTCAATATTTATTACTTTTATGGTTCATAAGATTCGACAAATTACAATTGGTAAATGATTACTAATCCCAATTTCCAATATTTGGGATAAACTTCTACATCTTGATTATGTAATGAAAAGAACATGTGTGAAATGAATTTTGAGTGTATTATGATTTATTTGAACTTTTTTTATTTTTATTTATATAATATAAAAATATTTTATTCATTTTAATAATACCCATTTCTTCAAGGCTATATTTATAAGAGACTTTCTATTAAAAATTATTTTTTAAAACGTTTCCTTAAAAAAAATTATTACCTGTCCATATTTTCAAAAATTGATTCAAAAAATGTTTTACTATTTTCTATTTATTTTTATATAATTTTCAATCATTTTTGAAAATAGAGAAAATAATTTTAAAGTATTCTCTCAACCATTTTCTAAAAGAGGTTTGTTATGAGTTGTATGAAAAACAATATAGAAGGAATTCCTATTAAACTTATACCTCATGAGAGGATTTTCCAACCATTATGATGACTTAATTCCGTGAGGCTTAATTTAAAATCTAACAAGCCCATTTTCAAATATAATATTTTCTTCTGTAATTGAGTGGAATTTAAAAAAAATTGTTTTCAAAACAAAAAAGATATTTTCCTAAAGAATTATTTCAGGTGATCTCTCAAAATTATTTTCCATCTAAGATAACATTATTTTATATTACATAAGATTTTATAGGTATATTATTCATTAAAAATATACTTATTCTTTTTATGGTTGGTTTTTTATGATGGATTGATATTTATGAAACAAATTTATTTTCAATGGGTTATGCATTGATGAAATGTTTTTAAAACCTATATATTTTCATGGGTTGTGATATGATGAAAAATTTATATTCTAATGGTACATGTATGAGTGGTTTTGATAATGTGGTGTATAGGACCCATATCCCCTCTGATGTATTGGGTAATGATATTATATCTCATGAGATAAAAAAGATCAGAATAGGAATTGGACTGAGTTCAGACATGACTGGAATGGGAAGTGAAACCGGTTCTGTAAAAAACATTGTCCACCATGGTAGTATTGGGAGTGAACCTAGAATAACATAATGGGTTCGAGAGTTAACCCATTCCACTATGATAGTCTTGTAAGATATCTTTTACGACTAATTAAATGAATTTATATTCTAATGTGTTTTCCACAATTCTATGTTTTATTCCAATGTTATTGTTTTATGATTAATGTCTTATGAATTATATTATAAATTATTCTATGAGTCAAGATTGTGGTATTTGATATATAGGGTATGATTTTAAAATGTTATGTTTATATTATTATACCATTATATTAATGTTATGATTCATATATCCCTTTTTTACACTTTCTGAGATTTTAATCTCACCACTTTTTGTATGTTTATTTCCCCCAAGATGTAGAGAAAGTTATTAAATTTTATATATAAAAAATGTCTCTAGTTAAAAAGGAATAATAAGAATATGATTTAGATATTTTATGAACTTATTGATTTTATTTCTATGATTCCAAATACAGTAAACCCAGAGGATTCTAGCACGGGTTTTTTATGAAATGAATTTTCATCTATTTAGATATAATATATATCTATCAAAAGAGAGGATTTTTATAGTTGGTATCATATCAAAGTTTTAGTTAAAAAAATTTCCTTCATATTACAAAACTACATTAATAACCCTAAGTGAATTTCTAGGATACAGTCTTATAGTTTTGGTAACAATCATGAAAAACCAAGGATGAAACCTAAGGATTCAAGGATTGAAATTTTATAATTATTGTCCCTTGACTATGCGGTTCTCCCATTATGATTAATCCTTCCCACACTATTCCTTTTGGTTTTAGTAAATGGAAAACTCAAAGGAACCATGTTAATGCTAAATATGATGGGCAATACAACAATTATCCCCATAATCAGGTATATTTTATGAGAGTTGGATTAAAAAATCTTATTGATATAATCACACAAGCTATCAATCATAATGGGATTCTAAATAAGAAAATAAAGGAACAAAACTCAATTAATTACTTCATTATAAAATTTCCATATTGTTTCAGTGGCCCTCTTGAACAAGTACTATCCGAGAAATGGATTAGAATAATTGAGAAAATATTTTATATTCACCAATAATTAGGACATAAATTCATTTCCGAGTAGTTTATTCTCTGGAAGGAAAATCATATCTATGGTGAAATTTTATTAATAATAAAAGGCAAGAATAAAAATTTAATTAATGGAATGGTTTGAGTTCAAGGGGATATTCCGTTGCAAGTAATTCCATTGTATTCAATATACAAAGATAAAGAATGAATTTCCTTGATCTGAAGAAACATGATAAATAATTCATGAAGGAAATTTTTACAAGGCATTCAAGGTATGGCTCTAGTTTAATCATTTTCCTAAAATTAAAATTGATTTATTATTTTGTGGTTTGAACCCATGTATTTGAATGGAATTCACTATAAGAGATTTCGGTACCTATAATTTTTTTGATGTCCTTTCAAGGTGGAGATTGAAAATGGAGTTACCCATCCATCAAATGGTTTGGATATAAAAATAAAATGGAACTGAAAGGAAATTATAAATATCATGAAGAAAAGAATATTATTTTTCGTTTATTCTCAAAGTGTGGAAATAAGAATAAAAGAAATTATCTTAAGGGGGATAGTAAATGTTTTATATATGGGAAAGAAGGTCATCAGAAAAATAAGTGTCTAAGTGATGGGAAGAAGTTAGATAAGGATTCTAATAAATATAAATATGCATGAAATGTTCACCCCAAACTTAAATTCATCCAGTGTAGAAAGAATAAGCATTATTCTAATAAATTCCCAAATATAAGGGTTAACAACGATGATAAACATCAGCAGCCTCTTAAGGCAAAAAAAGGAAAATTTCATGCAACAACTATTGGAAATATGGAGTATGACAATGATGTAGTGGAATGATTGAGTGTTTATGTATTAGAAATCAATAATAATGTTATGGAGCTACTTTTATTTTAACACCCCGACCATAGTTACCCAGAGTCAGTGAATTATTAAATAACATTGTAATGATCACAAAAGATCAATTCTCAAAAGACTGATTAGTTTATTAGCCTTGGAATCACTAGATACATTCATAAGTCTTACATTAAATCATAAAGTTAAAAAAACTACAACAACATCTTGTCTTCATATCCCCTCATACATTACCTATAGGTCATTCATAAAATACTTCTTCACATCCTGGGAAAAATAAAAACATTGAAAGGGGTGAGCTTAGATGCTCAGTAAGGATAAAAATATAGCAGAAACTTTTACAAATATACATAAACATTTAAGGCAACATATAACTAAAACAAAATACTTTTAAACTTTAACATCAGCATAATATGGAAAAGTTAAAATGAAATAATTCCATTTACTTATTCACAGGAATATTCTACTAGTCGAATAATCACATGCAATATCAATAACCACTTTCATAATGATAGAACACATAATTCCAAACTATCATAACCACATAGTCAAGGCCTTATACCAAGAATACAAATAATATTTCTTCAAATTCTTGTTCCAAGACACTAGTTTGCCTCATGAGACCTACCGATGCATCGCGGAGCTATAGCGGGCTCCACCCGTCACTTATTATGTCCAATGCATTCCTCATATGAACAGGTTTAAACATAACATAAACATTCGTATTAAAAATAGCATACGAAATGCCAAAACTTTCTTCATAAACCATGAATGGTATAAAAATAACACATCCACTATCAAACATATCACAAAACCATCAATACTATATAGAAGTTTTGTATTAGAATAATTCAACTTCAAATAAGCATAAAATCCATCAAAGGATGTTGACATAGATGAAGTCAAAACCATTTGAGATAAAAATCTATTTTTTGAAATCATTTAAAAGTATCATAATTATAAAATAAAACATTTACTTTAAAAATATTCTTATATGCTTGTAAGGGATATTTTGATGATTTTATAATGACAAAAAATAGCCGCACCCTTCGTATAAGTTAAAAAAAGACATTATTACCTTAATTATGTCGAAAAGGTTAAAAGGAACTTGTTTGGAAAACGACCAAAATATTCATTTATAAATATCATATAAAAGTCAAACAAGGGTATAAATTACTTTAACCCATATTCTATAAAATTGTATGAATGTTTTGAAATACATTTTTAAGAAACATGAATGTGGATGATAAAGAGGTCCCAGTAGATAATTACGTATAAACAACCTCAGATTATGAAAAGATTGTGAAATAAACCCTTACCTTGTACTTTTCCTTGGTTGAGGGTGGGTTAACCTCCTGTATAATGATGAAATAATTTCTATTAAATTATACAAGAATCATACACATTAATATGATATCATATATGATCTTTTAACATTGCTTTGTTAAAAATATCTTAGTATTATCGTCATTTTGGGTGTTAACATACTCATTTTCTTTTATATGTATTGTTACACAGGCTATGTTTTTTATCCATATGTTGTATATTCTTTATATAAAGAATAATATCAAGTCTTTAAACATTATTTTTAATCATCAAATGAATATTAGCCTTGAATGGATACAATGGTGAATGAATCTCATCGTGTTCGTGGAGACGGTAGTCCGTACGTACGCACGAGTGACAATATCATTCTGTTGATATTAAAATAATATATAATTGGATGGTGTATCATATATATACAGAATAATTATCATGTTATATTTATTATTTACATCAATTACAGATCATTATTATAACCATCCAAATAATAATGTATTGAATAACAATTACACCACGATGTGGAGACGGTAAGCCGTACGTATGCACGTATGGTGACATGTCAATAAAGGGATGGATAGAATACTGAATATGGTTGTAACATATTTATAATAACATTACAGTATATAGTAGATACTGGGGTTATTATTTTAGAATGGAAATAATAGAGAAAGATGAAGTTGAAGAAGAAAGGAACTTGAAAGAGGGCGGTGAAAACATTACCTCTTCTTCGAGTTCTTCCTTTTGATTTGATCAAAAGAGATCCTTAGGTTGGTTTTATGATCAAACTAAGGCCTATAGGTTGAAGTGAGTGATGGTGAGAGAATATTTGGGCAAGGGTTGGCCGAACCAAAAGGCTTTGAAGGTTTGAAATTGAGCGAAGGGATAGTTTCCTTTTATAAGAGGGGTGAGGGGCAACTTAGAAAAAACTTAAAATATTTTTTTATAATAAATTCCTATTCGGTTTATAATGGCTCTGAAGTGACTTATTTTGAGGATAAGGTGGGTATGGGTCGAAATCCTTTCAACCAATACATTTTAGGCAGGTTTGGGTCACTATATTAACCTTATCATTTATATTTAACTCTTAGTCGAATAGTTTGACATTTACCATGTTTCGTTTTATTTTTATATTATATGGTTAATAAACATACTATAACAAGCCAAGAGAACCCCAAATGGTTCATTATTAATATATATAACCTTAGATAAGTCATTTGGACTATCCTTAGATTTTTAGGAATTTAATACCGATTAATAATATAATATTTGTTTTAAATACTCATTTATGTCAATTTTGACACTATTTAATAATTGATTTTTGTTAAAGTTCTAAAAACTTTATTAATTTGAAAAAAATTTATTTCATCAATCCTAACATGTCATATTAACCTAGAAAATTATTGGAACATAAAAGGCTCAAATTACATTTATGTGGATATTTATAATATCAATTATTTTAATATTTCATTAATTAGGTAATTACTACATCAACATTGTGTCATAAATAAATTAAATTATCTAATGTCTAAAAATTATAAATAAAATACCATTATGTAGGAAATTGTTTTATATTTATAATGAATATTTATAAATGAATTTATCTTCTGTATAACCCTATATTAAAATTGTTATATTTATTAAACTTTGATTTTAACTCTTTTAACTCTTCTTTGAATGAAATAATAATAAATGTCCTAATCTAATCCAAGTGGACCAAAGAGGTAAATATTTTATTCCTAGGGGTTTTTTGGTCGATTTATACTTATCCAATAGAATTAGGACATGTGTTAGGGTATTAATAATATCATTTTTACCCTTAGTTACCCTATTTACATTTTACCATGGTAAATAAAAGTAAAAAATTTACTATTAACCAAAAATTATTTGAATCTTGTTGAACCACATTTTAATCCTTGATATTAACCGTGTCTCTCAGATTTTCGAAATTCCACTCACAAAAGCGGTAAAATTATGTTTTATGTGAATTTGCAAATTCTTCCAGGAGGTCGGTAAAAGATAGTGAAAAGTTCAATAAAATTTTTATATATCTAAAATTATTATAAACTAACTCCAATTAATTTCATTGAAATTATATATGTATTATGTTTCTATTTTGACCTAAAATAAATTTAAATAAAATAACTAATTATTTAAAGAAAAATTGGTTTTTAAACTATAACTCAGTGTTTTTCACTATTCATCAAAAATTGAAAGTTTTCAGAAAAATACCAAAAATTCACGCTAAGATAATTTCGATATTCCGAATCCAAAAATGAAGTCCATTTTCAAAGATAAAATTTATAAAATTTCAAAAAGTGGGTATTACTATTAATAATGGCTAGTTTGATTGGTTGTGGTGTGTGATAGAACTCGAAGTTGTGTATAACACATGCTCCTATTTAATTCAAAGAGAAACGTGTCATGGAAGCTTGGGGTGTTACATTCTCCCCTCCTTCAAATAATTTCGTCCTTGAAATTTCTAGAATATTACTGCATAAAAATACTTGGGTGGTTCTTCATCAGAAGTTCCTCAGGTTCCCATGTTGCCTCTTCCGTCTAATGGTTTTTCAATAGAACTTTTACCAGACGAGTTGTCTGGTTTCTCAACACTTGTTCTCTGGTATCAAGAATCCTGACGGGATCTTTTCAATAAGAAAAATTAGGGTCACGTTCTAATTCCTCAAAGGTGAGTACATGCGTTGGGTCAGACATGTATTTTCTCAGCAGTGATACGTGGAATACATCATGAACTTTGGACAGACTTGGCGGCATTGCGAACCGGTAAGCTACAACCCCAATTCATTCTAGAATTTCGAAAGGTCCTATGTACCTGGGACTCAATTTACCTTTCTTACTGAAATGTATTAATCCCTTCCATGGGGATACCTTCAAGACAACATTATCTCCTACCTGAATTCCAAATCCCTCCTTTAATTTTCAACATAACTCTTCTGTCTACTTTGAGCTGCTTTGATGTGGTTTTGGATTACCTTCACCTTTTCAATCATATCCTCCACCAGTTCTGGGCCTACGAGTTTTCTTTCACCAAAATCATCCCAACAAGTTGGTGTGTGACATCTATTTCCATATAACACTTCATATGGTGCCATCTGAATGCTCAAATGAAAGCTATTGTTACAGGAAAATTATACCAGAGGTAAATATTGATCCTACATACCTTTAATGTCAAGTGAGCATGACCTCAACATGTCTTATAAGGTTTGAATAGTCTATTCTGATTGTCCATCAGTTTGGGGGTGGTAAGTAGTGCTCAAACGAAGTTCAGTATCCAGGAATTTCAGAAGACTTTTCTAGAATCTTGATTTAAATCTTGTATCACAATCCGAAACAATTGATATGGGTACTCCATGAAGTCTCACAACTTCATTAATATATAGTATTGCTAGATGTTCAAGTTTTAAATCATCCCTTATAGAAAGAAAATGTGTTGACTTGGTAAGACAATCAACAATGACCCATATTGCATCGTTCCTTTTAGGAGTCTTTGGTAGTCCCATGACAATGTCAATCATGATATTATCCCTTTTCCACTCAGGTATGGGAAGAGGTTGTGTGACTCCTCCAGGCTGTTGCCTTCCAGATTTCACTTTTTGACAAACCATACATCTTGACACAAAATCAGCAATCTCCCTCTTCATGTTGTCCCACAAAATATGTTCCTTCAAATCTCTATACATCTTGGTGCTCCCAGGGTGTATAGAGAAATTGGAACTATGAGCATCATCCAACAATTCCCTTTTTAGATCAGGTATATCGGGAACACAAATTCTCTTCCCAAATTTCAAAATTCCATCTTCATATACAAAGTCACTCAATCTCCCATCATTCCCAGCTTTAATCTTATTTTGAAACTCTTCATCATTGGTCTGAGAACTCTTAATCATTTCTACTTAATATGGATTGACATCCATTTGAAAAGTAATTGATGTTTCAACTTCAATGGTTATTACCATGTCCATCTTCACTAGATCTATGAAAATAGGATCCCTTTCAATTCTAATATTGTTCAATACTCCATGATATTTTCTTCTCAAAACATCTACCACCTTATTTTCCTTCCCTGGGTGGTAGTGTATTGTGCAATCATAATCCTTGATTAGTTCAAGCCATCTTCTTTTCCTCATGTTGAGTTCTTTCTATGAGAAAATATACTTCAAACTCTTGTGATCAGTATAAATCTCACATTTCTCACCATAGAGATAGTGTCTCCAAATCTTCAAAGCAAAGATTACAGCTACTAACTCAAGATCATGAGTATGATAGTTTTTCTCATGAATTTTCAACTGTCATGATGCATAGGAAATAACCCTATCATTATGCATAAGGACACAACCAATTCCTTTCTTCGATGCATCACTATAAATAACAAACCTATCATTCCCCGATGGTAGAGTCATTATAGGAGAATTGACTAATTTTTTCTTCAGTTCTTCGAAACATTCTTCACACTCTTTTGTCAAAACCAATTTAACCCCTTTTCGTGTGGGCTTTGTTAATGGGTTAGCCAACCATGCAAAATTCTGGATGAAATGTCGATAATAACCTGCTAAACCAATAAAACTGCGTACCTCAGTTACAATCATCGGTGATGGAAATTCTTGGATTTCTCTTGTCTTATAAGGATCAACGGAAATTCTATCCTTAGAGACAATATGGCCAATAAAAGAAATCTCCTGAAGCCAAAATTCACCCTTTCTAAACTTTCCATATAATTCATGTCTTCTCAGAGTATTAAATATAATGTGCATGTGATTTTCATGATCTTCGTAGATTTTGGAGTATACCAAGATATCATCAATAAATACCAATAAAAAGTCATCAAGTTATTCCATGAAAACTCTATTAATTAGATCCATGAAAATAGAAGGTGCATTAGTTAGCCCAAAAGGGATTACAGTAAACTCGTAATGCCCGTACCTAGTTCGAAATATTGTCTTTGGAATGTCTTCCTTCTTCACACACAACTGATGATATCCAGATCAAAGGTCAATCTTTGAAAAGTATTAAGATCCATGTAGTTGGTCAAATAAATCATCAATGCGAGGTAGGGGATACTTGTTCTTTATTGTTATAGCATTGATCTCCCTATGGTCGATACATAACCTCACAGATCCATCTTTCTTCTTAACAAAAAGGACAGGGGCTCCCCATGGAGAAAAACTAGGGAAAATAAATCATATATTACTCAATTCCTCTAGATGTTTCTTTAGTTCTACTAATTCCACAGTGGCCATTCTATAAGGGGTCTTTGATATGGGCCTTGAACCAGGGATTAAGTCAACGGAATACTCAATTTCTCATTCAGGAGGATGTCCATGTAAATCTTCTAGAAACACATCAACATATTCTTTCACAATAGGTATATACTCTATTTGAACATTCCATTCCTCACCCACAGTTATTTTATTCTCTTCCTCCCCAATAATTGAATTTAGTTGAGCTACTACTGGTGGATCTAGATAAGAATTGGGTGGTGACGATTCTGCTCTAAAGATAAGGTGTTCCTTATCATCATCATAAAAAATCGTAACCTCCTTCTTATTACAATATATCTTCACATCATGGTCCAAAATCTAATCCATACCGAGGATTATATCAAACTCAATAATAGGTATGATGATTAGATTAGCAGATAAAGAACATTTATATGCTCTAATGGGAACAGATTCACAAAGCTTTGTTGCGACGATACATCCCTTAGGAGTATTAACTAACAAATCCCTTGTTAAATCAAATTGGAAATATCTAATTTTCATAGAAAACTAGGATTACATGAAACAATTTGATGATCCGGAATCAAATAAAGCATTGGCTAAACTTGAGGAAACCATTAAATTACCTGCCACCATGTCTTTCGGAGATTCTACCTCAGCAGTAGTGATAGCATAAGCTTGGCCATGATCCATTGGCCTTTTCTAAGGTAAGTTTACCTAATTCTTAGGAAATTAATTTTCATAATTTCCTATCTCACTGCAATTGTAGCATTGAACATTAGTAGCTTCTTTCTTCCCCTTACAATCAGGATCTTGGTGGCCTTTTTCACCACACTTGTAACAGACTCCCATTCCTTTTAAGCAAGTACCAGGGTGTTTCTTCCCACATTTACTGCATGATGGATATTCAAATTTTCCCTTCTTCCCCTTATTTCTAGTTCCATATTGATCAGCAGATCTCTTCTTCTCTTGCTTTTCATTAAAGTCATATGACTTATAGAATTCTTTTTCTGTCTTGATAACACAAGAGACAATATCTTCGTACAACGAGAAGGATTGTGAGACTAATGATCGATAAAGAAATGGTTTTAACCCATCAAAGAAATGATCAATATTACTTCTTGGGTTGCGTATATAATCTGAAGCATGCCTTACTAACCTTGTAAAGTTAGCCTCATACTTTGCGACATTCTCATTATCCTTTTGCCTCAGGCTCCGAAATTGCCTTTCCATATCTGCTCGAGGGTCATGAGGAAAGTATTTTTCTAAGAAAATCCCTTTGAACTCCCTATATTCCATATTTGATAATTCATCATCTCCATTTGTGTTTTGAATCAATGACCACTATTGGTTAGCATCTCCAGTGAGGCGGTAAACTGTCATGATAACCTTTTCCCTTTCACTACTCCCCAAGGCATGGAATATTTTTTCTAAGGAATTTATCCATTACTCAGCTCCAAGTGGATTTTTACCCCCATTGAATGTTGGTGGTTTTTTCCCCATGAAGTGGTCTAACAATGATCCTCCACACTGAGGATCGGGGTGCTCCATACGGGTAAGGTTATTATTCATAACCTGAGTGAGTTGTCCCAGTATGGCGATCAGCTGATCATCACCAGTTACATCACTAGCTTCACTATAATTATCTTGAGAAGAAGGGAAATCCCTACATGGAGTGTGTTCATTGATACAGTTTCCATTTCTTTCACTAAGAGCCATTTATAAACAATAGCATACACTAGATTAGTTTATGAATTGTAATACATAAATCCAAAACTTGTAAAACACATAACATAAACTGAACAATTTATGGATATAATCCATAATCATAAAAAAAATGTTTTCGTTGAGGAAGTATATACTCATAAACCCTTCATGATGGTTTTTAAAGAAAATGAGAATTATCCTAAGCATATCCCCCAGGAGTGTCGTAACCAAGAGTGCAGTAAGCCCCGTTGTTGTGCACCAGTTCCCATTCGAGTCAAGCTCAAAGTGGAGTTTTCAGATTTTACCCCTAGGTACATTTGTGCCAGAGCCGCCTCTACCTGCTCGTATCCAGATAGAGATGTATTTCTTGGAAAACTCACAAAATCTCTACAATACCAAAATTCTAGGATGTTCTTCTATACTAATTCTCAATGTCCATCTTAGGTCTATGTGCTCTAATCAGAGTTTATCTAAATCTTGCTTCCAAGGTTTTTACTAAACTTCCTCTGATACCAACTGTAACACCCCGACCCCAGTTACCTAGAGTCAGTGCATTATTACATAACATTAGAATGATAAAAAAAGATCAATTCTCGAAAGACCGATTAGTTTAGTAGCCTTGGAATCACTAGATACATTCAGAAGTATTACATTACATCATAAAGTGAAAAACAACTACAAAAACATCTTGTCTTCATATCCCCTCATAAATTCCATGCAGGTCATTCATAAAATACTTCTTCAAATGCTAATAAAAATTAAAACATTGAAAGGGGTGACCTCAGATGCTCAGTAAGGATAACAATATAGAGGAAACATTCATAAATAAACACAAACATTTAAGGCAATGCATAAATAAAGCAAAAGAATTTTAAACTTGAACTTAAGAATAATATGGAAAAGATAAAATGAAATAATTCCATTTAATTATTCACATGGATATTCTACTAGTCGAATAATCACATGCAATATCAATAACCACTTTCTTAATGATGGAATACATAATGCCAGACTATCGTAACCACATACTCAAGGCCTTGTGCCAAGAGTAAAAATAAGATTTTGTCAAGGCCTTAGGCCAAGACACTAGTTTGTCTCATGAGACCTACCGATGCATAGAGGAGCTATAGTAGGCTCCACCAGTCAATTATTAAGTCCAATGCAATCCTCATATGAACAAGTTTAAACATAACATAAACATTCGTATTAAAACAAGCATACAAAATGTCAATACTTTCTCCATAAACTATGAATGCTATAAAAATAACACTTTCACATTCGAACATATCACAAAACCTTCAATACTATATTGCATTTTAGTATCATAATAAATGAACTTCCAATAAGCTTAAAATCCATCAAAGGATGTTGACATAGATGAAATCAAAACTATTAGAAAAAAATATCTATTTTTTGAAATAATTTAAAAGTCACAAAATTATAAAATAAAATATTTACTTTCAAAATATTCTTATAAGTTTGTAAGGGAAGCATCAACAATTTTATAATGGCGAAAAATAGCCGCACCTGCCATATAAGTTAAAAAAAGACATTCTTACCTTAATTTTGTCGAAAAGGTTAAAAGGACCTTGTTTGGAAAACGACGGAAAGATTACTTTATAAATATCTTATAAATATAAAACAAAGGTATAAATGAATCTAACCCATATTCTTTAAAATAGTAATAATGTTTTGAAATACATTTTTAATAAACATGGATGTGGATGATAAAGAGGTGCCAGATGATAATTACATATAAACAACCTCAGATAATGAAGAGATTGTGAAATAAACCCTTAACTTGTACTTTTCATTGGTCGAGGGTAGTTTAACCTCCTATATAATGGTGAAATAATTTTTATTAAATTATACAAGAATCATATACATTAATATGATATCATATATGATCTTTTAACATTGCTTTGTTAAAAATATCTTAGTATTATCGTCATTTCGGGTGTTAACTTACTCATTTTCTTTTATATGTTTTGTTACATAAGACGTGATTGTTATCCATAGCTTGTATCTTATTTATATCCAGAATGATATCAAGTCCTTAAACATTATTTTTAATCATCAAATGAAAATTTGTCTTGAATGGATACGATGGGGATTGAATCTCAGTGCATTTGTGGAGATGGTAGTCCGTATGTACACACAAGCGACAATATCATTTTTTTTATATTAAAATAATACATAATTGGATGGTGTATCATATATACAGAATAATTATCATGTTATATTTATTATTTACATGAATTAAACATCATTATTATACCCATCCAAATAGTAATGTATTGAATAACAATTAAACCACGACGTGGAGACGGTAAGCCATACGTACGCACGTATGGTGACATGTCATTCAAGGGATGGATAGAATACTGAATATGGTTGTACCATATTTATAATAACATCCCAATATATAGGAGATACTGGGGTTTTTATTTTATAATGGAAATAACAATGAAAGAAGAAGTTGAAGAAGAAAGGAACTTGAAAGAGTGTGGTGAAAACATTACCTCTTTTTCGGGTTCTTCCTTTTGATTTGATCAAAAGGGATCCTTAGGTTGGCTTTCTGATCAAACTAAGGCCTCTAAGTTGAATTGAGGGAAGTTGAGAGAATATTTGTCCAGGGGTTGGCCGAGCCAAAAGGCATTGAAGGTGTGAAATTGAGATAAGGGAAAGTTTCTTTTTATAAGAGGGGTGAGGGGCACCTTAGGAAAAACTTAAAATATTATTTTATAATAAATTAATATTTGGTTTATAATGGCTCCAAAGTGACTTATTTCGAGGATAATGGGGGTATGGGTTGAAATGATTTCAACCAATAGATTTAAGACAGGTCTAGGTCACTATATTAACCTTATCATTTATATTTAACTCTAAGTTAAATAGTTTGACATTTACCATGTTTCTTTGTTTCTTTATATTATATGGTTAATAAACTCCCTATATCAAGCCAATAGAACCCCAAGTGGTTCATTATTAATATATATAACCTTATATAAGTCATTTCAATGAACCTTATATTTTTAGGAATTTAATATCAATTAATAATATAATATTTGTTTTAAATAATCCTTTATGTCAATTTTGACACTATTTAATAATGGATTTTTGTTAAAGTTCTAACACCTTTATTAATTCAAAATAAATCCATTTAATCAATCCTAAAATGTCATATTAACCTATAAAATTAGTGGAATTCATAAAAAGACTCAAATTACATTTATTTGGATATTTATAATATCAATGAGTTTAATATTTCATTAATTAGGTAATTACTGCATCACCATTGTGTCATATATAAATTAAATTATTTAATGTCTAAAAATTATAAATAAAATCCATTATGTATGAAATATTTTTAGCTTTTAATGAATATTTAATAATTGAATTTATGTTATGTATAACCCTATATTAAAAATGTTTTAGTTATTAAACTTTGATTTTAACTGTAACACCCCAAGCTTCCTCGGTATGTTTCCTTTCGAATAATGCAATGACGTGCATTGTACGCAACTTCGAGATTTTAACACACCACAACCAATCAAACTAGCCGTTATGAATAGTAATACCTACTTTTTGAAATTATATATATTTTATATTTCAAAATGGACTTCATTTTTGGATTCGGAATATCGAATTTAGCCTAAGGTGAAATTTTGGTACTTTTCGGATAACTTTCATATTTTGATGAATAGTGAAAATTACTAAATTTTAATTAAAAACAACTTTTTTAATCAAAATAATTAATAGTGATAAATTTTGAATTTGAGTGGTTTTAAAGTATATTTAGAATATATTTTTACCATTTAATATAATGTTGGTCATTGGACATAATTTTACAATTAAACCGAACATAAACAAGTGTCAATCTTTTGATAGTTATTATCTCTTAAAAACACGCTTTTTGTTTTGACAGCGGGAATTAATTTTAAATTAATTTCTGCCACTTCTGTGTTTTGAATTTAGAAAAATGGATTCCATATTTGGAATCAGGATGTCCAAATTGTGTAAATAGGTAACTTTTATTTTTAGACATTTTGAATAATTACTGCGGTAAATATTTTATTTACCATGGTTAAGGGTAAATCCGGTAAATAAGGGTTAAAAAAAATAATATTATATTAATACTAAATTACCCTAAAATGTGTATTAACCCTATTTGTTGATACATGGTCTACCATGGGAATCTTTGGGTCAATTTGGGGACCCCATGGATCCACTTGTAAGTGATAATGACACTTTATATTAATTAAGTTAAAATGAATACAAAAATGACACAAGCATATATCTTTTAGAAAAACAATTGTTACATAGGGTTATATATGCTGGATTTTAGATTATAAATATTCATTAGAAAGATAAAAATATTTAATACATAATTATATTTTATTTATAATTTTTTGACATTAAAAAATTTATTTTATTTATGACACAATGATGATGCAGTAATTACTAAAATAGTAAAAATTTAACATAATTGATATTATAAATACCCAAATAATTATAATATGAAACTTTTAATGAATTAAACAAATTTTATAGGATAATATGATATATTAGGATTGATTTATTTGACTTTGTTCGAAGTAATCAATCTGTTATGAGTTTCACAAAAATCAACTAGTGATTAGTGTCAAAATTGACATAAAAGAGTTCTTAAAACAAATATTATATTATTAATTGATATTAAATTCCTAAAAATCTAAGGTTCGGCCAAGAGACTTATATTATGATAGGTTAATCATTAATGTACCACTTGGGGGTCTTTTGGATGTATATAGTAAGTTTATTAACCATATTATATAAAAATACAAAGAGACATTGTAAAAGTGAAACTAATTAACTTAGAGTTAATACTTAAAGATAAGGTTACTATAAGTACCCAAACCTGTCTAAATTCTATTGGATGAGTTGTTTTCGACCTATCCCCACCTCAACCTTTGAATAGTAAACTTTGGAGCCATTGAAAACCGAATATGAATTTATTATAAATTAATATTTCTAGCTTTTCCAAAGGTGCCCCTCACCCCTCTTATAAAAGGGCACTCCTCCTTCTCATTTCCTCACACCTCTCAAGCCACTTGGCTCATCCAAACTCTGCCCAACTAAGCTCCCCACATCCCTCTCCTCCTCCTTGAAGCTTCCCCTTAGGCAGAAAGCATTTCAACAAGTCCTTTGGTTCCAACCAAAGTGAGTTACCTAAATTAAAGGTAACGATTTCTCTTAAATTATTTTCATTTATTTTGCTTCTTCAACCCCCAAACTATTTTTATTTCCCTTATTTTGTAACAACACCAGTATCCTCAATATACTAGGATGTTGTTATAAGAAGTATTCAAACTACACATACACACAACTCCATCTAATGGATGATGAACATAATGTTTCTGTGGATGGCAAACTAACGCCTCACGAAACGATGATTGTTCAAAAACATCTTACCACCTCTCATGGTGGCCATTATGATGGCACTGTAATTAAATATGATATTAATGATATATATTTTATATATAAGCTTCTGTAATTCCATTTTATTTCATACCATTATTCGTTTCATGTCGTATATACATACGATAATTTCATTTGAGGAAGTGCGGACTACCGCCCCCTTAAAATGATATGACTCGTTCATACCACACATGGAACATATAAAGGATGGTGTTAATGAACTTAAGTAACATATATAAAATATTATATTATACTGGAATAGTAATATACCTATGTATCATTTGGATTCGATTCTTTTAAAATAAAAAAAATTAAATGGAAGTAGCGTTCGTGCGTACGTACGGACTACCGTCTCCACGAACGCGATGAGATTCATTATCCATCGTATCCATTCAAGTATAATTATCATTTAATGATTTAAAAATGATGTTTAAGGACTTGATATCATTCTGGATATGAATAAGATACAACAAACATGACTTATGTAACAAAACATATAAAAGAAAATGAGTAAGTTAACACCCGAAACAGCGTTAATACTAAGATATTATTAACAAATCAATGTTAAAAGATCATATATGATATCATATTAAAGTAAATTATTCTTTTATTATTCAATAACAATTATTTCACCATTATACAGGAGGTAAACCTACCATCGACCAAGGAAAAAGTACATAGTAAGGGATTCTCTTATCTCACTTTCAATTCCGTGAGATTTCCATTGTTCGCTACTAAATTATTGAAAGTGGTGTATTGTGTACTTCCATTTGATATATATTATCATGATTCACATTATATTCATGTTATTCTGTAAATCATTTGGTGGTTATTAACTTTTGGCCATGCGACTCAGTTGATTAACGTGGTAAGGGGTTTCTTGTCTCACTTTTAATTCCGTGAGAATTCCATTGATCACCACTTAATTATTGCATGTGGTGTATTGTGTACTTCCATTTGATATATATTATCATGATTCACATTATATTCATGTTATTCTGTAAATCATTTGGTGGTTATTAACTTTTGGCCATGCGACTCAGTTGATTAACGTGGTAAGGGGTTTCTTGTCTCACTTTTAATTCCGTGAGAATTCCATTGATCACCACTTAATTATTGCATGTGGTGTATGTGTACTACCCATGATTTTATTCATTGTGTAATATACTTTATTTTATGGGTATTTACATCATCATGGTATGATATTTCTTTCATGGGTGTTTGTTTCTTAAGTTACCTAATCAATAAGGGAATTTGAGATTTCAATTTCCACTCATTTGGCTTTACGCATATTTCATTGATTATATTACTCCAAGATTATGTGTGGAATCACTATTCATTTGATTATGTCTTAATTTACACTCCCCTTTCGGTGGATATACTTTTGATACACATAATCACTCCATTGATAAACTCTCAAGTGATCGGTATGAACTTGATAAGAGTAATTTTAACTCAATCTCCATTTGTTGAGTTAAATATCCAATTCGTTGGTGTTGTTTCTACAAGAATATGTGTGAATATCCTTTGATTGTTTTACACTGAATATTCAATCATATTTAGTGTATTTATATTTTTCACACATAATTATGTCGTTGATTTATCCTTAACCTAAGGATACGGCCTTTATGAGAGATTTCATCTCAATTTACATTCAACTGAGACTTTTTTGTTGATATACACCAAATCACTTTTATGTGTTGTATATAATGTACTTTGACATAGTATATCAGGAATCCCTTTATTCTCATGATATTACAATGTTTTGATTACCTCAATTATTTGTACTCAAGTGTCTCTCTTTTGGTTAGAATCTCTAACCAAAATACCATTTTAAAATGTTTTAAAGACTTATTCTTCTAAATCATGCTCATTAATGTCCATGTTTTAAAAATGGATTTAAGGATTTATTTATATGGACATTAAAGTTTAGAAATTAAAACTCCTTTTAAAAAGTTTCAAAGTGGTATGGGACACTTTGATTCAAAAATCTATTTTTAAATGACTTCTTGACAAATAGTGTGACTTTTAAATGTTTTCAAGAAAAGGGGGATATTTCTCTCAAATTGTTTTGATGATTATTTTCATCTATGTCAACATCCTTCATTATTCATGATTGAAGTTAATGTGATACAATACAATCTTCCATATTGTATCAAATGAGTTATATTTGATTGTGGATGTTCTATTTTTATACCATTCATGGTTTGTGGTTAAAGTATTGACATTTCGTATGCTAGTTTTAATACGAATGTTTATGTTATGTTTAAACCTATTCATATGAGGAATGCATTGGACTTAATAAGTGATGGGTGGAGCCCGCTATAGCTCCTCGATGCATCGGTAGGTCTCATGAGACAAACTAGTGTCTTGGCACAAGGCCTTGGCAAAATCTTATTTGTAGTCTTGGCACGAGGCCTTGGCTATGTGGTTATGATAGTCTGGAATTATGAATTCCATCATTATGAAAGTGGTTATTGATATTGCATGTGATCATTCGACTAGTAGAATATCCATGTGAGTAAGTAAATGGCATTATTTCATTTTACCTTCGCCATTTTATGCGGAAGTTTAAATTTAAAAGGCTTTTGTTTTAGTTATAAATTGCCTTAAGTGTTTATGCTTATTTATGAAAGCTTATGCTATAATGTTATCCTTACTGAGCATCCGAGCTCACCCCTTTCAGTGTTTTATTTTTCCCAGGATTATGAAGAAGTAATTTATGAATGACCTGCAGGGATAGTATGAGGGGATATGAAGACAAGATGTTTTTTTTTGATGTAATGTAAAAATTTATGGATGTATCTAGTTATTCCAAGGCTACTAAACTAATCGGTCTTTCGAGACTTGATCTTTCTCATGATCATGCCAATGTTATGTAATAATGCACCGACTCTAGGTAATTAGGGTCGGGGCGTTACAGTTGGTATCAGAGGAAGTTTAGTACAAACCTTGGTAGCTAGATTTAGATAAACTCTGATTAGAGCACGTAGACCTAAGATGAACTTTGCGGATTAGTATAAAAGAACTTCCTAGAATTTTGGTATTGTAGAGATTTTGTGAGTTTTCCGAGCAATACATCCCTGTCTGGATACGAGCAGGTAGAGGCGGCTCTGGCACAGATGTACCTAGGGGTAAAACCCGAAAACACCGCTTTGAGCTAGACTCGAACGGGAACTGGTGCACGACAACGGGCCTTGCTGCACTCTTGGTTACGACACTCCCGGGGGATATGCTTAGGATAATTTAAATTTTCTTTACAAACCAATTTAAGTAATATATATATAAGATGAGAGTAAATGACCTTGGTTAATCCTAATATGTTTCAAATTGGGAATATGGTGACATTTTAATCTCTAAATGATTTTACGACTACTATTACTCACACAATGCTTTATGGTTTTAGTCAATGGCTGGATTCCAAGGAAGTCATAGTGACTTTGAGAATGATGTACAAGATGGGAACGGTGGTGGCAATGAGCAACAAAATGGAATGTTGATAGGCGTAAAAGATATCGTCTTTATGCCAAATCAGTTTTCCAAAAATATGATCAACAACATATATATTAACCAACTCCCAGACTCAACAAGGAAGAGAAAGGTGATAAATGATAAGTGCTCCAGCAATGGAGACCATGGAGAAAAGAACCCTCAATTTTCATCATGCAGGAAATGTGGAAAGAGACACCCAGGAAAGTGTCTCAATGGGACAATGAAATGTTTTACGTGCGGGAAGGAAGGACATAAAGTAAAGAATTGCCGAAGAAAAATGAAGAGTACTATGGAAGAAGATAAAAATGGTCCCAAGAGTCCATTTACAGTCATTTGCCGTAAATGTAGGGGACCTGGCCATTACCCGAGTGAATGTCCTATTCTATAGGATATTTTCTTGGTCAAAGAAGAAGCTATGTGGGAATAAATGGTTGGAGAAATGTTTAAAAAGTATTAGCACTCCTTGTTGATGGGTTTACTATGGAATAATTTTCTCTTGTATTTTTAACCCCGCAGTTTGCCATGTGAGAATGATATTTGGGGAAGAATTGTCTCTTCTCTTGTGGATATGGGTATAAATACCCATTTGGATTTATATGATCATTGGGGTTTGAGAGAATTATAAGTTATTCTAATTTGGGATGAAGATTCAAGGTATGATATAACATTTGTGGTTAAATTTATGATATAGTATTTGGAGGAATTTATCTCATTTTGGCAATATTATAAAATATAGTTTTTGAAAAATGACAACACGTAGACCGTGTGACAACCCGTCACGTCGGACAAAGCTACGGGAATCGAACCCACAACCAAAGTGCGATTGGGATTTATCGCCTACCACTGGACTACGTGAAGTCCCTGGTTAGTGTGACTTTTTTTAGTTAAATGATTTTATTGATCAATAATAAGTTGATTTGGGTTCTTATTTCATATCAAAAGAATACCCTTGGTATAGGAAAATGATTTGGTGATTAAGTGATAAATGTTATTTTGGAAGATGTTCGCTTTGTTGGGAACACTATATGCCCAAGGAAAATAGAATACTATGGGGTTTCATTTGTGGAGTAATGATAGATTTTTATCTACGTTTTTATTGTGGATTTATAGTGATTTGGGTTATTTATGGAAATGATTAACCTATAATAGAGAATATGTGATTAGGTTAATTACTTTTGAGTATGTGACTTTAAGAGTATCTGATGTCATTTGGAGATACAATTTAACATGGGAGACTACATAATCAAATTCTTCTATGTTTTGGGTTTCAATATTAGTTTGGATTATATTAAAGGATTTTAAGGACAATTGGTTATTGAATGGTATCTATTTAACTTTGGGGTATTGTTGGTTTAATTTTAGAAATTAAGATTAGTGCATATTTATCTCAATGAATATCCTTTTGGGTGATCATTAGATCATTGACTGACCATTTTGGTTTTGATTAATCTTCAAAGACAATGTAAATATATGGTTTATCCTTCATGGATCATGTGATTCTAGAGAAGTTTATTCTATCTCTTCCAGTGTGACCAAGTCTTCTTGAATACTCATCGTTTAAAAAAAATGAGTTAGTGGTGGAAATTTATTAAAGAATGAAAATCTACTTAAAATGTAAGTATATCTCATAATTTTCATAGTCAATATCATAAATGAATTACTCTTCCTTATGTAATGTAACTTAAAAAAAAATGTTGTCCGTTTACTTTCCTACTAGGAGACTAATGGTCGTTTGTCCCAACACAAGTTTGTGGTTTTCTCATTGTTAACTTTCTCCTGATCATGATTTCTATCCCTCTCCATCAGAACTTGACACTTAGTTTATCATCCATATCCATGTTTTCTTACATGGAATCCTAGTATGGGTTATCTTGGATGACCCTTATACCTCTCTTTCTTTCTTTTAAAGTGATAGTTTTATTGACTCTTTTTCCGATGTGGGACTTTCCATTATATTCCCAAGCAAAATTTTAAAAAATTGCGAGGACGCAATTTTTTGAAGGAGGGGAGAATGTAACACCCCAAGCTTCCTCGGTATGTTTCCTTTCGAATAATGCAATGACGTTCATTGTACGCAACTTCGAGATTTTAACACACCACAACCAATCAAACTAGCCGTTATGAATAGTAATACCTAATTTTTGAAATTATATATATTTTATATTTCAAAATGGACTTCATTTTTGGATTCAGAATATCGAATTTAGCCTAAGGTGAAATTTTGGAACTTTTCGGATAACTTTCATATTTTGATGAATAGTGAAAATTACTAAATTTTAATTAAAAACAACTTTTTTAATCAAAATAATTAATAGTGATAAATTGTGAATTTGAGTGGTTTTAAAGTATATTTAGAATATATTTTTACCATTTAATATAATGTTGGTCATTGGAAATAATTTTACAATTAAACCGAACATAAACAAGTGTCAATCTTTTGATAGTTATTATCTCTTAAAAACACGCTTTTTGTTTTGACAGCGGGAATTAATTTTAAATTAATTTCTGCCACTTCTGTGTTTTGAATTTAGAAAAATGGATTCCATATTTGGAATCAGGATGTCCAAATTGTGTAAATAGGTAACTTTTATTTTTAGACATTTTGAATAATTACTACGGTAAATATTTTATTTACCATGGTTAAGGGTAAATCCGGTAAATAAGGGTTAAAAAAAATATTATTATAATAATACTAAATTACCCTAAAATGTGTCTTAACCCTATTTGTTGATACATGGTCGACCATGGGAATCTTTGGGTCAATTTGGGGACCCCATGGATCCACTTGTAAGTGATAATGACACTTTATATTAATTAAGTTAAAATGAATACAAAAATGACACAAGCATATATCCTTTAGCAAAACAATTGTTACATAGGGTTATATATGCTGGATTTTAGATTATAAATATTCATTAGAAAGCTAAAAAGATTTACTACATAATTATATTTTATTTATAATTTTTTGACATTAAAAATTGTATTTTATTTATGACACAATGGTGATGCAGTAATTACTAAAATAGTACAAAATTAACATAATTGATATTATAAATATCCAAATAATTATAATATGAAACTTTTAATGAATTAAACAAATTTTCTAGGATAATATGATATATTAGGATTGATTTATTTGACTTTGTTCGAAGTAATCAATCTGTTATGAGTTTCACAAAAATCAACTAGTGAATAGTGTCAAAATTGACATAAAAGAGTTCTTAAAACAAATATTATATTATTAATTGATATTAAATTCCTAAAAATCTAAGGTTCGGCCAAGAGACTTATATTATGATATTTTAATCATTAATGTACCACTTGGGGGTCTTTTGGATGTATATAGTAAGTTTATTAACCATATTATATAAAAATACAAAGAGACATTGTAAAAGTGAAACTAATTAACTTAGAGTTAATACTTAAAGATAAGGTTACTATAAGTACCCAAACCTGTCTAAATTCTATTGGATGAGTTGTTTTCGACCTATCCCCACCTCAACCTTTGTATAGTAAACTTTGGAGCCATTGAAAACCGAATATGAATTTATTATAAATTAATATTTCTAGCTTTTCCAAAGGTGCCCCTCACCCCTCTTATAAAAGGGAACTCCTCCTTCTCATTTCCTCACACCTCTCAAGCCACTTGGCTCGTCCAAACTCTGCCCAACTAAGATCCCCACATCCCTCTCCTCCTCCTTGAAGCTTCCCATTAGGCAGAAAGCATTTCAACAAGTCCTTTGGTTCCAACCAAAGTGAGTTACCTAAATTAATGGTAACGATTTCTCTTAAATTATTTTCATTTATTTTGCTTCTTCAACCCCCAAACTATTTTTATTTCCCTTATTTTGTAACAACACCAGTATCCTCAATATACTAGGATTTTGTTATAAGAAGTATTCAAACTACACATACACACAACTCCATCTAATGGATGATGAACATAATGTTTCTGTGGATGGCAAACTAACGCCTCACGAAACGATGATTGTTCAAAAACATCTTACCACCTCTCATGGTGGCCATTATGATGGCACTGTAATTAAATATGATATTAATGATATATATTTTATATATAAGCTTCTGTAATTCCATTTTATTTCATACCATTATTCGTTTCATGTCGTATATACATACGATAATTTCATTTGAGGAAGTGCGGACTACCGCCCCCTTAAAATGATATGACTCGTTCATACCACACATGGAACGTATAAAGGATGGTGTTAATGAACTTAAGTAACATATATAAAATATTATATTATACTGGAATAGTAATATACCTATGTATCATTTGGATTCGATTCTTTTAAAATAAAAAAAATTAAATGGAAGTAGCGTTCGTGCGTACGTACGGACTACCGTCTCCACGAACGCGATGAGATTCATTATCCATCGTATCCATTCAAGTATAATTATCATTTAATGATTTAAAAATGATGTTTAAGGACTTGATATCATTCTGGATATGAATAAGATACAACAAACATGACTTATGTAACAAAACATATAAAAGAAAATGAGTAAGTTAACACCCGAAACAGCGTTAATACTAAGATATTATTAACAAATCAATGTTAAAAGATCATATATGATATCATATTAAAGTAAATGATTCTTGTATTATTCAATAACAATTATTTCACCATTATACAGGAGGTAAACCTACCATCGACCAAGGAAAAAGTACAAAGTAAGGGATTCTCTTATCTCACATTCAATTCCGTGAGATTTCCATTGTTCGCTACTAAATTATTGAAAGTGGTGTATTGTGTACTTCCATTTGATATATATTATCATGATTCACATTATATTCATGTTATTCTGTAAATCATTTGGTGGTTATTAACTTTTGGCCATGCGACTCAGTTGATTAACGTGGTAAGGGGTTTCTTGTCTCACTTTTAATTCCGTGAGAATTCCATTGATCACCACTTAATTATTGCATGTGGTGTATTGTGTACTTCCATTTGATATATATTATCATGATTCACATTATATTCATGTTATTCTGTAAATCATTTGGTGGTTATTAACTTTTGGCCATGCGACTCAGTTGATTAACGTGGTAAGGGGTTTCTTGTCTCACTTTTAATTCTGTGAGAATTCCATTGATCACCACTTAATTATTGCATGTGGTGTATGTGTACTACCCATGATTTTATTCATTGTGTAATATACTTTATTTTATGGGTATTTACATCATCATGGTATGATATTTCTTTCATGGGTGTTTGTTTCTTAAGTTACCTAATCAATAAGGGAATTTGAGATTTCAATTTCCACTCATTTGGCTTTACGCATATTTCATTGATTATATTACTCCAAGATTATGTGTGGAATCTCTATTCATTTGATTATGTCTTAATTTCCACTCCCCTTTATGTGGATATACTTTTGATACACATAATCACTCCATTGATAAACTCTCAAGTGATCGGTATGAACTTGATAAGAGTAATTTTAACTCAATCTCCATTTGTTGAGTTAAATATCCAATTCGTTGGTGTTGTTTCTACAAGAATATGTGTGAATATCCTTTGATTGTTTTACACTGAATATTCAATCATATTTAGTGTATTTATATTTTTCACACATAATTATGTCGTTGATTTATCCTTAACCTAAGGATACGGCCTTTATGAGAGATTTCATCTCAATTTACATTCAACTGAGACTTTTTTGTTGATATACACCAAATCACTTTTATGTGTTGTATATAATGTACTTTGACATAGTATATTATGAATCCCTTTATTCTCATGATATTACAAAGTTTTGATTACCTCAATTATTTGTACTCAAGTGCCTCTCTTTTGGTTAGAATCTCTAACCAAAATACCATTTTAAAATGTTTTAAAGACTTATTCTTCTAAATCATGCTCATTAATGTCCATGTTTTAAAAATGGTTTTAAGGATTTATTTATATGGACATTAAAGTTTAGAAATTAAAACTCCTTTTAAAAAGTTTCAAAGTGGTATGGGACACTTTGATTCAAAAATCTATTTTTAAATGACTTCTTGACAAATAGTGTGACTTTTAAATGTTTTCAAGAAAAGGGGGATATTTCTCTCAAATTGTTTTGATGATTATTTTCATCTATCTCAACATACTTCATTATTCATGATTGAAGTTAATGTGATACAATACAATCTTCCATATTGTATCAAATGAGTTATATTTGATTGTGGATGTTCTATTTTTATACCATTCATGGTTTGTGGTTAAAGTGTTGACATTTCGTATGCTAGTTTTAATACGAATGTTTATGTTATGTTTAAACCTATTCATATGAGGAATGCATTGGACTTAATAAGTGACGGGTGGAGCCCGCTATAGCTCCTCGATGCATCGGTAGGTCTAATGAGACAAACTAGTGTCTTGGCACAAGGCCTTGGCAAAATCTTATTTGTAGTCTTGGCACGAGGCCTTGGCTATGTGGTTATGATAGTCTGGCATTATGCATTCCATCATTATGAAAGTGGTTATTGATATTGCATGTGATCATTCGACTAGTAGAATATCCATGTGAGTAAGTAAATGGCATTATTTCATTTTACCTTCGCCATTTTATGCGGAAGTTTAAATTTAAAAGGCTTTTGTTTTAGTTATAAATTGCCTTAAGTGTTTATGCTTATTTATGAAAGATTATGCTATAATGTTATCCTTACTGAGCATCCGAGCTCACCCCTTTCAATGTTTTATTTTTCCCAGGATTATGAAGAAGTAATTTATGAATGACCTGCAGGGATAGTATGAGGGGATATGAAGACAAGATGTTTTTTTTTGATGTAATGTAAAAATTTATGGATGTATCTAGTTATTCCAAGGCTACTAAACTAATCGGTCTTTCGAGACTTGATCTTTCTCATGATCATGCCAATGTTATGTAATAATGCACCGACTCTAGGTAATTAGGGTCGGGGCGTTACATTAACTCTTTTAACTCTTCTTTGAATTAAATAATAATAAATGTCCTAATCTAATCCAAGTGGACCAAAGAGGTTCATATTTTTTTCCTAGGGTTTTTTTTGGTCGAATAATACTTATCCATTAAAATTAGGTCATGTTTTAGGGTATTAATAATATCGTTTTTACCCTTAGTTACCCTATTTACATTTAACCGTGGTAAATAAAAGTAAAAAGTTACTATTCACCAAAAATTATTTTTATCTTATTGAAAAAAAATTTACTCCTTCATATTAACTATGTCTTTCGGATTTTCAAAATTCCACTCACAGAAGCGGTAAAATTATTTTTTATGTGAATTTGCAAATTCTCTTAGGAGGTGGGTAAAAGACGGTGAAAAGTTCAATAAAATTTTTATATATCTCAAATTATTCTAAACTAACTCTAATGAAGTACATTGAACTTCTATAGGTATTATCTATCTATTTTGATCAAAAATAAATTTAAATAAAATAAATAATTATTTAAATAAAAATTGGGTTTTAAACTATCACTCAGTGTTTTTCACTATTCATCAAAAATTGAAAGTTCTCAGAAAAATACCAAAAATTCACCCGAAGCTAATTTTGATATTCTGAATTCAAAAAAAGAAGTCCATTTTGAAAGATAAAATTTATAAACTTTCATGAAGTGGGTATTACTATTCATAACAGCGAGTTTGATTGGTTGTGGTGTGTGTTAGAACTCGAAGTTGCGTACAACACATGCTATTGTATTATTTAAAGAGAAATGTACCGTATAAGCTTGGGGTGTTACATTTATGGTACTAAGAACTAATTAAACATGTAAGGATTGGACCACTATAGTATTTCCTTTAGTATTTGAAAGGGTATGTTGAATAATACTGATGGAATGGAAAAGTGATTTACTAATAAGGTGATATTTTTATAGAACAAAAGATTAAGGGAACGATATTCCTTAATATGTTCATGAAGAGATGTTTTATTGTCATAAAATAAATGTGATAGTATTTATGACATTGGAAGGAATTATTAATATGATAACAAGTATGTTTATGGATTATGTTGATAAAAGTTTTGGATTTATAGTATGAGGAAAGAATTAATTTTAGAATGGATGCATGTTTTAACAATGTTTTTATAGTAATTTAGATTATTACCATGTTTCAAGAGAATACATGATAAAGATATTAACATTTTTAGTGTGTGACAATTATTAGAAAAATCATGTTGTTTGGTTAATTAATGACAATATGATTATAAAATTTTAGTGAACTTATTTCAAGTGTTTTAGATTTTAATTATTTTTGATGGGATGATGAGGGAAAAAATTATGAAATTTGGTGCATTGAACTTTGGACAAAGTTATTGAGATTAATGTATTACTTAAGCATCTGAATATTTATGTTTATTGAATTAAATGTACAATCAATTTTTTCGATTAGGATAATTAAATAGAGAGATAATTATTTCTATCCCATTATGGATCTTATGATCCACTAGTTAAGTAGGAATTAAAAATTCAACATCATTTCTTGGAGTGAGAGATGTAGTAGAAATTGATCAAGACACAACCAAAGAGTAATATTATACATATAATATGAAATCAAGTATATATTTTCAAATTATTTTGAAATAAAATGTTATCATAATATAAAGATCTATAAAGATATTAATGACCATTTTTATACCTATTTGGCCTACGGTTTTGTGGTCATTGACCTTATAATGACCATGTTATCTATCATTCTCTATTAGAACATGATAGTTAAAATTATATTCCACATGAGTTTTTTCACGTTCCAATAATGTTCTTCTAATCAGAATCCTAGTTATGTGGTGATCTTAACCTTTTACATTACCTTTTTAAGAGAAATTTTGATTGACCCCTTTTCTAATGTCGTTTTCCCATAAAGAGAAATTTAAAACATCCTTATTTCATTTTTAAAGTAAAATTTAAAATTTTGATGATGAAATTTCTTGAAATTCTTGATTGTATTGGGATTTTAGATTATCAATTGATGGTTCCAACAAATGTCCCTCAAGTTCAATATGATTTCCTAGTATCTCACCTGAGTAAGTACATACCTAATCCTTCATATGTACTAAAATCGGAGGTCATACTATTGTACTATGATATTTATTATAAATGAACAACCAATAGAGATTATGGATCATAGAGATAAGGTTCTATAGAAGAATACCACTCACCTTGTTAAAATATTATGGTGAAACCACCAATTTGAGGAAGCTATGTGGGAACATAAGGATGTGATTAGGTAGAGGTATCCTCATATATTTATATTCAAGTAATTTATTTTTAAAGAAAAATTCATTTTAAGGGGGGTAGATATTGAACCCCAAAATTTTACACTATGTCTCATTTTTTTCTTAGATAACTTACGTTTCACAAAACACTAAGCTTAAATGAATTCCAAATCATATTTTTTTAATTATGATAGTTATCACCTAGCCATTGGAATGGAAGGAAAGAATATGATAATTTAAATTATGAAAAGATAGTTTAAACATGTTTATAAAATTAATTCATTTATTACAAATTAATTATAAATAAATAAATAAAATAACTAAACCTAAAACAATCTTATTTATTAAAAACATTTTTCCCACAATGGAATTTTATATAAATAAATTAGATCAATGAAAATTGGTGTTATATATTAATTAAATATACATGTTTTATATCAAATAATTTTTTTAAATTCATCCATTAATTTTGATAGTTTTATCATAAGAATAAATTCTATTTTAAGCATAAAAAATTATATTTTTTTACAAAGAAATTTGGCTGACTTTTATTAGAAAACCTAATTCAAAACAAACTTTTGACACTTTTAAAAATTATATTTGAAAGAAAAAACATAATTTTTGAAATAGGGATATAAAAATTAACTTAGAGTGAATTGTTTTAATTTTTCTGATATGTTTCGTTTTTCTATGAATAGTGAAAAAATTGCATTATAATTAAAAACTGACTTTTAATATAAATAATTTATATTTTCAAAATACATTATAAATTTATTTTAAGGAATAATTATATCAATTATATATCAACCAATCCAATTCAATTCATTAGAATCATTTTCCCATTGAAATTGGATATAGAAACATTTCATGCTTTTGAACATTTCCCTTTAAAACCCCGCTTTTATATTTTTTAATTGTATTTATTTTTAATCTAATTTTTTCAATTGTGTGTATTTAATTTAGTACAATGTATTAAATATTATTAATCATAAGAGTGAAATTATATTTCATGCTAAATTTTATTTTTTGGTATAAAAAACTTTACCATGATAAAAAAAATTATTTATCGTTGTATAGTTAAAATAATGACATGGGATAAAGTTAAAATGTAAAATCATTACATATATAATAATTATGACATTTAATAGTCTTTTGAGGTATTTATAGACCATAAACAGACTCCAAAACACCACATGACAATCAAATTCTTGGAAATTAATTCCACCTTAATGTGGTTGGATTAAAATATAAAATAATCATTATTTTAATCACTTAAACCCATATATTTTCAAGTATAAATACCACCCCATTTCGTCTCACTAGCCTTGAATATTTTCACATATATCCCCAAAACACTCCTCCTCACCCTCCCTATTTTCGAGTGTTTATTACCTCATTTAAAGAACAAATCCAATGTCCTCAAAGTTCTCTCAAGGAGGTGATATTCAAGATGTAATTGTCTCAAAACACCTCTCTTAATTTCATTAATTCTTCTACTTTCTTCTCACCTAACTCATCCATAAAGTCATGATAACTCCATAATCATGTATGTACTGCCTTTTATGTTTATAATTGAATATATTATATCCATTCCTTTCATTACATCCTCTAATTCAAATAAATGAAACTATTGTTGAAATTATGCAGGTAATCACCTCTATGAATAATATTTTTGTTTTTCTTCCATTATCACCTTCATGGATGGTAATAAAACTATTAATATGGTTAAATAATATTTTAATAGGTATATTATAACCTATTTCTTGTTCTGGAACAAATATATGTACACAATATTATATAAAACAAAACATGTTCGTGGTGGTCGAAAAAACCGTTAACTTAAACTAAACATTTATCATTAACATTTTATCAAAAGAATCATTCTCATATAATAAATAAAAAATTATAATTGGGACCACTTAAAATTGTGTAAGTAAATTAATACCATTTAATTACACTACTAAATATTTAATTCCATTTGACAATAAAATCTATAATTATACACAAATCAATTGATCATGAAAATCGTGAAACGAACTCAACCAAAGCAATAAAAATCATGAAATATTATTAATGAATCGGTGGTAAGATGTAATAAAAATATTATATAAGGTATTATAAACAAGAATATAGTGATTTAATGATTTAATAACATTTTTAAACCATTATATAGTATTTTTAAATACACAGAAATAAATGGAAGTAGGGGTTAAGGGTTTCTCGTCTCCCATTTCACATCTACGAGATATATGCCTTATTCACGAATAATTTCTATTGTGTGATGTATATATACTGAAAATTGATATTAAATATAATTTATATATCAAAATAAATGGTATTAAATGTTTAATTTGATATTTATTGCTTTTATGGGTTATATTATTTGATAGTCTAGTAGTGGTAAATAATTCCATAACCCAATTTCCATCATTTGGCTTAAACTTCTACTTCTTGATTATATCATGTTATGAACATGTGTGGAATTAATTTTGAATATATTATGTTTCATTTATACTTATTTTATTTTTTTATATAGGATACACATATTCCATTCATTTGAAAAATTCTCATTTCTTCAAGATGGTATTTAAAAGATACTTTCTTTTAAAAATTATATTTTTTAAAAATTTCCATAAAAATATATTTTTATTCCATTTCCATATTTTTAAAAATTTATTCCAAAAATGTTTTACTATTATCTTATTATTTTTAATTCATTTTCAATCTTATTTTAATTTATGCAAAATAGTTTGAAATTATTATTTTTGTCATTTTCTAAAGGTGGTTTTTATGACTTGTCCAACAAAAATACAGATGGAATGTTTTTTAACTTATACAACATGAGAGGTATTTCTTACCATTATGACACATTAATGAATTTAATCTTTCATTATAATCATACCAAGATATTTTCAAAGGTATTCTTTTATTTTATAATTTCATATAATTTTAAAAAAATGAGTTTTAAAAAATTAATGGATGTTTTCCTCAAGAATTATTTCAAGTGATTTCCCAAAATTATTTTTCATATCGGATAACATTATTTTATGTTACTTGTTATTTATTGGGGATATTATTCTAGAAAATTATCCTTATTAAATTAATGGTTGTTTCATATTTATTATTTATTGATATTTATGAAACACATTTCTTTTCCAAGGGTTATGTTATGATCAAATGTTTATGAATCATATTTCTTTTCATGGGTTCGGATATAATGAATGGTTATTGTTCCTGGAGAATAGATATGCATGATGTTAATTATGTGATGGCTGGGATAGATATTTCCCTCCAATTCATCAGATATTTATTTTATATATCATTAGATATACATGAATTGAATGGGGATTGAACTCAGTTCATACATGACTGGAATAAGAATTGAAAATAGGTTAGAGAAGGAAATTTATGTCATGATAGTCTTGGGAGTGAACCTAGACTACAATGATGGTTTGGGGCGTGAATCCATCCACTATGATATTATTGGAAAATATACTTGACTAATAAGGAAATTATTTTCTATTCTTAAATGTTTTCCACAATTCTATGTTTTTTTCTAAAGTTATTATTTTATGATTCATGTCTTATGAATTGTTTTTATGATTTATTCTATGACATAAGATTATGGTATTTGATATGTAAGGTATGATTATAAAATTTTATATTCACAATATTATACCCTTAAATTTATTTTATGATTCATATATACCTTTTTATCCCCTATTGATCATCTTCACTCACCCCTTTTATTATGTTTCATTTCCTTAGGATAAAAAGAATTGTATTATGTTTAATATGTCAAAATGGTTCTAGTTATGAAGGAATAAACATAAGATGATGTAGATGTATTATGAACCTATTTATTTTGTTTCCATGTTTCCAAATTCACTAAACTCATACAATTATTGTGTGGGTTTTATATGTACTGAATTTTTATCTATAAATATGTAATATTTATGTACAAAAAGAGGGGGATAGTATTATAACACTGTGATATATTTTAATTTATATTTCTCTTAATTAAATTTGAAGTGTTTGATATATTTCTCTACACACAACAAAAATCCCATACCAACCATGTTATGAAATTAAAATATATACCTAGAATTTATATCATTAATAATATGAATAATCAATTATAAATTTATGATAATTTTGTTAGGAATTATAAATAAAATCTTTTAAAGGTAAAAAGAATATTTTTCATAAAATATTTTTATGTGCACAATTTATTTTTATCTAAATAGTTTAAATTAATCATTATGGATTAATAATTATAATGATATTATTCTATTATACACATTAAAATTAATTAAAAATCATTTATTTGTTATTAATCATGTACTAAGAATAAATTCACTTAATGCTTCAAAACATAAATTTCTTCAAAAATAGTTTTTATTTCATTTTTTGTATGGATATTATAATTAATTTCTACAAATTTTTTACATTTTATTTTAATACATGGATATAATTTGTTTAAATAATAATCTGAAAATTATTTTAGATCTATGTTTCGGGATGTTTTTGGAAGGATCGATTTTTGAGTTAATAGTGAAAAAAGACGATTTCTTTGTAAGACAAAGTCATTTATATTAATTAAATTAAGTAATTTTACCGACCCATTATATTTTGTGTTTGTTTTTAAAAAAACATAGATCCATTTTTTAAATTTTAATCCTATGAATTTTATTTTATTTAACATTTTATTTGATTTTGGTAAAAGTTCATTTGTAAGCTTAGAAATGTTTTTTCTAAAAATTATTTTTCATTATTATTTGAACACTTCTTTTATAATTAACATATATCAATTATATAATGTTAATCTTAGATATGGAATTATTTGTTGAAATTTTTATGTTAAAATTTATTTATTATCTCAGTTTTATTTTCATTCATTTAGAATACAAACCTTGGTGAAAATGATTTCATCATTCTAAAAGGACAAAATCAGTTAATTAAGGTTAAAACTTATGAGGTGGCCATAAAATCTCAACAAAATTTTTATTGTATAATTTTATTTAATGAAATATCGTATTTCATTCAAATTTTAATTTTTTTATTTCAAATTTACCATGAGTAATATGAATATAATATTTAAAATTTAAGATTAATTATAAGTGTGTCACTCCCCTCACTTAGAAAAGAAAACCTCTTTTTATCACTTATCCACACAACTTGATCCCTTAGTATTGATCCATATCAGAACAATACCATTAAAACAATACTCCTCATGACCTAGAGGTCATTGTTTCAACAAAATACCAACTTATAAATCATAAGGTTTATTCCCAGGGACTTTTTCCAAAGAATAGGTATAACTCTTAAGAAAATTATTTCATGTTTATTTCATATTTTCCCTCCTTAAAAAAATTATAAACATGCTGTTATAATAACATAGTTACCTATATTTTACTAAAATTTTATTTAGTGCATAGTACACACATTTTCAATATCATTTTCCATCCTATAGGAACTATAAACATCGCACATCCATTGGAGTTGGCCACCACGTCCATGAAGTGACATGTTTCTGTTTTCATCATCATCTCTCATATATGGTTATATCAATTGATTTAAATTATATAAATATATTTTTTATAAAACATTTATTATTCATTAAATGTAAAATATTATCTAACTTTTTACCCTCTCATTAGTTGGGAAATGATAATGTTGCTCGTGCATATGTGTCGAGTACCACTCTTTGAATTAATATGACTCATTTTTCATTATTGCATAACTAGGATGGTATTAAGGATATATTTAATATATATATATTATATTATATTTATGATATATTTATGAATTTTTAATATTTTATTATTAAGTAACATTCTTTCTTTCCATGTATTGAAAAATGGAAACATTACTCGTCGTTATGTACGGACTGCCGTATCCATGAAATCATGTAATAAATTTTTCATCACCCCCCGATATGGTAGGTTATAAATGTTTATATAATGAAAAAATATTATACTTATGGAATTATTGATAATCGTTATATGAATAAACCATGACCAAGGTGTAATTATTGGAACCATCAAACCGAAACAAGCATTGAAAACAAACTAGTTTTCATCTGAATAATGATTTTAAGGTATATTTTTTAATGGATTAGTAATTGGAAAATATAATAAAATAAAATAAATTAAGATAAGTTTTAATATTTTTATGGTAAATATTTATAAAAAATTTAATTATATTATAAATTAAGATAAGATCATGTGGTAAAAAATTACACACTAGAGGCAAGGGTTCATCATCTCAATATTATTTTATTGAGATATATTTCATGTTATGCACCAATTTGTGTTTATATGCAGTATATGCTACCCATTTGATATAATATATCATGAATATCTTCATATTTATTATATTTAAATTTTGATTTGATGTTATTTCTTTCCTAAAGGTTATGGTTCAAAATTTATAAAAGTGGTAAAGGTTTGTGTTAAATATATTTTTGTTTCGGGATTGTCTATGAAAAATTTAAATTGAAGGAAACTATATTGTCATTATCTTTTAAACCACATAAATCTTCTTATAATATGGTAATTTATGTATTTGTCATGGTATCCTTCCATTTTCATCTATTTATTACCTATAATGATCAAGATTGATTTTTAAGAAAAGTCAGCCTAATATCTACTATTTTAGGTTGGCAATATTTTCCTCTATGACCACGTTCTTCAAAAAAAATTGGATATTTATTTTTATACATAAATCATTAAGAAATTATATTTTTATTACCCTTATCTTTATTTAAAAATTATTAAAAGGATACTTTTCAAATATTTTTCATACGAGTCACTTTCAACTTTTTACAAAAGTGTTAATGGAATGTTTCCTTTTAACTTTTATGGAAAGAATGTATTTTACCAATGTTATGTATTATATTAATAACAAATATTCCTTTACAAGTATACATGGTTTTTCAAAGAAAAATATATTAAAATGTTTTTTATAAATTTTTTATTTTAAATGTTATCAAAATAAAAGGATATTTTCTCATGTTTTTAAAGAATGTTTATAAATATTTTATAAAAGATAGTTTTCATCTAGGTCAGCATCATTTAAAGATTGTTATTATTTTCTAAGGATAGGATCTTAGAATACCACAACTTTTTTTTACTTGTATTTAAAATGATGAATATGCTATAATGAATGTTTTTATGAACTTTTGAAAAACTTTTGTATGTTTTCACTATGCCATTTATATGCCCAAAATTATATATCACTCAAATTAATTGGGAAATTATTAATATCTCATTAAATAAATTTTCTTAGACTGAGGAGGGAAGCCCGTTTAGAAAGGAACTATGTTTACTATGATAGTATTAGATGTGATCCTTTACAAAGGAAATTATCAAATATGTAGTGAACCCAATCCACTATGGTTATATTTCCACTTTGATAGTTTGGGAAGTGATCCTTCAAAAAGAAAAGTATTTTTTTTATATGTATGGAAAAAAATACCTATTCTTATGATATATTATCATAACTCATGATTGATTATTAATTATTCCACACTCTTAGGACTTATTCTATTTTTTATAAAAACTACTTATTTCAGGACTCATGATAAATGATATTTGAATAAATGGGTATTGATTTCATATGTTATTATAACATTATAATGAATTTAGGCTTATCTTATGATAAATTGTTATCATTGATTTATGTCTCCTAAGTTTACCTTTACTGAGAATCTAAGCTCACTCTTTATAATGTTTCTATTTCCCCATGTTATGAATAAAGGTTGTAAATAGAGTATTTATAAGAAGGTTTCTAATTTAGAAAATATTTATAGAATATGTTGAATATATTTCAGGAAAACAAGTGATTATATATTTACTACAAAAATATGCTTAACATTTGTGGTTATATGGAAATTCTTTTTGATAGAATCCTTGCATATGTAACTAAAATGATGTAATATTTATATATATAATATTGGTTTCACATAAGACCACCCATAACTAGTTATATATAATGAATTCATCATATTAAAGAATTAATAATCTATAAAATACATAATAAATATTCTATAGTAATCAGAATTCATCCACATAAAAATGAAATATATTCTGATTATCAATATTCTCCTAATTAATAAATTGAATGTGTATCTATGTAAGAATATTTTAATGTAACATCATATATAGTTAATTAAATAATTTACCCAATCATAAAAGGGAATCATTTGATCATAGTTAAACTAATGAAAGAAGTTTGATGGAATTATCAAGTGATATCAATGGTGTAACATAAGAAATTTTAAGGTTTTTGACAAAGATGACAAAAACTACCTAAGAAGAACACTATAAAAATAATCAAATTAGAAAGTATCAATAATTATATTGGTTGATAACATAATTTTAATCCCCCAGAATAAAAATAATATGACAGTACATAGAATGATATCCATAAAACATAACTCTAAAAGAGGTAAGCATATTTTATTATAAAGAGTAAAAAAAAAATAAAATGCTAAAAGTTGTTTTATAAAACAATTTTAAACATACATTAAAATGGGGAATTTAAGAGTCAATTTCGAAGGTCATTTTCAAATATGAGGTGTAACCATCTGAAAATTTTTAATTTCTAAAATATTTTAAAAACATCTATCATTGAAAATCCCTAATGGGAAAAAATTTATTGGAAAAAAATAAATGATCATGAAAGGGGAAACATTTTTATTACATTAAAGTTTTTTTCCGAAAACCCAAATAATAAAAAGGTTGTAAAAAATCAATTTAAAAATATTAAATGTTGAAAATGATGAAAATATAATGTAATACATAATTATGTTTTCAAATAAGTTCGATAACATTAGTGAGAAGGTAAAATATGGACATGGAATAGATGAGCTATTATAGACGATGTGAATTATTCTTAACATAGTTAAATATATGTGGAGAAAGAAAACACACAAGGTAATAAGTTTTTAATAAATTTTTTTTACCTAGAGATAAAATAAATAATCCACTATGTAATAAAAAAATGGAAAAAATTTAGAAAAAACTAAAGATTAAATCTTAATTTGAAAAATCATAACTCAATGAAAACATATTGGGTTATTAAAAACCCTTATAGATTTGGTAAAACTTTAATAAAAATATGATTGAGGAAAAAACTTGATTAAGATTTATACATCCCATGAGTTACATGAGAAATATAGTAACAGGAAATAATGGAAAGTTAGTTAAAATAACTCCATATTATAGTAAACATGGTGAAGATAATATAATTGTAAGGACGCAACATTAATCATCACATAATATTGTGTATTTAGACTAGAATTAACTTAATTTAATACCCATAGATATTTTAGGTATATTTTTAGATAATTATTTCATAAATATTACATAAGAAAAGAATATTTTACAAAGTGTACACCTCTGATAAGTATCCATTTTTCTCAATATAGAACTTCTAATATTAAACATGATTGTTTCATATAAATATTCATGACGTTCAACTTGAATTATTATTTTCCATTACCCATTCGTAAAACTTGTGAGAAACATTTTCAAAAATGGTATGATAATGAAAATTACACTAAAGGACATCGAAGAAATAATTCCATTATTCAGGGAAAAACATGGAAATAAATATAATACTTACCTTTATCACATTATTCTTTGATCTTATGAAATAAATCATTTCCACATGACAAACACAAATTTTTTAGTAAAAGGAAACATTTAAAACCCATATAATTCATAAAACAATATTTAGGAAACATGGGGAATCATTTTCATATCACTTTTTCAAATTGATTGACCCTTATGGGGTAACATAGAATAACAATTATAATTATACATTGAATAACCATCACAATATATTCCCATAATATATTTGGAGAAACTAAATCAGTTACCTCTCTACCAAATTTAGAATTACCACCATAGTTTATTCTCATAATCAATTATGAATAACTTAATGAATTAACTCCATCCCATATTAGGAATAACCATTACAGTATATTCATGTAATCTCTTTTGGAGAAAACCTAATCGGTTAAATTCTTATATTTATCCAATTCATTGGAGAGATATATCAATATCATCCATTATCATTTTATTATGGAATGAACTATAATTATAAAAAAATCCCAAGAACCATAATAGAATATAAATAACCATTCTTCATAAAAATATTCTTTTCACCTCTAGGAAAACATTTTCTCATACTGATATATCTCTTTCTCTTTTGACACTTTTTTTGAACAAAAACCTCATAAAAAACATGGTAAAAAAGGTTTTTATTAGAATAAAAATGACATATTATAAAGTAATCCAAATGTCAAATAATAATTAGGGTAGTAAGAAATGTCATCATTATTGTATACATTAAAATAGAACATCATTTTTTTCTTTTATAAAGAAAATAAAAATATTACATAAAAATAATTATTTTTAAGACATTTGAAAGAAATAAATAATAAAACAAAGTGAACATTATAATTCACTTTCTCTATATAAATATATCAAAAAAATAATTTTCATAATATGGACATAGAAGAAAAAGAGTTTAAAGGGAATATTTAAAAGAAGGTTTTTAAAAGAAAATCTCTCACCTTGAGTCTAACTCATCTAATAACATATCTATATTCTTGAATAATAAAATTAGGTTAATTATTTACTTTCATGAGAACCTGTTTCAGGTTTATTATTCCTTATATTTTATCTCTTACCATGCTATATTACACAATTTAATTAATTTAATTCACATTGAATGTTTTGACGATGTTCTATATATTCAAAATGCATTTGATAAGATGAATATGGTCAAAGAGGACATTATTAAATCATATCTAAAATAAAAATAATGAAATTATTATAATTTTTACTTAAATAATTTTTTTTGAACTAATCATAAATAATGGTTTGTAAAAATGGACTATGTTACAATCATGGAGATGATATGTTGTATGCACAAAAAAATAGTTTCCATTTTTCAATGATCATTATAGATATAAGGTAGGTATCATTTTAAATTTATATATTCTTAATAATATCATATATATAATATAACTTCTCTAAATATAATTTTATATATCATTCATGTGATGTGGTGATGAAAACTGAATCTCATTACTTCATGGAGGTTGTAGTCCACACGTATGCATGAACAACATTATAATTTTTCAATGAACGAAAAGGTAAGAAGAAAAATGATATATTATATTTTAAGAATGATGAATATTTCATTAATATTTTACATAATAATTAATTCTGTCATTATAATCTTCTTGTGATATATGAATATCGAAAATGAATTACATCGGTTCACGCTGTGGTACTCTAGTGTACACAAGAATGAGGGTTGGGTTTCCCATTTGACTGAAGAGGAGATGTAAATAGGTTATTCCATTAATAGAATTATTTATAAGTATATTGAGTATAATGGTGTTATTATTTAATTATTGTTGAATAATATTTTAATGATGTGGAATATAAAATAAAACAAAAACTTTTTGGTTAGAACGATATCACTTCTCTAGACAACCTCTAAATGTTTACACCAAAAGCATTGCTTGGTTGGTTTTCTAATCATACCAAATCCTATAGAATTTGAGAAGTTATATAATTAAGTTACTAAATTTAGTATTTCCATATCCAAATGGAGCATGAGTTGTGATGAAATGAGAGGAAGAGGTTCCCTTTTATTAGAGAGGGGAGAGGCGCTATTGGAATTTCCTAAGATATTAATTTAATATAAACTATGTTTTATGTCCAAATGGACGGAATTTGATAATATTATTATATAATATTATTATGAGTATAAATAATCTCAAAAATTAAAATTTGGATATATTCGGACCACATTTTTACCCTTATCTATTGTTTTAACCCTTGGTTAACCTTTTTGGGAGTTACCGTAATATTAATGTTTTCCTCCATTTAAGGGTTAATAATGTTACTATAAAATGATAAAAACCCAATAAATGAACCATGTTTTATTTTATTAATCATATTACCTTAATGTTTTGGATGATAATATTTTTATTAACTTTAAATCATTTAATTAATGTTTATTTATTATAAAATATCATTAATGTGAATTTTTGAACAATGCATTTATTTTGACATTAAAAACATCAATACAAAAAAGTAATTTGAATGAAAAGAATACAAAACTCTTTAATATGTCATATTTATACATAAAATTCAAGGTTCGGAATATTTTTTCAAATTATACTACATTTAATATTGCTAATATCATATATTTAATCTTTCAATTAATTGAATAATTATTTTGTCATTGTTATGTAATAATTTAAGATACATATTTATTTAATAAAAAATTAAAAAAAATTGTATAATGGGGAAGAGAAATAATTTATATTTCAAAATAATATTTATGAAACAAAATATTTTCCAGTTATCCCTATTTTAAAATTACTATAGTTGATAAAAAAGAGTGTGACATTTTTCACTTATCCATAAATAAATTATTATAAATGTTCTAATCACATATGAATTTAAAGAAGGTAATATATTATAAAATTGGATTAAAATATACAAATAATTATAATAAAATATAATTTATCCAACTATTAAGGCCAATTTCTAGTCCTTATCATTTTATTTTTTACTTTAAATACCTCATTCACTCTTAACGGTAGTAACAAAAATTACTAAGGTTACTTTTTATATAGACAAAAAATAAAAGGAAAGTATTTTCATTTTTTCACAATGATTCCAAATATGGAATCCATTTTTTAAAATTTAAAGCACAGAAGTGGTATAATTTAATTAAAAATTAATCTGGGAAAATCCAATCAAAAACATTATTTAAGAAAAATGCTTTTTTTACGTATAAAATATTTTTATATTAAATTCTGGTATAATGTTCATTTAAAACCCCATAATTTGATAATTTTAAATAAAAATGAAGTATTTAAATTTTAAAAATAATTAAAAAAATAATTTTACTTTGTAAATAAAAAAATATAATTTTTTTTAAAAACATTATTTTTTACTATTCATTGAAAAATCAATTATTTAGAGAATTCTAAAACAAATAATCTAATTATAAACTATGAATTAAAATTTTAATTTAATTTTATTAAAGAAATTTTTTAAATGTTCAGGATATTAATTATAATATTTACTCATAGTAATAAATAAAAATCATTTTTGAGGCATAAAATGACATTTCAAACAATTTAGTGCTTGTTTTTAATGAATTTATAAATAAAATTTCATTTATTAGAAACATTAAATATATTTCATAATTCAGTTAATCTTATTTGTACCATATAATTCAATGCATGTTTTATAATAGTCTTATTAAAATAATAATATTTCTTTTTTCATTTACGCTCGATGTGGCATATTTTTTACACTATCCAACATAGTAATTATTTTAAAATATTGAAAAAAAAATTATTCCCCACCCATTTAATAAATTAAGTCCTCAAAATTTGAACTCGAAATTAATAATCAATGTATTAATATTTTAAAATAACTTTTTTGATATCCCTCATCGAAAAAAAGGGTTAATAAATATTATTATAAAAAGAAATAAAGGAAAGTATAAAGGTCCTTTAGAATAACACATAATAAGGTTTCCAAATAAGAGAATATAAGTGGGTAGTGGAATTATGGACATGGAAGAGAAACTTATTTCCCAATAATTAATATACATTGATAGAGAACATGTTCATGAAAAATCTAACCATCACAAAATTGTAAAATATTCATGGGGTAAAAGACAATTTATTTATCAAAAATAATTATAAACAGATATCATTTTTTATTCAAGATCCTTTTTTTCCTAGAGTTCAGGAATTAATTTATTATATATTATAAGAAAAAAAATGTAAATATACTTTCTTTAAAAGTATAATTTAATCTATTAATCTCATATTTTTCTCAAAATGATGAGTATTCAAGATGATGTTTTTATGCCTGGAGAATTAAAATTAATTTCTATCGAATCACTTAATAGAGAAGTGAATTAAAATATATTCCTCATATATTTATATTTTAACCAAAACCAAAATAGTTAGGATAATTTTTGATAATTTCCATAATTATTAATCCTTTAAATGAATAAATACTACTTCTGTATCCAAAATTAAATAGTAATACCCAAACATTAACTTAGATCATTCAATAAATAACTTGAAATAAAATTCCGCAAAATATTTTAGAGTGCGATTGAATCCAAATTTGTTTCTATTAAATTTTGTTCCAAGAGATATTTAACATTTATCCCCAAATAATTTCAATGAATCTTAAATTATAATACCAAACTTTATATGCCCTAATAATATAATCTCCAAAATAAGAAAATTATTTCCATAAATTAAATAAATCACCATAAAGACATGTTAAAATAATATTTTCTTCCAAAATATAATTCCACATTTATTCCTCAAGTAAAATCCCATAATTTTATTCTTACCAAAATAATATAAGATTCCAAAAATATTGAATTTCCACCGAAATTAAATTAATCACATAATCACCAAATAACTTTTCAATCACATGTTAATCAATATGGTATTGAATATGTATATCAAATCAACATAATCATTATTGTTAAAATAATTTATGTGGGAAAACAATTTCATACTAATTTGAGCATCATGTAGGCCTTTGGTAGGAGTTGAACCCCTATCTCCCTTCAACTGTTGGTTAAATCCCCATGGCCTTACCAGATAAGACAGGATGTCTCCCGACATGTTAGTTGTCGTTTTCTAAAAATATATCAATATAATTATAATTAAATTCCCAAAAATATAATTAAAATCATCAGGAATATATTTAATCAAAAATAATTATATAAACCATAAATTTTATCAAAATATTTATATTTTTTCTAAAAAATTTAAAGGTATTCTTCCTCAAATAACTTTTTCAAAAATTAAACATTAGGGTTACATATACCTAAAATATCTATCAAAGATCAATAAATTTATCCAAGATACTCCCATATTATAAAAAAACAAAATAATTATTATTATTTTAGACTTATGATCATCTTTTAATAATAATTCTTCAATACCTCTACGTTGATACCTCAATCATTCAATCTTGATCATTTTTCATTGACCATGATTTTCAATCTTATTCCATAACACCTATTTCATACAATTAAATGTATTAATCACATCCTAATATTAATCAATATCAAAAAATAAGTAAAAATATAATCGATAAATTTCATATTTCATTCATTATTTTCTCATATTCAACTATAATGGAATTAGTCATCATTAAGTCATCTTATATACAATATTTGGATCCCCTTCATTAGCCTTCCCTTTAGAACATCAATTTTCATAATTCCCATACTCCCCAAATTTAAAAAATTCAATATATTCTATTGGAATAACATTATTCCTCTTAATACTATTAATAGAGCGATTCCTTTTTTTCATTTTCACATTATTGATTTATGACCTCCTTTACCATATAAAAACCACATTCCCATTCATTGAAGACATTTTATGAGGATATTTTTTCCACATTAATGACACATATATCATTGAATATTTTTAACTTTATGACCTTTATCCCCAAAACATCCATATATATATATTCATTTATATCTTATTTTATGAGTCAAAAAACTCTCCTAGGGTTTTTTTATTTATCATAACTTGTAATATATAGTTAATAATAACTATAAGAGATGTCTTTATGACTCAAATTTTTATCAATTTTTATCTCAGACAACCACCATATTTTCCTCTGTATCTATTGTTAATTTTTTTCCTACTCTATAAATCTATTTACTAAAACAAAAAAGGTTTTTGTGAGAATATTTTTAGACCCATGTTGTGTTTTAATTGTATTTTTTATCAATATATTAAATAGGTTTGATGTTGAGAAATGGTGGATTTTTTCTTTTGGAATGAATCTATCAGACTGATTAGGAAGTTACACCATACATTCTAGATCTGATGAAAAAATAAAGGGAAATGTGGTTTTTGAAATAGATATCTAGACATAGATGATCAAACATAGGTTTTGTTGAAAGAAAGTTTAATGATGCTTTTATGATCTCTAAAAGTTTCACAAATCATGAAGCATTCATGCTATAATATGGAGTGAGTGAATGAAAATAGAAGTGTGAATTTTTATATTTTTTAAAACTAAAGTTTTGTACAAATTCCTCATCAGAACATGGAATGCACTAGATTCAAGAGTTGTTAGAAATTCGGAAACAAATATATACTATGTTAGAAAGATTTACAAAGTCCTAATCAGGACAATCCATCAGTATGACATAGTTGTCGATACATCATATGGGATGATAAATCGGATGATCCCAAAAGATAGGTACACTAGTATGATTTAGATGCTGATATATAAGACATAGTGTTCTAAATAGTGATACATTAGACTGCTGCTGACACTAATCCATACATAGAGTTGATGAAATTTGTATATCAGACGAGTATTGACACTGATTTATTTTATCAGAGAAAACACTGAGAGTGATTTCATATTTTTAATCCCAATCAATCAATCAGAATGAGAAATTTTTTGAAGAGTTCTATAAAAATTAATTAGTGATTGAAAAAGTGAGAAGTATTGAGTTTCTACTAAATTGGTTACAGGTGGCTTAAATAAAAAGATGCTATAACAATGTAGTCAACCATTTTCAATTGAATCAAAGCATTGGAGTAAGAAATCATTTTATTATTTTTATTATTATAGGGGTTAAGATCCAATTTATGATTGGTTATGATTCAATTGATTCAATAGAAAAGGCTGTTGAGCCTGAAGTTGTGATGTTATGATTCATTAGATGATATTTTCTTAATAAATTCCATCAAATACAGGTTCTATAAGAAAGTCTATAAGACTTACTTTAATGTAGAAAGAAAAATCAGAGTCACTAAATAATGAAATATTATACTCTACTAATTGGACTAAAGAATGTTTTGTAAACACAAAGAAGAATGAATTTGTGAGAAGATTCGAGAAAATTCCAGAACCACCCGGAAGTGTTAAGAAGAGTAGAATAGTCAAATTTCATGCCAAATGAAGATGAAACTTGGAGATATAATGATTTGGTTGATAAGGAATAATAATTGGATTTCATGCCTTTTATATTCAAGTATTACTATAAATAGATAGAAAAATACATTTATACTTTGAAACTATTCATGAGTATAGAAATATGAATATATGACATTTATTATGATAGGTATTGAGATCCCAACCCAAATTTTGTTTCAGGTTGAAGTTGGGATCACTAGATAGGCTCCAATCGGATCAATTACACTAGATAAAGGTCCCCTGGAGTGAGTTCCATTGGAACAAGAACCAATGAAGTGAGATCCATTGGAGTGATATCTTCCAGGGTGATTTCCATCAGAGAAAAGTCCCATATGATGGAGTTGTATCAGATTAAGAAGTTTTGATTTTACAATTGAGTTTTTTACTCAGTTTGAGTTCGAAGGGAAGAAGCAGAATCACACATAGTCCAATCCAATGAACTCCATCTGATAGTGGTTACCATACTAAGATGAATCAAAATAAATTTTTTCATGTATCTTTTCTGGATATAATTTCATAAAATATTTAGTTTGATCATAATAATATTTGTTTTTGATTGAAAAGAAGTTTCAATAAAAACAATTTCTTAAGATTATTGTTGATGTTATTTGGGATTGTATAAAGGACAAGTTTATCTTTATTACTTATAGAGTAAGTGAATAACTTTCTAAAGTTTATCAAAAAAGAAGTAAATATTTAATCCTGTAGTTATGCATTCTTACCACTTACTAAAAAGGATTGTTTTCTAGGGGCTATAATAATATGTGGGGAAAGTGGATATGAAAAGGATAGTTGGGGCTATAACCAACTACAGTATAAAATTTGGCAACTGGGTTGTATAACTATTTTATTATTATGTCTTTTTATTCTAAAAAGATGTTAATATAATAATCCATATTTGTGGGACTATCAAATAAGGAAAGGAGTATTTATTTTTACCAAACCTTGTAAATTTTTTATGTTTCTACATCTTTATATTTATTATATTTAAAATATGTGGTTGAGATGTTTTTGAGCACATAATAACTCTAAAAAGTTTTAGATAGTGTAAAATATTTATAAATAAGTTAAGAAACATTCTCATAAAAAGAAAAAGGAACCACTGATTCACCAACATATCCTAGTTTGAGGAATATGATGTTATCTTATATTATATAACTTGTATATGAAGTTAGAGATGCATAAAAGTGGATTTTACTCCATGTAATGAATTTTTTATGAAAGTTTCCTATAAGAGGAGTTTATAAGATGATAAAAAATCTTAGAATGATTTTTTATGGCTCTTACTGATAATTTTTATTCAAATATTATTGGATATTCAATAACTAATAAAATGTTGTATAAGTTGATAAGTATCTATGAATGAAAGGATAATGTTGTAGAATCCAAGTGGAAAATTTGGAGAAGTAGATTTGAAGATGTCAAAATAGCTAATGAAGAATGTATTTATTATTACATTATAAGAGTTAATAATATTCTGAGAAATATTAGAGATTCTGGTGAGAAGCTGTAATATTCTACAATTATTACTAAACCAATGAAAAACATGTCATATAGATTTATGGACAAAGTTTTATATTTTTAAGATCATGAATATTTATCTTTTGAGAAACATTAGAATACTTTTATGGCCTATGAAATGATAAAATATCCCATTTTAATGAAAAAGGATTATAGATAAATGGCTATAAAATATTTTTCTAAAAGTGAAAAACAAAGATAAATAAGTTTAGAAGAATCAAGTGATTTATTTGAAGAGAAATAATTTAAGGATTTCCATAAAATCATTTCCCTCTTTCTAGGAAATACAATCAGGGTAGATAGAATGGAAAAGGTAAAAAATATCTCAAATATTGGAAATATGAAGGGAAATGAATTTTTTTACAAAATTATTCTAGGAAGAAAATTGAAAATTTTTAGTCTAAAGATGAGGATAAGAAGTTACAAAATAAGTGGAAGAAGCATGAGGAAAGAGTTCCTTCTGAAGAATAGAAGAAAAGATATCTGAGTAGAGGAAGGAAGGATGATTCTTCATCCAGTGATGAATCTGATCATCAAATAAACTTTCTTGATAATGTTATAATTGGAAATAACTAATCAAGTAGTGAACATGATAGTGAAGAATTTATAGATTTTGAGTCGATTCTTGAAAAAAATGGAAAAAGGGATTGAGAAGAATACTCAAATCAAGAAATAAAGAAACAAGTCGATGAAATATTTTAAAATTATATCTTCTGATAATGATGATGGGATCAAGAAAGAAGAACCTAAATATAACTTAATTAGATCATAGAAGATAAAGATTAGTTATCTGGAAAGAAAACAGAATTTTTTTTATTAAAGATCAACTAGAGATGAGATGATTAACAATGTTGAATCTACTAATGTTGAAGAATGTAAGCTGTTAATAATAGATGAATATGAAAAGGTGATGGATGTTCTGAAAAATATTGTTGAAAATAAAGAATAAGTGTTGTTTAAAATACAATCAATACATCTTACAACACAAATTGAGATAAGGAATATGAGAGATGACTTTACCAAAGAAGTAGATGTTGAATTTGAAACATCTAAAGGTGGTGAAATAATGGTCTACATAAAATTTTTTTAGACAACATCTTTCACCAAGAATGAGACGAATTAATCATGAAAGTATATCCACAAGAAAATTATTCCATGATTAATGAATAAAGACAACAACAAAGGTCTAAAAAGTTTTATTATCCGTTTCAAAGATTATGATTCAGATGTAACTATTAGTGTTGTGAAATTTAGGATATGTAGCTTATTTATGTTGGTATAAAATGTATCTACTAAAAAAAGGAATGAATTAAGGGGTGTTATAATGAGTATAGAAGATCAATTTTTTTGGAACTGGGAAGGAAATTCTAGAAGGTGCTGAATGTTGAAGCCCCAAGAAAGAAAAATGAAATATTTGAGAGAGTTGAGTACTTTAATAAAGTTTAGAAATAAAAAAATGTTATGAAAGAAAGAAAGAGTTCTTACTTATTTTACCATAACATGTTTCCTTGGCTACAAAGTTAGAATTGACAAAAAGAATTTGGTGAAACAAATGGAATGAAATTTTTTTTCTGATGATGAGAAAAAAGTTGATAGAAATACATCAATAGATTTTAGTTTGATGTTATGGAAAAGGTGAAAGAGATGTGAGAAATATGGGATAATTACATATAGTTTTATGGCTGTCTTACTAGCCCATGAATAAGGAAAGAATAAGTTGCTACAAACTCATTATAAAAAAACGGTTACAAAAGTTAAAGAGAAGATTATAGCTTCATATGAAGATTCTATAGATGATAAGAAAATTGTTACAAAAAAATGAGATGGATGAATAGAATAAATAAATAACATCCAATGAAATGTCCTATAAGAAGAATAAAAATTCAAGGTTAATTGAGGAATCTTATTTTGAATGTTTCTTTGAAGAAACAACTTAGGTTCCCCCTTATTTCAAAAAATATTTGTATATTTGTACTAACATTCAAGGAATTATATCTTTTGATTTATTGAAATAGATATTGAGTCTATTAATCTTCTTTCAAAATAAACAATGAGGTTACAAAATATTAGTTTTTAAAGGTAGTGTTTATAAACAAGAACATTTTGATATATTTGGTGAGATGGGGGCAGGTGGTTTTTATCGTTACAAATTTTATTAGTATAAGGCCTTGGCCTTAAACCTTACTTAATCTTGAGTTATTACAAGATTAAACATTGAGGATCTTTTAGGATTTATATTTTTAGAGAATTAGATCATAAAACTTGCATTACATTCCACATTTAAACAAAGTGGTTACATAAAGATAGTATTCATTTTTCCAATCAACAGAACATATTTAAAATAAAAATGGATTATTTCTTGACACTTCATCGACACTATCATCATATCAAGAACCTTTCCCTTGACCTATGAAAAACATTTCAAAAAAAACATGGGATGAGCATAAAAAGCTCAGTATGGGTTATAAAAAATATGGAAAGGAAACATAAGTTCATATATACATAATAATTAAATCATATTTTACCAATAAAACATAAGCACTTTAACATACCTCATCAAATCATGAATAAATCATCGAAATCATAAGACATAAAGGTAACTTGAGGTATTCATAACATTCTTACGTAGGCAGTAACCCTCTTGGTTACGTTTGGAATACCCATCATAGTATATTCCCTAAATCTCTTCGGAGAAACCTTAACGTTTCACTCCTTGACATTACCCAATGCATTGGAGAGCTATATCGGGCTCACCCGCCCTTAGTTTATCACAGAACCACCCGTCTTCATAATAATGCCCAAGAACCTCAACATAGTCGTATCACATAAAACATGCATAAAGGAAACATAACATTTCCACCTTTCAATCACAAGATATCAATACAACACATTGATATAAAAAAATTATGAAAACCATTTTCAATACCAAAATAAAAGAAAAGTAAAACATGGTATTTATTTTTCTATAAAAAATGGTATGGCTTGTAGAGGAAGACGAAACTCAAATAATGGTCATGGTGGCAGAGAAGTCGTTGTCGCCGCATACGTACGACAAAAACATTCCCTTTTGTCATTTAGTAAATTTTTCGTATAAAAAAGATTCATTTTGAATAAACATAAAAGTCAAAGGGGTTTATACACCGTATAAAAGAAGGTTGTGTATAAAATAGAAAATGCCTTAATGAAAGGAGATTGAGATGAAGTCTCATACCTTGGGTCCGACTTGACTCGATCATTCTTTAATGTCCTAAATAATAAACATGAGTTAATTTCTACTTGCTTAAGAACCTTTTTCAAGTTCACTATTCCTTTTATATCACTTATTACCATGTCATGAACACTATGTAATTATTTTAGTTAATAACAGTCGTTTTAACGATCATTGGTACTTGAGTCAAAATATGCTCTTTATAATTACAAGTTGTTCATGTATCCATTATATCCAGAATGGTATTCATGATGTAGATATCATATATGTCATATATATCCAGTACATTCATGCATTTATAATATTATATAACATTTAGAGGTAAGAAATTAAATGCACCGTTCAAGGAGACGGTAAGCCATACGTACGCATGAACGCTACTTTCATTTCTACTTCGTATTTTATAGAATGGAATCATAATGATATAAAGGTATATTATAATTCCAGTGTAATATCATATGTAATATCATAACTCCATCCTTTATACATCCCACATATGGTATTAACGAATCAAATCACTTTGAGGGGGCGGTAGTCCGCACTTCCTTAAATGAAGATATCGCGTTTACCCATAATGGAAACCATAAAGGTATTTCCAAAATGAAAAATACAGAAGCTTAAGGAAAATATAAACAAATTATATATCATATATAAATATAGTGGAATCTTAATGGCCACCTTTGAAGGTGTTAAAAGAATGTTGAACAATCATCGTTTCGGGAGGCATAAATTCGCCATCCACGGAAACAGTATGTTCTTTAACCATTAGATGTAGGTGTGTGTAAGTGTAGCTCAAATACATCTTATAAAAACATCCTAGTATATTGAAGATACTGGAGTTAATACAAAAGAAATGAATAAAAAGAGTTTAGGGGTTGGAGAAGCAAAATAAAACAAAAGGACTCAAGTGAAGACATTACCTTAAAATCGGGTAACTCCCTTTGGTTTGGGCTCAAAGGATTCCTGGGGAAGACTTCTGCCCAAAGTGAGGCTTCAAGGAGTAATATAGGGATGTGGAGAGACAAAATGGGTAGGGTTTGGCTGATAGAAAGGCTTTGGAAGTGTGGGTAAGGAGGTAGAGGTGGGGGCCTTTTATAAGAGGAGAGGAGGGGCACTCTTGGAAATTAAAGAAATGTTAATTTATTTTAAAATGAGTTTCAGATTCAAAAGGTCCCACATTGATATAATTAGAGGTTTAGGTGATAAGGGTTCGAAATCCACCCATCCAATAGGTTTTGTACATGTGTAGGTTATATATTTTACATTTTCTTTTCATTTTATTTTAATCATTTATTAATGAGGTAATCGCTGCATCATCATGATGTCATAAATAATTTAATTTATTTAAACTCTAAAAATTATAAAAAAATACTATGATTTAGGAAATAAAATTAGATTTCCAATGAATTTTTATAATAAAAAATATGACTTGTATAACCCCATGTAAAAATTGTTTTAGTAAAATAACTCATGTTTGTGTCATTTTTACTTTAACATTAAATAAAAAGATATTAGTGTCATTTTCCTACTAAAGTGGCTCCATGGGGTCCCCAAGTTGACCGATGGATTGTATGTGTCGGCCATGACACATCCAATAAGGGTAGGACATGTGTCTAGGTCATTTCATATTATTAAAACATTATTTTTACCTTAAACTACACCAATAACCACTAATCTCGATTAAAAACATAAAAGTTACTATTCACCAAAAAATTATTTTAATCCCATTAAACCAAATTTTACTTCATAATTACAACCATGTATGTCGGATTTTTGAAATTCAAAACACAGAGGTGGTAAAATTTCATTTAAACGAAAAATCAGTTTTTTAAGTACCACTTAGTGGTTTCACTATTCATCAAAATTTGAAGTTTTTCAGAAAAATACCAAAACATCACCCAAGATATATTTGATATTCTGAATTCAAAAATGTTGTCTATTTTAAAAAATTCAAAACATATAAGTTGCATTAATTAATTTAATAATTAATTCCTGCTATCAGAGCAAATAGCGTGTTTTTATGAAACAATAAGTATCAAAATATTGACACCAGTTTAAGTCCAATTTCAAAGTGAAATTGATTCCAATGACCACCATTGGATTAAATGGTAAAAATATATTCTAATTTCACTTTAAAACTAATTCAAAGATAATCTAATCATATAAATAAATTAGATTAAAAAGAGGTTTTGAATTAAAATACAACATTTTTCACAATTCATTAAAAAATGAACTTTATTGGAAAAATACAAAAAATTCACAAAAAGTAAATTTTGATGTCCCTATCATAAAGAATATGTTTATATTGACAAACATAGCTTATAAAATTGTCAAAATATATATTTTAAAATGGTTTTCCATTTAAAGGCAGTAAAACAATCTTTTAAAAATATTAGTGTGTTCCATGCTTATGATTGGATTTATTTTCATTTTAAGCCTCTCAAACACTATCTAATTCATTAATAGACATAGATAACAATATCTATTATTCATTACTTACTTGGGATGTTACATCCTTCCCCCCTTTAGAAAATTATTTCCCCGCAATTTATTTACTTATCGAATAAATGAGGGTACTTATCCCTCATTGCATTATCAGATTCCCATGTTGCCTCTTCCATCATGTGGGTTTTCCACAAAACCTTTACCTCATTAATCACCTTATTCCATAACACTTGCTCCCTGTGGTCAAGAGTCTGGACCGGTTGTTCCTCATATGATAGGTTCTCTTCCAGCTGAACTACCTCTGGACTCAAAACATGAGATTGATCTGGCATGTACTTTCTCAGCATCGAAACATGAAAAACATTGTGTACCTGAGATAAACTTGGAGGTAAAGCCACCCAGTATGCAACTAATCCAATCTCTCAAGAATTTCATATGGTCCAATGAACCTTGGACTCAGCTTTCCTTTCATACCAAATCGCATCACACTTTTCCATGGTGAGACTTTGAGAAAAACATGATCACCTACCTAAAAAGAGAGATCCTTCCTCATATTGTCCGCATAACTCTTCTGCCTGCTCTGAGCTGTTCTCATGTGTTTCTGTATTAGCTGAACTTTTTCTGCCATCTCTTCTACCAATTCTGGTCCCATCAAATTCCTTTACCCCACTTCATCCCAGAAAGCTGGAGTTCGACACTGCTTCCCATATAATGCCTCAAATGGTGCCATCTGTATACTGGAATGAAAACAGTTATTATAAGAAAACTCAACCAAAGAAAGATGTTGGTCCCAACTTCCCTGATAATCCATCGAACAAGCACGTATCATATCTTCCATGGTCTGAATTGTTCGTTCTGACTGCCCATCTGATTGAGGATGAAAATCTGTACTAAAATTTAATTCAGTACCCAACGACTCTTGAAGGCCTTTCCAAAAGTTAGAAGTGAACTTGGGATCACGGTCATATACAATGGAGAGAGGAACTCCATGTAACCTGACTATCTCTTTAAGATACAAACGGAAAAGTTGATCTAGAGAGAAAGTATCTCGTATAGAAAGGAAATGAGCAGATTTAGTCAAACGATCAACAATAACCCAGATTGCATTATTACCTCGAGATGTCTTCGGTAATCCCACAAAAAAGTCCATGGATATATTCTCCCATTTCCACTCTGGCACTGGTAAAGGCCGAAGCATCCCTTTTGGTAACTGCCTCTCTACTTTAACCTGTTGACAAGTCAAACACTTCACAGTAAAATCAGCAATATCTCTTTTCATTCCATCCCACCAGTAATACTCCCGCAGATCTCTATACATCTTAGTACTGCTAGGATGAACTGAAAACGGAGAACTATGAGCTTCACATAACAACTCTCTCTTCAACTGTGAATCACAAGGCACATACAATCTCTTCCCAAATCTCAAAACACAATCATTATCAATGTTGAATTCAGGAAACTTACCCTTCTGAACTAGCTCTACCCTTTTATACAACTCACTGTCTTGCTTCTGTGCTTTCTCGATTCTGTCTGATAGAGATGATCTCACTGATACCAAAAACAAAACAGAATAACTTCCTGCACCAACAACTTCTATTCCAAATTTCATCAAATCCTTAACCAAAAGATCACATTCTAAACGCAACATTGTTAATGAAGCATTACTTTTTCGTCTAAAAGCATCAGCCACTTTATTTGCTTTTCCCGGATGGTAATGAATTGTACAATAATAATCCTTGATTAATTATAGCCACCTCCTTTGTCTCATGTTCAATTCTTTCTGAGTGAATATATACTTTAAACTTTTGTGATCAGTATATATTTCACACTTTACTCCATACAAATGATGCCTCCAAATTTTTAAAGCGAAAACAACAACAGTTAATTCTAAATCATGTGTAGGGTAATTTACCTCATGAGTTTTTAACTGTCGTGAAGCATAAGCAATTACCTGATCATTCTGCATTAGGACACAACCAATTCCTTTCAATGAAGCATCACTGTAGATAACAAACTCACAATTCCTGGAAGGTAGTGCCAAAACTAGAGAATTCACCAATCTTCTTTTCAACTCTTGAAAACAATCATCACATTCTTTTGTACAGATAATCTTAACACCCTTCCGAGTTAGATTAGTCATTGGACTAGATAACTGTGAAATTTTTTTAACAAACCTTCGGTAATAGCATGCCAAACCAAGGAAATTACGAATCATTGTTACATTTGTGGGTCTTGGCCATTCTTCAACAACCTTTGTTTTTTCAGGATCAATAGTTATCCCATATTTAGAAACAATGTGACCAAGGAAAGAAATTTGTTGCAACCAAAACTCACACTTGATGAATTTCCCATACAATTTATTTTCCTTTAAGGTTTGCAAAATAACCCTTAAATGTCTTTCAAGCTACTCTTTACTTTTAGAAAACACCAAAATATCATCAATGAAAACCACCACAAACTTATCCAAGAACTCATGGAAAATAATATTCATTAAGTCCATGAATATTGTAGGTGCATTGGTTAGCCAAAAAGACATTACTACAAATTCATAACGGCCATATCTTGTACGAAACACAGTCTTCAGAACCTCTGCTTCCTTTACCTTCAACTAATGGAACCCCGATCTCAGGTCAATCTTTGAAAAAAACTGAGCTCCCTAGAGCTGGTCAAACAAATAATCAATATGAGGCAAAGGATATTTGTTCTTAATAGTGATGTTATTCAAGGCTCTATAATAAATGAAAAGTCTCATAGAACCATATTTCTTTTTAACAAATAAAATAGGAGCCCCACATGGTGACATGCTAGGTCCAATGAAACCTTTCTCTAATAAATCTTGCAATTGCTCCTTCAACTTTAAAAGTTCAATTTGAGCCATTCGATAAGGGGGTTTTGAAATTGGCTTAGCATTAGGAACTAAGTCAATAGTAAATTCAACTTTCCGATCTCGTATTATTCTAGGCAACTCATCATGAAAAACATCAGGATACTCATTTACCACTGGCACATCATTAATCTGAACAGTTCTTATATTTTCAATGATGTGTGCAAGGTAACATTCATTTCCATCTTTTACAAGTTTCTCGGCCTCTTGATATGTTATCAATAGTAAGGGTTCATTCTTGTATACAAACTGAAAGTATTTCTAAAAAGAAACTTCTTTAGCTATACAGTAAATCTTAGCATGGTAAATAGAGAGCCAATCCATACCCAGGATAACATCAAACTCTACTAGAGGTAGAACAATAAGGTTTGCAAGTAGGTTCTTTCCACAGATAAGGATAGGAAGGTTCTTATAAATTCTTTTTGCCTCAACATTTCCCCCAGGTGTTTTTACCAAAATTTTAGGAGTCATTTCTTGAGATGGTATGCCCATTTTACTAGAAAAGTTTTCAGAGATGAAAGAATGTGTAGACCCCGAATCAAACAACACATTGGAATAATCTGAAAAAACAAACAAAGTACCTGATAAAACTTCATTTGATGGCCCGACATCTGCTGAAGTAGTTTCAATGGATTTCACCACCCCTTTCTGCTTTTATTCTAACTTATTCCCATCACTAGATCTCTTTGTCGGACACTCGTTTGCATAGTGACCCATCTCATTGCACTTAAAACATTTCACTAACTATAAATCAAATTTGTACTTACCATCACCTTGATCTTTTTTAGTGCAATCATGAGCCTTATGTCCCATCTTACCACATTGGTAGCACTTTCCAGAATTCATAAGACATTCCCAAGCATGCCTTTCACCACATTTATCACAAACTGGAAACTTAGTTTTCTTACCATCAGAATTTTTTGAAGAATTCTTCCCTTTCTCCTGCCACCTCGGTTTCTTCTTCTGCTGGTTGTTATAGAACACTTGATCATCGACAAACTCCATTTCAACCTTCTCAGCACATCGAACAAGCTTTTCATAACTTTTAAACTCACGAGAAGCTAATGTCATTCGATATTTTGGCTTTAATCCTGAGTAAAAATGATTGATTTTACTATCAGGGTCTCGGATAAAATTTGGAGCATACCTTGACAATCGAGTGAACCTTTCTTCATAGGAAGCCACTGAGTCTTCCTCCTGCCTCAATTCCAAGAATATATTTTCCATCCTAAGTTGAACAGCCTTAGGAAAATAATTTTCAAGAAACATACCTTTTAATTCATCCCATTCAAGATCATCAATCTCATCAGTGTCCCTGATATTTTTAACCATCGACCACCACTGATCTGCTTCACCCTCCAAACGGTAAATAGAAAGACTATCCTTTTGATTGTCTGAACACCCCATGACATCGAAAATCTTCTCTAGTGCTTTAATCCACCCTTCAGCTGACACAGGGTCAGATGATCCTTTGAATGATGTGGGATGTTTCCTTATGAAATGTTCCACCACTGACATGTTCCTCTATGGTTGATCTGGCTGATCTCGTCCATGGATACCACCACAATTTATTGCTTGAGTCAACTGCGCCATTACTTCAACAAAATGTTCAGTTCCAATTCCGACCATCTCAAGGTACTGATTCGGAAGGTTATTTCCTTCCGTATGCCTTCCTAGCATTGCTTCCCTATTTCCTCTGTGGAAAACCATTCTCAAAAAACATGTCTTAGATGAAGTAACATGGAAATCTTCAAATTCTATATCATTTCAAAAAAAATATTTTTGGATAATCATTTAATAGAATTATAACTCCTAAAGTTATCTAAACCGGCCTCTGATACCAACTATAAGGCCCCGGCCTTAATCCTTACTTAATTCCGAGTTATTACAAGATTACACATTGAGGATCTTTTCGGATTTAGAGTTTTAGAGAATTAGATCATAAAACTTTCATTACATTCCACATTTAAACAAAGTGGTTTCATAAAGATAGTATTCATTTTTTCCCATCAATAGAACATATTTATAATAAAACATGGATTATTTATTAACACTTCCTTGACACTATCATCATATCAAGTACCTTTCCCTTGACCTGTGAAAAACATTTCAAAAAAAACTTGGGATGAGCATAAAAAGCTCAGTATGGGTTATAAAAAATATGAAAAGGAAACATAAGTTCATATATACATAAGAATTAAATCATACTTTACCCATAAAACATAAGCACTTTAACATACCTCATCAAATCATGAATAAATCATATAAATCATAATACATAAAGGTAACTTGAGGCATTCATAACATTCTTACGTAGGGAGTAACCCTCATGGTTACGTTTGGAATACCCATCACAGTATATTTAGTAAATCTCTTTAGAGAAACCTTAACATTTCACTCCTTCGCGTTACCCAATGCGTTGGAGATCTATATCAGGCTCACCCACCCTTAGTTTATCCTAGAACCACCCATCTTCATAATAATGCCCAAGAACCTCAACATAGTCGTATCACATAAAAAATGCATAAAGAAAACATAAAATTTCCACCTTTCAATCACAAGATATCAATACAACACATTGATATAAAAAAAATTTGAAAACCATTTTCAATACAAAAATAAAAGAAAAGTAAAACATGGTATTTATTTTTCTTTAAAAAAGGTATGGCTTGTAGAGGAAGCCGAAACTCAAATAATGGTCACGGCGGTGGAGAAGTCATTGTCATCACATACGTACGAAAAAAACATTCTGTTTTGTCATTTAGTAAACTCTTCGTATAAAAAAGATTCCTTTTGACTAAACGTAAAATTCAAAGGGGTTTATACACCGTATAAAATAAGGTTGTGTATAAAACAGAAAATTCCTCAATGAAAGGAGATTGAGATGAAGTCCCATACCTCGGGTCCGACTTGACTCAATCTTTCTTTAATGTCCTGAATATTAAACTTGAGTTAATTTCTACTTTCTTAAGAACCCTTTTCAAGGTCATTATTACTTTTATATCACTTATTACCATGTAATGAACACTATGTAATTATTTTAGTTAATAACAGTCATTTTAACGATCATTGGTACTTGAGTCAAATTATGCTCTTTATAATTACAAGTTGTTCATGTATCCATTATATCCAGAATGGTATTCATGATGTAGATATCATATATATCATATATATCCAGTACATTCATGCATTTATAATATTATATAACATTTAGAGGTAAGAAAATGAAATGCACCGTTCATGGAGACGGTAAGCCGTATGTACGCATGAACACTACTTTGATTTCTATTTCGTATTTTATAGAATGGAATCATAATGATATAAAGGTATATTATAATTCAAGTGTAATATCATATATAATATCATAACTCCATCCTTTATACCTTCCACATATGGTATTAACGAATCAAATCACTTTGAGGGGGCGGTAGTCCGCACTTCCTTAAATGAAGATATCGCGTTCACCTATAATGGAAACCATAAAGGTATGCCCAAAATAAAAAATACAGAAGCTTAAGGAAAACATAAAAATATTATATATCATATATAAATATAGTTTCATCTTATTGGCCACTTTTTAATGTGTTAAAATAATGTTGAACAATCATCGTTTCAGGAGGCATAAATTCTCCATCCATGGAAACAGTATGTTCTTTAACCATTAGATGTAGGTGTGTGCAAGTTTATCTAGAATAATTCTTATAAAAACATCGTAGTATATTGAATATACTGAAGTTGTTACAAAATAAATTAATAAAAAGAGTTTAGGGGGTTGGAGAAGCAAAATAAAACAAAAGGACTCAAGTGAAGACATTACCTTAAAATCGGGTAACTCCCTTTGGTTAGAGCTCATAGGCTTCCTTGGGAAGACTTCTTCCCAACATGAGGAATCAAGGAGTAAGAGAGGGATGTGTAGAGACAAAATAGGCAGGGGTTGGCCAAGCCAAAGGCTTTGTAAATGTGGGTATGGAGGTAGAGGTGGGGTCCTTTTATAATAGGAGAGGAGGGGCACTCTTGGAAAGTAAAGCAATGTTACTTTATTTTAAAATGATTCTCGGATTAAAAAGGTCCCACATTGATATAAATAGAGGGTAAGGTGATAAGGGTTCGAAATCCACCCATCCAATAGGTTTTTGACATGTTTAGGTCATAGATTTTACATTATCTTTTCATTTTATTTAAATCCTTTACTAATGAGGTAATCGCTACATCATCATGATGTCATAAATAATTTAATTTATTTAAAGTCTAAAAATTATAGAAAAACTAATATGATGTAGGAAATCATTTTAGCTTTCCAATGACTATTTATAATAAAACATATGACTTGTATAACCCCATGTAAAAATTGTTTTAGTAAACTAACTCATGTTTGTGTCATTTTTACTTTAACATTAGATAAAAAGATATTAATGTCATTTTCCTACCAAAGTGGCTCCATGGGGTCCCCAAGTTGACCCATGGATTGTCTTGGTCGGCCATGACACATCCAATAAGGGTAGGACATGTGTCTAGGTCATTTCATATTATTAAAACATTATTTTTACCTTAAACTACACTAATTACCACTAATCGCGATTAAAACAAAAAAGTTACTATTCACCAAAAAATTATTTTAAACCCATTGAACCACATTTTACTTCTTAATGACAACAATGTATGTCGGATTTTTGAAATTCAAAACACAGAGGTGGTAAAATTTCATTTAAACGAAAAATCAGTTTTTTAAGTACCACTTAGTGGTTTCACTATTCATCAACAATTGAAGTTTTTCAGAAAAATACCAAAACATCACCCCAAGCTATATTTGATATTATGAATTCAAAAAATTTTCTATTTTACAAAATTAAAAACATATAAGTTTCATTAATTAATTTAATAATTAATTCCCGCTGTCAGAGCAAATAGCGTGTTTTTGTGAAACAATAAGTATCAAAAGATTGACACAAGTTTAAGTCCAATTTCGAAGTGAAATTGATTCCAATGACCACCATTGGATTAAATGGTAAAAATATATTCTAATTTAACTTTAAAACCAATTCAAAGATAATCTAATCATATAAATAAATTAGATTACAAAGAGTTTTTGAATTAAATTACAACTTTTTCACTATTCATTAAAAAATGAACTTTATTGGAAAAATACAAAAAATTCACACAAAGTAAATTTTTATGTCCCTATCATAATGAATAAGTTTATTTTTACAAACATAGCTTATAAAATTTCCAAAATATAGATTTAAAAATGGTTTTCTATTAAAAGGCAGTAAAACAATCTTTTAAAAATATTAGTGTATTCCATGCTTAAGATTGGATTTATTTTCATTTTAAGCCTCTAAAACACTATCTAATTCATTAATAGACATAGATAAAAATATATATTATTCATTACTTACTTGGGATGTTACAATTAGATTTCCAAAGATATGTAAATGATAAAAAGATCATGAGAAATGTATTACATGGAATTTTTTTCATGTATAACAATGATCACCTTAGATATGAACTATTGTTTTCCACACTTTTTTCTCCCATGTTGGCTCATAGATGTTTACAAATAGCATCTTTATTAATGACCTCATGGGATATTATTGTTATTCTGAATAAAATTTTCAATACTGTTGAGTGATACCTTTGAATTTTTTTATCAATAAGGGTGAGATGTTATGATTCGGTAAATATAGGGGCAAGAGGAAGTGATTTAGGGGGAGAAAGAGTAATATAATAGTTTTTTGTTAGTTTCATTATGGGTATTGAAAAAAACAGAGAGATTTTTAGTCCCATATTTTATTTTGGTTGTATTTTTTGTAAATAGATGAAATATGTTTTATGTTTAGACAATGTGGAGTATTGGATTTTAGAATGAACATGTTGAAATAATCAGGACATTACATCAGATGCCATAGATTGAATGGAAAAATAAATGGATTCACATTCTAGAAAAATATATCTAGATGAAAATGATTGGGCGTAGGTTTCACTAAAATAAAATATGAAGATTCTTTGCTGATCTCTCAAAGTTTCACACATCATGAAGACATCATGATACAAGATTGATTGATTCAAATGAAATAGAATTCTGTGTTTCCAGAGTTTTTAAAATTAGATTTTTCTAGAGACATATCATTAGAACTTGGCATACACCTGATTGTAGAGTTTTCAGAAATATGGACACAAGGGTATGCTCAGTTTGAAGGATTTTTAAAGTCTGGATCAGGCCGATCCATCTGAGTGAGGTAAATTCCAATAAATCAGATGAGATGATAAATAAAATGGTCCACAAAGACCGATACATTTGTATGATATAGATGATGATCTATTGAACATTGTGCTTTAGTCACCAGTACATTGGGCTGGTTTTAACACCAATACATGCATAGAGTTACTGACATTCGTACATTAAATATTTATTCACACCAATTCATTTTAGCAAAGGAAAGAAAAAGTGTTAGTACTTTTTTTATAAATGTAATTATTTGATCATAATTATAAAATATATGAAGAGTTCCATCATAATGAGTAGGTGATTAATAATATGAGACGTATTGAGTTTATTATAAAGTGTTTTAAGTGACTGAAGTCTAATGAAACTACAAAAAAATCTTAAACCATTATCAATTGACACAAAGCGTTAGAGAAATAAATCATTTGATTGTTTTCATTATTCAGTCGGTCAAGAAAAAAGTGATGATTGATTATGTTTCAATTGGGTCAAGATAAAAGGATGATGAGAATGAAGTTGTGATGTTATGATCCATCATATGAGAATTTCATAATAAACTCCATCAATCAAAATTTCTATAAAAAATCCCTTTGACTTACACGGTGGAAGAAAGAACAATTAGAGTCAACAAAAAATGAAAGATTAGACTCAAATTTTTAGACTAAATAATTATTTATAATCATTAAGAAGTCTAAATTTGTGAGAAGATTTAAGAAGAATTGGGAACCACCTAAAAGTGTTGAGAAGAGTAGAAATTATCAATGAAGAAGCTCAAATGAACATGGAATTCATATATTTGAATATTTGATTGAGTTAAAAGAATAATTGGGTTTTCCTCTTTTTGTCTTATGGGATGCCTATAAATAGTGCACAAAGTACATTTGTACTGTGAAACTATGCACATGTGTGAAAATTTTAAGATCTAAAATTTTTGTGATAGGTATTGATATACCAATGCAAGTTTTGTTTCAGGTTGAAGTTGAGAACGCCAAAGAGACTCCCATCTGGAAGATTCCATAGGAACAAGGTCCACCAGAGGGAGTTAAATTAGAGTTAGAAACATCAGAGTGAGATCTTCTGGGGTGGGATTCATCATAGAGAAATATCATCTCATATATTTTCATTTGAAGAAGAAGTTATATGTTTCCAATTGATTCTATTAATTTATTGAGGATATAAGGGGATAAGTATAATCATATGGAGGCCAATAGGATGGAGACCATCAGACAAAGGTTACTACATTGAGGGAAATCAGACTTTATTTTTCTAAGTATGTTTTCTGAACATAATTTCTAGAAATATTGAGTTTGATTATATTCATATTTACTGAGGATATGGAGGATGATTCATAACTAATAAATCCTTAAGATAATTGTTTAAGTTCTTTAGGATTGTATATAGGTTAATTTAATTCATCTTAGTTGTGGAGGAAGTTATGAAATTTTTAAAGTGGATCATAACATAAGTGAAAAGTAAAGTATGTAGCAATGGATTCAAATAAGTTACTAAAAAGGTTTGTGTTTTGGGGTGAAAAACCAGTTATGGGTAAAGTGTTCACAAAAGGGTAGTTTTTTTGTTATACTAAACTGTAGTATAAAATTTGTCTACTAGGTTGTAGAACTATTTAATGCTTGTGCCTTGGTATTCCAGAAAGAAGTTAATGGAAGAATACAAATTAGTGGGACTATCCAACATGGAATGGAGTAAGTATTTTTACCAAACATTGAAATTTTTTTATGCTTTTACATATTTATATTTGTTTCATATTAAAGGTGGGGTTGAGATATATTTTAGTGGATTAAAACTCTAAAAAGATTTAGAGTTTAAGAAATTTTTCTAAAGAAGTTAAGAAAGTTTCTTATAAAATGAAAAATGAACAACTTATTCACCCTCAAGTGGTATTTATATTAATTGGGATATTCATAGATCAATAAAATCACAATAGACCATCATATGAGGAGAATAGAACATAATATATCTTTAACCATGGAATCATAAACGCTTTTTACATATCCAAAATAACCATTATTCTCCATAACATGATATCCGTTTTATTTATAGTGGAATTTTTATCTTATTCTAAAATAATATCTTAATGTCTAAAGTTACCTAAAACATGGATCTAATACTAACATTAAGGACCCATCTTAAATCATCACATAATCTCATATATATATATATACTAGAATTAATTTTCTTTCATTCCCAAGGGTGTTTTATATTTATAGTTTTATTGAATTAATTCATAAATCTTACATAACAAAACCATATTTTATAAAGTAGACACATTTTATTAGTATCCAATTTTTCACAATATGAACCTTTTAAAATAAAACATGTCTTATTTTTAAGAAACATCTTCATGAACTTCAAATTGAATTCCTGTTTTTTCTTTCCCATCCCTAAAACCTATGAAAAGCATTTTAAAATACTGTATGAGAAAAAAATTCTCAATAAGGAACATAAAAGATATAAAAATATCATTCCATTGAGAAACATTGAAACCCAAAAAATACATACCTTTATCACATTACTTTTTCTATTATGAAATAAATCATTTACACATAAAAAATAGATAGTGTTTTCTCAAAGTAAACTTTAAAAATCCATACCATGCATAAATAAAACATGTAGGAAGCTTGAGGCATTATTTCCACTCCACACTTACATACAAAATAACCCTCATGGTTACACATGGAATAACCATCACTATTATACCTAGAAAAACCAACCTAGTATATCCTCATAATATATTAGGAGAAACCTAATCAGATAACTCCTTCACATATTTATAATTACCATAAAATTATATTCTCCAAATATCTTTTGAGAAACCTAATTGGTTAACTCCATCCCATATTTACAATGTCCATCATAGTATATTCTCATAATATATTAAGAGAAACCTAATATGTTAAATCCATCCCTTTGCTCAATGTATTTGAGAGCTATAACGAGACCAACCATTCTCAATTTATAATGTAACCACCAAACCTGAAAACAATTCCCAAGAAGCATAATAGAATACATATAATCTTTTAAAATAAAAAAATTATTTTTAAACATAAGAAATAATTTTTAGAAATTGATATATCTATTTTATTTGAAATCCATTTTCAAATATAAAAACATAAAAAAAGTATGGATGTTTTTTTATTGAATAAAACATGAAAACATATAATGGAATTCAAATGTAATATAATGGTTATGGAGGTGGTAAAATTTATTATCCCCATATATGTAAAAATAGGTAATTTTTTTTTCTTTTATAAATAAAGTAAAATCATTCCATAAAAAGATTCCTTTTGGAATATTTTGATATAAAATACAAAGAAAAATAAAACCTCCTTTATAAATAAATTATTTCCATATAAATACATCCATAAAATAACTTTTAATATATATATATATAGAATAAAAATAGTTTAAAGGTAGAATTTAAAATGTGATTTTTAAAAGAAAGTCCCTTACCTTGAGTCTGACTCGTCTCATACATTCATAACATTCCTAAATAATAAAAATAGGTAAATTATTTAATTTCTTAATACACATTTTAATGTCTACCTATTAATTTTATTTTATCACATAAAATTCTAAATTTAATTATTTAAATAATTAAATTCACATCATTCGTTTCATATGTCCAAAATCGCTTCGGTAAGCGAACTATATTCCAAGGGTCATCATTACATCATATCTAGAATAAAAATCATGAAATAATTATAATATATATATATAAATTATATTTTTAAAATTAATCATGAAATATGGTTAGGGAAATTAATCTATGTTATAATCATGGAGACAGTAGATCGTACATACACATGAGTAACTTTTCTATTTTTCAACGATCGTTACAGAAATAAAATATTTATCTTTTAGTATTTCAAAAATTATCATAATATCATAAATATCATGTTACATATCTACATAGTCTTATATATACCATCCTTTTTATTTGGTGATGAAAACTAAATCACATCACTTCATGGAGGTGGTAGTCCACACATACGCATGAACAATATTATCATTTTTCAGTGAATGGAATTTTAAGAATGGAAATGATATATTATATTTTAATAATGATAAATATTTTGTAAATAACATCTAAAAAAGTTAATTCTATAATTATAATCCATGCATGAGAGCTTATTATTGAAAAAAATTTACATCGTTTCGCAAGTTGGTAGTTTTCCATACATAAGAAACAAGGTTTCATTTCCCATTTGATGGAAGAGTATATGGATATAGGTTGTGTAATTAACATAATAAAATATTATTATATTGAGGATACTTTTTAATTATTATATAATGGTTTAAAAAAAATTTAATGACATGGAAGAAGAAATAAAATAGAAATATTTGGTTAATACCGATATAACTTATTCAGACAACTTCTAAATGTTCACACGAAAATAATTATTTGTTTGGTTTTATGATCAACCAAAATCCTACAGTGTTTCAATAAGGTTATTATTATTATATTTTGGAAGGTATTTGATGAACCAAATAGTTATTGTTTTGTAATAAATAAAAAGAATATGTTCCCTTTTATAAGAGAGGGGAGGGGTACTCTTTGAATTTCATAACATTTTAATAAAATAAATATTAATTTTAAATTCCAAATGGATGGAAATTTATAATATTAGAATATAGAATGATTATTAGTTTAATTAAATTTATGAAATAAATTTGTAAAATTTTGGATCACTTTTTTACATTTATCTTTCTATTTTAACCCTTTATTAACAATTTTGATGATTACCGTAATATTCATGTTTTGGACCATTTAATAGTTAATAATGTTTCTATAAAATGGAAAAAGACCAAAAAATGGACTATAATTTATTAAATTAACCACACCTAAATAAAGTTTCTAAATATAATATTTTTATGAATTTTAAATCATTTAATAAAATATTATTTATTATAAAATATCAATAATGTAAACTTTAGGAAAATTCATTTAAATTAACGTTAATAACCAAAAGATAACAAATTAATTTCAATATAAAGAATAAAAACTTATATTATATGTCAGTTTTATCTATAATTTTTTGGGTCTTTTTATTTATTTTAAATTATAAAAATTTTAATATTTTTAAAATAATTTATTTAATTTTCTCATCAATTGAATAATTATTACATCAATGTCGTGTAATAATTTAAGCTAATTATATATGTACTTTAAAATAAAAATATATTTTTACGATGAATATAAATCATTTAAAATTCAAAATAATATTTATAACTGAACATACCCTCTTGTTATCTCTATATTAAAAATATTGCAGTTATAAAAAACAAGAGTGTGACATTTTTAATTTTTTGTTTAAATTATATATTTTAAAGGTATTAATCACAGAATGTTTTTAAAAAAAATTTATAAGTTATAAATTTGGGATACTATAGTTGAATTAAACAAATAAAATAGAAATTAGAAAAACTTTAGAATTATTATCTAGTCATTATCAATTTATTTTTATATTTAATTACCGAGTTTACCATTTACCATGGTAACAAAAAGTTAATAAAGTTACTATTTTTATCAACCAAAAATAAAAGAGGAATATTTAACCAATTTTTACCCATGGACTCCAAATATATAATACATTAGTTAAAAATTCAATACGTCAAATTTGAACAATTTAATTTAAATTTAAACTGTAAAAACGTAACAAAAATGGTATTTTTGGGATAGTGATTTTTTAATTATAAATTGGTTTTATAATATATTCAATTATAATGTTAATTTTAAAACCATAATTGTATTATTTTGAATATAAATAACTAATTAAATTTTCAAAAATTCCCCCAATTAAATATTGTTTTTCAAATAATTGAAAAGAAAATACTATTTTCAATAAAATAATAATTTTATTATTCATTGACAAATCAATTTTTTAGAAAATTCTCAAAAATTCATCCTAAGATAATCTTGATACGATGAATTCAAAAATAAAGTTATTTTTTCAAATAATGTTTCTAAATGTTACAGAGATTAATTATAATATTTACTCGCAAAAAGTAAAAAAAACATTTTTGATGAAAACGTATTTTGGAAGAATAAAATGACTTTTATAAATATTGAGTGCTTAATTATAAATCTTTAGTCAATAAATTTTCATTGATTAAGAACTATAAATATATTTAGTAATTTTATTAATCATACTCCAAACCTCAAGTTAAATTTCTAGGTTATAATGGTCATATTTAAATAATAATATTTCATTATCTCTTTACAATTGCTGTTTCTTATTTTCATTATTTTCAAATCATTGGATATTACAAAATATGTATCAAAGTGTTATAATTGAGGAAAATAATTCATTATGAATAACATAATTTTTAAGTAGTAATACATTTTAAATAACTTCATGATAAAAAAATTTATGTCTATTGAAATTAAATTTTAAATACAATTTGATACAATCATTGTATAATGTAATTCAACATTGAAGAATAGGGTTCAAGAATAATAATTATAACTCAGAGGAAGAAAATTAGGTTATGAAAAGTCCTTACCTTTAATATTAGTTAGTTTAACCTGATCTAACCTTCTATATGAATACAATAACTATTTTAATAACCTATTTTATAACCTTATTCATACCAATAACCTTTTATAAACTTCGTTTATAATAATTTTTTATAAATATATTAGTAAGATATTTCTTTTATTAATCATCGGATGTTATTTGTTTATATTGTTTTGTTCAGTATGTTTTTCATAATAGAGGTGTTGAATCTTATTTATAGATTAAAAGTTAATAATTTTGAGAAAGTTAAAGGTAATGGAATAGATGTTATATGATGGTTTATAATGTTCTAATTTCATTTATTAAGTATTTTATACACGTTTTATGATCACAAATATGATGATGAGATTTTTTTTAATTTTCAAGAATGAGGGGCGGTATCTTAAAAAAAATATTACCATTATAATTACAAAACAAAAAAAACATTATTGAATAATTATTGTAAAAAATCAACATAAATTTTATTTCCTTATTTATCCATGATATAAATTTATATCAAAGTTCCTGAAAATGTTTAAACTAACACAAACAATATCAATTCATAATATATGGGAGAGTATGGTTAAGAAAGTGATTCATTTGAAATAATATAATTATTATAGAAGAATAATGATGTTTTTTATATTTTTTAAGTTAGTGAATATGGATAAAATAGAGTTGGATAAATAGGAACACAGTAGGGGGAAAAATATGCAACTTTAACGGAGGTGGTAATCTACACATACACATTAGTGATGCTTTAATTTTCCCTATATTGAGAGGAATGTGGGGGATAATTTATAATTTTAGACTATTAAAATTTAGATAAAAATCTAATTAATTCTTTAAATATAATTTTAAGAACCACAATGTAAGGCGGTGATGAAAAAACATGCAATTTGTTCACAGAGGTAGTAGTATGTACATATGTATGCTCACGTCATCATTTTTTAAATTAATTTAGAGGAAGGATAACATTTTATATTTTTTAATTATAACAACATTTCAAAATATTATTAATACATATGTTATAACAATTTCATTACTATAATAATTTTTATAGTGTAAAATAAAAAATAATTAAGAGAGCCTGGTTGAGGACATTACCTCACCATTTGGATTTTCTCCATTGGGTAACACAATAAAGCTCATTATATTGAAATTTTGGAAGGGGCATGGATTCTAATATATTGGGATAGATTGGTGGAGAAACTAGGTAATATTTTGTTTCAATATAATTCTTTATAATGAGTAGATAAATAAGGCTAATGTGATAACCTTTTATAGGTGAAGGGAATGGTTTTTTTGTAAATACCACTCATGACTATAAATAGAGTGTATGTTTCACTATGAAATTAGAACAATGTGGGAAATAATATATTGGGGTGAGTTATGGTTTATAATCCTTAATTTTAACACCTTTTTTAAGAATTTTGAACTCTGTTACTCTTAGATTTTTCACTTTTACCATTTTTATTATGGAAATTAATTTTTACCATAGTAATTTACTTTCAATTCCTAAAATATAATGATATTTATTTCAAAATTGGTTACTAATAACTCCAACAATAAAATATATTTTATTAAATAAATTATTGGTGTGTAAGAAAAATTATTTTTAACATTAAAGTATAAAATGCTTAAAAACATGTTTTTAATGTATTTAAAGCATGGATATTCTGTCTATGGAAAGATTATAAATGTTGTTGATTTTAAGAAATTAATTCGTTTCTATTAAACAAAATAGAGAAATTTCCATTAAAATAAATCCGAAAAATAATTTCACCGAGACTAATATTAATTAAAAGAGAAAGAATAAAAACATTATTAGAAAAATATTTATTAATTCCGAAAATGTCACACATGAGTTTTTAAAATTAAACATAGTGTTTTAAAATTCATAATTGCATTCCATAAATATATTTTTTATTATGAAAAATATTTAATAATTTAATAATTTATATTTACTTTATGATATATTCATTAACACTATGGTTTTAGTAAAAACTATGTTTTTCACCATTCACATAAAAATGAATTATTTTTAAAAAATATAAAATAATTTATACAAAGATAATTTTTTATTTTTTATTTTAAAAGTTGTTTTTATTATAAAAAATTAAAATTTTCAAGTAAAAGTATGTTAATTTTAATAAAAGAACCCATAACATGAGGGGAAAGGATATTTTTATCCATAAAATTACCATTATTTTAATTTATATAAATATTTCATAATCCAGTGTTAATTTTGAAGAAATATACTAAACACAACCATCATTAAAAAATAAAAAATTTAAAATCTCATGGTTTTATATTCTCCCCATTAAATAAATTTTTTCCTCAATATTTTAATCATCTCTTAGTAATAAAATTTGTTACGGGTGTCGAAAAGATTTACATAGGTACAGATATAATTAAAAATGATTTTTTTGCCTTATTAACATATTTATGATTAGGAAACACTTTATATTTCCAATTAATAAACATATGCTTATATTTTTAAATTTTCAAAACAATTTTCACAAAATATTATTCCTTAGATTTTTTATAATAAATTATGGTTTCTAGAGACATATTTTCCACAAAATTATTTTCATGATCATATTTCTAAACAAATTCTCAAACAAAAATAGTCATGATAATATCTAATCATAGGTAATGATGATATTAATATGAAAAATCGATCCTAAAATTTCATCTACTATAACACATTCTTTTAAAACAATAATACTTCAATTTCAATACAGTTATCTTTAAAAAAAGTTATATTATACTTGTTACCATAATCCCAAAATATCTATTCCAAAATTATCATGAAATTACTTATAATATTTTAAATACAAAATTAAATGATATCTAGGATCTCAAATTTCAACAGACATTTTATCCATAAAATAACATATTTATTTATATATACCCTAACATATCATTCTCTCTTTTTTAATTTATGTTAACCATGGTCATTTTATATTAGATTCTCTATCTTAATTATTAATAAATTGAAACCCATTATAATAGTTCAAAATGTTTATATATATTATCCAATGTATTTCGCCCTGGAGTGTCAAGCCTTATGTGCTGTATTAGGCCCCATCATCATGCACTGAGTTAAGATTGAGTTTATACTCAACTTTTCTTTCTTAGGGTGGTTACCCTTAAGATAATTTCTTCCATAGTTTCATCCACTTTATATTATAAAGATATAAATTTATTTTCATTAAGAACCACACAATCACTACTTTATAAAAAATGGAATTTTTCTAAAAATATACTTATTCCATAGGATTCAACTGAATTTCCCTCATATTAATTCCATAAATACATAAAATATCCCATATTATAGTAACTATACTAAAGGGTAAGATATAACTTTGAAATTATGATCAAACATAACTTATCAACCAATGATAACATTTATAACACTTAAATTATCCTTATCTCATGACATCCAACCATCTATAGTTATCTAAACCCTATTCTGATACCCGATGTAGAAATCGTGACATAAATTTACCCCAAATACATGATTTATAAAAAAATTTAATTTCATTCATTGCTAATAAATTTTAAGTTTATAATTTTAGATAATTAGGACACATCATTAAAAAATATAGCCCATGATTGTCTCACAAACTGGAAATTTATTCCACTACATTAGGAACTACATTCTGCCATAATAAATCTTCACCATATTACATAAATTCTTTACACATTACATTATTTTAGATATATCATGTATAATACTTTTATTCACTAATTGTGGAAATGGAAACATAAAAATATAGAGATCAAATTCTCTATACGGGAAAACGTATTGTAGAATCCATCATAAAATAAACAAGGAGTTAATAATATAGAAGGAACTAAATTGTAATAAAACAATCTCATATAATTCATCATATGAGATTGAAATAAATCCATAGATGACATAGAAATAAAAATAATCACATGGATAGAAGCTACTATAATTATAGTGATATAATGTACAATGTTGGTCTTTTCATGGCCTTATCTGAATACAATAAATTTCATCAAGGACTTATACCAATACATTAAATTATTATCCAGACCACTGCCAAGAGATCCAAATAAATAGGAAGTAACTTACCCAATACCCAGGCATATTTGTCTCATGATACCTACTGATCAATCTAGTGGATATAATAGGCCTCGTGTTACACCCTAATTTTTTTTAATATATATATTTCTCTTTAATATATTTTAAGTGTTCGATATTTTTTTTTACCTACAACAAAAATCCTAGAAAACCCATGTGATACTGTTGAAATATATTCCAAAATTTTTTCCTTAATAAAATGATTAAGAAATTATATATTCATTATCAATTTTTTAGAATTGATGATATAATCTTTTAATGGTAAAAGGGGAAATTTGTTTCATAAACAGTTTTCATGTGTGTAATTTATTTTTATCTTAATAGATTAAATTAATTACTATTGATAAATTGTTCTAATATAATTAGTAAATTATATTTTGTTAAATTAATTAGAATTAATTAATTTTTTTATTAACCACTCAATGTGAATAAAATATTTTTATTTTAGAAAAATTCATTTTCTTCAAACATTATTTTAATAATAATTTATATGTAGATATTATAATCAATTTATATCACTTTCAAAAAAATTATTTGAAAAAGAAAATATAATTTTTTGAAAAACATGTAAAAAATATATTATTGTTAATTATTATTATTATTATTATGGAAGATATTGATTTTTGAGTGAATGGTGAAAATCCTTATTTTTATAAAAATATTATTTCTTTTATTTCAATAAAGTTATTTAAAAGTCCCATTCTATTTTAGATTTGAATTTAGATTAAAATAATATCCCTTCGATTATAAAAAATATAATTATTTCTATATAAATTATCATTTTATTATATATTATGTATAAGTTCATTTTTAGGATTAATTGTTTTTCTAAAACCCAGTTTTCAATGCATTTGGCTATTTTATTTTAAAATTAATTTTTTCTACTTATAAAAATATAATTTTGAAAAATGGATTTAATATTAGGTATTAGGAGTTTAAAAGTTTATAATGAGTTTAATTTCATCTTTTTTAATTATAAATAATAACCCTAGAGAAATGTTTCACCAGGGAAATTGGGTAAAAATATTTAATTATGGTTAAAACATTGTGAAAAGGTTACAAAATCTCATCTTAGCACTTATTCAATAAAAGTTTTTAAAACCGTATCACCATATATTTTAATTTTAATTATTTTATTATCAATTGAAGATGTGTAACACACTTATCCCCTCACTTATAGAAGGAAACCCCTCTTCTCACTTTTTTACACCACTTGATCCCTTTAGATCGACCAATATATGCCCATGTAACCTCCCTACCATCATCTCCATGATATAGAGTTCTTGGTTTCAACAAATGACCAGATGATAAGTATTATGGTTTAAAATAATATATGTTTTTTAAGATAAGTTATAACTCTTAACCATGTTCTTTCATTTTTATTTATTATACTACCACATTCAATGTGACACATCGGACCCACACATCCAAATATGGTACCATAAACACATACATTAAATGTTGGATTTGATACCATCTATAGATTTATGTATATAACTAACCAAAATTACATGATTAAATGAAAATATTTTATTACATACATTCTCAAGACCATATTGGTTTATACTTTTAGAGAATTAAAAGAAATCATAAACTCATAAATCCCATGTTTTTCTCCGATAATTGAAAACAATTTCCCACTGCATAAGAAATTGTTTAATCTATAATAACTCTTCAACATCCCCAAAAATAATCTACACAACAATCATGTTAGATATATCATGTCTGATAATTTTCTTCATGGCCTAAGTAAGTATAAACATTAGAAGGGGTTTGATTAGACACTATGTAAGGAAAAACATGAAACATAAGAAATCATGGAATAAACAAGGCATAAATATTATGGAAGTAATAAATAATTTGAATAATTAAATAATTAACTAAAATTGAAATCATAATATATCTATGTACTTAATGAAAATAAATAGAACACATGGATAAAATTAATCAGTTCCTTATTGATGAAATGAATAATATCAGATAGTTAATATCGTGACCAATGAAAATCATAAATAAATAATACCTTGATTTCATGGTTTAATAAATACATTCTATAAATGGGCACACAACCCAATGAATATATGGTTTAGTATCCTAGGATCTATCTAAATAAAGATACTATTTTACAACACTAATGACCATTTATCCGTAATTATCCTCCTATGGACCCTCATATAGACATTTCTTATGACACAATCAGTTTCATTACCTGGCTAATTGAAATATAAGAAGGTGTGGGATTGAATTCTCACTAAGGGAACCATATAAACTAGTCATAATGGTTGGATCTTAAATATGATGGGAATCATTAGTAAGGGAGTAATATCAAAGAAAAAAATATATTCATATCTTAAGTGATAAGAAAACATGATTAGTCACTATAGATCAGGGCATAGGAAATAAGGCCAAATAAAGGCCATCAAAAACATGGATTATAAACATCTAATCAATATTAAATCAATACACAAGAATGAATATTCTTTTTAAAACATGAAATATCATAAATATTTTGCATTTTTTAAAAATAAGTCACATTTTTTTGTAGTATTATCATAATCTAAACATACAAAAATATTGAGAACAAATATGATTATCTCTAAATTTTAATTCTATAAAAAATAGAATATGTAGAACCTTTAGTTTTTAAAAAAAATCCATGTATTTTAATTCATCATTATCCTATGATGTATAAAACATTAACCAATGCATTAGAGGGTGATATATATCCCCACCCATCATAATCCATAAATATTAATTACACATTAAATCAAATCATTTATCTTATCTTAAATTCACATGGGAAGAAAATTGGGTTTCATATCATTTCCAAATGGTATCCCAAAAATAATGCATGATCATTTGATATGAAAAACATTATCACCCTAAAATAGAATATATTATGTGATTCATCATGGATTACATTAATTCAAAAAAATTCATTTTAATAAGAAATTGAAATCATAACAATTAGTTTTCATAAAAAATATTTCTTAATACCATCTTAAAAACATGATATTTGAGTCAAATTCAAAAAAACCGGTTTTTTATATTGGAAAAGAAAACATATTAAAACATTTCGTTTAAAAAAATTAAAATAAATAGTCTTTAAAATGATATAATTGATAAGTTGAGATTTTATATTGAAGGATGTGATATATGATCATAGAAAAGAAATGCCTTTGAAATATTTGAAAACACATTTATTAAAATCCCACGTCACTAAATGGATATAGAAACCTTAGTTTTAAAATAAAGGGGTTTATACAGATTATTGGTGATGAAAAATAATTTTTCCTTTCTATTATGGAATGGGTAACATTTTTGGGATGTAAAAAATGTGAATATGGAGAAATACTCCATTAAAAGGGACACGAATTATTCTCAACAAAATTTAATTTCCAAAAAAATCATCATGGAAAAAGTAATTGTTCTAAGACATGATTTATTTATAAAATAAGGTTTAAATATAATATAAAATTTTCATTGGTTAGAGAAGATCATATATGAAAGCATTTATAAAAGAAATGTCATTATTACCAGAGGGAAGGATTTGAATCATGAAAGCACCTCAACTTTACTCTCATGAGTTGAATTCTCTCTAACCTCATATAAAAAACATAACTATCTGAATCAACTATTTCAGAACCTTATTCATTTATATATCCTCTTATAAAATTATTTTATGAACATTTAATATTTTTTATTAGTTATTTTAACTTTGTTTTTAAAATTGGGTGTTCAAAAACATGATCATTTTAAAGTAATTTTGTAATAGTTTTATTGTTCTGAATTATCCTACCAAATTTAATCATTTATATATCATACTATCAACTATGAATGATATTTTTTATAAAAAATTTATAATTTTCACATTTCATTTACTAAGTGTTTTTAATGCTTTTTTATGAAGAAATCAAAGATGATCTCATTTTGGTGAATTTAATGAATAAAAGGTGATATATTAATAAAATCATTAGATTTTAATATTGTAACTGTAGAATCATTTTGACTGATTGAATAAATTATAACACCATTTTTTCTATAATATAGAATTTTTTATTCCTCTAAAACATAAATATTATAGTATCACCTATGTAGGTGGTAAAGAAGACTTAACAGGAGTTTGATATAATGATGTAATGATTAAGAAAATGTTATAATATAATGGTAATATATACATTAATAAATCCTCAACATGTCATATGTCTCATACATGTTCATTAAAATCATTCATAGAACCATCCAATATTGGTGGTTGTGACAAATAAATTTCATTTTGGGTGGAGGTCATAGTGTGCATGTACATGTGATTAAGGATTCCATTTCATAATGAATGATGTAAATTATGGTATATGGAAAATGGAAATTTAATAATTTTATTGTTTACATATAATACCTATTTATTCATTTAATACTTGATTGTTACAATACTTGAGAGATGGTTATGGAAGAAAAACTGCATCACATTGCAGATGAGGTAGTTCGCACATTTTCATGATTGATGTTATTTAACAAAGTCTAGAATTTCATATTGTTACATTTTACCCCCAAAAAGAACTTCATCCTTGAAATTTTATTAGATAGAGGAAAAAGTAAGTGGGTACTTATCTCATATCACATCCTCTAATTGTGACATAACTTCATCGAAATTATTATTTCTCCATAATATAATGACCATATGATTGTTATTCTTATTCATTACCTTATCTCTTTGATCTGTAATTCCACTAGTTTTTCTTCATATGAGAGTTCTAGTGCTAGTGGTATGACTTCTAAATTAACTACATGTTATAGGTCTGATATATACTTCTTCAAAATAAATACATGTAATTCATATTTTACTTCTGAGTTTTCAGGAGGTAGTGATATGTGACAAGCTACTTCCCAGGCATGATCATGGATCTCGAAGGGATGGATGTACCTAAATCTCAGCTTCCTCTTATTCAAAAATCTCATATCTCTTTTCTATGGAGATATATATAGAAATACCTTATCTCTAAATTAAATATATAGATCTCATTTATGATTATCTCAATAACTCATCCATCGAATTTGGTATTCTTTCATATATCTTTGAATAATTTGATCCTTCTCTATTATTTTTTAGACAAGGTCAGGACCTATGAGCTTCCTCTCTACAACTTTATATAAAATGAAAATTTCCTACCTCTATTCTCATATAGAGCCTCATATGGTTCCCTGATAATTATTGAATAAAACATTATTGTTATATAAAAAATCTACCAATGGTAGGTGTTGATCCCAACATCCTTGGAATTCCATCAAATAAGATCCCATAATATCATCTAGAGTTTAGATGGTTCTATTAGAATGGACATCTATTTGAGGGTGATGAGTAGTGTTGAAACTCTACACTATCTCTAATTATTTATTTTTACTTTTATAAATCCTAGAGTTAAAAATTAGTTCTCATTAAATTATAATGGAAATATTTACCCCATGAAGTCTTACTAGTTCACTTATATATATATATATATATCTGAGATAATAGGTCAGGTGATAAATATTATTTTATGTAAATAAATCATGATGATATTGTGGGGTGATTAACAAAACCCAAATAGCATTATGGACGTTATATTTTTTGGGGGATCCCCACAATACCAATTACGTAACTGTTTTCCCAATTCTATAATATTATAGGTAATGGTTGTAACACTCCATTATACTATTGTTTTTTATCCTCAAATTACTAGGATAATAAGAATAAAGATGTTCATTTTTTGATTTTACTCACCATGTTATCCCACCCTAAATTTTGATTTAGATTTATATACATTTTTAAGCTTCTTGGATTACTATAGTAGAATAATGTTTGAGATTAATCCAAAAGTTCCTTCTTTAGGTCCGGTGTTTATGGAAAACATATATGAGTTTCAAACCATATAACTCTATCATTATAATGGTTGGTATTCGAAATACTCACTACATTTTTATATAAATAAACAACATAATTCTTGGATTCTTTCGATCTTATCATGAATGGATAATTGATAAATAATATTGAATAGGTAGTATTTTTATCCTTCACTTTTGATATTAAGATTCATACATTGAAAATCCATGTGTATTGAATATTTTTGAACCCTCATCATGGATAAGATAGAATGATCCTTCCCGCTCAAGGAATCAGTCAACTTTTATTCATTCCTAGAGTGGTAATGTATTTAGTAATCATAGACCTTTATTACTTCAAACTGTCTCCTTTGGTTATTGTTCAGATCTTTTTGTGTGAATATATACATTATGTAGTTATAGTTTGTATAAATATCAAACTGCAAACCATAGATATTACTCTACCAAATTTTCAATGAAAACAATACTACCTCAAGATCGAGATCACGAGTTGGGTAGTTATACTCATGAGTCATCAATTATCATTAAACATAAGTGATTACATTTTTATTATTATTAATTAAACATTACAAACCCTTCAAAGAAACATCATTACATATTACAAACTCTTCTCTAATGAAGTATAGTGAAAGCATAATGGTAGTGACCAATATATTATAAATATCCCCAAATATCTCCCCATATTTTTTAATCTAGATGAACTTCACTCCCTTCCTGGTCATCTTGATTAGTTTATTGGGTATTCGTTAGAAGTTTCTCAAAAAAACTTATAGTATCTAGCTAATCCAAGAAAACCTTATATCTCATTAATAGAGGTTGGTCTTGGCTATTTCTCAATTTTATCTAACATTTATTTTTGCACATATATACCCTAACTGGTGACAACATTACCTAAGAAGCAGACTCTTTAAAACCAAAATTCATACTGGTTGAACTTGCCTTATAATTTCTCTTTTGGTAATCTCTTTAGACCAAATATCAAAATCTCTTCATGTTCTTCCTTTCTATTAAAAAATATCAAAATTCCATTAATAAAGACCACCAAAATTTTTTAGGTAATATCTAAATATTCTATTCATAAAATCCATAAGATTGTAGTATTATTTCTAACCCCAAATGGAATCACTATAAAATCATAGTGTCCATAACTTGTGTGAAATTTTTTTTTGAGGTATGTCTTCTCTCCTTACCCTCAATTCATGATATACAAATTTAATGTTAATATTTGAGAAATATTGTGCCCCTCATATTTGATACTATAGATCATAAATACGGGGCATATGATATTTTTTTCATTATCATGATCTTCTTAATTTCATGATAGTCAATGTCGAGGCACATTTAACCATCCTTATTCTTAAAAAAATTACTATTGCACCCATTGGTGGAGCACTCGATCCTAAATATCCCATATCCAGATTCTCTTGCAATTTCTTATTTAATTATTCCATCTAAGTGGAGGAAATCCACTAGGGACTCTTTGAGATAAGAATAGATCCAGGTGTGAGCTTCATTGAAAACTCAACCTCATAATATAGGGGAGGGTCAAGTAGTTCATCCAAAAAATACATCAGTATAATTCAGTACAATAGGTATGCTATTAATTTTGACTATATCCCCAATAATTTGAAATAAGAATCCATCATTAATAGTTATAATAACCCATATTATAGAATTTGATTCTTAAGGGATCTCATAATCATCCTTGCATCTATATTTTATCATCATGTGGTTTTGGATATGAAATGAGAACTCCTAATACTAAAAATTTATATGTTATCTATCTAGGGATAGTTATTCCAAGCCCAAAATAACATCAAATTCAAATAGGGGATGAAGAACTACATCTAGGAATAGTTTCATCCCACAAACATCTATCATGGAAGAGTTATATATCTTATATGATATCACCATCCCACCAAGGGATTTCACAGATATTTCATTACCCATAGTTTGAGGCGGTAAATAAATATTCCTAGAAAATATTTGTTATATAAAATAATGTGAAGCACCATAATCAAAGATGGAAATTTCATATCTATACTGACAGAATGAGTGTACCTTAAAATAATTTATTATCATATTCTACCATAGTAGTGTTGATAGTATAATCTCTCTCTTTATCTACTAGTTTAAGAGTTTGTTGAGGTTTATTCTCGTCATTGGCTATGGGATTACGGTATTTATTTTTATAATGCCAATCTCTTTAAACAAATTTTTCCGAGACTTTTTCTCCTCTATCATATTAATTTCCCTCCAGGAACCATATATATATTTTTGTGAAATAAAAAACTACCTCCAATAATTATAACACTTCCCACATACCTTGGGGAATTTTTTGGGGCGAGTCATCCTAAATGTTTGAAACATATGTATTTTCACCTTAATTCACCCATTTAACTTATCATCGATGCTTCCATGATACTCGACCAATCCTTAATTGTCCCTAAAATAAATAAAGTCCCAAATTTCCATCTCTACCTCTAGTATACATAGAGAAATATCATTGTGGATTCCAAAGTCTCTTATGGATAATTCCCTTCGAATACTTGGTTTTAATACACTTATAAAATAGTTAATATTTCATTCATATCGGAATATATAACAAGATGCATACCTTGTTATCCTGGAGAATTTTGATTAATAAGTTCCAATAGATTCATCTTCCTTTTATTTTAGCTCAAAAAATTCTCACTCCATCATTTCATGAATAGTTAAAGAAATGTGCCTGATGATGAATCATTTCTTTAACTCCTCTAATTCTGTAGAGTCTAATCTCTACCATTTTATCATATTCTGAATGATACTTAACCTTTGGTCATCCAATCCTTCTAAATGATAAACAAATAAAATAACCTTATTATTCTCTAATCACTCAAGGACATAAAAAATAATTTATATCACCTTGATCTATTACTAAAAAATAAGTGGATTAGAAGACCATTGAAGGAGGGTAGATTCTAATTCATAAAATAATCAATCGAAATATTCTCCCTCTTGGTTTATTTGGTAGATCAATATGTTTCATATTATTATTACAATCTTTTGAAAATTGTGTGATAATTTCAATAAGGATTTTTACTCTAACTCCCATCCAATTGTGTAGCTCATTTGTATAATCTTTTCATTTCCCCCAATACTCATTTTTATCTTGCATCCTCCTCATTCCTTCTATTACTTAAAATAGAAGAATGTATAGGGACTTATGTTTGTAAATATAGTGAGTTAAAACTATGTGTTTAGAATAAATAACTCATAAATAATGTACAAATAATAACTTATAAACCCCTAGGATTCAATCCATGTTATCCATGGTAATTTATTTTTTGATTCTCTAACATAAAAATATTCAAATCCCTCATAATGGTTCATAAGTATAACAAGAATTAACTAAATAATATCCCCATGGAGTGTCTAGTCAGGTTTTCATTATTAGGACCACTCATCATGTATTATAGTGATAATCAATTCCATGATTAGCTAACCCTTTTTAGGGGGATTACCCCTAGGTACATCAGTTCCATAGACCCATCCACTTGCCAGTATCCAGACCACAATGTATTTGTAGGAAAACCACATAATATGTACATTTCCAAAACATTAAAATCTTATACAATATTAAGAATCATTCCAAGAGTTCTAAAATTTTTTATCTAAACTAATCCCCAAAATTGATAAAACTAACCTTTATGCTAACTATAATTACCCAAGATAATCATACATAAAAAATACATTTATTTCTTGGTTCAAATAATACATTCCATAGATAGTCGCACAAACCAAAGGGTGAAAGGTTTAGTTTCATGGATACTAGCTACATAAACATAGTATTTTAGAATAAATATGTTATTTTATTAATAATCATTATCCTATAAACACACATTTATACATCTCATATGATAAAATCATCATCATAACCTCTGTAGTATAAAGATAAGAAAGGGTGACCTCAAATGATCTGTATTAGAAACATATCTACTATTAATAATGGTTAGATAACAAATATGATAGGAAATATGAGTAATTTATTATTATTAGATAAATAAATCATGAGATCATAAGTGAAAAAAACATGGATGTTTATTATGTATCATGACTTACCAATATAAGTCCAAACAAATTTCATAAAAAACCATAATTAGACTTATATAATGAATATAAAATGAATTCACAATAAATAATAATATCATTAAATCCTAGAATATCCTAGAAATTTGGAATTGATTGAAAATAAGGAACATTTTAGAGAAATAGTGGAAATCACATAATTAGAGGTAAATTTTTTGAACCATTAATTTATTGTATAAGAATCCTTTGAAAACGAAATATAAATCACAAGAGTTTTTTCCTTAAATAAAATTTCTTAATATAATGTAAAAAAAGATTTAATTTTTGAGTCACGTTCCAAAAACCTTTTTTATAATGAAAATAAAAAATCCTAAAGATTTTTTTGAAAATGAACCCAAATAAAGAGTCAATTAAAATAAAAAATTAATATGTCAAAATGTGATGAAAAATGTATAAATATATGATCATTAAAAAGAATCACCTTTTATTGTTTCGATAATTCCTTTCTTGAAATATCACATCATTAAATGGATATAAAAACCTTTGTTTTTAAATAAACGGAAATATAATTTTTATTATAGATAAATAAATTTAGTTTCTACTTGGTAAAGGATAATATTTGAGGGATTAAAAAATGGATATGGAGGGAAGAATCAATTAAAATCAACATGAATAAATTTTAACAAAATCTCATTTTGATAAGATTATAAATTCATAAAGGAAGAGGAATTTTGTGTAGAAAATTATTTCCCATGAAAAAAAGTTCTAAATAAAAATGAAATTATAATAAGCTATAAAGAGTCATCTAGGGTAAGGTTTTAGAGAAATAGAAGTGATTATGATTCAAGGGAGGTATTTGAGTCATGAAAACCCTTACTTTCATTTATTAGAATGATATCTAACCTCGTGCATTAAAGAATTACTATATTAATCACATATTTTTGAACCTCATTCATTTATATAAAATATTATAAAATTATTTAATAAGTATTCAATACATGTTTATTAGTTAGTTATCATCTATTTTAAAATTTCAGTGTTATCAAACATGATCATTTTAAACTAGTTTTGTAATAAAATTGCTGTTATTAATTATTCATAGAAATTAAATCATTCATAGATCATAAATAGTTATATAATAAATTTTTTATGATAATTTATAATTTTACAATTTAATTTCTTAATTGTTCTGTTAACATTTTTTGATGATGAAATAAAATATGAGACCATTTTCAAGAGTTTAATGAATAAATGGTCATATATTAATAAAATTATTAGATATAAATATTATGACTCAAATATTGTTTTTATGTATTGAATAAATTATTATTATTTGTTTTTACAAGAATATAATATTCAACAATCATCCCCAACAAAAACATTACCACATTACTCATGCAGGTGGTAAAAACAACATAAACAAGAGTGAGTTATAATGACAGAACGAGTAAGAGAATGTTATTATATAATGTTAATAAATCCTTAAAAAATATTTGACCTTTACAATTTATAATATATCTTCCTTAAACTCATTATTATAACCATACAATATGTGTGGTTATCAAAAATGAAATTCTTTTTTCGTGGAGGTGGTAGTCCATACTTACGCGCTATAAACGGTACCATTTCTCAATGATTTAGAAGAATGATTTTATATGAAAAATAATAACTTTATAAATGAATTTTTTAAATTTAAAAACAAATTATTCATTAAATAAATCATTTGTAACATTCTTGAGTAATTATTATAGAAAAAACTAGCATCGAGTCATGGCGGCGACAATTTACTTGTTTTAGTGATCGATGTTATTTTGTATTTTTAGTAGATAGAAAGGATTAAATATACATTATATAATTAATAATATAAAATTGAAGAATAATAATTATATTTATTTAATTATTTTAGCATGTTTATAATATATATTATGAAGGATTAGACTAAAATAAATGACTAAGGAAAGGCAATACTCACGTTGGAAGCTTGAGTTTCCTCTTAGAAAACTCTTTGTAAGTGAAGGAGTTAAGAAAATACAAGTGAAACAAATCTCATATTGGTGTGATATGGTCCAAATAGGATAATAAAGGTATATTTTAAAGGGGGAAAAATAATTTTTGGTGTAACATGAAATGGTGGATGTGGTATCCTTTTATAAAAGAAAAATAGCAGTTTTGGAAACATAAATCATTTTTTAATAATTTTAGGATACTACTAATGTGTGAGTGCTTAAAAAGTGGATAAATTGGGTGTGGGGAACAATAAAAGGTCAGATATTATCCCACACATTTTTTTTATAAAATGATACAATGATTTATTTAGTTATTGACTTTTAACCAAATTAACCAAATTAACATTTACCCTTGTAATTAATTTTTAACCTTAGTAATTAACATTAATGAAATCAATTAACATTGGATCATTTAAACTAAATTAAACTTTTATATTTAAAATTTTAACATCATTTTAACACAAATAAATTGTAAAAGTGTGAAAAGGTAATTTTAAAATAAACACACTTAATCACATGAAAACATCTTTTAGAAAAATAATGTTTTTATGATTTTAATTTATATATAAGATATTATTATATTGGATAATTATTTTAATAATGTAAATTGATATAATTTAAAACAAATAAATGTTACAAGACAATCAAGGATATCAGAATCCAAATTTATCCTTTTAAACACCTAATTAGATGAATAGACTAAAATATTTATTTATTAAAGTAACATTTTAATTATTTTCCAAAATATTTGACATAGGATTATAAGATCATAGTATATATTAAAATCCATAATTTTGTTCCTTAAATTAATATTTTATTACATAAAAGCGTTTATAATTTTCTAGGATAAGCTTACAAAATATAAAAATCATAAAAATTATAATTAGAAATAACATTTGACTAAAAATCATCGTATTCTAAAAAACAAAACAAAAATATACTATATAAATTTAGATGTCAAAAATTCAACAATGAATTTTATTTTATAAATTTAAAATAGTAAATAATATAAATTTTGATTTAATAATAAAATTAACAATAAAAATAAAATGTATTTTATTAAAAAACAAATTTTTAAATATTAACTCAAATTAATTATTTACATTATAAAAATTTAATGGTTTACTACCTTATTCTTTATTATATATTTATCCATAACATACAAATAATATGTTGTTATTTATAGTCATTGCATGTTTCATATAACCAATGTTATTAATCATAATATAAGTTTTACAATGTATATAATTGCAGGTCATTACAGATAATTCTATGGTTATGGTAAGAAATACACCAAAATAAAAAAAATCTATTTGTGTCATGAGGCCTAACGATGCATTAAGGGGCCACATAATTTTAGGACTCGCGCATCACTTGTTTAAGTCTGATACATTCATGAAATGAAAAAATGAGTAAAAATACATAATCAACATTGAAAATAAGCATCCACATTGGAATAAAAACTTAATGACACAAATAATTTTTCTCATGTTAAGAAAAGGGATATTACAATCCTAACCCATCTGGTGAAAAATGGTATATGGTCAAACAATACATAGTAAACTTGTAAACAATCATCTATATTGGAATAATATCATAGGAAATGTAAATGTTTCTCTTTATGTAAATAAAAGGAATAACATTATCATAAACCATTCAAATAAATAAGGTCGATAGTTAAAAATTGATATTTAACTTTTATAAGAAATCAATAAAAACTTATATCTAAATAACTAATATATGGATTTTCAATAATTACCCAATCAAAAAATAGAATAGATTTCTACATAAGCATCCCTTAAGAAAAAACCATATGGAATAATTGTATATTGTTAACTCAATGATGGAATAAAAAGGTTATAATCTATGTAGGTAAAAAATTTGGATGGTTTAAAAACAACATCATAATAGTGTAACAAAGAAATCATAGAATGATTTTTTCATAAAAAAAACACCCTCACAAAAATAATGCATTGAAAATTATAACAAAATAAGATATCTTGAATAGAATTGTTTTATACCATGAGTTCAATCCAAAAAATGATAAATATATATTAGATTATTAATAGTGAATCATAAACCCTATTAGGTTAAATATTTATGAAAATAAAAAGGGTAGAGTAAATAAAAACATAAAATTTATTTTAGAGAACATATTTAATATCGGTGTAAAATAAAAATTCCCATGTCTCTTTCAAAGGTAACTTTAGAAAAAAAGATGTGAAATATTTTTAAACCACTTAATATCATTAAGAATAAAAAATAATGGATCCTTAAAAATATATAATATTTATCTTGGATAAAATTAGAGAGAACAGAAAAACATATGAATGTGAAACGAAATACCTTTTATTATTTTGAAAATACCTTTACTCAAAACTCACATTGTAAAAAGATTAATTTTTTTATCAAAATATCATTTTCCCCATAGATGTAGAGAAATTGCCATTTAATAAAATATTAGTGAGAAATATCCCATGTATAAAAGAAATAAATTCATGATGAAATGATATAATTCAAGGAAATGAAACTTGAGTTGTCAATATCTCTTAAGGGATACACACTCATTGAATTGGGAAGTATTTCAAAAATGGGGTTTTATGTGGTTGAAATATAATGAATAAAATACCAAATAATATAATCATAATATAGAACAAATCCAACTTATATAATATAAATGATAATAATTCAATAAAAGATTATTGAGTAACCACAAAGCATTACAATTGGGATGAAAACTATGTTCAATGTCATCATGTGGTAATGAACTAATTTGTATTCTTATTTACATTGATAAAAAACAGATTATAAATATACTTCCATAGGTATTGAATACATTACCAATATGAAAACATGGTGAATAACATAAACACGAATCATGGAATTAATGTTTTACATAATAATCCTTGCAACTTGAGTGGTATTTTAATCAAAACCCCTTGAAAGATAGGTCCTGCAATTGAATATAAAAAATTACTATTAAAATATAATTCATGATATCATATCTCAATTATCCACTATACACACTTCATAAATGAAATTATGGTCATAATGAAAAAAAAATCAAAGAGAGGAATTTGAGGAAAAAATTCTGACCTCAGTCCTAATTCATTCTACAAATACACCAAACCTCTTGAATAAGTAATTTAAGTTCATTAAAAATACATACTAAAGAAATATATTCATAACTATAACAATTTATACTTGTAAAACCACTAGAAAATTAAGGCTTAAAAGACTAAAATTTACTACATAAGTCATTAATTTAAACATTTATTTTTGGGATCCTACCTTATTAGAACTCCACAGTTAATCCAGTCATAGCCTAGATTAGTGTCAGGATGGGTGACCTCTAAAGAATTTTCTTTGGGTGTGTGTGATTCGATACAAATCACAATGAAAAAACATGTGTTTCATGTGGGTACAATAATTTTTATGATAATTTACCTCTATAGATAATAGTTTTAATTGTACTGTGAAAGTAACTTAGGTATTATAGGAGACCCATGGGGTCAAATGAACTCGTTCATGTCCTAGGTATATTGGGTCATGAGAAATGGTATCAGAGCATACCAAAATGGAAGTGTAGTTGAACATCATGGATTTATGTGTGGGTTCACAGTGAGGTAGTTATTCTTTAAAGGGGGATTATGACACCCCTAGAATAGTGAGTCATAAAAGAATAAATGTTACTACCCCTGTAAGAAGGTATCACCTTTCATTTTTTGGGACTACTAGATTAAAACTCCATAGTTATGAAAGGATTTTCCTAGAGTAGTTTTAGGATGGGTGTCCTTTTAATAAGTTTTTTTGTGTCTATGTGAGTGAGGAAAAAGGACACTAGAAGAACATGTGATACCATGTGAGGACATTCATTACTATAATAAGTAAACCCGGTGGGTAACAGATATTGGAGTGCTTGGAATGAAACTAAGGTATTATAGGAAACCGATGGGGTAAAATTTACTATTTCATTGGCCAAGTATGCTGGTTCGTGAAATTAATCCTCATTTAAAATCATTTTATTCATATATATATATATATATATTAGTTATATTTACCTATTTTCAACACTAGAAATATGTAAAATTTATCACTTTCAATTAGTTTTGATAAAAAAATATTCATATCTATTCTCTTTCAAAATCCCATTACACTTAAATAATCCATGTTACTAGAATAGAAGTTCTATGATATTTTATAATGCTATGATTTTATTTAATTGTAGTTTTTCTTTAGATCCATGAGGCTGATATCGGCAATGAGCATGTTTTGTATATTCTTGATGAATAATGTATGATTTCTTAATTAATGGTTTAAATGTTGATATAACCATGTCATAAGGAACAATAAAACATTATTTATATATTTATATATTATTATACCAATAAAAAAGATTTTATAGTAATAGAAGACAAAAATTCATAGTATTTTTTAAGTATGTGGTTAAACTGTCCCAAACATAAATCTACAATGATTAATGGACGATTATGAGGAGGTTTAGTTTTAATATCATTATACCAAAATCATAATGATCTTATTTGGGTATTATTAGTGTGATATAAAATACATTTAGAGAATTATAAAGAGTATATAATTTATATAAAGACATTACATATAAAGAAGACATCGTTTCCCTCTTAGTACAGTTATTTTAAACAATTTAATTAATGATTATCAATTATTGATCATATCATTAATAAGTTCAAATAAAATTCCATAAAATAACCATAATGATAATAGAAAAATAATATTTATCTTTCTACCACATCTTTAGATTCAACTATGAATTGGGGTAATGAAAGATAGAATACATCGTTCTATGATGGCAGTCATCTGCACATATTTGTGGATGATGGTTTTACATTCATAGAACATGAGGAAGGGGAAACATAGTTTATTTATCAATAATAAATAAAATTATATAAATATCATAAATATTTAAAAAAAATACACATATAACTTTCATATAAGGTGTTTAAGGAAAACAAAACATGTTCTATCATGGAGATGGTAGTTAACACTTAACATTAATGATAGTTTTGATTTTTCTTAATTATAAAAGGAAAAGGTGATTAATGATTATTCCCATAAAATAATAATATTTGTCATAAAACCATACAAATTTAATTATATATATGTGTTGGAAAATTAAATTTGGAGAAATAGAAAAAAATGTTACGTATAATTGATTACTCACGTTGAGCACTTTGATATTTCCTTAGAAGATCCCTTAGAAATGGATTTAATAAGCTAATATCTTGTGAAAAAAAATCTAAAAATATAGAAATTGGATTCTAGGGGATGTAAAATTGGGCATGGTTTCAATAATAAACAGAATTTTGAGTAGTTCCTTGAAGGGGTGGGGAGAGGTTCCTATAATAAGTGATGAGAATGACATTTTTGTAAATATTTATAACTAATATAAAGGGAGAAGATGTTAAACGTTTCAAAGAGATCCCAAAATAGATATTAAATAATTTTAGGGTTATATAAAGTTGATAATATCTCAACTATTCAATTAGAAACATGTTTTTAATCTGTTTCAAGCCTATTATCCCTTGAGTTATTAATTTTTCCATTTAATGTTTCATCATGGTAAATACTTTTTACCTAAGATAGCTTAATATTTATGAATAAAAATAAATTAGTATTTATTATATAATCAGAAACTAATGTTTTCCAATTTTAAAACTACTTGATTTGATTCAATTTATAATAGTGATAAAAATTAATTTTAAAATACTAAATGTATATTGTATAAATAATATTTTTTAAAAAATATAACATAAGTTTTGAAAAATAAAATATGGGATTTTAAATGAAAATTATAACTTTTAAAATTATAATTTCAGTTATAAAATAATTTTTTTAAAAAGTCTCATGAATATTTAATTAATGATAATGTAATAAAAGACATGTTATTTGTAAAAATGTTGATTTCATAATTCACCTAAAAAAATATTTTTTGAAAAATTCCAAAAATTCATATTAATAATATTTTAGTATAATGGATTCAAAAATAATTTTAATTTTCTCAAATAAAAACTCTAAAATTTAGAACTTTATCGTTTAAAAAAAAATAAGAGATATTATGAAAAACTATTTTAAATTAAAATAATTTTTTAAAAATATTTACCATTCTCATTCATATTACATATCATTTATTAGTTAAATTATTATTACCAATTATTCCTATCAGATATATTTTATCATAACAAATCACAAGTTTCCTAAAATATAAATTCATACCAAATAAAATGGAAATTTTTATAAAAATACATTTTTATCATAAATTTACCATATTAGTCATTTTAGAAATACCAATTGAATTTAATTCATATTAAATTATTCTTATATATTATTTCTCTAAATATTTTATAAATTGGGTACTCATATTCAATACCACTAATTTTTTGATGTCAAAGAAATTCCCTGTAATTTTTTTAAAAATTATATGGAAGTATTTCGAGAAAAAACACTCTAAGGACACGTGATTTCGAGGCCTAGTGAGCCCAGAATAGAATCTTGGATTTTTTGTTCATTTAAATAAAAGTGTGAGTGGGCGTTTCTAACTATTAAATTGGAGCTTGGATAAAAAATTCAAGGTCACTATTCAACTCAGAATGGTGAGATTTTCCTAGAATGGACCTAACCTCTATCGGTGCAGGTCGAGGGAAAAAGTTATTTTTTCAATATTTTTTAAAGAAAAAGTTAAAATAAATTAAACTTGTTTTATTTTTTTCTGAATTTTTAAACTCTTGCAGCAAAATGACATATAACAGAATAAAACTAAAAAAGTTTTTTCATAAATGAAACATCGTAACAACTTCGTAACAGAATTTAACTGAAACCTTGTTTCACATTTCATCAATTAATTGTCAAGAAAACAACACAAGATTCTTAGCACAATCCTAGTTCTTCTTCAAAACTCTGGTGGGTGACGACGATGAACGCCAATGACTTCCAAACAATGGACCATGCAGCGACGAACGACAGATGCGTTCTTCTTCAACGCTTCGAATGGATTATTGCTAATGAAAGAGTTACTCTGGTAGGGGTTTAATTGTGCTTTAGTTTTCCATATTCTTCCTTCTAAAATAATGAACGCGGGTCAACCCACGAATAGTTTGATTCGTGGATCATGTGTTCTTGCGGGAGGGTGCTTTTCTGGGGGTTTTCACTGGGATTGATTATTATCTAATAGAATTGTAATCCAAAACCACCACATGTTTAAAAACACTAATGCGGAGGGCTCGGGCCAACACGAACAATGCCCAAGCCCCTCTGTCTCGTGTGTTCTTCGTGGCCGAACCTCTAAGATGACGGATAAATGGTTTCAAGGTTGTAGTAGGTAAGGTGGTACCCCACTGAAGATAAAGGCGTATACGACGCAAATAACGGACAACAGGAGCAGACCCGGTGGTTCGTAGAAGAACCCACCAGCATTGGCGATCGTCGGTGGTGGCCAGCGTCGGTAGCTACGGACGGGTAGCAGAATTCTGAGATGGTGCACCGTAATGAATGTCATGGACGGATCAGGCTGCGACATTACAGTCGGAGCCTTCAGTCTCTATGTCGGTGGCTGGCGGAGGGCAGAGGCGGCCACACGGCCGTGTCGGAGGCACCACGAATGTGGCACCATGCCGCATCACACGTGAAAAGGACGTCATCAAAGGATTGCAGTAGTGGGAGGTGGAACCATGGGGTGGGAGGGCAGATGAGGCTTACGGTCGCATCTAGGCCAGGTAGGAGTTGGCTCGCCCTTGGCGGGCCAGGTAGCGAGCGACCACCCAAGCGGGCCAGACCTGCCCCAATGGGTTAGGCCAAGATGGATCCGGGTTAGGTCAATTTGGCGGCCCTGAGTTGGGTCCGTCCGACCAGGTTGGACCCAACCCAGAATCGACCATCCCCTTTTTGGAAGAACAACTATAACATTTAAATTAGGCACCCGATTGACGAGTCCTTTGTGGTGTTGGAACCCTTGCGATGAGACTGTCCTTTTGGCATAATCTATGTGAGTTTTTGTAGTAGCCAGGATACAACTGATGTCTTAGAAAGTAGATTATCCTAGAATAAGACATGTTACGTGCAATAATCTTGTGTCTAGATTAGACCTGAAACCTAGTGACAAAGAGTGGATCTACTCCTAGCGACCTTTTATGGATCAGCTCTATGGACCCTGTGTGGATCATCTCCTAGCAGCCCGTTGTGGATCATCTTCTTGAGACCCTGTGTGGATAATCTCCTAGAGAGCCTGTGTGGATCAGCTCCTAGAAACCATGTGTGGATCAACTACTAGTGACCCTGTATGGATCAGCTCTTAGAGACGTTGTCTGGATCAACTCCTAGAGGCCCTGTGTGGCTCCACTCCTAGAGACCCTGTGTGGATTATCTCCTAGTGACCCTATGTGGTTCAGCTTCTAATGGCTCTGTGTGACCCAACCGACCCAAAATAATCATTTGGGATGATTACATCAATTTTCCATGGTGTTCAGTGTTACGATAGATAGTATTTATTTTTGTACATTAGATTATACATGTGTGAGTTTTCTTGATTCGTAATCATGATTCGGGATTTTCTTGTGGATTTCTTTGTGGTCATTCCTTGTTGGTTTGGGTCCCCTAATGATTATTTTGTTACTCAACCCTACATGGTCTTTGCCCACACGTGTTCTGTCTGGTGTAGATGACTGAATACCTGGTGAAGGACTTGGTGGCCCAGGACTAGGTGGTTCTCAGTGAGATCAGGAAAATAGGAAGTGCTTCTACGGCTTCCGACAGCTAATATATACCAACCCATCAGGTGGGGTTTTCATCATACAACATTCTATCGATCTCATACTTACTCTTGTTGTATTTTTCCTTTTTTGGGTTTCTATTCTTTCCCATTTACTTTTAGCTTTACTTTTACACTCAATGGTTATTTGAAGCATGCTTGTTCTCTTCCCTAGTTCTATTGGGATGTGGTTGTGTGAGCATCTGTGCAGATACTCAAGAAAATGCCTCCCACTTGTAGGTTAAAACCTTTAGTGCTAGTCCTCAACCCATGGCCTTCAGGAGGCGGGCACAGGGGACTCATCAAATGGGCCACGGGGGATGGGTAGTGAAAAACTTTTACCATATGTTATCGGTTCTACCTCAAAATCCTGGAGTATGTTGTTTTGTTTTTTGGGAAGTAGTGTTAAATGTTTCGAGTTCGACTTTAGATTTGGGGAGTATAGTGTTGGTTCGGAAGTCGACGTATCCATACACTAGGACTGTGAATTCTACTTTTTGGCTCTATATATAAAAACACTAGTTGCATCCATCATATTGGAATTGAGTGTTTCCTCATGTTCTTCTTGAATTAAAGTCAGCTCACCGTGTATAATCTATTGATCATGGTACATTTTGACATGTTTCAGGATTCTTCTATGTAGACACCCAATCAGGATTCAGATATGTGGTTGTGACGATAGCCTGACTAGTGATGAGGTGTCGGTTTAGGGAATAGTACTAGATATGACCTCACAAGGTGGTGTACTAGTGTTACCACCACCCATTGGTCAATATCTACTTTCAGCTTTTCCAGTGGAGTATGCACATAGGCTCATTGACCCACATGAGTTTTATAGATAGAGACCTCCCAGGTTTAGGGGCGAGACAGATTCACAGGACTCTGAGTATTGGTTGGAGGCAATGATGTTGGTCTTCCACTTAGTGAGGACACCACCTGAAAAAATGGTGGTTCTAGCCACAAGCCTTCTGCAAGAATCGGCTGGGAGATGGTGGAGTTTGAACATTCGGACTCTTGATGAGGTGACCATCTACTACACTAACATCAAGATAATTTTTCAGGAAGAGTTCTTCCCCATGACCTTATACTCAGTACACATATAGGAGTTTCTTCACCAATAGTAGGGAGGTATGATGGTGTCTGAATACTCTGCGAGGCTTACATACCTATCCTTATACACTATGGATATGATATGACACCCTTTCTTGAGGGCCCTGACATTTGAGGTGGGAATACAACGAGTTATTAGGGTGTTAACGATTCCCCCCCCCAGTATATCCACTCAGGCTGCAGTGTTAGACCGATCCCTACTTGTAGAGAGATTTATCTCAGAGGAGGGGCCAATGGTAAGAGCTACCACCGGGCCACCGGTGGCAGAGTCATCCATAGAGGGCATATGATAGATGACACAGTGGTTTATGGGGGCCAGACCATGCGGAGGGTGACCCCAAGACATAGGATCGGTGGTGTGAGGCCACCAAGGCTTCTAGCATCAGCATAGGAGTATGGGGTGATACTCGTACAACGTGTAGGGACACATGGCTCATGACTACCCAAATTTCCACACAGACGATCAGCAGGTGATTGGTGGTCTGCTGAGGCATCATCAGAGGTTTGATCAGGGTGGTCCACAGGGTGGAAAATTTGGTAGGGGAGCATGCTGAGTGGTAGGCAGTGGATGATAGTTCGAGGTTCTACGACCACCACCCCTAGGTGGTCCACCACGAGCTTAGGGAGCCGGTGAACAATGTCCATGCCAACTCCAGGTGATGAAGTCCTCTGACGAAGATGCTTCAGAGATGATTATAGGTACGTTCATTATATTCTCCACCTTGGATGTAGTTCTTATAGACACATGTCCTAGTCGCTCTTTCCTTTCCAAAAACCTTTTCCAGATCTCTGAGATTTCTTTGGAGCCATTGGCTCGATCTTTATGATTATAGACTCTTACGAGAGGGGAAGCGATACTTACACATTGGTGTCGGCAGTGTTATCCTACTCTAGGAGGCATGATATTTGGCTAGGATCCCCTAGTAGCAGTGTCGAGGCCTTACAACGTTATCTTGGGAATGGATTGGATATCTACAACACATGCTCAGATCGACTATAATAGGCACAAATTGTGATATGTCCACAAGGATGGGATCAGGTTTTCCTTCACCGGAAAGAAGATAAATTCTACATCACATGATAGAATTTCTAAAAGGAGGGTGCAGACAATCACTCATCAGTTTTCTAGCCTTACCCTTGGTGCTGTGGAAAAAGGAGTACATGTTTTCCTATAGTGGTGGACGATTATGAGGACGTCATTCCTAAGGATGTTCTAGGAATAACTTTTCATAGAGAGGTAGACATCTGCATCAATCTATACCCCAGTACAACACTGATATCCACAACATCATATCACATGGATTCTGCAGAGTTTCATGAATTGTGGTAACAACTAGAATATTTTCATGAAAAGGGCTTCCGGAGGCCCAGTGTTTCACCATGGGAAGCCTCGGTTTTGTTTGCGAAGAAGGAATACAGGAACCTGAGACTATGTGTAGATTTCTGATGCTAGAACTAGGTGACCATAAAGAATAAGTATCCACTGTTGATAATTTAAGACATCTTCTATCAACTGAAGGGAGTGAGGTGGTTCTCGAAGATAGACCTCAGGTCTGTCTATCATCAACTTCAGGTACGGGATGAGGATGTACTGAATACAGACTTTAGATGTCGTTATGGCCACTATGAGTTTTTATTGATGCAGTTCGACATGAAAAATTCCCAAAAAAATGTTTATGGGACTCAACAAAAGGATCTTATATCCTTACCATGATCGTTTCTTGGTGGTCTTCATTGATGACATATTAGTGTATTCAGCATCAAAGGAGGAGAACGCCACACACCTACAGATAGTCCTGGATACACTCCGAGAGAATCATCTTTATGGGAAGCTCTCAAAGTGATAGTTCTTGGTCTGAGAGGTCCACTTTTTTGGACACATCATCTTGGAGGCTGAAGTAATATTATATCTGGTAAATATAGAGGCAGTTCTATCATGGGAGCCACCTAAGAGTGTGACAGAGTTGCAAAGATTCTTGGGGTTGGCTGGATATTACCAGAGGTTCATGCCTAATTTTACCATAGTAGGAGAACCCTTATCTTCTTTGACCAAGAAGGCATATCCCTTCGTGTAGATGGAGAATATCTAGTAGAGTTTGTTGGAGTTGAGGTGGATACTGAAGAGTTCCACTATCTTGAGAATACCATATGAGGACCTTGGGTATGTAGTTTTCTATGACACATCAGGGACTGGACTGCGTTGTGTCCTGATGCAGGAGAAAGTAGTGATCACCTATGGTTCATGTCATTTTAGGTAGCAAGATAAGAAATACATGACACATGAACTGATGTTTGTAGTAGTGTTATTTTCTATAAATATGTGGTGGCCCTACTTGAGGTGGGAACAGTTTACCATCTACTATGACCACAAGAGTCTCAGGTATATCCTCTCCCATAAGGACCTGAACATGAGAAAGCGGTGATGGATGGGGTTCTTATAAGACTATGAATTCGAGATAGTCAATACTTCTAGGATGAGGAATGTAATGGAAAACACGCTCATCAAGAGATATGGTTTACAATTAGAAAGTGACGTGACAGAGCAGCTAGCCGCAATGCAGATATCCTTCATGGATGATGATTGAGCATCTTATCTTCAGTTTATGACTATTACTCCCCCACTATTATAGAGAGTTTGGGAGGCACAAATTGTTGATGTTGACTGTGAGGCTCGATGTTCTATGTTATCCACAAGGAAGGCTCTAGATAGATTTTCGATAGGTAGAGAGAACATCAACCTTTTTTTGGGTGCAAAGTAGTACTAGCGGCATTGTGAGAGGAGATTTTGAGGGACTTCCATACATGCCACTTAGAGGTAAATATTGGAGTGGAAAATATCTAATAGGATCTTTGATGTTAGTACTGGTGTCCAAGGATGAATAAAGTGGTGGCTGAGTTTGTTTCACAGTGCATCACTTGTCAACAAGTAAAGGCGGGGCATCAGGTCCTTGTAGGCTTGGCCCAGACACTTGATATACCATAATGGAAGTGGGATGCTATATTGGTGGAATTAGTTATAGGATTACCACACACGTCCAAGAGCCATGATTCTATCTGGGTGATCATTGATAGACTCACCATGTCATCTCACTTCCTACCCATCTTCGAGCAAGGATTAGTAGAGGGCTTGGGATGCCTCAACATCTAGGAGATAGTGAGGCGTCACAAAGTTCCTTCAACGACTGTCTCATATTGTGATGGTCACTTCATGTCTCAACCATGTAAGGAATTTCATGAGGTGTTTGGAATGAATTTATGCTTGAGCACAATTTTTCACTCGCAGACTAATGGTCAGATGGAGTAGACCACACATGCCTTGGATGACATGCTTCATGCATGCGTCCTTGATTTTTATCTTAGTTAGGAGGACCACCTACCACTAGAAGAGTTTACATACAACAGTAGATACCACTCCACTGTTTTCATGGAACTATTCTAGGCACTTTACATGTGGCCTTGCAGATCAACTCTATGCTGGATAGGCCCATGAGAGTCAACAATCATTGGTCCAGAGTTAGTACAGGCTACCACTGAGAAGGTCTAGATCAACCAGGATAATATAAAGACTACATAGAGAAGGTATAAATCTTATGCTGACAAAATATAGAGGCCCTTGGAGTTCGAGGAGGGGTACCATGTGTTCCTTCAGGTCTCACGCCGATAGGGATTGTAGAGATTTGGCAGGGGCGACAAGTTATCTTTGAGGTTCATCAGAACATTTCCAATTATGAGTAGAGTTGGTGAGTTGGCGTACCACCTAGCTCTTCCCCCAGAGATTCCCCAAGTGCATAATGTTTTTCACATATCGCGGATGAGGAGGTGCATGCATGATCCATCACACATCATTGACTGGGGTAAGGTAGACATTAATGATGGGTTGACGTTTGCGGAGTTCTTGGTGGATATAGAGGATCGATGGGAGTGGGTAATTCATGGACGGTCGATTCCTCTAATTCATTTTTGATGGCAGCACAGGAATCTCTCGGATCGTGATTAGTACCCCTATTTATTGGTTTATATTTATTTGGGCTTATGGGGATGTGACTCCCTAAAGGTGAGGGTAATGTAATGTCCCAAAAAATATGTGTAAATTTATTTTAAATTATATGGATTATTTAAAGACTATACATTTTGAAGAAACTGGATTTCCAGGCCTAGTGAGCCTGGAATATAATTTTGAACTTTTTTAATGCATTTAAATAAACTTGCAAGCAATTTTTTCTAACCTTTAAATTGCTGATCAAATCAAAAATTTGATGGATTATTTTAACTTAGAATGGAGAGATTCACCTATAATGTACCTAACATTAACAGGTGTGGGTCAAGGTGAAATATTTTTTTTTGACATTTAAAGAAAAAGTTAAAAATAAAATAAACTGAATTTATTTTATTTTTATAAATTTTCAACCATTGTAGCCAAACGACGTATAATGAAATGAAACTAAAAAAACTATTTTATAACTGAAATAACATAATGACTACGTAATAGAACATAACTGAAACATTGTTCCGTCCTTTAATGGTCGATAAAACAATATAGGATTGTTGGAACAAGCTTAGTTCGATGTTGAAGCTCTGGTGGGTGACGATGACGAACACCAATGACCACCAAACAATGAATCATGGAGAAATGAATGGAGGATTCATTCCTCTTCAACCCTTTGAACGGATCATTTCCAATGAATGATTTAATCATGAAAATGTTTTCTTTGTATTTTATTTTTCCCCATTCTTCATTCTAAAACAACGAACGTAGATCAACACATGAATTCGTTAATCTAGGGATCGTGTGTTATTGTGGGATGGTGTTTGTCTTAGGGTTTTCACTAGGATTGGTTATTATCGAATAGAATTGTAATACCAAGCCTCCCCATGTTTAATAAATCTATTGTAGAGGGTGTGGGATGACACAAATAAGGATCGAGCTCCTTTGCCTCGCGCGTTCTTCATTGTCAAACCTCCCAATTGACGGAGAAGCATTTTGAAGGACATAGAAGGGAAGGTGGTACACCATTGAGGTGAGATACAAAGATGGTGTGAAGAAGATACCACATGAGTGGACACAATGGTCCGTCAAAGAACCCACCAGCGCACCGGCACCAGCGACAGTGCCGTAAACTACTGGAGGAGGCCCACAGTAGTAGCCAAGGACAGGCGGCATAGCCCCATGATGGCATGCCGAATGTAACTCCACAGCCATCTTGGGACATGACTGTGTGGCAAGAGCCGTCGGCCTTCAATTTGGTGGTGGGTAGACACATCCACCCTGCCATGCCAGAGGAACCGTGGATGTAGCACTGTACCACACATGGCAAGGCCGCGGTAAGAGGACAGCAGCGGAGGAGGTGGCCCCACTAATGACCTTCAGGGTAAGAGGGAGGACATGGCTTCCAGCTGTGTCTCGTCCAAGTAGGATTTGGCCCACCCATGGTGGGCTTGGCAGGGTATGGTCCACCCTAGCGGGTCATGCTGGATCCGGGTCAGGTCGGCGGACTGGACCCGAAGACGACCGCTCCCTTTAAAAAAAAGGTATAACTTTCAAACTAGTCATCTAATTGACGGGTCTTTTGCAGTGTTGGAAGCCTCATGACAAGGTGGTCCTTTTTGAATTCTCTATTTGAGTTTTCATGGAAGTAAAGATACAACTGATGTCTTGAGGTGTAGATTCTCTCGGAATCAATCATATCACGTGCAGGAATCATGAGGCTGGATGAGACCCGAAGCCTAGAGACCCTGAGTGGATTAGCTCTTAGTGACGGCGTGTGGATCTTCTCTTGGAGACCCTATGTTTAACAATTCCTAGTGAACCTGTGTGGATCACCTCTTAGCGTCTATGTGTGTATCATCTCCTAGGTACCCTATGTGGATTAGCTCCTAGCGACCCTGTGTGGATCATCTCCTAACGAACCTATGTGGATCAGCTCCTAGTGGATCTATGTGCCACAATATACCTACGGTACTCATCTGGGATGAGTACTTCGGTAGTCCAAGGTGTTTAGTGTTACTACTGATAGTCTTTCTTTTCATACTTTAGATTATACTTCTGTGAGTTGTCTTGCATCGTGATCATGCTTCTTGGATTTCATGTGTATTTCATTGTGTTGTTTCCTTGTTGATTTGGGGTCCCTACTGAGTATTGTGTTACTCACCATTTCACTGGTTTCTTCCGCACGTGTTGTGTCTAGTGAAGATGGTCGACGACATGGCGGAGGACTTGGTGGCCCAAGACCACGAGGTGCCCATTGAGATCAGGCATGAAGGATGTACTTCTATAGCTTCCATCGGCTACACTACACTTACCCATCAGGTAGGGTTATCATTGAATGACTTTCCAATGATATCATACTTACTCTTGTTGCAGTTTTCTTTTGTTGGGTTTGTATTCTAGCCCATTTACATTTAGTTGTACTTTTATACTCAAGGACTGTTTGTAGCATGCATGTTCTCTTCCCCAATTTTTTGGGGACGTGGTTGTGTGTGTGTGTATAGGTACTCAGGAAAATGCATCCCACTTGCATGTTCATGTCATGGTCTTTGGAAGGTGGGATTGGGGGAGTCATGACATGTGCCCCAGGGGACAGGTCATGAAAAATTCAAACACTCGGTTTTAACGGTATAAACATTCCACAGTATCATTTTCATTTGGTGTTTCTTGTAAAGAAATCTATTGAACATATTGACGTATTTAAATGTAATCATATATTAAAATTTATTGGTGTTACATGCCCCCCACCATAAAAAACGAATCTTGACAATTTTACTCATATAATCAGTGTAGTTTTTATAGAGAACACATAATTAACCATACACCACTATATGATCAATGATTTATTTAGGATATAGAGTGATATTTATCTCTATGAAATTTATTATAAGAAATATATAAATAGATATAACCCATTCCATATTTCACATATAATTTTAATTAGGAAAAAATATATAGATCCATAAGAAATAACATCCCCAAAACATTGAAATGGATTTATATGATAATCATACCACACACAATTTTTATTTATAACTCAATATTCAATAGTTGGAGAAAACGTACATGACATAAGGCACTAAAGAGTCTAGATTGAAAACTCACAATCTACTACATTAATAGTTGTTGTATAGGAGTTTCCTTTTATTTATGGGTTTTTTTGACTATTTCCATTATCATCCCTTGGATTAGAAAATTGAGTCTCATAATGCCGAACTCTTTGGAAATTTGTAAAGACCCTAAACCAGTAGCCTAGAGTCAGTGGTTAATTTATTAAATTGGAACTAGATATAAGTGATCACATCCCAAAGGACCGATTAGTTTAGTAGTCTTGGTAAACTACTTACAAACTACAATCTCACATTATATATGGAAACAGAAAATAAAAAAACATAGTGGAAGATATCATTCTTCATCCTTTAACTCATTCAAATATTCCTTCATCATATCATAGGGAAATGGAAAAAATAAATTGTGTGTTCATATTCTCTATAAGAGTTACATACAATGGAATTTATCATGAATTAATATGGGGTACTCAATTCGGAAATGTAAATAACTGAAAAAACATTCCATTTAATAAATAACTTGATCTTGAAGAATAATATGGTAGGAATAAATGATGAAAAAATAATTCTATATAAATAATCACATGATATTGAAACTAATATATAGATATAATAACTAATAAAATAATCATGTGAACATCAATAACTAAATTCTCAATGAAGGAAAATATTAATATTGGATATACTGATTTCAAACATATTGATATTTGTACTATCAAGACCTTATGAAAAGAAAATTTTATTGATTGGAAGGTACACACTAAAAAAACATTAAATACTAGCTTAATGATTTTTCTCACAAGACACCTCAATAAATCAAGGGGATATCTATAATTAGGCCTGACCCATCATTGAATGTCTAATTCATTCATTATATATTTAATGATAAATTCTATTTATAAAAAATAGGACTTGGAAATAAATATATATATTGAAAAAAAATAGGGATTATAAATAATTCCCCAGTCAATACAATTACTTTCAAAGTAAAATACCATATACAAGAATGGAATGAAATTTTTGAAATAATCGTACACATGATCAAAAGAATGTGAATATTTAAGGGAAATGTAATGTCCAATGGTCATAAGAAATTGAATTCTTCTATAGATAGTTAATGAATGAAAAATTAATCAAGAAAGGGAATGCTAATAATTTCCCTACTCAAACGGATCATAAACCATCCAAACAATGATTAATTATTGTATCATTACAACATATCCCCTGGTGGAGTATAAGTAAAATAAAGGGTTTTTGTCATAGATTAATTGAAATACCATAAAAGTTTATTCAAATAATTCTTGAGGAAGATGCTCGTTTCACTTTGAATTTTTTAAAAACAGAAAATTTCCCAAATATAAGGAAAAAACATTATTTGAAAATAATAATGTAAAATTAAAATTGAATATTCTAATAAATGACCAGTCATTAAAGTGTAATAATTCCATTAATGTCTCCTACATTTAAACAAAGATTCCATTCACATTTTTGGTAAGGAGATTAAATGTAACTTGTTTGAAAAATGACATGAAGATTCATTTTAAATATTTTTCAAAAAATTAAAAAATGGTTAAAATGGATATAATAAATTATAGGATAATATTAAGAACATTCTTCGTAAATTTTTTAGAAAACATGTACATGAAAGAAATTAAATTTTAGCATTAAAGGAGAAATAATGATAGATTTTCATAAAAACATTTTTTCAATAATTTCAAGTATTAATGGGAAGAAAAAATAACTATTACATGATAAATTCATAAAAAACTACAGGAGAAGGAAGTAAAATGGTTTTAATATGGAGTGGACATTGAGATGAAATCTCTTATACAGATCATACAATTGAAGTGACAATTAATCAATGAATTGACCATTTGTATCAAATGTAAGTCCGGGGTGGGGGGGGGGGTTGTCCATGGGAGTGTCCCGGGGGGTGGGGTTGTCCAGGGGGTTGGGGGGCTTTCTAATGGGTTGGGGTGTCCAGAGGGGTGGGGGTTTCCACGGGGTGGGGTGGTGTCTAGGGGATGGGGGTGGTCCAGGGGGGGTGGTGGGGCTGTCCAAGGGGGGTGGGTGGTGTCCAAGGGGGTGGGAGTGGTTGTCCATTGGGGTGGGGGTGTCCAGGGGGGAGGTTTCAATGTGGTGGGGTGGTGTCTAGGGGGGTTGGGGTGTCCAGGGGTTGGGGTCCGTCCAGGGGGTTGTGGGCATCCATGGATCGTTCTCCTAAAAAATCAACACAATCCGAATGCGTTTGGTTAGATTTGCGTACATCAGTTGTTGTTTTCACTTAAAATTATGTCCATTTTAAACAAAAGAGAGACCCTTTGAGTGATACCAGACACATTGTGCCTCATATTGAGGCGGGGTTGACTCTTACATGTCACAAATGACCCATGGATATTTCTCTTAAAGGATCAACACATTCAGAATGTGTTTGATCAGATTTGTGTACGTCAGTTGTTGTTTTCACTTAAAATTTTGACCATTTTAAACAAAAGAGACCCTTTTAGTGATAACGGCTACACCCTGCCTCAAATTGAGGCAGTTTTGACTCATACACGTCACCAACGCACCCATGGATCTTTCTCCTAAAATATAAACATAATCCGAATGTGTTTGGTTGGATTTTCGTACGTCTGTTGTTGTTTTCACTTAAAATTCTGTCCATTTTAAACAAAAGAGAGACCCTTTGAGTGATACTGGACACACCGTTCCTCGGATTGAGGTGTGGTTGACTCATACATGTCACCAATGAACCCATGCATTATTCTCCTAAAGTATCAATATAATATGACTGTGTTTGGTTGGATTTCCATTGGTCAGTTGTTGTTTTCACTAAAAATGTGTCCATTTTAAAAAATGAGAGGCACTTTGAGTGATACCTGCTACACCGTGCCCCAGATTGAGTATAGGTTGACTCTTACATGTCAAAAATGACCCATGGATCGTTCTATTAATGGATCAACCCAATATAAATGTGGTTGGTCGGATTTTCGTACATCAGTTGTTGTTTTCACTTAAAATTCTATACATTTTAAACAGAATAGATACCCTTTGAGTGATATCGACCAGACCCTGCCTCGGATTGAGGCGGGGTTGACTCATAAATGTCATAAAATCACCCATGGATCATTCTACTAAAGGATCAACACAATAAAAAATGTGTTTGGTCATATTTCCGAACATCATTTGTTGTTTTCACTTAAAATTCTATCAATTTTAAACAAAAGAGAGACCCTTTGAGCGATACCGACCACATTGTTCCTCGGATTGAGAAGGGGTTGACTTTTACACGTCACCAACGCACCCATGGATTGTTCATAAAAGTTATAAATGCAATCTGAAATTTTTTGGTCAGATTTCTGTAGTTCAGTTGTTGTTTTCACTTAAAATTTTGTCCATTTTAAACAAAAGAGAGACCCTTTGAGTGATAACGGCCACACCGTGCCTCAGATTGAGGCAGGGTTGAATCGTACACATCCCTAATGCACCCATGGATCATTATCCTAAAGGATAAATATAATATGAATGCATTTGGTCAGATTCATGTATGTCAATTGTTGTTTACTCTTAAAATTATGTCCATTTTAAACAAAAGAGAGACCCTTTGAGTGATAACGGCCACACCGTTCCTCAGATTGGGGATAGGTTGACTCACACATGTCACCAATGAACCCATGGATTGTTATCCTAGAGGATAAACACAATAAAAATGCATTTTGTCAGATTTATGTACGTCAGTTGTTTTTTCACTTAAAATTCGGGCCATTTTAAACAAAAGAGTGACACTTTGAGTGATACCGACCACAACGTTCCTCAGATTGAGGCGGGGTTGACTCGCACATATCAAAAATGAGCCAAGTATCATTCTACTAAATGATAAACACAATAAAAATGTGTTTGTTCAGATTTGTGTGCATCAGTTTTCGATTTCACTTAAAATTCTGTCCGTTTTAAACAAAAGAGAGACCCTTTGAGTGATACCGGCCACATCGTGCCTCAGATTGAGGCGGGGTTGACTCATACACATCCAAAATGCACCCATGGATTGTTATACTAATGTATTAACACAATACAAATGCATTTGGACAGATTTTCATACGTCAGTTGTTGTTTTCACTTAAAATGTTGTCCATTTTAAACAAAAGAGAGACACTTTGAGTGATTCGGCCACACCGTGCCTCGGATTGAGGCGGGGTTAACTTGTACACATCAAAAATGACCCATGTATAGTTATCCAAAAATATCAACACAATATTAATGCATTTGGTTGGATTTATATACGTCATTTTTTATTTTCACTTAAAATTCTGTCCATTTTAAACAAAAGAGATACACTTTGAGTGAAACTGGCCACACTGTGCTTCGGATTGAGGTGGGGTTGACTCGTATACATCAAAAATGACCCATGGATAGTTCTACTAAAGGATAAATGCAATAAAAATGCATTCAGTCATATTTGCGTACATCCGTTGTTGTTTTCACTTAAAATTTTGTCCATTATAAACAAAAGAGAGACCCTTAGAGTGGTAACGGCCACACCGTGCCTCATATTGAGGTGGAGTTGACTTTTACACAGAACAAATGACCCATAGATCATTCTCCTAGAGGATCAATACCATAAGAAAGAATTTGGTCGAATTTTTATACGTCATTTGTTGTTTTCACTTAAAATTATGTCAATTTTAAACAAAAGAGATACCCTTTGAGTGATAACGGCCACACCGTGCCTCGGATTGAGGCGGGGTTGACTCGTACATATCACTAATGCACTCATGGATTTTTATCCTAAAGTATATACATAATAAAAATGAATTTGGTCAGATTTCCATAGATTATTTGTTGCTTTCACTTAAAATTACGTCCATTTTAATCAAAAGAGAGACACTTTGAGTGATACCGGCCACATCGTGCCTCAGATTGAGGCGGTGTCGACTCGTACACATCAAAAATGACCCATGGATCATTATCTTAAAGGATCAACATAATCCAATTGTGTTTGGTCACATTTGTGTAAGTAATTTGTTGTTTAAACTTAAAATTATGTCTATTTTAAATAAAAGAGAGACCCTTTGAGTGATACCGGCCACACCGTGCCTCGTAATGTGGCGGGGTTGACTCGTACACATCACCATTGCACCCATGGATCATTATCCTAAAGGATCAACACAATCTGAATGCATTTTGTCATATTTAACTACGTCAGTTGTAGTTTTCACTAAAAAGTATGTCCATTTTAAACAAAAGAGAGACACTTTGAGTGATATCGGCCACACCATGCCTTGGATTTAGGCGGGGTTGACTAGTTCACCTCACAAAAGCACCCATGGATCATTCTCCTAAAGGATCAACACAATTTGAATGCGTTTGGTCAGATTTTCATACATCAGTTGTTGTTTTCACTTAAGATTCATTCCATTTTAAACAAAAGAGAGACCCTTTAAGTGATACCGGCCACACTGTGCCTTGGATTGAGGCGGGGTTGACTCATACACGTCACCAACGCACCCATGGATCGTTCTCCTAAAATATCAACACAATCCGAAAGAATTTGGTCATATTTATGTAGGTCAGTCGTTGTTTCCCTTAAAATTATATCCATTTTAAACAAAAGAGAGACCCTTTGAATGGTTCATCATTCTTGCATGTTGCTGGTGGATTTCATCTATTAAAATTGGAAAATCACTCATTGGAGAAAGGATGTTTTATTTAATAAAAATTAAAATTTTCCTACAAACATTTACATACAACAATGTTTCATCTTTTTATCCCCTTAACCCCTCTCAAAAATGACCGCCAATTATACACGTCCCCAAGTCATATCTTCATGCTATTTGTGTACAGTTTTCTATCAGGTATGTAACCCACTCATTTATGAAAAAATCAATATCGTCTTGTGAGTATGAGGCCTTTTGACAGTCAGAGTAGTACTGCAAAACTAGACTTCCAAAAATAGTAGAATAGAACCACTTCCTTATAAAAATTGAGATTAATAGAGCCTAACCATTTCCAATGATGATTTGGAAATCAATAGAACCAGGATAGACCCCCCATCAAAATCAACACAGTTTCCAAACACAAAGGGGTTCACAGGGATAATCACTTCTGTCATAGATGGTAAAACACACACGAAAACATCCTCTATGGCTCATCCTCCTCTATCGGGTCAACCCTTATTTAGTCAACTAGTCCATCCTTTTATACCTCACCAACCTAAAATAAATATGGATGAAAACCAGTAGCCAACTCTATAAGTAAAGAAAGGATTCTCATAATATCTACAATATGGAATTCATTAAATATAATTACTTTAGATTCATTATAGTTTCCTAAAATTACCCCATTCTAAACACAAGAATAATCACGAATGATAGATCTACCACTCCTAAGTCTCTTACCTACATTAAATATCTTTATGCCTAATATTTTTGGTAAGCTAAAGTTACAAACTTTAAATCACAAGGGGGGTAATCACTTGTGTCATAGATGGTCTCCCATGTTATTCCATATGAAAATTTTAACAAATATTATTGATTTATCATCCCATTCAGTCCTCATGAGTTTCTAATTCCAAACTCCATCATAAGTGTAATATCAAAAGAATATATATATTAATAAATTACCCCACATCCATTTCCTCACTAATCTGGTAATTCTCACACTCAAATAGAAAATTTCTTATGCTTCAACCCCCTGTATATAATCTCATAACCATACATCCACACATACACATGTCACAAACACATAAAAATCCATATCCACATCACAACCACACATCACATCCTCATCACAGTATGATATCGTGATCATGAAAGACATAAACATCATACTCTCCTCCTACAATGCATAACCACCACTATATATACACAAAAATACACATAATCATGTCAACAAGAATATATATACACCAAAACCTAAAATCATTAAAGGTCATATATATACACCCACTATGAGCCATTACAACTCATACTAAGTGTGGAGGGGGAGAAGGGAAGAGGGAGTGGTTCTATATGTGTTCCCTCTATAGCCCTGATATTGAGAAAAACACTCAAAACCAAAGTACCCATATGGATTTTAATCAGGTAACTCGAATCAAGTGGTGGTACGTATGAAATAATAAGAAAATATAATAAGAATATAGTCACACATAAATCATTCCTAAGGGTTTACACCAAACTAACACTGCAAACACCCTCCTCAACCATTTACTTGTTTCTATCACCCTCATATAGCCACTTCCATTATAATTCCACAAATAATCCCCAACAAATAACATAAGCATCCATATCAACATTACCAAGTTCTCATTTAATTTAACATTATAATTTCTTGGATTTTTATTACCATATGCATTTCAATTATTAACCATTTTAATGTAAAATCAACCACTAAATCACTACCCACTATAATTCATTCATTAATCATTAATAACATTTATTCTATGTTTAAAAATTTATTAGACATAATTATTCTAATCATTATCATTAATCATTTAACAAACCATCATTTATCATTTCCAACCCATCACCCATTACTATTTTAATTTATTCCAACCATATTCCATGCCAAAAGGAAATTATGAAATCACCCAATAACAACTAAATTTTAATGACATAAAATACAACTAAAAACATTCTAAAATCCATAAAAACAACTTATTTTCTTCCTAAATAGTTGTATCATTGTCATCATAAACACAAAATAATAAATCCATCACTACTGTATTAATTACCACACCACATGATCCCAACCACATCAATCAACCATAACCCTTATTATCATAGTGATAAATACCCCACACATAGTAGCATGAGAGGGAAAACATATAAGAAATTCATACTAAAAACTACCCCTTAAACACTCTATCATATTAAAGTAGAATTTATAGTTTAAATATAACCCTTTAATTACAGATTTCCATACAAACAATTCATTACCTACCTTAAGTGACTAGAAAATAATGAAATGTTATTATAACATATTATTAGTGGTAGAAATTTCTTTCACAACATCAAGAATATATCACTTAGCAACATCACCAATAAATCCATAAATATATAAGAAATATTATGGAACTTCTTAAATCACATGCAAAACTCCCACATCACATTAATTTCCTTTAGTGTAATTCATTACAGTATTTAGGTTAATCAGTATTATCCATCCAATGGAAACAAAATAACATGATAATTCCTCAATTTACACATAATAAAGAAGGAGAAATTTCATGTCCCCAACCTCAACTAAATATTTAACAAATATTTCATAAGAATGAGAAGAATTGTCAAAGAAAACATGACTTAACACATGAGGGTAATCTAAAAGTCCTATATATAACCATTAACCATTAAGACCATAACAAAAAACACAAAACCGAATCAGCATTGTTGTCACATCCTTCCTAAGAAGAAAGTTCAAGAAGAGAATCAAGAATAAGAGAAAATAAATTCATCATAGAGGAGGAGAAGTTGGGATCGTTCTGTGCTATGTCAGGAGGGGAAGGCGCAACCGCCAGAGGGGGAGGTGCACGGGAGGGGCTGCCAACCATTGAGAAATGGAGGAGTATGGTTCATGGGGAGTAGGGCCGAGCAGAGAGGAGGAGAATTAGGGTTTGTGGGGAGGAAGATCCACCGAAGGGGTTAAGGGGGAGGATATGGAGTAGGGCTAGAGGCGGAGGTCTTGCAACGCGAAGATAAGGGGGCGGCAGAGGTCTAGAAATGTGAAGATTAGGGGGGAGGGGAGTTGTCACAGGGGTATAGTACCGTGAGAGCTCTAGGGTGCGATAAACAAGGGACATTGTGTGACCTATTTTATAAAATATGGGACTACAGTTTTATCAGTGCTATAAAAGCACTGATAAAGGCTACCTTTATCAGTGCTAAAATTTTAGTGCTGATAAAGGTAGCCTTTATTAGCGCTTTTTAGGGCTGATAAAGGGACCCTTTATCAGTGATTTTTTAGCACTAATAAAGGTTACCCTTTGTGAGTGCTAAAATTTTAGTGATGATAGAGGGATTCTTTATCAGCGCTAAAATTTTATCGCTGATAAATTTTACCCTTTATGATCGCTAAAATTTAAGCGCTGATATAGGGATTCTATTTCAGCGTTTTTTTCTTAGTGCTGATAAAAGGTGGCACTTCCCTTGCCCATTTTTGTAGTAGTAGAACTCATCCTTATAAGTGTATAGACTAAAACTAAAATCTATTTTGATTTTTTCCTTTCCTATGGTATTTAATGGGTTAGTATAAACCCATATTTCTAAGGGGACAGACCAAGCCCAGTCTTCTAAGTTGATAGACGAAACCCAAACATACCATTTTTTAGGATAGTATAACCCCATGAATGATGCACAAAGGGAGAAAATATAGTACATACAGTTAAAATGAACCGAAATAATGAAATTATTTGACCAGTTGAATTATCATTGATAGAGAGGTTGGCATTTGGATCATGTAATGAACACGCCCCTCTAGATGATGAAATAGTGAAGCTCAGGTAACCAATAGTTTACTTCATTAAGTGTATGAACAATTAAGCTACATGAATCCATTTGAAAATATGCAGTAAATAAAGGAATGTAGAGTCACATATCTATTCTTTACTGCATGATTTGGGGATTTTATTCAAAAAATAGAAAAAACTATTTTATCCACTTTGGAATCCACAATAATCCTTTATAAATTCCAAAGAAAATAATTTATCATTGAGGCAGCTTTTAATTATACTATAAAATAAAAATTATGATGTACACAAATAATCATTAAAACAATAAACAATTAATTAAATATAAATTATATCTGTAAATGTTGATAATAATTTTTTTTGAATACTTTAATAATTTATGTGAGAGTAACTTTCCATTTTCTAATACGAATCTAATTTAAACTTTGTACTTTGAATTAAATTGAACTACTCATGGTTATATATAAATAAATTACAAATATCGACATGAGATTCATCTAAATGTCATGTTTAGAATAATTAATACAGAAGTTAATAATTATTATTTATATCCTTCAAAAACCCTATGACAATATTCGAGACAAACTCATCATATTAAAACATTTTTGAATTTGGATATTTTGTGTTATAAAATTCTAGAATCAATATTAGTTCATTATAAATCCTGTGTGAATCATATTTAATTAATCATTAAGCAACTAAAAAACTATTCACCAAGATTCTATTTAATTATTTGATAATTCTGGAATAAATAAAATATTAAAAATAATCAAAATAATCTTTTAGGAAATTGAAATATAAAACATATGAAAAAACATATCACATTTATAGGTTTTATAAAAACATATTAAAACTTGAATAAACATGTAGAAAAATTCCCATAAGTTAATTATAGTTAGACTTTTTTCCTCCACATATCCATGTATAACAATTTATTAAAATCTACATAGCTAGATTTTCGTAGGTGAATCTTATGTAAGCGAATTTACATAAGGGAATTTACATAGCCAATTTAATAAGGTAATTACATATCCATTCCACATAAGAAAATTCATCTGACCATTTTTTACTATGTAGAAAATTTATTAATGTTTGGAATACTTTTTACATATCCAAATAGCAACGTATTAGTTTCTCGTGTAAGAGAGTTTCTCACATATCCGAATTTAGCTAAAAAAATCTTTAATTTTGAAAAATAGAATGACTTGTCCAATTTTAGACCTTATAAAAAACATATAAATGGTTTAATAATATTTATATCTAGTTTAATTATATTAAGATAATTTAATTATATTTCTATATAATTAATAATCACTTTAATTGAACATCTTATCCCATGTAATCATCAAAATAAAATAGCAAAATAGTTCTTAAAAACTATTGATTTCAGAATGAATACATACAATACATTCTAGAATAATTAAGAACATGATAGAGATAGGTTCAGAGTATTATGTATTCTAATGAAATTTATACAAGTTTTTAATATTTTCAATGTAGCAAGAATGGACCAATTTGGATTTCTTTGACCAACTTTATTTCGAAAATACATAAGGTAACTAAAACTGGGAAATCAGTTTCATGGATTCAAAATCGGCTATATGAATTTTTAATTGGCTATGTGGTCGAAATAAGGGCTACATGGTAAATAGTATATTTTCTATATAGTAATAGTATTAAAAATTTATAAATGATATATTAACGTCCCAAAAGACCTAATTAGCCTAAGAACTCATAATAAAACATTTAGAAAATTTTTAAAAAAATCAAAACATGAAATCTAAAAAAAGTAAGTTAATAAATATTATGATATGAGAAAATTTAATAAACATTTAATAAACACATAGGATAACAAAAAATGTCAAACTCAATTATATTATAATAGAATTAAAGTCTTCCTTGATCAATATTTAAGATAACACTTATTTCTTAAATAGGAAACATATGAAGTGGTTTAAGGATCCACTCAAAATTCTCCCCCATTTCGATAATTAATAAACCATGTATAATTTCAAAACATCAAACCCTCTTCAAAGTTCTCAAAAAAATAAAGTTACAATTGAAAAAATATCTAATTTAAATTAATTTTAAAAAATTAAATCACTTTAAATATAAACACACTGATAATAAAATTTGTATTTCAAAACATTATTTAACATCCATATTTTAAAAAACATATTTCAATGATCAAATTTAAAATATTCCATCATTATACGATATGTATAATTTTACAGGATGTTTGTGAAAGATAACAAGAAAACCATCATGTAACATCCTTTAATGTAAACTCAAAGCATAAACATTAAGTTAAAAACATTTAGTGTGTATGATAAGTGTTAAAAAAGTAATATAATAAACAAATATGTTTATAAATCAAAATTATTAATATAAAAATACATATTCTATATTTTAATAGATTTGATGGAAATCTAAAATTCTCAGTATATAAGTAATCATAATCAAACTCCCCTTATATTGAATAATCAAATAAGATTCTCCATGTGCGTAATAGAATCAAAATTTTACTATAAAATAAATTAAAACTATAGATTTTTTAACATACACAATTTTTTTATAAATTGAAAGAAATTCATGTTAATCATGCATAACAGATTATATTTATAAAATACTTCTAATTTCATCATGCATAAACAAAAATACATATTATATTCCAATATTGTTAAAATAGAATACTTTTCCTCGTAAAATTAAATAATTGAAATGAGGTTTCCTACCAATTAATTGATGCATTATATATCAATTAAAACCGTCTAAATTTCAAATGAGAATCACCGCATCTATTCCATCTTAGATAAAATAATGAATCTAAATTTCAAGTACACACATATAAATTTATAAACCAGATTTTAAATACATGGTTTCCTCCCACTAAACTGAGAATATCTTTTCAAAATGAAAATATCATAGAATTGTGAGAGGAATTTTAATTCTAGTATCCAAAATTCTTTTAAAATTATATTTTAATGTCATAAGGATCCTTGAAACATGTCAAAATATATTAAAAGAATTTTGAAAGTATCTAAATGAATCTTTTATAAAAATAAACAATAATTTAAAACCAAAATAACATATTAACAAAAAATATAAAGATATTAACATAATTAATGAGAATTTGAAAATAATATAGAGTACTAAAGCTTATAAAAAAAGAAACTCTAAATCATAAAATTATTATGCCAACATACTAAGGAAAAAGATATAATGATATACATGCTGAACATAAGAATATGAAATTATAAACTACCTGGGTATAAATAATGGATTGAGTTAGTAATAACATGAATACATACCTTTAGGTACCCATATAGTAGATAGTTTTGACAATTTGAACTTGAAATCTCATTTGTACATGAAATTAATTTTGTGACCAAGAGATAAGTAATCTTCAAAGGGATATCACTAGTATAATGACCACAAGATCCATATTTAAAGCAATTAACTAATGAAATTCCTACATATTTTCCTTTCACAAAATTTATTATAAATATAATAGGAGAAAAACAATCACAATTAATATGATTCCTTTTATCATAACATTTCTTTAAATAAGATGCCTTTTCAATAATTACATTTGAAGAACATTTATTATAAATTGGCCTTTTCAAACAAAGCATTCCATTTCAAACATTACCTAATTAATTCTTCTTCCTTTAAATTTATTTTTAAACAAATTTAAAATCATCAAAAGCATTTTCATGTAAAGATTAAATTATTTTAAAATCTTTTCATTTTCCCTTTATGATTCTTAAATTGATCATCATATTTATACATATAATAAAATAATAAATTAAATTACCTTCATTAATATTCATATATCTTGGAATGAAAATATTTAAACCTATAATTTTCTTCTTTAAGCATCAATAGTGTAGAATCAATATTCACATTTCTAAAATTTTCAAATTCAAGACATAAAACCTTTTTATCTTCAACAACATTCTTGAACATAGAAGACAATATCCTTTTATTTTCTCGAACCTTGTAATATTTAAGGTTTAGTGATATAGGTATAGATGTCATTTAATTTATTTTATTTTTATATGAATCACATATTTCCATTATATCCTTAATACATGTCTCATCATTTATAAAATTGATAGAAACATGATAATAAGATAAAAAATCACTATATTTATTTATACTTTTCACACATTTATTTCCAAATTTTCTAGTATATGAACCAAATCGCTTGAACAATAATGAGGAGGTAAAAATATTACCTTAGAATATTATGCAACAAATATGAAATGACTATTTTATTTTGGAATTTCAACATTGTTTCAAGAGCTTTCAGAATCCCTATAAGTATCTACATATTTCTTTTCATTATTATTGTCCATATTTTAATTTTTTATCTTTGCACAGTTTCGCTTAATATTTCCACTCTTCCTACAGAAATAAAATATAATATTAAAAAAATAAATTCAAATGTGAATTACCTTAAACGATATACTTATCAAGAAACTGATGTTTTTCCCTTTTTATGGTTGGAATCTTCGTGTTCATATGTCTAGATTTTATATATTTAGAGAAAATATATTTTATTGAATCTATTTCTTCCAAGGTATTATGTCAAGATGTTTCAAAATATCATAAATAGTTTTGTAGATTTATATTTTTTAAAAAACATTTCCTGAAAAATATTAATAAATAATATTCATGACTTTATAATTAAGATCATATTTAACATCATATACTCATTTGAAATCAACTTGATAAGATTCAGGTAAATCATAATATTTTATCAAAGTATCCCAAAATAGAATATAAATAATATTTATATGAGATTCTATATAGATATTCCATTTTGTATATATACTACCATTGAAATGTGGTGGAAATGTCGAATTTAAACAATTTTTATTCCTCAAGTCAACCAGTACTGAAAAAGATATTTCCCATAGTCTATTTATAGAATAGAATAAAAAGATAGAATAATTAATGTTAAAAAATTAATACAAATATATCTTAAATGATCCAACATCTTAAATCACTTATGGGGTATCAAATAATGTGAATAACTAATTTATCCTCAAAGGGTCCAATTTGATACCAAGTGATAGATCCCAGAGGGTTGATGGTAATGAACAAGGGGATAATTTTATTTCTTGAAAAATTAATCAATGAATAAAATTAATGAGCAACAAGTGATTGGTTCAATTATTAAACAATTCCACCACACTGATATAAGAATTGAGAAAGAAAAAAAATTCAAAAAGTAAAAGTTGAACATAAGATATTTTTATAGTGGTTTAGATCTAAATGATACAACTCCACTCTTCACCCATATCATGAACTATAAGAGATGAAACCCACTATAGTATACCTCATTTTATGGAGAGAAAAAAGTCTTTAAATTTTTCATTTTCACACTTGGAGGTTCAACTCCATACCCTTATCTTTTATGGGTTCATAAAAAACCATCCTTTTATAGGATAAGACCAAATACTACCATTTAAAGGCTCAATCCTAACCAATTTCATTTTTTAGTTTAGATGTAGCCCAACCTTTTATGTGAGAAAACATAACCTAATATTTTATAGGTGCATACCCAACCAAGACTTTCACAGGGTCAGACCTAACCTCTTCCATATTACAGGTTCATAGGATCTCAGTCTTCAAAGTGGAAAGACTAAACCCAAACACTTAGAGTAGAAGTCAATTCCTCTATTGTTTTACGGGTTAAGAAAAACCTAGTCTTCTATGGGGACATACTAAACCCATTAATCTAAGAGGATAGACCAAACCTAGATGCACCTTTTTTAGGGCAGTACAACCTCTTGAAAGATTGACTAAGTGATAAAACACAATATATACAATTATAGCACAATGGACTAATATAATAGTTTAACCCAATGAATAATAATCGATGGAGATAATGATGTTTGGATTAGGAAATGCATTGGACCTCCCAGATGTTGAAATACTAAAACTCATGTAATCAGTAGTTTACCATAGAAAGATGATAAAAAATTAAGCTTCATGACTTGGTTATAAACTATGCGACACATCAAAGAAAAGTATAATCATGTCTCTATTATTTACTTCATGATTTAGTACTTTTATATAGAAAATAAACTAATAGGAATTAGGTTTATCCCCAGACATCTATACCCACTATTTTACTTAACCATGGGTAGAGTGTTTCTTGAAAATGTTATTCCCATGATTTTTAAAAATAAGTTGGTATAATTGAACATATACCAACAATTTTCTAAAAACTATGGGTATAGAGGGCTAACTAATACATCAACCTCCCCGCATCCCCATCTAATACATGAGCCTTATTCTTTCCCACACCCGATCGAGTGACCAACTCCTCTCCTCTTCTATTTTTTTCCTCCCCTAAATCAAGTATTTTTTTTATTCCGAACTTCTTTGACATTATATTAGTGAGTTTTGAATCCTTCTTATATTATTCTGATTATTATTATCATTTTTATCTATGTATGTGATTATAATAAAGCATGTTGGAAGCACATATGATCATTATTTTTTAAAATTTATATTATATTAGTGATCAAATATAGTCTATTACATTCCTATAAGTGTTGTTCAAATCAAATTTTTTTATTTTAAAATTTTTCATATGGGTTCTTATAAATTTAAAAAACAATTGAGATTCTTTTGGTGAAATATTTTACGGATTTTTATATTATTAGTGTTGGGAAACATATTTAAGTTACATATCAAGATTAATGTTAGTTTTTATTATCCTTGAGTTATGGGATTAAATTATTGAAATTTATTTTTTTATAAAATTTGTTTTATTAATTTTCAAAAAAAAAATTATTATTCCTTGAATTATGTGGATTTCACAAATGGGTAAAATTGTTAACTAATGTAAAACCTTGATATCACATTACTTCACTTATTTCTTAAAGGTTTAAATTAATTAAAATAAGTATATTAGTAAAATTTAATTTTTTAATGTGTAAATTGAAAGAGGTTTTTTGGAGGAATAATTCATAAGTTAATTTAGAAATGTTTTCCAGGAAAATATTATGTATTTTTTATAATTTTTCTTTAGTTTATTCATATTATGTTTTCACCATTAACATCTTTCTATACAGATTTTAATTATTATATAAAATAATTTTTAAATAATTTATTAATTGGATTTTTGAACACAAAAGAAAATAATTATAAGATGATGTGCATGATTATAGTAAAATAAGTAATAAACGTTTTTTTAGAATTCACTTTTTTATTTATATTAATTATCTAGAATGTTTCCTAAAATTCTTTATTATCATTTATACAGGAATTAATGATAAAATATTCCTTCAAATAAATAAATTTTTAGATTTCAGAAGAATAAATATTTAGTTTCTATATTAATAAAATTAGATGATTATTTATATTTATATCAATTATTGTATAATTCAATGACATTATTATACTATGTTTTTGTGGTTTTGATGTAGGGTGACACATTATTTTTATTCTTAGGTATTTTTTTCATCATTGATACAAGATTAATTATATATATTAATTCCATATTCAAAACATATATGTTTAAAAAAAATTCCATGAAGACATATGTATTTAATTTGATTGTGTTGTAGTTGTTTCTCATTGAAGGTCTTATGCTTTTTATGGTTTCTTATTTATAGGCTTCCCTTATAACATATGTTGTTTCACTTATTATTTGTTTTCTTGGCTATATCATTGCTTTGATTACAATCATATTAAAATTGTTTATAATGAATTTTGTAATTATGATTTACATTTTTATTTTGAATGTAATTGTATACCTATAATTGGACGGATAGAAGATGGATGTATCATACTGATTAGATTTCAACTAAGTTTCAAAATATTGTGGATATTTTTTTTCATTTAACAATGCTACATAAGAAGTTCGTATATAGTGTCCATGCTATAATTGTATTGGAAGACCATGGTTATCCTCTGGAGAAGTCAAATACCTTATAAAAAATGTATTATTTGAAAGAAACTATAATTTTTTCTATCATTATGGAGAGACAAGACAATATTCTACTATTCACAGACAAAAAGAAAGAAGTGGTATGGAGAATTTTATATTTGATCGGTTTCGATTTGTGTATCATAATTATAGATATTGTATTATAGTTCAATAATAAAATGATATAAATATAGATACAGAAGGGAATGATGATAATGATGTTAAGAGAGTGAAAAAATAATGGATAATGCTAGAAATCCTGTATATTAAGATTGAACTAAAATGGAAAAGATGTAATTTTTTATGAGTATCTTTCATGGAAAAAGAACGTGTGGAATTTATAACACCTCTATTGATTATATTCACAAAATTTTGAAGGAAATTATTCATGATGGAACAGATATTTCATCAAATCATTATATGGCATGAAATTTAATTAAGAAGCTCATATTTTGTAATAATCAAATTCATGTATCTCTAAAATATTGTGTTTAATTTTTTGAGTAAACAATAGAACATCATAACTACAAGGATTATTTCACATCTATATGGAATGAAATTTCATATGGAACACCATCTCATGAGCCACTAAAATGCATGTGGCACTTTCTATTGATTCATAGGCTTCGAAATCTATTCAGTTCGATAGAAACATCAACCAATATGATATGGAATGATACTGAGATAATTAAATTTAATGATTAGTTGATTCATCTTATATATGGATTATCATGGAGGGAATTTGATACACAATATCATTATTTTTTATTTTAGGAGTGTCATGTTAGACAGGGTTTATCCTGTAATGGTTTAAATCTATTTGGTTAGATTCTTACTATACACAACACCTAGCCAGTTTTTATTCATGTTTATAATCTTCCTTTATGGATGTGTATGGAAAAACCATTCAATTTCTCAATTATATCAAAATATAGACCTTTTAATCCTAGAAATTATAGAGACTCCAACTTTTAACCTTTAATAAGTGATTTGAATCAGCTTTGGGACATGGGTGTGCACACATTCTACGCTTCTAAAAAACATATTTTAGATGTTTTCTTCCCTTATATGGACTATAAATTATTTCCCATATTATACAATTATTTTTGGTTGGATCATAAAGGGAAAAAATCATGTATTATTTGTATGAAGAATACACGATTAATAACAATTAAATATTTTTCATAGTTTTAGTTTCACAGGGAATCAGTTATTCTTTTCAATGCATCATCAATACAAGATGAAGCTTTATGGATTTTATAATATGGTTGAACCTGAATAGCCACCTAAACATATGTTAAGAACCAATGTGCTTAATTAATTGAAATAATTCTGTTTTTCATTATAGAAAGGTCTGGTGAAATCTAAAAATAGAAAGAATGGTGACACTAAAGACACATGAAATTTGAAAAAGAAAAGTATATTTTTTGAATTTCCATAGTAGCCTACCAATTTTTTTCCCTTATTTATAGGTAATGAACATTGACAAATATTAAGGTCAAATTTTTCTTTAAATTATTCTAAATATCGAGGGGAATACCAAAGATGACTTACGTCTCACTGGGGCTTGTTATATTGTGGTATTCAAACATAACTATGTCCTTTATATACTAGTGAACACAAAGAGAAAGTATCAAGTGATTATTATGTGATGACACCATTAGAGAAAAATATATTTCTGGATGTTTTGTAGAATATCGTGGTACTAGATTTCTATTCTAGCAACATATCAAAACGAGTCAACAGAAGGGATTTGAAACTAAAATATCAAAAAAATTGCTTATCTCATCCTTCTTCATGAATTTATTCGAATAAAAATCTGGCATTTACACTCCAATAATGTAAGAGTGATGATAATTCGCTTGGGCCATTTTTTAGATACCTATATGAAAAATTTTATCCAAGTGTTTCTTGATAAAAATATATGAAGAGGATCCATTAATTTTTGTGTGAGTTGTAAAAAAATCATGCATCATTATTCATATACATGTTGCATTTAATAACATCAAAAAGAAACACTTCTTGTATGACCTGTTTCATTTCAGTGGATTTATCCTACTAAAATAAATATATGCACAATGAAATCATATGCCTGAAACAAGAATCATCTTGAAGGTTCCCTTCTAAGAGGTTATCTAGCTCAATAATGAATGAATTTTCTGTTCAATGTATTTGTTTGATGCCAACACATGACAAAACCGGTCAATCAAAATGAAAATGAGAATTAGGGAGAAATTGAACCATCATCTCCATATCTTCTCAAAATAAGATGAATTCAGGGGTTATATACATTGGTTACAATATGCCTTAAAGAGCATAATATAGCACATAGCAGACTATTTCTTAACAGTGGTTTGTTCGATGACTATATAAAGTAAGTAATTTAAATATTTATAAGTTATATCATACTATGTCAATTCAAATATACCATAAAATTTTATAATCACTTTATGTAGGGAATATAAAATAATTATAAGTAGATTTCATCGATCTTTTCTTATGAAAAGAAGAGGGTATCTTCATAGAAAAGAGTTTTATAGATGGGTGAAATAAAATTTATAACCATTACTATAATTAACTTAATGTATAGATATTAATTTAATTTTATTATTTATATATATTTCAGTTATTGAGTTTACCTATTGAATTCATCTCTAAAGAATTAAGAGTGTTGTATTTGGGTCCAAATTGATTTGTTCATGAATGAAAATATTTAATATTCAATGGGTATAAATTTTTTACAACTGATAAGGAGGTGAAAATGAGTACATAGCATGGTGGCACCATCTTATCTAATACAATAGACTGTTATCCTAGTTCATTAGATAGTAGTCCATGATATTATAATCTGTCATATTATAGACTTGATGAGAAAATATTGTGATTGGATTACAACTCTCATAGTCGAGTCACGATGATGAAATGTAAATGTATTGATATAATGAAATGACATGGCTCATTTATTGATGATTATATATTTATAATTATTAACATGAATCAATTCTTGAATACCGATAAACCATATATTTTGGAATCAGTAGAAAACATTTATTTTATGTGAATGATCATTTGAGACCTGATTGTAGTGAAATTAATGAAGTAAACCCAACACATATTTTTCATGATGGTGGGGATGAAATTGGCACAATTGATTCCCCCATTGGTGTTAACCAAAATATAATATTTGGGGAATCAAATTTTATAATTGTAATATTTTATATTAAACCTAATTTAGTAGTAGGAAATATATATAAGAAACCATATATGGTCATAGTTCATTCAGTTTTCCTTGAAATGGGTTTCTCAAGTTGGTATTTCTATAATTATTTTAATTTACTTTCATTTTTCATTGAAGTTTTAATTATAATTAATTTTATTTATTTTTTGTTTTCAGGATGTTTCAAAAAATATATATGTTATGATGTCTTTTCACACATTGGGGTGCACTACAATGCTTAATAATGGTGACATGTACTTTAATATGAATAGAAATACTATATATATTTATAAGGTTAGAAATTCCACTTTAATGGAAAAATTGACAATTATCCAATTAAAGTGTTGGAGAGGGCCACATGGTTAAGCTAAACTATGTGCCTCTGACTGCATGATTGTATAACTTTTATCTAACATGGGACATAGGAAAATCACAAAGGCTACATGTGGTTAGTCTTACCATTTGATGGCCACGTAATGGGTGAATTATATTGGATTGTGTTTGTGAAAAATTGGAAAATGGTTTGGATAAACATTCAGACAAACTGTATACCTCTTAATAGTTTCCAAATGCCCAAATGGCCAAATGGCCAAATGGATAAATGTTCTATTTATCCATTTGTCCAATTAGCAAATTTTCCAAAACAAAGAATGTAACAAATATAGAATTAGACAAAAATGAATATAGAAGTGGAATCCATATCATACCCTTGCTTATCATTCTAATTATTATGTTTTGATTATCTTAGGACACTAGTAATAAATTTCTAATTAAATGTATATTTAGATGTTTCTTTATTTTTTTGATTTCTTTAATAACTAAAATTTTAATTCATGTCTAGTTTATTAATTTTATATTTTTAAATAATGTACTATAATATTAATCAATGTCATTTTCAACAATATAAATTGGTAATTGAAGGTCGTGTTCCTCAAGAAAATTTATTTTTATCGAGTAGGAAGAAAAAATATTGAAGTTTTGTAAATGAGGGCCTATTGGAGATCATTCAGATTGTACTGGTGGTAGTGGTGGTCATGATTTTGCTGATGATGATGATGATGATGATGATGATGATTATGATTATGATAATGATAACTATTATTATTATTTTGATTTTCATTGCCTAGGAGCTAATTCTGGTGATGATTATGATTGCACTGGTGGGGATGAGGGAGATATTGGCCCCCTCCATTTTTGAGTTTTGGTAGAGACGTCTGTGGATGAATAAAAGTAATTTTTGAGGTGGATATTATATGTATGTTACAATATTTTAATTGGTTTTAAAACTATTTATAACTTGATGGTTGAAAGATAAATAAATAAAAAATTTTATGAAATAAATGATTACCATGGTTAGTAATTTATTTGCAGGTTCTGTGAGAGGTGGTGTATGGTGGTGTTGTTGTCTAATGGGGGTAGGTCTCTATACCCACAATTCAAAAAATCATGGGTATACATGATTTATATACAACCACATATACCTATGGTTTCAAGTGATCCATGGGTAATAAAAAATATTCATATCCAATACCCCTGGATTTTATAGAAACCGTGTGTATATGACTATCCCGACATCTTAAGAACCCGTAGTTCATAGAACCACGGGTATACCCTATAACCATGGTTTTATGGGGTATACCAACTATTATAAATCATAGGTATATGTTATGGTTCCTATAATTATAACAAAAACTATTTGTTTACTCTTTTGAATCTATGATACTCCATTATAAGTTCTGTTGATAACAAATCATGTGGACGAAACATGTACTTGTACTGTCAAAATAAAAATCATTTTTTACACAAATAAACATTATAAAAATTAAAAATTCATAAGAAATTAAATGTAAGTATAAATTTTTAAAATAAATTCATCAGAATACTCTTATAATTTATACAAGACTAACATTCTATTTTTCAACATAATTTTAATTTAAACTTTGAACTTCGAATTCTTTCATACTAATCATACTTTGAAAATAACAAAAAAAATTAATATAAAAATGATATTCCTCTCAATAAAAAGTTTATAATAACTAATATAGAAGTTAATAATTAATATTATTACCCATCAAAAACCCTCTGATTATATTCGAGACAAACTAGCTGTATTTTAGAAGATTTGAATTTGGATATTTTATGTTTGAAAATATCAACATCAATATTAGTTCATGATAAATCCATTATGAATCATATTTAATTCGTCATTAAAAAAATTACAACACATCTTCATAGATTATATATAATAAATAAATAATTTTAGAAAAAATAAAACATTAAAAATTTCAAATATAAACTTTTTACAAATTGAAAGTGAAAACATATGACAAAACACAGTATATTCCCATTTTTAGAAAAACCATTAGAAACTTGAATAAACACATAAGAAAATTTACAAAGTGATTTTTATTTAGCCTTTTCACTCCACATATCCACATCTAAACACACAAGAAAATTGACATATCTAAATTTACATAGGTGAATTTCAAGTAAGAGAATTCACATATGGGAATTTATATAGCCGATTTATGTAAGGGAATTTATATAGACATTTCACAGAAATAAATTCATGTAACCATTACGTAGGAAATAATTTTCACTTATCCAAATATCCATGTATTTTTTTCTCACTTAAGTAAATTTGTCACGTATCTGTGTTCACATAAGAAAATTAGGGAATTTCAAAAAATAGAGTGACTTATCCTATTTCACAGCTAAGAAATACCATATAAAGAGAGGAATTATCTTTAGCTCTAGTTGACTTATATTTAAATAATTTAATTATATTCTCCCATAATTAATAAGAACCATAATATAAAATCTATAGCTCATTTTATCATCAAAATATAGTACAAAAAAAGATATGAAAAACTACTGATTTCAGACTGAAAACATATAGTAACTTCTAGCCTAATTTGGAACATGAGAGAGATCAATTTAGATTTTGATGTATTTTAATAAAATGTAGATAATTTTATCATATTTTCAACTCAATAATAGTCACCCAATTTGTAGTTTTTTAATAAATGTTTTGTCTGATATACATAAGGTCACTAAAATTGGGAAATCAGGTAGATGAATTTCGAATTGGGTAAGTGGTTTACAAAAAGACTATGTGGTGAATAGTTTATTTTTTGTATTGGGATAGTGTTTAACATGTATAAATGATTTATTAAGGTTGAAAATGAGTAATGTATCCTAGTAAATCAAAATAAAACTTGTATAACGTCTGTTAAACAATCAAAACATGAAATCTTAAATATTTTTAAGTAAGGAAATATTATGATATCGTCAAATTTAAGAATAATTTCATAACAACAAAATACAACAAACAAAATACAAACTCTATTATATAATAATCGAAGTCAAGTCTTCCTTGATAAATATTTATGAAAAGAATTTAAATATAACACTTATTTTGTAATTATCAAAACCTAAATTGGTACAGGGATCCACACAACATAATAACCATGGAATAATTATCATTTTTATACATGAATTATATCTTTTAAACAACCCATGATATGTGGTTATGAAAAATTAACTACGTTATAATCAAAGAGATGGTAAGTTGTATGTATTCATGAGTAACATTTCAATTTTTCAATGATCATGATTGAAAAAAAATAAGTGTTATTTTATCTTTTTTATTATGATAATTATAACATTGATATCAAAATATTTCATTATATAAACTTATATATATCATCTATGTGATGTGGTGATGAGAGACGAATCATGTTACTTCGTGGAGGTTGTAGTCAACATGTATACACGAACAATGCAATAATTTTTCAATGAATAGAATGTTAAGAAATTAAATTATATATTATATTTTTATAATGATAAATATTCCATGAATATTATATATATACTTTAAATAAATCATTAAAACAATATATAAGGGAATGTGATGGAAGGTGGATTACATCGGTTCGTGAGATGGCAGTCTGTTGTACACAAGAATAATGGTTTTTATGAAAGAGGATATGGATATAGTGTATTCCATTAACATAAAAAAATATGAATAATTTAGATACATCTGTTCCAATATTATCATGATTGAATAAGATTTGAATTATTTGGAAGAATAAATAAAACGAAACTTCCCAGTTAAGAATGATACCTCTTCTTCAGAAAACATCTTTTGGTTAACACCAAAATCTATCCTATGAGGATTTTTAAATTAGAACATGGATTCCAAGAAGTGGTTAGGGAACTAAGTAAGCTATTTGGATAATGATTGTCTGGTCCAAATGGATCTTAAATCATGGAGTGGAGGGGAGAGGGGGTTTGATTGCAGAGCGATTCACTATTCGAATCCACCCTTATACCACTGTTTTAAACTGGTTTTGTAATGGATATTCCAAATATAATTGAACATTATGTTTTAATAAATTAATTAATGTTTAAAACTATTTAATTGGGAAATTTTACTTTTTTTGGTTTTTACATTGTAGGAGAGCGTAATTTGGAGAGCCAGTGATGGAATTCAAGTAAAATTGGCCAAACTCTGTGAGATCCCAAGCATGCATATGGACAATTATTTGTAATTTGGATAATTCATGCACAAAATTGGGTCAAAATGGGTTTCTGAGTGAAAACCAATGTGGTCTACATTTCTATAGAAGATCATAAATCCCAATTCGTCCATTTGGAGGCCCAAAATAGGCCCACAATGTGATGTAATTCTGGGCGGGCCAGATTTGGCCACACTTCTGTATTTGGTCCATAACTCGGGCCTCCAAGATCCAATTGGGATAATCCCACCTCCCATGGATAGATAACTAGAAATTGAACTGCTTCATTGAATTGTATGACAATTTCACGTGTTTTGGTTAGCTAACTAGATAGATAAAGAAGGATTAAAAATTCTATCCTAAATAGTCTCCTAGTCCCTTAGGCACTTGACCCTTTTTGTGAAATGTATGTTGTTTTGTTAATAAAATCACTCCTAAACGTAATTATATCATGTGGCCTGACCAGAGGTGAAGTTTAGTCAAACTGGATAGCTCTCTTCACCCATTTTATTTCTCTTCTCCCTCATGTACTTCTAAACCACATTGTGATCAATTTGGGGAGTGTCCTTTATTGTAATCCTGCGCTCTACCCTAGTAATCTTCATAAGGTAATTGATTACCAGGTTTGTTATAAAATTTTATTTATTTATACCTTCTAAATTTGTGTTTATTTTGATATGATCAAATAAAAATTAAAGGAAAAATATTATACATGCTTCCTTGAAAAACCTAGATCTTATGAAGATTTGAGTGTGGTTTCCTCTTTTCTCACCCCTTCCTTTCAATAGTGTGAAAATGAATTTCGTCAGTTGATAAAATACAGGATCATGAGCCTATTAATATTCATGTTCTTTTCTTGAGTACTATTTTTATCATTGACACAAATATATTCATCTCATCGTGTTGTTGATGTGATGCCTTTCTTGAGTTCTATTTTTAAATCGATTCATGTTTGTTGATTTTGAGTGGTTGATGATAATCAATATCATTGATAGATAAAATACTAGGTGGTAACCTAGTAAGAACACACATACCATTACTGGTTTCAGTATGTATATAATCACAGAATCAATGATCATTCCCTTTCCCTTGAGAGCGCTGACTGATTGAGAATCATGGGACACTTACCCTGGTTGATCACGATTTCTCCAACTGGTTTCTCTCAGTAGTAATATATTTTCAATTTATATTCTTAAAGAAACAAAACATAAGTTTTATAAAACCTCATTCAGATTTTATTTTCTTAATCAAAACCTCATTTCTTAATTAATGATCTAAGGCTCTTTCGAGAGACAACCTAGGGCTGCTGTTATACTGCAGAAATTCTTGTAAAAAATAGACATCTAATTTGACGCGCTCGACAATGAGATCATATTTTGCCACCATTTCTATGGAGCCAAGATAATTTTTTTCTTTATTTACATTTATTTATTTATTTTACTTCTTAATTATTACTCCTTTAAATTCCCCACCCTCATTTGATTGTTTCTTTTATTTTTGGTTTCTATTTTTGGTTGTTATTGTGTGTTCTTCCTCTCTCCCTCTCTCTCTCCCTCCCTCCCTCTCTCTCTTCTTCTCCATCTATCTCTCTATAACTCTGTATTATAAAATTATATTCTCCTTTCACCCTTATTAAGTGATTTTATCAACATTAAATCATAAAAAACAAACTTCACAACTTATATGCATGACTCGATCAGAAAAAGAAAAAGCTGCTTGAATTTGACCTAGAAATTGAAAAGACACTTCACACATAAATCAAGTCATCTAGAAAGGTTCAATCAAGTAACACTATGTAACCCCTTTTGTAACCTCATTTGGTGATAAAACAATAAAAAATTGAACCCAATAAAACCCAAGAAAACATTGCTGCAAATAATCAAACCTTAAAAGAACTGACCACCCCGAATGTGGAGTACCAACCTGCATACATCCAATATTCTGAGGAAGAAGCCAACATTGATCTTAGATCAGGCCACATCCACATAATTTCCAAATTCTATGGCCTTCCGGGTGAAGACCCTTGTTACACCTTATAGAGTTTCACATAGTGTGCTCCACCATGAAACCCCAAAATGTCTCTAAGGACTTAATTAAGTTTAGGGCTTTCCCTTTCTCCCTTGATAGTGTAGAAAAAGATTGGATATAATATTCACCTACCACAATTGGGGAATGGAATGACCTGATAAGAATATTTTTAGAGAAGTTCTTCCTTGCCTCCCGAACAACACCAATTAGGAATGAAATTTGTGGCATTTGGCAATCACAAGGAGAGACCCCTCATGAATGTTGGGAGAGATTAAAACGACTCTACTCAAGCTCCCCCACCACCAGATTAGTGAACAACTATTAATAAAATACTTCTATGAGGGTCATATCCCCATTGATCATGGAATGATTGATGCGACAACTGTTGGTTCCTTGGTTGATAAAACTCCTTCCGTTGCTCGTGACATAATAGCCAACATGGCTCAAAATGCACAAAAAATTGGTACACGAGCTATTGCACCAACTCGATTAGTTCATGAGGTAAGTCATTCATCTCAAGAAAAAAAGTTAGATAACAAAGTTGATGAGATTCATAACCTTATAAGGAAATTAGCTCAAGTGCAAGGTAACTCACAATCTCCTCATATTCCATTACATTGTGGTATTGGTTCTGACAATACTCATTTTGCTGACTAGTTCTCACAACTTCTAGATTCACCCAAGTCTTGTGCAGCCATATTCCTAGGGTGTCCATTCCAACAAGAACATCCCATAAAACAAGAAAAATTCATGCCAAATCCAAATCATGGTTGGAAAGAACAACCCCAATACCGACAAGGAGGATACTCAAGCTACCCCAAGCAGAATTGGTATCAACATGGACAAGGTATGAAACCTTTTTATCCTTCAACTTTGAAAAACAATCCTCATCCTCTTCCCAAATCTGAACCAATCCTTGAGGATACGGTGAATCAAAAGGAAACCCAGAACTTCTAGTTCCAACAGAACACACTATCGGCAATTCAAGACCTACGGACTCAAGTGGGGTAGTTGGAAAACACTATCGGTAAGATTAATATGCAAGGTTCTGGAAAAATACCATCCCAAACCATCTCCAATCTAAAGGAAAAAGTAATGTATGTGCAGTTATAATTCGTAGTGGTAAAGGAGTCTCTCCTTCTATTAATTCTTTACAACTGGTATGTCCCCCTCATGAAAAATCTCTTTCCTAACCCTCAATAATTTCATGTAAATAAAAATAATAAAAAAGGGTAATCAAATTATCATTGATGATTCAAATGGAAAATAAATTCCTCTTCCTTTCACCCAAAGACTCTCTAAATCTAAGAAGAATTTTGATAATGAGATTGATAAAGAAATAATGTATACATTTAAAAAAATCAAGTTAGTATTCTTCTATTGGATTCAGTTAAAAAAATTCCTCGATATGAAAAATTTATTAAAGAGCTCTGCAACCATAGAAGGAGGCTGAATGGGAATGAGAGAGTCGACTTGGGAAAGAATGTCTCAGCCTTGATTCAACTAGCAATGCCCACCAAATGCACGGATCTGGTCACATTCACAATACCGTGTACCATAGGGGAGACCTTCTTTTCTGATGCTATGATAGATTTAGGCGCTTCCATTAATGTAATGCCTCAATCCGTTTATACTTCTCTACAGGTTGGAGTGCTTCAACAAACAGACATTATAGTGAAACTTGAAAACCAGAGTACTATGCATCCAACAGGAGTGATTGAGGATGTACTTGTAAGAGTGAAGAATCTCATTTTCCCCGCTGATTTCTACATTCTTGAGAAGGAAGATACCTGAACCCAAGAACATGATCCTCTCTTACATGGGAGGCCATTACTCAAAACTGTAAATACAATCATCAATGTTCACAATGGTACACTTTCCATAGAGTTTGGAGGAGAAAAGGTAAGTTTTAACATCCTTGAGGCTATGAAACACCCTGTTGAAGAGAACTCCACTCTTTCTGTTTATTCAATGTAAGTTCTCTCAAATGATGCACAGACACACACAATTCTCTAATCAACACATACTCTAAATAAATTTTTCCCTTTTTCACCTTTGGATGATTTGAGTTTTGATTCCTCTTTTTAGTGTTTTGTGGGTTATGAGAAGTGTAGATTTTGTGCTTTAATTTAAGAGTGTGTTCATTCTGAGGTACCTATGAATGTCATTGATTCTACAAATCTCATTTCAAAAGATTCTATATCCATAGAGAATAAACACGAGTAGATATAAAGTTTCATGGAACTCACTCCCCTCCCCCAATCCAGAAAACACTGGTGTTGGAAGATAAACAACATCCTTATAATTTATGATATGTATATCTTGAGGGTATTGACCAATTGCCCGTCATTAATGCATATAACCTCTCTCCACAACAGGAATCAAAACTGCTCAACCATTTGAGAGAGTGTAAATTGGAAATAGGATGGACATTGGTTGATATTACCGGGACTATCCCATCTATTTTTATTCACCATATACTTTTGGATGATGAGGCTATGCTCGTAAGATAATGTCGATGTCGGTTGATCCCACTCTCCTTGAAGGGGTAAAATTGGAAGTCAGAAAATTACTTGTTGTGGGGATCATCTATCCTATATTTGATGGTAAATGGGTTAGCCCAGTTCAAATTGTGCCTAAAAAGTAGGAATAATAGTTGTCTCAAATGAAAGGAATGAATTGGTTCCAACACGTGTGCAAAATAGTTGGTGTGTCTATGATGATGACTGTAGACTAAATCAAGCCACACAGAATGACAACTTTCCTCTACCTTTCATTGACCAAATGTTAGAATGATTGGCTATTAAGTCCCATTATTGTTTCCTTTATGGCTATTTTGGTTATTTCCAAATGCTTATAGCCCCCGAGGATCAAGTAAAGACAATATTTACTAGTCCATTTGGCACATTTACATACGGATGGATGCCATTCGGTCTATGTAATGATCCTAGTACTTTTCAAAAACGTATGTTGAGTATTTTTTATGAGTAACTCGAGAGTTGTATGGAAGTCTTAATGGATGATTTCATTGTATATGGTTCTTCTTTTGATGATTTTTTTGGAACACCTTGGTTCTGTCCTCCGCTGCTGCATTGAAAAAGATCTTGTCCTAAATTATGAGAAATGTCATTTAATTGTTGAGCGTAGGATAGTTCTTGGGCATGTCATTTAAAATAAGGGAATTGAAGTTGATAAATCTAAAATTGAATTAATTTCAACCCTTCTATATCAAATTTGTTTTTGTGAGGAGCAGTCTTTCTTGGGTCATGCTAGTTTTTACCGCTGATTCATTAAGGACTTTAGTAAGATCACACTTCCATTTTCCCGATTACTACAAAAGATTTGGATTTCCTATTTGATAAAAATTGTGAGGATGTATTCAATTCACTAAAAATGAGCCTCAAATCACCTCCCATAATACAACCACCAAGGTGGGATCTCCCCTTTGAACTAATGTGTGATGCCTCTAACTTTGCAGTTGGGGTAGTTTTATCACAAAGGTTTGATAAGGCTCTTCATGTCATTGTGTATGCCTCGCATACCCTTGATCCTGCCCAGGTAAACTGCACAACCACTAAAAAATAACTCCTTTCTATTGCGTTTTCCTTGGTAAAATTTAATTCATATCTTTTTGGGTCAAAATGTATTGTGTTTTCTGACCATGCTTCCCTTTGATTTCTCCTAATGAAACCTGAAGCAAAGCCCTATCTCATATGGTAGATTCTCCTTCTCCAAGAGTTTTACCATGAGATTAGAGATTAGAGGGGGTATAAAATGTTGTAGTTGACCACATTAGTAGGATTTATCCACCAATGGATCTCCATGTTAACTGATCCCTCCCCATTGGAAAATTATTTCCTCATGACACTATGGGAAAAGTGGTTTTTTGCGACGGTTCAATTGTGACGGGAATATATACCGTCGCAAAAGGTCCAACGAACTACGTATTTGTGACGGGAGTCTTTTCCCGTCGCAAAAAGTAGGTTAATTGCGAAGGGAATAGGCAACTTGTCGCAATAGGTTTGGCGTGGTTTGCGCGCCAAAACACGGGAAGGGTATTTGTGACACAGACGCATCCCCATCACAGAAGCCCGGCGGCGGTAAATATTATTTGCGATGGGATGAGTTCCCCGTCACAAATAGTATGTCGGCAGTTGTGTATTTGCGACGGGGCCCATCACAAATACCCTTTTAACTGCTGACTATAATTAATGCAGGCGAGGGTATTTGCGACAGGGCCCGTCCCAAAAGCCCGGCGGCGGTAAATACTATTTGAGACGGGCGGCTTTGCCCATCACAAATAGTATGTTGGCAGGTGTGTATTTGCGACGAGACCCGTCACAAATACCCTTTTAACCGCCGACTGTAATTAATGCGGGTGATGGTATTTGCAATGGCCCCCGTCGCAAATACAACCATTTGTGACGGGTAACCCGTCACAACTAACCCCGTCGCAACTAATCTAACCTATATATACCCCACCTGTTTTTTTTCAAATCACTCAGATCTTCCTCCCCCTCTCTCTTGATTATCCAGTTATAAGGAAAAATTTTCTTTTAGCTAAAAATTTTTATACAAGAATAATTGGAAGGCACCAACACCTTTAGAATATCAATGTTTGAGGTATTTATATTTTATTTTTTCATATTTATTTTACTTTTATTATTAATTTTTTTTATTAGTTGTAATTAAATTAGATTTAAATTATTTTTTTTATATTTATTTTTGGTAAGAAATTGATATTTTAGTGATAATTATAAATAATTAGTGTTAATTTTCAATAATTAGAGATTGTTATAGATAATTAGCAGAATTTAGTCATAATTAAATATAATTAGAGATAATTAGGGATAATTAGTTATAATTAGGGGTAATTAGTATTAATTAGTCATAATTAGGTACAATTAGGTATAATTAGTAACAATTAGGTATAATTAGTAATAATTAGGTATAATTAGTAATAATCAGGTATAATTAGTAATAATTTGGTATAATTAGAAATAATTAGGTATAATTAGTTATAATTAGGTATAATTAATTAGTAACAAATAGGTATAATTAGGTATAATTGGGTATAATTAGGTATAATTAGGTATAATTAGGTATAATTAGGTATAATTAGGTATAAATAGTAATAATTAGGTATAATTAGTAACAGTTAGGTATAATTAGTAATAATTAGGTATAATTAGTAATAATTAGGTATAATTAGTACTCATTAGGTATAATCAGTAACAATTACGTATAATTAGTGATAATTATGTATAATTAGTGATAATTAGGTATAATTAGTCATAATTATGTTTAATTAGTAATAATTAGGTATAATTAGTAATAATTAGGTATAATTAGTAATAATTAGGTATAATTAGTAATAATTAGGTATATATAATTAGTAATAATTAGGTATAATTAGTAATAATTTGGTATAATTAGTAATAATTAGGTATAATTAGTAATAATTAGGTATAATTAGTAATAATTAGGTATAATTAGTACTAATTAGGTATAATTAGGTATAATTGGGTAAAATTAGTAATAATCAGGTATAATTAGTAATAATATGGTATAATTAGTAATAATTAGGTATAATTAGTAATAATTATGTATAATTAGTAATAATAAGGTTCAGTTAGTAATAATTAGCTATAATTAGTAATAATTATGTATAATTAGTAATAATAAGGTATAATTAGTAATAATTAGGTACAATTAGTAAAAATTATCTATAATTAGTAATAATTTGGTATAATTAGTGACAATTAGGTATAATTAGTAATAATTAGGTATAATTAGTAATAATTAGGTATAATTAGTAATAATTAGGTATAATTAGTAATAATTAGTTATAATTAGCTATAATTAAGTATAATTAGGTATAATTAGGTATAATTAGGTATAATTAGGTATAATTCAGTATAATTAGTAATAATTCGGTATAATTTGTAATATTTCGGTATAATTAGTAATAATTCAGTATAATTAGTAATAATTCGGTATAATTAGTAATAATTCAGTATAATTAGTAATAATTCAGTATAATTAGTAATAATTAGCTAAATTAGTAATAATAAGGTATAATTCGATATAATTAGTAATAATTCGGTATAATTTAGATATAATTAGGATTAATTATATATAATTAGGAATAATTTGATATATTTAGATATAATTAGATATAATTAGATATAATTAGATATAATTAGATATAATTAGATATAATTTGTCACGACCCATCCTCGGGGCCCTGGCCGTGACTACCCCAAGCCCGCCTTCCATAGGGCAGGGGATGGTGACTAGCACCAAAGGCGTAAATCCCGATAAAAGGGAGGGCATTTCCTTTATATAAGGAATCAAAAACAATAGAGTACACAAGTTGAAGTAAACACTAAGTAAACTGAGTTCAAAATTAAGTGCTGGAAAGTGAATGGGCCAGTATACAAACCCAACTGAAAGTACAGTACAACTGTGAAAGGTAAAGTACAACAACTGAAAAGTAAAGCAGCAACCGCTGAGATGTCCTCCAGAAACCCCACCTGAATGGTGGGTATATATGGTTTCCTCAGCTCCTCAAATCTGTTCGTCCACACCGTGTACGTCTCGCCTGATAGTCCACCACTGGATACCGTCTCGCTCCACCGGCTTCAACAACGATGAACGCTATCCATCGTCTACAACCAACACAACGTAGTATGGGCATAACCCGTGCAGAGTGAGTATATGATACTCATTAGGGACCCCGACACTCCCTAAGGTCTCCCAGAATCTAAAAAGGAATAATCCACAAAGGAATAGACAAACACGAAAGGAAACCAACACTACTTAGGTATATGCCCATACATATACCTAAGTCATCAATTCCAGTTCGGCTCCAACTCCCAAGCCCAAGTTCAACCCAGTCTACATAGGATAGTACAACTCAGTCCACACAGGATAGTTCAACATAGTCCACACAGGAAAGTAAGACAATCATATCAAAGATAATGATTGAAAGTCAAGAATTAGCTCACACATGCATACTACTCATGAAGAGGGGTGGAGATAATAGATGAAGCCTTTGAATCATCTCCCCTGTCGAACCCACGTAGGATCCAAGTATAGAAGTCATCACTGTCGAACCCACGTAGGATCCTAGTATAGTAACCATCATTGTCAAATCCATGTAGGATCCAAGTACAGTCGTCCTCACTACCGAACCCACGTAGGATCCAAGTACAATCTTCATCGCTTTAGAAACCACGTAGGATCCAAGTACAGTCGTCATCGTCATCACAATCGCAGCCAGCTCTAGGGTTCCCGCACACAGCACGCTCGATTTCGAGAGGGTCTTCTCCACAAGCCAAGGGGGTTAAATACATCAACTGTCACGATGTCTAGATTTGATGTATCACAAAGTTCCATCTCGTCAATAGGAACTCAACGTGACAGACGGTGCGTCAATCAGACACCCAGTCTGAGAGTTATTGGTTTTGTCGTCCTAGGGGCCCGGTTGGTTTTGAAGCCAAAACCAACCCGACCGTACTCCAGATGTATCCAATCCTCAAGAGGAGTAAGACAAAATAACCATCTCAATAAGAGGAAAACAACGTAACTGGAGGCACTTCATTCAGACGTCAGGTCGTTAAGTTATTAGTGTTTTCGCTCTAAGGGCCTGGTTAGGTTCAGGTTCGAACCAACTTGGTTGTACACATACTTTACCGAAAGCTTGAGTTTCATATACTGAAATGACTGACTCGATCTAGGGATCCCTAAGCAACTGATGGTGCATCGATCGGAGGTCCGTAGCCCAAGATATGGGCATTTGAACAAACATGGTCTGAAAATAGGGGGTTTGGGCCTAGTTCGACCCGACCTAATGCCCCCCGGGTCGACCCGAACCGGGTTCGGGTCCAGTCCGATTGTGCACGGCCTGGCCCTGCTAGCGCAGCTCGGCCCTGCGCTAGTGGCCCGACGTAGTGTGGTCGGCCCGGCCAGGCACGGGCAGCCCGGCCCGCGTGGCTTGTGGCCCGGCTCGGAAGCCGGACGCAACTCGGCTCTCGGCCGAGCGGGGTGAAAAGGGGGGGGGGGGACGCCGCCCCCTATTTCCGAAACGGCGGACCCGATGGGGTACCCCCTATGTGCTAGCCATAGGTTTCAACCCCCCAGTTTTTCTGGAAACAGCCAGCCATAATGGCCAGCCGGTTGAGCAGCCGCGAGACCCACGGGGGTCCCTCCTCCCAGAGCGCCGGTGGCCGGTTGTCCGGCCACCCCTGCTAGACCACCGCGGCCTTAGGCCGTGGCCCTTCTTCGACCAGCGTGGCGTGACGACGCCGCTCACCACCGTCATGGCCCGCTCCGTCCATGGTTTCCTTCGTTCCCGTGCGGTACAATGGCACCACGCCGCCTTCGATGCAATGTACAATAAGGATCAACAAATAAAAAGGGGAGGAGGATCGGCCGTGTTGGTGGAGTCTGATCGCCTCCCGTTATGATGATTATAAGAGGTCATATTTAAATCCATGAATATTGATAAATAAAACTTGATCGGAGGTAACCCCTACCTCCAAAGAATCTTGGGGTTGTCAAGCACCACAGACGTTGGCGTCGTTTCCATCGTCGTTGGAATCTCCTCCCTTGTCGCGAAGGAAGAAGAGGATGGAGAAAATCGTAACTGCCGAGTCGACGTTCTTCGTCAGAGAATTAGCGTTCTTCGTTCAAGTGGAGGCGATCTTTGCGGGAAGATGAAGTTATTCAATAACTAGAGCTCCCTCTCCTGTAATCTCCAACACAACAAGCTAAGCAAAATAAAATAAGGTTCTCCTTATTTTATTTTAGTTTTCCAAGAATTTCAAAATTAAAAATTTCAAAACACTAGATCAATTATTTGAAGAGGTGTGTTGGCAAGATTAAAGAGCAGAGAGGGGAGAGATGCACAATTAAAGGATACTAAAAATTAATGGGAAGTTTCCATGTATTTATCATGAGAGTTCAAAGGGGTTAAGGGTTATGGAATGTGAAAAGGTGGGGGATCATGTGGTTCCCACCTCCCTCATAACCACACATGGGAAGTTGGGTGGTTGCGGGCCCCACCAGCAACTTCCAATGAGAGAGTTTTAACTTCCAAGGATAATAAAATAAAATTGTACACAATTTTATTTACTTCTCACTTAAATCCAATATTTAAGTTCTTCTCCCGAGAAAATGCATCAATGGACAAAGTCATCCTAACCAAATATCGGCGCTGCGAGTTCATCGGTGCCCTCAGATTTCAATTCCGAGCACCGATTCAAAAGATAGAAAAACCCGCTCGTTCGTCCATTGAATGTACCCAACCTAAACTTCGGAAATTGATTTCGGGCACACCAGGCCTCGGAATTATGTGCCGTCAGAAACTGCATACACCTAAAATCTCAAATAATTTAAGAAAAAAATTTCCTTGAAATTTATAGGTCTTTACATAATTAGATATAATTAGATATAATTAGATATAATTAGATATAATTAGAAATAATTAGATATTATTAGATATTATTAGATATTATTCGATATAATTAGATATAATTAGATATAATTAGATATAATTAGATATAATTAGATATGCTTGGTTGATCACCTTGCAAGTAGCGTTACAATAGGACAACCCAAGTCATGCCCTTCTCATCTATAAGAATTATCTCACATGACCCTTTACATAGACCATTCTTCCTTGAAATTCAAGGGAAACATACTGATGTCCCCTCATATTTTTATGGAATAATGATCTATGTAAATGGATCAAGATGATTCTTAGAGATAAGAATGACATTACTTTGGTCATCCTATTGCAACACTACTTGCGAGGTGATCAACCATGCAAGGAAAATTATAGATTTTACATTGGACATGACTAACACAAACTTTTTACTGCGTATGACCTAACAATTGGTGACCCTTTGAGATTTGAACATGTTAAGAATAGAGAAAAACCTGTTGAGAATATTGATAATTTATATAATTTATTATTTTTTATTATTTTAATAATATTAATATTTTTTTCCATAAATATTGATAATATAAAAATTTTATTAGTAATAATTAGTAAATGAAAACTGCTTGGATAATGAAAGGAAAATTTGTAATCATCTCCAAAATGATGGTTGCCAAATTTCCTTTCATCATTCAGGTATTTTTCATTTTGCTATGTATTGCTAAGTATTGCTAAATTAGTGATAAATTGTAATAATTAGTAATAATTAGTAATAAATTGTAATAATTAGTAATAATTAGTAATAATTTTCAAAAATTAGTAATAATTATCAATAATTTGTAATAATTAGAAATAATTTGTAATAATTAGCAATATATAGGAATAAATAGGAATATATAGGAATAAATAGTAATAAATAGGAATATATAAGAATAAATAGGAATAATTAGTAATAATTAGTAATAATTTGTTAAGAATAATTAGGAATATTTAAGAACAGTTAGGAATAAATTTTAATAAATTTTAAGGACTTGGAATAATTTCCAGTGGATTGATGGCACTCCTTTTGCTCGATGACTTTTCTCCTTTCAACTCTCACCAACTCAAAACATTATGAAAAATATGATTCTACATAGACATATTCAATCTTGTATGGACAAGATTGGATATGCATTCATAGGATCATATTTTTTATAATGTTTTTAGGCGGTGGTTGTTGGAAGAAGGTGATTCATCGACGAAAAGGGGGCTCTTTTGTCTGACGGCTCATTTACTTGCATCTTTCTCACACTGAAATCACAATGAAGAACATGGTCAGAGGTACACATATTCATTATTTTGTATTCGAGAATGAATATGCATACCTCGGACCAGATTCTTCATTGTGATTTCAGTGTGAGAAAGATGCAAGTAAATGAGCTATCAGACAAAATAGTAGACGTCAATCCACTGGAAATTGTGTCGCCCTTAATTAATGGTAATTATTAGGAAGTACTTGTAATTATTTATCTTCTTTTTTTAGATAGTGTTTTTATAATTTCAAATTATTCAGAAACAGTGATGATTTTATATTTTATGTAGAAAATTATGGAACAACAAAGTCGACATCAGTCATTATTAGATGATCGCGATTGGATAAATCAGCACAGAAATCCAAACGGTTCTAGTTTAAATCCGTTATATATTGAGGGTGTTGAAGTTTTCTTAGCATTTGCATCATCAAAACCAGAATATGTTTTAGAAGGCACAATTAAGTGTCATTGTAAAAAATGTGCTCTAAGAACGTTTGACACAGTTGACAAGGCTGGGGGGACATCTCTTGTGGTTTGGTTTTCAAACAGATTATGTTTTTTGGTATCAACACAGTGAACGTAGTTCCGGATAAGATCCTAATAAATTGATTCCAGATCCATAACGGTTTCAAAATTTTGTACATGATGTTGTAAGTCCATCTGTGCAAAAAACTGAAACTCACGATGATATTGATTTATGTAACGCCATGACCCCAGTTACCTAGAGTCGGTGCATTATTACATAACATTGACATGATCAAAAAAGATCAAGTCTCAAAAGATCGATTAGTTTAGTAGCCATGGAATCACTAGATACATTCATAAAGTTTACATTATATCATAAAGTGAAAAACTACAACAACATATTGTCTCCATAGACCACACTCATATCTGCTCATACTATCCCTGCAGGTCATTCATAAAATACTTCTTCACATCCTGGGAAAAGTAAAACATAGAAAGGGGTGATCTCTGATGCCCAGTAAGGATATCAATATAGCAGAAACTTTCATAAATAAGAATAAACATTTAAGGCAATGTATAACTAAAAAAAAGATTTTTAAACTTGAAATTCATCATAATATAGTAGAATTAAAATGAAATAATGCCATTTACTTATTCAAATGGATATTCTACTAATCAAATAATCACATTCAATATCAATAACCAATTTCATAATGATGGAATGCATAATTCCAGACTATCCTAACCACATAGTCAAGGCCTTGTGCCAAGACTGCAAATAATATTTTGTCAAGGCCTTGTGCCAAGACACTAGTTTGTCTCATGAGACCTACCGATGCATCGAGGGGCTGTAGCGGGCTCCACCCGTCACTTACTATGTCTAATGCATTCCTCATATGAACATGTTTAAACATAACATAAACATTCGTATTAAAACTATCATACGAAATGTCAATAATTTCTCCATAAACCATGAATGTTATAAAAATAACACATCCACAGTCAAACATATCATAAAACCTTCAATAAAATATTGAATTTTTGTAACATAACAAATCAACTACAAATAAGCATAAAATCCATCAAAAGATTTTATCATAGATGAAATCAAAACTATTTGAGAGAAATATCTCTTTTTTGGAAATCATATAAAAGTAATATAATTATAAAAGAAAACATTTACTTTTAAAATATTCTTATGAGCTTGTAATGGAAGCTTTGATTACTTTATAACAACGTAAAATAGTCGCACCCACCGTATAACTTAAAAAACACATTCTTACCTTAATTATGTCAAAAAGTTTAAAAGGACATTGTTTGGAAAACGACAAAAAGATTCCTTTATAAATATATTATAAAATTCAAACAAGGGTATAAATTAATTTAACCCATATTCTATAAAATAGTATGAATGTTTTGAAATACATTTTTATGAAACATGTATGTGGATGATAAAGATTTCCCAGTAGATAATTACATATAAACAACCTCAGATAATGAAGAGATTATGAAATAAACCCTTACCTTATACCTTTAATTGGTTGAGGGTAAGTTAACCTATTGTATAATGGTGAAATAATTGTTATTATATTATACAATAATCATATATATTAATATGATATCATATATTATAGCATCCTTCCTTTTTATAACATAAACTTTCATTTCATTTTACAAAACCGAGGATCTTTAAGGTTTTGTGTCTTGGAAACCAGGAACTTAAAACATGAAAACATAAAACATTATTGTTAAACACTTTTAAGGCTTCTCCTCATGTTCATACTAGGTTCATTACTGCATCTCAAACCAGGAGACATACATCAAAAGAAAGGGTGATCAGAAGGCCCAGTAAAGGAAACAAGAGAAACATTTTACATGTAAACTTGAGATACTTCAATAAGGTCATGAAAAGAACTTTAAGGCATGAGAAAGAAATCATGAGGTATATAATAATAAAAATAACGTTTTTCATAACTTGAATATGTGGCTACAACATTTAATATTGAAAATAATTTTGTTTCACCAAGGTACATCCCCAAGGTGTCATTAAAAATTACCAAGATTATTCACCAACGTATCAGTCTAAAATGTCATCTCTGGAGATTAAGTCTTTACCCAATGCATTGGAGCGCTATTTGGGTGCACCCTTGACATGTCTTTATTATCATGTGAGCCACATATATCATCATCAATCATTTCATAAACAACCCATATAGCATAAAATAAATGTGTTTCATTTCATAATCATAACATTTTAAAAACTGCTTTAAAGACATGATATTTATGTAACTTTAAAGCCACAGAAAAAGGAAAGCGGGTTTCATGTATGTAAATCCCAGAATTTAAAATAGAAAATTTTGATATATATGTAAGTACCCCTATATAAATAAGAGCTTTTATTATTCACTTAATAACATAAAATAATTTTTAGATAAAGAGGGAAGCATTTTGAGATGAAAACTATGCAGCATAACGTCTACGATACATGGTTTTAGAAAACAATGAAAAGAGAGGGGACATGGGTCACCCAATAAAACATGATACATAACACAGTATGGGAACATAATATATAGTATTTAAGAACATGGTAATGAAATTTGAATGATATACCATATGAAACGAAGAACTTGAAAAGAATACAAAAATAAGATTTCTCTTATGAGAATTCGGCAGCCTAACGACGTCACTTAAAACTTCCAAAAATGGATTGACGAGATCAAATAGGGTCTCTCATAATATTAACATAAATGATAAGTATGATAGATATAGAGATAATACCCCAAAATAATAAAAAGGATCTTGAAAGACTTGACATGAAAGTAGATCTTGAAAACTAGAAGGTTGAAAGAACCCCTTAGAAATTCGGCAGCCTAACGACGCCACTTAAACATAAAAAAAAATGAATTGATGAGATAAAATAGGGTCTCTCATCATATGAACATAAAAGATCAGTGTGATATATTTAGAGATCATACCCCAATATAATAAAAAGTAACTTGAAAGACTTGACATGAAAGTAGATCGTGAAAACGAAAAGGGTGAACGAACCCCTTAGAAATTCGGCAGCCTAACGGCGCCACTTAAACATCAACAAAAATGAATTGATGAGATAAAATAGGGTCTCTCATCATATGAACATAAAAGATCAGTATGATAGATTTAGATATCATACCCCAACATAATAAAAAGTAACTTGAAAGACTTGACATGGAATTAGAACTTTGAAAAAGGAGAAAGGTGAAAGAACCACTTAAAAATTCGGCAGCCTAACGACGCCACTTAAAACATCAAAATACTGAATTGAAGAGATCAAATGGGGTCTCTTGTAATATGATCATAAAAGATCAGTATGATAAATTTATAGATCATACCACAACATAATAAAAAGGAATTTTAAATACTTTACATGAAAATAGATCTTGAAAAATGAGAAGGGAGAAAGAATCTGTTACAAAAATATCGGCAGCCTAACCGCGTCACTTAAAACATCATAAAACAAAATAATGAGAGTAAGAGGGGATATATCATTATATGAACATGAAAATGGAAGTAATAGGAGTATAAAAGAACATCCTTTAACATAAGAACATAGATCATAAAAGAAATTACATAAAAGAGATTTCTTGAAAAGAAAGAGAGAGGTCAGATCCCTTACCTTAAAACGTAACTCTTAAAACTCAAAGTTTGGGACCTTGAAGGAATGGGGTCACCTTGGGAGGACTCCTTGGGAGGTAATGAGACCATAACATCGTTGGGGGAGAGTGGCGAGTCGAATGGATGGGAGGAGTTCTTGGTATTTATAGGGAAAGTGAGGGGACAAGGCATTAATGGCCAAGGGACACCTCACATGTGGTTTTCTCAAAAGCATGGGCCCTCCCATGGTATTTCCCATGGAGTTAGGCCACATGGGGCCCCCATACAATAATTCCTCACCCTTGGTTTTCCAACCCATAAAATATCTCATTACATCACCATGACACAGTTATGATGTCATTAAACATACCAAAACCCTAAAACTGCTTTTTTTACTATTCACTGCAAATTCATCTTTCTCAGAAAAATCCCAAATTTTCACCTTAACCAAATATCAATGCTCTGATTTCAAAAATGAACTCCATTTTATAAAAATAATTTTCTAAATATTTTTAATTTAATTTTTAAATAAATACACTATTCACTAAAAATACATTTTTTCAGAAAAAACCCCAAAAATTACCTTAACATAATATCGATGCTCTGAGTTCAAAAATGAAATCCATTTTATAAAAATAATTTTATAAATATTTTTAATTTAATTTTTAATTAAAAAACACTATTCTCCTTAAAAAACTAATACATGAATAATAATTTATGAAACCGTTATTTACCCATTTTATTGAATCTCATTACTTAATCAATGTGACTAGATTATATTAATACTTTCTTTAAGTGAGATTACTAATCCATTTGGTCACATTACTAATCCTAAGCATAAAATCACTATTCATAATTTACTATTCATCAAAAATCAAGTTGATCTTATTAGACTCTAAATTTCGTACTGAACAGAATTGTAGAAGACCATTTTTTGAATATAATTACACATTTTTAATTATTTAAGGTTTAAGTAAGCATTTTTAAAATATCATTTTTCTAAAATTCATAAAAAATATTCCTACTATATTTATCCGGTCATTTGAAAATTCATAAACTTCATCATAAGAAGAAATCCCAATTTATATTTAAAACAAAGGATTACACAAGGCAGTTACGGTCTCCTTACATAGCCCCTTATCACACCAGCATAGGACCTAAGTGTAAGGTGTGCTAAGGTGAGAGAATCCGAGGGAGGCTCAGCCAACATCGCACGAGTAGTAATTTATATCAGTTTGAACTTCTCGCAAAGGCAATTCAGTTCTAGCTTCACACGATGAAGTTCGTCTTGGGTTTGGTCCAGAACAAACCCCAGTGGTGATACCTCCTCCCCAAGTTCTGTTATATGGGCTTCGATCGGTCCAAGACTACTGGGTGAGGCCATCGAATCTTCATTCTATAATAATCAAAAAAGATTACTTGTATTTAGAGACAATAATAAAAACATTTAGTTTCCAGCGGTCATATTGACCAATGATCATATAATAGTCAAAACCCAATGGTCTCATTTTAATTATACTCATGTTATCAAATGAAACATTTTTGTTGAGTATAAAAATAAAATAAAATAACACATAAAATTAGGAAACAAGATTTATTCAAAATTTCAGGTCGTTACAATCTTCCCCCCTTAAGAAATTGCGTCCTCACAATTTTTAAAATTGGGTTTTGAAATTTCATTGAAAGTCCCACATCGGAAAAGGAGTTAGTAAAACTATTACTTTCAAAGAAAGAAAGGGAAGTACAAAGGTCACCCGAGTTTACCCACTCTAGGGTTCCATGTAGGAAAACATGGACATAGAGGAGAAAAAAAAGGGTCAAGTTCTGAGGGACAGTGATAGAAAACATGATTAAGAGAAAGTTAACCATAAGAAAATACAAAACTTATGATGTGTGTAAATGGTATTTGATTACCAAGTAGGAAACGTAAAACAACAACGTTTTTGTTTTACGTTCATTTTCATAATTTTTGAGTAATTCATTTACTATATAGAACAAAAACATAAGAAAATATATCTACCTTCATGTAGAGTTTCATCCTTTAATAAGTTTATACCAAAACTAATATTTCTCCAAACGATGAGCATTAAAAACTACATGGTCTCATCAAAACACAAGAATCATCTTCTAGAGAATCACATAATCCACAAAAGATTAACTATCTATTTCTTCTATCTTTAAACATTATCCCAAAAATAGAAAGGGTAAGGTAAAACAACTCCTCAAAAAGAAATAATCCTATAGGAATTGAAACTACTTTTAAATCTTCAAAGTTCCATGGTACTACCCAAATTTCATCATAGACCATTCCATAAATAACGGTCCTTAAAATTCCTCAAAATAAACCAAACTAAGATTGAAACCCAAATACAAGAAGGATTTGATAACATAGTCTTCCAAAATAAACTTCAATGTTCATATCCAAACAACATCAACCACTCCTAACATCTTATAACAAAAGTAGCTAACCTAATCATATTTTACCCAAGATAGGTTAATCATTACCATAAGTAACCTAAATTACTGTAAGTCCACCTTAAATTCAACGATTCTTCAAAATATAAGTAAACCTTACTCCTCAATGAAAATACCGTAGTAATCTATTTACCTCGATCATATAGGGTCCCCAAAATAGTGAACGTCTTCCAAAATAATAATCATCTTTTAATCCCCTAATCATCTCTCTCATACTAATACGACAATTATCGCATTTCCTATCACATTGGTTGTTGGGACATGTTCTTCCATTTCCCACCATTAACTAAGAAGAGAACGTATAATTAGGGGCTTAAATACTTATCCAATAATCATGAAAAGAAACTTAAAGCATATAAGGATAACATGTAGAAGAAAAGTATACCCTAAATTGTGATCCCCTGGGTTCCCATCTAGGTTATCCATGATCATATGTTCTTATGTGAATCTTTATTTTATTTTATCTTTGTTCCTTTAACAATGGTTCATACTAAGCTTATGAATTTACCAAATCATATCCCCCGGGAGTGTCGTAACCAAGAGTGCAGCAAGGCCCGTTGTCGTGTACCAGTTCCCATTCGAGTCTAGCTCAAAGCGTTGTTTTCGGATTTTTCCCCTATGTACATCTGTGCCAGAGCCACCTCTACCTGCTCGTATCCAGACAGGGATGTATTTTCTTGACAACCCATTACTCAATACTCACCAGAATACCAGGAAGATTTCCTATATATAAAATTTTCTATAGGTTTCTTCCTAAAGTTTTCATATCCTAATTTCCACAAATAACTAAACCATCCTTTGATACCAACTATAGCATCCCACCTTTTTATAACATAAACTTTCATTTAATTTTACAAACCCGATGATCTTTAAGGTTTAGTGTCTTGGAAACCAGGAACATAAAACATGAAAACATAAAACATTATTGTTAAACACTTGTAAGGCTTCTCCTCATATTCATCCTAGGTTCATTACTGCATCTCAAACCTGGAGACATACATCAAAAGAAAGGGTGAGAAGAAGGCCAAGTAAAGGAAACAAGAGAAACATTTTACATGTGAACTTCAGATACTTGAATAAGGTCATGAAAAGAACTTTAAGGCATGAGAAAGAAATCATGAGGCATATCATAATAAAAATAAAGTTTTCACAACTTAAATATGTGGATACAACATTTAATATTGACAATCATTTCGTTTCACCAAGGTCCATCCCCAAGGTGTCATTAAAAATTACCAAGGTTATTCACCAAGGTATCAGTCCAAAAGGTCATCTCTAGAGATTAAGTCTTTACCCAATCCATTGGAGCGCTATTTGGGCGCCCCCTTGAAATGTATTTATTATCATGTGAGAAACATATATCATCATAAATCATTTCATAAACAACTCATATAGAATAAAATAAATGGGTTTCATTTCATAATCATAACTTTTTAAAAACAGCTTTAAAGACAGGATCTTTATGTCACTTTAAACCCACGGAAAAGGGAAAGCGGGTTTCATGTATGTAAATCCCAGAATTTAAAATAGAACATTTTGATATATATGTGAATACCCCTATAGAAATAAGAGCTTTGATTATTTACTTGATAACAAAAAATAATTTTGAGATAAAGGGGGAGGTATTTTGAGATGAAAACTATGCAGCATAACGTCTACGATACATGGTTTTAGAAAACATTGAAAAGAGAGGGGACATGGGTCACCCAATCAGAAATGATACATAACACAGTAGGGTAACATAATATAGAGTATTTAAGAAAATGGTTATGAAATTTAAATTATATACCATATGAAACGAAGAACTTTAAAGGAAGATAAAAATAAGATTTCTCTTATGAGAATTCGGTAGCCTAACGGCGTCACTTAAAACTTTCAAAAATGGATTGATGAGATCAAATAGGGTCTCTCATAATATGAACATAAATGATCAGTATTATATATATAGATATCATACCCCAAAATAATAAAAAGTAACTTGAAAGACTTGACATGAAAGTAGATCTTGAAAACGATAAGGGTGAAAGAACCCCTTAGAAATTCGACAGCCTAACGGCGCCACTTAAACATCAACAAAAATGAATTGATGATATCAAATAGGTTCTCTAATCATATAAACATAAAAGATCAGTATGATAGATTTAGAGATACTACCCCAAAATAATAAAAAGTAACTTGAAAGACTTGACTTGAAAGTAGATCTTGAAAACGAGAAGGGTGAAAGAACCCCTTAGAAATTCGGGAGCCTAACGACACCACTTAAACATCAACAAAAATGAATTGATGAGATCAAATAGGGTCTCTCATAATATTAAAATAAAAGATCAGTATGATAGATTTAGATATCATACCCCAACATAATAAAAAAGAACTTGAAAGACTTGACATGGAATTAGAACTTTGAAAAAGGAGAAAGGTGAAAGAACCACTTAAAAATTTGGCAGCCTAACGGCTTCACTTAAAACATCAAAATACTAAATTGAAGAGATAAAATGGGGTCTCTCTTCATATGATCATATAATATCAGTATTATAAATTTAGAGATCATACCCCAACATAATAAAAAGTAACTTGAAATACTTTACATGAAAATAGATCTTGAAAAATGAGAAGGGAGAAAGAATCTGTTACAAAAAATTTGGCAGCCTAACGGCGCCACTTAAAACTTCATAAAAAGAAATAATGAGAGTAAGAGGGGATATCTCATTATATGAACATGAAAAAGGCAGTAAGAAGAGTATAAAAGAACATCCTTTAACATAAGAACATAGAGCATAAAAGAAATTACATAAAAGAGATTTCTTGAAAAGAAAGAGAGGGGTCGGATCCTTTACCTTAAAACGTAACTCTTAAAACTCAAAGGTTGGGACCTTGAGGGTTTGGGGGAACCTTGGGAGGACTCCTTGGGAGGTAATGAGACCCGAACTTCGTTGGGGGAGAGTGGGGAGTCGAATTTATGAGAGGATTGCTTGGTATTTATAGGGAAAGTGAGGGGACAAGGCATTAATGGCCAAAGGACACCTCACATGTGGTTCTCTCAAAAGCATGGGCTCTCCCATGGTATTTCCCATGGAGTTAGGCCACATGGGGCCCCAATAAAATAATTCATCACCTTTGGTCGGCCAAACCATAAAATATCTCATGACATCACCATGACACAGTTATGATGTCATTAAACATACCGAAATCCTAAAACTGCTTTTTTTTACTATTCACTAAAAATTCATCTTTCTTAGAAAAATCCCAAAATTTCACCTTAACCATATATCAATCCTCTGATTTCAAAAATGAACTACATTTTATAAAAATAATTTTCTAAATATTTTTAATTTAATTTTTAAATAAATTCACTATTCACTGAAAATCCATTTTTTCAGAAAAATCCCCAAAATTTACCTTAACATAATATCGATGCTCTGGGTTCCAAAATGAAATCCATTTTATAAAAATAATTTTCTAAATATTTTTAATTTAATTTTTTATTAAAAAACACTATTCAACTGAAAAAAACTAATACATGAATAATAATTTATGAAACCGTTATTTACCCATTTTATTGAATCTCATTACTTAATCAAGGTGCCTAGATTATATTAATACTTTCTTTAAGTGAGATTACTAATCAATTTGGTCACATTAATAATCCTAAGCATAAAATCACTATTCATAATTTACTATTCATCACAAATCAAGTTGATCTTATTAGACTCTAAATTTGGTACTAAACATAATTATAGAAGAACATTTTTTGAATATCATTACACATTTTTAATTATTTAAGGTTTAAATAAGAATTTTTAAAATATCATTTTTCTAAAATTCATAAAAAATATGCCTACTATATTTATCCGGTCATTTGAAAATTCATAAACATCATCATAAGAAGAAATCCCAATTTTTATTTAAAACAAAGGATTACACAAGGCAGTTACGGTCTCCTTACATAGCCCCTTATCACACCAGTATAGGACCTAAGTGTAAGGTGTGCTAAGGTGAGATAATCCAAGGGAGGGTCGGCCAACATCGCACAAGTAGTAATTTCTATCAGTTTGAACTTCTCGCAAAGGAGATTTCGTTCTAGCTTCACACGATGAGGTTCGGATTGGGTTTGGTCCAGAGCAAAGCCCAGTGGTGCTACCTCATTCCCAAGTTCTGTTAGATGGGCTTTGATCGGTCCAAGACTACTGGGTGAGGCCATCATATATTCTTTCTATAATAACTAACCATTATTACTTGTATTTAGAGACAATAATCAAAACGTTTAGTTTCCAGCAGTCATATTGACCAATGGTCATATAACAGTCAAAACCCAATGGTCTCATTTTAATTATACTCCTGTTATCAAATGAAACATTTTTGTTGAGTATAAAAATAAAATTAAATAAAACCTAAAATTAGCAAACAAGATTTATTCAAAATTTCAGGTCGTTACATAAATGATCTTTTAACATTGCTTTGTTAATAATATATTAGTATTATCGTCATTTTGGGTGTTAACTTACTCATTTTCTTTTATATGTTTTGTTACATAATCTGCATTTGTTATCCATAGGTTGTATATTATATATATCCAGAATGATATCAAGTCCTTAAACCTTATTTTTAATCATCAAATGAAAACTAGTCTTGAATGGATACAATGGGGAATGAATCTTATCGCGTTTGTGGATATGGTAGTCCGTACGTACGCACAAGCGACAATATCATTATTTGGATATTAAAATAATATATAATTGGATGGTGTTCCATATATTCAAAATAATTATCATATTATATTTATTTTTTACATGAATTACACATCATTATTATTCTCATCCAAATAATAATGTATTGAATAACAATTACACCACGATGTGGAGACGGTAAGCTGTACATACACACATATGGTGACATTTCATTCAAGGGATTGATAGAATAATGAATATGGTTGTACCATATTTATAATAATATCACAGTATATAAGAGATACTGAGGATATTATTTTAGAATGGAAATAACAAAGAAAGAATAAGTTGAAGAAGAAAGAAACTTGAAAGAGGGTGGTGAAAACATTACCTCTTCTTCGGGTTCTTCCTTTTGATTTGATCAAAAGGGCTTATTAGGTTGGTTTTATGACTAAAAGAAGGCCTATAGGATGAAGTTAGGGGAGTTTAGAGAATATTTTTGTAGGTTTTGGCTGAGCCAAAAGTCTTTTAAGGTGTGAAATTTAGAGAAGGGGGAGTTCCCTTTTATAATAGGGGTGAGGGGAACCTAAGGAAAATCTAGAAATATTATATCATAATAAATTCATTTTCGGTTTCTAATGGCTCCAAAGTGGAATATTTAGATTTTATGGTGGGAATAGGTCAAAAACCACTCAACTAATATTTTTTATATAGGTTTGGGTAACTCATTTAACTTTATCTTTTATTTTTAACTCTTAGTTAATTAGTTTCACATTTACCATGTCTCTTTGTATTTTTATATTATATGGTTAATAAAATTACTATAAACTTCCAAGTGAACCCCAAGTGGTTCATTGAAGATACACATATCATTATATAAGTCTCTTGGCCGAACCTTAGATTTTCAGGAATTGAATATCAATTAATAATATAATATTTTTTTTAAAAACACTTTTATGTCAATTTTGACACTATTTGATATTTTATTTTTTCTAAATTTATAACAGCATTATTACTTCTAAACTAATTCATTTAATAACCCCTAACATGTCATATTAACCTATAAAATTCGTGTAATTCATTAAAATTCCCAAATTATATTTATTTGGGTATTTATAATATCAATTATTTTAATATTTCACTAATAATATAATTACTGCATCATTATTTTGTCATAAATAAATTAAGTTATATAATGTCTAAAAATGATAAATAAAATACCATTATGTAGTAAATATTTTTTATCTTTCTAATGATTATTTCTAATCGAATTTATCTTATGTATAACCCTATATTAAAAATGATTTAGTTATTAAACATTGATTTTAACTCTTTTAACTCTTCTTTGAATTAAATAATAATAAATGCCCTAATCTAATCCAAGTGGACCAAGGAGGTTCATATTTTATTCCTAGGGTTGTTTTTGGTCGAATTATACTTAGCCAATAGAATTAGGACATGTGTTAGGGTAATAATAATAACTTTTTTACCCTTAATTACCCTATTTACATTTAACCGTGGTAAATAAAAGTAAAAAGTTACTATTCACCAAAAAATATTTTTATCTTATTGAACAACATTTTACTCCTTAATATTAACCATGTCTCTCGGATTATCGAAATTCCACTCATAGAAGCGGTAAAAATACGTTTTATGTGAATTTGCAAATTCTCCTACGAGATGGGTAAAAGACAGTGAAAAGTTCAATAAACTTTTAATATATCTAAAATTATTATAAACTGACTCCAATTAATTACATTGAACAAATATATGTATTATATATCTATTTTTTCCAAAAATAAATTTAAATAAAGTGAATAATTATTTAAATAAAAAATCAGTTTTAAACTATAACTTAGTGTTTTTCACTATTCATCAAAAATTGAAAGCTTTCGGAAACATACCAGAAATTCACCCTAAGATAATTTTGATACTATAAATCCAAAAATGAAGTCCATTTTGATAGATAAAATTTATAAAATTTCAAAAAGTGGGTATTAATATTCATAACGGCTAGTTTGATTGGTTGTGGTGTTTGTTCGAACTCGAAGTTGCGTACAACACATGCTACTGTATTATTCAAAGAGATGTGTACCGTGGAAGCTTGGGGTGTTACCTCCTCCCCTACTTAAAATAATTTTGTCCTTGAAATTTCTAGAATATTACTACATAAAAAGACTCAGTTGGTTCTTCATCATAAGTTCCTCAGGTTCCCACGTTGCCTCTTCTATCTTATGGTTTTCCCATAGAACTTTTACGAGAAGAATCGGCAGGCTTCTCAGCACGTGTTCTCTAGTATCAAGAATCCGGATAGGCTCTTCTCAATAAGACAGATCGGGTTCCAGTTCTACTTCTTCATAAGTGAGTACATGCGTTGGGTTAGGCATGTATTTTCTGAAAAGTGATATGTGGAACACATCGTGAACTTTGGAGAGACTTGGTGGCATTGCCAACCTGTAAGCTACAACCCCAATTTGTTCTAGAATTTCGAAAGGTCCTATGTACCTGGGACTCAATTTACATTTCTTGCCGAAAAGTATAATTCCCTTCCATGGAGATACATTTAAGAAAACATGATCTCCTACCTAAAATTCCAGATCCTTCCTTTGGTTTTCAGCTTAGCTCTTCAACCTAGTTTGAGCTGCTTTGATGCAGTTTTGGATTACCTTCACCTTTTCCATCATTTCCTCCACCAATTCTGGGCCTACGAGTTTTCTTTCACCAACATCATCCCAACAGGTTGGTGTGCGGCATCTCTTTCAGTATAATGCTTCATATGGTTCCATCCGAATACTCTAATGGAAGGTATTGTTATAGTAAAATTCTACCAGAGGTAAATATTGATCCCACATACCTTTAAAGTCAAGTGAGCATGATCTCAACATGTCATATAATGTTTGAATAGTCTGTTATGATTGTCCATCAGTTTGGGGGTGGTAAGGAGTGCTCAAATGAAATTCATTATCAAGGTATTTCTGAAGGCTTGTCCAAAATCATGATGTAAAATGGGGATCACGATCTGAAAAAATTGATAGTGGTACTCCATGAAGTCTCACAAATTCATTAATATATAGTCTTACTAGACGTTCAAGTGGTAAATCATCCCTTATAGAAAGAAAATGTGCTGACTTGGTAAGACGATCAACAATGACCCATATTGAATCGTTCATTCTAGGAGTCTTTGGTAGACCCATGAAAAAGTCCATCGTGATATTATCCCACTTCCACTCATGTATGGGAACAGGTTTCAATACTCCACCAGGTTGTTTCTTTCCAGCTTTCACTTGTTAAAAAACCATACATCTTGAAACAAATCAGCAATCTCCCTCTTCATGTTGTCCCACCAAAAATATTCCTTCAAATCTCTATACATTTTGGTGCTCCTAGGGTGTATAGAGAAATTGAAACTATGAGCATCATCCAACAATTCCCTTTTTAGATCAGGTATATCGGGACCACAAAGTCTCCTCCCAAATTTCAAAATTCCATCTTCAAACACAAAGTCACTCAATCTCCCATCATTCAAAGATTTAATATTATGTTTAAACTCTTCATCATCGGCCTGAGAACTCTTTATCCTTTCTAGTAAATATGATTTGGAAACCATTTCAAAAAGTATTGATGTTTCACCTTCTATGGTTATTCCCATATCCATCTTTACTAAATCCATGAAAATAGGATCCCTTTAAACTCTCATCTTGTTTAAAATTCCATGATCCTTTCTACTCAAAGCATCTGCCACATTATTTGCCTTCCCCGAGTGGTAGGGTATCGTGAAATAATAATCCTTGAGTAGTTCAAGCCATCGCCTTTTCCTCATGTTGAGTTCTTTCTATGAGAAAATGTACTTCAAACTCTTGTGATCGGTATATATCTCACATTTTTCACCATATAGGTAGTGTCTCCAAATATCCAAAGAAAATATTACAGCTGCTAACTCAAGATCATGAGTAGGATAATTTTGATCATGAATTTTCAGCTGTCGTGATGCATAGGCAATAACTATATCATTCTGCATAACGACACAACCAAGTCCTTTCTTCGATGCATCACTATAAATAACAAACCCATCATTCCCCAATGGTAGAATCAATATAGGATCATTGACTAACATTTTCTTCAGTTCTTCAAAAAATTCTTAACACTCTTTTGTCCAAAAAATTAACCCCTTTACGTGTGAGCTTTGTTAATGGGTTATCCAACCGGGCAAAATTCTGGAAAAAATGTCGATAATATCCTACTAAACAAATAAAATTATGTACCTCAGTTATACTTGTTGGTGCTGGCCATTCTTGGATTTCTCTTGTCATAGAGGATCAACATAGATTCCATCCTTTGAGACAATATGGCCAAGAAAATAAATCTCTTGAAGCCAGAATTCACACTTGCTAAACTTCCCATATAATTCATGTATTCTCAGAGTCTTTAATATAATGAGAAAGTGATTTTCATGATCCTCACAGCTTTTGGAGTATACAAAGATATAATTAATAAATAACACTACAAATTAATCGAGATATTCCTTGAAAACTCAATTCATTAGATCCATAAAAATAGAGGGTGCATTAGTCATCCCAAAAGGCATTACTGTAAACTCGTAATGCTCATACCTAGTTCAAAATGATGTCTTTGGAATGTATTCCTTCTTCACACACAACTAATGATATCCAGATCGAGGATCAATCTTTGAAATGTATTGAGCTCCATGCAGTTGTTCAAATAAATTATCAATGCAAGGTAGGGGATATTTGTTCTTTATTGTTATAGCAGTGATCTCCCTGTAGTCGATACATAACCTCATAGATCCATCTTTCTTCTTACCAAAATGAACAGGGGCTCCCCATGGAGAAACACTAGGGCGAATAAATCCTTTATTACTCAATTCCTCTAGTTGTTTCTTTAGTTCAACTAATTCCACTGTAGACATTCTATAAGGGGTCTTCGATATAGGCCTTGAACCAGGAATTAAATCAATGGAAAACTCAATTTCTTGTTTTGGGGGATGTCCAAGTAAATCATCCTGAAACACATCTACATATTCTTTCACAATAGGTACATCCTCTATTTGAACATTCCTTTCCTCACCCATAGTTATTTCATTATCTTCCTCCCCAATAATCGAATTTAGTTGATCTACTAGGGGTGGATCTAGATAAGAATCAAGTGGTAACGATTCTGCTCTAAAGATAATGTGTTCTTTATCATCATCATCAAAAATCATAACCTATTTATTCTTAAAATAAATCTCCACATCATGGTCTGAAAGACAATCCATACTGAGGATTATATCAAACTCAATCATAGGTATAACGATGAGATCAGCATATAAAGAAAATTTATATACTGTAATGGGAACAGATTCACAAAACTATATTGCGATGATACTTCCCTTATGAGTTTTAACTAAAAACTCCCTTATTAAATAAAATTGGAAATATCTAATTTTCTTAGCAAAAGGGGAAGATATGAAACAATACGATGATCCATAATCAAATAAAGTATTGGCTAGACTTGAGGAAACCATTAAATTACCTGCCATCACGTCTTTCGGAGCTTCTACCTCAGTAGTAGTAATAGCATAAGCCTGGCCATGATCCATTGGCCTTTTCTGTGGTAAGTTTCCCTGACACTTAGAGCATTCGTTTCCATAATGTCCTATCTCTATACAATTGTAGCATTGAACATCGGTAGCTTCTTTCTTCCCGTTGCAATCACAAGCATGGTGGCATTTTTCACCACACTTGTAACAGACTCTCATTCCCTTTAAGCATGTACCAGGGTGTTTCTTCCCATATTTAATGAAGGATGGATATTCAAATTTTCCCTTCTTCCCCTTATTTCTATTCCCAGAGTGATCGGTAGATCTCTTCTTCTCTTGCTTTTCTTTAAAGTCATAAGACTTAGAGAATTCCTTTTCTGTCTTGATAGCACATGAGACAATGTCTTCGTACGATGAGAAGGATTGTGAGACTAATGCTCAATGGATAAATGATTTAAACCCATCAAAAAAACGATCAATCTTACTTCTTGGGTTACGTATATAATCTGCAGCATGCCTCACTAACCTTGTAATGTTAGCCTCATACTTTACAACATTCTCATCCTCCTTTTTCCTAAGACTCAGAAATTTCCTTTCCATATCTGCTCGATGGTCACGAGAAAAGTATTTATCTAGGAAAATCTCTTTAAACTCCCTCCATTTCATATTTTATACTTCATCATCTTCTTTTGTGTTTTGATTCAATGAACACAATTGATCAACATCTCTAGGGAGGCGGTAAGCTGTAATGACAACTTTTTCCCTTTCACTACACCCCAAGGCGTGGAATATTTTCTTTAAAGAACTTATCAATTGCTCAAATACCAATGGATTTGTACTCCCATTTAATGTCGGTGGTTGTTTCCTCATGAAGCTATCTAACATTGATCCTCCATGCTGTTGAACTGGGTGCTCCATATGGGTAAGGTTATTATTCATAACCTGAGAGAGTTGTCCCAGTATGGTGATTAGCTGATCAGCATCAGTTGCATCACCAGCTCCACTATAATTATCTTGAGCAAGAGGAAAATCCCTACATGGAGTGCGTGCATTGATACAGTTTCCATTTCTTCCACAAGGCTCAATTTCTAAACAATGAAATACACTAGATTATTTTATGAATCTCAATACATAAATCCAAACTTTGAAAACACTTAACATAAATTGAATAGTTTATGGATATAATCCATAATCATAAAAAAAAATGTTTTCTTTGCAGAAGTATATACTCATAAACCCTTCATAACCGTTTGTAATGAAAATGTGAATTATCCTAAGTATATCCCCCGGGAGTGTCATAACCAAGAGTGTAGCAAGGCCCGTTGCCGTGCACCAGTTCCCGTTCAAGTCTAGATCAAAGCGGTGTTTTTGGGTTTTACCCCTAGGTGCATCTGTTCCAGAGCTGACTCTACCTGCTCGTATCCAGATAGGGGTGTATTGCTCAGAAAACTCACAAAATCTATACAATACCAAAATTCTAGGAAGTTCTTCTAAACTAATCCTCAATGTCCATCTTAGGTCTATGTTCTCAAATCAGAGTTTATCTAAATCTAGATTCCAAGGATTGTACTAAACATCATCTCATACCAACTGTAACACCCCGACCCCAGTTACCCGAATTCGGTGCATTATTACATAACATTGGCATGATAAAAAATATCAAGTCTCGAAAGACTGATTAGTTTAGTATCCTTGGAATCACTATATTACATTACATAATAAAGTGAAAAACTACAACAACATCTTGTATCCATAGACCACACTCATATCCTCTCATACTACCCCTGAAGGTCATTCATAAAATACTTCTTCACATCCTGGAAAAAATAAAACATAGAAAGGGGTGAGCTCAGATGACCAGTAAGGATATCAATATAGCGCAAACTTTCATTAATATGTATAAACATTTAAGGCAATGTATAACTAAAACAAAAGCCTTTTAAACATGAACTTCAGTATAATATGGAAGAAATAAAATGAAATAATTCCATTTAATTATTCACATAGATATTCAACTAATCAAATAATCACATGCAATATCAATAACTACTTTCATGATGATGGAATGCATAATGCCAGACTATCATTACTATATAGTCATGGCCTTGTGCCAAGACTACAAATTGTATTTCGTCAAGGCCTTGTTCCAAGACACTAGATTGTCTCATTAGACCTACCAATGTATCGAGGATCTATAGAGGCCTCCACCCGTCACTTACTAAGTCCAATGCATTCCACATATGAATAGTTTTAAACATAACATAATTTTTTTTTTGAATAAAAGATGAATTCATTAAGAACTAAGATCAGTAGAAGTACAAGCGCGAAGCCATGACAGAAAGTGGTCCAGCTAGATCTGGTCGTCATCAAGAGGGCCAGAGACCGCCAGATGGTGGGTAGCATTGGTCCCTTCCCTAATGATGAAGGAGAAGGTGTAGGAAATGAAACATTGATGGAGAGAGTGGATTTTCCAGATGAGGGGGCCATAAGATTAAAGGTCGTCGTCGTTGCGGATGATGGCCTTGTAATAGTGAGACAGTCCAATTCAAGGTAGATCTTCTCCCATCAACAATCTTTTGTAAATGTCATCCCGACGAGGATGGAAGCGGCTTCAGCAACAACAGCCTCCCAAAGAGTGCGATGGGATTCATGTTTGGCTGTGATGATTTCACCCAAATGATCCCAGGCCAGGAGACCAAGTCCGACAGGACCATCCTTGGGGAGAGACACATCCACATTAATCTTGAGGATCCCTTATGGTGGCATACACCAATGGGAGGAAGGGGGGAGGGATCCAGAGGGCTTCTGTTGACTAGAGTGATACTGCCAGCCCTCAATTCAAGATGATTCCCATTCAATCTAGAAATCAAGAGGCTTGAAGACATGGTTGAACACCGCATCATTACGACTAAACCAAATGATCCATGCCATGATGTAAACTGAGCCCGCCAAGGTCGGCGAAGAGGAAGAGCACCAACACCTCAGGAGCGAGGGGAGGTCAGTGGCCAAATCTAGTGAAGAATCCGCGAACGAGCCCCATTTGTTCCAACTCTCCTTTGCCCCCAGACATTGGATAATAGTGTGGTGGGGAGATTCTTGGACGTCTAGGAAAAAGGGGTAGAACATGTCACTGGAGAAATGTCGGAAGGCAAGGAGGCTCATGGTAGGGAGGATGCCCGAGCACACCTGCCACTAGAAGTGGCAGATTTTTGGGGGTACGTTTAGCCTCCACAGCGAAACCCATGGCCCCCCTTCCCTACCGTCTGACTAAGTACAAAGAGCGAGTTGATAGCCAGATTTCACCGTATAATCTCCCGAGATGTCATTGATCTAGAAGAGGTGGTCGGGGCCTGCATCTGGAACACAAAGGATACTCTGGATAATCCTTCTATCTATTTCATTGAACCATGAGTAAAGCATTTCCATGCACCACCCATTCCCATGATCAGCAAACAGGTACCGGATGGTGGCACCTTCGATCCCAGGTGGGGCTAGGGTTGATTCTCGCCTGAAGTCCTTATCAATCATCCAGGGGTCCATCGAGATAGAAACAGATGAACCATTCCCAATCCTCCAACCTATCCCTCTCTCCAGGAGGCTACAGGAGCCCTAGATGCTTCTCCAGAGGAAGCTGGGTCGGGGCCAATAGAGTAATCCTATAAATCCTTGTGGGGGAAGTATTTAGCACGAAGAACTCACACACAGAGAGATGACGGTTTTTTAATAAGGTATCATCCTTTCTTTTTCAGCAATGAATCATTAAAGTGAAAGAGGTCCGAGAAACCCATTCCTCCCTTAGATTTTGGCTAGAAGATATTTTTCCAGGCGATCCAATGGGTTTTATTCCTTACATTGTTTTGTCCCCACTAGAAGTTTGCTGTGCACGAGTGGATCTGGTTGACAACCACAGTAGGAAGAAAAAACATGGTCATAAAGTAGCTGGGTAAAGATTGAAGGGCAGCCTTAATGAGGGTTTCATTGCTGGCTTTGGAAATTCTTGTTGGGGTCCATCCTTGGATTTTTTTCTCTATCCTATCAAGAAAAGATGCGAAGATTTATTTTTTAGATCGGCCAATCACTATGGGTAGCCTGAGGTACTTTTGATGCTTCTCGACCATATCAATGCCAATAATGGCACAAAGCTCATCTCTTTTCGCAAGTGGGACCCCAGAGCTGAAGGAGACTTCCGACTTTCCATGATTGATTGTTTGCCCAAAGGCCCTCTCATATTGTTGGATCACATGTCTTATAGTGGGGCACTCATTCTGGGTTTCTCTAGAGAAAATAATGCAGTCGTCGCCAAAAAAAAGGTGTGAAACCTTTAGGCTTTCATGGTAGACCTTTTCCCCATGAATTGAATTACAGGAAGCTTCCTTGGACATGAGGTTAGAAAAAACATCAGCCACCAAGATAAAATGAAAAGTGGAAAGAGGGTCTCCTTGGTGCAGGCCACAGGTTGGGGAGAAGCCACGAGTGAGCACCCCGTGACATTAATTTGGATGGAAATAGACGAGACACATTGGATGATCATCTCTATCCATTTAGAGTAGAAGCCCATTTTCATCATCATGAATCTAAGGAAATGTCATTCCACTTTATCGTAGGCCTTGGTCATGTCCAGTTTCCATGCCATGGTTCCTCTTTTTGTGGTGGAGCATATTTTAATTGAGTAGAACACTTCATGGGCCACAATGGCATTGTCAGTAATCAGTATCTTAGCCATGAAAGCACTTTGATTTTCTGAGATGATATCAGGAAACCATGGGCGTAGCCAATTAACAAGGATCTTTGAGAAGATCTTGTACGAGACATTGCAGAGGCTGATATGTCTGAAATCAGGGACCATGAGGGGTTCCATTATTTTGGGGATGAGGATGAGAATATTTTCGTTAATGTTGGAAAGGCTTGTTTCCTGAGCCCAGATCTTCTTCATCAGATTGCAGATGTTAGGACCAATAATGTTACTATATTGTTTGTAGAAGAGGGCGTGGAAGCCGTTCGAGCCCAGGGCCTTAGTAGGGTGGATATGTTTCAGGGACAAACGAATATCTTCATCTGTCACATCTTTGGTAAGTTTCCTGTTAATTTCTTTGGTGATCAAAGGTCTGATGCAGTCCTCCAATTCAGCAAAGATGTTAAGACTTCCTACTGAAAAGAGATTCTAGAAATAATTGGTGATCGCATCTTAGATTCCATCATTATCGAAGGCTATGGTACCATACAGATGCAAGATGCAAGAGGTAAAATTTTTCTGGCACCTAGGTGAGGCTTTTAGATGAAAATAGCGGGTTTTGGCATCCCCTTCTTTAATGTGGGTATCACGCGCCCGCATAGCCCAAAATATTTCCTTGATTCACAGGGCATCATCAAGATCCCTTTGAATGGAACTGATTTTGGAGAAAGTGCAATTGGATGGGGGTTGGTTGAGAAGCTTGCACAGTTTTCTTTCAAGGAAATCAAAGTGCCTGTCAGGTTGACAGAATTTGTTATTCCTCCACATCCTCAAATCTGATTCAATTTGTTGGATATTTGACCCAATGTCTGCATGTCCACACTTCCAGCCTGAACGGATCACATCTTCGCATTCACGTTCTTTATTACAGAAGCTTTCAAATTTTAAGGGTCTTCTTCCTTTATTGTTGCGGTCTCCTTGGGTGCATTCAATCACAATCGGACAGTGGTCCGAGCAATTGAGCGACAGGTACTCAATGTGAGACATTATGAAAATATTCATCCAATCCGTTGATCCCAGAAATCTGTTGAGGGGCTTCGCGATACGGGTTCCATCCATGTTTCCACGAAACCACGTGAATGGACTACCCATGAATCCTAGATCGACCAAATCTGCCCTAGTAATTGCATCCTTAAATTCAGACATCAATGTGGAGGGTCGAAGAGCTCCACCACTTTTTTCCTTCTGGTATAAGATATCATTACAATCACCTCCAAAGAGAAACGGGCTTGGCAACTCACGTCGCAGATTGCAAAGGAGATCCCACGACTTCCACTTCTCTGTGTGGGATGGCCAACCATAGAAACCCACAAAGGTCCACGGCGGGGTATGGGCGTCGTGAATAGCTGCCACCACATGGTGTGAGGAGAAGGATAAGATCCTAACATCAACATTCTCTTTCCATAGGAGATAGAGACCCCCTGAGTGGCCTTGTAGGGGAACCGAGAGGCAACCCTGGAAGCCGCATTTCAGCGTAAGGCCAGTGGTGTCCTTGTTTTCCAATATGGTTTCGGACATGAACACTATATCAGGCTGACTTTGAGCACAATGTAGCTGGAGGATTTGAAGCATTCGTGGGTTTCCAAGCCCACAACAGTTCCAGCATAAAATGGTCATTGCTCTAGGTGGGGCTGGGACGTACCCGCCTCCGCCTTTGATTCCTCTGAGATCATTTTCTCACCCGCTGCTTTCTATCTTTTTGGGATGTTTTTAGCCAAATTGCCCATTTAAATTCATCGTTTCAGCTCTCCAGGTTTTAGATTAACTACTTTTCTTTCTCTGTTATCACAGTGCACCCTCTTCCAAGTTCGACGAGTGATGGGGCCTGGTTCCGTTAATCATGTCATCCTAGAGTCACCTTGTAGAAAGATGTCTGATGTGGCCAATTCTGGATCAGGGTCGGGATCTGGTGGTTCAATGCACATTTGCTTTGGGTTCGAGCTTTGTTCTTCTTGGTTCACTGGTTTTGGCAACGGCTCTGTTAGTGTTAGAGAGTATCTTTCAGGGGGGTAGAATCTGTACCTGATTCGATGTCTTGCTTCTTTGTTCGACTCTCCTAGAAAACCTCATTATTTCACATTGGGGATTACGATATGGGAAGGTATACCTACTTCCCTATGGAGAATTTGGCTTTCTTTAGGGAACTCTGGAGGTCCTAGTACGATGAATTTAGTGTGTTCAGTTTCCGCCCGCCCCATGTGAGCCATCGTGAGACGATCACGATCCGTTTATTTTTCTGCCTCTGGGATAAAGGCAATTTTTTTTGTTTTGGCTCATAGATAGGGACCATATTGTAGTATAATATTACCTGATTCATTCCTTTTCTTTATGTCACATGCTCTCTCCAGATAGCCAATATGCCCACAGAAGAAGCAAAAAATTGGGAGTTTCTCAAACTCGAATGAGATCTGCATGTGAGCATCATCGAGCTTCAAAAACATGCCCCATATCATAGGCTCTGACACTTCGACCTCGACTTTAATCCAAACCACAGGTCCCCATTGGATTGGGTCCGAACTGTCCCACTCAATAAATTGGCCAATGCGATCACCAATATCTCTCATAACCCTTCTCGTTCTCCCATGAAAATTAATTCCTTTGATACGTATCCAGAAGGGGGATCCGTTAAGGTTAATGTGTTGGATATCATCCCCACCTTCAAATTATTCCATGAGGAGGAGCTGGTTATCAAAGGACCATGGCCTCCCTCTGAGGATTTTATCTCTATATTTTTCATTAAAGAACTCAAAGACAAGGATATTGCTCTCCACTTCCCATATGGCCACTCCCTCTTCCAATTTCCATAAATTCTAAAGAGTGTTTCTAAGGCCCCCCTGGTTGACTGTGATTTTTGCCACAAATCTTCCAACAACCAGTAGTGACATGTGTTTTTCCAGAAGTGTATCTTCATTTCTTTGAGCCTCAATCAACACTTTTTCTTTTTCCCTAAAGAACAATTTCTTCCATTGAGACACAATATCCGCTTCCATGGTGCGGGTCAGATTGATTCTGATTTTCACATCCGCTTTAAGGTTCTGCAACCAGTGTGTTCACATGCACCCAAATACAATGAATCCTCGTCCTAGCCTAGCCCAAGCTCCCTTTAGTCCCGGCGTGGCCCAGATGACCACCGGCCAGGTGTGGCCTGAGAGAAACCACTTTTCACACTTTGACTGTGGCCAAACCACTCAGCCAGAGTAGTGCTACCATTCAACGCAACAAGGCTTTGCGAAAATACCTCTTGCGGCCGGTCCTTCGCGAAGCATAAGGCAACGACCTCACAAAAAAGTCCTTTTGTGGTCAGTCCTTCGCAAAAAAAAACACCTCTCATGGCCAGTCCTTCATGAAGCTGAAGGCGATGGCCTCACGAACAGGGCCTTTCATGGTCATTCCTTCACGAAAGAAAAAACTCCTCTTGCGGCCAGCCCTTCACGAAGTACCTGTATCTCCGCGGTGCTTGTCGGAAGGCCACCATCATGCGCCGCTTCAAGAGAAAAATTTGAAGGCTGGAAACAGGACCCAAAATAGTTCATGGATCAATAAACCCAACTCTATTGTGCCAGATCTATTACAAAGGATCAATCACAAATTCATGAGAGGGTTTCAGATCTGGATCCCGATTTTCCAGATCTGGTTTACAGAAAGAAAGGTCTGGACGAAAACGATTCCTTGAATCGGGAGTGAAGAACATCCGCTCTTTGAAGCTGTAACTCAAAGGTTGTTTCCCTTTTTCCTCTTCTTGCAGGAGTCATAGGGACGGGTACATGCTCAAGCTCAAAAACAAGGTGTTGGAATCAGGGTCTCCATGACACCAAGTATCCGGATGTCGACGAAGCTAGATGATTCCGGGTCCACAGTCATCGGAACGAAGGTGGGAGAGGGGTCCATAGCCGAAGTGTAGGATTCTGAGGAGGGCGATGACCGCCATTCCCACTCAGCCACACGCCACTACGGTCTAAACGGTAGGCACCAAGACAAACCCTAGGAGTTCCCAGGAGATAAGCTCTCACAATGGGAGAGCACTTAAAACATAACATAAACATTTGTATTAAAACTATCATATGAAATGTCAATACTTTCTCCATAAACAATGAATTGTATAAAAATAACACATCCAAGATCAAACATATCAAAAAACCTTCAATAAAATATGGAAGTTTTCTATCATAACAAATCAACTTCAAATAAGCTTAAAATCCATCAAAGGATGTTGACATAGATGAAATCAAAACTATTTGAGAGAAATATCTCTTTTTTTGAAACCATTTAAAAGTTATATAATTATAAAATAAAACATTTACTTTTAAAATATTCTTACTATATTTTATGGTAAGCATAGAATATTTTATAACGGCGTAAAATAGCCACACTCGCCATATAAGCTAAAAAAGACAATCTTACCTTAATTCTGTCGAAAAGGTTAAAAGGACCTTGTTTGGAAAACGACGGAAAGATTCCTTTATAAATATCTTATAAAAGTCAAACAAGGGTTAAATTACTTTAACCCATATTCAATAAAATAGTAATAATGTTTTGAAATACATTTTTAAGAAACATGGATGTGGATGATAAAGAGGTCCGAGTAGATAATTACGTATAAACAACCTCGGATAATGAAGAGATTGTGAAATAAACTCTTACTTTGTAATTTTCCTTGGTTGAGGGTAGTTTAAGCTCCTGTATAATAGTAAAATAATTGTTATTAAATTATTAAATAATTTTATACATTAATATGATATCATATATGATCTTTTAACATTGCATTTTTAATAATATCTTAGTATTATCATCGTTTCGTGTGTTAACTTACTCATTTTGTTGTATATGTTTTGTTACACAATCCATGTTTTTTATCCATAGGTTGTATCTTATTTATATACAGAATTATATCAAGTCCTTAAAAACTATTTTTAATCATCAAATGAAAATTATTCTTGAATGGATACGATGGGGAATGAATCTCATCGCGTTCGTGGAGACGACGGTCCGTACATACGCATGAGCGACAATATCATTCTTTTGATATTAAAATAACATATAATTGGATGGTGTATCATATATACAGAATAATTATCATGTTTTATTTATTATTTACATGAATTACACATCATTATTATACCCATCTAAATAATAATGTATTGAATAACAATTACACCACAACGTGGAGACGGTAAGTCGTACTTACGCACGTATGGTGACATGTCATTCAAGGGATGGATAGAATACTGAATATGGTTGTACCATATTTATAATAACATCATAGTATATTGGAGATATTGGGGTTATTATTTTATAATGTAAATAACAAATAAATAAGATGTTGAAGAAGAAAGGAACTTGAAAGAGGGTGGTGAAAACATTGCCTCTTCTTTAGGTTCTTCCTTTTGATTTTTTCAAAAGGGCTTTTTAGGTTGGCTTTATGAATAAAGAAAGGCCTCTAGGATGAAGTGAGGGAAGTTGATAGAATATTTGGTCAGGGGTTTCCCGATCCAAAAGGCTTTAAAGGTGTGAAATTGAGAGAATGGGGGGTACCGTTTTATAAGAGGGGTGAGGGGCACCTTATAAAAAACTAGAAATATTATTTTATAATAAATTCATATTCGGTTTCTAATGGCTCCAAACTGGAATATTTAAAGTTTAAGGTTGGGATAGGTCTAAAAACACTCAAACAATAGGGTTTAGACAGGTTTGGGTCACTATATTATCTTTATCTTTTAGTTTTAACTCTTAGTTAATTAGTTTCACATTTACCATGTCTCTTTGTATTTTTATATTATATGGTTAATAAACTTACTATAAACGTCCAAGATAACCCCTAGGGTTTCATTAATGATAAAAATATCATTATATTAGTATCTATATCTGAACTTAGATTTTTATGAATTTAATATCAATTAATAATATAATATTTCTTTTAAAAACTCTTTTATGTCAATTTTGACACTATTTGGTATTTTGTTTTTGCTAAATTTATAACAGCATTATTACTTTGAACCTAATTCATTTAATCAACCCTAACATGTCATATTAACCTATAAAATTCTTGGAATTCATTAAACATCTCAAATTATATTTATTTGGGTATTTATAATATAAATTATTTTAATATTTCACTAATAAGGAAATTACTACATCATTATTGTGTCTTAAATAAATTAAATTATTTAATGTCTAAAAATAATAAATAAAAATATGATTATGTATAAAATAATATTATCTTTATAATGAATATTTATAATCTAATTTATATTATTTATAACCCTATATTAAAAAAAATTAGTTGTTAAACTTTGATTTTAACTCATTTAACTCTTCTTTGAAATGAATAATAATAAATGTCCTAATCTAATCCAACTGGACCAAATAGGTTCATATTTTATTTCTAGGGTTGTTTTTGGTAGAATTATACTTATCTAATAGAATTAGGACATGTGTTATGGTAATAATAATATCATTTTACCCCTAATTACCCTATTTACATTTAACAGTGGTAAATAAAAGTTAGAAGTTACTATTCACCAAAAATTATTTTTATCTTATTGAACCACATTTTATGCATTTATATTAACCATGTCTCTTGTATTTTCGAAATTCCACTCACATAAGCGGTAAGATTAAGTTTTATGTGAATTTGCAAATTCTCTTAGGAGATTGGTAAAAGACGGTGAAAAGTTCAATAAAATTTTTATATATCTAAAATTATTATAAACTGACTGCAATGAATTACATTGAAATTATATAGTTATTATTTATATATTTTGACCTAAAATAAATTTAAATAAAATAAATAATTATTTAAATAAAAATTTGATTTTAAACTATAACTCAGTGTTTTTCACTATTCATCAAAAATTGAATGTTTTCGGAAAAATGCCAAAAATTCACCCTAAGATAATTTTGATATTCGGAATCCAAAAATGAAGTCCATTTTGAATGATAAAATTTGTAAAATTTCAAAACGTGGCTATTACTATTCATAACAGCTAGTTTGATTGGTTGTGGTGTGTGCTAGAACTCGAAGTTACGTACAACACATGCTACTATATTATTCAAAGAGAAGCGTACCATGGAAGATTGAGGTGTACAATTTAACTCCTGAGTTGGAACCATCCAAATTTTATGAGTTTTTGACATCTGCTGAAGATTCATTATATCCTGGTTTCATGATAAGCAAATTAGAAGTAGTTATAAAATTTATGGCTATTAAATCAGTTGAAGGATCAATTGTTGAAGCTTATTTGCAAGAGGAAATTTATTTTTTCTTCTCTCATTATTTTTAATCTCAATATCCCTAAAAAAATCGCATGGGATGAAACGAGGGGAATGTTCGTAACAAAATGGACAATCAATTAACAGTTTTTAATTAGCCAAATCTTGGTTTCAGTGGAGTTCATGAACGATGGCTTTCAGATGATGAAAATCACAGAGCTCATACATATGTTCTTCTTAACTGTGAAGAAATGACATCATTTGTCATGTGACTGATTCTATCACTTCTTCTATAATTTATGTTACAGTATTTAAACTTATTTTATTTGTAGGTTATATGATAATCATATCATGAAACAACTTCCACAAATTACAGCAGCTTCTCTTGAAGAACGCAGACAAAAAAAATTCACAATGGTTTCAAAAACTAGTAGCATAAATTATTGATGGTTTAATATCAATTCCATTTATTATTTATTATATTGATAATTGTTTTAGAAATTTTCAGGTGTCTCAATATGCTGATAAAATTGAAAAGATACTATGTATATTGAGTAACCCACCATCCAAAAATGTTAAATATTATAATGCATATATGTTGAATGGTTTTCGATTTCATACACATGCATACGGGGAATCAAAAAAAAACAATGAACAATGGAGTTTTCTTGAGAGGATCACATCACAGAGAAACTAATGTTGACTTTTATGGAATTTTAAATGAAATTATTGAGCTGTTTTATCTAGGACATAATTACATAACAATGTTTAAATGTTGGTGGTTGGATACTGAGAGAGGCTTGTAGGTTCATCTGACTCATGGAATCATTGATATTAAATATAAAATTATTCTTGTAGTAAATGAACCATTTTTACTAGCTTAATAGGAACATAAAATTTATTTTGCAAAGTAATGTGCTACTTCAAGAGACTGAGCGATTGGTGGAGCATAATAAAAATGAAATCTCGGGAAAATCAGTTTACTCAAACTGAATGTGGTTCCGCTCAAGTGGAAGGAATTGAAATTTTTCAAGAGACTGCTCAAAATCCATCTGATTCACAAAGAGACATGAATATCGATGATGTCACCCCACAATTAAAGATCGATGGTGATGAAGATGTTAATGATGTTTCAAATGAATTTTAAATGACAAGAGATGTTGAAACTGAAACTCATATGGATATTGTTGATGCTGATGAGGAAGATGAAGACATTGACATTGATAGCTATGGAGAAGAGGATGAAGATGAACATTGACACAGTTAAATGCTGGTTATAATCATGACTAATATATATCTATATATAATAGTTATTTTCAACTATTTTCTAAAAACAATCATTTTGTGTTTCAGATGGACTCTGATATATTTCGCGAGTTGCAGGAGGCCGGCCTACGATTGGATGAGGGAGATTTTGGATCATCTAACCCTTAGCCTACTGGCGGTTCAGGGGGTACGCAGAGGGGGCACAGTCTTGCATGACTGATGATTTTGGACCCTATCCCGGAGCGACATCCACATCTTGGTTTTGATCCACACACACAGAGGTATGGTAACCTTTACATTTTAGTTATATTTCATTATTTATTTATATATATACTAATTGTTCAATTATTTATTCCTTTTCCACAGTTTTGCACATGTATCTATTAGACAGGAGAGTGCGATCCTGTGCAATTATTTTTCTCAGCCATGGATCACATGGGAACATATTCCCATTCATGTGTGATGTGACATGTTCCATCATTGGCTGGTATGTAAATAAATAATATTTATTTTGAAATTTATTTTATTAGAAACATGATATTATAAATTATTTTTAGGGTTTATGGTATCCTATCGATGATATCATGCATGACACTATCCATATAGCATGGCAGGTTTCTATGTGTGACCATTTCCGTCAGTTTTTGCACAATTTGAGAAGGACAACCATTAAGAAAGTAGGAATGTAAAAATTTGATGAGTCATGTAGATCTCACCGACCAGAGTACATTTCATCTCATGTTTGGAATGGATTATGTTTACACTGGTTGGGTGGTGGATTTCAGAGGAGATATTAAGTGGGACAGAAGAACAGCGGGAGACAGGAGGTGACACATCAAGCTGGTATCCGTACATTCAGTTCACATAGAGAGCATCTGGTAAGTATATTTTTTAAATATTTTATATAACTTAAAATATAAAGAGTTTATTTTATATTTCTGTAGGCAGTCGAGCATCCCGATATTATGAAGTTCGACATTTATCGGAGGATGTACAGTGATCCAGCCACTGGAGAGATTAGAGGTGATCGCCAGCGTCAGATTGTGGTTACTATTATTTTTTCAGTTTGAAAATTAACTAAATATAATATTTTCACAATTTTAATTTTAAATTGGAATTGAAGGAGTCATATGAGGCTGCGACCTCTTCGACACAGGCTGATGGTCAGGACGAGATGACTGAGTAGACCGGTGCTCACCATTTCAATGAGGCGACATGGATACAGGCAACTCAGTATGGCTTTTAGAAGGGCTGAGTAGTTGGTATCGGCTCTCATTTGACTCCTGGTTCTTATTATGGTACTGTTGCGATGTCGGCATCTAGCTCAAGAGGAGCTCGTGGAGAGACATCATTTTCCGGCTCACAATATCAGGAGCAGTTGTGGACTCAGGCTGAGCTTATAGAGACTTTGCATAAGCAGCATAAAGAGATGTGTCAGCGACAACAGTAGAAGGAGCAGCATCATGAGGAGGAGCTGCGTTGATTGGAGCAGCGGCGGCAACAGGAGTATCACGAGCAGATGAAGAACATGTGCCGTCTGACTCGTAGTTTAGGGATGGAGTTTCCTCCACCTCCTCCAGACAACCCCCTAGTGATTTTTTTAGGTTAAAAACATTTGAATTCAATTTTTGTAATAATATGAACTATTTATAGTTACTATCTTTTATATTGGTGGAAATATTGCATAATTTAATTTTTTTTTAATATTTTATTATTTATTATTAGTATTATATTTTTTGATATTTGTTTATTTTACTAATAATAATAATATTTTTTGATTTTTCATATTTTTTTGAAAATATTGAAACTTTTAATAATTTTTAGTTATTTTATTATTTTAATAATATTATTATTAGTTTTTTATTAATAATAATTTTATTAAATACATTTTTTAGTATTATATTTTTTAATGTTTGTAAATTTTACTAATAATAAAAATATTTGTTATTTTTTTATTATTTTTATAATAATAATATAATTTTTTCATTAATCGTAATTTTTTTATTTGCGACGGGGTCTTTTTCGACGGGGCCCCATCGCAAATAAGTGAAATATATTTTTTTAAGGATAGTATTTGCGATGGGACAATGGGCCCACCTCAATTAGTATTTGCGATGGGCCTGTCGCATAAGGTTTATGGGTATATAATGTATATAATCGGAATGCTATTTGCGACAAGGAACTTACCCATCACAAAAACAAATTGTGAAGGGCCCGTCACAAAAGTTTTTTGGGTATATAATGTATATAATCGAGAGAGTTTTTGTGATGGGTAAAATTCTCATCGCAAAAGATATATTTTGCGACGGGAACATCTCAAAAAATATCTGTTGCAGCGCCGTTTTCTGCAACGGGCTATTTGCGACATGGGCCCGTCGCAAAAGGCTATTTGCGACAGGGGCCCGTCGCAAAAGGCTATTTGCGACGGGATCCTATCTGAAATAGACCGTTGCCAAAAACAGGAATTCCAGTACTGTGAGAACCTTTGTGATGTTGTGGACCTTACACCCTGGTATGCAGACATCGTGAATTTTCTTGCAACATATAGAATCCCCACATATTTTAGCACTTCCCAATACCAGAGACTTAATCATGATTCTTGATGGTATATTTTTGATGACCCATATTTTTGGAGAATTTGTGGTGACCTGGTAGTTCGTCGGTGTGTCCCTAACCATGAGTTCACCTCTGTTTTTACCTCCTACCACACTTTGGTTTGTGGGGGCCACTTTGGATCTCAACAAATATCTCAAAAGGTCCTTGACTCAAGACATTATTGGCCAACATTGTATAGGGATGACCATCAGTTTGGCAAGTCATGTAGTCATTTTCAATTTATAAGGAATATCTTCAAGAGGAATGAAATACCCCAACAACCCATGTTATTCTGGGAAATATTTGATGCATGGGGCATTGACTTCATGGGGAAATTTCCAAATTAATTTGGCTTCATGTACATCTTGTTATCTATGGACTACGTGTCTAAATGGGTGGATGAAAAGGCTTCTAGGACTGATGACTCTTGAGTTGTTGTTGATTTTGTGAGGTCTGAAATTTTTTGTCGGTTTGTTTTGCCGAGATTCATAAGAAGTGATCATGGTTCCCATTTTTGAAATTACAACATAAAAAATTTTCTTCATAAGTATGGGGTTGATCATAAAGTCTCAACTGCATATCACCCCCAAACTAACATACAAGAAAAAGTCTCAAATATGGAATTTAAGAGAATCTTGGAAAAAAGGTACAACCCAATAGGAAATATTTGAGTTTGTGCTTGGATGATGTACTTTGGGCATACCGTATATCTTTTAAAACCCCAATCAAAATGTCACCATACAGAATTGTATTTGGAAAGTCTTTTCACCTTCCAGTGGAGTTAGAACACCTTTCATATTGGGCTATTAAACAATTTAATATGAACCTTTTAGATGCAGGTGTGCATAGTAAGCTTTAGATTCAAGTATTTGAAGAAATTAAACATGATTCATATGATAACTCACAGATCTATGAAGAGAAGTAAAAGGCTATCCATGATAGCATGATTCATCAGTGGAAGTTCAATATTGGTGAGAAGGTCCTCATGTACAATTCAAGGCTAAACCCACATTCTAGAAGCAACATACCGGTGAAATATACTAGGTTTTATCCTTCCTTATCACATAATCAATTATTATAGTGATGACACTGCACATTACAGTTGGGGGGGTACATTCCTCGGTTCATTAGGATTTTCATCCTTAATCTTCTTTCTTATCTTTTTCTCATTCTTTATGGTATTTTCACTTTTCCCCCATCTTTCTATGTTTATTAGGATTTTCATTTTCTTTCTTCTTTCTTCTATTTTTCATATTCTTTATAGTATTTTCACTTTTCCCTATCTTTCTAATTTCATTAGTATTTTCATTGTATTTCTTCTTTCTTCTCTATTTCGCCTTCATTATAGTATTTTTTTCAGTTCCCTTCCCCCTTATGGTCACCAAATCATGGAAATTACTAAAAATTCATGTTGAAAATTTTTATTCCATTTTTGTAGCATTTGATGAAAGCTAGTCTCTGTTATTGAATGAATGTTTGTATGAATTTAACATCAGGGTGTCATTTATAATGAAATGGTTTTCTTTCAATGATATAAATGGTTGTATCTATATGAAACCTTTGAGATGATTGATGCCTCTAGTGTGAGTATTTTTTGGGAAAACATGTTAACTAATTTCTCAACACATTTTAGCACCAAACCACCAATTGTGAATATTTCTTACATACTATAAGGTAAATATAAGTTAGGTTAAATGTTTTTCTACTGAAAATGATATTTTTTTTAAGTTCATTCCTTATCTGATCTGTTTCATTACTGTATCGGATTGACCTATGCGTGTATACCAGATATCTGACTACTGCACGTCCTCGAAATAAATAAAAAAGGGTTGTTTCTTGGGAAGGTCAAAAACAACTCCTACTAAACCTTTTATCTTTTTATAACAATTAAAATTAGTGTCATGAGGAGATCAAACAAGGGTTGAGAGAGGAGGGTAAGATTTTTTCCAAATACAACCTATGAAAAAAAATTAATATAACAAATGAGGGGAGTGATGAAATGCACCAGATATGGTGATATATTGGTCTAGAGATTATGGTTTGACTTTCTGGAATTTTTAAGTGAGTGGGTCATGAAATATGATTGCAGAGGATGTAGGGTGGGTTCGGTGGAAAAAATATTTTAAGTTGAGAAATGTTAAAATGGCATATATTTTTAGGATAGAAAGTTGAAAGAATAGAATTGAATGGTTTTCACACACACACATGGAGAGTTAGTGGCATGGTTGAATTTTTAATTCCTTGATCAATTTGGTTTCATAAATCTCTTTGAATTTCATTGTGATATGATTTATGAGACATCTTTTTCCATTTTTACTAGGAAGAACTCCTTGGTGTGGATTGTGTATTAATCACATTACTTTAATGAATTTAAATTCCCTCAAAGGTTAAAACTCCATGATTTTGGGAATATATACAAGCATAAGTTTTTGGATATGTGAATTTTCCCAGGAGTAAAAATGTTTAGGTGTGGGGGTGTGACCAAAAAGTGATTCACTATTCAAATCCACCCTTACAATGCTGTTTTTACTATTTTTGTAATGAAAATTACAAATATAATTGAACGTTATAATTTAATCAATTAATTAATGTTTAAAACTATTTAATAGGTAAATTTTACTTATTTTTGTGTTTACATTGTTGGAGGAGGTGATTTGGAGAGCTTGTGATGGAATTCAAGAAAAATGGGTCAAACTGCGCGAGAGCCCAAGAATGCCTATGGAATATTATTTGTACTATGGATAATACATGCATAAAATAGGGATAAAATGGGATTATTAGAGAAAAAATGTGGGATAAATTTCTCTAGAAGATCATGAATCCCAATTCATCCATTCGGAGGCCCAAAATAGGCGCACAATATGAAGAAATTCTGGGTGGGCCAGATTGAACTACCCTTCTATATTTGGGACATAACTCGGACCTCAGATATCCAATTGGTATAATCCATCCTCCCATGTACATATAACCTAAAGGTAAAATGAACCACAGAAATTCATGACAATTGACCACGTTTTGGTTAGTCAAAAAGCCAGATAAAAAATAATTAAAAATTTTGTCATGAATAGTGACCTAGTGCCTTAGGCACTTGACCTATTTTGTGGAATATGTGTTGTTATTTTTTCAAAAAATCACTCCTCCCCCTCATTATCACATTTTCATGGCCAGGGTTGATAGTTAGTTTAATTTGAAAGCTCTCTTAACCCATTTTATTTCTCTTCTCCCTCATTTACTTCTAAACCACTTAGTGATCAATTTGGGGAGTGTCCTTTATTGTAATCCCAAGCTCCACACTTGTAATATTCATAACGTAATTGATTTCCAGGGTTGTTGTCAATTGTTCTGAATTTCTACCATCTAAATTTGTGTTTATTTTGGTATGATAAAATACAATTCAAATTATCAAGAATCTACATGATTCTATGCATAAACCATATCTTATGATGATTTGAGTGCGGTTGCTTATTTTCTCACCCCTCCATTTCGTGAGTGTGAAAAGGGATTGTGTCGAATGATAAAATCAAGGAGATTAAACCTATAAATATTCAAGTTCATTTACTTTAGAATATTTTTATCAATGACACAAATATGTTCATCTCATCATGTTGTTGATGTGAATCCTTTCTTGAGTTCCGTTTCTTACATCGATTCATGTTTATTGATTTTGAGCGATTATCGATAATCCATATCGTTCATCAATCAAATACTAGGTGGTAACCAAGTAATAACACACATACCATTACTAATTTCAGTATGTATAAAATCATGAAATCAATGATCCTTCACTTTCCCTTGAGAGCGATGACGTATTGAGCATCAATGGACACTTACCCGGGTTGATCACAATTTCTCCAATTGGTTTCTCCTAGTTGTAATATACATTCAATTTATATTTTTAAAGATAAAAAACCCAAGTTTTAAAAATCCCCATTCCCATTTTAGTTTCAGAATAATAATCTCATTTCGAAATTAATGATCTAAGGAACCTTCGAGAGATAACCTCGGGTTGCTACTGTACTGCAAAAATTCTAGTTAAAAATAAACATCTAATTTGACGCGCTTGAAAACATGATCAAGGATCCCTTTTATAAACAATGGGGGGGGGACCTTTGGGTACTTACTAATATTTTAAATTATTATAATGACATAACCAATTGAAATACATCAAAATGATATGGGATTCTAATTTGAGATATGATAAGGAATTAATATGCCTAGTTATTTGGATTTGGATAAGTTTAATTATAAAACTAACAAGTATCCCTAGTTTTGACCCCCAATAAACCACCATAAACCTTATTTATGGGGAAAAAATTTCAAATAAAAGGATCATAATTTTAATTATGAGACAAAAATTTTATCTTAAATGCATGATGGGTAAAATCTATACCATTCTTTACCATAATTGTCCTCTTCCATTTTATTAAATAAAATTATATTATTAACATAAAATATCATTTGGTAATTTTTAAAATATTAATTTCATTTTACTTTAAATAAATGATTATTATAATGAATTTAGAATATAATCCATTTAACAATCAATAATAGATCATTATGAACTATAAATTATTTTTTAACCATCAGACATCCCAAATACCTTACTTTTAATGTTTTTAAAACCATTTACCATGAATTTTCTATTGTTTTCATAAGGATAATGTCAGTGTTGTATAAGTGTTTAAGTTAAATATATAATCAATAAAAACATTAAAATATATTACCATCATGAAAATAATTTCATTTTACTCAAAATAACCTTTTATATTAAATCAAAACTTATTTTCATCCATATGAGAACTTATAAGAAATAATTAAAGGAAAGAGTGTGACATTTCGACTTTTCCAATATAGAAATTAGTATATATGTCACATTCATGGGAAATTGGCCCATAATTAATTGGATCTCAAGAAAAGTTTATAAGGGTATTATTTAATTTATAATTAAAGTATTTATATGAAAAATGGTTGCCTTATCACTTATTTTTAACCTAGGATAACCCGATTTACCTTTTAACCATGATAACACATTTTCACTATTTTTAATATTCATAATGACCAAGAATTAAGTTTCCCTTGTTAGATAATAGAAATTTTTATAATTACAAATAAGGAATCCATTTTACTAAATTTAATCCCAAAAATTAGTATAAATTCATTTTATAATATTCCTGCAATGTTCGATGAAAAGTGGTTATTTATAAAAATGCATTTTGCAAGTAAAAAGAGGGTCTTGTATTAACTCTATGACTTGAAATCACACTTATATGAATTAGAATACAAATATATAGATATATAATATATAAATTTCATCTAAATTATTCCTATTTATGTATAACACCATCTATTTTGCACTAGTTTAGAAATTCCAAAGGAAAATGAATTTTCCTTTTAGTGGGCTTGTTGTTTTTAGAACTGAGATTCAGAACAAAATTTAGAGTGTTGGAATTCATTAAAAGTGTTTTTATAATTTTTTATGTATTGAGATGTGGCTTGGAGTATATGATGAGTTTTTAGAGCATCGTCCTTTGATAACTCAATTTCAAGGGAGACATCCCTCAACGCAAGGTTAACATGGGCTTAGGTATTACAATGTGGGTCAACCATTAGACTTATTCTATACAGGAACATGGTTTATAAAAACCATATGGTGGATATAGAAATCCATGTTTCTTGGTGAGTATTATCATATATGTACTCACATGTTTAGTGCATAGTTTCTATAATCATGTGTTGTAGTCGTGTAGGGTAGGAGGTGCTTAGGAAGCAAGTCCCAAACAGTTGGCCCATGGTTGGTAATCCATGTGATAAAACCATACAACATGCACTTTCACGGATAGGTGAACTATATTACTTTGACATGGTTTTCCTAACCATGTGGCCAAACCATGCACCTATTAAACTTTTTTAAAATTATCATTTTCCCTCTCTGAACTTAAATGGGTTTTTACCTTATTTCTCCTCTTATTTCAATACAGAACCTCCTTGCATGCTCCTCCACATCCTCCTCTACTTCCATTGATATATATCCTTAATTCAAACATAGAATCAAGATTCTTTTATCACATTTGATCTCCCTTAGGTACTCCATGATTCCTCTTGTTTATTTTCTCTATTTCTCTCACCATATTCATTACTATTTCCATGGGAGCGAATATACCCAATTTTCAGGGTGTTGTCATGTTTCTTTGTTTTCTCCCTTTTTATCTATAATAAAAGCCTATTAATGGATGAGTAAATATTAATAAGAATGATGTAGGTGGTATATGCCATGTCTCATAAGGTTTCATCATTCTATAAAATGTTTCATTGTGCCAAACGACATACTTCCCATGCATTGATCCTAAATTATTTCCCATGACCATGACATAACACCCTGTTTAATCATTTGATGCAACTATAGGTTGGGACACTATCACATAATACCCATTGGGTTTGTAACCTCATATTACCTAGAAGAAAAACATGCATGTTTTTCTAAAACACCCCTAAGTGTGTTTGGTATGGCCCTTAAAATGGGAATTCATTAAATAATAATAAATTAGTGGAATGAATTTCAATAGGGATTTTATTCCTACTTGTACCCTGTAAAATTATTATGGATTCCCATCTTATAAAAAGTTAAATTGAATGAAATCTGATACTTCAATATTAAAATTTCTCTGACCATGACTAAGAGTCAACTTACGCCACCTGGGGTTGATGAACTTTGTTTGAACCACCCCTCAAGGTGTGTGATATTAAAATTTTATTATGACCATGTTTCCAATATATCCAAATTCCATCCAAAAGTTTGTCGTATTATTTATTTATTTAGGAACAATGACTGGTTGAATTATGATAAATTTTATATAGCATAAATGATTACTTTCCCTTCTTATCACTTGTAAATTATTTGATTAATGGAGTGAAATTATAAATTATGAATTGAAATAAATCACGATGATTATAAATGATCATGGATAAAACCCAAGAAATGTGTTTAATTTTAAAATTCAATGATATTATTTAAGATAGTATGCCAAGATAGATTCATGGATTCTTGATATGGAATTACTTGTATGGGCTCAGAGTTTAAATGAATTATGATACACCTTGAGCGATATATAGAATCCCTATATGAAATGCCTTTGATAGGATAAGAGGTTAAATTAATTTTATAAATTAATTTATGATAATTGGATTCTTGATATGGAATTCCTTTGATGTGATCAGAGGTTAAATGAGTTATGATATGCCTTGAGTGATACTTGGATTCACATTATAGAATTCCTTCGATGAGCTCATAGTTAAATTGAAATTAAATTATTCCATGAGTGATACCAGGATTTCAGTATGGAATGCATTGGATGAGTTCATTTATTTAAATTATGTTATGTGATGCCTTGGGAAATAATTGGATTCCGAAATTTAATACCTTGGATAGGCTCATGGTACATATGATATTACATTATTCTTGATTGATAATTAGTTAACATAATTTTTTAACCCTATAATGTTCTGAAACATGAAAGAACTTCTATGATCATCATTAGATAGGGATTCCTTATGTTTCCCTTAGGTTCCACATGAATAGTGTCGTACATGGAAACCTGGGATTATTTTCCATGGGTACTATCTTTCTATGTTACTATTATCATATTCAGATATATCTAGAATAAACAAAAGTAGGTATAGTCAATCGAGAAACAATATAAAACCTACATAAACATGGTTTAGATTTATTTATGTCATTACACTCTATTATTATTATAAGTAAAGTGTACTTATTTTATATTAATGGACTAGATTACATTATAAACCCTTGGTGGTGGCCTGCTATGTTTTGGTAACACTTTGTTGGGTTTCCATTTTGTACCTTGACAGATCTCTTGACTATAGGTTATGACATGGATTTGGTTTCCATGTTGTTGTATACTATAAACCAAAACTTTTTGTGGGATCAGTAGTTGAGCATGTATTTAGTATGCCTTCTAAATTGGGGTCCTTTAATTTTCATTTCTCTTTCATTCTATATATATATTAAGTATTACCTGATGTATGTTAGACTGGTTGTATTTATGGTATATCATGTTCATGCATTAATGGTTTCATTTGGAATTGTTCATTTATTATTCAATGTCCATTATAATCACATTCCACTTCCTTCCATTTAATTATTCTTCTTCTATTTTTAGTGCTGATCTAGAGGGTATAGTCTCTCCACCACACCATCATTTGGCCAATGGTGCTAGTTGGAAACCTCAAGTGTATGGGGATGTGTTCTTGAGTCTATTTAGTGCCTACGTCGATTTTCATATGAGTGAATCAGGCTTGATACATTATATTAAAGTAAATTTTAGTTAATTAAAATGGATAAACATAATGCACTTAAAACCAGTATTCAGATAAATGCATTTTTCAGCCTAAAAAATTGCTTTTACCTAAATCTTGTATAATGATTATTCAAATTTAATTAATTATATTAAATCAAACAAAATAATACTAAAGTTGCTTTGAAATAAAATTCATATCATTCTGGTAATTTTAAATTATTTAATTTGTTGAAAAGAAATGATATTTTTTAAAAAAGCGGTATTCTTCACTATTCACTAAAAAAATAACTCCATTCAAAATAATCCCAAATTTTTACCCTATGATAATTTTGAAATGATGATTTTAAAAATGAAGTTCATTTTATACATTACAATATCTAAAATAATTAAAAATTAATTATTTTATTTTCTCACAAAATGAAATAAACACATTTTGATGGAAAATACATTTGAAAGAATGTAAAGTGTTAACTAAAAATTTATTCCTTATATAACAATATATTAAATTCATCTAAAATATTTATAATTTTCTTAAAAGATTATTTATTTATATTCATATCTCAATTTGGAAGGTTATGATATAACATTCATATTTATATAATATATTTTACGGGTCATTTAAGCTCAGTGTTTTGTGTCATATATGTTATTGAATGTGATTTTATTCTTTTAAAATATTTATGTGTTACATTCTCCCCACTGTCAATAATTTTTTTCCTCATAATCTGAACTTTTCCTTGAAAATATATGTTTTTATATTTAAAAATTTCATTGTTGAAAACTCACATCATAAAATGGTTAATAAAACATCTTCTTGAAAAGAGGGAAATGAAAATAGTAAGTTCATATATAATATCATAATATTATTTTTCCAAATAATATAACATTATTAAAAAGTGAAAATATGGAAATTGAGGAGAAAACTAACACCCAAGGACAAATAAAGATTGGTAGAGAACATGGTCAAGAGAAAGTTAACGATCACAAATCCATAAATCCATGATTGGTGAAAAGAACATCAACTCAATAGAAATGATTATAAAAGGATAAAATTTTCTTCAATTTCCTTTTCCTAGATTTTTGGGATTCTTTTATTATCAATAGAGATACCACTATAAAACATACTTAATTAATATCTTTTTTCCATAAGCATAATTTCGTCCTTTGGTTGTGCTTCGATGAATTTTCACATAATTTCTTACAGCAAGAAATTAATATCCAAGTTAATATTTTGATTCCTTAAATACTAAGATTAATGTTTAATGGATTATTATATCTATAAATAATTAATATTTATCTCCATACATCTCTAAATATTTGACAGAACAAAAATTATCAACACAAGTTATCCAATATAATATATTAATATCTAAAACATCAACAGTAACACCCAAACATAAACTTAATTCATTCTGTAAGTTTTTATCTATTAAATCATTTAAGTAAAAACAAAATCATATTAACCAATACATCATGTAGTCCACTGGAAATCATTACACACTTGACACCCTTTGGTTATGGGATCGAGCCCCTCGTCCTTGTCAGATGCGGCAGTTTGTCTCCTGGAATACATGATTCCATTTTTTAAAACTATATTTATATAATTCCTATATCATTCCCAAAAGTATGATGAACATATTAAAATAAATTTATCTTCAATTAAGTTTTTAACCATAATTGTTTTCTATATAGCTTATTTTTTAAAAAAATCAATTAATCTTAATTTGAATATTATTACCTTAATATCAGTGATCATATGAACCCTATATGTTTCAAATACATTTAAACGTATGTCCAAAAATTTAAAATAATTATTCTTAAAATTATATTTTCACCAAAAAATATACTAAATGGAAAATTTGTATTCCCATAAATGTTTCCCAAAATATCTTTAATCATTTTAAAGTCACATCACATAAAACCTAAAAAAGTTGGTTTTTTTACCATTAAACATGTGATCAAAATTAAACATATCAACCCAAGCCACTTTAGGTTGAACCAATTTCATTCATGGTGATAATATATTCAAATAATATACAATAGTTCATAAAAATTGTTAATTGAAACAATAATATACACAAGTTTTTTCAAACTAGGTATGAAGTAAGGGCACACTCAACATGAAATAGAATGATGTCTAATATATACTCAAACCAACTCCTTTAATTGTTATTATCCATTGATTCATATGTTCCAAAACCAAATCCAATTTTATTATCTAGATAGGGTTGTATTCCTAGGGAAACCACATAATCTCTCCCTTAGAAATATTTTTAAATGGGTTTTCAAACCTAGACATGTCCTTAAAGTAATTTATAGGTTTATATTCACAAATATATGTTTTACTAAATCTATTTCTCAAGGTTTCTGTAAGAACCCGAACCTTCTTTTTTGGTATGTTTTACTTTTCTGATCGTATTTGGGAAAAAGAAAAAATTCTGGAAATTTTCAAAGTACACATGTTTTATTTTATGAGTACATGTCGCGTACTCAGTTACCACAGGTAGCTAGGTGTTGGACTTGTAGTGGCCATGCACATGGCCATGTGGGGTGACCTAGAGGCCGCCTAAAGCGGAGTACAAAAACGGTGAGTACACACCATGTACATCAAAAGTACACACTGTGTACTTTATTTTTTATCATTAAACAAACCAGGGTCATGTTTAATCGCCAGAATGCTCTCCTTCTAAGTCTCGTTCGACTGAGAGCTCTATACAACCATAGATATTTGATGAACCCTTGAGCGAGTGTTCTTCCTCCAAATCGAACACTGTCAGTTGCATTGGAATCGCACCGGTGAGTTCTCTTTTCTCCTAGAGCACCATCTTCTATTTTCTCCTCTATCATGAGGTATTGTGGGTTGAACGTTTTAGATTTTTTTTAGATCTTCGGTGTTCCAAGATTATTCAATCCTCAAGGTTCACATATAGAAATATTCCAATGCCGAGGTAGGTGGTTTGTGCCTTTTTGTTAAAATTCTTGGAGTATTATGTGCAATTTTGAACAATACCCTTGAACGAGGTATTGTATGTTTGCTGTTTTACCCCTGTTGATTGTCTTCCATGATTTTATGCTTGTGTAGAGGTTAATTGGATATGAATAAGTTTGATTTATAAGCTTTGGATGTGTTTCCAATGGATGTTCTATTTACGACCATTGGCCTGTTTAGCATGTTTGGCTGCCTTGCCTATTTCCCATGCCTAGTGCTATAGGGTGGAGTGTTTGTATTCTAACATGCTTGATATACTTTAGAATGATTATCCAAGTAGTTATTTTGTTTTACCTTGGCCTATTTTACTTTTCTATTCTCATTGACCTACATATGGCCGTGGGAACCTGGTGTAGTAGACTATAAGGGGAATTGACCGAGTGAGCTTCCTCAGAGAGTCTTTGAGCACTTTAGACTATAAGAGAAATTGACTAAGTGAGATTCCTCGGAGAGTCTTTGAACCACTTGGGGCTATAAGGGGAATTGCCCGACTGCACTTCCTCATAGAGTCCTTGACCTTGGGGATATAAGGGGAATTAACCGTGTGAGCTTCCTCAGATAGTCCATGAATTACCTTAGACTACAAGGGGGATTGACAGTGTGAGCTTCCTCAGAGAGTCTTGAATTTCATTTGACAATAAGGGGAATTGACTTTGAGTTCTTCCTCAGAGAGCCTTCATATATTATTATAACTGATCCAGATGGGATAGGTTATGTGCACTTCCTAGAGGGTTACCATGCTTGATTAGTTACTTTTGTTACATGGAATTGTTTTTGGCTGAGTTCTTTTTTGTTTACTGCATCTGAACTTCTACCTGCCATATATTCACTGACTATTAGGAACAGATCATTGGGTGGTTTCATAATTGGATTTATTCTCACACCCTATTTGGACCATGCTTTTGGGCCCAAATAGATTATATTGCTGTAGATATAGACAATGGAAATCACACTTCTACTTCAGGTACATGACATATTGTGGAGCTGGAGAGCTTGGGACCATGCTTAGGCTTGCGATTATGAGGAGTTGTTTATTTGTTTCTTTTGTACATTGGTTTAGTACTGTTTTTATTCCAGCATTGTGATTTTTTTGGCTACATTCCTAGACACATATACCATGCATCATATATATACATGTGCTTCAGTTTTTTGTTATTCCAGTCTTCCATTATTACTATTATTGGTATATTTACTGCTTCTTCCATTGTGTATTTGTTTCCTTTCCGCTATATTACTTTTCCAATGAGGGCATAGTTTCTCCACTATCACACCCAAGACCCTCACTGTCACTCGGCATCCTCTGGAATTTTGGGAAATGGGCTTGAGTCCATGTGACCAACCGCGTACGAGGCGCCTCTGGGTGGCTTCTAGAACCGGGACGTTACAAAGTGGTATCAGAGAAATTATTTTCTTCTTGATTTACTGTTTAGAGCCTATAGCCAGGGATAGGATGGAATACGTACTTGGTAATAAGATCTTCCCAGGAGTAGCTAACCCATGTATAGGGAAAAGCCAATCTACCTCATTTATTGCAATTTGTTTCTGGTTTTCAATTTTACAGTTGATTTGATTTCACCAATTGGTGATTCATAGGTTTTGTGTTGTTACCGTTGATGTTATTGAGGTTATATTTCTGTCTCAACCCGATGATATGAGGGTATTCCATATCATGTATCATATAGGCACTTGCTAGAAATCACATGTCATGCATTCTTTCCATTCCATATAGGATGCATTAGCGATTGCATGTTTTTGTGATAGATGTTTTGTAGAATATTCATTCTGTTGTGATAGAGGCCTTGATAAAAATACATGTTTTTTGATATGGTATTGTTTTCTAAGGTTTTGTTGGAATGAATGCCAAACTTTGGTTCTTCAGGTGTTATGGGCCCTCAGGGACTAGAATTTGGTGGATCATTGCCTTGTATTCCTTGTTACAACATGTATAAGATTCCAAACTTAGATTCGTGAGGAGTATGGGCCCTTAGGGATTGGAATTTGGAACTTTCAAAGATCATTTCAGTGTTTTTATGGGTTCTGGAGTAGTTTCTGAGGCTTACAATCCGAAAAAACACAGAATACATGCCGTGTAATGTTAAGTAAATACCAGGTGTTCTTCTGTTCGGTAAGTAACTATTATTCTTAATTACATGAATTTTACTTTATGTACATGTCGTGTAGTCACTAACCATGTCATAGGCCGTGTGCACAGAGACACAGAATGGGGAAAGTCTGGTGGGAACATGTCGTGTACCGGTTGAACACACTGTGTAGTCTGACCCAGGTACCCGGCTGTGTCACTAACAACATGGTTCAGTGTTATCCTTTCACGTACACGCCGTATCCACCTTGAACATGCCGTGTAGTGTGATCCGTGTGTCAGACCGTGTAACTGACAACACGGTCCAGGTGAGGCTTTTCTAGTACATGCCGTGTCTACCGTGAACATGACATGTAGTCTTGTCTTTGGAGAACCATGTATATTAATTTTGTAGAAGTACTCGGGTAGGGAAAGAAGATTCAAGTACATTTTGTGTGTTATGAAAACAGGTTGTGTGTTTGGGAAGTTGTAGCACCAGTTTTAGCAGAAGTACACACCCATGTGAATGTCTTAAGGGAACACGCCGTGTATGAATTGTACACAATCTGTAGTCATATTTTATGAAACTTCAGTGCTTTCTTTCTCTTGTTCCCTTCGTACACTTCAAGTTTTCAGTACTTGATAATCTTCTTTTAATGTGTGTGCTTGACCATGAAGATTCATGCCATCGAGACATCCTCCAGTTGTACGCCAGTTCCAAGGCAGTGATCAAACACCATACATGGCTGATCAGGGACTAACTGCAGATCCCTCTGTCATGCCAGTCTTGGCACAATCCATTATACCAGACATCGGTGATGATGAAAAGTTCAGAGAGGGTTTCATGAGGATGATACAAACATTTCAGAGAGAACTGCCTCCTGACCCGTCGATGGCATAATTAACGTGGGTCTTTCAGCCGCAGCATCCTCCAACATTCTATGGGGATAGAGGACCCCAGGCTGTAGAGTCATGGCTAGAAGCACCGATGACGATTTTTGAGAATTTGGAGATACCTCCAGAGAAGAAGGTCATGCTCACTACCTATATGATTTGAGAATCCACCAAGAGGTGGTGGGATGTGATCTCACAGGCGGGACGCTAGTCGAATATGGCTTGGGATGAGTTTCAGTGCATCTTCTACGATTACATCTATCTATAGACCTTGTGGGATGATCGAGCCTAAGAGTTCATGAGTCGAGAGTAGGGAACTCTTACTGTTATGGAGTATTCCTCTTGATTCATAGAGCTGAAGTGTTTCATGCCTATTCCAAGAGGTGATGAGTTGTTACTTGCATGGAAGTTTGAGGATGGTCTGAGGCATGACATCTGATCTTAGGTGAACATCTTCATGTTGATTTGATATCCTCTATCGTCAACCAGGCACTAATCACAAAGCATAATCTGAGGGATTCTAGAGCTATGAGCCAAGGAGGTTCGGCATTTAGAGTTAGTATTCCTTCTATTGAAAGCAGGAAGCACTGCGGAGAGACTACACGAGGAGATCAGAGAAGGCGGGATGCATCTTCTGGAAGCCAGGTGGTGTGCTACCAGGGTGGGATGAGTGGTCATATGATTCCACATTGCTTGAGAGACCTAGTGGAGTCCCAATCTTATCTCAATATGGGTCACCTTCAGTGATTCTATCATATTTCTCACCAGCAGCTGGTGACAAGGGGTTCTTCTATGACTCTGTGTTCAGGAGCAGCACCACCAATTTCTCACTAGTCAGGTAACTGGGGTTCTTTTGGCTGTTCAGGCTGAGGTGGAGGTCATGGCCAGGGTGTTCAGTCACTGGGCTTTCAACGACATCAGGGTGGATCAGATCAGAGTGGTTAGGCAGGGTCATAGGGTCGCAGTACAGGTCAGACTTTTGCAGTGGTGCAGACCCAGCAGGATCAGGATCCCACACCCTCTACAGTTCGAGGTATGATCTTAGTAGCATAATTTTTATCTTCTTCTCTTTTCGATACAGGGCTTCCCATAGATTTATATCTATTACTATTGTGGAGATCCTTGGTCTCTGCATCTTTTCCTCTGCCGATATCTTGGCGATAGACACTCCGTTGGAGACTAGAACGGCTATTGTACGTCAGTGCAGGGAGTTCCCTCTACATGTTGGTGGGTTTCACTTCTTATGGGACCTCTATGTCCTGGAGATGAAATGATATGATGTCATTCTTGGGATAGACTGGTTAGTTCCATTCCAGGAATTCATTGACTTTTATCACCATAGGGTGAGTTTCACATCACCAAAAGGTGAATCTTTTCTTCATAAGGGTGAATGGGATGTCCAGGAAAGCATAGAGGGACCCCAGCATCATGGGTTGGGAGGAGATACATCCCAGATTGCTAGTCTATATCTGGATGACCAGGGTACTTCACATTTAGACTTCCCTCCAGCGGTGTATCGTTTCAGAGATGTCCTTCTAGAGGACTTTGTAGGTTTTCCTCTGGAGCGTGAGGTAGATATTTTTATTGATATTGTTCCAGGAGTGGCACTGGTGTCTATTCCTCCTTATATGATGGATAAACCTCAGTTGCAGGAGATCAAGAAGTAGTTATAGGAGTTGCAGGAAAATGGCTTCATCCGACCCAGTACTTCTCCTTAGGGTTCACATGTCTTGTTTGCAAAGAAGGCGAACGATACCCTAAGGCTTTGTGTGGATTATCGGAAGCTGAACCAGTTGATGGTCAAGAACCGATATCCCTTGCCTATGATTGATGACCTCTTTGATCAGATTTGAGGACCTCAGGTGTTCTCAAAGATTGACTTGAGGTCCAGTTACCATCAGTTGTGCGTTAGACCATTAGATACACCTCTTACAGCCTTTCGGAGTAGGTATGGTATGTAAGTGTATATGGTTATGCCGTTTGGTCTCACGAATGTGCCTGATGTTTTCATGGTACTAATGAACTGAGTGTTCCATCCGTACTTGTATTCCTTCGTGGTGGTTTTCATGGACGATATCTTGGTGTAATCTCACACTTGACACGACCATGCTACTCATTTTGAGATAATTTTGAGTACACTACTAGAGAATCAGTTATATGCTAAGCTCTCAAAATGAAACTTCTAGATAGATCAGATTCACTTCGTAGGTCTTGTTATCTCGGAGACAAGAGTATAAGCAGACCCATAGAAAGTGAGATAAGTAGTTTCTTGGGAGCAGCCTAAGAACATCTTTGAGGTGCGGAGTTTTCTAGGGTTTTCTAGATACTACAAACACTTAATTCAAGACTTTTCACACTTAGAATCACTGCGGATGGGTCTGAATAAGAAGGGTTTAAAGTTCAAGTGGTCAGATTCTTGTGATTCAGCCTTTTAAGAGAATAAAGGGAGGTTGAATTCAACACTGATACTAGTTTTTCCAGAGTCAGGTAAGATCTATACTATTTACTGTGATGCATCAGGTAGCAGGCTGGAAGCTGTGCTTATGCCGGGAGATGGATTCGTTGTGTAAGGGTCCCGGTATTTGAGGCCCGATGAGAGGAATTACCTGATGCATGATCTCGAGTTAGCAGCAGTTGTACATGCATTGCACTTTTGGAGACATTATCTTCTAGGAGAGCATTTTTTGGTTTTCACTGACCACAAAAGTCTCAAGTACATTTTCACTTAGCGTGATCTGAATTTGAGACAACGATGGTGGGTTGAGTACCTATAGTTCTTTGACTTTGAGATAGCCTACACACCTGTGAAAGGCAACATAGTGGATAATGCGTTGAGAAGGTTTAATCAGATATAGGCAGTTCAGGATTCCATTAGTGAGTGGAAGCTTATGGATCTATTCTTTGAGATGCATTTGGAGGATCACAACAGTCAGGGGAAGACATTTCTTTCTTCTATATCTGTCACCTCTACTCTTTTTGATCGAGTGCGAAGGAGGAAACTATTAAATTTAGATGGCCTAGTCCTACGGGAGAGTGTTTCAGGAGAGGACCATATTCCTGGATAGACAGTAGGCAGGGATGAGATCTTATGTTTCCTAGGGAATGTATGGGTGCCATCAAATATACGCAAGGAGCTGATGCGGGATTTTCATTCCTCAGTTTGGGGAGTTCATCCTGGTGTAACCATGATGTATCATGATCTACACTGTCAGTATTGGTGGCCAGGTATGAAGAGTGATGTTTCTGGTTTCTTCATGAGGTGTTCCACATGTTAGTAGGTGAAGGCGGAACATCAGCGGCCAGTAGGGTTTTTATAGTAGTTACCCACTCCTGAGTGAAAGTGGAACGACGTCGTGGTGGATTTCATAATAGGGTTGTCGAGGTCACCTCGAGGGAATGATGCAGCATGGGTTGTCATTGATAGGATTATGAAGGTTACTCACTTCTCGCCAATCAAGGAGACCTTCAATGTTGATGACTTTGGATGGTTGTACATCCGAGAAATTGTACATCTGCATTGAGTTCCACACTCCATTGTTTCAGACAGGGATGCCCGTTTTTCTTCTCGGGTATGGAAAGGGCTTCATAAGGCTTTCGGTACACAGGTACATTTGAGTACATCTTACCAATACCAGATAGATGGCCAGTACGAGCGTACGATTCAAGTTCTTGAGGATATGCTCCGAGCATGCATCCTTGATTTTGGAGGTTCTTGGGAGAAGCATATACCTGTTTTGGAGTTTTCCTACAATAATTGTTTTCAAGAAACTATTCAGATGGAACCTTATGAGGCTTTGTATGGTAGGCCATGACGATCACCCTTAGTTGGCTAGTGGTAGGAGAGGTAGCTTTTCTAGGACCATGTCTTGTTTAGGAGACCACAGAGTAGATAGAGTTTATTCAGAAGAGGATGACTACAACACAGTCTCGACAGAAGTCTTATGATGATCAGTGGAGACGACCTCTAGAGTTCGAGGTCGGGGATCAGGTTTTCTTGCATTTCACACTGAGGTTGGGGCACAGAAGAATTAGGAGACATATTAAGCTTTTACTGAGGTACATCGGGCCATTTCAGGTTGTGGAGGGAGTTGGGCCGGTTTCCTATCAATTTTAGTTACCACAGAGGTACCGGACTATGAATGATGTTTTCTCACATTTTTCATCTCTGAGATTAATTTTCAGACCCGTCTCATGTCTTTCAACCAGAGGAGGTTCCGATCGAAGTGGATGCGTCATTCGAGGGGAATCATATCCATATTTTTGATCGTAGTACAAATGTTCTCTGTGGCCTGTCTGTTCCTCTAGTATGGGTGTTATGGCAGCACGGGCGAGTTCAGGACGAGATTTGGAAGAGGAAGGCCGATGTATGAGCACAGTGGCCAGAGCTGTTCAAGGTTTCTTCTTCTACGCCACACTAGGGAAATTCGGGGATGAATTTCTTTAAGGGGGGGGGAGTTTGTAAGAACCCAGACCTTCTTTTCAGGTATATTTTCCTTTTCTAATAATTTTTTAGAAAAATAGGAAATTGTTGAAATTTTCAAAGTACACACCTTGTATTTTATGAGTACACGCCTTGTACTTGATTAACACAGGTAACTAGGTTCTTGAAATTTAGTGTCCAAGAACACAGCCGTGTGGGGTGACTTAGAGGACGCCTAAATCAGAGTACAGAAACATCAAGTATACGCCATGTACAACAAAAGTACACTCTGTGTAATTTTTTTCACTAAATGCACTGGGGTCACGTCCAATCTCCAGAACACTCTCCTTCTAGGTCTCACTCAACTAAGAGCTCCGTATGGCCACAGATCTTCTACAAATCCCCGAGTGAGCGTCCGTACTCTGAATAGAACATCGTTGGTTGCCTTGGAATCGCATCGGTGAGTTATGTTTTCTCCTAGAGAACCATCTTCTATTTTCTCCTCTCTCGTGAGGTATCATGGGTTGAACGTATTAGGAATTTTTGTAGATCATCAACATTCCTAGGTGATTTAATCCTCAAGGTTCACATATAGAAATCTTTCAATGTCGAGGTAGGTGGTTTGTGCCTTTTCGTTAAAAGTATTTCAGTATTATGTGCAATTTGGACTAATACCCTGGAATGGGGTATTGCGTGTTTACCATTTTACCCCTACTGATTTCTTGCCATGCTTGTATTCTTGTGTAGAGGTTAATTGGATATTAATAGGGTTGATTTCTATGCTTTGGATTTGTTTCCCATGCATGTTTTGTTTACGACCGTTGGAATTCTTAGCATGTTTGGCCACCTTGCCTGTTTTCCATGCCTAGTGTTGTAGGGTGGAGTGTTTGTATTCTGACATGCTTGATATGATATAGAATGATTAACCTAGTAGTTCATGAGGTTTACCTTGTCCGTTTTTACCTTGGTATGTTCGTTGACCTACATAGGGCCGTGAGAACCTGGTGTAGTAGATTGTAAGGGGAATTGATTGAGTGAGCTTCCATAGAGAGTCTTTGAGCACTTTAGACTATAAGGGGAATTGACCGAGTTAGATTCCTCAAAGATTCATTGAACCACTTGGGGCTATAAAGAGAATTGACCGTGTGAGCTTCCTCAGAGAGTCCCTGACCTTGGGGATATAAACGGAATTGACCATGTGATCTTCAAAAGAGAGTCCTTGAATTACCTTAGACTATAAGGGGAATTGACCATGTGAGCTTCATCAGAGAGTCTTGAATTACTTTTGACTATAAGGGGAATTTACTATGAGTGCTTCCTAATATTTACTTTGTATATTATTATAAGTAAACAATGGGGATAGGTTGTGTGCACTTCCTAGAGGGTTACCGTGCTTGATTAGTTGTTTTTTTATGTGGAATTGTTTTCTGCTGAGTAATTTCTTGTTTACTACATCTTTACTTTTACATTCCATATATTCACTGACTGTTAGGCATAGATATTTGGGTGGTTTCCTACTGATATTAAGTCTCACACCCTATTTGGGACATGCTTTTGAGCCCAAATAGATTATATTTCTATAGGTATATACATGGGAAAGATCCCTTCTACTTCGGGTACTTGACTTACTGTGGAGCTGGAGAACATGGGACAAATCTTATTTTTGCGATGATGAGGGGATATTTATTTTTTTCTTTTGTACTTTGGTTTAGTACTATCTTTATTCCAGCATTGTGATTTTATTGGCTGCTTTCCAAGACAAATGTACTATGAATCATATATATGTATCTGTGTGTGTGTGTGTGTGTTTCAGTTGTTTGTTATTCTAGTCTTCTGCTACTACTGTTGTTTGTATATTTATTGCTTCTATTATTGTGTATTTGTTTCCCTTCTATTGTGTTACTCTGCCAATGAGGGAATAGTTTCCCTACTATCACACCCAAGGCCCTTGCTGCTAGTCGGCAGCCTCTGGTGTTTGGGGAAATGCGCATGAGGCCATGTGACCAACTGGGTATGGGGTTCCTTTGGGTGGCTTCCAGAACCGGGATGTTATAGTTTCTACTAAACTCAATATGATACCAATAATAAATACCCTGACCCCAATAACTCATATTCAATTCTACTTTATTACATTGGCACTAGATATAAGAGACTACATGCCAATGGAAAAAGTAGTTTAGTAGTCTTGGTAAACTAGACACATACTTGGACCTCACATTAAATTTAAAAATATAAAATAAAAACAAATAGTGAATTTAATTATTCTACGTCCTTGATATCATTTGATGGTTCCCTCTTCATATCATGCGGAAAGGTAAGAAAATAAAAAGTGATATTAGATACTCAGTAGGGGTTATATACAGTGGAAGATATCAATAATCAATTAGAGATCATAAATATTGTAAGGAAAATAAATGAAAACACTTTCCATTTAATCAATAGCTTGATCAAGAAGAATAATATGGTAGGAAGAAAAGATGATAAAATAATTCTATATAAATACCCACATGAGCTTAAAGATAATCTATAGATATCATAACTAATAAAATAATCACATGCATGATAATAACTAAACTATCAATGAAAGAAATTCATAATATTAAATTTCATGATTTCTAATATCATGATATCTATATTGTCTAGACGTTTCATCCAAGAATTTTAATTGATGGGTAGGTATACAAAAAAAATAATGTTATCTTACTAATTTCTCTCAAGGGGCCTATCGATGCATCGAAGAGATATATATAATTGGGTCTCACCCATCACTACATGTCTAATGCTTCCTCATATATCCAATGATCAATTCAATTCGTAAAAAATATCCCTTATCAATAAATATCTATATTGAGTAAATAATATGAATTAAAAAAAATTAGTAGATCAAATAGTATTAAAAGTAAAAGGCCGTATGAAGGAATGTTGTGTGGTTTAGGAAATAATAATATCCACAATCTGAAGAATATGGATATTTAAGGGAAATGTTAATACCAATTATCATAATAAAGTGAATGTTTCTAGATATAGTTAATGAATAAAAAATTAATAAAGGATGTGCATGTCCATATATTCCTTGTTCAAACTAATCCTAAACCACAAAGTGGGAGAATAATGATGGAATAATTATAAAATATCACCAGTGGAGTATAAATAAAATAAATGATTATTGTTTTTGATGAATAGAAATACCATAAATGGTCATTAAAAATATTTTTGAGGAAAATAACCAATTATATTTGAAAAATAACTTTTAAAAATATAAAATTGACAGAATATTAGGAAAAAAAATTTCTTTAAATTGTTCTTTGTATAATTGTAAATTAATTTTCTAAGAAATTAATAGTCAAGATTATGGGAAAACTATATTCATGCTGTGTATGTTGAAATAAATATTCCTATTATATTTTTGGTAAAAATTTAAAAGTGTTCCTTATTCCAAAATAAAAAGAATATTCCATTTTAAAATATTTTATAAAAACTAAAACATGGGGAAAATCCTTGAAGAATTCACATAATGTGATTGAAAACAATCTTGAAAACATTTTTTGAAAACATGGATTTCAAAGAAAAATAATTTTCATCCAAAAAGAGAAATAATTATTTCTTGTCTTACAAACTTTTTTTCTATTTTGTAAGTAATAAAGAGTTGAAAATGGTATTATTACTTCAAATAATCTTGAGTAACTATAATATTAGAAAATGGATTAGGTTTAAGATTTAAATATCTAATAATTCTCCTAGTGGAGACATAAACAATCCTGAATAAAGATGATATTGTGAAATAAACTCTTACCACTTGGGTAAGCTTTCAATATTAATACCCATAAAAGTATAAATTCAAATAAAAAATTAAAAAAAAATTAATGAAATTTATGATATAACAAATTTTATGGGGAGCATATACAAGTCATAAAAGTAAATAGGTGTATAATACATAATATATCTCAATGTAGTGGATATTGAGATGAAATACCTTACAAAGATCATATCATTAATATGAAAATTAATCTATAAATTGATTATCTATTTCAAATTTAAATCCACATAAAAAAGTGGAAATAGAAACAAAAATAAATTAAAATTAATTACAAACATAATCTTATAATATCAAATACAATAAATTATTCATATAACCCAATGAAATGGAATTCAGTTATGAATCCCCTTACAGTCTGGTAACATCCATGTCAAAAAACCATGGATGAAATAATTTGAATTGAAACATAAAATAAATTATTCTATGAGTTATTCATGATATAACATGTGAAATTTAATTATATATTCCATATAAAAGAAATTAGGCGTATGATATCAAAATATGCCTCAAAGAAAGGAAACTAAGGCGATATTCCACACCTTAGGTTTGACTCATCATATGCGTTCTTTATCATCCAAAATAATAAATTTATATTAATTATTTACTTTCTTAATAAACATTTTCATTTTTATTATTCATTTTATTTTATTTAATATGATGTTATATTTAAATACTTAATCAATTATGTTCACATCACACAACTTGATGATATTTAGTTTATATGTCAAAAATGATTGTGATAGTTTTAGTGTGGTAAAAGAGGTAATTGTTCCATCATATCCATACTAATAATCATGATATATTTATAATTTTTTTTAAATCAATTATACCTTTTAAACAAACCATGAATGCAACACCCTAAAATTCTAAAGTAAGAATCATGTATTCAGTAGCGTGTATGACAATCAACACCAATATTGTAACAGAATATAATATCCTGAGACTATACTATATAATTAGTATTTTAAATAAATTAAATACATGATATAGCTTTTTACTCACCTAATAATGAGTTATCTTACTTTACATAAAAAATATTCCTTCCTCGCTAGCTTGCATTACACAGAAGACAGAGTTTAGCTAAATAAAAATATACTATTGAAATGTTATTAATTAATATAATATGATGTAACCTAGAAATTATGTTTGAAGTTATAAATAGTATTCCCTATATTATGAAAAAAATACATGAATAAAATTAATTCATTGGTTACCAATTACTAAGAAACAAAAATAAGAACATATTGGATATAATAATAAATATTATTATTTGTATGCTTCCAAAAAAGTATTATCTTAATTAAAATAATTAATTAAAATTAGTTAATTATTTTAATGAAATATATATTTTATATATTCTATAAAATGTTTTTGATATTCATCTATTAGGTTTGATTTGTATAATATAAGAACAAACTCTATTTTACACATAAAATCCAATATTTTTATAAATGCAATTTCACCACCTTTTAAAGAAGAAACCATTTTAAATATAAATCTAGAAACATTAATTGATTTAATATATAAAAATAAAATTAATATTTTAAAGTGAGCAATAATAATTATGTTCTGTTTATTTTTTGATATTTTTCTCAAAAATGTCATTTTTTAATGAATAGTTAAAAATACTGAAAATAGTTAAAAAATACATTTTCATCTAATTTATTTATAAGGTTAAAAAATAAATTTAATTGGTTTTAAGGTTTGATTAAAATAATATTTTTTAAATTAATATAATCAATTTCATTGTAATCAATTTCACTAAGAAATTTACTATAAAACCTAGTAAACATTTGGACGTTTTTACTTTAAGATCCTGCATTGACATCCCATCCATGAGATTAAATTTAAATTAATATCTTCCACTAATATGATTAGAATTTTAAAAAATGGATTCCATATTTGGAATCAGAAAAATTTATAATTTTAAATAATAAAAAATATTTTTATCAAAAATATTAGTGAAAGTGATTGAAATTAATTACATCGATTATGGTCAAGTTAATCTTAATAAGGGACTAAACCCTAACCATAAGGTCTAAAAAGACCTATATACCTTTCCAATAGCAATTGGTTGGCCATATTTCGACCCTATATTCTCTTTTATTTAAATTTTACCATTATTGGTGGCACTTTCAATGTGAAAAACAGGCATTGAATTCTTTTTTGAAAATTTTACAAGAGTGCCACTCCTCTTCCACTATAAAAGGACCTCCTCTCCTCCCACTTCCTCACACCTCTCAATCCACTTTATCTTGACCAATATTGGAAATAGTATCTACTCCACACCCCTCCCATCATCCTATAATCCTCCCCTTGGGAAGAAAGCAATCCAATTATGCTTTTGGTTTAAACCAAAAGGACTTACCTGATTAAGAGGTAACATCTTTCATTTAGTTTTTTAGTTTTATTTCCATTATCCCACCACTAAAACATTCCGATTATATTATTTTATAAAAAAATTATTAAAAAAGTAATAGTATTTTTTATTATATGTTTTTGACCTATATTTACACACACTTTCATCTAATGGGTAACAGACATATTGTTTCTTTGTATGGTGAATTACTGGCTCACGAAACGACGATTGTTCATTTTTCCTTCACCAACTTTCATGGTTGGCCATTGGGATGGAAAATATATTTATATAAATTATATATGTTATCTATTATTTATTTATACTTCTTTAATCCTTTTATAACACATACATTTAATAATTTCCATTTAAATTTAATATGGTAGCATCATTTTAGGAAGGGTGGACGACCACCCCCTCAAAGTGATGTGATTCATTCACCCTAAACATGGAATGTATTATGAATAAATTTTAATAAACAAATATTAAATATATTACTAAAATAAGGTAATTAAATTATTGTAACGCCCCGAACCCAATTACCCAGAGTCGGTAAATTATTACACAACATTGACATGATCACAAGAGATCAAGTCTCTAAATGCCGATTAGTTTAGTATCCTTAGAAGTACTGGATACATATACAAGTTTTATACTAAATTATGAAATGAAAAGAACAAAAATTTGTCTACTTAGAATGCACTCATATCCCATAGCATATCCTGTATGTCAATCATAATATACATCTCCACATCCTGGGAAAAATAAAACATAAGAAAAGGGTGAGCTCAAATTCTCAAAAAGGATAACAATATAGCGGAAACAATCATAAGAAAACATAAAAATTAAATTAAATGTATAAGACTAAAATAGAAGACTTTTAAACTTAAACTTAAGCATAATATGGAAAAGAAAAATCAAATAATTCCATTTACTTATTCACATGGATATTCTACTAGTCGAATGATCACATGTAATACCAATTGCTAATTTTATAATGAAGGAATGAGTAATGTAAGAAATCATAACCACATAGTCAAGGCTTTGTGCCAAGACTACAAATAATAATTTTGTCAAGGACTTGTGCCAAGACACTAGTCTTTCTCATGATACCTACCAACTCATCGAGAAGATATAGCGGTCTCCACCCATCACTTACTAAGTCCAATTCATTCTTTATATGAAAAGTTTGAAACATAACATAAAAATTCGTATTAAAAATAGAATAATAAATGTTAATACTTAAACCATAAACCATGAATTTTATAAAAATAACACATCCACAGTTAAACATATCACAAAACCTTCAATACAATATGGATTATTTTATCATAATAAATCAACTTCAAACAAGTGTAAAATCCATCAAAGGATGTTGATATAGATGAAATCAAAACATTTTGAGAGAAATATCTATTTCTATTTTCAAATCATTTGAAATTAATATTATTATAATAGAGAACATTTATTTTTAAAACATTATTATAATCTTGTAAGGGAATCATCGAAGGTGTTATAATGGTGGAAAATAGCTGCACCCTCCATATAAGTTAAAAAACATTCTTACCTTAATTTGTCGAAATGGTTATAAAGTACCTTGTTTGGAAAACGAGGGAATGATTCCTTTAAAAACATTTTTTATAAAGTAAAATAAGGGTATAAATGAATTTAAACCATATTCTTGGAAATAATAAAAATGTTTTGAAATACATTTTTAAGAAACATGGATGTGGATGATAAAGAAGCCCAAGTAGATACTTTCATAAAAACAACCTCAGATTATAAAGAGATTGTAAAATTAACTCTTACCTTGTACTTTTCATTAGTCGAAGGTATGTTAACCTCATGTATAATAGTTAAATAATTTATATTAAATTATATAAGAACCACATACATAAATATGATATCAAATATGATTTTCTAATATTTCTTTGTTAATAAAAGTTCAGTAGTTTCATTGTTTTAGGTGTTAACTGATTCGTTTTCATTTGTTTGTTTTGTCATGTAAGTCATGTTTGTTATGGATAGGATGTATTTGATTCATATACAGAATAATATTAAGTTCATAATTTTTTTTTTAATCATCAAATGAAAATTATTCTTGAATGGTTATGATGGGGAACGAAATCTCATCATGTCGTGGAGATGGTAAGCTGTACGTACGCACGAGTGACAATATCATTCTATTAGTAGTAAAATTGTCTGTAATTGTATGGTATATTATATATAAAGAATCATTAACATGTTATATTTATTATTTACATCAGTTATACTCATTATTATATCCATCAAAATAATGAAGTGTTGAATAACAAACTACACCACGACGTGGAGACGGTAAGCCGTACGTACGCACTGTAAACACCCGTAAAATTCAAGGGAAATTTTTTCTTAATTTTCTTTGGAATTTTACAAAAACGCGGTTTCTAACGGAACCTGATTCTGAGGCCCGGTGTGCCCGGAATAAATTTCTGATGTTTGGCTCGGGTACGTTCAGTGAACGAACGAGCGGGAATTTCTAACTTTTGATCCGGTGCTCGGAATTGAAATCTGAGGACACCGATGAACATGCAGCGCCGATATTCACTTAAGGAGACCTTTTCCGAGGTTGCGTTTTATGCGGAATGAAATTTAGTTTTGGGAAAAATTAAAAGAAGTTAAATAAAATGGGGAAACACATTTTATTTTTAACATGTTGGTTAACTTCTCCCAAAGGGAGTTAGGGGTGGGACCCACATCCACTTAACCTCCCTTGAGAGGATTAAGTATTGTGGGGCCCACACGAACCCTAACACTTCACCTTCTTCTCTTTTTTTTAAACTCCCTATAACTCCTCTTTAATTAACTTGACAACTTGGTTAATTAATTGAGTTGAGTTGTTTGAATTTCAAACCTTTGAAATTCAAGTTGATAATTGTGTGAATAAAATAAGCCTTAGCTTATTTTATTTTGGTTGGTCTCCTTAGTCTTCTTGAGAGGTTTTGAAGATTTCTCTCCATCTTCTTCAAACTTTGACGAAGAACACGAAGAACATTCAGACATCGACAAAGACCGCCACGTTCTCGGGAATCGTCTTCCGCGACGCCATACCCACGACACCGACGACGTCTCCTTCCGCGTCATCTCTTCCGCGACGGTTTCCCGCAACGAAATAGCCATCAAAGAGCTTTGAATCCTCTCTTCATGACATCGACGTCCTTTTTCCGCGACACCGATCACCGTGACGCTCGTCTTCTGCGGGTCGTTGACGAACATCGTTCTTGAAACCGAGGTAGGGGTTTGTTGTTGTTTAATTTATTTATTCTCGTTCTTGGTTCTAGCATGAAAATCTTGAGGATAAATGATTATGTGCTATCGTCTAACGAGAGGCGGGGGGGAGGACCACACAAACACGGCCGAACCCCCCTCCTTTGTTCTTGAATATTTTATTGCGGATGAAACGAGATGGCGTGGTGTCGTCGCACCACATGGGAATCAGACGGCAAATATTGTGCGTGTCGTCGCATCGGGCCGGGCCGGGCCGCGCGGGGCCAGGCCGAACCGTTCCAGGCCGGGTCGACCCTGTCTGGGGTGGGTCGACCCGGTTCGGGCCATCGGGGGGGTCTCGGGCCGGGACGGCCCGGGCCCGAAACCCCCGTTACCGAGCGGTTTGGATTCAAATGCCCATAACTTGGGCTACGGATCATCAAACGATGCGCCGTCAGCGGTGATGCGATCCTTGGATCGAGACGGTCGTTTCAATATATCGCACTCAAGGTTTCGGAATACTTTGAGTTCGGCCGGGTTGGTTCGTACACGAAACCAACCGGGCCCTCGGAGCGGAAACGCTCATATCTTGATCTACGGACGTCCGAATGACGTGTCATCAGCTTTGTTGTGTTCCTCTTAGTGAGAATGATCTTTTGGCTTACTCCTCCCAAGGTTTGGATGCAGGTGGAGTACAGTCGGGTTGGTTTTGCCTTAAAAACCAACCGGGCCCCTGGGACGAAAAAGCCAATAACTCTCAGACCGGGCGTCCGATCGACGCGCCGTCTATTGCATTGAGTTCCTGTTGACTATACAGAACTTTTGGATACATCAACTCTGGACTATGTGACAGTTGATGTATCAGCCTCTCGGCTCGTGGTACGGAACCTCCTGAATGAGCTTGCTGTGTGCGGGAACCCTAGAGCTGGCTGCGACTGTGACTGCTACTGCTACTGCTACTACTACTGTGACTGCGACGACGACAGTACAGAGATCCTTGGTGGATTCGACGACGACTACAACACTCAGCGATCCTACGTGGATCAGTGCTACAGGTCCTGTGTGGGCCCGATCATGTGTGGGTCCGATCCTGTGTGGGTCTGCGCTCAGCGGTCCTGTGTGAACCAGCGCCTACAGGTCCTATGTGGGCCCGATCCTGTGTGGGTCATTGCGGGGGTTAGTTAACTATCGATCCTTCGTGGGTCCGACGACTTAGATGGATCAGTGATCATCTTTATCGTTATCCGAAGAAGTATACCTGTGTGAGCTGAATCCTGTTGCTTTTCTGTGTGGATTGTGTTGTGCTATCTTGTGTGGATTTCGTTTTGCTTTCCTGTGTGGAATACGTATACTTTCCTGTGTGGACAGAGTTGTACTTGGGCTCGGAGGTTGGAGCGTATTGGAATTCATGACTTAGGTATATGTATGGGCATATACCTAAGCAGTGTCGGTTGTTACTTCATGTTTGTATCTCACCTTTGTGGTTTATCCTTTGTGGATTTTGGGAGACCTTCAGGGGTCTCGGGGTCCGTACTGAGTAGCTTATACTCACCCCTGCACGGGCTATGCCCGCACTACGTTGTGTTGGTTGCAGATGACGGACAGTGTTGATCGTGGCTGAGGCTTGCAGAGCAGAACGGTACCTGGAGGTGGACCTCTGGGCGGGACGTGCCCGGAGCGGACGGCGGGACCCGAGGAGCAGTGGAGCTATCTGTACCCACCCTTCAGGTGGGATTTCCAGTGGACGGCTCGGTGTAGCGGCTTTTACTTTACAGTTGTTGTTTTCCCTTTCCAGTTGTACTTTACTTTTAGTTTGGGTTTGTATACTGGCGCATTTACTTTTCCACACTTCAGTTGTACTCTGTTTTTACTTAGTGTTTACTTTTCCGCTTGCTTACTCTGTGGTGTTTGTTTACTTTTCAAAGGCAATGCCTTCCCTTTTTACTAGGATTTACGCCTTGGTGCTAGTCGCCAACCCCTGGCCTATGGAAGGCGGGCTTGGGGTAGTCACGACACGGACCCCGAGGGCGGGTCGTGACAAATTGGTATCAAAGGAGTTCGGTTCTACCGCGAACTCTGATCTTTTCTATGTGAAGCAATAATGTTTAGCGTATTGAGTGTGGTTATCAGTCCAGGGAGTCCAGTGTTGGTGCGGCGGCCGACGAATCCGTACACCAGGTCCCTGACTACTGATTTCTGACTTAATGCACGAAAACATTGATTGCGTGTGCGTTTCAAAGTTTTCTTTGTGATTACTTTATATCAGCTCACCAGGTATACTGTTCTGACCGTGGCGCACCTGTTTCCTTTACAGGATGGCCCCATGACGGCAGCCATCTAGGGTTCCGAGAGTCGAGCGTGACGACAACCCACCGAGCGACGAGGCCTCGGTGTAGGGCCCTTTGTCAGCAGTGGCACCGGCGGTAGCTCTACCCGCCGAGTCACCGATGCTTCCAGCACCAGCCGCTGACGATGCATGTCGCCTTGGAGCTCTGCACGAGTTCCAGTGCCAGCGACCACCTAGGTTCTGTGGGGAGATAGACCCCCAGGCAGCAGAGGACTGGCTGGAGGCAGTGGTATGAGTTTTTAGGCTAGTGAGGACACCTGCAGACCTCATGGTGATCCTCGCTGCGAGCCTGCTACACGTAGCAGCAGGATGATGGCGGAGCTTGATGCTCCTGGTGCACGATGAGTCATATCTACTTTGGACGGACTTTGAGAGCCTCTTCCGCTCGGAGTTCGTCCCAGCCACCCTTCGTGCGGTGCGTATCCATGAGCTTCTTCAGCTGCGGCAGGGCAGCATGAAGGTCGCTCAGTACTCGACGATATTTACTGATCTCTCGTGCTACTCGACCGACATGGTACGGGACCCATTCTTCCGGGCCCGGACCTTCAAGCAGGGTTTGAGACACGAGATTAGGGCATCGCTGATCTCCCTCAGCATACCGACTCAGACAGGAGTACAGGAGCGGGCCCTTTTGATCGAGATCTTCCTTGCTGAGACTACACCAGCGCCGAGACCCACCGCAAGGTGGAACGTGGCAGATTCATATGCTGCAGGCAGTCGACGGATGACTCAGGGGTCCAGGCAGACCAGACCTTCAGGCAGACAACCTTAGGACACTGGCTCAGCAGTGCGGGGCACACAGCGCGGAGCCAGTCTTTCGAGAGGCAGACAGTGCTACTCGTGCGGCGGGCAGGGCCACATGGCTCGTGACTGCCCGACCCGCCGTGCCGAGGAGCAGTAGACGGTTGAGGGACCACCGAGGCAAAGGCATAGGGTCGACCGTGGCGGTCCGCAGGGAGGAGGCAGACGAGGCAGAGGAGCTGGCCGAGTAGCAGGTGGTGGGCGACGCTTTGAGGCTCTGCCACCACCACCACCAGGAGGTCCACCCCGACCACAGGGAGTTGGCGGGCAGAGACAGGCACAGCTCCAGGCAGCAGAGGCCTACGACCACGACATGCCAGAGATGATTCGTGGTACTATCTGTGTCTATTCCACCCTTGCTGCAATACTTATAGACACAGGAGCGAGTCACTCTTTCATAGCCACTGCCCTTGTTCGGAGCTCGGAGATTCTGACAGAGCCGTTGGCTCGATCCTTACGGCTAGAGACTCCTACGAGAGCAGACTCAACGATTACGCACTGGTGCCGGCAGTGTGATCTTACTCTAGGAGGTGAGAGCTTCGGCTGGGATCTTCTTGTAGCAGCGTCGAGGCCTTACGACGTCATCTTGGGCATGGATTGGCTATCTACGGTCCATGCACAGATTGACTATTTTAGGTGCAAGGTGCGATGTGTACGCACCGACTGGAGCAGGTTCACCTTCACCGGCGAGAAGGGAGCCTTTGAAGCATAGGATGGACTTCCACGGAGGAGAGGATAGCCCATCACTCATCAGTTGGCTAGCCTCATCCTTGGAGCAGTTGACGTGCGGAGTCATGGTTTTCCTGCAGTGGTGGATCAGTTTGCGGACATTTTTCCTGACGACGTTCCAGGGCTACCTCCTCGCAGAGAGGTAGACTTTTATATTGACCTAAACCCTGGTACAGCCCCGATATCCACTCCAGCATATCGGATGGCCCCCGCCGAGCTTCGAGAGCTACGGGTACAGTTGGAGGACTTGCAGGGCAAGGGGTTCATCTGACCCAGTGTTTCACCCTGGGCTTCCCCGATATTGTTCGCCAAGAAGGCGGACGAGAACTTGCGACTTTGTGTTGACTATCGTCGCCTGAACCAGGTGGCAGTGAGGAACAAGTATCCGCTACCGAGGATTGATGACCTCTTTGATCAGCTCAAGGGAGCACGGTGGTTCTCCAAGATAAACCTCAGGTCAGGCTATCATCAGCTCAGAGTTAGAGACGAGGACATGCAGAAGACAACCTTCAGATGTCGGTATGGCCACTATGAGTTCTTGGTTATGCCTTTCGGTGTAACCAATACTCCAGCAGTGTTCATGGCCCTCATGAATAGGATCTTTCAGCCATACCTCGATCGATTTGTCGTGGTCTTCATCGATGACATACTGATTTACTCAACGACTGAGGAGGAACACGCATACCACTTGGGAGTTGTACTAGACACACTCCGAGAGCACCAGCTTTATGGCAAGCTCTCGAAGTGCCAGTTCTGGATACGTGAGGTCCAATTCTTGGTACATGTCATCTCTGAGGCAGGAGTTGCAGTGGATCCCGCAAAGATCGTGGCAGTGCTAGCTTGGGATCCACCCAGGAGCGTGACAGAGGTTCAGAGTTTCTTGGGACTAGATGGATACTATCGGAGATTCGTGCCAGACTTCTCTAGAGTTGCGGAACCACTCACAGGTTTGACGAAGAAGGGGAAACCCTTCGTGTGGTCAGACAGATGTCAGCAGAGGTTCCAGGAGCTGAGACAGAGATTGACCAGCGCACCTATCTTGAGGTTGCCTGAGGAGGGAGTAGGGTATGTAGTCTACTGCGATGCATCAGGGACCAGACTCGGATGTGTTCTGATGTAGGAGTGGGAATTGATCGCCTATGGATCACGTCAGTTGAGGCCGCATGAGCAGAACAACGCTACCCATGACCTAGAGTTAGCAGTAGTGGTCTTCGCTCTGAAGACATGGCGACACTACCTGATGGGCGAGCGCTTTACAGTATTTTCTTATCATCAGAGTCTCAGGTATATCTTCTTACAGAAGGACCTGAACCTGAGACAGTGGCGATGGCTCGAGTTCCTCCAGGACTATGACTTTGAGATAGTCTATACTCCTGGGAAGGGGAACGTAGTAGCCGATTCCCTCAGCAGGAGGACGGGCATTCAGCTACTTGAGGAGGTGACGGAGCAGCTAGCCTCTTTGTAAATATCCTTCGTGGATAGAGATGGAGCAGCCTTCCTCCAGTCTCTCACAGTCACCCCTCCACTACTGCAGCAGGTCAGAGAGGCACAGTGTGAGGACGCTGACTGTGAGACACGGCGTGCAAAGATATCCTCGGGACAGACACCTGATGGTTTCTCCCTTGGAGCAGAGAACGACATCCTTTTCAGAGGACGTACCATGGTACCAGTCACTTTGCGAGAGGAGGTGTTGAGAGAGTTTCACACTTCTCCTTTGGAAGTACATCCAGGAGTGGTGAAGATGTACCAGGATCTCAGACGACAGCACTGGTGGCCGAGCATGAAGAAGGTTGTGGCAGAATTCATTTCTCGATGCCTCACCTGCCAGTAGGTGAAGGCAGAGCATCAGGTACCAGTAGGCTTGGTACAGCCCTTGGAGGTTCCGGAGTGGAAGTGGGATGATATATCTATGGACTTCGTGACTGGACTTCCACACACTTCCAGAGGTCACAACTTCATTTGGGTGATTGTTGACCGACTCACCAAGTCGGCACACTTCTTACCCATCAGAGAGCAGGGCTCAGTGGAGATCTTGGGACGTCTCTACGTTCAGGAGATTATGCGGCTCCTTGGTGTTCCATCATCTATCATCTCCGATTGAGATGCTCGCTTTACTTCCTGGCTTTGGAAGGGGTTACAAGAGGCGTTCGGGATGCAGCTACGTCTGAGCACAACCTTTCACCCTTAGATGGATGGTCAGACGGAGAGGACCATTCAGACTCTCGAGGACATGCTCAGCGCATGTGTCCTCGACTTTGGTCACAGGTGGGAGGACCACCTACACTTGGTGGAGTTTGCGTACAACAACAGCTACCACTCCACCATCGGGATGGCACTGTACGAGGCGTTGTACGGCCGACCTTGTAGATCTCCTCTGTGATGGACAGACCCTGGAGAGTCAGCACTTGTGGGACCAGAGATGGTCCAGGCGACGACAGAGAAGGTCCAGGTCATCCAAGAGCGGATGAGGACAGCTCAGAGCCCGCAGAAGTCATACGCTGATAGGAGGCGGAGGCCACTAGAGTTTGAGGATGGCGACCACATCTTCTTGCGGGTCTCACCTCGACGTGGTATACGGAGATTTGGCCGAGGCGGCAAGTTATCTCCGCGCTTCATCGGACCCTTCCAGGTCCTCAGCAGGATTGGTGAGGTGACTTATCACCTGGCTCTACCACCTCAGTTGCACCGGGTGCACGACGTCTTCCACGTATCTCAGCTGAGGAGATACGTGCACGACCCGATGCACATCATTGACCATGGAGAGCTTGACGTTGACGATGGGGCGACTTTTACGGAGGTTCCGGTGGAGATAGAGGATTGACAGGAGTGGATCCTACGTGGACAGTCGATTCCTCTAGTGCGCATCAGATGGCAGCACAGGAATCTCCAGGAGATCACTTTGGAGCGGGAGGCTCAGATGCGTGCTCAGTACCCTCATTTGTTTCCCTAGTTTTTGATGCATCTTTATGGGGACGTAAAGCCCTGAGGTGGGAGTAATGTAAAGACCCGTAAAATTCAAGGGAAATTTTTTCTTAATTTTCTTTGGAATTTTACAAGAACTCGGTTTCTGACGGCACCTGATTCTGAGGCCCGGTGTGCCCGGAATAAATTTCCGAAGTTTGGCTCGGGTACGTTCAGTGAACGAACGAGCGGGAATTTCTAACTTTTGATCCGGTGCTCGGAATTGAAATCCGAGGACACCGATGAACTCGCAGGACCGATATTATCTTAAGGAGACCTTTTCCGAGGTTTCTTTTTATGCGGAATGAAAGTTAGTTTTGGGAAAATTTAAAAGAAGTTAAATAAAATGGGGAAACACATTTTATTTTTAACTTGTTGGTTAACTTCTCCCAAAGGGAGTTAGGGGTGGGACCCACATCCACTTAACCTCCCTTGAGAGGATTAAGTATGGTGGGGCCCACACGAACCCTAACACTTCACCTTCTTCTCTTTTTATTAAACTCCCTATAACTCCTCTTTAATTAACTTGACAACTTGTTTAATTAATTGAGTTGAGTTGTTTGAATTTCAAACCTTTGAAATTCAAGTTGATAATTGTGTGAATAAAATAAGCCTTAGCTTATTTTATTTTGGTTGGTCTTATTAGTCTTCTTGAGAGGTTTTGAAGATTTCTCTCCATCTTCTTCAAACTTTGACGAAGAACGCGAAGAAAATTCAGACATCGACGAAGAACACCACGTTCTCGGGAACCGTCTTCCGCGACGCCATACCCGCGACACCGACGACGTCTCCTTCCGCGTCATCACTTCCACGATGGTTTCCTGCGACGAAATCGCCATCAAAGATCTTCTAATCCTTGCTTCACGACATCGACAACCTTTTTCCGCGACACCGATCACCGCGACGCTTGTCTTCCGCGGGTCGTTGACGAACATCGTTCTTGAAACCGAGGTAGGGGTTTGTTGTTGTTTAATTTATTTATTCTCGTTCTTGGTTCTAGCATGACAATATTGAGGATAAATGATTATGTGCTATCGTCTAATGAGGGGGGGGGGGGGGGCGGAACGCACAAACACGGTTGAACCCCCCTCCTTTGTTCTTGAATATTTTCTTGCGGATGAAATGAGATGGCGTGGTGCCGTCACACCACGCGAGAATCACACGAAAAATATTGCGCTGCGCCGTCGCGCCGTGCCATGAAAGATTATCATGAACGCGACGTCGTCGCGCCGCGTAGAAAGAAACTGAAGGCGCCGCGACCGGAGCGGGGCCGCGGCGGAAGGGGCACGGTGCCGTTGCACTGCGCCGGACGACGAAGGCCACAACCAGTTCCGAGCCGCGGCGGGACGTGATGACCGGCGGCCAGTCGAGCCGCCGGTGTCGGATGACGGAAGAGGACTGGCCCTTGCCGGTCCTATTGAGAAGGAGCCGGCCGGCCAGGTCGGGGCGGCCAGGGTGATGCAAACCGGGGGAATTAAATTCCCACGGGCGGTTAATTGGCCCCCCATTATGAGGGGGCCCGGTTTCACAAAGGGGGGCAGGCGGCCCCCCCGTTTCCCTCAAGCTCGGCCTTCGGCCGAGCTGGCAGTGCGCCTGGCTGGTTCGCCAGGCCAGGCCGCGCCGGGCCACGCCGGGCCGGGCCGGACAGGGTCGACCCTGTCCGGGGCGGGTTGACCCGGTTCGGGCCATCCGGGGGGTCTCGGGCTGGGACGGCTCGGGCCCGAAACCCCCGTTACCGAGCGGTTTGGATTCAAATGCCCATAACATGGACTAAGGATCTCCAAACGACGCGCCGTCAGCGGAGATGCGATCCTTGGATCGAGATGGTCGTTTCGGTATATCGCACTCAAGGTTTCGGAATACTTTGAGTTCGGCCGGGTTGGTTCGTACACGAAACCAACTGGGCCCTCAGAGTGGAAACGCTCATATCTTGAGCTACGGACGTCCGAATGACGTGCCGTTAGCTTTGTTGTGTTCCTCTTAGTGAGAAGGATCTTTTGGCTTACTCCACCCGAGGTTTGGATGTAGGTGGAGTACGGTCGGGTTGGTTTTGCCTTAAAAACCAACCGGGACCCTGGGACGAAAAAGCCAATAACTCTCAGACCGGGCGTCCGATCGACGCGCCGTCTGTTGCGTTGAGTTCCTGTTGACGATACGGAACTTTTGGATACATCAACTCTGGACTTTGTGACAGTTGATGTATCAGCCTCTCGGCTCGTGGAGCAGACCCTCCCGAACGAGCTTGCTGTGTGCGGGAACCCTAGAGCTGGCTGCGACTGTGACTGCTACTGCTACTGCTACTGCTACTGTGACTGCGACAACGACAGTACAGAGATCCTTGGTGGATTCGACGACGACTACAACACTCAGCGATCCTACGTGGATCAGTGCTACAGGTCCCGTGTGGGCCCGATCCTGTGTGGGTCTGATCCTGTATGGGTCTGTGCTCAGCGGTCCTGTGTGAACCAGTGCCTACAGGTCCAATGTGGGCCCGATCCTGTGTGGGTCATTGCGGGGGTTAGTTACCTATCGATCCTTCGTGGGTCCGACGACTTAGATGGATCAGTGATCATCTTTATCGTTATCCGAAAAAGTATACCCGTGTGAGCTGAATCCTGTTGCTTTCCTGTGTGGATTGTGTTGTGCTATCCTGTGTGGATTTCGTTTTGCTTTCCTGTGTGGAATATGTATACTTTCATGTGTGGACTGAGTTGTACATGGGCTCGGAGGTTGGATTGTATTGGAATTCATGACTTAGGTATATGTATGGGCATATACCTAAGAAGTGTCAGTTGTTACTTCATGTTTGTATCTCACCTTTGTGGTTTATCCTTTGTGGATTTTGAGAGACCGTCAGGGGTCTCGGGGTCCCTACTGAGTAGCTTATACTCACCCCTGCATGGGCTATGCTCGCACTACGTTGTGTTGGTTGCAGACGAAGGACAACGTTGATCGTGGCTGAGGCCTGCAGAGCAGAACGGTACCTGGAGCTGGACCTCTGGGCGGGACGTGCCCGGAGCGGACAGCGGGACCCGAGGAGCAGTGGAGCTATCTGTACCCACCCTTCAGGTGGGATTTCCAGTGGACAGCTCGGTGTAGCGGCTTTTTCTTTATAGTTGTTGTTTTCCCTTTCGAGTTGTAGTTTACTTTCAGTTTGGGTTTGTATACTAGCCCATTTACTTTTCCGCACTTCATTTGTAATCTATTTTTACTTAGTGTATACTTTTCTGCTTGCTTACTCTGTGGTGTTTGTTTACTTTTCAAAGGCAATGCCTTCCCTTTTTACTGGTATTTACGCCTTGGTGCTAGTCGCCAGCCCCTGGCCTATGGAAGGCGGGCTTGGGGTAGTCACGACACAGACCCCGAGGGCGGGTCGTGACACGCACCTATGATGATTGTGTTCATCATTGGATGAATAGAATTATTATTATGGTTATACCATATTTATACTAACATATAATTATGTATAAGGTATTATATTTATTATTATATTATGTAAAAAACAATGAATGAGGAAGTGGAAGAATAAAATAACTTAGAAATAGGTGATGAAGTAATTACCTCTTCTTCGGGTTCTTCCATTTGATTTGAAAAAAAGGGATCCCTAGGTTGGATTTCTTTTAAAATTAATGCCTATATGTTGATGTGATGGTATTTGGGAAGATATTTCAGCTGGGGTTGGCTGAGCCAAATTTATTTTGAGGGGTTATTTGGAGGGAAGGGAAACAACCCTTTTATAAGAGAGGTGAGGGTCACATTAGGAAAGCTTGAAATGTTATTTTATTTTAAAATAATTTTGGTTTCATAATGGCTCTAAAAGAATTTATTTCGAGGATAAGGTGGGGATAGACAAAAATATCTCAACCAATAGGTTTTGAACATGTTTAGGTCACCATATTAACCTTATATTTTATATTTAACTCTTAGTTAAATAGTTTAACTTTTACAATGTCTTCTTGTATTTTTATATTACATGGTTTATAAGATTACTATAAAATGCCAAGATAACCCCAAGTTATTCATTAATGACATATATTTCATTATATTAGTCCTTTTTCCAAACCTTATATTTTTATTGATATTATATAATTTAATAATATAGTATTTATTTTATAAACACATTTATGTCAATTTTTGACACTATTGAGTATTTTGTTTTTATGAACGTCAAAAAATGTTAACTTCACCGAAAATAAATTAAATAAATCCTAACATATCATATTAACCTAGAAAATTAGTGGAATTCATCAAAAGTATCAATTTACATTTATTTGGATATTTATAATATCAATTATTTTAATCATTCAATAATAAGGTAATTAATGCATCATTATTGTGTCGTAAATAAATTTAATTATTTAATTTATAAAAATTATAAATAAATAACCATGATGTAGGAAATATCTTTAGATTTATAATGAATAATTATAGTATAATTTATCCTATGTATTACCATATATTTAAAATGGTTTACTTATTAAAATTTGAATTTAACATTTTTAACTCTTCTTTAAATAAAATAATAATAAATGCCCTAATCTAATCCAAGTGGATCAAATAGGATCTTATTGTATTACTAAGTTTTATTTTGACCGAAATACATTTATCCAATAAAATTATGACATGTGTTACTGTAATTATGATATCATTTTTATCTTTAATTACCCTATTTAATTTTAACGGTGCTAAAGAATATTCAAAAGTTACTATTCACCAAAAATTATTTTCATCCTATTGAACACCATTTTACTCACTAATGTTAATCGGGTCTCTGGGATTTTTGAAATTCAATTCACAGAAGTGGTAAAATTACATTTTAGGCAAATTTGCAAATGTGCCTAGATTGTGGGTAAAAGGCGTTAAAAAGTTCAATAAAATTTTATACATCTAATCTTATTATAAAATGACTCTAATGAATTAAATTTCACTAATATAAGTATTATGTATCTATTTTGACATTAAAGTATATATAAATAATTCCTATTATTATTTAAATAAAATTCTTGTTTTAAACAATAACGCAGCGTTTTTCAGTATTCATAAAAAATTTAAGGTATTCCAAAAAAACCAAAAAAATAACCCTATGATAATTTTAATATTACGAATCCTAAAATGAAGTCTATTTTACCAAATTAAAGTTTTATGAGTTTCTAATATTAATTTTATTATTGTTCATGAAAGGACATAGAAAATAGTTCTTTTAAGAAAATAGTTTTTCTAAATATGTAACTATTTTAAAAAACATATACATTTCATTATAAATAAGTTTTATTTATGTGAAAACATTATAAATAACAATAAAAAATTATCTGATACTATTAATATCAGAATATTTAATTGATAAATAAATATATCATTTAAATATACATAATACTAATGTTTTGTTTCACAGAAACTCAATCTAGCTTATAACACATGCCAAGTTGGTATTGCCTATAGTATAAGCTATTGAATTACATTAAATATATAACTTACTATGAAATATTGGGGTGTTACATTCCCCCCTCCTTCAATAAATTTCATCCTCACAATTTGAAATTTTTATTGGAAAATAAATGGTTTAAAATAGAAAATACATTTGTGGAAAACCCACATCGGAAATAGGGTTAATAAAATTTAGTCTTAATAAGAGGGAAAGGGAAATGAGAAAGTCACCACCAAATTAAGATTTTTAATAGGTGAAAATTGGTGGCTATTTGATACACATAATTGAAGGGAAAATGTAAATATTTATAGGGGTGATTGAGGTCATAAATCAAAAACATGTGAACAATAAATATAAAATTCAGGGCCACAAAGCCATAAATCTATGATGACTTAAAATATCATTGGTTCATCAAAACATAAGGTTTTAGGATTACACATTTTTTGTTTTCTGATCCTTTCCCTAAAGTTTAAGAGTTAATTTCTTTATATAATAAGAAAAAAACTACTTAAAAAATATAGTTATATCCTTTAACTAATTTCTACCACAAAGTCTTCATTCACTCCAAAAGATTACAGAATGCAAAAATATTTTATTTATCTTAATCATATAGGGTTTCAAAAAAATGAATTTATAATTAATCTATCAGATCATTTAAAAAAACTACATTATACCAACCATGACGTCATGTAGGCCAGTGGTAGGTGATGCACCCTTTTCACCCTTCGGTTGCGGGTCCATGTCTCACGTCCTTGCTAAACGTAATGGGTTATTACCTGACCTCTGGGTCGTCCTTTTTATAAAAATCCCAAAATATTTTTAAGAAATGTATTAACCATAAAAAATAGTATACAATGTTCATCTTAATCCATCCTAACCTTTAGACTTATCCAGAATACTTGTGTCCAAACTCATAGTCCAGAAATTTATAAGGAAGGTCTACATAACATAATGAAGATCTCTATAATCACATAACAACATGTGATTAACTTGATCATTTATTGTATTGAAACAAGGTGAAAACTTGAATTACCATAAATCCTTATTGATTGCATTAATGGTCCCTTATTGCTTATAGAATACTAGATATAATCCTTATATCCAAAAATTGTGAATACTCCTACAATGATGGAATAAAAAAACCATTTATTAGTTCCAAGGTAGTCTAGAATATCAAATATAATTTATCCAAATAAACATCTTTTATTCAAAAATCACTACCTCAGTACTAAGACCATATTAAGTTTTATCTTTCCTTCAACCATGTATTTTCCAAAAAGTTTAACTTTCTCTTGAGTAACTTTTCTTAGTACCATACAATCTCAAATCCTCAATGAAATAGTACTGTAGTAAAATCCTTATTTATTTTAAAAATTAATATAACTGGTACATCATTGATACAAAACTCAAATGACATAATTCATTAATAAAAATATAAGAACAATAATTCTTCCTCTTCATCTGTGGAAGTATCATAACATGATTATTATCCAATAGAATCATTTCGGGTATACTCTGATTATTGGGACATTGATTCACGTAGTGTCCCAACACCTTACAGATGAAGCATTGGACATTTGAAACCTTTTTCTCACCCTTTCAATCATGTACTTGGTTGATGCTGATGGATTCATCACCCCGAATCCTAGAAAAACTAGAAAGCATAGAGACTATTACAAGATGGAAAGAACTATTATTACAAGGTCTTTGTCTCATGCCAAGATGGAAAATTATGATCCTCCAGTGCCCCCATTACTGGATGATGCCCCTTCACATCCCATAACTGTAGAACAATCAGCTTCCTCATCTCAATAATCTAACTCAGATTTCTCTGAGAGTGATCTTGAAAATGACCCCGCATATAGGGATGCCTTCCAAATTGATAATAATTTGGATATCTCTGAGGAACTCGGATCTCAGATGGATGATAATGACGTACATGAATTCTGACAATATAAGAATGGGGAAATGATAGCTTACAACTACTTACAGCTTAGGAAGAGAATGTAACTTAGAGTGGTGGAAGAATTTAAAAGGAATCATCATTTTGATTTCAATGCCATTACATGGGAATAATAGTTGTTTCCAAAAAATCCTTTATGACTTGATGTTCTTATTTTGACTTGAATTAATCTTGTTGGGACTTTGAGGACTCTTTTTAGTTTATATCTCCATTTTTGATCATATGTCATGGTAGATTGTATTCTTGGATTGCAGTTTGTTGGATTCCTTTTAGTCAATTGTTTATCAGACTTCCCAAGTGCTCTCAGAGACATATAGAGAATTGTTGTTGGTCTAACTTTTGGATCACAAGTTAGTTGTCAATGCTACTATTTTTCCCACTAGTGGATGTTGATGTGGTTCAGAAATATGAAGTAGAATCTTCTTGACTCCTCGGGTTTGGTCTACTTGGTTGGCTAGGAGTTATTTGGTTCTAGAGCATTCTATCTATATCTTCTTTGGCTTAATTAACAAAGCAATTCTTTAGACTCTCGGCTTATAATTCTCTTGTGTAGGAAAAATCTTCATAGGTTTCATATTCTGATGTGGGGTGAGAAGGTGGTCATTATTGCCGGCAGTTTTTCTATTTATTGCTGGAGTTTCCAAAACCCCTTTTTTGTTCCACTGGTTTGATGCAGTCTGCAGTACAGTTGATCTTGGACGGTCTCTTTGTGGAAAAGAATAATTCTCTCATGAAATAAATAAAAGGTCTGGAAACTCCTTTTTTATCCTCTGTTCTTCATTTTCAAACCTTAATTGTCTTTAAAATTGGGTGATGGTGTAAGCATATTACACCGTGCGTTTCCATTGTAACATTTTGATTTAATAAATTCATCAGGAATAGACTGGTTTTCCAATTCATCTCACTTTCAAAAAAACAAGGTGATTCTTTCCATAGTTTTCATATATGGGAAAATCCTTCTTTCCCTTGTTCCTTTTACCCATCTTTCTCTCTACCATCTTATTCTTCTCCAGCTTCCCTTCAAAGCAACTGGACTCAAATAATTATTTAATTATCTTATTAAAACATGATTCTATTTATTCACATGATGAGAATACGTGTGAAGCTATTTACCTTCTAAATGTTTGCTTAAGACCATGAAATATTTGGTCCTTATTACTCTTTGGATCATGCATATTACTAGAGTTCTAATTCCTTCTACTAGGTGCCATTTCTAAATGATGAAATGCAATAGGATAGATCATATCATAATGTAAAATCCAAAAACTAGAAAAATTCTCAAAATTAATTGATGATTTTTACACATCTAGTCTCATAATCATAAGTATGGCTTCTTTACAGACATATTTACTAAAAAATACTTCATAATGGTTTTTAAGGAAAATGTGAATTATCCTAAGCATATCCCTCTCAAGCATTGTAACCAAGAGTTTAGAAAGGCCCATTATCGTGCACCTTTTCCCTTTCGAGTCTAGATCAAAGCTGTGTTTTTCTGTTTTACCCCTAGATACATATGTTCCAGAGCCGCCTCTACATGCTCGTATCCAGATAGGGATGTATTTCTATGAAAATACGAAAAAAATCTCTACATTACCAAAATTCTAGGAAGTTTTCTATACTAACCCTCAATGTTTTTCTAAGGGAAATTTTCTCTAATAAGATTTTATCTAAATATAGTTTCCAAGGTTTGTACTAAACTTCCTCGGATACCAACTGTAATGCCCCAACCCTAGTTACACAGAGTCAGTGCATTATTATATAACATTATTATGATCACGAGAGATCAATTCTCGAAAGACTGGTTAGTTTAGTAGCCTTGGAAGTATTAGATACATTTATAAGTTTTAAATTACATTATTAAAAGAAACGAATAACCTTTTTCTCCTTAAGACACACTAATATCCCATAACCAATCCTATATGTCAATCATAATATACTTATTCACATCCTGGGAAATATAAAACCTAAGAAAGGGGTGAAAACAGATGCTCAGTAAGGATAACAATATACTGGAAACTATCATAAGAAAACATAAACAGTTAAGGAAATGTATATGAATAAAACACAATCCTTTTAAACATAAAATTCATCATAATATAAAAATGATAAGTCAAATAATGTCATTTACTTATTCACAGGTATATTTTTCTAGTCGAATAATCACATTTAATATCAATAGATAATTTCATAATGATGGAATGTATAATGTCAGACATCATAACCACATAGTAAAGGCCTTGTGCCCAGACTAAAAATAATAATTTTGTCAAGGCCTTGTTCCAAGGAACTAGTTTTTCTTAGGAGACCTAACAATGCATCGAGTATCTATAGAGGGATCCACCCACCACATACTAGGTCCAATGTATTCCTCATATGAAAAGGATGAAAGATAACATAAACATTCATATTAAAACTAGCATAATAAATGATAATAATTTAACCATAAACCATGAATAGTATAAAAATAACACATCCACAATCAAACATATCACAAAACCTTCAATACAATATGGAAGATTCTATCATAATAAATCAACTTCAAACAATTTTAAAATCCATCAAAGGATGTTCACATAGATGAAATAAAAACTATTTGAGAGAAATAACTCTTTCTATTTTGAAATCACTTAAAATTAAGATAATTATTATAGAAAACAATTATTTTTAAAATATTCCTATAATACTATAAGATAAGAATAGAAGGTTTTATAATGGAAAAAATATCCACACCTACTGTATAAGTTAAAAAACATTCTTACCTTAATTTTTCGAAAAGGTTATAAAGTATCTTATTTGGAAAAAGAGGGAAAGATTCCTCTAAAAACATTTTATAAAAAGTTAAAGAAATAAATAAATTAATTTAATCCAAATTCTAGGAAATTATAAAAATTTTTTGAAACATTTTTTTAATAAACATGGATGTGGATGATAAAGATATCCTAGTAGATACTTTCGTAAAAAAAACATGGGATAATAAATAGATTGTAAAATTAACCCTTACCTTGTAAATTTCCATAGTCAAGGGTATGTTAACCTCATATATAATAGTAAAACCATTATTATTAAATTATACAAGAACCACATACATAAATATGATATCATATATGATATTCTAATATTGATTGTTAATAATATTTCAGTAGTAACCTTGTTTTGAGTGTTAACTGATTCATTTTCCTTTATATGTTTTGTTATATAAGTCATGATTGATATGGATAGGATGTATTTGATTCATATATATAATTATATTAAGTTTGTAAAAATTATTTTTAATCATCAAATGAAAATTATTCTTGAATGGTTACGACGGGGAACGAAATCTCCTCACGTCGTGTAGATTGTAAGTCGTACGTACGCACAAGAAATAATATCATTCTATTAGTGGTGAAATAGTATGTAATTGGAAGGTATATTATATATAAATAATAATTAACATGTTATATTTATTATTTTCATCAGTTATAATCATTATTATACCCATCCAAATAATGAAGTGTTGAATAACAAACTACACCACGACGTGAAGACAGCAAGTCGTGCGTACACACATATTGTGACTTTGTCCTTCATAGGATGGATAGAATAATGAATATAGTTGTAACATATTTATAACAAAATATTGTTATGTAGAAGTTACTGGATTTATTATTTTAGTATGGAAACAACAAAGAAAGATAAAGTAGAAGAAAAAAGAACTTTGAAAGTGGTGATGAAGTAATTACCTCTTCTTCAGGTTCTTCCGGTTGATTTGAACTAAATTGATCCTTAGGTTGGATTTCTGATCAAAGTAATGCCTCTAAGATAAATTCATGGTAGTTGGGAAGATATTTGAGTAGGGTTTTTCTGATCCAAATGGCTTTGGATGTGTGATTTTAAGAGAAGGGGATGTACCCTTTTATAAGAGAGGTGAGGGCCACTTTAGGAAAATCTTGAAATATTAATTTATTATAAAATCATTTTCAATTTATAATGGCTCTAAAAGGATTTATTTCAAGGATAAGGTGGGTATGGGTCTAAATAATCTCAACAAATAGGTTTTATACATGTTTATATTACCATATTAACCTGATCTTTTTTATTTAACTCTTAGTTAAATAGGTTAACTTTTACAATGTCTTCTTGTATTTTTATATTACATGGTTAACACACTTACTCTAAAATTCAAATAGAAACCCCAAGTGGTTCATTAATTACATATATATCATTATATAGGTCCTTAGGACAAACTATATATTTTTAGGAATATTATATCATTTAATAATATATTATTTGTTTGAAAAACTCAGTTATGTGAATTTTGACACAATTTAGTATTTGGTTTTTTTGAAATTAAAAGAAAACTATATTAATTCGAATAAAATACATTAAATCAATCCTAAAAATTCATATTATCCTATAAAATTAGTGGAATTCATCAAAAGTCTAAATTTACATTTATTTGGATATTTATAATATCAATTATTTTAATCGTTCATAAATAAGGTGATTACTACATCATCATCGTGTCATAAATAAATTTAATTATTTAATGACTAAAAAATATAAATAAAATACCATGACCTAGGAAATATTTTGATATTTCTAATTAATATTTATAGTCGAATTTATCTTATGGATAACCCTATATTAAATATGGTTTAGTTATTAAAATATGTATTGAACACCTTTAACTCTTCTTTAAATAAATAATAAAAAATGTCCTAATCTAATCCAAGTGGATCAGAGATGATCATATTTTATTACTAATATTTATTTTGGTAGAAATACACTTATCCCATATAATTAGGACATGTTTTAGGGTAATTATACTATAAATTGTACCTTTAATTACCCTATTTAATTTTAACCGTGGTAAATGAAATTCAAAAGTTACTATTCACCAAAAATTATTTTCATTCTATTAAACCAAATTTTACTTACTGATGTCAACTGTGTCTCTCATATTTTTTAAATTCAATTTATAGAAGCGGTAAAATTACATTTTATGCAAATTTGAAAATATACCTAGAAGGTGGGTAAAAGACGTTAAAATGTTCAATAAAATTTTATACATCTTATCTTATTATAAAATGACTCCAATGATTTACATTGAACTAATATAAGTATTAAATATCTATTTTTACATTAAAATAAATTTAAATGGAAATTATATTTATTTAAATAAATTTTTTTTTAAAGAATAATGCAGTGTTTTTCACTATTCATCAAAAATTAAATGTTTTTATAAAAATACCAAAAATTCACCCTAAGTGAATTTTGATTTTACGAATAAAAAAAATAACGTACATTTTACCAAATTAAATTTTTAGGAGTATCTAATAAAAATTTTATTATTGTTCACTGAAGGACGTAAAAATTAGTTCTTTTAGGAAAAGAGTTTTTTTAAATATATATCTATTTTAACAAAACATGTACATTTCATTATAAATATATTTTATTTGTGTGAAAATATTATAAAAAACAATAAAATATTATTATTTTTTACTATTAATATAACAATATTTAATTGACAAATAAATATTCTGTTTAAATAATTATAATGAGAATGTGTTGTTTTCAGAAACTCAATCGTGCGTATAACACAAGCCAAGTCAGTATTGTATGTAGTATAAGATAATGAGTTATGTTAATGTTATAAATTAATATGAAATATTGTGGTGTTAAAATTATAATATACATATATATACATATCATATACTTTTAAAACGCAACAGTGAATTGAAGGTAACGTTCATGCATATTAAAAGGATACACACCCAAGAAAAAAGGAGGATGCTACCTACTCTGATCCTCATCAATTGGACAAGTTCATTAAGACAAAAGAAAATCCAATTTAATAAAAAGGAAAATCCACACCCAAGAAAAAAAATCAATACGATTAGCATCCACCTTCCCATCACTGCACGACTATCTATCTAGTGAAAAAAAGCATGGGCACAATACCGATGGCAAACACAATACCCTCCCAAAACATCCAATTCCGAGTAGCGAGGATAAGGAGGATGCTACCTACTCTGATCCTCATCTAGGTAGTCCTTTTCATGAAAACTGGATGCAGTGTCTCATGGACCAAGTCCATAGTGCCACAATCAAATTCATAAAATACAAACCAGATAATCCTTTTCAACGTACAGCAAAACAGAACAAACCAACCTTCACCAAGTTGAATGAAATCAAAGATGCATCTCCACTGTGACGTCGTTTGATCCTTCAGAGAAATCAAATTAACCAAAATTGCACACCACATAATAGAAACACAGAAAAATGCAATCAAAAACAATGTCAGGAGGAGTTCCCAGTGCAAAAAATCCACACTGTCACTATGATACTGATGTTGGCTCCGAACCAAAACCAGAATAGAACATGTAAATGAAAACATCGCAATACAGTCCCAGGAGTCACAACTCATCCTGAGAGAAGAACCCATCCACCATGAAACCTTCAACGGTCTCCGGAACCTATGAAGACATCCCACGTCAATCCCATCCACAACCATCTATGGAAGCCAGAGGAATGAAGCCTCAATGGAGTCCGAATCATGTACAGGAAGCGAGAGGAGAAGCGGGAATCCTAGAATGATGGTGACGCCACAAAAATACAGAGGAACATTGAACATCAAATCCATAAAAAAATCACTTACCAAAAATACCTACATATCCGAACATTCAAGGGAAGAAGAAGAATATTGTAACAATCCAGAACCAAAAGTCCCATCGCCGCCTTCGAGACTGCGCACGACGGCCAGATCCACCCCACACGCCCCTAGCTGACTCTAACATGTATCATCAACCTTTTCCGCAGTAGAAGGAAGCTCTAATGATTGACCCTACCACACCTCCATGCAAAGCTTTGTTCATATTGTAAGATAGATAAAGGGAAAGACCGGAAAATAGATAGAAGATGAATGGTTCCTCAATGATGCACCACGCAGGAAAGACACCACATTCCATGAGCTTGCTGGAATGATGCGACGAAATCCAGCCGATCCTCAGTGGGTAAGAGGAAGGTGGTGGGGGGGGGGGGGTAAACCCTAGCGCAGAGCCCATTATGGGTGTATCCTCCACTTTTCAGTCTTTTATTGGCCTTACGATCCCTTAAAAGGTTCTTTTAGTGCTTCAAGCATAAAAAATTCATTACTGGTAATTAATTTCTGGGAGTAAGGGAATGAATTAAAATTTCATTAAGCACAAACAAAAGTTAGTATTGTTCATAGTAAACTGAAACCTATCAATTAAAAATATTTCATTATATTTTTGTTCAGTGAAAGAATTACCCAAAATTACAAAAATGACTTTGAAATAAATTTCTTTCCTAATAACATAATTTCGGTTGAACCAATGGTCCTCTAAATCATCATAGATTTATATATTTGAGGCCCTAAAACATTAATGGACCATTCACTTGTTTTTTATTAATAACCGCATTCACTTCATATAAATATGTTGTCTTTTCCTCCAAGTTTGTATTTTCACTTGCCACTAATGTTCTCCTACTTAGATCCTAGATACATGGTAGTCAATGTGACCCTTTTACTTCCCAATATATATTTTCTAGAAGATGTCTTATAAACCCTTCTCATGGTGTAGGATTTCAATGTTGTAAATATCAAACAATGTATTACCAATATTTTTTTTAAATTTTGAGGATGAAATTTAATTAAGGGGGGATAATGTAACACTCTAAAATTCTAATGTAAGAATCTTGTATTCGATAGCATGCATGATACGCAACACCAAACATGTAAGGAAATATAATATCCCAATAATCATATATATATTTAATATTTAAAAAAAATAAATACATGATATATATTGTAATGCATGAAACATGGTGTTATCTTACATTACATGAAAGAGTGACCTTTCTCGATATCTTCTATTGCACGTAGGACTCAGTTTCACCAAATAATACTATATTATTAAAATGTTATTATTTAATATAATATGATGTAAACTAGACATTATGTTAGTGGTTATGAATATTAATAACTAACTTATGAAAATTTATAGTTTATAAAAATAAAATAAATTCATTGGTTATGAATTAATGAGAAACAAAAATAAGAACCAATTGAATATAAAAAAATGTAATTATTTTTATGCTTCCAAAGTATTTTTATCTTAATAGACATAATTAATTACAAGAACTTATTTATTTTAATTAATTGATATGTAATATATTCAATTAAAATTTTTTGATGTTCATCCATTAGGTTTGGTATTCATAAGATAATAACAAATTCAATTTTACATATAAAAACTTTTATTTTTATAATGGCAATTTCACCGCCTTTTAATAGAAAACCTATTTTGAATCCTAATTTTGAAAATTTAATAGATTTAATATGTCAATATAATCTTTATATTTGAAATATGAACATAATAATTTGTATATGGTGAATTTTAAATTTTTTTCTAAAACATTTCATTTTTAATGAATAGTTAAAAATACTGAAATTTAGTTCAAAACTACTTTTTCATATAATTAGTTTATCTGGTTAAATAGTAATTGTTATTTGTTTTAACGTTTAATTAAATAATATTTTAATCAATTAAAAAAATTATGTCATTGGAATCAATTTCACTTTTATATTGACAATAAAAACATAACATACTTTTCGAAGTTTATACTTTAAAAACCCACATGGATATCTCATCTAGAGGATTAAATTTAAATTAATTTATTCCACTTGTGTTGTTATATTTTGGGAAAATTTATTTCATATTTATAATTAGTATAATTTATAAATTCTAATAAGACCAAATTTTTTGGACCAAAAAGATTAGTGAAAGTGATTAAAATTAAATACATCGATTAGGGTTAAATTAAGCTTAAAAGGGGACTAAACCTTAACCTTAAGGCATAAAATGACTTATACACTTGTCAAAGAGATATTTTTTGGCCTTGTTTGTACCTTATATTATCTTTTATTGAGCCTTTACCATTATTATAACCACTTTCAATGTGAAAAAACGTGCAAGGAATTCCTTTGTGAAAATATTACAAGAGTACCACTCCTCCTCTACTCTAAAAGGACCTCCTCTTCTCCCACTTCCTCACACATCTCATGACACATTGGATAGAAAAATATATATCCAAATATATTATCAACATACTTAAACTCATACTATAATCCTATCATTGGGAATAAATAAATACAAGGAAGTTTTTGGTTCAAACCAAAAGGAGTTACCCAATTAAGAGGTAACATGTTTCCTTAATATTTTTTGTTTTATTTCAATTGTCCAAACCCTAAAATATTATTATTATATTATTATATAACAAAACTAGTATCATAAATATACTATGATTTTTTATTCTAAGGTTTTGGTGGAAACATCCATACACTTCCATCTAATGGAAAACAATCATATTGTTTCTATGTGCGATGAACTACTACCTCATGAAATGATGATTGTTTATTTTTTCCTTTACCAACTTTCTTGGTTGGCCATTTTGTTATAAACACTACTTATATGTTTTATATATAATATTTATTATGTATTTATACTTCTGTAATCATTTTATAATGCATACATTTAATAGCTTTCATTTAATGTTAATATGATAACAACATTTGAGGAAGTGTGGACTGCCACCCCCTCAAAGCGACGTGATTCGTTCACACTAAACATTGAGCATAATAATGATAAATTTTAATAAAAATATGTGTAATATATTAATTAAATAGGGTAATATAATTATAATATATATGTATATAAATATAATTTACACTTCATTCTTCTAAAATATGAAAATTAAATGAAGGTAGCATTCATGCGTATGTATGGACTACCGTCTCCATTAACGGTGCATTTGATTTATTATATCCAAACAATATATATTATTTTTTATACATATATACTGAATATATATGATATTAAAATCAGGATCTAAATTCTATATATGATAAAACCATTATATATTTAATAACAACTGCAAATAATAAGTTAAAACATACTCAACAAACTAGGTAATTAACACCCATAATAGTTAAAATAATGAAATGTTATTAACAAACTAGTGAAAACATATTATAATAGTATAATATATGATATAATAAGTATTAATATGGTTCTATTATAAGTTATTAAAATGTTTAAACCCCTTATACAGGAGGTTAAGGATGTTCTACCTAAAGGAAACCCAAGGTAAGGTATTCTCATCTCACTTTTTACATCCATGAGATAAATGTCATGTACACCACTTACATATTTTCTATGTATTGTCTTATTCCCCATTTTTTATATTATATCATTAAAACTTTTATATTAATTATATTTTAAACTTTCATTTAATTGTAATCCTCCATGAGGATTATGATTTAAAATGTTTCAAAGTGGCATGTGACACTTTGGAATGTCTAAAGATTATTTTCCTTAACAATAACTTTAATGATCTTTCAATGTTATTTCAATTTGAGAAACTTATATCGCAATTGTTCAATAAAACCTTCCATATTCTCGAATCTAGTTATTCATGATGATTTTAAATTATTAATACCACTTTTTCACTCTTTGGTACTCAAAAGTTTTTAGAAAATGTTTTTAAGAAAACCCAACATTATTTCTCTCTTTAGTTGGAGAACCGATTTTTATCTAAAAACCTTATTTTATATAAATATTTTAAAAAATGATTTTAAAATTATTTGGTAATGTCATTTTTATCCTTTTCATCTTTTACAAATGATTTCAAAGGAATCTTCTAATATCTTTCTTGGTAAGTCATTTTTCTGACCATTAACTGTGTAAAAGTAAATTTATTTTTACCTTGTAAGACTTGTATGGATCTACCAGCATCATTTATTTGAAGCTTCCTTATAATGTTTAAAAGGATAATTTTTGAGAAAATATTTTCAAACATTATTTTCAATGAAATTTTTTTTCAAAAGGTATTTCATAATAAAATGATATTTTCCTTAAGAATGTTCTTAAAGGTTCATTTTATTGTGTTTGTATTCATCAATGACAACAACCCTTGTTTTTACTCCACTTGGGATATGTTTTATTGATTCTATAATTAATATTTCTCTATATTATTTAAGATTTATTTTGACAAATATGGTCTTCACATTCACTTCTTTGATTCATTTGGTAGTCCCTTTAAATATTCATTCTCTTCTGATCATTAAACATCTAATTTCCCTAAAACTATCTATTTCATTTATCATGGATAATAATATTTCCGAAACAGTATACAATTTTACATATGGGGTCTACTATGATAAATATTTTATTATTTTAGGAAATATTGATAAATTTTTATATTTCAGTTAATACTGATATTTGACAAGGAATATTGTGTATTCAATATGAAGAATGTTTTGGATAGGTAAGGCATAGGTTTGGGACTGTTTAATGTAATCCCTATAGGTTGGGGACTTGTTAATGAAATCCACTTGATGCATCAATAGTCTCACATGATGAAATTACATTATAAAACCCCTTCACATTTTTAATTAGTATGTTATAAACTATCTTGTGAAAAGTCATGATAGTATAGTAAAGGTTAGAAAAACCAAATTGGTTAGTAACAAGTATGTTTTAAACTATCTTTTGAATGGTCTTGAGAGTAATGGTTCCATGAACCTAGGAAACATGGAGTTTAATAATTAATCATTTTTCTTCAAATTAGTTTTAGTTATTATTCATCCATGAGATTTTGTGTCGACATATATATAGATACATTTCATTTATAGTTCATTGATTAAATGGCATGAGTTTCAGTTTCTTACCTTTCCATATTTATTTTTCCCTATATAGTTATTTGAATGGAATGTGTTTATAGTTATTACATTAACATATTGTTTATGCACTTCATTCTCAATTTTTTTATTACATGGTGTGTGTGTTTAGTTATTTAGCATTCAATAATTAATACTCTCATTAATTCATTATTTCTTCTGCTATATTTTTTCCTTACTGAGCATTTGAGTTCACCCTTATTATATTTCATTCCACATGAATCCAAGAAACATAATATGAAATATATGTAGATATTTTATATATGGATTGGAGTTATTATAAAAGTTTTTTTAGAAGAAAAAAATTGTTGTAATTAGTGTTTTATTTTATCATGTAAGTATCTCATTACAAAGACTACTAAACTCTCAGTCCTTCTATTATTGATTCCTTGTAATCATGAAACTATAATTATTAGTAGTAACTGACTCCGATATATCTTGGGAAATGTCTCTAAAATGAATTATCATTATGAAAATGTAACTATGTTATAATCATGGAGACAGTAAGCCATACATAATCATGAGTAACGTTTCCATTTTTCAATGATCATGACAGAAAAAAATATGTATTATTTTATATTTAAAAAATATTTATTAGAACATAAATATAATATTATTTAACTAAATATAGTTATATATATTATCCATGTGATGTCATGACGATAAATGAATCACATCACTTCATGTAGGAAAAATTCCACACGTACGCCCGAACGACAATATAATTTTTCATTGAATGGATAGTTAAGAAATTGAATGATATTTTTTTAAAAAAATGATAAATATATCATTAATTTGATATATATATATATATATATTAAATCCATCATTATATCCATCCCTAATATGAGGTGATGGAAGAGGAATGGTATAGGTTTGTGAGGAGGTAGTCTGTCATACACGAATGATGGTTTTTTTAATTGATTGAAGAAAAGATGGATATATAATATGCCATTTAAATAAAAATATATCAGTATATGTTAGATACGAATTTTATTGTATTGTTATTTTTATATTATATTTTCAGGATGTGGAAGAAGAAATAAAATAAAAATTCTCGGTTAAGAATGATACCTCTTCTTCAGATAACCTCTTTAGGTTTATACCAAAAGCCTTCCTATGAAAGTTTTATTGCAAAACCAAGGCCACTAGGGAGTTAGGAGTAAATTATGTACTGGATTGGAATCATTATATTCTAAACCAAATGTTTATTGATGTATGGAGAGGAGAGGAGAGTGGGTTCCCTTTTATAAGTGATGGGTGGGGAACTTTGGGTACTTATTAAAGTATAAATTTTAGTAAAACCATATTCAATTAAAATACTTCCAAATGGACATGGATTTTAATTTTTAATAGTATAAGGTTTAAATATGTATATAAAATAGGATTTTTAAAAGTTTATTTATAAAAATAACCCCTATCCCTTGGTTAAACCCTAGTAAACATGCTTTAACCATAACCGCAATAACAACTTTTTCAAATTGAAAGGGTTATAATTTTTCTTATAAGATAACAATGGGATCAAAAATATAATATGGTTTTATTTTTAGAAATTTTATGATCCTAATTTTCTTATTTAATTATTTTTAGTATATTTAAATAATTTTATAAAATAATATTTAAAATAAAATATCATTTAGGTCATTTTTAAACTATTAATTTAAGTTGACTTTAAATATAATAATATAATAACTATTTTAGAATTTAATCCATTTAGCCATAAATAATACATCATTATTAACTTTAAAATTATTTTGGAACCATAAATCATCTCAAATACATTACTTTTTATGTCTTTAAAATCATTTACATTGAGTTTTCCACTATTTTTATAAGCATTGGGTCAACAATGTATAATCATTTAAGGTAACTATATAACCACTATAATATGAAAAATATAATAATTAAAATAATTTCACTATAATAAAACTAACCTTTAATATTCATTAACCACTTATTTTTATCATTATTTCAACATATAAAATATATTTAACGGAACAAGAGTGAAATTGCATCTTTTTCATTACATAAATTATTATATAGGCCACTTTCATGGAATCATGTCCCATAATTAATTGGATATCAAGAAAATGGTGACATTGGTATAAATAAATTAATCCAATAAGATTGATGATTAAAAATTTTAGACTTATCACATATTTTTAACCTTGGTTATCCTATTTTACCCTTTTACAATGGTCATAAAATTTTAATTCTTTTACAATTTGTATTGGCCAAAAATTAAATTATAATTATTAAAAAATTAAAATTATTCAAATTGAAATTATGTAATTAATTTTATCAAATTCAATCCCTGTAATTGGAGGAAATTCATTTTATAACTATCTTATAAAGCAAGTTGAAAAGTAGTTTTCCAAGAAAATGTATTTTTCATGAAAAATATAATGTTATATTAACCCTGTGACTATAAATAACCATTATATAAATTTTAATTCATATATAACGATATAGAGTACATAAATTTAATTTAATTCATTCCAAATTAGGGGTAATTTTAATTAATTAAATTAGTTAAACATTATGAACATAAAACTAGTTTTAATAAAAAAATTAAGACTTAAAATAAACTTATACAAAAATATTATATAAAGTTGATTCAAATATAATTGATTAGATTAAATACAACTAAATAATACTTATTTCATTTTGAGATAAAATTCAAATCTTAATTATAATTTTGATTTACTTAAGTTATTGAGAATAAATTAGATATTTACAAAAACAAGTATCTTTTTTAAGGATTTTTATTATAGGATTGTCTTAACTTTTTTCTAGATACTTTTATGATATTGAAAAAATATTAAATTTATTTGGATATGTTAGATACTTATTGACTGAATATGAACTATACAAGAAATCCAAAACCTTTCCTACATTTTACTGATTAGTTGGTAGGATATCAAATATTACACTAATAGAAATGGAATTATTACTAGAACACTATTATATTCTATTGGATAGTGAAAATATAAATTAATTTATTCAATAGATTGGGATAAAAATAAAGTTACATGTCAAAATTAGAACATGAAATGAGAAATATATAACAAAATCTCTTAATAAATAACTTGTAGAATATTTTTCATGTCATTAAAGTTAATGAATATTTGAATCAACAATGATGTTAGGTTGATATATATATTTTATAAATCTAATAATAAAAATTACTTTTTTTGACCATGAATAATGATACTTGAGATGAGTTTTTAAAAGATTTGATGTGTCTGCCTCAGGGTCCTATAAAATATTTTATAAAGTTCAATGCATACAATGTGAACCACTTCAAATTTCATACACTTTATTGGGGAGAGAGTGTAAAAACATATTATAGTGGTTTATTTATAGTTTATGAATTTTTATACAATAAAAATTTGACTAATATTATCAAATTAAACTACAAAAGTAACTTTTCCATTGTTTTATTCAAATTCAAATGGGTTGATATTACAAAGGGTATTAAAATTGATTACTTTCTATTTACGTCTATGAACATATATCGAATGATGGATATCAATGACAATGATGTACATGATCTGTATATCTTATCATCACAAGAAAAAATGGTATATTTTGTAGAAGATTTTGTGGATGAAGGGTGGCATATAGTTGTTCACATTAATCAAAGAGACATGTGTGATATGGGTGATGAAGTGGAAGACATGACCACTTCCATTTAATCCCATCAACAGTAAATAATTTACTAATTTTTCAATTACGATATTAAAAATACATATTTTTCAAGGGTGGATGAAATACAAGAAGTAATGATGGTGTGAGATACTGACATTATTGAAGGAAAAATGATTATATGTATATTCAACCATTAACTTATCAATACAATATGTTATATGTTATTCATTTTCATAAATATGGTATGTTATCCTATTAAAATTTATTTTTATTCCTAGGTTTTTTAATTTTGAAAAAGTAGTTGTCATATTTGTTTACATGAGTATTAATTCATTAACATACCTATGCATATTATGTTTTTTAGTATAGTTCACTGGTTATCAAACTAAATTTATTTTTCAACATGAATATTTATAAATATATTTTATAATGTTGTTTCTACTTGTTCAAATTAAAGTAATACCATATAAGAGACAATCCATTGATGTACTCAACCCCCAATTGACGTTAACACAACCTAAAAGGTGTCATTAGTGTTACATGATGATCCCTCAAACTCTGTCCCTATAGAATCTGGAAAACCCTCCGGCACCTTCCAATCAGCTTCTGCCACACCCTCCATTTCCTTCCCATAAGCATCTAGCACATAGCCTCTCGATTTAGCAGTTCCAGCATGGAATGACTCTGCAGTAAGGGAACATGTGGAAACCCATGCTTCTTTGTAAGTATATTTTAGGGTGGTGTTAATAGGTTTAAATTAAAATTTTAATAATGTTATTGTATTTTTTGATACTAATAATTGATTTTTTCATATAATATGGAAACAATATTACTACAGAGAAAAATATTAATAGTTAAAATGTGTGTAATCGAAATTCTATGAAGATAGTTGTCCCCTTTGATTATTATGGGGTCCCCACATATAAAGTTATGGAAATATTTGGCCAGATACTAGGCTGGTTGGCCGCTAATCTGGTTAACATTCTGATTACATATTTTGATTAGAGGCATGTGCCTCAATATTGAAAGAATGAGGTATTTAATTATAAGATAAAGATAATTTTAAAATAATATAGATTAATTTAATTTTATTATTTAATTAAATTCTAATAACTTAAAAATTAATCTCTTTGTAAAAATGTTACTTCATAGTTCCATCATTGATGTTATCACACAATAGTGGATGTTAAAAATGTTGGGTAATAATGGATAGGTTTTAAATGGATATTATGGAATTAATTATATCATACATCATTATGTACTCTGTTGTAGTATGATAGGGTACCTGATGGGGTTCCTAGAGAGTAGTGGAAAGTAGTTTTTGATATCCATCACCATGACATGAACATGATATTGAATAATATATTATTATATCAATCTAATTTTACATATATACATGAATATGAAAAAGAATTACAATTCACACATTACTTTTCAATTATATGTTATTTATTTCAGGATGTTTCAAGAAAAAACATGTCAACTCAAGTGAAAAAAATCATCCCCCACACTGCTGGTTCACATAGTTTTTTAAGAAAAAAATCCAATTTGGTAATTTTATCATGAGTTCAGATATTTATATAATAACATTAACAATTACACATATTAAAATATTGATTTATCTTTTTCAAATATAGACAAATATTTTAAAGTACCTTCTCTGCAAGACATAACTTTTTTTGGATGTTCATATGAATTCAAATGGAGTTGTTTGAATGATCTTTCTAATGAAGTTGGGATATGAATTCTTTTTTCAATGTAATGGTTCATACAAACATATTCAATACTAAAATATCTTATTAAACCAAATATATCAATGAATATTTTCATTTAAAATCATCATAATATAATTAATCAAAGATATATTCTATGTTTTAGAAATAAATCATTTAGTAAGAATTTAGATATCAATTCTCAACATAAACATTTTTTGACATCTGGCGTTTTTAGTAATATGTTCCCACTCACATAGGCTCACACATTAATGGAATTGGCCACATTTTTAAAATGTATTACTTTAAATTTGATTGATATTTGATTTGTAGGTAAAAATAAAAGAAATATGGGATGCCAATCCCATGTAGTCTTTCTTGGCCTCACAAGATTATCCAGTTGGTCAAGTCCTTGGGATGGAGGATCCTAGCCATTTGCGCTTGATAGGTTTTTTACCATTATCATCTGCTTTATTTAGCTAATTGATGGAGATTTCAGTATCTTATACTCTAGATTATAGTGAATCCCATACTCTATATTCTTATAGATAGTTTTTCAAAATGAAAAACACAATTCAGTAATAGGGGAACATAATCTAGAAATAGGGGAAACATATACAGTTGTGGGATGTGAAGATAATTTTTTTATGAAATGATCAATTCAATTATATCTGAAAACAACTGGATGTGTCCCAGGGGGCATTGTTACAATGGATGGTTTAAGTCAAATGATAAATCACACAGTTTTATAATCATTTATTGCACAAAATTTTATTTGTTTAATGTTTAAATTTAAATATAAATCACTATATATTTTCAATCAAGTTTTCATATAGATGTTAGGAGAATGTAGTAGAGATAGATATAGATATGGAAATTATCATAGTCTATCATGTAGCGATACTGATTTACTTTGGATTCAGTGGGGGTGTTTTGCAACCAAACACAGGATAGACTAACACAATGATATGGTGGTTGATAACCCATGATGTATTTTGGATGAATTTCTCTAATTATAAATTTATATCCTCCCTTTATTTTCTTTATATAAAATCTCTCAACCTTATGCGCCATGGTGTAGTTTTTAGTTATCTCATGATGATTCTAGATTGATTATGGTTTTCTTTTATAAAGTGTTATTTTATTCATAAATCATAGATATGGTATTAATGTATTTATTTGGTGAGAATCATAGAGTGTTGGATTTTGAGCCCTTTTTAGTGGTTATGGATATTTGTTTGAGTTACATTATATTTGTATTTATCTTCCATTATATGGAATTTATATGCATTGATTATTTTCTATGTTTTCTCCAAAATTTTCCCTTATAATCATAATTCTTAGGATATGTTGGTTATTTTTTAGGTGATTCCATGTAAATTATTCCACTATTGATTAATGATGTTTTTCTTTTTTTTCCTTTAGTTAATTAAATATATGAGAATAGACATGGGAAGTCAGAAGTTGGTGTGTAATTGTTGATAGAAAGTGGGAACCTCTTTTTTGGGTTTTTTTGGGAAGTTCATTACTTAAGATTATTCTATTGAGATTAATATGAGTAAATTATGCTTTTATATCTTAATATTGGGGATTAGTGTAGTTAAAAAGAGAAATGTTGGGTGGTTTGTATCCTACTAAATTGATGTTTTTATGGTCAATGGGATGTATTTTGTGATGGGTGACGTATGAGAAGTTGTAATACTTTTATCCTTTTCTTAAATGATATATTATAGGTGGTATGGGCATTATATGATTATTGTTATGAAAGTATGTATTTTAGTTGGTTCAGTTTTTGGAGATAGAGTTAGGTTGGACCATATAATGAGGAGGTTACGAAGTAATTAGTAGCTGTATTACTACTGAGATTTATCCATTGTTTCTATTTTTATCAATTTTATGCTTGTTGGTTTGAGGTTTTGTGTGGTTTCAAAAATGAAAGTGTGGTTGTGGTTGAATTTTTATTTTCTTATAGTGAGGTGTGGAATCTTTTAGGTATCTATGGATGAAATTTTTTTAATATTATGTAAGAGTATTTTATTTTTGTCTTGTTATATGGAATCCTTTTTATGGTAAAATTTTTATAGTAGTTTAATTCATGTTATTTTTTGGTTTTTTGTGTTTTTTAAGTTGATTTGTGATAATATGGTAATTATTTAAGAGGATGTGTAGTGGAAATTTAAAATAGGCATGGAATAAATATAAAGATTTCATGATGTTGTATAATTTATAAGCATGGGGTTCAATATCTATGGTGGAGTAAAATGATTATATAGTTATGTGGTGGTATGCACTGATATGGTAATATTTTGGAATGTTGTTATATGTAATAGTGGATGAATTGTAAAAATGATGGGGTTTATGTGTGTAATATGATGGCTAAATTATGGTAAGGTGCTATGGTAGTGTGATTTCATTGATGTTTTTTTCTTGTGTTATGAGTTAGGTATCAATGGGGTTTCATCTATGGCTCACCACCCAAAGTTGAGTTAGAGAACAACTTCTAAACTAGATGGTAAGAGAAATGTTGATTTAATGGGAATTGTTTTTATTTATTTTAGTATTGTACTTTTTTGATTAGGGCATTCATCCATTGTTATTTGATCTTAATTTATGGTATTTCTAATTCATTGGTTTTTTAGATTATTATGCTTTATTATTAATTGATTCAATTTTATTTTTGGTTTTATAATAATGTTTGAGTTTATACCCTTTAATTTAATGTTGATATGGTTATGGAATAGGAATTAGTTTCATTGATGATGTGTGGTTAAGGGTTGGTATATTTATTATCTTTTATCAGTTTGGTATTATTTTGAGGGGATACAACTTCTTCAAACTTTATTTTTTAAATATAAATTTATAGTAGTGCTGTAAACCACCTCTATATATGGTAAAATTATTTTTAAAATTAGTTTAAATCACTATAATATAATATTAATTATAGTGGTTTCTTAATACATCACTAATCCTCCTTCACCTTTTATAGGAAGAACCACCGCTAAAATTTAAAATAATTATTCTTAGTCCCCTGATTTATTATAGTGAGTGTTATGCTTTACATGAGATATGATCTTATGATACCATCAACTTTATTTCTATGGATATCTTATAATGATGATTTGTCAAGTATGATTCCATGAACATCATTACATTCCAATGGGTTAATTATTATTTTATGTAATCATTATGAAACCTATTTTTTAAAGGGATAAGGTATGATGAATGTTTTTGTAATCATGGTGCACATTTTTGTATTGTTTTCATTATGGGATGGGTGGGATCATAATTGTATAACCCTCTAATTAATTGAGTAAATATTAATATCTCCTGATATAATTTGGACTCTAATGGGGTGATAACTCAGTTCAATAAGGGGCTCTTTCTGTAGTGATAGACTTAGTAGTGAGTATTAACAAAGGAAATGAAAGAATAGTGAGTAAACCTAATCAACTATAGAAATCAACCCACTAAGATAGTCTTGGTAGTGAACCTTGACCAAGGAAATTATTTTTTAGGCTTACTTGTATTCTATAAGTAACAGACCAACCTCAGTCAACAACCCCCCCCCCCCCCATCTCGAGCTGACCGTCACATGGTGTGGTATAACAAAGATAGTGAAAACAATCTTGAATATAACTGAAAAATGATGTAAAACAATAGTACAATGTGGAATAAAGAGAGACAACAAGATCCATATAATCTTATCCAAATAAGATAAACCCAGAAATTATAACCAGATGAAATCCACAAGTCTCCAAGTGACCAATCATCACCACTAAACCATTCAGTTATGATGTTTGTGACAACTAGAAGAACTGGCATGCTATAAGATGACATTACCTTTACCAAGATCCTAAACTAAGACATCTACAACATCCTGGACGAAGATGTAGGGTTTGAGAAAAAATCCCAGTAGGACACCACCACAATGTTTACATATTTTCTTACAAGAAAAATTTATCAGTTCCAGCTTCTAAAATGAAATCATTTTTACAATGTATTTTCATCAATCCAAACCCATTTGAAAATTGTTTCCTTTTGTTTTCATAAAGTATTTTAATATTCATAAATCAAGGAATATAAAAATTGTATGTGATAAAATATGAATAAAAATCCAAACTCCATAATTTTTAAAAGTAAACACATATCCATCAAATAAACCATAATTTGAAACCATGGGATACAACCTCATGCGAAATCATGTGAGCCACAATCCCTGACAAAATCCATCATATGATAAAAGAAATGTAAATGAAACAACACACCGTTCAAAAAACTGTACTATGTGAATATGTACAAGAAATAAAATAATCCTATACCAAGAATATGTTGGTACCGACCGATTATGAGTCCTGCCATTATTTGTCAATATCACAAAACCACAAGTGGCATTACGCAGACTACTAGTCACATGTCTATTTTAGACATACCTAAGGTTCCCAATGTTCCATAATTCACAAAATCTATTTCAAAATCATTCTCACAATTTATAAAACGTTTTAAAATCCAATACAATCATCTTCGGTGTTTGAAACCCCATTTACAAACCAAAACCACTATTCGATCATGTAATCAATCACTTAGTGAGAAAAACCTGTTTTTAAAGTAAAACCCTATTAAAACACATGTCAATCCAAGGAATAACATAAAACAAAAAATGACTTAAATTAAATGAATACCCCAAATTAGTTTTACAATAATGATAAGAAATTTATAGAATTATTCCATTATATAGAAACACAAACATCGAGAATATAGGTAGAATTGTTCGACTTTGACAACGAAGACTGGGGAAGAGTTTATTGAGTCCTAATGATCCTAGATCTATAATAAACATATTGATTCTCTATAAAACCCCTTAGATAAGTCATACATATCCCCTTTGGGTTCCAATGAGACAAGATGAGAAGTGTAATAGTAAGGACTATAAAGAAGACGGTAAACGAGATCAATAATGAAACAATCCTTGAGATGATCTCTCATGAATGAAGTAAATTCACATATAATCCCAATAGAGAGTTATCTAGACTACTTAGGGAGAATTACTTCAATATAATATGATATTAGGGGTCACTAGATGTTAAAACAATGTATCAAGTATTTTTAATCAAAAATTTGGTGCATTAAAATTCAACACAACTTGTTTACTAGAGATGTCAAAAAGTTATTAATAATTATGCATCTTAAATATGCACCCTATACAGAAACTCAAATTGGGTTTCCTGTCTTGGCCTCATGTTTAATTTAATCATTTTCTAAATATAATATCCCCTCATACAAGATATTCATGGTTTAGATGGGGTGGTCACACAGTTAGGGAAAACCTGTCTCCATTCTAGTGACCCATGCATGGAAATGCAATTTTTGGGTCGAAACAACATGGTTTTCCAAAACTGTGCACCAATTCTGCACATCTATAAGGGTTCCCATAATTTTCTGAAAACTCTTAAAATTAATCCAATGTGATATTCAACAAAATAACTGTCAAATTAAGTGTCAACAAGTTCCTAAAAAAGGTGACATATTATTAAAATATCCCAAAAATAAATTATTTGTATCTCCATAAAGTAATCATGATTTTTTACCAACAAAATGATAAGTCCAACAGTGCATCATCAATGTTTCCTACTCCCACATCTCTTGGATATCCAATCCAAACTACCATTAAACCCAAACTAGATGAATCATTTTATATCACAATACCTTATCTTGGAGATCCATAATCAAAACTAGTTTCGCAACAGTGGTGGTATCAAGATCAAGATCCACATCCTCCCATGAAATCACATGTTAAAGATCTGGGTGACACCTCTTAAAATGGGAAACATGTAATAAATCATTAATTAAAGTCAAGGGATATAGTAAGTCAAACTGATATTCAACCTTTATGAGTAACCCCATTTTCTCAAAGGGGATAAAAAACCTATGTGTCAACTTAAGATGCTTACCCAAATGGCGATGTACCAAGAGATGTGAAAGTATGAGAAAAATATAATCAATAAACACAAACTATAACATCCCATGATGATGGTCTGCATAATATTTTTGATGAATCTTTACTATGAATAAACTCTTCAAGATCAACTAAATCATTTCCATCATCTCCTAAATGAGAACCTACCCAATCAAAGATCTCTCTCCTAACATTGGTCAACATAAGGGAGATCTACATGGACTCCCATAAAAAAAACGCCAAAGGGTTCTATATTTATCAAATATTGATCACTATTATTATAGGAAAATTAAACCAGAGGAAAATGATTTTCCCAATATCAACTAAAATCAATCATGCAAGCCCATATCATATCATTGAGAACCTAGATAGATCATTCTATTTGTCCATCCATCTACAAATGACAGGCCATGCCCAATTTCAACTAGGAATCCATTACCTCATAACCAAATTCTACAACCTAGATGTGAACCTTTGGTCCCTATCAGATACAATCAGAGAGGGAACCCCATAAAGTCTCACAATCCCCTGGACATACAAGACTCTAATATATTATACCTTTTTCATCAAATGGATAGGAATGAAATGATATGATTTTTTAAGTCAATCAATGATCATAAAAATCACATAATTCCCACTACGATTTTTTGGAAAACCAATGACGAAGTCCATGGAAATATCATTCCACTTCTATACTGGAATGGGTAAAGATTGCAACAAACCCTCAGGTCATTGGTGTTTTGTATTAATTTTATGTAGGTGGGACACCATGAAAAAAATTATGTAATAAACCTACTCATTCCCCACCACCAATACTAACATCTCAAGCTGTGACACTTCTTGGTATCCCTAGGGTGTATAGAAAATCATAATTGTGTTCCTCTATCTATCAACTCCTACCTATGATAAAACGGAACAACCAACCTTTTATGGAAGCACAAAGTTCCGCTATGAGACCAAGACCATTATCCTAATGTATCCCAACTATAAAATCCTATACTAAATCATTTTAACTCATTATGTTTCACCTACTTGAGAAAACATCCCTCACCAATACATGAGTCATCTTTCATCAAAGGCAGGAACACCTTTCAACTAAACTCTTCCACTCCCAATCCCATCTCAACAAACAAACTCATCAAATACCACTCCTCGACCAATTCCTTCATATATTGTTTTGGTAAATTTTTACTCAATGCATCAGAAACCACATACCATTTTCCATTACATTATGAAATATCAAAATATAAATTTTGAAGATACTTCACCTAATGTCTCTATCACAAGTTCAGATCCCTCTGAGTAAAAATATAATTCAGTCCCTTATGATTTGAATACAATGTAAATGTATCCACATAGATATAGTGAAACCATGTTTTGAGTGTATTCATAATCATTTAAAACTCAATATATTGGGTAGGGCAGTTCATCTCATGGGGATGTAACCGGTGGGCGGTATTGGCGACCACTAATTTCCATTTCATCAAGTCACATCCCAAACCTATACTAGAAGCATCACAGAATAGATCCTAACATGGACCTAATTCTATAAGAATAAAAACTATCGATAAATTCAATGTCACCTTCAGTTTTGCATAGGATATCTAACTTTTTTTATTCCATTAAAATAATACACCCTTATAGGTTAAAGGTGTAATCAAATATGCGATCTTGGATAAATCCTAAAAAATCCCCCAATAGTAACTATAAAAACCCAAGAAACAATAGATCTAAAACACATTTGTGGGATCCTACTAGGATTTTAAATCCTTTATGATTTAAGGATCCATTGAGATGTTATAGCACCGCTATTCACTGTTTCATTTTCACCCTTACACCACATTGTTAAATTAGTTTTGTATTGAAAATTATAAAAATAATAACAAATTTCCCTTCAAGGTTGATTCAATTATTCGGTTTTTATTACTATTAAAAATGTAAGTGTTAATTGTTTTGATAATTTCTTTGAATCATTAGGTGACTTGGAGGACCCATGAAGAAGTTCAAAAAAATGGGCCAAGCAGTGTAGGATTTACCAACACTAATTTACTAAACTGCATAGGGATACTTAACTATGCATCCAATTGTGCTGAAATTTTGTGATCTTGTGAAAAATTAAATATGATACATTTAATATGAAGGAAACCAAGGGTCATTTTGCCATATGGTAGCCCAACCTACCTGATCTCTCCAGAACTCTGAATCTACACATAGTCAAAAGTGGTGTGTTGTGATTTGTCCATACCTCATGTCCTAGTTGTCCAACTGGTTCAAAACATTTCTTTGAGGTATTAAAGAGGTGGGGAAACATGTTTCTAGTTTTTTCACAAAGTGATATTCTTCTTTATGGTAGTTTATAACAATGATCCAAGTAGTTTTACACTATCTGGGTTCCTAAAACCACCTTCCATGTTGCCTATAAAATGGAATCTTGGGATCCTCATTTGAAAGTTCATTCAAGGAGTGAAGTACTGCAAATTTGGAGTTTCATATTATTCATATCCTCGTCCTAAAAGTTCTAGAGGCCCCTATCCTCATAGGGGTATAAGGAATGAATAAGTATTTCTACTCAAGCTTCCTCCTCCTCCCGATATCGAGCTAAACGGTGGGTGTTAGTTGTGAGGGAGCTACACACATGTCAAGGGAGTTCCAAAACATGTATTATCTAATGTTTTAGAGTGATTTTTGTGTTAAAACATTTCCTTTCATTTATCATAAATTTTTTCTTTTTTGAATTCTTGTTTTGATTCATTTCATTGATTTACTCGTAATTTCTAACTGATCGGTGTGAGGTTTTGAGTATCTGAAATGTGTTGTTCCGATTGGACAAAATCGTTATAATTTTCTTACCCACTCTCTTGATATTTAAATCTAACTGGGAAGCTCTTATTCCATGCATAAGTTCTGGACCTTGACAATATGATTGTTATGTCAAGGTTTGGTTCTTCATGCAATGAAATAAAGGCTTAGGAATTAATCAGGATTCTAAATAATTTTAACCAAATAATTACTCCAAACCTAAATGAATATCTAAGAAAAATGAACATGAAATGCTTTTAGTGAAATAAAAATGACCCATTTATCTCATAATACTTAAAACACCACCTTAATATATCAACTATTAAACTCTTTAAGTTATGTTGTTTTCTTTAACCTATTTTGAAAATCCCCCAAGTACTTTTTATTAAAAACGCATATCCTAAACATATAAATTATCAGTGATAGATGACCTAGGGTCTTCCCTAGACTATAAACCAACCTCAAAAAGATAATAAATTTTATTTTTCATGAAAACACGGTCAAATTTCGGTACCATTTTCTGGGAGCGCTTTGGTCTTTAATTCATGTTGTTTATAATATTTTTGTAAACTTTGTGAAAATTTATTGGTTTTATCTCCTACCTTTGCATATATTTTCATATTCTGATTTCTTTATTTTGTAGGTTTTGAACATGATGTGTTCTACTCCAAAATATTTACCACCATCAGAACCCGAACCAAAGATGAATCTATGTTAGTGTCCCCGAGATGCACAAGACAACCCTCGGAAGGAGCATGCACCACAACTTGAGACTTTTCTAAACCCCTCTTCTTATAAAACCAAATTATAACTAGAAATTAATGTATTTAAAATGGATGAAAATAATCGAACACTAAATGAAATATCCTCACACCTAATTTTGAACTAAAATCCTGTCTAATTTACTTATTTCCAATATTTCATAGACTTTCTGGAGATGATCCACATAAACACTTAAAAAATCATACTATGTGTTCTACATTAAAACCTGCAAATGTGGATGAAGAAAATGTAAATCATAGAGCATTCCCATTTTCATTATATTACCATGAAAAATACTGGCTTTACTATTTTAATTCACCAATTATAGGCTAGGCAGACATGAAACACCTTTTTCTTGAAAAATATTTCCCACCCTCTTGAACTGCTATTATAAGGAAAGAAATTTGTGGTATAATAAAATCACAAGAGGAAACATTACATGAATATTGGAAACACTTTAAAAGGTTATGTTCAAGATTTACACACCACCAAATAAGTGATCAAATTTTAATTGAGTATTTTTATGTAGGTTTAATTCCTATTGATCAAAATATGATTGATTCTGCTGTAGGTGGTGTGCTAGTAGATAAGACCCTAATTTCTATAAGAAACCTGATTGAAAACATGGAACAGAACACTCAACAATTTGGTACAAGGTCCAGTGTACCCATTTGTGGTTTCCATGATGTGAAAAGTATATAATCCAAGAAGAAGGTGGACATGAAGTCCGAATAGGTAATTACCCTTCTTCAACAACTTTCCCTTTCCCAAGGAAAAACCAAATCTCCTCCTCCTATAAATTGTGGTAGATGTTCTTCTGACACCCACTAATCTAATCAATGTCCCCCAACTAAGAGAAACATATGAGTGTTGTCAGGCAATATTTCCAGGCCACCCCTATAACCAACCCTTTAGGAAAGAACCTTACTATCCATCCAACCCTCAGTGGAAAGAAAACCAAGCCTATATTCAAGGGGGTATTCAAACCAACCTCAATAATAATGGAACCAATATGGTAAAATTATTCATCCACCCCTACTACTCCAAAATCCTCAACTATCCCAAAGTACTTTCCAACAACCCCCTCCAAAACCCAAGCCTAGACTATAAGATATGATGAAACAAATGGATCCCAAAAATCTCCAATTCCAACAAACCACTCAAGTAGTCATAAAAGACCTCAAAACATAATTAGGACAGCTAGCTAACTCCATGGGTGAAATTCCAAGTCATGGGTCAGGTATACTACCCTCACAACCAGTAGTTAACCCTATGGAAAAGGGAAATGTTTGTGTCATCACCCATCAAAGTGGAACAAAAATAAAAAATCCAAATGAACCCTCTACTATATTCATCCCCTCCAAAGGAAACCACCATCCCAACCACTGAAAATGCTCTAAATATGGTAGAACCTTGTCCTAAGAGAATACCTTCCAAGGGAAAGAGTGTTTCTATTAATGAGTCACCTAGCCCAACCATTCCTCTTCCAATTACTCAAAATTCTAGCCAACCAAGAAAACAAAAGGAAAAAGAACTTGATAAATAAATATAGGAAATTTTTAAAATAGTGTAGGTTGACATCTCCTTGATTGATTTTGTGATTCCAATTCCAAGATACACCATGTTTTGGAAGGAGATGTATACAAACCCAAGGGGAATTCATGGAGAAGTGAAGGTGAGATTTGGAAGAATGTTTCAGCATTGATAGAGCCATCAATCCCCACCAAGTTCAATGATCTTAGAAAATTCTCAATTCCATGCACCATAGGGAAGTATTCTATTTGTAATGCTATTATTGATTTGGTAACCTCTATTAATTTGATGCCTCACTCTATTTACTATTGGTTTCATCTTGATGAACTAAATCAAACTGGAATAGTCATTCAACTAGAAAATCAGAACACAATGAACCGTTCTTGTGTGTTAGAGAATTTTTTGTGCGGGTGAAAATTTTAATTTTTCCTGATGATTTTTATATGATAAAAATGGAATATGATTGGATGAATTGACATGACCCAATTATATTGGGGAGGCCCTTCCTGAAAACTTTAAAACGATAATTTATGTCCACAACTGTAAATTATCTATGGAATTTGGTGGTGACATTATCCACTTCAACATCCTTAATTCCATGAAGAACCCCTGGGAAGAACATTCCTCTCTCTCTGTAAACTCTCTATATATACACCCTTCCCCTAAAAACAATTATTTTCATTACCATGATCCCATTTTTGTGTTTTCATCATTAGTTGAAATTCTAGGAAATGAATCATACATATAATGTCATACTGGTTTATAAAAAATTCACGCACATTTATTAATTGATGATTTCCTGAACACTGAGGATCTAATGACCATTGATGATACTACTAAGCTTGTAAAAGCACATTCCTCATCTGAGGATGATACCACTGAGCTATTAGATGAGATTATTTACCTCTCACATTCAAACACACACCCATCAATCCAAAATCCCCCTAAATTGGTATGAAAACAACAACCTCAAGATTTAAAATATTCATATATTGAGAATGGAATCAAGTTACTTGTCATCATTACTAGTTCACTTCCTCCTGAACAGGAATTTAGACTGCTTGAACTTTTGTGGGAGTATAAAAATTCTTTGGGATGGAAACTTACTGAAACTATTGGTATTAGGTAATCAATTTTTACACATCATATATTGTTAAATGATGAGGCTAAACTAGTGAGGCAGGCACAATGATGACTGAAACCAAACCTCTTAGATGTGGTTAAAAATGAGGTAACAAAATTATTGGTATCTAGAATAATTTACCCCATCTCTGACAGTCAATGGGTCATACCAATACAAGTGGTTCCTAAAGAAACTGGTCTGATGGTAATTAAAAATGAAAATAATGAATTGGTTCCAACTCATTTGTAGAATAGTTGGCATGTCTGTATAGACTATTTCCGATTAAACCAACACACTAGATGCTAGAAAGGATATCAGGGAAGTACCATTACTATTTTCTTAATGGGTATTCTAGATACTTTCAGATCCATATTTCCCCCAAGGATCTAGAAAAGATGACCTTCACTTTCACCTTTGGTAAATTTTCATATAAGAGGATGCCATTTGGTCTGTGAAATGCTCCAGGTACTTTCCAGCGATGGATGGTTAGTATTTTTTTGGATTACTTGGAGAATTGAATGCAAGTATTCATGGATGATTTCACTATTTATGGATCCTATTTTTATGAATTTTTAAGTAGTATTGTTTCAGTAATACATCGATGTGTTGAAAAGAATCTCATATTAAATTATGGGAAAAGTCATTTCATGGTGAGACCAGGTATAGTTTTTGGACATGTCATTTCTAGGGATGGTATCCAAGTTGATAAATCAAAAGTGACTGTCATTTCTTCCTTACCATTCCCCAAAAATGTATGGGATGTGTGATCTTTCCTAGGTCATGTTGGATTTTAACATCATTTCATTCGTAACTTTAGTTAAATTGGACTCCCCCTACAATGATTTCTCTAAAAATAAAAGGAATTTGTTTTTGATAAAGAATGTGAGGAAGATTATAAAAAGTTAAAATGTAGTATCACATCAACCCTAGTAATCCAACCACCTCAGTGGGATTTACTATTTAAGCCCATTTGTCATGCCTCTAACTATGTTGCTGGGGTAGTCTTATCACAAAGGGTCGAGCGAACTCCACATGTCATTTCATATGCCTAGTGTACTTCAGAACCTGCCCAAGAAAACTACACCACAACTAACAAGGAAGTTGTTGTCATTATGTATGCCTTAGATAAATTCAGGTCATATCTCTTAGGGGTCCAAAGTCATTATGTTCTCAGAATATGAAGCACTCTGATATCTCCTTAAGAAACCAAAAGTCAAACCACATCTCATTCACCATATTCTACTCCTTTAGGAATTAAATTTAGAAATTAGAGTTAATAATGATCATAGAATGTGGTGGCTAACCATATATGTAACATTCACTCATCCTCGTACATTGAATCATCCCCATATATTCCTATAAATGATAAGTTTCTAGATGATAAAATGTACCGAGTGAAATATGTTATTCATTGGTATTCTGAAATTGTAAATTATTTGGTATTATCTTGAATTTCTGATGATTTCAATAAAGACTAGGTCGACCGCCTAAAACATGAGTCCCACTTGTATATTTGGGATGACCCATACCTTTGGCGCATATGTATCGATCACATCCTCAGGCATTGTGTTCCCAATAATGAGTTTAAGTATTTCCATAGGTTCTATCACACTCTTTCTTATGGGGGCCACTTTGGTCCCCAACGAACTACACGCAAGGTCCTTGATTCTGGTCTCTTTTGGAAAACAGTTTTTTAGGATTCCCATGATTTCTGTAAATTGTTTCCTTGCTCTCAAAGAATGGGGAATGTATCGAAAAAATGAAATTCCATAAAAACCATTTCTATTCCAGGAATTTTTCATTGTTTGGGTCATTGAATTTATGGGACCATTCCCCATTTCATTTGGGAACATTTACATTCTTCTAGTGGTGGATTATGGTTCAAAATGGGTAGGGGAACAAGCCACCAGAACTGATGATTCTAAGGTAGTTGTGGAATTTTTGAGAACCCAAATCTTCTATAGGTCTGGATTACCTAGGATCATCATTAGTGAATAGGGTTATCATTTCTACAACTGAACAATGTAATCAATTTTGCATCGGTATAGGGTCAGGAATATAGTGTCTACGGCATATCACCCATAAACCAATGCTCAAGCTGATGTGTCAAATAGAGAGGTAAAAATATTCTTGAATAAATTTTTCATCCTAATAGAAAATATTGGAGTCTTAGACATAATGATTCCTTATGGGCTTACCATGCTGCTTTCAAAACTCCCATTAGCATGTAACCATATATGCTTTTTTTGGAAAGAGTTGTCACCTCCATGATAAGATAGAGGAGTGAGCTTACTAGGACAACAAATAACGAAATTTTAATATTTCTGGTGTAGGTTCTCAAAGGAAGTTAGAAATTAAGGAGATAGAGGAAATGAGAAGATATGCATATGAGAACTCCAAGATTTATAAGGAGTGAACCAAGGCTACCCAAGACTGCCTCATCCTTCATCGTCAATTCCATATTGGGAATAAGGTCCTCATCTACAATTAAAGGTTGATGTGGCATCCAGTTAAGCTTTGTCCCCACAAATTTGGACCATACATTGTTACTAACATATCTCCATTTGGTGTCTTCTAGGTTTAAAATAAAGAAATCACGGAAAACCTCACTTCTAATGGGCATCAGGTGAAGCACTTCCATGAATCCATTCCAAAGACCCCAAGGGAGGGACTCTATGTTCGGGAATCATTCTATAAAGGAAACTCACTTGGGTTTATCCTTCCCTTCCAAATTCTCTTTTATTGTAGTGAGGGCACTGCACACTTTATGAGTGGGGGATTGGTATATTCCTAGGTTAGTAAGGAATTTTCATCATCTTTCTTCTTTTTCTAATTTTATCTTATTGAATTGTATTGTTACTTCCCCCCCTTCTCTCCACCCTCACCTTTGTGCTAGAATATTACTTTTTTATGCCTACTTTATCATGGAAAATGATGCCCGTTTAATCATGGAAGATATTTAATTTCATGTGGAAAGTCCTTATTTTTTGTTTTTTAACATTAAAAAATATTCTGATGAACCATTCATTTCAGCAAGGATCCAATATTGTGGTGTTAAATTATTTTTCAATTTAGTTATTTTTCTATGATATAAATGGTTGTATCATTTTAAAATCTTTGAGAAGAATAATACCCATTTTTTAATAGTGTATGGGAAAATTGTTTCACTTAATCTCTCCACACTATTTTACACCAAACCATGAAGTGTGAAAATTTCATACTTAATGGAAGGTAAATATAAGTTAGGTTTATTTTTCTCTACTTTCAAAAATCATTCTCCATTAGTTCGTTCTTTATCTAATCTATTTCATTACTATACCTGATTGACCTATGTGGGTGTACCTTTTATCCGACTGTTGTACGCACAAATAAATAAAAAAAGGGATGTATATTGGGTCAGTCAAAACCACCCTTCCTCATCTTTTGATCTTGTTAAAAATATTACAATTAGTGTCCTTAGGAGATTAAACAAGGGTTAGAAAAAGAATGTGAGATTTTTTACAAGTTATTCTTTTGGAAAAAAATAATTAATGAAGGGAGTGATGAAATATACAACATATGGGGTTATCTAGGCTGGGAGCCTATGGTTTGACTTTTGGGAATTCTTAAGTGAGTGGATCTTGAAATTTGATTGCAAATGATGTGGGGTAACTTTGGTGGAAAGGATCTTGTAAGTCGATAATTATTAAAATAACTTATATTTAATCGATAGAAAGTGGAAATAATAGCATGAAATGTTTGTCACACACACACATGGAGAATTAGTGACATGAATATCTTTTGAATTATTTCCTTTGATTGGTATCATGTATCTCTTTGAATTTCATTTGGATACAATTTTTGAGACGTCTTTTTTCATGTTCACTGAGAATAACTCCCCGATGTGATTTTTACATTGATCACATTTGAATCATGAAGTAAATTTTAATTGAATGTTAAATCTTTATGAATTTGTAAATATCTACATGCATAATTTTTTCAAATATGAATTTTCCCAAGAGTTCAAATGTTTTGGTGTGGGGGTGTGACGACATCGTGATTCAATGTTTCATTTTCACCCTTACACCACTGTGTTAAACTTGTTTTGTAATGAAAATTATAAAAATAATAACAAATTTCAATTCATTTTTTATTCAATTATCTTGTGTTTATCACTGTTAAAAAGTTAATTGTTACTTGTTTTGATAATTTCATTGATGGTGGAGGTGATTTGGAGGGCCCATGATGAAGTTCAAGAAAAATGGGCCATGCTGAGCAGGATCCATGCACCCCAGTTTACTAAATCACATACTGCTACTTAACTATGCAGACAAATGGGCAGAAATTTTTTTCTGGGGAAAATTCATTGGCCAACATTTCATATAAAGGAACTGAAGGCCCATTTGAACTTCTGATGGTCCAACAGACATGATCTGTCCAGCACACCAATCTGCACAAAGTCAAAAGTGGTGTTCTGTGATCTATCCATATATCGGGATTTAGTTGTCCAAATGGTGACCAACACTCAGTGGATATAGTAACGAGGTGGGGAAAGATGTTTCTAGTTTTGTAAAAAGTGATATTCTATTGTCTATTGGTCTAAAACCATGGACTAAGTGGTTTTACATAATATGTGTTTCTAAAACCGCCTTCCACATTGCCTATAAAATGGATGCTTGGGATCATCAATTGAAAGTTCGTCCAAGGAGTCAAATGATGAAACTTTAGAGATTCAGAAGAGTCTTTTTCTCATCCTATAATTTCTGGAGGCCCATATCCTCATAGGTGGGTCAATAATCAAGAAGTAGTTCCACCTTAGCTTCATCCTCCTCCCTTTATCGATCTAAACTGTGGACATTCATTGTAAGGAAGATACACATATCTCATCGGAGTTCCAATGCATATATTAGCTACTATTTTGGAGTGATTTTGTTTAAAACATTTATTTCCATTTATCTTAATTTATTTCTAATTGAATGCTTTTTTTGTTTCATGTGATTGATTTGCTCTGAATTTATAACTGATCGGTGTGGGGTTTTGAGTGCATGACTTGTGTTTTTTCAATTAGACAATATAAGAATCCTTGTATTACCCACATTATTGTGATTTAAATATAATTTGGACACTCTTATTCCATGCATAAGTTCTGGACAATGACGATATTATTTTTATGTCTAGGTTTGGTTCTTCAAGAAATGAAATAAAGGCTTAGGAATTAATGAGAATTCTAATTAATTTCAACCAAATAAATACTCCAAACCAAAATTAATCTCTAAGAAAAATGAACATGAAATGTGTTTAGTGAAATCCCAAAGGCCCCTTTCTCTCATAATTCTTAAAATAAGACCTTAATCTATCAACTATTATACTCTTTAAGTTATGTTATTTTCGTTAAACTATTTTCAAAATCACCCCCTAGTACTTTTTATTAAAAACGCATACTCTAAACCTATCAGTTCTCCTTAAGAGACATCTTAGGGTCTTACCTGTATTATAAATCAACCTTAAAAACATAATCAATTTGATGTTTCATGAAAACGTGGTTAAGATTCCCCTCTTAGATATCATGTTCCACTGATGTTTTACTTCTCAAATCCAAAACATTCATTTGGAATGCCTAGCATATATATAATGTTTATTCATGGTTTAGAGAATGATATCCAAATTTTGAATATGTTCCTCCTATATCCTGGTGTAAATAAAAATATCACCCATGAACATAAAAATTATATATTCTATGAACCGATAAAAGATTCAATTCATTAGATCCATAAATACTGAAAGAGCATTGGTTTGACTGACATGACCATGAACTCAAAATGACCATACCAGCTCCAAATTTTTTTCTTAGGTTTATCATCTTCTTACAATATCCACTAGTTAAACCCTGACTAAATGATAATCATTTAAAAATAACATTTATCTCTAATATGATCAAAAATATCCTCATTCCTATGAAAATGATATCTATTTTTAACAGTAACCGAATTTAAATTTCCATAATCTATGAAAAATATAAGACTCCAGTCTACCTTATTAGAAAGGAGTATAGGTGAATCCCATGATTACATGATAGGATGAATAAATCTATAAGCATCTAGTTTCTCATGTTGGAAATTAACTTCCGCCAACATAGATGGTTCCATTTGATATGATCGCATAGAAATGGGAATCATACCAGTGAGTAGGTCAATAGTAAACTCAACCACTCTCTATGTTGGTAAACTAGAAAACTCATCCAGAAATACCTTGAGGTATACACATACCATGTAATGAATTTTACTACTAAAACAAAGGTCAACGGCTAAGAGAAACATCTCTAACAACAATAATGATAATACCATAGCATAAGGAATAAAAGTCCCCACCCTTCTCGATCTAGAGTCCCACTTACCCTGAAAAACATTAGTGACACATTTAGAAGATAAAAACTCAACCTAGAAATTATAACTATCTATTTGGGCCTTAATAATTATCATCTAATAAATTCCATGTATTAGGTATAATATATCAATATTAAGAACTAAAAATTATTATATCACTATGAAGTCGATTATCATCACCAGACATGTAGGACACTTGATACCTTATTTGGACCTCTTTTCAAAATTCATGGAAATATCAAACAATTATGGCATAAGTTATGAACATCATACCCACACTTAAACTACCTTTGGAGATATAAAATAGATATTTTTTCCAATATCAAACAAATATAGCACCATAAAAGTATAAATAAACATCATACATCAAACAATAGATATCCATTTTCAGATTCCTACCGTGCATACATTATCCCAAAAATATGTATAGTATTATATATATGAAAAGTAAATTTTAATGAATATTAGAGCCAACACCCTTGTACTCATCAGTACAAACCTAACAACCCTAGATGAGAGTGGATCTATTATTACTGCCCTGGGATGTCATTTCACAAAAATGATTTAGGTGACAAGATTTCCCACAATGATGATATGTATTAGGATACTCCACTATGTTAGGATTGGTATGACCATTCCTTTGAAATTGGTAGTAGAAAATATGACGTTTCTATGATAAATCATATCAAACTATTACTGAAGTAAACTAAACTCCCTTACCCCTTCTTTCCTAGAATAAAAATACACCCTCGCTAACAACAACACCAAAAAAATCCCCACTCAAACCTGTATTTCTATATTTCTATACCACAATCAAAGATTCTTTATCCAAAACCTCCATTATGTTATAAAGGAACATGAGAATCAACATCAATCAAATAGTAGGCCTTATTCATAATTCAAACCAATGAGCCTTTAGCTACTAATTAATGACTAATTTCGGAGCCCGATGCACCAACTAGACAAAAACAGGAAGAATATTCTAGAATGTATGCTCCCATTTATCTAAGGTTACAAACTTTTGGGTATTAACCATAGGTAAAATACAATTATAAAAATATTTATTCAATATTTTCGTAAAATAATTCAATAAAGATCCTTGTGAAAAATATCTTTAACAATACAGTCCCACCTTCATTTTCTTGGTCCCTCAAGAATGTATGTGTAAAAACCCCACCATAGAGTCTTAAGGAGTCTTCAAAAAGTTTATTTTGATCTAAATATTATCAAGAAACTCCTATGATTCATTGGGTCCCTTATCACCAAAAAATATGTGTGGATGTTTCATAGTGAATTATGAGCCATGAACCACCAAACGTCCAAGGTTCCCAACACCCTCTTGGCCAACTGCCTAAATTGTTTGAAATATAGCTTCTACCAAAGAAGGATCCACTAGTTGATTTTTATATAGAATTTATCTCACACTATCGTCAGCTTCATTTCCAATATCTCTTATAGAAGGAATCATATAATAACAACAAGATAGTAAAATATCAACTTTTAGATCAAATTTTAAAAATCATCAGACCAACTTGAATAATTCATTTCAATGCCTTAAAATAAATAGAATTGAAAGAAATGTGAATTTTACCAAAGGAAAAAACATTAACAAGGAAAATTTTTATTTGAATAAACTTCATATATATTTCACCCAACTGAACAAAAACATTAATCCTCAAACAAGGTAAATTTTTCCAACCACCCATTCAAACTCATGTTTAGAAATAGAAGAGAGATGGCCAGGAACAGTCCTTCACTTACTACGAAAAGTTTCACGATACTAACTCTTGTCTAATTGACATAAAGAACAAAAATATAGAGTTTTTAATATAATTTATTTTGATAAACCCTTTGATACCATTGTATAATTACCCAACTCGGGTCAACAAAACTATCCACCATAGATAGACATCATATGGTGGGGAATAACAAAGATATCGGAAAAATTTCATGAATATAACCAAAACAAGACATTGAACAAGAGTAAAATTATAAAGAAATATATAAAACAAGATACATGTAAAAAAATAAAAATAGGCTAAACTAGGTAAGTTTAACAAGAAAAAACCAAAAAAGTCTCCATGTGACCAATCATCGCCACCAAAACCATCATGCTATAAAGTTTGTGACAAAAAGAGGAACTGACATGCTACATGTTTCCCTCCATTTTTCCTAGATCCTACAAAAAAAATCTAAAACCACACAACGTAAAAATTAGGGTGCCAAATGAAATTCCAATATGATACCAGCACAGTGTCTATACAAGGTTCAATAATAAGAATTCAACAGTTTTATATTTTAAAATGAAAATAGTTTTACAAAGTATTTTTATAAATCCAAACCCATTTGTAAATCATTTCATTTGGTTTTCATAAAATACTTTCATATTAAGAAATAAAGTAATATAAAAAATATAAGTAATAAAATATGAATTTATGTCTATACACCATAAGGTAAGAATGTAAACACATATCTATGAAATACCCCATCATGTGAAACCATGTGATACAACCTCATGTTAAAACATGTGAACAACAATCCATGAAACCATTCATCATGAGATAAAAAAACTATAACTGAAAAAGAACCATGTATTTGGACCCATCCTATGGGAATATGTACTATACATAAAATTAGCATAAACCTGGAATATGCTGGTACCAACTGATATCAATTCCTACCGAATTTTAGTGATATCACAAAACCTCTGGGGGAATTACATACACTAAGAGTGACATGTCTATTCGAAATGTACCCAAGGATCTATATGTTCTAATCTTGTAAAAACATATTTCAAAATAATGATCTAAATTTATAAACATTTTAATATCCTAGTTAATCTACTTTGGTATTTCAAAACCAATTTATAATCAAAAAGAAAAATTCAAGAATTTTATCAAACACTTGGCATGAAAAAACCCATTTTTAAAGAAAAAACCCTTTTAAAACATTTATATTTATAAAATAACTTCAAAAAATCACAATAATTTAATGAATAGACCAATGAGAGTTTAAAAGAATAAAAATAAATTCCTATAATTAACCTATTTATATAAACAACTACATGAAGAACATAGGTAGAATTATTCGCATTAGACAATAGAGACTGAGGTTGAGTAGATGAGGTACTCGCGATCTAAGATCCATAAGAATCACATAAATCATCTTTCAAGACCATTATATCTAGTATAAAAATCCCTATTAGGTTATAATGATGAAATAATAGATTATAACTAGAAATCATCTATAAAGAAAAAGGTAAATCATATCTAGAATACAATATACCTTAAGATGATCCATCTGGAACAAAGAAAATCCACCTTGAATACCAATAGAGTGACCACTAGACTACTTGGTAATAACTATGTTGAGCCAATATGATATTATGGGGTCATTATAGGTTAAAATGATGCCTTGAGTATTTTTAATTAAAAATTCAAAGCACTAAAATTCTATGTACATGGTTTGATGGAGAAGCCACATAATTAGTTATAACTGTGCTCCATAATTGTAAAATCTATATAGAGACTCTATTTGGTGTGCACGGTCCTGATGAATAATTATTTTTAGCATTACATACCCATGAATAACCCAAATTCCTAGGGGCGAATGGTTTGGAGGGGGAGGTCACATGGTATGGACAATTGTGCATGCCTTTTAAGTAGGCCATGCTCGGTCACCTGGATTCCTAGGCCAAACCACATGATTTCCCCTAACCATGATCCAACCAATAATATCCCTAGGGGATCCCAAAATTATCTAAAAACATCCAAAATTGCCCCAATTCAAGACCCTATCAAGGAATGGTAAAAACTGGTAAATAAGTACCTCAATGAAGGTAATAGACCATTACACCACAAATTTATGTCTTATGGTTATGATTTGTTCTCATGGAATATAATATATTATTGATGAATTTTCACTATTATTAAATAATTAGTTTATTATGAAAAATAATTATTCTATAAATCATGAATAATATTATTTGACTGATTGGGTAGGACATTCGTAAGTTATGATCAGGTTATTTTTCCCTATTATTATCTTACACTCACTTATTATCATTGATTATTATCCCCCATGTTTACCATTATTAATCATTTGATCGCAATCTTTATTATGTTTCCATTTCCTCATGTTATGATGAAAGGTTTTAAATTTGGTATGTCTAATAAGGGTACTATGTGAGAAACAATTTATGAGAGATATTGAATATTTTTCTTTAAATAAATTGATTATGTATCTAGTCTCTAGATACACTAAACTATTACAATTTAAGGGTGTGTATTATTATTATATTTATTTAATATTCATCTATGATGATTTAATATTTACAAATGTAATTCATATGTGGCCTCACAAAATTCATCACTTGTTAAGCCTAAGGTATTCATGATGTGATGGAATGGATAAAATATTCAATATTAACCTGTATTCCTTAGTAATAAATAAAACATTGTATTAAAAATACAAATATAAAATTTTTAAATATTTCAACAATCAATAAATAGAATATCTCTTTATGTAAGCATACCTCAAGAAAATAGAGTAAAGAGTAATTGGTATATGGTTAAGTCAACAATAACTCTAATAAACAAATAGAATTATATTATCATAAGTCATCTAGAGAAATAAGGTGCAAGGTATTATCATGGAATATCTCAAATATAACATAATAACTTTGAATGATTTTGGAATAGATGACAATACCTTCTTAAGAATAACAATTTAAATATAATTACATTAGAATGGGTCAAGAATTGTGTTTTATGATCCCATGTGTTTAGGACCCAAAAATAAAATACCATTGGCGTATTTAGATGGAAATCCATGTAACATAACTCCAAAGGAGGTAAAAAAAATTAACATAAAGAGTAATATGAAAAAACTATTAAAATTGATTTTATAGAATAGTTTTAACCATACTGTAAACATCTGAAGTTACGAGTCACTTTAAAATGTTATTTTGACAAAAGAGAAGTAAATATATTGAAAATATTAACAGTTAAAAAGATTATTCACTAATTGATAACTGAAAAGAAACAAAAAATTAGCTGAAATTTTGATTGGATGATAAAACATATGATCATTAAAAGAAAAAAAATTATAAACTTTAAAATAATTTTAATTAAAATAAACATCATAAAAAGGAATAAAATTTTTTATTAAAAAATGGATAAAAACATACAAATAACACATAAAGTAATGCATAATTATTCTTCCAACTAATAAGGAGGACATTTCAGGGAAGGTAAAATATATACGTGTAAGAAAAAGAGATATTAGAATATAGTTATATATTTATGAAGAAAGTAAACCCATCAGGAAAGAAGTTTTGAATGAAACTTTGATTTACACATAGGGGAAATATATAATTCCTCTTTTAATAAAGAAACTGTATAAATATATGAAACATAGAATAATGAAGTTGAAGGAGGAAAATCATAACTCAATGAATAAAAATTGATTTAACAAAAAAACTTGTGGCTTTTGTAACACTTGATTCGATATCAAATTGAAGAACAGAACTTGATTTAGAATTTTAAATCATGTAAATTACATGAGAAATATATATTACCAAATTAATGTGATGTAAATAAAAGTAAAACCACGTAAAAAAGAAACATGGTGCATAAAAATAACATGTGTGAAAGAGTTAGAATAGAGACTAAGAAATCCTTATAATTATCATAATTTTTGTATATAAAATCCATAGAAAATGAATTAAAATACCAAACAAATTAATGTGTAAATAAAATTTAATATAATTATAAGAAAAAAAATCAATATATAATAATTGTATTCATGAATAATCATTATAAATTTAAGAAATAAAACTGAGTTATTAAAAATCCATACATTTAATCCCGCTTCAACAAACATGATCTAAAATCCTATATAATAAAAATAACTGTCTTAATAACATATTTTATAAACTTATCTTTAACTATAACCATTTATATACAATATTTATAATCATTTATGAAAAATATATTAGTAATTAATATTTTATTATCATCATCTAAAGTTTCTAGTGTTGATTGTTTTGTTTAGTTCTAGTTTGACAATGGTTTTGTCGGTTCTTATTTAATGATTCAGATTTCATCATTATAATATCACTAAATGTGATGAATTAGATGTTATAATATTATTTATAATGTTCTAATTTCATTTATTACGTATTTTTTTATAATTTATGTCGATGAATTTTGCGATGAGCTTGTTTTGGAAATTTTCACGAACGAGGGGTAATTTCTTAAAAACGAATTATATATTGCAATTACTATTCCAAAACAAAAAATTAATTTCTTACTTATTATTTTTCAATTATACTAGTAATTATATATTATTTATTTTCCCATGATATAAATTTTTATGATTGTTCATTTAGGTAGTCAAACCAAGCCAAACAAGAATAAGTTATAATCTATGGGTGAGTGTGGCCAATAAAGTGATTATTTTCCATGATATAAATAATAAACAAGAATAATGATTTTATTTTTATTTTTTAACGTAGTGAATTAGGTTGTTTTAGAGTTGTAATAAAAATAAAATACTATAGTTAAAAACAAAACATGTTACTTTTGAGGAGGAGGTAGTGTGCACATACACATAAGTGATGTATATTAATCCACTTATTGAAAAGAATATAGGGGATAGATTATAATTCTAAAATATTAATAATTTTATAGACATAATATAGATCCTTTAAATTTAATTTTATAAAAATACATGTAATGGGGTGATGAAAACTCAATCATGTTGTTGAAGGAGGGGTTTTCCACATGTACACATGATAACGTCTTTATTTATCAAAGTGTATTCAAGTGAGGAATAAAATGGATATTTCATTAGTATAATTAAATTTTATAATATTATTAATAAAAAAATTATCATAATTTATTATAAATAATATGTTTTATGGAGTCTAAGAAGAAAATAATTGCGATTTCTTGGTTTCAAACATTACCTCTCCATTTGGATGTTCTCCCTTAGGTAACACTTTAATGATCCTTATACTGTCCTTTTGGAATGATCATGGATTCTCGTATGTGGGAATATACTAGATGATATATTATTTAATAGTTTTAGTTGAGATAATTCTTAATTGTGATTGGATAAATGGGGGGTAAGAGATCAATTTTTATAAGTTAAGAGAATGTCATTCTTGTAAATACAACTCCTTAATATAAATGGACCACATGTTCCACATGGAAAGAGGACCCAAAGTGGAAGATATTGTATTGGGGATGTTTTAACGTATATAACCCCTCAAAAATTAGTTTTCACACATGTTTTAATATTTTTATAAGTCCTTTACTCTTAAATGTTTCGCTTTTACCATTTTTTATTTTTACCATAGTAATTAATTTTACATAGGTAATTTATTTTTAATGATTAAAAATAAATTGGAGATTATTCAACAATTTTGACATAATGATTCAAAATTTTAAATAAATTTTATCAAATTAAATTTCGATGTATAATAAAAATTAATTTTAATATTAGTGCATGTAATGCGTAAAAACCTATTTTTAAAAAAATTTATTTTAACGAATAAGTATTATTTTTTAAAAACATTACATTGTTATTGGTTTTAATGACATTAATTGGTATATTATTATAAAAATTGGAGTTACTTGACTTTTAAATGAAATATCAAATCATATTTCTCCTAGAGAAAACTTAAATAAAAGTGAAAGGACGAAAAATAATTTTTATTAGAAAAATATTGTATAATTTACAAAATACTAAACATAGATTTCCTAAATTCATCATTTCATTCCATAAATAATTTTTTAATATTGATATATATTTTATATTGTTTTAAGCTATACTGTGTTCTTCATATGTTCATAAGCAATATAATTTTTTTAAAAACTATGTTTTCATCATTCTCCTAAAAATATCAAAAAAAATTATACTAAGCCAATATTAAATTATTGAATTAAGAAATTAAGTTCATTTTATAAAATAAAAAATATAAAAATAATATAAATTAATTTTAATATAAGAAGATATAAAGTGGGGAAAATATATTTTTAATCATGAAATTTCCATTATTTTTATTCCTATATATATTTCATAATTAAGTTACATCTATTTTTAACCAGCATTCAATGGATATATTTTAACATTAATATAATTTTCTGTGGTTATTTTTTGTTTTTTGGTGCATGGGAAGTAATTTTCTAAACACATTAGGTTTTAAAGGAAATATAATTTAAAATATTGGGGTATTACATGAATTATTCTTTGTTATATAAAGGTGAAAAAGTGGATATCAAGACTTTAGTATTAAAGAACAGATAAATTAGAAATTAAAAACTAATTTTTTTTTATTTCAATCAATTAAATTAAATAATTATTAATTACAACATTACTGATCAGATACAACATGAAGGTTTTGTGTGTAGAGAATGAAATGGTGGAAGAAATTCTCAACCTAATTTCTATCATTTTACAAGATCAATTTCCATTATATATTGATGAATCTCCATAAATAATGAATACATCCAAATAAATTGAAGAGAGTCTATAAACCAAAGTTGAGGACAATATTTAACACTATATCTATAATTAATTTAATAACAAGATTTACCTCAGTCTTGAGATTATTTCATTGATGAAGAGATTCATCCTTCAAACCCTTATTCAAGTTATACCATTGTATTCCTAAGAGGACCCAAAGTAGAATCCCTCTAATAGTGATCAACACAGGCACTAAGATCTTTGAATAACACTGACATAGTGTCAAGTGCTAGAAATAATGATATGATCATCTTGAATTGTTCATCTTGACCATAATACAATCCTCTGAGCTTGTGGGTTTTCTCTCTCTTGTTTTATCATTCTTGATAGGAGGAAGGAAGTGAAAAAATTATCTGATTTTTAAGAGGAAACCTAAAGAAGTTATTGGTGGAGAGAATTAAGTAGGGAGGGTTCATAGTAAAATGATTCTTACTCTTAATCTAAAATGACATAAGTTGGTATATATAGAGTGAGGGTTTAAATTTCATAATTATGAAAAGAACCTTAATCAAATAATAAAACTGATACGTACCCAAATAAAATAATAATAATATAATGCCACGTGTTATCCTGCACATATAAAAATAAATTTATAAATTAAATATTTTCTTATTTTTTTAAATAATTTTTTAGATTATATAATTATCATTACTAGTAAATTAACTCAGCCCAATCACATTATTCAATATTTATAGAACTTTAAATAATAAATATTATTCATTAAATAAATAAATAAATATTAAATCCCCAGTCTTGTGAATAAATATTTATATTTATATCCATGTAAACAAATAAATATTTAATATATAATATTATTTATTAACTTATGAATAAATAAATATTAATAAATTTCCTATATGACAGTTTTCTGAATAAGTATCTTGTTAAATATTCAACTCACAAATAGTTAGTGATAAAATAATTATGGTAAGTAAATATTAAATAAATATTATATATCAGTCTTATGAATAATTTGTATTAAAATCGTTCAATAAAAATTATATTTGACAAAAATCGAAGGATACACTATGTGTGAGATCCTATTGGCCTCTTATTCAATGGAATCATAAAGTCTTGATTAATGTATAATATTAGTTTCAATTAATACATAAAAGAGTCCATGGAGAAGAGGTTAATATCGTAATGATGGAAACCACATATGATTGCTCATTATGTAATATAATCTCTTTTTCATGGTATCTCTATTTTTGATGATTTTCACCGGGGCATGCCTGGCTCACGTGTTTTACCATGTGATGAAATCAGATTTTTTTCCCTATATTCATACATTCCAAAGGCATTTGTCTTTCATAACTTATTCATAGATGTCTTCTCCTTGATAGAAATGGGATGATGGGATGTCGATCTCTCTTTTCATGGATTCCTCTTCAGAGTTCATCACCTTGTCCGGGTCTCCCTTATAGGTTAAGATATTGTTTGTGAAACTCATTCCCAATTCCATCTCTTTGTGGATGCCATTTAAATATGATACTTCTATATGGACAATCTGAAGGGTCAATTTAGGGAATCAACCTTCAGTCAGGGAAGTAGTCACATTGGGAATCAGTGGAAAGTCTGGACATTGGAACATAGGTCACCTGTATTCTTCCTTTTTATAGAGCCTCCTAAGGGTGTGGAAATAAAATTTGTACCATGTCGATAATGTGGTATCTTATACCAGAGGCATTTCATCTGAGTTGTCCCCTAGCATCCCATGTTTAGCAAGAGTTATGTCATGAGTTTAACATCCTATGGGGACCGAGGGTCGCAACATTAACATCATGCATAGATGTAAGAAACTGATCAGAACACTTGTGAGGGGGGATAATATGGGTACATCCCTTAGAGGGAGAACCTGGAAGTTATACCATATGGATGAATCAGAACTACCTATGATGATGGACCTTAGAGTTGAGTGTCCCATAAAGGTAAGGTTTCACCTAGAGAAGGGTGATCTAGACACTGCTAAGTGTGGATCAAGGAAGGGCCCCCAATGAGTGGGACATCATGGTCTACCATTGGCTAGGATTGAAGGGTATGGAGGCTTCCTACATACCCTTTTTAGAAGACAATGATTAAAACACATGTAGTTCATTGGATGGAGTAAGGCTTACACATCTTGATCTTCTGTCATAAGTGAATTGAATTAGGATGGATTGTGTGGGTATTATGCACTAAGACTCACCATATAAATGAATAGAGTAATCCCATAAGATGTGGTGGTCCGAGTACAAATCAGGATAGGTATGAATGAAGTGGGAGAAATGGATGGAATGGATGGGTTGTTGAGGATGTTGGTCTTGGACCCCAGAGAGGATTCCTGTGTACCATGTTTTGGAGATAGGGATCAATGTCCATGTAGTTCGAGTATCCATTGCAATTTAACGTCATACGGTAAATAAGAGAGTAAACAGAAATGGAGATGATGGTGTGAGGCTTTCACCTCTGGGAGGTTTCCTACGTATCCATGTTAGAGGGGAATCAAAACATGTGTAGTTCTGAAAGAGGCACTTGGGGCCTACCATAAAAAAGGCATCCCAAGCATGTGGTGCATGGATAACACATTGAAGCTTCCTAGGTGGACATTAAAGGAGATATTCCCTACAGGTGAGGCATAACCCTCCTGAGATATAGTGGTTCGAGGGAAATACCATGATGGGAATGGGTGATGGTGGATACTGAGACCAGAGAGGTGATTTTATAGAAGGAGGTAACCATGGTTTTCTAATAGATGGGATTGAACCTCATGGGGGATTCCTACATACCCTATTTAGAATACCTGGACAAAAACCCATGAATTTCAAAATTTTGGGGAATACGCATGGTTAGTGGATCTAATAAAGGTGCAATTTGGGGTTTAATATAAGAGAGATTCTCGAAGGGAGGATGTCACAATCACTACTAACCTCTAATATCACATGATTCATTATCGGTGTGTGAAATAACACAAAGTAGTATACCAGGCAGTCATGTTGTGAAAGACGTGTCAACAAATTATAGAGCGAGGTTTATGCATAGGATCATCCCATGGAAAAAAATCTCAAACATAGAGGTATGGGGGTATTGAGATTCCCATGTGCCCATACCACCAATAGTATTTGCATCTAAATGAGACAATGTGGGGATAGGGTGTCACCTCTTGCAATAAAGGCTAGGGGATTACACCAGGTTACCTTCCCCTCCCCATGGGCCGACATCGTTCCATGCAAGGAGGATCTAATTACTAATGAGGAGGATCTCACTCACATAGAGACAAGTGGGTGTGAAAAATTCCTGAGGTGGGACACGCTAGGTTACTTTAATAAGGTGAGGTTATAGTTTAAATTCATTTCATTAGGATGATATATCTATGCAGTTTAACGTCCTACAACATGGATGAGGAGGACTCACTCCACACCCCTTAGAATAACATAATTGTCTCTATTTAACCCTTGGTAAAAAGAATGGACCATCATTACCAGAGGTGAGTGGAATGTAGGAGTGGTCTATAGTGGGGTCCAAGATAGCATATCTATTAGAGAAGGAAATATCTATTAGCATACCAATGAAAAAAATAAATTGAAAGGTAAAAAAATGGATTCCACATGAGGGAACAGGAAGTCATTACATATATGTCTGGAGGGCCATAGAAAAGAAGGTGTTGTAATATAGAAGGCATTAAAAAGAGGTTCTTCATGAATATTAGGTGCTTCGCAGAGGTTAGGGGAATCATGAAGAAAGAATCATCGCGAATTAGGGTGACCTTACCTTGGCATGAAGACCTAGAACAAGGAAAGAGTACTTCATGAAGTCTAAATGATCTGTGAATCATGGAGAACCCTAAAGGTCCTCCCTCCTCCATGAATGGAGTAGGTCTTCACGAAGGGAATCCCTACCATAGTTAGGGTAAATAAGAACATAGTAAAGTGGATTTTTTATGCTCTAGTACCATAGATGATCTATTTCGTGTGGAGTTTGCGGTGCTCAAGGTGCTCCGTGAAATGGGTGCTCAGAAGGTGAAAGGTTGGGTAAAAACAATTTTTAAGTTGGGTAAGTCTACTATTTAAAAACAAATGGGGTTTCTCAATTCTCATAGTCCTTCTGTGATGTAATCATGATCTCCAAAAAGAGAAGTGGGGATTTTCAAAATTGTATAACTTTCTGTCCACTTCCTTTATAGTGGTTGTAGGGCTCGTCAGGGTCATGAAGCCTTCCATAAACATCATTTGTGGTGGCCTCAGGGCTCATCAGACACATGTAGACTTACCTAAACTACCTTTTTAGTGGTCATGGGGCTTATCGGACCCATGAATACTTTCTTCAAATTCCATAATAGAAGTCATGAGAACTTGGGTTTGCACGAAGGTGTTTCACAAGGAAAACTCCTTTGATTATATTTGAGCTGTTTGAGCATGGATTTCATATCAACCAGCCATTTACTCCCCCAAAATTCCTTAGGTCACATATTTCAATTCCAAAAATCCCCCCCCCACTCAGAATGGGAGATGACAGAAAAAGGAGGGTCATATTCTTAGGGTAACTCTATGAAAAAAGGGTGATCGTGAAGCAGGCTCATGATGGAGGGCACACAATGCACGCTGGGTGAGGGCATTGTGAAACTCGAGGGAGCAAGGGATTCCATGAGTGTTGGTCAACTAACACCTATAAATAGGGTTTGAGGGTCCCATTATCTATATTAGGCCACCGAAAACAGTTGCATATGATCTCTCATTTCATGAAGCAATCCTCCCCACGAATGCTATTTGTGAACCATGTTCCTTGGACCATTTCTCCGTGAAAAATACTTAACAAACCAAAGTATTGTGATCCTCTATTGCTTCCCAATATATTTAAGGTTATCTGCAACTCTATGATTTAGCGCTCCATGATTTTTTCTTCATGAACAACCCTCATGAACAATCTCATGAAAATAAACCAAGTCCCAAATCAATGGCAGTTAAGGGAGCTTCTCGGGCGGTGCTTGTGGATGCTTATCTAAGAGAATATATGATGAATAATATCATGTCTAGGGAGTATGTTCAGAGCAATTTTGATCGAAAGATATTTCTAGATCCACATTAGGATGTGAAGAAGGAAAAACAGTTGTGTAAGAGGTTACCATTTTATGGATTCCGTCTTAGTGACGACGTCTTGAACCCATAGTAATGTAGGGATAAACCATATTACTAGTTCATATGTACACTAGGTCAGTACCAGTGGAACATGGCTACTGACGGTAATACCAAGAAGGATCATTTACGCATAACAGTGAACTCTCTCTATAACAATTTCAACAATATTTATTGGAGGTCATTATATCCAAAAAAATATCCACTACAATACCAGACATTCTTAAAGACAAGGTTAGGGAATCTAGAAAAAGGATGTAATGATGATTCAGAACTATGTTTAGGAGGAAACTTTACAGAGGAATGGGCCTGGGCCAACTTTGTTTACGCATCCAGTGAAGAATTTGGAGTTGAGTTGAGGCAATTAGGCGTGTATGAAGTGTCTTGGGATTCCTAATTCCACATTTATCAACCAAAGTACATCATTCCAAACATGCTGATTATATGGTCATCGGGGACCAACACCTTCCATCTACATCATGGGGAGGTCCATATCTGTCTCTTGGATCTCTATCATATTTGTGTAATCCTGATATGAGGGGCTATGAGTGTTGAGATTATTCTAGTGGAGAACTAATGAGAAGATCCCGATTAGATTCCATGACTGGAGAAAAAACATCATGATCTGGTGCTAGATGCATATAAAGACAAGTAGAGGATAAGGGATGTTCACTTTAAGCAGTGGTTCGGTCATTTTTGGAACTTTTCTATAGAGAGGCATACTGAGGGGGAAGAGTTACCAATGAAACTTCCCATGAGGCCTTGCAATTCCCCTTATGGGGCTCAGTGAGGTGGGGAAAGTTCTTATTAGAGGATCCTAGAGGATAGACAATGGAATTTGTGGGGGCAGAACATCAACACCAACCACCAATTGATATTCAGGTTAGACGTGTTCATATCAGTGCTCATTTGAGGGTAGATTCTTCAAGTGATATATTTTCATATGGGTGTATGGCTGAAAAAGTTTACCATGATGGAGATTCTTTCAATGGAGGAATAATTCAACCTTGGGGTCTCGGTGCTGTTGAAAATGTATAAAGTGCTCTGGAATATCCATTAGGGGAAGAATTTGTTGCAAGTGTGTTGGCCGCTCCACTTTCAGTATGGCTAGGTGGCAGCACACAAGGGGGGGCATGAATAATTAATCACATATCCCCTCCCTATATGAACTTTCAACTGAAATTGTGATTTTTGTGGGAATTATCCCATTCAGACTAAACTTGACATTGATACTGAACAATATCTCGAGGGAAAAAAAGTTAAACATCCATCCATTTCCTTTTTTAATGGGAGTATTCATTGATGATGGAACAAGAACCTAAGAGTTGTGTCCAAATATCCAGGCCTTTTAAGGTGAATTGGTGGTGGCGTGGGTGGATTGTGAGCTGATCAGTGAATTGTAAACCCCGCACCGGTTTGTGAGGTAGTTCATTTTTCTATAGAGAATGTCCCTAAAGGTGTTCTTGGTGGTACAACATGAATATCACTCATGCATGATGTGGAAGCATTGGCTGATGTTCCCCTGAGAAGATGAAAATATGTGGAATGACCTACCTCCACCCACCATCGTCTATGGTGTAGTCCAGACATACACAAAGAGCTAGGAGGCTTCCTACCCAGAAGAAACACTAAAACAATAAACCATTTTAGCCGATGAGGAGGTAGCCTCTCTACATCGAGGTTGTGGTTGAACAGTAATGACAATATTTCATAGTGGTATAGTTGATTCAAATCGTGGTGATGGAGCTGCAAAAGTAGATCCAATAGTTCAAAGGGAACCACTTGCCAAAAGAGGAAGAATTATTTAAATATAATGCCTAGTAGTCTCATTTGGGAAGACTCGAGATGAAGGGGGTCCATCAAGAGGGTTTCGGAGAATTCCAACCCAAGATACTGGTAAGTAGCTATGTTTCATGGATATACCTTGGGTGCTATCTACCCTTGGGTTTTTAAAACCTATGAAATCATCAATCAATTCCTTAATCATCACAAAATCTTGGATTACAACAATGAGTTCAGGATGGATCTTCTAGGCACTGGCTATACCGAGACAGGTTTTCTTATATCCTAGATAGAGGGGGAGCGATACGTGTAAGAGCTTGAGGACATAGTTCATTCTCAAGGTATTGAAAACTCAATGATAGATTGGGTAAAATTATTATTACATCTAGCCTCCTCTACACAAATTTCAGTTGGTGAGATGAGTAGGTGCTTTCCCTTTTCCTAAAAATATGGAGACTCCTGGGGGGAAGATGCTGACAATGGGAGCCCTCTGGACTAAGGTGAGGTTGCAACCCTGAAGGATACTTATATAGGATAATTGTTTGAATCTCTTGAATTAATATCTAACCCATTCCCATGTTCCTATTACCTACCTCATGTTTAGTTAGGTTCCTCTACTAAAATATACTTGTGTAGGAGGATATTTCATAAAGGACCCCTATTAATAGGGATGAAGGAACATCAACTAGTGCAGAGGACCAAGCCTTGTAGCCTATTCCTATTGCAGAAACATCCACAATGATAATCTATGTCAAGTAGGGTATGGTGGATACCCCATAATACCTAGAGACATTATTTATATTTGGGGGCCACGTCTCAACATTTATAAAATAAAAACCTGGGAGCATGAATAAACATCGCTTGATATTTGTGAGTATCCTTATTCACAAAGTCATACATATTGTTTACTCAACTAGATTGACTCACATGATTTCTTTCTAAATAGTCCTTATAGTAGTGGGTGCTATTCTAGTGAGGATGGTCATAGGACCCATGTCTCCCTTCCTGATAGGGGTGCAAGTCTGTATGGAGCCAGGTGTCCAAGTTGACTAGGCCACAGCTTCTAGAGAACAATCAATCATGATTTCGGGTGATTCTACTACATATGATAATGGGTACAACCATATCGAATTTGGATCAAGTAATTCAGATCAACCTCGTGGTATGGATCCCAATCCAGCAGAAATTATTCTATAAGATGATCCCACGATAATTTTTTTTCATATTTAGGGAGTACGAACCTACAAATCTAGAAGAGTTAGATGAGTCTCATTCTATGTTAGTGAAGGACAACCTAGCTACCTGATGCTGATCATGGAAGTTGATCAATAATTTAATCAAAAACCCCCCAAAGTTCAAATGTATGTTATGAATGGGGCACTCAACACCTATTTTCACGATCTCTACACTAGTGGGTTGGATGATCAAGGTCTACACACACTGATCTAAGAATAACTTTCCAAAAAGATACAGGAAAGAAGTCGAAATCTGTATGCTTCCTCATGCTAGTAGAAATCCAACAACATCCGGAAGTTCCAATAGGTCGAATAGAAGATCTAGAATTTGGAAGAATAGATGAATTAGAATTCCTCCTTTGTTATGACTCAATTGGAACTTATCACATGGTTGAGGGTACAAATGGTGGAGGACTAGGAGATGTTAGAGCTGGTGAGCCATCAAGTTCCCAATCTTCAAGGTGAGTAGGCCCAATCGTAGATTAGAGATGATGAGCTTTGTTGTACATCCGATGATGAAGAAGTGGAGACCAGACGATGAAAACGAATCATGGATTTTACACGCTAAAGGGAGATTAAGATTAAGCACCCCCATTGAAGGGCCATATCCTTAAGGGTTGCGTTTTATTGAACTGAAAAAACATTCTATGGTCACTTTTGACACAACTGTGTGCATGAACTCATATGTTTTTATTTAATTATTACATCTCAATCATATCTATGAACCAACTAATGACCAATCCCTAAGCTCATGAGGGTCAGGCCCAGTGTGAGAACTACGATATGACCACATAATTATTCACTTTGTATGGGAGTTTCAAATAATAATCAAATATTCTGGGTCTTCTATTATTGACAAACCACTAAGAGCATTTGGGATGAAAGAGGCTATGACTGGAGAACATGTCTCTATGAACGACCAAATTTTTTTTCCAATGTGTGGTATCACACAAATGGGATAAGACTAGGGGAATTAGAATCTATCTGAACACAGGGAAGTGAGGCATGCGAATCATGATACCTAGAATTTGGAACCCAATTAGTGTAGTGTAAGGATATATGATAACTGCTGACCATGTTGAAGAACAAAGGATCCATATTTCTTAGCCGGAATGAGGACAAACAAATGAGGGTCTGGAGTTGAACATTTTTGAAACACGATACCTATCACAAAATGTTGTCATAAGTCTTCTGGGGCATTGGATAAGAATGGAAGGTGAGCCTTGTACCCAGGATCTATACCATTAGGGGGTCCCTTCAGACATGAAATAGGATGAGGATCCGAGTAAAGGGTCATGAAAAGTGTGGAAATAGAGTGATGAAATGTTCAAAAGGTCTCCAACACTCTTGGGGTAATGAAACCATTACTTATGAGACACTGTGGTGGGAACATTGGTTTGAAAAAAGATCAAAACTACTTTACAGGGGAGCATCATCTCAAGTGATGAGTGAAAGATGATGATGTGAACAATGTGGAAGATAACTAGCACTATGGAGAGGACATATTAGGTGAGGCCTAGGATGATTTGCAGTTTCACATCATGAAAATCAGGATGATGAACATGTAATTTAATGTCATATGATTATGATTATGTGTGTTATAGTATAACTACATTTGATCAGTACATGTCCTGTAGTTTAAGATCATGGGATTGGGACGTTGCACATATTTTAAGGTCATACTACCTAGACCTTGACCTACAATTTAAAGTCATTTTGTACAGACCAAAAGGCATATTCATTGAATGTTCACATGGAATAGCATAGATGAAATTGACATGAATGAAGGCCAAGGAGACCCACTTTCATACTAAATACCCATGTGAGGCTCCTAGTTTAAGGTCAAAGAGTTTGGAATATGATCAAGTCCAAGGGGCAAAAGGTTTAAAGAGTTTAGCGGCTAGGCCCAATGGAAACATATTTTGGCATTAGTATGTATCACGTAATATTGGGAATCAATCCTTACATAGTTCTTGAGAATATGAATAGTTTAAATTCATATGATCTTAGACTTTAACAGGTTGAAAGGGCTTTGAGGTGGATATGTATGGTGTGGTGGTGTGGGAAACCCACTATAAATGAGGACCAAGGAGGAATACATAACACCATATGACATCTTCCTAAGAGTACCATTGGGAGGATATTAGTTTTTGGTCATAGATATTTGATCCATGAGATTGTTCATCCATTACATATGTGTAGAAACCCTACCAAGACTCCTGATCCATGTGAACCATGCTCAGTGTGGGAACTAAGGAATGGAGGGGATTTTCACAATACACAAAAGAGCATGGTATGGGAATGAATGGGTCGGGTTAAGGATGTCCCAAAGATGCTGACACGCTTACTCAACATGATGAGGTGCATGAAGAGGAAAAATCAATGGTGTTGGAGTTCCACAAGGACACGGGGAGGTGGAAAATGTGAATCATAGTGTCTGATATCTGAGACATGATTAAGGTGGTGTGACGGTGGAGCACTGTCGCTGACCATTTTCAATGATACAACATCCATATTGTGTTTCATGGAATGGAAAAAAAACAAATGAGGGTTGGCCACTGACCATGTTTGAAACATGATACATATCTCAAAATGCCAGTGAAAGCCTTCTAGGGTGTTCGCCCGGGATGGTAGGTGAGCCATGTGGTCAGGCATCATGCCATTACGGGGTCCCTTAAGATAAGGAAGATAATGGAGACCCAAATAAAGGGACACATGAAACATGGATATGGAATGAGAGAATGTCCATGTAGAATCTAACAATCTAGGATCTATGCCATAGTGAATCTGAGCATGTTAATGGGGGCATATTAGGTAGTGGTATTCAAGCACCTTTCTTCAGAAGAGAGAGGTTCTGAAGTGACCCTTGTATATGACATGGTAGTGGACTAACTCAAAAATCATAGGATTATGAAGATGGGTAAAAATATTAATGAAACTATGGTTGAGCCCCCAGATAAAGTGTTTGGGTGTCGCTATGAATCTCATAGTGATGGGAATCAAGTCGTACATAGTTCTTGAATGTCATGAAATTTAAAATCATGTGGTAATGATATGAAGGGGGAGTACCTCCAAAGGAATACATATGAAATAGAAACTATAACCCGATGTGAATGAGGATTATGGAATTGCATTCTACACCATGTGTTTCTATGGAAGACCTATGGTTGGACCTAAAGAAAAAGTGCATGGGTGCTCCTACATATCCCATAAGTATGAGAATCAAGAGACACGTAGTTCTGAGATACTACTGAAGAGGCCAAATGTTACCCCACATTTTCTCTATGAGACATTTAAGGTGGTCCCTAAAGACATCGGTATGGAATGAACAGAAGCAACATCCGAAGTTGGTGGGAGAAGGAGGCAGGTGTTCCTTGGATGAGGCCAAAGATTTAATGAAGGAATGGGAAGTGAATTTTCAGCTGGGCCCAAAGGCAAAATGCCTGAGAGACACTACATATCCTATAAGTATGGGAATCAATCCACAAATTGTTTTGGAATGAAATATCCCCATGTAGGTCTGGTCCATACACATAGAGTGAGAGGGTATATATATTTTTGTTTTTCTCATGAGTTATGTTGTTTTTTTGTCAGAAAAAACCAAGATGAAACTCATGTTTTCTCTACGTATCCCACAATGATGGGAATCAATCTATACATTGTTCTGGAAGGATGGCATGGTGGATGACAAGTTTCAAAGGAGATGACCTCTCAGGTGAGAACACCACAACACTATGTTATTTATCTTCTTGTGGCTAGGATGATTGTGCCTCAGTTTAAGGTCTTGTGACAAGACTGGTCAATGTAGTTTAACATCATGTGGTGAGGACACTGGTGGGAGAGGAATTTAAAAGGGATGTTTGGCATAGAAAAATAACTCGATGTGAATGAGCACCAAGGAGGCCTGCATCACAACATACACTAGAAAGAGAGGACTGAGGCCAAAGAGCCAAGAGGTGAGATCTATGTTTAGGCCCAAGGATGAGATATCTAGGAATTTCTATATATCCCATAATGATGGGAATCAACCCATACATTATTATTAATCATAGAAAATAAAGGGACCCATTATAGAGGTGATTCCTTCTCGGACAAGAACATCATGATGGTGCTATATAGTTTAGAGTTACACAGGTTGGACTATATGGTTCATAGTTTATGTTCATAGAATTCGGACCATGGAGTTGTGAAGCATACCTATGTGGGTATAAAACCATACCAAAAACTCCCAAACCCACATAAATCATTATTGGTGTTGGAAACATGGAGTAATTTTAGGCTTTTCTCATCACATATAATTTCATATCAAGGGTAAGGAAATTAAAAATGGGAGAGTCCCAACGATATTGACCTTCCCACTCAACACATGAAAATTCATGGTGGGGAAATACTGAGGCTATTGGAATTCCACCAGAACTTTGGGAAGTGGAGGATGTGAATTATGGAAATCGATATATGGAATGCGATGATGGTGGTGTGATGATGGAGGATAAATTGTGACCATGTTTGATGACACATCATCCATATCGTGTTACCTAGGACAGGGGTATAAAAATGAGGGTCAACCACTGACCATGTTCGAAATGCAAGACATGTCTCAAATTTTCATCATAAGGTTTCCCAAGCATTTCCCCAGGATGGAAGGTGGTCCATGTGGCCAGACACCATATCATTAGGGGATCCATTTTTATGTGGAAGAAAATGGGGTCCCAGATAAGGAGAGTCATGAAGCCTAGAAATTGATTGAGAGGTTGTCCCTATAGAATCCACCTCTCTATGTCTCTTTCCCATGCACATAAGAGTGCGAGGATTTGACTAGACATGGGGTAAAACACCCTGATATTACAAATTATTTTAGGTTATATTACATGGACCAAGGGCTCTTATTTTAAGGTTAGAGAGTTTGGACTATAAGGATGACAATTCAAAATAAGAAATATGTGGTGTGGTGTCATGAAGATACCCAATGTGAATGAGGACCAGAGAGGCTTGTACTACATCACACATTCCCAAGAAGACCTTGCACATAGTTTAAAGTTATAATCATTGGACTATTGGGTGATTCTCTAACAGATCTCCAATGGATATACAATGAATTTCTAGGTGATGAACCCAAATTGAAAAAGGACCAAGGAGGCCTCTCACCATACCACATATTTCTAAGGAGGAATGAAAATAATTTATAGTCAAGATTCTTAGTCTTGAACTCCATGTTTAGGGTCGTAGAGTTTGGTCCATAGAAGAGGCCAAAGGGCCAAAAAGGATGAAGTACCTGGGGCTGGACCCTAAGGTAAAATGTTTGGGCAATTTTATGTCTTCAATAAGGATGGGAATCAAGCCATATGTAGTTATTGAATGTTTTTAATTTTAATTTCATGTGGGAAATACACAGAGTGAACTTCATTTTAAGGTCATGCAGAAAAGACCATCAATGTTGTACGGTTTAATGTCTTACAGATGGGACAAATATGGTTCTTTGTTTAAGGCCATATAATTCAGACCATTAGATCCTAATTTAAGGTATAAGATTTTGGACTAATGAGATGGGTGTCTCAGATGGACATGTGTGGCATGGATGAGTGAAAAAACCAATGTGAATGAGGAACATGGAGGCCCAATGCCACACAACACATCCCTGAATGGTTGATGAACCTGGGGTTAGGCTCGAATACAAAATGTTTGGGCATCTCTATGTATCCTATAAAGATGTGAAACAAGTAATAAACAATTCTTGAATGTCGTGGATTTTAATTTTATGTTGTAAGGATGTGAAGAATTTTCATTTTAAGGTCATTCATAATGGACCATCAACACTATGCAGTTTAACATCATTCATCTAGGATGATGGTACTGGGGAATTTTATGTCATGAAGCTTGAATGGGGAAGCAGTTTAATGTTTGTGGAATGAGTTCCCATGCATTTTAATGTCATGTAGTGTGGACGTTGCAACACCGTTTAACACTGTGTTCCCCTGATGGAACTTCTTGAGGAACTTTTCATTGGTCATTGGAGTGATGCACTCTCCATCTATGGTGATCAAAGAGTATGAACCATAGGGGTAAATATTATGATTGATGTAAGGTCCTACCCATTTTGTCTCTAGCTTTGGTAGATTCCTTCCAGGTATCATTGGTGCCCTCAGAGCCATCACTATGTCACCTTAAAGGAAGTAGTGGAGAAGAAAGTTCTTGTTGAAAGCTCAAGCTATCATGTTCTTGTTCCACTCTAGATTATGCAAGTCCTAGAGCATGTTATATTTTAGGGCTTCCAGTTCATCCAAATTGACTACTACTATTATTTTTGATGTCTTCTGGTCATATAAAACTATGGGATGTGAGGGTAACTAAATCTTGATGGGTAGGAATACCTCTTTTTCATACACCACAGAATATGGGGTCTCCTGGGTGGAATTATAAGTTGTCTTTATATAAGCCCAGAGTGCGTTGGGGATCTTTTCCAAATAACTTTTCTTGTTCTGACAAACCATCTTATGTAGACTTTGGGAGAGGGTATTTTTGAATGACCTGATCTGTCCATTTTATGGTGAATGATAGTGAGGATTATGGTTGGAACAGATATTGTATTTGGCACCCAATTTCTCCAGCTCAACTGTGTAGAAGTTGGTGTTGTTATCAGCGAGAAAATCCTGAGGGACTCAAAAATAGATGGATAATGCTGGAGATCACAAAATCAATGATATAACATGACTTGATGTCTTTGAGAGGAATCCCCTCTTCCCATTTGGAAAATAAATCTTTCAATGGTTAGAATGAACCTTCACTAGTGATCAGTAAATGGTAGAAATTGTCCCCTGACATTGAGTCCACTGACCAAAAAGGACCAAGAGTACTTGGTAGTATGGAGGGGCTCTGGCAGTCGATGTGTGATGTTTTCATAGATCTAACATGCATGGAACCTCTTGGAGAATTCAATACAATCATGGAATATGGTGGGCCCAATTTTTCCCAAACACCAAATCTAGTGATAGATTTTCAACACTTGATGAGATCTATAGGAAACGGCATGAAATTCCTGTATAACCTGGGGAATCTCATCTATATGAATGTAATAGAGAATAATTTCATCAAACCCACATTTTTGGGTGTTTTATCAAGGATGGGTCCACTCTAGATAACAAACTGCACTACACGCTGATTAATTCATTCTTATTTAGATCTGTCTGGTGGGAGATTTCTGTGTTGTAGATACTTGAGGAATGTAATTGTCCAATCTGAGATCTATTCATCCACAATAATCAGATCTAGAGGATCTGATGTGGAAGCATCAGTGGTTAGACGTATTATCCCAAGATTTTAATAGGAAACATGAAGTGCTTAAATGAACTATTGAGTATGATGTGAAATTTAGAACCATGCTGTTAAACTTATGTTTTCCACTTCTATGTTTTGAATTCCGAAAATCTGACATACACGGTTGTGATCAGCAAGATGTTTGGAGTCCAATGGGAAAAACTAAATTTTTAGTGAATAGTAACCTACGCTTATGAATAGTCACCTACCCTTATGAATAGTAATATGATTCTTATGAATATAAAATTGTACAAAATATGTGTAACCTTTACCATTAATAATTAAATAAAATTTACGTATCTTAGAAAGTGACAATTTGACCATAGTAAAAGTATTGGATTTTTTGTAAGTTATAAATAAATAATTATAATTAATTGATTAATTTAAATGGAAATTTATTTTTTAAAAATGTGTTCATAAATTACAAAGTCTATTTCTTATAGTTTTAAAACAATTTTATAAGACCTTATGTAATTTTTTAAAGCATTATAAAATCAGTTTTAATTTTAAAAACTGTATTTTTCAAGTAAATTATGATTTTAATTAAAAATTAAATTAATAATATTAAGAAATTTATTTTTGAAAAATGAGCTTCCTTTTTTGATTCTAAATATTAAAAAATGGTTGGGGTGAATTTTTTGTATTTTTCTCAAATACTTGAATTTTTATGAATAGTGAAATACCGTAATCTACAAATTAAGATAAATAAGCTAATTATAGAGTCATTCATGATTTTATACTAATGTAAGCCCAATTAGTTAGAGAATATATGATACCATTACTATTCTCGGTCATGGAAGACTCACTATTCCTTGTCTTGTGGGGAAATAATAAATTAATGAATTTTATATTGAGAAATCCCCTCTCCCCTCCAATATAAATACTACCCTTCACACCCTCTTTTCCTCACACCTCTCAAGCATCAAGACTTATCTAAAATATACCCAAGAATCTTCCATATCCCCTCCACCACGTCCAAGATCTTTTGGTCTCATCAAAATACCAATCCTAGGTCCCTTAAGGAGGATCTCAAGAGGAAGATTCAAGAGGTAATTTCTCTCCCTCTTTTCCTTTAATTTCCTTTCAATTTCAAGTTTTTTTCTTACTATCTCCCCACCTATCTTCATCCACATGGTATGGTAACTCCCATAACATAAATATAATTTAATGTTATGATAATAATGGTATATTATACCATCCAACACCATTATCATCTTCCTTTTTTATTAAAGAGAACGTTGTTCATGAGATGTTAATTTATCACCTTCAAGAAGGACATATTTTCAATTTCATTTAAAGCTTTCAGATACTATTATGAAACCATTTGTAATTGTGAAACATATTATATTGTATGTATTATATCATATTTCATGTTCTGGAACTAACTTAGGTACATATTACTAAATGATTAAACAAAACACGTTCAGTGTGGTCATAAAACCGCCTAAATTAACCCAAACAATCATAATTTAATTCCTGTCTAATGATTCATCCACATGGTATATAATAACATTTATTATAAGATAATTTAAACTTCTGTAATATCAGTTATAACATGAAATATTATTTATTTATGTTTACCCATTTTCTACACGAAATTCCATTTATGAATACATGTGAACCGCTCAATAAAACCATAAAAATGAACATTCCCAAACAATGGTTTTAAACTCTATAACTCATACAAAGGCCCATAAAATAACATAATGAAACCATATGAACCATATTAATGTACAAAAGGTTTTGTAATTGTAAATTAATGAATCTAATGTGGTTATAAAGGAAATTAAAGTGAAGAAAGTGTTCTGATACAAGGTAAGGGGAAAATCTCAACCCCAACTTTCTTTCTTCGCATTCTCCCTCTTTCACTGGATTTTTGGTATGGTCACTACATAAAAATAATTTGGTCAAAATTATCTTAACTTTTATGGGATATAAAATTTTTCTATGGAAATTTATGTCAATGAAATTTTTTCCAAAAGAACTCTTCTTTCAAAAACACACCTTTTATTTCTCACTCAACAATGATGGCTATCATTCAAGTATGTTATTCCCACTTAATTTTGTGAGCCCAATGTTTATGAATGTGTACTTATGAGATTAAACCCATTCGTTTACAAGGTTTATTTATTTTCATTTTTGATATATGTTCATTGTGGTATGCATGAAGAAATATAATGTTATGATGGGACGGGTGCGCCCGAAATTATATAGCGTAACATGAATGTTTCAATGTGACAAATGTGCCCAGAATTATACAGTGCTCTAATGAATTGGTTAAAGTTATGAACATCATGAGATAATGTGAAATGATGTGTTAACATGATTCTAGCTTCGTTCACAATTATGTGTGGTAGTTAACCACTAAGACATGATGTTTCATTTTTTATGCATTGCCACATTTCAGGTCTTTTTTTAATGATTCCTCTCATGTTCATGATCTTTTTCCTATGTTATGATTATTCTCACCCCACGGTATATTTTTCTTATATATCCTCTTATTGGGCTTTTATTTCGCCCCTTTTTTATGTATATCATCAGGTGATTATGTGTACTAAAGAGTTTTCAAGGGAGAATAAGAAGCTAGAGAAGAAAGAATTAAATAAATGTAAATGTTAATATATGGCTTGTCTAATCCTCTAGAACCTAGACTGTAAAAGGTCATAAAATGTATAATGTACTTTTTATTTCTTTATTATCCTTTATAAAAAAAATACATAGCATGTTTTAGTGCTGAATCCGGAAGTGCGGGTTCAGGGCTTTATAATTGGTATCAGAGGAACGGTCTAGACAACATTGGATATTAGATTTTTTCATTTTAAAATTAACTTTTAAACTTATGGTTAATTAGTTATAGAAAAGAAAATAGTTTTTCATAATTATCAATATTTAAATTCATAATTATATGTATAATGGTTGAATTGTGAGGGCGTAATTCATTTAAGGGGGGAAGAATGTAACATCCCAAGATTTTAATAGAATACACTATGTGATTAAATGAACTACTGAGTACTCTGTAAAATTTATAACCAAGCTGTTAAACTTAAGTTTGTCACTTCTATGTTTTGAACTTCAAAAATCTGACATACACGGTTCTGATCAATAAGATGTTTGGAGTTTGATAGGGAAAAATTAATTTTTGGTGATAAGTAACCTACCCTTGTGAATAGTAACCTACCCTTATGAATTGTAATATGACCCTTATGAACAGTAAATTTTCCAAAATAAGAGTAACCTTACCCATGAATAATTAAATAAAATTGAGGCATCTTAGAAAGTGACAATTTGGCCATAGTAAAAGTATTGAAATTATTGTAAGCCATAAATACTTAATTATAATTAATTAATTAATTTCAAAGAAAAATAATTTACATAAAATGTGTTCATAAATTAAAACATCACTGTCTTATTGTTTTATGATGATTTTATAAGACCTTACGTAATTTTTGAAAGCATTATAAAATTAGTTTTAATTTTAAAAACTCTATTTTTGAGGAAATTATGTTTTTAATTGAAAATTAAATTAATCATATTTAAAAAATTATTTTTGAAAAATTTAATTCATTTTTGGTTTCTATAGGTCAAAAATTATTGGGGTGAATTTTTGGGATTTTCTGAAATAATTGAATTTTTGACGAATAGTGAAATACCATAATTTAGAAAATAAGCTAAATAATATAGTTATAGAATTATGCATGATGTTCTGTTGATGAAAGACAAATTGGATTGGGTTCACATTATAAAATTACTATTCTTGGTTATAGAGGACTCACTATTCCTTGTCTTTTGGGTAAATAATAAATTAATGAATTTTATATTGAGAAATCCCCTCTCCCCTCCAATATAAATACCACCCTTCACACCCTCATTTCCTCACACCTCTAAAGCTTCAAGACTTGACTAAACACTGCCCAAGAATCTTCCCTAGCCCATCCCCCATGTCCAACAGCTTCTTTTCTCATCAAAAGACCAAGCCTAGGTCCCTTAATGAGGATCCCAATTGGAGGATTCCATAGGTAATTTCCCTCCCTCTTTTCCATTAATTTTTTTTTCAATTTCATGTTTTTCTTATTCCCTCCCCAAATATATTTATACACATGGTATGGTAACTCAAATATAATAAATATACTATAATTTTATGGTAGTAATTGTATATTATACCATCCAACCCCCTTCTCCTCTTCATTTGTTTTATAAAATAGAACATTGTTCATGAGGTGTTAATTTATCACCTTCAAGAACGACATGTTTTCAATTTTCCTTAATGCATTCAGATCTAGTAATGAAACCATTTTTACAGTTGAAACATATTATATTATATTAATTATATCCTATTTAATGTTATGGAACTAAATTAGGTACATATTACTAAATGATTAAACAAAACAAGTTCATTGTGGTTAAAAAACCAACCAAATTAACCCAAAAAATCACCATTTAATTCTTGTATAATGATTCATCCAAATGGTATATAATATAATTCATTATTAGATCCTTTAAACTTATGTAATATCATTAATAACATGAAATATAAGTTCTATAAGTTTACCCATGTTATACACAAACTTCCATTTATGAATACATTCGAACCGCTCAAGAAAACCATAAAAACGAACATTCTAGAACAACGTTTTTAACCTTAATAAATCATCCAATGGCCCATAAAATCACTTAATGAATCCATAATGAACCATATTCATGTAAATGATTTTCTGTAATTGTAAATTAATGATTATAATGTTGTTATAAAGGATTTCAATGTTTAGAAAGCGTTCAGATACATGGTAAGGGGAAAATCTTGAACCCAACTTTCTTTCTTCGGGTTCTCCCTCTTTCACTCCATTTTTTGTATGGTCACTCCATAAAAATCCATTTTTCGTCATTATATTACCTTTTATAGGATATAAATTATTGATACTGATTTTTATATCAAACAAATTTTTTCCAAAATAACTCTTCTTTTAACAACACACCTTTTACTTCTCACTCAATGTTGAGGCTATTGTATCAAGTATGTTATTCACACTTAATATTGGGAACCCAATGTTTATGAATATGTTCTTATGAGATGAAATCCATTCCATTACATGGGTTTGTTATCTTCATTTTTTATATATTTTCATTATGGCATGCATGATAAATGTTAATGTTATGATGTGACGAGTCTGTCCAGAATTATATAGAGCAATATAAATGTTTCAATGTGACGAGTGCGCCCAGAATTATATAAATCTTCAATGCATTGGTTAAAATGATGAATCACATGAGTTTATTTGAAATTATGTGTGAACAATATTCTAAATTTGTTCACATGTACGTTTTGTAGTTAACCTCTAGGACATGATGTTTCATTTTTTATGCATTGCCACATTTCAAGTCGTTTATTAATGATTCCTCTCATGTCCATGATATTTTACCTATGTTAGGATTATGCTCACCCCATGCTATATTGTTCTTATCTATCCTCTTACAAGGATTTTACATCACCCCTTTTTTATGTATATCTTCAGGTGATTATGTGTACTAAAGAGTTTTAAAGGGACAATAAGAAGCTAAAGAAGAAGGAATTAAATAAATGTAAATGTTTTGTGTTGTAATTTTTTTTTATGGTTTGTCTAATCCTCCAGAACTTAGACTGGAAAAGGTCCAAAACTGTATAATGTGTAGTGTATTTTTCTATTATCCTTGATACAGGAACAAAATAAATATCATGTTTTAGTACTGAATCTGAAGTGTGGGTTCATGGAATTACATAAGATGTCTTACTCGCTAGTTGTCATCATCATTTGGATTGATGTGAGTAATGACCATTCTATGTGCCCCATGGATAAAAATATCAACCTGTTCAATCATTGCAAGAGATGTGGCTAAACTATCCAAAGTATTAGCTCAAATATTCTATGACTAATGGACATGATTGACCTCTGGCGGAGAATAAAACTAGGCCATCGGCTGGTGAGTCTTCTCTAATAGGGGTATGAGCTCAAGATTTCTAGTCACATAGTAATTTTTGATCTCCTGGATGAATAAATCAGATTCCCCCATCATATGTATGTGGTGAACTTCAATCTTGAGAATGATTTCAAAAAAAGTATTGAGATTCTGATACTCTACCTCATTATTAGTGTAGCCTTCTGACAACAAGAATGAATTGGGTAAGATAGCCTATATAGGTGGGATGAAGACGATTCCTATACCTACTATATTGCATCTAGGATCATTGATACATATATCGATTGGACATCAGCAGGCACCATGGAAATGATTCTACCAATATTGAATAGTCTGATCTACTAATAGGATGACATCATCTAGAAAATAAAGATCTAGGGACTGCTATGTGGGGGCTAGATGGTCGACTAGAAAGTATGATTAGGTCTGAACTTTGATAGCATTCTGTGGGATAAACCTGATGTCGAACTACTAAAGGATCACTTCCCAATGAGTTAAATTCCATTTCAATATAGGGTGGTTTAGGATATACATAAATGGATCCATGCGGGACACCGAATCTATCTCATGGTGTTACAAATAGTGTCACAACTTCTGCATTGAAAAAATCAGCATGAGGTAGCTTTTCATGATATGGGAGTATCTGGACTCTGTGTAATGAAGAATAAAACTAAGATAGTATAAATTGTTCTATATCCATTCATTATTCTTATGGGAAATAAGGTAAATGAGGCATCATTCCAAGGAGGTCACATAGAGGACCAGTAGATTTTTGGAGATAGGTGGCATCAGAACTGGAGGATGTAGAATATACTGGTTGATCTCTTCGAGTGCATCCTAACACTCTACATCCCACTGGTATTTGGTACATTTATTTATGATTCTGGAAAAGGTATTACACTTTTTAGCTAGGTTTTCAATGAATCCGATTATATAGGCTAAGTGTCCTTGAAATCCCCAGAGCTCCATGAGGTTTCTCATAGGAAGAATATGACTGATGTTCTTGATCTTTTTTGGGTAAATATCAATTCCTCTATATCTAATGATAAATTCAAGAAAATTCCCATAGGTAACCCTAAAATCACACTTCATGGAGTTCACTTTATGATGGTTGGAGTGGAGTAAGATGAACACTTTTTCAAGATCTCTGAGATGGTCCAGGTGCTTGTGGGAGTTGACCAACAAATCAGCCACATAAGGTTCCACTAGAATACTAAGTATTAGTTTGAATATGCAGTACATGGTATGTTGAGAGGTGGATCTTTCATTCTTAAAACCAAAGGGAATTAACTGATAAAAAAGGTCCCTTGAGGCAGTCATAAGGCGGTGGAGTCTTTATATTTTTGGGCCATGTGAATCTAATTATACCTGGAATACCCATCCATGATGGAGAGATCATTTAACCTATCAGTTTCATCAATCAATATATCTATCATAGGAATGGGGAAATAATATTTCAGAGAAGGATGGTTGAGATTTCAGAAGTCGATGAAAAATCCAATTTTTTCATTCTTTTTCCTAACAGGAATGGTGTTGGTTAACCATTGGGGGTATTGGACTTCATTGATGAATTTTTATTTGATGAACTTATTATCTTCAACCTTGACCATGTAACTATTTGAGTGGTGTATCTTTCTAGAACGTTTTTTGAACCCTTGATGACTTTTCGGGTGCCCAAGTAAATGGAAGGTGACCTAAGGGTCTAGTCCTAGAATATCATCATATATCTAGGACAATACATCATGAAGTTACTTTAGGAAATCCACATACTACTGATGTTCCTCCATAAACATATGTTTTCTGATAAGTGTTGTCCTTGGGTCCACCTTAGTACTAAGATTCACCTGTACCAACTCATCAACTGTGGTGGAGACACATTTTTTAAATGAGGGAGGAGTATCCTCCAAGTATTCTTCACTATATGAGATAGAGTAATCAATGGAAGGAGGTGTTTCATTAAAGATGAATGATCCAAGGGGAACATTGGTGCCCACTTGGGAGAATATGGAATCTTTACTGGGAGATTCCTATAATGCTGAAACCATGGAAACAAAGGTTGTCCACCTGATTCCATCAGGACTTCGACTAAGAGATCCATGCATGATGATGTCAAAGAAATGGTGGTAGTTTGGTTTGTTTCATTCCAATCCAACTCAGTTTAAAATCAGTTTTGGTGAATAGATATAGCCATAGGGAGAATATCTTAGTAATTAATAGGGGTAGGGGGTTCTAGTATCACCTAGGCCTAATCTGTGTAAGAGTATAAGGTGATCTTTTAATGCTCCTTGTACATAGGAATGATTCTTCCCTTATCTCATAAATGATGAAGCAATGTCCCAAGTCTATGGTTTTATCCACCATCTGATTAATCTAGAGGATGATGGAATCTTCGAAGTCTGTTCATGGGTCGATCATAGCAGTAGTGTTCTTAATCTAATTGGTTTGAACTCACTTATCCTCTATCTTATAATATTCCTCATCCATATATTGGGATTCACAATATGAAAAGGGAGATGCATCACCTTGTATCATGCCCAATTGACTGTTGAGGGAGTACTTGAGGCATTCGTGATATAAGGAGGGAAATACTAGAAGCAAATGGAGCCATGGTATACCCATCAGTGCATTGTAGGCGGTATCCTGTGAGACATCCATGAACTCAGTGTTAGAAACTAGGCCACTGAACTAGGACTTCATTAGGATATTTCAACATGGTATCTGATCGATCCTTCCATAACCCTAAATCTTCAGGTTATAGGGATTTAGACCTACTTCAGTCAGTCCTAACATGTAGAGTATTGAGGTCAGGATGATATTGATCCCAGAACCTGTGTTGATGAGACAGTGGAATACTTATATACCATTGAACTAGCTAGTGATGTACATTGGATGGATATGTCCCTATACAGGGGATCCTTATTCTTCTCCTGAGAACAAAATATTGGATTATAATTCTTCTTGATCGACTTCATCATTATGAAAGGCTTCTGCGGCCGCTACCTCTGTTTGGAATTACATGGGTCTTTTCACGCCCTCTTTGAGGTATTTATGCATATATTATGATAGGAGGAGGACCTCAAGAATTAATATCTTTGAATTAATACATTCAATATTCTTAATCACATCATACTTCATTTTTAGTTGCTCATTTAAGGAAGAAAGAGGTATGATGGGGGTTACTAGCCGAACAGGTAGATTCTGGCTGGTGTTGGGGATGTCTCATTTCTCACTTTCCAAACCACACAAAATTACATCCAAATGACTATTGTATGACCAATTTATGGCCATAGATGGAATCATATCATCATGAAATGGTCGTGGCACCTCTTCCAGGTCGAGTAGCATGAATGGAGGTGGCAGTGAATCTAAAGAGATGGGAGGAGAGGATTTTACATGTTAAGATCTATATTGAGTCTATTTTCTGGTCTCGGTAGAAAGCACAGATTGTCTAGAAGTGTTGTATTGATAATTCCAACAATTTACATATCCACATCATTGTCGATGGTGGCATCAATTTAGAACACTATGAGGACCTTACTGACACTCCTTGTGACTGACAACCAGCTAAGGGTCCACAAGTTTGACGATATTTACCAAGGAATACTCATGGTGATCATACAAGGAATCCTTAAACAATGGGATATCTCTAAGGGAGATTCCTATCTATGGGGGAATGAAGTCATCAAGAGTGTGAGATGGTTTTAGTCCTGGCGGAGGGGCTTTCCTTTACCTTAATTCATTAGTGCCTGCTCTTCTGAGAAGTAGAAGGATGATATGTGGATATAGGAGCAGCATCTGGAGGATATGTGGTGGTTTTAGGAGTTTCAAGATAAATCAAATGGTCATGAATGATACCATGAGTTTGAGTGACTGCTCTTAGGTATAACCAAATGGCATACTTCAGAGACACATGACTAGATACTTGTTTCCATTCACCATTTCTATCTCTGTCAGGAACTATTGAGAGACATAGCACCTGTGTCAGGGCATGACCCAATCTCACATAATTGTTGTCAACCATATATGAGAAACAGTCCTTGAACACATAGAGTAACTTGATGTCATGTCTAAGGATTTTTGGATTTGGGCATTATTCAGGTCAATCATTGAGATCAGCCTCCTAGGGTTTTCTGTAATTTAGAATCTTCATAATACCTTGATCCAAAGTTCTTCTGAAATAAATAGAAACCTGATCTTTATCATATAATTAGATCTGGTTTCTCCTATCCTATAAAGGATCTCTGTGTTCCTAAACATGATGAGCATCTAAAGCGTAGAAAGGGGCTAGAGCCTGATTGTCTCTCCTAGGCGGCATTTCTTGATGAGGCGGTGTCGACCGATTTTTTAGCGGGCGATTCTGAGCCTGAGGCTGGGCCAGAAGTTTTCTCCCTTGGTGGTTCTATAGATTAAGCTCTACTGGTAACAATTATAGAAGCATGGGGGCCTCTACCTATGTGATATAAGAAGTATTATCCATGGTGGGTCTTCTTGTGGGAAGTATAAGAGGCATCAGTTGTACTTGTTGGGCATGCTTCAAGGATTCCTCTAGGTGCTAATCATTTTCAAAGAAGTTTCGGAATCCACCTCATAAATCATGAGTGATGAAGTATGGAACCAATTCAGTCTTCAAATACCTTACGCACATCTATAGTAGTTCTTCTTGACATAGTGGTGTGTTGAAAGAATTTGTGAGGCCCTTCCACCTGACAAAGAATTCGGGGACTCACTCATATTGTTGTTATTTTCACATGATGAGGTTGGCAATACTCTTCTTGCATGTCATACATCTAAATAGTTAAAGAAACTATCTTCAATGATCTTCCCAACTAGTAGTTGACCAAATGAGTAACTAGTTGTACCAAACAAACTTATGTCCTACCAATATCTGTATGAAGCATTAGATATTCGCAGCCTTCGGCTATGCTGGAGTTCCCAGCATCGGTCCATACCTTGAAATAAAGTGGGCTAGAAGCTATAGTGGGTATCCCATTACATTGAAGGGGGAGAAGTTAGGATTCATGAAAATTGGGTGTGCTTGCATTTTATCCACCCTTTCTGAATACGACTTTCAATCATGTGGGGTTTCCTCCTACTTCATCTCAAGGGACTCAAGGCGAGAAATGAGAGTAGATATCACATCATCAAGGAGGAGATCCCTATCTCGGTGAGGATTCCATTCCACTAATACATTTTCATGCTCTTCATCGTGATAGGTAGGCTCAGAACCTCCTGGATCATTGAGTTGAGTGGTTGGTGGAATGAAATATGGATCTATTAGAGGGACAACCTATGTCGGGTATCAAGGAAGGTTCTCACACAGCTCAGGAATATTTGGAGAAGCATTCCGCGGTCTTTTTCCATAGGTTTCTGCCTCTACCATGTCTAGTAATAAGGAATTGTCGAGATCAATAGGAGGAAACCCGTTGAGGACCTGCGGTTTCCCCTACTGCCCTAGTGGAGGGGGGACATGATCGTATTGGGGATCACCATAGTATAAAAACTACTCTATGAGGAACTCAGTGATAAGTTCATCAATAAAACTATTTTGATTTGCAAGATGTTGGAGAAAGGCGGCCATATCAAGGTTGACCTATGTCGTATGCGCTACATCTGATGGGTCAGATGGCTTGTAATTCCTTGTATGACCTTTACCCATATTGGTGTTCTGACCAATGGAAAGTGATGAAGAGGGGTTTCCAAAGGCAAGTAACTGCCTTTGCTAACGACTGTGATCACTTGCGGGGTCCACTAGATCTTGTGTTTCCCTAGGGGGTGGGGCATCTTCTTCAGACCCAGTACTAATTCACCCTTCTAGGTGTATCTCAGGGAAAACCATCTTTACCGTGGATGTACCCCAAGGAATATCCAAAATATAACCAGGTAGGTATGGATACCACACGATGGAACTGGAATTTATAAAATCATACTGCACCCAACCATGGATATGAATGTGTGGGGATGTCACTTCAATAATTCTGTGGAGCATGGTGAATCTCTTAATGCATCGTTACTAAAGGGTCTAGTGATAGCCATATGATTCAGGGTGATGAGCCATAGGAAGCTCTACGAACTCAAACATGTGACACTATTGGTTTATGTTGTCAAATTGCTATTGGATTTTCGTATACGCCGACTGACAGCTCTGGAGGTGAAAATGTGCCACCTAGATGGTCTAGAGGAAGAACATGATCTCATCCTTGGTGAGAGACTCTGGGGTTTCAAAGTATAGAGTATCATTCATCCAGAACATCTCAGACTCCTAATCCATGGAAAGGGTGTCCCATAGGATTATCCGCCCAAAATCAGGATCCATATCTTGGTTTCCCCACTCTTCGATTGAGGCTGGCAAAGGAACTGAAAATGGAAATGACATGGACCATTGCGGTGATGGAATATCTGATGATGAATTTTTTTTCAAGCTCACTAGATTCCACTCACTACCTCACCTCTCAAAGTTTATTCCATCCACATCATCATGTCCCTCTAGGATGGAGTATTTACCACTACTTTATGTGTGAAGGAAGTGCCTGTTGGCAGCGAGTCTGGAAGGTACTCGCCATCTACCATGCCCCATGATAAATCATTATGATCTTATTTTTTGGTAGATAATTAAACAGGATACGATATATATGGATTCAATGAGATACTCTAAAAGTAATCAATATCTTTCACTAATTTCATGTACCTATGAAGGGGCTTGGAAATATGGTGCATCTCACCATTTGGAATGATGAAACTCACACACCGGGTTCCTACCCCTGGCTTTGAGGTAGAGGATCAGGGTGAAGGCTATATCATTGAGTCACGTTCAACTTTAGAATATGATAAATGGAATGTATTGATAATGATATGTCACTTCTCAAAGTTCTTCCTTAGGCAGAAACGATTCTCCCTTCTCCCTCGGGATGGATCCTCAAGTAAGGGTAAATCTTCAGCACAGGGAGGGCCTCAGTGCGGATTGGGTTGGAGAAGGGAGGGCCTCTAATTAAGATATTTGTGACATAATGAGGTCATTAATATCTATTTTTTGATCGGGGAGGACCTATGATTTGGTGATATGAGGTTAAAGGATAACAACAACATATTTCAAATGGAACACAGGGAGGGCCTCCATGTTTGTGAGCTTGAGTATAGGGAAAACTTTCATACCGATTAATGGATGTGTGGGGAGGACCTCTGAGATTTGGAATTCTGGAGTGGGGAGGGCCTCCACTAGAGTGGGTGAGAATATGGGGATGGCCACCATGTTAGCTGCATGTTTCATAGAGAGGACCTCTAAATTGGTTGGTAGTGGGGTCATGAGGAGGTCATTCATACTGATCGAACTGGACATGTGGAGGACCACCATGTTGAGCATCGATGAAGTTGGGAGTACCTCCACTTTGATGGTTTCTAGAGAAGAGAGGACCTCCGATAGAGCTGATGAAAACATGGGGAGGACCTCTATGCTGACGGGTGAATGAGTGAGGAGGACTTTTACCCTAGTTGTTGTTATTGTGGGGAATAACTCCACATGATATGAAAATGACACGAGGAGGACCTTCACGTTGATAATATCAGACATAGAGAGGACCTCCATATCTAGAATCATAGGATTGGGGAGGACCTTCATACTAGATGTCAACCTTCACTTGGAATAATGCTTGTAACATGGGGAAGACATCTATTCTAGGTACGAGAGAAAGGAGGACCTCAACTCTAGTTGGTGATGGTATGGGGAGGACATTTGTACTAGATCTCATTATGATGAGTCAGCCCATGAGTGGTGCAGATTGTTTCAGCGATCAAAATAATTAACCCGAATTACTAGTGTGGTGGATGAGGTCTCAAATCTGATCAGGTGTAATTAGATCCATTATCTATAGTAGTGGGGTCTTATTAGAATACATTGGGGTGGAATATGACACTAAATATATAGAATATGATGCCCCCTGATGGGTTCCTTCCTGATCATTCACCCAACATTGGTGTTATTTTATCCAGACCAGGGCCAGAAGAGCAGGGGTGTAGACTAGTTGTTCTTTGTCCTAAGGTACTGATAGATAGTGAAGTTGATGTGGCCTAGTGGGAGCCCTCCATGGAGGATCCCTAGAAGTCATTGTAGCTAATATGACTCATATATCCCTTACTTCATCATTATAGGGGAGTGAATTAGTGGAACATTCAATGGAGAGGCTCCCGAAGCAGTTGGAAGTTGGAGTGGGGAAAAGTTGCTCCGTACACGAACCTTGGGGGCAGTAGTGATGATGAGTCATAGAAGACTCCAAGTCCTATTGGGCCATATCCCTCATGGGAATGACCAACTCTTACTCATATAATTGTACCAGATCATTGATCACCCTTCTCGGCATGGTGTCCAAGGGAGAGATGGGGTGTGAGAACCCAGTAGTCATAGTCATGGATGAAGTCACAACAGAGGTGGAATCATGTTGGATTGCCTCGTTATTGTTCCTATTACCATTGTGTTGGTGGGTAGGGGTGATTGATTTCATAGGTATTTCATCCAACAAAGTAGGGATATTCTGTTGTTAGTACATACAATATGAAATAAATTTTCCATTCCATAGAATCTTTCTGTCTTCCATGATTAGGGATAGATATCCACACTGACAATACTATACACCGGAATTCCCAATGATTAACTGCCCCAATTTCTAGTGATTTACATGCTAGGAAAACTATTTTCATTATAGGACCTGGTTTCAGATAGCTATATTCAGTAAAATAATTGTCTATTGAGATCTCAAGTGATATTAAACCCACATTGAGGATAATAATTCACATTTGTTTCACCATTTTTGTTTCTAATGCTTTTTATCGGTGGGTTCCGGACTCAAGTATTTTACCATGTGTTGGAATCACATTTATTTCCCCAAAATCCAACTTTCCAATCATAGAATTCTTTCATTACTTATTCAAAGATGTATACTCCATGATCAAAATGGAATGATGGCATGTTGGTATCTCCTTCTATGGATTCCTCCTTGGAATTTATCACATAGTATGGGTCTCCCTTATAGATTAATATGTGGTTTGTAAATCTCATTCCCTATGTCATCTATTTGTGGACATTGATTAATTATGTTTATTCTATATGGAAATTTAAAAGGTTCAAGTCAGGGTGGAAACATTTGGTCACGGAATTAGTCATGTTGGTAATGAATGGCATGTCTCGACACTGGAACCATGGTTACCTGTATTCTTCTTCTTCCAAGGGCTTCCCAAGGATGTATAAACTCGGTGCGTCCCACATCGATCATGGGGTATCTTATTCCAGAAGAATGACTTCGACGGTTTTCCATAGTCATACGATGTTTAACATGTGGTACAGAAAGACTTTAACATCTTATGGGGATAGAGGGTCGTGACTTTAATGTCTTGTGCAGATGGAAGAGACTGATCAGAACAATTGTGAGGTTCGATCATACGGGTATATCCCTAGGAGGGAGCACCTAGAAAGTTTACCAAATCGATGGATCAAAACTCCCTCTGAGGATGGACCCGAGAGTGGTGTGTCCCATAAAGGGAAGGTTTCGCACCATTAAGGTAGATCTGGAAACCACTAAGGGTAGGTCAGGGATGGTGGGCCCCAATGAGGGGGACACCGAGGTTTACCATTTGTGTGGATTGAACCTTGTAGAGGCTTCCTACATACCCTAATTATAACACATGGGTCAAAACCCACATAGTTCTTTGAATGGTGAGGGGATTACACTCTTCGACCACCATTCATAAGTGGATTTCTCTTGGTTGGATTGTGTGGGGCTTATGCACTGAGACTACCCAAATTGATGAATGCCCTGATCCCACTAGGATATGGAATCCCAAATACAAATCGGTATAGGTATGAATGAATTGGTAGAAATGGATATAATGGTTGAGTTGATGATGATGTTGGGATTTAACCCCATAGAGGCTCCCTACATACCCTGTTTAGGATATTGGTATCAAAGTCCATGTAGTTTTAGTATCCCATGAAGTTTAACATCATTTGATTAGGATGAGAGTGAACTGATTTGAAGATAACAGTGTTGGGATTGAACCTCTTGGAGGTTTCCTATGTATCTTAGTTGGTTGGGAATCAAAGTCCACGTAGTTATGAAAGAGGTGTTGGGACCTAGACCTAAAGCGGTGTCCCATGCATGTGGTGTGGGGATTACACATCAAAGCTACCCCGGTGGACCCTGAAGGAGATGTGACCTCTAGGTGGGGCATGACCCTCTTAAGATATAATGGATTCAGGGAAATAATGGGATGGTAATGGGTGATGGTGGATACTGAGACCTAGTAGTTTCTCCCCTGGAATGAGGTCACAAAGGTTTATTAATGGTTGGGATTGAACCTCATGGAGTCTTCCTACATACCTTGTTTAGAATATAGGGATCAAACCCCATGAAGTTTTAAATTCCAGGGCTTACACATTGTTAGAGGCCCCGATGAAGGTGGAAGTTGAGGCTTTCTCAAGTAGAGATGCCTAGGGGGAGGATTTCGGGATCACTACTAACCTATAATCCCATGTGATTCATGCTCAATGTGAGAAATAAGGGGAATCAATAGACAAGATGGTTTCATCGTGAAAGATGAATCATTGAGGGATGGAGAGGGGATTGTGCATAGGAGTTGGCCATAGTGACAATGCTAAAAGGGAGTGGGATAGTGTATTGAGAGTCACATATGCCCATCTCACCACTAGTCTTTACATCCGAAGGGGGAATGGAGGAGTAGGGGTGTCACCTCCAGCAAGAAAGGTTAGAGGATTATACCATGATGGTTTCACTTTACCATGGACAGATTCAATTCTTTTCAAGGAGGATATCATTCTATGTGAGGAGGATATCACTCCCATGAAGATGATTGGTCATGTAAAATGCCTGATGCGGGGCACCCTAGGTTCATTTCACAACGTGAGGATACAGTTTAACATCATGTGCTGAGGATGATGGAGCTAGGTAGTTTAGCATCCAACAGTATGGATGGGACTCACTACTCACCTCTAGGACCTACATAACTGGAATACTTTATCCCTTGGTGAATAGAAGGAACAAACATTTCCTAAGGTGACGGGTGTGGTTGATTGGTTGATAGTGGGTCCATATTAGTGTATCTATGTGAAAAATCGATTGATATTAGTGTACCTATCTAAAAAGCACTAGGTAGGGAAATACAACAATGGAAACCACACGAGGGACTGAGAATTCACTACATACAAGCATGGATGGTCGCATGGAAGAAGGTCGCGTGAAGAAGAAGTCCTTACTTGGAGGTTCTTCATGAATCTCAGGTGCTTTTTGGAGTTCAGAGGCATCGTGAAGAAATGAGATTCATGAAGATGGGTGACCCTACCTTGGAATGAATCCCTCTCTCAAGGAAAGAGTGATTCACATAGGATTAATTCTGCACAAAGCCTCAAGTAACCTAAAGGGTCTCTATCCTCTATGAAAGGAATAGAAATTCAAAAAGGGAATCCCTACCATTGGAAGTGGTAAATAGGAAAAAGGGAAATTGGGTTTTTTGATGCTCCAATACCTTAGATGATCCATTTTTTGTTAATTTCGCAGTTATCACAGTTCTCCATGAAATGGGAGATCTAAAGGTTAAATATCGGCTAACAACCATTTTTGAGGCGGGGGAAGTTGACTATTTATAAGGAAAAAGGGATTCATGATGCTTAAATGTGTTACACGATGAAATCATGATCTCTATGAAGAGGCATGATGCTAGTCGGACTTATAGAACCTTCCATAAACTTCTTTCGTAGAGGTCGTGGGGCCTGTCAAACTTTTGGATCCTTCCATCAACTTCCTTCACATAAGATGTGGGGATATTCTGACTCTTGGAGCCTTTTGTCAACTTCCTTCATGGTGGTTGCGGGGCTCTTAAAACTCATGAATCCTTCCATCAAATTCCATCAACGTGGTGGGTGGGACTAGGGGCTGCACAAAGGGGTTTCACAAGGTAGACCCATTTGATGATATATGGTCCATTTAATCTTTTATTTCATCCCAACTAGATATGTCCTTCCTCAACATGCCTAGGGGCTTGTATTTTGGTGCCAACAATCTTTTATAAAGCAGGATTTGTACTCATGTAATCAACCTATAATCTTGATATATATTTATTTGTCTTCCTAAAATGAAACTTCCAATCACCATGGATATGTACTTTTAGATTGAAAATTACATTCAAATAAAAGGTCCTTGGATATCAACTTTCTTAAATGAAATGGAAAAAATACGAATCTAACTTACAAATTTTTTTAATATCACTCATGATTTTCCCAACATACCCTACATCACCATGAACATATGTCCTTGCGATTTTTACCAATACCTTAAAGTAAAAAAAAGAATTATATTAATGTATAATAAACTCATGTCGAAGGATAATTACACACTTTTTCATATATGAATTCTAATGAAACAAAACAAAATGTGTAATTATTATTTGCGGGTTGGTCCTTATAATCTCCCATCTCGGATGTTACTAAGCTTTAACTTCTTGAGATGAATCTATGCTCACTTATGGGAATCAAGAACATAAATTCAAACATAATATGTGTAAGAATACCTTTATATAACTTCAAGGAACTCATTATAGAGGTGATCTACTTAGATAAGGTCATAGTCAATGGGTGTACCTGGTTGTCCTTTATGAAAACTCTACTTACTCAGAGATCAAATCTATGAAAAATATATATCAAGAGATGATAAATTTAAAATATGTGTTTCATCCACTAATTATACCTTAGATCATTGGAATGATCCACCTTTTAAATATTATCATAGTATAGTGTGATTATATTTTTTATTCTAGGCACAAAATCAATATCTTGGAAAACATTCATATACAGACTTCTTATTTATCTACATTAAAATATGGGATATGCTCAGAATCTACTATTTAATCTATAGGAATGGTTATATTTAACCTCTTCTAGTTCTCAACTCATCTTTTAAAGTGGAAGATATAACCCGGTTTTGGTTTCAGATCATATTAATCTATTTAGAAACTAGAATCAGTATATCCCATGATTACTAGATCATTATATTCTCCATAAATCAGTAACATATCCTATGTATGCCTTAGATTCTTTTGGATAGTCATGACTATCATCCAATGGTAGTTTCCTAGGTCATCTCTATATCTAAATATAGTGTTCAATGTAGAGGTTAGATCAAACCTGTAACAAAGCATGGCTTGCATTAATGACCCTAATGCTAAAGAATGTGTTATCCTTGTATTCCTTTTTCCCTCCTTATGTGTCTAAGGATATATTTTATTAGAGATATGTATGTTGTGTGATCTAGGAAACAATCCCCTATTTAATTATTCTATACTGAATCTTTGTATTATATTCTCAATGTATACACATTGACTTAGTCCAATTATAATGTTGGATATGTCACAAAGGATAGTGATCCAAATAATATATGATGCTTGACCTATGTTCTTCATGGAGAAGCATGTGTGAAACCATATGTTAAGGTAATATAAGACAATTACTTCTTTTCCAATCAATATTATGTCATCAATATATACTATTAGAAAAACTACTACACTCCCACTAAACAATTTTTAGATTTAGGGATCACATTCATTTTTTATGAAACCAATATTCCATATGGCTTCAACAAAGTGAATGTTCCATGATATGGATTCTTTATTTATCCCATAAATGGATCCATGTAATTTGAATACCTCATTGGAATCTTTTAGAGACACAATCACTTTTGGTTTTACCATATCAACAATTTAAATAGGGTTCCACTTAAGGATGGTTATTTTGACATCTGTCCTTCAAATAATGTAATCATGTTAAGATGTTATGAAAATTATATTTTTGAATGATTTTAGTTTAGAAATTTGTGAGAATGATTCACTATATCATTTCTTTATTGTATTTTATATACTTTTCAACCAGTCAAGATATATAGGGACTGACTATACCTTCCATATTCAATTTCATCGTAGTAAACTCCTTGAAACTATTTAATAATAATAGTTATTTATTACCATATGAATAATAAATGACAAATAAATATTATTTTCAATAATGTTTTTGAATAAATATTTATTTATGTGTTGAAATCACATATAATTAATGAATGAATAATTACGATTGGTAAATCTTCGATAAATATTATTTCTTGGTATTAAGAATAATATTAATCTAATTATTAAATTAAAATAGTATATAAACGATATTGATTGAATAAATAAGTGTGTGACCCTCTAAAATCTTCCTCAGTGGCATTATGGGGGCTTTCCTAAAGTCAAATATTATCATCTGGTAACACGTAAAGGCACATAGAAGGAAGAAGTTAATATCGTAATGATGGAAACCAAATATGAACACTCATTATGTAATATAATCTATATTCCATGATATCTATAATAAATAATGTTTCATACTCATGACATTAACATATTTTCTTGAAATATCTTTCTTTGACTTAATATAATGAATTTACCAATCACTGTGTCCATGGATTTTTAGTTCAACAATTCCTTTCCAATCAAAGGGCCTAAGGTATCATATTCCATAAATGGAAGGGAGAATCCTATATTGATTTATTATTTAATTAAACGTTACTAGTAAAGCACCCAATGTACCCTACATCACTATGAACATATGTTACAATAGTTTTGATAAATACATCAATGTATGAAAACCATGATATGTATAAATAATCACCTAAAGTATAAGGATCATTACACACATTCACATATAAGAATCCCAATGAAACAAAAAACATATCGAATTTCAATTAGCGGGCCAACCCTCTTAATTTACCATCATAGTGATTACTGTGTGTGAACATCATGAAATGAATACTTGTTATGTTATAAGAATCCATCACCAAACATATAAACGTTCTATGTGTCCAATGATATAATTTTATCCAAACTATAGGACTCGTGTTTATGAATATCATCATAGAACTTTAATTTTCTCATCATATCAGGGATTGATATAAACTTTTTAATATGAAATACACTCTATAATATTATCACATTAAAATTTCAATGAATAATAATAAATATTTGATAATACATTTATTAATTTCATTGTCTTTTAAAATTCATGCAACCTAAAGTACAAAGTATATGGTTTTGGGGAACCAACCCCAAAATTATACTATCGAATTAGAGTAAAATATAGCTTCTAGTTGTTATTCCTAGTCTTTATGGATTAAGAAACCTTTACCTTATTTTGATGTTTATTTCAATAAAATAAAAATTTTATTTATAATTCATGTGATGTTTCTATTTTTATAATCTTCTTAAAATATTTTTTGGAATAACGATGTAAAATTAAGATATAAATTTCTTTGAGATAATATATAAAATAGAGATATTATTTTATAATATATTTATACCAATTATCAATCAGATAATATCATTACCTTTTTATTTAAGGATGTTTTAAGGATTAAATTTTAACTTTGAATGTTGGAAGCATAATATGCCCATAAAATATTATCAAATAATTAAATAGATATGTATTTAAAAAATCACAATCATTTTTGTTTTTTTATACTTGAGTTATTTGAAGAATTATTCATGTAATCCAATATCTATTTAGATTAAATTTCATGTATTATTTCACTAATTTAACTTTTTTTCATAATCTATTTTTTTAGTATAGTTATATTTATGTACGGATTCATTTTTGGGGGATTTATTCATTAATGATTGGTACTAAAATTTTATATCACATGGAGCTATATTATAAGTTACTCAAGATCCATTTTTTGATTATGTGTTTAATGATTTATTAATTATTAATGGATGGTGTTATTTTAAGAGGATAATTTTTTAATATTATATATAAGAATTGTTTTTCATATTTTTCAATTCTTTTAATTTTATTTTATTTACAAAATGTGGAAATTTTTCTTATTTTATTTAATTGTATTTTTATTACTAAAAGGGTTATATTTTTAGAGATTGAAATTAGGGAGATTATTAGAGTCTGAGATTTTCAATGTTTCACGTTATTTTAACTTATCTTTTATATTATTATAATTTCAAAACTCTATTTTATTATTATAAATGTTATAAAAATATATAATTGTTTCAAAAATAATTATTTTTATGTTTCATAATTATTTGATTTCGTTTATTGGTATTTAAGTTTTAAAATGATATTGAATTTGATTAATTTCCTATGTTTAGTATGTTTAATTTGGTTTTTATATTCATTATTGATAACAAAATACACATTCTTCAAACCATCAAAATTATGAGTTTCCAAAAAAAATATTTTTCAAATGATTATTATGTAAAAAAACATCATTGAATTGTTTCAATACATCCTTTTGATGATTTTAAGCCATAACTAAAAAAATTTAAATCATCATCATTATTATATCAAAAACAACCTTATGTAGTTTCAAAACATCCTTATAAAAAATTTTAAATCATCTTTTTGATGACTTTTAATACTCCTTACAAATATTTCACACCAACCTTACGATGTTTTAAATAACCCTTACATTGTTTAGAAACAACCATATGAAGATTTTTATAGAGCATTACAAATATTATTCAACCTTATGAGCATAATGAACCATATGATGAACAAAACATACGATGAATTAACATTAAAATGATATTGATCCTTACAAATATATTGAAAATTACAATGATTGAACAATATGGAGATTATTAAAACATAAAATGAGTATGAAATGAACCTTATGAAGATTATTTAATGTAGATTATGAATTTTAAAACTATACTTACTGTCGGCCTGATAGGATTGCTAATTGGGTTGGTTAATTGAGCTTACAATATTAAAAATTTTGATTATGGAAATTATAAATTTAAATCCTATCATTTTAAAATATTGTACTAGTTTATTAATTTGGTAGATATATATAATTTGATAATTTAAAATACATTATCAATGTCTTGATTAATGACTAGTCAAAACAATTAATTTTTTTAGATTTATATATACTTTATTTATATCAAACACAATGTATATATCACTTTTAAAAGAAAAATATAAAATAATATCTTGATAAACTCAAGTAGAAAACTACTCAGTGAAAAATAAATATAAATTAAAAAAAATTAGAGTGAATTTAAAAGAAATATGCTGATGAAAAATAACACACGTAGTGGAATTGAACAAGTGGTACCCTCTAATCTAGAGCTTAGTCATCGCCCATTGAAAGTAAGACACTACCAAGAATATTTATTAAAACCAGTTAAAAATATCCATAATATCGATTAGGGTTTTATAAAAAAATAACAAGGAGGTTGAGGATTTAAAAATCATCTTCCACGGTTATATGTGGATAACACATGTAATGAAAAATGTAGGAAAGGGTATCATATCACTTTTCAATATAGTGTCGGAAAAGTGCTAAAAATATATAATAAATACAAGCACAAATAAATATATAAAGAAACAGATAGAGAAACAAATTCATGTGATGGTTGATGGAGCTAAATAACTTGTTAGATTTTTGGTTGATCAACAATGTTATCCTACTTTTTAGTTATTTATTGTGAACTTGAATAAATTTTTCAGTTAGTTTGGCCTTTTGAGTCTTTTCAATTTCTTTCAAATGATAGATTATCATAAGTGAGTGAAAACTCTATATTACAATCACCATCACACTCTTATATCTTTCACAAAAAAAGCATCCCAAAATTTGAAGAAAGTATCATTGAAGTATGATCATTCTTAGGCTGAAAGATCTTGAGAGTCTCTTCATACTTATTAAACTCTATCGGTTTCTTATTTTAGGTTAGTGAAATCATTTCCAACTTCCAATTATTCCCCAAAAGAATATTATACTACTTAATTTGGTTCTATCCCCAAGTCTTCTTTATTCTAAGGTCTTATAGGTATCTTTCATAAATTCAATTTCTTATATACTTTATAATTATTAGTAACCTGTATTTTTATACATTGATTCCAATTAATCATAATACCCTAATTAATTGTTTGACCCAAACAATCTCCAAAAGTGACAATTGAATTTTCCTCCCCAGGGGAATAATTCTTTTCAAATAAAAAATAATAGAAAAAACTTGGGATATGGTAGTGAATTAGACTTTGTAAAAGGTCTAGACAATTCATCCATTTACCTCATCAGATTCCTAGGTAACCTAATCTATACCCCCGACTTCATTAAGTATATAAATTATATATCTTGATGACTTAAGATACAACCCCCCATCTTATATATATTAAATATTATGAAACAATTACCAATATCCATAATTCTCCATTATTCTCTATAGTCATAGTTCTTTGAGGGGTACCATATCTAGTTAGCTCAATCATATCTCTTTAATACTCATATATTTCCTAACCTATAGAATAATAACTATGACAGTTTTCATAATCACCTTTATGAGGAATATTCAAACACTTTGGCCCTAGCCAAGAAAAAACAATTGGATTTTCACCTTTCATAAAATATTTGGATTACATCCTTAATATCACCCATATCATGTTCCTTAATTAAATAAAAATCCTTTATTTACCATGGATAAAATTTATTCCTTTTATTAGAAAACCATACACCCTACCCTTACTTATGAACATCCTGACAAACAATTGATTTAATTTTTCTCAACCATTCTGCATTGAATTGATTATAAGGAAAGACCATCAAGTATAAAGATGTATCTTAACATGTTTTAAAGGTGAGATCAATGAATATTTATTTCTCTTCAAGGAATAAAATCTTAAAAGAGATGATAACATTAAAGGATGTTTAATCCTTACCATATTCCATTAATATTAAGTGTTTTAGAGGCTAGGGGTTAGTTGGAAGAAAAATATCGAGTGAGGGTGATTTATGATTAATGGGGTTTATGGTTTTGATAGAGAAAAACTGATTCAAATTTTGATTTAGTTATATTTATAATCATTTAGGAACTTCAATAGTAATTTTAAAGAAATATTTAGATTTATATAAAAATTATAGATGAGGAGAATGAATACATTTGTGACCATGTGAAGTACCTTTGATAGCTTTACTACCTTTGAGCCTTGTGGATGCTTAACACACCATTATAGTTTGACCTTCCACATATGAAAAACATCGTGGAATCTTAGGTTATTTTAGGTACATGACCTATAGGATAACCAAGTTTGATAGAATCCTTCCATGGAACAATATCTTGAACTAAGACATGGCTTTTCCTTAAAACTGCCTAAGCCTTACGACTAGTTGTTACTTATAAATAAATAATAACTACCAGATTATGAATAATGTAAAAAAATATAAATTATGGATAATTAATCATCTCTAAATCATGTCTAATATATTCTCATCTTTTAATGTTCAATAGTTTTATGAAAATATAAGCGACTTGATGCTCAATACCTAGGAACTTGACAGTGATATCACTTTTTCAAAAATGGTATCTCAAAAAATAAAGAATTATATAAATATTTTAAGTCATGGAATGCGATAGGGGATTATTAAGAAGAATAATCACACTTAAATTGCCAAAATTTATAGGGGCATGTTAAAATTTACATGCACAATCTAGTAATGTTTATTTCATACATAAAATGTTTTCATAGAAACTTCATACAACTATATATGTAGCATCAACAATAGATAATGCAATAGAGTTTTGGTTTTAACTACACCAAGAAACTAGAGTCTTTTTAAAAACATGACATGTCATAGATGTTCTTTTTATATAAAAAGTATAGCCACAAAATTCTATATCAAAATAACTAACCAGTTCGAATACATATCCTCTCGACTAACAAAAACAAAATTGGTTTTATTTATGAGGAATTTTAAAAAAACTATTGAATTTAAATAATATTCCTAGATGTTTACTTGAAAATGAGCACAAAAGAAAATAGTAAATATTATATATGTCTATCCAGATATTAATTATAGTAAACTCCCAATCACACCTCTGTACATAATTTGGTATGTAGATTTTCCAGTTTAATACATATCTAGTGTTCAACTTGTACTTGTTGGAGTATCAAATCCTTTTTTATCTAAAAAAAAGTTTTAATAAATATTTTCTACACATTGTATTATTTAAAATAATTCCATTTTTTTTGAAAAATCTAATATAAAAGGATGAATTTCAATTTTCCCATTAAACTCAATACAAATTCATTTTTTGTCAGCTTTGAAAATTCAAAACACAAATAATTATTATATAAACTAAATAACCTCTTCATTATAAATTTATAAAAATAAAATATTTTTTAAATTGTTTTGATAAATAATGTAGGATCTGTTATACCTTATTAAAATTAATTTGAAATATTTAATGAGATTTCCTTATCATTCAAAGCTCAAAGTGCCTGTTTTAACCTATATAGAACTCTAGAAAGTTTGGTAAAATGATTTGGTAAATGATTATTTGAAAATATTTTGGGTTATTCATGAAAAACTACTTAAAAATATATCTACTATGAAATTCTCTCTTCAAATCCATTTGATATAATTTTAAATTAAGATGTTCTGTATAAGAAATAATTATTCTGACAATTTCAAATATAAATATAGTTGAAATTGTCTCTTAATAATCAGTACCTTCCAATTAACAAGGAAATTTTTGTAACCAATCTATCCTTTCGTTTTACTATACTTCTAAAATAATCAAAATTTTTAAATATACCCATTTATTTCTAATTTGTTGGTAGTATTTATGTATTTCTACTAGTTCCTAGACATATTTCTTTCAAAATAATTCAATTATTCTTATATAGAAAAAAGAAAATGTTAAATATTAACTAATTTAGTGATGTTATTTGGTTGTAGTTGAGAAATGTAAGATATATATTCATCCTATATTCTAAAATAGGATCCATTTTAAGTTCATATGTCTTGATTACCTACAACAACATTTAAAGGAAAATATCTATGAGTCCTAATATTTCTATGAAATTATGTAATTGTTTCATTAAAGTTATATTAGAGGTTAGGTTATAGAAATTGGTCTCTAGTAAGAGATTTATCATGTAAATCAGTAGCATGGTCGGTGGTCTTAGTGGTGTTTTTGATATCCATTATAGACATGTTATCCTTAAGTTTTTCTAGTGCATGTTTGGGTTTATGTGGAACTATCACATAAAAGGTTAAACATGCATATTCTTCCACAAATTTATATTACATAGTAAACACATTATATGATTCACTGGTGGTTGAATATACTATGTAAATTACTTCATTAATCTTTTGTGAACATTTTCTTTAGTCACTTTGGTATTTAGAAAATAACTTTACAACCAAAAACTCTAAATTAATTCACCTTTGGTTTTCTAGTAATCCAAATTCATATAAAGACTTATTTAATTTTGGTCTAATTATAACCCTATTATTCACATAATAATTTTTTCTCATAGCTTCCACCCAAATTAATATAGGTAATTCATATCCACTAGTACAGTGTGGAAATGTTTTAGAGAGTTCTATTTCTCGTTTTAGAAACCCCATTTTATTGAGGTCTCTTATGTGAAAATAAAGTGTGATTATAGCCATATTATGAACATAAATATTAAATTTCTTGATTCCCAACTCATGTCCATGATAAATTCTCATGGTTTTAAGGGTATGTCAACTAAGGTTCTCTATATATATTTTATATTTAGAAAAATGGGAAGGAGATTTAATTTTATGATCTAGGAAAAATACCCCAATACATCATGAATAATAATAAATAATCATATAATAACAGTTTTTTTTAACTAGACTAGAAATTCAATTATGTTAAAATAAAAATATGTGAAACAGTTATAGTTTTCAAGAGGTTGACACCTCTTTCTTTTGATTGAAGGAAATTTTTTGTTGCTTTCTTTTTTCACAATGATTACACACTTTGACTTGTATAAATTATAACTTGGGTAGATCATTGTGTAATAATTTTCTAGTTATCTAACTAAAATATTGTATATTAAATTGGTCTAGTATCTTATTAAACAACTAGGATTCTATATTAAAATAACTTAATCAGGAAATATTTTCAGAAAATAGTGAATCTAGATTAATAGTATAATGATTATTGTTTATTAAAGGCATAAATTATAAAACCTTATTTGAATAATAAATCGTGAAATTTTTATTCTAAATGTTAACATTATATCCTTAAAAACATAATTAAGATATACTAAGTATATTATATTTCAATCCATCATCAAAAAAAACTTTAGAAATAATAACAGTTTCATATTTTCAAATTGTCTAAAGCCAATTATCTTCACTTTCAAATTGTCATCGAAAGTGACATGCCCACTATCCAGTTTTATTAAACTCTTGATACATGAGTAGTCTCTAATAATATGCTAGGAAAATCCATATTCTTGATATCATAGGCTTTTACTATATATCGTTAAAATTTACAATTCTTCTATTTTTCAATATAAAGTTCATTCTTAGTATCTGAAGAAAAACCATAAAACTTTTTAAAACTATTATATTTATATTTAAGTTCATTCATGGTGTATTCTATCATAAATTATTATTTTAAATGTTCTTAATTATACATTTTATTCTCATTTAATCCTTTATCACCAGACAATGAAAAGGTAAAAGTATTATTTTTTACCTCAGATGTTGTGTCCATAAAGAAAACATTTCATTTCTCACTTGAATTATTACTTTGTGAATTAGAATTATTGAATTTCCTTTCACATGATATTCATGTTTTCATAATTTTATTCATTAGTTTATTCTCCCTATCATCATATTTTTTCTTATATTTCAACTTTGGAAAATATGATTTAGTATGCATTTCCTCTTTCATTCTCAATCAGTTATTTAACCATATTTATTTTTCTTCTCTTCCTTTTTCCTATTTACTATTTTTTACAATTTCTATTATAATTATCCTTTCATTTTAATTCCTTATTTTTATTGAAATACTTCAATATGTTTTCTATATGACCCATCTCCTCATAACATTCATATTCAGATTTATCTCCTCTTGAATCATTATTGATGGGCTTTTTGGATTTAGACTCATATGTTTTGAATTTTATAGTCTTATTATTAATTTGATCATATTAATTGTATTAATTTAACTCCCCCTCATACATCATCATATTTTTAATTGATTCTTTAACTAGTATCATATTATTCTCACAATATTCACTAATCAAAACAATTGTGCTTCTCCGCCTTTTTGTTAAGCATCTCAATAATCTCAGTACGTGTTGTTTTTCATCCATATATTGACTGAATTCCTTCATAATTTTAATGATCTCATTAAATTTTCAATATATTTTAGAGATCAACACATCAGGTTTCATCTTAAAAAAATCATACTTTATTGTATATGTATATAATCTCATTTCTTTAACATTGTAATTTATTTCATACAAACGGATAATGGTCCCATATTTCAAAAGATATACAAAAATAAGATATTATATTCAACTCGTCTTCTCTGAAAATAAAAAAGATAAAATTCATATATTTACAATTACAGTTATAAGGAACTTTAGGTAGATAATCTCATTCCATTTTAGCGATCTTAGGTTTTTCATTTTTATCCTCTATAATTCCCCTAATATCAAAACTCATATTATCTAAATATATTTTCATTTTTATTTTATATTTTTAGCATTGTTTTCAGGTTTAAAATTCATAAAAGTAGACTATTAATTTAAACCAAACAAGAGATATTTTCCTCAGGACTCGATTAAAGTCAAAAGGTAAAATCAATATTTTAAAAATGGAGATTCTAAAAATAAGATATTCAAAGAGCTCTAAAAGAAAATATTTGTCCAAGAGGAATACTCTTATGGGGAGTGAATTGGTCTTACAATATAATTTTTTTTGGAAATTATATATTTAAATCCCTTCAATTTCAAATACTAGATCAGTTTATAAACATAGTAGGTGTATATTATTTGATACTTTTACATAATTTCTCCAAGTCTCAATCAAATCCTAGTTAAAACAAATAAAATTATTATTGATTCCAAAATAATTTAATTATATCAAACACAATATATATATATATATCACTTTTAAATGTAAACTACCAAATAAAACTTTTTATACATAGTTTAAAAACCAATTAGTGAAAGTCTACAGTTATAAAATGATTTTAGAGTGAAGTTGAAAATTAATAATTTAAAACTAATAACAATCATAGTAGAATTGAACAACAAGTTATCTCTAAGTTGGTGATTAGTCCTCTCCACTAGATATTACACTGATACCAAACGAATTTACTAAAACATAATAAATAGTTATATATGTTGGATTGGGATTTTATAAAAAACTATTCACAAGTTAACTTAGGTTATATAAATAACCTTTCATAGTTATATGTGGGATAGAATATGTAATGAAAAAGTAGAAAAGTGTATCAAAGTACTTTTCAATATAGTGAAAACGTAGTGTTAATTTAATATATAAAAAATACAAGAACTTCTCAATATATAAATAAATATATAGAGCAAAGGCATTGTATGAAGTTTGATATAGCTCAATATTTGATCAAATTTCGGTTTATTAATATGTTTAACCTACATTTTTTATTATTAAGTGGGATCTAGAATGAATTTTTTAGCCAATTTAACTATCTTATAATGGTTTACAATTTTATCTAGAAAATAGAGTATCATGGGTGAGTAAAAAATTATAGAATAAAGGACCACCACCCTACCATTTATCTTTCAAATTGTATGACTCAGTGAATTTTATGAGCTTTCTCCATAAATTAGAAATTAAGGAATTATCATTAATAGACTCATATCTTAACTCCTCTGATAAGATTCATTAAATCCAAAATCTAGTCATTGGGATTTTGAACTTTACCCAATGTGGAATTGATAATTATTGTCAATATAGATACACCTTTGGTTAGCATTACCCTTAGGTAATCTTTTTTTAGTTCATGATGGTTTTGTAGTTAATTGGATTTATTTTTATGGTATTTTCAACCATCAAAACAAGGTCTCTAGATTTCTTCATGGGGTTTATTTGAAATTAATTGTTTGGTTACTTATAAATTCAACTTTTGGTCACTTGGAAGTTAAATGTGTGATCACTTGGAATATCAATTTGTAGTTTCTTGAATGTTTTGATGCTATCAATTAAACACATTGAAAATTTCAACTCTAATGGGCATTATCACTTCAAGTATTTATATTTTTGTTTCAACATCTTTAAAAGTGTCTTATTTAATGGGAATAACTGATTGAAATACATAATGTGGAAGGTGGTTTATATTCATATAGTCACTTCCCATAATGTTTGGTAGCTTCTACACTTACCAAATTTTTTCATTTTTCCTTAAATACACTTCAAAACAAAAAACAAATAATTCATTAGAAAAATAACAAACATGATTTGAGATCATTAAAATAAGGAATTTCTAGACTAATAAAACACTTAAAAACTTTAATTATCACCATATGATGCTTTAAAATGATCCTTAAAATTATAATATGATCTTTACTGAATTACACTAACTATAAAGGTGTAATGAAGTGAAGGTACATGGTCAATACCACATAGAGAAGGGAATTCAGTATAATTTTTTTGAACAAATCTTAGACCCGTCTAATTTTATTTTGATTTTATTTTTTATATTTAAAAGAAACAAATTAAATAAATGAATTAAAATAGGAAATTATAAGAGAGGGGAAATGGTTTCCAGGGTGGTTTTACTAAAAAGAACTTAATTTGAATTTTCATGCAAGAATAATCATATTAAAAAGCTATGAAACAATTCAATTTTTAGATATGTGAAATTATCATTGTTGTTAAATAAAACCTATAATCTCAATTCATCATGGTCTAATTAATTAAAATAGATAAAGTGCCTTAAGGTCATATTTCCCAAATTGAAATAATAATTCAATTCAATGGTCATGAATAAATTATCAAGAACATGTTAGTGTCTATTCATTATTAGAATCATTTATTCCATGAATCGATAATGAATAAAATATAAATTCTTTAACAACATGATAATATTGAATAAAAAATCCTACAAGTGAATTAAGTTATGTGTTTTGTAATATTCCACACCCTTTCGGTCTGCTACTTTTCCAGTTTTGAGTGTTGGAGGTGTTCGGGGGAGGTTTTGGGAGTTTATAGTGGAAGATAGAGGTACAGTAGATCTTTTATAGGAAATAAAAATCATATAAGTGTATTATATGATGTGAAAGTTTGTTTTAAATCTTGTCTAGGTATGGTTCACGATTTGTAGGTTTTTGGTGTTGTATAATAAAAAGGTGATGTGTTCTTCAGCCGAACTAGAAATCCTGGGATTATACAACATGAAAGGGTATTACACATCATTTAATTCCCCGGTGTTTTATAGTTTTAAAGGTTTCAACCACTTTTTTTTCCACCAAAATATATGGCCAATGGATTTCTATCATTCTTAGAGTCTGGAGACCTTTTCATTCCCCGTTTGGAGATTTATTTCTATGGGGATCGATCATTAGGCTTTCTTCTTCAATCCATGGTGATTTCTCCTCTTATTATCATCTTTTTTTCCCATCCTTCACTCATGGATTTTCTATGGTGATATTTCCGTTTTTTGGGGTTCATTTAGGTTTTTTTTTTACCACCCTTTGGTGTAGTGTAGGTTGATCCAGATGTTTCTTACATAATGGTAGTTTCTTTGCAATTTATTCTTCACCCTCTAGTGTGCATCGAGTTGAAATGATTATTTGTGTTAGGGATTCCCTCATTTATCCTTATCGTGTATCATACAGTAGGGGTTTTCTTTTGATAACTATGGATTATGGTTTTTCTCTCTTGATAGAAGATAAATAATTTAATAATTTAAATTGTAAGATGTAAAGGGGTTTGGTCCATATTTTTTTATAGATTTTATATTATTGGGATATTGTGATCATTCAAACTTGATGCCCCGTTGAAAAATGTGGCCATTGGGGGCTTTGTTTGCGCTTTATATATTTTCTATGTTTACTTCATTGGTTGGGATTGTTTTATTATCACCCTAAATGGAAATTGGTTAATTACTTATACATGGTTAATGAAAAGGTTACCCTAGTATTTTGGTTTGTGTTATAACACCCCTAAAATAAAGTGTAATGTGATAAATGCCCCTTTTTAAATCTATAAAAATGATCTTGATGTAATCTGGTTGTGTGTTCATTCTTGTGGGATGGAGATATGTGGTTGTGTGGCCATGCTTGTGGGATGAAGATTTGTGGTTGGCGTATGAGAGGATGATAGTTTGTTTGGACAATATTTTGGAGTGGTGAGTTGATGATGTATTGAGATGTTTCTATAATCTGATTGTGTTATTCAAGGTGCTTGAGTAATGATGGAATTAATAATTTTTTAAATATATTTGAAAGGACATGGGTTTTTTTGTAATTGGGATGAGAATTCTTAATTAATAATGTAATTATTGGTTGTGTGATTAAGGGTGGTCGATGCTATATAACGAAATAAATGGGTGTTAAACATGGATAAAATATGAAGCTGTATTAGATTATTAAGCCCTTCATATTCAAAAATAACAATTCAATATACTATTAAATGCATTTAGAGGTGGTAGTTGTAACGCCCCGACCCTAGTTACCCAGAGTCAGTTCCTTATTAGATAACATTGGCATGATCACAAGAGATCAAGTCTCGAAAGACCAATTAGTTTAGTAGACTTAGAAGTACTAGATACATACAGAATTTTTACAATACATCATGAAATAAAAAACTACATTGTTCCCTCTTTTAACAAAATCATATCCTTTTACCCATCCCTATAGGTTAATCATAGTATACTTCTTCACATCCTGGGATAAATAAAACATAATAATGGGATGAGCTCAGATGCTCAGTAAGGATAACAATATAATAGAAACTATCACAAATAAGAATAAACATTTAAGGAAATGTATAATAATAAAACAAAATCCTCTTAAACTAAAAAATCAAAATAATATTGAAAATATAAATCAATTAATTTCATTTACTTATTCACAGGGATATTCTAGAAGTCGAATAATCAAATGTAATATCAATAGAAAATTTCATCATGATGGAATGAATAATGTCGGACATCATAACCTCATAGTCAAGGCCTTGTACCAAGACTACAAATAAAGATTTTTTCTTGGCCTTGTGCCAAGACACTATTTTCTCTCATGAGGCCTACTGATGCATCGAGGTGCTATAGAAGGCTCCACCTGTCACTTACGAAGTCCAATGCATTCCTCATATGAAAATGTTGAAACATAACATAAACATTCTCATTAAAACTAGTATACAAAATATTAGTAATTTAACCATAAACCATGAATGGTATAAAAATAACACATTCATAGTCAAACATATCACAAAACCTTCAATACAATATGGAAGATTTTATCATAATAAATCAACTTCAAACATGTGTAAAATCCATCAAAGGATGTTGGCATAGATGAAATAAAAACTATTTGAGAGAAATATATCTTTTTATTTTGAAATAATTTAAAATTCACATAATTTTAAAACAAAAGATTTATTTTTAAAATATTTTTATAATCTTTTATGGGATGCTTTGAAAGTGTTATAACAGCGGAAAATAGTCACACCCACCGTATAAGTTAAAACAACTTTCTTACCATAATTTGTAAAAAAGGTCATAAAGTAAGACGTAAAGATTCCTTTAAAAACATTATATATAAATTCAAACAAGGGTATAAATTAATTTAACCCGTATTATATAAAATATTAAAAATGTTTTGAAATACATTTTTAAGAAACACAGTTGAGGATGATAAACAATTCCCAATAGATGCTTACGTATAAACAACCTCGGATAATGAAGAGATTGTAAAATTAACCCTTACCTTGTACTTTTCCTTGGTAAAGGGAAAATTAATCTCCAGTATAATAGATAAATTATTTTTATTAAATTATACAAGAATCACATACATAAATATGATATTATATATGATCTTTGTTAATATTATTTCAGTACAATCATGGTTTCTGGTGTTAACTGATTCATTTTCCATTATATGTTTTAATAGGAAACTCATGTTCATTATGGTTATGATGAATTTATTCATATACATAATGATAATGAGTTCTTAAATATTATTTTAAATCATAAATTGAAAATTACTCTTGAATGTTTACGATGGGGAATGAATCTCATCGCGTTCTTAGAGACGGTAATCTGTACGTACACACGAGCGACAATATCATTCTATCGATGGTGAAATTGTATGTAATAGGATGGTATATTAAATATAAAGAATCATTAAAATGTTATATTTATTATTTAAATCAATTATACTCATTATTATACCCATCCAAACAATAGAGTGTTGAAGAACAAACTACAACACAACGTGGAGACGATAAACCGTACATACGCACCTATGGTGACTTGGTCATTCATAGGATGGATAGAATAATTAATATGGTTGTACAATATTTATAATAAAATAAAAGTATATAAAAGGTTCTAGATTTATTATTTTGGTATGGAAAAAACAAATAAAGAGGAAGTGTAAGAAGAAAAGAACTTTTTAAAGAGGTGATTAAATTATTACCTCTTCTTCAGGTGCTTCCCTTTTGATTTGATAAAAAGGGCTCATTAGGTTGGATTTATGATCAATTTAAGGACTATAGGTTTAAGTGAGTGTAGTTGGGAAGATATTTGATGAAGGTTTGGGTGATCCAAAAGGCTTTTGAGGTGTTGTTTTGATAGAAAGGGAAGTACCCTTTTATAAGCGAGATGAGGTTCACTTTAGAAAAATCTTGAAATATTATTTTATTATAAACTCATTTTCAGTTTATAATGTCTCTAAATATAATTATTTCTATGATAAGGTAGGTATGGGTTAAAATACTCTACTCAAATTGGTTTTATTCAATTTTAGGTCACTATATTAACCTTATCGTTTAGATTTAACTCTTAGTTAAATAGATTGACTTTTATAATGTCTTCTTGTATTTTTATATTACATGGTTAATAAACATACTATAAAATGAAAATAGATTACAAAGTGGTTAATTAATGACATATATATCATTATATAATTTTTTTTCTGAATCGTAGATTTTTAGGAATAGTATATCATTTAATAATATACTATTTGTTTTAAAAACTCATTTATGTCAATTTTGACAATATTCAGTATTTGGTTTTCTTGAAAGTCAAAAACACTTGATTAAATAGGAAAAAATACATTAAATAAATCCTAATATGTCATAATAACCTATAAAATTATTTTAATGCATGAAAAGTCTCAATTTAATATTATTTGGATATTTATAATATTAATTATTTTAATCCTTCATAAATAAGTAAATTACTACCTCATCATTGTGTCATAAATAAATTTAATTATGTAATGTTTAAAAATTATAAATAAAATACCATGATTTTGGAGATATTTTTATATTTCTAATGAATATTTACAGTCGAATTTATCTTATGTATAACCCTATATTAAAAATGGTTTAGTTATTAAAATGTAAATTTAACACTTTTAACGTTTCTTTAATTAAAATAAAAATAAATGTACTAATCTAATTCAAGTGGATCCAAAAGGATCATATATTATTCCTAAGGTGTATTTAGGTCTAAATTAACTTTCCAATATAATTAGGAAATGTGTTAGGGTAATTATTGTTGGAACCAGGTTCTTCAAAGCATGATTTGGTGTATGGTTTGTGTTTGTTGTCAATCCTCAGTGGAAGTTCAGGGTGTGAACCAACAAAGCGATCATACCATTCAGGAAGAAAACAGTAGTGAAGGTGGCGCTGTTTTCCAGTGTTTGCCAAATTTTTGGGCCTGAAAATCCGTAAATAAAGTAAAGTGTTTTTGGCAAAGATACTTGCACGCCGAGCTCTTGGAGGATGAAAGACTTGCGCGCCATATGTTTTTGAGGATCAGAACATCAAAATTTGGCTAAGGAAAGAAGGTCGCGCAAGTGTTGGTTGGGTCGCGCAAGTGACTTGCGCGACAGAGGATCTGGAGACAGGACTTGCGCGCCGTCGAGGGACTTGCGCGCCGCCGCGCAGGGGGTCCAGTTTGCCTATAAATACTGGACCACCCCTCCTCTTTTTGGACTGAGTTCAAGGCCGAGAGATTGTTCGAGCTCTCGTCGCGCAGGTGGTGGAGTCGCGCAGGTGGTTGTTTTGTCGCGCAAGTAGAACTTGCGCGCTCGTGTTTGGCTGTTCTCCCAAGGCAGTTTGGAAGAGAAAGGAAGTGGATCGCGCAAGTTTTTAGTTCAAGAAGGCAGTGTCGCGCAGGTGCTTCAGTGACACTTGCGCGCCAGTTTAGTCTTGCGCGCCTGAGACTTGCGCGCTGCCGGGAGACTTGCGCGCCAGGCTTGAAAAGGAGACCTTGACACTATTGAAGCACGCCTGCCTTGCTGGAGCTGCGCGGAAGCCGAGAAACTACTCAGTTCATTCGAGGAAAAGTGATATTCTTCTTCTGGTGAGAATCGGACTTCAATAGAGCATCTACATTCAACAAAGGATGCACTCTTATGCAAATGAAGAAGAGACCTACACGTCTATAAACTGAGTGGGACTTCACCAACGGCAGTGAGCCAGGGGGAGTCAACGGGAGTGACCCGAGGGACGCAGTGAGCTATCCCTGAACTATTGTAAAGGCAGTGAGCCTGGGACAGAGTGTCTGTACCCGAACTTTTGTATCCACAGCTAGTGAAGCATAGTGGATTTAGGTACGACCGGCAACCTGTCGGCGTATGCTCCTTGGACGTAGCCCTTAGTGGTGAACCAAGTAAAAATGACTGTGTCTTCTCTGTGCATGTGAATGTTTTCTTTTTGATCGTAATCATCATACAGGTTCAACAAGTTCCTACCAACGTGGGAACAAGATCCAACAAATTAAAAGAAAAAGTGGTCACCCTGATTCACCCCTCCCCTCTCAGGGTGTCCCGGGGTCCTTCAAGTGGTATCAGAGGATAAAGGTTGCTGGCGTTGAATCTGACCTTCTTCGTCATGGAAAACGCGATCAATGTCAGGGGAGTCCCTCACTTCGATGGAAGCAATTTCCAGATCTGGAAGAACAGAATGAGATCTCATCTAAGATCTCTTGGAATGGAAGTTCTTTTTTCTACTGTTCAAGGAATACAGGTCACTGATCCAACAGGTCTGGCTATGACTGAAACAGACAGGAAACTTCTTGATGCAGATGCTAAAGCACAGAATGCTCTCACTGCAGCCCTTTCTGATCAGATTTATCTGAAGGTGATGAATTGCACCTCAGCAAAATCTATGTGGGATAAACTTGAGAATATTTATGAAGGTGATAGCAAAGTGAATGAGGCAAAACTACAAGTGCTACACAATCGGTTTGATGATCTGAAGATGCATCCAGACGAGAATGTAGACTCTTTCTTCAATCGAATTACTGAAGTGGTTGGAGCAATTCGGGGTCTGGGCGAAGAAATCAAAGACATTGATATTGTAAAGAAAATATTAAGAAGACTTCCACCTCTGTATAATGCGAAGGTGTCAGCTCTTGAGGAAAGAGATCTTTCCAAACTTTCTCTAGATGACTTACTGAGCAGTTTGGTAGCTTATGAAATGAGAGTCAAACCAGAAGATGCTACGACTCGGGTGAGCAAGGAAATGGCATTCAAGGCCATGGATAAATTGAAAATCTCAAAGGATATTAGCGGTGATGATGACGAAGAGAAATAAATTCTTTCTCTCATTGCAAAGAAGTTCCAGAAGGGGAAAGGGAAATTCAAAGGGAAGTTACCTCTCGCATGTTTCCGTTGTGGAAAAGTTGGGCATATTGCTTCTCAGTGCTTGAAGAATATCAATGATGATGACAGTGAAGATGAAAACTTCAAGAAGCCTCAAAGAAGGTTCTTCAAAAAGGGAGAATTCAAATCTGGTAAGAAAATGCAAAAGAAGAGTTTTGTCTGTGAAGAGGAAGAAGATGACAATGAATTCTGTGATGAAGAAGAACCAGAATTCAAAACTGGGAACCATGCTTCTATGATGGCCACTGTTGAAAAGTCAGAAGATACTGATGGTGAAAAACAACTGAGAACTTGTGTAGATCCTGAGGTGCAACTTAAGGATGCAGTTAGTAAGCTTAAGATTAAATGTAAGAGCTACAATAAGTGGAAATCAATTGTGGAAGAATCAACTGAATATGTTGATCAACTTGAAGCTGAAATTGAACGACTGGAAGAATTTGTGAAGGTACAGTCTAAAATAATTGAAAGCAATGATGATGCAGTTGATCTGAAGCTGAGAATTGAAGAGCAGGAAAAGGTCATCAATGACCTCACATCCAGACTGGATGAAAAATCCAAGACTGTTGAGGGTCTTGAGGAGGAAGTAGTTACTCTAAGGAGTAAAATGGAGACAGAATCAGTTCCAAAAGAATCGAGGAAGAAAATACAGTTCGGAAGATTCTCAGATGCAGAATTACTTGCAAGAGCCAAGTGTGGTTCTGATGGGGTTGGAAAAGTCTTGAGTGATCAAAGACCCGCTTGCATGGGAAAGAGTGGAATTGGCTGTGAGGCTGAGTCATCAACTGTTGGAAGTGAAAAGATCCAAAAGAAAGAAAAGATGAAAGTTGAACATGAAGAAATGTTACCTAGAGTGCTGAAAAAGGAACCCTCAATCCAAACTAAAAGGAGACCTGAAAATTATCCTCAAACATTCAAAAATGACAGACATTCTTACTATTCTCCTAAGGAAGAAGGTATAAGGAGAAATTCAAGTGAGAAGACATTTCCTCTCATGAAGTGTCAGTTCTGTGGCTATCTGGGCCATACCATGTCTTATTGTGAAGAGGCAAGAAGCTATCTGAATGGAGAAGATATAGATGCTCAACAAAGGAGAACAATCTCATATCCTAATTCTCATAGAAGAAATAATTTCTATGGATATTGTTTTTGTTGTTCTAACTTTGTTCATAAGGCCGTTAATTGCAGGCAGAGAAGAGACATAGACACCTCATACCGAAATTCAAGACAAGTCAAGTCTCATCAGCAAGACAGTGTTGCTCTTTTAAACAGGTTCTCACCTCTCACAGAAGACTTTGACTATGAAGAACCTGGGTATGCGGAAGAGATAGTTGAAATGCCATCAGTCCTATATACTCAATCTAATGTCTCATGGAAGGAAAGGAAGAAGATTGAGAAATCGAACCTTGCAGAGGTAGCCCACAAAGCTACAAAGAACAACAGTACCTGGATTCTGGATAGCGGTTGTTCATCTCATATGACGGGTAATTCTGGCCTACTAACAAATATCATAAAGAATGTTGATGGCACAGTGAGATTTGGTAATGATGGGGCTCTGAAAATCAAAGGAAGTGGAAGTACCCAATTAGCTAATGGAGAACTAAAGAAGACTGAAGTCCTTTACGTAGATGGCCTACGCCATAATCTCCTTAGCGTGAGTCAACTCTGTGACTCAGGACTTATAGTTACTTTTAATCAGAAAGGCTGCACTATCAAGGGAAAAACTGGCAATTCTCTCATGAAGGGATGCAGAACAGAAGGAAACTTGTATCAGGTTGATAGTGAAGAGAATGTATGTTACATGACTGTTGAAGAAGAAAACAATCTGTGGCATCGGAGATTGGGACACATCAATCAACAAGACATGGAGAAAATATCAAAATTGAGAATTGTCATGGACATTCCCAACCTGAAGCGTGAGCGTGAAAAATCCTGTGACGCTTGTATTCGTGGGAAGCTGGTCTGCAGTTCATATCGGCCAAAGAAGAAAAAGGCATCTCACCTTCATGATCTGATTCATACAGATGTTTGTGGTCCAATAAATGTTGCCGGAACTCATGGAGAAAGGTACTTTGTCCTTTTCATAGATGATTACAGTCGAATGGCATGTGTGATGGTCATTCACCGGAAACGACAGGTCCTTGACTGCATGAAAACATATCGGCGAATCGCTGAGAATGATACTGGACGAACAATCAAAGTGTTGCGATCTGACAATGGAGGAGAATACACGTCCATTGAATTTGAAAATTATCTGGAGAAGCATGGGATACAACATGAGGTAGCCGCTGTGAGAACTCCACAACAAAATGGAGTTGTTGAACGAAGGAATCGACAGGTGAACAACATGGCACGAACTATGCTGATTGAGAGTCGTATTCCACGACATTACTGGAAAGAGGCTGTTCAAGCTGCAGTGTACATTCAGAATCGAACAGGACTTTATATGGGTGAGACTAAGACACCATATGAATTGTGGCATGGACGGAAGCCATCTCTAAAATACTTTCGTGTCTTTGGAAGTAAGTGCTTCATCAGGAACAAAGAAGTAAATCAGGGGAAATATGGTGACAACGCAGATGAAGGAATCTTCCTCGGTTACTCAATGAACAGCAAAGCCTACAAATGCTTCAACAATCGTTTGGGAAGGATTGTGGAAAGCAATGATGTTAAGATAATTGAAGAGAAAACCACAAATGCTTCACGGACGTCATATGCTGATGTGATAGAAAGTCATGAAGAATGTGAACATGAAGAACCTACAAATGCAGAAATAGAGGAAGCTGTTCAAAACACTCATCAATCACATGATGATGTTGACTCAGAAGAAGAATCTGAAGAAGAAACTATGGCTGAAGAGAATACTACTGAGCCTCGCAGGAGAAATCGAAGAGCTGAGATTGATCCATCCAACATAATTGGGGATAGGAGTGCACCCACTCAAACCAGAAGGATGAGGAATATCACGCAATCTGCATTTCTATCAGTTGTAGAGCCATCCTCATTCGAAGAAGCTGCAAAAGATGAATCTTGGGTGAAAGCCATGAATGATGAATTAGATCAGATTGATAAGAATCAGACATGGGATCTTGTCCAGAGACCCGAAGGTCACAATGTGATTGGTACCAAATGGATCTTAAAAAATAAGTTTGATGAGCATGGAAGTGTCATCAGAAACAAGGCACGACTGGTATGTAAAGGATACTCTCAGATTGAAGGCATTGATGTTGAAGAAACCTTTGCTCCAGTGGCTAGACTGGAGTCAATCAGGCTATTCCTTGCCATGGCACTCCAAAGAGGATATAAAGTCTATCAAATGGATGTCAAGACATCATTCTTGAATGGTGTACTCAAAGAAGAAGTCTACATTGAACAACCAGTGGGCTTTGTCTTGGGTACCGATGAAACAAAGGTCTTCAAACTAAAGAAAGCTCTTTATGGGTTGAAGCAGGCACCACGGGCGTGGTACTCACGGCTAGATTCATATCTCAAGAAGTTGGAATTCAAAAGAGGAGGAGTTGATCACAATCTCTATGTGAAGAATTCTCCAAAAGATCAATTCATGGTTCTTGTCTACGTTGATGATATTATATTTGGTGGCAGTAGAAAGAAATCAGTGGATGAATTTGCCAACCACATGAAATCAGAATTTGAAATGTCTATGATTGGGGAGCTCACATATTTCTTGGGGCTACAAGTGATTCAAAAGAAGGAATACACATTCATTTCTCAGGAAAAATATGCAAGAGAGCTGCTGAAGAAGTTCAATATGCAAGACTCCAAACCAATGTCAACTCCGATTGCAGTTGGAACTAAACTTGGAAAGCATGAGGATGGGAACTCTGTTGATCCCACCATGTACAGGAGGATCATTGGCAGCCTACTGTACCTGACAGCGACAAGGCCAGATATTGTCTTTGCAACATGCCTTGCGGCCCGCTTTCAGAGTAATCCAAAGGAGGAACATATGGCAGCAGTAAAAAGAATCATGAGGTACATTCAAGGTACACATAACTTCGGGTTATTTTTTGCTGCAGGCAGGGACAGTGAATTATCAGCATTTTCTGATGCTGACTGGGCTGGTGATGTCGTAGATAGAAAGTCCACTAGTGGTGGAGCTTTCTATATTGGGCAGAAATGTGTCGGCTGGTTGAGCAAGAAACAAGAAAGTACTTCTCTTAGTACTGCTGAAGCTGAATATATCTCTGCCACAAAAGCATGTACTCAACTTCTTTGGATGAAGCAGCAGCTAACAGATATTGGTGATAAGGTGCAGCAACCAATGGTGATTTATTGTGATAACAAAAGTGCAATTGATCTTACGAAGAATCCGGTTCAGCATTCTCGTACAAAACATATTGAAATACGGTGTCATTTTATCAAAGAAAAGGTTGAACAAGGCGTGATTAAAATGGATCATGTTGGAACTAATGAGCAAGTGGCTGATATCCTAACCAAGCCATTGTCCGCGGCTGTGTTCGAGAAGCATCGGTTGAACCTCGGTGTTCGACCACCTCCTACTGCATAAGGAGGCTCCGGAAGTCCCCTCTCCCCGTGTGTTTTTGACTCTTTTTATCTGTTTATGGCTGTGATGCAGGTTTATGGGGGAGATACTATCCAGGGGGAGTATGGCTTGAGCTGAACGTTGAACAAACTTTTCGGTCTTTGGTTTTATTTTCAATGGGGGAGAAAGGAATAAATTCAAGGCAAGAAATTCTTCTGTGATGAGAAGTGTAAGCTTGTGATGAGAAGTTTTATAAGGATAACATCGGGATGGAGTGTGATGAGAAGTTTAATAAGGATAACATCGGGATGGAGAATTTCGTGTACGATTTCAACACACTATGACCCAATTCAAGCTTTCTCTCTTGTTTTCTACACCGAGCATTGCTCACGTAGACTTAGAGTGTTAGCTGAGTTGATTCTTGCGTTTTGGAATTACTCATGGTTGGAGATCTATTGAATTTATTCTGATTGCCAACAAACCCAAAGGGGGAGATTGTTGGAACCAGGTTCTTCAAAGCATGATTTGGTGTATGGTTTGTGTTTGTTGTCAATCCTCAGTGGAAGTTCAGGGTGTGAACCAACAAAGCGATCATACCGTTCAGGAAGAAAACAGTAGTGAAGGTGGCGCTGTTTTCCAGTGTTTGCCAAATTTTTGGGCCTGAAAATCCGTAAATAAAGTAAAGTGTTTTTGGAAAAGATACTTGCGCGCCGAGCTCTTGGAGGATGAAAGACTTGCGCGCCATATGTTTTTGAGGATCAGAACATCAAAATTTGGCTAAGGAAAGAAGGTCGCGCAAGTGTTGGTTGGGTCGCGCAAGTGACTTGCGCGACAGAGGATCTGGAGACAGGACTTGCGCGCCGTCGAGGGACTTGCGCGCCGCCGCGCAGGGGGTCCAGTTTGCCTATAAATACTGGACCACCCCTCCTCTTTTTGGACTGAGTTCAAGGCCGAGAGATTGTTCGAGCTCTCGTCGTGCAGGTGGTGGAGTCGCGCAGGTGGTTGTTTTGTCGCGCAAGTAGAACTTGCGCGCCCGTGTTTGGCTGTTCTCCCAAGGCAGTTTGGAAGAGAAAGGAAGTGGATCGCGCAAGTTTTTAGTTCAAGAAGGCAGTGTCGCGCAGGTGCTTCAGTGACACTTGCGCGCCAGTTTAGTCTTGCGCGCCTGAGACTTGCGCGCCGCCGGGAGACTTGCGCGCCAGGCTTGAAAAGGAGACCTTGACACTATTGAAGCACGCCTGCCTTGCTGGAGCTGCGCGGAAGCCGAGAAACTACTCAGTTCATTCGAGGAAAAGTGATATTCTTCTTCTGGTGAGAATCGGACTTCAATAGAGCATCTACATTCAACAAAGGATGCACTCTTATGCAAATGAAGAAGAGACCTACACGTCTATAAACTGAGTGGGACTTCACCAACGGCAGTGAGCCAGGGGGAGTCAACGGGAGTGACCCGAGGGACGCAGTGAGCTATCCCTGAACTATTGTAAAGGCAGTGAGCCTGGGACAGAGTGTCTGTACCCGAACTTTTGTATCCGCAGCTAGTGAAGCATAGTGGATTTAGGTACGACCGGCAACCTGTCGGCGTATGCTCCTTGGACGTAGCCCTTAGTGGTGAACCAAGTAAAAATGACTGTGTCTTCTCTGTGCATGTGAATGTTTTCTTTTTGATCGTAATCATCATACAGGTTCAACAAGTTCCTACCAACGTGGGAACAAGATCCAACAAATTAAAAGAAAAAGTGGTCACCCTGATTCACCCCTCCCCTCTCAGGGTGTCCCGGGGTCCTTCAATTATAATATCATTTTTACCAATAATTACCTTATTTACTTTTAACGGTGGTAAATAAAATTCAAAAGTTACTATTTACCAATAATTATTTTCATCCTATTGAACAAAATATTACTTACTGATGTCAAATATGTATCTTGGATTTTTTAAATTCAATACATTGAAACAGTAAAATTATATTTTATGCAAATTTTCAAATGTGCTTGGAAGGTGGGTAAAAGGCGTTAAATAGTTCAATAAAATTTTATATATCTAATCTTGTTATAAAATGATTCAAATGAATTAAATTGAACTAATATAGGTATTATATATTTATTTTGACTTTAAAATAAATTTAAATTTAAATTATTATTATTTAAATAAAATTCGATTTTATACAATAACACAGTGTTTTTCACTATTTATCAAAAATTGAAAGTTTTCAGAAAAATACCAAAAAGTCACCCTAAGCGAATTTTGATCTTCTGAATCCAAAAATGAATTCCATTTTAAAAAATAAAATATATAAAATTTCAAAAAGTTGGTGTTACTATTCATAACTTATTTTTAAACAACGGGTTTATTGGTCGTGATGTGATAGAACTCGAAGGTGCATACATCGCAAGCTATTGTATTATTCAAAGAGAAGCATACCGTGGAAGCTTGGGGTGTTACCTTCTCCTCCTCTTCAAATAATTTCGTCCTCAAAATTTCTAGAATATTACTACATAAAAAGATTCAGGTGGTTCTTCATCATAAGTTCCTTATGTTACTATGTTGCCTCTTCCATTTAATGGTTTCTCCATAGAACTTTTACCAGGCGAGTTGTCTAGTTTATCAACACTTGTTCTCAGGTGTAAAGATTATTTACTGGATCTTCACAATAAGACATATCAGCTTCCAGTTCTCTTTCTTCATAAGTGAGTACATGCGTTGGGCCCGACATATATTTTTTCATTAGTGATACGTGGAATACATCATGAACATTGGAGAGACTTGGAAGAATTACCAAATAGTAAGCTACAACTCCAATTATTTATAGAATTTCGATAGGTCTGATGTACCAAGGACATAATTTTCCCTTCTTACGGATTCGTATAACACCCGTCCATGGAGATACCTTCTAGAAAACGTGATCTCCTACTTGAAATTCCAAATCCTTCATTTGGTTATCGGTATATCTCTGTTTCCTAATTTTAGATGCTTTGATGTGGGTATGGATAATCTTCACCTTTTCTATTGTTTCTTCAACATGTTCTAGGCCTACGAGTTTTCTTTTACCAATATCATCCTAACAAGCTGGTGTGTGACATCTCTTTCCATATAATGCTTCATATGGTGCCATCTGAATACTTGAATGGAATCTATTATTATAGGAAATTATACCTGAGGTAAATACTAATCCCACAAACCTTTAAAGTCAAGTGAGAAATATCTCAAAATGTCTTCTAAGGTTTGAATAGTATTTTCTGACTATCCATCAGTTTGAGGGTGGTAGGCAGTACTTAAACAAAGTTTAGTATCTAGGGATTTTTGAATACTTTTCCAGAATCTTGATGTAAAATGGGGATCATGATCAAAAACAATAGATTTGGGTAAACCATGAAGTCTTAAAACGTTATTAATATATAGTCTTCCTAAACGTTCAAGTGGTAAATCTTCTCTTATAGCAATAAAATGTGATGACTTGGTAAGATGATCAACGATGACCCATATTGCATTATTCCTTTTACGAGTCTTTGGTAGCCCCATGATAAATTCCACCATAATATCATCCCATTTACACTCAAGTATAGGAAGAGGTTGCATGTCTCCTCTAGGATGTTGTCTTCCAGCCTTCACCTATTGAAAAACTATACACCTTGATACATAATTAGCAATATCCCTCTTTACGTTGTCCCAACAAAAATTTCCTTCAAATATTTATAAATCTTAGTGCTACCATGGTGTATAGATAAATTGGATCTATGGGCATCATCCAAAAAATACCTTTTTAGATTAGGTATATTGGGAAGAGAAAGCCTCCTCTAAAATTTCAAAATTCCATTTTCATATACGATGTCAATAAATCTGTCATCATTCACAACTTCAATTCTCCTTTGAAACTCCTCATCACTAATCTGAGAATTTTTTATGCTTTCTATTAAATATGGTTTGGAAACCATTTGAAAAAGTATTGATGTTTCACCTTCCTTAATTATTCCCATATCCATATTTACTAGATCCATGAACAGAGGATCCCATTGAAATCTTATCTTGTTAAAAACTCCATGATCCTTTCTGGTCAAAGCATCTACTAGCTTATTTTCCTTCCTTGGGTGGTCTTGTATAGTGAAATCATAATCCTTGAGTAAATCAATCCATAATATTTTCCTCATGTTGAGTTCTTTCTGTGTGAAAATATACTTCAAACTCTTGTGATCAGTATATATCTCATATTTTTTTGACCATAGATATAGTATATCTATATCATCAGAGAAAAGATTACAGATGCTAACTCATGATCTTGAGTATGATAGTTTTGTTCATTAATATTTAGCTACCATGACATATAGGCAATAACTCTATCATTATGTATGAGGACACATCCAAGTCATTTCATTGAAGCATCACTACAAATAAAAAACCCATCTTTCTCTGATGGTAGAGTCAAGATTGAATCATTGACTAATATAATCTTCAGTTCTTAAAAACATTCTTTACACACTTTTTTTCAAACAAATTTAACCCCTTTATGTGTGATATTGGTTAATGTGTTATCCAATCGGGAAATATTATGGATGAAATTCTAATAATAACCTTCTAAACCAATAAAATTGTGTACCTCAGTTATACTCGTCGGTGATGGCCATTCATGTATTGCTCTTGTCATAGAATGATAAACTGGGATTTTTCCTTATATATAATATGGTCAGGAAAAAAAATCTCTTGAAGCCAGAATTTACACATGCTAAACTTCCTATATAATTCATTTCTTCTAGGATTATTTAGAATAGTGCGCAAGTGATTTTCATGATCTTTATAGATTTTGGAGTATACAAAGATACCATTAATAAATACCACTACAAATTCACCAAGATATTCCTTGAAAACCCTATTCATTAGATCCTTGAAGATAGAGGGTGCATTAGTCAGTCCAAAAGGTATTACTGTAAACTTGTAATGCCCATACCTGGTACAAAATGATATCTTCAGAATGTCTTCCTTCTTCACATGTAACTAATGATATCCAGATTGAAGGTAAATCATTGAAAAATATTTATCTCTATGAAGTTGACCGAATAAATCATCAATGCGAGGTAGGGGATAATTTTTCTTTATTGTTATAGAATTGATCTCCCTGTAGTCAATACATAACCTCATTAATCCATCCTTCTTCCTTAGAATCAGAAATTTCCTTTCCATATCCACTCGATGCCCATGAGGAAAAAAATATTCTAAGGAAATCTATTTAAAATCTCTCCATTCCATATTTGATACTTCTTCACCCTCCTTTGTGTTTTTAATTAATGAGCATAATTGATATGCATCTCCTTATAGGCAATAAACCACCATGACAACTTTTCCCCTTTTGCTACATCCCAAAGCATGAAATATTTTCTCTAAGGAACTAATCTATTTTTCATCTAATATGTATTTATAGACCCATTGAATGTTGGGTGTTGTTTCCTCATGAATTTATAAAATTTTGATCCTCTACTTTGTGGATCAGGGTACTCCATACGGGTAAGGTTATTATTAATAACCTAAGTGAGTTGTCTCAGTATGGTTATATGTTGTTCAACACCAATTACATCACCTACTCTACTATAATTATCTTGAGTAGGTGGGAAATCCCTACATGGATTATTTTCATTGATATGGTTTCCATTTCTTCCACTAGGTTCCATTTCTAAACAATTGCATACAGTAGGTTAGTTTATGAATCACAATGAATAATTCCAAACCTGTAAAATACCTAACATAAATTTAATAGTTTATGCATATAATAAATAATCATAAAAATGTTTTCTTTGAGAATTATTTATTCAAAAATCTTTCAAAATGGTTTTTAAAGAAAATTTTAATTATCCTAAGCATGTCCCCTAGGACTTTCGTAACTAAGAGTGCAGCAAGGCCCATTATTGTGCACCAGTTCCCATTTGAGTCTAGCTCAAAGAGGTGTTTTTGGGTTTTACCCCTAGACACATATGTGTCAGATCCACCTCTACCTACTCGTATCCAGATAGGGATTTAATTCTTGGAAAATACACAAAATCTCTACATTACCCTAAATCTAATAAATTCTTCTATAATGATCCTCAAAACTTATCTTAGTGTAATGTTATCTAATTATAGTTTTTCTAAATCTATTTTCCATGGTTTGTAATAAACATCCTCAGATACTAACTATAATGCCTCAACCCTAGTCACCCAATGTCGGTGTATTATTAAATAACATTGTCATGATCACAATAGATCAAGTCTTGCAATACCAAATATTTTAGTAGCTTTGTAAGTACTACGTACATACATAAGTTTTACATTACATCATGAAATATAACAAACATTCTGTCCTCTTGAATACACTCATATACTTTGACCTCCCCCTATTGGTTAATCATAATATTCTTTTTCACATCTTGGGAAAAAGAAAACATAAAAAGGGGTGAGATCAGATGCTCAATAAGGATAACAATATAGAAGAAACTATCATAAATAAGAACAAACAATTAAGGCAATATAAAAGACTAGAACAAAATACTTTTAAACATAAACTTTAGTATTATATGAAAATTATAAATCAAATAATTCCATTTACATATTCACATAGATATTCTACTAGTCGAATAATCACATGTAATATCAATATCTAATTTCAAAATGATGGAATGCATAATACCGGACATCATAACCACATAGTCATGGCCTCGTGACAATACTACAAATAATGATTTTTACAAGTCCTTGTGCCGAGACACTAGTTTGTCTCATGAGACCTATCAATGCATCGAGGAGCTACAGTGGGCTTCACACATTACATACTAAGTCCAATGCATTCCCCATATGAAAAGGTTAAAACATAACATAAACAATCGTAAAAAAGCTAGCATACAAAATATTAATACTTTAACCATAAAACATGAATGGTATGAAAATAACACATCCACAGTCAAACATATCACAAAACCTTCAATACTATATGGAAGACTGTATCATAATAAATCAACTTCAAATAGGTGTAAAATCCATCAATGGATGTTGACATAGATGAAATAAAAACTATTTGAGAGAAATATCTCTTTATATTTGGAAATCATTTAAAAGTAGCATAATTATAAAAGAAAACATTTATTTTGAAAATAATCTTATAATATTGTAAGGGAATCTTTGAAGGTATTATAATGGCGGAAAATAGTTGCACCCACCTAATAAGTTAAAAAAACATTCTTACCTTAATTTATCAAAAAGGTCATAATGTACGACAAAAAAATTCCTTTCCAAAAAATTATAAAAAGTTGAACAAAGGTATAAATGAATTTAACCCATATTCTTGGAAATTGTAAAAATGTTTTGAAATACATTTTTAAGAAACATGAATGAGGATTATAAATAATTCCCAGTAGATGCTTACGTATAAACAACCTCAGAAAAAAAAAGAGATTGTAAAATTAGCCCTTACCTAGAAATTTTCCTTAGTAGAGGGTATGTTAACCTCTGGTATAATAGTTAAATCATTTTTATTAAATTATTCCAGAACCACATACATAAATATAATATCGTATATGATCATCTAATTTTCTTTGTAAATAATATTTCTATAGTATCATCATTTCGGGTGTTAACTGATTCGGTTCCCTTTATATGTTTTATTATGAAAGTCATGTTTGTTATGGATAGGATTTATTTTATTAATATCCAGAATGGTATTAAGTTCTTAAACATTATTTTAAATCATAAAATAAAAATTAATCTTGAATGGTTACGATGGGGAATGAATCTCATTGCGTTCGTGGAGACGGTAATCTGTACGTACGCATGTGCGACAATATAATTATCTTGATTGTGAAATAGTATGTAATTGGATGGTATATTACATATAAATAATAATTAAAATGTTATATTTATTATTTATATCAATTATACTCATTATTATACCCATCCCGATAATGAAGTGTTGAATAACAAACTACACCACGATGTGGAGATGGTAAGTCGTACGTACGCATGTATTGTGACCTTTTCATTCATAGGATGGATATAATAATGAATATGGTTGTACCATATTTATAATAACATCATAGTATGCATAATTTACTAGATTTATTATTTTTTTAATGAAAACAAAAAATAAATAGAAAGTGGAAGAAGAAAAGAACTTTGAAAGAGGTGATGAAATCATTACCTCTTCTTCGGGTGATTTCTTATTTATTTGATCAAAAGGTCTCCTTAGGATGGCTTTCTAATAAAATTTAGGCCACTAGGTTTAATTAAGGGTAGTTGGAAGGATTTTTTAGTAGGTATTATCCGAGCTAAAAGGCTTTGTAGGTGTCATTTTGAGAGAAGGGGAAGTACCCTTTTATAAGAGAGATGAGGGTCACTTTAGGAAAATCTTGAAATATTATTTTATTATAAAATACTTTTTGATTTATAGTGGCTCAAAATTAATTTATTTCTAGGATAAAGTTTGGATGGGTAGAAATCCTCTCATCCAATAGGTTGTAGACAATTTTAGGTCAATATATTAACCTTATCTTTTATATTTAACTCTTAGTTAAATAGTTTAACTTTTACAATGTCTTCTTGTATTTTTATTTTAAATGGTTAACAAACTAACTATAAAATGACAAGATAAACCAAATTGGATACTTAATGAAATATATATCATTATATAATTACATTGTCTGAACCTTATAATTTTTGAAATATTATATCTTTTAATAATATAGTATTTGTTTTAAAAACTCATTTATGTCAATTTGGACACTATTTTGTGTTTGGTTTTTGTGAAAGTAAAAAAAAACTTGATTACTTTGACAACATAGATTAAATCAATAATAAAATGTCATAATAAACTATAAAATTATTGTAACGCATCAAAATTCTCAATTTACATTTATTTTTATATTTATAATATCAATTATTTTAATCATTCATTAATAAAGTAATTACTAAATCATAATTATGCCATAAATAAATTTAATTATTTAAAGTATAAAAATTATAAATAAAATACCATGATGTAGGAAATATTTTAATATTTCTTAATAATATTTATTGTCGAATTTATCTTATGTATAACCCTATATTTAAAATGGTTTAGTTATTAAAATGTGAATTTAACACTTTTAACTCTTCTTTAAATAAAATAATAATAAGAGTCATAATCTAATCCAAGTGGATAAAAAAGGATCATATTTTATTCCTACACTTTGTTTAGGTCGAAATACACTTATACAATGGAATTAGGACTTATGTTAGGGTAATTATAATATCATTTTTACCTTTAATTAACCTATTTACTTTTAACCGTGGTAAATAAAATCAAAAAGTTTCTATTCACCAAAATTTATTTTCATCCTATTGAACCACATTTTATTTACTTATGTCAAATGTTTCTCTCGAAGTTTTTAAATTCAACTCACAAAAGTGGTAAAATTACGTTTCATGCAAATTTTCAAATTTGCCTAGAAGGTGGGTAAAAGGCGTTAAATAGTTAAATTGATGTTTATATATCTAATCTTATTATAAAATGATTCCAATGAATTAAATTTAACTAATATTGATATTATGAATCTATTTTTACATTAAAATAAATTTAAAAAAAATAATAATTATATAAATAAATGTCGGTTTTAAACAATAACATTGTGTTTTTCACTATTCATCAAAAATTCAAAGTTTTCAAATAAATACCAAAAATTCACTCTAAGCTAATTTTGATATTATGAATCCAAAAATGATGTCCATTGTGAAAAATAAAATTTATAAAATTGAAAAAAATTGGGTATTGCTATTCATAACTTCTTTTTAAATGACTAGTTTGATTGGTCGTGATGTACTACAACTCGATGTTGCGTACTACGAAAGATATTTTATTATTCAAAGAGTAGCGTACTGTGGATGCTTGGGGTGTTAAAACAGAAAAGGTGATGGTGTTGTGAATTGGTTTTTTGTTTTATAACTCATAGGTTAGGCTTGAGTGTTTGGTAGTATAAATATATTCTTGTATTTTTCCTTTTCATTAATATACACACCCCCACCCACTTGTGTTCTTGTTTTAATTAGGTTTTTTGGGAATGTTAAAATGTATAAAATGAATGAAATGTATTAAAATAAATCATAATATTATTTCATCACACTTGGGATTAGGAAATCATTGTATGTCATTCAGCTATGGATCCTTATCAAATGAAGCTTTATGTGTTATGAGAGTTGAGGATTTAAATACATGATCTGATGCGGAAGAGATTTATCTGGACCAATCTGTTGTCATGGGGTGCTCTAGTGTTTTTCACTAAGTGGATGGTGGTGTGAGGTTGTGTATAGACTACAAGTGGTTGAATTAGGTGATGGTAAAAAACTGTTACCCTCTTCCTAGGATAAAAGATATTTTCGACCAGCTAAGAGGGTAAGTTATTTTTTTTAAGATCGATCTACAATCTAGATATAACCAGTTGAGGGTGAAAGAGAGCAATTTCCAGAAAACATCCATTAAATGTAGGAATGAGCACTTTGATTTTTTAGTAATTCTATTCTATGTTACAAACACACCATCAATGTTCAATGGGATTTTGAACTCCATTTTCCCTGAGTTCATAGATTGAGTTTTCATCATATTCATCTATGATGTCTTAATCTACTCAAAGTTAGAGGATGAGTACACCAATCATATCAGAACTATCTTACAAGTTCTTCAATGCACCAACTCTATGTAAAGTTATCCAAGATTAAGTTGTGGACTTGAGATGTGCATTTCCTCGGGTATGTTGTGTCTCAATAGGGTGTAGTAGTAGACCCGTCAAAGGATGAATTTGTTGTGTCTTTGGTAACACATATGATTATGGAAGAGGATCATAGTTTTCTTGGTCTCATGGGAAATTATCAGAGGTTTGTACCTAATTTATCTCAATTTTGTGCCTTGTTGACAGCTTTGACAAGGAATTACCATGCTTTTTTGGGGACAGATCAGTTTTAGGGGGCATTCGGTTAAGTGAAGGGGAAGTTGGTTTATGCTCTACTTCTCTAGTTGCTTAAGGAAGAGGTGATGTTTGAGGTATTTTTTGATTATTACCATATAGAATTTGGATCTATGCTGATGTAGTAGGTGGAGGAGTCTCAGTGAGGAGACTTAGTGGATGAGGTTATGCACAATCGTGTTGTCCATGGCGATGCTCTAGTGGGATGGTTGGAATATAGTCAGAACTAGGTGTTGTTTCATGGGAGGTTGTTGGTTCCGGTAGTAATGTGTGATGGGGTCCTTCATGAGTTTCATAAATCACCTTATGATTAACACCTAGGAGTTTTAAAAATGTACAATGGATTGATGACATGGTTTTGGTGCTCCAAGATGAAATGGGCAGTGGAAGAGTTTATGGCTTGGTGTCTAGTTTTCCGGCAGGTAAAAGCCAAGAATCATGTTCTTGATGGTTTGTTTCATCCATTGGATTTTACCAAGTAGAAATGGGATGACATCTTGATGGACTTCCCCATAGGGTTACCCCGAACTCAAGGATGTTGCGATTTTATCTAGGTGATAATGGATTGTTTGATGAAATCAGAATACTTATTAAAGATCAAGGATTTGAGAGTAATGGATTCTTTGGCTATGTGGTATGTGGAAGATTTGGTGCGGTTTCATTGAGTTTCGAGATCCATTGTCTTGGATCGGGAAAAACATTTTACCTCACAATTCTGGAGGGGATTGTAACATGCTTTTGGCACTAAATTATGCCTCAACACTTCTTTTCACCCTCATAATTATGGATAGACGGAATGGACTATCTAGATGTTGGAGGATATGCCATTGTCATGCATCTTGGACTTTGGTGAATCTTGGGTATGACCCCAGACTTTGGTAGAGTTTTCATATAGTAATATCTATCACTCTTCCATTGGCGTGGATCTATTTGATGACTTGTACGAAAGACCATGTTGTTCACTATTGTTCTGGATAGAGGTTGGGGGAACATCTATTCTTGGTCTTGATATGGTGTAGATCAAGAGAGAGAAAGTTCAACTTGTTCATGAAAGGATGAAAGCGTCACAGGACCAGAAGTAGTCTTACACCGATTTTAGAATAAGGACCTTGGAGTTTGAGGTTGGGGAACACATGTTCTTGAAGGTTTCCCCCGACATGGGAAAAAAAGGTTTGTCAGAGGGTGTAAACTTCCCCCTAGGTTTGTTGGTCCCTTTTATTTGTTGGGGAGAGTTGGTGGGGTGACGTATCAGTTGGTGTTTCTAGTGTAGTTGGAAAGGATCCATGATGTGTTTCATGTCTCTCATCTTTATCGGTATCTTCAAGATGACTTCCATGTCATTAACCGGGGGAGATCTGGATATTGAATACTATTTAACCTTCGTGGAGCATCAAGTGAAGATCCAATACCATCAAGATAATGTTTTGTGATGAAGAACCATTCCCATGGTACAGGTGCTATGGAGGCATGGTGTCTTATAATAGAGTACTTAGGAGTAATATAAGTAGATTTGTTCCCAGTACCCCAAGTTTTTTATATTATTTTTTTCTATTTTTTTCTTTTTAATGTGATTTTTGAACCATTCGTTATGAAATGAGATTTATTCCTTGGTTTTTGATGTGTTTGGTGTAATGTGTGACAAAATACTGATGTATGAAAAAAGGGAGTAAAAGAATCCTAATCAAGATGAATTAATCATGATGTGATTAATCCTCTATGGGTGAGTCAGTGCCACCCCAAGCTGATATTATCTTGACATGGAGGATGGAATTCCATGTTTTGGGTGTTTGGGACATTGTGGTTTATTGGTTTTTGTGGTTGTTGTTTAGGGAAATGTGGAGGTTGAAGTGGTTTTATAGTGGTTTTCTGGAAGTGTGGTTGTGTGATAAGAGGTAGCTTGTGGTTTTTCAGCGTGTGTTGTGGCCATTCGGGTTGGCGTGTTTTGTCGATGCTAGTGTTGGAGGTATAATGATTCCTTGGGATATATCTTGTGGGGTGGTTTTTCAGACCCCTTTCTTTATAGTCTTGTTTTTTTGAATCTTGAGGGAAATAATTGGTTTATATTTATCTTATGTAACTCTCCATTCCATCTTGGTCTGTTAATTTTCCAATTTTGAGTGTTGGAGGTGTTCAGGGGAGGTTCCAAGAGTTTTCAGTAGAAGCTGTAGGTGCATTAGAACTACTACAGTAAATACACATCGAGTAAGTGTAATACATGACAAAAAATTTTGTTTCATGACTTTTCTAAGTATGGTTCATGGAGTGTAGGTTTTCAGAGTTAAATAACAATAAGTTGATTCATTTTTTAGCATAACCAGAAATATCAGGATTACACGACGTGAAAGGGTATTACACGTCGTGTAATTCCCCAATGTTGTATAGGTTTAAAGGTTTCAGCTACATGGGGTTTCCCAAAACCCTATGGCCATAATTGTTCTCTCATTCTAGTAATTTGGTGACCTCCTCCTTCTACATTTAGATATTTGTTTTGATGGGTATGAATCCTGGGGCTTCCGCCTTCGATCTGTGGTGAGTTATACTCTCATTCTCATCTGTTTTCTTCCATTCTTATCATAGGATTTAATATGGTGGTGTTTCTTTGGTTGGGGATGTTTTTGGGTTGATTTATGACCACCATTTGGTGTGGTGTAAGTTTATCCACAAGTTTCGTATGTGGAGGTAGTTTCCGAGTAGTTTCTTCTTCACCCTACAATGTGCAGCGTGTTGAAAAGCGTCATTAGGGTAGAGATTCCATCATTTCTCATTATTGTGTATCATGTGGGAGGGTTTTACTTTTTTTATCTATGAAATATGGCCGTTCTATCTTAATAGAAGATAAATAATTATCTAAATAAAATTGAAATGGGTAAAGTGGTTTGATCTGCATGTTTTTACAGCTTCGATATTATTGTGATATTGTGACTGTTCGAGCTTGATGCCTAGCTGTAAATTATGGCTGTTGGGGGATTTTTAATGGTAGATATGTATTTTTTGTTTTATCTTTTATTTTTGATTTTTGTAACATCCCCCTAAATGGAAATTGGTTAATTAATTATACTTGGAAAATGAAATGGTTTCCCTATGATTTTGGTTTGTGTGATAACACCCCCCCTAAAATGAAGTAGAATGTGATAAAATCCCCTTTGTTTGTAAAAATTTAAAATGTTACTAATGAAAATTACTCTTGATCGAATTAAATTTCTTGTTATTTAAAATGGTTATATAACTTATGAACTTCCTTGGTTTTATGTTTTTGTATTTTCAAATACCGTTAAGAATTGTTATTGTTGCTAATATAGCCATTGAACATTGATCACATGATTAATATAAATATAGGTATTTAACATATCCAATTTACCCAGACAAAGGAAGTGATGGCCTCATCCAGTAAAATTTTTCAGTATGATGCCCATTTTTTTATCTTGTAAAGGAGGTGTAATCACAGGAAATAACTCTTGACCAAGTCCAAATCGACCTTCAACATGTTAATCTTGAGTGAAACTGCCTACTGGGGAAGTGGAAGTTAATAGAGATTACCACCCGAGTAATGTTATCTGAGCCTCCCAAAGAATCGGTCACCATTGCACACCTTACCCTTAGATATTATGTGAGTGTTATAAGTGTTTATGTAACAAGACCCTAGCACTATGATTATGTTCATTATTGTAGTATATAGAATAAACATTCATTTTATTATAGTTACATTGTAAAAAGTTTTTAAAGAAAAAATAGTGTTTTAGCCCAAATTAAAATAAGAAATATATTTTGAAGAATTAAAGGATTTTTGAATTAAATAATATTTTAATAAAATATTATTACTAAATTATTTTTTATTAAATATAAATGATCATATAAATTTTAGTAATAAATCTTTAATTTTTATTAAGGTTTGAAAAATGTTTTTGTTAGAACCCAAGAATTTTTTATAAATTCTTGTTTTTATTTTAAAATAAAAATTTCACATATTTTCAAAATATTTTTGAAAAATGAATATTAATTTTTGAATTAGGATGTCAAAATTATCCAACGGTGAATTTTTCATAATTTTCTCAGATAGTGGAATTTTTGGGTAAAAATTAAATACCATTTAAATATATAATGTGTTTTATGACATCATAATGACACAATAGTGATGTAATAAATACTATAAATGGGTTGTTCGGCCAATATATGTTTTAATTTTAAAATAATGTGATTTTATATTTGTTTTGTTAATTTTGTGGTACCTTAGTGGACCCTCCAGGACTTATAAATCATTTTAACAGTTTAAAATGATTTCCTTGAGAGTGTGACTCGCCTCCACATAAGAAAGCTTAATATTTTAATAAGTTCGGTCATTTCCCTTATAAAATATTTTTTTCCACTCCCCTTTGAAAAAAACCATTGGAAAAAACCATGGTATGGTTTTTGGTTTTGATTAGTTTAATGTGTAGTGTCCAAAGCCTAAATATTAAAAAATTCCATATCTTTTCCTATTCAAACCCACCCAATCTCCCACTTCCCTTCACTCAAAACCCTTGGATCACATCCCTACTCAGCCCTCATCTCTCTATTATCCTTAAAAGGATCCCTAAATTCCAATTAATCCTCTCTCAATCCCCTCCCAAGCCTTTGGGATCACACTTCCAATTAAGGGATTTCATCCTCTCTCATTTTTTTCCAAGTTTCTTTATATTTCTATACCATTGTATTTTCAATTACGAATATTGGGGTATGATTTAGAACCTCCACTATACTTCCCTCCTTATGTGTGAATGATTATAGACCCCTTTATCTCTCATTAATTCCTCCCATGTACACCCATTACCATGTCGAAATTCTGTAAGTGATTTCTCCCTCCTTATTTATATTCAACCAATTATTTTGATTTATGAATCTAAAATCAATTAAATATGTTGGGAAATGTATCAATATGACCCCATTAATGTACATTTCTTTTAAATATTATGAGACATCCCTTTATCTATCATCAACCATTTTTATGAATTCTTATTTCACACCGTTATGCTACCGAAATTGCACCACAATTTTCCATGATGAAGTCATTGTATAGTGAATACCATGCCCATTTCTCTATCATGGGTATTCTCCTTTATGAAAATTTACTTATTGATTTTAGAGTTTCATTTATGAATTCCAAATTCCTTTATCGTGGAATAAATGATGGGGTTTAATGAATCAATGTTATATAATCCATGTGACACACTTATGAATGAAATGAAATGATTATGAATGGTGGGCACTGATAGTGCTCCAATGAATTGGGTAAATATTAGTATCATGATACGTCAAGTGAAATGAGGGTTTACACATTATAATTCATGTGAAATGAGGGTTACTCATTCTCCAGGAGCAATGAGCCTTGGGTCATGCTAATATCTTTTAGTGTTGTTTCCACATTTCCATGTTATGATAATCATGATATATCATGCCATTATGTACATGTTTCACTTGTACACCATTGATATTCCTATTTCCTAACATGTACTATATTCTTCAGGTTATTTCGTATTTACTCCCTTATTGGGCTTTATAGCTCACCCTTTTCTAATGCATTTCCTCAGGTTATCCCATTCAATTCTAAGTACGAGGGAATGTTGTGCTCATGTAAAGGAAGTATTCAATAAATATGTTGTATTTTTATATCTTAATTTTTCATGTAATGTCCATAATTTCCTAAGACATTATACCTCTCTATCCTCAGATTTCTATTAAGTGAAATTTTATGTAATAAATCTTGATTAAGTGTATAATAAATAGTAGGGTTGTTATAGTTGGTCTTAGAGGATAGGAATAGTTATTTTTGGGATTAGTATTAGAATACCGTAGTGAAAGCCTTTGGTATAAGAATATGTATAATAAAAACATCCCTAAATTTTGGTGATTATTAAGAAAGTGTTTTATCCAGAAAATACATCACTTTCTGGATACGAGCGGGTAGAGGCGGCTCTGGCACAAATGTATCTAGGGGTAAAACCTGAAAACACCGCTTTGAGCTAGACTCGAATGATAACTGGAGAAATAAAATGGGCCTTGATGCACTTTTGGTTATAACACTCCAGGGGGATATGCTTTGGTAAATTCATATGATTAGTATGAATCATTGTTAATGGAAAAAAAGTGTTCCTAAGAATATATATTGGGAAGTAGATCATGGATAACATAGATTAAAGCCTATAAATTTATAAGTTTAGTAAATAAATGTAATTTATAATTTATCCATTTTTTTCATTGGATTACCCTTTATTGTTACCCCTAAATTTCCTTTTATTCCATCCAATTGCCGGTAATATGAGGAATTGGGCTAACAACTGATGTGAAGATCAATGTGATGACTGTTCTAATGAGATGCCCAATCCTATGGGAGTGGGAATCACAAATTTTTTACTATAATCTCTGAGTTAACTCAAGTTTTAAATAGATACATGTGTCAAGAGGAAGGTTCAACCCCCCCCCCCCACCAAAGAAAGAACAAGCCACAATTGAGAGCTTCCTGAGACAAAGGCCTCCTATTCTTAATGGATCATTTGATCCCTCAATCTCTAATAAATGGATCAACTCCATTGAAGACATATTCTCCATCCTTCAATGTTCCAAACAAGATAAGGTTCTTCTAGATGCTTATCATATGGATGTTGAATCTGATCAATGGTGTACATTGATCAAAAACACAAAGCTTGAGAAGGATATTGACACATTGGAATAAAAGGATTTCTGGAAAATGTTTTTTGATAAATATTTTCCCCACACCCACTGAATTACGATGGAAAGAAACTTCCTTGACCTCAAGAAAAAAGACGTTGAATCCATCGAAGTATATGATGAAAACTTCAAAAGGATTACATGATATGCCTTCGACTTTGTTGTTACCCCCGAATGTAAGGTTGACTACTTCTTTGGTGTGATAAAACCTAGCCTACAGAAAGCCCTAGAAATATGTGACTTAGAGATCTATGAGGAAATTGACTGATGTGCCCTCAAAGTCTAAATGTATATAGGAGGATCTCAGGGGTATCATGGGGGATAAAAAGTGTAAGGTGTACTTTAATTCTAGAGGTCCGATGGATAAATTCAATGTTTCTATGATAATTTCGCACCCCACTTTCCAAAGGTGCAGAAAGAAGCAACCTAGAAATTTCTTGAAGGGGGTGAAGAAATTCTTTAACTGTGGAAGATAAGGGAACTTGGCCATTAACTACTGACAAAAAAACCCATGGCTATGATAGAGGATAGAAATTCTTAGTTCCACCCCCAATGCATTGTTCATTTCTTCATCTACAATGAACCAGGGAACTTTTCATACTTGTGCCCAAAGATAAGGGTTTTAGGAGGAAACCAAGAACCTCCCAGGCATCAAGGGAGAGATTTTTCCATCACTACCACCGAAGTGAACCCTGAAAATTAAAGGGTGATAGGTACACTAGTTATTCATTCAAGAATAGCGAATATAATTTTTGGTTCTGGTTCTACGCAGTATTTTATATAATGAAAGTTTAGTAGAAAATCCTAACACCACCACAAATCCTATAAGTAAAGATTTCAGTGACAAAGAAAAATGGGGAAATCATTTCATCCCATGAATATAAATCCTCCCCTATTATTATTTGTGGATTGAACTTCTTAGAGAGCCTCATCATACACCCTTTGGTGTATTTTTATGCAATTATTGGCATGGATTAGATTTCTTTATATCGAACTAACATAAATTGTTGTGAGAGGGAAATCACTCTACATATCACGAATCGACCCCCGATTCTGTACAAGTGCAAGGAGGAGGTTGAATCTTCTTTTTTACCATCACCTCAACTGTGGATATTACTGCCCTATGAGCATGTGTATCTAGCTCAAATGATTAAGTCTATGGAAGAAACCATCCTTGAAGACACGCCTCTTGTGTGGGAATTCACTGAAGTGCATCTCGAGGAATTTCTTGGTCTTCCTCCTAGAACAGATGTTTATTTCTCAATTGATCTTATACCCAGGGCATTCCCAATATCCAAGACTCCATATATATTGGATGTTTTTGATCTTGAGGAGATGAAGACAAAATTATAGGAGAATTCGGATAAAGGGTTTATACACCCAAGTGCTTCCCCGTGGGGTGCACCAGTACTCTTCGTTAAGAAGAATGATGGATCAATGCTCCTTTTCATTGATTATCGTGAGCTCAAAAAAAATCACAATAAATAATAAGTATCCTCTGCCACAAATTGATGACTTGTTTCATTAGCTATATAGAGTCAATACATCTCCAAGGTGGATTTGCGGTCGGGATATTATTAACTAAGTTTGACGGAGGATATCCCCAAGACTTCTTTTCGTACAAGATATAGTCACTATGAATTCATAATAATGACATTTAGACACAAAAATGCTCCATAAATCTTTAGGACTTGATGAATAGAGTCTTTAGAGATTACCTATAAAAATTTGTGGTAGTCTTTGTAGTTGATATTCTAATATACTCTAAAACCAAGGACGATCCTGAGGAGCATCTATGAATTGTACTAGAGACCTTGCGAAAGGAGAATCTCTATTCAAAGTACAGAAAGTGTGAGTTATCATTGAAGGAGGTCTCATTCTTGGTTTATATTATTACATGTAATGGGATATATATGGATCCCTCAAAGAAAACTGTAATTGAGGGATGGTCGAGGCCAACATCGGAGACAGATATTCATATCTTCTTAGGGTTAGGTGGATATTATCACCGATTTGTGAGAAATTTCTCACGATTGCCTAACCCTATTACCAAGATATCTTAGAAGGGAGTAATTTTTTCTGGGAGTGATGAATGTGAAGAGGGATTCAAGGAGTTGAAAAGGAGGCTTATCACTGAACTCTTGCTCACACTACCCATAATTGGAGAAATATTTGTGGTATTTAGTGATGCTTAAAAGAAGGTCCTTGGTTGTGTGTTGATGCAAAATGAAAAATTCATTTCCTATAATTCAAGGAAATTGAATGTTCATGAGAAAAAATATAAAAAATATGATATGGAGATGGCTGCAGTAATCTTCACCTTGAAAATTTGGTGGAATTACCTCTTTGGAGAGAAATGTGAAATATATACAGATCAAAAATCCCTAATTATATATTCATACAGAAAGAGTTGAACATGCACAAATGAATATGGTTAGACCTGATCAAATACTATGAATACTCAATCCATTACCACCATAGAAAAGCGAACAAGGTGGTGGATGCTCTATGTAGAAAGGACCCAGTGATTCTATCATTTATGAGAATTTAAAAGGATATAATCTTCTTAGATTTGATGAAGATGGAAAATGGAATAATAAAGAAGGTAACATCATCAATCATTTCACAAATGATTGTTCATCCATATCTTTTGGAAAGGTTAAAGGATGCTCAAAAGGATGATGATGGAATTCAAAAGAAAGTAGAAACTATCAGAAAAGAAAAATCTATTTAGTTCAATGATAATGAAGAATGAATTATGAGATTTGGGACAAGACTATGTGTTCCATCAAATCTGGAGTTAAAGAATGAACTTTTGGATGATGCACATAGTTAAAATTTCTCCACCCACCCAAGAAACACAAAGATGTATTGAGATATCAGAGAGAATTATTGGTTGGATAACATGAAGAAGGAGATAGATGGGCATACATCAAAGTTCCTAGAATTTCAATAAGTGACGGCTGAGAGGCAGAACTCTAAGGGGATGATTCAACCATTACCTATACTAGTATGAAAATTGGAGAACATCACCATGTAATTTGTCACCAGACTTCTGAAAAGATCCAAAGGAAACAATTCTATCTGAGTTATTATGGATCATTTTACAAGGACTCCACGATTCATTTCAATTTAAGAGGATTTCTCATTGGATCAACTGGAACAGATATATATCATAGAATTGGTAAGGCTGCGTGGAGTACCATTATCTATTGTATTCAGTCGAGATTCAAGATTCACCTCTATGTTTTGGAAGAGCCTTTAAAATGCTCTGAATACTGAGCTGAACTTCAATATGGATTATCATCATCAAATTTATGGCTAATGTGAGCGGACTATCCAAACACTTGAGGAAATGTAGAGAGAATTATTAATAAAATTCAAAAGAGGATGGGATCAACATCTTTGTCTAGTTGAGTTCTCTTACAATAACAGTTTCCACTCAAGCATCCAAATGGCTCTTTATGAAGCCCTTTATGGGAAGAGGTACAGAACCCCAACATGTTAGAATTAAGTTGAGGAGTGAAAACTCTTAGGCCCAGAAATGGTCAACGAAATGGTGGAGAAGGTAAAGACCATCCAACATCACATTAAAGCTTCCCAGAGTCTAAAAAATATTTTTGCTGATAATCATTGATGAGAACTATAGTTTGATGTTAGAGACATGGTATTCCTCTTCATATCACCATGTAATAGGGTTATGAGATTTGTGAAGGGAATTCTTATTCAAAGGTACATAAATTTTTTTTAGATCCTCAATCGCATTGGAGAAGTGTCCTATCAACTAGAACTCCCACTGAACCTATCTCAAGTACATGATGAATTCCATGTATCGCTCTTGAGGAATTACATTCCTGACCCATCACCTGTACTCAATCTAGAAGTGGTACCATTGTAGAATGACCTCTCTTATGAAAAGAAGCCCAGGAATATCATTGATATTGGGGGAAAAATTCTATGAAATAAGACAATTCCCTTCATCAAGGTGTTTTGGTGAAACCAGAGGTTCAAAGAGGCAACGTGTGAATTAGATGACATAATGAAGTAGAGTTACCCATATCTGTTTTAGTGTGGTAAAAACAAATTTTGAGCAGTAGTGGAAAAAACAATTAACATTTCTGCATTTTTCACGTCGGTTCTATATAACTGACATACAAAGCTTTAAAGATCGATATATCATGTCGGTTATTTTATAACCGACATGATATATCGATCAGGATCCATTTTTTAAATCGGTTATTTTATAACTGATGTAAAAAATACTGATATTGGATTTTTGACGTCAGTTATTTTATAACCGATGTGAAAATTGAATCTGGCGTGCTTTATCACCTCAATTATAAAATAACCGACGTGATAAAGAAATTCTCTGCACTTTATCACATCGGTTATAAAAAAACGACGCGATAAAACAACATTTATAACATCGGTTATAATATAACCAATGTTATAAATAATTTTCTATGACATTTATTTAATAACCGACATTATAAACATAGACAAAAAATAGTTTATCACGTCAGTTATTAAATAACCAACCTTATAAAGATTTTAAATGATTTATCATACCTTATATTCAGTCATTCTGTTTTCTTCGATCGGGAGACCTGCGACTCATCTCTACCATGTGGAGAACCTAGAAATGATTCTTCGAATTTGTGAGCTCCAGCCTCATTTTTTCAACATCATTCATCATCTTTATTGTCACCAGATCTATCAGGTCAACTAGCTACACTCAAGTAAGCCTCACACGGATCGGTTTCAGTTATTATTTTTTGTGATGCCCTAATCTAATTTTTTGAGATGTTATTTTTTTTATCTTTGTTATTACTGTCATGCTAAGTTTCATAGTGTTAATTTATACGATGCTAAATTCTTTTCTGGTGAATGAAAACATGGAATTGATATCATGAAAGTTTACAATTTTTTTTGTTTGTGTGTGTGCGCGTACAGGGGTTGTCCAAGGAGGTGGGGGATATCCAAGTGGGTGACTGGTGTCTAGGGATGGTGGGGGGCTATCCAGGGGGGTGGGGTGTATAGGGGTGTCAAAGGGGGTGGGGTTGCTGTCTTGGGGGGTGTGGGGGATATCCAAGGGGTTTGGGGTGTCCAAGGGGTGTGGGGGATGTCAAAGGGGATGGGGGTGGTGTCCAGGGGGTGTGGGGGCTGTCCAAGGGGGTTGGGGTGTCTAAGGGGGTGGGGTGTCCAAGGAGTGAGGGGGTTGAGGGGGATGTACAAGGGGATAGGTGTGTACAGGGGGTGGGGGTGGTGTTCATAGGTTGTACAAGGGGGTAGGGGGTGTCTAGGGGGTGGGGGCTGTCTAGAGGGGTGTGGGGCTGTCTAGGGAGTAGGGGCTGTCTAGAGGGGTGGGGTCTGTCCAGAGGGTTTGGGGGTTTTCCAGAGGTTTGGGGGGTGTCCAGGGTGTCCATGGAGGTGGGGGGGGGGCAGTCTAGGGGTGTGTGTGTGGGGGGGGGGGGTCCAAGTGGGTGGGGGTTTCGAAGGGGTTGGGGGTGTCTAAGGGGGTAGGGGCCTATTCAGAGGGTTTAGGGGGTTGTCCAGAGGGTTGGGGGTGTCCAAGGGGGTAGGGTGGGGGTGGTGTCCAATAGGGGTGGGGTGTCTAAGGGGGTGGTGGATGTCTAGAGGGGTGGGGGTTGTCTAGGGGGTGGGGGATGTTCAGAGGGGTGGGGCATCTCCAAGGGGGTGGTGGTGTCCATGGGTTGTCCATGGGGGTGGGGGTGGTGTCCAGGGGGTGTCCAAGGGGGTGGGGATGGGGTGTCCAAGGGGGTGGGTTGGTGTTTAGGGGGTGTGGTGACTATCCAAGGGGGTTGTGGGTATCCAAGGGGGTGCGGGGGATGTCAAAGGGGGTGGGGGTGGTGTTCAGGGGGTGTGGGGGCTGTCCAAGGGGGTTGGGGTGACCAAAGCGGTGGGGGTGTCCAGGGGTGAGGGGGTTTCCAAGGGGATAGGGGTGTCTAGGGGGTGGGGGTGGTGTCCAAGGAGGTGATTGGGTTGTCCAAGGGGTGGGGGTGTCCAGGTGTGGGGATATCTAGAGGGGTTGGGGTTGTCCAGCAAGTGGGGTGATATCTAGAGAGGTGGGGGATGTCCATAGGTGTGGGGGGGGGGGGGGTCCAAGGGGGTGGGGGTGTCGAAGGGGGTGGGGGATGTACGAGGGGGGCTTCCAAAGGGTTGGGGGTGTCCAGGGGTAGGGGATGGGGGTGGTGTCCAGGAGGGGTTGGGTGTCCAAGGGGGTGGGGGCTGTCTAGAGGGGTGGGGGGCTATCCAGGGGGTGGGGGATATTTAGAGGGGTGGGGGGCTATCCAAGAGGGTGGTGGTGTCCATGGGTGTCCAAGGGGGTGGGGGTCGTGTCTAGGGGGTGGGGTCTTTCCAAATGGGTGGTGGTGTCTAGGGGTGTCCAAGGTGCTGGGGTTTGTGTCCAAGGGTGTGGTGGTGGTGTCCAAGGGGTGCGGTTGTTGTCCAAGGGATTAGGGATGTCCAGGGGGTGGGGGTGTTGTCCAAGGGGGTGGGGGTGGTGTCCAGGGGGTTGGGGGCCTGTCCAGATGGGTTGGGGCTATCCAGAGGTTTCAAATCATTGGGATCTGTGTAATTTTTAGTAGTGAATGTATACATATTTTATTATTTATACTTCATATTTCTTTTTTACGGAAGGGTGAATATGGTCTCCAGTTGCACCAAGATGTATTCTTTGTAAACCTTAAGAAGAAAGGATCCATGATTAATTTAAAACTTATATATATAACTATATTTTCTTTTTAAAATCATTTTCAAGCATTTTTTTAAATATGCATAGATTTGTTTTATACTTAAAAAAAATTACATTCAAATTACAATATTTTTCATATAAACATAATTTTGCCTTATATTAAAAATATGTATAATTTTGATATTTGTTATAGGTAATAATGAGTCAAAGTTGGATACGGAACATTGAATGAGTAATGAATATGAGGAAGGTGTTGATGCCTTTTTGGAATTTGATAAATGAAATGTTCGAAGAAATGACATTTTTTTCTGTCCATGCCTAAAATGTAACAATATAAAGAATTTGAAAAGTAGGGAGATAAAAGATCATCTGATTTTTCATGGTTTTTATCCGATTTACAGCCCTTGTATTTGGCATGGTGAAACTGGATGGAATGTCTGATCTACTGATGATGATGATTTGCAAGATGAAAGCTCTGATGGAATTGAAGAAATGATTCATGATATTGTAGCAGAACAAATTGAGATAGAACCAACAGTTGGGAATCTATATGGTGATGCTAAAAAATCATTGTATCATGTTTTTATAGATTTTACAGTTTTATCGGTGGTGTTAATATTGATTAACCTGAAGGAGAAACATGGATGGAGTGACAAAAGTTTTACAGAGCTGCTGCAGTTGATGAAAGACATTCTTCCAAAAGATAACAATCTTCCAGGTTCAAATTATAATTCCAAGAAACTATTATGCCCGATAGGATTGGGATACAAGAAAATACATTCCTGTCTGAATGACTATATGATATATAAGAAGGAATATGAATTTCTGTCAGTGTCCTAAATGTATGACATCACGGTATAAGGTGAAAGAAAAATCACAGGCTGATATAGAGATTACAAAGATCCCTTCCAAGGTATTTTGATATCTTCCTATAATTCATCATTTGAAATGTTTATTTTCTAATTCACATGATGTAAAAAGGTTAATATGGCATGCTGATGAGTGGATATGTGATGGAAAAATACATCAGCCAGATGATTGTCCACAATGGAAGAAAATTGATGAGCATTATCCTATATTTGGAAATGAAATTACAAATATCAGACTAGGGTTGTGCACAGATAGAATGAATCCATACTGAACCCTTAGTATCACACATAGTTCATGGCATGTTTTATTGGTAATTTACAACCTCTCTCCTAAAGTTCGTATGAAATGGAAATATGTCATGTTGAGTATAATGATCTCTAGTCTGAAGCAACCAGGAAATGATATTGATGTTTTCTTGTCACCATTTATTGATGTTTTGAAACTTTTATGGGAGGATGGTATTAGGGTGTATGATTCTTATAAAATGGAATATTTTCAACTGCATGCAGTGCTTATGTTCACTATAAATGACTTCCCAACATATGGAAATTTGTCTGGATACAGTGTTAAAAGGAATAAAGAATGTCCAATTTGTGAACAACAGACTTCATATTGTCAATTGCATCATGGGAGAAAAATAGTGTACATGGGTCATTGAATTTTTTTGCCTACGGATCACTCTTATAGAAGACTAAAAAAGGCATTCAATGGCACACAAGAATTTGATATTTCTCCAAAACCTTTATCCCATGATCTGTATTTTGAGAGGGTAGAAAATCATGATGTGACATTGGGAAAGACACAAAAATCTGGTAATGATGGACATATTTGGAAGAAAAGGTCAATATTTTTTGAGCTACCATATTAGAGATATCATGAAGTTAAACATAATATTGATGTCATGCATGTGGAGAAGAATATCTATGACATTTTGATTGGAACATTGTTAGATATTAAAGGAAAACAAAAAGATGTGTTGAATACAAGATTAAACTTACTATAAATGGGAATACATTTGTAGTTAGCTCCCACTCCTAATGGAAGATGAACATTTCTTCCCTGGGCTTGTCATGCATTATCCAAGAGGGAGAAAATTATCTTTTTTCAGTGTCTTCATGATATCAAAGTGCCTCAAGGTTATTCTTCAAATGTAAACTTTTTTGTCTCATTGAAGGACTTGAATTTGATATTTATAAAATCTCATGGTTGTCATGTCATGATGCAACAACTTCAATCAGTTTCAATGCATTGAATATTTGCCATCCATGTCAGAAAGACTATAATGAAGTTATGTTAATTTTTCAATTCAATTTGTAATAAGTTCATTGATGTGAATGCTTTAAAATTTATGTAAAAGAATGCAATTTTTATACATTGTCAATTGGAAATGTATTTTTCTCCATATTTTTTTGATATATTGGTGAATTTAATGATTCATCTCGTTAGAGAAATAAAGCTTTGTGAACCTATATATCTTCTTTGGATGTATCCTTTTGAAAGGTATATAAAAATATTGAAGGGGTATGATAAGAATCCATATCGACCTGAAGCCTCCATTATTGAAAAGTATATTTCTAAGCAGGTTGTAGAGTTTTGTACGAGCTACATGGCTACGGCGCAACACATAGGTTTGCCTCCATCTCACCATGAACAAGTAAATAATAAGGGAAAGGGGATTCGTGTCTTGAAAGTCAAATTGTTGTTAGTTGAACAGATAAAGAAGTTAGAATTATACATCTTGAATAACATAGCTGATGCTTAACCGTAAATCACATTGCATATTAATGAGTTGAAACAATGTCATCCAAAGAAGATACAAATGTGGTTTTTGAATGAGAACAAATTTTTTTTATCGTGGTTTAAAAAGACCTTACTTGGTATATCAGATGTATCAGAGACATTAAAATGGGTAGTGGGTGGTCCATGTTTAAATGAGATAACATGGTCTGATTATGAAATTAATGGCTATACATTTCATACAAAAGCTCAGGACAACAGAAGTGCAGTTCAAAATAGTGGTGTATTGGTGTTTGCCAAAGCAATGCATTTTTCAAGTGCTAAAGACAAAAACCCAATTTCTACATTAAGTGCATATTAAGGAGTTATTGAAGAAATATTGGATTTTTATTAGATTAAAATTAATGTTCTTCTTTTTAACTGTAAATGGTGTTTCGGTAACAACAGTGTTAGAGACGATGAATTTGGAATGAAAGATGTTAATCTGAATAGATTGGAAGGAACAACTGATTCATTTATAATGGAAACACATGAAAAACAAATTTCCTATATAGTAGATCAATCAGATATGTAGTGGGAGGTTTTTTTACAAGGTAAAAATAATATTTTTGTGAGGATGAACTTGATAAAGATGCTCATTTATGTGAGATCCCTACTTCCATGGAAATATTAACAGAACAAATTGATGAGCATGTTTAAGAGACGGTTTGTGCCATAAGGAACAATCACGATGAAGGATTTTGGGAAAACAATCCATTGGTACATTCCTAAAATTATAGGTAACATTTTTTTATTTCTTGTTTACATTTATTATTTTCATAAATTGTTTGATATTGTATGTTTTTTATTTATTAAAACACATATTAAAACAAATAAGTATGAGTTTTCGTTTGTTTTAATTTAGTTTCGTTTAAATTATCATATTTACCATTACATAAATCATATATCTATTATTTTTGTTCAATGAAAATTAATTTACCATGTTTACCTTGTTTACCAGATTTACCTTGTTAACCATGTTTACCATATTTACCATCTTTACCATCTTCACCATATTTACCATCTTTACTATTGTTTAACATGCTTACCATATTAACCATGTTTACTATTACATAACTTAGTGCAATTTTCTATTTTCGGTTTACATTAGTATTGTAATATTTGAATTTGTATATTTGTGAACTAATGTTTGTTTTTTTGATTTGAAGGATAATGACAGATCAATCAGTTGATCAACCACATGATTCTGGAGATGAGCATATTTGTCCTACCTCTGGGGAGTAACATTCACTTGTTCCTCTTGATGTTCCCGAAAATATTTCTCATGTTCTCCCATTACGAAAAAGATTTCAAGAGTTGGTAAACATGGGTGCACACGTTTACCAAAATTATCACTTGCTTGTACGTAGGATCAGAGGATACTCATTGAGTTTGATGAGGATGATATTCCTAAAGGTCTAAATGCATAAGATTTTACGAATTTTTTATCAACTCAGGGTAAGAGCAAAGTAAGAATTTTGTATGGTGACTGGAGAAGTGTGGACAAAGTGATAATCTCTCATTTGTGAGAGATGATTTTGGTAAGATATTTTAATATTGTTTGCCTATTATTTAAATGTTTCTTTTATATATAATTTGTTTAACCTTTTTTTATTATATTAAATTTGATATTCCTGACACTGGAGGAGTCAGGAAGAAATTCTTATCGATGGCTGACAGGAGATGGATGGATTTCAAATAAACCCTCTCATCTGATTTCATTTTTTATCATAAGAGTCATGAGAATCCATGTCATATATATCCTTTCATAGATGAAGACGCATGGAGACATTTTGTTGAAAGTAGAAGAAAAGATTTATTTTTGGTAAGGGAAATATAAACTTTTAAAATCTTTCTCATATAAATGATCTTATTAATGTTTTGTTAATTATTTCTTATTATTAATTTACAGAAAACAAGGAAATCTCATCAGGAGATCCAATCTAAAGCTATATACCCTAATAGTTTATCTTGGGGAGTGTATACATTATTGGAATAAAAAATGATGGAGGAAAAATTATAAAAAGTAAGAGTTAAGTCTTCAAGATCCGGAGAGGTGGCCCCTCCATCCCCTCCATCTTGACATGAATAAATGGAAGATATCTCAGATGGGAAAAAAAGGAAATATATTTTTGAAGATTCGAAAAATGTAGCTAATAGGATTGTAAGATATCTATTTTATTTATTTAAGTTAACCATATTCTTCATATAATTTCAACTATTACAGAAATGTTCAATTAATTAATACAGGATTATCTTAAGGAGCAGAGCTCACAGGGGATATTTACAGCTCTGAGAGGCAAGATATTTTATCTGCAGCATTGGGAAAGCCTGAACATCCAAGTCGTGTACGAGGATATCCAACATGTGTAACGGTAAGAAACATGTTTCCACGTTATTCAACTTCTTCCATTGAGGGCGTTTATAAATAAAATATAATCCTTGGAGGCTGAAGTTCATAATATTAATGTGATGATGGAATAAAAGATTAGAGCATCGGAACAATCTATGTTTGAAGACATGCAAAGCAAATTTTAGACTGCAACTCCCACTCATCCAGCTCCCCCTGCAGACCTTATTATTTATCGTCCACTTCCACCACTAGCTCCCACTCCCCCACCTCAGCCTGTAGACCCCATTTGTTTTTATACTCCTCTGCCACAACTTCCTACATATTTCGAGTTGTATGTTGATGATCCTCAAAATTATATAGTTGCATATGGGATGGTATATTGTATAGGAGATACAGTTCATCATCAACAATTAGTGGTAGAGAATCATAGGGTCACTGTACAAGATATTATAGATAGATCAGATCGAGTATCATTACCTACAGATGAGGTGATGACAGTTGGACATAGTATCAGCCATTTTTTAATTTGGCCATCCAGAATTCGGTTACTCATTACCATAGAGGTATGTATGTTATATCTTCTATTTTAATTTTTTATTAAAGTTGTTTTATCATTTGAAAACTAAAATATTTTTTTATTTATTTTTACATGAATACATCAAAGGTAAAGAAATATTGTATATAAAACAAAAAAGACTAATGGCTATGACATCAGATACAGATTCTTGTAGTCTTGGCAGATTGTCAAGATATTCATATTGTTTGGCGGATCATTATGAGTTTCCAATGGAAGCTCATGTTTGTGGAAGTGCAATAATTGTGGGGATTGTGAAAAATGATATCATGGAGCTTGTTACTAGAGATAATTTGGGCATCAATGTGGTGAAAATGTTTTCCATATAAGTCTTAACACCTTTTCCCTACATTATATTTATTAAAAATGTATACTTATGTCTATTTTGTATTAGTTATCTTCATAACATTAGTGAGAATAATGAGCGGACAGATGTATAAGGATTAATGGAACCACATTTGATTTCCCCTGAATCACGTGCATTGGATGAGAAACAAATAATGATTTATATTGCGAAAATATTTCAACAGAATATAGTCACACAATGTTTGATGATTCCTTTTTTTTGAGAGGTATGAAACACATCTCTGGTAAAGAGTTCATTATCTTTTAACATAAAAAACCACTAACCTTAAATTTTCTTTTATCAGTGATCATTCGATGTTAGGTATTTTTTTCCCGAGAGAGATAACACTTTATTGGATATGCTCTGTCCATGGCGATGTGCGGGAATGTTTTAAGAAAATGTTGGAAAAGTAAGTTTTAATTTCTCAAAAGTTTCATATATTATAATTAATTTTAAAGTTATCCCATTCGTATTATTTTGTAATAGGGGATGGGTCTACATTAAAAAAAACACAAAGAAAAGGAGTGCAACGATCAAATATGTAAATGTAAAGGTAAATATCCATTAATAATTTGTATCTTTTAATTTATTACAAAAAAATAATATATTGGATTTACAATCATTCAAACAGAATTTTCATGAACAAAAAGGCATCATCGAATGTGGATATTATATGTGAAGATTTATGTATGAAATAATTACAACTGGAAGAGTTGTGAACTTTGACCTGGTAAGATTTCCTATTAAACATTTCCTGATATTTCATTTGATTTATTCACTATACATGTTAACTACTATCCATTTAATTTGTAGCTATTTGATGACCCTCAACCCTATAGTGCTCAAGACATAAAACACATAAAAGTGGAATGGTCGAATTATTCTACAGGTTTGATTGAATTTTTGTTTTTTGTAGTGTAAAATGTAATTTTGAATATTTTCATTGTAATTTTGTATTTGGTAGTAGTTTAGGTTAGATTTAGTTTTTTTTAAGTTGACATTGTATTTTTTAAAAGTTATATATTTGAATGTTTAATTTTTCTCTACTTCTTGTTTTGGTCTACTTATGATGGTTTTTTTTGTATGGATTCTGGTCTGGGGGGAGGGGTTCCAAGGGTGTGGGGGGTGTCTAGTGGGGTGGGGGTATCCAAGGGTGTGGGAGGGATGTCCTGTGGGGTGGGGGTTTCCTGGGTTTCCATGACATTGGGGGGGGGGGGGGGGGTTGTCCAGGGGGTGGGATCATTTCCATGAGGGTGGGAGGGTTTTCCAGGGGAGTGGGGGGCTGTCCAGGGGGTGTCTAGGTGTGTGGGGGTGTCTTGTAGGGTGAGGGGGGTTTCTAGGGGTGTGGGAGGGCTATCTAGTGGGGTAGGGGTGTCCAAGGTATCCATGGGGATGGGGGGGCATTCCAAGGGGTGGTAGCGTTTCCAGGAGGGTGAGAGGGATGTCTAGGGGAGTGGGGATCTTTCCTGGGGGTGTCCAGGGGTGTGGGGGTGTCATTTGGGATGAGGGGGCTACCCAGGGGTGTGGGAGTGTTGTTCAGGGGGTGGGGTGTCCATAATGGCAGGGGGTTGTCCAGAGGTGTAGGGGGCTATCCAGGGGGTGGGGGCAGTCTAGCAGTGTGTGGGGGGGGGGGGGTCCAGGGGTGTGGTGGGGGTTGTCCAGTAGGGTGGGGGTGTCTAGGGGTGTGGTGGGGGCTGTCCAGTGGGGTGGGGTGGGAGGGTTTCCAGGAGGGTGGGAGGGATGTCCAGACGAGTGGGGGATGTCTAGGGGTGCCAGGGGTCAGGGGGGTGTCCAGTGGGTGGGGTGGGGGGGGGGGGGGGTTCTAGGGGTGTGGGCGAGCTGTCCAGGGGTGTGGGAGTGTTTTCTAGGGGGTGGGGTGTCTAAGAGGGTGGGGGTTTCTAGGGGTGTGGGAGGGTTGTTCAGGGGTGTGGGAGTGTTTTCTAGGGGGTGGGGTGTCCAGGAGGGTGGGGGTTGTCCAAGGGTGTAGGGGGATGTCCAGGGGCATTCCATGGTGTGGGGTTGTCTTGGGGTGTGGTGGGGGATGTCCAATGGGGCGGGGGGTTTTAGTCTGGTTTTTGTTGGGTTTTGGTCTGTTTTTGGTCTGGGGGAGTCCAGTGGTGTGGGGGATGGGAGGGTGTCCAGAAGAGTGGTAGGGATGTCCAGGACAGTGGGGGGGGATGTCCAGGGGCATCTAGTGGTGTGGGGGGTGTCTAGTGGGGTGGGGTGGGGGGTTTCTAGGGGTGTGGAAGGGTTGTCCAGAGGAGTGGGAGTGATGTCCATGGGGTGGGGTGTCTAGGAGGTTGGGGGGTTTCTAGGGGTGTGGGAGGGTTGTCCAGAGATGTGTGAGTACTATCCAGGGGTTGGGGTGTCCAAGAGGGTGGGGGTTGTCCAGGGGTGTGGGGGGTTGTCCAGGGGTGGGGGGAAGTCCAGGGGTGTGGGGTGTCCATTGGGGTGGGGGTGTCCAGGGGTGTGGTGGGGGATGTCTAGTTGCGTGGGGGTGGGAGGGTGTCCTGGATGGTGGGAGGGAAGTCCAGGAGAGTGGGGGGATGTCCAGGGGGTGTCCAGGGGTGTGGGGGAAGTGTCCAGTGGGGTGGGTGGGTGGAGGGGGGGGGGGGGTTCTAGGGGTGTGGGAGAGCTATCCAGGGGTGTGGGAGGGATATCTAGGGGAGTGAGAGTGCTATCTAGGGGGTGGGGTGTCTAAGATGGTGGGGGTTGTTGTCCAGGGTTATGGGGGGTTGTCCAGGGGGTGGGGGCATTTTAAGGGTGGGGGTGTCCAAGGGTGTGGTGGGGGATGTCTAGTGGGGTGGGGGGGGGGGGGGGCTCTGGTCTGGTTTTGGTCTGTTTTTGGTCAGGGGGTGTCCAGTGGGGTGGGGGTGTCCAGAGGTTTAGTGGGGGCTGTCCAATAAGATGGGGGTGGGAGGGTGTCCAAGAGGGTAGGAGGGATTTCCAGGTAATTGGGGGGATGTCCAAGGGGTTTCTAGGGGTGTGGAGGGTGTCCAGTGGGGTGTGGGAGGGTTGTCCAAGGGTTTGGAAGTGTTGTCAAGGGGGTGGGGGTGTCCAGGAGGGTGGGGGTTTCTAGGGGTATGGGATGGTTTTACAGGGGTGTGTGAGTTCTGTCTAGGGGTGGGGTTTCCAGGAGGGTGGGGGTTGTTTAGGGGTGTGGGGGGATGTCTAGAGGGTGGGTAAGTCCAGGGGTGTGGTGGGAGTTTTCCAGTGGTGTGGGGTTTCTGGTCAGGTTTTGGTCGGGTTTTGGTCTTTTTTTGGTCTGGGGGTGTCCAATGTGGTGGACGGTGTCCACGGGTGTTGTGGGGACTGTCCAGTGGGATGGGGGGGGGGGTCTGGTATGTTTTTGTTGGGTTTTGGTCTATTTTTGTATGTTTTTTTCTGCTTCATGTCTTTTGGTAGGGCATAGCAGTGGTTGATTAGTGGTGGGGGCTGTCCAATGGGGTGGGGGGGTTCAAGTCTGTTTTTTGTCAGGTTTTGGTCTGTTTTGGGTAATTTTTTAATATGTTTCAGTCCTTTTGGTAGGTCATAGTGGTGGCTGATCAATTTTATTAAAAAATATTATTTTTTACATTGGTTAATTTATAACTGACATAAAAATGCATTGGGATTAGTTTTAATGTCAGTTATTTGAAAACTAACATAATAAATGCATGGGAAATGGTTTTTACGTCAATTATTTCATAACCAATGTAATAAATGGAAATGTATAGTTTTTTACATCGGTTATTTTATAACCGACGTAGTAGATATTTTTTCATATCAGTTATTATTTATCCGACGTGGGAAACCGCTTGGCAGACAGGTTTATCACCTAGTTATAAAGATAGACAATGTGATAAATGCTTCTGAGGGGTGATTTATGACATCATTTATATAATAACTGAGGATAAATAGTATATACCACTTCAGTTATTAAACAATCGACGTAATAAACCATGACTCTGAAGTGTTTTCTAAGTCGATTTTTTATTAACCGACGTGAAAAACACTTTGGATTTGTGTTTTTTACATCGATTTTAAAATAATCGACATAAAAACAATGTTTATAACATCTCCTGTAATAACATTGGACAAAATTTGTCGTAAAAAATAATGAAATGACCATCGTAAAAAACGTTCTCTGCACTAGTGGAGGGTGAAATTTTTAAGGGGGAAAGATTTTAACGACCCAAACTTTTACTAATGAAAATTCCTCTTGATCTAATTAAATGTCTTATTATGTAAAATTGTTATATAACATATTCACTCTCTTGTTTTTATGTTTTTGGACTTTCAAATACCATTAAGAATTGTCAAAGATGATAATATAGTTGTTGAACATTGATCACGTGATTAGTATAAATATAGGGCTTTAACAAATCCAATTTACTCTAAAAAAGGAAGTGATGGCCTCATCCAGTAGAATTTATCCACAAAAATCCCATTTCTCAGAGGTCAGAAATGAGGTGGTGTCACTAGGCTTCACTCTTTACCAATCCCAAGCTGAGCTTCAACATGTTAACCTTGAGCGGAACCGCCTATGGGAGAAGTGGAAGTTAATAGAGATTACCACCCGAGTAATGTTTTATTAGCCTCCCTAAGAGTCTGTCACCATTGCACACCTTACCCTTTGGTCTTAATCAGGTGTTATAAGGGGTTATTTAACAAGACCCTAGCACTATGATTATTTTCATTATTTTTTTGTAGAGAATATAATTCATTTTATTATTTTTATGTTGTAAATTCTTTTTATCGAAAAAATAGTATTTTTAGTCGATATTCTATTAAGAAATATATTTTGATAAATTAATTGATTTTTGAATTAAATATTATTTTAATAAAATATTATTAAAAATTTATTTTTATTAAATATAATTGATTGAATAATTTTTATAAATACAATTGTAATTTTTATTAAGGTTTGAAAACTAATTTTGTCCAAACCCATGAATTTTTTATAAAAATGGGTTTTTATTTTAAAAGAAAAAATTCACATATTAAGAAAATTAACTAGATAAAATTTATTTTCTTTTTGGAATTAGGACATCGAAATTATCCAATGGTGAAATTTTCATAATTTCCTGAGATAATCGAATTTTTGGGTAAAAAATAAATATTGTTTAAATATATAATGTGTTTTATGACATCATAATGACCTAATAGTGATGTAATAAAATACTATAAATGGGGTTTTCAGCCCATATATGTTTTAACTTTAAAATAATGTGATTTTATTTTTATTTTATTTTTTGATTAATTTTATTGTGTCTTAGTGGACCCTCAAATACTTACAAAACATTTTAACATTTTAAAATGACTTCCTTGAGAATGTGACTCTCCTCCACCTAAGAAAGCCTAATATTTTAACAAATTTTACAATTATACTTATAAAATAATGTTTTACACTCCCCTTTGGCAAAAACCATAGACAAAAACCATGGGATGGTTTGTGGTTTTGATTAGTTTAATATGTAGTGTCCAAAGCCTAAATATTAAAGAATTCCATATCTTTTCCTATATAAACCACCCAAGATCCCACTTATCTTCACTGAAAAACCTTTTAGTATATCCCAAATATGACCTCCTCTCTCTAATATCCTCCCAAGGTGTCAGAAGCTACCAATAAGCCTCTCTCAATACCCTCCAAAACCTTTTGGATCTCACTTCCATGTAATGGATTTCTTTCTATCTCATTTTTTTCATGTTTCTTTATGTTTCTAAACCCTTTTCTTTTCATTTAAAAATATCTCCGTATGATTTTTCCCCACCCCTATACTTACCATATTATTTTTGAATGATGATATTCCCCTTTATCTCTCATTAATTCCTTCTATATACACCTATTACCATGCCGAAATTTTGCAAGGGATTTCTCTCTATCATTTACGTTTAAGAAATTCTTTGGTTTTATGAATCTAAATTCCATTAAATATGTTGGGACAATTTTCTATATTACCCCCTTACTGTCCATTTCATTTACATATTATTAGAAACCCCTTTTCTCTCATCAACCATTTTTAGGATTTATTATGTTACGTTGTTATGCTGTCAAAATTGTACCATGATTTTCCATGGAAAAGTCATTATGTAGTGAATTCAATTACCATTTCTCTATCAAGGGTATTCAACATTATGCAAATTTACTTATTGATTATCGAGTTTCATGTATGAAGTCCAAATTCCTTTATCGTGGAATAAATTATGATGTTTAATGAATCTATGTTATATGATTTGTGTGGCACACTTATGAATGAAATGATTAAGAAGGGTGTGCCCTAATAGCGCTCCAATGAATTGGGTAATGATTAGTATCATGATACATCAAGTGAAATGAGGTTTTACTCATTCTAGTTCAAGAGGAATTATGTTTTACACATGGTCCATGTGCAATGATCCTTGGATCATTCTAATATCATGTAAAGTGTTATTGCCACATTTCCATGTTATGATAATCATGTTATATCATGCCTTTATGTTCATGTTTCTCTTATGATCCTTTGATATGCCTATTTCCTAACATGTACTATATTCTTCATTTTATGCCTTTTTTTACTCCCTTATTGGGATTTATAACTCACTCTTTTCATATGCATGTCTACAGGTTATCCCATGCAATGCTATGTACGAGAGAATGTTGTGGTCATGTAAAGGAATTTATCAATAAAGATGTTGTATTTTTATGTCCTAAGTTGTTGTGTATTGTCCTTAATTTCCCAAGACACTAGACCTTTCAATCCTTGGAGTTCTATTAAGTAAAATTTTATGTAATAAATCTTGTTTAATTATGTAATAAAGAGAAGGATTGTTATATTGTAAATCTGTAAAAATTATCTTGAAGTGATGTGGTTGTGTGCCCATTCTTGTGGCTTGGAAATATGTGGTTGTGTGGTCGGTCTTGTGGGATGATGATGTGTTGTTGAGGAATGAGGGGCTGATAGATTTTTTGGACATAATATTTGGGCAACGAGTGGATGGTATATTGAGTTGTTTGTTCAATCTGGTTGTGTTATTATATATTCGTGAGTAGTGATGAAATAAATAGTTTTATAATAATGTTTGAAATTCCATTGGTTGGTTTGGGTATTGGGATTAGAGTTGTTAATAAATAATTTAATGATGGGTTTTTTGATTAAAGGTAGTAGATTATAAATAATGAAATGAATGGATGTTACACATGGAAAAATGTGAAGCCTTATTAAATTATCATGGCTCCTCGCATTATGAAATGACTATGGAAGATAAACAAAATTCATTTATAGGTAGTAGCAAAGCTGACAGTGTTGTGATTTGATTGTTTTTTTATAACCCATTGGTTGGGATTGAGTGTTTGATGCTATATATATATATATATATTCTTTTATTTTCTTGGTGACTTTTATATGCACCCCAACCACATTGAGAACTATCTATTGAATACCCGCATAGTCATGCAGGGGGTGTCCTTCCCAACATCCTGGGGGAGGATGTATGGTTGGACACCCACTATTCCATGATCCCTCTTCTAGGAGAGGTAGGTATTCCATAGGATGTGATGGTAAGAGGTCTATTTGTGCATTAGATGTTGGTTGTGATATCGTATCCCATGTGTCTTCAGGATGAGTTAGGATGTGATGTTACAGGTGTCTTTGTGATGAGAATTGATGTGTTGTGAGGACTAGGTGTGTGCGGGAGGGATGTGTTGTGAGGCCTAGGTGTGTGTGGTTGGGATGTATTTTTATTCCCAGGAGCGTGCATGCAGGATGTGATGTGATATATTCAGAAGAGGTCAGATATCCATGATGTTTGTCACTGGGGTGTGAGTGGTTAATCAGTGGGAATGTGATGTGGGGTACCCTATCGTTGATGTGAGGAACTTTATATTATAATACATGTATTTAATTATTTAATTAGCATGACTTGGTGTGGTTTGGATGGTTATTATACCTGTTTATGTGTTTTTTGGTTCTGTTTTTTTTCTAACATGTGAATTAGTATGCTTCTTTCACATGTGAATAAGAGACTTTGGTTTTCCTAATTAGTATACTTGTATGAAAATCCTATGAATATAAAATTATTTTCAGGTTTCTGGGTGGATTTTGTTGACCATATTGAACATTATTATCTCAGATCCATGACATTTGTTGTTTCACAGCTTTAGATTTTCTTTTGTGAATTTAAATTATAGACATTATTATATCTAAATCAGTTTTATATTATGCATTCATGTGGGATGGTTTGGGTTTCGATTTCATATTATGTATTGGTGCTGTTGTGAATGATTCATTCTATCTTCTTAACTTGGTTCTTATAAAGGTTCATGCCTAATATATTGTGAAATTTCTTCACCCTTGGTGCTAGTCACCAACCTGGGGCCTACTGGAGGCGGGACTTAGGGGAGATTTTGTCCCTTTATTCATTTTCAACCCTATAGGGGTATCCTTGGAGGGAGGAGTCCTAATAAATTATTGGTATGAAACCCATTTAACTAATTTCTATCTCCCCTATGGGGTTTATCCAATCATCGTTGGGTGGTCACCGATGATGAATAAACCAATACGCATAGATGAGAAATTATAAAATAAGTAATGTGAAAGGGAATGAAGAAAATATAGAGTTTTTAATAAAACAAAATTGGATTCAATGTACATCGAATTAGGGAAATGAAAAAAAGGAGAAAAGAAAAGCCTCTCTACAAGGAACTCTAGGATGGAACCCTAGTGGTAGCCTCCCATTTGACATGTCCCCATGCCTCAAATTCCCTTGATCTTGGATAGAACCCCTATTTTTAATCATATATACATTCATTGGTCTTCCTAGGGTCAATATCGGTGTTTAATGGTTGTTCGAGTCCATGGAGATACCCCGCCATTGAAGATTTGTCAAAATAACCATTTTTTTCATCTGTTTGAGGCTTTCACATCATGTAATGTTTATAGAATGTGTATTGTGTAGGGCCTAATTTCTCACGGATTGAAAAGGATTCAAAACTTCTATATTGTACACATCTTGAAACCAGATTTAGGACATTAATAATGCATATCCGGTTCTAAAAGCCTCATTTTTTCTTTAATTCTTCAGTTCTAAGCCCCATAAACATCCTATGAGAATTGAACATAATAGAAACCTTCATTCAAATAGAATATTAACTCATTTTTATAGTGACCCTATCCTTTTACATGTAATATTAAATGATTTTTAACATAATTATATAATAAATACAAACCAAGGAGCGTAAATTCTAGTGTCTATGGAAGATTATGTATATAATTATAAATTTGAAACCAAAATAAAAATATATTTTATTGAAACTCCATAATTACCTTATAACTTCTTTTGAATTCTTATATCTTCATAGAATATCATGGGGAATACATGAACACATGGATGAGCTAAAAATCCCAGTAAGGGAATGAACATAGTAAATAAGCTCAACACTGTTGTACCTCTCGTACCCCTCGTGGTTTAATTTTCATGATCACAATCACTCTCATTTTTTTATCTAATATTGTTTTAAGTGTTTTTGGATGATAGGCATGATTTCAGATTGCCAAGGAATTGGGGCAAGAAGGATGAAAGCAAAAGTGGACTGAAAATCAGACCATCGGCCAACCGGTGTCCTACCACCGGCCAGCCGATGGAGGCCTGGACAGAAGGCATCCCTCTGTCCAGACCACCGGCCAACCGGTGTCCCACCACCGGCCAGCCGGTGGCACCCAGATTGAATAGTGTTTGCTACTGCCTCAGCACCAGCCAACCGGTGGCCTCCTCACCGGCCAGCTAGTGGTGCCTGAGCCCGAGCCCTCTCCCTTTTTTAAAGCACCGGCCAACCGGTGGCCAAGCACCGGTCAGCCGGTGGAGCCAGTCAAACTAGCCGTTGGGCTTTGACCAGGCTTGTCCACTTGACTCCCAACGGCTCTGAAGGCCTCTCCAACGGCTCCGAAGACCCCCAAAGGCCATTTGAGGGTTCCCCCTCTATAAATAAAGGACTAGGAAGCCCCAGAACAATTTAGGAACCATATCCAAGCCACGGAAGCTCACGGGACACATTTTGATCATTTGGCGAACCTCCGGCGGATTCCTCCAAGGAACCTCAAATTGCTCCAACTCATTTCCACATCCAAGGAGCACCATCAAAGAAGCTTGGGAGCGCTCTTCATCAACTCCATCAATCCTTTGGCGCCCAAGGCTTCTCCCATTATGGTTTTTATTGTTTTATCATTTTGAGCTTCAATTTGGGTTTGTGCCTACAAACCCCTCTTTCTCTCATCTCCCTTTCATTTGGGTTTTCACACCACCTTCAAGGTGTGAAGAGGTTAGTCAAGCCTTCCCTTTTAAAAGGCTTGAATCAAAGGTGATCTAGCCTTCACCTGTAAGAAGGCTAGTGGGTTCTTGCTCAACCATTGAAAGCAAGTGGGTTCTTGCATTACCATTAAAAGAAAGCTGTAATATGTTCTAGACTAACCTTCAAGTCTAGTGGGTTTCTTTCTAAAACCATTGAAAAGCAAGCGGTAGTAAATCTCTCAACGGTTGAGTTGGGAGCAGAGACGTAGGCTTGGGTTTAAGCCGAACTCCGTTATCAATTTTGTGTCTTGCCTATTTTATTTCCGCTGCACCTTTAACTTTGATTTTAAATTGTTAATTATTTTTTAAAAGGCAATTCACCCCCCCTCTTGCCATCACTTCTTCTCTTCTCCACCCAACAATTGGTATCAGAGGCAAAATTTGAGTAATACCTTCACCAGTTTCAAATTTAAGATCCATTGTGATGGCTTCAACCTCTTTCGCCTCCGAAGGCTATTCTTTAGGTCGTGCTCCATTTTTTGATGTAACCGACTGTACATATTGGAAAACCAGCATGACCACTTTTCTTAGAAGTATAGGTTATCCTATTTATAAAATTGTCATGCATGGTTATTCTCTCTCCTCTCCCGATGAATCCAAATGGACTCAAGCCGATATTAAAAATTTCGAGCTTGATGGCAAAGCCATGAACGCTCTACATTGCGGCCTTTATCGTAATGAATTCAATCGAGTTTCCACATGCACCTCATCACATGAAATCTAGAAACTTTTGGAGGTTACCCATGAGGGGACCAACAAAGTCAAGGATACTCGATTGGATATGTATCGCCATGATTTTGAGTCTTTTACCATGCACCCCCATGAAAGTATTTCTAAAATGTTTACGCGCTTTACTGACGTTTGCAATGGTATAAAGTCTCTTGGTGATGATGTGTCTGCAGAAATGATGGTCAAGAAGATCCTATGGATCCTACCAAGCTCATGGGCACCGAAAGTCACAGCAATCCAAGAAGCAAAAGATATCAAGAACATGCCGGTCGAAGAGCTCATCGGATCCCTCATGACTTATGAGATCACCATGAGGAGGCAAGCTGAAAAGGAAAGCAAACCGATCAAAGTTCCAAAGAACATCGCCTTCAAAGTTCATCAAGAAGAAAGCTCCTCCTCCTCATCATCTTCTTCCTCTTCAAGCGGCGATTCGGAAATGGAGAATCTTGCCCGCAAGATGCACAAGTTCATGAAGAAGCACAAGAAGAAGAAATCCCGCAAGGCTCGAAAGGAAAAACATGACGAAAAATCCGAGCCCGAGGTAACATGCTATGGGTGTGGCAAGAAAGGCCATTACAAGCCCGATTGTCCACTCAACAAGAAAAAGGCCAAGCAAAAGGAAAAGAAGAAGGCATTCAAGGCCACTTGGAGTGATAGCTCCACATCCTCCTCCTCCTCCTCCTCAAGCGACAACGGTAACAAATGCCTAATGGCATTTCATGAGGTAACTTCTTCCGACTCCTCTTCCTCTTGTTCTTCCAATTATTTTAATCATTTATCTTATGAGGATCTCCAATATGCAAGAGATCAATTGGAGGAAGGTTTTCACGAACTTTCTTCCAAATTTGTTGCTTTAAAAAAGAATTTCAAAAAACTTTCTTCCGAAAAGGAACAACTTCTCAAAGAAAAGGAGGAGTTATCCCTCAAAATCCAAAACCTTCCCGATGTTGATTCTATGGAATCAAAAATCAAGGACTTAAGGGAATCTCTTGCCAAGTTCACCCAAGGTGAACAAAATTTGACCAAATTGCTAGGTTCCCAACGCATATCTAGAACCACCGAAGGGCTTGACTATTCCAAGCAAGCTTCCTCTTCCCATGCTCCAACTATTTTTGTAAGGGGGAGCTCCCAATTTAAATTTTGTAACTATTGCAAAAAACCCGGGCACTTAATTTATGAGTGCAATTGTAAAAATGCCCGGTATGGTAGGCCCAAAACCATTTTCTTCAACGATGAATTTCATAGGAGAAGACCCGCCACTAAACAAGTATGGATTGAAAAATCCCTTTTAGCGAGTCTCTCCAGACCAAAATTTATCTCGATTCTAAAATCCTCTCCCCGGTAATTTGTTATTTTTATTTAGGGGGAGTTAGGATCGTTTACGCCTTTTTGATTTCGTTTCAAAACTTTCAATTCAAAATTCTCAATTCAAAACATTCATTTCAAAATTTTCAATTCAAATTTCAAAAATTTCAATTGGTTTAAAATCTCTATCTCATTTTTCAACGTTTCCCTCAATCAAGTTTTATGCCCCGTGCTATTTTGATAATCACAAAGGGGGAGAAATTCTTGGTTGATTGGGGGAGAAATATTTCTCTCATGCTTTAAAGGATAAATTGAAAAGAAAACAATTTAAAGCATGCCTTTTATTTCAGTATTTTACATTGTTTGTTTTGGTGATTGTGATCATCAAAATAGGGGTAGATTGTTGTACCTCTCGTACCCCTCTTGTTTTAATTTTCATGATCACAATCACTCTAATTTTTATCTAATATTGTTTTAAGTGTTTTTGGATGATAGGCATGATTTCAGATTGCCAAGGAATTGGGGCAAGAAGGCTGAAAGGAAAAGTGGACTGAAAATCAGACCACCGGCCAACCGGTGTCCCACCACCGGCCAGCCTATAGAGGCCTGGACAGAAGGCATCCCTCTGTCCAGACCACCGGCCAACCGGTGTCCCACCACCGGCCAGCCGGTGGCACCCAGATTGAATAGTGTTTGCTACTGCCTCAGCACCGGCCAACCGGTGGCCTCCTCACCGGCCAGCCGGTGGTGCCTGAGCCCGAGCCCTCTCCCTTTTTTAAAGCACCGGACAACCGGTGGCCAAGCACCAGTCAGCCGGTGGAGCCAGTCAAACTAGTCATTGGGCTTTGACCAGGCTCGTCCACTTGACTCCCAACGGCTCTGAAGGCCTCTCCAACGGCTCCGAAGACCCCCAAAGGCCATTTGAGGGTTCCCCCTCTATAAATAAAGGACTAGAAAGCCCTAGAACAATGTAGGAACCATATCCAAGCCACAGAAGCTCACGAGACACATTTTGATCATTTGGCGAACCTCCGGCGGATTCCTCCAAGGAACCTCAAATTGCTCCAACTCATTTCCACATCCAAGGAGCACCATAAAAGAAGCTTGGGAGCGCTCTTCATCAACTCCGTCAATCCTTTGGCACCCAAGGCTTCTCCCATTACGGTTTTTATTGTTTTATCATTTTGAGCTTCAATTTGGGTTTGTGCCTACAAACCCCTCTTTCTCTCATCTCCCTTTCATTTGGGTTTTCACACCACCTTCAAGGTGTGAAGAGGTTAGTCAATCCTTCCCTTTTAAAAGGCTTGAATCAAAGGTGAGCTATCCTTCACCTGTAAGAAGGCTAGTGGGTTCTTTCTCAACCATTGAAAGCAAGTGGGTTCTTACATTACCATTAAAAGCAAGCTGTAATAGGTTCTAGACTAACCTTAAAGTCTAGTGGGTTTCTTGCTAAAACCATTGAAAAGAAAGCGGTAGTAAATCTCTCAACGGTTGAGTTGGGAGCAGAGACGTAGGCTTGGGTTTAAGCCGAACTCCGTTATCAATTTTGTGTCTTGCCTATTTTATTTCCGCTGCACCTTTAACTTTGATTTTAAATTGTTAATTATTTTTTAAAAGGCAATTCACCCCCTCTTGCCATCACTTCTTCTCTTTTCCGCCCAACAAACACATGGGTTATAAGCCACAATATGATGACATAAAAAGATTTGGAACATGAATGAACATTAGGAACCACAACATGTAGATCATGAGATCATTTAATCATGTAATCATATTATTGTGTAAAAAACATACAACATTACATAAACATGGGTCAAGGATAACTGCCAAGACTATATCACATGGTGGACAAAGACCTATAAAGGAACCAGGTATAGGTTTTATCCCAACATGAGGTCTCATGTGACTAAACACTGCCCAATTAATTGGAGAACTATCTAGGTGCACCCATCATAAAATTTTCATGAATATGTGTTCCCTTTTAAGAATGAACCATAAACATAAGGTTTACCTGTGGGAAGAAATGAGTATCATAATCAAGTCATAGAGCATAAAAAATGGGTGTTTCAGAAAGGTTTCCCTAAAATAATGGATTTAAATCATACATAGATATTTTTAAGGTAAAATAAGAAACTTTCATGTTAACTTCTGTTCAACTAATGTGAAATCATGTAAAAATAGAGTTTATGAAACTTTAGACACGAGCCTCTATAGCGCGGTTTAAAGAAAAATATTAATGAGTCTTGTTCACATAAAACCAGAAATGAACAAAGATAGTGTTTCATTATGAAATGATTAATTTTAGAAAAATATTGCTGGCTTAAAATATATTATGTATTTTACTTTAGAATGGGTATAAAATTGAAAAGTTCCAATTAATCGGGTTTTTTTATTATGAGGAATTAAGAGTGGAACCTTGTAAAACATGTATTTTCCCATCAATGAATGATGAATTGGTTTAGATAAATATTTTTGGAAAAATTAAACAAAATATAGAACATGTGAATTAGAATAAAAGAGAAATAATTTCATGTAAATAAAGAGTAAGCATAACCCAAATGTAATTTAATGATTCAGAGAGAATACTTTACCATATGTCTGAATCTATTTTACACTTGTAATTAATGTCCTGGATAACAAAATTATATCTATTGATTAATTAATTCATGACCAATTATATATTTATTTAATTTATTTTTATTTTAATATGTTCATTTATGGCCATTTTGTTGAGATATAGTATTTGTTTGTATCGTTATGGGAGTGTTCGTTACATATATTTCATGATTAGTTCACTTGAATTGTTTTATGGAAGTTCTTTTAAATTTATAATAATTCTATATAAGTGAAATTTTATGGTTTTATTTCACTTATATAAATTTAAATGGTTCTATATATCAATTTTTTCAAAGATGATGATGATTCATTAGATAAAATGTTAATGATGAACATTTGATTATTTTGGAGGATTTTCAATCATCACAAACTAGTTTTATTTATTTAATGATGAAAGTTATTTTTTATGTATATATGCATTTTAAATTATTTTTTTACCATAAAAATGGATTTATGTCACTCCTTGAAGGCAGTAATGAAAAAAACTTGTCATCTGAGAAGGTAGTGAATCGAAACCTCACGGACGATGTTTTCATTTTTTTAAAATTGGAGGATAACAGAAGAGACTTAATGTTGGAATTTATAATAACTTAATTACATTACCATATATATATAATAATATATTTACCATACAATTTTTATAGGATATATGAGGGAATGATAAGAAAAAAATAAATTAAATGAGAAAGAGGTAGGGTTTTACCTCTTGAGTGTCGTCTCCTTGAGAAACTCTTTGAGGTACTTGAAAATGGTATTTTTGTGAGACCAAAAAGACCCAAATGTGGGGAAGATTTTTAGGATAGTAATTGAGAGTAATATAACAAATATACAAGGCTTTTAATTTTTGAGAAGAAGATGTTGTGAGAGGTAATATTTATAGGTGAGGAGAGGTGTTTTTTGATTATTATATTCATTATTTTATTATTTTGGATAAAGACTATCAATAGTTTCATTTATTTTGGATAAGTACCATTACTAGTGCATGTGAGTCCAAACTAATGGTTTCTTACAACTTTCATGACTCATAAATCCTTGTATTTGGCTTAAAATGATAAATACAATAAATTATTATATTTCACTACACACCAAAAATTCAACTATTTTAGGAAAACAAAAAAACTCACCCTAACCATTTTATGATGTTTATAATTCAAATATGGACTCGATTTTATGATAATAATTTTAAAATTATGAGAAATTTAATTTTTATGTAAATTCATCGTTTATTGAAAAAAACTGATTTTCATATTATAACCAATTTTACGACACTTTGAAAAATACCTATGGTCTTATAAAATTATCTTATAATCATAAGACAAAAAATATTAATTTATGAATCTATTTTATGAAAAAAAATCTTTTAAATCATTATATTAATTATAAAATTATAATAAACCATTATGTCTAACAAAAATATCAATTCTTAATCTATCATTTTTAAAACATTTCTATACATTTTCCATGATATGAATATATTATATTTTCATTCATAAGATTCAGATTTTTTATTTATAATTCCATAGGTGTGGTTACTATTCTATTGGATGGTTTTATGTTCCTAATGGTCATATTACTATTCCAGCTCTCAAGTTTTTATTCCATTTGTATAGGTTCCTTAATTTCTATAAATACCACTAATTCAATATTAATTTACAAAAAAAATCTTAGTTTCTTTATATGGTGTATATATTTGAAACTATATAACATAATTATAATATGGGAAATTTCATTGATAAAATTTTGGGTCGTTTCATTCTTCCCCCTTATGATATTTCACACTCAAAATTTCGTTTTATATACAAAGTTAAAACCCTGTGTGGGAACTTCTCCTCCATCACTTCCTCCAGTTCTCAAGTCGTCTCTTCGTACTTGTTATTCATACCCAACACTTTGAAAAGATGATTTTCCTTATTGGATATGAATTTATCTCTATGGTCTATTATTTTCATTGATTCCTCTTCATATGAGAGGTCATTCTCCATTTGTACCACCTTCAGATTCAGTACATATGATGGGTCAGGTATGTACTTCCTCATGAGAGATACATGGAACATGTCATGAACTTTTTCCATATTTGGATGAAGTGTAAGATGATATACCACTGCTCATATGCGAACAAGGATATCTAAGGGGCCAATGTACCTTAGGCTAAGCTTCCCTTTCTTCCCAAATAACTTTAATCTCTTCCATGGTGATTTTTAAAGGAAGAATGTCTCTCCAACATCAAAATCCATGTCCCTACAATGTTTTTCATCATATCCATTTCCAAAACTCTGAGACGATCTGATATGTTTTTGGATATCTTGAATTTTATCTATATTCTCTTTCACAAGATTAATTCCATGTATATTTCATTCTCCAACTTCATCCCAACAGGTTGGAGTTCTACATCACTTCCCATACAAAGCTTTATATGAATCCATAAGAATACACTAGCGGAAACAATTTTTGTGTAATAACTCAACCAATGGGATATGCTTATACCATCCACCTTTAAATTACATTTTTAAGGCTCTCATCATGTCCTCAAGTGTCTGAATAGGCCTTTCGGATTGGACATCAATTTGGGGGTGATAGTCTTTTCAGTACTCAAAGCATGTTGAAGAATTCTCTAGAATTTAGATATAATCATGATGAAATATGATCGAAAGAGGTAACCCAAGAAGGATCACCCCATCCTTCACATATATCTTGGAATGTTTTTCATGTGATGGATCTTTTCGAATAGAAATAAAGTGCACAGTCTTGGTAAGTCAATCCACCACAACCCATATCACATTATTTAATTTGGATATTTTCAAGAGACCAATGAAAAGGTCTATAGTAACATTTTCCCATATACATGTGGGAATATGAAATATTTTCATCATCCCTTTATACTTTTATCACACTCATTTAACTTTCTAGCATACCAAACACATTGAGATATACTATGTAAACTCCTTTTACATATTTTCTCACCATATGTTATCTCAAATATCATGGTATATATTAGAACTTTTGGGATATATAGATAAATATGAGACATGTGAATTATCCAGAAGATCCTTCTTTATCTTGGTTGATGAATTCATGCAAATCCTAGTTCCAAATCAAATCACACCTTCATCATCGATATGGAACTCTTGTAGTTTCCCTTCCCTTATTGATTTTAACTTCTTTTGAAGCTCCAGATCATCACTTTGTGCTTCCTTTGTCTTATCTGTATATATGGTGGTTAAATAATTCTGGAAAGATCGTATATATTCCCTAACATTATTGTTTCCAAATCCATACTTTTCATATCCATGAATATGGGGACTTTCTCAATCCACATCATGTATATAGTAGTCGGTTCTGTTCTCATAAGAGCATTGGAAACCTTGTTTTCTTTCCCAAGATGATAGTGAATAGATCGATCATAGTACTTGATTAGATCTAAACTTCTCCATTGAAGCATGTTTATTTAAGTCTGTATGAAAATATACTTGAGAATCCTCTGACTAGTAAATATGTCACGCTTCTCACCATAGAAGTTGTGTCACTATATTTTCACTGAAAATCATAGCCTCTAGCTCCATATCATTCGTTGGGTAGTTCTATTCATGTATATTCATCTTCCATGAGGCATAGGCTACTAATTTATCATTTTTCATTAGTACACAACCCAAGACTTTCTAATAAGAATCACTATAAATCACAAAACCTTCTCCACTTTTTGGTAGAATGAGTACTCATGCAATGATTATCCTCTAATTGATCTCTCTGAAGCATTACAGACATTTATCCATCAAGATATACTTTAACTATTTCCATCTTAACTAAGTTATAAGGTTATAAAATCATGAAAAATTCCTTAAAAATCATTTTTAGTACCCAACTATGTGAAGAAAACTACGAACATCCATTATATATGTTGGCATGCGCCACTCTTTATAACAACCCTACTCTTTATTTCATATTTAAGCATGATTTATTACATAAAATTTATCTTAATTCAAATCACAAGATCAATAGGTATAATGTATTTTGTGTTTGGTAACATTTCATAACAACTTAAAACATGAAATACAAAATCTTTATTGAAAAGTTCTTTGACATTACTAAAACATTCTTTCGTACATAACACTGCATGGGATAACCTGAGGTCATATATAAGAAAGGGGTGAGCTATAAAGTCTATTAAGGGAATAAACATGTAATAATATGAGGATAATAATACATGTTAGACAAGTCATATCAATGTGGTATAAAGAAACATGAATAATAAGTCATGATATAGCATGTTAATCATAAAATGGAAATGTGGAAACAACTTAAAACACGACATCATTAACATAAGTCAAAGCTAAACTGCCAAGACTCCATGGTATAAAAAATACCCATTAATGAATGAGGTCAAACCCTATCTCAATATGATGCATCATGATACTAAACATTACCCAATGCATTGGAGCACTATTAGGGCGCACCCTTCATAAACATTTCAAACTCATACTTAAGTGTACCACATAGATCATATAACATGGATTAATTTAACATAATAATTATAATCCGTGATCTAGAAATATGGAATAAATATATTCAAGTACCAAATAGATATGATTATGTTCATAAAGGTGAATAACCTTGATAGAAAAATAGGTAAGGTATTCACTACACAATTTTTCTGTCTCGGTAAATCATGGTGTAATTTCGGCAGCATAACAACACCATATCAAAATTCATAAAATGGGTTAATGATAGAGAAAATCGTCTCTCATAATTTAGTAATGAAATGGAAAGTAAGAGTGGAATGTAATTAAATTCCTTGACATAAGAAATTGGAAATAGAATGTGTAACATAATAAATAATCTTGGTGAATGAGGAGAAAGAAAAAGAACCCTTAAAAAATATTGTCATGGTAACCGGTGTACGTAAAGGTTCTTAGGAGGGTTAAATGAGATTGAAAGAAAATATCATAATTTATAAATAAAATTTAACATAATGAGAACGTGTAACATCATATCTTAAAATATGAAAAATAAATTTAACAAGCATAATAGAAAATAACTATTTGAATGGAAATGAGAAGAGAGAAACCCCTTGCAGAATTTCGGCATAGTAACAGCTTAGGTAAGGGACCAAATGTGGGGGGGGGGGGGGGGTAAATGATCCCTCAAACCAGTAACATACATTTGGAAGTAGGTTAAGGATTATTAATGAATGTAAATACAATCAATTTAAATTAAAATAACTAATCTCAAATAAGGTGTTTGAATTCAAAGGATAGGAGAGAAATCCCTTATATGGATGTGTGTCTCCAAATTATAAGGAGAGGATTTTTATGAGCTTGGGGGTACCTTGGGAGGACTATAGGGAGTAGAGAAAAGTGGTTTGGGGAACTTCAAGGGGTTTTAGTGAATATAAATGGAAGCTTGGGAGGTTTTATATAGGAAATGAGGGGCATTTCATTATTATTTATGTTTTGAACAATACAAAATAAAATATAAAAAACCGAAAACCATTCCACAGTTTTCCCATGCTTTCTGTAAAAGGGGAATGGAAAAATTATTTTATGAGTCCAAGGTCTGAAGATTATAAGATATTCCTTTTTCATATGTGGAGGCGAGTCACACTTTCAAAGAAATGATTTTAAAATCTTGAAATGTATTATATGTCTTGGAGGATTCACTCTAACTTTAAATAACAAATTAAATAAACATAAAATCACATTATGTTAGTGTAAAAACATATATTTGGATGAATATACCTTTTATTGTATTTTTTATATCATTATTGTTCCATTATGATGTCAAAAAACACATCGTATATTTATACAGTAATTAAATTTTTACCCAAAAAATCATTTGTATCAAAAAAATTATGAAGACATCACCATTGGATAATTTAGAAATCCTAATTCAAAAAAAATTCGTTTTTTTAAATGATTTTTTAAATATGTGAATTTTCACTTTCAAAATAAAAAGATATATTTATTGAAAACTGATAGATTTTTTTACAATACAAGTTTTTGAACCCTAATAAAAATTACATTGGACTTCATAAAATTTATAATATCATTTACATTTAAAAAATAATTTAATAATAATATTTTATTAAAATATTATTTTTTCAAAAAAATCCATTAATTAATCAAAACATATTAAAAAATATTATTTGTTTTCTAAAAAACATTTATATAAAAACAATAATAGGAAGAAAAATATATCCATTATTCTATAAAAAATAAGTTACATAATCATATTTCAAGGTTCTTGATACAAATCCATTTATTACACCATCATATTCCCTAAGAGTAAGGTTCAAAATGGTGGGGCTTTCCTAGGGTCGTTCAATGAACATGGTTTGGGTCATAATCTCGGTGAGCTTGAACTTATCCCATAAATGGTTTCAATGATACTTATGTTATTGGATCTCATCTTGGGATTGGTCTAGGGAAAAGACTGGAAATCCAATATCCCTTAGAAGCTCCGATGAATGGGCTTCATATGGTATAATCATATAGGATAAGGATATCACTTCCTTTGTCTCTACAAAAATGATTTGTTAAAACCCTACATTTTTACTATTCATTTGATAACTGTTCAATGACTATACTATCAGTGGTAAAGATACTTAACTATCATTTAAATTAAATTGGGTATAATAGAAAAATATAAGTGCATGTGTTTTATATATCTATACTACATTTAATTCAAATAATGATAATTTTATTTATAAATATTCGGGTCGTTACAGCCTTCCTACATTAGGAAATTTCTCCATTGAAATTTTATTTTCCCACACTTAAACAGATGAAGGTAAATCTGCATAATCACCTCCTCCGGTTCCCATGTTGCTTCTTTAAACTTGTGGTTTCTCCACAACACTTTGATGAGAGTAATTGTATTATTTTGTAGAAATTTTTATCTATGATCTAAGATCGTCACCATATTATCCTCACAGGAAGGGTAATTCACCAATTGTACCACCTCTGGATTGAGTACATGTGACAGGTCTGGTATGTACTTTCTTAAGAGGGACACATGGGAAACACTGTGTACTTAAGATGGGTTCGTTTGGAGTGCTAGTCGATAGGCCACTACTCTGATGCAATCAATGATCTCAAAAGAGCCGATGTACCTTGGACTAAGCTTTCCCCTCTTCCAAAATCTCATCACTCTCTCCCATGGAGTTATTCATAGGAATAACATGTCTCAAACATCAAACTCTAGGTCTCATCAATGATTTTTAGTATAGCACTTTTTTCGACTTTGAGAATATTTGATGTGTTTTTGTATGTTCATAACCTTCTACACCATTTATTTGATAATTTTAGAACCTAGATTTTTTCATTCACCAGCTTCATCCCAACATGCTAGTGTTATGCACCTCTTCCTATAAAGGGCTTCATAATGGGCCATATAGATGATCGAATAGAGACTATTTTAGTAAGAGAACTCCACCAAAGGAAGATGTTGGTCCCATCCCCCTTTGAAAACCATTGATAAATCTCTAAAAATGTCCTCAAGTGTTTGGATAGTACTCTCATATTCGACATCATTTTGAGGGGGATAAGCTATTCTGATGTTCATCTCATTGTTTAGATCTTGTTGAATATTCTTCCAAAACATAGAGGTGAATATTGGATATTGATCCGACACAATTTATAGTAGTACTCAATGTATACTTACCACTTATCTTATGTATATATATACCTATTGATCTAGTGGAAAATCCTGTCGAATCAAAATGATGTGTTCAGTCTTTGTATGGAGATCCCAAACAAACCAGATTGAATTGTTTCCTTTAGATGTCTTTGATGTCTGGTGACAAAGTCTATGGTGATGTTTTCCCATTTCCATGTTTGTATGGGTAATGGTTTAATCATCCCCTTAGACTGATGTCATTTAGTCTTCACATGCTGACATACCAAGCACTTTGATGTATATTCTGTAGTCTCTTTCTTCATAATATCCCACCAATAGTGCTCCCATAGATCTTGGTACATCTTTGTGTTTCTAGGGTGAATGGATAAAGTAAAACTATGTGAATCATCCAAAAGTTATTTCTTTAACTAATGATTTTATGGAACACATAGTATTCACCCAAATCTCCCAATTCCTTCTCCATTAACATTGAAATTTAATTATTTACCTTTTTTGATTGTTTCCACTCTCTTGTAAATCCCCAGAACATATTTTTGAGCATCCATTAACCTTTCCTAAAGTTATGGTTGAGAAATAATTTGTGAAAGGATTGATGATGTTTATATCTTTATGATTTCCATGTCTATCCTCTTTAAATGTAAGAAGATAATATCCTTCTCAATTCTTATCAATGATGGAATTGGTGGGTCTTTTCTACTTAGATCATCTGCTACCTTATTTTCTTTCCCAAGATGGTAGTGGATTGAGCAGTTGTAATCCTCGATAAGGTCTATCCGTCTTAATTGGCACATATTCATCTATTTCTGTTTGAATATATATTTGAGACTTTTGTGATCCGTATATATTTCACACTTCTCCCCAAATAAATAATGCTTCCATATTTTCAACATAAAGATTACTGCTTCTAACTCTAGGCTATTCATGGGATAGTTTTTCTCATGAATTTTCAACATCCTTAAGCCATATGCAATGAAATTTTCTTTTTCCATCAACTCACATCACAATATCTTCTTTCAAGCATCACTGAAAATTATGAAGAGCTCCCCACTTATGGGTAATGTGAGCACAAGGGAAGTGATAAGCCTCCTTTCCAAATCAATGAATATTTTTCACATTCATCATTCAATGAAAATTTGAATCCCTTTTGGTTTAGCTTGGTAAGAAGGTTTAACGATCATGAGAAATTTCTAAAAAATAAGTGATAATATCCAGTTAACCCATGTAAGGTACATATATCTGTCATTGATGTCTGCCTCATTCATCCCACGATTGCTTTTTTCTAGGAAGGATCCATATATATTCCATTACATGTTATGATATTCCCCTAGAATTCGACTTCCTTCAACCATAACTCACAATTATTGTACTTCACATAGAGCTTCTCCTTTTGTAATGTCTTTAACACATTGATTAGATGCTCCTCATGCTCCTCCTTTCTTTTTGATTATATTAGAATATCATCTATAAATACTACCATAAATTTGACGAGGTAATCTCTAAAGAATTTATTCATCATGTCAATAAATATTTTTGGAGCATTAGTGAGTCTGAATGGAATCACTATGAACTCATAATTACCATACATTATACAAAAACCAGCCTTGGGGATATCCTTATTCTTCACCCTTACTTGGTAATATCCTAACTTCATATCCACCTTGGAGAAGTATTGTGCTCCACATAGTTGATCAAACAAGTCATAAATTCATGGAAAATGATATCTATTATTTATCGTAATTTTTGTGATATCATGTTAATCAATACAAAGGTTCATTGACCCATCCTTCTTCTGGAAGAAGAGGACTGCTACAACCCAAGGTGAAGCACTTAGGCATATAAACCCTTCATCCAGATTCTCCTATAATTTTTTCTTTAGATCCTCAAGTTCCTCAATAGCCAATCTATAAGGATTATTGGATATTGGAAATTCCCCAGGTATAAGATCGATTGAAAACTCAACTTCCTTACGAGGAGGAAGACCATGAAATTCCTCAGGAAACACATCGGTGAATTACCTCACAATTGGAATGTCTTCAAGAATGGTTCTATCCATAGACTCAAACATTTGTGCTAGATATGCTTGCTCATATGAAAATAATATCCATTCATGATATGATGTTACTAAATAAGATTCATCCTAATCCTTGAACTTGTATATAATCAGAGGTCGATTATACATACGGAGATTGATTTCACTCTCAGGAAAATTTATGTCGGATCTATATAGGGAAATCCAATCCTTGCCCAAAATTACATCAAATTACACCAAGGGAAGTATGAAAAGTTTTCCATAGAAGTTAAATCCACAAATTGTGATAGGGGAGGAGTTATATACATGGGATGAAATAATTTCCCCATTTTCCATTTTCACCAACATCTATACTTCCTTGATTTTTGGTTTGTTTGAATAGTTCTACTAAACTTTCGTGATATAAAAGAATGTTTAGAACTATGTATGATAAAAATACATTTAACGTTTTGATTTTAGTTCTAATTTACCTGATATAGACTTATGGGTGAGTAATTTAAAAATATTTAACCCATAAAGGTGTAATCTAATGACATTAAGAGGATAACTTACATTTATCTTCTTAACTTATGAGTTTCTAGCCTCCAGTATATGTTATCCATGATCTAATTCCTAACATATATTCTTTGGGGAATTTTTGTGGTTGTTCCATTAATAATGGGTTGTAATGAGATTATGAATTTACCAAATAATATTCGTCGTGAGTTTCAAACTAGGTGAATAGTAAGTCTTGTTATTGTGTATCAAGTTACCCAGAGTTAGGCTCAGAACTTCTTGTTGTAGTTTCTAATCCTAGGAAAATATGTTTCAGAACCACATCCACTTTTAGTATCCAAATTGTGTTGTATTTGATTGATAACAAACTTACTCTATACATAACAAATTTTGTGGATGTTTTCTTACACTTAGTCTTATCCCTAACGATTTTTTCTTGGGTTTTATAATCCTCATCACAGAAATAACTAAACGTATCCTCTGATACCAACTATAAAAACCCTGCTCTTTATTTTACATTTAAGACTGATTTATTACATAAAATTTCACTTAATACAATTCAGAATATCGATAAGCTAAGTTTTTTGGGGTTAAATAACATTATATAACAACTTAAAACATGAAATACAACATCTTTATTGAAAACTTCTTTGACATGACCTAAATATTCCATCGTAAATAAAATTGCATGGGATAACCTGAGGACGTACATAAGAATGGGGTGAGCTATAAAGACCAGTATGGGAATAAAAATTTAATAACATGAGGATAATAATACGTGTTAGGCAGGTCATGTCAATGAGGCATTAAGGAACATGAATATTAAGGCATGATATAGTAGGATAATCATAACATGGAAATGTGGAAACAACATAGAACACTACATCATAAAAATAAGTCAAATCTAGACCACCAAGAGTTCATTGTGGGAAAAATTATCATCATGTAATTAGGTAAATCATTCTACCAACATGACGTATCATTAAACTAAACATTACCCAATGCATTTGAGTACTATTAGGGGGCTCCCCTCATAAACATTTTAATATTATACTTAATTGTGCCACATAGATCATATAACATAGATTCATTCAACAAAATAATTTATTCCATGATAATAATAAATATGGAATATATATATATTTAAGTCCCAAATCAATAGTAGTTTGTTCATAATGTTGAATAAACCTGATAGATAAATTTATTAGGTATTAAATACACAATTATTTTCTAAGAGTAAATCGTGGTGCAATTCCAGCAGCATAACAACATCATATACAATTCATAAAATGGGATAATGAGAGAAAATTTGGTATATCATCATTTAGACATGAAATGGAAAGTAATAGATACATTTAAAGACATTCCCCAACATATTCAATTGGAAATAGAAGTTGTAACATAATAAATAATCTTGAAATAATGGTAGAAAGAAAAAGAACCCTTACAAAATTTCGACATGGTAATGGGTGTATGTAAAGGTTCTTATGAGGGTTAAATGAGAGTAAAAGGGGCTATAATAATTTATACCTAAAATTTACAGTAATAAGACCATGTGACATCATATTCCAACAAATTAAAAATGAATTTATGGATCATAATATAAAACAAGTGATTGAATGGAATTGAGAAGAGAGAAATCCCTTACAGAATTTCAGCATAGTGGAGGCTTAGTTAAGGAACCAAATGAGAGGGGGGGGGGGATAATCCATAACACCAATAAAATAAATTGGATAGTAAGGTAATGATTTTAAATGATTTTAAATACAAGCAATTGTAATTAAAAGAACTAATCTCAAAGAAGGTGATTGAATTCAAAGGTGAGGAGGGAAATCCCTTACTTGGATGTGTGACTCTAAAAGCTTATAAGAGGATTATTAAGATCTTGGGGTTCCTTGGGAGGAATCTAGAGAGTATAGGGAAGAGGGCGGATGAGCATAAAAGAGTTTGAGTGAATATAAATGGGACCTTTGGTGGGTTTATATAGGAAATGAGGGGGATTTATTTATTATTTTGGTTTAGGACACTACATAATAAAATATTCAATACCAAAAACCATCCCATGGGTTTTTCTATTGGATTATGGAAAAGGGGAGTGCTAAAAAATATTTTATTAGTCCATGGTCTGAAGATAATAAAATATTCACCTTTCTTATGTGGAGGTGATTCACACTTTAAAAAAATGATTTTAAAATCATAAAATATATTATATGTCTCATAGGATTAACTATAGATTTATGAAATAAAAAAATAATCTCAAAACCACATTATTTTAAAGTAAAAAACATTATATTTTGCTAAAGATAATTTTTATTGTACTTATTACATCATTATTGTGACATTATGATGTCATAAAACACATCGTATATTTATATAGTGTTTAATTTCTAGCCAAAAAATAGAATGTATCAAAAAATGATGAAACAATAGCCACTCGATAATTTATAAATCCTAATTCCAAAAATAATTTTTATTTTTTCTAAATATTTCAATTTTCACTTTTAAAAAAAAACTGACAATTATTGAAAATTGAAGGGTTTTTTGACAATAAGAGTTTTCGAACAGCAAACAAAATTACATTGGATATAATAAAATTTATATGATCATTTAAATTAAAAAAGTATTTCAAAAAATATTATTTTATTAAAATATTATTTGTTAAAAAATCCATTAATTCATCAAAAAATATTAACCAAAAATACAATTTTTTCTTTAAAAATAATTTACAGAGTAACAATAATAGGAATAAAAATATATCCATTATTCTATACAAAATAATCTACATAATCTTAGTATAGGGTCTTGATACATATCCCTTTATTACGCCATAATATTCCCTAAGAGTTTAGTGCACAATGGTGGGGCTTTCATGGCTTCATTCGATTAACATGGTTTAGGCCATCATCTCAATGAGCTTGAACTTCTCCCATAAACAGTTTCACTCATGCTTATGTTTTTTGATCTCAACTTGGTATTGGTCTTGGCAAATAAATGGAAATACAATCCCCCTCAAAGGCTCTAATAAATGGTCTTCATAGGGTACAATCCTACTGGATGAGGCCATCACTCCCTTTGTCTAAGACAATAGGATTTTTCAAAACCTTATATTTATACTAGTCATGTTATCATTTTTCAATGACTATATTATAAATGGTAAAGATACTTAACAATAATTTAAATCCAATTGAGTGTAATAAACAGAAGAAGTTCTTGTGTTTTATATATCCATAATACATTTAATTAAAAGAATGTTATTTTTATTCATAAATTTTTGGGCCATTACAAGTTTCCTCGCTTAAGACATTTCTCCCTCAAAATTTTCTTTTCCCACACTAAAATAAATGATGGTAACTCTACTTCATCACCTCTTCTTGTCCCCAGGTTGTTTCTCTAAACTTGTGGTTTCACCACAACACTTTGATGAGGGGCATTGTCTTATTTTGAATAAAATTTTATCTATGATCTAATATCTTCCCCGGCTTATCCGCATAGGAAAGGTAATTCTCCAATGGTACCACCTCAAGATTTAGTACATGTGATGGGTCTGGTATGTTCTTTCTTAAGTGGGACAGATGGAAAACATCGTGTACTTGAGAAAAATTCGGTGGGAGTTCTTGTCAAAAGGCCACTACTCCAATGAGGTCAATGATCTCAAAAGGGCCTATGTACCTTGGTATAAGATTCTACTTCTTCCAAAATCTCATCACTCTCTTCCATGGAGATATGTGGAGGAATACGAGGTCTCCAACATCAACCTCTAGGTCTCATCAACGATTGTCAGTATAGCTCTTTTGTCAACTCATAGCATCTTTGATGTGTTATTGTATGGTCTTATCCTTCTCCAATATTTCTTTAACCATGTAAGGACCCAAAAGTATTCATTCCTCAAATTCATCCAAAAATTCTAGGGTTCTACACCTCTTCCCATAAAGGGTTTCATAGGGGGCCATTATGATGCTCAAATGGAAACCTTTGTTGTAACAGAACTCCACCAAAGGAAGATGTTGGTCACATCTTCCTGTTATGCCCATTGAGAAACATCTCAACATGTCCTTAAGTGTTTAGATAGTCTTCTCATATTGTCCATCATTTTTATGGTGATAATCTGTATTTATGTACAGCTTAGTATTTAGATAATGCAGAATAATTTTCCAAAATATAGAGGTGAGTTTTTGATCTCGATCAGACACAATCGATATTGGTACTACATGAAACCTTACCACTTCTCTAATGTATATTTGTACCATTTTACCTAGTGATAAATCCTACCAAATTGAAATTAATTTTTCAATATTTTTATGAAGATCCACAACAACCTTGATAGAATTGTTTCCTTTGGCTGTATTTGGAAGTCTGGTGACAAAGTCCATGGTTATTGTTCCCATTTCCTTGTTGGTATGGGTAACAATTACATCATCCCCTTATACTTCTTCCATTCATCCTTCACTTGCTAACATACCAGACACTTTGATTCATATTTAGCGATCTTCTTCTTCATACTATCCCACTAATAGTGTTATTGGTGATCCCAGTGCATCTATGTGATTCTAGGGTGAATGGATAAAGTCAAACTATATCCATCATCCAAAATTAATTTATTTAACACAAGATTTGATGGAATACATAGTCTTGTCCAAAATATCACAATTCCTTCTTCATTAATAGTGAACACTAAGGATTTCCCTTTTCTGAGAGTTTTGACTTTCTTTTAAATCCCCACATCAACTTTTTGAGCATCCTTTATCCTTTTTAAAATGGATAGTTGAGCAATAATTTTTTAATGGATTGATGATGTTCATATATTTATGATTTCTATGTCTATCCTATTCAAATATAAAAAGATCAGATCATTCTCAATTCTTATCAATGATAGAATTGATGGATCCTCTCTACTTAGAGTATCTTCTACCTTGTTATATTTACCAAGATAATAGTGGACTGAGTAGTTGTAATCCTTCATAAGCTCTAACCATCTTCAATGGAACATAATCATCTCTTTCTTTGTGAATATATATTTGAGACTTTTGTGATCTATATATATTTTACACTTCTCCTCAAAGAGATAATGTCACCAAATTTTCAATGTAAAGAACATTGCTTCTAACTCCAGATCATGTATGGGATAGTTTTTCTCATTAATTTTCAACTTCCTTGAGGCATAGAAAATGAATTTTTCCTTTTTCATCAATATACATCCCAATACCTTCTTTAACGAAATAGTAAAAATTATGAAGAGCTCCCCACTTATGGGTAATGTGAGAACAAGGGCAGTGATAAGCCTCCTTTTCAAATCCATGAATATTTCTTCACATTCATCATTACAAGAAAATATGACTCCCTTTTTAGTTATATTGGTAAGAGGATTTGAAAATTGTGATAAATGTATCACAAATTGGTAATAATATCCAACTAACCCATGTAATCTACTGCTATCTGTCACAGATGTTGGCCTCAACAATCCCTTAGTTGATTTTTTCTAGGAAATACCCATAGATATCCCATTAAATATGATGATATGACCCCAGAATGAGGCTTCATTTAACCATAACTCACACTTTTTGTACTTCTCATAGTGATTATCCTTTCGTAATGTCATTATCACATTGATCAGATGCTCATTATAACCCCCTCGGTTTTGGAGTATATTAGAATATCGTTTATAAAGACCACCACAAATTTTTTAAGGTAATATCTAAAGACTCTATTCATAAAGTCCAAAAATATTACTAGTGAATTAGGTATTCTTAATTGAATCCTTATGAACTCCTAATTCCCATACCATGTTGGAAAAGCTTTCTTAGATATATCCCCCCCTTTCACCCTTATGTGGAAATATCCCGACTGTAAATCCACCATGGAGAAGTATTGTGCTCTGCATAGTTGATCAACAAATTCCTCAATTTGTTTAAAATGATACCTATTATTTATCATTACTTTATTGATCTCATGATAATCAATACAAAGGCGCATTGGCCCATCCTTCTTCTAGATGAGTAGGACTGATGAATCCCATGGTGATGCACATGGGAATCTAAACCCTTTATCCAGATTCTCTTGTAATTGTTTCTTTAGTTCCAAAATTCTCACAATATCCATTCTATAGGGACTCTTGGATATTGGTAAAGAACTATGTATAAGATCAATCAAAAACTCAACCTCACTTCTAGGAGGAAGGCCAGACAATTCCTTAGGAAACACATCAATGAATTCTCTAACAATAGGCATGTCTTCAAGAATGGTTCTTTAATTAGACTTGGTTATTTGATCTAGATATTATTGCTCATATTGAAAAAATATCCATTCTTGAGATGATTGTGCTAAATAATATTAACCCTACTCCTGACACTTTTATAGAAATGGGGGTCGATTTTCCATATAGAGATTGATTTCCCTATCATGTCAATTTATGTTATCTCTATTTAGTAAATGCTAACCCTTGCCCAGAATTGCATCATATTCCACCAATGGAAGTATGAAAATGTTATTTGGGAAGTTAAATTAACAAATTTTGATAGGGGTGGAGTTATATACAAGTGATGAAATAATTTCCCCATTTTATATTTTCACTGACATCTTAACATCCATGTTTTTTGGTGGTGTCTGAATAGTTCTACTAAACATTCATGATATAAAAGAAACTGTATAACAATGGATGATAACCCTACATTTCACATTTCAATTATGGTTCTAATTTATCATATATAGACTTATCGATGAGTAGTTATAAACTATTTTACCCAAAAAGAAGAAATCTAATGACATTAAAGGGATAATATACATTTGTCTCCTTAGCTTATGATTTTCTGGGCTTCAGTATATGTTATCCATGATCTACTTCCTAAAATATATTCTTATGGGATTTTGTGTTGTGGCTCCCTTAATAATGGTTTTTAATTAGATTATGATTTTACCGAAGCATATCCCCAGGGATTGTCAAACCATATGCACAGTAAGGACAATTTTCGTGTACCAGGTTACCCCGTGTCAATCCCGAAACACCTTGTCGGAAATGTTTCTCCTAGGTACATCTGTTCCAAAAACAACAACCACTTATAGAATCCATATAGGGATATATTTCATTCATAAAACACTTACTCTATACTTACCAAAATTTAGGGATATTTTCTTACACTTAGTTTTATACCTAAGGGTTTTCACTAAATATTTCTAATCCTGGTCTAAAAACTAACTAATATTGTCCTATAATAGCAATTGTAATAACAATTACCTTTATTTAAAATTTAATCGTGATTTAGTACATAAAATTTCACTTAATATGAATCAGAAGATCGAGAATTTTATTTTATTTGGGGTTTATGAACATTACATAACAACATAAAAAATAAATAAAACAACTTTATAAAAAACTTCTTTGACTTGACCTAAATATTCCATCATACATAACACTGCATGGGATAACCGAATGACATACATAAAAAACGGGTGAGCTATAAAGCTCAGTATGAGAATAACAATTTAATAAAATGAGGATAATAATACATTCTATACAAGTCATATCAATGACAAATAGAGGAACATGACTATTAAGGCATGATATAGCATGATAATCATAACATGGAAATGGGGCAAAAACATAAAACACTACATAATAAACATAAGTCAATGATAAACCACCAAGACTTCATGGAGTAAAAAATTCCCAAAAAGTAATTAAGTAAACCCCTGCATCAAAATTATGTATCAGGATACTAAACATTTCCCAATTCATTTGAGCGCTATCAGGGCACACCCACCACAAACATTTCTATCTCATGCTTAAGTGTGCCACACAGATTATATAACATTGATTCATTCAACCTCATAATTTTATTACATGATAAATAAATGTAGAATTAATACATGAAAGTCCAAAATGAATATAATTATGTTAATAAAGGTGAATACCCTTGATATATAAATGGGTAAGGTACTCACTACACAATTATTTTGTCATGGTAAATCATGGTGCAATTTCAATAGCATAACAGCATCATATTGAAATTAAAAAAATCGTTAAATGAGAGTGAAAGGGGTATATCATAATCTAGAAATTAAATGTAAAGTAATGGGTACATGGAAGGACATTATCCAACATAAGTAATTAGAAATAGAAGGTGTAACATAATAAATTATATTGAAGAAAGAGGAGAAAGCAAAATAACCCTTACAAAATTTCTTTATGGTAACAGTTGTATGTAAAAGTTCTTAGGAGGGTTAAATGAGAGTAAAAGGGGATATAATAACTTATACATAAAATGGAATGTAAGGGTACTATGGAACATCATATCCCAACCTATGAAAATGGAATTTAAGAAGCATAATTTAAAATAAGTTTTTAATGGAAATTAGAAAATAGAAATCCCTTACAGAATTTATGCTTTGAAACGACTTAGGTAAGGGACCAAATGAGGGGGATAAATGATCCCTCATGCCAGTAAAATCAATTTGACAGTATGGTAATTATTAAAAATGAATGTAAATACAATAAATTAAAATTAAATGAACGAATCTCTACGATGGTGCTTGAATTCAAAGGCGAGGAGAGAAATCCCTTACTTGGATGTGTGACTCTAAAGGATTAGGAGAGACTTCTTGGGAGCTTAGGTCACCTTTAAATTACTTCAGGGAGTAGAGGTAAGAGTTTAGATGAGCTTCATTGAGTTTTAGAAAATAGAAATTGGAGTTTTGGTGGGTTTATTTTGGAAATGAGGGGGATTTATTTATTAATTTGGTTTTGAAAATAACATAATAATATATTCAAAACCAAAACCATACTAGGGTTTTTTCCAATGGTTTTTAGAAAAGTGGAGTGGAATATATTATTTTATGAGAACAAGGGTATAATATTATAAAATATTTCCCATGTCTATGTGGAGGTGATTCAAACATTCAAATAAATGATTTTAAAACATTAAAATATATTATAAGTCTTGGAGGATTCAATTTAGCTTTGTAATATTAATCAATTAAACTTAAAATCTCATTATGTTATATTAAAAAAATATATTTTTCCAAAAATATATTTTATACTATTTATTACATTATTATTCTTCCATTATGATGCCATAAAACACACCGTGTATTCGGTTGTCTCAAAAAATTATGAAAAACTCACCGTTGGATAATTTAAACATCCTCATAGCTAAAATAATATTAATATATCAAAATAATTTTATAAATATGTCAGTTTTCACTTAAAAATAAAATGCACATTTATGGAAAAATGATGGGTTTTTTCAACAATACGAGTTTTTGAACCCTAATAAAAAATACATTTGACTTTATAAAATTGAAATAATCATTTAAATATTAAAAATTAATTTAATAATAATATTTTATTAAAAAATCATTTATTTAAAAAAAATACCAGTTCATCAAATAATATTAACCAAAAATACTATTTATTCTTTCAAAATCATTTACTGAGTAACAATAATATGAAGAAAAATATATTCATTACTCTATAAAAAATAATGAACATAATGTTATTTCTAGTGTATTGATAAATATCCCTTTATTATACCAACATATTCCCTAAGAGTAAGTTGTGTGATGGTGGGGCTTTCAAGGGGTTTTTTAGTGAACATGGTTTGGGTCGTAATCTTGATGAGTTTCAACCTCCCCCATAAATGGTTTTACTCACGCTTAGGTTTCTTAGATATAAACTTGTGCTTGGTCTATAAAACATCTCATACATTCTATCTCCCTCGAAATATTGGATGAATTGTCTTCATAGGGTACAATCCTACTGTACGAGACCATTACTTACTTTATCCATTCCAAAAGGATTTGTTAAAACCTCATATTTATACTAGTCATGTGATCACTATTCAACAACTATATTATCAATATAAAAAATACATAATGGTTATTTAAAAACAAATTTTTATAATAAAAAAAATAATTTCATGTGTTTTATATGTCCATAAGAAATTTAATTAAAAGAAAGGGAATTTTATTCTTAAATATTTGGGTAGTTACACTGTTCGATTTCCTTTGTCTTAGAAGGGTCCACAGGTATTCATTCTTTACTCATAACTTTTCCCAAGAATGATACATCCTCCATACAGAACTCACATTTACTATATGTTTCATAAATTTTCTCCCTTCTCAATGTCTTTAGCACAGTATTCAAATTCTCCACATGTTGCTCCTTTCCCTTGGAGTATATTAGAATTTTATCAATAAATATTATAAAAAATATTTCAAGGTAATCTAAAAAGACTCTATTCATTATGTCTACTAATATGTATGAAAAATTAGTGAGTCTAAAGGGAATAACTATGAACTCATAGTGTCTATACCTTTTTTAAATAGAAGTCTTGGGAATATCTTCCTCCCTCACCATTAATTAGTGATATCTTGATTAAAGGTCCACCTTAGAAAACTAACTCACCCCATGTATCTGATTGAACAAGTCATATATCTATACAAGGATACCCTTGTTCTTTATCTTGAATTTTTTGAGCTCATGATAATCAATGCATAGGTGCATTGATCCATCCTTTTTCTTAAGGAAGAGGACTGGCACAGCCCATGGTGAATCACTTGGGAGTATGAAACCCATGTTCATATTCTCATGTAATTATTTCTTTAGTTATTCTAAATCAATGGTGGAAATTATATAAGGATTTTTTGATATAGTTTTATATCCATGAATAAGTTCAATCGAGAACTTCACCTCTTAGTCAGAAGGAAGACTAGGAAATTTTATGGGGAACACATCAGTATAGTCACTCACAATGGATTTGTCTTATAGGATTATTCCCTCCTTTGTACCAATAATTTTAGATAGATATTATTTCTCAAATGTCAATAATATATATAGTTTATATGATGATTTAGAAGGATATTCATCTTATTCCTTACACTTTTACATAATTAGGGTTTGGTTTGAGATGTGAAGATTGATATCCCCTTCCCAATATTTAAAGTTGGATTTATATAAAGACAACCAATCCATGCTCAATATAGCATCAAAATATACTAAATTAAGTAAGACAATATTTTATGGAAGGTTCATCACACAATCATTAACAGTGGAGAAGTTATATACTTTTAATGCAATAATTTTCGCATTTTATATTCTCACAGAATACTCAGCCTTAATATTTTGAGATTGTGTTTGAATAGTTCTACTAAAATTGCTAGATATGAATGAATATATTGAACTAGAATCAAATATTATTTTCATTTTTTTGAATTAATAACCTGAGTACTTGTCACAACATCATTTTTGGGTTCCACCTTAGCAGTAGTGATATCATATTCCCTTCCTTATTACCTTAGAGGTTGTTGTTGATTTCCTATGGCAACCCTTGACTTTGGGAAATGGATCCCATAATTCCCATATTCCATGTTGTTGAAACACTACACTACAAGATATGTCTTGATATAAACCATCCTTTACTCTTCCACATTAGTGGGATTCTAAATATCCCTTTTGAAATAATTATCTAGATTCCCCGCTCTTCCACATTTGAAGTATTTCTTGGTTCCCCTTATGTAGTACCTATGATGCTTATTCCTACGCTTTTAACATATGGTATTTTGGTTTTTCATTCAATCATGGGATTTATCTATTGATCCTCCCATATTAAACTCTATTTTCCTCTTTTTATCTATAAGACCATGAGACCACTGAGATTCTTTGATCTCTATTTCAACATTATGAGAACAATGAAAAATATCCTCAAAGCTTTTGAAGTCTTGAATCACCAATGCTTTTCATAGACAAAACATTTGCCTACTAAAGAAGTAATCCACTTTGCTTTCAATGTTCATGAAATATCCATATGTGTATTCTTTATGTCTTGTAATTTTTTATTTATACACCCCAATAGACTCATATTCCATTTTCTTCTATCTAAGGAACTTGATTTCATTGTCAAGAGTGTCAAATTAATTTTTTAGTTTTTACTATAATTTATATAGTATAACATTAACCTTAGGTCGCCTCTCAATGAAGCCTTAGATAATTAATTAAAAAATTGATTATTAAAATTGGGAATAGAATAGTAAGAAATTTGGGTTTTTATTGAAGATGAAATATTTAAAGTAAGTGATCAAGAAAGCATAAATTTTCATATTTCACTAAGCATGATCAACTCGGGGAATTCTCATGATGCTCGTCCTTTGTCACATTAATATTAATGGTAAAGATCTTTTAATCTATGGTTTTTAACACCTAGAACTAAAATTATACTAATTTTAAACAACTATACCTCATATGGATTAGTCAAAAATACAAAACTAATCATCAGTTACCACTGATGATTTGTTGATTTATGTTCGTCTTTATAAATGCAACTCACCAAGGAAACACATGAAGAACTTGATGTGTTGTCCAAGTTTGTATATTATTTCTTTATGATTCCAAAACATAAATTTACATCGTGTTTACTATTTTTATGAGAGTTAAATTTACTAATATGAACCAAAAAAACACTATAATTAAAAGAAGAGAGAAATAATGGTGAACGATGTGTGAAAAATCACATGAAATGGTACACCCAAACATGATCATATAAGTTTGATCACGAAATAACAATACACAACTCAATTAAATAAGAATAAAGGATGATGAAAAATAACACCCAGACCCATAATTTAAAATATCATTCAAATTTTACAAACAAGATGCTCGGGATTATATCATGTTCCTCCCCAAGAGATCACAATGAGTTTAAAACACCATGGAATGGTAGGAATCCATATATGTAGAAGTATCACTTATCCTATCCTCAAGAACATATATAAATGAGGATAAAACTCTATTAGGTATCTATAATTGAAGATATTTTTTCCCTGGTTGAACATGAAAATGGTGCGCCCAAGGTTCCATTTTATAAACAATGTGGAAGGAAGATTTGGGAACTATTATTTTGAGAAACCACTTGGCCCATAGTTTTTAGCATCCAGACAGTCTTATCTCACTTTGGAAAAAAAATTAAATAGTTGTTTTCCCACATCTTGAATATCTACATGGAAAAGTTTCCACTATTTGAAAAACTAAATCCCGATATATTGATGAAAGACAGAACACAACTTTTGACTTTGAGCTGCTTCTATTCCCTAGACAGATTATTTTAGTTAAGCCCCTGAATAGATTAATTCATATTGGGTATCTTAAGAAGAGTTTTATCCCACATAATTTTTTATCATAACAAAAAACATTATCCCAATTGGATGCACTTATTACTTGAAGATTCCATTTTAGTTCACTGGTGTTCTTGGAATCTAGAACAGTTTGACCAATTTTTCTTCAACTTTACCCTAGGCCACACAAATCACCTCCACATACAATAAAAACATCCAAACAAGTGAAATATACCTTTTTAACAGTGATAAAAATTAAATTATTAAATAAAACATGATGTTAAATTTGTTATAATAATTAGAATTTACAATACAAATTCAGTTTAATATTGTGGTGTAAGGTGAAATAAAATAGTGAATCATTGTGTGATCACACTGCCACACATAAACTTTTTCACACTTGAAAAAAGTCAATTTTCCAAAAAAAACATATGAATATAGATATGTCCAACTTCATAAATATTTAACATTTAATAAAAAAAATTCATTATATAAATTTTATCAATGAAAAAACCACACCAAGGAGTTATTCACAACGATCATGAAAAAATATGTCTCATAAATTGTATTAAAATGAAATTCATGGAGATGTACGATATGAGTCTGAGAAAGGAATTGAAAATTCAACCATCTCATTAACACTCTACATGTGTGTGTTAAAACAATTTCATTATATTCTTTCTACTTTCTATCCATTAAATATAGGTTTTTTTAAAACCTACAAACCTAATTATTTCCACCGAACTTTCCCCACATCCTTTGCAATCAAATTTCAAGACTCGCTAAATTAAGAATTTCTAAAAGTCAAGACTTAATATCACAACCTATATATCCCCTTATTTACAAATTTCATCAATCCACTCATTATTTATTATTATTAATATTAATATTTTGTTATTTAGGGCATACAACAGTCATGCAATAGGTACACATGAATAGGTTAATCTGGTATAGTAATGAAACATATATGATAAGAGATGAATGTATAGAATAATTTTAGAAATCAGATAAATATTAGCCTAACTTATATTTACCTTATATTGAGTAAGAAATTTTCAAACTTCATGGTTGGTTGAAAAGATGTGTGGAGATATTAGTGAAACAATTTTCTAATAAACTACTCGCACAAATTGTATCATTCAACTCAAAGGTTTCATATAAATACAACCATTTATATCATATAAAAAAACTATCTAACTAAAAATCACTCCCTAATGTTAAATTCATGCAAAAAATAACATTTCATAACTGATAAAAATTTCCATTTGATGTTTCAACAACATTGAATCAAGAATTTAGACATCTTTGTTTAGTAATTTACATGAATTTGTGAGCATGAGAGGGGGGGGGGGGAAGGTAAAAATACATTTCATCCAGTGAAAAAAAGAAGAAATAAGAAATATGATGAAAATAAAAACAAACTAAACAAGTTTGAGAAAAGTAAAAATATTATTCCTCAAGTAAAGAAAGATAATAATGAAGAAAGACAATGAAAATCCTAGTAAACCCACGAATGTACCTCCCCACAATACCAAGATTGTGTAGTGTCCTCACTATAATAAAATAGAATTGTGTAAGGAAGGATAAATCCTGGTGGGTTTCACTAGTATGTTGTTTCTAAAAGGTGGACTTCCTCTATCAGACGATTCATAAAATCTCCATAAAAGTGTTCTAGTATTTTCCTAGTGATGGTAATAGTTTGGGAACTCTGTTAATGAAATACATGTATTGAACCAAAAGAGTAATCATTTGTAACTATGTAAGGACCAAGACACCAGGGAAAAAACTTACAAGGAATATCTTTTTCATAGAATTTTATATGTGGAACTTCTCACCAGTATAAAAATTATGCTGATCAATCATCTCATCTTGGATAGCCTTTGTATTCTCTTTATATATTTGGCAATTCTCATATGCGTCAGACTAAATTTCTTCTAACTCCAGAATCTATAAATTCTTACACTCTCATGAATCTGAGAGATTTATATAAGATTGTTTAATATCCCAATATGCGTGTTGTTCAACCTCAACCAAGTGAAGACTAGCCTTTCCAAATGAAATTCTACTTGGTGATATTCTGATCGGGGTTTTAAAATTTGTACGATATTCCCAAATGTCATCATCCAATCACAAACTCCAATCTTTCCTATAGGGTTGTACCATTTTTTCCAACTTACTAATAATTTATCAATTTTAGATTTATACTTGCCCATTATTTTGGGGGTGATATGTAGTGGAGACATTATGAAAAAACCCATACTTAAGGAGAATGCTTTTCAGGTTATGATTGAAAATATGTGAACCATGGTTACAAATGATAAATCATGGAGAGTCAAACCTACTAAAAGTATGGGACCTCACAAAATCAATAGCCACTTGAGATTTATCAGTCCTGGTAGCATTTACTTCCACCCATTTAGATACATAGTCAATAACTAGTAAGATTCACAGAAAACCAAATGAATTTTTAAAATGTCCCATGAAGTCAATGCCCTATGCATCAAATATCTCACAAAATAACATGGGATTCTTTGGGAAATTAATTCCTCTTGAAGATATTAACTATGAATTAACATCGAGTATATGATTTACAAATTTGACGAGCATATCTATATAATGTTGTCCAATAATGTTCTGATTCAAGGACTTTTCGAGCTATACGTTGAGATCCAATATGGCATGCACATGATAAAGTGTGGTAGAAGGTCACAACACAGGTGAACTCATAGTCAGAAACACAACTATGAACATCTTTGTCACTACAAATTCTATACAATTAAGGGTTTATCCAAGATGTACCATCTTGAATCATGCTTAAGTCTATGGGATAGTGTCGTTATAAAATATATGGGAACCCTAGATGTTGTTAGGATATTTACAATATCTTCATACCTGGGGGTATGGTATACAACATCAAAAAGGTTCTCATGAGGGAATAATTCTCTAATGGGGAGTGTCGAGTCAACATGATGGTATAATTGTGGGTAAATCCTTCTAATATAGTTAGCTGCATAATTTTCAATTCCTCTCTTTCTCGAATCTCAAGTTCAAACTCTTTCAGAAGGATCATGTATCGAATGAGGTGGGGCTTAGCATCAGGTTTATATAGGAGAAAACAATGTGTGGCATGATTAGAAAACACAATGATTCTTAAACCAAGAATATATAAAAGTAATTTATCTAAGGAAAACATAATATAAAAAAGTTATTTTTCAGTGGTTGTGTAGTTTACCAATGAAGGGTCAATGGTATATGAGGCATAAACAATGAATTTAGGATCCTTCTCAACCTTATCTCATAAAACATACACAACTCCAAAGTTAGTGGCATTACACATAAGTCTTAAGGGGAGATCCAACCTTGGTGGTTGGATGATGGGAGGTAACATCAGACTACTTTTTAGTGAATTGAATGAATCCTCACATTTTTTATCAAAAACAAACTCCAAATATTTTTTTTAATAACCAGGGAAAGGTAAGTGAGATCTTACCAAACTATTTAATTAATCTATGGTAAAAACTATCATGAACTAATAATGATCACACCTTATGAATACATTTTGGATATATAGGAGAGAAAATTAATTTCACTATTCATTTATCCACTTGAATTTCCTCATTTTAAGTAACAATCTCAATAACTATATTATGCTCAGACATGAAATGGAATTTCTCATAATTTAATATGAGATATATTTAAATGAAATAGTCGAGGAACAAACTAGGTTTTCTAAACCATCATCAAAAGAATATCACAAAACCGGGGAATCATCCATAAAAACTACCATAAAATTCTAAAGGTGATAAGAAAAATACTCAAAATATAATGATAAATGGTACTAGGATCATTGAAGAGACCATAAGGTATACTTATATATTAAAATGTTCCAAATAGATAGATAAATGTTGTATTTTATTGATCCTTAGGGGCTATATGGATTTGAAAATAACCTGAATATCCCTCAAGGAAACAATAATGTGACTTACCAAATAGTATTTCTAACATTTGGTCAATGAAAGGTAGATGAATGTTATTCTTTTGGGTGGATTTATTCAATTATTAGTACTCAATATAGACTCACCAACTATTTTTCACATGTTTTGGAACAGATTCATTCCATTCATTTGACACAATATCTTTTCTAGTTTTTAGGCACAATTTTCACTAGGGTAGCCCATTTACTATTAGATGTGGGATAGATGATCCCAACAGAAATCATTTTACTAATATATAATTTTATAAAATTGATAGGGTTGGATTTAACTAGAATTGAGTTAGTCTTATAGGCTTATCCTAATCATAAAAAATTATATGGTGCATACATATAGATGGGATAATCCTGGGAATATATTCTAATTTTCATCATATCACCCTTTTACACTCTCTTAAAAGGTCTATTGGTTTTGATTACTACTGTAGATAGAGGTTGTTGGAAATAGGATGTGAAATTATTCAATAACATTGATATATCCTTATTTTAAATTATATGGAAGTGATTTTGATTCTAAAACTGGTAGTTTTGGATTGAGGCAGGGGATTTAGGGGGAGTGAGGAACATGAAACTGTCTATCTTCTCAGGTTTATTCTCTAAGGAAATAAAATCAATGGAAATGAGATTTCCAATGTCATTGATGATCATGGGTACCTCATAGTGATCACACAACTCAATTAAAGACACAAATTTACACATTTCTAACCCACACAACACTCAAAACACGAATCAAAAATAAAATAATCCAAGGGTAAAGAAGAGTAAAATGAATCAGAGTATCAGTAAAGGATAGAATTTTGTGTCTGTCTGTGTGTCGTCAGAGATCAATTTGATTGAATAGATAGGGATATTGGATTTCTCTTCAATGGGGTATTTCATAGAATCAAGGATATTAAAAATTACCTTTTCTCTACCAAAATCCACATAAATCATACCATTGTGAAATTTTATGACTGTCTTGGTTATTTTAAGTAATGGACTCACATGTATGAGATGATCATGTCCTTATGTTCATGTGTCTTCCATATCAAGAATATAGAAGTCTATAAGGAAGATAAAATTCTGTACTCGAATGAGGATGTCATTCATCTCTCTTAATGGGTGTGTTTTTCTCTGGTTGGAACGTTTCATGAAAATTCCCATTTGTCCATCTCTACCACCTATAGAGAAGTATACATGAAGTGAGGAATTACATTAATTAAATCACCTAAATCTAAAATTTCATTAGAAAATAAGGTATCCCTTATGGTAAAAGGTATTAAAAAATTGCATGGATCCTTGAATTTAGCTGGAATTAATGGTTGTATAAAATATTATACATTCCTTCTAAGTTTGACCCTCTTAGTCCCATTCAATCTTTGTCAATGGTTGTAAATATCTTTATGAAATATGGCATAGTGATTGATTTTTTTAACTTCATCCAATAAATGACCATTAACTTTCAAAATTTTAAATATATCCATTATTTCTTTATCAATATCAACATCAAAAATTTTCTTAGGTTTAGAGAGACTTTGGGGGAAAGGGAGAAGAATGTATTGTTCCAGGGAATCCTAAATAATAACTTGTTTACCCTTTTGTTCTATTTTTCATCATTTTAATATTTTATGGGTATATAAAGATAGTTTTCAAGTAGTGTAAATACATGTTCTATTGAATCAGTGAAAGAAGAAACTTATTTACCACAATTAAGTGCGATTGAAAAAATATTACCTTTGCCTTTTGGATTAGAAATTTCTTGGGATGGAAGTTTTCCAGAACCTGACATCTTTATCTCACAGATGTGTTTGCAAATTGTTCCACCTGATTTCATAGGTTTTGAATAACTGATTGATTGTTCTATTGGAACTAGAGTTGTTGGGATTCCATTTTCTTCATTATTTCATGGATTCTTGGTTCATATTTGTGAGGAGGATTATTTTTTCAATATTCTTAACGGTAATAAAGTTGTATACCTTAACCTTGTTGATACTAGTTCTATTTAGGGTAGCTTGAGTTTCCTCCTTGTCGGTAATATAGTTGTGCTTTCCACCCAGGGTTTTGATTTGGCCTAAATTTCTCTTGCTTTAAGTTATGTTTTTATTGAAAAGGACTCCCAAGGAATACTGATACACTAGACTTAGAAGAATCCAAATATTGTGGGAACTGGTTATAAAAATTAGTGTTATCATAAAAAATACCACAGTGAAATTGAAAGGGAGGAGAGTGTGAATTACCTTGTTATTGATTAAAATTACTTATAATGGTATGCATCTCATAAATTTTATTATCTGCCATTTGTTCTAGGAATGAATTACTTACTTCATGAACTCTGTGGGTTGTTGTGATTGCTCGTGTACCAAATTATTGTGCAATTTTTAGCCATGTTTTCTATTAAGTAAATAATAGTGGAAGGAGTTTTATCCACTAGGGAACCACCAGATGTAGTATCTATCATGCCATGATCCATGGTGACAAGCCCTTCATAGAGTTGTTACATTATTAATTATACACTATTTTGGTTGTGGGGAAAAGTTGAAAAAAATTATTTTGAATCTTTCCCAATATTCATGAATTTTCTCTCATTATGATTTCCTAATGCTACAAATTTCTTTTCTAATTGATGTAGTTTTGGAGGAAGAGAATAAAACCTCTAGAAAGAGTCATTTCAGGTCATTATATACCCTATTTTGGGTAGGAATATAGTATATCCAATATTTGGATATAACTTTAAGGGAGAATGGGATGTCCCTAAACTTAGTGATGTCCTCATACATATCATGGGGTTTCATGGTGGATCAAACTATGTGAAACTCCTTGGGTTGTTTGTGAGAGACATCACCAGGAAGACCATGGAATTTTGAAATGATGTGGATTAGACCCTATCTCAGCTCAAATTTGGCTACTTCCTCATGTTATTCGATGTATATATGGTGGTACTCCAAATATGAGGTGGTCAGTTCTTTTAATTTCTAGTTATTTGTAGGCATGGTTTCTAGGATTTGAGTTGGTTCACTCTTACATTGGTTTAATACCACTTGAGGTTCCACAAGGGGTTCTGTAGTGTTACTTTTTTTTCTACCCTATATGACCTAATTTGTGAGTTGAGTTCCTTTTAAATTTCTAGGTCACATTCAAGTAGTATTTCTTTATCTGAGCTTGCCATGAAACAATGATGTCTAGTTTAATTGGTTATTTTTTTGTTGTTTTTTAATGTAATATGAATAAAATAAAATTAATTAATAACAATAAATGGATAAGATAAAATAAGTTTCTATATTAAATAATTAGAAAGAGAGAGAGGGAGAGAGGAAGATGAGACAGAATAAACACACAAAAACAAACAAAAACTGAAATTGATAACCAAAAACTATCAAAACAAAATGGGTATTATTAAAAGGGGTAGTAAATAAAAAATAAAATAAAAAATAAGAGGAAAAATTATCTTGACACCCTATAAACATTTATAAATTGGATTATGTTTCTGAGAGAATCAAATTGGTTGTTTTGTTTTTAATAGAATTTATGAAGTATAGAAAGAACCCTATGTCATCTCTTAATTAAGCCTTATATAATTAATTAAAATTAGTTTTTGATTATAAAAAATTACAATTGTATTGTAAGAAATTTTGGTTTTTTATTTTATATGAGACTCATAATAGCTAGTGATACATGAAAGCAGAAATTAACAGATTTGATTAAGCGTGATCAACCTGAGGAATTCTCATTATGCTCATATTTCATCGCTTTAAGATAAATGGTAAAATAAAATTAATGAATGGTTTTTAACACCTAGAAATAGATTGTTACTAATTTTATACTAGTATATCGATTATTTTTTAATCATAAACACAAAATGATTCATCAGTTACCATTGATGATTTAGTGATTTGTGCTGGACTTCATAACTGAAACTCAATAAGGAAACACATGAATAACTCGATGTGTTTTCAAGGTTGTAAGTTATTTCTTTATGATACTGTGAAATAAATTTTCATGGACCTGATAGTGTTTATAATAGTTCAATTGTAAAATATGAACCACAAAAAATCTATAATTAAAATAGTGGAGAATAAATGCTGAGCAGTGTGTGAAACATCACATGAAGGGGTTCCACCAAAAATGATTATATGATTCTGAGAAATAAATAATAGTACATACCTAAATTAAATAATAATATTGGATGATGAAAAAAAACACACAAAACAATAATTTAAAATTCCATTCAAATATTAAATACAAGAAGCTCGGGATTACATCACATTCCTCCTTGGTTGATCATAATGTGTTTAGAACTCCATGGAATGGGAGGGTTCCATAGATGTTGACATAGCACTTTACATAGCCTCCAAAACATCTAGAGATTAAGATAATAATTCTTTGGGTCTCTAAAATGATACATATTTTCTTCTTAGTGGAACTTGAAGATGTGGTGCCCAATGTTCCATTTTATGGTCAATATGGAGGGTGGTTTTGGAAACCAGAATTCAAGAAACCTCTTGGTGAATGGTTTTGAGTCTCCAAATACTCTTATATCACATTGAAAAAAACTAAAAACGTGTTTTACCCACCTATTAAATTTATCCAATGAAAATTTTCCACCATTTTCAAAACTATATCATGAGATATAGATGTCATACAAAACCCAATGTTTGACTTCGAGAAGATTCTGTTCTGTAGACAGATTAGTTCTATTGGACCCCTTAATTGACGAGTTAATCTTGGGTGTCTTTATAAGAGTTGTATCCCACTTCCTTTCATATCATCCAACAATATTTTAACTAAATTTGATGAACAAATTATCATAAGGGTCCATTTTTATAACGACCCATACTTTACATACATTGTTAATACTTCAAAATTGAAGCACACTTATTACAACATATGACAAAACCACAAAGGGCCGTATAGGTATAGTGTCTTTAGAAACTGGGAAACATAAACAACTGGTTCATAAATCTTCTACAGTGTCTCCCATTTATTTCATCATATCTAGGGTCCCTTTTAGCATATTCTACTTAATATCCATCTTCCTGACCTGGGGAAAAGAAAACATAAAAGGGTGAGCTCAAATGCTCAGCAAGGGAAAATAAAGGAAATAAAAATCATATCATATCTTTTTGAAAATCAAAACCTGCAAAAGAGATCATAATATCTTAACATGGTATAAATCATAGAAGTGAAAATGAGATCCCCATAATCATAACATAAAACTTGAAACTTTGTGGCATGCACACATAATCATGGAAAATCATTTCTTGTTAGTCATGACTCATTGCCAAGACTATCTTAGTGGACAAAGTCCCTTTCTGAACCGAGTTCACTCCTCGTTTCAGTCCTGTATCACTGAACCGAAATAACCTTCTGTTCCAGCCATGTCTATCTCATGAGATATAAAATCTTTACCCAATGCATTGGAGGGAGATATAGGTCCCACCCATCTTATAATGAATCCTTTCTTATGTGTGCCACATAATCATAAATCATACATCATCACATAACCCATGTAATAAAAATGGGATTCTTAAACAACATGACATCATAAAACAATTCATATAAGATAAAGAAATTCATAAAAATATTTCCATCACAACATAATCAAATCCATGTAATAATAGGGATAAAAACAGAACCCTTTTATTATCTTAGATGGAAAATAATTTTGATAAAATACTTGAACTCCATTCTTGAGGAAAATATCCTTTCTACTTCAAAAACACTTTTCTTTTCTTAATATGTCATAAAACTTTAAAATAAAAGAAGTTGATTAAAAATAAACTTGAAAACTTGTAAATGAATCTTCTTGGAAATAATGTTTTAAAAATCCATTCATGCCGTATAAGTTAAAAAAAAATTCTTCGTACTTTTTTCGGAAAAGTCAAAAAGTACCTCGTACGAAAAATGACAAAAGATTCCTTTCATATTATTTACTAAAAACTCACCGAAGGGTAAAATTGGATTTAAACCATTTTAGGTGGATTTAAATAATATTTCATATCGAGGAAACATGAATGTGGATGATAAAATGCACCCCAGTAAATGCCAATATATAAACAATCTCGGATAAAAATGAGATTGTGATATTTCCCTTACCTTAGGTCCGATTTGCTTTGTACGTGTCCGAAGCTCCTGTATAATGGTTTAAATAATGTTATTGACTTATTCCAGAATCATACATATTGATATGATATCATATATGGTCATATTCTTAGCTTCTTGTTAGTAATATTTCATTGTTACTTGTTACTCGGGTCTTTATTGCCTTTTGTTCTTATGCGTGTTTTGCTGAATACATTCTTATTCTTCTTTTAAGGTTATAGATACCTTATAACCAGAATGGTATTAGTGTAACATATATCATATTTATTCATTCAATTCATTTATATAATTACTATGTAATGATGATCATGTAGAACGAGTCACATCACATCGTGGAGACGGTATTCCGTACGTACGCACGAGTGATGATATCGTTCCTATGATCGTGTAATTGTATTGGAGTGTATATATATTATTTCAGTATCAATATTACTTTATAATAATCATAAATAGTTACTCATTACACCATTATACCCATCCTTGTAAAGTGATGGTGGAAAATAGATTACACCACGGCGTGGAGACGGTATTCTGTACGTACGCACACGCGGTGATTTAATTTTTCCGTAGGATGGATAGAAGGTGAATTAGGGTTGTTTCATATTTATAATAACATATCAGTATGTAAGTAATACTGATGTTATTACTTTATCATGAAAAAACTAAAGAAGAAGAAGTTGAAGAAGAAAGAAATTGAAAAGATCGGTAATGGATATTACCTCTTCTTTGGAACGCCTCTTTGAATCCTCCACTTAGGGAACTAAGATTGGTCTTTGAAGAAGACCAGGACCTCTAGGATTATTCTATGGAAGTGTAGAGGAGAAAATGGCAGGGGTTGTCCGAGCTTGAGTGCTCAATTTGGTGTGAGGAGGAGGGGGAGGAGGTTCCCTCTTATAAGGGAGGAGAGGGGCACCTTAGGAATATCTCAAAATATTATTTTATATTAAAGTAAAAATCGGTTTATAATGGTTCCAAAGGGTCTTATTTCGAAGATAAAGTGGGGAAGGGTAGAAATACTATCAACCAATAAGATTTAGACAAGTTTGGGATATTAATTTAACCTTATCAATTAGATTTAACTCTAAGTTAAATAATTTAACTTTTACCATGTCTTTTTGTTTTCTTTCACTATATGGTTAATACACTTACTATAACATGCCAAACGAACCCCAAATTGTTTATTATTAATATATATATCCTTAGCTAAGTCATTTGGCCGAACCTTAGATTTTTAGGAATAAAATAACAATTAATAATATAATATTTGATTTAAAAACTATTTTGTGTCAATTTTGACACTATTTGATATATGATTTTTGTGAAAGTCATAACAGAATTATATGTTCGAACCAAGTTGATTAAAGCAACACTAATATATCATAGTAACCTAGAAAATTAGTTTAATTCATAAAACGTCTCAAATTGCATTTATTTTGGTGTTTATAACATCAATTATGTCAATATTTCATTAATAAGATAATTATTGCATCATCATTGTGTCATAAATAAATTAAATTATTTAATGTCTAAAAATTACAAATAAAATACCATTATGTAGGAAAGCGTTTTAGCTTTCTAATGAATATTTATAGTCGAATTTATCTTATGTATAACCCCATATTAAAAATGATTTACTTATTAAACTTTGATTTTAACTATTTTAACCCTTCTTTAAATAAATTAATAATAAATGTCCTAATCTAATCCAAGTGGGCTTAAATGGTCATATTTTATTCATAAGGTTTTTTTTGGTCGAATTACACTTGTCCAATAGAATTAGGACAAGTGTTAGGGTAATATTAATATCATATTTACCCTTAGTTACCCTATTTACTATTAACCGCGGTAAAAAAAAGTAAAAAGTTACTATTCACCAAAAAATTATTTTTATCACATTGAACCACATTTTACTTACTGATATCAACCGTGTCTGTCGGATTTTCGAAATTCCATTCACAGAAGTGGTAAAATTAAGTTTCATGCAAAATTCAGTTTTTTAACCTACCACTTAGTGGTTTCACTATTCATCAAAAATTGAAAGTTTTCAGAAAAATACCAAAATTTCACCCTAGGCTAATTTTGATATTCTGAGTCCAAAAATGAAGTCCATTTTGAAAAATAAAATTTGTAAAATTTCAAAAAGTGGTTATTACTATTCATAACGGCTAGTTTTAATATCATATTGTTGTTTAGTGAAACTCGGTATTGCATACGACGCAAGCTATCGAAGAAGGTCGCGATTGCGTGTAAAGCAAGCCAAGCAAGTGTTGTGTAGAAAAAGATTGCTTTGATGATTTATATAACATAAAAGTCTCGGGTGTTACATTCTACCCCCCTTAAAAAGAATTTCGCCCTCGAAATTCGTCACTTTGTAACAAACAGATGAGGATACTTCTCCCTCATCATATCCTCAAGCTCCCATGTAGCTTCTTCAAGTTGGTGGTTCCTCCATAAAACTTTCACCAAGCGAGTGGTCTTGTTTTTTAGGACTTCTTCGCTACGATCCAGAATCTCTATCGGTTGTTCTTCATAAGAAAGATCTTGTTCCAGCGGTACAACTTCTGAGCTGAGTACATGTGAAGGATCAGGTATGTACTTTCTCAGGAGAGATACATGGAACACATCGTGAACTTGAGAGAGATTCGGTGGAAGCGCCAATCGGTAAGCTACCTTCCCAACACGATCCAGTATTTCGAAAGGACCGATATATCTAGGGCTCAACTTCCCCTTCTTTCCAAATCTCATAACCCTCTTCCAGGGATATATTCGTAAGAACACTTTATCACCCACTTCAAACTCTAGGTCTTTTCTTCGGTTGTCGGCATAACTTTTCTGTCGACTCTGAGCTGCTCTTATGTGTTGTTGAATAGATCTAACCTTTTCTGCCATTTCATCAACGAGATCAGGTCCTAATAGCTTTTTTCCCCAACTTCATCCCAGCAAGTTGGAGTCCTGCATTTCTTTCCATAGAGAGCTTCATAAGGAGCCATCTGAATACTGGAGTGAAAGCTATTATTATAAGAAAATTCCACCAAAGGTAGGTGTTGATCCCAACCTCCTTTGAAATCCATAGAGCAAGCTCTCAACATATCTTCTAGGGTTTGAATTTTTCTCTCAGACTGACCGTCTGTCTGGGGATGATAAGCAGTGCTGAAACTCAACTCTGTATCCAGAGTATGCTGAAGACTTCGCCAGAACTTCGAGGTAAATCTTGGATCCCGATCAGATATAATAGAAAGTGGTACTCCATGTAATCTTACCACTTCCTTTACATATATCCTGGCAAGCTGATCTAGAGAGAAATCCTCTCTAATAGCAATGAAGTGTGCAGACTTTTTAAGACGATCAACTATGACCCAAATAGCATTATTGCCTTTGGATGTTTTAGGAAGTCCTGTGACAAAGTCCATAGTGATGTTTTCTCATTTCCATTCGGGTATGGGTAATGGTTGTAACATCCCATTAGACTTCTGTCTCTCAGATTTAACTTGTTGATAAACCAAGCATCGAGAGACATATTCAGCAACATCTCTTTTCATGCCATCCCACCAGAAGTACTCTTTCAGGTCCCTATACATATTCGTGCTTCCAGGATGAATAGAGAATGAAGAACTATGAGCCTCATCCAGCAGCTCCTTATTTAATTCGGGGATGGGAGGAACACAAACCCGATTCCTGAACTTTATTATCCCATCACAATCAAGGTTGAATTCAGGAACATTTCTCACCTTCTTTTGTAACTCGACATCTTCTTTCTGTGCCTCCTTAATCTTTGCATGTATAGATGGTTGAACATTCACTTGAGAAAGATAAGATTTTTCCCCTTCCATTATAATTCCAAGATCCATCCTTTGTAAATCCATAAATATTGGATCTTTTTTTATCCTCATCATGGATAAACTAGCATGCTCTTGTCGAATTAATGCATCTGCCACCTTGTTTGCTTTCCCAGGGTGGTAATGGATTGAGCAGTCATAATCCTTAATCAGCTCCAACCATCTTCTTTGACGCATATTCAGCTCCTTTTGTGTGAAAATATACTTTAAACTTTTATGATCAGTATAAATATCACACCTTTCACCGTAAAGGTAATGCCTCCAAATCATTAATGCAAAGATTACCGCAGCCAACTCCAAATCATGTGTTGGGTAATTTTGCTCATGGATTTTCAACTGTCGTGAGGCATAAGCTATCACCATATCATTTTGCATAAGAACACACACCAATCCCTTCTTGGATGCATCACTGTAGATCACAAACGTTTCTCCACTACAAGGTAGTGTGAGCACAGGTGTACTGGATAAACTTCTTTTCAACTCCTTGAAATTCTCTTCACATTCCTCTGTCCAGACAAACTTAACTCCTTTCCGAGTCAACTTGGTGAGTGGATTAGATAATCGTGAAAAATCTTTTACAAAACGTCGATAATATCCAGCCAAACCAAGAAAACTTCGAATCTCAGTTACTGTTGTTGGTCTCGACCATCTTTCGATAACCTCTGTTTTTGCTGGATCCACAGATATCCCCTCTTTTGAGATTATGTGACCCAAAAATGCAACTTTTTTAAGCCAAAATTCACACTTGGTAAATTTGGCATAAAGCTTCTCCTTTCTCAGGGTCTTCAATATAATTCTCAAGTGATATTCATGCTCTTCCTTGCTCTTTGAATAGACAAGAATATCGTCTATAAAAACTACCACAAATTGATCAAGATAGTCTCTAAAGACTCTATTCATTAGATCCATGAAGATAGCAGGGGCATTAGTAAGACCAAATGGCATCACTATAAATTCATAGTGTCCATACCTTGTACGGAAAGCCGTCTTTGGTATATCCTCCCTTTTGACCCTTAATTGATGATACCCTGAACGAAGATCAATCTTGGAAAAGCATTGAGCTCCGCGTAGTTGGTCAAATAAGTCATCAATGCATGAGAGAGGATATTTTTTCTTGATAGTGATCTTGTTAAGTTCTCGATAATCAATGCAGAGTCTCATTGATCCATCTTTCTTCTTAATAAATAGAACAAGTGCTCCCCAAGGTGACGCACTAGGGCGTATGAATCCCTTATCGAGATTCTCTTGGAGTTGCTTCTACAATTCCTGCAACTCAATTGGGGCCATTCTATAAGGTGTCTTTGAAATTGGCAAAGCGCCTGGTACGAGTTCTATTGAAAACTCAACTTCACGATTTGGTGGAAGACCCGGTAATTCCTCTGGAAAGACATCATCAAACTCCCGTACAATGGGCATATTCTTAATCGTGAGTTTCTCACCAACCATTTGATATAAATAACCTTCATTTAGTGGAATCAATACCCATAAGATGGAAGAAATTTCCACTGGAAGGTTATGTTCATCCTTGCATTGATAGACGATCGTAGATTGATCTGGAATATGAAATGTGACTTCACTTCTTTGGCAATTGATATGAGCTCCATGTAGAGAAAGCCAATCCATGCCAAGAATCACATCAAATTCCACTAAAGGAAGGATCACAAGATTTGCAGGAAGCACTTTCCCACAAACTTCGATCGGAGAAGAATTATAAACTTTTGATGCGACTGTTGTGCCATTAGGTGTTGTCACAGCTAACTCAACATCTAATTTTTGAGGTAATACGGTGATACCATTAGAAAATTCTTTAGAAATAAAATAGTGGGTGGATCTAGAATCAAATAAAACATTTGCTACTTTAGAGTGGATGGTAAGTGTACCTTTCACCACTTCGTTATCGTACTCCACATCGCTGATAGAAATTGCATGTGACTTTCCTTTGTCTTTAGCCTTAATATTTTTTTGATGTCAACCATCATCATTAACCCTTGGATTTGGGCATTGATTGGCATAATACCCCATCTCCTTGCACTTGAAACATTGAAGTGTAGTAGGTTCATTCTGTGTATCCCTTCCTTTGTTTACGTTATTAGACATCTTCTTCCCATTGTCGTGGCATTCAAATGCCCGATGACCTTCCTTTCCACATTTAAAACATTTACTTGTCCCTTTAAGACAACTCCCTCCATGTTTCCTTCCACACTTTGAGCATAAGGGAAAGATCATCTTCTTTTCCATGTGCTCTTTAGATTTTCCTTTGAATTCCATCTTCCTCTTCTTATCAAACCCATATGACTGATGGGTTACTCCAATCTCCATCTCGACTTTGATAGCACATCGAACGATTTCCTCGTAGCTATTGAAGTCCCTTATGGCTAATGCCCTTCGAAGACTTGGTTTTAAGCCACTAAAGAATCGATCGATCTTACTCTCAGGTTGGATAATAATACCAGAAGCGTACCTTGCAAGTCTTGTAAAATTTGCTTCATAGGTACCAACAGATTCATCATCCCTTTTCTTCAGTTCAAGAAACTCTTTCTCCATCTTTGTTCAGAGAATACGAGGGAAGTACTTATTGAAAAATAAGTTCTTGAACTCGTCCCATTCCATAGACTCAATTTCATCCCTTTGCCTCGTATTCTTAATAAGATTCCACCATTGATCAGCATCTCCTTCCAAACGATACACTGCTAGGATGACTTTATCATGCTCAGAACATTGAAGAACTGAAAATATCTTTTAAGTAGTACTAATCCATTGTTCAGCAACTAATGGATCAGTAGACCCGCTAAAAGAAGGTGGACGCTGCCTCATGAAGGATTCAACAGAATGTTGCTCCTTCCTTTGCTCGTTTGGAAGTCTTGCATGATTCATAGCTTGAGAATGTTGTGTGATCATGGCTACAAGATTTTGCATTCCAGCTCCCATATCGTTTGGTTGCTCAGGGGGACAATCATTGCATTGCCCATCGCATTCCGCATTAACACGGTTCCTTCGGGTTCCAGCCATTGACTAAAACCAAGAAGAATAGTGTGAGAAACACTAATTATAATAGGAAAACCACATAATCAAGGATAAAATTTCACACTTAAGGTCTTATCCTAGGGTATTCATGGACATTTCTAAAACACTAAGATTGTGTTCTATGCTTAGACTTATCCTTAGGGTTCTTACTAAGGCTTTCACATCCTAGTTTCCAAAGGATGACTATACCTTTCCTCTGATACCAACTATAACGACCCATACTTTACATACATTGTTAATACTTCAAAATTGAAGCACACTTATTACAACATATGACAAAACCACAAAGGACCGTATAGGTATAGTGTCTTTAGAAACTGGGAAACATAAACAACTGGTTCATAAATCTTCTACAGTGTCTCCCATTTATTTCATCATATCTAGGGTCCCTTTTAGCATATTCTACTTAATATCCATCTTCCTGACCTGGGGAAAAGAAAACATAAAAGGGTGAGCTCAAATGCTCAGCAAGGGAAAATAAAGGAAATAAAAATCATATCATATCTTTTTGAAAATCAAAACCTGCAAAAGAGATCATAATATCTTAACATGGAATAAATCATAGAAGTGAAAATGAGATCCCCATAATCATAACATAAAACTTGAAACTTTGTGGCATGCACACATAATCATGGAAAATCATTTCTTGTTAGTCATGACTCATTGCCAAGACTATCTTAGTGGACAAAGTCCCTTTTTGAACCGAGTTCACTCCTCGTTTCAGTCCTGTATCACTGAACCGAAATAACCTTCCGTTCCAGCCATGTCTATCTCATGAGATATAAAATCTTTACCCAATGAATTGGAGGGAGATATAGGTCCCATCCATCTTATAATGAATCCTTTCTTATGTGTTCCACATAATCATAAATCATACATCATCGCATAACCCATGTAATAAAAATGGGATTCTTAAACAACATGACATCATAAAACAATTCATATAAGGTAAAGAAATTCATAAAAATATTTCCATCACAACATAATCAAATCCATGTAATAATAGGGATAAAAACAGAACCCTTTTATTATCTTAGATGGAAAATAATTTTGATAAAATACTTGAACTCCATTCTTGAGAAAAATATCCTTTCTACTTCAAAAACACTTTTCTTTTCTTAATATGTCATACAACTTTAAAATAAAAGAAGTTGATTAAAAATAAACTTGAAAACTTTTAAAGGAAGCTTCTTTGAAATAATGTTTTAAAAATCCATTCATGCCGTATAAGTTAAAAAAACATTCTTCGTACTTTTTTCGGAAAAGTCAAAAAGTACCTCGTACGAAAAACGACAAAAGATTCCTTTCATATTATTTACTAAAAACTCACCGAAGGGTAAAATTGGATTTAAACCATTGTAGGTGGATGTAAATAATATGTCATATCGAGGAAACATGAATGTGGATGATAAAATGCACCCAGTAAATGCCAATATATAAACAATCTCGGATAAAAATGAGATTGTGATATTTCCCTTACCTTAGGTCCGATTTGCTTTGTACGTGTCCGAATCTCCTGTATAATGGTTTAAATAATGTTATTGACTTATTCCAGAATCATACATATTGATATGATATCATATATGGTCATATTCTTAGCTTCTTGTTAGTAATATTTCATTGTTACTTGTTACTCGGGTCTTTATTGCCTTTTGTTCTTATGCGTGTTTTTCCGAATACATTCTTATTCTTCTTTTAAGGTTATAGATACCTTATATCCAGAATGGTATTAGTGTAACATATATCATATTTATTCATTCAATTCATTTATATAATTACTATGTAATGATGATCATGTAGAACGAGTCACATCACATCGTGGAGACGGTATTCCGTACGTACGCACGAGTGATGATATCGTTCCTATGATCGTGGAATTGTATTGGAGTGTATATATATTATTTCAGTATCAATATTAATTTATAATAATAATAAATAGTTACTCATTACACCATTATACTCATCCTTGTAAAGTGATGGTGGAAAATAGATTACACCACGGCGTGGAGATGGTATTCCGTACGTACGCACGCGCGGTGATTTCATTTTTCTGTAGGATGGATAGAAGGTGAATTAGGGTTGTTTCATATTTATAATAACATATCAGTATGTAAGTAATACTTATGTTGTTACTTTATCATGAAACAACTAAAGAAGAAGAAGTTGAAGAAGAAAGAAATTGAAAAGATCGGTAATGGATATTACCTCTTCTTTGGAACGCCTCTTTGAAACCTCCACTTAGGGAACTAAGATTGGTCTTTGAAGAAGACCACGACCTCTAGGATTATTCTAGGGAAGTGGAGAGGAGAAAATGGCAGGGGTTTTCCGAGATTGAGTGCTCAATTTGGTGTGAGGAGGAGGGGGAGGAGGTGCCCTCTTATAAGGTAGGAGAGGGGCACCTTAGGAATATCTCAAAATATTATTTTATATTAAAGTCAAAATCGGTTTATAATGGTTCCAAAGGGTCTTATTTCGAAGCTAAAGTGGGGAAGGGTCGAACCCCTATCAACCAATAGGATTTAAACAAGTTTGGGATATTATTTTAACCTTATCAATTAGATTTAACTCTAAGTTAAATAATTTAACTTTTACCATGTCTTTTTGTTTTCTTTCACTATATGGTTAATACACTTACTATAACATGCCAAACGAACCCCAAATTGTTTACTATTAATATATATATCCTTATCTAATTCATTTGGCCGAACCTTAGATTTTTAGGAATAAAATAACAATTAATAATATAATATTTTATTTAAAAACTATTTTGTGTCATTTTTGACACTATTTGATATATGATTTTTGTGAAAGTCATTACAGAATTATATGTTAGAACCAAGTTGATTAAATCAACACTAATATATCATAGTAACCTAGAAAATTAGTGTAATTCATAAAAAGTCTCAAATTACATTTATTTTGGTGTTTATAACATCAATTATGTCAATATTTCATTAATAAGATAATTACTGCATCATCATTGTGTCATAAATAAATTAAATTATTTAATGTCTACAAATTACAAATAAAATACCATTATGTAGGAAATCTTTTTATCTTTCTAATGAATATTTATAGTCGAATTTATCTTATGTATAACTCCATATTAAAAATGATTTACTTATTAAACTTTGATTTTAACTATTTTAACCCTTCTTTAAATAAATTAATAATAAATGTCCTAATCTAATCCAAGTGGGCCTAAATGGTCATATTTTATTAATAAGGTTGTTTTTGGTCGAATTACACTTGTCCAATAGAATTAGGACAAGTGTTAGGGTAATATTAATATCATATTTACCCTTAGTTACCCTATTTACTATTAACCGTGGTAAAAAAAAGTAAAAAGTTACTATTCACCAAAAAAATTATTTTTATCTCATTGAACCACATTTTACATACTGATATCAACCGTGTCTATCGGATTTTCGAAATTCCATTCACAGAAGCGGTAAAATTAAGTTTTATGCAAAATTCAGTTTTTTAACCTACCACTTAGTGGTTTCACTATTCATCAAAAATTGAAAGTTTTCAGAAAAATACCAAAATTTCACCCTAGGCTAATTTCGATATTCTGAGTCCAAAAATGAAATCCATTTTGAAAAATAATATTTATAAAATTTCAAAAAGTGGTTATTACTATTCATAACGGCTAGTGTTAATATCATATTGTTGTTTAGTGAAACTCGGTATTGCGTACGACGCAAGCTATCGAGGAAGGTCACGATTGTGTGTAAAGCAAGCCAAGCAAGTGTTGTGTAGAAACAGATTCCTTTGATGATTTATATAACATAAAAGTCTCGGGTGTTACAATTTTAGTCCACTAGTGTTCTTGTAATCTTGCACATTTTGGATTTATTTCTTCAACATCATCCTAGGCCCTCTAAATCACCTCAAACTACAACAAAAACATCAAAACAAGTGAAATATTCCTTTTAAACAGTGATAAAAACTAAACAATAAAATCAAACATGAAGTTAATTTTGTTATAATAATTGGAATTTATAATAAAAATTCAGTTTACTACATTTTTGTAAGGGTGAAATAAATTAGTGAATTGTGGTGCGATCAGAACCCTCTTTCCATCTTAAGATGGACTTGTAATCATCCCATTCCGTTGAATAAATTTCACCATTAGAATTTGTTTGATCAATTTATAACACTGATCAGATTCCCCATCAAAATGATAGAATGAAAGTATGAATTTATCTTCTTCTGAGCATTTAAGGATAGATAATAACTTCTCAATGGAGTTAATTCATTATTATATTATGATGGGATTGAAAGACACACTAAATATGGGAGTCCTTTGTTGCATAAATTATTCAACAGTAACTTTATATTTCTTAGGAAAAGGACATAATTACACACGATTCAAGTTATTATTCATAACTTGAGCCAGTTGAGCAAGTACTATCATGAAGTCTTGAGCTCCCTTTCCCATCAGATTTTTCATTTCAATGTATAAATAATCAGATTTACTATAACATTGATTATAGTCATAGTTTCCCTTATTTATATACATTAAATCTAAAAAGATATTACAGTTAGGGGGCTTGAGCACTTACCTAATAAACAAATAAAAATGGAAACAATAAATATAGAAGGTTAAACATGTAAATTGAATGTAGATCATATCTTGTGATTACCTGGGTTTTAATCTATGTTATCTATGGGGGAAGAATTATCCGTAGTGTTATTACAAAATTTTCAAGTATTAATCTCCAAAAATAACTATAATGAACTCTAATACCAACTATAGTGACCCTAGTTATTTACACATAATATTTCATGATTCTAAACATAATTATCCAACACATACAAACCAACGATCATAATTTCTAGTGTTTTGGAATATTAAGTACATAGTTATAAAAAATGAAACCAAAATAAAAAATTGATTTATTTAAAATACATAATTATCTCCAAAATTATCTTTATCTATTACATCTACATTGGATAACTTGGGTAATACATGAACAAAAGTATTATATAAAAATCCCTATATGGGAATGAACATAGTAAATAAGCACAACACATGGGTTAGAAGGAATAGTATGGTGAGATAAAAAGGTGAGGAACATAAATTAACATAAAGAATAATATCATATAAAACAAGGTATCATTTTATCATGATATGCTAGGAATGTGGAGACAACATAAAACATGACATAAACATGATTCAAGGCTAACTTCCAAGACTATATCACATGGTAGACCAAGTCCGATAAAGGATTCAGGTTTACACCCTATCCTAACATGATGTCTCATGAGACTAAAAAATTACCCAATTAATTATAGTGATTTCTATCTCACCCATCATAACATGTTCATGAAAATTTGTTCTATATGAATAATAAAACATAAACAAAAGGGTTACCCATGTAAATAAATGGGTATTGTATTCATTCCATAGAGCATAATAAATGGACGTATCAAAAATGTGTCCATGAAAAAATGGATTTAAATAATAAATGAAAATTTATAAGGTAAAATAGGAATAAATCTTGATAAATTATGTATAAATTAATTTAAAACATGTAAAAATAGTGTTTAAGAAACTTTAGAGAAGAACCTATTTAGTGTGGTTTAAGGGAAAATATTTTGGAGTCTTTAAAGCGGGCGAAGGAATAATTATTTGCATAAAACAATAAATAAACTAAGAATGTTATTCATTATGAAATGAGAGATTTTATAAAAATATTTTTGGCTTAAAATATAATATTGATGGTACTTGAAAATCGATATGAAATTCCAAAGCTTTCTTTTAATCGGGCCTTCTTATTAGAATAAATATAGAACAAAACCTTATAAAGCATGTACTACCCCTTAAAAGGATTAATGGGTATATATAAATAATTTTGGAACATATAAACCTAATTTATAATAATAACATAAGAATAAAGAAGATATAATTTGGTGTAATGAAATATTAATCATAACTGAAAGGTAATTTGGTGGTTTGGAGAGAATCCCTTACCTTATGTCTGAAACTGTTCGGAAATTCTACTTAATTTCCTATATAATCAAATTAAATACATTAATTTATTAATTAAAACTATATTCTACATTTATTTAATTTATTATAATTTTATTTGGATCATTTATGTCTGTTTTTTTGAGTTATATTGTTTAGTTTTGTTGTTCCAGGAGGGTTCATTTTGTGGATTTCAAGATCGGTTCCCTTGAGTTTTAATATAGAGGTTCTTATAAAATTTTAATAAATCTATATAGCAGAAATTATATGTTATCTATTCACATAAATAAATTTAAATGGTTCCATATATCATTTTTTATATATGAGTATGATTCATTAGATAAAACCTTAAAGATAAACATTAGTTTATTTTTCAGGTTTTTCGATCGTCACGAACTAGTTTTGTTTTATTTTTTAATATTATGTAAATATATTAGGTCCATAACATAAAAAAAATTCAATATGAATTTTATGTTATTGTTTAACAATAATAGGGTTTTATTACCTACCTCTAATGTGGGAACGAAAAATGAAAACTCGTCGTCCATGAAGGCGTTCAATCGATACTATACAGATGATGTATTCATTTTTTTAGAATAAAAGGATAAATTAATAGACTTGGTGATGGATATTCCATAAGAATAATACATTTAATATATATATATAATTATAGTTATAAAGTTTTTTTTGAAAATTTATGGTGAGGGAAGTATAATAAAATAAAACAAATTAAATGAGAAAGAGGGCGAGTTTTACCTCTTGAATGCCGTCTACTTGGGAACCTCCTTAAATAACTTGAAAATGGTCTTTTGAAAACACTAGAAAGAAAATAACATGGGAAAGATTTTTTGGAGGTTGATTGGGTAGAATATAAAAAATCTCCAAGTATTATAAGGTGTGAGTATAAGAGGTTTTGAGGGGTGGTATTTATAGGAGAGGAGAGGGGTGTTTTTTATTATCTTATTCATTATTTTATTATTTTGGTTCAAGACTATCAATAGTGGGTATTATTATGACTATGTACATTAAATAGTGAATTTTAGATCAAACCAATGGTTTCATGAATCATTTATTACTAAAAAAACATGTATTTAGCTTGAAATTTTAAATACCTTAAATTACCGTAATTCGTTATTCACCAAAAAATTCAACAATTTTAGAAAAAACACTAAAAAATAACCTTAATAATTTTTTTTGTGTATAATTTTAAAATATAATAAATTTTGTGAAACTAATTTTATAAATATGAGAAATTTAACTTTTTCATTAAAATCATCATTTATTCAAAAAATACAAATTTTAACATTAGAACTGATTTTATGATACATTGAACAATTAAATATGGTCTCATAAAATTATATTATAATAAATAGAAAAAAAATATTAATTTATGAATGTATTTTATGAAAATAAATTTTATTTAAAATAATTATATTAATTATAAAATTGTAAATAAATAATTATGTTTCACAAAAATATCAATACTTAATTTATCATTTTTTAAAAAATTATTTACTTATTTGATAATATAAATATATTATATTTTCAGTCATAAGATACATAAATTTTATTTATACTTCCATAGTTGTCGTTACTATACTATTGGCTAGTTTATTATTCCTAATGGCCATATTACTATTCCAACGGTCATGTTATTATTCCATAGGTATAGGTTCCTTAATTTCTATACATAACACTCATTAATTATTAATTTATAAAAATAATGTATTTTATTAGGTTCTATATGTGATCTATGAGTTTTATACTAAACTAATTATAATAATGTAAATTAAATTCAAAAAATTTCGGGTTGTTACAGTTTGGCATCAATCATCAATCCTAGCTTCATTACAAATTTTTTGGTCATGTCGAACCTCTTCGTAGCTCACCATGAAAAGCCTTTATGTTCTTTAATTTCTTGTTTTTCCATCAAATTTCTATACATGTCTATCATACAATAAAAATAAAAATTAATATCATGAATAAAAATATTATTCAATCAATTAATATTCAATTAAAATGCAGAAAATAATAGATAAATATATAGATAAAAAACTAAGATATCAATTTTTCTATGTTATTAGTGAGGTTATTATCAGGTAAAGGAAGATATGACTGAAGTGTTTCTGAAAATATAACCATTCACACTATAATGAATTATTTTTCATCACAGAGTATTTTCTTACTTTATTTTGTAAATTTATATTCTGAGACTTTTTTGTTTTAATCTGCGAAGGTTTATAACTCATGATATGATATTTTGAAACCGATTTAAAGCATTAATGGAATTATCATAATTTTGAAACCTCAAATGTTATGAAAATTGAACATGAATTATGAAAAATAAAGTATTAAATAATTAAATATTTTTCTATAAATAGAGATTGAAGGAACAATATGAAGAGAATTCTTTTGGGAGTATATTTTTACTATGAATTTGGAATAGAATGTTTGCAATAATTTCTGTAAACATTCTAAAACCATTTTGAAGAGATAATTCATGCTAAAACACATTTATCAACATGATCAAAGATGCATCTTCTATTCTAAATCATTCATATTTCTTATTTCTTTGGTTTATTGATTTTTATTTCTTATCTTTATTTATTTGTTCTTAACCATTTATAGTTAATGATTTTAGCTTATAAAAGCATGTAACATATCAATTACACCTCCATTATAAATGGTATATTTATTTTGGTTATGTTTCCAACAATAATATTTTTTTTTATGTGGTTGTTGTTTCTACTTAAAAATAAGATCTGTATCAGGTTGTGAATCCCATTAAAATTCATGTGTATTTTGGTTATCCCACGGTATATATAAAGGAACATTGTAATTTTAGTTGTGACACTCATACAAAATGATGTTCTAGTGGATGTTATTTCTCTTAAGGTGTAGAGTTAAGTGAAAAGTAGATGTAAGGTCACTATTTTATGAACTGCTATAAAAGTTCTGGTATTATTTGTCAATTTTATTTTGGATTCATATCCACAGGAACTTATTCCTAAACTTGAATTTTTTTTAAGTTAAACATTAATATTAAAATTCTATTTAATTTTAAATTTGTAGCTTCACCCCCCGCCCCCTCTTAACCATCTTGGCTCCTCAACATAATAAAAACACACCCAATACCTACATAGTGATAGGTAAGTGATATTTTTGTTTAAAAACTAAGGATACATCCATCCAAATTAGTGCCTAGAGATGGAGTTCTAAGAAGTTATATAAGGGGGAATTATAATAATCCTTTAATAAAATTGGAGGGTAATAAATATTAGAATGGTATGAACATGTTTGAAAAATTATATCTACCAAACTAGTGCATATTAATTGGTTCTAGTACACTGGTAAAACTCCTTGGGTATGCACCTTAGGTTAGTTATAAATTGTGAACCAAGTCAATTCATTTTGACATATTTTCATTTATGATTTTTTTTGTGGATGAGATAGTTAATATGAAAGGATTAACAAGCTCCTACTAAGGTGAGATCAATATCTCTTATTGTGAGAAAATTTTCCCAAGATGATTCACCCTCCCCTCTCATGATGTCTTAGGTTTCAACATGTATTGCCAAATCCACGGTTACAAGTATTGAATTTTTTATCTAAATATCATTAGTATGTACAACATTATAAATGAAAAATTAGTACCTATGCTTGATGGTATAAATTACCAAATATACAAAAACATAATGATATCACACTTACATTCTCTTATAATATATTTTTTCTCTTCTATAATATAAGGGTTTTATATTAGTGATGTCTTATAACTATCCATGACTAGAGAATATAGGAATATTCTAGATATTAATACTAAATCTTAAATTTCACTATCTATAGGTTAATAAAAAATGAATCTATATAAGGGTGGATTTTTCAAAAGAATATTCTAGGTTATTGGATAATATGGGGAATAATATAAAGAAATATAATATGTTAACATTTTTAAGAGGATCATATAAAATTCGTCATCTCATTATAATAAAAAAGTATTAGTTTTAGAAAAAAGGGACATGAAAAAACAATCACTATAAGATCTATAAAGAAACATAGTCTTATATGAAATTTTGATTCAAGATAAATGTAACATAAAGTCAATAAAATAAATAAATTTCTTTCAATGATAGAGAGAAACATTTTATCATAAAACACGAAGATGATAATGAAGAAGTAAGTGGTGTATTCTTATCAATTATGTCCAGAAAATTCAAAATATGTAAGTTCATATTAACATGAAATCTCCACTTATTTTCTTTGATGTGTTAAGGATGAAATTATATAGTTTGGAGTCTATGTAAATTTTATGATGATGGATGTGAAGAAGAAATCATATAAAATTCAAAAGTATGTTCCCTTACAAATTAGATTTTAAACATGTAAATTCATCTAGAAAGAAATTTCAAAGAAGAGATTGGTTAGTAAAAAATAATATGATAATAAATATTATTTAAAATATGTGGAAAAAATATTAAATGAGAAACTAAATATTATTTTATGGAAGTAGTTGAAAATAAAGATTCTAAAATGGAGGAAATTAATCAACCAGAAGTTATAGTTGATCTTAAGGTCAAACATGAGGTGGTCTTAAAGAGCTTGATGTTAAAAAAAGAAGAATCAAAAGATAAATGGATTAATAAATTAATATGACAAATATATGGATAAAATTGAAGCTGATATTGAATTAATAAAAAATAAAAATAAGATCAATTATTTACTAAGGGAAATTCTAAGGAAATAGTGACTTATAACCATGATATTGATTAATTCGATAAGGTGATCGATGACAACAATTCTTGTGTAAAAAAGGAAAAAAAATAAGTTAAAATCCATTAAAAAATAGGTGGCTACATTGACAAGTAATTTTGTATATAAAATAAAATCAAATTATAAAAAGAAGAAGAATCGTTTTTTAAGGTTCTCAAATAGAGAATTTTTGGAAATACAAAAACAAGGATCTGATGGTTTTGAAATATTTATGAATTAAAAAACACCTAGATTCATGGGTAAAAGTGAAATATTATATGATGTTGAGCGTGAAAAGTAAAAATACTGATAGATCATATCAAATAGAATCTTAAGGTTAGTGATTTTGGTGTTAAAATTAAGATAACAAATATATGTGAAAAGATAGATACAATCAAAGAAAATAAGAAAGTAGGAAACACTTCTCAATATTTCAAGATTTATTATTAACTTATGAGCCTTTTAAAAACTATATACATGTGTATTAATGAAGGATATAATATATTTTCTCTTATGAAATCTCAATTATATTGTTTTTTTATCCATACCATGTATTGCTATGAAGAGGTGACTAGCTATTTGAATAGGGAAACTTCCTAAAATCAGTAATGAAAAAAGGTCATATATTTAATCACATTGAATAAATTATTTATATGGATACATCATTGATTATTATAATTTTGGACATAAAGCTATTGATTACATTAAAGGCAGAAGGAATAGTAGTTACCATTATAGAAGTCAGAGGTAAGTGAATGCTAACATCAAAACAATATTTCATTGAAAATAGATTCTATTAGAAGAATAATGTTATAATAAATACAATAATAGTGCCGAAGAGAAATAAAAGTTGCTATATTACACCACAAATTAACCAACAATCTCATGGTAGGAAAATTATAGATAAGGAAAACCTAGCATAGATCATTCTTAAAGCTACTAAAAATAGTATCACTTAGATCCTTGATAATGGGTTATAATCCTTTATGACTAGAAATATGACCCACTAAAAATGTGAAGGGATGAGTCACTAAAACCATCTATTTTGGAAATGATGTATATTTTAAAATAGAATAGAGTATCAATGCAATATTAAAAGGATACAAGCTGATGAAAATAGATATTATTTATGTGGTTGGATTTTAGAAAAACCTTTGAAGTCTATGTCAACTATTTGACTCTGAACATGAGGTCTCATTTATTAAAAATGGATTCTTGATTAAATTAAAGGTTTGGAATTAACCCATGAAAGGTAAGATGAAAATGGTAACCTATATCAAGTGGATAATAATGAAAAAACGTGTATCCTAATATTATAGGAGAACAACTTTTTCAATCGTAGGATTATCCAAATTTAGAAATCTATCCTAGAGAACATATGAAAACTAATTGTTGTAGTGGATATTTTCAGTCTATAGTGAGATCATGAAAGGATATGAGATTCATGCATGTTAGGAAACATGGTAAAAGTTATTATCTAAAAATGAAACAAAAGTGCATTCAATATCATTGATCTGGTTCATAGAGACACATCTGGGCCAATGAATCATCCTGAAAATAATTGATATAGTTATTACATCATTTTAATTGATTTCTATAGTAGAATGGATTATTTTATTCTTATGTAGAGAAAATGAGAATTTATAAAGTTCAGGATGAGGTATTAAAGAAGTTTCAAATACAAGACCATAAGTGTGATAAAGATCTTATAATACAATAAATTAATAGAATACATGTAAATTTAATTTTAAAACCCACTTAATAAGAATTAATTTATCATGAAGTATCATTATTACAAACTGAACAACCTAATGGAGTTTTTGAATGTATAAATTAGTAGGTGAATAGTATGGAGAAAACATTACTCATTGAATGAGGTATATCTCACCACTATTAGAAGTAATTATTTGAATATGGGTGTACATGTGAAACCAATAGGTGTTGATTCCAAGTGAAGGGAGTGAATTGTATGAAATATGGAATGGAAGGAAGCCCTCACTAATTCATTTTTAGGTCATTGTAAGTATATTTTACATTTGAATAAAGTATTAAATCAATATAAGTTTTGTACTGCGGTAAATGTAAGAGTATTTATAGGATACTTGTCAAATTGTAAGCCCTTAAATGATTTATAAAGATTCTAAATAAAATTTTGGAGAGTAATGATGTTAAATATAATGAGGAAAATGATAGAAATAAATTTCAATGTTAAAAATTTCATAAATTATGTGAATAACTGGATGAAGTTGATAAAAATGATATAATATTTCAATATTCCCTATATAACGAAGATTGTGAGGTTAAATCAGAAGAAGTAATGAATATTAAATAAGTCCATAGAGAACCTCATATGATAAATTGGATAACATAAGTAGATCCATAAAATATAATATGAGACAAAAATACTCCAATATAGACATGAAGAATGAGTAATGTTGAGTATACTAATATACAATTAATAGTGGAACTAGCATCATTTGAATAATTAGTAAAGGTTGAATCATGGGTTGGATCCATGAATAAATAACTAAAACAGGTCGATAAAATTTAAATATAGAAATTTTCAATAAACCATAACATCATAATTTTATTATAATGGAGTAGATCTTCAAGAATAAATTAGTTGTGTATAGAATTATGGATTTAATATCTCTAAGACCTTATTTTTATTTATTTTTGATAACCCCCTTTCAAGGTATTAGTGGGAACCCTTACAAAGCTTTTAGGCTTAGAGATTACACAACCCATAGGTCTTAGGAAATATACAAACTATATTTGGAACTCCTACTCCCAACATCTTCATCGTGATATCATGTCTCCACCTTCACATGGTTGTTCGGCTAGATTTCCCATGCAAGCACAGTCTGGTCCTGATATCAATTCCATATCCTACATTTTTTAAAAATCATCTTAGCTTCTACTCGGGTGAATGTGCCTGCTCGGAATCCCCATCTGGATTCTGCTCCTTGTACAGTTTTTATGATCATTTAAGCACCATTTCAGGTGTCCTGAAGGCCTTGAGGTGGCCTGAAGGCCTTGACGTGGCCCAAAGGACTTGAGGTGGCTCGAAGGCCTTACTGGCCTGAATACCATGGGTGGCTCGATGCCCTTGGGTGGCCCGAAGGACTTAATGTACCCGAGAACTAAACCGGTGGCCCAAAATACCTAAAAGATTAATAGTTTTGGCTGCTACAGTAACGTACATTGTCTGTTACCATGCCTACTATAGTAACTCAGAAATATTTATCCACCTGACTTTGAACTCAGGTCTCTTAGATTCACTTGTCGAGTCCTCACCAACTAGATTGAGGCTCCTGTTCTATAGATATATGATTTGAAATAAGTATTGTATAGTTTATAAAGGCTATGAATATATTTAAAGATTTGATATTGAATAAACATTTCCACTAGTGTCACAGATTGAGCTAATATAGATCTTCATGGAAATTAAAATTCAAAAAGGTTTCAATACTTTTCAAATGAGCATTAATATAATGTTCTTGAATGGTGTACTCTAAGAGTAAGTATATATTGAATAGTGAATTTCCCTATGGGTTGAGGTTTTATTTAGTTTTAATTGTATTCGTTATCAAGATGTGTGTTAATATAATTTTACAAAGGTGAGTCATGGGTGATGGAATTAGTAGCTACCTAAATGAAATGTGAAGGAGGTACTCATGTATTATGGGTAAATAAGAGTGATGTTGGTTTCTTGGTGAGTAGATCCATAATTTTGGTTTTTCTTTGAGCTGGTGTGTATGACTATGACACTAAAAAAATCAATCTCTACAATATTTTAGGAATAGGGGAATCTAGCTAATGAACTTATCATGAATGGCTTGTAAATATATAATTTAAAGAAATAAAATCAAATTTAATTTTTTGATAAATCTATCTAAAATATAGAAGAATCCACAATTGTATTATTCATCATATAGGATCCCCTTAATCAATTAATAATATCATTTAGATGGTTGTTTGTGAAGGCTTATTTGAAGGATAATATTTTGAGGAAGTGAGGATTATGGAAATTGAGTATTTATATACTTAAAAGTTCTTTCGAAAAAGGTTGAAGATGTTTATAACTTATCTTATAAAACTAGAATTATTTAGAGCTATTCGAAAGTGTTTTGAATAGTCTTGAGAAGCCTTAATGTTATTTGGAGTGACAGAGCTATGAAATAAATAGTTCTATAATTTTAATCTATATTTGAAAAATTGGTTAAGCCCCAAAATCTACATATGGGTCATATTACATTACGAATAAATAATCTTCAAATTCAAAGGATTCATTATATGGGTTATCTTATAAGTGGAGGACCAATATATGAGTTGTTTGAATCTGTTTATGAGTCATTGAATATTTTTTATGAGTGATTTTGAGTTTAATTATGAGTCATTATCTTACATGAATATCTGTATACAAGTCATTTAGAGTTATATATGAGTAATATTGTCATGTGTATGAGTTATCTAACTCTTTGTATGATTCATTTTTAGTCTATGTATGAGTAAACACATAAGAAAGGTATAATAATTCTATATATTGAAAATTATTTTCCAAAGTAATAAATTATAAATAGAAAAACTTTGGGGATGATTATATCATTATTAATAAAATATTATAACATCACATACAATCCAAAGTTGTGTGTTACAATATGGTTATCAAGTGAATGATCTTATTAATAATGAAAGGAATTTTTTATTAGTTTTTTTCTTTACTGAAGATATTATTGGGCTGATTCTTGTTTCATTCGTCATAGATTAAATTTTTGTAATCTCATATGAATGATCAAGTTAAATTTGATCTTTATGAATAATTTAAATCTGATTAAATCATACTGAAATGAAATTTTTGGAATTTATCTATCATGAAATGAAAATTTATATATTTAATTAAATCTAGGTATGAAAATTTAATATTCTTGTGATTTTCTATAGTGTTTTAAATTTCACAAAAAAAAATTGTGATTCTTATTTTCTATTAATGAAAATGGTGTGTTGAGATGTTTTTTGTAGTGTATATATTCAATATTTATATATATATATATGTGTGTGTGTGTGTGTGTGTCTGTTTTCATGGAAGCTCTCATTTTGAGAGAAGAAAGGGATAATAAACAAGTTATATTGTTGTATTTTTTTAATTAGCTATGAATAAATTATTTTATTGTAGTTATTAGTGTAATTTTTTTGAGAAGGAATAAATTATTTCATACTATAGAATAAGATAATATTTTATTAGACTATGATAAAATGGTGAGAAGAGAAAGGGAATTTTTGTAACCCTCTATTGAGATTTTTCCCACATGAAAATATTTTTGAGATGTGTACAAAATAACATAATAACCCAAAATATAGTAATTAATCATGGAACCTTTCAATGGGAAAATAAAAAATTCTCCAATCATTCCATTTCTGGACAGTAAAAATGAAACACTAATTTATTTCATCCATATGACAAAGTGATAAAATCAACAGAGAATGTAAATAGAGAAGAATAAGTATTATCCACTAATTATGTTAGTGCGAACATATGAGTGTGTTAGGAGAACCTGGTCTCCCAAAGAAGGAGTAAGAGGAGGAGGAGACAAATGATATGAATAATAACAATAATAATAATAATAATAATAATGAGAAAAATAAGAAGAAGAGGAACATGATACTTTTATGGGAATTTGGACCAATTGTGTATCAACAAAGAAGAATAGAATATTCTAATCCAACAAGAAACAAATTTTTTTTATAAATGTTGAGTTTACAGACCTATTATTTTGGAAATATAATATTGATAAAGGATAAGATGAGGAATTCTACAAGACTAAGTTAGTCAGGGTGAAAATAAGAAAAGAATAAGAAGCAGCAGACCAATAAGGCTCTATATACTGTGAGAAATAACTGACTCATGTTATAACATTATATCACCAAGAATGATTATATGAATATATTTAATTTAGTGTGTAAATTCCAGGTAATATTTTTTGTATTTTATTCTTGAAGTATGACTTTAGAGTGTCTAGTAAATAGATTCTAAAGAAGAATTAAAAAGTTGTGCATAAAAACAATTATTGAGATGCATGGTTTGTTACTAAATATTTTATGGTAATAAAAGAATATTAATAATGAATAATATTATATTTTTAACAGTGAAATCACCAGATAGATTATAATCTACTTTAATAAGGTTGGAGGCTGGAAATAATTGGCGGGATTCTCGTATAAATAAGATATTGGAGATGCAATTAATGTTCACTTTCATAATATTTTAAATAGTTTACATGGGTAAAATATTCAATACCACACCTATATAATATGGTGATAGTGGTGTTAGGAATATACTTAGACAAATTTCCCTTATATTATTAATAAAATTATATTATATAATCATTGAATCATGCATATTAAGTACAATAAAGTATAGGATTCCACAAAAGTGATGAACATTTTAAAATAATATTTTTTATACATTACTAAATCTATACATTACATATATGTTTATAATGGATTTAAAAAACTTCATAGCCATAATTAGAGTCTCTATGACCAAAGTTGATAAATTTTAAAATAGTATATGGAATTTTGGAAATAATTTACCGTGCATGATGCCCCTTGGGTGTTTCTGAATGAGAAGTATAGACTTGGAATGCAAGAACCTTATATAGAGAAATCTAGTTCCATCCCTATTAAAATGTATATGAGAATTTCAGAAAATACTTTTAAAAATATTTATAAAAAGAGGAAAATAAATATAGAAAATTTTTAATATTGATAAAGGATCAACCATTAATCAAAGTTAGACGGATTGAGTGTTTTTTGTTAAAACTTTTGAAACTGATTCCTCTAATTAAACATGTTCTAGATAGGAAGTGAATGGGTTTCAAAAATATATTGAATAGATTAACTTTGTGGTTTTAGACAACATGAAATAAATCCTTGGAATGATTTTCAAGTATTTATTTAAATTCATAAATCCAATATTTATATGATGAGAAATCACAACTAGTATATTATGATGAATAAATAAAAAAATATATTAGCTGGACAGTTGCAAAAATGAAACTCTATCATCAAAGAGATGAAAGATAAAGAAAAATCTCACATATTAGAAAATATAAATTTATAATGGTTCATGATACATTTTAATTAAGTATTCATGAGAAATATAAACATATAAAAATTATTAAGGATAAGATCTATCAAATGGAAGAGTCACATTGAGCTATTATGGGTTTCAAGAATGATCAATTAGAGATTAAATTGAAAATAATGAAGGAGTTAGATAGTATCTTTCTAGAAAGAAATAATATTCATGAATATTATACTAATAATATGAGTAAATAATGATAGGATATACTGATATCATAAAAGTATGAGAAGAACATCCTCAGCTGAATATTCCTTTAATAGGAAATCTAATTGAAAAATATGGAGGAGACAAGAACTAGAAATTCCCAATGAACCCAGAAAATGATTTCATACACTCAAATATTAGTTGATATTATTACCTTTAATAAGGATTCTATATGTGGAAAATGGTTTGGGAATAATTTTATTATATACCCATAACCATCTCAAACAAAAAATGTATCCCACTTTCTAGGTAAATCTATGAACACTAATTCTATTTTGATGACTGGCAGAGAAAAAAAACTCCAAATCCTTATATGTGTTGAATGATAAAAATTATAAAACAAATCACAACACTATCTGGGATTAATTTAGTATTGTATGTGAAAATAACCCCCTACCCAATTGGATCCAAATATAATGAGTTTTCATCCCAAAATATCAAAGAACTCGATTTGGGAAAATTGCACCGAAAGTGAAATGAATAATATTTTTGGGTCACTATTGGTGTTGTGGGATATTTTTACATATATGGTCATTGATTACTAGAAAAAATCTGTATATAAAACTTAAAGATGGATTAAAAATAGGTGGAACATAGCTAAAATTATAAGCCAACCAACTGGATTAAAGATGGATGCACAGAATAGAATAAATATTTCAACATAAAATAAATTTGAATGTTTTTATAAATTTTTTTAATATAATCATTTGTTTAGATGTATTGGTATGTACCCACCTAGACAAAAACTTATAATAATTAAAGGAGAAGGTAATAATAGTAGTTAAAAAAAATTATGCCTTAAGAAGTAAATCAAATAAGAAGATAGATGAGATAAAAACTCTAAAGAAGTTTGTGAGGAGAGTTTAAAAGGGTTTCACAGTAGAGAGGATGGTACTAATATTGTAGAAGAGGAAAAAGTATGAACCGCATAAATATGGACATGAAACTCCACAAATAAGGGAGAAATCTAGAATCCATAAGAAAACATTCAATCAAATATATAGATAATAGGACGGGCTTGGTGGTTTAGACTCCTAGTGATGAGTATGAGAAGATTCCCAAGAAGGAAAAATTAAAAATTACATAAGTGGTATATAGATTGATAAAGTAAAAAATAAGACATGATTATCATATGTATCGATATTTTTCCTCGATAAATAAAAAATAAAAGAAAAGAACCGTGGAATCCTAGTAACAAAAATGTTACTACAAATAAGGTGTCAACACACACAAAGAAGGTTGAGCATATATAAAGAGAATATTTGATAATACGGCCATACTATCAAGAAAAGGCCAAAAAGATAGACGAATTATAAATAATGAATTTGTTTTATTTCTAAATTTAATAGGGTTATTCCATATGAGAACAAAGATAAAAATAAGAGTAAAATCATGTTACCCAAAAAATTCAGAGTTGGGAAGCCAAGGGTAGAAGTATAAATAAGAGACTAGCTGAACTTTATAAGTTGATAAATCTATCTCAAGAATTATACTTGTAGTAAAAATCTAATATAAACCAATATTATAACCATTTTTTCAATTAGAGATACTTTCTTAATGGCGGTAAAGGTTAATCTTGAAAATTTGAAAGTTGATACATGTTGTGATTACTATACATCATGCAAGATTTATCCATAATGGTAACTATCAATTGGTATTCATTTCATAATAGGTATTAGTTTCAAAGTATTATTAAAATAGTTGGAACTCATTTCTTGAAAAATAATCAACAATAATGAATAGTGGAGAGAATCCATTGAGTGGGATCTATCAAAAAAATACAATCTACTAGAGAATTATTATGCTTATTTTTTATCTATAATTCTAGACAATAGTGAAGAAAATTGAAAGTTTAAGTGTTATTTTTTTCTATCCAATTCTATTATTAATTTTTATGGAACATCATTAATAAGTGATATGGTAAATATTACAAAATTAGAAGAAAAAATACTTTCACTTCAAATGTTCTGATATGTTTCATCAAGGGATCAGAAAGTTTATTAATATCTTAAAAATCAGTAAGTATGTCCCCTTTAGAATAGATTTTCAGAGTTCATATCACGTTGTGAGAAATTTATAGATATCTTTTTTTGTTGAAATTAATTACCCTTATTTTCTACATTGAGATATCCCACATGAACTTAGATTTGTTTAGTTTATGGTTTATTTCTAAGAAGCATGTGATATATTCCTCATCTCATGAAATGAATTGATCATAATGATAGTGAAAGAATAAAAAGGGATAAGAATATTCTTAAATTTATAAAAGTTAGTTATAGTTGAGTAAATTAACCCATACAATTGTGGATATCAATAAGGGAGAGAATAAAAATCATAATCCTTCCCTATAGTTCTTATAACAGAGAATACATTTCTTCATTTCTCGTTTATTTAAAATTAGTGGAAGAAGGATAACATTTAAATTTATAGTAAATTTAGAGTTGATAACAAATCCAAATGGGTTTATTGAAGTACACTATCTGATGAATTTGTGTGGTTTTCAATTATATTTGTTTCCAATAAGCTTTTAAATGTATTTATACAAAGGTTGAACATGGGTGATTGAAGTAGTATCCACCCAAAGGAAAAGTGAAAGATCATCCCATGTATTGTGGATAAAGAAGAATAAATTTGGCCACTTAGTGAAAAGACCCATAATTATGGTGATTATTTGATCCAGTGTGTATGAATATGAAAAGTGAAAGGGACTATTTATAGTGTGTTAATAATAGTACAATCTTGCTATTAAACTATTGTTTTATTGCTTGTAGGGATATAATTAAAATGATTAAAATGGGTTTAAATTTTGGATAAATATGCATGAAATATGGTAGAATACATCTATATATTACTTAGTATGTAGGTTATTTATATATGTGTAAGAGATCTATTAGATGATGGTTTATAAATTTGGATTGGAAGGATGGAATTTTGAGGTTGTTATGCATATATAAATACTCTAACTCAAGTATTTATAAACATAAAAATACTTTTGAATATGAAAAAAATTGTTTGTAATTATCTTCATAATTTCTATAATTATTTGGAGACCTTATAAAGTCTTTTAAAGAGGTTTCAGTATCCCTAAAGTGATTTAGAGTAACTTTGATCTAAAATGAATAATTTTTTAATTTGGAAGCGATACATAATAAATTATCTTAATGTCTTATAATCTTTGTATAAGTCATGGAATTTTTTTAATGATTGATATTAATGAGAAATAGAATTAGAATATGAGTTTTTTTCAAATTAAATGAATTATATATGATTCATTTGACTCTATGTATGAGTCAATACAATCATTGTAAGTGTGAATTTGGGGTTTTAATATGAGTAATTCACTAATATAGAGATTTAAATAAGAGCCATTAGGAATTTCATATGACAAATCATGAATTATGTATTCCTCATCTATCTTTTTGTAGGAGTGATCTTCAGTCAACATATGAGTCAACACATAGGAAAATTATAAGAATTTCATAGACTGAAAATGGAGATTCCATGATAATAAATTCTAAAGAGTAAATTTTTTAATATGATTCTAGAAATATTTCTCAAGTATTAAAATATAAAAAACACTCAATTAGAGTTTCATAAAAGTTTTTATCAATTGAATGATCTTCTGGATATATAAATGTATATTTAATGAGTTTTCATGAAAAATAAATATATTGTTTATTTAATGCTTGATTTGTTAATAAAATTTTATATCACTGTCATCTTTCAGCATTGAGTGATTTAGACGTTGATCTTCATGAATGATTCAAAGGATATAAAATATTAACTAAAGTGAAGGCTTGGAATTTTTATATTCTAAAATGAGAAAATCCAGATTTAATTAAATCATGAAATAAAAATTAATGATCCTTGTGTTGTGTTGTAGTGTTTTAAATTTAAAAAACAATATAATTATATTTATATGTGAAATAAAATAGGTGATGATATGTTTTTTATTGTGTAAAAATGTATGCTTAATATATTTAGGCTTTCTTTGAATCTCTAATTTTGTTAGAATAATGGGCTAAGAAGTAAGTTGTGCTGCTATATTTTTATACAAATTTGAAGAAATAATTTTATTATGATTGTTTTTGTAATATTTTATGATAAATATGAAATAAAATCATATTTTATAATAAAAAATATTTTATTTACTTATAATAAAATTAAGATAAAATAAAAACAATGGTATTTTTGAAACCCTGGGTTGAGATTTTTTCCAGATGATGATATTGTTGAGATATGCACACAATATTATATAAACCTATAATAGGTTAAATTATTATGGTAAATTTATGTTAGAAAATATAATTCTCCATGAAGTTAATTTATATACATTAAAATAAAGTACTATTTTTTGCAACCGCATAAGAATGTGAGAAAATCGACAAAGAAATGAAATATAGAAGAAGAAGCGGTATTAATTATTGCTACTAGTTTGAAGTTGTGAGTGTGTTGATAGAACATAAGATCTTGAATATTAATAAGAGAAACATGATACTACTATGTGAAATTAGATCTTCTTTGTATTAAATAATAATAATAATAAGAGGAGGAAGAAGAATAAGAAGAAAATAAGAAGAAGATTAGATGATATTAAACAGACCAATAATATTTTATGGGCTTTATTCTTGGTTCCTGATTTGATAATGGCTGAAAATATATTAAAATAATTACTAAGAGTTTACACATATAATCAGATACCAGGTTTCATTCATTTTTCTTCAATATTTGAAGGTAGTTGAAGACTCCTTGAAGAAGCAGATCAGATTTTGGATGTAGTGGAATCCCTGGATATATTATTATCAACTTCAAAAAGTATGGAAGCTAAGAAGATCGATTAAAACTCTATAATAAAGATGATTTATATGATATAGTTCATGTTCACTTGTGTAATATATTGAATAGTTCACTTATGCAAAATAGTGAACACATCACCTTTGTAATATAGTGAAAATGAATTCAGGATAATACCTAGAAAAACTCTACTTTATTTGATGATAAGACTATATTGGGGGATATACTATGTATATTATGTATTGGTATTATTGAAATAGTCCAATCCTCTTAAAACACATGTTTTATACATTATAATTTATCTACATTACAATGTCCATTTACTAGGTTAAATAAGAAATGATTCAATAGTCATAAACAAAATCAGAGGTTTAAATACTATAAGGGTTAATGTTTAAAATTATATTTTTAATTTGGAATAAAATTTGAAGACACATGATTAACTCCAATCTAAGGTGTTTACTAACTATCCAACTAGGAATTATAAATAGACATTGGGTTTCCTAATTAGAAAAAATAGAAATAAAGTGTGTAGGTAAAATAAATCCTTCTACTATCTAAATCAGGAAAAATGGGTATGGTATTTTCAATTTGATTCATACATAAATTATATTGAATTCAAATTGGGTGGTGTTGACCATAATGTTTATATGAAATCATCTAAATATGAATAGTTTATGGTGTTACTCTAGGTGGATAATATTATATTTTTTGGAAGTATAGAATAATTTGTGGAAGAATTATCTAGTCTGATAAGTTCATAATTTTAAATTTCCATCATTGGGTAACTCACATAATTTCTATGTTCATAGGCAGTTTGTAAATAGAGATAAACTTTTATCACTCATGATAAATATACCGAAGTGTGACTAAAGGATATTAATATACATGATTCTAAACTAATGTCAACTCTGATTCTAGATGGAACCAAACATTGGAAGTATGAGGATGTTAAATGTATTTATTCCACCTTATACTGAATTCTTTTTTAAATATTAATATAATTGACAACAAATCAACCAGATATCATTTTCACAAAAAACAATCACAACACTTTTCTAAATTAATCTAAAAAAATAAATATTCTAGAAGTTAAACATATCATGAGTTACATCTTGTGTACACTTGATCTTATCTTGATATTTAATATTTTGAAAATCATGAATTTTTACCATTTTTTGATACATACTAGGATAGAGATATTTTGTAATGAATTCCAAAGATGATGTATCATTCTCCATTAAAAGTAAATGTGTAGTCTAGTTGAGTAACAAGTATGAAATCACTTTGATATGCATAGTAGAAGCAAAAAACATTACTAAAACCATGGAATGCAGTCAACTTATATGGATGAAGAAATTGATATAGGATACTGGTGAATAAGTCATACAACCTATAGTAATATTATTTGATAATAATATTGATTATGACCTCATGAAAAAGTAATTCAATACTCACATATCAAATATATTGAGATCATGTATCAATTAATCAATGAAAAGGTAGATCAAGTAATGATCAAATTGGATTATGTTGGAACTCGAGATCTAGTTAAAGATATCATGAATAAGCCATTAGACACTCTAGTATTTGAGAAGCATCAGTTAAACCTCAGTGTTCAACCACCTCTCTCAGTATGAGTAGCTTTACATAAATCCCTTCTACCCATTTTTAAATTATTATTTAATTGGTGTGTTTCATTATTAGTAGTTTCTTTCCCCTTGGGATTATTATCAAATAGGTAAAATGAATTTAAAACAATTGAAATTCAATGGAGAACAATAGATATTAACTATGTCAGTTATTAAGTGGTGTTAACGATCAATGAGAAGTGGTGTTAATGTTGTGATTATCCTGTCATGGGGAGTATAATGTATGAATGTTAAGGGGAGATATAATCTATGGGGTATGGAGTTTCATCGGTCTAGATAATAGGGGAGTTTTTGAATGATTAATAACACGACACATGGAAATATCTCTCTGAATATTTTTTTCCAAACCAATAAATATTTTTGTGGATTTAGAGTAATGGATGAGATACTTTATTTATTTTCATTTTTATGGAAAGAATTGTGTGTGTGGAATTGAATTTTATATTGAATTATAAACAACCCCAAAGGGGGTGAATATTGGAACCAGTGTGAATCAAGATGTAGTTTGATGTTGTGTGTTTGTTAAAGATATGGTTTCAATACAGAAGGTTACAATAGAGACATTGGCTTAAAATACATGGACATTACATAATTTTTTATGAATATTAAGTAAATTACAAAAATCCATGCCTGAGAACTGTAACATTTTATTGTATTTGGTAACATATAAACAAAATATTCTATCCTAGTGAAAGATCATCAACATCTCCCATAAATAACTCCATAATTATTACTTATACCTAATACCTTTCTTCATAATATGGGTAAAGGAAACATAATAAATGGGTGAGCTTAGATGCTTAGTAAGGGTAAATAAATGAAATGCGTAAGCATAACATGAAAGAAAAGGTTATGGAACATGGGAATAATATTTGAAGATCATACCTTTCATATTAGAGATCATAATAAAGATAGGAATTTCATAAGACATAGATCCTAATAGAACTAAGATAATAAGTCCTGAAATCATAATATATGAATAAGACATAAAATTTGGGTCATGCACATGAGTTTATAACGTTGTGAACATGTATAAGTAAAAACAAGTTCACTCATTAAGTTAAGGGCATAAAATCAGGCCTCGTCATCAACTTATGGACATGAAACCATGCCATGCATAAAATTGTGAACGTGTAATCAAGTTCACACAAAACCTTATGAACATGAAACTAGGTATATTCATAACACTGTGAACATGTAATCAGGTTCACGAATAACATTGTGAAAATGTAATCAGGTTCACGCAAAAACTTATGGACATGTAACCAGGTCCATGCATAAAATTTTGAACATGTAATATGGTTCACTCATAAAATTGTGAATATGTAATTAGTTTCATTAATAAACATATGTACATGCAACTAGGTCTACGAATAAAATTTTGAACATGTAATAAGGTTAACACGTAACATTGTGAACATGTAATCAAGTACACACATAAACTTATGGACATGCAACCAGGTCCATTCAAAGCACTGTGAACTTGTAATTAGGTTCACGCATAACATTTATACTCATGAGTCATCCATATTTACACAATTAATTGGCAGGAGATATAACTCCCACCGATCTCATAATAACATCATTCATACATGTGTCATAAAATAAGACTTTCATTATCTTATGACCCATAAAAATAGATAGGTTTTATAAATATAAAATTGTAACCCATGAAAAGAAATGGGTACCAATAAAATTTCATCACATCATAAACTATGACAATATATATGTTTCATAATCACTTCATGAAGTCATAACCCATGAAAATATGCGGGTTTTAAAATCATACAACTCATGGAATAGAAACAGGTTTCAAAAATAGCATGAAATCAAAGTAAAAACCATTAATATAAAGAATATGAAGGGAACCCTTATTTCATTTCCTATAAAGGCATGATTAACATCAACATATTTCATCTTATATGGAAAATAATTTTGAAATTTCTTTTGAAAACATTTCTTTAAGAAAATATCTTTTCTTCTTTGAAAAATTATTTTTAATACATAAAACCATTTGAAAATATTTTTCCTAAAAAATACATTGAAAATATATAAATAATAATTAGAATAATTTTGAAAACCATTTTCCTTGGAAACTCATAAAAAATATTTAAAACATTTTAAAAACCTTTTTCTTTGATACCATTTTTAAAACTTATAAATAAATATTGAAAACATTTTGAAAACCATAACTTTCAAAACTTATAATAAAATATTAAAAATATTTTGAAAACCATTTCATTGAAAATAATTTTAGAAACATTTTTTAAGAAATTATCCCTTTAAACATGCAAATTAATATTTACAACAATGTCAGTTGGTAAATCTATTCATGTCGTATGGGGTAAAAAGAAGATTCCTTTTGCATGGTTAAAATGGTAGAAAATGACTTATTTGGAAAGGGAAGATAATATTCCGTTGAAATATTATTAAAGGAAAAAAATGGAAAAAATTCTTTTTATGATTATAGTAGAATAGTATAATATTCTTGGAAACCCTTTTAATAAAACATCGTTTTAAAGGAACACAAATTTATGAATGAAGATAGGGTTAAGTTAGGCTTTCTTAAAAACACTTTCCAAAATTTCTTATGTACCAAAGAGTAAAAAAATGGAACCAATACAAGAATAATTTATGAATAAATCCTATTAGAATAATATTCATGAATATTCTTGATAGATAGATCATAGGTTTTCTTCAGAGGAGGAATAAACATAAACAAGCTCGAAAAGCGATGAGATTGTTTCAATAAAATCTTACCACTTGGTAACTTTGAACCATAATCCCCATGCAATAAAATAAAATTTAATGAATCTTAAAATATCATGAAAAAAGTAGATTAATTATATAACATTTAAAATGTATGATAAACACCTAATGGAAAAATAAAGGTGCCGAACATGGAATGTGTCAATAAGAAGGAAAATTGAGAAAAAATTATTTTTCTGATTTCATAACTTTTGAAACATAAATATCATGAAATAAATTTCATAAAATGGATTTTTAAATACACATATATTTATTTTTAAGAATAATATAATACATCCATAGACTGTATACACACCACTCAAAAGGAATGGGTGGTGAATAAATCATGAATCTCATGGAAATAAAATGTGAGATTAAATCTTCTTAACTTCTATTTTGACTCTCTTCGTAATCATTGGAATATCATATATAATAAATATAAATTTATTAAACATCTTTTAAAAAACCATATTATTATATATAATACCATATAGGTATTTATTATGACTTTATATTACCCGCTTGTTAGCAATTTCATGTTAAGGTTATGCTTCAGGTAATATTCACTTTGTTTTTCCTTTGTGTCTTAATTTTATATATCTTCAGTCCTTAAACATTTATCATGATTTATAGAATGTAAAAAATTATATAAATATAATATATATCCAGTTTATATTTATTTAAATAATCTATGACATATAGATGTTTTAAATTAAATACACCATTCATGGAAATGGAAAGTCGTGTGTATGCATGGATATTTGTTTTTTCTTTTATTGTCATATTAAAAGAAAAAAATACATGAAATACATGTATGTATATATATATATATCATTATCCAGTAAAATTACTATATTGTATTTATAATATATGTTCAATAAACCCATCCTTAATACATTCTATTTGGTGAGTGAATGAAAACATCGCTTTAAGGGGGTGGTAGTCCACACTTCCTCAAATGAAATTATCATCTTTTCACCAAATGGAAAGTAAAAAAATACATGTGTTCTAAAAGGAATAAATAAGAATAAAGGAATAATAAATATAATATACAAAAATTATAAATATATTTTCCATCATAATTTCTACCATGATAGGTGATAAAGGAAAATGAACAATCATCATTTAATGTGGTGGTAGTTCACCGTACACATAAACAGTTTGTTTGTTACCCATTAAATGGATGTGTGTGTAAGTGTAAGAAGTTCCCTTAGAATAAATAAAATTCAACTATATTGACTAAACTAGTTTATTTATAATATATTTTAATAAAGATAGGGGAGGGGTGGATAAGGAAAATAAAATAAAGGATCTTGAGAGAATATTTTACCTCTTAATCGGGTAACTCCTTTAATTTTGTGTCAAAAGGATTCTTTGGATTTATTTCTTCCTAAAGAGGGGATTCTAATTGAAATGGTTGGATTTTTAGAGGATTATTATTTAGATCTTCTCCCAACCTAATTGGTTTGAAAGGTGTCGTGAAGAGGGAGATATGGTGGCATTTTATTGGAAAGGAAATTGACTCACATGGAATTTCTTAAAACAAGTTAGGAGTAAACATGTTGTTACCTGGAAAATATCAACAAAAAAAATAAAAAAAATAATTTAAGGTTTATAGAAACACAATTTCCATAAAAAATGTTTTTTAAAAGTTTCTTGTTTAGTTGGCCCCCTAAGATTCTGTTTTATCCCTTAATTAAGCTTAATTTTACCATAATCGTTGTGATTAATATTAATCACTTAACTAAATATTTTTGGTAAAAAATTAACATGATCTAACTATACTCTAAATATTATACCAATTATAATTTATTATGTACATTTTTTAAATTCAATTCACATAAGTGTAAGAATTATGATTAATGATAATTCCACAGACAGGACGAAATATTGGGTTTTTAAAGTAGAAAAATGATCAAAAGTTTATCAAGTGTTAAGATTAAATTTCAAAGTGAAATTGATTATAATTTCCTAAATTATATTAATATATGTATTATTGATATAATGTGACATTAAAAAATTAAATTATAATTTAACATTAAAAATTATTCAAATGAAAATGATATTATTAACTAAAATGCAATATTTTTTACTATTCATCAAAAAATGATTTTCCTTAAAAAAAACCCAAAAAATCACCCTAAGATAATTTTGGAATTGTAAATTTAAAAATAAATTTAATTTCATCAAATTAATTTTTTTTTGTGTCTAATGTTAATTTTTTCAGTTCTTCATAAAAGGACATGAAAAATAGTGCATTTAAGGAAATAGTATTTTTTAACATATACAGACTTTACAAAAAAATTATATTTTTCATTACCAATATTTTTTATTTACATAAAAACATTATAAAAACATTTTAAAAGTATTTATTACTATTAATATTACTATGTTTTAACATCTATGTTATAACTAACTCGTTTAAATAATTATAACAATAAAATGATGTTTCGTAGAAACTCGGTATTGTGTGTAACATATGCCATGTTAGTGTCGCATGTAACACATGCCAAGTTGGTGTTTCCAATAGCATAATCCAAGTTGGTGTTGTGTAAAAGGAATTTTTCGATTGGTTTTATATATATATATATAACTATTTCTAATGTCATGTGAAATGATAAATGTCAAAAAGATAAATTAATTAGAAAAAAATATTTCACAAAATCTCAGGGTGTTACATTCTACCCCTTTAAAATGAATATTTCCCTTAAAATTCACCAGGGTTATAAATTTCTTATTACATGGAAGTTTCAATAATATAAATCCACATCGTAAAAATGAATACTAAAACTTCTATTTGAAAGGTAATGTTGGAACTATAATGGTTACCCAAAGTAACATATAACTTGGTTTTCACATTAGAGAACATATTTTGTGAGTGAAGATATGACACTGAGGAAAAAAAATATTTATAGGGGTTTATTGAGGTCATCAATCACAAAAAATATAATGATCAATGAAAAGTTTAGGGCCTCAATTTCATAAATCATTGATGATTTAAAAGTCCTTTCCTTCAATAAAAATTAGGGTGTTTCTACAACATTTTTTTATCATTATCCTTTCTTTGAGTAATTCAATTATTGACCAAAAATATACATAAATTCACTTAATTGATATATATATATATATATATAATCATTCTTTGGTAATTCTTTTAACTATTTGTAATTCATCAATTACTTTAAGAAATGGATGTCTAGAAATTAACTTTGAGGCCCAAAGCACTAAAAGTTTTATAGATATTAAGGCCCATAAAATAATGAAAAGTATAAAAATTTATCTATAACAATTATTAAAATCATTAAATTAATCTCTACGAATAAAATGTAAGACTACTATTTCATCATAAATAATTATTAATCAAAAATAATTTTATATTAACCAAGAGATCGCGTATGCCAGTGGTAGGTGTGAAACCTTTATCATCCTTCAGTCATGGGTTCAATACCTATGGCCTTTCCGAACATGATTGTTTTTCTCCCAATATACATGATGTAATTTTCATAAACCACACTATTGTAATTTAAAAAATAAATATTTTGGAAATCCTTGAAATAATATTAATCAGTAAATAGCCTTTAACCAAGATTTTTAATAAAATCTCAATACATAAATTATTCCTTCCAAAGTTTAACTTAAACTTTTCATGAATGGTTAACCTTATAACCCTTCCAAAAGTTAGTAACACAAATCATTAGAAATAAATTCATGAAATCATATTTACATTGATCCCATGTATATCATAAAGTACCACATCACTGTCACATTCCAAAATGTTAATACCTTTATAAAGTATTCCCTTAAAACATGGTAACAACCTTAATTACCATAAATCCTTTTGAAAGACATGCATAATTCCTTATTCCAATTATTAATATATATATCTAATGATTTTTAAACTTATCCTTGATTTCATAGAAGACATTTTCAAAAATCAGTTCTAAGTTAATCCGTATTGTCAAATTTTCTTATTCATATCCAACACATCTTTATCCAAACATAATTATCTCAATTTCAGGCATTAATTAAGGGTTACCTTACCTTAATCAAAATTTCACCTTTCCATAAAATCACTTTTCTATGTCTTCATTTCATTCAAAATTTCCTTTTCAATCCTTAACAAAAACTAACACTGAAAATACTTATATATTTTATGATTTATATAACATGGTCATTGAATTAAAAAACATAAATACTTAATTAATCCAACCTTAATCATAAACCATTACTCAAGATTCATCAACATATTCCTTAATACTTATTTCCTAGAATATGAAATATGAATCATGTCTTCAGGTTCCTTAACCTCAATATATTCATGATTCTTATTTTTTATGTAAAAAATATTAGAAAAACATCACATACCTTTAACATGTTATTTGTGGTCTCTTTATCTTCAAAAGTATAACCAATACTCGTACAACCTTCCTGATTATATTAATGAGATTTCCAGTTTGGACATTGACTCTTATAATTCCCATACACTCCGCATCTAAAAAATTAAATCTTACCAATGTTCCTTATTGTTCTCTCTATTGACAATAACAAGAAATCATAGTGTGAGAAATATTTATCATATTGGAAAATGATATAGTCATGAAAATTACTTATAGGGTGCCTAAATTATGGATCAAACTTCTTTAATCTATGACATCAAAGGTTTATCCTCGTTTATTCATGCACATACTCTATTTAAATATGTCATGATGGTTCTTAAATAGTTTGTGAATTATCACAGCATATCAGCTGAGAGTGTCAAACTAGGTGTGCAGCAAGGCCCGTTTCCATGTACCAAATTACCCTATGTTAGGCCCGTAACATCATGTTGGAGTTGTTACACCTAGTTACATTTGTTCCATAACCACATCCAAATATAGTATCTAGATATGTATATATTTCTAGGAAACCACTTACACTATCCTTTACCAAAATTATAGGACATTTTCCTAAACATTAACCCATCCCTATACTTATTATAATAACAAAAGAGTGATGTATATGAATATTACATATTTTTAGATGAATATTATTTACATTTTAAAAATACACTCCTGATGAAAATAATAGTTTAGTGCCTTTAGAAACTTGGAAAACATTCTTATATCCTGTGGAAGATCTTCAGCATCTTCTATAAAGATCTTCCCCTTTAGTACTCCAACTTAAATTATTTCATTATAACTTGAGGAATGGAAACATAAGAAAGGGTGATCTTAGATGATAAGTAAGGTTAAGAAAACAAAAAACAAAAATATGAATGTAAAAAAAATGAACATAAATTTTGAAGATCAAAATCTTGAGTCACGAAATAAATCATAGAAGATCGTAAGGCATAAATCATAAAGGGACATTAACCATGATAACATAGCATTTGGAATAAAACATGAACTTTTGTTAAACACATAAGCCTTGAAAATAATTTCTATATTATCCAATGATCAATGAAAATTACATCATAGAAGAAAAAGTCCAATACTAAATTGAGTTCACTCCTTGTTCCATCCTTGTAATACTGAACTAGATATACTTGTCGTTTCAGCCCTGTATTACTGAACCAAATTTATTTGTCGTTCCAATCATGTCTATCTAATGAGATATCAATCTTCACCCAATTCATTAGAGGGAGATATAATTCCCACCCATCACATAATGAAATCATTATTTAATGTTCCATAAAAACATAAATCATTCATCATGTCATACCCAACAAAATAAAATGGGTTTCTTAGACATCATTCCATTGTAACTTAATCTCTATAAAATATCATTTCATCATTAACACAATCAAATCATTTTAATAATAGGGATAGAAATTTAACCCTATTTAAATATAATCATATTACATTGAAATTCATTTTAATAAAACACTTGAACTTAATTCTCAAGGATAATATCCTTTCTTCTTCAAAAAAGTTTTATTTTATCAAAATGTCAAGTAATTTTAAAATAAACGAAATTTGTTGAAAATAAACTTAAAATCATGTAGAGGGAGGTTCATATAAATAAGGAATACAAATATATACATGTCATATAAGTTAAAAAAACATTATCCTCATACTTTTTCAATAAAATCCAAAATCTACCTTTAATGGTAAATGAAATAAAAATTCCTTCCAACCCATGTTATAAAAGTAAAAAATGGGTAAAAATTACTTTAAACATACATAGAAGAATTGTATACATTTTATGAAAACATTTTTAGAAATCATGGACATAGATGATAAATATAACCCTTTTAAATACATACATATAAACAATCTTGGATAAAAATGAGTTTCAAAGATTATCACATACCTAAGGTCCTTTATCCTTTGTTTGTATCTGAACCTCCTCTTCTTCGACATGCTTCCTCAAAATCTCCTCTTATAGAACTAGATTTGGTCTTTAAAGAAAACCAAAGCCACTAGAATGTGACTAGGAATGTTGATAAGGTAAAAGAGAAGGGTATGGGTGATCTTGAATGCTCAAATTGATGTGAAGAAGTGAGGGACGAGGTTCCCTTTTATAATTGAGGCCAGGATAACTTTTAGAAACCTCAAAAATATTAATATATAATAAAATAACCCACTCAAAAACCTCAAAAATTAAAAAATTTAGAATATGAGATGATATGTGGTTGTAATCTCATCAACCAATAAATTTTAGACTATCTTTTATGTCAATTTAAACATTATAATTTTAATTACAACTTAGTTATTCTATTTAGTTTTAATTAAGATAACAAATATTTCAATATTAAAATGGGGAAATGTTTCTTTATTTGATGTCAATTAGACCATAAATAAGTAACTTAGATAATTTTAGACAATATTATAATTATAATAAATTTTTTGAAAATGTTTTATAATTTTTGAATAAATTAATAATAATTTTTTTTTAAAAAAGACAATAGTGTCAATTTTGACACTACTGAATTCAGGGATTTTTAAAAATATCAAGATAAGATGTTATAATTTATTTATTTTAGTTATATCTAAATTGGGTCTAGAGAATCTAGAAAAATATTTGGATATATTAATTAGCAGAAATTATAATTATTTTAATATTTCAAATAGCAATAATTTAATATTTCCATTAATAAAATAATTACTACATTAGTTTCGTGTAATTATTTAATATAATTATTTGTTGGGAAAATATTAAAAATAAAATAATATGATATATATAGATATACATTATTTTATAATAATACTTTTAGTTGAATTTATCTTCTGGAAAATTCATCATTAAAAAATTATACTTATTAAATTATAAATGTGACAACATTAATATCACTTTAAATAAAATAATATAAGTGTCACAATATCTTCCATATAGATCCAAATTGTCAATATAATTACACATGGATAATTATGGTTGATATATACTCAACCAATATGAATTAGAAATGTTTTGGGGGGTTTTGTGGTAATTAGAATTTTAATAATAATTGTTTTATTTATTTCGCATCAATTAATTAATTCTTATACCATCAAAGTATATCTCTTTAAGGTAATTATATATTTCATAAAAATTAAAAATAAATTATCATTATAAATAAAAACATTTTTTTAATAAGTATTTATAATCGAATTTATCATCAGTATAAACTTATATAAAAAATGGTTTAGTTATTAAAATTAGAGTTAGACATATTTAACTTTTGTTTAAATAAAATAAATTAAATGTCCTAATCTCAACCCAAGTGGCTTCAAAAGGACACCATTTAGACCCAATGATGATTTAGGTAAAAAAACTCATTCAATGATATTAGTACAAGTGTTAGGGTAATTTTATAACAGTATTCTTAACATTAATTACACATTTTACCCTTTTATCATATTAATAAAAATTAATGAAGTTACTATTCATAATGCCTAAAAATAAAATAAATATGTTGAAATAATTTGGGCCTAATGATTTTAAATATGGAATCCATTTTTCAAAATTCAAAATACAGAAGTTATATTATTTAATTTAAAATTATTCCCATTTTCGGAAGAAAAAACAGGTTTTCAAAAGATAAAACATTATAAAAGATTGAAATGTTTTTACATTTTAATTCAATGTAAAATTTATGCTAATGAAAAAAATTATATTTAATTATAAAAATATATTTTATTTATTCTTTAAAACCATTCAATAATATAATTTAACTACATAAATTATTTTGATGAAAATGTTGTTTTCAATTAAAATTTAGTATAATTGTACTATTCATAAACATTAAAACTTATGAGAAAAATATAAAAAATCCATCCAAAGAAAATTTTAATATACCACATCAAAATAAGAATATTATTTTTTTAGATAGAATATATAAAAGAGTCAAAAACTAAATTTAAAATGGTTCTTCCATTAAAAGGCAGCAATACTACATTTTTTGAAAAATACTTCTTTTATACGAAAAATTGAATTTGTTCTTATATAATATCTAGAAAACATATAAGATAAATTTTAAACATTAGATTGAATCCATAAATTGTGATTTTATTATTTTATAGAATAACTTATTTTTATTTTAATAGTTTTTTAGAATGAATTTAATACTATTCATACCCACCATTATAATGACTATGTTATAATATTTAGTTCACTTTTACTTGGTCTTGCATGAAATGAATTAAATTAAAAGAACTTTCAATTGTGAGTAACACAAGCCAAGCATAGTGTTGTGTATAGAACAAGTTAATCTTGGTGTAGCATACAACACAAGACATTAATAAAATTAGAAATAATCTATCTCATAAAATCTAGGGGTGTTACATTCTACCCCTTAAAACGAATTTCTCCCTCGAAATTCATCATGTTTATAAAAGGATTACAACTTGAAAGTTGTTGTCATAGAAACTCACATTTTAAAAAGAAAAACTAAAACCTTATTTTAAAAATAAAATTTAGAAACATATTGGTTACCCAAAGTAACTTCTCAATGGGTTTCTATACATAAGAAAAAAGGTGGGAAGAAAAAACAAGGATATGGAAGAAAAATATAACCATCATGTTCTGATGGAGAGTGATAGAGAACAAGGTTTGGAGAAAGTTAACAACATGAATTCCATAAATCTGCAATGATTTAATGGGATCATCTGATTTGACAGATAATAAATTACTAAAATAACATTTTGGATTTTCAAAATCCTTTCCATAAAATTAAATAACATGAGAATAAATACTTAATAGATTTCATTAAAATATCACTGTTGGTCATGCCTTAAAAAATTTCCACTTAATCTCTTATTCAAATAAATGAAGTTGAATTTTTCATTCCTAAAGTGTTATTAGATAATGCAATCCATAAATAGAATAATAGGTCATTCAAACAATCATAACCAAATGGTTAACACAGGTTATAAAATATGCATATGTCCACCAATAGTGAGATAATACATTAATCTAACAAACATCAACTGGAGTTTAACTTTAAATTTCATCAAATTGGTAACCTTAAAATCCTTTTGAAAGCTAAAAATCCATAACATTATATAGAGGTGGAATAATTAGGTTTAACATTTATTTCCAATATCTCATAGGGCAGTTCTTTGTTGTCACATTCCAAACATGTGAATACCTTACTCATTTATTCTCTTGAGTCACGGTAACAACCTAAATTATCAGATGTTATTATTGAAAACATACATGCTTTATTATTCTTAAGTCCAAAAATTTGTAATCCTTATCCAATATATCATAACCTACATGTCAATAAATCCTTAACCAATTCCAAGGTAAATAATATCATCCAATTTTCTTATTCCTATCCAACATACCTTTATCCAAATATAATTATCTCAGCATCATGTTCATATTAAGGGTAATCCTTCTCTAAATCATGTGTTTTCCAAAAACATCACCCTATTACCTCAATCATTTTCATGGTTACCAGTACCAATCAACATATACTTTTAAATACATGTGGAAAACCACAATGGACCACTACATAAATATTTCATTATTCCATAATACTGTTAAAGTTATTCTACAACATTATTCTCGAATTTTATTAGATAAACACTCAATCATTCCACCACTTCATTTTCATACTCAACATTACCAATTGTGATCTCATGTGATTTTCCTTTTTCTTTGGCCTTAAGAGTTTATTGATGTCGATCATCATTGATAACCATTGGATTATGGAATTGGTTAGAATAATGTCCCAAATCCTTGTACTTATAGCATTGACGTGTGGGTGGTGAATTATCTATAACATTTTCTCTATTCACATCATTAGCTACCTTTTTCTCATTACTTCAGCACTCAAATGCCCAAAATACTTCTATTCCACAATTAAAAAGACAGTCTCCACCATGCCTCTTTCCACACTTTGAGCATAAGGAAACACTAGTCGTCTTTTCACTATTGTTTTGAGTGTTTCATTTAAACTCCATTTTTTATTTCTTGTCAAAACCGAGATATTGATATGTAATACCAACATAAATTTCTACCTTGAGAGCACAACACAAAATCTCTTCATAGAAACTAAAGTCTCTTATAGATAATGTCCTTCGAATATTTGTTTTTAAGCCACTGAAGAATCGAACAACTTTACTTTTAGGTTGGATGATAAATCCATAAGCATACCTTACAAGCCTTGTAAAATTGGCCTTGTATGTACCAACAGATTCATCATCCTTTGGATTATGCTCAAGGAACTCATTTTCCATTTTCGTCGGAAGAATACAAGGAATGTACTTATAGAAAAATAAGTTCTTGAACTCATCTCATTCGAAGAATTTAATGTCATCTTGTTGCCTTGTATTATTTATTAGAATCCACCACTGGTATTCTTCTACTTATAAATGATAAATAGAAAAAATTAATTTTTCATATTCTGAAAAGATAAGCATGTAAAATATATTTTCAATGGTTCTGATCCATTTTCCGGCAACATGTGGATCAGAAGACCCACTGAAAGAAGGTGGAAGTTACCTCATGAAAGACTCAACAGAATGTTCCTCCCTTATATACACATTTAGAATTCCATTATAATTAATAACTTGTGTAAGTATAAAGACAAGATTTTTTATTCCATATCACTTAAAAATTTTTTATTTAGAAGTACAATTGTTTCATTTCCGATTGCATTGATCATTAACACAGATTCTTCAGGTTCCAACCATTTTCTAAAATGCAAAAAATATTAGTGTGAGAGGAAAAAATAATACTATGAAAACAACATTATCAAGGTGGTGTATTTTCAATCTCTAACATATTAGGTTTAATCCTAGGTTTTTCATAATCACTGCCATAATTCTTGGAATATAACTTGTAATTATACTTATCCTTAGGAAATCCATTATAAATATCTCTTGGGATATCATTAAAGTTTTCACATCCTAGATTCTAAAGGTTGACTAAAACTTTCTTCTAATACCAACTATAACGACCCAAGCATGACATATATGAATATTACATATTTTTAGATGAATATTCACTAAATTTTACAAACGCACGCCTAACGACCATAATTTTTTAGTGCCTTTGGAATAATGAAATTCATGTTTCAAACTTATGAAAGATATTCAACATCTCGCATAAATATCTTCACCTTAAGTACACCTACTTAAATGAATTCTTTATAACCCGGGGGATAGAAACATAAGAAATGGTGATCTTAGATTCTCTGTAATGTAAGAAAACTATAGATGAACATATCAATGTAAAGATATGAACATAACTTTTTAATGTAAAAATCATGGGTCCTGAAATAAATCTTAGTAGTTTGTAAGGCATAAATCGAAAAAGTAACATTAAGCATGGTATCTTAGAATTGGCATAAAACATGAACTTGTGAAAAACACATAAGAATAGAAAATAATTTCCATATTATACAAGTATCATATCCGAGACCATCATATTGGAAAAAGTATATTACCGAACCAAGTTCACTCCTAGTTCCAGCCATGTGTTATTGAACTTGATATACTTTCCATTTCGGCCCTGTATTACTGAACCATATTTACTTATTGTTCAAGTAATGTTTATATCAAGTGATATAAACCTTTACCCAATGCATTAGAGTGATATATAGATCCCACCCATCTCATAATTAAATCATTCTTACTTGTTCCACAAAAACATAAATCATGCATCATAGCATAACCCATGAAATAAAATGGGTTTCTTGAACATCACTCATCGTAACATAATTCATATAAAATATAATTCCATCATTAACACAATAAAATCATAGTAATAATAGGGATTGAAACATAACCCCATTTAAATAGTGTCATCTTAGATGGAAAATAATTTGTATAACACACATGAACTTAATTCAAAAGGATAATATCCTTTCTTCTTCAAAAACGTTTTCTTTTCTCAAAATATCGCAAAAATTTAATAGAAAATAATTTAGTTGAAAATAAACATGAAATTGTTTAGAGGAAGCTTCATGAGAATGAGGTGTAAAAATAATTTCATGCAATATAATTTAAAAAAATAATTATCCTCGTACGTTTTCTAGAGAAGTCAAAAAGTACCTTTCATGGTAAAAAAGAAAGATTCCTTCCAAAAATGTAGTAAATGTAAAAAATAGGTAAAAATGACTTTAAACATACATTGAAGAATAATAAACATTTTATGAAAACATTTTTAGGAAACATGAATATGTTTGATAAATATACCCCCTGTAAATACTTACGTATAAACAATCTCATATGAAAATGAGATTGCAAAATTATCTCCCACCTTAAGTCTACTATCCTTTGTATGTATTTGAACCACCTCTTCTTCGATGTGCTTCCCCTAAATCTCCTCTTATAGCACTAGAGTTGGTCTTTAAAGATTACCAAAACCTCTATAATGTAACTATAAAAATTGGGAAGGGAAAATGGTAGGGGATGGGTGAGCTTGAAGGGTCAAATTGATGTGAATAAGTTAGGGAGGAGGTTCCCTTTTATAAATTTGGTGAGGGTCACTTTTGGAAGTCTCAAAAATATTAATTTATTATAAAACAAAACCACACTAAAGACCTCCAAAATGTCCCAATTTTGAAGATGAGATGATATAAGATTGTAATCTCATCAACCAATAAATTTTATAAAAGTGTTTATGTCAATTTAAACATTATCATTTTAATTAACACTTAGGTATTCTATTTTATTTTATTTATGATACCAAATACTTCAAAATTAAAAGTGTGAAATGTTTATTTATTTGATGTAAATTATACAATAAATAAGCAACTTATGGAATTTTATACCATATTATAGATTTTCTATATTTTATAAAAAAAATTATGATTTTTAAATAATTTAATAAAACATTGTTTTAACAAAATGATAATAGTGTCAATTTTGACACTATTCAATTCATAATTTTTACAAATATAAAGGTAATATGTTATCATCGAAATTGTTTTTATATATATCCCTATGGGGTATAGGTCATATAGAAAAATAATTTTATATATTAATTGGATCAAATTATATTTATTTTAATATTTTTAGTAACATTAATTTGATATTTCAATTAATAAAATAATTGCCACATTAGTTTTGAGTAATATTTTAATATATTTATTTGTTGGATAAAAATTAAAAATAAAATAATATAGTGAAGATAAATATACTATATTTAATAGTAATACTTTTAGTCAAATTTAACCTCTATAAAATGCAACATTACAAATATTATACTTATTAAATTACGAATGTGACAACTTTAACATCACTTTAAATAAAATAATATAAGTATCAAAATTTGTTCAATATGTATTAAAATGGTCAGTAACTCCACTCATGGATTATTATGGTCTAGATATACTCGAACAAGAAAAAATGGTAAAATTCTATGTCTTTTGAGGGCTATTGGAATTTTAATAATAATTGTTTTATGGATTTGTCGATAATTAGTTAATTTGTACGGCATCAAAGTATATGTATTTAGGGTAATTATTTATTTTCTTAAAATTAAAAATAAACAATCATGATAAATAAAAACATTTTATATTTCAAATAAGAATTTATAATCAAATTTATATTTTGTGTAACCTTATATAAAAAATGGTTTAGTTATAAAAATTTGAGTAAGACATATTTTACTTTTCGTTAAGTAAAATAAAATAAATTACCTAATCTCCTCCAAGTGGATTTCAAAGGACTCAATTTAGACCCAAGTATGATTTAGTTCAAATCAGACTGATCTTATTATATCAAAACAAGTGTTAGGGTAATTTTATAATATCATTCTTACACGTAATTACCATTTTTACCCTTTTACCTTAATAATAAAAAATTCTGAAGTTACTATTCATAATACCCAAAAATAAAATAAATCTATTTACATAATTTTTCTTACTGATCCAAAATATGAAATAAATTTTTAAAAATTAAAAAAATATAATTTTCAATAATTCATTTAAAATTAATCCCGTTTTTAGATGAAAGAATGGGTTTTTAGAAGATAAAACGTTGCAAAAGATTGAAATGTTTTTACATCTGAATTCAATATAAAATTAATGTTATTGGAATACATTATATTTAATGATAAAAATATATTCTATTTATAATTTAAAACAATACAATAATATAATTTAACTATATAAATTATTTTGAAAAAAATAGTTGTTTTTAATTAAAATTTAGTATAGTTTTATTATTCATCATAATTTAAAACTTATCAGAAAACTATCAAAAAATGATCCAAAGTAAATTATTATATCACACTTTTATATAAGAGGTTTATTTTGATAAAAAGAATATATAAAAGTTTCAAAACTGGATTCAAAATGGATCCTCCCTCAAAAGGTGACAATACAGCATTTTTTTTAAAATACTTCTTCTGTCCAAAAAAATGGATTTGTTCTTATATCATGTTTAGAAAACATATGATATGAATTTTAAGCAATAGATTGAATCCATAAAGAGTGGTTTTATTATTTTATATACTCAATTGTTTTAATTTATATAGTTTTTAGATAGAAGTTAATATTATTCACACGTGTGATTATAATGACTATGTTATAATATTTAGTTCACTTTTACTTGGTCTTGCGTGAAATGAATTCTATCCAAAGACCATGAAATTATGTGTGAAACAATTCAAGAATTGTGTTACATATAGAACAAGCTAATCTTAGCGTAGTGTACAATGAAAGACATTAAAGAAATTAAAAGGAATCTATCTCATACAATCTTAGGGTGTTCCACTTATCCTTAGAGACATCCCTAAAAATATCCTTAGAAATACACCTAGGGATCTCATTAATGTTTTTCCATCCTAGTTTCAAAATTTTGAAATAATATTTCTTTTGATACCAACTATAGATACTCAGGCTTAACAGATGTGGATATTACATCATTTTAGACGAATATTTAGTACATTAAAAAAATACATGCCCAAGGGCCATAATAGTTTAGTGTCATTGGAAACATGGAAAAAATATATTTTATCCTGGTGAAAGATCACTAAAAAATGACTACATTTGAGGGGGTAATTTTTTACATTAGAAGGGGTTATAACACCTTCTAAATACATTAGTCGCGGTTGTGAGGAACTATTGCAAATGTGCCTACCTACCATCATTAGATGCGGTTTTGAGGTGCCATTGGTAAAATCATAGAGTCTTTAGCGGTGGATACATTAGAGGGGGTTTAAATCCCCTATAATGTTGATTTAAATTCAATGAAAATGATCGCATTTGAGGCGGTTATAGTTGAAACCGCCCCTAATGAAGTGCATTATGGGTGGTTTAAACTACCCCTAATAGTGGTTACTATAGGGGTGATTGTGAAAACAGCCCCTAATGTTTCTTTTTTTATTCTATTTTTCCCCATATCCCCCCCCCCACCTCATCCCAGGTGGTCCCGCCCCAACTCCTACCCAGGCGGTCCTGCCCCTTCCCTTAGTCTGCCACTCCAGCGCCTCTCCCCCCTCTCATTACCTAGACACCCCTACCATTACTTGCACCCCCCCCCCATTCCCCGTCTCCCTCCCAATCCCTGTTTCCCAGGTGCCCCTCCTATTTCCCAATCACCCCACCCATTTAGCTGTTCCTCTCCAATGCACCCCACATAAAATAATTTGCAAGTGCTGGCATTCGAACTCGGGACAGTCACTCTCTATGACTCGCAAGACACTGAATCGGTACCACTATATCATTTTGTTTCAATTAATATGTGTACATATGTGTACATATATATATATATATGATTATCTATTTAAAAAATTATTATTTAGATAAAATATTTAAATACATTTAAATAATAACATATATAAAAATTTATATAAAGTTTATATATGATTATATATTTATAAATATATTTATATTAATTTTTTATATACTTAAATACATATTTATATATTATATATATGTTTATTCATATAATATATATAAATAATTATATTTACATATATAAATATATATTTATAAACACATTTATACTTCTTTATGTCTGTTTATGTTTTTTTAATATTTATACATATAATATAATTATAATATTTATTTATTTAATATATTTATATACTTATATATTTGTGTCTGTGTGTGTGTATGATAACAATAATATTATTAATTATTGTTATTATTATTACACATGTTTTTTAAACTATATAAATTATATATAAGTTTTATGATAACTATACATTTATTATATGATTTAAATAAAACATATATTATACTAAATAAATTTATATTATATATTTATGTAAATTATTTATATAATTAAATGCATATTTATATATTATATACATGTTTATTTAAAGAATATATATATATATATATAAGAATTTACTTAATAAATTTATATAAGGTCTTTTAAAATATATTTATATGATGTATTTCAATACATATATTTATTATTATTCATTTTAATATATTTATTTATTTATTTTTATAAAAAGTATAATATTATATAAAATTAATATATAACAATTATTATATGAAATAAAATTTATACAAATATTTATATTATATATAATTTATATTTTATGAAATATGATTCATAGAAATATTTATAAAATTTTATATGAAATACAATTTTACATTATATGTAATTAATATGTTTATTATAAGTAATCAATATTATATGAAATATAAATTATACACATTTATACTTAATATTATATGAAATATTTTTTATTCAAATAATTAAATATTAATGTACATAATATTATACATATTTATGTATAAATATAAATATAATTAAATAAAATCATATAAATATTTTATATAATATGTTTATATAATGTATTTGAATACATTTATATATTGTGTTTTAATTTTATATATATATATATATATATATATATATATATATATCTGTGTGTGTGTGTGTGTGTGTGTCTATATATATATATATGAATGTATCTATGTATCTATGTATGTATGTATGTATGTATGTATATATGTATATATATACATATATTATGGAAGTTGATTTTTAAAAAATATAATGGGGGTTCACAACCTCTTCAAATTTTTTAAATAAGAGGGGGTTTAAAACCCCCTCTAATTTAAAAACATTAAAAGGGGTTTTTGAACCCCCTCTAAATTAAGATATTACAGGGGGTTTTCAACCCCCTCTATTTTAATGATATTAGAGGGGGTTTTGAACCCCCTTTAATTTAAGACATTAGAAGGGGTTTTCAAATCCCTATAATTTAAGATATAATAAGGGGTTTTGAACCCTCTCAAATTCCAACTGGATATTAAAAGAATAATGCTAAAAATTTTAGAGGGGGTTCAATTAGAGGGGGTCCATAACACCCTAAAAATTCGATGATTAACGAGGGTTGTACATAATTACCCTATAATTTTTATAGATAGTGAATTTAGAGGGGGTTCATAACCCCCTATAAATTCTATAATTATAGGGGGTTGTGCTGAACCCCCTTTAATGTTATAAAAAATGAATTTAGAGGGGGTTGTGCATAACCCCCTCTAATGTGCTGTTTTTTTTGTAGTGGATCTTCAACATCCCCTGTAAAGATATTTGAATTTAGTAATTCTACCAAATAAATTTCTTCATAACATGGGGAAAGGAAACATACGAAAGGGGTGAGCTCAGATTCCCAATTAGGGTAAACAAAGGTAATATGTCATCATAACCTGAACAAAAGGGTATGAAACTTCGGTATAACATTTGAAGATCATGCCTTTTTTATTAGATATCATAATAAATATTTAAATTTCATAATACATGGATCATAAGATAATTAATATCATATGTCATGAAATCATCACATGGAAATAATACATGGAACTTGTCGCATGCACATTTGTTTATAACATTACGAACATGTATAAGTAGAAATAAGTTCACCCATTAAGTTAAGGACATGAAATTAGGCCACCAAATCAACTTATGGACATGAAACCATGTCCATTAATAACATTTTTAACATGTAATTAGGTTCATGTATAACCTTATGGACATGAAACTAGGTCCATTCATAACATTGTGAATATGTAATCAGGTTCACGCATAACATTGTGAACATGTAATCAGGTTTACATATAAACTTATTTAGATGCATCTTGGTCCATGCATAACATTTGTAACATGTAATAAGGTTCACTCATAACATTGTGAACATGTAATCAGGTTCACACATAAACCTATGGGCATGCAACCAGGTGCATGCATAACATCGTGAGAATGTAATCAGGTTCACACATAACATTGTGAACATGTAATCAGGTTCACACAAAAGCTTATGGAAATTAAACCAAGTCCATGCATAACATTGTGAACATGTAATCAGGTTCAAAAATAACATTTATAATCATGATTTATCCATATTTACCCAATTCATTGGAGGGAGATATAAGTCCCACCCAACACATAATAGTAGCATTCATACAAGTGTCACAAAATAAAACATTCTTTATATCATGACCCATAAAAAGAGATAGGTTTTATAAAAATAAAATCATAACCCATGAAATGAAATGGGTTGAATTAACATTTCATCACATCATAAACTCTGATATGGTATAGGATTCATAATCACTCCATGAATGCATAACCTGTGAAAAAAATGAGGTTCTAAAATAATATAACTCAGGGAATAGAAACGAGTTTCATAAACATCATGACATAAAATCATAAATAATTTATATAAATAATATTAATGGAACCACTATATCATTCACTAGAAATGAATTATCAACTATAATGAATTTCATCTTAGATGTAAAGTAATTCTAAAATTTATTTTTAAAAGATTTCTTAAAGAAAATATCGTTTCTTCTTTGAAAAATGATTTTAAGAAATGAAACTATTTGAATTTATTTTCTTCAATAATAAATTGAAAACATACAATGAATAATTGGAATCATTTTGGAAGAAACATTCCTTGAAAAAATATAAAATAATATTTAGAACATTTGAAAAACCTTTTTTATTCACAAAATTTTGAAAATTTATAAAGAAAGCTTGAAAACATTTTGAAAACCATAAATTTGAATAATTATAAAGAAATTGAATTTTTTTTCATAACTGTTTAATTTTAAATACTTCTAAAAACATTTTTAAAAAAATTACCCCTTTGAACATGAAAATTAATGTTCATATTGATGACGATGGGTAAGTCTATACATGTCGTATAGAGTAAAAAGGACATTTTTTCTCGGTAAAAAGGCTAGAAAAATTACTTTTCAGAAAGAGATAAGAAAATTCAATTGAAATATTAGTGAATGAAAAATAAGGGAAAAATTTCTTTAAAATATTATATGAGAATAGTATAATATTATTGGTAACCCTTTTTAGAAAACATGGTTTTGAAGGAACGCAAATTTCTTACCAAATAGAGGGTACAGTTAGAATTTCATAAAAACACATTCCTAGCTATCTTATGCACCAAAGAGTAGAAAATAGAACCAATACATTAATAAATCATTAATAACCATATTAAAATAATATTCATAAATTTTATTGAGATACTTAACCTACAGTTTCATCAATGGAAGCATAAACATGTACAATCTGGAAAAGTGGTGAGATTGTTTCAATAAACTCTTACAACTTGGTAACTTTGAACCATACTCCCCATGTAAAAAATATTAAATGAAACTTAAAATATAATTAAAATAATTATATTAATTATATAACATTTCAAATTTAGTATATATGACTAATATAAAAATATTTGTGTATAACATGGAATGTGTCTCAACAAAGGAAAATTGAGCCAAAATTATTTTACCAATTTGGTAACTTTTGAAACATAAATATCAAAAAATAAGTGTCATAAAATTGATATGTAAATAACCATAAATTTAAGTATAATAATAATGTAATACATCCATGGTCATTATACACACCACTCAAAAGGAGTGGGTGGTGAATAAATCTTGTATCTTACGAAAATAAAAATTGAGATGAAATCCCCTTACCTTGTGTCTTGACTCTCATCGTACTCATTTAAACCTGTTGTATACTAAATATAAATTTATTATAAATATTTTAAAGACCCATATTCTTATATATAATATGTTATATGTATTTATAATGGCTTTATATTACCCTCTTGTTAGCAACTTCATGTTATGGTTCTGCTTCGGGAAATATTCACTTTGTTTTTGGATTGTGTATTAATTTATTATATCTCTGTTCCTTATACTTATATCATGATTTCAAGAATCTAAACCATGATATAAATATCATTAATATTCATTATATTTTTATTATAATAATCTATAACATATATAAGTATGAAATGTAATACACCATTCATGGAGATGGTAAGTCGTACGTACGCATGAACGTTGTTTCCATTTGTTATTGTTGTATTGAAAGAAACAAATTACATGAAATATATGTATATATATGTATATATATAATTATTATAGTAGAATTATAATATAATATATGTTCACTAAATTCAACCTTAATGAATTCTATGTAGTGTGTGAATGAATCACATCGCTTTGAGGGTGCGGTAGTCCACACTTCCTCAAATGAAATTATCATATTTACCCAAAATGTAAAGTAAAAAAATTTGTTTTGTAAAAGAAATAAAAAATATTAAAGTAATAATATATATAATATATGAAATATATAAATATATATATTCTATAATAATTTCCATAATGAGAGGGGGTAAAATAAAAATGAATAATCATCGTTTAGTGAGGTGATAGTTCATGATACACATAAACAGTATGTTGGTTACCCATTAGATAGATGTGTGTGTAAGTGTAGTTTGATACATTAGAGTAAAAAAATACTATTATATATAATATTATCGTTTTTTATACAATCATCTAATAAATATAGTATAGGTGTGGAGAAGGAAAATAAAATAAAGGAACTTGAGAGAAAATGTTACCTCTTAATTAGGTAACTCCATTTGGTTTATGAAAAAGGCTTCCTTAGATTTATTTATTCCCAAGGAGAAGATTATATGAGTAAGTATGGGATTTTAGAAGTTTATTTGAAATATATTGGCTAAAACTAAGTGGTTTTACTGGTTTTAAGAAGAGGGAGAGCTGGTGGCATTTTATTAAGAAAGAAAAGGAATTGCTTGGAATTTTTGAAAACAAGTTAGGTGTACACAAGTTCTTATGTAAAAAAATACATAACAACCCATAAAAATAAATAATGGAAGGTTTATAGAGAAACTATTTCCATAAATTGGGTGTTGGACAAGTTTCTAGGTCATTTGGGCCCCTAAGATTTATGTTTAGTCCCGAATTATGCTTAATTTCACCTTAATCAGAGTGATTTATTTTAATAACATTAACTACAATTTTTGGTAAAAAATTAACATGACCTAATTAGACTCTAAATATTATACTAATTAAAATGTTATATATCATTTTTTTGAAATTAAATTCATAGAAGCGGAAAAATTAAGATTAATGTTAATCTCGTAGATAGGACGGAATGACAAGTTTTTAGAGAATAAAATTTTTAAAAGTTTTTAAAGTTTTCATATTAAATTTCAAATTTAAATTGATTATAATGTCATAAATTGAATTAATATATGTATAATTTATCTAATTTTACCATTAACAAAATTAAATTATAGTTTAAAATTACTAATTATATAGATGAAAAGGCGGTTATTAACTAAAATGTAGTATTTTTCACAATTATCAAAAAATAATGTTTCTCAAAAAAATCCCAAAAAATAACCCTAATCAAATTTCAGAACTAGAAATTAAAAAATTAATTTTATTTAATCATATTAAATTTCTAGATGTATCTAAAATTAATTTTTTAGTTCAACACATATGGTCATGAAAAGCAGTTCATTCGAGAAAATAGTATTTTTAAACATATAAAGACTTTACAAGAAAAATATATTTTCCATTATCAATGTGTTTTATTTACATGAAACCATTATAAAAATATTTTAAATGCAGTAATTACTATTCAAATTACTATATTTTACTATATTGGTTTTAACTAACTAGTTTAAATATTTATAACAATAAAATGATGTTTCGTAGAAACTTGGTATTTCATGTAATATACACCAAGTCGATGTTGCATGTAGCTCATGCCAAGTCGGTGTTACATGTAGCTCAATCCAATTTAGTGTTTTGTGAAAGGAATGTTATAATTAGTTATATATATATATACACACACATATATATATATATATATAACTATTTCCAGTGTCGTTTAAAATTCAAAAATATCAAATAGATAAGTTAATTATAATAAAAAATTTCATAGAATGGTGGGGTGTTGCAGTTAAAGTAATTGTGACTTATGTGCATAACTAGTGTTGTAAATGATTTTTTTGGAAGCTAATGATTCTATGAAAACATAATGTTTAAAATAAAATGGAATGTTTTTTCAGATTTTTAGATGTTTGGATCTTTATTAAAGGATGTTTGAAGATGATTTTGGTGAAAAGGTTAAGTTTAATTTAAGTAATATCCATTTTTCTATCCAAATACATTTAGTGATAGTAAAAGTAGATTTTTACTAGTCATAGTTGCTTCAGAGAAGTCTGATATCGTGCTAGTCATGGGTCGTGTGATGGTTAGGTTATGCACAAATCAAGGGATTATGTGCTAGTCAGATTAATTCAAGCTGAGAATTTTTTTCATGACATGTGTTATGGAATTAAAGATGTGTCAAGAATTTAATATGAAATTAAAATCATGATAAGTTGAAAAAAATTATATTTTTCATAAAATTACTGGCTAACCCCCCTCATTGGAAACTAATCAAAATTTGGAGAAGGATATGAGTATCTCTATTTACTTAAGGCTCACTTGAGTGAACATACTTGTCTGAACTAAACATTAGTATATATATAAGTGAAGAAAACTCTATGAAGATAATTTCATGAGTGATAATTGAGTGAACCTACATTAGAAAAAGGATATAGTGTAAAAATATCAGTAATCAAAGGATGAATGATGGTTGTTGCACAAACATTGTATCGTGAATAGTGTAGAGTAAAGGTTGTAGGGAACCCCATCTTGGGAGAGAATATTATATCAAAGGTAGTTTCATGAACTGAATATAAGAGAGTGAACTTTTTTGAATTAGGTTTCATGAAGGGACTTAATCATAGGTACTTTATATAAGATTTATCTATTCCCAATGTGATTGTACCTAGAAAAAACAAAGTATTTGAGAAGAGAATTACTAGTGGATATTCATGAGATAGTGAATTACCTTAACATATCATACTAAATTATTATTGATGAAAAAACCCTATATATTATTGATTATATGGAAGTGACCTTCATGTCAATAAAATGAGGTTATATTTTTAAAAAGTGTTTTATATAGGTTGAGTCAATGGAAGTTATCATAGGGATACATTGTACTAATACTTGATTCAAATTAAAAATTTAGGGATCCTGATATAAAGTGACCATGAACACAAAATTATATCCACTAAAATTTAAATATTAGTGTATTTTATTACACTAGTGCAATTCTTTGTGTATTCTTCTTAAAATATCCCTTAGTAGTAAACTAAGTAAAATAATTTATTTCCATTTTTGTGTTTGTTTTTTTGGTCTATGTGATAATTATTGTGATGGGTTTAATGAGTTTCTAGCTACTTGGGAATGAGATCCTTATAAAAATAGAAATTCCAAAAACCCGATTCGCCCCTTGATAAGATGAATTCAAATATAATGTTTTCTGTCAATTACTTAAGGATTTTATTATAATTTTTATTTATATCTTGTAATTCCTCGGTATATGATGTGTTAGTGGTCAATCCTCATAAATCAGGATAGATATGCATGATACACATGGGAGATGAAAAACAACGGAAATCTATGTGGATCAACAGTACACGACGTGTATCACTATTACATGTGAGGACCCATTTCTCCTATATATACAACACTTGGGCGGTGCATTTTAGGATCCAAAAGCAGATACATCTTTTTGTTTTTCCATTATCTCCAGAACAAGGAATACATGCCTCCTAAGTAGAGTTAGATGAATTGATCAAAGTCAACTAGCGACTTCTACTTGCTTCATAGCATGTACTCTAGGACCTTGACAATATCAAAATTAAGATTATCCTTCTCAAATTTAATAGAAATTGATCCTAACCCTTCTTTAATCATTTAATACAACCTTAAACCAAATATTTAATAAACTCCCAAACCAAAGAAACTCAAAAGGAAACCTATATAAAAGGGTCTCAAGCAAGTAACCTCTAAGATCCATCTTTCTCCCTACGGGATCGACCCCTAACTATCGCTACACTATGACCTACTATTAAGTGAGGTTTGGGACAATAATAAATCTAATCTGACTGTATCCCATAAAAATTCAACGACATGTTCGGGCACGTCAAATTTTGTAACCATTTCCGGGGATTCAATGTTGTGTTTCTTCAAACCTCTGACAATAAAACTATTTTTAACTTTCCCTAACACCATTTCCCTTATTTTACATCAAGATGACCTTGTTTCACCTTTTTAGTGGCATAGTGCATATACCAAGGACCCTTGACTCATTCAAGGAACCATGAGTTAGAAGAACATATTGACTTCGATACCGAGATAGAAAGGTACCTTTTTGTACACCGACAATTAGAAATGTCCAATAAAAACTACTAAGTGGGATCCAAATCACCCAACCCTCCAAACCCTCATCAAGTATTTCCCAGGGAATTCCCAATGCATCAAGAGAAAACTATCCAGAATTATAGCTTTCCATCAATCCATTATGAAACCAAAATCATTGTTTGTCCACCCTTCCAAGCACATACCTTTGAAATTAAACATTAATCATTCATATTAACCAGGACATTGAGAAAATCAGTGGCCTTCAGATCTAAGACACATATAAGAACATTTCTAACTTCATGGAAGTTTGAGATACCATTCATAACTAGGGAGTATCTTCAAGAACAATCAGGTTGTGTGTCTGACATTTTTTCCTAATAGATAGTGCTAAGGACTGGATAAAAATTCATGCTCCCAAGTCAATCATGGCATGGGATAATCTTGGAAAGAAGTTTTTGGAAAAATAATTTCCACCAATCTAGACCTGGAAGCTTTGAAACTATTTTCAAAACTATTCTAAAACTGATGGAGAATCATCATTGGATGTGTGGGACCAATTCAAAGGGATTGTGAGGATGAATCCACACCATGGATTGGATACATGTATTTAGTTACAAACATTCTACCAAGGACTCCAGCCAGCTGTACGAACTGTTTTTGATGTTGCAGCTGATGGATGATTGATTTTTAAAACCTCAGAGGCTGCAAGAGAAATTATTGATGAATTTTATCACAATTCCAGTCTGTAGAAAACTGACTATGGACAACCATGATGTGGTATCCACTTGTTCGAATAGAACGCTAGTTTAGAAGTTCATGTTGAAGAGCTCACAAAGAACCTTTATTCATTTCAAATGCCACCTACTCTATCCCCTCCTTCTCCTATGATGGAGATACAATCGTATGAAATGTGTGGTGGCCTGCATCTCTATCAAGATTGAAAGGCAAGTTTTACAAATCAACAAAATTGTAATTACATTAATTTTAATCAATAAAACCATCCATTTCAATAGCCAGAAAAATATTACCAACAGAGTCATGCTCAGCAGTATCCTCAGAACAACAAAGGATATTTCCAACAGTGGAGTGGTCATGCACCATTTTGAAGTCAAGGACCACCATGGTATTCACCGATGAACCCAGTTTCAAGACCTCAGCAGCAGATGAAACAAAATCCCTTCCAATAAATACCTAAGTAGCAATGCCAAGCTATCCAACCAATACCTCAGAAACCACCACCTCCTCCTCAAAATAACCTAGGAAATATCCTAGCTTCTTTTGTTCAAAAATCATATCAGGGAATGAAAACATAGTAGATGTATATGAAAAACCAAAGAGATTATTTAACGAATCTTGAGATACAAAGGGGTCAAATCTCGGAGACCTTGTCTGATAGATTACCCGGTACCCTACCTAGTGACACTAAAACATACTGAATAGAGGAATAAATGGAGATAATGTTAAGATGTGGGAATGTTTTCGACTTTCAAAAACTAAGTAGTAAAGATGAAAGGTAATAGGAAGAGCCTAAGAAGAAACCATTAGAATAGGGAGAGGTTTATATGACTGAATCAACTACACCTCAAGAAGAAGTATCACTAAGAACAGCCAAACTATTGAGTAGCCAAAAGAACAAATTTATGTTTCCCCACCTCTATACAAGCCAACACTTCCCTTCCCAAAGATAGAAAGACAAGGTATAGGAGAAAAAATATAAGTTCCTAGATATGTTCATGCAACAACACATCAACATACCATTTGAAAAATCCATTTACCAGATGCCAGTTTATAGAAAATTTCTTAATGATTTATTATCCAAGAAAAGGAAAATAGAAGATCATGGGGTCGTCTTTTGAAATGAAGAATTCTATACTATTGTGTAGCAAAAAATCCCACCAAAAATGAGATATTCTTGAATTTTTTTAATTCCCTTTTCCATATGAGAATGAAAATTTAGAATAGCCTAGTGTGATCATGGGGAAAACATCAAATTGATGCCCATGAGTGTGTTTTCACAAGCTAGGACTCCATGAACTAAAAGCAAATATAGTAGAACTAAATCTCGTTGATCGATCGGGGAAGTACCTCAGGGGTATTCTCAAATATCTTCTGGTTAAAGTTGGAAAATTAATCTTTCTAAAAGAATTTATAGTTTTGGACATGGTTGAAGAAGGTGAGGTCACCATCATACTTGGAAGTACATTCCTTGCCATAGGAAAGACTTTGACAGATGGGAATCAATGAAGTCTGATATTCTAATTTTTAGAAGAAAACATAGTCTTCAACTTGGTTAAATCTTCCTAACAATTAGATGTTTTTGTGGATTTCAACGCCATATCTCTCACTCAAAAATAAGATGAGAACATGTCCATTAAAGAACTAACTAAAGATTCACTCTTAGAGAAGGAATAAGAGTACGATTCTGAGGAATTAAGCTTAATTAAACCTATCATAAGGGATTTTGTTCCACCTTTCATCCCCTCCATCATTCAACCACCCCTTCTAGAACTCAAACCTCTACCCAATACTCTAAAGTACTCATACTTAGGAGTGTCAACCTCTCTACCAATTATTATCAACTGGGAAATATATCAAGAACAAGAAGATAAATTAGTTGAATTTTTTAAGATACATAAGTAATCAATTGCCTGGGGAGTGGAAGACCTCAAAGGGGGAAATCTTATGGAATTCACTAACAAGATCCTACTCAAAGAAGATGAAAATACGAAAAGACAACTTCAAAGGAGGATCACACCGTCGATAAAGGAAGTCATCAAAAATTAAGTTCTAAAGCTCTTGGATGTTGGTATAATCATTCCCATATCAAATAGTGAATAGTTAAGCTCCTACAAGTTGTACATGTGAAAGAAGGACTCATAGTAGATAGAATTGACAAAAAATAATTGATTCTGACACGCACCATCATTTGATGTAGAATCTGTGTAAATTACTAATGCCTAAATGAATCCACTATAAAGGATCATTTTCTTTTACCAATCATGGATTTGATGCTGGAAAGACTTGTGGTACATGTATTCTACTGTTTCTTAGATGGTAATTTAGGTTACAACCAAATTTTAATTGATCCTACCAATTACGCAAAGACCACATTCACAAACCCATTTGGTACTTTTGTGTATAAGCGAATTTTATTCGAAATGTGAAATTTTCTAGAAACGTTTTAAAGATGCATGATTCATATTTTCCACAAAATGGCTAAAGATTTCTAAGAGATATTCATAGATGAATTCTCTGTCTAAGGAAGACCAATTGAAGTCTATTTAAGCAACCTAGAATTGGTCTTGCAACACTGTGAAGAGAAGTGCCTAGTCTTGAATTGGGAGAAATGTCATTTTATGGTGCATGGATATATATTTCCTGGTCATAAAATCTTAAAGGAACGCATATAATTTGATCTATCAAAAATAAAAGTCATCAAAGATCTTCCAGAACCCTCAACAGTAAAGGATGTCAGAAGTTTTCTGGACCATATCAGATTTTACATATCATTTGTGAATGATTTTTCTATATTTTCCCATCCCTTAACAAATCTATTATCAAAATATATTTCTTTATAATTCTTTAAGGACAGTATAAAATATTTCAATAAATTGAAGAGGTGTCTGATAGCATCCCCAATAATAATTTCACTTAACTGTGAGAAATAATTTGAATTAATGTGTGATGTCAGTGACCTTGATGTGGGTGTTGTGTTATGAAAACATAATGCTACAAATTATTTCCCTTATATTATGAAATTCACACGCTAAGTGGAGCTCAAGTCCACTACACAACTACATAAAAATTACTCTTAATTGTTTTATATGCCTTTGTGAAATTTTATTCATATATAGTTTTGTCACAAGTAATTGTACATATTAATCACACTATCATAATATATTTGATGAACAAGAAGGACGCAAAACCTAGGCTGATATGTTGGATCCTCCTATAGTAGGAATTTGATATCGTGATCAAGGATACAAAAGGGATATAGAATTTGATTGTAGATCATTTATCCAGACATCCTCCACACATCATCAAGAATGAATAGGAGGATGACATCGAAGTATATTTTCCAGATGAATCTCTATTCAGTATCAAGGTTCGACTGTAATTCTTTGATATTGATAATTATTTGGAAATGGTATTTTTTACATCAATATCTTTCATACTAGTATAGAAAAAGATTTATGGATGATGTCAAGAATGACTACATGTATGAACCACTTTTGTTCAAGTGTTGTGTTGATGGCTTATCAAGATGTTGTATCCCCGAATAGGAAACATGGAATGTGATTGAGATATGTCACATGTCACCAGTTAGTTGACTTCCTGGATCCGATCGTACTGTATCCAAAATTCAAAAAGTGGATTTTTTTGTCCCACACTGCACCAAGATGCGAGGGAATTTTTCCAAATGTTTAACAGATGGAAGCGGATTGGAAATATTGGAAAAAGGAATGGGATTTCAAAAAATCTCATCATGGAAGTTGAAATATTCGATATTTGGGGTATAGATTTCATGGGACCATTTCCTACTTCACATGGAAAATCCTATATTTCAGTTAGTGTTGAAAACATCACAAAATGGGTTGAAGCTAAATCTACTACACATGACATAGTGAAAGTTGTAATGAAATTTCTAAGAAAGAATGTTTTTTCAGGATTTGGATCTCTGATATTACTCATTAGTGATCTACAAAGAAACTTCATAGACCATGATGTGAGAGAAAAGACAGAAAGGTATTGAACCATATATAATACAGGAACTCCCAACCACCCACAAACAAGTGAGAAAGTAGAACAAAAAAATACTGAGGTAAAGAAAATTTTGGAAAATATTGTGCATACAATCCAAAGCGATTGGAGCCTCAAACTGGATGATGCACTATAGGAATACCGAACTAACTACAATACACCAATAGAAACCACATCATTCAGACTGGTTTATGAGAAGCCATGTCATCTCTTAGTTGATTTGGACCATCGTTCGTTTTGGGAAAACAAGAAACTAAATCTTGATTCTAGAAATGATGGAGAAGCCAAGATGCTTAAATTAACCACATTAGAAGTGAATAGGAGGGATTCATATGATAATGCAAATATCTATAAGAAAAATACAATGAAATGGAATGATCAATGCATTTCCATGCATATATTTGTACCTAGAAATAAGGACCTATTTTTCAATTCAAGGCTGAATCTATTCTCTGTTAAGTTGAAATATCGATGTTCAGGACCATTCCAATCATTCAAGTCATTCCTTATGGAAACATTGATATTCAAAGAGAAGGTGGACCACCTTTTAAATTGAATATTCAAAGACTGAAAATTTTCCAAGAACCTTTCTACGAAGGTTGTGTCATCAGCCCAAAATTTAATTTAGTCTAAATTAAGTAAATATCCCAAATTAAATGGAAGCGATGATTGGGAGGCAACCTGTTGTATGATATATTATCTATTATTAGATAAGGATAATCTTAGGATAGTTTCATGTATGACATTAGCTGAAGGAAAGGAGTGAAAAAAAACATGATCTAAAAACATTTCATTACACATCATGTACTAGTGGTTCGTGAAGTGTACCATGTTATCAAAAAAACAAACATTTTAATTTTCCAATACACGAAGTGAAACACTTGTACATATCATGTATCCCATTAGGCCTATTATTGTTTAAAAAAATATGCAGGCTGTGAACCCTAAGTTTATAACCCACACCCCTCGAGACTCGACACCTCACCTCCCTCCCTCTGGACTGCTCTCTGACCCCTCATATCACTCTCCTCTCTTCCACTTACATCCACACCACCTTGCAACCCCCTCCTCCCTCACCCAATGCCATTCTCCTCCTCTCCCTCTCCTCTCTTGCCTCACCAAACCCACCCCTCCTCCACTCTCCGATGCAAAAACCAACCTCATACACACGCACTCACCAAACTCGAAACCTTCCTCCCATCATCCATGGAACAAAAAAAGATACCCCATCCCTCATCCTCATCATCCTCAGCCTCTGAAGATCAACCACTAGCCAAGAATCACCATGGAATAACATCTTCCCCAACTGTTGTACCATGCACCCCCTGCGCTGACCCATGCCACACCTACTACTCAATCAAAGTCCACATCAACCTTGAGTGACAAAAATATTCACCTTCATCTCATCATGTGTTTTTCTAACCCACATAATTGGGTAAATCTCCTATAATTGCAGACTAAGCCAATGTGTACAAACAAGACGTTGGGCATGCACATCCTGGACAGGCTAAATATCCACAATGATATCCTTGTACTCTTAGAGACCATCCATATTGATAGTAATATCAAGGTATGTGAGGATACATATAGGGAATTGTTTCTTGAGTTCCTATCCAATTTCAAGTTGATCTACGACTACCTCAGATCTTTCTTGGGGTTTTCACCCCATGAGTTTTCATTCATAGAGTTTGACATTGGACTTGGAATTTACACTGATGGGTTTGTCACTTCTGATATTTATCCAACTCTTAAAATGGAACCATCTTGAGAATATTCTATGTTATATAGGGGCTGGTTACCTGAGGCCCTCAATTGCACCATGACCCAGGAATTATGAATTTCACCCAGATATGGGGCCATGTAATGCGTATCCTTCACAGATCCATGACGCATTAATGGTTCGCTTGTGCTGAGTCTCACTATAGCATCATTCATATGGACATTCTTATCCTTGTAGCGGTGATGGGATTCCCATCAATCAACATGGATTTCCAATTTTCCCAGCATTACAAGACACATTCTGAGAGACAGTGCAGTATATTTAAGGGAGGGTCCTTCATCACTCACCAGGATCCGAACCAAGATGTGTTCGATCCAGCATTGCCCCTCACCTCCCTATGATCTATTGAGATTATCAACCTTATGATGATTCAAAAGATAGAGTTATTAGTAAAATAGGATAAATTATTACTTTTGGGCAATAGGTGTGCAGGAGGAAGCACCACATGAGGTAGCACCACCAAAAAGAGAAACAGCATACCCACCCATTAAGCTAGACATTAGATCTTCATCTCTACCACCCATTCCTCCTCCCACCTCTTCCACCACATCATCCACAATTCTTACACATACCCACCTACCCTAGGTGATATATGGGAAACCCATAAATGCATCCTAGTAAACCTATTCTATATTTCCACTCATCTTCATTTATATTTCATTGACCCTATGAAGTTCACCACACCACCACTTCCTACCCCTACCATCCCATCCTCTTCTAACCTCCCCAAATCACCCATAACCCATCCCAACCTTCCAAACAACAACATGGATCATGACACCTGATAAGATTTTATAGCTGAGCAGGCTTGGAGAATAAAGGGGCTAGCCGCTGACTCCACCCTAGAGGTACCCTCATAGATCCTACTTCTAGACCCACATCCTCCCTACAGATCAGTAAATCCAGACCACCCACCCCATCCCATTTTACCACCTCTACAACCCCACCATCCACCTCTATAGAAACTGAACCACATACTTCGGATGCTTCCACAAATACTAACCCTGCCAGATAGATTTTCTCACCGTCTGATATCATCTTTATGATTGAGGAGATCTTTGGACCTAACACCTGATGTTTCATTTTTGATTCACTTTTGGGATTTAGACTTCTATGATAGGGCTGGTGATTTTATTTTATCATATATTTTTTCCTCATTTTGTACTTGTTATGTATATATGGGGCATAATTTTTTTCATTCTTTTTCGGTCTTGATTTTTTATTTATTTATTTTTTTACATAGCCATGTCTAGCTCCTCAAAATCATTTATATTTGTCGATGGACCCATTCCACCCTCTGCTCTGGGCCAAATAATTTCCCAATGATTCACCAAAATTTAATGACAACTTCAGGAACGGTTCTTTGAGATTCATACATAGTAGAAGTCACCTAGAGCTATGATTCCATTATTTTCATATCTTATGCACGCTCACACTTCTGTCTTTGAAGTCATAAACCCGGTTAAGTGACCATAATAATTGGAAGACATGTAGACCATTAGTTGTAAGTGGAAATGGGAAAACTAGTCCAATGGACCCACTGTTGGATATCTTGTTCTATTCATCTGGTTGACAATGTCTTATTAGCACATTATGGGAGGTAACCCATAGTTTAAATTTTGTCTATATTAAGATATTGTGTTGAGTCCTTTTCATTTTTAGTTGTATCCCTTCTTGAGTTGTATTACAAATATATGATAAATTTAAATAAACTTAGTTATTCTTGTCTATCATACTATGGACCTACCCATTACCTATGGACTAATCTTTCATCTAGTGCAAAAAGTGTTTTATAACTATTTTTTCAGGTTACCCAGAATTTTCATACAAACATCCAAATTCCCTCAAGGCATGAAAATATCTAAGGAGCTCTTGATACCCTCAATTTCGATTTTTCCAAACTTCCATTTCAAAATATTTGAGCTTTCCTTGTTATTCCACTCCAATAATCATTTCATGGATAGTGAAGATACTGTCTCTCTCTATGTTTGGGGGGATGCTCATGATTTTAAATAACATACACTTAAATTTTTTCTTTTTCTCACATGTCTTGGAGACATTTTTTTGAAATTATAAGCATGATTTAAACTTGAAAAACATTATGCCCATGTAAATTAAAGAAAAATTTATGTTCGAAATTGTTATAATCCATGTTTTCTATCAGTTTAGAAATTTTTAGTATGATTTCTATCTTTATAAATATGATTAAAATTTAACATTTTGAAAATTATTATTAATTGACCCATTACTTAGTTTTATACCCATTGTAATTCCTTATTTCTATTGTTATTCACATTACCTGAGAGGACTCTAAACCTAAAATTATATTTTCTTTTTTGAGAATATTTCTTTAGTGATACTTGAGACATGTCAACCTATCAGAACATGCATAGAAATCTTATTGAGGCTATGACCGAACAAGTACAAATTTAAAATGATTGAGGCAATCATTGTTAGACACTTTTTCATAAGACCCACCTTACAACTTTCCATTTTTAGCCCATAGTTTCAATGAATGATCTTTTAGGATGAAGCTATTACAAGCCTATTTTTCCTTCCTACCATGCCCCTTGAATAATTCATGATGTTACTGTTGAAAAAGTCTGGATGAAGCATTTAGATAGCATATTATATTTCAATTTGTAGGGATTCATGGTGTACTCATCAGACTATTTGGTTGCAATCCATATCTACATTGTAGAATTTCACTTTTATTCTGTTCCTTTTATAATAAAAAAAGAAAACAAAAATATATATGGGTTGTGTACTATGAAGGTCAAAATCATCATTTCTATATTGATAAATCACTTTAAGGATTATATGTGGTTAGGGGATAGGTGTCAGATATGTCCTAGACGTGACTTTTGAAATCTATAAATACAAAATAAAAATGAATGAAATAAAATACTCATTGTGTACTTACTTTTCATATATATGGATCCAACCGGAGTTTATGGAGTGAGGACTTGATTAGATGGAAGGTGGAATTTTATTAAACTTATCTCGAGGTTTATGCATTATGGTTCAGATTTTATCCTCCTTTTGATCTTGATTTTCACCTTTTACCCACCTACCCATTACTTTAGAGTCATCAAAACCTAATTGAAAAAGTATTCATGATTACTTTTGTAATTGTATTTACAAAGTGGAGATGATAGAATCAATGCAATCCTATAGTTACGAACATGTACTCATGGTATGAGAATAAATCCAATTTCATTTTACCCTAAGTGATGAGAGAAAATTCATTGTTAGGTAAATTAAAAATGGATATATAGTTCAAGGAATAGTTAAAATAATGTAATTAAAAGATTAGAAATTGTTTTAAAGAGATGGACTATGAGGAAAGACTAATTTTCTATGCAGGGATGATTATGGAAACTAACATTTTCCTCTTACACTTAGTTTTAATTTTCGGGACATAATGAATGTTTCCTATTTTAAAAATTACTTATCTCTCTTTGAAATCATTATTGAGAACTTTTTTCTTGGGGAAAATAAATGTTTCAAGTGTGGGGGAATTTGATAAGCCGAATTCATATACACATTTTTCCATCATTTACATAAGGATTTTCATTTATTTATTCGACAATGTCCTTAGTATGTGCCTGATTTTTTAGTAATGAGGCCTCACATGATTCAAAGGAAGAAATGTAAAAAAAGTGAATAATTCACCTATTACATGTTTTGAATCAACACTACACATCTTTTGATAGGATTTCACAGAAAGTGACGAGCTGTGAGAAAAGTAATGAACCATGTCGTGAAGTCAGTAGAGAAAGTAGCCAGTACACATCGTGAATGCTCCATACACAACAAGACAACAGTCAAATCTGTTTCATGATAAATACTCTCTAGAGGAATAGTTTAAATACTAGTATAAATCATGAGTCCTCAGTACACGATGTATAAGAGGTCAAACCTCATAAATCAGTCCAGATATTCACGAGGCATATGGGAGATCCAAAAACCATGGATATTTACAAAGATCAATGGTACGCAACATGTAACACTATTACAAATAATGTTTCATTTTCCCTCTATATATAGCACCTCGGTAGTGCATTCTAGGATCCCAAAGCATAGAATTCTCCTTATTTTTTATCCCTTGGATTTTCCTTCATCTTTTCCACTCTTAAACTCAAAATTTATTTGATGTTTCATATTTTATTTTATTTAAGATCCATTGATTATGTTTTCTTCATAAACATAAATTTCAATTGTAATTCTTGTCGTTGTTCATCTTAGATTACCAAATAATATGTCTTATGACCACTTCTACTTTCAAATAAGTATTTTATTATAATTTTGATTAATCTCTCGTAAACATAGATTAAATTCCAAAATTCATTTTTAGAAAATCCAAACGATTGATTGATTAGTAACTGTTTAATTTTAAATCCATTAAACATGTTAACCATGTATTTTAGTTATTTATTCTTTTCACCTCCAACCATGTTTGGATAAAACACTCAGGGGTTTGTATCTAGAGTATATTTACCTGACTTCATAATGAATCTTTAATTCTATTTTTGGTAAACCTAAGGGATTAGTAAACAGGATATATGATACAGTTCCAATAAAATTCATTTGAATGCCACTTACCATAGGATATCCAAGTGGAAGACCCAATCCTAATTAGAGTATATTAGGCTATGACAACTAGCCTAAGAATCTTTCTTCTATAGAAGCCAAGCATAATGTCCCTAGGTTGCCATTATCTCCTGATCAAGGAATAGTTGCCTCCTAAGTAGATCTAGTTTACCTGAAAAAAGTCAACTAGATACTTCTTCTTACTTCGCAGCCTAAACTCTAGGACCTTTCCAAGTTTAGAATCAATATTATCCATCTCATAGATACTCTAAATTGATCTCGACCCCTCTTTAATCATTTGAATCAACCTTCAACCATATATTTAATAAACTCCCAAACCAAAGAAACTCAAAATGAATCCTATATAAAAGTTTATCAAGATAATAACCTCAAATATCCAGTTTTTTCCCTATGGGATAGACCCCAGACTATCGCTATACTATGCCCTAATAGTGAGTGATGTTTGGGACAACAATAAATCTAATCTAACTGCAGCCTGTATGAATTCAACTATGTGTGTGGGAACATCACTGTTTCCCTCTTATAGTGTCTAATGTTGTAACAATAATATATAAAGGATTAATAAATGATATACAATAATTATATATAGTATAAAATGTAAAGGAATTACAATTTTAAAAAATTTAATCAATCAATCCATGAACCAAAAATGAAACACTAAACACAGGGAATTTTTCCACTATGTTTTCACAAGAACCGAAAGATTGATCCATGTTAGACATTAAAGTGGAAAATAAAGTTCTATCTAGAACAATCCAATTGTCCTTAAGTTTACTAATGTCAATAAAAGTAGTTTACCAAATTAATTACTAAATTATATCAAAGTTTTGAAGAAAAATTTTCATTTTATAGAAAAAAATTCACCCTTGTGTCTTCATATATCTCCAAATGTTCTATCCTTTTTATTAGTACCCATAATATATAAAAATTTCTTTAAAATTTTATCGGTACATACCAAATATATCCCAATAATATATCTCAACATTTCTAAATTAATGGAGATAAAAACCTTCCAAATATATTGAAATATCTAAACCACTACCAACAATCATTCACGATGGTGTAGATGTATCATGTTCTCTTTATATATTTTTCAAAATCGTGACTATTTCATTAGAATACATACCATATTCTTATATCTATTCATAACAATCTTGTATTTCTGGTAACAATGTAATTTCATATCTTTTAACATGTTTTTATATCATCATATCTTCACCCTTATAAATCCTTTTAAAAAATAACTTGTGGTCCACTAACTATTCCACAATCAATTAATCATTATAGTTATGTTCTTGTCCTTATTTTCCTATTAATATCAACCATGAATTCCACACTATGATGTAGTTGTTCCCCTTTTTCATCTTCGAGAGTGTGAAACACCATGTCCAGTATGAATAATATCACTAAAATCATAGTTCTTCATGCCCTTTCCATTTTCACTTTTCAATAGCAACTACATCATGTTCTCCTAAATACCACATCATTGTTTCCTATAATTTCCATCTCTTTATTCCAAAATCATATTAACCCTACCTTTAATTTAATCATGCTATAAAATATTAAAAGAACACTAAATTTGAAATGATTAACTTATTTATCAATAAAAATATTTATATAAATGTATCCATTAATTTGATATATCAAGTTCTGAAGAGACATTATATTTTAAGGAGACATTTAAAGGCCCTTGATGATTGGGTAAGATGATAAGAATTGAAATTTTAGAATCCCCTCATGAAGTGAATTCAGCAAGGGATAGTTTTAAGTTGATATCAATTATGATACGATCAATATATAATTGATCTTCCCTTGATAGTTAGAGTATTCTCGTAAATATCATTATATCCTATGATGTGGTGTTAGATATCCTTTAAATTAGAAACAAGTTATGAATTATTTCTTAATACAATTCATTCATGGGATATGGAAGTATTTTTTTTACTGAAACATGTTCATGGATGATTTAGAGACTAATTAGAGTTGAGAAGAGTTGAAAAATAATGAATTTGTATTGATAAAAACCATATTAGGTCATGAAGGGTCTTGCTTAACTATAATGGGGATGGCTTAGAATATATTTTTTACTCTTACATATAATCCTTACACTATAGTAGCATCTATTTTGCTATGAATGGGAACGGGAAAAGGAGAAGTTTACTCTTACTTATAATATTCATACCGCTACAGAGAGAGTTTAATCATAATGAATAATTTGATGATATTGTGGGGAATCTATTTCTTATTGATATGTACACCATGATATTCTAGTGTTACACTATCCTGAAAGCTGAATGAAGTCACATTGTAGTCATTCAATTATTGAAAAAAAAGGTTAAGGCTAGGTTTTAATATGTTAGGCTATTAGGATTAGGTGTGGTACTAAATATGGATTTTTTAAATATATTTTACTATGAATTATTGTTCAAATCCTAATGATATGATCTACATGAGTTTGATGGACTGTTGATTTTGTAGAATTTAGAGTCATCTAACTGAAATCCACCTAACCACACCATAACGCCAGTCAAAGGAGATACAAGATCTTTGAGAATCACTTTATATATCATTAAAATAGGGTGGTCAATGTTTAATAAAGGTAATAAAACTACAATTCATGAGAGGTAAAACAATAGGGAGTTCCGTTCCAAAACCAAATTCTGATGACAAAGATATGAATCTATAAGAAAACTGGTCAACTATTCCATGAAGTTTTTGGTTTGGACTGAGAATAAGATTTAGGGTGTACACATGATCTAATGTTTTGAGGGAATTGAGGTCATATGAAGAACATATTAGTCAAATTATTGGTTCATGCCATTTTTTCTTTTAATTGGGTATTTAGGACCATCAATCAACTCATTTACTTATTCATATTGATAATAAAATTGGAATTTTCATAATGGAATCATAACCATTGTTCACCAGGGATTGATTAATTAATGAAAAGGGTATGTGGACTTTATATTATCTATATTGAAATGTTTATTTTTCTATCTAATTTATTAGAATCACATCATGTACATTGAGATTTAATTTCATTGACTTGTGAATAGAATTACATTTTTTAATGATTTTTGGTTTTCAATAAACTCTAATTCACCATCCTTCAACTCAATGGTAAGGATTTCATACTCTCTCCTAAGCTTATCTGTTGGTATCAGTAGGATCTTAAAGAAGTTTTTAGTAACTATTCCCATCAATATAATCTTGATTTTTTTGGTAATATCACTTTATCAAATATATATATAGAATTTATGAGCAACATAAAAAAAGGAGTTTCTATATTCAATAGAAGGGTTTGACCTAAAAAAGTTAGGGATGGTTTTTTATTTTTTATCTCCTTTCTTGGATTTTATTGAAATTTCTGAGAATAGTGTATATATTCCAAAATTTGGGATATCTTACACTTTTTTGATAATAAGAATATCAATGCTAATGATAGAGTTCATAATGTGTTTCTTTAATCCTTCTTAGAGAAGGAATTGACACAATTCATAGAATTATAGATAGTAAATGGTTTTGGATGAAACTATATAATATCAATGAATGAGGCACTAAATTGAAGGAGACTTGATTGAAAAAAAGTCCTGGATAAATTTGGGGATATCCATACGGGTGAAGATAAAATGAATGAAAATTATTTATTTGGATGAACAAAATTGCAATCTCAATTCAAATCTATGTTGATATTTTAAAATATTCTACCATAGTAATGAAATTTATGATAATTAAATTAGACAAATTTGATACAAATATTTCTTCCCTATAGATCAATACATTCATGATTGAGCCATAAATAAACTTAATAATTTTTTTAACACTTATGATATGAGGAACAAGATATAATTCACGAGAAATGGAAACTCTAAGGGGTTATGTATTTTAAACTATCAAAGTGCTCTATATATATTGATACAAAGTAGTCTTGGGAGTAGTAAATCATAAATGAATATATTTCGATGGGATTTAATAAGTTATTATCATTATTTTCAAAATTCTTGCAATGAGGAAATGGTAAATATCAAGGTAAACTTCCTTTAATGTGTATTAATTATTAAAATATCATACAATTTTTAATTAATTCCCAAGAGAATAAATAATATGAGGAGGAAGATGGTCGAACACAAAGTTCATCATCAATAAGGAATGTTATAGAAAGTGATTTCAGGGGGTATTTTAAAGGAAGGAGGAGGGATAATAAAATGATGAATAATAAATTTCTATCAAAACAAGATACCACATCATGTAATAAGGAATGTGAAATAAATAAAAAGTACATATATGTTAAATGTAAAATATCCTTTATAGAAAAAGTCAAATTATCCCAATGAACCCTTGAGTAAAGAAGACGATGTGAGTAATGAAGATGAAGAAAGTATTAATGAGGAAATTTTAAAATAGTTATAATTAAGGATATATATTTTGGTATTCTTTAAGGAAAACAAGAAGCTTAAGGGAGAAGAGGAGGATTTGAAATCTATATATGATTCATTATTTAAATATCTTGTTGGATAAAATGAAAAATATACCACTTATATATAAGTTGGTTAATACAAAATACATTAGATCTCAATGAAACCCTTGAATATAGGGATAAGAATATTTATACTACCATCTAAAATATAATTTCAATGAATAAAGTATAGAATATTTATGTGAAGTTAGTTGATGTTTAAAATTCCTTGAAGATCACTCAGTTTGTATTCTAAAATTCATTCAATAAAATTAGTGGAAGATAAATGGCACTAGTAGGAGTTTCTAATGCTACCAGGTAACATGGAGGATTTCCTATAACCCCAAAAACTATAATTTTTGTCACTCGGTCATGAAACATATGTTGTGGTAATAGTGACAACAAAGGGAAGAAGGTAGTTTCATTATCCCAGAAAGTGAACACTCCCGTTGATAAATTTTGAAAAGGTTCTAAAATTGTAATAAAAAATGAATTATTATAGAATATTATTCTAAACAATAAATCTTAATTAAAATTATATAATAAAGGTGAAATCTATTAAGCATGAGAAGTTTGAAAACATGTAATATATTTCAAATATGTGGTAATTCATCTCTACTTTGGAGGTTTTAACCTACTTTTGTGAGATTGGTTTCATAACATGGAGGCTTCTTTAAATGTTAGGAATGCATAAAGTATTTCCTTTTCAATTTGATGTCATATTATTCGGGAGGTGTGGAATGATTCAAGGAAAACATGTTACTTCTTGAGTTCGTCTCACCATAAAATACAATGTATAGTGGAGATTTAGGAACATAGAATCCTTTAACCAAGGGACTTTATGGATATTTCTTTTCGGAACATCCAGAATAATTCTCTCAAGTCTGAGGGGGTTAGATCAACGTATTTGTGATGGGTTTCTTGGGAGACACTGATAATAGGCCTCAAGATCAACACAGATTAACCTTATAGTAATGGTATCATGGGTAGTGGATGAATTATTCATGATTCCTAAGGCTAGATGATTATAGTGTTTAGTATTATATTGATATAGGGTGTTCTCTTATGGATGAATCTCAGTTTATTCTAAGTTTCCTCCTAATTTTTAAACTTTATAGTATTCACCATTCAATCATTGAATCTAAATCACCAATTCTTATTAGTTTTCAATATAGATATACTCCATCTCATTAGGTTGTGTTGTACATTGTGAGGGGATGAAAAATTAATATTGATTATAATAAGAGGATCTAGAATACCTAGAATGAAGGTAATAAGGTATTTGAAATCATGGATATAAAAGGAATTTATGAAGGAGTTACTTTAACTTTTATCTCATTTTGGTTCCCTTACACTTGATTTTTCTCTCATTATATGTGAGGATTACCCTCCACCATAATAGACATCACTGATCTTCATTAGGATTTTCTACTTCTTGACTAACACTTTGTTATAAAATAATAAAAATATACATCGATAGAGATTTATTACATAAGAGTATTTTTATTTAAAGGAAGGTGTTAGTGGTATAGAGTGTGAAATAACAACTCAAATATGTATCAGTATAATTTATCACCACACCAGTTGAAGAGAGAACATAAATCAAGGGGGGATCAACCCAGTGTACCAATAGTCATGTTGAGGCAACATCAAAAATAGATGTTTAAATTCAATAATACTTTCAATTCTATTGAATAAACTTATGGGATGTGAGATCATCTAGGATACACTAACAATAAGTTTTTCCCAAGGCTACTAGAGTAGCTGAAGAAGAATAAGAATTTAAAATTAAAAAAGTTAGAGAATAATAAATCAAAATTAATTTTTGTGGAGGTTTATTACAAATATTTAAAAGGATAGAATTCATATATAATAAATAGTGGTGGTTCTACACACATTACCCACAACAAGAATCATCTAAAAAAATTTCTATGATAGAGGAGTTTTCACATTAAAAAACTATGAATCACTTAATGTGAAATTTTTTAGATTCACTAAGATTAGTAATCATAAATCCATCAATATAATCATTTTTTGGGATGAGGCACAATTAATTGAGTGCTATAAACTTCATGATAATGGATGTGTCATTAAAACGATGAATGATGGAATAATTCTTATGAAGGGAAAGTAAATAAGAATAATTTTTTAAAATTTCCCATAATGAAGATATTTATTTCACGGGAATATAAGAATAAAATAATTCAAAGTATAAGACGACTAATTATTTTGGGAAAAATATAATGGTTAAGATTTTAAAATATTAATCTATGATACTAAAACATAATCTTGAAAGTCTCAACACTTTTGATACATGTTATAATAGAAACATAGTGAAAAAGTGCTCTAATATGATGGGGATCAAGAAAAAATAAATTTATTGATTTGATACAATTTAATGTTTGTAGTCTATTGAGATTTAATAAAACCAATGGTGATGGGTATTTCAGTACTTTTATAGATGATTTTACTTTTATGGATTATGTAAAAAGTGATGATACAAACTTATTCATTGTGATTGTATATGTGGATATCAACATTTTTATAGGAAAAAAGAGGAAACTTGTGAGGATTTTATTTCTCAATTGGAGAAACACATGATATTTCAATGATTGGAGAGATGGAATTATTTTTTCCCTTGAAAGTAGTTAAAATGGAAGGTTTTACCTTTTTCTAAAATCTGAATAATGATAATGAGTAACAGAATAAGTTTTCAATAATATAATTGATAGAGGTGTCTAATCATATAGAACATGGGATAAAGATTCCCATTGATGAAGAAGGAAGTAGTGTGAATTAAATAACTTTCTAGAGGCTTATTGGAAACCTACTCTATTTGGAAACATCTAGACTAGACATAACACATTATGTTTTTCATTAAATTATATGAATTATTCCAAAGAAATCCTAAGTATATTCATTTTATAGTGGTGAAATATATATTACACTACATGAAAGGGTATCTATATTTCATTTTAAGTAATGAAAAGAACACATAAGTTTAGACCTATAAATATTTTGGTACTAATTGGGAAATAGAAGACATTAATAAAAATATTACTTCTGGTGGTTCGTTTTTTATTAAAGGAAGAGAATTCCTTTGAACTCTAATAAGGAAAATTTAGTCAAGCAGTTTACAATATAATATGAGTATATTTTGGAATCATAATCCATGACACAAATAATTTGGATTAAGTAACATATTTAAGAAATTTGGGTTCATGCCTTATACCGAATTTCAGATGGGTGTAACAATCAATGTTTAATTAACATCACAGATAATTAAATATAGCATTTATGGTCGAACAATATTAACCAAAAAGTCCACTTAATTAAGGATAAGTTGTATTTTGGTGATTTTTTAATAGAGTATGTTTCAACCAAGGATCAAGTCATGAATATCTTGAAAATCCCCAACTGAAGGATGTATTCCATCACTTGATAGTTTTTTTGGAGTATATTTTCAATAAAATTTAAAATAAGTTTTCTTAATGGTTTTCCCTTCTTAATTATTTTTCATTTTTTTAATGACGTAGATTTTAAATGTTTTACTTTTTTATATATTTTTATAGTAAGGTGCTAAGATAGTGTGATATCCTGAGGCCTAGTTTTCTTGGAATTACATTTTCAAATATATTAAATATATTAAATATCACATGTATGCAATTTTCCAAAAAAAAGTGGAATAAATTTTAAACAGAGTCTCATATCAAAAATATTTTTTTTTGAATTTAGATCATGGATATTTCATTAGGAACTATTTAACCTTGGAGCACGTCGAACGTTCAGGTTGAGTGTTGTCACTGGAGAATTAATAAAATAAATTTATTAAATTATTTACTTTATTAAGTGATGTAGAGAAATAATTATTTTCTATATATAAATGCTATTATGGATAATTTTCAGGTTTATTTTCATAAACCTTAAAATTGAGAGGAGCCATTGGATAGCACTAGAGGATCTTCCTTGGGAGAACAATGACCAGATTATGGATCATCGACCGGTGTTCCCTGGAACTCGAGGATCTCACCGTCGACAATGACTTGGATTTGTTAATCATCAATGATAAATCTATCTAAAGTTAGAATTTGGTTTATTTGGATTTATCCCTTTTTAATTTCTCTTGTTATGAACATGAATCAATCAAATAATATATTGGTTTATAGTTCAATCATATTTCTGGAACGAGCTTACTTTACTGGGATTATTGGGAGAAATAATTTTGTTAGTTTAGATATTTGTTCATTTCTCTAATGGAAATGAATCTAGGAAAAAAACATGGATGGGGTTCATTCCTCTTTTTCATGTTTCTTGGATTTATCCCACCATTATTCATCTAATCATCAGCAACATTTATTTTGGATGGTAATTTGATAATTATCAGATAAACAATCCTTGTGCACTTGTTTCTTTCCATAGCTGATTACTATCACAAATATGAGTTTGTATTGATGATGGGATCAAGATAAAATTATGGTTATTATGAATTGGGTTCATTTTTATGATTTCTGTTCATTCTGGTTTGATGGAGTGTCTATAGACAGAGCATACGGTCAATTCCCAAGAGATTTCAAAGGCTGGATTTTGGTAAGCGATGACAGTGAGGTTTGGTTGGACCAGATCCATACACTATGGAAATATTCATAGATGTATTCACCACCGAATGAGTGTTCGATGATGCGTAGGAAGAATCTAGGATTATAGAAAAAAAAATTACATAGAATGTCATCTGGGATCACACATCATGTGGGACACCCTTTGTAGCTCTACGGTTCCATGGAGAAGATAAATATCACACTATGTGTGATAGCTGTCACATATTGTGTGATCCTAACTTGGAGACTCAATGTGTACCCAGGGAGGTACAAGAACATTGGTATGGCTAGCCTAACATGTAAAAATCTAGCCGCATATGGACACATCCCATACTACACAAACATAGACACGTCGTGTACTCAAGGAAGAACACAGACACATGCATGGGTTGTGATACATGGGTAGAACCTGGTGCTGAAGGGACACATCATGTGCTATTGGTAAATGTCATGTAACTCGTCAAATATATTTTAGATCCCATTCCCTCATCATCTTGTATGAGTTCCATTAGAGTGTCTACCCTTGACCCATTCCCTATGGGTTTAGTATGAAATCAGGTCCTATATATAGGTTGGTGATCCCTTTATAGGGACTTTAATATTAGATATAGTTGAGGGAATACCTCTATGAGTCTTGGAGTGATATCCTCTATCATCATCTTTAATCTAGGTGGATTTTTTGGTATCATTGTGACCAACAATACATGGTCATTGATCCTCTACTTGGCGAGTTATTCTAGATTGAGTTGTTGTTATACCCTAAGCCCTTGGGGGTGATCCTCATCTATGTATTTTTCTATTCAGAATTATAGAATGCAATTCCTATGGTTATACTCAATGAGAATGACCTCATAGATATACATCATTAGCATTATCTGACGTGTGGAGTGTGTTCTCCTAGAACTAGTGATTTTTGGTACCTTCGAGCAGGAATCCTTAGTTGGTAGTATCATTTTGATCTTAATTGATACTATGTATCAATTATTAGTATATCTAAATGATCTTGTTATATATCTTTGTCATATACTTGTGATGAGATGATTTTTATTCTATATTCTATATGCTTAGTGATTAAATGGTGTCCTTCTAGGTTTTGTTATATTCTCCCCTACATGGGCTCTTCCCAAACATTTCATGTCTTATAAAGATAACCAACCTTTTGACAGAGTCCTAGAGGGACCAGGTGAAGTTTAGATTAGTGAGATGGACTAATTGATACGTGTCTTGTGGTTACATTAACAGCATTACGCACTAACTTTATAGGTTGGAATTATATTTAGTTTCTATGTAGTGGGGTTATATTTTTTCCTTTTCCCATCCAGTACTTGTTGTTGTACTCTGATGGTGGGATTTTATTGGTATGCATGCATGGTTATAATTAGTACTAAATTTCAATATTTTATGGCATTGGAGATGTGTCCGTCTATATAGGTACTATAGGCTAAGGCCTCCTATGTTGTTCATATACCTACTCGGTGTTGGTTTTCAGCCCATGGACTATTGGAGGTGGGCATAGGGTAGTAACAACACTGGAAGTGATAAACATTTTGTGATCGAGTGGTATCATAGGATTCAGTTCTATCTTAGTAATGGAGTCTTTGAGATTGGTTTTTGTTTTATAGAAACAGTGTCAAGTGTGTCAAGTTTTGTATTCAGTCTAGGGACTCCAGTATTGGTGCGGCGGATAATGTATCCATGCACCTGGACTCTAATCACCAGCCTTCTAGCATGGTACATATATGAACATGTTATAGGAAAAAACATAGGTACCTGAATCATATAGGAATGAGTTGTGGTTTCTAGTCCTAATTAAGTCATCTATATAGATATACTCATTGACCATGTTTCATATTTATTATTACAACATGCCTCTATGATGTATGTCATCTAGGATTCAGCATCCGGAACATAAGGATGAACCCCCCACCCCCAGTGATGAGTCATTGATACTGGTTTAGGATTTCTTACCTCTAGGTGGTTCACCAGTCTTTCCACCACCTATTGAGTAGAAGTTGGTTCTAGAAGTAGCAACAGATTAAGTGTGTTGGATGAGCACAATTCATAAGTTTCATTGATGGTGACCCCTCAGGTTACGAGGTGACTTATATCCCTAAGCAATTTTGGATTGGCTTGAGGAGATGACATGATTATTCTTTCTTGTTTGGGAACTGGAAGATCATATGGTGGTCTTGGAAACTAGCATTTTCCATGTATCTATGGGAAAATGGTGGGTATTAGTGACCTAGTCATATGATGATGTGATTCTTTCATGGAAATAGTCTTAGAACCTTTTTAGATAGGATCTCTCTCCAGTTATGTTTAGGGTTGTGCACATCCAGAATCTTATATTGGTTTAGCAGGGGTGTAAAACTGTTTTTATGTATTCATCGAGTTTCACCAACCTCTCTCGATACTTGATACATATGGTATGTGATCAGTTCTTTCATGCTCAGACCTTTGAGTGAATACTCTAAAGAGACATATGATATGACATGATACCTCTATACATTTATACCTTTTTTGAGGTGCTAGAGAATTATTTGGTGGTTGACAGTTTCATGGTAGAGAAGACAGAGACGGTTGGTGTTGATAATGGTCATACAGAAGTATATACTTCAATGATAGGTAGTAGATGATAGAGGCAAGGACCTAGATGTGCGAGGCATTTTAGGAGGTGATTCTATGATAAAGGATCTATGGTTAATAGCACATTGGATGGATCTAGTTATCCAATAGAGTAGTGGTGATACTCTTTTGATGGATAGGGAAATCTTTCCTGAGATTCCCCAATGCAAAATTCAGTTGATAGAGATGTTGTATATGGGCCACCAAAGGTTGAGGTAGTGAAAGGAGTAGGCAGGTCCGTAGGGTAGAGAATGTGGAAGAGGATCTGGGTGAGAAACTATAGGTGGTAGATGTTATGACTTATTAACAAACCACCACCGGGTGGTCCCTTCCAAGCTTAGGGAGCTAGTGGCCAGGGGTGAGGGCAGTTGCAGGCGGTTAGGGATTATGACCAAGAGGATCAAGGTATGATATGAGGTATAATATGTGAAATTTCTACCTTATTTATACTACTTATAGACATAGGTGTGACTCATTAATTTATTTCCACTTATTTGGTTCAAGATGTAGAGATTTTGATTGAGACTTTGGCTTGACACTTTCCATTAGAGGCTTCTATTGGAGATGAATCGGTGATCACACACTACTACTGATGGTGTAACCTAACTCTTGGAGGTGGGAGTTTCTGTTGGCATCTCATTATAGTAGTAATTAGGCCTTATGACATCATCATAGGTATTGAATGGTTATTTATAGTTCAGACCCAACTAGACTATTTTAGGTAGATGATGTGGTGTGTCTGTAGTTATGGGATGATGTTTTCCTTTGTGGTTGAAAAGTAATCCTTGGAAGACTATGATGGACTCATGTGAGGAATGTACAGCCTATTAAAAATTGTTAGATAGCATGACCCTAGGTGCAGAATGCTGTGAGTTTTCATTTTCCTTCAGTGGTGGTAGAGTATGAGTATGTATATTCAGTGGAAATTCTTAGATTACCACCCTACCAAGAGATAAAATTAAGCATTGATAAACACCCAAGTGTGACCCAGATGCTTGTTCTAGTATATCAGATGGCTCCCGTAGATCTTTTTGAGGTGAGGGTGTAGTTGGAGTACTTATAGAGGAAGGGATTTATAAGACCTAGTGATTCACCCTATGCAACCTCTGTACTATTTTATAAGAAGGTAGAAAAGATCATAAGGTTATTTTGTATTACCATCACCTCAAATAGGTTACCATAAAGAACAATTATCCACTATCAATGATTGATAACTGCTTTGATCAGTTGAGGGAACAATGGTTCTTGAAGATAGATCTCAGATTAGACAGTCACCAGTTTCGATTATGGGACAAGGATATACCAAATACATATTTATAATGTTGTTATAGTAACTATAATTAATTGTTGATGCCCATTGGTGTGACTAAAACCTTATTAGTGTTATTGGGGCTCATGAACCAGGTCATTCTTTCTTTCTTAGACCGGTTCTTGGTAGTCTTCATCACTGATATCCTGGTATACTCAGTGTTGGAGGAGGAGAACACAAGACACCTGATGACGGTTTTGGGAATACTTCAAGAAAACCAAATTTATGGGAAACTCTCAAAGATCCTGTTTTGGATTCAAGAGTTCCACTTTCAACGACTTTTTATCTCAGTAGATGGTGTAGTAATGGATTCAAAAAAGGTCTAGACAGTGTTTTCTTGGGATCCACCCAAGAGCGTGATGGAAGTGTAAGGCTTCCTTATATTAGAAGGAAACTATCAAAGATTCATACCTACTTTCTCCATGATAACATCTCCCTTAATAGATTTTACCTAGAATGGTAATCCTTTAGTTTGGATAGAGAGGTTTCAATAGGCATTTCAGGAGATAATATAGATATTGATGAGTGCTCCCATCTTGAGATTTTCCGATGAGGGTGTTGATTATGTAGTGTTTTGTGATGAATCAAGGACCAATATTGGTTGTGTTATGATGTATAGATAGGTAGTGATTTCCTATGGTTCATTTTAGTTGAGAACATGTAAGTATAACTACATGACCCATAATCTTATGTTATCAGTGGTAGTTTTCACACTAGAGATATGGCGACACTACCTGTTGGGTGAGTGGTTTATCATCAATTCTAACCATAAGATTCATTTATTCTCTAAAAAGGATCTTAAATTTATATATATCTTATGGGTAATGTTCCTCTAGGATTATGACTTTGATATTTTATACACTTTTTATAAGGGGAATGTGGTAGTAGATGCTCTTAGTATGAGATCTTTTTCACAGTTTTTGAGTGAGGCATCAGAGCAGTTGGCCTCATTGTAGTTATCCATTATATATGGGGATGGAACAGCTTACCTAAAGGTTATAGTTGTTACCCCTATGATTTTATAGTAATTTAGGGAATCTCATTATGGAGATACTGACTATGAGACCCTATATAGTCAAATGTCTACTCAACACGCTCCTGATGGATTTTCAGAAGGTGGGGAGCATATTGTTCTTTTAAAAGGATGGTAAATTGCACCAATGATGTTGTAGCATGAGGTTCTAAGATAATTCTATACATATCTTTATAAGGTACATAAAGGTATGAAAATGATGAACGAGGACCTTGGATGTAAGTTTTGGTGTCCATGAATAAAGAAGGGAGTTACATGGTTTTTCTCTTGATGCCTTACTTTTCATAAATGAAGGCTAAGCACCAGGTTACAACAGGTTTAGATCAACCCCTTGATGTTATATAGAGGAATTTATATGGAATATCAATTGATTTCATGATGGGGTTACCAAATACATCTAGGAGACATTATTTCATCTAGGTGATCATAGACTGGCCCGCCAAGTTGACTCGCTTTCTAGTTATCTAAGAGAAGTGTTCTATTGAGAGCTTGGTTTACCTATATTTGTAGGAGATATTATTACTCCATAGAGTTCCCTAGATGATAATTTATATCCATGATTCTATCTTCACATATCCTTTATGGCAGAGATTGCAGGATGCCTTTGGGACATAGTTGCATTTGAGCACGACGTTTCACCCCCAGAATAACGACCAGACTGAGTGGATGATTCAGGTCTTCGATTATTCGGGCTGGTTCCCAAGAACCAAATTTTTTTTACTTTATATTAATTAGATATTATAAGAATTGAATATTGATGTAAATAAATTATCACATATTGATTTTTCTTCTAAATAACATTGATGTGCCAATGTCCTAGAGTATCTGTTGTATTGATATAGTCGTGCTAGTTCCCCGCTATGATGATAACCTTAATATGTTTTCATGATATCTATTAAATATAGTTTTATGATTTGATAATGTAATACGATAGGGAATAGGGAATATAGAACTCAAATTGATACTACTCATAAGAATATGAGGCTTCTTTTCATGATGTTCACACTTGGTAATCTCCAAGGAGGGAGATTATGTGAATTGACCTGCTAGAAGAAATTCCAAAAGTTTTGGTGTCATCGGAGATTTATATATGTGAGAATATGTAATGGTCCTTAGATTTTATTATTATAATTGGTACATTTCAAGACATATGTACTTATATTTCCTAACCAAACCCATCATGAAATATGTTAGCAGGAAGTAGGGTACATTAGGTGCATCACAATTGGAATGTAATTAATGAATAAGTCAAGGAAGGATTTTTTCCCTTTTATCTATATAGATGTCGATATCTCAACCCATTTATTGGAATTAAATAGTCACATTAAATTCCATGGCCATGGTGTAACAACATTTATTTCATATAGTCAAAGAAAGATTTATCGAGCATATAAGTTGATAACATAGATGTGCAACTTTCTAGATGAGATATTGTGAAAAAGGGATAATATTACATTGTGAGCATTCATATGTGATTGTTGACATTGAGACATTAAGTTATTTATATTTCTTCCTTGACCTGTTTCTAGATAGTAATCAAGAACCTTAGGCAAGACCACATAATTCAGAGAAGAAAGAATCCTAGAGGGTCACACACTAAGTGTTTCTGTTTATTTCGATTAAGTCCAATTTGAATTTAATTAACATAATAAATATTATTCTCAATGCAGATGAATAATTTTATTCAAGTTATATTGATCACATAAATTTAATAAATAATTATTCACCGACCTGTGAAAAAAAAATATTTTTATTTATTTTATTGAATCTTTAATAAATATTTATTTATCAGTATGTGAATAAAATATTTATTTTTGAATAAAATATTTATTTAGGTATTCAAAAAGTATAGATGATGTAGAATGGACTAAGACCACCTCCAATGATAAATAAGTATTTACAAGATGGTAAATTTTATTTATCAATTTGTACAAGTTGGCGCATATCACAAAACAATAATATATTTATTATTATGTGTCCTGGGGTTTCATTAATGGTTTTAATATTATTTAATTCCTGGAAAACGATTAAATTATTATATAAACCTAAACCCTAGCTCTATAAATAGATGGTTATTCCCATTGTGCGGAGCATTGAAGTTCGAACAATGAATTCTCTCTCAACTCCTCATTCTCTTTCCCTCTCTAGAATGATAAATTCAAGGGATATTTCTTCCAAACCAAAGAAAAATAGATCAATATCTAACAATGTAATACATTCTATTTGTCACACTAGCACGCATAAATCGAGTGGAATTTCTCAGAGATCATAGGATCACATTTGGATTACTGCTAGAGAGATTTTATCATTGGATCCTCATAGTGCAATGAAGGAATTCTGAAAGGTTCTTTTTAGATGATCAATATTCATCAATGAAGAAATTTCCTAAGGCCAGGTATTCATTTATTCATATATTAGATAAATTAATTATAAATTTGATTTGAAAGATCCTTTCTCATGATTTTGTGAAATGATAATTAAATGAACTTTTAATATATCGCTCACCACTACATGCTTCCACTATACCCAAAAATAATAATTAATATCAAAGGGAAGTAAAGTTTAAATTTATTATTATATATTTTATTGTTGATATATGATAAATTATAGTTATATTTTCATTTCATGTCATTCATTCTTTAATATGATTTAAATTAACATGATTATACATATTAATCATGATTCATTCAGTGTTTAATTTTATTAAAGGTTTAAGAATTGATAAATAATGACCTGAGATTTTATCTAGAAACTAACATTTTTTGGTTGATAAGATAAGGTTACATGATGTATACTCAAATGTATACATTTTATACTCCAGTGCATTGAATTTGGATATGTGAATAGATACATGGCACACAAAAAAAGTAACTACATATAGTTTATGCCCCATGTTGACCATCCAACAAGGAACATGGTTGTTGAATTACACTATGTGTGTCAGTGTACACGTCTAGTAGTCTACATGGATTAAGGACATAAATTTTTCAATATGTGTGTTCATTATACATAGTAAAAACCACATGAAATTTCAACCTAGATAATTTATGATATACATGATGTGCATGCGGTGTACAGGGTGTGTAGTTAATCAAATCTCAAATCCAAAGAACATGTCAAGCCACTTAGAAAGAAAATTGAGACACAGATAAAAGAGATACAAGGCATGTGGTTGGCTTGTACATGTGGTGATGTACACTGAGACACATGCCAAAGACCCATGCATACATCTTAGACACACCGAAAGTGGAACACATATATATATTTTTTTCTACACATGTTTTGTAGTCCAACTGAGGTATACACTATAGACCCTAGCATGTACCCTAAATATATGGTAATTACAACACCCAATATATAGCTTGATGTACATGTCATATAGTCTCCCATTAATGGATAGAAATAAAAATTATATTAAATTGAAAAATTATAACCTTAAAACCCTATTTTATTTATTGGAACTCCATTGTGTATTTGAAAATTTAATAGTGGTTTTAAATAATTTTAAATTATCAATTAATTTATTGTAACAAACATATATTATTATTGGTTCTAACATTTTTTTGCATGAATTCCATAAACAATTGTTATCTCCAATAAATTTTAGATGATCATTAAGATGAAAGGATATTAATTAATTCATTAATTAGTTAATTAATGAGATCATGTTCATTTTAATAATAAATAATGAATAATGAAATAAATACTAGTTGGTTTTCATTGCATATTTGTCTCTTGTATAACCATTCATGAACTTGATAAATACCTTTTCATGTGTTGGATGTTTTAGTTCAATTTATTTCTAGGGTGTGAAATAATTTTTAATAAATTAAATATGATCACCTGAGATTCATCCCTCCCTCCAATATTATATAGGACCTACATTTCTAAGTATTTTTATGTAATACCCTATTAATAGATCATTTGGTTCCCATAACATGTGTGTGAGTCATAAATACATGTAATTAATAAAGTATCCCAAGGCATATGGAAGCGGTTTAATAGGGAACCACTATGATGTCAACTCAGGTGATAAATAGTTGGATATGTGGAATGATGTAACTCATGAAAAAGTAATGAATATGAGTTATTTCCCCTTGGTTAAAGGTTGGTTTAATGACTAGTCATTAAATGAACCATTATATAATGACCATGAATGGTTCATTTAATTAATTATTTATTTTATCTATGCGATTATTTATTTTTTGGATGCAAGGACACGATAAGATAAATAAATAAATAAATGTAAAAAAAGATATAAATTAAATAACTGAATAATGGAAAAATGTTTCATCCAACGGGTTTAATTAGTTATATAACATCCACATAATATTAACAGTACATGTAAATGATAAAATAGGATAAAATTTATACATAAAAAATTAAAATACCTTAATTAAATATTAAGAAAAACATGCCCATTCATTACTTGATTAGGAAATAAAATCAATAGAAGTAGGTGTTTGACTAACCCTTGTTGGGACACTTAATTTTATAAGGGGAGTTATTATAAAGGTTTTGGGTTTAATTAACCATTTTACATCAAGAGGAGTATCTCTTGTTAGATTTGGTTTAATTTGGAGGCAAGTGTTGAGGAAATCCATGTTAGGATTTTAGGATTGGGGAATCTACTAAATAGATCCAGGATCTGTAAGACCATGGTTGGAAAATACCTACCTACCTAAATACCTTCAAGTATCATTTTCATCCCTTTTTATGGTTATGAAAAGGGTAATATTGATCCTTTCCACTAGAATTTCCTAACAACAAGACATTCCAAATTCAATTGTGAGGGTTATTGGGACTTGATAAAATAGTGGGAGAATTTATAAAACTAAATAATTAATATTTCTCACATAATTTGTAACCAGGGAATGTATTAATTATATGTTTTAATTATTATAGAAAATGGTAACGGATAGCCCCTGGGGGCGTTGATAATTCTCTATGGTTCGATACAAATTTTTTTTATAAAACTCAAAATATTCAACACAATTCATTAAAATGAAATAATTGGAAAGTTCAAGGTTGATCCCACATTGATGGTGAAATTAGTTTAATTAGGGTTTTAAAAGATTTAGTTTTATTACCATTTATGAAAAAGGTGAAGAAAAGTTTTGTTTAATTGATTTTAAGAAATCATAAAAAACATGTAGTAGGTCAATTGGTTGTAATGATATTTGGAAAGTGTGCCAGGGTTTTGTAATATTAGGGTTTGGGTGCAATTGGATTTTAAAAAAATAGGTTGATTAATTAATGATTGATGTTAGATTTGAGATAAAGAAGATACAATTGTCATGGTATCCCCTCAATGACGCGGCAATATCCTATTTCCTTGTTCTGGTAATTTCAGATTTCACTAAATCAAGTTCGTCTCGATACTATATTTAAACTTGATTTACCCTAAATTTGACAATGGTCAAATATTATTTAGGGCTGTGAGTTTCATGATTTTTAATATTCATTTTTATGTATATTATCTGTGGCCATGATAAAATAAAAATAAATAGATTGGAAGCTAAAAAATAATTTGCACTAACTAAATAAATGAATAATGGAAAAGAAATAAATCAAATGCACATTTCCCCATATATTTAAATCACCCTTGAACAAGGAGGTATTACCCCCCCCCCCCCACATCCTAGATTTGATAGAATAAGAGGGAATGAGAAGATAAAATAAATGCATAATGAAAATTGAGATGACTTGGGGAGGGTCATGCGTAATGCAGCTTCTCGATCCAAGATTTTGTCACTGAATTAGAATGACCCAAAGTAAGAAGCTCATATATTTATAGGCTTTAGATGTACTTTCTCCAACATCATTTACAACATGTAATGTGATTACATGTTATATAATTTTGATTCGAGTTTGCCTCCACAATTTCTGAATCTGTGTGAATCTCACATGAATCTCAGTCGAAGATTTGGAACTTTGACTCATTTCATGATGTGTATTTGCGACTCATGACATGTAACTAACTTTTATAGTGTGTAAACTTGTCATGACTTGTTATGGAGGAGAAAATTTGAATTCAAAGGTTACACTATGTGTAATTTTCAATCATGTCATTTAATGGCTTCATGAATTGAAATTCTTCATAACTTTTCTCCATGGTTTGTGGCATGTTGTGAAATGCTACAACATGACGTGTAATGGTGTTTCATGATGTATAACTCCTTTTCATACTCTATAAGATTCATTTCTCCTCATTTCTTCATTTTTTCGTTAGAAGTGCTCCATGGTCATTTTCTAAGATCTAGTGTCACGTTACTCTTATTTTCATTCATTTTTCCTAAATTCATTGTTTCAATCCAAAAAACATAAAACAAGTTAATAAGTTCCAATATTTTCATGATTCATCATTTAAATACCAAAATCAAGGTATGAAAACACCATAAAATGTATAAATGAAATACACTTATCAAATACACCCACACTTGAATTCATACTTTTCCTCAAGGATGGAATCTCAACATGCTATAAAGGACGTTCACCTTACCATTCTTCAAATTCAATTTCAAAAAAATCAATTACTCAAATAGAAAATTAAATGTTCGAGAATCACATGGGAAAATTCATTAACTCCTCACTTTTCAAAGAAACATGTCAACCATGTATTTTACTTTTCCTCTTTTGAAATAGTCATACCTCTTCAATCATCTAATTTATTTTTTTTAATCTATTATTAACATGCATGATACTTTCAATTTACATCATGTGAATGTTTCCACTCATTATCAGGGTAAAAATTGTGAATAGTATTCAAAAAACACCTCAACAACATGTAAATTACCGTAGTCTTATAAGACATCTAACGTCTCAACCGCGTAAAGAAAAAAACACAATTAGTCATGAGGGATTCATTGTTTAGGATCAAATGACTTGAAGTCTTATCGTAGGTGGGGAAATTGTATAAAAAGTAAGGCTAAAAAAGGAGGTTCAACTCAAATGTACTTTGCATTATAATAAAAAACAACTCAATGAATGTCTCCTTTTCCCTAGTATCTCATAGAAGGCTCATAAAGTGATGAAAGGAAATAAGTGATATACCCTCTTTTTATTATTATTGTCTTATTTTTTGAAATTTTTGTTGGGTAAAATTATCACATCCACCACCCAACCCCTTGTGATTTCAATTTCATCATTGATCCTAATGAAAGGAAAGGTTAAGGTGCTCATCCTTAGAGAGGCATATAGGCTTTCATAGGTTTCATAGTTCTTTCTGGTCTTCTATAACTTTGGATTATTAGGAAATACATTTACTTGGTGGAATAACCAAAAGGGAAACTGTCATATGTGGAGTTGGATGGACCTCTAGTTAGCCAATATGAATTTCATTTCTACTTTTCCTTATACTAGGGTGGAATATTTAATTCATGAAGTCTCTAACCACTCCCCTCTCCTACACCTCTTGGAAGGTACCAATATTCGTTAGGATTGTTTTTTCTATTCTCGATGTTGGGACGGTGACCCTGAATTCAATCATATGGCTCACACTTCAGGGGAAAACACATGCTTGAGATCTCTAGGGAGGGATTTCACAACAGGATTCAATGTTTGAAGGAGGGTCTTCATTTAGGGGTGAACTCTAAGCAATCTGGCTTCCTGGATCGCAATTCCTTAAAATAAAATTTCGAACAAGCTGAGAATGGTCTTAAAACTAAATGGGATGATGATGTCTTTAGAAACATTGTGTTCTTGAAGAATTGACTTATAGACCATCTACTAGAATAGGAAAAAGAGTTCTAGACAAAAATAACAAGTGTCTTGGCTCAAGGAGGGTGATAAAAATATCTCCTTTTTCATGTATGCATCAAGGATAGGAAGAGATAGAAAGCTCCAAATATCCTTCTTGAAGATAGCACTTTTCCCTATGACCCACATGTGGTGGGAGGTATAGCTGGGTCACATTTTTATTATTTACGTACAGATGATAACCCTCAAATGCAGCATGGTTATCCCACAAAGTGTTTAGATGTTTTTACTCCAATCCTCATGTGGTATCCCATGTCATCAATGGGGAATTTGAAAAGATATTAGATGAGAAAGAGGTGTGGAAGTCAGTATATTTATGTAACCCTGAAAGTACTCCCAGTCCTAATATATTTTTGGGGTTGTTCTATAATACATCTTGGGACTTCATTAAGCATGGTCTGGTGCAATGCATTCGAGATTATTTATATAGGGTAAATCTTCCCCATGTGGCATGTTCCATGACTCTTATTCTCATCCCCAAAGTCAAAGATCCCTCCTCCTTGAAACAATACAGTCCAATCATCACGTGAAATTTTCCCTATAAAGTTCAGTCCATTATTTTGAATTGAAGACATTTATTGTATCTTTATAAGTGGATATCAGATGAGCTGAAAGGTTTCATTCAAGATAGTTCCACTCAATCCGCCCTTATCATGGCTCAAGAAATGCTGGGAGATATCAATAAGAAAGTCTCAGGATCAAACATAGATGTTAATCTTGATATGGACAAATCCTATGACCGAGTGGAGTGGAACTTCATCATCAGAGTCCTTCAGTGCATGGGATTCTCTGAAAAGGTGGTTAATATTTTCTTTAGATGAATTGGATCTCTAGGGTTCTCTTCCACTTTTATGGGGAAAAGAAATTGGAATATTTAAATTAGTTCAAGAGATAAGATAGGGAGATCCCCTCTCACAAATTTTTTTAATCATGGATCAAGATAATTTTCATATATTCCATAACAAATGTAGCATTGATGGTCATGTCTGAACATTCTAGTGTAAGAAAAATTTCCTTAGTATTACCCAACTTCTCTTTGTTGATTACCTTATTATATTTCTCAATGGGAGTAGAAAAAACATCGAATTCTTGATATCTATTTCAATTGGTGTGAAAAGTTCATCAATCATGGGAAGAGTGGTGTTTAAATCTCAAAACTATTCTCAAGGATGATGGGTAGTAAGATCAAAGATAAATTAAGGATTGGTTAGAGAAAATTTCCCATGGATTACATGAGAGCACCAATTTCACCAGTATCTCAATCAGGATACTTTTATACTATGCCTTATGGAGGAGTTTTAATGTATAATGATGGTCATGATATATGGGGAGGGACTCTATAGTGCAATGACATTATGGAAAAACTAAAGTTTATTGTCTGGAGGTTTCACAATAGTTCTCTCCCCATATATTAATAGGTTCATAAGAAAGGAGTTTCTATTGTCCCCAAATTCCATTGATGTCAGAGGCCCAAGGAGAAATTGTACTCTCGTATTTTATTTGGGAGTGATTGGGTTGGATATATTTGTAATATCTTCATTGTTTAAATGGGGTGGGAGGTTTAGAGGGTTTTCGGGGAAGACTTTCTCTATTCCCATTTCCTCGTGTCAGCGGACTGTTTGCATGAACACAGGGAATGGACTATGATGCTTGTGACGGCTTGATGGATTTTATGGATTCTCGCAATAAATCCTGGAATGAGGGTATCTACATCTACTGCATGACCTTGACGATTAGGGAGATGGTTCTTGTAATGGATCTCATGTTGATTCTCAAGTGGGGTGATATTTTGACTTCCCTGTGGACACTTATGGCTAGAAGTAGCCTCTCCCTAGTAACCCCAAGTGTGATGTCTCTCAATAATTGGGTTTTCTGGAACCCCCTATGGTTGAGGTTAAACTAAACTTCAAAGGTTCATGTATAATTTGTTTTATGAGGGGTGGGGCAATGTCTATGGTCACAAAGGATTAGTGGTCTTTGCATTTAGCCTTTCGTTAGGGCAGGGTGACTCCCTCAGGGATGAGGCTTCTACGATGCTTATTAGATTGGAATTGTGTTTCTACCATGGCTTCACTCACCATCAGGTAGAAACTAACTCCATGGTTATTCTCTAGTCAATTCCATGTGTGTTCAGTTCTCCCTGGGTTGTTACGTATTTAATTCTCAACTATAGATGTCTTGTTCCGAATAGTACTATTCTTGAGCATACGGGGAGAGAAGGAAACAAAGTCGATGACTTCCTAGAATCATGGGCTATGCCTACGAGCCCTTGCATTATTTTTAGTTGTACTAGCTACCTTCCCCCTGAGTGTGTTATTTTGGTTCATGCAGATGCCTTGGGTTTGAACTGCTTTTGGCCTCCTTGACTTGTTCTAGGTTTTGGCCCATTTTTTACCTAAATAAAAAACTTCTCACCATTGGATGAATAGATATTAAGAACACCAGTCAAGTAAATGGTGATTTTGAAATTCTTCTTGACATTACAAATTATTTTCAAGAGGGATGCTCAATAAATACTATAAATGTTCCTTCCATAAATATCATGAAATATACCCCATACTTTTCCATCAAAAAATGTCCATCACTTCCGCTAGTTGCTTCTTCCCACACTCTTATGTTTAATAATCATGAAAAATATTTAGAGGAAGGTAGGAAAATATACTCTAAGATTGTAACATGGATCATCTCCTAACAAGCCAATTAATGGATTATAAGGGATTAAAAGGATTAATGTAAGGTGGGTCTCAGGATAAGGGCTAACAAGAAGAATGCCTCAAACATTTTAAAGGTGATTATGTTCAATCATAGCTTCGATAAGATGAAAAGAAAGTTCCAGAAGAAATCATGCATGAGTTTCATCAATAAATATACTATAGAATGATGGGAAATATTTGGCTTAGTAGATGTCTTGGGAATAAGACAAATGGTTGGTTCAATCACTCATAGAAATGCATACTAATAATTAAATTAATTAATGAAAATATCAAAAATTAAAAACATGGCCAAATCACATAAAAAATTCATCTTCAATGATCAACATGCTCCCCTAAATCAGGATTTGTCAAATCCTATTCCACATACTTATCTATACTAATTCTTTTTCCCATTTTTCACATTTAGGTTTATTGACAAATAAATTTAAACTCACGGTATGATAATTTTCCTAGGAAGTTTCATGTCTCATGGTTCAGTTGATTAAAGAAAGATTCAATCATGGGAAAGAAATTTTTAGTTAATTATTAAATTAAATGTGGAGAATAAAAAATAAAATTATATAATTGAAACTCTATCACCCTTTGAAATTGGGGGTTCAATCATATATGATCAGGTTCTTCCTATGGAAGATTCACAATGTGTGATTTCCCATCACAACATGTAATGTTTCTACATCCTCTTATTTTGATTCTTGTTACTTGCTTCCATATTGGGTCCTGATGGTCCTATAAATCAATAATAAATGGGTTAAATAACATGACAATACCAATGAATTTCAAAATATATTGAGTGAAAACATGCACGTCTCTAAAAATAGAGAATAAATAAATAAAAACAAAAAACTCAGGTTACCTCCTGGAAGATCTTTTGTTTAACATCTTTGGCTCAACCTTACCTCCTTCTAATTCCGCTCATGTGATAGGTGATTGAAATTTTTTTACCTATTTGGGGTCTATGAATGGTCTCAATTGTTTCTTATCCATGTAGGTCGACCCCTATCATTCTTCTCTAAATAGATTAATTTTTATTAATGGTAGTACATTCTTAATCTATATTGGACCGACCCACCATTTTTTCCTCAATCCTGATGAACTAAATGGAAGTCCATTTACTATCCATACCTATTGTCCTTTTTCAAATGTAGTGGATTTGGTCTCTCTACTAGTGTCGTCAGTCTGGGTTATCATCTTCTCTTTCTTCTTCGGTTCAGCATCATCTTCCACAATAACATCTAACTCATGCACCTATTCAATTTCAGGGACATCTTAAATTTCAGGTGTATTTCCTTCTCCAAACTCTCTATCCTCTTTCCCATTGTAGTTATTCATTTCTTGGTGGATGTTGAAACTTACATGATCACTTCAAACACTTAGGAAAATTTATCCATTTTGAACATCGGTCAGCGCATTCCCAGTGGCTAAAAATGGTCTTCCCAGAATGAGTGGATTTATCTCCTCTTCCATATCCATCACTAGGAAGTCAACAGGAATGTATAATTTTTCAACTTTGATTAGGATATCTTCAATGAATCCTCTTGGAGATTTCACTATTGAATCTTCTAAATGAAGAATGACTCTTTTAAGATTTGGTAAATCCAGTCCCAAACTCCTGAAAGTCATGTATGACATGATATTGACACTAGAACCTAAGTAAAATAAAGCATTACCACATTTGTAAGCTCTGATAAAGATGATAATCAAAAATCTATATGGATCTCTTTGCTTATTAGGTAGGTCCTTTGATACAACTTTTTAACACTCTTGTGTGAGTGGAATGGTTCCAATCTCTTCTAGATTCTTCTTGTTGGTTACCAGATCTTTAATTAATTTTACATATGCTACCATATTTGAAAGAGCCTCTACAAATATTCTATTAATATACAATTTTTTAAAGTGTTCCAAATACTTACCACTCTACACATTGTTCTTTAATTGTTCTATCTACTTTGGAAAAGGAATTCTTGTCTTGTACTGAGGTGGTTTTTTTATTCTTCTTAAGCTAATTGTTCTTTTATTCTTTCATCTTCCTCTTATATGGCTTCTATTGGTGGTCTTTGTGAAAATTCTATACCACTTCCTTTTGTTTCCTTCTAACTTCTGAGTTTTATAGATTTTAAATATTAGTGTCGGAGTACTTATATGCATCCTGGTAGTGTTTCACTGGGTCTACCTATAATAATATTATAAATTTTTTCAACTTGCACCTCCAAATTATTCAATGTGTCATTTTGGTTCAATGCTTCTTATTTAATGACATTGAATACAGCCCTAGAAGAAGTCATGAATGTTGTCAGTGTCTCTTCCAATGAATGGACCTTTCTTGTCTATATAGTACCTTGAGTTTCTTGTTGTTAGAAAACTTGTGGTCTCTGTTGATATCCTTTTACATGTTGTTGTGGTCTCCATCCCAGAAATTGACTACCATGATTGTAATCAGAATAACATTCATTTTCAATATGCATACCTTTGGGGTTCTACTACTGGCTCATCATGATTTCCATATTCATGTTCAATGCCTCTAGTTTTTCTTCTATCCAGTCAATATTGTTTATTTTATGAATTCCTTTCTACTGCATCCCTTCTCTAATTCACTGGAAACTATTGCTCACCATTTCATACAGTAGTTTGTAGATTGCCTTGGGTGACTTCTTCATTAATGATCCTCTAGCTGCAACATCAAGGATTGACATGTTTCCCTATAAAAAACCTTATAGAATGTTTTTATTAACAACCATAGCTATGTTCCATGATGAGGGAATTTTCAAGTCATATCCTTGTAAATTTACCATGTAGAATAGATTAAATTGTCTTCAAATTACCAAAATTTCAAAATATGCACATGTATATCAATTGATTTAGAAGGTGGAATGAAGCATGTGAGGAAGTTTCATGCTATCTCATTCCATGTAGTGATGGAATGCACTAGAGAGCTTTGAATCCAGTCTCGAGCTCGATCCCATAATGAAAATCAGAAAATACAAATCTTACTGCATCAGTTGAAACATTTTGGAATTGGAATGTATCGCAAAGCTCAAGGAAATCTCTCAGATGCTTTTTGGATATTCATTTGGTATCTCAGTGAATTTCATGCTATTTTATATCATTTAGATGATTTTTTCCCTGGATCTTGAAGTGATTTTAAGCGATGGGGGAGCTAGGATGATCAGTTTTAATTTTTTATTTGATGTTCATGTAGTAAGTGAGCATTTTCTACCACTAGTCTCTCAGAAGAACTCTAGTATGTTGATTCTTAACATCACCTGCCATGGTTATAGTTACTTTAATCTTAGGGCTTCGTTTACAATTGTATGGTGGGTAAATTATGGATTTCCCCTTTGGCCAAGTGTTTTAGTTCTTCATTAAATATTAAAAATCATAAAATCACATCACAAACACATCCAGCATAAAAAGTCGAATAAAATTAAAATTAATAAAATAAAATATAAAATTAAGAATCCTAAAAACACTAAAAATTAGTCATACCTAGCAATGGATCCAGTTTGATAGCCCTATGAGGTGTCATTAATTCCCTACGGTTCTATGCAAAAACAAATTTATAAAACTCAAACTATGCTAATCAATTAATTAAAATTTACTAACTGGAAAGTTTGAAGTCAACCCCATAGATACGGTGAAATTAGTTTAATTAGATTTTTAAAATAATTAATTTAATTAATTTTATAGAAAAGGTGAAGAAAATATTTATTTAATTGATTTTAAGAAATCATAATGAAAATGAAGCAGGTTGATTGGTTGTGATCAGATTGGGAAATTGTGCCAGGGTTTTGTATTATCAGGGTTCAGGTGCAATTGGATTTTAGAAAATATATTGATTAATTCATGATTGGTGTTAAAGTTGAGACAAGGGAGATCCAATAGTAATTGTTCCCCTTCCCTGACTTGGAAATGTCATATTTCCCTTGGTCAGGTAATTTAGTATTTCATCGAATCAAGTTTGTTTCAATACCATATTTAAACCTGATTTCCCCTAAATTCGACAATGGTCATGTCTTATTAGGAATATCTATTGAGAAATTTTTATTATTCCTTTTTAATTAAATTATCAATGGTCATGATAAAATAACAATAAAGGGATTTGAAGTTGAAAAATTAATTGCACAAACCAAATACATGAATAATGGAAGACAAATAAAACCAATGCACCTTACCCCTTTTATTTACATTATCATGGCACATGGCCAGATTACCCCTCATCTTAATGATGAGAGAAAAAGAGGGAAGGAGAAGAGAAAATAAATGTATAGTGAAAATAAAGATGAATCTTGGAGGGCCCTTCACAATGCAGCTTCCCGCCCTAAGATTTTGTCTCTGAATCGGAATACCCTAAAACAATAGGAAGCTCCTCTATTTATAGGCTTCTTATGGAATTTATCTGACATATTTCACGACATGTAATGTTTTTTTATATCATGTATTCCGGATCTGAGTTTCCATCTATGATTTTTAAATCTGCGTGAATATCTCGTAAATATTTATTGAAGATTTGGAACTTTGACTCCTTTCAGAACATGTATTTCGGACTCACGATGTGTAACTAAATTTTATATCCTTTAAAAATTTCACAAATTATTTTGGTGGTTGAATTTTTAATTCAAGGGTTACATGACGTGTAATGGTGAATCATGTCATGTAATGGATTCCAGACTTAAAATTCTCCTAGAAAAAATAATAAAACAAGTCAATATGTTCTAAAATTTGAAAGACTCGTCATTTAAATACTGAAATAAAGGTATTAAAAACCCATAAAATATATGCTTGAAATACACTTATTAATTACCAAAACTACTAAAGTAGTGAAATAATTCCTAATCTCAGTGTATATCCTTAGAAATGCATTTTTTCAGATATGGTACAGTCATTTGTGTGATGCACTATTATAAAAAAGTTTGTATTATGTGTTGATAATCCCCTATTCATGTTTAATTATCCCAATAAGTGAGGAAAGAGAAAAGTTATCCTACCAATGATATATTGAGGATTCTTTTTTTCTGTTGTATTATATTATGAACTATTACCAGAGAGGTGATGATACAATTTAAAGGAATGGGTGCTTACACTACAATAACACATATTAATTCTCTTAAAAAAATCAAAGGAAAGGCTTGAAATAAATAAGATTTTCAATGCATTATATCATTGTAAACTGTAAGAAGGAAAATCTATCTATTGGTCATACTTTAAATTTTTTTGGGTGTATTGATTGATTAGTAAAATTAGGCTTTCCATGTTATAAGAAATTATCCATTAGTCTTATTTTATTATCCATTCCATGAATATTATCTTTATTTTTCCAAGCCTGGATAAACAAAATAGATAAGCCACTCAGGAAACATTTTTCCATACTTCACCAAGCTGATAAGGAAGGATTAAAACTTATCCACTCCTTGTGGTGAAAAGTTTGAAAGACAAGTCTAAAGTACCAAGGATAATCTAAAGCTATAAGATCCTTTATAGCATACTTATGAGAGACAAAATTTTCAAAGGTAGGAGAATGAATATGAGTCTACTTTCTTCTTATATGGAAATCATGGACATTGGAAAATAAATTGTGATTAATTGAAAAATAAAGAAGTTTCATCCACCTTAGGTATATTAATCAATATTCTATTCACCACTTGTGTATTAGTTACAATATTATTACAATATACATATATTTAAATACATGAAATGAGAAACAATTGAAAGGTATTATATTGAACTCAAAAGGAGATGATGAAGGGTTATTCCTAATTCATCCAAGGGAAGATCAATATTTTTTATTACTAGTTCAGATTGATTTAAGTTTGTAATAAGTCTTACCAAAAAAACATTTATCTCAGTGTCCATCTAGTCACAATGAGATATCATTTATTTTTTTAATAAATGATTTTATGGTACCTTAAATACAAAAATATTATTATAATAACTCTTGAATCACATATATCCATTGCAATACATGATGATTATAGAATATGAAACTCATTGTGACAAGATAATTATTTGTCCAAAAAATTGAATGTAGTTAATGTTTTTATTCCCTTTAAAGTATTCTAGTCTCAATTATGCTAAAGTAATGGATATATAAACAAACCACTTATCATGTTTTAGATAAATAAACATTAATACATAATGGTACATCACAAATATTATAAAATTGTTCAACATGGCCATTTTAACTATTATAAAGTTGAAGATAACTTAATATACTATATGATATTCCTATAAGAAATTATATAAATTTTCAGTGAATTAAATGAATATACATGGTAATGATAGAGGAATATAAAATCAAGATTTTCAGAGAAAAACTTATCCAAGTAATCATTGATTAGACATGTGGAGTAAAGGTTATCCCATACTCACATTTCTTCATAAACATTAATGAATTTATTATAGTAAAGGAATATTAATTATGATTCTTATATACATTGAAAAACTTCCATTATGCCATCCATGACATATTTTGCAAATAAAACTGTAACAACAAACCATATGCCAACTATATTGTCTAATGGATATCATATCAATTGTGATATGATAATAATATATTAGGAAACTTTCATTAGTATTTTTTGAAAACTATTTGTTAAAAGACGGTCTTAACTACAAAAAAACATTAAAACACTATGGTGAATCTATATTAATGATCCTATATCCACTAAGGATATTAACATCTAATAAAGATAGAATATATTTTAATAAAGGTATCCTATATCTTCAAAAATTGTGGGAGTATAATTAACCTATATTGGTTAAGGATCTAGATGCACGTAATTTCCCATAAAAATACTAGACTCCACTAAGCTTAGTGGGAGGAGTAGTTCGAGAGACACATATTGCATAGGTATTCCTAAACAAATAGGTGGTTTATGTTCCCCGTAGTGGGAGATACATTTTATTTTATAATAATGATTCATATAAAGAATTAGTAAATGGTTATATTATAAGGTTTAAAAGTATATATAAATTCAAGTAATGGAATCCATGTATCAAAATTCAAGACATCGTATTTTTAATGTTTCAAAAACTTGATATTGCTGGTGAGTATTCAAGAGAAACTAGGAATGGATTGTACAAGATGGTTCCAATATAGAATGATTTATTATTGAATGGTTTTGTATATGAAAAAAAAATATTCACCACTAATCATGACTACAATCCTTTTAAAATTCTACTTAACAAAGCATATTTATTTAATCAACATATTGGGCTATTGATTTTCAAGGCCACCACATTTAGAAGAGTCATTATGAAGGATATCTATAATATGTGACTAAAAGAATACCCTATGGTATATGTTTACTATGAATAAATGAAAGGGTCGGTGACATCAGTAAATGTCAATAAGATATACGGATTACATAAATTAATTTATCATTAAATCATGAATAGTGATAATATGATATTAATTTAGAAACAAATGATTGACATATATCTCAGACAAGCTAGTGGAGGAGATATAATTTTTCAAGATAAATATGTTAATAATATATGAAAACATTTGTTATGTATTGCATCTTTTTTAAGACTAAGGAATGAAATGTCTCCAAGATTAACTTAAAGTAACAACTGTTTTATAAGGAACATGATCTATAAAAATGGATCTATGTGTTTACTAAATATTTTCATAGTATATATATTAATAAAGTATTGATAAATACAAGTTGAATCAATTCAAGACTGAATTTTTATTGGTATATAATCCTTCCATTAGAAAATTCTTGGGAATTAGAAGTGATTTTTGATTTTAAAATAATTTCACAAGATTAAGTGATAGGAATTAATATCATGTATGAATATATATACTAACATTTGATATTACTGATGCATAAAGAATAATAATTGAATATTATATAAATCCAACATAAATGCATTGACACAAAGTTTGAACTATCCAGTAGTACTTTTAAAAGTAAAATGGGATGATTTCCTAGTTTATAGAGAAGTAAGATTGATAGTGATCAGGGTAATTGGAAACTTATCCTTATTTAGTTTAATTTTATCAAGTATCATAGATAAGGCTATAGTAATATGTAATACAAACTTATTACAGTTAGTGGTTTTCATAGCTCAAGTATCTGGATACGTTACAACATCTAATGCAGTCTAAAAATTGGTTTAGAAACATCCTATTATGATTTTGGGTTATAAAAAAAGTAAGAGGTTTATCATATTATGATAAACTATGAATATGGATTTAGTTAGGATGTCAGGGTTCTGAAATGGGAAAAATAGGTGGATACTTAGTTAAATTAATACTTGAGGTATTTACTCACGATATCTATGTTTCATTTAACAGATCGGTTGCACATACATGTTTCTTAACTAAGCCTAGACAAAGAAACATGGTAGGCCTAGAAACTATAACCATATATAGTATAATCATGCTTAACATTTGAGGAATAAATTATCATTAATAGTTAGATCTAGTAAATGTGGGTGTCTTTTAGATTTGGTTCCCTAGAACCAACTACATTGTTCTTTAAATTAATTTTATATTCAAAGGAGTGAATATTAATACAAATATCTTATGACATAATGATTTATTTCATAACATTGATGTGATAATGTACTAGAGTATCTTTCACATTAATAAGGTTGTAGTTGTTCCCCACTATGATGAGAACCTTGAGATTCTATAGTGATATCTCTTAAATGTATGTATTTGGTTGGATAATATACTATGATAGGAAACATGGTATGTAGAATGTAAGGTGTAAGTACTCGTAAGAAGATGAGGCTTCTTTCATGATGTTCACTCATAGTAATCTCCAAGGTGTGAGATTATGAGAATAGTCCCACCAGTAAGAATTATACATGTTTTGGTGTCATCAGATTTTCCTATTTGAGAGCATGTGTAATGGTCCTTATACTTCAAGATTATCATTGATGCATATCATGACTCACACACATATGTGTAATGAACAAAACAATCATTAAATATGTTGGTATAAAGTAGGGTATGATGGTTGCATCATGATTTACAAGTCTCTAATGAATAAGTCAAGAAGGATTTTTCACTTCCGTCATTATGGAAGTTGGTATCCCAAACCATTTATTGGAATAGAACAATGTCATTAAATTCTAGTGCCATGGTGTAATGAAATTTATTTCATATAGTCAAAGAATGGTGTATTGATAATATCGGTTAGTGACCTAGAATTTCAATATTCATGATTACATATTTCAAAAAATGGATTATATTATATAGTTAATGTTCATATGTGGTTGTTGATGTTGTGACATTAAGTTCTTTCTCTTGGATGCCTTGACCTATTTCAAAAATGGATTATATTACATATTCATGATTACATATTTCAAAAAATGGATTATATTAAATATTTAATTAATGTAATAAATATTATTTTCAAGACCTATGAAAAATGTTATTCAAGTTATATTGATTGCATAAATTTAATAAATACTTATTCATAGGAATGAGAATAAAATATATTTATTTGTTTTATTGTATATTTAATAAATATTTTCTCATCATTATATGAATGAAATATTTATTTATGAATAAAATATTTATCTAGGTATTCAATAAATACCGGGAAGTTCAAATGAACCAAGACCATATCTGGGGATAAATAATTTTTTAAAAGCTGGTAAATATTATTTATCAATTTTTTCAAGTTGGTGCATGCCAAAAACATTATTATTATTATTATGTGTAATGGGGTGTCATTGAAGGTTATAATATTACTTAATGGATTCTATTCAATTAAATTAGTATTTTAACCTAAACCTGATCTCTATAAATAGACAGGTATGTCTATTGTGTGGATCATCGGTGTGCACTTAGAAAAGAGAAATATTTTGTCCATGTCAAATTATCTCTCGACTAATCCTTCTATCTTCCTCTCAATAACAAGAATCATAAGATATATTTCTTCAAGATCTAATAATGAGCATTAAAAAATGAAAAATAAAAGACATTTGAGTCAACGTATTAGAACTTGGAGATCAAGCGGCATTGCTTGGAGATCATAGGAGCCCATTTGGATCACCCTTAGTAGGATTCTATCGTTGTATCCTCAGAACACAACAAAAGTCAATCTAAAAGGGTCTTTTTGAATGATCAATAATCATCAACAAAGAATGATCCTAATCCCGAGTTTTCATTTCTATATATATTAAATAAAAAATTATAAATTTTGTGTGAAAATCCTCACTCATGGTTTTAAGAAATGATAATTAAAATTAATTTTATTATATCATTTATGGTGATCGGAAAAAGAATTCTACCAAGACAATGTTGTAGCCAACTATTTACAAATCAGTTGTACCTGCTCTGAAGTCTTCTGCAAGAGACGTAGTCTATGCAACATTGCCTCACCTACATCTAACCTACATTGGGGTGATCGACATGGACTGATACACAAATCATCATAAGGTTCCATATGTATAGTCACCTAAAATTATTATTGTAGGAGAAATCAACTAGGGGAATATGAATCTCCAAAGAGACCTTAAAATCTAGGACGCATGCCTTTAGTGTGTCCTCAATCACCTGAATTGGGTTCTTTGATTGGATATCAGTCTAAGTGTGGTATGATTTTCTCAGAAGTCCATATCCACCAAATTCCCTATACAAACTCTTCCCTAAATGTGATTCAAACCAGGCGTCCATATTCAATACCATGGTTTGAGGAACCCCATGAATTCGTACTATCTCAAAAATATACAAAAAACCCCAAACTCATCCATTGAGAAGGTCTCCATAGTCAATCGGAAATGAAAAACCTTCATGATCCTCTCCACAACAACCCATATAGAATAACTACCTCGAGGCGACCTTGGTAAACCAGTCATGAAATACACCATGAAGTCCTACCATTTCCACTTAGTAATGGGTAACTACTATAAATGTATGGTCAGTCTCTGATGTTATTCCTTCACCTATAAATAGGTGGAACACCTCATGACAAAAATTATTTACCTCAAGTTTCATCCTTGGCCACCAGTAGTGGTGACCTGAATCGTGATACATCTTGGTAATGTTGTATGGACTACCTAACCGGGGAATTTAACTATCACATAAACTCCACGTGAGTTTCCACTGGAACCTAAATGTGTCCATATATACATAGAATCTCCTACTCACATACAGTCCAACCAGGATGCGGGTCCTCACCTACCACACTCTCTCGTAGGACTAGGCCCTTAGAATTTGATAGCTTCCTCATCCTCACTATATTCATAAGGGTAAATGTCATAGATAAATATGAAATAAAAGTATGGATACAGCCTTCCTCCACCTCCAAGTTCATCATAGGAAACAATTTCATAAGCTATCACTATATATTGGCCTATAAAACTACCTATATTTGAGTCCTCCTACTAAGTACATCGGTCACTGTATTTATTTTTCTAGGTATATATTCTAGAAAAAAGTCAAAATACTATAGGTACTCAACCAAACTTCACTCCCTCAAATTCAGATCACACTATCTAAATATATACATGAGTCTTTTTTGGTCCATGTACATCACAATATTCTATCCCAGTAAATAGTGCCTCCAACATTGAAAATCATGAACAACTGCTGTTAACTTTACATCAAGCATTGGGTAATTCCTCTCATGTGACGTTAGATGTTGAGACCTGCATGCCACAACTCTACCCCCTGTATCATAACTACTCTAATCTCATTACCTAACACGTCATAATACATATTATAGCTCCTTACCAACTTTGGAAGAAGAAAAACCGATGAAAAAGTCAATCTCTCTTTCATATCCTAAAAGGCAGTCTTGAAGGTATTTGACTATACAAACATCACACCATTCTTAGTCAATCCCATCAATGACATGGTTATATGTGACACTTCAAGTATGAAATTATTGTATTATCCAGCTATCCCCAAGAAACTCGGGATGTCAAACACGTTCTAGGGATGCTCTTTGGAAACTATAGCTCTCACCAACTCTAACACAATGGAAACTTCTATCTCTGAGATAATATAGACCATGAAGTGAATCTTATCCATCAAAAGTGGAACTTTCGATCTTAAAATATAACTAATTCTCTCTCATTGTATCCAACAAGATCTCAATATGTTTGTAATGTTAATGTGCATTTTGAAATACACCAAGACATCATCTATGAAGACCGCCAAAAGTGAATCGAGATAAGGATGGAAAACTCAGTTCAGCAGTGCCATACAAGATTTTGTGCATTCATGAGATATATAAACATAACTCAATACATATATACACTATACCTAATTTAAAAAAAATTTATTAGGTATGTATGCAGGTCGAACATGACCTTCTAGAAACCTAATCTCAGATCAATTTTCGAGAAAACCTGATCTCCTCAGAGCTGATCAGAAAGTTAATCTATCTACAGAAAGGGATATCAGTTCTTTTTTATCAGCTGGATAAATTTTTGGTAATCCACACACATCTTGAGGGTACCATATGCCTTTTTCGAAAAAATGACTTGAAACCCCATTGGATAAGTATTGGGTCATAAAAACTCCCTTTGCCTCTAAGTCCTCTAGCTACCTCATAAGCAATTATAACTCTATAGTAGATTATCTGGTAAGGAGTAATGGATACTGATGCAGCTATAGGAACTAGATAAATAGAGAACTCCACCTCTCTATTGGGAAGTAAACTAGATATTTTTTCTAGGAAAAATTCCCTGAAATGATGAACCACTTGATGGAAATATTCCAGACTTGATCCGTAATTATCTAGATACAAACAAGAAATATTGGATGTCTCCTCACCTTGCCCATGATTGTTTGGTCCAACACGACTCATGTAGACATTACATTCACCCTTATGAATAAAAAATCGTCCCTCTAGTGATGTTAAAGTCACCCTCTGTCTAGATAAATCAGCATAGGCTAGATAAGAAACTAGTCAATCCATTCTAAGTATGATTTCAAACCTAGTCATCTCGAGGAAAAAAAGATACTCTAATAAGTTACACCCACCAATCATAAGGGGAACTCTCTTTATTAGCGTACACCCTTATTTATAATCCTGAATGGTGTATCCATGGTCATAACACTATCAGAAAATTGAAAAATGATCCCAAGGCTCTCTAGTATAGGTACAAATATTAATCTATAAGATGAACTTGTATTGAAAATATAAGATTCTAAAATAGAGGCTACTAAGATAGTACATATATTCATAGATGGACTGACACTATTCTCTTCAGTTTTAGGTTATGAATAATATATTTGGCCTCAAATGCAGAATTGTGAAGAAACCTCTCTATATGAAGTGGACCCACTCTACTATCTAGGTAGAATGGGGCATGGATTCTGGATCCATGACAACCCCCTTTCCCTGAATGACTGGTACTTTCCCATATCTCATCCTGATGCGGAGCTATGAAGCTCGTTCATAAACCTAGATTTCGAGCTAACCCCCTTCCACTAACTACTAGAGAGGAGGACCTTCGAAAACATTATATTTGAAACATCCATCCACAATTTCGGAACTCAACTAGGTCTTAATCACACTAATTCCTTATGTGTCCCTATATTCCACATTGATGAAAAAATAGAACTACTGGAACTCATAGACAAGATGGTATTCATCCCACAGGAATCCTGAAAATATTTCTTCCAACCACTGGAAGCTAAACCATTGAGTATAGAGACTATATAGCTCTACTCTATGTCCACAGTTTCTCTTAGTTTCTAATCTGTAACAAGTTTCTGATTCACTTTCCCATTAAAATTCATCAACCTAAACATGTTTACTTGATATCTAACAACATTCCTGAGTCCTTTACCAAAGTTTCTTACCCCTAATAGATCATTAGAAAGATAAAGTTGAACAAAATATTTCACCACTAAAAATCTTTCCAAATGCTCCATAATAGTCATTGCACCCTTCTACAGATGTATAAACTCACGATCCTTTTCAACAGTTATGGTCTCAGGGAAAATGTAATCATAAAATCTGTTTTTAAAATCATATAAATCCATTTTTCATAACCTATCATCTTTGTTAATAACATCCCACCAGCGCTTTGCTGCTCCCTGTAGCATATAAGTCGTGATTTTCACTCTCCTATCAGGAGGTGTCTCCATATTCATGATGATCGAAAATGTAGTCTCAAGCTATATCTTTGTATCATGTGGACCAGTATCCCATGAAAATTTGGGAGGATGTTACCGCTTGAATACACACATAAGATCTACCATAGATGAGAAGAGCTAAAATTATCCCTAAAAAGTGTGCGTATATCAAAAAAACCCTAATAAAACTATGCCTTAACACATGTGTCGAGTAACACCATTTTCACCTTAGCTAGAACTATAGGAGGATCTATTGGTATCACATGGCCTACCACCTATGGAGCATGTTCATCACCACCCTCCTAGCATATAACTAGAGTAAATCATGGTGGCATGCCTCTACAATTCCAAACACACAGCTCAGTAAACATCAATAACAAGAATATCATATTTTATATTGCAGAATAGGTCAAAACCTTCTTATAAATAGTCACACCCCTATGCCTTCTCCTAAATCCCGGACTAGGTAAAAATCAAAAGTCATAAACATCTATAGATACACTGCCTACTACCCACTCTAAATCCAAGTCAAGGTCATCTTTTCTATTTCACAAATTAAATTTTCATTTTATTTTACATTTATTTCACAATTCTCTTTTAATGGTTGAGCCAAATAGATCAAAAATTCCAATCCATAAGGGTCTATACACTACGTGAACTGAAATATGGCATCCAATTAATATATACTATAACACGTTTCAGTCCATATGACAAATTTTACATGGATCAACTTGCCATAATTTTCTTCTTAGGGTTCCTTCTATAACATAGTCAAGAAAACTCAACTTATTTTATGAAAGGAACTCTATGTACCAACTATGTTTCTCAATTCCCTATAAGAACTCTAGCAGGATAACAAATATATCACACAATGAACACATCACAAATTCATATAATCAAGTAATGCATCATATATCACCTGACATAATTCATGGAATGTGAATCCTATAAAGTTCATAAAATGATGCATGATATTGATACCCTCATCTCATTAGGAAATGGTAAAAAATTTCATAAATCATATCAATAATAATAACACAACTCAAGTTCATCACCCAATGGTGGAATACATTCAACTATAAACAATTTCCATTCATGAGAATTTGGATTTTATCTATACATGGGTTAGCCACACCCAAGAATGGCTCATTACAAAATTCTAACACCTTCCAAATATTCTTTCTATTATAAAAAATAGAAAGAAAGAAAAGAAAAAACCTTATGATACAAATTTTTAACGTTTAGATTGGGATTCCACTAAATAGTACCCCAATATATTAGGTCACATGGCCTCAAGTGAGCCTCCACATACACTAGAGGTTTCCGAGTGGAATAGAGGGACTAGGGTGTGTACGTTGGGATACTATTCACTCATGTTAGAGTGTATCATAGCGATAGTAAACATATCTGTAAATAGTGGGAGTAGTAAATCAACTGGACATTAGATAAACATCAAGGACAAGAATATATAAACAATTATAGATGTAATCTCATATACAAAATTATGTGTCATGTCATGTCTCTACAATCCTAGAAAATAGGTATACAAGAATCTAGTATAATACATGTATCAAAATACAAAAAATACCAAAAATTATTTTCCCTGCTAGTATCATGATTTTATCTCGATCCTATTCTCTCTTTCTCTTAAGCAGAACACAATCAAGCAACATATTAATGGAGCTTTCCCAGATCAGTACATGCATCCATGAAGTCTGTTTGGTTACCTAATGGAATTCTGAACAAGGTGTGAGATAACACCTAGTAGGCCACCACCAACAGTGTCTATAACAAATCCTAGTTGTGCAATATATGATAAAGTAGAGTGCAATGTATATCACAGGTGTAACAAAAATATAAGCAAAATTCCCAAGGAAAATGTGGAATATGTAAAGTAAAACTTTAAGCCAAACAATGATCCCTATAAACAACATTCAAGACCCCATAACAATGGTAGTATTAAAATAGAAAAAAACAAGTTCCACTATCTAGTTTACACACTGGAGTCAATTACCCATACCAGGGCTATCTGTAAACCAAGAAAAACAAACACCATGACCACATTGTACTACGACGTATAAAACCACTACCACATCCATGTTGTATAATATAGTATATAAAATTCATCACATGATTAGCCTATAATCAAGTCATCCACAATTGCCTCATCGTGTAATCACAAGTGTCAGATGATGAAGGCATGGATCTAAAGTATAGAAGACAGTGGAATCCTCATCGAGTACCATGAGAATCTTGATGGAATCTCAGTAAAGACTTGGGTGCGGTCCAAGGATCATTTTAACACAACACATTCACCATGAGACCAAGAAATCTAGATCTAAGGGGTATTAAGGCCCATGGAATCCTACCGAATGAAGACCCAAGGAGAAAACAATTCCAAGTCATCCACTACCATAAAAAGGATCCATGTGAGAAACATCCATGGAATCTAATGGAATCAAGATCCAAGGTATACCAACCAAAGAATCCATTTCCATCTCATCTCATCATCTGATTTCAACCATTATTTCACATTCAATTACATTACATGAGTTGTTTAGCCTCATAAAAATATTTCCATTTAAACAACGAACACAATCACATCATGTATCACATGGAAAAGGAGGAAACCCTTTTACTAACCATTTAATTAAATTATCATTAATTTATAAGGTCTTCCTCTAATGAATAAATATCACAATAACCTCATAGGTGGAATGAAAAGGTTAATATAGAAAGGTACACCCCATGGATGGCCTAGGTTGGGGAAAACCTCTAACAATCTCAATGTTACTTGTTGGAGTCCCTAACATGTTCTAATTTTTTCAATTCAACCATTTAATTAATTTTAGGGGCACCACTAGAATTCCCAATGTTCGTCATAATAGAATAATTATTATAAAACACCAAACCCTGGTGGCAAGTCATATGCCACCTCTCATAGGTTTTTAGTAGAGAACTCTTCTTGTATAGAGCTCTGATTCGGTCTATATCAAGAGATAGATGATGAATAGACAAAAAGACTGAAAATAAGGCATATTATATTATACCTAAATAGTGAAACAGATACCAAGGAATATAAATAATGTAATAGGATGAATAGATATCTTACAAGAATGGATCCAATAAGATTGATGGTGTAAAAAAAGGAGTCTGGATCGTGAAACGACACCAATGGCTTGGTCTAGGCTTCCTTAGGTGTTTTTGCATGAGAGAGAAGGTAAATGGTGAGGTTTTATAAAAATAAGAATCTCTGCCTCGTATTTCTAAAAACTAAACAATTTCATTTACATGGAGTGTATATGATTTAAAGTTTGTGTAAATGTTAGGGTCTTCCTCCTTGGTAAAAAACCTTTACACATCATGAAAAGTTTTGTCTGTACTATTACATATCACGTAATTGATACATGTAGTGTATCCCTATTCAATGGTTTGTAATTGTCCTATAACTGGCCTACAACCCTCCTGTCTATTCATTTCCAAAAATAAACCAACTGACCCATTTCCCGGCATGGGGTCTAATCCAAAAGATAACGTAAAAAAGATTTTAAATGGAAAAAAATTTGTACCTCATAGAAAACCCTAAGATCTTACATCGATAGACTAATTATTGAGTTATTCTGTATTGATTTTTTGGTATACCTCATGGCCTTGGGTGTGATCTTCATCTATGTATCGTTTTTTTTTAGAATTACATCATGTGATTTTTATGGCAAGATGTGATGATCATGACCTCTCGAATGGATGTCATCAGTTTTATTTGACACGTGGAGTGTTTTCTCCCAAAATGAGTGATATTTGGAACCTTCTAGTAGGAATCCTTAGATGGTAGTGTAGTTGTGAACATACTCGATAATGTGTGTTTGTTACAATTATATTTGATTGTTCTTTATGTATGATATTTTCATATAACTTTGATGGTCTGATTTTTATTCTTGAAGCTATATGATTAGTTATTTTGGGGTGTCCTTCTGGGTATTGTTATACTCACCCATGCATGGTATTTTCCCAAACATATTGTGTCTTATGTAGATGACTAAACTTTTGATGGAGTGCTAGAGGGAATATAACTAGACATAGCTTAGTGAGTGAAATAGACCAAGGTGTGTTCCATTAGTTTCATTAATAGCAGTCCTCTCCCACAATAAAGTTTGTAATTTTGTTTCAGTTTCTTCGTGGTGGGATTTTATTTTTTTCCTTTTTCCATTCAGTACTTGTTTTCATACTCTGATGGTGGGATTTTAGATCTATGCATGCATGGTTATCAATTATTTTACATTTCATCATTCTATAAACTTGGATATGTGTTCATGTGTATAGATACTTTAGGCTAAGGCCTCCCAAGTGTATGATATACCTAATCAGTGTTGGTCGTCATCCACTGGCCTATTAGTGGTGGGATTACGGGTTTCAAGGGATGGGCCCCATTGGAATGGGTCGTGACAATTTAACGGAAAATAGGAGGATAAAAATGGTTATGTTATTGTAAAGGAGGAGGCACTATAGTTTCTTTTAAAATTTTTGATCAAGGGGGTGACATGAAGAGGCGGTAACTAAAACTAAATCTTGGTGAAGTGATCATGTGATGATTTTCTTGTGGATAAAAAATAAAATTTGGTATATTAAATCACTATTGGATTTCAGGGAGAGATTGAAGATCCCTTGATGATTTGATAAATTGATGAGTGTTGATATTGTATAACCCACTCATGATTTGATAAAAGGGGAGTTTTGAGTAGATCTCAATTGAGACATGGTAAATATAGAATTGATTTTACACTAAGAGTTTGAGTACTCTCACAAATACCATTATATGATACAGTTTGGTGTTTAAATAAAATTTACAATAGATCCAAGTTATGATTTTTTTATTGAGAAAATTTAATCAAGGTTTATGGAAGTGTTTTTGTCTTAAATTTATTAACAACACGCTCATAGATGATTTGAAGGCTCTTTGGAGTTGAGTAGAGCATGGGGGAATTATGTAATTCTATGATAAATCACATTATGATATTAAGGGTCTTGTTGTACTATTATAAGGATGGTACAGAAGAAGAATTTTACTCTTATACAAGATCCTCATGTTATAATATAATCTATTATTCCATGAAGGAGATAATACAAAGGATTAGTTTCTTTTTATGTATAAGAGTAACATTGTAGTAGAAGGAGTTGCACCATGATGAATATTTTAAGTATATTTTTGGTGGATGATTCTACCATGATTTGGAGACTATGATATTTTAGAGTTGAACTAGCCTGGGAGATAGATAAATCCACAATGTAGTCTACTGAGTCATAGCACAAAAGTAAAGACCATGTCGCAGTAATCCTTGCCATGATAATTTGGTTCTATACTAGTTTTTGTATTTTTAGAGAAACTACAATCTGAAGCAGTAGTCAAACTATAATTCTATGATCAAAACTAGTTTCATTGCTTTATATTTCTAGATAATTTAGATTCATAACATTTTAATCCACCTGAACACATCACAAATATATTCAAAGAAGATATGAGATCTTTGGGTTTCACTTTTTATATATTTTGAATATTGTGGTATCCCCATTGTAAAGGGAGTCATAACATAATGCATGAGAGGTTAATAAATAGAATGTATCTCACTTGTATGATAGTTTGATGAAAAAAAAGTTAAATCTTTGTGATAATCAATCAACCATTATATGAGTATTTTTGTTGGGACTAAGAAGAAAAACAAGGATACACACAATGTAACATCCTAATCTTGCTCACTCTAAATAGTAACTCGACCAATGGGGCCAAATGACCTCATAAGTTCCTCCCCATATGCCAATGGATTATAACTAGCACTGGGGATCCATGATTTTACTGTGGGGATACTATACAACTTGTATCAGAGTGTTCAATAATAGGAACAAAACAATATATCACCCCCAACTATCAAATAAATCAAAAAACTAAAGTAAATAATATAAACATTACTTATACTAATTAAAATTAAGTAAAGGATGGAACAATTGTGCAAAACATACAACTAACCACCCACTAGATCAATCACATATAAAAAACTAACAAATGAAAAAATATAAGGATCTACTAAAACTTTGTGTCATACCCCATGTATATCAATCACTTATTTATCATGTAAAAAATTTAAAATTATCTATATGTATTCGAGGTTCTTCATTAATGGAGATATCCATATGTATTTGAGGTTCTCTATCGATGGTATCCTCTCATATACTACATAGGGATTCTTTTAATCATCGTTATGATGATACTGGTTTTTAAGCCACTAAGTGGGGAACTTTGGAATTTATTGTCATCTAGGGAGATGAAGGTTTGGTTTGATCTTGGAATCCTGCTGATAAAATGGGATACCTACGTATCCTTGTGAAAGGAATCAGAACCCTCATAGTTCGGTGCCACTAAATGGGACATATCATACCTTTTAAGGTCGTGTGATAAGGACCTAGCCATACATTTTAATGTCATGTGGTATGGACATCTAAGTGGAAGGTGCTTTAGTCAAAACATAGTGTGGGACTTATACAGAACCAGCCCAAGGAACATGGAAAGGATATGGCTTTCCAACTAGGATTAGACCCTATTGGTAATATAGCCCAAGGGTAACAAGGTTGATTTAAGGTATTGGGTTTGAACCTCAAAGAGGTTTCCTACGTATCCCATATAGATGGGAATCACAGCCCACGTAGTTCAATAAGTCTCATAGGAGAGTATAGTCTTTTGAGAGAAATGAGTTTGGGATTACTTCCTAAAAAATATTCCTTGGTGATTTGAGGGTTTAATTTGGGGCTTATTCCAATAGAGGATGCACAAATTATGGGAATTAGGGTTGGATTCCTGAAGAGGACATCCAATGATCTCAGTCCCTAAGAAGGCTTCCTACATATCTCAATTATGGTGGGAATTAGAGTTCTCATACTTTATGAAATTGTGCAAATGTTGTGACCATGAAAAATATCTTATCCCATGTGAGTTATGCTTAGTGTGAGAAACAAGAGAATGTCAAAGATTCAACAAAAGAATCCACACTTTTCCTCTTCCATTGATGGAAGGGGGCAGACCTATGGTAGAGAGAGTGGACAAGGATTGAGTTGACCTGAGAAGAGGGTGAGGTTATGAGACCTCCCTCTATTCCCTTTACATTAGACAAGGGTCCACTTAAAGGAAGAAGGGATGAAGGTTTGGGGCTTACACCAGGATCGCTTCCCATGGTGACAATGCCCAATGGGAGAGGGAAAGGGTAACCAAAGTCCTTGTACCCATCTCCCATATGATCTTTGGCACCGAAGAACAAAGGAGGAGTAATCATGCTATCTCCTGCAAGAACATTTAGGGGCTTATTCTAGGATGGTTTCCCTAAAATTAATCCTATTAGGTGGGTAGACTTATCCTATGCTTGTGTGGAAAATCAAGTGTGAACCGTACCTTTCCTACCAGAGACCTGAGGTTTTGGGTCATCTCTTTGAGAAGGGAGAGGCCATGACCTAAACCATCCTCGAAACCAGGAACCTCCCAACATTATTCTTGGGAGAAAGATTCATGTGACTGTGGATAAAAAAACCCACAGATATTCCATGAATCGTAACCCCATTGTGAAACAAATGTAGGAAACCTAGGACTATGGAAATAATAACCAAAATAGGAGATATGATGATGTGCCTTTCCCAAAGGTTTGACAAGTCATGAGGTTTTGGTGGAGGTCTCAACAGAATCATTTCCAGACAAGAGAGAAAAAAAAGAACCATTTCCATGAATGGCTTTAATGAAGGCTCGATGGCTTATAAACTGAAGAGAGTAAGTAAATCAAAAAGGGGAACTCAAATAGATAAGGTTGCGCAAGTATGGGCATGAAATTAGACTTGAGTGACTAGATATTCACTTATGTGATGAACAACATATATGGTAATACTTGGGAGAGACTTGGCTCAAGACTTTAAGAGTAGTCACAAGTAATCCCAGAACTGGGTATCTCAAGTTCCTATGAAATGAATAGGTGGCGTGCACGTTTTTCAGATTTATGGAGGTTGGGAGCTATAGGCATGCAAGTGTTATGGTTTTCAAACACTGAAATACTTAAGTACAATGATCCTCATTTAAATCCTCCTCTCAAGGTGTTGAATAACTAACATAAAAGTTGAGGACGACTTGGGTGAAGCACTAGGGTGACCAGAGCAGAAATTTAACTTTGAGGAAATTCATATGTCCAAATAAAGGCCCCAAGGGACTATTCATAGGAAAATATGGGACCTTGGTCGAAATTAATTTGGGCTCGCAAGTAGGTTACACAACATTTTGGGTCGTGTAAGTAGGTTGTGCGTCGACGCTCTTTTGTTCTGACTATGGTGACCCTAAACTCATGCCTTTGTAAATCTTGACTTTCTTCATGTATTTTACCATTTTCTTTCTAAAGTGATTCCCTTTGTGATTTTTTGGAATCTTTGATAGAATGGAGTTTCAACAAAAGACCCCCTCAGAATTGGATCTAAAATCAAAAGAGGATCCTATACTATGGTAAAGTAATGAAGGAGAAAGAAAAGAGTATTGGGGCGTGCAAGTGTTATGCGCGTTGAGCAACTGGTCATGCAAGTTTGAAACATGCAGTTATCTGGCACGCAGGATGACATGCATCACCTATATATAATGGATTCACGACTGTGAAAATCCTTAAGAATTATGTTACCATTATTTTGACAAACCGATTATGGGGGTTGTATTATGCAGGGCCAACTAGGGCATATGTTGCATAGCCAAATTGTGGTATCTATTCGTTGATAGTCCTATTATATAGGCTACTTATGCAAGGCCACCTAAGGGAATGTACTGAATATTCAAGCAAAAGATCTCTTTAGGAATTTAACATTTTACTACTGATATATAGGGAAAAATATAATTTGGGTGACTCAAGACCACAGTGGGTGGTTTTTCCAAGGAAAGGAATTTTTAGAATGAAAGGGGTATCTTATACCAAAATTTTTCATGAATAGAAAAACCATTTCTATATAGAATTGGTTTGTGAGTAATGGTTAAAATTTATTAGAAAGGGACATTGAACAATGCAGTTTTAAGTCACGCAGTGAGGACATTGTACTGTGCAGTTTTAAGTCATGCAGTGAGGACATTGTGTGACTTTAATTTAAGGTCTCTAACTCTAACCAAAGGCATTAAACTCTCCCAATTTCTTAATAATTTTTTTGGAAACATGCTATAGTATTCAGGTATAAAAGGTAAAATGGTAAACTATGATTTCAGAATTTCTAAATCTGAAGAATGATATGGAAAAAAGAGATGAAGGAATTAGAGGAAATCTTTTTTCCAAAAATGAAGTTACCATTATTTGACAAACCTATTATGGGGATTGTGTTATGCAGGGACAACTGGGGCATATACTGCATGTCCAAAGAGTAGAAACTTTTTACTAATAGACCTATTATGTAGGTAACATATGAAAGGCCACCTAAGGGCACGTGTTGCATAGTCAGGCCAAAGAGTTCTCAAAAATCTGACATCCTACTACTAAAAGCCGAAGAAAGTTTATGGAGATTCAGATTTTCTGAAGCACAGATTTTGGTTTAGGGAGAAAGGTTCCTGAATTTGGAAAGGGTATTTCCAACCAATATTTCCAAATAATTGGAGGAATAGTACTTCTATGAATGTATGAACCAGATGTATGAGGTGTGGGGTCTATAATTTTAGGTTATACAACTAAGACCATAAATGGAAACAGTATGTGATTTGTGGACAAGTGGATCCAAGATTATTTCATATTGCATTGAATGCATGGAGAGAAAAATGTGTAAACCATAGTCTTGAAGACTTTTAGATCAAGAGAAAGATAATGGGGAAAATATACTTGAATGACTATTTTAAAGCATATTCTTGTATATTTCCAACAAAGTTTGAATGGGACAAAGACACTATAATCAAGAATTAAATTAGCATTATTTGAAAAACCTGTTATGGGGATTGTATTATGTAGTTCCAACTAGGGAATATGCTACATAGCCAAATAGTGGCATCTTCTAACTAACATGCCCATTATGTAGGCAACTTGTGCAAGGCCACCTACGGGCATGTGATGCATAGTTAGGCAAAAGAGTTTTTATATATTATAAACTATGTCACCAGAAACTGTAAGAAAGATTAGGTATATCTTTAAATATTTAGGATTAAGAGTTTGAAATATGGAAGGAGGTTTTTCTCAATGCACATGAGAAATATTTGAATCGATATTGGACATGAGTTTGATGTCCTTTACATAGATCTAACTCATATGTAAAATAGAGAATTTATTTGCTTCTTTTGAATTAATATTATGATGTGCAGTTTTAAGTCATGTAGTGAGGACATTTTCAACCCCAAAAAAAATTGGATCACCTCATTTATATAAAAAATCCTTTTAACCAATTCCTAAGACCACTTGAGCTATGCTTGGTGTGAGAAATAAAGAGTAGTAAGGGTTTCTTCTATAATACAAAGGTGACATAGGTGAAGAATGGGGGTGTTAGATTTCCATGCAGTTTAACATCCTACGGTAAGGACGAAGATGAAACGATGTGAAAACAAAGACAGATTGTAACTAGATTAAGAGATAAATCCCAAGTGTTATTATGTGTCTTGTTGGGCCAAGAATCAAGTCATACATTGTTCGTAAAACATTCCCTATGCGGGTTTGATTATTATATAAGGAATAAGGGATTTTTTTATCATGGATGGGCTCAAAATTGGAGATATATGCATCTCTATGTATCTCAAATAGATGAGAATCAAGCCGTGCATAGTTCATTAAACAATCATTCCTCACGCAAATCGAGTTTGACATGAATAATGGAGGATTTTGACACGTTATGAGATAACGGTATATCTTAAGACATAAAATGGTATAAGGACAAAATCATATATCTTAAGGAAACACACTTTATCGATCTGATTCATATACACAAAGAGAAAAAATAATAATAAGATTTTGTGATTACGGCTGGGCCCAAAATTGGAGATTTAGGCGTCTCTACATATCTCATTGAAAATGAGCATCCATCCATATGTAATTCTTGACTCAAGGTCCCTATGCAGATCTGACTCAGGCATAAGGAATAGAGGGACTCATGTGCCACTAAGAAGTTATGATGATGTCAATTATGTTTTCTTATGGAATCTTCTAACATAAAATAGAGAAAAATTTAGTCATACTATTTAATGTCCCGCAATAAGGAAAAATGATGTCATGTAGTTTAACGTCATCCAACAAGGATGACGATGCTATGCATTTTAACATCATGCAGCATGGATGCTTATGGTTTTTATTCAGTTTAATGTCTTGCAACTATGATGATGTACTATGCAGATTTCATTCTTACTGAGAGGACATGAGGGATGTGCAGTTTTTAGTCTTGCTGTAAGGACATGTGGGTTGTGCAGTTTTTAGTCTTGTAGTGAGGACATGGGGGCTGTGCAGTTTTTAGTCTTTCAGTAAGGACATTATACTTTGTATTTTTAATTCTTGCAGTGAGGATGATATGTACAACTACACAAAGTATTTTTTTTAAGAATCTCGCATTGGTAGGATTTGTAATAAGCTCTGCATCCATTGAGATTAAGGAATAAGCTCCATTCGAATAGAGCTTATGTATGGAATAAGTTCCTTCCCACATTGTATCAAGATTTAGAGTTTTCTTCGCTTGTATCATTAGATTCCTAAGGACCAATACCAATTCTCCTTAAAGAAATGGACAGAGGTGAACTTTCTTGTTAAAAGATCATGCTATTCTGTTCTGATAGACTTATAAATGATGCTATGTATGCAATATTTTCTCATATAATCATTACAGCTCATTGAACCATTTTCAAGATCTCTCATCTGTAGAAAATTGATCCCAGATTTCAACTCTAAGTGAAGGCAATTTCATTTCAATTGGCAAAACTGCTTCGGTTCCATATACCAATGAATAAGGAGTTTCTTGGGTGGCAGAATCAGTAGTTGTCTGATAAGCCCAGAAAGCATTCCAAATTTTATCAAGCCCTGATTTCTTATCTTTATCCACCATATTATGAAGCATATTTGATAGGGTCTTTTTGAAGGCCTCTATCTACCCATTGGTCGCCGCATGATAGTGAGATGAATGGTTAGATTTGATATTATGCTCCTGATATAACTTCTTTACCTCAATCTCACAAAAATTGGTGCCATTTTCCTTCAATATAGTATGAGGGACACCAAATATAGTGATGATGTTAGTTTTGAAAAAACTAACAATGCTTTTGGATCTTACTTCTTTGAGAGGTATTTCATCGGCCCATTTAGAAACGAAGTCTATAGTAGTAAGGATATAATTGAACTTATTAGCTGTAGCTAGAGGATAAGGCCCAACTACATCCATTCCCCATGTGGCAAACGGACAGGATTATTTAGTTTTATGTAGAAAATCTGGGGGTTGATGAATGAAGTGGGCTTGCACATGGCAGGGATGATATTTCTATGTGAAATATATGCAATCATGTGTCATTGAGGACCAAAAGTATCCAAGACTATGGATCTAATCAGAGAGTATGTGCTGAGACTAGTGAGCACCACAAGCTCCTGAATGTACATATTTCATGACAGCTATGGTCTCTTCTCCATAAATACATCTAAAGAGAATTCCATCAAAGCCTCGCTTTTATAGGATATTTTGGTGTTCTGCACTATCATAAAGAGTAAAATTGGTTGCTCATTGTGGGATCTATTCTTTTTCATCACTATTTGGGGGAATTACTCCATTGTGAATATATTCTATGATGAATGTTCTCCATCCCATGATATGTCTATATACCTCAGAAATAGAGATTATTTCATTAATTTCCCCCATTCTTGTTTGAACAAAAGGTGAGACCACGCGTCGATGGGCTATGCTAATGATTGTCTCATCCCAATTTGAATATTCCAAGGCTCTAGCTACATTAGCCATTTTATCTGCTTGGGAATTTTGTGATCACGGGACATAAGACAATGTTAGCTCTAAGGGAAATTTATCCATTAACCCTCTAACATAATCCCATAAAGGGATTAACTCTTCTTTTTTGATAGAATATTCTCCATTTATTTGCTTGATTACCAATTCTAAATCAAATTTTACCTTCAAGTGATTCATTTTCACCTAAAGTACCAATTCAAAACCTGCAATGAGTACTTGATACTCTGCCTTATTGTTGGTTCCACCTTCCGATAATAGGAAGGAAAAAGGAAATGCTTTCTTTTCTAGGGAGATAAGGACAATTCCTAACCCAAATTTTTTGAGTTTAGGGTTTTCCATTCTCTTCCCAGTTGGACTTCTAGAATCACCATCAAAGTAAATTTCCCATGTTTGGGAATTATCCTAAATAGAGAAGACCTCTTCATCAGGAAGTTTAGTATTTAATGATGTATCTGCTGCAGATGGATGCTCAGCAAGGAAGTTGGCCAGAGCTTGGCCTTTTATTTCCTTTTGAGGAAAAAATTGGATATCAAACTATTTCAAAATAACTTCCCACCATACTAGATTCCCTATAAGTATAGGAAAACTGATGATAAATTTGAGTGAGTTATTGCGAGATACCAATTAGACCTCATGAGGTTGCAGGTAGTGCCTCAATTTCTGAACTGCAACAATTAATGCTAGGTAGTACTTTTCAATACTTGAATATCGAGTTTCTACATCAAGCATAGTTCTATTGAGATAGTAAAGGTTGTTTTCATTCCCAGCATCGTTCTTTTAAGCAAGGAAGACACCAAGTGATCGCTCTAAAGCTATCAGATAAAGAATAAGTGGACTTCCTTCAATAGGTGGCATTAATACTGTTGGACACAATAGATATTTCTTGAGGGTATCAAGTGATTTTTAAGAGTCTTCATTACATTGGTTGGTGACTCCCTTCATCATTAATATGGTGAAGGGTAAACACTTTCTTTCCAAATTAGTGATAAAGCGCTGAATATAGGCCAAGTGTCCTTGGATTCCTCTTAATTCATTCAAATTTTGAGGAGGTGACATACCAAGGATTGATTTTTTTTTCTCAGGATCAACTTTGATACCATGATGTCATACAAAAAAGCCAAGAAACTTTCCTAAGGTTACCCTGAAAGCACATTTCAAGGGGTTCATCTTCAAACTGTGTTGCCGAAGTTTATGGAATATGGTCTCCAAATCATCCAAGTGATTGGAACGTTTCCTGGATTTGACCACAAAATCATCCACATAACATTCAACAAGTTTTCCTAAAAAGGGTTTGAAGATGTGGTGCATGGCACGTTGGTATGTTGTGCCCACATTATTTAAACCAAAGTGCATTACCCGATAGCCAAACATGCCTTTTGGGGCTCTTAAGGCCGTAGATTCTTCATCCTCTAGGGCCATACAGATTTTATTATACCCATATTAGCCATCCATTAATGAAATAGCTTCATATCCAGCCATTGCATCAATTAAAAGCTCTATAATTGGAACTGGAAAAATAATCTTTAGGAAAATGCCGGTTAAGATGTCTAAAATCAATGAAAACTCTAGTTTGATCATTCTTCTTTTTCATTGGGACACTGTTGGCAAGCCATTTGAGATATTGAACTTCCCTTACAAAGTTGACCTTTATAAGCTTATCAACTTCATATTTAATGTTTGAGGTATGAGATGGGTGTGTTTTTCTTGTTTCTTGCCTGAATCCATGATATTCTTCTCGAAAACCCAAATAAAGGGTGGCTACATCAGGATTAAATCTTGGAATTTATGTATATTTACATGAAAATATATCTCGATATTGCATTATAAATAAAGTATACACCTCTTTCTCTTTAGAGGTCATGGACACACGAATTATAGTGGGGCATGGATCTTCTTCTATACCCAGAATTATTTCTCTAAGCTCATCCATGGTGGTAGAGGCACCTTCCTCAAATAATGGAGGAGCATACCCAAGATCTTCCTCTTATTCTTCATTATGTGTTACCTCTGATATTCCCACTTGCATTGTAGATGATGAGGCAAAACTCCTAGAGTTAGAGTGGGAGTTAGTATTTGAACATACTGAAGAAGAGTCCACCATTTATGACCCTACTACGATGAAGAGTCTTCATGTGGTAATAAAAAGGAGATGATAGATTGATAATCAATAATTTTGTCTTCCTCTAGAATTGCTACAATGTATTCTACTCTGATTGAAGAAGTAGAGGCTTTTTGTAGTTCAATAGATGAAATGAAAACATATCCATTTAGGCTTCCATCACTACTTGGTGAATCACTAATCTCTCCCATATTTTCAAGCTTAGTTGCCACAATTGACATTATGGAAGTTATTATACGAGTGCATGGATTTGGTTTTACCCTTCCAATTTGATTGATGGGTAGCACATAATCTGTACTCAAATGTATGAATGGATTTGCTGGGATCTGTTCTAGTCCATTTGAAGCATTAACTCTTTTTATTTATTTGTCATGGACTTCGTTCCTTTTTTGTGATAAAAATCTACCTCAATGTATTGAAAATTACATGTTTTGAATGGAGCCTTGTCACCATGAAATGTCCTGATTTGACCATTGAAATAGTAATTTAAGACATTAGTGGTATGATGAAGTTATGGATGCAAGTTGATGAAGCCAAGGCCTTCCCAGCAGAATACTGAAGGTTGTGTCCTAATGAACAACCATGAAATCTGAATTAGAAACAAGATCTCTAAACTGAGTTCTGAGTGTAATCTCTCCCAGAGGTTCTTTCTCATTCTTATCATAATCTTGAAACATTAAAGTGGAAGGAGATATGTCTGATTCAGTCAAGCCTAATCGAAGAAGTGTACGAATGAGAATTAGGTTGACTCCAGAGCCATTATCAATGAAGGCTCATCGGATGTATACATCATTGAATTTTCTAGAAAAATACAAGGTTCTAATATGTCCATGTAAAAAATCATCATCAAATTCATCTATAAAATATATTACTGCATGATAGTCTACAGGATCATTCTCTATACGGTAAACCATAGCAGTAGAAACTTTGGATTAAAACTCTTAAGGACTTGATAAATCCTCAATAAGTGCCTCTTGAAGATATTTTGATAGATTAAAAGCATCCAGAATTGATTACTTGTCCAGTACTTTGGATAATCGTTTCAAGAAATCATACTTTTGGTCCAAAGGTCTGCATTTTCTAGCATGAAAATTCAGTTTTGAAGGTCTTTTAGAAGTTGAGGATTTTGATATAGACGTAATCTGTGTCAGAGCAGAAGCTGAAAATACTCCTGGATTTGGTAAATTAGACTGTCTAGATCTATTCACTTTTTTAGAGGAAGATGGTGTGACTTCTAATCGGTCTTCCAAGATAATCGTGTCAGAAGTGAACCTATCTTGCATGGAAGAAACTCCTTGATCTTATTGAGCCTGCAGAAGGGATCTTCCATGAGTTTCTTTCGCATATATGGTTCAACCCAGGGTAGAGTTAAAATGGTGGTTTCTAGAATTCCCATGTCTTCCCATGTATCCTCAACCCTAGCCTATTCTTTTGGTTCCCCAATTAGGTATAAGGAATTCCATATCATTATAATCAGAATCACCATTGGCATAAGGATTCGTTAAATATATAAGGTTGACATAACAAAAAATAAATTCTTCATCTAATAGAGATTTTTCCTGACAGGTTAATTCTGATTGTGCAATTTGGCAGGGCGGTTCACGTGATTTTGAAACAGATGGCATGGAATCTTCTAGGTTCAAGGACAACTTTGGCCTTAACATGAGCTCATCTTCTTCTGACTGCTCTTTGTCCTTATAATAACTTATCTTATTTGAGGCATTCCCTTTTGATGAAGGTGGTTTTACTATAATGGAAGTGGAGGAAGACAGAATTGGTTGTTTCAACCGTGTTTGTAAAATAGCAAGAGTCTGGTTAATGATTTTCCTGATCATCCAATCATCATATTTCTACACATTTTCACATTTGACTCCCTGTCTTTCTCCTTCTTCCCCTTGATCAGTAGTAGTAAAACATGCTACTTGAGCTGATGAACTTTTCAGTTTCACTTTTCTAGAATCTACCATCTTTTTTAAGAGGTACTTGAAAACAAAACAACGCTAGATGAGATTCCCTAACATCTGGTGAAAGGGAAAATAGTTTAGAAGATCATCATATCCTTCATTATTTGGTTTCTTCAACCTTGGAAACTAAACCAAATTGTTTTCTAGAGATGAGATGAAGTAACTAGAAACTTTTTAATTTCGAAAAGAATAAAATTTAATCTTTAATTCCTCAAACTATTTTCGACTTTGATCTCTTTGATTATCTTGACAAGGTGGTCATTGCTATTGATTCTTAGGGGGATATCCCTTTAATATGATGAAGGTATTGAAGTAGAAGCAGGTACAGGTTCCTGCTTGAGTGTAACTATAGCAGCTTCTGCCTTTCCTATCCTCCTCCCCAGAGCTAATGGAATTACATGAGTTTTATCCTTAATTTCTATAATAGAGTCTTCTATCTGTTGAGAAATTGAAGTAAGGTATCAAAACTCTCATGTGTATTTCACAAGAATCAATGGTGTGAAAAACTCATCATGTATATTTTCCAGACAAATTGGCAGGAAATCTTCTTGAGGGAGTTTTAGACTTAAAGAATACATTAATCTTTTCCATCGCGCAGTGAAATATGAAACTCTTTCATTCTCCCTTTGTTTAAAATTGTTAAGATAAAAATTGTCATATTTGGTTGCATAGATCTAAATAGTATAAGTAATTTTTGACAGAGATCTTCCCATCTAGTAATTGACCGAGATTATAAACTTGTATACCAGAAAAAAGCTGGTCCTTGAAATGACTACAAAAAACACCTAATCTTTACTGGTTCTTATTTTTTATGAGTTCCCATAATGAGATCACAACAAGAAACAAAATGTGTTAAGTGTTGTTCTGGATCTCCCGAATCATTGAATATTGGGAATGTAGTATTCAAAAAATTTGGCGGGGTGGAACTGAATCCACACATTAAGGGTAAGATCTATTTTCTAGATGAACTAGTGCACATCATTCCTCCATAGCTTCCAATTGAGTCGTTAATGCCTCAATTATTTTCATAATCATTTGGGGAATATCTGGATGAGCTGGAACCTATGCAGGTATAGAAACTAGAGCTTGAGCTGGTGCAATGACCAAAAAAACCACTGATGGTGGTGCTGATATTTTCCTTGGATAACCCATGAGAATAGTCCTATGAGGATGTGTTTGATTCTGCCTTGATTGTGTACCTAGTGGAAGGAATTCATTATCTGCATTTGTAGTTACTAAAAATCCTCTTTCATGAGGAGCTCCTACAGGATTTTCAAGTTGAGGACCTGTTTGGGGAGTGCGTCTAGCAGAAATGCTGCTTCGAAGTAACTCTATATTGAGTCTTTTCAACTTATTAATTTCCTCTTCTTTCCATACAAATCTTTCTTCAAGCAAAAAAGATTGAACTTATCCAATGGAAAAGTGTTATTCAATCTGAATTTTTACTTTACCCTTGTTAGATGCCTTTTAGAGGGGTGGGAGTTCATTATTTGAAGTCATACCTAGATTCTGGTAAGCCTCTAATTTTGGGTATGAAAACCTACTTCATTTGCCTCAGTGTGTACCATTTTATGGAGAAGAAAATAAAATTCTGATTCCCCTGAACTGGACTCATTTTTTGGAGGATCTTTTTTAGTGGTGTTAATGACATTCACTGATGAATAATGCATCGATGGCATTCAGTCAGTAGTTTTGTAAGATTGTCTCCCTCTATATCTTACATGAGAATCTATTCTCCTATATGATGAATTCTCGAGTACTGTTTGGTAGAAAAAACATGAAGGTAATCCTAGTATAGTTCAGTTGTACGCTCTCCTTGTGGCTTCTTCCCTAATCGGGAGAAAACTGACTTCTGTTGAGAAGGGGATTGCAGATGTGAAAAATCCCCCAGCCCTGCAGGCTGGGGCTATTCCTATTCTTATTCTTCAAATATTTGAACTTTGATTAATGAATTTGAAGGATGAATTGAATGATCCCCCATACTTACAAGTTGGGGTGATTATTGAACTTCAATGGATGAAATTCATGCAACTGCTCTTCTGATTTTGCAAATTTTGGTTTGGACATTAGTAGAGTGCATTATCTGACAACCAATCAAATCACCTATTTTGGAAGATCAATTTTCTATTTCAGAAATTTTTATTCTCTGATGTTTGGAATCCTCTAAGCAGAATTCCTACTCAAGATTCTCATATGCTTTATTTAAAAGTAACTCAAAAACTTCTTTTCTTTGGGCCTGACTCTGATGAGAGCTGGTTAACGCCTGTTCTTGAGCGTACATTCGATTACATACAAAATCTATTGATTGTGGCTGACTGTGGGCAATAACATTGCATGAGACCACTTTTGGAAAACATTGCTAATTCTGGAGTGCAGTGAAATGCAATGCTCCATGTGCACCCCATCCTCTGATACGAATACCAGATAGGGAATCATAAATTAACTAGTGTAGCCTCTTTAGAGCATTGAGGCATGTACACTGAAGGATTATCTTCTATTTTTCAACATTTGGATGTTGGAAAACTGAGAGAGACGCCAAGTCAATTTTCCGTTTCAAACCTTCTATTACCTTTACATGATTTTGATATTCATCATCTGGTAATACGAAGGTTTTCAAATGACGAAGATTCTTCCATAGGTTGAGGCAGGTATCATGAATGCAATCTTCTAAAATCAATTATGGAATGTTATACTGAGAATTTTCCAAAGTCTATAACATGACTGGTACTTCTCCCTTAGAAAATTATTTCCTAATGTTTAACACATCTTCATCGTATTTCACTACAGGTTTCTCTAATTGGTTTGACCAAAGTGGATGCTCTATATTAGAAGAAAAATGACCCAAGGGAGGTTCAGATAATGATTGTTCTCTTAATATGTCTTTTGGTTGAGAAAGTTTTTCACCTATCAATGATAAGGCATCAGACATGGTTGGACTTGTGTTTGTAAGTACCTTGAGATAGGGGGGTTTCTCATCACTACATTTTCAATTATAGAATTGTCTTGACAATGAAAAATACTAAAGCGGAGAGGAATATCGTAGTGAATTCCATAATGGGGAGGATCGCCCTAGTGGATTACAGCAAGGGATAAATCTTCTTCCTCAATGGTATTCTGGAAACACAGAGGGTTATTGTGGATCTCATCTAGAGATAGTCACTCTAGATTGACCAAATTTTCATGAAGCAAGCCTTTATGATGAAGTGTCTGATGAGGAACTTCATTACTACTACCACTCTCATATTTTGGTAATGAGAGGATAAGATCTTGAGCTGCAAATGATAAATGTATGAGGGCTTCAAGAACTCCAGCATTAAGAGGAGCCAAATCGTAGCTTGACTCTTGATTTTCCAACAGTTCTTGGTGATAATTCTTCTTGGATGTTCTCTTATACTTAGTTGGGGCCACTTGCTAGGAAAAGTCGCTATCATGGGTAGGTGTATGTGCCTTCCTTGGATTGGTTATCGGAATTAACCAATTACCTTCAATTGTAAAGGGTTTATGTTCCCAATCTTGTTGTCCATATGATATGGGGGATTACACCCCATGACCCTCCTGGATTTGAACAAAGGCATTTATCTATTCCGGGATGGCATTCTGATGAGTTATACAATGTGTGGGGATAGATTTATGTGTCTATTTCCACGGTACTGCTGAATAGGTTGATATAATATCCTAGAATGCTTCCATAATATGGGTACGGATTTATGTTTGACCTTTCACCATTGATAATATTTCTTTATTAAATTCAGTGGTCAGAATGGGAATATACATCCATTCTGTATCTATATTAGGTGTATGTGCCTACTCCTGTCCTCTTTTTCCTGTCAATTGGTATTAATTGTACTCATGTATGGGGGTAGAGAGTTAGATCTGCGCCATATTTGTCATCGGAGCTTTCCGACTGACATCTCTGGGTGCTACCAAATGATACTATTGGCATACTAGATGGACATTGGCAGGTGTATGTGCCTAATAGCTATTTCCCATCAAGTATAGTTGATCTACTTCCTTTAATACTGGAAAACGAGACTGCTAACAGAATTGGTGATTATAAATAGGTGTATGTTCCTGTTTACCAGTTGCCACCGCATAAGATTGGCGGGCTTCTTTAAATGCATTCAGACAACCCTGTTGACTGGTTGATAACTTTTAATCATGTGTATGTTCATGTTCAAGGTACTCCACCAGATTTATCTGCTAGTATTGGTGGGTTTATTCCAAACAAATCTACTGAGAAACAAAATTAGAGTGGACGGGTGTTTGTGCTTGTTCGTTGTTTGCCATCAAGTTAGGTTGATGGGCTACTCCAGAAGGGGTAGAGGTTAGAACCTACTCCCTGTTGACCAGACGTTATCCTCGGTGGTTCATCTTCCATGCCTGGATCTGAGAGACCCAAGCCAAATGTCCAGAGGCAACACCCTCATCATGTTGGGGGTTCACAACCGCACGATTCTGCTGGTGGGAGTCCTCAGGAAAGACTCCTACATTATTTAATTAAGGTCTTGAGTGACCTCTTGATCCACCTCCCTGTAGTATATGAGGGATTGATTGTTGCATTCTGGGGATAAGAACCCGAAATGGTTGAAGACAGTGGTTTTCACCATCTGCTTCTTGATCATTGGTCGTCTTTGGCCAGATGATCGAGGATTGTTATTCAACTAGTGGGTCTGCTGAGTAGCTTCCAAATTTTGGATTGTACCATGCCAATGATATTCATTTACTATCACATTAGAGACGCAGTATTGAAGACACTGGGTTGGTGATGACATCCTTCTAGTGGATGGGGATCCAGCTTGAGCAGCGGTCGAGAAGTTCACAGATGTTGTCTTGAATAAAGCCATTTTGGAGTGAAGGGAATTCTAAGAAAAACTTGAAACAACAATAAACTCCATTAAAGAATCAACTTTTAGATGGATATATGTGTGATTTATTCCTTTGTCTTTCCTTCCTTTATCAATTTATAGAGGCCTAATAGGTGGGTAACATTATTAACTTGGTTAAGAATTCTTGTGAGGTTCACCATTTTTTTCGTAGTTCCTTGAAATGTGTATTATATTTTTACAAATCTCTGCTTCCAGGTGGTTCCCATTGGATTTATTTATAGAACTGGAAGCATCCAATAGTTCTTTATACAAAGGGGACCTCTTTTCCAAAGGCACTCATTCATTAAGTTTGAACTTCATGATACTTAATAACTTGCATTGGTCGAGAGGATAGGAGGTCGGACTCATCACACCCTTTTGGGTGGAATTATTTTCTACTTCGGGACTCTATTTATAATTTAAGAAAATTTTTTTAACCCTTATTAATTCACAAAGTATATCATAAGTATCCCTTGTAATTTTCAATAACTTATTTAGCATGTGAAAAGTGTAAAATCATCTATATGTATTCGAGGTTCTTCATTAATGGAGATATCCATATGTATTCAAGGTTCTCCATCAATGGTATCCTATTATATACTACATAGAGATTGTTTTAATCATCATTATGATGATACAGGTTTTTAAACCTCTCAGTCGGGAACTCTGGAATTTATTATCATCTAGGGAGATGAAGGTTTGGTTTGATCTTGGGATCCTGCACATAAAATGGGATACCTACGTATCCTTCTAAAAGGAATTAGAAATCGTGTAGTTCGGTGCCACTGAATGGGACACATCATACCTTTTAAGGTCATGTGATAAGAACCTAGCCATACAATTTAATGTCATGTGTTTTGGACATCTAAGCGGATGGTGCTTTAGTCAAAACATATTGTGGGACTTATACTGAAGCAGACCAAGGAACTTGGAAAGGATATAGGTTTCCAAGTAGGATCAAACCCTATTGGGAATATGGCCCAAGGAGAGTAGGGTTGATTTAAGGTATTGAGTTTGAACCTCAAGGAGGCTTCCTACGTATCCCATATAGATGGGAATCAAATCCCATGTAGTTTAATAAGTCTCATATGAGAGTATAGTACTTTGAGAGAAATGAGTTTGGGATTACTTCTGTAAAATGATGTCTTGGTGATTGGAGGGTTTAATTTGGGGATTATTCCTAAGGAGGATTCCCAAATTAGGGGAATTAGGATTGGATTCCTAAAGAGGACATCCAGTGAGCTCGGTCCTAGAGAAAGCTTCCTACGTATCCCAATTATGGTTGGAATCAGAGTTATCGTAGTTCATTAAATTGTGAAAATTTTGTGACCATGACAAATCTATAAGCCCATGTGATTCATGCTCAGTGTGAGAAACAAGATAATGTCAAAGATTCAACAAAAGTAACCACACTTTTCCTCTATCGCTGATGGAAGGAGGTGCACCTATGGCGGCGAGAGTGGATAAGGCCTGAGTCGACCCGAGAAGAGGGTGTGGTGACAAGCTCTCCCTCTATTCACTTTATATTGGATAGGGGTCCAATGAAAGGAATAAGGGATGAAGGTTAGGGGATTACACCATGATGGATTCCCATTGTGACAAATCCCAACGGGATAGGGAAAGGGTAACAAAATCCCCTGTTCTCATCTCTCCTATGATATTTGGCACTTAAGAAGAAAGGAGGATCAATGATGCTACCTCCTGCAAGAAAAGATATGGGCTTACACCGATGGTTTCCCTAAAATTTATCCTGGTAGGGTAGGGATACTTCTCCTGTGCTTTTGTGGAAAACAAAGTGTGAACCGTACCTTCCCTGCCAGAGACCTAAGGTTACAGGTTATCTCTTTGAGAAGGGAGAGGCTAGGACCCAAACCCTCCTCCAAAATGGGAACTTCCCAACACTGTTCCCGGGAGAAAGGTCCATGTGACTGTGAATATACAAACCCACATGCATTCAATGAATCCTAACTGCATTAGTAAACAAATGTGGGAGACCTCTAACTGTGGAAATAAAAACCCAAATTGGATACACACTGATGTTACTTTCCCAAAGGTTTGATAAGTCAAGAGGTTTGGGTGGAGGTTTCAACAGAATACCTTTAAGACAAGGGAGCCAAGTAAGAATAATACTTGCCATTAGTGGCTTTGATGAAGGCTCTATGCCTTATAAATTGAAGAGAGTAAGTGAATCCAAAAGGGGTGCTCAAATAGATAAGGGTGTGCAAGTATGGGCATGCAAGTAGACATGAGTTACTTGATATTCACTTAAGTGATGAAAAACCTATATGGTAATACTTTGGAAATACTTGGCTCAAGACTTCATGAGTATTCACAGGTAATCCTAGAAGTGGGGCACTCAAACTTCATTGAAATGAATAGGTGGCATGCAAGTGTTTCAGATTTATGGTGGTAGGGCGCTTTAGGTGTGCAAGTGTTATGGTTTTTAAACACTAAAATGACATAATTCCAATGATACTCATTTAAATACACCCTTCAAGGTGTTAAATAACTACCCTGGAAGTTTAGGAAGACTTGGGTGAAGCACTAGGGCGACCAGAGAATCCATTCAGTTGGAGGGAAATTCGTTTGTCCAAATGGAGGCCTCAAGTGTCTATTTGTAGGAAAATATGGTACCTTGGGCGAAAGTAATTTGGGCACGCAATTAGGTTGCATGAAATTTTAGGGCGTGCAAGTAGGATGCGCACCGACACTCTTTTGGGCTGAATAAAGTGACCCAAAACTCATGCCATTGCAGGTCTTGATTTTCTTCATGTATTTTCCCCTTTTCTTTCTAAGGGAATTCCATTTATCATTTTTTAGACTCTTTGATGAAATGGAGTGTCAAAAGACACCACCAATGGAGTCCCTCAAATAATTAATGCATAAATTGTACGTGTATAATTTCTGAAGTTAATAGTTACAAATACAACCATTTTAAATATTCAATGCAGAATGCATAAATAAATGTCAAACCTTGAGCCAGTTTCACCTTGGGAATGGTACATACCTATTTTTTCATTTTTAGTTTCCTCTGAGAACATCACAATGATCATGATAACCATCTTCATTTTTGGTTAATATTCCCATCATTTGCCAATAACTGGCACTCGAGGGTAATATACCCATCCCCAAGGCCATAAAATCTACCCAGGGGTCTGTGTCCAACCTGGGTTTAACCATTAGTCTTAGGGTCCACTCAGGGTTCACGATCAGCCTAATTTTAACCATCAGTATGTGCATACACTCAAGAGATATATTCACCTAGGTTTTAATAATAAAACCAAGCATCCACCAAGGCATGTGTTCACCCCATGTTTAACCATTTAAAAAAGCATACAACAAGGGAGCATTTCCTACCTTTGTTTAACCATCACAAACATGAGTAATAATTACATACCATAATTTTTGTATCAATAAATAATCAAAAAAAGACATAATAGATCATTTAACTCTATTTCTTAGAAAACCTATCCAATTTTCATTAATATAAACCATTTCAAACCCCATTACTGAAATCGAGACCAATTTACAATTTGCAACCCATTTTCAAAAATATGGTTTCTAAAAAAAATTAAAAATATCATTTATGATACAGATATCTAAAGAAACCAAACACACAACATCAATCCCATTTCACATTTCCACATAAATTTTAAAAAGAATTGTATTTATCATTTATATATTTTCATATTAGAAACTAAAATAGTTTACCATTTCAAAAACCATGTTTTTTAAGGAATGAGTCTTGAAATACCATTTCAATGGAAGCACCATTCATCAAATAAATTACAAGTTCAATTCCAATTTAAAACATTTAGTTAATTCCAAATTCCATCACTTAGAAAATAGTTGAGACTACCACCACATGAATACAGAAATTAAATCCAAATGATGGGAAAATATGGGGATCATCTACCTCAATTTTAATGCTTTCTCATTTATTAAAAAGGGTAGGAAAATACTTTCAAGTCCCATTTAAGCCTAACAGAACCCACACCAACCACCTAGATCCTATCTCAAAACATAACATTAAAATTAATTTTGACATTTATAATAAATTAATTAACTAAAAACCAACTCAAAATAAATCCAGATTACCCCCTTAGCACTAGTCGTCTGTCAAAATATCAATTTATGTGGTCCCTGCCATTCCTAGAACACATATAAGTCCATGCTGAGGAAAATACCAAACCTATCATGCCAACACCCTAAAAAATTAATTTTATTTATGTATAAACACTAAAAAAAATGTATAACGGTGACATAACCCTTCAAATCTATAGGAAACCAGATGTGGATGGCTTCTCGAGAATATCTATTTCTAGGAAGAGTGGGAACCCAACTCAAAAAGTAAATTCCATAATTATATAGTTTAATCAGGATCAAAATACTAAAATAAGGTATCAAATATTATAGGATAGTGGAGGGAAATAATAAATTAGTGAAATGGAGAAGGAGACCCACCCAAAACTCAAATAAATCTCACATAGAAGCACCAAAATCTAAGGAGAAATTAAGATGGAAGAGTGAAGGGGGTCGGTTGGTCCATGAACAAGTGAGTGGAGGATAAAAGGGGGATCCCAATTTTATTTTCATAGGGTTAAAAAATCCACCATTAATGAGTTGTGCGGTTCAGATGCATAATTTTCTAAATAGTGCACCAATTCTATAGCCTTCACTATCCAACATTGTGCATTGTTTGTTTACAACCATGGTAAAATCATGTATCAATCCTCCAAACCTAACCAAGACACAACGTTTCCTATGAAACAACATATGGTTTTCCCTTAGCTATGCTCTAATGGTTTATCCAATCCATGCTTAATAACAGAAGAACTATAAACACCTTGATCTTCAAAGAGGCACATCATTTAATCTAAACTATATTCCCTAAAACATGTATAAGAAAAAACCTTTTCCAAAAACTCCAATTCTACAAGGAGGTTGGTGCTTCTGAGAAAACCAGCGGGAAGGTGCAGACCATACTTTCCTCTGAGGTGCTTTCCCCTGCGTCTCCTGATGTGGTGATTTCTATTTCACTGGGGGCTAGAAGGGATGTCTTGAAGGAATCCTCACTAAATGAATCCAAGGTAAGCATTACTAATGTTTTCTCCCGACTTAAAAGTTATCTTGGTTTACCTAGGTCTGGTGAGTTAGGGGAGGTTTCAAAGGTCTGCTCCAATGGGATTGAGAACCTCGAAGGGGAGGGTGAGCAGGGCTGGAAGAATGAAAAAACCTTCATGAAAGAGGTCAATGGGTGCTGTCCAGATGTGATTTGTGAAGAGCTGATGGTCAATATGAAGTCACACCAGGATTTGGAAGTGGGAAGTGAGCATACTGGACAGCTAGAGGCTTGTATTCTGGCTAAACAATCTACTCCTCCCTTGAATAATGAAAAGTTAGGAGGTTGTTCAAGCATACTGTCCAAAAATAGCTTTGATGTGCTAGGTGAGCAACATGATCTGGTTAACAGGATGGAGGGATAACAGCCATGTCTGGGTGGAGATGCTATTGATGTCAACCCATCGGATGATATCCTGGTAACCCCCGCTCCAAAATTCTTAGAGATGGGGATGGGAATGGGAGGTGAAAAGGAGAATTTTGCTCCAAGAGCCTCATATAGTGACATCACGAGAAATGGATACAAAACGACTCTGAGTAAAGATGTGAGCTACAGCACTCCACCCAAAAGAAGGATGAGGAAAGACTACTCTGATCTTCCGAAGCCACCGGCAATAAGATCTTCCAACATATCGAGAGGAGTGTCCACCCATATGATGGACAAAGAACCTAGTAGCAAACGTCCACCAAAGGAGAAGATGTCCAAGGAAATGCTCCAAAAGAAAATGATGTATCTTGAGATGATGCAGAAGTACGAGTCTTCTGAATGGGAGTCAGCTGATCCTGACGATGAGAGATCTGACTATAGGGATATGGATGGGGAGAAGGATTAGTATGGTTTTGATGAAATGTAATGATGCAGTTTGTCTATTACTTTTTTCTGCAATCTTTTTTCTTAATAAATTTTTGGGACCATGCTTTCTCCTGGTTCAGAATTTCCTGGTAATTCCATTTTGAATCGTAGTTAAAAATTCATCCCATATACCAATTGAAAATTTAAATTCTTCTTGGTTTTTTTATTTTTGAACAGTTATGAGTTATTTCAAACTCTCCACCATAACACTTCTCACAACTGTAAAGTCCTGATGTTCACCCAAATGTTCACCTAACCCATCAAGGTTAACAATTCATCAGTGACCAAACATATCCCATATCAAAATGTCAAGTGTGCATTAAAAGTAAAACAACACAATTAGCATTCTTACACCACTGAACCAAATGCTAATGCTCATAAAAATTATTAAAACACTAGGATGGTTCTTCCCTTATCCAATCTATATGAATATGTGATCATGTCATCATCCAATTCATCATCTGACCCATGGTTCTCCCAGACATATTTTTTATCTCATAACTACCAATTATGATGACTTGGATCCTATTCCATTGGAATTTCCATTTTTAAATCCATAACCATGTTCCAATGACATGCCTGACATGGTTCAAATCCTTCCATACCCCAACATACACAAAACCACTATTCTAACATCTGTGACTCTCTTCATTATAAAATTATGAGATAAATATATAAACCTCCCTCATTAAAGTGCACTACATCGTGTGGTCTTTTCATTTCAAAGAAAAACTAACATCATAAACCCACCTATTATATATAAAATATTTCATCTGATGTAGTTTCCATCTCACCACATCTAATCAGAAACAAAACCACTGGTCAAACTTCTTCCAACCAACCTATCTCAAGGATTCTTAACCACTACAACTGAATTGTTACCACAAAACCTGACCATGTTCCTTTATTCTCATAGGTATCCTATGATCATCCAAGAAACCAAATCGATGTTTATTTATAACACTAGATTTGATTTTTATATTTAATCTTCATTCAACAAAAACCTACATCATTCCCTACCATGACCATGATTCATTTCCATCCCAACCATGTTTGGTCCATCTCAAAATTACCCTGATCCCAAATCTTATTTTTGGACTCCAAGTGTTATTGCACCCTAACTCACTTTTGGAATTCTATAAGGAATTAGGAACAAATTTAATACATTATCTCAATGGCCTCCATAAGACCCTAAAAATCAACAAAAAATTGGTAACATGTATCAAAGATCATTCTCTCACAAGGGTTATATCACCATAACTAACATTCTACTCCCAAACATAAAAGTTTCCTTATAATCTCACAATAAGATAAATATATAAACACCATAAAACATGTACTATTGGACACTAAATATAATGACTAATGTGGAAAAACCATTCATACTTAGTTTTCATTGCAAGACAGTCTTTTTATCACCTATTTCAAACCCATGGAACACCGTCCTTGGAAACCGCTAGAATACTAATAAATTGAGACATCGTGGTTTCCTGAGTTTTTAGATAAAAGTATAAATGTACCTCCATGGTATAGGAGGCATCATAAATAAATTGGGTTCCATGATACAGTAGACCCATGGTTGGACCTGGACACTCATTATCAGGAGACATGGTGTCAAGAGTTAGTTAAAGAAAATTATAGCATATTTGATGTGATTGTAGATCAAGAGAGATAAATACACACATATTGATGGAATGTTAGTGTAATTATAGTTATAGAATATCATGATAAAACTTTACATCATCCAGAGTATGTTGAGAGAGCTTCAACTCTATGTCGAGCATCTTTTCATTTCAAATATATTTTATGGTTTGGAGAGGAAACATATTGAGGTTACGCTTGAGGGGTAGAAAAAGGTAATACATATAGTGGGGATTAAACCATTTTCCATATGAGTGTGGTGACAATTTTTTATTTGAAATTTATTGTTTCTTGTGGGTCTTTTATCTCGGAGTTTTGTTACGTGATGGTGATAATGGTATTCCTATGGTGGGGAGTACTAGATCAGTCACAATTAAATGTATCCCATATAGAAGATAGTTTTTGATCCTATGAGACTATTATTTTGATGGAAAATATAGAATAGTTCAGTATGAGATTAAGATGATAGAATGGTTGCATTTTGTCACCCATTATTCTTAGGGATGAGAAAAGTAATAGTGCGGATTTTATAAGGACCCGTGTTTCTTCAGACTAAAATTTTCAGAAAAAAATTCGTTTTTTTTCAAATGATTGTATGGGGTAAAATGGAATTTATCCCCTAGAATAATACCACATATAATTTTTTTACCACTATGATGGTATTTTAATAGGGTGTTTACACAAGGATATAGTTTTGTGGAAATCTAAATTGTTCAAATTTTAGTAGAATAATTAATATTTAATATTTAATTAATTAATTATTAAATTATTCATGCATGTTTGTTCAACCATATAATTTTAATGAATCATAATATTGAGAATATTTATCCTCCATTGAATCTAGAATTGGTATTTTTTCCTAGCTGGGGTTATAAACTCATGTCGGACAAAGGGGACGAGCTTGGGCCCCATTTTATTTTTCATTTATTTTCTTCCTTTTCTTTTCATTCTCCTCCTTCCCTAGATTTTTTCATATGAATATTGGGGATTCATAATTAAAAATAATAAGATATAAAAAGTGATAGGGAGATATAGAAAGACAGGGAGAGGAATAGTGGTACCATTATAGAGCTTGGGAGGAGCCAGATCATCGTGTTGCAATAGTGGATCATAGAAACGAGTGAAGCTTCAGCGGATTCTACCTAAATGTTGGTAATTTTTATTTTTTTTATGTATATACACTGAAAATATACCACTTTATAGTTTTAAACCACAATTATGACCACTTAGTGGGTTGATCTATACCTTTTGAGGAGAACATTGGTGTTTCAGGGCGATTTGAGGGGTTTCCCAATCAGAAATCTGGGTCACACAACATGTAGTTCAAGAACATGTATTATGTGTTCTTACTATTTGGTTAATATGATCTCTTTAGATGTATATGTGGTTTATGGGGTATACATGTTTTGTTTTGGTACTCAATTTTTTAGTTTATTGCCTTGGAATACAGCCCGTGTAGGCATACATGGCTATGTAGAGTACATGGACATACCCTATATGGGTGGCATGCCATGTAGTGTTACAGGGCTTGGAAAAATACATGGCCAATCCCTATAAGGTACACGGATAGGTACCCCGTATAGGGTACAAGTTGTGTACCTTTATTACATGCAATGTACTTTGGATTTTACATGCCAAGTCTAGTTGGACTACACGCCAAGGTGGAGATTTGGGAGTGCATGTCATGTATTGGGTATACACACCATGTAATTCCCCCTTACTACCCTTTTGAGGGTTATTCATATCTATTTTCCCAGGAGTTGGAATTAAACACATGAGAAGTAAATTTTTATTGGTTTTCACATAGTTCATGATGGTACTTCCCTTTGGGTGATTTGAGGACTCTTAGGGGACTTTCATGCATTTTAATGAATGGAGGGGTTCTTCCTTCAATAATCTAATCTAGTTATATCCTAAGAGTTAAACCTTGATCTGGGATGGTTCATGAGCCATATTTCATGACTGATTCGTATATATCCCTTCCCTTAAGGTGAAGTGGTTCGTTATGTGTTACTTTGATAGGCTAGTCATGACCAACGATCCCTCAAGGATGCCTTTACTTTATATTCTCACCTAGAGGACCCCAAATAGGATGCCTCTACCTTTTTACCTTTTTCTTAGAGGATCCCAAGTAGGATTACTCTACTTGTTTACTCTTTATGAGGATCTTGTATAGTATGCCTTTTTCTAATTATATCGTTTGAGGATTCCATGTAGGATTTCTCATTTTAACTTCTCTATTGAGGATCCTAAGTAGGATGAATTCTCTTATATTCAGCCTAAAAGGATCCCAAGAGGGATTCCATTATTTATCTATGGACATAGAGGGTCCTGAGTAGGATTCATCTCCAGTGTTTTGAGTAAAGGGACCTAGTGGGTTCCTTTTTATTTGACTGAATTTGAGAAAGTGGGATGGGGGATTGGGTAGAGATCATAGCAGGTGTCACTTTATAACCCATACAGAACTATTAATCCCATCAGGATGTGGAAATAGTGGTGGGTTTAGGTGTTTGATCACCCTGAGATTTTTATTTATTACATTCACTTGTTTATTGTTGATGCAGTTATGACTACCAAAGTTGCTTACTAGTAGTTTGTTGATAAGCCTAACATTATGTGATGTTCTTTATTGGTATTCCTTTATGTATTACATGGGATCTAACATCTGTGTTATTTAGCGATTTCTATATTATTGGGATGCCTAGACGTATTTCCTAGGATCCAATAATTTGTCTTTTGTTTGTGATTTTTGGGAATGGCATCCCATGTTTTATGATATTCAGGCATCATATCCCTGTATTTATGATATTCAGGAATTTCATCCCTATGTATGTAATATTTTGTAATAGAATCCCTATGATTATGGTATATGGGCATGGTGTCCCTATGATGATTATATAAGGTCATAACATCCATACTAATGATACTCATAGATGATTATGCTCTCTCGAGGAACAGGGATGATTATGATCTCCCTAATTGATTACTTGATCATGGTGGTGGACATGGTGCTCCTCACCATTGTTTTTACATATACTTGATGGATGATTATGAACTCCTCAAGTGATGCCTAGGATAATCCCTTTGTTTAGGTAGTTTCACAATTTCTACAATGCCCAAATATACTTCCTGGGGATGGGGTTTTTCATCCATTTATATGAATAGATGTTGATCATGTACTTGGCTCTAGAGAGCACTAAATTTATAGATTTCTTAAGTATTATCCCCTTCGGAATTATCTCATTAGAAATGTCATGATTTCAAATAAACACGGACCAATGGTTCAGACATCATACTGGATCCACATGGAATGAGTGGTATATAATCTAGTATAGTGATAATTTACCGGATTTCATGTCTATATATGACATTTTTAATTACAGTTATTGGAGGGAAGTATGGGTTAACCCATGGTTAGGGAAAGTATCCCCCAATAGTGATGTACCTTGCTCAGAGACATTTCCAGTGTTTTCCAAATAAGGTATTCTGAATTGGGATTACAGACCCATAGATTGACTTAATAAAACATGGATTCAGTGGTACGACATCCAACTCAATGATTTTTACACAAGATGTCCAGAAAATCAGCATTACTGACATAAGTATTGACTATTGTTGATTATGTTTTTCATCACCTTAATAATTTATATACATATTTATTTAAGTGTATATATATATACATGAATATATATATATATAGACACACATGATCTCACATTGCCCAGCTAACCGGGATTTTGAACCTAGGGATCAAATGTGGTTTCACTTGATTTATTTTTTTTATCATTTTCAGTTGTGTCTTGTCTAGGAAGATCATATTGAATGAGGATGCACTTATAACAGAAGATTTATATGTTTTTTATTTGGATGATCTGTTGATATTATGTATCACCCATGTATGTGTACCTCGGTGTGTGTGCAGACATTATGCATATTTTTAGGTTAAGAACATGTAAAATATGGATAGGGTTATGGGCCAGGGTTACATGATTGATTGGAGCCACTCGTATGGATTCTTCGGTTGGGATATAGAATCCCGATTATGTCATAGAGATTAGGTATATGGTCTGGATCTAATTTAGTAGAAGGTAATTGTAATTTTATTTCAGTTTCTTTTATGAACTCCTACATGAATGGTCAGACCAGTGAGTGACTAGTTTTTTATATATAATATGGTTGTTCAGGATTTTAAAGCATTCCATTTATTATTACATCTTTCTTCTATTTCAGTTTATTTTTTTCTTTCTCACTCTGTTTATTTTTTCTTGGATGATATCTATTTATTTCCACCATTTTCTAATATGATATGAGGGAATAGTCTCCCAATTGTCATAACCTAGGCCCTCAATACTAGTCTTCAACCTTTGGAATATGAGGAGGAACACTTTAGGACTTATGTCAAACAGAATTGAGACATTGGATTAGTGGAATCTAGCCTGAGATGTTATAGAGGAGTTTGATGAATGCTCTGATTTTGACTATGCTATCAAGAAATGATGTATTGTTTATATATAGTGATGCATTGAGGAAGGGACTTGGTAGTTTCATTATGAAAAATGATAGAGTTATTACCTATGAATCAAGGTAGATAAAGTCTCATGAACAAAACTATCCAACCCATGATCTTGAATCAACGACCCTAATATTTACTCTGATGATATGGAGACACTGTCTCTATGGTGAAAGATGTGAGATATATATAAACCACAAGAGTTTGGAATAAATATTATCATTGAAATAATTCAACACGAGATAATGATGATGGATAAAATTACATATGGATTAAGATTTCTCAATATACTACCATATAGGAAAGGAAAATAGTGTAGTGGATGCATAGAGAAAGAAATATCATGTAGTTTTCATTAAAATGAGGATTGAAAGGGAGCATATGTTCATGGATTTAGTAAATATAGATTTGAGAATTATTAAATAAGGGGAAACATCACTCCTTTTTCAAATGATTTTCAAACTTTCGTTGTTGGAAAATATAAAAAGTTTTCAACTTGATAATGAGAATATTGAAAGGAAAATTAAATCTGTGAATGATGGGAAATTTTTATACTCCGCCTATGAAGATGGAATTATGAAATTTGGATAGAGAATATGTATTCTATATATACTTGTGGAGATGGGGATCTGATCACTAGGCCGAACTCAGTCCTTTTGGGAGCGCCTCCTGAATTGTCTTTGGAGGCAGTGGGGGAGAACATGAGTATTATGGCTCAGAACCTCTCATCGAAGTGTACTCCAGATGGTTTAGCGAGTCATAAATTTGAAGGTGAGACTTGTCAGGTTCATGTTTGCATCCTGACCTGCAACCAATTTGTAAGATTGGAAATCAAAGGGACAGCTAATGATCGGGAAGGTGGCCAATAGGGATAGGTCCGTACAGAGGGGGAAGTTGCTGATAGTGGTGACTCTGGGGATGAGTCCCCTGGTTATTTTTCTGAGGATCAGGTAGGTGGTAAACATTCTCAAGGTTTCTATATCCTGAAAAAGAAGAAAGGTACAAAATCCAAATTGGATGCGGGAAGTTGGACCTTAAAAAATGTGAGGAAGAAAAGGATGCAAGGATTATTCTTCCTTACCGAAACCAATGGAGACTAGATCAATCAAAAAAATCAAAGAAAAAGAAATGGAACGCCTGACTACTGATGTTAATGTTGTGTAGGGAAAGTCTGAGAAGGAAGGTCTTGGCCAGGGTTCCGGAAAGACTAAGAATGATAGGGGTGATCAGCCTCTAGAGACAGAGATGGAGAATTCCAATAATAAGGACCCATGGGAACTCCTAACACATTCGGGAGAAGATATGATGGAGAAGGTCCTTGTTATCAAGGCCACAGAAGAGGAAGTGAACAGAATGATAGGACGAGGGATTCAAGTGGAGACCAATACTGAGCAGACTAAATGGATTGATAAATAGGATCTAATCCTAGTAAGATGTTTTAATAAAGGAAGGATCAACAACAAAGAGTACAATCAAACTTGGGAGAAAATGGAGTACCGCTTTGAAGACTTTATAAGCGAGGATCCAGAAACATAGGTATGTATGTTATCTTGGAATTTATTTAGGGATAAGGTCTCTAATAGTCTCAAATTATGTTTCAATGAATATGTTATTTCTTTTTATGGTGTCATTTCTGGTTGAACAATATGTTTTGTCACTTTTTCCTCAAAAGTTCTTTGATAATAAAAATTTTAAGATGGATTGGATATATATACATGATCCAAAATGATAATTATTATATGATACACATGTATCAAATTTCTTTATACGCACTGGTAGTCCCAAGATATATATAGATTTTAAGTAATGTTTTTGGGGTATAATATGATGTGGGAAATTACTGATTATGTGTTATGATATTTGGTTTGTAAAAAATAGAAGTCTGGGAGACGACATCCGAGAGGATTTATACAACCTTTGACTATTCCTACATGAAAATGGGATAACATTACTATTGAATTTTTAACTAGATTACTAAATACACCTAAAATTAATTATGTGATATGGGATATTATTGATTGACTTTCCAAATCGGCACATTTCCTCATTATAAGAGAATATTTCCTTTGGATCACATTTCTTGGTTCTATATTAATAAAATTTTCAGAGTTTATGGTTCACATCTTTTAGTTATGTATGATTTTGTTTTAGGATCTACACCAAATTCTAAATGTCTTCAGATGGCTTATAGTACCGATCTTCATTTGATCATCTCTTATTGTCTTCAAACTGATAGGTATCTCGAAAGGACTATTCAAACATTGGAAGATATTTTTAGGTCATGCTCACTTGACTTTCAAGTTATGTGGGATTAGTATTTACATGTGGTAGATTTTTCCTATAATACTGACTGAAAATTAATTTTTTTATTATCGAATATCCCCTTAAAGGGCTAAGGGAGAACCCAAGATGACATCAAGGACATGAAAAAATATACAAGCCCCACAAACCAAAGTTCCAAGGTGAAAAACAACCAAATTATATCCCAAAAACATCAGACATTTTGAAATTCACTAATAACATCATACATTTTTTAATTCCTAAAATAATTGAAGTGGTAGAATATCTATTAACAGTTTCACCAAGCCTCTCTAAAGTACATGATGTGTTCTATATATCTATTTTACGGAATTACATTCCAAACCCAATGAAAATGATCACTTACAAATACATATAATTAGACCACAATTTATCTTATATGAATATCTTATCCATATTCTAGACACTAGATAACACATTTTGGGGAATTTTATGGGTTGGTTGGTAAAGCTACTTTGGAGAAATATTGAAGAGGAAACATGGGAATGTGAGGAAATTATGATAAAGAACTACCAAAATCTATTCATGAATTAAAATTGTATAAATTTAAATAGATTTTTTGAGTGCGGTAATAAGGTAACACCCCATGATTTTATGTTATGTTTATTTTTAAATAAATTTAACCTCTTTAATATCTTGTGATTCACAAAACACCGAGTTTAGATAAACCGATATATATTGTTAAAATATAATTATGCGACCATTATAACATCTCTATTAAAATTGGAGGTTATGAAGAGGACTAAGTAAATTATGAAAATTAGTTATTTTAAACATTTATAAAATAAATTATTTGGTTATCAATAATAATAATAATCATTTGAATGTAAAATAAAGTTTTTTTTGGAAATCATTGTTTTTATTTGTGCATAATATGTTTTTATTTTTATAAATTTAATTGATAAATATTAGAGAATTATTTTAATTAAATTTAAATATTATATATTCAATCATATATTTTAATATTCATCTAGTATTTTTACTAGGCAGAAGATAAAAATAAATCCAGTTTATTCTTAAAAACTTATTTTTTTAAAAGTGATTTTCATCATGTTTTTTTACACATATTTTAAAATTAACTTATGAAATTTATAAAAATATAATCATTAAAAATTGATTCCATATTTTTAATCAAGAGATTCATATTTGGTAAATGCGTACATTTTATTTTAAGTCAATATGTATTGTAACTTTGGTAAAATTTATCACCTCATTAAAGTGTAAATTAGGTTAATCTAGGTCAAAACTAAGTGATAAGGTCATAATAGTTTATATTAGCCCATATTTAATGAAGTTAATTTTACCATTATCACCTTAGGCTCAAAAAAATATTTTTAATGAGAACATGTCTATGAAAATGAATAATATAATATTTAAAAGAAATAAATTAAACAAATGCCACTCTCTTAGTTTTTAAAATATATTATGTTTCAACATAGGGACAACGGAAAGCTGTGAATGAATATAAATTTAAATTTTGTGGATAATGAAACTATATTAATTATGATAAATTATTTAGAATTTCTATTTATTATATAACAACCTTAAATTCTTTCACAACGCTAATATTTTTTTATTAAATTAAAAAATATATAATAAAAGATATAAAAAATATTAAAAGTGATATTTTTTGAGTGATTTATAGAATTACCTGAATTTTTTAGATAAACATGAAATATTAGTGAATTGTAAATGATTTTGTTTCATATTAAAACATTTTCTTGAGGTATTTGAAGTCAAATTAAATAAATAGTGTCAAAATTGACATTAATGATAATTAATTAAAATAATATTTAATTAAATTCTTTAAAATTCCTTAAAATATATAAAGATAATATGGAATAATATATGGTCTAAAATTTCATTCCAATTCCATTTATGAGTAAATAGTTACCTTACATGTAAAATTATAAATCTTTTAGAGTGAAGAATATGCTACCACGATTAATGTTACAATTAGTTAACTAATGGGTTAAACCAAATTATAGGTTTAAAAACACAACAAAAAAGCCTATAAAATTGTTATTTTAATTAGATTTTAACCATATCCTACCCTAGGTTCAAATACCTGGACATTTTTATTCTTTTTCCTTGATAAATACTATATTATAATTTAATCATTCAAGAAATTCCAAAGGTTCTCCTCACCTCAATTATGAAAGGGAACCTCATACCTAACTTATTTACACTACATTGAGCCATATATCTCATCCAAAAGCTACCCAATCCTCTTCTAACAATCCTTAACTAAGTTGTAGATTTTATTTGAATTCAAAAATACCTACCGTAGGTCCCTTAAGGATAGATCTAAAGGAATTATACCAAAGAAGAGGTAATCATATTTACTGAGTCCATCAAGTATATTTCTTCCTCCACTTCCTCTTAAATTGATGTACCCATCCAAATATAATAAGTATATTATAATAAATATGTTGAGGAGTTGTTATAATTATGGTAAAACTATATTCTGTCACTTTTCCATCCTATGAAAAGTAAAAACATTGGTCTTGCATATATACGGCTAACAGTCTCCATGTAGAAGTGTGATTCGTATCTCATCACCACATTAATTGGATGGTTATAAAGTTGGAACTAATGAGTATATATGATATTTAGGAAAAAAAATATTATTTTTAAGTATAATATCATATATACCTTCTTACCGTCTAGTCGATTTGTAAATGATAATGTTGATCGTGTGTACATGTGGACTACCACCTCTATGAAGTGATGTGATATGTTTTTCATTTATGTTCTACATGAATGGTAATAAGGATAGATTTAATAACTATATATGATATATATGATATAATAATAATTCCTTAAATATTAATTATTATTCACACATTAATTCCATCCTTCAAAAAAGTAAAAATATAGTTTAGGCATATGTATGACATGCCATCTCCATGAATGGTGTAATTCATTTTTATATCTCCATATTTTATGGATGATTATAAATAAATATATAATGAATAAATATGATATTTATTATATTTAATAATATTCTAGATATGATGGAACCATAATAAATTTACAAGTACCAGAACTACCAAATCAAAAGAAACTTGAAAAAAATATAGTTAATACCCAAAACATTGATAATAATAAAATATTATTAACAAAATGGTGATAAAATGTTATAAATGAAACATATAGAATATAATAGATATTTTTATGGTTCTTTTATATAAGTATAAAAATATAAATTTATTATATAGGAGGTTAAAATCACTTATGAGGCAATTCGAATGCAAGGTAAAAGATTTCGTCTCAATTTCCACTCTATTGAGACATATTTGGTATTATGGACATGTTTATTTTTTTGTGTTGTATATAATGAAATTTTTAGGTAATTAAATGGATATATATTTATTAAAAATTATTAAATTTCATTTTAAGTTTCCAGTCTAAATTCGATTCCATTTTTTCTTCCATTTTTTCCTCTCTTTGGAACTTGTATTAAGAAAAGAAGTTTTTTAAAGAAAAACTAATCTTAAGTCTCTTTTTATCATATATATTTTTCATCCATATAAATATTTTCTATAAAAACAATTAAAAATTGTTTTTAAAAAAATGAAATTATTTATCAAAATAAATTTTTACCCATGTTTTACTTATTAAAAAATTGTTCGAAAGTAATATTTTTTTATTTTATGAACAAGATACGTTATTAAATATCTAATAAAAGTATAGAATTAATGTTTTTAACTTATAAAATATGCACATATTTTTCTTCCATCATTACTATTCATTTATTTGAAGCGTCTTTTATAATTTTACAATTTTTATTTGAAATAATATTTTTACATTATAATTACACATTTTTTTTAAAATAAGTGATTTCAAAAATTGAATTTTTATCTTATCAAGAATGTTTTAATAAAATTTTAATAGAATTTTTATTCATCAATGACAACAAAAATTTATATTTCTTATTCATAACTATTTATATGTTTTAATGAAACCATCATTTTAAAATTAAATTACTTTTGATCATTGAATATTAACTTTCTCTTAAATATACATATTCACTATATCATGGATATGATTGTTTCTTAAACCATATAAAATATCTATATATGGTGTTACACTTTGAAAGTATTTGATTTACTAGGTAATTAATGAAAAATATGTAGCATTTACTCAATATGGAAATTTTCTGATGAGGTATATTGTTCAATAATTAAATCATTCATTTAATATATGAGGAATTCATTGGATATGCAATGATGTGTGGGGCCCAAAATTATATAGCCCCTTGATGCATTGATGGGTATCCGAGACAAATCAGTTTTTCAAATTAATTGGTTCTTCACCAATAGTTTTAATCCTTCATGAAGCAAGGTATTTATGATATATATATCATGTTTTTTGATATCATAGAATCCAAAAATATTCATTTCCTTTATTTAGAATTATTTTATTATTACCCATTATAGTACTTCATTGATTCTTTCAATGGATTTATTTTGTTCGCAAATGTTTTTATTAAATAGAATTGTTTTCAGCAATGTACTTTTCCATATTATTTATGCCTTATTTACTTATGATAGCTTCCATTGTACATAACCCTTACATATAATTTTATCTCACCATTATTTTGTTTCCTTTCCCCATGTTATAAAGAAGAAATATTTGAATGAGTTTCAAGGATGTATAACTTTTACCTTTATTATATTTATATTTTATAATTCCAATATAATATGGGAATCATGTATGTATCAAGATTATAAATGTTGTTAAGATGATCTATCATAAATGTTGATATCCCTTTTATTTATGCCAGTGTAATAAGTTATACACCATATCTGGTTTATTGGAGTTGGGGTTGTTACACCTGGTAAAAGGACCATGATGGTAATTGTTTATAAACCCTTATTGGAGCCCTCTTGAAAGATCGTGTGTTTTTTACCAAGTGTTTAAAACATTCAATCAGTCATTAAGACCCTAGAAAAAATCTTATAAGTCCCCCAAAAAATTTCTAGTATAGTGGAAATCACCAAACTCGTGGATAAGAGTGTTGTTGTAGTGTGTTATGGGGTTTATCTTCGCCAAACTACTATAAATCAGTGTTTATTAAATTTCAATTATATGATTTTATTTCCTCAAATTATTATGTTAAATAAAATTTAAAAAGTTATTATTTTATAAAATATGTTGGTTTTCGATGTGAATTAATTTTTAAGGACTCAATTCATCCCCCCCCCCCCCGCCTCTTAAGTCTTATTACAGTCCTCTCGGGAAAATAGTTGGTATCATAGCTCGTGAATATTGAGTTATCAATATTCGAAGGTTAAAATATAAATATATTATTTAAAATGGCTATAATGATTGATAAAAAATAATTAATTTCAATGGAAAGAGATACCTACTTTAATAGTGAGATTAATTACTACTAGAAGGCCTGGATGATCATCTATCTAAAGAACCTTGTTCAAAAGGTTTATCATAAAGAAGGGAAACCTTATTTAATTCAAGAAACTCAACCATAAATATGTGATGTTAATAATAAATAAAAATTTGATTTAAATTCCAAATAAATGAATTCTATTATTTATAGACAATGTTCATATGAGTTCAAGCGAGTCACTCAATATCAAGCAACCAGTGAAATATCGAATGTAATATCAGTTTATTATGATGGTACATAAAATGTGTGATATTTTCAATATAAAAATATTAAAATGAATTTTTTATATGTTTATAATAATGGAATAAGATAGAATCATAAAATTGAATGGAAGACTTACTAAATTTATAAACAATGTTGTTGATTTAAGAGAACTTATTCCTGATCTGGATCAAGAATGGAAAATAATATGAATTACATCACTCTGATGGACTAGAATATAAACTAATGTCAGAAAATCTACTGAAGTCAATAATTTAAAAATAAAATATCTCATTGGAATGTTGATGATGCATGAGGTAGATAGAGAAGATGAATCTTGAGAACATGGATTAGTTTTGAGGGAGAATGCTTCCTTAAAAGTTTCTACTTCGAAATATGATAATAAATGAAAACAAATTCAAATAGGTGAGTAATATAATGTTGACACATAAAGTAATTTTACATAAAATAGTGATATTTCTCATTTTTATATAATGTTCAAAAATTTAAATAACAAGAGAATCAGTTTTAAAGAAGCCTTTAACATGTATAAGAAGTATGATGGTAATTCCAAATAAGTAAGATTCTATGAATGAAAAAATATTAGACACATCCAACTAAATTTTCCACATATAAAAGGTGATAATGAGTATGGGGAAAATTACTTCAATAAATTAGGTTACAAGAATAATTCTAAGAAAGAAATGTAATATACATAGAGTTCTTCCAAGGATTCTACTGATGACACATCTTCAGAATCATAAGCTGAACATTATAATCATAATTCCAACATGTGCTTTATGGAAAAGTCTAAGGAGATACATTTATATTATTATTTTGAGCATGAGTTTCAATATGAAAATGAAAATTCCTCTTAAGAAGAATTAAATTAATGTCACACTATTATGGAAACTAAGTATTAATATTTTTAAAAGAAAAAAATATCTTAAAAAGTACAATAATTATATATTAATTGAAAAAATGATATAAAAAAATAAATTAGACAAAAAAACCAAGATGAAGAATTTTGTTACATCTAGTATTAAACATGGAAATAATATTTAAACTCTTAAAAAATATTTTCAACACTTAAAAGATAATGAATTTTGTTTAAAAAAAGTGAAAATTACTTAAATTGAAACCTTTGAAACAAAAAACCCATAAAAATAAATTCAGAATAGGAATCCTATGAGAGAAACCAAAGTTTTACAAAAAAATATTTTCCTCCTAGTTAAAAGAATAATAACTTCTCCAAAATTACTTTCTTTTATTGTGGAGAATTATGGAATTATTACAATAACTTTAGTTTGAAAAAACTCTCTATTTTTTATAGTCAACCATTATTTTCTTTAAAAATGTTCTTCAAAACATAGTTCTAGATTTTCTAAATAGCAGAAATAGATTTTGATTCCTAAATCATTAGTTTTCCTAGACCTAAGAGAGTACTAAAACCAAAATAATGTATTGTATGATTTTTCTTTGTAGGGAAAAGTTCCATAATCATTCCTGAAAAATGGTATACGGAAAGTGCTTGTTCAATGAATATGAGTGGATATTTCTCTAACTTCAACTCCTTATCAAAAGTTTATGGAGGCTAATGTCACTTTTGGTGATAATGTTAAAGGAAATATTATGAGATTTGGATCAGTTTGTAATCTAATATCAATCCTAATGTACAATGTTCTTTATATGGATGAATTAAAGCATAATTTGATAAGTATTTCTAAAATTTGTGATGAAGGTGATCTTTTTTATTTTTCAAATAATTATTGTTTATTTTTTAGAGATAAAATTATTAAATTGAAGGAACCTATAATAGAAAATTTCTATACTCTATATCTTAATTTTTTGAGTTAATAAAAAGTGAAATATTTAAATACTGAAACAAATTAATCTTGGATTATTAATATAATATTAGGACATTTTAATGTTTGTTATTTAAAAAAAGTTTCTTAGACTAATTTAGTTTCAAATTTACCTCAAATTAAATTGAATAAAAATAAGCTATGTGATGCATGCTAAATGGGAATGTAACACAAGTAATATTTTAAACTAATTTAATAGGTTGTGACTTCTAAACCCCTATAAATAATTCATATGTACTTTTTAGGGATGTCTATAGTTTAAAGAAAAATATGAAAATATCTTTTTATGTATTAGATAAAGATTTATCCAGATTTACTTGGGTTTTATTTTTAATTGTTAACAATGAAGCTTGTTATGTATTTATAAGTTTTTTTTAAACTAGTTCTAAAAGGGGGAAATTAAAAATTATTACCTTAAGAAGTGACCATGTATAATAATATGGAAACCATGAGTTCAATTCATATTGTTCATAACATGATATCTAACAAACTTTTTATTCCCCTAGAACACGTCAACAATATGGGGTTATTGAGAGGATGAGTAATACTTTACAAGAAATTGCTAAAACAATGTTATTTGGATATAACTTACCTAATCATTTTGAGATAAATATATAAATACAGCATGCTATGTTATAAATAGAGTTCTAATATGACCTATTTTTTTAAAAACCATATAATCTATGGAATAAAATAAAGTAAAAAAAGTTTATTACATTAAAGTTTTGGATTCAATTTTTATATTCTAAACACCAAGGATAGTCTTGGTAAATATGATCCAAAAGAAGAAGAAGGAATATTCCTTGTAAACTCTACCACATCTAATGTATATAGAGTTTTTGATTAAATTTAAAATATTATTGAAGAATAAAATCATGTAAAATTTGATGAAACTGATTCTTTTGATCACAAAATGACTCCAACTAATGAACTAGGATATTCTTTTTAAAACATGAGACCTCAACCTCTCTTTGATAGTAAAACAGATGAATTATTTGAACTTGATTTCTAAGACCAAATCTAAAAAGGTTGGATACCTTTGAACCATAAATTGTACTACCTAGGCAATATAGAACCCTTAAGAACCATCCCTTATAAATAGTTATATGAAGCATTGATGAAAGTATTAGTTATATAAGGAGTGTATCAAATCTTGTTGAATTTTTTTATTTATATATCAACTTGAACCTAATACTATATAAGAATCCTTAGTAGATGAGGGTTGGATTGTAGTAATGAAATAGGAATTAAACCAGTTCAAAAGGAACAAGGTTAAAGAATTAGTTTCCAAACCCTTTGACCATCCAATTATTGGAACAAAATGGGTTTATTGGAATAAAAAAATTGATCATGGTGTGATCACTAGTAATAGGTATAGACTAGTAACTAGAGGTTGTAATCAAGAAAATGATATAGATTATGAAGATAAATTTGAACCTTTAGCTAAAATAGAAGCCATTAGGATTCCCCCAGCCTATTCATCACATATTATTTTCAAATTATATCATATTTATTTAAAATATACTTTTATAAATGGTTTATTATAGAGTACGTTTATGTCAAACAACCTCTAAGTTTTAAAAATCCTCATTTTCTAAATTTAGTTTTAAAAAAAAACCAAATATATTTATATCCTTACGCAAGAACCTGGAGCGTGGTATTAATATTTATTTTCTTTTATTTTATCAATTTTTTTAGTACTTAAGTAAGATCAAACTCTATTTAATAAAACTTCATCGATATATATTTTTCTAGTTCAGATATATGTTGATGATTTAATTTTTGGTTCAACAAATAAAATATTATGTAGTGAATTTTTTAAACACATAAAAAATAATTTTAGATGAGTATGATATGTGAGTTAAATTATTCTTTATTTTCTCAGATATATCAAAAAAATATTTTCTATTGTGTTAAATTAATAAAAATTCAAAAATTAATTACTTAAAAGGTTTGAAATTGAGTGATAAAGTACATAAAACTCTTATGATTTCTAATGAAAATCATGACTTGGATAAAGTTAGGAAACTAATTGATAACAATATTTATATAGGAATAATTATGATTTTATTTTATTTTACTAATAGTATCATAGACATTATCTTATATCTTTGTGCCAGATTTCAAGAAGATCCTATGGAGCCTCATTTAAAAGCTACCAAAATAATTTTAATATATTTGAAATGAATAATTATCTTTCACTAATTTTCAAATAAAACATATGATTTTAATCTGACATCAAATTAATATACAATCATTGGTGGTTTTAGACAATATAGGAAGAGTACTTAAAGAACCTTGAATTTTCTAGGAAAATCCCAAGTATCCTGGTCTAGTATGAAACAATACTTTGTTGCATTATCTACTTCTAAAGAATAATACATTTCTGTTGGTAGTTTGTTTATAAAATTGTTATGGATGAAACACGCCTGAAGAGATTTTAGATTAAATTATAATCAAGTCTCAATTCAATGTGATAACACTAGCACTATCAAAATTTCAAAGAATCGCATAAATCATTTTAGAAAAAAAATATATATTTAAGGAATCATTTATTTAGGGATCATGCTAAAAATGGTGATATTACTCTTGAGTTTATCTCTACTAAGAATTAGTTAGCATATATTTTTATTAATCCCCTTTTCTTGTGAACATTTTGATTTTACTAAAGGAGAATTGGGTTTATTCAATATTAATTGAATTTAAGTTTTATTATTTCCATAAATTTTTGTTTAATATTTTATTTATTAATGATTTGTGATTAATACTTGATGAAAATTAAATTATCTTATCCTATCTTTATTTTTTAAATTGTTTTTGATTTTTAGAAAATATAAATTCATTTCTCTTAGTTTTTTTATTTACTATTATTAATAACTAATATCAGTCTAAAAATCAATCAGGTATATAAGATGTTTAGGATTATAGAGTGTGACCTAACATTCAATTGGTCCTTAAACCTTTGGTATTCATATACATATCTTCTTCCATAATTGGACCCATCATCCCTAAACTCTTGTTCTTCTCTCATCCTCTAACTAAACTGTATTCTATGGGAAAGTCTAAGTGAAGTGATGAGGGAAGCTCTAGATCATCCATGAAATATGAAGGTAGTGATTTTCCACCTAATGTTCTTGTTTGAATTTCCATTGATATGGCATGGATGAAATTCATGGAGATGATACTTAAGAATGTGCTTTAGTTTCAAGGTTTGTAATTCAACTTCAGGGAGAAGAAGTCTGGTTTCTTGTTTGATGAAGAGGTAAACACAATTTTGAGGAATGTAAAGTTCCAGTTTAATAAAAGAGAGGATGTTCTCTCCTTAACTCTAATGGGTAAATTAGTGTTGGTTTTATCTATTGAGTATTCTAAAATCCTTCAATATCCCCATGAGGGGAGATTAATTTCAGTCATACCTTGGTTGCAATAGGTTTTGTAGGACCAATGGCAGTGTTCAAATTCTTATTTGGAACCTCTTATTTTGAGAAGAAGCCTATAAAGGATATAAAACCATAGTGGACAGTTATTTTTAAGATTATTTAGACAATTATAGTAAAGAGAGTTAGTTAGATAGAGAAGGTTTTTTTTAGTTATGTATATTTTAAACAACATGATCAATAATTTGAAGTTCGATCTACTGAGGTACATGATGCACTTTATGTATCACTTTTGAAAAGTAAAGGGAAAGCTAAACTATTATCTTTATAAAAGGATTATGTTCATAGTTATAATGAGAAAATAATTAAATCTTAATGAGGGAGATAGAGTGAAAGTTCATAAAAGTAACACATGTGTTGTGGTTCTTTTGAAGACCACTAGGTAAATTTGGGACTCTTTTTAAATTCTTTGAGACTTGATAGTCAGGAAGGTTTGTCTCAAGGGGATCCATCTCTTACCTCACCATCTAGTAATAGAACGCCTACTTGGATGGTGTCTATTGGGTAGGTGTAGGAGATAGTGGTTTATAGATATGATCCTTCATTTCTAGTTATTGGTCCTTCAATGTGTGGGCCAATTCAGATTCACAAAGAAAAATATGTTCAAATCCAAGCTATAAGTGTTGTTGAGGTTACTGAATTTAGTAATCATGTGGAGAGAGTTGTTGAGGTAGTTATTCTAGTTCTTAATGAGAGGCCAATATAGACTATGTCTGTGGTTTTTAATGCTCAGGGGAGATCTAAGGATGAGTTTGAAGCTTAGAAAATTGATCTAATTATTCCTTGATCATGTATTGATGGAAATAATGTTGGTTATGTGGTTATAGATACTATTGATTATTCCCATACACCACCGGCACAACCACCACCACCTTTCATGCATCAAGATTCACCCTCAGTTACTAAAATATCAAATAGTTCAGAAATGAAATCTATTGTTAATATTATATTACTTGAGTTTGATAATATAAAGGGAGATTATAATGAGTTGAAACATGATTTTAAATCACATAAGGATGAGATTATAGAACTCAAGGAGTCCTTTATTTCCATGTCTGATTTAGATAAGTTATTTAGGTTGTTAGCTACCCAAATAGTGATGATAAAGAATATTCAGACTAACCCTGTTATGAAACAATATATTTCTAGTGTAAGATATAAGGATCTTGAAGGTATGAAATCACTTTTAAGGGATATAGAATATGTTTTCCCTACAAAATCATAATTTAAGGATCTTGGAGTAATGGGTGTATCTTAAATAAATATATTTAATAATCTTCCGAAGGTAAAACCATACATGTCTCAAGATTTCCTCGATGAGATGAATTCCTTTATGAAATAAATAAAGGAAACCTGGCACACTATAAAAAGGGTTGTATTAATATAGTTTGAATTCATTAAAAAGTTTCATCCCTTTTCATCTTACACCATAGAACAATCATTTATTCTAGATTTTTGAAGTGGATTTTATTAGATGCTATCAAAATTGAATTATGCATCTTCTTAGATCTAGTGTATTTAGTGTGATCTTATTACACCAATTATGATGAAATAATTAAAGAAATATCTTGTTTGAGAGTTATAGTATAAAAATGGAGCTACTAAGAATATTGGTATAAGAAATATTAGATCCTTATATGAAGTAGTTTATTTATATGATGAATCTTATGGGAAGTTGGAGGATATACTGAAAGTTTCTAAACACACTCAAGGTATGGTTTTTAGATATCTTGGTCCTATATCTAGAAACCATTAGTAGTTGTTAACCCACTTGAATATGTTTTATAAATAAGTTCAAAATTGTATTCTTGATCTTTAGAGGAAGAATCAAGATCATAATCTGTAAATGTTCAAGTTGTGTCCATTGGAAAAGAGTTAGATTTATACAGACACCCAAGGGTTGTTCCTTTGGTATCATCTACTCATATTCCTATAGTTGTTAGTGCTCTATTTCTAGAATCATCTATATATTATACTAAGGAAGTAGTTAAAAGATTAATAGAGAAATTGGAAAGTACATATAGAAAGATATAGTCAGTGAATGGAAGAATGATTAGTATGAAAATTTATATGGAGAGAATTATGAAGAATATTATAGTGGAAATTCTATAAGGTATATCTATTTCTAACATTACTCCATTTATTAGTGCTCTTATGTTTAGTTCTCCTTAGTATTTTACTTATGGTCACCTTGATTATCTCATAGGTTTTCTAAACAATGGCTTAGAAATAGTGGGGAAAATGAACATATAGGATTCTATGATTATCCTTGATTTATGTAATATTGATATCATCAATAGGATAGACATGTTTTTAGATGTCCTACTTAATCTATATGGTAGAAAAATTTTAGTCCATTCTTCTCTTTCGATATATATTAGTTCAAGATAGAGGATTTGTTGTACTTTTGATGCCTCCAAAATCTATCAAAAAGAGAAAGAAAAGGTAGATGTTTCCTTAGATACTAATAATTGTAAGGAATGAACCTCATAATTTGAATCACTAATGAATGTTCTTTTTCATGTTGTGGGAACCTATTATTTCGACATAGTTGAATGGAATCTTCATGGATTACTCAGTAACCATTTTTAATGGCCATAAGTAAATTTAGATATTGGTAGTAAAGAAAGAGATATTATAGAACATGTAAAGGTTGTTAAACCTTCCCCAATGGAGCCTACAACTACTTCCTATCCCAAATCTATCTTTAAGATAGCTCCAACTAAACAACATTCCCATTTAAAACCCATCTATAAGCCTCAATATTTTGAGTGATGTATTGTTTTTTTATTTTAATGGGTGTTTAGAGAATGTAATTTTTTACATTATTATATATTGAAAATTAATGAAATACCTCTTTATTCATTTATTATCTTTATCTTTATGACCATTTCATTTTATTTTATTTATTTCTTATCTTTTTCCTAGAGATTTTTTTTCTTTGAAAGTTAGGAATATATTTATTTTGTCCACAAAATTTAATTCCCTCCATAATTTCATATTCATTATCATCACAACAATAAAATAGGTCATTACTCCAAGTTCCATATTAAATATGTTTCCTTTATATTTACCCTTATTTCTTAATAACACAAAAAGGAGGAGAATTTAGAAATGTTTAGACTAAGTTTAATCAAAAGTGGATAATTCCTTAGGAATTAAAAATGAATTTTTTTTCTAAATATGGTGGAGAAATGATAAATTTTACAATAAATTTTTATATTATATAGAGTTTTGAAAAATCCTATTAAACCTGTTAAAATTTTTTTGTTTAATATATTTTGGGTTTTTTATTAATAAAAGGGTGGAAATTGTTAGATTACTAATGTTTTTCCAACACATATCTTGTACTTTAGGATTTAAGGGTCCTAAGTACTATTCATATTTTAATAGTTGTTTTGTTTGTAACTGTGTTCATTAGGTTCTTTCTTGTTTTAAGTGTTTCAGTAGTTAGAATCCTTTGGTCTATAATTCTGGACACTTTGGTTGAAATTTTCCGAAGTTTGAAAAATAATCTACACGGAAAATATAGATATGTGGATAAATAGATAAGTTGATCATTTAGCTATTTCAATCACCTATGTCATGTATTATACTATGTTAATCAGCTACATCATGGAATCACCTACGTTTAAATCACCTATGTCGATAAGTCACCATGTGAGAAATCTGATACACAGATCAATCTATTAAATTAATTGGTTACATGGAGTAGTTACCTATAGGAATAAGATACATAGTGAAATTGGATATCTCATTCCATTTAGAAATTTCATTTTTTGAAATGTGAGTGAAAACCCTACATGTATCAATTTGGATACATTAAAAAAATTTCAACATTGTCATATTGGCTACATGAAGAAAATTATCTATATGAATAAGGCCTACACAGATTCAACTTCATATATAACTCAATTACATGGATCAAATCAGTTGTGGGAATTGGAATGTATAATTTCGATACGTGATGATCTAAAATCAGCTACATCATAGTGTAACCAGTATTTATTACTATTGAATCACATGATTGAGCTTTTAATGTTTTAATGTAATATTTAAATGGTGGATTACCTTTTTATGTAAAAAAGATTATAATAAGAGGAACGTACTCATAAAGGAAACAAGTATAAGGATAATTTATTTGTATTTACTGTTTCTGATGTATTTCATATAAAATTATGGGTTTTTTAAAATTAAAATCCATGGATTTTATAGAAGTGTGTTGTTAAATTAAAATAGAAACTTTTTCATGAATTGTTTAATAGAAATGAATAACATTTTTTAGCATAACATAAGTGCGTGAATGTGATTTCAATATCTGTTTCTCTCTCTCTCTTTCAAATCTCTTTAACACTACTCTGTTTTACTCGAGAAGAAGAATAAGATTTTTGATATTTGGTTGTGCTATATCAATCATCCTTATTATTGTTTTAGAAGAATTTCATTGAACAATATTCTCTTTTTTTCATCTCTCTTAGAGATTTATTATTTATTTCAGTTGCATTTTTCAATTTTTTAGTTACATGTGTAAGAAATATGTTTATTATATCCTTGGTTGTAAAAGGTTTATAGTAAAATAACCTTTAAGGTTGTTTGTAAATCTATATTGGTGCCCTGTTTAAAGATTCTATGTTGTTATACCATGTGTTGGCTACTTTCACTCTGTTATATAGTCCTTGTAAAGAGGACTATAAGTCCCAAAAAATCAATATATAGTGGAAATTTCCAAAATCATGGAGAAGAGTATTGGTGGAGTGTACTAGGGGATTTTTGTTCCCCAAATTTCTATAAATCATTGTGTATGATCATTCTTTTATAGGAATTTATTTTTGTTGCTTCTTATTTTAAATAAAATGTCGGAAGCAGGTTTTTTCTAAAATTGGGTGGTATCTTTATGTGAATCAAGAACCATGAACTTAATTCCCCACACCCGACCTCCCCCCACCCCTCTTGAGTTTTATTGATGTCCTTTTGGGACAACACATTACTTTTAAAGTGACGTTTTTTTAATATATAGTTAGTAATATTTACAAAAGTGTCACCACTCTAAATTATAAATGGTATCCTTCAGCTACCCAATTCTCCACAGTCCAAAATCCTTGTTACTCTAAAAACATATTCCCAAAATATTTCCCAACTCTATACAAATTTCTAAAGGTTCTAGTCTCTCCAAAATTCCATTATAACAAGTTTTAAGGATTTGTCTTGATGAGTAAGGTAAAAATCATAATCACTCCTTGTTCATTTTAATTACTTTGTTTATTCCTCTAATTTCTAAATATATATTATATATATTCTAACATAATTATATTAGTTACATAAGTATACTTAAAAAAATTATGTTAAAGTAATAAACATTCTCTATGTTCATCACAAACATATGAAAAATCAAAATATCACTCCTGAATACGAGCAGACTACCGTATTAATGAACTATGTATTTCATTTTTCATAACTACCTCAAATGGTTTGTAATAATAATTTATTAAGAGAATAAATATAATATTTTTAAAATAATTATGATTTTTTAAAGATAATTAATTATCCACCATCTTTTATTTTCATCCATTGACAAATGGAAATGTCTCTAGTACGTGTGTGTGGACTAATGCGTTCATGGATGAAATGCTTCACTTTTAATAACCACCATACGTGGATGGTTATAATATTGCATTTATTAAATAAATATAATATCTATAACATAATTACTATCTACCTTCCTTTCTTTTTATCCATTAAAAAGATGAAAACACCACTAATGTATACTTTCAGACTACCACCTTCAAAGATGATATGTTTTGTTTTTCATAATCACATTAAATTCATGATTATAAAAATATATTTGATAAAATTAAATAATATTAAGAAGTAAAATATGAAATTAATATGGTTTTGAAAGTATGAAACAAAAATTAATGATCATTATAAAGTAAACTTTTTATATTAGTAAATTAACTAAATCAATATTATCATTGATTTTAATTTCATAAAGAATAAATAAAACTCTAATCGAATAGTAATGGAAATTAAAAAATCATTAAGGAGCTTATATTCTAGTACCTTGAATAATTTATTAGTTATTAGCTATGTATAAAATAATGTAAAGCCACATCGACATTACAGAACTTATAGGGAACAGTCATGGATATGAACACATGATGATGAAAATAAATGATAACTAGAAAATAAATATAATGTGAGTTATTATAATTAAATTTTATAAAAGGTAATAGATAGGAATACATTTCATAAATGTAGTAATTTTTATTATACATGAGGTTAAAATTATTTTGTAGAAATCTTTAGTTAAAGTAAGGATTCTTCATCTCAAATTCTCTTCTTTATGACATATTTTTTTTATGAAAATATTTTCATTTTCAATGTGTATATACTTCCCCTTTGAAAATAATTTACTATAAATATATTCATTCATATTATTTGATGTTTTATTTCATGTTTTTCACTTCCATGGTATTTTTTTCAAAATTACCAAAGTCGTAAGGGTTTCATTTCAAATAATTATTCTTGTTGGTCGTGAATATTTCTATTTCATATCCATATTATTATTCCTAAAAATTTTAACCTTTACTATTTTTAAATATATATATATATATATTATTCATTTTTCTCTATATTTGAAGTTGCAAAGTATCGAATAACAACTAATATGCGGTTGAATCGGTTGATCACATTTATAAGTTTCAATAATTTTAAAAACATAACCCCTTCAACCTATCAAGGTTTATATCATTATAATATTTTATTAAATACTCATTCAGGAAAATGTAGGAAACCATGTAAATAAAATAGGATTTAAAAGGTGTATCCTTAGTGTGAGAACCTACATCCTTTACATTGTCACTCTCATAGGTCTATAAAAATTCATTATAATGAAAAAGTGAATACAACTTGTGGCAAATCCCGTTAGAAACCTTCTATCTCAAAATTGGAATGATTATAATGACTCCTGTTAGTTTATAAATTTTTCTAAAAAACAAATTTATATATAAATAAAAATATCAAGAAAAAAATTTCTCCTCAAAACTATGTCCAAAACCTCAGTTTGATGAACCTGATTCTGATTACCACATTATTATTAACTCATGACGATGAACTCATTACAAAAAAAATCTTTATTATAAACCCTTTTCACACACCACACTTCTCAAACTCTGCTCAACTACTCAGTCTGATATTCCTTAGTCTGATCTTCCTCAGTATTCTGAAAAAAACTTTCAGTTTTTTAATCGTCTAACTATTGAGCAGAGTATTGTTTTCAACAATACGTGTTAATGTTATTTAAAGGGGGAGATTATTGAAAATAATAATCTGTCACTTCTTGATATTTTTGATGCTCACAAATACCCTTAGTTATTTTCTAATGATTTCATTTAGTATTTTGCAGGAGTTTATTAATTTATTTTACTCTTGAAATAACGAGAATTTATTACTTAGCGCGGAATCTGTTTTAGTGCATTCTGGAATCACTGTTCACATCTTACGTAGATAAATATAGCGAGGAATCTACTTTATCGCGTTCTGGAATCACTGTTCATACCCTACATGGATAAACGTAGCGTAAGGTTGAAAAGAGGATATTTTTTTTGATATAAGAGAAAAGTATGGTTAAACAACCATACGTTTTCATCAAAGTATGGAAGGAGAACCTTACATTACGAAGGAACCTTACGTTTTGGTTATCAGCAAAGTATGGAAGGAGAACCATACGTAAATTCTATATGATTCGTTTGTTTCTAAAAAGTATGGTTCATCAACCTTAATTTTGTGAACAACCATACATTCTTGGAAAAGTATGGATCAAGTAAAAGTGTGGATCTTTTACCGTATGTTTGAGTGTTGAAGAAAAAGTATGGATATTCAACCTTACGTTTGTATTCAACCTTACGTTATCAACCTTACGTTGTTAACCTTACGTTTCAAGACTATGTTATTAACCCTATGTTTGAAGGCCACGTTATCAACCCTACGTTTGGCGTCAGAAATTTTGACAGACGATATTTATGTGCAATGATTAGTAAGCTGATTTCTGGGCGGATTTCAAGCTGGATTTAAAGTCGTTTTTAAAGTACGACTTTGACTGATTCAAGGACATTTTATTAATGGATTTAAGATTGAATTAGAAGGAGTTTTTCATGCCGAGTCTTAAGGGAAGTTACGACTTGTAACACCCCAAGATTTCAAAGTGTGTTATTTCTTCAGAATAATTCAATAACTTGCACTACACGCAACACCGAGTTCAAACGCACCATGACTTACCAAACATGCCGTTCAAAAGAGGTTATAAATAGTATTAACTAAATTTTAAACTTTATATAATCCTTATAATTTTAGAATCCATATTATGAGTTTCTTATACATAATGTAATAACAAATACATTTTCAGTATTGCACTTTTACAAACATTTAATAGTGAACCCTTTTTAAATCCAATATTTTAAACTTTTATATATTCAATTTGACTAAATAAATTTACTTTTTAGAATGGGGACATCAAAAAAAATTTACAATGAAACATCCCAAGATTCCACGGTACGTTTCCCTTTGAATAACGCAATGGCCTGCATTGTACGCAACTTCAAGATTCTAACACACCACAACCAATCAAACTAGCTGTTATGAATAGTAATACCTACTTTTTGAAATTTTATAAATTTTATCTTTCGAAACGGACTTCATTTTTGGATTCGTAATATCGAAATTAGATTAGGCTGAAATTTTGGTACTTTTCGGATAACTTTCATTTTTTGATGAATAGTGAAAATTACTAAATTTTCATTAAAAACAAGTTTTTTAATCAAAATAATTAATAGTGATAAATAATTAGTTTTAGTGATTTTAAAGTATAATTAGAATATATTTTTAGCATTTTATCCAATAGTGTTCATTAGAATTAATTTCACTTTGAAATTGGACATAAACAGTTGTCAATCTTTTGATAAATATTGTTTCTTAAAAACACGCTATTTGTTGTAACAGCGGGAATTAATTATAAAATTAATTAATGAAACTTATATGTTTGGAATTTTTTAAAATAGACATCATTTTTGAATTCGGAATATCAATTATAGATTAGGGTGAAATTTTGGCATTGTTCTGAAAAACATCAATTTTTTATGAATAGTGAAACCACTAAGTGGTAGTTAAAAAACTGAATTTTTCATAAAACATAATTTTACCGCTTCTGTGAATGGAATTTCAGAGATCCGAGAGACACGGTTAATATCAAGCAGTAAAATTTGGTTCAATGAGATGAAAATAATTTTTGGTGAATAGTAACTTTTTACTTTTATTTACCACGGTTAAAAGTAAATAGGGTAATTAAGGGTAAAAATGATATTAATATCACCCTAACACATGTCCTAATTCTATTGGACAAGTTTATATCGACCAAAAACAACTTTAGGAATAAAATAATATCATTTAGGTCCACTTGAATTAGATTAGGACATTTATTATTATTTAATTCAAAGAAGAGTTAAAAGAGTTAAAATCAAAGTTTATTTACTAAAACATTTTTAATATAGGGTTATCCATAATATAAATTCGATTGTAAATATTCATTATAAAGCTAAAAGTATTTCCTACATAATGATATTTTATTTATAATGTTTAGACATTAAATAATTTAATTTATTTATGACACAATAATGATGCAGTAATTAATTAATTAATGAAAAATTAGATAATAAATATTATAAATACCCAAATAAATATAATTTGAGACTTTTTATGAATTGAACTAATTTTCTAGGTTAATATGACATGTTAGTATTGACTTAAGTAGCTTTGTTAGAAGTAATCATTCTGTTATGATTTTCACAAAAATCAATTATTGAATAGTGTCAAAATTGACATAAAAGAGTTTTTAAAACAAATATTATATTATTAATTGATATTAAATTACTCAAAATATAAGGTTCAGAAAAGAGACTTATATCATGATAGGTGTATAATTAATTGACCAATTGGGGATCTCTTGGATTTATATAGTATTTTTATTAACCATATAATATAAAAATACAAAGAGACAATGTAAAAGTGAAACTAATTAACTAAGAGTTAATACTTAAAGATAAGGTTAATATAGTAACCCAAACCTGTCTAAATTCCATTGGTTGAGTGTTTTTCGACCCATCCTCACCTTAAATTTTAAATAATCCACTTTGGAGCCATTAGAAACCAAATATGAATTTATTATAAATTAATATTTTTAGCTTTTCCAAAGGTGCCCCTCACCCCTCTTATAAAAGGGAACTCCCCCTTCTCATTAATTCACACCTTCAAAGCCTTTTGGTTCGGCCAAACTCTGCCCAAATACTCTCTAAACTTCCCTAAATTAATCCTAGAGGCCTTACTTTAGTCATAAAGCTAACTTAAGGATCCCTTTTGATCAAATCAAAAGGAAGAACCCAAAGAAGAGGTAATGATTTCACCACCCTTTTTCAAGTTCCTTTCTTCTTCCACTTCTTCTTTCTTTGTTATTACCATTCTAAAATAATAAATCCAGTATATTATATATATACTTTGATGTTATTATAAAAATTTTACAACAATATTTCATTATTCTATCCATCTTTTGAATAACATGTCACCATACGTGCATATGTACGGCTTACCGTCTCCACGTTGTGGTGTAATTGTTATTCAACAAATTATTATTTGGATAGGTAAAATAATGATGTGTAATTCAGGTAAATAATAAATAAAACATGATAATAATTCTGTATATATGATATAACATCCAATTATATATTATTTTAATTTCAAAAGAATGATATTGTGGCTCGTGCGTACGTACGGACTACCGTCTCCACGAACGCGATGAGATTCATTCTCCATCGTATCCATTCAAGTATAATTATCATTTGATGATTAATAATAGTATACAAGGACTTGATATCATTCTAGATATGATTAAGATACAACATATCCATGACAAACATGACTTACGTAACCAAACATATAAAATAAAACGAGTAAGTTAACACCCCAAACAACGATAATACTAAGATATTATTAACAAATCAATGTTAAAAGATCATCTATGATATCATATTAATGTATATGATTCTTGTATAATTTAATAACAATTATTTCACCATTATACAGGAGGTTAACCTACCCCCAACCAATGAAAAGTACAAGGTAAGGGTTTATTTCGCAATCTCTTCATTATCTGAGGTTGTTTATACGTAATAATCTACTGGAACTTCTTTATCATCCACATCCATGTTTCTTAAAAATGTATTTCAAAATTTTTTTACTATTTACTAGAATATGGGATAAATTCATTTATACCCTTTTTGACTTTTAGAAGTGGTTTATAAAGGAATATTTCCTTCGTTTTCCAAACAAGGTCCTTTTTAACCTTTTCGACAGAACTAAGGTAAGGATGTTTTTTTAACTTATACGGCGAGTGTGGATATTTTCCACCGTTATAAAATTTTAGAAGCTTCCCTTACAAGCTTATAAATATATTTTCAAAGTAAATGTTTTATTTTACAATTATGTGACTTTTAAATGATTTCAAAATGAATATTTTATGAATTTCTGAAAGTTACTCTATCAAAATCATAATTTTAAATGTTTTAAAGATTTATCTTTCTAAATATTTTTAATTAATTTCCATGTTTTCAAAATTATTTTAAGGATTTATTTATATGGACATGAATGTTATGAAATGATATTTATTTTCAAAAGTTTCGAAGTGGTATGGGACACTTTGATTCAAAAATCTCTTTTACATTACTTCCTTAATAAATATGTGACTTTTAAATGATTTAAAAAAAGATATTTCTCTCAAATAGTTTTGATTTCATCTATGTCAACATCCTTTGATGGATTTTAAGTTTATTTGAAGTCGATTTATTATGATACAAAACTTCCATATTTTTTTGAAGTTTTTGTGATGTGTTTGACTATGGATGTGTTATTCTTATACCATTCGTGGTTTATGGATGAAGTATTTACATTTCGTATGCTAGTTTTAATACGAATGTTTATGTTATGTTTGAACCTTTTCATATGGTAATGCATTGGACTTAATATGTGACGGGTGGAGCCCGCTATAGCTCCTCGATGCATCGGTAGGTCTCATGAGACAAACTAGTGTCCTGGCATAAGACCTTGACAAAATCTTATTTTTAGTCTTGGCACGAGGCCTTGGCTATGTGGTTATGATAGTCTGGCATTATGCATTCCATCATTATGAAAGTGGTTATTGATATTGCATGTGATTATTCGATTAGTAGAATATCAATGTGAATAAGTAAATGGAATTATTTCATTTTATTTTTTCCATACTATGTTGAAGTTCAAGTTTAAAAGGTTTTTTTTTAGTTATACATTGCCTTAAATGTTTATTTTTATTTATGAAAGTTCCCGCTATATTGTTATCCTTACTGGGAATTTGAGCTCACCCTTTTCTATGTTTTATTTTTTCCAGGATGTGAATAAGTAATTTATGAATGACCTGCAGGGATAGTATGAGGGGATAAGAGTGTGGACTATGGAGACTATATTGTTGTAGTTTTCATTTTATGATGTAATGTAAAATTTTATGAATGTATCTAGTTATTCCAAGGCTACTAAACTAATCGGACTTTCGAGACTTGATCTTTCTTGTGATCATGCCAATGTAATGTAATAATGCACCGGCTCTGGGAAACTAGGTTCGGGGCATTACAGTTGGTATCAGAGGAAGTTTAGTACAAACCTTGGAAGCTAGATTTAGATAAACTCTGATTAGAGCACGTAGACCTAAGATGAACATTGAGGATTAATATAGAAGAACTTCCTAGAATTTTGGTATTGTAGAGATTTTGTGAGTTTTCCGAGCAATACATCCATGTCTGAATACGAGCAGGTAGAGGCGGCTCTAGCACAGATGTACCTAGGGGTAAAACCCGAAAACACCTCTTTGAGCTAGACTCGAACGGGAACTGGTGCACGACAACGGGCCTTGCTGCACTCTTGGTTACGACACTCCCGGGGGATATGCTTAGGATAATTCTCATTTTCTTTACAAACCATTATGAAGGGTTTATGAGTATATACTTCCTCAAAGGAGACATTTTTATGATTATGGATTATATCCATAAACTTTTTAATTTATGTTTTGTGTTTTACAATTTTGGTATTAGGTATTGTTATTCATAATCTAATCTAGTGTATTCCATTCTTTAGAAATGGTTCCCAGTAGAAGTAATGAGAACTCCAGCAATGCACATGATCCAAAGAGAAATAAGGATCATATCCTTCATGGTCTTAAGCCAGAATTTATAAGAGAAATAGTCTCCCATGTATTATCGTCATATGAAGAAATAATATAATGTGTTGATAAGATAAGTAAAGAGTTTACCGAGTCCTATGTCTTTGAAGGGAAGCAAGAGAATAAAAGTATGGAAGAGAAAAAGATGTATAAAGGTAATAGGGAAAAGAAGAATTTTCCCATATGTGATAACTGTGGGAAGAAACACCCTGGAACTTGCCTGAAAGGAATGGGAGTTTGTTATAAGTGTGGAGGAAAAGGGCACAAAGTACGTCACTGCAAGGGTAAGAAAATGGTTTCAAATGTACAATGCTTCATTTTCAATGAGTTTGGACACTACATTAACCTATGTCCCAGTCATCAGACTATGACGCAAGTGATGCCATTGGATAATAATCATGTTATGATACTACCACAGATGAAGAGGAATGATTAGAGTTCTTATGTTGATTATGTCATTTGAGTGTTGTATCAACAATGTACTTGTTATTATGGATTATATAAGGATTGTACTGTAGTACTATTTCATTAAGGACTTGATATTTTGTGGAACAAAGAAAAGTGACTCAATAGCAAGTTAAATTTTTTGAAAATATATGGTTGAGAGAAAGATAAACCATAATATGGTTCTGATACTAAGGTAGTGATTTTAGAATAATACATGATTGATTTGGATAAATTATATTGGATATTCATGACTACATTGAAACTGATTAATGATTTGTATATTCCATCATTTTTGGGGTTTACAACATTTTTGGATTGAAGGAGTATATCTATTATTCTTTAAGGAATAAGGGATCATGAATGTAATCAATAAGGTTTTATGGTAATTCAGGATGTTGCAGTGTTTTAAAAGAATACATGAAGAAGTTGCTCACATGTTATTACGCAGCAAAAAGGATCTTCATTGTGTTTACCTTCCTTATAAATTTTGGACTGAAGTATTTTGGATAGTTCTAATTTGGTTTATTTTGGATTGCCATAAAAGGACAACCCGGAGGTTGGGCTGCAACCTGTCGCGTCCGGCAAGGCTGTGAGACTTGAACCCACAACCGAAGGGCGGCAAGGGTGTATCACCTACCACTAACCCACGTGATGTCCTAGATTGAATAATGTCGTTTTTTTAATGGTTCTTCTAGATGAATTATAAATTCATTTTTTTAACCCTATACAAATAGGATAAATAGAATATTTTTTTTAAGTTCTATTATCTTTTAGAGTGAAAGATAAGTTTGTGGTAGAACTTAGTTAAAGGATGAGACTATACTTGTCAAGTATATATTTTTCTTATTCTCTTATTCAATGAAGAAATTAATTCTTATACTTTAGTTAAGGGATCTTAAAACAAAAAAAAATGTGATATCTGAATACCATATGTTTTGCTGAACCGATGGTATTCTAAATCATCATAGATTGAGGAATTTAAGGCCCTAAATTTTACAATTGTTTGTGATTGATGACCTCAATCACTACCTATAAATATTTACGTTTTTCCTCCAATTATATGTCTCAAATTTCCACCAATGTTCTCCGAATAGAGATCATAATTTGGTGGTGACCCTTTTATTTCTCTTTTCATCTTATTAAGACTAAATTTTATCAACCCAATTTCCGATGTGGGTTTTCCCACAAAGATATTTTCTATATTCAAACTTTTATTTTAGAAGAAAAATTTCAAATTGCGAGGACGCAATTTATTGAAGGTGGGGAGAATGTAACACCCCACGATTTCATAGTGTGTTATTTCTTCAAAATAATTCAATAACTTGCCCTACACGCAACACCGAGTTCAAGCGCGCCATGACTTACCAAACAAGCCGTTCAAAAGAGGTTATGAATAGTATTAACTAAATTTTAAACTTTATATAATCCTTATAATTTTAGAATCCATATTATGAGTTTCTTAGACATAATGTAATAACAAATTCATTTTCAGTATTGCACTTTTACAAACATTTAATAGTGAACCCTTTTTAAATCCAATATTTTAAACTTTTATATATTCAATTTGACTAAATAAATTTACTTTTTATAATGGGTACATCAAAAAAAATTACAATGAAACATCCCAAGCTTCCACGGTATGTTTCCCTTTGAATAATGCAATGGCCTGCATTATACGCATCTTTGAGATTCTAACACACCACAACCAATCAAACTAGCCCTTATGAATAGTAATACCTTCTTTTTTAAATTTTATAAATTTTATCTTTCAAGATGGACTTAATTTTTGGATTCGTAATATCGAAATTAGCTTAGGGTGAAATTTTGGTACTTTTCGGATAACATTCATTTTGTGATGAATAGTGAAAATTACAAAATTTTAATTAAGAACAACTTTTTTAATCGAAATAATTAATAGTGATAAATTATTAATTTTAGTATTTTAAAAGTATAATTAGAATATATTTTTACCATTTTATACAATGGTGTTCATTAGAATTAATTTCACTTTGAAATTGGACATAAACAGTTGTCAATCTTTTGATATATATTGTTTATTAAAAACACGCTATTTGTCGTAACAGTGGGAATTAATTGTAAAATTAATTAATGCAACTTATATGTTTGGAATTTTTTAAAATAGACATCATTTTTTAATTCGGAATATCAAATATAGCTTAGGGTGAAATTTTGGCATTGTTCTGAAAAACTTCAATTTTTGATGAATAGTGACACCACTAAGTGGTAGTTAAAAAACTGAATTTTTCATAAAACTTAATTTTACCGCTTCTGTGAATGGAATTTCAAAAATCCAAGAGATACGGTTAATATCAAGTAGTAAAATTTGGTTCAATGAGATGAAAATAATTTTTGATGAATAGTAACTTTTTACTTTTATTTACCACGGTTAAAAGTAAATAGGGTAATTAAGGGTAAAAATGATATTAATATTACCCTAACACATGTCAAACTAGTATTGTACAAGTGTATATCGACCAAAAACAACATTAGGAATAAAATATTATCATTTAGGTCTACTTGGATTAGATTAGAACATTTATTATTAATTAATTCAAAGAAGAGTTAAAAGAGTTAAAATCAATGTTTATTTACTAAAACATTTTTAATATAGGGTTATACATAATATAAATTAGATTGTAAATATTCATTAGAAAGATAAAATTATTTCATACATAATTATATTTTATTTATAATTTTTAGACATTAAATAATTTAATTTATTTACGACACAATAATGATGCAGTAATTACCTAATTAATGAAACATTAGATAATTAATATTATAAATACCCAAATAAATATAATTTGAGACTTTTTATGAATTAAAATAATTTTATAGGCTAATATGACATGTTAGGATTGACTTAAGTAACTTTGTTAGAAGTAATAATTCTTTTATGATTTTCACAAAAATCAATTATTGAATAGTGTCAAAATTGACATAAAAGAGTTTTTAAAACAAATATTATATTATTAATTGATATTATATTCCTAAAAATCTAAGGTTCGAAAAATAGACTTATATCATGATATTCGTATCATTAATGGACAAATTGGGGGTCTCTTGGATGTATATAGTAAGTTTATTAACCATATAATATAAAAATACAAAGAGACATTGTAAAAGTGAAACTAATTAACTAAGAGTTAATACTTAAAGATAAGGTTAATATAGTAACCCAAACTTGTCTAAATTTCATTGGTTGAGTGTTTTTCGACCCATACTCATATTAAACTTTAAATAATCCACTTTCGAGCCATTATTAACATAATATTAATTTATTACAAATTAATATTTCTGGCTTTTCCAAAGGTGACCCGCACCCCTCTTATAAAAGGGAACTCCCCCTTCTCATTAATTCACACCTTCAAAGCCTTTTGGTTCGTCAAAACTCTGCCCAAATACTCTATCAACTTCCATCACTTCATCGTAGAGGCCTTCCTTTAGTCATAAAGTCAACTTAAGAAGCCTTTTTGATCAAATCAAAAGGAAGAACCCAAAGAAGATGTAATGATTTCACCACCCTTTTTCAAGTTCCTTTCTTCTTCCACTTCTCTTTATTTGTTATTACCATTATGAAATAATAACTCCAGTATATTATATATAATTTGATGTTATTATAAACATTTTACAACCATATTTCAGTATTCTATCCATCCTTTGAATAACATTTCACCATACGTGCGTACGTACAACTTACCGTCTCCACGTCGTGGTGTAATTGTTATTCAATAAATTATTATTTGGATGGGTATAATAATGATTTGTAATTCATGTAAATAATAAATATAACATGATAATAATTCTGTATATATGATATACCGTCCAATTATAAATTATTTTAATATCAAAAGAATGATATTGTCGCTCGTGCGTACATACGGACTACCGTCTCCACGAACGCGATGAGATTCATTCTCCATCATATCCATTCAAGTCTAATTCTCATTTGATGATTAATAATAGTATCTAAAGACTTGATATAATTCTGGATATGATTAATATTCAACCTATACATGACAAACACGACTTACATAACCAAATATATAAAAGAAAATGAGTAAGTTAACACCCGAAACAACGATAATACTAAGATATTATTAACAAATCAATGTTAAAAGATCATATATGATATCATATTAATGTATATGATTCTTGTATAATTTAATAATTATTATTTCACCATTATACAGGAGGTTAACCTACCCCCAACCAAGTAAAAGTACATGGTAAGGGTTTATTTCACAATCTCTTCATTATCCGAGGTTGTTTATACGTAATAATATATTGGGACTTCTTTATCATCCACATCCATGTTTCTTAAAAATGTATTTCAAAACATATTTACTATTTACTAGAATAAGGTTTAAAGTCATTTTTACCCTTGTTGACTTTTATAAGTTGTTTATAAGGCAATCTTTCCATCGTTTTCTAAACAAGGTCCTTTTTAACCTTTTCGACAGAACTAAGGTAAGGATGTTTTTTTTAACTTATATGGCGAGTGCAGCTATTTTCCTCCATTATAAAGTTTTTGAAGCTTTCCTTACAAGTTTATAAAGATATTTTCAAAGTAAATGTTTTATTTTATAATTATGTGACTTTTAAATGATTTCAAAATTAATATTTTATGAATTTCTGAAAGGTACTCTTTATCAAAATCAGAATTTTAAATGTGTTAAAGATTTATCTTTATAAATCCTTTTAATTAATGTCCATGTTTTCAAAATGATTTTAAGGATTTATTTATATGGACGTGAATGTTTTGAAATGATATTTATTTTCAAAATTTTTGGAGTGGTGTGGGACACTTTGATTCAAAAATCTCTTTTAAATTACTTCCTTAATAAATATGTGACTTTTAAATGATTTAAAAAAAAGATATTCCTCTCAAATAGTTTTGATTTCATCTATGTCAACATCCTTTGATGGATTTTAAGTTTATTTGAAGTTGATTTATTATGATACAAAACTTCCATATTTTTTTGATGTTTTTGTGATGTGTTTGACTATGGATGTGTTATTCTTATACCATTCGTGGTTTATGGATGAAGTATTTACATTTCGTATGCTAGTTTTAATACGAATGTTTATGTTATGTTTGAAACTTTTCATATGGGAATGCATTGCACTTAATATGTGACGGGTGGAGCCCGCTATAGCTCCTCGATGCATCGGTAGGTCTCATGAGACAAACTAGTGTCTCGGCACAAGGCCTTGACAAAATCTTATTTGTAGTCTTGGCACGAGGCCTTGGCTATGTGGTTATGATAGTCTGGCATTATGCATTCCATCATTATGAAAGTGGATACTGATATTTCATGTGATTATTCGATTAGTAGAATATCCATGTGAATAAGTAAATGGCATTATTTCATTTTATTTTTGACATACTATGTTGAAGTTCAAGTTTAAAAGGCTTTTGTTTTAGTAATACATTGCCTTAAATGTTTGTTCTTATTTATGAAAGTTCCTGCTATATTGTAATCCTTACTGGGCATTTGAGCTCACCCCATTTCTATGTTTTATTTTTCCCAAGATTTCAAGAAGTAATTTATGAATGACCTGCAGGGATAGTATGAGGGGATAAGAGTGTGGACTATGGAGACTATATTATTGTAGTTTTCATTTTATGATGTAATGTAAAACATTATGAATATATCTAGTTATTCCAAGTCTACTAAACTAATCGGTCTTTTGAGACTTGATCATTCTTGTGATCATGCCAATGTTATGTAATAATGCACCGGCTCTAGGTAACTGGGGTCGGGGCGTTACATGACTTCTCTGTAAATTCAAATTTTTGAATATCGAGAATCAGAAGGCGACTTTTATGGATCTAAATATGCAGGAGGTATGTTTTATTATATATTTTCTCTATAAAACACCAGGTACAAGAGGATGTGATTGATCTATTATTGAAAAAGGTGGGAAATAGATATTGCAACTATTCACGATTGATCTGCTGATTCAAAAGGAGCGTAAAAGCACTGTTTTTTCAAGAAGAAGGAACTTGATAGAAGATTCACCTATTCTACATCGAATATCTATAGTTCATCTACTACTGCTGAGGTTGTGAACTATATCTCTATATCTACTACAACTAGATCAAATCAGAACTGCTTTGTCTTAAAGATCAATATTTCTAGAGACGTCAATCCATCAGCTGTCAATTGAATTCTATTGCAATTGTGAAGATCAATTGGAAATTTCTTTCTGAATTGTTTTTATTATTCTTGAGTAACCAGCTTCTCATTCTAAGCTGTGTAGGTTTTTGTTTGAACCAGAAGGCTTTGTTTTGCCTTGGATTGTAATGGTGTCAACTGCCTGTACTCAGTTGTGAATCGGTCTGTGGAAAACAGGACCAGATAGTGAAAATCACCAAGCTCGTCGAGTAGAGTGTTGGTAGAGTGGACTAGGGGCTTTCTATTCCCCGAACCACTATACATCTCTGTGTTCTTGATTTTACTTTTTCCACTACATGATCAAATCTGATAAATAATAAAGGACATAACTCGTTCAAGAAAAGAGTTATTAAAAAATTGCAAAAGACACAATTCACCCCCCTCTTGTGTATAATCTGTAGATTCATATCCAACACTAACAAGATCTCTGTTTGGAAAGAACTCTTACTCAAACTCTATAGTACCACCCCATTTGCACATTTGAAAAGGATACAAAGTATGAATTTATTGGGAATCATTTTATAGTAATCCTATAATGGAAAATGCACGAAACTAAAAATATTTTCCACTTACTCAAATTCAAAAACCTCTGAAATTCTATCAAATTTTAACTTCATGTTTGACCACTTCAACTCTTTTGGCACCTTATAGAATCATCTTGAGCCTTCTTATTAATTACCCTTGTTGAACTTCCTAACTTTTCTTTAGTATGATGGAACTTCCTCAAATCATTATGATGGAACTTCTTCAACTCATTATGTTGGAACATCCCCAAATAATTTTGAATTAACTTTCATAACCCAAGTTTTTGTAATTAACATTCCTTCCTAGAGTTCATCTGATTGACATTCTATCTTAGAGTTAGACTGATTGAATTTCATTCTTAGAGTCTTTCTGATTGAATTTACTCCCCATATTCATTCTGATTAACTTCTCTTCAAAAAGTAAGTCTGATTAACTTTCCTCCTCATAGTCAATCTGATTAACATTCCTTCTTAGAGTCAATCTAGTGGAACTTCCTCATCTTCAGTATGATGTTATTCTCATAATGATGGAATTATAATTATGATATAATTCCCATTATTATTGAAATTCCACTTTAAAACTCAAAAATTATTCAAACCACATCATCTATAACTCATTCAAACTTTTTATAACTTATATGCCTTGTACTTCTGGATCTGATGCAAACTTTATCTTGATTCATGGAATCAATACAATATTTACGATTCCTTTTTTTATTCAGAATATTTTTTTCATGAGATTTTTCATGATTTATGAGTAATTCAATATTGTAAAATCATCATCGGATATTAAGTTAGAATGTTTAAGAACATTCTAACTCCTCACAACATTGTTTTCATTAAACCTCTTTAGCAATATTATAAATTTCTAACAACTATTATTTCTGATGAATCTTAAACTTCATGCTAATGAAACTAGGAGAGATATAGAATCTAATAAAAAAAATTGTATTTCTAGTAAACTCAATAATCGGTTATACTCATTAGGATACTTTGTGTCTGGTGATTCTCAGTATGATCATATACATCTAGAAAAACAACTTTTTCAAAAACAAAACTTTTATCCCCCTTTGTTTTTGGGTTCAAATATTTGACAACATTAACCTATTTTTAAAAAAAATCTTTTATAAAATATTAATTTTCAGCAAATACAAAAACTTTGTTAAAAAAACATCACAAAGGTTATTCAATCTCCCGCTGTGGATTTTTTTGACATTGTCCGTTAGCAAATTTTACCACTCACCTTTTATAAACAAATCAAAAAAATTAATTTTACGGAAATAATACCTTTCTCAAAAGAGACCTTCTTGACACGATACTACTATATAAATTAATTTTTTTTTGGAATTCTATCTTTTAGTGACAAGAAAATTTTTCAGATATGTTAAGATAAAATTCCACTCACTTTTCTTTCTCTCACACTTTTTTATTCTTATCCCCCATAAAAACATCATCTTAATATTCATAAAATTAAGATAAGTAAAAAACTTATTATAGAGTAAAAAGTTGTAAATTTTTATCCCCATTTGTCAACATAATTCAAAGAATGGTGACAGACTTCCTTATGAGGATTATGAAGTCATTACAAGAGTCTGAACATGAAGTTGTATCCTCAATTCAACAAACCATTTTTCTGGAATTTCATTCGTGAAAATATCCAAAATTTCATACTTTGTTAAGAAATACTCCAAATAAACATATCCAGAAAAAACTATACTTTTGGAATTTCTTTTATTAAGATGTTATAAATTATGGTCTTGAATGTTGGATAGTGTTTTTAGAAAGATCAATTACACTCTGATTATTACAAATTATCTTCAATGGTTTAGAAACTTTTACTTTCAAATATTCCATTTGAACTTTCATCCACAACATCTATGTACAATCCGGAGTAGCTGCAACATATTTTGATTCTATTGTGCTCAAAGTTACTAAACTTTGTTTCTCACTATGCCAACTCACATGACATTCACCCAAGAAAAATGTTACTCCATAAATTGATTTTCTATCATTACAGTCTCTAGCATAATTGTAATTAGTATAATCATGAAATTTTATATTACAAATTATTTTTTATAAAATCCCATGTGAAGTTTTTTCCTTTAAGATACCTCAGAATTTACTTTTCTTCCAACATATGTGATTTTTTTTGGATCAATATGATATCTAAAACTAAAATTAAAATCTTAAACAATAGCATGTCTTGAGGCTCTGAGGTAAATAAACCTCCTATCATCTTTTAAACTTATTTATGATTCACATTTTTTCTATATTTATCTCTACTTAACCTTTTTCTTACTAAAATGGAAGTAAAAGTATCTTTGGATTATCCCATTCCGAAACAAAATCTCAGGAATACTTATCTTGAGATAAGAAAATTTTATTTTATTTCTTTGAACTTATAAGACAAGGAAGAAATTTAATTATCCCAATATTTAAATTTAAAAATTATTCTTCATTTCCTTATAAAATTCTTTATAAAATTTTTCTTTATCTCTAGTAAAAATAATATCATCCATATAAAAAATAATAATTGGTGTGTTGGAGTTAACTTCTTTCACATACAAGTTATAATGAACCATTTCTAGAGATAAATTCAAAATTCTCAAACATATATCAAGTTTTCAATATGTGGAACATGGAGCTTATTTCAACCCATAAAATTTTTATTTAATCTACAAACCTTGTTTTCGTCATTATCATGTAGAAAACTAAAAGCTTGTTAAATGTAAACTTCTTCCTAAATCTCTCTATTTAAGATAGATGACTTTTTATACATCTGATAAAATATATAATTTTTATGTTCAGACACTAATAGAATCATTCTAAAATCTTCTAATCTTTCAATTGGGGAAAATGTGTTTTCAAACTCCCCACCTTCTACCTGTGTATAGCCTTTACAAACAAGCCATTATTTATTTCTTAAAACTTCTCCATGTTCATTTAACTTATTTATATAAACCCTTTTATTTTGTTATAATTTTTAACTTTCATACATGGTACAAGTTCCCATGTTTCATTTTTCTCAATCTGATCCAACTCTTCATTCATGGAATCCAACCATTCACTGTGTTGAATAGCTTCTGAAACTGATTTTGGTTCAGTTTTTGTGATAAGTGAATTCTGATTATCAAATATCAATGTTCTTATAGTATGAGTTAGAGCCTTCTGATTCCTAATGATTTTTTTGGTCTCAACATTCTTTTGTAATGTACAAAATTTCAAAGTTCCTTTTACATCTTCACTTTCCTCATCACAATATTATTAATAATCTTGATAAGTCTTTTTTGTATTTTTCTCACATTCACTGGAAACCTACAATTTATCCTTCTCAACATTGTCAAAAACTTTTTTTTATTTGTAAAAACATTCAGATCATATAAATCCACCAAATTTTATAAACATTTGTTCCAACATTTGTAACGTCTTCTATTGGGTGAATAACCCATAAATATTCCTTTTTCATCTTTCTCATCAAACTTCCCAAGATCCATATTTTTAATTTTTATCAAACATGGACTTCCAAAAACATTGAATTATTCCAGTGTTATTTTTTTATAACACATTACATAGGGGTCTTGTTTGATTCCATCCTCAAAGGACTTCTTTTCTGAACATGTGCAACTGTACTAACAACTTCTCTCCAATAGAACATTAAAATTTTGTATTCTACTAACATGATTCTTCCCATTTCCACAAAACTTATATTCTTCCTTTATGATATTCAATTTTTTGTGGGGTATATGGAAAACTATATTGATGTTTTATTCTATGACATCATAAATAAGTATCAAAAGTATTGAATGTAAATAATGTTCCATTGTCTATTACTAAATTCTTTATGTAATCCCCCATTTCTTTCTTAACATCTTTTCTAAAGAATCTTAATATTTTAATAACCTATTACTTGTTCTTAATAAACATGATGTCAGTTAGTCAAGTGAAATCATAAATTAATGTGATAAAGTACCAATCAAATTTTGTTGATTGATCTCATCGGCCAACATAAATCATAATGAATAAGTTCAAGAGTTTTGGTAGACTAAATCTCAACTTTCTTATGACTTTTATTAGTCATATTTCCTTTCTAAAAAGTTACACAAACACATTATTCACTTCTTTTCAATTTTGTAAATTTTCATACCACATAAACTTTAGAGAGTTTGTTTATACTTTTCTTCACATGGTGTCCAAGTCGTCAGTGACATAACTTGTTCTCATCTTCAGTACTTAGATAACATGGGTTGTTAAGTTCTTCAATATAAAAAATATTTACATTATTTCTTTCTCCATTTCATTCTCTCTATTCAGACCTTCTTTAAAGAAGTGATAATTTAAGAAAAAATGTAAAACACTTTGCCCATAAATTCCATATCACCAACAAAAACCATCAAATTTAGATTTTATATTAAAGTAAGATATTTCTCTTTAGAAATTTTCTTGAGGTTGATAACTTTTTTCAACTCTAGCATACTCTGTTCGTGGACCATCTTTCTTTCTGAGTGGTTTTTCAACTTTTTTTGATGTGATAGGTTTCTCAAATATTTTATCTACCCAAAATTTCATAACACTTTTCTTATCACCTAAAATATTATAAGAACCAGATGAAACAGTTTTTTGGAGAGTGAGTATTTCACCTGATTCTTAATTTGTGATTACTCAGTAACTTCAAAAGTATCATATTTTAATTTCAATTATTTTTTATGTTTTTATTCATCTTCATAAAGGTACTTGTGAAATAAAGAGGTTCTTATTAAAACTTGTTAATTTCCACTTCCTTTGATTCCAACTTTTTATTGAGGTCTTGAACCATATTTCCTTATTTTATAATTATAAAATTGTAACTTAAGATCTCCTGGATGTGTTATACTTCTTTATTGAAAAAATATTTTTCACCTTAAACAAAGTTACAATTATATTTAGTTATAGTTGTTATTTCTTTCTTGAGTGACCTGATTTTATCATAGCATGAAAATTTGTATGTTCTGAGATGATATTCTCTATAATATTCTTCATGTCCTTATTAATCACTATTTAAGGAGTCGTCTATTTTCTATACTTTTTAAATGAATTTTCTAACCATTTATATGCATTCATATTCTAAATACTTTTTTTAGTTGAGTCTGATTCATCTTTCTAACTGAACGTAATTATCCTCTTCCCGTTAAATTTTTTCTTATATTGTTTGGATGAATTTTCTTTTTATAACTTTTTTCTACTTCTTCCTAAAAGTTTTTCCATTAGAATCATCTTCTATTATTCAAATTTCCTCTTACTAAAATTCATAGCAAAGTGATCAATTCCAATACACTCAAAAATTTTGAGAGGAAGTTTACCTCCATCCATTCCTCATCCTCTATGATAGTTCTTGGGGATAAGAGACATGATTTTATCTTTCAAATCATCATCCTATTTATCCTTAGAATCACTATAATCAACATTTTCAACATCTCTACTTTTTATCTCTCTTATAGATTAAAAATAATTTTATATTTCAGCTTCTTTTTTAACATTGGATATTTTCTCATTTCATAAGAAAAAATAAAGTAATTCAATTCATAAAAAGATAAATCATATTTTTATTTTAAAGCTTAAATTTTAGCATCAAACCTATCTGGAAATGTTCTCAAAAGTTTATTCACTTTTTTTGAATCATCCAGAACTACTCAAAATCCTATGATGTTGTAAACAATTTCATTTACCATGGTGAAGTATTCATCAATAGTTTTTCCATCACTCATTTTTATGTCTTCAAACTTATTATGCCAGTTCTTTATTTTTTTTCCTTAACTTTATCATTCCCTTCAAAAATAAATTACATCTTGTCCCTATAATTTTTGAAGTTTTGAGACCCGTCACCTTCATATAAATTTTTTTGATGGATACATTAGAATATAATTTATATATTCTCCAACATATTCAATATTTATCTTATCATCAATCATCATAGAGGGATCTTTATCAATAGGTGGAAAACCAGTTGTAGTAGCATCAATGACTACTTGGCCAAGAGATAGGAGTTATGGAATAATCCAATTTTTTCATCTATAATAATTTTTTTGATAAAATGTTGTAATTCCTCTACTATTGATAGAATTGATATTATCCATGATAAGGATTCAAAATTTAGTCTTCCCTATGATTTTATTTGAAATTACAAAGGATCGAATAACAAATAAGAAGGGGGGTTGAATCATTTGATCACTTTTATAAGTTTCAATACATTGCAAACATAATCCCTAAACCTATTATAGAATAAATCCTTACCATATTTTAGTAAATATTCATGCAGGAAAATGTTGGAAATCAAGTTAATTATACACAATTTATGAGGTTCTTCCTTAGTGTGAGAACCTACATCCTTTACATAGCCACTCATGTGGGTCTATGGAAATTCACTATAATGAAGAAGTGAATACAACATGTGACAAATCCTATTAGACAGAATATATCTCCAAATAGGAATGATTATAATAACACCCATTAGTTTACAATGTTTCCTAACAAAAAAATTGATCCACACAAGAAATGATAACAAAAACGTTTTCTCCTCAAAACTTTGCACGGAACCTCAGTCCAGTGACCCTAATTTTGATTAACTTAGTTTGATTGAATCATTATAGTGAAATAATTAATAAATCCTATTTATTAACCATTTTATCATATTTTACATCTCAAACTCTTCACAACTCCTCAATCTAATCTTCCTCGGTTTAGTAAAAAAATATTCAACTATTAGATATAATAATCGGATTTCTATCCTAAAAGAACTCTTACTCAAACTTTTCATAAATAGCCTTTTTAGCTCATGAAAAGGTTTCAAATTATGAATATACTTTTTATCTATTTATTGGAATCCCAAAATAAAAAAGGTGGGAAACTGGAAAAAATATCTACATGATCTAGTTTAACACCCACTAAAATTCACTAATTTTGATCTTTATGTTTGACCACACTCTTCTAGAACCTTCTTGAATCATCATGAGTCTTATTAGTAATCATCCTTATTAAAATTCCCCATATCATACCACGAAACTTATTCATCCCTTTATGATAGAACTTCCTTAGCTCATTATGATTGAATTTTCTCATCTCATTCTAAATTGACTTTCCAAATTGGAGTTAGTATGATTAACTTAACTTATCAGAGTTAGTATGATTGAATTTCCTCCTCAGAGTCAGTATAATTGAATTGTTTCTTAGAGTCAGTCCAATTTAGTTTCGTCCTCAGATTCAGTATGATTAACTTTCCTTCATAGAGTCAATCTGATTGACTTTCCCCCTAAAATTCATTCCAATTAACTTTCCTTCTCATAGTCAGTTAGATGGTACTTCCTAGGAATAAGTATGATGGAATCATCATAATGATGTAATTCTCATTATGATGGAATTATCATTATGATGGAAACTCTACTCTTAAACATTGATATTTTTCAAATATCATCAGCTATAACTCATTCAGACTTCTAAAAAATTCTATGGTCAGTAATTTTGGATCTGATGCAAAATTTTCCTTGATTCCTATAAGTGATGAAATCTTTATGGTTCCTCTATATCTTCAAAAGAAATTAATCATGAGTGTTTTCATTATTTATGGGAACTAAAATATTGGTGAAGAATTATCTTACTTTATGTTAAAAAATTTAAGAACATTCTAACTCTAGATCTCACTATCTTCATTCAAAATATTTATCAACATTCATACTTTCCAATAACCATGCTGTCTGATCAATCTTGAACTTCATGATAATAAAATGGAGAATTAAAGAGTGTCCAATCAAAAACTTTATATTTTTGATCACTTCTGCAATCAGAGCTTCTCAATTCACTACTCTATTTCTAGTGCTGCTCAGTCGGATCCTTTATGGGTGGAAAAACAATTTTCTCCTAAATAAAACATTTCTCCCCCTTTTTTTTTGGATTCAAACATTTAGAAAATTTCAACTATTTTTCAAAACCATTTTTAAAAAATGATTAGTTTTCAACATATACAATAAATTTGTTAAAACAAAACATCAAAAAGGTTATTCAATGTTTCTCTTTACCTATTTTTAAAAGGAATTCATATTATTCTTTTAATTATGTGAGTTTCAATAAATATATTTTGAAATATTATTTGTGCTCATAACTTTTATCTTCCACTCCATATTTTTTTATGTTGCCTTTATTTATTTTTCAAAACTCAATTTCTTGAGATTTTAATTTATAATAAATTTTTAGAAATTATTCCATCTATCTTATTAAAATTTATATTTAAATGTTATTTTTGAAATCATTTTCAATTAACTTTTATTTTATTAACAAAATTTTAAAGGAACCGTCTTTTGAATGTTTCCCTTTCTAATGCTTTTTCCCACTACCTATTTTGTTTTTTATTTATGAAACCTCCACTACAAATGTTTAGGGGTTTTCAAGGAAATATTTATTACCTTTGATTTATTAAATATATTCTAAAAAGTGTATCATAAATGTAATGATTGTTTGTTCTTCTTTCTCTAAGTAAATTTTTATTTCCCTTCTAAAGGTGTTTTTTCATCTATGATAACATACTTTAAAGTATATCATGATTCACTAAGGATATTCTCTAATGATTCCATCCACCTTATTTCTATAGAACTATTATGATCATGTTATTTCATTTATTGAGTTGGTAATATATTTATATAGTGTATATTTATAAGGATTTTTATTGATTACTAAGTAAGGTTGATTATGCATTGTATTATTATTAATTTATTTAATATAGTAATTAAATTATATATAATTAAGTGATGGGTGGGGAATATAGTTATATACATCCTTAATTAATCAGTAGGTCTCATGACAAAAATAATTTTGGGTTTTTATTCTATGTTAACACATTAATTAATGATTTCTTGGTTATGGTCATGAAAAAAAGAATAAGGTATTAACTACTATCAATATTGTAAGAATAGAGTATTCTCTATGACCATGATGGGAAAAATAATGTCTTAATTGTGTCAATTATAGTAAGAATAATTTTTTTTGGTTTTTATCATGATGGAAATATTAATATATTTGTTTTGATCATGATGGTAAGAAGAGTGTCTTGGATGAGGCTTTGATGGTAAGATTATGATGTCCAACATTATGCATTCCATCGCTATGAAATTGATTATTATTATCCATGAGATTATTATTTTTTATTTCATAATTGGATTTATTTCAATATAATGTGATCAATTATATATAATTATTCAATTTTTCTATTCATTTCATATTATCATGGCATGTTTATTACATGACAGCATGCGATATAACCTAGCCCTTACAAAGAGTTTGATCTCACCATTATAATGTTTGCATTTCCCTAGTTTAAGAAGATGATTAACACATATGATATTTCTATAAAGTTATAATGTGTGTATAATAGTATGGTAGATATTTGAGACCTTTTTAGAATAATGAATTCTTGGTATAATGGGAGAAAAGTTCATTGGATGAAAAATATATGGGTTTTGTTAGATAAATTTTTTCCTAACACTATAAAACTCGAAAACTAAAATATTTTAATTATTTAAGTGTGTAAATATTTTTTGATGATATTTTAAAAAATAATTGTTATATTTGGTTTTCTTTGTTTAGTTCTAAAGCTGATATGTAGAGGAATATGTTTATTCACACCAGATTCCAGTAGTGCTGGTCTGAGGTGTCACAGTTAGTATCAAAGTGAGGTTTAGATATTTTTAGAGGTTATGAAGAGTACTTGATCAAGGTATAGGTTTCCTTTATAGTTGGTATGTGATTTGATGATAAGGAAATTTAGGTTGTTTTTTGAAAATATTAATTTCTATTGAAGTTATAAATGATTGATGTGTATATGGATTTCTATGTTATTTTATGTATTTTAAGGATTAGAACTAGAAAACATTAATAAAATATTTAGAGATAAGAATAAATGTAGGAAAACACACAAAATATTTGGTAAAGTATCATATGTATGATTTCTAGAAATAGAATCCCTATCAAAATATAAATTAGTGGATGTAAGCTCAGGTATAATTACACCTATGGGTAATAACCTTGAAAATCTTGGTTTGGTGTTAACTCAATATTCACTAGTTACATAATAAAGATGCCTAATTACACACCTAGTTTAACACTCATGGGGGATATGATTTTATTATTCACATGCTCTTTATGAACCATTATAAATAATTTGAGTACATTATTATGGTATGGTTAGAGAACCTAATTGTAAAATGACCATGGAAAACATATATTGAAACCTAGAAAATTATAAGTAAGTATACATATTTCATTTATGATTTATTACTTTAAAAACATAGTTTCCCTATTAATATTTTTATCAAATTATTATCTTTAACTTTCATTAACATATGTAATGGTCGGAGTAAGGATAAACTGAGTAAATAAAGGAGTGAAATTATGAATATGTTGATTTTCCAAATAATTAACCAAATAGGATAGGATCTTGTGTAAATTATCTCATGTTTTTTTATTACTAGCTATCTTGATTTAGGATTAACCATTTGAACCTAGATGAATTTACAAACAAGCCAAAGAAGAAAAAGATGGAGTTTCATAGAAGTTCAAGGGATAAATATGATAGAGTAAAGAAGATTCAATTTCATATGGGTTAATAATGTGGGACGAATCACTTAGGGAAATGTTCCAAATAAATTTCAAGATTTTTTATTTTTAAAAATGGTCATCATCAAACAACCAATTGTTAGGAAAAACTAACAATTCGATGGAAGTAAATAAGTTCCATCTGAAGGTACCATAAAATTTTCAATTTCTTAAATATGGGGAACTTGATCACTATCTATGTCAATTACCTAATAAAATTTCTAATAAGGATGATGAGAATAATCAACCACTTAGAATAAGGGAACATATAAGGGTTTTCACTATGAAAATCATTGAGGTGGATCATGATAATTTTGGTTGACTTATCCCAAACTATAGATTTATGTATGGATTAACATATTTTGGTTTTAGACACTATAGTATATATATAAAATTTTCTAAGTTCATCAAATATCCATCCTAATGATTTGATATTTAATTATCATAGAAAACTTACAGTTGTATGATTATTATTTCCCATGTTTAAATTTATATGAATTTTATTTGTAAAAATCATATTATTATTCCTTTATATATATATATATATATATATATTAGAGGTGATCTTGGAAATGGAAAAGTTATCTTAACATAGCCTTCATATTAGTTACCAAAATAGTAAAATCATATTTCATTTCTCAAATCAGCCTATAATCATTTATCAATTCGTGGTTAACTATGAACAATTTATTGAGATTAATTACATTATAAAAGTATTAATACTCAATCATTAGATTATTTTACAAGTACAAACCAAGTTATTAAGGTTGATATCTCACATGAAGATATTTATTTGTTCTTTTATATCTTTTACATACCCTTAATGATTTTTATTGCTGAGTGATAATAAAAATTATAAAGATTTAATTTATTTAAGGGGGAAAATGTAACACCCTAATATTTCTATATTTAATTATCCATTATATAAGTAATATTTTTTATATCCTTTTTTTCACCTAACATAGAACAAAAATGAATCATGATACATTTTATTATGATAAAATTTTAAAAATGTGATCATTATATATATATATATATCCAAAGAATTGGTATGTAAAAATAGAAGTATTAGAATTATAAAATCTTTGTTGTAAAAAAATAATGTTTAACACTAATTCATTGATAAAATTTAATTAACATAGATAAATAACTAATAATATAATTTTATGACTAAACATGTATTTTTCTTTAATGTATTTCTAGGGATTTTTCATTTTTATTTTAAGAAAATTTGTATTGCCCTAACCCCAGTTACCCAGAGTCGGTGCATTATTACATATCATTGGAATGATCACAAAAGATCAATTCCTGAAAGATCGTTTAGTTTAGTAGCCTTGTAAGTACTAGATACATTCATAAGGATTACATTACATCATAAAATTGAAAACTACAACAACATTATTTCCATAGACAACACTGAGATCACATAGACTGTCCCTACAGGTCAGTCATAATATACTTCTTCACATCCTTGGAAAAATAAAACATAGAAATGGGTGAGCTCAGATGCTTAGTAAGGATAACAATATAGTGGAAACTTTCAAAAACAAGCATAAACATTTAAGGCAATGTATAGAACTAAAACAAAATCATTTTAAACTTAAACATCAGCATAATATGGAACAGATAAAATCAAAATAATGTCATTTACTTACTCACATAGATATTCTACTAGTCGAATAATCACATTCAATATCAATAGCCACTTTCATAAAGATGGAATGCATAAGGTCATACTTTGATTTCTGTGTCAAGACCTTGTGTCAGGACCTAGGGGATAACTATAACCAGACCCAAACCCGGAGAGCCTTTGTAACCAGACTCCATCCCGGAGAGTCTTTGTAACCAGACTCCAAACCGGAGAGCCTTTGTAACCGGACTCCATCCCGGAGAACCTCTATAAACGGACTCCATCCTAGAGGGTTTGCTGTAACTATGCCCCAAATCTTAGGGCTTACTTTTATCAGTCCCCAACCAGGAACATACTATTCTAATACATTCATCATAATAAGAGATTGAAAAATAACATAAACATTCATATTAAAACTAGCATATGAAATGTCAATACAATATCCATAAACCATGAATGGTATGAAATAAAAAATCCACATTCAAACATATCACAAACCCTTCAATACAATATGGAAGTTCTGTATCATAATAAATCTACTTCAAATAATCTTACAATCCATCAAAGGATGTTTACATAGATGAAATCAAAACATTTTTTTGAGAAATATCTCTTTCTATTTTGAAATCATTTAAGAGTCACATAATTATAAAGGAAACATTTATTTTGAAAATATTCTTATAATCTTGTAAGGTAAGCTTCGTCAATTTTATAATGGCAGAAAATAGCCGCACCTACCCTATAAGTTAAAAAAAGACATTCTTACCTTAATTTATCAAAAAGGTTAAAAAGGACCTTGTTTGGAAAACGATGGAAAGATTCCTTTATAAAAATATTATAAAAAGTCAAACAAGGGTATAAATGACTTTAACCCATAGTCTATAAAATATTATTAATGTTTTGAAATACATTGTTAAGAAACGTGGATGTGGATGATAAATAGGTCCCAGTATATAATTACGTATAAACAACCTCGGATAATGAAGAGATTGTGAAATAAACCCTTACCTTGTGCTTTTCCTTGGTCGATGGTAGGTTAACCTCCTGTATAATGGTAAAATAATTTTTATTGAATTATAAAACAATCATATACATTAATATGATATCATATATGATCTTTTAACATTACATTGTTTATAATATCTTAGTATTATCTTCGTTTCGGGTGTTAACGGATTCGTTTTCCTTTATATTATTTGTTATGTGAGTCATATTTGTTATGGATGGGATGTATCTTATTCATATATAGAATGATATAAAATATTTAAACATTATTTTTAATCATCAAATGAAAATTATTCTTGAATGGATATGATGGGGAATGAATCTCATCGCATTCGTGGTGACGGTAATCCATACGTACGCATGAGCAACAATATCATTATTTTGATATTAAAATAATATATAATTGGATGGTATATAATATATACAGAATAATTATCATTTTATATTTATTATTTACATGAATTACACATCATTATTATACCCATCCAAATAATAATGTATTGAATAACAATTACACCACGACGTGGAGACGGTAAGCCGTACGTACGCACGTATGGTGACATGTCATTCAAGGGATGGATAGAATAATAAATTTGGTTGTGCCATATTTATAATAACATCACAGTATATATAATATATTGGAGTTATTATTTTATAATGGAAACAACAAAGAAAGAGGAAGTGGAAGAAGAAAGGAACTTGAAAGAGGTGATGAAATATTTACCTCTTCTTCGGGTTCTTCCTTTTGATTTGATCAAAAGGGCTCATTATATTGGATTTATGACTAAAGGAAGTCCTCTAGGATGAAGGGAGGACAGTTTATAGGGTATTTGGGAAGCTTTTGGACGATCCAAATGGCTTTGAAGGTATGAATTAGAGATAAGGTGGAGTGCCCTTTTATATGAGGGGTGAGGGGCACCTTAGGAAAAACATAAAATATTATTTTATAATAAATTAATATAAGGTTTATAATGGCTCCAAAGTGACTTATTTAGAGGATAGGGTGGGTATGGATAGAAATAATCTCAACCAATTGTTTTTTGACAAGTTTAGGTTACCATTTTAACCTTATCATTTAGATTTAACTCTAAGTTAAATAATTTAACTTTCACTGTGTCTTCTTGTATTCTTACACTATATGGTTAATAAACTTACTATAAAATGTCAATAGAACCCCAATTGGTTCATTAATATCACATATATTATTATATAAGTCTTTATGCAGAACCTTATATTTTTAGGACCATTATATCAATTAATAATATAATATTTGTTTTAAAAACTATTTTATGTCAACTTTCACACTATTTGGTATTTTGTTTTTGTTAAATTCATAACAACATTATTACTTCGAAAGAAAATAATTTAATCAACCCTAACTTGTCATATTAACCATGAAAATTATTTTAATTCATTAAAAGTCTCAAATTTCATTTATTTGGGTATTTAAAATATTAATTATTTTAATATTTCATTAATTAGATAATTACTGCATCATCATTGTGCCATAAATAAATTAAATTAGTTAATGTCTAAAAATATATATATAAAATACCATTATGTAGGAAATATCTTTATCTTTATAATGAATATTTATAGTTTAATTTATCTTTTTCTTAACCCTATATTAAAAATGTTTTAGTTATTAAACTTTGATTTTAACTCTTTTAACTCTTCTTTTAATTAAATAATAATAAATGTCCTAATCTAATCCAAGTGGACCAAAGAGGTTCATATTTTATTCTAAAGGTTGTTTTTGGTCGAATTATACTTATCCAATAGAATTAGGACATGTGTTAGGGTAATAATAATATCATTTTTACCCTTAATTACACTATTTACTTTTAATCGTGGTAAATAAAAGTAAATCGTTACTATTAACCAAAAATTATTTTCATCTTATTGAACCACATATTACTCCTTGATATTAACCGTGTCTCTCGGATTTTTGAAATTCAACTCACAGAAGCAGTAAAATGATGTTTTATTTAAATTTGCAAATGCTCCTAGGAGGTAGGTAAAAGACGGTGAAAAGTTCTATAAAATTTTTATATATCAAAAATTATTATAAATTGACTCCAATGAATTAAATTGAAATTATATAGGTATTATGTATCTATTTTGACCTAAAATAAATTTAAATAAATTAAAAAATTATTTAAATAAACAATTCGGTTTTAAACTATAACTTAGTGTTTTTTACTATTCATCAAAAATTGAAAGTTTTTAGAAAAATACAAAAATTTCACCCTAGGATAATTTCGATATTCCGAATCCAAAAATGAATTCCATTTTGAAAGATAAAATTTATAAAATTTCAAAAAATTGGGTATTACTATTTATAACCGCAAGTTTGATTTGTTGTGGTGTGTTAGAATTCAAAGTTGCATACAACACACGCTACTGTATTTTTCAAAGAGAAGCGTATCATGGAAGCTTGGAGTGTTACATTCTCCCCTCCTTCAATAAATTGCATCCTCCCAAATTTAAATTGTTCTTCGAAAATAAAATGATGAAAATAGAAAATACCTTTGTGGAAAACCCACATCGGAAATAGGGTTAATAAATTTTAGTTTTAATAAGAGGGAAAGGGAAATGAGAATGTCACCACCAAATTAGGGTTTTGAATAGGAGAACATTGGTGGAAATTATAGACACGTAATTAGAGGGAAAACGTAAATATTTATAGGGAGTGATTGAGGTCATCAATCACAATCAAGTATAAAATTGAGGGCCTCAAATCCATCAATCTATGATGATTTAAAATATCATCAGTTCAACAAAATATAAGGTATTAGGATAACACATTTTTGGTTTTAATATACCTTCATTAAAGTTTAAGAATTAATTTATTCATATAATAAGAGAAATATATATATATATATACTTGATAAGTAGAGTTTCATCCTTGAACTAATTTCAACCACAAACTCATCTTTCAATCCAAAAGATAATAGAACCCAAAAAAATATTATATTTATCCTAATCAAAAAAGGTTCCAAATATTAACACATACCATTTAATTGAAGAAAATATTTTTTAATAACCAGGGACTTCCTGTAGGCTAGTGGTAGGTAATAAAGGTCTGTCGCACTATGGTTGTGGGTTCGATTCCTGCAGCTTTATCCAACGCGACGAGTTATCGCTCGACCTGCAGGTTGCCCTTTTTCAAAAATAATCATATGAAATTTTTTAACCTTAAACAATAAAATCAAAATTACAACTTAATCCATTCCAACCTTTATAGTTATCCAATATACCTTTGTCTAGACTCTTTATAAAAAGCTATCTAAATTACAAAATCAATTGTAACATCAGATTCCCCAAACAAGGTAAAGTTTCTCTTATTGTCACATACTAAAAATATGATTACCTTAGTCATATTAAAACCTTACTAAAAACAAAAAGTACTGCAGTACAATCCTTATATATATCCCATTATTCTTATAACTAGAATATAATCCTTGAGTCCAAAAAAACAAAAATACATTAATTATTCCACTTCAACTGTAGTAACAGCAAAAGATTGACCTTGATCCCTTGGCCTTTTATGAGGTAAGTTTCCTTGGTGCTTAGGGAATTCATTTTCATAATTCCCCATTTCTCTACAATTGTAGCATTCAACATTGACAGCCTTTTCCTTCCCCTTGGAATCATGAGTTTGGTGTCCTTTTTCACCACACTTGTAACAAACTCCCATTCCTTTTTAGCAAGTACTGGGGTGTTTCTTCCCACAATTATCACATAATAAAAAATCCTTCTTTCCCTTTTTCCCTTTATTCATCTCTTGCTCTACCGTTCTCTTCTTCTCTTTCTTTACTTTACTGTCATAAGATTTAGAGAATTCCTTTTCTGTCATGATAGCACACGAGACTATGTCTTCATAAAATGATAAGGATTGTGATACTAATGCTTGACAGAGAAATTGTTTTAACCCATCAAAGAAACGGTCAATCTTACTTCCTGGGTTACATATATAATCTTTATCATGCCTTGCTAACCTTGTAAAGTTAGCTTCATACCTTGCGAGATTCGCATCCTCCTTTTGCCTCAGACTTAGAAATTGTCTTTCCCTATCCACTCAATGGTCATGAGGAAAGTATTTTTCTAAGAAAATTTATTTAAACTCCCTCTATTCCATATTTGATACTCTCTCATATTCCTTTCTGTTTTGAATCAATGACCACCATTGATCAGCATCTCCAGTGAGTCGGTAAACTTCCATTACAACTTTTTCCCTTTCGCTACTCCCCAAGGCGTGGAATATTTTCTCTAAGAAATTTACCCATTTCTTAGATACTAGTGGATTTTTACCCCCGTTGAATGTTGGTGGTTGTTGCGTCATGAAGTGACCTAACATTGATACTCCATGCTTCAAATCAGGGTTCTCCATACGGGTAAGGTTATCATTCATAACCTGAGTGAGTTATCCCATTATGGTGATTAGCTAATCAGCGCTGGTTGCATCACCAACTCCACTATAATTATCTTGAGTAGGAGGGAAATCCCTACATGGAGTGCGTTAATTGATATGGTTTACATTCCTTCCATAAGGCTCCATTTCTAAACAATGGAATAAATTAGATTAGTTTTTGAATTGAAATACATAATTCCAAACTTGTAAAACACTTAACATAAATTGAAAAATTTCTGGATATAATCCATAATCATAAAAATGTTTTCTTTGAGGAAGTATATACTCATGAATCCTTTATAATGGTTTGTAAAGAAAATGAGAATTATCCTAAGCATATCCCTCGAGAGTGTCGTAACTAAGAGTGCAGTAAGGCTCATTGTCGTGCACCAGTTCCCATTCGAGTCTAACTCAAAACGATGTTTTTGGGTTTTCCCCATGGTACATCTGTGCCATAGCCGCCTCTACCTACTCGTATCTAGACAAGGATGTATTTCTTGGAAAAAACACCAAATCTCTATAATACCAAAATTCTAGGAAGTTCTTCTATACTAATCCACAAAGTCTATCTTAGGGCCATGTGCTCTAATCATAGATTATCTAAATCTAGTTTCCAAGGTATGTACTAAACTTCCTTTGATACCAATTGTAACACCCCGACCCTAGTTACCCAGATTCGGTTCATTATTACATATCATTGGCATGATCACAAAAGATCAAGTTCCTAAAGATCATTTAGTTTAGTTGCCTTGTAAGTACTAGATACATTCATAAGGATTACATTACCTTATAAAATGGAAAACTATAACAACATTGCTTCCATAGACAACAGTGAGATCCCATAGACTATCCTTGCAGATCAGTCAAAATATACTTCTTCACATCCTGGGAAAAATAAAAGATATAAAGGGGTGAGCTCAGATTCTCAGTAAGGATAACAATATAGCCGAAACCTTCAAAAATAAGCTTAAACATTTAAGGAAATGTATAGAACTAAAACAAAAGCCTTTTAAACTTGAACTTCAACATAATATGGCAAAGATAAAAACAAAATAATGTCATTGACTTACTCACATGGATATTCTACTAGTCTAATAATCACATGCAATATCAATAGCCACATTCATAAAGATGGAATGCATAATTTTGGACTTTAATTTCTGTGTCAAGGCCACATGCCAAGACCTAGGGGCTAACTGTAACCAGACCAAAACCCAGAGAGCCTTTGTAACCGGACTCCATCCCAGAGAGTCCCTATAACCGGACTCTAACTCGGAGAGCCTCTTTAACCAGACTCCATCCCGGAGAGCCTCTGTAACTGAACTCCATCCCAGAGGGTCTTTTATAACCGGACCCCAACCCGTAGGGCTTACTTTTACTGGTCCCCAACCCAGAACATACTAGTCCAATACCTTCATCACAAGAATAGGTTGAAATATAACATAAAAATTCATATGAAAACTATCATACGAAATGTCAATACATTATCCATAAACCATGAATGGTATGAAATAACACATCCAAAGTTAAACATATCAAAAAACCTTCAATACAATATAGAAATTTTGTATCATAATAAATCAACTTCAAATAATCTTACAATCCATCAAAGGATGTTGACATAGATGAAATCAAAACATTTTTTTTTGAGAAATTTATCTTTATGTTTTGAAATCATTTAAGAGTCACATAATTATAAAGGAAACATTTATTTTTAAAATATTCTTATAATCTTGTAAGGGAAGCTTCGATGATTTTATAATGGCAGAAAATAGCCGCACCCACCATATAAGTTTACAAAAATACATTCTTACCTTAATTTTGTCGAAAAGGTTAAAAAGGACCTTGTTTGGAAAACGACGGAAATATTAATTTATAAACATCTTATAAAAATTAAAACAAGGGTATAAATGAATTTAACCTATAGTATATAAAATATTAATAATGTTTTCAAATACATTTTTAATAAACATGGATGTGGATGATAAAGAGTTCCCAGTAGATAATTACGTATAAACAACCTCAGATAATGAAGAGATTGTGAAATAAACCCTTACCTTGTACTTTTCCTTGGTCGAGGGTAGGTTAACCACTTTTATAATGGTGAAATAATTGTCATTAAATTAGTAAAGAATCATATAAATTAATATGATATCATATATGCTCTTTTATCATTTCTTTGTTAATAATATCTTTGTATTATTGTTGTTTCGGGTGTTAACGGATTTGTTTTCCTTTATTTTCTTTGTTATGTGAGTCATATTGTTTATGGATGGGATGTATCTTATTAATATCATAAATGATATCATTTCTTTAAATATTATTTTTAATCATCAAATTAAAATTAGTCTTTAATGGATATGATGGGGAATGAATCTCATCGTGTTCGTGGAGACGGTAATCCGTACGAATGCACGAGCGTCAATAACATTATTTTGATATTAAAATAAAATATAATTGCATGGTATATCATATATACAGAATCATTATCACGTTATATTTATTATTTACATTAATTACACATCATTATTATACCCATCCAAATAATAATGTATTGAATAACAGTTACACCGTGACGTGGAGATGGTAAGCCATACGTACGCACATATGGTGACATGTCATTCAAGGGATGGATAGAATAATGAATTTGGTTGTGTCATATTTATAATAACATCATAGTATATAGAATATACTGAAGATTTTATTTTAGAATGGAAACAACAAATAAAGAAGAAGTGGAAGAAAAAAGGAACTTGAAAGAGATGATGAAATATTTACCTCTTCTTCATGTTCTTCCTTTTGATTTGATCAAAAGAGATCCTTAGATTGATTTTCTGACTAACTGAAGTTCTCTAGGATAAAGGGAGGACAGTTTAGAGGGTATTTGGGCAGGGGTTGGCGGAGCCAAATGGCATTGAAGGTGTGAATTAGAGGGAAGGGGGAGTGCCCTTTTATAAGAGGGGTGAGTAGAACCTTAGGAAAAAATTAAAATATTATTTTAAAAAAAATTATATACGGTTTATAATGTATCCAAAGTGACTTATTTTGAGTCTAGGATGGGGATGGGTCGAAGTCCTCTCAACCAATAGGTTTTAGACAAGTTTTGGTTACCATTTTAACCTTATCATTTATATTTAACTCAAAGTTAAATAATTTAACTTTTACCGTATCTTCTTGTATTCTTACACTATATGGTTAATAAAATTACTATAAACTACCAATCAAACCCCAATTCGTCCATTAATGTCATATATATTATTATATAAGTCTTTTGGATGAACATTATATTTTTAAGACCATTATATTAATTAATAATATAATATTTGTTTTAAAAATATTTTATGTCAGTTTTGAAACTATTTAGTATTTAGTTTTTTTAAATTCATAACAGCATTATTACATCAAAAAAAATTCATTTAATCAAACCTAACATGTCATATTAACCTATAAAATAAGTTTAATTAATTAAAAGTCTCAAATTACATTTATTTGGGTATTTAAAATATCAATTAATTTAATATTTCATTAATAAGGTAATTATTGCATCACGATTGTGTCATAAATAAATTAAAATATAAAATACCATTATGTGAGAAATATTTTTATCTTTATAATGAATATTTATAGTCTAATTTATCTTATTTTTAACCCTATATTAAAAAAAAATTAGTTATTAAACTTTGATTTTAACTCTTCTTTGAATTAAATAATAATAAACGTCCTAATCTTATCCAAGCGGACCAAGAAGGTTCATATTTTATTCCTAATGTTGTTTTTAGTCGAATTATACTTATGAAATAGAATTAGTACATGTGTTAGGGTAATAATAAGATCATTTTTACCCTTAATTACACTATTTACTTTTAACCGTGGTAAATAAAAGTAAAAAGTTACTATTCACCAAAAAAATATTTTCATCTTATTGAACCACATTTTACTCCTTGATATTAATAGTGTCTCTAGGATTTTTGAAATTAAACTCACAGAAGTGGTAAAATTATGTTTTATATAAATTTTCAAATGCTCCTAGGAGGTAGGTAAAAGACGGTGAAAAGTTCTATAAAATTTTTATATATCTAAAATTATTATAAATTGACTCCAATGAATTACATTGAACTTATATAGGTATTATGAATCTATTTTGACCTAAAATAAATTTAAATAAAATAAAAATTTATTTAAATAAAAAATTTGGTTTTAAACTATAACTCAGGGTTTTTCACTATTCATCAAAAATTCAAAGTTTTCAGAAAAATACAAAAAATTCACCCTAGGATAATTTTGATATTCCAAATCCAAAAATTAAGTCCCTTTTGAAAGATAAAATTTATAAAATTTTAAAAAGTGGGTATTGCTATTCATAACGGCTAGTTTGATTTGTTGTGGTGTGTTAGAATTCAATGTTGCGTACAACACACGCTACTGTATTATTCATAGAGAAGCATACCGTGGAAGCTTGGGGTGTTACAAAATTAATATGTTGTGGTTTAATATTGATAAAATATATTATTTATCTGAATAATATATTATCAATAATTTAATTATTAATTAATACAAAATAAGAATTAAAATAACAAATATTTAAAAAGTCATTTCTCTTTAAAAACAAATTTTCATTATATTTTATATTTCCATTTAAAGGATATATTAATAATTTTTTTAATTTAAATTTAAAAAAATTATCCTTAATTTTGGATTCATTGTGATAACATTATCCTGGAATGAATATTTGATATTTTTTTAAAAAGATTGATTTTTTAGGTGAATAATACAAAATACAATTTTTTTAAATAACATGAATTTTGTGATGTAATTAGCATATAACCATGACATAAAAATTTATTAAACCTTTACCCTAACCAAATATTTATTTAATAAGTAAAATTATACATTTAAAAAATATTAATTTTAAATTAGAAACCTTTTTTCATTTTAGAACCTAAGTTATATTTTTCATAAAAATGTTTTTATGCGTTGTAAATTTATTATAATAAAATTAATTTTTATCACAATTATAAAATTAATATTATGAAATGTTTTTAATATTTATAATTATAATATCCAAAATTATATAATTGGGTTAATTTTATTTTTATTCAAAAAATAAGCTACTGAAGTTTGAAAAATGAGTTACTAAAAAAATAAATTATGGTAAAATGATAAATTATGTGGGGGGAAGCCTAAAATATATCAAACCTAATATTTCATTGTTTGGATGAGAGGTGGATCAAAAAATACCCCCTATTATTCCCCAATTTTTTAGCAACTATCCTTTGAAAGTGGTGTGTCTTTCATATTAAGTTATGAATATTTAAAAAAGTGTCACCCCTCTGACTTATAAAAGGATCCCATAACCACCCCACTTATCCACACCACAATACTTGAATATCAACCAAATTATACACAAAATACTTACAAAATATCTCTCAAAATTTTGATAGGATCCAGTTTCTTAAAAAGATAATTCTCGTAAGGCTCAAGGATTTATCCTAAGGGGTAACATAAAAACTCATATTCAATCATTCTTTATCTCTATTACTTTTTTATTATTAAAATTAATTTAAATCTATTTTACCAACAAAAAAATAATTACATTAGTATCATAACTATACTAAAATTTTATTATATTAATGGGATAATCATTTTAAACCTTCCTCACAACTGTTTGAAATATAAAAACATTGCTCTTACATATATTCGGACTACCACATCCATGAATTATGTATTTAATTTTTCCACACCTCATCACATAAATATTTATAATAATGTATCTAATTAAAGAAATATTATACCTATAAAATAATTATTATTCTATAAATATAAATCATCATCTACCTTCCTTTCTTCTTATATATTGAAAGATAAAAATGTCATTCATGTCTATGTGGGTACTACCGCCTCCATGGATGACGTGTTTTGATTTTAATCACCATATTAAATGGATGGTTATAATAATTTATTTAATAAATAAATATTATATCTATTAAATAATTATTATTTTTCAAAGATAAGTAGTTATCTACATTTATTTTTTTTCCTTTTAAAAAAATGAAAAAATTTACTCATGCGTACGTGCAAACTACCGCCTCCATGGAAGATGTGTTTTGTTTTTCATAATCACTATAAATCCATGATTCTAGAAATATATTTGATAGATTTATCTGATATTAAAGATTAATAAATTTTATTAATATGGTTCTTGAAGTATGATTCCAAAGTTAATGATCATTATAAAGTAATATATTGATATCAGTAAATGATCTGAAATAAGCTCATCACTAATTTCAACTTCACACATCAAGGCTAAAAATCCCATAGAATGCTAATGTGACTTTAAAAATCATTGTTAAACTTATATTATTTCCATAAAAGTTTCTAGGAATGATGCAATTTGTATAAAATAATGGCAAGCGACATTGACATTACGAAACTTGTATAAAATAATCATGGATACTAACACTCGATGATAAAAATAAACTATAACTAGATAATAAAGGTTTAATAAATGTTTATAATTAAAGTATATAAAGGTATTATATTGGAATAAGGTTATAAAATTAGATCTAAATATGTCCATGTTTATTATATAAGAGTTTAAATCACTTCCATAGAAATCAAAAGTTATGATTAGGGATCATCATCTCAAATTCTATTCTTTAAGACATATTTTTTTATTATGAACCTATTTTTATTTAATTGTTGTATATAATACCCCTTTGAAATATTATACCATGAAAACATTTATTTATACTATTTAATTTTCTATTTTCTATTTTTCTATTTCAAGGTATTTTTATTCTAAAGTTCCCAAAGTTTTGTGGGTAAATTTTCTAATCATACTTCTTGTTGGTTGGGAATATTTCTCCTCCATATCAATATTATTATTCCAACCAATTTTCTCCTTTATTATTTTGAAATCATTTATTTATTATTTATTATTATCTTCATATTTCTCTAAACCTATTTTGAAAAGTAATTTATATTACTATTTTTATCAATGTGGGGTTCAATAAAGATATTTTGAAATATTATTTATGTTCATATCTTTAATCATTCAATAAACATTTGTGGGATTACCATTTATTTATTTTCATTTTTTCATTTTTTGGGATTTAAATTTTAAAACATTTTTTTAAAACTTATCCTAGACTTATTCTTAAAAATTTTAATTAAAAGTTATTTGTGAATTCATTTTTGATTAACTTTGAATTTATTTACAAAATATGAAAGGATTATTCATTTAAATGTTTTCCTTACAAATGAATTTTATTGCTGCCTATTTCAATTTTCATTAAGAAACTTTCTCTCTAATTTTCATCGTTTTTAAAAATATATATAGTCAAACATTATTATAAAATAATTTCTAAAAAGGGTATCAAAAATGTAAATGGTATTTATTCATATTTCTATAAGTAAATTTTTAATGCGCGTCTAGAGGTGTATTTCACCTATTACAAAATACTTTAAAGATCATCATGTGTCACTGGGGATATTCTATAATGATACTAACCACCTTTTTTCTCTTTATGATTTATGCTCATGTTATTTCATTTATTGAATGGAGAAATTATTAACATCCCATATGTTTATTATTCTAATATGGAAATTTATTGATTACTAATTCAAGTGGATTATAAACATTATAGTTATTCATTTCTTTTATATGGTGAAACCATTGGACATGATAAAGTGATGGGCAGGGTACAAAATTATATAGCCCTCTCATGCATCGATAGGTCTCACAAGACAAATAAAATTGGGTATTTAGTATAATCGTTCCCATTTATTAATTAAGTCTTGATTTTGGTCATGATGGTAAGAATAATATCCTATTTGTGGTTATGATTATAGTAATAATATCTTGGGTGTGGTCATGATGGTAAGAATAATTTCATAGTCATGTTTATGATTTTAAAAATAATGAATTGGTTGTTCTCCTAATGGTAAGAATAATATATTGGTTGTGGTCATGATGTTAAGAATAATGCCTTGGTTGAGTCCTTAATGCTAAGATTAAGACTCTAATAATTTTTCATTATGTCACCTTGAGATCGGCTATTATTATCTATGTGTTTATTTTTTTCATCCATGGATTTATTTCAATATCATGGGATAATTTATATGGAATTATTTAATTTATTTAGTCCTACCATATTTGCATTTCATGTTTACTATAGATAGATTCTGATATATGTTTCCCTTTACTGAGAATTTGAGCACACCCTTCTTATATTTCCACTTACTTGGGTAAAGAAAAGGAATATTACATATGATTTGTCTATAATTTCATTATGTGTGGAAACTTATATGGGATATGTTCATGAATTATTATAGAATAATGAATTATTTTTATAATGGTAAAAATGTCAATTAGATTGGAAATATATGTTTTTTGTTAGAAAAAACATTTCCCTACCAATCTTAAATTAAAATATCCTTGGTATATTAAGGAATAAATATTTTTTATTGATATTTTAATAATGAATGATTATATTTGGCACACTTTAGTTGGTTTCGAAGAAAATATGATAAATAATATATTTATTCAGACTGAATTCTAGAATTGTATGTCTAGGGCATCATAGTTCCTCCCTCCATCATTATTTTAGACCTAAAAAATCCAAATACACATGTGAAAGTACATTATCAATTCAACTAAATCTTGTAAGATATTGTTTATTTATATCAAAACCCTAAAATAATCCTAAACTAGATCCTAAAATAAATCCAAAAAACTAATCCCATTGAGAGTAATAAAAAATAGGTTTCATCCTGCAAGTGATTTGTTTAACGTTATTTATCTAGACATTGCCTTTCCATGTCAAGTAATAGAAGAATTAAAATAAGTTAAATGAGTCATATCAATAAACAATTTATGTTTATATTCATCTATATAGAAGGGTATTCTTTGTAAGGACCTAAGTTTTAGTAAAATATTCCACCTTAAATAAATATTGTGTTTGATAGCCTGCTCCAACACTGTAACTAAAAAAATAGACCATTGTAAGGTAGATAAATAATTGGATGGTATAAAAAGTGGTATCAGAATTATGAAATATATATATATATATCATATTATATATCAACACAACAAGTTCATCTAAAAAAATAAAATCATTTTTCTAATATTTAATTTTTAAAAAGTATCATATATTTCCTTAAAATGGTAGATTAATACCATCCTAATTAATAATTTATAGGAAATAATGAATAATAATAGATAATATACCAAAAGTCATTTTCCTATAAAAACTATTTTTCACTAAATTTTATTCATTTAATTAAAATTATATAAATTTTAGAATGTGGATTTTAAAAAAAATATCTTCATTGTTCGATTTATAATTACAATATTATTCAATGATGAATGTTTTATATTGTTCAAAATAAAATTCATTTTCTAGGTCAAAAGTGCGATATACCATTTTTACTCATGCTATTAATTTTATGGAATTATTAGTATATAATAATGGCATAGAAATTAATGAAAAAAATTTCTTAGAAAAATATATTTTTTAACTGAAATTATATTTTAAAAAAATTATTATAGTTTGAAAACTTATATTTGATATTTTAGAAATCAAGTAACATTTTTTCTAAATAAAATAATACATTCTATATTTATAATATTAATTTATTACAATTTTGTAAAAAGAATTAGACAAAATGGATTTCAAATTTAGAATCATTAGGTTCAAACTATATAATATGTACCACATTATTTTTAGTCATGTTTATTAATTTACCTTAGGTAAAAACTAGTTACCATGGTAAAATCTAAAAAAGGTTAAAGTAATAATCCAAGGGGTAAAGGGACTGAAACATGTTGAAAAACTATATGAAAAAACTTATTTTAGGATTTCCCAATCTTATCACTTACCCACCCCATTATTTCTAAAAACATATCCACTTTCCTTGATATTGACTCTCAAATTATTGAAACTTTTTGAATAATTACAAAAAATGTCATCCCTTTTCACTTATAAATGGGGATCTCATCTCCTCACTTACCATCACACCAAGACCCCATATTTCACCCAAAATATACCCAAATATATCTTAAATTTTATTATCTACCTTAAATAGGCTCTACTGTTTTCAAAATACCATCCCTCGAAGGCTTAAACCCCTTTATGAAGGATATGATCCAATGAGTTAGTTATAAGTTCTTAACCTCTCTTTCTCCTTTATATTTATTTCTATGTGCTCCTTCTTTTCTAAAATTTGTTACACCACCGTAAAATTATAAAATTAGTATCTTTATTAGGATTATATATTATTATAATGATGGTATGATCATTAACAACCTTTCTACTCTTCTATTAGGGAAAAACAAAACCATGAAATGTGTCTAAGAATGGACTTTCATCTCCACAAATAAATGGGTTTATTTTTCAATACTGCATTCCATTTATAGATACAATAATTGTTTTAAAAGATAAATTTTATTTTTATAATATAAATAATGTTATATTAACAAAAGTTTAATAACATATTAATATAATATATGATAAATTTTTTTTATAAAATTAACTGTCTTAAACAAATGAACTAAGTGTAAAAAAAATATATTCATACTATGTAATTGTTTCTAATCCATCACTTATTTTTTAAATTATTTATAATTCTATTATATAAAACTATAAAATAAAAAATTATATCATTATTCTACTGCATACTCGAACAATGATATGAGATTATATCATGGGTGATTATAAAACCATAATTAATAGTGTAATATGATATAAATATAAAAATAAAGTGTTTTTTTGTTCTAGAATAATATATCAATATTTATTTCATTAACTAATAAAAAGTATTTATGGGTTAAAAAACACTGAAATATGATTGTTGTCGATTTGAACTTCTTGGATAAAGAATAAATCAATCATGAAAGGAAATTTAAACTTTATAGATCATTAAAATAATACAGTATTGTAAATTTAATAATATTTATAAGGATAAAATTTGAATGAATAATGAATACTGACACTTCCCCTATAAAACTAGTAAAAATTTTCAAATTATTAAACACTTGATGTCAGAAAATTTGTAACTAATATAAATATAGTGAATAATTATAAATGAAATTTTTAAATAGAAATAATTATGTTTAAGGATATGAAATAGGATATTAATATGTTTATCATTATGATTCATGAAGTAAAATCACTTTTGTAAAAGTCAAAAGTCCTGGTAAGGGACTTTTGTAACACAACACACTTTCTTTGAGTTATATGATTTTTTTGAAATGTAACCTTAAATATTATATTTATTAATTGATTTTCAATTTTATATGATGTTATCCTTCATATTTATATGGAAAATTTATCTTTTGATTCAAATATTGTTTATTTATTATTCTCTAACTTAAAATCATAATTTTATAAATAATAAACTTCCATCTCATAATTGGATCTTTATTTCAAGTCCATATTTTCAATTACTACTAAAGTTATCCTTATAGGTGTTTAAATCCAGGTATATATCAATTATGTGGTCTTAATACTTTACTTTTCCACTTTTAAAACATAAGTTTTATTATCCTCTTTTTCAATGTGGGATTTTAGAAAAAGTATTTCAAAATATCAAAAAACCCATTCCTTTTAAAGTAAAAGTTTTTAAATCTGGATTCCTTTTTACTCATAATCTAAATAGAGCTATTATATAAATTTATTATTTTTTAATTTCCCTCTAAAATAGTTTATGAAGTTACAATTATGGGTCATTGAATTTGATATCAACTGATATGGTTTGTGTGGTGATTTATGTGATATCATAGAAAATGTAATGTTAAACCCATTCATATTCCAAGTCTTTAAGGATGTGATGATTTGATGTATTATTATGGAAGACATGTATTCTAAATATTTAATTGATGGGTGGGACCAATATAGTCACTCAATTCATTGAGTAAAGTTATACATGTCATGTGATATTGGGGAAACAAGTAGTGATGCTCGATCCAAACTAGAAAAAAGGATGTGATTCCTGATCCGTTATTGGAAATAGGTTATGATTCTTGATCTCCCATGGGAAATATGTCATGATGTATGATCCACTCTAGAAATATTTAGTGATTCTCAATCCAAAGTGTTGATTTTACATGGTTATGTTAGCGACATATTATTTTGATATCGGACTCTATTGAGTACATGGATCAGGATTTGTGTCTCTTGTTTTCACAGTCTTTAGGCCATGTTACATGTTTGAGCATATTTTACTACTTATTTTACTATTATAAAATATGAAACTTTTTATAATTACATTTCCTTTTAATCTGATATTTCTCTTCTAATTATATTTTTCCATATTCTTATGATCTCACCCTAAGTAACAAGTTGATATGTTTATTATTCCATTACTGTGCATTTAAGCTCACCCATTTATTATCTTCCATTTTTGAGGTCATGATGACGAGTTTAATATGTGAGGTGTCTAGGAGATGATCTAGTATGATGAAATTATGGGAAAATGTTCAGAAGTATTATATAATAATTCACTTATGTATCTATACTCTAAATAATAAAAACCTATATAATCTCAAGGATGTGAAAAATATTATGTAATGTAATTTTTTAATTTTGGAAATATTGTAAAAAGTAATGTTTAGATTGGGTCGCCTGAGTTGGAATTAGATCCATGTTTTATTATTTTTGTATATTTGTTTTGTTTATTTTGGGATTCTGTATAGAGAACCTCAATGAAAATCATAGAGATGAGTCTAAGTATATGATGCTATATTGAAATATTAGTAAATTATTAAGTAGGAGGTTTTCTTAGAAAAACATCCATATCTAGATAATAGAAAGTGTATATGGTTTTGGAATAGATTCACCTAGTGTTAATCACGCTAAATAGTTTTGGTTGGGAATTGAATAAATCATCACTCTAATACAAGATGATTGGGACTAATACTATACACCTTTCTTGACACTCCTAGGGGATATGATTTGGTTAATCATATACTCATTATGGACCACTATGATGGATTGATTTATTAGTTACTTTGAGGGATTATGTTGATAAGTATAAGATAACCAAAATTAAAGTAGTTAAATAATTACATACTACCATGATGATGTACATAGGTAAAAGGTTTTTAGTCTGAATCCCATTTAGGTAATTTGTTGTGATAATCCCCTATGATGTTAAATTTCCACCACTCGTGTAACCAAATGTAGTTTTAGAGATATTTGGAACTAGAAGTAACCAAATTAATAATGGAAATTATAGACATTGTGATGACTGTCCCAACAAAAAACCTAATGAAATGGGGGATGGAGTACAAAACCTCATGTAAATTCCCACCTGACTCTCAAAATCTATGAATAATAACACAAGTCAAATCTATCTCCCAAACATACTAATGAGGGAATATATTTTTTATGGACATATTCATGTGGAAATTTCCACCCCCTTTCAATGGATCTTATAAACCACTTTTTATTGGGAAAAATATTAATGTGATAGAAATGGAATTTTCTGCTCTCTAGTGCTCAGAATAGGAGATTGTTGTTTTGGTTGTTTATCAGTTGGAAGGTAAGGCTAACCAATCATTGAATTTTATGAAGAATAAAATGAATAAATATTTAGTAGACCCTTTTGTATTAAAATATTTTAATAAATTTTTCACCACGAAGTATTTTCCTCAATTATTCTCATGAAGATGGAGAGGTAATTATTCAAGATGAAACAAATGGATGATGATTGTTTTAGAAATTATAAAGAAAACTTCACATTTCTTTCAAGGTATAACTCCAGATATTTTTTTAGATCATGAGAGTAAGATCAAATGATTATTTAGTGTTTATAAACCAAATATTTGAAGGGAACTAGCTATAAGATACTTTGGTAGCTATGAAGAGATCATCTGATGTACACTTAAGCTAGATATGGAAGACGAAAACTCTAATTTCTCCATAGACAAGAAATAAAAAATGTGTTTTTAGGGTGTCTTTTAAGAATAGTTTCAAGAATTAAATAATATTCCACTCCATTCATGTGATAAATATAGGTAGAAACTCCTTGGAAGTTTTTTAAGAGGGTCAGGAAGATATTTTAAATGTGGACAAGTTTTCCATTACTCTTGTGAATACTAAATGGATTAAAAAAAGGCCAATGGAATATAATAATTTCCCGGTTAAATCTCCACACACTCTTCAATGTTTCAAATGCAATCATGTTGGGAATTATGATAATCAATTCCATAACCCCTGAGCTAAAGAGGAGAATAATCCCTAGAAACCTCCTAAACCCAAGGAAGAAGGGATATTATGTGAAATCACTACAGCTGAGGTGGATCATGATAATGAAGTGGAGTGAGGGACACATATTATAACATCCCCAAAACATCCCTCTTGGATCCAATTCTAAAAACATAATAATTATATTTTTGGATTTTATATAAAAAATAATGACACAATTTCAGTCATCCAAAACCTATAACATTGTCATAAAATATTGGATCACTTACATACCCAATGACCATTTAGGATAAGAGTTTTAAATAATTAGGAAAAAATCTTTCAAAGTAGATATTTACACTCAGTATCCATTTTTAGAATAATATAATACATTTAAATGAAACATGTTTTCATTTAATAACAAATCTTAATGAATTTGAACTTGTCTTCTTTTTTGTCCCTAATCATCATCAAACCCTATGAAAAATATTTGAAAACATGGGATAAGAAAAAAACATTCATTGATGGATATAGAATAAAGAAATAAATTTTCCCAGTAAAAAAACTAGAAACCATAAATTTTTTTACAATTTCTAGTTTATTCTTTGAGAATATAAAATAAATCAAATTGACATGGAAAACACACTTTTTTCAAGAAAACATTTAAACCCCATACCAAGAAAATAAATGTATATGTAGGAAACTTAGATCATTATATATATAACCTATGTTCACTTATTTCATAAATAATTGGAGTTGAGTTAAATAAATGGGAGAAACCCCCTTAGTTAACTCCCCCTTCTTTCCTTTGAAGATAAGTAGCATTTACCAATGAATTAGAGAGTTATATCTAGCCCACACATCATATAAGTCGTATCGGTTAACCCATCATATAATCCATATCAAGTTTATAGTTCACCATCTATAATTCTCAAGTACTATATCATAAAAAAAATAATTTTTAAGATGACACGTTTTCATAATAAAACCCTTGGAAAACAATAATAATCCCATAAGAAAACCCCTTTCCAGTTTTTCATTATAATAGGGAGAAATATACCTTTCTCTTGAAAACTCTCTATAATGAAAAATTCCCAAAATATTATGGAAATCATTTAATTGGAATATATCCATGGAAAATTTTATAATAATATTTATTGAAATGAAAATTCATGACAATGCTAAATTTTTTTCTACTTTCTATGTTAAATAAAAATATTCTTTTAGACATTTTTACAAAAAAGTCAAAATTGACCCGCATGGAAAATGTTCAAGAGGTTCCTTTTTAAACCATTTTAAAGAAAGTAAAAGATGGTATAAATGACTATTATAAACCATTGAATCATAAATATGAATTTTCTTGAAACATTCAGAGTAATATAAAAATGGAAAAAAATTGTTGGAATGGAAACACTAAAAAGGTATTTTAAATGGAAATCCCTTAAATTAAATACTGTCTAGCACCACATGTTCTTTAAATTATAAATAATAAAATTTTATTAATTATTTATCGAATTGATAATATTTTTCATGTTTATTACATTATCATTAGATCTTTTCTGTAATTTATTACCATGTTTTATTTAGTTACATAATCAGTTAAGTTAATGTCAGTTGTTTTAGGGACATTTGGTTCATAATTCCAAAACATCTTCTCTAGGATGACCATTGTAAAAGTAATCATTATTTCATCATATCTATAATTATAATAATTATATAATTAACATCATTATATATCAATAACAGTTTTATAACCATACATGAAACTCATTCATGATAAAAAAATCATCCCACTTCATGGAAGTGGTAATCCACATGTACACATGAAAGACGTTATCATTTTCCAACGGATAGAAGGGTAAGAAAATAGATGATATATTATCTTTATAGAATAGTAATAATGTCATGAATAATATATATATATATATATATATATATATATTAAATCCATTATTATAAAAATCCACCAGTGGAAGAGATGGAAAACAAAACAAATTGCTTCGTAGAGGTAGTAATCCACATGTATGCATGAGCGATGTTTTCCTTTCCCATAAGATAAAAAAAGGAGTTGAAAATGGGTTATAAAATAATAATATTAATATAATTTTAGTATATTTAATACATATATTTTATTATTTCATCATTATTAAAGAATATTTTAAGAAATTGTAAGAATAAATAAACTTCAAATAGGTTGGTTAAGACTTATACCATCACCTCAGATATCCTCTTTAGCTTGAAAATTAAGTTGTTTTTTTGGTGTTTTTGTGAGACCAGGGCCTCTAATACATGGGAATAAATGTTGTGGAGAGACATGGTCATTACTTGTATGAACTAGAGTCCTAAATTGTTATGAAGAAAAGAGTATAGGAGGTTCCCTTTTATAATTGAGGGGTCATTATTAGAATTTCTTAAAGTAATAAATTGATATAAATTAATTTGCATAGAGAAGTGGCACAGAATTGGTATATTTTCAATTTTGTATGATTATTAGTTAAATACTCTCATCCAATATACTTAGAAAATTTTAGGATATTTTTTCACCGTAATCTCTTATTTTTAACCCTATATTAACATGTTTGATGATTATCAAAATCAAATGTTTTTACTATTTAGTGGTTAAAAAAATTTATATAAAAGGAAAAGTTACCCATAAATGGAAAATTTTTGATATGATAGACCAAAACTCATTCAATTTGTGAAATATAATATTTTTTATAAATTTTAAATAATTAAATTTTATATTATTCATTAAAATATATCATTATATTTTGTTGGGATTATTAACATAGTTTGACATTAATGATATCAATATATTAATGGAATTTGAATATAAAGTTTTTATATATCCATAATATGTTATATTTATCAAAAAAGTGAGTATACACTATAACTCACCCAAAAAAATATTACTTCAAGATTTTTTAAAATCATTTAAAATATTTGTTTACTACTTGCACAGGCATTGTATCGGTGTTGCATAAGACTTTAAGGTAATTATTTCACTATTAAGAATTTAAAAAAATATATCATGATAAAAAATAATTAATCTTTTAAATAACCATTTATAATCATACATAACATATTTTTATCCCAATGAATAAATATAAATGTTATTAAAATAAATATAGTGACATTTTGTTTTTAATACATATTTAAAATCTTATTATGGTCACTATAAAAGGAATAAGGAAAGAAATTTTCAAATTTTAAAAAACAATTATACTCATGGTAAACAAAAGTTATCAATTAAAATAAATACATGTGGTAGGTATATTTCTAGGCCCTGTCATAGTATTTTTAACGCTAATTTTACGATCTACCCTTATTGAGGTGAAAAACTTTACTATGGTTATTATTCATAATGATTAAAAATTAAAGGGAAATATTTACCATATTTGATCATAATGATTAAAAATATAGAATCAATTTTTCAATATTCAATTTCTATAAGGGTAAGAAATATATTTTTATATAAATTCATAAAATGTAATGAAAAATGATTTTCTAAAAACGTGTTTTAATCAAAAAAATCAACTTATATAGAAACAAGGTATAATTATTATTCTTAGGTAATTAATTAGAATCTATATAATTATAGGGTAATTATGTTACTTTAATATAAAATGGGGCATTAAATTAAATTATTTAATAAAATGAAATGATAGTTTTACAAAAATTGAATTTTTCACTATTTATTAGAAGATCAATTATTTCATAAAAAATCTGAAAATATCATATAAATATAATTTTGATATAATTATTTCAAAAATTGTAATATTTAATTATAATATTCACTCGTAAAAAGAAATAAAACCCATATTTGAAGGAAATATATTTTTAATAATAAAAGTTTTTTCTAAAAACTAAGTGTTTTTTTACTAAGCCTATATTAATAATTTTTATTCATTAAGAACTTTATATATATTTCATTATTTGGTTACTTATATTCATACATTTTAATTTAATGGCTATTTTATGATAATAATATTTAAATAATAATATTTCATGGTTTATTTAATCTCTGTGTTGTGTTTCGTGTACATTATGGACATGGTGTTCTTTTAAAAAAATATTAATTTTTTGAACTCTACCCCCTTTAAAGAAATTACAACCTCACAATTTTATCTCATTCCAGATAAAAATGTTTTAAAACATTTTTTAATGAATAAATCAATTCTTGGGAGTGTAGATAAAATATATGATTATTAAAGGAAAAACATTTTCAATATTAAAAAAAACTTCATTGAAAATCCACATTGTAAAAATGGATAATAAAAATCCATTTTTAAAAGAGGAAAAGGGAAATAAGAATTTCACCCATAATAACACATTACATGGTTCCAAAATAGGATAACAATAGTGGAAATTAAAAAAATAGACATTTAGGAGAAAATTAATGTCCAAATGATGGAAATCAATAGAGAATGTGGTTATAATATAGTTAATTACCACAAACCCATGAATCAATAAGCGATTAATAATACCATAAATTAATCATAAATGAAGGTAATAGGATAAAATTTTTGTTTTAAGATCCTTTACCTAGAGTTGAGTTATTCCTTTACCATCTCAACTAAGAACATAATGAAATATACTTTCTCGATTTTTTTCACATCCAAAAACGAAATGTCACCCTTAGATTGAGTGTTTCAATCATTTTACACCATTATCACATCTTTAAATATATATTATAAGTATGGATATATAATTCTTGAAACACTATAATCAACTTCTAATTGACCATGAGGTATATAAAATGATGAAAAGTTTTTCTTATTTTTTTTATATATTAACCAAAACAAAAATGGTTCATATAATGTATAATAATATCCTATATGAATAAAAGTTCATATAAGAAAATGAAACATTAATCCTTAAAGCCACAATAATAATACCCAAAGTTGAACATAAATCCTTTGATAAATAATTATCCTTAAAATTATTCAAGATATTCCTCACTAAAATTAAAACTCAAATATTTGAATGATTTGATCGCATATTCTTCCATGATAAACTTAACATTTTCATCGAATGAAATCAATCAACCTTTATGTCTCATATCAAAAATATTTATTCTTTATTCACATATTCTTCAAAATTTACTAATCATTTCCCAAAATAATTTCACTGTAAAATCATATATGCTTCCAATAGAAAATTCAATATTTATTCCTAAAATAAAAAACCATCTTTTCCAAAAGTATTTTGATTTACCTAAATCATACAATGTCCCAAAAATAGTGATATTATTTAATATTAAAATTAGTAACATAGTCACAAAATTACTTTTCAATCCCATGGTTATCTATATGAAAAATCATATGTTCGCAACATGTAATACTCTTTTATCCCAATTAACCATAATTACCTCAATATCAATAATCATTTTAACCCTAAAGGTTATAAATATATTTAAACTTATTTCTATAAAATATAAAATAATTATTCCTGAAATAAAATTTTCTATAAAATAAACACTAAACCCAAGGGTAATATTACCATAAATATCTCCCAAAATACTCTTAATAATCTTGAAATCACATCACTTAAAACCTGAAAATGGGGTTTTATGCCTTTAAAAGTATGATCAATCTTAAATATATAAACATATGATGGTATCCATAACTCTTAAGTTACTATCATATAAAAACATTATAATCTCCAACGTCATCTAAACCATATTTTGATTCTAACTATAACAGCCCTGAACCCACACTCCTGAATTTGGTGCTAAAACATAATATTTACATTTATGGATTTGATACCAAAAATAATAACCCGATTTTATTCATCCAAATCAAATAAAAATAGATAAAAATATTGGATCACTTATATACCCAAGGAAATTTTATGTTTATAGTTTTATATAATTAGTAAAAACTCTTTCAAAGTGGATATTTCCACTCAGTATCCATTTTCCCCACAATATAAAACTTTTAAAATAAAACATGTTTTCTTTTCATTAAAAATCTCCATGAATTTTAAAATGACTTCTTCATTTTCCCTACATATCTTTAAACACTATGAGAAGAATTTTAAAATGTGGGATGAGAACAAACATATCAATAAGGGATATAAAATAAAGAAATATATCAGTCTAATGAAAAATATGAAAACCCATAAAATGTTTATGATTTCCTAGTTCATCTTTGAGTATATAAAATAAATCATATCTACATGGAAAAACAATTTTTCTCCAAGAAATATTTAAAAATCATATAAATATAATTTAAACACTTGTATATATCTTAATGTATTGTATTCATAACCCATGTTCAATAGTGTTAAAAATAACTGGAGACTAATTAAATCCATAGGAGAAAAATACCAGTTTCACTGGCTCCTTATTTCCTCTAATGGAAAGGAAAATTACTCAATTAATTAGAGAGGTATATCATGCTCACCCATTATATAATCTTTAATGGGATCACCAATCAAATAAGCTATATCGAGATCACTCGTCAAATAAGATGGATTGGGATCACCCACTGTATAAGTTGTATCGGGATCAACTATCATCATATATAATGATTATGTACCACATCATAAATAAAAAAATTAATCATAATCATTTTCATCATAAAACAATTGAAAAAACTCTTTTTAATTGATAAAAAAATCACTTTCTATTTTAATATAATTATAAGGAGAAATTTCCCTTCTATTTGAAAACTCATTAAAATGAAAAATTCCCAAAATATTTTTGAAATGTTTTAATTTTAAAATAAACAAGTAAAATTGTAAATTAATAATTACATAAACAAAACTTAATGATAGAGTAAAATTCTGTACATGTCATATTATATACAGAAAAAAAATTATTTTACACTTTGGTAAAAAGAGTCAAGAGTGGCCCGTACAAAAAACATTAAAAATATTCATTTTAACCCATTGTAAAGAAAGTAAAATTTGAGAGAACAAACCATTATAAAACATTTAATCATAAATATTAATTTTTGAGAAACACTTAAAATAACATGGATATATAAGAAAAATATTTGTAAGGAAATATCTAAAATATCACTTTTAAAATAAATTTATTTATATAAAATATCATCTAACTATGTACATTCATTTACTCCTAAATAATAAAATTTTATTATTTATTTACCTACCTAAGAAACATTAATTTTTTCTTTCCTTTATTATTATCCCTTTTATTTCCCTTATTACAATGTTTTATTTAGTTACTTAATTGGTTAAGTTTACTTTGGATGTTCTAGGGATGTTCAGTTAATAATTCCAAACCCGCTTTTGTTGGATGAATGTGGTCAAAAGGTTTTTTATCACATAATCTTCAGATTTATAATATTTATATAATTATAATTTTTATACATTAAAAACAATTTTATAAAAATACAAGAAATATTTACATGCGAAATGAATCTCATCATTCGTGGAGGTGGTATTCCATACATACGCACGAATGACATTATCATTTTCTAATGGATGGAAAGGTAAGAAAATAGATATTATATTATATAAACATAATAATAATATTTTCATGAATATCATGTATATAAATTAAATCCATCATGTTAAATATATTTGAGAGGCAATAAAATAAAACAAAACACATCACTTCGTTGAGGTGGTAATCCACACATACCTACGAGTGATGTTTTCATTTCACATAGGATGGAAAAAGGTGATGAAAAATTATTGTACCACAGTAATAATAAAATTTCTGTATATTTAATATAACAATTTTATTATTTCATCAAGGTTAAATAAGATTTTATGTAGGTGTAATAATAACTATACTTGAAATAGTTCAATTACGACATATTCATTCTCCTTGAATATCTTCTTTATCTTACAGTTTAATCCTTTTTGGTTTTGTTATTTGGGTAATAAAGGACCTCTAGTATATATTAATATATGTTTTTGAGATACTTGTGTAGGTATTTTTGGAAATATAGTGATAAAAATGTGTGATTAAGAGATGACATGATTTTCCTTTTTATTAGTGATGGGAGGTGCACTTTTGGAATTACTTAAAGTATTAAATAAATATAAATTATTTTCATGTAAAAGTGGAACCAATTGATATATGTTTAGTATAGTATAATTATTATTCTAAATACACTCATAAAATAAAAGTTTTACCAGTTTATATGATTTTTCACCCTTATCACTTAGATTTAACCCCCCCCCCCCATTAACCCATTTGATCATTGTATCATATCAATGTTTTTACACTTTAGGGGTCAAGAAAGGTATTGCAAAGGGTAAAATGACTATAAATGGAAAATTGTTTATATGATAGACCATATCCCATAAAATTTTAAAGATATAATATTTTTATGAATTTTAAATCAATAAATAAAATATTATTTAATATAATATATCATTATAGTCATTTTTGTGGCTATTCGCATAGTTTGGAATTAATGACATTAATATTATTTATATAATTAGACTATAAAATTTTAACACATCTATAATCAATTATATTTATCTAAAAAAATTAAGAAATTATATCTCACACAAAAAAAATATATTACTTTTAGAGTTTTTAAAATAATTTACTTTATTGTTCTACTACTTCTATAAGCATTGTGTCAGTGTAGCGAAAGATTTTAAGTTAATGATTTTGTTAATTAAAATTAAAAAATAAGATCATAAAAATAAATCATTAATATTTAAAATAACCTTTTATAATTAAACATGACCTCTTTCTATCCCTATGGGAAAATATTTAGGATATTAAAATAAATATAGTGAAATTTTGTTATTATTCTTTATTTAAAATCAAATTAAGGTCACTATCAAAGGAAAGTGGAATGAAATTGCCAAATTTCAAAAACGTAGATGGTAATGGAAAATAGTAACTTATACAATATAATAAAAACAAGTTTAATGGAGATATTTAGGCCTTAACAGGTTATTTTTAACCTTAATTACCCGATTTACCCACAATGAGGTGACAAATATGTACTATGATTACTATTCCTAATGACCAAAAATAAAAGGACCGATTTAAAAATTTTGATATGATAAATTAAAAATAATTAATTCATTTTTAAATATTCAATTTATATATGTGGCATATTTCCATTTCTATATAAATGCGTAAAACACAACGAAAAACAGTTTCTAGAAAAATGTATTTTATGTCAAAAATGAACTAATACCAAAATCATGTATAACAATGGTTACCATTTAATTAATTATATTTTTTATAATTAAATTATACTTATTTTACTTTAATATAAAGTGTGAATTTTAAATTTATTTATTTAATGAAATTTTATTGTTGTTTTACAAAAATTTATATTTTCAACAATTTAGTGAAAAATAAATCTTTTCAGAAAAATACCAAAATATAATCCTAAGATAATTTTTATATGATGATTTCAAAAATGATAGAATTTTTATAAAATACTATATGTAAATGTGTTAGAAATTAATTTGATTATTCTCTCATAGAAAGAAATAAAACCCATTTTTGAAGAAAACGTATTTTTGAAAAATAGAATGGCATTACATAAAATTGAGTGCTTATTTACTAAGAAATTGTCAATACATTTTTATTTATTGGGAATTTTATTTATATTTAATAATTTAGTTACTTTAATTAATACCCTACAATTCAATAGTTATGTTATAATAGTTATATATGAATAATAATATTCCATGGTTTGTTTAATCTCAGTGTTGTGTGTCATGTACGTTATCGAACGTATTATTATTTTTAAAAACGTATTAGGGTATTAAACTTATTCTTTATTCTAGATATGTAAATTTTTTATTTGATATTAGTTCTTAACATTCTTTTATATCACAAAATTATGCTAAGAATATATTATCATCACCTCAAACTTTTTACATATATCTATCCTTGAAAACACCTCATAGCACAATGATCGCATATAAGATATATAAATCATCCCCGATCAAAATTTATAGAAACTTAATTCCTATAGATCTAAATCTCTTAACTTGGTTGAATTTTACATAATATTGGGTATGAACTGGTTATCCCTATATAGATCCCATATCAATTGTCAAGGGAAGGAGATCTCATTTCATATCTTAGATCATACATTTCTCATGTATCAACATAAGGATGATCCCCCCTTGGAATAAAATTCAATAATATGGGTTATTATACTCAAAAATAAGGGACTCTTAACTCAAACTATTGGGGATGAATTCAAAATTGATAACATGGATATTGTATATATGTGTGATTATGTATTTTAAGATAAATTGTGTAGGCTTCCCTCAAAGAGTGAGGATGAATTTTCAACCAACTTCATTCATGGGTCTATGCGTATCACAAGGAGGAATGAAAGAATATCCATGTTTAGTCAGAATAATTAAAGATTAAACTTCAAGAGAATATAGATAAAGGCTCATTACACCTAAGTGCATCACCTTTGGATTCACCTTTGCTTTTTGCTATGAATAAGGATAGATCAATGCACCTATGCTTTGACTATATTGAACTTAACAATATCACAATCAAGAAAAAATATTGTATACCTCATATAGATGGTTTTTAATCAACTATGAGGATCTAATATTTCTTGAAGTTTGAACTTCAATCTAGGTACCATCAATTAAGGATAAAGATACAAGATATACCTAAGACAACATTCTGCATAATGTGCAGATAGTTTGAATTTATAGTGATGCCTTTCATACTTATATATTATTATATTATATTTATGGATTTGATGTATATATTCTTTAGATATTACCTTGAATTTTTTTGTTATCCCGTATTTATGATATTCTCATATATTCTAAGAGTAAGTAATGACATGAATACAATTTTAGAATAGTGGTAAATACATTACAAAAGAAGAAACTATACATTGAGTTCAAAAAGTGTAGCCTTTTCATCAAAAATAATCCTTCTTAACTCATGTAGTCACCATTGGAGGTATATCTATATACCATCAAATATAGACATATTTGAAAAATTATTAAGACCAAGCTCTATGACAGATATCCAAAGATTTATTGGATTGTCTAGATACTATCGTGGTTTTGGATGATGTAAATTCCTCATTATTCTCTATACATCCATGAAATATGAAGACATATAGATATCTTAAGAAAAACTTATATTGGGATAACAAGAAGTGTGAGATCGTAGGATCCATATAATGATGCTTAGTATACCAGCAAGTTAAGGCTATATGATATAAGTATAAGATTATGTTTCCACCATTACCCATACCAATATGGAAGTGGTAAAAAATTACCCTAGATTTTTTCATAGGTATCCCCAAAATTCCTAAGTTATATAATTTTATTTAGGTTATATTAGATCACCGTACTAAGTTAGCGCATTTTATTGCCATCAAAGAAGATTTCTCTCATGACCAACTCACCAATATATACATAAGTTAAGTGGTAAGGTTCTCTGGAGTACCACTCGCCATTGTATATGATTAGGATATGAGTTTAACCTATAGGTTCTAGAGAATTATTCAGAAATTATTAGAGATAGAGTTGAGTTTTATAACTACTTATCTACCTCAGATATATGTTCAGTTGGATAGGTTAACTCATACTCTTGTGGGTTTGTTGAGATGTTGTTCAATGTAGTTATAGGGATGTTAGGATCAATACCTCCCATTGGTAAAGTTCCCCTTTAATAATATTTGTTCTCTATATAATTCATATGGAACCATATAAGGCTCTATATTGGAAGATATGTAAGACTAAAACATGTTGGGAAGAAGTTTGAGAGAGGAAGCTAATAGGTCTTGACCTTGTATAAGAAATGATGGAGAATGTTCAAACGGTTCATTAGTATATGAAATCAGTAAAAATTCAATATAATATTTATATATATAATCAACATTGAGATGTAGAGTCTGAAGATGGTGAAAAGTTATTCCTTCATATATCTCTATAGAATCATGTTATAAGATTTGGGAATAAAGGGAAGTTTAGTCCCATATACATTAGTCCCTTCGAGATCATTTCTTATGTTGGGGTTATAAACTATCTCTTAACACTTCCTTGACACCCCCACTCAAGTTTAATATGTGTTCCACAAATCACTTTTTAGAAATTACATAATAGATAAATCATATGCTCCAAACTCAAAAACTATACAACTAAAAAATGTAATTTCATATGAGGAATAACCAATGAAAATTATAGATCAAAAAGATAAGGCGTTTAATAAAAAAGAACACTTGTATGTTCAAAGTTTGATGTTGGAATCATAAGTTCAAGGAAGATTTGTGGGAACCTGAGGATGTGATGAGAGGATAGTACGCTCTCTTATTTTCTTCTGTGTAATATACTTTTGAGGATGAAATTATTTTTAAGGGGGGTAGAATGTAATGACCCAAGTTTTAGTAAAATATTTCTCCTTAAATAAATACTATATTCGATTTCATTCTACAAAGAAAAAATAAAAAATAAAATATAAAATATGGAATGTTGTAAGGTGTTCATAGGATTGGCAAGAATAAGTAGTGGTAATGGAATTATGATATATATATATATATAACCCAAATAAATATCAATTTAAATATCGACACAACTAGTTTAGTTAATAAACTAAGAAAATAATTTTTATAAAATTTAATTTTTTCAGGTATGATATATTTTAGTATGAATAGTATATTAAATTTAGTCTAATTAATAATTTATATGAAATAAAGAAGAAGAATAGATAATATACCAAAAATAATTATTATAAAAATAGTTCTTTCTTGTATTTTATGTTTTAATTGAAAAATTTTATAAATTTAAGGATGATAATTTGAAAAAATTAACTTAATTTTTATATTTAGAAATAGATGAACATTTTATATTTTTCTAAAAAAATGATTTTTAACTGAACTGTGAAATATACTGTTTTCACTAATACTATGAATTTTTTTGAATTATTAGTATATAAGTAAGATTTAAAAATTTAGGAAAAAAATTATTGAGTAATATTTATTTTATAATTGAAATTATACTTTTTAAAATATTGATTATTGTTTACAAAATTATATTTTATATTTTAAAACTCAAGATATTTTTTATCAAAATTGTTTCATTACATTATAAAATTATTATATTAAAATTAATCTTTAACATTTTTATAAATTTAATAAGATAAAATAGATTTAAAATTTAGAATCAGAAGGTTTAAATTATCTAATAAGGACAACTATATTTTTTCATAAATATTAAGTTACCTTAGGTAAAAACTAGTTACCGCTATAATAGAAAAAATGGTAAAAGTAAAAATTCATGCGGTAAAGGGATTGAAAAATGTTTAAAAGTATTGTAAAAAATGGTTGAGTATTGATAAAAAAATATCAATTAACCAAACCATTATTTCTCAAATTTTAGATCCACGTGCCTTGACATTGACTCCCTATTTTGGGTATTTACAAAAATGTCATTCCTTTTCACTTATAAAGGGGTTATCCTATCCTCACTTCCCATCACACCAAAACCCCCTATGTTTATCCCAAATCCAAACCTCTCCTAAAAATTCCAAGGAACTATAAATATTTTTTGGACTACTCAAAAGGTCATCTGTCAATGGCTTAACCCCCTTCACAAAGGATATAATCTAATAAGTGAGGTATAAGTTCCTAACCACACTTTCCCATTTCTATTTATTTTTCTACACTCCTTTTTTTACAAACCTCATTACACCATATTAAAATGATAAAATAAGTATCCTTATTATGATTATATGTTATTATAATGATAGTACATACATTAACCACCTTTTCGATTCTCCATTAAGATAAACAAAAACATGAAATGTGCCAATGAACTGATTACTACCACCATTAATAAACAATTTAGTTTTTTAATACCACCTTTCATGGATGGATATAATAATGGTTTTTAAGTATAAATATATTTTTTATAATTTTAATAAAGTTATGGAAATAAAAATTTAACAAACCATTAATTTTATTAATGATAAATAATAATTATAAAATTAACTATCTTATGCTAGAGAACTAAGAGGAAAAACAATTTATTCATAATATTTAATTGTTTATTATCCATCATTGTTTTTAAAAATTATATATAACAATATTATATATCACCAATAAATACTAAATTATGTCATTATTCTTCTAGTATAATGATTTTGTAACTAAATCACCTCATAATTATCCATTTATCATGGTCTATTCATGTTTGGGTTAGTTTGGCCACTTATTTAAACAATGCTATGAAATTATATCATGGATGAATATGAAAAATTAATTAATTTTATTATATAATAAAAATATGTAAATAAATATTTTTATTCGTTCTATAAGGGTATATCAATACTTAATTCATTAACTAATAAATCTCTCTTCGTGGGTCAAAAATAAATGAAATATGTTTATTGTCAATTTCATCTTCTAGGATAAAGACTAAAGCACTCATAAATGAAATTTAAACTTTATAAATCATTATAATAATACATCATAGAAAATTTTAAATTTTGGGAAGCATAAAATATTAAATAAGAATTAATATCGACACTGCCCCTATGAAACTAGCACAAATGGTCAAAACTATAAACACCTAATGTGAATAAATTGTTAAATAAAATAAATATAGAGAATAATTATAAATGAAAATGATAAATTTAAATAAGTATGAGTAAGGTTATGAAATATGTGACTAATATGTTTATCTTTATGATACATGAAGTTAAAACAACTTTTTGAAATTCAAGAGTCAAGTTAAGGGACTTTGGTGACACAAATATTTTTCTATATGTTATATGTCTCTTCTGATTGAAAGAATCCTTCTTTACAGTTCTCTCACCAAAAATTATAATGTAATCAAGATTTAATGTCCATCTCTCAATTGAATCATTGTTTCAAGTCCATATTTCCACTTACTGCCAATTTTTTACTTTTATATATTGAAATCAAAGTATATATCAATTTATATGGTCTCCATACTTTTCATTTCTACTTTTAAAAGATACATTTTAATATCACTTTATTCAATGTGGGTTTTTAATGAAGTAATTTAATAATATCAAAAATGACATTTCTTTCAAAATAAATTTTTTTTAACTTTGGATTTCTTTTTCCTCCTTATCTCAAGTGAAATTTTTTCAATGATGTTGTGATTTATGAACCACCCTACAAAATATTTTATGAAGTTATTATTTTGGGTGATTTAATTTGGTAATGATTGATCTAGTTTATATTGTTATTTATGTTATACCTTTTAAAATATAACTTGAAACCCATTATTATTCATGGGTTTTAATGATGTGATGATTTTATGTTTTATTATAGTATACATTTACATTTAATCTTATGCAACGACCCTATATATCCCTCTAATATATTGGGTAAATATTTTAACCTCATGAGATAATATAAAAATGACTATTGATACATAATCAAAACTTCTAAATAGGTTGTGATGCATGGTCCTATTTGGAAAATAATTTTTGATGACTGATCCACTATGGTAGATAAGTCTTAAAGCCTGATCAACCATAGGAAATAGGTGGTGATACCTGATCTACAATTTTTATTTTCTATGCTTGTGTTGGTTCCACACTATTTTAATATGTGACAATTTTATTTAAGTGTCTTATGATTTATGTCACATATTTTCACAGTCTTTACACCAAGTTATATGTTTGATCGTATGGGATCACTTGTTTTCTTATTATATAAAATGAAACATTTTTATGATTCCATGTTCTTTTAATCAAATTTTAATCTCATGTTTATATTTTCCAATATGTTAACAACCTTACCCTAGGTAGTATGTGGATATTATTATTATTCTTTTAATAGGTGTTTGATATGACCTATTCCAAATGATTCCATTTCCTAGGTCATAATGATGAGTTTATATTGTGATATGTATTATATAAGATCTAGTATGATGAAATTATGATATTTTCTATATCTTTTTCATTGAATAAAGAAATATCTTCAGTTTCCAACCAATTATTCTTACTCAAAACCTTATCTTCTTCATAAAAGCATTTCACTGCTCAAGGAATATTGAACTTGATTTACTGACTACAACTCTTAAAAATAACACCAAACATTAAACATCAATTAATTTCATTCCCATTACAAAAAAAGATTTTCCAAGTATAAAGGGTGTTTTCTCCTCATCTACATCAAGCATACGAAAATCCATCAGAAAAATAAAATTTTTACAAATTAACAAAAATAACCACAACCAAAACTTATGGATATTTCTCTATTGAATTTAATAATTTAATAAAACCCTTTATGGTATTAATCTACTCCAATACCATGTTTTTTAAATAGTTACTATGACAATATTTTCACACTTTTACATACATCCTAAAAAGATATTTGAAAAATTATAAGATCTAATATTAAGAGGATTTAGAAAACTAACTAGATATTATTTCTATTTTGGTATAATCATTGACACCATAATTAAACAATATCTTATAAATGTTATTATACCCTTCTACTTATATTTATCTTATTTTAAACCAATTACTTTATAAAAATTTAAAATGTTAGCATGCCCATTAAAGCTTCTGAAAGGAAATGTTAATATAATGTTTCTTAACAATTTATAGATATGTACTCCTTTTTTCATTAATTCTCTCTTGATTAATTCTCTTTCATAATAATGGTGGTGTTTTATAAGGAGGTGGATATTATTCTCTAACTTCCTTTTTAGTTTCCCTTACTTTTTTCCTACCTATTTTACTCCTTTTTCCTCTCCTTTTCTTTTTGTTTTTCATGTTATCTACAACTTGTTTCAATAATTGCATCACCAATTTTTTCCTCTTTAAGGTGATATCATCCAAATATCTACTTGGGTTAAACTATATATAACCCAAAAATACTCCTCTTAGCCTCTCTTAGAGTTTATTTACAATTTTACCAACCTAAAATTCAATATTTCTTATGAAATATCTTTGATCATCTGAATCCACTTTCTACTCATTTATTTCATCCTTGAAGCTTATAAAAAATGTTACTAAGATTTTCTCAAATTACCTTATTTGAATTTGAAGTGATAGCCCTTATGGTTATTTTTAGAACACTGGTGATCCTTTAATTTATTTAAATCCATGTTTAATCATGACCCTCTTCCCTAAAAATTATTTTTTGATTAAAATTGACATAATGTTCATCTTGAATGTACATACCATGGGGATGGACTTTTACCATCATTATGACCATAAAATGTTTCTATGTTTCCAATTAGGGGTGGGTGGATTGGTTTGTTTCATTTTTGACAAAAATCAAAACCAAATCATAATTTTCACTTCATTTTTTATATGTAAAAAATAAAAATATTTAATAATATATTTTTTATTAAAAAAATTAAATCTATTAATTCTCATCTTGGTTCGGTTAAAAATATGGATTGAATAATTTTTATGAAAATATCTTATATATATATATCCAATATATTTTATAAATAATGAATAATAATTTGAACTGAATTTATAAAAAATAATTAACATAGTGATATAATATTTTCATTGACCTGATATCAAAATAAAACTTTTATATTTTAATTCTATCTGAAAATAAATATAAAAGAAGGTTTTGATAAATGGATTAATGGATTGAGAAGATAAAAACTAGAAAATAATGTTTTTATGACAAGTATGATTAATTTTAACAAGAAATATTTATGTTGGTGTGTGAACCACATTTTTAACCATAATGATCTATTCAATTTTCACCATAAAGAGAACCATTGGAAAAACAATTCACTATTTGTGTTTAGTTTGGTTAGGTTTTTTTGTTTAGTTTGGGTGTATGTTATCACACCTACTTCAAATTATTAATTTTTCTATCCCTTGATTCTACCATGTGGAATCCTTTCCATAGTTAATATCCTTTTATTTTCCATTAGAAATAACTTCTGTTCATTTTTTCTAATAAATCATAACTCTCTCATAGTTTATTCTTTATCAACAAACCTCTAGAAACAGTATGAAAAAATGACATATTTATTCTATAACCCCCTGTATAAAACATTTTAATTAGTAACCACATATTTTATTCATAATGAGGATACTTCTTTAAAATTTCACTAAACCTATCACTCATAGTTTAAAGTGATTTGACAAAAAATTGATTGAAATTTAAAATATCAAAATGATGGGTCATTGATTTCGAATCAAGAAATGATCCTATAATTTATCACCTTTTCATTTCATCCCATGTTGTTGTGTAATGTTGTTCCAAGCATTGAATGTGTTATTTTTCTTTATCTCTTAAAGAAAATTCAGATAATCTAATCCTTATGACATCATTGGAAATACCATTAAACTAAAATGTATCCCATAATTCAATGAAGCTTATAAATTGTGTGTTTGGATCTTGATGAGGTATCCTTGTGAATTAGATAGTATATTAAATAATTTAAATGATTTTCATCTCAATTTTTAAAGTTTCTCATCGTAACTAGTGGCATGATAATGCTTGGTTTTACCCATTCACTTAAGGAAAACCATGCACCATTTTTCCTTTGTTTTCCTCTTTGAACAACTTAATCCAATTCAAGAACATGATCAAATCTGGCCATGATATCTTCTTGTATATATCACCTGGATCACCTCTCAATATATAGATTATACATAATAAGTTATTTTCTAGATCTCATTATACTTCCCCTAATTTGAGTACTTGTGTATCCATAATATGTAACCTGAAGATCACAACATGATCACTCTAGGAAAAAAATAAGAAAATTAAAATCATAAAGGTGATAAGAAATTTCTTTTTTGATTTATCAAACATAAGTTTTTTTAGTTCAATTATACCCAAAAATGATGTTAAAAAAATTTACCATTCATGACTCATTGTTAATTACTTATAGGAATAAATTTTATAATTTATAATATATTTATATCTAATCAATAACATCTAAGGTAATGTATATAGACATGTTGAGGTCAAATCCACAAATATGAGTGGTCCTTTTCCTGAAACATTTATTTAAAATTTAATACAATAAATTTAAATAAATTTAATCATTCTAAAAATAATGAGCAGAAATTTAATAGATGAAATCATAAATAATATTTATAAATATGGGTTTGTGAGAAAACTAAAATTTTAATGTTATTAATGAATCTTTATGTTATAATCAAAATTAAATCTAAATAAATACTTATTCTTAGTGTTTATTATATAATTTATAAACTTGTATTCTCTTATCATCGAGTACATTGATTCATTTAATAAGTAGTTGGTCTAAAAATGAATCAAATCATGTACCTAAATTTATTCCATGGTCAATAAAGAATTCATGTAACTAATTTATGCATCAAGTAATAATTCATCAATAAATAAAAATGGTGATGAATAAATATTGAAGGAAATACATTGAGAATTGATTGAATGTATAAAACCAACAAGAGTCATTTTTTAAAACAAAATAAATCAGTATCTCAATCATTATTCAATAAAAAACTCAACACAAAAGAATTTACCCATTCTTGTTTTCATAAGAACCAAAGCATTGATACATATTAAAAATGAATAATTTTCCTAAAATTATATCTATGATATACCAGTAGTCCTTAGACCTTATAATTTGTTTCCAAGCACTCTAATGAATGAATTATCCCAGGATATCTAGGACCTGAAGTAGAAAAATCATTTTATAAAGAAACATTCACCCTTGTATATTCTAATATCTCTCATGTATTGTTTCATTTTTATTGGAACCTGAATACCTTTAAATAGTCCTTAAAAGTAAATTTTGATTTTTAATAATCTCCCAAAAATATTTATCAATGTTTCTAAATTAAGTTTTATAATAAAATTTATAAATCTACTATAATATCAAATCCACATCCAACCATTTTTCACTACATCGTGGTTACATCCTATTTTTGTTATATATTTTTCAAAACCATGACCATTTCATAAGCATGCACATTGTCTTATTTATATCTCTTAAAATTGATCTTGTATCTCTAGAAACCATTCAATTTTATATATTTTCACCTATGGTATAAATTTATATATTTTCACCATGAAATTTTCATTATAAAAAACACTCCTGATGCTTCAACTATACCATGATCAATACATCATTTCAGTCATAGTCGTATCCCCATTTTCCTCTTCATCTAAGTTATAGCTTTAACAACATGGTATAGTAGTCCCATTTTTTCAATTCAAGGAATGGAAAAATCCATATCCTATATGAACAGTTATATTATGAATTTAATTTCTCATTCCCTCACCATTTTCTCTTCTCAACACCAAGGACATCATGTTTTTCTCAATGCCACAGTATGGATTACATCAAAAGAAATTATTTTCTTCCAAACTCATCCTTAATCGTAATAATATCATAAAATAATAAAAACACACTAAATTATATAACATTATTTATCAATAAAATTATTAATATAAAATCATGGATAAATTTTATATTTTATTCCCATAGCCAAAACAAAACAATAGTATCCATCAAATAAAAATATTCTAGAAAAAACTATTTTTATACATACTGTGACACTATCATTCCTTTATATTTTTAATTATTTATTTTAGATCCTTTTTTAAAGAAAAAATATATTGTGATAAAAAAATTCTTAACTTCATGTTGAATTTCATTCTTCAATTTCACTCCATTCCATTTATAAAAGATCTCGAATTCAAATAGATATTTCTAGAATTTTTGTTATTTTGGAACTTGCTTTGTGAGGGAATTTTTTTTCTTTTTTTATATTTTCTTAATATTTATTATTATAATCCAAAAGTTCATTATTTTATAAATATATAGAATATTATATTTTATTCTTTGAGTTTTCACCATCTCTTTTTGATTTTTAACCAGTTCTCTCACTACTCTTCAAACTTTCGTCAACTTCAAGCATGAATTATTTGAAATTTAACCTGATATTCTTTAAAAAATATTCCTAATTTAACATATTTTAATTAAAATAAAGAATTTATTTTTTATTTTCTTTAAATTTTTACTTTAGTGAATTATTCATGTTCTTATTCTTAATAAGTGAGACACTTAAACTTTTAAATTTATCCACCAATTATAGCTCTTTTCCTATCTAAGGTTTTTTATCCACATTTATAACAAGAGTTAAATTTCCCAAATTATTATTATAATTATTAATTTTAGATAATTTCACGATAAAATCCTTCAATTTATGATTTAGAAAAGTTCCAAATTTTTTCTATTCATTATATCCTTCACTGTAGGAATCTTCTCCATTCACCATAGTAATCAATAATCTTTCATCATGACCACTTGGTGATATATATTCTTCACATTCATTGTCATCAAATTATTCTACCTCCATATATAAAAAAACTCTTCTTTATAAATTTAGAAAATATTTTTTCCTTTTATTTATAGATATAATTCTTATTTCAAAATATTTAATTCTTCCACCTGGATAACTTCTTTGATTACATATCCTTGTATTAACATTCCTCTTATTTTAACCCTATAAAATTGATAGAAAATATAAAAAACCTCTATATATAAAACAATTCAAAGGTAGTTTATCATGAAATATACCTTTTTCTTTTCAGACACTTCTAGGTATAAGTGATTCAAGATTGTCAAACTTTACATCAAGATCTACATCTAAGTCAAAATCATCAACTTCTTTATTTCTATATTAAAGATATACTCATTATTCATTTATTTTCAAAAAAAAATATTCTTAACTTTTATTATATTCTTAAAATAAGTTAAATTTCTTATTTAATATGTAAACAACACACTATACAAGTCATCTATTTAAAATAAATTTAGATCATGATTTTAGCATTATCACCAAATCTTTCAAGAAATATATGAAGAAATTTATTAACTATATTATACTAATCATGATTTTAGAAAAATAATATAATTTATCTAAAAATATCATTAATTACAGGGAAGAAATGATCCACCATTTCTATTTAAAGAATAGAAATATCTTTAAATTTGGCAAAATAAATTGGATGTTCTTCCTTAATCTCTCTAATATCCCATTTATGAATATTTTAGCAATTATAAAAAATTAATTCTATAAAATTAAGGTTGTAATAGCATTACTTACACATAAATCAATCTCAATATTATTTCTATAAAATAGATTCATCACTGTACCTTTTTTTTATTAGAGTAATACCATTAGTTATAATGTCTAATACTCTCATTTCCAATGAGATAAATTATGATAGAATTATTTCTTTCCTAAAAAAATTAATTATTTCTATAAAATTTGGGAACACCTTTTATATTGACAAAATTAATATATTCCATGATGGATATAAAAAATCATATACAATGTCAATAAAAATAGATAGAACCTCACAACTTTAAATTAAATCAACCTCGGTTCCTTATAAAGAAACTTAAACACTACCCTAATATTATTTATATAATAAAATAATACTAATAATAGTAAGGTCCTATATAAGTATTCAATAAGATGGGGGTGAATCAACAAATATAATTCTTTTATGATTCTTCTCTAACCAGTCATTATCAACAGTTAAGATGGAAATAAACAAGTTGTATTGTTACTTTCTTATTCAATAGTAAATTGTATGTCATTAATCAATTTAGTTTAGTAATTTTATTTCTACAACTATACAACAAAATAAATGTTAGGTATGTACAAGTTTCACCATTCAAAATCAATAACTACAACCTTGGAATTGCATGTTATGATCTATTTCCATGTGATTCCCTAGAATTACTAAATGAATTATAATAAACATGGGGTATCTTGGAAATCATGTGTATAAAAAATTCTCCTAACAACTAAGATATTCCATAATACACAAATAAAATTATTCTTCAATATATACAATGATAATGGTATTTTATCATCTGTAAAAGTATCAAAATCTATTTCCTGTAGAGTATCACATCTTCTTCTTCTTCCAAATCAGTAAATCTGTAAAATTAAGCAAACAAACAATGTTTAAAAACCAAAAAAAACATTTTATTTTTTCTTCAAATAAGATATATTAAGGTATATATGAATTTTTTAACATTAAATAACAAGATAAAACTCGGTAACACTCTACATATCTACAAAAGTCAATCTTTATTAATGTAAGCCTTCAATATTCACTATATGAATATTTATCCTATAATAATGTATAATAATGAATAGCTAAACTTATTATTCACTTTTTATGGGTGTATCTTAATATTCAATTCATGCATTTAGTTATTACACCCTACCATACAACACTTCAGTAACACATTTCCTTTCATTGAATTTTGAATATCAAATTCAAAACCCAATAACCAACTTCAACTTCCAAAAATATCTACTTCAATTAGAACCTTTAAATCAAGTACATACTTCAAATTCATCACTGAAAATATTTGGGAATGTAAATAATAAATTTAGAGTATCCCATGAGTTAAAAAAATCCAAAACATCAAAAACTATAAAATATGTATTTTATATCAAACTATGGTGTAGTGACACAAAACCACAACAGGTTTTCGCAGCTGCTAAACTAATTTGAAACTATGGTTAATCAAGGAAAACCATAGTACAATCTTCACTATTTTTGTCTTCATAGTGAAAATATGATAAATTATTTAACATTTTTTGAGAGAACATTATTTCATCACTGTCTAAACATGACCAAAATGGAATCTTTATGGAATTTTGAGTTCTTAATCATTCATCACCAGTCAAGAACCATGACTAGTATCCATTTTCTTTATCTTGAAGTTCAGTTCCAATCACTTTTACCTTCTATATAGAAGCACTTTAGTTCAACCAAGACTAAAAATTCACAAACTAAGTTGTTTTTTTCACTCCTCACTGTGATTGGGGATTTTTATAAAGAAATATTATGATAGAAACACATGTTTTCTATCCTTAACAAGTCATTTTCTTCTAAAATGAAACCAAAATATGTTTTCATGATCACTTCGATATGTTTTTTCATCCTTAAATCCAATATCTTCAAACAAAACACTCCAACTTCAATATTATTCTAAACATCCAAATAAACATCACCTCATCTGAAACATCTATGTTCACCCATGTTTGAATATGATTTATATGTTTAAAATAAAATAGTATAAAAAATATATAATCAAATCCACTTTATCCTCATTAATAAAAAATCTCTCCTACAATAATAATTTTTATTGGTCACAAAAAAATATCCCCTCTATAAAAAATAGTTATAGTGTTATAAAATTGATAAGGAATATGTTTTAGATCTGAAACACACATTGGATTATAAGGAACTGTGGTGAATTCATTATTAATAAGAATGAAGTTAATATATGAGATTATGAGAGTAAAATCATTATATTATGAGATAGGATGGAAGATCTGAAGCAATGGGTGATGCATCTTGATGATTACCATAGATTATATGTTCTATAGTTGTCTTCCATTATATATATTGGTGAAGATCCATTTATATATTTGCAAGAATAATGGTATAAGAAAACTGAGTTTCTTCTAAGATGATGTCTATAAAAGAATAAAATGATGTGACTAATAATTTTAATTTAGATATGAATATTTAACAAAAGAGATTTTTTATCTCACGATTCTGGAGATAATATTATAATAAATCAACATAAATGTTGAAAACATTATAAGTAATAGGAACTTGATTATTTTCATACAATCTCAAGTAATGCGGAGATACACATCAAGGAAGATTCATATCTATATAAGATAATTCAAAAAGGCTAGAATTCCAGACTATTTATTTATTAAATAATGTTTATAGACTACAATAGTTATATCATGAATATTTTGAGGCTATTTATGATAATGTTTGAATATATTTTGAATGGAAGAATGAATTTGGATATGAGTAATATGTAAAATATTGATATGATAATTAAGTAATGAACTATTATTGAGGATATTTTATGATTATGAAACTGAATTGATAAATGTTATATAGATCCATTGAAGTTATCAAAATGAGTTATTATATGATATATTTTCATTGGGAATCATATTGAAGAGTTTTATGGAAATATGATTTATTTCGGAAGTATTTTGAGTTTTTTTTATTTCAACTAAAGTAGTTGGAGGTGTTATTAAGAAGTTATAAGTTTATTTAATGAATTTTTAATTTTATATGTGATATCTTAGAGAAAAAATGGAAAATGTATTCATAAGATCTATCATAGAAATATATTGGAAAATTACTGTGGAATTCACATTTTGATATGTAATATAAAGCTTATCATATATAATATTAACTCTAAAATTGTATAGGATATGTAATAGATCCCAGAACATCAAAAATAGTAACTCAAAGCATACATAAGATTAAATTGATGATATATAACATCCCATATATGATATTTAACATTAAATATGATGTAATAATGTATATTTGTCACACCCCGACCTTATAAATTAATTATTTTAATTATCTTTGGCCCCTATTTTGAGTTTTGGTATTTGGAAGGTTAAATTTTTAAAAAAAAATGGAAGCCTAGTTATTGTTTCATGGTTAGCCCACACACAGTTAGGGGTAATGGTGCGGTGCCCATGCAGGTGCCAGGTGGGTCTGATTTGAGGCACACGAATTGTGCTCGATTTATAAAATTGTGAGACAAGCATGCGGTTTGGACCTATAAGTAGGTAGTGTCGGGTGGTAGGGTTTGAGTGCGGTTTTCTCACCCATGTGTCTGGCTATAGGTGAACGGTGCTATTGCCCAGTATTTTAAATAAACAAATTTAACAAAAACAAAATGAGAAATAAACAAAATAGAAAAGGGGGAATAAAAATTTAGAGAATATTTTAATAATAATAATCATGATAATAATATTACTATTATTGTTATTATTATTAAGATTTTTATTAAGATTTTTTTTATTAATAATGAAGTTAATATTATTATTAAGATGATGATGATTATTATTAATATTATTTAGTTTTTTTCTTTGTTTTTTCTTTATGGTTTTTTAGAAACCCTAATTGGGTTACCCCCTTCTCCCCTCCCTTTCCTCCTCTTTGTGTTGCCCCTCCCCCCTGCTCTCTCCCTCTCATGTGGCCACCCATCCCTCCTCCTCCATCATCAGTAGTATCCTCTCTGGCCGCCCCATCCTTCGCTGATTGATTTCCCTCTGGTCAGCTTCCCTATGAGGGAATACCCCCAGCTCACATGCCCCCCTCCTTCATGAGGATCCCTCATGAGGCCCCATGCCCATGCAGTGCTACCCTTCGATGACTCCCATTCGGTGATCGCCCATCTTCAGGGAAAGGTTGACCTACCCTCTTCCCTATCTTGTGTGTATTCTCGTTTTTTAGGGTTTATATGAGGGTTTTCCTTCTTGGCTAAACCCTAATGGTTGGGGGTTATTCTTGGTGAATTTTTCTTGGATGCTAGGGGTGTCAGAATGTTATTTGGGGTGTACACTTCCATCTTCAAGAGTTTTGTTGCATCTGCACTTGGTTGATGTAGGTGTACCCAAACTTTTCCTTTTAGAATCATGTCCTTTTATGATTGATGATTTTAATAAATTTATAAACTTTCTAAAACCCTCTATGATATATCTATTTATCTAGTTTTGATATTTTTAAGTTGTTAGATTTTTATAAAAATATTTTTTGAGATAAATCTTAGTTTATGATTATGTGTAATTGTGATAAAGGTCATTGATGAAATACATTGTGTTCTTTTGAAATAAATTTGGTGTTTTGTGAAATGTTTATTACCACTGTGATATGATAAAACTGTAGGTTCTTGGCTTGGCTTTATATGGGTGTGATGTGGTAACTCCTTGTCATTTAATGTGGTTGTTTATGATTTTGAAATTAAATGTGATGGTTTGGTTTTTTCTAAAAATCCTGAAGTGTTTTGGAAAATGATTTCAAAAAGAGGTTTCTTGGCCACAAAGTGGGTTCCATTGGATGTTGGCACATCCATGGGTGTATGGGGTGCACATGTGGATGTGTGTTTAGATGATGATGGCACCCTAAGGAATCTTTCCCTTAAAATATTCTCTTCTCTGCTCCACCCTTCATCCTTGTAGAATAGTTTCATGGTTTTTCAAATAAGATATTATGGTTTAAAGGTTGTATTGTAAATCTAAAGAGGTTATACCTATTTGGAAATGCCTATGTAAATGTATATTTGAATTTTTTTTGTAAAAATGTTTTTTGAATTGCTTTTGGTAAAAACATTCGGGGTGTTCAAAACATAAAGTCCCTTTTGGAATTGTTCACTTTAAAAATAATGTTTTACTTTAAAAAAATTACTTAAAGGTTTCTATGGGTTTTGAATCGTATCTTGGTTCATTTATTTTAATTAATTTTTTTAGGGTATTATGATATTTATTAATTATTAGTTTTTTTAATTAAGGTTTGTTGGTCACTACTTTGTGGTTTTCAGTCATTGGGTCTAAGGATAATCACCTATATATGTATATCTAAGTGTTTGTGTGTGTGTGTATTTAGGTTCCCCCGTTATTTGAATATTCATCATTAGTAGTGAATATACATGTATGGGGATTGGTGTGCCTGCGTATATATATATAAATGCATATGTAGGTGAGTGGAGACTAGTATATACATATAGGAATATATGTAAGGATCCTCATGCACATGTACATGGCCATACAGGTGCATGAATAAGGTCTAGGTGTCATTATTGTTATGTGAAGATGAATATGATCAGTGGAGGAACAACAACTCTTAGTTAGAAATCACCAAGGTCTGAATGTTCGGTTTGGTTCCACCCTAAGGTAGGATCTCTATTCATTGACCTTTAAATTTAAGAATCATTTATTTCTTACACTTGTCACCTAGTTTTTATATTAATTATTGATACACAACTGTTAGTAAAATTTTCTGTCTTGAATTGGAGTGGTTTATTTCTTGTAATGTATCATAATAAATGGTTTGATGGAATTTTTTGCATCACTTTATTGATAAAATTCCATATTGGACTTTATAAATGTGTTTTAGATTTAAAATGGTGACTTGGGTTTCTTAAATGAGTGTCTAAGTGGAATTTTTTTTTAATTTGGTGTGTTGGTTTTTTGGAAATGGTTTAGTGTTAAATGGTTTCTTGAGGCATGTTTAGTACCTTTGTAAAATGAATTTCTTTGAAAACTCTCTTTGGGATGAAACTCTTTCCTTTTTGGATATTGATGGGAATGGTTGGTCCTCGGATGGGACTTCCCTTTCATGTTAATGGTTGAAGGAAAGTGGGATAAAATCCCTTGGAGTGATTTAGGGGTGATTTTGTTGTGTGTGTTGATTGTGTAAGATGAAAATTCATGTGTTAGATTTCTTGGTTGGTATTTGTTGACTCACCCCCTTTTTAGTATGAAAATGGGAACCTTTTATAGAGAGTGAATTTTTAGTGAATAATTTTTGCACTAGTTTAGATTACGCACCGGCTTGTGGCCCATAGTAGAGGGATATTTTGTTATTATTTCTATGGGATTGGGCCCCTCGATCCGGCCAAGTAGAGTGATGATTGGGTGTCTGGGCATTCTGATGTCCTCAGGTAGGGAATTTTTTTGGTATTAGTCACATGTATAGTATGTTCTATATTATTCATGAGCTCCTAGGTTCTCCCATGTTGTCTGACATTTAGTTATACGCGGTGGATGATTGAGATGTATGTACTGGTTGGTTACTCTTGTGTGATATTTTTCCCATTTAACATGTTGTATGTTTGTTGATTATGTTCCCTTGTATAGTGAATTTGTTTGATAAAAGTGATAGAATGGTTTCATGTGTTTTAAAAAATGGATTTGAAATGTTTTACATTCATTTCCTCCCTCTTTATATATGAACTTAACCTCCTATAAAATACTAAAGTATGCATCTTGAAAGGGAAATATGGTTTATAGTTAAAAAAGTATAATGGAATATGATTTTATTTACAGGTAAAATGTATTAAAAACTTACTTTTATATATTTCAGTTCAAACCTAAAATTAATGTTTCTTTGTTTAAATGAAATTTAAAAGGGAAATAGATTGTTTGGGCATGCATACTGGTTTTCAATACTCATGCCTATAGTTTTATCATTCTTTTTTTATATTCGGTGATGTTTATTTCTCAGATTCGGTCTCCACAGTTCGATGTTGGTTTGAGGAAGGTGGTGACCCATAGGGTCATATATAGGTATGTGCAGTTTTTTTCTTGTTGTTGCTTGTTTTTGTTTTCATTATTCAGTATTTATTTTTTTTTCTTTCATTTGTAGGAAAAATCATTCCAACCTATTTAATTTAAATGACTAGAACTAGTTTCCTTCCCATGGGGATCGATAATGCCCTTCGTGCCATGTCGCAAGTCAACTCAGGTGACCAGTTCAAGGTCAACCTGGGATGGTTCTTGAAAATATGTAAGAATGCGTTTAGGGTTTTCTGAGGATGTGTAAGATTCCATTGAGAGAACATAAGATTACTTTTATGATATTTAAGATTAAATTGTTGATATGGACTAAAGTACCTATTGAAATTTTTGAAGGTTATATTTGTTTTCAACTCAAATTTAAAGAATAATATGAAGATATTATGGCTAAGTTTCAATTACTCTGGTTTATTTTAAGGGTTTTTATAAAGTTTTAAGAATACCTGATATTAATTTACAATGATTCTATGATTATTTCATGAATTATATAATTCTTGAGTTCAAGAAAAAATATGGAAAAAGTATTTTGTGTGAAAGCATGATTCTAATGGATATATAAGGATGATTTTAAATCCTATGTAACCATGATACTACATCTTTTTTTCCATCATCCACCACATATAAACATTATGTATCATCTACATAAACATCATTCTTAGTTGTATAAGCATGATTTTATCTACATAGGAAATTGAACCATAAGAATTATTTATGAGTACTCATTAGAATAATTCTATTTTCCAAAAAATCATATTCCTTACATAACTATCAATATAGCTATGTAACCATCTACACTTACAAATTTTTTGATAGTTTCTTCTGGATAAAATTATCAGTTTTAAAAAAATTGTTAAAGAAAATTTTAACCCATATCAGGAAAGAGTTATTCTTTAGAGATCTAAAACATGCATTTAAATTGAGATTTAAGAAACAAAAATAATATGTTATGCCTATATCATAAAGATAAAATCTACCAATTGATACAATCGATTGAGTGATATCTTAATGAAGTCGAATGGAAAATATTCTATTTTCAATAATAATGAATATGTATAAGTTTGATGGTGATTTTTTTATTAAGTTATTAAAAACATATAAGAACATGGCATTGATAAAAGATGAGTGATTTCAATATATATGGTATTTTCTTAGGCTATTTTTTGAGGTGAAGTTTCACCACAAGTGTTTACTTCATGCCACAAGTTGGGAAATCAAATGATAAGTATTGAAACCAATATTCACCATCATACTACGAGCAGTTATGAAAGATGATTTTTTTGAGTTTTTATTAATATAAATCAAATTTAGAAGGTCATTAATAGATTGGTTATGATTTTTATAAGAAGATGATAGTTCTATAAAATCTCTTAGAAAGATAATTATGGGGTATTAAACTATGTTAATATTTTGGTGAAAATTTCATGAAAATATGCGAGTGTTGAAAGTGAGTATTTGATAATGGTTCTATATGGAAATAAACTCAAGTCATATTTTATTAGTCCATTTTAGGTATATGATAATGAGGGGTAAATTAATGATCATATTATATAGAAAAAATAATTTATCTAAGAAATATATTTTTTCTACAATAAAAATAAAGGTTGTTGAATATTTTAGAGGGAGATGAAATAAAATATTATCATTATAGCTATAAAGTGTGTAGTTTCTGAGACTAAGTAAAGAATTATTTAGATGAATAAGTTCCCAAAATACAAGGTATGTTTCATTTAAAAATCTGATTTTTCCTGATCTTACTGTGCTGAGTTTGAGAAAAAAATAAGAATCATTCCCATAAAGGGTTCCACATGTTGTGAGTTGAGCATTCTGAGATATTTAGTATTAATTTACTAGGTAGAATCTAAGTGTATATTCTTAGATAAGGTAAATATTTTTCCTAAATATTATATTATTGTATCAAAGGAGAGGATCTCACAAGTGTCACTATTTTTGTGGAAGTAACATGTACAATGAATAATATTTATCTCATCTGGGGATGTTGTATATCATTATAACTATCTGAAGATATTATAACCTTCCATAGGGTGTGTAAGTGTTTTGTATCATGGGATTAGGATAGTAATTAACCCAACCACTTGTATTGATAATAACTTATTAGTGAAAAATCTATAAAAAAGGATAACAACTAGTTACATCAAGAAGAAGGCTCACACATTATGGATTAACCATGTAAAAACTGCTCCATGCCTTGTTCTTCCTTAACATCATATTATTTTGGTGAGGATGAGTTTAATCTTATTGATAGGGTATTTTACTAACTAATCAGATAATATTATTTAAAATAAATAAATTTCAAAATATAGATGCAATAATTCACCACTCCCCTCTCAATGTCATTATTCGATCCATAGGGACATTCAAGTGGTATTAGATAAGAAGGTTCCCATATCAAGTCCTTTTGTGGAGAATGGAAAACATAAAATCTCATAACCCGACCTAGATATCCCAATTATTTTATATATTTATTTATTGCATTAATTTCGATTTTTAGAGGCTCTGGTATTTTTTATTTTGGGATTTTTTTGATATTTTTTGGTAATTTTTGTTTGTCATAAAGTTAGTGCATGGTTGGAACTAACCATGTGGTATATTTATTAAATATTATGTAATATTAAAAAACTATATTTTATTTTTATTACACAATTTTCCAAACCATGCATCCAAACCATGATTTTACCCTTGTGTGCCTGGTGAATGATACAAGGTTGGTGTATACTTTCTTAAACTGTGTAGCATCCATGCAATTCACACACTATTTAGAAAACTCCCTTGTATATTTAAATATCTAAAATCTCTCCCCCTCCTACCATATTCATGTGATTCACTCCATTACTCAGGGAGACACCCATATGGACACCTCCTCCATTCCTACTACAAATCTTATGGATTTATTCTTTGAATCTATGTGGTTCTAATCTGGTTAATGGATTTTACTCTCCTCTTCCTCTATCCTCTTTAATTCCCATTGTTTTTTTATTCTTTTATTATGCACACCCTAGGGCAAACCCTATTTCATTACCTTTCCTAATTTCTTATATACTTACCTTATTAGGGTATGTGAAGATCATTTTGGACTCTCTTCTTGGTATATTTGATGGTTTTCCCCATCAGTACTTGGTTCCAGGAAGGTGCTTATATTCTTTCACTTTTTCTTGACATGTCATAGGTGTTTGGGTATTTTCAACTAGTTTTTTTTTAATTAGGAATTTTATTTAGGTTCTATGAATCTAAATGTAATTATCTATCAGTGTTTTTAGGTAAATATAATTGACTTTTAAACTGGTACTTATGTATTTTCCTCTATTATCTATTTGATCCTAAAGGGTAATTATATTTTTGACATATAAAATATTTATAGTAATTTTGATAATTAATTTGAGTATTTTAGTATTGTTTGAGATTTTTTATGGTGTTTTATGTCATAGAATATATGTTTAAGAGGTTAAACTTGGTTTTCCTACACATATATATAAGTATATATATATATAAGGATATACACATTCACATGGGGATATGTGAAAATGTCCATAAAGTGACACTATATATATATAAATGTTTGTGTTTATAATAAAAAAGTGAATATTTCAAATTGAAATTGGATGACTGAATTCCATCTCTAAAATAATTTTGAAAAGGGAATTTAAATTATGATTTCTAAACTCTGATTTAAAGTCCTAATTAGAATAATTCAAATATCTCTCTAAAACTAATTAATTCCCATGGAGGAATCCTTGGTAATTTCTATTACCCCATTGATTTAATTGATTAAATCATTTCTTCCCTCTTGATATCATTTGTTCTTGTTCATATTTAGTAAAATATTTATACAAATACCATTAAATTAAAACTTCTTGATTGAATAAAACTTATAATATATGTATTTAGATTGGATATGAAATGGAAATACTAATATGGGTTGAACTTATTTCATTCATTATTTCATTATTTTATTATATTATCTAAAACAATTTTTTTAGTTATTTAAGTCTCCTTGTAATTATTGAAATCACTCATCCTTAAAATTGTGACTAATTATTGGAGTAAAGATTCATCCTTTATAGTGGTACCTAATTAAGGATCCCTTGTATATTTTCATACCAATTTTTTCTTCCCAAAGTTGGTAATTAGGTATGGGGGATTGTTCATTATTTAAACTATATTCTTGTTAGTATACATAAAAATGATGGTTTTAACTACTACTTGAACCTTTATTGCTAAAAAACATTTTGAAAACAAATTTAAACTTTTTTATTCACCCTTTAAAACTCCCCTGAACTCAACACCAGGTTTGAAGTGAAATATATTATTAACATGATACATTTATAATCTGAATTGAAAATAATTATTTCTATTAATAAGGGGAAAATCATTTACATTTTTAAATCTTATTAGAAATTATTGATTTTGTGGAATCATACTATTTGAACTTCATTATGACCCTTAAACATTTCATTGAACTACTAAACTTATAATCAATTTTGAAATAAAATGCTCAATTTTTTTCATTCACAATGATTTTCAATAATGGAGATATAATTGGAATTTAAGTGTGGATGAGAGGGTCTTCTTAAATGATATTAACTGTGATTTAATGTAAACCCCCACCAAAAACCCTTTAATTTTTTAAAAAATTGTGAGTTTTTAGGAATCATTTAGGAATTTTTCAGTGTTGATGGGTTTTCTCAATTTTGAAAGTTGTGATGCCACTTCAAGAGGTTAATTTATATTACCCCATGGATTTAATTAATTAAATCATTTCCTACCCCCCTTGGGATCATTTTGTATTGGTAAGATTTTGTGCAAATGGATTACAACTATAATTTAATGAAATTTTTTTGATTGAACCAAACATATAAGATATGAATTTATATGGGATATGAAACAAAAATGTTAATTCAGATTAAGAATATTTCCATTATTATTTTATTCTTTTATTCTTTTATTCTCTAAGATAAAACTATTAGATGATTTATTTAATCCTATTTATAATTATTGAACTCACTCATCTATTCAGTTGTTTCTAATTATTTGAGTGTTAAAATATGTGTGTTTTCTCACATAGAGTTAAATATAAGTTGGTAAGTTTCTATTAAATACATATTTATGTTTGTTTAATCCAATTCAAAAAATGTCAAAAAAATAATTTATGTAAAATATTAATTAAATCTTGCACTGAACCCCCTTTGTCTCAAGATGGAATTCACACTTTTCCTTTAAGAGGGTCTGTGCGGGGAAAATCGCTTTTCTTAATCAATTCTAAGTGGCATTTCTATCTTTTGGTTTTGATATTTATTTTCTACCTTCGAGTTTTACTAATTGATTTATTGAGGATAAGAAATTGAACAAGTGTGGGTGAATGTGATGTATCTTTATTTCATTACATGTTTTCAGCATCATTTTATAAAATTAAAAGTATTTTTTGAAAATTATGTAATTTAATAGTTAATTATTATAAGTGGTTAATTTTTTGTCAGATTATTAAATTAATAATTTTTATGGTTAAATAAGTATTCTATGTTTAAACTATTATTTATTTTGATATTTTATTATTTTATTTTATTATGATTCTTCTTTTAAAATAATATTTATAAGTGTTTTTTAAATATTTATATAATGTGAATTTAATATTTTATTCCCAACTATTTTTTAATTTATTAATTAATAAATTATTTAAAGAAAATGGTATTTCATGTTTAATCTCTATTTCTTTTAAATTTTTATTGACTTTTAATTTAATTTCTAATTTTTTAATGAATAAATTTTTATTTAATTCTATTAATTAATAAATGGAATTTGAATTTATAATTTTTAACATTTTATTTTTATATTTTAATATTTTATTATTGTAACTTTTTTATGAATTAATTTATAGATTTTTTTAAAATTTAATTTTCAAATATCATAGAATTTTTTATTTTCACTAAATAATGAATTTTGTGTGTTGAACTAGCTATGTAAAGTAGTGATGGTTGTGTAAAATTATTTAAGAGATGTGTAAAGGTTTAGATAGTGTTGTTTAAGGGTATTAAATTACTTATGTAAGGGTAGAACTTGGCAAGGAAGAGGCTATGTAAAGGTGCATCATCACTTTATATGAGTTGTGTAGGGGTAGGGAAGTACTTGTGCATGGGTAGTGATAAGATTCAAAGGTTTTGTAAAAGTGAAAAGGATCTTGCCTATGGGTCATGCTTGGGCTTGAAAAGTGTAGTGTAAGGGCAATGCTAGAATTCTTTAAAGGTTGTTCTATAGATATGAAGCATTGCATAAAGGTAGTGAAGCAATCATAAGGGTAGCTTCAATGGGATGAAAATCGCAAAAGGTTAAATGGGAACTTGCATAAGGGTCAGTCTGAGAATTCAAAATCTTCTATAAGTGTAATCCCTCTTAAGGGTATACCTATGTAAGGGTAACATCAACTGCCTTAAGACTGCAAAAGGGTACACCAACATAATCATAACACAACAACCTCAAGTTTTAATAAGGGTATTTCTACCAAATTTTATGAAACATAAAGTCATAAGGAATGGAAATTCACATGGGAAAATCCTGGAATAATAAAACCAAAGACAAGAAAATAGATTATGAGACAGAGTTCATGAGAAGAAGATTGAATATTATAAAAGAAGTATTGGGTAAGAACAGAATGCATATAAACAACTCGACTCAAGTAAAAATATGAATATTATGAATAGTGACTCGTACCATGTGTAAGCTATTGAAGAAAAGATAGAATTTTATTCGGCAATAAAGGTGGTCATCTAGATAAGAATAAAAAATATCAAGGAGATACAGACTAGGGGAGGACATTACCTATAAGCATTCACCCTAAAACACATGATATAGATATTTTGAAGCATGGGATTGAGGATCTAAAGTAAAAGGATTATGGAGACATCAAATCAAAGAAGATTTTTACTCTTACACTCTTTCTTCTAGTTATTTTCTTTCATGATGATATTCATTGAATAAATCCATTTTTTCCTTTTTTTCCATCTGTTGATAAATCATTTAGGTAGATTCTGTACTTGACTAAATTGATTCTATTTTTCTTATGTTGATTTAGTAAAAACCATATAATTCTCTGATTTTCATAGCCTTATTCACTATGATATTCTTTTTTAATACTCTACTTTTAATATAATTGAAACTTTGTTATAGAATAAAATTACTTTACCTTACTAGAAGATCATAGTTTTTATTATCACTCAAAGATTTAATCTTTAAATCCTAATGAGTATCATTTCTTCCTTACTCAAAGTATCGACAGGTGAAGAGTAGTGGAATATTTTAACTTGGAACCTCAACTGAAGTAATTTGATTAGAAAAGGTTGACGTTATATTTTCTATATAATGGATTATACATATTATAATTTTGGAAAAAATATTTCATTCCTATAAAGAGGTCACTGGGAAAGGAGATTCACTTGGTAAAATTCAAAAAAAATTACCTTCTTTTTACACATCTTTTTAGAACTTTAATGGTTGAGACTAATTCAAGAAGAGAAACTAAATTTTCAATTCAGTTAGTCCAGATTTTTCTATATCATTTATCCCAGAAATTTAAAAATAGAAATAATATATTTTTTGATGAAAGAATCTTAAAAGAAAAGAACATGATGAAAGAGAGTAACAATAAAACGTTTCTCTGATTTTAAGTCACCTTAGTCCTCTTACTCTAGATCCTCAATCTTGTGCTTTGAGATCTTAACTTTGTGTGTTCTTTTGTGAATTTATATAGGTAATTTCCTCTCCCTATAATGTATCTCCTTGACTTTTTTATTCTTATACATCTCAACAACCATAGCACCGAATAAACATTTATATCTACCTCAAGAGCACACATGTGGTGTGGTTCACTATACCTTATCTCTATCTTGTGACTAGATTTGAGTTCTTTAACAAATGTTGATAGCCCCACATGTGATATGTTACAACAAAAGGCTTACTCTACAAGATTCAATACTCTTATCATGAACTTTTTATTGGGTATCAGGACTGCGCAGCGGAAGCCGGTGTGCCGGGAGTTTAAAATTTCCTGCTTCACCGGAGTGACATAACCCTGTCAACTCCAGTGATCTTGTCCTGGCATGGTCCGAGGATCTCTCAAGGTTCATAAGGAGCAAAAAAATTAAACTGAACATTTACATTGTTAACAATTGACGTGCAGGACGCTGGAGATCGTTGCTCGAAGACTTTGACGTCGAAGCCCTCTATATCATCCACACACGCCTCACGAATCTGCTCACGCGCTATTCATCAAGATCCGGGTGATAGCGCGGATCTTCGACACTCACTTCAGTGCAGCGATGATCACCGTAAAGTATGAATCTTCGATCTGGGATGGATTATCTTGAAGATCCTTCTTTTCTTGAGAGAGTCTCTCTCTAAATTCCAGGAGGAGAGAGATGCTCCCAGTCTTGATACATGAATAGTAGTCATAGAAGAGCCTCTATCTCAATTATATAGGGAGTGTTTAAAACACGTGGTGTAGGTTCCTGACCCCCGTGTAATAGGAGTCCTCTATATAAGCGATATAAATAATTATTTATGACAAATAAAATTATTCCATAAATAATATTTACAATTTATCACTTACTTGTAATATATAAATATATTACATGATAAATTTGAGTCTTTAACTCGACTCATTCCTCCTCCTAATATTAAACGAACCTAGGATATTTAAATCCAGTAGAATAATATCAATACGTGTATTTACTATATAACTTGTAAATACATGTTATAAATAAATTCAACGAATTATTCTAAACTCGAATAATTAATGAATTTATTTATTCTTTGTTGATCCATAGAACTTGGATAGTGCTCGGACCCTTTGGAGGAGCCCACCAAGTTCTAAATTCCTATTCTCAGAATAGGGCAGATTCTCAAGGCGCTATCGTGTGTGACCCTCTAGGCCCTTATCCCAATAGTAGTGAATAATATCATCGACCAAGAGTCAGGTCTAGCAACCCATCGAGTCCCCTATAGAGATAAGGCAAAGTCAAAGCAATGATTGCCTTCCTATGAACACGTTCGGTGTAATCTAATATCTTCGTCATCGATATCTCAATAAAGTAGAATGCATACTTAGTGTCATCATTCTTTATATGCTTTATTTTGTTTGTTGCTTTGTCTGGATGGTCTTACCTTCCACTACCATGGGCATGGATTTAATGAAGGTGCAACCATCATAATCAACCGGGCCCAAGATATCTCTTCCTAAACTCGGAAGCGACAAATCCTTTCTCAATCATTCAATCAATGTCATGTCATTAATGACATACCCAATACAAACTACCTCACCACTACTTTGTCGCCATGGTTTTCACTTTATATCAAATGTACATAATTAAATTAAATTCATTGATAATGATCTCAAGTCAGGAGAACATTACACATGTCCGTAGATAGGAACGACCAATGATACTAGAAACATGTGGTGTTCCTATTAAGAAGGTATGTCCTCATGATCTCAATAGCTAGAGGTCATCAAGATCGAACTTCATGAGATGAAGTCTCAAATCTTATCAGCCCCCAGCACCTGATGGTCACACATCATCTGTATCCTTTTAGAATGATGTAACTGGACCATAGGACGTTACTTTAAGATTACTGTCATGGCATCTCAGGGTTCTCATTATAGCCTGGGACCTACTATAACCATTTGATGCCATAGGTAATCTAAGGAAATTTCCATAAAAAAAGTGGATGCAGAAGTATCTACACTATCATGGCAAGATAAAAATATGTATAAAAACAAACTGAATACATGTAACAGCAATCAAAGTAAAAAAACAAGTTGGGTCTTGGGCACCCACTTTCAACACTCCCACTTTCACTAGAGCCAACAGCTAACAGGTTTCAATCCGCTAGCTCTCACATGTGAATCATTCTTCTGCTGAGAAATGGCTTTAGTCAGGGGGTCTGCCACATTGTCCTATGTGGCTACTCTGCTAACTGTCACTTCACCTCTTTGAGTAAAATCCCTCAAGAGATTAAATTTCTGAAGAATATTATTTTTCCTCTGGTGAGACCTGGGCTCCTTAGAATGCACCACTACAGTAGTATTATCACAATATACTGGAACAGGGTCTACACTGCTAGGTATAACACCAATGTCTGAGATAAATCTACGTATCCAGACTACTTCCTTAGCTGCATTGGAAGCTGCAATATATTCGGACTCTGCTGTAGAATCAGCAACCACAGCTTTCTTTGAGCTTCTCCAGCTCACTGAACCACCATTCAGGAAAAAGATGTAGCCTGACTGCGATTTCATATCATCATGATCTGTCTGGAAACTAGCATCAGTGTATCCCCTCACAACTAGTTCGTCATCTCCTCCATACACCAGGAACATATCCTTAGTATGCCATAAGTACTTTAGGATAGTTTTAACAGCATTCCAGTACAGCTCTCCTGGATTGGATTGATATCTACCCACCAGGATTAAATCAAAGGCAACATCAAACCTAGTACATATCATGGCATACATGATAGAACCCACTACCAAAGCATAAGGGACTCTAATCATTCTGTCAATATCCTCCTGTGTTTTTGGACACATTTTCTTGGAGAGATTGACACCATGTGACATAGGTAACAATCCTCTCTTGGATTGATCCATATTGTACCTTTTGAGTACCTTGTCAATATATGTACATTGACTTAGGCCAAGCAGCCTTTGAGATATATCTCGATATATCTACATCCCTAGAATGTAGGATGCTTCACCTACGTCTTTCATGGAGAATCATTCATTTAACCAAGTCTTAACTGACTGTAAGACTTGCCCCTCGTTTCCTATGATTAATATGTTGTCAACATATAAAACTAGGAAAACGATAGCATTCCCTTCAACCTTTTTATAGATAAAAGGCTTGATTTCATTTTTGACAAAACCAAAATTTCTTATGGCCTCATCAAAATGAACATTCCATGATCTTGATGCCTTCTTCAATCCATAAATGGATATCTACAACTTGCATACTTTATTGGCATTCTTTGACTTAACAAACCCTTCGAGTTGAGTCATATAGACATCTTCAACCAACATACCATTTAGAAAAGAAGTTTTGACATCCATTTTCCAAATTTCATAATCATGAAAGGCTGCTATTGCAAGCAATATTCTGATGTATTTAAGCATTGCCACTGGTGAGAAGGTTTCATCATAATCAATGCATTGATGTTGTCTGAAACCCTTTGCAACCAGTCTTGCTTTAAAGGTATTATCCTTACCATCCATTTCCATATTTTTCTTGAATACTCATTTACATACAATGGCCTTTACATCAGCTGGAGGGTCTACCAAAATCCAAACTTGATTTTGGTACGTAGACTCCATCTTAGAATTCATGTATTCTTTCCATATAGTAGCTTTTTTTCCTTCAAATACTTCCTTGTAGGTTATAGGTTCATCATCATCATGGATTATTGTGTCACCTAACTCGGTGACAAGAAAACCATAATGCTCTGGTTCTCTAACCTATCACGTATACCTACATAGTATCTGTTTCTTAGGAACAATTTCTTCTTCCACTTGCTCTTGTGGAGATTGTTCCTCTACCAACTCTTGTGCATCTGGAACATTAACTTCATCAAAATAAATCTTTCTCCCACTATTTCTAGTATAAATGTGATCCCTTTCTAGAAATGTGGAGTATCTTTCCATAATGACTTTTCTACCTAAAGGGTTGTATAGGTAGTATCCTCTAGTTTCCTTAGGATAACCTATAAAGATGCACGTAGTGCTTCTGGATGCTAATTTGTCACTTGGTAAAGTCTTGAAAAATGCCTCGCACCCCCACACATGCATATGTGTCAGATTGGGTTTCTTTACATACCATAACTGATATGGAATCCCATCTTCATCTTTAGTTGGTACTCGGTTAAGGGTATATGCTGTTGTCTGCAAGGCGTATCCCCAAAAGGATAATGGAAGAGTTGTATGACTCATCATTTATCTGACCATGTCAAGCAAGGTCCTATTCATCCTTTCACTAACACCATTCCATTATGGTGTATAAGGAGTAGTGAGTTGGGATACTATCCCATACTCCTTCAAGTGATCAACGAATTCTTGGTTAAGATATTCTCAGCCTCGGTCTGAGCGAAGTGCTTTTATCTTCTTACCAAGTTAGTTTTCTACTTCATTTTGGTATTCCTTAAAGAAACAAAAGGAATATGACTTATACCACATTAATTAGATATATCCATACCTACTATAATCATCGGTAAAAGTAATTAAGTATAGAAAACCACCCCTTTCCTCTACTAGAAATGGACTACATACATAGGTATGTATTAATTGTAGCACTGCATTGGTTCTTTCTCCTTTCCTGAGAAAGGTTCTTTGGTCATATTTCCTTGTAAAGAAGCTTGACATAAATCTAAGGGTTCTAACTGTACCGAGTCTAGATACCCTTCTTGATGTAATCTTCGTAATCGCTTCTCATTTACATGAACAACCCTGATGTTCCATAGGTGGGTATTATTTGAGTCATGTTGGTTGTTTTTGCCATTGATTTCCATTACTGAGTTTTATAGTTCTAGTATATATAAACCATTGTTAAGATGTGCCATACCATAACATATGTTATCCCTATAAAAGAGACAACTTTTATTTCCAAACCTGAAATAAAAACCCATAGTGTCTAAACTTGACACAGAGATAATGTTCCTGGTAACAGACGGTACATAATAGCAATTGTTTAAAACAAGAACCAAACCAGTTGGTAAAGTCAAGTGATAGTCTCCCACTGCCAAGGCCGCCAGACTTGCACCATTTGCATCTTGGAGATCCACTTGACCTTTCACAATCTTCTTGAACCTACTTGGTTTCTGTATATGAATACAAATGTGTGAACCACATGCCGTATCCAATACCCAACTTGTAGATAAAGATAGATTGCATTCAATGACAAAAATACCTGAAGTAGAAGTGTAAGACCCCAGGTAAATAAAGAATATGACATTTTTACATTTATCCATATTTTTGAATAAAATATTAATATAACTTTAAAGGGGACGCTATGCTCGATGGCATACCCAATACGCAACAACGAGTTCCTTTGAAATCTTATGTTGCACTCTAATAATAAAATAATATTATTTTAAATTGTAGTTAACGCCTAGACATTGTAATGGCGGGAAAGAACGGAACTAACTAAAAAATGATTATATATGTTTGTCAAATATTTTTACTTTCATCCAAAAAATTATAGAGGCATAAAATGCAAATGAATCCAATTTTAAGCGTAAACACTCTAATATTCTTTAAAAGGTCGATTAACCGCCTTTTGATGATGAACCTCTTTTAAATCAACTTTTTGAAAATTTTATGTGTTATATTTGACAAAATAAAATTCTACTTTAGAATCGGGACATCAAAATTTACTTTGTGTAAATTTTTGGTATTTTTCCGATAAAGTTCATTTTTTAATGAATAGTGAAAAATGATGTATTTTAATTCAAAACCACTTTTCAATCTAATTTATTTATGTGATTAGATAATCTTTCGAATTGGTATTAAAGTGAAATTAGAATATATTTTTACAATTTAAACCAATAGTGGTCGTTGAAATTAATTTCTTCTTGAAATTGGTCTTAAACTAGTGTCAATCTTTTGATACTTATTGTTTCATAAAAACACACTATTTTCTCTGACAGCGGGAATTAATTATTAAATTAATTAATGTAACTTATATGTTGTGAATTTTTTAAAATAGATATCATTTTTGAATTCGGAATATCAAATATATCTTAGGGTGAATTTTTGGTATTTTTCTGAAAAACTACAATTTTTGATGAATAGTGAAACCACTAAGTGGTAGTTTAAAAACTGATTTTTCGTTTAAATGAAACTTTACCACTTCTGTGATTTGAATTTAAAAAATCCGACATACATGGTTGTCATTAGGATGTAAAATGTGGTTCAATGGGATTAAAATAATTTTTTTGGTGAATAGTAACTTTTAAGTTTTAATCGCGATTAGAGATAATTAGTGTAATTTAAGGTAAAAATAATGTTTTAATAATATAAAATGACCTAGACACATGTCCTATCCTTATTGTATGTGTCATGGCCGACGAAAAAAATCCATGGGTCAACTTGGGGACCCCATGGAGCCACTTTGGTAGGAAAATGACATAAATAACTTTTTATTTAAAGTTAAAATAAAAATGTCACAAACATGAGTTATTTTACTAAAAAAAATTTACATGGGGTTATACAAGTCATATTTTTGACTATAAATATTCATTGGAAATATAAAAGGATTTCCTGCATCATAGTATTTTTTTATAATTTTTATACATTAAATAAATTAAATTATTTATGACATCATGATGATGCAGCGATTACCTCATTATTTAACGATTTAAATAAAATGAGAAGATAGGGTAAAATCTAAGTCTTAAACTTGTCACAAACCTTTTTTATGGGTGTATTTCTAAACCTTATTACCTTATCCTTGAAATATATCCTTTTGGGGCCTTTTAAATCCGAAAATCATTTTATAATAAAGTAATATTTTATAACTTTCTAAGAGTGCCCCTCCTCTCCTCTTATAAAAGGCCCCCACCTCTACCACCTTACACACACCTCTCAAGCCTTTGGCTCGGAAAACCCCTACCCATTTCATCTCTAAAAATCCTTATCTTCATCATTTAAGCCTCACTTTAGGCAGAATCCTTTCCAAGGAAGCCTTTGAGCTCAAATCAAAGTGAGTTACCCGATTTAAAGGTATTGTCTTCCCTCGTGTTCTTTTGTTTTATTTATCTTATCCAAACCCCTAAACTCTTTTTATTACCTTTTTTTGTAACAACACAAGTATCTTAAATATACTAGGATGTTTTTATAAGAATTATTATAGCTACACTTTCACACACCTCCATCTAATGGTTAAAGAATATACTGTTTCTGTGGATGGCGAATTACTGCCTCACGAAACGATGATTGTTCAATATTATTTTCACACCTTCAAAGGTGGACATTAAGATGTTAATATATATATATGATATATAATATGTTTATGTTTTCCTTAATATTCTTTATTTTTCATTTATGTCATACCTTTATGGTTTCCATTATGGGTAAACGCAATATCTTCATTTTAGGAAGTGCGGACTATCGTCCCCTCAAAGTGATTTGATTCGTTAATGCCATATCTGGGACATATAAAGGATTTAATTAATGGTATTACATATTATATCCTACTGCAATTATAATATACCTTTATATCATTATTATTTAATTCCATTTAACACAAAAAAAATAAATGAAAGTAGCGTTCATGCGTATGTACGGCTTATTGTCTCCATGAACGGTACATTTCATTTCTTATCTCCAAATGTTATGTACTATTATAAGTACATATATATAATGGATATATATTTAATATATTACATATATATTATGGATATCATTTTGGAATTATAATATATATATATATCTCATTTTGTTTTAATTCCATTAATATGACAAAAAATGAAAGTAGTGTTCATGCGTACGTACGGCCTACCGTCTCCATGAACGGTGCTTTAAATTTTTTATCTCCAAATGTTATGGAATAGTATAAAATGAATATATACTGGATATATATGATATTTAAAACATCAATACTATTATGGATATGATTTACCTTTAACTACATGGAAAAGTCTTTTCCAACAAGTTCAATTTTTACTCATGTACCGAACATCGACAAAAACGTCTGATATGAACTCACTTTATTAACCAACTATTATAACATTATAATATGTGATATTAACTGAATAATAATATTTAAATTAGTTCCTTAAGAAATTATAAATTGACCAAATTTTATTATTCCGGAGATTAAATAACGATCAAGTCATGTCGGACACGAGGTAAGGGATCCTACCCCTCTCCTTCTTTTTAAGTACCCTCTTTTATGTCATTCCTTTTAAGATAATCTTTCTTATAATTGGGATGTTATTTTATATTAATCTTACTATAATTTTTATTTTCATATGATGAGAGACCCTACTTTCTCCCATCAATCAATTTTGGAAGTTTTGAGTGGTGTCGTTAGGCTGCCAAATTTTTGTAAGAGATCCAACCTCTCTCTTTCTTTTTAAGTACTCTCCTTTATGTCATTTCTTTTAATCTCCTATTTGTTATGTTGGGGGATGTTATTTTATATTCCTATTGATGTAAATTTTATGTTAATATGATGAGATACCCTATTTGATCTCATCAATCCATTTTTGGATGTTTTATGTGGCGTCGTTAGGCTGCCGAGTTTTCATAAGGGATTTTTCATCTCACTTTTATTCCTGTGAGATTTATGCTACATTTTCCACCATTTTCCTTTGAGTGGTGTATGTACTGCCAATTATTCTACTCTTGGTGTAATATACTTTATTTTATGGGTATTTACATCAATTTTGTATAGTCCTTTCATGGGGTGTACGTTTCGGAAGTTACCCAATTCGGTAAGGGAACCTTTCACCCTCCTCATTTTAAAAGACTTATTTTTTAGGTCTTTTAATATTATTATGATGGGATATGTTCTTATATATCCTTATTATTATAATTTTTATTTCCAAGTGATGATATACCCCCTTTTTATCTCTCATCAACTCATTTTCTGAATTTTGAAGTGACGTCGTTAGGCTGTCGAATTTTACCAAGGGAACCTTTTAACCCAATTTCGATTTCTTTGGGATCAACATGTAGTTATTGAATATGTCATCCTTTGAATATGTGTGAATGAAATTTTATTGTTTTACACTTAATATCCACTTATATTGGGTGTATTTATATTTTTCACACATAATTCTGAGATTGATTTATCCTTAATTTAAGGATACCTTCTTTAAAAGGGATTTCATCTCATTTTAGATTTTTATTGAGACTTCATTGTTGTTATGCACCAATTCACTCTTATATGGTGTATATACTATCCTTTGGAATATTATATCATGAGTAAATTTATTATCATGATATTATAAAGTTCTGATTAAATGTTATTCCTCAATTATTGTATTCAAGTGTCTTTAATTTTGGTAAAAACCCCTTTAACCAAAATATCACTTTAAATGTTTTAATGATTTGTTCTTATTAATATCCATCTTTTCAAAATGGTTTTAAGGATTTATTTATATGGATATTAATGGTTTAAAATGTTAAAATCTTAAAGGGGGTATGGGACACTTTGATTCAAAAATCACTTTATTAAATGTTTTAGATGGTTTTGAAAATGTTTTTTTTGAAAGGATTCATTATTTCAATATATTAAAATGTTATACTGTGATTGAAATGTGGAAATGTTATGTTTCCTTTATGCATGTTTTATGTTTTATGTGCTATGTTTATGTTATGATTCTTGGGCATTGTTATGAAAACGGGTGGTTCCGTGATAAACTAAGGGCGGGTGAGCCCGATATAGCTCTCCAATGCATTGGGTAACACGAAGGAGTTAAACGTTAATGTTTCTCCGAAGAGATTTAGGGAATATACTATGATGGGTATTCCAAATGTAACCAAGAGGGTTACTCCCTATGTAAGAATGTTATGAATGCCTCAAGTTACCTTTATGCATTATGATTTCTATGATTTATTCATGATTTGATGCGGTATGTTAAAATTCTTTTGTTTTATGAGTAAAGTATGATTTCATACATGGACTAATGTTTTCTTTTCATACTTTTATATCCCTTAGTGAGGTTTTTATGCTCATCCCAAGTTTTTGAAATGTTTTTCACAGGTCAAGGGAAAGGTGCATGATATGATTATGGTGTCAAGGAAGTGTCAAGAAAGAATCCATGTTTTATTTTAAATATGTTTCCATTGATGGGAAAAAAAGAATACTATCTTTTATGTGACTGATTTGTTTAAATGTGGAATGTAATTCATGATTTATGATCTAATTCTCTAAAAATATAAACCTGAAAAAATCCTCAATGTGAATTATTCATTTAATTCAATATTAAGTAATGTTTAAGGTCGGGGCCTTATATTTGGTATCAGAGGTCGGTTTAGATAACTTTAGAGGTTAGGGTATTCTCTAGGCATAAGTGACATTACCATAATGGTTAGGATTTCAGAAATATTCCTAGTTTTAGATAAAGTTAATGAGTAAGTATATATTAGTGTTTATCTTCCTCGTTAGTACATGATTGTTTTGTTGATATACTCACACTGACATTTCCGTTTTTAGTGAATGGATGGATCTAGTAGGCACCAAAGTGACAATAGGTTTGAAGGAAACTGTGGTGGTTCTCTGATTAAGAGACTAGATGAAATGGGTGATTCAATGAGGAAACTCGTGGTTGTTCTAAACCAACTATCAAGGAGTCATGATCAACCACTTTTACCTTGGTATGTTCTGTAATGCATCATGTACGAGATGACCAATCGATGTGGAAGTTCAGGTAATAATTATAAAGGTAACCATTAGGGTTTATATGATCCTTACTTTTTAGGTAATTATGGGTTACTCTATGATATGATGGAAAATGAAAGGCATGAGATAAACATGATGTTAAAATATTTTATGATTATTTTTTAAGATTTTATATCATTTTGGGGAATGTTTTAAGAATTATATAGTTTTGTAAAAAGGACAACACACAGACTGTGTGACAACCCGTCGCATCGGACAAAGCTGCGGGAATCGAACCCACAACCAAAGTGCGACTGGTATTTATCGCCTATCACTGCACTACGTGAAGTCCCTGGTTAGTTTGACTAATTCTTTTTAGTTAGATGATTTTAGGAATCAAGAGTAAGTTTATTTTGGGTTATCTATGGAAATGATTAACCTATCATCGAGGATATGTGATTAGGTTAATTACTTTTCAATATGAAAATTTAAGAGCAACTGATGTTATTTGGAGATAAAAGTGAATTTGTAACTTGGAAGAATATGTGATTAAAACCTTCAAATATTTCGGTTTCAATCTTAGTTTGGTTTACTTTGAAGAATTTTATGGACAATTGTTTATCAAATGGTCTTCATTGAACTTTGGGTTTTTTTTGAAAAATTTTGGAGATTAAGAATAGATTTTCTTTTTATAAAGGATTATACTTTTGTGGATTATCTGATCTCATACTAACAATTTTGGTTTTGGATTTTGTCTAAAGACATGGGAAATATATAGTTCTCTTTTGTGGATTAGGTGATTCTCTAGAAGTTGATTATATCTCTCTTAATGTAAACAATTCATCCTAAATACTCATCTTTTGGAGAAACTATGAGTTCGTGTAAGAAATATAGTAAAAGATGAAAGTCAACATGACAAGTAAGTATTTTTCCTTATGTTTTAGTTAAGCTCAAAAATAAATTCCTCAATGAAGAGTAACCTAAAACAAAAATGTTTTCTGTTAACTTTTCCTATTGGGGAATCCAATACCGTTTAACCCATCACAAGTTTGTGATTTTCTTATGGTTAACTTTCTCCTAGACATGTTTACTATCACTCTCCCTCAGAACATGGCCCTTTGTTTTTTCCTCCATATCCATGTTTTCCTACATGGAATCCTAGTATGGGTTAACTCGGGTGACCTTTGTACTTCTCTTTCTTTATTTTAAAGTGATTGTTTTACTGAATCTTGTTCCGATGTGGGATTTTCAATGAAGTTTCCAAGCCCAATTTTAAAATTGCGAGGACGCAATTCCCAAAAGGGGGGAAGGATGTAACACCCCATGTAAATAAAGAATATGAAATTTTTACATTTATCCAAATTTGTGAATAAAATATTAATATAACTTTAAAGGGGACTCTATTCTCGATGGCGTACCCAATACGCAACAACGAGTTCCTTTGAAATCTTACGTTGCACTCTAATAATAAAATAATATTATTTAAAATGGTAGTTAACGCCTAGCCATTGTAATGCAAAAAAGAACGGAACTAACAAAAAAATGATTATATATTTTTGTCAAATATTTTTACTTTCATTCAATAAATGTTAGAGGCGTAAAATGCAAATGAATCCAATTTTAAGCGTAAACACTCTAATATTCTTTAAAAGGTCGATTAACCGCCTTTTGATAATGAACCTCTTTTAAACCCACTTTTTGAAAATTTTAGGTGTTATATTTGACAAAATAGAATTCTACTTTAGAATCAGGACATAAAAATTTACTTTGTGTAAATTTTTGGTATTTTTCCAATAAAGTTCATTTTTTAATGAATAGTGAAAAATGTTGTATTTTAATTCAAAACCTCTTTTTAATATAATTTATTTATATGATTATATTATCTTTTCAATTGGTTTTAAAGTGAAATTAGAATATATTTTTACCATTTAATCCAATAGTGGTCGTTGGAATTAATTTCATCTTGAAATTGGACTTAAACTAGTGTCAATCTTTTGATACTTATTGTTTCATAAAAACACGCTATTTGCTCTGACAGCGGGAATTAATTATTAAATTAATTAATGTAACTTATATGTTGTGAATTTTTTAAAATAGACATCATTTTTGAATTTAGAATATCAAATATAGCTTAGGGTGAATTTTTGGTATTTTTCTGAAAAACTGCAATTTTTTATGAATAGTGAAACCGCTAAGTGGTAGTTTAAAAACCGATTTTTCGTTTAAATGAAACTTTACCACTTCTGTGATTTGAATTTCAAAAATCCGACATACATGGTTGTCATTAGGATGTAAAATATAGTTCAATGGGATTAAAATAATTTTTTTGGTGAATAGTAACTTTTAAGTTTTAATCGCGATTAGAGGTAATTAGTGTAATTTAAGGTAAAAATAATGTTTTAATAATATGAAATGACCTAGACACATGTCATACCCTTATTTTATGTGTCATGGCCGACCAAGACAATCCATGGGTCAACTTGGGGACCCCATGGAGCCACTTTGGTAGGAAAATGACATAAATAACTTTTTATTTAAAGTTAAAATAAAAATGTCACAAACATGAGTTGTTTTACTAAACCAATTTTTACATGGGGTTATACAAGTCATATGTTTTACTATAAATAGTAATTGGAAATCTAAAAAGATTTCCTATATCATAGTATTTTTTTATAATTTTTAGACCTTAAATAAATTAACTTATTTATGACATCATAATGATGCAACGATTACCTCATTATTTAACGATTTAAATAAAATGAGAAGATAGGGAGAAATCTAAGTCTTACACTTGTCACAAACCTTTTGGATGGGTTTATTTCTAAACCTTATTACCTTATCCTAGGAATATATCCTTTTGGGACCTTTTAAATCCGAAAATCATTTTATAATAAAGTAATATTTTATAACTTTCCAAGAGTGCCCCTATAACGACTCATACTTTACATACATTGTTAATAATTCAAAATTGAAGCGTACTTATTACATCATATAACAAAACCACGAAAGGACCGTATAGGTATAGTATCTTTAGAAACTGGGAAACATAAACAACTGGTTCATAAAGCATCTACACTGTCTCCCATTTATTTCATCATATCTATAGTCCCTTTTGGCATATCTTACTTAATAACATTCTTCCTGAACTGGGGAAAGAAAACATACAAAAGGGTGAGCTCAAATGCTCAGTAAGGGTAAACAAAAGAAATATCAATAACATCATATACATAAGCACATAACTTTTGGAAATCTTAACCTTCAAAAGAGATCATAATTTCATAACATGGGATAAATCATGGCAGTGAAATGTAATCACAATAATCATAACTTAAAACATGAAAATTTGTGTCATACACACATAATCATAGAGAATCATTTCTTATTAGTCAAGGCTCATTGCCAAGACTATCTTAGTGGACAAATTCCCTTTCTGAACCGAGCTCACTCCTCGTTTCAGTCCTGTTTCACTGAACTGATATAACCTACCGTTCCAGCCATGTTTATCTCATGAGATATAAAATCTTTACCCAATGCATTATAGGGAGATATAGGTCCCACCCATCTCATAATGATACCATTCTTATGTGTGCCACAAAATCATAAATCATACATCATTTTATAACCCATGTAATAAAAATGGGAATCTTAAACATCGTGACATCATAAAACAATTCATATAAGATAACGGAATTCATAAAAATATAATTCCATCACAAAATAATCAAATAAATGTAATAATAGGGATAAAAATAGAACCCTTTATTATCTTAGAGGGAAAATAATTTTGATAAAACACTTGAACTCCATTCTTGAGGAAAATATCCTTTCTACTTCAAAAACACTTTTCCTTTCTTAACATGTCATAAAATTATAAACTAAGAGAAGTTGATTAAAAATAAACATGAAAACTTGTAAAGGAAGCTTCTTGGAAATAATGTTTTAAAAATATATTCATGTCGTATAAGTTAAAAAAAACATTCTTCGTACTTTTGTCGGAAAAGTCAAAAAGTACCTCGTATGAAAAACGACAAAAGATTCCTTTCATATATTTTACTAAAAACTCACCGAAGGGTAAAATTGGATTTAAACAATTGTAGGTGCATGGAAATAATATTACTTATTGAGGAAACAAGGATATGTATGATAAAATAAACCCCAGTAAATACCAAAGTATAAACAATCTCGGCTAAAAATGAGATTGTGATATTTCCCTTACCTTAGGTCCATTTTGTTTCGTAAGTGTCCGAACCTCCTGTATAATGATTTAAATAATTTTATTGACTTATTACAGAATCATAATTATTTTTATGATATCATATATGGTCATATTCTTAGCTTCATATTAGTAATATTTCATTGCTACTTGTTATTCGGGTGTTTATAACTTTTTGTTCTTATGTGTGTTTTGTCGAATAAATTCTTATTCTTATCTTTAGGTTATAGATACCTCATTTCTAGAATGGTATTAGTGTACTATATATCATATTCATTCATTCAAGTCATTTATATAATCATTATGAAATTAAGATCATGTAGAACGAGTTGCATCACATCGTGGAGACGGTATTCCGTACGTACGCACGAGTGATGATATCGTTCCTATGATCGTGAAATTGTATTGGAGTGTATGTATAATATTTCAGAATCAGTATCACTTTATAATAGTCATATATAGTCATTATTTACACCATTATACCGATCCAAGTAAGGTGGTGGTGTAAAATAGATTACACCACGGCGTAGAGACGGTATTCCGTACGTACGCACGCGCGGTGATTTCTTTTTCCATAGGATGGATAGATGGTGAAATAGGGTTGTTTAATACTTATAATAACATATCCGTATATGAGTGATACTGATGTTATTACTTCATAATGAAACAAATAAAGAATAATAAGTGGAAGAAGAAATAAATATTAAAGAATCGGTAACGGACATTACCTCTTCTTTGAAGTGCTTCTTTGAGACCTTCTTTTAGGGCACTAAAATTGGTCTTTGAAGAAGACCAGGACCTCTGGGATGTCTCTAGGGAAGTGGATAGGAGGAATTGGCAGGGGTTGGCCGAGCTTGAAGGCTCAAAGTGGTGTGAGGAAGAGGGGGAGGAGGTGCCCTTTTATAAGGGAGGAGAGGGGCACCTTTGGAATAACTAAATATATTATTTTATTATAAAGTCATGTTCAGTTTTAAATAGCTCCAAATTGATATATTTCGAAGCTAAGGTGGGGATGGATCGAAATACTCTCATCCAATAGAATTTAGACAAGTTTAGGTTCCTATTTAAACCTTATCATTTAGATTTAACATTAAGTTAAATAAGTTTACTTTTACCGTGTCTTCTTGTGTTCTTATACTATAAGGTTAATAAACTTACTATAAGCATCCAAACGAACCCCAAGTTGTTTATTATTAATATATATAACCTTATCTAATTCATTTTTCTGAACCTTATATTTTTAGAAATAAAATAACAATTACTAATATAATATTTGTTTCAAAAACTATTTTATGTCAATTTTGACACTATTTAGTAATTGATTTTTGTGAAAATCATAACAGAATTATTAGTTCGAACGAAGTTAATTAAATCAACACTAACATGTCATATTAACATATAAAATTAGTGGAATTCATAAAAAGTCTCAAATTACATTTATTTCGGTGTTTATAACATCAATTATGTCAATATTTCATTAATAAGATAATTACTGCATCATCATCGTGTCATAAATAAATTAAATTATTTACTGTATAAAAATTACAAATAAAATATCATTATGTAGGAAATCATTTTATCTTTCTAATGAATATTTATAGTCGAATTTATCTTATGTATAACCTTATATTAAAAATTATTTACTTATTAAACATTGATTTTAACTATTTTAACCCTTCTTTAAATAAATTAATAATAAATGTCCTAATCTAATCCAAGTGGGCCTAAATGGTCATATTTTATTCCTAAGTTTGTTTTTGGTTGAATTACACTATCCAATAGAATTAGTAAATGTGTTAGGGTAATAATAATATCATCTTTACACTTAATTACCCTATTTACCTTTAACCGTGGTAAAAAAGTAAAAAGTTACTATTCACCAAAAATTATTTTCATCTCATTGAACCACATTTTAGTCCTTGATATTAACCGTGTCTCTCGGATTTTTGAAATTCCACTCACAGAAGCGGTAAAATTAAGTTTTATGAAAAATTCAGTTTTTTTTAACTACCACTTAGTGGTTTCACTATTCATCAAAAATTGAAAGTTTTCAGAAAAATACCAAAATTTCACCCTAGGATAATTTCGACATTCCGAATCCAAAAATGAAGTCCATTTTGAAAAATAAAAATTATAAAATTTCAAAAAGTGTTTATTACTATTCATAACGGCTAGTTTTAATAATATTTTAATAGCATATCGTTGTTTAGTGAAACTCGGTATTGCGTACGACGCAAGCTATCGAGGAAGGTCGCGATTGCGTGTAAAGAAATCCAAGATAGTGTTGTGTAGAAAAAGATTCCTTTGATGATTTATATAACATAAAAGTCTCGGGTGTTACATTATACCACCCTTAAAATGAATTTCGCCCTCAAAATTCGTCACTTTCTAACAAACAGATGAGGATACCTCTCACTCATCATATCCACAAGCTCCCATGTATCTTCTTCTAATTGGTGGTTCCTCCATAAAACTTTCACCAATCGAGTGGTCTTGTTTCGTAGGACTTTTTCGCTACGATCCAGAATCTCTATCGGTTGTTCTTCATAAGAAAGATCTTGCTCCAGTGGTACAACTTCTGAGCTAAGTACATGTGAAGGATCAGGTATGTACTTTCTCAGGAGAGATACATGGAACACATCGTGAACTTGAGAGAGATTCGATGGAAGCGCCAATCGGTAAGCTACCTTCCCAACACAATCCAGTATTTCGAAAGGACCGATATATCTAGGGCTCAACTTCCCCTTCTTTCCAAATCTCATAACCCTCTTCCAGGGAGATATTCGTAAGAACACTTTATCACCCACTTCAAACTCTAGGTCTTTTCTTCAGTTGTCGGCATAACTTTTCTGTCGACTCTGAGCTGCTCTTATGTGTTTTTGAATAGATCTGACCTTTTTTGCCATTTCATCAATGAGATCGAGTCCTAATAGCTTTCTTTTTCCAACTTCATCCCAGCGAGTTGGAGTCCTGCATTTCTTTCCATAGAGAGCTTCATAAGGAGCCATCTGAATACTGGAGTGAAAGCTATTATTATAAGAAAATCCCACCAAAGGTAGGTGTTGATCCCAACCACCTTTGAAATCCATAGAGCAAGCTCTCAACATATCTTCTAGAGTTTGAATTGTTCTCTCAGACTGACCGTCTATCTGAGGATGATAAGCAGTGCTGAAACTCAACTCTATATCCAGATTATGCTGAAGACTTATCCAGAACTTCGAGGTAAATCTCGGATCCTAATCAGATATAATAGAAAGTGGTACTCCATGCAATCTTACCACTTCCATTACATATATCCTGGCAAGCTGATCCAGAGAGAAATCCTCTCTAATAGCAATGAAATGTGCAGACTTGGTAAGACGATCAACTATGACCCAGATAGCATTATTGCCTTTGGATGTTTTCGGAAGTCCTGTGACAAAGTCCAAAGTGATGTTTCCCCATTTCCATTCGGCTATGGGTAATGGTTGTAACATCCCCTTAGACTTCTGTCTCTCAGCTTTAACTTGCTGACAAACCAAGCATCGAGAGACATATTCAGCAACATCTCTTTTCATCCCATCCCACCATAAGTACTCTTTCAGGTCCCTATACATCTTCGTTCTTCTAGGATGAATAGAGAATAGAGAACTATGAGCCTCATCCAGCAGCTCCTTCTTTAATTCGGGGATGGGAGGAACACAAACCTGATTCCTGAACTTTATTATCCCATCACAATCAAGGTTGAATTCAGGAACATTTCTCACCTTCTTTTGTAACTCGAAATCTTCTTTCTGTGCCTCTTTAATCTTCACATGTATAGATGGTTGAATATTCATTTGAGAAAGATAAGATTTTTCCCCTTCCATTATAATTCCAAGATCTATCCTTTGTAAATCCGTAAATATTGGATCTTTTGTGATCCTCATCATGGATAAACTAGCATGGTCTTGTTGACTTAATGCATCTGCCACCTTGTTTTCTTTCCCAGGGTGGTAACGGATTGAGCATTCATAATCCTTAATCAGCTCCAACCATCTTCTTTGACGCATATTCAGCTCCTTTTGTGTGAAAATATACTTTAAACTTTTATGATCAGTATAAATATCACACCTTTCACCATAAAGGTAATGCCTCCAAATCTTTAATGCAAAGATTACCGCAGCTAACTCCAAATCATGTGTTGGGTAATTTTTATCATGGATTTTCAACTGTCGTGAGGCATAAGCTATCACCATATCATTTTGCATAAGAACACACCCCAATCCCTTCTTGGATGCATCACTATAGATCACAAACCTTTCTCCACTACAAGGCAGTGTGAGAACAGGTGCACTGGATAACCTTCTTTTTAACTCCTTGAAATTCTCTTCACATTGTTCCGTCCAGACAAACTTAACTCCTTTCCGAGTCAACTTGGTGAGTGGATTAGATAATCATGAAAAATATTTCACAAAACGTCGATAATATCCAGCCAAACCAAGAAAACTAAGGATCTCAGTTACTGTTGTTGGTCTCGACCATCTTTCGATAACCTCTATTTTTGCTGGATCCACAGATATCCCCTCTTTTGAGATTATGTGACCCAAAAATGCAACTTTTTTAAGCCAAAATTTACACTTGGTAAATTTGAATAAAGCTTCTCCTTTCTCAGGGTCTTCAATATAATTCTCAAGTAATCTCCATGTTCTTCATTTCTCTTTGAATAGACAAGAATATCATCTATAAAGACTACCACAAATTGATCAAGATAGTCTCTAAAGACTCTATTCATCAGATCCATGAAGATAGCAGGGGCATTAGTAAGACCAAATGGCATCACTATAAATTCATAGTGTCCATACCTTGTACGGAAATCCGTCTTTGGTATATCCTCCCTTTTGACCCTTAATTGATGATACCCTGAATGAAGATCAATCTTGGAAAAGTATTGAGCTCCGCGTAGTTGGTCAAATAAGTCATCAATGCGTGGGAGAGGATATTTTTTCTTGATAGTGATCTTGTTAAGTTCTCGATAATCAATGCAGAGTCTCATTGATCCATCTTTCTTCTTAACAAATAGAACAGTTTCTCCCCAAGGTGACGCACTAGGGTGTATGAATCCCTTATCAAGATTCTCTTGGATTTGCTTCTTCAATTCCTGCAACTCAATTGGGGCCATTCTATAAGGTGTCTTTGAAATAGGCAAAGCACCCGGTACGAGTTCTATTGAAAACTCAACTTCATGATTTGGTGGAAGACCCAGTAATTCCTCCGGAAAGACATCATCAAACTCCCGTACAATGGGCATATTCTTAATCATGAGTTTCTCACCAACCATTTGAGATAAATAACCTTCATTTAGTGGAATCAATACCCAGAAAATGGAAGAAATTTCCACTGGAAGGTTATGTTCATCCTTGCATCGATAGACGATCATAGATTGATCTGGAATATGAAATGTGACTTCCCTTCTTTGGCAATTGATATGAGCTCCATATAAAGAAAGACAATCCATGCCAAGAATCGCATTAAATTCCACTATAGGAAGGATCACAAGATTTCCAGGAAGCACTTTCCCACAAACTTCGATCGGAGAAGAATTCTAAACTTTTGATGTGACTGTTGTGCCATTAGGTGTTGTCATAGCTAACTCAACATCTAATTGTTGAGGTAATACGGTGATACCCTTAGAAAATTCTTCAGAAATAAAGGAGTGGGTGGATCCATAATCAAATAAAACATTTTCTACTTTAGAGTGGATGGTAAGTGTACCTTTCACCACATCGTTATCATACTCCACATCGCTGAGAGAAATTGCATGTGACTTTCCTTTGTCTTTAGCCTTAAGAGTTTGTTGTCGTCGACCATCATCATCAACCCTTGGATTAGGGCATTTATTGGCATAATGTCCCATCTCCTTGAACTTGAAACATTGAAGTGTAGTAGGTTCATTCTGTGTATCCCTTCCTTTGTTTGCATCATTAGACATCTTCTTCCCATCATCGCGGTATTCAAATTCCCGATGACCTTCCTTTCCACATTTGAAACATTTACTTGTCCCTTTAAGACAACTCCCTCCATGTTTCTTTCCACACTTTGAGCATAAGGGAAAGCTCATCTTATTTTCAGTGTGCTCTTTATATTTTCCTTTAAATTCCATTTTCCTCTTCTTATCAAACCCATATGACTGATGGGTTACTCCAATCTCCATCTCAACTTTGAGAGCGCATCGAATGATTTCCTCGTATCTATTGAAGTCCCTTATGGCTAACGCCCTTCGAAGACTTGGTTTTAAGCCACTAAAGAATTGATCGATCTTACTCTCAGGTTGGATAATAATACCAGAAGCGTGCCTTGAAAGTCTTGTAAAATTTGCTTCATAGGCACCAATAGATTCATCATCCTTTTTCTTCAGTTCAAGAAACTCTTTCTCCATCTTTGTTCGGAGAATACGAGGGATGTACTTATTGAAAAATAAGTTCTTGAACTCGTCCCATTCCATGGACTCAATTTCAACCCTTTGCCTCGTATTATTAATAAGATTCCACCATTGATCAGCATCTCCTTCTAAACGATACACTACTAGGATGACTTTATCATGTTCAGAACATTGAAGAACTGAAAATATCTTTTCAGTAGTACTAATCCATTGTTCAGCAACTAATGGATTAGTAGACCCGCTGAAAGAAGGTGGGTGCTGCCTCATGAAGGATTCAACAGAATTTTGCTCCTTCTTTTGCTCATTTGGAAGTCCTGCATGATTCATAGCTTGAGAAAGTTGTGTGAGCATGGCTATAAGATTTTTAATTCCAGCTCCCATAATTTTTGGTTGCTCAGGGGTAAAATCATTGCATTGCCCATCGCATTCCGCATTAACATGGTTCCTTCGGGTTCCAGCCATTGACTAAACCAAGAAGAATAGTGTGAGCAACACTAATTATAATAGGAAAACTGCATAATCAAGAATAAAATTTCACACTTAAGGTCTTATCCTAGGTTATTCATGGCCATTTCTAAAACACAAATATTGTGTTCTATGCTTAGACTTATCCTTAGGGTTCTTACTAAGGCTTTCACATCCTAGTTTCCAAAGGTTGACTATACCTTTCCTCTGATACCAACTATAACGACCCATACTTTACATACATTGTTAATACTTCAAAATTGAAGCATACTTATTACATCATATAACAAAACCACGAAAGGACCGTATAGGTATAGTGTATTTAGAAACTGGGAAACATAAACAACTGGTTTATAAAGCGTTTACACTATCTCCCATTTATTTCATTATATCTATAGTCCCTTTTGGCATATCTTACTTAATAACCTTCTTCCTGACCTGGGGAAAGAAACCATACAAAAGGGTGAGCTCAAATGATCAGTAAGGGTAAACAAAAGAAATATCAATCACATCATATACATAAGCACATAACTTTTGGAAATCTTAACCTGCAAAAGAGATCATAATTTCATAAATGGGATAAATCATGGTAGTGAAATGTAATTACAATAATCATAACTTAAAACATGAAACTTTGTGGCATACACACATAATCATAGAGAATCATTTCTTATTAGTCAAGGCTCACTGCCAAGACTATCTTAGTGGACAAAGTCCCTTTCTGAATCGAGTTCACTCCTCGTTTCAGTCATGTTTCACTGAACCGGTATAACCTACCGTTCCAGCCATGTTTATCTCATGAGATATAAAATATTTACCCAATGCATTGGAGGTATATATAGGTCCCACCCATCTCATAATGATACCATTCTTATGTGTGCCACAAAATCATAAATCATACATCATTTTATAACCCATGTAAAAAAAATGGGAATATTAAACATCGTGACATCATAAAACAATTCATATAAGATGAAGGAATTCATAAAAATATAATTCCATCATAACATAATCAAATAAATGTAATAATACGGATAAAAACAGAAACCTTTATTATCTTAGATGGAAAATAATTTTGATAAAACACTTGAACTCCATTCTTGAGGAAAATATCCTTTCTACTTCAAAAACACTTTTCCTTTCTTAACATGTCATACAATTCTAAACTAAGAGAAGTTGATTAAAAATAAACATGAAAACTTGTAAAGTAATCTTCTTGGAAATAATTTTTTAAAAATCTATTCATGCCGTATAATTTAAAAAAAACATTCTTCGTACTTTTGTCAGAAAAGTCAAAAAGTACCTCGTATGAAAAACGACAAAAGATTCCTTTCATATCTTTTACTAAAAACTCACCGACGGGTAAAATTGGATTTAAAAAATTGTAGGTAGATGGAAATAATATTAGATATTGAGGAAACATGGATGTGGATGATAAAATACACCCCAGTAAATACCAAAGTATAAACAATCTCGGATAAAAATGAGATTGTGATATTTCCCTTACCTTAGGTCTGTTTTGTTTCGTAAGTGTCCGAACCTCCTGTATAATGATTTAAATAATGTTATTGACTTATTCCAAAATCATACTTATTTTTATGATATCATATATGGTCATATTCTTAGCTTCTTGGTAGTAATATTTCATTGATACTTGTTATTCGGGTGTTTATAACTTTTTGTTCTTATGCATGTTTTGTCGAATAAATTCTTATTCTTATCTTTAGGTTATAGATACCTCATTTCCAGAATGTTATTAGTGTAATATATATAATATTAATTCATTCAATTCATTTATATAATCATTATGAAATGAAGATCATATAGAACTAGTCGCATCACATCGTGGAGACGGTATTCCGTACGTACGCACGAGTGATGATATCGTTCCTATGATCGTGGAATTGTGTTGGAGTGTATGTATACTATTTTATAATCAGTATCACTTCATAATAGTCATATATAGTCATTATTTACACCATTATATCCATCCAAGTAAGGTGGTGGTGGAAAATAGATTACACCACGGCCTGGAGACGGTATTCTGTACGTACGCACGCGCGGTGATTTCTTTTTCCGTAGGATGGATAGATGGTGAAATAGGGTTGTTTCATACTTATAATAACATATCTGTATATGAGTGATACTGATGTTATTACTTCATAATGAAACAACTGAATAAGAATAAGTGGAAGAAGAAATAAAGATGAAAGAATCAGTAACGGACATTACCTCTTCTTTAAAGTGCTTCTTTGAGACCTTCTTTTAGGGCACTAAAATTGGTCTTTGAAGAAGACCAGGACCTCTAGGATTTCTCTAGGGAAGTGTAGAGGAGTAATTGGTGGGGGTTGTCCGAGCTTGAAGGCTGAAAGTGGTGTGAGGAAGAGGGGGAGGAGGTTCCCTTTTATAAGGGAGGAGAGGGTCACCTTTGGAATAACTAAAAATATTATTTTATTATAAAGTCAAGTTCGGTTTTAAATAGCTACAAATTGATATATTTCGAAGCTAAGGTGGGGATGGGTCTAAATCCTCTCATCCACTAGAATTTAGACAAGTTTATGTTCCTATTTTAGACTTATCATTTAGATTTAACATTATGTTAAATAAGTTTACTTTTACCGTGTCTTCTTGTGTTCTTACAATATAAGGTTAATAAACTTACAATAAGCAGACAAACGAACCCCAAGTTGTTTATTATTAATATATATAACCTTATCTAAGTCATTTGGTCGAACCTCAGATTTTTAGGAATAAAATAACATTTACTAATATAATATTTGTTTTAAAAACTATTTTATGTCAATTTTGACACTATTTAGTAATTGATTTTTGTGAAAATTATAACAGAATTATTAGTTCGAAAAAAGTTAATTAAATCAATACTAACATGTCATATTAACCTATAAAATTAGTTAAATTCATAAAAAGTCTCAAATTACATTTATTTGGGTGTTTATAACATCAATTATGTCAATATTTCATTAATAAGATAATTACTACATCATCATTGTGTCATAAATAAATTAAATTATTTAATGTCTAAAAATTACAAATAAAATATCATTATGTAGGAAATCGTTTTATCTTTCTAATGAATATTTATAGCCGAATTTATCTTATGTATAACCTTATATTAAAAATTATTTACTTATTAAACTTTGATTTTAACTATTTTAACCCTTCTTTAAATAAATTAATAATAAATGTCCTAATCTAATCCAAATGGGCCTAAATGGTCATATTTTATTCCTAAGTTTGTTTTTGGTCGAATTTCACTTATCCAATAGAATTAGGACATGTGTTAGGATAATAATAATATCATCTTTACCCTTAATTACCCTATTTACTTTTAACCGTGGTAAAAAAGTAAAAAGTTACTATTCACCAAAAAATATGTTCATCTCATTGAACCACATTTTAGTCCTTGATATTAACCGTGTCTCTCGGATTTTCAAAATTCCACTCACAAAAGCGATAAAATTAAGTTTCAGGAAAAATTCATTTTTTTAACTACCACTTTGTGGTTTCACTATTCATCAAAAATTGAAAGTTTTCTGAAAAATACCAAAATTTCACCCTAGGCTAATTTCGACATTCCGAATCCAAAAATGAATTCCATTTTGAAAAATAAAAATTATAAAATTTCAAAAAGTGGTTATTACTATTCATAACGGCTAGTTTTAATAATATTTTAATAACATATCGTTGTTTAGTGAAACTCGGTATTGTGTACGATGCAAGCAATCGAGGAAGGTCGTGATTGCATGTAAAAAAAGCCAAGCTAGTGTTGTGTAGAAAAAGATTCCTTTGATGATTTATATAACATAAAAGTCTCGGGTGTTACAGCCCCTTCTCTCCTCTTATAAAAGGCCCCCACCTCTACCACCTTACACACACCTCTCAAGACTTTGGCTTGGCCAACCCCTGCCCATTTCATTTCTCCAAATCCCTCTATTAATCATTGAAGCCTCACTTTGTGAATAATCCTTTCCAAGGAAGCCTTTGATCTCAAATCAAAGAGAGTTACCCGATTTAAAGGTAATGTCTTCCCTCGTGTTCTTTTGTTTTATTTTTCTTCTCCAATCCCCTAAACTCTTTTTATTACCTTTTTTTGTAACAACACAAGTATATTAAATATAATAGGATGTTTTTATAAGAATTATTCGAGCTACACCTTCACACACCTCCGTCTAATGGTTAAAGAACATACTAATTCTGTGGATGGCGAATTACTACCTCACGAAATGATGATTGTTCAATATTATTTTACCACCTTCAATGGTGGCCATTAAGATGTCAATAAATTTATATATGATATATAATATGTTTATGTTTTCTTTAATCTTCTATATTTTTCATTTATGACATACCTTTACGGTTTCCATTATGGGTAAACGGGATATCTTCATTTTAGGAAGTGCGGACTACCACCCCCTCATAGTGATTTGATTCGTTAATGCCATATGTGGGACGTATAAAGGATGGAATTAATGGTATTACATATGATATCCTAATGTAATTATAATATACCTTTATATCATTATTATTTAATTCCATTGAATACAAAAAAAATGAAAGTAGCGTTCATGCGTACGTACGGCTTACCGTCTCCATGAACGGTACATTTCATTTCTTATCTCCAAATTTTATGTACTATTATAAGTACATATATATAATGGATTTATATGTAATATATTACATCTAAATTATTGATATCATTTTGGAATTATAATATATATATCTCTCATCTTGTTTTAATTCCATTAATATGACAAAAAATGAAAGTAGCATTCATGCGTACGTACGGCCTACCGTCTCCATGAACAGTGCTTTAAATTTTTTATCTCCAAATGTTATGGAATAGTATAAAATGAATACATACTGGATATATATGATATTTAAAACATCAATACTATTCTGGATATTATGTACCTTTAACTACATGGAAAATTCTTTTCCAACAAGTTCAATTTTTACTCATGTACCGAACATCGACAAAAACGTCTGATATGAACTCACTTTATTAACTAAATATTATAACATTATAATATGTGATATTAACTGAATAATAATCTTTAAAGTAAGTCCTTAAGAAATTATAAATTGACCAAATTTTATTATTCAGGAGATTAAATAACGATCGATTGATGTTGGACACGAGGTAAGGGATCCTACCCCTCTCCTTCTTTTTAAGTACACTCTTTTATGTCATTCCTTTTAAGCTCATCTTTATTATGATTGGGATGTTATTTTATATTACTATTACTGTAATTTTTATGTTCATATGATTAGAGACCCTAATTTCTCTCATCAATCAATTTTGGAAGTTTTGAGTGGCGTCGTTAGGCTGCCGAATTTTTGTAAGACATCCAACCTCTCTCTTTCTTTTTAAGTACTCTCATTTGTGTCATTTCTTTTAAGATCCTCTTTGTTATCTTGGGGGATGTTATTTTATATTCCTCTTGATTTAAATTTTATGTTAATATGATGAGATACCCTATTTGATCTCATCAATCCATTTTTTGATATTTTAAGTGGCGCCGTTTGGCTGCCGAGTTTTCATAAGGGATTTTTCATCTCACTTTTATTCCTGTGAGATTTATGCGACATTTTCCACCATTTTCCTTTGAGTGGTGTATGTACTTCCCATTATTCTACTCTTGGTGTAATATACTTTCTTTTATGGGTATTTACATCAATGTTGTATAGTCCTTTCATGGGGTGTACGTTTCAGAAGTTACCCAATTCGGTAAGGGAACCTTTCACCCTCCTCATTTTAAAAGACTTCTTTTTTAGATCTTTTAATCTTATTATGATGGGATATGTTCTTATATATCCTTATTGCTATAAATTTTGTGTCCAAGTGATGATATACCCCTTTTTATCTCTCATCAACTCATTTTCTGAATTTTGAAGTGACGTCGTTAGGCTGTCGAATTTTACCAAGGGAACCTTTTAACCCAATTTCGATTTCTTTGGGATCAACATGTAGTTATTGAATATGTCATCCTTTGAATATGTGTGAATGAAATTTTATTGTTTTACACTTAATATCCACTTATATTGGGTGTATTTATATTTTTCACACATAATTTTGAGATTGATTTATCCTTAATTTAAGGATACCTTCTTTATAAGGGATTTCATCTCATTTTACATTTCTATTGAGACTTCATTGTTGTTATGCACCAATTCACTCTTATATGGTGTATATACTGTCATTTGTAATATTATATCATGAATCCATTTATTCTCATGATATTATAAAGTTCTGATTAAATGTTATTCCTCAATTATTGTATTCAAGTGTCTCTAATTTTGGTAAAAAAACCCTTTAACCAAAATATCGCTTTAAATGTTTTAATGATTTGTTCTTATTAATTTCCATGTTTTCAAAATGGTTTTAAGGATTTATTTATATGGATATAAATGGTTTAAAATGTTAAAAGATTCAAGGGGGTATTGGACACTTTGATTCAAAAATCACTTTATTAAATGTTTTAAATGGTTTTGAAAATGTTTTTTTAATGGATTCATTATTTCAATATATTAAATTGTTATACTGTGATTGAAATGTGGAAATGTTATGTTTCATTTATGCATGTTTTATGTGATATGTTTATGTTATGGTTCTTGGGAATTTTTATGAAAACAGGTGGTTTCGTGATAAACTAAGGGCGGGTGAGCCCGATATAGCACTCCAATGCATTGGGTAACGCAAAGGAGTTAAAAGTTAAGGTTTCTCTGAAGAGATTAAGGGAATATATTGTGATGGGTATTCCAAACATAACCAAGAGGTTTACTCCCTATGTAAGAATGTTATGTATGCCTCAAGTTACCTTTATGCATTATGATTTCTATGATTTATTCATGATTTGATGAGTTATGTTAAAATGCTTATGTTTTATGAGTAAAGTATGATTTCATACATGGACTAAGGTTTTATTTTCATACTTTTATATCCCTTACTGAGATTTTTATGCTCATCCCATGTTTTTGAAATGTTTTTCATAGGTCAAGGTAAAGGTGCATGATATGGTGATAGTGTCAAGGAAGTGTCAAGAAAGAATCCATGTTTTATTTTAAATATGTTTCTGTTGATGGGAAAAAAATGAATACTTTCTTTTATGTAACCACTTTGTTTAAATGTGGAATGTAATTCATGATTTATGATCTAATTCTCTAAAACTATAAACCTGAAAAGATCCTCAATGTGAATTATTCATTTAATTCAATATTAAGTAATGTTTAAGGTCGGGGCCTTATAAGAAGCATCAACTTGCTTCTTCTTCCCAACTCTGTAATTCTTCTTACAGTGGCCTTTCATTCCACATACAAAGAAGACAGCTTCCTGCTCATTAATTTGCCTCTGAATCTTTGGCTTCTTTGCAAGATGATGCATTGGTGTCTTTGGCCTTGACTTGGCCTTAGACCCCTTTTCCTTGCCCTTGTTTTTCTTGTTCACCATAAGGAGTGTTGAATTGCTGTTTTTCATGTCCTTAGCAGCTTGGTGAACTAAATCCAAAAGATCTGGGAGCGAATTTGTCATATCATTCATATTATAATTGACAATGAAAGTCGATAAGATTGATGGTAAAGAGGCATGAATGAGATCCATTGCTAGTTTTTGGTTCAGTTTAAACCCAAGGGCTTCAAGCCTCTCAATATACCCAATCATCTTGAGTACGTGAGGACCGGCTTGGTGCCCTTCTGCTAGCATACACTTGTAAGTGCACTTGAGATCTCATACCTTTCTTTCCTAGACCACTCCTCATATAGTTCTTGGAGATGTGAAAGCATCTTGTAGGAATCCTCTTCCTCATGCATTTTTTGCAATTGGCTGGACATGGATGACAACAAGATGCATTGTACATCAAGCGTGTCGTCTACATGCTTTCTCCATTTATATTTTTCGGTCTTTCTTTCTCCCTGAGGAGGCTCAGCAGGAATTGGGGATTCCAGCACATATAACTTCTTTTCTTGGCGTAGTACTATACGCAAGCGCCTGTACCACTCCTGGAAGTTATTTCCAATCAGGATATTTTCTTTATACAAGATCAATCGCAGTGATAAAGTACTTGTGGTATTGGTGATTTCCATTTTGAATCTACATCAGATAAACATTTAGCAGTTAGTACTTTGTCTTGATTACTTTTGGACATTTTATGATTAATAAATTATTATATCTTTTAATGTCTCCTACAATTTTAATGAACCTTAATAGCCCTCAATATTAGATTCAGAATACTCTATCGCTTGAGCATTCTAGGGGCAAGGATCCTCAAAACCTCCCTCGTAGTCTACAAGCTAGGGCTACGACACTACTTGGAGGGTTTCAAGGTAGGCACTATGTTGTCCAACCACTTGTTCTTGTGGTTCCTTGTGTATTTGAGTAAAGTCCCAGCTTTTGGAATCTGAACTTGTTCCATCAACCTCTTCCCTCTAAAGTGATATCAAGTTAGCTAAGGTTAATCCGTGACAACTCACTTTAGTTAAGTCGACCCATTTCTCACATGGAAACGCCCCGGTAGTAAGAGGAACTCTCAACTAAGGCTGATGAGCACCCAAATAGCCAGTTTTGTTTAGATGTGAGAAATGGAAGGCATTTTGGACTTAATTTATCTTTGAGGGATTTTTAATATTGATTGACGAATTTAATATTTTTCTATTTATTATGTTCAAATAGGTTTGTCTCACTCACAACTGAACATGCAATAGAAAATTATTCATCACAACTTTATGCATTTTATATTGTTTACTATCCTATGTGATCATGCAATAATCATGCAGATGCATAAAATAATAAACTGTGCGTAAAGTAAATCATGCATTATGACCGATCTTGAGAATTCTATAATGATCGATCAATAACTGATCAATCATCACCTAGGGGAATCCATACCTGAGTCGATACATGACTCGTGTCGCTGCTTGCCCCAGTTCAAAGCGCCCAACTCCTGTCTGGACTACCGCCTGAACATGGCGGGGTCTTCCTCTCGGATCATCACCATATAAATACAAATATACTCGCATGCAGGTGAGGGGTTCTGGGGTACAAAATACCAATAGTGAAATGGGAGCGCAGACCCTTATACATATTTCAATTAAAAGACGATTTGTAGACTGTCACTTATCTAATTAAATATTACAATCATCGCACACATTGAATAAATAAATAAATAAATAAATACATTTCAGACATAAACAGGTCGGTCAATAGCTCAAGATCAGTCGGGGTAAAAGCATAATAAAATTAAATTGCAATAAATTTAAATAATGTCAGGGTGTTCTAATAAATTAAATTAATTTTATTAAATTCAAATAATTTATTTTTATTGGTTCCATTTGTTTAATTTAATTTTAATTCCAAAAATTAAATTAAACCATTAATTTAATTCTAAACTTAAATTAAATTAATATTTCGGATTAAAATAATTTAAACCCCTAAATTAATTCCAATTAATTTAATTTCAAAAACTAAATTAATTAAAATTAATTAAAATTAATTTACTCCATGGTTACCTCTAGCCGGAGAGGAGTCCGGCTAGACTGTGTATCATCGCGGGATGTCGTCCTGGAACCGCGGAGTGACCGCGGCTTGACTACGGCGTGACCGCGGTGTGACTGCGACATCCAACAACTCCCACGGTGGTTGTATCTTCCGGTGTGATCCGAGGAGAGCAGAAGAAGGTCAGGAAAGAGGCCGGCCAGCCACATGGCCGGTAGCCTGCTACTCCAGCAAGATGATGAGCTGGCTGTCCAGCCCAGGAAGGCCTGGACGGCGCGGTGCGGCCCATCCAGCGAGCTCGGGGTGGCCGGCGCGAGGAGGTCTGGCAGGAGGGTAGGCCGGTGTGGGCTCGGGGTAGCCGGACAGAGCCGGTCCGGCACGGAGGAGGCCGAATCGGGTTCAGGGTAGCCAGGCGGAGCCGGTCCGGCGCGGAAGAGGTCAGTGCGGGCTCGGGCTGCCAGACGGAGGGGTCCGGTGCGGAGCAGGTGCCCAGAGCGGGCTCGGGGTCCAGCGCGAGGCAGGAGGCCATTGCGAGGCGGGATTTCGGCACGAGGCAGCTTCCGGTAGAGAGGGATCTGGTGCGGCTGGCGGCAACCGGCCTGAGGCGCTCGGCGCGGAGGAGGTCCGGTGGGGGGAGGCACTAGGGTTTTGGCCTCCCTCCTTTCAGCCATGTGAGAGAAGACCCATAAAGGGTCTTCCTCCTCCTTATTATTTTTTTTATTCTATTTGTCATTTAGACAAATATGTCCCCCCCTTTTACATAAAGGGAGAAGACCCCATTTTGGGGTCTTTTCTTCCCCTTTTTTTTAATTAAAAGCAAGAAGATCCCCATTTGGGGTCTTGGTCTTCTTCCCTTTATATGTTTTATTATTTTAAAAATATAATAAAATATTAATTATAAATTATAATTAAATATTTATTATAAAATATTTTATAATAAAATATATTTTTGATGTTAATTCTCAATTTGGGATAAACATCAAACGAATCGAAAAACACGACGTCGATCCGATTAAAATTTTTAAATGATTGTAACTTGATCATTCGAAAACGAAACGACGTGGGGTGGAATCCGAATGAACCGTTTTAACACCCTGCAATTAAATTCAATTAATTTTAATGTTTTTTACTCATAAAAACCTTGTTATCCCTCTGATACCACTGTTGGGTATCGGTACTGCGCAGTGGAAGCCGGTGGGCCAGAAATTTAAAATTTTTTGCTTCACCGGAGTGAGATAACCCTGTCGACTCTGGTTATCTTGTCCCGGCTTGGTCTGACGATCTCACAAGTTTCATAAGGAGCACAAAAATTAAACTAAACATTTACCTTGTTCAGAATTGACGTGCAGGATGCCGGCGATCACTGCTCGAAGACTCCGACGTCAAATCCCTCTAGATCATCCACACACGCCTCGCGAATCTACTCGCGAGCCGTTCTTCAATATCTGGGTGCTAGTGCGGATCTTTGACACTCACTTCAGAACAGCGATGATCACCACAAAGTAGGAAGCTTCGATCCAGGATAGATGATCTTGAAGATCCTTTTTTGCTTGAGAGATTCTCTCTCTAAATTCCAGGAGGAGAGAGATGCTTTCAATCTTGACACATGAATAGTAGTAATGGAAGAGCCTCTCTCTCACTTATATAGGGAGTGTTTAAAACACACGGTGTAGGTTCCCGACCCCCGTGTAATAGACATCCACTATATAAGCGATATAAATAATTATTTATGACAAATAAAACTATGTCATAAATAATATTTACAATTTATCACTTACTTGTAATATATAAATATATTACGTGATAAATTTGAATCATTAACTCAACTCATTCCTCCTGCTAATATTAAACGAACCTATGATATATAAATCCGGTTGACGTAATATTAATATGTGTATTTACTATATAACTTGTAAATACATGTTATAAATAAATTCAACAAATTACTCTAAACTCGAATAATTAATGAATTTATTTATTCTTTGGTGATCCATAGAACTTGGACAATGCTCGGACCCTTTGGTGGGGCCCACCAAGTTCTAAATTACTATTCCCAGAATAGGGAAGATTTTCAAGGCGCTATCGTGTGTGACCCTCTAGGACCTTATCTCAAAAGCAGTGAATAATATCACCGACCTAGAGCGGGTTCTAACAACCCATAGAGGCCCCTATAGAGATAAGTCAAAGTCAAATCAACGACTACCATCCTATGAACACGGTCGGTGTAATCTAATCTCTTTATCATCGATATCTTAATAAAGTAGAATGCATACTTAGTGTCATCATTCTTTATATGTTTTTTTTTGTTGATTTGTTCGGACGGTCTTACCTTCCACTACCATGGACATGGATTTAATGAAGGTGCAACCATCCTAATAAACCAGGCCCAAGATATCTCTTCCTAAACTCGGAAGTGACAAATCCTTTCTCGATCATTCAATCAATGTCATGCCATTAATGACGTACCCAATACAAACTACCTCACCACGACTTTTTTGCCATGTTTTTTGCCTTATATCAAATGTACGTAATTAAATGACATTCATTGATAATGATATCAAGTCAGGAGACCATTACACATGTCCGTAGACAGGAACGACCAATGACACCAGAAACATGTGGTGTTCCTATTAAGTGGGTCTGTCCTCATGATCTCAATAGCTAGAGATAATCAAGTGCGAACTGCATGAGATGAATTCTCAATGCTTATGAGCCCCCAGCACCTGATTGTCACACATCATCTGTGTCCTTTTATAATGATGTAACTGGACCATAGGACGTTACTTTAAGATTACTGTCATAGAATCTCAGGGTTCTCATTATAGCATGGGACCTGCTATAACCATTCGATGCGACAGGTAATCTAAGGACATTGCCATAAACAAAGTGGATGCAGAAGTATCTACACTATCATGGCAAGATAAACACATGTATAAAAACAAACTGAATACATGTAACAGTAATCAAAGTACAAAACAAGTTGGGTCCAGGGAACCCACTTTTAACACTTTTCCTCAATAACCATTTTCTCGTCTTTGAATTGATTATTTATGGATTTTCATATTTTAATTACCATTCCTTATTACTTTACATGGCTTACAAATTGGTGAAAGTACCCTCACATAAGCTTGAGGCATTGGTGTTACCCTTATGTTGGTGTTCTTGTATGCAAGAATGAGGGAGTTGATGTTACCCTTATGAAAGTATAACCTTAATAGGGCCTACCCTTACTGGAGATTTTGAATCCTTAGACTGGACCTTATGCAAGTTCCTATTTACCCTTTCATGATTTTTATTCCATCAAAGATACCCGTATATTGGCTTTACCACCTTAATGCAATGCATCACGGAAATAGAACTACCTCTATGTAATGCTAGTGCAACCCTTATGTAGCACTATTCAAGCCTCATCCTAGCCCTTACGTAGGTATCTTTTCACCTTTACATATCCTTTACAATGCATCACTACCCTTATACAAGTACCTCATCACCCTTATGCAACTTGTATGAAGTGATGGGGTAATTTTTTGTAGCCTCTTCTATGCCAAGGAATTCCATTATGTAAGTACTTCACTAACCTTGTGTACCTATATTTCAACCTTTACATTGGTCATTAGAACCTTTACACAACCTTAACTACATTTACATAGTTAGTTCAACACAAAAAATTCAATATTTAGTTAAAATAAAAAATTACAAGAGATTTAGAAAATAAAAATTAATAAAAATTAATAAAAAATAAAGTTATAAGTTATAAAATATTAAAATAAAAAATAAAATATTAAAATTTATAATTCAAATTTCATTTTTGAATTAATTAATTAAATTAACTAAACATTTATGCATTAGAAATCAAAAATGTAGAAATTAAATTTAAACTTAATAAAAAGTTAAAACAAATAGAGATTAATAATTAAATATAACTTTATTTAATTAATTGATTAATAAATAAATTTAAAAAAGGGAATAAAATATTAAATTCAAAAAATTAAAATATTAAACAAAAACACTTATAAATAATATTTTTAAAGAAGTATCATAATTAAATTAAAAATAAAATCATGAAACAAATAGTAGTTTAAACATAAAAAATGCTTATTTAACCATAAATATCATTAATTTAATACTTAAAAAAATGAATTACCTGTAATAATTGACTATTAAATGAAATAATTAATATAAAAATTTTAATTTATTAAACTGATATAGAAAATGTGTAATGTAATAGATCCAAAATAGTCATACACATATATAAAGTTTATATATACATGGATGTACATATTCACATGGGGATATTTGAATGTGTTCAAAGAGTGAAGTATATATATACATTTAAATGAATATATTTATAAAAATAAAGGGAATATTTAAAATTTTATTTGTATGTTAGAATTCTATTAGTAAAATAGGTTTTGACAATGGATTTTAAAATATGATGTCTAAAGTGTAATTTAAATTCTTGGTTAGAATTATTCAAATAGATTTCTGAAACCATGTTATCCTCATTGACGAAGCCCTTGTTATTATTTTATTTGTGGTCTTTGGGTATGTTTTATAAATAAACATTTTTACCTATTTATTGATTAAATGTATTTTATTATTGGTTTTTTTGATGTTTCCAAACCACATGGGATCCCCAAGTACATGGGTCGGTTCACATAATGCGACAGACTCTCTTTCCACTAGCTATGTGTGTGAAGTATATTATATATCCACTGGACAATGACATGACACTAATTTCATTCTAATAATTGAGGGTCTCCCTATATATTGAAGTATTTCTTGGATTCCACTATCTTTAAGGACCCTACGATGTTTCTCCCATGATGCCTATTTTAAATTTCTGATAGATGGTTCTTCTTTTACTGTTTCTTTAGTTTATACTCCTTATGATTCACATCCCTTATTACTTGACCTTCAGTACTTATATGATAGTGATTATAACTATATGGGTTGTGTTTGGTTAGATTCCCCTTACTTTTATTTTTTTTATTAATTATATTTATTCATATGATAATTTTTCAATGTTTTGAGACTCTCTTACTACTTCCTCTATAATTAACTAAATAATGTTTTCAATATTTTGTTCTAGAAATAGTAATTCATGCTATTTGGCTTATGAAAAAATAGTTTTAAAAAGAAAATTCTACTTTTAAATTTTTATATTTCAAACTATAATTTATTTAGTGTTTTATAAAAGAAATGAATGGACCCATTATTGAAACCCCACTAGACGTTTTCGCTAACACCCTGATTTCACAACTCGATGTCTGTAGACTAATTAGCATTTGTAGTTTTTCTTAGATCATGTTATCAATTAGGTAATATCCCCACTAAGTTTTGTTAGTGATTTTTAGGGACTCTAAGTTATTTATTTATTTGGATTTATTTTGTTTCCTTGTTACACCGACCAAGTAGGCATTTACTGTTTCAAATTATGGTTATTAGTGGATAAAAATTATATATAAGGAGATAGGGGATACTAGTGGTGTTTATTTTTGTATATGGATATGGGGATGAGTGTGGTAATTTCATTTACTTTAAATTTTTATAATTTTTTATATTTTCTGAAATATTTTTCATACCTTATTTTTGAGTGGACAGCTGAGTTACAGATAGGTCATGTAAGATTTTATGGTGAGAGTCTTATTATGATTTAACACTGATTTAATAGGTAAATCATCGTTAGTTATTTAATTGAATTACAATAACTCTTTTCATCATCCTAGGGGGATCAGTGGCTCCCATAGGGTATGTCATGGGTGGGTTCATTGATCCGATTGATGAACAGCTTGAGTTAGTCTGTGACAAAATAATACTATATCCTAATCTCTTAAGAAGTACAAGGTTATTGAAACATCCTTATAATTTTGGATATTTAGTAGCTAGAGATAGAAATTTTAGAGATAGGTAGGTAGGTCTAGGGTGGATTTCTAATCACCATCGATTGTAAAAAAACTTTATTTTCCACAAGAAATAAATATTTTTGTTTCAATTTTTTAGCTTTATTTTTTGTTCTTATTGATGAATTTTAATTGAAATTGTTGAGTTTTTTTCATGATTACTCATGTTTGGTGATGAAATTAGAATGGAAACATAGTTACACATTGATCCCACTCTTCTTAACAACCCATTTGGAACCCACGTGCATGGTTCCAAGAAGATTTCAATGGGGGATGCATAAATATGCCACGACCCATAAAACTTTTTTTTCTAACCATAAATGACTAAAAACCCCTTAAGAATTTCAATAATTATATTTTTTTTATTTTGAATTGTTTTGAGTAATATTTTGATATGATTTGGTTTTTTTCGATGAGGTCCTAAAAATGGACTCTAGTTTTAACAGGTGAAAATGATTTTTGAAATGAATAATTGGTATTGTATTTGAACTTAATTGAAATGGATTTTTTATTAATATTCATGAAGTGTTTAAAAAAAGAACATGTAAGGACTTAAAGAAATTTCAATTTGTCACGACCCGACCTCGGGGCCCGTGCCGTGACTACCCCAAGCCCGCCTTCCATAGGCCAGGGGCTGGCGACTAGCACCAAGGCGTAAAATCCCGGTAAACAGGGAAGGCATTGCCTTTATAAGTAACAACCACCACAGAGTCAGCAAGCGGAAAGTAAAGTGCAGAAAAGTAAAGGGGGCCGGAATACAAGCCCAACTGAAAGTACAACTGAAAAAGTAAAGAACAGCAACTGAAAAAAAGACGGCGGCCTCGTGTCGTCCACTGGCAATCCCACCTGAAGGGTGGGTACAGATAGCCTCCAGGCTCCTCGAGTCCCACGTCCGCTCCGAGCACGTCCCGCCCAGTGGTCCACCTCCAGGTACCGTCCTGCTCCATGCCCCAACCGTGATCAGCGCTGTCCGTCGTCTGCAACCAACACAACAAGGTGCGGGCATAGCCCGTGCAGGGGTGAGTACAAGCTACTCAGTAAGGACCCCGAGACCCCCGAAGGTCTCCCGAAATCCACAAATGATATAGCACAAAAGAAAGATGCAATCACGAAGTAACATCTGACTCGACTTAGGTATATGCCCATACATATACCTAAGTCCCCAATTCTAGCTCTGCTCACGAGCTCAAGAACAACTCAATCCACAAAGGAAAGCAAGACTCAAATCCACAAGGAGAGTAAATAGTAAATCCACATAGGATAGTTCAACACAATCCACAAAGGAGAGTAACATAAGATTCAGCTCAACCAGGTATACTTTTTCAGATGACGTCAAAGATGATCACTGATCCATCTAAGTCGTCGGACCCACGAAGGATCGATAGGTACTAACCCCCGCAAAAGACCCACACAGGATCGGGCTCACACAGAACCTGTAGGCAGTGGCTCACACAGAACCGGTAGGCAGTGGCTCACACAGAACCGGTAGTAAGGACCCACACAGGATCGGGCACTGATCCACGTAGGATCGCTGAGTGCAGTAGTCGACGCAGTCCACTGGGGATCTCTGCACAGTCGTCGCCGCAGTCCACGAAGGATCTCTGCTCTGTCGTCGTCGCAGTCCACGGAGGATCTCTGCTTTGCCGTCGTCGTAGTCCACGGAGGATCTCTGCTCTGTCGTCGTCGCAGTCCACGGAGGATCTCTGCTCTGTCGTCGAAGTCACAGCCAGCGCTAGGGTTCCCGCACATAGCGAGCTCGTTTAGGAGGGTCCGCTCCACGAGCCGAGAGGTTGATACATCAAATGACACGTAGTCCGAATTTGATGTATCCAAAAGTTCCGTATCGACAACAGGATCTCAACGCAACAGACGGCGCGTCAATCGGACGCCCGGTCTGAGAGTTATTGGCATTTTCGTCCCAGGGGCCCGGTTGGTTTCAGGGCAAAACCAACCCGACCATACTCCGCCTGTATCTGATCCTCGGGCGGAGTATGCCAAAAGTTCCGTCTCACTTAGAGGAAACTACCACAGCTGACGGTACGTCGATCGGACGTCCGTAGCTCAAGTTATGAGCGTTTCCGCTCCGAGGGCCCGGTTGGTTTCGTGTACGAACCAACCCGGCCGAACCCAAAGTCTTCCGAAACCTTGAGTATAATATACCTAAACGACCGTATCGATCCAAGGATCGCGTAGCCGCTGACGGTTCGTCAATCGGAGGTCCCAGGCCCAAGATATGGGCGAAAGACCGAAGAGGGCCCGAAACAGGGGTTCTGGGCCCGGGGCGACCCGGCCCGAACCCCCCCCCCCCCCCCCCCTGGGTCGGCCGAACCGGGTCGGCCCGACCCGGCCCGACCCGGCTGGCTCGGCTTCGGCCGAGAGGCCGAAGAATCTGCCGCGGGTTTGACACGCGGCTTTGAGGGAAACGCGGCCCCGCGGGGGGCCGCCTGTCACGCGGACGCGGCCGGGCCGCCGCGTCCCTCCCCGGTTCCGCGCGGCCGCGGAATTGGCCGCCGCCGCCGCGGCTTCAGCCGCGGCGGAACTCCTCCACGGCGGCGCGCCGGGCGCCGCCGCCTTCCGCGGGCCGCCGGAGTTGCTCTGGTGGCCCGTTTTGCCTCCCGTCTGCGCCGTTGCTCCTCCCGGGGGCCGATCTTCACTGCGGGATCAACGGATCGCCCTTTTCGCACGGTTCGTCGTCGTCCGCCAAATCCGCACAAAAAAAGGGAAGATCGGCGGAGGGTTGCCGGGTCTTGTTCGTTAGATCCGCACCCTCCGCGTTAGTCATAAACTCAACGGGAGGAATAGAAACAATCAATCAACAATTTTAAATAAATTTAAAATTGTTCCATGATCGGTTCTTTATTTTAAAAGAAATAAAATCACGGGAAAGGAAAATATTTCAAATCAACCCTTACCTTGTCGTCGTCGTCGGACGAGAGGTCGTCGCGGAATCGCTCGTCGCGGAAGAAGGAGATCTTCGCGTCGTCGCGGTATCCGGCGTCGCGTCGCCAATCTCCGGATCAAGAACAAACGGATTTAATTAATTAAATCCGTTGTTATTGAAATTAAAAAGGGATAATTCAAACGATTCGTTTCTCACCTTAGTTGCCGAACGAGGATCGGCTGCGGAAGGAGAGGCATCGACGAAGAACGTCGCGGGTAAAGCTCGTCGACGTCACAGATCTCGGTGTGCGTCGTCGAATTCCGGTCGCCGGCGTTCTTCGCGTTCTTCGCGTTCTTCGCGTTCTTCGCGTTCTTCGCGCGGAGATGAAGAAACAAAGATCCTCTCAAATCCTTTCAAAGGATTTTTAGGTTGGTCTTATTTTATAAACATGCCAACAAACGCAAAAGCGTAAGTAACGACCCATCAGTTCGTTGAATTAATTCAACGAGCGAAACAGCTCATTTAATTCACGAAAGAAACAGCCCATTTAATTCACGAAATAAACCGCCCAATTAAATGGTCTGTTAAGAATTAAAGAAAACGCGTCGGTTGACTTTTCAGTTACTTTGACGGGTTTTCGCGGGTGCGTTACTTAGCGAAAGAAACGGCGGGGCTCGTGCGGGCCCCACCGCACAAATATCCTACCAAGGGGTAGGATATTTCTGGATAGCATCCTATCCAGTTCAACTCAGCTCAAGCCGCCTTTAAGTGACTTCCAAGCAGCTTAAGTGAAATAAAATAAAGTTGTCGCACAAACTTTATTTTATTTCTGACTTAAAGCCCCAAAATTTAAAAACCACATCTGAGCAAACGCAACTCCGGAAGAGGCGTTTCTAAGCAAATACCGGCGCTGCGATTTCCTCGGTGCCCTCATAATTAGATTCCGGGCACCGGTTCAAAAGATAGAAAAACCCACTCGTCCGTTAACTGAATGTACCCGAGCCAAACTTCGGAAATTGATTCCGGGCACACCGGGCCTCGGAATCAGGTGCCGTCTGAAGCTGCGCTCTTGAAAAATTCCAAAGAAAATTAAGAAAAAAATTTCCTTGAAATTTGCGGGTCTTTACACAAATAGTAAAAAAATTAGAAATTGAAGTGTAGGGTTTCAAAATGGTTTTCTGGTTAAATGTTGACATTTTAAAAAAAATATAATTTACAATGGTTTGGGGAAGAGACCCTTTTTCTTTGCTTTAGTTTGAAATTTCTATAGGGTGTAATTTTGGTTTATTATATTTTTTTATTTTAAAATGTAAAATGTTTATTTTAAGAAAACAAAAAGGATTTTTTTGTGAAATTATGTGGTTTTAAATTTGGGGTTATGTTTTTTATAAAGGTATTTTTTCCAATTTTTTATCATGATGAGTTGGGTATTTATTTATATTCATGTTTTATAATATTTCAAGTATACCCCATAAGAGTACTATTGAAAGGTGGGTATTTGGTTTCTAGGATTAATTATATTATTGGTTGGGTGTGTTTTTATTTTATGAATTAGTAATGGTTGTCTGTGCTGATGGTTTTATTATGTCGAGTTAATATAGTTTGAATTTTTATGAAATTCTGAATTGACATTTTTTTGGGTATCCCTTCAATTATTTATTGGGGAGTGATAATTGGTTTTATAATTGTTTTCTTTATGATCCGCATTCCTTTATTATTATCACACTATTTGGTTTTTATTGGGTTCTTAGGTGTAGAGTTTTTAGTGATTGGAATGGTCAATATTTTTTATTTGTTCTGTAGGGTTTACTGAGAAGAGGTGTTCTGAGAGAGGTGTCTCAGGTCATCCTCCCTTGACCCAAGGTGAGAGGAGATTTTAAACTTATTAAGGCATGTTTTTATTTGGGTGACTTATTTTTATATCATTTTTTCCTAATGGGTTTGTCCTAATTTTATTTATTTGATATAGTTGATCTCCCAAGTGTTGGGTGATTTCTCATTTTGATTTTCAAATGTTATAAAAGTAAAATAGAATCATTCCATTTTTTTCTCCCTCTTGTTATTTTAAAAACTGATATATTATTGATCTATTTTTTCCTTTGGATGGTTTATCCCTTGTGACATTCCAAAAAATGGGTAATTATTCCTTTGAAACTATAAATGGTTCTTTTGTTAAATTGTAATGCTTGAGTCTTTTTTATTGTGAATTTGGGCTACATTAGTGAAAATTCTTATAGAATATCTTTCTGTTTCATCCACTATTCCAATAGAACCTTTAAATGGTGGGGAGAAAATTTTGGGTCGATATACCTTATCCTTTTTAATCAAAGTGGTTTGGTGTGACTGTGATTTAGAGATAGATTAGTGTGTAGTGGTCTGAATTCTATTTTCAATATAGTTTATATATTCGGATATAGATGAATCATTCTTTCTAGTTTAAGTCTCTTGTCTTATATTAATTTAATTTAGTGTATTTATAGGGTAATAAAGTATTTTCTTGGGGAGAATTGTCATACCTCGATCCTAATATTCCCAAATATTTTATTTATTTATTTATTTCTTCGTTACCATTTTTTTCAGGATCTGGTCTTTTTATTTTTGGGATATTTTTTGATATTTTTTCTCTATATTTCACATAGTTAGTGATAATTATGAGGTATCTACATAGGTGAGACTATAATTTTATAGAATCATTTTTCAAAGTTTTAATATAGTTTTCCTAATTGTGTGTACCCTTATGTACCTATTGGTCATAACATAGTTGGTAAATGGTTTGTTAAACCATGTGAAATCCATGTGATTCACCCTGTAATTAAAAAAATGGAATTCCAAATATGACCCCTTAGGTTTTAATACCTAAAATCACTCCCACTATCCTAAAATCTTCACATGATGCACTCTATTTCCTAGTGAGACCCCAACATTCACCCCTCCTCCTTTATCTAAATCTTGGAAATTTATTCTCTGAATCTAAGTGGTTCTAGTCTGGTTAATTTTTCTTTCTCTTTCCTCCCTTATTTATGCCATTTTTCTTTCTCCTCTTATTTCTCACACCCCAACCTGGTCCCTAGGTGGGTTCGTGCCCTAATCTGTTATGTATTTGTCTTCTTAGTGCCTTATAATCACATTTTGGACTCATTATTCTCCATATTTGAGGATTTTCTTCATTTGAACTTGGATCTAGGTTGTTGTTTCCATGATTCTTCTTTTTCTTGATATTCCTTAGGTTCTTCGGTATTGTGAAATAATTTTTTTCACATTTGGATTACTATTTGGGTTTTATGAATTTAAATATATTTATTTATAAATTATTTTTGGTAAATGTAGTTTATTTCTAAATCGGTTCTTAGGGATTTTCCACTATTGTATGTCTGTACCATGATAATTATATATTTGACTGATGAAATATTGATAGTAATTTTTATACTGAGTTTGAGTGTTTTAGTACTATTTTAGATTATTTATCATGTTTTATGTTTTGGAATATGACTTTAACAGGTTAAACTAGGTGGTCATACACATATATATAGGTATATTTATATATACATGGAGGTACACATTCACAAAGAGATATGTGAATGTGTTCATAGAGTGACATGTATATATCTACATGAAAATGTATAGTTTGTAACAATAAATGGAATATTAAAATTTTAAATTGGATTATGGAATCTCATTTTTTAAATAAGTTTCCAAAGGGGATTTCAAATTCCAATTTTTAAAGTGTAATTTAATTTCCAAGATTCCAGTCCTCAAGTTTTTTTTCTAAAACTATGTTATTCCTCATGAGGAATATCTAGTGATTTTTATATATATGGGGTTGTCATATTTTTTGTAAAGAAATTTTTTTCCTATTTCTTGATGAAATATATTCTACTGTTGATTTTTTGGATGTTTTAAAAAGTCATGGGAACCATAGCTACTTTGGTAGGTTAACATCAATGGGACAGGATCCCCTTCCATTAGATATTATTGTAAAGTATGTTATATATCCACGATCCAATTATATATTACTAGTTTTATTCCACTAGTTTATAGTTTCCCTAATTAGGGAGATTTCTTTAGGTTTCCCCTAGCCTTAGTGACCTTAGGGTGTTTCTCCCATGAATCCTATTTTAAATTATTGATGGTTGGTTATTCTTTTAATCTTTCTTTATTTTATACTACTTATGATTCATATCACTTATTACTTGACCCTTTTAGAACTTATATGAATTTTCTTATAACTTCTTGGGTTGTGTCTCACTAGTTTCACTTATTTTACTTTTTCTGATTCATGATATTTAAAAATATGATGATTTATTTGGGTTTTTTTAGTCTCTTTCACCACTTCCACTATAATTAACAAAAATGTTTTAAAAATAGTTTTCGAAGAATATGTTTTTAAAATATTTACTTTATGAAAATGTACATTTAAAATAATGAGATATTTTTACATTAATGTATTTCAAATAAGAATTTCTTGAATGTCATGTAAAAGAGACTTTATAGACCCATTGGTGAAACCATACATATATTTTCAACTCACACCCTACTTTCTCCACTCAGTGTATATAGACCAAGTGTCCTTTTTAGCTTCTAATTTAGTTCTTGTTTTCCCATGGGGTAGGTCTAGTATAAAATCTAGTTAGTGTCCAGTGGGGATTTAAGGTTATTTATTTATTTCTATTTATTTATTTTATTTTATGCACCAAACATGTTTTCCATTACTACTTTTAGTTATAGTTATTATTGGATGTTCATTATATTATTGGAGACTGGGAAACTGGTGGTAGATATTTTTATATAGGGGGTTAGGGGTTAGTGGAGGGATTTCATTTAATTTAAATTTTTATAATTTTTAATATATACCTATTTTATTCATATCTAGTTTTTGCATGGGTGTCTGATTTATGGGTGGGTCATGTAGGATTTTTTGGTAAAAGTATTATTTTAATTTGAGTATGCTTTGAGTGAAAAATCACCCCCATCAATTTCATTTTATTCCAATGATTTTTGTCATCATCTAGGGGGTTAAGGACACCCCTTAGGTATGTCACAGTCTAAATAAAATTTCCAATTCATAGATGTATCGGGATGGTCAGTGACATCAACATTATGAATAGTAGATGTGTGCTTATATTTGATGAAAATAATTTCTGAGGTTGGAAAATTGAAAGATTCCATTTTTATTATCTCAAGGTATTAAAGTTCTTGATACGACCACAATGAGATTTATAAAAATTCATAAAGTGGATAAGATAAAAATTACTGATAAAATGAACCTTTAGGCTAATATAAAGTCTTGGAATTTTATTTTTATGTTACTTTATAAAATGGTGTTCAACAATGTGATGAGATTGAAAACTACTAACAACATTTCAAATAATCTATAGTGAAATTAAAACTGAAATGGAAAAGTGAAAGAATCCAAGAAACAAATTCAAATAAGAATATATGAATATATGAATATAGTTTAGAATGAATCCATTAATGATTACTTCACTATAGTGAATGAGATTTTGTGAAACATTAGAGGTTTTAGTGAAAAGATGGATCACTCTATTATTGTAAATAAATTCATCAGAAATTTTTCTTAGACAATTTAAATCAAAAAATTATGCCCTTTAATAAAGGGAGTATCTCTAATGGGATGAGTTACATAACATACTCATCACTTATAAAAATATAAATACATGTTCTATTAATAATAAATTTAAAGGTGAGATGGATTCTTAAACCATAATAAAGATAAAGCTAAAATAATAAGAAACTAAACATTCTGGTGAGTATAATGTTGATGAAAATTTGGATAATATAAGTAATATAATCATATTTCTTATCTCCATAAATTTTGTAAAAGTTAAGGGAAAAATCAATGGGAAACTTATATTAAAAAGTATTTAAATGTGGAAGCATTGGACACTTTTTGGTAATATTTACAAGGAAGAAAAACTATGATATTGATATCGATGAATAAGAATAAAAAACTCAAGTGAATAAAAATGTAAAGGGACTATAAATCAGTGTAAAATACAAGTGATGGAAAGAAGATATTTTCAAGAAGCAATAGGAGAAATATAATGAAAAAATAAGAATAAGAATACTCATCTTTGAGCATCCCATCTAAAGATGAATCACCAAAAATGATTACCATCTTTTTGTCTTATGTAGAAGAATAAAAAACCTCCCCATAAAGATATGATAAAGGTGTTGAAGAGGATTACATGGATCATATTAATAGATCTTAATTAGATTCTTTTTTGATAAAAATAACATGTTAATGAAGAAAGTTAAAACCTTGAAGAAATGTTATGGGAAGAAATTTGATTCAAATGAATAGTCTTTCAAAAAAGATATTAAACTCATTAAAGAGCTCAAAAAATTCAAGATGAAGGCATCTATATATGAATAGATTAAGAAGTGAATTAAATGAAATATTATGTTGAAAGAAGAATGAATGTGAAAGATGAAATCAAAACTAATTTCAATTGAATAGAAGTTTAATAGGGTAAAATAATATATCAAAAAATCTATTGAAGTTAAGGATCAATAATCTACAATAATAGATATTTCAAGTGTATCAATTCAATTTAAATTTTCACTTGAAACTACTCAAAAGTTTGCATCGGTTTTTACTAATAGTAAAAGTACTATTTTAATATATTTAGAAGTATTGAGAAGAAAATATTATGATAAACTATTTTTTATATATAGTGAATGGATAATAATGTAATAAAAATTAGTCTCCAAAAATAATTAGAAGAATCTGGATAGATCTGGATGGAAAAGTAAAAACTATAGAATGCAATTTTCTAGAGAGCATAATGGATTTAATAGAAGATTTATATTCTTTGTATATTATTGGTGTTGGATTATTTTTTTCCACAAGTATTATATATACCGGTATAACATTTCCTTACCTAGGAGAAGGCATGGATCAAGGGGCAGCTCTGAATTGGAAAATAATGAGTCTATGAAGAAGAAGGTTTTGAAAAAAAATCTCTATAATTTTTCTTACTAAAAAACAAGTTTGAATATTTTAAATAAGTATATTAAAAATTTGAGAGAGTAGGGAGTTATATATAGAATTGCATGGAAAATATACCTAGAAATTATGCTATAAATGATAGGTGATATAAATTAAAAAGAAAATTCAATAAGAAAAAAATTAAAAATAAAGTGGGACTGAATGAAAATAAGGGAGGAAAAAATGTATCCTTGATGGTGGGATTTATTCAAACATTAATGGAGACACCGAAATCTTGAAATATATATAATATCTTTAAGGATTAGTAGTTACATTTGATAATGATATCTTGTAAAAAATAATAGGTGTTGGATCTGGTAAGATTGATTCAAGAGGGCTCAAATTAAAAATTTTATTATTTGTAGGACTAAAAGAAAATATAGTTAGTGTTAACAAAATATGTGTTGAAATAAGTGAGGATATTTTCCAAAAATAATTCATTTAATATATAATCCAAAAATATGGAGTATTTTTCATAATATTATAAATAATAAATGGTAAATTATTTTAAATTAGTGACTTGTCCAATTATTTATATAAGAGTTCCAATGATGATAATGACTTGTGGCATTAAATACTAAACTATATTGGCAAGAAAAACATGAGAAATATTTCTAAACATGATTTGGTAAGGGAACTTTCTAGGATAAAATAAGATAAAAATTATTTTTTGATACATTCCTAAAATGGAAAATGACTCAAGGGACATTCAAGAAATAAGTTATTCAATTAAATAGATCATTAGGACTTTTATATTTTGATGTGTGTGGTATTATGAGGAAAAATTCAGCAAAAGGTGATCTATACTTCATTAAATTAATTGGTCACTACACTTGTATGAATAATGTTATCTTTTTGAAGTATAAATCATAGGATCCTATGATGCTTAAAATTTTAAGAAGATAAGTTTAGAGTGATCTTGGTTTCTATATAAATAAGGTGAGGTATGGTGATATAAATGAGTAAAAATACAATGCTTTTGAGAGATAATTAGAAAAACATTGAACAAATCGTCAATATAGAACACCAAACATCCCTAAAAAATGATGGGGCATAGAAAAAGGATTGAAGCATTTTGGATAGGGAAGAACCATGTTATTCAAAAACAATTTTTCATACATATTTTCTAGATAAGTTGTGTGAATTTATGTAAATATTTAGAATACATTTTTAGTTATGCCTGAGACACACAAGAATCCATATAATATGTGGTACCTAAAAAATTTAAGTATCAAATATTTCAAGGTTTATATAATACCTTGTTACATGAATATAAGGAACAAAAATATATATGAAAGTTTTATTAAAGATATGAAGTAATGACTTTTTTGGTTATCCTTCCAATGGAAGTGTCTAAAATTCAAGATAAAACAAAAACAAAAGTTATTATAATACACATATGTAAAAAAAATTGAAAATAAATACAACATAGATGAGGTTACTGAGGATGAAGTTTAATGTGATGAATATGGAAAGATGCATATTCCAAAAAACTAGATTGTAAAATAGGTTGAAAATGAGTAGGTTTTTAGGGATATTAAGTTATATGTGACTAATGATGTAGAATCATCAAGGTACCAAAGGCAGAGGCATAAAAGGCTAAAATAATCATGTTGATTCTGAGAATATTATAGTTTAATAAGATACACCTATATAAACCTGAATAAGGTTAATGATAGAAAACCAAACTAATATTATTTCACAAGTAAAACCTCAAACTATTTTTGAGGTAGTTTATAATTAAGAATATATTTCTTCTATGAATGACTAACATGATCAAATTGTAAATAACTCCACATGGGAGATGGTAACAATACCAAAGAAAAAAACATCACTATCACAAACTGGATTTTCATAAATAAGTTGACTGAGAAATGTGAACTCAAAAGGGATAAATAAAGGGTGATTCACAAGGACTATTCATAGATAGAAATAGTTTAATTTGATAAAACCTTTTCACTAGTGGAAAAATTGAGACCATTAGGACATTCTTGATAGTTTTAGCTCATAAAAACTATATAATTTATCGAATGGATATAAAAATTTCCTTCCTAAGTAGTTATCCTTAATAAAAGGTACATTGAAAAATCTAAGGGTTTTATTCTTGATAATAAGGAATCATCACTTGAAGCCTTAATAAATATGTATATGGATTTAAAAAGGCCCCTAGATATTGGTAGACCAAACTAGATGGACGCTTTATAATCATGTATTTTTCAAAAGGAAAAGTTGATAACAATATCTATGTGAAGGATCTACCCATAGGTACACTCATTATTATAGTATATATGGATTGCACAATTTTTACTAGTGACAAAGACAATATTTATGAGGAGTTTTTTGATTACATGTGTAGACATTATAATATTTCTATGTTAGTTGGGATTTCATACTTTCTGGAATTAAAAATCATTCTAGGGTAGATCAAATTTTTTCACCCAAAGAAATATTCTCTAGGTTATTATTGAAGAGGTTTGGAATGGATGAATGCAAGGGTATTTCTACAACTATATACTTTTTCACTAATTTGATCAAATTTGAGGCTAGAACTAGTAGAATCAAAGGGATTACAGGAAAATAAATGTCAACCTTATCTATCAAACAGATTTTATACATGGCTTTTTTTTGTTACATTGTGTGCTCGATTTCAAAGTGATCCCAAGGAATCTCACATTATGGGATCCAAGATAATTCAAAATTAAATCATAAATATATTGAGTTAAGGCCTACTATACTGATCCAATTTAGACTTAACCTTATAAGTTTTTATAAATTTTAATTGTGATGGTGACTGTGAAGATAGGAATTCCACTTTAGGTGGAACAATATTTCTTAGTGAGAGTTGTATGGAATGGAATAGAAAGAAGACATGTTCAATGTCATTGAGAATAGTGTAATTTTAGTACATAGTATCTACACATGCTTGTACTCAAATTATATGGATACGGGTTCAATTAGGTTACTTTAGAGTTAACTTTGATAAGCTAAGATTAATTTTATGTGATAATATAAGTGTTATATATCTCTCTATAAATCTGGTTCAGAATTCTAGATCAAATCATATTAATATTATATATCATTTCATCAAAGAGAAGGTGGTAGAATGTGATTTTAAATTTTAGTTTTTTTATCCCAAAGAACAAGTTATATTTTTTTTTCTAAATCATTGTTGAAAGGTAGGTTCAATAATTTAATTCTGAAAATTTATGATCATCCTTACCCTCTCACTTAAAAATATGTGGAAGAAATAACCCTACGAGGATTTAGATTAATTTATTAAAGGGAGAGATAAATGAATCATAACTCTTTTATTATTATTTTTCAAAGAATAATGATATTTAAAATTTGGAGTGTTCACTTTTTGGATATCTGTTGTTGTGGTTATTTCAAAGTGGGGGTTTGAGATTGATTAAAGAATAAAGTCATTTAAATCACTTGGATAAAAGTTTATTATCCCTAAGGGATGAAATTATCTCAAAAACACGTCATTATACCATGGAATGGTTTCAAGTTACATCACACTTAATATAGTCTATGATTTAATGATTCTTGAGTGAGTTTAGTGAGATCAATGATAGAATCGAGCTGGTTGAGAAAGAGTTGTGAAATGGTTGCCAAAAAATCCAAAGTGGGGATTGAAGTTCCCCTTGGAAAGGATGAATGTTGTATTTTTTTCAACACAACTTTAACGATTCATTAGAAGTTGAATTTATAGAGTTTGAAGTGCTTGGATTTGTTTATAGTGTTCTTGAGAAGGTTTGATAATGGATAATTTTAATTTGTAATGGTTTTGTGCTTATTTCATGAATTCAAGTGTTCTTGAGTTCAAGAAAAAAATGTAAAAGTAATTTATGCATAAGAATGATTCCAATGGCAATGTAAACATAATTCTCTATCTCATGCAACCATTTTCCATCTTTTATAATGGTCATGTTGAATCTATGTAAATATCATTCTTAAATGTGTAAGCAAGAGTTTTTTTATATAGGTATGAACACTATAAGCTTCATCTGTGGGTCTACATAAGCATCATTGGATATATGTAAACATCATTTGTGATATGTAACCATCATTATAGATATATAACCATCAACACTTAGAAATATATTTAGAGTTATTTCTAGATGAAATTTTCAATTTTATAATTTATTTCTAAAGAAAATTTTAAACTATATGATGCAAGAGTTTTTCTATAAATATAAAAAAAATCATATTTTAAATGCGATTAAAGAAACAAAAATAATATTTTATCCCTGTATCATGATTATAAAATTTTTAAACTAATACAACCAAATTGGGGATATCTTAATAAATTAAATTTATATTTATTCTATTTTCAAGAATAATACAGAAGTATAATTGTGATGGTAATTTGTTAATCATAATATCCTAAAATCACATGAAAACATTATAGTGATAAAAGTTTAGCATTTATAATATCTTAGGGATTTTATTATACTGAGTTTTGAGGTGAAGTTGTACCATAATAATTCCCATTAAATCAAAATTAGGCAGATCAAATGAAAATTATAGAATCCAATATTCTGATCCATGCTACGAGTAGATATAAAAAATTAATTTTGTTGAGTTTGAATTACTAGACATAAAATATAGAAATTATCGAGTGGTTTGGAAATTAGTTGAAGAACAAGAGGTTAATTTTTAAAATTATTTAATAAATTTAATTTTGGGAGACTGATCCACGAGAAGATCTTGGTGAATAATGTATGAAAAGATACGAGTACTGAAATTGGTTATTTAATGACTGTGATTTTTGGAAGTTGTCTTGAGACATCTTTTGTTATACCATTTTTAGTATGTAAAATTGATAAGAGATGTTCTGAGCTAGATATACAAGAAAAGTTATTTATCGAAGAAAAGGATTTTTGCTACTATAAAAATTAATGCTATTGAATATTTGATAGGGAGATGAAATAAAATATTATCGGTGTGGCAGCTGAATTTCCCTTATCAATTGTGTCCTGACATCTATCCCCATCCACATTATATCAGTGATCAAGGTGTCAAAGGCTGTTTTAAATGATATTTAGAAACATTTAAGCATATTTATCAGGGATGAATAGGGTGAGGGGAGGTTTCATTGGGATTCTTAGAAGAAACATTCTAGAATGGTAGAAAGTAGGGGTTTTAGTTTGAGGAATGTGGGGAAGGTGATGTATTGACATCAAGGAAAATCATCTTGGGAGGTTATTAAGGTATATTCCCTTTAGAGAAAATTCATCAAAGGAAAATATGGAAGTTATCTAAGAATGATCATAGGGCAGTCTTCCCCTTTATGGGATTCATTAAAGGGCCTCATTTTGGTGATTCAACACCACTCTCGGTGGATTTTGGACATGGAGATATCAGCTTCTGGGACAACAATTAGGTAGATGGGGTTTTGGGATATCCATGATGTCTCACGCTTGATCTGAATTTCAAGAAATTCATCTCCTAACCCTCCTTTATTCAAGTGATCCTTTACCCCATTAAGACAAATGTCTTCGATGGTATTAAGATGAAGGAGACCCCAGATGTATGTATATTCAGGGCCACTGCTTCGGGTATCTTCACTACCATGGTCTAAAAAAAGTTGATGCACTTGCATTAAGAACCATGATTTACCTACTGATTTGGTAGTTAGATAAAAAGGTATTCACTTAGCCTCCATATGTTTCTATTTTAAGAATAATAATGAAGAAACCACGATCCACCACTTTTTTCAAAGAGAGTGGGGAGAAATTTTTTGAATAATTCTAGGTGAATTAATTGACTTTAACTCAGTTTTGGAGTCTATATAGGAGTTCCTACATCAATGTTTTAAAGGTACTAATAGTAATAAACATGAGGTGTGGTGGGATGCTAGTGTATGTGGGATGAAAGAAACAATTCCTAGCATAATGGTCCCACCTCAGATTTGGATTTGGTGGTGAGGAACAGATGCCTTTTTGTGGACCTTTCAAGTCATATAAACCAATGGGAGGAAGTTCCATCTCTTAGGAATTTTATTTCTAGAAGGAAATCCTCATATTTTCCTAGAACCAATCCAATGGGAAATTGGGTGAGATTAACTCCTTGATCCCTTGGTTTTATAAGGAATATTGGTGGCTCTTACAGCCAATGGTGCATGCGGGGAGGAGGTGTAGTTCATGAATCCACATGTTTCGTATTACTCAACTTTAGCACATTCTATGGGGTAGGTGACTCGCTAAGGATGGAAGTGGAGTTCATGATTAATGGTCTTGAAATTTTCTACTCTAAACAAATCTTCTTGTATGCAGTGAAGATGGAATCAAATACTATTTAGATATCCCTTAAATGTATTTCTTCCAGTCCTTGAGAAATCACATACTTGATTTATAAATGTAACACCTTCCTCCTCTGTAGTACATAGATTTTACATACATGGAATGTAGGAAATTGTGTTGCTGACTTTCTGGCTTCAAAGGCCTCCCAAGAGTTCTCTCTTATGGATTTTTCAAGCATTGGTTCTCTTACCTTGTGAGGTTTAGCTATTTCTATTAGAGATGCACTAGGTCCCAATTTTTATAGGCCCCCTTGATTTTATTATACTCATTTCCCATTCCCTTATTATAAAATATAATAAAAAAATCAAGAGAATAAGAACAATAAGTTCCTAAAAGGGTTATACATGCTCTAAGTTGAGAATTTTGGGATCTTTAGTGTTTATTTACTAGGAATAATTTTAAGTGGTTATTTTGGAAGAATTTGAGATGTGTTTCCAAAATATTATCTTGTTGGTTTGAAGGAGAGGATATCATAACTATTGATGAAGAAACCTATACTCTAAATAAGATTTCTCCCATTTGATAGTTTTTTATTTCATTGTAACTATCAGGAGAGAGTAGAATTTGAAAGAGGTGGTGTAAGTGGTGAAAAGGATGGCATTCAGATAATGACTAACCCAACCACTTATATTTATAACAAAATATCAGAGGAAAATTATTTACAATGGAGAAGAACCTTCTATAGTAAGTAGTAGGCTTTCACATTGTGGATAAACCTTGTAAAACTTATTATGTTCCTTATTCTTCCTTACTTTCATATCATTCACATGAGGTAGTGTTTAATATACTTGATAAGTTCATATCCTTACTAATAAAAGGCTTTTATTTCAAAAAAAATTGAAAAAGAGAGTTATATTGATTCACTCCTCCCCTCATAATGTAGTCATTTAGTACCTTGGTAACTTCACACAACATTATTTTGAGGGTCTATAAGAGTAACTTTGGGTTTTATAATTATGTATAAGATCTTTTATAAGGTCACATATGATTAAATAGGTTTCTAAAAAATTAATATTGATTATAAGGATATTAATTTTTATTTAAGAAATAAATATCATTATTTTATGTGATTAAAGTCATAAATTAAATTGAATTTTTTTTGTCATATTAAAAATAATGTTGTACTGTGAGAATAATCTTTGAACCATAATTGTTTAATTGGATGTGAGCATGCATACATGGAAAAGAACATACAAGATTTTTGGTAGATCAAATTAAATGGAAGCTAACATATTTTGAAATTAAATGATAAGATCTAGAATATTTTAGAAAACAATATTGATATTTATGGATAATAAAATGTAAATATTTTGAATCCATTTATGAAAATTGAATACTATAATATTTCAAGATTATTTCTTGACCATTTTAAAAAATTTATGATCAAGAGGATCTGATTAAAAAAAATCATAGTCAAATATTGAAATTGTTGAATAATATCCATGTGATTATTGTGGATATTATAAGAATAAGAATAATAAAATTTGATGTGAATGAATAGGATTAAAAATTTGACATTGATTTTAATGATTATTAAATAAATGGAAAGAATATGTATAATTAATAAGAGAGGGTAAGATCATATAGTCACTAATATTGATTATCATATACATCAACATGAGTTGTAATTATCTATAAACATCATAAGGCTTTTTGTTTAAGAAAAAAAACACAACGAGTGATTTCTTGTTGTTATTCATGAATTGATCATTCTAAAGATAAAAAGTGGATATTGTGCATGTTTCTATTATTGAACATCATTGCATTCAATGTCCTTGTTTGAGGGAAAAGATCTTCGTATTATGTTATGACACCGAAGAATATAGTGAAGATCATGTTAAATAGTGATGTTGGGAGTGCCATTATAAACTAGGGGATCCAGTATTAAGAACAAATTCGGAGATATTAAAGTTTTTAAGAGAAAAAATTGAGGTAAATAATTACACCTTCCTCATGTGAATTCAATTTATGATATTAGTGAACCACCTATGTGCTGGACTTGACCCGAACACAAAAAAAAAGATGTAATCAACCTCATTAGGGGAGAACTTTATAAAAATATTTTGTATAGTGAACTCTATTCTTTTCTTCTTACATATAATGTGAATGTGTTTATTTATATGTATGTTATCCATTCATCTTAACATATTTGTAGATTTAAATAATTAAAGGGAAAATAATTTGATAAAATTATTTAACACTATTTCACTAACCCCTTCTCTATATGACTAAAAATTCCACTGGGATCTTTAAGTTATATCAAATCATTAATTTCTACCTCTGATTAAATATAGTTTTTAATAGTTATTTTAATTTATTATATATGAAGTTCATATTAGATTAAGTTTGTGAGTTTCTTATTAAAGAAAACATGGAATTTTCTTCTTGAACTTTGAAAAAACATGAACAAAAATAATCCAAGAAGTTGAGAAAAAAATCATAGGTGAGAAAAGGGAAAGAGGATCCACCACAAATTATAGGTAATCAAAGTGTTAATTTTTGTATCATATCTATTAATAATTATTCTCTTAATCAATGAAGTTTAGGATATAATGAGTATGTGATCACGAAATCACGTGGTGATTTTTATTCATAAATAAAGGATTATTTTGACAATGGTCTCATTTAAATTCATCAAATATATATTTTAGTTCATCATGTTTCTATAAGAAAAAAAACATAGTTTAGGGTGTAGACATATGCTTTTTAAAAAGAAATGGTTGTGAAGTATCAAGCATGAAAAAGTGTCATCAAAGAGGCTAAAGATAAGGAACAAATTTTAGTGTTTGTTAAAGATAAATACTCCAAGGATGGAGAAGAATTTAAAAACTTAATTGATTAGTAATTTTATACAATTGAGGACTTTTAGGGGAGTATCCACACACTAAAAGAAACATATAATCCTACTATTGAAAATAATAATTCTCAATTTTAAATCAAGGACAAAAGAGTAGAGAGGAATGAAAATTCATTACCAAAAAGGAATATTTGGCATAAGGATTATGTTGAAAAGATAAATAAGGAATGAAGAGAAAGAATGAGATCAATTTAGGTTGTGAAAAATAACATCAATATGTATTTTCTTGAATTGGAGGTCAAACTAAGAAATATGGAAGTGACATAAGATAGGTATTCACAAAATTTTAAGAAAATATTTTTTTTCATGATTGATTCACCTAAAATTATTACTATAATAAAGATTCATTCTAGTGTAAATAAGGTCTCCAAATAATATAAATATATATTTTCTGAAAAAATAAAGAAAAAGGTAAACCCTTCTCTATAAAATATTTTTATCACTGGTGTTATTTCCATGAAAAATGCATGTTACATTTCAAAATCTAAAAAAATGGGTAAATAAAATTTTTGATAAACCCAACACTTCATCAATGATTTATATCAGAATGATTAGAATTTTGGTTCCCAAAAATTTTCTCAAGAGAAGGGTTATTTTATCTCCAAAACATCAAGAGTACAATGTTTTCTAGATTATGAAACAAAGTCATAAAACAACACATAATGGATATTATTACTGTTGTTGAAGTCTTGAGAACAAGGTCATTATATCTAGGTATAAAATGTAAATTATTGGAATAAAGAGGATGACTACATCAATGGAGTTCAAATATGAAATTAAATTAATTCTTTTGGATTGTGGAAATTATATAGAAAAGGGTGGATTTTTTCATCAAGAATAGATTTAAATGCTTTGAAAAAAAATTATAGAAATTATAAAAAAATCGAAACTATTTTAATAAATTCTAGTTTACACCTACCAAGAATAATTCATATAAAATTTCAAATATAATACCAAAAAAATAATAAATTAAATATATTATGAAGAATAGTTTACCAAGAGGAGTATGTAAAAGAAAATATATAAACAAATTACACACATTAAGGTATAGAATATCATTACACCAAAGAGATGATGATTTTAATATGGAAGAAAATGAAACATCATTGATAAATTCAAGAAAACTATGAATATCAGTGATGATAGAAGAAATAGAGATTAAAAAATAGTACCAATATAAGAAATAAAAAAATTATTGGTTTGGTGGATGAAGTCTATGAAGAAAAATTCTACTTTGATGAGAGGTTTCAAAAGCGGGGTAACCTAAATACGTTTGAGAATCTATGTGCAAGATTCATGAAATGTGGTAATATTTATAAGTAATTCATTATCATATGGCCATCATATTTGAAGATATATATTTAAAGAATAATATAATTAATGTTATTTTTTAGATGATGTGAAAAATACAATTCCACATAATGAGAATGATGAAATGAGTATAAAGATTATGCTTCCTAAGAATTTTATTATTTTAGAAAGTTAAAGGAGAAATGATAAAAGTGTTCTGAAAAAATTATTGCTCAAAATAAAGTAGTTTATGGTTTGTTAAGAAACTCACAAACTTCTTGGTCTCATTAATAATAAAATGAGAAAGCACCTTATTCCCATATATGTTGTCCTTGTTTTTATTTTCAGATAGTTAAAGGTGTTGTTTTTAGGGGTAAAACTGAAAATGTTTAAACATATTAATATAGGATGAGATATCCATCATAGAGAGATCTATATAATTTTGTATCAATTATGTAAGGCTATTTATGAAGAATATTTATGGACTTTATCTGAAAAATAGATCGATATTAGTGAATAATTTATGGGGCTTACCCACTGAGTGAGAGAAAAATTCAAGAAAGATAACAAAAATTATTATTTAATATAAATTAGAAATATAGAATGTTCTAGAATCAGTCATTGAAGTGGTATGTTTTCCACACTTTTATATACTTCTATGAAAAATTAATTTTGAAATTGAGGGGTGTTGACTGATTGTTAAATTTCATGTTGAATGACATATACATGGTTGTTTAGAATAATTCTAAGAAATTAATTAGCTATTCATGTTTTATACACTGATAATTACTCAAGTCAACTTTGATTTGATTAATTTATAACCCCCGTGTGGTTTTATCCTTTTTATTTATTTTCAATAAAGGGTATAGAAATGCATGGTATAAAATAAGAATATTTACATTAGTTTTAAGTGGATATTGAATTGGTTATTGACAACCAATCCAAAGGGAGAGATTAAAGTTCTCGTTGGATTATGATGAAGAGTTTTGTATTTTTTTTCATTAAGAGTAAAGTAGATATATGAGTTGATGAGAGTAAAATCATTATATGATGAGTTCATTTTGAAGAGATGAAGAAATATGTGAGGATATTGAATTTCTCTATGAATAATTATTTGTTTCATGGAAAGAGGGAGATTAAAGAACCCATTAAAGACTATTGATCTACAGCTTAGAGAAATTTGTAGATCATATGTATTTTAGTTTTTGGTCATTATATATATTGATGAATATCCATTCAAATGTTGAAATAAGATTGTTACAAGAATAACAAGTTACTTCCACGATGAATTCTAGAAAATAAGATGAAGATATAGTTATTTCTTAAATATTTAGGATATTAATATTCAAATAAGAAACATGTATATGTGATGATTGTGGATCTAATATTATAATAAATCAAATATATGTGATAATAACAGTTTTGACAATAGGTACTTGATGAGTTTGAGATGGGTCTATAGTGATGAGGAGTTTCACATCAAAAAAGGTTTTCATCTATATGAGATAATTTTGTATGGATATAATTTTGGGTTATCTATTATTTAAATGAAGTTTTTGGATTGTTTTATCTGGGTATTGAAGATAGTAATGTTATCTCTGAGAATTTTGGAGTGTTTTTTAATAGAGGATTGGATTTGGGTATGAATGAGAGGTGTTGTATTAATTTTCTAATTAATTATTGAATTATTATTGAGGAAATTTTATGGGTAAAGAATGAATTTATTAAGGTAGTGTAGATACATTTAAGTACTCAAAATGAGTTTTTATTTGTTTCATTTGTTTTTTGAAATTTGATAAAGAGGGTTATGGAAGTCTAATTTATTCTTGAACTATTTTGATTTGAATTGAGATAAATTGAAGTGGTTGGAAAATTTATAAATAAGTTCTGAGTTGATTTCAAAAAATTTGAATCACATATTAAATATTTAGAAAATGTAGGGAAATAGAAGAGGAGTGTTCAAGATATCATATAATATAATATTGGAGAAGTTATGAGGAATTTTCACGATGTTGTGTAATCTCTCATAATAGAATATTTGAAAGTATTTATGAATTAATACTATGATATGTAACATCAATATGATCATATGTATGATTAACTCTAGCATTCCATAGGATACATAATATCTCCTAAAGAATATATAAGAGTGACTCAAACATATTAAAGATTAACCAGATGATACATAATATCCCATAGATGGTACATAAAACTAACTCTGAAGTATTTCTTTATACTTAGAAATAAATTATGAGTATCCAAAGGATATGTTCGATTATATTTAAAACATCTAAGATTAAAATAATGATATATAAGATTAAATTGTTGATATAGAAAATTAAATTGAGGATGTGAAAGAGTAACATCGTGTTTTTAACTGATATTTAAGATCTTTTTAAAGGTCATGTAAGATTAAATAGATTTATTAGGGAATGAATAATATTAATTATGATAATGATCAATTTTTATTTACTAAAAAAATATCATGATGATGTATGATTAAACTCATGATTCATGCAGAAATTGGCGATTAGGTATTAAGAAAAATATTTCACTATTAGATGAAACTTTTAACTAAAATATTTTAATTACGTGTGATCATTTGTATATGGAAAATAAGATGTGTGATTTCTAGGATATTAAATAAAATAAAAAAATATTTATGGAAATTAAATGTGGAGATAATAAATATTTGAAAGTATATTTTCATGATATTTCTAGATATTAAAAAATGATGATTTGGAATACATTTATGAAGAGTAAAGACTATAAGATTTCAATATTACTATTTATCCAGTATTAAAATTTTAAAATCATGGTTCTGGTATTAAAGTAGGTTTTCATATTCAAATATTTGAATTATGGAATAATATCCATGTGATTATTACTGAGTTTATGAGAAGAAGAGTTGATAATAATGAAGAATATTGTGAATAAGAAATTTTCGTCACTAATTATTCTATCAGCATTGAAAAATTTGTATATAGAAGAAGAGAAGCAGAAAAAGTGTAATCACTACTATTTATTATCATCTATATCAATGTAATTTGTTATTATCTCTAACCAGTAGAATGATCACTACTAAATATGAAGAAGACAATGAGTGAATTCATGTTTTTTCACATGATTTGATTAATATATAGTTGGGAAGAGGATAACATGCTTGTTGTTGTTTCTAAATATCCTATAAGTTGCAGTATTTAGTTAAGGAAGAATTTTTCATATGGTGTTATGAAATATTGAAGTATAGAGTGGGGTTGAGAGTACCATTGTAAACTGGAGGGATCCAATATAAAGAACCTATTGGGAGACAGTAAAGTTTTTGTGAGATACCATTAAGGCTAAGTATGATACCTTCCTCGTGTGTATCCACTATAAGATATTATTTCAGAACCTATTTCATTGACTCTTCCTAAACATAGCATGGATGTAGTCACCCACATAAGGATAAAACCTTGTAAAATTAATGTTTGATTTTATCTATTTAATTTTTATCTTCCATATTATGTGATAGTGTGTATTGATGTGTATAAGGTCCATTTATCTTAATGGGGGAAAAGTTTTGAATAATTAAAGGTAAAATAATTCGAAAAAAGTTTCATAATGATTCACCCCCCCCCCCAGTGTGACTACACGATCCTCTAGTATCTTTGGGATCTCTAGAGATACTTGGGTTCTTTATCTTTTTCAACCTGTCCATTATTATCATAGTATAGTTCTATTAGATGCATGATTCTTGAGACTAATAGTGGTTTGGTAAAAAAAATCTTAATATATTCTGTAATTATATTAGAAGTTGAGTTATATTAAATTTCTATTATAGAATTAGTAATTGTCAAATTCTTAGAAAAGTTCCCAATTACCACTCTATCATTCTTGAAAAACACAAATCTTGACTGAGATCTAATTTCATATTTGTTGGTTCTAGAAACTAACATTAGCGTAACCTTTTATAATAAACTCTTACTCACCACCAAATACTATGAATACATAATTAGTTATTCTCAGGTACTTAAGAATATTCTTCATGGATACCCAAACACTTTCATCTGGATTTGATTGGTATATTATAACAATACTTAATATATAATATATATATCAATATGTGTATGAAACATAGAATACATGATTTATATAAAATATAGAATATTACTCATGCATTATTATTCTTAAACTATTGAAGTAAACTATGTTTTTAATATAATTGTACCATAATGCATTGGTAAATAGCATTTTTTAGAGTTTTCTATATTGAACCTTTTTAACACTTTTTAAATTTATGTGGTTTCACCATAGATAAGATTTCGTTTAGATCTATCTATATAGATATTAATATATAGAATGAATTTTTCTTCACCAATATCCTTTATCAATAATAAATGTTCCAACCAATTTCTCACTGGTTCTAACCATGGGATGTCATTTCCAATGAAAATTATGTCATCAAAATATACTACAAGAAATAAAACTATTCCCCTACCAACCTACCTTGATTAAAAATGATCATAATCCTTTTTTATAAAATAAAACTCTTTAATATCTTTATAAAAATGAATATCCCAATATTACAAAGCTTGTTTTAAACCATAAATGAATCATTGTGGCTTATAAATCTTAGCAGATTTCCATTGATCTACAAAACCTTTGTGTTATATAATATATAGATACTTGAATAAATTCCTATAAATTAATGATATTCTTATATCTATATAACATATCTCAAAATCATAATATGATGTTGTAAATAAAAGAATCTAAATTGATTTGATTATATCCTCTAAAGAAAGGGTTTATTCGTAGTCAATCCATGAATTTTAAAAAAACAATTAACTTCCAATTGTTATTATTATATAAACACTCAAGTATCCATATCAATCTTCTTATGAAAGACCCACTTTCACCCAATAAGTTTTATCCCATTAGGTTGATCAAATATGTTCCGAACTTTATTTGTATAAATGGATTACATTTCAGATTATAATACATTTAGTGATTTTTTTAATGGAAACTTAAGATAAACTCTTGTTGAGATATTGGATCATCTCATTTGATTCTCACATCACCTTCATTAGAAATTTGAAATACATATATCTCGTGTACTCAAAAAAATCTACTTGAATTTCATAGTTCTTATGTATACGAATTTTTTAAAAAATTTATAATCCTTTTTTTCTAATCTTCCATCATTGGAATAACATCATCGTATTGATCTTGGACATCATCAAGTTAAATTTATCTCCCTCTAATTCATTTATAAATAAATTATATTTTTATAAAGACATAATTTTTGGTAATAAAAAATTTGTTCTTTAACATACTATAGAAATTATAACCCACTTTCTCTTTTGGATAACCAATAAGACTTTTTCAATATTTTGTATCAAGTTTAATTGAGTTAATACATCATAAAGATGCCTCAAAACCCCCAATATTCATGAAATTAAAATTAGGATACTTCTCATTCAACATCTCATGTGGTGTTTTTTAAATATCCTTTAATGGAACATGGATTGGTGTAAATGATGTAATCCCTTGAAAATAACCTAAAAAAGAAATAAGAAGGTCTTCATGACTCATCATGGACATGACCAAACCCAACAGAGTTCAATTTCTTTTTTCAAATACAGTATTTAACTATGGTTCACTAGGTGGAGTGAGTAATGATATTATACCATAAACTCGAAGATAGTGAAAAAATTCTAGGCTCAAATCCCTACCTTGATCATATCTAAGTGTTTCAAAAAAAATTCCACGTTGGTCTTTTATATCATTTTTAAACACTTTTAACATTTCAAATAATTTATACTTATGTTGGAGGGTACAAAGATTTCTCAAATGCTGATGAAAAGATCAACCAAACTTGATTACACCATAGGATCAATTTATTCATTTGGACTAATGATGTAATATTTCTCTAGTGATCCATTATAGTAAATATTTTCAACAAAATATTGATAGATATCACTAAAAAGAACCCAAAAGACTACTTCCTCCTAGGGTATCCATGAGATATGTGAATCTCTAAATTCATGGGAAGTATCTCCTCAAAGAAACAATCTAATAGAAAATTTGGTTAGAGAATTAAAGAAATAAGGGGATATATATAGAGAGAGGGAGAGAGATTAAGAGAGACATTTAGTCTGAGGAGTTCTCTCAACATTAATATACACCTTTCACACCAATTAACAAACCATGATCCTATATTTATAGAACTTCAAAAATCTCAACAGTTTCTTAAATGTACAAGCTATTAAATGAAACATATCATATGACAAAATATATTTATCTCCAATAGCTTAATTTATGATTAATTATTAATATTTAAATCATTAATTTGGATTTTCAAACTCCTCTCATCAATATTATATAATAATCTAAATTAATATGATATCTTATATCAAGGGAAATAAGAAATCACCATGATTTTTCACATAATTCATAAATTTCCATAAAGAAAACAACATCTTACTAATCCTCGCTATGTCATGGTTTATGTTATCTCAAACCATGGTATGAATTATACTATTATTCTGAGGTTTAGTCTTTAGTTCATATTTTAAAAAATATCTCACTTCCAATGAAGCCTCATTAACTTTGTGCATTTTCACCTTATGACACCTCTTATGTAACATTTTGTGATACCATATCCAAAACTCCTTATGTGTATATGTGACACCCTCTAGGCCAATTTTATGTTTAATTTTTGAGTTTCATTTATCTTTTTACATGTTCTTGGAGTTCCTAGGTACTAAGAGTGGAAAAAATGAGTTTTTTGGAAGACATACGAAGGCACACAATTAGCACATGGTTTGTCTAACTATGTGGTTAACTGTACGAGGGTGCTTCAGTTTATGACAGAGGGATTTTTCATGGTTTCACCATGGTTTTTAAAACCGTGGGACACCCTAGAGGGAAACCATGTGGCCATATTTGGGTGGACAGTGGCACCAGAATAGTTGGTAGATGGTTTACCTAATCGTGTGGTAAAGTCATGTGGCCATGTCTAGCCCACATAAAATGTGTCTTTTTACCTTTTTACCCCTATTAAGTTTTTAGTTTTGGGGGGTTAATTTTCCTTCTCCAATGTGTTTATTCACTCTCCCTTATCTTTGGAGCTCTTCCCCTCTTCCTTGTTAGTTTTCTCATGGATATCTTAGTGTGTTGACTTGAGGTAGGTTGATTACTTCAGGTTTCTTATTCTTTCCCCTCTTTAAACATTGTTCTTCCTTTTCTAAGAAGATGTGTAAACCTAGAAGGGTGGGTTTTCCAAACCTAGTATTTTTATGGTGTAAAATGGTTTTATTTATTCTGGATTAGGTGTGTGAGGATTTTTTCTACCTCTTTCATGTGGTCATCATCAAAGCTAATGATCTTTGTAATGAATCTGAGGTAGGTGTCTCTATTTAATAGTGTTTCCCATGGAATACCTTTAAATTCCTAATCACCTTTGGTTTTTATTATTTAAATTTTCATTTAAAATATTTATTATTGATGTGAATCCCATGATTTATGTGATTAATGTATTAGTTTGGAAATTTTGGTGTTTAATGGGGGTTTTACAAGTGATTATGGATTGTATACACACCAAGTGTTTGTTAAAATGGATCAGTGGGTTTTTATGGGTTTATAAGGATTTATGAAGTGGATTTAGAAATTTTTTACCGTGGAAGATTTTTTTTGTGAAAATTTCATGTTTTTTATGAAATGGATTGTTTTGTATATTTTTTGATATAGGAACTTGTTTGTGGATGTGTTGGCATGGAGTAAAATATGTGTTATCTAGGGTCTAATTGAGATGTTTGTTCATGGGACCATGTGATCCTTCAGAGGGAAGAATGTGATAACTTCTATATTTATTTCTTTTGATTGTCCATGTTATCTATCAGAGGGAGTATTGTTCCATCATCTAATTTAGTTTCCAAAGGACCATGAGAGCCTTTGGGTAGTAATACCATGAAATCTTCAATGTTGGGCCCAAGGAAGAATGTGAGAGCTTCCTTATTCTTAGACATCTATCATACTTATTTACTCACTTATGATAGGATTAATGGTTATAGACCTAGGTGAACATTACTCGTGCTAGGATGGTTTACAAGATTTATGCATCGATTAGTTCCATTTTGATGTGGTGAGATATATTATCCCATTTTCCATTGTTCTTATTACATGTTTTTTATATTATGATTTCCCTTGATTGTGATTTGGTTGTGATATTGAGAATTTTGTTCTTTAAGACTATGTGTATCTATATGATCTAAGTTGGATTTTTTTTTTGAAAACTATTTTTGTTTGAAAAAGAAAACCAAAGGGGTTTTAAAGGTGTATTTGAAAATGGTATGTCTTTAAAGTGGTTTAGTTTAAAAAAATAAAGTAGTCTATTGGTTTCATGGGTAAAATACTTTAATAGATTCATGGTGGTATCATTCTGATATTCTTGCCTCATACCCTTCTTGGGACTTTGGGTGTTTTCAGATTTCATTTTGAAGGTCACAAGTAAAGCAAAGGGAACTACGTTCCAAGACGGCTTTTCTTGATTACCATCGTTCAATGTTTTTTGGAGAAAATTCGGTCTCATAGGGATTGGATCATGTGGAGTCGTTTTTTATTTTTTATCTATTGTATTTTACTTGGGACTTGTTTATAATTATACCCTTTATTTTGAGTTTGGGTTTGTTTTTGAGATACCATGTATATATGTTCAATGATGTAATTATTTTTATTTGATGTATGTCATTGAAATGGTATCTTATTTTCTTCTTATATTAAATTTGATGTTTGTGATGTGGTCTTCCAGCTTATAGATGGGTCATGTCAGTTTACTGGTGGAAAATATGTTCACAAACCTTAGTTGGTTATTATTGGTGCTTGTTTCCATCCTGTGGTAATCGGGAATGCACTTCTGGATGAGTTGAGGGTTGGATCAGGTGATAGGTTTGGTCAACCTGAGTTGGTTCATTAACAAATGATTTTATAGCCTTTTGTACTTGGAAGTCAATGGTATATGGAAAATAAGACCATCACAACTCAAGAGGTGGGAAGACAGGAGTGCTTGTCCATATCTTCTTCATGTCGAGCCTCGAGTTTCCATGGGTGGTCCAAGATTGTAGTTTTGTTTTGAACATGGTTGTGGGTTATTTTGATGATATTTTAAAGCATTTACTAAATCATTATTGACTCTTCGGGTGATCCTAGGGTTTTTTTTTGAGCTTAGGGGTGAAATAGGGAGGTATATAGGAGGCACATTGTTATTTCAAATGGTTAGTAGTAACTATGTGAAACCTATGCGTCCATTCCTCCAACTATAGTGACACCCTCACAGTTGGTGCATAGTTTGAAAAACTGTGCAACTAAATCATACATAGAAGGAAATACATTGTATTTTTTATTTTTTTCCTCATTTTCATTAAGATTTTCTTTTTATTCTTATTCTACCTGTTGATAAACATGTTGAGGGTTTCTTTTGGATCCTTTTTTGTGATTTGAGGTTGAATTGGTATTGATGAAGGTTGTGTTTCATGTCTTGTAGACAATTCCTCCTAGAAGGACATTGTTCTGGCATAGAGAGTGTGCTTAAAAGAGTACCCTAAAGGTGAACCCTCATGTTGATCTATCTTTGGTGGAGTCAATGATTAGTACAATCTAGACTTTAGGTCAAGTGGGTTATCATTAGTAGAAACAGATCATAGGTTATTCTCAAGATTTTTCAAGGATGAATCCACCATTATTCCATAGAGACAAGGGAATCAATTATCCTGATGAGTGGTTTGATCATATAAAGGTATATTTGAGTTTTTGAAGACCCAAGAGGCATATAAAGTTGGATTTTCCATGTATGAGTTGGAAGGATAGAGTAGAAAGTGGTGGGATTCTATGGTACTTTTGTGGAAGCATGAGGATCACACATATATCATTTCCAATGTAGTGTTTAATCAGAAGTTCTACATGAATACCTTGAGGGAATAAAAGGATCATGAGTTATTGAAAATGGAGAAGGTTGATCAATTGGTGATTGAGTATACCACCAGATTTACTGAGTTGGTTCATGTCTCTCCAGGTCACCAAGTGAATGATTACCTTAGGGCTCAATATTTCAAGATGGGCTTGATGCTAGTGATCATATCTATGATCATTATTAAATTTATACCAACCTATTAGAAGTTTATCGATAAGGAAACTATACCAGAGTTAAATTAGACAAGAAAGACATATCTCAATAGCTTTCTTATAGTGGGTGGTAGCAAGATTTATTTATAGACATAAGCAGAAGAGGGATGAGTCTCTTTGTGGTGGTGTCAATAGTCTCCAATAGTATTTAGGTTTAGTTCATGTGGCTTATTTGGGGCATAATTCCATTGCTTTTTATCATTGTGGGAAGGTAGGATACATGTTTCGGTGCGGATGTGCGTCGGGTTACGCTGTTCCTCCAGGACGCGTTCGCGCGTGCACCTGTCGACCCGAGGGGATAGGCGCGCGGCTTGTGGTCCCGCAGTCCCGCTTTCCAAGGGCGGGCGGCATCCGTCCCTTATTCAGGGGCGTCTGCTCCTTGATCGAAACCGGGATGATGGGATGTCGGCTCCTCCTTCCGTGGACGTCTCCTCGGAACTCGTCGCCTAATCCGGGTCTCCCTCATAGATTTAAGAATGTTCGTGAATCTCGTTCCCGGCGCCATATCTTCATGGACACCGGTTAATTACGCTGCTTCCGCCCGGACACTCCAAGGAGTCCGGTCGGGGCAGCAACCTGCGGTGAGAAGACCGGGTGGCTCTGGGTGTCGGGGGCGTGTCATGACACTGCGACTCTGCATGTCTGCCTTCCGTCCCTAATAGGGCTTCTCGAAGGCGTGATGGCCTGAGGCATCCCGCACTGGGTGCGGGGGACTGTGTTACCTGAGGTTTTCCTCAGCTTCCCATGTTTGACACGGGGTATGCCGCGAGTTTAACGTCCAGTGGGGACGGCATCGGACTGATCAACACAAGGAGTGGATCAGATGACAGAACCCCTTGCGGGGAACCTCCGGCGCTGGGGCCAGCACATGGGCGGCTTCCCGAGTGAAGTGGAGTGGAATGAAATGGCATGACCCCACCGGGATGTGGCGGCCCGGGTAAGGATCAGGGTGGATGATGGAGTGAAGAGCTTGGACCTCGTAGGGGCTTCCTACGTACCGCGCGTTAGCGCGGATCAAAGTCAGCGTAGTTCGGATATACAGTTTAACGTCATGCTGGACGTCGGCAAGCCGACTCACAGAGAGATCGAGGCCGCCGGGCGGAGGATTGAACCGAACCACCTCGCACAGAGGGGGATGGAACGGCCGGGTGGATCACAGTTTCACGTCATGCTGGATGTTGGCAAGCCGACTCACAGAGAGATCGAGGCTGCCTGAAGAAGGGATTGAACCGAACCACCTTGCACAGAGGGGGATGGAACGGCCGGGTGAATCACAGTTTCACGTCATGCTGGACGTTGGCAAGCCGACTCACAGAGAGATCGAGGCCGCCGGATGGAGGGTTGAACCGAACCACCTCGCACAGAGGGGGATTGAATGGCCGGGTGGATTACAGTTTCACGTCATGCTGGACGTTGGCAAGCCGACTCACAGAGAGATCGAGGCCGCCGGATGGAGGATTGAACCGAACCACCTCGCACAGAGGGGGATGGAACGGCCGGGTGGATCACAGTTTCACGTCATGCTGGACATTGGCAAGCCGACTCACAGAGAGATCGAGGCCGCCGGAAGAAGGGAGAAATAGGAAAAGGCAGTGGGGAAGTGCAATGGAGATACACATGTGCAGTCCCCCACAATGGCGGATTCATAGGTGAATCGACGCAAGTGTGAACCCAGGAGGGGTCCACTGATGGACGAACCGACGTAAATACGACCGGGACGACCAGGTGGCGGGCTTGAACCTCGGAGAGGCTTCCTACGTACCCTGTTTAGAAGACAGGGATCAAATTCCACGTAGTTCGTTCTGTTTGTAACATTCTACCCCCATGGGTAAAGGCCACTCCAATCCCGACATCCCTGCAGAGACGAGCGGGTGGGGGCCACATCCAAACCGGGAGGACCCTGCGTGCGGAGCACGGGATCAGGATGATGCGGACGGTTTAACGTCTTGCCGGATGAAGTACAGTTTAACGTCGTGTGTTGAAGACGAAGATGCTTGGCGGTTTAACGTCTTGCAGCGCGGACGATATGCTAGGCAGTTTAACGTCGTGCAGCTTGGACGTAGTGCAGTTTAACGTCGTGCGGGACGTATGCAGTTTAACGTCGTGCAGGACGTGGTGCAGTTTAGCGTCGTGCAGGACGTATGCAGTTTAACGTCGTGCAGGACGTATGCAGTTTAACGTCGTGCAGGACGTATGCAGTTTAACGTCGTGCAGGACGTATGAAGCCGCCGGTAGGTCCGTGTCACTTCGCGCGAGCCTGGAAGGCTGCACGGGAAGACAACGCACGGTGCGGGCACCTGCGATGAAGATCATCGGGCGCCACACAGGCGGGTACCCAAAGGGGGTCAAAGGAGGCGACCCTGGCGGTTTGCGCGCAAAAGAGGAGCTTTGCGCGCAATACCGCGGGTCGGCGCGCAAATGGGCGGGCTGGCGCACAATAGGGCCAGCGCTTTGCACGCGGAAGGTAGGTATTGCGCGCACCGGGCTTCGGACAGCGCGCGGGGGCAACGGCTCATTCTTAAATCGAATGGCCACTTTGAAAAAGGAAGGGGGGTGCGCGCAATCGGACCGGATTGCGCGCACCCCGGTGGAAATTGCGCTCAAGAGGCTTCTTTTGCGCGCGAAGGCCTTAGCGTGAAGAATTATTCAAAGGAAGGGGGGCTCAAGGGATTGCGCGCGAAGGCGAACCCCGAGGCCTTATTGCGCGAAAGAAAAGAGGTTACCTGAAGATCGGCATTGCGCGCGGAAGGGGTTGGATTGCGCGCACGAGAGACCTTTCGAATTCTGGCAACCTTCAAAACGTCGGGGGTCGCCTTATATTTATAGGCAACCCCTGGCGCGGAATCCAGGACGCGGGCGTGAAATTCTCTTCGCGGGCGCGGAATCGGGCCGGCGCGCAAGGGGAGCCGCGCGGGCCACTGGCGCGCAAAATTGCGCGCCGGCCCAGCGTATTGCGCGCATCCCGGGAGGTTTGCGCGCGGCTCATCAACTTTGCGCGCGGGCCTCCAAAATTCCGCGCAAGGCCTCCGGGCCCTCCGAAACCGGCTTCCGACTCCAAATATGACCTCGCTTTCCGCATCCGGAGCTTTGTTAGGGAACAACGGACTTTTCCGGCGTCTACAAAAGCCCCCCCTCGGAATCTGATCGGCGAGAGGTCGCAACCATCGGGTTCCGAGGGAGACGCCGGAATGCCGAAGTCCTGGGCGGCGCGGGACTTAGCGATCCCTGAGGCTGGACCCGAGTCGAAATGCCCGGGCGTTCCTACGTACTCCATCAGGCTGGAGATCAAGCCACACGTAGTTCTGAAAGTGCAGTTTAACGTCATGCAGGACGCAGAACCCCGTTTGGGGAGATCTTAGTTTAGGGTCGTAGAGCTCGGACCATAGGGGTAGATCTTAGTTTAAGGTCTTAGAGCTCGGACCATAGAGGTAGATCTTAGTTTAAGGTCTTAGAGCTTGGACCATAGGGGTAGATCTTAGTTTAGGGTCTTAGAGCTCGGACCATTGGGGTAGATCTTAGTTTAGGGTCTTAGAGCTCGGACCATAAGAACCTCAAAGTACACCGCATCGTGGTCCTATCCCCTGGATATGCGAAGATGCACTGAGGGATAGTGTCAAGAGTGTCGAGATTTTTCCTGGTCAGAATGGGGGGTGGAAAATGTGATGTGAATCATGCATCCATTCACTCAAGGACTGGGGGCACCGGCGTAACGATATGGGAGTACTGCCGACCGTGGCGGAAAAGCAGCATCAATATCGCACTAACCGTTGATGGAATGAGGCAGCAAACGAGCATCGACCGCTCAATCGCAGGATTCATATCGATTTGCTGCCCGAGGCCATTGGGGGCACCAGCCCGAGTCGGTGGGAGAGAACTGAGGAATTGTGTCCAAACCGTTCACGGGGGCTCCACCCATGGCGTAGGCGATGGGTCCGAATGAAAGGGAGCACGAAGCCTGAATATGGAAGGAACCTGACCAAGCTGAACCTGACCCTCCTGGCAATAAACCAGAGTACTCTTGACACCAGTGGACCACTGCAAGGGGTCGAGGGACACGCCTTGAGGGTGGCCTGAAGGCGACGGATTCCCCAGAGAAGGGGGGAATCTTTAAGAGGTGGGGGGCTGGACCCGAAGTTTCAAACATCCGGGCGTTCCTACGTATCCCATAAGGATGGGAATCAAGCCACACGTAGTTCTTGAAGCGCGGCGCAACACAATCGGGCACCAGCGCGGGGAAGGGTGCGGGTCTGACCCTCGCACACAGAAGAAGCGGTATTTGATATTTCTTGTTTGTCCTTAAAGGTGGATGGTTTTTCTTTGTGCAGCGACATGCCTGTGATTAAGGAATCACTGGCGTCGCCACAACAATCAAGCCATGAAAGGCATTGATGAATGGCGTGGTTATTAACCAGCGCCCAATGTGAGTGTCCCCTGAGGAGAACATCACGATGTAGTGCCGTTTCTCGTCGGGCGGCCAAGACGATCACAGTTTACGGTCGTGTGGTAGGACCAGACAACACAGTTTAAGGTCGTGTGGTTCGGAACATGGAGGAATCCGCTTACCGCGATACGGCGGACTCAGCGGAGGCGGGAACATACCCAGCCCTGCGGTCATGCACGATTCCAGGAGAAGGATCCTGGGATAGGGGCCTGCGTATGTCCATCACCCGAGGGGCAGAGATGCTAGCCTCCAGATATACTGGGCTCAAAACGCGATTGTTCGGGCGACTCCTTCCTCCTTATGGGGACGAGGGTCCAGCTACACATGGCCCTTAGGGAGGACATCAGCATATATCCTTGGTGCTCAGATCGTGGGAGCCTCGACAGACACCATTACCCTGGTTGGCCTGCCTAACATGTAAAGGTGTACTGAAGGTCAGTATGAAGAGAGTGTCGAGATTCCACTACAACGCACAAGGGCGGAGTGTGATGAGGACCGCGCAACCAATGTTCGGAGCCTGAAAGAGCCGACATGGCGATCAAGGATGTCGCTGACGCACATTCGCAACACAACATCCGATCGCGTCAGCCTAGAACGGGGAAAGCAAACAAGCATCAACCGCTCAATCGCAGGATTCATATCGATTTGCGGCCCAGGACCCGCCGGTAAATCGACCCGGAGCGGTAGGAGAGCACTGAGGCATCATACCCAAACCGCTAACGAGGATCCCTTTGAGTGAAGGCCCGAACAAGAGGAAGCGCGAGGCCCGACAAGCAACACAGGACTTGCCGGGATTGCATCCGACACTACGGGTCATAGACCAAGGTACCCAAAACATGTTAACAGATCACCGGAAATGGTCGGAGGACTCACCCTGAGAGCAACCAAAAGACAGAAGATCCCCGTGATCAACCAAGAGACGGGGTTGGACCTGAGACACAAGCGTCCAGGCGGTCCTACGTATCCCATAAGGATGGGAATCAAGCCGTACGTAGTTCTTGAAGTGCAGTTTAACGTCATGCAGGACGAAAAGAGAGGAAAAGGGGGGGGCAGAAGGCATCCCCAAACGTGGGGGGCGTACAGCGTGGCGAGCAAACCGACGTGAATGAGGGCATAGCCCCACGTCCACACCATACGCCACATACCCAGAGGCAACTGGGCCAAGGGCCCGAGGTGGGATGGAAATTCCTGAAGGATGGGGCTGGGCCTGAAACATGAATGTTCAGGCGGTCCTACGTATCCCATGAGGATGGGAATCAAGCCGCACGTAGTTCTTGAGAGGCAGTTTAACGTCATGCGGGACGAACGCTGAACAGTTTAACGTCTTGTAGCTCGGACGTGGTACAGTTTAACGTCATGTTGGACGAAACACTTGGCAGTTTAACGTCTTGCAGCGCGGACGATATGCTAGGCAGTTTAACGTCGTGCAGCTTGGACGTATGCAGTTTAACATCGTGCAGGACGTATGCTGAACAGTTTAATGTCTTGTAGCTTGGACGAATGATGCTTGGCAGTTTAACGTCTTGCCGCGCGGACGTAGTGCACTCAGGCAAAGTACTGCTTGAGGAACCTAGCGTTGGTGGGAGGAGTGACACGCTCACCATCCATAGTCGCTAGGGAGTACGCGCCATTAGGATAAACTTTGTGGATGACAAGAGGTCCCTCCCACTTGGGCTCCTACTTGGGTGGCTTCCTGCCGGGGATCATTGGCGCTCCTAGGGCTAGCACTAGGTCACCCTGCAGGAAGGAGTGGAGGCGAACCTTCTTATTGAAAGCTCGAGCCATTATGCTCTGATGCCTCTCCAAGTTGTGCAAGGCGCGAAGTCTATTCTCATCCAGTGCTTCCAACTCGACTAGACGGGCTTCAGCAGCTCTGTCCGGCGCTTGCTGGTCGTAGACCGCAGTGCGCAAGGACGGTAACTGGATCTCGATGGGCAGGACGGCCTCAGCTCCATACACCAGGGAATAAGGGGTCATCTGGGTGGAATTGCGAGTCGTCGTCCGATAAGCCCAGAGGGCGTTGGGGAGCTTGTCCGGCCAACTCTTCTTGTTCTGACCAACCATTTTTTGCAGAATGTTAGAGAGGGTTTTGTTAAACGCCTCGATCTGTCCATTTGCCTACGCATGATAGCGAGATGTATGGTTCGAGCGAATGTTGTACTTGGCGTAAAACTTCTTCAACTCGGCTGCTCGGAAATTGGTTCCGTTATCCGTGAGGATAGCGTGAGGCACCCCAAATCGATGAATGATGTTGGAGGTCACGAAGTCAGCGATCGAACAGGATTTGACCTCTCTGAGCGGAATCGCCTCTGCCCATTTGGAGAAGAAGTCTGTGGCGGTCAGAATGAACCGGCACTGGCGAGCCGTCGCCGGCGGGTAGGGTCCCACAACGTCCATCCCCCAGACTGCAAAGGGCCAAGAATACCTGGTGGTATGGAGAGGCTCCGGCGGCCGATGCACAAAGTTCGCATGAACCTGGCACGCATGGCACCTCCTGGCATACTCGATGCAGTCGTGGATCATGGAGGGCCAGAAGTATCCCAACCTCCGAATCTGGTGGGACAGCTTCGGCCCGGTCTGATGGGCACCGCATGAACCTCTTGCATGACTCACGGGATCTCAACTCCCTGAAGGCAACGGAGGAGAACACCATTAAATCCGCGTCTGTAGAGGATCTGCTCCAGGCCGGGGCTGCTCTGGAGGACAAACTGTGATGCGCGGCGTCTAACTCGCTCGCGCTCGGCCCGATCCGATGGGAGAATGCCATGTTGGAGGTACTCAACCAAAGGCGCCCTCCAATCAGGGGCTGATTCGACTGCCATATCTGGGGTACTCGGGGCTCCGGGCACAGGGGCAACCGCGGTGAGATTACTTACCGACGGGCCGCGATCTCCCTCCGGGATAACGGGAGCGATGAGCCTGCAGTGCGTCACGCGGACGATCAGGTTATCCTGTTCAGGTTCTGCAAGTGACGCAGCAAGGCTGGCCAAAGCATCTGCTCGACCGTTCTGCGACCGGGGAATATGGACAATTTCTGGCCAAGAAGGGAACCGGGCCATCAGAAGGAGGGTGCACTCCAGTAATGGCACAAGTTCCGGCTTCCTGACAACATAGTCGCCATTGATCTGCTTAACAACCAGCTCAGAGTCCCCTTTCACACACAGATGGGGTACGTCGATCTCGAGAGCTAACTCAAGGCCGGTGATGAGGGCATGGTATTCTGCCTCATTGTTGGTACAGCCCTCTGACAACAGGAAAGAGTATGGCAGCACGGCTTGCTCCGGGGTGATGAAGACGATACCCAGGCCCACTCTGTTGAGCTTAGGATTATCAAGTCTTCTACCGGTGGGGCTCCGGGAGGCACCGTCAAAGTGCATCTTCCAGCATGAACCGGCTCGATCGACCGAGAGGATGGCCTCATCAGGAAAGCCTAGATACAGCGGCTGATTCGTGGAGGTTGGGTGAGCAGCCAGAAAGTCTGCCAACGCTTGCCCTTTGATGGCCTTCTGAGACACATACCTGATGTCGAACTGCTGGAGAATCACAGCCCACCGCGCTAGACGGCCAGTCAACATAGGCCGGATCAGGATATATTTCAACGGGTCTACCCGAGAAACCAATTGTACCTCATGGTGCTGCAAGTAGTGCCGTAATTTCTGTACGGAAAATACGAGCGCCAGGCAGCTCTTCTCAATGGGGGAATATCTGACTTCCGCATTGAGGAGCATGCGACTGAGGTAATAGAGGCTATTCTCTGTTCCCTCGTTGTTATTCTGGGCGAGAAGGGCGCCAAGGGACCGTTCCAGGGCGGTCACATAGAGGACCAGCGGCTTTCCGGATACAGGCAGCATCAGAACCGGAGGTTGCAGCAGGTACTGCTTGATTTCCTCGAAAGCGGTCTGACACTCTTTATCCCATACATAGGTGGCACCTTTCTTCATGAGCCGAGAAAAGGGCTTACACTTGCCGGCCAGATTCGCGATGAATCGGCGTATGTAGGCTAAGTGGCCTTGGAACCCTTGCAGTTCCCGGATGTTACCTGGGGGAGGCATCTGGCTAATCGCCCTGATCTTCTCTGGGTCGATCTCAATACCCCGGTATCTTACCACAAATCCAAGGAACTTTCCGGAGGTGACCCCGAAGGCACACTTCAACGGGTTCATCTTCAGGCAGCGAGACCGGAGGAAGTCGAACACTTTCTCAAGATCTTTGAGATGGTCCTGACGCTGGCACGATTTGACTACCAAGTCGTCGACGTAGCATTCCACCAGTGTGCCGAGGATTGGCTTGAATATGCGGTGCATCGCCCGTTGATAGGTGGCACCTGCATTCTTCAGGCCGAAGGGCATGACCCGGTAACAAAAGGTACCTTGGGGGGCCCTGAAGGCAGTGAACTCCTCATCCTCGGGGGCCATCCGGATTTGGTTGTATCCGGAGTATCCATCCATAAAGAAGAGGGCTTGGAACCCTGCCGTGGAGTCAATCAATAGCTCTGTCACTGGAAGGGGAAAATCATCCTTCGGGCAGTGGCGGTTGAGATCGCGGAAGTCGATGCAGACTCTGATCTGCCCGTTCTTCTTCCTGACCGGCACAATATTGGCCAGCCATTTGGGGTACTGGACTTCCCTCAGGAAGTTGGCTTTGATAAGCTTGTCAACTTCGGCCTCAACCATGGCACCGTGAAATGGGTGCATCTTCCTGGGAGGCTGCTTGAACCCGCGATGGTTCGCCGGGAGACCAAGGCGGTGGACGGCTACCTGAGGATCTAGCCCCGACATCTCGTCATAGCCCCAAGCGAACACATCACGGTGCAGCCTGAGAAAGTCCACGTACTGCTGCCGCTATTCAGAGGGCATGGCGGCACTGACCAATGTGGGTCTTGGATCTGCTTCGGTTCCAAGGTTCACTTGTACTAACTCATCGACCGTGGCGGAGACGCCCTCCTCAAAGGCTGGGGGTGCATCTTCCACGTCCTCTCCACTCGGGGAGGGTTCGTCCACGGGAGAGACTGCGTTGGAAACTGCATTGGGGCTACCAGATCCTGCTGGGCCGCTGGTGCTGGCACGGGCGGTCGCGGTCATCTCATCAGGAGACTCACAAGCCGTCGAGACCATGGCTACGTCCAATCGTTGAATCGGGAGGACGTAAGCGTCATCCAAACTTGCCCAGGGATCACTTGCAACAGCGACAGGCTCGACCTCACCTGCCAGGATTTGCTTATCCTTGCTCTTGTAATAGTCCGCGTCCAGATAGCGGGCTTCACATGAGGCAAAAGGAGAGGCATCTCCTTGAAGCACGCCTACTCGACCGTTAAGGGAGTATTTGAGGCATTGGTGGTATGATGAGGGAACCGCCGCATGAAGGTGGAGCCATGGCCTGCCCATCAATGCGTTATACGCAGTGTCCTGAGAGACCACCATGAATTTGGTGTTGGCAACCAAGTCACCGAACTGGGTCTTCAAACGTATCTTGCCGACTGGAGTTTGCTCGGTGCGGTCGTACCCCTGGATCCTGAGGTCAGAGGGGATCAAGTCATCCTCAGACAACCCCAATCTCCAGAGCGTCCGAGTTGGAATCAGGTTAATCCCGGACCCCGTGTCGACAAGACAGCGCCGGACTTCAAGGCCATTGAACTGGCCGGTAACATACAGCGGACGAATGTGCCCCTGTATGGGAGGGTCGTCATCCTTACCAGAGAACGAGATAACTTCCTGGCATTCAGCGTCCTCGATCGTTTCGGCGTGAAAGGCCTCTGCAGCCGCAACCTCTGTCTCAAACTGGAGGGGGCTCTTCAGGGCTTCAGCGAGTGCCTCGCGCATCTCAGATGACATGTGCAGAGCCTCAAGGATGGAGAGTCTCGCTGGGATGTCGGCCAAGTGCTTCAGGACATCATACTTTTTGGCCAAGCGCGAACCCCTGGTTGCAGGAGGTTGCTCTGCGGTTGGAAGCATGACGGGCCTTGCCGGTTGGGCCGGCGGCCGACTGGTGCTTGGCGCATCTCGCTGTTCATTGGTTGAAGCCCGGGAAATGGTCACCGTACTGGGGTCAGGAGGCCGGGATGGACTCGTGGCAGGGCGGAGCTGATTGCGACGCGGCTGAGGCGGTTCTGCCTGGTCCCACACCACAAACAGCGGTGGAGGCGAATCCGTCATCCCCGGATGGGGGGCCTGCGCATGCTGAGCTCGGTTTTGAGCCTGCTGCCTAGTCTCAGTGGTGTGCACGGCCTGGCTGGAGGTACCAACTGCTGTGCCCCGGCGACTCCTGTTGTTGCGGCTCCTCCGACGGTGGCGACGACCGGGGACACTAGGGAGGTCCACCTGGTGTTCTTCAACGTCGGGAACCGAAAAGGGATTTACCAGCTCGATGGTATTAACCGAAGCGTACCCATTACTGTCATCAGACGAATCATTCACCACTGGACGGATCCGGGGAGGGATCCCCATCTCTAGGGGCATGAAATCGCCGAGAGTGCGGGATAGTGGCGGAACTGGCGGGGCGCGCTCTTCCTTCTTGCGCCGCCGCCGTTTGCTCTTCTTGGAAGAGGCAGGCTGGGACGACGATGCCGAAGCAGCACCCGCAGATTCTGGGGGCTCAGGCTGATTCAAGCACGCACGGATGATTCCATGGGCGCGAATGATCGTCTTGCGGGCCATCCAGTTTTTATACTTCTGGGACCCGCGGTCGGAGACCAGCTGCCATTCGTCCTCATCGCCGCTATCGTTATCTGATCCCACGAACACGCCCGCCACTTGTGCTGGAGCTGGGCCCAACCTGATTACATTGTTGTTAATCTGGTCTTGGAGCCAATCCTTAAACACATAGCACCACTGGATGGTGTGTCCCAGGGCCCGATGGTAGGGGCAGTAGCGGGGGTTATCCGTGAGATGTGCCTCCTCTGGCCTCCAACACTCAGGCAGTCGCACAATCCTCTGCTCCAGGGCGCTCTGGAAATAACCGGGGACCTGATCCTCGTGAAATGAGTAGGTCAGGTATCGCGGGCCCCTGGGAGCGTGGTCTTGACGAGGGGCTGGAGGGGCCTGCCGAGGAGGTGGACCCTGATTATCTCGCCTGGGTTGTGGCGGTACATTACGCGGAGGGGCCGGCCGGTTCTGAGGCTACCGCTGCTGGGCCGGGAACTGAGCCCGTGGAGGTGGATTCCTGTGAGGTTGTGGAGCAGGTCTCGCCGGCAGCAGCTCCAACGGCCTGGGGGCCTCTATCTGGGCGACAGCAGCGGGCTCAGCCCTGCTGGCTCTCCTTGCAGGAATCATAGGAGGCAGCGGGTGTGCCTGGCTGGCCTGTTGCAGGGCTTCCTCAAGACGTTGAGCTTTGTCTGAGAAGTCCCTGAACCCTCCGGGGTAATTCTGAGTGATCAAGGAAGGGACCAGCTCGGTCTTGACGTTCCCGACGCACATTGTCAGCAACTGCTCCTGAGTCAATGGCATGTCAAGGGAATACGTGAGACCCTTCCATCGGGCGACGAAGTCCGCGACTCGCTCATCAGGCCTCTGCTTGCACTTGAAGAGGTCTGTGATACTCATCTTCCGGGTCGTGGAACTGAACTGGTAGAGGAATTGTCTACGAAGGTCCTCCCAGCTAGTTATCGACCCGACGGGGAGCTGGTTGTACCAGACAAATGTTGGCCCTTCCAGTGTCTGGACAAAGCAGCGAAGCTTAGCGGCCTCTTGCTGCGCCGGAGTCCCCAACATAGGCCCGCACCTCGAGTTGAAATGGGCCAAATGTTGTGGCGGATCTCCAGTCCCGTTGAAGGGGGCAAAAGTGGGATTCCCAAATCCCGGAGGCGCCGGCATGTCATCCACCCATGCTGGGTATGGCTTGCCGTCCGGTGGGATTGCCACTTGCCGAGTCTCCAAGGCTTCCAAGCAGGCAATGAGTGCCGCCATCGGATCGTCCGGACATGGGTTCCAGTCCTGGCGAGGATCTCAAACCACGAGCGCATTGCATGGCCCTTCAATCGGGTCGTCGACCGGGTCGTCGAACTCGGCAGCCCGTGGGATGGCGGGCGGAGCGGCCCTTGGGGTAGCGGGAGGAATCCGAGCGGGGTCTCTCAGGTAGTCACGCCGCTCGGGAGGGTGTGGTGAAACATACCGCGCCCTCTTGCCATAGGCGATGGCCTCTCTCCTGTCGGCGAACACGGCATGATCACGGTTGCCCGGGAGAGCCTCATCGAGGGGTGGTTGTTCCTGTCCCTGCTGTCCTGGCCTAGGATCACCGTAGTCAGGCCGCTGCTCTACAGCGCGCTCGGCGAGGAGCTGGTCAACCAGCTTCTTCTGCTCGGCGATCTGTTGACGTAGCGTAGCCTTCTCGGGATCCTCATCTGCCCTCTGCGTGGAGGCAGACGGGTCGGCGGGCTTTATAGCCTCGCCGTGCTCCTTACCTTTGCTGACGTTTCGGCTCAACGTCAGTGCTTCAGTGGGTGTGGGGAGCCCCAGGAGGTTCCTCTGATGACGAGTAACTCTCACCGATGGATCCCACGACGGCTTGTCTTCGGGGTAAGAGCCCTCGTCGAGAAGTTTCAAGTCGTTCCCCTCTCCTGACAGGTCATCCATATTGACTGTTTCCGTCCCTGGGGATGTACCCTCAGGGCCACCCAGTGAATCGGGCTGTCAGCGAACCGCACTGAAGCGTAGGGCAGCGTACCGCCCCCATCCACGGATATACACGTGGGGAGTAGATTCCTCGATAACTTTGAGAAGTACTTGAAAACACTCAACGCATCGTTGTTGGAGGGCCTCGTGCTGCCCAAATGACCCGGGGTGCCGAACCGCGGGGAGCGTGGCCAGGTCAATTTGACGGCAATGCTCACCAATATCCTCCAGGTGCACTTGACTCCCGGGATATGGCATTTGTAAGCGGTGAAGACGGGAGTGAGTCTCCCGGAGAGTTCGGCGGAAGCATTCGAACTCATCCGGGGTGAGCGATTCGGGTGCATCAAAGTCCGGTCCTGCGACTGGCCAAAACTTCTCAGGGAAGTGGCCCTCTGCAAGGACGGTCCAGAAGCTCCACGAATCAAGCTCGGGACCCAGGTCTCCTTGGTCCTCTTCAATGACTGGGAATGGACGGGGAACTGGCAGTGGTGCCGAGGCGGGCCGCCGGGCCGACGGGCTGGCCGGAGGTGAATACGGCGAGCAGGCCGATTGGCCTCCATATCCTGGGCCGCCCTCTGAGGGTGGCGGTGCCCTGGCTACCACATCACGATAGGACGGGCCGGCGAGTGAACATCATGCCGTAGCGTCGGTGCTCGCCGGGGGTGCACTAAATCGTGGTCCGACCGTCGGTCCCCAGAAAAGGTCTCTGGATTCTCCGATCGAGGCAGAAGGCGCTTCCAGAGGAGCCGGTACCAACCGAAAGCTTGATCCTTGGGGGTCTACCAGGCCCTCGCTACTCCGGATATACCTTCGGAGAGAAGCGGGGATCATATCGATCTCGCTCTCGGGAAGTACGAGGCTGACGTGCCGCATTCCTACCCCTGCCCCTGACTGGCGGGATTGGGGGGAGGGCTCTGTCGCCGAATCATACTCCGCCTCTGTATCAGAGAAACGAACCGGTCGGATCTCTGTCCGGAATTCCGTAACATTCTTCCCTCGGCGTCGACGCCTCACCCTCCTGCCCCTGGGTGGTTCTTCAGGGCACGGCTGATCTCTATCCTGGCGTCCTCCGGCCGCACTGGTGCTGGGGCCAAGAGGACTGGAAACCAAGGTGCGAGGAGCACCGGGACAGATATCAAAGGGGACGCGGGGAGAGATGATTCTGGGCAGGCCTCAGGGCCGGGATCGGAAGGTGGGATGACCCATGCCTCTTGGATCGGCCACACGGAGTAGCCCTTGTTGGTGAATAGCGCTACCGCGAGGTGGTCCGCGGTGGCTATTGTCGGTACCAGCAACCGGGAGAGTCAACCCAACCTGCCTTTGGGGCGGTCGGGGCCTCGATCCAGGTCGGGCATAGAAGTGCCCCCGCTCAGGATATGCAGGGGCCTGGTGACTGGAGCCAGCAGTGGCTTGAGCCAACGCGGCCGCTGTTGCTAGGGCCCCAAGGTGGGCATCCTCTTCCGCTCGTGCCCGACGTTGGCGTCGAGACAGACGAGTCGGGATGAGCGGCGCAGACAGGTGGAGAGCCTGTTCCTCGACTTGAGGGGCCTGGCGGCGGTGTCGCCGTGGACTGGCGGGAGCCCTTATCATGGATCCCTGGAGCGGATCTCGGATAGGGTAGTCCCGGGCATCTTCCACCTCATCCGCATAGGGGAAGAAGTTGTCGGAGCGCTCCGGGGATAAGCTCCCAAAGCGGTTGGACGTCGAGGTAGGCAGCGGTGCCTCCCTGCGCGGCCCTCGGGGGCGGCGTTGGCGGCGAGGTGCAGCTCCCTCGAGGTCTAGGCGAGCCATGTCCCTGGTGGGGATGACTCCCTCTTCCTCGTATCTCCGCACCAAGCTGTTGATCACCCTTCTTTGTATGACCTCCGAGGGGGAGAGAGGGCATGGTTTCCCCGCAGCTGCGGCTGCTGGGACGACTATGGAACGGGCGGGACCGCGCGGAGTAGCCACGTCGGTGTTTCCCCTACCCCTGCGCCAGTGGGCGGGTGGCAATCGGGCACTGGATTGGGCGACCTGATTTCTGAAAGCAGGGAGAAGAACCCATTAACACTGACAGGAAAAGGAATCGACAACCAACCATTAGTGCCACGACGCCTTCCGTGGGGGGGACCCAGGCCCTCGACAACGCGAGACGGAGTGCCCGAGTTCCCTTCCCCAGCCCCTGGCGGGTAAAACTGAATGCTCGGTCGAGCAGCACGCTGGTCTTCCAGCACCTCTGAAAGCCATCGGTCTTCGTATTGAGGAGAAGAGATTCACGTCGGGTTCACCATTTTTCTGTTTCGGTGCGGATGTGCGTCGGGTTACGCTGTTCTGCCAGGACGCGTTCGTGCGTGCACCTGTCGACCCGAGGGGATAGGCGCGCGGCTTGTGGTCCCGCAGTCCCGCTTTCCAAGGGCGGGCGGCATCTGTCCCTTATTCAGGGGCGTCTGTTCCTTGATCGAAACCGGGATGATGGGATGTCGGCTCCTCCTTCCGTGGACATCTCCTCGGAACTCGTCGCCTAATCCGGGTCTCCCTCATAGATTTAAGAATGTTCGTTAATCTCGTTCCCGGCGCCATATCTTCATGGACACCGGTTAATTACGCTGCTTCCGCCCGGACACTCCAAGGAGTCCGGTCGGGGCAGCAACCTGCAGTGAGGAGACCGGGTGGCTCTGGGTGTCGGGGGCGTGTCTTGACACTGGGACTCTGCATGTCTGCCTTCCGTCCCTAATAGGGCTTCTCGAAGGCGTGATGGCCTGAGGCATCCCGCACTGGGTGCGGGGGACTGTGTTACCTGAGATTTTCCTCAGCTTCCCATGTTTGACACGGGGTATGCCGCGAGTTTAACGTCCAGCGGGGACGGCATCGGACTGATCAACACGAGGAGTGGATCAGATGACAGAACCCCTTGCGGGGAACCTCCGACACTGGGGCCAGCACATGGGCGGCTTCCCGAGTGAAGTGGAGTGGAATAAAATGGCATGACCCCACCGGGATGTGGCGGCCCGGGTAAGGATCAGGGTGGATGATGGAGTGAAGAGCTTGGACCCCGTAGGGGCTTCCTACGTACCGCGCGTTAGCGCGTATCAAAGTCAGCGTAGTTCGGATATACAGTTTAACGTTATGCTGGGCGTCGGCAAGCCGACTCACAGAGAGATCGAGGCCGCCGGGCGGAGGATTGAACCGAACCACCTCGCACAGAGGGGGATGCAATGGCCGGGTGGATCACAGTTTCACGTCATGCTGGACGTTGGCAAGCCGACTCACAGAGAGATCGAGGCTGCCTGAAGAAGGGATTGAACCGAACCACCTCGCACAGAGGGGGATGGAACGGCCGGGTGAATCACAGTTTCACGTCATGCTGGACGTTGGCAAGCCGACTCAAAGAGAGATCGAGGCCGCCGGATGGAGGGTTGAACCGAACCACCTCGCACAGAGGGGGATGGAACGGCCGGGTGGATTACAGTTTCACGTCATGCTGGACGTTGACAAGCCGACTCACAGAGAGATCGAGGCCGCCGGATGGAGGATTGAACCGAACCACCTCGCACAGAGGGGGATGGAACGGCCGGGTGGATCACAGTTTCACGTCATGCTGGACGTTGGCAAGCCGACTCACAGAGAGATCGAGGCCGCCGGAAGAAGGGAGAAATAGGAAAAGGCAGTGGGGAAGTGCAATGGAGATACACATGTGCAGTCCCCCACAATGGCGGATTCATAGGTGAATCGACGCAAGTGTGAAACCAGGAGGGGTCCACTGATGGACGAACCGACGTAAATACGACCGGGACGACCAGGTGGCGGGCTTGAACCTCGGAGAGGCTTCCTACGTACCCTATTTAGAAGACAGGGATCAAAGTCCACGTAGTTCGTTCTGTTTGTAACATTCTACCCCCGTGGGTAAAGGCCACTCCAATCCCGACATTCCTGCAGAGACGAGCGGGTGGGGGCCACATCCAAACCGGGAGGACCCTGCGTGCGGAGCACGGGATCAGGATGATGCGGACAGTTTAACGTCTTGCCGGACGAAGTACATTTTAACGTCGTGTGTTGAAGACGAAGATGCTTGGCGGTTTAACGTCTTGCAGCACGGACGATATGCTAGGCAGTTTAACGTCGTGCAGCTTGGACGTAGTGCAGTTTAACGTCGTGCGGGACGTATGCAGTTTAACGTCGTGCAGGACGTGGTGCAGTTTAGCGTCGTGCAGGACGTATGCAGTTTAACGTCGTGCAGGACGTATGCAGTTTAACGTCGTGCAGGACGTATGCAGTTTAACGTCGTGCAGGACGTATGAAGCCGCCGGTAGGTCCGTGTCACTTCGCGCGAGCCTGGAAGGCTGCACGGGAAGACAACGCACGGTGCGGGCACCTGCGATGAAGATCATCGGGCGCCACACAGGCGGGTACCCAAAGGGGGTCAAAGGAGGCGACCCTGGCGGTTTGCGCGCAAAAGAGGAGCTTTGTGCGCAATACCGCGGGTCGGCGCGCAAATGGGCGGGCTGGCGCACAATAGGGCCAGCGCTTTGCGCGCGGAAGGTAGGTATTGCGCGCACCGGGCTTCGGACAGCGCGCGGGGGCAACGGCTCATTCTTAAATCGAATGGCCACTTTGAAAAAGGAAGGGGGGGTGCGTGCAATCGGACCGGATTGCGCGCACCCCGGGGGCAATTGCGCGCACGAGGCTTCTTTTGCGCGCGAAGGCCTTAGGGTGAAGAATTATTCAAAGGAAGGGGGGCTCAAGGGATTGCGCGCGAAGGCGAACCCCGAGGCCTTATTGCGCGAAAGAAAAGAGGTTACCTGAAGATCGGCATTGCGCGCGGAAGGGGTTGGATTGTGCGCACGAGAGACCTTTCGAATTCTGGCAACCTTCAAAACGTCGGGGGTCGCCTTATATTTATAGGCAACCCCTGGCGCGGAATCCAGGACGCGGGCGCGAAATTCTCTTCGCGGGCGCGGAATCCGGCCGGTGCGCAAGGGGAGCCGCGCGGGCCACCGGCGCGCAAAATTGCGCGCCGGCCCAGCGTATTGCGCGCATCCCGGGAGGTTTGCGCGCGGCTCATTAACTTTGCGCGCGGGCCTCCAAAATTCCGCGCAAGGCCTCCGGGCCCTCCGAAACCGGCTTCCGACTCCAAATATGACCTCGCTTTCTGCATCCGGAGCTTTGTTAGGGAACAACGGACTTTTCCGGCGTCTACAATACACTATGATGAATTCCTCATTAACTCCAAAGATGTTGAACCAATGTGAGTATTCAAGGAATATATAATTCTTCTGTTAGTTAAATTTATGGAGAAGTATTATAGGTTCCTCTTTTTCAAAGGGATATCAGGTGTAGTTGGAGGATTCTAATTGTGGATGATCTCATCCTTTTTGTAAGGTGAATTCTATCCATGTGAAGAAGACACTTGGTAATTTTGATCTAGTGTGACTCTATGTAGTGGAGTTCATAATAGAGGAATTAGATTTTGGGCCATCCACCTTGAGAGGTATGGTGTTTATTTCCTCTTCTATGGCATTGGTTTAACATGATACTAGTTCATCCCATTGTTTCATTTAACTTAAGATGATTTATTATTTAGGTATTCATAGTGAGTTGATGCCATATTTTATGAACATGCAAACCGTATTTGGTAGGAAGAAGTAAATAGGATTCAAGTGCCCTAAGTTTCTTTTTTTGTTGGTTGATGTGGAAGTAATTTTTGACTTCCTTGTCTTGGACCTGGATGTTTTTTACATCATTATCAACATATATTGATTGATATGTTTTAAGTAATTGGTTTACTATTATCATTTTAGGGTCCAATTCTTCACTCTTAATAAGATAAATCATATATTTTAGGGTGAGTTGGATCTATGACTTGGGAGGGAAGGACTAGTTACTTCAAAGTTCAGGTTGATCTCATGTTGGTAATCCATGTTGTTTCTTGTGGAAGTTTAGTGATGTGTAGTGGGTGAGATTATAGTTTTCATGTAAAGGTACCTAGACATGTTTATATAGGATGTATATATATTTCCAATCTAATATAAGGTTGAGTTTACCATCAATATTCTCCCTCGGAGGAGCCTAATATCCTTTTATTCTTATCATAAGTCTCTAACCAAGCTGAAGGAGATGAAATTTTATCTAGAGGATCTTGGGGGAAAGGGTTTTATCCATCTCAATGTATCACTATGGGTTTTTTCAGTGCTATTTTAAAAGAAATCAGTTGGTAGCCTCCAACATTTTAAATACTAATATAATCTTAACCAGGTGGTAGTAGATAATAAATACTCATTTCCCAAGAGGGATGATCTCTTTGATCATCTTAGAGGAGCCTGTTGGTTTTCTTTCATCGGTCTGAGATTAGGGTACCACCAACTGAGGTCTTGGGAAGAGAATGTTCCAAAGACCACCTTTTAAATCCGATATGGATATTTTGAGTATTTCATTATGTCTTTTGGTATTAAAAATTCTTTTTTGGTCTTTTTGGAAATAATAAATTGAATATTCCATCGATTTATGGACTCCTTCATTGATGTGTTTGTAAATGAAATATTAGTGTTTTACAAGATGATAGAGGATCATTTTGACCAACAAAAGTATTTTTTGGGTGTTTTTAGAGAGAACCTTCCATATTCTTAGCTATCTAAGTGCCAGTTTTGGATCCATGAAGTGAAATATTTGGGCCATGTGATTTAAAAGGCATGAGTTTCAGTGGATCCATAGAAATTTTGAGAGGTCATGTCTTTGTATTATCCCAATAATGTATTAAATATTCATAGTTTTATAGAATTAGTTGATTATTATTGACATAGCATTCAGTACTTCTCCTATATAGATTCTCCCTTGGAAACTTTGACCAAGAAAGGGGTGAAGTTAGAATGTAATGATAAGTTCCAGAGTTCTTTTGAGAATTTCTAGACCCATCTAAAATATACACCTATTTTGATTCTTCCTTATCCTGGGAGAGTTTATACTTTGTATTTTGATACTTTTTAAAGGGTTTTGGGATTTAATCTGATGCAAGATAACCATGTGTTTTCCTATAGATCATGATAGTTATTCCCACATTAGTGGAATTATCCCACCCATGATATGTAATTAGAAATTGTTATGTGTATGCTAAAGGCAAGGTGACACTACCTCTTTGAGGAGTGTTTTACCTTGTATTTGGATCATAATAGTATAAAGTACATTTTCACTTAGAGGGACTTGAAACTCAGATAGAGACACTAGGTGGAGTATCTATATACTTTTAAATTCATGATTGAATATACATTAGAGATGCTAAATATGGTCATTGATGTGTTGATAAGGAAGCTTCTAATACAGAAGGTTCATGAATAAAAATATGAGTGGGATCTGATGAGTTTGACTGCTAATCTATGGCTAGATAAGTGTGAGGATATACGATAGGTATTCTTATCCAATGTGCACGTTACACCCTCTCTCATGAATCAGGTGAAGACTGATCAAGAATCATGCCCCAAGTGTCCGAAAATTACTAGGGACTTTATTGGTGGGGATACCTTAGCTGGTTGGTCTCGGCATACAAATGGATCCCTTCCCTTTTGAAAGTGTACAGTTGTTCCTTTGAGTCTAAGGTAGGAGGTGATGCATGAGGCACTTCATTCTAGTTTGTTTTTTCACCCTGGGGGGGCCAAGATGTTCTATACCTTAAGAGGCCGGTATTGGTAGCTTGGGATGAGATGTGCAGTGGAAGGATTTTTTTTTCTAGGTTCTTGACATTCAAGAGGATCAAATATGATCATCAGAGACAATCCAAGTTGATGTAGTCATTTAGCATTCATGTGTGTATGTGGGAATAGATCTATATGGATTTCATGATTGGACAAAATCATACTCCGAGTGATAAATATTCCATATGGCTGATTGTTGGTCATCTGATGAAACCAATCCATTTTATTCCCATCATAGAATTAATAAAGGTAGAGGACATCAGACACTAATATATTTGAGAGGTTTTTCAGCATCATAGTGTTCTCTTAGAAATAGTGTCAGACTACGATGCCCATTTCACATATTGATTTTGGAAGGGACTCCATGAGGATTTTAGAACCCAGCTGAAGTTAAGCACCGTGTATCAACCATAGATGGATGGTTAGTTTGAGTGAAACATCTAGACCCTTTAGGTTATATTTTAGGCATGTGTTCTTGATTTCAACAGTTTGTGAGAAAGGTAGCTGGTGTTTCCTGAGTTTTCTTATAATAATAGTTATCATACCTCAATTAGGATAGCCCTATTTGGGGCATTGTATGGGCAGTCATTCTAATCCCCTTTATGTTGGACTAAGTTATGAGATAATTCCTTGGTTGGACCTCTCCTCATCCAGTAGATGACTGAAATAGTTTATCTGATTCAAAAATGGTTATCGATAGGTTAAAGTCTCCATAAGTCTTATGTAAATTGCCTTCATCATTTGTTTGAGTTTCTGGTCAGTGATCAAGTGTTTCTCTATGTATTAGTTTATTTGGATCACCATTAATTTATAAAGTAGTTGTAATGTTCTAGTTTTTTCCATGTAAGAATTTGGAATATTTTTAGGGCTATAACTGGATCCAGGCACTGAGACAGAGTGAGATTCCAAGGCCCGATGAGATCATAAATAATTTTTAAAATATATTAAATAAATTAATATCACCTACATGCATATTTACTGAAAAAGTTAAATAACTCTCAAATGGAGTCTTAGATCAGAAATATGATATCGTTGTTGAGTTTAGAGTGTGGTTTTTACCCTTGATGTGACATAATCTTTGTCAACATCAGGTGTTTTGGTAAAATTTTATTGCGGTCACAAATAATTAAAATAAATAAATAATATAAATTTATATCTTTATTTTGAAGAATGGACCTAGAATACTCTATTTAAACTAGGCTCTGGAAAATACCAAGGGTTGGCTGCATAACATTGGGATAGAGAGGAGCCATTGGAGAGGAGCTATTAAAGGATCATTAACAGATGACCTCAGATCGAAATAAGATTGAGGATCATGCACCAACGCAGTCTTTGGATCACATCTGCAACAATGATGTGAGATTATTCTTCATTAGTGATTAAACCAAATCTAGGTAGGACATTTATTTGTGGATTTATCACCATTTCTTATACTACAAAAAATGTGAATCAATCGATTAATGTATTGATCCGTGGATCATTCATATTGCATGTATGGGTTTGTTTATTAGGAATATGAGGGATAATTTTTATTCTATTTGGGTTACTTTTGATTTTCATTATAAAGGAAATGGATCGTTGACAATTCAAACCCAGCCAATGGGGGATGATTCTTGAGTGGTGGTAATGGATGGAATCTAGTCAATGCTGTAAAATAAACTTAGATATATCGATATCCATGATTTTTAATGATTTCAGTGATAGATATGAAGGAATCGGGAGGTGTGGGAAAAGAATCAAGGGAATATCGTGGGTTCTATGAAAAAACATACTACATGGAATATAGTCTGGATGAACACACCCTGTGTAGTTCCATTTTGTGTGGCCCTAAGGTTTCTATGAAAAGATAAGGATGACATGTCATGTGAAATATTCCATATTTTGTGTGAACCTTAGACGATAGGATCATCTGGTACATGGGGTACAGGCCGAAGAGGCCATACAGTATTACACGCCATGTGTTCCTAGTCATATGCCATATAACACGTGGCATATGACTCAACATGTACTGGGGGTACATTCCTAAGTGACCATGAGGTCCCACACACTATTTACTTAGTAAGTACGTGAGAATAATAGAGTACATGGGTAGAATCATGTACTCATACTGTAACGTCCCAGTTCTAGAATCTGCCCAAAGGTGCCCCGTACCTGGTTGGTCACATAGCCTTAAGTGCATTTCCCCGAACGTCAGAGGCTACCGACTAGCAGCGAGAGCTTTGGGTGTGATAGTGGGAAAACTATTCCCTCATTGGCATAATAACACAGTGGAAGTAAAACAAATAACAATAGCGGAAGCAGTAAAAAATGAAATTGGTAAAAAGTGGAAGTAGTAAACAACTAGATCACGCACACACACACAAAAATGTATATATATATAAATATATGATGCATGATACATATGTCTAGGAAATAATCCAAACAAATCACAATGCTGGAATACAGTACTAAACCAATGTATAAAAGAAAAGCAAGTAAACAACTCCACAACATCGCAAGACTCAGCTTGGTCCCATACTCCCCAGCTCCACATCATCACAAGCCTCAGCTTGATCCCATGATCCCCCGATCCACATCAATCAATTACCTGAAGTAGAAGGGAACTTGTCCTTGTCTGTACCTACAACAATATAATCTATTTGGGCCCAAAATCATGACCCAATTATGTTGTGAGACTAATCCCAGTAGGTAACCACCCAAAGATCTGTGCCTAACAGTCATTGAATATATATGGAAGGCAATAAACAAAAAGAAGTAGTAAAAAATAAAGTACTCAAAAGTAAACAGTCCTACAGTTTCATTTACAAACATTTAATTTTAAGTATTTAATTAACCAAAAACAAATACAAGAAACCTTCTAGGTAGTTCTCACAGCCTAACCCCTCTGGATCACATTATAAGAGAAGATATAACAAGGACTCTCTGAGGAAGCACTCACCATCAATTCCCCCTATAGTAATGTGTGATCAAAGACTATCTGAGGAAGCGATCATCGTCAATTCCCCCTATAGTATTTTAATAGTAAACTATAGACACTCTGAGTAAGCAATCAATTTCAATTACTCATGTGGCATCATAACGTAACTATAGACACTTTGAGGGAGCACTCAACTTCAATCCCCCCTATGGTCTCACAGTGGGATAATTATAACAGACACTCTAGGAAATCCCTCAACATCATTTTTCCCTATGGTCTCACTACACCAGGTTTATGCATCCCTGTGTAAGTAATTGTGAAAAAATTATAATTAGTTGCCAAATTAAACCTCATGAACTACTTGGCTAAACAAACTACAACATATCATATAATGTCAGATAATAATCACTCCATCCTAATAATACTAGGCATGGAAAGAAAGAACCAGCCTAACAGGAAAGGCTAGACCAAACAGTCAATAACAAGAAAACATGGGCAAAACATCCATATCATGGAAATGTTAACCCTATTCAGAACAATTAACCTATATCCAAAAAAACAAGGCATAGTAGATAATAACAGGGCTAAAAACCATAAACATGCAATACCTAGAACAAGGGTATTGGAAACTTTTGCACATCTAACTCAAATACTATCTACAGAAAGGCACAAACCACCTACCTCAGCATTGTGAGATCAATATATGTGAACCTCAGTCCTTGAATCTCCCTAGAATTCCATAGATCTAAAAAAACACTTAAAACATTCAACTGAGGATAACTCGTGAGAGAGGAGAGATCAAGAGATGAAGTTCTAAAAGAACAAATAACTCATCTTGGTGATTCCAACTCAATAGATGACGGTCGATTTGGAGAATGGACGGTGATTCAGGGGCTCAGAGAACATCTTCGGTCGTACTGACGCTCCCAGAAAATACGGACAAAGAAGAAGTGTGTTCTGTCCATCAGACGTGACCCAGGTCTATTTAATGAAAAAAAAGTACATGGAGTGTTACTTAAAAGTACACGGCGTGTACTTTCCTTTTCCAGCCTCTACTTTAGGAGGTCTCTAGGTCACCACACATGGCTATATAATCGCCCATTACATGGCCAGTTCACGATCACCTGTGGTAACTGGGTACACGGCGTGTACTCCTAAAATTTCTTGAAACGCCTCTTTTTCTAAAAAACAACCAAAATTGAAAAATGTACCTGAAAAGAAGATCTATGTTCTTTCAAACTTCCCCCCTTAATGAAATTCATCGCCAAATTTCCCTAGCAAGGTGGTGTAGAAGAAGAAACTTCAAACAAATCTGAACACTATGATCGTATATCGGCCTCCCTCTCCCAAGTCTCATCCTATGCTCGCCTATGCTGCCATAGAACTCATACTAGAGGAACAAACTCGCCATAAAGAACCTTCTCAATTCGATCAAGAATCTGGATAGAATTATCCTAGAAGGATGTGTCCACCTCTAACACAACCTCCTTGGGTCAGAAAACATGAGATGGGTCTGAGAAGTAACGTCAAAGCTGAGAAACATGCAAGACATCATGAATAGCCCGGTACCTCTGAGGTAACTACAACTTATAGGCAACCGGACCAACTCTCTTCAACACCTCGAATGATCTGACGTACCTCGGAGAAATATTACCCTACCTCCTAATCCTTCTGTTTCCCAACCTCAGTGTGACACATAGAAAAACCTGATCTCCGACCTCGAACTCAAGAGGTCATCTTCGTCGATCAGTATAAGACTTATATTGTGACTGTGCAGTAGCCATCATCTTCCGAATCAACTTTATCTACTTTGCAGTCTCCTTGAAAAGATAAGGTCCTAGCATAGCTACCTCTCCTGCCTCTATCCAACATAAGGGTGATCGGCATGGCCTACCATACAATCCTCAAAAGGTTCTATCTAAATAGTTTTTGAAAACTATTATTGTGGGAAAACTCCACAAGAGTTAATTTCTTCTTCTAAGAACCTCCAAAATCCATGATTCATGCTTGAAGTATGTCCTCAACCACCTGAATTATATGCTCGGACTGTCCATTTTTCTAGGGATGGTAAGTTGTACTCAGAATTACCTGTGTAACCAAAGCCTTCTGTAATCCCTACCAGACCCAAGAAGTAAAACGTGCATGTCTTTCTAACACAATGAAGTGCGGAACTCCATGTAAATGTACAATCTCTCAGATGTACAGCCTACCCAACTCCTCAACACTTAAGGTCTCCTTAATAAAAAATAATTGGGCAACCTTCATGAGTCTGTAAATGACAACCCATAGTGCATCATTACCTCGAGGCGACCTCGGAAAACATATCACTAAATCCATCATGACATCATTCCACTTCCACTCGGGAATGGGTAACTGCTGTAAAATCCCTACTGGTTGTTGATGCTCCGCCTTCACCTGCTGATAGGTGGAATACCTCATGAAAAAACCAGAAACATCTCCCTTCATACCTGGACACCAATACTGACAGTGCAGATCTCGATACATCTTGGTGACACTAGGATGAACTGCCCAAACTGAGGAATGAAAGTCTTGCATCAGCTCCTCGCGTATGTCTTCTGGCACCCATATGCGTCCATGAAAATGAAATATATCATCCTCACCTATTTCCCATCCATAAATAGGGTCCTCTCCTGAAACACTCTCCTGTAGGACTAGGCCTTCAGAATCTGATAGTTGCCTCATTCGTAATCGATCAAGTAGAGTAAAGGTAACATCTACGGAAGAAAGAAATGTCTACCCCTGACTATTGTGCACCCCCAAATGCATCTTAGAGAACAAATGCATAAGTTTCCACTCACTGAGGGACTCCTGAACTACTTTTATCTGATTCCTCCTTCTCAACGCATCATCCAGAGTGTTGCCTTTCCCAGGCGTGTAGGCAAGCTCAAAGTCAAAGTACTAAAGGTACTCAACCCACCTTCATTGTCTCAAATTCAGATCGCAGTGAGTGAAGATATACTTGAGACTCATGTGGTTGGTGAAAACAACAAAATACTATCACATAAGATAATGTCTCCAACAACGTAAAGAATGAACAACTTCAGCGAGCTAGAGATCGTGCGTCGGGTAGTTCCTCTCATGTGGCATCAACTGCCGAGACCCGTACACAATGACTCCTCCTCCCTGCATAAGCACTTATCCTAGCTCGATACCTGGTGCATCATAGTATATAGTATAGCTCTTTCCTAGATTTGGAAATACTAGTATCGGTGCTGAATTCAACCTCCCTTTCAGCTCCTGGAAGGCTTACTCGCAAGAATTTGACCACAAGTACTTCGCACCCTTCTTAGTCAGGCCCCTCAGTGGCGCTGCTAAGCATGAAAAGTCCTGTATAAAATGTATGTAGTAACCAGCCAGCCCTAGAAAACTTCGTACCTAAAAGATGTTCTTTGGATTCTCTTAGGAAACTAATTCTCTCACTTTCTCTGGATCTACTGATACTCCTATCTCTAAGATAACATGACCCAAGAAGTGAATCTGGTCCATCCAAAAGTGGCATTTTTAGAGGTTATCATATATCTGATGCTCTCTCAGTGTACTCAAAAGTATATCAAGATGTGTGGAATGGTCATTCCAAGTGTGAGAGTACACCAAGATATCTTCCATGAAGACTACCGCAAAGTAATCCAAGTACAGATGGAACACTCGGTTCATCAGTACCATGAAGACTACAGGCGTGTTCGTGAGACTGAATGGCATAACCAGATACTCGTATAGACCATACCTTCTTTGGAAGGCTGTAAGAGGTATATCATATGGTATAACGTGCAACTAATGATAACCTAATATCAAGTCAATATTCAAGAACACTTGGGATCCTCGAAGTTGATCAAAGAGTTCATCAATCCTTGGTAAGGGATATCGGTTCTTGATCTTCAACTGGTTCAACTTTTGATAATCCATAGAAAGTCTGAAGGTATCATATGTCTTCTTCGCAAAAAGAACAGGAAAACCCTAAGGAGAATTACTGGGTCTGATGAAACCCTTTGCCTGCAACTCCTCCAACTTCTTCTTGATCTCCTGCAACTTTGTTATAGCCATCCTATAAGGATGAATGGACACTGGTGTCGCTCCTGGTGCAAGATCAATAGAAAAGTCCATCTCTCACTTTGGAGGAAAACCTGAAAATTCCTCTGGAAAGACGTATCTGAAATGATCCACCACTGGAGGAAAGTTCATCATTGAAGTCCCCTAGTTATCCAGATATATACTAGCAATCCAGGTTGTAACTCTTCCTAACCCATGATGCTCGGGTCCCGCTCTGCTCACCTGAACATCCTATTCGTCCTTATGAAGAAATGATCCACCCTCTGGTGATGTGAAACTCTCCCTATGGTGATAGTAGTCGACAATATCCTAGAAGGGAACTAACCAATCCATTCTGAGAAAAAAATCATAACCCATCATCTCTAGGACATATATGTCCCAAAAGAAGTGACACCCACCAACCACTAGAGGGCACTCCTTGCACTATCATACACTAACTGTTCTTGTCCCCAATAGAGTTTCTAACATCAAGATATCAGCAGAAGAAAAGATACCGAGTCTAAGGCTCTCCACAACCATAACAGATTTAAAGCTATGGGAAGCGCATGTATCGAAAAAAGAAGAAGATAAAACTAAGGCAACTAGGATAATACATTGAACTATAGAGGGTCCAGGATCCTACTCTTGTTGGGTCTACTCCACTAAAAAAAATTACCTGCACCACAGCCCTATGACCTTACCTGTCCACTCTAAGCTAATCCACCATGTTGTCACTAAAATACCGGCAACTAGCTACCATGGCCATGACCTCCACCTCAGCATGAATGACCAGAAGAACTCCAGTTCCTAGAATGGTGAGAAACTAGTGGTGCTTCTCCCGAATGAGGAGTCATAGAATAACCCCTATCACCAGCTGCTGGTGAGAAGATCTGACAAAAGCACTGAAGATGGCCAATCTAGCCGCAATATCGGCACTCCACAGGGTCTCTTGGGCAATGTGGCCTAGTATGCATGACCTTCCCACACTAGAGGCATACCACCTGGCTACCTGAAGGTCCATCCCACCTACTCGGATCTTCATATGTAGACTCCTTGTGGCACTTCCTACTATCAGTTGGAGAAGCACCAACTCTGGATGTGGAACCGCCCTGGCTCACAGCTCCATAATCCCTCAGGTTGTGCTCTATGATCAGTGCCTGGTTGACTATGGAAGATATATAAATCAACCTGAAGATGTTCACCTAAGCCCAAATATCCTTCTTGATACCATACTCAAACTTCATTGCAAGGAATAACTCATCTCCCCCTATAAAGGGTGTAAAGAGCTGCAGATCTGTGAAGAGAGAAGAATATTCAATGACTAAAAGAGTACCCTGCTCCAAACTCATGAACTCTCGGGCCCGATCAGCCATCAAGGTCTCTGGGTAGAAGTAGTCCTAGAAGACATGCTGAAACTCATCCCATTTCATAACCTACTGGTTTCCCACCTGTGAGGTCACGTCCCACCATCTCTTATTAGAATCTCGAAGCATATACATAGCGAGATTGGCCCTCCTCTTCGGAGGCATCTTCAGATGCTTGAAGATTGTAATCATGGCTTCTAGACATGAATTTGCATCCTGGGGTCCTCCATCCCCTGAGAAAGTGGGAGGATGGTGCTATTGAAATACCTGGGTCAATTCTGCCATCGATGGGGCAGGATACGATACTCCCTATAAGTTCTACATAAACCCTAAAAATCCCTCTCGGAACTATGCCTAGGCACCTGTATCTGGGATGAGGTCTAGTGCCAAGACTGGCGCAACTATAGGGTCCACTGGTAGTCCCTGATCAGCCATATTTAGTGTCTGATCACTTCCCTATAAATGGTGGACAACTGGAGGATGTATCGATGGCATGACTCAGAAAGGTCAAGCGCACACCTTATATTAAGGTTAAAAGGGACTGAAAATTACAAGTTTAAGAAGGGAAAAAGAGAAATAAATCATTCAAGTTTTTCAAAACATAGATACACGGTGTGTATAATTCCTACACGGAGTGTTCCCTTAAGCCTTCACATGGGTGTGTACTTCTGCCAAACTAGGTCACGAAACACCCCATACACACAGTGTGTTGTCCTAAAACACGACGTGTACTTGAATCCCCTTCCCTCACTCGAGTTCTTATACCTGGATAAGGCACACATTTCTCATAGAACTATACTACATAGCGTGTTAGTTCCAGACATGATGTGTACTAGACAAACTTCACTGACCTGTGTTGTTAGTTACATGGTTGGTTACGCGGCTGACTCTACACAGCGTGTTTTTTCCAGACACAATGTGTACTAGAAAGATTTCACTGACCTATGTTGTTTTCTACACAGATGGATACATGGGTTACACTACACGACATTTTAAAGATTGACACGGCGTGTATAACTTAAGTTTTATCCATCCGTTTCATTAGTCACATGAGTGGACACATGGTCTACACAATACGATGGGTACAATTGGTACACAGTGTTTCCCCCAAATATTTCCCAACCCCATGTCTCTTCCCACATATCCAGTGACACAGTTAGAGACTACACGGAATGTACATAAAGTATATGGAGTTTACTTAATAGAAACAGTTCCTTCCTAAACAGAAGGACACATGGAATGTATTCATCATTACACGTCAAGTATTCTGGTTTCTTCCAGATAGTAATCCTCATAAACTATTCTGGAACCCAGAAAACACTGAAACAAACATTAAGGTTCCAAATTATGATCTCTAATGGCCCATATTCCCCATGAATCAAAGCTTGGTATCTTATACATGTCATTTTCAAGCATAACAGTGTAATGATCCACCAAATTCTGATCCATGAGGGCCCATAACACCTCAAAAACCAAAGTTTGGCATTAATTCAAACTAAACCTTACACAATTAAATACCCTATAAAAAGAAGGTATTCTATCAATGAATCTATCACAACATTATACATATCTAGCACAACATCTATCACAACAACATGCAATCACTAATTCACCCTAAATGGCATGGAAGGAAGGCATGAAATGTGATTTATAATAAGTTCCTATATGATGCATGATAGGGAATTACCTCATCTCATCGAGTTGCAACAGAAATAGAACCCTAATAATATCAATGATAACAGAAAAAACATGTAAATCACCCAATGGTGAAATAAAATCAACTGTAAAATTGAAAAACCAAAAAAAAATGCAATAATGAGGTAGATTTTCTTTTCCCTGTACACGGGTTAGATACTCCAGGGCACAACTTATTACCAAGTACATGTTCTTTCTGATCCCTAGCTATAGGCTCTAAATGGTATGCCAAGAAGAAAATAATAACTTTGATACCACTTTGTTACATCCTAGTTCTGGGATCTGCCCAGAGGTGCCCCTTACCCGGTTGGTCACATGGCCTCAAGCGCATTTCCTTGAATGCCATAGGATGCTGGCTAGCAGCGAGGGCCTTGGGTGTGATAGTGGGGAAACTATGCCCTCATTGGCATAGTAACACAGTGGAAGTAAAATAGATATCAATAGCAGAAGCAGTAAAACATTCAATAAGTAAACAACAGAAATTTTAAACAACTCGAGCACATATATATATATATATATGAAGCATGATACATATGTCTAGGAAAGCATCCAAACAAATCACAATGCTAGAATATTGTACTAAACCAAATTAAAAATGAAAATCAAGTAAACAGCTCCATAGCATCGCAAGCCTCAGCTTGGTCCCATGCCCCCCCGCTCCACAGCAATCATGTACCTGAAGTAGAATGGAGCTTTCCTTTTTCTATACATGCATCAATATAATCTATTTGGGCCCAAAATCATGACCCGAACAGGGTGTGATACTATTCTCAGTAGGAAACCACCCAAAGATATGTTCCTAACAGTCAACGAATATATAGGGTAGGCAATAAAAAAAGCTGTAAACAAGGAAGTACTCAAAAGTAAACAGTCCTACAGTTTCATTTACAAAAATTTACTTTTAAGTATTTAATCAATAAAAAACAAATGAAATCAACCCTCTGGGTAGTTCTCACATCCTAACCCCTCTGGCTCACATTACAACATAAGATATAACAAATATTCTCTGAGGAATCACTCACCATCAATTCCCCCAATAGTCATGTGTGATCAAAGACTCCCTGAGGAAGCACTCATCGTCAATTCCCCCTATTGTCTTTTAATGGTGAACTAAGACACTCTAAGGAATCACTCAATATCAATTCCTCTTGTGGCCTTGTAACGTAACTATAGACACTCTAAGGGAGCACTCAACATAAATCCCCCCTATGGCCTCGCAGTGTGATAATTATAACAGACACTCTGGGAAATCCATCAACGTCAATTTCCCCTATAGTCTCACTACGCCAGGTTTCCACAGCCCATGTAAGAAATTGTGCACAAATGATAATCAGCAGCCAAAGTAAACCTAAAGAACTACTTGGCTAAAAAAACTACAACATACCATAGCAACTCAGAAAATAATCACTCCATCCTAACAATTCTAGTCATGGAAAGCAAGCAGCAGCCTAACAGGCAAGGCTAGACCAAACGGTCCATAATAAGAAAACATGTGAAAAACATCCATATCATGGAATGGTTAACCCTATTCACAAAAAATAACCTCTATCCAAACAAACAAGGCATAACAGACAATAACAGTGCTAAAAACCATAAACACAAAATACCCCGAACAAGGGTATTGGGCACTTTTTCACATGTAATCAAAGACTATCTATAAAAAGGCACAAACCACCTACCTCAGCATCATGAGATCAATATACGTGAACCTCAGGCCTTGAATCTCCCTAGAACACCATAGATCTACAAAACTGTTTAAAACATTCAACTAAGGATAACTCGTGAGAGAGGATAAATCAGGAGATGAAGTTATAGAAGAAGGAAGAACTCACTGTTGCAATTCCAACCCAATCGACGGTGGTCGATTTAGAGAAAAAACAGTGAGTTGGGGGCTCGTAGAAGATCCATGGTCGTACGGATGCTCATGGACGAGACAGATGAAGAATAAGTGTGTTCTATCCGTCAGAAGAGACCCCTTGTCCATTTAATGAAAAAAAGTACACGACGTGTTATTTAAAATTACACGGCGCGTACTTGCCTTTTCTGGCCTCTGCTTTAGGTGGTCTTTAGGTCACCAAACACATCCATTTACTCTGCCGTTACATGACCAGTACATGGTCTCCCACGGTAACCGGGTACACGACATGTACTTAAAGTACACGTCATGTACTCCTAAAATTTTCATAAACTCTTATTTTTCTTAGAAACAACCAGAAAAGAAAAATATACCTAAAAATAAGATCCTAGTTCTTACACATACAAGGCCAATTACACGGGTATATGAAAAATTGCACATTGAGTGCCAGGGAGACATCCACAAATCATGTACCTTAGGGACATGCCATGTATTGTGGAAAAGTTCATTCCATGTGATAGCGAGACATGGGTAGTTCCAGGCTTAGTGGGATATTCGTTTTACTTCTAGAGACACTCCATGTACTCATTTAAGGACTGATTTGATTCCCCATATTCTTAACATAGCTTTGTAGTGAGATTGTGAGAGCTTTCTGGGACCAGTATTGGTTGGGTGTGTTCCTTTGATCCCTTCCTATGAGACTTTGGTGTAGTATCTCATCCTCGTCATAGAGGTTCACCCCTTTTTTACTTCCTATTAATCTTTGTAGTATGGGTGAGTTCCCTTATTTTGGATTGAGTCATCTCAACTTGATTTTACTACTAACTCAGTGGATTGGAGCATGAATCCCTCTAAGAGGACCAAAGAATTTTTCATATCCTTAATGTACTCCCTAGGTAGGGTTTTTTGGAATTTTCATGACCTATATTTACACATTCACCAATACCCTATCTAGGGGGTGTTTCTACTAGGGTATGGTCTCCCTAGTGAGCCATGGGAATTGACCACCTATCTATGTATCGAGATATGATCCTTCTGATGATGTGTAGTCTGATCAATTTTATTTCTTGGATATAGCCTCTCATTATCCTACCTATTCTTCTAGGCTATAACTATTGAGTGTGAACTCAAGTATGCGTGTTTTTAGTGTAATTATAGCTTAGGGAGCAGTTCTTCCTGGACAAGCATGACCTTTGGGATGAGTTTTGACAGTGGAGGTATTGCTTGAAGAGTGTGTTCTCATGGATGAGTGTTTTATGAAACCTTAAAGTAGGAGTCCTAGGCTATTTTTATGGTCATGACCTTGACCTAATATTTTGTGTATACTATGAGAATATCTAGTTGTTTTATTTTATATCTCATAGTATAATTGGCATATCAAGTGATGAGATAACAACTCTTGATGCTTTGGGCTTGGTTATTTTGGGGTGTCCTACTGAGTATTGTTATACTCACCCCTACATGGGATCTTCCCGAACATGTCATGTCTTAAATAGACAAAGTATATCTTTACAAAGTCCTTAGTGGACTAGTATTAGGTCGATCTTAGTTTTTTTAAGAAATATTGAGTTGTATACCAGTGTTACATTTAATAGTAGTCCCCTCCTTCTTAGTAGTTCAGGCTTTATTTCAAATTTTTGTGGGATTTTATTTAGACCATTTTTATGCTTTCCATCACTTCATGTTATACTATTATTGTGGGATTATATATGTATGGATGTATTATTATTATTCTTTCCACATTTCAACATTTTATGGGCTTGGGGTAGTTGCGGTTCGGGCCCCGTCGGGTTGATTCATGAAAAAATGGTATCATAGCTAGATACCAAACCTAAAGTGTTATGACACTACCTGGGTTTAGAACTGATATTGGGAGATTTTTTTTTCTAGTAGTGTTGTTTGGTTTGAGAATAAGGGAAACAGTGTTAAAGATTTTTGAGTGTGGATCTCAGTCCAGGGTGTCCTATGTTGGTGCAACAACCAACGTATCCATTCACCAAGACCCTTATAATATGCTTATTGAATCGATACATGTAGGAATTTATAGCTGTGAAAACATAGGTACATGCATCATATAGGAATGGGTTGTGGTTTACATTTCCTTCTTAATTCAACTTCCATGATATACTCATTGATTTTGGTACATCTTGATAACCTTCAAGATGTCTCTGCGATTACATCTAGCTACTATTCTAAGATAGTGTCGTGATGATGACCATTTGAGTAATGAGGCCTCAGTTTAGGGACTCACTCAGGAAGTGTTTCCTCTAGCGGGCATAGAGTAGTTCCACCACCTGTTGAGTAGTTCATATATCCTTCAGGGGATCTGGTGAATGTTTGATGACATGTTGGGAAGTCAAGGTCTCCATCAATTTATGAAAATTGTACACACAATCTTAGTACAATACGTGATTTCTAGAAATAGAGATCATTGAGGTCATATGATGAGACAGACCCCAAAGTAGTAATGTTTTAACTCAAGGAGATGGTATGGGTTTTATGTCTTGTGAAGAGCCTTAACCAATCATATGGTTGTTATTGAGATCTATTTTCTTTATGGAGAATCAGTTGGCTCTGATGGGACCAAAAGATGAATAATATATATGAGTACACATTACAGGTTTTAGAGATAGAAATCACCCATGTTTCATGGTGGCTCAGACGCCCTTATCATGTGGTATAGGACTAGCATTAACCTATTTTTTAAATGTCTCGCTTGTATGGTATCCCTCCTTAATGATAGTCCAGGTGGTGAGACTTCTCTAGGGTGATGTGGGTCATCGGTAGAGCTGCTTTTTTATGATGATTTTCTCTATCTTGTGAGGTTGGTTTTTTGGTGTACTAAGCTGTTAGATAAATCATTGGTTGTGGTAAATGGGTGGGATAGGTAACAAATGAGTTCAAGGATCAAGATATTATAGAGGATTCAAGTGAGGTTTGAGGTATGACATGTTTCTTCGCTACCTGAGTTGCAGTTTTCACACATAGTTATGCACCATTTTTTCCTAAGTGTAACCCTTTTTCGAGACCTAGTGATACCAGTGGAGCCTTTTTTCACAACCATTTTGTTTGATTCTTCTATAGATAGTATCAGTGATTATACTCTTCTACCAATAGTGTGACCTGAATCCAGGAGGAGAGATAGAACCTCAGGTGGAATCTCTTCATTGTGGTAGTGAGATACAGTAGTGATTTTCTCAGTATGGACTAGTTCCCCACCATCCATGCTAAGTTGTTTTCCATCGATGAGTGTGGTGATATTTTCAGCTTGTTGGGATGGATTTATCTTCCTTTGATAAGGAGTGATCATAGTCAGAGCAAGATGAACTCATGTGTAGAAGATTATGACCAAATTCTCATAAGTTGGCTAGTTCTACCTTTAGAAAACTGGACTCTATGAGATTTTGTTTTCCTATGGTGGTGATGGATTATGAAGATGTATTTCCTAAGGAGGTACTAGGTTTATCTTCACATCAAGAGATATGATTCTCTAAGGACTGGCACTAGGGATAGCCCCTGAATTTTGTGATATCACATTATATTGAATCTATTGATCTTCTTAAGCTGATGGTGCAGTTGGTATTTTATTATGAAAAGGGGTTTTATAGGAGCCGGTGTCTTCAGCTAAGCATCCCAGCTTTGTTCGCCTGATAGTCTGATGAGTACTTGAGGTTGAGTGTGGATTGGTGTCCTTTGTACTATATAACACAAGTTAAAGTATCCAATCCTGAGAATTGATGGATTCTTTGACCAGTGGTATGGGGTGATGTGATTTTTAGAGTTTTACCTTGTGAAAAGTTGTCAACAACTCTAGTTTTGGAGAATGATATACCAAAAGTGGCTTTATTAAGCCACTATGGTTGTTTTGAGTTAGTGGTGATACCCTTGGTGAGTTTTGTTCCATAGAAAAATCATGAGACTTATAGACTAGATCCTTTGAACTTATAGGATCAATTCATGATAATCTTCTTCAATGGCATCCATGTGTACTCACCATCGATTTGGATCATTAGATACACCTATGGATATTGAAATTACCTCTAGATGATAGTTGTTACCCTTTGCTTCTTCTGAGATTCAGGGAGGCACGACTCAAGGATATCGATTGTGAGATGTTACATGACTAGATATCTACTGGGTATATTTTAGATGGATTCATTAAAGGAGGTAATCATGTCATCCTTTTCTTAGGAAGGATGGTGGTGTTTGTCATGATGTAAGAGGAGGTGATGAGGAGGTTATTTTCTATTAGCAGCACATATAGTGGATGTGAGGATGTGCCAGGATATCTTGGAATTGGAAGGAAAATCAAGGGATTTGCAGCAAGTTTTTAAGTTAACAATATTACTGTTTCATTTATCTACTGGTGATGACCAATAGAGTTTTATGGAAATTTCGGGACACCTGTGTGTTCAGGAGGTAGCCCAGCTTTGTGAAATTCCCTTGAGAAAGATTTCATACTATGTTGTTACTTCACAAAACGGTCAAGGAGAGGATATGGGAAGCCTTTAAGAACTCATTTGAAATTTGGAAAAGTGTTTTACCCCATATAGTTATCCAAGTAAAGTCGACCATTTAGGGTTTAGAGAGAATTATTTGAGTTTTCATGTCAGTTTTTGAGCCACAAGGGGAGGATCATATACCATAAGTCAGTTTATGGTATCATGATGATTACCACTCCACCACAGAAGTATAACCTTTTCAATACTACATATGATAGACCTTATAGGACACTTTTATACTAGTTGGAGCTAGTAGGTAATAGCACTTGGGTCCTAGTTTTGATGTTGGTGATGATTTTAGAGGGTGTAGTTCATATAGGTATGGATGAGGACTGAAAGTTAAACTTCATAAGTCTTCAATGTACTTGTGATTGAGGCCTTTAGTTTTGGAGAGTTACGGAGTCATATCTAGGGTGGTAGGATATCTATGAGGATATTAAGTCCTTTCTTTTTATACTTTTGCGTCAGGGAAGTGAGGTGGTGTACTGCATAACCCTTTAACCATAGATGTATTTGTAGCTTGTGTTCTCCACATGTCACAACTGAGGAGGTATTTTCATGACTTATTGTATGATATAAACTAGGGAAAGATGGTCGATGAGAGTGGAGTTTACTTTTTCAAGGATCCAATGGTGTTAAGAACTGGTAGATAAATACCATTCAGGGGTAAGTGTTTTCCTTGGGTGCATGGTTTTTGACAATACTGGGAACCAATGGGAGATATTACGGAAGTGGGAGACCCAGTTGAGGAGGGATGTGAGGATCCTTAAACTAAAAGATGAAACCTTAAATTAAACTCTAATTTAATAAATTCAATAAAGTAATTCCCTAAGACACTATGGCCTCAGGGTAATTGGGAAACCATGAGAAGGCAATGATTACAGATAAGGAAGGGAGGAATAATCACTTACTGTGTGATTTTATTAAATAAATATTTAGTAAACCCACTAAAAATCTCTGGGAGAGGGATAGAGGGATTTTATCTGTGTGGAGTGAGTTGGAGTTTGAGTGATAGAGAGATTGTGTGGTTAGAAAATTTGTTTTGAGTAGTTATAAATAGGTAATGTTACTTCATATATAATGAAATTGGGAGAGTACATGGTTTGGTTGTATATTTTACCAAACCATGTGCTAATAATGAAAATGGTACTAGAAATCCCAGGTGATTCCAATGGGTTTTCCCCATGGTTTGAAAAAATAAGCACCAACCATGCGAATCCCTTTTTCAAAATAGAAACCCTCATATTTTGGGGTCACATGGTTTTCATTAACCATGCATCATTGATTTTCACCCCAAATTTTAAAATTTTAGAAGAAAATGGAAAAGAAATAAAAGGAAAAAAATAATAAAAAAATAATTTCCTAAAAAATTCATGGTAGGTGTGATAATTCTCCCCACTATATCACTTTCTTCCCCCATAAATTTAACCTGAATATTGATTTGAAAATAGAGAAGGCCATTTCTGCCACATTGAGGCTACTCGCTCCCATGTATCATCGGAATTACCCTCGTACTTCCATAATACTCAAACATGTTTAAAATATTTTCTATGGATCACTTTAATTTAGGGGTCAATGATATCAACTAGTTTCTTGATCACTAATACATCTGAATCTAATTCATCTTCTTCTAAACTCAAGACATGGGAAGTATCAAGGTAGTACCTCTTCAATTGAGAAACATGGAATACATCATGAATCATAAATAGAGGTGGGGAATTTAGCTAGTGATAAACCTTACTAATCCTATCAATGATCTCAAAAATTCCAACATATCTCGGTGTAAGATTCCCCTACTTCCCCAACCATTGATGACCTAATTAAGAATATACCTTCAAAAATAATTGTTCACCTAGTTATAATTCCAATAGATGATGATATTGATCAGTATAATACTTATAATATCTTTGGTTTGTGGTGATACATCACTAAATAACCTAAACTATTTTATTCATCTCTTGTACAAGACTTGGTTCCACTAAAGAGGCATCGCCAATCTCAACCCAATAAAGAGCAGACCAACAAGTTCAACCACATAGAGCTTTAAATAAATACATTAATATGAAATAAGGATAACTATTATTATAATAAAATTAAATCAATCTTAAATGGATATCCCATGAAACTATACAGTCTAAAACAAACCCCTAAGCATTTATTCAGGGATCTAAATAGCGTACTCTGTCTAGACATCAGTTTGAAAATTGTAGGTTGGGATTAGTTTTACCTAGGATCCCATCACCACCTAGAGGATTCTTAAAAATTAAGAATTTAACTAAGGATTTATATTAGAAAAAATAGTATAGGTAACTCCATGCAGTCTCATGATCTACTACACATATATATTTCCAAGATCCTATACATTCATGATATCTCTTATCGGTTTGAAATGAGAAGATGTGTCCAACTGATTGATCATGGCCTATATGGGATTCCTTCCCTAAGGGTATATGGTAGTCCAATGATTAATTCCATGTACACCACATCCCATTTCAAAATATGTATAATAAGGGTATGAATATAAATAGAAGGATTTAAATGTTCTTCTATATCACACAGATAGGTGTATCACTAAGATATAAAGTCATTGATATCCTATATCATGCCTAGATACCAATATTCACATCTCATATCATAATACATATTGGTGGAACTAGGATGAATATCCTACTAAGATCAATGGTAGTCCTCCATCTTCACCTTCCCCATAGATAGGGGAACTACAAATCGGTTCCTAGATTAAATAATTCTCTTAAAAGTGAGAGGTCACTCATTGGTGGTATCCCCCAATATATATAGTTCTTTTGATATTGTGGAATCCTTTATCTTCTTTTTTTCTCCTAATAAATTAGTTTAAGGGGAAAATAAGTTAATTTCAAAATATTAATGAACATACTTTCCTTCCACACCATTACATCATGATGTAATTCTGCAAAAGGGCTTAAAAGGATCCATTCTTCACTATATTCCTTAAAATCCTGAGATGGAGGCTTCATGTTGAGTGGGTTACCAAAAAAAATTCCTTACCTAACATATATGAGATATATAAATCAAACATCTTAATTTACTACACCGATCACTTATGCCTCAAGTTAAAATCTTTATGAGAGAAGATTTATTCTATTCTCTCGTAATGGGTGTATACCATAATATTCACTATGAATATATAATTTTTCCAAAACATGGTTTCATGCATAATTTCTTTCAATTAAAATTCATGGGTGTGGTAATTTCTATATGTATACAAATTTATCAAGGACCATAAGACACTATATAAACCCCTTAAATGATTACACAACTCAAACCTACACTCTATGCATTGTATAATACTACAAATCACAGCACAACTTCATGTAAGGTAAAAATGGTGGCTAAGGTCAACCGCAGATTCATCTCATCAAATAATACTATATGTTATAAAGTTTAAAAAAATCACTCCTTTTTTCATGAGTTTGATTAATGGATATGCTATATTAAAAAATTATTTGATGAATCCTAGGTAGTAGCCTTCTCATCCCATGAATATTTGTATCTTGAAGAAAGTATTTGGCTCCTCCCAAGACATATCGACCTCCAAGTTTTCAAGATCTATCGAAATGAATTCTTCAGGAACCAAATACCCCCAAGAACATAACTTCCCAAATCCAAAATCTATATTTAGAAATTTTATCATAGATATGATGAACCTAGTGAATTTTGAAAGAAACTCTACAATACAACTCATTATCCTCTTCAATCTTAGAAAAGACCAAAATATTATCCAAAACACAAAAAACATGAATCAGGGTACTAATAGAATATTTATTTCAACAAAGTCATACAAATTACAAGAGCATTATATGGGTCAAAAGGCATCACAAGATATTCATAATGGACATATATGCTTAGAAAATTAGTCTTGGGAATATCTAATTCTCTTACCCTAAGATGGTGATAACTCAGTCGAAGATAAATTTTAGAGAACAACTTTACTCTATTTAACTGATCTAATAAATAATCAATATAGGGGAATGGAATATTTATTCTTAATAGTCACTTGGTTCAGCTTTCTATAATAAAAACACAGTTGGAGAGAACCATCTACCTTATTAGAAACAAATCATTGGGGTGGCCCAAAGAGATACCAAATGGTGAATAAACCATGTGGATTCCAATTCATCTAATTGAATTTTAATATTCTTCAATTTAGCTAGGTCCATACAATATTATGGAATGGATAAAAATTTCATTATTGGAATCAAATCAATAGAGAGATCAACTTCTCATTCTTGTAGTAACACTAAGAATTCATGGAAAATATCTATTGAGCATCTTGAACTATTGGCATTAGTTCATTTCTATTATTCCCTTAATTATCCTCTAATAGATGGTATGATACCTAACATATAATCTTTCCTACTTTGGGAAGAGTATTTCCAGCCTGACTATATCATAGGTCTCATTCCCTGTGGAATAAATGAACACATCCATAAAGGGTAGTGAAAGACGCCCTTCAGTGATACCATAAGATATGAGGTTTGAAATCTATTAACCAATCTGTATCCAATATTATATTAAAATTTTCAATTTTAAGGATAAGAAAATACCAAGATAGCTCTACTTTAGATAGAGAGATTGTACAATATTGACACTAAACTTCCATCTCCATCTTATTTACAAGAGGATTCAATATCTCTTTGACATAAAGAATTATATCTAAAGGAATTTTCAATAAATCCAAAACTTGAGAAGCTGTGAATGAGTTAGAATCACTAGTATAAAATAAAGAAACAACCATATAATATGAAATAATAATGGTACCTCCCATGTTCATCAATGCTACCTTAGATTCCTAAGGAGCTAGATCTATTGGATTAAATTTCATACTTTCAACCTAAGTTTAGGTATTATTACTATCTTGGGACTCGATACTTAGTTAATTTTTCCATTAAAGGAACCTCTTTATCCATTATTTCAATAGATACATGTCCTTAATGATTTTATACATTAGACTATACTTGATATCCCTTGGGATATAAAGATCCAGTACTAATCCTTACTGAAAGGTTGGTCCTATAGAACCACTAAAGGCTCCCCGCATTCCCAAAATCATGTAAATTTATAGCAACCTTTGGGAGAGAATGCTTTATATGGATAACATTATCACACTAATGGAACATAGGTTCCTTACTTCCCATAAGTGTAGAGGAGGATGGTTATGGAAGAGGTCATGAGCCACTACCACCCCCTCTTTTAGGTTCATCCCACATCCTCTTACACTCAAGATAAGTTCCCTCAATGCCAACCAGTATGGAAAATATTTAATGAAAATAAAGCATCCATGCTTCGTCAATCTTTACCATTAAATCTTGATATGCTACTTTCAAATAGAAATTAAGATTAAATGGGAGTGCTTAAGATTGAATGCCTAGTTGAAATTCCATATCAAATTGGTGAGCCTTTAATCCATCATTAGATATTATTTCTAAATAAAAATTTACAATTTTTCAAATCGATTAACAAAATCCATGAATTTCGGGTTACCTTGGAGAAGGGTTGTGTACTCCTGGGACTTGTTAAGAGCCATAGTATCTAGGTAAAACCATTGAGTAAACATTACTTTGAAATACCTCCATTTAATATTCTCATGAATTTTATCTTAAACCACTAATACCTACCACATTTGGATTAGACATTCCCTAAGGCGCCATGTAATTAGGGTAATGGGGAAACTAAGAAAAAAAATAAGGGATGGAGCTAAGTAAGGGAAAAACAATTACTTACTTAGTGATTTATTTATATAAACTATAAGAAAACCCACCAAAAACAAGACCTATGAGAGTGGGAGAGGTTGTTCATGTGAGAGGAGGATGTTAAGGTTTTCTTTATAGAGAAAATGAAGTTTTTTGAGATTTATTTCAAGTAATATTAGATAGGTAATTTAACATTTTTTTTAAACTGAGTAATTTGTATGGTTTAACAAACCATATGCCAAATATGTGTATGGTACTAGATATCCTAGTTGATGTCTCACAACTTTTACATGTGGTTTGAAAAACTATGTGATAACCATGTTGATCCCTCTATAAAAACTATTGGCCCCTCACATGATTGGGCCACACAATTTTCTGAAACCATGTGCAAATTGTGAAACACCCACTATCACCCCATATTTTGAATTTTTAGAAGAAAATGCCTTCAAATAAAAATAAATTAATAAAAAACAATAAATTATAAATCCATACCTAAAAATGAAATGGTTTATGCAATAATATCATTTATTAGTTTTTATATTTTTCTAAAGTTATGTTTTAATGGAATCATCCACTTTCTTTCTCTGTATGATTTAAGTCTTGTGAAGATTTTCAAAAAACAAATTTAATTATCATAATTTAATTATGTTGTAACGAACTTATAAATGTTTATATGATTATTAGGTATATATATGTATAGTTTATCATTTTGTTATAAGTGGTTCTAGAATTGCATATCCCTCAAATGTGTTGTGTAAAGCTTATATATCATGAGTTGTTATGGTATGGGACATGTGAATTTTTCCAAGTCCACTCTATAATGTTACTTATTTATCCAAAATGTAATTATGGTCTTAGTATAGAGCCTTAACATAAGATATGATTTTATATTCATATGAATGTTCCATATTTATATGTTATGTTTTAGCTTTATGTTATGATTCATGTTATGATCCATGGTTCTTACTCATTTGGAAAAAATTTTGTGGTTATATTTTCATGCCTACGTGTTTTTTTATACTTAAACCTTTATGATCTTATTTATAATCAACTATATCATTTAAATTAATATCTCTTTTGTTTTACCCTTACAAATAATCTAAGATATATATTTTCTTATGTTTTGATTCCATAAGTAATGAAGAAGAATATTATATATGATATGTCTAGTATGGATTCTAGTGTGATATAATTATGGAATAAATGTACTCCATTGTAAAATAATAAATTAATGTGTCTAATCTCCAAATACTCTAAACCTTTAGGTTCTGAGGGTTTCATTTATTATGAGTTGTAAAAGATAATCAAGTATAATAATGTATTATGTATTCATGTTTTGGTTGGTACATATTAGTAGGTATCAGAGTGGGGTTTAGTTAATTTACAGATTATATTATAAATAATTAGATGATAAATCTTAAATCAACCTAGGTTCTTGTTTTGATGCACTATTTCCAATATGTGGTTTGGGTAGAAGTGGAGTTATTTATAATGTTATGATATTGACAAGATTTTACCAAAAATGATTTGGGTTATTCATTGGTCAAGAGGATGGGTGTTCAAGCTCATCCCACACTTTTAGGGGGAATAATTTCTTACTTTATGACTCTCTTATAAAATTAATTTGTGTTCATTAATCCTTATTAGTAAGAGTATTACTACTAGTTACCATAACATTAGTGATTGATTGAAACCATGAATTAATGTGAACATTTGTGTATATCAAAGGTTATCCATTTTTATTTTACTTTTTTATTATACTATGGTTTAAATCCATACAGCAGGTCACTCTAGAATTTATCACCATCTAAGACGGTGGTAGATGTTGTGGAGTTAGTCAAGATCATGAGAAATTGATTCATACATATCCTTATGAAGATAATTACAACCCATATATTTTGGTTCCCCTTAATGGGACAAGATGAACCTTTTAAGGTTGTGTGATAAAGAACATGGTAGTGCCTTCTATAATCATGCATCCATGTCCAATTAAAGTTCCTTTATAAGCACATGCATTATGAAACTATATCATATTGGTATCTCACATCAAAAACGTGTCCTGCATATTCTGGTCAATGGGTTTCAAATCCCACGTAGTTTAAGTTACATAGTATATGGTCATGTGATAGGATGAGTGCATGTAGTTTAGCATCATGTGGTAAGTACATCATGTTATTTATTTTAAAGTCATGTCCTTATGATTACTAGGTGAAAGCCACTTAGTAATAGTCAATGTAGGAATCATACATGAGTGGACATTTCTAGCCATATTGATTGTTTAACTAAATAATAGTGGGTATGTTTGGACTCAGAGGGAATATAGATTATTGAGAAAGATCAAAACATATGGAATATGGTCGTTTGAGGAATGGGTTCACTGATATAGACAATAGCATGTTAAGAAATATTTCAAGGAGTATATGGCTCCACAAGGATGAGTTTGGGCTTACACATGGGTGGACATTCTTTAGAACAGTTAGGGATTACACCTAGTATTAGGCCCTTGGCCTAATTAGAAAAAGGAAGGAAACCCATGGGGAATATTCATACACTTTCTTGATGTTTATGACCTCATAGGTGACTTAGGTGAAAAAAGGAATGATAGGATCAATTTTTGGGATGACCACACTGAGAGGGGCGTGAATCGGTATGGGGTTACTTTTCATCACTTTAAAACATTTATCCCTTTTAATACCTCTATCACTTATTTAATTAATGATTATATTTTCTTCTTCACCTGTAGTTAGGAAGAATTTACATAAAATAATAAAGCATAAGGGACATGAGGATTTACTAATGAGGTTTGCCTCCAATGTGGATGACTACATCCCTAATATATGATGGTTATTATCTCAAACAATAGATTTACTTTTATTATCAATAAAATCATGAGATAGGTTATGAATATACTAACATAAGATTTTTATACATATATATTACATCATATTATATGAACATTTGTTTCATAACATAATGATCCATGGTAGAATTATATAGGTTTTTTATCTTTGGAAACTTGGAGACACAAATAACTTATTTCTATGTGTCTCCCATTAAGGTCTTTATAACTAGCACCATTCTTGGTAATTTCATAATTAAAATATTTATTTATGACCTAGGGAAAGGAAACAAACAAAGTATTGAGATTAGATGCTCAGTATGGGTAAATAGTATAGATCTCAATGATCATATAAGCATAACATGATCATAAGGGTATGATAACATGATCTTAACATTGGAAAAAAATACCATGCATATCATAGAGAATAATATTGAGTCATAGAATAAATCTTGTAGGTCCATAATAATTTAATAATAAATTAATCAAATATCATGATCCATGAAAGTATAACTTCGGTATAATACATAGAATTGTGACATACAAATAAGCACAGAGAATTATTTACTTTATATTCAAGGCGCATTTAAAATACTATCATAGTTTATTAGGTTCACTCCCCAAACCATTATAGTAGTAAAGGTTTTCTCCTAATATTATCATAGTCGACAATTTCTTATAATAAATTGGGTTATATCCCCATTCTAGTCCTATTTATCTCATGATATACCCACCTTTACCCAATGAATTGTAGGATATATAATTCTAGGACCACCCGTCACATAAAAAAAATCATATATATGTTTGTCAAAGGATCATAAAACATTCATCATATCATAATCCAAGAAGAGTAAATGGTTTTCATAAATATTTAATCATATTATTACCCATGTAAAATAAATGGTTTTTATAAACATTTCATCATATCATAACCCGTGGAAAAGAAAAGGGTTTCATAAACATTTCATCATAGCATAACCCGGGGAAAATAAACAAGTTTCATAAACATATTGTCATTATAATCATAAACCATTCAGAAAAAAAAATATGAATAGTATCATTGGATCATATCCTCATTGAATCATAAGTAACATCTAAGTATTTTATCATGAATTAAAATTCCTTTGAATGATCACTTGGATATTTCTAAAGGAAAATAATCTTGTATATTGAAAATCACTTATTTAAAATCTAAAAAATTAAAAAATGTTAAGGAAAACATTTTATTTTAATATAAAATTCAAAACTTGTAACGAAAGCTTCAAATAATTCAATTTTTATGATGTAATGAAATTTTGTTCATATCATATAAGTAAAAGTAAAACATTACTTTTATACTTTTGTGAAAAAGTCAAAAATTACCCCCATTCAGAAAATGTCAACAAGATTCCTTCAAAACCATTTTTTAAAAACTAAATCATGAGTAAAATGACTTTAAACAATTATAATATAACATCAAAAACATTCTTGAAAACATTTTTAGAAAACATGGATATGGAAGAAAATTTTGATCAAAGAGAGAAATGAAGTCAATTTTTCATAAAAACATATTTTCAGTATCTTGAGTAATTAAGGTGGGTAAAATGAAATGAAAAAATTTATTATAAATAAATAATTATATGATAATAAATTTCATCCATTTATTGATAGTTACATCATAATATTTCATCACTGGAAACTTAATCATAAACAATCTTGATAAACCATGTGATTGTAACATAAAACCCTTTCCTCGAGTTCAACTTCTTAGAAATTTATCTAGACTCATGTATAATAAATTTAAATTTATTATAATTCTCTAAAATATTCATGTACATACTTATGATATTATATATTATCCCATTACAACATTTTAACTCCCTTTACTAATAATTCCTTATTAAAATCATCATTTTCAGGTGTTAACTTTTTTGTTCTTCATGAGAATTTAAGTTTAGTATTTACAATCATTGTAATTTGATTATTGTTTCATCATATTTATAATTTTAATCATGTAATAAGAATCATATATATTCATTATATACATATTTATAATCATTAATAAAAGGTATAGATAGAAAAATGAATTGCACCATTCATGGGTATAATAGGTCATACGTACGCATGAACGTAGTTTTCACTTTTTGATGGGTGGAATAAAAGATAGTTAAATTATAATTCACCTTTAAATAATAATAATTATATCATATATATCATATATATTCATTAAATATATATTTATTACTATCCAAGAAAAATGGAAATGAAAAATGAATCACATCGCTTCGTGGATACGGTATTCCATGTGTATGCACGAGCGATGTTATAATTTTTCAACGGTTTGGAATATAAGAAGGTAGATATTATATAATCATTTAATTATAATAATTATTCCATAAATATCATATATAAACTTTAAAATAATCATAATAATGATCCATTAAATATAGTTATGAAAAATTAATTATATCGTTACGTGTAGACGGTAAATCGTACGTACACACGAGTGACACTTTCACTTCACATTTGATTAAAAGAGGGTAAATAATGGTGGTTTTATAATAATAAAAACATTTAAAAACATTTATTATACTTATTTTATTTTTTTATAAATAATATATAATATTTAGATGAGGTAAAAGAATAATTAAAAAATAAAGTGATCGGTTAAGGCGATTACCTCTTCTTTGAAACAAATATTTTATACCTCCTATTAAGGGACCTAGGGTTTGTATTATTGGAATTACAACACCTATATAATTTTAATATGGGATATGGGAAGATATTTTGGTAGGTTTTGTATGAGATATAAGGTTAAAAGTGATGTAAAAAAGAAAAAGGAGAGGTGCCCTTTTATGAGGGTCACTCTTGGAATTTCTTAAAAGATTAAAATATAATAAAGTCTTTTTCTTCCAAAAATTACACAAAAAGTAAAATTATTTGAATCCAATTTATTATGGGGTTAAAATAATATCAAAAAAATTGGATAGGTTTAATTTGTTTTTTAAATTTTATATTTCGGTTTAATCTCTTAGTTAACCTACATTAACCTTAACCGAGGTAATATCCTTTTCAATTTCAAAGGGTTATAATTTTACATATAATGTAAAGAATGGATTATAAATGGAAAAAGGATAAAATTTTAAACCATATATTTTCAACACTGTTATATTTAATTATTTTATGATTTTAAAAAAAATTAATAAAATATTATTTTGAGAAAATATCATTAATGTCAATTTTTACACTATTTATTAAATTTGACTTAAAATACATAAACAAAGAAAGTTAAAATTAGAATATAATCCATTAAACCAATAATAATGTGTCATATTTATCTAAAAATCATTTAAAATATATAACTCATAAAAATTATGTTACTTTTAATATTTTTTATAATTATTTATTTTATTTTTTTATTAATTAAATAAATAATGTGTCAGAATTTCATAAGAATTTAGAGTAATTATATAATTTAAAAAATTAGAAATAAATTTATACCATAAAAATAATTTCATTAATCTCAAAATAGACATGTACTTTCATTCGTAACATGATTTGTTTCCTTATGTGGACACACAATTGATATTTAAAATTAAAAGAGTGACATCTTGTGTTTTTATTTTTTAAAAATATAAAATAGGTCCTTTTCATGGGCAATTATACCTACAATTAAATTTTTACCCTAAATTGATAATGCTAAAATTCTATTCATCCAAAAAGAATGAAAAAGAAAAATGGTGATCTTAAAATTTAGTTTTAACCTTGTTTAACTCAATTTACCTTTAACTAAGGTGATAAATTTTACCAAGATTACTATTCATAATTTCTATAAATACCTATTTACCAAATTTGAACCATGTAATTTCAAATATAGAATATTTTTTTTCAAAAAAATATTTCTATAAGTGGAAAAAATAATTTTAAAAATAAACACACAAAATGCAGCAAAAACAATTTTTTGAAAAATACATTTTTTATCATAAAACATTGTTTTATTCTTATCCAAAACATTAAAAAAATATTAGATAAATAATAAAACACTTTATAGAATATATAATATGTGAATTTCATTAAAATAATTCACTAATAGTAACTAAAATAATTTATTATGATAAAAGCTGATTGCGTGCAAAAAAAACAATTTTTTCAAAAAAAAACATACCCTTTATTTTAAATGATTTTTGTTTTTGTTTCTTAGCTAATTTAAAAACAATAAATTAATTTTATAAATATGAAAACCATAAATTTTTCATAATTTAGTTCTTGATATTCATACCCACCAATCTAATGGCTAGGTGACAACTATAATTTAATAATATTTTAATAGTATATCATTGTTCATTTAAACTCAGTGTTGTATATAATGAAAGATATCAAAGAAATAAAATTATTTCAAGAGAAATATATTCTAAAATATTGGGTTTTTATATTCTACACCACTTAAAATTAATTTTCTATATGAAATTTTTCGCTCTGATAAAAACAAATGAGGATGACTTTGTTTCATTACATCTATGAGTCCCCAAGTAGCTCCTTCGAGTTTCTAATTCCTACAAAGAACTTTCACCAAGTGAGTAGTCTTTTCTTGTAAAAAATTATCTATATAATTCAATATTTATTCTAGATATGAAAAATCTAATGGTATAACCTTTGAGTTCAGTATGTGTGAAGTATCAGGTATGTACTTCTTTGGGAGAGATGCATGGAACATGTTTTTAACATCAGAGAGGTTCGAAGGAAGAGCAAAGTAATAATAAACCCTTCCTACTTAATAAATAATATCTAAGGTTCCAATATACCTAGGCCTAATATTATAATTATTTTAAAATATCATAAACTTATTACATGGATAAATTCATAGGAACACCTTCTCACCAACTTTTAATTCCATATTCCATTGATGGTTTTCAGTATAACTTTTATTTAAACTATGAGCTACCTTGATGTGCTACTAAATGGCTCTAAATTTATCAGCCATTTAATTTGATTTATCAATGTCAATAGATTTATTTATCGAACCACATATCATCATGTTAGAGTTATACACTTCTTTCTATAGAGGGATTCATAATGGGCCATATAAATTCATGATTGAAAGATATTTTTGTAATAAAACTTGACTGCAGGAAGCTGTTGATACCAAACACCTTTGAAAACAAGATAACAAGATATCAACATATCCTCTAGATTTAGATTGGTTCCCTTAGACTTTACATCAGTTTGAGGATGATAATAAGTGCTAAAACTTAACTCTGTCTCAAGAGCCTACTGAAGACTTCACCTGAACATTGAGATAAACCTTAGATCCAGATCAGATACAATAGAATGTGGTACCCCATGAAACTGTACCACTTCCTTAATTTATATCCTAGAAATTTGATCTAGATATAAATATTCTCTTATAGTGATGAAGTGTGCTGGCTTCATAAGGAAATCGACTATAACCCATATAGAATTATTACCTTAAGATATTTTGGAAAGTTCGATGACAACATCCATGGTGATGTTTTCCTATTTCCATTTTGGTATGGGTAATTATTATAACATCACCTTATAATTCTGTAACATATCCTTAACAATATGACATACCAAGCACTGAGATATAAACTCTTCAATATCTCCCTTCATTTCATCTCACCCGAAATACTCTTTTAGATCTCTATAAATCTTTATACTTCCAAGATTAATAGAGAAAGATGAACTATGAGCCTCATCCAATGACACATTCTTCAAATCTGGTATTTTTGGGACACATACATGGTTCTTGAATATTATCATTCCCTCATAATCATGTTTTAACTCATGAACATATTTGACCTTATTCTATAGTTCAGCATCTTCATTTTAAGCCTTATTACTCCTCACATGTATAGATGGTTGAACACTCATTTGAGAAAGACAAGGTTTCTCCCCTTCCTTAAAAATTTCCATATCCATCCATTTTAAATCTATGAATATTTTATGTTTTTTGACCCTCATCATAGATAAGCTATCATGATCCTTTTTACTCAAAGCATCTTCTACCTTGTTCATTTTCCCATTGTGGTAGTGTATTAAGAAGTTATAATCTTTAATCAACTCCAACCATATTTTATGGTGCAGATTTAACTCATTCTGAATGAATATTTAATTTATAATTTTATGATAATTATATATATCAAATATTTCTCCATAAATATAATTCATCCATATCTTTAATGAAAGAAATACCACATCCAACTCCAAGTCATGAGTTGGGAAATATTTCTCATGAACTTTCAATTAGTGTGAAGCATAAGCTACTACCATATCATTATGAATGACAAAACATCCCAAACCATTATTAGATACATCACTATAAATTACAGACCCTTCTCCACTATAGGTTAATATAAGAATAGGTTCACTGACAAACCTTCTCTTTAGTTCCTTGAAATTTTATTCACATTCATCTTTCCAAATGAACTTGGCTCCCATTTGAGTTAACTTGGTGATTGGATTAGAAAACAATCCTAAATTCTCCCACAAAGCATCATTAATATCCATAAAAGCCAAGAAAACTATAGATCTCAGTCAAAGTGGTTAGTTTGTCCCAATGTTTAATAACTTCCTTCTTTGATGGATCCACCGATATATCCTCACTTGAGATTATATGACACAAGAATTAAAATTTTTGAATCCAAAATTCACACTTCATATTTTTTTCATAAATCTTATCTTTCCTCACGGTCCTCAGAATAATCCTGAAATAATCTTCAAGATATTCCTTTCTCTTTGAATATATAATATTTTCTTTTATAAATACTACCACAAATTGATCAAGGTAATCTCTAATGAATCTATTCATTAAATTCATGAAGACAATGGGAGAATTAGTAAGACCAAATGACATCACTATAAATTCATAGTATCCATACCTCATAAAGACAGTTTTCTTGGGTATATACTCCTACTAAACCATAAAATGATGATATATATAATGAAGTATAATATTATAAAAGTATTTAGATCTATGTAGTTGATGAAACAAGTCATCAATACGGGGTACAATATACTTGTTCTTGATAGTGATCTTGTTAAGTTCTCAATAATCAATGTAGAGTTACATTGATCCATGTTTCTTCTAAACAAAAAAAGAAATGTCACACCTAATGGTGATTCACTTGGTCAAATTAATCCCTTTTCAAGATTCTCCTAGAGTTACTTTTTCAATTCCTATAACTCAATTGGGGCCATTATATATGGAGTCTTTAAAATAGGTGTAGCACCATGTATGAGTTATATTGATAAATAAACTTCATGATACAGTGTAAGACTAGGAAACTCTTCTAGAAAGTCATATACATACACTCACACAATAGGCATAACTTCAATGTTGAGTTTCACCCCAACCATATGAGATAAACACCCACTTGGAATAGGAATCAAGACCCATACAATGGATGTAATTTCTATCTGAAGCTAATATTTTTCATCCCACTTATAGATGATCATAGGTTGGTCTATAATTTCAAACATAACTCCCCTTCCTTAGCAATTGATCTCAGATTTATATAAATAAATTCAATCCATCCCCAAAATAACATCAAATTTAAGTAGAGGAAGAATAATGAGATTTCCAAAAAACACATTCCCACTAACTTTAACCAAAGAAGAATCATAGACTTGAGATGTAATCATCGCACTATTAAGGATTTTCACTTCTAATTCAATATCTAATAGTTGATGTGGCATTGTGATTCCCTTAGAAAATTCTTCAAATATAAAAGAGTTGGTAAATCTATAATCAAATAATACATTAGTACTTCTTGAGTGATTGGTAAGTGTACCTTTCACCACTTCATTATCATACTCCACATCATAAATAGTAATCGCATGAGATTTCTCATTGACTCTAGTCATAATAGGTTGCTGACATCGATCATCATCATTAACCGTTATTTTTTAGAACTAGTTAGAATAATTCCCATATTCCTTACATTATAAACACCGAAGTGTGGGTGGTGCATTCTATAGTTAATTTTCATTATTCCTTTTATTGAATTTATCTTCACATCAATTTGGAATGTAATTTCCCAATGAACTTTCTTTCCACACTTAAAACATTTACCAATTCCCTTAAGATAATCTCCACCATGTTTCCTTTCACAATTTGACTATAATGGAAATAATGTATTATTCTCTCCATGATTTTTAGAATATCCTTGAATTCCATATTTCTTTTATTATCAAAAATATAAGATTGATAGGTAACTCCAATCTCCATTTCCACCTTTATAGAACATTGAATGATTTCTCTATATCTAGTGAAGTCTTTAATGGATAATTTCCTTTAGATACTTGGTTTTAATCCACAAAGGAATTGATGAATATTAATTTTTGGTTAGATGATAATACCAGAAGTGTACCTCAAAAATCTTGTAAAATTTTCCTCATAGGTACTGAAAGATTAATTATCCTTCAGTTTTACCATAAGGAATTCCTTCTCTATTTTTTTATGAAGAATATGGGGAAAATTATTATTGAAGAACAAGATCTTAAATTCATACCACTTCATGGATTCAATATCTTCCCTTTTCCTCATTCTCTTGATAATATTCCATCATTGATATAATTCACCTTCCAAATGATATAAAACAAAACTATAATTTTATGTTCTAAACACTAGAAAATGGAAAATATATTTTCAGTGTAAATGATCAATTACTCAGCAATTGGTGGATCAAAAGACCCACTAAAAGAATGCATGTGTTTTCTAATGAAGGACTCAATAGAACATTGTTCCCTAATTTTGTAGTTTAGAAGATCATATTAATTCAAATAATGAGAAAGTTTTATAAGTATAGAAATGAGATTTTTTATTCTACATCCCATAATATTTTGTTTTTCAGGAGGACAATCATTTCATTGTCCATCACATTTGGTTTTAAAAAAATTCCTTTAGGTTAAAAACATTTAATAAAACCAAAAAACATATTGTGATAAATAATAATCATAGTGGGAAACAAAATTATCATGAAAATTTATTTATAGGATGTCTAAAACAAGACACCTTCTTTTTAATCTATGAAACCTCAAGTTTAAGCTAGGTCATCCATGATCACTACCAAAAATTTTGGATGTTATCATATACATAGAATTATCCCAAATATTATCACTAAATATTTTTCATCCTACTTTCCAAAGGTAATAAAATCTTAATCTGATAACAACTATAGCAATCCATACCTTTCATACATAGATATTACAACTTATTATATGAATATTTGTTACATAGCATTATGATCCATGCCATAATCATATAGGCATTTTATCTTTGGAAACTTGGACACATAAATAACTTGTTCTTAATTTTATCCCATTATTTTTTTCAAAATTATAACCCTTATTAGGGATATAATACTTAAAATATTTATTCATAAACTAGATAATAGAAACACAAGAAAGGGTGAGATAAGATGCTCGGTAATGGTCAATAATGGAGAAATCATGTAAGCATAACATTTACCATATTGTTATTCCTTTCGGTTTGTATTTATTGGCCTTTTCCATGGTGTTTTAAATGGGTTACCTCTTCCCCATTTTTCAGAAGAAGATATTATACTTGATTTTCAATAAAGGGTGATTTACCTCTAACTAGTTTAAAAAAACAAAAGAAAATGAGTCATGAGAGCATAAAATTGGCATAAGATATAAAATTTTGGCATATACATAAGCATGGAAAATCATTTCTTTAGTAGTTAGGGCACATTTATAAGACTATCATAGTGGATTAGGTTCAATACAAAAATCATAATAGTAGTCATGGTTCACAACCAAGACTATCATAGTGGATTTAGTCCCTTATTGAATTGGGTTCACTCTATATTCAATTCCTATTTATCTCATGAGATATTCATCTTTACCCAATGCGTTGGAGGGATATATAATTCCATTCCTATCCATCACATAATGAGAACCACACATATATCTTCCACAATATCATAAAAAATTCATCATATCATAACCCATGAAAAGGAAATAGGTTTCATAAATATTTCATCATATCATAACCCCTAGAAATTAAATGGGTTTCATAAATCTTTCAACATATCATAAATCATGGAAAGAAAATGGGATTCATAAAAATTTCATCATACCATAACCCATGGAAAAGAAACAGGTTTCATAAAAATTTTATCATCATAATCATAAACCATCTGGAGAAATAATAAGAATGGTATCTTTGGATCATATCCCAAGTAGATCATAACTAATATCAAAGGATGTTATCATAAATGAAAATGTCTTTAAAATATTACATAGATATTTCTAAAGGAAAATACACTTTTCTATTTGAAATCGTGTATTTAAAATATAAAAATTTACCATGTATTAAGGAAGGAATTTTTTTTAAATAAACATGAAAAATTGTAAAGTATGATTCAAATCACTGAGCGTTTATGATATAGGTAAATTTATCTATGTATTATAACTTAAAAGAAAAAAAATTTTCATACATTATTAAAAAACTCAAAAATTACCTCATTCCGGAAGGAATAAGAATATTCCTTCTAGAAAAAATTTAAAAATTCAATCATGGGTATAAATAACTTTAGACAATCATAGGATGAAATTAAAAAATTTATTGAAAATTTTTTTAGAAAATAGGAAATGGAATAAAAAAATTCAACTGAAGACAGAAATAAATTCAAAATTTCTTAAAAAATATTTTCAATATATAGAGTAATTATGGTCAGGAAAAATAAATTAAAACATGTATTCTCAAGAAATAAACACATGATAAGAAAATTTATGCATTTATTAAAAAAATAGGAATGGAAAACAAATCACTTCACATCGTAGAGCTAGTAATCCACACATATATACGAGTGACATTATTGTTTTCCAATGGTTTGAAAGATAAGAAGGTAGATATGATATTATAATTCCAGAATCATAATTATGTCATAATTTTCTTATATAAACTTGAAACATATTATAATAACCATCTATTAAATATGGTTATGGAAAATGAATTATATGGATTTGTGGAGGTGGTAAGTCGTATGTATGTATGAGAAATACTTTCACTTCTCATTTATTAACAATAGAGTGAATAAAGGTGGAATAATAATCATAATAAAAATTAATTATATTTAGGATAATTAAGTTATTATTTTATAAAAAATATTATAGATTTATAGGAGGTAAAATAATAATTGAAAAGAAATTAATTGGTTAAGGTGATCACCTATTATTCGAAACAACTCCTTTAGATTTCCTCTTAAGGGTCCTAGAGTTGGTATTATTGGAAGACCATCACCTCTAAAATTTTTCTAGGAGATTTTTGAATTGAATTTAGTAGGGTTTGGTTGAGATAGAGGGTCCAATGTGATGTAAATAAGGTAAAGGATAGGTTCCCTTTTATAAGTTATGGGAGGGGAACTCTGGGAATTTCTTGAAATATTAAAATATAATAAAGAAATTATCTTTACCAAATGCCTCCTAAAGTATAGGGATCCAAATCCAAGATAGTATGTATATAAAATCACATCAACCAATAAAATATGTATATGTTTAATTGGTGTTTTAAACCATATTTATTAATTTAACACTTTAGTTAAACTATTTTAACCTTAACACTAACATCTTTTTCACTCTCAAAGGGTTCTAATTTTACATATAAGGTGAAAATTTTGTTATAAATGGATAAGGGATGAAAGTTTTGATCATATATTATAAAAATTGTCCTTATTCATGGTTTTTATGTTTTTTAATAATTTAATAAAATATTATTCTAAAAAAATATCATTAATGTCAATTTTGACACTATTCATTTAATTTGACAAAAAATACTTAAATAAAAAAATTGAATTCGAATATAATTATTTAACACTAAAATAATATTTTATATTTAACTAAAAAATTCAGGGAACATTATACCTCATTCAAACTATATTACTTTTAATATTTTTTAATATATTTATTTTATTTTTCTATTAATTAAAGAAATATTGTGTCCGCATTAAATATGAATTTAAGGTAATTATATAATAACCAAAAAGTATAAATAAAATTATATCATGAAAATAATATCATTAATCTTAAAATATTCATTTATATTTGTTTATAATTTTATTTTGTCTTTACATGGATAAATAATAGTTATTTAAAAGTAAGAGAGTGACATTTTGTATTTTTATTTTATTTAAATACTTGTAGGTCGTTTTCATGGACAAGTTTCCCTTAAAAAATTAAATTTCAAGACTATGGTGATAAAGTTAAAATTATGTTCATCAAAAAATAATTAAAATGAAAAATCGTGACCTTAACAATTAGTTTTAACCAAATTTAACCTGATTTTTCCTTTACTAATGTGATAAATTTTACAATGATTACTATTCATAATGTCTAAAAATAAAAAGGAACTATTTAAAAAATTTCCACCTCAAGATTCCAAGTATAGAATTCAATTTTTAAAATTAAATTTATATAAGTCCTAGAAATTTATTTTAAAAATAATCCTGAAAAGCATGATAAAAAATTCTTTTTATAAAAATACATTTTGAAGCATAAAACTTGGTTTTATTTTTATCCCAAAAATTAAAAAAAAATTATAAATTATAAAATACTTGATTGAATATATAACATGTACATTTCATTAAAATCATTCACTAATAATGACTAAATTAATTTATTAACATAAAAACTCATTGGATGCATAAAAATAGTTTTTCAAAAAAACATCTCCTTTATTTTTAAAGGATTTTTATTTTCATTTTTTTAATTAAATACTAAATGATGAATTAATTTTATATATATATAAACCATATATTTTTCATAATTTAGTTAGTCCTATTCATGACCACCAATCTAATGGATAGCTGATAACTTTCACATAATAATATTTTAATAGTATATCATGGTTCATTAAAACTCGGTGTTGCATGTAACGCGGGATATCAAATAAATAAAATTATTTAAAGATAAATATATTCTTAAATATTAGGGTGTTACAATAACCTTTTACCCATTATCCTAGAACCAATTAGTTAAAGTAAATATTTATCTTTGAAGTGCAAGATACATAATATCGACCTACCCCTTCTGATGTGATCAGTAAATGTATAAAAAATACTCTTCATTGGACACCAATAGACTCTAATCAAATTCCACAAGTGAAAGAATAAAATGGATGTCTAAAATATAGAAATCATTGGTTTGTCTTATATCAACGAAAATTATAGTTAGTGGTACTAATATTGGTCATAAATTCTTCTTCTTAATTTTATCTTTGATAGGTAATATAAGATTTTAAATTAATGTGTCGGGTTTCTCAACTTTATGTGAACTTATTCATGCATGCATTTTCATGTTCTCATTATCATGCATGAAAAATTTCCTATTGTTAAAGATGTAAATTTTTTTATGTTTTAACTCTTCTCACTCCATGAATACTTCATCATGTCCTTTTAAATATGAATGTAAATGGATTTCTCACTTCCCTAAATGTAATAGAACAAGCTAGGTCACTAATTTTTCATTTTAGGTGCATATATGCAGTGTTTTCAAACTCCTCCTTATATTATCTTAACATAAATTATGTGCATGATCTTATTCATTACGCGACTATTTTAGTACATGAGATCTCAATTTTTTTCCATGTAGTATATGAGTGTGGGAATTCTTTCTTCTTCTCATAACTGAATGGCTCATGGTATCTCAATTATAACATTATCTTCATGTAACACTGACATGTTTTTTTTAATAGGATAGCATATACGAAACATCCCCACATAATATTTACATCAAACCTTCATAATTTGTGGAGCCCAGTGGCTTGTGTTATCTTTCCTTGTGAACTCATCATAGTTCATAGAACTATCCTTCATGTGACTATATAAAGTGAAGAATATCTATTGATATGTTTTTTACAATGGAAAATGAGAGGTATCAAGAGTTTCAGCAATCAAAATCTCATTCTTGGGTCTTCTATATTTATAGGTTAAACACCACTGTCTTGTACTACCTTAATACTCTGAGAAAAATGTTGTGTTAAGGCTATATTTAAGGCTTCGCAAAAAATACCATGTCATGGATATTTTAAATCACCAAATTATCTTAGATCTTGAAATATTCATGATAATAGTTTTTCAATCCAAAATTTCATGATCCTGGATATCATGTTGTCTCTCTCGTCATAAAGAACTCCAAACATGCATGTGATATGGATCGCATGATTAAATTAGCCTTGGTCATATCAATTTATTTTAACAATATAATGAATTCATGACAAAGTTACATGAATGGATTTAGAATGTAGATCATGTCTTCTTTGTCTCAATTTGATCAGTGGTGGCCGTCGGAATTGGCTGTATCAAGTGTTCTTGAATATTTACAATGAATAGAAGCTTTGATGTCCACTCAGGTTGTTGTGAGGTTGATGAAAATCATGGAAGATCCATTGGATGGTGGATATTAGTTTGATTGGGTAGTGGAGGTTATTTCTATCTATTTTAATGATGGATTAATGTTTTAGGGAATTCCATGTCCCACATCTAATTCATGTTTTGTTGATCACTACTTGATAAATCAATCCCTTTATTTAGTCATCTAGTAGTGTATAATCTAGGTCCACTCCCTAGCTCCACCATGCTTCCGACCTGTGGCACAACCCACTTATAGATTCCAACCTAAATACCACACCTCATGCCTACTTGTACAGGTGCTTTGTGTCCTCCATTCTCTCTTACTTAATTATATTCCCTTTCATGGGCAAGATCCTATGTGGTTGAGACATGGATCCCATATGTGGTTGAGATGGCCTATATGAGAGGCTTTGGTTGGAACATATTTTTTTATAAAGGTCCATATATATATACATAGTAATAATTAAGTATGATATTTGCAACTCTAATTCTTCTTCAAATATTATTCATGAAACATGAAATAAATATATATATTTTTCACGATCATCATGAAATATGGACATATTTCACGGTCTTCATGAATTATCCATCAATAAATCTTCATAAAAAAATAAAATTATATTTTTTCATGACATTCAAAAAATTACTCATGCTAATAAATTTTTGCATGGTCTTCCCCTTTAAATGTTTTGGACAATGTGAACTCTCCTAGTGAAATAAGCACATTTCTAGATATTAAGATCAGTTAAAAAATCATTATAATTAAATGGATAATTTTTTATGCATGAAATCAGTCATCATTAAATGAATCCATAACAATTATCAAATCATCAACACTTCATATAAAAATATGATCTTTGATCTTCCATAGAAGGAACTCAATATTCAACAAAAATTCTTGGTAATTCCAATGAACATCCAAGATATTATTATTATTTGAGATATATTTACATACTCATTGACAACAAATTCAACACAAACACTAAGTTGGATTTTCAATCTCCCCCATTTTATTTTTTTCAATACAAACAAAAAACTCTAGGTCAATATGTTCTTTTAATTTACGCATCTGATTATCTTCTCTCCTACTTTCTACTTGAAATTTTTCATTTTATTCTCTCCCTATTATTTATAAAAAATGAAACAAAATAGAGAGAGGATGGTGTCATTTCTTTCTTAATAAATGTGCCATCAATTATTTCAATATATGTCTACTTCGGCTAACCCTGTGTAAAAAACAATAGGGTTGTCTAATTTAGATATCAACGCTGCCCATTATCAATTCAGAATATGATACCAATATATATGCCACAATTTAGTTCTTTCCTTAGAGATTTCTCAACTATTTACAGGTTGATAGTAATTGGTTTATACCAATTGATACAATATAAGTGGAACTTATTTGATACCATGTGTTGGAAAATAATATTCTCAAGAAACGTTCTACTAGAAATTCCTGCACTCATCTTAACACACATATTAAAAACATTCAAATATACCTGGTAGGTTATGTTCATTAAATTAGTCCTAGAACATATTCAATAATATTTTTTCATTTAATTGATTCATTTTTGTTCTCCCAATTAAGATCAGACTTATTTTTAATTTCTAAATAGGGATGATAGAGTGAACACACAAACCTTATCAATGACTTTATGAATAAGTAACCTCTAGATATTTCATATTTTTAAGGATATATAAGACTATAAGAACATCTTTAGATACTCCCCCTTAAGGGGTGATCACCATCTTCACATCATCAATATATATTTTTCTTTTATTCTTCTTTTGAATTCCAATTGATGTGAATACCAATTTTTGAGATCTCGTCCATGATAGTGACTTTACGTTTATTGATTATTTATAATAACTTGATCATCTTCATCATGGTTGACCTATAATATTTTTAAACAATTAATATTCAATATATTAGCATAAAAATAAAACTAAGATGTTGACTTTATTTAATCTTAAAATGAATATTCCAACTTCCATATTTGCAAATATAACATTATTTACTCAAATTATCTCCTAAGTATGTGTATCACCTTCATTTCCATAAAAATAATGAATAAACACAAAGTATATGGGAATAAAGTGGTTCTTATTTTTTTCAGTGTAAGAAAAAAGTATGATAATTATTTATCAACCATGAATCTCCATTCTATCATCCTAAAAGTTCTAGTGAACTCTTAATGCTAACTTTTCTTTATTTCTTGGAATCTTTGAGTATCATGGAATCACATCTTTAGAAAAAACTTTTTATGGAACATTATTTTTCACACTAGCCGTCAAAGAACATTCATCGCCAGGTGTTTTATGAATCTTTTTCAATATTTATTATTAACATGGAGTTATGAACCAACAATTAACAGAAATTTGTCCATCATTCTTTATCCTTCAACATAGTACTTATGAGATTTTATAGTCATCGTTTTTTTAAAAACTCTCATGAAATTTAGCTTCATTGTATGTAATCCTTTATTTTCCTTTAGCATTTAATTTCTCTAGTGCTTCTTCTAATATTCTTTATTTTTCAAAAACATCTAGATCAATTATTATAATATCATTTTAAATATGAAAAACATGATTTTTAGTTACACATGTCATCTTAGGTGTTCTCATTACCTCTTCAGTCCTTTTATTTTTCTCTTGGACTAGTTTCTCACTTTTTTGATTAATCATACCTCCATTCATTATGATTTACATGTCTTGCTTATAGTGATCCATGGTGTGAACTCTTCTCCCACAAAATTAGTATCTTCTTCTATTTTATGTAGCACCATTTGTGTTCTTATTGAGTTTATGTTAATAATCAATCTTCTTCTAATTTTCACCAAAGGTTGACTTTTCTATCTTTATAGACTTCTTGGGATTGTTCCTTGTATAGATTTTATTTTGATTCTTTCTTAAGGTAGACTTATCTTCAGTCATCAACTTATGTGTCATTTTCATCTAAATTATTTTAGTGGCATGCTTGAATGATTTTTACTTTCATACCACTTCACTTTGACCACTACCAATGAAAATACCACAGAGGTTCTTCAAATTTTCAAAAATGTTTGTAATCATAAGATTATTACCTTTCATCTATGGTATTTTCCTCTTCACTGATTTTCTCCCGCTTAATGTAGGCATCTTTGTATTTCAAGATGTTATGACATTATACCAAAAATCAGATTCAATATACATGAATCTTTCACAGAACCAACAATAGATAAAAAAATGTTAATCTCTTCTTTGAAATAAAAGTTCGGATAGATTGGAATGTTTGAAGTTTATTTATATTTTCATTCTTATTCTAGTATTATTTAGGGTAATACTTACTTCTCCTATTATCTTTCTTCACAATAGATATAGTGGTAAGCACTTCATCATTTTTCTTAATCTACTCTTTCACAGGTTTTAATTTAGAACTTATATTTTTCATAATACCAAAATTAGCATAGATATTATTATCAGAGGTGGATGGGACCTTCTTCTTTCAGACTACTACTGATTGAAAATTACATGATTCCAATATGACCTTACCACAATATGAATTTCTTTTAGGATATGAATCCTACATAGAAGTTTTGTAGTTTTTGATCTTATAGTAACAGCTCTTCTTTCAGCTTGTTGTGAAGTCTCATCTTGAAAATTTTCAAAACATTCTATTTTGACTCCAAGTTCGATGAATTTCATATTTAGGATGAATTAATTATACTACATTAAATTCATTTTATCTTCACATTCAATCCTAATCTTCTTAAATTCATCCCCATGTAATTTTTTATTCTCCTATATTAAATTTCCAAGCTATTTGATCATATTTTCTTTGATTTAAAGATGATCATTCTTGACATCAATGATGTTTTTAGGGTTTTATTATAGTGCATAGAACTTATATTCAAGCCTCTCAATTTCCTAAACTTAATTTATGATTACTTCATACCAAGCCTTCCCAACTCTAGAACATTAGTCTTCAAGATCCTTGATTTTTATACTTTTGGAATTACATTCTTTGGTGAGATACAACCATGTCATCACTTTATGCCAATTCACTCTCTCTTTCCAAAGATTCTTCTTATATATGGGTGATATCTTATTTCAGGTTATTCCTCTTAATTATATAACTATCGTTATTTTTAGGTATTATCTTCACCACTTGAACTTGGTTATTCTATTTTACATTGGTAAAATATATCTGATACCTCTTCACTAACATTTGAGATAGAAATATTTTCCATATACTTTGTAGTAGAATAAACTATCAGTTCTTCTAATTCCTTTCAATAATTTTTTCATAGAATTACCACATGGGGAAATTGATTCATCATAATCTTTACACAAGAGGATATTCTTTATCTTTCTCAATTATTTCATTCTTATTCTCATCAAATTTCTGGTTGAGATATAGTTTTTATCTACAATAGATACACCTCCTCCAAGGTTTCAATCCTTTCTGATTTGAGAATATATATATGAAATCTTAAAAAAAATAGCAAGTAAGAAAATATAATGAGATTTGTGACCATTCCCTATGATTGAAATTGATACGATCAATTTTGGGATGACCTCGTTGAGATGGGTGAATCGATTTGGGATGACTTTTTATCACTTTAAGACTTTTAGCCCTTTTAATACCTCTATTAATTATTTAGTTAATGATTCTATTTTCTTCTTCAGTAGTATTTAGAAATAATGCACATAAAACAATACATAATAAGGGACACCATGATTTATTAATGTGGTTCACCTCTAATGTGGATTACTACATATTCATTATGTGATGGTTAGTATTAAATTCACACAACATTCCATTTATTATCAATAAAATAATGAGAAAGGGTATGACTTTGTACTCATTATCCTAGCACCAACTAGGTAAAAGAAAGATTTATCTTTGAATCAAAAGATGTGTTATATTGGGTTTCCCCTTCTAAAGTGTTCAGAAAATATATAACAAGTCATATTCAGTGGAAACCAATCAAATTTGACCAACTTCCTCAAATACATCAATCAAATATTGACCTCTAATAAAACATTTAGTGGTCTATCTTAGATTAAACCAAATGATAATTAGAAGTAACCATTTTGGCCTCAACTTCTTATTCTAACATTGATCAGTGATAGGAAATATGATCTATTGAATTATTGTGTTGGGTTTCTAAACTTTATGTGAACATATTCATTCATGAATTTTCATGTTATCATTATCATAAATGAAAACCTTCACGTTATTATCAATATAATTATGTTCACGGTTTAACTCTTCTAACTCCATGAAGGATTAATCATGTCCTTTTAAACATGCATTCAATTAGAAGAATCTCATTAATTCACATAAAGTAACACATGAGGTCACTAACTTTTCATGTCAGGTAAGTATATATGGTTTCATGAAATTCCTCCATCTATATTCACACAAATGAGGTTCAGGATGTTCTTCTTTGAGCATCTAGGTTAGCTGATAGAATCTTTATTTTTCTTCAAGTAGTAGATGAGAACAGGAACTCTTTCTTCTCCAAATAACTCAATAGATCATGGTGTCTCAATTATAAAACTATATTCATAAAAATACACTGACAAATTATTTATTCTTCACATAACCCTCATGTGTTCTTTGAATAGTCTAGGTTATATGGAACATCCTCATGCAAGATGTGTCGGGAACCTTCATACTCCACAAACCCCACTGGATCATGATATAATTTCTTATGAACTCAAACTAGTACATGAAAATATCCTTCACGCAACTATTTTAAACACAAAACATCTATTACTCTATTTTTTATAGTGGAAAATTAGATCTCTCAAGAGTTTCAGTAAACAAGATCTCAATGATAGATTTTTGATATTTATATGAAGAGAACTTATTCCTTGTACCAACTTAATCATTCAATAAATAAGTTACATAAAGGATATCCTTAAAGATATGCAAAAAAATACTATGTCATGAATATTTTAAAGCACCTGAAAATCACAGCTATAAAAACATTTCCAAACATAGTTTTCAAACTCAGAATTTTGTGATGCCAAAAATCATGAAATCTATACCTTCATGAAAAAATCCTCAAATTCATGTGATATGTGTCACATTATTAAATTATCCTCATCCTAATAAATTTCTTTGAACAATTTCATGCATGAAAGATGAAGTTCCATGCATGGATTTTGAATTCCAATCATGACTTCTTTCTCTTGGTTTGATCAGTGGAAATGGCCGGAATCAGTTGTCTCAAGTGTGCATATAGATTTTCAACGAAAAGAATCTTTGATGTCAACTCATATTGTCATGAGGTTGAATATGATCATGGGAGAATCATCATATGATAGAGATTATTCTAATCAGGTGGTGGTGGTTATGTATGTATATTTTAATAAAGGATGAATGTATCACTTTTTTTCATCCCACATTGAAGTCGCAAACAGATGAGCGCTACTTAATGAGGCAATCCCTTTACTTAGTGATCCCGAATCATATAACTATGATCCACTCTCTAGATCCACCATTCTACCAAACCATGGCCCAACCAACTTATTTATGTCAACCCATGTGTCACACCTGAGGCATTCCATGAAGGCACTTTGTGTTCTCTATTATCCCTTATCTCATTGTCTTCTCACACATGGGATAGTTCCCACATGTTGATCCATGTATCCCATATGTGGTTAAGGTATCCCATGTGGGTGGATTTGGTTGGAACATGTCTTTTCATAAATTCCCATATATATATATACTTAGTAATATTAAGTTTTATATTGACAACTCAATTGCTTCTTCAAATATTCTTCATGCAGTATGAAATCAATATTTATATTTTTCATGGTACTCATTAAATAAAGACATATTACATGGTTTTATTGAATTATCTATCAATAATATTCATGTAAAAATATATTTATATTTTTTTATGGACTTCAAACAATTCTTCAGGAAAAGAAATATTTTCACGATCTTCCTCTTTAAATGTAACGAACAATGTTCACTCTCCTAGTGAAATCATCACATGTATAAGATATTAAAATCAATTCAACTATCATCAAACTTACATAGAAAATTTTTTAAAGTCTTAAAACTAATTGTATTAAATTAATTCATAAAAATTCTCCAAGTATCACCACTTCATCTAAAAATATGATCTTTGATCTTACATGGATGGAACAAAATATTCAGCAAACATTATTGGGAACACTAATGAACATCCAAGATTTTCTTCTTCTTCAAGACATATTGACATGCCCATTGAAAAAAAATACAAACACAAAGTAGGAATTTCAAGGAATAGTTGGGGATTAAACCTAGTAGGAGGATCATGATATTTCTTTGGAACATTAGGTAGGAAAACAATTTCTAGCTAGTTTTTAGGATAATCTGATACTAGATATTAGTCATCCCAGATGGGTATCAATATGAAAAAAGGTTTTCACAAGTATCCCCAGGAAAGGGGATCTCGTTATCAAGGGAATAAATTATTATGATTACCCATGATTCATATTAGGATTTGAACTTGTTAAAAACATTATAGTAAGGTCATTTGGGTGAATTTTTCCTAGTTAGATAACCAGAGAAAAATAAAGAATATAAGGAAGACCAAAGTTTCAATAATGGGGTTTCTTCAGGAAGTGACCATCCATGGTTCAAGCACTTTATATCCATTGAACATTGAGAAGAAGATAATTTTTTTCATTAGAAATCTTGGTTACCATATAGTATTAGTATTCTACATGAACTAGTATGGTTTTTGAAAAGGAATGGAATTCAAGTTTTTCAAGTTCATAAAGGTCTTATCTGAATATCCCTCTATAAATGATGTTCATAGAAGATTATTTGCAAAGTAGCTCCATGAAATTCATCTAAAAAGGCACTTCCATGGGGGGTGCTTTGAAAAGTGATTTATAAGGTGAGTTCCATGGAACTCCTATGAAAGGAATCAATCATCATGAAAAACCATGCATGGTACCTTTTTACCTTTTCTTCTATGGATTTGACACATGAATTACCTAAATTATTTCTCTAAAGTTTCATATAAATGAAAAACTTTGTAAATGTCATGGTTCTCCTCTCAAAGTAGGTGCTAGAAGTCAAGGAAGAAATGGGTTATCCTTCTTCATATCTATATTATAGTGTGTTCTATATATTTATAGGAACTACTTTATAACTATACCTAGGTTAGCTGGCCACATATGAAGAATACAATCATCAAAGGGTACATGGCCACAAAAGATTAGCACCACTCCAATACAAATGAACTGCAGCCATGAAGGAATCACGTGAGCACAAAGGGTCCTCGTCATCCCATAGTAAATGTGAAGGAGATATGAACTAAGTCAATTATATATATAATATATATCATATAGTATGAAATAATTAGTATGATATAAGCAGTCATAGACTATAAGTAACATGAAAATTTTTATTTTCATATATAAAAGTTTGTTTCAATTTTTACAATATAAAATATATCATAAGACTTGATAAAATTATTCCTCCAAAATATTATCCAGTTGGTGATCAATCATATATAAATTACCAGAGGTTTTATGGGTATTATCATAGAGTATGATATAATCCAATTATAGTGTTGAGTATCAATGGAATTGATACTCTTGGAACTAATATAACCTAGATAGCCACCAGAATGTTAAGGGATAACATTCAATTCCTCCCATGCATTAAGATATAACTAAAAAAAGGTGATTTATATCCATTATATTCATAGGATGTAATGGGATTCATTGATAATATGATTATATAATATACAAGTAATGGAATAATGTTGTGTATGGATCAAGGAGCATATCCATATCTTATATAAATGAGGCTAAGCCCGAAAGCTTGGCGTGACACTCATTATGATCCTCCCGATCAAGATTATATCCTCCTCATATCACTCTAAAATTTACTTTTTTACCTAGATACTATCATATTATTTGAAGAAAATGGAGATATCATCCAAAATTTTGGATGATTCTTTGAAACCCATGGATACACCTCGGAGGGAAGAATCATGTGATTATTACTTGGAAGAAAAGTTGTGAATTTTATTCATTAAATTTTACATTTTTAAGTTTCAAACACATGGATATTCTTGGGATTTATTATTTCTATGTGTTTGAAATACTATATTAAGTATTAATATATGCATAAAGATCCTTTATTTGGTATCAAATCTAATTCATGTTGTTTGATTCAAGAAAAAAAACTTTGAGAAATGAGGTTTTTCATATCATATCACATATCATATATAAACTATTAAATATGATAAAATTCTGGTTTAATTTCATAGTATATGATATATGATATTGTAATATGTGATATGATTTAAAATTTAAGTTTTAAACTAGTCATATGATATGATATCTGGATAATGTATATTATGATCACCATATATTTTTCTGAAAAAACATAGCATCGAATCACTATTATAATATCCCAGTGTGTTGTCAAATATGACATAGATATTGTAGTTAGGGGAAAAACTATCAGTCATAAAATATTACTAATAGAGAGGGATGTAATACTATAAATCATATTATACAATTCAATATAAACCTTAGAATATAATATATTGAAGAAAATTTTATTTTCATTAATTCAATTATAAATTGAATTATATTTATTAGAAAAGGATATTTTGGTATATTTATTACTTTATAAAAGTGATTTTTAAATTAATTAATTATAATGTTTTTATGATTAATTAATGAATTGTTTTAGAGAAGATGGATCAAGGGAACTAGGTGAGAACCCTAAACCTTGTGAAGTAGATGATCCCTCTGATCCCATCCTGGGGATGTGCGAAGATCATGCTAATGATGAGAGGCCCCTAGTTGAGCCTATTATTAACAAGTAGAAGTTCTCGTTCGCAAAAAAGGGTGATGTTATCAAGGTAGTTTCTCCAAATGAATCTATTGGGATAAAGAGGATTTTTTTGGAAGTGATGAAGAATGCAACAAGACCTTCCTCCTCAGATTTTGATGCTCCTCCACTTAGAAGAGTGAAAAGGAAGGGGAGAATTTATCTTATGTCAGATAATCAGGAATAGGTTGAGGAGCGATTCAACCTATGCTGGTATTCAATTATCACGAGAGTCATCATACCTAAGGGTGAGCAGCTGTGGAAATTTTAGGATCTGATTAAAAGGTCTATAGAGATTTGAGGATTTGAGGATTGGAGAATGATTGTGACGGGAATAGGATACTATCAGGTGGTATTCCCCTCAGATGAAGGTAAGCAGAAATCATGGAGCAAAGGCACTGTCTCCTTGAGCCCTTGTTTTCTGAATGTGCAGGAATGGGATCAGAAATTTGATCTCATGAATGTCTGTAATACTCACACCCAATTACGGATCCGAATTTATAAGCTAAATTGGTTGTATTGGCACCTAAGGATTCAATGAGACATTTCATTCTCTATAGGAAACCCCATTCGAATGGACTGATAGACAAACAATATGAGGCTCGAGCATTATGCCGGAATCTTGGATGAAGTTTACATGTCGAGTATGCTTGTTGAGGAGGTGGTTCTTACAATAAGGGATAATGGCATGAAGCTTGACATTTTATATGAGAGGAAGACAAAAATTTTCTTAAGCTGCTTGTTCTTTAAAAATATGACGGATGACTGTAAGCGGGACAAGGAATTTCATTTTTGTAAGATGAAGGGCCATGATGAGAGCATGTATAGAAGGAGGAAGGAGAAGGAGAAACGTCCTCTGGAGCCCCTGGAGAGCAATATAGATGGACAAGGACTTGGGCCTAGGAAGAATGAAATTCTGAACATGGGGTATCTTCCTCTACAGAAATGGATCTTCCTCAAAATGGGGCACTGAGTGGTCTTGCCTTGGCTGCAAAGGGCTTGGTTGAGGAAACTCAAGTGATACCCTCTTTTCCCTATAGTGATATTGTTCCTTTTATGGATAGGCAGGTTGTCCTACCTCAGTGTCATGCCACTTTTCAGGTGGAGAAGGGCACACCTGACCGACCAGGGGATGATCATGATGCCACTTGGGTTGGTTTACCTAAGATAGATTCACAAGAAATTGGTAATGATGTGTGTATGGATCGCCACCCAGCTTCTGATCCAGGAGAAAAATTCACTCAGACCCCCCCTCCAAGGCTACCGAAGGAGGCTTACTGTGGGCAGCGATCCCCCTCTTAAATCTAGAAATACCTCCATGCCCCTGAGTGGAGGACTCTAGTCAGATGAGGTGGTGGAGGCTCTACATACTGAGTCTATTACAATCATTACAAGGGGTGATACTGCTACACCCAGTGGTAGGTCGGATGGGATACCCGTTGATGTCAGTGGTGCCCAACACCCTGATTTAGTGATGGCCCACCTAGGAGAGACTACTGTTACACCCAGTGGTAGGTTGGATGATGATTCCAGTGGTGGACCAGTTGGGATCTAGGTTGAATATAGTAAGGTAAATCAGGTGGAGGATAAATAACCGATAGAATATGTCACAGACAGCCCAGGTGAGGCTGTTGTTTCTCCCAGTGGTAGACTGCAAGCTACCACTAATACCCATAACCAGAGAACTGGTAATGAGAAAGGAGTCAGTGGGGAAAAATAGGTGACCAAGAAACACTATATCATCATTATCCCTGGACATGGTTTGAAAAAGGGGCAGGGAGGACAAGGGAAGAAAGGGAAAACACAAGCTTTATTAGAGAGAAAAGGGGGGCCTCTGACAAGAGGCATGGACAATAAAAAATGAGGATTCATTATTGGAATTGTCAAGGCCTAGAAAATTCACACACAGTCAGGGCCCTTTGAAATTATATTATGGCCTACAAGTCAATTTTTTTAAGTATTGTTAAACCTAAAGTCCTCTTTGAAAACTGGAAGGGATTCAAATGGGGCTCTCTAGGATACAGTTTTGTCTCCAACAATCAACATGCATTTTCTATAGATCATCTGTGGGTTTTAAGGCATGAAACCATTCATATTACTTCTTGGGATAGTGGGCCTCAAAGTGTTTTGGTTAATTACAGCTTTGCTGGATAGGATATCTCAATATCATTTTTTATACTTCCACCTCTTATATAAGGAGGAGGGATTTATGGGAGGAACTCAAAGTCACCTCTGGGTGGATGGATCAAAAATGAATTCTTGTTGGTGATTTTAATAAAATGTTGAAGCCCGAGGAGAAAACCAGAACCAACTTTAATAGGACTTTTGCCTCTAAATATTCTGAGTTTATTGATTCTTGCAATCTGGATAAAGTTCCCATAGCTAGTTCTGATTTCACATGGTGTAGATACACATAGGAGGGGGAAAATATATTAAGCTTGATTGAAGCTTTGTCCATATTGACGACCATGCTACATCCCATGGAGTTTCTAGATTCACACTTCCCAAACACCACTCTAACCCCAATCCAATTTTTGTTGATTTTAGCACTCAAGTGACAAGGTCATCCCCTATTCCCTTTAAATTCAACAATGGATGGCTTGTGATTCCAGGATACAGGGAAATTGTCTTAGAGGCATGGATGTCTGAATCCATTTGGATCCCTCTATAAAGACTTGATTTGAAACTTAAGCATCTTAAGGGGCTACTAAGGGAATGGAGCAGGAAATCATTTTCAAAAATTAATGAGGATATCAGGAAGTTAGAGGAGGAGCTGGCCAGGATTCAGATCTGTCATGAGCAGTAACTTATCCTATCTAGAGAGGAAATAATAGCCCATAATAATCATGATTATCTATAAATGGTGAAGGAAAGATTGTTCAGAAATCAATAGAATTTGAAATGGTTAAAATATGGGGATAGAAACTCTAATTTATTCAACAGATTTCACAAGGAAAAGAGGGAGCATGCAGGGAACAAGGTGATTAGCATTGGTGGGAATATCTATACTGAAGAAAATGATATTTCTATGGATGTTGCTAAGAACTTTAAAGGAATATACTCTGATAATGGTTAGTCTATTATTCACTTAATGGTTGACAACATCAGCCCTTGTATTGAAAACCATTCGAATGAGCTCCTAATTGCTCCCCCATGCAAAGAGGATATTAGATCTGCTCTTCTATCCCTCAATCTTGAGAGTGCCCCATTCCCTATTGGATTCACTAACAAATTTTTCGTGTTCTACTAAGGCATTTTTAGAATGATTTTGAACATGCCATTAAGGATTTATTCTCTCACTCATACATGCCCCATGGAATGAACTCTAGTTCTATTGCTCTCATCCCCAATAAAGAGAATGCTCTTGACATAAAGGACTTCAGGTCAGTTGCACTTGGGAACACAATACCCAAACTTATTAGTAAAATTTTGACAATCAAGATGGGTGGTTTGGATAATGGAATGATCACCGCTAACCAATTTGGATTTGTCCTCAGGAGGAACATCTAAAAGTGCCTCTTCATGGCCTCTAAGAGTTTCAATATAATGATAAATAAGAAAAAGGAAGGGAATTTTTCCATCAAAATTGATATTTCCAAGGATTTTGGTACTCTTAAATGGAGCTTTCATCTAGATGTCCTTAGAAGATATGGTTTCTATAATGGCTTTGTGAATATGATTCGTACCATACTTGGCTCTTCAAGGCTGTCAATTCTTGTCAATGGTCCCTCGAAGGGATTCTTTCCTTGCACCAGGGGGTACAACAAGGTGATACACTTTCTGAGATTATTTTTTCCATTGCAGAGGATTACCTCAATAGGTGTATCAATGACCTTGCTCAAATGGGACTTTAAAAGCAGGCTAGGTCTGGTGTGAGTGAGCATGCCCCCTATCATTTATTGTATGAAGATGACATATTATTGCTTGGTAAATCTTCAAGAAGAACTATATCCTCTATTAAGACCCTTTTTAGTCATTATGAGGAGGTGGCTAGCCAGGCCATCAGTTGGGACAAGTCTTCCATTGTTTTTGGGAATGGAATTTCAGTTTGGAAAAAAACAGGCTAGTCGAGTATCTTGGGGTGAGGAGGCGATACCTTCCTTTCCAATACCTTAGGGTCCCAATGTTTTGGGGAAAGATGAAAAGGAAGTACTTGGAGGGTATTTATGCTAGTATTATACATCAGATGGCCTCTATGTGTTCTATTTTCAATGATGATGAGGACTCTATACAGCATGTTTTCATGGACTGTATTTAGGCCAAGAAAATCTAGGCCTATACTGGTTCTTTGTTGGGGATGGCGTTTGACACCTGCAGGCTAGTTCTTGACCTGATGTTCGATCTATCACATGCTTAATTTAGTGAGAAAATTCATAATCATTTGTTGGATGTCGTTGTTGAAGTAATTGCAGCCATATGGGAAGCCTGGCATACAATGTTGTTTAGTGGTGTGAACCCAACTGTCCAACAATGTATGGTGGCTGTTCACAGGGATGTTCATATTGCTTCTCTTGTTCAAGATGGCGCCATGTTTAAAATTGTTTCTAATCACCAAATTCTGAGAGTGCTTGGCATTTCGGGTTGGCCACACAAGCCTCGGATGATAAAACATATTCGATGGATACCACCCATTGTGCCTTGCCTAAATGTAAATGTTGATGGGGCTGTGTTAGGTGCACCTTGTTCATCGGGTTGTGGGGGAGTGTTCCGCACCTACCGTGGGTTTGTCAAGGGATGCTTATACCATGCCATTGGAATATTCACTACCTTGGAAGCTGAAATATGAGCCATGATTTATTCTATCAGGTACGCTATCTAGTTTAATTGGAAATGTATATGTATTGAGTCTGATTCTCATACTGCAATTCATGATTTGAGAGCCAAGACACGCCATGTTCTTTGGTGTGTGATACCTCAGTGGGTTGACTATCTCATCAAGATCTCTAAAATACATGTGGCTGTATCGCATGTCTATCAAGAGGCCAATCAGGTGGCAAATGCACTGGCAAAGCGGGCACTCATTGATCTTGGTGGGATGTGGTATTTCATGGCTCCTGATTACTATTCCCCACTAGTGGAGGCAGATAGATTTGGTGTGATGCACACTCGTTTATGTAATAACCCCTTGTATTCTTGACTTGTTTCCTATTTTTATTTAATTTTCTTAAGGACGGCTTCCACCAGTTCCTATTCTTTCTCTTAATTAATTGTTTTAAAGCATTTATAATTCTTCTATTAATAATAAGAGTTAATATTAAAATAAATTTTATAAATTATATGGCATGAGTTATGGATTATAGATGAAGTATTTATTTAATAATCATGAGGGATAATTTATAAAGATTTAATAAATTATAAAAATAAAATATGATATAAAGTGTATATATTTTAGATAATTATGAAATGTATAAAATAAATAATTCAAAATGTTAAAATTAATATGAAAAATTTGGAAATTGATTAGACCTCATCAAAATTAATTTTGATGGTTGATATCAAAGGTTAAAATAATGTTTAAATGTATAATATTTAAGAATATATAAATATTTTACATAATTGAATTCTAAAATGTTTATAATTAATAAAATAGAATATATACATAAATAATATTTCATATGATGAAAAATATGAATTATTAATATTATTAATATTAAGTTTTTATATTAAAGTATTATGGAATGTATACAATGAATTAGATAAAATTATAAAATGTTTATACACCTTTATTTATGAATTTCCAAAGATTATTATCTCATGTTTAATATATGAAGTGTTCATTTATTTAAAGGTTCTTCCCTACTTTATTTATAGTTATATATTATTTATAAGTCATTAATATATGTACTCTTTAGTTTAATTTGTTTAAATTTATTCTTATAAATTGTTAATACTTGCATTACATGGTAGGAAAGATCAAATAAGATTTAGTTTTTATCTATCTTGACATTGATTTATAACTAAATTTATAAACTTTAATATAGTTGTTGAACATAGTTTAAAAATATTAGGTTTTAAAAGTTATGAGGAATTTAATTCTCGCTTGAGTAAAGAATTCCCGGATAGAGGAAATTCCCACTAGACTAGAGGCTTATAAATTGTTCTAGAAAAATGAGAGATGATTATCAATTGCTTTAGGATTACTCTTTTAGATATTATCAATTTAATATATCTTTAAATATTTATGTAAATATTTTATTTAGCTTTTTCATGATATGTATTTGCATATGTGTAAATATATTGCGCTTCTATTTTTGGTGAGTAACACAAATTGTGGGTTGTGTAAAGAGTTATACATCAATATGGTTTGAATATATTGGTTTCGTTGAGGGAATATAATTTCAAACAAAATCATTACAATCAATCATATATAAATATAATAACACGATATAAGACGATGAAATTAAATCCCGTTCAAATACTAAGTGTTGGATTCCTTTCAAAGAGTCGCTTTTCATGACCTTGATCATCCAATCGGGTAGGTCATGATAAAGCTGGCTGCTAATAGACTATGTTGTGTAAGGAAATCAAGTAATGAGGTGACCATAACAGTTAGGTGCCTTGTTCTTGGTGATTTATTTTGGTTACACTTTTGTGGGAAAACCTAATCGTTAGGATACCAGAGGAATGGATTTGGGTTTATCGATTTGTTTTTTAGACAATGAGTTTCACACTGGACTATCCAAGAGTCATGGATAATATGACTGACAAGTTTTTTCTACCATATATAGTCATGGCTTATTTACAATAATAAACTAGTGTTTCTCATGATGAAATATGGATCAAGGGTCACTAATAGATATAATATATTCTAAAAGGAACATTATTTTAGTGGGATTCCATTTAATAAAAGCCCTTATTAACGATAATAAAACATGATACTCATCTAATAAAGACTTTTCTATAGATAATATCATCATCATCATTAAAATTATTTATAATATTGATCATTAGAAAGTATAATCTTAATGTAAGAAACTTATTGGGGTGGTAACCTCAGAAAATTTCTTAAGTATAAGGATGTAATAAGAAACACCTTTCTAAGTAACCAAATGTTAAAGTAATTCAATAGGTGAATCTTGATACTTATGGATCATATAATGATTCACTCGGGATTTCAAATACATTATATGCATAATGACCAAAGGAATTTCAATCTGCACTCATATTATTGATATGATTGAGTATGAAATCGACATAGTGCGAATAAAGGTTTCCTTAATTATTATCTAGTTAAGGAATTCATTTTTTCATCTATATAAATGTTCCAATAAGATGAATTACTTTAAGAAAATTTTATTTTATATTCTAAAAATTATGGAATAGGTTAATTGGGAAGGTGATTTCTAGGTTATAATGCTAGGTAGATAGTATAGGTGGGTAAGAGTTTAAACCAGAAGAAGGAAAGTTTTTTGGAGAGTACAATGAAGTTTCTTTAAGTATCTAGTCAAGGTCACTAAATATGAATGGTGTTATCAACGAGTAATTGTGATTCTATGATTATAATACAACACCTTGAAATTATATATGATGTTCTTATATATTCATATGAGGGTTATGTGAAGCGATAATCCATAAAGATTAATGGTATGTGATGTATGCATCGATTGGGCCAGCCTATACTCATAGAATCGAGAACATTTGAGTTAGCTATATGAGATTGATATATATTGTGTCCCACAATCACTTGATATATTGTACAAAGGGAATATATGATAATACATTCTAGCATGAGATATAACCAATGGAAAAAAGTATAAGAATTTATGTGTTTATCAGAGATCATATTAGATCCCTTTATATATTGATTAACATTGATTATTTATTAGAGGCCACTCTTTGCATAAATTTATAGATATAATCATTCATTTTTTTAATTCTATAAATGCTCATGGGATCACAATTTATGGTTGACCCAATGGGGATTTAATTTGACTCAAAGAGATACTATAAAAGTTTTATAGAGTTTTATCCAAAGGGGTTTTGGATGGGTATTTTCACATGTTATTAAATATGATATAATATTAGTTGGAGTTAATGATAGCATTCCAAATGTGTTTCGGAAGGCATCTAGTAGAGTTTTGGATATGGTTTCACCAGTTATTGTATATTATAAAACATTAAATAAAATAGTATGAAAAAGTATTTAGTCTTTTATACAAGTGGGAGATTTAAGAAGATATTCCCTAATCCATTATATATCTATGATATATATATATTCTATATCATATGGTATAATATAATCAGTCATAGAGTATAAATAACTTAAAAATTATGATTATCATGTATAAAGGAATTTTTCATTTTATAAAATATAGAGGATATCAGAAGACTTGATAAAAGTTTACTCCAATATATTATACGATTGGTGATCAATCATATATAAATTTGCAAGAGTTTCATAGGTATTATCATTGATTTTAATATAATCCAATTATAGTGCTAAGTATTAATGGAATCTATACTCTTGGAACTATCATAACCCATTTATCCACCAAATTTTTAAGGGTTAATGTTGCGTTAAGCTATCATTAAACAAGTGAGACTTATGGCCATCAATTCTGTAGGATGTAACTGAATCCATTACTTGTATTTTTATAACATTTATGAGTAATTGAATAATATAGAACATGGATTATGGATCATCCCCATAAGATATATAAAGGAGATTGAGCCATCATTCTTAGTGTGTCACTCCTTGGGATCCTCCTAAATGAGACTTTATCCTCCCTGTAACTCTCCTTCATTTCCTTCTCTATTTTCTTGATACTAGAATATCATGTTAAGGAAATAAAACCCCATCCAAAAGGTATGAAATATTCACAAAACACATGGATACACATTAGAGGTAAGAACCATACAATTTTTCCTAGGTAATCATTATCAAACATAGAAGTAGCAATAGTAATCAAAGAAGAATGAATACATGTGTTATTCATTCTAATTAATGTTTTTCAGTTTTAAACAGATGGATTTTTATGGTATTTATGATTTCCAAGTGTTTATTCCATTATATTAAGTGTTGATATATTCATATAGATCCTTATAGAATGAACTCCCACCATTAATGATCCATGAGAGTTTGAGGGTACCCCATCATTACACTATAAACAATATCATGTTGTTAACATTTTATGTTATTGTGAAGGATTTTTTATTTAGAAATCCCTTTGTGGTGATATTCCATTTTCCATATATTTATTCTCTATTATGACTTAAAATATTTTAATTAAATTGATTATAAATATTTTTTTAAGGCATTAATAAATGTTCCCCTTGATGTTAGGTATCATCAGCATGAAGTGGATCTAATTTTTAGAATGTAAAATAGCCTGCATAGATTTTATCCCCAAGTATAAAGGTGGAATACCCCTATAAATAGGTTTTTGGGTCCCCATTACAAACTTTATGCTTCTAAAAACCTGAAGAAATCACTTCATTAATGAATATCCTTAATAACATTATCCTCCAAAAATGAATCACTTCACAAACTGATGTATTTTTTGAAATAAATACTCTGGGAAGGAATTTGAGGTTGCCATGTAGATTTCATGCAATGAGTTCTCTTCAAAAACTTCATATTCAAGATCACCAATTCACCTAAGTGTTGTGATATCACATAAGTTCTATTTTATCACATACTTCTTATGTGATAGTTTTTTGTGACACTTTTTGGGTTTTCTTCTACTTGATCCCTATTAAAACCTGGATATAATGTTTCCTTGTAGAAAATAACTCTAGAAAAAGTTTCTCAGGCTTCCAATGGAAGGATAACAGATATGGTCAATGGTGTTGATGTTTTACAATGTCATTATTTCCATCCAAACATTCATTTCTCTTAGATATAATGGAATAAAGTCTAAAGTATTACCCTGTATCAGTCAAATTACCAATATATAGATTCAAGATGCTAAGTGATGTGCCTATTCCTAAACCATAGACACAAAATCAACCAATTAGCTTGATTAACTAACACCAAGAGAGATCTCAAGAAAAAATTTCATTGACATGGTATTTCATCAGATAGACCAACCATTCTAAGGGATACATCATTGGGTATACACCTTTATCACTAAAGGAAGTATAAAGGATACCAGTGTAGAAGGTCAATAGTTACAGATCCATTTTGAAGAAATTCATCATGAACTAGATTCTAGGTTGGGAGATAATATATGACCATCACCTCAGGGGTGTCTTCAATATGGAATGGGTCTGGACCATCTAGGTATGGCAGAGATACATAGATTTCTAATAAGATCTCAAAGTAGTAGAGTTATAAGAGGTTTTTTAGATCTCACAATATTTATTCCTTTGAAACAAGACATTCATTCTGGAACTAATTATCATATGGATCCTAGATATAAAATATTTTCATATCATCTACAGAGAGGTTGGAATAATTCTCTAGGATATGTGTATGATCTATGAAACTCTAATCATGGGGGGTATGTATAATGAATGCATCCCTCTAATCTTCACATGGTATGATGTAGAGAGAAATTCTATATTGTAAAGGGGAATAATTATACTAGAAAGGGAATCTAAGGAAGCAGACCATTTCCCATGAATTTATGTCCCTTAAGCAATTGGGTTGAGCTCTTTGTCATGTTAGATAGAAAGGATCTATAAACAATGAGTCCTAAGACCTTCCAAGCCTACAAGACCCACAGAATCTAATGTTTTCATTGGTAAATACTAGATTAAGGATTCTATGCTAAGTGGGGTTGGTAGGTAACCCCCAAAATTGAAAATTTTATCCTCTTATCTTCCTTTAAGGTGATTTTACTTAGCATATACCTCTTTCCAGTGTGAGAGTCACACACTAGAGTACGGTTAGGGACGTTCAAGATGGACACATAGCTTGAAATTAGAAAATATATCAACCTAGTGGTTTCATTATTGTTTGTATTATAGTTAATTATTAGAAATATCTTTAGGGGTAAGTCCTTGTTTAGGATTGTAGGAACAAACCATGTGTTATGGGATTATATTGTTACCCGTATGAGATGTAACAAGTTTATTAATGACCAACCCATTCCAAAATCCATATTCAGACCTTATCTCTAGTTATTAAGTAGAGTTATGAAATGTTTATTGAATGATAAATGTTTGATAAATGTGTTGAACTATCACAACTAATTCATTTTTGTGTCATATTCATCCCCAAGTAGCATCATCATTGACAACGTGACCGGAATCCACACAAAGCATGAATATTTAATATCTATATGAGAGGGTGTGTTGGTGGATAGAATTTAAGGGGACAATAAATGAGATATAAACTCCTTAAAATTTAAGGAAATTGTTTAAATGTGTGCATAAGAAGTGTCCCACTCCATCTTATACTATTCAAGAAAAATGGACCCCCATGGTGGTATGCCAATTCCAGTTGATGTTGATACGAGAAGAAACAAATATTCAAGCTAATATTTTGTTATTTGATATTGCTATAAATCTTAAGAATAAATATTTAGATATCTATATTTGATCATATCATAATATATAGTTTGATGAAAAGGTGCCTCAATTCAAGGATTCACTAGTGATTGAGGGTGAAGAAGAGTGCGAGTAGTCGGCAAAAGTAGGATTACCTGGTAAGAGGCTTGCTCCAAGAAAGCCTCTAGTGACCCAAATTACCATGAAATGGGTGAGGAATTTGGATAAACCTCCCTTTATAAGTAGGAAAACTACCCTTTATCCAATCTATACTAATGATATATTCCCAAAGGATTTGAAGGAGTGGGACTCATGGAGGATCAATTCATCCACCAAGGATATTTGGGATACACTCCAAGTAGAGGAGATCTCTCTAACAGGGTTTATCTAAGTGACAGAACCTTATAAACTCTCCGATGAATATTTCACCAATGAATTAGAATACTACATCAAAAATATATATTTTTTAAGCCACTCATAATAAACATATATTTTTACTATGGTCAATATTTAAACCATTATGGCTCAATTAGAGTGGGGAGAGTATTATAATGATCAAAGATCTTCCTACAATGAGGTAAGATACATTCACATATATACTTTTAATTATGTCATTATCATTACCATTAACTTCTTCCTTGACCTCTACAGAAGTCTAAAGGGGATCGATCAACCTTTGTATCTCTAGAATATACTACTGGAGGGAAACTGATTGGCATGAGCATTTATATGGTTACCAGGGTTGAGGTTGATGGTTTTAATACCCTATTAGTGTAAATATAGGTTGTTTTCTCTAATAAAATGAATTATTACCACTATCATAACCAGTTTTTCCTCCCATGGATTTTTCTTTCGAGGAAATCCATAGACGATGGAAGATGATATCACTAAAAATTCATCCTCACCTGGTGCTAATAGGTAAATGTTAAATTTTCATACTCTTATTTTGATATGATTACATAACCTTATTTTGATCCATTGTCTAGTTTAAATGTCAATATGATCTTCACAGGATCAAGGGTATCTGCTTCTCAAGATCATATAGCCCCTACACTCCCTAAAGGGACATATGAATAAGCGATGATGGATGAATTCCAATAGATTCCCAAACTAAATCTCACCTAGATGCATTGAACAAAATATTAAAGAGTTTATGCCCAATGGAAAACCTTATAAAGTTTCTGAATCTTTCTAACTATTCAAAATAGAATCTTTTTTACATTCAACATATCTCTGTGGGGATGTGGGTTTTTCTAAAATGTTCCCTTATTCTCATGGTTTGGATAATTATCACTAGTATCCATGTGTATCCCTCTATGACAATTTTCAGGATTTTCCTCAGTTATAGATCCACTTTGATCCTATATCCCTAGTAGAGGTTGTAATTTTCTTAGAAGTTTACACATGATACTACATTCCAATGAAGGAATCTCAACATGAAGATCCTCTCATTGCGCCTTCCATAGAGGTAGAAACAATTAAAGACAATAACATTCTACTGAATGAAGGTGGGTATTCACAACTATTATTTTTTTTCTTCTCATGTTGGCTGAATAACATATTTTGGGTGTAAATTTTAGCAGCACTATCATATATCATAGTGACACAACATATTGTTTCTTCGATGTCTTAATCAGTAAAATTTGTATAGGCAAGGAATTTTTTGGTTCCAAGTCACCTTGGAGGTTCTATGACTGGACCTTCCTTAATTTATTTACTCCCAAATTATCTATTAATTCCTATGAAGACTTTAATTAAGATCTAAATAATATATGAATATAACAATGGATGTGGAAGTGGGTATGATAAATTTCTTAACGTTGGTTTGAAAGACTCCTCTTAGAGAACTCAGTGGCCAATTACATCACTATGAATATATGTCCTCAAATCTATCCTTTGGAGGGTAGAATTGCCACATGGTCCCAACCAATATGAAGGAACTAATCACTACTCAAGAGTGAATTAGTTTTCTATAGAAAAATCTTTCAAATGTAGAAGCTTCATCCTAATATGTTAATCTATAAACTATATTAATTTAAAAAACTTCTCAGTATACAGTGGTAGTTGCAATGTGAGAACACCATGTTATAGAAGGGAGGTCCTTATAGGATAGATTTCAATAAGAACTATCCCAAATTCATTAATATATTAGAACCACTAAAAAGGTGGTAAAGGAGTATAAAATATTAGTTAATTAGGTGGAAAAGGTATGGTTAGATTTTGATATATGGGAAGAGGTGATGTGGCCTCATATAGAGGTGGAAACCATAATAATAGAAAAATATATATCAATTTATCAATGACTCAGAGAAAACAATGATTAAAATTTGAGAACCTATTGAGAATTCCCAATAACATTATTCTCATTTTTAATTTCATTTTTATATAATGATAATGACTCTAAACTATTGATGTTTGTCTCCCTTTTGAGATAATTAATAATAGAAATTATTCTTCTTCAAATTTCTATTGAGTTATCTACTTTCCTATTTCCTATAATATTGATTTTCAATAACATGTGAAACTAATAAAGAGTAATATCTTGATAGTGGAATCAAATTAAAAATTTAACAATAATTAATCAAGTCAATCAGGATTTCCAAATACTTGAGTCAAATATGAAACATGTGACACAATTCATTTTCTTTTGAACATGAATCCTTGAATGTAAACAGGAAATTTGGATATGGAAAAATAAATATACCATCACTGTAAGCTAAAGTTAATTCACATAGACATGATGCGGTGTTTCAACCTAGATATGTATTATTAAATTGATATAAATAGGTTAGATATAATGGAATATGTACCATTACTATAAGATAAGGTCAGTCTATTAAAATATGAAAAGACTAATTGACTTAGTATAATGAAAATCAAAAAGGGTCTTATTGAAATGAAAAATTCAATGCATAAAGGTGCTCAAGTATCTTGAAATTACATCTTCATAAATTCCACATGAATCATCTAAAATATTAATCTAAGAATAAAGGGGTTCTCTTTCTTTTTTTAGGTCAAGGAACCTTGTGAGTGTGGCTTGACTTTTGTTGGGGTATATGGTGGATCCCACAAGCTTTGTGTCTTTTTAATTTTTACCCTAACTTTTTCCTATTTCATGGATAGGTAAAGTATTAGTAGTTGTGTTGACGCCCGCCAAATGAGAATCGAAAAATTCATAAAGGGAGAAATACCTAAATATGGGTATTATTTTCCACCAAAATGAAAAGAAAAAGGAAGTTGGTCGAGACCCATGGATCACATGAGACTCCAAAGGATGAATGATTTCATGACCATAATTAGGTCATTTTAATACTCCAAGTACAACATAAAATCTTCAAGAGGTCCCATGAAAATTCTTTTGAAAATCCTTCTTCTCTCATAAAAGTGCTTCAAAAAACTGGTGGTTATGCAGAGGCAGCCGAATAGACTCCCCCAGGCCATGTGGTTTTCACTAAAAAGTTCCTGAAAACCCATCAAAAAATCCTTAGAAAATAGGTGTAAATCTTCCAAATTCTAGGAGCCTCTTGTAGTCGTAATGATCATTTGACACATAAACCAAAGGGGAGGATGATTTTCCTTGACAACATCAAATAAAACTCATGAAATACCCAAACTTTATAGAATAAAAAAAGGAAATAGATTATGAGGGGGAGGGAGCCTCTCAATATAATAAAAATCATGCAACATTCCCCTAGAAACCCATAACACACCATGAGACCCAGATGAAATGTCCTCTTTGTCTTGTGAAAGTCCGCTAACATGTCATCCTCATTACGCAAATGGCCTCGTATGTGTCCAGAAGACATCACACTCCACCTTTGGATCCCTAAGGATAAAGGTATGAAATTTTCCATACAATTAGAATGTATATCCATAGAAACATTATTAGTCATGTTATACATCAACCAGAAATAGTGTAATCTTCCTCCACAATACTCATGCAACCTCACATGATACTTGTCCTTTGTAAAATAAATGAAGGAAATAAAATAAAGAGGAGTCATGATCCAATCATGGTTGTAAATCTCCTGTGATGTGCTAAGTATGTCTCTGACATAGTCTCACAAGACCCCTGGACAAGTTTTAAAAATCCTATGAAGGCCCCTTGATCAGCCATACTTGTCTCATAGAATATCTCAGACAAGTCATTTGAGATAACATGAAGGCCTTTCAAAAGGTGCCCTAATCTCGTAAAAGCCCTTGGACATGTACATATGACATTAAGAAGTCTATTTAATGTATCATCATAATTCAACAAGTCATGTTTAATTATCCATAATCCAATAAAGGAGGAATTTATGGATTACTCTCACTATCAATGAAAATCAGGTGATGCCCTTGGAGCGATCCATGGTAGAGACTCGTGATGATGCGTGAAGCCGAAGCTCTATGCCTACTCCAACTTGTATCCTCACGAGTTATGCCACGCATAAAGGCAAACAACTAGGGTGGTGAGGGATATAAATCTACCACCCCAACAAAAAAATAGGCACTTGACTCTCAGATATAAGGGATTTTTTGAATTCAAAAGCATCGGCTCTAGAGAGGACTTCTCAAAGCGACTGATCCGATGACCAGAAGATCCTCCCATTAAGAAAATGTCTATAAACCCATCATAGAAATCATGATACATGCATAAAAACTTCACATGATCACATATATATCATGAAAAGTAATTCTCAAAGGACATGTGAAGAACATCCCTCACATCTTCTAGATCATGTGAGACTCAAAACAAGCTAATATTAAATAAATCCAATGCACTTGAGATAAAAGGCTGGAGAAAATACTAAGAAAATGGGAGAATTATGAACAAGACATGTATGCTGATCCTTATGAGCTTCACATGAACCATCCAAGACTTGTGACATCACCAGGACATGTCCTCCAAATCTTGTGACACTCCTTTGGTATACTATTTGGATCATGTGAAATCCTCTAGACGCATCAAAACAAGTCACATCACAACCCAAGGGAACACTACCCGAGTCTCATGAAGCCCTTCAGGCTCATCATCCAGACATCACTATATCCTTCAAACATGTCACCCAACTCCTATGTCAACACATTGTTTGTCATTTGAGTCTCAATGTGGCACCCATACATGTGAACTGGCTCTCGTAGCACCCACCTGGTAGGCTAACCAGATATCACGATGTCCCTCATACATGTCATCTTAAATATACATCATCCTCTGAGAAATGTCATGCTGACTCATGTGACTCCCTCCAAGTGTGTCATCCAACTCTCATGATGACATCAGGGTATGTCGGTCAGATCATGTGACTCCCTCAAGAGATTCCATCTAGGGTCATGCGATGACTCCTAGGGTCAACCAGTCAGGTCTTGCGATTTCCACTAGACAATTCATCCTAGTTCATCCAAAAATCCTTAGATATTCCATACATGATATGTGACATACCTTATACAAGTCAATTGTATCATGTGATTTTATTATAACAGTTTAGGTAGACATCCTTTGACATGTCATGTATGAAATCAAGGAATGTTGAGAGGATAATCAATGTGTTTCATCTAGGAAATTAGTCCAGATCACTAGGTCTTACTAGTACTTTATCACCTTGTTCATCCTTAGCATGTATGCCCAAATGATAAGGTAAACCATAGTGTGTAATCCTCAGACCACTAAACTATGATGAACCTGATTCCTACTATAACTAGTATAAATAGGATTCATTACTAAGGTTTTAGCACCATATTAAAATACCCCAAGGGCGGTTCCAACACATAAGTCCTCCACTCATAAGAAATGAGAATGATTATCCATCATTCCTTATTTCTCACACTAAGCGTAGCTCCCGTGGTCTTAGGGAGTTGAAATAATCATATCATCTAAATCATAAACCTCTAAAAGGATAAGGGTAACATAACTGTGTAAGCCCCAATCCCATTGAACTATGAGGACTCTGACTCCTACCATAACTTGGATATGTAGAAAGCCTTCTTAAGGTCCGAGCCCAAACTCAAATGGGCATCCACCCCAGTGTTATACCTACCATGTATCTGAAATTTCAACTATCGAGAGCCCAATAATTCTCATGGGTTGATCAATACCTCATCCCCCAATGAACTGAAAAATAACTAAACTATGATGACTATAATTCCTTCCATAATCAGGATATGTAGGACACATTCCTAAGTCCCAATCTCAATATTAAAGTACCTCAAGGGTTTTCCTAGTACATAAGCCTCACATTCACATGAAAAGAGGCTAGTCACTTATTATCCCTTGTTTCTCGCACCGAATAGAGCTCATTTGGGATTAGGGAATCTTAATGAACACCTCGTTGGCATCATGAATCTCCACCAACTAGGTTAGTCTCAGCACATAATCCCTAATGAGTGGTATGATATAAACTTCCCACATATGAGAACATATACCTTGGGTCTAGTCCCAAGGGCATGATCAAACTATGATGACTCTGAATCATGTTATAACCAAGATACTTAGGATGTCTCCTCGATACTCATGCTCAAATATTCAGCACCCAACTACCTAAGAATATGTCTTATCCACATGAAATTAAACTAAACAGGTTTAGTGAACTATGTGGTTTTTGATTCCTATAATAACCAATATATGTAGGATGCCTCATAATGGCTCAATCCCCTCATTGGAATATTAACTTCCTCCATGTATGGTAGTAAATTCCAAAACATCTAGTTATATGGATTCGATATATAAAGCATCTATTCATAATTGGGAAATGGATGAAGAACCTAAAATATATACATATGGATTCACTGACAAGATAACCCATTTCTTTTGTAGAAAAATACACTTAACTCTTAGTTATTTTTTTAGGGTAACCAGTCCTGTATCGGGGTTAGGAAGAGATTTGAAAACATGTCTAAAATAAATAAGAGAGTCCCGGAGTAGGTAATAATTACCCTCAAAAGGGTATGATGATCCCGACCTCCCATCCTCTCAACCAATGAAATTCCCTAAGTGTGCTTGGGTCTAAAACCACAATTGACCAACTAAATTTGGAAATCAGGTTTGTACTCAGTTATGGATTATGGAACCATTGGGAGATTCCATTAAGAACAAAGATGGTAACCCGATGTTATTGATTGTGCGAGAAATGGACCCCCTTTAATCAACCATCAGACCAAGCCAAACAAGAACCATAGTCGCCTCTTTCCCCATCAAAACAAAAATGGTGAACCCGATGTGAATCTCACTAATAACAAAATGAATGGATTAAATTCATCGGGGCATTTCTTTTTTCCACAATACACAAACAGAAATGTTCAACCTGGCATGAATCTTTCCAATAATAGAATGATTGTTTAATCATGTATCATGCCACTCTTTTTTGTTTTCCTACACAAATAAAGTAGTAATACCATCATAATCTCACAACTGATCCTCTATAACCAAGTTTCTCGTGAAATAAGTCCATTCTCTCCTTGAAAATTTTAAGTGGGTAGAATGGACTGATCAGTAATAATCGGAAAATTCTATTAACCATACATATCTAATTAAGAACATAATTCCTATGATATTTCACTGATCAGTAAACTTATTTAATTTTTTCTGCATGACTACAGATAGTTTTCTCATCAATATTATCTCGATCTAAAATAATGCCTTCTTTTTCTAGTAATCACTTTGGTAAATAACCTATAGAAACAATCCATGTGGGTCGCAAAATGATATCACTTACTCAACATCTCTAATTTCAGGTGGAAAACACGATGCTCTAGAAGTACCATCTATATGGTACAATCCCAGCTATATAAGCTTCCCATGAGGTTCTCCAATTATGGAAACCGGTGAGTCCGCAATGCCTAAGGAATGTTTCAACTAATCCCATGGCCCTTGTTTCCATGGACAACCTCTTCAGGAGATTATCTCTGGAGTATGAAAACTTCCAGCTTCAATATCTAATGAAGGTGGAATAGGAATCCAAATATGTAACCCTCCTAGTTTAGGTGATTTCGAGGAGGGAACCTTTCCACCACTATCTCCTACATCATCCCACCGGTACACGCCATTCACCTGCTGAGGGTACCACCTAACACAGTGTTTCGTCTAATGCTCATGCATGGGAAATAAGGAAGGCTCATCAGGTAAGGAAAGAAATGGATATCTAGGGGTGGGCTCATAACCCCACTCCCACTGATGATGCCTATTGAAATATTCCAGTAGTATCCAGTAAGAAGACACATATTACTGCTCACTCAAAATAAGTCTGTGGGTATATTCCCATAGTAGGCATGGGGGAGATGCATATACCTACCCTCATGCATGAAGTCTATAGGCATATTCTGATGGTTCAAAGAGGATAAAAGTGGGATCATATCATCTCTTCAATCGAAGACATCTGTCAGTACATAGTAGAGATGGAAAATATATAGGCTTATATCCCTATGCACACTTTTCTAAAATTCCAATATATTTTAGAAACAGATGAAGAAAATTTTTGGCATGTTCTGGCAGTATTGTGAATAAAGGGACAGGCACATAATCTTATCCCTATAGTCAATATATCTCAACACTCTGGTCATCATGAAAAAGTGGTTTCACTAGAGAAAGTTCACATTCTTTCTCCCACCAAGGAGGATTATCGGCATATTCTGATAAAAGATGAGGCATTAGATTTGGCTCATACTCATGTTTCAACTGGAGCTCACCAGGTGAGAGAGGCATATGCCATGGGACATGTGAACATGCCTATGAAAGAAGTCTTGTGGCATATTCCAAAGTCTCATGATCGGACTCATATCCCAATTTTAGCTGGGGCTCACCAAGTGAGAGGGGAACATGCATCAGTACATGATCATACTCCTATCATAGAAGTCTAGAGGGATACTACAACGGCCTTGGATCAGGCATATATCCTCATTCTAGTTAGGGATAACCAATTGAGAATGGAATAAGCCTCAATACATGATCATATTTCTATCAATGAATCTTTCTAACATATTCTAGAAGATCACGAAAGATGTTCGCATATTCTTACTTCCACTGAAGAATGAATGAACCAGCATCATTCCAAAGAAATGAAAGAGGAGGCTCACATACCTTTTTCTATTCTAGAGGTCTATTAGCATATTCTGATGGGTAATGAATATTTGGACCATGCTCATATTCCTTCTCCAACTAGGGTTCATAAAGTGAGATTAATACATGCCTCAGGGAGGGATCATACTTCTATAAAGAAAGACTAGCGGCATAATATAAAGGCTTAAGAATAGGCTCATACTACTATCTTGACCAAGGATCACCATGTGAGAATGGAACATGCCTAGGGATAGGCTCATATTCCTATCAATAATGTGATATCTTGTCCTCTTATTCTAGTAGCAATCTCATACTCCTAAAACACTAGATGGTTATAAGTAAGTTCTGGAAACTGTCATGCATTAGGTTTATATCCCTACAAAATTCCAAAAGGTAGGTTGGCATATTCTGACCATGATGTTAAACATGGACCTTATTCCTAATATGATCAATGTTAGAGTCCTTGAGGTTGTTTGGGAAAAATTATCAACACCACAAGGGTTCTTCAACTCTTCAACCAAAGTAGAAGATGATCATTACCATGATAGTCCTCCTCATGGTAATGTGGAGATGGTTCATAGGGACTTTACTCTTGACATCCACTATGGTCAACATCTCCATGGTGATATCTCTCTCAAAAAATGAAATCCTCACCTTTCCCAACACCATAATATAGAGATGTGTTCAAATATAATACATATTCATATGAAGATGTGTTAAATTATTTGATGCCTTCATATATATAGGTACTTGAAACATCAGGTTCAATCGCATAGAGTTCCCCCATAAACTTTCAAGAGCACTCCACTCCAGTCAATAGGAAACCCTAAGAAGAATCATTTATGGCCTGATTGGGTGGAGGGATGTAAGTCTGATGAAGAGGAGGTGTACATTGACATATGGGGATATTTATCCAGAAACAACCTCAAAATCATGTTCTGGCTCATCTCTACTTATAACTATGAGATCTGATATTATCTAGAAAATAAGTGCACGCCTTATCTATGCCAAAATATGTGGGATACGCATCAGAAGATAAAGGCTAGACACATCCCTTATCCAAGATTTGAGGGTATCCTTTAGACCATTGAGATACTCTATTTTCAGCTGGATCTATCTATTATCTTCATGTCCTAGGATCCAAAACTGGAAAAGAACAATGAAAATATGCAACACGATTTCCACCATTGCATAACAACTCTTTTACAGATGATATCTGAAGCCACTTCATGTGTCTCTATTCAAGGATGGGGAGAGTATGGAGTGTTACACTTTTATGAACCCCTAAAACAACATAAACCCTCATATACAATGTCTTATGATGTCATGGCCTTTGGAGGAATCAGGGGACTAGGTAACGCTCGGGCCAGTTGGTCACTAAAATAGAATTACACCACTTCAACGGTGACTATACATCATGAAAATAGGGAGAGGATAGCCTACATTACTTTAAACTAGGCCCCTTGAAGTAATGAGAATTCATTTCAAACATGGATATCAAAATTGTGATCATCCGGACAACATCCCATAAAGAATTGTTCTCATCATGAGCTTCCATCACACCTAGATCCTATGAGGGAACAACTACACTGCATAAAAAATCCGTAGTAGCAGCTTCCATATCAGCTGTCTAGGAGTGGACCCAGCCCAGCAGGCTAGGGGAATATCTACCAACACCTCCACCTCTCGGATCATCAATTCCTGAGAGGATTCGAGACACATTGAAAGTAGCAGTCAACAAACCCCATCTCACTTGGTTAGGGGAATTTATATCTCAATCACCATCACTAGGTTTATAATCCCCTAAGAGGGTCCTGAAATAATAAACAATGATTCCAAATCAAACCCAACCCACTGGGTTGGGGAATCTATATCTTCATGTCCATCTTGAGAATCATCAAATCCCTGACAGGAATCATTGGATCCTCAGCAACAGAAGAAATCAATTACAAGTGTGGCCCTAAATAACCCCCACCCAACTGGGATGGGGGCATTTTCATTATCATCATCACCACATAGAGAATCAGTATTCTATTGATTATGAGGTAAAAATTAATAGTCAGTCTCCCACCTATTCCTCCCACCATAATACAAACCTCTTCTGGGTAGGGTCTATTTGACAATCATGATTGGAAACTCCCTCAAAGAGATTGTTCATAGACTAAGATAGGAGGAAAGTATGGTGATGTCAATCATATAAAAACCCATTATTAACATACATAGACATTACATCACTTTTTCAGAATACTTAAAACATTACACAAGCAGACACTCAAAGACTATATTATTTTAGTGTGTTTGGAAACAATTAATCATAAACACTGGTACATAAATGATCTACATTATCTCCCACTAAGTTCTTCTTGACTATAATCCTTATTAGAGACATCAAACATAATAAATATATTCATAACATATGGAAATAAACATAAAAAGGGGTGAGATCGAATGCTCAGTAAGGTTAAACAAGGGATATATGTAACAACAAACATGAGCATAGGGGTATGAGAACATGATCATAACATTAAAACATCATACCCTATATATAATAAGACCAGAAAAATGAATCATGGAGTAAATATTGGAAGTTCATAATACAAGAATAATAATGAAATAAAGAACATAATCCATGAAAGTATATCATAGGAATGAGACATAGAGTTTTGGAAATCATAAACATGTGATATCATTCCCTATAAGTCAAGACGCATTGCTAGAACTTATCAAGGCACTTCATGGGAACTACACTTATTGGGTGGGAAAAACCACCATCCCCAGACACAGTCCTTTCCTTGTAAGGGATCTTGTTTCCCCATATTCCAAGAGTGGATCGGGTTTCCATATCTTCCTATAGTGGATCAAGTTTCCCCATCTTCTATCTTCATAATTACTACACCTACTGTGCAGGACACACCACCATCCCCATTCACCATCCTTTCCTTGTGAGGGATTAGGTTTTCCCATCTTCCCATAGTGGATAAATCCTATCAACTTGAGTCCCATCATTATCTCATGAGATATAAATCTTTACCCAATGCATTATAGGGAGATATAGGTCCCATACATCTCATAATAAAATCATTCATACATGTATCACAAGATAATAAAACTTTCATCACATCATGACCCATAAAAAGATATGGATTTTATAAACATCCAATAATAATACCATGAAATGAAATGGGTGTCATAAAGATGTAATCATATCTTAACCTGAGGAAAAATATAGGTTTGATAATCATTTCATCAAATTATAACCCATAAAAAGAAGAGGGTTTCAAAAGTATATAACTTGTGTAAGAGAAATGGGTATCATTAGCATCATTCCATTAAAACATAAACCATTTAAGAAATAATATGAATGGAACCATTGGATCATTTCATATAAGGTAAAGTGTAAAATAAATGGATTTCATCTTAGATATAAAATTAATTGGAAATATATTTTGAAAATATTTCTTGAGGAAAATATCCTTTCTTCTTTGAAAAGGATTTTTAAAACATAAAAACTTTAGAAAACCATTTTCTTTGAAAATGAATTTAAAACTAAGAAAGGAGGATTTAACTCATTTTTAAAAACTTTTCCCTTTAAAACTTATAAAATAATCTTGAAAACATTTTGAAAACTATTTCTTTGAAAACACTTTGAAAACTTATAAGGAAAACTTGAAAACATTTTGAAAACAATTTTCCATGAAAACTTGTAAAAGAAGCTTGAAAACATTTTAAAACCCATATATTTGAAAATAATTTTAAAAATTATAAATAAATCTTGAAAAATTTTAAAATAACATTTAAAAAAACTTTTTTTAAAACATTTTTCTGAAAAAAGAGCTTTAAAATTTTCTAAAGGAAACATTGATAACGATAAAAAAATTGAAAACCTATTTCATTGAAACCCGATTTAAAAAAATTAATGCCTAGAATATTAAAAAAACATTTTTTATTAAAAATAAACTTTTAAATGTACAATATAATCTTTAAGGAAATAACGGTTATGACAGAGGGTATGTATGTACATGCCGAACATTCCTTGTTTTACCTTAAAAGTTCATAACATTTTCTTGATCGTAAAATGACTAGAATATTCCTTATAAAAATATTTTATAAATGGAAAAACATGGTTAAATATTTCTTTTAACGTAATAGGATAAAATTAAAATGTTTTTAAAATATTTTTATAAATCACTGTTTTCAAATAACACAGATTTCCGACCGAATGGAGAAATAAAGTCGGATATTTATAAAATCATTTTCTTAATTATCTGAAGTATAAAATAGTGGTTAAATGGTACCATTACATGGATATAATATTAATATATATATATATAGTAAAAAAATTCATGATAGTTCATGAGATATAGATCATAATATTTCATCAATGGAATCATAATCCTAAACAATCTCGATAAACAATAAAATTGCAGCAACAAACTATTTCTATTTTGGTAACTTTAATTCATGAATGAAAGAATAAAATAACATGAAGCTTAAACTATAATTAAAATAAATTTATTCATTATACAACATGTCAAAATTCATTATATACACCTCAATAAAAATATAGGTGTGTGACATGGAATCTGTCTCAAAGAAGGCAAATTGAGACAAAGATACTTTATCGATTTGGTAGCTTTTGAAACATAACCCCCATAAAATAGATATCATCAAATGGATATTTAAATAACAATAAAATTAAGTATAATAATCATATAATACATCCATGGTTAGTATGTACACCATAAAAACGAAATGAGTGGTGATTAAGGCGTGTATCTTAAGAAATAAAAGGTGAGATGAAATCCCCTTACCTTGTGTCTTAACTCTTGTTGTACTTGTTCAAAACTCTTGTATAATAGATATAAGTTTATTATAAATCTATCACATAACAATATTATTAAATATAATACCACATATGGTTTTATTATGACTTTATATTACTCTCTTATTAACAATTCTATGTTACTGTTTCACTTCAGGTAATACTCGCCTTTGTTTTTCACATGTATCTAAATTTACTGTAACTTTGGTCATTATACTTATATAATAATTTAAAGAATTTAAAACATGATATAAATATCATTTATATTTATTATATTTTTATTATAATAATCTATATAATACCAAATTATGAAATGAAATACAGTGTTCATGGAGACAGTAGGTCGTACGTACGCATGAATGTTGTTTCTGTTTTATTGTCGTATTAAAAGAATGAATGAAAATTAAAAATATGTATATGTGTATATAATATCATTAAAGTATAATTATTATGTAATATATATCATATAATTTCAATAAACACATCCTTAATACATTCCCTATAGTCTGTGAACAAATCACATCGCTTTGAGGGGGCGGTAGTCCACACTTCCTCAAACAAAATTATCGTGTTTACACAAAATGGAATGTATAAAGGTATATGTTATAAAATAGTTAAAAAATAATAAAGAAATTATAAATATAATATATTTTATATATAAATATATTTTCCATAATAATCCCCACCATGAGAGGCGGTAAAGGAAGAACGAATAATCGTCATTTTGTGAGGTGGTAGTTTTTTATACACATAAACAGTATGGTCATTACCCATTAGATGGAAGTGTGTGTAAGTGTAGGAAAAACACTTAAAATAACAAAATATAAATATATTTAAGATACTATTGTTGTTTTATAAGTTATTAATAAGTATAATTGAGGTGGTGGAGAAATAAAATAAAAGAAAATAGCTTGAGGGAGGGTGTTACCTCTTCTTTGGGTAACTCCTTTTGGTTTTCACCAAAGGGATTTCTTAGATTGCTTTTTTCCAAAAGGAATGATTAAAGGAGGAATTTATTTATTTTTGGAGTTAATTGGTCAGATATTTTCTGATCCTAAGTGATTTTATAGCTGTGAAGAAGAGGTAGAAGTGGTGGCCTTTTATAGGGAAGGGAGAGGACACACATGGCATTTTTGAAAACAAGTTAGGTAGGCCCATGTTATTACCTTACAAAAGTCATCCAAAACCAAAACAACCCTATAATGGAATTATTATATACTAAATATGTAAATAAAAAAATTACAAGTTTCTAGGTCATTTGGGCCCTTAAGTTTAAGGTCTATCCCCTTATTAAGCTTAAATTTACCTTAATCATTGTAATTAATTTTAACTACATTCACTAAACCTTTTTGTCACAAACTAATTTGACATTACTAGACATTATAAATTATTATGATTCTAAATATGGAATCCATTTTTAAAAATTCCAATCACATAGGTGGTAGAAATTAATATAAATTAATATCGCGGACTAGATGACAATAAGGGTTTTTTACGTAAAAGCATTCAAAAGTTTTCTCAATTTCTATATTCAATTTAAAATTTAAATTGATTAAAATGACCTAAATTAAATTAATTGATAAAACATTGATCTAATTAAACTATAAAACCAATTTAAAATTTAATTTATCACCACAAATACATTATATGAAAAAGTAGTTTTGAATTACAATTCAGTATTTTTAACTATTCATTTAAAAATGAAACCTTACAGGAAAAATATAAAAAATTGATCCTAACATAATTTTTATGTTTATATTTTAAATATGGATATACTTTTGAAATATTAAATCTATAGAATTATCAAAAATTGTATTTAAAATGGGTTTTCCATTAAAATGAGGTAAAACTACCTTTATAAAAATATAGGTTTGTATGCAAAAAATCGGGTCTCTTATTATCTTATGTATATAAAATATATTGGATGAATATCAAAAATATTTTATTGAATATATAAAATATATATTACATTAATATAACTCACTAATTGTAATTAATTTAATTTATTAATACCAAACACCTTTGGGAGTATAAAAATAAAAATATATCCTTTATATTCAATAGTTCATATATTTTCATTTCAAATAAATTGGTAGCCTATGAATTCATATTATATTTATTGAAATCATATATTTTAATAAGTTAGTTAATACTACTCATAACTAATAATTTAACATTCAGGTTATATCTTATTATATTAATTAATAATATTTTAATAATATATTAGTTTTCGGTAAAACTTGGTCTTTCATGTTACGCAAGCCATTAAGAAATTTAATGTTGCATATAATGAAAGCTAACCTTGGTGTTCAATGTAGAGCAAGATAAAATTTATGTTTTGTTTAGTGCACTATTAACTTAGTGTTGCATATAACTCAATCCAAATATAGTGCTTTAATATAAAAATAAACTATTATCAGTGTTGCGTGAAATGAAAAATATCAAAAATATTAAATTAATTCAAAAAAAATCAAATAATCTCAGGTTTTTACATTCTACCCCCCATAAAATGAATTTCTCCCTCAAAATTCATCTATTTTATTAAAGGTTTAATACTTGAAAGTTTAATTCATACTAACCCATATCGTAAAAATGAATACTAAAACTTCCCTTAAAAAGGGAAAGTTGGAACCATAATGGTTACCCAAAGTAACATATAACTATGTTTCCACATAGGAGAACATAGGTCGGGAGTGAAGATTGGTCCTGGAGGAAAATCATGAATATTTATTGGGAGTTACTGAGTTAATCAATAAAAAACAAGAAAATGATCAAATAAAATTTGAGGGCCTCAAATTCATAAATCTGTGATGATTTAAAAGTCCATCGGGTCAAAAAAAATTAATGTAGTAGGACAACAATTTTTTTATCACTATTATAATGTTGAATAATTATTTTATTGACTAAGAATATAATGAAATATAATTTCTTGATATATTTATATAAACAAAATTTCATTATTTTTATGTGATTTTATCTATTTTTAATTCATCTATTACTTTAAGAAATGGATGTCTAGAAATTAACTTTGATGCTTGAAGTACTAAAACACATTTTTAACTTATCGTAAGGCCCATAAAATAATGAAAATTATAACTATTTTTCACTAAATATTATTCAAAATAAATATGGTTAATAAATTAATCTATAAATATAAAAAGTAACTCTACTGGTTCATCATTAATATTTATTCATCAATAATAATCACACATTAACCAGGACATCACATAGACCAGTGGTAGGTGTGAAACCTTTATCATTCCTTGGTCATCGGTTCAAGACCCATGTCCTTGCCAGACTTGATTGGTTGTCACCTGACATACATGATATCCTTTTCTAAAACCACACTAATAAAATTTTCAAAATAAATATGATGGGAATCCTTAAAATAAGGTTAATCACTAAATAGCCTTTTAACCAAGATTTTCAATACAATCTAAATACATAAATACGTCCTCTAAATTTTAACTTAAAATTTCCATGGATGGTTAACCTTATAACCATTTTAAAATATTAAAATACAAAACATTAGAAACAATATCATGAAATCATCTTAACATTGATTCCAAAAATATCACAAAGTAAATCTAGATTGTCACATTCCAAACATGTGAATACCTTCATCAAGTATTATATTGAAAAAGGGAAATAACCTAAATTTCCATAAATTCTTATTGAAAACATGCATGTTTCCTTATTCCAAAATATATTGGATATATTCCTTAAATCCAAAAAAATTTGTAAACTTTATGAATGATAGCATAAACCACCTGTCAACAAGTCCTTAATTAGTTCCAAGGTAATCAATACCATCCAATTTACTTATTCATATCCCACATATCCTTATCCAAACAACATTATATTAATATAAGTAATATATTAAGGGTTATATTTCCCTTAATCATGTGTTTTACATGGACACCACTTATCCATTAAATCACTTTTCTATTCCATCAGAACCATTCAACATGTTCTTGTAAATCCATAGTGAAAAAACACAAATTGAACAATCCTTATATATTTCATAATTCTTGAATCCAAATACATAAAAACTTATATTATTACACTTTATACTTAATATATTAACAATTCTACCTCTTCCTATTACATAATATCTCTTTCCTTTCACATTTCATTTGTAGTCTCGTCATCATTAGCAATGTAACCATTACTCACACCACCTTGGTGATTCACTTCAGGAGCTTTCCTCTTGAGACATTGATTTTCATAATGACCATCTATTCCTCAGTTAAAACACTTAACCTTTTATTATGTATTAGGGATGCCAATATTCTCATCCATTTCATTAACTAAACTCTTCGTTTTTTCCTTACATTCACGTGATTTGTGTCCTTCATTTCCACAGTCAAAACATCTTCTTGTTTCTCAAAGACATTCACTTAGATGATTCTTTCCACAATCTTGACACAAAGGAACTGGATCTTCTTACCCCAAGTCTCCATCACTTGAACTCTAAATAAAATATTTCATTCTCTTAATTGGTGAGTCTGAGAGTTGGTTAAGGTACACTTTGTTAGTCATGTTTCATGAAAATAGATTAGGCATGATCACAACATCCTTTACTCCATGATCATCCCATTTGACTACTCATTAGAAAATTGTCTTTCACTTTCAACATTAACCCAATTACTTCTGATTCCCACCATTTACTAGAACTAGAAATCATTGTATGAGCACTTATCATAGTGTAAAACCACATAATCATGAAAAAGAATTACTTATATTATGTCTAAATCATGACACATACTTCATTAATATATGACACCTTAGGTTTATCCAAGGTTATTCATAGTCATCCTCTATTTAAATCCTTCATGATTGTCCATAAAGAGTTTATGAATTCCTAAATCATATCCCTCAGGAGTGTCAAACGATGTGTGCAGTAAGGACCATTTTCGTGTACCAGGTTACGCCAAGTCATTCCAGACGCACCTTATCAAAGTTTTTACCCCTAGGTACATCTTTGCTAGATCCACATCCACTTGTATTATCCACACAGGAATTTATTTCTAGGAAACCACTCACTCTATACTTTACCAAAATTTTATGACATTTACCTAAATGTTAACTCATAAATATACTTATTCTTTGTAACATCCCTAGACATATCCTTATAAATATACCTAGGGATCTCACTAAAATATTTTCTTCCATGTTTCCAAAGGTTGACTAAACCTTCACTCTGATACCATCTATAAAAACCTAGTCTTAACATATATGGAAATTACATCAGGATCACTCCAAATAATTTTTTTATTTAATAAAACCACTTTTAGGGCTATAGTGGGAACCCTCACACATTCCAAATTCCACATTCTACATTCCAGTGGACCAAAAGATAACAGACTCAAAATTAAAAACCAAATACCAAATTACAAACTACCAGGAAAATTGAACACATATTCAAGATTCAAAAACCCAAAAGAAAAAAAAAGTTGATCGGAAAGCATGTCACCAGAAATTGCAGCAGAGACAACCCTGCAGATCATGTGAGCTTCCAAAGAGACCCTGCATCACAACGAACCCACAGCATCACTCCTGCTTCATGTCTGATCCACAACATCCATTATCCATCAATTACATTGAAGTTGCTATTATCATCAACTGCATTAGCCAAGAATCATCGTCATCACTTTTGCAGAATACTTAAAACATTACACAAATAGACACCAAAAGACCATTTTAGTTTAGTTCCTTTGGAAACATGGAATCATAAACACTGGTACATAAATGAGCTATATTATCTCTCACTAGGTTATTCTTGACTAGAACCATTCTTAGACACATCAAACATAATACATATCTTCATAACATGGGGAAGGAAACATAAATAGGTAAGATCAGATGCTCAGTAAGACTAGAAAAAGGAGACATGTAAGCATAAAAATAATAATGTGGTATGATAATGTGAACATAACATTAGAATATCATACCCTAAATATCATAAAATAATAAACATGGATCATAGAATAAATCTTGGTAGTTTATAAGAAATGAATTAATAGGAAAATAAAGAACATAATCCATGAAACTATATCATAGGAATAAGACATGGAATTGTGGAATAAATAAAAATGTGATATCATTCCCTATAAGTCGAGATTAATTGCTAGAACTTATCAAGGCACTTCATGGGGACTTCACCTATTGGGTGGGACACACCACCATCCCCAGTTGTAGTCCTTTCCTTGTAAGTGATTAGGTTTCCATATCTTCCCAGAGTGCATCAGTTTTCTCCATCTTCCATATTCATGATGACTACACTTACTAGGTGGGACACAACACCATCCCCAGTCATAGTCTATTCCTTGTAATGGATTGGGTTTCCCCAACTTCCCATAGTTGATCAAGCCTTTTGACCTGATTCCCATCATTATATCATGATATATAAATATTTACCCAATGCATTGGATAGAGATATAGGTCCCACCCATCTAATAATAAAATCATTCATACATGTTCCACAAGATAATAAAACTTTCTTCAGCTCTGCTCTGACATGATTCTTTCCCCAATAGTTTTCTCTCCTTGATTGCTTGTTGTTGTTTCTCTGTGGTTCTCTGGTTCTTCCAGCGAAGGTATGTGATTTGGATGCCTTTCATCGCCCTAACCTAATCTGGTCTCATGTTCCTTTGCGCCTCTCTAGATCAGGGATGGTATGGAGTTAACCTAGAGATTTTGGGATTGTGGTTCGGTGGATGTTGGGTTTCCAGCCGCTACTGGAGTCAGTCTATCAACCTCGGCTACCCAAACCTGCTCTGACCTAGGGTTCCACTACTACTCTCCAGGTCGGAGTTGGAGCGATGGGTATACAAGGTTTTGGGCCATTTGGTTTGCGGTATTCAAGGTTCCTTTTAGGGTTGCATACCCGGTCTTCTTCACGGTCCCATTCCCAGCCCTCTTTATGGTTTTCCCCAGTTTCTTGTTCTATTTTCTGGTGTTCTTTCTTGCTTGAGGTTTATTTTCTTTAGTGGTATATTTTCTGTTACTTGATGACTGAGGTGAGGAGGAGCGTTTGTGGCCTCTGTTGGTGGAAATCAATGGTTTAGCGGCTGATGATGTCGACTCCAAAACGGTGATGCTCGTGATTTGGTGATGACGACGATGATGCCCTGGTTTGGCATCGAACGTGTTTGGTCTAGGCGGCAACATCGAATTTCGGTAGTCTATGACGGTGTTCATCTGTTATGGTGGTAAGCGATGGCGTGGTGAATGGTGTTCTATTATCTTACAGTGTTTGACGGTGGAGATGTTTCTCCGGCGACGGGTGTTTTGATTGTGAAGACGGTGTTGACGGGATGGCAAGACGACGGTGGGTATGGGAGGTAACATGGCGTGACCTTGGAAGTTGGGATCCTCAAGGCTCTATGACTCCTTGAATGTTGTGTATATTTTGAAATTTGAATTTCATTTTTCTATTTGGATTATGTATCTCACACATGAATTTTGGTTATCGGGCTTACCGCTCAACCTTAAAGTGGATTATTTGAAAATAAAAAAAGGGGGCATGTTCCCTTATATTGGGTGGATAATCATTTCATGAAAGTATAACCAGTGAAAAGAAGCAAGTTTCGAAAGAATATAACTCGTGGAAGAGAAACGGGGGTTATAAGAATCATTCCATCAAAACATAAACCATTCAAGAAAGAATATGAATGGAACCATTGAATCATTTCCTATAATGGAAAAAGAAACATCAAAGTATGTCAACTTATATGAAAAATAACTTGGAAATATATTTTTGAAACATTTCTTGAGGAAAATGTCTCTTCTTCGAAAATTATTTTTAATACATAAAAACTTTAGAAAAAACTTTTATTTAAAAATGCATAGAAAACTTAGAAAGGAGGATTTAAATCATTTTTAAATCATTTTCCCTTGAAAACTTATAAAATAATATTGAAAAAATTTGGAAAACCATTTCTTTTAAAATACTTTGAAAACTTGTAAAGAAAGCTTGAAAAAGTTTTGAAAATCATTCTCCTTGAAAACATGTAATAGAATATTGAAAACGTTTTGAAAAACATCTCTTTCAAAATAATTTTAAAACTTATAAATAAATCTTTAAGACTTTAAAAATATATTTTCAAGCAAAAAACCTTTTTGAAAACCATTTTCTTTAAAAATAGATTTGAAAACTTTTAAAGGGGGTATTGATAACCATAAAAAATTGAAAAACTATTTCAATGAAAACTACTTCAAAAACAATGAATGTATATAATATTAAAAAAAATCCTCAAAAATAAAATTGTAAACGTACAAGGGAAGATTCATGAAAATTATGGTCATTATGGTGGGTATGTTTGTACATGTTGAACATTCCATTTTTACCATAAAAGTTTAGAACAATTACTTCATCAGAAAACAATAAGAAGATTCCATATAAAACTATTTTGTAAAAGGTAAAAATTTGTATAAAATTCATTTAAAATAATCAGATAAAATTAAAACATTTTTGAAAATATTTTTTGAAATAATGGTTTCAAAAGAACATAGATTTCTGACCAGATAGAGAAATAAAGTTGGATTTTTATAAAATCATTTTCTTAATTATCTTAAGTACCAAATAGTGGGAAAATGGTACCATTACATGGATATAACATGAATATTCATAGTTTAAGAAAATTAATGAGATTTATTGAGATATTTATCATAATATTTCATCAATGGAATCATAATTATAAATAATCTAGATAAATGATGAGATTATAGTGATAGATTGTTACCATTTTGTTAACTTTAATTCATGATGGAAATAAAAACATTACATGAATATTAAAATATAATTAAAATAATTGTATTCATGATATTACATGTTTAAAGTATGTATATATGCCTCATAGAAAAATATAGGTGTATGACATGGCATGTGTCTTAAAGAAGGAAAATTGAGACAAAGTTACTTTACAGATTTGGTAACTTTTGAAATAAAACCACTATGAAATAAATATCATAAAATGGATATTTAAATAACCATAAACTGAAGTATAATAATCATATAATACATCCTTAGTATATATACACACCACTCAAACAAAATAATTGGTGATTAAGGCATGTATCTCACGGAAATAAAAAGTGAGATGAAATCCCTTTACCTTATGTCTTGACTCTCATCATACTCACTTAAACCTCCTATATAAAAAATATAATATTATTATAAATATATCACAGAACAATATTATTATATCTAGTACTATATATGGTTTTATTTTGACTTTATATTACTTTCTTATTAACAATTCTATGTCAAGGTTTCACTTTGGTTAATATTCTCTTTGTTTTTCGCATATGTCTTAATTTGTTGTATATTTGGTCCTTACACTTATATCATGATTTTCATAATGTAAACCATGATATAAATATAATTTATATTAATTATATATGTATTATAATAATATATATAATATATAATTATGAAATAGAATACACTGTTTATGAAGACGGTAGGCCATATATACGCATGAACGTTGTTTCCGTTTTATTATTATTTTGAAATAAATAAATAAAATGAAATATATGTATATATGTATGTAATATAATTAAATTATAATTATTATGTCATATATATAAAATAATTTCACTAAAAACATACTTAGTACACTCCATGTAGTGTGTAAATAAATCACATCGCTTTGAGGGGGTGGTAGTCCACACTTCCTCAAACGAAATTATCGTATTTTCAAAAAATAGAAAGTATAAAGGTATGTGTTATAAAAGAATTAAGTAATCCTAAAGTCATTATAAATATCATATATATTATATATAAATATATTTTTCATCATAATTCCCGCCATGAGAGGTGGTAAATGAAGAATGAACAATCATCGTTTTGTGAGGTGGTAGTTTTCTGTACACATAAATAGTATGTTCATTACCCATTAGATAGAAGTGTGTATAAGTGTCGGTATAACACTTATTATAAAAACATATAGGTATATTGAGGATACTAGTGTTTTTTTATAATCATTTAATAAGGATAATTGAGGTTGTGAAGAAAGAAAATAAAAGAACCGAGCTTGAGGGAGGGTGTTACCTCTTCTTTGGGTAACTCCTTTTGGTTTTCACCAAAGGGCTTCCTTAGACTGATTTATGCCCATAAGGATGATTCAAGTAGGAATGGAGGTAATTTTGGGAGTGAATTGGGTAGATATTTTCTGAATATAAGTTTTTTAGAGGTGTGAAGAAGGGGGAGAGGAGGTGGCCTTTTATAGGGAAGGGTGGGGATACACTTGGCATTTTGGAAAACAAGTTAGGTGTACCCATGTTTTTAAATAAAAAAAGTCATCCAACAAAATAACTCTATAATGGAAGTTTTATGGCTGAAATATTTCCATCCAATGGGTGTTGGACAACTATTTAGGTCATTTGGGCCCTTATGTTTAAGGTTTCTTCCCTGGTTAAGCTTAATTTTATCTTAATCGTTGTAATTAAATTAAACTGCATTCACCAATCCTTTTGGTAAAAAACTAAGTTGAACTTATTAGATATTATAAATTATTCAAATTTCAAATATAGAATCCATTTTACTAAATTCCAATCATATAATTGTAATAAATTATATTAAAATTAATACAATAAATGGGACAACAATGCAGGTTTTTAAAGTAAACGCATTCAAAAGTTTGGTATGTTTTTGTATTTAATTTCAAAGTGAAATTAATTACAATGACCTAAATTGGATTAATTTATAAAAAAAATTATCTAATTAAACTTTAAAAAAATATAATTTAATTTAACACCACAAATATGTTAGACGAAAAAGAAGTTTGGAATTACAATTCAGTATCTTTAACTATTCATTTAAAAATGAAACTTTAAAGAAAAATAAAAAAAATAATCCTAACCTAATTTTTATGTTTATCTTAAAAATATGAAGTTTATTTTTACATTTTAAATCTATAAAAGTGTCAAAAATTATATTTAAAATGGGTTCTCCATTAAAAGGCGGTAAAACTACCTTTATAAAAATATAGGTTTTTATGCATAAAATTGGGATTCTTCTTATCTTATGTCTATAAAATATATTGGATGGATATAAAAAATATTTTATTGAATATATAACATATATATTACATTAATATCAATCACCAATTTTAATTAATTTAATTTATTAATACCAAATACCTTTGGGAGCATAAAAATAAAAATATATCTTTTATATTCAATTGGTTCTTATAATTTCATTTATAATTAATTTGCAACCTATGAATTCATCTTATATTTATGTAAATAATATATTTTCATAAGTTATATAATACTAATCATAACTTTTAATTTAATGACTAATTTATATCTTATTATATTAAATAAAAATATTTTAATAATATATTATTGTTTGGTAAAACTCAGTCTTGTGTATTATGCAAGCCATTGAGGAAATTCATTATTGCGTGTAATGAAAACTAACCTTGGTTTTCCATATAGAGTAAGATAAAATTTATGTTATATTTACTGCATTATTAACTTGGTGTTGCATATAATTCAAGCCAAATATAGTGATTTAATATAAAATAAACTATTTTCAGTGTTGCCTAAAATGAAAAATATCAAAAAGATTAAATTAATTCAAAAAATATATTTCACAAAATATCAGGGTGTAACATATTAGACCCCATCGGGGTTGCAATCCAAAACGGACTAATGTGTCCAAGGTTTCGAATAAAATCCTAATGAAATCTGTACAGAATCAGCCTATTGTGTAAAAAGTAATAGCACAACCATTATTGCTTGATATATCTCTGTGGATGTCATCACCATCAGTATGAAATACATTGATCAAAATGAAAATGAAAAGGGACACAAGATAGAAAATGTACCCTAGGAGGAGGGTGATTTGGATGAACCAACCAAGCTGTACACACCTAGAACCAGAGAAGACTCCAAAATATGGAACCTCTGAGTACTGATCTGCTAGCTCTCTGGTGGAATACTTCCAAAGAAAAAGAGAAGGGTGTGGCTATATGCCAATCACCACCCAAAATATTTTATGTTCTTTCCATGGAATAATAGTTGTCACAATATGAGAACGAAATGAAAAATCTATAATAATTCAATAAGGAGATACTTGGGGGGAAATATTCCCACTGGGTATCATCATCAGGCAAAGATGAATATTCTCCCTTATATAACTAATCCTCCAGAAGAGTGGTATCTGAGCATCATAATGGATTCAAATTCAGACAGCTAGTCTACATATATGAGAAATTTGAAAATTATCATGACTTCCCTCCATTATGGAAACATCCTCTCCCTCACCAAGGAAATCACTCTATCTTAGGAAAAATTGAGAATTTATGGGAGAAGAAAGTGTGGCCACCTCATCATCCCCCACCCACTACCTATAGATGAGAGGCATCTTAGACAACAATTCCCTTAGGGCTACTTAACATCATCAAGTCTCTAGCTACTTGAATGGAATCCATGGAAGGGATACATGCACCTATACATCCTATGAGAAAGACATATCCTGAATGGGTTGATAACACTTTGCCTCCACCCAATTTTATAAATCCTAATTTCTCCACTTTTGGCGGTGCAGGAAATCCCGAATGACATCTCACACACTTTGTATCCCAATGTGGGCTGATGATGGGCCCTCAAGATCAATATGAGGCAACAAATATGAGGTGTTTTGTACACACTATGACAATACCATCCTTTGTTTGGTACAGTAGCCTACCAATAGGATCTATTGTAGGATGGGAAGACGTTAATCATTAGTTTCTTAATCAATTCAACTCTACACTAAGGAAAATGACGATCTTCTACCTTAAGAACTAAAAATAATGTGAAAATGAGAGTTTGTCTAACTTTATATCCAAGTGGAAAGTTTAAACCTATTCAGTTAGAATCCCTCTATCGTAGGATAAACTTTTGGATCTCTTTGTTGCAAATATATATGATGAGTTGTAGACACCTCTGATCTTGATGAAGTATCTGTGTGGGTTCTCTGAGATCTCTGAAATGGTGCAACGCTTGAAGATTCCATTCAGCAAACCCTATCCAAAACTCATCTCATACCCACAGAACATGTTAAAGGTCTAGAAAAGAAGAATTTGTAGTTATTACTCTCAAGACAACAGTGGTGCCCATCCAAGCACCCAGGTAGGTCCCGAACCATCCCACACCTCCTGTCGAGTGGCGTCAACCACAAAATCACCCTCGGCCAAAAGCATGGAGAAATTAGGGTCGCACGGGATTTGAGGGATGTATGAACAATGAATAATTCTTATGAAATGAAAAATTCCCTAGTTACTTTTTACAATCCATGGATAACAACCTCCTCATGCTACCATAGCCCAGGAAGCCCGATTAGCTCAACCTCACTGACCGTCCCGATTACTACCCCTTCCACGAAAGGCTAAGTCATAATATCTCGAACTGATTCATCTTCAAAACTTCCTTCAAATCATGATCAATTTTAGACTAGTTGTTTTAGATAACTCCTTAGAGTAGGTGCTCTTCATAACTATTTCCCAGTCAGAAGAAGAGGTTGATTGGTAGAAATTTTCATCCAAGCATGAGTGGAAGTTTAACAACTAGATGACTCGGAAAACATTTGATCGAGATCATGGAACCCTAAGAGCATAGCTGCATAGACCCACAATAGCTCCACTACCCAACTAGGTAACATTAAATATGCCTCCCAAAAGTGGGTTTGACCACTAAAAGCAAGAAGAAACAGAATACAAAGAGTCATATTCTACTCCAATGCATGCTCTAACTCTTGCATGTTTCTTCCCTACGACATCTGCAGTATGGGAATCACCCCACCAAATGGAATACTCATCAAAATAATAGAACATATTTGGTTATATCAATAATATATGCTTGGAATACCCCTTTCCTGATGATGAATATTCCCTCAAATATGAGTTTCCCACACATACATAGGGAATCGGAGGTCGTATGCACCAAAAACAAGGATACATGGGACAACACGGATGTGGTAAAACCCAATGTTCTGATAACTTTTCCATGGAAAACATATATGCGGCTGATAATCATGAGAAAGAACTCCAAAAATCCCAAAAGAGGTAGGGAGGTGCCCCAGATCCCTCTAGCAGCCGATTGTACCCAATTTCCTTGAATGAATTCCTAGAGGGGGTTTGATTATCTGATCATCCCAAGTAATGGGGAAGACTGACATGACTTATACCACTGGAAGTAGATATTCCCTCAACTTATGCATAAGCACCGGGCTCGTTCACCTCAAATACCTCATCTCCTAAGCCACATTTCTAGGAGAAACCCCATATTGGGAAGCACCGACCTTTGGCACAAAAGTATGACATTCTAAAATAGCTGGCAGTTTTCCCAGCCAAACTCTCAATCCTCGACATGCTCCATATTTCAAAACATCTTAGGGAGGCACTTGTTGAATCCATTCAGAACCCACATGAATTTGAGATATAAGTCTCTATAGGTAAGTTTTATCAAGTGGATACCATGTTAGTATACATCCATGTTTCCATCTCATTCACTGACTAGGATCAAGAAGAGGTCCTTCAAGGGAACATCAGACTCCTATATGTTTTAGGAAGAATCAATAATTTCAATGTATAAAGGGTTCTGATTGATAATGGTTCTGGGATCAACCTCATCCCAGTTCGAACCCTCTGATATTTGGGATATGGAGAAGGGGACCTATCTCCCACAAATATGGTCATTAAAGGATATGATAAGTCTGATAAAAGGCCTCTTGGGAATATCAAACTCGAAACTTAGTTTGGGGACCTCGCATATGACAATGAGTTTATGGTTATCCAATAAGACACTCCATAAAATGTCCTATTTGGAAGGCCCTAGCTTCATAGCCATTTGGCGACATGTTCAACATTCTATCAGTGTCTGAAGTACCCCATCAATGGAAAGTTCAGCATACTTCATGATGACAATTACTCCTTTTATACTTGAGGAGAAACATATGTTGAAGTATATTTCTATAAAAGGTAAGGCAAAAAACAAATGGAGGATAATTATATACAGGTTGCATACCCCAAATGTTTGGGGATATCCCCTGAAAATCCCTGGAGTATGCTCGATAGTTACTATGTTCTCCCCATAAATATATTTTAGGTGATATAATTGACCTCATAGGTACAAGACCCTTCTTTCCTATGTGAAAATGTGAAATAAAACCATCTCTGACATCTCTCTACAATGACTCAAGTAGTAGGGGATGATAATGTCTCTTCCCATGGCCTCTCTCACCCCAATAGTGATAGAGAAGCCCCCAAATTACCATATTTTTTATAAAAATGTATCTATAGACTCAGAGGTGGAAGAGGATGAGGATGATCTCAGGAACTCCCCTCCCACATTCGAGGAAGGCATCTCCACCACCATCGATCAGCTAAGGCAGATAAATCTGGGAACAGAAGAAGACCAACCTAAACTGATTAGTGTCACCATTCCCCTCAAATATAAATATATGTATTTTTCATTTATAAATAGCACTGATATGGGTTTGCTTGGAACTATAAATAAATGTCTAGAATGAATCTGGATATGGTTATGCACTATATTGGACTACCCGATGAGCATTGAGGCTTCTAGTATGCATACAGGAGGATGCACCCCTCCCATGCCATCAATTTATAGGCATAAGTTGACAATTTGGTCAAAACTAGCTTTTTCTAAGAAGGGAAATACCCAAGATGTATTTCCAACATCATCCCTACAAGAAAAAGAGTGGGTAGATTAGGGTATTCTTTTATTTTAGAGACCTTAATCATCATTTTCCAAAGGATGATTTCCCATTTTCGATCATAGAACTCTTGATTGATGGAACTACTGGTATCTAGGACCTTTCCTTTATGGACAGGTACTCATGGTACAATAAGATAAATATGGCCCCTTAATATGAGTATGCCACTACATTTAGAGCAAGTTAGAGGATCTTCTACTATAGATTCATTCCCTTTGGGATAAAGAACGCAGGCACCACATATCAATGAGTCATGCATCATATATTTAACCTATTCTTGGGAGGAATATATGAATGATATTTTGATGACCTTTTTGTCAAATCCTGATGGCAAAGTGGTCACTTAATGAATCTTTAAAAAATCTTCAATAAGTTTCGATAGCACATTCTAAAGATGAATTCTCTGAAATGTGCCTTCGGGGTAACATCAAGTATTATCACCCACACCCACCGGTATTGATGCCTCTCATGTCAATACTCTCAAGTACATCATTTTCCATATGATGTTGAATGGGAATCTAGCCCGATGGGTGGTCATTCTCTAGAATTACAACATTCAGTTTGTATCATAGAAATCAGTGGAAGGGAAAGCCCTAGCTGATTTCCTCCCAGCACATCCTGCCCTGGAAAATACACCAGTGGACACTAAACTTTCAGATGATGAGGTATTTTTCCCTTGACACTCCTCAAACATGGAAGATGTATTTTGATGGATCTTCCCAGGGTCTTATCATAAAAATGATGGAAAACCTTAGGCTCAATCGGGTTGGCTTAGGGGTTGTATTTGTCTCTCCAGAAAAAAGCAGTTTTTCCCTACCCTTTCTCATTGTTCTAAGACTAAATGACCAATGAGGTAGAATACCAAGCCCTAATTTCTATCTTGGAACCAACCCTACAAGTACACATAGCCTACGTGAATATAAAAGAGGATTCCAAACTAGTGATAAAGTAGATCAATGGGAATATTCCATCAAGAAGGAATAATTTTCCTTTATCATTGGCTACATCAGTGGAATGATGGAAGAGTTCCCTTTTGAACCCATATTGCATCATGTTCCCCAATCACAGGATTCTCATGCCAAAACATTGTCTAATGTAGCCATAGTCCTAGCCTACCCTGATTAGGAGAAAGTGATCTTCTCTTTCACACATCAAAGAATGGTCTTGTCGATCGTCATATGTGACATGGAAGAAATCAATCATTTCAACACAACCCTAGAAAATTAGGAACTAATGTCCATCCCTAGATGGATAGAGGCCATAATCAATTATCTCTAAAATGGGACCCTTATGACATATAGATCTGAAAGGGAATAGATTCGGCAATGTGCGGTGAAATTTACCATTTAGGATGGCCCAAATGAACAAAAACTCCTCTACAAGTGTGGCTTTGATGGAATCCTCCTTAGATTCATAGAAAAGGGAGATACTCTTTCCATTATGGAAGAAGTCCATGCAGGCTCCAGCGATGCTCATCAATCTGGGACTAGGCTCTCCTACCAAATTAGGAGGTTGGGATATTACTGGAAAACCATGATATAGTTCTGTGTGGTATACACCAAGAAATTTCATTCATGAAAATCCATGAAAACATCATCCATAAACCTCCATAATTGTTGCATATAGCTAAATATTCTTGGTTATTTTTCATTTGGGTAATGGATTTTATGGGGCCATATCCCCCAACCACAGCTAAGCAATTCAAGTACATCCTTAATTATACTGAATTATTCTCCAAATGGGTTGATGAAATTCCCCTTAAGTAAGTAAGGAAGAAGAAAATCATAAAATTTTTAAAGTCTCGTATCATCACCAGGTTTGAGGTCCCTCGCACAATATTGATGGACAATGGTACCAACTTCTATTTTACATAGTTGAAGAAATTGTACCAGGACTACAATATTGAGTCCAATTAATCATATCTCTATAATGTAGTTTAAAATGGATAGATAGAGGCCTTAAATAAGACTCTGTCAAATATACTCCAAAATATGGTGAACAAGGGTAAGAACTCTTGGTCGGACAAGATCCTTCATGATTTATGGGTCAAATTTACCACTATGCACACTACTACACAAGAAACACCACACTTATTAGTATATGGGATTGAATTAGTGTTACCCATATAAGTTTAGTTTCATTTGATCCCAATAGTAATTTGTGGATAGATGTCAGATGATGATAAATCACTGAAGCGGCTAGATGAGTTGGAGCGGATTGATGAGAACAGGTTTCGCACATTGAACAACCTTGAGATCCATTAGAATCGAATCACACGGGCCTTTAATAAAATGGTTTACCTCCATTAATTCCTCCAAGGAGAACTTTTGTTTTCTCTCAAAACCCTGATGATACCAAGAAATAACCCTCTGAAGCTAGAACCCAAATGGGATGGTCCTTACATCATACGTAAGGTCTATTATAGTGGGTCTTACTGATTGACCACAATGGATGGGGAGCGTGTTACACCCCCCACCAATTATAAATTTATCAAGAAATACTTAACATAGATGTCATCAGAAAGGTAATATACATCAGTATAAGCCCTATTAAATTATCCTAACCATGAAATTAAACTATATGAAGTCATCCTGACCACATCATGTTAAACTGCACAAATTTTTCCTAACCACGTGACGTTAAACTGCATCGAGTCATCATGACCACATGGTGTTAAACTATATTGAGTAATCCAAACCACGTGATTTTAAACTATATGGGGTAGTCTTGGTTACATGATGCTAATCTGTACAACGATATCCTTATCGCAAGATGTTAAACTTCATGGTAGACATCCTTACCGGATGAAGTTAAACTATACATAATCTTAAGAACTATGTGTGGATTGATTCCTAAAATTATAGGATACATAATGACACCCAGACCTACATTCATGGGTCCAACTACAACATCCGTCCTATTTCATGTCGAGTCACCCACATCCTTATTGTAAGATGTTAAACTGCACAGAAGATGTCTTTTTTTGCACGACATTAAACTGCACGGGTTTTCTAGAACTACGTATGGATTGATTCTCATTTTAAATGAGATAAGTAGGGAATCCTCAACCTTAAATCTTGGTCCATACACCATATAATAAAAAATACCCTATCTTATCCTTAAATTCCTCTATGCGATAAGATAAACCCATACCATTAGTTGTTTATCACACCGAGTATGGCTCACATGAGCTTAGGAATTATTGTTAGGGCTTCCTCGTGAAAATAAGGCATAAAATCCCATGATAGGTTCATCATGGTCCTGAATGAAAGATCATAAAAATAATACCATGAGTCATCAATTCATGATGTTAAACTACATGGTTGATGTCCCCTACAAGATGTGAAACTTCACATTCTTGTGGACCTGCCTGAGAGGACCAATTTTTTTGGTGTTGGTCTCTTACCACACCACCATTCAAGAAATATGTCTGGATTTATTCCTATCATCACAGAATACATAGTGATTCATGGATCTCTAATATTCATCCTAGCTAAAGCAGTCAATAGAAACAATGCCCACATCCACGTAAGGGTCAAACCTACGTAGATATTTTCCCACTCAAGAGCTATGTATGACTTGATTCAGGTCCTTATAGGATACATAGAGACTCCCAGATACCCAAATTCAGGCCCAGTCATAATAAGAAAATATAAAAATTCCTCCCTTTCTGCATATAGGCCAGACCTATGTAGGGATCTTTCCTAAGAACTATGTGTAGTTTGATTCCTATCACTATGGGATACGTAGTGACACCAAGAATTTTATTCATGGGCCTAGCCACAACATTACTTTTTCACAACAACAAACCCACATCCGTACCTCATAATGTTAAAATTCATGGTTCCTCAAGAACTATGTGTGACTTTATTCCCATTCTCATAAGATATGTAGTGATGTTAGGAGTTCCACCATCGGGCCTAACCACCACACCTATGTTCTTTCATGTCAGTTTATCTTCATCTTCACCACATGAAGATAAACTATATGGAGAATTGAGAACTATGTATTGCTTGATTATCATTACCATGATATATGTAGTGATGCCTGTATTTCAATCCTTAGGTTCAGCCATAATTCCTCTTTTCACATTAGGGAACCCATGTCCTTATCGCATGACAATAAATTGCACGGAACATATCCTTATGCATGATAATAAAATGCATGGAACATTTCTTCACCACATGACACTAAATTGAACAGAATAAAACACGTCCCTACTACATGATGGTAAACTATGCAGACCATCAACCATCATCACCCTTTATCAAAGGACCACAAGATCCTTACCCCAAATAGAGATAATATGGGGTGCTTCCATCATTTTTTAAGAATCCTTAATCCATAAATCATATTTCTCGCATCGAGTACCTCAGGTTGCCACAAATCTTCCATGGCCCCTAGAAAAGATACCTAGTTTCAAGGTACACTTTTCTTGGCTATGCATGTATTCCTATGGCTGATGCATATGTGCCTATGGTAGTAAACCAAATGCAACTATCTGAAAAAGGAATTTCCAATCCTGATGAGCCTTGAAATCACCATGAAATAACCTCGACACCTCATTGTGATCTGAACCACTCCTAATATGATTATCATATACCATTACTCACAAACTGAGAACCTCAATCCATGATTTATAAAATTTTCATCTCCTTCTTAGAAGGATGTTTTTGTGCTCTTGACCTAGGGTGTTCAAATTAGCCTCTTGTGTAACATCCCCCATATTAGGTCCATTTTCTTCATGACCTCAAACTACCTACACTTTGGTCAAATTTGTATGACCTTAAACTCTATCCTATAATAGTCTAAATTACAAGACCTTAAACTGCTAGCAAAATAGGGACAAAACTTGTCAGGATAAAAACCCACGAAGGGCAGCCTGAGAAAATGTCAAGTCTATGCTCGCTAGAATATTAATCTATATATTTTAGTAAAAACTTGGGGTGAAAATAAATAACAAACAAATATCATAGGGCCTACTTTATATCCTTAATAAAATCCAAGGTATGCTCGCTAGACCCCATGGTTTTGGAAAAAGTTAGGGTAATGATTTATCACATCTCCTCGCCATGAGAATATGTTTGTTAGGAGATGACACAACTTTTAGGGTGCTCGAACCCTTCTTGGATATTACATTTCCATAAATCACACTTCATGATTTTGGGTACCTCTGATCACCGTGAAACTTACATGGACCTTGGAAAAGATATCCAGATTTAATTAACCCTTTTCTTGAATATGAATGTATGAATATGGATCCTTTATATGAACCTATGGCCATCAAGCAAATGTGTCACTCTGCAAAAAAGGACATTATGATCCTTTTGATCCCTAAAATCACTACAGCAACACTCAACACCTCAGTGTATCTAAACTAATACTTGAATGACTTTCCCTTATCATCCTCCAAATCCGATCACTTTGGGCTAGGACTTACAGTCTTCATACCAAACTGTCTGAGATGGTTCAAAATCCTCGATGTTACATCGCCATGTTTTGTACCCTTTCTCAAGACCAGAATGTCACACTCCATTCCCAACCCTTTGATGGCCCACACCTCATGATTCTAAACCATAGTGGATAGGACTTGATCTTCATAATTCAAAATCTAACTACCCTAGGGTGCAAGAACCCTTACTAGATAGCCTTCATCTATACCCAACTTCATCATTTGGAAGTTTGAGTCTTCACAAATATTTCATGGACCTTGAAAAGGAGTGGAGATTATCTTTATATTGACCATGCTACCAACACATAAGGGCCTAGACCCACTGAATAAATTCATATCCTCCTTTCCATAAAGAAGCTTCAATCCTAATTAGTCTTGGAAACATCGTGGTAGAATCTGGTATCTCAAAATGTCAAGAGACATACCAAGAATTTATTCCCCATCTCATATTCAAGAATAAAACATTTGGGTTATGACTTACATCAACCATATTCCAACTATCCAGGTAGTACCAAAATCCCTAGTATTTCTCCCCCAAACCGATATTACTTCCATAAATCTTCTATATCCTTTGGAAAAGATACCCAGATTCAAGAAAACCTTTGCTTTACTATAAATGTATGCCTATGGATCCTGCATATGTGCCTATGGTCATCAACTGAACATGTCACTATACAAAATGGAAAATCTAATCCTTGTGAGCCTCAAAAACACCACAGCAGATCTCAACACCCTAGAGTGTTTTGTCTAACTCTTGGTATGTCTACACCATATTACATGATCACCGATAAAGTCCAAACTAAAAGTCCCTAAAAAATCAATATCTGTTACGAGCTAAAAGACCCTAAACTAAAGTAATATCATGTCTGAGATAAATAACCCTAAACTAAATCAATATTAGGTCCAAGATAAAATAACCTAAACTAAAGCAATGTCATGTTTGAGTCAAAAGACCCTAATATAACGAAATATCAGGTCTGAGCTAAAATACCGTAAACTAAAGAAATATGAGTTCTGAGAAAAAATACCCTAAACTAAAGTAATATCAGGTCCAAGCTAAATGAATCTAAACTAAATAAATACCAAGTCCGAGCTAAAAGGCCCAAAACTAAAGAAATACCAGGTCTGAGCTAAAATACCCTAAACAAAAGCAATATCAAGTCCAAGCTAAAAGACCCTAAACTAAAGAAATATCAGATATGAGCTAAAAGAACCTAAACAAAATCAATATCAAGTCCTTGATAAAATACCCTAAACTAAATCAATATTAGGTCTAATCTAAAATATCCTAAACTAAAGCAATAGAAGGTCTAAGCTAAAAGACCCTAAACTACAACATGGAAGTGATTTAACCTATAAGAATGGAAAAATCATGTAAGTCATACCATATATGTAACACCATAGGATTTCATAGTACATTATCTCTTTAAATTAATTTAATAACTTGCACTACACGCAACACTGAGTTCGATCGCACCACGACTTACCAAACTAGTCATTCAAAAAGAAATTATGAATAGTATTAAATGCATTTTGAATACTCCATATAATTTTAACATCCATATTATGTTTTTTTAGACATAATATAAGAACAAATTCAATTTTTCAGATAACAGAAGTATTTTTAAAAAAATTCAATTTTATCACCTTTTAATGGTGAACCCTTTTTAAATGTAATATTTGACACTTTTATATATTAAATTTGAAAAAATAAATGTCTTCTCTAGAAGAGGGACATAAAAATTTAGTTTGGATAATTGTTTGGTATTTTTTTGATAACTTTCATATTTTAATGAATAGTGAAAGATACCACATTTTAATTGAAAACAACTTTTTTAATAAAAAATAATTTATAGTGTTAAATTATACATTTGAATGGTTTTAAAGTGTAATTAAATTATATTTTTATCTTTTAATTCAATTTTTTTCATTGGAAGAAATTTCACATTTAAAATGGACATAAATACATATCAATCCTTTGATAGTTTTTACTTTTCAAAAACCCGCTTTCTGGTTTTGACAACAGGAATTAATTTTAATTTAATTTATTCAAATTATATGTTTTGAATTTGGTAAAATAGACTTGATTTTTTTAATTTGGAATATCAAAATTAGCTTAGGGTGAATTTTTGGTATTTTTCTGAAAACTTTCAATTTTGATGAATAGTGGAAAATACTGCATAGTATATAAAAACCGACTTTTTCAATTAAATAATTATTTTTAATTAAAATTTATCTTAATGTAAAAAATAGATACATAATATATATATATTAATCCAATTTAATGCATTTGAGTCATTTTATAATACGATTAGATATATAAAATTTTATTGAACTTTTTAACATCTTTTACCCACCTTCTAGTCACATTTGCAAATTTGCATAAAACATAATTTCTGGGAATTGAATTTAAAAAATATGAGAGACACGGTTGACATCAGTAAGTAAAATTTGTTTCAATAGGATTAAAATAATTTTTGGTAAATAGTAACTTTGGAATTTTATTTACCACAGTTAAAAGTAAATAGGGTAATTAAAGGTAACAATGATATTATAATTACCCCAACACATGTCCTAATTCTATTGGTTAAGTGTTTTTAGAACAAAATAATCCTTATGAATAAAATATTATCCTTTTTTATCCACTTGGATTAGATTAAGACATTTATTATTATTTTATCTAAAGAAGAGTTAAAAGTGTTAAATTCAAAGTTTAATAACTAAAAAATTTTTAATATAGGATTATACATAACATAAATTTGACTATAAATATTAATTATAAAGCCAAAACAATTTCCTAAATCATGGTATTTTATTTATAATTCTTATACATTAAATAATTAAATTTATTTATGACACAATGAGGATGCAGTAATTACCTTATTAATGGAAGATTAAAATAATTAATATTATAAATATTAAAATAAATGTAAATTGAGACTTTTGATGCCATAAACGAATTTTATAGGTGAATATTACATTTTAGGGTTTATTCAATGTATTTTTTCTAAGTAATTAAGTTGTTATGACTTTAACAAAAAACAAATACTAAATAGTGTCAAAATTGACATAAATGAGTTTTTAAAACAAATACTATTTTATTAAATGATATAATATTCCTAAAAATATAAGGTACGTCCAAAAAACTTATATAAGGTTATATATGTCATTAATGAACCACTATAGGCCTTACTTTGATCAGAAATCCAACTTAAGGAGCCCTTCTGTTCAAATCAAAAGGAAAAACCCGAAGAAGAGGTAATTATTTCATCACTTATTTCAAAGTTCTTTTCTTCGTCCACTTCTTCTTTATTTTTTTTTCATAATAAAATAATAAATACATTAACTTATATATACTGAGATGTTATTATAAATATTGTACAACCATATTCATTATTCTATCCATCCTATGAAAGACAAATTCATCATACGTGTGTACGTACGCCTTACCATCTCCACGTCATCGTATAGTTTGTTATTCAACGCTTCATTATTTATATGGGTATAATAATGAGTATAATTGATTTAAATAATAAATATAACATGTTAATTATTCTATATATATAATATACTATCCAATTACATAATATTTTACCATCAATATAATGATATCGTCGCTCGTGCGTACGTACGGATTACCATCTCCACGACGCGATGAGATTCATTCTCACGTTCACCATTAAACGATGATTATAAAAATATATATTATTAATAAGTATTTAATATATGACATAATAATGATACAGGAAATATATAGACATATATATACATATATCTCATTCACTTACTTCCATTCAATACGATATGAAAACAGAAATGGCGTTTATGCGTACATACGATCTACCGTCTCCAAAACTGGTGTTTTCCATTTCATATATATATCTATTATACATATTTATATTCTGAATATATATAATAAATAAATAATGTTTTATGTTATGGATGAAATTAATTCATGATATAAGTGATACGATCAAGAACAACAAGTTAAAACACGTACGATAAAGAAAGTGAGTATTACCCGAAATGTTATTTTAACATAGAGATTATTATTAAATGGGTAGTATAAAACCATAAATGAATCAAGTATGATATCATAAATATGAATATGGTTCTGGTATAATTTAATAACATACTATGGTCATTATACAGGAGGTTAAATATACCCTCAACCAAAGCAAAGTATAAGGTAAGGGTTAATTCCTCAATCTCATTATTATCTGAGATTGTTTATGTGTAAGTTTTTACTGGGACATATTTATTATCCATGTACATGTTTCATAAAAGATTTTTCAAAAGGATTCTTTTTAAGGTACTCTTTAAATAAAACATCATTTTAAATATTTTAAATATTTATTCTTCTAAATCATTCTCATTAATGTCCATTTTTTCAAAATGGTTTTAAGGATTTATTTATATGGACATGAATGTTTTAAAATATTAATTCCTTTCAAAAGTTTCAAAGTGTTATAAGAAAATTTTATTCAAAAATTTCATTTAAATGTTTTCCTTTCTAAATTGTGTGACTTTTAAATGATTTCTTGAAAAATGGATATTTCTCTCAAAGAGTTTTACTAATCATTTTCAACTATGTCAATGTCCTTTACTAGATATTATTCATGATTAAGTTTTATTTATTATAATACAATGTTATATATTGTATTGAATTAGTTGTGATTTGTTTGACTATGGATGTGTTGTTTTTATACCATTCATGCTTTATGGTTAAAGTATTGACATTTCCTATGCTAGTTTTAATATAAATGTTTATGTTATGTTTCACCCTTTTTATATGAGGAATGCATTGAACTTAGTAAGTGACAAGCGAGGCCCGCTATAGCCCCTCAATGCATCAGTAGGTCTCATGATACAAATTATTTTCTTGTCACAATGCCTTGATAAAATTTTTATTTATAGTCTTGGAACGAGGACTTGACTATGTGGTTATGATGTCTGGCATTATTCATTCCCTCATTATGAAATTAGTTATTACATGTGATTATTCGACAAGTAAAATATACATGTGCATGTTTATATGGTAATTTTTTATTTATTTTCTCCATATTATGTTCAATTGTTTGTTTAAAATACTGTTGTTTTTATTACACATTTTACCTTAAAGGTTTATATATTCTATTAAATAATTTACCCTTACTGAGCATCTGAACTACCCATTTATTATGTTTTGTTATACCAGGATTCCAAGAAGTGTATTATGATTGATATGAAGGTTTAAGCTAGGGGAATAATGGCATTCTCAATGGATTATTTATGTTTTGTTTTATTTTTGAATATTTAATGTAATGTTCATTTATGTAATCTATTTTCCAAGACTGCTAAAATGATCGGTCCTTCGGGACTTGATTCCTTGTAATCATGCCAATGTATTAAAATAATGCACCAGCTTTGGGCTTCTAGGGTCAGGGCATTAAAGTTTTTATCAGAGGAATTTTAGAAATAAGATTGGAAATAGATTTAGATAAACTCTAATTATGAAACATTGCCCTAAGATAGACTTTAAGTATTATTATAGAAGAACATCCAAAAAATTTGGTAATATAGATATTATGTGGGTTTTTCGAGAAATATATCTCTATCTGTATACTACTAGTGGATGTGGTTCTGGAACAGATGTACCTAGGATTGAAAACTCTGACAAGGAGTTTTGGGCTTGACTCTGGGTATCCTATTACATGACAACAAGCCTTACTACACACCTGGTTTGACACTCCTGGGGGATATTCTTAGGATAATTCACATTTTATTTACAAACCATTATGAAGGATTTATGAGTAAATATGTTAGCAAGGAAACCATTTTTATGATTATGATACTAGATGAGTGAAAATATTCAATTAATGTTGATAATTTTTCTAGTTTTAGGATTATAAATTATGATATGATCTAACCTAGTGTATGTCATAATTTAGAAATAGCGCCTAGTAGAAGGAATGAGAACTCTAGAAATATGTATGATCCAAAGAGTAAGAAGGATCATATTTGTCATGGTCTTAAGCCAACATTTAGAAGGTAAATATTCTCCCATGTATTCTCATAATATAAATAAATAGTATCATTTGTTAATAAGATAAGTAAATAATTATCTAAGTCCTATGGCTTTAAAGGGAAGCAATAAAAGAAGAGGATGGCAGAGAAAAATATGGATAAACGGAATAAGGAAAAGAAGGATTTTCCCACAAGTGATAATTGTGGAAAGAATCACCTCGGTAAATGATTGAAGGGAATGGGAGTTTGTTATAAGTGTGGAGAAAAATGACACCATGTTTGTGATTGTAAGGGTGAGAAAAAGGTTTCAAATGTACAGTGTTTCATCTTCAAGGAGTTGGGACACTATGTGAATCAATGTCCAAATCATCAGAGTATACCCCAAATGATGCTATTGGATTATAATCAAGTTATGATACTAACACAGATGAAGAGGAATGATTAATGTTCTTATATTATTATTAAATAATTGTGCCATTTTATTATTGTATTAATGATTTACAAGTTATAATAATTATAGAGTGTATAAGGATTGTACTACAGTACTATTTCATTAAGGATTTGAGATTTTTTGGTACCAAGAAAAGTGACTCAATAGCTGGTTAAAATTTTTGTAATATATATGGTTGAAAGAAAGATAAACCTTAATATGGTCCTAATAAAGAGGTAGTGATTTTGGAATAAGAGATAATTGAGTTGGATAAAGTATATTAGATATTATTGACTACCTTGGAACTAATTAATGGTTTGTTTATTCCATTATTGTTGGAGATTACAAAAGTTTTGGATTTAAGGAGTATATCCAGTATTCTATGTATTATAGAGGGAATAAGAAAGTACATACCTATTCAAATAAGGTTTTATAGTAATTCATGTTATTACCATGTTTTAATAGAATACATGATGAAGGTATTCACATGTTATTATGTGATAAAAGAGATCTTCATTATGTTATGTTGAACTTCCTTATAAATTTTTGGAATGTGAGTTTGGACACAAGTATTTTGGATAAGTCTAAAGGCTGGAATTGAGTACGTTGAACACTTGATATTTTGTATGAGGTTAAAGTATGATTTATTGAATACTTTTACCTAACCTTTTGTTTTTTCAATAAACATTTAGATGATAAAGGGAATACTTATTGACCTTATGATTTATCAAATGTACTTTAGGCGTAAAAGAAATAATTTTTGAACATTCATTTCCTGGTGTAAGGGATAAAGTTAAAATAGATTGAAGCACTACCAAATGATGAGAATATGATTATGACAGGTAATGAAATCAAGTATGTTTTCTAGAGTTCTTATATTGATAGTAAATTAATCCCTCATCTTCAAAAAAAATAAAGTATATGAAAAAAAATGTGTTATCTTAATACCATATGTTTTGTTGAACCGATGATACTTTAAATCATCATAGATTGATGGCTTTGAGGCCCTCAGTTTCACATTTATTGTTCACTTGTTTGTGATTGATGACATCAATATGACAACCCTGATGTTTTATTACACAATTAAACATAATTTATTACCTAAAATTCATTTGATACAATATAGAAGATCGAGTGGTGTAGTGTCTTTGGGTATTAGGATCATTACATAACAACTTAAAACATGAAAAGCAACATATTTATTGAAAACTTCCTTTACATGACCACTACATTCCCTCATACTTAGCATTGCATGGGATAACCTGAGGACATGCATAAGAAAAGGGTGAGATATAAAGCCCAGTAAGGTAATAATCATGGAATAACATGAGGAATACAATAAATTTTATACAATAGTCATATCAGTAGAGCACAAGAGAAGCATAAACATAAATTCATGATAAAGCATGATAATCATAACATGGAAATGTGGCAACAACACTTAACATGGAATTAGCATGATCCAAGTCTCGTTGCACATGGAGCATGAGTAAATCCTCATTGCACATGAAGCATGATTAAACCCTTGTTTCACTTGAATTAGTATGAGTAAACACCCATTTCACATGATGTGTCATGATACTACACTTTACCCAATGCATTGTAGCACAATTAGGGTTCCCCCTTCTTAAACATTTTATTTCATGCATAAGTGTGCCAGATGGATCATAAAACATTGAATCATTCAACATAATCATTTATTCCACGATAAATGAATGTTGAATAAATACATGTAACTATTTAAAAAAATAAGTAAATGTGAATAAAGGTGAATACCCTTGATAGAGAAATCGACATGGTATTCACTACACAATAACTTTGGCTTGGAAAAGCGCGATGCAATTTCGACAACATAACGGCGTGACATAAGAACTCATAAAAATGGTTGATGAGAGATAAAGGAGTGTATCATCATATTTACATGACATGGAAATTAAGGGGGTCATATAGATACATTTACCAACAATTGTAATGGAATTTAGATTCATGATACAAAATAATTTCTTGAATGTAAATGAGGAGAGAGAAATTCATTTCTGAATTTGGGCAGTGTAACGGGTGTACATGGGAGGAATTTAATGAGAGAGAAAGGGGTATAACATAATTCAAAAATAAATAGGGAAGTATGGGTGAGGTTATAAACCATACCCCAACATTTATAATTGAAATTAAAAGGGCATAACAATTTAAAGAATATTGGAAAAAATGATAAAGGAAGAAAAAACCTTTACTTGAAAGTATGATTCCAAAGGATTGAGAGAGGCTTTAGAGAGGCTTATTGGGAGATTAGGGCACCTTGGGATGATTCTAGAGAGACTAGGGTATAGTTTTGATGAACTCAAAAGACTTTGAGTGAGGATGAAGTAGGAGGTTGGGTGGGTTTATATAGGAAAGGAGAGGAAATTGTTTATTATTTAGGTTTGGGACACATCACATTAAACTAATCAAAACCACAAACCAGACCATGGTTTTTGCCCATGGTTCTTGACAAAGGGGATTGGAAAACAATATTTTATAAGTTCAAAGTCATAACTTCTTAAAATAATGGGGTTGCTTATGTGGAGGTGAGTCACACTCCCAAGGAAAATAATTTAAAAAGACAAAATGTTTAATAAGTCTTGAAGGGTCCACTAAAGCTTTGTAAAATAAATCAAACAAACCCGAAATCACATTATTTTAATTATAAAACATATATTATCCGAACATAAAGTTTATATTATTTTATTACATCACTATTGGGTCATTATGATGTCATAAAACACATTGTATATTTAAACAGTATTTAATTTTTACCCAAAAATTTGACTGTCTCAGAAAATTATGAAAAATTCACCGTTGGATAATTTTGACGTCCTAATTCCAGAAATAATATTAATTTTATCTAAATAATTTTCTAAATATGCTAATTTTCACTTTTAAAATAAAAAACGACATTTTTCGAAAATTCATGGGTTTCGACAAAAATGGCTTTCAAACCTTAATAAGAATTACAATTATATTCATAAAATCATACGATCATTTATATTTAATAAAAATTCATTTAATAACAATAATAATATTTTATTGAAATATTATTTAATTCAAAATCCATTAATTCATCAAAATATATTTCTTAGTTGAACATTAACTAAAAATACTATTTGTGCTTTAAAATGTATTTACAAGGTAACAATAATAAAATGAAAGTATATTCATTTTTATATACAAAAATAATGTACATAACCATAGTGTTAACTTCTTGTTACATAACCCCTTATAACACCTATATAAGACTGAAATGTAAGGTGTGTGATGGTGACAGACTCTTGGGGTGGCTCGGATAACATTGCTCAGGTGGTAATCTCTATCAACTTCCAATTCTCTCATAGGTGGTCCTTCTTGAGCTTAACATATTCAAGCTCGGCTTGCGATTGGTCAAGAGCGAATCCCAAAGACGCAACCTCCTTTCTGAGATCTGAAAAATGGGCTGCGTATGGGGCACATCTACTGGATGAGTTCATCGCTTCCTTTGTATGAGTAAATTGGATTTTTTAAAGCCTTATATTTATACTAATCATGTGATCACTGTTCAACAGTTATATTACAAATGGTCATAATTCTTCACAATATTTTAAAATATAGAATTATAAAACCAAAGAAGTTGAAATTTTATATAAAAATTTTACATAAAGAGACATTTAATTATATCAAGAGGGATTTCCATTAATGAAAGTTTGGGTTGTTACAATCCTCCCCCCTTAAGAAATTTCGCCCACGAAATTTCTTTTTCCCACACTAAAATAGATTTGGGTAACTCTACTTCATCATTTCCTCTGATTCCCACACCGCTTCTTCAAACTTGTGGTTTCACCACAACACCTTAACAAGGGGCATTGTCTTATTTCATAGAACTTTTTCTCTACGATCTAAAATCTTCACTGGTTTCTCCTCATAATAAAGGTCATCCTCTAACTATACCACCTCTGAAGAGAGTACATGTGAATGGTCTAGTATGTACTTCCTTAAGAGGGATACATAAAATACATCATGTACTTTGTCCATGGTAGGTGGAAGTGATCGTGGAAAGGCCACTACCCTGACATGATCAATAATCTTGAAGGGGATAATGTACCTTGGACTTAACTTACCTTTATTTCCAAACCAAATGACCTTCTTCCATGGATATATATGTAGAAATACCATGTATCCAACTTTAAACTCAAGGTCTCGTCGACGGTTATCTGCATAAATCTTCTGTCGACTCTGGGCTACCTTGATATGTTGTTGAATGGTTTTCACCTTCTCCACCATTTCTTTGACCATTTCTGGTCTAATTAGCTTATGCTCACCGACCTCATCCCAACACATTGGTGTTATGAACCTTTTCCCATAAAGGGATTCATATGGTGCCATTTGGATGCTCGAGTGGAAAATATTATTATAAGAGAACTTAACCAGAGGAAGATGTTGATCCCATCCTCCTTTAAAGCCTATTTATCATGCTATCAACATGTCCTCAAGTGTTTGGATAGTCTGCTCGGATTGGCCATCAGTTTGAGGATGATAGTCTGTACTGAAGTTCAGTTCAGTATTCAGAGCATGTTGAAGACTCTTCCAAAACATAGAGGTGAATCTTGGATCTCGATCGAATACAATAGATAGTGGTACTCCAAGCAGCCTTACCACTTCCCTGATATGTAACTGTGCCAGTTGATCCAATGAGAAATCCTCCCAAATAGTAATTAATTGTACAGCCTTTGTAATATGATCAACCACAACCTAGATTGTATTATTGCCTTTGGATGTCTTCAGAAGTCCAGTGACAAAGTCCATGGTGATGTTCTCCCATTTCCATTCTGGTATGGGCAATGGTTGCATCACCCCCTTAGACTTTTTCCTCTTTGCATTCAGTTGCTGACACACCAGGCACTTTAATGTATATTCAGTGATCTCTTTCTTCATATTATCCCACCAATAATACTCTCGGATATCTTGATACATCTTTGTGTTTCCTAGATGAATAGAGAAATTTGAACTATGTTCATCATCCAAAAGTTCCTTCTTCAGATCCGGACTTGATGGAACACATAGTCTTTTCCCAAATATCACAATTCTTTCTTCATTAACATTAAACTCCAAGGATTTACCTTTTTTTATAGCTTCCACTTTTCCATGAATTCCCACATCATCCTTTTGAGCATCATTTAACCTTTCCAAAATTGATGGTTGAGCAATCGTTTGTGAAAGGATTGATGATATTCCCCTCTTTATGATTATCATGTCCATCTTCATAAAATCTAAGAAGATTGGATTCTTTTCAATTCTCATCAATGATAGAATCGATGGGTCCTATCTAATTAGGGAATTGGCTACCTTGTTCGCTTTCCCAGGGTGGTAATGGATTGAGAAGTCATAGTATTTGATCAGCTCTAACCATCTTCGTTGGCGCATGTTCAACTCTTTCTGTGTGAATATATACTTGAGGCTTTTGTGGTCCGTATATATTTCACACTTCTCCCCAAAGAGATAATACCGCCAAATTTTCAAAGCGAAGATCAATGAATCCAACTTCAAATCGTGTGTTGGATAATTCTTCCCATGAACTTTCAATTGCCTTGAAGCATAGGCAATGAATTTTTCATTTTTCATCAATACACATCCCAGGCCCTTCTTCGAAGGATCACTGAATACCATAAAAAGTTATCCACTTGTGGGTAAAGTGAGCACGGGCGCAGTGATAAGCCTCCTTTTCAACTCTTTGAAGCATTCTTTGCATTCATCACTCCAAGAAAACTTTACTCCCTTCTGAGTGATCTTGGTAAGAGGGTTAGAAAATCGTGATAAATTTCTCACAAATCGTCGATAATATCCAGCTAACCCCAAGAATCTACGGATATCTGTTACCGATGTTGGCCTCGACCATCCCTCAATTGCATCTGTTTTGGAAGGATCCATAAATATCCCATTGCTTGTGATGATATGGCCCAAGAATGATAACTCCTTCAACCAGAACTCGCATTTGTTGTACTTTTCATAGAGCTTCGCCTTCCGCAAGGTATCTCGTACAGTTCTTAGATGATCCTCATGATCCTCCTTGGTTTTAGAGTATATCAGAATATCATCTATAAAGACTACCACAAATTTATCGAGGTAATCTCTAAGGACTCTATTCATCAAGTCTATGAAGATTGCTGGAGAATTAGTGAGTCCGAAATGCATTACTATGAATTCATAGTGCCCGTATATTGTACGAAAAGTAGTCTTGGGGATATCTTCCTTCTTCACTCTTACTTGATAATATCCTGACCGCAAATCCACCTTGGAGAATTATTGTGCTCCAGGTAGCTGGTCGAACAAGTCATCAATTCGTGGGACAGTATACTTGTTCTTTATCGTGATTTTGTTGAGCTCACGATAATCTATGAAAAGGCGCATTGACCCATACTTATTCTTGATGAAGAGGAGTAATGCACCACATGGTGAAGCACTTGGGCGTATAAACCCTTTATCCACATTCTCCTGTAGTTATTTCTTAAGCTCCTCAAGCTCCATAATATCCATTCTATATGGATTCTTGGATATTGGCAATGCCCTAGGTATAAGATCAATTGATAATTCAACATATCTTCTAGGAGGAAGACCAAGCAATTCCTCGGGAAACACTTCAGCGAATTCCCTCACAATATGCATGTCTTCTAGGATGGTTGCCTCCTTATACTCAATCATCTGAGCTAGATATGCATTCTCATAGGGTAGTAATATCCATGCTTGAGATGATGGATCTAAATAAGATTCATCTTCCTCATTGCACTTTTTAACAAACGGGGGTCGATTCTCCACATGGAGAGTGATTTCCCTCTCATGTAAATTTATGTTGGCTCTATATAAGAAAAGTCAATCCATGCCAAGAATCGCAAAAAATTACACCAGAGGGAGTATGATGAGGTTCACTGGAAAGTTTAATCCACAAATTATGACAAGGGGGGATTTATATTCATGGGATGCAATGATTTCCCCATTTTCCGTACTCACTGACATCTTCACTTCCATGATTTATGGTGGTGCCGGGATTGTTCTACTAAACTTTTGAGATATAAAAGAATACGTAGAACCTGAAACAAAAATTAAATTCTCTATTCTTGAATTAATAACTAGCATACCTATCACCAATTCATTTTTGAGGTTCACTTCAGCAGTAGTGATGGAAAAAGCTTTCCCTTGCTGCCTTGGAGGTTGTTGGTTGCCTCCGAAAACCCTTGGCTTAGGGAAATGATTTCCAAGATGCCCTGGTTCTTTGCAGTTGTAGCAATGAACCACGCATTGAGGTTCAAACAAACCGTTCCTCTCCTCTGTCGTATCTGTGGGTATTTCTTGCTGACAGTTAATAGCCAGGTGCCCTTCTCTTCCACACCTAAAGCATTTCCTCGTCCCCTTCAGGAAATTTCCGGGGTGCTTCTTTCCACACCTTTGGAAAGTGGGGTACTGGATCTTCTTAGCAGCGTTGGATTTATCCATCGGACTGCCAGCATTGATTTCCACCTTACGCTTCTTATCCCCATGATACCCCTGAGATTCTCTGATCTCCATTTCGACCTTGAGGGCACATCGGACAATTTCCTCATAGCTGTCGAAGTCACGGATCTCCAGCGCCTTTCAAAGGATAGGTCTTAGCCCACCAAATAAGTGGTCAACCTTTCATTTGGGGGTAAAGACAAAGCCAGAATCATATCATGAAATCCTTGTGAAGTTTTCCTCATATTATCCAACAGATTCATCGTCTTTTTGCTTGATGGAAATAAAGTCCCTTTCCATCTTAAGCCGGAGGGTGCGTGGAAAATATTTATCGAAAAACATCTTCTGAAAGTCCTTCCATTCTAACTCCCTGATCTCCTCCTTAGGCTTTGTATTTTTTATCAACGTCCACCATTTATCAGCTTCACCCTCCATGCGATAAGCAGCCAGGAGAACCTTCTCTTGTTCAGAACATTGAAGGATGGAGAGAATATCTTTTCAATGGATTTGATCCATTGTTCAGCGATTAAGGGATCGAATGATCCATTAAAAGTAGGAGGCATTTGTCTCGTGAAGCTCTTGATAGCGACTTGTTCTTTCTTAGGGAGAGTTGAACGTTCCTCTTAACCCATGTTTCTATTCAAATCTTGAGTTATCTAAGAGATAAGCATGAAAAAGTTTGTGATTCCTACTCCCATTGGATTGGGCATCTCATTAGTACAGTTATCACATTGATCTTCACATCGGTTATTAGCCTGAGTCCTCTTATTATTGGCCATTGGATTGAATAAAAGGAAAGTTAGGGGTAACACATAAAGGTTAATACAAGGAAAAAACTGATTACTTATAAATAACATTTATTTCTTTAACATATGAATATATTGGCTTCAGTCTATGTTATCCATGATCTACTTTCTAACATATATTCTTAGGTAATTTGTTTAGTCCTTTAATAATAGTTCATAAAAAGATTGTGAATTTACCAAAGCATAAACCCCGAGAGTGTCGTAACTAAGAGTGTAGCAAGGCCTGTTGTCATGCATCAGTTCCCATTCGATTCTAGCTTAAAGAGGTGTTTTTGGGTTTTACCCCTAGGATACATCTGTGCTAGAGCCGCCTCTACCTGCTCATATCTAGACAGGGATATATTTTCTTGATAAACCACCTAATCAACACTCACCAAAACTTAGGGATGTTTTTATTATACTTAGTCTTGTCTCTAAGGCTTTACTAGGGTTTTCTAATCCTAATCCCAAAAATAACTAAACTTATCCTTTGATACCAACTATGACAACCCTGATCTTTCATTATAAAAATAAACATAATTTATTATATAATTTTCATTTGATACAACATAGAAGATCGAGAGGACTAGTGTATTTGGGGCTTAGGATCCTTACATAAAAACTTAAAACATGAAAAACAATAGCTTTATTGAAAACTTCCTTTACATGACCATTATATTCCCTCGTACTTAGCATTGCATGGGATAACCTGAGGACATGCATAAGAAAAGGGTGAGCTATAAAGCCTAGTAAGGAAATAATCATGGAATAACATGAGGAATAAAATACATGTTAGACAATAGGCATATTAATATAGTATAAGAGAAGCATAAACATAAAGGCATGATAAATCATGATAATCATATCATGGAAATGTGGTAACAACACTTAACATGGAATTAGCATGAGCCAATGCTCATTGCACATGGAGCATGAGTAAATCCTCATTGCACATGAAGCCTGAGTAAACCCTATTTTCACTTGAATTAGCATGAGTAAACACCCATTGCACATGATGTATCATGATACTATACTTTATCCAATGCATTAGAGTGCTATCAGGGCACACCCTTCTTAAACATTTCATTTCATGCATAAGTGTGTCACATGGATCATAAAACATTGAATCATTCAATATAATCATTTATTCCATGATAAAAGAATGTGGAATACATACATGATAATATTTAAACAATAATTAAATGTTCATAAATATGAATACCATTGATAGAGAAATGGTCAGGGTATTCACTACACAATGACGTTTGCTTGGAAAAGCGGGGTGCAATTTCAGCAGCATAACGGCGTGACATAAGAACTCATAAAAATGGTTGATGAGATAGAAATGGGTGTATAATAATATTTACATGACATGGAATGTAAGGGGGTCATATATATACATTTACCAACAAATTTAATGGAATTTAGATTCATGATACAAAATAATTGCTTGAATGTAAATGAGGAGAGAGAAATTCCTTTCAGAATTTTGGCATAGTAACGGGTGTACATAGGAAGCATGTAATGAGGGAGAAATTGGTCTCCCATCATTTAAACATAAATAGGGTAGTATAGGGGAGGTGATAAACCATACCCCAACATTTATATTGAAATAAAAAGGTCATAACAATTTAAAGAATATTGGAAAAAATGAGAAAGGAAGAAAAAACCCTTACTTGGAAGTGTGCTTCCAAAGGCTTGAGAGAGTCCTGAGAGAGGCTTCTTGGGAGATTGGGGAACCTTGAGAGGATTATAGAGAGATTAGGGAAGATGTTGGAATAACTCCAAATTCTTTTGAGTGAGGAGGAAGTGGGAGCTTGGGTGGGTTTATATAGGAAATGAGAGGGAATTGTTTATTATTTAGGTTTGGGACACCTCACATTAAACTAATCAAAACCACAAACAAGCCCATGGTTTTTTCCCATGGATTTTTCCAAAGAGGATTGGAAAAAAATATTTTATAAGGCCAATTTCCTAAATTTTTAAAATAATGGGGTTGATTATGTGGAGGTGAGTCACACTCCAAAGGAAAACAATTTAAAAAGACAAAATGTTTAATAAGTCTTGAAGGGTCCACTAAAGCTTTGTAAAATAAATCAAACAAACTCAAAATCAGATTATTTTAATGGTAAAACATATATTGGCCGAACATAAAGTTTATAGTATTTTATTACATCACTATTGGGTCATTATGATGTCATAAAACACATTATATATTTAAACGGTATTTAATTTTTACCCAAAAATTTGACTGTCTCGGAAAATTATGAAAAATTCACCGTTGGATAATTTTAATATCCTAATTCCATAAATAATATTCATTTTATATAAATAATTTTCTAAATATGTTAACTTTAACTTTTAAAATAAAAACTGACATTTTTCGAAAATTCATGGGTTTTGACAAAAATGGATTTCAAACCTTAATAAAAATTACAATTGCATTCATAAAATTATATGATCATTTATATTTAATAAAAATTAATTTAATAAAAATAATAATATTTTATTAAAATTTTATTTAATTCAAAAATTCATTAATTCATCAAAATATATTTCTTAGTTTAACATTAACTAAAAATACTATTTGTGCTTTAAAATCTATTTACAAGGTAATAATAATTAAAAGAAAGTATATTCATTATTATATACAAAGTTAATGTACATAAACATAGTGATAAGGTCTTGTTACATAACTAGTTATAACACCCACATAAGACTGAAGAGTAAGGTGTGCGATGGTGACAAACTCTTGGGGTGGCTCGGATAACATTGCTCGGGTGGTAATCTCTATCAACTTCCACTTCTCTCATAGGTCGTTCTACTCGAGCTTAACATATTCAAGCTCATCATGGGCTTAGTTAAGATCAAATCCCAAAGATGAAACCTCCTTTACCAGCTCTGAAAAATGGGCTTCATATGGGGCACGTCTACTGGATGTGGTCATCGCTTCCTTTGTCTGAGTAAATTGGATTTGTTAAAGCCCTATATTTATACTAATCATGTGATCACTGTTCAATGGCTATATTAGCAATGGTCAAAATTCTTAACAGTATTTTAAGATCCAAAAATATAAAACCAAATAAGTTGACATTTTATATAAACATTTTACATAAAGAGGCATTTAATTAGATTAAGATGGATTTCCATTAATGAAAGTTTGGGTCATTACAACAATCACTCCCTATAAATATTTAAGTTTTTCCTCCAATTATGTTTCTCTAATAGCCACCAATTTTCTCCTATTAGAAATCCTAATTTGTTGGTGACTTTTTCATTTCTCTTTCTCTATTATTAAGACTAAATTTTATTAACCCTATTTCTGATGTGGGATTTATACAAAGGTATTTTCTATTTCCAACCTTTTATTTTTGAAGAACAATTTCAAATTGCGAGGATACAATTTATTTAAGAAGGGGAGAATGTAACACCCAAGGATTTCATAGTACGTTATCCATTTAAAGTAATTCAATAACTTGTGTTACACGCAACACTGAGTTCGAGCGCACCAAAAATTACAAAACTAGCCATTCAACAAGCAGTTACGAAGAGTATTAACTACATTTTGAATAATCTATATAATTTTAATATCCATATTATGTGTTTTTTAGACATAATATAAGAATAAATTCAATTTTTCAGATAAAAGAAGTATGTTTCAAAAAAATTCATTTTACCACCTTTTAATGGAGAACCCTTTTTAAATCCAATATTTGACACTTTTATATATTCAATTTGAAAAAATAAACATCTTATTTAGAATAGGGACAAAAAAATTTAGTTTGGATAAATTTTTGGTGTTTTTCTGATAACTTTCATATTTTGATGAATAGTGAAAGAGACTACATTTTAATTGAAAAAATATTTTCTAATAAAAATAATTTATAGTACTAAATTATAAATTCAAATGGTTTTGAAGTATAATTAGATTATATTTTTATCATTTAATGTAATTTTTTTCATTGGAAGTAATTTCACATTTAAATTATACATAAACACATATCAATCTTTTGATAGTTTTTACTTCTCAAAAACTCACTTTCTGGTTTTGACAATGAGAATTAATTTTATTTTAATTACAGAAAATTATATGATTTTAATTTTGTAAAATATACTTCATTTTTTAATTTGGAATATAAAAATTAGCTTAGGGTGAATTTTTTGTGTTTTTCTGAAAACTTTCAATTTTCGATGAATAGTGAAAAAATATTGCATAGTATATAAAAACCAAATTTTTCATTTAACCAATTATTTTTAAATAAAACTTATCTTAAAGTCAAAATATATACATAATACATATATTAATCCAATGTAATTCATTTGATTCATTTTATAATATAATTAGATATATAAAATTTTATTGAGCTTTTTAACGTCTTTTACCCACCTTATAGGTACATTTGCAAATTTGCATAAAACATAATTTTACCACTTCTGTGAATTGAATTTCAAAAATCCAAGAGACACGGTTGAAATCAGTAAGTAAAATTTGGTTCAATAAGAGGAAAATAATTTTTGGGGAATAGTAACTTTTGAATTTTATTTACCACGGTTAAAAGTAAATAGGGTAATTAAAGGTAAAAATAATATTATAATTACCCCAACACATGTCCTAATTATACTAGATAAGTGTTTTTTGATCAAAATCAACCTTAAGAATAAAATATGATCCTTTTTTATCCACTTGGATTAGATTATGACATTTATTATTATTTTATTTAAAGAAGAGTCAAAAGTGTTTAATTCAAAGTTTAATAGCTAAAACATTTTTAATATAGAGTTATACATAAGACAAATTTGACTATAAATATTCCTTAGAAAGATAAAACCATTTCCTACATTATGGTATTTTATTTATAATTTGTAGACATTATATAATTAAATTTATTTATGACACAATGATGATGCAGTAATTACCTTATTAATGAAATATTAAAATAATTTATATTATAAAGATTAAAATAAGTGAAAATTGAGACTTTTTATGCCATAAATGAATTTTATAGGTGAATATGACATTTTAGGGTTTATTCAATTTATTTTTTTCTAAGTAATTAAGATGTGATGACTTTAACAAAAAACAAATACTAAATAGTGACAAAATTGACATAAAAGAGTTTTTAAAACAAATACAATTTTATTAAATGACATAATATTAATAAAAATAAAACGTTCATCCAAATGACTTAGATAAGGTTATATATCTCATTAATTAACCACTTGAGGTTCTCTTGGAATTTTATAGTAATTTTATTAACCATGTAATATAAAAATACAAGAAGACACGGTAAATGTTAAACTATTTAACTAAGAGTTGAATCTAAAAGATAAGGTTAATATGGTAACATAAATTGTATAAAACCTATTTTTCAAGAGTATTTAGACCCATACTCGCCTTATCCTATAAATAAATCCATTTGGAGCTATTAGAAACTGAAAATTATTTTATAATAAATTAATATTTCAATCTTTACTTAAAGTGCCCCCCACCTCTCTTAAAAAAGGGTACTTCCTCTTCTCTTAATTTTACACCTCCAAATCCATTTGTCTTAGCCAAAACCTGCTCAAATATTCTCCCAACTACCACCACTTCAATATAGAGGCCTTACTTTGATCAGAAATCCAACCTAAGGAGCCTTTTTGTTCAAATCAAAAGGAAAAACATGAAGAAGAGGTAATTATTTCATCACCTCTTTCAAAGTTCTTTTCTTCTTCCACTTCCTATTTCTTAATTTTTTCCACAATAAAATAGTAAATCCAGTAACATCTACATAATGAGATGTTATTATAAAATTTTACAACCATATTCATTATTCTATCCATCCTATGAATGACAAAGTCACCATACATGTGTGCATACGTTTTACCGTCTCCACGTCATCGTGTAGTTTGTTATTCAATGCTTCGTTATTTGGATGAGTATAATTGATGTAAATAATAAATATAACATGTTAATTATTCTCTATATATAATATAACATCCAATTACATAAGATTTCACCATCAATAGAATGATATCATCGCTCCTGCGTACGTACGGATTACCGTTTCCACGACGTGATGAGATTCATTCCCACATTCACCATTCAAAGATGATTATAAAAATATATATTATTAATAAGTATGTAATATATGAAATAATAATGATACTAGAAATATATATATATATATATACATATATCTCATTCACTTACTTCCATTCAATGCGATATGAAAACTGAAACGGCATTTATGTGTACATACGGCCTACCGTCTTCATAAACGGTGTTTTCCATTTCATATATCTATCTATTATACATATTTATATTCTGAATATATATAATACATAAAAAAAATTTATATTCTGGATGAAATTAAATAATTATATAATTGATACGATCAATAATAACAAGTTAAAACACGTACAATAAAGAAAGTGATTATTACCCGAAATGTTATTTTAACATAGAAATTATTATTAAATGGGTAGTATAAAACCATAAATGAATCAATTATGATATCATAAATATGAATATGTTTCTGGTATAATTTAATAACATACTATGGTCATTATATAGGAGGTTAAACGTACCCTCGACCAAAGTAAAGTACAAGGTAAGGGTTAATTCTTCAATCTCATTATTATCAGAGATTGTTTATGTGTAAGTTTTTACTGGGAAATATTTATTATCCATGTCCAAGTTTCATAAGATATTTTTCAAAACGATTCTTTTTAAGGGAATCTTTAACTAAAACATCATTTTAAATGTTTTAAATATTTATTATTTTAAATCATTCTCATTAATGTCCATGTTTTCAAAATGGTTTTAAGGATTTATTTATATGGACATGAATATTTTAAAATATTAATTCCTTTCAAAAGTTTCAAAGTGGTATGGGACAATTTGATTCAAAAAGTTTATTTAAATGTTTTCCTTTCTAAATTGTGTGACTTTTAAATGATTTCATCAAAAAGGTATATTTCTCTCAAAGAGTTTTAATGATAATTTTTAACTATGTCAACATCCTTTACTGAATAATATTCATGATTAAGGTTTATTTATTATAATACAATTTTCTATATTTTATTGGATGAGTTATGATATGTTTGACTATCTATGTGTTGCTTTTATACCATTCATGGTTTATGGTTAAAGTATTTATATTTTATATGCTAGTTCTAATATTAAGGTTTATGTTATGTTTCACCCTTTTCATATGAGGAATGCATTAGACTTAGTAAGTGATGGGCAGGGCCCGCTATAGCCCCTCGATGCATTGGTAGGTCTCATGAGGCAAACTAGTGTCTTGGCATAAGGCCTTGACAAATTTTTTATTTATAGTGTTGGCACGAGGCCTTGAAAATTTGGTTGTGATGTCCGACATTATGCATTCCCTCATTATGAAATTAGTTATTACATGTGATTATTCGACTAGTAGAATATCCATGTGCATGTTTCTATGGTAAAGTTTGATTTATTTTCTCCATATTATGTTCAATTTTATGTTTAAAAGGCTGTTGTTTTTATTACACATTTTTCCTTAAAATTTTATAGATTTTGCTAAATTATTTACCCTTACTGAGCATCTAAACTCACCCCTTTATTATGTTTTATTATACCAGGATTCTAAGAAGTGTATTATGATTCATATGCAGGTTTAATATAGGGGAATAATGGAATTATAAATGGATTATTTATATTTTGTTTTATTTTTGAATGTGTAATGTAACATTCATGTATGTAATCTATTTTCCAAGACTGTTAAATTGATCGGTCCTTCGGGACTTGATTCCTTGTAATCATGAAAATGTATTAAAATAATGCATCGGCTCTGGGCTTCTAGGGTTGGGGAATTACAATATATCCTTAGCTCAAATCAAGATATTTTATTCAATCCTATCATTTTCAATCAAAGAAAGAGATTTATCCATTTTAGATATATACTCTACCCGACTATCCATCTACAAAATAGGTAATATCAAGATAACTGGAGCAGGTATACTGATAAGGAATCTCATGTTGGTAGGCATTAATGAGAACTTATCGAAAGGAATCTATCATGATTTAAATATTTGGATACATACATTAATTTTTACTTGATATTATGAAATTGATGGGTATAATTAGAGATTCATATAATATCGGACCAGCACAAAGTCATGCACGTCATGAATGAATAAAAAATTTGGACAACATGTATAAAGTTCAGAAAATCTAATGATTGATAAAGCATGAAACATGCGTAATCTCCAAATTTCATAGTCTCTCTATGAAAATTAAAAAGGGGGGTACATATAATTACAATAAGATTTGATCCGTTAAGCGGTAAAAGTTGACAAGATTCTGGTGAGAAGTGTCAATTGAACGTTGAAGTACTGCTCACCCCATGTTCCCTAATTCTACCCAAGGAAAAAGAGTCTCGACTAAAGTAGTCATCTCTTAAACCTGTTTTTTATAATTTTCCAATAAGTAGATGATTCTAGGAGATCATACCTTAGGCAGGCTATGATTTCATCATTTTTCTATATATGCATGGTTCAGGTATCCATCTGATCTTGCATGTTGGACAGGAATTGAGGGATCTGCTCCAATGCCTCTAGGGTCTCCTCCGTCTACATAACAAGGGGAACTTTATCTTCTAGATCATGTAATCCCCTCTCATTGGAATCCATATCTCTCCAAATCAAGGTTATTTTCTTCACAATTTTGTGCAATTTTAGGCAGTCAAACCCTTCCACTCCCAATTCACCAAAAATATATAAAATATTCTCCTCTTTATCACATAACATTTCCAGAGGAATCTCAGTAACTAGGGTATAAATCTGCTGATAGATTGGTCTACACATCATCTAAGAAACTATTTCCAATGGAATAGGTGTGTCAACCATAGCATATTCTATAGGTAGAATTTCATAAACATATTCTAACCCTCTATCTAGGTGCTCATCATTGGGATGAGGTCTCTTCTGTGATGTCTCTCCCAAGTCTTCAAGAAACTCCATGGTTTCTATAGATTGGGGTTGATGAAGCAAGTGTCTTGCCTACATGACAAACCGTTAGGCTTAGTATGACACCTAGATTGGCCGCTACCCAATCTTGGGAATAATATTGAGTGATAAAAATAGAATCATTAGGATGAGGAAGAATGATCTTAGCATTTGTATCTTCACGTGATAACATCATCCAAAATTGGCGAATGATCCCAGGGTGTCTATCTCCCTACACACCAACCAAAGGAAGGGGGGATATGCTTTGTGTGAAACCAAACTGACAAGAAAACTGATGATGTGTATACGGCTCACAAATGATCATCTCATCAACCTTGCCTACAAGAACTTCATACCAAAGGGAGATCTTGTATTAACTTTCAACGATAGAGCTTCTATCGTTGTTAAAAACCAACTCAATCGGTGCAAGATAAGAAGTGAAATAAAAGTTGTTAGATTGGATCAGAACATCACAAACCTCATTAGGGATTAGTGATATATCCTCGAATCCAAAATATGTTTAGCAATCTAGGACATGATAGGGAATCAGGGATCTTGGAATTGTTGTGATAGTCATTTCAATGGAAGTGATCCGTTATCCATCTAAATAAAAACCAGAAGGGTACACTGATCTTGTAGGGGGTGATACCTTGTTGGATGTGTCCTAGGAGAAGGTAAAGGTGTGCAAGGATTGGCACTTCCATTTTGAGACACTTATACTCCACTAGTCGTGATGCCATAACCAGTGTACTGAATCGGATTCCTAAATGAGCATCCCCATCCAAGAAGATCCATCCATTTAGAAACATGACTATAAAGCCATCCAGCCAGAGACTTGGGGATATCTCTAAGTTCACTTAATATCCCCATGAGGTATAGTCTTCAGCTTCTAGAATGGACCAATATGAACCATCCAATCATGATCTTTCTAGGAAGGACACTGATGAGGGAGTATTATGCTTGTTCTAATTACATCATAATAAAGGAAGATATCAATCTAGTCCTTTAAATAGATAAGTGAGTGCATATTCAACTCCTTTATCAGCTTCTCCTTAATAATTAAGAGAATATCTCTTTCCAATATTGGATTCTTAAAGGGATCATCCAGACATCTACTGATAGGAGGAACTCATCATACATTTCTCTAAGGTGGGAATCCCACTTGGATTTATATATGTTCCATAGGTTGATTCCCACTTCACCATGGGACAAGTAGAATGTGTTGGTTCTAGGACACTAATGGATAATCAATTCCTGAAGAATATCAGGCTGGAAATAAAAAATAATTTGTGAAATCCACACAACTTCATAAAGATGAACCCTATATAAATCATCAACAAACTCTGAGTAGCTTTTCCTATCCCAAAAATGGCCATGCCCATTCATCCAAATAAGTTTCCACCTAGATGAAGATCCCATTTCAAGCTCCATTCACCACCTGGGTTGTTCATATAGGAGATGAATATACTATAATATCTCTTAGAAATAGATTTATGATTGAAATCACCTCCATATAGACCCAAGGGGGGTTCCAATTTATAGGACAAACCCTAGGATCAATTTACAACTAGCCTGTCGTCCTTTTAAATTTTCATATGAATGCAGTCAAGAGAAGGTTACACCTGGTGAGATGGTAGATTGAAGTTTGAAGGAGGAATCATAACATCATCCATCAAGTTGAATCTTTATAGATGAATTCAGTGAAATAGAGGATAGTCCTGAAGCTCAAATGAGAGGAAACTCTTCAAAGACTCATTATTATAATCCATAGGATATCAAGGGTCAGAATTTTGGTTTCTAGTGATCATTTTCATTTGATTGGATATAGAATAAGAAGTGATATGTGACTTGGAAGCCATCTGAAAATAATTAAGTGACAAATATCAAACAAATAATGTGAAATCATGTCAAAAGAAAGACACAAAAATTCTGGCAGCATCATGTGCATTGCATGAATCAACAAAGTACATTCACATATCACTTAAAATAATCGTGAATCGCATAAACCCCAGAGGTCTTGCAGGTCTCATAACCTCGCAAGGTATTGTGAAATCATATGACCCCTCAGAGACTCAAGATTGCATGACCTCGACATGGTCACACGAGTCGCATGATAATCAATCGATATATGATCAAGCCAACAGACCCTATAGAACCTTCAATACAATCGTAAAACTAATGGTCGAAGTTAAAAACAGTTATTTAAATATATCTCACGGTTTGTTCAAACGAGTGTGTGGGAAAAAGGAGTCTTGCAAAATGGTTCTCATAAAGAAGACTTGCGGAAGTGTACTATGATTGGGTCTTGTGAAATGGTCTTGTGATAAGGTCACACATTGGAATAAAGATGAGATAGCTCTAGAAAAATGAGTAGCTAGTGAAATGAGATCTCCCTCCACTCCCCTATATATAGGGTATTTTATAAAATACCAAGCACCGCTCGGTAGACCAAATGTCTCCCAAGACACCGACTTGCGAAAACACCAAAGACATAGGTGGACATTTATTTTCATCATAAATGATCCCTTGTCGATACATATGTCACTCCAAATGGGGGTCATTTGTTAATTCCCACAAAATGAGCATCGGTGAATTCACAAAAGAAGAAATACCTGAATATGGGTGTTATTTTCACCATAAAAGCAAAGGAAGAAGAAGGTGGTCAAGACCCACAGATCGTGTGATACTCTAAAGGATTAACAATCATGTAACCATTATGAGGTAATGTGAATACTCCATGTGTAGTGGAAAACCTGTGAAAGGTCCTATGGAAATCATTTTGATAATCCTTCTTCTCTCATGAAAGTGCTCTGGGAAATCGGTGGTTATGCAATGGCGGCCGAATAGACTCCCCCAATCCAGGTGGTTTTTCAACCATCAAGGGCATAATAACCCATCCAAAAATACTTATAAAACATAAGGAAATTTATAAAATGTGGGAGCATCTTATGGTCATAAAGATCACACAATGTATCACTGATGGGGAGGATGCTTATCCTTGACAACATCCAAGAAAACTCACGAGATCCCCGACCTTTGTAGAATAAAACAAAGGAAATAAAAAATGAGGATTTAGGAGCCTCTTATGGTTGATAAAGTCATGTGATGTGCCCCTAGAGACCTGAAAGACACCACGAGGCCCTAATAACATTTCCTCATCATCTCACAAAAGTCTTCTGGCATGTCATCCCCATCACATGAAGGGCCTCAGATGTGTCCAAGTGACATCACACTGACATTTTTTCTCCCTAAGCACAAACGGATGAAATTGTCTATAAAATTCTCATGTATCTATATAGGACCTTTATTAGTCAAGTTATGAACCACCCAAAATAGTGTAATTGAACTCTATAGTACTCATACAACCTCACTTGATCCCTAACCATTGTAAAATAAATAAAGGTAATAAAATAAAGAGGAGGTAAGAGACTTTTGCAGTCATAAATCTCATACGATGCACTAAGGATATCTGCAACATGGTCTCACAATACCCCTAAACAATTTGGCCTGATCCCATGAAGGCCCCTTGAAAACCCATCCTTGTCTCGTGGGAAGTCTCGTACAAGTCATCCAAGATCATATAAAGGCCTTTCGATGGGCGCCCTGATCTCATGAAAGCCCTTGGACATGTCAATATGATAATATGGAATATTTTTGGCATATCCACATAATATAAAAAGTCCCCTTTAATTTTCCATAATATAATAAAGAAGGCATTGATGGATTAATCTTTTGGTCACTGAAAATTAGATGATTCCCTCAGAGTAATCCACGGTAGAGACTCAGGAAGATGCATGATGTCAAAGCTCTTCACTGAATCCATTCTGGATCCAAACGAGATACTCTTCATAAATTGGTGACAACCAGGGTGGTGATTCCTATAAATCCCCCACCCTATAAATAAAAATAGGCATTGGACTCTCATATGAAAGAGATTTTTCACATTTAGACACACCAACTCTAGAGAGGATTTCTCAGAGTGGTTGATCCTACAACCAGAAGAGCCTCTCGTTAGGTAAAGGTTTGGAGAACTACCTTAGAAATCATTAAGACATGCATAAACACTTCACCTAATCACATATAGATCATGCTAAAGACCTCTGGAAGGACATGAGAATAACATCCCCCACATCTTCTAGATCATATGTGACTCAAAACGATCTAACATTAAATAAATCTATGGTACGCATGATAAAAGGCTGTAAAAAACTAATAAAATTTGAGACATATGTGAAAGAAATGTATGTTGATACTTATGTTCTTTGAGTAAACTATATAAGACATGTGAAATCACCACGGCATGTCTACCAAATCTCACGACACTACTTTGGTATACTATTTGGATCATGAAAATTCCTCAGGATGTGTCGAAGCAATTCACATCACAACCCATGGGCACACCACCTGAGTCTCACGAAGCCATTCAATCTTGTAATCCATGCATCACATTGTCCTTCATACATGTCTCCCAAATCATATGGTGACACAAGTCTATTTTATTTGATTCTTTTAGTGGCACCCGTACATGTCTACTAGCTCTCACAATGCCATTAGAGTAGACTAACCTGATCTCATGATGTCCTCCAAAAATTTAAACCTAGATATACATCACCCTCTGAGAGATGTCACACTGACTCACGAGACACCCTCTATATTTTTTATCCAACTATTATGATGAAACTAGGTTATATCATCTGAATCATGTGATTCCCTCTAGAGATTCCACCCAGGGTCATGTGATAGATCCTAGGGTCAACTGGTCGGTTCTTGCGATGTCCACTAGACAAGTCATCCTAGGTCATGTGACAATCCTCAAACATTCCATACAATATATGCAACATCCCTTGGACAAGTCAATTGGTTCATTTGATTATCCTATAACATGTCAGGAAGACATCCTCTAACATTTCAAACTAACAATCGAGGCATGTTGAGTAGACAATCAACATGTCAGGTAGGCAAGTAGGCCAGGTCATGAGGGAATCCTAGGACTAGATCACCTTGTTCATCCTCAGCATGTAATCCCTGATGATAAGGGAAACCTCATTGTGTAAGCCCAAATCCACTAAACTATGATGACTCTTATTCCTTCTCTAACTATGATATATAGGACTCCTTCCTAAGGTTTGACCACCACATTAAAACACCCCAATGGAAATTCCAACACATTATTCCTGCACTCATGAGCAATGAGAGTGATTATCATTTTTCCCTTGTTTCTCACACCAATCATAGATCATGTGGGATTAGGTAGTTTTAATAATCATTTCATTTGAATCATAAACCTCTACAAGTATAAGAGAAACATAAGTGTGTAAGACCTGATCTCATTGATCTGTGAGGCCTCTAACTCCTACCACAATCAGGATATGTAGGATGACTTCTTAAGGTTTGAGCCCAAACTCAAATGGGTATCCACCCTAGTGTAATCCCCACCATGTCTCTGACATTTCAACCATCAAGAACCCAATCATTCTCAGGGGCTGATCAATACCTCACCACCCAGCAGATTCAAAAATAACTGAACTATGGTTACTTTGATTCCTACCATAAGGAAATGTTGGATGCGTTCCTAAGGCCCGAACTCCATATTAAAGTACCCCAAGGTTTGTCCCAGTACATAATCCACACATCCACATACAATGAGGTTAGTCACTTATTATCCCTTGTTTCTCACATCAAGCAGAGCTCATGTGGGCTTAGGTAATCGCAATGAACACCTCATTGGTATCATGAATCTCCACCAACTATGTTAGTCTAATTAAATAATCCTCAATGAGTGGTATGATATAAACCTACCACATATGTTGACATCTACCATGGGACCAATCCCAAGATCATGATGGAACTATGATAAATCTGATTCCTACTATAACTAGGAAATGTAGGATGTATCCTTGAGAATCCATCTCAAATATTTGGCACCCAACTTCCTAAACATATATCCTCTTCACATGACATTAAACTACGTGAGTTTAATGAACTATGTGGTTTTTGATTCCTATAATAACCAGGATATGTAGGACGCCTCATAATGGTTCAATTCCATCCTCGGAATATTAATCGCCTCCTTATGTGGTAGAAAATTCTAAAGCATCTGGTTATATGGATTCAGTATATAAATAAGATATTCATCATTAGGAAATAGATAATGAAATTCAGATACATACAGATGGATTCAATAAAAGTATAACCCATTTATTTTTTAGAAAATCAGACTTAACCCATAGTTATTTTGTTAGGGTGACTGGTCCCATATCAAGATTAGAAATAGATTCTCAAAAAATATCCTAAATCTATAAGAGATTCCTGAAGTAGGAAATAATTACCCTCAAAATGGTGTCATGATCCCAACCTCTCATCCTCTCGACCAATGAAATCACCTAAGTGTCCTTGGGTCAAAACTCCAATTGACCACCTTCCCTTGGAAAAAATATTCATACTCAGTTATAGATGATAGAACCATTGGGAGTTTCCATTAATAATGAAAATGGTAACTCGATGTTAATGATTTTGCAAGAAATGAACCCCCCACAATCAACCATCGAACCAAGAAAAATGTGCAACTTGGTCTCCTCTTTCCTCGTTGAAACAAGGTGGAACTCATATTTTTATTAGGACTACCTTTATGGGTTTTTAACCTCAATTTATTTACTTATTTTTTTTAAATGCTCATCTTAGGTGATATAGGGTATTTTAATTGAGAGCGGAGACTTGACTTTTTCCCTAGTCTCCATTTGTGTGTTTTTAACCTAGAGAGTGATATGTCTCTTTCTTTGGTAGATTAGGGTCATTCTAGTCGGTCCAATGTAGTAGGTGTTTATGTTTGGACAACTTTGACAAAAAGGTGAGTTGGTTTTCATAGAAACCTGGTAAAAGATAACCTTCCATGAACAGAAGCCTAATTCCACGGATGTAGATATCCTTGAGAAATGGTGCATGTAGTTTAAGGTCATACTGCTCAGACCAAATATTATTGATGTTTAAGGTCTAACATATTTTACCACAAGGGGAGAGATAATATATTTAGTAAGGGAAAAATAACCCAACATGAATGTAGATACCAATGTTAGTGTATATTATCTCATTGATGGGTGTATGTATTTTAAGGTCATAGTGCTTGGACCAAAGACGAGGCAGTCTACCTTGTATTAAGAGTGAGGTAAACCTAGTGTGAATGAGTTCACAATATAACTAATATAAATTTCTTTAAGGATGGGTGTATATAGTTTAGGGATATGATGCTTGAACCATTATGGAATACAGATTAGGGTCACACAATAAGGACCAGATAATGCTCAATAATAGGATGTTATATTCCTACTTTAAATATGGGTATGATGTGTAAATGTGTAATAATAAGGGTATTCAAATCAAATTTAATAGTTGTATTATAGAATATGAAAATCATAAATTGAGAAATTTGAATTGGGAAATGGTGATATGGAATAATTATGTATGGAATGAACATTGAGAAAATTTGAATGATGGGTTCTACTGTGATATTAATAGGGACGTACAAGGTTAAAGGGCCTTATCCTCAAGATTAAAACATGCCTTTTCTTGAAAATGAAAATATAGAAGCATGAAAATCATTATTAAGAAATGGTGTCCCTTAGATCTAAATGTGGTCGTTAAATATAATCATGAAAAGTTATAGAGATTCAAACACTAGAGGAATAAAGTAGGTTTATAGAGAAAAGGATATTCAAAAAAGTTCCAATAACCCTAAATTCAATGCCTCTATATATAGAACAATTCTCTAGGTGAAAGAATATAACATGAAATAACTTGAACATTCATGTAAAAGTTATAGGATGAAGGTATGCTCTAACTATTTCCTAAACCAGTGAGTTCAATGAATGTAGACTGATTTTTCCTAAGGATATATGGTCAGCCTTTCAATATTTATGAATTCTTATATAATCACTCTAAATTTTTATTAGGATATTAAAGGGTATTCCTTAGTGAGAAAAGATATTAATTTTCCTCATGACACGTCTTACTAGTTTTCAACCTTACCGGTTTTTATATCGATTTCATTTATAGTTTAATGGAGTATAATTCTATACAGCCTTGATTAAATATTACAAGGTTTATTTTTACATGCATTCAACTAAATATTATTGGGTTTAAGGTGACACATCTTTGACCAAAGGGTGAGATATTCTATAAAGTTAGAGTGAAATAACCCAGTATGAATGGAGATTCCAATACTAGTGTATACTTCCTTGAGAAGATGTGAACAAAATTTATTGTATAAGGGGTTGGACCAAGGATTTTTTAGTTTTAATATCACATTTTTTTATATAGTGGTGAGATAATCTATTCAGTAAGGCCAAGGAAAAACCTTATGTGAATAAATATCCCAATACTAGTATAGTCCATCTCATAGAGGGGTGCATATAGTTTAAGGTCATGGTTCTTGGACAAGAGATAGAGAGGGTGTGAAAAAAATGGGACTTAAGACCTAGGAGTGACTTGACACCTTTAAACATGGAATGAAAATGGAATAACTCATGATATGAGGTATTTGAATCAGAAAATGATGATATAGAAAAGGTACACTGAGGATTTCTATTGACCAATATTCAAATGATGGTTTCCATGAAAAAAAATTAAGGAACATGGGGTTAATGGACCTTCTCCTCTAGATGAAAACATGCCTCTAATTAGTGGTAATGAATTTGATGATGTGAATATCATTACTAAGAATAGGTGTACCTTAGAATCACATTTTCTCATTACTAGTAGTCATGGAAGGTTTCTAAATGTTTCAAAACATTTAAGGAACAAATAGTAGTTTATGAGAAGGGAATATTGAAAAGTAAAAGGGGATATTCCAATAACAAACTAACTAAGGTGGGATATAATATTCTTTTTGGAAAGGAAAGGAAATAAATGATTATATGTGGTTGGGTCTGAAATATATGGTTCATATATCACTAAGTTTCATGAAATAATAGTAATAAAACCACATGTAGTTCTTATAAGGACTCTATATAGATCTAACTCATATATAGGTATTGATTGGTTGCCTTAATTTGAGTTTCAGGTGGTTATAAGAAAACTGACATGAATGAGTAAAAGCCTAAGCACAAGAACTAAAGGTTATAGGATTTATAACTGGACATGAAATATGAAGTTCAAGGTTAACAATATATGCTAGAATGATAGGAATCAATCTACACATAGTTATTAATATAAATTTTCCCAATGTAAAGTCAAATATAGAATGAATTTATGTGAATAATGGGATCATACATTAGGAATTAGTTTGATGGTGATGGAATTTATAGATGGGAACAAGATAAACAATATGTACATCACTACATATCCTTGAAGAAAAGGATTCTAGAAAAATATACTTCTTATAATTTATTTACATAGATATAGATCATATGTAGTAAAGGGGAATTTTTTGTCCAAATTGATGGGAACCATGAGGATCTCTAGGGCTTGTACCCAGAATAGGATATTTAGGTTTCCATAGGAATGGGGCATTTTATCCTACTAATGGAAAGAATGAATATTCCAGGTACCCATATATAGATCTTAATATTATATAGAGAAGTCGGGTCATATTGGATATACCACTCTAAACAGTTTAATTTATTACAGGGTGGGAAATATGTCATGCATTTTAACATCATGTGACAATAACTCAAATACCAAGTAGTTTAGGGTCATATAATATGGAAATATATATAAGGGAATTTGTATAGTTCTATTTTGTGAAAAAAGATGAGATATCCATATCTTATTGTTGAATAAGGATAGAAAATGTGGTTTGAAAAAAATAAGCCTTAGGAACCAAGAAGAAGTGGGGGGTTTGATTGGAATTTTTTAGGACTAAGATAACTGATTCAGGCATCACTGTGTTTCCTGAAAGAATGGGTATAAATCCATGCATAGTTATTAAAATTCCTCTACACTAATACAGATCATGTATCATAAGAAAATGGGTAAAATAGATGGGTCCCCCACTAAGAGAATGAATAATGAAACTAATTTGAATTGGTAAAGGTCTCATCAATGTGGAAAATTGGTCATAGAAATAGAATATGTGGATGGGCCTAGAACGGAGGATCCAAGTACCAATACATATCCTAAAGTAATTGGAATCAAGGCACACATAGTTATTATAAAAATGATTGAATTATCATAGTCATAGGTTAGGTTAACCAAGCCACCAAGTTAGGAAAATGTAATGATATCCATAATATATCTGAAGAACAAAAGCTCCCAAATAGGGTGACCTCTTATATATGGAGGGTTTTTTATTTAGATGAACCTCTTATATAAGGGGAGATTTTATTACTTGGGGTTACATGGGATAGACCAAGATGATTTTTTTAAGATCATATTGTATGGACCATATATCATACATTTTAGCATCATGTGACAAAGATGTTGTCCATGCAATTTAATGTCATACTGGAAGGGTGAAGTTGTTATGCAGTTTAAGGTTGTACAACAAGGATCAAGTCCAAAATTTTAAATCCATGTGGATTGTACTATATACTATGTTGTTTAAATTCTTATAGCTATGACTAATTGAACCCCATCTAGAATTATGAAAAGTATTTCTTGATGAACCTTTCATTGGTGGCTGGTGTGATATACTCTTCATTCATTTTGAGTAAGGAATAATCTTTATTAGAGTATAACTTGTGTGTGGTGTAAGTTCCCACCCACTTTAGTTCCAAATTAAGAGAATTATTTCTATTAATCCTTAAATTACTCAGATTATCTCCAATTCTATAATGACCCCGTCATGAAATACATTAACATTACATAACATTTACAGAATACTTAAAACATTATACAAACATATGCCCAAAGACTGTATTAGTTTAGTGCCTATAAAAACTTGGAAACATGAACACCAGTACATATTTGAGTTATATTATCTCCCACTAGGTTTATCTTGACTACCACCCTTCTTAGACACATCAAACATAATACACATCTTCAAACCTTGGGAAGGAAACATAAAAATGGTTGAGCTTATATGCTCAATAATGGTAAATAATGGAAACATGTAAACATAAACATGATAATAGGGGTATGTAAACGTGATCATAACATTAAAAGATCATACCATGTATATCAAAGATCATAAACATAAATCATGGCCTAAATACTAATAGTTCACAAGACATAAATTGTAAGGAAATAAATAACATAATCCATGAAAGAATAAAATAAGAATAAAACATGGAATTGTGGAAAAAAATAAGAATATAATATTATTTTCATAGTATCCAAGGAATTACTTCCAAACCCATCTTGATAGTATGGGTCCACTCCCTATACCATCTTGGTAGTCATGGTTCACTACCATGGCCATCTTAGTAGCATGTTTTCACTCCTCATTACATCTTGGTATTCATGGTTCACTCCCATGGCCATATTAGTAGCATGGGTTCACTCCTCATACCATCTTGGTAGTCATGGTTCACTCCCATTGTCATCTTAGTTGCCGGTGTTCACTCCCAAGACCGTCTTCGTCTATCTCATGAGATATAAATATTTACCCAATGCAATGGAGGGAGATATAGGTCTCACCCATATCATACTGAAATAATACATAAATGTGCCACAAAATCATGAACAGACATATCATAACCCATGAAATGAAATGGGTATCATAAACATATAACCATATCATATCCTATAGGAAAAGATACAAGTTTCAAAATCAATTCATCAAAACATAACCCACAAAATAAAAATAAGTATCATAAACATCATACCTTAAAAACATAATTAATTCAAAGAAATAATAATAATGGTAACATTTAATCATTTCCCTATAAAGTCATGAGTAACACTAATGGATGTTATCTTAAATGGGAAGTAATTTTGAAAGATCTTTTAAAAAACTTTCTTGAGGAAAATATCCTTATTCTTTGAAAAATGATTCTTTCAAAACATAAAACCTTTTGAAAATTAATTTCTTTGTAAATAGACTTGAAAACTTATAAATTAGTCTTGAAAACATTTTTAAAACTTTTTTATTTGAAAACTTATAGAGGATCTTGAAAAACATTTGAAAATATTTTTTCCTAGAAAACATATAAAAGAATAATAAAAATGATTTAAAAACTATTTATTTGAAAATAAATTTTAAAAACATTTTCTTACAAAATTAACCTTTTAAACATACTGAAGAAGTTTTAAATAAGTGATGGCAGGTAAATCCGTATAAGTCGTACAAGGTTGAAAGAATATTCCTTTTGTATGGTAAACAATTTAGAAAAGTACCTCGACCGGAAAATGACAAGAAGATTTATTTATTTTTTAAATTTTTGTTTAAAAGTTAAAAAAGGGTAAATTTTTATTTTAAATATCATATAATAATATTAGAATATTCTTGGAAACCTTTTTATAAAACATGGTTTTGAAGGAATACAAATTTCCGACCGAAGAGAGAGGTAAGGTCATATTTTATTAAAAATATTTTTTTAATTTTCTAAAGTAAATAAGAGTGGAAAAAATGGTACTAATACATAAAGATATCATGAATAACTACAGGAGGATAAAATTCATGAGTTTTATTGAAATATGTATCATAATATTTCATTAATGAAAATGTGATCATAAATAATCTGGATAAACGGTGAGATTGTTTCAATAAACTCTTACCACATGGTAACTTTGAATCATACTCCCCATGTAGGAAAATGAAATTACATGGAGATTTAAAATATCATGAGAATAATTAGATTCATTTTATAGAATTTAAAATTCAGTTTATACACCTCATATAAAAATATAGGTGTATAATATGGCATGTGTCTAAAAGAATGAAAATTGAGACAAAAATTAATTTACCGATATTGTAACTTTTGAAACTTAAACCCCGTGATAGAAAGATCATAAAATGGTTATTTAAATATACATATATTTAACTATAATATTCATATAATATGTTAATGGGAATTATATACACCACACAAAAGAAGTGAGTGGTGAATAAGACGTGTATCTCACGAAAATAAAGAGTGAGAAAAAATTTCATTACCTTGTGTCTTGACTCTCATGGTACTCATTCAAAACTTCTGTATAATAAATATAAATTAATTATACATATATCACAGAAACATATTCTTACTTATAATACCATATATGGTTTTATTATGACTTTATATTACCTTCTTTTTAACAATTCTATTTCAAGTTTTCACTTCGGGTAATATCCGCTTTGTTTTTTTGCATGTGTCTTAATTTGTTATATATCTGGTACTTATATTTATATAATGATTTCAAGAATTTAAAACATGATTTAAATGTATTTTTTATTATAATAATCCATAGAATATATAATTATTAAATGGAATACATCATTCATGGATATGGAAAGTCGTATGTACGCATGAACGCTGTTTCTGTTTAATTATCATGTTAAAAGAAAGAAAGTAAAAGACATATATATGTATATATGTCATTATTAAAGTAACTTTATTATATAATATAGATTATATATATTCACTAAATACATCCTTAATATATTCCATGTAGTGTATAAATGAATCACATCGCTTTGAGGGGGCGGTAGTCCGCACTTCCTCAAATGAAATTATCATATTAACACAAAATGGAAAGTATAAAGACGTTTATTGTAAAATAATTAAAAAAAATTAAATATGTAATAAATATTATATATAATATATATAAAAATATTTTCCATCATAAGTTTTACCATGATAGTTGGTAAAGGAAAAATGAAAAATCATCGTTTAGTGAGGATGTAGTCCATCGTACATGTAAACAGTATGTTTGTTACCCATTAGATGGAAGTGTTTGTAAGTGTAGGTAGAGCCCTTAGTATAAAAATAACCTAGTATATTGATTATACTATTTTTTTCTATACAATTATGCAATAAGAATATTTTATGGAGTGGAGAAAGAAAATAAAATATAGAATATTGAGGGAGGGTGTTACCTCTTAATCGGGTAGCTCCTTTTGGTTTGCACTAAAGGGATTCTTTGGAAGTCTTTATGCGCAAGGGATAATTCAAGTAGGAATTGAGGGATATTTGGGAGATATTTGTTCAGAGTTTTGGTCTATAAAAATCAGATTTATATGTGTGAGGAAGTGGGAGGAGAGGATACCTTTTATAATGAAGGAGGGGTGGCACTCTAGTAATATTTTAAAAGAAAGGAACCCCACCCACATTTTTTTGAAATTGGTTCAATAATGGTAAAAATTAGATACAATTGAGGATAGAATAGATATATGGATATTAAATGGCTTTATGAAAAGTTTATAGGTTATTTTTTGCCTTAATGTTATGGTTTAGTCCCTTATTAAGTTAATTTAACCTTAATTGTTGTAATTATTTTTAATTACTTCACTAATATTTTTAGTAAAACACTAATTTAACCTTATTAGATATTATAAATTATTTTTATTACAGATATGGAATTAATGTTTCCAAATTCCAAACATATAAATTATATAAATTAATTTAAATTTAATCCCACAGTCGGGTCGATAATGCGGGTTTTTAAAGTAAAAAGTTCAAAAGTTTGCTCTGTTATTTATAGCCAATTTAAATATGAAATTTATTATAATGACCTAAATTGGATTAATTAATAAAAATATTATCTAATTAAACTTTTAAACCAATTTAAAATTTTATTTATCCTTAAAAATAAATTACATGAAAAATCAGTTTTGAACTAAAATTCAGTATTTTTCACTATTCATTAAAAAATGAATCTTCCCAGAAAAATAACAAACATTTATCCTAACCTAATTTTTATATTTAAATTTAAAATATTAAGTATATTTTTTAATATTAAATTTATAAAAGTTCCAAAAAATTGATTTAAAATTATTTCGCCATTAAAAGGCGGTAAAATTACCTTAATAAAAATATTGGGTTTTATGTGTTAAATTAGATTTATTCTTCTCTTTGCTTATAAAATATAATGGATGAATATCAAAAATATTTAATTTTATATATAACATATATATTACATTATATTGACTTAATAATTAATTTAATTTATTATTATTAAAACAAATTTGTGAACATAATAACATTTTTCTATAAAAATAATCCCTTTATATTCAATTTGGTTCTTATATTCATTTCTAAATAATTTGTAACTAATTAATTCATTTTATATTTTTTGAAAACCATATTTTTACAAATTTTAGTTAATAATATTCATAAAATATAATTTAATGGCTAGGTTATTTCTTTTTATATTAAGTAATCATATTTTAATAATATATTATTGTTCGCTAAAACATGGACATGCGTGTTATGCAGGTCATCGAGAAAAGTCATTGTTGCATGTAACAAAAGCTAACCACGGTATTTTGTGTAGAGGAATCTAACATTTATATTTTATTTAGTGCATGATTAATTTTTCATTGCATATAACACAAGCCAAACTTAGTGTTTTAATATATATATATATATATATATAATAACTATTTTTGGTGTTGCGTGAAATGAAAAATAAAAAATTTATTCAAAAAAAATTCACAAAAACTCATGGTGTTACATTATACCCCCCTTAAAATGAATTTATCCCTCAAAATTCATCTGGGTTAATGAAGTTTTAATACTTGAAAGTTTCATTCATAGAAACCCACATCCTAAAAATGAATACTAAAATTTCCTTTTAAAAAGGAAAGTTGTAAATATAATGTTTACCCAAAGTAACATATTATTGGGTTTCCACATGGGATAACATAGGTATAAAGTGAAAACATGGACATTGAAGAAAAATATTACCATCATATTCTGATGGAGAGTGATAGAGAATAAGGTCAGAATAAAGTTAACAATCACAGAGCCATAAATCTGCGATGAACTAAGGGACCATCTGATTCATTGGAAACAGAGGTACTGGGATAACATTTTTTATTTCAAGATCATTTTTCTTAAGGTTAAATAATTTTCATGAAAATAAATACTTGCATGATTTCAGGAAAACCTCACTCTTTGTTGTTCTTTGATCCGCATCTCCTCTTTTTCAAAAAAGGATGGTGAATTTTTTTCATTCCTGAAGTAATAACATATCATGAGATCCATGATATACCATCCTATATGTAATTAGTTATCATCAACACCATGTTTTTATAAGAGGTTATCCAATATGTATAAATCCTCAAGTGGTGATATAATACTTTATTCTCACAAACTTCATCCAAAGTTTAGCTTAATCTTTTTATAAATGGTTAACCTTATAACCCTTCTAAAATATGAAAATCCAAAACATTATAAACAAGGTCACAAAATCAGCTTAAAATTGATCCCCCGTATGTCACAAAGTAGCTCTTGGTTGTCACATTACAAACATGTGAATACCCCCATCATATATTCTCTTGAATCATGGTAATTTCCTAAATTAAAATAATAATACATACTGAAAATATACATGTTTACTTATTCCAAATTATACTAGATCTATTCCTTAAATCCAAAAAATGCTATAAACTTCATTAATGATAGCATAAACCACCTATCAAAAATTCCTTACATAGTTCCAAGGTAATCAATATTGTTCAATTTACTAATTCATAACCCACATATGTTTATCCAAACAACATTATCTTAACATAAAGAACATATTAAGGGTTACCTTCCCTTAGTAAAAATATCACCTTTTCATTAAACCACTTTACCAGTTCATCGATAATATTCAATATAAACTTGTAAATACTGAGAGAGAAACATAAGTAGAACAATCCTTGTATATTTCATCATTTATATAACATAATTGTTTATTCCAAAGGCATAAAAACGTTGATTATTCCACTTCATTTGTATTCCATTGACAAAGCTACAATACCTCTTTCCTTTCACATTTCATATATAGTCTATTCATCATTAGAAATGTAGCTATTATTCACACCACCTTGTCATCTCCCTTCAGGATATTTCATCTTGGTAAATTGAGTTGAATAATGACTATTTACTCCAAAATTAAAACACTTAACCTTTAATTATGTCTTAGGGAGGCCAGTATTCTAATCCATTTCATTAACCTAACTCTTCATTTTTTCCTTGAATCCACTTGCTTTGTGTCCTTATCTTCAAATTTCGAAACATCTTCTTATTCCTCTAATACATTCACTTATGTGATTCTTTCCACATTCTTGACACAAAGGAAATCGGATCTTCTTTCCTACATGGTCTCCATTACTCGAACTCTCAGCGAAATCCTTCTTCCACTTCCTTGGTGAGTCCGAGAGTCAGTTAAGGTACACATTGTTAAACATGTTCCATGAAAACTGATTAGGTATGATCACAATATCTTTAACTCTAGTGATCAACCCACTTGACTTCTCATCAGCATATCATCCATCACATTCAATATTAATCTAATTCCTTCTGGATCCCATAATTGAGTAAAATAAGAAGCATAGTGTGAGCATTACTTATCATATCAAAAAACCACATAGTCATGAAAATAATTACTTATAGGATGTCTAAATCATGGAACCTTACTTAATCTATGACACCCTAGGTTCATACTAGGTTATTCATATCCAACTTATATTTAAATTATTCATGGTGGTTCATGAATATTTTGTGAATTCCCAAAGAATATCCCCTGGGAGTTTCAAGAAAAGTGTGCATCAAGGCTTGTTGTTGTGTACCAGATTACCCCGAGTTAGGCTCAAAACATCTTGTCATAGTTGTTACTCCTATATACATATGTTCCAGAGCCATATACACTTATAGTATTCATACATGGATGTATTTTATGGAAACCACTTACTCTATCCTTTACCAAAATTATAGGACATTTTTCTAAACGTTAACTCATCCTTATACTTATCCTTAGAGACATCCCTATACATATCCTTATAAATATGCCAAGGGATCTCACTAAAGTTTTCTCATCCTATTTTCCAAAGGTTTACTAAACCTTCACTCTGATACCAACTATAATGACCCATTCTTGACATACATTAACATTACATAACATTTGAATAATACTTAAAACATTATAAAAACATATGCCCAAAGACTATATTAGTTTATTTCATTTTTAAACTTGGAAACATAAAAACAGGTACATCTGTGAGCTATATTATCTCCCACTAGGTTCATCTTGACTAGAAACCTTCTTAGACACATAAAACATAATATATATCTTCAAACCTGGTGATGGAAACATAAAAATGGGTGAGCTCGGATGCTCAGTAAGGGTAAAAGATGGAATATGTAAACATAAACATGAGTATAGTGGTATGACAATGTGATAATAACATTAAAAGATCATACCCTACATATCAGAGATCATAAATATGAATCATGGAATAAATATTGAAATTTTATAAGACATGAATCCTAAGGAAATAAATAACATAATCCATTAAAAAATAACATAGGAATAAAACATGGAATTTTGGAAAACACATAAGCATATAATATGATTTCCATAGTATCCAAGGCCTTTCTTCCAAGACCATCTCAGTAGTATGGGTTCACTCCCCATACCATCTTAGTAGTAATGGTTTACTCCCATGTCCATATTAATAGAATGTGTTTACTCATAAAACCAGCATGGTAGTCATGGTTCACTCCCATAGACATATTAGTAGCATGGGTTCACTCCTCATACCATCTTGGTAGTCATGGTTCATTCTCATGTCCATCTTAGTAGTCAAGGTTCACTCCTAATACTTTCTTAGTCTATCTCATGAGATATAAATCTTTACCCAATTAAATGGAGGGAGAAATAGGTCACACCCATATCATAATGAAATCATAAATATATTTTATATAAAATCATAAACAATCATATCATAACCCGTGAAATTAAATGGGTATCATAAACATGTAACCATATCACAACTTATGGAAAAATATATAAGTTTCAAAATCAATTCATCAAAACATAACCTATGAAATAAAAAAGTTATCATAAAAATCATTCCATAAAAACATAATCCATTCAGATAAATAATATGAATGGTTACATTGAATCATTTCTTGATAAATGCATAAGTAACATCAACGGATGGTATCTTATATGGGAAGTAATTTTGAAATATCTTTCAAAAAAATTTCATGAAAAAAATATACTTCTTATTTTAAAAATTATTCTTTTAAATCATAAAAAAATTTGAAACTATTTTATATTTGAATATACTTTAAAACTTATAAAATAATCTTGAAAACATTTTGAAAACCCTTTTCCTTGAAAACTTGTTGAGGATCTTGAAAAAAAAATTGAAAATAGTCTTTCCTTGAAAAAATATAAAATAATATTGAAAACGATTTGAAACCCATTTATTTGAAAACAACTTTTAAAAACATTTTATTAAAAAATTAACCTTTTAAACATTAAAGGGAATATTTAAATAAATGATGGTAAGTAAATATGTACATGTCGTATGAGGTAAAAAGAATATTCCTTTTATACGGTAAAAATTTTAGAAAAGTGTCTCGATTGGAAAACTAAAAGAAGATTTTAAAAAAACATTTTGTTTAAAAGGTAAAAAAAGGGTAAATATTTATTTTAAATATAAGAGGATAATTTTATAATATTCTTGGAAACCTTTTTATAAAACATGGTTTTGAAGGAACACAAATTTCCGACCAAAGAGAGAGGTAAGGTCATATTTTCTTAAAAACATTTTCTTAATTTTATAAAGTACCAAAGAGTAGAAAAAATGGTAATAATACATGAATAAATAAATACTAACCATAGGATAATAAAATTCATGAGTTTTATTGAAATATGGATCATAATATTTCATTAATGAAAACGTGATCATAAACAATCTCGATAAACTGTTAGATTGTTTCAATAAACTATTACCACATGGTAACTTTGAATCATACTCCCTGTGTAGGAAAATAAGATTACATGGAGATTTAAAATATTATGAGAATAATTAGATTCACGTTATATCATTTCAAATGTATTTTATATACCTCATATAAAAATATTGGTGTATAACATGGCATGTGTCTCAAAGAAGGAAAATTGAGACAAAAAATAATTTACCGATTCTATAACATTTGAAACTAAAACCCATTGATAAAAAGATCATAAAATGGTTATTTAAATACCAATATATTTAATCTTAAGATTCATATAATACATTCATGATTAGTATATACACCACACAAAATAATTGAGTGGTGAATAAGACATGTATCTCATAGAAATAAAGAGTGAGATGAAATTTCCTTACCTTGTGTCTTGACTCTTGTAGTACTCATTAAAACCTCCAGTATAATAAATATAAATTTATTATACATCTATAAAATAACCATATTAATACTTATAATACCATTTATGTATTTATTGTGGCTTTATATTACCCACTTGTTAACAATTCTATGTTAAGGTTTCACTTTAGGTGATATCTTCTTTGTTTTTCGCATGTGTTTTAATTTGTTATATCTTTGGTACACAAATTTTTATAATGATTTACTGAATTTTAACTATGATTTAAATAGAATTTTTATTATAATAATCCATATAATATAGAATTATGAAACGGAATACACCATTCATGGAGACGGTAAGTCGTACATACACATGAACGTTATTTCCATTTAATTTTCTTATTGAAAGAAAGAAAGTAAAATACATATATATGTATATATATATATGTATATATTTAATTATTACATTATATTTATTATATCATATATATTCACTAAATCCATACTTAATACATTCTATGTAGTGTATGAATGAATCACATCGCTTTGAGGGGGCAGTAGTATGCACTTCCTCAAACGAAATTATCATATTAACACAAAATGGAAAGTATAGATATGTGTGTTTTAAAAGAATAAAATAATATTAAATACATAATAAATATTATATATAACATATATAAACATATTTTCCATCATAATTTCCACCATGAGAGGTTATAAAGGAAAAATGAACAATCGTCGTTTAGTGAGGCCGTAGTCCGCCGTACATGTAAACAGAATGTTCAATACCCATTAGATAGAAGTGTTTGTAAGTGTAGGTAGAACCATTATCATAAAAAAAATACTATTATATTTAGGATACTGGTGTTTTTATAAATTAATTTAATAGGAATATTTTAGGGAGTTTGGAAATAAAATAAAATAAAGAAGTTTGAGGGAGGATGTTACCTCTTAATCGGGTAGCTCCTTTTGGTTTGCACCCAAGGGAATCATTGGAAAGATTTCTGCCCAAGGTTGGATTCAAGGAGTAATTTAGGTATTTAGGGAGATATTTTGGCATATTTTTGGTCGATCCAAAGTGGCTTTAGATTTGTGAGGAATTGGGAGGATAAGAGGCCTTTTATAATGAAGGAGGGGTGGCACTCTTGTAGTATTTTAAAAGAAAGAAACCTCACCCCACGTTTTTGTTTATTGAAAGTGGTTCAATAATGATAAAAATTCTATAAAAGAAAGTATATGGTCTAACTATGTCCATAAAATGGATTTATGACAATTTTATAGGTCATTTTGGGCCATTATATTATGGTTTAGTCCTTTATTAAGCTTAATTTTACCTTAATCGTTGTAATTAATTTTAATTTCTTCATTAATCGTTGTAGTAAAAAATAAGTTAAACTTATTATACAATATAAATTATTCTTATTATAAATATGGAATAAATTTTTCCAAATTACAAACATATAAGTGGTATAAATTAGTTTAAATTTAATCCTATAGTCGGGTCGACAATGCGGGTTTTTAAAGTAAAAACGTTCAAAAGTTTGATTTGTTTTTTATAGTCAATTTCAATATCAAATTAATTATAATGACCTAAATTTGATTAATTGATAAAAATATTATCTAATTAAACTTTTAAAAAAATTTAAAAAATTATTTAACCTTATAAATTAATTTGATGAAAAAGTAGATTTGATCTAAAATTCAGCATTTTTCTCTATTCATTAAAAAATGAATCTTCACAGAAAAATACAAAAAAAATATCCTAACCTAATTTTTATATTTCCCTTCCAAAGGAGAATTTTTTTTATTATTAAATTTATAAAATTTTAAAAAATATATATTTAAAATGGGTTCTCTATTAAAAGGCGGTAAAATTACCTTAATAAAAATATTGGGTTTTATGTGTTAAATTGGTTTTATTCTTATCTTATGATTATAAAATATAATGTATGGATATAAAAAATATTTAATTTTATATATAACATATATATTAAATTAAAATTACTTAGTAATTAATTTAATTTATTAGGATTAAAACAACTTTGTGAACATAATAACAGTTTTCTATAAAAATAATCCCTTTATATTCAATTTTGTTCTTATATTCATTTCTAAATAATTTGTAACTAATTAATTCATTTTATATTTTTGGAAAACCATATATTTACATGATTTAGTTAATAATATTCATAAAATATAATTTGACAGCTATTTTATTTCTTTTTATTTTGAATAATCATATTCTAATAATATATTATTGTTCGATAAAACATGGTCATGCGTGTTACGTAGGCCATTGAGGAAAGTCATTATCGTGTGTAATGAAAGCTAGTCTCAGTGTTATGTGTAGTAGAAGATAAGCTTTATATTTTTTATAGTGCATGATTAACTTGTCATTTCATATAATGCAACCCAAACTTAGTGTTTTAATATATATATATATATATATATATATAATAACTATTTTCAGTATTGTGTGAAATGAAAAATATAAAATTAATTCGATAAAAATTTCAAAAAAATTCAGGGTGTTGAAAAGTATCCCTATATAAATGATATTAAAACCTTATTCTTTAATTCTTATGTGACTTGGTTATAATGGATCTCAAGGTTATGAAATTTTCATAACCTTTTATCATTGATATATTCTAACTCATCAAGTCATATTTGAGAATGTTCATATTTATATAACTGAATGTAGATTAAAACATGAAGTGATAGTAGTTGAACCTTGATTGGAAGGATTCCATATTTACCATATATAAGTGAATATGGGGTTTTTTATGTGGTATTGTGGTTCATGGTGTGATGAGAACACCAATCATGAAGGAGTTTATCTAGAAAATACCTCTTGTCTTTGTTAACTATATTCTAAAGGATATTAGATAAGGTTTTATTGGAATACTATATCTATTTTTTCACCACTATATGATAATTTTAAGGATGGTTAGATTGGATATTATACTCCTGATATATCTTATTCAATTCAAAATAATATAAATTGATGTCATTGTCCATTGGTATTGTGTTAGGGACACTAAAATTGGTGATGATATTGGCCTTCATGAAGTTGATGATAGACTTTTTTCTAACTTCCTTGAGGGATATATCCTTGGATTACTTGGAGAAAAAGTTGGTGTCGGTAAGGATGCACTTGAACGGTCTATTTTTATCTAGGGGATATGTCCCCATGATATTTATTCTCCACATGGAAAATGAACAAGAGTATTTGGAGGTGTGTATCATTTTTAAGGGTTGATGGATGAAGTTGGAATATATTTTAAAAGCATGGAATTTATTTTTCAACTTTATACAGTTTTTTCATCATTGATATCTAGAAGTATCTAAGTCTCTTGATTTTATGGAAGATCTTGGATCTTAACAAGTGGTTGTCACAAGTGCCACTAAGAACTTCCAATATTATAGTGAGGGTGACTCCCTCTTCAATACATCTGAAGGGAGATCTATTAAAGCCTTGTTTATAGAGTAATTTTTTGGGAATTTGATATATTATAAAAGATAAAAAGATTATCCATTGTTAGACTGACTCTTTCTTATCTCGATCAAGTGGAATAATTCTATTTTAGTGAGGATTATATCCAATTTTAGTTTCAATTGATGAGGATATAGGATTTCCTTGGTTGGGGGTGGTGTTGATTTCATTGATCTCATTTATATAAATGTTGTTGAATGGTGAGAAAAACCTACAATGTTTGAGGTGAATGAACATCTCATCCTAGTAAAATATATATATGGTCATATTTTCATTTCCTAGTGCATATTATTTTGAATTATATAAATTATAGACATGATACAATGTTGGATCTGAGGGAAATTCATCCATCAACCCTCATACATAATTAAAAAAGGGAATCATATCTTCTTTTTTGATGGAATATTCACAATTTATTTTCTTTATTTCTAACTCTAAATCATACCTGATATTCAATATAGTCACTTATATCTATAGGGATAGTTCCAAGCTTATAATGATGGATTGGTATTTTTCTTTATTATTGGTTCATCCTTCCAATAATATGAAGAAATAAAGAAGAACTGGTTTCATAGGAGAGATGGATACAATCATGAAGAAAACCCGATTATTCTTCGTGTTTTCTATCATTATTCATTTTGTTCTCATATAAGCACCATCAAGGTACATATCCTAGGCTTGGAAAGTGTCATGGATGGAAATTAATTTTTCATCAGGGGGTTTTGTATTCAATTGTGACTTTTCTAGGATAGGGTGTAGTGTGAAAAAAAATCTATTATAGCTTGCCCTTTGATCGCTTTCTAAGATATGAACTTGATATCAAACTATTATTTAATGACCTTCCACTATGATAGATTCTGAGTTAATGTTGGAACCTTTTGGTTTTATGGTGGATTTAATGATAATAATTATTGGAAGTTGTTGAAAATATATGGAAAGGGTGATTGGAATTAGATGTTATACTTGATAAGGAGGTTGTTAAAGAAATTGAAAAGCATCTTCAAGATATCCAATCAAAACAACCTACTATGGTTTGTGAAGTTTATATCTTAAAGGATGGAAGAGGCTTGAAGAAGTCTAGAAAAATCATCGAAGAAGTATTTGTATGATTATGGTTGGGGAAAACCACATGTAAGGATGGGAAAAGCTAGTTGAAAAATCATGACAAACTTAATCTAAAACAAGTACGGTTAATACAAGCCATCCTAATTTTGATGTTATTCATCATAAGGTTGGTGTGAAACTTCATAAGGTTGGTGTGAGTCACCTTAAGGTTAGTGAATGACTTTATATGGCTGGTGTGAAGACTTTATAAGGTTTATTCAATCCCATGTAAGGTTGATGGGAGTAGATTGTAAATTTGAGACATGTTTGGTAAGGCTAAAGTTGGAAATACAACTATAAATCATGTAATATAAAAAATTAGCCATTATTAGTGCTAGAAAAAAGCACTGATAAAGGATTCCTTTATCAGTTCTAAAAAACAGAACTCATAAAGGGTCCCTTTTATCAACACTAAAAAAAGGTGCTAACAAAGGGTACCCTTTATCAGCACTTTTTTTAGCATTGATAAAGGTAACCCTTTATCGGTGCTTTTTTAGCACTGATAAAGGGAACATTTATCAATGCTTTATTCATAGCAATGATAAAGGGTAACCTTTATCAGCACATTTTATAGCACTGATAAAGGTATTGATCATGCACGAGAGTCCCACATTGAAATAGCAGATGTTTGACCACTTATTTATATATGATTCTATCACATCCCAATCTCAGAAGTCGTCTGTGGGGATGGACCCTCGTATACACTCTTCACGCACACTCATATAGACTCGGGCCTACAAGCATGGGTCTGCACTAACCTTATCCCACCATATTCTTCTTGTGGGCTTTATCCCACCCGCATACACACAACCCAGCCCACCTGCCCATGCTAACCATGACCCCTATTTTATATATAAACCAATAAAAAATACAAGTATTAAAAATATTAAAAAAAATTAAATCATTAAACAAATAAAAATTAAAAATGAAAAAATTATAAAAAAAATTAAAAAAGTATTAATTAAATAATTATTAATAAATTTAATATATATATATAATGAATAAATTACAAAATTATTAAAAAAAATATTAATGAAACAATTATTAATAAAAATGAAAAAATTATACATATATTTATATATTAAGTATAAATAGTAATAAATAATATATGTAGGGTCAGCTTTTCAGAGAGGTATGGAACTTTAAGTTAATATTAAAACCCTCTTGTTTTATGCTAATAGTGTACTCTAAAGGATAAGGAGTGGTTTGAGAGAGGCTAGGGATCGTTCAGAGCCTGGAGATCTAGAATTTAAGGAGGTAGATTGAGCTGCATGGTTAGCACATAGTTAGTGTTAACCGTGTGACTCAACCATACAGACATCTAGTGCACAATAAGAGTCCACACGGTTTGTATAAAATTGTGTGAGATAGGCTACACACCCATGTGGAATTGAGGACAATCTTTATAGATTCATTTCACTTGGATTGAACATGGTTATTCAAACCACGAACCTAGCCCATGTGATGGGTGTCCCTAGGCAGTGAAGGGTGCATGGTTGGTGCAAGGCTTGGCCAACCATGCGGACAAACCATGTCACCTAGTTTTTAAGGGGTAAATTACATTTTTTCCCCTTAAATGTTTTAAAATGTCTAACCTTTCTTCCACCCTCATTTCTACCACATAGTATCCCCTCTCCCTCATGTGAAGAACCTCCTTTAATCCAAGCTAGTCTTTCCTATAGCTCCCACATCTGACCTCCCACATCTAACCTCTGTTTCCTTCACCATTGGGTGCATTGGATTCCTCTTGGTAATCTCTATACTCCTATTCCATCTATTCATATTTTATCTTTCCATATCCTATGCTATTTTGGTGCAATATCTTTTTCCCCATTTTTAGGTCATTTGATGATTCTTCCATTATCTCCCATTCTAGCTTGATTCAAGGACTGGCACTATCTGAGGAGAGCAATGCGAACCTATGGTAGGTGGTATAGCTTATTTACCACAATTTTAGTTTCTTTTATATCATGTGTTTTAGTGTCACGTGTCGGACCTTCCGATGTCACCTCTGTAATGTTAAATTAAATAGATTAAACGTTTCTTTCATACATAATTGGACCCTATATACTTGTGAGTCACTATCATTGGGTATTTTATTTTACATGAGCCACCCCTATGGGTGTCCCATACCTTAAAGTCCCAAATTTCCTTTTCCTTGAATTTTGTATCCACCCTTTTAGGTGTGATTTTCCTTATAGTAAAAAATACTCTTGAAATGTATTTTAAATTAAGAAAGATGATAGAACATGATTTAGTCCTTGTGATGTATTCCATGCTTTGAATTACATGAATTTAATGAACTGTAAAACTTGATCTAAGTATCATAATTAGAATGCCTTGTTGAAATGATATGAACTATTGATGACTAAACCCTTACTTCTATACATAGTAGAGGGTGATATAAGGGATTCCATTTATGGAACACCTTGGATGGGATCATTGTTCTCTATAATTAAATTTTATAAATGAATTTTATATACTCTCGGAGTGATTCCAGGTATTCCTTAGATGGGATCATTGTGAATTTTCTCCACCTCTATCTGAGTGATATCGGTTCCCTAGAGGAGACACCATGAATGGTCTCAGTGGAAATATGGTTACACCAAGCCATGAGTGATACTCGGTCCCCTATGTGAGATATGAGGGATAGACTCGGAGGTCTAGTATTGTATTTACACCATGTTGGGGGTGATACAAGGGATTACATTTATGGATCTCCTTGGAAGGACTCCTACAGTTTTGAGTATTTATTTTCTCCTAGAGAGATACTTATGTTCCTAGGTATGGTTCACCTTGGACTGGCCTAGGATGAATATTATTTAAATTCAAGAGATGTATTTTATATAATTATAAGAAAGTTAATTCATTCAATTAAAGGAAACATCCACCAATAGAAATCACATGCTTGGGCACAGTCTATATCTTGATACTTTATTTATAACATCCCATTATACTTTATTTAATATCTTCATAGGTAACCTTGGTTCAGATACATCTATATTGGGATGAATCTTGTAGATTCAGATGATTATCCTAAGAAGAACCTAGTCTAATGTATTTATTTATTTATTCATGGCCTTGAATTTATTATAATTGGTACACTCCTCATTTTATATGTATAGACCGGATTGATCTAGACTTCATTGGTGGTTTCCTACTAAGAATATATCACACCCTTCTTGGGTTACCCTTGGTACCCAAGAAGACTTCATGGTTGTAGGTGTATATAAAGGGAATAATTCATCTTCTGATGATTGATTTTTGGTACTAGGGTGCAATACGAGAGTAGAGGATTGATCCTATGCACATGATGCTTGTAGTATCAGTTTTTTGTATTTTTTTATAGCATGTGATATATGAATTCTCACATGTATCCTTTGTACCTTATTTTATATAGCTACATGACATGATCATCATCATCATTTTTTATCGATTATTTATTCAACTTTTACCTATTTATTTATCTTGGATGATTTCTCATTATTATTTCACTGATGCTTTCTTATTACTACTTATGTAGTTATAATTTATTATATACCAATGTTCTACACTCTAAATCGTGATGGCATAGTCTCCCCATGGATATACCCTAGGCCCTCACTTCTAGTCAGTAGCCTTTGGTGTATGGGGAGGCATGCTTGAGTCCATGTGTTCAACCATCTCGGGGCATCGAACAATGTCTTCTAGGGTGAGATGATACAAAGCGGTATCAGAGATATTTTTCCTTTTGTATTACTATTTGGGTATTATATAAGAGACTAGGATTTATCAAAATTTGGTAATTTTCTTGTACTTGGGAGCAGCTAACCCATGTACATGGGAAACCCAAATTACCCGGGATGGGTTATTACTGATCTAGATTATTCCTGTTACAATTACATTGATTTCACAGTTGGGTGACACACATGTTTTGTGATGTTATTATTATTAATATATTATTATTAAGGATTTTATTTTCCCTATCCTGGTATGGAAATCAGTTATAAACTCATGCATCATAGGAACCTTAGGACTTAAAATTCATACATTATTCCATGCCATATTAATATTTTAGTATGAATTTCTTGTATTTCATGTGATTGTTGTGAGTTCATTTATTGTTGTATATATTGGAATGTGCTAAAATTTCATGTATGGGTAACATAATTGGATTAATTAAAGTTCATACATCAATCTAAATGGTATTTTACAACAAATATTTATGATAACACCTTAATTAAGCAATTATACCATGATTGATCCAAGAACCACTAGTTTTGTTAGATGACATATTAGTTTATTTGATGGATGAATTCCAATTATAATTTATGAAGTGAGTGCTTTTATAAATTGGGAATTGTGGTTCATTAAATCAAATCACTACACATGACATGTTACATCCTAATACTAGACATAAAGGTTAGATTGTAATTACTTGATTTGCTAATTCTAATTTCTAAAGAGTATGGGCCTTTATAAAATTGGGAATAATGAAACTTTTAACTAGATTGAGATATCTATATCTATATAAGTAAGAATGAAATTTGATAAATTAAATTTTTAAAATGAAATGGTTACCACTAAATGGGGTGTTAATTACAAAGTAAAGGGTTTTTTCCTATATACCTTTCAATTGACACTCCATATACTGGAACCTATGATGTGTTGTATGAAACCATGACCCTAACCTAAACTTAGTATTAGGTTGTAGGTTGTGTCTCTTATGGTCTATCATGATCTATTCCTTATCACCTAGACCTGCCTTTAAGATTGGGTGAGAGGTGTGACTTATTATAGGAAGGTCTTGGACCTACCCCTTCTTGTTTCCCTATTTATATCTATTGTAAATATTATTTGAGTCATACACTTGGAAATTATAAACCTAGTACACCTCAAAGTAATTTCATCATACACTATGATGGTGGTGAAGACCATTCTCTAGAGGTAGTGGTTCTTGAGGCACTGATATTACCTCTTATAGTCCCACCTGAGGGACCTCCTATAGATCTTCCAATGGGAACCAATTTTAAGTTCTGAGATAGTTTCTTCTATTTCATGAAATATATACTAGGTACTCCGTGACCTACTCCTACTATGGTAGAGCTGACATGGGAATTATATAAGTAGCATCCTCTCACCTTCATGGGGGATGGAGGACCTCAGGATGTTGAATCTTGGCTACAGGCTATGTTGTCTATCTTCGAGCATTTGGAGACACCTTTAGAGCGGATGGTCAATATCGCTACCTATATGCTATGTGATTCTACTAAACATTGGTGGGATGTGATTACCCAATCCAGAAATCATCAGGGTATGGTCTGGGCAGGCTTCCAAGCATTCTTTTTATGATTAATTCTTCCCCTGGATGTTGTGAGAAGCTCATTCCTGGGAGTTTATACAACTATAGAAAGGTTCCATGTTAGAAGTGGAGTATTAATCTCATTTCAATGAGCTCCAACTTTTTTTCACTGACTCTTACTGGTGATGATATGAGTACTACAAGATTCTTTGAGGATGGTCTTTTGTATTCCATCTCATGATAGGTGAATGTTTTCTGACTGAATACCATTTTAGAGATAGCGAACTAGGCCCTTGTCATAGAGAAGAACCTAAGGGAAGGTGGAAATGTGATCCATGATATTTAAGATTCCAGGAAGGGAGATGGTTTATCTAGTGGGAAGAAGTGTCATTTAGACATTGTACGTAGGGGAAGTGTCAGCCAGATGACGCGCACTGACAGCTATGAGGTGTGTCACCAATGTGGTAGGGAAGGTCATAAAAATACCCAATGTACAAGGAACCTGATCGAGTGCCATGATTATGGTATGATGGGCCAGCTGCAGTGTTTCTTCCAAACTTTTCCTCCTACATCTAGTGAGAATGGATCTATGTTGAAACCACTTTAAATTACAAGATATTTAGCTCCACATCAGGCTGGTAGTTGGTCTACTATCGGCTGATTAAGCTACGGTGGTGGTCATGGATAAGTTAGTTAGACATATGAGGTTCAGTGCCAACAGAGAAGACCTTCCCAAGTTAGTCAGGATACATCTTAGGGTTGCGGTTCGGTTTGTATCTATACAGTGTATCCTATGCCTAAGGAGCAAAGTAGAATACATACTATTGTATAAGGTACTATTCTAGTAGCCTCTACCATAGTTTCTTCCCTATTTAATATAGGTACATCACACTCTTTTATATCTATAGTAATTATGGGAAGTATGGGCCAATAAATGGAGTACTTATACGATGTTATGACTCTCAAAACACCATTAGGGGTCTAATCAGATAGTATAATTTAGTTCAAGGAGTTCCCCCTTAAGATAGGTGGGTATCGTTTATTATAGAATTTATTTTTCCTCAAGATGACAGACTTCGACATCATTATCATTATAAAATGGCTAGTGCCTTATCTATCCCATGTTGATTTCTATCACTAGAAGGTTTACTTTACATCACCTTAGGGTAGAGATTATATACATAAGGGTGAATGGGATATCTAGGAGAGTTAATCTAGACCTGAGTGTATTAGGCTAGGCAAGGGGACATCCCTGATGGCTAGTCTCTTTATGAGAGATCATGGAATACAGCTTATATAATTCCCTCCTAAAGTGGATCATTTTTGGGATGTCTTCCCTAATGATTTCTCAACATTATCTCCCATGAGAGTGGTGGAGATCACCATCAATCTAGTGTTAGGTGCAGCACTAGTGTCTATTCCTCCCTATAGGATGACACCTAATGAACTCTATAAACTCAAGAAGTAGTTAGAATACTTAGAGTAAAAGGGTTTTATAAGACTAATTACCTCATCGTGGGGTTCACCTATACTTTTTTCCAAGAATTCAAATGTTACACTTAGGTTTTGTGTGGATTACTAGAGGTTGAACCTGTTTAGGGTAAAGAACTAGTATCCATTGTTTCATATAGAAGACCTCTTCAACCAAATCCAAGGAATGACAGTTTTATCTAATATTTATTTGAGGTCGGGCCACCATCATGTGCATATGAGCCCATTATACAAACCACATACAACATTTTGGGGTAGTTATGTCTTGTATGAGTACCTAGTTATGTCATTAGGTCTTAAGAACGCACCCATCGTTTTCATGGTTTTGATGAATTGGGTTTTCCACCCATACTTAGATTCATTTGTGGTAGTCTTTATAGACTAAATCTTGTTGTATTATCACACTAGACACAACCATTCCAACCAACTTGAGATCATTCTAAATACAATGAGAGAGTATCGTCTATATTCTGATCTTGGAAAATTTCACTTTTGGATTGATAAGGTTCACTTCTTGGGTTATATTATCTCAGAGACGAACACGTTTGTTTACCTAGAGAATGTGAGTGTCATAGTTTCTTAGTTTTATCCCAATAATGTCTTTGATATAAATATTTTCTTTGGTTAAGTTGGCTATTATAGGCGATTCATTCAGGATTTCTCACACCTAGAAGTTCCTCTTATAGTCTTAACTAAAAGGGGTGTGACATTCGAATGGTCAAAATATTGTGAGACAGCCTTTCATACATTCAAGGGGGGACTGGATTCAGTGCTGATCCTAATTCTTCCAGAGCTAGGAAGAAGTTATATGGTTTACTATGATTCTTTGGGAATTAGTATTGGATGAGTTTTGATTCAATTAGATCAGGTTATAGCATATTGGTCCCGCCAGATGATACCTCATGAGGTGAATTAACCTACACATGACCTCTATATAGTAGTCATGGTTCATGATTTACACTATTGGAATAATTCTCTATTGGTTGAGTGGTTATTTTTTTACATAGATCACAAAAGTATAAAGTACATATCCATACAACGTGACTTGAATATGAGGCAGCATAGGTGGACAAAATACCTGTAGTTATTCAACTTCAAGATTGCTTCTGCACCTATAAATGGTAATTAAGTAGCTGGTTCCCTAAGCCGGAATACTCAGACACAGGCAGTCCAGGAGGCCAGTAGTGAGTGGAAATTGATGGATTTGTTTTCTGAGATGCACCTGGAGGTTCAAGAATACCATGGGCAGTCTGATTTAGCATCTCTAGCACTAACATCCTCTTTTCTGGAGTGGGTGAGGATGGGACAGATATCAGATCCAGAGGTCCTCATCATAAGGGAGAGTGTCTCAGGTGAGAACCCACTTCCTAGTTGGGTTTTTTATGGGAATGATATCCTACACTTCCATGGGAATATATGGGTGCCTAATGATATACAGAAAGAGTCGATTCAAGAATATCACACCTATTTTTGGGAAGTTCACCCTAGGATTACCATGATGTACCAATATATACTTTATCAGTATTAGTGTTTAGGTATGAAGAGGAATATTTCAGGTTTATCATGAGGTGTTCCACATTTCATCTGTTAAGGTGAAGCACTAGCAGCTTGTAGGACTTCATAGCCTCTATCCATTCCTTAGTGGAAATAAAACGACATTACTAGGGATTTAGTGATAGGTTTATTGAGATCCCAATGAGGTAGTGATGTAGTATGGGTTACCATTGATAGGTTGACAAAGGTTTCACATTTCCTACCAATCCAAGAGACCTTCATAGTTGATGATCTTAGAAATCTCTATAACTGGGAGATTGTGTGCCTTCATGGTGTACCTAATTCTTTCGTATCAGGTCAAGATGACCAGTTTACATCATGGTTCTAGTAGGGGCTGCAAAAATCACTAGGTTCATAGGTGATCTTGAGTATAGTGTATCACCCTCAGAATTATGGGAAATCTGAGTGGACAATTCAAGTGTTATATGACATGCTTCGGGCATAATTCCTTGATTTTAGAAGTTCATAGGAAAAGCATATACCTCTGGTAGAGTTTACCGACAATAATATCTTCCAGGAAATGATTTATATGGATCCTTATGAGACCCTTTATAGTAGTACATTCCATTAACCCCTATGTTGCTTAGACGTAGGTGAGACAGCACTGGTAGGTCCTCGTCTCATCCTCCAAATCCTTTTTTTAGTATTTTCTAAAAACAACTTTAAAGATTAGTGGTAACTAAACATTTCCAAAATAAAAAAAGCCACACAAAACCAAATTCAAAATACAGCAATCAAAAACCAACAAACTCCCCCTGATCAAAATTCAAATTCAAACAGGAAAAACCACATCGATTCATGCACCACAAAACCTCCTTGGGATATGATATCTCGAACTAAGTGACACCTTGAGCCATGCACCTTGACAATGAAACATAGTACCTCACCCGCAAGAATCCACCGGCTATCAATCAATGGAAGAAAAACCCACCAACACATAACATCAGCATAAAATAGGCCATTTCTGGCACCACAAAACCACCACACCGCTGATAGCCACCGTCATTGTCACCACATATACCATCAAAAACAAAGCCACACCATTTCCAAAATAGGATCTAGAACATCCATCGCCAACTTTGGAATGGGAAAATGCCTCCACAGGACATGCCTTCTGTAACACCCCATCTCTCTTGCAAACAAATCCCAAAACCTCCTGGGATCCATCGCACCTGGACAACCTGGGAGGAAGAAAGGGACCTGGAAGCCAGAGCATCAAAATAGTGAACGGGACCTCCATAGTATGTTTCAACTAAGCGAGCTCCATCATCCCCTCCATAAAGCATCATCACAATCCATCACCGGTGAAATAAATACCAATACAATAAAAAGTAAAATATAAAAACTGAGAACGTTGTAAGATCTGGCATCGGAGAGGAGGACCGAGAGCATTGAAGATGGAAGAAAGAAGGAGGTGAAAATAGGAAAACCCAGGTCACAAAATAGATTGTCCAATCTGAGAATGAAACTAAATATTGATAAACCTAGAAGAGAACGAAGAGGCAGGTAAAGGGGGAGGAAGCATCAATATAAAGAGAACAAAGAGGTAGGTAATGTAGAGAAGAAGCATCAATGGAAAGCAACGAAGAGGAAGGGATGGATTGTTGCGAGAGGCAGGGGCGAGAAAAGGTAGAAAACCTAAACAGATGATAGAGATTTAAAATGCGGGGAAAGACGGAGCACCGCAGATGACGATGAAGAAGAGAAGGCAAAAAAACTGACTGCCGAGAAGGAATGGAATAGAGATAGAGAGATAGAGGCCCGTGAGAGGCAAGGAAGATGAATTCAGGGAGAGGAAAGAACTAGACGCCGTGAGATCCATCCGAAAAGATGTCCATTAGGTCCTCGTATTGTTCAATATACTTTAGAGGAAGTACGGTTGATTCTGAAACATATGGCTATAGCTTAGTCTAGGAAGAATTCTTATACCAATCATCACCATATACCTATGGATTTTGAGGTGGGACATCGAGTCCTTTTAAATTTTTTTCCTATATTGGGTCATAGACAGATTTGGAGAAAGGGAAATTTATCACCCCATTACGTCAGTCCTTTAAAAATCATGGAGAGAGTCAGGTCAGTATCCTATTGGTTGCATTTTCCTCATAGGTATCATACCATAAAAAATGTATTTCACATATCATAGCTTTACCAATATCATGATAACCCATATCATTTGTTTGACCATAAGGACATTGAGATGGAGGCAGATGCATCCTTTGAGGAGTATCTGATGTGTATCATTGACTGGAGAATGAAGGCTCACCAAAGCAGGCCAGTTCCATTGTTCTAGGTGATTTGGTATCGTAGTCATGTATAGGATGAGGCCTGGGAGTGGGAGGCCAATGTATATGCCCAATGGCTATAACTTTTCTTAGATGATGCTTTATCTCCCTCGAAAGGGTAACTTGGGGATGCATTTTTTTAAAGAAGGGAGGTTGTAACATCCCATATTTTTAGATAGGTACGGACATTTAAGTTATTATTAAAAACCTCTCATTTTATACTAATAATGTCCTATAAAGGATAATAAGTGTTTTGGGAGATTCTAGGGCTCGTTCGGCTCTGAAAAATCTATAATTTAAGAAGTGAAACAGAGTTTCACTATTAGTGCATGGTTAGTGCTAACTGTGTGACTCAACCATGAGAGAACCCAATGCACAACAAGAGTACACATGGTTTTTCTGCAACTGTTTGATCCAAGAATTATGCCCATGTGGAATTTCTAATAATCTTGACAGAGTCATTTTACATGGATTATACACGATTAGTCAAACTATGCACCTAGCCCGTGCAAGGGGTGTCGCTACGCACTGAAGGGCGAACAGTTGGAACATTGTTTGGCCAACTATGTGGATAAAGTGTGTGACCCAATTTTTAAAGGTACATTACATTTTTTTCCCTTAAATGTTTTAAAATCCATAAACTTTCTTCCTCACACATTTATCCTACATATCAGACCCCCTCCCTTGCATGAAGCAGCTCCCTTAAACCAAGCTAGGATTCCACTTAACTCCCATGTCCGACCTTCATATCCTTTTCAATTAAGTGCATTGGATTCCTCTCAGTAAGCTCTATACTCTACTTACTTATATTCAAAGTTTATCTTCCCAACTCCTATGATATTTTGGTGTGATCTCATTTTCCCCATTTTCAGGGAATTTGATGATTCTTCCATTATCTCTTGTTCTAGATCGATTCAAGGGCTAAAACTAGATTAGGAGAGCTATAACAACCTAAGTTATATGGTCTAGATTATTTATATCAAGTTTGTTTACTTTTATATTATGCATCATAGTCCTACGTGTCAGATCTCTCGGCTTTGCCTCTGTAATGTTAAATTAAATAGATTAAAGATTGTTTCCATGCGTAATTGGACCCTTTATACCTGAGAGTCACTGCCATTAGGTGTTTTATTTTACATGATCTACCCCTATGGGTGCACCATACCTTAAATTCCCAACTACCGTTTTCCTTTAATTTTTTATCCACCCTTTTAGGTGTGCTTTTCCTTATAATAAACGATACTCCAAGAATTCATTTTGAATTAAGAAAGATGATAGAGCATGAGTTAGTCCTTATGATATATTTTATACCTTGAATTACATGAATTTAATGAATTGTAAAACTTTTCTAAGTAATATAATTAGAATTCCTTGTTGAACTGACTAAAAACTTCTTTTTTATTTTGAGTGGTAACCAAAATACTAGGAGGGGTTATGATTCAAAATTTAGTTCAAAAGAAAAAAATATGCATAGGAATGAAACTTGAGGGGATCTGGAGACTTGATCACACGCATCATCCGAAGTCACATCATCAGCCGTCATCTTCATTATATCACCACTGTTTTCATCACCATCAACCTAACACCACTCAAGATGATAGTTGGAAAACGATTTTTGAAAAATAGAATTAGGACAAAGCTTTGACCCATCATCTTTGAAGACACCTTCAACCTCGTCATCATCAAAACACCATTTAATTCACAAACATCCAACACCAACATCCCAAAGTTGGAGTCTCATCCTTGAATGAAAACTTAAACCTTATCCATACCCTTTTTTTGGTATCACCACCTTATGAGACAAACACCTTCACACAAATCTGAGACAAACCACGGCTAGCATCGATGGTCGCTCGCCTCGACATCACACCTCCATCAAAAAAATATTCTACCATCACCACATCGACCAAAACTAAATGAAAATCTGCAATATAAACCATTTGAACAAAACCATAACTACTAAAAAAGAATCCAAACACAAACTGGAAAGCATCACTAGAAAGAAAATTCAAATTTATGAATAAAAAGGAACCAAATAGAATAGATAAAGAAGACAATACCAAAGACGAATAAGAGATAATACCATTTTCATCCCCCCTCCAACACCATCCCAAAATTTTCTAAAACCCACATCGAGCCTAACAAAAAATGGAGTCATATGTGATGGGTTATCTAGCAAGGGCAGTGGAGAGGAAGAACATTGTACACCACCACTAACGCTGACCCAAACCATCTGAATAACTAGTACACAAACCCAAAACGGAGATCTAATGTATAGGGTTATTAAGAAAGAGGGGTGGTTATAGGTGTCCAATATCTGCACCAAGGAATATCTCTAACCAAGAAGGGGGAAGGAAAATGAGAGTAAGAGGAGAAATTGATCCTAAGAAAAGAGAGAAGTTCCATAACCTCTGAACGAAGTCGTAAGAAGTGGAAAGTGTCAAATAAAAGAGTAACAGTGGAGGGAAGAAGAAAGATGAGAGGAAGGAGAGGGAAAGACAACATTAGATAATCCATGCACTAGTTTCCCCCCTCTAAACTACCTCCAAAGAGGATCCCTAGAGCCACCTTGTTGAACAGATATGAACTGTTGGTGACAAAACCCTTACTTATATACTTAGTCAAGGGTGGTACAAGGGACTCTATTTATGGATCTCTATGAATAGGATCATAATGATCTATAATTATAGTTTATAAATTAATTTCATATATGTTGGGAGCGATACCAGGTATGCCTTGGATGGGTTCACCATGTGTTTTATATACCTCTATGTGAGTGATACCAATCCCCTGGGGGAGACACCATGGATGATCTCAGTGGATAGATGATTACACCAGGCCACAAGTGATACTAGATCCCCTATGTGAGATACCAGGGATAGTCTCAGAGGTCTGGTATTTACTTTACACTATGCTGGGAGTTATACAAGGGATTCCATTTGTGGATTTCCTTGGATGAACTCCTATGGCGTTGAGTAATTACCCGCTCCTGGTTTGATACTTGGGTTCCTAGGTATGGTTAGCCTTAGATGGTCCTAGTATGAATCTTATTCAAATTCAAGAGATTTCTTTTATATAATCCTGAGAAATATAATTCATTCAATTAAATAACATGTCTATAAATATAAATCACTTGCTTGGGCATGGTCCATATCTTGATACTTTATTTATAACTTCCCATTAAACTTTATATCATACTTCCATAGGTTACCTTAGTTCAGAGACATTCATATTGGGTCAAAGTAGGTAGATTCAAATGGGTACCCCAAGGGGAACCCAGTCTGATGTATTTATTTATTTAATCATGACCTTATAGTTATTATTATTAGCACACTTCTCATTTTTATATGCACGAAGTGGATTGATCTAGACATCGTTGGTGGTAGCCTACTGAGAATATCTCACACCCTACTTGTGATGTCATTGGTACCCAAGAAGACTTCATGATTTTAGGTATAGATAAAGGGAAGTGTCTTACTTCAGATGCTTGATTTTCAATACTAGGATGGAGTACAGGGGGAAGAGGACCGAGCCTATGCGCGTGATGCTAGTAGTAGCAGCTTTTGGTCTTTTTGTATTTTTGTATAGAATGTGGTATATGTCTTATCCCATGTATCCCATGTACCTTATTTTATATAGATATATTACATGATCATCTTCATCATTTTGTATAAATTATTTATTCCACTTCTTCCTGTTTATTTATCATAGATGATTTCTCATTATTATTCTACTGTTTCTTGCTTATTATTGCCTCCACTGTTATCATTTATTATATATCATTGTGCTACACTCTGACTCATGATGTCATAGTCTCCTCATAGATACACTCTAGGCCCTCATTACTAATCGACAACCTTTAGAATATGGGGAGGTGCGCTTGAGGTCATGTAGCCAATTGTCTTGGGGCACCAAACAGTGACTTCTGGGGTGGGATGCTACAATATATATTAAATATAAATATAGAAAATAAATAAAATATAATAATTAAAAACATATTAATGTCTTATTCATTTTTAATGGTTTTTATACATAATTATTCATTAATAGATTTAATATTTTTAATATAGAAATGTATATTTCTATATATAGATATAATATTTCCTAAAATATGATTTATATAATACAAAATATTTATGCTTACATTAAATTAGTCATATATTGAGTGAAAATGGTTTATAATTAAAAATTAATATTAATTATAAATATTGACTAATTGTATCGAGTAATGAACATTTAATTGAATGTCATTTGATTCTTCAATTTAATATATATCAAATATGTGTTACATTGATTTTAAACATACATATACATAATTAATGCATTTTTATATACAGTGCACGTACACATAATATTTCTATAATTTTTTAATTTTTTAATATTCATTTTAGAATTATATTTATTAAATTAATATATTTAATATATATTATGTTTCTAATCAGTAAATTTTATCTTTTTTTATATTTTTATTCAATAATACTATTTATTACTTTTTAATATTTTCTAAAATTTATTCATTTTTAATATTATTTATTCATTAATATTCTTAATTATTTTTTAAATATTTTTGTAATTTATTCATTTTTTATTTTTCATTATTCAACATGTTTTTTATTTTATCAATTTTCAATATTTATTTATACATGTTTATTCATTAACATTTAATGGTTTTAATATGGTTGTAATTTATATAATTAATATGTATTCATTTCCATTTTAACATATATAAATACTCATTTTTAATTTTCTTAAATAATCTAAATAATTAATAATTGTTATTTATTTTTTAAATTTATTCATTCTTATTATTATTTATTTCATTAATAGACGCTTCATATTATATAATTTTATTGTTCAATTTAACATATAACAAACTTATATATATATATATATATATATACAAACACATTAATTTTAGACATGCAAATATTTACGTAATTAATGAAATCTTATACAAAAGAACATACACCTAATATTTATGTAATTTATTCAAATTTTAATATTCATTTTAGAATTTCATTTAGTAACTTAATATATTCAATATATTATGTTTTTAATGAGTACATTTTATTTATTTACTTTTAATATTATTACATTTGGTATTATTTATTCATTTTTAATATTTCTTATTTTTTATTTTTTTGGAATTTAATTATTTTCTAATATTCATTTTTATATATTTATTTACTATAATATGTATTCATCTTAATTTCAATATATATCCAGATTTTATTTTTTTAATAATTTTTATAATTAATAAAACTAGTCCTTTTTTCAATATTTTTAAAGTTTGGTCATTTTTAAATATTTAATTTCACTCATTTTAAACATTCATGCATTTAAGATTATATATTCATTAATAATGTCTAAAATATATTTGTAAATAAATATTTATAAATAAATATATTTATAAATTTATATTTACCATATTTATAAAATTATATATTCATAATTATGAATAAATTAATATAATTTTTTAAAAAAATATTTATAAAATTATAAATAATTAATTTTATATTTAAATAATTATAAATAATTAATTTTATATTTAAATAATTATAAAATTATAATAAATATATTTAAATAATGAATATATTTACTATATTTATATTTATAAATATATTTATAATTATAAAATTATAATAAATATATTTAAATATTTAATATATTTACTATATTTATATTTATATTTATATTATATATATATATATATATATATATATAATTATATAATGATATAATGATATAAATATATATATTCATCTAAATATATTCATAATTATAAATAATAAACTATAAATATATTTATAAATGTATATTTACTATATTTATAAAATTATATATTTATAATTATAAATAAAAAAATATACTTTTTAAAAAAATATTTATATAATTATAAATAAAAAATTATATATTTAAATGATTATAAAATTATAATAGATATGTTTAATTAATGAATATTTTTAATTTGTTTATATTTATATTTATATATATTTATTATATATATATAATTATATAAATATATATAGTGATATAAAAATATTCATAATTATATACAAATATTTATAAATATATTTACAAACATATTTATATACAATTATAATTATAAATATTTATCGGTGCTAAACAAGTTCTGATAAAGAGGTCATTTATCAGCGCTTATTATCATCAACTTAACTTTTTTATTATCAAAACACTTTTGAGGGAAAAGTGAGAAACCATAACATGAAACCAGAGATGACACCATCAAAGGACATAACATATTCATTGAAACATAATTTGAGCCTATTAGAGACCTTCTCCCTAAATAATTTCCAAGATAACGTACATACCTATGTTTCTGGATCTTCCCTTATAAAGTCTTCAAAGCAGTATGACATTTTCTCCCAAGTTTGATTATACTCTTTGCAGTTGATCCTACCTTCATTAAAACATCTTACCAAAATAAGATCTTGTTTATCAATCCATTCAGTCTGCTCGGTATTGGTCTCCATTTGAAGCCCTCTTCCCATCATTCTATTTGCTTTCTCTTCCATGGCCTTGATAACAAGAACCTTCTCCCTCATATCCTCTCTGGAATGCACTAGGAGTTCCCAGGGGTCCTTGTTATTGGCCTTCTCCATCTCTGTCTCTAGAGGCCGATCACCCCTAGCCTTCTTTCCCATGCCTAAACCCTGGCCAAGACCTTCCTCCTTAGACTTTCCCAGCACAACATTAGCATTAGTAATTAGACATTCATTTCTTTTGATTTAATTTTTTTCTTGACCTAGTCTCCATTGGTTTCGGTAAGGAAGAATAATCCTTAAGTTCTTTTCATCCTCCCATTGTTTAAGGGGCAGCTTTCTGCATCCAATTTGGATTTTTTACCTTTCTTATTTCTCAGTCTATACAAACCTTGAGAATGTTTAACACCTATATGATCCTCAGAAAAATAACCAGGGGACTCATCCTCAGAGTCAGCACCATAAGCAGCTTCCCCCTCGGTAGGGACCTATCCCTGTTGGCCACCTTCCTGATCATTGGTCGCCCCTTCAATTTCCAATCCTGCATATTGGTTATAGATTGGGATGCAGACTTGAACCTGACTGGTCTCACCTTCCAATTTCTAACTCATCAAACCTTCTAGAGTACACTTCCTTGGGAGGTTCTGACCCCTAACACTCATGTTCTCCCCCACTGCCTCCAAAGACAGTTTAGGAGTCGCTTCTAAAAGTGCTAAGTTCAGCCTGGTGATCATATCCTCATCTCCAAAATTCACCTCAACCCCCATGGTCATGAATCCATCACCTACCTCTACTGCTTCCTTCTCACACCCTATTTTTAAATCTTGTTTCAGCCGATCAAGGTCTACAATCACCTTGGGGTACAGTGGCATCCAATGTTTGTTCTTCTACATTGCACTATCTCTTACTATGGATTCTTCATTAGCTTCATCTCTAGACTATCCAACTCACCTATCATCCTGGCTCCTGCCTCGAACACCAAGATTGATAGCCAAATCCATTCTCTTCAAGCCTTCACCAGAGGCATCCATCCTTCGTTCCAGCCCCACATTTACTTTATTCTTACTCTCATACCTAAAAAATGTCATATCATGACCCAAATTCTTACATGAAGAACAATAATCCACCCATGACTCAAATATCACTGGTTTTTTGTAGCAGAACTCCTCTACAACAACAATCCACACAAAATCAGTCAGGATTCTAGACACGTTGACTTCAACAAAAATACAAGGAGAAATAGGATGACACACAGCCCGAGTCCTGCTATACGAGCATAGGTAATGCCCCACCAGGTTCCCTAACATGAAAATGATAGAGGTATTTTGAAATGGGAGAGGTTGACATCGTTGGGGAATCCCAGCGTATATGAAAGTCATAGCTCCACTTGAACAGAAAGTACCTTGATCCGTTGAAGCTGTGAAGGGCCAAGGACCAAGCATGAATCAGGTCCTCCTCTGAAGTGAAATGAATCATGATGTTTTGACCATCTAAAAGTCTCATCGTAGCATGATCCTGAAGACCCCAAGATCTAAAAATAAACCTATCAAAAGAGTCCACGGAAGGTCGATGATCCTTGAATCTGGAGACCAATGTCAGTCGAAGAAGATACAAAGCTTCATTGAACTCTAAAATCGAGATAGGAAGCTCCAGACATCCCTCTAATAACTTGGGGACCTTAGAAAAAATCACAATTCATGGAAATGTAAGTAGAATATTAGGATTAGAGAAGGGGGAGAAGGCATGAATCGTAAATCCCTTGTAGGATGACAAGGATCCCTCGCCCATTGGAGGGGGACGGATGGGCACAGCGGCCATTGCTTATTATTTTAGCACTGATAAAACTGATCTTTATGAGCACTTTTTTTGGAAGTGCTGATAAAACTCTCCCCAGTCTTTTAAAAAGAACCCTAACCCAATCAATTTCCATCACGCTATTCAAACTCTCATGGAAGTTCATCTCTAATTTCTCTCCCCATCAATCTTCTCTCGAACGAATAAACTCTCAAATCTAAGGTATGGTATTTTTTTTCTCATCATCTCTCGTTGTTTTCTTGTTCAAGTTCAGTGGTGTGCAATAGTGCAACATTATCTTAGCTTGTTGGTCTTGAGGTTTCATGTTTAGTAGTTTTATCTTTGAAGTCTCCATCATCATTCATCCTCCTCTAACAGTTCCTTATTTGTGGGTCTCTACATTCTTGATTTTACTCTACTACGGATCGCATAGGTCCTGCTCCGATGACATCCAGTTCACAGTGTTGTATTTTGGTTTTTATTTTTCCAATCCACAACACAACGAATGTTTTCCTCCTAGTTTCAGTGTCGTCCCATTCTAGGAGCTCTTTAGCACTACCTCGTACTGATTCTCATTCACTTCTCCACTACCTAGTCTTACTATGATAGACTGTTTAACGACCCAATATTTTTTTTAAAGGAAATTACTTTCTTATAAATATTTCATAATCACATTAACTACTAAGTTCTTTGGGACCCTTAAAACATAATTTTTTCACTTCTGTGATGTGAATTTCAAAAATCTGACATACACAGTCGCGATCAATAAGTTATTTAGAGTCCAATAAGGAAAACTTAATTTTTTGTGAATAGTAACCTACCCTTATGAACAGTAACATACCCTTATGAATAGTGATATACCCTAATGAATAGTAACCTTACCTATGATAATATATAAATAATATTCAAGTTGAAAGTATGATATACCTATATTTTAGAATAAGTTAATGAATGTTTTAAAACTAGTTTTTGATAATAAATTATGATTTTAATTAAATATTAAATTAATAATATTTAGAAAATTATTTTTGAAAAATTGAATTCATTTTTGGATTCTACACATCAAAAAATTGTTAGGGTGAATTTTTGGGATTTTTCTGAAATGCTTGATTTTTTTATGAATAGTAAAATACGGCAATTTACCGTATATATACATTATAAGCTAAATGGACTATTCCTAACATCATGGATGATGTCACCACCCTTAATCCGAATCCACATGATAAAATTACTATTCTTGGTCATGGAATACTTACTATTACTTTTCTTGTGAAGAAATAATAAATTAATGAGTTTTATATTAAGAAATCCCCTCTCTCCTCCACTATAAAAACCCCCTCTCACCCCCTCTTCCAATCACTCCTATCAAGCCTTTTTCCTTCTCCAAATTCTGGCCAAATACCCTCCCAACCTCCTCTCCCACTTCCATCAAGATTTGGTCTCATTAAAAGACCAAAACCTCTCCCTTAAGGAGGTTCTCAAGGAAGTTTGGTTCAAGAGGTAAATTCCTCTTTTCAATTCTTTGTCTTTCCTTTCAAGTTCATTTGTTTTCTTTTTCTATTACCTCTCTTTATCCAAATTTTGTGATTACTCCAGTACCTTATATGTACTGGAATGTTTTCATAATATTGGAATAAGTTATCATCATCTCCCCCTTTTTACCTTCTTTTATACTAATAGCAAGAACACCATCTGAGATGTGTCAATTTTACACATTCAAGGACGATGGAATTTCTATTTCTTTTATCATTCTAAATTCTATTCATGAAACCATTATTGTTAAGGTTGAACCAGATTATTATATATAATATAACCTATTTAAGATTCATTAATTCCTTTGTTCTAATGGTGTTAGGTTATAAAGAAAAATGAGTTCGTTGTAATCAAAACCCACAAATTAACAGAAACAATTATCATTAAAGTTCTATGTGATAATTCATCCTCGTTCCATGTAACCAAGTTATATAAATGAACAATAACACATATTTATGTTCATAAATAATATATAATTTCAATTCAGGATATTTACATCCATTCCACTTCAATACTTAAAAACAAGTGAACTGAATATGAAAATAAGAGAAACGAACACTCAAGAACGACGAAATTCAATACAATAACTTGTCAATAAAGACATAAATGAACTAACCAGAATTATGGTAAACTAAATACATGTCTAATAGGTTCTAAAATAAGTTATTAACAATTATAATTTCATATTCTAGGAGCTTAAGTACAAGATCGGAACATGTTTGGAGTTAAGGTAAAGGTTTCTTCATCTCACTTCCATTTTCATGAGATTTTCCATATTCACTACTAATACTTTTGTATGGTGTATGTATACTGACCATTGATTTCACATATCATGAATATCTTTATCTTCATGGTATTAAATCTATATTTTTCTATATTATTAATTTTTGGTTCATACGAATCGTTTGATTACAAAGTGTAAGGGTTTTTCCACCCGAACATCCATTTTCATTCGGGATACTTTCATTGTCTAATTACCTCAATGAAATTATTATGTATTGTTATGTAATCAACATATATTATGTGTGAGTATCATATATATGTATACAAACCAAAACCCTTCCTTATTTTTTGGATAGTTACACATTTTTAAAGTAACTTTCAAAGTTGTTTCCAAAATACAAGCCCGATCCAAGGGAATTTCTCAAATTCTTTCCTATTTTCAAGGGCACTCTATGATCTGTTTTTGGAAACCTTTATTGTTATAAAATAACTAATTTTATTATAAAAATACTATCTTACCTCACTTCTGGTTTTATACAAATATTTTTCCTAAAGAACTCTTCTTTTTAAAATAAAAGAGTATCTATCTCAAGAATTGCTTAATGATTTTATAAGAGTGTTTTCATCTAATTCAACACTCTTGTTGATTCCATGGTATTATTGGGTTTAATAATTTATGAATTTATCTACCATATTTTATTTAATGGTTTATGAAAAACTCTATTGTGGATGATCTATCCTAAAACCATTCACCATATTATTCCGAATGGTTAGTGTTTATGTTCAATAATTGGGGAAAGTTTGTTACATTTCATATGATAGTTTCAATATGAATGTATATGTTGTTTATGTTTATCCCTGCTCATATAAGAAATGCATTGGACTTATTATGTGATGGGTGTGGCCCACTATAGCCCCTCTATGCATCAGTAGGTCTCATGAGACAAATAGACGTGGAATTGGCCGAGGCCTTTCCCAATGTGATATAGATTTTGGTCGAGGCCTTACTCATTAGACGTCTTGGCCGAGGCCTTGACAAAATATTTCAGAATGTCTGGCATTATGCATTCCATAATTATGAGTTCAGCTATTGATATTTCATGTGGTTATTCGACTAATAGAATACCCATGATTATGTTTTATTATGACATTATTTACTCAGCCCATATTCCTGCTATAATGTGTTCATGTTTATTATTAAGGGCATGTGTTTTCAATTATTCACCATGTCTAATGTTTATATTTTCTTCCAATGTATTTCTTACTCTTACTGAGTGTTTGAGCTCACCCCTTTCTTATGTTTTATTTTCTCAGGAAATGAATAAGTATTTTATGAATGACTTGCAAGCATAATCTAGAAGATGTGACTACTCCAGTGGAATAAATTAGTGTTGTTTTTCCTTTACTTGTGTAAAGTTGAACTTATGTATGTATCTTGTTTCCAATAATACTAAACTACTTGGTCCTTCGAGATTTGTATTCCTTGTATGTATGCCAATGTAATCAAATAAGGTACCGACTCCGGGCAACTGGGGTCGGGTCCTTACAAGTGTGGCCACTACCTCAACATTATAAATTTATAAAATGGTTTACTAATGTGTGAATGGAATGGAAAATTTTATCTTCCTAGATATTTTATGGTTAATGAAAAGGTAAATAACATTAATATTAATACATGAATAATTAATATGGTAAATTTTAATGATTTAAAAGGATATGAATAGAAACAAAAACAATATGTTCAATCATTATATGAATTTATGTAATGTGATAAAGAACAATAAGTTTTAACAAATATGAGTATATTTTTAGAACTTATATATTTAATGTAAATAAACATTAGGCCTTTAATTCAATTTCTATTATGAACGATTGTAAGATGTAATAATCATTACATTTGGTTGTTTTAGAAAACATAAAAAAATTAAAAATTAATATTCATTTCATTAATTATTTTTTGGAGTATCATTTCAAAATTAAAATTTTATTTTTGTAATATTTTTATTTTAAAATCTTTATTTTATATAAGGGGAAAATGTTTTTAAAATTATCATTCAAATTTTCCAAAACCCTCTTGTAGGGGGATATAGTTTTAAAGATATTTTGATTTCCAAATTGAGTTTGAGAAGTTTAAATCATATCATTTTATGTGTAAAGTAGAAAAATATATCATGTTATCATTTCATGTGAATTTTCTTAATTATTGTATTAAAAATATAACACCTTTTATGTGGAATTTGTTTTTATAATATTATATGTTCAAAGGGATTCAATAAAATTTAAGTGATTCTCATTTTTTTTCTTTTAAATGTTTGTAAGTTTTTATTAATGTATATTTATAGTTTTCATGTTTATATCTAAATTTTATGATATCCATTAATAGTGATTTTGAAAACTTTTAATTTTTAGTAACAAGGATACTTCAATTATATATTAAATGATTATTATTATGTAATGAAATTTTTTATAGAAAGAGTTTATGTTGGTTGTTTCTTGAGTTAAATTATAAATTGGTTTTTTAAAGAGAGGAAAAGGAATTATTATTGAATAAAGTCTCATTTGTGTATATTAAACTAATTAATATTTTCATATATACATAAATTTTTATCTAATGGGATATTTTAATGAGTTATAAAGTGTTTGTAAATTAAATTTATGGCTACATTTCTTGTTTGGGAAGTTTTATTCGAAATAAAAAGGTTTTAAGGCTTTTGAAGATGAAAATTTCTTTTTTTTCTTTGGTTTCAAAGATTTTATTAGAAATAAATGATTTTCCTCGTATTTTTATTAGTTTAAATTTTATCTAATTTTTTTATTTAAATTATAGTGATATATTAAAATAAAGGTATGTGATCACTTGGGATCCATTTCTACCCACAAACATATTTCTTGTTTTTAATTCTCCCAAATGGTTTGAATAACACATGTGTGAGAGATCTTATTTATCCTTGATCTACCTTTATGATTATCCACTCAATCTATCCTACCTCAATCCATTGTTGGTTCACCCTACCCCCCCCCCCCCCCGCCTTCATGTTCATTTTCACTCATTTATCATTATTTCTCACTCCAATTGTATGGAGAATCTAGTTTTGCACTATAAAAAACCTACCCACTTATCATATAAGGTGGTGATTGCAAATGATAAGTAGGTAGAGTTTATGTGGTTCAAAAATGTTAATCAGAACCATGTTCAAGGTATCCCTACTACTCCTATGTTCTACCAAATATCTCTTACCTCAATCCATTATTGGTTCACCCTCTCCCTCGTATTAATATTAATTTTCACTAATTCATCATTATTTGTCACTCTAATTGCATGGAGATCCAAGTTGTGCACCAAAAAAACATTTCCCATTTATCTTGTAATGTGGTGAATTAAATTGATAAGTATGAAGTGTTTTTACAGTGCACATATGGTAATCAGATCCAACTTCCAAGTATACCTCCTTCTCCCATGGATTAAAATCAGACATTTTTTTCCAATTGCTTCCAGGTGTCCCTCATACTCCCATGAATTAAAACCACAATGTCTTTTTAAAACATATCATTACCAAGTGTATTTTATTTTTAGTGATCATTAGAGTATCATCTTTCAATAGTTGTTTCTTTTTAGGAAACCAAAATATAATGAAATATGGTAACATTACAGACACAATTTCATTTTGTTAGTATTCATATAATACATGTTCAAGAATAATATGTAAAAAAAGAGAGTAACATGGAATACAACATAACTTCTATCATAAATAAGAGTTTAATCCATTTGTTTCATGAAATTATTAGATCCATGACCATGTGTCAGAATCTAGTGATTACATAACCTTGTATGTTCCGAGGAAATTTATTTTTACAAAAATTTATAAATCCAAGTCACAATTAAATGAAAATAAAGAAAAATAATTTCCAAGGGAATTATGTCATCCAATAATAAATAAATTTTGTTTACTAACATATTTATTTCCACCTTTTTGTCCCACACAACATCAAATTGAGAACCTGGACCAATAACCACATGTTTACCCCATGTTATTTCTTTTCATGTCACCCTTATGTAAAATGATAACCTATCATGAATCATAACCGATAACATTTAAATGTTGGATCCCCATTATTAGAATTATTTATAAATTTCTCCCTTAATTATGAATATATTATTTTTATTTATTTATTTTTTTTACAAAATGAATATTTTATAAATTTAATAAGATGAATATGAATCGAAAATGGATACACGTTAATCGTATGACAAAATAGTATAAATATAGGGTTAAAAAGTTCATCAGGTTTGAAATAGAGCATCCATATGACCATTATAAAATCCTTTTTCCATGTTTACATTTTTTTTTATTTGATAAAAATTATTCTAGGAGAGTTGGAAGAACATTTTATTTTTGATGGAATATATCAGAGCTATAAATGTTGGACTAAACATAGGGAAAACTGATTGGGATGATATTGTGGTTTATGGAATATTTGATATAAATACTAGTGTAAATGATAATTGAGATCATATAGAATAAATGGAAATGGAAATTGAATATGACCTTCATGATTTTATAAAGTTTTTTTCTAAGTTAAATAGTTGTGCTAAGAGACCATTGTATACTAGATGTACTAAATACACAACATTTTAAAATATATTATAGTTATATAATTTAAAATTTGGTAGTGGATGGAGAAACACCAAATTTATAGAACTACTTGGTATCCAAATGATATACTACTAGAATAAAATCAATTTCCGTATCGAAAATATGTCACTAAAAAAATTCTACATTTAATGGGAATGATTTCTAAAAATATATATGCTTGTCCAAATGATTTAATATTATTTTAAAAGGACTATGAATCACTCATAAAATTCCCCAAGTGTGGCGTGGATTGATACAAGAAATATGAATCAAGTCCTTAGAAAATTTTATGGTACATTCCTATCATTCCATGGTTTAGAAGACAATATGGATGTCAAGAAACTTTGACACAATTAACATGGCATACAGATACAAGAATTAAATATGGGAAACTACATCATCCTGCAGACACTCCTCAATGGAAGAAAATTTATTATGATTATCCTAAATATGGAAATTATCCAAGAAACATCTGTATTTTATTATCTATAGAGGGAATAAATCATTTTGGTGTACATGTTAGTACTCACTGCGTAATGACCTGAACTTTTTAAATGATAATTTTTTCCTAAAAATGTGTGTTACAATATACTCAAAAAATATATATCTCTTTAATAATTATGTGTGTATAAATTGAAATGTGACCATTGGGTTTTGACTTTTATATGAATGTTGTTCAATATGACCATTGGAAACAATTCTCTTAATATTAATTTTAACGTTATAATTTGTGTTATAAATTGAAATAATAATGGTTAATTAATGCAGAAAGAAAAAATGATGGCCCCAACTAGTAAAGTCATGTCATAATAATTCCATTTTTCAGAGTTTGATAAGGACATATAATCACTAGGCTTCTCTCTTTACCAAGCCCAATCTGAGCTTCAACATGTTAATCTTGAACTAAATTGCCTATGGGAGAAGTTCAAGTCAGTGGAAATTACCACTTGGACGATGCTATCTGAGTCGCCCCAAGAATCTATCACCATCGCACACCATACCCTTAGGTCATATGTGGGTTTTATAAGGGGTTATGTTTCAATTACCCAATTACTTAAATTGTAATGAAATTTTATAAATAAGATTTTTTTTCCATCAATTCTATTTTAAGAATACTTTTTCTTAATAAAATTGAGTTGGAATTTGATAAATTGATTTTTGGGACAGAAATTGTAATTTTCAGAAAAGATATAAATATTATAATAAACATATATATTATTAATAATTAGTATTTTAATTAAATATTATTTTTAAAACACTAATATTTAAATAGGAATGATAAAATAAATTTTTTTCAAGTGTCTGAAATTTCACTATGCATTTTCTATTCACTGTTATTTTTAATAAATAAGGATTTTTATATTTAAAATTTAAAATTATCGTATTTAGATAATTATTATAATAAATAAATATCATTTTTTAAATCATCATGTTGAAATTAGTTTAGGTTGAATTTAGGATAATTTTCTAAAATATTTTGTTTTTCTATGAATAGTAAAAATAAAGTTTGGGTTTTTTGATAAGTTTAATGACATCATAATTATGTAATATTGATGTAATAATTATTTAACCATAATAAAAGACTCAAATTATTTTATTTTATTAATATAAAGTATTTTAATCAATTCTAATCAATTTCCAAATATATAATTTACTTTTCAAATTTTAAATGGAAACTTTAACTTAAAAAATGATATTTTGTGGAAACTTTACTTTTCCTTGACAAAATAAGTAATATAAAACTATGGTATACTATTTTGGGATAAAATTACATAAAATATAATCCAATTTTCCAAAATCATGGGAAAATACCATGGTAAATCTCATGGTTTTGCAATTACCACAACCTAGGTGTCTAATGCCTTTATTTGAAAATTAATAAACAAATCCCCCACTTTTTCTATAAATACCCACTCATTTTTCCATTTACATTAAATTATAATTCATCCACCATGATTATTTAATATTTTTACCTCCCAAGGAGTCCTCAATCCCCCAAGTTCCTGATCCTCTTGTTTTAGGAACACTCTTCATGGTAAGGGAAATCCCAACTTCTCTTTTCCTTTCAAGTTTTCTTTTTATGTGGTATATATTTCAAATTTTCATACTATTTTCTTATTTAAATTTTATTCTATTCATTTATTATATTAATATTATTTAATTAATGGGGGACCCTTTTCCCCTCTCTTTTTAATGTTTTCGAAAACCATGTTTCATACATGTTATGCTGCCAGTTTTTTTTTCTCAAAATTTCTCTCTTTTTCTCAAGAAATTATCTTATTTTCTTTTATGAATACACAAAACTCTTTCTATTCTAGGGTTATTCACCTAGATATAAAAATGATCTATTTTATTCTGGTATTAACATACATGAGACTTTCCTTCCTTTTTTGTGGGTTAATAATTATATAAAGATCTTGTCTTTAAGCACTTTTTTAAAACGTCATGATTTTATTATGAAACCCATTTATTTTATTCTCTATAGGCTATTTCTGAAATGTTTTATTATTATCTATGTGTATTTAATTAATTAAAACATATGAATGTTTCACCTTTATATCACTCCAATTCATTGGGTAAAGACTTTAATCTCTATAGATGGCATGTTTTATGATACCTTGATGAATAACCTTAGTAATTTTTATGACACCCCAGTGATAAAAATTTGTGATATACTTATGAATGAATCAATTAGATATTTTAACCACATTTCCATGTTATGATTCATGTTCTTTTTACTATTATATATATCTTTTTCTTTTTCTCATGCCTTTATGATATTCTTTAATTTCTTATCAATAATTCTCATGATCACTTGTAAATTGTTTCCCTTGATTTCCCTTACTGGGCCTTATGCTCACCCTTTCCTTGGATATATGTCCCCAAGTTATGAGATGCAGTAATTTTACATAATCTGAACCAAATAATAAGTCATTCAAGTGGATTAAATTAATTTATTAGGTTTTCATTTATTATATACCTTTTTTCCAAGAAACTAAACTTTAAAAGATCCTCTGTTTGTATACTTTAATGTTATGTTATGTAATAAAAAGGTGGAATTCCATACACATCACATGGCTAATCTTGTTGGTAAACTATGACTTATCTCCATGGTTATGAATTAAGTACAAATACATTATGTTTTCTCTACTTATATCAAGACCAAAAAACCAGTAATGATATTGATTTCTATTTAGCTCCATTGATCGAAGATCTGAAATTCATGTGGGATATAGTTGTTACAATGTATGATGATCATATAAGTGAATAATTCACATTGTGTTCCATGTTTTATGGGATGATAAATGACTTTCTTTCTTATGTAAATTTTACAAGCTATATCATTAAATGAATTTTGGGGTTTCCCATTTGTGAAGAATACACACACTCAATTAGATTGAAACATTCCTCAAAGACTGTGTTTCAGGACATCAACAAATTTTACATTAATGATATAAATACCGATCTTGGACAACAACATTCGATGGGAATATAAAACAAGGTAAAACACTATCTCCACTAACAGGTGATCAACTATTCGATAAAGTAAAATATATTAAAACTATTTTCGGTAAACCATTTTTGAAAAACCTTATGAAATTAGGATGGAAAAAGAGATCAATTTTCTTTGAATTGTCGTAATGGAATTATTTGTACATCATAAATTTTCTTGATGCCATGCATGTATAAATAAATGTATTTGATAGTGTTATTATCATGTTACCAAATGTTCCTAGAAAAAAAAGATGGTATCAAGGCTATGATGGACATGATTGACATGGGTATAAGGAAAGAGTTGAAATTAGTGAAGGGTAAAGGGGTATTCTCTTCCTCTAACAGCTTACACTCTATTCAGATAAGAAAAATTGAAATTTCACATTTCTCTTAATGGTTTAAAATTTATATAGGGGTATTCATAAAATATCAGTAATTTCATTTTAATGAATAATTTAAAGTTTCATGGACTAAAATTACACAAATTTCATTTTTTATGCAAGATTTGATGTCAGTCACTTTATGTTGCATTTTTTTCTAGAAAATTATGATATGCATTAACCAAACTCTTCTTATTTTTCAAATATATATGAAATAAAGTTATTGACCTATAAAAGTTCCCAATCATGAAGAATTAGGTTGCATACATATTATATGAATTATATATTTTCTTCCAAACATTATTTTTTGATATAATGGTCCACTATATGGTTCAATTGGTTAGAGAGGTTCAGCTATATGTTTCTGTCCATTAGAAATGGATATACCCCATTGAATGGTATATAAATATTTTTAAAGGTTACAACAAGGATCTAATTTGGAAAGATGGTGGTATTGTAGAATGATATATTATTTAAGAAGTTATTGAATTATTTACCAATTACCTATTATATGTTGATAGTATATGTCTCCCAAGGTCTTGTCACAATGGAAGGATTATGGGTAAAGTTATTTCTGGAATATTTGTTGTTAGAATTACCATCACAGAGAGGGATAAATATAACCTTTACATTTTATAAAATAGTAAATATTTTGATCCATATATTGAAACCCACAAATAAATTATTAGATACATGAATCTATCAAGGGTTGAAGTATGGATATCAAATACACATAATCAATATTTTATAGGATGGTTCTGAGATCATATTTATAAAGAGTTATCTGGAAATCTTAATTCGATTATCGAACAACTTTGATGGATAGATAGGGTACCAAATTCAAATGTTATTTCTTACATTGGTTTTGTAATTAATTTTTATACATTATATACAAAAGAACATGATGACTGTAGTATAGTGAAAAACATTGGAGTTATGCTTGTGGTAGAAATGATGCACATATCTAGTTCTAAGGATAAAAATCCGATTTATGTGAATATGTCATATTTCATCATTATCGAAAAAATGTACGAGTTGGACTATACATCTTTTCAATTACCAATTTTTTATTGCAAATGGGTAAACAATATGAGTGTAGTGAAATATGATGAAATGGGATTCATGAAGGTGAATTTAAATGTGGAAGGGGGAAAGGATGAGTCATTAATAATGTAATCACAATTAGTGCAAGTATTTTATGTCTTAGATCTAGGAAAAAAATGGTTGATTATTATAATGGAAATTAAAACAACTATAGGGTCATAGAAAAATTCAATCAAGGATGAACCTTTTACTGGTAGATCACAACCAGTTCATGTAGGTAACAATGTATGAAATGTATTGTATGTTATAGGGGACCACAAATAGGGCATTTGTATTCTCAATAGAGGATCCAAATACCTTCAACATTTAAAAAAGAGAGTTCAATGAGCAGATTAAAGTGTTTTTTAATATAATATTTTTTTCCTCGTAATATTATGTGTTCACTACTGTATTAATATGATCTATATTAAATGTGTGACTAATCATATTGATAATGTCTTTTCATATAATGATGTTACCAATCTCAGGGAATAATATATGGTTGATGTTGAAACTATGGAATTATTAGGGGATCAATAACATGTTGATGAAAAACCAATAATGACATATCATCATTGTGTTCACTAAAATTATCAACGAAAGAAGAAAGGGTGTAAAATTTGAGGTTGGAAGGAATAAATGCGGCTAATTTGTTGACCCCAATAAGTCAATGTTCATTGGTTATGTTGGGGTAACAACAAGAATTAATGTGCCAATTGATATAGATTCATGGAACCATGTCCAAACTGTAATGAAGGAAACCTTTTGTGAAGATATTAAGGTAATTTTATGATATACTTTATCTATTTTACTGAAAAAAAAATATAATTAAACATTGATTTAATTTTCATTATTCCTTGTAGAGTTCATTCATTTTAAAAAAAATTGTAATAAATATGTCTTAATGGTAGCTAAAAAATACCATAGAGGCTTCCAGACTCTTCTTACCAAGTTTCATCTTAGGGATGTCATGGTGAAATTGAAGCCCCACCCACCAATTACTTATGCACATATCATAAACCAGGAAACATGGAATACTTTCATCAGTTTTCATAATGATAAATCAATTCATGTTCATTGTAGTCATTAATATATTATTTGATATTAATTATTTTATCTAATTGGATTCAAATTTGATAATTTATGAAACAGTAAAGGAGTGCTGAAAATAAACAACGTGCATCAAAACTAATGTACCTATATCGCAAAGAAAGGATGGGGTACACTTAATTATAGAAGAAATTGGTATGTATTTTAAATCAATAATAAAAGTTTTATGTGATATGAAACAACATATCTTCCTTTGTTTATATGTAGATTGGTGAAACAAAATCCTAATCTACTTCCATCCCATGTCATGTTCTATGGAAGGAGGCCCATATAAATAAGGAGGGTAAACTTGTTTATGAAAAAAAAAAGTATTATATAAAATATGTGTAATTATGACATAATAGTAATTTGTTATGATTTATAATAGTATTACATAAAAATATATATTTATGTTTATATATTTTTTATGGTTTAGACATAAGAATCGATAGAAACCATTACCGAAAGAAAAAATAATTTCAGTAGCTTTGAAGCGGCTGGAACAATATGGTTGCTTTAGAGGTGTAGGTTTTAGAGTGCCTCTTAAAATATATTTCAAGAAGATAAAACCAAAAGAAGATACATATCAAATGATGAAAGGATTGTAGGCACAAAAATATACTTTTAAAGATATTTTTGTCTATTCTGGTTTGGCATACCCATATATAAGAAAGGATCAAAGTGAACCAGTAGTGGAAAAAGGATCATAACATGAACAACCAACATGACCCTGCTAGATTTGAGGCTAGTCATTCCCTTCAACTGCATACCTTTCCTAAGGTAATCAATTTTTTTATTTCTATTTATCCTAAATTTGAATCAAAAAACTTCTAATAACTTTATATTACTATAATTCTATAGGATACATTTATATGTGATTTCTATCTATCAACACCCTTACACTGCCTTATTGAGAGGGGTACGATATATAATATCTTGGGAGACAAACTACATAATAAAGAACACTCAAAAGATCACATGAGAATGGGTATTGTAGTAGCTCAAGAGTTGAGCGATGAGTTGTCTATTCCACTTAATGATCTATATATTATAATGGTCAATGATGTTTTTGGAACTTTCATATAATGGTTATAAAATCTTATAAAGACACATGAGGGATGACCTTAAAAAAAATTAAAATGAAAAACCTATAACGGTTGATGAAAAATGTCCTGAAGTGGGGTATGCTATTATAGAAGGATAAAACCATGGGGAAACATAAGTTTGGATCAAGGAAATATAGTGAATAGACCAAGAAAACAAAAGGACCTTTTAGGAGTACCTTCTCCCCACTAGTTCCACTATAGCATATATTAGCATTACAACTTCATGAAGGAACCACATTCAAATAAGGAGATATGTCCTACATTTCATATGAAGAAGAAATATTTGTAACTATCATTATAGAATTGGTTGGACTCAAGAGTATAAATAAGATTCTCAATTTTGAATGGGTGGGAGTCTCATTTGTGAATACATACATAAGGTACATTTTCATAATATTTCTACCTAAATAAATGCTCTAATATGTTCATTAAAGTTAATAACTATTAATATTTTATATAGGAGTTTATATTAAAACTACACAAAGGGAAAAAATTGTGAAATGTGATTTGGATTCATTAATCCCAGTATCATTTCTATGAATAAAATTTCTTTGGAGTTCAAAGAAATTGATAAAAAACAAGATGTACTAAACGAGGCATTTGAGAAAAAAAATATGAGATAGAATATTTTTTATGCAAATAATGTTGTGGTAAAACTCTTTGATTTAATCATATAAAATATAATTTTATTATTTTCATTAATTATTTGTTTTTGTTTTTTATAAATAACTGGATGCTGATTGAAATCAATTTGGATGGAACAAATATTTATTTTTTGGATCCAATGCATGTATTTTCATCAAATTGACCACACATGAAGTGTATTGTGAATTTATAATTCACTAAAATGTGAATTTTATTGAAAAACTTTTAATTATATGTTTCAGTTTGTGTTTTAACAAGATTTTTTGTATAATGAGGTGATCTGTAAATATAGGATAAATCATGGTATGAGGTCGATGACTGAAAATAAGAATCATATGGATTACTTCAAATGAAAATAGAGTAAGGTATATATGTATACATATTTAACTATCAAAACATATTTCAAAAATAATTAGTTATTTTGGTCACTGATTTTACAGTGTATGAAGCTAGATAACTGCAATGATTTTGGATATAATGTCTAAAAGTTTATGAAAGATATCATATACCAACAAAATATTATCATCCTAGAACAGGTAATTTCTAAATGTAATTAAAATTTCATTAAAAATATTTATTAATCATTTTTTTGTCTATATTTTCTCAGTACTACCAAGATTGACAACAATTTACCTACTCAAAAGAAGAAGTAAATTTATTTAGAGATGAGTGGGAAGTGTACATAGTGCTGGAATATTTCTCACCATAAAATTTAAGTGATTAACTACTATAATTGTGATCTAGTATGGGTTATGACCTTAGAGATACACTTGGGATGTGAATCATTAGTATCAGACTTCTTATATATTATTTTTGATTTTTTTTTCTCAAGGAGAAGTATAATGGAGGAAATTTATTTTTTTAGAAATTAATGGGAAGGATAAATGGTCTCAGTATGTATACATACATCATTAATAGGTGAATTTATACTAATTATTTAGTTAAATTTCTCATCATTTTATATACTTTTTTAGTTAATTTCATTATCATTTTTATCTAATACTTATTTTGTTAAATTTACACATTAGTTCAAAACACAATTCACATGATCAAAACTAATAAAAAAATCATATTGCTTTTGATAATTTATTATAATGATCCATAAGTCATTCTTGATGTGTAGGAATTAGCCACACATCATCTCACAAATGATGTCATTGGTATAAATCGAAGTGATTGTTTTTATTAAAAAAATGTAATTTTAGTCTAAAATGTATGTCACATCACTAAAACTAAGAAAAAGAACACATATTATTTTAAAAGTGTAAGAAAATGATCCATAATTCATTTTTTACTCGTATAAATTGACTACACACCAATATGAAACACAATTTGGTTGATATGACTCAAAGTGCATGTTTTCAATATAAAATTGTCATTTTAGCATAAAATGTATCACATATCCAATATCAATGAAACAAGCTCATATTGTTTTCAAAAATTAGTAAAATGTTCCATAATTCATTTTTGATGTATAAAAATTGACCACACATCAATTTGACACATGATATAGTCGATATGACTTGAAGTGTGTGTTTTCAATACAAAAGTGTCATTTTAGTTTAAAACACACATCAAATAGCCAAAACCAAGAAAATGGGCCCAATTTTTTTTCAAGCTTTAGTAAAATGCTCCATAATTCATTTTTGATATGTAATAATCAATCGCACATCAATAAGACACACAATGTTACTGATATGACTCAAAGTGTGTGTTTTCAATAGAAAGGTTCTATTTAAGTTTAAAATGTGTGTCACACATCCAAAAACTGAGAAAATAAGATTATATTATTTTAAAAAGTTAGTAAAATGATCCATGATTTTTTTCACATGTATTAATTGACTTCACACGAATATAACACATGATGTGTTTGATATTACTCGAAGTACCTATTTTCAATATAAAAATGTCATTTTAGTTTAAAATGTATCACATGGACGAAACTAAGAAAACAAGATCTGATTATTTTAAAATGTTAGAAAAATAGTCCCTAATTCATTTGTGGCCTATAGAAATTAACCACACATCAATTTGATAGCTGATATGGTCTGTATGACTCAAAGTGCAAGTTTTCAATACAAACGTGTCATTTTAGTTTAAAACACATATAAAATATCCAAAACCAAGAAAAAACATGGATTATTTTAAAAATTTAGAAAAATAGTAAATAATTAATTTTTGATTTGTATGAATCAAACACACAAAAATTTGACACATGATGTGACTGATATGACTCAAAGTGTTTGTTTTCAATATAAAGGTCTTATTTTAGTTTAAAACACATATCACATCACCAAAACTGAGAAAAATGCTCATATTGTTTTTAAAATTTAGGGAAATGGTCCATAATTCATTTTTCACATATAGGAATTGACTTCAAATTAATCTGACACATGATGTGATCGATATAACTCCCAGTTTTTATTTTCAATACAAAAGTGTCATTTTAGTTTAAAATACACATCAAATATCCCAAACCAAGAAAATGTGATCATATTATTTTCAAACTTTATGAAAATGATCCATAATTCATTTTTAACATGTAATAATTTACCAAACATCATTCTAACACATGATGTGACCGATAAGACACAAAGTGCATGTTTTTAATAAAAATGTTCTGTTTTAGTTTAAAATGATTTTCACATCACCAAAAAATGAGAAAATGAGTAGGGATTATTTTCAAACTTTAGGAAAATGATCCATGATTCATTTTTCCTATGTAGAAATTGACATCATTCCAATCTGATACATGACATGGTCGATATGACTTGAATTACGTGTATTCAATATAAAACTATCATTTTAGTATAAAACACATCACATATCCAAAATATATAAAAAATCTCAAATTATTTTCAAACTTTAGTAAAAAACTCCATAATTTATTTTTTACCTATAGGAATTGAACCTACAACAATCTAACACCTTATGTGGTTAGTATGACTCGAAGTACATGTTTTCAATACAAATATTTCATTTTACTTTACAACATGCATCAAAAATCCAAAACTAATAAAATGAGCTCAGATTGTTTTCAAACTTTAGGGAAATGGCCCATAATTAATTTTTGACATGTATGAATTGACTTCACATCAACCTAATTCACAATGTGACTGATATGTCTCAAAAAGTATGTTTTCAATAGAACGGTGCTATTTTAGTTTAAAACACCTATTACATCACCAAAACAAATAAAATGAGCTCAAATTGTTTTCAAAATTTTATAAAACTATCCATAATTCATTTTTCATGTGTAGGAATTAACCACAGATTAATTTGACACACAATGTGGTTGATATGACTCGATATATGTGTTTTCAATACAAAAGTTCCATTTTAGTTTAAAACGTACATCAAATATCCAAAATTGAGAAAACAAAATCAGATTATTTTCAAAATTTAATAAAATGGTCCATAATTTATTTTTTATGTGTAAGAATCGACCACACATCAATCAGACACATGATTTCACCGATATGACTCAAAGTGTGTGTTTTCAATAGAAAGGTGCCATTTTAGTTTCAAATGCATGTCACATCACCAAAACCAAACTTTATGACAATGATCCATATTTCATTTTTCACCTACATAAATTTACCACACATCAATCCATCACATTATGTGGTCGATATGACTTAAATTTTGTGTCATCAATATAAAATTGTCATTTTAGTTTAAAACACATCACATAGCCAAAAAAAGAAAACGATCTCAGATTATTTTCAAACTTTAGGGAAACAATCCATAATTCATTTGTAACCTGTAGGAGTCTAACCCATATCCATTTGACATCTGATATAGTTGGTATGACTTGAAGTGTGTTTTTTCAATTCAAACATTTCATTTTAGTTTAAAACATGTCTTAAATAGACAAAACCAACAAAATTAGCTCATATTATTTTTAAACTTTAGGAAAATGGTCCATAATTCATTTATTACATGTACAAATCAATATTACATTAATATGAAACATGATGTGACTGATATGACTCAAAGTATGTGTTTTGAATATAAAGGTTTCATTTTAGTTTAAAACTTATATCACATCACCAAAACCTAGAAAACGATCTTAAATTGTTTCCAAAATTTAGGACAATAATCTATAATTCATTTTTCACATGTAATAATTAACCTCACATAAATCTAACACATGATGTGGTCAATATGACTCAAAGTACATGTTTTCAATAAAAAAGTTTCATTTTAGTTTAAATCACACATTAAATATACAAAATAAAGAAAATGTGCTCAAGTTGTTTTCAAAATTTTTAAAAATGGTCAATAATTCATTTATGATGTGTAAGAATCAACCACACATCAATCTGACACCTGATGTGGTGGGTATGACTCAAAGTGTGTGTTTTCAATATAAAGGTGTCATTTTATTTTAAAACATATGTCACTATCCAAAACCAAGAAAATGAGGTCATATTTTTTTCAAACTCTAGGAAACTTTTCTATAATTCATTTGTGATGTATAGAAATTGAATTCATGTCAATATGACACATGATGTGGTTAGTATGACTCAAAGTGCATGTTTTCAATATATATGTTCCATTTTACTTTAAAACGAGCATCACATCACCAAAACCCAGTGAATAATCTCAGATTGTATTTTCATAATTTTATCTACTATCACTGAATAAATTTCCTTATCATTTTTATCTGATACTTATTTATTTAATTTTCATAGAGATAATTCTTGAAGACAAACCATAAATGGTGTGACAGTTGAAGTCTTGTTTTCAAAAAGAAAGTCCTCATTAATTGGATCACATCCATAGTGAGTTTCTTATCACTATAGATGAGATACGATTCAATAAGAACTACTTTTGAGAGATATAGAAAAAGAAAAAGAAATGGTGTATCATGTAATAATGAACCGCAACTCAATATGATACACAATTTGCATGGTATGACTCAAAGCATATGTTTTTAGTATAAATTTGACATTTTCTTATATAGGTTCATTCCTTTTCTCAATATATGGTGGTTTTTTCAGAAACTAATAGAATGAATAGGTGTTGGGGGCCAAAGAAAAATAAACATTGATGATTTTTAATGTCAGTGATAATTTTCACTTACTCATGTAATTATAAAAACTGATGTTTTAAATGTTTATAATATAGTTTTTTTCCTTGTATTTGTGTTGTAAGTTTTATTTAAATTAAATTATAAATTTATATTTTTACTATTTTTTCTACTGTAGTTTGTTGTAATTACAACAGCACATTTTAGCAGTATTCTCCTTTATTAGCACTCTGAAAAGTGATGATAAATTAATCCTTTATCAGTGCTTTTATTTTTGCTGATACAGGATCTCTTTACCAGCACTAATAAAGGGGGTCCTTTATCATCACTACTAAAAGAGCTGATAAAGGATTCCTTTATTGTTGATTAAATAATCACTCATAAAGGTTTGCTTTATCATCTCTTTTCTAGCACTCATAAAGGCCTAGGGATTTTAATCACGCTATAGTTTTCAGTGATTTTTTTCACTGACAAAGACTATTGTAGTGTTGTTAAAGGCCTCGTTTTTAGTATTGAAATCATAATGTTATGAATAATACTTCATGAGATTAATATTTTATTGCAACCTGAAGTGTTTCATTTCCATATCAACATCTATGAACCCATTTGAAGAATGAAATTTGAATATACATTCAATCTAGAATATGTTTTCTAATATTAAAAAATGAATAATATGAATATATGAATTAGAAAATTAAGTTATATTTTCATACATGTTGTTATAAATTTATAAGCAAAAATATCTAAGATATTCCTGAAGGTTTTCTATCCAAAAATCAGATAATGCATAGCCAGTTCTTAAATTATTCAAACATAATATTTTTTTTGTTTTCATGATTCGTGATGAAATTTTGAATGTGCAGATTTTGTGGGAGCCATGAATAAAATATTGGCATGGAGGTATTTCAAGTCATGTGATATATAGAAATAATATTTTAGTCAAACTTTATTTTTAATAGTTATCAAATTTTTGGAAAAAAATTGACCATGCATATCTTATCATCGAAAACAGATAAGAATACATGGAGGTTTTAGTATCGTGATATGGGTGTACATTAAATATACTATTTACCAAATTTTGAGGATCCAATCACCTCTAATATATTAAGCAATTTGGTTAAAATTTTATATTAAAGAGAATATTATTTTTGACTTAGGAGCTTCCATGTTTCAAAATATTAAATTATTTTATTAAATAAAAAATGGAAAATATTTCATTAAGAAATATCTTTATAGGTTGGACTGAGAATGATGTAGACTCAAAATGGAGGTTTTTATATATTTTATAAAAGTGATATTTCATGTGTCTATTTATACTATAATAATAGTTTAAGGATAATGAAGAAAGGTGTCATGAGAAATATTATTCCTTGAATATCTACATGTTAAAGAGAAGAGGGAACTTTAATCATCTTAAAGACCCATTTTTCAAATTGGAGGAAGTTTTTTCAATACAGAAATGTGGAAGAAATTCTAATCACATCACTAAAAAGTGAGAGGTGTTCTAGACTCATTCTATAAGGAAGAACTTGTGTCTTCATGGTGAATTGGCCAAATATAGATCAGTAATGAGAATCAATATTTTATTTATCCAAAACAAAATATCCCCAAATGTATACATTTCTTATTGATTAAGGAGAGTCCTATGAACTTATAAAATAAGTGTGTTTTTCCTAGAGTAGTGAAAAAAACAGTAAAGGGAATTATTCCTTTAGTAAAAATTGATCAAGCCCTAAACATTTTACAGGAAATGATCCTTGGCATGGAGTGACCAAGACCACTTGTATCTCTCAATCATGTAAGGAATAGTGGATTTTGGTTCATTGGTACACTACTAATTACATGATCCTTGGATGTATCCAAGTGAAAGTGAACCAAGTAAAAATACTTGTGTCCCTTGAAATTTTTGTTTTAATATATTAACTTATCATATTTTAGTGAGGTTGAGAGAAAATAACTTGATAAATAGGTTAAACACAGTTCCTACCTAAGTGGTTACAAGATCCATTAAGAGAAAAAAGTAAAAAGAGAAATAAAAGTTAAACTTTCTTTCACCCTAATTCATCCCCCCATCCCCCACCCCCACCCTCCCATTAGGTTACCTTGGGGGCCAAACAATGGGTATCAAAGCCTAATTTTGTGTAGTGTGTTCAACCTCAAAAGCTTATTTTGGAATTTCTTTCACAAATAGAGTTAGTTTATTTGCCATTATTTTTCAATGGTACAAAATTCCATAGGTGTAAAAAGGATTTCATAATATACATAAGGATATGTATGGAAGTGCCTCATGAAGTTGTGTGGGAAGGAATTATTATATTGATTCGATAAGGAATTATCTTTAATATGGATCAAATAAATGTAGAGATTGATGATAATGTTAAGAAGGTGTTAAATAATGATTTAAAAGAATAAATTTTCAAGATAGTTTCTCATGGTCAATTTTATAAAGATATTTGGGTGGTGATATAATATTTATATGGTAAAAAATGTTACAAATATGATCATAATGAGAATATAAATGAGAAATTCCTTATTTTTAAAGGAAAGAAGAAGAAAAGTAAAAATGAATCATCCCCATAAGACAATCACCTCAACTGAGGTAACTAATTCTATATCTATTTTTATATATAACTATAACCTTTGTGTAAAAGATCTTTTCAAGTATGGAGATTTAGGTGTTTCCTCAAAAAATAAAATAAACTCTAGTGAAAGCATAATAACATTATCAAGAGAAAAATATAGATATTAATCATGCAGCCACCAATAAGTGATTTAATCCCTTCAAGAAAATGGGTATCAATGGGGAATAATTCATGAGGTACATTATGCTTATATTGAATATCTATGTATATATAACAAGGGGTTTTTGAAAGTATAGGTGTCCCTGAAATTTTATATATAGAAGACAAGATCAAAAATGAAGTAATAAAGTGATCTACTTGAAGAAATTTCTAAATAATTCAAAAATAATATGGGAACATAAAAGGATTTTAAGTTAAGCATAATTATTTTTAAAAATAATCTTGAGGAGGGGAATAAATCAGGCATGGATTTATCCACAAGTATTAAATAAATGGTTGTTAATATAAAGAATAAATATGACATAATTAAGGAATATAAAAAATTTCAGTTCCTTAAATTGAAAATAAAAGATATAAGTTCCCTGAATAGAATCCTCAGTAAGTATAAAAAAGAGAGTTATAGATTTTAAATATAGGTACAACTATAATATTCATGTAAAATTAGAAATAAAATATCCACAAAGTATGGACTTCCTAAATTTTTATTATTGTGGAATATTTGGGAATATTGTGAGCATCTATTTTTGAAGACCAAAGGCCCAATAATGAAATAAAACATGCTACCTCGACAACTAAATATAAATAAGACCATATGAGGTATGATTTATATGGGATATTCTTTAAATGTTATAAACTTGGTCATATGTCAAGGAATTATAGCCTAATGGAAGAAAGAAAGGTCATAAGGAGTTTATTCACTCATGTAATATATAAGAAAGGGGCTTATCTTATAAAGAACCCTATTGTACTGGAAAATATGTTCATTTAATTGGAGGATAATTGTGGGACTCAACATCTAGTGTATAAAGTATCTAATATTTTGTACTTACAAAATTTTTCTTCGAAAGAATGATGACAGATCTAGATTTAAAATCAATAAGCTTCTCTAACTAATATAAAGGTGGAAGAATTTTTGAAGAATGATCCACCAGGGAAGGAGAACTTGGATGTGGCTCTTATGTCTATCAAGGAAGAAGCGTACCCATGTGATTTCATAAATACCACTAAAATGAAATAAATGAATATTGGAAAAAGGATCCTCTAATTTAAAAGTGATCATTATGGATAAAGCAATGGTAATTCATGAAAAGAGGAAATATGCACAAGTTGTATTATTATCACAATGAATATTAATCCTAATATAAAATTGGTGAAGCCTAAGCTAAGGAAGGAAAAAACTCGTCTCAAAGGAGAAATATGTGTAAGTGGAACCACATATAGAATATACACTTTCAAGGAGTTGAGGAAGGTCACCCTTGAGGATGATAAACATGAAAAATAAATAGATTAGGTGTTGTTATTCCTTTCACTAAATCTAAAAAATGGAAAAATAAAGTGGGAATATGAGGGTTTGGTTCATCAAGACCAACCATCTTCCTAAAACTAAGGAAATTTTAGGTACCCCTCTCCCTTTTTTCTCTAATTCTTACTAACTATTTGTAAGTAGTGTAGAATTAAGGGTGATATACAATACATGGGGTGCTTGTGCTTATAAATAATAAGAAAACAATCTAAAATTTAGATATATTAAAGATAAAAATATTACATGAAACAAGTGATGTTAGGAGTATTCAAATCACCATTGGTATTAGGCCCGATCAAGGGTTGCAAGATGAATTATATCATAATAATTGATGTCGATAATATAGTTTGGTTCTCAAAACTTTATCTGAGAAATGAATATAGTGAATGAAGTTTCTCACTACTAATGAAAAAGAAAATGATATGGATGAAATTTGGTACATTTGGATAGATTAATATAATTAATGGTAACATATTGAATCTAAGTTATAACAAGTGATATCATGATATGTAATTAATACAATTATACCAATAAATAATATAATAGATGGTATGTAGTGGTGGGGATGATATTTTTATTTGTATAATTATTTTATAACATTTTTTTGTTAGTTATTCATGGTTATAGGAAAATTAAATCTACTAAATATGATGTATTAGTGGAATTATCCAAAACTGAAGAATATTCCAATAGATATGGTGATGCAATTCAAGGAGATTTGGTTTTAAATTTTCAAGGTTATTTAGCCTCATAGAATATTAAAGAAAGATATAAATTATGGAGAAACATATAATATCAATTTGTGTCATTAGTTCATTATTATCATGTTGTTTCAATTATTTCAACAAGTTTTAGGTTACTCGCACTTAGTGTTTTATTAATTATCAACTAATGATTTGGTGTAAAAGTATGGTGGGATCACATGTTGGATTTTTTAGAGAGAATGAAAGTTTTTTATCTACTAGTGATTTTAATGGAAAACTATTGTGTTACATGGCTAGATTTGAAGAATTTGACTTGAACTCTTGTTTCCAACACCAATCCCAAGATCAGTTGGCTTAGAGTATTTTTTTACATCCTAAGTGCTAAATGGTAATTTCAAACACTGTGGTTATTTGATTTAATGTAGATAAATTGAAGAAAATGTTTCATAAATAGCAAGGAGAAGTTTTTAGGAATTGGACAGTACAACCAAAAAAATTTATCAATAGGTAAAAAAAGATAAAGGTTAATCATCAAGTGGATAGATCTAGAATGAATTACTGAGATTATTAAAAAGGGAAGAGTTTTCAAGAAGATGAAGTGTTCCCTTTGAAATTCAAAATTAAGGGGAAGTAAGGTTAATGATTTTCACCCCATGGAGTAAAAAATAAAGGGGAATAAAGTTTTAAAGTTATAAGGAAATACATGATTAGAGTTTTCCTCATTGTATTTCATTAACAAAAGGTGGAAAGGAAAATTAATATTGTTAAATTTTTATCAAAATAAAAATAAAGATATTGTTAAAACCATATAGGTTTAAGTTATATTTATTGAAAATAATTTTTTAAAATTGTTGAAAATATTTGGAAAGGGTGAATTGACATTGGATTTCATGCTTGATAAGGCAGCTATTAAAGAAAGTACAAAACATCTTCAAGAAAACATATCAAAATATCCTATTTTGTTGTGTGAGGTTAATATATTAAAGGTTGGAAAAGGATTGAGGAATTATATCCAAATCATGAGAGAATTATATATATTTTTAAGGTTGAGACAGGCCATATATAAGTTTGGGACAATCTAGTTGTAAAGTTGGGATAGACTTAGTCTAAAATGTGTAAGGTTGATATAATTCATCATAATGTTGATGAAAGTCATCATAAGGTTATGGTGTAACTTCATAAGGTTGTTTTGAGTCACCTTAAGGTTGTTGAGTGACTTAATAATATTGGTTTAAAGACTTCATATGTAACACCCCAAGATTTTATAAAAAATATTCTTTTTAATTTCATTAATGTCTTGTGTTTTACGCTACACCAAAAGGAGCTTGCACAACACGCATCCCTGACTTGGCTTGCATTACACGTAATCGCGACCTTCCACGATAGCATGTGTTGTACGCAATACTGAGTTTCGCTAAACAACGATATGTTATACGAACTACCTGTTATGAATAGTATCAACTACATTTTGAATTTTATAACATTATTATTCATCTTACACATTTTCTAGAACATGGTATGAGAACAAAATCAATTTTTTGAGTAAAATAAGTAATTTTCAAAAAAATGTAGTTTTGCCGCCTTTTGATGGCACACCCACTTTAAATATTGTTTTTGACATGTATATAAGTTCAATTTGACAAAATAAAATTCTTCTTTGGAATCAGGATATAAAAATTTACTTTGGATAAATTTTTCATATTATTCTGATAACTTTCATATTTTAATGAATAGTAAAAACATGCTATATTTTAATTAAAAACAACTTTTTTCATCACAATAATTTATATGGTTAGATTATATTTTTAATTGGGTTTAAAGTGTAATTAGAATATATTTTTACCATTCAATCCAATTTTGGTCATTGGAATTAATTTCACTTTGAAATTGGATATAAACAAGTATCAATCTTTTGATAGTTATTGTTTCTTAAAAAAACACGCTATTTGTTTTGATAACGGGAATTAATTTTAAAATTAATTAATGCCACTTCTATGTTTTTAATTTGGAAAAATAGACATAAATTTTGAATTTGGAATATCAAATAATTCTTAGGCTGAATATTTGGTATTTTTCTGAAAAACTGCAATTTTCGATGAATAGTGAAACCACTTAGTGGTAGTTAAAAAAACTGACTTTTTCATTTAAATGAAATTTTACCACTTCTGTGAATTGAATTTCGAAAATCCGAGAGACATGGTAAATATCAAGGACTAAAATGTGGTTTAATGAGATGAAAATAATTTTTGGAGAATAGTAACATTTTACTTTTTTTACCACGGTTAAAAGTAAATAGGGTAATTAAGGGTAAAAATGATATTATTATTTCCCTAACACATGTCTTAATTCTATTTTATAAGTTTAATTCGACCAAAAACAATCTTAGGAATAAAATATGACCATTTAGGCCCACTTGGATTAGATTAGGACATTTATTATTAATTTATTTAAAGAAGGGTTAAAATAGATAAAATCAACATTTAATAACTAAATCATTTTTAATATAGGGTTATACATAAGATAAATTCAACTATAAATATTTATTATAAAGATAAAAAAAATTTCCTACCTAATGGTATTTTATTTATAATTTTTAGACATTAAATAATTTAAGTTATTTAGGACACAATGGTGATGCAGTAATTACCTAAATAATGAAATATTAAAATAATTGATATTATAAATACCCAAATAAATGTAATTTGAGAATTTTTATGAATTAAAATAATTTTATAGGTTAATATGACATGTTATTATTGATTAAAGTAACTTTTTTCTAACTAATCATGCTGTTATGATTTTCACAAAAATCACGTACCAAATAGTGTCAAAATTGACATAAAATAGTTTTTAAAACAAATATTATATTATTAATTGTTATTTTATTCCTAAAAATATAAGGTTCAGCCAAATGACTTATATAAGGATATATATATTAATAATGAACCACTTGGGGTTATTTTGGCTTGTTATAGTAAGTTTATTAACCTTATAGTTCACGAAAACAAGAAGACACGGTAAAAGTAAAATTATTTAACTTAAAGTTAAATCTAAATGATAAGGTTAAAATAGAAACCTAAACTTGTCTAAATTATATTGGATGAGAGGATTCTTACCCATCCCCACCTTATCTTAGAAATAAATCAATTTTGAGCTATTAAAAACCGAATATGACTTTATAATAAAATAATATTTTTTAGTTATTCCAAAGGTGCCCCTCTCCTCCGTTATAAAAGGGAACCTCCTCCCTCTCTTCCTCACACCACTTTGAGCCTTCAAGCTCTGCAAAACCCTGCCAAATTCTCTTCTCCACTTCCCTAAAAACATCCTATAGGTCCTGGTCTTCTTAAAAGACCAATTTTAGTTCCCTAAGAGGAGGTTAAGAAGAGGCGCTTCAAAGAAGAGGTAATGTCCGTTACCGATTCTTTCAACTTTATTTTTTTCTTCCACTTATTCTTCTTTAGTTGTTTCATTATGAAGTAATAACATCAGTATCACTCATATACTGATATTTTATTATAAGTATGAAAAAAACCTATTTCACCATCTATCCATCCAATGGAAAACGAAATCACCACGCATGCGTACGTATGGAATACCGTCTCCACTCCGTGGTGTAATCTATTTTCCACCACCACCTTACTTGGATGGGTATAATGGTGTAAAGAATAACTATATATGATTATTGTAAAGTTATATTGATTATGTAATATTATACATACACTTAAATACAATTCCATGATCATGGGAATGATATCATCGCCCGTGCGTACGTACGGACTACCGTCTCCACGAACGCGATGAGATTCATTTTCCATGATTAACCATTAAAGAATGATTATAAAGTATATATAATGAATAATAATGAAATATATGACATAATTAAGCTACTGGATTTATTTATACATACATATATATATATATATATTTCATCTACTTACTTCCATTCAAGTCAAAAAAGAAAGGAAAACAGCGTTCATGCGTACGTACGGCCTACCATCTCCATGAACGGTGTGTTTCATTTAATTTATCTATCTATTGTATATATATATATATATACTGAATATATATGATATATAAATCATGTTTTATATTTTGGAAGTAAGTAAATCATGATATAAGTAATAATAATATCAAGAACAACAAGTCTAAACACATACGATAAAAGAAACAATTTTACCCAAAACACTACTTTAACATGGAATTGACAAATGAACGGGTAATATAAATAACTAGGTAAACCATATATGATATAAAACAATGAATCTGATTCTGTAATAAGTCAATGACATTATTTAAATCATTATACAGGAGGTTTGGATACATACGAAGCATATCGGACATAAGGTAAGGGATAATGATGCAATCTCGATTGTTTTCTATCCGAGATTGCTTATACGTAAGTACTTACTGGGGTTATATTTATCATCCATGTATAAGTTTTATAAAAATGTTTTCATGTATGTTTAAAGTAATTTTTACCCATTTTTGACTTTTACTACATGGTATGTATGGAATCTTTCTTTTACAAGGTACTTTTTGACTTTTCCGGCAAAAGTATGAGAAGAATGTTTTTTTTAACTTATACAGCATGAAAGGATTTTTATAGTTTTATAAAGCCTTATTTTCATGAAGCTTCCTCCAAAATATTTCATGACTATTTTCAACAAAATACTTTTATTTTAAAATTGCATGACATTTTGTGAAAAGAAAATGATTTTGAAGAAGAAAGGATATTTTCTTCAAGAATTCATTTCAAGTGTTTTATAAAAACCATTTTTCATCTAAGATGACATTATTTCATATGTGTATGTTTCAAGTATAATTTCTCTATGATTTACATTTTTTCACTTTTATTATTATGAAATTATATCCATTACTTTTATATGGATTATGTGAAGATGTTTATGAAACCCATTTTATTTGTTGGGTTATTATGAATGATGTATGTTTATTTTGTGGAACAAGTAAGAATGATTTAATTATGAGATGGGTGGGACCTATATCTCCCTCAAATTAATTGGGTAAATACTTATATCTCATGAGATAGACATGGCTATAATGGTAAGTTAATCTGGTTCAGTGTTACAGGACTGAAATGAGGAGTGAACTCGATTCAGAAAGGGACTTTGTCCACTAAGATGGTCATGGCAGTAATGCCTTGGCTAATATAGAAATCATATCATGTGCTTAATGGTTTTACACAATTACATGTTTAATTACCATGCTATTTTATCATGATTAATGTTTCTTTATGATATATTCCTTACGTACTTCCATCATTTATGTCATTGCTCTAGATTATGATGTTTAAATATTATGTTCATGTTTTGAAGTTCAAATGTATATGATTTGTTTTATTTTATCCATGATTACCCTTACTGAGCATTTTATCTCACCCTTTATATGTTTTCTTTTCCCCAGGATTTAAATAAAGGTTTTAGGTAAGAAAACAAAATGGGGAAGATCTTATGGGAGATGTTGAAGATCTTTCACCGTGATTGGAAGATTATATCCTGAGTTTCCAAAGACACTAAACTATTACAATCCTTGTGTGTCTGTTTTTGTTATGTATTAAGTATTCCTCTAAAGTAATGTAATTTCCATGTACGTCAAGCTTCAGGTCTCTATAGTCGGTATCAGAGGAAAGGTTTAGTCACCCTTTGAAAACTAGGATGCGAAAACTTTAGTGAGATCACTAGAGATATTTCTAAGGTATGACTAGGGATGTCCCTAAGGTTAAGTATAAGTATAGGTTATAGTCCTAGAATTATGGTAACGATATTAGAATAAACCTAAGATGTTAGATATTGAAGTTACTCCCCTTTATTATGATTTTTGCCTCTCACACTATTCTTTTTGGGTTTTAGAAAATGGCTGGAAACAAGATGATTCACAATAATTGAGGATATGATGGAAAATGGAATGATATTCTTCATGAGCAACCAAATGAAATGGGAATTGGAAGTCCAAACATCATTATTATGCCGAATCATAAATATCATAATATGATCAATAAACTCAAATTTGGTAAGTTTCCTGACTCAGCTAATAAGAGAAAGATGGAGTTTCATGATGATCATAGAGGAAAGAAAGTTCAATTTCCCCTATGTAAATCATGTGGGAAGAGGCATCAAGGAGAATGTTTCAAATGAACTATAAGATGCTTTGGGTGTGGAAAAGAAGGACACAAAGCCAGTAAGTGCAAAGGAAAAGGTTTCGTTAACACTATGGATGAGGATAATGGTATTTCTACGACATCAACAATGGTTAAATGTTTTAAATGTAGAATTTACGGGCATTATGAAAACCAATGCCCTAAGGTAAAGTCTCATGAAGAGAATCAGTATGGTCATATGGGTAGTATTTATATTGATTATGATGAAGAGACGACAAATGATATGTGAGTTGAAAGAATTGTTGAAGCTCGGTCAATGGTTTAAGAAGGTAGTGGAATGATTACATGTTTATCAAGTGTAATGTTGTATAAGTAATCTCATGGTACTATGGAATAAAGAGACATCTAATGATTGTTACACTGTTGTATTTCCTTAAGTTTTGAAAGTATATGATGAATGGTACCAGTGACCATGAAAGGTTATTCAGATATTTTTAGAAAGTAGATGATATGCGCATAATGAAGGGATAAGGAGAAAATTAAATGTTTGATAGTATTCATGAGCTCATGACTGATATAAGGAGAAAGTTATATCATGTTTTGAGTATATAGAATTTTTGGATTTTGGTATGTGGAAAGAGTTAACTTTTGACAGCATTCATGTTTTCAGTAAGGTTTAATGGGTATTCATTTTTCAAGAGAATACATGATTAAGGTATTCACATGATTAGAATGTGACCAACAAGATATATGAGCGATAAATGATGGTATTCACATGCTTGGTTGATGAAATTTCAAGTAATATTTTTCTTTATACTATGATCTTGGACCGAAGTATTTTAGATAAGCCTAAAGATTGGAATGGATTATGTTGGACATAAGTTAGTATTGTTTAAGGATGGAACTTTTTTCGATATTATTGATGGGATGTTATAGTAATGTAGTTTTAGAAAAAGGAAAACCTGCAGGACGGGTGACAGCCCATCGCGTCGGACAAGGCTGTGGGAATCAAACCCACAACTGAAGTGCGACAGGACTTTATCGCCTACCACTGGCCTACAGGAAGTCCCTATTTAGTAGAAACTAGTTTTATTATATTAAGCAGTATGATATATGAAGTATAAGTCCATTTTAGGAACCATATATGATTAATATCACTATAGATCGACTTATGTATATTTAATAACTTTTGCTAACCTTTTTTTTGAGACAGATGGAATGACTCATCATTCTATCACATGATCTGCTAACACTTCACGAATAACAAATTCAACATCAATTCTTTAAGAGATGAAGTGGAAATTGTTCAAGGCACGAACAATAGTGAGATTCTACCGAAATAAAGTAAGTATTTATTCTAATTCAAATTCTTCAACTTTAGGGAAATGATCTTGAAAACCAAAAATGTTGTCCTAGTGCCCTTATATCTGATGAATCAGATGGTACCCTAGATCATCACAAATTTATGGCTTTTTGATTGTTGTATTTTTCATAGCCATGTTCTCTACCACTCTCCATCAGAACTTGATGGTTAGATTTTTCTTCCATATCAATATTTTCACCTATGTTCTCCTACGTGGAAACCCAGTGATGAGTTAATTTGGGTAACTGTTACATTTCATACTTTAGTTTTTAAAACCAAGTTTTGGTATTCCTTTTTATGATGTGGGTTTCTATTAAAGAAACTTTCGAGTAGTAAACCATTTATAATCTCGAAGAATTTCGAGGGCGAAATTCATTTTAAGGGGGGTAGAATGTAACACCCTAAGATTTTATGAAAAATATTCTTTTTAATTTCATTAATGTCTTGTGTTGTATGCTACCCCAAAAGTAGCTTGCACAACATGCATCCCTGACTTGTCTTGCATTACACGCAATCGCGACCTTCCACGATAGCATGTGTTGTACGCAATACTGAGTTTCGCTAAACAACGATATGTTATATGAACTACCCGTTATGAATAGTATCAACTACATTTTTAATTTTATAACATTATTATTCATCTTACACATTTTCTAGAACATGGTATGAGAAGAAAATCAATTTTTCGAGTAAAATAAGTAATTTTCAAAAAATGTAGTTTTGCCGCCTTTTGATGGCGCACCCACTTTAAATCTTGTTTTTGACATGTCTATAAGTTCAATTTGACAAAATAAAATTCTTCTTTGGAATCAGGATATAAAAATTTACTTTGGATAAATTTTTCATATTATTCTGATAACTTTCATATTTTACTTAATAGTAAAAACACGCTATATTTTAATTAAAAACAACTTTTTTCATCGCAATAATTTATATGGTTAGATTATCTTTTTAATTGGGTTTAAAGTGTAATTAGAATATATTTTTACCATTCAATCCAATGTTGTTCATTGGAATTAATTTCACCTTGAAATTGGATATAAACAAGTATCAATCTTTTGATAGTTATTGTTTCTTAAAAAAACACGCTATTTATTTTGATAACGGGAATTAATTTTAAAATTAATTAATGCCACTTCTATATTTTTAATTTTGAAAAATAGACATAAATTTTTAATTCAGAATATAAAATAATTCTTAGGCTGAATTTTTGGTATTTTTCTGAAAAACTGCAATTTTCGATGAATAGTGAAACCACTTAGTGGTAGTTAAAAAAACTGACTTTTTCATTTAAATGAAATTTTACCACTTCTGTGAATTGAATTTCAAAAATACGAGAGACACGGTTAACATCAAGGACTAAAATTTGGTTCAATGAGATGAAAATAATTTTTGGTGAATAGTAACTTTTTACTTTTTTTTACCACTGTTAAAAGTAAATAGGGTAATTAAGGGTAAAAATGATATTATTATTTCCCTAACATATGTCCTAATTCTATTGTATAAGTGTAATTCGACCCAAAACAACCTTAGGAATAAAATATGACCATTTAGGCCCACTTGGATTAGATTAGGACATTTATTATTAATTTATTTAAAGAAGGGTTAAAATAGTTAAAATCAATGTTTAATAACTAAATCATTTTTAATATAGGGTTATACATAAGATAAATTCAACTATAAATATCCATTATAAAGATAAAAATATTTCCTACCTAATGGTATTTTATTTATAATTTTTAGACATTAAATAATTTAAGTTATTTATGACACAATGGTGATGCAGTAATTACCTAAATAATGAAATATTAAAATAATTGATATTATAAATACCCAAATAAATGTAATTTGAGACATTTTATGAATTACACTAATTTTATAGGTTAATATGACATATTATTATTGATTTAAGTAACTTTTTTCAAACTAATCATGCTGTTATGATTTTCACAAAAATCAAGTACCAAATAGTGTCAAAATTGACATAAAATAGTTTTTAAAACAAATATTATATTATTAATTGTTATTTTATTCCTAAAAAAATAATATTTTGAAACATGACTTAGATAAGGATATATATATTAATAATGAACCACTTGGGGTTCGTTTGTCTTGTTATAGTAAGTTTATTAACCTTATAGTGTAATAAAACAAGAAGACACGGTAAAAGTAAAATCATTTAACTTAAAGTTAAATCTAAATGATAAGGTTAAAATAGAGACCTAAACTTGTATAAATTCTATTGGATGAGATTATTTCGACCCATACCCACCTTAGCTTAGAAATAAATCAATTTGGAGCTATTAAAAACCGAATATGACTTTATAATAAAATAATATGTTTTAGTTATTCCAAAGGTGCCCCTCTCCTCCCTTATAAAAGGGCACCTCCTCCCTCTCTTCCTCACACCACTTTGAGCCTTAAAGCTCGTCCAACCCCTGAAAAATTCTCTTCTCCACTTCCCTAGAAACATCCTAGAGGTCCTGGTATTCTTAAAAGACCAATTTTAGTGCCCTAAGAGGAGGTTAAGAAGAGGCGCTTCAAAGAAGAGGTAATGTCTGTTACCGATTCTTTCAACTTTATTTCTTCTTCCACTTCTTCTTCTTTAGTTGTTTCATTATGAAGTAATAAAATCAGTATCACTAATATACTTATATGTTATTATAAGTATGAAACAAACCTATTTCACCATCTATCCATCCTACGGAAAACTAAATCACCACGCGTGCGTACGTACGGAATACCGTGTCCACGTCGTGGTGTAATCTATTTTCCACCACCACCTTACTTGGATGGGTATAATGGTGTAAAGAATAACTATATATGATTATTGTAAAGTGATATTTATTCTTTAATATTATACATACACTTAAATACAATTCCATGATCATGGGAATGATATCATCACTCGTGCGTACGTACGGACTACCGTCTCCACGAACGCGATGAGATTCATTTTCCATGATTAACCATTCAAGAATGATTATAAAGTATATATAATGAATAATAATGAAATATATGGAATAATTAAGCTAATGGATTTATTTATACATACATACATATATATATATATATATATATGTCATCTACTTACTTCCATTCAAGTCAAAAAAGAAAGGAAAACAGTGTTCATGCATACGTACGGCCTACCGTCTCCATGAACGGTGTGTTTAATTTCATTTATCTATCTATTATATATATATATATACTGAATATATATGATATATAAATCATGTTTTACATTCTGTAAGTAAGTAAATCATGATATAAGTAATAATAATATCAAGAACAACAAGTCCAAACACGTAAGATAAAAGAAACAATTTTACCCAAAACACTACTTTAACATGGAATTGAAAAATGAACAGGTAATATAAATATCTAAGTGAACCATATATGATATAAAACAATGAATATGATTCTTTAATAAGTCAATGACATTATTTAAATCATTATACAGGAGGTTCGGATACATATGAAGCATATCGGACATAAGGTAAGGGATAATGTTGCAATCTCAATTGTTTTCTATCCGAGATTGCTTATACGTAAGTATTTACTGGGGTTATATTTATCATCCATGTATAAGTTTTATAAAAAAAATTCATGTATGTTTAAAGTCCTTTTTGCCCATTTTTTACTTTTACTACATGGTATGTATGGAATCTTTCTTTTACGAGGTACTTTTTGACTTTTCCAACAAAAGTACAAGAAGAATGTTTTTTTTAACTTATACGGCATGAAAGGATTTTTACGGTTTTATAAATCCTTATTTTAATGAAGCTTCCTCCAAAATATTTCATTACTATTTTCAACAAAATATTTTTCTTTTAAAATTTCATGACATTTTTTGAAAAGAAAATGATTTTGAAGAAGAAAGGATATTTTCCTCAAGAATTCATTTCAAGTGTTTTATAAAAACCATTTTTCATCTAAGATGAAATTATTTAATATGTGTATGTTTAAAGTATAATGTCTCTATGATTTACATGGTTTCACTTTTATTATTATGAAATTATATCCATTACTTTTATACGGATTATGTGAAGATGTTTATGAAACCCATTTTATTTGTTGGGTTATTATGAATGATGTATGTTTATTTTGTGGCACAAGTAAAAATGATTTCATTATGAGATGGGTGGGACCTATATCTCCCTACAATTCATTGGGTAAAGATTTATATCTCATGAGATAGACATGGCTAGAACGGTAAGTTAATCCGGTTCAGTTTTATTGGACTGAAACGAGGAGTGAACTCGGTTCAGAAAGGGACTTTGTCCACTAAGATGGTCATGGCAGTAATGCCTTGGCTACTATGGAAATCATATCATGTGCTTAATGGTTTTCCACAATTACATGTTTAATTCCCATGCTATTTTATCATGATTAATGTTTCTTTATGATCTATACCTTACATACTGCCATGATTTATGTCATTGCTCAAGATTTTAATGTTTAAATATTATGTTCATGTTTTGAAGTTCAAATGTATATGATTTGTTTTATTTTATCCATGATTACCCTTACTGAGAATTTGAGATCACCCTTTATATGTTTTCTTTTCCCCAGGATTTAAAGAAAGGTTTGAGGTAAGAAAACAAAAAGGGGAAGATCTTATGGGAGATGTTGAAGATCTTTCACCACGATTAGACGATTATATCCCGAGTTTCCAAAGACACTAAACTATTACGATCCTTGTGTGTATGTTTTTGTTATGTATTAAGTATTCCAATAAAGTAATGTAATGTCCATGTACGTCAAGCTTCAGGTCTCTACATCATAAGGTTTATAAAATTCCTTTTAAGGTTTATGTGAGCTTCCTATAAGGTTGATGTAAATGGATCATATGGTTGAAGTTGGAAATTTTACGGTTAAGTAGTAGACTTTGTAACATTTACATTTTACTAAAATGTGAATTGTGTCATCTCCATATTAGAATATGTGCACGTATCTGAATCATGCCATGAAGAATATAAATTCAATCTAGAAGATATGTTCTGATATTAAAATATGAATATTCTGAAGATATGAATGAGAAAATCAAACTGTATTTTTAGGTATGTTACTCTAAATTTATAATCTAGATTATCTATGATATTCCTGAAGTTTTTTATCCCAAAAATTTAGATGATGAAATCATAAATAATTCAAACAATATGATTTAGTATGCTATAATAATTCAAGATAAAATTTTGAAGGTGTACATTTTTTGGGAGCAGCAAATCATATACAATCATAGAGGTATTTCAAGTCCCCTGATGTAAAAAGATATTATTTAATTAAAACATCATTTTTAAGAGATTTAATATTTGAGGAAGAGTTTTGAACATTTACAAAATATCATAGAAAATTGAGGAGGCAATGTGGAGGTTTTAGTATCATGAGATGGTTGAATTTTAAATACATGATTTGGAAACATTTTGGGGATCCAAACACCTTGTTTATTTTTGGTGATTTGGTTGGAATTTTAAATTGTAAAAATATTTATGTTAATTGAGGAGGTTCCATGTTTCAAAATATGGAAATATTTTATAATTTGAAAACTATAAAGTATTTCATAGAGAAATATCTTTATATTTTGGACTAAAAATGATGAATATTTAAAATTAAAGAGGTTCCCATATATTTTATAGAAATTCAGCTCGTATGTTTTTTATCTTCTATAAAAGAGGAAAAAAAGAATGATTAAAGGTAAGATGAGAAATATTATTCCTTAAATATATGTAGGTCAAAGATAAGAGGGGACTTGCACTATCTTGAAGGCTTATTTTCCAAACTGAAGGAAGTTATTGTAGTGAATAAAATAAAAAGAAATTTGACTCATATCACTAGAAAGTGGGATGTGTTATAGAATCATCTTGTAAGTAAGAAGAAATTATTCTTTTGAAGAATTATCTAAAGAAGGAGAAGCGGTGAGAATAAATAGAAAATAAACCTAGAACAAAATATGCATAAATATACACATTTTTTATGATGAAGGAGATACCTACAAATCTATAAACTATGGGTGTTATTCCCTAGATCAATTTTTAAAGTAGGAGAAAGGGTAGTGAACCTTGGGTAAGAAGTGATTGAGCCCTAAACAGTGTACAAGTAGTGAGATTTGGTATAGAGTGACCATGAATATTTTATCCACATAAAGTGTAAATAATATTAGATTTTTGTGCATAGATACACTATTGATTTCACACTTCTTAAATTTATCCATTGTGGGTGAATAAAGTAAAAATACTTTTCTCCCTTGTATATTTTATTTTACTACATTCACTTATAAAATTTTAGTGGCTTTAAGAGAAAATAGCTTGAGATCATGATTGAACACGGTTCCTACCTAAGTGAGAACAATATCTATAAATATAAGAAAGTAAAAAAGATAAATACAAGTTAAATTTCCTTATTCCCAAATTCACTCCCCCTTCTTAGGGTGCCTTGGGTTCCTAATAGTTAACATCGAATCACTGAGGATATACTTGAGTGGATCGACATGAGAGATAAAGTGGACCTCATGGTGCTATAGATAATGTCACAACTTTTGAATTGAGAAAATAATTGAGATGTAATTATTTTTAATATTATAATATTGAGTCTTAATATCCATCATTGTTCTACTGGGATATTAGAGACAATTTTCCTTTCCTATGTCACTCTTCTAAGCAAGAAGGGAATCGATTAATCACTTTAGGATTTCCATATAGTGTATGATAGGTTTTCAATGTACTGGAATCATTAACACTAGTTTAAATAGGAGATACTATTTAATATCGTCAAAGGGGTTTTTTAAATCTTTATCCCACTAATAGGTTACTCCCTTATTCATCAACTTTGTTAAGGGAAATAACTTGGCAGTGATCATCATTGTGAAGTGACTGATATAGGCAAGACATCTTTAGAGTACCCTCAACTCTTTGATATTTTTATGAAGGAAATTTAAATTTATTTATTTGATATTTTCAAGGTATAATTTTAATTTGTGATATCATGCCACAAATCCATGTAATTTCCTTGATGTTACCCAGAACGTACACTTTAGGGAATTTATCTTTGAGAAGTATTGTTGCAGTTTATTGAAAATTGTTTTAAGATCGATAAGGTGGTAATAGTGTTGTTGAAATTTAACCAACATATCATCCACATAGAATTATATGGTATTTTTTATAAGGGGATTCAAGATATGGTGCAAGGAATGTTGATATATATCGGAAGATCTCTTTAAGACAAAGGGAATTACTTGATAGCAGTATACCCACTGGGGTTCCCTAAAGGTGGAAGACTCCTCATCTTTGAGGTCCATTCGGATCTATTGTTATCATGAATATCCATACATAAAGGAGTGGTCTTAGAAACCATTGGTCACATTGATCAATAATTTCCTGAATGATACTAGGAAATCATCTTTCAAGTAGTACCGGTTGAGATCCCTAAAATTGATGGAGACTATAATTTTCCCATTATTTTTATTTATGGGCACAATGTTGGTGATCCACTTTGGGTATTAGAATTTACAAATGTAGTTGGATTTAATTATTTTATCAACATTAGCTTCCTATTTGGTAGTATGGGTCAAATTCATTATGCTTTCCACATATTTATAACTATGGTGATCATCTAATAGACCCAATTGATTGTTAAAAATATCAGGTTCTAATCCATAATTTTTTTTATATTTCTAATAAAATATATATCATTTTTGTTTTAGTACTCACTTGTTCTTTAGGGGCCATGGTGGCATTAATCAATTTAGGATGAGGATATTCCTCTAAACCCAAACTCACCTGCCACAGTTCATTGATGTTAGGAGAGACACATTAATTGAATACTGAGGGGCGATCTCTGAGATATTACTCTTATTATTATTTTTCCTTGATATTGACATAAGAGGAATATAGATGGGAATTTTGAGATTTAGAAGATGATATGGGGGAATCATCATGACAGTTGCAACTAATACCATGATAATGGTATAAAATAGGACCAAGATTCATTCTACCCATATTATTCTAAGATTCATATAAATATTATTGAAGATACTTGGTTATATTGACTAAATATCATTTAAACCTTCATGAAAGTAAATACACTCGAGGGATAGGTTGATATGCATGTACTACACAAAATTCTTTTCTTTCCTTGAAGATAGTTTCTCCCTAGGAATGTCTTTATAGCAAGTATATGAAAGTAAATTTATAGTATGGTTTGGTTTATTTTCAAAATAGAACTCATGTGACCCAATGAATTCCTATATTGTGATTTTTTATCTCAATTAGATTGATGGGAAACACATATTCTTTATTGAGTTCACTCCATGGGTTAATAGGACCAACTTCTAGGTTTTGGAGGGTATTTATCCTAATGAAGTTATCTACCATCAGCTATTTTCCCTCCCATTTATAGAACCATATATCTATATATTGAGATTTTGAGAACTTAAAAGGGGAATTTTCACTAAACATTACCCTGAATTTCCCATTAAATTAGTATCTGAGGAACTGATGATATAATGAAGACACTAACGCAAGCATATGGATCCACAATCTTCCTAACAGAGAATTTAAGGAAATATTTTTGTGAACCACCATGAATTAAAATTCATAGATGTGGTCTTTAAACTAGTTTTTGAGATTTATCAATCCAAGAGGTTTCTTTTATCTTTTATTATACCCTTAGATGGTTAGTTTAGAAGGATTTGAGTCAGTTTCACTGTATCTCAAGTGGTAGAGGGTTATAATTAGGATGAGGTTGATCCCAAAACCTTTATCAATTAAATCCTTATATAAGTTAATGTCATCCAAATTGCTGGATATATATAAGTATTTTATGTGTCTATCCATGGTATTCACTTTTTCTTTCTCTATGACGAAAATGATTTTGTAGCATTTGGAGGAACTAGTATTTTCATTATATACCTATGTTGTAGAAACCTCAACCTAAAACTCTTGAGGGATTAAGATAGCATTGATAAGGGATTCTACGAGTTTATGGAGAGGTGAAGGGAATCTAGGATATAGAGCTTGGATGGAATGATATCAATATTCTTTAAGATATCATATTTATTAAACAAGGGTGTGTGTTTCTTATCTTGAGGTTATTATCTGGATTGATGAATAGAGTCCAATGCTTGTTGTTCTAGAATATCCTTCCATTTACTGAAACTGGGGGCATTTTTATGATCTATGGATTGGTCTAATATATCCTTCTTTTATTTTTATGTTTATTGAACAACTGTATGTATTCTAGTTGTTCTTATAGTATGATTATATCCAAATGACCCCTAGAGGATTTATGATCAGGTCAACGATCCTATTGATCTCATAAGAATGCTCATATTTAAGTTTGTATGGTATATATAGCCTCGATAGAAATTTTTCTTGAATTTTAGGTTCTATTTTAGCATCATCTTCCTTGACCTCTTCAACCTCTATGACCTCTTCCTAGAGGATGGATAGAGAAATCAGGTATATATGAATCCTTATCATCAATATAAGGGTCTAAAAATTAGAGCAAGACATATTATTACTCTTCATATGATGATAGACTTGTTTGTTGGGGAAGTTCCCATTGTCTCATTTAGTGGGATAGTACTTGTCCTCCTTGTGATAGGAGTAAGAGGTATAAGTGTTTATAGACTAGTTTGGGTACTAGTAAGAGATCTTCCTCTTATACCTTATTTTCTTGATGCTATTTTTTCTACTTTTGGAATATTGTGATTATGTGGATGTTTTTTTTGGGTTTCATAGAGGAAATTGGGGTTACAACTAGCTGGTTTCGTTAATCCTTGAGTATGGTTCATGCCCAGATGAAATATTTCTTATCCATCCAATCATCAAATTTCTAGACATTCCAATCTGGGATTTTTTTTCACTCTCCTTCTTCATTGGGTGAGGTAGAAGAGACACATTACACTTTCATTATGGGATTTCCCAGCATGACCTAGCCATATTCAACCATATTATGAAGTATATCCTTGAAAATGAGGTAGTCTTGGATATTATTCCCTTGTATTTGATGGAATAAATAGTAATTTGGATGATCATATTTTTCTTCCTCATGTGAGGTAGTAGAGACATAGTCCATCTACACTAGGGTATTGCCTAACTTGACCTACCTATAATCAACCATCTTTTAGATTATATCCTTAAAGTTTGATCATTCATTTATATTGTTCCCCTTCATTTTATAAAAGGGGAAATAATTGAGATGATCATTTATCCTAACTTCATTGGGATTCCTGATGTTAGGTAGTTTGAGCTAGTTGTTCTCCACAGTAGTTTTGAAATACCTCAAAACCTCCTATATTTGGAAAGAATATTCTTTATTTTTACAAACATCAAACTTTGAAATATTTTTATCCTTATTTCCCTCAAGATGAGGACACTATTATTATTGTAATCATTCAAGTGGAGGTACCATGTGATATTGAGTAGGATTGGGGGATGGAGTTGGAACTGGAATTGGTTTGATCATAAAAATCATTATTTTTTTATTATATTTCCTTACATGACTTACCAATTTTAGTTGATTCATGGACTTGGATAGTCATATATCATTCTTCAATAGTTGTGTAACTACTGCAAACTTCCAAAATTCACTAAGATATTTCAGTGGAATGTGAGATGTTTTCAAATAATCCTATATATTTCTATACATATACCTAGTAGTTTCTCCTAAATAATTTACTCATTTAGTGAATAGGTAAATTATTTCCACCTAGATATGAAATCTGAGGCCCTCTTATTTTCTTTCTACTTACATTTTGAGAGATCAAAAATTGTCATATTACTTAACATGGAGCTAAATTGATAAAGGAACTCTCATCATAGAGCTTTATAGTTATAAAAATATCCCACTGGTAAGTTACTATACCATATGAATATTGTTCCTTCTAGGTTTTATACAAATCATCTAAGATTTTTTTATTTTTATTGTCTAGGTCTTCCCATCATAGGGCCACAGAGAAACACAAAGTGTTTCAAGTGTTATTATGAGTCTCCCATTCCATTGAAGGTTGGGAATGTAGGATTCCCAAATTCATAAAGAGGATAAGTTCCATCTATCCACTACAACATGGATTCCTTTCTAATTTCACTGGTGAATGTCTCCCCTCCATGTCGTCTATCCAATCAGCAATGGACTTGATGGAATCGAGATGATCTTATGGTATTTGTGTTTTCTTTAATGTTCAGTATGAAGTAATGGGTGGAACCTGATATAGTTGTCTTGCCTTTGTTTGCTACTGACATTTAGTATGAGTTGGAATGGGTATCTCTCTTGAAATGGAAGTAATTTCGACTCTATTATAGAAAATTCTAAATTATATTCATCCATTAGGTTCAGATAAACTTGTTATCTAGGCCTAGTTTTAATTAAATCAATGGAGTTCACTCTTATTATTGGATCATATCCTTCATGTTGTATATGTATCAGAAGAGATACATTGTCCTATGGCTTAGAGTTATACTCAGTAGGAATATTGACTTTGAGAAATTCGGCATTGAGTTATCTCAATCTATCCAACTTAACTTCATATTGATATATCTTCTCTTTAATAATAATGGTTTTAGTTTATTTAAGTGTTGGGTAGGATATATCCATGTCTTTCCCTTTATATTTGGTATAATCTCACCAATTAGGTGGTAAATGAATGTTTATAAGAGTTCCCAAGCCTTGATTCTAACTCTTATTTGGGTATGCACACCTTCTTTATGGACTTTGGTATGGGGAACATTTCAAGAGGATATAACTTCATCACATTATTCCATACTAGGGATATGCTCTGTGTTATCTTTGATTCTTATGATAGTGAAATTTACCAATTTGAATCGCATAGTGGTAATCATATCCTCATCATATTTTTAGATTTAATTATTGTCCTTTAAACATTTATCGAGGGAAAAATTGTAATCCTCTTTGATTTTCACCTTCTTGGTAGGCTGTTTTGGTTTACAGACCCCATGATTCTTCACCTTATCTCCTCAATGGGTGATAATTCTAAAGTATTCCTTGATAAGTTTCAACAGGTTCACTTCTAATGAAGTAGATAGATCATGAAGCAGGAGAAACTTATAGGGTGCTTCATTTGAAGTTGATCCTAATCAAGAAAAGATTAATTTACTTGGAGGAGGGGGTAAAAATTCCTTAGATTTGTGGGATAGGATTTCTCTTATATTATCATCAAATATATTTATTTTGTGTACTTTTTATATTTTAAATATTTCACTCCATTATGAGTATGATTTATTTTATTTTTTTAATGTGTGATGCTCACTAATAATGGTATTTTTTATCATGGGTTTCGATTTCCTCAAGTGTAAGGCCTGTTTAATCATCCTTGAAGCTGATAAAATAGAATATTTCTGGCCCAAGATCAATAAATTTATCATTTCTAGGCCCTAGGGATAGTGGTATTTCATTGTATAGACTAAATTTCATATGAAAAACCCATTCCCAATACTTATCCTAAGGTGATCACATTTCATATTTCCTTTCATAACGAAATATATTTTCTATTGAGTAAGGTGAAATGTAAAGCTACATATTTACTTTATCCTATGATATACATATCATGTGGGGTGTTTGTGACTACATGTTAGATATCCTTCATGTTATGAGGTAGGACTACTAGAGGCATTCAATTTTCCTTTCTACCTTGGAGTTCTGATAAACTAAGAAGGAAACCAAATCAAGTCAGTAGCACATATCTCTCAACTTCTATAAGTGGTAATCATACTTCCTGTATGATAAATTCTTTTACTTGATATAATAGAGAGTCACCTAGAAATTTTGGCATTGATAAGGTATGTTATCCTCCTTTAATTCCCTTATAATTTCTCACTTAGTGGTGGTAATGGTCCAAAACATGTAAGATATATTAAACCTCTAAAAAATTATGATCATAATCACTTAAGGTGTTTTCTAAAAATTTTTGAGTGATTATTGTGTATAGTGTTTACATATCATATTAGGAATAATTGGACCAATCTAAGGTTTCAAATAAAGTACATAGATATTCCTTGAAAGCCTTACTAGTCTACACCCATCGGCTACCTGGTACAGAGGCACCAGCCATCTGATAGATTAGATAATAGCACCCGTAGTTCTATCAAGATCACCAGCTACTGGATAGATGGTGGAGTCTATAGAATCTAGGATACCTAAAAAATATTTACTGACTATCAGGTTTCATCCCAATGGATTCATTCCAAAATAGTCAAATAGAATTTAATTCTTAGTCTAAAAGTATTAATTCGGATCATTAAAACCTTGCCTTAACCCAATATCCCTCCAGTTCCTATAACTGATATAAATAGAAACCAATGGTGGATTGTATCATAACTAAGAATAATAAAAAAACATCTAAAATGACTAATTTATTATAAATTGATCCATGATGATCAATTTCAAGATTTTCCCAAGAGTTCTCCAATTTTAAATCTTCAAAGGAAAACTGGCCTTCAATGGATTCAATCCAATTTCATTTTCCTCTTTCATTTTGAGCCAATTGATCCCTTGTTGTAATTTTATTAAATTTTATTCAACTTATACCTTTTCTCTATATATCTCTCTATATTAATCTTATATTTTCTTCTAAATATTCTAAGATATAGTTGAGTGATTTGTAAAGGGTTTGTAAAAAAACCTTTACCTCCTTCTTTTTCTTCATTAAGTTCTCACCACTACTAAAGTGAGGGATATTGGTTATTGGTTTCTAATAAAATCAAGGATCTTCTTTTGTTTCTTGGTTTTTTTTAAACCGATGTTTTTTACTCTTCTTTAGTTCCTTTTTTTCATTAAAACCAAGCGAGCAATAAAAATCTCGCAATCCTTCTTGAGAGGAGAACACATAGGGGCTCATTCTTGAGCTATTTTTGGACTCCTTTATCAAAGTGTGCCTTTTTAATTTTCATAATTTATTCTATACTACACTTAAAGTTTTAAATTCGGCTATGTATACACTTTAATTTGATTTTTTTATTATGAAATTGAATTCTTTCATGTTAATAGATTTTATTTTATAGTTTCATTTAAAAAAATTAAAGCCAATTCATCCCACCCCCCTCCCTTAGATTTTCTCTTTTCTTATTTTCTATTTTTGAAAAATGATACTTATTGAAAATATTTTAATGTTTTTAAAAGAAAAAACATTGTTTTAATTTTTCAAAATAATTTTTTTATGATCACTTTAATTATTTTTTATATATTATCTCTCAAACCCTTTTTTCTTTATAAGTCTTTTTATTAATCATAAGGGGGATAAAGGTTTTAATGATCATTGGTGGATAATGGTTTAATTATTATGAAAGATAAAGGTTTAATTTTAATGGGGAAACATATTATAGGTATAAAGTAGGATGATATTTATAAGGATATTGTTTCAAGGGGGAACCATATGATTGATTCTTATAGATATTTTATACTTTTCCTCCTACCATTTCCTATTTTTTCCCATCCTTTATTCATCTCCATCTTATATTATATTATTTTATTTTAATCTTAAATGATTGTTTTTGGTCATAAAAAAGGGGGATATTTTTTAACCTCTAATATGTTTTTATGATCATAATAAATTAAGGTTTTTTCTAATACTTATTTTGAGTGTTTATTGTTTATAGTGTTTAGATATCATATTAGAAATCATTGGACCAAATTGAGGTATCAAATGAAGTATGGAGGGATTCCTTGAAGACTTTTTTGGACTATAACCATTGGCTACCAAATATAGAGGCACTATCTAGATAGTATATGGGACAGTAGAACCTATAGTTTTTTCAATATCACTGGATAGTCAATGAATCTCACCATCTAGTCGGTGGAGTCTACAAAAATATGGATACCTATAGTGAGTGAACTAGTTATCTGGTGGAATCGGGAAACTACCTGATGGATTCATTTCTAGAATAGTCAAATAGCATTTAATGGTGGTCTAAAAGAACTGATTAAGCTCATTAATTCATTATCTAGAACCAAGACCCCTCCAACTTCTTTAAAGGATATACATAATGAACAAAGGATGCTTGGATCACAAATAAAAATAACAATGAATGTCTATGATGACTAATTGCTTATAAATTGATCCACATTGATCAATTTCAAGTTTTTCCCAAGAGATCTCCAATTATCAATCCTCAAAGGCAAACTAGTCTTCAATATATTCAATCTAATTTCATTTTCCTCTTTCTATTTTATCCAATTTCTCTCTTTTTTGTACTTTTCTTAAATGATCTTTACATTCTACCTATTCTCTCCTTATCTCTCTTAATCTTATATTTTCCACTAAATATTCTAAGTGAGATTTTATTTATTTGTAAAGGTTCTATAAAATAAACCTTTACCTCATTATTCTTCTTGCCTGAATGGCCCGAAGGCCTTCATTTTTATTGATTTTTGATAACCTCCATTTCAAGGGATAAGGGGGAACCCTTAATTATTCTTTTTATTTAGGTTCTAACCACTATTAAAGTGAGGGATATTGGTTTATGGTTTCTATTAAAATCAAGGGTCTTCTTTTGGTTCTTAGATTTTGTTAAAACCAAGGGTTTCTTACACTTCTTTAGTTCTTGGTTTTCCATTAAAACAAAGGGATAAATATAACCCTATTAAGCTTTCTTGATAGAAGTATACATAGGGTCTCATTATTTATTTATCTATAAACTCTTTTATCAAAGTGTACTCTTTTAAATTCCACAATTTATTTTCTACTACACTTACAGTTTTAAATTCTACTATGCATACACTTTACTTTGATTATTTTATTCTTAAATCGAATGATTTCATATTAATCACTTTTATTTTAGATATTCATTTTAATATATATATATATATATATATATATATTTAATTCACTACCCCCCCCCCCTCCATCTTTCCATTTTATATCCAACCTATATGATATTATAACTTTTGATAATTCTTTCCTCATGATCGTAGAGTTTTTCTTATCTACGGAGAGGGGTTCCCTAACCTGATCTAACTATAGATGTTGTTTCCCCACTAATTTTTCAAGAAGATAAATATCATTTGTAATATCTTCGGTCATATAAAAGTACATTTGGTATAGGGGTGTAGATAATGATTGTTTCCCCAAATCACCCATTGATAGGGGTGAAGCATTTCTAATTAATGATAAGTCTCTAGGTGTGGTTATCCTTGACTTCTCAAGTGCCTCTCAGTATGAGGGAATACCTAGTATAATCTCAACATGGGTAAGACCTCTTTGATAAGGAGGTGAATCATTGTGGTGAGGACCTTTGTGATGAGAACTATGGGTAGAACCTCCGTATTTATCTTTTATTTCTTTATCATGGGGAAGAACCCCATCTGGGCTAAATACTGGGTCACATGGAGAATTTATGTGGGGAGGACCTCTAGGATGATCGGTCTAGATTCCATGGGGAGGTAATTTGTGGTTACTAGTATTTTATGAGTTTCAAATGGTAGGACTTCTTAGATGATGGATCTTCAAGCTATGATTAGGACCTCTGAAATTGGTATTGTAAGGAGGGACTTTGTAAATATTATTCAAATCATCATGTTGAGGAATTCTATAGTAGGCACTCTATGTAGGACATCTAGATTTTTCTATCATAGTATCATGTGTATGACCTCTATTCTCATGTATCATTCTCCTATTAGTGAAGATTCAATAGATTCTTGAACCACTATTAAAAGATGTTTAAGGGATTTGATAATATCAATGTTCTATAAGGCAGGGGAATTATCCTGGATTATATGATACTTTTGATGAGACCCTATGAATATTTATGGCAAAGTGACCAAGGTTTGACCCTCAATCATGATTGATGCACATCAGGTAGGAAACAACCCTTGTACCTATGATCCCTTTTAGGAAACCCCATGTCTTCCATCATAATTTGTTGATGACTTACTTGGATGTTTGTTGGAGTATTCCAACATGATTCATATGTATTAGTGGGAAAAGGGATATGAGACCATTTCTGGACTTCAAAAACTATTATAATATACTTAAAGGATTCTTAGTTGAGGAAATTAATATGAGTGTTCTCCTCAATATGTGTCTATGGGATATGTCAATGGGCTTTATACACATGGGTGGGGATATAAGCTTGACCCTATGTTGTCACCAGTATATATTATTGATCTTCTCTGGTGGGAGAAAGGATATGATCCTAACCTAGGGTGACAGTTAGGATATACCCGTGAACTCTGGTAGTGGAGGTAGGTATATGAGCCTACCCTTGCATGAAATTTGGGATATATCGATGAACTCTGGTAGGAATGATCATATAATCCCATATTTAGTCTTCATTCTTCATGAAGATATTCCAACAATCCTCCTAAATGGGAATAAGAATATGGGCCTTCTTTTAAATATCCATTGGGATATGCCTATGATATCTCTTTATGTTGATGGGAATGAGAATATGGGCCTTTACCCTAGTGATTGTCAAAATATTTCAGTGGGTATCTTTTGTCACTACCAAGATATTCCAGTGGGATTGGAAAGTGAAAGTAGGTTCATGGGATTACATATCAGTTTTTTTTTTCAGGATATGTTTATGTGATTACTCAATTAGAATAGGAATATTTTTATATTCCCTACTTTTAGTGGCCTACTACCAATGGTAAGACCTCCTTCTGGGTTATCTGGCATAAGTGATTGCAGTCGGGATTTCTTAGAAGGCCTCTCTAGTGTATTCCTAAGGATTTGGGATCACACGGTTCTAACAGTGGTAATGATTAGAAAGATCCCTATTAGGTAGATCTTGAATTTTTATAGGGATGTAGTCAATGTCCTCCTCCCTCTCTCTAAGATAAGTGAGGAAGGTGTTGTCACACTCTAAGGATGGGCTTCTAAAGCAATTTGATGTGGCGATGAGCACCACCGGATCTTTTATATTCCTTTGTTGATGGGATGGTCCATGGGGATTCATTGCCGATAGTATCTCCCTTATTACCTCCAAGGTTGGAATACTATCATTGTGGTGGTACACTTTCACCAAAGCATTCACCACCAGGAACTGAAGTTACTGTATTGGAAATAGTATTTCCTTATCTTGTAAGGTCATAGTCATTACTGTAGCTCAAGCATACATTGAAAACCTCAGGTGATGATGAGAAGTATCCTAAGGAACTCTATAGTGGTTTCTAGTTAATATCACTAGCTTGAAATATGATGGTACATTGGATGATTCCATATTTTGATTGAAGTGAGCTTCATAATGGTTCCTATAGAGGAAGGCCACAAATGGGAAACCAATCAGAGAAACATCTCAAGAAAAGGTGTATGGTTGATAAATTTACTTTATATGTCAAGAATTCAAATTGGGTTCACTATTCAATTTCTAATTAATAACCAAACCCACACATTTTGGTTCAATGAAAACATATTTTCCAAAGGTATATAGTCATTATGAGTTTACCAACAATGCTTTTGGTTGCGCATTGGTTGAGAGGATGGGAGGTCGGTCTTATTTTACCCTTTTGATGGGATTTATTTCCTACTCTAGTGCATTCTTATAAATTTAATATATTTTCATTAATAATTCCCAATTATAGTAATACTACTAGTTACTATTATTCCATCAATTGATCAAAATCATGTATCGATGCAAAAATTTGTATATATCATATATTTTCTATGTTTCTTTTAATTGGTTATTATATTATGGTTTAAAACCATATAGTTTGGAACTCTGTAATTTATCTTCATCTAAGAAGGTGTTAGGTTTTATGGATTTGGGATTAGGACTGTGATAAATATACTCCCTCATAACCCTATGAAGGGAATCAGAACTCATGCAGTTCAGTGTCACTTAACCTGAAACATTGTGCCTTTTAAGGTCATGTGAAAAAGGAATATGATGGTTCCTTATAAAGTTATACAACCATGACCAATTGAGGTTTATTTTTAAGTTTTTGTTTCCATAACCTATAGGTTTTTGTGACTAAACCTCAAATAGGTTTCCTACATGTGATTCCCTAGACCTGCACTCCTAGACCTGTTGTTATAAACACATACATTGCATATTGTCTTCGATGCCAACTATAGATTCCCAAACATAACTATCTATGTTTAAATGACTAAAAGTAAATATTTCATTACATACATTCCCAATACATTTTAGGTTTAGTAATTTAGATAATAAATACAAAACATAAACAAATAAAAACCCATCATATGGACATTATTGATTTTACTATAAAATAAAATACATAATCTAAAATAAGTCTTTATCATCTCCCACAAATTCACCACACAATATATCATGTTATATATATCATGTGTAAAAATTTTATTTATAGCCTAGGGAAATGAAAACATAAGAAGGGGTGATCACAAATTTTAATTAATATAAAACATAAAATTGAAGAAATCATGTTATAAACATAGAATAAATATTATTCAAAGAATAAGTAATCATCATAATGACATAATCAATTTAAATTGAGAGAATAATATATCCATAGATAGCAATGATAAAAAATTATAACATGGATAATAAAAATTGGTTCCTTGGTGATAAGATTCATAATGTCGAATACCTAATTCCATACCATAAGCCAAGACATCATGATCTTAGACATCATCATCTTGCCATCAAGGAAATATATTTTTCAGGGTAGGAATACACGAAAGTACCCAAAAAATCTATCTCATGATAACTATTGATCCACCGAGGGTCTATATAATGTTGGGCCCCACCCATCACTTGTTTAAGTCTAGTGAATTCATCATATGAGATATTCATCAAAAAATACATAATAAAATTTTCCAATAATTATCCATATTGGAATAATATAAAATATAATTCTAATACTTTTCTCATTGTTAATAAAAATTATAACATTATTATAACCCATCCAAATAAATAAGGTGTATGGTCAAGAAATATATAGTCATCATGCTAATAATCATTCGTATTGGAATAACAATATACAGAATACCAATAATTTTCCCTATGTCAATAAAAGGGATAACATGATCATAACCAATCCATAGAAACAAGGTGTATGGTCAAACAATACATATTCAATGTGCTAATAATCATCCATATTGTAATAAAAATATAGGAAACAACAAAACATTTTCACATGTCAATAAATGAGATAACATGATAATAACTCATCCAAATAAAGAATTTGGATGGTAAAACAATACATAATAAACATTCCAATAATCATCCACATTGTAATAAAAACATATGGAATTTCAATAATTTTTCTTATGTCAATAAAAGGGAAAACATTCTTTCTAGGTGAACATTATCCAGTCTGAATTATATTTAATGTGATGTTTACACCATATAGAAAAATGAGTATATAGCTAAGAAAATACTATAATAACATGATTATCATACATCCAATTAAATAATTTATATGGTTTCAAAATAAAATATCCCCATTGTAATAATGGAAACCTGGAAGGGTGTTGACATAAATGAAAAAACAACTTTACAAAAGAATGCTCTGAATAGTGTCATATAATAAAAGATCAAGAATAAAATTGTTTGATACTATGAGTTAAAAATCCCAAAAATATAAATATATATTAAATGATAAATTATGAAAAATGAACACCATGAGGGTAAATCCTTTAGATATGATAATGAGAATAAAATTGAAAATATAAGATTTTTTATTAAACATTTTTAACATTAACTTAAAAAAAATAACGTTACAGGTCACTTCCAAAAGTATTTTTCAAAAGGTAAAATGAAAACTATTTAAAAACCATTAATTTTAAAAATAATATTCAATAATAGGGCCTTGAAAAAAAAGGTTTATCTTGTATAAATTTTGAGGGTAAGACAAAACATGTTAAAGTGAAAGGAAATTCTCTTTTATTATTTTGCAAATATGTTTTTTCAAAACTCGCATTACAAAAAGAGTAAAAAACTTTCATTTGTATCAAAATATATTTTTCCCCATTGAGTTATATAAATTACTATATAATAAAATATTATGGTGTAATAACCCAATAATATAAGAAGGAAGTTCATGAGAAAACAATATAACTCAAGAAAAGAAGACTTGAGTTATAAATATCTCTTATGGGAAATATACTCCTTGAAGTAAGAAAAATTTAAATAGCGTTTTTTATGTGTTATAAATTTAAATTAATAGAAAATAAATATAATAACACATAATATAATCAACTATTATAATGTACCCAACTTTTAAGTCAAATAGGATTATCATAACTCAATGAATGAAAATTGAGTTTCCAAAAATCTTTACAACTAGGGTAAAAATTGAGTAAAAATCCATTTGATAAAAAGGAACTTATTTGAATTAGTATTTACTTGAATAAAAAAATATTTGAAAAATATACATCCATGGTTATTGAATACACCATTCAAAGGAAACAATGGTGCATAACATAAACACATCTCAAGGAATTAATGTTTGAGACAAAGAAACCTTACGACTTGAGTAACATTTTAATCAAAATCCATTGAAATAGAGGGATTAGAATTGAATTTAAAATAACATCATTAAATAATAATTATCGATATGATATATAAAATAGTTATTATATAAAAAAAATAAATTAAATTAGGTGCATAATACCAAACATGCTTCAAAGAGAAGAATTTGAGACAAATAACCCTTAACTTGTTCTAGATTTGTTCTACGCATGCAACTAAATTCCTAAATAATAAAATTAATTTTATTTTATAAACATTTAGTAACCTTATTATTATATATTTAATTTAATATGGTCTATTTATTATCATATTTTATTTATTTATTATATAGTTTTCTTACCTACATTGGTTACTTGAGTTTTTTTGTCAATTTTTCTATAAATCCGTATGTATGTTGAACATGGAAGAAAGAATTATAAAATAGTTTAATAGTATCCAAAATTTTGATAATTTTATAAAAAAAAATTTATATATTAAATATAGTTTTAAATCAATCCATGATGGGTGGTGATGACAAATAAAACTCGTTTCTCATGAAGGTTGTAGTCTGCTCCTACACACGATGAATGTTTTCATTTCTCAACGAATTAGAGGGAAATAAAGTATATGATAATTTGATATTTAAAAATAATATTTATATTGTATATGCCATATTTATTCATAAATAACATCATTAAAACTAACTATTATAGGTGGTTATGAAAAATAGAATGTCCTGCTCTGTGGAGGCAGTAGTTCGCACACATGCACTAACGTCGCTTTTTGTTTTTCTTAGTGGATGGAAAGGAATAAATAATGGTCATTAAATTAAAATAATAAAATTTAAGTATAATAATTATACTTATTTAATTATATTTTTATGGATATAATAAATTTTTAATAGGAATATTAAGGAGAAAAGATTACAATGAAGGTAATACGTATATAGGAGACTTGATCTTCTACTAGATATCTCCATGGAAGTGAAGGCCTTGAGATAAATTATAAATATAGGAGACTTAAGGATGATAAAATTAATTCTATTATAGGATTTTTTTCATATTTTCAAGGAAAATTCTAAAGGGAAGTGTAAGCATGGAGGTGAGGAAGTGATCTCCTTTTATAAGTGAATAAAATGGCACTTTCAGGAATACCCTTTACCCTTCCATGATATAATTACAATATTCCTTGTTCAATGACTCCAAAAGATAGTAATAAAATACTTTTGGGTTTTATTTTTTCTATCAAGTCTCAAACAAGAATTTCTGCATATGTTTTAAACATTTTTCAAGTCTTTTAAAATAGGTTCTTACATTTTAATATTTTATTTTTTACCTCAGTAACTAGTTTTTAACAAATTAGTTTATATTTTATTTAAAAATATAAGGTAAACACTATTACCAAATTTTATTTTTTGGACCTAAATTTAATCTCCATTTAATCTATTATAATTTCTATATTATATAAAACTAACTTTAAAATTAAAACATTTTATATATAGAAAAACGGTTTTTGGTAAAAAAAAATTATGTTTTAACCATTATGTGTTCTTAATGTTATTTAGAATTGGTTACATATTAAATGTGTGTTAATATAATTATATGTGTGTTTAATAATAATATTATAGTAATAATTTAAAATATATTAATTTAATTGATTAAATTAAAATTACGCGGTATTAATAAAATAATTCTTTGAAAATAACAGTTTTTCTATTATCATGGTCATTAATTTTAATCAAAGTAATCATAATTTTTTAAAAAAAAATCAAATTTAACGTATTAAATAATATTACCATGTTGATATAAAATATGAAATCCATTTTTTTATATTTAATTTCTACAAGTGATGAAAGGTAATTTTTAGTATAAGTGAATAATAACAGTTTTTAGAATAAAATATTATTTATGTTTCCAAAGTGATATACATGGGTTTTATAAAAAAAATATTAATTTCAAATGATTTTTTTACTTATAAAATATATATATTATAGAAAATTGTTTCAAAAATATTTAATTCATTCTTGTATTATGATAATGTTATAAAATCAACAACTTTTAGCAAAATCAGTATTTTTTTCAATATTCACCTAAAACCAATTATTTCAAAAAAATAATAAAAAATAAACTTAAGATAATACTTTAATTATAAATCAAAAAAATAATTTTTTCAAATTTAAATTCTAAAATTTATAAATTCAATTTCTGAATAAAATCATAAAATATAATGAAAATTCATTTTTATTAGAAAATGACATTTTCAAATATTAACTATTATTATTATTCTTTCATATAATTTACCAAATTAATTGATTTTAACCAATTATTATTATAAAATATAATTTATCAACATTAATCATAAATTTCTTAAAATGCATATCACATAAAAAGGCCATTTTTGGAAAAATATTTTTCTAAACAATAAAATGATCTTATTAGTCATTTTAGGTCAACTAATTGAATTTCCTTAATATTTAAAGTAAACTTTATTTTCTTTATACATAAGTTTCATAAATTAGTTACTACTATTCATTCTCACTAATTAAATGGCTAGGTTTTAATTATCATACTTAAATATTTATATTTTAACTTAATATATTACAGTTTAGTTTAAGTTCGGTGTTGTGTGTGAAGAAAAATATTGATCACATTAACTTATTTAAAGGTGATAATATATTAAAATATCAGGGTGTTACACTATGTATCCTAGTAAATAGGAATCAAATTCCACGTATTTTAGGTTGTATAGTTCATGATCATAATACAGGACCAGTCTATACAGTTTATCGTCATTTGGTAAGGACATAGTGGTATATAGTTTAAAGTTGTACGACTGGGACAACTAGGAAAATGGATCCCAGTAAGGGTCAGTGTGAGAATTATGCATGACCAACCCTTTATAGTTCATCATGTTTTTTAGTAACTAAACACAAGAGGGTGTGGTTGGACTCATAGGTAATATATCTCATTTAGGAAGTGTAGATCATAGGGAACATGGAACACTAAGGAATGAGTTCACTCATCAGGAATATGTCCCATTAAGTAAGGTTTCATAGGGAATATGTCTCTATGAAGATGATTTGGGGCTTGTTCATGGGAATCCCTTGGGTGGATATGCCAAGGATTACACCTATTAGGAGGCTCTTTTCCTTCTCTGGAATAATAAAAATACCTGTAAGGATTATGCATATGCTACCCTGATGTGCCTGACCTAGTAGGTGACTCAGGTGAAGGAAATAATATTTGGGGAATATACCTAGTATGAGGCCCATGATATGTCTCTAACTAATTTAGTGGAATAAAGAGTTCCATCGGGTGCTCAGACTGATTGTATGGTGGAAATTAGTCAGTAGAGATAGGTAGTATGAGGTTGAAGGTGTTTAACCAATATCCTCATGACAGGGACCCTCATTATCAAGGGAATACATTATCATGATTAACCTGAGGGTCTTATCAATCTAGGAGGAAAATATGATATAGTTCCATTATCAAGGGAATCCATATCGATAGTGTTCAAACTGATGTGCATAACATGGTTGTGCATCTCAGGAGGTCATGGTAGAGGCCTTGTTGGAATGGGATTTTCAGAGATTTGAACATAGTGAAAAGGATCTAATAATATTATTTGGGTTGATTTGGTATATGTAGATGACCTAAGAAAAATAAATCATGCAAGGGAGACTTGATTTTTCATAATGGGGTTCCTTCATGAATCGACCATATTTAGGTCAGACGATTCACAACCATTAATAAGAAGCCCATTTTTTCATAAAACTATTGGTTTTCACATAAGATAAGTGTTCTATGTAAAATTATATGGTTTACAAAGAGTGTTAGAATTCAAGGTTGGATATTTTACAAATGGATTACGCAAATGACCCTCTTTGAATAGTGTTCATAGGAGATGATCCATGAAGGAGCTCTATGAAAATGCTCTGAAAATGATCTTCCACTGGGGTGCTTCACAAAGGGGTTCATGAGATGAGTTTTGTAAAACTACTATACAAATAATTCATCATCATGAACAACCCTTCATGGTTCCTTTTCACAACCTTTTCTTAGGTTTCATATCAATAATTACCTATGGGATTTCTCCAAAGGCTCACATGAAGGAAACACTTTGTGAACATTGGGTTTCTCCTATTGAAGTGATTTATTGAATTCAAGGAAGAAAGGGGGTCTCCTTCTATGTGTATTTCTAAAAGTGTGTGATAGAGATTTATAGTAACTGATTCATAATGGTCCCTATGTTAGACGGTCAAATACGACATATGTGGTCATCGAAGGTTATGCGAGTATGAAGTATTAGTGTCACTTAACTGTAAAAAAACTAAAATCATAAAGGAATAACATGACCATAAAGGGAACCCTTTAGTCCATCATGAATGAAATCTCACTTTAAAGGGGGCACATGATCACAAAAGGACCCCATCAATTCACTATAAACAAACTCCCACCCTAAACATGTTATGAAATCGTGAAGGATTTTCTTTCATGAATGATCCCTTTGTAGTGAATTTTACTTTTCTATATTTTTTTCCCTATTGTGACTTTAAATATTTATTTAAATTGATCATTTTAATTATGTGGTCATTAACAGTTCTTCCAAAATGGATATTGGTTGAACAAAAATCATAGTTTAAAATAAAGGTGTCATTGATTAGGGAATCTTAGGATTAATTTTTATTATCATATGAAAATAAATTTGGATATTAATATATAATACTCACACTGAACATTTTGGTTTTAGTAAATGATTAAAAATAAAATAAAATGGATATGGGTATGGGTATGTTTATTATCATTTCATGAACTTAAAATGTATTATTTAATTATTATTCTGCCTACTCCTTTATATCATGAAATTTTGTTAAGTGCATTAATTCACCACCCTAGTGATTATATATATAATTATCAGTGAAAATACCTAGTTGTGACATGATTACATCTCTAGTCTATGAATATTATCCTATATAGTTTTATGGGAAGATACTTCCAAAATATCTAGTTATTCTTCATTTGGTGGAAATCTATGTAATATTGGTCATTTATTATCTCTCTCTACATAGATCCCATATCAATTTTTAGGATACATAAATAAAATTTCATATCCTAAATCATCCTATGATCAAATATCAATGTAAGAATGATGATGAACTCCCTATGGAAAATATTTCTCATATATGGGTCATGATATTCAATAATAAGGGATATTTGTCTCAAATGGTTGGGAGAAAAATCAACATATGAAAATTATGAAGGAATACATTGATGTATTTCCTAAATAATTTCGTAATCTTCCTCCTGATTGTGAGTTTTATTTCTTAATTGAACTCATACCTGGAGAAATTACCACATATAAGAGTCCTTATAGAATGTTTGTTAGAACTAGGTAAGAAAAATTCCCTAATAGGTGGTGAATCAAGGAATGTGGATTTATTTAAACAACCCTTTCCAACAATCTTGTTCCACCATTAGTAGTAATACCTCACTTCATTTCAATAAATATAAAGCATAAAACCATGTAAATAGGGACAAAAAAACAATTTTTACTTGGTTTCTCCACATTGGGATAATCCAACGGGTATACAACATCAATATGTTTATGTTCCATGATCATTAACCATGTTTCTTGTTTAGAATGTTTAGATAAAACTCATTTCCCCCCCCCCCAATTTACAATTAATCATTTTTGAGAACTCATTACTCTCTCATCCAAAGTGAAACTATTCCTTCATAAAATTATTTAGATATATTGATTCAACTTTATTTACACTATAATGGGTGTGTCATAAAGCTCTTCTTTTATCAAAATGATGTCTTACGCTTTACTAAAGAAGTTCTAGGAAATTTTCTTAAGGTTTTTTTAAACCCCCTGTATGCACAAATGATATTCATGTAATGTGTGTTTTCAAAAAAAACTTCTAAAAAGTAACATCCTTTTAGTGTACCACTATTTGACATGTAACTACTCTCATGAAAGTAATGCATCCAGGTAATCCTTATGTTAAATTAGAACTCTTATCTCTTCTCTAAGTCTTCTCTCATCTTTAATGTAGAGATTAGTACCATATTCATAAGCAATACTAACCCATCATGAAACCCTTCATGATTCTAGAAAATGTGACATCTTCCATTTATGAACATCATTAAGTTCACATAACCCCCCTTTCATGAGTTTGTTGGTTTTTCATGAGATTCTTCCTGAATTTTATGAGAATCCTCCCTTTTCCCCAAGTCTCAATGTAATATTCTCAAATAGACTTCAAAATCCTTTGATGCCTTCCTCTATGAATACCTCATTATCTTCTCCAATATATAAATTTTTCAATATACTTAATCAATAAAAAAACCCAAAATCTCTAAAGAGTTGACTCAACGGATTTTTTATAACAATATCCCCATTTGGGTTTGCTAATAATATATTAAATATTTTAACTATATTGTGGATAAATCCTTCAATATTTCTACTAGAAACATTATTCACTCTCTACACCTCCAAATAGAAATAAAGTACTTTTTAAACACATACTTTAATCCCTCATGAGTTAATCTCTGTGTCAAAAACAAGAGTAAAAAAGTAAATATTATCGATAAATCACTTCATATAGCTCACAATCTTCACTTGGTGCATGAAAACCATTCCAACTAGCAATATCATCATTCCAGTAAGCCATTGTTTTTCTTCTACCCCAATATATTTTCTCCCTATGATTTAACATTAAATATTTATCCCCATTTATTATCTTTACTTTTTACCTTAGATGTTTTCATCAATCATCTCTATCTCTCCACCTATAATCTCTCCGCCTTTGTCAATGAAACCAAATGTCATTCCTTTAAGTCCTATAGGAGAAAGAAAAATTGAAATACCATGAGAAAATACATGACATACCTTAAGGATTGGGGAATTTACATCCATATTATTTAAGTTCGAGGGTTTTACTAGACTCCAAGATCCATTCTATTCTTCTTCAATATCTCATGCACTATAAAAAAATCACTTTTTACTACAGGTTATTTTCGATAGATTTCCATCGCAAATTGTCTGTTGTGGAAAAGAGAATCAAAAATATTATTATTTTTTATATACTATCACAATTTACCCCTTGGAGATTCTATTTTTGATGGATTATTTTTTCCATCACAATAAATATTTTCTCAATATTATTTTTCTAATGAAATTTTAATTCTTTCAGAAATACTTTTTCATAATAAACTCGAAATTCCATCACAAAAGGTATTTTTGATGAAATAAAAATTTCATCACAAAGAAAAATTATTTTCTATTATTATTTGTGTTGAAATATCAATTTCATCCCAAATAACTAAAAATGAAAAAAAATATACTAAATAATAAAAAACAAAAACAAAAAAACAAATATTCATTATAAAATTACAACTAATATATTATATAAAATGTTATATATATATATAAATGCCACTGGTGGGGTGTGGGGTGAATTGCATATGGTAGAGAAAACTCTATCCCTATACCATTTTCAATATCACACATAAACTCTATCAACTCCTCATGTTGTTACTCTTGTTTTCATTACTATTCTTCTCACTGTCATCCATTATCTTCATGTCAGCATCACTGCCCTTTTTTCTCTATAGTCAATCTCTGTATAACCTCATCCTAATATCACAGCCTCACTTTATTCCCTACATCATAAAATGATAATTATGATTATGATTCTCTATTTTATCCATATTATGGAATTATTCAGTGCCATAGTAACTAGTTGAGGTCAATCGTGAACCTATACCGATCACCTGTCCATTCTAAAGACTATTCATCACCACCCACATCTAAGCCACCTCATCAAAATGTGGCTCACACAAGCCCTCATTCCCACCATCTATCTTAGTTTTACTCTCATGAATGTGAGAAACCTATACCTTATATGTCTCCTAAATCCATAAAAATAGAAATTAATAATATTAAAAAAATATTATGTTAATTTAAAAAACTTAAAAAATACTAACCACAATATGTAATTATTTATCATCGATAATTTTTCTAGTACTACTATCAGTGTACATCTTCTTGTATACATCAAACTCCATAATGGTTGGATAAACTGCAGACTGTATAAATTTATCACATAGATTTATTTATATATATATATATATATATATATATAATTATTAAATAATTTTATTGAGTAAATTTCAGTGATGTATACTAAATTTAGGGCTCCTACCTTTATGTGTGACATATCATCTCCTCTGGTTTTTTTACTAGAATCATATCACCTCTAAAAATTATATCATATTCAGTACATGAATAATCCCTCTCAAGACTTAGTGGGGATATAATCTAGTTGATAAGGCCTATAAGACTCATTAAATACAGTCTTAGATTCTATCTTCGTAGCACTCCTCTAAAGGCTATGTAAAAACTAATGGAAATGATAATGAATGAAAGGATCTCATGCGTCCCAAATAGTGGGTCTCATGATCTTATCAGTAGGAGATCATAAACCCTATAAATATTTAATAATATAGTAAACTATAAACTATATAAATTAAATATAAAAAAAATTATTATTTACATGTACCAACCAGTGCTAAAACATATTATGACATAACTTTATAGGAACCTAATACCATGAAACCCATGGCACCTAAAAATAGTTCTTTAAAATAAAACTAGTTTGAAAAACATCTAGATGTGAAATACTTTGAAAACAACAATAATAAGTAACATAATTAATAAATATAATAAATTAAATAAAAATTAAATAAAATTAATTTTTAAACTTACTTTCTCTGATGAGGATCAAATTCAATAGGTGGAAATCACTCTAGAATAGGATCTATAATCATAAATTACATAAGGCCCCAACCCCTCCTAGTAGTTGGTGTCGGGCTAACACCCTTAGTTGATAGATCAAGAGGCTCATCACCAGGTATAACATCCTCAATTAAGGTATGAATCATGTCATCATAATCATCTTGATCCATCTAAAACATTTGATTATTTTAAAAATAAAATTCTATAATCCATAAAAAAATATAAATAATTAAAAATTATAGAACCTTTTTTTAAGAAACTAGGTGAAAATAATGTTACCTATAGAGAATTGTTAATACATATATCAAATATAAAAAACAAATAGATATTTATTGAAAAAATAATAATCCATCATTATTCATCTTCTTCTTCAATTTCATCAGTGTCAATGACTTTATCTTCCACTTTAGCATCAACAATTTCCATATGATATTCAATTTCATCATCCCTTGTAATATCATATTCATTAGTTGCATCATCGACATTATCAACACCATCATACATTAAATATTGGATAACATTATTGATATCTATATATCTTAAATCTAGAGATATATTCAACGATGTTTCTTGAAAAAAATTAATATTTTTCACATTAACAACACCACTGTAATTTTCCTAAACTGAGGAGATTTAATTTTCATTACACTCAACCAGTTATTTTAAATCTCTTGAAGTTGCATAGTAATTTTTATAATAAACTTGAAGTGCTAGATATTCCATCAAAAATGGTTTATTTTCTACAAGTATAAATTTATATTTAATATCAAAAATTCCATGTCATGGATGAATATGAAACCCTTGATCGGTATCAACCCAATAAAATTTAAACATTTTTATGTAATATTTCCCTAGATAACATAACTCAATTATTTCATCCATCATCCCATAAAAGTTAACTTCACTTTCTTTGTGATGATATCCTTTCAAAAAAACATCACTATTTATTGTTTTTTATTCATCATATGAGTGTGCATGAAATCAAAATACATTTACAAGATAAGAATTATAAGATTTGACCAATTAGGATGGTGGATTAATTAGTGAATATAATATACTATCAATTTTATTTCTATATTTTTATACCTATGTAAATAAAAAATTAAAAATATATAAAATAAAAAATTGATTTCATATGTTCGATCATAAACAACTTAACTTACCATCCTTTGAAACTATTTGGATAAATTATGTTGTCAGAATTCTTCAAGAGAATATGGGGTAATTTATGTGATTTTTTTATATGATCATCATATAATCTATAAAATAATTAATATAAATTGAATTTTAACAAATATTTTAAAAAATATATAAGTAAATTTAGTACTTGCTACACAAATCATGTCATTTATCTATAATTGAGTAGAGCATATATGTGAGCTTTGTGAAGTTATTCATCTGAAAGACATCATTCATGATGAACACTAAAACCAATCATGGGAGGATTAAATATTAACAATTGATGGTATGTGACATCATCAAAATTTTCTTTATTGTGACTCATTAGATTATGTTTTGAAGGATATTCATATTGAAAATAATAAGAGTAGAAATTTTAAATTTACTCCTATAAGTACGCTTCAGTAATTGACCCTTTAACTGATGCCTTGTTATATACCTTATTCTTCAATTTTTACATACATATCTTGAATGGGTACATCCATCAAAAAAATCGTGTCCCTCCACATTTATATTTATATGGAAAATGCAAGTTAGATTTATTCAAATAAGGCTAATGGAAATATTTTTTTGAATTTACCTAAAATTATAACTACATATTTTTGTGGAAAACTTAGTGCATCATAGTTTGTTTTTTATAAACAAATTTATTATAATAAATATTATATTTTATTCATTACATCTTATATTGAATAACTCAACAAACATTTAAGGCCAATAGGTAGAAATATTTTCATGAATACATGTCATTCATGACTTTTTAACCTGGTGATATGTCTATTTATGATGCAACAAGAAAAATTAGAAGCATATCCATTTTTTAACCTCAAAACATTAATCCATTAAAAAAATAATAAATTTTCCTTAGAAAGTGCATAATCTATTTTTTGGATTCATTTATTTATGTGATTTTTTATTTTCAAATAACTCATGTTCGGGACGCTTGAAAATATGAGCAAGATCTAACCCTGCCATCACAGTATCTTTAGTCTTATTAGGTACTCCCAACACAGTATAAAAAATTTTATCAAAACAAATCTACTCAATATTCATTATATATAACATATTAGAAACAAAAAAATCATACTAATAAAGCGAGTCTTAAAAAATACTTTGATTTATCCAATTGTGATCTCTCTAAAAACCACCTATTTTTTATTAGTTTACATTTGGTCCAAAAGTAATGAGAGGTAATAAGAGACAATATATTTTACCTAAATACCTGAGAGAACTATTATAGGTTCATCTCATTCAATTATATCTTTTGAAAAATTATTTTTATTCCATAAAAATGGATGATCTCTAGGAATAAATATTTGATGACATTAAAAAATAATTATTTATATTATTAAAGTGAATAAATTTTTTTCTATCAACCATGTTGTATTGAAAATATTTTGGATCATGTGTACTCTATCCTGATAACATACCATATGATATAAAGTCACTAGTTTTCCACATTAATTTAGCTTTGACTATAAATTTATAACCTGAAACAACATTATATATAGTTACACCATCATTCCACAGTAAAATTAACTCATCAATAAATGGATTCAAATAAACATAGATATTAATTTTTTGATGACCTATAATTAGTAATTCCAACTATATATATATATATATATGGTTATTTCATCAACATCTAAGGAGGAAAGTTCTATGATGTTATGAAAATATTTCAATAAGATAATTTATTATTGTAAGCACCAAATGGAAAAAACCTATTAGTAGAAAGACCCAACAGTATGTTATGAGCTTATGAAGAAAATATGGATTCACCTTGTCAAAATATTTCTAATAATCACCATCACAAATATTATTTAGTATTTTACTGATAGAAACACTAGATCTATGACATGTCATCCATGATGTAATGCTACAAGACATAAATAGACATTTCATTCTAAATATAATTAGAAAATGCTTCGATTTTCTAATAGTAATAAATATATACTTTCCTTACTATGCCTCTTTATAACTCAATTTCCCACATATTAAACAATTAGGTAATGACTTATATTCACAATAATATAATATGCATTTATTTAAACAAGCATAGATATTTTGATAACTAAGACCCAAATTTTACACCAACTTTTTATTTTCAAATAAATTTTTAGGAAATGCATTCCCTTTAGGAAATAGTGATTTAACCAAACAAAATATTTGATCAAGAAAACTATTTGACATTCCAAAATCTAATTTAATCTCTATAAATTTTTTGATAGCTTCAAATTTTCTTATCTTTCGTCTAATATTTAAGGCCTCCTAATAAGATTTCAACAAATAATAAATTCCATATGGTTCTAATTTAGGATTAAAATCATTATTTGGGGTTTTTGTTTCTTAAAAATATAGGTTAGTAGCATCATGTACTGAATTTTAAAACTGATCTAGTTCTAGAACCCAAAAAAATTGTATTTATTTCTGAATTTCATTCATCATGTTTATACCAAAATACATAATCATTTCAAAAAAATAAAACATAAAATATGAATCCCAAAATTATCAAATATTTAATATCTTATGAGATCACACTTCTTACATGGGAAATTAATTATTATTTCTCAAACAAATTATAAATTTAATGGTGTGAATAATATAAACACTTCAGCACCCTCAATATAAATAGGATTTATACCAGATCTGTTTGGATTTCTATAATGATTTATCCAATCACGATCTCGTAATAAAAAATGTTGTATATTTTTTGGGTCCATAGTTTTCTAAAAATAACAGTTATTGGTTTATTATATAAAATTTATTATGTATATTTTCTCATTAAATGACCATTTAATTATTTTTTTAATAATATATTTAATAAAATATTTCATTTTAAATATTATTAGAAATTTATAAATTTTAAAATATTAATTAGTACTAATTTTTATTAATTTATACTAATTTATATTATTTTATAGTAAATTGTTTCAATGTATAGTAAGTTATACTGATTTATACTAATTTTTATTAATTTATAATAAATAATACTCATTTATACTAATTTATATTAATTTATGCTAATTTTTGAGGAATTAATACTAATTTATAGTAATGTGTACTAAATTATATTAATTTATAGTAAAATATATTAATTTATACTAATTTTTCATGAACTAATACTAATTTATAGTAATGTATATTATTTTATAATAATATATACTACTATTTAAAAACTTTTATTAATTTATACTAATGTATATCAATTTTTATTAATTTATACTAAATGATACAAATTTATATTAATTTGTATTAATTTATACTAATTTGTATGAATTTATGCTAATTTTATTAATTTATATAAATTACATCAATTTATAATAAGTTATACTAATTTATATCAATTTGATAGGAATTAATACTAATTTATAGTAATATATATTAATTTATAATAATTTATAGTAATGTATAATAACTTTTATTAATTTATACTAATGCGTATCAATTTTTATTAATTTTGAATAAATGATTCTATTTTAAACAAATTTATCTTATTTTAAACTAATTTTTATGAATTTATAATAATTTTATTAACTTATGGTAATTTTTATTAATTTATATAAATTATATCAATTTATAGTAGATTATACTAATATTTAATTATTTATGAGGAATTAATACTAATTTATAGTAATATATATTATTTTATAATAATGTATACTAATTCATAATAACTTTTATAAATTTATACTAATATATATCATTTTTATTAATTTATAATAAATGATACTGATTTATTTTATTTTATACTATTTTTTATGAATTTGTACTAATTTTTATTAACTTATAATAATTTTTATTAATTTCAAAAAATTATATCAATTTATAGTAAATTATACTAATTCTTAAGGAATTAATACTAATTTATAGTATTTTATATTGATTTATATTGATTGATCCTAATATAAAATAATTTATATTATTTTATATTATTTTATTCGAATACATAACAATTTATATTAATTTATACTAATTTATACTAATTTATACTAATTTATACTAATTTGTATTAATCAATACTAATTTTTTGTAAATTTATACTAATATATAGTAATTTTCATTACTTTAAATTAAATTATACTAATTTATATTAATTTATACTTATTTTTTAAACTTTATATTAAATTATACTATTTTTTATTAATTTATATTAAATTATACTAACTTACATTAATTTATACTCATTATATCAATTTATGGAAATGAATATTAATTTTTACTCATTTGATAGGAATTAATACTAATTTTAGTAACTTATATCAATTTATAGTAAATAATATAAATTTATAGCAATTTATAATTAGTTATAATTTTTTTGTTATTTTATACTAAATTATTTCAATTTATAATAATATATATTAAATTTTACAAATGTATAAAAATTTATATGAATAAATAATAATTTCTATTAATTTATAATGAATTATATCAATTTATAATAACTAATATGAATATATGATAATTTTTATTTCTATTTTTGCTAATTTTATAAAATTATACTAATATATATAAATTGATAGAAATGGAAGGGTTGTGTGCATATTTTGAGGAGGGGGATGTGAATATTTGTAGTTTTTTTATTGCAACAGAATTTCCATAGGAAAACATTTCATTTAGATTATTTGTGATGGACTATTTATTTATGACTGGTATTTGCGATGAACTATTTATTCACCACAAAAACCGCCTCGAAAAATAATATTTCTCACTCAAAGAAAAATATTTGTGATGGACAGGTCTATTATAAATTAACCTGTTGACAGTTCATTTGTAATGGATTCATCACAAATAAATCTTTTTATAATGGAATCTGTCGCAAATTCAAAGTCATGAGTTCATTTTCAATGAATCCATCACAAAAACGTTTTTTGATGGATCCATTGTAAATTGCCCTTATCATGATGGATATTTACAATGGATCTATCATAAATAATCATTATCGGAAAGGGTTATTTGTGACTAGTGTACCAGTCCATCACAAATTATCATGAAAAAATCAACTATTTATGATGGAATTATTATTTCATCATCAATAAGTGGTTCTTACCACCACGCACGCAAGTATGCCAAAACCTTTTGTGATGGATGATCTCACCCTTTACAAAGAGCCTTTTCTGAAAAAATATTTGTGATGAATGATCTAGTATGTCACAAATAAGTCGATTCCATGTATTATTTGCAATGGAATTGTATTCCTTCGTAAATAGCCCATCACAAAAAATCAATTTTCCTGTAGTGTTGTGTAATTCCTTTATCATGATATCTACAACTTAAAGTTGGGTAGTCACATACTATGATTTTAGTAATCCATGCTTAAATTTTTCCTTTATGAAGTGATACTTGATTTCAATGTACTTCATTCCAAAGTGTTGGATGAGATTTTTCTTTATGATTGATAGGACTTGAATTATCATAGTTAATCCCAATAAGATACTTCACTTCAACTCCCATATCCTCAAGTTGTCACTTCATCCACAACAGTTGTGTGTAATCTTTAGTGGTCATAATATATTTATCCTATGAAATGCTTAATAAAATACAATTTTTTTCTTGGTAAACCAATAAATAAAAAAATCTCTAAGATAAAATACACTTCCCGGTCTTATCTTTATATCATCTGTTGAACAGACCCAATTCACATATGTATATCCCAGTAACTCCTGTTGAGATATTACATTTTAAAGAAAACTAAAATCCATTGTGCCTTTGTTATACCACAATATTATAGTTACCTCTAGTAAGTATCTTTCCTTGGGAATACTCTGGTACCTTGCAGCTTTACAAGTAGTAAACACAATGTCAAGACTTTTCATTGTTAAGTACAATAGGCTCTCGATATTCTGTATATACTCCATGATACTATCATCTTTTCCATCACCATCCCTTGAAAAATTCATATGGGTAGTAACAAGTGTTGTCACTTCCTTGGAATCTTTTATTCCAAATATTCTCAAAACCTCCTAGCCATATTTGTATTGTGAGATGAATTTTACATGCCATCCTTATATCACTTATACACTAAATAAAAGGTTCAACTCCCAAATCATCGATATTTCAAACTCATACCTCATAAATTATGAAAAATTATTGCATTGTACTTTATTCAATCCACCAAATATTATTCCAACTATATATATGAGCACTATCATCCATTGATCACTCTCCTTGTTGATATAGAGATTATGAAAAACCCCTCCACGCTAGAAACCAAGCTTCTTCAATTACTGATCAAGTTGAGAATACCATGATCTTGGTAGTTGTTATAGCCCATAAATTGACTTCTTCAGCCAAAAAACTTTATTCTCGTCTTCATGCACAAAAAACCCATCTATCTTCTCAATATACACCTCTTATTTGAGTACTCCATTTAGAAATGTCGATTTCATATCCATCTGGAATACATTGAATCTCATTTTCACATTTATTTCCAAGAATAATCCAATTTTTTATAACCTAGCTACAGGATAAAATGTTTCATCTACATCAATACCTTCAATCTTAGAGTACCCCTTGTACACAAGTCATTCCTTGTTTTTAATCTCCATGTTATCTTCATTTTATTTTTATGGAAAACCCATTGGGTCCTGACGATGTTCTTATCTTCTAACCTCGAAACAACCTCACATGTTTGATTTATTTCAATTTGTTCAAGCTCTTCATGAATATCTTGGACACAATTCACATATTTATCAACTTCTTCAAGACACTTTGGATCTACTTAATATAACAATAAAAAATTTTGTATATGGTTCATTCTCCTTATTTTCACTAGTGTTTTCTAGTCACCAATGATATTTTGCTCATCAATTTAAATCCTATTTTTCATCTTATGTTCAACTACTGGTCTAACTTCATTATACTCATCATCAGTGTCTTCTTTAAAATCAGTATCATCCCTTTATGATCATGCTGATCTTATCAACTCCTCATTGATTTCTTCCATAATCTATTCATTATTTTGTTGAAGATTCTACTTATTTCAAACAAAAGTGAGGTATTATATTTCAATAACATTTCCAATCTATTTTTTGAAACATTTGTATTACTTTATTTTAGATGAGTGGATAAGGAAAATCCCTTCATCTCCATGAGACTCAAATTTTCTATGTTTATCCTTATTTATAATAAAGAATTTAATTCTAAAGATTATAAATTATTTCAACATTAGCTTATTCCCATACCAGATCTTGTATGGAGTCTTTTCTTCTCCTATACACAACAAAACTCTATTAGAAATATATATTGATTTTGTGATTTCTTCCTTCCAAAACTTCTTTGATAGTCCTTTCTCTATAGGAATAATTATGTCTATATTATGTATGATATGGTTTCGCTTCTGAACTAAATTATTTTGTTGACAAGTTATCACTACTAAAACATGGTTCCTTACCCTTTACTTCTCAATATAATCCTCAATCTGAATACTAGTAAACTTTTTTACATTTTCAGTTCAAAATTTTAGAATCTTCTACCCAGGAATATTTTTAGCCATCCTCTAATATTGATTAATGCTACTAAACACCTTAGAATTTTGGATGATTACAATCAACAATGTTGTCATGCTTTAATAAGTAATCAATAGCGCATAATATCTCTTCCCATCAATGTTTCTTATTAATATAAGTCAACACACATCAACATATACCAATTCAAGAAACAACATTAACTTATTGTTTTTAGCTTGTTTGTATTTAAAATAAAATTCCATTTCTGAAAAACATTGCACATGTGTGCATGATCACATGAAAATATAGGGATATCATGAGTTCCATAATTATTCATGATATATTACAAGGACTTTTGGATCAAGTAATCAATCTTGTGATAACCACTTCTTGAGACTTCCCTTTTATAACATCCTTATTGTCATTATTCCTCAATTCATAAGAAAAAAGAGTACTATAATCCAACGCTAGCTCCTTTGAATATTAATCCTTGAGAACTAATACTTTTGGATTTAATTGAGGTTTTAGTCTTCTTAAAATACACTTGATTATTTTTACATAATTGAGGATTTATTCTAGCCCATGCATATCCTTCATAATCACATTTATCCAATAAAATAATTCATAAATAGATTCATTTGGATGCATCCAAAAATCCTTGTACTTGTAACAAAGAATCTAAAATTTATCTTCTCATACTTTTGACTCACCTTAAAATATATTTATTAGATTTTCCAACATGGAATGTGAGGATTTACATGCCATCGACTTTGTGTAAATTGTGTTGGCAAAAACTCCCCCTAATGCATTGATCCCCATGGAATCGACATTCAATACTTTATGATCTCTCTTTGATAAGGCTTCACAATCCATATTTATTGAGATAACACAGATAGAATCTATTTAAATATCCATTCCTAAAGATCAAAAATTGTGTTATATCTAATTCTTCTGAAGTAAAAAGTTATTTTCATCAAAGATAAAAATTCATTTGTGATTTACTAATTCCATTACTTTCACTTAGAGTAGAATTACACTAATTTTAACAGTTAGCTTTAATGTCACTTATTAGCCCCAAGAAAGGTAAATACACTAAGAGGTGGAGAATTGGGGTATTTTAATTTATTTAAACAACCCTCACCTCAATCTTGTCCCACCGTTAGTAGGAACACCTTTCTCCCTCACAATAAATATAAAGCATTAAAGAGAGTAAATACGGACACACAAGTAATTTTTAATTAATTCATTCACACTAGGATAATCCAAGGATCATGTAATGGAAATGTGTTGATGCATCAAAACCACTGATCACACTTCCTATTTACAATGTTCATAGTACACTCATTACCCTATTTGGTTTATAACTAATCACTTTTGAGAACTTACTACTCTCTCAACTGAAGTTTACTCACTATTACTTAATAATATTCCTCAGATATATTTATTTGGCATTTTTTACACTATAATTTGTGTGTCATTAATCTTTTATTTCATTAAAATTATGACTTCCACTTTATAATAGAAATTTTTAGCAATTTCCTTAAGTTTTGGATAAACCCACTTTGTGCACAATTGATGTTTTCAAAAAGTATTTTCACACAACAAATTGTTATGTAATATCCTTTCAGCATGTAAATATTGGGTGTATAGCTTCTCTCATTAAAGGAATACATTCTCATAATCCTTATGAGAAAATAGATCTCTTATCTATTCTCTATGTATTTTCTTACCGTTAATAAAGATATTAGTTCATTATTTATAGGCAAGAATAACCTATCTCACAACCCTTTGTGATTATAAAAAATTAATTTCCACATATATTCAAATGTCATTGAGTTTATACAAATCCCTTTCACAAGTCTATGTTTTTTTCAAGAGTCTACCTGAATTTGGTGAGAATCCCCCCTTTACACCAAATCTCTACAAAATATTCTTGAATAGACTCTAAAATCCTCCAGAGCCTTTCCTTCATGGATAACTCATGGTCTTATCCACTCTAAAACTTTGTAAAAAACATTTTCAAAAAAAACAATATGAAATTTTTGAATAGTCAACTTGATGGATTTTTTCAGAAAATAGACATGTTGAATTAGATATATTGAAAAAGAAACTACAAAAAAATTTGGAAAAGGTTTGTATACTCCCATGTTGTTCAACATGGGGTGCAGCAATTTTATTTGTTAAGAAAAAGGATGGATTTATTCATTTATTATTATGATCTTAACTAGATCATGATCAATAACAATTATAATTTATCCTACATTAATGACTTGTTCAATCAAGTGTGAGAGGACCAATACTTCTCAAAGATTGACCTTCAATCAAAATATCATCAATTAAGGGTGAAAAAAAGGATATTATCAAGAAAATATTGATATGGAAACCATGAATTCAGAGTAAATCCATTAAACTTACAAATTTCCCCACTATTTTCATGGATCTGATGAATTGAGTCTAGTGATTACCTTGATAAATTTTTGGTAGTCATAATAGATGATATTATTATATATTCCATGATCAAGGAAGAGCATGAACAAAATTTTAAAATTGTGCTTAAGAAATTAAGAAATGATAAATTGTATGCTAAATTCATCGAGTGTGAATTTTAAATGTAAAAAGTATCATTCTTATGATATGTAATCACAAGTGAGAGTATATTTGTAGACCCTTCTAAGATAGATGTGATTAAAGAATAGATCAAATCAACTATTATAATAGAGATCTATATTTTCCTTAGATTATATAGATAATATTGACACTTTTTGAGGAACTTCTCATGATTTTCAAATCCACTAATCAAGTTAACATATAAGGGAGTTAAGTTTCTCTAGATAGAATAATGTTAAGATAACTTCAAGGAGATTAATAGGAGGTTGGTAATTTCTCCTATACTCACACTACCATGTAGGCGATAATGGTTTCTTAAATAAGGTTATTTATCAACTAATGTATTGGGGTGTTTCCTTATTTAAAATTATAATGTGGTAGCTTATACCTCACATCAATTAAATATCCATGAGTAAAATTACCAAACATATGATTTGGAGCTAACAGATTTAATTTTTGAATTAATTATTTTATAGAATTATCTCTATAGATATAAGTGTGACATATATATTGATCATTATAGATTAAGATATATATTTTAATTAAATTATTTTAATATTCATCATTGATTTTTTATTATGACTTCTTAATACATAAAAATCCTGGGAAGACAAACAAGATGGTTAATGCTCACAACATAAAGGATCATGCTACCTTATCCATAATGAGATATTAAAGAGACCCAATACTCATGTATTTATAAATGATATACATGGAAATCATATTGTAAGGCATGAACTCAAACATTTCTAAAATTATTGATCAACCATCCATCCATATGAAGAACAAAGAGGCATAGAATGAGGATATGGATCTATAAAAGAAGGTGGGAAATATTATGGAGTTAACCCATGAAAATGATGGAATTTTAATATTTATAAAATGAATATTCATCCCATTTATACCAGAATTTAAGGAGGAGTTTTGTATGATTCACATAACTCATCATTATTTATTCATTCTAGAAGTATAGAGAAGTATAAAGATCTCAAGGATAACATCCGATGGGAAAACATAAAGAGGGATATTATAAAGTATACATCTTGATGCTTGGTTTTCTAAAAAGTTAAGGATGAATGTAATAATCCTAATGGTATAATGAAACCATTACTCATAGCCATATATAAATGGTAGAGAATCACCATGAATTTCATCAGAGAACTTACTAATCTCTCAAAAGTATATAATTCCATTTTCATTATAGATGATCAGATTATGAATTTGGCGCACTTCATTTAAATTTGAGAGGATGTATTAATCATTAAAATTTATAATACTTACATAAATAAAGTGGAAAGGTCACATAGATTATCACTTTAAATTATATCTGATCAAGATCTGAGGTTTACTTCAAATTTCTTGAGAAGTATTTAATAATAATTGAATATAGAATAGTGATTTAGTACTGATTAACATCCTCAAAGTGATGGTTAGTCTGAAAGTAATATTCAAACTCTAGAAGATATTCTTAGATCATAATCAATGGATTTAAAAGGAGGATGGGATCAATATATTCAAATGATAATGTTCCCATGCAAAAATAGATTCCACTCTAACATTTAAATGGAATCATATGTGGATTTGTATAGAAATATTTATAGAACTCCAACATGTTGGGATAAAGTCAAAGAGTGAAAGTTTTTTTGACCAAATATTGATCAATATATTTTAAAAAAGATTCAATTCATTCAATAGAATATTAAAGAAGTGTAAATTCGATAGAAGATCCATACTAATAATATTTAATGATATTTATAGTTTGAAGTTAGATAAAAAGTATTCCTTCATATATCACAATAGAATGGGTTTATAAGATTTAATAAGAAGGGAAAGTTGAGCCTTAGATACATCGGTCCCTATAATATCCTTGATTTCATGGGGTTGTATCTTATCTCCTAAAACTTTCACCAAACCACTCACAAGTTCATGATATATTCCATTTATCTCTTTTGAGAAAGTACATAATTGATCCACAGCATGTATTGAACTTAGTGGTTATATAACTGGAATGTGATTTTTCTTATGATGAAAAATTTATGGAGATTTTGGATCATAGAGATAATGTGTCACAAAACAAGACCACTCACATGGTCAAAGCTTTTTGCCGGAATTATAATTTTGAGGTAGTAACTTAGGAACCTAAATATGTAATGAGGAAAAGGTTAATTAATCTATTTTCATCTGATTAATGAAATTTCAAGGGAGAAATTTATTTCCATGGGTGTAGAATGTAACACCCCACATTTTTATTCCTTGACTATGTTGAATAGATTATTTCACATGCAACATTGAATGAATATTCAGGTGGAACTAATATGTTAATTTTTGATCTTCTAATGCACATCAATAGCTCAGATTACTTTGTCCCTATTTAAAAAATAATGGTGATTCAAAATTATATTTTTATGGATGTGGATGCACTAATATGGAGACCCAACATGAATAGAAAATTAAATGTTAAGGACTTCTACAAGTTGGAGTGCGTTGCTTCTCTTTTACCACCAACATGGCTATTAAAATTCAATGTACATTTTATTCAACCCTAAAGATTTTTAATACTCTAGAGGATATGGAAAAACAGTTTTTCTAAACCTTATCAACTAAGGAGTGTTGGACAATATCTTGTATCAGCCTATCCTTTTTACTTGAAAATTAAATAAAATACACACACCTCTTCTTGGAATATGGGTTTGCACAGGATATCTAGAGGAATGTTGGTAATCTATTTGGATTACACTTGTGCCCTAACCTACAAATGAATCAATCCATGCTGGAAATTGGATCACCTGGACAAATTGAGGAAGTTTTCAACCTATTGTTGGAAGTAGTATCCTAAATTATAAGAGTTGTGTGGTAGGAAAGAAATAGGGATTATGAAAACCAATCACCCTCAATACACTCTCCTATAATTTCAATTTATAAGGATATTTATGCTACTTCAAAGGTAAAAACTAGAGCAATGAAAAATAGCATTAAAGACTTGAATATCCTGAGAAAACTAGGTGTTATGGGAAGATCTAGGAAAACACTTGTACTCAAATCTATATGTTTGATTCCTTCTATTAATTTGTGGATTAAATTCAATGTTGATGGTGTACCTTCCAGTATTCTAGGGCCCTCAGGTTATGGAGGTATCTTCCGTACCCACCACGGTTTTTTCAATGGTTGCTTTTATCATTATATTGGAATTATAATTGCTTATGAAGCTGAATTGTAGGCTATGATATATGATATTAATAATTTTTTCCAGTATAATTGGAATTATTTATGGATGGAATATGATTCTGAAATTTTAGTGAGGGATCTTAAATAAAGAACTAGGGATGTTCCTAGGAGGATTCTTCCTCGTTGGATCTAATGCATGAACCAGGTAAAGTATCTCAACTTTATTATTTCACATTCCTATAGAGAATTCAATCAGGTGGTAGATGATTTTCCAAAGACATTGATCATATAAATGAGCATGATGTGGTCTTTCAGAACTCTGGATTTTTATGTACCAATGGTGGAGGTATATTTGCATGGAGTGATTCACTCTTGTATTTATAAAACCCCCTGTAATGCTTGACCATTATTGAATTTTATTTAATAAATTTTAGGGATCAGATTTGGCTATATCGTATACCTTATTGGTAATATATTCAACATGTATAATAAATATTTAATATCTATTAAATAAATAAGGGATGATAATAAGTAAAATATAATTGAACATAACATATGAAAAAAATTTATTCAAGAGAATTTTTTTTTCTAAAGTGTTATGTATTTTAATTTAAAATTTAATTTTAATATATAGAGAGGTGGAAATTAATAAAATGGACTTCATTTTTGGAACCAAGGTATTTAAATTAGGTAAGATGGTTAATTTAATTTTTTGTAAAAAAATAAGTTACCAAAGTGAATAGCGAATGATGTTGGTAAACTATTAAAATATTAAGATATATTATATGATAAAAATGATGTATAAAACTTATAAAAAAGTTGATAATGGAGGAAATCTTATCCTCCCTTTATTTTTTCCACTTATGGGTCACTTTTCATGGTAATATAACCTTCCTTAAACATTAAGGAATAGGAGATTATAAATATGACACTCAAACTCATATATAAAAGGAATCATCCTATACACATCCCAAAATATTTATCCTTAGGTTTCCTCTTGAATCCCCACCCAAATTTACTCTCATGGAGTCTTATATCTAATTTTTCTTCTTTTATTTCCACTAAAGAGGCTTAAATCCTCTCTATTATTAATAAAACTTAGCCACCACTATAATTATGTATTATTAACATCATTATGCTTATATAAAAATGATATTACTTTAATATAATTCTATATTCTTACTTATTTGTGAGTATATCATGTCCTTATTTGGGTTAGTTCAACCACCTACATGAACAATGTTATACCATATTCATCATTTTCATAATTGATGAGTAAAAAGATATTAAAAATGGTAATTTATTATATTAATGATTAATAATTTCCATGATTATGGTTCTAAAATTGTTACAACCAAATGATCGGTCATTAAAAATAACCCATTAATATTTGTAATGTTACTTGAAATATGTGCACCATTAATTCATTTCTTGCGAACAATACTTGTATCTTACATAAAATGAATAAGGTAATGTATAAATCATTATAATATTATCATTCCACTACCTTAAATAATCTTGTAATGATAAAATTAGTAACATAGAATGATGATTGAAACCTTTATACTGAAACAAGCATCGTAGAATCAAAACTAATAACATTTGATGATGAAAATAAACTAAAACTAACTAATGTATATATAATAAATGGGTATTAATTGTTAATATAATAATTATAAAATATAAATGAAGTTTTGAAATAGATTATTGTAGGGTCCTGAAAAAATCCGTGAAGGAAGAATGAAAATCCCCTTGAAAACAAGATTATACTCAATTTCCCCCAAAAGAATTGGGAAAGGGGGGGAAATACTCAAATGAAGGCACAAGTCGAACCGGTCTAAAGACCAGTCCAATGATAATGGGCCGCGACCGGTTCCATGAACCACCCCCTCCGCAGACCGCTGTCATTCGCGGAATGGAGGCAGAGATCCTCCGTGGGTGCGAAGCAGGACGGGCGCCAGACCGGTCCATCGTTACGAACCGCCCTAGCCACAGACCGCGTCGACCGGCCCAGGCCGCATCCACCGTCATTCGCGAAATGGAGGTGAAACCCTGCGCGATCGCGAAGCACTCCCCGAGTTAGTTTGGTTCGCGGGGGAGATGTGTTCAATGCCCCCCACGAGTTGCGGATTGACCGAGTCATCCATAAAATGGGTTTCAATCATGGGCCTATGAAAAAGGTGTTGCATGACCATAGATACATCTCTTTCCCCACTCTATAAAAGGAGACCGAGGGGGAAGAGGAAATAAGGATTCGGAGAGATCGACCAGACTCGGGTGGAATGATTTTGAAGGAAGGAGCTTAGGATTTCGCAAACAGCGAAGTTCCAGTCCGCGAACCAGAACAGGTATGAAGCTGGAAGCGAATTAATAAGTAACCAGAAAATGCATAAAAATTTTGTGAAATATGAACTTAAAATAAAAAATAAAAGAAGACTGTGAACCATGGTCCCTCCACGTATGCACTCCCCACGGACCAGGGAGTTTATTCCCCTTTTCCAATCCGTCGCACCACATAGCACCCTCCTACGCGGGTGAATCCCCGACCGAAGAACCCCTAACTGGAACCGCCCTCGGCCACCGCTGCTTGCATAGATCCCTCCGTGTACCATCCTGGTACGCGGGCCGAACCCGAAGCCGCGAATCACCCTAGTTCGCGGGATGCCCGCCAGTCCGTGAACTACCCTGGTTCGCAGAATGCCCATCAGTCCACAGACCACCCTGGTTCGCGGACGACCTCTCTAGCCGCATACCACCTCCCTACGCGAAGGGCGCCACCACTCATACACCCATGTGGCCAGCCAAATCCATCAGAGTTCCCATTCCCCGAGCTGGATAAAATCCTCCCAATCCAGCCTGATCCTCCAGAGCTCCCTCATTGTCCCATTCATCGGCCCTGAGCCGAGGCCTCCACTAGAGCCACCGGACCCGTGTGATGTAACCTTCAGGCGCATCAGCGCGCCATTTTGAGTTCACATACCCACGGTAATCAGGGGCGAAGGGGCTGCCCCTACCCTTGGGCGGATTCCTGAAGTATTCCTGGGTTCACATTCCCACGGTAATGCGGAGTCCGAGCCCGGGATCCCCCTTTCTACCCCTCCACTTGTTAGGACTGGGGAACTTCTCCCCTCCCTGAGGCGTGGCGAGATACCCATCATAAGGAATCCCCCATGCACCTTCGTACTTCCCCACAATCATGCCCAAGGAAGGGCGTAGTGGGAAAGGGTGTTGTTTCATCCTTATTAGGGGCCAAGTCCCTCTCCCGCTATGCCTTGTTGCCCTGGGAATCCAACTCGGAGTAAGCCCCGATTTTATTGGTCGCCTCTATGCATAAGCCCCACTCCACTTCCCACGGACGCACCTTTTGCGACGTGATCGTCTGGTCCCTGCTGCCTCTTGTTTCTCACACCGAGCATGACTCACGTGGGCTTAGAGTAAGAATAGACCATGACATCCTCTCATGGGCCTCCTTAGAGTGTAATCCACAACCCATTACTATGGGCCTCCTCAGAGTGTAAGCCCCAAGCTAATGCGTACTACGAGGACTTTGATTCCCTACCACAGGGATACGTAGGAAGCCTCCATGAGGTTCAAGCCCGATAAACACCGGACCCCCAGGTCCACATTCACGTCGGATCTCCGACACTCCTATTCAAACTAAATGGACTTTGATTCCTGTCTCCTGGGCAGGGTACATAGGAAGCCTCTATGAGGTTCAATCCCAACAACCAGTTGATCCGATTGTCTTCACGTCAGTTCACCATGCCACTCCTAGTGACGCCTCAATGAGTCCAGACTCCTCGGGGTCATTAATCCAACGATGGATGGTAAACCTCAGGCATAAATGATTCTGAACCCCTACGTCCAGCTGACCATTGCCAACCAGGAGTAATCTTTGGATACTATGCTTGGTTATAAACCAAAGATTCGCAAACGTATGAATACCTATTAAATCTATAATAGAGTCCCGTAACAGGAAATAATTCCCCCCAAAAGGGTGAGAATAGCCTGACTTCCCGTCCTATCAACCAATGTGAGTTCTTAAGTGTCGCTGGCCAAATCACCCAGCGAACGCTTACTTTTGGAAAGCAGGTCCATGTATCGTTGGATACGGAACCGTTGGTAATTTCAAAACTGATCCGAAATAAAAATGGTGAACCTAACGTGAATCTTTAACCAAGCATGACAGATTCAACCTAATCCCACCCTTTTCCCCCTTTATACTCAGAAGGAGGGCCAAGCAAGGTCATTAATTATGCATGGGGTCATGAGATGCTGCTTTGATGGTTTTGATGTTTGTATTTGTTAAAATGTTTTACAGGTACCACACAGAACTCCCTTCGATCCAACGGCGTCACAAAGGAACTCACAGGCTCGTGATTCTAACAGTGCAATGATAGGACTTCCTCACCAACGGAGGACCCCGTCACCTACCCAGCATCTTCAACGCTGGGTCTCAGATGCGTTGATCTGAGAGTACCACGTGAATGGTACTCTCCTAACAATGGAGGCAGCCATGCATGACCTCCAATCCGCCAGGACTTGCCGGTCTTCTACCCAGTAGCGGCCGCAAAGGCAGGTCCAGATGGATCCTGATGTCGTCTCAAACTGTTTCGAGATTCTATCCCTGGAACGAGACAATGCGTACCTCCCTTATCTTAGGGAGGTGGATGAGGTCGACGTAGAGGACTTCATCCCCGCCGAACGGGGGTTCCGCTCCAGGGCCCCCGCCAGAAGACATCATCATAGTCACGTCGCGACTCAACATCCTCACCATAAGGAGGATGTTTCCCCGAGGATCCAGGCCCATGCTCCCTGAGCTCCAGCCCCTCGGACCGCCCGACGAGGGCGGAAAATGTACAACCGGGGACCGGTCATCACCCTTGTCCCTGAGGAGGATCTTCTATGCTCGGTCACAGAGACACATCGCGAACAGTCACATACACCTATTCGTTCCTCCAAAGCCCACCATCCAGACATGGCAGCATCATACGAGCAGGCGCGCATCCCCACCGACTTCCACCACGCCCGTCGCTCACATAGGATGGCACTTACCCGGCAGGCACCTCTCCCTGCCCAGGGTTATGAATCCCACCAACTCGACATGGTGGTGACACAACGTCTGTAGGACCAACTCCTAGAAGATGCTCCTGATGCATACCATCCCAATATGGTGGCAATCAATAAATCCCGCCACCCAGATGTGGCGGCAACTCATAGGCGGGCACGTCTCCCTGCCAATAAAGGCCACCAACTCAATATGGTGGAAAACCAACATATGCAGGACCAGCTCCCTACGGATGCAAGTAAAGTCTGCCATCCCGATGTGGTGGAAAACAGAGAGATAAACCAGCATATCCCGACCCAGGGGCAAATTCGTTCACCTGCCCCGCCACAGGAGAATTGTCAGTACCCACTGACCACCGGAGGACCAGAGCAGGATATTCCTACTCCAATACCGGAATGGGCCTTCATACACATTCTCTCCAAAGATGTCTCTCTACATATCCTGGCAATGATGGAGGAGCAGGTATCGATCCCAGATCATATCTTGCAGACTTTCCAGAGTGTAATTGCATCAGCGGAAACAACAAGGACTCGGGCCCGTGAGCCCGTCTCCCGAATTAAGGCAACTCGTCTAAGAGACGAGATAACCACCTCAGAGAAGATTTTCATCCCTGATTCCGCCCAGGAGGGTCATCGGCTATATTCCGCGACGCAAGGTCAATCGGATCGAGTATCTTCACTCGTTCCAACTGGGGGACACCCGTCCATCACAGTGGATGCTCTAGAGTAGGCATATATCCCTGCTAAAAGTCAAGATGTTCGTCAGCATATCCCGGAAACATCGCGAGACCCAATTAGATAGGGACCCAAATGTGAAGGTCATTTTCAATAGCAGACGGTCCCCACTGCCCGCAAGAAAGCGCCCCGAATGTGCCAAAGGAAGCCGGAAAATAAAGAGCGGGTTCATGACTCTGCTCTACTGGAAGCTGGGGTTCCCAACGCCGTTAAGAGCATATCGAAGGCTCCGAACCCTACCTATCCATTACCATATTATGGGAGCATCAGTAGCAGTTGTGAAGGTCCTCCCCGCAATGTTTCTACCAGTAGCTTTGAAGGTCCTCCCCAGAGCACCCATGGGGGCCTCCCCCACAGGCATATAACTATCGATCACGAGAGATCCTCTTTTGATGCGAGTCACAGAAACCCTCCACGTGGCCAGAAGATCGAGCAGCAAGAAAGTCCTCCACTTTCTGTGGTCCACCCTGAAGGTCCTCCTCAGGGTATACGCTGCAAACACTCTCCATGCAGTGGGACCACAGATTATGATAGTAGTCCTCGCTATCATAGTCGCAACTACAGAGGCCCTTCCTGCAGTGATGTCTCATCATGACAAGAAGGCCCTCCTCTTGTCATGGCCTGCCCTGAAGGTCCTCCCCAGGGGTTACGTTGCAATGACACTCTGTGCAGTCAGGAATCAGATCACGGTGGTAGTCCTCGCCACCCTGATAACGGAGGTCCTCCCCATAGATATGTCATGCAACGAGAAGGACCTCCCCTCATTGCGGTACATTATGAAGGCCCTCCTCAGGGTGTACCCTGCAGATATTCTCCCTGCGGCACCTGTAATAGTTGTACTCGCCATTGCAGCAGTTATGATGGTAGTCTTCGCCACCACAGCCTCCATTGCGAAGGCCCTCCCCGCAGTGGCCCCAAGCAATAAGAAGGTCCTCCCCTTGTCGTAGTGTGTCTTGAAGGTCCTCCCCAGGATACACATTGAACGTCAGACCATGATGGTCATCCTCACCATGATGGCAGTTGTTTCGAAGGCCCTCCCTGTAACAATGCTACGTAGCCAGAAGGTCCTCCCCTTGCTGCGACACGCCTTGGAGGTCCTCCCCTGGGTGTGAACTGCAAAATTCCTCTATGCAGTGAGGCATCAAGCAGTAATGGTAGTCCTCTCCATTACGACCGCCATTGCAAAGGTCCTCCCCGCAATGGCATGTCATATCGATAGGAAGGTCCTCCCCTACCAAATCAAGTACAGAAAATCCCTCATATGTTGAGGCACTCAGAAGGACGGGATCAAGCATGTCAGATTCCTAGTCAATCACTAATGACACCCTTCCTCGATTGGGAGATGTTCTGGGGCCACGTTCATCATCTGAACCACCCCGAAATCACCCATATGATAATTCAACACCTACCGGCCCCATTACCTCCAACCACACTATCAGTGAGCATCTCAGTTGGGCTAACCAGGTAGAGGATTCACTAGCGGAGGAGTATGATGATATGTTGCACTTGAGGAAATGACTGGCTAGGGATGATATACCTATTATGTTTTGGCCCACGGCCACCTCTCAGTTCGACATACCTAGAGAGTTTTCGGAAGAATGCGTACACGGAATCTGCCATAATATATGGACAACCCTCCACTGACTAAAATCAAGCTTTCTTCCCTACGATGGGTATGTAGACCATGTTAAGACAATAGGAGACCTCCTGCGTCACATCGACCTGGAAGCTCTTCCTTCGGTGCGGAAACAGCGACCCGAGGGGCGTAAAGGAAACATGGAGATAACCTGCCTCCGTGTGCTGCACCAGTTGTGCCGCCTCATCAGTGACGCCCCGATGGGAGTCCATATTAGGGGATGGGGAGAAAATGGAGCTCTGCATTTCACTCTGCTCCCTGCCTAGAAGAACCTGTTTGGCATGGTGTCTTGAAAATTCATCACATCAAGACAGCAATCGATTGGTCTCCCTGTTCGTGAAAGGCAACACACCCAATAGAGTCAAGCCTTGAGTAAGTCCTAGAAGCGTCAGGCCCGACGGGAACAATCCATTCAAGAACTTTTGAATCAGGCCACCGAGAGCATACAACAGGCCTCTCACCTAAGAGAGGCCAATCAGCAATCATTGCCTGCCTCCCCAGAAGGGATTGATTCACAGAAGAACTCGGCACCAAACCCGGTTCCCCTGAATAGGGGCACACAAGATCAGGTAGGTATCAATAGCAGCATCCACCACCGCAATCTAGGGTCAACCCCAACTTGCAGGGCTGGGGGCATTTTTAACAACAAATGCCCCCGTAAGGCCAATAAAAACGGGAAGAGACTCAATGTCCAAGGAACAGAGCCAACCCTAGCCCTCATGGTTGGGGGCATTATTACCTCCTCAACAACAACCTCCCCACGAGAATCAGTATTCTCTCATCTAGGGAGGATGGTCAGAAGAGGAGTTTCCTTCCCTATCCCGTCATTTGAATCATCATCCCCTCTAAAAGGGAGACATATCGTAAGGTCACATCAGAGAACTCTCTGCGTCACCCTTCATCAAGGAGCCCGAAAGCAATCTCAGGATAGAAGAGGGAATACCAGTAAAAGACGTGGGAGATCGTCTTCTTATTCGGAAGATGAAATATTCTCCACCCTGCAATACGCATCCATAAATTCCATAGAGGCTAACCCCACGGGTAACACCGAAGATGGTGGAGATCTGTATGGATCGGGAGATGATGGTTCCGGTCAGGCTGTGACTCACAACGAACCACCAGGTGTGCACACCCGAAACCAGAGGTCCGCTCTAAACATGGCCGCCCCTTCAGCTAACCTTCCTCTACTCACCTTGAGAGCTTCCAACAAGGATAAGAACAAAGGACCGGTTACCCTTAACCCGCCTCCTTATCTCGATAAAAACGATCCACTTACACTCGAAGAGAGATTCGCTCGACATGAAGAGGAAATGAAAGAATTGAGGCGGCTTAACGCCGAGCTACTCCATAGGAACCGTCTTATTGAAAGTGAATCCAAAAAAGAGCCACATCATGCACTCCTAGTAAGTGCACCTCAAAGACCAAGGTTTGCCCTGGAAAAAGAAGCACGGTCAGGGATCCTACCCAACGAGGCGCCCATCCCATCCAAATACCTAAACGTGGGTCCAGATGAATGCCAAGACTTCCCTCCACTCAGGAAGCAACTAGAGCAAGTACGTCTGAACCCTCCGAAGGTGTCACAAAAGGCACATGCACCCCTGGTTCCAGCCGAGCTGGATCCTCAAGCAATGCCTCGAGCTACACCTGCCCAGGACCGGGACCAAAAGGATGTAAACCAGGGTCTCACCAACACCATCGAGGCACTAACGGCTCGATTGGAAGAAATGGAAGGTCAACGCGCTCTGATACATCCAGAGCAGAATCCCTACCCGGATTGGGTGAGAAACACACCTCTTCCACCCAATTTTGGGAGCCCTGTATTCCCTATCTTCAATGGATCAGGAAATCCGAAATAGAATTTGATGCAATACGCATCTTATTGCGACCCTATAATGGGAACTCTAGAACAACAAGAAGTAGTGAAACTCAGAGGCTTCATACGGACCTTGCAAGGATCCGCCTTCGTCTCGTATACGAGTCTACCAGCCCAGTCCATAAAAATATAGGAAGACCTTCAGTAATAGTTCTTGTTCCACTTCAGCTCAACGTTGACTAAAACAACAGTTAGTGACCTCATGAACTGCAAGTAGATGGAGAACGAGAGGGTCTCAGATTTCATCGCCAGATGGAAAGGTCTGACCTACTCTCTGAACAGGCCAATGCCTCAAGATGAGTTTCTCTACATATGCATCGACAATCTTTGAGATGAGATGCGAACTCAGCTCATACTAGTGGATTGCACCACTAGCTTCTGCCATCTCTCATCCATTACCCAAAGAATCGAAGACTCCCTGCAGTGGACCAATTTGAAGTCCCGAATAGCCTCATAGGCTCCTACAAAGCGAACAGTTAGAGCTGAAGCGTCCTCTATCATGCTCAAGCCAGCCCTTATGCCTGCTCCACCGCTCAGGCCTCCACCAAATCATCAAGGGCCCCCTGTATATCAGTGGCCGCCTCCACCTAGGTGGGACAATCAGAAAGGGTCAAAGCGGAATCAGTTTGAGGAATGAAGACATAAAGCATACTCGTTCCGAGAGGACCAAGTCCGCGGATACTTAATCACCGCCATGAATTGCAACTTACTCCACCTCCCAGAGCCAAGTAAGCCCAAAGAAGTTATCCATGATGACAGGCCAGACTACTGTCCCTACCATCGAATGTTGGGGCACAATATTCAGGAATGCTTCATTTTCAAGGACCTCCTGCAAAGGATGGTAGACTCCGGGCTGGTCGAGATGGGACCACCACAGGTGCATGTGACATATATTTCTACCATCGACTCCGACAAAGGGGAGGGGTGGTAGGAAGTCACCAACAAGAAGGGTCAGAAGTTTGATAACTGAATGACTCGGAAGACTATTAATCAAGCCCAGGACATACTCCGAGCTCAACTACAATAGATGGTGTTGCCACCAATAGCCCCTGATGCCGCACAATCGACAATATCGGCCTCACAACCCTCTACGAGCCGGTCATCCAGGCATAATCGAGAAAGGAGGAGACAAGCACAAGAGGAGTGGTCCGTGACGAGTCCAAAGTTAGCCTCGACACTGTCAGATTTCATGCCATCAAATTTGGCGCCACGGGCACCGACCCACCAAACGGCACCATCAGGGACAGCCGATCAGGTTGACCTTTCAGAGGATGAAGAGACAATATTTGGTTCCATCAACGTCATCCATATTATGGAATCATTCCTTGATGAAGGGTATGGTTATGAACCTGAGTTCCCAATATGAGAAGGGATGAGGAATCGCAGAGGTAGGGGATATCAGGGAAGGCGCAGTCGCGGCCGAAACCAACCCTACGGTTGGAACTCGGCTCGAACCGTTAATATCACAGAAACCCGTGGGAGAGCCCTTCAATGGACTCAGCATGAGAAAGAACATCCCTCCACCTCCACAAGTGGCCACTCTTCCCCCATCATTCTACGGTACCCATCAGAGGAGGAACAAGTGCCTAGCCACCTAGTGCGCACAAACAGACTAGCTGGACCGAGTCCCTAGAACCTTGGGACATCATCGACATCTGACCCTGAAGCCGGTCCCTCCTCATCATGTATTCCAACTCTTAAGCTGCTCTCTAAGACTCCCCCACCAATGGAGAAGCGTCAGCCGCTGGAACAGAAATACAAAATCCATAAGCATATGGCATCGGTACCAGCCAAACTGTCGATCCTGGACGCCTTGAGCTTGTCAGCAGACCTTAGGGAGGCATTTATAGAATCCTTACTCAGGCCCTATGAGTTTCAAGCTGAGGTAGCTGCCACTGAGATTTACCGAACGGAGACTGACTCAGATAAATGCGATGCGGTGATTTCCTTCACCGATCTGGATGAAGATGTCATCATGCAAGGACACATCAAACCACTATATGTGTCCGGCACACTAGATGGTGTTGAGATCTGCAAAGTATTTATCGACAACGGATCTGGAGTTAACCTCCTTCCCCTACGGACACTTCGTAAGTTGGGCTACAGTGAGGGAGATTTAATACCCTCGGCCAAAACTCTGCTAGGTTACGATAAGAGTGAGTAGAATCCAATGGGACAAATTAAGCTAAATATAAATTTTGGAGACCTTGTGGCCTATTCGGAATTCCTGGTGGTCTAGCAGAACACAGCATTCAATGCCCTGCTGGGAAGGCCATGGCTCCATAAGCACATCGGCGTTCCTTCATCCTACCACCAGTGTATTGAGTACTCCATCAATGGGAAAGGTGGGACATTGCACGCCGACAAGGCCCCTTTCGAGCTCTCCGAGTCACACTACATTGACACTGGGTTTTATGGGAAAAAGAGGAAGAAACCTTTGACTGATGGTATCGAATGGATCCCCAATCCAAATGGTCTAGAAATGGTTCTTGACGACCCCCTCGGACATCTTGGAAGAGACTACGTACTACCCATCAACCATATTGAGAGTAGGGATTCGAGTTCGGGAACACACTCAACTATCCTCATGACTTCAGCCATAACGTTCGAGCATGATAATGCGGAAATGACCGCTAACCCTCAATTCGGGGATGGATACTTGAGCAAGGAAGCCCAAAACGCCTCGCCTCCGGACTCCTAGGAGCCCAAGTTAAGAACTCTCCCCTCGTCAGATCAAGAAGATGAGGATGTGGGAGAGGAAGAGGAGGAAGATCTTAGGGACGCACCTCCCGCATTTGAGGAAGGTATCTCTACCACTGTGGATGATCTCAGGGAAATAAACCTGGGTATCGTGGAAGATCTGAGGCCTACTCTCATTAGTGCAGCCATGTCCCCCGAGGAGCACGAGGTATATACCTCTTTCTTGAGGAAAAATCGGGATGTATTTTCCTGGAATTACACGGAAATTCCGGGACTCGATCCTGAAGTGGCAACGCACCGCTTAGGTCTTCTAGAAGACCACTGGGGCTATAAACAAGTCACCAAAAGGATACACCCCTCACATGATGCCAAAATAGAGGATGAATTCAATAAGCTCATTAAAGCAGGATTCATTTGGGAGGTCTAGTACCCCATATGGTTGGAAAAACAGTGTCCCCATCAAGAAAAAGAATGGACAAATCCATGTCTGCATTGATTTCAGAGATCTCAATCGGCATTGTCTGAAAGATTATTTCCTAGTCCTAATCACCGAGTTGTTAATCGATGCAACGGCCGGGTATGAGGCTTTATCCTTTATGGACGGATATTCTGGCTATAATCAAATTAGGATGGCCCGAGAAGACGAAGAATCCACTTCCTTCAGGGCCCCTCAAGGAGTATTCTGTTACAAGTTCATGCCCTTTGGTCTCAAGAACGCTGGCACCACATATCAACACGTCATGCATCGTATCTTCAAACCGTTCCTGGGGAGATTCGTTGAATGTTATGTGGACGACTCGGTGGTTAAGTCCAGGCAGCGCTCAGATCACCTATCATACCTTAAGACCGTCTTCAACAAACTTCGACAACATAGTCTGAAGATGAACCCCTTGAAATGCGCATTCGGGGTTACCTCAGGGAAATTCCTTGGCTTCGTTGTATGTCATCGTGGCATCGAAGTCAACCCTGAAAAGACAAAGGCTATTCTCGGCCTGCCACCCCCCCTGCAATCTCACCGAGTTGAGAGCATTCCAAGGGCACCTGGCCTACATCAGGTGATTCATAGCCAACCTGGCAGGCATATGTTTTCCCTTTACCAGGTTAATGAAGAAGTGGATTAACTACTAATGGAAAGATGACTGCCAAGAGGCATTCGACAGCCTAAAGAAGTATCTATTAAGCCTTTCAATGCTCATTCCCCCCATTGAAGGAAGACCCCTCGTCCTATACATGACGGCCCTAGAGCGGCCACTAGAATCCTTTCTCGTGCAGAAAAATGATGTCGGCAGTGAAAACGGTCTCTACTACCTCAACCGAACTATGATTGATGCTGAGACTTGATACTCAAACATCAAGAATAGTTTTTTGGCCTTGGTCTTCGCAGTTCAAAAGTTGTGACATTATCTGTAGTATTATGAAGTCCACTTGGTCTCGCGTAATAACCCGCTCAAGTACATCCTTAGCCACCCGATGCTAACCGGGCGCCTATCCCGATGGGAAGTCATCCTGCAATAGTTTGACATCCGGTTTGTGCCTCAGAAGGCCATCAAAGGCCAGGCGTTAGCAAATTTTCTGGCAGAGCACCCTTCAATAGGGATCGCTGCACCGGACGTCGAGCTACCCAATGAAGACATCTTCACGGTTCAAGAGGAACTCCCAACATGGGAAATGTACTTCGATGGCGCATCCCGAAGCCCAACTGGGAAGAGGATGGAAGACCCCAAATTTAACAAGTTGGGCTTGGGGATAATAATCATGTCCCCAGAAAAGGCAGTATTTCCATACTCCTTCCTCCTGTCAGAGGGATGTATGAACAATGAAGCGTAATATCACGACCTCATTATAGGCCTGGAACTCACACTCCAAGCACAAGTACAGCACCTTAAGGTAAAAGGTGACTCGTAACTGTTCATCAAGAAAGTCAATGGTGACTATACTATTAAAAAGGAGGAGTTGATTCCCCTGTTTGACCATGTCCGAGGGTTAATGGAGGAATTCTCCACAGAACCGACATTGACCTATATTCCCCGGTCTCAGAATGCCCAGGCCAACGCATTAGCTAATGCGGCCACAGCCCTAGCCGACCCAGACCAGGATGAAACATTCATCAGTATTGCTCACCGTCGAATGGTCCTGCCGTTTGTTCAAGCCAAGACTGAAGAAATCAACGAATTCAGTCCTGTCCTAGATCCATATGCTCCTACCATCAGCTAGATGACCCTCGTTGCAAACTACCTTCAATGGGGAGAACTTCCATCAGACAGGGATGAACGAGAGAAAATACAGAGAAGGGAAATCAACTTTGTCCTATATGGCAGCACGGGTCAGCAATAGGTCCTCTACAAATGAGGCCTCGATGGAATCCTCCTCAGATGCATTGATGGAGAATAAAATATTGTCTTCATGACTGAAGTGCATGTCGGAGTATGTGGAGCACATCAGCTGGGGTCCAAGCTTTCCCATCAGGTCCGAAGGCTTGGGTACTATTAGCCCACAATGGCACGAGATTGCGAGAACTTTACTACAAAATGCCACTCATGCCAAATTCATGCCAACTTAATCCACCAACCCCTAGAGTTACTTCATCAGTACAAGTACTCCTGGCCATTTCCGTTTGGGGAATGGACGTTGTGGGACCATATCCTCCTGCCACAGCCAAACAGCTGAAGTATATCCTCACAGGAACTGACTTCTTTTACAAATGGGTAGAAGTTGTACCCCTTAAGGAAGTCAGGGCAAGAAACATTGTCAACTTTTTGAAAACCAATATCATCACCAGATTTGGTGTCCCTCATACCATACTGACAGATAACGGCACCAACTTCTGCTCTGTTTAATTAGAGAAACTATACCAAGAATATGGTATCAAGGCTAACCATTCATCTCGCTACCACGCAGCGGCCAATAGACAGATAGAGGCTTTCAACAAGACCCTATCCAACATTCTCTAGAAAATAGTGGAAAAAGACAAGAAGTCATGGTCGGATAAACTCCTCCATGCATTGTGGGCTTATCGAACCACAATCTGCACCGCTACTCAGGCTACTCCGTACTCATTAGTATACGGAACAGAAGCGGTCCTGCCCATTGAACTCCAATTACCCTCACTCTGTGTTGCCATTTGTGATCATTTATCCAGCGACAAGCGATCAAAAAAGTTTCTAGGTGAATTGGAGCAGTTGGATGAGAAACGGTTACACACTTTGCACCATCTGAAAGTATATCAGAACCGGATTGCACGAGCCTTCAATAAAAAGGTTTGTCTTCGATCTTTCTTGGAAGGAGAATTGGTATTGTTTCTCTGGACCCCAATGATACCCGAAAAGAAACCTCCAAAGCTGGATCCCAAGTGGGAGGGACCATATGTTATACACAAGGTCTACTCCAATGGAGAATATGCCCTGATCTCCATGGAAGGGCAATTCACCACCACTCCTACAAATGTGAGATTCCTGAAGAAGTATTTCGCATAATAACTAAAATCAGTTATCGTCCGGGGAGCAGGACGTTAAACTACCAAGAAACCAATGGTCCAAACTCTATGACCCTAAACTAAGAGTATCTCATCCTCACCGGCATAACTAAAAGCAGTTATCATCCGAGCTGTAGGATGTTAAACTGCCAAGCGCCCAATGGTCCAAACTCTATGACCCTAAACTAAGAGTATTCCGTCCTCACCGGCATAAATAAAAGCAGTTATCATCCAAGATGAAAGATGTTAAACTACCAAGCACCTAACGGTTCAAACTCTATGACCCTAAACTAAGAGTATTCCATCCTCACCGGCATAACTAAAAGCAGTTATCGTCTGAGCTATAGGACGTTAAACTACCCAGCACCCAATGGTCCAAACTCTATGACTTTAAACTAAGAATATTCCATCCTCACCGCATGACGTTAAACTGGACGGACAATAAGTTTTAAAAAAATGTCATTTTTTCCCATGTATGGACCAGACATGCACAGGGTGTATTTTCTTTAAGAGAACTACGTACGGATTGATTCCTGCCCTCGCAGGATACGTAGTGATGTTGGGGTCCCCTACCCTAGCCCAGCCACTCCCAAATGATATAAAATTAAAAAAATGTCCCTTTCCACCATGTATGGACCAGACCTGCACGGGGTGTACTCCTTTCAGAGAACTATGTACGGATTGATTCCTGCCCTCGCAGGATACGTAGTGACACCTAGATTATGTATCCTAGCCCAGCCGTTTAAAAAAATGTCCCTTCCCCCCATGATAGGACAAGACCTGCACGGGGTGTATTTAGGAAAGAACTACATACGACTTGATTCCTGCTCTCACAGGATACGTAGTGGCGCTAGGGTCCCCCACCCTGGACCAACCATCCCCGAATAAAAGTTAAAATGCCTTCTCCCCCCATGTATGGACTAGACCTGCACGGGGTGTATTGCCTTTTAGAGAACTACGTAAGGCTTGATTCCTTCCCTCGCAGGATACGTAGTGATGCCAGCGTTCCACACCCTGGCCCAGCCACCTCAAATGAAGCCAAAAATGCCCCTTCCCCCGTATGGACCAGACCCGCATGGGGTGTATTTCCCAAAAGAACTATGTGAGGATTGATTCTTTCCCTCGCGGGATACGTAGTGACGCCTGGATTCTGTATCTTGGCCCAACCATTTAAAAAAATGCCCCTTCCCCCTGTGATAGGACCAGAACTGCATGGGGTGTATTCAGGAAAGAACTACATACGGCTTGATTCCTACCCTCGTCGGATACATAGTAACGCCAGGGTCCCCCAATCTGGCCCAGCCATCTCCAAATGAAAGTTAAAAATGCCCTTTTCCCCCATGTACGGACCAAAACTGCATGGGGTGTACTGCTCGTCCTCACCGCATGACGTTAAACTGCACGGAAGTCATCCTCACCGCACGATGTTAAACTGCACAGATAAGAAACTAAAAATTCCCTTTCCCCCGTGTAAGGACCAGACCTACACGGGGTGTACTCCTCGTCCTCACCACACAAAGTTAAACTGCACGGATAAGAAGTTAAAAATTCCCTTTTCCCCCATGTACGGACCAGACCCGCACGGGGTGTACTCTTTGTCCTCATCGCATGACGTTAAACTACACAGATCGCATCCTAACCGCATGACGTTAAACTGTACGGATCTCATTCTCACCACAAAATTTTAATCTGCACGGACTTCATCATGACCCACCCAAGATATATGGAAAAACGAGATGGAAATACTCCTTGCGCATTTGGATGCATCCTCTCCATACATTAGACTCCACGGCTCGGGTAATTATGGATCTTCATAACCATTCATGGCCATCAGAAGTAGAAATTTATCGACCCGTGGACACCTTTGCATGACTATGCATACCATGCCCTCAGCATCTCTGCATATTGATAGCCCCTGGCCCATCTACCAAAGGCAATATTTCCTCAAGCGATACTCTTCCTAGCTCCGTACTCCTACCAGCCTCAGAGCCCCCACATCATATCTCCCGATCCAGAAATTTATGGCACAGTGGTTTACAAATTCACCCCCCTTTTTCACATCCAAACGTTGTTAGGGTATCCCTACCTGGTTAGCCTACGTATCTGCCCGTGTTTCACATGACGACCTTCATCTACGAACATCAAGCCATGGCTAGGCTACTTTGACTCAACGGACAATTGCAATGAAGATGTTTCTCGTATGCTCGGACACCATTATCCCCATATGCCGAACTCTGTACTGTGAGCAATCTCAGGTTTTCATAATCATTCATGGACATCGGAAGTGGAAAGTAATCGACCCGGGGACACCTTTACATGATTATGCATACCATGTCCTTAGCGGCTCTGCATATTGATAGCCCCTGTCTCATCTACCAAAGGAAATATTTCCTCGGGCGGTACTCTTCCTAGCTCCGTACGCTTATCGGCCTCAGATCCCCCACACCACATCTCATGATCTGGGAAACCTCAGAGTAGTAGTTTACAACCTTCATCCCCCACCCTGTTCAGAGTATATTGGAGCGTGGTAACTCAGTTATCCTTCAAGTGACTGCAGCAATAGCCACCCAATGGTCCGAGCTCTATGACCGCTAAACTAGGAGTACTTCGTCCTTACCGCACGACGTTAAACTGCATGGAGTGAAGGTTCACCCCCGCACGCAAGATAAATCAGCGTAGGGTGATCTCTAAGCTTTAACAGCAACCAGGGCCGAATATGGCCGACATGTCCAGATATTTTCTTACAAGATAACAGACTTCGTGGCCCGGACAATTTCGGATCCTCATAACCATTCACGACCATCGGAAGTGGAAAGTTATCAACCCGTGGACACCTTTGCATGACTATTCATACCATTCCATCAGCAGATCTGCATATTGATAGCCCCTGGCCTATCTACCAAAGGCAAGATTTCCTTGGGTGGCACTCTTCCTAGCTCCGTACGCTTACCGGCCTCAGAGCCCTCATATCATTTCTCCTGATCCAAGAAACCTCGGAACCATGATTTACACCATCAACCCCTCTCCATGTATTGGGCATGCCGAGGTGTTCAAGCCCAGTTACATTCTGATCAAGAGTAGCCTTTGTAACTATGTCCTTATCACATGACGTTAAGCTACACGGAACGTCTTGGCCGCTTGGCATAATGTTGTAAAGGCCAAGCATTAAACATCCAGGTAAATGCCTCCAACTACAAGCATTTTCATTGGTTTAAAAATGTCCCAGTCCTCACTGCATGACATTAAACTGCACAGCATCCTTTAATAATGCTCCTCGTCTTTACCGCATGACGATAAACTACACGGAAGTCATCCTTACCACATGACGTTAAACTGCATGGCCAAACCTATCATGGGTTCAGTAAGGAACAAAGGCTTTTCTCTGTCCCTCAGTGCATGGGTTATACCTACACGAACCACCATCTTGCACTGGTGTGAGAAAGAATGACTTCACCCATTATCGGGAAATTTATCCTAGATGTTTCTCCCGTATCCAGGCACCCTCTCCTAATAAACCATACTCTGTACTCGGAAAAATCCGAACTCTCCTAATCCACCCTCGGTGGTCCCGAATCTCAACTTCCCTAAATTTTCCCAGCTATCGGGAGAATGCAATCATTGACCTATGGACACCTTTGCATGACTATGCACACTATTCCCTCAGCGGCTCTGCATATTGATCGCCCCTGACCCGTCTACCAAAGGCAAGATTTCCTTAGGCAATACTTCTATCCGTACGCCTCTTGTCCCCTAATCCCCCATGTCCATCCTGGGATTAGGAAACCCTCTGAGCTATAGTTTACTAGCCTCTTTAATGACCCTGCTTGAATATATTGGAACGTCTCTGACAAGATTACTGAGAACCAGGAGAATCCATTCCACTTTGAAGAATGTCCCAGCTGCATGACTTTAAGCTGTGCCAAGATCCAACCGTCCTTTATGCTAAATAAATGCGTAGGAAAGGGACCCTGAGTCCACACTCCTGATTAATACAGATTTCCTCAAACCCTTTCAGACGTCACACACCCTTTCCAAGCCACCCCTGGTGGTTTTCATAATTCCCCAAGCCACCCATGGTGGTTTCCATAAGCCGAACTCCCATGAAGTCCTCAGGCTATCAGAAATGGAGATTCATTGACTTAAGGACACCTTTTCATGACTATGCATACCATGCCCTTAGAGGCTCTACATATTGATTGCCCCTAGCCCATCTACCAAAGGCAAGATTTCCTTGGGTGATACTCCTCCTACCTCTGTACGCCGATACGGCTCCCATGCCTTGAGAATTGCCCCGCATGTCATTCAAATCCAAACATGTTCCACCCACATGCGTCTGAAGGATATCGAGACATATTTTAATCAACCAAATCTCATTGGGGCCCTCGCCCCACCATATTTTTTCAAAGCTGTTCAACCTAAAACATCAGTAATGATAGTCTTGACGGCGGGACTCTAAACCACTCACAAAGGAAAAAAAAGAGAGGCACAAAGCCTGTTAGGACGAAAACCCGAAAAGGGCAACCTAAGAAAAAGTCGGGCTATACCCGCTGGGCCCACACTAAATGGTCCCAGGAAAAATTAGGTCATTAACAAGAAAAGACAAAAAGTTTGTGGGGATTTTCTACAAAACCCTAGAAATAGTCAAACTATGCTCGCTGAATCCCATGGTCCAGGAAAAAGTTAGAGCTCGTTTTTATCAATGGTCCTGAACTCTGATTATTCTAAGTTCGGTGAATTGATATATGCAGTAATCACACAAAATGATTTCTATTACAGGAGAAGACAACAAGAGCACTAAGGAGAAAAATTTATTTATTTCATAACAATGTCGGTAAGAAGGGCCACCCCCAATCCAATAACTTAAATGCCCCTCTGGGCCTAAGGTCCCGGACCACTGACCAACCATGTTGTTTGTTTACCATCGCATTGCGGGCAATGCTCTGGTAATAATGAATTGTCTTGTACAGTTGATGTTGTTCCCCTATCGGGGACACAGGAAGGTGATTCAACACGGATCTGGCAGTTGTATCCTTTACGAAAGGTCACCCTCTGTCGGATATCACAGATCGAGGGATGGTGCTAGTAAATACCCATGCTGCATGATTGTGGTCACGAGATGGTACCAGAATCAGTGTATCAGAGAGTAAACTGAACCCATATGCAGAAAGGCTGTTGGAAAAGGGGTACTCCCATTGTGACTCAGAGAGCCGATCGGCAAGAAAGGAACACTGTGGGGAGTGGCGGATTCCATCCTTAATAGAACTGGTCACATCCTTCAGGTGTTGATAGGCAATCGAGAGAGGCTCGGCAGCAAGCCCGGGCACTGGGCAAGGAGAAACCATATTTTCTCCCTGCATTATAAAAATCATGAAAATGGTTAATCAAAGGAGTCAAGAAGCCTTCATGATGAGGACCGCAAGTAGGCCTCAAAATTTGGTTCGCGATGAATGCATCCCGCGAACCAACCCTGCGTGGAAGCAGTCCGCTGTACTCTGGCCCGCAGAGCATTGGCCAGAAAACCGCAAATCAAGTTGCTCTGTGGAATCCTAATCCCAGATTTAAATAATTAAGATTCAGAAGACTTAAGAAATTTTCAAAATTTGGAATATTTCAGTTCGCAGACCGTCAAAACCGCGGAGCAAGTTCCTACGCGGCCCGTCGTGACTTACTTTTTAATTAATTGAAAGTGTTAGTTCGTGGCTGGAGATTGGTCCGCGGGAGAAGGCGACCGTGAAGGAGTAATGGTTCGCGAAAATGGCAGCTAGTTCGTGGACGAGGCGTTTTGCGATGGACTGAGCACACGGAGACAAAGATCGAGAGAGCTCTAATTTCACAAAGAATATGGTAAAAGACAAAGGAAGGGCCCCCGTATTTATAGGTGTGGTCCCCTACTGGGTCCACTCCTCTACCGCAAACCATCCAAGTTTCAGGACCACTCTGCATCGGAATAGCCTCCTCTTCATTCCGATCAGACCCCATTCCGATGGGGGGCATTTGTAGGGTCCTGAAAAATCTACGAAGGAAGAGTGAAAATCCCCTTGAAAACAAGATTCTACCCAATTTCCCCAAAAAGAATTAGGAAAGGGGGAAAAATACTCAAAGGAAGGCACAAGCCGAACCGGTCCGCAGACCAGTCCAATGATAATGGGTCCCGACCAGTTCCGCGAAGCACCCCCTCCGCGGACCACTGTCGTTCGTAGAATGGAGTCAGAGATCCTCCGCGGGCGCGAAGCAGGACAAGTGCCAGCCCGGTCCATCGTCATGAACTACCCCAGCCGCAGACCGTGTCGACCATCCCAGGCCGCATCCTCTGTCATTCTCAAAATGGAGGCGGAACCCTGTGCGGCCACAAATCACTCCCCGAGTTAGTTTGGTTCATGAGGGAGATGCGTTAAATGCCCCTCGCGAGTTGCGGATTGACCGAGTCATCCGTAAAATGGGTTTTGATCATGAGCCTCCGTAAAAGGTGCTGCATGACCACAGATACATCTCTTTCCCCGCTCTATAAAAGGAGACCAAGGGGGAAGAGGAAAGGAGGATTCGGAGAGATCGATCAGACTCGGGTGGAAGGATTTTGAAGGAAGGAGCTTAGGATTTTTCAAATCATGAAGTTCCAGTCCGCGAACCAGAATAGGTATGAAGCTAGAAGCGAATTAATAAGGAAACAGAAAATGCATAATAACTTGGTGAACCACAATAATAAAATAACAAAGAAAAGAAGATAGTGAACCATGGTCCCTCCGCGGATGCACTCCCCACAGACCAGGGAGTTTATGCCCCTTTTTCCGAACCGTCGCACCGCGTAGCACCCTCCTATGTGGGCGAATCCCCAACCGATGAACCCCCGAACGGCGCCGCCCTCGGCTGCCGCTGCTCGCATGGATCCCTCCACATACCATCCTGATACGCAAGCCGAACCTGAAGCCGAAAACCACCCTGGTTCGCGGGATTCCCGCCAATCCGTGAACCACCCTGGTTCACGGAATGCCCATCAGTCCGCGGACCACCCTGGTTTGCGGACGGCCTCTCCTGCTGTTTACCACCTCCCTATGTGAAGGGCGCCACCACTCATACGCCCATGTGGCCCATCAAATCCTTCGAAGTTCCCATTCCCCAAGCCGGATAAAATCCTCCCAATATGGCCTGATCCTCCGCAGCTCCCTCATTGGCCCATTCATCGGCCCCAAGCCGAGGCCTCCACCGGAGCCACCGAACCCGTGTGATGTAACCTTCAGGTGCATCAGCGCGCTGTTTTGAGTTCACATACCCACGGTAAGCAGGGGATAAGGGGCTTCCCCGACCCTTGGGTGGATTCCTAAAGTATTCCTGGGTTCACATTCCCACGGTAATGTAGAGTCTGAGCCCGGGATCCCCCTTTCTACCCCTCCACTTGTTAGGACTGGGGCACTTCTCCACTCCCCAAGGTGTAGCGGGATACCCATTAGAAGGAAGCCCCCATGCACCTCCGTACTTCCCCACAGCCATGCCCAAGGAAGGGCGTAGTGGGAAAGGGTGTTGTTCTATCCTTCTTAGGGGCCAAGTCCCTCTCCCGCTGTGCTTTATCACCTTGGGAATCCACCTTGGAGTAAGCCCTGATTTTATGGGCCGCCTCTATGCGTAAGCCACACTCCACTTCTCATGGACGCACCTTTTGCGACATGATCGTCTGGTCCCTGCTACCTCTTGTTTCTCACACCGAGCATGACTCACGTGGCCTTAGAGTAAGCATCGACCATGACATCCTCTCATGGGCCTCCTCAGAGTGTAAGCCCCAACCCATTACTATGGGCCTCCTCAGAGTGTAATCCCCAACCCATTACTATGGGCCTCCTCAGAGTGTAATCCCCAAGCTAATGCGAACTACGAGGACTCTGATTCCCTACCATAGGGATACGTAGGAAGCCTCCATGAGGTTCAAGCCCGATCAACACTGGACCCCCAGGTCTACATTCATGTTGGATCTCTGATACTCCTATTCAAACTACGTGGACTTTGATCCCTATCTCCTAGGTAGGGTACATAGAAAGCCTCTCTGAGGTTCAAGACCAAAAACCGGTTGATCTGATTGTCTTCATGTCAGTTCATCGCGCCACTCCTAGTGCCGCCTCAATGAGTCCAGACTCCTCAGGGTCATTAATCCAACTAGGGATGGTAAACCTCAAGCATAAATGATTCTGAACACCTGTGTCCAGCTGACCATTTCCAATGAAGAGTAATCCATGGATACTATGCATGGTTATAAACCTAAGATTCATGAACATATGAATACATCTTAAATCTATAAGAGAGTCCCAGAACATGAAATAATTCCCCCCAAAAGCGTGCGATGAGCCCGACTTCCCATCCTCTCAACCAATGTGAGTTCTTAAGTGTCGCTGGCCAAATCACCCAGTAAATGCCTGCCTTTGGAAAGAAGGTCCACGTATCGTCAGATACGGAACCATTGGGCATTTTGAAACAGATCCGCAAGTAGGCCTCATCACACCCTTTTGGGGGGAATTATTTCCTGTTTTGGGACTCTCTTATAGATTTAAGATATATTCATATGTTCGCGAATCTTTGGTTTATACCCAAGCATAGTATCCATGGATTACTCCGGGTTAGAAATGGTTAGCTGGACGCTGGGGTTCGGAATCATTTATGCCTGAGGTTTACCATCCCTCATTGGATTAATGACCCCAAGGAGTCTGGACTCATTGAAGCGGCACTAGGAGTGGCATGGTGAACTGACGCGAAGATAGTCGGATCGACTGGTTTTTGGGCTTTAACCTCAGAGAGGCTTCCTTCATACCCTGCCTAGGAGACAGGGATCATAGTCCACGTAGTTCGAATAGGAGTGTTGGATAGCTGACGTGAATGTGGACCTGGGGGTCCGGTGTTGATCGGGCTTGAACCTCATGGAGGCTTCCTATGTATCCCTGTGGTAGGGAATCAAAGTCCTCATAGTTCGTATTATCTTGGGGCTTACACTTTGAGGAGGCCCATAGTAATGGGTTGGGGCTTACACTATGAGGAAGCCCATGAGAGGATGTCATGGTCTATGCTTACTCTAAACCCACGTGAGTCATTCTCGGTGTGAGAAACAAGAGGCAGCAGGGACCAGACGATCACGTTGTGAAAGGTGCATCCATGGGAAGTGGAGTGGGGCCTAAGCATAGAGGCGGCCCATAAAATCAGGTCTTACTCCGAGGTGGATTCCCAGGGCGACAAAGTGCAGTAGGAGAGGGATTTGGCCCCTAAGAAGGAAGAAACATCACCCTTTCCCACTACGCCCTTCCTTGGGCATGGTCGTTGGGAAGTACAGAGGTGTATGGGGGCTTCCTTATGATGGGTATCCCACCACGCCTTGGGGAGGGGAGAAGTGCCCCAGTCCTAACAAGTGGAGGGGAAGAAAGGGGGATCCCAGGCTTAGACTCCGCATTACCATGGGAATGTGAACCCAGGAATACTTCGGGAATCCACCCAAGGGTCGGGGCAGCCCCTTCGCCCCTACTTACCGTGGGTATGTAAACTCAAAACGGTGCACTGATGCGCCTGAAGGATACATCACACGGGTCTGATGGCTCCGGTGGAGGCCTCATCTCAGGTCCGATGAATGGGCTAATGAGTGAGCTGCGAAGGATCAGGTCGGATTGGGAGGATTTTATCCGGCTCGTGGAATGGGAACTCCGAAGGATTTGGCAGGCCACATGGGTGTATGAGTGGTGGTGCCCTTCGCGTAGGGAGGTGATACGCAACTGGAGAGGTCATCCGCGAACCAGGGTGGTCCTCGGACTATTGGTCATTCCACAAACCAAGGTGGTTTTCGGACTGGTGGGCATCCCGTGAACCAGGGTGGTTCATGGCTTCGGGTTCGGCCCACGTACCAGGATGGTATGCTGAGGGATCCATGTAATCAGTGATGGCCGAGGGCGGTGTCGGTCGAGGATTCGTCGGTCGAGGCTTCGCCTACGTAGGAGGGTGCTACGCGGTGCGACGGATCAGAAAAGGGGCATAACTCCTTGGTCCGCAGGGAGTGCATCCGTGGAGGGACCATGGTTCGCGGTCTTCTTTTCTTTGTTATTTTAAGTTCGCGGTTCACCAAGTTATTATGCATTTTCTGGTTCCTTATTAATTCGATTCCAACTTCATACCTGTTCTGGTTTGCGGACTGGAACTTCGCGGTTTGCGAAATCCTAAGCTCCTTCCTTCGAAATCCTTCCACCCGAGTCTGGTCGATCTCTATAATTCCTCCTTTCCTCTTCCCCCTCAGTCTCCTTCTAAAGAGTGGGGAAAGAGATGTATCTGTGGTCATGCGGCACCTTTTGTGGAGGCTCGTGATCGAAACCCAGTTTATGGATGACTCAGTCAATCTGAAACTCATGGGGGGCATTGAACGCATCTCCCCCGTGAACCAAACTAACTCGGGGAGTGCTTCGCGGCTGCGCAGGGTTCCGCCTCCATTTCGCGAATGATGGTGGATGCGGCCTGGGCCGGTCGACGCGGTCTACGGCTGGGGTGGTTCGTGATGATGGACCGGTCTGGCGCTTGTCCTGCTTCGCGCCCGCGAAGGATCTCCGCCTCCATTCCATGAACGACAGCGTTCCGCGAAGGGGGTGCTTCACGGAACTGGTTGCGACCCATTATCATTGGACCGTTCTGCGGACCGGTTCGGCTTGTGCCTTCCTTTGAGTATTTCCCCCCCTTTCCCAATTCTTTTGGGGGAAATTGGGTAGAATCTTGTTTTCAAGGGGATTTTCATTCTTCATTCATGGATTTTTCAGGACCCTACAATTATTAAGAATATTTTGTTGATTATATAGGATTTTAGAGTGTGTTCATGGATGTTAGGAGTAAAGGTAAGTATTTCTCTCCCAATATTTCTTCTTACTTTTGATTATCAATACCTAAACTTCCATTGGTAAAATATGTATGAAATTTCCACCTAAATCCCCATTTATTTTGTTATCCTATAATTATTTTTTGATTTTATGTCTTCTTATCATTTCATCCCTCATTGATTCATAATTCACCTAAAATGACATTTGTAGGGAGAATGGTTTTTATCTATTATTTTATGTTGGGAATATTTATCCTCCATATCCATATTCTCTATATTATTTCATGAATTTCATTATATATACTTTTATGATTTATAAATAAAAATGTATCCCCCAGCACTTCTGAGCCTCTACTTCCTACTCTCCCCTTTCCCACTGTCAGCTCCCCCCTCTCACGAGTCGTCCACCCCCCCCCCCTCCCTCTGCTGAGCTCATGCTTCCCATTACCCTCTCTCCTACCACCATCGAGTAATTCCACATTCTCCCCCTCTCCCATGTCATCAACCCCTACTTCCCAACCCCACATATATTTCTATCATCGAGCCTCTACTGCCTGCTCCCCCTATCTCATGTGGTCAAACCATTCATACTAGAAAATTTAAAATAGTTATCCTTCCACAGGGTGTATAAATTCTAGAAAAAATATTTAATATCAAATAATTTCATTGAACCATATATGGATACAAATGGTATGTTTTTATTTTTACTTATAGATTTATTTTTAGTATTCTTACGCATTCATACCACATTTTGGATTTCTTTAAAAAAAAGTCTAAGGTATATTCTGATTTCTCTGAAATGGTTTCTATTATTATGTTATACAGAAACAAGTATGAGTAATTCAATTTATATTTATACTATTTAATTTTTTTTGAATTATACAGGTTAGTGATTACATTGATTGCATTCAGATTATTGAAAAGATGTATGCAAACACTAGTTAAATTCTTCCTAACATATTATGGTTCTGTTAGAATTTTACTTTCTATTAATTTTGAATTCAATCATCTCAATATCAATTTAGATAAATGTTTTATATATTAAATTGAAAATGTATATTTCATGACCATATTGATGTCTTAGATATAATCATTTTGATTTATTCACTACTATGATTTAGATAAGAATTATATACGTATATTGTATTAAGTTACTGTTATATGTATGTTATATATTTTATTCATTATGGATTCAATGTAATTTATTGAATATGTACACATTTGATATAATTTAGTGTGAAATATCAAGCTTCACTAATTTCTAAAATAATGGTTCTAATTCATTGAATAAAATACTTTGAAATATCAAGATTTATTTAGTTTAATACACTATAAATGTTTCTTGCTGAGAAATTATAGTACTAATATATTTATAAATTCATTATATAATTACATAAATCTTTTAGAGTTTAAATTTTACATGTATACGACATTATCATATTGATGTTTTAGATAGAATACCTCTCATTTTTTCACTGTTATGGTCCTAATATACGATCGGCTAAAATTTGTATACATATATTGAATATAGTTAATGATATTTGTGTGTTATATATAGTATTCATAGTGCATTCATTATATATTAGTAAATATATATATTATTTATATAACTAACTATGATGTATCTAGCTTCATTAATTTTAAAGATATGGATTCTAATTAATTGAATAAATATCATGAGTATGGTTTAGTGATTACATTGATTGCAGTTGTATACAGCTAAATACAATTTACAAATTCTACCTTTCTGGCATATTTTTTCTAATTTATTTATACTTCCTATTATATTTGAAACCAGTCACATTAGAATGTTTTTATATATATGTTTTATGTATTGACTTAAAAATATACAATGCATTACCATATTGATGTCTCTTATATAATCCCTCTTATTGTATATAGTTTATGTAATCTATGTGATTTATATTGTACTCATTCTGTATTAATTACATTAAATTGAAACTATATGTTTATATTATTTATTGTGAAATTTCCAACTTCATTAATTTCTAAACTGTTAGTTGTAACTCATTGAATAAATATTAGGGGTGTGGTTTAGGGATTTAATTGCTTGCATAATGATTTTTGAAAATCTTTATGCAGATTAGTTCATTGTATAAATGCTTAATTTCTAAAATATTGACATTATAATATATTAATACTTTCTTTAATATTTGACAATTACGAGTCCAATACATATTTAGATATATGTTTTAGGTGTTAAATTTAAAATGTACAATTCAATACCATATTGATGTGTCTGTTATAATCCCTCGTTTTTTCATTACTATGGACCAAATATAAATTTAGGTAAGATTTGTATACATATTTTTCATTCCATAAATGATATATGTATGTTCTATATTATACACAATATGTATTTTGTATATTTTTCTCAATATTCACATGTTCATATAATTAAAAGTGATGTATCTAACTTTGATAATTTCTAAAATACTTGACCTAATTCATTGAATAAAGATTAGGGGTATAGATTACTGATTAATTTGATTGAATAAAGATTCCACAAAAATTTTATGTAGTTAAACTAATTTAATAAATATTAGGGGTAGAGATTACTGATTAAGATAATTTCATATTCAATATCTTTATTTTTTTATTTCATTAAACACTATGTCGAATCCTTTTTGGTCATGTACCATGAGTTTTTTCTGAAACAAACATAACTACATTTAAATCTAACTTTAACAATTACAATTAAGATTACAATTTATTTATTATTTTCTAATTTCATAATATATTATCTATTTACATTGTTGGATATCTTAACTACATTTATAATGTCTTTATTGCATGTCTTTATTCATTTAAAATTTTGTTAATGACATCCTGAGCTTGGATTAAATTTCTTATTACATTCCTTTCCTATTATAGTGTTCAAGTTTGAATGACTTGATACTGATATTAAATCCAAATATCTAGATAGTAGAAACTTTTCAAAGATTATGCGGTATCTTCAAGCTTATCTCAATTTTACTCTTTCTATTTGATATTTTTTCAAGTCATTTCCCGTTACATGATGTCTTAATCACATTAAGTTGTTATTGACTCCCAAACTTCCAAACATCATAAAATTCTATGAAAACTCTTAATATTTATTTTATTTCTATTAAGACACATATAAATATTTGATTTATTTCATGGAAACCTTCTATTTATAAATATGATTGACTGTAGTACCCTATCAATGTTATTTTTAGGGGATGATCATTGAGATGTGAACTAAAATAAATAAAGTAAATGAGTTTTGTGGTCTATTTTACATGTTCTTTTCAAAGGTTTGAATGAGCTATGGAGGATCATACATGTTCTATCTTGCTTTAACATTTTATTTTTACTATTATAGGTGGATTTTTTTTTCTAGAGTGGGATATCTATTTTATTTCATGAATCATGGTATACTTTTATGCCTTTGGGTTATTAATTTTTTCCATTACATGTGTCATTTCATACTTCTAAATTTCATATGCATGGAAATATGATTTTCTATATGGTTAGAGATTAGTTCTCATCATAAAAATATGTACTCTTTATATAATGAACAAAATAGTTATCATAGATATTTTATACTTTTCTATAACTATTATTCTTGGTAATTTATATTGTAATACAATTAATTATGTTCTAGATATGTTATTTGATGTTTATTTTTCTTAAAACTAGTTTTATTTACTATATATAATATCTCAAACTGACTATTTAATATATTTTTGTTCGTTCATTCATTTCCAACTTCATCATAACATATATATATATATCATCTTTTGGTCTTTTATTTTCATGAATATTCTCCTTCCCTTATATTTCTCAATATCACATGTCATCTTCTAGAAGTTATTAATATGTATTATTTGAATAAAAGTTATCCATATTTTTATTTCTTATTAGATTCATTCTAATTTCATGGAAGACCATTAAAATCAGTTACTCAGACTTTAATCAAGGCATGTCTTGATATATTCCAATATGACTCTTTAAATCAAAAATTAAACATTCCAGTTTTAGTTTGGATTGATATGTTTACTTTTCAAATTATTTATCCATCATTAGTTTGGATTAATTTATTTATTATTGGTTTTATTTATCCTGCTATGGTCTTGATGGAAGATGGTACATTTCATGTGGTGGCACTAAGCATATCAGAGCCTCATCTTGAAGTTTCATGTAATTATATTTTTTGTATTATTTAGATTCATGATGTTTGTGAATAGGTTATTTATTCTATGAATGTTTAGTTACTTAATCATATTATGTAGTTTTATATATAGTAGGTCATTAAAACCTAAGCTACATAAAATCAAGCATTATACTCTCTAATTTAGAGTTGATATGGTTGTGGGTTATTTCACTAGACAATATCATTAGCGTTGAATTTTTTTCCACTATGTATAAATAATGAATTATTCTCTTATATATATCTGAGTTGATTGCAGGTTATTCCATCATTTCCCAAGTTTTAACCTATCGCATCCATGGACCATCATCATATATTGACACTCATGGACCAATCACATCTCCTCTGACATATCACCTCATCATCAACTTACTATCATCATTATAAATTGAATAAAAATGTAAGGTTTCATACTTCTAATGTATGTTTCTTAGTTATTCCACCCTCTTGGCATTATTTGTCAACTTGGGACATGGATGAAAGGAAAAATTAATTACCTTCACTTGGGTATACCATATAATTTTTAATCATGTTTTATATTAACTTTTCATCATGAAATTCATTTTATAAATAGTGTGTGATCATAAACATCAATTAAGACTATAGTTCATAAAAAATGGAGGTGGATTTATAATCTTATAATGGTCAATTACATGGAAGAAAAGTTTTGTCTTAGTATACACTAGTTAAAATTTCTAAATATGTATTTACTCTTTTTTATCATTATTTATTTCATATAAACACATAAATTTATATGTTTTGATGATGTAAAATCATAGTAAAACTACATTTTTATTATTTGTGACATGTATGAGTAGCCGATGTGTTAATATGATGCGTGATGTGCTCAGAAAAACTGAATAAACAATTTTTTAACGATTTGAAAGTCTTTAAAAACATGTTTCATGGGGTCAAAACTAAAAAAAAGGATATATGATTACTATTAAATCATATGAAAACAACCTTACAGTGATTTTCAAAATGTTGTAGTAGAAGAAACATTAATCTGATGTGTTGTTTGCTTAGGATCATTGGAATCACACTTCTAGTGTTTTAAAAACACTAAAATGTGTATGTAACAGTAAAAAATAGATCAAAAACATCTAAATGACATGAAATCATAGGAACCTAATATTTTTATTATTTTTAACATGTAATAGAATTAGATACATTAATCAGACGTGCGGTGTTCTTGAACAGACCAAAAAAGCAGTTTTCAATGGTTTGGTGAGCATTTGAAAAGTTTTTTAGGGGTTCAAAACCAATAAAAAACCACATATTATCATTAAATTATAAAAAAAATAATTAGAGTTATTTTGGAAATGTTGGAGTAGAAATAATGTTAATCAGACGTTCTGTTTTCACGATATGACCAGAAACGCACTTTTAGTGTTTTAAAAATACTAAAATGTGTGTATAATGATAAAAACCAATGAAAATGAACTATAAATGACTATAAATCATAGTAAAATATTATTTTTATTATTTTTGACATATAATAGTGGACGTAACATCAATAATATGTGTCGTGTACTCATACTGAGTGAATAAGAATATTTTAATGTTTTGATGGCCGTTAAAAACATGTATCAAGGGGTAAAACCCAATAAAATGAACTATTATTACTATAAAATAATAGAACAACAAATTTATAGTGATTTGTGAGATGTTTGAGTTGACATAACATCAATCTGATGGGTTGTTTTCTCATGATTATTGGAAATTCACATTTAGTGTTTTAAAAACACTAAAACATGTGTTGAATAGTAAAAACCTGAGAAAAAAACCTCTGAATGAAATTAAATCATAGGAAACCCATATTTTTATTATTTATGATGTGTAAGAGTAGACAGAATTTTAATAGAATGTGTGGTGTTCTCTAGCATATTGAATAAGTAGTTTTTTATGGTTTGGTGGACTTTAAAAACATGTGTCAAGGGTTTAAAACCAAGAAAACTCCAATTTTCATGAAATAATGTACAAAATATATAAATTTATTTTTAAAATTTTAGATTAGACTGAATGTCAATCTGACATGTCCTCTGCTCAGGATGGTCGAAAATGCTCTTTTAGTATTTTAAAAACACTAAAACATATATATAATGGTCAAAACCAAATAAAAAGACCTATTAATGATGTGAAATCAAAGTAAAACCATATTTTTATTATTTTTTGAATGTAAGAGTAGAAAAAACATCAATCGTACATGCAGTGTTCTCAAAATAATGCGTCATTTTGTTGGGATGACCATAAACACACTTTTAGTTATTTTTTAACACTAAAACATGCATGTAACAATATAAAATAGAGAAAACAACCTTTGAATTATGATAAATAATAGGAAAAGCATATTTTTATTTATTTTGATGTGATTAAGTAGATGACATGTTAATCGGATGTGTGGTGTGCTCAAAATAACCAAATAAGAATTTTTTAACAGTTTGATGGCCTTTAAAAACAAGTGTCATGGGGTCAAAACTAAGAAAACAACCTCAAATTTCCTTGAAATAATATGAAAACAAAATTAGAGTTATTTGTAAAATTTTGGAGTATACATCATGTCAATCCAATATTTTTTTTCTCAAGATGATGGAAACATCACTTTTGGTGTTTTAAAAACACTAAATCATGCGTGTAATAGTCAAAACTAGAGAAAACAAACTCTAAATGATGTGAAATCATAGGAAAACTATATTTGTATTATTTTTTATGTTCATATATAAAATACACACAAATCGGATATACGGTGTGCTCATGTATACTGAATAAGTAGTTTATACCAGTTGAAACCCTTTAAAAATGTGTGTCTGGGAGTCAAAACCAAGAAAAAGGCCTTTGATTTCCATAAAATCATATGAAAACAACCATAGAGTGATCTTTAAAATGTTAGGGTAAAAGATACATTAATCAGATGTTTCGTGTGCTTGGGATGATCAAAAACACAGTTTTAGTATTTTAAAAACACTAAAACGTGCATATAACCATCAAAACCAAATCAAATGGCCTTTTAATGATATAAAACCATAGTAAAAATTTCTTTATATTATTTTTGAGATGTAAGAGTAGACAAAAAATCAATCATAAATACAGTGTGCTTGGACAGACCGAATAGGTAGTTTTTAATGATTTGAAGGACATTAAAAACATTTTTTAGGGGGTAAAAACCAATAAAATGACCTATGATTATCATGAAATCCTATTAAAACAACCATAGAGTGATTTTTGAAATTTTGGAGCAGATATAACGTCAATATGATGTGTCATTTACTTGGGATGACCAATAACATGCTTTTAATGTTTTAAAAACACTAAAACCAATTTGCAATGTTCAAAAACACAATAAACAACCTCTAAATGACATGAAATCATAGGGAAATTGTATTTGTATTATTTGTTACGTATAAGATAAGAATATATGTCAACTGGACATGTAGTGTGCTCGGATGGGCTGAATAAGCAGTTTCTAACTGTTTGATGAAATTTAAAAACATGTATCATGGGGTCAAAAATAAGCAAATGACCTTTGAATCCTATAAAATCATATAAAAACAACCATATAGTGATTTTTGAAATTTTGTACCATACAAAACTTCAATTTGATGGGTAGTTTTCTCACGATTATTGGAAATATACCTTTAGTGTTTTAAAACCACTAGAACATGCATATAGTGGTTGAAACCAAAGAAAATGACCTCCAAATGATGTGAAATCATAGGACCACCATTTTTTATTATTTTTAATACATAATAGTAGATAAAATTTCAATCAGACATGCAGTGTGATTGGACGAACCGAATAAACAGTTTTTAATGGTTTGGCGGCCTTTAAAAACATATGTTGAGGGGTCAAAACCAAGAAAACATATTTTTATTACTGTAAAATCGTATGATAACAACTATATAGTGATTTTTGAAATTTTTTAGCATACATAATGTCAATACCACATCTTGTTTTATTGGGATGATTAGAAACGCACTTTTAGTGTTTTAAGAACACTAAAATGTGTGTGTAATGGTCAAATCTAAAGAAAAAAACTTATGAATAACATGAAATCATAATAAAAGCATATTTGAATTGTTTTTAATGTGTATGATAGAATTAAACATCAATCTAACATGTTGTGTGCTCATATGGACCGAATAATTAGTTTTTAACAATTTAGAAACCTTTAAAAATGTGTGTCATTGGGTTAAAACCTAGTAAACAACCTATGATTTTTTTGAAATCAATCAAAAACAATCCTAGATTGATTTGTGAAATTTTGGAATGTAGTACCTGTCAATATGATGTGTCATTTTCCTAGGGTGACTAGAAACACACTTTTAGTGTTTTAAAAACACTAAAATCTATGTGTAATAATCAAAACCAAAGAAAACGACCTTTTAATGATAATAAATCATTGGAAAATCATATTTGTATTATTTTTTATGTGTAAGAGTATACATCACATCAATCAGATATGTGGTGTGCTCGAACAGACCAAATAAGCAGTTTTTAATAGTTTGACATCATTTTAAAACACGCTTCAGGGTAGAAAAACCAAGAAAATAACCACTCATTACTATGAAATCATATTAAAATATCCTTAGAGTTATTTGTTAAATGTTGGAGTAGAATCCACATCAATATGAGGTGTCATTTTCTTGGGATGATTTTAAACATACTTTTAGTGTTTTAAAAACACTAAAACATGTGTGTAAGGGTAAAAACCATAAAAACAATCTTTGAATGATTTAAAATCATAAGGAAAATTTATTTTAAATATTTTTTATGTGTTTAAGTAGACAGATCATCAATCGGATGTGCAATGTGCTTAGACAGATCGAATAAGTTGTTTTTAATGACTTGATGGCATTTAAAAACGTGCATCGGGGGGTCAAAACCAAGAAAACTACCTATGATTACTGTAAAATCATATGAAAACAACCATATAGTAATTTTTTTAATTTTAAAGTAGAAAAAATTTCAATCTAATGTGTCATTTGTTTGGGATGACCAGAAATGCACTTTTAGTGTTTTAAAAAAACTAAAATGTGTGTGTAACAATAAAAACCATAAAAAAAACATCCGAATGATGTGAAATCATAATAAAAATATATTTTTAATATTTTTGACTTGTATAAGTGGATAACACATCAATCAGATGTGCATTGTGCTCAGACAAACCAAATAAGCAGTTTTTAACGATTTGGCGGCATTTAAAAATATGCACAGGGGGGTCAAAACCAAGAAAATGAACTTTTATTGTCTTAAAATAATATGAAAACAACTTTATAGTTATATTTTAAATTTTTTAGTATACAAAACATTATTTCGGCATGTAGTTTTCTTGGGATGACCAAAAACACACTTCTAGTTTTTTAAAAATACTAAAATGTATATATAATGGCCAAAAACAAATAAAACAAACTCTAAATGATTTAAAATCATAGAAAATCTATATTTGTATTATATTTTATGTTTAATATTATAAAATATGTCAATCAGACGTTCAGTGTTCTCAAAAAGACTGAATAAGTAGTTTTTAATGGTTTGAGGCCTTTAAAAATATGCTCGAGAGGATCAAAACCAAGTAAAAACCTTTTATTTCGTTGAAATCATAAAAAATAAATCATAAATTTATTTTTTAAATTTTCTAGTAGACTATGTTTCAATCTTATGGTTCTTTTTCTTGGGATGATTAAAGATGCACATTTAGTGTTTCAAAGTCACTAAAACATGTGTATGATGGTCAAAACTAAAGAAAACGAGATATGAATGACATGAAATCATAGAATAACATTATTGATATTATTTTTTATGTGTACGAGTATAATAAATTTCAATTATATGCATAGTGTGCTCGTATGGACCAAATAAGTAGTTTTTTTCTTTTTTAATTCTGCTGTAATTTCTTTTTTTAGATAATTACATATACCAACTGCCAAAAGGTGGTCCCTATGGGTGTCATCTGGATATGATATAGTGGCCGCCAAATGGCGGTCACTATATCCCACCCTATATAGACCACTATTTGGAGGTCATTATAGGTCCCCTAGGACTGGCCTATAGTGGCTGCTAAATAGTGGTAACTATAGGCAATAGTGATGGGCCAAAACGGCCACCATTTGGTGGTCGCTAAGTGGCCGTTATAATACTTTAGTGGTTGATTTTGGTGGTCACTGAAGGCTCTTTTTCTAGTAGTAAGTAGTCCAAGATCCATGTATTTACATGTCTTAACTTAGCTAATTTGGTATCCCATTCCATGAATATTTAGGTAGATAACTTTTATTGATTGTATCAAACAAAACTCTTGGATTCTTGAGTGAACAGAAACTTGCACAATTCATCTTGTGAATTCTATTAGAATCATGACTATAGGATCCAAACTGATTGGGTTACTTATTCAAGTGTTACCCAATATTCATAATAGGATAATTGTTACCCATTTCATCTAACATAATCTAGGTCAATTATGCTTGGATAAGCACAGACCATCTATTTGACCAATCAAGGTATTAATGAATGTGGTTATTATTAGAAGGCATATAACATTTGGATTTTTAATAAAGGATTTTATATATGGTATCACCATTAATATTATATGTATCACATGCATACCCTAAAAGATAATATTCATAGAAATTTAATAGTATATATCTTATATATACACAATGCATCTTATCCATATTTAATTACTTATGTAAATAATTCATTTACATTTGTATCATATACTATATTTAAGTCTTTGATCAGATTACATGGGACAATTCTATGTATTCGTATTAATTTGAGTAAGACACAATGATCTAGAATTCTTAAAAGTTCTACTAGACTAAAACACGGAGCATGTGATATTTCACATGAGGTTCAAGTGGAAACCTACTACTCAGAATTATTCTTAAATGGAGAGATAGATTCACAAAGATTTATATCAATGTTTCATATTATTCTTTAATGAATTTTTCATAGTTTAAATATATCATGAGACCTCTCTAATATTTTAACCTTTATATATTTTTTGTTAATCAGTCATAGCTATGATACCATTGTAGGGTTTTAATAATAATACCAACACTCATAATGCAATGCAATAATTAATAAAACTAATCCATTATCATAAAAATTAAATTAAAAAACACAATAATACCATAATAAAATAAAATAAACCTTTAAAGTTTTGGAATATTTAGATCAAGTATAAATTTTTAAACACAATCCTCTTTCAGTATCCACTGATAATGATGATCATCAATTCCTCGATGGGATCCTCTTCCTATCCAAGTGATGTAAGTCACTCTAAAATAAAGTGATTGAAGGAGGGATATGAAAATCACTATATAACTTCTTGGGTAAATAAAATTAAAGAAATCTCTTGGATTAGAAAAACTAGAGAACTATAAGAACTACCTTTTCTTTCTCATGATGAAATGAAGACTACACCTCTCATTATCATTATTTATATCAAGAGGATAATTTAATAGCCTATAATAAATATGGTCTTGTATCACACTTAAGGAGTTGAAATAAAGAGACCCCATAGGTTATTTTGAGCATTGAATAGTCTCTAAAATTGGATTAAGTTACTAAAACACCTTGATATGTGCATTAATGATCCTCTAAATGGGTTAAAACTAATAAAGGATGTGTTTAAATAGTATCTTTAGGTAAACCCTTGAGACTCTCTCATATAATAGAATTTAGAATCCCATTATATCAATCATAATACCAAATTGCATTTGGGATTTTTTATTTCCTCTTGTGTGTGTATTAATAATACAGATAACTCATTATTGATATTACAACACCATAATAATTATTTAATTAAATAATTCATATATGAGAATCAAAAATCCTATTTGTGTTTATTATAAATACAAAAAATTTAATACATTTAATAATCACATTAGTCCCAAAAATTCTAATTAGTATTATCATATGTGTAACTTTAAGGACCTTTTGTAAGGTTATCAATGATTATAAATCTTATTCATAATTATAATCTAGGAGTTATATATAGAAACACATATAAATCACTTGAATTAAAAAGGTTATTTTATTTAATCCACTATAATTTCATTATAAAATTTCTTTTGTTCTTGACATCATATCTCATGGGGTGTTGTTAATTCCTACGAGGCTAACCAAATTTAGTAATTTATTAAACTCTGACAACCTAACTAAATATGTATTACTTGGTAAGTTTGAGTGTCGAACCTACATGGATGATCTATATGTTTTAAATTAATTAAGGAATTCAAAATAAAATTGTTTGATTGTTTGGAAAAATTAAGAAAAAGTAGGATTTATTGGGTTGAATATTAATATGGGAGGCATTTTAGGTTCAATGATTTTCAGGTTCGTGTGCTATGGATTTAAGTGGATGTAAATTTATTCATTTTTGGAGTCGAAATTGGGCTAGTAGGGATCCTTGGTCTGGATATCCTTCCCTAAACCTGTGATCGCCCATTGGAATTGGCATCTACTAGGTTCAATAATAGAAATGGATTACCCAAAACCATTTTCAAACATAACTAGCCTATGTTGTGTAATGGTCATACACAAAATAAATTAATCAATTATACAATTAAAATAGACAACCTCAAAACACAACAATGGTCATGAAATACGAAAAGAGAGAGATTTTTAATTGATATAATGAGTTAAATTAATCCAAAAAATGAATAATAAAAATAAATAATCCCTAGAAACATATCCCCCTATAGTCACATCACTCGACACTAAGATAACTACTTGCTCATGTTAGGCATGATGATAATGAGTAGTATTGGTACCCAAAAAAAGGAAACTAAGCCAGGATTTAGATTGTCACTCTATCATCTAGTAGTCTCCAATTGGTTTTTCACATGCTTCCTATGGTCTAGAGTTCTTTGTAAGGGCGGTCGGGGCTGGTATTTATAGGCTTTTCCCAAAAAATCACTTACAGCGTTGCTTTTATTTTTCAGTGTGTCACCGTTTTTACAATGTGAAATGGGGTTTCATGTCATGTAATCCCTATGATTTTTCCTCTACATCTTTTGAATCTGTGAAAATATCATGTGAATCTCATTTTCTGACTTTGAATCCATTCACGATGTGTAATTGCATTACATGATGTGTAACTTTATTTCACAGTGTGTACTGCCTTCATGACTTGTTCTGGTGGAGGCCTTCCTCTCTGATGAAGTCATGATGTGTAATGAGGATACACATCATGTAATCTTTTTTTCAGTTTTCCAACTCCACTTTGGATTCAAAAATATGGTTTCGCGCTGAGAGAAAAGCGAAGTGGCGTGAAGTCTCTTTTCTCTCCATTTTCAAATATTCATTATCTCTTGCCAAAAATCATAAAACAAGTAAATACATTCAAAAATTGGAAAGATTAATCAATTAAATAGATAAATAAACACATTAAAATACTCTAAAATATATTCATGAAATACACTTATCAACATTAGGATTAAGTGTGAGACATGGATAATTCCAACCCTATATAGCTTATCTCTTTTCATAATTCATGGGCTATCTAAAACATATATAATTACATCACATGTAATTATCTTGGACTGGTCATGGATTTACTTAGACAAAACTCAATTGAGATCCATGATTTCATAAACTCATCATATGGGTGGACACATCCTATCTTTTTTAATTAAATCCCTCAACTTGATTAGTATCATACCCAATTACCCTATGTTAATCAAAATTTTAAAATGACTTTAGATAGGTATCAAAGTATGAAACTGCATAAGTAGGGAACCCATTTGAAAATGTCAAGTTGAAGGATCCATAGTAAATGTTAACTTGAGTAACACTAATGACATATATATATGGAAATTTATTTAGTGTACAGTAAGCGGGTCATTCTAGATATAAGTTTATTGAGACCTTGAATGAAGAAGATATTGAGATTTGGAGTTGTTGTGACCTTGGGGTGGTTGTTGACACCCAGGGGAGTTTTCTAAAATAAATATAAGTATCATAATTAGGTATATAGTGTAAAAAACATGTACTTTATTTTATTAATGTTATATATAATAATTTTTATATCAAAATATAATTAAATAAGCATTAAAAATGATAAAACAAATGTTTGAGACAAAGAATGCATAATTACATTTTTAGGAAAACATATATGTTTTATTTTTGATAAAATATATTTTATGATAAATTTAAAATTATTAAATTTTCATAAAATGTTTTTGGATATTTTTATATAAATGATAATGTATTTATATGGAACCATAAGTAATTTTTCAAAGGGTTGGAAAATTATAGTGCCATAAAAATTAGTATTGTTTCAATAAATAAGGATTTTATTTAAAAAATAAATTTATCATATTTAAAAAATTATTTTGATAAAATGGATTTAATTTTTGGAATCATAATGTCAAAAAATTGTTGAGTTGAAGCTTTTTTTAATTTTATAAAAAATAAAATACGGAGGTGAATAGTGAAATGTTGTATAAGTATCGTGGAAGTACCATATATTGTAATAGTGTATATGAATGAATTTTGAGGTTTTTATAAGTTATATGAATATTTTATTATCTTCTTTACTGTTGATTCATAATCCCCTTACTATTGAATCACATGTTGGGTCTCTATTTGAAGATATAATATTTTATTCTAATGTTTTATTCTAAAACACCCCTCTCCTCCCCTTATAAATATCACCCGTCACCACCCTATTTTTACACACATTATAATCACCTTAGCTTTCAAAAATTATTCCTAAATCTCTCTCCAACCCTATTTCCAACTTCATAGAGGTTTAAGTCTCCCCATAAGACCAATCTAATAAGGTTTGAGGAGTGTTGTTAAGGAGGATATACAAGGAAAAGGTAATTGTCTTAACTGAGTTCATTCAAGATTATTTCTTATTATACCTCCTATAAATCTATTCAAACCACAATTATATAATAATATGAGTATCATATGTATAATTAAATGTTATTATATCAATTTAATATCAATTATCATACTTTATCTCTCTTTAATTCTAATTAAATCGTCACCTATGTTATGGTCGGTTCACCATCTCCATGGATGATGTGTTTCATTTTTCATCACCTATATAAATGGATGGTTTTAAAAAAGTATCCAATAAATAAATAAATTCTTTGTAACATGATTAAGATTATTTAATGATAAATTGAGTATAATATTAATGATAATAACAAATAATGGACATAGTAATTTTAACCATCCAAAACAAGCATATCGAGATACCTTAATTAGTTTGAATAAATTTTGTATAACCCATTGAACTATATAACTCTTGTATTAATGGAATAATAAATGATAAAAAATATAAATTTCTAGATATTATGGAACTATTTGAAAACACCTTTTATCATGTTCAAAATACTAAAACTTTTTTGAGTAAATTAACTGAGAAACCTCAAGTAGCTGATGTTAGCAAGATTGTGTAATAAATGAAGGAAATATAATAAAAATTTAATCTTAAAAATTTTAATATTCTTGAAAAAAAAATTGAATCAATTATTTAATAATCTTAATTTTATTATTTAGGAAGTTAGACACACGTAAAATGCGATTCAGGACCTAAGGTAGGGGAACTTCCAAACCAGCCTCTTATATTTTAGGTTATGATTTCTCTCTCTAAACATCACTTTATCTCTATATTATTCACATGAATTTATTTTCTATTATGGATATATTTTCCTCATATATATAACTATTTTAACTTACCTTTCCTTATTGGGGATATGAAATCTTTTAAGGTTCCATTCTCAATTCCTCCTTTTTAAGAAAACCCGATAAAAAGGAAACTTCTCTATTTATTATTTTATTTAATTCACCACACCATCAAAAGTTTTTAATATTATATGTTATTTAAAGACACATTTTATTTTATTAAAAACTATTCTATTTTGATTATATTTATAATGAAACCCCAATTTTCTTACCTTCTCTAAGGATTCTTTACACCTTTCATAAAAAACCGCTAATGATGTTACTTTATTTACCAACTTCTATAATGTTTTGTCATGAAATTAATATTTTAAAAATACATATTTAAGATCTATGATTCCTTATTAAAATATTAATCTCTAAAATCATTAATTATTTTTTCTATTGGTAATCTCTATGATACATCATTTGGTTATTCTTTATGGCCTGATTATGTAACCCATTTCATTTTCATGGTTTTTTCTTATGATTATACCTTTTGTATGATTTCCTTATATAGAACAAATATTCATGTACATAATATAACTTTATGGGTGAAATTAGAATTATATATCCCCCCAATTAATTATTTTATGTTTTCATCTCATGAGATGCCATGTATGGTGCATGGGCAGTTTGCCTATCACACTATTTTATATTGTCTTGGCAGTGAACCTTGACTTGTGATTATGATGTCATGTTTTATATTTATTACACGTTATTATGATTCCATAATTTTATGATATTTTTTCCTTATGTTGTGGTCTCATTTAATTATATATGATCATTCTCTTTATGATATCATTTTATGTCTCTTGTCTCAGTTTTTATATTTCACTATCATGATTAACACCCATAATTGGATTTATAACTCACCCTTTTCATTTATGTATTTCCATAGGGTACCATATGTTTTAATGGATGATAAATTTGACTTAATATAAAATTATTAATATCAAAATAATGATGATTTATCTTATTTTTAATTAGTTATATTATGTTTCTAAACTTCTAAAGATTCTAGACCTCTAAATCCTTGGTTTATGTTTATGGAACTTTATATAAAAAACTATAACAAAATGTGTATGAGGATTGGGTTTCCATAGTTGGTATCAAAGTAAGGTATAGTTATTTTTTAGATTATGATGATAAAACATTAGTGAAATCCCTAGGGATGATTTTAATTATAGGAAAACATCCTAATATTTTGGTAAAGTAAAGAGTGTGTGGTATCTTAGTAATGGAAACCCAATCTAGATACTAAAAGTGGGTATAATATATATCATAGATTCACCAAGGGGTAATAACCCTAAAAAATATAACTTGAGAATTAACTTTATCTTCACTCAATGTGTAATAAGTGTTCTTAACTACAAAACTGGTTTGAAACTTTCAAGGGATATACTTTAGTTGATTCACATGCTCTTTACAAACCATTAGGAAGGATTTGAATATATATTATTAGGTATTGTGTAATTTTATGATGTAATATATATCTAGTTAGGTTAGAGAACCTAACTATAAAATTACTATAGATAACCAATATTTAAACCTAGATATTTATAAGTTTTTATATACATGTAAATTATAAGTTATTCCCTTTAAGTTTTTAGTTTTCATTTTATATACTTATTAATTTAAGTATTCTCATCATTAACTTTCCTTGATTTTAGTAAATGGATAGAAATAGGATGAATTTTGGAAACAACCTATGTGATGGTAAATGTAATTATTACCCTAATATGATTGGATTGGGAATTTATAACTTCATGAAAGTAATTTCACAACGAACTCATGTTATAAATAATAACTTGAATCATGTGGAATTCCCTCCTTATCCTAAGAGATATGTTTTTAAGTCCTTTATGTGATAAAGGAATTCTATTTTTAGTGTATCTTTGATCCCCTAATCATGTAATAATTTATTTATTCTATTAATAATATATTTTTTTCCTCCAATTCTTTGAGAAAGAGAAATTCATACTGGTTGTATATTGCTTAGAGGGAGAAGCCAATTAGTAGTGGATCAGTGGTGGGATCTGATCAAGAATATGAATCCCAAGGAATAAATTGAATAAATGTATTGTAAAGTATTAAAGAAAATATTTTTCAATAAATATTTTCTTCTCACTCTCCATCTTAAAATGGAGAGAGATTTACTTGGAATCGAGAAAAGCTAGGATAAATTTATCAGTTCTTATGAGGAAAACTTCACAAGGATTTTATGGTATACCTGTGGCTTTTTCATCAATCCTGAAAGTAAGGTTGGATTCTTATTTAATGGGATAAATTTGAGTCTTTTAAAATACTTACTAATTTGATATGGCTATGAATAAATATTCTGATGTGCCCTTAAAATTGAGATAGAGATTATTAACTCTTAATGGTCATGAGAGGATAAAGATAAAAACAGAGAATGAATTTTAATTCTAGAGGATCAATGGATAAATTTCATAAAGGAATAAAATCCAACTGTCTGATTGTGATGAGTATGGGAAGAAGTATCCCAGAAACAGCCTCAAGGGAACAAGGAGATGTTTTAAGGGTGTAAAGTAGGGGTATCAAGCTAATGAATTTCTAAGGGATATGAAGAATCTCACTAATATGATGGAATAAAAAATATTATAATCAATCCTAAATCTATAATCTAATGTTTCAACTATAAATAACATATAAACTATGAAATTTAATGCACTACTACTGAGGTGGATCGTGACAACAAAGTGGTGACATATACACTTTTTATTCATTCAAGAATAAAAAATTTATTATTTGATTATATTTCTATGAATTCTTCCATATCATGAAAGTTTATTAAAACTATTCAAACCCCGCCTTAAGATATGGTGGATGAGTTATTAGTGAAAACAACAAGCGGTGTAATTGTTTAATCTTGAGTATATAATTCTTCCCCGATTAACATATATGGGATGGACCCCCCAGAAAACCTTGTATACTCCCTATAGTAGAATTTGATGTTATAATGGTTATGTATTGGTTGTCCTTATATATATATAACATAAAATTTTGGGAGAAGGAAATAATTTTATATATCCCAAATCATCCTCTGATTTTATAAATTTGTAAGGAGGATAATGAATCTCCTTTGGAAACTTCTTATTAATCATATATATTTTTTCTTTATGAACAAACATATCTAGATCAAATGATTAAGACAAAGTAGAGGATCACCCTTGAAAACATTCCCATTATAAGGGAATGTGATGATTCATTCCTCGAATAGTTACATGGTCTTACTTATAACCAAGAGGTTTAGTTCTAAATTGAATTTATACCTGGATCTTTGCCCATATCTAAGTTTCCCTAAATAATGTCCCCCATTTAACTGTAAGAACTTAAGAAGAAACTGGAAGAGAATCTATACAAAGGTTTCATATGACCAAGTTCTTCACCATGGGGTGAACAAGTTATCTTTGTTAATAATAAGGATGGATTAATGTATCTATGCATTGATTATCATGAACTCAACAAGATCATGATAAAGAACAAGTACCCATGGCATAGTACTTTTCTAAAGTGGACGTCTGGGGGGACTGTAGCAGTAATATAGTGGCACTGTAGAAGTGGTGAGAATTGTAGCAACGACGGGTACTATAGCAATGGCAGGACACTGTAGCAGCAGCAGGTACTATGCGGACTGTAGCATGTGGGTACTGTAGCAGTACTATTCACAGAATGGGATTGGGCCGAAATATTTGGGCCTACGGGCCATGTAATGGGCTATATACCCACTGGGCCTTCAAGCTATGTAATGGGTCTCCCTATACCCGATTTAAAGAGGACTATTCTTTGATTTAATAATAAAATGAGGCTTCATCCCCAACCTTTAAAAAACTATGAGTTCATAGTAATGTCCTTCAGACTAACCAATACTCCAGTAATTTTTATGGAATTTATAAATAGAGTCTTTATATACTACCTCAATAAATTTTTGGTAGTATTTATAGATGATATTATCATATAATATAAAAATAAGGAGGAATATAAGGATAATTTGAGTATTTTTATGAAGACATTGAGGAAGGATAACTTATATACAAATAAAAAAAATGTGATTTTTGGATGGAGCAAGTAACGTTATTAGGTCATGTTATCACCAACATGGGGATATTTGTGGATCCTTTAAATAAAAATGTAATTGAATAATGTCCCAAAACATCATATGTAATATATATATTTGTAGCTTTCAAGTATTAATTAAGTATTGCTGAAGATTTGTGGGGAACTTCTCGCAATTATCAAACTCACTAACAAAGTTAACTTAGAAGGGAGTAACATTTGTCTGGATTAATGAATGAAAAGATATTTTTAAGGAGTTAAAGAAGAGGCTAATCACTGTACCTATACTCACACTACCACAAGTGGGGAAGGATTTGTGATCTGAAATAATTTTTTAGAGAAGGAATTGGGTTGTGTACTCATTCAATTTGATAAGGTGATAGCATATTCCTTAAGATAGTTGAAGGTGATTAATTATAATTATCTAATATATGATCTGAAGATGGATTTGGTAATATTCGTATTAAATTTATGGAGGAATTATATCTATAGATAAAAGTGTGACATATATACAGATCATAGGATCTTGAATTATTTATTCACATAGAAGGATCTCAATATAAACCAATGAAGATAATTATATTAGATAATAGACTATGACTGCTCAATTCACTACCACCAAGGGAAGGTGAATAAATTGAAAAATTATCTAATTATAAAGTATCATGTAACCTTATTCATGATGAGGACTGATAAGGATCTAATCTTCTCAGACATACAAAGGATGGACATGGGAATCATAAAGGAAGGACCAACATCCTACCTTACTCAAATGATTTCTCAACCATCCATTATGGAGAAAATTAAGGAATATTAAAGTTATGATATAGAAATACAAAATAAGTTTGATTCTATAAGAAGGGAAAAATTTCAGAGTTCAACATTGATGAAGAAGGATTTATGAGATTTGGGATACTGCTATGTGTACCACCAAATCCTGATATAAAGGATTTATTGGCTGATTCTCATAGCTTAAAATTCTTTATCCACCTAGGAAGTATAAAGATATATATAGATCTCAAATATCACTACTAGTGGGATGATATGAAGAATGAGATTTCTAAATATACAGCAAAGTAATTGGTATCCCAAAAAGTGAAGACTGAAAGGAAAAATTCAGAGGGGATGATGCAACCACTACCCATACCAAAATAAAAATGGGAGAACATCACTACAGATTTTATCATGGGTCTTTTAAAGACATCCAAAGGAAATAATTCCATATGATTTGTAGTGGACCGTCTCACAAAGACTTCTCACTTTATCTTCATTCCAGAGGACTTCTCATTCAATCAACTTAAAAAGATATATATTAGAGAAGTGGTAGGGTAGTATGGAACACTACTATTTATTATATCTAATAAAGTTTTGATGTTAACCTCAATGTTCTATAAAATTATTCGATATTACCTGAATAAGGATTTGAACTTCAGTGCGACTTATCACCCTCATATTGATGGCCAATCTTGTAACACCCTGAGAATTTGTGAATTTTTTTTAAATAAACTTAAAATTTTCTATATTTTTCATTACACACAATATCAATATTAGATTGTGTTATATGCAACACTGAGTTTAGATTGCATTACACATAATATATAGTTTATCTCACATTACACGCAACACTCAGTTTAAATAAAACATGACATGTTATTAAAATGTTATTATTTAATATAATAGTTACCACCTATCCATTGGAATGGAGGGTATGAATAGTATTAAATAAATTATGAAAATATGGTATACACATGTATATATAATGAATTATTTGGTGACCAATTAATTATAAATGAAAATAAAACTTTTTTAAAAATAAAAATAAATCTTTTTCTAAAAAACTATATTTATGTGCATAAGTGTATTTTATAATAATAAATTACAAAACTCACCCTTGGTGAATTATATTAATTAAATTTATATATTATATATTCAATATAATGTTTAAAATTTATCCTATGTGTTTTCGAGATAAGAGATAAAAATAAATCCAGTTTTATGCTTAAGACGGTATTTTTTTAAAATCAGTTTTGTCACCTTTTTCTAACACACTTCTTTTAAAAATAATTTATGAAACTTTTATAAAATTTATTTTAAAAACTAAAATTAATTTTTAAAATCAGAATACCGAAATCATATTTGGGTAAATTTTTGGTATTTTTCTAAAAAGTTTCATTTCTTGAAGAATAATGAAAAATACTAAATTTTAATTGAAAACTGCCTTTTCATTTAAATAATTTATAATATTAAATTATATTTTTAATTGGTTTTAAAGTAAAATTAGATAAATTTTATATCAATTAATAAAATTTAGTTCATTGAGATCATTTTCATGTTAAATTTAGATATAAAAACTTTGTAAACTTTTGAACATTTTCTCTTTAAAAACCTGTTTTATCATCTCGTCTACAGGATTAATTTTAAATTAACTTTTACCAATTATGTGAATTAAATTTAGAAAAATATATTACATATCTTTAATAATAATAATTTATAATTTATAATAAGTTTAACTTAATTTTTCACCAAAATAAATAGTGAAAAAAGTAAAAAAATATTCATCACGGTTAAGGTAAAAATGGGTTTACTCAGGGTTAAACTAAAATGATAAGGGTTAAAATGACCTATAAAATTGATTTAAAACTATTTTATGGACATATTTAGACCATTAAACCTATTAAGTTAGATAATGGTCCATTTTAGACCCTTTTAGCATGTAAAAAATCTGGGAGAACTCGATTCTTTTCAAAAATTCCAAGTGTGTCCTCTCCCCCACTTATAAAAGGTCACCCCTAATCCTCTTCTCTTCACACCTTAAAACCCTTTTATTTAAACCAATAACTACCCACATAACTTATAAAATTTCATAATATCATCCTAGAATCCTTATTTTGTTCATAAATTCATTCTAAGAAGGATTTGGTGCAAACCAAAGTGGATACCCCCAAGAAGAGGTAACATTCTTCAACGAGCATTTTTATTTTATTTCTTCCTCAACCACCTTAAATTATTATTATATCATGATGATATAATAAACTAAATATATTCTATATAATTATATGTTTTTAATTTAAGGAGATTACCTAAAACCATCTCCACTTCCATCAAATGGGTTACAAAATCATTATTCGTGTGTATAGTAAACTATCACCTCACAAACCAATGTTGTTCGTTCTTCCATTACCACATATCACGATTGGATATGATGATAGATATAAAGTATTGATATAATATTTATAACATAATTATTCCTATTTATTTATTATATCATGTATATACCTTTTTACTTTCCATTCCATAGGGGATACGATAATGTCGCTCGTGTGTACAGTGGACTACTGCCTCACGAAGTGATGTGATTCAGCTTTCACTAACTCTTTACATGGAAGGTGATAAGGATAAAGTTAATGATTATATATGATATTCATTACATAATTATTATATTAATTACATATTTATCATTCTAAAAATATAATATATATCATTTTATATCTTACCTTTCCACTCACGGAAAGATGATAGCATTGTTCGTGTGTGTGTGGACTACCGCCTTTACAAAGTGATGTGACCCTCTTTTCATCACCAAACCACATGGTTGATATGTATAATTATATTTAAAGATATAATATTATATTTATGATATTATTATCATTATATAAATATACTATATCACTTACCTTCTTTCCATAAATATTGTTGAGAAAATGGAAACATTACTCATGCGTACATACGGCCTACCATCTCCATGATCGTAATGTAATTCATTTATCAAAACCATATTTAATGATAAATCATAAAATTATAATTAATATATAAATATGATAATAATTTAATGATTATTATTATGTATATTATGGAACTGTGATCAAAGTAAGAAGATCGAAAATAAAAAATAAAAACATATATGAAAAACAAAGCACTTATTGCCTGAAATGTGATTTTAACAAGAAATTATTAATAAACGGTTAATAAAAGGTCATAAGTAAATAATATATGGTATGATATATATATATATTTATGGTTATGTAATAAATTTATAGTAAAATTATATTTATTATACATGAGGTTTGAATGTGGATGATGGAAGTCAAGACTTATGGTAAGGGGTTTTCGTCTCACTTTTATTTTTTGTGAGACAGAAGCTATATTCACTATGTTTTTATTTTATGTGGTGTATATACTACCCATAAATATATTATATGGTTATTATCCTTAAAATTATGGGAATTTACATATCCATTTTAGTATCTCTCTTTTATAGGGTTTACGATTTTGATGTTATCAATGTGGTAAGATATTTTTATCTCAATTTGCCTTCTTTGAGACATATGTTATGTTATACACATATATTCTTTCAAGAGGTGCATATAAATCCCATTTCACATGTAATATAATGAATTTATTCACCCTTATTCTATTTTAAGCTTTATTTTGTGTTATTCCTTCATGATTCTTATGGTTCAATGTCATCAAAGTGGTAAATATTTTATGTTACAATCTTATCATTAAACAAGATTATCTATGATTAAGTCTCCAATGTTTAAATATCATGATCTACCTCTCAATAATTATCATGAATTTTATTTTCCTATATTTATTTATAATATCTTCAATTAATGGTACTATTTTTTCACTCTTTGGTACTTAAAATAATTAAGAAATTTTTTTTAATAAAATCCAACTTTATTTCTCTCTTTGGTCAGAAATCTGTTTTTCTTTCAAAACCATGTTTTATAAAAAAATCAAACTTTTTTTATTATTATCATATTAATTTTAAAATAAATTTCTACCCATGTTTTAATTTTTATAAAAAAAATTAAAGGAATCTTAATGTTTTTTTCTAAAAAATTCTTGCTTGGATTTTAGAAAAAATGTGAAAAGAATATTTGTTTTTTAACATACATGGCATGAACATTATTTACCACTGTCATGACTTCTCAATGATTTCAAGATTCCCTTTTAAGTTTTTAATTCTATTTTTAAAGAAAATATTTTCCTTAATATTTTGGAATTTTTTTATATTTTAAATAAATGATTATGATATAAAAAGGATTTTGAAAATATTTTATGTTTTCAAAAGTTTTTTTCAATATGGAAAGGATATTTTTCTCAAGAAATTTTTTAAATGATTTGTAAATATTCCCTTATAATTATTAAATGTTATTTTCAAAGAAATTTATTTTCAAAATGGTTTTATGTTTTAAAAAAATATTTTCAAATAAATGTTATTTTCTTTAAGAAATGTTTTAAATTGTCATTCAAAATAATTTTCCATCCAAAAAAACATCTGTTGATGTTATCTATGATTTACTGGGGATATGAACCAAGGATACCATTCTTATTATTTCTCTGAATGGTTTATTATGACAAGATGTTTATGAAACTCTTTTCTCTTCCATGGGTTATACCATGATATAATTCTTATGAAACCCACTTATTTTTCATGGGTTATTCTATGATCAAATGATAATATGATTATAAAACTTTTCTCTTTTCCTCATGTTATGATATAATGAAATGTTTATAAAACCCATTTCATTTCATGGGTTATGATATGATGAATTTTTTATGATATTATGGCACACATATATATGATTTTAAATATGTGATGGATGGGACCTATATATCCCTCCAATTCATTGGGTAAATATTTATATCTCATGAGATAAACAAGACTATAATGGGGATTGAACCCGGTTTAGTATGATTGAGCCGAAACAGGGAGTGAACCTAATTCAGTAAGACCGGGCAAGAATGGGGAGTGAACCCAATTTAATAAGATAGGGATAGAATAGGGAGTGATCTTAGTTCAGTAAGATAAGGCTGGAATAGGTAGTGATCCCAGTTTAGTAAGGCATGGGTGGAATAGGGAGTGAACCTGGTTTAGTAAGACAGGGTTGGAACAGGGAGTGAACCCAGTTCAGTAAGGGACTTTTCCCACTATGATGGTCTTAGGAGTAAACCTTGACTACTATAATGGTTTGGGTAGTGAACTCATTTTAATATGATAGACTTGGTAGTGAGTTTTTAATACTATGTAAAGTATTTTTCTATTCTTATGTGTATGCCACAATTCCATATCTTATGCCAATGTTATGCTCTCATGACTCATGTTCTCTGATTTCCTTATGATTTGTTTCTTATGAACTGGAAATCTTTATTATATGATATAATATTATTATATTCTATATATAGGGTATGATTTTAAAATGCTATTATCATGTTCTTATACCCCATATGTTTATGTTATGCTTACGTATTTCCTTTTTTTATCCTTACTGAGAATCTGAGCTCTCCCTTTCTTATGATTACTTTCCCCAAGTTATATAGAAAGTTTTTAAGTAGGGTGTGTCTATGAGGAGTACTAAATGGTAATATCTTTGTGGGAAACATTGAATATATTTCACCAAATTCTAAGATTGTGTACCTAGTCTCCAAAGACACTAAACTATTATGTTCCTCAGGCATTTGTTTTTATAATGTAATGAATATTCATCTAAAAAGATATAATATCCATGTATAAGAAGCCTAGGTCATTATAGTTGGTATCAGAGGAAAGGTTTAATTAAACTTTGGAAATTAGTATGATAGAACCTTAGTGATATCCCTAATGATATGACTAAGGATAATTCTAAGGATGAGACAATGTATAAGAAAATATCCTGGAACTTTGGTAAAGGATGGAGTGAGTGATTTCCAAGAAATTAGATCCTTGTCTGGATGCTACAAGTAGATGTGGATCTGGAAAATATGTACCTAGGGGTAACAACCCCAAAAACACTATATTGATCTAGACTCAATCGTGAACTAGTGCACGACAATATTCCTTATTACACACTTGGTTTGACACTCCCGGGGGATATGATTTATAAATTCACAAACTCATTTTGAACTATCATGAAGTATTTAAATAGATGATGACAATGAGTGGCCTAGGATAAACCTAATATGTCATAGATTAAAAATAAGGTGTCATGATTTAGATATCCTATAAGTTATTTTTTATGATTATGTGGTTTTCCACTATGATTAGTGTTGCACACACTATGCTTTTTTGTTTTAGTCAATGGTGAGAACCAGAAGGAACTAGATTAACATTGAATGTGTTGGAAATTTTTTTGATGAGCATCCAAATGGAATGATTATTGGAGTAAATTATATTGTGATTATTACTAATTTTTTATCATGTAATATGATAAATAATGTGCACCTTAACCAACTATCAGACTCACCAAAGAAGTTAAGGATAGAGTTTGTTGAGAGTTTGGGTAATGGAGAATATGGAGGAAAAAAGATTAAATTTCCTATATGTCTAGAATGTGGGGAGAAACACTCAATGAAATGTCTATGAGGGATAGAAATATTTTTTGAGTGTGTAAAATAAGTACACAAAGAAATTAATTGCAATGTAAAAATGAAAATTTTGGTCAATTCAATGGATGAGAATAATTGTCTTCCTAAGATATCATTGACTGTGGAATGTTTTAACTATGGAAATAATGGTCATTATGCAAATATATTTCCTAATGGGAAATATCATGAATTGAATCGGCAATTTTGTATGAGTAATGGTTTTTTTATTGATTATGAAGAGTCTACAGATGACATATAAAAGGAAATAGGTATTAAGTAATGAGAAGATAAAGTTGAGTTATTAGTTTGAGAATGAAGTGGAGTGATTGAATTATTTATGTATTAGAATTCAAGGATTATGTTATATGAATCATGAAATATATAAGGATTATTCAGTATAAGTTTTTTTTTAAGGATTTGAAATAATATGTTGAATGATGCTGATGACCTAGAAAATTTATTTAATGGAATGGTTATATTTTATGGAAAACATTTTATTAAGGGAAGGTAACCCTTAATATGTTCTTGATGTTGAGAAAATAGTATTAAGTTTGGATAAAGATATGATTGTTATGAATAAATTAAATTGGATAATATTGATGTCCTTGGAACAGATTAAGGATTTGTGGATAAATGTTTTATTTTATCATTGATGGAGTTTACAACATTTTTGGATTTAAGGAATATATCTAATAATCCAAGTTTTATATAATGAATGATGAGGCATGTATGTTTTAAATAATGTTTTATGGTAATTCATGTTATTACCATGTTTTAATAGAATACATGATGAATGTATTTGTATGTTTGGTATGTGAAAATTGAGGTCTACTTAATGTTGTTTAGGGGATTAATGATAATTTCATTCTGGAAATTTAGTGACCTTATTTCTATAAATCCATTTTTTTATTTTCTAAAAACACTTTTAAGGTAAAGTGTGAAACTTTACAAAATTACAAGACAGCACTAAAATACCACAAAACCAAAAACAACCATCACTATGCGCCAAAGTAAAACAAATTTGAAATTCAAAGTACCAAAACTCAATTTTTGTGCATTGAGAACTCCACCGCACTACACCTCCTCAATTCCAGAAACACCTAAACACTGACATGAGGGTCACAGATTGTCAACATCACTAATGCCATCATCACTCCACCAATGTCACCATCTTCAACATCACACCATCATAAACTTCAAATAACAAACTTCCATCATCACCGTTTGAAAATTTATGCATACTGGATAAACTATGAAAACCATTTTTTTGTGATGATAACTAAAGATATATAGAATGGATTATCATTCTATATATGGATATACTGATATATTAATGCTTCAGTCATTAAAAATCAGTTTTATTTCTTAGATTAAGAGAGGAATATGATCAATACATAACCAAAGAGTGTGATTGTGCTTATGAAATAGAATGAAATAAAGTAAGTATATATTCTCATGAAAATTCTGCAACATTAGGAAAATGATCTTGAAATAAAATGTTGTCATGTTATCATCATTTTTTATGAATCAATGATCTTTTTCACACCTATTTGGTCAATTTTTTTTGTTGTTAACCTCGTATGGATCACCCACTTTCTTATGATGAATGTTCTCTATCACTCTCTATCAGTATGTGGGTGTTAGTTTTCTCTTATATGTTAAAGTTTTCACTTCCCACCTATGTTATCCTATGTGGAAACCTAGTTATGAGTTACTTTAGGTAACCTTTATGTTTCTAACTTTCAATTTTTAAGTAAATATTTATTATTAATTTTTTCAATGTGGGTTTCTATGAATTAAAATGTTAAACCTTTGATAACCAATATAAATTTAAAGGAAGAAATTCATTTTAAGGGGGGTATAATGTTACACCTTGGGAATTTTTGAAATATTTTTTTCAAATAAACTTAATATTTTCTATATTTTTCATTAAATGAAATATCAAGCTTATCTTGTGTTACACGCAACACTAATTTTATATTTCATTACACTCAATAAAGATTTTATCTTGCGTTATATGCAACACTAAGCTTAAACAAAACATGACGTATTATTAAGACAATATTATTTAATATGATAGTTACCACCAAGTAATTGGAATGGTGGATTTGAATATTATTAATTAAATTATGAAAATATGGTTTACACATGTATATATAATGAAATATTTGGTGACCAATTAATTATAATTGAAAATAAAAGGAAATATTTTTCTGAAAAAACTATTTTTATTCGCACAAGGGTGTTTTATAAAAATAAATTAAATAAATAACCCTTATTGAATTATATTAATTAAATTTATATATTATATATTAAATCAAATTTTTAACATTAAACCTATGTTTTTTCAATATAATAGATAAAAATAAATCCAATTTTATGCTTAAAATCATATTTTTCGAAAAACAATTTTGTCACTTTTTTATGGAGCACTTGTTTTAAAACTAATTTTTAAAAAATTTATAAAATTTATTTGAAAAAATAAACATAATTTTTAAAATCATAATACCAAAATTATATTAGGGTTAATTTTTGTGACTTTTTTGAAAAGTCTCATTTTTTGATGAATAATGAAAAATACTAAATTTTAATTGAAAACTGCATTTTCATTTAAATAATTTATAATGTTAAATTATATATTGAATTAATTTGAAAATGAAATTAGTAAAATTTTATATAAATTAATCTAATTTAATTCATTTTAATCATTTTCATATTGAATTTAGATATAAAAACTTTGTAAACTTTTGAACATTTTCTCTTTAAAAACTTGTTTTCTTGTCGCGTCTAAGGATTAATTTTAAATTAATTTTTTCTGATTATATGAATTGATTTTGGAAAAATGGATTCAATATTTTGAATTAAAATAATTTATAATTTATAATAAGGTTAACTTAATTTTTTATCAAAATGAAGAGTGAAAACAGTAAAAATTATTTACCTTGGTTAAGGTAAAAATGGGTTTGTTTGGGGTTAAACTAAAATGATAAGGGTTAAAATAACATAACCACTGGTATAAAAACTATTTTATTTCCATATTTATATCATTAAACCTATTAGGTTCTATAATGGTCTATTTTAGACCCTTTTTTCATGTGAAAAATGTGGGATTGCTCAATTCTTTTCAAAATATCAAGTGTGTCCTCTTCCCCACTTATAAAAGGTCACCCCTTATCCTCTAGACTTCACACCTTCAAACCATTTTTTTGACCAATAACTACCCAAATAACTTTAAAACTTCCCTCCTCTAATCCTAGAATCCTTATTTTTGGGAAAAATCATCCTAGGAATGCTTTGGTGCAAACCTAAGAAGGATACCCCAAGAAGAGGTAATGTTCTTCAACGAGAATTTTTATTTTATTTATTCCTCCATCACCTTAAATTATTATTATATCATGATGATATGATAAAATAAGTATCTTAAATATAAAAATATTTTTTCATGTTAATTTCATGACCTGAAACCATCTCCAATTCTACCAAATGGATTACAAAATCATCGTTTGTGTGTACGGAAGACTACCGCCTCATGAACCGATGTCATTGGTTCTTCCATTACCACCTATCACGGTTGGATATGATGGTGGATATAAAATATATATATTATATTTATAATATAATTATACATTTGGATTCATTATGTCATATATTCATTTTTACTTTCCATTTTTTAGGGGATATGATAATGTCACTCATGTGTACGGCAGACTACCGCCTCATGAAGCGATGTGATTCAGCTTTCACTAATACTTTACATGGAAGTTGATAAGGATAAATTTAATGATTACATGTGATATAAATGACATAAATATTATATTAATTTAATATTTATCATTATTAAAATATGATATATATCATTTTCTTTCTTACCTTTTCACTCACGGAAAGATGATAACGATGTTTGTGTACGTGTGGATTACCGCCTTCACGAAGCGATGTGACCCTATTTTCATCACCAAACCACATAGTTGATATGTATAATTATATTTAAAGATATAAAATTGTATTTATGATATCATGATAATTATATAAATATAATATATTACTTACCTTATTTCTATAGTGATTGTTGAGAAAATGGAAATGTTACTCATGCGTACATACGGCCTACCGTCTTCGTGATCATAACATAATTCATTTCTCAAAACCATATTTTATGATTGGTTATAAAATTATAATTTATGAATAAATATTATAATTATTTCATTATTATTATTCTGAATATTATGGAACCATGATCAAAGTAAGAAGACCAAAAATAACAAATCAAAACATATTCAAAAAACAAAACGGTTATTACCCAAAATGTGATTTTAACAAGAAATTATTAATAAATGGGTAATAAAATGTCATGATTAAATAATATATGGTATGATATATATATATATATTTATTTATTTATTTATTTATTTTTTTTTAATAGATTTATAATAAACTTATGTTTATTATATAGGAGGTTTGAATGTGTATGACGAAAGTCAAGACTTAAAATAAGGGATTTCTATCTCACTTTTATTTTCTATGATACAAAAGTCATATTCATCAAGTATTTCTTTTATGTGGTCTATATACTACCCATGAATGTATTTTATGATTCTTATCCTTAAAATTATTGGGATTTACATATCCATTTTAGTATCTCTCTTTCATGGAGTTTACAGTTTCGATGTTATCAAGGCGATAAAGGATTTTTGTCTCAATTTTTTTCATTGAGATGTACATTATGTTATGCACCTATATTATTTAACAAGGTTTATATAAAGATCTATTGACATGTAATATCATTAATTTATTCATCCTAATGATATTTTTAAGTTTCATTTTTTAAGATCTTGTATTTTCCTACGAGGTATGAATATTTTTTTTAATTTGAATGATTATTTATGGACTAATGTGAGTACCCAATGATATCAAGAGGATTTAGAGGGTGTATTGGTCCTGTTTGAAGCCTAGATCCTAGATTTTTGGGAAAAAATAGACAGGCTACATTTTTAGGAGAAACCGTGCGGGACAGGCCTCACGGTTACCTCTAACATTATGGGGGTTTATAGTGGGCAGTAGGAGGCTGCATGTTTTGATGAAACCATGCATATTGGGTTGAACACCCATGAAAGGAACCTATAATTTTTAAGAGATCAAAATTGTATAGTTTTTTCATGGCTATTAAAACCATGCACATGAAACCGTGTGAGGTTCCCCTTAAAGCAGTGAAGGGCACATGGTCGGCACACTGTTTGGCCAACTGTGCGGCCAAACTGTGTTACCCAGTTTAAAAGAGGAAAATGAACATTTTGACCTTAAATAATTTTATAACCTAATTTTCGTTTTCCTTATTCCTTCGCTGGATAGAACCCTCACTTTTGGAGTTCCTTTGAATCCATTTGATGGGTTTTTCTCCCAATCATTCATCAGAACTCGGAATTAAGAGTTGTTTGTCTCGTTGGATCCACACTGGTAAGTTATTTGATAATCTTATATCATTATTAATTCATCTTGGTATTGATGAATTTATTTAGGTACAAGCTAATATTCCATATTTCCAGGTTCTTCGTCCATTAGTCATTTTTCTTTTAATTTAGATCGAATCAGAAGTTGATACTGGATGAGTGCTCTACTATGGACCTACGGTAAGTGGTTTGTACAATTACCTTATGGTTTGGTGATTTATAGAGCTAGTTGTCATTATGTCGCATGTTGTAATTTTTAGAAGTTCCCCTAAAAAGAATTGAATAATTTAATTTATCGAATTGGAACTTTTTTAAGTTTCACATTACTTCCTTTGAGTTTATTGAAGGTTGTTTACCCAACCAAGGACACCCCTAGGGTGTGCCTTTATTATCTACCTTTTCTTTTTCCTATTTTTATACCACTCATGGGGTGTGTGTGTGATTTCCTAGGTAGAGGAATCCATTCATGAATTGAATTGAATTTTTTGAGATGATTAGGAGATGATTTTCCTTCTTTTCCATGCTATACATGATGTCAATTGTGTAACTATTTAAATGTGAATTATTATATGATTTTAATGAACTTATGGAATGTGAATTGATGAATGAGGTTATGGAATGAATGGAATTGTATGTCTTGGTTGGTATACCTTGGATCCTGATTGAATTAGATACCATGTATGGTTCTCTAATGGATCTTGATAATGGTAGTGGATGCCTTAGATGAGATTTCTCATTGGGTATTTATTTCCATATCTTTTATATACTACACACTGCTTTAGCTTGTATTTCATAGGCTGGATTTTTTATAGACACCATTGGCGGTGGCCAACTGAGTGTTATCTCACACCCTACTTGGGCCACCATTGGGTACCCAAATAGACTATATGGATGCAGGAAGGGATCAGGGAAAGTGCCCATAGTTAGATGCTTGAATTTGTGCTATGATTAGGATCATGGGAGCACAAGACTGATCTGAGGCTCATAATGCTATCTGGGATAGTTATTTTGGGTCTTTTTGTTATTTTGATACATGTATTATACGGGATGCTTGTATAACTATTTTCTAGATTCATAGAGACATGACATGACACATCATTGTATATGATATTACTTTTGGAATTGTTTATATATTATTGACTTGGATGTCTATCTACTTTCTGATTGATTGCTTCCACTTTTGACTGATATGTTTACTACCACTGTGTTTCACTATAACATGAGGGCATAGTCTCTCCATAGACACACCCTAGTCCCTCGCTTCTAGTCAGAAGCCTTTGGAATTTGGGGAGATGTGATTGAGGCCATGTGACCCACTATCTTGGGGCACCGTTTAGTGTCATATGGGTCGGGATGTTACAAAGTGGTATCAGAGTGTTTTTTTTTTCTGGTTTCTTTACTATTTTGGGATGAATTACAGTGAATATAAAGGTAATTGGATTTGGTAATGATTTTTTCCTAGGATTATCTAACCCACATATAGAAAAGAGCCAAATTTCTTGGAACAGGAATTTTTATTTTATGGATTTTTCCTATTATAGTTGATTTGATTCCACCATTAGGTGATGCACTTGAGTTGTGATGTTATCATTGATATGATTGTGGGTATATTTTATCATTTCTAGATGAGATGATGGTATAAATATCATGCATCATTTTAGGCAATTATAGGATTCTCATGCCATGTATTATTTCATGCCTTATAGGATGCATTTCTTGACTAAATGAATTTGTGATATGTGCCTTGTGTGATATAAATATTGTTTGATAATTAATTTTTGCATTAAATTAAGGATAATGGTTGGTACTTAGAGTGTATGTCATAACCTAAGTGGTTTTTTCCTGATTAGACTACAACAGACACCCTAAGCAGTCAATTGTGGAACATTGAGTCATGGGCCATTGATCACATGTACTGGAACATGTTATGGTGTGAATTAAGTGGATTCCATATTTTGGTTTAGGAGGTGTATGGCCCCTTATGGATAAGAAGTTTTGAACCATTTAGTTTAATCATTTAAAGGAAATTGTGAATGAATATGAATTCAAATGGAAATTTAAATTTTGAAACAGAGAACTTGACCTTGACCCGGCTTTTGAGTGGGCATTAGGCAGTGTCTCTAGTGATGTTTATGAATATTTATTTTTACTCAATCTTGGATTTCTAAGGAGGCAGAGGGGTGTTATGTGTTTATAGGAAGGTTTTGACTTGTCCTATTTTTTACACTATAATCCTTTATTATTGATGTCTTTTGAGGAATGTGTTTGGAATTGTAGAGACATACCACCATGATGACCTCCAATTGTATGCCAGGAGGGTAGAGACAACCATGCTCTAGAGTCATTGGGCCATGGGCTACCGTTGGATCATCCTATAGTTCCATCTGAAGAACCAGTGGTTTTATAGGACATAGGTGCTAAGTAATAGTTATGTGAGGGGTTTTTATGATATATGTAGACTTTTCAGAGAACACCACATTCTACCTTGTCTATGGAAGAGTTAAGGCGTGTTTTCTAGCAGTAGCATCCTCCCACATTTTTGGGGGATGGTGGTCTACAGGCTGATGAGCTATGGATTGATACTACACTATCGATCTTCAAGCATCTAGAGACACCTCCTGAGAGGATATAAAAGTTTGAGACTTATATACTTCAAGGATCAGCTTAGCACCGGTGGGATGTTTTAAACCAGAATGGAAGGTTGTGAGATATGGTTTTGGATTATTTCCAAACTAGGTTCCATGACTAATTTTTTCTTAAGACTCTGAGAGTAGATCAGGCCAATGATTTCATGCCTCGAGAGCAGGGTGTGATTAAAATTATGGAATATTCGGTGTGATTTACAAAGATGTATCATTTTTCACCGATATATCTTGTTGATGAGGTGATGAGGGAGAGATACTTTGATGAAGGTCTTAGAAATTTAATTTGATCTTTAGTCAACATGTTCATATTGATGAACATTACTAAGATAGTGAATTTGGCACTAATTATAGAGTGAAACCTGAGGGAAGTTGGGGATGTATAGCAAGGAATTATATTCTCTTAACCTAGTGGTTCACCTTCCAATGGCAGGAAGTGATGTTTTGAGGATTCTCATGAGGAGAGTACCAGCTAGGATGTTAGTGCTAGTAGCTCAATTTTTTGTCACTAGTATGGAAAATGAAGACATGTTAGGAATCAGTATGATCGGGACCCATTCAAGTACCAAGATTGTGGTTGGATGGTCCACATGCAGCATTTTTGTAGGACTTTCCCTCTAGAAGATATTAGAAGGGAGTCAACTCTGACTCAAGGTTTGGGAATGGGTTTCAGAGATCTGCTTCAGGCTGGGTTTCATGGCTCTGATTTAGGTCGTAGTGTTGGTCATGGTCAAGGAAACCAGACACTAGATGTACCTAGACAGTAGAGTGGGCCTACTCTGGGCGGTGAGGTTGTTTCACATGGTCTAAGTTCAGTCTAGATATATTATGTACAGTCTACCCCTAAGGAGAAGAATACTGGGCTACCTATGTTGAGAGGTATGATGTTTGTATCCTCTACTCTTGTATCTACTCTTTTCAATATAGTTACATTGAATAGTTTTATATTTTTACCTGTAGTGGAGATCTTGGGGCTTTTTGTTTAGTTTCCATATGGTTTCATGACACTTGATACTCCATTGGGGATCAGAATGGAGAGTGTACACCAATGCAAGGAGTTCCCCCTTGAGATTGGTGGGTGTCACTTTATATGGAATATTTTTGTCCTTGATATGACAGGGTTTGACATTATACTTGGGATGGATTGGCTAGTTACTTATCGAGCCTTTTTTGATTGTTATCACCGAAGGGTGACTTCCACATCACCAAAGGGTGGAGTTTTTATTCACAAAGGGGAATGGGATGTCTAGGCAATCTGAGCTAGACCAAAGCATCATGGGATGGGTGAGATGAAAGACTAGATTTCTAGTTTTTATCTAGATGATCAAGGAACACGTCAGGATGATTTCCCTCTAGTAGTTGATCATTTCAGGGATGTTTTATATGATGAATTTTCTAGTTTACCTCCTGATAGAGAGTTTGAGTTCTCCTTTGAGCTAGTTCTAGGAGTAGTATCGATATTTATTCCTCCTTATAAGATGTCTAATATAGAGTTATAGGATCTCAAGAGGTGGCTATAGGACTTGGAGTCAAAGGGTTTTATTCATCCTAGTACTTATTTGTGGGGGGGTTTGGTCTTTTTGTGAAATAGTTAGATAGTACCCTCATGTTATGTGTGGATTACTAGAAATTGAACTAGATAATGGTTAAGAACCAATATACCTTACCGTGTATAGATGGTATTTTTTATCAACACTGATGAGCTCAGTTATTCTCAAAAATTGATTTGAGATCTGGATATCATTATGTGCATGTTCAACCAGCATACATACCTCATACATCTTTTTGTAGTAGGTATGGTCTATATGAGTATCTGGTTATGTCGTTCGGTCTCACGAATGCGCCAACAGTTTTCATGGTGCTGATGAACCAATTTTTTCATCTTTATTTGATTCATTTGTGGTGATATTCGTGGACAATATCTTGGTGTATTCTCACAATCGACACGAACATTCCAAATATCTTGAGATTGTTTTGGATACACTGGGATAGCATCATTTATATGCTAATATTACAAAGTATCACTTCTAGATGGATAATATTCACTTCCTAGGTTATATTATCTTAGATATAGGAGTATCATTTGACCTAGAGAAGGTGAGAGATGTAGTTTTCTAGAATAATATTAAGAATTTCTTTGATATATAGAGTTTCTTGGGGATAGCTTGATATTAAATGTGATTCATACAGGACATCCCACACTTAGAATATCCTATGATGGGCTTAACTAAGAAGGGTGTGAAGTTTGTATAGTGTGATATCTATGAGAAATCCTTTCAGGAGCTAAAAGGGAGACTTACTTTAGTGTCGGTCCTGATTCTTCTAGAGTCAGGTAGGAGCTACACTATGTATTGTGATGCATTAGATATTGAGCTAGGATTTTTTCTGATGTAGGGGGTAGATTCATGATGTATGGGTCTAAACAGTTAAGGACACATGAGAGGAATTACTCAATGCATGATCTTGAGTTGGCGGTAGTTTTTCATGCTTTTCATTGTTAAAGAGACTATTTACTAGGAGAGCATTTTCTGGTATACATGGACCACAAAATCCTCAAGTACATATCTACACATTGTGATATGAATCTGAGGAAGAAAAGGTGGGTTGAGTACCTACAGTATTTTGACTTTGATCTTGCCTATGCGCCTGTAAAAGTAAATGTAGTGGTTAATACACTGAGTAGGAGGAATCAAATATAGGTAGTTTAGGAGGCTAGTAGTGAGTGGAAGCTTATGGCCTTGTTTTATGATATACACTTAGAGGTGAAGGATATTCATGGACAGGTTTTTCTTTCAACCTCATAATGACCTCTACCCTTATGGATAGAGTGGGTATGATTCAACTATTGAATTTTAAGGGTCCAATCCTATAGGAGAGTGTGACAGGTGAGGACCTGCCTCCTGGTTGGACCGTAGGTGAGGATGAGATTATGTGTATCCATGGTCATGTTTGGGTTCCATTAGACATACATAGGGAGATTATGTGGGAGTTCCATGCCTTAGTTGGGGAAGTTCATCTTGGTGTTACCAAGAAGTATTGATACATACGTCCCTAATATTAGTGTTTGGGGATGGAATGTTAGGTAGCTAGTTTTTTTATAAGGTGTTCCACCTCTCAGCAAGTGAAGGCAGAACATTAGTGACCATCTAGACTTTTATAGTAGTTACCCATTCTTGAGTGGAAATGGGATGATGTCATGAAGGATTTCATGACTGGCTTTTCAAGTTCTCCTCAAGGTAGTGATGTTGTTTGGGTTGTTGTGAACAGGCTCACCATGGTTGCTCATTTCCTACCGATCAAGGATACCTTCTTGGTGGATGGTATTGGGAGGTTGTATATCCATGAGATAGTACAACTTCATGGAGTCCATCATACTATCATTTTAGATAGGGACACTTAGTTACATATCATTTTTGGAAAAAAAATTAGAGTATATTGGGCACACTAGTTATTATGAGCACGGCATACCACCCTTAGACTGATGGACAATTAGAGCGTATGATACAAGTTCTTGAGGATATTCTACAGTCATGCATCCTAGATTTTGGGGGATCTTAGGAGAGGAATGTTCCCCATTTTGAGTTCACCTAAAACAATAGATATCAGGTGAATATATATATATATATATATATATATATATATATATAACCTTATGAGGATTTTTATGGAAGGCCATGTTGATCACCACTGTGCTGATTAGAGGTAGTTGAGGCAGCCTTATTGGGACCACATCTCATACAGGATAATTTTTATCAGGTCTAGTTGATTAGAAATTGGATGGATACTACACAATTGAGATAGAAATATTACGCTGACCATCATCAAATAACTCTAGAGTTTGAGGTTGGGGGTTGGTTATTTTTACATATCTCAATGAGACCGGGACATAGATAGATTAGGAGATATGGTAATATTTCACCATGATATGTCGAGTAATTTGAGATTCTCGTGAGAGTTGGGCCAGTAGCCTATCAGTTTTAGTTAAGTTAGAGGTACCAGGTCGTGTAAGACATCTTCTATGTATCTCATTTGTGCCCTTATCACTCATATTTTTTCATACTCTACATCCATATGAGGTGGATCTACAATTAGATTCTTCCTTTTAGGAGCATCCTATTCGTATCATTAACAGGCACACAAAGGTTTGCTGAGGCTAATAAGTTCCTCTAGTATAGGTGTTATGGTAGCACATCCATTTATAGGATGAGAATTGGGAGTGGGAGGCCGAGATACATGCTCAGTGTTTGGATTTATTCTCAGGTGATTCTTGACCACCCTTGAGAGGGAAATATAGGGGTGAATTGCTTTTAGGGTGAAGATTGTATGATCCTGGATTTTTCAACGAGGTATGAATTTGATTTCAGTTTAAATGCTTGTTTATGTCCTAATTTGAGTACCCAATGAGATCACTGGAGTTTGAGGGGTGTTAGGGGCTTGTTCAGAGCCCCAAGCCTAGCTTTTTTTTTTAAAAAACATGCATCATGATTAGGAGAAACTGTGAAGGATAGATCGCGTGGTTGCCTCTAACCATGTGGGGATTGATAGTGGGTAAAATGAAGGTACAAGGTCTGAGGAAATCATGTATATTAGTCCACATGCTCGTAAGAGGCACCTATAATTTTTATCAGAGCCAAATTGCATGGTTTTTCACATATTTAATCAAACCATGCACATGAAACCATGTGAGGTTCCCCTTGAAGTATTGAATGGTTCACGGTTGGCATATGGTTTGGCCAAATGTGCAGCCAAACTATGCGACCCAGTTAAAAAGTTTGAAATGACCATTTTTTTCTTAAATCATCTTATAACCTAATTTTATTTTTTTTCTTTCTTCATTGGATAGAACCCTCACCTTTATACCTCCTTTGAAATCTATTTAATAGGATTTTCTACTGATCATTCATCCAGACTCAGAATTGATATTTGTTTGTATTACTAGATCTGCGCCATAAGTTCTTCGATCCTTTTGTGCTTTATTCATTCGTCTTGGTATCAACAAAGTTTTTTAGGTGAAATCTAATATTCCCTATTTCTAGGTTCTTTATATGTCCTTTATTTTTCTTCTGATCTAGATCAAAATAGAAGCTGATAATGGATGAGTGATCTACTACGAAACTACGGTAGGTGGTTTATACATTTCCCTTATGGTTTGGTGATTTATAGAGCTAGTTTCTATTATGTCACAAACCAAACTTTACAGTGATTCCCCTAAAAAGAATTTAATAATTGAATTTATAGAATTAAAACTTGTTTAGGTTTCCCATTAGTTCATTTGAGTTTATTAGAGGTTTTTTTCCCAACCTAGGCCACCCCCAGGGTGTGCCTTTATTATATGCCTTTTATTTTTCCTATTGTTATACTACATGTGGGGTGTGTGTATACTTACCTAGGTAGAGGAATCCCTTCATGAATTGAATTGAATTGTTTGAGATTATTAGAATATGGTTTTCCTTCTTTTCTATGTTATACATGATGTGAGTTTTGTAACTATTTAAATGTGAATTTTTATATGAGTTGAATGAACTTATGGAATGTGAATTGATGAATGATGTGATGAACTAAATGGTAGTGAATGCCTTGGTTGGTGTACCTTGGATCCTGATTGTATTAGATACCATGGATAGTTCTCCCATGGATCTTGATATTGGTAGTGGATTCCTTGGATGAGATTGCTCCTTGGGTCTTGATTCCATAGGATGCCTTGGGTCTTACTACCCCTTAGATCAGTCTTGCTTGAGATCACATTGGACATGGTCTATTGACATGCTCCTTGGACCCCACCCAAGTCTAATAGAGTTTCCATCGAGATTCTCCTAGGACTCGATGAGGATGCCTTGGTCATCTATACCTTAGATCCGGACTTGTGGGGTCTGACACTCTTGATTGTGCGGTGTGGCCATTATGGGTGACTTTTTTATATGGAAAGTATATTGTGAATGTTATATATAGGATTATATGACAAATTCATGGTAGTGGTTTATGCTTGGTTATACGGTGAGGTCATGGTGATTCTTGGCATGTTATATCGTTGCCCTTATTATGGGAGCATTGCCTCTATTTTGCAGGGATCCTTTCTTAGCTTAATAGTATCACATATAGTTGTTATGTTTTTAATGGGATTTTACTTATACTAATATCATATCTTTTATATATTAAACACTAATTTAGTGTGTATTTCACATCCTAGATTTTTTATAAACATCATTGGTGGTGGCCTACTGAGTGTTATCTCACACCCTTCTCGGGCCACCACTGAGTACCTAGAGAGATTATATGGATGCATGTAGGGATTGGGGTAAGAGCCCATAGTTCGATGCTTGAATTTATGTTATGATTATAAGTAGTGGAGCATAGTACCGAGCTAAATCTCATTATGCTAGCTGGGATAGTTATTTTTTTGTCTTTTTGGTATTTTGATACAAGTATTGTACTAAATGCTTGTATACCAATTTTCTATTTTTTCAGAGACATGACATGAAACATCGTTGTATATGAGATTACTTTTTTAATTGTTTATATATTTCTATTTTGGATCTCTATCTGCTGTATTATTTATTTACTACTTTTTATTTTGACTAATATGTTTACTAATGGTGTGCTACACTCTAACATGAGGGAATAGTCTCCCCACGGACACACCCTAGGCCCTCGCTACTAGTCTATAACCTCTAGAATTTGGGGAGATGTGATTGAGGTCATGTGACCCACTAGATTAGGGAACTGTTTAGTGGAATTCAGTTCAGGACATTTCACATTTTATGTTATTCTTTCATGGGTATTATGATTCAATGTTACCAAAGTGGTAAATAATTTATGTTACAATCTCATCATTTATCAAGATTGTTTATGATTAAGTCTCCAATGTTGAAATCTCATGATCTACCTCTCAATAATTATCATAAATTTTATTATAATCTAGTTATTCATGATATTTTTAGGTAATTCTACAATTTTTCCACTCTTTTATACTTAAAATAATTAAGATTTTTTTAATAAAATCCAACTTTATTTTCTCTTCGAACGGAAATCTATTTTCTTCCAAAACCATGTTTTCTAAAAAATTCAAAAAAAAATATTATTATCCTATAAGTTTTAAAATACATTTTTACCCATGTTTTACTCTTTACAAAAATATTTTGAAAGGAATCTTTATGTATTTTTCCAAACAATGCTCGTTTGGCTTTTACCAAAAATATGAAAAGAATCTTTATTTTTTGGCATGCACAGCATGAATATTATTTATCATTGTCATGACTGCTCGATGATTTTAAGCTTCCCTTATAAGTTTTCAAATCTATTTTCAAAGAAATATTTTCCTTAATATTTGGGAATTTTTTTTATATTTTAAATAAATGATTTCAATGTAAAAAGGATTTTGAAAAAATTTTATGTTTCAAAAGTTTTTTTCAATGCAGAAATGATATTTTCCTCAAAAAATGTTTTAAATAATTTTTAAAAATTATCTTATAAGTTTTCAAGGTTATTTTTCAAATAAATTTATTTTCAATAAAGTTTTTATGTTTTAAAAAATTATTTTCAAAGAAAAGTTATTTTCCTTAAGAAATTTTTTAAATGATCATTCAAAATCATTTTCTATCCAAGATGACATTTGTTATGTTACCTATATTTTACTGTATATATGAACTAAGGATACCATTATTATTATTTCTCTAAATGGTTTATTTAGAAAAGATATTTATGAAACCCATTTCTCTTCCACAGGTTATACAATAATAGAATTCTTATGAAACCTGCTTCTTTTTCATGGGTTATTCTATGATGAAATGATGAAATGGTTATAGAAACTATCTCTTTTCTATAGTTTATGATATTATGAAATGTTTATGAAACCCATTTCATTTCATGGGTTAGGATATGATGAATTTTTTATGATCTTATGACATGCATATGTATGATTTTAAATATGTGACAGGTGGGACCTATATCTCCCTCCAATGCATTAGGTAAACATTTATATCTCATGAGATAGAAAGGACTGTAATGGGGAATGAACTCAGTTCAATAAGACAGGGTTGGAATGGGGAGTGAACCCAGTTCAGTAAAATAGGGATGGAACAAGGAGTGAACCCAGTTTAGTAAGATAGTATTGGAATGAGGAGTGAACCCAGTTCAGTAAGACAAAAAGGCTAGAATGAGGAGTGAACCCAGTTCAGTAAGACAAGGCTGAAACGGGAAGTGAACCCAATTTAGTAAAGGACTTTGTCCACTATGATGGTCTTGGTAGTGAACTTTAACTACTATGATAGTTTGGGGAGTGAATGCATTCCAATATAATAACCTTGGTAGTGAACCTTGAGTACTGTGGAAATGATTTTATATGATTATGTGTATGCTACAATTTCATGTCTTATGCTAATGTTATGCTCTCATTACTCATTTTCTCTGATTTCCTTGTGATTCGTGTCTTATTAACTACCAATATTTATTTCATGACTCATGATTATAATATTTGATATATAATATGTGGTTTTAAAAATATTATAATCATGTTCACATACCCTTATGTTAATTTATACTTACGTATCTTCTTTTTTTATCCTTACTGAGCATCTAATATCACCCTTTCTTATGTTTCCTTTCCTCGATTTATGAAGAAAATTTTTATATAGGGTATGTCTATGAGGAGTAATAAATAGGAATATCTTTATGGGAAAAATTGAAGATCTTTCAACAAATTTGAAGATTGTGTACCTTATCTCCAAAGACACTAAACTATTATGGTCACAGGCATGTGTTTGTGTAATATAGTGAATATTCATCTAAAATGATGTAATATCCATGTACGAGAATCCTAGGACATTATAAATCTGAACAAACTATCCAGACACTTAAGGATATGTTGAGAACTTGCTCTATTTACTTAAAAGAAGGTTTGGATCAACATCTTCCCTTGGTTGAGTTATCATAAAACAATAGATTTTACTCAAGCATTTGGATACCACCTTATGAATCTCTCTATGGGAAGAAATGTATTATATTGTACTACTGGGATGAAGTTGGTGAACACAAGCTATTGGTACCTGGACTGGTTGAAGAAATGGTAGATTAATTCAAGTCCATTCAGCAACACATCAAGGTACAACATAGTTGACAGAAGAGTTGTGATGATAATCATCGACAATACCTAGAGTTTGAAGTATGAGAAAAAAATTTCCTTCATATATCCCCATGTAAGTTGGTCATGAGTTTTTGGAAGAAGATAAATATAAGTCCCAAATACATTGGCCCCTTCGAGATTCTTTATCACTTCAGAACTATGGCCTATTGACTAACAGTCCCACCAAACATGTCTCAAGTTCATAATGTGATCAATATATACCTATTGAGGAAGTACATACCTAATCCCTTACATGTACTAAATCAAAGGTGGTATTGCTGGATAATGTTCTCTCTTACGATGGGAAGTCAGTTAAGATCTTGGACTGAAGAGACAAATTTTTGTGCAATAAGACAACTATCCTTGTCAAATTACAATGAAACATAAGTATGAAGAGGAGACATAGGATATTAAGGAATCAATTAAACAGAAGTATCCTCATCTATTCATGTTAGTGTGTGAAATGAAATTTTGAGGATGAAATTTATTATGGGGGAATAATGTAACGACACATAATTTTATAAATGGAATTTCACTTCTGAATTAACATATGTACCATATTAAGGAATATATTATAAAACACATGAAAATTATTATATTAATGTTATATATAATAAATTTATATCACTATATAATTAAATAAAAGTGTTAAAAATGATAAAACAAATTTCTGACATAAAGAATACATAATTGAATTTTTAGAAAGACATATATATGTTTTATTTTCATTAAAATGAATTTTATGATAAATTTAAAATCATGAAATTTTTATAAAATGGTTTTGGATATTTTTATATAAGTGATAATATATCTCTATGGAGCCATAATTCATTTTTTAAAGGTTCAGAAAATAAATCGTGTCATAAAGATTAATATTTTTTCAATAAATAAGGATTTTGTTTTAAAATTAAATTTCTCATATCTAGAAAATCATTTTGGTAAAATTGAGGTCATTTTTGTAATCATCGCATTAAAAATGGTTTAGGTGAAGTTTCTGTATTTTTTTTTAAAAAAGTATGGGGGTGAATAGTGAAATACCGTATAAGTATCGTATTTTGTAATAGTGTATATGAATGAATTTTGTGGTTTCTAGAAGTTAGATGAATATTTTATTAGCCCCTTTACTATTGATTCATAATCTCCTTACTATTTAATCACATGTTGGGTCATTTTTTAAAGATATAATATTTTATTCTAAAACATTCCCTCTCCTCTCCTTATAAGTACCACCCTTCACCACCCCATTTCTCCACACATTATAATCCCATTAGATTACCTAAATTATTCCAAAATCTCTCCCCAAACCTATTTCCCACATCTTATAGGTTTTTGTTTCTCAAAAACAATCAATCTAAACAGTCTTAAGGAGTGGTCTAAAGGAGGATATCTGGGGAAGAGGTAATTATCTTAACTGAATTCATTCAAGCTACTTTATTCTTATAAATCCTACAAATATATTAAAACCAAAATGATATAATTACATCAATATCATATGTATACTTAAATGTTATTATATCAATGGAATATTAATTATATTACTCTCTCTCACTCTCTCTTTAATTCTAAATGAAATCATCGCATATATTATGGTCGGTTCACCGCCTCCATGGATGATGTGTTTAGTTTTTTATTGTCTCTTTACATGGATGGATTTAAAAATGTAATCAATGAATAAATGTAATATTTTTAATATGATTAAGATTCTAGAAAGAAAAATTGTGTATAATATTATTGATACTAACAAATAATGGACATGGTAATTTTAATCATCCAAAACAAGCATACCGAGATACATTTATTTGTTTGAACTAATTTCATACAACTCATTGAACTTGATGTTCCAAAGGATTTAATAAAAAATGAAAAGGGGGGTTGAATTAGCTGTTCACTTTTTAAAAGTTTCAAAAAAATTAGAAACTTAACCCTTACAACCTGTTAAGATTTATTTTCTTATCATCTTTTAGTAAATACTCATACATGAAAAAATAGGAAAGCAAGTAAAGCACACAAGATTTAAAAGGTTTAGCATCAGTTTGAAAACATACATCCTTTCCATAGCTACTCCTATGGGTCTATAGAAAGCCACTATTATGAAGAAGTGAATACATCTCGTTCCAAATCCTGTTGGACACCTTCTATCTCCCAATAGGAAATATTATACTAACTCCCATCAGTTTACAATGTTTTCTTATAAAACAATTCATCCAAACAAAAAAATAAATACTTTGTTAAAACTACTCCAAAATTTCTCAATCTGAATCCTTAGTCTGATTTGGATGGATTCGATTTTCTCAATCTGATGATGTTGGATCTGATTTTTCTCAATACGGTGATTATGGATATGATTTTCTCAATACGATGATTCTGGATCTGATTCTCTAAAAATGATGGACTCCATATGATGAAATTATTCTCAATTTTCAAAACCCAAACTCTGCCAGAATTCTAAATACAATTCCTATTCAATCATATATAAAATTTTACTTCAAATTCTCTAGAACTCTACCTTTTTCGTGTATGTGAAAATTTCAAATAAATGAATAATTTGATTAAGTATTTATAGGAAACTTGAAAAACAAAATCAGGAAACTTGAAAACTTTCACCACTTCCTCAAATTTCAAAACTCTGAAAATATCACACATTTAAATTTCAAATTTGACTTCTTCAATCCTCCTTATATTTCTCTAAGATTTATGAAAAATTAAATTTCAATTTTGACCTCTTAAACTCTTTATATCTTTCTTATCTCATTATGATCTATTTATTTCTCGGCTCATTAGGATCTGTTTCTTTTTTAGATCATTAGGATATGTTTCTTTCTTTAGCTCAATATGATTTCTATTTATTTCTCAGCTCATTATGATCTGTTTCTTTCTTAGATCATTGCGATCTTTTTCTTTCTCATCTCATTATGATCTATTTCTTTATCAGCTCATTATGATCTTTTTCTTTCTCAACTCATTACGATCTATTTCTTTCTCAGCTCATTACGATCTATTTCTTTCTTAGCTCATTAAGATCTATTTATTTCTCATCTCATTACAATTTGTTTCCTTTTTCATCTCAGTACGATTTATATTTATTTATTAGATCAATATGATGGAATTCCCATTATAATGTAATTATCATAACGATGAAATTCCCATTACAATGGAATCTCCATACTTCAACATTGAAATTCTTCAAGCTTCATCAGCTTCACACATTCTGAATTCTGGATCCGATATTTTGAAACATTCTAACTTCAATAGATTTCTTTATAATGATGGAATCCCCATTACGATGAAATTCACATTATGATAGAATTTCTCATTACGATGGAATTATTTACTCTCTAATTTTGAATTTCTCCGAAACTCTCCACCATTTCTTCAAAATATTTTATCATGAAAGTTTTCATGGTTTATGAGAACTTCTTGATTAGAAAAGCATTGTCTGATTTTGTTTTAGAAAGTATGAAAAATTTATAACTCTTGACTTCACATTCTTCTTTCAAAACTCTTTAGAAACAATGTGACTTATTCTACCAGCAACTTTTGTCTCGGAAACTTATTTATTTCTAAATCAGCAACTTCATTCTTTCTCTGATTAGGGAAAAGATAAACTTTCATCAAAAAATAAATTATGCCTTTGATTCTTTTGAATATGATGATTTTTAATGTCATGTTGATGGACCTGAATATGATAAATTGTATGATCAACAACTTCATCTTCCTGGCTTCTAATTTATCCGGTGTAGCTCAATATGAAAACCTGGGTCCAGAAACTTGTTTTTGAAAAACAACTTCATTATGATGGACTGGTTCTGAATCCTAAATAATAAAAACATTCTTCAAAAAAAGTTTAGTTGTTAAAAAATAAAAAAACTTTTTTAAAGATAATTCATAAAGGTTCTTCAATCCCTCCCTTTAGATTTGTTGACAATCCTTGTTAACAACTTTTCTAACTCTCGGAATTTTTTTACAACTCAACTTTTGTAAAAAAACTCAAGTTTTTTTTTGAATTTTATCAAAACATAGCATTTCTCAAAAGAAACTGTTCTGACACCACACTACTGGATAAAGTAATGTTTTTAAGGAATTTCTTCTCTCAGTGGAAATCAAATTTTGTGTCCATGTAAAGATAAACTCACCTCACTTTTTCTTTTCACGCTTTCTTTTTCTCCCCCCATTATTTCTTTTCTCACTTTCTTTTTCTCTCCCCCATTTTATGATAACCACAGATTTATATTCATAAAATAAAGATAAGTAAAACTTCTTAAAAGTAGAAAGTTGTTACTTTAGCTCCCCCTTTTTCAACATAATCCAAATCATGGTGGGGGTTCTTCCTTATGAGGTTTGTAAAGTTATGGGAGGAGGTTGAACATGGAGTTATAGACTCAATTCCACAAACCTTTATTTCATCATTTCTTTTGTAAAGATATCAACAATTTGATACTTTTTTGAAATGTATTCCAACAAAACATCTCCAGCAGCAACTTTCTATTTTATAAAGTGAAACTTTATATCAATGTGTTTTGATCTTTAATGTTAAACAAGATTTTTAGAAAGATAAATTGAACTTTGATTATCACAAGGTATCATTAATGGTTTAGAAACTTTCACTTTCAAGTATTCTAGATGAATTTTCATCCACAGCATTTGAGTACAAGCCTAAGTATCTACAACATATTTGGATTCATTTGTGCTCAAAGTTACTAAACTTTGTTTCTTACTATGTCAACTCACACAACATTCACCCAAGAAAAATATTCCTCCTGAGGTTGATTTTCTATCATTACAATCTCCAGCCTAATCGGCATCAGTATAACCTTGAAACTTCATCTCATTATTTCTTTTGTATAAAAATACATGTGAATTTGTTCGTTTGAAATATCTCAAAATTATTTTTTCTACCAACATATGTGATTTTTTTGGTTTACTTTGATACCTAGAACGTAGAGTCACCACATAAATAATATTTTTTCTTGAGGTTGTAAGGTAAAGAAGGCTTCCTATCAGCTTTTGAAAGTCATTATGATTCACACTTATTCTAAATTCATCTTTACTCAACTTTGTGCTCACTGAAATAGGATTATAAACTTCTTTGGATTCTACCATCCCAAACTTCTTTATAAATTCCTTAGCATGCTTTTCTTGAGATAATAAAATGTATTTTCATTTTTTTAAAATTTTAAGCCAAGAAATAAAGTTAATTCTCCCAAAATTAATATTTCAAAATTCTTCTCATTTCCTCATAAAATTATTTATAGACCTTTTTTTCATCCCCATAAAAAATTATATCAACCACATAAATAATTAAAATTAGAGTTCCTGAGTCAACATCTTTCACATAAAAGTTGATATAAACTTTTCCTTTAGAAAATTTCTACATTATAAAATAATTTTCAGGATTATAATACCAAAAATGTAGAGCTTGTTTCATCCCATACAAGGCTTTATTCAATTTTCAAACTTTTTTTTCATCCTCATTAAGTAGAAACCCACAAGGTTTTTTGATCTGATAAACTTTGTAATTCCAATGGGAATCCACTACAAGAAACATTCGAATAGTTTATAGCCTTTCAATGGGGGAAAAGGTTTTATCAAAATCTAAACCTTCCACCTATGCATATCCTTTACAAACAAGTCTTTCTTTGTTTCTTGAAACTTCTCCATGATCATTCAATTTTTTTCTATAAACCCGCTTTTTTTCGATAACATTTTTATTTGTTGTCCTTAGAATAAGTTCCCATGTTTCATTCTTCTCAATATGATATAACTCTTCATTCATAGCATCCACCCATTCTTTATGTTGAATAACCTCTAAAACTGATTCCGGTTCAACTTTTAAGATAAGTGAAGTCTGATTTTCTAATCTCAACTTCCTTTTAGTCTGAACCAGAGCCTTTTGATTCCCAATAATTTTTCCAGACTCAACATGTTTTTATATGGTAGTAAATTTCAAAGTTTCTCTCCCAACTTCACTTTCCTCTCCACATGACTCATCTGAACTATTGTTGGAATTCTCCAGTTTATCCTCCTCATCATTCTCAATAAATTTTTTAAGGAACTTTTATTTTCAATTACCTTCACATCATATAAATCCACCAACTTTTGTAAATTTTTGTTCCAGTATTTTTAACTTCTTCCATTTGATGAATAACCCATAAAATTTCCTCAGCTTTCTTATTAAATTTTCCCAAATTCAGATTTTTTATTTTGAGCAAACATGAAATTCCAAAAACTTTGAAGTATTTAAATGAAGTTTTTTTGTTATACCACGTTTCATAAGGATTCATGTTGGTTTCTGGTCTCAAAAAACATCTATTTTTAACATGTATATCGGTACTAATAGCTTCACTCCAATATAAATTTGAAATTTTTTATTCTACTAACATACTTCTTCCCATTTCCACAAAACTTTTATTATTTATTTATGCTACTCCATTTTGTTGTGGATTATAGGGAGCACTATACTGATTTTTGATACCATGTTTTCTCATATAAGTTTCAAAATTATTGTTTGTGAATTCGGTACCATTATTTGTTCTCAAATTATTTATGAAAATCTCCATTTCTTTCTCAATATCTTTTCTGAATAATTTGAACATTTCAATGGCCTATGACTTGTGCTTCATAAACATGATGTTTTTTATATGATTTAAATCATCAATAAAAGTGATAAATTATAAGTCTCCTTTTGTTGATTGATGTCTCTTCGTCCCATATCAATCAGAATGAATAAGCTCAAGTGGTCTTCTAGATTGAATCTCAACTCTTTTATGACTTTTTTAGTCATCTTCCCCTTTTGAAAAGTTACAGAAACATCTTCTTCTCTTCTTTTAAATTTTGGAAAGTTTCAAATGGCATCAACTTTAGAAAGTGTGTCCATAATTTTGTGTCCAAGGTGTCCAAATATTTGGTGACACATTTTGTTTTCATCTTCCACACTAAAGTAATATATAGTGACCCTAGCCTTTTACACACATCATTACATGATTTTAATCATAATAAATCATCATATTACAAGCCAAGGATTGAAAAGTCTAGAGTCTTGTAAGACTAGGTACATAAAGATAAAAACATGGGACTAAAAAACAATTCTTTATTTAATCTTTATAAAGAGATCCTAACTTATATTTTGCTCATACATATTCATAGGATAACCTGGGGATAACATGAAAAAAGGGATGAACTAAAAATCCTAATAAGGGAATAAACATAATAATAAAGCTTTATCACATGGGTTAGAAATCATGACATAATGATTTAAAAAGGCATGGAACATATAGAATCATAAAATATAAACATTGGATCATATAAACATGGAGTTATAGTAATGTTTCAGAAACATAAAACATGAATTTAGCATGATTCAAGGCTCATTTCATATAGAGGATCACAAGTCAAGGTTAACCACCAAGATCGTTGCACATGGTAGCACGAGTCATGAAAAACCACCAAAACCGTTGCACATAATATCTAATGAGACTAAACTTTACCCAATTCATTGGAGAACTATCTAGTCTCACCCATAATAACATTTTCATGAATATTCTTGTCACATACATAATCATACATAATCAATCATTCATAAACATAAGTTTTACCCATGGAAAGAATTGGGTATCATATTCATGTCATAAAGCATAACAAATGGTCATATCGTAAAAGTGTCCATGAAGAAAATGAATTAGATCATGAATATAAAGTAATAAGGTATAATAGGTATATATAATTATAATTTATTTCAATTTTAAGTTATAATATTCAAAATTATCATTTAAGAAAATTTAGAATTAAAACATTTTAGTGTGGTTTAAGGAAAATATCAAAGATAAATTAAAATAGAAAAGGGTATAATATTTTATATAAAAATAGAATTGAACCAATAATGTTTTCATAATAAAAATTTTGGTTTTATAAAAAAAATTGTGTCTTAAAATAGATTATAGAGTGAACTTTAAATTGAGTAAGAATTCAGGAAGTTCACTTAAACGGGTTTGCTTATCGGGAATAATTGAGGAGGGAATCATTTAAAAACATGTATATACATGAAAGATAATGATGAATGGATATTGATACATGAGTTTGGGTAATATACACAAAATTTATAATATTTTCATAAAAATAATAGATAACTTAATTTGGGTAAAAATAAAGATAGAACAACCCGAAGGAATAATGGAGGTTCGGGTAGAATCCCTTACCTTAAGTCTGATGGTGTCCTTCACTTGATCTTAATGTCCTAGATAACCAAATTAAATTCATTAATTAATATTTAAATAACCTATTATTAATTTAATTGATTTATTATAACCTTATTAAGTTCATTTATGGCCTTTTTTATGGGTTAAGAGGTTCAATTTCATTGTTTGGGAGTGTTTGTTTCCCTGGTTTTCATGGTCAGTTTACTTATATACATGTACAGATGATCATGTAAGATGAGTATGGTTGTGAATAATTTAAGTTATATGTTATTATATAACATACATAATATTACATGGTTATAAAATTCATTTTCTTATTTGGAGTGAAGATGAATCATTATATAAAACTTTAATGATAACTATTTTGGTTAATCGGTGGTTTTTAATCACAACGAACACATTTTGATTTATAAATTAATATCATGTGTGAAAAAATCTTTAAGAACCTTACATAAGTTATAATACATATATTATATTTGGGTTCAACTATTAAAATGGTTTCGTGACCATGATTGAAGATAGTAATAGAAATTGAAAACTTGTCGTCCTTGAATGTGATAAATTAACACTTCTCAGATGGTGTTTTCATTTCTAGTATAAAAGGAGGGAAAAAGAGATATGATGATGAATTATTCAATTATCATAAAAAATTACAGTAAATTTAAGGTAATGTATTTATCATAACATTTTGATGAAAGGAGGTGAGGAAAGAAAAAGAAATAAAGGAACTTGAAAGAAAATAAAAGAAATGAAAAGAGGAATTTACCTCTTGAATATATCTTCCTTGAGAACCTCTTTAGGGGAGAGGATTTAGTATTTTGAAGAGAAAAAGGGATAATGGACATGGTAGAGGGTATTAGGGATAGATTTTATCAGAATTTGGACTAGTAACAGGGCTGATAGGTGTGGGTAGAGGAGGTAAAGAGGGTGCTATTTATAGTGGAGGAGAGGAGGGGTTTCTCATTATTTTAATCATTAGTTTAATATTTTTGCTCCAGACTATGAATATTCTTGATTATTGTGACAAAAATATTAAATATATCATTTTAGTTTTAAATAATGTCCATTTACATCATTTATGACTCAAGAATGATGCAGAAATTCATTTATTTAGCATTTATCGTAAATTATTGTATTTTATTATTCACCAAAATTTCAAGTATTTTAGAAAAATCCCAAAAAATAACCCCAACCATTTTTCAACATGAAGAATTCAAAAATGAATTCTATTTTATAAAAATAATTTTCCAAATATGATAAATTTAATTTTTAATTAAAATCATAATTTACTTGAAAAATACAAATTTTAAAATTAAAACTATTTTACACTTTGAAAAATTAATTAAGGTCTCTTAAATTATCTTATAATAATAAATCATAAAAATAATTATTTATGAATAAATTTTATGAAAATAATTTTTCTTTTAAATTATTAAATTAATCATAAAATTGTAATTAAATTTACATGAATTTTAAAAAACCAACACTAAATTAATAATTTTTAAAATATTTACTTACTTATACTATAATATATTTATATCATATTTTCACTTATAAGATGGATAAATTTTATTTATACTTTCATTAGTGAGGTTACTATTTAATTTTCCAGTTTACTATTCATAAGGGTCGCATTACTATTCCAAAGGTCAAGTTACTATTTCATCGGTATATGTTCCTTAACTTCTAGAGATACCTTTTTTTCACTTATTATTCATTTATAAGGTTTTACTGGGTTATATATGTAATATTACATGATTATATTATAAGACATAATTATAAGAAGGGAATTTCATTGATAAAACATTGGGTCGTTACATTCTTCCCCCCTTATGAAATTTCGCCCTCGAAATTTTGTTTTACATTCTAAAATGTAAATAGGTGTGGTTAATTTTCCTTCATTGCATCCTCCAGTTCCCATGTTGCCTCTCCATACTTATGTTTTTGCCATAATACTTTGATCAGTTGAGTGGTCTTATTGCGTAGAACTTTATCTCTACGATCCAAGATCTTCACTGGATGGTCCTCTTAATAAAGATCATTTACCAACTATACCACCTCTAAAGATAGTACATGTAAAGGATCTAGTATGTACTTCCTTAAGAGGGATACATGGAATACATCGTGTACTTTAGACATGGTAGTTGGAAGTGCTAGTCAATAGGCCACAGCTACTACACGATCAAAAATCTCGAAGGGGTCGATATACCTTGGAATTAATTTTGCTTTCTTCCTAAACCTCATGACCTTCTTCCATAGAGATATGTGGAGGAATACCATGTCTCCAACTTTGAACTCGAGTTCTCATCGATGATTGTCTGCATAACTCTTCTGTTGACTTTGGGATTCCTTGATGTGTTGCTGAATGGTTTTCACCTTCTATGCCATTTATTTAACTATTTCAGGTCCTAGTAGCTTACGCTCACCGAATTTATCCCAACATGCCAATTTTCTACACCTTTTCCCATAAAGGGCTTCATATGGTGCCATTCGGATGCTGGAGTGGAAACTATTGTTGTAATAGAATTTGACCCGTGGAATATATTGGTCCCATATTCCTTTTAAGTTCATAGAACATGATCTCAACATATCTTCCAATGTCTTAATAGTTTTCTCAGATTGGTCATCAGTTTGAGGATGATAGGTCGTACTGAAGTTTAGTTCATTGCTTAGATCATGCTGGAGACTTTTCCAGAACTTCGAGGTGAATCTCGGATCTCTATCGGATACAATAGATAGTGGTACTCCATGTATTCTTAACACCTCTTTGATATATATCTTTGCAAGTTGATCCAATGAGAAGTCCTCTCGAATTGTGATAAAGTGATTTATATCTGTAAGACGATCCACAATGACCCATATATCATTGTTTTCTCTGGATGTCCTTGGAAGTCCAGTGAAAAATTCCATGGTAATGTTCTCCCACTTCCATGTTGGTATGGGTAGTGGTTTTATCATAACCTTATAATTTTATCTTTTAGGCTTCACTTTTTGACATACCATGAACTTTGATGTGTATTCATCAATCTTCTTCTTCATATTGTCCTACCAAAAATTATCCCAGAGATATTGATACATCTTTGTGCTCCCTAGGTGAATAGAGAAGGTTGAGTTATGTGCATCATTCAGAAGATCCTTCTTTATCTCTGGATCGAATGGTACATATAATCATGAACCAAATATTATGACTCCATACTTTTCAATCTTGAACTCAGAGGATTTCCCATTTCTTATAGCTTCCACCCTTTTCTGAATTTCTACATCATTTCTTTGATCATCCTTTATTTTCTCTATGAGGGATGGTTGAGAAATCATTTGAGAAAAGATTAATAATGTTCCTTCCTTAATGATTCCCATGTACATCCTCTAAAAATCTAATAATATTGGATCCTTTTCAATTATCATTATTGATAAAGATGTACGATCCTTTCTACTTAGAGCATCTGTCAACTTATTTGCCTTACCAGGATGGTAGTGGATTGAGCAGTCATAATCCTTGATGATCTCTAAACACTCATTGGTTTATATTAAGATCTTTCTATGTGAATATATATTTGAGACTCTTGTTATCAGTATATATCTCACACTTCTCCCCATATAGATAATGCCGCTAGATTTTCGATGTAAAGATCACAACCGTCAACTCCAGATCATGTGTGGGATATTTTTGCTCATGGATTTTAAGTTTACATGAGGTTTAGGCTATCACTTTATCATTTTTCATCATCACACAGCCTAATCCCTTCTTTTAAGTATCATTGTACACCACAAAGAGTTCTCCACTTATCAGGAGTGTGAGTACCAGTGTAGTGATAAGCCTCTTTTGAGTTCCTTAAAGATTTCCTCACATTCTTGATTCCAGAAAAACTTCACTCTCTTCCATGTTATCTTGGTTATTGGGTTTTAAAATCATGATAAGTTCTTCAAAAATCATTGATAATACCCAACTAGACCCAGAAAGTTGTGGATCTCCATTACAGATGTTGGCCTGGGCCACTCTTCAATTGTCTTTGTCTTGGAAGGGTCAACAAATATTCCTTTTCTAGTGATAACATGCCCCAATAATGATACTTCCTCCATCCAGAACTCACATTTACTATAAATTACATAAATTTTCTCCCTTCACAAATTCATTAACATTGTATTCAAATGCTCCTCATGTTCCTCCTTACTCTTAGAGTATATCATAATATCATTGATAAAACTACCACAAATTTTTTAGGTAATCTCTATAGACTCTATTCATTAAATCCATGAATATTTCTGGAGAATTAGTGAGTTAAAAGGGCATCATTATAAACTCATAGTGTCCATACCTCATTCAAAAGACAGTTTTGGGAATATCTTCCTTCCTCACCTTTAATTGGTGATATCACGACCAAAGGTTCACCTTAGAGAAATAACTGGCCCCACGAAGCTAATCGAACAATTCATCTATCTAAGGTAGGAGATACTTTTTATTTATCGTTATTTTATTGATCTCACTATAATCAATGTAAGGTCACATTTATTCATACTTCTTATTAAAAAAGAGGACTGATTCACCCCATGGTGAATCACTTGAGCATATAATACCCTTTTCTAGATTCACATGTAACTGCTTCTTCAGCTCTTCCAACTCTACGGTGGCCATTCTATAAGGTGTCTTTGATATAGGTAGAGATCCATGAATAAGTTCAATTGATAACTCAATCTATTAATCAGAATAAATACCAAGAAATTCTTCAAGGAATACATCAATGTAATCCCTTATAATGGGAATATCTTTGAGAAGTATCATCTCCTTTGTCTCAATCATTTGAGCAAGATATTCTTGCTCAAAAGGAAACAGTACCCACACTTGAGACAATGATTCTAAAGGAGATTCATCTTCCTCCTTACACTTTTACAGGATTTGAAGATACTCTGGGATGTAAAGAGTGATCTCCCTTTCCTAATAGTTAATGTTGGATTTGTATAATGATTGGAAATCCATGCCCAAAATAGCATTGAACTTCACCAGTGGAAGTATGATAAGATTTACTGGGAGGTTCAATCTATAAACATTTACCAAGGAGTAGTTATAAACCTTGGACATAATAATTGGCCCATTCATTGTTCTCACAGATAACTCAACCTCCAAATTTTTAGGTGGTGTTTGAATAGTTCTACTAAACTTATAGATATGAAAGAATGCATAAAACCATAATCAAATAGTATATTCTCTATTCTTGAATGAATAACTAGTGTACCTATCACCACATTATTGTCTAGCTCCACCTTAATAGTATTGATAGCATAATCCCTTCCTTGTTACCTTATAGGTTGTTGTTGATTGTCTTTGACAACCCTTGGCTTAGGGAAATTGTACGCATAATTATCATGTTCCTTGTAGTTATAACACTGCTCTATAGGCTGAGTGTTGATCTAAACCTTCCTTTCTTCTTCCATGTTAGTGGGATTCTTCATATCCCTTCATTATTTTTTAGCTAGATGTCCCATTCTTCAACATTTGAGTCAATTCCTGGTTCCCTTTAGATAGTTCCCAGGATGATTCTTCCTACAATTTTGACACATGGGATGTTCGATCTTCTTTCCATTATGGGATTTATTTTCCAAACTACCCATATTAGAATCCATTTTCCACTTTTTGTCACCAGGACCATGAGAACATTGAGAGTCTCCAATATCCATTTTAACCTTAAGGGGAAAACGAAAAATCTCCTCATAACTGTCGAAGTCTCAAATCACCAACACTTTTCATAGACTCATATTTAGTCTGCTAAAGAAACGATCCACCTTACTTTCAGTGTTCATGACAAATCCAGAGGCATATCTTGAAATCCTTGTGAATTTTTCTTCATATGCCCCAATGGAGCCATATTCCTTTTGCGTAAGTCTGAGGAACTCTCTTTTCATCTTAAGACAGAGGGTTTGGGGAAAATATTTATCGAAAAACATTTTCTTGAATTCGTCCCAATCCATGGAATCAATTTCACCCTGGGAATTTGTATTCTTGATCAGTGTCCACCACTGATTAGCTTCCCCATCAAAATGATAGACCGATGGTACAACCTTCTCTTCTTCTGAGCACTGGAGGAAAGAGAATATCTTTTCTATGGAGTTAATACATTGTTCCATGAGGAGGGGATCAGAAGATCCACTAAACATGGGTGGCCTTTGCTACATGAAGGATTATACGGAAGCATGCTCTTTCCTTGGAGGAGGAGGGTGTTCCACATGATTCAAGTTATTATTCATAACTTGAACCAGGTGAGAAAGTACTATCATAAAGTTTTGAGCACCCATTCCCATTATATCATGTGTATCATTAGGTAAATCATCACATTTCCTATCACATTAATTGTTGGCACGTGTTATTCTATTTCACTCCATTAACTAAGAAAAATAATGTACAATTAGGGAACTTTAATACTTATCTAATAATCATAAAAAATAAAACTTTAAACATAAAAGGATAAACTCTTAAAGGAAAATTATATACTAACTTTTGATTCCCTAGGTTTCAATCTAGGTTATCCATTATCTGTTTCCTAACATATATTCTTATGGGCTTATTTTTTTCCTTAATAATGGTTTATACTAAGCTTATGAATTTACCAAATAATATCCCCCAGGAGTGTCAAACTAAGAGTGTAGTAAGTCCCATTTTCATGCACTAGTTCTCATTTGAGTCTAACTCAAAGCGGTGTTTTTGGATTTTACCCCTAGATACATCTGTGTCGGATCCACATCCACCTGTTCGTATCTAGAAAGGGATGTATTTTCTTGATAAACCACTTACTCTAACCTTTTACACACATCATTACATAATTTTAATCATAATAAAGCATCATATTACAAGACAAGGATTGAAAAGTCTAGTGTCTTAGAATACTAGGTACATAAGACTAAAAACATGGGACTAAAAACATTTATTTATTTAATATTCATAAATATATCCTAACTTCCATTATGCTAATACATCTTCATAGGATAACCTAGGGATAACATGAACAAAGTGATGATCTAAAAATCCTAGTAGGGGAATAAACATAAGAATAAATCCTTAGCACATGGGTTAGAAGGCATGACATAATGATATAAAAAGGAATGGAACATGTGGATTTATAACATATAAACATGGGATCATATAAACATAGAGTCATAGTAATGTGGAAGAAACATAAAACATGAATTTATCATGAGTCAGGGCTTGTTTCACGTAGAGGATCACAAGTCAAGGTTAACCACCAAGATCGTTGCACATGGTAGCACGAGTCAAGGCTAACAACCAAGACCGTTGCACATAACGTCTCATTATACTAAACTTTACCCAGTGCATTGGAGAAATATCTGGGTGCACCCATCATAACATGTTCATGAATATGTTTTCCAAATATAGAACCATACATAATCAATCATACATAAACATAAGGGTTGCCCGTGGAAAGAATTGGGTATCATATTCATGTCATAAAGCATAACAAATGGGTGTATCATAAAAGTGTCCATGAAGGAAAAGAATTAGATCATGCATGTAAATTTATAAGGTATAATATACATATATCAAGTGATGTTAATTTGAAGTGATAACATGCAAAAAGATCATTTAATAAACTTTAAAATTAAAACATTTTAGTGCGGTTTAAGGAAAATATCAAAGATCACTTAAAACAAAAAAGGGCATAATATTTTATATAAAACCAAAAGTGAACCAAGAGGGTTTTCATAATAAAAATATTTTTTTTATAAAAATAATGGTGGCTTAAAAAATATTATATAGCGCACTTGAAATTGGGTAATAATTCAGGAAGTTCCCTTAAACGGGTTTGCTTATCGGGAATAATTGAGGAGGGGATCATTTAAAAACATGTATATCCCTGAAAGAGAATGATGAATGGATCCTGATATATGATTTTTGTGAATATGAACAAAATTTAGAAGATGTTCATAAAAATAATATATAACTTCATTTGGGTAAAAATAAAGATAAAACAACTCGAAGGAATAATGGAGGTTTATGTAGAATCCCTTTTCCTTAAGTCTGATGGTGTATTTCACTTGATCTTAATGTCCTAGATAACCAAATTAAATTAATTAATTAATATTTATAGAACCTATTAATAATTTAATTTATTTATTATAACATTATTAAGTTCATTCATGAACTTTTTTATGGGTTAAGAGGTTCAATTTCATTATTTGGGAGCATTTGTTTCCTTGGTTTTCATGATCGGTTTACTTATATACATGTATAGATAATCATGTAAGATGAGGATGGTTGTCCAGAATTGAAGTTATATGTTATTAGAGAACATATATAATATTAAATGGTTATAAAATTCATTTGTTTATTTTGAGTGAAGATGAATCATTATATAAAACTTTACTGATAACCGTTTTGGGTAATTGGCAGTTTTTAATCACAACAAAAACATTTTGATTTATAAATTAATATCATATGTACAAAAAGATTTAAGAACCTTAAATAAGTTATAATACATAAATTTTAGTTTTTTTTCAACCATTAAAATGTTTTCATTTCCATAATTGAATATGGTAATATAAATTGAAAGCATGTCATCCTTGAATGTGATAAATTAACACATCTCAAATGGTGTTTTCATTTCCAGTATAAAAGGATGGGAAAGGAGAGATGGTGATGAATTATTCCATTATCATAACAAAATTATAGTACATGTAAGTTACTAGATTTATCATAACATTTGGATGAAATGATGTGAGGAAATAAAAAGAAAGAAAGGAACTTGAATGGAAATAAAAGAAATGAAAAGAAGAATTTACCTCTTGAATATATCTTCTTTGAGAACCTCTTTAGGGGAGAGGATTTGGTATTTTGAAGATACCAAGGGATTCTATATGTGGGATAGGGGATTAGGGAGAGATTTGAGAAAAATTTAGACAAGGCACAAGGCTTGAGAGTTGTGGGTAGAGGAGGTAAAGAGGGTGGTATTTATAGTAAAGGAGAGGAGGAGTTTCTCATTATTTTAATCATTAGTTTAATATTTTTTTCTCAAGACTGTGAATAGTCTTGATTATTATGAACAAAAATAGTAAATAGAGCATTTTAATTTTAACCAATGTCCATTTACATCATCCATGACTCAATCATGATACATAAATTCATTTATTTATCATTTATCATAAATTATCGTATTTTACTTTTCACCAAAAAATCAAGTATTTTAGAAAAATCCCAAAAATTCACTCCAACCATTTTTAAAATTATAGAAATAAAAAATGAACTCTATTTTATGAAAAATATTTTTATAAATATGATAAATTTAATTTTTAATTAAAAACTTAATTTACTTGAAAAATACAAATTTTAAAATTAAAACTCATTTTCTAACACTTTGAAATTTTAATTAAGGTTTCTTAAAATTATATTATAATCATAGTCATAAAAATACTTATTTATGAATAAATTTTATGAAAATAACTTTTAAATTATTAAATTAATCATAAAATTGTAATTGAATATACATGACTTAAAAAAACCAACACTAAATTAATAATTTTTAAAATATTTACTTACTTATACTATGATATATTTATATCATATTGTCACTTATAAGATGAATAAATTTTATTTATACTTTCATTAGTGAGGTTACTATTCAATTGGTTGATTTACTATTCATCAGGGTCACATTACTATTCCAAAGGTCAAGTTACTATTTCATTGGTATATGTTCCTTAACTTCTAGAGATACCTTTTGTTTCACTCATTCTTCATTTATAAGGTTTGTATTGTGTTTTATATGTAATATTACATGATTATACTATAAGACACAATTATAAAAATGGAATTTCATTGATAAAACATTGGGTCGTTACATAATAGGAGTTATTGAATTCTTCTATTTGAAATAGATTCCCACTAGTTCTTTCTCCTTTTGTAATAACTTTTCCATTTTTTCACATTTTTGATGATACAAAAATATTTTCTAAAAAACACTTCTTTTCTATCATCACAGAGTTGACTTACACTAAGTAAGTTGTGTTTTATCCCATCAACAAATAAAACTTCCTTGGATTTTAACCTTTCCGCTTCAATCTCAGTTGTCCTGATTCCTATGATTTTTAAGGAACTATCATTACCAAAGGTAACTTATCCTCCATCATGACTTCCAACATGTTTCAAGATTTTTATATCACCTATCATATGTGAAGAACAACCACTATCAAGTATCCATGGTTTATTCTTTTTACTTACTTTCAAAGTTGTCTAAACAAAAAAAAATCTCTTTGCTCAACCTTCTTCTTTTCAGGTTCCTTTTCTTTTCTATCATAAGGAATTTATTCCAGGAGTGTCATACATATTTCTGCCTGATAACCAGTCTGATCACATCTTCCATGAACTTCTTCCAGACATTCAAATTGATTTTATTTTTTGGAAAGTTTTTAACATCTTGAGAATTCACCTTTTCAATTTTCTGTAAGTTGGGAAAGTTTTTCATTCTACTTTCACTATTTCTTCCACTTTTATCAAACCTTATTCCGGGTAGAGATAAGTTATGCCAACAATTATAATCGACACTAGTAATAGCCATCAAATCTTGATTTTCTATTTAAGAAATATATTTCTTTGTAGAAACCTTTTTGAGGTTGGTAACTTCTTTCAACTCTAACATACTTAGGATGTGGACCAATTTTTATTTGGAGTGAGTTTTCTACTTTTATAGATTTGAAAGGTTTCTCACATCCCTTCCCCGCCCAAGATTTATTAATACTTTTTCTAAAACCTAAAATGTTAAAAGAATCAGATGAAACATTATTTTTGGTAAGAGAAGATTTCACCTAATTCTCATATTGAGCCTTGTCAACAACTTTAGAAGTCTTAGCTTTTACTTATGAAGCTTTGTTAAAGTTTTCATTCATCTTACTCAAGGTACTTTAGGACTCAAGAAGTTTTGATTGAAACTTCTTAACTTCTTCTTCCTTAACTTCCAGCTTCTTACTAAGATCTTCAACCATCTTTTCATATTCAGCAATTCTAAGTTTGTAACTTAAAATCTCCTTGATGTATTCTTCCTCCTTCTTGATGACATATTTTCTTCCATCGGCAACTTCTTCACAATATTTCTTCATTAATATAATTTATTTCTTGGGAGTTTTTTTTGCTCAAGACATGAAAAAAGTTCTATTCTGAGCTGATAATCTCTATAAGATTCTCCATTGCCTTTTTCAATTTCTAAGGAATCTTTTATTTTCTCAAATTTTGTAATGAAGGTTCTGAATTTTCCTTAACTTTCATCTTCAGAAAAATTGTTTTCAATTGAATTTGATTCAAATTTCTTACTCAACATACTTCTTTTGTTTCTAGTAAACTTATTGTATTTTTTGGAAGAATTCCCTTCATCATCATTTTTATTCCACTTCTTCCATTGATGTTTTTCATCAGAATCATCACGATATTCTCCAAATTTCTTCTTGGGGAAATTCATAGCAAAGTGTCTGATTCCACCATACTCAAAACATTTTAGAGGAATTTTTCCTCCATACTTTTCGCTTCCTCTTTTCTAGTTTTGGGATATAAGTCACATGATTTTTTTCATTCAACTCATCATCCTCTTTATCTTCAGACTCATAAGGATCAGCTTCTTCAACATCTTGGATTTTCAACTTTCTCGTAGCTTCAAATTTCATTTCATCTTTCATCTTCTTTTTAAAATTTGGAGATTTCCTCATTTCATAATCAATAAGAAAGTTATGAAATTCATCAAGAGATAAATTGTCTTTATCTTCTAAAGAATAAATTTTAGAATCAAATTTGTCCAAAAAGTTTCTCATAAGTTCCTTCACAATTATAGAATCTTCCAGGACATCTCTGAATCCTTTGATGTTGCAAACAATTTCATTTACTCTGGTGAAGTATTCATTAATTGTTTATTCATCTCTAATTCTGATGTCTTCATGCTTACTAAGCTAGATTTGTATCTTTGCTTCCTTAAATTTATTATTCCCTTCGAAAAAACTTTCCAGATTTCCCCACATACTTTTTGAAGTTTTGAGATCCATCACCTTATGGTAAACATTATTTGATAAGGACATATGGATTGTATTTCTATCCTTTGCATCAAATTCTATATTTCTCTTATCAGTAAACATCATAGGAGTGTATTTCTCAATATGTGGAAAACCAATAGTAGTAGCATCAATAACTTCTAGGCCAAGAGATAAGAGATAAGGAATCATCCTATTTTTTCATCCATAATAATTTTTTCCATCAAATGTAGGAATTATTCTACTATTGAGATAATTTATATTATCCATAATAAGGATTCAACAAGGGAGCATGGGGCTCTGATACCAATTTAAGTTCCAAAGGATCGAATAACAACTGAGAAGGGGAGGTTGAATCAGTTGTTCACTTTTTATAAGTTTCTTAACTTTTTGAAACTTAACCCTTTTAACCTATTAAGATTTATTTCCTTATCAACTTTTAGTAAATACTCATGCATGAAAAAATAGGAAAGAAAATAAAGCACACAATATTTACATGGTTCGGCCTCAGTGTGAGAACCTACATCTTTTCCGTAGCCACTCCTATGGGTCTATGGAAATCCACTATTATGAAGAAGTGGATACAACTTATGCTAACTCCTATTAGACACCTTATATATCTCTATAGGAAAGATCATATTGAATCCCATCAATTTACAATGTTTTCTTATAAAACAATTGAGCCAAACAAAAGAATAAAGACTTTGTTAAAATTGCTCCGTAATTATTCAGTATGAATCCTCAGTCTGATTTGGCTGGATCCAATTTTCTCAATCTAATGATGTTGGATCTGATTTTCTCAATATGATTATTTTGGATCCGATTTTCTCAATACGATGATTTTGGATATGATTCTCTAAAAATTATGGACTCAATATGATGAACTCATTATTAACTTGCAAAACTCAAACTTTAATAGAATGCTCAATACAATTCCTCTTCAATCAGATAGGAAATTTCACTTTGAATTTTCTAGCGCTCTGCCTTTTGCACTATGTGAAAGTTGGAAATGAATGAATGATCTGAGAATGTATTTATATTAAACTTGGAAAACAAAAGTGGGAAACTTGAAAAAATTTCCTTCTTCCTCAAATTTCAAAACTCCGAAAATCTATTTCATTTAAACTTCAACTTTGACTACTTCAATACTCCTTAGATTTATTTTATATTTACATAAAATTGAATTTCAAGTTTGACCTCTTCAACTTTTTATATCTTTCTCAGTTCATTATGATCTATTTCTTTCTCAGCTCATTATGATCTATTTATTTCTCAGCTCATTACGGTCTATTTCTTTCTTTAGCTCAATACGATTTTTTTTCCTTCTCAGCTCATTACGATCTATTTCTTTCTTGGCTCATTACGATCTTTTTTTTTCTCAGTTCATTGCGATATTTTTCTTTCTTAACTTATTATGATATTTTCCTTTCTCATCTCATTATGATCTGTTTCATTATCATCTCATTACTATCCATTTCTTTCTCATCTCATTACGATATGTTTCTTTCTCAACTCAAAATGATTTGTTTCCTTTTTCTACTCAATACGATTTTTTTTTCTTTCTCAGATCAATACTATAAAAATTCCCATTACGATGGAATTACCATTATGATAGAATTATCATTGCGATAAAATTCTCATTGCGATGAAATTCTCATTATGATGGAATCTTCATACTTCAACTTTGAAATTCTGTAAACTTCATCAGCTTCACACATTCTAACTTCTGGATCCGATCTTCTGAAACATTCTGCCTTCAATGGATTTCTTCATAATGATGGAATCCCCATTATGATAAAATTCTCATTACGATAGAATTTCTCATTACGATAGAATTCTTCACTCTATAATTTTTAATTTCTTCAAACCTATCCACCATTTCTTCAAAAGCTTTTATCATGAAAGTTTTTATGATTTGTGAAAACTTTTTTATCAGTAAAGCGTTATCTGATTTTGTTTTAGAAAGTATGAAAACTTTCTAACTCTTGACTTCACATTCTTACTTAAAAACTCTTTAGCAACAATACAAATTATTCAACCAACAACTTTTGTCTTAGCAACTTATTTCTTTCTAACTTAGCAACTTCATTCTTTCTCTGATTACGGTAAAGACAAACTTCCAGCAAACAGTAAATTTTACCTCTGATTCTTCTAAATCTGATGATTTTCAATGTCATGTTGTTGGACCTGAATATGATAAAGTGCCTGATAAAAAAACTTCATCTTAATAACTTCTTCTATGTCTGTTGTAGCTCAATACGAAAACCTGGGTCTGGGAAACAACCTCATTATGATGGACTGGTTCTGATTCCTAAATAACAAAAACATTCTTCAACAAAAAGGTTAGTTGTCAACAAATATAAAAACTTTGTTAAAAACAATTCATAAAGGTTCTTTAGAACTGTATAACACTTGTGTTGATGGAATAATAAATTATCAATAAATCTACAATTTTTTTGGTTATGAAACTATTTGAAAACACCTTTGATCATGATCAAAATATTGTAACAGTTTTGAAGAAATTAATCGAACAACCTCATGTGACTGATGTGAGCAAAAGACCGTGTAATAAATGAAGGAAATATAATGATATATGAACCTTAAAAAATTAAATATACTTGAAAAAGGTTCTGAATCAAGTATTTAATAAACTTAATTTGATTATTCAAGAAGTTAAACGCACTTACCAAGCGAGCAGGGACCTAAGGTAAGGGAACTTCTAAACCATCCCTCTTTTATTTCGGGTTATGTTTTCTCTCTTTAAACCACATTTTCACTCTCTATTCTTCTCATGAATTTATTTTATATTGTGTATATATGTTCCTCATATATATACCTAGTTTAACTTATCATTCTGTATTGGGGATATATAAGATTTTATGGTTACCTTCACAATTCCTCCTTTTAAACAAACCTGATAAAAAGGGAACTTCTCTATTTTTTGTTTCATTTCATGCATCACTCCAAAAAAATTAATGTTTTATGTTCTTTAAAGACACACATTAATTTATGAAAATCTATTTTGGTTTGATTATGGTTATAAGGAAACCCCAATGTTTTTACCTTCTTTAAAGATTCTTTACCCCTTTTATAAAACACCGCTTATGAGGTTCTTTTCTATACCTACTTCTCTAATGTTTTCTTATGACTAATCCACTTTTAAAAACATTTTTTTTGGACTATGATTCCTTATTCAAATTTGAACATTTAAAATCATTAATTCCTTTTTCTCTAGGGAATCTCTAAGATACATCATTTTGTTATGCTTTATAGCATGATTGTGTTGCTCATTTCCTTTTCATGGGTTTTTCTTATGCTTATGCCTTTTGAATGATTTCAATTTGATGATATATGATACTTCTCCCTATGATATCATGTTATGCCTCTTGTCTCAACTGTTATATTTCACTGTCATTATTGTTTCTCTTATAGAGATTTATAGCTCACCCTTTTTCTTTATATATTTCCCCAGGGTGGCCTATGTTGTAATAATTGAATAATGGCACTTAAGGGAACATTATGAAGATCAAAATCATATTGATGTATCTTATGTTTAAGTGGTTATATCATGTTTCTAATCTCCCAAAGACACTATATTGTTAGATCCTTGGTTTGGGTTTTGTGGAACTTTATGTAAAAAAAATTGTACCAAAATGTGTATGAGACATGGATTATCATCAGAAGAAAAAGAAGAAAAAAGAAGAAGAAGAAGAAGAAGAAGAAGAGAAGTGGATATGGTTAGTGTGTTGTCTTTTATTTTTGATACTAAATCATGTTCAAACTCAAGTGTTATATGGTGTTTCATTTAAGGTGAAGTTAATTCCAAGGTTTTAGAGTGATTGAAGGAACTTGGAAAAAGTTTGGAGGTGTTTAGATGAAGTTTGAAGGATAAGACATCAGTACATAAGAGTCTTTGGGTTGATATGTAAGGGTCGCTCGTGCTTAACAGATGGTTTGAAAATTAGCAAAGTCCTCAGCATGTAAGATTTTTTATCTTCGTTACTTGAGGGTTACTCTGAGCACACAGGGTCAAAATTTGGTATAGTCCACAAAGGTTTTTATCTTCAATACATGAGGAATTCTAATATGTAAGATTTTCCATACATAAGATTTTATCAGTGATACATAAGATTTTCTCCCATATAAAAATTTGAAGTCTTTGGAACGCAAGGTTTTAATACATAAGATTTGAGGTCTTATTTGTGTTGTTTAAGGATTTTGACTTTTCCAAAAAATAAAGTGTGCCTTACGGAAAAGGGTTATGTCGTGAAGATGATAATCACGCCATGATGCAAGCCATGGATGAATAAAGGCTTGCAACTGGCTTTATGAATTGAGATGGTCACACTGTGTTGAAAAGGTCATATCATGGTATGGGGTGAAGTGTGGCTTGTGGGATGGAGTCACGTCGTAATGTGAAGCTGTGAAAATTAAGATATGCACTATTTTTGGGGTGGTTAGACGGATCATGCCGCAATGTATGGCATCACGCCGCGATCATGTAGAAGTCTTGCGCCGTGAAGAAGTTTGTCACACCGTAAAGAGAGAATTTGTTTCAGAAGCATTTGGAGAAAATTGGTTAATCGTGCTGCAATGACATGATTTATGCCAAACCCAAAATTGTGGTTCTTGATGATGTGACTCATTTGGTGCAACATGGGTTGCTCCAAGTTGAATTATAAAGTCTTTTAATTATATCTTAGGGTGGATAAAAGCTTTGTAGATCCAAAAGTGGTTGAAGTTGAAGATAAGTTGAGAAGTGGTTGAAGGCATTTGGGAGTTCGAATATGAATTTAAAATTCAAATTTGAGGACTCATTTGTGTTATTTAAGGGTTTTGACTTTTCCAAAAGTTGAAGTACGGTTATGTCGTGAAGATGATAATCACGCCATGATGCAAACCATGGATGAATAAAGGCTTGCGACTTTATGAACTGGGATGGTCACACCATGTTGAAAAGGTCATATATCATGGTATGGGATGAAATGTGGCTTAGGGGATGGGGTCATCCATTAATTTAGAAGTGTTGGAACAAAGCCCAAAATTGTGGTTCTTGATGATGTGACTCATTTGGTGCTACATGGGTTGCTCAAAGTTGAATTATTAAGTCTTACTAATTATATCATAGGGGTAGATAAAAGATTTGTAGATCCAAAAGTTTGAAGAAGTGGTAGAAGTTCAAAAGAAGTTGAGAAGTGGTTGAAGGAAGTTGGGAGTTTGAATATGAATTTAAAATTCAAATTTGAAATTTAGTCTCTTATTATGTAAAATGTATTTGAAAAGGGGTCTTGTAGGATTATTCAAGAGTGAAATAGAAGATAATGGAAGGCGAGTGAAGAGAAGTGTGAAGACTGATGTCAACCTTTCATTTAATACTGCAGATGCAATCTGGTGAAACATTTGAGCATCATATTGGCCAGATCAAAGCTGGAGACTTTAGTGAACAATTTGACCGAGACCAAAGACATGGGGACGAGGTTTTTCTCATTGGGGGGCTGAATTTCTTCCTAGAAGTAGGGACAAACCCAGAGTGAACCCTGATAGAACAGTTGCCGTGGGCCAGGGTGGGATTCTTCCTGGTGATGTGAAAAAGCTGATGCTCTAGAACGTCAATCCTTGAAAATGATACAGACCCGGATTCAAAAAATACTCATATTCAGCTGGATTTTAACCATTTCAGCGTGTAAACTTTGTACAAAAGTATCACACCGCTCTCCCTTCCTAATCGGTATGAAGGTCTACAAAGACCACCTCCCCCGCTCCTAACCCACCCAGACATACCCTCCCATCAACAAAATGAATCCATCCCCATTGTCAACACTTGGGTCATTTCTTGGATTCCAGACCCCTAGACTGCACATCCTCCCCATCTGAATCGCTCCCGGATGAGCTCCCGGAATCTGAATCTACAGACATAACACCATCAATACGATGCAAAGCTCATGAACAGGAAGGAACACAAGCCGCTTTACTCACCACTTGAAGAAGAGTCGCTACCAGAACTGCTGGAGCTGCTAGAACTGCTAGTTGCAGGTCCATCATCCTTCTCAATCTCTACCGGCGGGTAGTTTCCCACGGGGATCTCGTCTCCAATGTCGACATCTTCATCTCCCGCTTCCCCTTTCCTCGGTCTCCTTGCATCACCTGCAAGGTCACCATCATTCCCCTCGCTTGCAGGTAGCTGCAATTACAGAAACATATAATTCAGAAATTTGCAACAAATACAAAACCAAGACGTATTGTGGCGAGAGGTTCTTACCCCATCATCAGCTATGGAGGCCAGTCCACCGTCAGCCATTAAGGATTGCCTCCTCGCCTTGCTTACCAGATTCTTCTTCCAATTGGTCACCAACCGGTCGAGTTCCCACAAAGTTTCCGTGTCAATGGCTTCAATATCAAGCTCGATCTCATCAACCCCATCCGTCAGGTGCTCGTTTCTCTTCCTAATGATCTGGACGACCTGGAGCATCTTCTCAGGCGGTAAGCTTTGAAGACCGAGCCCCAATTTCTGCTTCTCTTCCATACTCATCTCTCGCTTGTTCGGATCCTTGGCTTTGGGCTTTGGAAGCTTCCCACCAGGAACGGCCTTCGGTACAAAAGATTTCACAGGCGGTTGCCTCAGAGGGGAGGACGGAGTCGGTACCGGTGACTGCGCTGACGGCAAGGGATTAGACGCTGCACTGGTGGATGCCTGGATTCCGTCATGATTTCTCTGAACAGGAGGCTGTGGGTTCGGTTTCTTCAGCTTCTCTCGTGGGGAAATCAGATTCCAGGTGCTCTCTTCAACTTCCTCCTCTGCATCATTAATACGCTTATCCTGCTGGTGCTCCTGCTCCAAAAGCCTGTTGAAAATTGGTTGAAACAAACCTTCAAACCGGGATAGGAAATGCTCCGCCAATAAAGAGATCTCATGCCCCTTTGGATTGTACAGGATCGCGTTACTGAAGGTTAATCTCACATCCGCTGCAAACTCCATTGGAGATGGGTACATATTATCGGATAGCCTTGATCTTACAGTACCGAGATCCATCGGTTTCTTAACGATCTGGAAATAATCATGAAGCTGCATAGCGTCGGCATCCACTGGTGTATTGAAAACCCAGCAATTTTTCAGCCTCATCAGCTTTCCCAGAAGCTGTCCACACATCTTCATCAAGTTCCCGCAGGAAGCGTCCTTCGAAATCCGCTTCGGGTCCCTGCCCGATGAAGCACAGAGCGACGCGTTCGCCCTCTTGACACCCGACCCAAAGACGTTCTTGCTGTTGAATTTCTGCCCTAATTCGCCATGCTGGATCTGAGCCGTCAAGCTCCGAATCTGATTCAGCTCTTCGACCAGACGATTCTTCAATTCGGCGGCCTGGACTCTTGAATAAGCGGAGACATTGAAGCTCACGTGATTGATCTGGCTGAAAGCATTGTTGGTATTTCCGTGCCTGAACGGCTTCTTGTGGTTCATCGACGAAGCCGCGTCGTCTGAGACTGAGGGAGCGACGCCGGGGGACTCGTCCGTATACCTGCCGTTGTTGAATTCCCCGGCATTTGCATAGATCTGCTGCTGCCTTTTCGCCGGAGCAGAATTAGGGTTAGGGTTAACACGACGGTTAGAAATTAAGGTTTTGGCCATGAATCCCGCTCCAGGTTGGACCCAATTGGACCCATTCCTGCTAGCAAGAATGCCTGAGGCCATCGGAGGGACGGGCTTCGAGCTTCAAGGAACCGACCCCGAACATCAACCCCTCGAATGATGAAGAATACGGAAGGGGAAAAAAAACAAAACCAGAGATGGGAACCGGGGAAAAACGATAGAATCCGAAGGAATTTCAAAAGGACCCTACAGGGAAGGGTGTATAGCCTCTGCAACGAGACTGCGGAGGAGAAGAGGGGTATAACGTGACAGCAGAGGCTTAGAACGATTGCCCTAATCTGAGCGAGGAGGAAGGAAGGCCGGGAGGGGGTTCTTAAAGGCGATCGGAGCTGCCCAGATGTGCTGCGGGCAGACTCTCGGCCGTCTATCGAGATTGATGGTCCATCGAACGGTTAACATGGGATACATGACCTGCCCGTAGAATTGACCCCACCGATGTAGAACGAACGGAGGAGATCTGATGATGTGGACGCGTGGGGACGTCCTCTCGGTCGGATCAAGAGGTGATGAATTTGGAGTGAATTTGGAGTGCATTTGGGTGTGTGGGGACCGCGGTGGGATGACGTGGAGGGCCGGTCTTTATCGATCCAACGTGAGTGGAAAGCTAACGCGCCTCCGCAACGGCATCCGGAGCCGTGCGGGAACTCGCGGTCCATTAATAGAGAGACATTTTTTGATACTTTATAAAGGGCAGTTCGTTGGTGACAATAATAAAAATAATAAACCAAATATTTAATGAGGGTTAGGATATTTGGTTTAATCCGGTTCTTATAGGATTAAGGTAAATTATTTATTATTAATTTGTAAGATATATAATTTTACATAATAGCGATATTTAAAAAAAAAAATAAGTCTTGGTTTGGCGCTTAAAAGTTGCCATCCTCAAATTTTGATTTTTGGCTTGGTTTGAGAGGCAAAAAAAACGGTATGAGGCTGCACGGGATATGGGGATTTTTTTAAATTTGGTTTTAAAAATTAAGATATAATATAAAATTTATATCGATTATTAATCTACTATTTCTATTCTTATTTTTTAAAAACATGTTTACAAAATTTTGATGACATTATATAATATTGCGTGATAGGTGATGTAATCAATCTAATCTATTATAATCATGGCATCTTTATGAACAAAAAATGATGCAACTTTATGTAATCCAAAAAATTTACTCCTAACATATCACATATCATTTGTTTATTAACATATTTTAAAATATCACATAATATAATTTTTTAATGTGGAATATAATAGAAAATGACAAATCATGTTGTGCTGGTTGAAGTTTAAAAATATTGTTTCCCGATTTTTTTGCATCAAAATTTATGAGGACATAGAAATTAAGCACGTGACATTTGTTTGTTAACATATAACATTTGTATTTAAATTCAACACGACGTTTTTAATCGAGTAGATAATAACACTATGTATATGAACACAAAATGTTTAGTTTTACATATTTTTTTTAGATTTTTTTTTATATAATGAGATAAATATTACTGGAAAAACATTTTTTTATTAGCGCAAAATATTTTTCAGAGTTAACCTGCAACGAACCGGCCCAGTAGTGTAGGATTTTCGTTGTCCATCATATGGATAGGGCAACTGAAGCAGAACCCAAATATATACGATCTATCTTTGACGGAATCAACCTGTAATAAATGAAGAACACATATGTGTGTACCTGGATAGCCCATGCAATAATCTCTAATAAGTTTGCCTGATAAAGATCACTTGAGCAACAAACAAAAGCTTCATGTCTCTAAGGGATTACATCGGTCTACGGATCTCGATCTCAATCGGAAGACTCCCGCACACATGAAGATGTGCTCGCGTCTTCACCAAAGGTGATGAACAAGCTACATGAAGGAAGAGGGTTTGGAGAGAATTGCAAACAATGGTTTGTTAACAATGAAGGTTCTGAGGCACACAACGAAAGCATATGAGTCGAAATTTTAAAAATTTTGATCGGCGATCGACATAACTTCATCATTGTCGGCGAAGCACAACTCGATACAAAGGCTCGAGGATCTCAGATAGCACGAAAATTAAATCTAATAATCACCTCTTTCGATCTAAAGTCACACGACATCCGATCGTCGCTGGCGATCGTTGCTCAAAGGAACCGACTGAATCCTTTAGATCGTGCGCACAGGCTTCGAAAGTCCGTGGGTAACGTCATTCGTTAAATTTCAAGTGCTAGCGCGGAGATCCGACAAAACCTTCAATGTCCCAACGACCACCGTAGTAATGATCCATCGATCCGTGAAGCATAACTTTAATCGAAAGCTTGGACTGATCGCTCCTCTCTCTGGGAAGCGGGAGATGTTAGGATCAGAAATAATTGGCCCTTCGGTACAACTATAATTGCTAGATAAAAACAAAGTGCAAAAGTGTGGAAATAAAATGAACACCAAATGTAATGTGAAAAAATCTCTCAAATGAAAGAGGTAAAAAACTACAGACAAATAAAAGGATTTGACTGTTGTAAAATGTGGGTACAAATTCTCTCAATTATAAGGAGAAAACACTCAAGAAATTCTCTCTGAAATACGCGGAGAAACACCTCACAAAAAACAGCACTCAAAACTGAAGGTGTGTTGCTTGAGAATCCGATGATGAAAACTGTTGGAGGAGATATTTTTTTATAGTCTGCCCTCACCCTCCTTTGGTTTCCCCTCAATTAAATGTCTTACCAAATTAAATGGAGGAATAATGGTAGGGTGTCACCCTCTTTGAATGAAATGAATGTGGCGACCATCATTATTATTTTCTCTCTCCAGAATGTCTTCCAACATATCTCCCACTTGGATATTTGATTAAGTGTCGATCACATTTCCAAACATCCTTTCTATGTGTCAAACCTGCTACTCATGTCTTTGTATGGCCACTCGGGGATCTACATCATCTAAACTTATCAGAACCAATCGTCTTCATCGAGAAATTTGCCAGATTTTCTTTAGTGTGAATTTTCTGCATGTCTACACTTCCTTCCTCCACCACATCTCAGACAAAGTGATTTTGTACCCCAATGTGTTTTGTCATGGAATAAAAAGATTGATTCCTTGCAATGTGCAAGATACTCTGACTGTCACAAAACAATGGAATCTGCTCCTGTTTGTACCCGAGCTCCTCCAACAACCTTTTTATCCAAATTGTCTCTTTGCAAGCCTGTGTAGCTGTCATGTACTCCGCCTCTGTCACGGATAAAGCTACAATTGACTGTAACTTTGAAATCCAGCTCACAACTCATCCTTCAAGAGTAACACACATAACCAACAATGAATTTTCTGTTGGAGTTGGTGGCCTAGAACCAACTACTTTGTACTTTATTCATTAATAAATATCTTATCACATCTTGATTGTTCTTCTGCGTGACAATGCATGTGATAATGTCCTAATGATAACTGTTGCATTAAAGGGTCATAGCGGATCTCTGTTATGATGAGAACTCGGAAGTGTCATAACACTGTTCTTGAATATATGTTCTATGGTCGGATGATGTTATTTAAAGGACACAAATAATACAGGTCATTATGGGTGATGACTCATAAAACTTTGTGGCACCTTCTCATGGTGTGTGCCCTTGGTAATATCCAAGAGGATATTATGAGAACGAGACCCGCCAGTAGGAAATCCACATTTCATAGTGTCATTGGATGTTCCTATCTGCGGACGTGTGTATTGGTCCTTAGACTTTAAGATTATTATTAATGAGTATTACAACTCGCGCACTTAGATGTATTGACGAAAACTGTGACGACACACTGTTCGCAGCGAGGTAGGATACGTTGGGTGCGTCACGAGTGACACTGCATTAATAGATAATGCGAAAAAGGATTTGTCCCTACTGTTCCATAACAGAAGTAGATATCTCAGACCCTTTGATGGAATTGATATAGCCTAAATAACTCCATGACCATGGTGAGGAATGAACAAGTTCAGTTCTGGAAAGTCAAAGAAAGAATAACCGAGCACATGAGTTGATGCCACTAGCATGCAACCCACTTGATTTAAGATATCGAGACAAAGAGATTATATTACACGGTAAGCGTTCGTAGGAGGTGACACGTCATTGCAGCGTTAACTTCTTTTTCCATGGGGTCTTGGCGTGTTGCTAGACGCTAACCTTGGACTTTAGGCAGGCTCCGCCTAATGCCACTGAGAAAGAGGCCTAGAGGGTCACACACTAAGTGTGTCCAAGTATCTCAGTTAAATATTAATTTAACAAATTGAATAAAGATTATTCCCGATTGTGGTTTAATAATTATTTAAGGATGCCATATCACATTTATTTCGACACTAGTTATTCGAGAGAATATATTGTGGGCGAAATAATATATTTATTAGTGAGTAATGCAGTGATATTTATTTTAGAAATAAACACCCATTGTTCAAGGTCTAATAAATGTGGTGGAGGAAATAAAGAAAAATGGAAAAACAAAAGTACATGCCGTGTATATTAAATATACACGCTGTGTATTTTTTCAGAAAATTTATGAGAAATAATATTATTTAATTAATTAAATAATATTAGGTGTAATTTTCTGGGTGCATGCCAGGTAATAATAATAGTCAACTGTAGACAGAATGAAATTAGAGAAGAAAGGTCTTGGTCCTAGGGTTGGCTATATGAGTTCTTTCGTTATTTTTTATTATTATTTAGATTCAATAGGATAATTTTTTTTATGAATCCTCAATAATGAATTAATTTCATTCTATTTTTTAGTGAGTGATTTTAGCATGCCTTAGGCACACCAAATACAACCTCCTCTAGTAATCAAATAGGAAAACACCGCAACCAAGAATTCAATTCCAAAAAGAACCGACTCCATTGTATGTCGTTTCCACTCTTAAGAAAATCCAAGATCCATTCCCATGCAATACACTCTCACCCACCACAAATAGAATAAAAACATTTTTCATTGAAGCAAAACAATTAATAACACTGTGAATCCTTTCGCAAAAACAATCCTCAAGTTAGTAGCATTTCATTTCCAATTGAATAGTTATGTTGATCGAAAATGGGAGAGATAGAATGATATTATGGTTTGAAGATAAAAAAAGGATGGAAGAATATGAAAAAACATGAATTAAAAATATGCATATGTGTAACATGGCAAAAGGAATTGAAAATAAAGAGAAAATATGAAATAAATAATAATTCCAAAGTGTAGACATTGGCCTCATCTCCATATGGGGGGGGGGAGAAAACTCCTTGATCATTGGTTAACTCCTAATTATATATTCCAAGGGGGTTTCATCCATTGGTATTCAATTAAATATCTTCAAAATCTCCCTTGAAGATATCCCCTATAACAATTCCAATGATGTATTTCTTGAGGTAGACCCATTTAATGACTAAATTTGGGAATTGGTTATTCTTTAAGGTTGTTCATAAATATATTGTTTGTTCCCCCCACAAATTTCTTATTCATACTTCTAATTTATAAAATGTTATATCCCATTTAATATGGAAATTTATCCTGGCCAGGAAGAATATTTTAATTTTCAAAATATGACTTCAATTACATTTATGACCTTATTAATAAGGGAATAATGAATTTCCAAAGAATAAAAAGATGTTTATCTGGGTGTATTATTTCTCCATGTCTAATTGTAGCTCCTTTTTACTATCCATTTTTGATATATGGTCCCATCTTCAATATTTTCTATATCGGTGCACATATTTTGATGCTTGAATTGTGAGAATATTTTGGCCCTCTAAATGTAGGATTCAGCTCTTGGTTTAGAAGAATGCAATTAATAACAATATATATTTGAGTAAAAAAAATTTATTTTATAAATTAAATCATTTTATAAAATGTTATGGCCAAAATACATAAATATATTAAAATAGTTAAATTCTAAAAGTAGGCCATTTTTTCAATTAATCCCAAAACACACAAAAAATTCAAAAATGATGAAAATTAACTAAAATTGATTTATTTTCAGCTATTAAATAATTAAAATAGACATTAAATTTAATAAAATATTAAAACTGTCAATTCCTCCATAAGTAAACCATTCTTTTCCTCAAGTATAAAATATCAACATTAAAAATCTATAAATCCCTGACCCCAAAAGTCCAGAGTCGGTGCATTATTTTAATACATTGGTATGATTACAATGAATCAAGTCCCGAAAGAATGATCAATTTAGCAGTCTTGGAAAATAGATTACATACATGAACGATACATTACACATTATAAAATAAAACACAACATAAATGACCCTTTGAGAATGCCATTAATCCCCTAGCTTAACCCTTCTTATCAATCATAACACACTTCTTGGAATCCTGAGAAAATAAAACATAAGAATGGGGTGAGCTCAAACGCTCAGTAAGGATAACAATATAGCGAAAACTTTCACAAATAAGCATAAAAATTTAAGGCAATATATAATAATAAAACACAATCCTTTTAAACTTAAACTTCATCATAATATGGAAAAGATAAATCAAACAATGCCATTTACTTATTCACATGGATATTCTACTAGTTGAATAATCACATGTAATATCAATAGCCAATTTTATAATGATGGAATGCATAATGCCAGACTTCATAACCATATAGTCAAGGCCTTGTACCAAGATTACAAACAAGATTTTGTCAAGGCCTTGTGCCAAGACACTAGTTTGTTTTATGAGACCTACTGATGCATCGAGAAGCTATAGCGGACTACACCCGTCACTTACTAAATCCAATGCATTCCTCATATGAAAAGGTTTAAACATAACATAAACATTTGTTTTAACACTAGCATACAAAATGCCAATAATTAATCCATAAACCATGAATAATATAAAAATAACACATCCACAGTCAAACATATCACAAAACCTTCAATACAATATGGAATATTTGTATCAAAATAAATCAACCTCGATCAAGAATAATATCCAGTAAATGATGTTGACATTGATGAAAATGATCAGTAAATATCTTTGAGAGAAATATCCCTTTTCCATGAAATCATTTAAAAGTCACATAATTTATAAAGGAATTCATTAAAAATATAGTTTTGAATCAAAGTGTCACATAACACTTTGATACTTTTGAAAGGAATTAACATTCAAAACATTCATGTCTATATAAATAAATCCTTAAAACCATTTTGAAAACATGGATATTAATGAGAAAGGTTTAGAAGTATAAATCTTTCAAACATTTAAAACGATGTTTTAGTAAAAAAGTACCTTAAAAAGAATCCCTTTGAAAACTATTTTATGAAACATGGACATGAATAATAAATATGTTCCAGTAGATACTTACGTAAAAACAACCTCAGATAATAAAGAGATTGTGAAATTAACCCTTACCTTACACTTTCCTTTGGCTGAGGGTACATTTAAACTCCTGTATAATGACCATAGTATGTTATTAAATTATTAAATAGCCATATTCATATTTATTATATCATACATGATTCATTTATTACTATATACTACCCATTTAATAATTATTTCCATGTTAAATTAATATTTCAGGTAATAATCGCTTTCTTTATCGTAGGTGTTTTAACTTGTTATTCTTGATCGTATCATTTAGATCATGATTTGCATACTTCCAAAATATAACACATGATTTATATATCATATATATTTAGAATATAAATATGTATAATAGATAGATATATGAAATGAAAAACACTATTTATGGAGACGGTAGGCCATACATGCGCATAAACGTTGTTTCCGTTTTCATATCGTATTGAACAGAACTAAGTGAATAAGATACATTTAAATATATATATATATATTCAGTAGCATTATTATGTCATATATTTCATACTTATTAATAATATATATTTTTATAATCATCGTTGAATGGTGAATGTGGAAATGAATCTCATCGTGTCGTGGAGACGGTAATCCGTACGTACGCACGAGCAAAAATATCATTATATTGATGGTGAAATCGTATGTAATTGGATGGTATATCATATATACAGAATCATTAACATTCTATAATTATTATTTACATAAGTTATACTCATTATCATACCCATCCAAATAATAAAGTGTTTTAATAACAAACTACACCACGACATGGAGACTGTAATCCGTACGTACACACGTATGGTGACTTTGTCATTTATAGGATGGATATAATAATGAATATAGTTTTACCGTTTTTATTATAACATCATAGTATATAGAAGATACTAGAGTTATTATTTTTTAATGGACACAACAAAGAAAGAGGAAGTGAAAGAAGAAAAGAACTTGAAAGAGGTGATGAAATACTTACCTCTTTTTCAGGTTCTTCCTTTTGATTTGAACACAAGGGTTCCTTAGGTTGGCATTCTGACCAAATAAAGGCCTCTAGGATGAAGGGATAAACGTTGGGAGGATATTTGGGTTGGGGTTGGCCTAGCCAAATTACTTTTGATGTGTGAAATTAATAGAAGGGGAAGTACACTTTTATAAGAGAGGTGAGGGTCACTTTAGGAAAAGCTTGAAATGTTATTTTATAATAAAATCATTTTCAGTTTCTAATGGATACAAAATGATTTATTTCAAGGATAAGGTGGGGATGAGTCAAAAACCTCTCAACCAATAGGTTTTAGACAGGTTTAGGTCACCATATTAACCTTATCTTTTAGATTTAACTCTTAGTTAAATTTTTTGACATTTACCATGTCCCTCTGTATTTTTATATTATATGGTTAACAAACTTACTATAACAATCCAAGTGAACCCCAAGTGGTTTATTATTAATATATATAACCTTATCTAATTCCATTGGTCGTACCTTAGATTTTTAGGAATGTTATATCAATTAATAATATAGTATTTGTTTTAAAAACTCAATTATGTCAATTTTGACACTATTTAGTATTTGTTTTTTTTAAATCATAACAGAATGACTACTTAGAACAAAAATTATTTAATCGACCCTAACATGTCATATTAACCTAGAAAACTAGTGGAATTCATCAAAAGTTTCTAATTACATTTATTTGGATATTTATAATATCAATTATTTTAATATTTTATTAATAAGGTAATTACTGCATCATCATTGTGTCATAAATAAATTAAATTAGCTTTCTAATGAATATTTATAGTCAAATTTATCTTATGTATAACCCTATATTAAAAATGGTTTAGTTATTGAACTTTGAATTTAACTCTTTTAACTCTTCTTTAAATAAAATAATAATAAATGTCTTAATCTTATCCAAGTGGACCAAATGGGGTCATATATTTTGGTCAAATTATGCATATCCAATAGAATTAGGATATGTGTTAAGGTAATTATAATATCATTTTTACCCTTAATCACCCTATTTACATTTAACCGTGGTAAATAGAAGTCAAAAGTTACTATTCACCAAAAAATATATTCATATTATTGAACCACATTTTATTACTGATGTCAATGGTGTCTCTCCGATTTTTGAAATTCAACTCATAGAAGTGGAAAATTAAGTTTTAGGCAAATTTGTAAATGCTCCAAGAACGTTGGTAGAAGATGGTAAAATGTTCGATAAAAGTTTATATATCTAAACTTATTACAAAATGAATCCAAATAATTACATTAAAAATATATAGGTATTATGTATCTATTTTTACCTAAAATAAATTAAAATAAAATAACTAATTATTTAAATAAAAAGTCGGTTTTAAATAATAAAGTAGTGTTTTTCACTATTCATCAAAAATTGACTGTTTTCAGAAAAATATAAAAAATTTACCCTTAGCTATTTTTGATATTCCGAATTCAAAAATGAAGTCTATTTTACCAAATTTAAAACATATAAGTTTAATTTATTAATTTAAAATTAATTCCGGTTGTCAAAACGAAAAACCAGGTCTTTAAAAAGTAAAAACTATCAAAAGATTGACATGTGTTTATGTGAAATTTAAATGTAAAATTACTTATAATGACCTACATTGTATTAAATGATAAAAATATAATCTAATTATACTTCCTAATCATTCAAATTCATAATTTATCACAATAAATTATTTCGATTAAAAAAGTTGATTTCAATTTAAACATAGTATTTTTCACTATTCATCAAAATATGAAAGTTATCAGAAAAGTAAAAAAAATTTATCCATACTAAATTATCATGTCCCGGTTCTAAAAAAGAATTTAATTTCATTAAATTGAATATATAAAAGTTTAAAATATTGGTTTTAAAAAGGGTTCGCCAATAAATGGCGGTAAAATTGCATTTTTTGAAAAATACTTATTTTATCTGAAAAAACTAAATTTTTTCTTATATTATCTCTAAGAAACACATAATAAGGATGTTAAAATTATATAGAGTATATAAGAATCAAAATGCAGTTAATACTATTCATAACCGCTTTTTGAACGGTTAGTTTAGTAAGTTGTGGTGTGCTCAAACTCGGTGTTATGTGTAGCGCAAGCTATTGAATTACTTTAATGAGATAATGTACTATGAAATCTTGGGGTGTTACATTCTCCCCTCCTTCAATAAATTGTGTCCTCACAATTTAAAATTGTTCTTTAAAAATAAATGGTTTAAAATATAAAAATACCTTTGTGGAAAACCCACATCCGAAATTGGGTTAATAAAATTTAGTCTTAATAAGAGGGAAAGGGAAATGAAAAAGTCAGCACCAAATTATGATTTATATTAAGAGAACATTGATGGAATTTAGAGACCCATAATTAGAGGGAAAACATAAATATTTATAGGGAGTGATTGAGGTCATCAATCACAAACAAGTGTAAAATTGAGGGCCTCAAAGCCATTAATCTAAGAGGATGTAAAATATCATCAGTTCAAAAAAACATATGGTATTAGGATAACACATTTTTGGTTTTAAGATCCCTTCCATAAAGTTTAAGAATTAATTTATTCATAGAATAATAGGAATATATATATATATATATATATATATATACTTGACAAGTAGAGTTTCATCCTTCAACTAATTCCTACCACAAACTCATCTTTCACTCCAAAAGATAATATAATTCAAAAATATTATATTAGTCATAATTGTATAGGGTTAAAAATTGAATTTATATTCATTTTTCAGACGATTTTTAAAAAACTATATTATACAAACCAGGAAATTACGTAGGCCTGTGGTAGGTGATGCACCCTTGTCGCCCTTCAGTTGCGGGTTAAAGTCTCACGACTTTCCCAGACGCAACGGGTTGTCGTCTGACCTCCGGGTTGTCCTGTTTATGAAAATCCAAAAATGATCTCATGAAATGATTTAACCTTAACAATAGTATCCAATGTCAAACTTAATCGATTCCAACCTTTAGACTTATCCAAAATACTTCCGTCCAAACTCACAGTCCAAAATTTATAAGGAAGGTAAACACAATGAAAATCCTTTTTTCCATGTAATAACATGCGAATAACTTCATCATGTATTCTTTTAAAACACGGTAACACCATGAATTATCATATAACTGTATTGATTACATTCATGCTCCCTTATTCCTTATAGAATACTAGATATACTTATTTTATCCAAAAATGTTGTAAACTCCAACAATGATGGAATATACAAATCATTAATCAGTTTCAAGGTAGTCAATAATATCCAATAAAATTTATCTAAATCAATCACATCTTATTCAAAAATCACTACCTCAGTATCAGAATAATATTAAGGTTTATCTTTCTCTCAACCATATATTTTCCAAAAATTTAACCAACCATTGAGTCACTTTTCTTGGTTCCACACAATCTCATGTCCTTAATGAAATATTACTACAGTAAAATACTTATATACTCTATAATTTTTATAACATGTACATCATTTATACAATACTCAAATGACACAATAATTTAATGACAACATAAGAACTCTTAATCATTCCTCTTCATCTTCGGTTGTATCATATCTTGATTATTATCCAATAGTAGCATTTGGGGTATACTCTGATGATTTGGACATTGATTCACATAGTGTCCCAACTTCTTGTAAATGAAGCATTGTACATTTGAAACCTTTTTCTTACCCCTGAAATCACGTACATGGTGTCCTTTTTCTCCACACTTATAAAAAACTCCCATTGACTTCAAATATTTACCAAGGTGATTCTTTCACAGTTATCACATATGAGAAAATCCTTCTTTCCCTTAATCCCTTTATCCATCTTTCTTTCTACCATCCTTTTCTTCTCTGGATTCCCTTCAAAGCCACAAGACTCATAGAATTCTTTACTTATCTTATTAACACATGATACTATTTATTTATATGATAATAATACATGGGAGATTATTTCCTTTCTAAATTTTGTCTTAATAACATGAAAGATATGATCCTTATTACTCTTTGGATCATGCGTATTGTTGGAGTTCTTATTCCATCTACTGGGTTCCATTTCAAAACAATGGCATAGACTAATTAGTTTATGAATCACAATGCATAATTTGAAACTTGTAAAATACATAACGTAAATTGAAAAGATTATGCATATAATCTATAATCATAAAAATGTTTTCTTTGAAGAAGTATTTAATCATAAATCCTTTATAATGGCTTGTAACAAAAATGTGAATTATCCTAATCATATCCCCCGGGAGTGTCGTAACCAAGAGTGCAGCAAGGCCTGTTGTCGTGTACCAGGATACCCCGGGTCAAGCCCAACTCCTTGTTGGAGTTTTCACTCCTAGGTACTTCTATGCCAGAGCCGCCTCTACCTGCTCATATCTAGATAGTGATGTATTACTTAGAAAATTCACAAAATCTCTATATTACCAAAATTCTAGGATGTTTTTCTATATTAATCCTCAAAGTCTATCTTAGGGTAATGTTCTCTAATCAGAGTTTTTCTAAATCTAGTTTCCAAGGTCAATGCCAAACTTCCTTTGATACCAACTGTAAATCCCCGACCCTCGAATCCCAGAGTGGGTGAATTATTTTAATATATTGGCATGATTATAATGAATCAAGTCCTGAAAGACATATCAGTTTATTCGTCTTGGAAAATAGATTACATACACGAATGTTACATTACACATTAGAAAATAAAACACAAGATAAATGATCCTTTGATAACACCATTAATCCCCTAGATTAACCCTTATTATCAATATTAATACACTTTTTGGAATCCTAGGAAAATAAATAATATTAAAGGGGTGATATCAAACGCTTAGTAAGGATAAAATTATAGAGGAAAATTTCACAAATAAGCACAAACATTTAAGGCAATTTATAAGACTAAAACACAAGCCTTTTAAACTTAAACTTCATCATAATATAACAAAGATAAATCAAATAATTCAATTTACTTATTCACATGGATATTCTACTAGTCGAATAATCTCATGTAATATCAATAACCAATTTCATAATGATGGAATGCATAATGACACACTTCATAACCACATAGTCAAGGCCTTGTGCCAAGACTACAAATAAGATTTTGTCAAGGCCTTGTGCCAAGACACTAGTTTGTCTCATAATACCTACCGATGCATCGAGGAGCTATAGTGGGCTCCACCTGTCACTTACTAAGTCCAATGCATTCCTCATATGAAAAGGTTTAAACATAACATAAAAATTTGTATTAAAAATAGCATATAAAATGTCAATACTTTATCCATAAACCATGAATGGTATAAAAATAACACATCCATAGTCAAACATATCACCAAACCTTCAATAAAACATGGAAGATTTGTATCATAATAAATCAACCTCGATCAAGAATAATATCCCGTAAAGGATGTTGACATAGTTGAAAATGATCAGTAAAAATATTTGAGAGAAATATCCCTTTTCATGAAATCATTTAAAATTCACATAATTTATAAAGGAAGTCATTTAAAAGACAGTTTTGAATCAAAGTGTCTCATACCACTTTGAAACTTTTGAAAGGAATTAACATTTTAAAACATCCATGTCCATATAAATAAATCCTTAAAACCAATTTTAAAACATGAGCATTAATGAGAAAGGTTTAGAAGAATAAATATTTAAAACATTTAAAATGATGTTTTAGTAAAACTGTCCCTTAAAAATAATCCATTTGAAAACTCTTTTATGAAACATGGATATGGATAATAAATATGTTCCAGTAGATACTTACGTAAAAACAACCTCGGATAATAAAGAGATTGTGAAATTTACCCTTACATTGCACTTTCCTTTGGTCGAGGGTACGTTTAACCTCCTATATAATGACCATAGTACGTTGTTAAATTATTCCAGAGCCATATTCATATTTATTTCTACATACATGATTCATTTATGACTTTATAATACCCATTTAATAATGATTTCCATGTTAAATTAATATTTCGGGTACTAATCGCTTTCTTTATCGTAGGTGTTTTAACTTGTTATTCTTGATCGTATCATTTAGATCATGATTTACATACTTCCAAAATATAACACATGAAATATATATCATATATATTTATAATATAAATATGTATAATAGATAGATATATGAAATGGAGAACACCATTTATGGAGATGGTAGGTTGTACGTAGGCATAAACATTGTTTTCGTTTTCATATCGTATTAAACGGATCTAAGTGAATAAGACATATATATATATATATATATATGTTTTCAGAATCAATATTATCTCATATATTTCATACTTATTAATAATATATATTTTTATAATCATTGTTGAATGGTGAATGTGTAAATGAATCTCATCGCGTCGTGGAGACGGTAATCCGTACGTACACACGAGCGACAATATCATTATATTGATGGTTAAATCATATGTAATTGGATGGTATATCATATATAAAGAATCATTAATACATTATATTTATTATTTATATTAGTTATACTCATTATTATACCAATCCAAATAATGAAGTGTTTGAATAACAAACTACACCACGACGTGGAGACGGTAATCCGTACATACGCACGTATGGTGATATTGTCATTTATAGGATGGATAGAATAATGAATATGGTTGTACAATTTTTATAATAAAATCACAGTATATAAGTGATAATGGAGTTATTATTTTATAATGGAAACAACAAATAATGAGGAAGTGGAAGAAGAAAAGAACTTGAAAGAGGTGATGAAATATTTATCGCTTATTCAGGTTCTTCCTTTTGATTTGATCACAAGGGCTCCTTAGGTTGGCTTTATGACCAAACTAAAGACTCTAGGATTAAGGGAGGAAAGTTGGGAGGATATTTGGGTAGGATTTTTCCAAGAAAAAAGTCTTTGGAGTTGTGAAAATAAGAGAGGGGTAGTACCCTTTTATAAGAGAGGTGATGGTCACTTTAGGAAAATCTTGAAATATTATTTTATAATAAAATCATTTTCGGTTTATAGTGGCTCCAAAATAATTTATTTCTAGGTTAAGGTGGGTAGGGGTTGCAAAATTCTCAACCAATAGGTTTTATATAGATTTAGGTCACCATATTAACCTTATCTTTTAGATTTAACTCTTAGTGAAAAATATTGACATTTACCATGTCTCTTTGTATTTTTATATTATATGGTTAATAAACATACTATAATAATCCAAGAGAACCCCAAGTCATTCATTATTAATATATATAACCTTATCTAAGTCCTTTGGCCTAACCTTATATTTTTAAGAATATTATATCAATTAATAATATAGTATTTGTTTTAAAAACTGAATTATATCAATTTTGACACTATTTCATATTTGGTTTTTGTGAAACTCATAACAACATGATTACTTTGAAAAAAAATTATTTAATCAACCAAAAAATCTCATAGTAACCTATAAAAATAGTGTAATGTATCAAAAGTCTCAAATTATATTTATTTGGATATTTATAATATCAATTATTTTAATACTTCATTAATAAGGTAACTACTGCATCATCATTGTGTCATAAATAAATTAAATTATTTAATGTATAAAAATTATAAATAAAATACCATTATGTAGTAAATATTTTTATATTTCTAAATAATATTTATAGTCAAATTTATCTTATGTATAACACTATATTAAAAATGGTTTAGTTATTAAACTTTGAATTTAAATCTTTTAACTCTTCTTTAAATAAAATAATAACAAATGTCCTAATGTTATCCAAGTAGACCAAAGGGGGTCATATTTTATTCATAATGTTGTTTTGGGTCAAATTATACTTATCCAATAGAATTAGGACATGTGTTAGGGTAATTATAATATCTTTTTTACCCTTAATCACCCTATTTACTTTTAACCGTGGTAAATAAAAGTCAAAGGTTACTATTCACCAAAAATTAATTTCATCTTGAACCACATTTTACTTACTTATGTCAAAAGTTTCTCTCATATTTTTGAAATTCAACTCACAGAAGTGGTAAAATTATGTTTTCGGCAAATTTGTAAATGCTCCTAGAAGGTGGCTAAAAGACGGTAAAATATTCGATTAAAATTTATATATCTAATCTTATTATAAAATGAATCCAATGAATTACATTGAAAATATATAGGTATTATGTATCTATTTTGACCTAAAATAAATTAAAATAAAATAACTAATTATTTAAATAAAAAGTCAGTTTTAAATAATAACGCAGTGTTTTTCATTATTCATCAAAAATTGAAAGTTTTCAGAAAAATACCAAAATTTACCCTAAGATAATTTTGATATTAAAAATTAAAAAATTAATTCTATTTTACCAAATTTATAACATAGAACTTGCATTTATTAATTTAAAATTAATTCTCGTTGCCAAAACCAAAAAGCGGGTCTTTAAAAAGAAAAAACTCTCAAAAGATTGACATTTGTTTATAAAACATTTATATGTGAAATTACTTATAATGACCTACATTGTAGTAAATGAAAAAAATATAATCTAATTATACTTCCAAACCATTCAAATTCATAATTTATCACAATAAATTATTTCGATTAAAAATTTTGTTTTCAATTAAAACATATTATTTTTCACTATTCAACAAAATATAAAAGTTATCAAAAAAGTACCAAAAATTTATAAAAAATAAAATTTTCTGTCCTAATTCTAAAGAAGAATTTAATTTATTTAAATTTAATATATAAATGTGTGAAATATTGGTCTTAAAAACGGTTTTCCATTAAAAGGCGGTAAAATTGCATTTTTTGAAAAATACTTATTTTATCCGAAAATAATGAATTTGTTCTTATATTATGTCTAAGAAACACATAATATAGATGTTAAAATTATATAGAGTATATAAGATTTAAAATGCAGTTAATATTATTCATAACTTCTTTTTGAACGGTTAGTTTAGTAAATTGTGGTGCACTCGAACTCGGTGTTATGTGTAATGAAAACTATTGATTTACTTTAATGAGATAAAGTACTATGAAATCTTGGGGTGTTACAAAATCAAAGAGATCCAATGTTACCAAAATTCAAATTCCAAAATTATAATATAAAAAAAAATCAATATAATATATATTTTAAAAAAATACATATAAAATATCAATTTAATTTCAAAATTTTAAAAGAAACAATCAAAAAAAGTATTTTACTTTCTCCTATTTTTTAATTATGATACTTATCCTTCCATTCATTCATGTTTCTAAATTTATTGTTATTAAACATGTCAAATAATGATCTACCTCTCATTTCAATATTTTCTCTCACCACTCATGATTTTAATTGAAATATTGTTATTTTCATATCATGAGAATATTATCCTTATCCATAGGCTTGTAGGGGAACACTTTTATCCACTTTGTAATGACAAAATTCACATAAACTCATGAGGACTATTTGATCAAGGTTAAAATTACTCTGAGGGTTAAATTTGGTAGGAATTGATGTTTGAAATTTAAGGCTAAAAGAGGAGGTTAATCCCTTAATGATTAGTACATGATATCCAATATTAAATATCAATGAAATTATCCCCTTAAATATATAAACTCCCATTTATCCCAAAATGAAAAGTATGGTCATGATAAACATAAAGCATAATGAATGATTCTGCAAACCCTCTTGATATTTTATCTACTTTTATACTTTTTACCCTTTTAAATAACCTTTTATTATTTACCTTTTTCAAATGTTATGATTAGAATAAACCTTGCATCCATTAACTAACCACATGTGATAAAAATCATAGGTCTATTAATGGTTATTTTTTATTTTCCAAAATCACATCCCATTTATCTCATTTTGTAGTTTTGATTTTCATTTTTTTTTCAAGAGTGTTAAAATAATAGAGTATAATTAATGAATCAAAATCCTTCATCAATACCCAGAGTAGAAAACCCACACTTTTACCATATAATAAAAATCATCCATTTCACCATGATTCCCTTCACCCTTACACTTTATTTTTAAAATATCATGCAATTAATAAGAGGTGGGTAGGAATGGAAAAAATAGTTTAAAATGTGGATAATTCCTAACAATGTCATTCATGATTTATATGGTTTCAATAAAGATTGATGTAAATGTGGTGTTATTAGGATAAAGGCTTTTCAAATGTTTCCTCAATCATTTTAAATGTATTTTTATACAATCAAATCTTTGACAGGTTTAAATGCATGGTCTGCTAGGTGACATGTCCCAAGATCAGTCAAGAAATATGGTTAAGAGAAAATATGAAGTCCATGGTGTAGAAAAAAAATTTGTAATGGAAAATATGATTTGGGAAAATCCCTCAAGGCATGATTAATAATAAAAAATATTCACATACATTACATAAATTCAAAGCATTGAAAAATGTTAGGGAAATTTCATTAACATGAATAAATTAATTCCTTCAAATCATGAGTCCTCATTTTAATATTAACGATTCACTTTAACCATTCAATTATACAAGTTTAATCATTCGGTATCATTAGAATTGACATTTAAAACATTTCATCATAGGATTCCAAAGAAACTCATGTATGGATGATTAATCAAGTAAAGAATAAATCCAAATGTGGGCACTCAATTTTTTACTTGAATGGTCAAATAATTTTATTGGACAGAATTGTAAAGAGTTTAAAATATAAGAATGAATATTGAAATCCCATTTAAAATAATTATTTGTTCATTTTTTTTTATTTTTTGTAGTTCCTTCTTCTATTATTAACCTATAAAATTGAATTACATAATTTCAAAAAAATATTATTTAGTTTATTCTCAAAAAATAGAGGGAGTAGGATGCATTCTTGACTAATACTATGAATAAAACTGAAATCCAAATTACATGAAATCATGTAAAAGGATAAGACTTGTTATGATCCCCCATGTGAGCCCTGAATTTTTACTACATCAAGAAGGAAATACCAGTTCTTATCCAATGTTGTATGGTGAATGATTCTTCTTAGACTTGAACCACCACATATTGCTTTTCCCATCTTGTGCTTATTTGTGGTTGTTGAAGAATGATCAATGGATAGAGTACACCAAATTTCCTCCCATCATAATTAAGTACATATTTTATGGTAGGGAAGGGTGATGTATGGATCACCCTCTTTCTTGGTTTCTATATCTGAAACCTTTCTTTTTCTATCCAGTGTCCCCTCCAAGTATGTTGCATTAAGAGAATAATCAAATTGAGAGTTAGTAGTGTAACACCCAGAGATTTTATGAACATATTTTTTAGAATAAATTTATTTTCATTTATATATTTCATAACATGATACACTATGTTAAAGTTTATTTGTATGATACTCTAATAAAAACTTTCACTACTCGCAACACCAACTTTGATTGTGTTACATGCAACACTGTGTTTTTCCGAAACATCTTTTTATTATTATATTTATTCAAACATGATAGTTATAACCTAGCCATTAAATTTTTTAATTTTAATATTAATAATTAATTTTAAAATATTATTTATAATGTTTTTATATAAATAAAACATATTGATAAAAAATATTTAATTTTACATAAACTTTTTGTATGTTTGAAAATATTAGTTTCTCAAATAAACATATTTTTATATCATTCTAAGGAAAATAATAAAATTATTTTAGAAACATTTATAATTTATAATTTTATAAAATAAAATTAATTTTTTAATTCATAATTTAAAAATTATATTACGTACAATTTTTGGGAAATTTTCTGAAAAACATCATTTTTGGATAGGTAGTGAAAAATAAAAAATTTTAATTCAGAACTTATTTTTCATATAAATAATGAATATGGTTAAATTATATTTTAAATTGGTTTTAAAGTTTTTTAAGGTAATATTTACATAATTTAATTCAATTTAGGTCATTGTAATCAATTTCACAATGAAATTGGATATAGAAACATTTCAACCTTTTGAATATTTTTACTTTAAAAGCCCGCCTTGTTGTCCCGACTGCAGGATTAATTTTAACTTAATTTATGCCACTTATGTGTTTAGTATTTGAAAAAATGGATTCCATAATATTAATAATCACAATTTATAACTTTTAATTAGACTTACATAATTTTTGACCAAAAATATTTGTGAAAGTGAATAAAATTAAATACAGTGATTAATGTAAAAAGAAGATTACGCAGTGGTTAAAAATTAATATTAACAGGCCAAATGAAATAGACAATTTCCAAATTTTTTATAGAAATATTTATAAATATTAACCTCTTTCCTTTAAGTTTATAAATTATTGGAGTCACATGATGTAAGGGTGTCCTCTCAATAGTGTTTACCTTTTTATATTTACAAGAATGTCACTCCTCCTCCATTATAAAAAAGCACTCACCCCTCCCAATTATTCACACCTCTCATGACCTTTGACTCATAAATATGCTTCCCAAATATACCCAAAATATTCTTCCATTAATCCTACAACCCTTTCATTGTGAATAAATACAATCAAGGAACCCATTTCATGAAAACCAATTAGAGTTACCCAATAAAGAGGTACCAAACTTTCTCAAGATCCTTTGATTTGTTTACATTCTCCACCCCCTAAACTCTTATAATTACATTATTATATAATATCCTCAGTATCATAAATATACTGATATGTTTTAAATATAATTTTTTGGCCTACAATTACAAACACTTCCATCTAATTTGGTAATGATCTTACCATTCGTGTGTACGGTGGACTATCGCCTCGCAAAATAGCGTTGTACACTTTTTTCCTTTACCACCTATCATAGGTAGGAATTATGATTAAAAAACTATTTTTATATGATATATATTATATTATTAAATTATTTATTTTTCTATAATTATTATATAAATCATACCTTCATACTTTCTATTTTTTGTATATACGATAAATTTCTTTGTGGACGTGTGGACTACCGCAAACACAAAGCGATGTGATTTGTTCACACTTTACATAGAATGTGTTAGGGATTTGTTTTGTAAAATTATATGATATATATAAAATAATAATTATAATATAATTATTATATATATATATATATATTTACATATATTTAATTTATTTTTATTCTTTCAATACGATAATAAAACTGAAACAACGTTCATGGGTACATACGGATTATCGTATCCATGAACGGTGTATTCCCTTTCATATTTATATATTTTATAAATTATTAAAAATATTTAAATAATGAATATATATATGATATTTATGTCTTATTTCGAATTCATAAACATGAAATTCATTATATAAGTAAGAGGATCAAGAATAATAAGTCAAAACATGTACGAAAAAAGAGGATATTACCCAAATCGTTACATTTACAGAGTTGTTGATAAAATTGTAATATAATGTCATAATAAAATAATATATGGTATTAGATATAATAATAGTTTTCTTTATTATATTTATAATAAATGTATATTAATTATATAGGTGGTTTGTATGAGTACAAAGAGAGTAAAGATATAAGGTAAAGATTTTCTCGTCTCTCTTTTATTTCTGTAAGATTTATGCCCTATTCACACCTCATTTAGTTTTTTATTGTGTATAAACTTACCATGAATATGTTATTTTAATATTATTCTTAGATTTATGGGTATTCAAATATCCATTTAACGATATGTATTTCATGGGGTTTCATGGTTCAAAAGCTACCAAATCGGTAATGTAGTTTTGTCTCAATTTTCCTTCTGAGAGGAACATATTTTGTTATGAAATCACATTATTCAAAAATCCATGTTTTAAAAAAATTGAAAAAAATTAAAATTATATTTAAATAAAATTTTAAAGGATAAATATTTTCAATTTTTTAAGTTTTTAAAATCATTATATTTTTTAAAAGCTATTTTCAAAGTAAAATGTTTTCAAAAACATTTCAAGCTTCCATTATATGTTTTCAAAGAAAATGGTATTTAAAATGATTTATGTTTTAAAAATAATTTTATCAAATATGAAATGATATTTTCCTAAATAAATGTTTTCAAAGGATATTTTGAAATTATTTTCCAACTAAGATGACATATTTGGGTGTTACTCAAGCATTACTGGAAATGTACCAAATGTTTCATTCATATTTTTTCTATAAATGGTATTTGTTTTAATGGAATAATGTTTATGAAAACTATTTCTCATTCATGGGTTATATATTTATGAATCATATCTCCATTTCATGGGTTGTATTTTTATGAAACCCTATAATTTTAATGGGTATGAATTGATGAAAGGATTATGAAACCTTTCTCCTTTTCACAGGTTATTATATCAATACATGTTTGTGATACCCATTTCATTTCATGGGTTATGATATAAGGAATGTTTATGATATTTTGGAACACTTTTTTTATTATTTTATTATGAGATGGGTAGGGGAATATATCTCCCTCTAATGCATTGGGTAAATATTTATATCTCATGAGTATACATGGAAGGAACAGGGAGTGAAATCGGTTCTGTAATGGACATTTCCTGCTAATATGGTGTTGGGAGTGAACCTAGAATACTAAGATGATCATGGGAGTAAACCATGACTTCCATGATGTTATGGGGATTTAACCCATACTATTATGATTTTCATGGTATTGATTCATTGACTACCATGGAAATCATTTCATATACTTATATTTCTTCCACAATTCCTTTTAATATTCATATGTGATGCTTTTATAATATATTATCATGGTTCCATTATGATTCATATATTAGGAATGACAATTATTTATGGCATGATTCATGTTTACGATCTTTTTTATGCATGGTATGATATTCTAATGTCATTATCACGTTCTCATACCCTTATTCTCATCTTTATTCTTAGATATCCCCTTTTTCTACCCTTACTGAGCATCTGAGATCACCCCTTTTTATGATTCCTTTCCCCCTGGTTATGAAGATATTTATTTTATGTGATGTGTATAAAAATGGGTTGTGTCATGAAAAACCTAGTAAGAGACAATGTATCTCACTTATGTATAATTGTTTATATTTCCATGTTTTCAAAAGCACTAGACTAATACAATCTTTAGTCTTCTATTGCATAATGTATTAAGTATTCCACAAAAATGATGTAATGTTAATATATGAAAAGAGAGGGTTGTAATAGTTGGTATCATAGAAAAATTTTAGTTAACCTTTGAAAACTAGGATGATAAAACCATAGTGATATCCCTAAATAAATGTTTAAGGATAATTATAAGGATAAGGAAAAGTATAAGAAGATGTCCCAGAATTTCGGTAAATGATAGAGTGAGTAGTTTGATAGAATTACATTCGTGTCTAGATAATACAAGTGTATGTGTCTCTAGAATATATGTAAATATGGGTAACAACAACAAAGACACCATATTGATCTAGACTCTATCAGGAACTGCTGGAAGACAATAGGCCTTACTACACACCTGGTTTGACACTCCTAGGGGATATTCTTTGGAAATTCATAAACTCTTCACAAACTATCATGTAGGATTTAAAGATAATTTGGAATTGGATAAAATAGGATAAACCTAAGGGTTTATATATTAAACCATGTTTCAAAATTTATAAATCCTATCGGTGATTTTTTCATGATTATGTGGTTACCCACTATGATTGTCATTTCTTACTCTATTCTTTTTGGCTTTAGTCAATGGATATAACTAAAGGAACCAAGTCAATGTTGAGTGTGATTGATAAAGCAATGATTATTCTACAGATCATCTAAATTAAATGGGAGATGGAATGAAAAATCTCATTTATATTCTCAATAAACTTTCTCAAGTTAAAATCAGACAGTAATTCCAAATGAGAAAAAGAGGTAATAACTTTTTGCTCAGTCCTTCATGAGGAAATTTACATATTCATTTATAGGTTATTATGATCCAATTTTCACATAAAAATGGACCATTACCACTGAAAATATATTCCTTATTCTCCATTGTTAGGATCCTAATAAAGTTATTCTAGATGTTTATCAGATAAAAGGTGAAGTGGACCAGTGGTGGACTTTATTCAAGATTATAAGTTAGGAAGATGAAGTTGAATACATGGATTGTGATTAGTTAAAGAACACATTTTTTAATAATTACCTTCCTTGGATTCTACATACAATTATGGATAAAGAGTTCCTTGAGTTAAAGAAAAGTTATGTTGAATCAGTTGGTACCTACCTGCCATATATTACAAGAAATTTGAGGTACACATCAAGAATTATCATCAAACCCAAAATTAATTTTTTTGGTTTCTTCACTGGCTTAATTCCATGTCTCATAATGTTTTTGTCTATAATAGACATTATTCTCTTTGAAGAGATTGTGCATTATGCAATAATTGTTGAAATAGTTGTTCCAGTTTCTATAAAATGTCATGGTTTTTGAAAAAAATGAATATAGAGTTCAATAGAAAATCTAAAAGCCATGAAGAGAAGAAGATTATATTTCCTTTATGCTCTATGTGTGTAAGTAAGCACAAAGTAAATTTTCTTAAGGGGTCTATTTTTTTTCCAGTGCATAAGAGAAGGCCATCGAGGATTTGATTGCTAGAGTTATGGGAGGAAGTCATCTCATAATGAAAATGGAGAGAAAACTACACAGAATGTGCATCCCTAATTTCAATGCTACAAGTGTAAGGAGAATATGAATTATACTATCTAATTCCCAAAATAGAATGTTAATGATTATGATAGATGTCAGCGACCTCTTAAGACAAGTGACAATGGGGAATCTCATGCAATCACTATTTCTAACAAGGGATAAGACAATGATGTGGTGAATGGTATATTTACCATCCACTTTATAAATTCAAATGTATTATTTGATTCTATATCTACCCACTCTTTCATATCTAAATAATTTTCAAATGGTATTATAATTCCACCAAAATGATTATATGTGGAATTTTCACTGTAACCCACTAATGGTATGATGATGGCATATCAGTTAGATGATTCCTCTCTAGTTTATGTTTGTGGGAATGTCCTTCCTACAAATTTTTTCATTCTCCATCGAGTTGAATTTGATTTCATCTTATGCAGGGACAAGATTTATCCTCATAAATCCCACATCAATTTTCGGGGAAGGTAAGTTATGTTTGATATTTCAAACTAACCTATGATCGTCTATCAATGTGACTCCAAGTTTGAAATTCCTATGGATGTTACATCCAATGTATGGGACTTAATTTCCATTCAGAATGGCTATATATTTCAAATGGTTGGGGATAAAATACACATCAATGATATTTCTATTATTTAGGAATTTAGGGATGTCTTTCTAGAAGAGTTTCATATCCGTCCACCAAAATGCAAAGTTGAGTTCTTAATAGATCTCATACATGATTCTACACCAATTATAAATACTACCTATAGAATGGTCTGAATTGAGTTGTATTAACTAAATAAGAAACTATAAGATGACCTGAATAAGTGATTTATTTGGATAAGTGTGTCACCTTTGGGTGTACATGTTCTTTTTATGAAAAAAAATATAGATCAATGAAACTCTTAATTTATTATTGGGAGTTGCACAATATCATGATAAAAAACAATTATCCTCTTAGCAATATTGATGACTTGTTTGATCTACTGTGAAGATCTCAATACTTTTCTATGATTAAACTTCATTCAAGATATCATCAACTGAGGGTTAAGAAATAGGATATATACAAGAAATCATTCCATAAAATATATGAACATTATGAATATATTTTGATGCCATTCTCTTGTACTAATTCCCTAGTTATATTCATGTTTATGATGAATATAGTTTTTAGAGATTAGCTGGATCATTTTTTGGTAGTCTTTACAGATGATATTATTATATATTCAAATAGAAATGAATAAAATTAAGACCTAATAATAATTGTACTAAATACCCTATGGAAGGATAAAATTTATGTAAAATCTAATAAATGTGAATTTTGGTTGCAAAAGGCTTCATTTTTGGTTCACATAATCTCAAGATATAGTATAACAGTAGATCCCTCAAAGAATGAGGTTGTTGAATGTTGGTCTAGACCAACCATAGTGAATGAGATCTATAGTTTTCTTGGATTATCTATATATTATTTATGGTTTGTGTAGAATTTATTCAGACTATCAAATCATCAGACCAAGTTAACTTAGAATGGTTCAATGTTACTTTATATAGATGAATGTGATGAAAATTTCAAGGAACTAAAGAGAAGGTGAGTCAGTGCACATGTACTTACATTAACCTATAGTGAATCTGGGTTTTTAATATTCAGTGATGCATACAAGAATGGATTTGGAGGTTTTCTTATGTAGAATAACATTTTTATAGCATATGCTTCATGATTGTTGAATATTCATGAGAAAAATTACCCAACTCATGATTTGGATTTAGCAAGTATAATTTTTTCATTAAATATTTGGAGGCATTATCTTTTTATAGAAAAGTGTGATATATATACTAATCATAAAAGTATGAAATTTATATTCACGTTGAAGGATTTGAACACGATCTAGAGAATATGGTTCTATTTGATAAAGGATTATGACTGACCAATACATTACCCATGGATAAGTGAAAAGGTTGGCCGATTATTTGAGTCGAAAGGATCATGCTAGCTTATACATGATGATGATTAAAAAAGATCTAATATTTTGGGATTTTTAGAGGATGAATTTGGACATCACAAAGGAAGGTAAAAAAATTATCTTTCTCAATTAAAGGTTCAACCCTGTATCCATGTGATAATTAAAGAGGCATATAAGGAAGATGTAGAGCTGTAAAATATGTTTAAAAATGTTCCAGATTTTATCCTTGATCGGGATAGAAATTATAAAGTATGGGAACCTTTTATGTGTTTTATCCATACCAGATTTGAAGAAGGATATATTAGAGGAAGATCATAGTTATTAATTCTTTTTTAATTCTATAATTATGAATATGTATAAATACTTGAATGAATACTTATGGTGGGATGGAATGATTAGGGATATTGGAGAGTTTGTATCTCAATACAAGGTATTCTAGGAAGTCAAGGCTAGCAATCAAAAGTATATGATATGTTACATCCATTACCCATAACATAATGGAAATGGGATAAAATCACTTTGTATTTTCATTATTTTAAACCAAAAAATCATTAAAGGATTTAATTTTATAAGTGTGGTAGTCAATCACCTTACTAAGTCAGCATAATTTATTTCTATCAGTGAAGACATCTCTTTAGATCAGCTTAACATGATATACATTAAGGAAGTGGATAGGATTAATGGATTACCACATTCCATCTTAAGCTATACCAATTTAAACATTAATCATATATCACACCAAGAAAAACTTTTTCTATGCACAACACCGACTTGTCTTAGGTTACATGTAACATTGGGTTTCTACAGAATATATTTTCATTATTTTATTATTTAATTGAGATAATAATTACATACCCATTAAAAATAGTAACATATAGTAATAACTAATTTTTAAATATTTTTTATAATTATTTTATATAAATAAAAAATTTAAATAAAACATGTTGTTTTTTGTAAATTCTTTTAATGTTTGAAAATAATATTTTCTCAAATGAACAACTTTTTGTGTCCTTTTATGAATATTAATAAAAATAATTTATAAACATTTAAAATTTTAATTTGATAAAAAAATTATTTTTTAATATATAATCACAAAATTTTCTTAGGGTGATTCTTTTGAATTTTCAAAAAACATCATTTTTTGATAAATATTGAAGAATACTGAATTTTAATTCAAAAATAGATTTTCATCTAAATAATTTATAAGGTTAAATTATATTTAGAAATGGTATTAAAGTTACATTAGATAAGTTTTTTCATCATTTAATCCAATTTATGTCATTGGAATAAATTTCACATTTATATTGGATATAAAATCATTTTAAATAGTTGAACATTTTTTACTTTGAAAACATTCATTGTCTTCTCACCTACGAGATTAATTTTTATTTAATATATACCATTTCTATTTGTAGAATCCATAAATATTTATTCCATATTTTTAATCAAAATAATTTATAATTTATAATAAGGTCATCTTAGTTTTTTACTAAAAATATGAGTGAAAGTGATTAAATGTAATTACAACGATTAAGGTAAAAATAATATTACTTAATGGTTAAAATTTAATCTTAAGAGGCCAAATGATCTATAATCATGCCAAAAATCCATTTACTGAAATTTTAGAGTAATTACCATATTTTATCTATGTTTATAAATTATTGGAGTCACATAATATTTAGGATACTTCTCAATAATATTTTACTTTTATATTTATGAGAATGCCACTTCTCTGTTATAGAAATGCAATCAACCCTCCCACTTATTAAAACACATCAAGGCATTTAGATTGGAAAACCTCTACCAAAATATCCTTAAATATACCTCCATTAATCCTATAAGCATCCCTTATCACATGAATCCAATCTCGGAACCTATTTGGTACAAACCTAGAGGAGTTTCCCAAAGAAGAGGTGACATCCTTCCTCAAACTCCTTTGTTTTGTTTTAATTATCCACCCCAAAACTATTATAATTAAATGATTATATAATAACCTTATTAAACTAAATATAATAATATATTATATTAATTTTTATACCTACACTTACACACACATCCATATAATGGGTAATTAACTTACCGTTCGTGTGTACGACGGACTACCGCCCCACAAAATAGTATTGTTTGTTTTTTCCATTAAAACGTCTCATGGGTGAGAATTATGATAGAAAGTATATTTTTAAATGATATATATTATATTTATTAAGTATTAATTCTTATTTAATTATTATCTAAATCATACCTTCATACATTCCATTTTGAGTAAATATGATAACATCGTTTATGGATGTATGGACTACTGCCACCTCAAAACGATGTGATTCATTCACACTTTACATGGTATGTATTACAGATGAGTTTAGTTAACATATATGATATATATAAAATAATAATTCTACTATAATTAATATTTATATATATGTATGTTTCATTTACATTGTTTCTTTCAATACGACAATAAAATAGAATAAACATACATGCATACATACGACCTACCATCTTCATGAACGGTGTATTCCATTTCATATTTCTATATTTTATAGATTATTATAAATATTTATATAATAAATATATATGATATTTATATCATTATTTACATCATTTAAATAACTAATTCATTATATAAGTAATAGGATCAAGAATAATAAGTCAAAACATGTACGAAAAACAAAGCAGATATTATCTGAAGTGTAACATTAACATGAATTTATTAATAAACAGGTAATACAAAGTCATTATAAAATAATATACGATATTATATATAATAATATTTTTCTTAATTATATTTATAAGAAAATCTTATTTATTATACATGAGGGTTTTACAAGTATGGTGAGAGTCAATGCAAAAGGTAAGGGTTTTCTCGTCTCACTTTTATTTCGATGAGATTTATGCCTTATTCACCACTAATTTATTTTTTGAGGTGTATATACTGCCCATGAATATATTATATGAATATTATAATTAAATTAATGGGAATTCACATAACAATTTTATGATCTCTATTTTATTGGGATTTACGGTTCAAAGCTACCAAATCTGTAAGGTAGTTTTGTATCAATTTTCCTTCTTAGAGGCACATGTTTTGTTATGCACCTGTATTCTTCTAAGAAGTGTATATACATCCATTTGAAATGTTATATCATGAATATAATTCTTTTAAAGAAATTTTAAGCTCCATTTAATATCATTTTCTTTCATGGGGGTATGATTCAAAGTTTTCAAGTGGTAAGATATTACCGCAACAATCTCATCATTTATCTGATTTTTTTTATGATTATGATTGCATTGCTGAAATATTACGATCCATATATCAATAACACTCATGAATTTTCTTATACTATAGTTCTTAATCATTTATTCGTGTATCAATACCATTTTTTCACTCTTTGACACATAAAATAATTAAGAAAATATTTTAACAAGAATCTTATCTCATTTCTATTTTCGAATGGAAATCCATTTATTCCCAAAATAATGTTTTCAAAAACGTTTTATGAAAATGTTTTTAAAATGATATATAAATCCCACATTCAAGGAAAAATGATTTCCAAATTTATATTATTTTGAAATATTTGTTTATAATTTTTCATATATATTTTAAAATAAAAATGTTTTCAAATGTTTTCATGATTCTTTTATATGTTTTCAAAAAAAGGTTTTCAAAATGATTTATGTTTTAAAAATAATTTTTTCATATATTAAAGGATAATTTTTTCAAGAAACGTTTTCAAAGAAACTTTCCAAATAATTTTCTAACTATGATAACATCTATTTTTGTTACTCATGCCTTTATGGGAAATGATTCAAAAGTCACATTCATATTCTTTCTGTGAATGGTATATGTTTTTATGGTCTGATTTTTTTGAAACTTGTTTCTATTTTAGTGGTTATGATAAAGAAATAAGTTTCCATTTCATGGGTTATATGTTTACGAAACCATATTATTTTAATGGGTTTTACTTTGATGACATTATTATGAAACCTATATCTTTTTCAAAGGTTATGATATGATTACATATTTATGATACCCATTTTATATCATAGTGTATGATATGATAAATGATAATGATCGTGTTCCCTATGTATATGTGATTTCATAATGAGATAGGAGGGACCCATATCTCCATCTAATGGATTGTGTAATGATTTATATCTCTTGAGATAGACATGGATAGAATGGGGATTGAACTAGGTTTAGCAAAGGAATATTTCCCCTAAGATGGTCTAAGGAGTGAAAATTTACAACTAAGAAGGTCATGGGAGTGAACCATGACTAATAAGATTCCATGGGGAGTAAAACCATACTATAATTATCTATTTGTCATTTATTACTTTACTACTACAGAAATAATTTTATATGCTTATGATTTTACCACAATTGCATGTCTCATTCCTATTCTATGCTTTTATGGCTATTTTTCTTCATTAATTTATGAATCCTATCTTATGAACTACCATTATTTAGGCCTTGATTCATGTTTATGATCTTTTTTATACAGGGCATGACCTTCTAATCTCATGATAACATTTTCAAACCCTTATTCCCATGTTTATTCTTACAAGTATCCTTTGTTTACCCTTAATAAGAATATGATATGTTCCCCTTTTTATGTTTCCTTTCCCCTAGGTTACGTAGATTTTTATTATGTGTGATTTTTCTGAGAATGGTGTTATTCATAAAGATCCTAGTTGGAGATAATGTAGCTCAACTATGTTCTAATTTTTATATTTATATGTTTTCAAAGGAACAAGACTAATATGAGCTTTGGCCATATTTTGTGTAATTTATGAATTATTCTGCAAAAATGATGTAATGTTAATATATGAAAAGAGAGGATCTCTATAAAAAGGAAATATTATTTGTTATAAAAATTAAAAAGATAAATAAATCAGAAAATTATCCTTTTTCTATAGGAATCTTGGGTCTTGTGTTCATCCAACATATCCATTGGGATCTCTTCTTGTACTCCCTTCATTAAATGTTCAATGAAGTCATAGAGCTCCAAGTGTTCCATAGTGGGTGAAATTTCTTATTCATCCTCATACTCTATGAAATAATAATAATTGTCCATATATTAAAATTAAATATAATTAGGATTGATAAACAAATTAGTTTTAATAAAATTAAATGATTTTTAGTTCAAGAATGTTTATTCTCCCTGAGTTAGTTCGACTTGAATGTATTATGAGGTGGAAAGTGCCTCTTTGAGTTGAATTTATCTTAATGAATTCATGTATTTAGGCTCCTACATTCATTATTTTAATTCACCAAAACAATTACCTTCTTTTTCCATATCTAGGTATATATGCAATGGTGGTGGATATTATAATTTTAATGGAATGAGGAAATCATGTTTCATTTCAATTTATTCATATTTTCTCCAAAATTTATCCAAAATTAACTTGAACTCCATTTCATAATCAGCAACCAAATCCTTTTCATCCATATCTCATATAAATTTTTGAGTGGTGATGAATGAATCATGACGTACCTCCAACTTTACCTCCTAAGTTTCATCAATTTCAAAGATGAGTGGTGAAATTTATTCATCCATTGCCTCAAGTGCATACTTTGTCTTAGTGGTAGGTTTCTCCATTAAAGCATGAATATATTCAAATTCCCTTTCTAATTTTCCAATAAGTTGTTATATTTTTCCATATGTTCTTAGATATATGATCTATAGTAATATTATTTTTTTTGATGTTGTTTCTGTTCTTCTTGTTTCTATTGTCACATCTGTGAGTAATCCACCCATGTATAATAATTCGAATTTGAATGCATCCTAAAAAAGGGTTTTTAAGATTTTTTAATAAAGAAAAGAATGGAAAATATATAAAAAAAGTTAATTATGAAAAAGTGATTGAAATAACTATTTATATCCCAAGAAATGTCTCCAGTTTTGATGTATGCATGTCACATGGCATGGAAAAAGAATTTTTCTACCTAATGCAGCATAGAGGCTGACCTAAATTTTCTCACATAAGGAGTGTCATAGTTTATTTAGTCACTAATTTATAATCAAAATAACTTATTTTTTGTTTTAATATTTTCTATGAAAATTATGGTATTATGGTTTTTAGAAAACAAACAATTAAAATAATTTAAAATAGAATTGAAATCTAAATTCACATTTGGGAAGAATTAAATTAGGGAAGAAATGTCTTGGTCTTAGGGTTGGATACATGGGTTATTTAATAGTTTATTTATTGTTTAAATTCAATATAATAATTCATTTAATGAAACCAAAATAATGAATTTCATTCCTTCGATTTATTTAGTTTATGATTTTAGCATGAATTCATCACACCAAACCCTACCTCATTTAGTAATCAAATAAGATAATACCTCAACTAAGAATGTAATTACTAAAAGACCCAACTCCACCATATGTAATTTAATCCCTTAAGGATACCCCATCTTGACCATATAAAGGGTTTTCTTGAGATAATGGATGAAAATTAATGAATTGAAGAAAAGGAATGAAATTGGATATAATTTCATGGTGGATGACCACCACACCCATGAAATAATCTCTCGTCCACCACAAATAGAATAAAAAATGTTACATTGATCTGAAATAATTATGAACATCATGAATCATCCTCCCATGGAAAATCCTCTCATTTTTCACATTCCATTGGAAAGTAAAAAGATATCTCGACCGAATGATGGAAGAGAGAGAATGAAATTAGGTTTGTAAGACAAAAAAAGATGGAATAAAATGAAAATACTTGAATAAAAAATATTCATATGTGTTACATGACAAAAAGGAATTGAAAATAAAAAGATTATTATAATGAATCTCTAAATCAGTAGCATGGCCCTTGTACTCCTCTCCAGTGAGGTTTTAGAACACTCCTTAAGAATGGGTTAGCTCTAACTTATATAGGTCAAGGGGGTTCTATCCTTTGATATTCAAATTAAAGATCATCCAAATGTCCTTTTACGATATCCTTGAGATTCTATCCACTGAAGTTTTCTTGTGGTATACCTATTTAAGGAAAAAAGTTTTAAATTGTTTCTTCTTGATCCACATTCATAAATATATTTATCATTTGACTAAAAAATTGGTAATTCATCTTCCTCATTTGTAAAAATTTATAACCTATTTACTATGAAACTTTATTCTTCCAGGAATTATCATTGAATTTCCAAGATTTGATTTATATTTCATTTATGATCCTTATAATGAGGGAATCACACATTTCCACTGTAATAAATTATGTTTATCTTGATTTTTCATTTCTCCATGTATAAATTTTGATCCCTTGAACCATCCATTTAACAAATATGGGCCCATCTTCAAACATTTCCAAATCTATTCATAGATTATGAGGCTTGACTAGTGAGAATATTTTGGCCCCCCAAATGTTGGAATCAACTCATGGTCCAGAAGACATAAATTAATCCCAATATGTATTTAAGCCTAAAAAAATTCATAATTTAAATCTCTCTATAAAATTTTATGGTCAAGATACATAAATAAATTAAAACTTTTAAATTAAAAAATATGGATTTTTTCCAATTAAGACCAAAACACACAAATAATACAAAAATGATTCAAATTAGCTGATTTTTTATTGGTAGGTATTAAATCAATTAAATACATATGAAAAATGACAAAAATATTAGCTCTATAAACCATCCATTTCTTCGTAGAATTTCATTATCTATGCAGATTCCAATATTCAATATCATCCACATGGAATTCTGCCTTGAAAACTTAGTCATTTTCACATAAAATATGGTTCGCATGGAAGTTCTCTCAAGTAGAATTTTATTATCCACAATCTAAACCTCACTTCACATATCATGTTCTCCCCAATATGTGTAGAACTAATTCACATATCATTTTATTTTCTATATATAAAACAAAAAAAAGTTTTCATAGCATTCTCGACATTAGTTTTTTAAAATATATGTTTTTGGGATTAAAAAAAAGGCTAAGTAAAAAATATTTTGAAAAATATGTTTGAGAGGAAGCATGGGGAATACTTCCTTCTGGCTAAGTTGAAAGGTAGCATGCCCCTATCTCTATTCACCCAAAATAAAAAAATATACCATTTTCAATTTACTTTTTTGTATTTTTTATTTGTTTTTATATATATAACAAGAAATTTTAGAAGATTTTAACTGATATTTAATATCCAGCAATACTATCATTAAAGAAGTATGAAATTTAGATAGAAACACTCACTCAGGGCTCCCTCTTATAAGAGATCTTTTTCTAGAAATAATTATGCATTTCTGGTATGAGATTCAGATTCACCCTTTCTTATGATAAATTACTAATACATTAATATACATGATTTTTAATCAATTAATTAATACTATTAATTATTATTTAATAATATTATTGATCAAATAATTAATTTCTAAATATTGAATAATATATAATATTTTTTTAATTAATTAGAAATTAAATAATATATATTTAAGAAAAAATAATCTTAATAAGAACTAAATAATAAATAATATATATATAATGTATAATTATTAAAAATAGTAATATAATTATTAATTATTAATTAATTATTAATTATGAAATATTTAATTACATATTAAAATGATTTTTTATTAATTAATTAGTTAGTTAGTAATTAATTAATAATTAATTAGTTGATAATTAATTATATGATCCATAATATTATTATTAATGACTTAATAATTAATTAGATAATAATTAATTAGTTAATCAGTAATATAATTAGTAATTATATATTTATTAATTATATAATTATAAATTATTTCATTTGAAATATAATTAGTAATTATAATAATCAATTATTAGTTTTATAATAATCAATTATTAAATTAGTAATATAACTAGTAATTATATAATCAATTAACTAATTAATTAGTGTTATAATTATTAATTACAATTATTAATTATTAATTATTAATTACAATTATTAATTATTAATTATTAATTACAATTATTAATTATTAATTATTAATTATAATTATTAATTATTAATTATTAGTTATTAGTTATTAATTATTAATTAATTAATTAATTATCAGCATAATTATTAATTATTAATTATATAATAATTAATTTGTGAATTAGTAATATAGTTAGTAATTAATAATTACATAATTCTTAACTATATATTAAGTAATTATTCAATTAGTAATATAATTATTAATTATTAATTATTTAATTAAGTAGTTTATTAGTGATATAATTATTAATTATTAATTTTATAGTTAATTAATTAATTATTAATATAATTATTAATTTTATAATAATTAATTTTCAATATAATTATTAATTATTTAATTATGAATTAGGTAATTATTAATTATATAATAATTTTTTAGTTAATTAATAATATAATTATTATTTTTATAATAATTAATTAGTTCATTAGTAATATAATTAATAATTATAATTATTAATTATTAATTATATAGTAATTAATTAGTTAATTAGTAATGAGATTATTAATTGGATAATAATTAATTGGTTAAATATTAATATAATAATTAATTTATTAATTATTAATTACTTAATTAGTAATATATTTATTAATTATATATTATTTAATTTATAATTAAACTAAACCTATTATATATTATTAACTCTTTAAAAAATTAATTAGTTGTTTAATAATATCATTAAATAGTAATTAATATTATTAATTAACTGATTTAAATTGAATTATAATAATAAATTAGTAATTCTGTGTAGGAAATGGAGAACCCGAATCCCACATCAGAAATACAGAATGATTTCCATTGCATGCCCTCTTATAAAAGGGAGCCCTATATGAGTGTTTCTGTCAGAATTCTAGATTGATGTAATGACAGTAATGCTTAAAATTATATAGTAGATAAATTCTATGAAAAATTCTGTTATATATATATATATAAATAAAACCTAAAAAAATAAAAAAAATATTAAATATACGAAACAGTATATTTTAAATAGTAAAAAAATTATGCTTTGAGTGAAAGGTGGTAGAGGGCATGCCACCGTTTATACCTGTTTCCAAAATATTTTTAACCTGCACACATTTAAAAAAAATTCAAAAAACACATAAAAAACTCTTCTCAGGATACAATAATTTTTCTTCACAAAGCATTATGAACCATTGAACTCTTTTGGGATTCTAAAAATTACTTCGTTTCTATCTACAAAAAAACATCACCTCCACGTAATCCATGTATATTATTTCTCACTTTGTATTGGAGAATCTACAAAGCATACACCGCATACTGTATATATCATCCACATGTGATCATCATTTTCAGTCACCGCATAATGATGTAATCATTATTCTCATCATCTTCTACATGTCAATAGGTTCTCATCGATTCTAGCCCCATGGTGTCTTCATGAATAGTCTCACCGCAAACTAATTTTATCTTATACATAGTGTACAATTTCTCTATAGCGCGTATCTCTACAAATTTTTTTCTCTGCCTTTTCAAAATCATATCAACCCATTTTTATGCTTCGTGAAAATTCATACTTAGTCTCATTTTTATCACCTGACTATCTTTATAAGAACACCCATTGAGAACAGATTCATATACGGTTTCATGGCTTGCAAACCCTCATCAGTGAAGGTTTTCATTCATTGGTGGAAAAAGAAAATCACGAGACATGATCAGACAATGTATATTTGATAGATTGCATGGTTGATGTTTTATATGTATGTTTTTATGTAGATTAATGGTAACCCACATAGTGTAATTCCTACAATGGATCTTTAAAGAGTCTATGTTGTTGTTTATCAATCAACTTCTCCCACTACACTATTCGAGTTGTCTTCTAAGTATCAGCCCCAAATACACTCTCACACAAAACCTCACAACCACACTGCACTGGTGTGACCACTGATACCATTTAGTCATTTTCATGCACCCATCTACTCTGTGAGACATACACATGGGCCTGTATATGGCTTATACACATCCCTACCGCCTGTGGGGTGGCCTGAGCTGTCCTCCCTAGGGTGTGGTTGACCTCTGTGTACCACATAATCCCTTAGTTGAGGATGTCTTAGGCTACCTCCTAGGTTGGCTCTAATGTTTCTATGAGGCATAAAAAATAAATACATAGATAACTTCAACGTAACAAATAAATTCAAATCCATCCTTCAAAAAATTTCAACCAACTCAACCCTCTTCTCTTCTTCTAATATTCATCCTCAAATATATATTTATATTTTTTCATGTATTTAACATTAAATCATCTTTGATTGATCATCTCTTCATGAAATATGAAATTCATGTTTCATGGATATCTTTAATCTTCCAATCATTGATGTAACCAATGTGTTATTCTTAGAACATGTCTTGGACAATTAGGACTAGCACAGTAAATCATCATATTCAATAAGAATTTTCCTTGTGTGAAATCCATTTCCATTATATGAATCCATAAAAATTATCCAAGCACCATCAATTATCCTCAACTCCTAATATATGTATTACATGTAAATTATCTTTATGAAATAGAGAAAACAAAAACAATATTCTTTCATCAATCATGAACGCCTTCTCTTCAATCTCCCCCTTTTTGTTTGTTTTTCGATAATTCTTCACATTATAAAGTCAATATTTTCCTCCACCTTATTAATTATAAATAGAAAGGGATTTTTGGGTCTTCTTGTCGCACATTACTTCTCAAAAACTTATTCTCTCTCTTATATGATAATTTCAAGACAAATTCTATGATAATAATGAGCTCACATGGTTTTATTAGAAATGAGACTTAGTTAACCAAATCCAAGCCCACGTGGTCTAACCTGGTGTAGAAAATAATAGAGATACAACCAATTATGTCTAATAAATCTATAAATTACCATGTGTGTTAAATCATGATCAAGAATAATCAAATATTATTTTTAGGGTTTTGAAATAACATGATTTATCAATGAAATGATAAATCCTGCTCATACCACAACAAACACATCATATAGTTCAAATGCAACAGATATATCTCCCCCTACTTAGTACAACAATAACCCCCCTTGATAATGATTATAATTTCATTTACATTAGAGATTTTGGAGTGATTTTCATACCCCAAATGTTATTTTCACCAGGATGTGAAGAATGTTATGAATTCATATTAAAATGTTTTGGAATTATTCTTTCTTAACTTGGATCCCCCTTAAAGGAAACAATCATCATCATCTTCATGATGGTGAGTCTCTTCAAGAATGTATTTCAAGATATTTCATTACGACAATAATGAAATATGAAATTCTTTATGTGACAGTCAGTTTTGATAACTTTCAGATCTACTAGCTATCTAGAATATGTCAACAAACATTAATTATCATATTCTCACCCTAAGACCTGGATACACCTTTAATTATATGCATTTTAAATATAAATAAAAAAACAAAAATATAATATAATTATGTGGAGTAACTTTTTACTCAATGTAAACACCATGGATTAAATGGTTTTTTCAACCATGTATCTCCACTTTCTCTAGTATTCATGCTTCCATTTCTGATTTTCAAATCTGATTTATACTTCGGAAACATGGATCTTTTCACAACTATCATTTAATTTTGTGTGATGGCTCTTCTTTTTTTATCCATCATGTCATATGCATCTTTTGATGAAATATTCATTCCCTTTAAGATTTATTCTTATGTTGGAAATGTGGTTAAACATCATCTTTCCTTATTTATAGCTTTATTGCATCTCTCACATAAATATTTTCAATATAAGAGTTTTCCTTGGTTGAAAACCTCTCACAAAATTCTCCTTCTTCATGGGGAATCATCATTTTACCTGCATGATATTTTTATTATGCTTCTTATTTAATTATATATTTCTTCAAATCAGTTGAAAAAATAATAAGAATGTATTGGAATATTAACATATTGTATGGAGGTTCTACATGGATTCAAAATATTGATTTCATTCATATATTTATTCCAATATGTGTCACTCTTGTTTATCATAATAGATATTATTTCTTTCTAATCATTGTTATGTATTGTTTCTAATAATGAATTCTCCTATAAATTCTTAGTAATAATATGATTATTAGTATTTATTAGGTTTATAACCAAGGTTATCACTTCCTTATCATGTGGTATTCTATTTCTATTATTTCATGATACATGTTCAGATGTACATGTATCATTTTTTGGTCACTTTTACTGCCAACATCATAGACATAACCATGATATTCAAATCTATTTGAACCTAGAAAATTATTCTTAGTTTATTTAGGTTGTTTCATATTCTTCTCTAGATTTATTGTCCTTGATATAGGCTTCCTTTATGCTTTATCATTTAAAGGATTGTTCCATCAATCCACTACACAATGATGAAATTTATTGCAACACCATCATTGACCCACAAACATTGATCTTTTTCGTTTTATGTGTGTTTTCAATAGTTTATTGTATATTGTTTTTGAGTCTTCCTCACCCCTGTTTAGGATTCCTAAGGGGAACCATAACTTATTTATCTGCTTCTATCCACTATTGACATGGTGGTAGGCTCTTCTCAGTCTCTCCTCACCAACATGTGTACATAGATTTTATTTAATGATTCAGATTTTGTAGAAACATATCTAAAAATAATTTCATTGATATATGGATGGTACCTCTTCCTTTACTGTTGTTTTATAAATATTTTTATATGATGTAATGATATTCTTCTTATATGATGAAGATTCATTAATAGCATATTTATCTAATGTGATTTATGTGGAAGTAGATATATACAAATTTTATTGTGATGTCTCAAAATAAGTTTTCTAAAATTGGACAATTTAATTTTCATTCAAAAATATCTCTTGTTGAGGGAATTATTCTTATATTCAAAAAATTCCAACTTATCATCACATTAATTCCTCATATTCTCAACACTCACTTCATACTATCAAATATTTTCTTTAAAAAAATTAGTTAATATCATTACTTATATTGTATGTGATATCCAGTGGAGCATTCTTGATGTCAATAGAAACATTTGGAAATATTTCAAGTCCTTGAAAGGATTATATAAAATAAATCTAAAAAACTACTTTCTCATAAATGTACCATTTAAATTCTTATTCATTATGAAAAATGGAATGTTCCCTTACTTAAACTATGTCTGTGAGACTGATGAACATTCAAAACATCTTACTTAGTGCGTCCTCCAATTATTAAAATTATACTTCTAACTATGTTTTATAGAAAAGGAGTCCCTTCATAGTATCAAAAACACACTTGAACACTTCATCAAGAACTTTCTTTATTAGTTATTTGAATTGAAAAATGGAGATCACTAAGTGATTAACTATCCTCATAGCTTGAACATATATGGTTCATTAAAATAATCATAATCAATAGAATAATTACTACATATAATAATCTGATTACATTCAGTTAGTGGTATTTCTCCTTCAACAATTTGATTCTTCATTAACATCGTTTACACTATTCTATTCCCATTCATCTATGTTTTGGAAGAATAGCCCAAATTTTATTCCTCATGAGTAAATTCCTTTTTCTCCCTTTGAGGTAACTCAAACACTTCCTGAAATCTGGAAATCATAATGGCTATTAAGAACAATTGGGGAAAATTATTGGATCTTTAGATGGGAATTGTGCTCTGATACCAATTAAAGATTCCTAGACTGAATTGACCACTATATGGGGGGATAAGTGTTTTACTATTGAAAATTATATTCTTTTTAATTCAACCTCTGGAATTTATTAAGTTTCTCAATCCACTCAATGATATCTCACAATCTGAATTCATATGAAGAAATAATCAGCGAGAGATCATCACATGGCATATAAAAAGTTTATTAAAAAGGCCAACTTGTTACCATGTTGTTTAATTTACCCAACATGGATTCAAAACTATATAAGCAGGCGATTATAATGAAAAATGTAGTGGCTAGTTATACACCCCTATAGTTAATCCTACAATTGATCTTGTTTCTACACTTGAACACGAAAATATATTACCTTGGTTGGCTAGACACCCCTACCATATTCCTTTATCTTATTCTATATAGGTTAGCCTACCCAACCCTGATCCTCTTAAACAATTGGTTAGACACACTAGTCACAAGCTTGTTATTCCAAATATTCTTCTTCCACAAATATCAATATCTCTATTTTCTTCTATTTTCTTTTGTAACACTTTAAATATATAATTCTCTTTAAGTGTAATGGATCAATTATTGTCATTTAGAAATTCAATATCATTAATATCATATTAATGTAACCCCATTGGTCTTCAAACTTATTCAAAATAGATCTGGAATGATTTTCTTCTTCTCATATTACCTAATCCTTGGACATGAGTGTATTTTTATATAAGTAAATTATGGCTCTAGTATCATCAACATATGATTTTTATTGAATGATCATATATTCCTCATATTACTTCTCGGGAAAGTATTCTACCTTATTCTGGTAAATTCTAATTCTCAATTAATTTGTGAATGTAATGCACATAATTTCATAAATATTATTTTAATCACGACTAAACTATAAAATCTCAGAATAATCATTCTCCTAGATATCAACTCAAATACATCATGCAATCATGATTATTTACTAAGCTTCTCGATTAATTTTTTGGGACATTATTTACTTCTATACAACATAAACATAAAACAGTATGTTAAATTGATTATGTACATATAATATAATATCGTTGATTCTAATAATACTAATCCTTAAAATAGAACATTGGTCATTTTTCATGTATGTGGAACTCTATGAAATTATGAAAATGTGAACTTAGTACAGTATTATATCTATAAATCATTTAGAGCAGCATTTATCTCCATAGAATTTATTTCTTCACTAAAAGAACAATGTGATATGCATAACTCAAATGGATTAATGTGAAATATTCCACCCATGATGAAATAATTCTCTAAAATTATTTATAAGTTTTTAGCAAAATATTAACCAGGTATTTATAGGAAACAAATATGTGTTTAATAAGTGGTTTAACACACGATAATCCCTTAAAATATTTTTTACTGCTAAACACATTGCCTCCCTCTGAAAATGATAAGGTCATCAGATATTTATTGTTCCACATATAAATTTCAAGAATAGTTTATTTATAGTACATCTCACAAACTATTTTCCAAATAATAATCATCTCATAACGCTCATCCACATAGAGTCATCATCTGTATAGGAGCTTCTCCCATATCGTGCATATCTTCGTAGAATATCTCCAAACTCTTTTCCAGTATGAAGTATCTTGAAAAACATCCACTCCCACATATAATTTCAATTTATATGTGGATTCCCATATTAAATCTCATAAATATGGTATTATTCCCTACAAACTCAATCAATTTTTTCGTAGATTTGGGTTCATATGAATATTCTCTTGCATGGAATTTTATTTTCTACATTATTATCCTTGTTATATTTTTCAAGTTTTCAACCAAGGTGTGTAACAATGGTCCACATAGAATTCTATTTTCTCTATTAAAAAGTAAATCAAAAAACTATTCACTACTTTCTAATCATTCTTTCATTTTTCTTCATAATGAACTGAGAAACATTGAAATATTTTATGATGCCAAAAATTAATCCATATCTATATGAAAAATAATTTGCCTCTACCTAGTATATGTATATAAATCCTCACTTTGAATAGAATAATACCTGAAGTATACTCTACGTAATATATATATCATATAAATAGGATCATTATTCAGAGTCACAAAATATTGATGCATGAATTGTTCTCATCGTCTTCCGCCTTAATTTGGATTCTCATAGAATCCAACTCGCATGTAGTCTTAGAAAATAGTCACAAAGAAAACTAATTTTATCTTCCACATAGTGTAATATATCAACGTATCCCCTATATTTGAAAAAAAATTCTCTACATATGAAACATCATTGAAAGTCATTTTTATGCTTTTAGAAAATTTATACAGAGTCACATTTAAATCACCCAATGTTATTTAGAATATCCCACGTGGTGTTTTTGGTTTGCATGTTCTTTATTGATATGAAACCCCACATATTTGATATATTTCATTCACGGGAGGTATACAACAATCTCAATTCATGATTGGATGGAACAAATTCTATAGATCTAGTATAAAAAAATTATACGTATATACTTAATAAATGTAATAGTAAACCACATAGCACACATTCCACATCGGATCTCTGAACTGCCTATGCCATTATTTATAAATCAATGAATCCTTTTACATTGTTCATGTTTGATACTAGATATTAGCATCATATACACCCACACACACTACCTCACGGCCACGCCACAATAGCGTGGCCACTATCTCCTTGTGGAAGCACTGCATGTGCCCATCCACTTTGTGGGCCTTACACATTGGCCTGCCAATGTCTTATAAATGGAGCTTCCAACTATAGTGTGGCCCAAGATATCCTACCTAGGAAAAAATCGACCTCTATATACATCATGAGAACTTAGATGAAGTTGTATTTGGTTTCCTCATATGTTATCTATAATTTTTATGTGAGGCAAAAATGAAATATTTAGAGAATTTATATGTAACAAAAAAAAAATTCAAACACATCCTCAAAAAATGCCAACCAAATCAAACCCTATTTTATTCTTCAAATATTCATCATGAAATATATATTTATATTTTTTCATGTCCAAAACATTAATTCATATTTTATTCTTCTTCACTTTATGCAATATAAAATTCATATTTCATGGGCTTCTTCAATATTTCAAACATTGCTGTAAGAAATGTGTACTTATTAGAACATGGCTTGTACATTGAGTACTAGAAAAGTCAATCTTTAGATTTCATCAAGGATAATTTTACATGTTTGAAACCCGCTTCCATTAGATAAATATATAATAATTCTCCAGGAATTATCAAGCATCTTCAACTCTATATATTATTCTTCAACATATATTGACTTTATAATATACTAACAATATAAGAATCTTTAATTCTTCAAACATTAATTAATTTTCTTCAGTAACAAACCCCAACATTCACATAAATTATAGCTCATACACATAATAATACATGAAATACCCCAATTCCATTATACTGATAATGAACTAAAATCATGAAATGTAATTAAGAGTGAAGGTATGTAGGGAGAGTGGGGTTGTAATGTGGCTATATATAAGGCCATTCATGGATACTAGAGGCTTACAATAGAAAATGTAATTCTAGGTATCAAAAGTGGATAATAAAAATAGATCAATATCAACTAAACACCTCAATCATAATATCACATTTTCTTATTCTCAAAATCATTGATAAGGTTAAAACAAAGTTATATATGATAGACACAATATGACTTCACTCAATAATATATGGTAGTTGAAAGAGTATGTGAAAATTAATCTAGATTTACACTAAGGATGGTAAATTTAAAATTTTCAATTCTAATGAGGACTCATTTTCAAAAATCTTTCATGTCCTACGAATAATTTGAAAGTTCAAAATTTAAATAAATAGTTATATCAACACTATATTAAATCAATTTTATTAAAAAAAACTATGTAATTTTCATTCCAAATTGAATCAGTCACGATAATTGATTTTTGATATTTTATTTAAGATAAAAGATAATATATGAAAAATCAATAATGAAAAGTAAACCAAAATTGGAAAAATTTATTTATTTCTTTTTTGTTTTTGTTTTGTTTTTGTTTTTCAATTTTTTCAGTATTTATTGAAAAACACAAATCATATCTACATTATGTATCCCTGTAACACACATAAAAAATATGTTGTCCTATTTTTTTTTAAGTAAATAAAAAAGTAAATAAAATAAGGGAGAAAGAATATCTTGCTAATTATTGTTATAGGTGACATCCATGAGATGGAGTTCCTCCACTAGATTATATGGAAAATCCTTGTAGAAGTGTTTAAGTCACTTCCCATTGACAGTTAACATTCAACTACTATGTTCATGTAAAGTATGTATTTAATCTAGAGGATAATTTTGAGTAATGTTTTAAGGAATGATCCATTGGGAATGAAGCTTACCTATGAGGAGATTCAGTTTAGAAATTGTACATGAGGACTATGTCACCAATATAAAACATCTTATAATGAATCATTCCATCAAGTATATCCATTTTCTTCTCTTTTAAGATCAATGATTTCTAATATGCATCACAATGAATTTATTCCATCAGTTGAATCTATAATTTTGTACACTCACTTATATCTAGTAGATTCATTTTACATTATTTAATTTCTTAATATGCATGGTTCTCTACCTCTAATAGGGGTGAAAGTCATTTCCAAATAAAGTGTTATAAGGAAACATTCTGATGTGGGTTTTAAATTCCACACAGTATTCTAAAAGTATATCATCTAAATGTACAAAGTTATTGGAACAAAAAATGTTCCTCAAGGTTTAGATCACATGGTTCTCAAAAAATGTTGTAAAATTATTATTGTGTGTGTGTGTGGGGGGGGGGGGGGGGGGTGGGTCACCTCATATACAAAGGATTGATCGCATGAAAATTTGAGTAATTGTACACAACCCCCCATTTAGTCTTCTAAGAAACTTATGTGTAAAAGGCTACACCCACAATTTTATCTTTATAAGATTTTGTAAAAGCAATCAAAATCAAAGGGGGTTGCAGTGACCAACATTATACATGAGAAAACAACACGAATTTTGGTGTTTAAACTACTTATGTTAGGAAGGATCCATAAAAACACTACTTTACGTGATAATTCCACATTTGAAAAGGCACGTGAGGCGGACAAATTTTTTTTTTGAGTCAATGATAACTTCATGACATGTATAATTTTGCAGGACAAAGTTTCTAGCCACCTTTTCCTATAAATAGAACGCCACCCCCTCCATTTTTGGGGAAGGACCTCTGGAAGTGGATGTATTGAGCTCTCATTCGCATAACATTATCTTTCATTATATCACACAAATCCATCCTATCATAGACCCCCACTGGTATAGAATATGAATGATTGACCTCACATGGGCCCAAAATCATCTTGGATCATATTGGCTATGTCCTCAAACAATATTCCCTAAAATCTAGTTAGTTTTTTTAGGATAAGTTCTCTTCATGAAAACCCATGATTCATGAGACCCTAAAATTTTAATGAACCTATGACATCAGTTTCCATGCCCTATCCTTATGCTAGAGCCTATGGATCTCACAATTATACTTTCACGTGTATTTCAAAAAAACAAATCCATAACCGTTGGGTCTATGAATTAGTGCCTCCTTTAATTAAATACAGTTGTTCACGACATGATTTCCTAGGTGGCATGCACCTACTCAAACCAAGTTCTCTCATGCCTCGATCATTTTCATGACCGGTATCATCAACCATCATTTATTATCCCTTTTCTTCAAAAACAATTATAGAAAATCACAACACCTCTTTATCCAAATCATTGGAACCCTAATGTCGGTACCCCTGTACATTTACCTGGAGGTGGAATCACCACTGAAAACAACATACATTTATATATGATGATGGTTATTAATATATCTACATATCTAACTTCAAAATTGACTCCCTAGGTGTAATCCCCAATGACGTCTAATATATATGAATTTAAACTATATAACATAATTCTTTAGTTTCTGGACGTTAAAATGCATGATAACTTCCTTAGTACCTAATGTTAACCTATAACCCTACCCTATGAGATGAACCTAGAATACCCCATGTATCAATCACATGTCATTATACCTCACCACCTAGGGAAACCCCTATGAATTATCCCCACACCATCACTTGTTTTAACTCCCTCCATTGAAGAATAGTCCTTACCACATGAAGTTAAACTATATGAACTGGTAATGTAACATGCCCATAAATAGTACACACTAACTATGTGGGTTTTAATCCCATTATCCAAATGGGTGATGAAAGATATTTTTCATGAACTTTTTTTCAATTAATTTCTTATTATCCTAATAATTCACCATAATGGAACACCATAGTTTCAATCAAAAGGAGGCCGCTCACAAGCACTGTATTTTCTATTGTTACTATTTTAAACTAAGTAATATAAAACTTTTAAAATAATATAAACGGAGAGTTTAAAAATTTTGAAATATTAATATAATATAAATATATAAATATATGAAAATAAAAAACATAATTAAAAGGGATAAAAGACATAAAGATGTTAGTTGTTGAAAATTATTTCTCTCAGGGTTTCATGGCGGTGTTATCATTGTTATTCAAAATATTTCCGCATTATTTTACTCAATATAGATATGAAAACCATTTAGTCTACACCAAATAATTTGAATGGAATTACCATATACAGAGATCACTTCATGTAGGACTAATCTCTTCGACATCAACACCTAATCCAAACTCCACCATTTGAATGACTCAGATACCAACGGGAGGGAAATTGAGTGAATGAGGAGGAAAAAAATATTATTAGGGAAAGTGGGGAGAACACTCACCAAAATCATTTTAACCACTATTGATTCCTTTAAATAAAAAATTATAAATCATTAATGTTCAATAAACTCAAATTCTACAACTTCCCCCTCAAACAATGATGAAGATTAGTTCTCCACAAATAGGGATTTAAAAGCACGGTTGGAGAAACACAAAATAAGAAAAGGATATAAATGGAAGAAGAAGGGAAATGAAGAATAATTATAATATATAAAAATTAAACTAATATTATAAATGTAAAATACTACAAGGATACTTAAATTACCAATAATGTCTACACCCAAGTTTCCACCCTTTAAAATGAAGAAGGGATACATATTTCTAGGTTGAGGGGGTGAAAGAATTCCCTCCAAAAGACTCCTCCAAGTTTTTTTGCATGGAAGACCCATTAAATGGCCTAATGTTTAAGATATGTTTTCATAAATTAAGTTCCATAATGTATCCTATGTTTTCCCAGATAATTTCATAGTAATTTACCACAGGAAGAAGGCATTATGACTATTTTACTCCGAGATAATAATTCTTCCCATGTTCCTCATCATATTCCACACATTCACATTACAATGCCTTTATGACCTTACATTTGGTCGATTAATGTGTTCTATGCTTAATTAAATTTGTTCCATAATTTCTTTCACATACCTCAACAAAATTGGAGAAATTTTAGACATGTGGTTCAGATGGTATGAATTTAATACTGAAGGTAAATGTTTCATTATGATGATACCATTCATATTCCACATGTTTTAACCATTCAAATGATTCCTTAATGATAGTTTTTGAAATTAACCTCATAATAGACCCTCCTAATGTAATTATATATCATCTCCAAATGTGATAAATAGTTTTGGACACGTTAAACCACATTTAGGTTTAAATTACATAGGTGGGGTCCACTCTACTATACATAACAACTTTCCACAAAGAATAATTTATTTTGTCCTCCATATGTCTGAATCAATACTTGGTCTAGTTGTAAAATATGTAGACAAAGATAATGGGTATCCTAAAAAAATAATCACACAATTTGGATCAACAATAAATGTGATATACTCATAATGAAAAAGTGATTGAAAATATTAAAAATTCCAAAAAATATTCCATTTTTCATTTAATATCCAAATAACAAAAAAACATAAAAATGTGATTATTTCCCATTAAATAACATTATTTTGGGATTATAAACATTGAATTATAGTATTGAAAAAAAATTTAAAATGGTATCTTCATCACTCCCCCACACGCAACCATTTCACTCCTAGGTATTCATTATATATCCAAATCAAAATCCATATAATAATAAAAAGTGATAAAACATCCATGATCTATTCAAAAATATAATAAAATCATGTATTTTATATGAAAAAAAATTCCATTTACTTTTCATTCCTCACATATAAATTTACTCAGCCTCATAAATTCATCCATAGCCCAATCAAAACCTACCTCACCTTGATATTTATGTCACTCTCCACTAAAAAAATTAAATCTGTAGTTATGCACATACTTGGAAATTGAATGCATTGCTATAGTAATATAAAAATTATCATTTCTACATAGCATTAAACATGAAAATATTTTTAGTCATGAGGTATTTATCTAGGTGAATTCTGTGCCTTAGGGCTATTGGGTAAAGTCATTAAAAAAATTAATGATAGAAATTGGAGGTCCGAATCATAATTACAATGCATCAATAATATATTTAAAATAAAGGATAAATATCACTCAATTCCCCTTGAAATTTTGAAACACACAACCATTTTTTCGATATGGTACATGAGTCAATAAATAATTATAATGTATGATATCATCCATGTTCTACCACCTTTTCCTGTCTTTTTTTATATGGAAGTAAAAAGGCACAAATTTATTTTCTTTTCTTTTATTTTTTTCCATATAGGATGAGATGACAATGGATTACAATGAATTAATGAAAATTCATGGCCTTGATTTAAGAGAGGTAAATGAGTCAGAAAAGAATATACAATGAGGAATTTATGGTCATCCCCATTTTTTCATTTTTATTGAAGGAGTACCGAATGAAACAAATGAAGAATAATGATATAATAACTTAAGACCAATTATATCATTCTTTACTACCCAAAATGTTTAAACACACCTCACATCACAAAAAATTGAATCAAATCCCAAATAAATCACATGAATGGCCCTTTCCCCACATTCAAAATTGAAATATCAATGCACAAATACAAAGAAAGTGTGTATTTGAGGATATGTAGGCTTGTATTATGGCTTAAACCTATAAGAAAATTCATGGAATCTAAGGGATGAAAAAGGATCGATGTTAAGTTTGTCTTAAAGATAATATACAGCTATCCAAATTAGTTTTTCAATCATATAAAAAACATTCCATGGAGTCCAAATCTTCAAAATAGAAAAATAGCAAGATCTAGTTCTCACACAAAATCCATGTTTCTCTCAAGAAAGTGTGGGTATTGGAAATAATATTTCACAATGATTCAGAATACCATACAGGATGGGAAAATTTTTTGAGTCAGTGTTTCATTTTAATGGATTCCATAAATTATTCATACTAATAAAAATGTTTTAAAATCCAAATAAATGAAAAAGTTTTCATATAAATAATTATTTAAAATCCATTTCTTCAAAAATAATTTCTATTCCCAAAAAATCAATTCAATTGGGAAAAATAATAAGAAAATTTATTTCAGCTCATTAATCCTAAAAATATGAAAAAACACAATATTAAGTAACTTTTTGACACTCCTCCCACACGTAAATTTCACTACCACTCTTTTCCATACAACAAAAAATTAAAAAAAATGGTAGAAAAAACTAAAGAGAAGGAAAGATACAACATGCATGTCTTTTTCAGTGACAACATTGAGTTAAGGTTCTAGCTAGTTCAAGTTCTTCCTAGAAAAAAAGAAATAAGGAAATGAATATAAAAAATAAATAAAAATTAAGAGGAAGGTAAAAGAGGATAGAACATGGTTTGGAACCCATGCGTGTGCTACGATTTCACTACCCCTAGTCAGGTTGTTGCATTGGTTTAACCGAAATACCAAAGTGGATGAGGTTTATTGATTAGATATCACCAAATATGTATTTTACATACATTCATTAGATGATTAATAATGTTTGGACCCTAAAATAAAATAAAAATAGTCTTAAACCCCAGTAGAGATGGAAGATAATTTTAAAGATGCAAAGGGGGTGGAAAAGGATAAAGGGGTGCTCCCTATTTAGATCATCCAGAAAAGTGGTGTCCACATATGTTGAAGATAGAATAATAGGATGTGGATTTTTATCTAGTTTGGATTTAGAAAATGATTCTTATTTTATTTCTTCTTTTTTTCAATCATCTTCAAATGCACCAGTGTAGAGCTTGTGTGGCTCCTCCATTTTCTACTCAATGCAAATAAATCATCATCTTATTCAACTAGGGACCACATTAGTGGTGATGAATATAAAAAATAAGAATAGGGATTATTATTTTTAAATTCATAATCAATAATATTTGAATGATAATAATGATCATAAATTAAATCTCCCTCAAAATATTCAGATTTAGACTCTTTCTTCTTATAAAAGTAACTTGAGAACTTATTTGTTTGATACAGAAGTTGATCTTAAATTATGGCTTCAACATCATCAATTTATTTATAAAATGTAGGTTTAACATGAATTTCATTATATAAATCTTGTATTTTTTGTTTTTTTGTAATCTGTAATAATTTGACTTCTTCATCTTCTGTGGCCAACAACTAAACCATCTTGCTTTCTCTTTTGAGAACTTTGAAATTCTCTTAAAGCATCAAGGTATTTTATTCCATTTGTTTTGAATTTCCTAGAATTTGATTATTCAAAAACTTTTCCCCATTAGGGTCACCCAAAGTGTTATAAATAGTCCTATAATTATAATAATCATAATAAAAATATATCTTGACCTTTGAAATGAAAGACATGAAGTAAACCTCTTTTTTTTTGGTTTTTGGAATCATTGATTTTTTTGGGTTTTTCTGAAAAAAAGTGTGTGAAAGCACTTGGAATCCACGAAAATTTCACCAAATGATGGTAGAAATTTTTCATGAACTTCTAATTCAATTAATTTCTTAGTATCCTAAGAATTTACCATAGTGTCACACCCTAGTGTTGATCATAAATAGGTCGCTCACACGCACTATATTTTTTATTGTCACTATTTTAAACTAACTAATATAAAACTATTAATATAATATATATTGGGGGTTTGAAATTTATGAAATATAAATATAATATAAGTATATAAAAAAACAAGGCACCAAGAATATGGATAAAAGACACAAATATGTTAGTGGATAAAAATCTTTGCTCTCGGAGTTTCATGGTAGTGCTATCATTATTACGCAAAATAAGTCCTAATTATATTACTCAATGTAGAGATAAAAAAATTTAATATACACCCTCTAATTTTAATGATATTACCCTTCATCAAGACCTTTTTATGTAGGATTAATCTCTTACATATCAAAACCTAATTCAATCTTCTCCATTTGAATGACTAAGATATCAACAGGAAGGAAAATGAGTGAATGAGAAGGAAGAAAGCAACAGAAGAGAAAGTAGGGTGACCAGTCAGCAAAATAATTTTCAACACTACTACTTTCATAGAAAAATTATGATAAGTCATTAAAGTTAAATAATCTCAAATTCCACCACTTCCTCCCTCAAATAATGATTAGGATTACTTCTCCACAAATATGGAGTTAAATGTGTGGTAGGAGAAACAAAAAATAATAAAAGAAGAGAAATTGAAGAAGAAGATAACTGAAGAATAAGGATAATATATTAAAACTAAACTACTATTAAAAATTTTAAATTACTAAATATATAATGAAATTCCCCAAAAAATGAAACTTCCAAGTTTCCACCCTTTAAAATGAAAAATGGATGCATATTTATAGGGAGAGGGGGTGAAAAACTTCACCCCAAAAAACTCCTCTAAATGTTTCTGCATGGTTGACCAATTACATGACCTAATATGTAAGATGTGTCTTTATTAATGTTGTTTCATAATATCTCCTCCAGTCACCATAAAATTGTTTTAATCATTGACAACCAGAAGAAGTAGTTATGACCATTTTACTCTGAGAAATTATTTCTATCCATGTGCCTCATCATATTCCACATCTTCAAATTAAAAAGCCATTATTACCTTCCATCTTGTTGATTCACGTTTTCAATCCTTAATAAATATTGTTCCATAATTACTTTAGCATCTCTCTACAAAATTTAAACATTTTTAATGTTTGTTTCAGATGGTATGAATTAAATATTTAATGGAATTGTTTCTTCTTAATAAGACCATTCATATTACATATGTTTTAACCATTCAAAGGATGCCTTAATGATAATATTTCTACTTGAAACTCATAAAGTACATGCATTAAGTAATCCAATATCATATACATATATAATAAATAAATGTGAACATGTTAAAATGGATTTAGGACTCAATTATGGTGGTGGAGTCCACTCTACTGGATATAAAAACTTTCCACAAAGAATGATATATTTGAGCCTCCATATACTCTAAATCAAGACTCTTTATAGTTGAAAAATATGTTAACAACGAACATGGGTATCTTAAAAAATGAATCACAAAATTTGGATCAATAATAAAATATATATTATAGAAATAAATAAGTGATTAAAAATAGTTAAAATTACCAAAATAGGGAATTTCCCATTTAAGCTCAAAATAACACAAAAAATTAAAAATGCAACAATTTCCCTTTAACTAACACTATGGTGGGATTATAAAAATTTCATTATAGTATTTTTTTTTTGAAAATGGCAGCATCTCTAATGGGGTATGTTGGATTCCTCGTGAAGCTTCAATCCACAATATCACAACACCACCATTAAATCTATCAGTATCCCTCCCGGGCTGTAGCTATCATGATGTGTGATCATTTCCACTAGAAACACACTCAACCTCACCACCCAAATTGAAGGTCCCTACTAGACCTTAGTGTCACCAGGTGATAAAAACTGATAACTAGTGAATCTCATGAAAATATTATATTATAAATATCCCCATCATGAATGTAAACATATGGCTGCATTCCCACAACACTCCAAACCATTGACCATGTCCCCACAAAAATAATTACTATTGTGACCATGTCCCCGAAAGACCCTAAACATATGACCCCACTAAATGAACCATAATATCTACCTAATGTTGTGAACATAATATTCCTGAGGCAACAGGCCTTGAATTCCTTATTCCCTTGGTAAAATATGGCACATGATGGGTATGGGATTCATTGGGTTCTATACCAAAGATTCCTCATACCCAATATTCCCATGAATTTGAACAAGGAATACGTTACATGTTCCAAGCAAACCCAAATTTCATAGATACCCATAAATGTCCTACATTTTCATTAGTTATGATTACAGGTAGCTACCCTATTATGAAATAAACATCATAATTAACTGGAATCCACCATTCTATTGTTCCAGCAATGAGTTTCATGAACACGACTCAAATCAATGAGGGAGACCCGAACAAGGAAGTGAAATCCAATAAGGAATCTATGGAAGGAGGAACTAACATCACATCATCTCATTTTTATGTAGGATTAAAAATCATAAAATATGGTGTTATAGGTCACCCACCTTTATAAATATGAAATTTAAGGTAATAAAAAACCTCATCACAACCCTTTTGTGCACCATGTCTTGATATTTTTGTAAAAAAAATGGTGAACTTGATGTGAAGCCCTTATCATACAACCATAAGTTGATAAATAATTTTTTACACCAATATTATTGAATTTCACTATATCTAGGCATTTGGCGTCTGTCCTCACAAAAAAATATGGTCAGATTGATTTGAAACTATTCACCTACAACTGGGTGAAAATGAAGATCATTAGGTGTCTATGTTCTAATGTATAATTGGTGTGGATCTTTCCTCCACCTTGGAGAGGATGAATAAAATTGGTCATAATGGGAATCACTTGCATCATAAATACACTAATGGTTGAATTCATGCACCCTGAAGGACTCAATATACATAGAATGTTTGGTGACCCAGCACCAACAGGTGTGGGTGATCGAGGACTGATGGTGTGGTGATTCTGCACAACTACTCTCCTTCCATGTTGGACACCACCCCTATAGCTTCTAGGTTACCTTACCCGATCTATCCTTTTGACATCATTCAAATGAAAATAATAAATTCCCCGATATATGTCTATGAATAAGAAGGGGTCATCCAAACTAGGACATAGAATAGAAGGATCTAGAAGCATTGTCACCATGTCAGCATCGCCACACTTAGGGGTTACATAGGGGGACCCCCATCAAATCATGATAGGAAACTATTTCGAGTGACACTATCTAGAATATTTTGATGGAATACACCCTTAAACTAAGGAATTAGTGATTTTATATTCATTAATAACATGAAAACCACCCATGGTCCACTTTGGTTGGTTCCCACTCATTCACACCAACAACATTGACTGTATCCATAGGCTAATGAGTAGTTCAATTCTACCCCTTTTATATTGGACCAAGTAAGAATACCCCGCACCGAAGGTGGGGGTGGTCACAAAACCTAATTTATATAAATCATATATATTGGATCTAATTTCCCCTTACACCATTGACGCACCTCTCTCTAACTCGTAACCACAACACATGGGGCCGACTTCACCATATTGGGATTGAGACGATATACACCCACTAGAAATAGCAGATTGACTCTACCTATCATGGGAACAAACATCAACCATCATGGGCATCCCCATAAATAATAATTTCACTATGGATGTCCTCCCCATGAAACCATCAATGAATATGAAGGTCCTCCCTATATCGAAGTTTTCCCATTCCCTAAAGATCCATCCCAAGCTTGAAGGATGAAAAACTACCGTGGGGTCTATACCTATGGAACCATCTATAAAATACATGGTAGAAATCATTTTGACTCTTAGAGACTTATTCTCAGGGATCATCCATGTCAGCTGAGATGAGAATTTGGTAATGTAACATCTCCACTAACCTCTCAATGTTGTAGGTGATATAAAACTCAATGGAACACCTCCACATTCACCACAAGAGTTAGGGGATGAATCACCTTAATTTTTGATTAACATACCCAATATTGAGCTCCATAAGGTTCCATGTTCCGTATATATGTACTTGTATGTGAATGATGTTCTATCATCCTTCTAGGTACTCATTGTGTAACTTCCCGTATCTCTATTGGCTTTCATCCTCTCTACACCCACCTTGAAAGTAGGGGGGATGTCAGGATCTGGGATAAAACTATAGGACGATGGAGAAAAACCTTTTGAGACATATAGGAATGATATCCATAATTAGTATTTGGGGAATAGGTACCAAATTATATTTGGATATGGTCTTGAAGCTGTCACTGCCTCTCAAAGACTCTATGATAATCTAGGTGAAATTGGCATGTATGATGCCCCCTCTATCTGAGAATCAACAGTAGATAAGGTTTTCCTCACTACCACCCTCAGTTTCATGACTAGGATGAATAAAAAATTGGGTGATCCTGAATAGGAATATCCTTTGTACAATGAGTATGAGGAAATATTGTGGGAGATTTTGGCTATCGACCAGCTACCGATCATGTTTTTTCCACCCACAACCTTGTGCTTCATCATCCCATAGTACTTTAATGAGAACCAACAAAAATTATTTTGATATAATATGTTTGAAACATTAAATAATTTATAGAACCCTCATATGACCAATCTTGGGATCTATGAACACATTAAGGGTATTCATCAGAATTTTTATAAGGTTGATATTGTTTCACTCATGGTAGATCATCACCCATATTTTATGGATACCACCATACATTCTATATAACCAATGTTAGGATCCCCACCATGACCCATAAAATTAAATAGGATGAATATCCCCATGTTAAAATCAGAGTTTGAGGGTAGTACACTACCCTCTACTTCAATCTTCTTCCATGAAAACAAAAGGATTTCCATGCCCATATTCCTTCTTATGGTGAAATTTCATCTCCAAATTCCACTACTATGAATATTTCCATGATCAACCCCATTGATGATTAGAGAAACTAGGAGGAATACAGAGGGAATGAGGAAAAAAACCAACCTATGGGGTTACACAATATTAATAATATCTTCTCATAAGAACTTTCTCTTCTTAGTATACACATATGTTTGGCCTTGGAAGCACCCAAATGAGGTAATGCTGTCTACTCATAGGGGACCCCATTCATCTATTGGTTGAGAAACTAACCCCCCTTGGTAAGGGAAATATATTTTTGGTGGGTAGTTCCACACACTCAATTAGTATAGAGGTTGGTGGCTATGGAATAAGAATAATATATGATCTAGGGACCCCTCTTGAGAAGTGAAACTTTTCACCTCAGGACCATGACCACTTTTCCTCTTGATCCATTACGTCGGTCAATTTTTTTTTGACTAGAAACCCTCACTATGATGACGTGATAAAAACTCTCATTTCTCATCTTGAGACATTGGAGATGTAATAGATATCTATCCCACCTAATGATAATCTATACCTGGCATTGGGGGACCATGTTTGTCCATCCCCGTAGTTCTATAATTCTATTTTCACCCCATTTAATGGGAGTGGATATCTTATGAAATATATATATCATTTTACATCATGGTGTCACCCAATGTTGGGAACCATATAGTAATAGTAATTTACAAATCATTATTATTTCTTCTAGGACTTGGAGGGACCTACTTCTTTATGGTACAACTAATAGGCCCTATGATTTTTTTATGTTAGGAAGATCTTTTTAGGTAGTTATTTTATTAGTTTAGATTCCCAATATGCTACACCAACATCAAAGGCCTCTCCAAGTGAAAGAAATGGTCTAATGAGTGAGTTTATAACTTTTATTACTTGATGGATGGGAATCATGTACTCTAATTATGTGAAATTTTCCCAGGAATAGTTATAGATGATCTGTGAAGATAATATATGATATGTATTGGTCCCCACCCACATCTCCTTCAATTATCTGGGTGTATTCAAAGAATTAAATAAAAGAAAACATCATAGTAAATAAATCCTGGATAATACTAAATATATTTTACAACGATTACCTCTTATATCTCATGTAAAGAAAATGATGGCCAAAAAACAGTCTTTATTGTACACACTATGGCCCTGCAGCCGGTCCACCCTCAAGCACCACTACCAGATAAATCTATCTAAGAAAAGAATCATAAATCATTGTCAATCTATGAGAACAATATTCGGTCCACCCATTAGGGCAAGAAACCTATAATTTATTTCATGAAGAAGAAGAACATGACCTACTCTTTTAAGGATGCATAGGTCCTAGGGTACTTCGTTTGTGCCCTATAGAAGAACATTGTAAAGATTCCATAATGTAGAAGGCTTCAAGAGGATAATATAAAAAATATTCCAAGTACTTTCCATACCACAAGTTCCTCAAATACACTATCAATGAGTGTTTAATCATTAAACATTATATTCAGGACCAAGTAGACTATTTCCTAGTTTATTTTGGTGATGTCCCAACACATTTGATGCATGTATCTATTTACCCCAATAGTGATGATGGGGAAAATGGTGAATGTAAGAAGGTCCCCAACTGTATTATAAATAACAAAAATTATTGTCTATCTAGTAAAATGGTCACTCATAACCAAGTATTTATCTATTCTACTCATATAAAACTAGTACCTCTAGAAGTATCAAGGCCTCCTACGACCTCCAAATCATTTTCACATATTCCCAAATCTTGGAAGAATAATAATTGATTCCACCAGTGAAATCAATATCCCACTTCAGCGCTAAAACTATCCTAAAATCTTAGTGACTTGGTGCCACTAGAATTTGGTGAAGCCACCAAAATTTATCATGATTATGAATATTCAACTGATGAAGAAAAATATCATACTTTTGTGACTGTTTTTAAATTAGTGAACCATTTCACTATACTTGGTGATGAAGAATTCTATATGGACCTCTTAGGATACCTAGGAAGTCATCATAAAAGGTGGGCTTGGAGAGAAGTTGGACCGAAATATTTATGAGTGATTTTATTAGAAAGGACTATACTTACTACTTAGATTAGACAACAATACTTGAGAAATTAATATTAGTCAAGCTCCAAAAGATTCTCTATTGGGCACACTTCAATATAAAAAAACATTGGTTGACTATTTAACCCATCCATAACTGCCTAAATCTCAACATTTGCTAGATATGGCCATATTAAAGCTATCTTGTTCTTATCCTAAGTCTCCCATTCAATAGTGTACCGCATCAAGCACTACCATACTTAGGGAACTCATCCAATGGAACCCGCTATGCTCCCTATCAAAGAGAGACCTTAATCAAGCATAAACATGCCCCAAACCCAGAAATATATTCTTCTAAAGTTACTCATCAATATACTATCAATGATCTAGATCCATGATGTCCTCCTCCTATGTATGGAAATGTTTGTTCCCTTATTGATTCCCTAGAAACCCCTCTATAGTTTGAGAATAAGGTGAAAGTCATTGAGGACTATCATGAAGAGGAATCTGAGTAGGAGGAATGTAAATCCATCATTTTATTCTATAAGGAAGATGAGGCTTCAACCATCAATTGGAAAATATGACTATTGTATGTCACAAGATATTTCAATGGTGTGTAAATCCACCACTTCAAATTAGATACTAGATTTGGGATCAACCTCATCCAAACTAGAATTACCCATAATCTATGGCTTATGGAAGAATATCTATCTCCCTCTAACCTGAATGTTGTTGGTGTATTATGAGAGTGACAATAATCCGTTGAAAAATATTTAACTGAATACTTAATATTTTTACATGTTAGTAAGAATTTTGTTCATGTTCGTATCACAGGATACTATATAAAATCCAAATTAGGATGTATCTGGCTTGTTCTACATTCCGTAGTCCTCTCTTAATTTCATCAGTGCATCAAATGCTCCTTTAATATTCTTGTAGGGGTATTCTAGTTTGATGATTCTCCCTTCAATTCCTATGAATCATACTACCTAGATGATAAGTACTATAAAAGGGTGGGGAAATATCTCTAAAGTGATAGGTTTATGAATATAAATACTACAATGATCTAACACCCATCATAGTGGATCCCTAGGTGCATTTTAAAGACTTATTCATCATTTTAATCCAATAGTTGGAATAAATGAACCCAGATATAGGGAGCTACCTAATAGTATCCTAGAATAATGATTTCTTCTAGATTATCTCATACTACTTCACAGGATATCATTAGATAATTCAAAATTCCCTACTCATGTTTTCTACCTAGGTATTAAACAGATGGAAACATATCTTTAACACTACTATATATTCCAAAAATCCAAACTAACTCACTGAATGTTGACCCGCCATCATAGCTTTGAAATCAATGGTGGATCTTGTGGTTGAAAACCATGTGGGATTGGATCATAATATTTTTACACCAACTCATACATAGATATGGATCCCCTCACAAAGGATTCTTCCACTACAAAAGAAAATGACAATGTCACTCCAAATTCTACTGTTCTAGAAAAGTCAGACCCTTCCTCTAACCCTCATGTATTAAATGAAAAATTGGATTTGTTGGACTCCCATATTTCCTTAAAATAGTGTGTATCATAAATTATCGATGAGTTGACCTAGGTAAATTTCAGAACTGGGAAATATCCAAGGATAACACAAATTAGTGTAGTAATTTTTACATAAGAGTGGAATCAATATATGGATTTCATGAAATTGTGTCATGATGTGCTCTCCTAGATATATAGGGAAATAACATGGCTCAATCAAAATGTTGATGTCTATCTTTTTTTCCTCCCAGTGGGTCATTGTGCATTAAAATATACTATAATAAAGATACACACTTCCCATTGTGAAATAGTTGTGGTTGAAGTTGATAATCTCATTAGGGACAAAATTCCCATGAAGTCCCAATACCCTAAGAGGTTTTCCAACATTATCCCAATCAGGAAAAATAATGGACAGATCATAGTATGCATTGAATTTCGAAAAATAAACCATCACTTCCTGAGGGATGATTTTTACCTTTGGGTAATAAAATTGAAAATCGATGTAACTATATATTTCCATGCACTCTTTTTCATGGTTGTGAATTCTGGATATAATCAAGTAAAGATAGCCCATGATGATGAAGAATTTATAGGCTTCAGAGCACCTATAGTAACCTTCTTCTACTGAGTGATTCTATTCAGTTTGAAGAATGTTACATCTACTTTCCAGCATCTCATTTACCATATCTTTACGGAACTATTCGAGATATTGGCAGAGTGCTATGTGGATTATTTGGTGGCCAATTATTTCCAATATCATCACCATATCAATGATCTTGAGAAATTATTAAATTTCCTCTAGTCCCATCACTTAAATATGAACCCCTTGATGTTTTTATTCGAGGTCACCTCTGGAAAGTTCCTTGACATTATTATAAGGTACCGATGCATCATGATTGATATAGAGAATGTCAATGATGTCAACCCAATGCCTTCTCCATGCTACTGACAAGGGTTTTGAGGCTTCTAATTCCACTTGGACAATATAAGTGTAATGACCCAACCCCAGTTACCCAGAGTCGGTGCATTATTACATAAAATATGAATGATACAAGGAATCATGTCTTGAAGGACTGATTAGTTTAGTAGCCTTGAAATTACTATATACATTCATAAGTTTTACATTACATCATGAAATAAAAACATCAACAACATTTTGTACCCTTTTCAACACACTTATATCCTTAGCCTATTTCTACAGGTCAACCATAAAATACTTCTTCACATCCTGGGAAAAATAAAACATAGAAAGGGGTGAGCTCAGATGCTCAGTAAGGATAATAATATATTATAAACATTCATAAATAATCATAAACATTTAAGGAAATGTATAAGAATAAAATAAAATCCTTTTAAACTTAATATTTAGCATAATATGGAAAATATAAAATCAAATAATGTCATTTAATTATTCACCTGGATATTCTACTAGTCAAATAATCACATGCAATATCAATATCCACATTCATAATGATGGAATGCATAATGCCAGACTTCATAACCATATAGTCAAGGCCTTGTTCCAAGACTACAAAAAAGATTTTGTCAAGGCCTTGTGAAAAGACACTAGTTTGTCTAATGAGACCTACCGATGCATCGAGGAGATATAGTGGGCTCCACCCATCACTTACTAAGTTCAATGCATTCCTCATATGAAAAGGTTTAAACATAACATAAACATTCGTATTAAAACTAGCATACGAAATGTAAATACTTTATTCATAAACCATGAATGGTGTAAAAATAACACATCCATAGTAAAACATATAAAAAAACCTTTAATACAATATGGAAGATTTATTTCATAATAAATCAACTTCAAACAAGTTTAAAATCTATCAAAGTATGCTGACATAGATGAAATGAAAACTATTTGAAATAAATACCTCTTCCTATTTTGAAATCATTTAAAATTCACATAATTATAAAAGAAAACATTCATTTTTGAAAATATTCTTATAATATTGTATGGGAAGCTTCGACAATGATATAATAGTGGAAAATAGCCACACCTTCCGTATAAGTAAAAAAAAGACATTCTTACCATAATTTTGTCGAAAAGGTCATAAAGTACCTTGTTTGGAAAATGACGGAAAGATTCCTTCCAAACCATTTTATAAAAATTCAAAAAAGGGTATAAATGAATTTAAACCATATTCTAGTAAATAGTAATTTTTTTTGAAATACATTTTTAAGAAACATGGATGTTGATGATAAAGAGGTCCCACTAGATACTTACGTAAAAACAACCTCTGATAATAAAGAGATTGTGAAATTAACCCTTACCTTGTACTTTTACTTAGTCAATGGTATGTTAACCTCCTATATAATAGTTAAAACATTTTTATTAAATTATACATGAACTATATATGTAAATATGATATCATATATGATCCTCTAATATTTCTTTCTTAATAATATTTCAATAGTAACATCATTTCGGGTGTTAACTGATTCGTTTTCCTTTAAATGCTTGGTTACGTAAGCCATATTTGTTATGGTTAGGATGTATTTTATTCATATATAGAATGATATTATGTTCATAAACATTATTTTTAATCATAAAATGAAAATTATTCTTTAATTATTAAAATGGGGAATGAATCTCATCGCGTTTGTGGAGACGGTAATCCGTAAATACGCACGAGTGACAATATCATTATATTGATGGTGAAATATTATGTAATTGGATGGTATATCATATATAAAGAATAATTAACATGTTATATTTATTATTAACATCATTTATACTCATTATTATACCCATACAAATAATGAAGTGTTTGAATAACAAACTACACCACGATGTGGAGACGGTAAGTCGTATGTACACATGTATGGTGACTTTGTCATTCATATGTTGTATAGAATAATGAATATGGTTGTACCTTTTTTATAATAACATCAAAGTTTATAGAACATACTGGATTTATTATTTCATAAAGGAAACAATAAAGAAATAATAAGTGGAATAAAAAAATAACTTGAAAGAGGTAATGAAATATTTACCCCTTCTTCAGGTTCTTCCTTTTGATTTGATCAAAAGGGATCCTTAGGTAGGATTTTTAGACAAAAGGAAGGCCTCTGGGATGTAGGGAAGAAAGTTGGGAGGATATTTGGGTAGGTTTTGGCCGAGCCAAATGGCTTTGGTGGTGTGAAATTAAGAGAAGGTGAAGTAACTTTTTATATGATTGGTGAGGGTCACTTTAGGAAAAGCTTGAAATATTATTTTATAATAAAATCATTTTCATTTTATAATAACTCCAAAATAATTTATTTCAGGGATATGGGGGGTATTGGTCAAAAAAATCTCAACAAATAGGCTTTATACAAGTTTAGGTCACCATATTAACCTTATCTTTAAGATTTAACTCTTAGATAAATAGTTTGACATTTACCATGGCTCTTTGTATTTTTATATTATATGGTTAATAAACTTACAATAACAAGCCAAGAGAACCCAAATTGGTTCATTATTAATATATATATTCTTATATAAGTCCTTTTTCCAAGCCATATATTTTTAGGAATATTATATCAATTAATAATATAGTATTTGTTTTAAAAACTCAATTATGTCAATTTTGACACTATTTAGTATTTGGTTTTTACGAAAATCATAACAGCATGATTACTTAGAAAAAAAATTATTTTATCAATCCTAACATGTCATATTAACCAATAAAATTAGTTTAATTCATCAAAAGTCTCAAATTACGTTTATTTGGATATTTATAATATTAATTATTTTAATCATTCATTAATAAGGTAATTACTACATCATCATTGTGTCATAAATAAATTATATTATTTAAAGTCTAAATTTTTTAAATAAAATACCATTATGTATTAAATAATTTTATCTTTCTAATGAATATTTATAGTCGAATTTATATTTTGTTTAACCCTATATTAAAAATGGTTTACTTATTAAACTTTGAATTTAATTCTTTTAACGCTTCTTTAAATAAAATAATAATAAATGTCCTAATCTAATACAAGTGAACTAAAGGGGATAATATTTTATTTGTAAGGTTGTTTTTGGTCTAATTAAATTTATCCAATAGAATTAGGACACATGTTAGGGTAATTATAATATCATTTTTACCCTTAATTACCCTATTTACTTTTAACTGTGGTAAATAAAAGTCAAAAGTTACTATTCACCAAAAATTATTTTCATTTTATTGAACCAAATTTTACATAATAATATCAATCTTGTCTCTCGGATTTTTGAAATTCAACTAATAGAAGTGGTAAAATTATGTTTTATGCAAATTTGTAAATGCTTTTAGAAGGCGGGTAAAAGAATGTAAAAAGTTCAATAAAATTTTATATATCTAAACATATTATAAAATGAATTCAATGAATTACATTGAAAATATATAGGTATAATATATCTATTTTGAACTAAAATAAAATAAAATAAAATAATTAATTATTTAAATAAAAAGTCGGTTTTAAACAATAACGCCGTGTTTTTCACTATTCATCAAAAATTGAAAGTTCTCAAAAAAATTCCAAAAATTCACCCTAAGATAATATTAATATTTTGAATCTAAAAATGAAGTCCATTTTGAAAATTAAAATTTATAAAATTTTAAAAAGAGGGTATTACTATTCAAAACAGCTTGTTTCATTGTTCATGGTGTGTTAAAACTCTACGTTGCATACAACGCTAGGTACTGCATTATTCAAAGGGAAACATACCATGGAAGCTTGGGGTGTTAAATTATCTCCTCAAAATAATTTCATCCTCGAAATATCTAGAATATTATTTCATAAAAAGATTCAGGTGGTTCTTCATCATAAGTTCCTCGAGTTCCCACGTTGCCTCTTCCATGTTATGGTTTCTCCATAGAACTTTTAGCAGAAGAGTCGTTCAGTTTCTCAGCACTTGTTATCTGGTATCAAGAATTTTGACAGGCTCTTCATAATAAGATAGATCAGGTTCAAGTTTAATTTCCTCATAGGTGAGTACATGTGTTGGGTCGTGCATGTATTTTCTCAACAGTGATATGTGGAACACATCATGAACTTTGGAGAGACTTTGAGGCATTATCAAAAAATAAGATACAACTCCAATTAGTTCTAGAATTTCAAAAGGTCCGATATACTAGGGACTCAATTTACCATTCTTACCGAAACGTATGACACCCTTCCATGGAGATACCTTCAAGAAAATATGGTCTCCTACTTGAAATTCCAAATCCTTCCTTTGGTTATTGGCATAGCTCTTTTTCTTACTTCGGGATACTTTGATGTAGGTTTGGATAATATTCACTTTTTCCATTGTTTCCTCAACAAGTTCTAGGCCTATGAGTTTTCTTTCACCAACATCATCCCAACAAGTTGGTGTGCGACATCTCTTTCCATATAACGCTTCATATGGTTCCATCTGAATACATGAATGGAAGCTATTATTATAGGAAAATTCTACCAGAGGTAAATATTGATCCCACATACCTTGAAATCCAGGTGATAAAGATCTAAACTTGTATTCTAAGGTTTTAATAGTCCGTTCTGATTGTCCATTGATTTGAGGGTGGTAGGCCGTGCTCAAATGAAGTTCAGTATCCAGGGCCTTCTGAAGACTTTTCCAGAATCATGATATAAAATGGGGATCACGATCAGAAACAATCGATAGGGGTACACCATGGAATCTTACAACATCATTAATATATAGTATTTCCAGACATTCATGTGGTAAATATTCTCTTATAGCAATAAAATGTGCGGACTTGGTAAGATTATAAAAAATGACCCATATTGCATCATTCCTTCTAGGAGTCTTTGGTAGCCCCATGATAAAGTCCATCGTAATATTATCCCATTTCCACTCAGGTATGGGAGGAGGTTTCATGACTCCTCTAGGCTGTTTCCTTCCAGCTTTCACTTGTTGACAAACCATACATCTTGAAACAAAATCATCAATCTCCCTCTTCATGTTTTCCCAACAAAAATTTTCCTTAGAATATCTATACATATTGGTTCTCCCATGGTGTATAGAGAAATTGGGGATATGAGAATCATCCAAAAATTCCCTTTTTAGATCAAGAATGTTAGGAACACAAATTCTCTTCCCAAATATCAAAATTACATTTTCATATATGAAGTCAATCAATCTACCATCATTCACAACTTTAATCTTCTTTTGAAACTGCTCACTATCAATCTGAGAACTCTTTATCCTTTATAGTAAATATGTTTTGGCAAACATTTGAAAAAGTATTGATGTTTCACCTTCCATGGTTATTATCATATCCATCTTTACTAAATCCATGAAAATATGATACCTTTCAAATCTCATCTTTTTCCAAAATCCATGATCCTTTCTGCTCAAAGCATCTTCCACCTTATTTGCCTTCCCCGGGTGGTAGTGTATAGTGCAATCATAATCCTTGAGTAGTTCGTGCCATCTCCTTTGCCTCAAGTTGAGATCTTTTTGTGAGAAAATATACTTCAAACTCTTGTGATCAGTATAAATCTCACGTTTTTCACCATAGAGATAGTATCTCTATATCTTCAGAGCAAAGATTATAGCTGCTAACTCAAGATCATGAGTGTGATAGATTTTTTCATGAATATTTAGCTATCGTGATGCATAGGAAATAACTCTATCATTCTGCATAAGGACACAACCAAGTCATCTCTTTGAAGAATCACTATAAATAAAAAACCCATTGTTCCCTGATGGTAGAGTAAAGATAAGAGAATTAACTAATCTTATCATTAGTTATTCAAAACATTCTTCACACTATTTTTTCCAAACAAATTTAAACCCTTTACAAATGAGCTTGGTTAATGGGTTAGTCAATTAGGTAAAATTATGGACAAAACGCTGATAATAACCTGCTAAACCAATAAAACTATGTACCTCAGTTATACTCATCGGTGCTGGCCATTCCTGGATTGCCTTGGTATTTGAAGGATTAACAGAGATTCCATCCTTAGAGACAATATATCCAAGAAAAGAAATTTCCTGAAGCTAGAATTCACACTTGCTAAATTTCCCATATAATTCATTTCTTCTAAGAGTCCTTAGGATAATGCTCAAGTGATTTTCATGATCTTTTTAGAATTTTGATTATACCAAAATATCATCAATAAATACCACTACAAATCCATCAAGATATTCCTTGAAAACTCTATTCATTAGATTTATGAGAAAAGAGGGTGCATTAGTCAATCTAAAAGGCATTACTATAAACTCGTAATGCCCGTACCTGGTTTGAAATGCTATTTTCAGAATTTCTTCCTTCTTCACACACAACTGATGATATCCAGATCAAAGGTCAATCTTTGAAAAAAATCGAGCTCCATGAAGTTGGTTTAATAAATCATCAATGTGATGTAGGGGATACTTGTTCTTTATTTTTATAGCATTGATCACCCTGTAGTCAATGTACAACCTCATATATCCATATTTCTTTTTAAAAAAAAGGATAGGTGCTCTACATGGAGAAACACTAGGGAGAATGAATCCCTTGTTTCTCAATTTCTCTATTTGTTTCTTTAGTTCTACTAATTCCACAATGGTCATTCTATAAGCAGTCTTTGATATGGGACTTTAACTAGGAATTAAATTAATGGAAAACTCAATTTCCCATTCTGGAGGATGTCTAGGTAAATCCTCTAGAAACACATCAACATATTCTCGCACAATAGGTATATCCTCTATTCAAACATTCTTTTACTCACCATAGTTATTTCATTCTCTTCTTCCCCAATAATTTAATTTAGTATAGCTAATGGGGGCGGATCTAGATAAGAATCAGGTGGTGATGTTTCTCCTCTAAAGATAAGGTACTCATATCATCATAAAAAATTGTAACCTTCTTCTTCTTACAATAAATTTTTTCATCTTGTTCTGAAAGCCAATCCATTATAAGGATTATATCAAATTTAGTCATGGGTATGATGATGAGATCAGTAGATAAAGAACATTTATATTCCCTAATGGGAACTGATTCACAAAACATTGTTACGATGATACTTCCCTTAGGTGTTTTGACTGAAAACTCCCTTGTTAAGTCAAATTGAAAATATATAATTTTCTTAGAAAACTGGGAAGATATGAAATAATGCAATGATCTAGAATAAAATAAAGCATTGGTTCAACTTTATGAAACAATTAAATTACCTACCACCACGTCTTTCAGAGCTTCAACCTCAGTAGTGGTGATCACATAAGCTTGACCTTTCTCCCTTGGACTTTTCAGAGGTAATTTTTCTTGGCACTTAGGACATTCATTTTCATAATGCCCCTTTTCTCTACAATTATAGCATTCAACATTGACAACCACTTTATTTCCCTTGCAATCATGAACTTGGTGGCCTTTTTCACCACACTTGTAACAGAATAACATTCCCTTCAGGAAAGTACCAGGGTGTTTCTTCCCACAATTACCACAGGATGGATATTCAACTTTTACCTTCTTCCCTTTATTTCCATTTCCAGAGTGTTCAGAAGATCTCTTTTTCTCTTGATTTGATTTAAAGTCTTAAGACTTAGAGAATTCCTTTTCTGTCTTGATAGCACACAAGACTATATCTTCGTATGATGAGAATAATTATGAGACTAATGCTCAACATAGAAATGGTTTTAACCCATAAAATAATCAATTAATATTACTCCTTGGGTTACGTATATAATCTGCTGTATGCCTTGATAACCTTGTAAAGTTAGCCTCATACATTGCAACATTGTCATCCTCATTTTTTCTTAGACTCAGAAATTGTCTTTCCATATCCGCTCGATGGTCACGAGGAATTTATTTTTCTAAGAAAATGTCTTTAAACTCCCTCCATTACATGTTCGATACTTCTTTATCTTCCTTTTTGTTTTGGATTAATGAACACCATTGATCATCATCTCCTGTGAGGTGATAAACTGCCATGACAACTTTTTCCCTTTTGCTACTCTCCAAAGCATGAAATATTTTCTCTAAGGAATTTATCCATTGCTCAGATACTAATGGATTTGTACTCCCATTTAATTCTGGTGGTTGTTGCCTCATAAAGCAGTCTAACATTGATCCTCTGCGTTGTGGATCAGGGTGCTCCATACAGGTAAGGTTATTATTCATAACCTGAGCGAGTTGTTCTAGTATGGTGATAAGCTGATCAGCACCAGTTGCTTCACCAACTCCACTATAATTATCTTGAGTAGTATAGAAATCCCTACATGAATTATGTGCATTGATACAGTTTCCATTCCTTCCACTCGGTTCCATTTCTAAACAATGGCATACACTAGATTAGTTTATGAATCACAATACATAATTCCAAACTTGTAAAATAGTTAACATAAATTGAAAACTTTATGGATATAATCCATAATAATAAAAAAAATTTCTTTAAGGAATTATATACTCATAAACCCTTCATAATGGTTTGTAAATATAATGAAAATTATCCTAAGCATATCCCCCAGGAGTGTCGTAACCAAGAGTGCAGCAAGGCCTATTGTCGTGCACCAATTCCCATTTGAGTCTAGCTCAAAGTGGTGGTTTTGGGTTTTACCCCTAGGTACATCTGTGCCAGAGCCACCTCTACCTACTTGTATCTAGACAGGGATGTGCTGCTTGGAAAATACACAAAATCTCTACATTACCAAAATTCAAGGAAGTTCATTTATACTAATCCTCAAAGTCTATCTTAGGGTAATGTTCTCCAATCAGAGTTTATTTAAATTTTGTTTCCAAGGATTGTACTAAACTTTCTCTGATACTAACTATAACACCACGACCCCAGTTACCTAGAGTCGGTTCATTATTACATAACATTGGCATGATACAAGGAATCATGTCCCGAAAGACCGATCAGTTTAGTAGCCTTGGAAGTACTAGATACATTCATAAGTTTTACATTACATCATGAAATAAAAACATCAACTACATTTTTTCCCTTTTGAACACTCTTATATTCTTATCCTATCCCTACAGGTCAACCATTAAATAATTCTTCCCATCCTAGGAAAAATAAAACATAGAATGATGTGAGCTCAGATGCTTAGTAAGGATAATAATATAGCAGAAACTTTTATAAATAAGCATAAATATTTAAGGAAACGTATAAGACTAAAATAAAAGCCTTCTAAACTTAAACTTCAGCATAATATGGAAAATATAAGATCAAATAATTTCATTTACTTATTCACATGGATAGTATACTAGTCGAATAATCACACATAAAATCAATAACCAATTTCATGATGATGGAATGCATAATGCCAGACTTCATAACCACATAGTCAAGGCCTTGTGCCAAGACTAAAAATTATATTTTTTCAAGGCCTTGTTCCAAGACCCTAGTTTGTCTCATGAGACCTACCAATGCATCGAGGACCTATATCAGGCTCCACCCATCACTTACTAAGTCCAATGCATTCCTCATATGAAATGGTTTAAACACAACAGAAACATTCGTATTAAAACTAGCATACGAAATGTCAATACTTTATCCATAAAACATGAATGGTGTAAAAATAACACATCCATAGTCAAACATATCACAAAACTTTCAATACAATATGGAAGATCTTTATCATAATAAATCAACTTCAAACAAGTTTAAAGTCCATCAAAGGATGTTGACATAGATGAAATGAAAGCTATTTTAAATAAATACCTATTTTTATTTTGAAATCATTTAAAAGTCACATATTATAAAAGAAAAAATTTATTTTGAAAACATTCTTATAATATTTTAAGGTAAGCTTAGATGATGATATAACAACGGAAAATAGCCACACCCACCGTACAAGTTAAAAAATACATTCTTACCATAATTTTGTTGAAAATGTCATAAAGTACCTTTTTTGGAAAATGACAAAAAGATTCCTTTCAAAACATTTTATAAAAATTCAAAAAAAGGGTATAAATGAAATTAAAACATAGTCTATAAAATAGAAAAAAAATTTTGAAAATTTTTTTTAAGAAACATGGATGTAGATGATAATGAGGTCCCAATAGATACTTACGCAAAAACAACCTCGGATAATAAAGAGATTGTGAAATTAAACCTTACCTTGTACTTTTACTAAGAAGATGGTATGTTAACCTCCTTTATAATAGTTAAAAAATTGTTATTAAATTATACAAGAACTATATACATAAATATTATATCATATATGATCCTCTAATATTTCTTTGTTAATAATATTTTAGTTGTATCATCATTTCGGGTGTTAACTGATTTGTTTTCCTTTATATGCTTGGTTACGTAAGCCATGATTGTTATGGTTATAATGTATTTAATTAATATAAAGAATTATATTATGTTCATAAACATTATTTTTAATCATAAAATGAAAATTATTCTTGAATGATTACAATGGGGAATGAATCTCATCGCGTTCGTGGAGACGGTAATCCGTACGTACGCACAAGTGACTATATCATTATATTGATGATAAAATAATATGTAATTGGATAGTATATCATATATAAATAATCATTGACATGTTATACTTATTATTTAAATTAGTTATAATCATTATTATACCCATCCAAATAATGACGCGTTTGAATAACAAACTACACCACGACATGGAGACGGTAATCCGTATGTACACACGTATGGTGACTTTGTCATTAATATGATAGATAGAATAATGAATATGGTTGTATAATTTTTATAATAACATAAAATTATATAGAATATACTGGAGTTATTATTTTATAATGGAAACAACAAAGAAAGTGGAAGTGGAAGAAGAAAAAAACATGAAAGAGGAGATGAAATATTTACCTCTTTTTCGGGTTCTTCCTTTTGATTTGATCAAAATGGATATTTAGGTTGGCTTTCTGATCAAACTAAGGCCTCTAGGATGAATGAGGTAAATATGGGAGGATATTTGGGTAGGGGTTGGCCGAGCCAAATGGATTTGGAGGTGTGAAATTAAGAGAAGGGGAAGTACCCTTTTATAAGAGAGGTGAGGGTCACTTTAGAAAAAGCTTGAAATATTATTTTATAATAAAATAATTTTCGGTTTATAATGGATCCAAAATGATTTATTTTGAGGAAAAGGTGGGAATGGGTCGAAAAAATTTCACCCAATTGGTTTTTTACAGGTTTAGGTCACCATATTAACCTTATCTTTTAGATTTAACTCTTAGTTAAATAGTTTGACATTTACCATGTCTCTTTGTATTTTTATATTATATGGTTAATAAACTTTCTATAAAAATCCAATAGAACCCCAAGTGGTTCATTATTAATATATATAACCTTATCTATGTCCTTTATCCGAAACAAATATTTTTAGGAATATTATATTAATTAATAATATAGTATTTATTTTAAAAACTCAGTTATGTCAATTTTGAAACTATTTAGTATTTGGTTTTTTGAAAATCATAACAACATTATTACTTTGAAAAATATATATTTAATAAACCCTAACATGTAATATTACCCTATAAAATTAGTGTTATTCATCAAAAGTACCAATTTAAATTTATTTGGATATTTATAATATCAATTATTTTAATCTTTCATTAATAAGGTAATTACTACATCATCATTGTGTCATAAATAAATTAAATTATTTAATGTTTAAAAATTATAAATAAAATAAATTATGTTGGAAATATTCTTATATTTATAATGAATATTTATAGTTGAATTTATATTGTGTTTAACCCTATATTAAAAATGGTTTAGTTATTAAACTTTGAATTTAATTCTTTTAACTTTTCTTTAAATAAAATAATAATAGATGTCCTAATCTAATCCTAGTGGACAAAAGGGGATAATATTTTATTCCTAGGGTTATTTTTGGTAGAATTACAATTATCCAATATAATTATGACATGTTTTAGGGTAATTATATTATTATTTTTACTCATAATTACCCTATTTACTTTTCACCGTGGTAAATAAAAGTCAAAAGTCACTATTCACCAAAAATTATTTTCATCTTATTGAACAACATTTCACTTACTAATATCAACCATGTCTCTCAGATTTTTGAAATTCAACTCACATAAGCGGTAAAATTAAGTTTTATGCAAATTTGTAAATGCTCCTAGAAGGTGGGTAAAAGACGGTTAAAAGTTCAATAAAATTATATATATATAAACTTATTATAAAATGACTCCAATTAATTAAATTGAAAATATATAAGTATTATGTATCTATTTTGACCTGAAATAAATTAAATTAAAATAACTAATTATTTAAATAAAAAAGTCGGTTTTAAACAATAACGTAGTGTTTTTCACTATTCATAAAAAATTGAAATTTCTCAGAAAAATACCAAAAATTTACCCTAAGATAATTATGATTTTCCGAATCCAAAAATTAAGTCCATTTTGAAAATTAAAATTTATAAAATTTCAAAAAGTGGGTATTACTATTCATAATGACTAGTTTCATTGGTTGTGGTGTGTTAACACTCCAAGTTGCATACAATGCAAGCTACTACATTATTTAAAGGGAAACATACCATGGAATCTTGGGGTGTTACAATTTTTGGGTTCATTATGAATCTAGTAGGAAATTATATTCATTTTTAAGACTCATGGTTAATGGAACGCCCTATCGGTGGGATAAAGTGTTCCGGATAACATTTTTGAATGTCAATATGCATATACAACATCCTCCAATCATTTTTTCAACCATACAAGGGAACCATATAGTTCTTTATGTGAAGGATTTAGAGTAATCCATAGGTTCCCATCTATATCATAAAAAAACTTGGGCATAAAAAATATCTTGTATTACCTTAGTCATATGCTACTTGAACTAGATAGTAGAAATTTCCCCAATCAAGGATAACTTCCTCACATTGATATTCTCATTTATTAAATTATGACACTACTTGTAGCACCATGAGATGTATCCGGTATCCTATGTCAATCGACAAAATTATATCCTCCATAATCCCATACTGACAGGGTGACTGGCATGTTGGGAATTCATATAATAGAAGTTTGACATCCAGTTTTTTCCTAAGAAATTATTAAAGTGACAATAACTAGTATAATTCCATGAAATGTAACCAAACCCTAAATAAATACCCATATATATCGAATATGATTCCATTCTCTCTGTATATTTTCCTATTTCGTACTGGAATATGAACATTGACAGTGCCTGATATAGCCCAACCGGGATAAGAATCAATAATCATAAAATCAATAGGGTAGGCATTGGTATTGTATTCGTCATTCCTAAACATTCCAATTTTCTACAGTTAATTTATTTTCCAAAGGATACAAAAAATATGAGACAGATCCCAAGGCTCTTATCATCGGCCTTGAGCTCTCCCTTGAGAATGATGCCCCCTATTTTACGTGAATGAAGACTCCAAATTAGTTATAAAATAGATCAATTGTGACTATTTAATTATAAGTAGGCAGCTAATCCACCTTCTAGATTGATATCATACTTTTAGAGAGAAATTCCCTTCCTAGCCCAAAAAATTCCAATTCTCTGATTACAAAATGACCACGTCGATCCCCAGGAAATCTAGGCCACATCCCTTTTTAATCACAACAAAAAATGACCTCATCATTCACGTGGTACATCTAAGGGTTATATCCCTCTTTGATTTTTACAATGAAGACCGAGAGGTAAATTAGATAGACACTATAACTTATAATTAAATTGCCTCAAAGTACATGACAGTCCATGAAACCCCTCCTTATATAGATCCATTCATAGAGAATATCCAACTCAATACTCTCACACTAGATTGTGCCGAGTGTTAGCGAATTATTAATTTTAAAATGAAATTTATGCTCTAGGATGTCCTTAACATTATGTAGGACCTCTATAGGTAAGGTTTTTATGTGATCCTCCTCTACTATATCAAAAGGGATGATGTCCCTCTAGTCATGTAAGAGGTCCACGACGAGTTGTGTGGATCCCATAAAACAATATTACGACATTCCCACCAGATAAGGAGGTTGGGATATTTTTATCCCACATTTATTCATGTATTAATTATGTTCACAGAGAAGTTTCATTCATCCTAGATCCATTAAATAATTATTCATTAACCACTGGATCTACTTTATACCACCAAGTAATTTTATCCCTTTGCTATTTGGGGGCTTGAAGCTATGGAACCCTACCCACCAATGATAACTCAACAATATAGGTTCATTATAACAACTATAAACATCTTCTAAAACTATGAATAATCTATACCACTTAAGGATTTCAAGGCCCAAACCATGATTGAGTTTGGGAAGTCCCACACCATCTATAAATTTAGGTTTCCTCTCACATTTCTAACAGACAACGACACCATCTTTTGAGCTGCTAAGCTAAATATGTTTTATTTCAAGTACAATATCTAGTCTAACCACACCTCCCATTATCAAGAACAAGTGAATTTTAATATCAATGAATTTAAAAAACCCTCTTTGACATCTAGTATAATATGTTGGGATAGAACAAGAAGTGTTGGCTTGATAATATCTCCGATTACCAATGGCCCTATCAGACAATGAATCAAAAATTCCACCCATGAAACTCTATAATCCATAGTGTAATATAAATAGGTAGTATTTTCTGTAGTGGTCCATTTAAAATCCCTTGAAATAGAAATTTATGATAAAAAAATTTTACATGAGAGTAGAATTCCATATGTTTGAGTTGGAATACCTAAAATAAAATAGGCTAAGTGTATTGAATAGGAAGGAAAGACACCCGAATCATGTGGAACATGCATTCGACAAACATTTTCACCTTCTATACTTTATATATGGTGATATGGTATTGAATCATAGGGAACCATTGATACCATGTAGAATATTCCAAATATAGAATAAACATGGGATGGTCCTTGAATAATTTATAATGTCTACACCAATAGTGTATAATCATTGGTCATAATGGAGAGGGAGCATATCACACCTCCCACCAATAGTTTCTTCCTAAATCGATATTTCAGGTCAATAACCCAGAGTCTGATCAGTATGAATTTAAACTACAAATCCAAATATCCAAGTCATATGAAATAAAACTATACGACATAATCCTATCTATATTATGTTAAAATATGGTATACCCTAAGAGATGAGAATATTATGCCTTATATGTTGTGATATGATGCCTCATGTGATAAGTGTGTGATGATTCCCCTATCCTTGGGGTAGCTTCCATGCATAATACCAAACTAAACCATCAATTTTACTTCGAAAATCTTAGGGATATTCTATGATTTTACCATGTATATTCTGTTTTTGCTCCGAACAACACCTGGTTATCCTCATTTCATAATCAAAACTCATACCAGTGAATATATTTATCAGAAATGGACATCCCCTAGTGTAATACAACTCTAAAGACTATGTTTAATGTCATTAAACTGAAAATACAACATCTGAGTCACATGAAGTAAAACTGTAGAACATCTTTCTAGAAGAACAAACATAAACCAAGGTATAACATTTGTGACGATCCAAGAATGACTCTTCTAAAAAACTTGAGATAACATTTTTTCAAGAATAACATGCCACATATAGTGATCATTAGATAACCCCCAATCTGTCCTCTTGGGCCTCTACCTTGGGTGTAATCCTCATTTATATTCTTTGATACAATAGTTGGTTGAGAATTCCTCATTAACATACTTAAGAAATAAAAATAAGAATATCACTTGGTAATCCCCACACACAATTTCCTGATCAGATGAAATTAAATGGTGATGCAACATGTTGGTTATATGACATTAATATATTTGATGCCATGATAAAATCTACATGACCAATAAACTATAGGAACCTCATGTTCTTACTATATGATGTATAACTATGTGTTCAATTACCTCACCATAAGATGTTAAAATGCATGATTCATTTCCCAATCGCATGATGTGAAAATGTGTAAACCCTTGGGTCCTCACTGGAGAGGACTACACCCTCCTATTGTTGGTCCAAACACTACACTACACCATATAAATATTAACAGATTGGTTCTCCATTCTAATGGGATATGTATCAATTCCAAGATCGCATATCCTAGGCCTAGCCCAACCACTAACTTATTTTAAGCTCCCATCTCCTTGGGAACAATTTAAATTATCACCTACTGATATGCTTATCTATCACATTCAGGAACATGGTGGAATAAAACCTAGATTGTTTCCCTCCCCATTGAAAATCATGAAATTTTCACTTCCACAATTCCTTCCTTCCATGGTTTGGACCCTCATCATCATCCCAGTCTGAATAGGACTCATAAAGGTAGTGGTAGCTAACCAAAATGGCCCACCTCCAACATTTGACACACTTCTCAATGGACCTCTAGAAATAGATGACGATTCTCGTGTTTCTTACATATCAATTATTGATCTTACAATTTTTCACAACATCATTTACTAGTATGTTTTTTGAGCCTTTGTTTTGGAAAACGTTAATAGTTTTTCCCTACCTATCATTCACCCCTATCACAGTCCAATATCAGAAGTCATTATTTTCTCCCTTTCCACCTCCCTTTTTTTGGGGAGCTACAACACCCATGGTGTTATACTCCCATGCATTAATGCATGATGACTAAGAAAATCAGTATCATTGTGACCTTCCAAATTAATTTTATTTCACCATATTTAGTGTCCTAAAATGTGATATGGGGAACTCCTACCTGGTCCTTATTTCTCATACCAAGCCTGTATCACATGGTAATAACAGTACTTGTGGAATTTCACCAAACAATATTGAGATACACAGGAATTCGATAATGGAATTTCACCACCATTCAATCTAGGATCAATGAATTTAAATTGGTAGTGGTCAATAATTTCCAAGTATTATAATGTTAAATATTGAAAAACATTCCTTATGGATTTTTCATTTGGTAATAGGACCCCTTTCCCCGCTCTCCACATAGGGTCATTATTATTTTGTGATAAAGAAATTTATCTATAACATCCCATTTGGTTGATGCATTATGACCTTATACTATGTGAAACCGTACCCCTGAATCCCCTAATCGGCTTCCAGATTGCATCACCTCTTTTGTTTCAAAAAACTACTCCCCCATCTTTCATCTCATTCTCACTCAAGAGGATTTACCCCTTCCATAGTTGGTCTCCCACCTTGCCACATTCCAGAACTATGTGTTGCAAGATTCCCTATACAATGGGATATGTAGTGACACAAAAATATCCAATCTCAAACCCACCATAAAATCCTCTCACCTACCAAATAATTATTTGGTGTCCCTTATCCCAATGTGTACATTATCACCTTCATGTGAATAAGGTGGTGTGACACCCAGACAGAGTTGGTATGTGCATTATGACCTCTAACTATGTGCATATTCTTATGTCCCTAGGAATCATTGGCTCTACATTATAGGTTCATGACCCCCTGGATAAAAATATTCTCTAAAAGGTCTAAACTCTAAAATATAATAATAGGATCCATCTTCCAAGAATCATGACCTTAATCTATACAAAATTTATTCACAATTATTCCCCTGAAGGTGTAATAATTTGGTATGACTGGCATGAGCCTAAAATACCTAGGTCAAGGAGCACATATGTCTATTAGGTTGAAAGAGAGTAGGGTTATTATGATAAAAACATAGAATTACACCCACTATATCATAATTAAGACTTGGTAAAATTCTAGGGAATCAATGGAAGAGGTATGAAGCCTTCAAGACTCATCACTAATCCTCGACAAAAAACCATGGTTTTCACGCCAGAACCACTAATTCAGAAAAATGTTAGAGATAAACCTTAGATCCCTATAATTTATGGGGCCATATATGAGGTATATTCCTATATGTTCACTTTTTTTACATCCAATTAAATTTACTGAAAAAAAATCTATGCACATCATTGTCACAAGATACTAAACTATACTCTATACTTCATGGTCACATGAAGTTAAAATGTATGATGCATGTCCCCACCATATAATTTTAAACTAGAAATTTAACATCATTTCCATAAATTTTTAAAATGAATGCTTCCCATGCATGATGCATGATTTTAAATTAAAAAAATTCTTTCGAACCTCACCTAAGATTACATTTTCACCCATCTTTGGTGACCACCTACCACACCCCTCAAGTTACTTGACCGTATCTAACAAAAGATATTCCAATCCAATTGGAAGGTGAGTCTAGCTCTTTATTATGCTGATGCGAACAATAAATGTTCTTAGATCCATGACAGTATAATTATAGACCACTGATCTCCATTCAAGGCTTTCTTTATGTTCATCCCCATACATTACATCTTCCTTAATTTGGATACCCTACATCCTACATGTCTAAATGCCCCCTCCCCAAAAATTATATTTTATATCCAAAATGCCTCACCACCTATCCTAGGAATGTTCCTAAAAGGAAATTTAATTACCATATCATATGACTCATGTTTCAATCATAGTCAATAGTCAACCCCACTTATATGTCCTCACTCTCAGCAATTCCATTGAAGGACCTATGTTTCGAATATGGTCAGCATTATTCCTCATTCTTCCAATCACTTAACCATATCTACCATGTATAGGGTATCTGGATTCACATCACCCATCTTCCCCCCTTTTTGGGTAGATTCCAATGACTCATAATTACCTCGTATACACACCTCCACACAATGTGAATGAAATGTGACTTAGAAGAGACCTTGTTTCCAACCATTGTTTCTTGGTTAGGACACTCCCAATGGTGGATAAATCACTCTGACCCAAATTAATCAATCATGTTCTGGTGATCTCATGCAAGAGGGAAATATTATTTTCATATCTTGTTTCTCACATTGATCATGACACACATGGGATTAGGGGTTATAGATTCTATTTTATTAATGTGGTTGAGATATAGAAAAAATAATACAAACACAAGGAATTGTAAAAAATAATTTTGTTATATTCAGTGAGGAGGGTCATCCATTGAATTGAGCCTCTCCTTTATAACAAAATATTTAAGAATAAAAATAAAACATAAAATCTCCCTAGGTCTAACCCTTGGAAATAAAGTGATCCAACTTGGCCAATATTTTTTGGGAAGCTTCAAAGGTATGTTACCACCTAGTGAGCTCTACGAACTACTCCTAAGCTACACGGAAAACCTCTTAAACAAGAAACTCCACCTAACCTTGTTCATCCCTACTCTTAGATTCCAAGGATGCTACCCCTACTACCTCATCCTTGGCTACTTCAAATTGTGAAAATAGTTGGATTATGATCACTATTTTGGTTTTGATGATGGATTCATGCTTTCTTTCTTGATATTTTAATAGGGCATGTTGTTTTTTCCCTCCCAAGAGTTCCTTGGTACCATTAATTTTATTCTTATACTTGGAAGCATTGAGTTCCCAATGTTCTACATAAACCAATTGGGAAAGATAGTAAAGGGACAATGCATGGAGTGAATGGGATTACATTCGATCAGTCCCAAGATTTGGTAAATACTTATAGAGGGATCCCATCAGTCTTAGTAGGTCTACCTCAGAGGTGCAGGTGATGATGTTATGAACACTCATTAATTCCCTACATCATACAATGCAGTTAGCTTCAGTGTCATCAGTCCTAGAGACTTCCAAATCCTTAAGTAGCATGGGATGATACTTGGGGATACTCACAAGTTATTCAATAGTAGTTTCCTCCTTAGTAATTATATCGAATGAGATGAGATCTATTTTAAGAGGATGATTATCCCCATTTGAATCTTTACCGGTGGTAGTATCCTTGTCATTCTTGAGCTCCAGTGCCCCTTATCCATATCTATATATATAGTATATTTATATCATAGGATAAGGGTTGTCACACCAGGGATGGTCGACTCGACTGCAGTAGTAAGAATCATTGCTTCCCCAGAAACACTCGACTATTGAGGGTGCACTACCTCAAACACTATTGAAGATGAAGGCGTATAGTTAGTTTAAAATGTGGTAATAAATAATATGAATAAAACTAATGAAAAAATTACATGACATTAGGGATTGAAATATATCCATTTCTGAGGCCGACAAAGGGGTCTATAACACTGGATACCTCACTTCATTAGTGGCGACTTCAATAGATATTGAGGGTCCCTTAGTGGAACATTACATGAAGATATAAAACTAAAACAATTGTGTTAGTATAATAAATTGGGAAATTTTCAAAGGGTTTAAGAGAATCAAGATATGAGGGGTGTATAATATTGCCTTAGGAATAAATAGGGATCTATAAGGTCAGCTACTCCAAGAGTCCTAATCCACTGATAGAGGGAGAATCACTAGAATAATTGTGTGACATCCCTTGTAGATGTCTAGGAGAATGGGAGTTTATGGATATTACTCTCTAATATAATATGCACACACATATCATGTTTAAGCTTCAAGATATTACACCGAGGTAATCTCCATTTTTCCTATCGTGGTACATTCAACTCCCTTGACAATATCTTCTCTTCCTACCCCTGATGATTCCTATGTGAATCAAAATCATGGGTTATGAATTATATGGTAAATAAATTTTGAAATTTTTCAATGAGATAATGAGATGAAATCTTACCTCACTAAAAAATCTCTCAATTAAATCATCATCCTGAGGAGTGAATTCAACACTATCCTAGGAACTTTCTTTATCGGCATCAAAACCCTAGGACTCCCCACCACTAGATATCTATGTGTAATTTTTAGGAGTCAATACCTCTTGAGATGTCACATCGGCCAATGTATCCTCTTTAGGATCCTCTCCAAACATAACACATGACTAGGTAGCGGTAGGATCTCCCTCCCCATGTTAGTGTAAAAGGATGAATCCATGTATGCCAGGTAGGGAGATCTCTCTTAAAAATACACTTTGTTCATGGACAATGTGAGTCTGAGGTCTGGTAGTTAAATCCCCTCTCCAGTGAGCCACCACCATAATTTATCCAAAATCTAGGATAGTTTAAACATCCCCTATATTTCCCAAACCATTGGATAAATTTCATCATCAGGTTCATACACAACATAGCGAACCTTTTTCCCTAAGGCCTCTTGGGACTGACTCTTCCCAACACGGAATACCACCACCTAAAATTGTGGCCACTTTCGATGGAGACTCATTCCTTTAAGGAGTGGGTGTATTTTAGTTACATGAGATTCTTTTGTATATTACCCTTCATGAACCCTCATGAATCTGTGTGCACCATGAGTATCATCTCACCTAGTAGCTTTCATCTCATATTTCTCATTTAATTGTTCCAACATCCTCGCCTTCGAGCATAAAATATCATTTGGGTACACTGAAACATAGGTTACAATGCAGTTTTGATTAATTCTAGTAGCTTTCATCTCCTATTGCTCATTTAATTGTTCTAACATGTCCTAGTTTTTTGTAGAGCCTATCCAGTAATAGGTATCCCAAGTTGACATTATTCTCAGATTCCATGATCACCACCATCACTAGAATCCCCAACCGTTGGCCCATGCAAACACACCAAATCAAAAACATCCACCAACTGAAGAATGTTTCCAAGAATGTTGCTTATTCAACACATGGATTCCATTCCTTAATTATATATACCTATTTTAAGATATCTTTCCACATCCACTATCAACCAATGGGACCCAAGTGTAAGATCCTAAATTTCCATATGAGGTATGTGTAACACCCCGAGTATTTATGTAAATTTTATTTGAATAAATTAAATTTTCATTTAAGTCTTATAATTCACTAAGTCAAACATTCCTTTAACACGACACACAATCAGTGTAAGTTACATAGAAAACCTGATATGTAATATGTCACATAGATCATTGACTAGGTGTATATTACATGAAACAGTGACATGGGGTGCGTTACACGCAACACCGATGTTTCTATGAAACATTATTTTACTGATATAATTATTTAAATGAGATAATTATAGCCTAGCTATTAAACATAGTTATATAATTACTAATAACTAATTTAAATTTTTTTAAAAACTTTTTTATATAATTATAACATATTTATAATAAAATATATATTTTCTGGTGAAGTCATTATATGTTTAAAAATATTATTTTCTCAAATGAAATGATTATAATGTCCTTATTTAAAAACTAATAAAATTAATTTTAGACACATTTCAAAATTTAATTTCATAAAATAAAATAAAATATTTATTTTATAATGTCAAAATTTTCTTAGGGATATTTTTTTTATTTTTTTTGAGAAACTTAATTTTCGGATGAATTGTGATAAATGCCGGATTTTAATTCAAAACTTTCTTTTCTTATAATTTATTTATAAGTAAAAATTATATTTAAATGTAGTTTAAAAGTTTAATTAGATATTATTTATATCATTTAATACAATTTATGTCATTGGGATCAATTTCACATTGAAATTGGGTATAAAAACATTGGTTTTGTTTGGATGTTGTTACTTTGAAAACCTAGAGTCTCATCCCGTCAACAAGATTATGTTTAAATTAATTTTCACTACTTATGAAATTATAATTTTCAAAAATTATTTCCATATTTTTAATATTAATAATTTATAATATATAATATGTTAATATTATTTTATAAAAAAATACTAGTGAATGCGATTAAAATTAATTACAATGATTAAGAGAAAAAATAGGTTAACAATGTACTAAAACTTAAATTTATGAGCCAAAATGACCTAGAAACTTGTATAAAACCCATTGGATGGAAGTTATCAAGCCATTAAAAATCCATTATTTATTTTTTGGTTTTTAATGACTTTTTTTATTTCAAAACGTGGGTACACCTAACATGTTTTCAAAAAATGCCAAGTGTGTCCTTTTCCTTCCATATAAAAGGACAACACCAATCACTCTTCCTCACACATCTAAACCACTTAGGTTCAGCCAAGATCTACCCAGTACCCTTCCAAAAATCCCTAAATTACTCATATAATAATACCTTGTGAAAAAATCAATCCAAGGAATCCTTTTGGAAGAAACTAAATTGAGTTACCTGGTTAAGAGGTAATGTCTTCTCTCAAACTCCTTTATCTTATTCTCTTTCTCCACCCCTACACTATCTTTATTCCATTAATGTATAAAAACACCAATGTATTAAATATACAAGGATTTGTTTTATTCTATGGCTTATACCTACACTTACACACACCTCTATCTAATGGGTAATGAACATACTATTTTTTTGTAAGGAGAACTACCGCCTCACAAAATGAGGATTGTTAAATTTTCCTTACCACCTCTCATAACGAATGTTATAATAAAAAAACTATTTATATATGTTATATATTATATTTATTTTTTATTTAATCTTAATTAAACCTTTTACAATACATATCTTTATACTTTCCATTTGGTGTAAATATGCTAATTTCGTTTGAGGAAGTGCAGACTTCCGCCCCCTCAAAGCGATGTGATTCGTTTACACACTACATGAAATTTATTAAGAATGGGTTTGGTTAACTTATATGAAATATATGATATTATAATTATACTATATTAATGATATATATATACACACACACACACACACATATTTCATTTACGTTCTTTCTTTCAATATGATAACAAAAATTGAAAATGCGTTAATGTGTACGTACAGATTACCGTCTCCATGAATAGTGTATTCCATTTCATAATTATATATTATATATATATTATTATAATAAAAATATACTGAATATAAATTATATTTATATCATTATTAACATTCTATAAATCAGGATATAAGTGTAAGGACCAAATATATAACGGATTAAAACATATAAAAAGAACAAAATGAATATTACCCGAAGTGAAACCTCATCATAGGATTGATAAAAAGAGGGTAATATAAGATCATAATAAAAAAATATGTTGTATTACATATAAACATATGGAATTATATATGTGGTTTTAACTAGTATGAATAGAGTCAATACACAAGGTAAGGGAATTTTTATAGAACTTTTTATTTCTTTGAGATACATAGCTTAGACAAAAATATTTTATTTTGTGTGGTGTATATACCAGATATGGATGTTTTCAATGATTATTATTAATAAATTTATGTATATTTACATATCCATTATATGATCTTTCTTTCACGGGGTTAATGTTTCAAATGATACCAAATCGGTAACATAGTGTTGTCTCAATTTTCCTTCTTTGAGACACATGTTGTATTATAAACCTAAATTTTATTCGAGCTGTATGTAATTACATTTGACACATTATATATTGAATCTAAATAATTTCGTGATATTTTAATCATCATGTAATTTAATTTTATTACATGGAGAGTATTATCCCAAGTTACGATGTGGTAAGAGTTTATTGAAACAATCTCACCATATATCGAGGTTGTTTATAATTGTGCTTCCTTTATTGAAATATCATGATCCATATCTAAAAATACACATGTTTTTTATTATCCTCTAGTTATTCAGGAGATATTCTTTTTTTATTACAATTTTTTTCACTCTTTGGTACTTAAGATATTTTAGAATTTTTTTTATAAAAATATGAATTTATTTCTCTCTTCATTTGGAAGTCTGTTTTAAAAAACATGTTTTAAAAAATGTTTTCAAATGATAGTTGATGATCATTTTCAAGAAAAAAAGGATTTTCAAAATGTTTTATGGTCTTCAAATATTCTTTTATTTTTTTTCAAAGATATTTTAAAATAAAATGGTTTTCAAAAATATTTTATGTTTTAAAAGGAATTTTTCAATTAAGAAAGGATATTTTAGTCAAGAAATGTTTTTAAAAGATATTTCAAATTTATTTCTCATCTATGATAACATCTTTTGGTGTTACTCATTCCTTTCTGGGGAAGTTATTGAATGTTTCTATTCATATTATTTCTATTAATGGATTATGTATAGATGTAAAGATGTTTATGAAACCCATATATCTTTCATGGGTTATATGATTTTCAAACTGATTCTTTTCACTAGTTACCTTTATAAGGAAATGATTATGAAACATGCATTTTTTACAGGTTATAATATGATTACATTTTTATAATACCCATTTAATTTCATGGGTTATGATATTATTATTTATGAACTTGTGGAATAGGTATGTAAGATTTCACAATGAGGTGGGTGGGACCTATATCTCCCTCTAATGAAATGTGTAAAGATTTATATCTGATGAGATAGAGTAAGATGGTGTTGGGACTGAACCTTGACTACTAAGATTACGATGGGAGTGAACCATGAATACCAAGATGGTATGAGGAGAGAACTCATGCTCTTAATATGGCCATGTGAGTGAACCATGAATACCAAGATGGTATGGGGAGTGAACCCATACTACCAATATGGTCTTTGGAGCGATGCCTTAGCTACTATAGAAATCATATTATATGATTACGTGTCTACCCCAATTCCATGTTTTATTCCTATATAATGCTTTCATGGACTATGTGATTTATTTCCTTATGATTCATGTCCTACGAACTACCAAGATTTATGCCATGTTTCCTGTATATGATATTTGATACGAAGGTTATGATCTTATATTTTAATGATCATGTTCTCATAAACTTATTCTCATGATTATTCTTTCATATCTCCCTTGTTTACCCTTATTGAGAATCTGATATCACCCCCTTTATTTTTTAATTCCCATGGTTATGAAGATGAGTATTATGATTGATTTGTCTAAGAAGGTTTCTAGGAAAGAAGAACCTAGTGGGATATAATGTAGCTAACCTGTGTGTCATTTTTTATGTTTCAATGATTCTAATGGAATAATACTAGTACTATCTTTGGGCTTCACTTTGTATAATGTTTTAAGTATTCCACAAAAGGTATGTAATATTTTTTTATGAAAAGTGAGGGTCTCTATAGTATATATCCTGTAATTTTTTTAATCATCTCTTATGTTTAAAAGAGTGTGCTTGAAGGTTTAAGGAAGGGGTTAGGATAATTATGGGATTATTAAGATCCTGGAGCTCTATGTTTTAGATAACTTAATAGTGGTGCACAGTTTCTACAGTGTAAGTAGAAATAATGCATAACAACCATGAATCCCTAAAAGAGTTTGAACACGGTATTTAAACTATTTGAGGTAGGACACATGAACATGTATAGAGAGGAAGAGAAATTATATAGGAGACCCACATAGGTTGTGCAAGGTTTTTCAGACCATGCTCTTAGCTCACATTCTTAGTGCCATATAGGCAGTAAGTGCACATGATTGGTGCACAGTTTGGATGAATTGAACACCCTTTTAAAATGGATGAAATTTCTTTTTCAAACCTACATTATCTTAGAATTAGTCCCTCTTTTCTCATATAATTTTGAACTACCACATCCCCATGCATGAATCCTTCTCCTATCCTACTAGTCTGATGGATAACTCCTTCATTTTAGATCATAATCAAGTATTGACTGTCTTGTTGAAACTATATTGTTATCCCCTTCGATCTAATTTATAGTTTCCTTTATTTATATCATTTTATGGAATACTAAATCCATTTAATATAATATTACCTATTCATTGGGAATTTTTCTAATACCTTTATTTCTTCCATTATATCCCAGATTAGAGGCCAATAATGGATGATGAATCCACTATATATCTAAGGTAGGCGGTCTCATGAATTTATATTAATTTCTAGATGGCCATATATCGTGTAATTGTTTCGCATGCTGCACATTCCATGGTTCACCTCTTAAACAAAATTTCTCATAAATTAAACATATGGGAAACTGTTTATATAACCCATGTGACATGTAATCATTGACGAGGGTCAATGACCTGGAATAGAACCTTCCATTTCGGTTTTTTTCTAAACTAGTGAAAATAACTAGGGGTTTTTATGAATTTGATTCACCTACTCAAGTTTATTATTTTCCCTTTGTAATAGAAAGGTTATAACTAACAAATTAAAAAGGGGATTTATAAATTAAATGTAAGGGTTATGCCATTATATGGCTTCTAAGACTAGGTTATGTATTTTAACCATATTTTGAGGTGAGTTAGACTTTTTCTTTATAAATTATATGGCTCAATTATATTAAATGTTTTGTTAAATGCAATGGATATATTGTGAAGCATGACCATTTGTTATGTCGTGTTGAGGATGATACATGGGTTCTAAAATGGGACACTATGGATATAATCATCTATATTATTGAATTAAAAATAATTAATAAATACATTTACATAATTACATGGGTGATAAATGGGTTCTAAAATGAATTCCATGGATGGGCACCCTTATGTGGATGGATTTTCCTTATGCTAATAGTGATACTTGGATTCCACCCATGGAATTCCAATGAAAGAATCAGATAGAAGTGGTTTATAATATTCAATGAGTGTTGCATGGTTTTTTATAATTAATAAAAATTATGGACTTAGAGACAAATTAATTTATACCATGCATATAGTGATACATAAGTTCCTATAGGGAATTCTAGGGATAGGCTTGCAGGGTGATGGTTTCATAGTACACTTATAGTGATACCTTGGTTCCACATATGGAAATCCATAAATTGTATTTGGATTCCAATTAATTAATTGATTACATGTGTTAAGCGATGCATCTTAAAACTCAAAGAACATTCTTGGTTTTAGTCAGTTTTTTACCTACATGACAACCTCCTTTTGTTCCACTATAAATTCTATGGGACTTGTTCATTATTTATACTGATAAGATCCATGGGGTATTCCTTGAATATCCATGTCTCGATCCCTTATTTTTAACTAAAATCATATGTTAATCTTTCAAATATATTCTATCTTAGTTCAAAGATGGTGGGATCTTATGGGTGTCTTATTTGAAACCCATTCTAACATGTGATTTATGTATTTTATTCATAGATTATATTATTACCTACACTTTTTTATTTATATATTAATGGATAAGATAGCATTATGAACCATTGGAGATGGACTAATTTATAAATCCTAAACCCTGTTAGGGCCTCCGATTGGTATACAGATAAACTTAATGGATGGAGGTGAAGAAAAGGGAAATAATCCTGTAATGGATGACTGGTTTTCTATAATATGATTGATTATGGAAGCTGAGGACTGATATTATGCAGGTGGTTCTATTAGAGATATATCTTCATCTTTTCATTATTTTTTATAGGTTATTGAATATACCTACAACTATATTTCCCATGTATCACCCTTTTTAAATCATGCCACGATCATCATATTTTATATGACAACATATATTATTTATAATAAATTATTTATAATGTCTGGATTATTTACTATTCTACTTCAGGTCATTTACTTTTTATTATGATATTATTTACATTTTTATACCAATATATCCATGTGGGTATATTATCCCCACCATACCATCATAGACTATATCTTCTAGTCTATTTGCTCTTGCATACGAGGAGGCACAATAGAGGCCATGTGACATATCGGGTTTGGTTACTCATGAGTTAAAAAATTTGAGGAAATAAAAAAGAGGAATTATAGCATTTGTTCCCTTTTATCTTAATGTTTGTGTTATTATACATGACACCACGAATGTTCCATGATCTGGTAATGAGATTTTTACTAAGAGTAGCTAACCAACATACAGGGAAAATCAAAATTACCTAGGAATGGAATTTCTATTCTTGTTCATTCCTATTATAGTTGTATTGAATTCACTATATGTTGATGCACATGAATTTTGGAATTTAATATTATGATGGGATTTATTTTACCCTTATCCCGATGAGGCAAGGCGGTGTCATCACATGCATCATGGTAGGTAACCAAGTATTCACATTCCACACATACACCATTCAATATCCATTTTTTAATTTGTTCAAAGGTTACAACATATTGTGATACCATGACTACCTGACTTTGTTATATGTTTATCTATATATCATGATTAGGTATATATACTACATTATTAACTATATAACATGATTCTATGATAATTTCCATGTTTACAATAAATATTACACTATGATAGCATACTTTTTTTATTTATGATATAAGATTAGCTATTAAAGGGTCTGCACCAGCTTTAATGGTGTTTTCCCATATAACTTGATGGAAGACCCATATTTAACCAATTATAACATGTTAGATCCAAGTACCATTGGTTTCACTGGTTAAAAATTTAAATTTGTGATTAAATGGTTTACAATAACAATTTATAAAGAGTGTGGTCCTTTATAAATTTGGGGAGTGTAACCCATATAATCAAACCATCATATGTGAACTTTTAATATTCTTAGACCAAATTTAAAAAAAATTCAATTAAATGTTGTTCCACTTTCAACATATAAATCCTATTAATTTATAACATGGGAATGTTTACTCATCTAACTAGACCATTATATACATAAATGATTATGATTAGTTGGTTTAGGAAAAAAATAAATGAAATAGTTTCCATTAAATAGTGATTAAATTCACAACTTTAAGGGTGTTTTACTCTATAACTTTAAATTGACATATAGTATACCATAACAACTGATATGAAAGAGAGAACTTGACCCTAAACCAACCATATTAGTTGATAGTAGGCAGTATATCTGGTGATTATTATTATCATTATTTGTAAAGCAAACCTAGATTTTGGAGTAGTACAAGGGATGTGACTTCTGTATAGGAATTCATGTACCGTCCCAATTTGTATTCCTATGAAATATATCGATTTATATCTTTTCTAAGGCATGTGAATGTAATTGGAGGAGCTATACCACCATGATGTCATTGGTTTGTGTGTTAGGAGGGTATAGACTACCATGCTCCATAGGTGTTGGGCCCTGATCCACTAGTATTACATCTAAAATATCCACATTTAGGAACCTCCTTCTATACTCGACCAGGGAACAAACACCCTAATTTTATTGGGACACTTATATCTCATGAATCCCATGTAGGTAGCCATTTTACTTTTCTCTACTATGGAAGAGTTGACACGTGAGTCTCAGTAGCAGAATCCACCTATGTTTTCATGGGATGGTTGTCCAAAGGCTATGGGGACATGGAGGGGGAACATGCCATCTATATTTGATAATCTTTAGAAACCTATAGAGAATATAGTGAATCTATCTATGTATATGTTATGAGATTCTTCCAAGTGATGGTGAGACATTATTTCCCTGGATAATAATTTTTGGGATATGGTTGGGAGGTATTTCTAGATGGACATCCATGATAATTACTATCTTAATACATTGAGGGATGATAAATCCATAGTTTTTATGAAATTAGAGTTGGGTTCAGTTTTAGTTATGGACCACTACGTGTGTTTCATAGAACTCTAGTGCTCTGAAAAGATCCTTTTAGATGATGAGTTATCTAGGGATAGTAAATTCAAGGATGGTCACAAATATTTCACCCAATCATGTGTGAATTTATTATGGTTGACTACTTTATCGAAGATAGTTAATCAATCACCCATTACTAAGTGTAACATAAGAGTGTTTTAAGGTGATATCCTAGGTGTTTTGGATCTTAAACAAAGAACTACTATGACTAGTGATATGAATCTCCCTTTTGAGTCTTCTCATGGGAGTAGTTGTACCCAGAGTGTGCTCTCAAGTAGTTAAGTGGTATTCAATTAGTATGGTAGGTGAGAACATATGAAGAACCATTATATATAGTATCCAGTTGAATTTTAGTCTTCTGTAATTATTGGACATATTTTTTTTATTATAGATTCAATGCTAGTACCTAGTGAGAGAGGATCTACAATGAATCTATGTTTAGGGGTAAGGAAAACATTCCCTTATTAGATAGGGATAAAGATTACAATCAGAAAATCAGGATAGTGAGTTTGTCAAGGTCAAGTGATCCATAAAAAGGATTTAAAATTATTGAAAATAAGGCCTTCCCTAGTTAGTCGAGATATATCTCAGGGTTGTGAATAAGGAAAAATATATGCAGTGAAACCAATCCCTAGGGACAAGAGTTCGTATCCATCTATGGTTAGAAGTATGATTTTAGCATCATATACTCTAGTTTATACTTTATTTTATATATTCATTTCCCACTCCTTTGTATATATTTATTTGGTATAGATCCTTGGAATCATGATTTAGTACTTATGTGGTGTAATGACACTTGATCTATCATTGGTAATTCAATAAAAAAGTGTATTCTAGTATAAGGAATTTCCTCTAGAGATATGCAGTTTTTGTTTCATATGATACCTCTTCATCATTGAAATTATAGGATTTGAAATCATTCTTGAGATGGGATGGTTGGTTCCTTTTCATGGAAATGTGGTTTTTTATCATTGGAAGGTATCCTTTATATAACATGAGGGTGGTAGAAATATTTTCAAGGTTTAGTGGGATTTATAGGAAATTAGATCTTGATGAGAGAATTGTGGCATAAGAGGAAGGACATTCCATATTTCTATCATTTATATGGATGATCAATGAAAAATATAGGTTTAATTCCCTCTTATAATAGATTGTTTTGTGTACTTTTTACCTAACAAATTTTTAGAACTACCTCCTGAGATATCGGTAGAGTTTACTATTAATCTAGGGATAGGAGAAGCATCTATTTATATTAATCCTTAAAATATGGCTACAACTATGTTTTAGGAGTTCAAAAGGAAACTATAGGACTTGGAAGATAAGGGTTTTATATGGAATAGTACATACCCCATAGGTTCAATGATCCTTTTTATAAACATTCAGGTGATAACATTTGGATTTTTTTGGATTATGTTCAGTTGAACTAGCTTATGGTTAATAACTGGTATCCAATACCTCGTATATATGACCTATTTGATCAGTTCTGAAGATATTGGGTTTTCTCAAAGATCAATTCTAGGTGAGACTTCCCTTAGGTGCATGTTACACCATTGGTTATAAAACATATAGCATTTTTTAATAAATATGGATGGTAAAAGTATTTGGTTATGTCATTTGTTCTTACGAACATTCCAGAAATATACATGGCTTTGATGAATCAGGTTTTCCACTCATATCTAGAATCTTTTGCGGTATTCTTCATCAATGAAATCATTGTATACTCATGTACTCGACATGGACCTTCCCAAAATCTTGTTATAATTTTGAGCACATTGAGAGATCACCAGTTATATTCTAATATAAAAAAATTATACTTTTATACCGATAAGGTTCTCCTTCGTGGTTATATTATTTAAGAGATATGATTACCTATTATCCCAGAGATGATGAGAACTGTTATTTCCTAGAATTATTACATAGCTTCTTTGACTTATAAATATTCATGGGGATAGTTGGTTATTATAGGTACTTTATATTAGATTTCTCATGTCATGAAGCACCACTCATATACATGGCCAAGAAATGTGTCATCTTCACATGGTGTGAAGCATGCGATAAATCCTTCCAAGAGTTGAATGGGATATTTACTTCAATTAAGATATTAATTTTACCTAATCCAGGATAAGTCAACATGGTTCAATAGGATGCGTGAAGCATTGGTTTAGGATTTTTTTAATAGATATCAAGTCATGGAATATGGGTCTCATTAGTTGAGGGATCATTTTCATAATTACTCGATGTACGATCTCAAGTTAACCATTATGGATCATGCCTTGCAATGTTGGAGAATTCCTTATTGAGAGAGAATTTTGTGGTGTACATAGACTATAAAATCCTCATGTATATATTTATATAGTGTGAATTGAATCTTAGGAAATAAATATTGTTCAAATATATTTAGTCATTTTACTTTTATCTTTATTGTATTCTGGGGAAATATAATTTAGTGGTTGATTTTGTATGTCGAAATCCTCAGACACATGCAATTATAGAGACCAATAGTGAGTATTAGTTGATGGATATCATTTATAAGATGTATTTGGAGTCACAAGACCATTAGGGATATAGAGTACATTCATCTTTATTGGGGAACTATTTCCTCCTTTATATAGTAGAGTTAAGGAAGCATTTAGATCACAAGAGCATGGTCCAATGTGAGAGTGTTATAGGAACTGACCCATAAACTAGTAAGAATATTGGCGAGGATGATATCTTCCACATTCATGGAATAATTTTTGTTTTTGTTTATGTGTATGAGAATTTTATTCAAGAGTCTCATTAATCTTCTTGGTTGGTACATCCCGACATTATGAACATGTATCATGGTTTAGGCCACCAGTATATGTGTATTAGTATGAAAAGGGATACACCTATTTTTTTTAATTAGTGTTCCCCATGTCAATAGGTGAATGTTTAACAATAATGTCCAACATGGATTTTAAAGCGATTTTCCCATTTCTATATGGAAGTGTGATGATGTCACTATGGATTTTGAGATGGGAATACCAAGGTCACCTCAAGGTTGTGACACAGTAAGGGAATCATAGATAGGTTAACAAAGGTTACTAATTTATTACTTATTAGAGATACCTTTTAAAAAGATGATATAGAAAGGATATAAATTATAGGGATTGTATTCCGTTGCGGAGTTCAATATACTATCATATCAGATAGAGACACTTGGATTACATTTCAGTTCAAACATGGTCTCATTGGCCAATGGTTTCACAATTACTGTTGAGAAAATCCTTTCACCATCAGAAAAAAGATAAATCCAATAATACAATACAAGTGATAAAGGAAATTATTCAATCATGAATTTTAGAATTTGAAGGTTCTTAGGAGAAACACTTACCTCTCTTTGAATTTTCAAATAATAACATATTACAAGGGACAATACAGATGGATCCTTACGATTTTTAGGTGATAAAAGTGTTTTTCAACCATGTGTTGGTTGGAGACTATAGAGGTAGCGCTAGTGGGACCATTTCTTTTTCAAGAGACATAAGAGTAGGTACATATTATCAAGAATGTTGAGGAAAAATATTACTATTGGAAAAATTCACATTTCAATATCCATAAATAACCTATGGATTTTGGGGTTGGGGTTAAATTCTTCCTTTATGTTTCACCTAGGATGGGGCATAGACTGATTTGGAATCAAGGGATACTTCTTCCTCATTATTCCATACCCTTCAGGATTTTGGAGAGATTATAGATAATAGCCTATTAGTTACAATAAACTATGAGGCACCAATCCATCCATGACATCTTTCATATATCTCAACTTCATCATTATAATTTAAAACCATCTCATTTTCTTCATCTTGATATGGTTGAGTTAGATATAATATATCCTTTTAAGATAATCCTATATGTATCATTAATTGGAGGAATAATGATCTCCAAGGAAGATTAGTTTCTCTAGTATGGGTGCTATGGTGGCATGTTTGTGTACAGGAAGTGATCTAGGATAGAGAGGCTAATGTATGTTCTTAGTGAGTGTAATTATTCTTAGATGATGCTTTACCACCATCATAAGGGAAACATGAGGAAAATTAGTTTTAAGGATGAGAGAATGTATGATCCCATCTTTTCATATGAGGTATGAATCATTAAAATCATGTTTCCAAACCATATGTTATGTTTAAAATATTATTATTAAATTCTTGAGGTAAGGTTTGACAGTGTCTAGGGCTCGTTCAAATCCCATATCTCAAGTTTATTTTGGAACAAAAAGATTCTCATGGTAGGAAAATAATTAGTTGTAAATGTTTATCTCAACCATGCATCCTTATAAGATATAGTGCATGGTTTATTAACCATTAAGTATAAGCCGCACAAACATTCATGTATCTGTATAGAAATTATATAGAGTATTCACATAGGCTTTTCATGGGGTTTCTAATCATTTTCTTAGAACACATTCTTAGTGACAATTATATGATGGGTGTGAATGGTTTGGCCAAACCATGTATCCAACCCACATGATGATCAATACATGAAACCTTTAATTTTTTTTGAAATTTCTACTTCAACCCTACCTTATTTAAGAATTAGACCCTCTATTCTTCTCCCAATTTTCACAGCCACTCCCCCATGTGTGAATCCTTCTCCAATTCTCCTTGTATTTTTTTATAACACTATTGTTTGAGCTTGGAATCAAGTATCGTTTATTTTGTAAGATCCTTACACGAAATACCTTCAATCCATTTACTTATTTCCTTCATTTATCTCACTATATGGAATGAAAAATCTATCTGAGCTAATATTACCTATTTTCAGAAGATTTTTTTATTAAATTTATCACATTCTAACCTAGATTAAAGGTCAATAAAGGAATATGAATCTACAACACTTGTAAGGTAGACGCTATCATGATTTTCTATTAAAGACTTGTAGTATATATATCATGTCATTATGTTGTGCATTGAACATTATTAGAATCACCTATTAAATGATTTTTTTCTCAAATTAAATTGGTGGGTATATGTTTATATAATCCATATGAAATCTTTGAGGGTTGATGGCCCCAAATAGAACCACCAATTCGGGTTCATTTCTAAACTAGACAAAAAAACAATGTGTTTCATATGATTTCGATTCATCTTCTGAGTTGTGTTCTTTACCCCTTGTAATAGTGAGGTTATAAATAATTAATTAAAAAGGAGATTTATAAAATTCATGTATTTATTTCTGTTATTATTGTCCATATAAGCCTAAGAAATGTATTTGAACCACCTTCTGAGGTGATTTGGACTTATCCTTTATAAAATATATCGATCAATAAATTTAATAATTTATTAAAGGGTATAGGTTGATTTTGAACCATAAACATTCGTTATTCCATGTTGAGATTGATACGTTGGTTTGGAATCATAACTGTGGCATCCCACCTTTTTAAAGCATAACTTTTCATTACATTTTACATACAGAGGATCTTTAAAGTCTAGTGTCTTGGAAATCAGGAACAATAAAACTTGAATACAACATAAAAAATTATTCTAATCCACTTGTAAGGCTTCATCATAAGATCAAACTAAGAACAATTACTACCTTTCATATCCTGGAGACATAAATCAAAGGAAAGGGTGAGCAGAAGGCCCAGTAAGGGTAAACAAGGGAATCAATGTACTTGTGATATCAATAAGAACTTGAATAACAACATAAAGATATGAGAAATGGAAGGATAGGTATATCATAATGAAAAGAACTTGAAATATAACTTGAATATGTGGCTACAACATTTCATTTAGACATTCATGAACATATCACCAAGTTCCATCCCCAAGGTGTCATAAAAATTATCAAGGTTATTCACCAAGGTATCGTGAAACTTGTCATCTCTTGAGATTAATTCTTTACCCAATGCATTGGAGCGATATCAAGGCTCACCCTTAACATGTATTTAATTAAATGTGAGACACATAGATCATAATAAAATATTTCATAAATAACCCATAGATAATAAAAGTAATGGGTTTCATTTCAAAATCGTGATGTTTAAAAAGCTCTTAAAAAAATAAGATCATTATATCATTTATAACCCATGGAATTGGAGTGAGGGTTATATGTATGTTAGTTACAAAATCAAATATATCATCTTTATATATTTATGAAAACCCATATAAACTAAATAGGTATGGGTATTAACATAAATAAAACAAGATAATTTCTTGAAAGAAAGAGAGTGAAATTTTGAGACAAAATTTTTGTAGCATAACGACTATATATCATGGTTTTAGAAATCATTGGAAAGAGAGGGTACAAGAGTAACCCACTCATAAATAACTTATAATATAGTATAAATATTGAACAATATGGAGGTAATAACATGGTATGGAAATTTTAATGACATACCACATCAAAAGGAAACATAAAAGAAAAGAGAAGACGCGATTCCTTTTACGAGAAATTCAGCAGCCTAACGGCGTCACTTAAAAATTCAAAAAACAAATTGATGAGAGAAGAAAGGGTCTCTCATCAGCTGGAAATAAAATGGAAAGTAATAAGAACATATAATAACATACCCTCAACATAAATATATGGAAAATATAATACACAACCTAAAGGAAGTCATGACTTAAAAGAGGAGGGTGAAAGAATCCCTTACCTTGAAGAGTAACTTTGAAAGCTTGAAGGTCGGGACCTTGGAAGGCTTGAGGGAACCTTGGGAGGATTCCTTGGGAGGTAAGGTGACCAGAAACTCATTTAGGAGGATTTGGAAATGAAAATAATGAGGGAAAGGCTTGGTATTTATAGGAGAAGTGAGGGGACTAGTCATTAATGGCCAAGGGACACCTCATCGGTGGTATTGGCATAACCATGGGATTTCCCATGGTATTTGCCCATGTTATTGGCCACTTGAGACATCTCATACCTTATCATACTATTCATAAGTCTACCAGAATTATTTCATAATTAATACATCCTTAATGATCTCATTAAACACCCGAAACTAAAAACTGTATTTTCACTATTCACCAAAAATTCATTTTTTTCAGAAAGACCCCGAAAATTCACCTTAACCAAATATCAATGCTCTGAATTCAAAAATGAACTCCATTTTATAAAATAAAATTTTCTAAATATTTTTAATTAAAAAACACTATTCACCTAAAAAAATGAATACTTGACTAATAATTTCTGAAACAGTTATTTACCTATTTTATTGAATCACATTACTTAATCAAGAAGCCTAAATTATATTAATAATTTTTTAAGTAAGATTACTAATAAATTTGGTCACATTACTAATCCTAAGCATAAAATCACTATTTATAATTTACTATTCACAAAAAATTAAGTTGATCTTATTAGATTATAAATTTATTACTGAACACATTTCCAGAAGACCATTTTTTTAAAATCATTACACATCATTAATTATTTAAGGTTTGCATAAATATTTTAAAATATCCCTTTTTTCCAAAATTCGTCAATATAAATCCTATATTTATTCGAACATCTGAAAAAAACACAAACTTCACCATAGGAAGAAATCACAATTTTATTTATCTAAAAGGATTACACAAAGTAGCTATAGTCTCATTACATATCCCCTTATAACCCCAGCATAGGACCTAAGTGTAAGGTTTTATAATGTGAGAGAATCTCAGGGTGGCTCTGCCAACATTTCCCGAGTAGTGATTTCTATAAGCTTGAAATTCTCCTGAAGGCGATTCCGTTCCAGCTTCACACGATGAAGTTCGGATTGGGTTTGGTCCAGAGAAAAACCCAGTGGTGCTACCTCTTTCCCAAGTTCCGTCAGATGGGCTTCGATCAGCCCGAGACTACTGGATAGGGTCATCATATCTCCTTTCTGTATTAATTAACCAAGATCACTTGTATTTAGAGACAACATTTGAAACATTTAGTTTCAAACGGTCATATTGACCAACGATCATATAACAGTCAAAACCCAACGGTCTCATTTTAATTATACTCACTTCATTAATTAAAGAATATAGTTTTGTTGAGTATAAAATAAAATAACACACAAAAATTAGGAAATGAAAATTATTAAAAAGTTCGGGTCGTTACATTCTTCCTCCCTTAAGAAAATTTCGTCCCTGAAAATTTTAACTCGTACCCTCATAGGAGAAAAGGTGTGGGTACTTCTGCCTCATAGACTCCTCTGGTTCCCACGTGGCTTCTTCATATTTGTGGTTTCTCCACAACACTTTAACAAGGTGGGTAGTTTTGTTATGTAGAACCTTGTCTCTACGATCCAAGATCTCCACCGGATTCTCCTCATAAGAGAGGTCATGTTCCAGTTGTACCACCTATGGGTTTAGTACATGTGAAGGGCCAGGTATGAACTTACTCAAGAAGGATACATGGAATACATCATGAACTTGTGCTAGATTTTGAGGAAGTGCAAGCCGATAGGCCACTGCTCCCACGCGATCAAGGATTTCATAGGGTCCAATGTACCTAGGACTGAGCTTCCCTTTCTTCCCAAACCGCATGACTCTCTTCCATGGAGAAATTCGAAGGAAGACTTTTTCGCCAACACCAAACTCCAAGTCCCTTTAACGGTTGTCAGCATAGCTCTTCTGCCAACTCTGAGTAGCCTTTATGTGTTGTTGGATGGCATCGACTTTTTCTGTCATCTCTTGGACAAGATCAGGCCCAAGAAGCTTTCACTCACCAGATTCATCCCAACAAGTAGGAGTTCTACATTACTTCCCATATAGAGCTTCATAGGGTGCCATTTTAATGCTTGAGTGGAAGCTGTTGTTGTAAGAGAACTCAACTAAAGGGAGATGTTGATCCCATCCACCCTTAAATTCCATTGAGTATGTTCTCAACATGTCCTCGAGTGTTTGAATAGTCCTTTCATATTGGCCATCGGTTTGGGGGTGATAGCCTGTACTAAAATTTAATTCAGTGCTCAGAGCATGTTGAATACTTCTCCAGAATTTTGATGTAAACATTAGGTCACGATCAGATATGATAGAAAGTGGAACTCCATGCATCCTTTCCACTTCCTTCACGTAAATCCTGGCAAGTTGATCAGGAGAGAAATCTTTCCAAATGAAGATAAAATGGGCAGTCTTGATGAGACGGTCCACAATAACCCATATCGCATTATTTCCTTTGGAAGTTCTTGGGAGACCAGTGACGAATTCCATAGTGATATTGTCCCACTTACATGCTGGTATAGGTAATGGTTGCAATACCCCTTTTGTAAGTTGTGGCTCTTCCTTCACTTGCTAACATACTAGGCACCTTGAAGTGTTGTCAGCAATCTCCCTTTTCATATTATCCCACCAAAAATGATCATGAAGGTCCCTATACATTTTTGTGCTTCTAGGATGTATAGAGAAAGTAGATCTATGAGCTTTATCCATCAGCTCCTTCTTTATTTCTGGAATAGATGAAACACATAGTCTTGTATGAAATTTTTGTACACCTTCTTGATCAATATTGAACTCAGGAAACTTCCCACCCTTTACAGCCTCAAACTTCTCTTACAATAAAGGATATTATTTATGATCTTTCTTGATCTTATCTAGTAATAACGATTGAGAAATAATTTGGGTTAGGGTTGATGATGTACCTTCCCTTATAATTCCCATGTCCATCTTTACTAGGCCATTGATCAAAGGATCTTTTTGAATCCTCATCATGGAAAGAACAACTGGGTCTTTCCTGCTTAATGCATCAACAACTTTATTCTTCACTGTGATCCCAATCAGTTCTCTATAATAAATGCATAGCCACATAGATCCTTCCTTCTTCTTCACAAAGAGAACATGTGCTCCCCAATGAGACACACTTGGTTGGATAAACCCATTCTCCAAAAGATCTTGGAGTTGTTTCTTTAATTTCTACAACTCCACATTTTCCATCCTATATGGGGTATTTGATATCAGATGAGATCTAGGTATGAGTTCGATGGAGAAATCTACCTCTCTTTCTAGGGGAGGTCTAGGCAACTCCTCCAGAAATACATCAATGTATTCTTGGACAATGGGGACATTTTCTATCATCAAACTCTAATCTCCTTCTTCTTCACCAATCAAATCCATAAAGAAGAATATAGGGGGTTCTTTTAGACAAAGATAAGGTTGAGATATCTCTCCTTGGAAGATAATTGTAGGTTTTCCATTCAAGACTACTAATATTTCCTTACTTCTATAATTGATCTTAGCATTATAATTTGAGAGCCAGTCCATCCCTAGTATAATGTCGAATTCTAGCATGGGAATGACTACTAGATTTTTGATAAGATTGTGATCACTAAAGTAAATAATAGAGTTTCTAAACACTGATGATGCTTGGATAGTCCCACCAAGAATTTTGACTGATAACTCTACTTTTAGAAAATCAGGGGTTGATTCTAAATTATTTGCAAACTTGGAGGAAATAAAGGAATGCTTAGAACCTGAATCAAACAAACTACTTTCTAGCTTTGAGAGGACAACAAGAGTACCTTCTACCACATCATTAGGAGATTCAACTTCAGCTGTTGTGATAGCAAAATCACGACCTTGATCCCTTGGAATTTGATGAGGCTGATGGTGGTTCCCCTCCACTACCCTTAGATTTGGACAATGATTGGAAAAGTGCCCACATTGTCCACACTTGAAGCACTGGACATCAGGTAGGGCCTGCACCATCTTCCCCTTGTCATTTGTGTTTGGAAATTGAGGTTTCACCTCACCATGACAATTCCTCACAATGTGGCCATCTCTGACACACTTTTATCACTTCCCACTCTGGAGCAGGCAGTTCCACGAATGCTTCTTCCCACATTTATTACACGTGGGAAGTTGCACTTGCTTTCCTTCTCTTCCCTGATCAAAATTCCTCCCTAAGCTGGGATCCATAGATCTCTTCTTGTCATTGGATTTATGAGACCACTGAGTCTCACCAAACTCTAGCTCAACTTTCATCGCACTCCGCATGATCTCTTCATAGCTATCATAGTCTCAATTGGATAGATTCTTCCGCAGATGAGGTCTCAGTCCACCAAAGAATCTACCAACCTTACCATTTGGATCCATGACAAAGCTTGAGGTATATCATGAAAGCCCTATGAAGTTCATCTCATAGCTTCTCACCGATTCATTCTCCCTCTACTTCAGCTCAAGAAACTCCTTCTCCATTCTTGTTCTCATGGAACGAGGGAAATACTTACTGAAAAAGATCCCTCTGATCTATTCCCACTCCATAGCTTCAACTTCAACTCTTTTCCTCGTGTTTTTGATCAGTTCCCACCACTGATCAACTTATCCCTCTAAGAGATAGATAGCCAGGGTGACCTTATCTTGATCTGAACAACGTAGCATAGAAAAGATCTTCTCTATAGAGCTGATCCATTGTTCAGCAATCAATGGGTCAGTTGATCCACTGAAGGTTGGTGGTCATTGGAAAATAAAGGACTCAATAGAATGTTGTTCCCTTCGTGGTGAGATTGGAATTTCAGCTTGATTCAAGTTATTACTCATAACTTGAGTCAGTTGGTTCATCATTCGCATGAATGTTTCCATTCCAGCTTCCATTGGAGGGCCGTCAGTGCATGGTCTATTGCGGTCACCATTTTCACGGTTCATCCTATTGCCCGCCATTTTCTAAAAGAATAATATCTTAGTGAGAAACTTGTTTCATTTACGAATATTTTAACTATAAAGGATTCAACATCTTAAAACTTCTTTCTTAAACAATTATATTTCTATATAATTCCTTTATAATGATTCATAAAAAGCTTGCAATTAACCAAACATATCCCCCGGGAGTGTCGTAACCAAGAGTGCAGCAAGGCCCGTTGTCATGCACCAATTCCTGTTCATGTCTTGCTCAAAGCGGTGTTTTCGGGTTTTACCCCTATGTACATCTATTCCAGAGCCGGCTCTACCTGCTCGTATCCAGACAGGGATGTATTTGTTTGATAAACCACTTACTCAATACTCACCAAAATACCAGGAAGTTTTAAATATATTTAAACTTTTCTATAGGGTTCTTCCTAAAGTTTTCATAGACTAATTTCCATAAATAACTAGACTATCCTTTGATACCAACTGTGGCATCCCTCCTTTTTAAAACATAACTTTTCATTACATTTTACATACATAGGATCTTTAAATTCTAGTGTCTTGAAAATCAGGAACAATAAAACTTGAATACAACATAAAACATTATTCTAATCCACTTTTAAGGATTAATCATAAGATCATCCTAAGTACAATTATTTCCTTTCATATCCTAGAGACATAAATCAAAGGAAAGGGTGAGCAGAAGGCCCAGTAAGGGTAAACAAGGGAATCAGTATACTTGTGATATCAATAAGAACTTGAATAACAACATAAAAATATGAGCAATGGAAGCATAGACATATCATAATGAAAATAACTTGAAACATAACTTGAATATGTGGCTACAAAATTTCATTTAGACATTCATGAACATATCACCAAGGTCCATCCCCAAGGTGTCATAAAAATTACCAAGGTTATTCACCAAGGTATCGTGAAACTTGTTATCTCTAGAGATTAATTCTTTACCCAATGCATTGGAGTGATATCAGGGCGCACCCATAATATGTATTTAATTACATGTGAGCCACATATATCATAATAAAACATTTCATAAATAACCCATGGAGAATAAAAGGAATGGGTTTCATTTCAAAATCGTGACGTTTAAAAAGCTCTTAAAAAATAAGATCATTATATCATTTAAAACCCATGGAATTGGAGTGAGGGTTATATGTATGTCAATTATAGAATCAAATATATCATATTTATATATTTATGAAAACCCATAGAAACGAAATAGGTTTGGGTATTCACATAAATAAAACAAGAGAATTTCATGAAATAAAGAGAGAGAAATTTTGAGACGAAATTTCTGTAGCATAACAGCTATATAACATGGTTTTAGAAATCATTGGAAAGAGAGGGTACAAGAGTAAAAAAATCATAAATAACTTATAATACAATATAAATATAGAAAAACCTGGAGGTAAGAACATGGTATGGAAATTTGAATGACATACCACATCAAAAGGAAACATAAAAGAAAAGAGAAGACGTGATTCCTTTTACGAGAAATTCGGCTGCCTAAAGGCATCACTTAAAAATTCAGAAAACAAATTGATGAGAGAAGAAAGGGTCTCTCATAATTTGGACATAAAATATAAAGTAATAAGAACATATAAGAACATAACCTCAACATAAAGAGATGTAAAATATAAGACACAACATAAAGGTAGTCATGACTTAAAAGAGGAGGGTGAAAGAATCCCTTACCTTGAAGAGTAACTTCGAAAGCTTGAAGTCTGGGACCTTGGGAGGATTGAGGTAACCTTAGGAGGACTCCTTGGGAGGTAAGGAGACCATAACTTCATTGAAGAGGATTTGGAAATGAAAATAATGAGGGAAAGGCTTGGTATTTATAGGAGAAGTGAGGGGACAAGTCATTAATGGCCAAGGGACACCTCATCGGTGGCATTGGAAAAACCATGGGATTTCCCATGGTATTGGCCAATTGGGATACCTAATACCTTATCATACTATTCATAAGTCGACCATAATTATTGCATAATTAATACATCCTTAATGATGTCATTAAACACCCAAACTAAAAACTATATTTTCACTATTCACCGAAAATTCATTTTTTTTTCAGAAAAATCCCAAAAATTCACCTTAACCAAATATCGATGCTCTAAATTCAAAAATGAACTCCATTTTATAAAAATAATTTTCTAAATATTTTTAATTAAAAAACACTATTCACATGAAAAAACTAATACTTGACTAATAATTTCTGAAATAGTTATTTACCTATTTTATTGAATCACATTACTTAATCAAGGTGACTAAATTATATTAATTATTTATTTAAGTAATATTATTAATCCATTTGGTCACATTACTAATCCTAAGCGCAAAATCACTATTCATAATTTACTATTCACAAAAAATTAAGTTGATCTTATTAGATTCTAAATTTCTTACTGAACACATTTCTAGAAGACCATTTTTTTAAAATCATTACACATCATTAATTATTTAAGGTTTACATAAATATTTTAAAATATCCCTTTTTTTCCAAAATTCATCAATATACATCCTATATTTATCCAGACATCTGAAAAAAAGCACAAACTTCACCATAGGAAGAAATAAAAATTTTATTTATCTCAAAGGATTACACAAAGTAGCTACAGTCTCATTACATATCCCCTTATAACCCCAGCATAGGACCTAATTTTAAGGTTTTCTAAGGTGAGAGAATCCAAGGGTGGCTCGACCAACATTTCCTGAGTAGTGATTTCTATAAGCTTAAACTTCTCTCGAAGGCGATTCCGTTCCAGCTTCACATAATGAAGTTCAGCTTGGGTTTGGTCCAGAGCAAATCCAAATGGTGCTACCTCCTTCCCAAGTTCTATCAGATGAGCTTCGATCGGACCGAGACTACTGGATGAGGCCATTGTATTTCATTTCTGTATTAATTAACCAAGATCACTTGTATTTAGAGACAACAGTCGCAACATTTAGTTTCCAATGGTCATATTTACCAATGGTCATATAACAGTCGAAACCCAAAGGTCTCATTTTAATTATATTCACTTCATTAATTAAATAATATAGTTTTGTTGAGTATAAAATAAAATAACACACAAAAATTAGGAAATGAAAATTATTAAAAATTTCGGGTCATTACAATAACACAGTGGATGGTATCACTAGTATTTTTTTATTAAAATGATTTATTAAGTGAATTTACATCTTTACATGGGAAATACATGTGTTTTTTTTGAACTCAATGTATGATAACACTTGTGAGGGTGGTTTTACTTTATATCAAGAGTGATAATTCGGTTCCTTCTATAGAATTCAAAGAAAGTACTTAGAGGGTAGTTATTTATATTATCTCACAAGTGACACATAAATTTATTATGTGGACTTCCAAGGATGGACATAGAGGTCAATGAATTTGTACCATGCATAGAGAAACATTAGTGCTTCAATGAGGAATTCCATGGAAAGGCTTATAGGGTGATGGGTTTATAATACACATTGAGTGATACCTAGGTTCCTTGTACATAATTCCATGGGTGGGATCAGGTATCCAATTAATTAATTGATTGATTAAGTTAATCAACACTTCTTCGAAGTTAATGTATATGATTTGGTTTGTTCTATTCTCTACCTACATGACAACCTCCTTTTATTCCTATGTAAATTCTATGAGATTTGTTCATTCATAGAAATGATATGACCCATGGGGGACCCTTTTGAGATGATCTGGTTCACGATCCCTTCTTATAAATTAAAATCATAATTGGTAATTATTTAGAATTTTTTTTATCTTAGGCTAAAGCATGTGGTATCAGAGGAGTGACATGTTCAAAACCCAGGCTGACATGTTATTTATGTATTTCATTAATTTTTTATATTATTACATATATGATATATTTTAAATGTTAATGGATTGGATACAGTTATACACTATTGGTGGTGGCCTACTTAGTATATCTCACACCATATTCAGGCTGCTGATTGGTGCCCAAAAAGACTACATAGATATATGTAGGGTGAAGGGAAAGTATCCTATTATGGATGATTGATTTTATATAATAGGATAGAATATTAGAGATGACGATTTTCCTTATTCTTATGATGATAATAGTGATAGATCTTGATTATTTTCTCATTTTTTTCATAGTATTTGTATATTACTACTGCTTTGCATCATTTGAAACCCCTTTTTATAGCATGACATGATCATTATTTTGTATATGACATTAGATATGGTTTCTACCAGTTTATTTATAATATCTGGATAATTTACTATCCTGGTGATTTTTATATATTTATTATTCTACTATTTTTTAGATTTTCACACTAATGAGTCCCACTCTGATCATGAGGGTATAGTCTCCACACAACACCATCATATACCCTCTATATTAGCCAGCTGACTCTAGCATATGAATAGGTGCTTAAGCCCTTGTGGTAGATCATGTTTGATAACTCATGAGTGAAATGGGTTTGGGGTGTCACACACAACATCCTCCTATGTCATTACTCCAAGAACATATTTATTATCCTTGAAATATTTTCTAAAAGAAAAATCAAGAACAACAACATCTAAATATTGAAGGAAATGTCTCTCGAAAAGAGGGATGATTCTCAAATACCAAACACAGCTGTTCCTGGTGGATATTTATCACAATTAATGTATGAACCTCATCCCCCAATAATTGGTCTTTAGAATGAACTGATTTTATCTAAATCCTTTCAAGGGGAACCTATCAATACATTGAATGTCTGATAGGCAGATCCCCACCTTCCCATGATGAATATGGAAGGGGTTTGTATCCAGGGACCACTAGTGAAGGAGTTCTAGTAATAACTCTGGTTAACAATTTATATGAATCTTGTATGTACAAACTACTTCATATAGGTAGATATTATGTAGTTTTCCTTATATTGTTTTCATGTGAATCATACCTAGTATTACAATACCCAATTGTTGACGCTCCTTTCGTCAGAGAATCTAAAGATCGGAAAAGGGAATATCTGAGCTCAAAGTGATTAATCCTTTTAAGAAACATCAAAAATCGACAAAGGGATAAAAAAGGAGAACATTGCCCATAGATCGCGCAAGTTCTCTCTTGGTCGCGCAAGTACACTTGCGCGCCGCCTCAATACTTGCGCGACTCCTCATGTTCGTGCAAGGGACTTGCGCGACATATGTGGTAACCGCCCAGTAACCGCCCGGGGTCTTCTTTTGCCTATAAATAGACCCTGTGGGCCCCCCATTCGAGAGGATCTTTTTCCAGAAACTCGGATTGAAGCTCCCGATGCCCAAGTCTCTTCACAAAGCTTCCAGAACACTTCTAAGGTAATTTCTTACCTAGAACGGAAGATCCAAAGAGAAAAAGGAAGGCCGAAGTGTTGAAACTTATCAAACACTTGCGCGCCTACTTAATTCCTGCAATATAACTTGCGCGTCCCTCTTCTGGAAGAACCTCAAGAGGATTGTAAAGGGTTTAATAAAGAGTCGCTCAAGCATTTCAATACTGGTTGAAAATCGTGCAAGTACCCCTAATGTCGCGCAAGTATACTTGCGCGACCAATACTTGCGCGCCGCCGTAGGACTTGCGCGCCTTTCAAGACTTGCGCGCCCCTATCTTTTTTGGGTGCCCATCTTGCCCATTTTTACCCCTCTTAAGCCATTTCACCCTTCCTATTCAAGATTCAGTCTTCAAGATACTCTTCAAAAGCCATTTATGGCATGATTTCTTGATTTGACATCCTTATCTGAAAGGAATTCTGTGAAATACCTCTCAAAACCTAGTGATTTAAACATCTTTATGTCACCAAAGATTGAGAGTTCATTCATTTCAACCTCATCCTTTAAGATGAGAGAATCCTAAACCTGGGTCTCCTTTTCAGGAATAATCCCCAGTTATAAAAACCTTTAATCTTGGGAATCTTTCTTAAGAATAAGCCCCAATCAAGTCCTTTAATCTTGGGCATCCTCCTCAGGAGTAAGCCCCAAACCTTAATCCCTAACCTGGGTCTCCTTTTCAGGAATAAGACTCAGTCATAACCTTGGGCTTCCTTTTCAGGAGTAAGCCCCAAGTCCCCTAACCTAGGCTTCCTTCTCAGGAATAAGTCCTAGTCATAAATCTTGGGCATCCTTCTTAGGAGTAAGCCCCAAGTCTCTTAAAATTTCTCTTAACCAGTCATAAATTACCTTTGATTTGGGTTTCCTTTTCAGGAATAAACCCCAATCATAAGTCCCCTCCTAACTTGGGCATCCTCCTTAGGAGTAAGCCCCAAGATTAGAGTATTCAAATCTCCATGAAGCACATATAACTTTGTGGACCCTGTTCTTGGATTTTCTCCCTAAAAGTAAATCCTAAACCTTCGTCTATCTGGGCAGTCATCTATACATAAGCCCCAAAACAAATTCTTATGATTGCATCTTTTATGGCACAATTGTCTAAATTTTACCAATACCTCTTGTTTCTCACACCGAGCATGACTCACGTGAGCTTAGAGTGTAAAAGTAATTATGACATTCATCTTTGAGCCATCAATCATAAAACATCATATCCCATTCCTCGAACTACGTGGGTTCTGATTCCTTTTTCAAAACAAAGGATACGTAGGTAGCCCATTTATGGGTTCGATCCCAACATTGAAATAATCTCTGTCCTTCTGAATGACGATAAACTTCAAGTGCCCCACTGAGTGGCTTTAAAACCAGCCTGGTCATCAAAATGACCAAGAGACTTTTATATAAATGTTTTGAAGGATACCATTGACCAAGAATCTCTAAACAAATATAGATGATTCTATATTGATGAAGAACCTCGAATACATATAAAAGATTCTCTAAATTTCTTGCATATTTAATCATTGATTGTTAAAACTAAAGGAAAGCTCATTTTATACTTGGTAATGTAATAAGGATTCACGAACTTAACTTAAATCTATAAAGAGAGTCCCGGAGTAGACAATAATTCCCCTCAAAAAGGTGTGATGAGTCCGACCTCCCATCCTCTCGACCAATGCAAATTCCTAAGCCTCATTAGCCCACAAGCTAATGAGCGCCTGCCTTTGGAAAGTAGGTCCAAACGGATGTGGAATCATTGGATGTTTCCGGTTCTACGAACAAACCCGTTAGAAACCGATCGGAACGTTTGAATCTCCCGTCCCGGAGGTCATCCCCGGATTCCGCGCGAAACAAAAATGGTGAACCCGACGTGAATCCTTAACCAAGTTAAAGTGATGTTCTTCTTATCTGTTAGGCCCTTTGGGCCAACAAGGCAATCATTGACATATGATCATCCAAAAGATGTAGTAGCCGGATTCATATTGATTATGTATGTTACATGGAACATGCACTCTTTTTTCAAGATCTTCTACAAAAATGGCTTTCCTTAAATTCAACCCTGTGAATACTGCTGCTGGGAACACCTCTACTGTGAGGTCTGCTGCTGTGAAAACCAATGCTGCTACTCCTTCTGGAACGTCATCCGCTCTGAGGATGACATCACCAACTCAGCATCTTCAACGCTGTGTTTCTAATGCACTGGTTAAGGAGTACCATCGCAACGGTACTATCCCAACTCTGGAGGCCGCTCGTCAAGCCCTCCAAGTTAACAATTCTACCTGGTCGTCCGGACAACGGCGACCAGCAATCAAGAAGCAGACGGTGCTGACTACCGTCTCCAACCGTTTCGGGTCGTTATCCCCGGAACGCAATTTCCATTCACTCCCTTACTCCGAGGAAGTGAATGAGCAGGTCCCGCAGGACCTTAATTCAAAAAGACAGGAGTCCTTCTCAAAGGCTCCCATCAACAATCGCCGCCAGACTCGTGCGGTAGTGCGCCCTCAACATGATGAGGGTACCGACTCCAGGCGTTCAGCTCAGGTTCCTCGAACCCGAGCAGGCAAGATGAATCGCCAGAGACGGAATCCGGTTAACAATAGGCAGGTTGTCATCCCTGCCATCTCCGGAGAAGTCCACCAACCTAACTTGGTGGCAAACAACGAGCAGGCATACACACCTGCCCGTTTTAATCCCGCTGTCCAGCAGACTCGTCTGGCAGCATCAAGCCGATCCCGCCAGGCAATTCCGGCGGAGTACCATAGGCAGGAACATACACCTGCTTATACATCAGTAGTTAGTAAGAAGGCTCGTCTGACTACATATGGTGGATCTCGTCAACCGTGTTTGGCGAAGTGTAATCAGCAGGCACATACACCTGCTAATACTAATCAAGCCTACCAACAGTCTCGCTTGGTAGCGCACGGAGAAGTCAGTCGGAAAGCCCCGACGACAAACAGGAGGCAGACTAAACTCTCTGCCTCCACACTTGAGTACTGTCAGGATTCACTGACAGGAAAAGGAGGACAGGAGCAGACACATACACCTACTCCAAGCCCGGAATGGACGTATATCCCCGTTCCGGCGGCTGAAGTCACCAAACATATTTTGTCAATGGTGAAAGAGCAGAAGCAAATTCCTGCTCATATTCTGGATGCTTGCTAGGATATCATAACAGCTTCAGCATCATCTCAGGGACAGACACATAAATCTATCCCTAGCAGTGGAGTGACACATCAACAATTCACTCCGGAACAGACACACACATCTGTTCCAGTCCAAGAGGGTTGTGGGGCCTACTCCCCCATATCATATGGACAACCAAGTCAGGCACATACACCTGATTTGAGCGATGATCGTCAGCCTAACCTGACCATCTTTCCTGATCAGGCACATACACCTGCTCAGAGCAATCACTTTCGTCATCAAGTGGTTTCTAAAGCGAGTAAGAAGGCATCTAAGAAAAAGATCCGCCCAGCACGGTCAGGAGATCAAAGGCCAATCTGCAACAAGGCCTTGCTCGATGCTGGAGTTCTTGAAGCCCTCAGACATTTATCTGTCGGAATTCAAGATTCTACTCCCTCAGTTCCCAATAACAGGAACATTAATCCCGAAGGTCTTCAACAGACACTTCCTCATGAAGACTTGCTTCATGAAAATTCGGTCAATCTTGAAGTTTCTTCTTCAGATGAGAACCACAGGAACCCTCTGTGTGGTCATAAGGCCAAGGAGCAAGAGATTTCATCTTTTGCTGTAACCCATCATGAAGGTCCTCCTCATGGTGACGAACTTCGCTGCGAAAGTCCTCTCCGCAGTAGTGATTCACATTGTCTCGAAAATTCTTCAGAAGGCAATGTAGTGACGAGAAAGCCCTCCTATCTCGAGGCACTTGCAAACGTAAAACCAGTCATGTCTGAAGTTTTACTATCGGCAGGTGAAACTCTTTCTCCATCAGAAGATAGCTTGGGGTTCAGGTTATTCTCCGAACCTTCCCTGGGTCATTTATCTTCCAGCATGAATAGTGATTCCTCTACCAATCTTGTTGAATCCGATGAAGCAACAAGGAAATACCAACTCTGGTCCAAACAGGTAGAAGAATCTTCATTTAATGATAAAGAGGAAATGCTGAACATGAGGAAAAAACTGGCAAAAGGTGAAGTACCAGTCATGTTTTGGCCTTTGGCTGATTCACAGTATGACATTCCAAAGATGTTGACGGATGATGGAATCCATGATATTCGTCTTAACATATGGAAAAATCTTTGTCAATTAAAGAAGAAGGTATTATCTTACGATGAATATGAAAATCATCTTAAGATAATAGAAGGGTTACAACGCCAGATTGATTTGGCATCTCTATCAGTCTCTCGATATCCGAAGGCTGAAAAGCAACAGAGAACCCTTCAACGTTCATGCCTTGGCGCACTAAGAAGATTGCGTCAGTTAATTTCTAATGCTCCATCTAATGTTCATATCAGAGGATGGGGTGTTCACGGAGCACTACATTTCACAGTGCTTTCTGGTCAGCAGAGCCCGCCAAAAATGGTCTCATGCAATGTTATTGCCCATGGCCGGCCACAGTCAATGGGCTTTGTTCATAATCAAAAGCTTGCTCGAGATCAAGCTTCAACTAGTTCCTCTCAAAGTCAAGTATATAGAGAACAGGTTGTTGAATTGCTCCTACATCAAGCAGGCGAGAATATTGCACAAGCCTCTCGTCTGGAGCAAACACGTCATCAAATGACAGAAGTTTCGGAAATCATCCAACGGTCTGTTGAACCAGGTGATAAAAGTGGATACAGGTTAATGCATCCAGCTAATTTCCGAACTAAGATTCGCAAGATCAAGAGAGATTTTAAAAAGATCTCAGACATAGCATGTCAAGAGACACCTCAGCTTCCCAGACTGGGGACTTCTCTAACCCAACCCTCAGAATCAACGAATGGGATTCGAGGAGTTGAGCGGAAGCAACAGGAACACCCCCAGTCCACCGGACTGGGGACTTTTTCAAATCTTCAATCCCTCCCTCAGAGAAAGTCAGTATTCTCTCGATTAGGGAATAAGCCTCAAGAGGAACGAAGAGCCAAGATGTCAGGAGATTCTCTCCAAGTGACGGTTCTCCAAGAAATTCCTGAGGGATCAAGTCAACGGAATGCCATGTCTTATCATGGACATAGAAGGAGACAATATCACAGAAATGCTGATAGAAAGGATTCCATGCAATATGCATCCATTAATGTCATCACTGCCGTTGCTGCTGATTCACCAGATGAGGCTCAATCAGAGGGATCAGACGAAGAGGTTCCTGCTCAAGAAGTTGCGCACACAGACCTAAATAAAGAAGGTGTGCGCACACGTAATCAAAGGCTTACCCAAAATCTGGGTATTCCTTCAAGTAACCCACTTCCCCCTCTCCGAAAAGGATCCAATAAGGGGAAAGGTAAGAATCAGGTTACTTCTCACCCTTCCTCTGAAGGAGGTCAATCGCTCTCATTAGAGCAAAGGTTTGCACAACAGGAGGAAGAAATGAAAGAATTAAAAAGGTTGAATGCAGAACTACTTCAGAGTAGTCTTCTTCTTAAGAATGTTGAAGTCCGACAGCCGAAGGAATTTGTTGTAACTACTGAGATGGATCAGGAATATCCTCCTTTTTCAGTACACCCACAGAGGTCTAATCCTATGGGTCAAACGCAACAACGGTTGGCAGCACTACCATTAGTTGCAGCACCAACCTCCACGGCTGTCCAAGCTCCATTCATTGCACCTACCCAAAACCAAGTTCAACCTGACGTTTCTCAAAAGTTAATAACTACTATTGAGTCATTAACAGCTCGGTTAGAAACTATGGAAGGGAAACGGGCGCAAGTTCAACCTAAAAAGAAAGTTTACCCTGAATGGGTAGATTCAATTTCTCCTCCATCCAGTTTTGGAAACCCTATTTTCCCTACTTTCAATGGATCAGGCGACCCTGAACAACATTTGATGCATTACGTGTCTTGTTGTGATCCTATGATGGGAACTCCAGAGCAACAAGAAGCAGTGAAACTCAGATGCTTCGTGCGAACCTTGCAAGGACCAGTTTTTGTCTGGTATACAAGCTTGCAATCCCGGTCAGTCATCGGATGGGAGGATCTTCGTCAAAAATTCCTTCTTCAGTTTAGCTCAACTTTGCCAAAAACGACAGTTTTTGATCTTACAAACTGCAAGCAAAGGGAGAATGAAAGAGTCTCTGATTTCATTGCTCGTTGGAAGGGATTAACGTATTCCTTGAGTTTATCACTCCCTCAGAAGGAATTGTTGCCAATCTGTGTGGCAAATTTGCGTGACGAATTACGCACGCCATTGATCCCTGTGAAATACACAGGAGGGTTTCGAGACCTTACTTCAATCGCTCAACAGATTGAAGATTCCCTTATGCAGGCTAAGGTTAAATCTCGTGTAATTCCATCAGCTCCAGGAAGAAGAATGGGTAAAGCAGAAACTGCTACAGTTATGCTTAAACAGGCACCTGTACCTATTTCTACTTCAAAACCTTCATCTTCTCGAAGGGCTCCACCTCCTGAACGCCAACAAAAAAGGCTGTTTCGTCCAAATGATCAAAAAGATCAACGACGAAAACAATTTGAGGATATGAAGAGTAAAACATACTCTTTCCGAAGTGAGCAAGTTCCTGGTTACTTCATTTCAGCTCTGGAAAATAATTTGGTTCAATTACCAGTGCCGAAGAGACCAAACAAGGAAGGAGATGAAGACCGTCCCAATTATTGTCCCTTTCATCAAATGTTGGGACATCCCATCCAGGAGTGTTTTGTCTTTAAATAACTCCTACAAAAGATGGTCGACTTGGGACAAGTCAAATTGAAGGGTTCTTCAGCTCATGTAGCGTGTATTACCGCTACAGATCCAGAGGAAGGAGGCGAGTGGCAGGAAGTCAAAAGCAAAACTGCGAAAAAATATGATGATTGGATGGTCAGAAAGACAATCAATCGGACCCATTCCATTTTGCGAACACAATTGAAGAAGCCAATTGTGTCTCCTACAAAAGCTGCAGTAAAACCTCCATCAAAGGACAAATCCTCAAAAGGGCAGCGCAATTCAAAGAAGAAAGATGAATCAGGAGAAGATGAGTATGTATCAAAGCCTAAATTGTCTTTGACTCTGGCAGATTTCATGCCATCTACTTCAAAGCAACGGGCACCGTCCCACCAAACGGCACAACCTAAACAGGACAACCAGGCAGAGTCTTTATCAGACGAAGAATTGATCTTTGGTTCTGTTAATATGATTCAATTAACAGATTCATATTCCAGTCTTGATGAGCCTGAATTCCCTGTATCAAATAAAGGAACCCGAGGAAGTTCTAGAGGTTCAGGATATAGGGGAAGACGTGGATCTTTCCGAAGCCACTACTCTAATTCTACCCCTGCTAGCACTGTATATGCAGCAGAAACTCGTGGTAGAGCCCTTCAGCGAGCTCAAAATGAACAAGAAAGTTCTTCTACCAATGGCCAACTCAGCTTCGGCACAGTTATTTTGGAAGACCGATTAAAGGTTCCATCTTCTTTATCTCAGCAAGTAAATGGATCTAATCAGTCTAATTTTCCAAAACCAAAGATGTTGCCAACTTCAATACAAGATGCATCAGCTTCCAAAGCATCTGCTTCCAAGGTACCTGCTAAACCGCATATTCCTATTGGGAAACGCAGGCCTCTAGATCAAAAGTATGATATATTGAAACACTTGGCCCAAGTACCAGCCAAATTATCAATTTTGGATGCTTTGAATCTATCAAGAGATCTTCGGGAAGCACTCATCGAAGCTTTGTCAAGTCCTCAAGAGTTTGAAGCTGAAATTGTTGCAGCTGAAATTTATCACATAGAGAATAATCCTGCAGAATGCCATGCAGTGATATCTTTTACTGATAAAGATGAAGATGATGTTGTGCATGGGCACATAAAACCTTTGTACCTATCTGGAAAAGTCAATGGTATAGATGTTCGAAGAGCTTTTATTGACAATGGTTCAGGAGTCAACCTCATGCCCATTCGCACACTTCGTCGATTGGGCCTCACGGAATCTGATTTATCTCCTTCTACCATGATGTTGCAAGGATATGATAAAAATGAACAAGAACCACTGGGAGAAGTTACGCTCAGAACTCAGTTTGGAGATCTTGTTTCCAATTCATATTTCATGATTGTTGATCAAGACTCAGCTTTCAATATCTTGCTTGGAAGACCCTGGTTACATCAGCATGCAGCTATTCCGTCATCATACCATCAATGTCTCAAATACTGTTTCGATGGTCAAGTTGGAACATTGTATGGTGATAAGGCCCCGTTCAAAACATGTGAGTCTCAATACATTGAGGCGGAATTTTATCACATGAAGGGAAGAGAAAAATCTACAATGAAGGAAATTACCAAAGTTAATGCTCCATATGGTTTGGAAAAAATTCCAATAAATCCATTTTCACATGTGAGTACAGATTATGTGTTACCTATCAGTCAAATTGACAAAATAGGCCCAAATCAAAATACTCTTATGGAAAGATCCATAATGTCAATTACGGAAATCGAGCCAGACAACATGGGAGAAATTGGTAACTTACCAAGCAGTGATGAAAGCATAAGTGGTGACGTTTTCATTTCGTCTGCTGAAATCCAACAAGTCTATACTTCGATAATCAGGCCAGAAGAAGTTATAGCAACACCAGAGGTGAATGTTGATGTCGATTCTCAATCCATCATCTCCTCTTTATTTCCCAAAGAAGACCCTTTTTCATCAATAGGGTCGGAAATGGAAGCTTCTTCTTCAAAATGTGAAAATTTTGACATCTCTTATGATCATGAGAATTTCGTTTTTTCATCTACTTTGCAAGTAGAAACGGAAGAAATAACACATGATGAAGAGGAAGAGGAAGATCTTAGAGATGCTCCTCCAGCATTTGAAGAGGGTATCTCTACCACTGTGGATGAACTCAGAGAAGTAAATCTGGGTACAGAGAAAGATCCACGCCCCACTTTAATTAGTGCGGCCATGACCCTTGAAGAACAAGAGATGTATATTTCTTTTCTAAAGAAAAATAAAGATATTTTTGCTTGGAATTATACAGAGATGCCTGGCCTTGATCCTGATGTTGCCACCCATCATTTGGGTTTGCCAAAAGAACATCGAGGATTCAAGCAAGCCGCGAGAAGAACACACCCAACCTATGCTTCCAAAATCGAGGCTGAAGTGGATAAGCTTATCAAAGCTAACTTCGTCAGAGAAGTTCAATATCCCAAGTGGTTGGCTAATATTGTCCCAGTAAAGAAAAAGAACGGACAAATTAGGGTTTGCATCGATTTCAGAGATCTTAATCGGTATTGTCCCAAAGATGATTTTCCAGTTCCGATTACAGAACTCTTAATTGATGCGACGACTGGCTATGAAGTACTTTCTTTCATGGATGGATATTATGGATATAATCAGATCCGAATGGCCCCAGAAGATGAGGAATATACAGCCTTCAGAGCTCCTCAAGGTGTGTTTTGTTACCGGGTGATGCCCTTTGGTTTAAAGAATGCAGGTGCAACATATCAACGCGCCATGCATCGTATCTTCAAACCTTTTCTAGGGAAATTTGTTGAATGCTATGTAGATGATTTGGTGGTTAAATCCAAACAACGTTTTGATCACTTGGCTGATTTGGAAATCATATTCCACAAGCTTCGACAACATAATTTGAAGATGAACCCCTTAAAATGTGCTTTTGGGGTAACCTCAGGAAAATTCCTCGGCTTTGTTGTACGCCATCGTGGTATTGAAGTCGATCCTGAGAAGACCAAATCAATCCTTGGTATGTCACCTCCTCAGAATTTGAAAGAATTAAGAGGACTTCAAGGACACTTAGCCTATATTCGGCGTTTCATCGCCAATTTGGCAGGCAAAAGTTTACCTTTTACCAAATTATTGAAGAAAGGAGTCACTTACCAGTGGACTGAAGAATGTCAAGAAGCATTTGATGTTCTCAAGAAATACCTCTTAAGTCCACCAGTACTCATGCCACCTGTTGAGGGTAGGCCTCTTATCCTCTATGTGACAGCTTTAGAGCGATCATTGGGTGCCTTTCTCGCTCAAAAGAATGATGCTGGGAATGAAAATAGTCTCTACTATCTCAGTAGAACTATGCTTGAAGCAGAAACCCGGTATTCGAGTATTGAAAAGTGCTGCCTAGCATTAATATTTGCAGTTCAGAAACTGAGACACTACCTGCAACATCACGAGGTCCAATTGGTATCTCGTAATAATCCACTCAAATTCATCCTTAGTCGTCCAATGCTTACAGGACGTCTGGCAAGGTGGGCGGTTATTCTACAGCAGTTCGACATCCAGTATGTGTCTCAAAAGGCAATTAAGGGCCAAGCTCTGGCTGATTTCCTGGATGAACACCCTTCAGTGGAAGACACATATTCAGATATCGAACTCCCTGATGAGGAAGTTTTTTCTATTCAAGAGAGTCCTCAAACATGGGAAATGTATTTTGATGGTGCTTCTAGAAGTCCAACAGGGAAGAAAATGGAAAATCCTAAATTCAACAAAGTTGGTTTAGGAATTGTGCTCATTTCTCCAGATAAGGCAGTGTTACCTTATTCCTTTTTGTTGTGGGAAGGTGGTACCAATAATGAAGCTGAATACCAAGCTCTCATTGCAGGCTTGGAGTTAGCGCTTCAAGCACAAGTGAATCACTTAAAGGTGAAAGGTGATTCAGACCTGGTAATCAAACAAATCAATGGGGATTATGCCATCAAAAAAGAAGAATTAATCCCTTTGTATGATTACGTCAGAGAGTTAATGTCGGAATTCCCTTCAGAACCGACATTTTCTTATGTCCCAAGATCACAAAATGCTCAAGCTGATGCACTGGCTAATATAGCCACAACTTTAGAAGATCCAAATCGGGACGAGACAACCATCGGTATTGCCCACCGTCGTGCAATTTCACCTTATGTTCAAGTCAGAACAGAGGAAATTAATGAAATTAGTCCCATTCCTGAACCATATGGTCATACTACAGGATGGATGTCACCTATCAGGGAATACCTTCAAAATGGATTTCTTCCACCTGATAGAGCCGAGAGAGAACAAATTCGGCGACGTGTGGTCAATTTTACTCTTTATGATGGTCCAAACCACCTCGAGAAAATTCTCTACAAACGTGGTTTTGATGGAGTTCTCTTCAGATGTATTGATGGTGAAGAGACAATGGCTGTCATAAAAGAAGTGCATGTAGGAGTCTGTGGTGCCCACCAGTCTGGACATAGATTGTCTGATCAAATTCGAAGGCTTGGATACTTCTGGCCTTCAATGATACAAGATTGTGTTAATTTCACAAAGAAGTGTCATTCATGCCAAGTATATGCCAATTTCATTCATCAACCTCCAGAGTTGCTTCATACAGCTAAATACTCATGGCCATTTTCCACATGGGGAATGGATGTGGTGGGACCTTACCCTTCAGCTACGGCCAAGCAGTTTAAGTACATTCTTACTGCTACTGATTTCTTTTCCAAATGGGCAGAGGCAGTACCTCTCAAAGAAGTCAGTTCTAAATGCATTGTTAGATTCATCAAGTCTAACATCATTACTAGATTTGGTGTCCCTCATACCATATTGACAGACAACGGCACCAACTTCTGTTCTTCTGAGGTAAAGAGATTGTATCAAGAATACAACATTAAGTCCAACCATTCATCTCGATATCATGCAGCGGCTAATGGCCAGATAGAGGCCTTCAACAAGACTCTTTCAAATATACTGCAAAAGATGGTGGATAAAGATAAGAGGTCATGGCCTGATAAACTCTATCATGCTTTATGGGCTTATCGGACAACCACTCGCAATGCAACGCGGTCTACTCCATATTCATTGGTATATGGAACAGAAGAAGTCTTGCCAATTGAAGTTCAATTGCCCTCACTCAGAATAGCCATTTGTGATCAGTTATCAACAGATGAGCAATCCCAAAAGCGGTTGAATGAATTGGAACAGTTAGATGAGAAAAGATTGTGCACTTTGCACCACTTGGAAATCTATCAGAATCGAATAGCACGAGCTTTTAACAAAAAAGTTCGTCTTCGTTCATTCATTCAGGGAGAATTGGTATTGGTTCTCAGAACACCAATGATACCAGGAAAGAAGCCTCCCAAGCTTGAACCAAAATGGGAAGGACCTTATTCAGTACATAAGGTCTACTCCAATGGAGCGTATTCTCTGATTTCAATGGATGGAGAACACATCACGACTCCAACTAATGCCAGATTTCTGAAGAAGTATTTTGTATAAACACAAAATATTGTTCCCAGAACCAAGACTCTTACATTTGGTTCATACAGCAATGGTCCAGTATGACCTTAAACTACAGCTTCGTCCAACATGACATTAAACTGTGTCACACTTCTGTCCGAGATGACATTAAACTATAATACGTCCAGCATGGCGATAAACTGTACGGTCCATGCATATGACCTTAAACTATTCGCACTTATGTCCCTGCAACATGACACTAAACTGTACAACACCAATAGTCCTAACTACAAGACTTTAAACTGCATAGTCCCTGATTTTGTCTTACATGACACTAAACTGTATATGTCCGAGATGACATTAAACTATATTTTGTCCTAGCAACATGACATTAAAACTGTGTGGCGCTTTCATCGTCCAGCATGACATTAAACTGTAAAAAATCCCCAGAACTGATATCCTCATATTGGTTCGCCTTAGTCCTAGCTACATGACTTTAAACTGTACAACACCAGTTCGTCTTTGCTATATGACGTTAAACTATACAGCAATGGTCCCGTATGACTTTAAACTGCATCATCCCTGGTCCATGTATATGACCATAAAATATTTTCAAATATGTCCAACAAGACGTTAAACTGTGACGTTCTAACTACATGACGCTAAACTGTATAAAAGTCCCTCACGTCCGGAAAGACGTTAAACTATATAATCATCAAAAGTCCAGCATGACATTAAAACTGCACAATCCCCCTTTCGTCCAATATGACGTTAAACTGTATTGTCCCCATCGTCCTAACTACATGATGCTAAACTGTACAGAAAGTCCTTGATATGTCCTACATGACATTAAACTGTGCATCGTTAAGGTTGTTATTACCTCTTGTTTCTCACACCGAGTATGACTCACGTGAGCTTAGAGCGAACATCAACCATAACACTCCCTTTGGGCCACTAACCATGTGTAAGTCCCAACAACATTTTTTAGATCATTGTCCACAAGAACAACTTGATCATTAATTCATTCTTTAATTGAACTACACAGACTTTGATCCTTGCCCTCCAGGCTGGGTATGTAGGCAACCTCCCAGGGTTCAAGCCCAAAAACAATCTCTTCACATTGGTTCACCACCATCTCATATGATGATGATTTGTGAAACCACCCCTGGAATCAATATCTTTACATTGATTCACTTTCGTCCTTGTTATATGACGTTAAACTATATAACACTTTTGTCCGGTACGACAATAAACTACAATATTCTTTGATTTCCTCATTTGAGAAGGAACCATTATTAACATTGATTCTTTTTTCAATCATGGTTTTCATTTTTTCAAAAGACTACGTACATACATGGTAATGCCTAAACTTTTTATCTTAGGTTAAAACCATCATTGCACTAAAGTCCCCTTTTCACCCTTCACATGTACGAACCAAATTTGTACAAAGGGTAGATCTAGAACTACGTGGACTTGATTCCCATCCTTATGGGATACGTAGGAACATTCGAGTGTCCCTCGAATCCAGTCCCAAGTCTTTTGGGCCTAACCCCAAATTTCACTTTCAGTCCCTTGGCTGAAAAGTCTTCATGAAAACACACACTGTGTATTCATTATTATGGTCCGAATTCTATGACCCTAAACTAAGATCACTCATACTTTCGTCCTGCACGACGTTAAACTGCATTTCAAGAACTACGTATGGCTTGATTCTCATTCTTATGAGATACGTAGTGAAGTCCAAGTTTCAATTCAGGACCCAGCCACAACATGATTATGGTTTTCATTGACCTATGTATCTCTATATACATTGGAAAATACCCATCTTTATGTATTATAATCCTAACCTTAAATATTTTCAGATCTTCATAACCCTTTTCATGAATTATAGTCACAAAAATGTCAAACTTCTGAGAATTCTTTTGCCTGTCTATGCAGCACGTGCCCATAGGTGGCCTTGCATAAACAGTCCACATAACAGACTTGTCAGCCAAGAGATGCTATTTATTTGACCATGCAGCCAATGCCCATAGGTGGCCCTGCATGTTTTCAACCCCCTAACGGGTTTGTTAAATAATAGTAACTTCATTCTTGGGAAGAATGCCTCTTTTGTCCTTATTTGTCTTAAACGACAGTATGTAGGGATCCGCAAAAATATCCATCCTTAACGTATTTGTCCCATATCCTTTTTCATGATCTAAAAGTATTCAAGTCTATGGTTTATTCTTCTTCCCTACGTTTGGGTCAGACCTTCGTAGGAGTGATATTCATCCAGTTCTTTGATATTCTTGTTTGGAAATATCTTCTCCATATTCAAGTACCTCTTTCCATACAACAAACTCTATGCTTTAGAAAATTTGAATCTCCATAAACTTCCACTGGCTTTTAGCACTAGGAAAGTAAATTTCTGGGAGTTCTTTTGCCTGACTATGCAGCACGTGCCCATAGGTGGCCTTGCATAAACAGTCCACATAACAGACTTGTCAGCCAAAAGATGCTATTTTATTTGACTATGCAGCCAATGCCCATAGGTGGCCCTGCATATTTCAACCCCCTAACGGGTTTTGTTAAATAATAGTAACTTCATTCTTGGAAACTACTTCTTCTAATGCCTTTTTAGCTCTTTTTTCATATCATTCCTCAGATTCAAATATTCTTAAGCCATAGTTTACATTTTTTCCCTCATACTTGAGTATGGTAAATATGTTTTCAGATAAATTATCAAGGAATTGAATCCATTTTAATCCATTTTTCGGTCAAAGCTATTTCGACCTTAAACATTAGCCCCTTTATGTCCGGCGTGCATGACTTTAAACTGCCCACACAAAAGACAAAGGAACTCTGAATAAAAGTCAAGTTCCAGCTCACTAAATATACATTTTTTTTGTATGATTTAGGTAATTTTGAGCAGTTAAAAGGTTCAAAGTTTGTAGGGTTATTTGTAATAATCCTAGTAAAAATCAAACTATGCTTACTAAGCCCATTGGCTTAAGTAAATTTGAAGAAGGTAATGGAATAATGCAAGTACAAATGATTGAAGACAAAAGTGTTTTTCATTGATACACAAGAGTTAGAAGGACATCCACAGACTGGAATCTCTTCTCTTTTTCAAGAATTACAGAAGATTTTCAACATAAGTCTTCATTTGATGTATAGCATCCTGAGCCTTATCAACAGTTACTTGAAGCTCGTGCACTTGACCAGCTTCACTCTTTTCAGCTTGCTGAAGTGCCTTCTTAGCATCTGCAATGGCTTTCATGCCATTCATATGAGTTTCATCCAATGATTTATTAAGCTGATCAAGTTCCCCAGTAACAACATCTAACTGTTGCTGGAGTTGCACCTGCTGGACGACCTTTTCTTTGATTTTTTGCTTCAGGTCCTTCATCTTGACAGCATAATCAGCTTCAGCCTGGGATATCGCAGCCTCAAATTCGCCTATGTTGACTGACAATTTCACTCTGGTCAAATCTTCGCGACTTGTCTGCATTTGCTCCCTCCTGAAAATAATCTGTTTCACCGCAGCATGGATCTTTTCATACCCAAAACCACCGAGTCCCATTATAAAAAATTGGGATGACAATCGGGAAATTTTTGATGGTAGCTCTTCTAAAGGCACCCCTGATATGATGTTCCATATGTTGTTCCATGCCTTACGTCGTGAAAAGCTGAACGCTTTGAGCATCTCTGGATCTGATTCAACATCTTCGTCAGAAGGGGGTATGTAATCTGGAATTAACATGCTTAAGGAAGTGCCTCGTCCTGCTCTTTCCCCTCTGACTTGGGCTTCTTCACTTTCAATTACCGTTGGGGCAGAGGCTGAAGCCTCATCTCCAGATCTAGCCATTACAGTTGATGGCCCTACATGATCAATTGAAAGATTTGAGTTGAATCTTAAAGGATAACAAAATAATGGATTGTCTTGCAAATAAAGTACAATCACAAATATTGTTATCCCTTACCCAATGGTGGTTCGGCAACATGAGAAGACTTCTCCCCATCTTTCCCGGTTTCAACAGGATTTTCAGGATGGGTCTCAGGAGAGTTTATTGGATTTAGCTCTACTTGAGCTAATGTTTCTGCAATGATAGGGTTGACATCAGTGTCCACACCCTCTTCGGGCATTGGCAGTTCAGCAGCTTCTATGGAAGAAACTGCATATTATTTTACATCATGATTAGAAATATGTTTTGTTTTTAAAAGAAAAATTTGGGCGAAGGGTAACACTCACGCCCAAGGTCTTCTAAATCACATGACAATCTAGCATGATCATAAAATTCTTCAAAAGTCATTCCTTGATTCATCATTTCATCTAATGATACTTCAGAATCTTGGTTAGTCTCACCAGTGGGAGCATTTGCTACGTCTTCTTGCTGACTTATGTCCTGCAACCCCTGACCCTGGACAACATCTTCAGTAGTGGGAGGGATACTGGGAATGGATGGTAGCTCTTCTCTATGAGCAACCAAGTTAGCTTGAGTCTGTGGTTGTTCTACAGCACCCTCCACAACCTTTGAAGAAGGATCAGTCCCTTCCCTCAAGGGGGAAATTGAAGAAGCCCCTGCAATCCTCAGAAATATGAGTAACCATATGATTATGGGTATAAACTCATGATTGTTTGAAGGACTTACCACTGCTAATGAAACGTTTAGCTAAGGATTTCCTCCTTCGTTGCCTTGTCTTCTTTTGTTTTTTTGGAGTTTCAGTTGTCTCCTTTATTGGCACTTGGATTGGCGAATGAAAGGCTATGTCCAGTGCCTCATTCATGGCCTGCTGGCCTGGAGATATCTCGCCTGGTTCACGAGGAGAATCAGCAGCAGCCCCAACAGTGGTACCACCAGGTCTATATTGTGGCGAAGGAACCCCGGTACCTTTCTTTGCAAGCTGCAAGATGAAGAAAATAACTTCCTTAAGTAACAAAGCTTCAACTGAAATCAAGTTGCAAAGAAAATAAGGAAAGAAAACTTACATCTTCAGGAGCCACGTACTCTTGCCACTCCTCATCTCCAGAACCACCAACCCCCTTAGTGGTGCCACGATCAATCATTTCCTTCACCCGCCTGGTGATAGGAACCGAATTATCAGTGGCATATATGAGCATTTCCAGCTCTCTGATATAAGCTCGCACTTCATTGGGGTTATCTCCGTATTGAAGGTCTTTAGAAGCTAGAAGATATCCTATCCCAGGAAGTTGTAGGCCCTCACACAAATCCAGCCAGGCGGTCTCAGTATCACAGTATAAGCTCTGCCATAGCTGAACAGCCTCTGGTCTTAGATATAAAGGCTGTGAGGAAGGTCCTACAATTTTTGATTTTAATTTCTTCCCGACTCCTGCAACTACAGATAGATAATAAGAAAGTGAGACTTATTACTTTATAAAGTAGCAGTGATTGAAGTTATTACAATCAAATAACTCACCAGAAGCTGATGGAGTGGGTCTTTTTACTCTGGCCGGAGGATTATATCGGGCACGAAACCGCTTTGCTGCCGGTTGTGCCTCATCATCCCCATCATGATAATCCGAGGAATCAGTTCTAGAGGAGGAGTCTGTTGAACCTATTTCAGGAGGAGAAGCATCACCTTCATGAGGAAGATTTTCTTTCTCTACAGTCCTCTTCCTCTTTCCCACTTGATATACAGGGTGATTCAATATCCCTTTAGGGTATGATGCTATCCAGTGTTCGGCATAAAATGTAGTCAGATAATGTGCCGCTTTTTCAACTGGTAGATCAAATACTGCCCCAGTCTTCTCTCTTGATGTCAGCAACCATAGTTGTCGAGCAACCATCAGATGTTGCTCTAACCTGACATGTACTGGAGGGGATACAACAATCTGTTGCAAACATTTGAATTGGCGTGCAAATCTATATGGAGCATAGGCCTCGCATATGATTTCTCCATCAATCCTGGCTACTAACACGCCATCTCTGCAAGCTAGCATGTATGCCCTCAAATCCAAAGGGGCTTTCCCATCATCAACAAACCGCCCAGATGGAGGACTTCCATAAGGAAAGAAGTTGAATTCCTTATACATGCTTAGTCTTACTTTTATGTCATAACCATTGACATCTAATGGAGAAATTCCAGAGAATGCTTGCACTGACGGTCTGAAAGAGCTTCCAGGAATTTGTAATCCATTCTGTACATTGTAAGTCCTGAAGTGAGTGGCGATACATCCCCACAAAACCTGGAATGGTCCCACTATTCTTAAAGGAGATTTACCCTGGAAGACGTGAAGTAAACTCCTGTGAATATTTTCTAAAATGGGGGTAGCTAACCCAACCATTTTTCCCTCACCCAACTTGGCCGCAATGACGAAGGTCCCTGGCCTAACGCCTCCCTTCGAATCCCTGACCGGCAAGAGATAAATACTGAGCCACATTTCCAAGAAACCCGCTAGACGAGTTTTCTTTGGAATTCTTTGATTCACTTCATAGCCCCATTTTTCAAACTCTCCTGCTTCTAGAGTTGGCCAGAATGTGCCAGGAGCTCCTCTCTTCTCAGGTTTTGGACAAGTGGTAGGACGTCTGGGCCGGGTATCCTTGGATTTCTTTTTCTTGGATCCTTTTTCCTTTGGCTCCATCCCTTTCTTCTCAGTAAGAAACACATTCATCCATTCTTCCGGATGGATATCTTTTTTGAAATGAGTTAATGAGGTCTCTGAACTCTTGAGCTTGTGAAAGATTTTGAATAATTCTCGAGCCAAAGCAGGAGTCTTCTCTGGATCATTCCAAGTCACCTTGGGAGGAATGAATTCATCATACATATCGCCCAAGATTGGAGCTCCTGAAATCTTGTGGACATCCCACAAACTGATACCTACTTCTCCATGAGTCAAGTGGAAAGAATTAGTCGCTGGACTCCAATGGCTGAGTATCTCTGGCACGAAGATATCATGTCTGTAAATATATGTTTGCCCAACCCAAACAGCCTCATATATTGCAGCTCTCTTCAGATCCTCAATAAACTCTGCGCAAGTCTGTCGCACCCAGTATACCCACATCCAAGTTGGTTTCACACCTCCCCCAGGACGGAAATCCCAACTTTTCTTCCAGCCTTTGGATTGATCCATCTGAGCATTTCGGAAGATTGAAGGATGACAATGTGGTTGAAGCTCAGGTGTATGTTTTTTCAGATCTGGTGTGCAAGGGCTATGATGCATCACATAAGCCTTCTCCACTGTTCCAGCAGTTTGAAATGATCCTCCGCCTGAGATATTTGCTGAAGCAAAATTGGTATAATTCTGAAACCAAGAAAATGGAAGATAATTCTGTACTTCTGGAATAATGACTTCTTGCAGATGACCATGACCATACAAAGGTAGGTAAGTGCAGTGAGGAAAGTCGTGAAGATATTTCTTCAGATACTTCGCCAAATCTGGAAGAGTGCTGTTTTTGACAGTATAGTAATCAGGGCCAATGATATTCATCATATCATCTATCCGCTTGCTAGCCAGTTCATCAATTAATCCAGGTCTAAGAGCCATTGAATCTGCACAGGAGTTGAATAAATTAAACTCTTAAATTGGTTTTATTTTTCATAAAATTTGTGAAAGAATTTGAAAAAAATGGCTAAGGCATTAAGGCGCGCAAGTATGGAGATGTCGCGCAAGTGATACATGTGCCGCGCAAGTTTTGGTCGTGCAAGTATTACCGCGCAAGCCCTATTACCTTGAGAGTAGCGCGGCAGCGAAGAAACAGCGAAAACAAGAGACTTGCGCGGCGAGAGCTCGAGAAATCCGGAACTTCAGATGCCATCTACGGCCGGAAGCCGTGTATTTATAGGCTCGGAAGCCTATCTGCGCGCCGCACCCAGAGCGCTCAAAGCCTGCGCGACGCAGAATTGCGCGCCGTACCCAGAGCAATTAAGGCCTGCGCGACGCACACTTGCGCGCTGCCCTGTGCGTACTGAAAACTTGCGCGCCTCCCTTTTCCTTTTGAGGAATTCAATTTCCTCAGAGTCAAATCCTCATTTTCTCTCCGGATCCAACTCTGAGGGGGGACTTTTGTTGACGCTCCTTTCGTCACAGAATCTAAAGATCGGAAAAGGGAATATCTGAGCTCAAAGTGATTAATCCTTTTAAGAAACATCAAAAATCGACAAAGGGATAAAAAAGGAGAACATTGCCCATAGATCGCGCAAGTTCTCTCTTGGTCGCGCAAGTACACTTGCGCGCCGCCTCAATACTTGCGCGACTCCTCATGTTCGTGCAAGGGACTTGCGCGACATATGTGGTAACCGCCCAGTAACCGCCCGGGGTCTTCTTTTGCCTATAAATAGACCCTGTGGGCCCCCCATTCGAGAGGATCTTTTTCCAGAAACTCGGATTGAAGCTCCCGACGCCCAAGTCTCTTCTCAAAGCTTCCGGAACACTTCTAAGGTAATTTCTTACCTAGAACGGAAGATCTAAAGAGAAAAAGGAAGGCCGAAGTGTTGAAACTTATCAAACACTTGCGCGCCTACTTAATTCCTGCAATATAACTTGCGCGTCCCTCTTCTGGAAGAACCTCAAGAGGATTGTAAAGGGTTTAATAAAGAGTCGCTCAAGCATTTCAATACTGGTTGAAAATCGCGCAAGTACCCCTAATGTCGCGCAAGTATACTTGCGCGACCAATACTTGCGCGCCGCCGTAGGACTTGCGCGCCTTTCAAGACTTGCGCGCCCCTATCTTTTTTGGGTGCCCATCTTGCCCATTTTTACCCCTCTTAAGCCATTTCACCCTTCCTATTCAAGATTCAGTCTTCAAGATACTCTTCAAAAGCCATTTATGGCATGATTTCTTGATTTGACATCCTTATCTGAAAGGAATTCTGTGAAATACCTCTCAAAACCTAGTGATTTAAACATCTTTATGTCACCAAAGATTGAGAGTTCATTCATTTCAACCTCATCCTTTAAGATGAGAGAATCCTAAACCTGGGTCTCCTTTTCAGGAATAATCCCCAGTTATAAAAACCTTTAATCTTGGGCATCTTTCTTAAGAATAAGCCCCAATCAAGTCCTTTAATCTTGGGCATCCTCCTCAGGAGTAAGCCCAAAACCTTAATCCCTAACCTGGGTCTCCTTTTCAGGAATAAGACTCAGTCATAACCTTGGGCTTCCTTTTCAGGAGTAAGCCCCAAGTCCCCTAACCTAGGCTTCCTTCTCAGGAATAAGTCCTAGTCATAAATCTTGGGCATCCTTCTTAGGAGTAAGCCCCAAGTCTCTTAAAATTTCTCTTAACCAGTCATAAATTACCTTTGATTTGGGTTTCCTTTTCAGGAATAAACCCCAATCATAAGTCCCCTCCTAACTTGGGCATCCTCCTTAGGAGTAAGCCCCAAGATTAGAGTATTCAAATCTCCATGAAGCACATATAACTTTGTGGACCCTGTTCTTGGATTTTCTCCCTAAAAGTAAATCCTAAACCTTCGTCTATCTGGGCAGTCATCTATACATAAGCCCCAAAACAAATTCTTATGATTGCATCTTTTATGGCACAATTGTCTAAATTTTACCAATACCTCTTGTTTCTCACACCGAGCACGACTCACGTGAGCTTAGAGTGTAAAAGTAATTATGACATTCATCTTTGAGCCATCAATCATAAAACATCATATCCCATTCCTCGAACTACGTGGGTTCTGATTCCTTTTTCAAAACAAAGGATACGTAGGTAGCCCATTTATGGGTTCGATCCCAACATTGAAATAATCTCTGTCCTTCTGAATGACGATAAACTTCAAGTGCCCCACTGAGTGGCTTTAAAACCAGCCTGGTCATCAAAATGACCAAGAGACTTTTATATAAATGTTTTGAAGGATACCATTGACCAAGAATCTCTAAAAAAATATAGATGATTCTATATTGATGAAGAACCTCGAATACATATAAAAGATTCTCTAAATTTCTTGCATATTTAATCATTGATTGTTAAAACTAAAGGAAAGCTCATTTTATACTTGGTAATGTAATAAGGATTCACGAACTTAACTTAAATCTATAAAGAGAGTCCCGAAGTAGACAATAATTCCCCTCAAAAAGGTGTGATGAGTCCGACCTCCCATCCTCTCGACCAATGCAAATTCCTAAGCCTCATTATCCCACAAGCTAATGAGCGCCTGCCTTTGGAAAGTAGGTCCAAACAGATGTGGAATCATTGGATGTTTCCGGTTCTACGAACAAACCCGTTAGAAACCGATCGGAACGTTTGAATCTCCCGTCCAGGAGGTCATCCCCGGATTCCACGCGAAACAAAAATGGTGAACCCGACGTGAATCCTTAACCAAGTTAAAGTGATGTTCTTCTTATCTGTTAGGCCCTTTGGGCCAACAAGGCAATCATTGACATATGATCATCCAAAAGATGCAGTAGCCGGATTCATATTGATTATGTATGTTACATGGAACATGCACTCTTTTTTCAAGATCTTCTACAAAAATGGCTTTCCTTAAATTCACCCCTGTGAATACTGCTGCTGGGAACACCTCTACTGTGAGGTCTGCTGCTGTGAAAACCAATGCTGCTACTCCTGCTGGAACGTCATCCGCTCTGAGGATGACATCACCAACTCAGCGTCTTCAACGCTGTGTTTCTAATGAACTGGTTAAGGAGTACCATCGCAACGGTACTATCCCAACTCTGGAGGCCGCTCGTCAAGCCCTCCAAGTTAACAATTCTACCTGGTCGTCCGGACAACGACGACCAGCAATCAAGAAGCAGACGGTGCTGACTACCGTCTCCAACCGTTTCGGGTCGTTATCCCCGGAACGCAATTTCCATTCACTCCCTTACTCCGAGGAAGTGAATGAGCAGGTCCCGCAGGACCTTAATTCAAAAAGACAGGAGTCCTTCTCAAAGGCTCCCATCAACAATCGCCGCCAGACTCGTGCGGTAGTGCGCCATCAACATGATGAGGGTACCGACTCCAGGCATTCAGCTCAGGTTCCTCGAACCCGAGCAGGCAAGATGAATCGCCAGAGACGGAATCCGGTTAACAATAGGCAGGTTGTCATCCCTGCCATCTCCGGAGAAGTCCACCAACCTAACTTGGTGGCAAACAACGAGCAGACATACACACTTGCCCGTTTTAATCCCGCTGTCCAGCAGACTCGTCTGGCAGCATCAAGCCGATCCCGCCAGGCAATTCCGGCGGAGTACCATAGGCAGGAACATACACCTGCTTATACATCAGTAGTTAGTAAGCAGGCTCGTCTGACTACATATGGTGGATCTCGTCAACCGTGTTTGGCGAAGTGTAATCAGCAGGCACATACACCTGCTAATACTAATCAAGCCTACCAACAGTCTCGCTTGGTAGCGCACGGAGAAGTCAGTCAGAAAGCCCCGACGACAAACAGGAGGCAGACTAAACTCTCTGCCTCCACACTTGAGTACTGTCAGGATTCACTGACAGGAAAAGGAGGACAGGAGCAGACACATACACCTACTCCAAGCCCGGAATGGACGTATATCCCCGTTCCGGCGGCTGAAGTCACCAAACATATTTTGTCAATGGTGAAAGAGCAGAAGCAAATTCCTGCTCATATTCTGGATGCTTGCTAGGATATCATAACAGCTTCAGCATCATCTCAGGGACAGACACATAAATCTATCCCTAGCAGTGGAGTGACACATCAACAATTCACTCCGGAATAGACACACACATCTGTTCCAGTCCAAGAGGGTTGTGGTCCCTACTCCCCCATATCATATGGACAACCAAGTCAGGCACATACACCTGATTTGAGCGATGATCGTCAGCCTAACCTGACCATCTTTCCTGATCAGGCACATACACCTGCTCAGAGCAATCACTTTCGTCATCAAGTGGTTTCTAAAGCGAGTAAGAAGGCATCTAAGAAAAAGATCCGCCCAGCACAGTCAGGAGATCAAAGGCCAATCTGCAACAAGGCCTTGCTCGATGCTGGAGTTCTTGAAGCCCTCAGACATTTATCTGTCGGAATTCAAGATTCTACTCCCTCAGTTCCCAATAACAGGAACATTAATCCCGAAGGTCTTCAACAGACACTTCCTCATGAAGACTTGCTTCATGAAAATTCGGTCAATCTTGAAGTTTCTTCTTCAGATGAGAACCACAGGAACCCTCTGTGTGGTCATAAGGCCAAGGAGCAAGAGATTTCATCTTTTGCTGTAACCCATCATGAAGGTCCTCCTCATGGTGACGAACTTCACTGCGAAAGTCCTCTCCGCAGTAGTGATTCACATTGTCTCGAAAATTCTTCAGAAGGCAATGTAGTGACGAGAAAGCCCTCCTATCTCGAGGAACTTGCAAACGTAAAACCAGTCATGTCTGAAGTTTTACTATCGGCAGGTGAAACTCTTTCTCCATCAGAAGATAGCTTGGGGTTCAGGTTATTCTCCGAACCTTCCCTGGGTCATTTATCTTCCAGCATGAATAGTGATTCCTCTACCAATCTTGTTGAATCCGATGAAGCAACAAGGAAATACCAACTCTGGTCCAAACAGGTAGAAGAATCTTCATTTAATGATAAAGAGGAAATGCTGAACATGAGGAAAAAACTGGCAAAAGGTGAAGTACCAGTCATGTTTTGGCCTTTGGCTGATTCACAGTATGACATTCCAAAGATGTTGACGGATGATGGAATCCATGATATTCGTCTTAACATATGGAAAACTCTTTGTCAATTAAAGAAGAAGGTATTATCTTACGATGAATATGAAAATCATCTTAAGATAATAGAAGGGTTACAACGCCAGATTGATTTGGCATCTCTATCAGTCTCTCGGTATCCGAAGGCTGAAAAGCAACAGAGAACCCTTCAACGTTCATGCCTTGGCGCACTAAGAAGATTGCGTCAGTTAATTTCTAATGCTCCATCTAATGTTCATATCAGAGGATGGGGTGTTCACGGAGCACTACATTTCACAGTGCTTTCTGGTCAGCAGAGCCCGCCAAAAATGGTCTCATGCAATGTTATTGCCCATGGCCGGCCACAGTCAATGGGCTTTGTTCATAATCAAAAGCTTGCTCGAGATCAAGCTTCAACTAGTTCCTCTCAAAGTCAAGTATATAGAGAACAGGTTGTTGAATTGCTCCTACATCAAGCAGGCGAGAATATTGCACAAGCCTCTCGTCTGGAGCAAACACGTCATCAAATGACAGAAGTTTCGGAAATCATCCAACGGTCTGTTGAACCAGGTGATAAAAGTGGATACAGGTTAATGCATCCAGCTAATTTCCGAACTAAGATTCGCAAGATCAAGAGAGATTTTAAAAAGATCTCAGACATAGCATGTCAAGAGACACCTCAGCTTCCCAGACTGGGGACTTCTCTAACCCAACCCTCAGAATCAACGAATGGGATTCGAGGAGTTGAGCGGAAGCAACAGGAACACCCCCAGTCCACCGGACTGGGGACTTTTTCAAATCTTCAATCCCTCCCTCAGAGAAAGTCAGTATTCTCTCGATTAGGGAATAAGCCTCAAGAGGAACGAAGAGCCAAGATGTCAGGAGATTCTCTCCAAGTGACGGTTCTCCAAGAAATTCCTGAGGGATCAAGTCAACGGAATGCCATGTCTTATCATGGACATAGAAGGAGACAATATCACAGAAATGCTGATAGAAAGGATTCCATGCAATATGCATCCATTAATGTCATCACTGCCGTTGCTGCTGATTCACCAGATGAGGCTCAATCAGAGGGATCAGACGAAGAGGTTCCTGCTCAAGAAGTTGCGCACACAGACCTAAATAAAGAAGGTGTGCGCACACGTAATCAAAGGCTTACCCAAAATCTGGGTATTCCTTCAAGTAACCCACTTCCCCCTCTCCGAAAAGGATCCAATAAGGGGAAAGGTAAGAATCAGGTTACTTCTCACCCTTCCTCTGAAGGAGGTCAATCGCTCTCATTAGAGCAAAGGTTTGCACAACAGGAGGAAGAAATGAAAGAATTAAAAAGGTTGAATGCAAAACTACTTCAGAGTAGTCTTCTTCTTAAGAATGCTGAAGTCCGACAGCCGAAGGAATTTGTTGTAACTACTGAGATGGATCAGGAATATCCTCCTTTTTCAGTACACCCACAGAGGTCTAATCCTATGGGTCAAACGCAACAACGGTTGGCAGCACTACCATTAGTTGCAGCACCAACCTCCACGGCTGTCCAAGCTCCATTCATTGCACCTACCCAAAACCAAGTTCAACCTGACGTTTCTCAAAAGTTAATAACTACTATTGAGTCATTAACAGCTCGGTTAGAAACTATGGAAGGGAAACGGGCGCAAGTTCAACCTAAAAAGAAAGTTTACCCTGAATGGGTAGATTCAATTTCTCCTCCATCCAGTTTTGGAAACCCTATTTTCCCTACTTTCAATGGATCAGGCGACCCTGAACAACATTTGATGCATTACGTGTCTTGTTGTGATCCTATGATGGGAAATCCAGAGCAACAAGAAGCAGTGAAACTCAGATGCTTCGTGCGAACCTTGCAAGGACCAGTTTTTGTCTGGTATACAAGCTTGCAATCCCGGTCAGTCATCGGATGGGAGGATCTTCGTCAAAAATTCCTTCTTCAGTTTAGCTCAACTTTGCCAAAAACGACAGTTTTTGATCTTACAAACTGCAAGCAAAGGGAGAATGAAAGAGTCTCTGATTTCATTGCTCGTTGGAAGGGATTAACGTATTCCTTGAGTTTATCACTCCCTCAGGAGGAATTGTTGCCAATCTGTGTGGCAAATTTGCGTGACGAATTACGCACGCCATTGATCCCTGTGAAATACACAGGAGGGTTTCGAGACCTTACTTCAATCGCTCAACAGATTGAAGATTCCCTTATGCAGGCTAAGGTTAAATCTCGTGTAATTCCATCAGCTCCAGGAAGAAGAATGGGTAAAGCAGAAACTGCTACAGTTATGCTTAAACAGGCACCTGTACCTATTTCTACTTCAAAACCTTCATCTTCTCGAAGGGCTCCACCTCCTGAACGCCAACAACAAAGGCTGTTTCGTCCAAATGATCAAAAAGATCAACGACGAAAACAATTTGAGGATATGAAGAGTAAAACATACTCTTTCCGAAGTGAGCAAGTTCCTGGTTACTTCATTTCAGCTCTGGAAAATAATTTGGTTCAATTACCAGTGCCGAAGAGACCAAACAAGGAAGGAGATGAAGACCGTCCCAATTATTGTCCCTTTCATCAAATGTTGGGACATCCCATCCAGGAGTGTTTTGTCTTTAAAGAACTCCTACAAAAGATGGTCGACTTGGGACAAGTCAAATTGAAGGGTTCTTCAGCTCATGTAGCGTGTATTACCGCTACAGATCCAGAGGAAGGAGGCGAGTGGCAGGAAGTCAAAAGCAAAACTGCGAAAAAATATGATGATTGGATGGTCAGAAAGACAATCAATCGGACCCATTCCATTTTGCGAACACAATTGAAGAAGCCAATTGTGTCTCCTACAAAAGCTGCAGTAAAACCTCCATCAAAGGACAAATCCTCAAAAGGGCAGCGCAATTCAAAGAAGAAAGATGAATCAGGAGAAGATGAGTATGTATCAAAGCCTAAATTGTCTTTGACTCTGGCAGATTTCATGCCATCTACTTCAAAGCAACGGGCACCGTCCCACCAAACGGCACAGCCTAAACAGGACAACCAGGCAGAGTCTTTATCAGACGAAGAATTGATCTTTGGTTCTGTTAATATGATTCAATTAACAGATTCATATTCCAGTCTTGATGAGCCTGAATTCCCTGTATCAAATAAAGGAACCCGAGGAAGTTCTAGAGGTTCAGGATATAGGGGAAGACGTGGATCTTTCCGAAGCCACTACTCTAATTCTACCCCTGCTAGCACTGTATATGCAGCAGAAACTCGTGGTAGAGCCCTTCAGCGAGCTCAAAATGAACAAGCAAGTTCTTCTACCAATGGCCAACTCAGCTTCGGCACAGTTATTTTGGAAGACCGATTAAAGGTTCCATCTTCTTTATCTCAGCAAGTAAATAGATCTAATCAGTCTAATTTTCCAAAACCAAAGATGTTGCCAACTTCAATACAAGATGCATCAGCTTCCAAAGCATCTGCTTCCAAGGTACCTGCTAAACCGCATATTCCTATTGGGAAATGCAGGCCTCTAGATCAAAAGTATGATATATTGAAACACTTGGCCCAAGTACCAGCCAAATTATCAATTTTGGATGCTTTGAATCTATCAAGAGATCTTCGGGAAGCACTCATCGAAGCTTTGTCAAGTCCTCAAGAGTTTGAAGCTGAAATTGCTGCAGCTGAAATTTATCACATAGAGAATAATCCTGCAGAATGCCATGCAGTGATATCTTTTACTGATAAAGATGAAGATGATGTTGTGCATGGGCACATAAAACCTTTGTACCTATCTGGAAAAGTCAATGGTATAGATGTTCGAAGAGCTTTTATTGACAATGGTTCAGGAGTCAACCTCATGCCCATTCGCACACTTCGTCGATTGGGCCTCACTGAATCTGATTTATCTCCTTCTACCATGATGTTGCAAGGATATGATAAAAATGAACAAGAACCACTGGGAGAAGTTACGCTCAGAACTCAGTTTGGAGATCTTGTTTCCAATTCAGATTTCATGATTGTTGATCAAGACTCATCTTTCAATATCTTGCTTGGAAGACCCTGGTTACATCAGCATGCAGCTATTCCGTCATCATACCATCAATGTCTCAAATACTGTTTCGATGGTCAAGTTGGAACATTGTATGGTGATAAGGCCCCGTTCAAAACATGTGAGTCTCAATACATTGAGGCGGAATTTTATCACATGAAGGGAAGAGAAAAATCTACAATGAAGGAAATTACCAAAGTTAATGCTCCATATGGTTTGGAAAAAATTCCAATAAATCCATTTTCACATGTGAGTACAGATTATGTGTTACCTATCAGTCAAATTGACAAAATAGGCCCAAATCAAAATACTCTTATGGAAAGATCCATAATGTCAATTACGGCAATCGAGCCAGACAACATGGGAGAAATTGGTAACTTACCAAGCAGTGATGAAAGCATAAGTGGTGACGTTTTCATTTCGTCTGCTGAAATCCAACAAGTCTATACTTCGCTAATCAGGCCAGAAGAAGTTATAGCAACACCAGAGGTGAATGTTGATGTCGATTCTCAATCCATCATCTCCTCTTTATTTCCCAAAGAAGACCCTTTTTCATCAATAGGGTCGGAAATGGAAGCTTCTTCTTCAAAATGTGAAAATTTTGACATCTCTTATGATCATGAGAATTTCGTTTTTTCATCTACTTTGCAAGTAGAAACGGAAGAAATAACACATGATGAAGAGGAAGAGGAAGATCTTAGAGATGCTCCTCCAGCATTTGAAGAGGGTATCTCTACCACTGTGGATGAACTCAGAGAAGTAAATCTGGGTACAGAGAAAGATCCACGCCCCACTTTAATTAGTGCGGCCATGACCCTTGAAGAACAAGAGATGTATATTTCTTTTCTAAAGAAAAATAAAGATATTTTTGCTTGGAATTATACAGAGATGCCTGGCCTTGATCCTGATGTTGCCACCCATCATTTGGGTTTGCCAAAAGAACATCGAGGATTCAAGCAAGCCGCGAGAAGAACACACCCAACCTATGCTTCCAAAATCGAGGCTGAAGTGGATAAGCTTATCAAAGCTAACTTCTTCAGAGAAGTTCAATATCCCAAGTGGTTGGCTAATATTGTCCCAGTAAAGAAAAAGAACGGACAAATTAGGGTTTGCATCGATTTCAGAGATCTTAATCGGTATTGTCCCAAAGATGATTTTCCAGTTCCGATTACAGAACTCTTAATTGATGCGACGGCTGGCTATGAAGTACTTTCTTTCATGGATGGATATTATGGATATAATCAGATCCGAATGGCCCCAGAAGATGAGGAATATACAGCCTTCAGAGCTCCTCAAGGTGTGTTTTGTTACCGGGTGATGCCCTTTGGTTTAAAGAATGCAGGTGCAACATATCAACGCGCCATGCATCGTATCTTCAAACCTTTTCTAGGGAAATTTGTTGAATGCTATGTAGATGATTTGGTGGTTAAATCCAAACAACGTTTTGATCACTTGGCTGATTTGGAAATCATATTCCACAAGCTTCGACAACATAATTTGAAGATGAACCCCTTAAAATGTGCTTTTGGGGTAACCTCAGGAAAATTCCTCGGCTTTGTTGTACGCCATCGTGGTATTGAAGTCGATCCTGAGAAGACCAAATCAATCCTTGGTATGTCACCTCCTCAGAATTTGAAAGAATTAAGAGGACTTCAAGGACACTTAGCCTATATTCGGCGTTTCATCGCCAATTTGGCAGGCAAAAGTTTACCTTTTACCAAATTATTGAAGAAAGGAGTCACTTACCAGTGGACTGAAGAATGTCAAGAAGCATTTGATGTTCTCAAGAAATACCTCTTAAGTCCACCAGTACTCATGCCACCTGTTGAGGGTAGGCCTCTTATCCTCTATGTGACAGCTTTAGAGCGATCATTGGGTGCCTTTCTCGCTCAAAAGAATGATGCTGGGAATGAAAATAGTCTCTACTATCTCAGTAGAACTATGCTTGAAGCAGAAACCCGGTATTCGAGTATTGAAAAGTGCTGCCTAGCATTAATCTTTGCAGTTCAGAAACTGAGACACTACCTGCAACATCACGAGGTCCAATTGGTATCTCGTAATAATCCACTCAAATTCATCCTTAGTCGTCCAATGCTTACAGGACGTCTGGCAAGGTGGGCGGTTATTCTACAGCAGTTCGACATCCAGTATGTGTCTCAAAAGGCAATTAAGGGCCAAGCTCTGGCTGATTTCCTGGATGAACACCCTTCAGTGGAAGACACATATTCAGATATCGAACTCCCTGATGAGGAAGTTTTTTCTATTCAAGAGAGTCCTCAAACATGGGAAATGTATTTTGATGGTGCTTCTAGAAGTCCAACAGGGAAGAAAATGGAAAATCCTAAATTCAACAAAGTTGGTTTAGGAATTGTGCTCATTTCTCCAGATAAGGCAGTGTTACCTTATTCCTTTTTGTTGTGGGAAGGTGGTACCAATAATGAAGCTGAATACCAAGCTCTCATTGCAGGCTTGGAGTTAGCGCTTCAAGCACAAGTGAATCACTTAAAGGTGAAAGGTGATTCAGACCTGGTAATCAAACAAATCAATGGGGATTATGCCATCAGAAAAGAAGAATTAATCCCTTTGTATGATTACGTCAGAGAGTTAATGTCGGAATTCCCTTCAGAACCGACATTTTCTTATGTCCCAAGATCACAAAATGCTCAAGCTGATGCACTGGCTAATATAGCCACAGCTTTAGAAGATCCAAATCGGGACGAGACAACCATCGGTATTGCCCACCGTCGTGCAATTTCACCTTATGTTCAAGTCAGAACAGAGGAAATTAATGAAATTAGTCCCATTCCTGAACCATATGGTCATACTACAGGATGGATGTCACCTATCAGGGAATACCTTCAAAATGGATTTTTTCCACCTGATAGAGCCGAGAGAGAACAAATTCGGCGACGTGTGGTCAATTTTACTCTTTATGATGGTCCAAACCACCTCGAGAAAATTCTCTACAAACGTGGTTTTGATGGAGTTCTCTTCAGATGTATTGATGGTGAAGAGACAATGGCTGTCATAAAAGAAGTGCATGTAGGAGTCTGTGGTGCCCACCAGTCTGGACATAGATTGTCTGATCAAATTCGAAGGCTTGGATACTTCTGGCCTTCAATGATACAAGATTGTGTTAATTTCACAAAGAAGTGTCATTCATGCCAAGTATATGCCAATTTCATTCATCAACCTCCAGAGTTGCTTCATACAGCTAAATACTCATGGCCATTTTCCACATGGGGAATGGATGTGGTGGGACCTTACCCTTCAGCTACGGCCAAGCAGTTTAAGTACATTCTTACTGCTACTGATTTCTTTTCCAAATGGGCAGAGGCAGTACCTCTCAAAGAAGTCAGTTCTAAATGCATTGTTAGATTCATCAAGTCTAACATCATTACTAGATTTGGTGTCCCTCATACCATATTGACAGACAACGGCACCAACTTCTGTTCTTCTGAGGTAAAGAGATTGTATCAAGAATACAACATTAAGTCCAACCATTCATCTCGATATCATGCAGCGGCTAATGGCCAGATAGAGGCCTTCAACAAGACTCTTTCAAATATACTGCAAAAGATGGTGGATAAAGATAAGAGGTCATGGCCTGATAAACTCTATCATGCTTTATGGGCTTATCGGACTACCACTCGCAATGCAACGCGGTCTACTCCATATTCATTGGTATATGGAACAGAAGAAGTCTTGCCAATTGAAGTTCAATTGCCCTCACTCAAAATAGCCATTTGTGATCAGTTATCAACAGATGAGCAATCCCAAAAGCGGTTGAATGAATTGGAACAGTTAGATGGGAAAAGATTGTGCACTTTGCACCACTTGGAAATCTATCAGAATCGAATAGCACGAGCTTTTAACAAAAAAGTTCGTCTTCGTTCATTCATTCAGGGAGAATTGGTATTGGTTCTCAGAACACCAATGATACCAGGAAAGAAGCCTCCCAAGCTTGAACCAAAATGGGAAGGACCTTATTCAGTACATAAGGTCTACTCCAATGGAGCGTATTCTCTGATTTCAATGGATGGAGAACACATCACGACTCCAAATAATGCCATATTTCTGAAGAAGTATTTTGTATAAACACAAAATATTGTTCCCAGAACCAAGACTCTTACATTTGGTTCATACAGCAATGGTCCAGTATGACCTTAAACTACAACTTCGTCCAACATGACATTAAACTGTGTCACACTTCTGTCCGAGATGACATTAAACTATAATACGTCCAGCATGGCGATAAACTGTACGGTCCATGCATATGACCTTAAACTATTCGCACTTATGTCCCTGCAACATGACACTAAACTGTACAACACCAATAGTCCTAACTACAAGACTTTAAACTGCATAGTCCCTGATTTTGTCTTACATGACACTAAACTGTATATGTCCGAGATGACATTAAACTATATTTTGTCCTAGCAACATGACATTAAAACTGTGTGGCGCTTTCATCGTCCAGCATGACATTAAACTGTAAAAAATCCCCAGAACTGATATCCTCATATTGGTTCGCCTTAGTCCTAGCTACATGACTTTAAACTGTACAACACCAGTTCGTCTTTGCTATATGACGTTAAACTATACAGCAATGGTCTCGTATGACTTTAAACTGCATCATCCCTGGTCCATGTATATGACCATAAAATATTTGCAAATATGTCCAACAAGACGTTAAACTGTGACGTTCTAACTTCATGACGCTAAACTGTATAAAAGTCCCTCACGTCCGGAAAGACGTTAAACTATATAATCATCAAAAGTCCAGCATGACATTAAAACTGCACAATCCCCCTTTCGTCCAATATGACGTTAAACTGTATTGTCCCCATCGTCCTAACTACATGACGCTAAACTGTACAGAAAGTCCTTGATATGTCCTACATGACATTAAACTGTGCATCGTTAAGGTTGTTATTACCTCTTGTTTCTCACACCGAGTATGACTCACGTGAGCTTAGAGCGAACATCAACCATAACACTCCCTTTGGGCCACTAACCATGTGTAAGTCCCAACAACATTTTTTAGATCATTGTCCACAAGAACAACTTGATCATTAATTCATTCTTTAATTGAACTACACAGACTTTGATCCTTGCCCTCCAGGCTGGGTATGTAGGCAACCTCCCAGGGTTCAAGCCCAAAAACAATCTCTTCACATTGGTTCACCACCATCTCATATGATGATGATTTGTGAAACCACCCCTGGAATCAATATCTTTACATTGATTCACTTTCGTCCTTGTTATATGACGTTAAACTATATAACAATTTTGTCCGGTACGACAATAAACTACAATATTCTTTGATTTCCTCATTTGAGAAGGAACCATTATTAACATTGATTCTTTTTTCAATCATGGTTTTCATTTTTTCAAAAGACTACGTACATACATGGTAATGCCTAAACTTTTTATCTTAGGTTAAAACCATCATTGCACTAAAGTCCCCTTTTCACCCTTCACATGTACGAACCAAATTTGTACAAAGGGTAGATCTAGAACTACGTGGACTTGATTCCCATCCTTATGGGATACGTAGGAACATTCGAGTGTCCCTCGAATCCAGTCCCAAGTCTTTTGGGCCTAACCCCAAATTTCACTTTCAGTCCCTTGGCTGAAAAGTCTTCATGAAAACACACACTGTGTATTCATTATTATGGTCCGAATTCTATGACCCTAAACTAAGATCACTCATACTTTCGTCCTGCACGACGTTAAACTGCATTTCAAGAACTACGTATGGCTTGATTCTCATTCTTATGAGATACGTAGTGAAGTCCAAGTTTCAATTCAGGACCCAGCCACAACATGATTATGGTTTTCATTGACCTATGTATCTCTATATACATTGGAAAATACCCATCTTTATGTATTATAATCCTAACCTTAAATATTTTCAGATCTTCATAACCCTTTTCATGAATTATAGTCACAAAAATGTCAAACTTCTGAGAATTCTTTTGCCTGTCTATGCAGCACGTGCCCATAGGTGGCCTTGCATAAACAGTCCACATAACAGACTTGTCAGCCAAGAGATGCTATTTATTTGACCATGCAGCCAATGCCCATAGGTGGCCCTGCATGTTTTCAACCCCCTAACGGGTTTGTTAAATAATAGTAACTTCATTCTTGGGAAGAATGCCTCTTTTGTCCTTATTTGTCTTAAACGACAGTATGTAGGGATCCGCAAAAATATCCATCCTTAACGTATTTGTCCCATATCCTTTTTCATGATCTAAAAGTATTCAAGTCTATGGTTTATTCTTCTTCCCTACGTTTGGGTCAGACCTTCGTAGGAGTGATATTCATCCAGTTCTTTGATATTCTTGTTTGGAAATATCTTCTCCATATTCAAGTACCTCTTTCCATACAACAAACTCTATGCTTTAGAAAATTTGAATCTCCATAAACTTCCACTGGCTTTTAGCACTAGGAAAGTAAATTTCTGGGAGTTCTTTTGCCTGACTATGCAGCACGTGCCCATAGGTGGCCTTGCATAAACAGTCCACATAACAGACTTGTCAGCCAAAAGATGCTATTTTATTTGACTATGCAGCCAATGCCCATAGGTGGCCCTGCATATTTCAACCCCCTAACGGGTTTTGTTAAATAATAGTAACTTCATTCTTGGAAACTACTTCTTCTAATGCCTTTTTAGCTCTTTTTTCATATCATTCCTCAGATTCAAATATTCTTAAGCCATAGTTTACATTTTTTCCCTCATACTTGAGTATGGTAAATATGTTTTCAGATAAATTATCAAGGAATTGAATCCATTTTAATCCATTTTTCGGTCAAAGCTATTTCGACCTTAAACATTAGCCCCTTTATGTCCGGCGTGCATGACTTTAAACTGCCCACACAAAAGACAAAGGAACTCTGAATAAAAGTCAAGTTCCAGCTCACTAAATATACATTTTTTTTTGTATGATTTAGGTAATTTTGAGAAGTTAAAAGGTTCAAAGTTTGTAGGGTTATTTGTAATAATCCTAGTAAAAATCAAACTATGCTTACTAAGCCCATTGGCTTAAGTAAATTTGAAGCAGGTAATGGAATAATGCAAGTACAAATGATTGAAGACAAAAGTGTTTTTCATTGATACACAAGAGTTAGAAGGACATCCACAGACTGGAATCTCTTCTCTTTTTCAAGAATTACAGAAGATTGTCAACATAAGTCTTCATTTGATGTATAGCATCCTGAGCCTTATCAACAGTTACTTGAAGCTCGTGCACTTGACCAGCTTCACTCTTTTCAGCTTGCTGAAGTGCCTTCTTAGCATCTGCAATGGCTTTCATGCCATTCATATGAGTTTCATCCAATGATTTATTAAGCTGATCAAGTTCCCCAGTAACAGCATCTAACTGTTGCTGGAGTTGCACCTGCTGGACGACCTTTTCTTTGATTTTTTGCTTCAGGTCCTTCATCTTGACAGCATAATCAGCTTCAGCCTGGGATATCGCAGCCTCAAATTCGCCTATGTTGACTGACAATTTCACTCTGGTCAAATCTTCGCGACTTGTCTGCATTTGCTCCCTCCTGAAAATAATCTGTTTCACCGCAGCATGGATCTTTTCATACCCAAAACCACCGAGTCCCATTATAAAAAATTGGGATGACAATCGGGAAATTTTTGATGGTAGCTCTTCTAAAGGCACCCCTGATATGATGTTCCATATGTTGTTCCATGCCTTACGTCGTGAAAAGCTGAACGCTTTGAGCATCTCTGGATCTGATTCAACATCTTCGTCAGAAGGGGGTATGTAATCTGGAATTAACATGCTTAAGGAAGTGCCTCGTCCTGCTCTTTCCCCTCTGACTTGGGCTTCTTCACTTTCAATTACCGTTGGGGCAGAGGCTGAAGCCTCATCTCCAGATCTAGCCATTACAGTTGATGGCCCTACATGATCAATTGAAAGATTTGAGTTGAATCTTAAAGGATAACAAAATAATGGATTGTCTTGCAAATAAAGTACAATCACAAATATTGTTATCCCTTACCCAATGGTGGTTCGGCAACATGAGAAGACTTCTCCCCATCTTTCCCGGTTTCAACAGGATTTTCAGGATGGGTCTCAGGAGAGTTTATTGGATTTAGCTCTACTTGAGCTAATGTTTCTGCAATGATAGGGTTGACATCAGTGTCCACACCCTCTTCGGGCATTGGCAGTTCAGCAGCTTCTACGGAAGAAACTGCATATTATTTTACATCATGATTAGAAATATGTTTTGTTTTTAAAAGAAAAATTTGGGCGAAGGGTAACACTCACGCCCAAGGTCTTCTAAATCACATGACAATCTAGCATGATCATAAAATTCTTCAAAGGTCATTCCTTGATTCATCATTTCATCTAATGATACTTCAGAATCTTGGTTAGTCTCACCAGTGGGAGCATTTGCTACGTCTTCTTGCTGACTTATGTCCTACAACCCCTGACCCTGGACAACATCTTCAGTAGTGGGAGGGATACTGGGAATGGATGGTAGCTCTTCTCTAGGAGCAACCAAGTTAGCTTGAGTCTGTGGTTGTTCTACAGCACCCTCCATGACCTTTGAAGAAGGATCAGTCCCTTCCCTCAAGGGGGAAATTGAAGAAGCCCCTGCAATCCTCAGAAATATGAGTAACCATATGATTATGGGTATAAACTCATGATTGTTTGAAGGACTTACCACTGCTAATGAAACGTTTAGCTAAGGATTTCCTCCTTCGTTGCCTTGTCTTCTTTTGTTTTTTTGGAGTTTCAGTTGTCTCCTTTATTGGCACTTGGATTGGCGAATGAAAGGCTATGTCCAGTGCCTCATTCATGGCCTGCTGGCCTGGAGATATCTCGCCTGGTTCACGAGGAGAATCAGCAGCAGCCCCAACAGTGGTACCACCAGGGCTATATTGTGGCGAAGGAACCCCGGTACCTTTCTTTGTAAGCTGCAAGATGAAGAAAATAACTTCCTTAAGTAACAAAGCTTCAACTGAAATCAAGTTGCAAAGAAAATAAGGAAAGAAAACTTACATCTTCAGGAGCCACGTACTCTTGCCACTCCTCATCTCCAGAACCACCAGCCCCCTTAGTGGTGCCACGATCAATCATTTCCTTCACCCGCCTGGTGATAGGAACCGAATTATCAGTGGAATATATGAGCATTTCCAGCTCTCTGATATAAGCTCGCACTTCATTGGGGTTATCTCCGTATTGAAGGTCTTTAGAAGCTAGAAGATATCCTATCCCAGGAAGTTGTAGGCCCTCACACAAATCCAGCCAGGCGGTCTCAGTATCACAGTATAAGCTCTGCCATAGCTGAACAGCCTCTGGTCTTAGATATAAAGGCTGTGAGGAAGGTCCTACAATTTTTGATTTTAATTTCTTCCCGACTCCTGCAACTACAGATAGAGAATAAGAAAGTGAGACTTATTACTTTATAAAGTAGCAGTGATTGAAGTTATTACAATCAAATAACTCACCAGAAGCTGATGGAGTGGGTCTTTTTACTCTGGCCGGAGGATTATATCGGGCACGAAACCGCTTTGCTGCCGGTTGTGCCTCATCATCCCCATCATGATAATCCGAGGAATCAGTTCTAGAGGAGGAGTCTGTTGAACCTATTTCAGGAGGAGAAGCATCACCTTCATGAGGAAGAGTTTCTTTCTCTACAGTCCTCTTCCTCTTTCCCACTTGATATACAGGGTGATTCAATATCCCTTTAGGGTATGATGCTATCCAGTGTTCGGCATAAAATGTAGTCAGATAATGTGCCGCTTTTTCAACTGGTAGATCAAATACTGCCCCAGTCTTCTCTCTTGATGTCAGCAACCATATTTGTCGAGCAACCATCGGATGTTGCTCTAACCTGACATGTACTGGAGGGGATACAACAATCTGTTGCAAACATTTGAATTGGCGTGCAAATCTATATGGAGCATAGGCCTCACATATGATTTTTCCATCAATCCTGGCTACTAACACGCCATCTCTGCAAGCTAGCATGTATGCCCTCAAATCCAAAGGGGCTTTCCCATCATCAACAAACCGCCCAGATGGCGGACTTCCATAAGGAAAGAAGTTGAATTCCTTATACATGCTTAGTCTTACTTTTATGTCATAACCATTGACATCTAATGGAGCAATTCCAGAGAATGCTTGCACTGACGGTCTGAAAGAGCTTCCAGGAATTTGTAATCCATTCTGTACATTGTAAGTCCTGAAGTGAGTGGCGATACATCCCCACAAAACCTGGAATGGTCCCACTATTCTTAAAGGAGATTTACCCTGGAAGACGTGAAGTAAACTCCTGTGAATATTTTCTAAAATGGGGGTAGCTAACCCAACCATTTTTCCCTCAGCCAACTTGGCCGCAATGACGAAGGTCCCTGGCCTAACGCCTCCCTTCGAATCCCTGACCGGCAAGAGATAAATACTGAGCCACATTGCCAAGAAACCCGCCAGACGAGTTTTCTTTGGAATTCTTTGATTCACTTCATAGCCCCATTTTTCAAACTCTCCTGCTTCTAGAGTTGGCCAGAATGTGCCAGGAGCTCCTCTCTTCTCAGGTTTTGGACAAGTGGTAGGACGTCTGGGCCGGGTATCCTTGGATTTCTTTTTCTTGGATCCTTTTTCCTTTGGCTCCATCCCTTTCTTCTCAGTAAGAAACACATTCATCCATTCTTCCGGATGGATATCTTTTCTGAAATGAGTTAATGAGGTCTCTGAACTCTTGAGCTTGTGAAAGATTTTGAATAATTCTCGAGCCAAAGCAGGAGTCTTCTCTGGATCATTCCAAGTCACCTTGGGAGGAATGAATTCATCATACATATCGCCCAAGATTGGAGCTCCTGAAATCTTGTGGACATCCCACAAACTGATACCTACTTCTCCATGAGTCAAGTGGAAAGAATTAGTCGCTGGACTCCAATGGCTGAGTATCTCTGGCACGAAGATATCATGTCTGTAAATATATGTTTGCCCAACCCAAACAGCCTCATATATTGCAGCTCTCTTCAGATCCTCAATAAACTCTGCGCAAGTCTGTCGCACCCAGTATACCCACATCCAAGTTGGTTTCACACCTCCCCCAGGACGGAAATCCCAACTTTTCTTCCAGCCTTTGGATTGATCCATCTGAGCATTTCGGAAGATTGAAGGATGACAATGTGGTTGAAGCTCAGGTGTATGTTTTTTCAGATCTGGTGTGCAAGGGCTATGATGCATCACATAAGCCTTCTCCACTGTTCCAGCAGTTTGAAATGATCCTCCGCCTGAGATATTTGCTGAAGCAAAATTGGTATAATTCTGAAACCAAGAAAATGGAAGATAATTCTGTACTTCTGGAATAATGACTTCTTGCAGATGACCATGACCATACAAAGGTAGGTAAGTGCAGTGAGGAAAGCCGTGAGGATATTTCTTCAGATACTTCGCCAAATCTGGAAGAGTGCTGTTTTTGACAGTATAGTAATCAGGGCCAATGATATTCATCATATCATCTATCCGCTTGCTAGCCAGTTCATCAATTAATCCAGGTCTAAGAGCCATTGAATCTGCACAGGAGTTGAATAAATTAAACTCTTAAATTGGTTTTATTTTTCATAAAATTTGTGAAAGAATTTGAAAAAAATGGCTAAGGCATTAAGGCGCGCAAGTATGGAGATGTTGCGCAAGTGATACATGTGCCGCGCAAGTTTTGGTCGTGCAAGTATTACCGCGCAAGCCCTATTACCTTGAGAGTAGCGCGGCAGCGAAGAAACAGCGAAAACAAGAGACTTGCGCGGCGAGGAAGACTTGCGCGGCGAGAGCTCGAGAAATCCGGAACTTCAGATGCCATCTACGGCCGGAAGCCGTGTATTTATAGGCTCGGAAGCCTATCTGCGCGCCGCACCCAGAGCGCTCAAAGCCTGCGCGACGCAGACTTGCGCGCCGTACCCAGAGCAATTAAGGCCTGCGCGACGCACACTTGCGCGCTGCCCTGTGCGTACTGAAAACTTGCGCGCCTCCCTTTTCCTTTTGAGGAATTCAATTTCCTCAGAGTCAAATCCTCATTTTCTCTCCGGATCCAACTCTGAGGGGGGACTTTTGTTGACGCTCCTTTCGTCACAGAATCTAAACATCGGAAAAGGGAATATCTGAGCTCAAAGTGATTAATCCTTTTAAGAAACATCAAAAATCGACAAAGGGATAAAAAAGGAGAACATTGCCCATAGATCGCGCAAGTTCTCTCTTGGTCGCGCAAGTACACTTGCGCGCCGCCTCAATACTTGCGCGACTCCTCATGTTCGTGCAAGGGACTTGCGCGACATATGTGGTAACCGCCCAGTAACCGCCCAGGGTCTTCTTTTGCCTATAAATAGACCCTGTGGGCCCCCCATTCGAGAGGATCTTTTTCCAGAAACTCGGATTGAAGCTCCCGACGCCCAAGTCTCTTCTCAAAGCTTCCGGAACACTTCTAAGGTAATTTCTTACCTAGAACGGAAGATCTAAAGAGAAAAAGGAAGGCCGAAGTGTTGAAACTTATCAAACACTTGCGCGCCTACTTAATTCCTGCAATATAACTTGCGCGTCCCTCTTCTGGAAGAACCTCAAGAGGATTGTAAAGGGTTTAATAAAGAGTCGCTCAAGCATTTCAATACTGGTTGAAAATCGCGCAAGTACCCCTAATGTCGCGCAAGTATACTTGCGCGACCAATACTTGCGCGCCGCCGCAGGACTTGCGCGCCTTTCAAGACTTGCGCGCCCCTATCTTTTTTGGGTGCCCATCTTGCCCATTTTTACCCCTCTTAAGCCATTTCACCCTTCCTATTCAAGATTCAGTCTTCAAGATACTCTTCAAAATCCATTTATGGCATGATTTCTTGATTTGACATCCTTATCTGAAAGGAATTCTGTGAAATACCTCTCAAAACCTAGTGATTTAAACATCTTTATGTCACCAAAGATTGAGAGTTCATTCATTTCAACCTCATCCTTTAAGATGAGAGAATCCTAAACCTGGGTCTCCTTTTCAGGAATAATCCCCAGTTATAAAAACCTTTAATCTTGGGCATCTTTCTTAAGAATAAGCCCCAATCAAGTCCTTTAATCTTGGGCATCCTCCTCAGGAGTAAGCCCCAAACCTTAATCCCTAACCTGGGTCTCCTTTTCAGGAATAAGACTCAGTCATAACCTTGGGCTTCCTTTTCAGGAGTAAGCCCCAAGTCCCCTAACCTAGGCTTCCTTCTCAGGAATATGTCCTAGTCATAAATCTTGGGCATCCTTCTTAGGAGTAAGCCCCAAGTCTCTTAAAATTTCTCTTAACCAGTCATAAATTACCTTTGATTTGGGTTTCCTTTTCAGGAATAAACCCCAATCATAAGTCCCATCCTAACTTGGGCATCCTCCTTAGGAGTAAGCCCCAAGATTAGAGTATTCAAATCTCCATGAAGCACATATAACTTTGTGGACCCTGTTCTTGGATTTTCTCCCTAAAAGTAAATCCTAAACCTTCGTCTATCTGGGCAGTCATCTATACATAATCCCCAAAACAAATTCTTATGATTGCATCTTTTATGGCACAATTGTCTAAATTTTACCAATACCTCTTGTTTCTCACACCGAGCATGACTCACGTGAGCTTAGAGTGTAAAAGTAATTATGACATTCATCTTTGAGCCATCAATCATAAAACATCATATCCCATTCCTCGAACTACGTGGGTTCTGATTCCTTTTTCAAAACAAAGGATACGTAGGTAGCCCATTTATGGGTTCGATCCCAACATTGAAATAATCTCTGTCCTTCTGAATGACGATAAACTTCAAGTGCCCCACTGAGTGGCTTTAAAACCATCCTGGTCATCAAAATGACCAAGAGACTTTTATATAAATGTTTTGAAGGATACCATTGACCAAGAATCTCTAAACAAATATAGATGATTCTATATTGATGAAGAACCTCGAATACATATAAAAGATTCTCTAAATTTCTTGCATATTTAATCATTGATTGTTAAAACTAAAGGAAAGCTCATTTTATACTTGGTAATGTAATAAGGATTCACGAACTTAACTTAAATCTATAAAGAGAGTCCCGGAGTAGACAATAATTCCCCTCAAAAAGGTGTGATGAGTCCGACCTCCCATCCTCTCGACCAATGCAAATTCCTAAGCCTCATTAGCCCACAAGCTAATGAGCGTCTGCCTTTGGAAAGTAGGTCCAAACGGATGTGGAATCATTGGATGTTTCCGGTTCTACGAACAAACCCGTTAGAAACCGATCAGAACGTTTGAATCTCCCGTCCAGGAGGTCATCCCCGGATTCCGCGCGAAACACCAATCATTGGTGAAATTCCCACCATCTTTCCAGTGATATTCTTTAGACTATCCCATGTGATTGTACTAAATGGAATCCTAGAAAATCCTCATGTAGTGGGCATATAATTCGTCATATGTTGGTTATTTTGTAGTAATTTTCATTTCCCTTATAATAATTTTATAGATAGAGGATTCTTTGTATACCATAATAGGTTAGCTAGCAGAAACATTGTTCTATCAGTTGAGCTCATCATGCCAGGAAAACTAAAACCATGTAGTGTTAACCTCCACAACCACGATAGCCAGAAAAACTAATTATATTAAGTTATAGATTTTGAGTTTATTGATAAACATATAGTATATTTTTCATCTATTATTATATCCAAAAATTATATGTTCTCATTTTTGACCCCCTATCCTAGGTAATTTTGGGATTCCTGACCATTTTAGCCCATCTGGTGGCATCAACAACTTTGGAGACAATGATCTGGGTAGCTTCATTGGCCATTTTGTATTGGTTTTAAAAGTTTCATAAGTCCAGATCATGATACTAGGACAAATTAATTCAATTAATCATATATCTCACAACTGATAATATGTCCAAATAATGAAATCATTAATATGTTTTTTAATGATATGTCGTGTGAGAGGAGTTGTGTGAATGTCACGATGTTAGATCTCAATGATTCAAAAAATAGGAGTTTCATAAATGAGATAAGGATTATCATGCATGAAATTTATGTGACTATAATTGGTTCCAAATTCCCTATTTATAGGAATGAGTCCCCCTACTTTTCACACAAACAGAATGGGTTTGTGTGAATAAAGTCAAAAGTTGCGTGACAAGGTATAAAATATCCCAAAAGTCATCATTTTCCTAGAAACTCATCCTTTCAGTTCCCCATCAACTCTGATTCTAAAGGGGCATTTTTAGTGCCAAAAAATAATCTTCAAGGTCCAAAACTTGAGTTTTTCACAAACCATGGGAAAAATTAGCTCAAGGGATCATCCTGGAGGCCAAGGATTGGTCACGCGCAACATTGATGCATTATGTGCAACTCCCCATTTGGTCGTGTAATCCACTTGAATGAAAAATGTGAAGTCTACCATTCCATACAATATGGATTATAAAAAATCTATCCAAAACAATGGGTAATGATAGAACATAACTTTCTACATGGGCGTACAACACCAATTTTTTCATGAAAACCACTTGTGCTGGGAATGAATCATCAAACCACTGCCTTTTGTGATCATTCCCTAATGGAAAATGCATTAGATGCGTGAAAATAATTATTTCACGAGTCATAAATAAGTTTCACAACACTTATGAAATTTTTCATCAAAGTGTATGAACATCTAAAATTCATATAAATTTAACATCACCCCCCAATATTATAGGATAGACCTCTGTAAGTTTATGTATCATCCTCTCATTCATGCAACCCTTTATTTAAATAATTCAATTGAATCGATCCTCCCATGACCCCCACAGGTAGGGAACTTTCATGATTGACCTCACATGGGCCCTAAAACATCATGTATCATGTTTGAGATGTCACCCTATGACTTACCTAAAAAATATAGGCGGTCTCATGAAACATGATATCTATTTATGAAAACCCAAGACCCATGTAATCCCAGAAGTTCTGTGCACTTATTCTCCCAATATCCATTCCCTTTCCTTAGGATAGAGACCATGGATAATAAAAATCTAATTACAAATAAATTTCAAAAGTTTTATGCAATATCCTTTATAGGACCGACCCATTCCACCTTCTACAAAACACAGCTGTGTACAAGTTGAGTGATTAGGTGAATTGTACCTTCTAAAACAAATTTCTCACTCCTCGGTCTTCTAAAAGATTGGTATCATATACCCTCATGTCAAAAACCTTTTATTCAAGAATATCCTTGAAAATAGGATGCCTTTTGATCCTAATCATTGCTACCCTAACTTCATGACCACATAAAACGTCCCTAGAGATGGAATAATCATGGGAAAATACATTTATTTACCTATGAGGAGGGATACTATTATATCCTTCTATCTAAAATTAAAATGGTTTCCAAGGGTATTGATGGATTCACAATAACAGAATCTTTGTTTAGCGGCGATTTTTTTTGCGTTTCGCGGCGGTTTAAACCGCTGCTATATGGTTTGGAGGCGGTTTATGTAAACCGCCGCCTAATACGGCATCTCCAATCTATTAGCGGCGGTTATTTCCATTTTGCGGCGGTTTAAGGAAAGCGTCATAACTGCCTCATTTCACGACGGTTTAAGGAAAGCGTCATAACTGCCTCATTTCGCGGTGGTTTTGACTGAGTTTAGCGGTGGTTTTTACGAGCCCTTGACATTAGTTTATTCACGGCGGTTATAACCGCCGTGAATAAACTCAAATATAGAGGCCGTAAAACCACGACTGAAGTCATGAGAACCACCGTGGAATGAGCCCCTACGATGCGACTATTTAGCGGTAGTTAAATCCACCACGAAACGTAATTTTTTTTACATTTCGCGGCGGTTTTCACCGTTTAGCGGCGGTTTAAACCGCCGCCAATGTACATTTCGTGGCAGTTTAAACCACCGCTAAAAGCTAACCAGATTTTTTTTTCTTCCGCTGCACCACTGTCCTGAAAGACAAATCAAACTAGCAATACCATATTGTACATACCAACAGAAAACACGAAACATCAACCTAGGAAATCGGTATAGAATAAATTGAAAAAAATAAGTAAACATTGAAATTCTATATAAGAATGAACCATATTGCACATACCAATATACAACATTGACATGCTATATAAGAATGAACCATATTGTATTTTATTCCTCTTAACTAGGATACAATATATTCCCCTCTGAGGTTCAATCCCAACATCAAGAAACATGCTATTATTCTTATGCGATAAGAATAATATGAATAACTTTTAAAAAATACCATTGTTAAAGACTCTAGTATTACATTCTTTATATAGTCCTTAATTTTAGATACCCCTCCTAGTATCACAATATCATATCCACCTTCAAGTTGTATGCCCCAGCCTCTTAAGCATTCATCCATTATCATCATACCAACATATATGATATTGAAAACAATATATGGGCCCTCTAATAGGTGTAATCCACAACCATACATTCTCTAAATTAGTCATTGAAGACCAAGATGAAACTGAAATGGAAACTCATGATAAATTCAAACACTATCTATTTCTAGGTACCTTTCACAAAGTGTTCCCCTTCACAAAAAAGTTAAGATTCTTGAAATATTTCTATTTAAATTGAACATAAATGGTATGATGTATCCCACTAATCATCAATAAACTATGTGTGTTATGATTCTATTTATAGAGATTCATATGATGCTCATCGCATGGGCCTAATCCCAACAATGTAAACACCTACGACCTCTTTGTATGGAGAAAAATGAATAATTTCCTAACTATGTGGCCTTAAAAAAATGAATCATAAACATGTATTATATGTATGATTAACCTAAAAATCATATATTTTCATATCTAAAAGGACATCCATACCAAATATTCATATATATGGAATCCCATTGGAGGTTCTCATCAAAAAATAGATAACCTAATGTGAATCCATTAACATGGAATTGGATTGATAAACTATGAACTCTTACATTTGATGATGTATTGATGGGTTTCTTCATTGTGTTTCCTTTTCAATACCTTCATCACATCCTTCAATTAAAATTGAATCACCAAATGCACCAATTATGTTCAAGACCAAAAACAAGCTGATAGTACCCATAAGGAAAACAATGGTGAGGCATGAAAACAATTGTTATGTCATATATAATACTCAATTTCTATGAATATATGTTCCCCATACCCTGACATACATTGTCTCCTACCCTTTTAAAATGAGCGCATGATGGTTCACACCTTATTTCAGGAATACCATCTAAATGGATCTATCATAACATTATATGACACCCATGGTAATCTATAAGAAATAATTCCCCACAGGTTGTCCAATTAAAAGTATTCTATGGAAAAACCATTGGTCCATAATTTCACATCCAACCTTTTTGTATCCTTTCAATAGATCATGAGAACACGTTCTTCTCTTATCATATTGATTTGGATAAATATTTACACCATAAAGTAGAAATCACCTTAGAACTTCATTATGAGTATCATGTTCACTATAGTCATTTTTATTAACATGTGACCTTGAGTACTCAAGAAGATATATAGGGTGTTTTTCCCTATTGTCTATACTCAAGCATCTAAAAGTTGATCCCACTGGGGATATCCAACCACTAACACTCAAGAGTATATTTATCCTCCTACTAGTTTAAACACCCTTGAGTCCCATTAGAATATCTAGATAATATACTAGGGATGGTTAAAATGCTCTAATATCTAAAAGCATCAGAATCTATCCTAAGTGGCCTTTGTGACTATAAAATTACAATGGAAAACATAACCCACATGGGTGGGGGAATTTTTTATCATTGTTTCCTCATGGTCATCTTCAGTATCATTCATCCTATGGGATCACACCCAAATTAATGATATCCCTCTTTCAATGTAAATATGTGTTTCCTATTGGTGGTAACACATTAGTATATTTATTCAATGTTAACCCAATTGATGTTGGGAAACATGATTCTATTGAGTATGAAACAAGTGCGGATGAATCCACTACCCCCTCACCACTAAAAAATAGTAAAACCATCTCAACATAAGAGAATATTACTTAGTTCAAATTCAAAATAGTATAACATGTGAAAATCAATATTAAATTTCTATAGGGAAAAAACCCATTATGTATGGTGATTTGGTTGATGTTATCATACCTCATTTATCTAATATTATATAATAATAGTAGATTAATCAATTAATAAAGGTCTATCTGAGACGTCCAACTTGATTAGGATCAAATAAATCGATGCAAATTACCACTACATTAATGTTTTATCTATATTTACCTTCATGGGGTATATATCTCAATCAATATAAGGAAATTATCCCAATCGTATTTTAGGATGTAGTATCTTAGGAGTCACTGGATTCCTTCACTTCTCATATGGATTCCATTGAGTTTTGATGTGAATGAGTAAAACCTTATTGGAATTCATATCTTGAGTGTGTGGATTCAAATCCTATACCACCCATATTTAGAACCTCCATCTTATTGATATTCGATATAATGGCGGATATATACAAGTATATTAGGTGTTTTTAATCCCAATGTGTCGTAATGTTTGGTTTCCTTGAACAAAGACAGGATTCACTACAAGAGACACGCCATTTAGCGGCGGTCAATTATCACTCACAAGGTCCTCCCAGTAAGAAAAATTACAAGGGCCTCACCAAAGTGTCCACAACACTATCCCCTTGATCACTATGAAATGACCCAATTTGATCAACACATCAACAATGGGTTTAACTCCTAGTCAACCAAAATCTCGACTACCAACTCAAACACAGGCCTAAATGGAATGATGTATACCACACTCAAGAAATCAAGACATAAAAAGAAACATTAGAAATCAATAAAATGAATAAAAGGAAACATGAGAAATCAAGGAAATTTTAGGACATGAAAATGTTTGGTGGCAACTATGTGCCACAAATGTTACATATACAAACCAAATGTTCCCATATTTGTTCAGAACATGAACAATACAACTACTCAGGTTCCGATGATGCATCGTCACCCTCTCCACCTTCATCACCACTTTATGTTGTCACCTGTAAGAACATTATATTGAAAATTAAATACGGTTGCATATTTATATTAAAACTTAAAACCAATGAAAGTTAGCTAACTAAATGATTTTTATTTTTTGTGATTTACCTACATACCACCAGTCGATTCACTACCACTGGGGGCATATCTGCTCATATGTTGACGTATTTCAATCAACTCTTTCTGCAAAGCAGATATCTGATCCCCCTGGTGGTGAACTGTGTTTCGTAGAGAAACAATCTCTTTTTGAGCATCTACGGGTATGGGCTGACTAAATCCAGGAGTATATGCAGATTCCATCCTCAGTGGCCTACTAAAAACCTCAGATGGTATGAGTCCCAAACCCATCCCACGCACTCTACCAGGATGCTCCTTCCCAAGGACTTTAGCAACTGGGTCATCCTGGGAGACTGAGTAGGACTGCGCAGGATTGGAATCCCATAATTCTTTAATTTTTACCTAAAAATGAAATATCAATATATATTAACACAGTAAAAACTAATAATAAGTTATTATAATAAAAAATTTACTTCATACCCCAAGTTCTTTAGTAGGCTCATCAACAAAACTTCCATCTGATTTCTTGTGAACATCCAACCATAGTCCAGTTTGGGATGCTTCATGCCCTAAACTCTGTGACTACATTAAGAAAAGATAAATCAACAATTCAATATATTAAATAGATAATACTATCTTATAAATATTTAAAATAATTAAAAGATTACTAGTGTAATTCGACTTCTAGAAAAGATTTTTGAGCCCGTAGTGTGAGGGATGACTTGCTTAGCCCGGTTTGATGCATTCTGTCTTGAGAGATCCTGAAATAAATAAAATTCAATTTAATAGTAATTTATTCAATGTCATGTCCTCTTCATATACATGTATAAATGTAAAATGAGGATAATATAATAATATATATTTTAATACCATCCGCTTCTCATCATAATGTCTGTCAACAAAAACTTTCCACTATTCTTTCGGTACCCAACTGGGTAGCTTCTCATACATTTGTTTCACAATCAACAAGGTATCGTTGACATCAAACCACAATCTCCATTTTAAATCTTTCCATTTATTACCTATATTTTTCAACGTCCACTTCCGTGCTATCACATCAGCAACTGTAAAGTGAAAGAACATCTGTATACAGAAATTCATTTTGAACATATTCGTAACATGACATTCAATTAAACCATAATGTAATAAATTTACCTTTATTTGAGAATAAAAAACTCCATTTTTACAGCTTGGAGGCATATGTCTCCAATCATCATATGAAATAGGAAGGGAAATGGGCTCCGCTGCCAGCTGGCCTAGAATCTGGCCAAGTAACCCCATAGCGACATCCGTCAGGACCCCATAAGAATCAAATGACATGACTATCTTTTTGCCAGTCATATTCCAAACATCTTCACTTTTTATGTTTTTCTCCATGGTTGCATTTTTTTCATCTTCAATGAGAAAAAAATTAGTATAAACAAAATTCAATAAATTTATTTAATTAAAATTTGTACCTATGACAGTGAAACTCCAGTATGCCCATGATGAACTAGAAGGGGCATGTTGCTGCCCCACTACTGAGGCTACTGAAGGGGGATTCGATGACTCCGCCTCTAATGGGACATCCTAAGACAGTGTGAGAGATGGTGCAGGGGTGTCGGCAGTAGTTGCCTCAGATGTCACGGGGAGGGAGCCAGATGGATCGTCATCTGTTGCGGAACTAGATGAAATAGTGTACCGCTTCCTCCTTGGCATTCCTATAATTTAATTAAATAAAATTAAGTTTAGAATATATATTTCAAAAAATTTATGCAGAAAAAAAATTAAAAATGATAATAGATGCCCAGTACTAACAGACAATATATATATAACAATGATAATTAATGACTGCAAAAATGAAACAAGTGGTTGCTGAATAAATAAATAATTGTACATACAATCATTTTCCTCTTCAATCATGTCGGTTTCCTGATCCATTGCTTCATCCACTTCATTCATCCTTACTAGAATAATATTTTCAATATCATGATTGACAAATAATTCTTCTTCCTGTTGTTGATTAAATTCAATTTCAAAGGTCAAATTTTCCACTTTATCACCCATATCATACAAATATCTTTGTATTAAGTGAGCAACTACACTCCACCCTTCATCGACAACATCATTCAAATAATATACCATTTTTGCTTACGATGCTAAGATATATGGATCATGCAGTTCACGATCACCAACATCCATCAAATGAGAGAAGTTCACAGAAGTTAATTGCAAGAAATATCTTTTAACACCTCTGATAATATCGACCCATTTGAATTTGAATAAAACAACATAAAAATGTCCATTGTATTTTAATTCAATAATATCATGCAGCTTTTCGAAGTATTCCATTTCAGAAAATGTAAATATACCACTGTTCTTTGTTTTCAAACCCACTTCTCGATCGACTGTACGAAATCTAAATCCATTCACATTATAAGCGTTGAAATTTATAACTTGTTTTAGAGGACCTCTAGCAAGAGACTTCAAATCTTTCGACACCTCTGCTCAAGTATCAGTATTCATGATCTAAAAAAAGAAATATACTTTATTATATTTACAAAATGTATGTGTCAAACAAATATTCGTACTTATTGCAATATTTATGAACTTACACGTCATGAAAACCATTCTACAAGCTCTTTATTAACAACTTTCATTATATCTTTCTCATTTCATGTTCGGCCTCTAATTCGTATCTTTGTTTATATCCTCAACTCTTCAATAAATGGATTTGCAATTTCACTATTCAACATCACATATCTATGTGCCTGTAATAATTCCAATTCAGTCAGTGTCACATTTGAGGTCCTCCCAACTGATCGGCCAATAGCAGGAAATATTTTGGATTTATGATGTATTTGAGATTAATTTGATGTGTCGTCAACACGTCCAACTCGATTAAATTTTGTCTCAATATCATCCAAGTATCGAGAACAAAAGGTAAGACACTCCTCAGCCAAATAGCCTTCAACAATAGAGCCTTCTGGTTGAGCTTTATTTCTCACGTATGATTTCAAATTCCCAAGATATCTGTGAAATAAAATAAACATAATTATGCATTTAATTAAGTACCAATTTTTTTTACTTAACTGAAAAACATATAAATAAAGTACCTCTCAATTGGATACATCCATCGATAATGAACAGGGCCTCCTAATTTAGCTTCCTCAACCAAATGCACAGTTAAATTCATCATTATAGTAAAAAACGACGGAGGAAAGATCATCTCCATTGCACAAAGGGTCAATACAAACCTCTCCTGGAGGTTGTCAAGCTGAAATGGATGTAGAGATTTCTCACATAGTTTTCTGAAAAATGTGCAGAATTGGAGTACAACAGCAGTAATTTTTTCAGGTAATAATGTACGTAATGCCAATGGTAGTAACTGTTGTAACAAAATATGAGAATCCTGACTTTTCAATCCATGTAACTTACGATTCTTCAAGTCAACACACCTCTAGATGTTACTTGAATACCCATCAGATACCTTAACATTCTTTAAAATTCGAAGGAATGTATCTTTATCCCTATTTTTCATTGAAAAAATTTCTAGAGGATACTTTTCATTCTCATCTAACCAGAGATCGCGTTTTATATTCATTGCTTGTAAGTCTTTGCGAGCATTGAGAGGATCCTTCAACTTTACATGCTCATTAAGAAATGTGAAAATAAAATTGTCACAGACATTCTTCTCAATATGCATCACATCAAGATTATGCTGCAACAAATTAAATTCCCAATACAAAAGTTTGAAGAATATACTTTTTTTCTTCCATTGTTGCGTTCTGATTTCGCTTTACGATGCACTTCAGACCCGTTTTCCGCTATCATTCAAATGATGAACCTTCCCAAATTCTGTTTCAACATTTTTAAGCTGTGTCAATATTTCAGAACCAGTTAACAACTTTGGAGGTGGTCAACAATCAATGGAACCATTAAATTTTGATCTATTTAGCCGAAATCTATGAGATGCATTGAGAAATCTTCGATGACACAAGAAGCACCATTTTCTACTGTGAGGTAGCCGTTTGGGTTCAAAATCAAAGTTACAAATAGGACAAGCCAAACCCGTGTAAGTGTTCCAACCAGATAAATTCCCAAGCCCAGAGAAGTCACTAATGGTCCACATTAAAGCATCATGCATTTTGAACATTGTTTTAGAAGAAACATCAAATGTCTCAACACCGTTGCTCCATAACTCCTGCAATTCATCAATCAAAGGTTGAAAGTATACATCAATATCATTTCCAGGCATTTGTTTTCCAGGAATAATCATCGAAAGGATAAAAGATATTTGTTGCATACACATACATGGAGGCAGATTATAAGGGATCAAAACAACTGACCAAATACTATAACTGGTACTCAAAGTCCCAAATGGGTTGAATCCATTGGCAGCCAATCCCAATCGAACATTCCCAGGATCAGCTGAGAAATCGATATGTAATGAATCAAATGTCTTCCACTATTGGGAATATCGTGGATGTCTCATTAACCCATCATTTTTATTATCTACAGAATGCCACTTCATGTATTCATCAGTTTTCGATGACATGAATAATCTTTGAAATCGAGGCTTCAAAGGAAAGTAATGAAAAACCTTTGCAGGTGTGTTCCTTTTCTTCTTCTCCATGAAATTATGTTCATTTAGACTTCCAACATCACCCTTTTCCTACCATTTAGAAGAAGAACATTTCTTGAAATTTTGTCTACTTGAATCCTCTCCCCAATAAAGCACACAATCATAGGGACACGCATGTATTTTTGTATAATTCAGACCAAGATTTTTAACAACTTTTTTCATATCATAAAAAGATTCTGGGATTTTTGATTTAGGAAATGAATCACGAATCAATTCCAATATCATGGACATTTCCTTATTTTTAATTCTACATAGACATTTGATATGGTACAACTTCAGCAGAAATGAAAGCTTTGAATATTTCAAACACCCACTATACAAATATTGATTTCCATCGTCAACTAAATCATGAAACTCATTTTCCTCAGTAAAGTTTTCTCTTACATTTGGCTCCACAGAATCAAGAGGAGGATCCAATGATATGTTACAATCTTGATCTGCCTGTGTTATAGTCTCAAAAACATCACTTGTCACGTTGCAATTTGTAGCACCCTATTCTGGTTGTTCTGATATGTTTTGATGCTGATAGTGGTGTCTTGTAGTGCCGAACACATCATTTATGAGGTTTTACATTTCATTTTCCATTGTCGACGAACTTGGGACCTCATTCTATGGATTAACATCAGTGCTCAATCTTTCTGTAACATTCGATTCTCCATGACAAATCCAACACAAATATTGACCAGGGAATTGCTTCAGTATTAAATATTCATAAACTTCATCTCTCTTCAACCATGTTCTAAATTTACATTTAGGACATGGACATTTTATTCTCCCTTTAACGGATCGATTAGAAATTGAAAAATCTAAAAACTCATTTAATCCCTTAACATACTGAGGTGTGTTCCTCGGTAATGTGATCCAGCTTTTATCCATTTATATCACAATGTTCCTACATAATAATAAATAAAATTAAAACACATAGTTACTACTAAATAGAGAAAGAGATCCATATATACGATAGTATAATATTACAGAAACATAATATAATAAAGATGAGCCCCTGAGTTAGATAAGTGGTGGTGTTCATGGAAATGCATGATGAAATAACTTGGGAGATTAGGTTTTGAGGCTCTATGAACCTTGTGTGGACTGAATTCCTAGACCTCTCTTTGGTGTATTCACATAGAAAAGAGTGGTGGTGTGACTTGAGGGTGATTTGGATCATATATGTGTTAGTGATCATGAGTGGAGAATTATGGTCAAATGGGACGATCGAGGATCTGACCATGGAGTTAAACTAAGAGTCAGATTCAGACTTCGGTGTGGGCATTGAACATTTTTGTTATTCCTTGAGTTTTAAGGCATCGTGTTTAGGATATGATAGCGCATTGGTGGGTGGGATTGAGCGCCTTTGGTATAATTCATCTAGATAAGGACTTACTAGCGTTTTTGCATAAAAATTGATGTGGTAAGGTGGATACCACATCAGAAATGGCGTTCAAGATGTGGCTGATGTGGTTTGGGGATCAAAATAGGGTATTTAAAGAATAGTTTATGTGTCTGGGCTTGGTGTTTGGAGTTTCATAGTAGAATCATGTTGGGAATTTGGAGATGAAATGTGAGGTGTTGGTACTATCATCCAGAACAACATAATAAGATAATCAAAATCACATAGGTGGAAATAGATCCCAGAAGGAATTCTCTCTAAACATTATATTCAGGAACTTGGAAGAATTATATTCATCCAAACCACTACAATAAGTTAGAATGAATTCAATACCATTCATTTCAACATAGAAAAGAAATTTATGCAAAGTAAAGGGATGCTATGCTTGAGTAACAAAATTTTGATGGACTCCATGATCGAGTATCAAAGTATAAGGAACTCCATACCTAAGTGTCATAATTCATTATAGTCAAGTAGGCCTTATAAATAAATAGGTTATCCATTTCAAAAAATAACGAAGAATACAAAGATACATATTTAATGAAAGTGATTACTTTCATCCAAGACTATACATATTAATGAAAAATCATCTATTTTGGATAACATATAGAGAAAGAAAATAAAAATAAAATTTAAATACAAAATAAACCTAGTTGAACTATCTCACAATAAAATTTCCCAAAAAAATTCACAACCATATTCACAACTCAAAAAATCTCCATGTGATCTCCAAAAAGTCACAACATTCCAATGTCCATTAATGGAACAAGAGTAAACAAATAACTAGAAATCACAATCTTGGAATTAGAATGAAAATATAGAAGTTACACACACACATGAATGTGTATGAAAAGTGTGATATAAATAGTCCTAGAAATATTTCACCATATATTCTTTGTAATTCATTTTATAAAAAGGATTCAAAAATACTTATTTTTGATAGAACTCTACCTAGGATTTTTCCAAACCAAATTACAATGATGAAAAGTAGAAAATAGAGGAAAAGGTAATTGTGAAGGAATAAGAGGGCCTAAGATGAAGGAATAGACAATAATCAAGGTCAAATCATGATGAAACCACCATGGATAAGAGAGAACCAGTAGAAGAAGAGGTGTGAGGCATTGAGTTATTGGTTAGGAGTCCGGAACCACACAATAGGGACACTGGTAGGCATAGTGAATTATTTTTAGGTGTATGTGAGGATACAATTAGAGGTTGATGATGAATATTAATGGATGAGAGTATGTGGTGTCCACCTTGGCTGTATTGTCATTACACAATGAGTGGAGATTGATAGTGGGGGAGACCTGGTTTTGGGGTCTTCTTCATCTCATTATTACTGTTGTAGTGAACGTCATAACACATCAATAAACATTTTATCCCTAATATACATATATATAATACACCCATATACACCCATTTAAAAACTTCATATATATATATATATACATATATATATGAATTACATAACTTGTATAATATATACACACACACATATATATGTTGCACCCACTTATATCACTTGAAGCAATTAGTCATAGAGTTTGAAATTTAATACTTAAATATACTTATATATGTTTATGTATGATGAACATGAAATCACATGCATATATTTATATGAATTTAAATTCTAAAAAAATATATTTGGGAATCACTTATGTATAAAACATGGAATTTGAGATGAATATATATATATATATATATTAAATTCCTCTAACAAATTATAAATTCATGAATTAAAGTTTTTAAAATAAAAGTAATCGCTTACTTTGGAACATCAAAACATGATAAAATATAATTCCCCAAATAGAACTCAATTATAAGAAGATAAATTTTTATGGACAAACTAAACCCTATCTTCCAATTCTCAAAACATGATTTAGAGAAACATTAACATAATACATAAATTATAAAAATGAAATGATCCCTTAAAATAAGTTTTAGCACAATAGTAAATATTAAATAACTTACATTATATTTCCTAAACTTAACTAAAACATAATTCAAATACATTAAATGACCCCTTATAGAAAATAAGGCCCACAATCCAAAATATAAATTGTATAAAAAATATATGTTACAACAAATGAATATAATTTTACTAAACATAATCATTTACTGCAAAATGAAAATTCATTACACAATCAAGTTTTGACCAAAGAAATTCCTTATTGCATAGCATAGCTTTGATAAATACAATTCATTACTTATTGGAAATCAAAAAACCATAATTTGAAAATAAAATTTCACCCTTACTTGATATGCTGGAACAAAACATGAGCTATTGCAGACTCCAAAACAAAACAAACCAACTGCAAAAGGCTGAGACAAAGAAACATGAAAAACATTGAAATTAGTTGAAATAGAAATGAACACAACAACGAATGAAGATTCGGGCGCCTAATCTATACAAGTTCTTGAGTGATTTTTAACTCAAACTACAAGAAAATTAGTAGAATTTAAACCTTAGGGTTCGTATAGGTCATCGGGATCGCGGTGTCATCGGGGTTGCGGGGTCGTGGGGTCGCCGAGGTCGCGGGGGGCTGGGGTTGCCGGAGTCGCGTGGTCGCCGGGGTCGCGGGGTCGCCGGGGTCGCGGGGTCGCCGGGGTCGCGGGGTCGCCGAGGTCGCGGGGTCTTAGGGGTCGCGGGGTCGCTGGGGTCACGGGGTCGCCGGGGTCTCGGGGGTCTAGGGTTGTGGGGGAAGCGGGGGTTGCGGGGTCGTAGGGTGAGAAGAGGGGTCGGGGTGGGGGGAAGGGTCGGCGCTATAAAAAAAAACTAAGGTTTAGCGGCGGTTTATTATAAACCACCGCTAAACAACCGCCGCTAAACGACGTTTTTTTGGTAGTGAGTTGGTTCTATAGAACCAACTAGTTTCTTCTATATATTACATATATAATCAAATAAGTGAATATTATTATAAACATCTTATCACATATAGATTTTTCTTCTGTAAAAATAGATATTATAATGTCCTAGAGTATTTTTAACATTAATACAGTCATTGAAGTTAAAAGTTATAATGAGATCCATGAAATTCTATAGAGATATTCATAAATATATTTCTATGGTCTAATAAAATTGTTTGAGTAAAACATAGAATGAAATTATCAAGTGTGGGTACTATGAAGCGGATGAGACTTTCCTATATGTGGTTCAAACATAGTATTCTCTAATATGGGAGATTATGAGAACCAGCATGCCTATAAAAATTACTCATTTTTGGTGTAATCAACTATTCATATCTATGGACATGTGTAATGGTCCTTATACTTTAATATTATCATTAATGTATGTCATGGATCTTGAATATATATTTTATTATGAAGACTATGATGATATATGTTCATGGTGAGGTAGGGTATGTTTGGTGGGTCATGATAGACATGTCATTAATGGATAATTTGAGGAATGATTTGTATCTTCCATCTATATGAATGTTTATATCTCATCGCTTTTATTAGAATAAAAACATTACATTAAATTCCATGGACAAGGTGAAACAACATGTCCATTTTAGATATTCATTGAAAGTTGTATCAAAACAGATGTTGATGATATGAATGTGAAACATGATTGATGAGATATTGGGTCTATGGGATTATATTACAGAGTGAGAATTCGTAGGTGGTTTCCAATGTTGTGACATTAAGTTATTTCTCTTGGGTGCCTTGACCCATTGTGACACTTTAATATTAGACTTTATGCCCACTTCCCTAATGTCAAAGAGAAAAAATCCCAGAGGGTTAAACACTAGGTATTTCCATTGATTCTAATGAAATTCTAGTTTGGATTTAATTAAAGGTTTGAATATTATTCTAAAGGTGGAGGAATAATTTATTCATGTTTTTTTTGGTTGCATAAACTAAATAAATATTTTTTATTAGATTGTGAATAAAATATATTTATTTATTTTAGTTAATATTTAATAAATATTTATTTAATATTTTGTGAATAAAATATTTATTTAATTGAACAAAATATTTATTCAATTATTTAATAAATGATAAGGAGTTATATTATACCTAAATTTCCTTGGGTGATGAATAATAATTTACAAGACAATAAAATATTATTTTTCATTTCATGAGTTAGTGCACGATTTTGAAATAATAATAATAATAATATTATATATCTTGGATTTTGATAAATATTATAATATTATTTAAGGTCCTGTAATAAATTAATAATATTTTAACTAAAACACGATCTCCATAAATAAATTGTTATGTCTATTTTATTGCGTTAACTGAAAATTGATAACTCATAATCATTGTGCACAAAAGAATTATATATCAACACCTCTTTCCGTATCCCTCTCAAGAATGAGAAATGAATGAGATATTCCTTCATTATCAACTATTGAGTGATAAAAATGAACTAAAAATGATAATCAATTCATCTCACTAGAAACCAAAAATCAATTGCAATTTCTCAGGGATAAAAGGATCATTCATGGATCACCACTGGAGGGATTATAAACTTGAATCCTTACTGCACAATAAAGGTGATCCTAAATGGATTTCAAAATATCAACAACATCATGAAAGAAAATATCCAATGAGTTAATCATTTCTTCAATATCTAAATAAATTAAAAATAAATTTAATTGTAAGGATACTCTCTCAGGGTTTTGGGAAAGTAAATATTAAAATAAATTTTAATACATGTCCACCAATAGTTCTTCGGATGTTCCTAGATCCTATTAGTAGTATCAGAGTGGTCACATGTTAATATTAGAATTATTTATTTGATTTTTTGTCTATGTGTTCTATCGTGGTTGAATTTTTAATTTCATATTATTTATTCTTTTATAAAATTTGAATTAACAAGTTTTCAACATATCAATCATAATAATTCAGTGTTTCATTTTCTTAATGGACTAAGAACATATGAGAAAATATTGACCTTTGATTCCTTAAATATGTGTCAAGGATCTTGGATAGATAGAATGTGACAACATAGTGTGTAGCCGAAGTATAAATTGGGTACCCAAGTGCACTACCCCTGGATGTGTCATGGGATACATGACATGCCTACCACTAATTACACACATTATATTTATTGCACACCATGTGTAAACAAGCCACCCTTGACCAGGGCATCTCTAATTACACAACATGTAACTGGAATACATGTCGTGTATTCTACATGGTTTAGTATATAATTTTTTCATATCCCATTAGGTCATAAACATGGTCAAACTATGGGAGACTGATAACCTAGAGAAAAAGATGAAATACATGGTGTGTATCTGGATTTTACACGTCATGTGGTTCAATATTTCCCACATATGAGATACACCCCCAGTTTATCTATGAGTTATATTGATATAGGTAATGTGAGATAAATGTTGTGTAGACAATGTATCCAACAAACACACTGATTCCTAGTAAAGGTTATGTGGAAAAAAAGAAAATGTGATATATGATATGTTGCTAGAATTTATAGAATGAGTTTCCCTATTGTAATTCACATCAAAGCCCCATACTTGTAACCTAGGTACATAGAAAACAAGATACACATCATGTATTCCAATAGTACATGTTTTGTAGTATCCCAATAATGAATAAAATTAAATTACATTGAATTGAAAATTGTATAATTAAAATAATATTTCTTTGATTGGTGTTTATGTGTTTGAAAATTTAATAATGGTCTTAAAGTTTTATTAAATTATCAATTAATTTATTTTAATAATATGTAATTATTGTCCTATGGTATATTTTACATGAATTTCATTAATGATGTGTATCTACAAATGAATTAGGATGATCATTAAGATGAAATGGAACTAATTATTTAATTAATTAATTGATTAGATGATTCTAGAATGTTTATATTAATAATAAATATAAAATAAGAAATCAATGTTAACTGATTTAGTTTTTTGTATAAATTGTATAAATGACTATTCATGTACTTGACCAAGACTAGTGTATGTGTCAGATCTTTTAATTTAATTTTTTATGGGTCTACAATTATTTAATAATAAATTAAATTTGGTGGTATGCATGTCATCCCTCCCCCCATTATTATGCAAGACCTATGTGTCCATGGTTATTTATGTAATCCCTATTAATCAATCATTTGGTTCCCCTTACCTACATGTGAGTTATAAATACTAATAATTATGGGAGTATCCCATGGAATGTGGAGGTTGTTCAATATGGATCCTTAATGATGCCAACCAAGCAAATACATAAGTGAACAAATGGAATGGTACAACTCCTACCAATAGTAGCATAATGATTTATTCTGTTAGGTCATAGGTTTATTTATTACGCTCTCAATAAACCACTTTTTAGATAAGATCATGATAATGTCTTTTATTATTTTTCTATTTCTATCTTATTCAATATTAATATTATGGATGCAATGATACCATCACATAAATAAATGAATTAATATGAAATGTTGGAATTTATAAAAATGGATTATACATAAATGTTTTATCCATCATTGTTAATTAATTAAGTAAAATACAATTAATATTAATATGTTATATAAAGGATAAAACAAGATAAAATCTATGAATAACAAATTAAAATCCCTTAACTAAATATTAATTTAGACATAGACTTCAATTACTTGATTGAGAATGAAATATTTATAACTAAGGGCTTTTTCAAATCTCATTGGGATACTTACTTTTAACGTGAATTTCATATAATGGTTATGGGTTTACATAAAAAAATTACATCAAGAGAGATATACCTCACTAAACATAATGTAACATAGAGGAAATTGTTGAGGAAATTAATGTTAGGATTTCAAGATTATGGAGTCCACTCAATGGATCATGGGGCTTCATGCCTACTATTGGTAAATACATTCCTACCTAAATATGTTCTTGTATCATAACCAACCCTTAATGGGGTTATGTGAAGGGGTATATGGATCCATGTTACTAGAATATCCTATCAACTAGATATTATAAGTTTAATGGTGAGGAATATTATGGCTTGATAAAATATTTGAAGATTTATAAAAATTTAAATTATTATTATGTATCACATAATGTTTGATCAAGTAAAGTAATAATAATCTGTTTTAATTACTGTTGAAAATGGGAAGAAAACCTAGGAAACCACTATGATCATTATATATCTAAGGTTATACCCTTACAAATACAAATTTCTGTATATGGTATAATAATTTATGTGAAACATTATAATTATAAAAATTGTATTATGTGTTGGAATCCCCTATTCCTGTTATTCCACCCCAACAGGTGGGTGAAGGTGAAAAAGATGACTACCAGAGATATATTTAGAATGCATACTATGTCCATTAAATTATACTTTCAACTATTCTGTAGAATTAGTGATACAAAAAAAGGATATGGATACACACACAAAAATATATCATCTTCTGTCTCTTCATAAAGACAAAGAGAGTATTGAAATAAATAGGATTTTTAATGAACTATATCAGTGTAAACTAGAAGAAGGGAATTTAACTGATAATCTTGTATCCAAAATACTAGTTTATATTTAATATTTATAAAAATTAGGCTTTCACATGGAAAATAAACTATCCATTAATAGTATCCTCTTATCCCTACCACTAATATTATCCTCATTTTTTCAATCTTTGATAAATTAAATGGATAAGTCACTGAGGAAACTTTGTTATATACTTCACCTAGTAGATAAGGACTAGTTGAAATCTATTTTTCCACCACTTATTATAAAAATATTGAAAGATAAGGTTTAATATTACTTGGATGATATTTATCCAAAAGATCTGTTAAAATTTATTTCAATGTGAAAAAGGATTCAAGGGTAGAAGAATGACCATGAATGTAACACCCCAGGTAAATAAAGAATATGACATTTTCATATTTATCCATATTTGTGAATAAAATATTAATATGACTTTAAAGGGGACGCTATGCTCGATGGTGTACCCAACACGCAACAACGAGTTTCTTGGGAATCTTACGTTGCACTCTAATAATAAAATAATATTATTTTAAATGGTAGTTAACATGTAGCCATTGTATTGGTGGGAATGGATATAAATAACTAAAATATTATTATATATGTTTTTAAATGTTTTTACATTTACCCAATAAAATATAAAGGCTTAAAATACGAAAAGAATTCAATTTTAGGCGTATATGTCCTAGTTTTCACTAAAGGTTCACTTATCGCCTTTTGATGGAGAACCGTAATTAAATATAGTTTTGTTTACTCTTATACATTATATTGGATCAAATAAAACTCTTCTTAAGAATTGGGACATCAAAATTTAATTTGTGTAAATTTTTGGTATCTTTCCGATAAAGTTCTTTTTTTAATGAATAGTGTAAAATGTTGTATTTTAATTCAAAAAATCTTTTTAATATAATTTATTTATATGATTAGATTATATTTTGAATTGGTTTTAAATTGAAATTATAAAATATTTTTACCATTAAATCCAATAGTGGTCGTTGGAATTAATTTCACTTTGAAATTAGACTTAAACTAGTGTCAATCTTTTGATACTTATTGTTTCATAAAAACACGATATTTGCTCTGACAGCGGGAATTAATTATTAAATTAATTAATGTGACTTATATGTTTTGAATTTGGTAAAATAGACTTCATTTTTGAAATCGTAATATCAAATATAGCTTAGGGTGAATTTTTGGGATTTTTTGGAAAAACCTCAATTTTTGATGAATAGTGAAACCACTAAGTGGTACTTATAAAAACTGATTTTTCCGTTTAAATGAAATTTTTCCATATTTGTGTTTTGAATTTCAAAAATCCTACATACATGGTTGTCATTAAGAAGTAAAATTTGGTTCAATGGGATAAAAATAATTTTTGGTGAATAGTAACTTATTAAGTTTTTAATCGCGATTAGAGGTAATTAGTGTAGTTTATGTTAAGAATAATGTTTTAATAAAATGAAATGACCTAGAAACATGTCATACCCTCATTGGATGTGTCATGGCCGACCAATAAAATCCATGGGTCAACTTGGGGACCCCATGGAGCCACTTTGGTTGGGAAATGACATAAATATCTTTTTATTTAATGTTAAAGTAAAAATGACACAAACATGAAATGTTTTACTAAAACAAATTTTACATGGGGTTATACAAGTCATATTTTTGACTATAAATAGTCATTGAAAAGATAAAAATATTTCCTACATCATAGTATTTTTTATTATAATTTTTAGACATTAAATAAATTAAATTATTTATGACATCATGATGATGCAACAATGACCTCATTATTTAATGATTTAAATAGAATGGAAAGATAATGTAATATCTAATACCTAAACATGTCCAAAACCTATTGGATGAGTGGATTTCGAACCCTTATCACCTTATCCTCGAAATACATCAATGTGGGACCTTTAAAATCCGAAACTCTCTTGAAAATAAAGTAACATTTTGTAACTTTACAAGAGTGCCCCTCCTCTCCTCTTATAAAAGGCCCCCACCTCTACCTCCTTACCCACACTCCCAAAGCCTTTGGATCGGCCAACCCCTGACCATTTTGTCTCTCCACTTCCCTATATTACTCCTTGAAGCCTCAATTTGGACAAAAGTCTTCCCAAGGAAGCCTTTGAGCTCAAACCAAAGGGAGTTACCCGATTTTAAGGTAATGTCTTCACTTGTGTCCTTTTGTTTTATTTTGCTTTTCCAACCCCCTAAACTCTTTTTATTAATTTATTTTGTAACAAATCTAGTATCTTCAACATAATAGGATGTTTTTATAAGAAGGATTCGAGCTACACTTACACAAACCTACATCTAATGGTTAAAGAACATACTGTTTCCGTGGATGGCGAATTTCTTCCTCCCGAAACGATGATTGTTCAACATTCTTCTAACACCTTCAAAGGTGGACATTAAGATGACACTATATTTATATATGATATCTAATATGTTTATGTTTTACTTAAGCTTCTGTATTTTTCATTTATGGCGTACCTTTATGGTTTCCATTATGGGTAAACGCGATATCTTCATTTAAGGAAGTGCGGACTACCGCCCCCTCAAAGTGATTTGATTCGTTAATACCATATGTGGTACGTATAAAGGATATATTTAATGATATTATATATGATACCATACTGGAATTAAAATACTATTATGTATCATTATTTTTTAATTCCATTAAATATGAAATAGAAATGGAAGTAGCGTTCATGCGTACGTATGGCCTACCGTCTCCATGAACGGTGCTTTTTGTTTTTTTATCTCCAAATGATATGGAATAGTATAAAATGAATATTTAATGGATATATATGATATTTTAATCATTAATACTATTATGGAAATTATTTACTTATAACTACATGGGCAATCGTTTTTCAAACAAGTTCATTTTTGACTCATGTACCAAACATCGACAAAAACGTCTGATATGAACTAACATTACTAAAAAATTATTATAACATTATAATATGTGATATTAACTGAATAATAATATCTAAAGGAGTTAATTAGGCAATTATTAATTGACCAAAGTTTATTATTCAGGAATATAAAGAAACGAACAAGACAAGTTAGACTTGAGGTAAGGGATCCTACTCCTCTATTTCTTTTTAAGTGCACTCTTTTATGTCATTTCTTCTAAGCTCATATTTATTGTGATTGGGATGTTCTTTTATATTACTCTTACTGTAATTTTTATGTTCATATGATGAGATACCCTATTCTCTCTCATCAATCCATTTTGGAAGTTTTGAGTGGCGCCGTTAGGATGCCGAATTTTCGTAAGAGATCTAACCTCTTTCTTTCTCTTTAAGTACTCTCCTTTATGTCACTTATTTTAAGCTCCACTTTTTTATGATGGGGGATGTTATTTTATATTCCTCTTGCTGTAAATTTTATTTTAATGTGATGATATACCCTATTTGATCTCATCAATCCATTTTTGGAAGTTTTAAGTGGCGCCGTTAGGCTGCCGAGTTTTCGTAAGGGATTTTTCATCTCACTTTTATTCCTGTGAGATTTATGATATATTTGCCACAATTTCCTTTGAGTGGTGTATGTAATGACCATTATTTTACTCATTGTGTAATATTATTTCATTTATGAGTATTTACATCAATGTTTTATTGTCCTTTCACGGGGCATATGTTTCGAAAGATACCCATGTCGGTAAGGGAACCTTTCAACCTCCTGTTTTTAAAAGACTTATTTTGTTGGGTCTTTTAATTTACATATTGTTATGTTGGGATATGTTCTCATATATCATTATTGATGTAAATTTTATGTCCAAGTGATGAGATACCCTTTTTTTTGATGTGACGCCGTTAGGCTGTCAAGGGAACTTCTTAACCCAATTTCGATTTCTTTGGGTTCAACATGTAGTTATTGAATATGTCATCCTTTGAATATGTGTGAATGACCTTTGATTATTTTACACTTAATATCCAATTATATTTGGTGTATTTGTTTGTCACACATAATTATTTAATTGATTTATCCTTAAACCAAGGATACCATCTTTGTATGGGACTTCGTCTCATTTTTGAAATCGGAATATCAAATATATCTTAGGGTGAATTTTTTGGATTTTTCTGAAAAACCTCAATTTTTGATGAATAGTGAAACCACTAAGTGGTACTTATAAAAACTGATTTTTCCGTTTAAATGAAATTTTTCCATCTTTGTGTTTTGAATTTCAAAAATCCGACATACATGGTTGTCATTAAGAAGTAAAATGTGGTTCAATGGGATAAAAATAATTTTTTGTGAATAATAACTTATTAAGTTTTTAATCACTATTAGAGGTAATTAGTGTAGTTTATGGTAAGAATAATGTTTTAATAAATTGAAATGACCTAGACTGTAGAGACCCAAAGCCTAAAGTACATGGAAATTACATTACTTTTGAGGAATACTTAGTACATAACAAAAACACACACACAAGGATCGTAATAGTTTAGTGTCTTTGGAAACTCGGAATATAATCTTCTAATCATGGTGAAAGATCTTCAACATCTCCCATAAAGATCTTCCTTTTTTTTATACCTAAAACCTTTCTTTATATCCTGGGGAAAAGAAAACATAAAAGGGTGAGATCAAATGCTCAGTAAGGGTAAACAAAAGAAATATCAATCACATCATATACATAAGCACATAACTTTTAGAAATCTTAACCTGTAAAAGAGATCATAATTTCATAACCTGGGATAACTCATGGTAGTGAAATGTAATCACAATAATCATAACTTAAAACATTAAACTTTGTGTAATACACACATAATCATAGAGAATCATTTCTTATTAGTCAAGACTCATTGCCAAGACTATCTTAGTGGACAAAGTCCATTTCTGAACCGAGTCACCCTCGTTTCAGTCCTGTTTCACTGAACCGGTATAACCTACCATTCCATCCATGTCTATCTCATGAGATATAAAATCTTTACCCAATTAATTGGAGGGAGATATAGGTCCCACCCATATCATAATGATACCATTCTTATGTGTGCCACAAAATCATAAATCATACATCATTTCATAACCCATGTAATAAAAATGGGAATCTTAAACATCGTGACATCATAAAACAATTCATATAAGATAAAGGAATTCATAAAAATATAATTCCATCACAACATAATCAAATCAATGTAATAATAGGTATAAAAACAGAACCCTTTATTATCTTAGATGGAAAATAATTTTGATAAAACACTTGAACTCCATTCTTGAGGAAAATATCCTTTCTGCTTCAAAAACACTTTTCCTTTCTTAACATGTCGTACAATTATAAACTAAAAGAAGTTGATTAAAAATAAACTTGAAAACTTTTAAAGTAAGATTCTTGGAAATAATGTTTTGAAAATCCATTCATGCCGTATAAGTTAAAAAAAACATTCTTCTCGTACTTTTGTCAGAAAAGTCAAAAAGTACCTCGTACGAAAAACGACAAAAGATTCCTTTCATATCTTTTACTAAAAACTCACCAAAGGGTAAAATTGGATATAAAATATTTTATAAGGATATAAATATTACATGTTTAGGAAACATGGATGTGGATGATAAAATACACCCCAGTAAATACCAAAGTATAAACAATCTCGGATAAAAATGAGATTGTGATATTTCCCTTACCTTAGGTCCGATTTGCTTCGTAAGTGTCCGAACCTCCTGTATAATGATTTAAATAATGTCATTGACTTATTCCAGAATCATATTATTTGTTATGATATCATATATGGTTCACTTATGACTTTATATTACCCGTTCTTTTGTAAATTCCATGTTAAAGAAGCGTTTTGGGTAAAATCGTTTCATTTATCGTAGGTGTTTGGACTTGTTGTTCTTGACATTATTATTACTTATATCATGATTTACTTACTTCCAGAATCTAAAACATGATTTATATATCATATATATTCAGTATATATATATATATATATATAATAGACAGATAAATGAAATGAAACACACTGTTCATGGAGACGGTAGTCCGTACGTACGCATGAACGCTGTTTTCCTTTCCTTATTGTCTTGAATGGAAGTAAGTAGATGACATACATATATATATATACATAAATACAGTAGATTTAACATGTAATATATTTCATTATTATTCATTATATATACTTTATAATCATTCATGAATGGTTAATGTGGAGAATGAATCTCATCGCGTTGTGGAGACGGTAGTCTGTACGTACGCACGAGCGATGATATCGTTCCCATGGTCGTGGAATTGTGTTGAAGTGTATGTATACTATTTTAGTATCAATATCACTTTATAATACTCATATATAGTTACTCATTACACCATTATACCTATCCAATTAAGGTGGTGGTGGAAAATAGATTACACCACGGCATGGAGACGGTATTCCGTACGTACGCAGGCGCAGTGATTTCCTTTTTTCCATAGGATGGATATAAGGTTAATTAGAGTTTTTTAATATTTATAATAACATATCAGTATATAAGAAATACTTATGTTATTACTTTATTATGAAACAACTAAATAAGAAGAAGTTGAAGAAGAAAGAAATTGAAAAAGATCGGTAATGGATATTACCTCTTTTTGACGCGCCTTCACTTAACCTCCACTTAAAGAACCAAGGATGGTCTTTGAAGAAGACCAGGACCTCTAGGATGATACTAGGGAAGTGGAGAAGATATTTTGGTAGGGGTTGTCCGAGCTTGAATTCTCAAATTGGTGTGAGGAGGAGAGGGAGGAGGTGCCCTTTTATAAGGGAGGAGAGGGGCACCTTTGGAATAACTAAAAATATTATTTTATTATAAAGTCAAGTTCGGTTTTAAATAGCTCCAAATTGATTTATTTAGAGGCTAATGTGGGGATGGGTAGAAATACTCTCATCCAATAGAATTTAGATAAGTTTAGGTTCCAATTTTAACCTTATCATTTAGATTTAACATTAAGTTAAATAATTTTACTTTTACCGTGTCTTCTTGTGTTCTTATACTATAAGGTTAATAAACTTACAATATAAAGACAAACTAACCCCAAGTTGTTTATTATTAATATATATAACCTTATCTAAGTCATTTTTCCGAACCTTAGATTTTTAGGAATAAAATAACAATTAATAATATAATATTTGTTTTAAAAACTATTTTATGTCAATTTTGACACTATTTAGTAATTGATTTTTGTGAAAATCATAACAGAATGATTAGTTCGAAAAAGTTAATTTAAACTATACTAAAATGTCATATTAACCTATAAAATTAGTGGAATTCATAAAAAGTCACAAATTACATTTATTTTGGGATTTATAACATCAATTATGTCAATATTTCATTAATAAGATAATTACTGCATCATCTTTGTGTCATAAATAAATTAAATTATTTAATGTCTAAAAATTACAAATAAAATACCATTATGTATGAAATCTTTTTATATTTCTAATGAATATTTATAGTCGAATTTATCTTATGTATAACCCTATATTAAATATGATTTACTTATTAAACTTTGATTTTAACTATTTTAACCCTTCTTTAAATAAATTAATAATAAATGTCCTAATCTAATCCAAGTGGGCCTAAATGGTCATATTTTATTCCTATGGTTGTTTTTGGTCGAATTACACTTGTCCAATAGAATTAGTACATGTGTTAGGTTAATAATAATATCATTTTTACCCTTAATTACCCTATTTACTTTTAACCGTGGTAAAAAAAATTAAAAAGTTACTATTCACCAAAAAATTATTTTCATCTCATTGAACCACATTTTACTTACTTACATCAACCGTGTCTCTCGGATTTTCAAAATTCCACTCACAGAAGTGGTAAAATTAAGTTTTATGAAAAATTCAGTTTTTTTAACTACCACTTAGTGGTTTCACTATTCATCAAAAATTGAAAGTTTTCAGAAAAATACCAAAAATTAGATCTAAGCTATATTTGATATTATGAATTCAAAAATGATGTCTATTTTATCAAATTCAAAACATATCAGTTTCATTAATTAATTTAAAAATTAATTCCCGTCGTCAAAACAAATGGCGTGTTTTTAAGAGATAATAACTACCAAAAGATTGACACTTTTTTATGTCTGGTTTAAATGTGAAATTACATCCAATAACCAACATTGTATTAAATTGTAAAAATATATTCTAAATATAATTTGAAACCGCTCAAATTAATAATTTATCACTATTAAATATTTCTATTAAAAAAGTTGTTTTTAATTAAAATTTAGTAATTTTCACTATTCATCAGAAAATGAAAGTTATCCGAAAAGTACCAAAATTTCACCCTAAGCTAATTTCGATATTCTGAATCCAGAAATGAAGTACATTTTGAAAAATAAAAATTACAAAATTTCAAAAAGTGGTTATTACTATTCATAACGGCTAGTTTTAATAATATTTTAATAGCATATCGTTGTTTAGTGAAACTCGGTATTGCGTACTACACACGCTATCGAGGAAGGTCGCGATTGCGTGTAATGCAAGGAAAGTCAAGGATGCGTGTTGTGCAAGCTCCTTTTGTTGTAGCGTACAACACAAGACATTAATGAAATAAAAAAGAATATTTTTCATAAAATCTCGGAGTGTTACATAGACACATGTCATACCCTCATTGGATGTGTCATGGACGACCAAGAAAATACATGGGTCAACTTGGAGACCCTATAGAGCCACTTTGGTTGGGAAATGACATAAATATCTTTTTATTTAATGTTGAAGTAAAAATGACACAAACATGAAATGTTTTACTAAAACAATTTTTACATGAGGTTATACAAGTCACATTTTTGACTATAAATAGTCATTGGAAAGAAAAAAATATTTCCTACATCATAGTATTTTTTTTATAATTTTTAGACATTAAATAAATTAAATTATTTATGACATCATGATGATGCAACGATGACCTCATTATTTAACGATTTAAATAAAATGGAAAGATAATGTAATATATAAGACCTACACATGTCCAAAACCTATTGGATGAGTGGATTTCGAACCCTTATCACCTTATCCTCGAAATACATCAATGTGGGACCTTTAAAATCCGAAACTCTCTTGAAAATAGAGTAACATTTTGTAACTTTACAAGAGTGCCCCTCCTCTCCTCTTATAAAAGGCCCCCACCTCTACCTCCTTACCCACACTCCCAAAGCCTTTGGCTCGGCCAACCCCTGACCATTTTGTATCTCCACTTCCCTATATTACTCCTTGAAGCCTCAATTTGGACAGAAGTCTTCCCAAGGAAGCCTTTGAGCTCAAACCAAAGGGAATTACCCGATTTTAAGGTAATGTCTTCACTTGTGTCCTTTTGTTTTATTTTGCTTCTCCAACCCCCTAATCTCTTTTTATTCATTTATTTTGTAACAAATCCAGTATCTTCAATATACTAGGATGTTTTTATAAGAAGGATTCGAGCTACACTTACACAAACCTACATCTAATGGTTAAAGAACATACTGTTTCCGTGGATGGTGAATTTCTGCCTCCCGAAACGATGATTGTTCAACATTCATCTAAAACCTTCAAAGGTGGCCATTAAGATGACACTATATTTATATATGATATCTAATATGTTTATGTTTTACTTAATCTTATGTATTTTTCATTTATGGCATACCTTTATGGTTTCCATTATGGGTAAACGCGATATCTTCATTTAAGGAAGTGCGGACTACCGCCCCCTCAAAGTGATTTGATTCGTTAATACCATATGTGGTACGTATAAAGGATATATTTAATGATATTATATATGATACCATACTAGAATTAAAATACTATTATGTATCATTATGTTTTAATTCCATTAAATATGAAATAGAAATGGAAGTAGCGTTCATGCGTACGTACGGCCTACCGTCTCCATGAACGGTGCTTTTCGTTTTTTATCTCCAAATGATATGGAATAGTATAAAATGAATATTTACAGGATATATATGATATTTTAATCATTAATACTATTCTTTAAATTATTTACTTATAACTACATGGGCAATATTTTTTCAAACAAGTTCATTTTTGACTCATGTACCAAACATCGGCAAAAACGTCTGATATGAACTAACATTACTAAACAATTATTATAACATTATAATATGTGATATGAAATGAATAATAATATTTAAAGGAGGTACATAGGCAATTATTAATTGACCAAATTTTATTATTCAGGAATATAAAGAAACGAACAAGACAAGTTGGACTTGAGGTAAGGGATCCTACTCCTTTATTTCTTTTTAAGTACACTCTTTTATGTCATTCCTTCTAAGATCATATTTCTTGTGATTGGGATGTTCTTTTATATTAATCTTACTGTAATTTTTATGTTCATATTATGAGAGAACCTATTCTCTCTCATCAATCCATTTTGGATGTTTTGAGTGGCGCCGTTAGGATGCCGAATTTTCGTAAGAGATCTAACCTCTCTCTTTCTCTTTAAGTACTCTCCTTTATGTCCATTCTTTCAAGCTCCTCTTTTTTATGATGGGGGATGTTATTTTATATTCCTCTTGCTGTATATTTTATTGTAATGTGATGAGATACCCTATTTGATCTCATCAATCCATTTTTGGAAGTTTTAAGTGGCGCCGTTAGGCTGCCGAGTTTTCATAATGGATTTTTCATCTCACTTTTATTCCTGTGAGATTTATGCTACATTTTCCACAATTTCCTTTGAGTGGTGTATGTACTGACCATTATTTTACTCATTGTGTAATATTATTTCATTTATGAGTATTTACATCAATGTTGTATTGTCCTTCTTTCACGGGGCGTATGTTTCGAAAGATACCCATGTCGGTAAGGGAACATTTCACCCTCATGTTTTTAAAATACTTCTTTTGTTGGGTCTTTTAATTTACATATTGTTATGTTTGGATATGTTCTCATATATCTTTAGTGATGTAAATTTTATGTCCAAGTGATGAGATACCCTTTTTTTTGATGTGACGTCGTTAGGCTGTTAGGGGAACTTCTTAACCCAATTTCGATTTCTTTGGGTTCAACATGTAGTTATTGAATATGTCATCCTTTGAATATGTGTGAATGACCTTTTATTATTTTACACTTAATATCCACTTATATTTGGTGTATTCGTTTGTCACACATTATTATGTAATTGATTTATCCTTAAACCAAGGATACCATCTTTGTATGGGACTTCATCTCAATCTCCTTTCATTGAGGCATATTTTGTTTTATACACAACCTTCTTTTATATGGTTTATAAAACCCTTTTACTTTTACGTTTATTCAAAAGGAATCTTTTTTATACAAAGCATTTAATAAACGACAAAAGGGAATTTTTTTGTCGTATGTATGCGGCGACAACGACTTCTCCGCCGCCATGACCATTATTTGAGTTTCGGCTTCCTCTACAAGCCATACCTTTTTTTAAAAAGAAAAATAAATACCATGTTTTACTTTTCTTTTATTTTGGTATTGAAAATTGTTTTCATAATGTTTTTATATCAATGTGTTGTATTGATATCATGTGATTGAAAGGTGTAAATGTTATGTTTCCTTTATGCATGTTTTATGTGATACAATTATGTTGAGGTTCTTGGGCATTATTATGAAGACGGGTGGTTCGGTGATAGACTAAGGGCGGGTGAGCCCGATATATCTCTCCAATGCATTGGGTAACGCGAAGGAGTGAAATGTTAAGGTTTCTCCGAAGAGATTTAGGGAATATACTGTGGTGGGTATTCCAAACGTAACCAAGAGGGTTACTCCCTACGTAAGAATGTTATGAATACCTCAAGTTACCTTTTATGTCTTATGATTTCTATGATTTATTCATGATTTTATGAGGTATGTTAAAGTGGTTATGTTTTATGGGTAATGTATGATTTCATTCTTATGTATACATGTGCTCATGTTCCTTTCCATATTTTTATATCCCTTACTGAGCTTTTTATGCTCATCCCAAGTTTTTGAAATGTTTTTCATAGGTCAAGGGAAGGGTACATGATGTGATGATAGTGTCAAGGATTTGTCAAGAAAGAATCCATGTTTTATTTTAAATATGTTTCCGTTGATGGGAAGAATGAATACTATCTTTTATGTAACCACTTTGTTTAAATGTGGAATACAATGCAAGTTTCATGATCTAATTCTCTAAAACTCTAAACCTAAAAAGATCCTCAATGTGTTATCTTGTAATAACTCAAGATTAAGTAAGGTTTAAGGTTGGGGCCTTATAGTTGGTATCAAAGGTCGGTTTAGATAACTTTAGAGGTTAGGGTATTCTTTAGGCATAAGTGACATTACCATAACGGTTAAGATTTCAGAAAGTGTCCTAGTTTTCGATAAAGTGAATGAGTAAGTATATCTTAGTGTTTATATTCCTCATTAGTACATGATGGTTTTGTTGATATACTCACACTGACCTTTTTGGTTTTAGTAAATGGCTGGATCTAGCAGGCACCAAAGTAACAGTGGATGTGAAGGAAACTGTGACAGTTTTTTGAGCAAGCAACTGAATGATATGGGAGCTGCAATGAGAACTCTTGTGATTATCCTCAACCAACTATCTAGAGTCATGATTGACCACCTAAAACTTGGTGATTTCTCTAAGGCATCATATAAGCGAGAAACAAATCCCTACGGAAGTACAGGTAATAATCATAAAGGTAAGTGTGTTAAAAAACCTATGTGTCAAAGATGTGGAATGAAACACCTAGGAAAATGTTTCAAAGGGATAGAAATATGCTATAGATGTGGAAATGAAGGTCATAAAGCAAGAACCTGCCATGTAAAAAGGAAGCATCCAGTTGATTCGAGGAAAGGGAAAAAAGTTCTTTCTGAGGGATCAATTGAATGTTTTAAATGTGGTGTGCATGGTCATTATGCAAACACATGTCCTATGAAGAAGTTTTGTGAATGAGATTACCAAGAGCGTACAAATGTTCGTTTACCAATACCTAATGCCATTCCGATTGAGGATGAGGAAACTGACAATAACCAATCAAAGGTATGTATTATTTCATGACTATTGTTTTCCTATTTTGGAATCTTAGGATATGATTCATGATTTTGATTGTAGGAAAGAGGTATTTCAGAATAAGTTGGAAAGGAATGGTTAATGGATCATGAAGAATGTTGAATGAGTAAGATGTCAACATATAAGGGCTTCAAGAGTTATGGTGAAATTATTAAGAGTATTAAGTCTCTTTTGATGATGGGGTTACATTAGAAGACTTTTTATATTTTGTGTAACCCTGAGGTTTAATATATGCAAATTTTATTCAAGGAATAATTATCTATTCTTTTGTGGACATAGTTATAAAGAACTATTTGGGTTTATATGATCCTTACTTCTGAGGTTAAATTATGTTATGGTTATTTTTGATGATTTTATCCCTTTTTGGGGAATGATTTGATAATTATATAGTTTTGGAAAAAGGACAACATGCAGACCGTATGACTACCCGTTGCATCGGACAAAGCTGCGGGAATTGAACCCACAACCAAAGTGCGGCTGGTATTTATCGCCTACCACTGAACTACGTGAAGTCCCTGGTTAGTTTGACTGATTCTTTTTAATTAAGAGTAATTTGATTTTGGGTTATTTATGAAAATGATTAACCTATCATGGAGGATATGTGATTAGGTTAATTACTTTTCAATACGAGACTTTAGGAGCAACTGATGTTGTTTGGAGATAAATGTTACAATTTAACTTGGAAGACTATGTGACTAAATCCTTCAAATATTTGGGTTTAAATCTTAGTTTGGTTTACATTGAAAACTTTTATGGACAAATTGATTAAATAATGGTCCTCATTGAACTTTGGGTTTTGTTGGACAAATTTTGGAGATTAAGAATAGAGTTTCTTTTTATAAAGGGTTATCCTTTTCTGGATTATCTGATCTTGTACTAACTTTTTTGGTTTTGGTTTTGGTTAAAGTCTAAAGACATGGGAAGTATATAGATCTCTTTTTTGGATTAGGTGACTCTCTAGAAGTTGATTATAGTACTCTTAATGCGAACAAGTCTCCCTAAATACTCGTCTTTTGGAAAAAAAATATGAGTTTGATTAAGGAATATAGTAAAAGTTGAAAGTCAACATGATAAGTGATTATGTTTCCTTATGAATAAATTCCTCAATAAAAAGTAACTTAAAACAAAAATGTTGTCTATTAACTTTTCCTACTGGGGAATCGAATACCGTTTAACCCATCAGAAGTTTGTAATTTTCTTATGGTTAACTTTCTCCTAGACATGTCTACTATCACTCTCCCTCAAGAACGTGACCCTTTTCTTTTTCTTCTATGTACATGTTTTTCTACATGGAATCCTAGTATGGGTTAACTCGGGTGACCTCTGTACTTATCTTCCTTTATTTTAAGGTGATTGTTTTACCGACTCTTGTTCTGATGTGGGACTTTCAAGGATGTTTCCAAGCTCAATTTTAAAAATTACGAGGACGCAATTCCCAAAAGGGGGGAAGGATGTAACACCCCAGGTAAATAAAGAATATGAAATTTTCATATTTATCCATATTTGTGAATAAAATATTAATATTACTTTAAAGGGGACGCTATGCTCGATGGCGTACCCAACACGCAACAACGAGTTTCTTGGGAATCTTATGTTGCACTCTAATAATAAAATAATATTATTTTAAATGGTAGTTAACATGTAGCCGTTGTATTGGAAGGAATGGATAGAAATAACTAAAATATGATTATATATGTTTTTAAACGTTTTTACATTTACCCAATAAAATATAAAGTCTTAAAATACGGAAAGAATTCAATTTTAGGCATATATGTCCTAGTTTTCACTAAAGGTTCACTTATCGCCTTTTGATGGCGAACCGTCATTAAATATAGTTTTTTTCACTCTTATAAATTCTATTGGACCAAATAAAACTCTTATTAAGAATTGTGACATGAAGATTTACTTTGTGTAAATTTTTGATATCTTTCCGATAAAGTTCTTTTTTTAATGAATAGTGTAAAATGTTGTATTTTAATTCAAAACCTATTTTTAATCTAATTTATTTATATGACTAGATTATATTTTAAATTGGTTTTAAAGTGAAATTAGAATATATTTTTACCATTAAATCCAATAGTGGTCGTTGGAATTAATTTCACTTTGAAATCAGACTTAAACTAGTGTCAATCTTTTGATACTTATTGTTTCATAAAAACATGCTATTTGCTCTGACAGCGGGAATTAATTATTAAATTAATTAATGTGACTTATATGTTTTGAATTTGGTAAAATAGACTTCATTTTTGAAATCATAATATCAAATATAGCTTAGGGTGAATTTTAGGGATTTTTCTGAAAAATCTCAATTTTTGATGAATAGTGAAACCACTAAGTGGTACTTATAAAAACTGATTTTTCCGTTTAAATGAAATTTTGCCATATTTGTGTTTTTAATTTCAAAAAGCCGACATAAATGGTTGTCATTAAGAAGTAAAATGTGGTTCAATGGGATAAAAATAATTTTTGGTGAATAGTAACTTATTAAGTTTTTAATCGCGATTAGAGGTAATTAGTGTAGTTTATGGTAATAATAATGTTTTAATAAAATGAAATGACCTAGAAACATGTCATACCCTCATTGGATGTGTCATGGACGACCAAGAAAATCCATGGGTCAACTTGGGGACCCCATGGAGGCACTTTGGTTGGGAAATGACATAAATATCTTTTTATTTAATGTTAAAGTAAAAATGACACAAACATGAAATGTTTTACTAAATTTTTTTTACATGGGGTTATACAAGTCTTATTTTTGACTATCAATTGTCATTGGAAAGATAAAAATATTTCCTACATCATATATTTTTTTTATAATTTTTAGACATTAAATAAATTAAATTATTTATGACATCATGATGATGCAGCGATGACCTCATTATTTAACAATTTAAATAAAATGGAAAGATAATGTAATATATAAGACCTACACATGTCCAAAACCTATTTGATGAGTGGATTTAGAACCCTTATCACCTTATAATCGAAATACATCAATGTGGGACCTTTAAAATCCGAAACTCTCTTGAAAATAATGTAACATTTTGTAACTTTACAAGAGTGCCCCTCCTCTCCTCTTATTAAAGGCCCCCACCTCTACCTCATTACCCACACTCTCAAAGCCTTTGGCTCGGCCAACCCCTGACCATTTTGTCTCTACACTTCCCTCTATTACTCCTTGAAGCATAAATTTGGGAAGAAGTCTTCCCAAGGAATTCTTTGAGCTCAAACCAAAGGGAGTTACCCGATTTTAAGGTAATGTCTTCACTTGTGTCCTTTTGTTTTATTTTGCTTCTCCAACCACCTAAACTATTTTTATTCATTTATTTTGTAACAAATACAGTATCGTCAATATACTAGGATGTTTTTATAAGAAGTATTCGAGCTACACTTACACACACCTACATCTAATGGTTAAAGAACATATTGTTTCCGTGGATGGCGAATTTCTGCCTCCCGAAACGATGATTGTTCAACATTCTTCTAACACCTTCAAAGGTGGATATTAAGATGACACTATATTTGTATATGATATCTAATATGTTTATGTTTTACTTAAGCTTCTTTATTTTTCATTTATGGCGTACCTTCATGGTTTCCATTATGGGTAAACGCGATATCTTCATTTAAGGAAGTGCGGACTACCGCCCCCTCAAAGTGATTTGATTCGTTAATACCATATGTGGTACGTATAAAGGATATATTTAATGATATTATATATTATACCATACTGTAATTAAAATAATATTATGTATCATTATGGTTTTATTCCATTAAATATGAAATAGAAATGGAAGTAGCGTTCATGCGTACGTATGGCCTACCATCTCCATGAACGGTGCTTTTCGTTTTTTATCTCCAAATGATATGGAATAGTATAAAATGAATATTTACTGGATATATATGATATTTTAATCATTAATAATATTCTGGAAATTATTTACTTATAACTACATGGGTAATCTTTTTTCAAACAAGTTCATTTTTGACTCATGTACCAAACATCGGCAAAAACGTCTGATATGAACTAACATTACTAAACAATTATTATAACATTATAATATGTGATATGAACTGAATAATAATATATAAAGGAGGTAATTAGGAAATTATTAATTGACCAAAGTTTATTATTCAGGAATATAAAGAAACGAACAAGACAAGTTGGACTTGAGGTAAGGGATCCTACTCCCCTCTTTCTTTTTAAGTACACTCTTTTATGTCATTCCTTCTAAGCTCATATTTCTTGTGATTGGGATGTTCTTTTATATTAATATTACTTTAATTTTTATGTTCATATGATGAAAGACCCTATTCTCTCTCATCAATCCATTTTGGAAGTTTTGAGTGGCGCCGTTAGGATGCCGAATTTTCGTAAGAGATCTAACCTCTCTCTTTCTCTTTAAGTACTCTCCTTTATGTCACTTCTTTTAAGATCATATTTTTTATGATGGGGGATGTTATTTTATATTCCTCTTTATGTACATTTTATTGTAATGTGATGATATACCCTATTTGATCTTATCAATCCATTTTTGGAAGTTTTAAGTGGCGCCGTTAGGCTGCCGAGTTTTCGTAAGGGATTTTTCATCTCACTTTTATTCCTGTGAGATTTATGCTACATTTGCCACAATTTCCTTTGAGTGGTGTATGTAATGACCATTATTTTACTCATTGTGTAATATTCTTTCATTTATGAGTATTTACATCAATGTTGTATTGTCCTTCTTTCACGGGGCGTATGTTTCGAAAGATACCCATGTCGGTAAAGGAACCTTTCACCCTCCTGTTTTTAAAAGACTTCTTTTGTTGGGTCTTTTAATTTACATATTGTTATGTTGGGATATGTTCTCATATATCCTTATTGATGTAAATTTTATGTCCAAGTGATGAGATAACCTTTTTTTTTGATGTGACGCCGTTAGGCTATCAAGGGAACTTCTTAACCCAATTTCGATTTCTTTGGGTTCAACATGTAGTTATTGAATATGTCATCCTTTGAATATGTGTGAATGAACTTTGATTATTTTACACTTAATATTGACTTATATTTGGTGTATTCGTTTGTCACACATAATTATGTAATTGATTTATCCTTAAACCAAGGATACCATCTTTGTATGGGACTTCGTCTCAATCTCCTTTCATTGAGTCATATTTTGTTTTATACAAAACCTTATTTTATACGGTGTATAAACCCCTTTGACTTTTACATTTATTCAAAAGGAATATTTTTTATACGAAGTGTTTACTAAACGACAAAAGGGAATGTTTTTGTCGTACGTATGCGGCGACAACGACTTCTCCGCCACCGTGACCATTATTTGAGTTTCGGCTTCCTCTACAAGCCATACCTTTTTTTAAAAAGAAAAATAAATACCATGTTTTACTTTTATTTTATTTTGGTATTGAAAATTGTTTTCATAATGTTTTTATATCAATGTGTTTTATTAATATCTTGTGATTGAAAGGTGGAAATGTTATGTTTCCTTTATGCATGTTTTATGTGATACGATTATGTTGAGGTTCTTGGGCATTATTATGAAGACGGGTGGTTCCATGATAGAATAAGGGCGGGTGAGCCCGATATAGCTCACCAATGCATTGGGTAACGCGAAGGAGTGAAACGTTAATGTTTCTCTGAAGAGATTTAGGGAATATACTGTGGTGGGTATTTCAAACGTAACCAAGAGGGTTACTCTCTACGTAAGAATGTTATGAATGCCTCAAGTTACCATTTATGTCTTATGATTTCTATGATTTATTTATGATTTTATGAGGTATGTTAAAGTGCTTATGTTTTATGGGTAAAGTATGATTTCATTCTTATGTATACATGTACTCATGTTCCTTTCCATATTTTTATATCTCTTACTGAGATTTTTATGCTCATCCCAAGTTTTTGAAATGTTTTTCACAGGTCAAGGGAAGGGTACATGATGTGATGATAGTGTCAAGGATGTGTCAAGAAAGAATCCATGTTTTATTTTAAATATGTTTCCGTTGATGGGAAGAATGAATACTATCTTTTATGTAACCACTTTATTTAAATGTGGAATGTAATGCAAGTTTCATGATCTAATTCTCTAAAACTCTAAACCTGAAAAGATCCTCAATGTGTAATCTTGTAATAACTCAAGATTAAGTAAGGTTTAAGGCTGGGGCCTTATAATTAAGGTATTTTATTTTTATGTGGAAAGCATGGGCCTGAGAAAATAAATTTTAATGAATTATAGAAGTGGATAATTACAACCACTTCAGGTATATTCACCATGTTTCTATTAACCAATATTATATTAAATAAAACATGTATTTGAATATATAAAATGAAAAATAATATATAGGTTAGAGAATGCACTCAAATGAAAATGAGAAAAAGTTATTCCTATGTCACCCAAGGGAAGTTCACTACATCTCACTGCCAAAATTGATTTATTCAACATTATAATGAGTGTAACCAAAAAAATTATCTTAATGATGGGATAGATATAAATATACATTATTCCACTTTTACAATAAATTTTTTTATGGAACTTCAATACTAAATTGTTGGTTCATTTTTTTTCTGAATGTTATATGTCAATCATAATAAATTATGAATGTAAAATATATAAATCTTACCAGATTTTCACAAGATAATTTTTTATCAAATAAAACTAAAATTAGGTGAATTTTTTAAACCAATAATAGTTATTTTGGATCAGTTTGAGCTATGAGACTTGGAATAAAATCAAACAACTTATGATGTTTTTAGATAAACGTACCTTTACAAATAAAGGTACATTGTAATGATATAGAATATATTCAACATGTATTCGTGAAATAATATAAAGATAAAGGTAACATCATATAGATCATGATATTCTATTCTGTAATTTTATAAACTCTCAATTAAGTAAATGAGTGAACTTGGTAAAAAATAAGGAACCTATAAGCTAGATTATTGAATAACATCATATCCAGCAATTCATTTATCATATATTTATATTAAATTTCAATCAACAACCTCATGCATCCTTATACACATTAATTTCATGATGGTTGTAAACATCATATCAATTGTCAATATTATTTAAATAATATACTTCCATAATTCCATTAAAGACATATTTTTCAAATAGAAGTGCACCAACTAACAATATGAAAACTATATTTTCTAATGGGAATCAAATAGATTATGTTGTAATAAGAATATATTTAGACACTACCACATGTTATTGTTTAATATCATTTGTCAAAATATGGAATTAGCTACAAAAAATCATCAAAACACTATGTTTTACCTATGTTAGTGATCCTGTGGCCACTAATGATGTTAATGTCTAGAAAATATTGAATAAATTTCAATAAAATAAGTCTATATATTTATATATATTGGGATAATACTTAAATATGAACATGTGTTGGAATAGGAATATTGGTCTTCATTGAGACGAGTTGTTCCAGAGACATATATTGCATATGAATTTGAAACACAATCGGTGGTTTGTGTTCACTGAGGTTGTTGTTACAAATATTATTCTTTTAGAATCAAAATTACTATAATGAATCAGTAAAAAACTTTTTAGGGTTTAAAAATATATTTAAATTCATGTAAATGAATCTATATATCCAGATTCAAGGATTAAATATTTTGAATGTTTAAATTAATTGATACTATTGGTGAGTATTCAAGAAAAACTCAATATCAATGGTAAAACATAGTACCGATTAAGATTTATTAATTTACGAATGTTCCAGTCTATAAAAAATCTTATACATTAATCATCAGGACAAAAATCCTTTTTAAATTCTACATGGTCAAAAGAATAATCCAATGATATTAATATTGGTATATTGATTTTCAAGGCCATCCCATTTTGAGGAGTCCTAACAAATGATGTCTATATGACACAACCATAAGGAGACCCAATGTTATATGTTAAAAAGGAACAACTATAGAGGTTTATTAACATCAAAAAATAAGATAGGAAAATTACATTTATTCATTTTTGAATAAATCATTCATAGTGATCATAAAATATTCATTTGGAAATTAATGAATGACATGTGTCTCTATCTGATCAGTGGGGGACTATAAATTTTCAATAATGATACATTGATACTATATAGATAAAAAATGTTTTGTCTTACTAGTTTGTAAAGAAAACGGAATGAAATTTCACTAAATTTGACTTAAAGTTGAAATTGTGTTATAGTAAACAAAATCAACATGATAGATCTATGCGTTTACTTAATTTAGTCATTGTAAATATATTAACAAGGTATTAAAAATACAAGTTATAATAATTCATGATGAAATTGTTTTCATTATATAATACTTCCTATAGAATAAGAATGGTCTTTATAAGAAATTATTGAGATTATTATAATTTCAAAAGATTAAGTGCTAGGAATTTATTTCATATTCCATGATATGTAAAGATATATGATATTACTAATTGATGGTGCATAGTTTCACAATATCAAATAGAACCAATATAAATACATTTATTTCCAGTAAAAAATATCTAAAAGTACTTTTTAAAGTAGAATGGGGTGAGTTATTTATGTATATGGAAGTGGTAATACTAATGATCAAGGGGACTTAACACTTTTATTAATTTAATTAAATTTTATCTAGCGTTGTATAAAAGCATATTTCAATATAAAATAAAAAATCATTATATCCAGTGGTATCCATATATAAGAAATCCAAGTACATTACTGCTTATGATGTAGCTCAAGGAGTGGTCTAGAAACATCCTTTTCTATTTTTTGGTTTATACCAAAAGAAAAAAAATATCATTACCATTCTTATCTATCCCTATAGATGTAGTCATTATATCAAAGACTTCAACATAAGAATAATAGGTGGAATCTTGGTTATATCACTATATTAGGGATTTCTTAAAGGTAGTAATTTTATAGAAAATAGAATCACCATAAATACATGAATCCTTTAACTACCCTACTAGTGTAAACATGATAGTATTAAAATCTATATCCAATTTAAGCAGAAACATGTTTTTTTAAATGTGATAACAAACCAGTAATTAGTAGTTGGCTCTAGTGAATGTGGGATCTTGTTGAAGTTAGTTCCACGTGAAAAACTACTTTGTACACTGTATATCTTATTTTTTAAAAGTGAATATTAATATAAATATATTATCACATATTTATTTTTCTTATGCATAACATTGATATGATAATTCCATAGAGTATTGATCACATTAATAAATTCATATTAGTTCCCAGTTATGATGAAACCCTTGATATTATATTACAATATTCTTAAATATAGTTCTATAGATAGATAACATTCTATGAGGGACACATAGAATTTGACTATCATGTGTGAGTACTTGTAAGCGGATGCGACTTCATCTCATGAAGTTATCACTTTGTAATATCCATTATGAATGATTATGAAAACTAATCGGACAATGAGAATTCTTCAATTTCACATGTCATCGAATATTATTATATATAAATGTGTGTAATGGTCCTTAGACATTAATATTATAATTAATGCATGTCATTATATGAAAACTTATATTTTATTATGAAAATCAGGATAAAATATGTTTGTAGTTAGGTTGGGTAAGTTTGGTGTGTCATGATTGGAATTTAATTAATGGATAAATAAAGGAAGGATTTTTCCTTCCATATTTTTGGAAGTTAATATTTTTTTTGATTGGAATATAATCATCACATTAAATTACATGGCCATGGTGCAGTGATGTGTTCATTTCTGATAGATAAAGAAATAAGTTTTGAGCACTTAGGTTGATGATACATATGTGGCACCAACTTAATGAGATATTGAGACAAGGGGATTGTATTTCATAGAGATCATTCATTTGAATTCATTTTTGTTATTAAATTACTTTATTTATCTTTTTACATTGAACAATTTCTAGATAGTAATCTTGGAGTTTTGAAGTACCCTCATAATTCCAATGAGAAATAATCCTAGAGGGTCACACACTATGTGTTTATTTTGATCTTTATTAAATTATATTTTTAATTTAATTAATTTAATAAATATTACTCTCAATGATTGAGAATTATTATTGTGTTATTGATTTCATAACATAATAAATATTTATCCAATGGATTGTGAATAAAATATATTTATTTATTTTATGGAATATTTAGAAAATATTTATCCACTATTATATGAATGAAATATATATTTACATGAATAAAATTTTTATTTGAGTATTCAATAAATGTATAAGATCTCAAGAAGACCAAAATACCATTCGGTAATGAATAATAATTTAAAATACAACAAAATAGTATTTATAATTTCTTGAGTTATTGAATGAAACTAAAATAATATTTTAAATATTATCATTTTTAATGGGTTTTGTTAATGATTTTGAAATTATATAATTGATGGTATATAATTAAATAATATTTTAAACTAAACCCTAACCCTATAGATGGATGGTTATGTATATTTTATAGGGTTAATCTAGAATCAATAACAGAGAATCATTGTGCACAATGAAATTCCCACCAAACTCTTCTATCAATCTCCATCTCAATAACAAGAAATGTAGGAAGGATTCTTTCATGATCGAAGGGTGAGTGAAAAACACAAACAACACAAGAAAATATATTCTCCATGCTAGAACTTTGAAATGAATTAAAATTTTTTAGTGATTAAATGAGCATGCGTCATTCACTGCTAGATGGATTATACACGAGAATCCTTACATCACAATGAAGGTAATCCAAAAGGGTTTTCAAAATATCAACAATGTCATCAAAGAAAGGATCCATTAAGGTAATAATTTCTTCTATATATATATTTGAAATAAATTTAATCTAAAAGATGCTCTCTCGAGGTTTCAGGCAACTCAATACTAATAAAAATTTTATTTTTACTCACACCAACATTCCATTCACTGTAGATGGAACCTATAGGTATAAGTCCCATTAACATATGGGTTGTAATTATTTAAACAAAATAAACTAACATCATAGTCACATGACATTAAACTACATGAAAATTTTCACATTGCATGATGTTAAACTGTAGACATACCCTGAGCAATAAATATAGGATTCCCCATATATGACTTGCATGGGATGATACCTCATCTCCAGGGAAGACCCTATATTTAGGAAACAAACCATTCTTTGTTTTCACTCCCTCTATGGCATAAGTGTAATTTCCACATGATGTTAAACTGCACATACCAATATTGGCACACAACCTTAAAATATGAAAATGGACTTTCTATATATTGATCATTGTCTCCTAAAACTTTATATAAGAAAACTCAATGAGCTTAAATATAGATATCACAACAAAAAAATAAATCTATTTTCTCCCCCTGTGAGGGGGATACCCTGAAGTGTAATAATTTACAATGGGAACACACTCAAACTCACCACCCAAAATGAAGGACCCCACAGGATATCACTGTCACCATGTGATGTTAACCCATAACTAGCACAGTGCATGACAAGTGTACATAGGAAACATACCCAAAATACATTAAACCTATTAATATGACCCTAAAATGATCTAAACCTATGACCCCACTAGACGCATTGGAATATCTACCACATGTTGTGGACATGATATGCCTAAGATAACAAGCCTCGAATTCCTTAGGCCTACGGAGAAAATTTCCTCATGATAGACATGAGATTACTTGGGTTATACACCTAAGAGAACTCATACACCAGATTCCCTAAACTTTTAAATAGAAATACCTTATTGGTTCCCAATATTACCAAAATCCATAGATGTCCAGACATTTCCAATGTCATCAATAGTTCCAACTGCAAGTAGCTTCCCTTTCATGACAGAAGATGAGTAATTAACAAATATCTTTCATAATATGGAACCAGGAATGAGTTTCATGAACACAAATAAAATATATGAAGGTGAATCATACTAAGAAATGAACTTCAAATAGAAATCCATGGAAATAGGAATAGACATCACATCATCTTATTTTGATTAAGGAGATAATATCATCAACCATAGTGTTAGAGACTATCCATATGCGGAAAGTGGGATCCTAAGTTAATAAAAAGTGAACTGAAACCATGATGATCACCCCATATTAAATGTTTCTAAAAACAACTCCAATATTTCTTGTTGAGTTGTTCCATTGTTTCCCTAATTTTTATAACTTACCAACTAGAAATTTCATATCGTTTGTTATTTTGGGTTGATATGTTATGCATACATTATAAACTACCTCATAATTATGGACAATTTTTTAATGTCGTGATTAGTGAAATAAGAACCTTGATCGATATTGATAATCCTCAGCAAACCAAACTACTAAAAATATGATATATCATTAACTCAATCACCAATAGAGATTCATCAGTCTTTGTTTCCTTTTATTCAACCCATTTAGATACATATTCAATATCCAATTGTATGTACATGAATCCAAATAAATTTTGGAAGGTCCCTAGGAATTGAATCCCCATGCATAAAATATCTCAAAAAATAACATGGGTAGTTAGGGAATTTCATTCCTCCTATAGAAATTCCTTGTAAATTGAAATCATGTATGTTACTTTAAAAATATCATATCTATACAAAGATGGTTAATAATGTTTAGATTAAAGGACCTTTTTAACTCTATATTGATATCCAAAGTGTCCCCCATAATCTAATGTGTGGAAAAATATCAAAGAAATGTGAACTCATGGTATGAGACATGCTGATAAAAAAACTGGATAGAATGAATCCCCCACAGGTATATGATATCACCAATATTTCATCACATATCTTGATTATGTCCCTTAGATTGATAAGTGCTAAAATCAGTGTGGACCTAGAGTTATAGAGATCAAAATATTTTAAAATTATATGGAACATATATTTTAGAATAGTTATAGAGTTTGGATATGAATTTTAGGTTTGTTTTTCTAAAATTATAGGCATAGATTTTTTTTGGAAAGACTTTGGACATGTTTTGGCATTTTGGTAAAATTATAGAAACAAATATGTTTTTATTCATAGGGTAAAACTAGGGTAAGTTATAAGATATGATAAATTTAAAGGTTGTAGATCCTAATTAATCTCGATGTTAATTTTTGGTAACTAACTATTCATGTGAAGACTATATGCTAGTTATTTTTTTAACCATTATAAAGAGATAATTTAGAAGTAGATCTACTAAAATTAGATCTTTTATAAATATATAAATCAAAATTATATCAACAAAATTGGGATTATAGAATGTTGAGTTTGGTAGTTTTGTGTATGATCATTTTTATTATATTCTAGAGAAGGTTTTTCCTAAGTCAAAAACCATGAAATTTGGTTTTTAATCAAATTATGAAAACATATTTATTGGATTGAAATGTTATGTACTAAGTTTATTCCTATGGAAAAAATATTATTTGAAGTAAAATATTTGGTATGGTGATGCATAAGGATTTTTCATATGATATGCAAGGATTATTTTAGTATGTATGAATTTTAAATTATATATAAAGGTCTAAAAATTAGTTAAGTGTTGAGAGGGCATGTAATACATTAGGGTAACTAGGATGACATGTAAGATTCATCTGTGTAATGAAATTTAAAAATCACCTGGGTATTCTAAGAGATATGTAAGGGTCATTTTTTAATATTTAATGGTTGGATAGGATTTTTGGAAACTTGAATAATAGTATGGGAATATTATTAAAATTATTCTAAAATATGGTTTCTAGAGGGAGATAATTCTAAAAAGTTTTTGAAGATGATTTCTTGAAGGAAACCGTATTTTTAAAAGATTACTTTTATAGTTAAAAATTATGACATGGGAATTAAATTCAGAATTTAAGATGATAAATAAAAGGCATTTGATACATAAAGATCCTTAGGGATGATATATAGGGGTATCATATATAGGGGACCCGGTGCTTTATAAAAATTGATTTTCTCATGTTTATTTCAAAATTTTTATAAATTTTTGTTATTTAATTTATTAATTATAAAAAGGGAAAATTAGGTCATTTCATCTATAATGTAGTGGGGTGTAATTTAGTTCCCTTTAATCTCTTATTACTCCTTCCTTCAGGATATATTTTCATTATTTCATACCAGTTATTCATATCATTGGTTGTAAGGAGTATTCATGGATATGGCCAATTGTCTCTATGTGTTCCTTACAAATTTCTCTAATTATTTCCCTATTATTTGTTGGTTCTACCCTAAATCACGTACTTTGTAATATTACTAGATTTATACCCATTAGAGTCAGATAAAATAGGATTTCTCAAAAATTATAATTATCTTAACACTAGGAAGGTGGTATCTGGATTTTTGTGTGTGTTATATATGTGATATTTATCATGTGATAAATAGGAAAGGGAAGGGTTGTGTATGTGTGACCAAGAATATATCCACTTTCATTTTTTTTGTTTTTAAGATATTTTTGAGGTTATTATCATGTTGAAAATGATGGGTTTTCCCTATAATTTTTTTGTTGAGTGGTTTTAGGGTTTTATGGGCATGATTCTATATATTTTAATGGGATGAATCATTAGATTATCTAATTGATGTGGTTCTTGGAGAATGTTATTTTTGTAACCCATCTAAATTTGGGTGATGTTGATCACTGATAAGGGAATGATGTAGGTTCACTCGTATGATATATATGGTGTAAACTATTATTGTGGGTGGAAACAAGGTCTAATTAAGGTGTGTTTATGGTATATTATTGATGCAAATCACCATGGGTGGATATGGTTTTTGGGGTCATTTTCACATAGTATTAGGACCACGATGTGGTTCTGAGAGAAATATTATTTGTGGTGTCCCCTATAGTTAAATTTTATAGGGTGAATGATGATGCAGTTCAATGTTATGAAGGATAGTGCACTGTATTTGGACACATTTGTTGGTTTGTGAGATAATAGTAATAAGGTAGAATGTATTCCATATATTTGGGATATAATGGATCTGAATAGTTGATATTTATAAAGGATTAGTGTCATCATGACTTGGTCTTCTTGGGGATTTTGAGATAGATATTGGTAATGGATTTACGAGAACATGGGTCTTGTGATGCGAACTATAGATGTGTATTTGGGGAATCATGTTTCATTTTGAATGGAGATGTTATGTGATGTTAAATTAGTTGGAAAGTTGAAGAAAATATTATTATGGGAAACTATATGTGCATTGTTCTACTGAGGAACTAGTTGAGGAAGGTAAAGCTTCACTTGTGTCTTTTTATGCATGGGTGGAACAGGTTTGGTGCTCTATTTTGGTAGTTGTTTATTTAATGTTTTATACCCTGGAATATCTATTGACATTATCCAGGTACATCAATGGTGGTGGGCTACTAAATTAATACTCACATCTTACACAAGGACTTTGGGCTGACTAAATAATTTATGGTACATCGAGTATGTAAGAGTAAGGTTCCATAATCTAAATCCTAGTAAGTATGATAGTGTAGAAAGTGAATGATCTGGGTGATTTTGGTTTTCTGGTGGGTTATATGGATCCTCGACACTGATTTATCTCTTTATCTTGGGTATTTTTGTGCATGTACATATGTGATCGGCCTTTGGGAAATCTTTTGTGCTTTTTTAAAACTCAATTTTAATTATATATGTTTGTATGTTTTATCATATATGTGTTTTTGTTTTTGGTTTATTGTTATTCAAATATGTTTCCAATATTGTTTTCTTATAATTAATTATTTTCTTCATAGGATATATTCTCCCCAAATTCACCTCATATAGAATAATTATGATTCAGCAACATATGATGTATAGGGAGGTAAGTATAAGGTATAATGGTTCTCTAATCTAGTTACTATAGAGAGATATATGATGAGTTTTGTAATGTGGTATCATATAATTGTTATCCAAAAGGGACATTATAGTGTTTCTTTTATTTTATTTAGTTTATGTTAGATGGAGCATTATGGAATTTTCAAAAATTACTTCATGTTGTGTTTCTGGATAGCATATCTACAGACTAATGTCAATGCATCAAAGGAAACTATGATTTTTTTCATTTTATTTCATGGTTACAATTCTATTTTTTTTGGAAAAATTAATATTGGTTTTATTAATTTTTTTATATATTCATGTCCCTGATAGGTCAAAGGTTGTCCTATTGAATTACTCTAATCATGTATGGAACATAGGATATGTGTGTGCAGTATGTGATTCTAATTTTGGTTATAGAATTTAATGGTGGCTAGTTTTCTAATGTATCCACAAAAACCTATATAGTATTTTCACACACACACAAACACACAGATATATATATATTCTTGGTAAAATTCTAATCAACTGGAATGTGAAAATATTAGTGTGAATATGTTTGTGGGTCTTTCATGTGCATGGTGTTTGGTTCTGAACCCTGACATGGGTAGGCGAGGTCGTGTGGCTGGATAGTATGGGGAATGGGTGAAGTAGGGGAGTGTGAAGGCTAGTGGGTTATTCTATCTATTTAAATTATCTTTATTTGAGATATCTAGACTTTCATATTTTTATTGAGAATAATATTCGGTTCTTAAAGTGATTCTATCATGAGAGCCTCTATTGGACTACCATGATAGTGGGGACATATTTACACAGAGGCATGCATAGGATGAGGCCATATAGATAATTGGTGATCATAATCCATGAGAAGACATTATGATATCCAATAATCACACATAATATATTGAGGAGATAGGTTATTGGTTGGATGAAAATCATATTGATATTCTATTATGAGTTATAAAAAAAATGATCAAGGTGATCAAGGAGCTGAGTCATTCAAGTAACACTTAATATGAGAGTTCAAGTAAAATCATCCTCATATATTCTAGGTAGAGGGTATACACCTTTTAGTGGAATACTAGATTGATTCAATATAAACGTATTTGATCAAATTGGGAAATTAGCGGGTGGGATGGTAAATGTGTCTATATATGTATAGAGGGATATTGAAACACTGGTTGGATGTATATGTACCAGAAACTAGGAATGAGGGGTTGATGAGGAAGGAATTCAAGGTGATATTATATAAGAACTTATACCTAGAGATGTTGAGGGCAGAGAGGGCCTGGGAGTATATAAACTTGGTGTAGGGAGGGAGCTTGGTTATCAATTATACCATGAATTAAAAAGATATTCAATGGTTTCCACCGACACTTGTGGGTAATGATATTTGATATGTGAGTTGATTAAAGGATATTTACATACTTCTATTTGGGTTTGTTCAAATAAATTCATGTTAAATAAATTTTTATTGGTGGTGAAATAGGAATTAATAGCAGAGTAGAACTTGATATATGGGATCATTCCAATTCAAACAGTGGAGTCGAGCAAGGAAGGTAGTGAACATACAAGACATTAGAAAAAAAAGGTTTTATGATTACACTATGAAGTTGATCATCAGAGAAATGTTATTAGTAATGGAATATAAGGAATTTTTGAGACTAGTGTGACCGAAAACTGAAAGATTATTGGTAATGTGGTCATATGGGACTTTTAGAGTAATTTTTTAAGTGACCACACAACCAGCTAGAGGTTGTGGATTAGTAAAAACTTAGTGAACTAGGATGCGATCAAGAGTAGTATATCTAGAGAGGCATTTATAGTGTGGTGACTTGGTAATCAATTAAGTAAATATTATATCATTTTAGAATAATATTCAATATATAATATGATAATAAATACCGAAAAACCATAATGTTTTAGTATATTTTGAGACTAGATACATAATCAACTTATTACATTAAATATCTTCAATATCTAATTTTTTTTCCACACATAGTACCCTTCTTAATCATTACCTACTTTAAACAATTATTTATAAAATTGGGAAAATAAATATAATAAAGTATTATATCAGATGATCTATGATGATAAACATGGAAGATATCAATTTTTATCATTAGTGAGCATAATATTAGCTTATGGTTATGAGAACATGATCACAACTTATGAGAACATACATAATAATTCATAAATAATAAAACCTTATTCATGGAATAAGAATTCTTCATTATGATAGACATGATTCATAAGATTCTTCAATTGTCAATGATAAATCATGATCCTTGAGATCATATCATAATCATAAGAAAAAAGTTTTTAGAATTAACAATTATATAAACATCTATCTAGAAAATCACTTCCTTAGCCATGGCTCACTACCAAGGCTATTATAGTGGATAAAATCACATAGTGGATTGGGTTTACTCCCTATTACTACTAACATAGAAATCATATCTTAAATATTATCACTAGGAAATTCACCATTTATGAATCTTAGGATAATGACTCATACTCCTTCTAAGGATTTTGATAACCACTAGTGTACACTCTTTTGCTTTTTTTCTAATCACCTGTTCATGGGCTTGGGACAAACTCTCATGTAATATTGGGCTTGGGATAGCCTCTCATGAACCTTTTTTTTCTCATGTGATATAAAACATTACCCAATTCACTATAGGGATATAATGGTCCCACTAATTAGATAGTTATAATATAATACACCAATATTTTACAACATAACATTCCTTTAAATAAACATTATATCCAGATCTTTCTTCACATGAACCACAAAACTAAGAAGAACTGTGAAACATTATATAGCTATTAAAATGCAGTCCAAGAATTATAGACTAAAAATAAGGCTATCCAAATTTTGAAATACATCTAGAAATACAATTAAGATCATTTATAATACTTATCCATTATTAAAATTAATATGACTAAATAACTAATAAGATCATTTTATGCTATAATTATAATTTATTTTAAAATAATTTTTTATAAAATTTATGTTATGAAACTAAATATATTATAGGAATGGTATGTAGTCGATATGAATAATATATATATTGAGAATAATAAAATATTGACACTAATTTTATTTGAAATTGATTGAAAATAAAAATAAGAATGGTTATTAAATTGAATGGTTATTTTTCTATAAAAATTGTTTTCATTATATTTTATGACATTACTTAAATTTTAATTTTATAAATTCCACAACATGAAATTAAAAAATTGAAATAATTTTTTATATTTAATATGACAATATTATCTTAGGAAACGTTCTTATTATTTTTCCAAAATAGTTAATTTATATGGTACATAGGAAAAATAATATTTTATTAATGGAAATTTCAAAATATAATCATGACATGGAAATTTATAAAATAATAAATATTTATTTGAGGAATAATAATTATTAATTTTAAAATATTTTGTGGAATTTATTAATTTTAAGGAATTAAGTAAATTTTTCCAATAAAAAAATATTTTTGGTCTTTTCATTAAATTTAATATTATTTCTTAAAAATTTATTTTTGGATTTTTTCAAAGCCACATAAATTTAGTTTTTTTATAATAGCCCAATTTATATCACTTAAATAAAATGAATTAATAATTTTACACTACACATAAATTTTAATCTTAAAAATAATATTTTTCTAAAAACAAGTCTTCATGTGTTACATACGCAAAGGTTAAAATTGAGTTTTCTCATTGAAATACATTTTATCTGATAAATTAGATTTTATGTATGGATTTATTTCATATAAATTATGTAATAAGATCCATTTTATTTTTTGAAATAAATAATTATTTACTTAATTAGTAACTAGTTTCCATAGAAAATCCAAAAATGATAAAAGTCAAAATTCAAAGACATGTGGGAGATAAAAACATTATTAAAACATGTGTTAAATAGGAAAATTTATGTATTATAAGCCTTATCTCACCCCAAACCCACACACAATTATTTTCCATTTTTGGATCCACTTTAAATATTTACCATGTGATTCGTTTACATTAAGTGATTATAATCACTAAAATGTCATTCTTAGTGATTATAAAATAGGCATGTCAACAGTATTTTAAGACCACACAAATAATTATGAATCCTATATAAAATAATACATTTTACTTCCCTTATAATCCAATTCATTTTCCTTCAACCTTTGGAAATGAAAATTTTGATTAAGATATTAATTTTAGAGGAAACCTCCAGGGAAAATACAAACATTTCAATGTGTACCCATTTTCCAAAGATTTATTAATTTATCTCATAATTTTTTAATTATAATTTTCTCATTCCTATATAATGAAACCATTAATGGTTGTATAAATCATGTTTTTATTCAAATTAGATGACTATTAACCAAATTTGTCAATTTCTATTAAAAATATAACTTTAATTTCTATGTTGTGTAGGCTTCCACCTCTATGAAGGGGAAATGTTAGATTTTTTCACCACCTCCTCACTTAACTTATTATAATTGTCAATTTGAGGAATAAATGTGACAGTTATAATATAATTGTGATTATTATTAAAAAAATTAAAATCCCTCTATTCCCTTCCCATTCATTAATAAATGAAATCAGTAATTTTTTATTGTGTGGGCTACATCCTCCATAAAGTAACATATCCCATTTTTTATCTTATTTCGTTATTATTTATTAAAATATCTTAAGATATGATTCACCACCTTAAAATTATCTAAATAGAAGTATTATTTATTTATAATTAATGATATTGCAAAAAAAAACCATTTTTATAATCATAATCATCCATTAATTATGAAATGTTTATGATAGGATTGGTCAAAAAAAAATACTAGATAAACACTATAATATAATATCATTAATGACTATGAGAATTTAATTACTGATAATAAAATATATTAGTAATAAAATAATTAATTTATTTTGAGTTATTAATGGTAACAGATAAATAAAAATTTTTCATATATTTTGTACTGTAATTCAATATTTTAAATCCTAGAATAGTGTTATTTTATGGGAAATTGTATCATTTTTAGATTCTTGTAATAATTTTGTATTGATTGAAAAATGGACTAATTATGGATTTTTTATTTCAATTTTATTATTTATTTTTCTCATAAATTTTTTATACACTAATTGAAATTATTAAATTCTTTTTTTGGCATCAATACATGTTGGTGTTTAATTTATTCTTATGGACATGAAGTTAAATCCATTACTTGAAGGCATGAAACCATCTCACAAATCAGGTCTAGAAATATTTTGATATATCTAGATGCTTTTAATGATGGTGTCATATTTTATGAAATATAATCACAAATATTGTGGAATTCTAAATGGATCTATGGATTATATCAATGAAAACATTTCATAATGGTTTCCATGACTAATTCTACATCTTTCATTGCTATAAATTCATTGGAAACAGAATTTGGGGAATACGAAGAGTAAACCTTTTATAATAATTTCCTATTTTAAAATAGACATCTCTCCAATATTTCGTGTCCCATAAAGTTGAAATTCTTAGTGTAGAAAAAAGGGACATAATGGGAACACTTTTTAGAAAACATCATTTACCAATTCTTTAATTTAATTTTTCAACCATGTGAAATTTTTTGTTGTCATATTTTAGAGCCAAATTTTCTCACTTTTTTAAAATAAATATTCACCTCATCTTATATTACAAAGGATATCAATTTTCTCGGGGATAAGGTGGATTTTTTATTTTATTAGTTCTTCATAGTCTTAATATATATTATTTTATAATTATTCTTCATAAAACCGTTCATAAAGTTTTATTTTTTTGTGTGTTAACAAACTGTATTCTCTTATTCACTTCACTAAAAATGGATAACTAACCTCGATTTTTTAGGGTGGGAATGGTGCGTTGATTTATAATAATTTTCCCTTAATTTTAATCTTTTTATTAAACTTTGAGAGTTTTTTTATTTATAAAATGATTATGATTAGTTTTTTCTAAGTTTTCTCTTCCTTTTGAGTACTTATTTTTATTTATCATTTTCCTTACCTTAATTATTTGGGTTGTGCATATGGTGAAGGATAAAATAAGTGGTTATATACAGGGAAGAGGTCTCCTAGATTAGTTTTGGAAGATAATTTCCTTGTATGAAGAGGTCTTAGTATGGGGTAATCACATTTTATTTGAGATGGTGAGTTGTGACAAGTCATGATCAACTCATTTATTTGAATATTGAGATCCATTTAGAATAGTGATATCGATCTTCATGACCTCACAAGACCAATTTAATTATTTATTTAAATTTAACAACATTTTTTTATTGCATTTAATTTATATATATAAATTATTTTATATTGAATTAATTTCAAATTTCCTTTTTATATTTACTAAGTTAGTTTTATAGTAGTTAGATTATAATTGTGAAAATTGAAAAATATATGTGTGTAAGTGGGATCCTTGTGATCGAGCCTAGTTTGTTCCAGTATGGTACAATCTAAGTATAATATTAATTTAATTTACCAAGGATCCATGAAAAATACCTGAGTATCATTAAAATTAATTTTAACCACATTAATTAGAATATCACTATTTGTTTTCTTAAAAATCATTAAAATATGTTTGTTGCAAATTTATTCTACAAAATTATAACATTATAAATAATTATAAAAAACAATGTATAATACCTTTTATGATCTATAAATTATGATTTTTGTGAGAAGAATGAAGAGTAAAAATTATTCAGAAATTTTGTAAAATAAGTTGCCTATACGATTTGTCCTTAAATACACTAAACCATAATTATCTTTATGTTGTGTGAAGGTTTTGCGACATGTAATGTTTAAATTTTGATAATGATTTAAATTGAAGATATGTTTGTCTTGGGTATCTATAGTTGGTATCAGAGGATTGTTTATTTATTTTTTAAGGAATGATCTAGATATATTTTTGGATTAGGATTAGATACCATTAGTTAAAACCAAAGGAATAAGTATAGGAAATAACTCTTTTTGTTTGATAATATCCATAAATTTTGGTAAAGTTGACATTATGTGGATTCCCTAGTAATAACATCCCTATATATATACTTCTGGTGGATACAGTCTCATGAAAAAATATAACTAGGGGTTGTTATAATAAAAGTGGTTTACTAGGTTTTTTCTCAATCACTACTCGATATATGAAAAAATTAATAAATGTACACATGGTTTGAAACTGTTTAGAGGATATGATTTTCTCTATCTAATTCACTTTAAAATAAAATAAAATGCATTTCATTTTTTAATTAGGTTATTATATATGAGAGAACCAGACCTTAAAAACCTAAATTGAACCGAGGGTGGTTTAGGTTGAACTAAAAGATAATGTGATGGTTTCAAACATTAATACATTTTGAGTTTGAGTGATTTATAAGATCATTTAGGAAATTATATTATGATTTCAATTATTAATTACTCACATTAACCCTTTTTGGTTTTATTAATTCCATATTCTTGAATGAATCAAGCCAACAATGGAAATTGGGGACAAAGAAAATATTTTTCTAATGAGAAACATAGAAAGATAAGAGATGCAGTGTGAAAACTTTTGATTATTCAAAAAATATTATCAATAATTATGATTTATAATATGGAATCAGTTGAGTTTCTAAACACACTAAAAAATAGAAGGATGGAGTCTCATGGATGTTCAAGTGATGAAAATGATAAAGGATAGAAAATTTAGTCTTTTTCATGTGAGAAATGTGGGAAGAGATCCCTAGGGGAATTTATTAGAGAAACTAGAATTTATCTCATCAATCATTAAAGAGGAAATCAAATAATAATATGTCAAGGTAAATGGAAGAGTTTATTTAACATTAAATAGAAAAATAATTTTCATACCAAGGATCCACTTGTAATTTTATGTTTTAGATTCTAAGAATTTGGGAACTCTAAAAAATAGTGCACTAATATAAGGGGTTAAGAATACAATCACCACTAAAAACATATTAGACCATTATAATAATGAAAATACTGTGGAAAAACATTAATTCAAGTGGATAGTGATAATTCATTTAATGTAGGTATGTTTATTCATCACTCTTGATTTGTTAATACCTTATGTCATGTAAGTTATCACCAACTATAAGATGTTTTAATAAATAATAATGGTGGTAGTATTACTATATCCAAGGTATATGAATATTCCTTAAGGTTTGTGGGAAAATTATTATTTCATGTCCTATTATCCTTCAATCAGATAAATTTTATGTGATTTTTGAAATGGATTTTTTCTCCATACTTAGGTAAAAATAAATTTTCTAGAGTAGGAGAATAATATTTTATATCAATATATAATATTTTATCAATTCAAGGATTATTATGAACATACTTTACTATAAATTATATAACAAATATATTGATACTATTTAATGATAAACTATTGGATCAAATGTTTAGATAATAATTCATTATTAGGGTTAATCCAAGTTTGAGTAGAAAGATATGTTCCCTATGTTTTAAGGTTTATATCTCTCTAGAAATTATATCTTGAGTCATGTCTACCCTTTATATATCCTTATAAATTTTCATTAGTATGAAATAATTAAAATTTCAAGGATTACATTTATTTAAGGGGGGTTTGATATCCCAATATTTTAGAATATAATTTTTATTCAAATAAATTTGGTGTCTATAGATTTATTTACACAAAACAACAAACAAAAAAAAAAACTGTGAAATGTTATGTAACCATTAAAATATAGTCATATAATAACTTGGTGAAAATAAATATTAAAAAATTATGAAATATATGTAGAAATGAAATAGTATAAATTGAAAATATTATGCCATTGATAAAATTAATATGCACAAACAACTAATATGATAATTTTATGCTAAAAACATATTTTCTTATAAAATTATAAGTCCATGAACTTTATTTTAAGAAACTATAAATATTATAGTTAAGGTATATAGTTCTTATTAATAATATATATTGATATGAAAAATAGATTAACATAATTTTTTTTACTAATTGATAGAAAATAAGTATAAGAATGGTTAATTTGTTGAAAAGTTATTTTCCTTTAAAAATAGTTTTTAGTATATTATTTTATTTTTTTAAAGATAAATTTTCTAAATTTTAGAACATTAATTTTCATAAATGTACATTATTATTAAATTCGCATTGAAAATATTATCTCTCTAAGATATTTTGATGTTTTTTCAAAATTAGTTGATCTTTAAGGTGGATAGTAATGAATATTGTTTTTATAACATTTTCATAATATAATCTTGACTTACAAATTTATAAAAAAATGAAGATGTATTTAAGGAATAAAAATATTACATTTTTAAATATTAAGTTGAATTTATAAATCTTAATATTAAAATTTTAAGGGAAAATTAATTTCTTCCAATAAAAATTATTTTTGGTTTATTATTTTAATTAAATTTTATTTCAATAAAATTTTGTTTTAACTACATTTTAATTTCAGACAATATTAATTTTTTTATAATAAAATAATATTTATCAATAAAACCAAAGATAAATATAATTTTACACTAAAAATAAATTTTTTCCTTAAAAATAACTTCATCTAAAAATGGTTTTTAGGTATGAAATGAACTAATATTAAGATAAAGATTTCTTAAACATATAAATTTTATCTTATAAATGATTATTTATTTAGGTAATAAATGTTTTCCATGATGAAACCAAAAATGGTAAAAATAAAAATTATAAGATTAAGGGACATAGAACATGTGTTAAAATAGATAGTTGAGTTATTTTAAATATTATCTCATTAACCAATCAATTATTTTTATTTTTGTAGCCACTTTAGATGTTTAAAATGTGATCCATTCATATAAAGTTATAATAATTAAAAAAATCATTCTCAAATCCTATAAAAGGTGTCACTCACCACCCATTTCATAACACTCATAAAATTTAGTTTATTATCAATCCTCTTCCATTTTTCATTTCTCTATATTCATATTCATTTTCCAGGAGTCTATGGTTATAATAAATTTTATTAAGACCTATATTTCCTAGGAATACTTATGGGAAAATGAAAATAATTCAATGTGAGTACTCATTTTCCCTAACTTATTTTCCTTTATATCTTGAATTTTAATTTATAATTATATCATTTATTTATAATGAAATCAGTATTGTTTGTATATTGAATATTATTATGTTAAGGGAGTAACACTTAACCATATTTCCCCTTTTCAATTAGGACAAATGAAACTATCATTCATCTATTGTGTAGACTATCACCTCCCGATGCAACGACGTCTATTATTTCACAACTACCTAAATTCAATGATAATAAAAGTAAAATTGAATAATTAATGTGAAATATATATTTTAATAATGATTATTAGTATAAAAATTTATAATACACTATATTTCCTACTCATTATTCTAAAAATAAAAATTTTAATCATGCTTTTTCTAGAATACGGTCTCCATAAAGTAATGTATCACGTTTTTCATCTATCTTCATTATTATTTATTAAAATATATTCCAATATGGATCAAAAAATTAAAATTATATAATTAATATCAATATTTTTTGGTAATAATTATATTATTATAAAATAAACTACTTTAATAATCATAATCATCTATTAATTATGGCATGTTCATGTTTAGGTCTATCAAACCAACTCCTTGAAAAATTCAATAAAATAATATCATGGATGTCTATGAAAGATTAATTAATGATTATGTATCATATAAATTATAAAATAAAGTTTTTGGAAATAGAAGAATTAATATTAAAATCATTAATTAAGATGCCACTGTTCAATTGTTAAAATCATTGAAACATGCTTATCATTAATTATAGATATAGGAACAATGAGAAAAACTATCATATATTGAAATTATAAAATTTTAAATATTTCTAAAGTATCATATTCAATACCTTTTATGATATTGTGAATATTAATTTTGGGAAATAATGAATAAAAACACCTTTATTTTGAAACTAGATCAAAACTATACACATTACTAACATACGATATTCAAAATTAAAGTAGAGAATAACTAAAAAAAGTTTATAAAATGTAAATGATAATAAAAAGGTTTTAAGTGGATATTTAGATAGTAATTTTTTTATATAGAAGATTTTTCCACATCAGTGGACCCCAAGAATTATTGTTATAAAGATAATTATAACTTATAATAAGTATATAAGGGGGACTAAATGAGATTGATTATGGATAAGAATTCACATGTTTTGTAAAATATGTTCCTAAATAAAGTCTTCAAAGAGAAAAAAACCAAAATATTCTATTGTGAATGAGAAATATTATTGGGAGGTAAGGTTTAAATTATTCTAATGATTTAAAATTAAGATAATTTTATCTTTGGTATCTATAAAAAATTAAATCATATATATTCCACAAGAATATATAAGCATTCATCATTCTTTAATAATTAATTAACATAATAGAAAGAAATATAATTTATGAAACATTTTTAAGACATCATAATTATAAGATATATTTAGAATGTAATTGAATGGTTTTAGAATATTATAAACCCATTAAAACTTATCAATCTTAAAAGGATATTGATATAAATGAAAAATAATTTTATAAAAGAAAAAGAAATACGCTTTCAAGAATAAGAGAAAATATCATTTCATTTTGGTAAATTTTAAAATAAAAATTTACTAGAAAATCAGAGTAATAATTTATTTATAAACCCTATAAACATGAAAATTAATATTTTCAGTGAAGAATGTAAATTTTGGTGAGAAAATATAGTCTTGCTATAAAAATTTAAAAATCATTCTTTTCATACTTCTATAAAAATTTAAATGTGAGTTTTACAAAAAACATGTGAAAATATTCCTCTTTAATCACTTTTAAATAAATTAAAGGGTAGTAAAAAATTAAAATTTCAAACTATCTAAAAGTAGATAGTAAATTATATAAAATAAATTTTAATAATGTGTATGTGGAATAAAATTATTCCAGACTAAAAACAGGAAATAAAGATGGAATTTCTCCAAAACATTCATTTTTTCTTTTTGAGTGTTGTAGATAGTAAAATTGATCTAATACTTGAAACCACAGAAATAATAATAAGATAAGAAAATACATGGGGTTTTAATATATAAATAACATATAATTTCCCTCAATGAAAATTTAAATCAAAACAATACTGATAAAAAGTGAGCTTGTAACCCAAACTCTTACCTCATTTCCTAAATTTCATCATATGCTCTCTAACAAAATATATTGATGTATAGTTATTATAAATATATACAAGAAAAATATTAATACTTATAATTATATATATCATTCCCTTATAGTTTATAATTACCCATTTATTAACAATTATTCATTAAAATCAATGTTTAATTTACAATAACACTATTTTCCATAAATGTTTTGGTTTGGAGAATCTAGTACATTCTCCTTTTTTAGTGTTTCATAATTTTAAAAAATTAAATAATTTCATAAATATCATATTAATCTATTATATTAACTTTTATAACACTACATTTATTTCATTGTTGAAAAATTATTTATATCACTTCATGGAAACAGTTGTTTGTACGTATGCAAGAATGATGTTTTATTTTTTAAGAGAATAAAAAAAATAAGTTAAATGATAATTTACCTTTACATAAAAATAAATATTTCATATATATATATCATATATGTTCATTAAATCCATATATATAACTATTTATTAGATATAGTTATGAAAAATAAAATACATCAATCTATTGAGATGGTCGTCCATATGAATGCATGTGTAGTGTTTTCATCTTCCATTAGATGGAAAGGAGATAGAATATGGTTATAAAATTAACAAAAAAAGTAATGTTTATTAAATATAACTATTTAAATATTTTAATAAGGTTATAATTTTTTTGTATTTTTAAGGATAAATAAACATGAATATTGTCAGTACGAACATAGACCCCTTCCTTGGATAGTCTCCATTCCAAAACACCTTATGGAATATTTTATAAGTCTTTTGGGATGAAAAAAAACTACTCAAAAAATTAGAGGATAGTTAAAAAGGTGTTTTGGATGAAATATTTTTTACCTAAGGTTCTCTTGTAGTGTAGTGAAGTGAGAATAGGAGGTTCCCATTTATAAGTGAGGGGAGTGATGCCAACATAAAAATTAAGAATATAAATATATAATAAAGTGACCCTCATGGGATAATGTCTCTAAAAAATGTTATTTAAAAAAGGATATTATTAGATACAAATCCACACATCTATATGATTTTTAAAATTTTTAGTTATAAAATAATCCTTATCATTTTGTTTAACCCTTGTCTTAAATGTTTTAACTCTTACAGTGGTAACAAGAGTTTTACCATGGTAAATATTCATTATGGATAAAAGGTTAGATGAAATTATTACATAATACGTATTATTATAATTAAAAATATGGAATAAATTTTTCAGTATTCAATTCTTATAGATTTAAGAAATCAATTCAAATATCAAAAAAAATTGTAAAACCATTTGTTAGGAATTTTTTTTAAAAAAATAATTTAATTCACATTATATTTTGAGTGAAAACCCTTAGATTAACATAAGTTTATTTGATTAAATATTATATATATATATATATATATATATATATATCTTTAAAATAATTCATAGATACTATTAAATTTAATTTATGGACATAAAAATATAATGTGATTAAAAAACCAGTTTTCAGAAAAATATTTATTTTTACCATTAAATGATTTTATCACTATTTATAATCATTTTACTTTAAATATATAAAATATTAATAAATATTATACATGTTTAAATGAAAATTTTACTTAATTTTAATACTCAAAATAAAATAAATTCACTTTAAAATAAAAAATATATAATAGAAACAAAATTTTTAAACAAAGCATTTTAATTTTCGTAGGAATTACTATACAAACATTCCTTACCATTTCCCAAATCTTTCATGAATTTCATGAACTGATTTTATTACTTTAATGTTTTCAATTTCATTTAATTATAAATTAATTTTTTTAATTTTCTATTTTTAATAAGGCATCATTCACTTAACATTGGTGTTGAGTGTATTATAAGCCTTTGAATGCATCATATTTATTAGATAAAATATATTATAACATATCATGGTTTAAATTTTAACCCCTTATAGAAATTTCAGCCTCCAAAGTTTTTTACTCAAAATAAAAAAATGGGGATTCTTCTACATCATTATATCCCCAGGTCCCCATATAGATTCCAGAAATTTGTGGTTTCAATATAAAACTTTAACTATGTGAGTGTTATTATTCCACATCACTTTATCTCTTAACCCATAATCTCCACCAATTATTCTTCATAAGAAGAATCATACTCCAGTAGTATATCCTGTATATTTATTATATGGTAAGAACCAATTTTAAACATTCTTGAAAGAGATACATGAATTTAATAGTAAAACTAGGAGTGTATCATTGGAAATTAAAAGTTATAATATACGATCCTGATATAGTCATGAATCTAATATATAATGATATATTAGTGGATCAACATCCCCTTCCTTTTTAATTTCATAAAATTATTCCAATGAGATATTCATAAAAATACCATTTCTCACACTTCTAATTCTAGACCTCATCCATGATTATTAGCGTAACATTTTTGTCCACTCTAATCTCCCCTGATGTCTTATTGAATGTATCTAGATTAATTTTTCTTTTCCTCAATAGGCTCAAGTCCAAATATCTTTTTTTCTCTAAAATTCTTATAACATGTTTGGTTTCCCATCATCCTTCCATAGAGGTCTTCATAACGGGCCTTCATAATTCTTGAGTGAATGAAAATGTTGTAAGAAAATTAAAATAGATGATTTTTTATACCAACATCATTTTAAATCTAAAAATTAGGATCTCATCATATATTCATGGCTTTGAATAGTCCTATAAAACTTAACACCTATTTGATAATAACATGAAGTGCTAAAAAATAACTCCATATTCAATACATGATAAATACAACTCTAATACATTTAGTTAAACCTCAGAAAAATTTCAAATATGATTGATAGTGGTACTCCTTGAAGCCTTGTGACCTCATTAATGTATATCCTGGAAATTTGGATAAATAAGAAATATTTTCAAATGTAAATAAAATGTATTAAATTTATAATGTGATGGACTACAATCCAATTGGAGTTATGGACTTTATATTTCTTGTGTATTAATACTAAGAAATTATTAATAATGTTTTATAATTTCCATATAGTAATGGGTGATGGTTTCATCACCCCCTTACAATTTTGAAACTTTTCCTTAACTTTATATCATAGTATGAATCAATACATATACTCTTCAATGTCCCTTTTCATTATATCCCATCTTAAATTCTATTTTAGATCTATGTAAATATTTGTACTTCAAATATAGATAATTAATAATTATTTATGTTATTCATACAATATATCTTTCTTCAATTATAGTATTAATGTGACATATGCTCGATTATAGGACCTGATCATTCCATTAAATTCATAATTTAACTCACTAACATTTTGTACCCTATTTTACAACAAAAAAACCTCCTTCTGCACTAATTTAATCTATCTATAAATGGATGGTTGGATAGTCATTTTAGAAATATAGGATTTCCCCCCTTCCTACATGATTTCAAGGTCTATATAATGAAAATCCATAAGTAATGTATATATTTCAATCCTCATCATGTACAAAATATCATTTTATTTCTGAATAAGAGCATCATCAACCTTATTCACCTTCCTATGGTAGTAATGTATCGATCGTTTATAATATTTAAAAAATCTAACCATTTACTTTAGCCCATATTAATCACTTTATACATGAATATATACTTCATGAATTTTTGATTGATATATATATATATATATATATATATATATATATATATCAAACCATTCACCATGAAGATATAACATCTATTTCTATGAATAAATAATTACCACTGCTGGCTCCAAATCATGATTCAGTTTTTCTCCCATTAACAATTAATTGGTGTGATGTATAAGCTACCACTATTTCACTTTTTTTAGAACACATCTAAGTCCCTAAATTAATTAATCACTATATATCAGAAACCCTCAACCAATTCAGGGTATTATAAAAACATTTACAGTAATTAAATTTCTATTTAGCTTTAATAAATTATATTTACATTCATCGGTTCAAATGAACTTAACTCCATTACATGTCAACTTTATTAGTGGATTTGACAGTCATGATAAATGTTTCAGAGACAATAAATAATATCTATAAAATATATGAAATATATATATCTCAATCACTGTAGTTGGTCCACACCATTTCTCAATAACATCTATCATTGAGAGATCCATAGATATAGCCTCACTTATAATTACAAGACCATACATTGATACATTCTATTATAAAAATTAACACATTATATATTTATCTAATAGATTCTCCTCTCTCAAGGTTTTAAACATAATCCTCAATTGATCTTCATAAAATTATTTTCTCTTGGAATATATAATAATACCATCTATAAATTATAACACAAACAAATCAAGATAATGTCTAAAGGAAATACTCATTAAATCCATGAAGATAACGGGAGAATTCGTATGTCCAAATAACATCACCATAAATTCAAAGTGTTTATACCATATATAGAATGATTCATTGGGTATATAATCCATTTAAACCCTTAATTGGGGATATCCAGATCAATGACCAATCTTGAAAAAGTATTGATCTCCACATAGTCGATCAAACAAGTCATCCATATGATGTACAAGAAACCTGTTCATGATGGTGATCCTGGTAAACTCTCTATAGTAAATGGAAAAGATTCATTGACTCATCTTTATTCTTAATAAAATGAATATGTGAACCCCAAGGTGATTCACTTGTCCAAATGAATCAATTATCTAGATTCTTGTGGAATTTATTCAAGAATTCCTACAACTCAATCAGGGCCATTATATAAGTAGATTATAAAATAGTTGTAGAACCAGGTATGAGTTATATTAAAATATAAACATCATTATTCAAGTGTATAATAATAAACTCTTCAACAAATAAATTAACATATTCCAAAAAAATAGTCATATATTTAATTTTATTTCTCTCCCCAACCATTTGAGAAACATTCCCCTCATGAATAGGTGGTAAGAACCATAAAATTAAATTAATTTCTGTTATAATTTCATGTTTATCCTCTCATTGATAAAAAATAATATGTTGAATATAAATATCAAATGTTCATTCCCTTCCTTTTTAATTAATATTGGTCTTATAAATATACAGTCGGTCTATTCCCAAAATAAAATCAAATTTAACTAGAGGAATAATAATAATATTTTCCTGAAGCACATCCCCAAAATATTCTATCAAAGAATAGATATAGACAGAAGATTTTTTCACTATACCATAATGAGTCTTCACTGATAATTTAGTGTTTAATTACTGATGTGTAGATGTGATACTATTATAAAAAATTTATAAATAAAAGAGTTTAATAGTTTCGTAGTCAAATAAGACATTTTTATTTATAGAGTGGATAATATGCGTACCAGACACCACTTCATTCTCACATCCCACTTTTTTATTTGTGATCATATGATCTATCTATTTATCTCATATATTAATATGTTTTTGATACCAATTATTTTCATTAAACATCTTATTTGTGCACTGGTTGTCATATTTACCATACACTATGCAACTGAATCACTAGAGCATGGGTGGTGTATTGGGTTGATATTTCTATATATTTGTTTCATTGACTAGAATATTCACATCCCTTCGGCATTCATTTACTCTATATCCTTATTTTACACACTTACAACATTTACCATCCCATATTAAGGATATTTACCCCATGTTTCTTTCCACAATTTAAACATGATGCAAAATAATTTTTCATTCCTTTATAGATTTTATTATTTTAATTTCCATCATAATCTTTATTTCTATTATTTAACCCCAAAACCAAGAGAATAATCAAAGCCTCTAACCTCTATTTATACCTATTTATCACAATGGTTGACTAATTTAAATCTATTAAATTTCCTTATAGACAATTTTTTTAGAGACTCAGTTTAGAGACACTAAATAACATATCAATTTTTATTTCAAGGTCAATGATGAAACCAAATATGTATCTTGAATGTCTTATAGAATTTTACTTATAGTTAATAATCTATTCATCATCATTTTCCTTTATCTAAAGGAATTCACTTTCGTTTTTTGTTTCAAGTGTTCATGGAAAGTACTTACTGAAAAATAACTACTTAAACTCCTCCTATTTAATGTATTAAATTTAAGAATATTGACTTGTATTATAAGTAAGAGTCCACTGATCTACCTTCCCTTTTAAATGATCAAAAACTAAGGCAACATTTTCATTCTCTGTCCACTAGAGAACAAAAAAAATCATTGGTATTGATCAAGTTCTTAGAAACTACTAGATCAAGGAACCCACTGAAGGAAGGTGTATGTTTCCTCATTAATGACTAAATGTTATTTTTCTCATTCCATTATTTGATTGGATTATCAATATGATTCATGGACTAAGATATTATTCTATGTATAATAATATGATTTCTCATTCTATCCCTCATGTTATTCAGTTGGACATGAGGAAAATCATTACATTTACAACAATAATCACCATTAAGATTATTCCCCCTAGTTCTATCCATTGAATAAATCAAAAATCATAGGGAAAGAATCATTAATCAGGGTGATAAATCAGATAATCATGAAAACAATTCCTTATATGTCTTAAATTATCATAAATTTTTATAAATATGTGACACATTAGGTTCATCCTATATCACTTTACTTTATCATATGTTTTCATTAGCGTTTCCTCTAATTTATCATAACCCAGTCTCCAAAAAATAACTAAATAAAACTCTAATACCAACTGATGGAACCCATGAATCACTTATATAGTTATTATATCAGTTTAGATGAATATTTAAAATATTTTATGATAAAAAACAACCTAAAAACATAATGTCTTGTTGCATTTGGTAGTTAGATATATAATCGACTTATTTATGAAATATATTAAATATATCTCATAAATTTCACCTCACAAAGTACCCTTATTATAAATTTCATACTTTAAAACACTCTTTATAAATAAGGTACATAAAAAATAGGGTGAGATTAGGTACTTGGTAAGAGTATACATTGAATATATTAATTGGTGATCATAAATGGGCATAATATAATATTAATAGTGTGAGAACATGATCACAACATATAAGATCAAATTCAATAAGTCATCTTCTATAAAACATGATTCGAGGAATATGGATTTTGAAAAATAATATATATGATTCATAAGATTATGGAAAATTAAATAATCAATTATGATCCTTGAGATCTTATCATAAGCATAAAAACCAATCTTTTAGAATAAAATGTGACATAAAAATGTATAAAAAATAGTTTTGTCATTCAAGGATCGCAGATAATACTAGCATTATGCATAGATACCAATAGTGGATTGGGATCACTCCCTACCCCCATGAACACAAAAATAATGTGTCAAGGATAATCTTTATGAAATTCATCACATGGAACCATTGGGATAACTAAATTTGTACCTTCATTGGTTTGGACCAACTTCTTGTGTATCCTATTGGGTATTGGTTAATCACATGTGTTCCCTCTCAGGGTTTGTACAACCATCTGGGTACCCCTGGTATTGGGAAAACGTCTTGTGAGACCTTTTCTCCATTGAGCAATAAAAAATTACCCAATGTATTGGATGGATATAATGAACCCACCTATCATAAAATAATAACATATTCATATATATATATATATATAATATGAACATATGAGCATTAATCATTCTTTATAGTTAATTAATCAATGAGAAAGAAAATATTTTTATGAAACATTATTAAACCAATATCTTTATAATTCATTCAATATTAAATCATTATTTAATGGATGTTGGAAAAGATAAAAGTATATTTATAAAATTATTATAAAGATTATTTAAAAAAAAGTGAAAAAATACTTTTCTTTTGGTAACATTAGAAAATAAAAATTCCCAAAAACTCATAAAGTGGTTTTATTTATAAACCTTTTGAAACTTATTCTAGAAGATTCACAATAAAGAAAATACATGACTTTGGGAAAATTTGTTCAAGCCATAAATTTTTAGAGAACATTATTTCAATACTTTCGTATTTGGAAAAAATTTATTCATATTGAAAAAATTTAAAAAGATTCTTTTTTGATAAATTTTAAGTAAAATCCACAGTAGTAGAAAAATAAAATTTTAAACAATTTAAAAGTACAAAATAAATTCCATAAAAAATCAAGAATATAGATATGTAGAAACAAAATTCCCAATAAAAAATGACAAAACAAATAAAAAATTCATTTAATATTTTTGATCACCAAAAAGAAGAAAATGGTATTATTAATTTAAAACAGTATAATTAACTCTATGATATTTTATTTAATTTTTTAAGATATAAATAATAAATAAGTTCCCGCAAAGGAAATTTAGACATAAACAATCCAGATAAAAAGTTATATTTTAACATAATCCCATACATCATGTATTGACTTGATTCATGCAAAATCTAAGGTACTATATATATATTTATATATTATTATTATATATAATATAACCATATTCATACTAATATTTATATATATTGTTACCTTTTAATTTAAAATTATCCATTTATTAACAATTAATCATTTATATCAGTATTCTTGTGTTAATAGTTCAATTTTTGTAATGACCCTGACCCTAGTAGACTATATTCTGTGGTAACATTATTAAATTGGTACTATATATAAGTGATCGCATACCATTAAACAAAATATTTTATTACTCTTGGAAAACTTTATATATAAACCTAAATATACATTAGAAAACATAAAATACAACACAATATTTTCATTGAGAGAACAATTATTCCCTTTAAAATATCCTCTCAAATCAATCATAATACACTTCCAAACATCCTAGGGAAATGAAACAAAGAAATGGGGGAGAACAGTTGTTCGGTAAGGTTATGAATACAAAAAATATAACATGGAATAAATAATTATAGAATAATATGGTAGGAATAAATGATGACCTAAAACGTGATATATATAATCACATGAGCATGAAAATTATACATATATATCCAAACAATTCAAATAATAACATGGTCATTAATAACTGGCCTCATAAAGATGGAATCCATACTATATAATATCTTGAACTTACCATCGAGACCTCATGCCAAGATGTCTACATTAATTTGTATGGCCTTTTCCTAATACCCAACATATTTATCTTATGAGGCCTACTGATGAATCAAGGTGATATATAATTATGGGCCCACCTGTAACTTAATAAGTCCAATGTATTCAATATATTAATAAACAATATAACATAATTAACATACCTTATAATGATTAACAATTAGTTTTGGAGAAACAAAATATGGAATGTCAATACTTTCCACAGTCAAACTGATCAAAGACAGCCCATAGAGATATGTTTTATAGTATAATTATATTATAATATCATTAAAACACAATATTAATCAAATTATGTTTACATGGATGAAAATAATTTAAAAGGATCACTGGATAATTTCTTAAGGAAAATACCATTTTAATTTTGAAAAAACATGTTTAAAATTTAAAAATTCCAAAATTATTACGGAAAAAAATTATTTGAAAATAATATTTAAAATTTTAAAGTAGTATTTAATTAAAATATTAGTCACAATGGTGGAAAAATTCATTTTTGTTGTGTATGTTAAAACAAATATTTCTTTAACAACATCAGTAAAAGGATCCTTGTTTGGAAAATGACAAGAAGATTATTTTTAAATGATCATATAAATTTCATAAATTGGTGAAAAATAATTTAATAATTAATTATATAATATTAAAAACATTATTTATACCAATTTAAATAAAATATAGACATGGTGGAAAAATATTCCTAACCGAGAGAAAAAAAGGTCGGTTTTCCTTAAAAACACTATTTTGGTATATTGTGTACGTAAGAGAGGAAACTGAATAGATAAATTTTAATTCATAAAAATAAATTGAGAAGAATAAATTATATTTGTTTTTCTATATAAATATCATATAATTATATCGGCAGAGACTTAAACAAAAACAATATTGAAAAATGATGAGATTGTAAAATAAACCCTTGCCTTGGGTCCAACTTTCTTATTATTTGTTCAAAAATCCTATATAATAAATATATATATTATACATAAATTATAGAACCATAATCATATATATAATTCAATATTTTATTTAATTATAACCTTTTATCACCCTTTTATTAATAATTTTTTCTTAAAATCACTCTTCTGGGTGATAACTACATCATTTTTAACATTTAAGGTGGTTTGGAAGTTTTGGCCTGTGGATATTGATCATGGTTATATTGTATCCATGATTTTATAATTATATAAATATCATATAAATTATATAAATATATTTATTTATTATCATCCAAAAAAAATTTAGATAGAAAAGTAAATTATACCGTTCATGGAGATAGTAGGTCGTACATATGCAAAAACATTTTTATCACTATACAAATGATGGAAGGAAATAAATGTAAATAATAATTTAAAATAAAAAAAATTATTATATAATAAACAGTTATTAAACCCTTCCCTATTGTTGTACATGTAAAGTGGATATTAATAATGAATCACATCACTTTGTGGATGTGGTAGTCCATATGTACGCACGAGTGATGCTATCCTTTTTCAAGAGATGAAAAGGTAAGAAGGTAGATATGATATTATAATTTTAGAAGAATTATTATATAATAAATATCATATATAAACATAATAATCTTCTTAATAACCATTTATGAAATATGGGGATGGGAAATTAATTTTGTCATTATGTGGAGGCGATACTCCACATGTACTCCCAAGAGATAATTTTGCTTCCCATTTGATAGAGAATAGGGTGCATAATAGTGGTTTAGTTATAATAATATCATTTCATTATATTTTGGGTAATTAATTTATTATGTTCTGATAAATACCATATATTAATAGGAGGTAAATTAATAAGAAATAAAAGAAAGTGATCAACTAAGGTGATTACCTATTCTTTGAAAGAACTCCTCATTATCACATCATAAGGACTCTAGGGTTAGCATTTTTTGGATGACCATAACCTATAGAATGTGTATATGGATGTTTATGGGAGATTTATTTAGGGTTTTGTTTATAAATATTTCTCAATTTAGTGTAATGATAAGAGATAAGGGGTCTCAATTTATAAGAAAGGGAACATACACCCTTTGTATTATAAAAAATATTAAAATTTATCAAATTATTTCTTATGAATAATGTTTCCATGTGGCCATATATTCTAATGAAAAGGTATTAGTTTCTAAATAGATTTATAAAATAATTTTTTTTATAGGATTTAGTTTTATTTTAATCCTTATCTTTTCGTTTAACCCCTTTTTGAACCAATTTTAATCTTTTCCATGGTAATGAGTTTTTTAAATTTAATTATTTTAATTTTATTTATAATTTCACATAAATGATTTTATTTTGAGATATTTATATTGATTATTTTAATTCTACAATTTATCCCTTGGGTTCCCCAAGAGTTTTTTTGTGAGAATGAATATTTTGGTCTTGACAGTAAGTGGTGCATCGTTATCCCCTTTTAGAGGAAAATGTGTGACCTTCTCCATTTAAGTGTGTTTCCGAATTCCATTTTGGACAGTGGATACCACATGGTTATGGAATTGTTTTTCAAACTGTGTGGGATAACCATGTGGCATGTTCCTTTTTTACATTAAGGTATTCATAGTTGACACACAATTTTTAAATTCACGTATGAAAACTTTGCGACCGGTTTAGGTCATCAAAAAATGGAAATTTATCTTTATTACTTATTCATATTTAACCCTAATTCCTCCAATTTTACCTCCCATTTGGTATTCTCCATCCTAGTTTCCTATCTATCCTCTCCTTTCTCTATTTTATCTTCAATTTTTCGGTGGATTTGGTGTGGTTTCTTCAATAACCTCCAAGTAAGTTCCCTTATCCTCTTGATTTCTCCCTCTTTCCAGAGTTCTTCTCCCTGCTTTATTGGGTTACGATTTTCAATAAGGTTTAATGACCTAATTATGGTCAGATCTTGTGATGTGGTGTGAAATATTGAGTTTTAATGTTAAATCATTCCTTTATAGGGGCATGTGGAGGTGCAGTAGTGGTTTCACACCAATTTACAATTGATTCCAAATGTATGGTTGGTGGTTACATTATTTTACATTATTAGATTAGTTTTATATTCTTGCATGGTTTCTTAAATGTGTCCAATGGATTATTTTTTTGGTAATAAATATTTTTTCAAAGGTTTTTGAGATGAACATGGGATTAAAATAGAGTTTTTTAATTAAAAATGATTATGTATTAAGTATTCTTCATTGTAGTGTTTCTTGAATAAGTTCTATACCATGTGTGAAAGATTAGAAATGTGTTTTCAAGGATATATAATGGTAAAAGGTGTTATAAATGGACTTTCCAAGTGAAATGGGTTTTATTGGATGTTGTCTAATTTGAAGTGCACCATAAATGTGTCTTTGAATTGTGAAGCATGCTTTAAAAATGGTTTTATTTCGAGTATAAATTTGAAAAGTGGATTTTCCCATGGAAATGGTTGGATTATATATGTTTTATTCTTGTTGTGTTCTTCAAATGGGTTTCATGAATTGTGAAAATGTTGTGATGTGTATTTCTAAATGGTTTTGGTGTTCCTATGACATGGAAAGTGGTTTTTCTTATTGAAAATGGCGGTTTTGATGTGGATTTTGATCATTGGATCAATGTGAAAATGTGAAAGTGATTATTTAATTGTGAGATTATGAAGCTTAGATTGTGTATGTGAAAGTTTTTATTTATGTGATATGTGGTATGAAATTTGAGAACAAAAGGGAATCCTAGGTATCTAGGTGGGTGAACTAGAACTAGTGTTTTAGTTGATTCAGAAGTGGCTGAGGTCCAGATCCATCTAGAAAGATTAATGATTGAAACACTAACTAAACATGTGATATGATCGGAGACCACTAGAACTGGGGATGTGTTCCCCTCTAGTGGCTCATGCATGAGAATGAAGTTGGTATTTTCTTATGATATGGAGACCATTGTACCTCAGGATAAGATCCCCTCTAATGGATAATGTATGATAATGTTTTTGATAGTTTAATGGATTATTTGATCACTAGGGTATAAGGATCATACTATTACACTTGTGTGAGTTACCTATAGTTATTTACCCATGGTGATAACTTAATTCATGATGGTTATGCGAGTAGGTTTCTATCATCGGTATACAGTATACCTTGTTTATATATTTTTTATTATTTCAAGAAAGATTATTTGAGAAATGGTTTTCTTTAAAATGTTTTCTTGAAAAATTTTCAAATTATTTTAGGAAAATGTGCATGTTAATTTATATTTTAATATAATAGCATGGAATTTTAACTTTTGGGTGGTATTCTAATGGGTTTTGGAGAACAACCAATATAGACCATTGGGTGTATGTAGAATTTGTAATATATGACCTAGGTTTAGGAAATATGTGTTGTGTTGATGGTGGATCTTGTTTCTAGAGTTCTACTTCTTATAGGCGTTGATGGTGTAGGCTTGAGGGTGATCCCCCTCTTGTTTCATAGAGGTTATTGGGATAGTTTTTCCATTCCCATTTTATTGTAGTAATTTCACTTTTTGGTTAAAGTTGTAAACTTTGAATCTAAAAACTGTTTATCCTCATTTGGTTATGTTTATCATTTATTGTGTAGTTTTTTATTGTGGGTTTTTTGTTGTTATATAATTGGTTGAAATCCTTCCCAAAAAACATTTTTGATACCTAGGCACTGTTTCTAGTTCATGGAGATTGGGACCACCCTTTGGGCTATGCCATGAATCAGGTTTGGTGTTTGGTTGGATGGTATCTTGGCTTGGTTCATGATAAAATGATATCAGAGAAGGTCATACAATTTTTGGTCAACTTTTTTAGGGAAAGTGTCTAGATAGACTGGAGCTATGATTTTAAAGTCTTAAGTTCCTAGCTTAGAGTTGGGTGTTTGTAAAGTTCACCTCATGATAGTACTCGAGTCACTATGGGATGTCAGGATTTTTTCACTTCTCCTGCATGTTAAATGTACAGCCTGCTGACTATATATGGGAACTGGGTGGGGTTATATTTTTTTTGTGCTTGTTGATTAATCATTTTCTTGTTTTTTTTTGACTTATGAAAGTGTTTGAGATTTATTGTTATTGTCAAAAAAATTAATAATTTTTATATTAATGGTTCTTCTTCGTTGTTGTTTCTTATGTAAAAAGATGCCTCTTTGGATAATTCTTGTGTAAACATGGGAAAAGACTGGAGAGAGTTATCCCTCACCAATTGATCATGGGTTAGTGTAATCTATGGTTCGGGATATCCAATCATTGGGAAAAGGAGCGGGCCCTAGTCCTACTCTGGTTAGAGTGGCCGAACTATGCCTGAGAATGGAAAAGGCTCTGATATCCCTCAAGAACAAGCCTTATTCTTTCCAAGGTTTCATAGAACACTAGGAATCAGATGAGTGGAATGAGAAGATAAAGAGGGTTTATGAGTTTCTTGACACTCTTGAGGAAGTCATAGTGAATTGTGCATCAATTTTTGTTGTAAGTTCTCAGTAGGAAGTGTTGTGACACAGTGGTAAAAGATGTGAAGTATGAGTAGTTGGGATTAAAATATTTGAAGGTTGTATTTAATGAGAAGTATTTACCCATGATTTTGGCCTTCTCCCTATCCTAGGATACTTTAGATATTATACAGAGAGACCGTACCATGATTCTTTACACCAACCACTTTGTATATTTACTATAGTGTTTACTAGAGATCATTTATAATGAGAAGATGAAGGCATGGAAGATTAAGATCAGGTTGTGATAAGAAATACAATCCAAAGTCCTCATGTTCAATTTTAAGACTTATTATGAGGTGTTTTACCATTATATAATGGTTAAGATTGATTTTAGATTCAAGTATAGTTTCTCTAGATTAGTTCCAATGGTGGGTAGTGGTAGTTCATTTGAGAATAGGAGGAAGCTAGATGAGTAGGGGAAGAAGGGAGGTGGTAGTTTAGGCCATCCTTCACAGATATCTTCAAATGTGGATTCTGATGTTGGGTCATTGGTGTGAAATTAGTGTGGGAAAGGCACATGAAGGCTTCATGTTCTTCTCCACCCAAGAATTTCCACTGGTGTAGAACTGTTGGAAAGTTTCAGTTAATTTTCAAGGTGGTGCTCCCATATCAGAGTCGTTTAGAGTATGTTTCTTCGAATGGGATGCCATCTTGGTCAGAACCGTCCAGGATAGTAGGTTCTTAGTTTGGAGGTCATGGTGGAAGGGCTGGATCTTCTTCTGGATAGAGTCATTTTAGGGCATAGCCATAGGTTATTGGTTTTTATCAGGTTCAAGATGAGGAAAGTCTACTTCATGTAGTGGAATTAGAACCATCAGAATTGGATGCAAGGCCTATGACTGTTCAAGGTACCATTCTTATTGAATCGTCTTTAGTTGTTATTTATACTACTGCTTCAGTTTATGTCATTTATTCCTTTTTTGAATGTGATAAAGATTCCAATTTATCTTATTTTGTATGTGATGGAGTTAATAACACTTCATGGTATAAAATGAGAGCATGGTATCATGTGTCTATCTTTTTCACTCACCGTGTCATAGGTCGAGATGGAATGTGATTTTCTAGTCTAAGAGATTTACCTCTTTGACGTGATCCTTGAGATGAATTGAATGGTTCACTTTCAGGTGCACACTGATTGCTATCGATGGTGAATATGTTTTGTGTCACCTGATTGGAGTCCCCAGTTCATTCATGGTGAATGGGATCCTCAGTTGAGACATATTAGACCTCCACTTATAGAATTTTGAAATCATGTTTTTCATATCTCATCGCTCCCATTGGGGGACGATGATGGTACTCTTGATGTTTGATTACCTCCTGTGGCGGATTAGTCACCATAATGTTTTTTCAGAGGATTTCTTGGGTTTTCCTCTATAGTGGTATGTGGAGTTAACCTTTGACTTTTCATTGGGAACACAACTGATATCTCTTCCATCATACCATATGGGCCCCATCAAGATAAGGAGATTAAATGTACATGTGTATGATTTGGAATCCAATGGATATATTCTCCTAAGAATCTCACCTTGGGTCTCCATAGTTTTGTTTGTGAAAAAGGATGATAGGTCTCTCCTGTTTTGTATTCATTAGCAGAAGCAGAATAATGTGAAAATAAAGAACAAGTACCCTTTTCCCCTATTGACGATCTTTTACATCATCTTAAGGGAGAATGGTGGTTTTCCAAGATTGATTTGGGTTTTGAATATCATCATGTCATTGTTAGAGTGGAGGATGTTCTAAAAATATAAATTCAAATAAGCTAAAAACATTTTCATTATTTAATCCATTAGTCCAGATTAAAATTTTTTTATAGTGGACTATATGGAACTCATGAATATGGGTTTCCACCTATACCTATATTTCTTTTTTATGGTATTCATGGATTAAATAATGGTTTATTCTGGGAATGAGGAGGATGAAGAGATTCATTTGAGTATTGTGTGAGGTAGCCTTAGGTATCATCGTATCTATGTGAATATTTAAAAGTGAACTGTCAGGATCAGGGAGGTGAGGTTTCTAAGCCATGGGATCTTAGATAATTCCGTTTTAGTGAACCTATAGAAGATCAATGTAGTGATTTCATGGGATAATCCAAAGAATGTGTTTAAACATAGTTGAATTTTATTAATGGTAGGGTATTACATGCAGTTTGATTTGGATTTCATGCATCTTTCTTCCTCTATGAAGGTTCTCACTTAGAAGGGAGTGAAATTTTAATGGATCCCAGAGTGTTAGTCATCCCTTGAGGCGCTTAAGTGGTTGATGAACATAAATATTGTTTTGATCTTTCCTTAATTTGGAAAGGGAAATGTGGTATATTGTGATGCCTCAGGTATGGGTCATGGGTGTATGTTAATGTCCGATAATGATGTGGTAGTGTAAAGTTCTCACCATCTTTGACCACATAAGAAGAATTACCCAACCAATGTACTCGAGTTAGAAGTGTCAATTCATGCCTTAATGACGTGGGTCCACTATATTTTTGGAGATAAGTTTGAATTTTATATGGATAATAAAATTTTATCCAACATTTTCTACCATAAATATTTTAATCTGAAGCAACATCGTTGGGTGGAGTACCTTTAGGGGTTTGATTTTGATATAGTCTATAAACTTGGTAAGGAAATATAGTGGAAAATGTTTTTAATAGAAAAGTTTTAGTGAAAGAATTGAGAATGTACAGTGATGATTGTAAATTTATGGGTTTTTCAATTAGATGCATTTGGAGACCAAGGATCGCATTGGAGGTATGTCCATGGCCAGGGGTCAGCTGAAACCTTCTTTTATGGAGCATGTTCTGAAAGTGAAGCCATGTGATGAGTTATGTTGGAATTCTATATAGTTTCTAAATGGTGCGAAGATTCCATGTGAGTTTTAGTTGTGTATTGAGAGAGTTTTGTTCTTAAGAATCAACTTTGTGGTTCCATTACCACTAATGAAGGTTATGATACAAGATAACCAATATTCTTAGTGGTTCGTTAATCCTACTTCCACCAAAAGTTTTTATGATGTGTGTCGGTGGTTCTGGTGGATAGTCTTGAGGCAAGACATCGCTAACATTGTATTATAGTGTTATGAATTTCCACATATTAAATAAGGGAACTAAAATCCCTCTAGTTTCCTTTATCTATCACCCATTCCTACATGGATGTGGGATGATATCACCATGGATTTTATTTTTGGTCTGCCTCATACACCCCGGGGAGGAATTCCATTTTTGTAGTGATCGATCGTCTGACCAAATCATCCCATTTCATTCAAACCAGTGATTAATCCAGAGTGGACGGGTTTGGTCATTTGTATGTTCAGATGTTTTTGATGCTTCATGGTGTTTTATTGAAAAAAAAATTGAACAAGGACCCACATTTTACCTCTCAGTTTTGGGAAGGTCTTCAGAAGTCAATGGTGGTTATAGGTCATGTTGAGCACGATATTCCATCCTCTAATAGATGGTTAGATGGAGCGGGATAATTAAATCTTCAAATATATACTCCAGGAAAGTGTGTTGGTTTTTGGAGGTTATTAGGATAGCCATTTTGGATTTTTTTGACTTCATATATAAATATATTTACCAATCCATGATTCGAATGTCTCCTTATGAGGTGCTATATGGTTGATCGTGTCAGTCACCTTTGTGTTGGGATAAGGTGGGTGAGACCTCACTGATGGGACTATGTGTAATGTCCATTAATTATATCTTGGAAATTTACCTTATTTTAATTATTTCTTATATTATAAATCCTAAAAATCACAAATATAACAAAATACAAAATTTATAAATAAATAATGAATAAAATAAGAGGTATTTATAGAAGTTAAGGAACCTATAAAAATGAAGTAGAAACATGAACTTCAGAATAGTAATATGACCATTATGAATAGTAAAACATCTAATAAAATAGTAAAACAACCAATTAAATTATTCTAAAAATTTAGGAATCTTATAAATGAAAATGCAACATAATTATACCATAGTATAAGTAAATATATGTTCAGGAAAAGATAAATTATGTTTTGGTATTTTTTTCATACATAAATATTTATTTACAATTTTATAATTAATGAAATGATTTAAAAGAAAATTTATTTTCAAAAAATAGATTCATAAATTTAAAAAAGACTAATGATTTTAATATAATATTATGAGACCGTAAATAATTTTTCAAAGTTTTATAAAATCAATTATAATTTTAAAATATATATTTTCCAAGTAAATGAGGATATTAATTAAAAAATAAATGTGTATTATTTATAAAATTATTTTCATAAAATATAGCTCAATTTTTAATTTCACATGTCAAAAATGGTTAGGTTAAATGTTTGCAATTGTTCTAAAAAACAAGATTTTTTATGAATAGTAAAATATGACAATTTACGATAAAAATTGAATACAAGAATTATTGAGTAATAGATGATGTATGGATAGTGTAATAACATAATCACAAACTCCCATTAATTATTTTAATATATTTTATGATAATTCTAAAACTATTCATATTCTTGAGGTAAAATAAGAAATTAATGAATAAAATAATGAGAAAACACCCCTCTCTTCCCCTATAAATTCCTCCCCACACCACCCCTTCTCCTCACACATTTCAGGATTTTATCCTTGTAAAAATTATGCAAAATTCTATTCCCAAGTATCTCCCTCACATCTAAGATCCTTTGTCTTAATAAAATACCATACTCAAGTTCCTCAAGGAGGTTCTCAAAGAGGAGAATTCAAGAGGTAAAAACCTCTTTCCTTTTCTTTTAATTTCTTCTCAATTTATTTTCTTTTCATATTCTCTCCTCACATACCCTTATCCAAATGGAACAGAAACTAAATTATCTTATATATACTTTAATTTTATCATGTTAATGGAATAATTCATCATCATTTCTATTCCCCACTCCTTTTGTACTAAAAATGAAAACATCTTTTGTGATTTATTAATTTATAGCATTTAAGGAAGATAACGTTTTCAATTTCTATTAAATCCTTTAAAAACACCCTCAAACCATTTTTCTGGTTAAAAAATATTATAATATATTTATTAATTCCTATTTAACGTTAAGAAAAAAATTTTATATACATAAAATAAATTGATAAAACAAAACTAATTTGTGATGATCGAAAAACCACCAAAATAATCTAAATGGTTATCACTAATGTATTATCTAATGATTCATCCACATAAAAAATTAAAAAATTAATTATATAAAAATTTAATATTTTGGATGTTTATTAATAACATGTAACTTTAATTCTATCCAACCATTCTCTGTTTACATGATTTTACGTACATGACCGATCAGGAAAACCAAGGAAACCCCACACACCAGAATGATGAAATTGATTCTCATAACCCATAAAAAGGACATAAATAAACATAATAAAATTATAGTAAATAAAATACATGTATGAAATGTTCTAAATTAATTAATTAATTTATTTAATCAGATTATCCAGGACATTAAGATCAAGTGCAGAACCTTTTCATACATTAGGTAAGGTATTCTTTCCGAACCTCCATTTTTCCTTCGAGTTACACTTTCTCTCTCCTTACCCAACTGTATCATTCTTAATTTTCATATAATTATTATAAATTATGTGTTTATGTTACAAAATTGTGTATCCATATCAATAAATTCATATTTTATGGGGAAATAAATGTTTTAAAAAGGTTCTCTTTTCAATTCTCCCTGATAATAATGTTTGAATAAAGGAAACATCTCTATTTCTAAAACATTCTCAAGGGAACTACATAATCTATTTTAATACATGATTATTTTTATAAAACCTTAGATTTTACCATGAAAAAATATCATGGATCAATTTTTTATGTTAACAAATATTCATTTTTCTTTTTAAACGATCTTTAATATTTTCTTTAAACTACACCAAAATGTTTCATTTCTAACATCTGATAAACACTATTTTTACATGTTTTGACGTATGTATAACATATATTATCATGATATATTCAAATTTTCCCCTATTAATTCCCATGAATGATTTAAATAAATTATATGATAAACACCATTATGATATTCAATTTTTCTGTGCCTTATGCCAAGATTATGATACCTAATTCTTTCCATGGGTAACCATTATGATTGATTCTTCATGTAAAACACATATGCATGAACATGTTAGGATGGGCATAAAATAACAGTTATCCATTCATTGGTTAATGTTCAGTCCCATGAGATGTCATGTTGGTATAAGGATTGTACCCGATTCCTATATAGGACTTTTTCCACCATGTGATATAGTCTTAGAAGATAGAATTGAATCATGTTTATGTCATATTATATGTTATTTTCACACATCTATGTTTCCATGATTATATGTTCCCATGTTGTAAATATTATTCTTTATTGTTTTTATTCATGTTCCATGTTGTTTATGTCATCATGTTATTCTTGCTGACCCTTGTGCTATGTTTTATTCCTTTTCTTATTCCCTTACTAGGATTTTTAGCTCATCACTTTTGTTCATGTATTCCCCATGTTATCCTATGTAGATGTAAGATCTCAATGGAAGTTTAGAGATCATTATGGAGATTAAATATAGGTTTCGTTTGATGTTTTCAAATTATATACCTAATCTTCCATTTAAACTAGACTTTACATTCCATGGTTGTATTTGATTGTTAATTATGCTTAAAATAATTTAATGATATGTAAAAAATGATTGGGTCTCTATAGTTGGTGTTAGAGAAATTTCTAGTTATTTTTGGAGATCAGGACTAGAGAAATTTAGTAAAAACCCTAGGGATAATTGTATATCCATGTATAACCTATATTGAAACATAGGGTATCACAAGTTAAAATATAATTTTCATTTTCAAGTTTATCCTTCAATGATCAGTGTTTCATTTTTATGTTATTATTAGCTAAGTATTTTATCCCCCTAATTGTACTTTCTTTTTCTTAGTTAATGTTTGGAAACATAAGAACCAGTTCCAATAGTCAATGTGATAGTAAATGTAATTTTTTCCATAATGATATGAAAAATATTATGGGAATGGGTGATTTAAAAATTAATGACATCACTTTGTCAATGAGATGAAGTTATGAAAAATAATTTGAATCACATGGAACACCCTACTCATAATAAAGAGAATGTTATGATTCAATCATTCATGTGACAAATTCATTCCATGTTTAGTGGATCTTCTAATCCCATACTCTTAGAATAATGGATTAACTCTATTGATAATATATTCTCTTCCCTCTAGTGCTCAAAATAAGATAATGTCGTGCTAATAGTCTATCATTTTGATTGGGAGGCTTATCAGTGGTGGACACTGATCAAGAACAAAATTTACAAATAGAAAATTGATTTCATCATATTTCATGATTTCAAGAAAATATTTTTCAATAAATATTTTCTTTGAACCCTCTATTTTAAGAAGGAAAGGGAGTTTCTTGGACTAAAGAAAAAGGAAGACAAGTCTATTAGAGTGTACAAGGAAAACCTCACAAGGAATTAAACATATACCTCCAACTTTTTCATGAACACTGAAATCAAGGTGGTTTGATTCTTTAGTAGACTAAATCTTAGTCTATCAAATGTTTTAGTGATTCAATACATTGATAGTTATGAGGATACTGTCAGTTGTTCCCTTAAGGATTAAATAGAGATCGTAGACTCTTAGTGGTACCTTATCCCAACATAAAATGAGATAATGGAGTTTTATATGGGTGTATAAATAGATAAATCCCATGTTGGAAAGAAGATCCAACACCCCATGTGTCAAAAGTGAGGAAGAAGTTTCCTGGAAACTACTTGAAGGGAACTAATATATGCTTCAAATGTGGAAGTGAGGGGAATATGGCTAATAAATTTTGAAGGGATATGTAGAGTCCCACAAATGTAGAATAAGAAAGGATGTTTCATATCAACACTCCTCTTATAGTTCATTTTTTAACTGCAAGGAACTTGGGAATTTTCAAATCCATTTCCCTTAGCCAAGGGTTGTTGGTGATAATCAACAACAACAACCTTCAAGGCTGCAAGGAATAGCTTATTCAATCAATACTACTAAGGTGGAACCTGGAAGTAATGTCGTGAAAGGTAATCTAGTTATTCATTCAAGAATAGAGAGTGTACTATTTGATTCTAGTTCTATAAATTATTTAATATCATGCAAGTTTCGTCGAACTATTTAAACACCACCTAAAAATATGGAGATTAAGTTATCTTTGAGAATAGAAAATGGGGAAATTATTGCATCCAATGTATATAAATACTCCTTGATTTATTTTTGTGGACTGAACCTCCTATAATTTTTTTTCTTACTTACTTTGGTGGAGTTTTACTCTATGTTGGGCATGGATTTTATATCCTTATACAAAGAAAACATCAAATTTCACGAAAGGGAGATCACTATTCACATCCTGAGGCATCCTCTAATTCTATATAATTGTACTTTGGAATATGAATCTATTTTAAAATAATCATCTCTATTGTGGATATTATTTCCTTATGAGAAAGTATATCTATCTCAAATGATTGATACAGATGAGAGAATCATACACAAACACATTCCCATTATGAAGGACTACACTAATGTATTACCTGAAGAATATTTTGGTCTTCCTCTTGATCAAGAGGTTGAGTTCTAAATTGAAAATATTTTTGTATTTTTTCTATATCAAAGACACATGATATAATATCCACTCTTGAGTTTGAATAACTGAAGAACCAGTTGCAAGATTGTTTGAAAATAGTTTTATATGCCTCAGAGCTTCACCATGTGGTGTGTTGGTTATCTTCATCAAAAAATAAGGATGTATCAATGAATCTTAGTATTGATTATTAGAGGAACAATAAAATCATGATAAAGAAAAAGTATCCCCTATCATGGATAGAATAAATGTTCAATCAACTATGTGGGGCCAAGTATTTCTCTACGGTTGAACTTTATTCGGGATATCACCAATTAAAAGTGGTGAAAGAAGATATTCCTAAGGATTCCCTTCAAATGAGGATGGACACTATGAGTTCATATCAATTCCTTTCGGACTCACTAATTCTTTAGAAATTTACATGGATTTAATGAATACATTATTTATAGATTACCTTGAAAAATACGTGGTATTATTTATTGATGATATTCTTATATATTTAGGTGAAAGGAGGAATACAAGGAGAATTTTAATACTTTTATGAAGAATTTGTGAAGGGTAAAACACTATATAAATTTTATTAAATGTAATTTATGGATGGAGGAAGTATTAGTATTGGGTAAATTTATCACCATCAAAGGAATATCTATGGAAACTTCTAAAAAAAGGAAATTAAAGAGTGGCTCAGGCCAACATCTGTAATAGATATCCATAGTTTCATAGGTCTATCTGGGTATCATCGATGATTTTTGAAGAAGTTCTCAATATTTTAAAATCCAATAACCTAGTTGTCTTCAAAGGGGGTGAAATTTTTCTGGACCAGTGAGTTTGAGGATTTCTTCAATGAGTTAAAATAGATGATTATAACTAAACTACTGCTAATAGTACTGAAAAGTGGGAAACAATTTTTTGTGAATAGAAATGATTCTACAAAGGTATTATGATGTTTACTAAAGAAAAATGACAAAGCGATAGACTATGCCTCAAGGAATTTGAAAATTCACGAGCAAGACAATCCCATGCATGATCTGGAGTTTGCAGTTATGATCTTTATATTGAAAATCTAGCGACATTATCTCTATATGGATATGTTTGAGACATATAATGATTATAAGAGCCTCAAAAATATATTAAAACATAAGGATATTAATATAAGACAGTGAAGATGGTTAGACCTAATCATGTATTATGAAAACTCAATCCACTACTCTCCTGGTAAAGAAATTAACGTTGTGGATTCACTAAGAATAGAGGATCTTGCATTTTTAGAAATAATGAGAATTGTGAAGGATCCAAATTTCATAGATGTTTAAATGATAAAAATGAGAATTTTTAATGAAGGAACATAATCATACTTTCTCAAATGATTGTTTAATAATCCCTCATGGAGAAAATATTGGTTTCTCAAAGAAATGATGTGGAGATTTAGAAAATGGTGGAAGCTATCAGAAATGGAAAATACCCAAAGTTCCAAATGGACGAGGAAGGATTTTTGAGGTTTGGGTCATGACTATATTTACAATCAAATATAGAGATAAAGAAGGTTCTTCTTAATGAAAAAAATATATAAAACTTCTCTATTCACTGAGGGAGAAAAAAGATGTATCGAGATCTTCAAGATAACTGTTGGTGGGAATATATGAATAAAGAATGATTGAATATGCATCAAAGTTCTTCGTATATCATTAATTTAAGGATTAAAGGAAAAATTCTAAGGGTATGATGCAACCATTACTCATACCTAAATGGAGTGGGAAAACATAACCATGGAATTTTTCACTGAAATTAAAAAGTCATCCAGATGAAACAATTCTATATGGGTTATATTGGATCATCTTATGAAGAATACTCAATTTATCACAATTCTAGAGGACTAATCACTTCCAACCAGCATGATTATACATGAAAGAAGTTTTATGGTAGTATGGAGTACCAATTTCGATTCTATCTGATCGAGATCTGAGATTCACCTCTATGTTTTGAAAATTCTTCAACATGCTCTAAAAACTAAGCTAATGTTTAGTATGACCTATCTCTCTGATATTGATGGTCAATCTAAACAGACTATTCACACCGTGGAAGACATGTTGAGAGCATGTTTTATAGACATAAAGGGAGTATGGGACCAATATCTACCTCTGTTCAAGTTTAATAATAACAAAATATTTAAATTAAGCATCAAGATGTCTCTATAAAAAGTCATTTATGGGAAAAGATGTATAACACTAGCATGTTGGGATGAATTTAGTGAACATAAGCTACTAGGAACTGAAATGGTGGAGAAGGTGAAAACCATTCCATCACATATCAAGGAAGACCAAATTTGAAAATATATATATATAGAAATCATCAATGTGACCTTCAGTTTAAGGTTCGAGATATGACATTCCTCCACAAACCTTCATGGAAGAGGATTATGAGATTTGGGAATAAGGGAAAGCTAAGTCCTAGGTAAATCATCCCCTTTGATATTCTTGATCGTGTTGGAGTTTTGATATATCAACTAGAACATCCACCAACCATATATCAATTACACGATGTATTCCACATATCCCTATTGAGGAAGTACATACTACATCCCTCACATGTACTGAATTCATAAGTGGTACATTTGGAGAATGATACCTCTTACGAGGATCAATGAGTAAAGATATTGGATCACAGAGATAACATCCTATGAAACTAGACTAATCATCTAGTGAAAGTACTATGGTCAAACCATAACTATGAAGAGGCAACATGGGAACTATAGAAAGTGATGAAGGATAAGTAACCTGACTTGTTTTCACAGTCTTATCTAAAATGAAATTTCAATGGAGAAATTTTATAAGGGGGATAAATGTAATGACCCATAATTATATAAATGGAATTTACCTTCTTATAATTATGTTATATAGTATAAATGAAATAATATTACATAGATAATAAAATAAATACATTATAAATGAATAATTAATTAAATAATAGGTATTTCTAGAATTTAAAGAATATATACCATTGGAATAGTAAACTGACATTCAGAATAGTAATATTACCCTTATAAATAGTAAACTGACCAATAGAATAGTAAACTATCCAATGAAAGTATAATAAAAATTTATAAATCTTATAAATGAAAATATGAAAAATTTATACCATAGTATAAGTAAATAAATGTTTCGGAAATTACAAATTATGTTTTGTTTTTTTTGTGAAACATATATTTTTATTTAAAATTTTATAATTAATATAAATATTTAAAATAAACATTATTTTCCTAAAATATATTCATATATTAATATATTTTGTCTTATTATTATGATATAATTTTATAATACCCAAATTAATTTTTCAAAGTGTTATAAAATCAGTTATAATTTTAAAATTTGTATTTTATAAGTAAATAATTAATTTAATTAAAAATAATATTTATAATCTTTATAAAATTATTTTCATAAAATAGATTTATTTTATTATTTCTACATGTCAAAAAATGGATTGGGTGAATTTTTTGGATTTTTCTAAAATACTTGAATTGTGGGTGAATATTGAAATTTGATAATTTAAGATAAAAGTTGAATACATGAATTAATTTGTCATATATGATGTATGCCTGATGTAAGCCCATAATATGGAACCCTCTTTCATTATCTTAAGTTTTTTTGATAATTCATAAACTATTTGTATTATTCTATAAAAATAAAAAACTAATGACTAAAAGAATGATAAAACACCACTCTCCTCACCAATAAATACAACTTCACCCCACCCATTCTCCTCAAACATTTCAAGATTTGATAAATTTAAAAATTCTATCCAATAACTTTAAAATTTCTCTACCCCATGTCCAATATCATTTTTGTCTCAATAAAAGACCAAACTTAGGTGCCTCATGGTGGATATTAGTGAGGAGAATTCAAGAGGTAAAACCCCTTTTCCTTTTATTTTAATTTCTTTTAAATTTCTTTTCTTTTAATAAACTCTCATTACGTCCACCTATCAAAGTGGCATGAAAAATAAATAAACTTATATATAATATAATTTTATCATATTAATGTAATAATTTATCATTTTTTTCTTCCCCTCTCCTTTTTTACAAAAAAATAAATCATCGTTTGTGATGTGTTAATTTATTGTATTCAAGGATAGTGAAGTTTTTAATTTCTATTACCTCAATAAATATTTCTCACAAAACCATTTTTATTGTTAAAAGTATAATTATATGTGTGTTACATCCTATTTAATGTTTTTTACCCTTTTATATACATAATATTAATTAGTATAACAAAACTAGTTTGTGGTGGTCAAAAAACAACCAAAATAATCTAAATGGTTATCACTAACATATTATCTAATGATTTATCCTCACCCCAAATTACCAAATGAATTATATAACCATTTAATCAGAAATATGTTAATTAATAAAATATAACATCAATTATATAAAACCATTCTCATTTTACACGATTTTCTATACATGTATACAAATAAACCGATTATGAAAACCAAAGAAAACCAATGCTCCCGAATGATGGACTTGAATCTCATAACAATTAAAAAACCAAAAATTAACATAAGAAAAATATAATAAATAAAATATATGTATAATATTTCCTTAATTAATGAATTAATGGATGCTATTTTATTATCCAATACATTAAGTCCAAGTGCAAAACCATTTCGGATATAAGGTAAGGGATTCTTTTAGAACCTCCATTTTTTTCATTTTGGTTATGATTTCTCTCTATTTACAAAAATGTAAAAAATTATTTATTTTTATATTATTATTCTCTATTATGTTTTTATGTTCCAAAAATCATTTTCTACATCAGTACATTTTTCTTTGATGGGGAAATACACATTTTAAAAAGTTTCCCATCTCATTTTCCCCGATAATCAAGTCTGAATAAATGGAAATTCTAAATTTCATACCCATTTTCAAGTGTAATCCATAGTATATTTTAAGACACAATTATTTTTATAAAAAAAATTTTTTTATCATGAAAAACCATCTTGGTTAATTTCTTATTTTATGATAACAAATATTTATTTTCCTCTTTAAATTCTCTTTAATATTTTTCTTGAACTGCACTAAAATGTTTCATTTATAACATATCTTTAAAAAATATTTTTATGTGTTATCACTACATTTTGAAATCACATATCATTATCTTTGAATATTTAACCAATACTAATTTCCATGTATGATTTAAATCCATTCTTTCATGGGCACCATTATGATATTCCCTTTTGTTATTCCTTATTACATTATTATGATAGCCAATTCATTCCATGGGTGACCTGTATACTTTATTCTTCATTTGAAACACATATGAATGAACATGTTATGATGGGTACACCCAAATAGTTATCTAATTCATTGGGTAATTTTTAGTATCATGGTATTTCATGTTGGGACTGGGAGTGTACCTGATTCCTTTATGGGGATTTTTCTTCTACATGATATAGTATTGGAAGTTATCCTTGACTAATATATGTGTCATTTTATATGTTTTTTCCACACATCAATGTTACCATGATTATATGTTCCCATTTTATACATGTTATTATTCCTTATATTTATTCATGTTCTATGCCTTTTAAGTCCTCATGTTATGATTTCTAACACATGTTATATGTTTGATTCTTATGCTTATTCCATTTCTATGATTTTTTTCTAATACCTTTAATTCTTGTATTCCACAGGTTATCCTAAACAGATGTAAGAGATCAATTTAAATTAAGAACTAATTATGGAGATTAAATTGAAGAATTTTTAGTTTTATTTCATATTTTCAAATTATGTACATAATATTTCAAAGACACTAGACTTTACGATCCTTGGATGTATTTGATGTTTAATTAGGCTTAAAATCACCTAATGTATGTATAAAAAGATATAGTTTCTATTTATATCCTTGTGTAGAATATGTATGGGAAACTCAAGCTAATAAGAAAGTTCTTGATGATAGCTTAGATTAACTATAAAAATTATGCCGATCATAGGTGTCGATCATTGGAGTTTTCTATGGGTGAATGTGTGTTCGTGAAAGTGACACCTTTCTTGGGTTATCGTCGTTTGGGTAAGCAGGGGAAGATAACACTGAGGGTTTTCAGAACTTTTAAGAATATTGAGAAAATTGTTAAGGTGGAATATATATTAGATTTAGTTTCTTAGTGTACATAAAACCATGATGTGTTCCATGTATATCAGCTGAAAAAATATAATCTAGATCGATCCCATGTGCTTAATTTGGAAGAGTTGGATTTGGTGCCTGATCTATCTGTGTTTGAGCTGTTGGTATGGATTGTGGATTCTCTAGATATAGTGATTCATCGGAATTCCATTCTGTTGGTCCATGTTATTTTGAAACATGGAAATTATGTGAATTAAACATGGTATCTAAAGTCTTAGGTTAAGGATAAGTACCCATTTTGGTATTCTGATCAAATTTCAGGTTGAATTCTTGAGGGTGGAATGTTTTCATGGGGGGAGAATTGTCATATCCATGTTTTTATTTTGAGTTCTTTTTTAAATTTCATTTATAAATTTATCCCATGGTTTCCACATTATTTTGGGTTAAAAATGGATATTTTCTTCTTGACAGTAGGTGGCGCACGGTTGGCACACCGTTAGCAGAAACTATGCACCCTTCTCTAGGCAAGAATGTGGAAAAATGCTATTTTGTATAGTGTAAATCATATGGTTAGCACATGGTTTGTCAAACCATGTGGGATAACTGTGTTTCACGTTCCTCTTATACATTAAGGGATTCAAGGTTGCTTCATTGTTTGGCGAACCATTCGGGAAAACCATGAAAACTTTATAGGTCATTAAAAATTGAAAATTTAACATTATGGCATCTTCATATTTAACTATAATTCATCCCATTCTAACTCCCATTCAGGATTTTCCATCCTAGTTTCTTATACATCCTCTCCTTTATCTATTGGATCTTTAATTTTGTGGTCAATTCCATGAGGATTCTTCAAGAATTCCATGTAGGTTCCCTTCTCCTCTTATTTTCTCCCTCTTTCTAGGGGTTTCTCCCCTCTTTCATGTGTTCATACTTCCCAGAATTTTGATTGACCTACTGGTGGTCTGATGTTGTGATGCGGGGTGAAATATTGATGATTAATGTTCAATATTCCCTTTGTAGGGTCATGTGGTGGTGCAGTTATAGTTTTACTCTGATTTTCGTAAGTTTCCAAATGTGAGGTAGTTTGTTACATGGTTTTAAAAGATTTGATGAGTTTTATATGCTTCCATGGTTTCTTAAATTTGTAATATAGTTTATTTATGTTGTGAGAAATATATTTTGGATGGTTTTTTAGATTCACGTGTGTTGAAAATAGTTTTTTCAAAATAAAATTGATTATATTTTATGTGTGCTTCATTGTAGTATTTCTTTAATATATTTTATTACTTATTTTAAAGGTGAATTTTTTTCCAAAGATATTTAATGGTTAAAATTTGTTAGTAGTGGATTTTCTATGTGAAATGGGTTTTGTTTCATGTTGTCTTCTTTGTGGTGAAACTTAAATGAATCTTTTAATTATGAAGCATTCTATAAAAATGGTTTTGTTGAGTGTGAATTTGAAAAGGGGATTTTAACATGGAAATGGTTGGATTCTTTATGTGTTCTTCTTTTTTTTCCTCAAAGGATTTCATCAATTGGGATAGTGGTTTGAAGTGTATTTAAAAATATTTTTGGTGTGCATATGAAATGGAATGTGGCTTTGTTTATGGAAAATGGTGGTTTCCATGGGGATTTTGATCATTGGATCAATGTAAAAATTTGAAAGTGTCCATTTCCTTCTGGGATTATGATTATTAGAATGTTTATGTGAATGTTTTGATTTATCTGATATGTGAAATGGTATTTTGGAACAAAATGTAATCTTGGATATCAGGGTAGCAGAACTAGAACTAGTGCCCTAGTTGATTCAAATGTGGCTAAGGCCTAAATTAATTTAGCAGGATTGACAATTTTAATACTAACTAAACATGTGATTTTATCATAGATCACAAGAACATGGAATTTTTACCCCTCTAGTGTCTCGTGCATGGTAACATTGTTGGTATTGGATTTTGATATGGAAACCATTATACATTTGGATGGGATCCCCTTTAGTGGCTCATGCATGAGAATTTTGTTGGTAGTTTAGTGAAGGACTTGATCAGAGAGGTATGAGGTTCATGGGGTTTGAATTTTTCAAGTTACATATAGGTATTTACACATGGTTCTCACATGTGACATGATTATCACACGTGACATGATTCTTATGGGATGTGGTTCTAGTTATTGGTATTATATATAACTTGTGTACTTTTTTTATTATTTCAAGAAAGTTTATTTGTAAAATATTTTTCCTTTAAATTTTTTCTTGAAAATGTTTCCAATTCTCAATTGAAAATGTTCATTTAAAATTGTATTCTAATTTCATAGCATGAAATATTTTCTTTTGGGAGGCATCATAATGGGATTTGGCTCACAGTCTACATACACCATTGGGTCTAGGTAGTCTTGCATATGTGTGACCTAGGTAAAGGTAAGATGTTTCATGATGATGGTAAATTCAGTTTCTAGAGTTCCATTTCATACAGGTGTTGATGGTGGCAGGTTGAGGGTGATTCCCCTCTTGTTTAATAGAGGTTTTTGTGGTAGTTTTTTCATTCCCATTATGTTGTAGTACATTTTTTGTTAATGTTGTAAACTTTTTAATCTAAAAATTATTGTACCTCATTTGGTTATGTTTATAAATTATTTTGTTTTTTACTATTGTGGGTTGTTTTTAGTTTTATAAATGGGTAAAATTATTCCCAAAGAAAAATTTTGATACCCATGCACTAGTTTCTAGCCTGTGGGGATCAGGAACGCCCTTTGGTCCACACCATGGATTGGGCCAAGTGTCAGGTTGGATGGAATTCCACCATGGTGCATGGAATATAATGTACCAATAACATCATAAATGAAGATGGGATGACATTTTAGACCATTAATTATCCTAATTTTCCTCTTTTTTAAAATTTTTGAATTTCAATTAATTAAATAATTTTTTAATCATAATATCCTATTTATGTCATTTTAATATTGATTCACATAATTTGACTTTGAAAACAAAATTATGGATATCTCATTAGAAGATAAACCTTTCACACATAAATATTACGTTATTTTATCTTCATAACTCCCCGAACACAATAATTCACCCAAACTTTACTACTTTTAATATATTTAAATTCATTTATCTTATTTTTATGCTAATTGAATAAATACTATATCAGTGTTTCATAATAATTTAAGGTAATAATTTAATAACTGAGAATTAGATATTAATTTCCATGATAAAAAATTAATTTAACTTTAAATAAGAATCCATATCTGAATATAACCACTCTTTATCTATATCTAAAAAAATTTGAGATATTAAATTCAAGAGTGAGGTATTTTGTATTTACTATTTCCTTAAATTAATATAAAGGTCATAATCAAATAAAAATGGAATTGATTTTCCATATATTTAATAATATTATTATAATAGACGAAACCCAACCATAAAACAGGATAAAAAAGTGTTTGGGGTTGATTTTGAGAGCTTGTTTCATGGTTTTAACCCAATTTTTCTTATTTTATGCATATCACGCTGAAAAATATTTATCATAGTTACTATTTATAATACCAAAAATTAAAAGTGTACCAATTTACCAAAATTTATATTCATGATTCCAAATATTGAATACATTATTTAACATTCAATTCACATAATTGAAAGAATTTAATTTAAAATTAAACCTGAAAAATTTGACATAAGGGAGTTTTCCAGACAAAAGTTTTCTTAGGTATATATAGATTTTAAAGAAAAATATTGCAAAAAATTAATTAAAATTAACACAATCGAATTATTAATAATATAAATGATCTTATGTTACTTTTAAAACCACTTACAAAAATATTAATTTTTTGTTGTTTTAAACAAAAAGATAGATTTCCATAAATATTCAAATTTTCACTATTCAATGAAAGATCAATATTTTTAGAAAATTATCAAAAAAATATCTCTAAGATAATTTTGAAATTATTATTTCAAAAATCAAGTACATTTTTTGAAATAAATGTTCTAAAATAATAAAAAAATAAATTATTTTATTCGGTCACAAAGCAATAAAAACCATTTTTGACGAAAAATATTTTTTGAGGCATGTAAATATTTTTATAAAAAATGAATATTTATTTATAAATATATTTCATTTATATTAAACCATTTTTGTAATTTTCAAAATTTAGTTATTCTTATTTATACTTTTTATTTTATTGGTTATTATGTCATGGTTCATTTTAACATGACGCTTCATGTGACATGAGATATTAAATCAATCAGATTTATTTAGAAACAAATATATTAAAACATATTGGGGTTATAAATTATACCCCCTTATAATAATTTCTCCCTTGATATTTCATCACTCCAATACAAATAAATAAGTATAATTTTTTGTCATCTCATCCTCGGGTTCCCATGTAGCTTCTTAAAATTTATGATTTTTCTACAAAACATGGACCAAGTGAGTGATCTTATTTTATAGTAGTTTTTCTCTATGGTTAAAAATCACCATTTATTATTCATCAATAGAATGATCTTGATATTTTAGTATGGCCTCTAATCTTATTATACATGAAGTATTAGGTATCTACTTCCTCTAGAGATATATATGGAACACATCATGTACTTGGAAGAGATTTTTTGGAAGCACCAAATGATAAGCAACCATCCCGATATGATAAATAATATTGAAGACGCTGATATAACTAGGGACATGATTTAATACTTTGTAAATATCATTTGGTTATTCTATATTTAAATTTATATAAATAAATTCTAACCAACATCAAACTCTATATTTCATCGATTATTTTCAGCAAAAATTTTGTATTGACTATGAGTTTCCCTTACTGTTATTGAATGACTATATCCATCTCTATCATTTCCTAAGATAGATCAGGTCATAATAAATTTTAAAACCTCCATCTTCATTCAATCACATTGGGGTTCTAAACATATATGTATATAGACGGATTCATAAGTATCTATCTGAATACTGAACTAAAAGATTTTTTTTACTAATATTACACCAAAGTAATTTATTTATCCCGTCCTCCTTGGAAATCCACAGATAAATACCTCAAAATAAATTTTAGAGTTTGAATAATCTTCTCAAACTTTCTATCTGTATGAAGATGATAGTTAGTGATGAAACTAAAATCTATATCCAGATCTTTTTGGAGACTTCTATTGAATATTAAAGAAAACATTAGATATCAATTAGATACAATATATTTTAGTTCTCCGTGAAAAATTAATTCTTCCTTAATATATATTCTAGAAAGTAAATGTAGAGATAAATCATATATGATAACAATTAAGTGTGATAAATTCTTTTGGTGATTGACTAAAACCCAAAGAGTATTATGTATTTTTTATATTTTGGGGAGTCTGATGAGAAAATTTGTTGTATTGTTTTAAAATTTCTATTTTTGTGTCGGTTATGGTTATAACATGCCCTTAAAATTCAGTCTCTTAGTCATAAGTTGTTGACATACCAGGAATTGAGATATGTACTCTTAAATATCACTTTTCATAATATCCCACTAGAAAAAATCTTTTAGATATACATACATCTCTTTACTTCTATGATTAATATATAGTGATAAACTATGAGTTTCATACAATATCTCCTTCATCATGTATGGTGCTGATAGAGCTTATAATTGGTTCTTAAACCTTATCATTCTATCATGATCATGGTTGAAATTGGGAATCTTTATTTTCTTCTTAAATAATTCCACATATTCCTTTTGCGCCTTCTTAATCCTATGATGGATTGATGGTTGAAAATTCATATGATAAATATAATATCTTTTCCCTTTCATCATGATTTCAAGATCCATATTCTAAAAATCCATAAATATTGGATCTCTTTCATCACACATTATGTGCTAACTAGCATGGACTTTCTAAATCAGATTATCATCCACCCTATTTTCCTTACCATGGTGGTAATGTATTGAGAAATTATAATCTTTGATCAACTCTAACCATGTTCATCATAAAATATTCAACTCTTTCTATGTGAATATATAATTATAACTTTTATTATCAATATATATATCACACCTTCCACCATACAGATAATGCCACCATGTCATCAAAGAATTTTTTTTTCTTCCCACTCCAAATCATGAGTCAAATAATTTTTCTCATGAATTTTTAATTATATAGAGGCATATTATATCACCATGTAATTATTTATGAGTAAGTATCATATTCCATTTTTAAATACATTACTATTAATCACAAAACCATATCTAATATAGGGTAGTGTAAGCACTAGTGATCTCACAAACCTTTAATTTATTTCTTTCAAAATCTCTTCATATTCATTTTTACCCATGAACTGAACCCCCTTTTTAGTCAACTTTGTGTGTATATTTGATATTCATGAGAAACATCTCCCAAATAATTTTTAGTATCCATCCAATCCTAGAAAAATATGGATTTTGATTATCTTTGTTTTTTATAGTCCATTTTTTAATAAATTTAATCTTACAAGGATCCATTGATATACCGTCACTTGAGATTATATTACCTAGGAATGATACATTACGAATCCAAAATTCCCACTTGGTAAATTTATCATATAAATTATCATTATTCATGATATTAGTCACAAGTCTCAGATATTACTCATTCTCTTCCTTGATCTTTGAATATATAATAAGATCATATTTAAAGACTACCAAATACTGACAATGTTAACACGTAAATACTCTATTTATTTAATCCCTAAAGATTGTTGGAGAATTGGTAAATCCAAATTGAATTACTATATATTCATAATGACTATACCTAGTATGAAAGGTTTGTAGGTTCCGGGCACAGTAGAAGCGCGTTGGTGGGTTTGCCCAACTTTAATTTTAGCGTTAAACAATGTTCAATCTGAGATCAGTCACGATATAAAACGCTGGATCTTTGGAATAGAATGAAGAACGAAAAAGAAAATAAGAGTCCCGTAACCATTGAGATAGGATCATCATATGTTGGTTATAATTAATTTAATTAATTCACAAGAATTACCTCGGTGGAATTCTTTCTTCGTCGATGTCTCCCGTCATGATCCTGTGATCTATCATTGCGTCGTAGAATCCAAGTATAGGATTCCTCTAGCGGTGATCCACATGTGCTCCACCTATCTCTGGACGTCGCTGAAGGGATCTCCGGGTGCTAGCGCAGAAGAACCTTCGCTTGTGATGTCCGCCTTCGACCGCCTTGATCTGGTGGAGGATCTCACTCTCGTAACTTGAGGGCATTCTTGGTGGAAAGGGAATTCTCTCTTGTCTTGAGAGTATTTCCAAATCCATTGTTCACAACAAATGTCTCTTGTGGAAAAAGTGTTGGGGTTGTGAGGATATTTATAATCGGGTTTGAGGTTAATAGAGTTATAACAATAAATAAACGCGTTACGTGTTTTATTTATTTCATTAACTCTTATTGAAACCCCCATGTCGAATTATTAATTCATTGACATGCGCCCACACTGATTATAATTAATATCATTTAATAAAACAATATTATATCCTCAAAATCCCGACTGGAAAACTACACAGTGTGTAATAATTAATACACGGGGTGTACTTTTATTTTCCATTTTTCTCCACCACATTTATTAGACCTTGAGTAATGGCTATTTATTTCTTAAATAAATGTAACTACATTACTCACTAATAAATATATTATTTCACCCACAATATATTCTCTCGAATAACTAGTCTCGAAATAAATGCGATCAGGAATCCTTAAATAATTATTAAACCACAGTCGGGAATGATATTTATTTAACTTTTTAAATTAATATTTAACTGAGATACATGGACACACTTAGTGTATGACCCTCTAGGCCTCTTTCTCAGTGGCATTAGGCGGAGCCTGCCTAAAGTCCAAGTTTAGCGTCTAGCAACATACCAAGGCACCCATAGAGAAATAAGTTAACGCTGCAATGAATTGTCACCTCCTACGAACGCTTACCGTGTAATATAATCCCTTTGTCTTGATATCTCTAATCAAGCGGGTTTCATGCTAATTCCATCAACTCATGTTCTCGATTATTCTTTCTTTGACTTCCCGGAATTGGACTTGCCCATACCTTACCATAACCATGAATTTATTTAGGCTATATCAATTCCATCAAAGGGCCTGAGATATCTACTTCTGTTATGGAATAGAAGGGAAAAATCCTTTCTCACATTATCTATTAATGCAGTATTACTCGTGACGCACGCAACATATCCTACCTCGATACAAACAGTGTATCTTCACAGTTTTAATCAATACATCTAAGTGCGCGAGTTGTAATACCCATTAATAATAATCTTAAAGTCTAAGGACCAATACACACGTCCGCAGATAGGAACATCCAATGACACTATGAAATGTGGATTTCCTACTGGCAGGTATCGTTCTCATAATATCCTCCTGGATATTACCAAGGGCGCACACCATGAGAAGGTGCCTCAAAGTTTTATGAGTCCTCACCCCTAATGACCTGTATTATTTGTGTCCCTCAAATAATATCATCTGACCATAGAACATTTATTCAAAAACAGTGGTATGGTACTTCCTGGTTCTCATCATAGCAGGGATCCGCTATGAACCTTTAATGCAACAACTGTCATTAGGACATTATCACATACATTTTCATGCATAAGAACAATCAATATGTGATAAGTCTTTTATTAATGAATAAAGTACAAAGTAGTTGGTTCTAGGCCACCAAATCCAACAAACTCCCACTTGGACTAGAGCCAACTGCTGACAACCTTTAACCCACTAGCTCTCACATGATATTCATGCTTCTGCTGAGATAGGACTTTAGTCATGGGGTGTGCCACGTTCTCTTCCGTGGACACTCTGATCATAGCAACTTCACCCCTCTGATAGAACTCCCTCAAGAGGTGATACTTCCGGAGTATGTGCTTTGTCCATTTATGTGACCTTGGTTATTTTGCAAGAGCCACCACTGTAGTATTATCAAAATACAATGTAATGGGAACTTTAATGATAGGAACCAAATCACGCTCCTGGAAAAAGTTCCAAATCCAGACGTCTTCCTTGGCTGCATCAGAAGCTGCTATATATTTAGACTCCACTGTAGAATCGGTGACAACTGGCTGCTTAGAACTCTTCTAGCTCACAACTCCTCCATTGAGACAAAAAACATATCCAGATTGCGACTTTAGATCATTCTAATCTATCTGAAAACCGACATCAAAATACCCTCTGATGACAAGCTCCTCGTCTCCTCCATACACCCGGAACATATCCTTAGTTCTTCTCATATACTTAAGGATAGTCTTAACAGTAGTCCAATGCTGTTCTCCTGGATCTTCTTGATATCTGCCTACCATGCTCAGTGCATAGACAACATCAAGCCTGGTACATAACATGACGTACATGATGGATCCTATAGCCAAAGAATATGGGATCTTACTCATTCAATCTTTCTATTGTTGTGTCTGAGGACACATTTTCTTAGAAATATGTAGTCCATGTTACACTGGAACCAATCCCCTCTTGGATTGTTCCATACTAAATCTCTTTATTATCTGGTCAATGTATGTACCCTGACTTAGTCCATGCAGCCTCTTGGATCTATCATGAATGATCTCGATCCCTAGAATGTAGGCTGCTTCTCCTAAGTCCTTCATGGAGAAACACTTGTTCAACTAGTCCTTAACTGACTGTAAGGCTGATACGTCATTTCCAATAAGCAATATGTCATCAACATATACTACTAGGATAACGAACTCATTCCCATTAAACCGCTTATAAACACATGGCTCACATTTGTTCTTAATGAAACCAAATTCCTTTATGGCTTCATCAAATCGAATGTTCCATGACCCGGATGCTTGATTCAATCCATAAATGGATTTCTGCAACTTGGAAACCCATTTGGCTTCACTTGGTGTCACAAACACTTCTGGTTGTGTCATATAGACATCTTCCTGAAGGTTCCCGTTAAGGAATGTTGTTTTGAAATCCATCTGCCAAATCTCGTAGTCATGGTAAGCTGTTATGGAAACTATGATTCTTATGGATTTAAAAATGGAAATTGGCGAGAAGTTTTCATCATAGTCAATTCCTTGATGCTGTCTGAATCCTTTAGCCACTATCCTTGCTTTATAGGTGCTAACTTGACCTTCCATGTCCAGATTTATCTTGAATAACCATTTGCATCCAATAGGATTTACATCAACTGGCTCATCGACCATAACCCAAACTTGGTTCTGATACATGGAATCCATCTCAGAATTCATTGCTTCTAGCCATCTTGTAGCTTCTGATCTTTCTACTTCTTCCTTGTAGGAGATAGGCTCATCATTGTCTAATAATAATGATTCACCATCCTCGGTGACTAGGAAACCAAATCTCTTTGGTTCCCTTACCTCTCTTGAGCTCCTATGCAGTACTTGTGTTTCTAGAACCTCTTCCATGGGGACCCGTGGAACTTGTTCCTGTACCAACTCTTGTGTATCTTGAGCATCAACTTCATTGAAGTCAATCTTTCTCCCACTATCCTTCTTGAGCATGTGATCCCTCTCAAGAAAGACGGCTTGTCTGTCGACAGTCACTTTCTTGTCTTGAGGGTTATATAGGTAATATCCTTTCGTTTCCTTGGGATATCCTATAAAGATACACTTCGTGCCCAGGGGTGCTAGTTTGTTGCCTGAGAAGGCCTTAACAAACACCTCGCATCCCCATACACGTGTATGCGACAAAATGGGTTTCTTTCCATTCCATAACTCAGAGGGAATTCCATTTTCCTCCTTAGTTGGTACTCAGTTTAATGTGTATGCTGCAGTTTGTAATGCATATCCCCAAAAGGATAATGGAATTTCAGCATGACTCATCATCGACCTCACCATGTCCAATAAGGTGCGGTTCCTCCTTTCACTAACACCATTAAACTGGGTTGTATAAGGAGGAGTGAGATGAGATAGAATCCCAGACTCCCATAGAAGATCGATGAACTCTTAGTTTAGATATTCTCCACCTCAATCCGATCAAAGTTTCTTTATCTTCTTACCAAGATGATTCTCTACTTCATTCTTGAATTCCTTAAATTTTTCTAAGGCTTCTAACTTATACCTCATTAATTAGAAAAATCCGTATCTACTAAAATCATCAGTAAAAGTAATGAAGTAAGAATATCCACCTCTAGCTTCTACTGGAAATGGTCCACATACATTAGTGTGTACCAATCCTAGAAGCTCTATGGCCCTTTCACCTTGTCCACCAAAAGGGGGCTTGGTTATTTTACATTGTAAACAAGCGTGACATCTATCAAGTGGTTTTAGCTCAATAGAGTCTAAATAGCCATCTTGACAGAGCTTTGTCAAGCGCTTCTCGTTTACATGACCAAGGCAGTGATGCCACAACTAGGTGATGTATGATTCATGTGAGTTTGTTTCATTATCAATTGACAACACTTGGTTTTTTTAATTTAATACATAGAAACCATTATTCAAATGTTTCATACCATAACATACGTTGTTCTTATAAAAGAGACAACCATTATTTCCAAACTTGAAAAAAAATCCATCCATATCCAAACAAGATACAAAAATTATGTTCTTAGTAACACTAGGCACAAAATAATAGTTTTGTAAAACCAAGATCATCCCAGTCAACAATGAGAGGTGGTAGTCACCAATAGCCAATGCAGCCAGCCTTGCGCCATTGGCAGCTCGAAGATCCACCTCTCCTATGGAAATCTTTATAAATCTACTTGGTTCTTGAATTTGAATATAGATGTGAGCCCCACAAGATGTATCTAATACCGAATGTGTAGAAATAGAAAGATTACACTCGATAACAAATGAACCATTAGTGTACCGATGCTTCTGGGTGCAGTTCCTCTTCGAGTGGCCTTGCTTTCCACATGAAAACACATTGCCTCCCGTTCCTTGCCCTGATTTTGGATCTTCCCCTTCTTGGAGGGATGGTGCTTGGGGGCTTCAGACCATTTATAAGTCTTTGGACCCTTTGCCTTGTCCTTCCTTTTCTTATTCACCATGTGGACTGTAGGTTTTTCATGCCCCATGTACTTATCTACTTGGTGAGTTAAGGTTAGAAGTTCTGATCTAGGTGCAATTGGAACAGGCTCTTCCAACACATACAATTTCCTCTCGTGGCGATGGATAACATGTAAAAGCCTCTTCCACTCTTGGAAATCGGTGCCAGTGATAAGGTTTTCCTTCTCGATTATGGTCCACAATGATATGTTTGAAGTCATTTTATTTCCATTTCTACAAATTAAGATTAGAAAATGTTTAGTAATTTATTAAAAAACTGAGATTAATAAACAAATTAATACTTATTAGTCTCCCACTATTTTTCGAAATCCAATATCCCTCACCATTGATTTCGGAATATTCTGTTGCCTGAATATTCTAATGGAAAGGATCCATATTTCCCTTCGTATTACCCCAACTAGGGTTGGTCAAGAAACATGAAGCGTTTTAGGTAGGCATTCCAAATGCCAACTGCATTAACTCGCAGCTCCTTGATCCACTGAGTTGACTCCCCAATCCTGAAACCCTTTTATTTTGGATTTCCTCAACCTTTGCCTCTTGGTCACACCAAGTCCTGCTGTGGCAGTCAAACCTTGATGAAAACCAAGTAAATTCAACCCAAAACCTTGAATTAGAATTCCCCGATAATTGAAAACACCCCAAATTGGGTTGGTCAAGCACTTTGAACTGTGGTTCGATTCTAACCAAGATTATGAAAGGCAATACCGAATTAATATTTATTTTGAGGGATTTTATCCTTATACGTAAATTGTCATTTTATTATCTTTGATTACATGCTTGTTAATATTAAGTGGTATATACTTAAGTGATTAACCATGTCTAAGATAATATTTACGTATAATCCGGTTTTTTAATTTAGTTCCATCTTGTATGCTCGTTTAATTCATTAATCATGTGATCGTGAAAACACACCCACAAAAAATAAACCATGCAACTGACAGAAGTAAAATAAATGGTATGATCATGAGATTTTCTATTGGTTAGTTTATCTAGCGGTTGATAAACTAACCCAAGACCTAGGGGAGAAACACCTTGAACCTTTCAGGTTCGTGTTTACAACTTTCCACTTGTACACCTTTGTATCTCCTTGGATTGGTTTCACCTTGGATCCTGACTTGAGGCGCCTCCACTAGCTCGGAAGCTCAATCCATTACATATGCATTTATCTCATACGTAGGTGAGGGGTAAAAAGGGGTTTTTACATAAAATAATCCTTGGGCGCACATGACCTACATATTAATGAGGATATGGATTGCAGACCAACAAATTTAATTTAAATAAATAAATTAAAAGAAACCATTCACCTACAAAGGTCTCAGTCTAGGTCATGATCATCCATACATGAAACGATATTTACGCATAAATAAAACTAGCATTCAATTCTTTAATCGTTCTTGTTTAATATAAATCACGCTCAAATCAATTAATTATATTTAATTAATCAATCCTTTTATCTTAAACCATTTTCTGAACTTCCTTGAGATTCTCATCCATCATAATTTTAAACAAATAAATTCATTTAAAATTATCCTTGTACGTAACTTGTACCTTGGAGGCAACCCGGTGAATTCCCGTTCATTACACAGATGTTAAATTAAACACACATATATAAAACACCTATCACGTGTTGTGCCTCAGATTTACGCCTGCACCATGGTACACGTCTCAAGGGTTTGTATAATATAAATAATAAATTTTAATAAATCTGCGTAACTTGGATGAGTACACGGCGTGCAGTTCCGACTACACAGCTTGTACTTTTATTCACCATCCATCCAAAGTACATGCTTGGGGACATTGAGTTTAAATGTACTTCAGAAATTTTCAAAGTACACGGCGTGTTCTTTTGGACACACGCCGCGTAGTTTCCGCGTTACACGGTTTCCAGCCGGGCAAGCCGTGTACGGGGTACACGGCCCAACCCGAACCCGAAGGGAATACATGCCTTGTTCAGTTGGACCACACGACATGTAATCCGGAAACTGTGTGCCACCTATTTCTGGTCAACACATAGTGTCATAAATGACTTCAATACACATCCTAATTTGGTGGATCAGTCAATGCATTGAACCTAGACTACACGACGTATACTTCCGAATACACGCCGTGTATTCTTGTGTTGTACGGACCGAAACGTTTGGCTCCTTCGGATGAGTTCCTCTATTTTATTTTAATCAAAATTAAACGGAAAAATTCATTTCTGTGAGGTGAACAAGAAATGAGGGAGGAGGAATGGATCTCGATATTTAGATTTCTAGAACGATTAAACTTGAATTGAAACAACTAAATTATTAAATGCGTAAAACATCAATGAAAAACTAAATAATTATAACCAATAATATGACCCCTTTGATACCACTTGTAGGTTCCGGGCGCAGTGGAAGCGCGTTGGTGGGTTTTCCCAACTTTAATTTTATCATTAAACAACGTTCAATCTAAGATCTGTCATGATATAAAATGCCAGATCTTTGGAATAGAATGAAGAACGAAAAATAAAAGAAGAGTCCCGGAACCATTGAGATAGGATCATCATATGTTGGTTATAATTAATTTAATTAATTCACAAGAATTACCTCGGTGGAATTCTTTCTTCGTCGATGTATCCAGTCACGATCCTGTGATCCGTCACTGCGTTATAGAATCCAAATATAGGATTCCTCTAGCGGTGATCCACACGTGCTCCACGTATCTCTAGACGTTGCCGAAGGGATCTTCGGGTGCTAGTGTGGAAGAACCTTCGCTTGCGATGTCCACCTTCGACCGCCTTGATCCGGTGGAGGATCTCTCTCTCATAACTTGAGGGCATTTTTGGGGGAAAGAGAATTATCTCTTGGCTTGAGAGTATTTCCAAATCTGTTGTGCACAACAAATGGATCTTGTGGAAAAAGTGTTGGGGTTTTGAGGATATTTATAATCGGGTTTGGGGTTAATAGAGTTATGACAATAAATAAGTGCGTTACGCGTTTTATTTATTTCATTAACTCTTATTGAAACCCCCATGTTGAATTATTAATTCCTTGACATGCGCCCACACTGATTATAATTAATATCTTTTAATTAAACAATATTATATCCTCAAAATCCCAACTGGAAAACTACACGGCGTGTAATAATTAATACACGGGGTGTACTTTTATTTTCCATTTTTCTCCACCACATTTATTAGACCTTGAGTAATGGATATTTATTTCTTAAATAAATGTAACTGCATTACTCACTGATAAATATATTATTTCTCCCACAATATATTCTCTCAAATAACTAGTTTCGAAATAAATGCGATCAGGAATCCTTAAATAATTATTAAACCACAGTCGGGAATAATATTTATTTAACTTGTTAAATTAATATTTAACTGAGATACATGGACACACTTAGCGTGTGACCCTCTAGGCCTCTTTCTCAGTGGCATTAGGCGAATATTTCCTAAAGTCCAAGGTTAGTGTCTAGAAACACGCCAAGGCACCCATAGAGAAAGAAGTTAATGCCGCAATAACGTGTCACCTCCTACGAACGCTTACCGTGTAATATAATCCCTTTTTCTCGATATCTCTAATCAAGCGGGTTGCATGCTAGTGACATCAACCCATGTGCTTGATTATTCTTTATTTGACTTCTCAGAATTGAACTTGCCCATACCTTACCATGGCCATGGATTTATTTAGGATATATCAATTCCATCAAAGGGCCTGAGATATCTACTTCCATTATGGAATAGAAGGGACAAATCCTTTATCGCATTATCTATTAATGCAGTATTACTCGTGATGCACCCAACGTATCCTACCTCGCTGCGAACAGTGTATCATCACAGTTTTCGTCAATACATCTAAGTGCGCAAGTTGTAATACCCATTAATAATAATCTTAAAGTCTAAGGACCAATACACACATCCGCAGATAGGAACATCCAATGACACTATGAAATGTGGATTTCCTACTGGCGGGTCTCGTTCTCATAATATCCTCCTAGATATTACCGAGGGTGCACAACATGAGAAGTTGCCTCAAAGTTTTATGAGTACTCACCCCTAATGACCTATATTATTTGTGTCCCTCAAATAATATCATCCGACCATAGAACATTTATTCAAGAACAGTGTTATAGCACTTCCGGGTTCTCATCATAGCAGGAATCCGCTATGACCCTTTAATGAAACAGCTGTCCTTAGGACATTATCACATACATTGTCATGCAGAAGAACAATCAAGATGTGATAAGTCTTTTATTAATGAATAAAGTACAAAGTAGTTGGTTCTAGGCCACCAACTCCAACAAGGTTTTCCTTGGTATATCATCCATCTTGATCCTAAGCTGATAATATCCATATTTTTGATTAATCATGGAAGAATATACACCTCCATGTAATTGATCAAATAAATCATCAATATGGGGTAGATGATACTTATACTTAATAGTGATCATTTCAAGTTCTCAATAAAAAATGAAAATATACATTAAACTGTATTTCTTAATAACAAAATTAAAAGGATCACCCCACAGCATAACAATATGAAAAATTGATCCCTTATCTAGATTCTTCTTGAGTTTCTTCTTCAACCCATAAAACTCAATCACGGTAATTGAATATGGAGTCTATGAAATAGGCATTGCACTATGTATGATATCTGTCGAAAACTCTACTTCATGATTCAGGGGAAGACTAAAAAAGTCTATAGGAAATACATTATTATATTCTTGAATAATTTGTACATTTTCAATGTTGAGTTTCACCCTAGAATTTTGAGATAAATATCCATCATGAAAATGTAGAAAACCCCATATTATGGAAGTAATTTCCATTAGGAGTTCATGTTCATCCATGTACAAATAGATGATTGAAGGTTTATATGGAATAATTAATATAAATTCCCTTTATTTAAAATTGACATGGGATCTATATTGAGAGAGCCAATATATACCTAAAATTAAATAAATTTTTACTAGAGAAAGAATATAAATATTCATAGTAAGAACATTCTCATAAGTTTATATTTGAGAGTAGATATTGACATGAGATGTGGTAATCCTACAATTAATGGTTTTCACAGCCAACTCAAATCTAATCATTGTGGTGATTATATAATACCCATAAAAAATTATTCATTTGTAGAAGAGTTGGTGGAACCATAATCAAATAAAACATTCTCAATCCTGGAGTGGATGATATGTCTATCTTTTACCATGTAACTAGGTTATTTCAAATTCATTGTAGAAATTTCATGATCTTGGCCTTCTCCCCATGGAATCTTCTATTTTATGTTCCCTTGAAATTTTCATAATTTATTGGAATAGTTACATATACCCTTATAGTTAAATCCCAATACATTAGTGTCTTCCCCCTTACCCTTTCATCCATGTGAATTTTAGCATTTTTCTACACATATGAATAAAACTCATAATTCTTTTCAATAAGTACCATGGTGTTTTCTACTATAAGTATCACATGTTTGAAAATTACCCTTTCTCTTCTTCACCATATCTATTTTTTACTTTTTCAACCCCTTATTCTCTAGGTTTCCTTCAAATTCATAACACTTAGAGATTTATTTCTCTAACTTGAGAGAAAATTATATTAAATCCTCACATGATGAAAATATTTTTGAAAGTAGTATCCTATAAAGGATTGTCTTAAACCTAATAAAGAAATGGAAAATCTTTCTCATTAGATTATGTATTCAATTCATTGAATTCCTTGATATCCTTGTAAATTTATATTTATACATAGAAAAATTTTCCCCTAAATTTTTTCTTAGATATATGAATTGTATCTCCGTATTATCTCATTATTCATGAGGAAAATATCCTTCCAATAAAAGTACTTTAAAATGCTTTAACTCTATGTTTGAAAATTTATCCTCATCCTTAGTGTTTTGAATTAATCACCATATTTGATCTGTATCCATATGAGATGATAAACATTCATAAAAACCCTCTCACTTTCATTACATCTCAAAGAAATAAATATGTTTTGTAAGGAAATTATCCATTTCTCAGTTATAAATTGATTAATGGTTCCATATAATGATAGAGTTTTTTTATCACATCAAATGGTCAAACATTATTACACCACATTCTAGATCGGTGGGATGATACATATGGTTCAATTTATTGATCATAACCAAAGTCAGTTGCCCCAATTTAGCTATAATTTGTTCTATCCAATCTTCGGATCTAGCGTCATGTTAATTATCCTTCCTGTGATAGAAACACCTACATATATTACTTGCGTTGATATAGCTTCCATTCATTCCCATATAATTATTTTATATATAATTCCCTACAATATATTTGATTATTACATTATGAATCATAATGTATAATTTTAAAAATAATAAAAAACTTACAATAAATTGAAAATTTATTCACAACTAATCTCAGAAAAATAAATTTTGTTTCATTGGGAATATTCTTAAATAATGATTATAATTTCAAATATTTCATATTGGCTTAAAAAGAAAATTTTAATTTACTGAAGAATACCCCCCATGGTGTGTCAAACCAGGTGCACATTAAGGTCAAACTGATCATGCACTAGAATTATGGAAGAGATATACTCAAACCACACTTTATGGGGTAGTTACCCCTAAATGAATCTATTTTAAAACCATTTAAACTTTTTTTTATTAAGACAGGGATGTGTTTCTTGAAAAACTACATAGTCTATACCTTACCAAAACATTAGGATGTTATCTTATACTTAGATTTATCCTCAAAGTCAGTCATATGGTTGTGTTCCCATATGTGCTGATTGGTGATGGTAGCGATAACGGTGTGCCAGGATTTGATGAGTGGGTGATGCATGCAGTCACGTGGCCCAAAGCAAATCATGATGTTCCTTTTGTTTTTTGAATTTTAAAAATTCTCTCATACGCGGGTAGTTGAATTTGAAGTGGGAAGGGTGTAATGGTGGTTTTATTGATGGTTTTTAATTTGGATGGATTGTGTATGTTGGGTTCACACTTACCCCTAAAAGAGTCTTTTTGAAAATATAAAAAAATATGCATTGTGGTGGTGTGTGGTTATGTTCCCATATTTGATTTCCTAAATCTAGTTTTCATGGTTTCAACCAAACTTCCTTTTTTATGTACAATAAATACCCCAAACCTAGTAGAATATAGTTAGTGGTTACATTACTAAATTGTTACTACATACAAATGATCAAATCCCAGAGGGCCTAATAGTTTATTATTCTTGGAAAACTAGATACGTACATAAATATGACATTACAATTGAAATAATAAAATACAATATAGTTTTTTAGAACATCATTATTACCTCTATAATATCCTTTCATATCCATAATAACACAATACATAGAACCCCAATGAAAGAAATCATTGAAAAGTAGTGAGATAATAAGTTTAGTAAGGGCCTCTGAACAATGGAAACTAACATAGGTTAAATATGAAATGAGTAATATGTCAGGTATAAATGATGATAAAATAATTTCATATAGATAATAAAAGGTGCTTGAAATTTATCTGTGTATATCATAACTATTAGATTAATTACATTGATAGAAATAACTAACTTCACAATTATGGAATTTATATTGTCATACATCTTATACTTATCTTTGAGGCCTCATGCCTAGACGTCTACAAAAATGGGTCAGGCCTAAGTCAAATACACACATTTTTTGACTAATGAGACTAACCGATACAACAAGGGTCTATGTAATTTTGGGCCCCACATTTCAGTTAATATTTCCAATGGAATCATCACATGAATAAAAAATAAAAGTTCTTTAACATCCATTATAATCAATAATTGTACATATAAGAAAAAATAATTACAGAATGTCAATACTTTCCTCTATAAAACTGGTTATAAACCATACAAGGAAATATTTTTGAGGGTATAATTTGATTATAACCCCTACAAATATGAATATTCATCAAAGGATTTTAACATAGATGAAAATAATTTTAAATGATCAATGGAATATTTCTTGAGTAAAATACCCTTTCATTTTGAAATTTCATTCTTAAAATTTATAAATTTCTAAGATATTATGGAAAAAATTTATTTTAAAATAATATTGGAGACATATAAATGAAACATAAAATAAATTTTTATTCATGATGTTGGGGAATAAATCTCATGTGGTGTACGTTTAAACAATGATTTTGTTTTCAACTTCAGTAAACGGTGCCTCATTTGGAAAACAACAAGTATATACTTTTAAAAAAATTATAAAAGTTAAATGATGAATAAAAATGAATCTAATAATGATTAAATAATTTTAAAACCCTTATTTAAAAATTTTTAAATAAAATATCGACATGGAATAAAAATATTCTTAACCAAAAAAACATTAGGTTTTTTTTCCTTAAAACATTATTTTTGTATTTTGAGTAATTAAGAGAGGAAAATGTTAAGAAAACATTTTATTTACATAAATAACAAGAATATAATAATATAGATGTTTTTAAGGTATAAATATCATATAATTTTCATAGTGTAGACTTAAACATAAACAATCATCAATAATGATGTGATTCTGAAATAAACCCTTACCTTAGGTCTGACTTCCATCATATATGTCCAAACCTCAAGTATAATAAATATATATTTATTATAAATTGATATAAGAACAATAATCATACATATAATTCCATATATAATTTACAAATAATATTTTATCACCCATTTACTAATAATTATTTATTAAAATCATTATTTCGGGTGATAACTTTGTTCTTTTTCTTGTATTTTTAGGTTTCGTAATTTTTTCCTTATAATTTAATCATTATGAATTATATATAAAATGTAATAATGATATAAATTTAATATATATTAATATATTAAATTTATATATATAAATAAATTATATTGTTCACAGAGATGGTAAGTCATATGTCTGTAGGAATGTTGTTTTCACTTTTTAATGGATAAAAAATTAAAGGTAAATAATGGTACACTTTCCCAGAATAATTATGATATCATATATATCATATATAAGTAATTAATATATCCTTATTATAGTACTTGTAAATTGGATATGAAGAACAAATCACATTGTTTCATGGAGGTGGTATTCCACACGCAAGCACGAGTGAAATTATAATTTTTCAAATGATGGGAATGTAAGGTGATAAATAAGATATTATAATTAAAAAATAAAAATTATTTCATTTATAAAATAAATAGACATTAAATCCATCATAATAACTATACATTAAATATGTTCATGAAAAATTAATTGTATCACTACTTGGATGTGGTAGACCACATGTATGCAGATGTAACACTTTCGCTACCCATTTAATGGAAAATAGGGTGCATAATTTTGGTTTTATAATCATAATAAAATTTTAGTGAATTTTTTAATAAGAATGAATTATTTTAAGATAAATAACATGTTTTAATAGAAGTTAAAATAAGATGTAGAAAATAGAGTGATATATTAAGGACATTACATATTCATTGAAAGAACTCATTTAGATATCCTCTTAAGGACCCTAGGGTTGAAATATTGGGCATGAAAAACCTATATAATTTTTATATGGATTTTTGGAGGAATTTTTTAATGTTTGGTTGTGATAGATGTCTCAAATTGGTTTAATGAAAACAAAGAAGGGGTTCCCTTTTATATGGAAGGGAAATGATACACTAGGAATTAAAAACAAGATTAAAATATTACGGATTCATTACCATGAAAATGATTCCAAATGTCCATAGATTCAATGTAAAAGTTGATAATGTCTAAATAACATCATAAAATGAAATTTAGATAGGTTTTTGTGTCATTATAAATCATTTTTTAATCATTTAGTTAATCAATATTAATCTTAACTATGTTAATGAATTTTTTATATTAATGGTTCATAATATTACTCATAAGGAATGAATTAGATCATAAATGACCAAGGTAAGATATTTTAGAACATTTTCTATCCTAATTTTCCTATTTCAATTTTTTTATGATTTTTAAATAATTTAATAAAATATTATTATCATAGAATTATATTAATGTCATTTGAAGAAATACTCAAATAATTTTACTTTAAAAAAACATGACATAAATAGAATTAAAACATAAACATTTGAAAAATATCTAATGTGTTATTTTTATCTTCAAAATTCTAGGATAATAATATTTCACCTAGATTGTATTAATTTTAATATTTTTAAAATAATTTATTGTATTTTTTTATTAATTGAATAAATATTATAATAGTGTTTCATACAAATTTAAGTTTATTATTTAATCACAAAAAATTAGAAATAAATAACCATGATAAAATAAATTAATTTATATTTCAAATAAATATTTATAACTAATATTACCCTCTTTTTCTCCTTATGTAAAATTTATAGAAATAATAAAATCAAGAGAGTGACATTTTGTATTTATTTTTCCCTTAAATCAATATAAAGGTCGTAATAAAATAGAAAAGGCACGAATTTGATATATATTAGAGAAATTAATGGAAATATTTTAAGTAAACCTATAAAATTGGGTAAATGAATGTTTTTGGTTGGTTTTTTAAACCTTATCTCATGCTTCAACCTTGTTTTACTAATTTTATCTTTAAAAATTTAATTTTTTTTAAAATATTTACTATTCATAATGATATAGAATAAAAGGGAAATATTAAAAAAATTATCATAGTTATTTAAAATATGGAATTCATTTTTCACGATTCAGTTACATAGGTGGAAAATTTTATTTTAAAATTAAATGAAATGTAGTTCTCCAGGAAAATGTTTTATTATTTATAAAACGTTTTTATACAAAAATCCAACATAAAATTAGTTAAAATGAAATCAATTGAATTATTAATAATATAAAAAAATCATTTTACTTTTTAAACCATTAAAAAAATGGTAATTTTTATTAGTTTTAAATGAAAAGACAATTTTAAATAAAAATCGATATTTTTCACTACTCAACAAAAAATGAATGATTTCATTAAATTATAAAAAATCCACTCTATGATAATAATGAAATGATTATTTCAAAATTAAAGTTATTTTTTCAAATAAATTTTATAAAACTAGAAAAAATAGTTATATTATTTACTCATTAAAATCAATAAAAACAATATTTCAAGAAAAAATATTTTTGAAACAAATATTGACTTTACTACAAAAATTGAGTATTTATTTATCACTATTTTATATTTTTATAAATTATTTATACATAAGTTTGAATATTTTTTTTATTATTCATACAACCAATTTTAAAGATTATTATACTATGGTTCATTTAAACAAGTTTTTGCATGTGATACAAGCTATAAAAGAAATCAAATTTATTTGAAAAGAAATATATTCTTAAAATATCAAGGTGTTATAGTGTTCCATGAATGTTATACCATGGTTAATCAAGTCCTTTCATCTAGTTAAGTATTTATCATCTATATAATTTTAATTATGTCATAGATATCATATTTTACAGTTATATACACTTTTAAAACCATCCATGTAATGATGTGATGAAAAATTAATTACATCAAGTTGAAGAGATGATAGTCTGTACGTATACATGGGTGAGGTTTTTAGTTTTCAATGGATCTAAATAAGGAAGGAAAGTAATAATTATTATTTATATAATAATAAATATACCATATATATAATTTATATTCATTAAATCAAGATATATAACCATTAATGAGATATAGTAATTAAAATTAAAATATATCACTTCTCGAAGATGGTAGTCTGTACATACGCATGAGTGATGTTTTCAATTTATTTTAAGTAGAAAGGAAATATAAGATGGTTGTACCAATAACATAAAAAAATTTAATTGAATTAATTTTACCTATTTCATTATGTTTATATTTTTATATAATATTTGGAGAAGGTTTAAGGAAAAAAGAAACTTGAAAATGATCAGTAAGAACATATACATTGTCTATGAATAATCACCTTTTCAAAACACCATAAGGCTCCTTGTATGGGTCCTTTGGAAATAAAAATCCACTAGTAAATTTTCAGGAGAGTTTGGGAGGTATTTTTAAAGGAATTTTTTATTGAAGGTTCTATATTTTTTTGGATAAGTGACAAGAGTACATTATCTTTTATAATTGAGGGGAGAGAGACCCATGTAAATATAAAGAAATTTAAAATATAATAAATTAAATATCATGGGAAGGAGGATAAAAACATAAAATTTTAGAATATAAGATATTTTAATGTCAAAATACACTCAATATATTATATTCATATAAGTTTTCTATATAATTGAAACCTTACCTCATAGTTTAACCCCCATGTTTACCCTTTTTACCCTTAATGTGGTGGAAGGATTTTTACCATTGTAACTATTCCTTATTGATAAACATTAAGTTGAACTTATTAAGTAATATTTATTATTATAATTCCAAATATGGAATCCATTTTTAATGATTCAATTACTATATTTGGTAGAAATTACTTCTAATATCCACACACAAAACGTTTAAACCCCATTTTTAGAAGAAAAAAGTATTTTTAAGTATAAATATAATTTTATTTCCATTCGATGACGAGTAAAAAATATTAGATAGCTAATTTATTTTATTGAATATATTTTCTAAAAATTTCATTCTAATTATTTATAAATATTAATTAATTTAATTTATTAACATAAAAACACATTGATCATATAAAAATAGCTTTTTAAAAAACCACTTTTTACTAAAAAAGATTTTATCATCATTTATAATTATTTAATGAAAAATTTATGATAAATTTATAATTTTTATAAATGTATAAAAACTAATTTTATTTTTAATATTCAAAAATAAATAAATTAATTTTTATGTGAAATTTAAATAACAAAAACAATGTTTGTAAACAAAATATTTCTATTTGGCCAAGAATTTCCAAACAAACATACCTTATCATTTTAAACTATTTTTTAGATGTAATAAGATTATTTTATTACATAAATTTTATCAATTACATTTAAATATTTTATATTTCATTAAATTTAATATTTTAAATATGGAATTATTTCCTAGTTTTCACTGTTGTGTGAAACACCAAATATCAAACACACCGAATTTATTAAATATAAATATATATTAAAATAACAGGATTTTAAATATAGTTGGTATCCACAAATGTTCTATGTGTGTGGGTTAAGGAATTTTATGGGATACCTAGCAGTGTGGGTAGCTTCTAATAGTGGGTATGAAACTATATGGTGGATAAGTATTGGGAAGTGAATCTATGGGTAAATTCCATGTGATTGAGTCGATGTAGTTGGAGTAGGTAGGGGAAAAATCGATAATTAGAGGTATAAAAAGTACATAATTAGTATTCCCTTATATAATAGTTATAGGTTTGGGAAATTTTGATTTCGTAATTTGAATTATCAAATTATAGTTTAGGCATAGTAATGGGACATAATGTGTGCTATGTGTGGTATGTATAGGCATCATGTGAAATTTGCGCATTGGGTATGATGAAAGATGCTTATGGAAATCAGGTTTTATGCAAGATGAAAATGAGAATGGTATAAGATTCAGGATAAAAGTGACCCTTAGTACGATGATATTTCATGACAATTAATGACTAGTGGTTATGTGAAGATAGTCTAGGTGTGTGGGATTTTTGATGACAGAAGGGAATGCAACTGTTGTTGTATTAGGAAATCTATTTGATATATGATTGAGTATGTAGATCCTACAGTGAATAGTGAGCACTAAGAAGATTATAAAATTTAAATTGGCTAGTAGGGGTGAACAGGAGAGATATGGATATGTTTGGTGTCATCTTGGTGTTTTTTGGAAGGTGGTGTATGAGAAGCTTGAGTTTTGGTAAGAAATTATTACAGTGTGTCTAGATATCCTGTGGGAATATTATCATATGGTGGGATGGTTGTAATTTCCTTGGTATTTAGGAATGGTTATTCAGTTCATATCTTTTATTGACCATTGATGTATACCATACAAATGTTTCAAGGATTTTGATATAGGACTTGGAACAAGTCTCATTATTTGGTCAAGTCCCAAGGTTGTGTAGTTTTAATATTGTTTAACATGTGGTTTTTGGATTATTTTTGAAGTTTAGAAGTCAAATTTGGGCTTGTTTTGTGTAAAACATTGAAATCATGGGTAGTTTTTTGGATGATTCTAGACATATTTTATATTTTCACTATAGTTCTAGAAAAACATTTATATTTTTAGTCGAAGGGTAAGGTAGGGTAAGTCATAAGATACGACTAAACACAGAGTTGTGGATATTTAGTAGTTTGTAAGATACAATTTCTTAAATAACTATAAATGTGAATAATATCCTATAGTTACGATTTATAAACACTAAAAAGAGACAACCCAAAAGCATATATACTAGAGGAAAATCTACCATTAGTATATATATTGGATGTTGAACTACTAAAATAAGATATAATAGAAGAAGATCTACCAAAAGTGAAAAAAAATCATAAATTCATTTTAAGACATATTTACAAGTATGTTTCCTAAATTATAGTGAAGGTTTTACTTATGTGAAAAATCAGGCAATTTTTTTCTTTTATGTTTAAAAACCTACGTATTTGAAGAAAATGTCATGTGTTGAATTTTTTTCTAATGGAAATTCCTTACATATGTAGGAAAGTATAACGTATGGTGATACAAAATTATTTTCATTATAATAAAAATAATAATATTATTGGTAGGATATGATTTACCCTTCTGGATAAATTTTGAAAAATTGTTGTGTTCAGAGGCCCTATGCAGCACCGAGAGTATTAATGAATTATTTTTTTCGATTAAATTAAATTTCTTGGATAGAATTAATTAAATGAAACACCAAGTTAAGATTTATTACATAAAACACCATGTTATGATAGTGCTACATGTAACACACTGCTATATTTCGATACACACAACATTGTGTTATAAAAAACCCATGATATATTATTAACAAAGATGTTCAAATGATATAGTTATAACCTAGCTATTAAACATAATAGTATGAATAGTAATGAAAAAATTTTAAATATTAATTACAATTTTTTATATAAATAAAATAGATTGTTAAATAATTCTTAATGTTTTGTAAAGTATTTATATGTTTCAAAAATACGTTTTTCTTAGAAAAGGTTTTTTTTCTTATTGTGAAAATTAATAAAATTATTTTTTACATATTATTAAAATAAATTTTATAAAATAGAACTAATATTTAAAATAATCTTGGTAATATTATTTTTTGGGGGAGTTTTTTGGTATTTTTCTGAAAAGTTTCATTTTTTAAAGAATATTAAAAAATAATGAAGTTTCATTGAAAATTTACCTTTTTCTTTATTTATTTATATGTTTAAATTATATTTTAAATTTTATAAATTAAAATTAGTTCACTTATACATATATTAATCCAATTTAGGACATTTTATTCAATTTCATATTTAATTTTGATATAAAAATGATGTAATCTTTTGAACATTTTCTCTTAGAAAACCAACTTTCTCAACATATCTACGAGATTAATGTTAAATTAAATTTTTTCACTTGTGTGAATGGAATTTGAAAAAATTGATAACATATTTGAAATTATAATAATTTATATTATCTAATAATTTAAACTTTATCATTGTCCAAAATAAATGGTGAAAAAAGAAAAAATTAATTATTGTAGTTTAGTTTAAAATGGGTTCACTTGGGGTTAAACTAAAACAATAAGGGTTAAAATTACTAATACACACTTCTAAAAACTATTTTATATCCCTATAACGAAATTTAATCTCTAATGTCTTAGATTTGACAATTTTGGAACTATGTAACAAATGAAAAATATGGTTTCACTTAATTATTTTCAAACATACCTAGTGTTTCCTCTCCCCCACTTATAAAAGGACGCCCTCCATCATCTCTTCTTAACACCTTAAAAAACATTAAGCTTGGCCAATACCTACCCAATTAACTTTCGAAATACCTCATCTCATCCTATATGCCTTATTCCATATATAAATTCGCCCAAGTAAGGCTTTTGGTGCAAACCAAAGGAAGATAACTGAAGAAAATGTAACATTGCTCAACGAGCATTTATTCTTTTTTTATTCATCCACCTCCTAAATTATTATTATACCATGATGATATAATAATATAAATATAATCCATATACATATAAGTTTAATGTTAATTTAATGACCTACAACCATTTCCACTTTCATCAAATGGGTTACAAAATTATTGTTTGTGTGTATGATAGACAACCACCTCAGGAACCGATGACATTTTTTTGAATTTCTATCTATCATGGTAGGTTATAATGATTAATTAAATATTTTTACATGATATTTATGATATTATTTTACTTTTTTAATAGTTATTTCACATATACATTCATACCATCCATTTTTTTTGTAATACGATAATGTTGTTCATGTATACGTCGGACTACCGTCTCGCGAAGTGACACGATTCATTCACACTTTAAATGTAATGTAATATGGATTTTTTTAATGAAAATATATGATATATATGAAATAAAAATTATTTTTTAATTATAATATATTAGTTATGTGTATTTATTTTAATCAAAAAATAAAATAGAAACAACGATCTTGGGTACGTATGGCCTACCGTCTCCATAAATGGTATATCTCATTTTATATCACTAAATTTAATGGATTACAATAAATAAAAATATGTTTAATATTTATATAATTTATATCATGGTTAAAATTATAAATCTAATTTAATTATGATCAAATTTATAGGCCAAAAAATTACAAATCAAAACATATATGAAAAATAAAGCAGTTATTACCCAAAACGTAACATTAATATGGAATTTCTAATAAATTAGTAACAAAAGGTCATAATAAAATCATATATGGTATGATATATATAATATTATTTAATAGACATATAATAAACATATATTTATTATAGATTAGGTTTGAACATGTACGATGGAATTCAATACTTAAAGTAAGGGATTTTTGTCTCAATTTTCCTTCTTTCAGAAGTACATTAAGTTATGCACCCATATTCTTTCACAAGGTGTTTATAAAACCCTTTTGACGTGTAATATAATGAATTTATTTATCTTAATTATATTTTATGTTTCATTTTATGTTATCCCAATATGGGGCTTATGATTCAAATTTATCAATATTGTAATGATTTTATCTTACAAACTCGTCCTTTATGGGGATTATTTATGATTATATTTATCATGAAAAACTTTGATAACCCATACCTCAAAAATAGTTTATTTTTTATCCTTTGGTTATTAATTATATATTCATGTAATACAAACTTTTTTACACTTTTTTGTGCATAAAAAATTCGATAATTTACTCCTTATTTCACTCTTTGGTCAAAAATCAATTTTACTCCCAAACCATGTTTTCAAAAGAAGGTTTCAATTTTTTATTAATATTTTCATCATATTTTTTAAAAAAACCGAACATTTTTTGTTTTTTTACAATCTTTCTGAAAGGAATATTCATATCATTTCCCAAACAACGCTCCTTTGGATTTTACCAAAAATATAAGAGGAATCGCTATTTTAAAATGTATAGTTTGAATGAATCTTCTCATAATCATGATGGTTATTTTGATTAAATATTCGAAAAGGAAATGAAAAATGAGTACACGTCGTGTATTAATGATTACATGCCCTGTAGTTTTTTCATTTAGTATTTTGAGAAAATAATATCATTTTATTAAATGATATTTATTATAATCAGTATAGGTGAATGTCAAGGAATTAATGATTCGACATGGGGGTTTTCAATAAGAGTTAATGAAATAAATAAAATGTGTAACACGTTTATTTATTGTCATAACTTTATAACCTCAAACCCAATTATAAATATCCTCAAAACCCCAACACTTTTCCCTAATCATTGTGCACAAACATTATGGATAATTCTCTCAAGGCTGAAAGAACTCCTTCCTCTAAGAACACTCTCAATACCGAGAGAGATCCTCCTCCATCGGATCAAGGCGATCTAAGGCAGAAAACGCAAGCAAAGGATTCTCCATGCTAGCACTCAGATATTCCTTTGGTGACATCCAGAGATACGTGGTGCACATGTGGATCACCACAAGAGGAAGTCTACACTTGGCTTCTATGACACAATGACGAATCACATCGGAATGTGATTATAAATATCAACAAAGAAAGAATTCTATAAAAGGTACTTACTGTCAATTAATTAAATTAATTATATTCCACCTGTAATGATCCTCCTTTGTGGTTCCAGGACAATTCTTCTTCTTTTTCTATTTCTATGATTCGATTCGTGGAGTCTGGCATTTATCATCGTATTGATCCCGGATTGATCATTTCTAATGAAAAAAAGTCAAGTGGGAACATCCACCCAGGATCTTCCACTGCGCCCAGGACCTTCAATTGGTATCAGAGGGATCACAACATTGATTATAGTTATTTAATTTTCATTGATAATTTACGAATTTATATTTGATTCAATTCATGATAAATCGTTCTATAAAAACTGAATGAATGAGATCTGTTCTTCCTCCTTCGTTTATCGATTAAAATCACAGAAACGACCTTTTAATTTTAATTTTGATTAAAATAAAAATGAGGAACTCATCCGGAGGAGCTGCTCAATCTGTCAGTACAACACATGAATACACGCTGTGTAGTGAAATATATACGCCATGTACTTAGGTTCAACGAACTAGTACTGGTCCTCCAAACCACGCTGTATGAATTGAGCATACCTAAGTTTTTTAATACACCATGTTGACCAAAAATAAACGGAACATGGAAAATGGAATACACGGTGTGTATGTTGAATCAATATGCCGTGTAGTCCAATCCGACCCAGGTGAAACTGTGTACAAAAAGAAGCTGTGTAACCGCGTACACGGGATTACGAGGTTGGTAACCACGTAACAAATAAGTACATGCCATGTTAGATTAATCTACATTCCGTGTACTCTAAAATTTCCAAAGTACAAAAAAAAAACACACCAAAGCACCCGACATGTACTTTAGATAAGGGGTGAAAACAAATACACGCTGTGTAATATAGACTACACGTCATGTACTTTCCAGAAATGGAATTTCACCAGGTTTCATCCAAAGTACAAAGACCCGTACAAGGAATATGGATGAGAAGAATCTAAAGGAAATTTAGAAAGGAATTTAAGACAAATAATTGGTTAATCATAATATCATAATTAATTGAATTCAAGCACAACTTATCTTGAATAAAAGAATGATTAAAAGAATTTGAATACTAAATATGTGTAAATGTCATTGCATGTTATGGATGATCATGAGCTAGACCAAATTACCTTTGTGTGTTTATGGTTTCATTTAAATTTATTTAATTTAAATTCGTTGGACTGCGAGACTTCTTCTAATAAAATGTAGGGCCTGAGTGCCCATGGTTTCTTTAATGTAAACTCCATGTAATGGAGGATCTCCCAAGCTAGAGGAGATGGCTCAAAATCTGAAACTGAGTCGAAACCAACCCAAGAAGATACACAGGTGGACAGGTGGGAGCTACAAAACAAGAACCATCAGGTTCAAGGTGTTTTTCTCTAGGCCAGGGTTAGCTTATCAAAACCACTAGATAATATAACCAATAAAAGCTCATGATCATGCCATCTTATTTTATTTCTGTCTGATTTCATGGTTTATTTATTATGTATGTGTTGTCACGATCACATAGTTAATGAAATAAACAAGCATGCAATGATGGAATAAAATAAAAACCAGACCATGCGTAAACATTATCAGAACATGGTTAATCACTTAAGTAAGAATCAATTAATATTAAAAAGCATGTGATAATGCGAAACTATGCATAAAGTATTGAAATCCCTCAAATACTATATTAAGTCAGACCAAGCCTTCTGTTTCTTGATTAAGGGAAAGACTCAATAAAACTATGTGTTTGACCAACCCTTGTTGGGACACTTACTTTTATAAAGGAATCTCTTATGAATGTTTCGGGTTGACTTAAAAATTTTACATCAAGAGGAGTATCCATTTCTAGACTTATTGTAAAATAGAGGCAAGTGTTGAGGAAATCCAAGTCAGGATTTCAGGATTGGGGAGTCCAGTCAACCGATCAAAGAACTATAATCTCATAGTTGTCAAAGACCTACCTACCTAAATACCTTTAAATAACTTGACCAACCCTTGTTGGGGTTATGCGAAGGGGAATATGGATCATTACAACTAGAATTTCATAAAAACTAGGCATTCCAAGTTCAGTGGGGGGGGGGGGGGGGGGGGCGTTGGGACATGATAAAATAGTGGGGGAATTAATAAATTCATTTATTATTTTTCATAAAATGTAATCAAAAGGTACTAATAAATATGCTCTTTTAATTTGTATAATCAATATGAAAAACTCTTCAACCACATTTTCTCTACGATCAATTCTGGATAAATACAATATCCTCACTGGCAGTAACTTTCTGGAATGGTTTAGGCGCCTTCGGGTTATCCTATGCCATGAACGAAAGTTTTACATGCTGGAGTCCTCACTGCCTGATTTGCCTTCCCAAGGGGCGATTGATGAAGATTTCTTGGTCTATGATCAACATTTGAATGATTCACTCGACGTTCAATGTTTGATGTTGTCATCAATGTCTAGTGAGCTCATGAAGTCTCATGAAGACATGGATACCTATAGCATGATCGATCACCTCTGTGGTCTATACCAGGAGAGAACAAGACAGGAAAGGTTTGATATCTCCAAGGATCTATTTCAGAGCAAGCTTGGAGAGGGTTCCCCAACTGGGCCTCATGTAGTCAAGATCATTGGCTACATTGAGCACTTGGAGGTTCTAGGGTTTAAACTCCCAGAAGAACTGGGTACCGATCTCATTCTTGCATCACTCCCCCTAGAGATTCTCTAACTTTGTTGTAAATTTCAACATGAAAAACATTAAGAAGTCTCTATCTGATCTTCTTATCCTCATTCTCCAAGTGGACAATGATATGAAGCGTGCAAAGCCTTCTGTCCTTATGGTGAATAAAAGGAAAGGGAAGGCAAAGATATTTAAGCCTAAAGCTTCTTCAAGGCCTTCCAAGAAAAGGAAGATCAAATGGGATGCAATAGAATAAGAAGCTGTTTGTTTCGCATGTGGCAAGAAGGGCCACTAGAAGAAAATCTGCACCCAGCCAAGGAAGCAAGGGGAAGCTTCAAGTACGTTTGTTATCGAATGCAATCTATCTATTTATACCAATCAGTTATTAGATACTGCTTGTGGTGTTTACATATGTATCCAAATACAGGAACCAAGTAGATTCAGAAAGATTGACCATGGTGAGGTGGATCTGTGAGCAGCCAATAGAGCCAGACTCGCTGCTGTAGGTGTTTGAGACTACCACCTCACATTGCCTACTGGGATGGTCTTGGTATTAAAATGATGTAATTATATACCCTCTGTAATCAAAAACATTATTTCAGTATCCAGATTAGATACTGATAGATTCATATTCACGTTTGGAAATGAATGTTTCTACTTTTATAAAGATAGCATTTGTTTCGGTAGGGCACATTTATATAACAACCTTTATGTGTTAGACTACACAAACCAAGTAATGTAAATCGATTACAAAGTTAATTCACATGACTCATACTGCACCCAACTTTGGCATCACTAGATAGGTCATGCCAATGAGAAACATTTGAAAAAATTACATCAAGATGGGTATTTAGATTCTTTCAAACTAAAACCACTTGGTGTATGTCATGCGTGTCTACAAGGAATAATGACCAAAGCCCCATTTTGTGGGAAAGGTGAAAGGGATAAATAGCTTCTAGAATTAGTTCACATAGATTTGTGTGGACCATTTCTAGTTGAAGAAAGGGGTGGGTTCTTGTAATTCATAACTTTTACTGATTATTTTAGTAGATATGGATATATTTACTTAATGCGATATAAGTCAGATTATTTTGATTGGTTCAAAGAATACAAGAATGAAGTTTAGAACTAGCTTGGTAAGAAAATTAAGAAATTCCACTCAGACAGAGGAGAAGAATATCTTAATCAGGACTTCATTGATTTCTTACGGGAGTTTGGGATTCTATCTCAACTCACTCCTCCTTACACGCCTCAGTGGAATAGTGTAAGTGAAAGGAGGAACCACACCCTGTTGGACATGGTGATATCAATGATGAGTCATGTGAGTATTCCATTATCCATTTGGGGATATGCATTACAAATAGCAGCACACATACTAAACTAATTACCAAATAAATAGATAAATGGTATTCCATACGAGTTATGGAGTGGACACAAATCCATGTTATCAAATTTACATGTATGGGGTAGCGAAGCATTTGTTAAGGCCTCTTCAGGTAACAAAATTTCATCCTGAGGCACAAAGTGTACCTTTATAGGATATCCCAAGGAAAAAAGGGGATATTACCTATATAACCCCTCATATAAAAATGTTACAGTGGCAAGACACACCATATTCCTTGAGAGGGATCACATCTCCAAAATAGATAGTGGGAGTGAGATAGACTTCGATGAAGTCGAGGCTCAAGATACATAGGAGTTGGAACAAGAAAAGATTCCACAAAGCCCCGTGGAAGAACAATCTATTCCAGCGACACAAGAACTGCATATGAGCACAAGAGAGGTGAGAGAACCATAATGATATGGTTTTCTTGTCACCAAGGATGGTGAATCATTATTGGTTGACAATGATGACCCTCTTACCTACAAGGAAGTAGTTGAAGGCACAAACATTTCCATGTGGCAGGAAGCCATGAATTCTGAAATGGATTCCATGTACCAAAAAAAATTCTGGATTTTGGTATATTCTCCAGTTAATGTAAAGTCTGTTGGTAATAAATGGGTATTCAAGAAGAAACTGGACATAGTGGGACAAGTCCGCACCTATATGGCACGACTGGTTACAAAAGGTTTTAGACAACATCAAAGAATTGACTATGATGAAACCTTTTCACTGGATGTGATGCTGAAATCCATCAAAATCCTATTTTCCATTGCCGCTTACCATGAATATGAAATTTGGAAAATGGATTTCAAAATAGCATTCATTAACGGGAACCTCCAGGAAGATGTCTACATGACACAACCTGAAGGGTTTGTGACTCTAAAGGTTTCCAACAAGGTATACAAGTTGCAAAAATCCATTTATGGATTAAATCAAGCATCAAGGTCATGGAACATTCCTTTTGATGTAGCCGTAATGGAATTTGGATTTGTTAAGAACGAATTTGAGTCTTGTGTCTAAAAAAGGTTTAGAGGAAGTGCAATAATTTTTCTAATAGTATATGTTGATGACATATTACTAATTGGAAATGAAGTACCTGTCTTACAGTCAGTTAAGGCATGTTTGGATAAATGATTCTCTATGTAAGACTTGGGCGAGGCAACATATATTATTGGGATCAAGATCCATCATGATAGATCCAAGAGAATGCTGGGCCTGAGTTAAAGTACATACATTGACAAGATACTGAAGAGATTCGGTATGGAGTAGTCCAAGAGGGGATTATTACTAGTGTTAGATGGAATTCATCTTTCGAACAAAATGTGTCCTCAGACACATTAGGAAAGAAAGAAAATGGGAAGGATACCTTATGCATCCAAGATTGGGTTAGTCATGTATGCTATGCTATGTACAAGGATAGATGTTTCTTATGCATTAAGTGTAGTAGGCAGATATCAAGTTGATCTAGGAGACTTCCATTGGATGGAAGCCAAAACTATCCTTAATTATCTAAGGCTTACTAAGGATATATTCCTGGTTTATGGATGAGATGATGAACTAGTCATTAGAGTACATGTAGATGCTAGTTTCCAGACTGATCAAGATGACATGAAGTCACATACTGGATACATCTTCAGTTTGAATGGAGGTGCAGTGAGCTGGAAGAGATCAAAGAAAGGTGTGGTTGCAGATTCTACAACAGAGTCCGAGTATATCACATCTTTTGAGGCAACTAAACAATTAGTATGGATGAAAATATTCATCCAAGATATGGATGTATTACCTAGCAGTAAAGATCCTATAACACTCTATTGTGATAATAATGCAGTGGTGGCACTTGAAAAGGAGCCAATGTCACATCAGTGAACAAAGAACATACTTCATAAGTATCATCTCTTGAGGGATTTTTCTCAGAGAGGTGAAGTTGTAGTGAGAATTATTTCCATAGAAGACAAAATGGCAGACCACTTGACTAAAGCTTTGACTCAGTAGAAACATGATCATCATATGAGGTCTAGCGGACTAAAATTTGTAGGCAGTTGGCTCTAGTCCAAGTGGGAGTTTTTTAGAGTCGGTGTCCTGAGAACCAAATATTTATACTTTTATTACATGAATTTACACTTATTATATATTGTTCATTGTTCTGTATGACTATAATATAATAATTTTCTGGAATATTTGTTGCATTAATAAGGGAATGGCAGATCCCCACTATGATAAGAACCTTGCGATGTTATAACAATATTCTTAAATAAAGTTCTAAGGTTGTATGAAATACTATGATAGGATACATAGTATACAGACCTTCATGTGTGAGTACTCATAAGAAGATGAGACTCTCTATCATGTAGTTAGAACTTGGTAATCTCCAAGATGGGAGATTACGATAATAGACCTATCAGAAGTAATTCCGCATGTCTTGGTGTCATCGGACATTGCTATCTATGAGTGTGTGTAATGTTCCTTAGATTGGAAGATTATCATTAACTCATGTCATGACTCGCGCACTTATATTTGCTGACAAAAAACCGTCATGAAGATAGTTGGCGGGAAGTAGGGTATGTTGGGTGTGTCATGAATGACATGTTGTTAATGGATAAGTAGAGGAAGGATTTGTACCTTCCATATTTATGGAAGTCGATATCTCAGGCCCTTTGATTGAAATAGAACTGTCACCGAAATTCCATGGCCATGGTGTCACAACGAGTTTATTTCTGGAAGTCAAAGAATGATAGATCAAGCATATAGGTTTATGACACTGTCATGAAACCTCCTTAATGAGATATTGAGACAAAGGGATTAAATTACATGGTAATCGTTTGTATGATGTGACACGTCAATGTGGAATCTACTTCTTTCTCTTGGGTTCCTTGAACCGTTTTTAGACAGTAATCTTGGACTTTAGGCAAGATCGCCTAATTCCAACAAGAAAGAGGCCTAGAGGGTCACACACTAAGTGTATCAAAGTATCTCAAGTAGAATAAAGATTATTTCCCTATGTGGTTTAATAATTATTCAAGTAATCCTAAATCATTTTAATGTTGGTGGAAGAATAAAATGAAAACAAGATATAAACGCCATGTACATTGAATGTACACGCCATGTAGTTTTTATTTTGGAAAGTAAATGAAAAATGAGTACACGTCGTGTATTAATGATTAAACACCATGTAGTTTTTCTAGTTGGGATTTTGAGGAAATAATATCATTTTATTAAATGATATTTATTATAATCAGCATGGGTGCATTTCAAGGAATTAATGATTCGACATGGGGGTTTTCAATAAGAGTTAATGAAATAAATAAAATGCATAATACATTTATTTATTGTCATAACTCGATAAACTCAAACCTGATTATAAATATCATCACAACCCCAAAAATTTTCCATAATCATTGTGCACAACAATTCTAGAGAATTCTCTCAAGGCCGAAAGAACTCCTTCCTCCAAGAACACTCGCAAGACCGAGAGAGATCCTCCTCCATCGGATCAAGGTGATCTAAGGCGGACAATGCAAGAAAAGGCTTCTCCCTGCTAGTACCCAGAGATTCCTTTGGCGACATCCAAAGATACATGGTGCACGTGTGGATCACCACAAGAGGAAGTCTACACTTGGATTCTGCGACGCAATGATGAATCACATCAGAACGTGATCATAAATATCAACGAAGAAAGAATGCCATAAAAGGTACTTCTTGTCAATTACTTAAATTAATTATAATCAACCTGTGATGATCCTCCTTTGTGGTTCTGGGACTATTCTTATTCTTTGTCTATTTTTTTGATTCGATCCATGGAGTCTGGAATTTATCACCGTATTGATTCTGGATTGATCATTTCTAATGAAAAAAGTCAAGTGGGCACATCCACCCACGAGCTTCCACTGTGCCTGGGACCTTCACCTCTCTCCTCCTATATATAGCGGGTAATCAAATAATTAGATTGGGTTCCCCAACCCTCGTATATTTAAAATCCACTAAATAAGTAATAAATAATAATTATGATGAAATAAACTACGTCATAAATATCATTTATATTTTATCACATACTTTTAATATATATTAAATATATTATGTGATAAAACTAAGCTATTTATCTTGACTCATTGTTCCTGCTAATATTAAATGAACCAAGAATATTAAAATAATATTTCTTCATATAATATTATTTATTGTATTCAATAAATATCTCATGAATAATTTTAATAAATAAATTTAAACTAATTATTCTTTACTTTAATAATGATGAATTTATTTACTTATCAGTGATTGATAACATTTGGACAACTCTCACACTCTGTGGTGGTGCCCACCATGTCCAATATACCTATTTACCAAAATAAGAAAGATTCTTGAATACGCTATTGTGTGTGACCCTCTAGGACCTTATATCGATAGCAGTGAATAGTATTCATAGAGAAAGAGCGAAGTCTAATCACCCATCAAGTCCCCTAAAGAGATAAGGAATAGTCATAAAAATTGTGACCAACCTACGAACACATACTGTGTAATATAATCTCTTTGTCTTTAGATATCTCATAAAGTAAGGCAAAAACTTATGTCTTTATCCATTCTTGCATTATTATTTATTAATATAACTAGATGAATTTACCCTTGACTGCCTTGGACAAGGAATTATGAAGGTACTACTATCTTGATCAACCAGGCCTAAGATATTTTACTTCCTCAACTCAAAAGTGATAAATCCTATATTGATTATTCAACCAATTCCATACCACCAATGAAACACCCAACACAAGCTACCTCACCACAATTTCATTATCATGTTTTTTTCCTTGCATCAAAGTATGTGATCAAATGGAACACTTTGATAATGATCTCAAGTCAGGATACCAATAAACATGTCCATAGATAGGAATAACCAATGACAACCACAACATTTGGTGTTCCTATTAGCAAGTTTGTACTCATGATCTCAACTACTAGAGATCACCAAGTGAAAAATTCATGATAAGAAGTATCAATGTTTATGATACCCCAACTCCTGATAGTTAGACATCAACTATGTTCATTCAATATGATGTATCTAGACCATAATAAATATATTTAAAATTAATGTCATAGTATCTCGAGGTTCTCATTATAGTTAGGGATACACTATAACCTTTTGATACGAAAATTAATATATGGGCATTACCATTAAATATTGGAAGAAAAATTTATACATTATAATGGTAAGTGTACATCATGCATATCTAACTGTATACATGAAATGATAATATAAAGGTACTATTTAGTTGGGTCTAGGGAACTCACTACTACAAAACTTACACCCCTAATTGTATCTACCACATAGAATCCTATGAGATGTACTTTGGTAGATCAATCTATGTAATAAGTCTCTACTTATTACCTAGTGAATTTCTTCTTAGTATCTTGTATATAACCCTTTTTAATGGATGCAATAATATATTCAAGATAACCTTTAAATATAATTATAACCCATTATACTCCATGAATATCATTGGTTAGGAATAAATAAAAGTATCACTTTGAGGGTATATTTATCATTCTACCATTCATACAATGTATATTGCAACACACATGAATTAATGATAGAGAGAGATTATATTTATTACAATTACCTGATACATTTATATCCATTATAACTAATCTCGTAAGTATTTAATATCTAGATATTCTGTATGACCTTCACATTTTTACTATGATAATGGTTTTTCTGAACATTAGATCTAATAGGTTTCATTTGATCATCTAATGACTATTTGTAGTTTAAGAAAATTTAAAAAAAATAGGAGATATATCTTCAAGAAATTAACATGTAAATAATCAAAAAAATAGAGTACCTAGAAAACATGAGAAGAAACAACCACCTTCTTCCTTTGACAAAGTGTTTTTGAGAGAGATCACTAAAATTAGTGAATGAAATCACCCTACCTTTGTTGTGATACATTAGATAATGGATCCATAATCAAATCATAAGGATTCCTAAGAAAATAATGGGGTTATAGAGCCTTACCAAGTGAGATAAACAGTTACCAAGAAGAAGAGAGATTACAAAAGAGTCTCACAAGAAGTGCACACACACAACCATCACATAAAATTAGTTTATATAGGAAATCAAGGATGATCCTTATCCTAGTTTCTTTGGAATAATAGGTTCATAATACATCAAAAAGAAAATAAAACATGAAAAATTTATTTTATTCTCCATAATGATCTCCTAATTCCCTTTTAGATACTAAAACTAAATAGGATAACCTAGAGAATACATAAAATAAAGTGGCAATTCTTGTAGAGGTGGGGTCGTGCAGGACTAGAGGGGGAGTGTGGTTATGGCCTTTAAGGCCCACTACGGGAATGGTACTAACATTACAACTGAGGCCAAAGCGTTGTTGTCTGGGATCTACCTAAGCATCCAAAATAACATCCATATATCCCATGTGAATATTGATTCAATGATCATACATAGCTACCTAAATGGTAAAGGTCGAACTCCATGGTTCATATCTTATATCATCAGAAAATGTAGATCTCTTTTCAACAATGATATTAAGGTTACTCACACCTGGCGTGAATGCAATAAATTATTAGATATTTTATCCTCACAAGGTGATCAAGACCTTGAAGTCACCTACTCTCCTAAAATTGCTTTCTTTAAACTTGAGGGCTTGTCTTTAATCCAAGGGGATACCCTCGTTATGCAATACTTTAGGCCTCCTTAGGCCCTGTTTGGTTTTCTTTCTTGTTCCTTTTTTTCTTCAATAAAAATGGAATCGATGATGATGAAAAGGATCATGATTAATCATATAGAGGAATAACATAAAGAAAATAGAATCATATGATCATGAAAACATAGTAAAATATTGTCAATATAAAACATGACATAATCAAAAGTCAAGTCTAACTGCCAAGGCAACATCTCATGGTGGGAAAAGTCCCATCATGTATTCGGTTTACTCCCCAATCCCATAAATAATTTCTCATGAGGAAAAAACATCACCCAATTCATTTAAGTACTTTTGGGTGCACCCATAATAGCATGTTCATGTTTATGTGTGAAAAAAAGGAAATCAATCATAATAAATAAATATAATAATTACACATGGAAAGAAATGAATTACATAATCTTGTCTCATATCATAATCAAAGTAGATTTCATAAATATTCCAAATAGAAGAAGTAATTAAATATTATTGAATTTTATATATGATAATATAATCATAGGTCTCAAAATATGGTGTTCATTCAGGAATAAAGTCTTTAAATGAGTGTTACATAAAAAGATTAAGGGATAAAAAATTTCACCATAATCAAGTTTGATTTTAAAGAATGTATTTGAGAAATAAATTTAAGGAATATATTACCCCATTAAAGGAAGGGGGAATAAGATAGGTATATTTTTAATAGATATATATACATAATTTAGAATAATTACATATCAATAAATAGAGAGAGAGTAATTTATAGAGAAAAAAGTCATAACCCAAAGAAAAAGGGTGGTTCAAAGAGACCCCGTACCTTATGTCCGGATCCATTTTTCATTTATCCTTAATATCATGGATAATAAAATTAGATTAATTAATTAATTAATTTATAAACCTTTCAATAAATATTTTATTTACAATAATTTTTTTATGTTTCTTTATAACCATTTTAATGAGATATAACATTTAATTTCATTGTTTCGAGAGTGTTTGTTTCCTGGTTCCATTGTCAGATCACTTATGTATAATTATGGGAGTTATTTTCAAATGAGACGAAAAATATAAAATTAAAATGAAATGGTATTCATGTACTTATGGATATTGTATTTTTCCTAAATACCCATATGTGTTCCTACATGGGGATGATTCTTTTAGTAATTTTTTAACATTATAGGGTTAGTTCGTTTTGCGGTTTTACCGACCATCATGAACTAGTTTCATTTTATTTAATACTATGTATATATATTAATTTTATAACTTTAAATATGTTATAATATCATTATTATAATATTATTTAACCATAATAATATTTTTATGATCATCCTTGAAGGCAGTAATGTAAAATGAAAACTCATTGTCCATGAAGGTGGTGAACTGACATAATTTGAATAATGGTTTCATTTTTAGAATAAAAGTAGAGAAAATGATGGATGGTATATATTAAATTATAACTATAAAATTATATTACATATATGATAATGTATTTATTATTCCACATTGTATTATTTTTTTGGAGGATGATGAGGGATAAATATTAAAAGAATCGGTTGAGGGAATTACCTTCTCCTTTGGATGTCTCCTCTTGGTCTTCCACTTAAGGAACCTTGAATTTGTCTTTAGATGAGGAAAGTATAACTAAGACATGGGGGAGAGTATTGGGAAGATAATTGGGCAGAAGTTTGGAAAGATAAAATGTTTAGAAGGTGAGAGGAGACGAGGTGGTATTTATAAGGGGAGTAGAGGGGTGTTTTTGAATATTATATTCATTAGTTTATTATTTTGGATCAAGACTACCAATAGTGTAGATTATTGTGAATATATATAGTAAATAGTTCATGTTATTTTGAAATAATGGGTGCTTACATCGATCATGACTAAAAAATTCATGCATTTAGCTTGTAATGTTAATTAGTGTATTTTAGAGTATTTCACTATTCACAAAAATACAACTATTTTATAAAAATACGAAAGATTCACCCTAAACATTTTTTGAAGTTTAGATTCAAAAAATAAAATCATTTTTATGAAAATTATTTTTTAAATATGAGATATTTAATTTTCAAATAAAATCTTTATTTATTTTAAAAATACTTATTTTAATATTATGATCAATTTTACGACCCTTTGAAAAATTACTTATGGTCTTATAAAATTATATTATCATTATAATAAAACATAATAATAATTTATAAATCCTTTTTATGAAAATAAACTTTATTTTAAATCATTATATTTATTATAAAAGTGCAATTAAAACATTTATGTTTTATAAAAATAGAAACACTTAATTTATCATTTTTAAAACATTTATTTACTTATACCATGATATAAATATGTCATATTTTCATTTAATAAGATACATAAATATTATTTTATACTTATATAGGTAATTATACTATTCCAAAGGTCTGGTTACTATTCATAATGATTAGATTACTATTCCAATAGTCTAGTTACTATTCCAACAATTAGATTTGTAACGGTCATATGAGTTCCCAAGTTCATATAAATACCTCTTATTTCAGTCATTACTCATTAAATTATATTTTCTATCAACGTTATATATATATATATATTCATTTTCGAAATTCATATTACATTATTAATTTTCTGCTTCATTTTTACAGTATTGTTCGTGAGTGAGATTATTATGGAGGATTGAACATATCCAAATTTTCATATTATTGTTATATTGTTTTCTATTTTTTTTACCATTATGATACTTTTGATTATTATGGCCATTTTTATTCTCTAAATTTAACGTTTAAGTTATTATAATAAAATTTATTTGGTTTATCATATGGTGCATGTGCATTATATAATATTATATTACACAATTATATATATCAAAAGAGAAATACCATTGATAAAAACTCTTGTTCATTAAATTCTTCCCTTTAAAAAATTTTCCCTAAAAATTTCATTTTATATACTAAGGTGAAAACAGGTGAGGGTACTTCTACTTCATGAATTCTTCTAATTCCCATGTCACATCATTGTACTTATGGTTTTTCTATTATACTTTGACTAGGTGGGTTATATTACTGCATAGAACTTTATCTCCACATTCCAAGATCTTCACCCACCACTCCAAATAAGAGATATCATTTACAACTATACCACCTCTTAATTATATACATGTGATGGATCTTGTATGTAATCCCTCAAGAGGGACACATGGAATACATCATGCACTTGAGAGAGGGTTGATGAGAGTGTTAGTTGATAATCCATGAATCTGATGTGATTGGGGATCTCAAAGGGGTTTATGTACATGGGACTTAGCTTTTCCTTACTCCCAAATCTCATGACTTTCATGAAGATATGTGGAGGAACACTTTATCTCTAACCTCAAACTCCAGGTCTCATCAATGATTGTCAATGGAGCTCTTCTGTTTACCCTGAGTTTCCCTACTATACTAATGAATGGTCTTGACCTTTTCTACAATTTCCACAACCATTTCAGGTCCCAGTAGCTTGTGTCCACCAACTTCATCCCAACATGTAGGTGTTATATATCTCTTCTCATAAAGGGATTCATATGGATCCATTTTGATTCTTTCATTGAAAATATTATTTTAATAAAACTCAACTCTAGAAAGATGCTGATCCCATCCTCCTTTAAATTCCACTGATCTTTCTCTAAACTTGTCCTCAAGTTTATGTATGTTATACTTATATTATCCATCTATTTAGGATTGATAAGTCATACTGAAGTTAAACTCAGCATTTATATCACGTTGGAGACTCTTTCAGAACTTGGAGGTAAATCTCAGATCTCTATCAGATATAATCAATAATGATATTCCATGTTGCCTTAACATTGTTTTGTTGTATATCATTTCAAGTTAGTCCAGTGAATATTCCTCTTGAATAGATATGAAATGACCAGTATTTATAAGATGTTCCACCATAATCCATATAACATTATTTATTTTGGATGTATTTGAAATACCAATGATAAAGTTCATGGTGATATTTTTCCATTTCCATGTAGGTATGGGTAATAGTTGCATAGTCACCTTATAATTTTTCCTTTCAGCATTCACTTTCTAACATACTAGGAACATTGATGTATATTTAGTGATCTCCTTCTTCATATTCTTCCACCAATATTTCCCTTGAAGGTATTAATACATCTCCAGGCTTCTTAGGTGGATGGAGAAGATCGATCTATGTGAATCATTCAAAAAATACTTTATATTCTGATTTGATGGTACACATAGTCATGAAACCAATATTAGAAACCCATCTTCATAAATTTTGAAATATGAGGATTTCCCTTTTCTTATAGATTCCACCTTCTAAATTTCTATTTAATTTATTTGAGAATCCTTTATATTCTCTAGAAGGTATGGTTGGGAAATCATTTGAGAAAGGAATGATGATGTTCCTTCCTTTATGATCTCCATGTCCATCATTTCAAGTATAAGAATATTGGATTCTTCATAATTTTCATCATTGATAAGGTTTCAAGATCCTTTCTACTTAGAGCACTGCTACTTTATTTTCTTTCCTAGGATAATAGTGGATTGAGTAGTCATAGTCTTTGATCAACTCTAACCATATTCCTTGGTGAATATTAAAATCCTTCTATTGTAATATATACTTAAGGATCTTATGATCTGTATATATTTCAAGATTCTCCATTTATAGATAATTCCTCAAGATTTTCAATATGAAGATCACTGCATCCAGCTCTAGATCATGTGTTGGGTAGTTTTTCTCTTGTAATTTAAACTATCTTGATTTATATTCTATCACTTTTTCATTCTATATTAGTACTTATCCCAAGCCCTTCTTTCAATCATCATTGTATACCATGAAAACTTTCCCACTTGAGGGCAATGTGAGGATCAGTGTAGTGATAAGCCTAATTTTCAATTCCTTTAAGATATATTCACATTAATTAGTCCAAATAAACATTACTCCCTCCTTATTCATCTTGGTTAGTAGGTTTTACAATAATGAGAAATTCCACAAAAATCTTCAGTAATACCCAGCTAGTCCAAAGAAACTACAGATCTCCATTATAGATGCTAGTCTGGTCCACTCCTCAATTGACTTTGTATTAGAAGGGTCCAAATATATCTCTTTTCTAGTTATAACATTCCCCTATAATTATACTTCCTCCATATATAACTCAAATTTACTATACTTTTTATATAACATCTCCTCTCACAAAATCGTTAGAACAATATCCAAATATTCTTCTTGCTCATCCATTATTTTTAGAGTATATCAGAATATATTCTATAAATACTACCAATTTTTTTCAAGGTACTATTTAAAGTCTCTATTAATTAATTCCATAATGATTTTTTGGATCATTAGAAAGTCTAAAGTGCATCACTATAAACTCATAGTTTCCATACATTTTTGTAAAAGCAGTGAATATATTACTTCTTTACCTTTATTTGGTGATATCCTGATTGAAGGTCCACCTTCTAGAAATACTAGACCCCCCGTAGTTGATAAAACAAGTCATCTATCTATAAAAGTGGATACTTATTCTTTATCACAGTTTTTTTCTCACTATAATCAATGCAAAGGCACATTGACCCATTCTTCTTCTTGATAAAGAGGACTGGTGTTTTCTGTGATAAATCATATGAGCATATAAAACCCTTATATAGATTCTCTTGGAATTTATTCATAAATTATTTAAACTCAATGGTATCCATTTTATATGTATTCTTGGATATAGGTAGATATCCAAGTATAATTTTGATTGAGAACTCAACCTCTCACTCAGGAGGAAGATCAGAAAACTCTTTGGGGGAATACATCAGTATAATCCCTCACAATGGGTATATATTCAAGCATGATTCTCTCCTTTGTTTCAATAATTTGAGCTATATATTCTTAATCATAAGGTAATAATATCCATACTTGATATGATTATTCCAAAAAAGATTCATCATCCCCCTTACACTTATATAGAATCAGAGGATGAATTGAGATATGAAGAGTGATCTACCTCTCCTGGTGGTTGATGTTAGATTTATATAAGGATAATAAATACATGACCAATATAGAATCAAACTCTACTAAAGGAAGAAGAACGTCATTTTTTGGGATGTTTAGTCCACAAACATTAATCAGGGAGTAGTTATATAGTTGCGATGAAATAAATTCTCTGTTTACTTTTCTCATAGATATCTCAACCCCATGTGTTGAGGTAGTGTTTGGATAGATATCTTATCACATTTTTTACACATGGGTAATTAGGGTTTCTTTCCTCCATGAGATTTATTCATTGATCCTCTTGAAGAAAACTCTATTTTCTTCTTTTTATCTCTAGGAGCATGAGACCACTGAGAGTCACCAATCACCACCCTGACTTTTAGGGCACAACGAGAAATATTTTTCTAGCTATAAAAGTCTCAAATTACTAAATATTTTTTTAGACTCAACTTTAATCCACTAAAGAAATGGTCCACATTGCTTTCAGTGCCAATGATAAAGCTAGAGGTGTACCATGAAATCCTTGTGAAGTTTTTCACATATTCCCTAATAGACTCATCTTTATTTTGCTTCATTCTAAGGAACCCCCTCTTCATTTTAAGATTGAAAATTTGGTGAAAATATTTATTGAAAAATATTTTCTTGAATACTTCCCATTCCATAGAATCAATTTTCTCTTTGGACTTCATGTTTTTTATAAGTGTCCACCACTGATCGCATTCCCCTTCAAGATGATAGATAGACAATATGAATTTATCTTATTCTGATCATTGGAGGATAGAAAATATATTTTAAATGGAGTTAATCCATTTTTACATGATGAGGGTATCATAAGATACACTAAAGGTAGGATGCCTTTATCATGTAAAGGAATTGATTGTAACTTGATACTTCTTAGGAGAAGGATGGGTTTCAACATAATTTAAGTTATTATTCATAGCATGAGTCAAATGAGCCAGTACTTCCTTGAAGTTCCCTGCTCCTACTCCCATAAGTTTATGAATACTATTATCGAAATCATCACATTACCTATCATGTTGGTTATTGGCATAGTTTATCTTATTTACCTCCATTAAATGAAATAAAAAAGGGATGAGAATACTTGAACAAAAAATTATATAAAAAGGGAAACTGTAAACATATAAGAAATAACATAAAAATTAAATGTATATACTAACTCATGAGTCTCTAGGTTTCAATCTAGGTTATCCATGGTAATTTACCTATTATGTTTTCTAACCTAACAATATGTTCAAGTCCTTTATAATGGTTCATAAAGAGTTTTTTAATTTTCCAAATCATATTCCCTAGGAGTTTCAAACTAGGTGCGCAAAAATTTCTCTGCCATGAGCTAGGTGATGATTGAGTTAATACCAAATGATCCCTTTTGGGGTTATTACCCCTAGGTACAACTGTTTTAGATCTATATCCACTTGTAATATCCGTACAGGGATGTAATTACTTAGAAATCAGTCTCTCTACAGTTCACCAAAATTCCAAGATATTTTCCTATACTTAGACTTATCCCTAGGGTTCTCACTAAAGTATTATATTACAAATCCCCAAAAATCAATAGACCTTGTGCTTATACTATCTACCTAAACCCAATACTTTTTCACATATCATTACATGATCTTTAATATAAAAATCCAATAATCATAACCCAAAGATCTTTAGGAGTAGTGTCTTAGAAAACTAGGTTCATAATACATCAAAAAGAAAAGAACACATGAAAATTTTATTTTTTTCTCTATATTGATCTACTAAATCCCTTTGAACTATTAAAACTAAATAGGATAACCTAAGTAATATATAAAATAAAGAGGTGATCTATAAAGACTAGTAAGGTTATAAACATGGAAATGAAGCACAATGTAAGGGTCAAAAGGCATACCATGATATCATAAAATACATGAATACTGATTTATAATATGGAGGAATGATATAAATAACATGTAATCATAATATCATGTAAACATAGTAAAGTTTTAGCAATATAAAACACCACATAAATATAAGTCAAGGATAACTTCCAATACAACATCTTATGGTGGAAAAAGTCCCATCATGGATTAGATTCACTCTACAACATATCATGAGAAAAAAACATTAAATAATTAATTAGATCACTATCTATGTGCACCCATCATAATATTTACATTCTTATGTGTTCCAAAAAATGAAATTAATCATAAGGCATAAACATAATAATTACCCATGGAAAGAAATGAGTTACATAATCTTTCCATATATCATAATCAAAGGAGATTTCATAAATATTCAAAATAGAAGAAGGAATTAAATATTATGGAAATTAATTTTTGATTAAATAATCATAGTTCTAAAAATATTGTGTTCATTTGGGAATAAAGTCTTTAAATGATCATCACATAGAAGGATTAAGGGATAGAAAAGTTTACCTTAATTGGGTTTGATTTTAAATAAGGTATTTGAGAAATGAACTTAAGTCATGAATTAAACCATCAAAGTAAGGGAGAATAAGCTAGGTATATATGTAGGATACATATATACAGAGTTTATAATAATTAAATATCATTAAATAAAGAGATATAAATTTATTTAGAGAGAGAAATGTCAAAACCTAAATAAAAAGGGTGGTTTGGAGATATCCCTTACCTTATGTCTGGATCCGTTCCACACTTTCACTTAATGCCCTGAATAATAAAATTATATTCATTAATTAATTTATTTATAACCTTTTAAATATATTTTCATTTAATAAAAACTTATTATATTCTTTTATAACCATTTTAATGAGATATAATGTTTAATTTTGTTCTTTTTAGAGAATTCATTTCAAGGTTCTATGGCCAGATAACTTGTGTATAACTATGGGAGTTCTTTTCAAATGAGAATAAAAATTTATAAGTGAAATTAAATGGTATTATTTTACTACCATAAATTTAAATTTTCCCAAATACCCATATGTGTTCTTCCATAGGGATGATTCTTTTAGTAAAAAAAGTTAATGTTATATAGTTAGTTCATTTAGGTGATTTTATTGACCATCACAAACTATTTTTGTTTTATTTAATATTATGTCTATATATTAATTAAAAAACATTAAATAAGTTATAATATACTTATTATAATATTATTTAACCATAATAATATTTTTATGACTATCCTTGAAGGTAGTAATGGAAAACAAAAACTCATCATCCTTGGAGGCGGTGAACCGACATAGTATCGACAACAATTTAATTTTTAGAATGAAAAGAGAATAGAATAGGATGGATGATCAATATTAAATTAACAATATAAAATTATAGAATACATATGATACTGGAATTATTATTCTATGTTGGACGGATTTTTTTTGGAGGATGAGGAGGAATAAAAATTAAAAGAATCGGTTAAGGAAATTACCTTCTCCTTTGGGTGTATCCTCTTGGGAATCCAATTAAGGCACTTTGGATTTGTGTTTGGAAGATATCATAAGAACTATGACATGGAAGAGAGGATTTGGAAGATAAGTGGGTAGAATTTTGGCAATCTACAAGGCTTAAAAGGTGTGAGGAGAAGGGGTGGTATTTATAAGGGACAGAGATGAGTCTTTTTGAATATTATATTCATTAGTTTATTATTTTGGCTAATGACTACAAATAGTGATGATTTTTGTGACTATATATAGTAAAATTTTCAAGTGAGTTTGAAATAATGGGTTCTTACATCATCCATAACTAAAAAATTCATGTATTTAGTAGATAATATTAATTAGTGTTTTTTACCGTATTTCACTATCCACCAAAAATTAAATTGTTTTAGAAAAATACCAAAAATTCACCCTAATAATTTCTTATCATGTAGATTCCAAATATTTAATCCATTTTTTGAAAATAATTTTCTAAATATTATATATTTAATTTTTAAATAAAATCCACTTTTATTTCAAAAATACCAATTTTAATATTATGATCGATATTCTGACCCTTTGAAAAATTACTTATGGTCACATAAAATTATATTATCAATTTAATAAAACATAATAATAATTTATAAATTAATTTTATTAAAATAAAACTTATTTTAAATTATTATATTTATTATAAAAGTGTAATTAAAACAACTGTGTTTTATAAAAATACAAATACTTAATTTATCATTTTTAAAACATTTATTTAATTAAACCATTATATAAATATATCATATTTTAATTTTATAAGATACCTAAATATTATTTTACACTTACGTAGGCAAGGATACTATTCTAACAGTTAGGTTACTATCCTCAATGGTCAGATTACTATTCCAACTATTAGGTTACTATTCCAATAGTCAGATTACTATTCTAATGGTCAGATTTATAATGGTCATATGGGTTACCTAATTCATATAAATACCTCATATTTAATTTATTATTTATTCACTTCTATATTCTCTCAAGGTTATATATATTTTCATTTTCTAAATGTATATTACATTACTAATATTCTACTTTATTTATTTAGTGTTGTTTGTGAGTGCGATTATTCTGGGGGATTGAGCAAATCCAAATTTTCCTATTATTGTTATCTTATTTATATTTTTTGTACCATTGTAATAATTTCAATTATTATGGCCATTTTTATTATCTAAATGTAATGTTTAAATTATTATAATAAAATTTAGTTGGTTTTATCGTGTGGTGCGTGTGAATTATTTAATATTATATTTCACAATTATATATTTAGAAGAGAAATTCCATTGATAAAAATTATTGGTCATTACATTACATATGAATAAACACTCTGAATTCATTGTATCATTGCATAAATTCATTTATGCTTCATCTCATAATTTGTTTTTAAAATAAATGCCAAACATTTAAGGAAATATATTTTGGGTGAGAGATAAATAATTTATATACATATATACATATATATTCTATTCATGCATTTCATTGGTAAACACATACATCAAATGAATGTATTAAATGTACACTATATATATATAATATCATATATTATATATATCACTCATGCATCATATGCAAGTGTAGATGTATCTCATGCACGTACAATTTAGTGCACATCCAACAATCTCCCATTTGAACTAAAATCACATAAGGACTTTATAAAAAACTTCACAAATCTTTGTGAATCCATACAAACTCCTTTAGATATAGTTCTTTCATAAAAATCTCATCATTTTAAATAAAAACTTTGCCTAAAATTATATCCTTATCTGAGGTCCCAACTGTGTGACCCTATGGGCCTTATCAGTATTGATGTCAACTATGAAATCCTAATTTCATATATGTAATAAAAGAGAGTCCTCTCGCAAATCATTAACACTACTCAATATACTAAGGGGCTTGGTTAGATCTCCATAAAACATAAACATATCTCCATACAAACATGTCCACCACAATATGTATCATATACATCATATGTATACCTATATAATCCATTTTTACATGACATAGAGTGAACACTAGACATGGAATATGTCAATCTTGTATTAGCCTCACATCATTTCTTAATTCTCTAAAAAAGACTAAACAAGTTAATGAATACATAAAATGTTATTTATTTATCTAATAAGTACATCACATGTCACTTATCCAAGTTGTTGAACACATTATATGTGAAACAACTAAGCATGTCCATGCATTTCCTCACTCTAATTCAATCAAAGTACATTTGTATTTTCTTGTCATACAGGTGGAAAAATACCATCTTGGTTGCACTCCAACCTATGAAATGATCAATAACATTCCCAACTACCCCATGATTAGCTAAGTTCATATGTCAACTTTTGTAAGTAGGGTATCAAAGTATCAAGGTTATCATGCTAGGTATCTTTCCAACCTCAAGTAAGAAGTATTAATAATAAGAATACAACGCTAAGTATATCTCTAACTATATGATATTCCTTGTGATATACTTTCACAGATTAGTCCAAGTAATAATTCTCTACTTATTAACACAAGAATATATTATTTATATCTCATACACAACCCTTATTAATGGATACATGAATCTATTCAAGATAACCTTTACATATAAACAAAACTCATTATATTATATGACCATCATCGGTTAGGGAAAACTCAAAGTTTGTAATTTTGAGGGATATTTATCATTTGGACATTCATGTAAAATAAATTACATCACACATGAATAAATTATAAATATAGATTTCCTTTATTATAAATACATGATATGTTTACAACTATTACAACTGATCTCTTAATATATTCTGTATTAGTTTTATTTTGTTTCTTTGAAAATGGTTTTTGAACATATCCATATATAATTCCTGTCACATCCCTATGTGAATATCTGATAAAATTCACTCACTAACCTATTAGTGAGTAAAATTTATGAATAAATCTAGTTTGAATAATGGTGAGACTTAGGAATCAAATTATTAATGTTCAAATATTTGAACCTATATTCAAACCCCTTAACTTCATAACATAAAATGTTATAATGCAATCTTCTATTTTCTACTCAATAATTTTTCTAAGTACACCATCATCATCCTTCAAACCATTTCCATAAAAAAAATTTCTTGAAATATTTTATAGACAATGTAACTATTTACATTATCACTTTACCAGTGCATCCTAAACTCTTTTAGAATAAAGTGATATTCACTTTAATTTGGTAACTAATGTAACTCTTTACATTTCTATTTTCCACCATATACTAAAATATTTTACGATACCAAGTGATATGCTTTGTATATTGGATGGTATAATATTTAGGGAATATAAATATTCAATTTTTATGGTAACTAAATGTAAATTTTTAAATTTTTATTTAACTTCACATAATCTAAAATTCCTTACGATATTAAGTGAATAATCACTATAACCTTTCACTAGTATAATCTTTTAGTTAAAAATGATATTCACCTTCTCAAAGTAACTAAATATAATTATTTATGTTTTTTTCTTTACTATAATATATCATAACTTTTAGGATATTGAGTGAAACATCTAGAATAATATTTTATTTTTTAACTTAACTTCTCTAAGTTAAAACATACTCCCACTAAACTCTTAGACATTTTATTCTCTTCAGAATATTTTTCTATGAATCAACACAAACTACCTTGTGTTTTGGTAAATAACACTTATTTCCTTTTAGTATGAATATATAAAAAATAAACTATAGTTTCCATATATCATATTTCATTATAATGTTTTAGAGTATATTCTTGGAAAAAAATATTTTATTTATTAAAATACGCCACTATGGGTTGGAATCGAATTCCATCACATTTTAACAAATGTCTAGATAAATAATTTATCCTGGATAAAACAATTTTATCCATATATTTTTTCTAAAAAACATGTTATAAAACCCAATTAATCAAAAAAATAGTGTTTAAAATTTATTATCTCATGTTATTAATAACAACTCTTTGTTAACACCTCTTATCATATAAGAGAAGTGAGATGAATTTACACTTCCTTTACATATATTCATCCAAGATTTATAAATATATTTACATTGAAATTTATGATGAAGTAACTGTTTAATCCATCAATTGAATGAAAAATATAAGCTTTTTTCATTTTTTTCCTATGATTTTGAGCTCTTGTATATTTTCAACAATTACAAAACATACATTCAATTTCAATTACCCTTAAAAATAAAAGCGTAAATTTATATAACCTTAAAACCTCACATAGACATTCTATAGAGTCCTAAAACTCCTTTAAGTATTTTAGATAATTCCATAATATGGAATCATTACCCCTTCCTAATAATACCCTTAGGTTTCAAACAACCATAACTATAACCTTGAAGAAACATTATTGACCTTTACAACTTTATCTCTTCTAGTTTTGAACTTTTATCTCCTCATATTATCTATATAGTACTAGAATGTATACATAATATGCATAATTTATCTATTATTAACACTTTGAGAATATCAGGTAAATGTTTCTTAACATCATCCATCTTGATGAAACATTTCCACAGATGTAAAAATAATGAATTCCTTGACTATAATATTCCTTATTGGAATTATTCAATCTCTCCAAACATATTTAATCGTATTCCATATCATTTATTTACCCCATAATATTGAGCATATGAGACTAGAATTACTTAGTTCAATTAACTTCTAGTTCCTTAGAAACCTTAAATGAATCATTCCATGTTTCTATAAACATATTGATTTTCATATTAAACAACTTCAACACCTGGTAACTTAGTAAGGAACTATTTTAACACCTAAAAAATCTATCTTGCTCAAGAAATTTTATTAATCTACCAGTATTAGGAGTTTCTTATATTAAGATTCTCCATAAAAAATAATTTTTTGGTATTTTTCAGAATAAACTAGTTTTGAGGGGTAAGTGGGAACCCACATTCCTTTCACATGGAATAAAAAAAACCAAAACACCAATTACATCAATTGACCTCATCAACTTAGATTCAAATTTAATAAATTTCAAACTTAAAATAAAAAATATATCATCATAAACCATGTAATGTTGGATGTATCGACCAAAATATTACCATTGGAATCGACACCTCAATACATTATCTTGACCTCCCATCACCACTGTTGCTGAAACCCATCAAGACCATTAGAATCACATCAACCAAGACATCACTGTTGAAAACTAAACTTTAGATTAACTAAACCCTACATATACACCATATTATTGGTGAGAATCACTGGCCAGAATCCATCATCACCACCAAAAGGCACCATAATAGATTACCACATGGAAAAGTCTATCCATACACCATTAACACTATCTCCAAAGACCACACCAACCAAAAAAGAAAACAACTATCACGAATAAAACCATAAAAAACTAAAACTCCATTGTTAACAAGACGAAACACCACAACCAATCGAAATATTCATCATCAAGGATGAAAAAAACCACCAAAAAAAAAGCTTGAATAACCAAGGAAAAGTAGGAACCACACCACCCAAATAGAAGGCTTCCAAAAACATAAAAGTCCTAAAACACAACTAGGATAGAATACCCAGAGAAATGGGAATAATAGAGGGTCATACTCTAGGGAAACTATTTAAAGGACAAACAATACATCCTAAAACCCACATTAAATCCATTGAATCTGGCCAAAATTGAGCCTAATGTAATAGATCTGGAAGAAAGAGCAAAGATTAAACTGAATAAGGGCCTTAGCAGTGAGCCATGACCTTAAAAAATAAAAAAACCAAGAAGTGACAGGAAGAGGATGGTCATAAAAATTCCTATAACAATGAAAGGATAAATGAAAACAAAACCCAAAAGCAGGCCAAAAAACAAACAAAAACCCTCACTAGATGGTACCACCAATAGAATCCAAAATTTCTAGAGTTTCATAAAGTTAAACCAAGATGGGGTTTATTCATGATGATTCCAACAATAAGAGTGATATTCATAGTGGATGAGGCCCTTGGATCAACAATGAATCTCAACATCTCCAAACAAGATGGGAAGGGAGAATGAAGAAGCTGAGGAAGCAGCTGAACAAACACTTGGAGGAAAATAAGGGGAAGATAATGAGATAAGGAAGCGAACACTAGAGAAAAACTATCACCATTAGGGGGAAATGAGAGGTAGGAAGCGACGAAACTAGGAAGGATGAGAGGACCGAAGAGTGGGGATCCATCATCAAATATGTATTTCAAATTTTAGTTTGATGATGATGATGCATTTATGGACAATTTTTTATCACATGAATATAATTTTTTATATCTTTTTATTTAAGGAATTTTAACAACAGTACACCCACCAAAAAATGACGACCCTATACATTATATCCATTTAGTGGGCCAAGATCCATATTTCAATAATTAATGAGTCTGATAGGGCGTTCATATCACCAATTTTTTTATTTAAATAGGGAATCATCCTAATCACAAGAGTTGTGACTCTTGTATAGTTGAGTGGATAACCCTTTATCAAAATCCATAATATGGATTCATTCATCTCTATTCCTATGGTATCATAACTGTCATGGATTCATATCTTGTATAACCCAAATTAAATGTCTAAAAGAAGATAACCAAGGACAATATAGGGGAACCCAACTATGAAACAAAGCTACCCAACAATATAATACATAGTATTTTATTATTTGTTTTCCTTACACATGATAATCTAGGGGTATTCGACTATGGCACAAAACTACCTGATTGAATGATCGAGGTCTTGACAAGTGTTTCCTTAGATGGAATCTAAAACTTAGTATTTGAGGGGTTTTATTTTAAAGTCTCACCCATTTAATATAAATCATATGTATATTAAATTCATAACCATTACATCCTATGTAATAATTATCTTCTTGTGTTTTATTTTTATGCATGAATGCATATAAAAATTATTTTTGTAAATACCTATTCAAAAAAATAAATTAATGTGTTCACACCAAATTAATGTGTAAATATTTACATAAACCATAAGTCTGTGTTAAGCATCAAAAAAATAGAAATCAAGTATATTAATACATATCCAAATGCATCATATTCATATGGTACATGAATGTTTTATGTAAATTCATAGAGTTTTATGAGATTGAAAAACTCCACATGAATAAGCCCAAAGTGATAAATAGCCAACCCCATTCACTTTCCTAACCATGGAAATTCTCTAGGAATGTAGGTGTTCATACCCCATGTACCTCTATCTAGGGAGATTTTACTCAAGAGAGAACAACTATTCTCAAGCTCCTAACTGAAAATATAAACCGAGGTCAAGGAAGATGAAAACTAAATATTATGTTATAAAAACTAGCATGATATGCAAGGATATATCATAGAATAAATTTATCATATAAATGGGCATAAAAAATATTCATATTTAACAAGAAATTTACTAAACATGAATAGCTGTGAAATTTAACAAATAAGTAAAAAATTTATTTATTTTAAAAAACACGAGACACTTATGAACTATTCACAAATAAATGATGATTATAAACATTTTATAATTTATTAATAATATAAAAATTTTATATTCATTTCAATACGAATCCCTTCATATTTTATATTAAATGAAATTTATATGATATTTCATGAATTATAAACGTTTTATAATTCAATATCTATTATATAAATATTTTATATAATCTAAATATAATATATTGTTTTTCATTTATAAACACTTTATAAATCATCTCTTATGATTTCTAAACAAACCTTTTATTCCTAGATCATAAGGCATACCATTTAATTTTTCAAAATCTATTTTAAAATATCAATGTTTAATATTTCAGAAAAATGTTTCATAAAAATTTATTTAATTAATTATAAAAAATTTATAATTAATTATTTAATTTATAAAATAACCATAAAATAAATATTTCCAAAATAATTTTTAACATGATTTATAAAGAATTTATAAACCATAAAAATCATTTAATATGTTAATTTTTTTCATAATTGTCTATTTACCATTAAGCAGAAACCCATTCCTACATAAGGGTATCCCCTTAATACCCTTACATAGGTCATTTGATACCCTTTTTGTAAAGTTAAGTCATTCCTTACTTTTTTACAACTTATATTTAACTTGATAAGAAATGGTAATATACATATTACCTTTACACAACTCATTTTACATAAGGGTACAAAGGATTTTACCCTTATGTGAATTCTTCTTGTAAGGGTATTTATTAGGGTAAGGCATTACCTTCACACAAGTACTTTGAGTAAGGTTACTTTATAAATTTAGTGTGTTTCATAAAGGTAAGAATTATGGACTCTTATGTAGCACATTATATAACCTTATGCGTATGTGTAAAGCTCTGAATACGTTTACGTAAAACCCCTTGCGTAAGGGTACTACCTTTACACAACACTGCTGCATTAGAGAACTACCTTTATAAAAATAATTTACATAAAGGTAACAAATAGGTTACCCTTACACAGAAAATATGTATAAGGGTGTGAAATTTATGTAACCAATGCACATAAGGGTAAATAATATTTTAACTTTACACATATCACATAAGGGTTGTTAATATGCATACATTTTTCAAAAATGTTGTTATTCATTTTTCTTTGAAAAACAGTGATAAAAATATGTTTTAATCTTAAGAAAATTGTTTTTATACCACTAACAGGTTTCATATGATCATATAATGACCATTTTTAGTGGAAGGAAACTCAAAAACATATGATATCTATCTTCAATAAATTAACAAGCAAACAATCCAAAAAAAAAGAGTAACTAGAAAACATGAGAAGTAGTAACTATCTTCTTCCTTCGATAGAGTGTGCTTAAGGGAGATCACTAAAAGAAGTGAATGAAAGAACCCTACCTCTGAGGTGATACGCTGAAGAATGAATCCATAATTATATCATGGGGATTGTCAAGCAACTAAAGGGGGTTTAGCGCCTTCTTGGGTGAGATGAATATTTTTCTAGAAGAAGAGAGATTATGGAAGAGGTTCCCAAGTATTGCACACACACATCCATCACATGAATATAGTTTATATAGGAAATCAATGATTCTCCTTAGTTGGAATCTCATTTTACATACATTACATATAAATAAATACAATGCATTGATCGTTTGAATGTATAAGCTCCTTTACATTTCATCACATGAAGAAATTTCTGAATAAATGTCAACCATTAAAAGAAAACCATCCAGGGTGAGTGATATATATATATATATATATATATATATATCACACACACACATATGTATATATTATATTCATGCATTTCATGCATAATAAATATATACATCATATGCATGTATTAAAAGTACACTATATATATAATATAATATTATATATATATATATCTCTCTTTTATAATATGCATGTGTACATACATATCATGAATTTACATTTTAGTGCATATCCAACAACATCCATATGTTATGTCTGTAACACCTCTATATATCCATCTGTTGAAATACTCCCATTAACTTCTTAGTGAGTAAAATTTACAAAGCATGCTATTTTGAATAATGGTGAGACTTAGGAATCATATTCCTTAATATCAACTCATTGAACTTATATTCAAACTCCTTAATTTTATAACATCAAATGTTATAATTTTATATTCCTTTTTATACTTAGACCTCTTTCTAAGCTTAACATCATCATAAATTATGAAATTATTCTATCAAAATTTCTCTTCTAAGTCAATGTAACCATTAAATTTTTTATCAGGCACATCCTAAACTCTTTTAAGATAAAGTGACATTCAATTCATTATTGTAAACACATATAAACATTTATATTTCTATTTACAATTATATCCTAAAACACATAGAAAGTCAAGTGAATCTGACTTTGTAAATAATTTGGAATAATAGTGATATTAACTTTATTAAAATAACTAAATATAACTATTTATATTTTCTTTACTATCACATATAATAACTCTTTAGGATACTAAGTGAAAAAACAATCAATCTTAGACTGGTACAATCCTTAAGTTAACAATGATTTTCAGTTTCTCACAACAACAAAATGTAACTATTTATATTTTTATTTACTATCACACATCTTAAATATTTAGGATACTAAGTGAAAAATCACTCAAACTGATATTGGAAGAATCTTTTATTTTTTAACTTTGAACTTATCTAAGTCCAAACATACTCTCACTAACCTCTTAAAAATTATATTTTATTCATAACATCTTTATAAGATTCAATACAAACTAGTTTTTATTTTAGGAAATAACATTTACTTCCTTTTAATAGGAATATATAACATATAAACTATTGTTTCCATATATCATATGGAATTATATGTGTTTTAGAGTATTTTATTGAAAAAAGACTTTATTTATTAAAATACACCGCTACTAAGTGGGAATCACATTCCATCATATTTTAACAAATAGGTGGATAAAATAATTATCTTGGATAAAACATTTTTATCCTAATACTATAATCAAATATTTTATAGAATCTAATGAACCATAAATCTAGTGTATAAAATTAATCATTTCATGTTATTCATAAAAATTATTTCTTAACACCTCTTATCATATAAGAGAAGTGATATATATATATATACTCTTATTTTACTTAGATTCATCTAATCTTGATAAATACCCTTACATTTAAAATTTCAATGTAGAAACTATTTACTACATCATTTGAATGAAAACTATAAGATATTTTCAATTCTTTATATGATTTTGAACTCTTGTTTATTTAAAACACTTGTAAATCATACACTCGATATCACATACCCTTCAAAATCAAAGAATTAATTTATATAAAATTAATACCAAACATGGATATTCAATGAAGTCCCCAAAATAATTAAGGTATTCTAGATAATCTCATCATATGAAATCATTTATCCTTTCCGATAATACTCTTAGGTTTCAAATAAACTTAACAGGATTATTGAAGAAATATTATTATACTTTATAATTTTTTCTCTTCTAGATTTTAACTTTTATCTCCTTGAACTATCTGTATAGTGTCATATCTTAGACATCATCTTCCTAATTTATCTATTCTCAACACTTTGAGAATATTGGGCACATTTTTCTTGAATTTATCCATATTTTTAGAACATTTCAATTGATAATAGTATAATAAATTCCTTAACTAGAATAAACCTTATAGGAATTATTCTATCTCTCAAAACATATCCAATAATATTTAATATCATTGACATACATAATCATATTGATTATATGAGACTATAATCCCTTAGTAAAATTAGAATATAATTCATTTTAAACCTTAAATAAATCACTATATACTTCAATAAGAATCTTGATTATTTTATTGTACAACTTCAACAATTGGTTACTTAGGAAGGAACTATTCTAACACATAGAATATTTTCCTTGATCAAGAACTTTTCTTAAGGTATCAGTCTTATTAGTTTATTATTTTAAGATTATCATTTTAAGGATTAATATAATGTTTAGTTTGATGATGATAATGAATTTATCTACATAATAAATTTTTATTAGATGAATATCATGTATTATATCTTTCTATTAGGGAATTTTAATGAAATTTATCAACCAAAAATTGATGATTCTATACATCATATCCATTTATTGAGACAAGATCTGTATTTCACTAGTAAATGAGTCTACTTTAGCATTTCTCTCACCACTTAGTTATTTAAGTAGGGAATCATACCAATCACAATAGTTATGACTATTGGTTTTTTGAGTGGATATCCCTTTATCTAAATCCATCATTTGGATATAATCAACTCTATTCCTCTGGTAACCTAATCCTTTTAGGGCATCTCAACTAGTGTAACCCAAAGAAAACACTAAGAATGATCTGATTAATTAAAATCAAAGGGCACAAAGCTTTGGCATGACCAACCTAACCAGATAATATATAGTTAATCATAACTCTCTTTCCTTACACAAGATAATATAGGGGCACCCAAATTTGACATGGCCTACTCAGTTGGATGATCATGGTCTTGAAAAGTTCCACTTTAGAAAGAATCTCACACTTAGTATTCGATCATTTTTCATTTTAAAGTTTCACCAAATTAATATACATCATAAGCACATTAAATTCATAATTATTACATCTTATATAATGATTATATTCTAATGTTTATGCTTCTAATGATTTAGTTTTGGAACCCCTATCAAAAATACTAAATTAATGTGTTCAAACCATATTAATGTGTAACTTTTACACAAATAAAAAGTTTTTATTACTCACCAAAAAATATAATCTAAACATATTAATACATATCTAAATGCATCATATGCATGAGATGTATGAACTCTTCATGTATAGGCATAAAGTTACATGAGAATTATATTCTTCATAGAAGTAAGCCCAGCGTGATAGATAACCAACCCCATTCACCTTTCTATACATGGCATACGCCTCCAGGCCGGTAGGTGTCCTGAACCCAAGTCCCTATACATGGGGAGACTTTACTCAAGATATAATTAAATTCATGACATCTATAACACCTAATATGCACAAACTATTCCCAATAACTAAATTTAAACTAATAACTTCAATTACAAATCAAGGTTAAGGTAGATGAGAACTTAATTTTATGGAGTCATACTTAGCATGTAATGTAAGGACCTATCTCATTGAATTAGTTTAATAGTTAAAATAATACACATTTATAATATAAAAAACTATAACAATGAATATAGTAGGGAATACACTATAAATAAAAGAACAATTAAAAAAATTTAAACATCCGACAACTATTTATGAACTACTCATAAATAATAGATGATTCTAAACCATTTTATAAATTTGATAACATTATGGACATTCCATAATTTTGAATATAAAATATTTTATACTGAATCCAATATGAATTCTTTCATATTATTTATTATATGTAATTTCAAGTTATTATTTAATCATTTGATCAAATAAACAATCAAAACCTTTTTGATGTAGTTTAAATAATATCTTTAAATAAGGTCCCCTTTTAATTTGAACAATTTAAAATTAATTAATTATGAAAAATTCATAATTATTAATATAAACACCATCTATATTTTGACCATATTTATGAGTTTTATAAACACTTTTATAAATCCTTTTTATATTCCTTTAAACAACATGTTATTTAAAGAATAAAAATATACCGTATAATTTTAGATAAAAAGGTTTTAATACCATTTATTATGATTTATAAATTTTATAAATCATATTAATGGGAAAAGGATATTATTAATATTAAATATTTAATATTAAAGGTATATATATAAAAAATGTTTCAAAAAACATTTAATTGATTAACCATAAACATTTTATGGTTACTTAATTTATAAAACCCCTTTTATAAATTTTCCAAACATTCCATAAAACCTTTTCATTATTTATAAACAATTTATAAAAAATATAATTTAATTATTAATTGAATTTTATTTATGATAGAAAATTTATTTATTAACAATTTTTTTTGATAATTAATTAAATTAAGACCCTTTTTAATCTTAATAGATTTAAGTTAATTATTTATGAACTATTTATAATTTCAAATATAAAATTATTTATAATTTGGATTTACTTTATAATTTATAACCCTTTATAAATTACCCCCTGTGAATCTTAAATAAAAAATTTATTTTTATATCACAAGGAATACCAAATAATTGAAGGGTATTTACATAAATACATATTTATATATGATATATTTATAGAAAATATATTAGATTCCAAGAAAATTATAATTTGAATGCATTGGGTATATTATTTTGTGTGTGCTAGAAACTCGACCATTCTCCACATAATATATCATTGAATGAAATCATTTCATATTTATTGGTAACATATATGGAGTAAATTCATATTATGTTGTAGCATCCTACCCTATAAGCCACTTATTGGGGCCCCGATATGGTTGGCCACATGACCTCAAGCACGTCTCCCAGTACGCCATAGGTTACTAACTAACAGTGAGATCCCAGGGTGTGTCCATGGAAAGACTATGAACTCATAGATCAGAGTGAAACACAATGGTAAATAATAATATTAAGCATTGAAAATAGAAAAGAACAAGTCATAATGAAAAATGAATAATAAATAGATACAAAATAATGATGGTGTACATGTTGTGTTACTATATAAAAATAAATGAAAAAAGATAAAGGGGAAACTAGAATATACCACATGCTATACAAAAATACAAAAATATCACAAGCTTCCACTACTATCATCTCAAGCATAGGATTGTTCCTCTGCACCCATACTATATCCTAGGAATTAGAATCATGCATCAAAAGATGGGTGCTTCCCTTTATCTACACCTGCAACCATGAAGTATGCCTAGATACAAAAGGAATCCCAAATAGGGTGTGAGATATATTTAGTATAACACCACCAACATTGTAAATATCAATCTACTTTTTTCATATAAAATGAATAGTGTTCCAATAATAATAAATGCAAGGAAAAAAGATAAATAAATCATGGAAGTCCAGGTTCCTCATGGATTCCTGATAGACACTACCTACTTCAGCCTAAGTCATATGAATGACCCAAGGGAAACCTATATGATCATAATATGAGTCATCATAAATCAAGTGTCTAGGAGTGGACCAACCCCCAACATGTTATTTGTCTTGCCAGATGTGTCCTGGGTATAACAAGTATAGTTTTCAATCCTTAGTATAAAAGTCATCATTTAATTTTAGTATAAGGAAACCTAATCCCATCCAAGATGAACCATAATTGGAATCCCAAGTATCTCTTTACATGCATTTTATATACCCAATTCCATGGGAGTATATCCAAGGTGACCCATAAATGAAATCCCATGTATCACTCCTAACATGGTGTGAAAACAAAAAAGACCTTCGAGTCATTCCCTAGGATCTCACATAGGGGTCCGAGTCTCACTTGTGGAATGATTTAACCATCTCAACATTGATCCCATCCATGAGGTTCTCCCATAGGGAACCAGTATCACTCTTATGGAGGTAGAGGAAGCGCACAATGATCCTATACAAGGCATACCTAGTATCACCCCTGGTGTATTTACAATTCTTTGAAAAATTCGAAATACACGGCATGATAATCCTGTCCAAGGAGTCCTTATGTCAGGGTCCTTGTATCACCATCATCATAAAGTAAGGGTATGATTTGGTTATCAAGATTATACCATTTAGCAAGGCATAAATTTATAACATGATTAACGAGTTGGATAATTCATGTGACTAAAGAAATTCAGCCGTGGCATAAGGAATAATGCATAAGACAAGGGGCCTAACATTTACTTTAACCATTTCAAATTGAATTATATTTATAACAAATTATACCACACACCTCAAATTTGGTTTAAAAAATGAAAGGATTGGTAAATTTGGACCTTTAAGGAAGGGAACACTCAAAGGGGTGGTTTGGTTTAAGGTGATCAACCAAAGGGTTGGTTCATTTCTTACTAAATTCATACCAGGAATGGAAAAGAATTCAATTTAATTTATTTAAAAATTTAGAGTCTTCGTCAGAAAGGAATGGAATGTGAAAAAATAATGCATGATATAGTAGTGATAAAACTTTATGGGAAGAATCTAGACCACCAACCTTAGGTTCGTAGCACTCTCCTTGTCTATTGTCGACACTTGAATCAAGCTAGAATGAGAGATATCAGAATAATTTTCAAATTCCATGAAAATAGATCAAATGAGGCCACATCAAAATAACAAAATAGGAGGGAAGATAAACTAATAATGGAAGGAATAAGAGTGTATAGCTTAACAAGAGGGATCTAATACACCCGGAGATGAAGCAGATGACAGACGAGGAAGATACTAAAATCGCTAGGAACCTTGTGGTGGATCTCCATGTGAGGGAGAGGGGTGGTCCACTAGAGGAAAAGGAGGATGTAGGATGATTTAAGTTTTAAAATATTTTAGGGGATGAAATATAAATTCACCACCCAACAAGGGGTCAAACGCTTTGGCCACATGGTTTGTCCCCATGATTGGATAAACCGTGCGCCATCCCCTACCCAAGGAGACCCCTCACACGGGATAGGCGCATGGTTTGGATGACTGTGCACAACCCATGTGATTATACACTACCAATGAGCTCTACAATCCTACATGGGAATGTGGCCTGGCCCACATGGTTGCAAACAAACTGTGTGACCTCCCTTGTGTACTAGGTGACCCACATGGTTGAGTCACACAGTTAACACTAACCGTGCACCAACCATGTGGCTCAGTCTTCCTTACAAAATTTTCAAGCTCTGGGCACTGAAGGAGTCCTAAACTCTCTCAAACCACTCCTTAGCCTTTAGATTACCTTATTAAAATAAAAAGAGAGTTTTTGAAAAGTAACTTAAAATCCCTCACCTCTCTGAAAATCCGAGATGTTATAATGTACCCTCCTTAAGATAACATGTCACCGTGTTTCCCTTCAAAGGGTGGTAAAACATCATATGTGAAAAGTTCTAGCTATTGAACATGCACATAGGCCTCTCTCTCCTAGATCTCATCCTATACATGGATGTGCTTCCATAGCACTTACACCAGTGGAACTAACTTGCATCAAAGATCCTTCATGCTCTGATCAACAATACATATCAGATGCCCCTCAAAAGGTACATCTTCCTTCATCTTTATATCATTAGGATCAAACTAATGAGATGGTTCATCATGATAAGAATTAATATATGATATATGGAATATGTCATGCATGGACTGATACCTATGTGGTAACTGAAACCGATAGGCTACCAGAAAGACTCTCTCCCTGATCTCAAAAGTCCTGACGTATCGAGGTGATAACTTGACCTGTCTACATATATTTCTATGAACTAATATATGAGATACTTGAAAAAAGACCCAACATACCACCTTGAACTCCATAGGTCTAAATAAACGATCATTATAATACTTCTTCTTATACTGAGCTATAGCCATATGTTTCTGAATTAGTTGTACTTTCTCTGAAGTCTCCTAAAAGAGACGAGGACGTAGTAGTGCTACCTCACCTACATCTAACTACCACATAGGTGAACGGAATAACTTATATAAAGGGTCTCATAAAGAGACATATTAATCATTTCATGAAATATTTTATTATAGGAAAACTTGACAAGAGGTATGTGTTTCTCCCATAAACCTCGAAAATTAAGGACGCATGCTCGGAGGATGTCCTACAATACTCCTATCATTTTCTTGGACTACCCATCGGTTTTAGGGTGATAGTCCATAATCAAGATCACTTGTGAACCTAGTTCCTTTTACATCCCCTTCTAGAATTGTGATGTAAATAAAACTTTTCGATCTAATATTATAGAATTGGGAACACCATAAAGATGTATAATCTCCAAAATATAAAGCCTCCCAAGATCATCAATTGAGAAGGTATCTCAGATTGGTAGGAAGTGTGAGACCTTGGTCAACCTATTAAATATCTACCATACTACACCACTACCTTGAGGGAATCTCGAAAATCCCATCATAAAATCCATGGTGATGTAATTCCATTTCCACTTAGGAATGGATCGAGGCTATAAAAGTCCTATAAGTCACTGGTGATCCACCTTTAACTGCTGACAGGTGGAAAACATCATAATGAAACCTGAAATCTATGTCTTCATACCCAATCACCAATACTGTCGACATATGTCCCAGTACATCTTTGTAAGCCTATGGTGAACTACCCAGATAGATGTATGAGATTCACACATATTCTCTTCCAATATATCAGAAGGAACCCACACATGCCTATGGAAGAGAAGGGTATCATTCCCATAAACCACACAATTAGGCAACGAGTTCTCACCTGAGACACTCTCCCTCAAGACGAGGTCCTCAGGATTAGATAACTCTCTCATGAATATCCTCTCCATAAGGGAGGATGTCACTGCTAGAGATGATAAAATAGGGTTTCCATGCTATTCCTGAACCTCTAGTTTCATCTCAAAATATAGACTCATCAACTACCACTCACTACTGGCCTCCTAGATGACATTTTTCTGAGCCTCCCAGTTCAAGGCATCAACCATGACATTAACCCCAGGTGTATAAGCAAGTTCAAAGTCAATTGACTATAGGTACTCAACCCACCTATGCTGCCTCAGATTCAAGTCTTCTTGTGTGGAGATATATTTGAGACTTTTTTGACCCATGTAAATAAATAACTTCTCTCCCAATAGATAATGCATCCAACAACATAAGGCATGAACCACAAATTTCAACTTGAGGGCACACATAGTGTAATTCCACTCATGAGGTCTCAGCTAGTGGGACCCATACACTAAAACCCAATAAGCCTACATTAGAATAATTCCTAGTCCAATCCCTAAAGAATCATAGTAAACAGTATAACTTTTTCCTAGCTTTGGAAGAATTAGGATTAGTGCTGAAGTCTATCTTCTTTTGAACTCCTGAATGGCCTTCTCATATGCTCCAGACAAGAAAAAATTCAAACCCTTTTTAGTTAGACTCTCAAGGTGCATTTCTAAGAATCAAAAATCCTAGATAAATCACCTTTTAATAGCTAGATATCCCCAAGAAACTGTGTATATCAAACACATTCTTGGTCTACCCTTAAGAAACCAAAACACTCACCTTATCTAGGTCAATTGATACACTTTCCTATAAAATTATATGAACCAATAAGTGAACCTTATCAATTAAAAAGTTTCATATACTAAGATTCAAATATATATGGTTATATATCAGTGTATTTAGAACAATATAAATATGTATGACATGATCTTTTGTTATGTGAGAATACACTAAAATGTTGCCTATGAAGACTACAAAAAATGAATCTAGGTATGGGTGGAACACCCGATTCATCAGATCCATAAAGACTTCCATCACATTCATAAGTCTGAAAATCATAACCATATACTCATACAAGCCATACCTACTCCAAAACACCGTATGTGGTATGTTCAATGGTCTAACATGCACCTAATGAAAACCTGAACTCAATTCAATCTTAGAGAAAAATGTCATTCCTCAGAGCTGGTTGAGGAGGTCGACTATACGAGGCAGTGGATTTCAGTTCTTCACTATACGATAGGTTAAATATTTATAATCAACAAAAAACCTGAGGGTACCATCCACCTTCTTGGAAAAAAGGATAGGTGAACCCCATGGAAAAGTATAGGGTCATATAAAACCCTTTTCTTCCAAATATTCCAACTACTTATTGAGTTCCTGGAGATCTATAGGTTCCATCCTATAAAAATGAATGGAAACTGATTTCGCATTTGGAACTAGCTCAATGATGAACTCCACCTCTCTCTCAGGAGGTAATATAGAGAAATCAACAGGTAAGACATCCCTAAAACGATCCACAACTGGAGAGAATTATAAAAGATGCATTCCCTAATTGCTCATAAAGAGACTAGCCATATGGGATAGCATTATGCCCATCCCAGAATTCTTGGTCTCAGATAGAATCACCTAGATATCCCATTCACCATTAATAATACAAGAACTACCCTTGGGAGAGGTAAATGACACCATCTGGTGATAGAAATCAACATGGTCTTGATAAGGGACAAAATAGTCCATACATAGAATGACATAAAAACTAGTCATCTATAGGATAAATAAATTCCACAAAAATTGGTACCCACCTATCTCAAGGGGGTTAATCCTTACACTAGCATATTCCCTTTGATTGGACCCCTAACAGTGTGTCAATAATCATCACACAACATAATTATTATATTTATAGACCTAGACTTCCCATAATTTTAGTAGATATAAAAGAGTGTGATGCACCAATATCAAATAAGGAAGATACTAAAGTAGAGGATACGGGAATAATACCTCATATAATAGAAGTTCCTTGAATCTACTCCTTAAGGTTAGGTTGCACTACATATACATGGTCCAATCCACGACCTTGAGATGCCACCTGACTACCCTGGGTAGGTCCGCCCTGCTGGTCCTGAACCTCTGAGGTCTGACTACCTCGACCATGAACACCCCCTCGACCTGATAGGATGGTGGAATACCAAATCCTATCCTAACATGGGTTCATTAATACTATACTTGAAAGTGGTTTCAGTATAGATTTCCTCTCACTTGATATAGGAGGAAAAGTTAGACATAAGCACTGAAGGTGACCCATCCCACCGCAAGCTCAACACTTGATTGTGTTCCTCATGCAGTGCGGATTTTTATGCCCTACCCTACCACACTAGTGACAAATAAAATAGCTACTGGTGAATACCACCTGGATAGTACTTCCCTCACATGCACCCTCAAAATGATGTTTCTTGTCGTTGGATAAACCACCTCTCTGTCGGGCAGTTGAACTACCCTATATCACATTTCCATATTCTCTTAGGTCTCGCTCAGTTATAAGGGCCTTGTACACTATCTTTAAAAGAGTGTTAAACTATAATTCATTCACCTAAAATCAATTTATATATGAAATACCATCCTAAAACTAACTCACAGTCGTTATCTCATCACTGGTCAAGGATGATGAAAAACACTACAGTTCAGTGAAATGATCTGAATACACTATCACCAACATGTCACCTTACTTCAGGTGTATAAACTCCCAGGAATGGTCTATTATCAATGTTTGTGGAAATAATAAGTCAAAATAGGTTTTCTAGAAGTTCACCCAGAACATATCTTAATGTTGACCAACCTGAATGAGGATATCCCACCAACTCTTGGTAGGGTCAAGAAGCATATAGGTGGTGATCTTGACCCTCCTCTTTAGGAGAGTCTCTAAATTCTTGATGATAGACAACACAAACTCTATCTATGAATTAATATCCTGACTTCTTCCACCCCCTAATAAGGTGGTAGGATGCTGCTGTTGGAAGTCTCGGGTCAGCTCTTCCATAGTAAGGGAAAGTCATGAAGATCCTTGTAAGGATTACATGAAGCAGAAAAAATCTATCTTGGAACTAAGAATCAACACCCAGTGGAAGATCAATGGGAGGTGACTTAGGTGGAACTATAAGATGTATCATTGGTGGCTAAGGTCCCACCACCTCCGAAGCACAGTCATGTCCACTTTCCTAGCGTTCAACACAAGTACATCACAGTGGAATAACTCTACAATTTCCAAGCCCACTCCTCATATAATATTTAACAAAATATAGGAAATGTGATAAAAATAAGCGATTGATTCAAGGAATTTCCATAAGTGAGTCACACCACTCTTCCTACTCCAGGATCCAGGTCTAGGTAATAAATAATATTCATAGAAAGTGTTGTAATAGTGGGTTCCCTAAAAAAAACTTGAAAAATAATTTTTATTACCATTACATGCATATAGATTGATATATACATGTGATTATTTAATCTTAACACAGTAGTGATGATATTTCTACATCCACTATTTACATGGTAATGTCCTTATATTATGTATTGTATCAAAAGGTTATAGTAGTTCCCAGTTATAATGAGAACTTCTAGATACTATGATAGTAATATTAAATATATATATATATATATATATATATGTTCTATGTTCTAGATACATCATAATGATAGGATACATATGATGTTTGAATATCAGGTACTAGGAGTGCATAACCATTGAAACTTATTCTCATGAAGTTCACACTTGGTGATCTATAGTAGTGATATCATGAGGAAATACCTACCAATAGGAACACCACATGTTTCAGGCGTCATTGGTTGTTCCTATATACAAACATGTGTATTGGTCTCCGAACTTGAGATCATTATTGGCATGTTCCATTTGATTGCGTACTTTTATGTAAGATAAAAATCATGATAATGAAATCATGGTTAGGTAGTTTTTTGGTGGGTACATCATTGGTGGTATGGAATTGGTTGAATGATGAAGATAGAATTTTTCACTTCCGAGTTGAGGAAGAGATATTTCATGGTCCTAGGTTGATCGGTATGATAGCACCTTCATAAATCCATTACTATGGTACAAGAAGGTAAGTCCATCCAGTAACATCATGATACATATAAATCAATAAAAGGATAAGGACACAAGTGTGCATCCTACTTTATGATATATCACGAGATAAAGAGATTATATTTCATAATAAGTGTTCGTAGGAGGATTTCATAGATATGACATTCCTTATCTCCTTAGGGGCCAAGATGGGTTGCTAGACTTCGCTCTTGGTCTATAGGTTAGTCTCATTTCTATTGAGATAATGACCTAGAGGGTCACACACTAAGTCTAAACACAATTTCTACCTATTCTAATGAATAAGAGTTTAGGATGAAGTGGGCCCCACATGTGGGGGCTGGTGAACTTTTGAGTTTGTATGATCTCAAATAAAACTAGTTCAATTATATTATTCCAGTTTATAATAATGATTATTGAATGTATTTCTCCAGGTATTCAAAAGTTGTTTGATCATAAACATGAATATGAGAAAAATATAATTTTTTGAACAAACATTGGATGTTCAAGGTTCGTTAAATTATTTGGAGATCTTACATGCTGATTTAATGGTTTTTATTTTATCATGTAAAATTTTATAGTGTTATAAGTGAGTGATAAAATATTTTTGACAATAATGAATTTTTTATTAAGTCATAAATGTGAAAAATGGTCCAAAATAAAGGTCATTACTTTCTAGGGACCAAAGTGAAATTTTGGAAAATATAACCTAAGTATAAATGTTCATTTTAGACTCTTGAATTCTAAGATCCACCATTTTCACGAATTTAGTGAGATAAGTTATCCTCTTCTCTCATATCAAGTTCTTATATAGAGATTCTGAAGAAATAACAAGGTTGGATCGATCCTATTTTCTCGATCGAGTCCACGTTCTTCAGAAAATCGAAGGGACATCATAAAGCTCTTAGATTTCCCATGATAACACTTAGGAAATGTAGATAAAAAATCCTAGAATTGTGGATCATATGTTGATGATCTAGAGGACATATAGTTTGGAATCTTACATCCATGACACATCGATAATGAGAAAATCAAACCGACGACTTCAAACTAATGAGGTGCCATTTAAGATTTCATTTGATTTTATTTTTCATGCTTAAATTCAATTAAACATGGTACTTTTAGAAATTATAGAAAGGTATTTAGTTAATTATATGTTTTTAAAATGAATTCAAAACCCAAAATATTAAATTTTGTCTCTTTCATGCTTCCGCTACACCCCAGGTTCCTTCAATTGATATCATAGTGAACATGTAATTATTTAAGTAAAAAATGTTGAAATGTCAATTAAATTTGATATGATATGGAAAGAGGGTTTTGATATAGTACCAATTCAACTGATGATGTGTTGATATGAGTTTATATCTCTATGATATGGCCGATTGAAGATCGATGTATTTTGCATAAAAGGTGCTAAAAAAATTAATGTCCGTTTTTAGGATTTAATTTAATGGCTACTGGTGTGATGAATTATAGACCTAGAATGATATAAGTACATTGCATGGTATTCAGATATACCGGATTCAGATTGGGGTAGTCCATTAGAAATACAAGCTTTCTATAGAAGTTTTTTTATTTAAATGAATAAATCTTCCCATGTAAGATAGTTTAAATATTTCCATGGAAGATTGTTTAATTAAATGGATAAAGCTTCCCTTGGAAGATAGTTTAAAACTTCTCATAGAAGCTTGTTTAATTGAATAGATGAAGCTTACCATGGAAGCTAGTTTAAAGCTTCCCATGGAATATTGTTTAATTAAAAGGATAAAGATTCCCATGGAAGCTAGTTTAAAGATTCTCATAAAATCTTTTTTAATTAAACAGATAAATCTTACCATGAAAGATAGTTTAATGAGTCGCATGGAAGATTCTTTAATTAAAAGGATAAAGATTCCCATAAAGCTAGTTTAAAGCTTCTCTTAGAATAATGTTTAATTAAATGGACAAAGATTCCCATGGAATCTTGAATAAAATATTTAAAAAAGGGACAAAGATTCTGTTGGAAGATTTTTATCACTATATATATATATTATATGTCATTTGAATGGATATACCATCTCAGGATAGACTAATTTGGTCCAGGTCTGACCGACCTGACCCATTTAACCCATAACTAGTCCTAAATTAATTTTTATGGATATACTTTAGGTCCAAATAGACCCAAACAATTATAAAAAAAAATTCATAAACTAAATTTAATTATCTGGAATTTAATAAAATTATTTTGAGTAATGTTTTATTTATAAATAATTAAATAAAGTTTTTTAATGAAATTTAATTCATTAAAACTACCATCAAGTTGAATTTTATAAAATTTAATTTTTCTATGCAATATTTTTACATGTTGAATGTGTATGATCTGAATCTGACCCGTTCATGTTTTTTTTTAATTTATTTAATTTAATTATTTAATTTATGTTTTATAAAACATAATAATTATTATATTTTGACGATCTGTGCATATCCCCTCCATATTTAATTTTTATAAGGGCCTGTGTTTCAACATTTAAGTTCTAAAAAATACGTAATTTCTCACCCTGAGTTCCCCTCACCTATGTGTGAGTATACATTGTAAATATTAGAGGAGTTTGTGGTGATGTGGGTTGAGTTGGGAGCCGGTGTACACTAAACAAGTGGAATGCATGAGAGTTGTGGGTTCTACAATTCAATGGAGGTATTGACTTAAGAAATTCCCCTGGGGTCTCAGTAAATCCATTATTCGCTCAATGGATTATCCAATAGTTAACGGATCAATGACACATCATTATTTATTTATTTTACCATGTGCATGGTTTATTATTTTTTGAATGTGTATTTATTATGTGTGATCACATAATATAATAATAAACAATAATGAAAAGATAAAATGAACATGTATGATGAATGTTTTCTATTTAAAAGCATGGTTAAGTTTTGATCATGATCACATAGAAAAAGCACGTTAAATAGAAAAGTATTACATTCAACCATATCAAATTATAAAAACCCTCAAAGTAATATTAAGTCGAAAACACCTTCTATCATTTTAATTTGAACACAACTAGGTTTTATTGGTGCTTCGTCAGCCATAGTTGAGGGTGCCTCCTACTACTGGGGAGTTCTTATGAGAATGATGGTTTGGATTAACTAAAGTGTTCGTAATGATTAGTCATATCTAACTTTCTGTCACTTTAGATAAAAAACATTAAGAAATGAAAATTAATTCTTTTTTGTATATGGGAATCCACTCCATAAATCAAGGAGCCATGAGTTAATGCGGCTGGACAATCAGACACCTACCTTAGAGTCTCTAAGTAGAAGGGTATCCATAGCTTGTATACTATGAGGAGAGGTTTAAGGATCATTTCCCCTAGAATACTTAAGTGATAGAGTATTCATATTCTAGCACAGAGAGTTCCTAGAATTTGATAAATAGTGGGATACATTTAATGATTAAAACCAGCAATGTCTAAATCAGCAATCAAGATAAAAGTACAATATAAAAGATTTTATTTTTTAGAAAATGGAAAGTAATACCACAAGTATAATAAAATAAATAATGGAAAAAGTAAATGTCCTATCCAACATAAATTTACAAGAGTAGTACATGAACTTGAGAAAAGTACTATGGTATCAAAAATTCAAGGTGTTGGTGTCCCCAATACCTATTAAGCTACCTCAAGAAGAGAGGGTGTTAAAAAAATTCTTACAGGAGACTCATGTATTATGCATATGATGGTTATGTCATACTTCTATCATCAAAGTTCGATGTGAGTTGTGGATATAACATCAAGACATGGATGATTTTATATGTTGTATCATATACCAGAAGCTAGTGAGGAGAAAGTGAAGCAAGATATGAATGGATGATGATTACACTGGATATGTGTAAATTTAAATACAGGTCATGATATTTGAGTACATACCATTTTTATATAATTATCACTCATACATTCTAATTTCATTTAAGATTAAAAAATGAACAGTATGGATACAATTCTTTATGACCTTCTAGGTAGGGTTTTCCAAGCACTAAGAACTTAAAGAGAGTTTAATCTTTAGTTCTTATGGTGTATAATTTGAAAGATAAGGTGAAAAGGCCAATGGAAAGAGTGATTCCAAAGGAACCTTCACAATGTCCTTCAAAGAAATAGGTATTAAATATGATGTTATTTTCTTTTCATATAATGAAATAAATCTTTGGAAGTTTAAATGCAATGAACTAAATTGAATAAACAAGTAGTCACTTCTTCTTCAGGAATATTCATAAAATATAATAAAAGATTTAGTTTTACTTTTTGGGTATTAAATACAATATGATTGTAACATAAGTGTATTTATATACAGTAACTAAGTAAGTAAAAAAACATTACTATAAGTAAGGTGTGGTATCCAAGCAGCTGAGAAAAGGTGGTTCCTAACTCAGAAGTGAGAAGTACACAAATTCTATATTGCCAAGTTTATTGATTCTAGTTTAACATTTAGAGTATCACCAAAACATTAATATTACATGTCCATTGGACAAAATGCGACATTGTTCCAGTTTTGGAATGAGATTTTTTGGGGTATTGAATACTCAAGTCACAGTTCAGTGATTCTTGAGTCATTGACAATATGTGATGAATATAAAATGTAAGACTAATATACCCAGTTGTGGAAAGAAAATTATTTGAAAAGAAACACTAAATAGTTTTTAAGAATATACCCAGTACGGTTTTATAATCTTTAGAGTTAAATAACTTAGGTACTATTAACATTCTTATGAACTTAGTTTTGGACAAAGAAACATTTAGAAATAAAGGTAATTCACAATGATTTTGGAACTAGTTCAGCTAGAGAGTGTGAAATATTCCAAGTTTAATCTAGTGTTAAGTATAATTCAAAAGATTAATTTAATCATTTAAGGAATATAAAAGTGAATTATGACATATTCCTGGTTAGAAGATATGAGAGGTTTCGAGCTAGTCTACTGAAGAATATATTGGCCAAGCATTCATCGATCTATATTATGTAGCTTTGAGTTATTCTTAAATGCACATTACCTTATACACATAAAATATAGGATGATAATAAAGAAGATTGATGATAGTATTACATGTTAACATTGATCAATAAAATTTACCATGGAATAATTATTAAACATACATTTCTTTATACACATTAGAGTCATGATGTAATTAAAAGGACCATCAATATTAAAACTCATTCATTGAAGATACTTCCATTTTCAAATACATGCTTCACAAATAAATAAATTATCCCATAAACATATGTCAACTATAAGGAATAATGGATATCATATGAGTTATAGTATGATGGAAATCCATTATCTCATAAGAACATGTTTTTAGATGGAAAGAGTTTGTTGATATATAAACAAACTTTCATTAAGTAAAAACTAAACGTGCATTTATAGTAACCATCCTAAAGTTTTATAAGAATATTAAAAACTCCATATGATAGAAAAGATACAGTAAAGTTATAGAATATATATTCTATAAAAGGGTGCTCATCTCTATTTGTGATAATGGGAGAAAGATTGACTTGGTTTTAGTCAATGATAGAGATACACAAATGGTTGACATAGGAAAAAGTTACACAAGAGCATGTGGAAAAGAATGTTCCAGAGACACATACTGAATAGGATAGATAAAACCATGGTGATGGAGATATATTCACCATGGTCGGTGATACATTATTCATTGATAATAATGAATCCTAAAAGTAATTCGTATATGGAAATTAGCTAAGATTGAAAAGATAAATTAAATTTAAATAATGGATTCCATGTATCAAAACAAAAGTGGCTTATTAATTTGAATACTGTGGTGGGAATTAAAATGAGACTATACAAAAATGGTACATGTTTAGTACCAATAAGGCTCGATTTGTTATACCAAGTCGTTATGCCTAAATCCATTAGAATTTTAATTGTCATAGCAAATTTTTATGATCATTTTATTGATAATTGGATGTCAAGAACACCAATAATGGAATACATCTATATGATGCAACCAAAAAGGAATCGTGACATCATAGAATTCAAATAAGAGCGCAAGTTACTAAAATCCAGTCTAGGATTTAAGTAAGAAACAAGATCATAGATTATTTATTTGGAATGAATATTTTCCATGTGTCTACCAGGGGTTAGTGGGAGTGCCATTATTTTAAAAGTAATATATGTTTGTTAACATATGAAAAACACTATTATTCTTATAGTTAGTTTAGACCAAGATCCAAATAAATCTCTGGAGATTGACATAAAGTAGAAACTACTATTCTAGGGAATTAGATTTACTGAGGTAATTTTAACGGTTTCATAGACTTAGTTAATCATATATTTACTGACATAGTGTTGAAAAATATAAGTTGGAACAATTCAATAGAGAATTGTTACTAGTGCCACATGGAATATATCTCTCTAGTTAGACATGTCCAAGACATATGAGGAGATTAGAGTGGTGATTTTCACTCGATATGATTTAGATATGGATCGATCACATATTCCATGATATTTATAATAATTGATATATCCAAGATATAATTTATAGTAATAAAATACCAATTTTATCTAGGATAATTGCAAGAAAAGCAGTCAGAACTATTGGATTGTATTTGAGAAAGTAAAAAAGGATATGTACCTGGTAAGTGGAGAAGAAAGGATACAAGTTTTGAGGTGACACAAACTAGTATTCCTTAGATTAGTGTGATCTAATATCACATTTAGGATAAGGTAATAGGAAATAAAAGATCATTCAAGCTAGTGGTATCCATATATAAAAATATTGGGTACGTTGCAGCTTCTGAGGTAGCTAAGAAGCAGTATAAAATATGAATTTTTTTCCATTTCTTGGAATAACACCTAGTAAGTAATTTTTTTTGTAATGTAAATTATGATAATCTTACTAGACAATATTTAAAGTGTGGATAGTGTAAAAAAGGTATATACTCAGGGATATCATCTATTGAGGAGTGTTACTCAAGGATATGAGGTCTTACATAGCAGAATAGCCAGTTAGTGGAAATCTGGAAGGCCCCTGACTAAATTCATATCTTAGAAGAAACATGATCTTAATCATGTGAGAGATAACAAGGACAGTTAGAAAGTTGGATCTAGTGCAAGTGGAAGTGTTGTAATAGTGGGTTCCCTAGACCCAACTTGAAAAATACTTTTGATGACCATTACATATATATAGATTGATATATATATATTTTATTTTTATTCTTACCATAATAGTGTTGATATTTATGCATCCACTATATACATGATAATTTCCTTATATCATGTGTCATATAAAAAAGTCATAGAAGTTTCAAAATATAATGAGAACCTCGAGATACTATGAAAATAATATATATATATATATATATATATATATGTTCTATAGTGGGTTCCCTAGACCCAACTTGAAAAATACTTTTGATGACCATTACATATATATAGATTGATATATATATATATATGTTATTTTTATTCTTACCATAATAGTGTTGATATTTATGCATCCACTATATACATGATAATTTCCTTATATCATGTGTCATATAAAAAAGTCATAGAAGTTTCAAAATATAATGAGAACCTCGAGATACTATGAAAATAATATATATATATATATATATGTTCTATGGTTTAGATACATCATACTGACAGGACACATCGAATAACTGAATATCAGTTGCTGGGGGATCTTATGAATTAAGAATTCTTCCCATGAATTTCAAACTTGGTGATGTCTATTAGTGAGATCATGAGGATAGACCCTCTAATAGGAACACCAAATGTTTCAGGTGTCATTGGTTATCCCTATCTATGAACATGTTTATTGGTCTCTGAACTTGATATTATTATTAGTGTGTGCCATTTTATCACATACTTTGATATAAGGAAAAAACCATGATAATGAAATCATAGAGAGGTAGTTTGTGTCAGGTGTGTCATTATTTGAATATAATTAGTTAAATGATCAAGATAGAATTTGTCTCTTCTGAGTTTAGGAAGAGATATCTCATGGGATGAGGTTGACCAGGATTATAGAACCTTTATAAATCCATGACCATGGTATAAGAAGTTAAGTACATGCAATATGGTCATAAAAGATATAAAGCAACAAAAGGATGAAGACACAAGTGTGCATCTTGCTTTATGAGATATCATGAAACAAAGAGTTTATATTGCACAATAAGTGTTCGTAGGAGGAAATTGTAGCTATGACATTATTTATCTTCTTAGGGGATATAATGGGTTGCTAGACTCTTCTCTTGCCCTATGGTTTGGACTCACTGCTATTGAGATAAGGACCAAGAGGGATACACACTAAATGTATCCACAAGTTCCACCCATTCTAATGGATAGGAGTTTCGGAAGAAGTGGGCCCCACATGTGGGGGCCGATGAACATATGAGTTTGTATGATCACAAATAAAACTAATTAAATTATATTATTCAAGTTTATAATAATGATGATTGATTATATTTATCAATTTATTCACAATTTGTTTGATCATAAACATGGATATGAGAAAAATATATTTTTTAGAATGAACATAGGATGTTCAAGGTTCGTTAAATTATTTGGAGAGCTTACGAGCTAATTTAATGGTTCATATTTTATCACATAACATTTTATAGTGTTACAAGTGAGTGATACAATATTTTTGACATTAATGACATGTTTATTAATTCGTATATGTGTGCAAAGTTCTAAAATATAGGTTATTACTTTCTAGGGACCAAAGTGAAATTCTAGAAAATATAATCTAAGTATAAAAGAACATTTTAGCCTATTTAATTCTAATATCAACCATTTTGAAGAATTTAGTGTGATAAGTTCTACTTTTATCTCCTCTCAAGTTCTTAGAGAGATATTCCAAAGGAAGAACAAGGTGAGATTGATCCTGCTTTCTCGATGGAGTCCATGTTCTTCAGGCAATCAAAGGGACATTGTAAAGATCTTAAATTTCCTACATTAGCACCTGAGAAATATAGATCAAAGATACTAGAATTTTGAATCACATGTGGAAGATATACAATAATTATAGTTTGTAATCTTACAGTGTCACGAACCCTCCCCACAAAGTGTACCCCTCTTGGACTGACAATGTGAGAAGGGAGATAATGACCCCCCAAGTCCCGCCTCGAGTAGGCCTTTGGTTGGCGACTAGCAACGAGGGTATAATAAAAACACAGATGGGAGACATTACCCTCTAAGAGAATGCATGAGGAAGAGAGAGATAAGATAGACACCAACCAAATCCAACTCAGTCTAAAATATAAAAGAAAACCCAAGTGAAAATATGTAATGTCATGCAAAAAATACTACAACTCAAAGGGGAAAACTGCAAGTACCCAAAAGAAAGTAAAAACAGCAGGGACCACAATCCATGACAACCCCATGTGACCTAAAAAACAGTTTATATATACATAGGGTGAGTATAACAGTACACTTAGTAGGATCCTCCTTGAAGCCTCTCATGAAAAAGTAAAGAAAGAATGCTAAAGGATAGTGAACAACAAGTGAAACTAACTCATCACCTAAACACGTATACTAAGTTCCCAACCTCACCATGGATACTCTCACCAGTAATGTGTACATGAGTATATAATATAATAAAGAATATCAAGGGTACCCCGCTATTACTTCAACACGGGTTTTCCTCTTCGCCCCAACATCGCACGTTCTAAGCATCTCTCTCTAAAAAGGCTTGCCCATAGACACCTAGGAGAAGCACCAAAACATGCACCTTGTGCAACAAAACCCCCATGTCCACACAATAAAGTAACCAGGTAGTTTTTGGGATCTACCAGAGCTCTTATAACGTGTATCACACGTCAGGTATTATACCTCAAGCCATTACAACCCATAAACTGAGTAAGGATCCTCAAGCCATCACAACCTATACACATTACACTTATAATAGTCCACATGATACTATATCCAAAATATATATGTGTGTGAATAAACACAAGCCATTACAGCTCTCTACACACATATATGGGGAAAACTAACCACTGTGCCTACCAGAATAAGTAACTACCAAGAGAAGAGAGCGGGGACAAAGGGGTTAGTCATCCATCCATCCTCCCACCAGAATGTTGAGGAAAACACCCCCTGAGGGCTCAGAATCCTTAGGGTGTCAGTTTCCCTAACTAAAGGGGTGGAGTAGCATATAGAAACACAAAAAGTACAGAATATACTATATCTGACAACCACACTATGGGTATAACCTAGTCTTAGACTCAAATATAGCTAATGTCTCTCGAACTCCCAGCTTCCACTTCTAAGACTAGGTATCCTATAAGCACACAACCATTTAAATAGATTAATTTCATTACTTCATTCCCTTTTTGTCAGTTATACTTTATGTTAATTAATTATTTAAACCTTAATTAACCATTAAAAATTTTACATTATATTTCATTAGCATAACACCCAAATTCCACTGTCCCTTTAAAATTGTAGCCTCAATATTTCGTTCCAGTAAGCTCCAACCCCATGGGTTAACATCATTTATTCAATTATTTATTTACAGCATTACTTTCCCATATTCCCAGGCATTCTAGAAAAACATTCTATAATACTAAACACAAGGGGTATCAACATGGTGAGTAGATGAACTACCCATCGATTCTTTATCGCCTATAGTAAGAGCGTAGACCCATCCTCCCTTGAGAAGCTAGAAACGGAAAGCACGTGGCATACCCAGTGCATCTTCGCCCCTTTTGGAAGAAGGGTAAGCAAGACCATCTACCTTGAGCGGTGGGGAAATTAAATAAGATAACCAATCAAAGAAACATAAAGCATCCAAACATTCACATCCAACCCGTTCCATCATCCCTGGTGTACTCTCCGACACCCAAATGCATAAACCGATGTATCTTGCCACTCTAGGTGTCATCTACTCCCACAACCAATCAGCCTCCCTGCCCCACATATCACAACAGCCTTCTAGGCTCACATCACAACACAAGAGTAGGAAAACAACCATCATATCAATTGGGATCTTGTCCCTTAAACAAGCAAGAAGGTAACTCAGAACCCTACAACGAATTATCTTTTATCAAACAACCTGTTCTTTAATCCATCTTGGATTAACCGATTTATTTTTTCGTAGTTTGCAAATTTGGGAATCCTAATCAGTAGGCTATCACAAATAATTAAACATGCTTACTGCACCAATTTGATTAACATAAAATTACAACAAGAGGAACCAGATTCATTTACATGCCTCTTTATCTTTAGCCAAAAAATTATCAATTAATTCCGGCTTTACATTCTTTACCAATTTCCATCGAGAATGAAAAAGATAAGCAAGAAAGTATAGATATCACACTATTTAGAAAACAAGAGGAATTGATATATGATCGATCTCAATTTACTTATCCAGTTCAAATATTTATTATGCCAATTTCATTGTAATCCAGTGGGATAAACCATGCTAACTATATAGTTGCACATAACAGAAAAGAGAAGCAATGAATCCCCTACCTCAAACAGTTCTTGACATTCTTTATTTGAGAACGAACCACACAACGGGTTATGATCTCCTCCCACCGTGACAACTGTATCCACCTGAGGATGCAGAGACACCACCACACCGGTCAAAACCAAAGAAAATTCCATTAAGAACAAGGATATATCATTCCATAAAAGGGAAAGGGGAAACAGGAATAGATGAACCCAAAATAACGACGATAGAACATTCCTTATATCGAAGAGTGATTGATATTGCTTGGTTGCATCAAAACAGAGCAGAAAAAATCCTACGAGGAAAGTTTGATTGCATAAATCCTACATAAAGGAATGAGATGTTTGATCATATCACACCGAAGAACAAGGAGGAATAACTAGGGAGGAAGATATATCATCCCTTTAGAAGTTTTAACGAAGCAGCGGTTTAAGATATGCATGATTTTCCTTTAAAAGCGGATCGCATTAAACTGCGTAGTTTGACCATGTAGAAAACAAAACATCCCGATCCTTAGGAGAAATTAATATTGGAGTTATAACCTTTTAATCGGCCATAGAATCCTTTAAATGAGGCTTTAAATGCTTTTTACGTCAAAGGAAACGTCAAAGGGGTGAAACTGTAGGAAGTTGAAAACACTGTTCCTGAACTCGAAATTTGGAAAAGGAAATAGAGGTTGCCGATGGACCTTACCATTTTGGAAACAATGTTCATGAAATAAAAATTTGGAAAAGGAAATAGAGGTTACTGATAGACCTCACCATTCTGAAAACACTGTTCATGAACTCAAAATTTGGAAAAGGAAATAGAGGTCACTGATGGGACCTCACTGTTCTGGAAACACTGTTCATGAACTCAAAATTTGGCAAAGGAAATAGAGGTTACCGATGGACCTCACCATTCTGGAAAAACTGTTCACGAACTCAAAATTTGGAAAAGGAAATAGAGGTCACTGATGGATCCTCACCGTTATAGAAACACTATTCATGAACTCATAATTTGGAAAAGGAAAGAGAGGTCATCAATGGAACCTCACCGTTTTGGAAACACTGTTCATGAACTCAAAATTTGGCAAAATAGAGGTCACTGATGGAACCTCACCGTTGGAACCTCACCGTTGCACTTTTCACATAAGGTTACTGATGACACTGTTCATAGAAGGTCACCGATGACACTGTTCACATAAGGTCACTGATGTCACTGTTCACATAAGGTCACCATTGCACTGTTCACATAAGGTTACCGATGACATTGTTCACAGAAGGTCACTGGTGACACTGTTCACATACGGTCACTAATGTCACTATTCACATAAGGTCACCGTTGTACTGTTCACATAAGGTTACCGATGAAAATGTTCATAGAAGGTCACCGATGACATTGTTCACATAAGTTCACCATTGTCACTGTTCATATAAGGTCACCGTTGCATTGTTCACAAAAGTCTACCCTTGGAACTGTTCACAAATAGTTATAGATGTACTATTCACAATGGTCTACCATTGGAACTGTTCAACGATGTAACTGTTCACAGAAATAGAAATTTTTCAAAGTGTTGGGGATATATCATCTTAACCTCCCGAAACACCTCATACACCTAATTTTCGCAAAGGAATAGACCAGAGAGGTTCGAGCCATTACATCAGATACCTCTTAAAACATTCTCGTCCTCGATAATTCAAAACCCACCTAAAGGGAAAATGAAACGGGGTCCGAATAATCACCCATAGAGATACCACTCAAAAGAGAGAGCCACAAGAAGCAACAATAGAAATCCATATTATAAACATGAAAGGTCTAAAACCACAAAGACTACATCGATACATAAAAAGAGTTAAACATCAAACAACTTTGGGTACTGAGCACATATTTTGTGACTCACGTTCCTAAGTACTCTCCTCCATGCCACTGTGTCTCTATAAGACACGAACCCAGGGGATTGAATGCCCGCGCAACACCTTATCTTTGCAGTCTTGGATCTCCATAGGTTGCTCCTCAAAGGTCACATCATCATCAACATCGATCTCTCCCTAATTGATGATGTGAGAGTCGTCATGAAGATAATGACAGAGCTGTGATACATGGAAAACATCATGTATCCGACTCATCTACAGGGGAAGTGCTACTCGATACACCATAGATCCAACATGAGCTAACATCTTGAAAGGCCCAACAAACCAAGGAGAAATTCTACTCCCACGACCAAACCTTCGCTACCCCCGACGGGAAGTCACCTTCAGAAACACATGATCCCCAACATCAAACTCTAAGGGTCTCCTCCTTTGATTGGTATATTATTTTCGAAGATCTTGTGCTCTCTTCATCCTCTCGCGAATCACCTAAACCATATCTGTTGTATTCTGCACTAGTTCCGGTCTGAGAATTGCTACCTCTCCGACCCCAGTCCAGCACAATGGAGAACAGAAAGGTCAGCCATACAAGGCTTCAAATGGAACCATACCGATGGTGGAGTGAAAAATATTGTTGTAAGAAAACTCCACCAAGGGTAAGTGCCTCATCCACGAACTTCCAAAATCCAGGACACAAGAGCGTAACATGTCTTCAAGAGTTTGGATGGTTCTCTCTGTCTGACCATCCATTTGAGGATGAAAAGCAGTGCTAAGGCATATATGAGAACCAAAAGCATGCTGGATACCTCTCCACACCCTAGAGGTAAAACGTTGATCTCGATAAAAAATGATCATCCTTGAGAATCTGTGAAGTCTCACCACCTCCTCCAGATACTGACTCGAAAAAACTGCTACTGATCTTGATTCCTTGATTGCTATAAAGTGGGCTGATTTTGTTAAATGATCCACTACCACCCAAATAGTATCATGTCCTCCCTGAGATCGAGGTAAACCAGTGACAAAGTCCATTGAGATGTCCTCCCACTTCCACTGAGGAACATCTAACGGCTGGAGCAGACCACCAAAAACACGGTGTTCGACCTTCACCTTCTGGCAGACCAAACATCGAGTCACAAACTCCGAAACCACACACTTCAGCCTAGGCCACCAAAATTGGATCCTCAAGTCTCGATACATCTTTAAAATTCCAAGATTCACCACTAAAGGAGAGCTATGGAACTCTCTGATAACCATCTCACACATCGTCAAAGGAAAAAATATCCTTCCATGATACAACACTATGTGTTGTTCATACTCAGACCAACCATCAGGGGCCTCACAACAAACAACTCGGTCTCTCCAGACCTCCACCTCTAGATCCCACAACTGAGACTCTTCCACCTTCTACACCAGAGATGACTGATCCGTCATATGAAAAAGACAACCTCTGCCCCCAACTTCTCCCATATCAAGATGTAATGCTGAAAGTTCATCCATTACTCTCCCTGAGTCCCCAGATTCACGCACTGCATCACTCTGTGACTTCCAACTCAGCGCATCTGCTACAACATTCCCCTTTCCAGGTGTATAAGATATTTAAAAATTGTATTCCTGTAAGAACTCCATCCACTGACGCTATCGTAAATTCAAGTCACGCTGTGAGAAAACATACCTTAGGCTCTTATGATTGGTGAAAACCACAAAGCGCTCACCAATGAGGTAATGTATCCACAACTTCATAGAAAACACTACGACTGCCAACTCAAGATCGTGGGTGGCATAGTTATGTTCATGGGGATGTAACTGCCGAGACCCATAAGAAACAACTGATCTCTGCTACATCAGAACACAACTTGACCCTAGATGAGAAGCATCACATAAAACATCAAACTGAACTCCATCTGCTAAAAGACAAAGAACTGGAGAACTTACTAACTTCTCCTTTAGATAATCAAAAGATGTCTGACAATTATCGGTCTATATGAACACCTGATCCTTCTTGGTCAAAGTTGTTAGAGGATTCGCAACTCGAGAGAAATCATCTACGGACCTCCTGTAGTAGCCTGCGAGACCAAGGAAACTTCGCACCTTTGACACAGTCTTGGGAGATGCCCAAGACACAACCGATTCTATCTTTGATGGATCCACAGCTACTCCATGTTGGGAGACCACATTTTCTAAGAAACGAACTTCTTGAGCCCAAAACTCACACTTCGACAACTTCCCCAACAACTGATGTTGAAGAAGAACTCCCAAAACAGTGTGCAGATGCCCTGCATGCTCTTCTTCAAACATGGAGTACACAAGGATGTCATCGATGAAAACCACAGTGAAATTGTCTAGGAACTCACGGAACATAGCGTTCATCAATCCCATGAACATAGCTGGAACATTTGTCACTCCGAACGACATTACAACGAACTCATAATGCCCATGACGACAATAGAAAATAGTCTTCAGGATATCCTCATCCTTCACACACATCTGATGATATCCCGACCACAAGTCAATATTTGAGAACTAACTTAAACCCTTTAGTTGATTGAATAAATCATCAATCCATGGAAGAGGATAGCGATTATTTATTTTCACTTTGTTCAAGCGACGATAATCGACACACAATTGCAAGCTGCCGTCAACCTTATTCACGAACAAAACTGGTGCACCCCACGGTGACACACTCGGTCGAACAAAACCACACCATAACAGACCATCAATATATATACATAGCTCTCGTAACTCAGAAGGTTCCATACTATATGGATACATAGATATAAGATACGCTCTTGGTTGTACCTCGATCCCAAACTCGATCTCTCGTCGGGGGGGGGGGGGGGTAATGCTACAACCACTTCTGGAAATAAATCAGGGTATTATTCTATGACCCTAAGAAACACCAACTACAGTACCTTTGAAGAACTCAACATTATCTCATCCATCATGGATGATAAGGATGGAACAAGCCTATGACCCATCTGAGGATCTTGCTCGCAAACAAACACCATCGTCTCTCCATCCGCATCGAAGAAAACAACATTCTTCCAAAATTAATCCACAATAGCTTGCACCAAATACAACCAATTCATGATGAGGATGACATCATATGGTTGTATTCGTAAACATAGGAAATATCCCCAAGAGTGGTGCTTCCCCAACACTAGCTCACAGTCTCTACATACTTCAAATAAGTCAGCTCAACCTCTAACTGGCGTAGTCAATGCTAAGGGAAATGGAAGCCTCTCTACCTCAAGTCCCAATGCATGGACAAGGGTAGGTGATATGAAGGAGTGTGTCACTCTTGAATCAAACAAGTCATACACCATGGTAGAAAATAAGAAAAGGGTACCTCGAATGACATCTAGCTCACCTGGTGCTGGCAATGCTAAAGCATGAAGTTGACCACGACCTCCTCCACGACCTCTCTGACCCTGATGACAACCACTTCCATGTCCGTGATCTACTCTCTATGGATAGGGAGCATCACAGGGCTATCCTCTGCCTTCCCCATCTACCCTCTACTGATCTAATGTTGGTCAAACCTACTGCTGCTACCTCTAATGGAGCTACCTAAATAGAGGAAACTGGAGCGGAACGCCTAGTGTATGATGACTTCTATGAAAGGATAGGAACTATCTCTACTGATGACCTCAACCACCACAAGAAAAACAAGCACCTGATCCCTTGGCATATGCATGAGATCTTCTGCCTCTGGAGAAACGTGATTCGGAGGGCTGGGACTTACCCCCGACTAAACGAAAACTCTTCTGCCCTGAAAACCTGGAACCTCAGACCACAAATCTACTTCACGAGGAATCATGGTGACTTCCCTCTTATGATGATCCAGTTCTGGACAATGTCCTCTCGATGACCTATACCCTTTCCAGCACCTCAAGATATGTCTTAATCATGAATGGGGTGACCTGGCACTGGATCTCTGGATGCAAAGCCTCCTCGAAATGCCTCGCCTTGACCTCCTCATCTGGAAACAGGTCCGAAGCATATCGTAAAAGGTTCCTGAAATGGATTCCAAAATCTCACACACTAAAGCTCCCCTATCGAAGGGTAAGAAGCTCCAGGCGACTGGATGCCTTCACAGTCGAAGAAAGAAACTCGACTCTAAACTTGTCTCAAAACTCCTCCCATGAGATCGCTGACCCCTCATGATTCTCGAGGAACAAGAACCACCGCTGCCTCACTGCTCCACGCAGCATCGTCACAACCAAGGAAACCCAGTGCTCCTTCCAAACATAGATCGAACTAAAGCCTATCTCAACCTCCTCCAACCAGTCTTCTGTGACTACATCTGAAACAGATCCCTCATACTTCTGCAGACTTTGGCATTGAAACTCTCGGAGTGTCCTCCTCCAAGTGTCGTTGTTGTCAACCTCTACCCGATGGAGATCTGTTGGCACAACCTGCTGGACATATTCCTTGAGATCTTGATGAGGACGTCGACCTGGAGCCATACCTACAAAATATAAAATAGTTAGAACTCATAAACCTGGAATATGGAAGATTCACCATTAATTAATTAATTTTTTACTTTCATTAATTTTAGGTTAACCTATCCCAAGGTCTACCCATTAAAACAGAGGCACAGAGAAGAATGATGGTTGATTCTTTCCCAGGTCTCTACCCTCCAACTAGTATCACCTTGTTTAGTAGCCATCATAAACTTAAAGGTCCACATATAAGATCATAGGGGGACCTAAACGCCTATGTCTCATCAAGTCTCTAGTGTTTACATCACTTTATAAACTTGACTGACACTGTTTCCCTACCAACCCATGCAACCTCACCTCTTCCTAACTCCAAACTCCATCCTATCCCTAAACCTACCTCTAATACCAATTTGTCACGACCCCTCCCCACAAAGTGTACCTCTCCTGGGCCGGAGATGTGAGAAGGGAGATAATGACCCCTGATTCCCGCCTCCAGTAGGCCCTAGGTTGGAAACTAGCACCGAGGGTATAATAAAGACACAGATGGGAGGCATTACGCACTAAGAGAACACATGCAGAAGAGAGAGATAAGATAGATACCAACTAAATCCAACTCAGACTAAAATATAAAATAAAACCCAAGTTCACATATTCAATTTCATGCAAAACTACTACATCTGGAAGGGGAAAACTCTAAGTACCCAAAAGAAAGTAAAAACAGCAGCAACCACAAGCCTGAACAGCTCTTGCAACCCCAAGCTAATAGAAACTAGCTTGATCTCCAACCTACTCCAAGTGACCTGAAAAATAGTTTATATATACATAGAGTGAGTATAATAGTATACTCAGTAGGATCCTCCCCAAAGACTCTCATGCAAAAGTAAAGAAAGCATGCTAAATCATAGTGAAAAACAAGTGAAACTAACTCATCACCTAAACAGGTATACTAAGTTCCCAACCTCACCATGGATTCTCTCACCAAGTAATGCATACAATAGTATATAATATAATAAAGAATATCATGGGTACCCTACTACTACTTCCGCACTGGTTTTCCGCTTTTCCCCAACGTCGCACATCCTAAGCATCTCTCTCCAAAAAGGCTTGCCCACAGACACCTTAGTGAAGCCCCAAAACATCCACCTCGTGCAACAAAACCCGCACATCTACCTAAGAAAGTAACCAAGTAGTTTCTAGGAGCCACCACTGCTCGTATAACGTATATCATATGTCGGGTATTATACCTCAAGCCATTACAACCCATACATCGAGTAAGGACCCTCAATCCATCACAGCCTATACACATTACACCTATAGTAGTTCGTAGGATACTATATCCAGAATATATATGTGTGTGAATAACCAGAAGCTATTATAGCCCTCTACACACATATATGGGAAAAATAACCAGTCTTCCTACCAGCACAAGTAACTTCCAAGAGAAGAGAGCGGGGACAAAGGGGGTAGTCAGCCATCCATCCTCCCACCAGAATGTTGGGAAAAACATCCCCCAGGGCTCAGAATCCCCGGGGTGTTAGTTTCCCTAACTGACGGGGTAGAATAGCATATAAAAACACAAAAATTACAGAATATACTATATCTCACAACCACATTATGGGCATATCCTAGTCTTAGACTCAACTGCAGCTAACGTATCTTGGAATCCCAGCTGCCACTTCTAAGACTAAGTATCCTATAAGTACACAACCATTTAAAGAGATTAATTACATTACTTCATTCCCTTTTTTTCAGTTCCAATTTATGTTAATTAATTCTTTAAACATTAATTAACCATTAACAATTTCACATTATATTTCATTAGCATACCACCCAAAGTCCACTGTCCCTTTAAAATTGTAACCTCAACATTTCCTTCCAGCAAGATCCAACCCCATGGGTTAACATCATTTATTCAATTATTTATTTATAGAATTACTTTCCCATATTCCCAGGCATTCTAGAAAAACATTCTATGCTTCTAAACATAAGGAGGATCAATACGGTGAGTAGATGAACTACCCATCAATTTTTTCCACCTATATCAAGAGTGTAGACCCATCCTACTTTGAGAAGCTAGATATGAAAAGCATGTGGCATACCCTGCACATCTTCGCCCCTTCCAGAAGAAGGGTAAGCAAGACCAACTGCCATGAGCAGTGGTGAAAATAAAGTATATAACCAATCAAAGAAACATCAAGCATCCAAAAATTCACATCCAACATGTTCCATCATCCCTGGTGTCCTCTCCGACACCCACATGCATAAACTGATGCATCTCGCCACTCTAGGCGTCATCTGCTTCCACAACCAATCAGCCTCCCTACCCCCACATATCACAAGAGCCTTCCGGGATCACATCACAACACAAGCAGTAGGAAAACAACCATCATATCAATTGGGATATTATCCCTTAAACAAGCAAGAGGGTAACTCAGAACCCTACAACAGATTATCTTTTATCAAACAACCAGTTATTTAAGCCATCTTGGATTAACCGATTTATTTTTTCGTAGGTTCCAAATTAGGGAAACCTAATCAGTAGGCTATCAAAAGTAATTAAACATGCTTACTGAACCAATTTGATTAACATAAAATAACCACAATAGGAACCAGATTCATTTACATGCCTCTTTATCTTTAGCCAAACACTTCAATTAATTTTGGCTTTACGTTCTTTACCAATTTCCATCAAGAACAGAAAATATAATATAGTAAGAATAGATATCACACTATCTTGAAAACAATAGGCAATAACATATGATCGATCTCAATTTATTTATCTAGTTCAAATATTTATTATGCCAATTTTATTGTGATCCAGTGGTATAAAACATGCTAACTCCACAGTTACACATAACAGAAAAGAGAAGCAATGAATCCCCTACCTCAAAAAGTTCTTGACATTATATATATGAGAATGAGCCACACTACAGGTTACGATCTTCTCCCCCCATTAAAACTGTATCCACCTGAGGATGCAAAGACACCACCACACTGGTCAACACCCAAGAAAAGTCCATTAGGAACAAGGAGATAACATTCCATAAAAGGGAGAGGGGAAATATGAAGAGATAAACCGAAAATAATGATGATAGAACATACATTATATAAAAGACTGGTCGATATTGATTGGTTTCATCAATATAGAGCGGAAGAAATCCTAGGAGAAAGTTTAATTGCATAACTCCTACGAAAAGGAATGAGATGTTCGAGCATCCCACACCCGAGAACAAGGAGGAAGAACTAGGGAGGAAGATATATCATCCCTTTAGAAGATTTAACAGAGTAGTGGTTTAAGATACACAATATTTTCCATTAAAAGTAGATCGCATTAAACCACGTGGTTTGAAGTTGTAGAAAAAAACATCCCGAGGCTTAGGAGAAATTAATATAGGAGTTATGACCTTTGAATCAGCCTTAGATTCCTTAAAATGAGTCTTTAAATGCATTTTATGTCAAAGGAAATGTCAAAGGGGTGAACTGTAGGAAGATGGAAACACTGTTCCTGAACTTGAAATTTGGAAAAGGAAATAAAGGTTACTGATGGACCTCACTGTTATGGAAACTCTGTTCATGAACTCAAAATTTGGAAAAGGAAATAGAGGTTACTGATGGACCTCACTGTTTTGGAAACATTGTTCATGAACTCAAAATTTGGAAAAGGAAATAGAGGCCACTGAAGTAACCTCACCGTTCTAGAATCACTGTTCATGAACTCAAAATTTGGAAAAGGAAATAGAGGTTACCGATGGATCTCAACGTTCTGGAAACATTGTTCACAAACTCAAAATTTGGAAAAGGAAATAGAGGTCACCAATGGATCCTCACCATTCTAGAAACACAGTTCATGAACTCAAAATTTGGCAAAGGAAACAGAGGTCACTGATGGAGCCTCACCATTCTGGAAACACTGTTCATGAACTCAAAATTTAGAAAAGGAAATAGAGGTCACCAATGGAACCTCACCATTTCACTGTTCACATAAGGTTACTGATGACACTGTTCACAGAAGATCACTGATTACACTGTTCAAATAAGGCCACCGATGTCACTGTTCACATAAGGTTACAGATGACACTGTTCACAGAAGGTCACCGATGTCATTGTTCACATAAGGACACCATTGCACTGTTCACATAAGGTTACCAATAACACTGTTCACAGAAGGTCATCGGTGACTCTATTCACATAAGGTCACCAATGTCACTGTTCACGTAAGTTCACTATTTCACTGTTCACAACGGTTTACCGTTGGAACTGTTAACCGATGAAACTATTCACTGAAATGGAAATTTGGAAAAGTGTTGAGGATGTGTCACCTTGACCTCCCAAAACACCTCATCCACTTTATTTTTGCAATGGAATAGATTAGAGTGGTCCGAGCCATTACAAATAGCCACGACACATTGATGGTGAGAGAATCAAACCAACGACTTCAAATGAACAAGGTACCATTTAAGATTTTTTGATTTTATTTTTCATTCTTAAATTGAATTACATGTGATCATTTTAGAAATTAGGGAAACTATTCTTTTAACAAGAATTAAAACCTAAAAGTTTAAATTGCATATCTTTCCCGCTTCTGCTGCACCCCAGGTTCCTTCAAAAGGATCACAGAAGACACAACCTACTTCCCACTACTAAGGCCAGGTTAGGGTTGAGGTCTCATACACCACAACATAGGTTCTGGTATATGTATTATCAATTTCAAGGTATAAAGGAAAAATCCATTTACTTTGAAATTTTCATCCCCATCTAGCAATAGCCTTTTTTATTTTAAAAGTTTAAATTATTGAAGTTATTTTTTTCACTTTTTGATATGGATATAGATATCTAAATCCAATTAATTATGTCACCAATACCAATTCATAAAGTCCATACTCTTTATGAACTTCAGTTGGAACATCAAGTTACTGTGATCTGACCTTTAAATCCAGTAACAGGATATAATAGGTCATATATAGTGATTTGATTGAATGACTACCATTCCCAATTTATAGAATTTCTATCTTAAATTTCCATTAGCATTCATCAATCAAATCAACTAAAATCTATGTATATAAAACCAACAGGTCATGGCTAAAAGGCGGCATAATTGGTTAATTATGGTGTCATCATAAATCTATGTTGGAAAACACCATTTAGATTTATGTAGGAAATTTAATTAATCCAATTATTTCATTACCATAAGAAACACCAGAACACTAGAATTACTTAAAAATCAAGGCACATACAACTATCACATGCAATACGAGAAATGTACATAAAAATATAGATATGGAATGGAATAATGTATAACATTCAATTCTTATGGTTCCTAGTGTGATGCATGAATTGATATGACCTCATATCATTGAGACAAGGAAGAATAAATCACATCATAATAACATAAAAAATATTAAATGAAAAAAACAAGTGAACCAACCAATGGTGAAATATGTAAAATCATAATAAATGTGACTAATAAAAACATTAACCCATCCTAGAAAATTTGGTTTCCCCCTATATGTTGGTTAGCTACTACCAAGAATAGGATCATTACCAAATTCCACTACATCCTAGAAACCTATCTTATACCCAAATAGTAATACAAAATAGAAAATATCACTATGATACCACTTTGTAGTGTCCCACCCTAGAAGCAATTCAGTGGTGCCCCAAGATGGTCGACCACATGGACTCAAGCACACCTCCTCATACACTAGAGGATACTGATTAGAAGCGAGAGCCTAGGGTGTGTCCATGGGGAGACTATTTCCTCATAGATCAGAGTATAGTTAAATGATAAATAATAATAGTAAATAGGGAAAACAAAAAAGAACAAGCATAAAAAAAGTTGAATAATAAATAGATACAAAATGATGATGATTTCCATGTCATGTTACTATACAAAAATAAAGGAAACGACATACAAGGGAAACGAGCATATACCACATGATATAAAAAAATAAACAAATACTAAAATATTATACTACTAGCATCTCAAGCATATAATCAGTCCTTTACACCCGTACTCTATCCTAGGAATCAAATTCAGATATCAAAAGCTGGGATCTTCCCTTTATCTACACCTACAACCATGAAGTATTCTTGGATCCCAAGGGTGGGCCAAGAAGGGTGTGAGATATACTCAGTAGGACTCCAAAAAATATTTATATATAAATTAAGTTTGTGAATATAAAGTGAACAATGTTCTAATAATAATAAATACAAGGAAATAAATAAATAAAACATAGCAGTATGGGTTTCTCTTCAATTCCCATCCAATACTACCTGCTTCAACCTAAGAAGGATATCTAACCCAAGGGAAACCTGTATGAGTATAATATGATTCATCATAAATCATGTTTTAGGGAGTTTAACAAACCCAAGCATGTGTTTTTTTTCTTGGAAAACTCATTTGGGGTATAATAGATATACTTTTCAATCCTTAGTATAAAACTCATCATTTAATTTTAGTACGAGGCAACCTGCACCCATCCAAGATGATCCATAAATGGAATCCTGAGTATTACTCTAGGTTCACTGTTTATACCCAATGGTGTGGGAGTTCGTCTAAGGAACCACATGAATGAAATCCCCAATATCACTCCCTAAATGGTGTTAAAACAATGAAGACCTCTAATTCCATCCCTAGTATCTCACATTGGGGTCCATGTCTCACTCATTGCATGGTTCAACCATACTTCCACCAAGCCTGTCCATATGGTCTTTCTTATGGAACTAGTATCACTTTTATATATGTAGAAGAAACACATGATGATCAAGTCCAAGGCATACCTAGTATTTACCCATCATATTTACAATTATTTGAAAAATTCCAATTACATGGAACTATGAGCCAGTCCAAGGCATCCTTGAGTTGGGACCCTCGTATCGCCCTCATCATAAAGTAAGGGTATTATTTGGCTATCAATTTCATACCATTTAACAAGGAAAATATTTATAACATGATTAATGAGTTTTACAATTGATTTGATTCATGTAATTTAACTTTGGAATAAGGTATAAGGCATAATAAAAGGGTCCCAACATTTCCTTTAACCATTTCACATTCTATTATATTTATAAAAAAGGCTACCACACACCTCAATGGTGGTTTAACATATTAAAGGATAGGGAAATTTGGACCTTTAAGGGAGGGAACACCCAAAGGGGTACCTTAGGACAAGGGGATCAACAAAAGGGTAGATTATCCACCTGCTAAAGTCACAGTAGGCATGGAAAATCATTCTATTTAATTTATTTAACAATTTAGAGGCATCACCGAAAAGACACTAAACTTGGACGAATGATTCATGATATATAAGTAATGAAAATTGAGGTAAAGAAGATAGATCACCTACCTTAGGTTCATAATGATCTCCTCATCCGGTGCTAACCCTTGAATTATTCTAGAACAAGAGAGACCATAAGAATCTTCAAATGACAAGAAAATAGGGAAAATTAGGTCACACAAAAATAGAATAATAGGAGGAAAGATAAACCAAGAATGGAATTAATAGGAGTGTAGAGATCACAAAGAGGAATTAAATGAACCCAATGATGAAGGAAATATATGAAAGACCAGGGAGATACCAAAATATATAAGAAACTTAAGGAGGATATCCATGAGAGGGAGAGGGGTGTTTTATTGGAGAAAAAGGAGGAGGAAGGAAGATTTATGTTTTAAAATATTTTAGGGAAAAAAATGTAAATTCACTACTGAACAAGGGGTTGCATGGTTTGGCCGCATGGTTCGCCAAACTATGCGCCAACCATATGCCAACCCCTTCCCAAGGATATCTCTCACACATTCAAGATGCATATTTTGGCTAACTATGCATTGCTCGTGTGATTATCCAATACTAATAAGGTCTACAATCCCACACAGGTTTTTTGACTATCCCACATAGTTCCAGACAAACCGTGTGGCCTCCCTATCCACTAGGTGACCCACACGATTGAGTCACATGGTTATCACTAACCGTGCACCAACCATGTGGCTCAGTCTGCCTTCCAAATTTATAGAGATCCGAGCTTTTAATGAGCCTCAGACTCTCCCGAACCACTAATTAGCCTTTATATCACCTTATTAACATAAAAATAGAGGTTTTGAGTAGTAACTTAAAAGTTTGTACCTCTCCAAAAATTCTATATATTACAGATACATTCATGAACTATCCATGGAACTTATTCATGCATTTCAATGCATGAATAATTAAGAGGATAATCAAGGATCATCCTTGATTTAAAATATAAAAACTTCCATACAATGGAAATGTGGATGGTAAATTCCATAATGCTTGGTTGAACTCCCCAACACGCAAAAATCTCTTCTCCTTCTTCCATTACATGCTGATATACTAGCACATTGTGTGAGAAAAGAGAATCTTGTATGTATGAAATGAGATTCCTTCATCCCATAGATACTTATGGATATGGGATGATTATGTTTTCTACTTTTGTGATCTTTATAATACACACTAGAAAATTATAAAAAGGTTTCAAATGCTCTTTGATGTAAGGTTCACCAGTTTATAGTTCTTTATTTCATTATTTTACACAATTTTATATTATCTTACATGGAGATCCTCAGAAAAAGGGATTTTAATCACTTCCACTTGATATGATAATTTATATTAAACACTTACAAAACCCTTTATTTATACCAAATGGATCCATGTTTAGTTTTATGAAAATTTCTATGAAATGAATAATAAACTAGAAAAATATAACAATGTTTCATTTTTTAGAAGTTTAGTTTCATAAAAGGGTTTACCCTTATATAGTTTAACTATGTAAAGGTATAAAACACCCCCTTTATGTAGCTGAGATACATAAGGGTAACTAAGGCTAAAACCTTATGTATAATTGTCTATGTAAGGGTCATATGGCCTTACCCTTACATAGATCGGTCCACATAAGGGTCACATGATCTCACCCTAATGCGTAAATGGACACATAAGGGTATGATATTGTTTACCCTTACCTGATACCCTTATGAAAAAGGTCTATGCAAGTGTAACATCATCACTATATTTATAGAATTTTTTTTGAATAAAGTTAGTACCCTTATATAATAGGTTTATTTGTAAAGGTTTTACCATTACACAACGGTTCCAAAAGACCGTGTAATGGTATATCATGACGTATCCTTAGATGAAGCATTCATATAAGGTTCCTACCTTTACACATTGGTACTACATAAGTGTCATGGAGTTATACCTTTACACAAGGGCTCCATAATTTCTTTACCCTTATATAGAGTGTCTTTATAAGGGTTGAAGGAGGTCACCCTTACGTAGAATAAGGATTCTGCATATAGGTAAGATGTAAATATTTTTAAAATTATTTAATGTTTTTAATGGTTTATAAAATTTTTATAAATAATTATAATTGTTATTTTTGGAATATTTAGTTTATAAGGAATTTATAAATAAATAAATTAATTATAAATGGGTTATAATCAAATAAAATAAATGTTTATGAAGTATTTAATTCCTAAATATTAAATGTTAACATTTTAAATTCCTTTTAACAAATCATATGGAAATTATTATGATATAAAAATAATTTTTTTTATTTAAAAATCATAATAAATAATTTATAAAGTGTTATGAATTATAAAATAAGTTTAAACTACAAAATGATTATATTTAAATTATTAATTGTTCATAATTAATTATTTTGAATTATTCAAAATAAATGGGGGCCTCATTTGTATATTATTTAAGATACATCAAAATTGTTTTGTTAAATGATATGATCAGGGTTTAAATAATAATAATTATATGATATTTAGATTATGTAAAATTATTAAGTAATAAATATTGGTTTATAAATAGTTTATAATCCATAAAATATCATATATTTAAATTGAAAATTCTGTATAATGATAAATATGAAAGATTTCATATTGTAATGAATATAAAATGTTTATATTCAAAATTATGGAATATCCATAATGTTAAATCTGAAAATTATTTTAGGTTTTATAATTATATTTGATTTATGAATTTTTCATAAATTTTTATCTCATGTTTAAATATTTTAATTTTTTATTTATTTAAAGGGAATTCACTATTTTATTTATTGTTATAAATTGTTTATATTATGAATGTTTTTATGAAAAAATTTATATGATAATTTTCTTCTTGGATAGAGCCTTTCATTACATGATAGGAATGTCTCTATAATGAATTTGGTTTTTCATCTACCATGACCTCGGTTTGTAATTGAAGTTATTAGCTTGAATTTATTTATTTAACATTTTTTTTCATATTAGGTATTAGAGTTATAATGAATTGGATTCTATATTGAGTAAAGTATCCTCAAGTAGAGGGACTTGGAGGCAGACTACCTACTTACCTAGAGGCCTATGCCTTGTCTAGGAAAGTGAATGAAGTTGGTTATCTATCACTCCAGGATTACTCATGTGGAGATTGTCAATCTCAAATAATTTTTATCCTTTACATGAAGTGTTCATATAGATTATTCATATGATGAATCTAGATATATATGAATATGTTTGAATTAAATTTTTGGGTAAAAAAATAAAAACTTAAGAGTTGTGTAAAGAGTTACACATCAATATTATTTGAACATATTGATTAGGTAGAGTGAATAAGTTTCCAAACTAAATTACTAAAAGCATGAATATATAAAAGGGAATAACATGAGATAAGATGGTGAGGTTTAAAATCCCCTTTAAATACAAAGTGTGAGATACCTTCCAAAGCGATACTTGTTAAGACCTTGATCATTCAACATGGTAGGTTATTACTTTGAAAGGTGCACCTAGATTATATTGTGTAAGTAAATCAAGTAATGGGTGAAAATGGATCATCCTTGGGTAGGTTCTTCCTTCAAAGGGTCCCCATAGGTTGTACATTTTTAATTTTTTTTTGAAATTTTCTTAAGTTAAAATTATTAGGGAAACACTTGGGAAGGATATGAGAGGAATAAATTTAAGTTTATCCATATGATGGATTATAAAAAGGGTTTTCTGATATGATATTCAAGAATCATATATGATATTATTAGAATGATTGCCTACCTAAATAATTAAGTGATGATAATAATTCCCATACAGAATCATTGCTCATTAAAATATGGATCTTGGATCACTAAATGGATATGATGTACGTGGTCATCATTTTTAGTGGCATCCCATTTAATAAAAGTCCTTATTAAATGGTTAATAATATATGATACTCATCTGATAAAAGCTTCTATTGTAGATAATCTTATCCTCATCATTAAGATAAATTTTTTTAATTAATCCTTGAAAATTAAGAACTTATTGAATGTTACTCCTTATAATGGTAGCTTAGGAAAAGTTCTTAAATAATATTAGTGATTTGAGAAAATCTCTTAAGAAAAATTTGATGTGTTAGAATAGTTCCTTCCTCAGTAATAAAGTGTTAAATTTGTTCAACAAGTTAATCTATATGATTATGGAAGCATAGAATGATTCATTTAGGGTTTCGAAGGAATTATATGCAAAATGACCAAAGGAATATTAATTTTCTTTTATATACTAAATATGATTGGGTACACCAAATGATATTCAATATGATTTAATATATTTTAATACTTGGTGAGATTAAAGGTTTTGTTAATTTATTTTTATTGTTAGGTATTTATCATATCGTCATCTATGGAAATGTTCAAATAATATGATTGAATTCAAATAATGTTTACCCAATATTCTCAAAGTATTGGGAATATATGTGAACTGGGCATATGATATCTAGATTTTAAAGTGAGGTATATATATTACAAGCAGGTAAAAATTCTAATTGAAATAAAAAAGGTTATTTGAAAAGTTTAACAATGCTTCTTTAAGAAGACAATAACGGTCATTAAAACCTAGGGTAGTTAGGAAGTAATAGTAACGATTCATTTTGATTTTATTATCCAGGATATACCAAATGGGATTTAATAAACTTAATGGAATGTCCGTGTTAGGTATGAATTCTATAAAAATTAATTCTTCATTTTAAAAGTATGTGATACCAAATGTATTTTTTAAAAAGTGTTATAAATATATAATATTTCAAAATGAAAGTAATAATTGATTGAGATTTTAGTTTATATTAATGAGATGAAGTAAATAATTACTATATCAAGGATTTGAATATATATAATTTTATCAAGCTCAAATGGATCTTAGTAAAATATATGTATCTTAATTTAATTTCCCTTATGTGATTAGAGAAGTTAGTTGATTAATAAGATTCATAAACAAGTATGAGATAATTATTATATACACATGGTTTATGATTCATCAATTTCTATAATACATTTTGATAAGAAGATATAGATAAAAGTGTTTTATACAAGATAATATATTTAACTAAGTATTTTTTAAAATATGTGGGAATTTGTTACCACCACCCATCAGTGGTATATTTTAATAAAGTATTATTTTTAAATAAAAAAAGTTTCAAACAAATAGGATAATATATATAATATGGAAACAATAGTTATTTAATATTCCTACTAAAAGGAAATAAATGATATGTCCCAACATAAAAGGGTTCGTGTTTCTTAGAGAGATATTCTTGAAATAATAAAATTTATAATAATCTATGGGGATCATGTTTTTTAGAACCTATAATTTCAGGTAATTAACCTTTTATTTATTTATTTTAAGTATATATATTGATCAGGTTATGTTTTGGGAGGTTCAGAGGAGTTTTGGAATGTTTTTGAGGAATTTCAAGAGGTGCACAGTTTGAGAATAGTTAGTAAAAACCATGCACCCCATACAGTAAACCACATGGCTTGTGGTAGGATGGAAAGTATCTCTACATGGTTGGAACATGGTTTGGACAAGATGTTTGGGTTCTCAGGGGAAACTATACAAGCCTACTTCTATTGAGAAAGTAGATTATGCATGTTTAGTACATGGTCTGACTAAACATGTAGGTGCTCAGGAGAAACCATGAGAGCCTACTATCATTATGATAGTAGATCATGTATGGTTATAATAAAATTTGACTAATTGTATTCCCTTACTATACACCATGAAGTTTTAGATCTAAAAATTGTGGATGTAATCTGAATCAAGTCCCAGGACCCATTTTAATTACATAATTTTACTAAATCTTGAATTTATTTTCCTCCCAAGGCTTTATAGTCAATTTAATTTGATCTAGGGAGCAAGTTTTAGGTGATTGAAATCTTGTTGGAGATCTAGATTCACGTGTAAGTCTCTATTAATGGTCCTTCTTCATTGATCTCTTCTCCTTCTCTTTCTCAAAACCGTAAATATAGTACGATGTGGATAGATCCATGTTTCATGATGAATTTTAAAATTATGGTTTTGATTTGATACATGGAAAATGATTGTTGAAATTTTTAAAGAAAGAAATGTTTTTATGTGAAATGTATTGACATGGGTTTTGACATACATATTTGGGGTGCTTTATTTTCATTAGACGTGACCCTATGTATTAGGCGTGTTCCATTGGGGAACCTAGTATTGGTTACCTTATGATGACTTGGTAGATCAATGAGATACCACTCATGAGTATGGAACTTTCAAATAGGAATGAATGTGTGGATGTGTTGATTCATGGAGTGGGTATTCCAAATGAATTTAAGAAATTTTTTAAAGGATTTTATATTTATTTCCATGGAAAAAAAATATTTTTATTTGATATAAAATGTTTTTAACTATTTAAATTGTTTTATATAATTGTGATATCAAGTTTTTTCCTAGTGGAATGAGTTGGGAAGTCATTGGGGAAATCATACTGAGTTTAGACTCACCCCATGTTTGGGAACTATTGTTCTTTTCATATGTCATCTATTAGGAAATTGATAAATGAAATGAATATTAGTTCTTTATAAATGATTATTGATAGCGTGGGCTTGGATTTCTGAGTTGGAGTTCGGAGTTATTTGGGAGTTGCTGGATGGATGTCTTTGGTATTTTTGGGTTCTATTTTCTTCTTTTCCCTTTATTTATGTCACTTTGTTTCCACCTATACTCTAATATGGTTGGTTTTAGTTATGTTGAGTTTTATTTTGTACTCATGCATCATATATAGGTTTGTTTGGTTATTGTAATTGTGGTTTATATGTTTATGTTTTAAAAGGAAAAATCATCCCCCAAATGTTCTTGAGGCCCTTGGTATTTATTTCTAGACTTTTGTGTCTTGGGGATGTCACCTAAGGTCAGTAACACCCACCACCTCTTCCCAAGCCAATGGGTGAGGGGAAAGATGTTATAAATGGAATCAAACTTGGATGGTCTAAATATAATTTTGAGATAAATGGTATCAGTTTGTTTGATCCTTTGGTATCAATTGTGTTTAGTATTGGTGTTGGAAATGGTATCAGTTTTGATAAGTTTGTCTATTTTCTTAGGATGATATCAAGGAGTAGGATTGTCAAAACCTTAAAGGTTGAGGATAAAAAGGTGCAACTAACTTCTTTATTCTAAACATAAATTTACCAGGGAGTGTGGGTACATGAGTGTTTTTATACACTCTTAAGTGATTTTTCACATCATCATCATCATGGTTTTAGTCGACGAGAGTTTCATAACATACATTGACAGTATGACTTCCAATTAGGGCTGCATGGTTCATTATTGATTTAATGATTTTTGGAAATGGTAATAGGTAAGTATTTTTGAAAAGTATAGAAAATATTTTCAAATGATGATTTTGAAAAGGATTTATGGTGGTATTTTGAAAATAGTTAAAATAGTTTGTTTTGGATAAATATGATTATGGAACTTGTTGAATTGGAAATTTAAAAATAGATAAGCATTAAGTTGATAGAAAGAAAGACTAAATGGAGTTCATTTTGTATATAGAAAATGGAACTGGGTAGGCACCATGGAAACTAACCAGAAGAGGCTGCTAATAATTTTATTTCACCTAATCCACATGTGAACCAATAGTTGGTTGAAAGTATTGTAGAATATTATTAGGATATAGATAGAGGGAATAGAAAGGATAAACCAAGACCTGTGGATCATTTAGTTCAATTATAGAAGCAGAATATACCTATCTTTCAGGGGATTTCAAGCCATATAAATCACAAGTGTGGATAAATAAGATGAATTGAATATTTTATTTCCTTGGAACACCAGTAGATATTAAAGTTAAGTTAGAAACATACATACAGGGGAATCTAACATACCAGTGGTGGGATTTAGTAGTTCATGCCAAATTAGAGGCATGGCTTGGGAAGATTTTGAAGAATTGTTCAACAAACAATTATATCCCCACACGTTCAAAATTTATATAAAAATGGATGTATTCATATTTAAGTAGGATAATATCTCGATAATAGAGTATCTGACTAAATTTAGGAATTTAGTCTGCTTTGCATCAGAAGTTTCTACAAGTGTATCCTTAAAGGCACATATTTTTAATCCAGGTTTTAGGCTATAAATTCTCTCAAATATTTCCATCCTCTATATTAAGGATTATAAAAAAGTGTTCAATAGAGCGATAATGGAAGAAAGAGACATCTTAGGAAACATGGTCATAGGAAGCATGTTTATTTATAAAGGAATATGTGGCAACTCCAATGATGGAAAAAATTAGAGTGGGGAAACCTATTATCTAAAGGGTGGTATATCTCAGAATCAGACAATGGGATCAGTCAACGTTTCTCCTTTACCAAAGATCAAGACTTGATGTTTTTAGTGTGGTTTTTTGAGTATATGAATTGAGATTGTATAACACCACCAAGAGCATGTAAAAATTGCAACCAAATGGGACATCTCTAGCACTATTGTCATAGTGATCCAAGGTTAGGTTCTAGGGACACATCTCATGTTTCTAATACATTTTATGTTTCAATAAGATGAGTGCATTAGAACAACTCTCATTAGAAAAACCAAGTAATCTATGGTGATTCTAGGAACACCATGACTACTCAACCTGTGCAATCTCAACAAAGCAATGAAGAGAAAAGTGTAGTGAGTAAGAAATTATATAAAGATAATAAAATGATCAATTGGTACCTTCAATTTCAAGAGGTATGATTATTTTTAATTATACCCTTATGAAAACTTTATTTGATTTGAGAAAATCCCATTCATTTATTTCTTATAATGTTGTTGATCTGATGGGTTTACATGTTGAGGTGATGCCTTATATTTTGAAACTTTAAACACCTTTGGGAAAATGGGAGTGTTGAATATTAAAAGGTGTAGCGTGTTCAATAAAAATTGATGGGTCTAGGTTGATATAGGTTTCTCTTTGATAGAGATGGATGTTTATTACATGATTTTGGGAATGGACTGGCTAACAAACTTTGAGGTCCATATCAATTGTTAAGCACAACATGTGAGTTTCAAGTATTCTGATGATTTTATAAATCTATTTAAAGGATATTAGATAGTGTATTCAAGCATATAAGGACCCTTGGTATGAGTTTTTAGAACCATATCTTATTAGTTGTAAGTGATTACCTTAGTACCAATAGATGAAATCTCGAATAGATATTTTCCAACTATGATGGACTAGTTCCTTGATGCTTTTCTTAAAAATTTATAAGGGTTTCCATCTAAAAGAGAAGTGGAGTTTATGATGATATCTTATCAAGGACCAATCCTATTTTACTTCCATCTTATTAGATAACACCAAAAAAATTGAGGGAATTAAAGGATTAATTGGAAGATTTGGAAAGTAAAGGGTTCATTAGATCAAGCATGTCTCCATGGGCGACACTAGTTCTTTTTGTAAAAAAATGGATGGAACTCTTAGGAATTATATATATTATCATATTCCTAACCAAGTTTTGAAAAATAATCTATATCCTCTTCCATTAATTGATTATTTTGTCGATAAATTTAGGGGATCCCAGTGGTTCTAAAAAATTGACTTGAGTTCAGGATATCACCAATTGAAGGTTCATAAAGAGGATATTCTGAAGAAAACATTAATAATTAAATATACCCATTATGAGCTTATTATTACACCTTTTGATCTTACAAATACACAAGTTGTATTTATGTAATTGATTAATCAGATATTTCAAAGGTATTTGGATTCCATTATGGTGGTGTTTTTGGATGATATACTCATGTATTCTAGGAAAAAGGGAGATCATGAGAAGCACTTGGTTGTTGTGTTGGGTATATTGTGGGAGAATCATTTTTATTCCAAGTTATCAAAGTGAGATTTATGGATACAAGAGGTACATTTCTGTAGCTAATTCATTTCCTAAAAAGGAATTTCTATGGATCTGTAAAATATAGAAGACGTTATCTCTTGGAAACTACTAAATAATGACTTTAAGATATGTAGTTTCTGTATCTTGGTAGGATACTATAGACGTTTTGTATGTGATGTTTCACATTTGGAATCACCAATGATAGTTTTGACAAGGAAAGGTTTTCCTTTCCAATGGAATGATGAATTTATTAAATCCTTCCTAGAACATAATTTTAGACTTAAATCTACACCTATCCTCACATTTATAAAGTTTGGACAACAATATGTAGTCTATTGTGATGCATCAAGATCAGAGTTATGATGTTTTATCATTCATGGAGATCATGGTGTTGCTTATGGTTCATGATATTTGTGGTTTCATGAGAATAAATACCCAACACATGACTTGTAATTAGTTGATGTGGTCCATTCTTTAAAGTCTTGGCGTCATTATCTTTTTGGTGAGAAATTTATGGTGTTTACAAATCGTAAGAGTTTGAAACAAATTTCCTCACAAAGAGTTTAGAATCTAAGGAAAATAATATGGATGTAATACTTTCAAATGTTTAAAATTGACTTTATGTATAGTGACCCAACTTTTTATTACATGACTATTACATCATTTTAAAGATAAACTATAAGGCCCCAGCCTTAAACCTTACTTAATCTTGAGTTATTACAAGATTACACATTGAGGATCTTTTCAGGTTTAGATTTTTAGAGAATTAGATCATAAAACTTGCATTACATTCGACATTTAAACAAAGTGGTTACATAAAAGACAGTATCCATTTTTCCCATCAACGGAAACATATTTAAAATAAAACATGGATTCTTTCTTGACACTTCCTTGACACTATCATCATATCATGCACCCTTCCCTTCACCTGTGAAAAACATTTCAAAAACATGGGATGCGCATAAAAAGCTCAGTAAGGGATATAAAAATAAGGAAAGGAAACACGAGTACATGTATACATAATAATGAAATCATACTTTACCCATAAAACATTAGCACTTTAACATACCTCATAAAATCATGAATAAATCATAGAAATCATAAGATATAAAAGGTAACTTGAGTCATTCATAACATTCTTATGTAGGGAGTAACCCTCTTGGTTACATTTGGAATACCCAGCACAGTATATTCCCTAAATCTCTTCGGAGAAACCTTAACGTTTCACTCCTTCGCGTTACCCAATGCATTGGAGAGCTATATCGGGCTCACCCGCCCTTAGTTTATCACGGAACCACCTGTTTCCATAACAATGCCCAAGAACCATAACATAAACGTATCACATAAAACATGCATAAAGGAAACATAACATTTCCACATTTCAATCACAATATAATATTTTAGTATATTGAAATAATGAATCCATTCAAAAAGAAACCATTTCCAAAACCATTTAAAACATTTAATAAAGAGATTTTTGAATCCAAGTGTCCCATACCACTTTGAAGATTTTAACATTTTAAACCATTAATATCCATATAAATAAATCCTTAAAACCATTTTAAAAACATGGATATTAATGGGAACCATTTATAAGAATAAATCATTAAAACATTTAAAACGATATTTTATTTAAAGTGTTTTTAACAAAATGAGAGACACTTGAATACAATAATTGAGGAATAACATTTAATCAGAACTTTATAATATCATGAGAATAAAGGAATTCAAGATATAATATTCCAAAGGACAGTATATACACCATATAAGGGTGAATTGGTGCATAACAACAATGAAGTCTCAATAGAAATGTAAAACAAGATGAAATCCCCTATAAAGAAGGTACCCTTAAATTAAGGATAAATAAATCTCATAATTATGTGTGACAAATATAAATACACCCAATATAAGTGGATATTAAGTGTAAAACACTCAAAGGTCATTCACACATATTCAAATGAGTACATATTCAATAACTACATGTTGAACCCAAAGAAATCGAAATTGTGTTAAAAAGTTCCCTTGGTAAAATTCGACAGCCTAACGGCATCACTTCAAAATTCAGAAAATGAGTTGATGAGAGATAAAAAGGGTATCTCATCACTTGGAAATAAAATTTAAATCAATAAGGATACAGAAGAACATATCCCAACATAATAGTATGTGAATTAAAAGACATAACAAAATAAGTCTTTTAAAAAAGGAGGGTGAAAGGTTCCCTTACCGACATGGGTATCTTTCGAAACATAAGCCCTGTGAAAGAAGGACAATACACCATTGATGTAAATACTCATAAACGAAAGTATATTACACAAAGAGTAGAATAATGGATAGTAAATACACCACTCAAAGGAAATTGTGGCAAATGTAGCATAAATCTCACGAGAATAAAAGTGAGATGAAAAATCCCTTACGAAAACTCGGCAGCCTAACAGCGCCACTTAAAACTTCCAAAAATGGATTGATGAGATCAAATAGGGTCTCTCATAATATTACAATAAAATGTACAGAAAGAGGAATATAAAATAACATCCCCCATCATAAAAAAGAGGATCTTAAAAGAAGTGACATAAAGGAGAGTACTTAAAAAGAAAGAGAGAGGTTAGATCTCTTACGAAAATTCGGCAGCCTAACAGTGCCACTCAAAACTTCCAAAATGGATTTATGAGAGAGAATAGGGTATCTCATCACATGAAAATTAAAATTACAGTAATAGTAATATAAAAGAACATCCCAATAACAAGAAATATGAGCTTTAAAAGGAATGACATAAAAGAGTGTACTTAAAAAGAAAGAGAGGAGTAGGATCCATTACCTCGGGTCCGACTTGACTCGATCGTTCTTTAATCTCCTGAATAATAAACGTGAGTTAATTTATACTTCCTTAAGAACATTTTTCAATTTCATTATTCCTTTTATATCACTTATTACTATGTCATGAACACTATGTAATTATTTTAGTTAATAACGGTCGTTTAAACGATCATTGGTACTTGAGTCAAAATATGCTCTTTATAAGTACAAGTTGTTCATGTATCTATTATATCCAGAGTTATAATGATGATGTATATATCATATATATCATATATATCCAGTACATATTCATTTTATACTATTCCATATCATTTGGAGATAAAAAACGAAAAGCACCGTTCATGGAGACGGTAGGCCGTACGTACGCATGAACGCTACTTTCATTTTTTTCTTTTTCATATTAATGGAATTAAAAATAAATGATATATATATATATATATATTATAATTACAGTATAATATATATTTTATATAGGTCACATATGTTCATTAATTTCATTCTTTATACATTCCATGTGTTGCATGTACGAGTCACATCACTTGAGGGGGCGGTAGTCCGCACTTCCTCATATGAAATTATCGCATTTACACAACATGAAAAGAATAATGTTATGGTTTAAATATAAAATACAGAAGCATATAGTAAACATAAATACCATATATATCTTATATAAAATACAGTGACATCATAATGGCCACCTTTAAAGGTGTTAAATGAATATTGAACAATCATCGTTTCGTGAGGCAGAAAATCGCCAACCACAGAAACAGTATGTTCTTTAACCATTAGACGAAGGTGTGTGTAAGTGTAGCTCAAATACTTATTATAACAACATCCTAGTATATTGAAGATACTTGAGTTGTTACAAATGAAATGAATAAAAAGAGTTTATGGGGTTGGAGAAGCAAAATAAAACAAAAGGACTCAAGTGAAGACATTACCTTAAAATCGGGTAACTCCCTTTGGTTTGAGCTCAAAGGATTCCTTGGGAATACTTCTGCCCAAAGTGAGGCTTCAAGGAGTAATAGAGGGATGTGGAGAGATAAAATGGGCAGGTTTTGGCCGAGCCAAAGGCTTTGGGAGTGTGGGTAAGGAGGTAGAGGTGGGGGCCTTTTATAAAAGGAGAGGAGGGGCACTCTTGGAAAGTAAAGAAATGTTACTTTATTTGAAAATGATTTTCAGATTCAAAAGGTCCCACATTGATATAATTCTAGGTTAAGGTGATAAGGGTTCTAAATCCACCCATCCAATAGGTTTTGGACATGTGTAGGTCATATATTTCACATTATCATTTCATTTTATTTAAATCCTTTATTAATGAGGTAATCGCTGCATCATCATGATGTCATAAATAATTTAATAAATTTAATGTCTAAAAATTATAAAAAAAATATCATGATGTAGGAAATCTTTTTATATTTATAAGGAATATTTATAGTCCAAAAGATCATTTATATATACAAAATTAAAAATATTTTACTTAGGTGATACATTCTTTGTCACATTTAACATTCTTTAAAAATAAAAAGATAAAAAGTCACTTTCTCACAAAAGTGATTCCATGAGGCCCCCAAGTTTGGAACAAGGCATCCCATGGTCGGCCGTGAGACAACCAGTAGCCTTAGGACACATTTTGTGGTCATTTTTTATTATTATGATATTATCTTATTCTCTTTAACTACCCGATTACTCATTAATCAAGATAATTAAAGATAATTACCGTCGTTACTATTCATAATGTCCAAAAAAAAGAGTCTTAATTGCATAATTTGGACCTTCTGATTCCAAATATGTCATCCATTTTACCAAATTTCAAACACATAAATTTCAATAATTAATTTTAAAAAAACTTCCCGTTGTCAAAACAAATAGAGGGTTTTTTTAGAAACAATATTTATGAAAAGTTTGGCAGTTGTTTATGCCAAATTCCAAAGTGAAATTAATACCAATGACCATAATTGAATTAAATGGTAAAAATATATTCTAATTACACTTTAAAACAAATTAAAAATATAATATAACCATATAATTAAATTATATGAAAAAATAGTTTTGATGTAAAATGCAGTATTTTTCAATATTCATTGAAAAATGAACATTGTCAGAAAAATACCAAAAATTAACCCAAGGTAAATTTAAATGTCCCCATCATAAATAATATGTTTATTTTGAAAAATAGAGCTTATAAAATTGTAAAAAAGTGTATTTAAAAGAGGTTCTCCATTTAAAGGCGCTTAATCGACCTTTTAAAGAATATTGGAATGTTTACGCCTAAAAACTGGATTCATTTGCATTTTTAATCCCCTAACATTTATTGAAAAAAAATAAAAATAATTGACAAAAATATATAATCATTTTGTAGTTAGTTCTGTTCATTCCCGCCATTACAATGACTAGGCGTTAACTACCATTTAAAATAATATTATTTTACTATTAGAGTGCAACGTAAGATTTCAAAGAAACTTGTTGTTGCATATTAGGTACACCATTGAGCATAGCATTCACTTTAAAGTACTATTAATATTTTATTCAAAAATATGGATAAATGTGAAAATTTCATACTCTTTATTTACCTGGGGTGTTACATCCTTCCCCCCTTTTGGGAATTGCATCCTCGCAATTTTAAAATTGGGCTTGAAAACTCCATTGAAAGTCCCACATCAGAAAAAGTGTAAATTAAAATATCACTTTAAAAGAAAGAAAGGGAAGTACAAAGGTCACCCGAGTTAACCCATACTAGGATTCCATGTATGAAAATATGGACATGGAGGAAAAAACAAAGGTTCATGTTCTGATGGAGAGTGATAGTAAACATGTCTAGGATAAAGTTAACCATAAGAAAATCACAAACTTGTGATGGGTTAAACGGTATTCGATTCTCCAGTAGGAAAAGTTAACAGACAACATTTTTGTTTTAAGATAATTTTTATTGAGGAATTTATTTTTGAACTTAACTAAATCATAATGAAACATACTTACTTGTCATGTAGACTTTCAAATTTTACTAGATTCCTTAATCAAACTCATATTTTCTCTAAAAGATGAGTATTTAGGAAGACTTGTTCGCATTAAGAGTACTATAATAAACTTCTTGAGAATAACCTAATCCACAAAAGAGAACTATATACTTCCCATGTCTTTAGACTTTAACCAAAACCAAAACCAAAAAGGTTAGTATAAGATCAGATAATCCAGAAAAGGATAACCCTTTATAAAAAGAAAATCTATTCTTAATCTCCAAAATTTTTCCAACAAAACCCAAGGTTCAACGAGGACCATTCGATAAAAAATTTGTCCATAAAATTCTTCAAAGTAAACCAAACTAATATTGAAACCCAAATATTTGAAGGATTTAGTCACATAGTCTTCCAAGTTAAATCATAACATTTATCTCCAAACAACATCAGTTGCTCCTAAAGTCTCGTATTGAAAAGTAATTAACCTAATCACATATCCTCCATGATAGGTTAATAAATTTCCATAGATAACCCAAAATCAACATACTCTTAATTCATAAAATCATCTAACTAAAAGGAATCAGTCAAACTAACCAGGGACTTCACGTAGTCCAGTGGTAGGCGATAAATACCAGTAGCACTTTGGTTGTGGGTTCGATTCCCGCAGCTTTGTCTGACGCGACGGGTTGTCACACAGTCTGCGTGTTGTCCTTTTTATAAAACTCCAAAAATAACCCTAACATGTTTTAACCCCAATTTTATCTCATGCCTTTCACTTCCATCGTAACATATAGTAACCCATAATTACCTCAAAAGTAAGGATCATATAAACCCAAATGGTTCGTTATAACTATGTCCACAAAAGAACAGATAACTATTACTTGAATAAAATTTGCATATATTAAACATCAGGGTTACACATAATATAAAAAGTCTTCTAATGTAACCCCATCATCAAAAGAGACTTAATACTCTTAAGAATTTCACCATAACTCTTGAATCCCTTATATGTTGACATCTTACTCATTAAACATTCTTCATGATCCATTAACCATTCCTTTCCAACTTATTCTGAAATAATTCTTTCCTACAAACAAAATCATGAATCATATCCTAAGATTCCAAAATAGGAAAACAATAGTCATGAAATAATCCATACCTTTGATTGGTCATTTTCCGTTTCATCATCCTCAATCGGAATGGCATTAGGTATTGGTAAACGAACATTTGTACGATCTTGGTGATCCCATTCACGAAACTTCTTCATAGGACATGTGTTTGCATAATGACCATGCACACCACATTTAAAACATTCAATTTATCCCTCAGAAATAACTTCTTTCCCTTTCCTCGAGTCAACTGGATGCTTCATTTTTCCATGACAGGTTCTTGCTTTATGACTTTCATTTCCACATCTATAGCATATTTCTATCCCTTTGAAACATTTTCCAAGGTGTTTCTTTCCACATTTTTGACACATAAGTTTTTGAACACACTTACCTTTATGATTATTACCTGTAGTTCTGTAGGGTTTTGTTTCTCGCATATATGATGCCTTAGAGAAATCACCAAGGTTTAGGTTGTCAATCATGACTCCATATAGTTGGTTGAGGATAATCACAAGATTTCTCATTGCAGCTCCCATATCATTCAGTTGCTTGCTCAAAAAACTGTCACAGTTTCCTTCACATCCACTGTTACTTTGGTGCCTGCTAGATCCAACCATTTACTAAAACCAAAAAGGCCAGTGTAAGTATATCAAAAAAACCATCATGTACTAATGAGGAAGATAAACACTAAGATATACTTACTCATTCACTTTATCTAAAACTAGGACTCTTTCTGAAATCCTAACCATTATGGTAATGTCACTTATGCTTAAAGAATACCCTAACCTCTAAAGTTATCTAAACTGACCTCTGATACCAACTATAAGGCCACAGCCTTAAACCTTACTTAATATTGATTTATTACAAGATTACACATTAAGGATCTTTTAAGGTTTAGAGTTTTAGAGAATTAGATCATAAAACTTGCATTACATTCCACATTTAAACAAAGTGGTTACATAAAAGATAGTATCCATTTTTCCCATCAACGGAAACATATTTAAAATAAAACATGGATTCTTTCTTGACACTTCCTTGACACTATCATCATATCATGTACCCTTCCCTTGACCTGTGAAAAAATTTTCAAAAACTTGGGATGAGCATAAAAAGATCATTAAGGGATATAAAAATATGGAAAGGAAACAGGAGTACATGTATACATAAGAATGAAATCATACTTTACCCATAAAACATAAGCACTTTAACATACCTCATAAAATCATGAATAAATCATAGAAATCATAAGACATAAACGGTAACTTGAGGCATTCATAACATTCTTACGTAGGGAGTGACCCTCTTGGTTACGTTTGGAATACCCACCACAGTATATTCCCTAAATCTCTTCGGAGAAACCTTAACGTTTTACTCCTTCGCATTACCCAATGCATTGGAGAGCTATATCGGGCTCACCTGCCCTTAGTTTATCACAGAACCACCCGTTTCCATAACAATGCCCAAGATCCATAACATAAATGTATCAAATAAAACATGCATAAAGGAAACATAACATTTCCACATTTCAATCACAATATAACATTTTAGTATATTGAAATAATGAATCCATTCAAAAAGAAACCATTTCCAAAACCATTTAAAACATTTAATAAAGATATTTTTGAATCAAAGTGTCCCATACCACCTTGAAGCTTTTAACATTTTAAACCATTAATATCCATATAAATAAATCCTTAAAACCATTTTGAAAACATGGATATTAATGGTAACCATTTATAAGAATAAATCATTAAAACATTTAAAATGATATTTTATTTAAAGTGTTTTTAACAAAATGAGAGACACTTGAATACAATAATTGAGGAATAACATTTAATCAGAACTTTATAATATCATGATATTAAAGGAATTCATGATATAATATTCCAAAGGACAGTATATACACCATATAAGGGTGAATTGGTGCATAAAAACAATTAAGTCTCAATAGAAATGTAAAATGAGATGAAATCCCCTGTAAAGAAGGTACCCTTAAATTAAGGATAAATCAATCTCATAATTATGTGTGAAAAATATAAATACACCCAATATAAGTGGATATTAAGTGTAAAACACTCAAATGTCATTCACACATATTCAAATGAGGACATATTCAATAACTACATGTTGAACCCAAAGAAATCGAAATTGGGTTAAAAAGTTCCCTTGGTAAAATTCGACAGCCTAACGACATTACTTAAAAATTCAGAAAATGAGTTGATGAGAGATAAAAAGGGTATCTCATCACTTGGAAATAAAATTTAAATCAATAAGGATATAGAAGAACATATCCCAACATAATATTATGTGAATTAAAAGACATAACAAAAGAAGTCTTTTAAAAAGAGGAGGGTGAAAGGTTCCCTTACCGACATGGGTATCTTTCAAAACATAAGCCCCGTGAAATAAGGACAATAAAACATTGATGTAAATACTCATAAACTAAATTATATCACACAAATAGTATAATAATGGATAGTAAATACACCACTCAAAGGAAATTGTGGCAAATGTAGCATAAATCTCATGGGAATAAAAGTGAGATGAAAAATCCCTTACGAAAACTCGGCAGCCTAACGACGCCACTTAAAACTTCCAAAAATGGATTGATGAGATAAAATAGGGTCTATCATCATATTAAAATAAAATTTACATCAATAGGAATATAAAAGAACATCCCCCATCATAACAAAGAGGATCTTAAAAGAAGTTACATAAAGGAGAGTACTTAAAAAGAAAGAGAGAGGTTAGATCTCTTACGAAAATTCGGCAGCCTAATGGCGCCACTCAAAACTTCCAAAATGAATTGATGAGAGAGAATAGGGTCTCTCATTACATGAACATAAAAATTACAGTAATAGTAATATAAAAAAACATCCCAATAACAAGAAATATGAGATTTAAAAGGAATGACATAAAAGAGTGTACTTAAAAAGAAAGAGAGGAGTATGATCCCTTACCTCGGGTCTGACTTGACTCGATCATTCTTTAATCTCCTGAATAATAAACTTGAGTTAATTTATACTTCCTTAATAACCTTTTTAAAGTTCATTATTCCTTTTATATCACTTATTACCATGTCATGAACACTATGTAATTATTTTAGGTAATAACGGTCGTTTAAACGATCATTGGTACTTGAGTCAAAATATGCTCTTTATAATTACAAGTTGTTCATGTATCTATTTTATCCAGAGTTATTATCATGATGTATATATAATATATATCATATATATCCAGTAAATATTCATTTTATACTATTCCATATCATTTGGAGATAAAAAATGAAAATCACCGTTCATGGAGACGGTAGGCCGTACGTACGCATGAACGCTACTTTCATTTTTTTTCTTTTTCATATTAATGTAATTAAAAATAAATGATATATATATATATATTATAATTACAGTATAATATATATGTTATATAGGTCACATATGTTCATTAATTTCATTCTTTATACATTCCATGTATTGCATGTACGAGTCACATCACTTGAGGGGACGGTAGTCCGCACTTCCTCATATGAAATTATCGCATTTACACAACATGAAAAGAATAATGTTATGGTTTAAATATAAAATAAAGAAGCATATAGTAAACATAAATACCATATATATCTTATATAAAATACATTTACATCATAATGGCCACCTTTAAATGTGTTAAAAGAATATTGAACAATCATCATTTCGTGAGGCAGAAAATCGCCAACCACAGAAACAGTATGTTCTTTAACCATTAGACGAAGGTGTGTGTAAGTGTAGCTCGAATACTTCTTATAACAAAATCCTAGTATATTTAAGATACTGGAGTTGTTACAAATGAAATGAATAAAAAGAGTTTAGGGGGTTGGAGAATCAAAATAAAACAAAAGGACTCAAGTGAAGACATTACCTTAAAATCGGGTAACTCCCTTTGGTTTGAGCTCAAAGGCTTCATTGGGAAGACTTCTGCCCAAAGTGAGGCTTAAAAAAGTAATAGAGGGATGTGGAGAGACAAAATGGGCAGGGGTTGGCCGAGCCAAAGGCTTTGGGAGTGTGGGTAAGGAGGTAGAGGTGGGGGCCTTTTATAAGAGGAGAGGAGGGGCACTCTTGGAAAGTAAAGAAATGTTAATTTATTTGAAAATGATTTTCGGATTCAAAAGGTCCCACATTGATATAATTCGAGGGTAAGGTGATACGGTTTCTAAATACACCCATACAATAGTTTTTGGACATGTTTAGGTCATAGATTTCACATTATCATTTCATTTTATTTAAATCCTTTATTAATGAGGTAATTGCTGCATCATCATGATGTCATAAATAATTTAATAAATTTAATGTCTAAAAATTATAAACAAAATATCATGATGTAGGAAATCTTTTTATATTTCTAAAGAATATTTATAGTCCAAAATATCATTTATGTAGACAAAATGAAAAATATGTTACTTAGGTGATACATTCTTTGTCACATTTAACATTCTTTAAAAATAAAAAGATAAAAAGTCACTTTCTCACAAAAGTGATTCCATGGGGCCCCCAAGTTTGACACAAGGCATCCCATGGTTGGACATGAGACAACCAGTAGCCTTAGGACACATTTTGTGGTCATTTTGTATTATTATGATATTATCTTATTATCTTTAACTACCCGATTACTCATTAATCAAGATAATTAAAGATAATTACCGTCGTTACTATTCATAATGTCCAAAAACAAAAGAGTCTTAATTGCATAATTTGGACCTTCTGATTCCAAATATTTCATCCATTTTACCAAATTCCAAACACATAAATTGCAATAATTAATTTAAAAAAAACTTCCCGTTGTCAAAACAAATAGCGGGTTTTTTTAGAAACAATATTTATGAAAAGTTTGACACTTGTTTATGCCTAATTCCAAAGTGAAATTAATCCCAATGACCATCATTGAATTACATGGTAAAAATTTATTCTAATTACACTTTAAAAAAATTGAAAAGATAATATAACCATATAATTAAATTATATGAAAAAGCAGTTTTGATGTAAAATGCAGTATATTTCACTATTCATTGAAAAATGAACATTGTCAGAAAAATACCAAAAATTAACCCAAGGTAAATTTCAATGTCCCAATCATAAATAATATGTTTATTTTGAAAAATAGAGCTTATAAAATTGTCAAAAAGTAGATTTAAAAGAGGTTCTCCATTAAAAGGTGGTTAATCGACCTTTTAAAGAATATTGGAATGTTTACCCTTAAAAACTGGATTCATTTTCATTTTTAATCCCCTAACATTTATTGAAAAAAAATAAAAATATTTGAAAAACATATATAATCATTTTGTAGTTAGTTCTGTTCATTCCAGCCATTACAACGGCTAGGCGTTAACTACCATTAAAAATAATATTATTTTACTATTAGAGTGCAACGTAAGATTTCAAAGAAACTTGTTGTTGCATATTGGGTACGCCATTGAGCATAGAATTCCCTTTAAAGTACTATTAATATTTTATTCACAAATATGGATAAATGTGAAAATGTCATACTCTTTATTTACCTGGGGTGTTACATAAACAATATAATATCATTACAAGTATAGGATCCAAAGGTTTAGTGTCTTGAGAAAATTACATTCATACATAACTTTTACATAATAAAACACAAACATTATTTAATTACTTTTACTCTAAATTCTTAGTGTACCTCATGTTTTCCTTAGTACAAGTAATCACTTAAGGATATATATCAATGAAATGGGTGGGCTAAAAGCCCAGTAAGAGGAGAAATAAGAGCAGGAATCAATATAACATGGGTGAGAATAATTATAATAATCATCATTATAAAAGTATAGGTTCATCATCATAATCATGATAGAAAAAATTATATAAAGTAATGGAATGTGGTGGTTCATAAAAATGAACCATCATGTCATAGTGGTCAAAAGCCCACATAGTTCTGAACAAATCTCGCATTATGTTCACGCATACCATATGTGCATAATCATAACCTCATAATTGTGAAATGATCTAGAATAATGTTCATTAATATTGAATATTATCTCATGAGATATATCAAATTACCCAATGCGTTGGTGGGCTATATAATTCTAGGCCCACCCATTACATCATAACATTTACATAATCATGCATGCCACATAGAACATATAACAAACGTAACCATACAATGACCCATGGAATGGAATGGGTTTCATAAGAATTTCATAAAGAATACATTCATGAATAAAAACTGGGGTGATTAAGATAAAAAGGGAATAAAATACTTGGTATAATAATCACCAATCTTGAGTGAAGAAGAAACAATCTCAAGAGAAGTAAAAGATGTGTTTTTAAAAAGAAGAGTTATTTTGGAAAATATTTGTGTTTGTCATAAAATAAATTAGAAAAAATATATATAGCTAAAAATAAAAGGTAAGAATAAGGAAAATATATTTAAGGAACATTAAATTAATATCCATACTAAAATTGGTATGTGAGAGGGGAAACCCAAGGAAAGGGAGTTAGGTTTGAGAATCACCTTACCTTAATTCCCACTTAATTTCATTTATTTTGTGCCTTCTAAATAATAAAATTATGTTCATTAAAACTATGATACAAAAGTTAATTATAATAATTTATAAAACTATTTATCAATTATGATTATCAGATTATATTTCTTAATTTTTATTGATGAAATTTATGCATTTTGATATCTTGTTTTCTTAAAATTTTCTTGCTTTGCATCGATTTCTCTATTTTGTTCAATGTAATTATTAAATAAGTTCCATAAACTTACCATACATATATTTATACATTTATATTTGATAAATAATTTATTTTAAACATTAAAATGGTTGGTTATATTAAAATAATTGGAAACATTCCTATTGGCGGTTAACTAATCGTTACCGGGAATATTATCCAAATACGAATAAAAGTGGGTGTAAAACATAAATAAATTAAAAATATAATTTTTAAATCATGTTAAAATAATTAATATAATTTCAATATTTTACTAAATTAAATATTATAATATTTTATTTTGAAATAATTTGGGAAAATAGATAGAGTAGAAAAAAAGAAAACGGGTGAAGAGTTAAAAACATACTCTTTCTTTAGTGTATCTTATATTGTACGACATTATAAATCTGTTTTTTTGAGTTAGATTACTCCATAACATGCCTATGGATTCGATGAGGATTAAGATGGAATATTTGGATAGATATTTTAAATTTTAATGGGCAGGAGGAGTGTTTTTACAATGGGGGAGAGGGGAGTTATTTATACTTGAGGACATGGGTATTTTTAGAATAAACTATTGAATAAAATAATATATTAAAGGTAAAACGTGTAATAGTGATTTTTTGTCAATAAAAATCATATATTAATATAATATAATGAGTTTATGACTTTAAATCTTCCATATAATTCAAATTAATTAATTGATTAAAAAGGAAAGTGGAAATAAATAAAAATTGATATTTTAAGGAATCACTTTCTACTTTAGGTTTTGGAAAGTTCTTTTAGGTTTGGAAATAAATTTTATTGTATTTTAATAAAAAAGTTATGAAATTAAATATAAAATATCAGAACCTAATGTTCTATAAAGTATTATTTAATTATTACATCACGAATTATGTAATTTGAGTTACACTGGTTATGTAAAAAACTATATTTTTAATATTCACCTGAAAATTTAAGTATTTCCAAAAATTATCAAAAAATCACCCTAGGATTATTTTGAAATTAAAATTTCAAAAATGATATTAATTTTATCAAAATAAATTTCTAAAATTGGTAATTTTAGTTTTTAATATAAAAATAATGATTTTTATAAAATACTTAAAAATACAGTTTATTAAAAATGTGCTTATATTTTATTTGAGTTTTTAATCATCATATTTATTTTTTGGAATTATAAAATTTATATTTACTTAAAGTAATCATGATAAATATTATTTATATGATAATTTATTATTTTGAGGTGAAATTACTATTTCAACGACCATGTTACTATTCCCAATAACCATGTTACTATTATATTGATCACATTACTATTCCAACGGTCATATTAGCTCCTATATTTATAATACTCTATTATTTAAATCACTATTCAACTCAATTCCTCTCAAAGTTCTATATTTTCATAATGTTTTTTGGTTTACTAATATTTTTCTTCTTTTCTATAGTGTTTTAGTGGGGGATATGATTCAAGTTGATTAGGGTAATCCATATTTTTCCATTATAGTGTTTCTATTTTATATTTTCTATCAAGTTGTAATGTTTGAAATTTTAATTAGTTTCATTGGTGATTAATGTAACAATGTTTAGTAATGAAACAAAGTGTTTTTTTTTGTTTTCTCTATATTGTTTATGTGTCTTATATTATATAACACAAATTTATTGAAGAAAAAAATTTAAATCAAAACCCTAGGTCATTACATCCTTCCCCCCATTAGAAATATCATCCGTGAAATTTCAACTCATATTATTGGTTGATAATAGATGAGGGTACTTATATTTCATTTTTTCCTCTGGTTCCGAAGTTTCCTCTTCATACTTATGATTCCACCACAACACTTTGACAAGGTGAGTTGTCTTGTTGCATAGAACTTTGTCTCCACGGTCTAATATATTCATCGATTTATATTTATATAAGAGGTTATTCTCTACCTGTACCACCTTTGGATTCAATACATTTGAGGGATTTGGTATGTACTTCCTCATGAGTGATACATTGAACACTTCATGAACTTGGTCCTTACTTGGTGGAAGTGAAAGCCGATAGGACATTTCTCCTATACAATCAATGATCTCAAAGGGTCCAATATACCTTGGGATAAACTTCCCTTTCTTTTAAAACCACATGAATCTCTTCCATAGTAATATTTGAAGGAAAATTTTTTATCCAAAAACAAACTCCAAGTGTCCTTGATGATTGTCCTCATAACTATTTTTCTGATTATGAGAAGATTTTATATGTTGTTGGATGGCTTGAACATTCTTTGTCATCTCTTGCACAAGATCAGGTCCAAGTATATTTCATTCACCAACTTCATCCCAAAAATTTTGAGTTCTACATTTCTTACCATATAGATATTTATATAGAGCCATTTAAATTCTCAAGTGGAAGTTATTTTTATATGATAACCCAACTAATGAGATATGTTTATCCCATAATCCTTTAAATTACATTGAGTAGGCTTTTATCATGTCCTCAAGCATTTGAATTGTCCTTTCAGATTGACCATCAATTTGGGGGTGATATGCCATGATGAAAATCAATTTAGTACTCAAATAATATTGAATACTTCTCTAGAATTTGGAGATGAACCTTAGATCATGATAGTAGAAAATTGAAAGTGTAACCCCATGTAGCCTCACCACTGTAACACCTCGAGATTTTATGAAAAATATTCTTTTAATTTCATTAATGTCTTGTGTTGTATTCTACACCAAGATTACCTTGCGCTATACGCAACACCGTATTAGCTTGCAGTATACGCAACACTATTCTTGGATCGTGTTACACACAATTTTGATAATAGTTATTCTACGCAACATTGAGTATATATATATATATATTAAATGTATAAATGAAATATGGTTGGATTATGTTATACGAAACAATGAAGGATTCTTTCACAACACGCAACCCTGACTTGGCTTGCATTACACGCAATCACGACCTTCCTCGATAGCGTGTGTTGTACGCAATACCGGGTTTTAATAAACAATGTTATATTATTATAATATTGTCATGAACTAGCCGTTATGAATAGTATTAACTAAATTTTGAATTTTATAACATTATTATTCATCTTACACATTTCTAGAACATGGTATAAGAACAAAATAAATTTTTCGGGTAAAATAAGTATTTTTCAAAAAATGCAGTTTTACCGCCTTTTGATGGCGCACCCACTTTAAATATAGTTTTTGACATGTTTATATGTTCAATTTGACAAAATAATATTCTTCTTTTGAATCAGGATGTAAAAATTTACATTAGATAAAGTTTTGATATTTTTCCGAAAACTTTCATATTTTAATGAATAGTAAAAACACGCTATATTTTAATTAAAAACAACTTTTTTCATCATAATATATTATGTGGTTAAATTATAATATTGAATGGTTTTAAAGTATATTTAGAATATATTTTTACCACTTAATATAATGTTGGTCATTGGACACAATTTTACAATTAAACCGAACATAAACAAGTGTCAATCTTTTGATAGTTATTATCTCTTAAAAACACGCTTTTTGTTTTGACAGCGGGAATTAATTTTAAATTAATTTCTGCCACTTCTGTGTTTTGAATTTAGAAAAATGGATTCCATATTTGGAATCAGGATGTTCAAATTGTGTAAATAGATAACTTTTATTTTTAGACATTTTGAATAATTACTGCGGTAAATATTTTATTTACCATGGTTAAGGGTAAATCCGGTAAATAAGGGTTAAAAAAATAATATTATAATAATATTAAATTACCTTAAAACGTGTCTTAACCCCATTGGTTGATACATGGTCGACCATGGGCATCTTTGGGTCGATTTTGGGACCCCATTGATCCAATTGTAAGTGATAATGACACTTTATTTTAATTAAGTTAAAATGAATACAAAATTGACACAAGCATATATCTTTTAGAAAAACAATTGTTACATAGGGTTATATATGTTGGATTTTAGATTATAAATATTCATTAGAAAGATAAAACGATTTCCTACATAATTGTATTTTATTTGTAATTTTTAGACTTTAAATAATTTAATTTATTTATGACACAATGATGATGCAGTAATTATCTTATTAATGAAATATTGACATAATTGATGTTATAAACACCAAAATAAATGTAATTTGAGACTTTTTATGAATTACACTAATTTTCTAGGTTACTATGATATATTAATGTTGATTTAATTAACTTGGTTCGAACATTTAATTCTGTTATGACTCTCACAAAAATCATATATCAAATAGTGTCAAAATTGACACAAAATAGTTTTTAAATCAAATATTATATTATTAATTGTTATTTTATTCCTAAAAATCTAAGGTTCGGCCAAATGACTTAGATAAGGATATATATATTAATAATAAACAATTTGGGGTTCTTTTGGCATGTTATAGTAAGTGTATTAACCATATAGTGAAAGAAAACAAAAAGACATGGTAAAAGTTAAATTATTTAACTTAGAGTTAAATCTAATTGATAAGGTTAAAATAATATCCTAAACTTGTCTAAATTCTATTGGTTGATGGGATTTCGACCCATCCCCACCTTAGCTTAGAAATAAGACCCTTTGTAACCATTATAAACCGATTTTGACTTTAATATAAAATAATATTTTGAGATATTCCTAAGGTGCCCCTCTCCTCCCTTATAAAAGGACACCTCCTCCCCCTCCTCCTCACACCAATTTGAGCACTCAAGCTCGGCCAACCCCTGCCAAAATATCTTCTCCACTTCCCTAGAAACATCCTAGAGGTTATGGTCTTCCTCAAAGACCAATTTTAGTGCCCTAAGAGGAGGTCTCAAAGAGGCACTTCAAAGAAGAGGTAATTACCGTTACCAATTCTTTCATCTTTATTTCTTCTTCCACTTCTTCTTCTTAGTTTGTTTCATTATGAAGTAATAACATCAGTATCACTCATATACTGATATGTTATTATAAGTATGAAACAACCCTATTTCACCATCTATCCATCCTACGGAAAAAGAAATCACCGCGCGTGCGTACGTACGGAATACCGTCTCCACGCCGTGGTGTAATCTATTTTCCACCACCACCTTACATGGATGGGTATAATGGTGTAAAGAATAACTATACATAGTTATTACAACATCATATTGATTCTGATATATTGTATAATCCACTCCAATTCAATTCAATATTTATAGAAATGATATCATCGCTCGTGCGTACGTACGGACTACCGTCTCCACGACGCGATGAGATTCATTCTCCATGTTAACCATTTAAGAATGATTATAATGTATATATAAGAAATAATAATGAAATATATGACATTATAAAGCTACTGGATTTATGTATATATATACATATGTATGTCATCTACTTACTTCCATTTCAAGACAATAAGGAAAGTAAAACAGCGTTCATGCGTACGTACGGACTACCGTCTCCATGAACGGTGTTTTTCATTTTATTTATCTATCTATTATATATATATATACTGAATATATATGATATATAAATCATATTTTATATTCTGGAAGTAAGTAAATCATGATAAAAGTAATAATGATGTCAAGAACAACAAGTCAAAACACCTACGATAAATGAAACGATTTTACCCAAAACGCTTCTTTAACATGGAATTTACAAAAGAACGGGTAATATAATGTCATAAGTGAACCATATATGATATCATAACAATGAATATGATTCTGTAATAAGTCAATAACATGATTTAAATCATTATACAGGAGGTTCGGACACTTACAAAGCAAGTCGGACCTAAGGTAAAGGAAATATCACAATCTCATTTTTATCCGAGATTGTTTATTCATAAGTATTTACTGGGGTGTATTTTATCATCCACATCCATGTTTCATCAATATGTAATATTATTTCCATCCACCTAAAATTGTTTAAATCCATTTTTACCCTTCGGTGAGTTTTTAGTAATATCTATGAAAGGAATCTTTTGTCATACGAGGTACTTTTTGACTTTTCCGACAAAAGTACGAAGAATGTTTTTTTTAACTTATACGGCACGAACGGATTTCTACTGTTTTATAAAGCCTTATTTTCATGAAGCTTCCTCTAAAAGATTTCATGACTATTTTCAATAAAATCTCTTTCTTTTAAAATTGCATGATGTTTTGTGAAAAGAAATTGATTTTGAAGAAGAAATGATATTTTCCTCAAGAATTCAATTCAAGTGTTTTATCAAAATTATTTTCCATCTAAGATAATAAAGGGTTCTATTTCTATCCATATTTTTACATTGATTTGACTATGTTGTGATGGAAATATTTTTATGAATTCCTTTACCTTATATGATTTGTTTTATGATGTCATGATGTTTCAAGAATCCCATTTTTGTTACATGTGTTATGCGATGATGTATGATTTATGATTATGTGGCACACATAAGAAAGGATTCATTATAAGATGGGTGGGACCTATATCTCCCTCCAATGCATTGGGTAAAGATTTTATATCTCATGAGATAGACATGGCTGGAATGGTAGGTTATACCGGTTCAGTGAAACAGGACTGAAACGAGGGTTACTCGATTCAGAAAGGGACTTTGTCCACTAAGATAGTCTTGGCAATGAGTCATGACTAACAAGAAATGATTTTCCATGATTATGTGTGCATGCCACAAAGTTTCAAGTTTCATGTTATGATTATGGTGATCTCATTTTCACTTCTATGATTTGTTCCATGTTAAGATATTATGATCTCTTTTGCAGGTTATGATTTTCAAAAAGATATGATATGATTTTTATTTCTTTTGTATACCCTTACTGAGCATTTGAGCTCACCCTTTTATGTTTTCTTTTCCCCAGGATATAATGAAAGGTTTTAGGTAAAAAAAAGGGATGACCTTTATGGGAGATATTGAAGAACTTTCACCACGATTAGAAGATTACGTTCCGAGTTTCCAAAGACACTAAACTATTACGATCCTTTAGTGTGTGTTTTTGTTATGTACTAAGTATTCCGCAAATGTAATGTAATGTCCATGTACGTCAGGCTTCGGGTCTCTACAGTTGGTATCAGAGGAAAGGTTTAGTCAACCTTTGGAAACTAGGACGCGAAAACGTTAGTGAGATCCCTAGAGATATTTCTAAGGTATGTCTAGGGATGTCCCTAAGGATAAGTATACGTATAGGATATAGTCCTAGAACTATGGTAATGATATTAGATTAAACCTAAGATGTTAAAGTTACTCCCCCTTTATTATGATTTTTGCCTCTAACACTATTTTTTTTTGGGGTTTTAGAAAATCGTTGGAAACAAGATGATTCACGATAATGGAGGATATGGTGGACAATGGAATGATATTCTTCATAATGAAATGGGATTTGGATGTCCAAACATCATTATTATGCCGAATCAGCAATCTCATAATATGATCAATAAAGTAAAATTTGGTAAGTTTCCTGACTCGACTAATAAGAGAAAGATGGAGTTCCATGATGATCATAGAGGAAAGAAAGTTCAATTTCCCCTATGTAAATCATGTGGGAAGAGGCATCAAGGAGAATGTTTCAAGGGAACTGGAAGATGCTTTGGGTGTGGAAAAGAAGGACACAAAGCAAGTAAGTGCAAAGGAAAAGGGTCGGTTAACACCATGGATGAGGATAATGGTATTGCTACGACATCAAAAATGGTTAAGTGTTTTAAATGTGGAATGTATGGGCATTATGCAAACAAATGCCCTAAGGGAAAGACTCATGAAGAGAATCAGTATGGTCATATGGGTAGTATTTATGTGGATGATGATGAAGAGACTACAAATGATATGTGAGATGAAAGAATTGTTGAAGCTCGGTTAATGGTTTAAGAATGTAGTGGAATGATTACATGTTTATCATGTGTAATGTTGTATAAGTAATCTCATGGTACTATGGAATAAAGAGACATGTAAGGATTGTTACATTGTTGTCTGATTAATGTTACCAGTAACCATGAAAGGTTATTCAGATACTTTTGGAAAGTAGATGATAAGTGCATAATAAAAGGATAAGAAGATAATGAGATGTTTGATTGTATTCATGAGCTCATGATTGATATAAGGACTAAGTGATATCATGGTTTGATTATAAAGAATTTTGAGGATTTTGGTATGTGGAAAGTGTTAACGTTTAACTGCATTCATGTTTTCACCAAGGTTCAATGGATATTCAAGAGAATACATGATTAAGGACTTTGAATGTTTGGAATGCGACCAACAAGATATATGGGGGATAAATGATGGTATTCACATGCTTGGTTGACGACATTTCAAGTAATCATTTTCTTTTTACTATGAGCTTGGACCGAAGTATTTTAGATAAGCATAAAGATTGTAATGGATTATGTTAACCATAAGTTGGTATTGTTTAAGTATAGAACTTCTTTTGATATTATTTATGTGATGTTATAGTAATGTAGTTTTAGAAAAAGGACAACCTGCAGGACGGGCGACAGCCCATCGCTTCGGACAAGGCTGTAGGAATCGAACCCACAACCGAAGTGCGACTGGCCTTTATCGCCTACCACTGGCCTACAGGAAGTCCCTGTTTAGTAGAAACTAGTTTTATTATATTAAGCAGTATGATATATGAAGTATAAGTCCATTTTAGGAACCATATATGATTAATCTCACTATAGATCGACTTATGTATATAAGTTTTGCTAACCTTTTGTTTGAGACAGATGGAATGACCTGTCATTCTATCACATGATCTGCTAACACATCACGAATAAAAAATTCAACTTCATTTCTTTAAGGGAAGAAGTGTAAATTGTTCAATTCACGAACAACAGTGAGATTATAACAAAATCAAGTAAGTATTTCTTCTAATTCAAAATTTTCAACTTTAGGGAAATTATATTGAAAACCAAAAATGTTGTCCTAGTGATCTTATACCTGATGAATCATATGGTACCTTATATCATCACAAATCTATGGATTTGTGATTACTGGCTTTTCCATAGCCATGTTCTCTACCACTCTCCATCAGAACATAATTGTTAGATTTCTCTTCCATATCCATATTTTCACCTATGTGGAAACTCAGTGATTAGTTTATTTGGGTAACCGTTACGTTTCATACTTTTGTTTTTAAAGATAAGTTTTGGTATTCCTTTTTACGATGTGGGTTTCTATCAAAGAAACTTTCAAATAGTAAACCATTTATAACCCCGACGAATTTCGAGGGCGAAATTCATTTTAAGGGGGGTAGAATGTAACACCTCGAGATTTTATGAAAAATATTCTTTTAATTTCATTAATGTCTTGTGTTGTATTCTACACCAAGATTACCTTGCGCTATACGCAACACCGTATTAGCTTGCAGTATACGCAACACTATTCTTGGATCGTGTTACACACAATTTTGATAATAGTTATTCTACGCAACATTGAGTATATATATATATATATATTAAATGTATAAATGAAATATGGTTGGATTCTATTATACGAAACAATGAAGGATTCTTTCACAACACACAACCCTGACTTGGCTTGCATTACACGCAATCGCGACCTTCCTCGATAGCGTGTGTTGTACGCAATACCGGGTTTTAATAAACAATGTTATATTATTATAATATTGTCATGAACTAGCCGTTATGAATAGTATTAACTAAATTTTTAATTTTATAACATTATTATTCATCTTACACATTTCTAGAACATGGTATAAGAACAAAATAAATTTTTCGGGTAAAATAAGTATTTTTCAAAAAATGCAGTTTTACCGCCTTTTGATGGCGCACCCACTTTAAATATAGTTTTTGACATGTTTATATGTTCAATTTGACAAAATAATATTCTTCTTTTGAATCAGGATGTAAAAATTTACATTAGATAAAGTTTTGATATTTTTCCGACAACTTTCATATTTTAATGAATAGTAAAAACACGCTATATTTTAATTAAAAACAACTTTTTTCATCATAATATATTATGTGGTTAAATTATAATATTGAATGGTTTTAAAGTATATTTAGAATATATTTTTACCACTTAATATAATGTTGGTCATTGGACACAATTTTACAATTAAACCGAACATAAACAAGTGTCAATATTTTGATAGTTATTATCTCTTAAAAACACGCTTTTTGTTTTGACAGCGGGAATTAATTTTAAATTAATTTCTGCCACTTCTGTGTTTTGAATTTAGAAAAATGGATTCCATATTTGGAATCAGGATGTTCAAATTGTGTAAATAGATAACTTTTATTTTTAGACATTTTGAATAATTACTCCGGTAAATATTTTATTTACCATGGTTAAGGGTAAATCCGGTAAATAAGGGTTAAAAAAATAATATTATAATAATATTAAATTACCCTAAAACGTGTCTTAACCCCATTGGTTGATACATGGTCGACCATGGGCATCTTTGGGTCGATTTTGGGACCCCATTGATCCACTTGTAAATGATAATGACACTTTATTTTAATTAAGTTAAAATGAATACAAAATTGACACAAGCATATATCTGTTAGAAAAACAATTGTTACATAGGGTTATATATGTTGGATTTTAGATTATAAATATTAATTAGAACGATAAAAAGATTTCCTACATAATTGTATTTTATTTGTAATTTTTAGACTTTAAATAATTTAATTTATTTATGACACAATGATGATGCAGTAATTATCTTATTAATGAAATATTGACATAATTGATGTTATAAACACCAAAATAAATGTAAGTTGAGACTTTTTATGAATTCCACTAATTTTATAGGTTACTATGATATATTAATGTTGATTTAATTAACTTGGTTCGAACATTTAATTCTGTTATGACTCTCACAAAAATCATATATCAAATAGTGTCAAAATTGACACAAAATAGTTTTTAAATCAAATATTATATTATTAATTGTTATTTTATTCCTAAAAATCTAAGGTTCGGCCAAATGACTTAGATAAGGATATATATATTAATAATAAACAATTTGGGGTTCGTTTGGCATGTTATAGTAAGTGTATTAACCATATAGTGAAAGAAAACAAAAAGACATGGTAAAAGTTAAATTATTTAACTTAGAGTTAAATCTAATTGATAAGGTTAAAATAATATCCTAAACTTGTCTAAATTCTATTGGTTGATGGGATTTCGACCCATCCTCACCTTAGCTTATAAATAAGACCCTTTGGAACCATTATAAACCGATTTTGACTTTAATATAAAATAATATTTTGAGATATTCCTAAGGTGCCCCTCTCCTCCCTTATAAAAGGACACCTCCTCCCCCTCCTCCTCACACCAATTTGAGCACTCAAGCTCGGCCAACCCCTGCCAAAATATCTTCTCCACTTCTCTAGAAACATCCTAGAGGTTCTGGTCTTCCTCAAAGACCAATTTTAGTGCCCTAAGAGGAGGTCTCAAAGAGGCATTTCAAAGAAGAGGTAATTACCGTTACCAATTCTTTCATCTTTATTTCTTCTTCCACTTCTTCTTCTTAGGTTGTTTCATTATGAAGTAATAACATAAGTATCACTCATATACTGATATGTTATTATAAGTATGAAACAACCCTATTTCACCATCTATCCATCCTACGGAAAAAGAAATCACCGCGCGTGCGTACGTACGGAATACCGTCTCCACGCCGTGGTGTAATCTATTTTCCACCACCACCTTACATGGATGGGTATAATGGTGTAAAGAATAACTATACATAGTTATTACAACATCATATTGATTCTGATATATTGTATAATCCACTCCAATTCAATTCAATATTTATAGAAATGATATCATCGCTCGTGCGTACGTACGGACTACCGTCTCCACGACGCGATGAGATTCATTCTCCATGTTAACCATTTAAGAATGATTATAATGTATATATAAGAAATAATAATGAAATATATGACATTATAAAGCTACTGGATTTATGTATATATATACATATGTATGTCATCTACTTACTTCCATTTCAAGACAATAAGGAAAGTAAAACAGCGTTCATGCGTACGTACGGACTACCGTCTCCATGAACGGTGTTTTTCATTTTATTTATCTATCTATTATATATATATATATACTGAATATATATGATATATAAATCATATTTTATATTCTGGAAGTAAGTAAATCATGATATAAGTAATAATGATGTCAAGAACAACAAGTCAAAACACCTACGATAAATGAAACGATTTTACCCAAAACGCTTCTTTAACATGGAATTTACAAAAGAACGGGTAATATAATGTCATAAGTGAACCATATATGATATCATAACAATGAATATGATTCTGTAATAAGTCAATAACTTGATTTAAATCATTATACAGGAGGTTCGGACACTTACAAAGTAAGTCGGACCTAAGGTAAGGGAAATATCACAATCTCATTTTTATCCGAGATTGTTTATTCATAAGTATTTACTGGGGTGTATTTTATCATCCACATCCATGTTTCATCAATATGTAATATTATTTCCATCCACCTACAATTTTTTAAATCCATTTTTACCCTTCGGTGAGTTTTTAGTAATATCTATGAAAGGAATCTTTTGTCATACGAGGTACTTTTTGACTTTTCCGACAAAAGTACGAAGAATGTTTTTTTTAACTTATACGGCACGAACGGATTTCTACTGTTTTATAAAGCCTTATTTTCATGAAGCTTCCTCTAAAAGATTTCATGACTATTTTCAATAAAATCTATTTCTTTTAAAATTGCATGATGTTTTGTGAAAAGAAATTGATTTTGAAGAAGAAAGGATATTTTCCTCAAGAATTCAATTCAAATGTTTTATCAAAATTATTTTCCATCTAAGATAATAAAGGGTTCTATTTATATCCATATTTTTACATTGATTTGACTATGTTGTGATGGAAATATTTTTATGAATTCCTTTACCTTATATGATTTGTTTTATGATGTCATGATGTTTCAAGAATCCCATTTTTGTTACATGTGTTATGCGATGATGTATGATTTATGATTATGTGGCACACATAAGAAAGGATTCATTATAAGATGGGTGGGACCTATATCTCCCTCCAATGCATTGGGTAAAGATTTTATATCTCATGAGATAGACATGGCTGGAATGGTATGTTATACCGGTTCAGTGAAACAGGACTGAAACGAGGGTTACTCGATTCAGAAAGGGACTTTGTCCACTAAGATAGTCTTGGCAATGAGTCATGACTAACAAGAAATGATTTTCCATGATTATGTGTGCATGACACAAAGTTTCAAGTTTCATGTTATGATTATGGTGATCTCATTTTCACTTCTATGATTTGTTCCATGTTAAGATATTATGATCTCTTTTGCAGGTTATGATTTTCAAAAAGATATGATATGATTTTTATTTCTTTTGTATACCCTTACTGAGCATTTGAGCTCACCCTTTTATGTTTTCTTTTCCCCAGGATATAATGAAAGGTTTTAGGTAAAAAAAAAAGGGATGACCTTTATGGGAGATATTGAAGAACTTTCACCACGATTAGAAGATTACGTTCCGAGTTTCCAAAGACACTAAACTATTACGATCCTTTAGTGTGTGTTTTTGTTATGTACTAAGTATTCCGCAAATGTAATGTAATGTCCATGTACGTCAGGCTTCGGGTCTCTACAACCACTTCCTTCACATATATCTTGGAAAAATTTTCAAGTAAGAAATATTCCCGAATAGTAATAAATTGTGGAGTCTTGGTGAGTCCCTCCACCACAACCCATATCACATTGTTTCCTTTGGATGTTTTTAGGATACTGGTGAAAAACTCCATGGTGAAATACTCCCATTTCCACATGGGTATAGGCCATGGTTGCGTCATCCCTTTGGACTTATATCACTCTGATTTAACTTAATGACATAAAAAACACCTTGATGTGTAGTCAACAATCTCTTTATTTGTATTGTCCCACCAGAAGTTTTCTTGAAGATCATGATACATCTTCGTGCTTCATGGATAAGTGGAGAAATATAATCTATGTGCATTATCCAATATTTCTTTCTTTATCTCAGGTGATGAAGTCACACGAATCCTTTTTCAGAATTGGATCAAACCATCATCATCGATATCAAACTCATGAAACTTCCCTTACTTTAATGATTTCACCTTCTTTTGTATATCTAGATCACCCCTTTGTGCCTCCTTGATCTTATCTTAGATGGATGGTTGGGAAATAATTTGGTAAAGTTAGGATGTATTCCCTACAATTATGATTTAAAAAACCATCCTTTTCATATCCATGAATTTAGGGTCTTTCTCAATCCACATCATGTACAGAGTAGTAGTTTTTTTTTTCTAAGATAACCAACAACCTTGTTCACCTTTCTAGGATAGTAGTGAATAGACCAATCATAGTCCTTGATTAGATATAACTGTCTTCTTTTGGTAGTGAATATATAATTTAGAATCTTTTGGTTGGTATATATATCAAACTTTTCACCATATAGGTTTTGCCGCCAAATCTTCAGATAAAAGATCACAACTACTAACTCTTGATCATGCGTCAAGTAGTTCTGCTCATGGATCTTCAACTATCATGGGTCGTAGGCTATCACTTAATCATTTCAAATGATTACAAAAACCAAGTATTTATTTTAATAAAGAATTTATATCATAAAACATTCTCTACTTGTTAGTAGTGTGAGTATAGGTGCAGTGATTAGCCTCTTCTTAAGCTCCTTGAAGCTTTCCTCACACTCTTCAGTCCATAAATACTTTAACCCTTTCAATGTTAATTTGGTTAGAGGTCTAGAAAATCTTAAGATATTCCTCAAAAAATTCTTGTAGTACCTATCCAATCCAATAAAACTATGGATTTTCATGACACTTGTGGGTCTAGGCCATTCCACAATTGCCTTTTTCTTTTAAGGTTCCACAAAAATTCCCTCACTTGTGATCACGTGCCCCAAGAATGTGACTTGATACATATAAAAGTCAAAATTTCTGAAATTAGCATACATTTTATCCTCCCTTAATGTCTCCAATTCAATCCTTATATTATCTTCATGTTCCCCCTTTATCTTAGAGTGAATGAGAATATCATCAATAAAAAATACCATGAATTTGTTTAGGTAGTCTCTAAAGAACCTATTAATCAAATCCTTGAAAATTTCAGGGACATTAATAAGTCTAAAGGTAATCACTATGAACTCATAGTGCCCATACCTTGTACGGAAAGTAGTATTCTGAATATCTTCCTTATTAACATTTAGTTGATGATATCTAGAATGAAGATCCAACTTTGATAACTATTGAGCTCATCATAGTTGATCAAACAAGTAATCAATACTTGCAAGATGATACCTTTTCTTTATGCTGATATTATTGAGCTCCTGGTAATCGATACACAACCACATTGATCCATCCTTCTTCTTGAAAAAGAGAACTGGTGCACCACAAGGTGATATACTAGGCCATATGAAACCTTTGTCCAAATGATCTTTCAGATTCTACTTTAACTCCTCTAATTTGATCATGGATATCCTATCGGGGAATTTTGATATAGGAGTGACTCTAGGTATGAGATCTATTGAGAACTCTACCTCACGATCTGGGGGAAGTCTGGGCAACTCTTTGGGAAATAAATCCATGTATTCCCTAACAATGGGAATTTCCTCCAGATTTATATCTTAATTTGACTCAATATTTTGAATAAGGTATGCTTCTTAATAGGGTATCGACACCCAAAACATTGAGGGATTTTCTAAATAAGGTTCATGATATTCCTTTAATTTGTAGAGGATCATTTGATGGTTCAAAATATCAACAGATATTTCCTTTTCATGGAAATTTCTGTGTGCTCTATACAATGAGATCCAATCTATGCCCAGTATAGCTTCAAATTACACCAAAGGAAGCATTAAAAGATTCAATAGAAGAATATTTCCACATAATCCAACAAAATAAGATTCGAACACTTGGTTTTCCATTATTTCACCACTAGATGTTTTTAAAAATATATATACTTTGAGGTATCAAGGCTTTGATTCAATAGTTCTAGAAAACTTGTAGGATATAAAGGAATGCGTAAACTCAAATCAAATAAACTTTTTATATTATTGAGAGAATAGGAAGTGCACCTTATAAAAATTCATTTTCTTGATCCACTTCATTATTAGTGATGACATTATATTTACCTTTCTCTTTTGGATTTGATGGTTGCTGATGTTGATTACCCTCAAATACTTGAGATTTCGTGCGTTGGCTTGCATAGTTCCCTTGACACCTACCAAAGTTAGTGCATTAGAAGGTTCCCTCCTTTCCTACATAATGTTTCCAAACTTATTCATGTCTCTTTGGTGTTTAGGAGATTTATGGCCTTGTCTCCCACACAAAAATAATTTCTTTATCTCTTTGAAACAATTCCCATGATGCTTCTTCCCAAATTTTTGACATGTGGGTAGTTGGACCCCCTTTAATCCTTTTTCATTTGACCCACTATCTTGAAAATCCATTCTTCTCTTCTTATCTCCACAATTGTGGGACCATTCTCCAAACTCCATCTCTACTTTGAGAGCACATAGAACCACTTATTTATAACTCCCAAAGTCTTTGATTTCTTGATCCTTTCAAAGGTTTTGTTTTAAAACACTAAAGAATATATCTATTTTTCTATCATTTTTGATAAAAAAACCTAAGGATTATCTTGAAATACTTGTAAAGTTTTCCTCATAAGTTGTGACTGATTCACCTTCCTTTTTCTCTAGCTATATGAATTCTCTCTCCATCTTTGTTCGAAGAGTTCGAGGAAAATACTTGGTAAGAAATATTTTCTTAAAGTATTCCCACTACATATCTTATATTTAATCTTTTGTCTTGGTTTTATTTACCAACACTCACCATTTATTAACTTCTCCATCTAAACGATAAACTTCAAGAGTCACCTTCTCCTTATCAGAACAGTGGATAACAGAAAAGATCTTCTCCATTGAGTTAACCCACTGTTAGATGACAAGGGAATCATAAGTTCCACTAAATTTCGGTGTTCATTGCTACATAATGGAATCAATGGCTAGTTGATCCTTCTTGGGTGAAAGAAGATGTTCTACATGATCTAGGTTATTATTCATATCCTGAGATAGTTAGGTAAGCATCACCATAAAGATTTGAACTCCACCTCCTATGGCATTGGGGATGTTGTTCAGAAAATCATTTCATTGACCCTCACATGGGTTGTTGGCCCAGTTTCTCATAGTTCACACCATTTTCTAAAATATAAAAGGTTTAAACAAAAATTAAAGCAACAAATCATGAATAATTTATTCTTTTACATAATTAACACTAAAGTAATTTCTTATGGGATCCCTATGTTTAGAATTTTTCTAATATAAGGATTCTTGGATGTTTACATATACTTAGTCTTATCTTAATGGTTTTCATTAATTTCCTCTAATACTAATTTATAAATTAATTAAACTCTTCTATGATACCAACTATAGTGACCCTAATTTTTCTTACATGACTATTAAATTATTTTAAAGATAAACAACATAATAGTGTTACAATTCCAAGATCCAAAGGTTTAATGTCTTCATAAAATCAGTATCATACATAACATTTAAATAATAAAGCATAAAAATTATTTAATTAATTATTATCTAGCTTCTTAGTTTCCCTATCATTATCCTTATTATACATAATCACATAATGATATACATTAATGAAAAGGGTGAGTTAGACGTCCAGTAAGAGGATAAATAAGGACATGAATAAATATAACATTGGTGAGCATAATCATAATCATCATAACATAATCATAGTTTCATAATAATAGTAATGAGATAAATAATTATATAAAATAATTTAATGTGTTAATGCATAAAAATGAAACATCATTTCATATTGGTCAAAATCACACATAGTTGTGAAAAAAGCTAGCATCATGTTCACACATAACATATGTGCATAATCCTAACATCATCATTGTGAAAAAAATATAGAATCATGTTTATTCATATTTCACATTATATCATGAGATACATCACATTACCCAATTCATTGGAGGGATATATAATTTTGATCCCACCAATTTCCTCATAACATTTAAATGATCATGTATGCCACATAGAACATATAACAATTGTAGCCATAAAATATCCCATGGAAAGGAATGGGTTTCAAAATAATTTAATAAATAATAAATTCATAAATAAAAATTGGGGTTCCCAATATAAAAATGGAATAAAATACTCCGTATAAGAATCATCAATCTTGAGCGAAGAAGAAACAATCTCAAGAGAAGTAAAAGATGTGTTTTTATAAAGAAGAGTTATTTTGGAAAATTATTATGTTTGTCATAAACTCAAGTAGAAAACATGTATATCAACAAAAATAAAATAAAATAACAATGTAATTAAATTTAAGGAATATTAAATGAATATACATACTGAAATTGGTGTGAAATAGGTAAAACCCAAGGAAAGGGAGTTGGGTTTGAGAATTCTCTTACCTTAATTCCCATTTAATTTCATCACTTTTGAGCCTCATAAATAATATACTTATGTTTAATAAAACACCAATACATAAGTGAATTATAGTCATTCATAAAACTATTTATCAATTATAATCAGTGAATTATATTTCTTAATTTCCATTGATGAAATTAATGCGTTTTGATATCATGTTTTCTTAAAGTTTTCCCGTTTTGCTTTGATTTCTCTATTTTGTTCAATGTAATAATTAAATAACTTCAAAAATCATAAAATAAATATATTTATAAATTTATATATGATAAATAATATATTTTAACCATTTATAGGTTTGGTTATATGAAAATAATTGGAAACATCCTAGTTGGCGGTTAACTGACCGTTATCGAGAACGTTATCCAAATATGAAGAAAAATGGGTATAAACCATAAATACATTAAAAATATAATTTATAAATCAAGTTAACATCATTAATATAATTTTAAAATTATTAATAATTAAATATGATGATATTTTATTTTTCAATAATTTGGGAAAATAGAGAGAGGATAAAAAGAAAATGAGTGAATAGTTGAGAAACATACTCTTTCTTCAGTGTAGCTTCTCTTGTACCACACTATTACTCCTTGGATTTTTGGATTTGGATTATTACTAAATGTGCCTATGGATTACAAGAGTATTAAGGGGGAATATTTAGACATATATTTATCTTTTTAATGGGTGGTAGGATAGGTTTTCCAGGGGGTTATTTATACTTGAGGAGAGGGGTATTTTTTAGAATAAACTATTGAATAAAATAATATATCAAAGGTAAAAATTGTAATAGTTATTTTTAAATATATAAATTATATTTTAATATAATATAACGAGTTTAAGTCATCAAATCCCCTTTATAATTCAAATTCATTAATTTTTTAAAAATTAAAGTGGAAAAAAAGAAAAATTCATATTTTGAGGAATCACTTTCGGCTTTAGGTTTTGGAAAGATCCTTTTAGATTTTGAAATTGAGTTTATTTTATTTTAATGAACCATTAATGAGGTTAAATATACCATATATGAAAATATAGTTATATTAAGGATTATTTCATTATTATATCATGAATGATGTAATTTTATTTACAACACTTATGTGAAAAACAATATTTTCACTATTCACCTAAAAATTTATCTATTTCAGAAAATTACCAAAAAATCACCCTTGGATAATTTCAATGTGATGATTTCAAAAATAATATTAATTTTTCAAAATAAATTTCCAAAATAGGTAATTTTAACTTTTAATATAAAAATAATGATTTTTACAAAATACTTTAACATACACTTTATTAAAAGCGAGCTTATATTTTTTTTAAGTTTTTTAATCATGATATTTATTTTTTAGAATTATAAAATATATATTTACTTAAATTAATCATTATAAATATTATTTATATCATAATGTTTTATTGTTTGATGAAATTGCTACTCCAACGACTTGGTTACTGTTCCCAACGACCAGATTACTATTACAACAGTCACATTACTATTCCAACAGTCATATCACCTCATATATATACTAATATATCATTTAACTCAATATTCAACTAAATTACTCTCAAGGTTATATATTTTGATAATTCTTCTTGGTTTACTAATATGTTTCTTTTTCTCTATAGTGTTTGTAGTGGGGGCGATGACTCTAGTTGATTGGGGTGATCCATATTTTACCATTGTAGTTTTTATATTTTATATTTTATATTCTGTTGTAATGTTTGGAATTTTAATTAGTTTCATTTATGATTAATTTATAAGTTTTTAGTAATGAAACATAGTATTTTTTTGGTTTATTTTTATTTTTTATGTGTATAATATTATATAACACACATTTATTCAAGAAATAAATTTAACTCAAAACCCTGTTTCGTTAAATTATATACACATTAGGTAAAGGAAATTTAGTGGAGAATGAAGTAACCATATATTCATATAATTAGTTGTAGAAATTACCTTCAAATCAGTGGTAGATAATGTCAGTCATATAATACAAACACCTAGATTGTTCCAACCAAAGTGATGTCACAATTTTCATTCTAGTTTTGATTGTTCTTGACTTGGTTGAGTAATTCTGAAAGGCCGAGATATCTAATTCTGAATGTGTTAATATGAGGCCAAACCCCCAATGGCGAGGAGAAAATTGAGGGATAGAATATGGATGGGTGTTTGGTTTTGAGGTTTTGAGATCAGATCCTGGTACCTTTGGATTTTTAGGTATAGATTCTTAGTTCCTACCACCATTTGAGTTGAGATGTTCAAACTAGGATTCGTAAAATATATAGAGCAGTGAAATAAAAGTTTTTTGGGTTGGAATGAAATGGGTATTGGTAGAGTTTCTTACAAGATGCCTCACCTATCAGCCGGTCAAGGTAGAATACCAGTGACCGATGATCATGTTGCAGTCTTTACCAATTCCTATGTGAAAATGAGAGCAAATAGACATGGATTTTGTGACAAGTTTACCAAGAATGGTTAGAAAAAATGATTCCATATGGGTAATTTCAGATCATCTCATGAAGACGACTCATTTTATCCCTATTAGTGAATCCCATATGGTGGAGGACTTGTCCAAAATCTATATCTAAGAAGTTGTAAAGTTGCATGGTGTTCCGGTCTTGATCGTATATGACTGAGACCCATGTTTTCAAACCCGAACCATCAAGGCCCACATAGACAGTGGAAGGATGAGCTGAAACTACCCAAATCCCACCTCTATAGGCTAGGGGTTGGTGATAAACTTTGAAAGGCATAACTAAAATTGGAGGAATTTTCCTAAAGTTTTTGTGTGTAGGTACCCAACCATCTCTATACATAAGTGAAGAAAAATAATAAAAAAGACTTCAAAATTTAGAGAAAAATCCATGCATGTAATAACCTATAGAGAATACAATGAGTGATATTGTGAAATACTGACACCCAACCTGAAAAGATGTCCTAATCTGAAAAAAAACTGGAAAAGAAATACTAAGAGATCCAGACTCTAGATCTCCAAGCATCGACCACTATATGCGGTCAAATGCCATTGGGTATCCCTATTATCTTATGAAATCAGCACCAACCTATATGTCATATATATATATGGCATGGCTCATGTGGGAAAATCCTATGCAGGGGTGAGTATATACATACCTAGAAGGATGCCCAAAAAACTGAAGGCAGATCAATAAGAGACATGATATAAGAAGTCATATCAACCCCAAAGAAACTGGGAAAAATAACCCAACAATAAATACATATGCTCATATAAGAAACCCAAATGAGATATAAAGTGGATATCTATCTCACAACCTATACATGGATGGTAAGTCTTCCTACAGTTCCAAATGTCTATCACCGATTCCAATCATTTCGTGTGTCTGTTCGAATAAGTAATCTTGTGGAGTACCCAAACCTCACCACTATTCTGACACTACTGAAAAAGAAAATTTTAAAAGTGCTAGTAATAGGATTTTCCAATGCTCAAAAAGTGCTTACTACCAAAGTAAGATTAAAATCCGACCTCTATCAGTGCTATAAAAAAACAATGATAAAGGGTTACTTTATGAGTTCTTTTTTATAGCAATGATAAAAATTGAAAAAAATATTTTTTATACCCTTTATCAGCAATTGATACCCCCTTTATTAGTGCTCCAACCTACCGCCCCACACCCACCCCCTTCCTCAATTATCATGAGCCCTTCCTTAGCACTAGAAAACTTATCACCAGCTTGCGTTCATGCCTTGATTTGATCCCATGACCTCCATGTGCAAAGAGAACCTCTTTACCACTACCCTACCTTGTTTTATTGTATATTATGATTTAATTTATATTTAGTTTTATATATTTACATACATATTTATTATTCATATATATATAATTATTTTTAAATACATTTATAAAATATATTTTTGTGTTATTGTTCATGTGTGTATGATATTTATATATATACTTAAATTTATTTAAATATTTTATATATTAATATTCATTTACATATATTAGAATATAAATATAAATATATATATATATATCTATTTATCAATACACATGCATATGTATATATAAACATTATATATATATGTATATATATAAATTCATATGGTTTTATTGTAAATTACTTTATATAATATATTTAATGATAATGATATATTTGTATAAAAATACATTTATATATGATGTATACACACAATATTGACACACAAACACATACATATATTTACACACACAGGTACACATTTATATTTCTCTTTCACACACACAAATATATATATATATATATATATGTATTTATTTATATATATTAAAATATACACATAAATATATATATCTTTATTGACACACACACTTGTTTGTATATAAACATTACTTGTATACATATTAATGCATTTTTACAAGGTAAATAAAATGGAAAATTATTTATTTGAAATGAAATGAATAATAAATATTTATTTTCATATGGTTTATATATTTAAAAATACATTTTTATGTAAATATATATTCATACATGTTGATTAATTATCTATAAATATAAGAAAATATGGATATATTTAATTATAAATGAAACCAAAATATGAAAAATGATAAAATTTCAAAACCTTAATATCAATAAAAATGGAATACCTAGGAATTAATTTATTCTTCAAAGAAAAAGGACAAGAAGACTCTATTAAAATAATCTGAAATATTATCGAATATTAAAAAATAGGGTATCCCAACTAAAAACTCAGTTTTGGAGGAATTTTGGGATTTGTTTACCTCAATTAATTAAAAATAGGTTGAAAACCAAAAAAAGATGTTCCTAAACTCGAGAGAGTACTTTTAGTTAGCGAGGAACATGTTTTCTAGCAATGGAAAAAATTTGATGCATTCATTGTTTTTCCAACCAGTACCTCCATCTCTGGTTTAGATCTCTCTATGTAAATACATACCTAAGACTCTGATGGTCTGAGTAAACAAAAAAATACTTTCCTAGAAGATAGTTCCTTCACATCCTCTTATCAAGAACTACATCTACCATCTCTAGGTAATGTGTCGCGTATTTTTACTCATGGGGTCTCAACCGCCTCAACCCATAAATATAGTAGGGGAATTCGTTACACCAAAAGATATCACCAAGAGCTCATAGTGTCCATAGTGACATAGAAATTATATCTTCATAATGTCAGGCTCACAAAACCTTAAATGTTGGTAGCTGGACCTAATGTAAATCATCAGGAACCATGTCATGCCTCACAACTGATCAAATAGGTTTTAAATCCTCATAAAGGTGTACTTGTTCATTATCATGGTCTGGTTTAGGCAATTATAATCAACACAAATCCATAATATCCTATTTAAATTTTTCATGAAAAGAACTGGTTCTATCTAGAGGGACACACTGGGTCTAATAAAAACCTTCTCTTGAAGGTCCTTTAACTTCACCCTCATCTCCTGGAGCTCGGTATGGGATATCTGATATGACACAGAAGATATTAGAGCAGTCTCGAGGTGCAGGTTGAGGAAAAACTCCATCAATCATCCTAGATGTAGTCTCAAAACATCTTCAGAGAAGACATACATATAATCCTCCATGACTAAAGTAATCCAGATACCTGAAGATACCAATTCACCAAGGGATAAACTCATCAATTAATGGGTGATGGGTTGCAACTTCCTGATTGTATGACCCATTCATTCTTCTGTGAGATATCTCTTTCCCATAAAGGTGAATCTCATCCCATTTTTTCAAAGGAATATGAATCGTCTGCGGTGAAAATAAATTTGGGCTTAGACTACGAAAAACCATTCCATGCCCAAGATAAATTTATATGGTTTTATCATAATAACCAAGAGTTACCATGAGAAAACCTCCCCCAAGTGATATCTCACACTGCCAGAAGATGAATTATATCAAAGAAGCATTACCTATAGGAACCTCATGGAAAATATACTAGGCTAAATTATCTATTAGTATATCCAGCTATCACACTAGGAGTAAGGAGATTATGGAATGAATAAAACATGTATCTACTATTACCTAATTAAGCGTATAATAAATATAGATAATACCTCTAATCATCTCATAAGCTACCAGCTCATAAGCCTCCATCACCTGTATCTAACCAAGACCCCGACCACCAGCTCCCTTAGGCTAGTGGTAGACTCCAAGTGGTGGTGGTGGAAGGATATCATAACATTTTCCACCACAAAAAACTCCTCCTCTAGGAGCCCCACCTAATCCTATTCTAGATCCACCTTCTTAGGGGCCGCCCTAGCCACATCAGGAAGATCCCTAATCATGGTGCTATCTCTGCAATGGAGGTCCATCCATTATCTATCTTCCCTCATCATAATGTCTGTTTAGGAAATCACCTTCCATGTGAACTAACCCATTACATGAATAACATATCCCCTCTTTGTTCTTCCCTATTCCTCTTTATGGTCCCTAATCCACATGGAAACATGCCTAAGTTCGGTCATGATGAGGTATCCTACAATGAGACCCTTATGCCTGGACATAACTAGCTTCTATAGATGAATCAACTTTTCAAAACCCACTTCCATATCCATATTCATTGTGAGTCTTAGATAAGAAGCTCTCCATCACTGGTTCCCTCTCTAAGACTCCAAAATATGTGATAATACATAGGGGGAACCACACTGGAATAGATGTATCTGCTGAGACCCTACTCAAACATCCATGACCAAAAGTAGCCATTCTAAATCATGTTGAAGGAGTATCTTCTAAGGTCAATGAACCTTGAAATATTTTAAGCAACAGTATTCCCTCCCTACTTCTCGAACATCTCCTAAATACAAATTGAGTGCAATAATGAGGTGTAGTAATCCTCATGAAATAGATGTTATAAGTTAAACCATGAGAGTTATGACTCATCATGTGCCCATGTTACTAAACTCTATAAGATCCCAGCTGTTCCATGGAAAAGGAAGTCTTCCAGTGCTACCATATGATTAGTCATGGTTTTCACAAGCATAAAAACTCTGATCACTGACTCAATCCCATCCTCCACTTCCTGGGGATCTGGATCACTGTAAAACCTTAGTGGAATCTATTGCTAGAAATCAAAGAGTGCACTAATATTCTGTGCATACTCATCCTTTATTGTTTGTATAATTTTCTACCGAACACACGGGGTCCTGCTACCTGCCCACCTAGAGGAAAGATCTTGCATGATGGCCCGTGAACTGAGGCCTTATCACTCATCAGAACATCATCACAATTTTGAAGCGGTAGCCTAGATGGATGTTTATGTGGAGGCAACCTAAAAATTTAATTAGAACGCACATTCATGTGATCAAATATATATATGAGGATATGACTTAAGAAGAAAATACAAAGGACTCAATCTGATATGATGTGTATACCAAGTTCCCTTCAACCAATGTCTCGACATGCCGAGTTGACAAGAAGGTATTCAGAGTCTTGGTGAATGGCTACATTGGTCTCCACACCAAAATTGGGTTCCCTAGCTTGAAATCCAAACTCAAGACACTTTAACACAATTTACTTAAGTTCCTAAGAAAACATCATAAGTTTAAATAATTCTAAACACCATATTGAGTTCAAACCACCTCTAACACCAATCTATCATGAATCAACCCACCAGGGCCTCCCTGGATAGTAGAAGACTAAGCCAGAACAACCCCAAGCCCACCTAATTAGGCCAAGGGATGGTGACAAGCACCAAAATGCATAACTAAAATGGGAGACCTTTTCCTAAAGTACCTGTACGCATGCACCTGACCATCTCCTAGTAGAAGTGTAGAGTAATAATAATAAAATATGGTAACATCTAGAGTAAAATCCTTGCATGTAATAACCTCTAGGGAATACAAAGAGCATGATAGTGCAATATGAAAATTAAAGATAAAAACACACACACAACCAAAAAAGATTTTCAAATATGGAAAAAACTGGAAAAGAAATTCTAATAGAGCTTGACCCCAGATATCCAAACCCTGACCACTATACGTGTTCAAATGAATTCAAGTATCCCAATACTCTTATAGAATCACCATCGATCAATCTGTTTTCTATATAATATATAGCATGTGCAGGAAAATAACATACAGGGGTGAGTATATACATACCTAGTAGGATTCCTTAAAAAATAAAGGCGATAAATATAAAAAATGATAAAATTAGTCAGCTCAACCCCAAATCAAAAGGGGAAAACCCAAAAATAAAGATATACAGTCATATAAGAAAATTAGATGAGAGAGAAAGGGGATATGCGTCTCATATCCCATCCCAGGATGATAAGTATTCTTGTAGTTATAAGGGTTCATCATAGTTTATTAGTATCTAATGTGACTTTCTAAAGAAGTAACCATGTGGCGAATCCACGTCTTTCCACTATGACACAGTCAAGGGGGGCACAATCTCCAAGTAGAGGACCTTCTCCCTAGTGTGTCGGGGGGTGGGGTGGGGGTGGGGGGGGGGGGGGTGGAGGGTGTGATTTTACTCAGTGGGTAGAAGATCCAAGCCCTAGTATGATAGGGGATTCCACTGGGAGTATGGAGGACCCACAACCTATTCCATTAGGCGGTACCACTCAGTAGATAGAGGATCTACAATCTAGTTTGATAGGGGGATTCCAATCTGTGTATAGATGACCCGTACTAGATTCTATCAAGGGGAACCACTAATTAGATACACTACTAAAAAAACGGGCAAGGGAAGCACCCCCTTATATCAGCGCTAAGCAAAACCGCTGATAAAGGTTACCCTGTATGAGAGCTAAAATTTTAGCACTGATAAAGGAGTTCTTTATCAGCGCTTTTCTAGCACTGATATATGGACTCTTTATCAGCGCTAGAAAAGCACTGATAAAGAAACCCTGTATCAGCGCTACAATTTTAGTGCTGATACATGGAATCTTTATCAGCGCTTTTCTAGCGCTGATAAAGAGGCCATATATCAGCGCTAGAAAAGCACTGATAAATAAATCCTTTATCAGCGCTAAAATTTTAGCGCTGATATAGTAAGGATTTTTCAGCGCTAAAAAAGAGCTGATAAAGGTAGTCTTTATTGGCGTTTTTTTAGCACTGATAAAACCTTAGTGAATTTTTTATAAAGTCGGTCACATAGTGCCCTCGTTTTATCACGACCTAAAGCTCTCGCGGTACTGGAACTATGTGAATCCCCTCTACCGCCCGCTGAGATCACGTTTTCGGACCTTCGCTTCCCTCTCTACTCGTTACCGGACCTCCGCCGCCCGCTGAGTTCACATTGCCGGACCTCCGCCGCCCTCGAGTTTCATTTTGCCGGACCTCCACTGCACACAACGCTTTCAAGCTTCGGTTTGCAGGACCTCCTTTAAGGCATGTTTTCCAAATCTTTTTTCAATATTGTTCTCCTCTCCCATTTGTATATCATTTTTTTAACATTCTTTTTTATTCTATGGGTGAGTATTATGGATTGACCGATTGAAGAAAATGGACCATACTTGATGGAAAATGATGTAAAGGGGATGATTCACATGTGTTTACTAATTTTCATTATATTTCTCAAGAACATGGTGCTTGTTTACTTTTATTGTTGAAAATAATCATTGTTTTTTGGTGGGGTTTTTTGAGAAGTTTTTTATTAGTTTGGTTGTGATAGATTCACAGGGGGAAAATGTGAGATGGTTGAGGTGGTAAATCGTGCAGTGGGGAGGCATCAACCTTTCCATTGTTAAAAGGATGTAATGAGTGGGTTATTGTGGGAGATGAAATCATTAGTTGATATGTGTTTTCCTTTTAGTTTCCCAGTGACATAGAATATAGTTGTTAATGATGAAATTGAAAAGGGTTTAGTGGGAATTGAAGAACTTCATGGATAAAAATAAAATGGTGGCTATAAAATTATGCTCACCCCCTACGCGATGAGTGTATCGAGTGGTTCCCTCTTCTAAAATTCAAATATGTGAGTTCCTTTACCAAGATATAAACCTATGACCAATCTTAATTCAGAAAACATCCAACTCTAGGTGATAATCCTAGGTTGCCTTAGGAGACGAGAATATGAAGTCCCTATGTTATTTGAATATGAGATCTTTTTTATCTCCCAAATAATGTTCCCTTGATTATACCTCATGAGATTATAAATATATTCATTAGGGGATTGCCTAAGAATCCCCTAAGTGATGATCATAAGATCTCTTATTCATCTCCTAGGTAATGATCCTATGATTATACCTCACATGAGGAGCATGATATTCCTGAGGCGATGTGCCAAAGAATCCCCTATGTGATGAGAATACGATCTCTAAACACTTACCTTAGTAGATGATCTTATGTTCTTACCTGGTGTGATAAGAACACGATTCATTAGTTGAAGAATATAGAAATCCTTATGTGCTATGAATATATTTTATGAACCAAATTGGTGTAGATTCCTCACATGAAAAATGTGATCCACCTTGTGTAATGAGCCCAAATATCCAATTCAAATGGGCCTTATTCTATGGGAACCATACATATTAGGCCATACTCAAAATGAAAACATTCCCACACATAGAGGACCATATTCTCTTAGTGGTCCATACTCCTACTAGTTGAAAAAACCCTATACCACATAGAGTCATATTTTTTGTGAATCCAAAATACACTCATTAGGCTAGATCCCCTTTTAGTTATACCAAAAATGTCTTATAACACATATTTACCATACTAACTTTCACTTGGTATCATTCGAAAAATCATGTATACAACTTGATGTTAAACTATATCAATTATTTATTATTAGAATTACATTGCACATGGTTGTGATAAATACCCTCGGTGCATTCACTAACCCATGACATGTTGGAGGATGGTTTTAGGGGGTCACTAGACTATAATCTACTAACCAATAGAGGGGTCTAAATGGGTATAGGCCATGAAATAGTGTTATCAAAGAATTTTATTAGGAGATATTATGGGGTTTGATGTTAGGAACATTTGAGGATTTCAATGGTTTGGTTTAGAAAGTATTTCATTTGAATTCATTGGTATGTTTTGGGTGTACTTTTCCTTAGTTTTCAAATTATGATCTTAGTGGTTCTTCATGGTTAGTGGTTGTAGTCTCTTATTTGGGTGAAGGGATGTGTTTTAGTATATTTAAATCTTATGATGTTCTTCATGGTTAGTGGTTGTAGTCTCTTATTTGGAAATGTATGATGTTCTTGGTGAGGGACACTATCTAGCTAGTGGTGTCGTTGTATATGAGAAAGCATCGATGTAGTTGGAGATGTATTATGTTCTTCGTTTGAGTAGAATCATTAATATTCCAAGTGGGTGTTTCTATACTATATCTTATTTTTGGGATTCATGTGTTTCATGAATTCATATTTTATCCATTTGAAGTTGGTTAGACATGTTTTGATCATTTTGAAGCACAAAATAACCCTATTAATGAAAATAATATATGGAATGGATGGTATCTTGTTGTGATTAACATTTTTCATTGAAATAAATTAGGTTTACTTCTATCCAACATGAAATCCACTAACCTATTCTCAAATACCATGTTTTTCCATCTTGTTTGGGGTATTTTGATTCACTCCCCCCTTTTGGTTTCCATTTCTTCTTGGCATGATCATCAGTAACAGTTTCACTTCCATCAGCAGTGAGTATTTAGGCATGATGAATAAATACTAATGGTTAGGCTCTATTAATCTCCATTTTTATAAGGAAGTGGTTCTCTTATACTGTATTTGGAATTCTTGTTTTGTGTACCTGAACCATAAATACTAATATTTGAGATTATAATAGGATGGAGATGAATAAAGATTGGATGGATGCTAATCATTTAACAATAGAGTACGAGAACGGAGTGAAAGAGTTCATCAAGTTTGCAAAGGATCGTGCAAAGGATCCTTCTCAAATCCTTTGCCCGTTCTTACATTGTTGTTATTCTATACTACTTACTCCAGAGGAGTTGGAAGAACATTTGATATGTCACGGAATAGACCGGAGTTATAAATGTTGGAATAAACACGGAGAAAAAGCGAATGTAGCTACTGGATGGGATAAAACTGCATTTTATGGATAGTCAGATATGAATACAAATATGGATAATGAAGAAGACTGTATGGAGGATGTGATTACAGATGTCAATAATGATGAAGATCATATTGAGGAAATGACAAAGAAAATTCAAGATGAACTCTGTGATTTCCCAAAATTGTTTGAGAAGTTAAAAATTTGTGCAAAGACGCCATTGTATGCTGGTTGCACTAGGTATACAACATTGTCAGCTGTACTGAAGTTGTATAAATTGAAAGCAGGAAATAGATTGAGTGATTTCAGTTTTACAGAACTACTTTCTCTCTTGAATGACATGCTCCTGGAATATAATGAGCTCCCAAGACGGACATATGAAGCTAGACGAATGCTATGCTCGATGGGAATAATTTCTGAAAGAATACATGCCTGCCTGAAAGACTGTATATTGTTTCTCAAAGAGAAAAAATCACTTACATAATTCCCAAAGTGTGGTGCTTCTTGATACAATAAAGATAAATCCAATCCTACGAAAGTTTATGGTACTTTCCAATCATTCCAAGGTTTAGGTGTCTATATGGAAGTGAAGAAATTGAAAGACAATTGTCGTGGAATGCAGATAAAAGAAATAAAGATGGATTATTACATCATCCGGCCGACTCTCCTCAATGGAAGAAAATTGATCTTCAGTATCTTGAATTTGTAAAAGAGCCGAGAAACCTTTGTCTTGCGTTATCTACAGATGGAGTGAATCCTTTTGGTTTTCAAACCAGCACTCATAGTACATGGCCTATTATGTTGGTAAATTATAACTTTCCACCTTGGTTATGCATGAAGCGGAAATTCATCATGTTATCTATGCTTATATCAGGACCAAAACAACCAGGTAACGATATTGATGTTTATCTGGATCCTTTGATCGAGGATTTGAATTTATTGTGGGACTCAGGTGTAATGTTGTATGATGCTTAAAAAAGTGAATACTTCACGTTGAGAGCGATGTTGTATGGGACAATAAATTATTTCCCTGCTTATGGAAATTTTTTAGGCTATAGAATTAAAGGAACTCAAGGGTGTCTCGTGTGCAAAGAAGATACAGAATCAATTAGGTTGAAACAATCATCAAAATCTATGTTTATAGGACATCGTAGATTTCTACCTCGTCGGCATAAGTACCGATCTTGGACGACATCATTAAATGGAAGTTCATAAAAACACGCAACATTGTCTCCACTAACAGGTGATCAGCTATTTGAGAAAGTAAAAGATCTGAACACTATTTTTGGTAAACCATTTTTAAAAACCTTACGAAAATCGGTTGGAAAAAGAGATCAGTTTTTTTTTGAATTACCATACTGGAATTGTTTGTACGCCAGACATTTTCTTGATGTGATGAATGTGGAAAAAAATGTATGTGACAGTGTTATCAGAATTTTGCTAAATTCCCCTGGCAAAAAGAAAGATAGAATTAAGGCAAGGTTGGACATGGTTGACACGGGAATATGAGAAGAGTTGGCTCCCGTGAAGGGTGAAAATCGAATGTTTCTTCCTCCAGCTACTTATACTCTTTCTAGGGTGGAGAGATATCAGTTTTGCAACTTCTTCAATGATGTAAAGGTTCCAGAGGGGTACTCATCAAATATCAAGAACATTGTTTCAATGAATGATTTGAAGTTAAAAGGTTTTAAATCACATGATTTCCATGTTTTTATGTAAGATCTAATTCTTATAGCTTTACGTTGCATTTTTCCCAAGAATGTTCGTCATACGTTAACCAAGCTTTGTTTCTTTTTCAATGCTATATGTAGCAAAGTTTTAGACCCGTGGAAATTTCCAGGTATGGAAAAAGAAATTGTCATCATATTATGTGAATTTGAAATGTTCTTCCTGCAAAAATTCTTTGATATGATGGTTCATTTGATGATTCACTTGGTGAGAGAGATTCGACTTTGTGGTCCTGTGCACTATAGATGGATGTATCCTGTTGAATGGTATATGAAGATTTTGAAAGGGTATGTCAAAAATTTAAGTTGGCCAGAGGGTTGTATAGTGGAGCGATATATTGTTGAGGAAGCCATTGAATTTTGTACTAAATACCTATATAATGTGGAAAGCATTGGTATCCCGAAATCTCATCACACTGGATGCATTGAGGGTGAGGGAATTTCTGGAAGAGAAGTTGTGACAATCAATATTACAGATCGGGAGCAGGATCATCTTTATGTTTTTCATAATAGTTGGGAGGTTGCTCCATATATTAAAACTCACAAATAAATTCTTAGGCAGTTGAATCCATTGAGGGCTAAAAAATGGTTATCAGATACATGTAATCACCAGTTTATAGGATGGTTTCAGGACCATATTTTTAAGCAGTTGGATGAAAATCCGAATTCAATTTCAGAACGTCTTCGATGGCTAGCCGCTGGACAAAGTGTGTATGTATTATCTTACAGTGGTTATGTAATTAATGGTTATACATTCTATACATGTGAACATGATGAAGATAGTACCATGAAAAATAGTGGAGTTACACTAGTGGCTGAAGCGATGCATGTTTCTGGTAGTAAGGACAGAAATCCAATTTATGAAAATATGTCATACTTTGGCAGTATAAAACTAATATGGGAGTTGGATTATACAATATTACAATTTCTGATTTTTCAATACAAATGGGTTGATAACAATAGTGGTGTTAAAATAGATGAATGGGGATTTGTGAAAGTTGATTTTAGTAAAGAAGGGTACAAAGATGAACAGTTTATAATGGCATCACTAGCGATACAAGTTTTTTATGTTCCAGATCCCTCAAACCGAAAGTGGTCGATTGTTCTGTTATCGTCCAAAACTAATGAAGGTTCCGATGAAAATTTAGTTGAGGAAGATCCTTTTAGTGGTACGTCACAATCATTTCGGAGCGGTCCCAATGCAGATGATGTTTTTTATGTTAGAGGAGACCACAATGAAGGGATTTGGATAGTCGATAGAGGTGTCAAATACCTTCAACCTTTGAAAAAAAGAAAGAGAGTTCAGTAAACAGGTTGTATTTTTTTTGGAATATAGATCTTGTTATCTCATGTTATTATCTTATCATTACTGAATTTATGTAATCTGAATTAACTGTTCAACCACTTTTGCAGATAATGACTTCTGCATATTCTGATGCTCCTAACATTGAGGCTGAACAAGTCTCTCAAGCAGCTACTGCTGTGGCTGCTGCTGCTTCTGTTGCTCCTGCTGCTCCTACAGCTCATGCTGCTGCTGCTATTGCTCCTGCTGTGGCTCCGGTTCCTCCTGATGCTCCTCCTGCTGCGGCTCCTGCTGCTGCTGCTGCTCCTCCTGCTGCTCCTCCTGCTGCGGCTCCTGCTGCTCTTAGTGTTGAGGTCCAACAACCATCAACACATGTCATTGATACCATTATAGATGAACATATAAATGATTTTGATATCGATGAAATGGTCGGGAATGAAGGACCAGCGTCGCAGAAATCATAGGTGCGTCGTAGTTTGACAGTGTTAGCCAAAATTCTTAAGGCGAAAAGAAAATTCATAAAATTTGAAGTCAGATGGAATGCACGAGGAAAACATGTGAATCCCAACAAGGCAATGTTTAGCAGCTACATTGGAGTTTTCACTCAGCAAAGCATGCCGATTGACATAGATTCATGGAACCATGTTGTGTCCAGGCTGAAGGCTGTGATTTGGGAAGAAATTACGGTAACATTATGAGTTTATTTCTTTAATTTACTAGCAAATAAAATAATGAAACAATTTATTACTCTTCTCAATCTCTTTCAGAGTACATTTATAGTAGATGATTCACACAAGGATTATGTACTAAGGCTTGCAGGAAAGATTTATTGAGGTTTTTTTCACTATTTTAACAAGATGTCACCTCAAAGATTCTAAAGGTAAAATAAACCCGCACCCACCCATTGTCTACGGTCACCTGATATCCCAAGAAGCATGAGATGCATTTATTGGCCGTCGTGGAGATGAGAAGTTTTAGGTACATTGTGAGTGATAATACGTTGTTTGAGGATATCTGTATTCATCACATTGATTTTCAATATTTCATTTATGAAATAGAAACTCTGTTTTGAAAATAAGGAATGTGCTTCAAAACCAACATACCCCTATCGGAAAGCAAGGATGGGGTACGCTTCATTAGAAAAGAAAATGGTACGTATTTTAAATTTACAATAATATTTTTAGGTGCCAATAAACAACATAATAATTATTTTTCTATGTTTATATGTAGATTGATGAGTCTAAAACCAAATTCACTTCCATCCCACGTCATGTGCTATGGAAGGAGGCACGTGTGAAAAAAGATGGGAAGTTAGTAGATGAGAACACACAGAAAGTGTGGGAAATATGTCTAAGTATGACACGAAGATAAAATAATTTGTTTAAAATTTCCATTAAATAAAAATAATTAGTTATTTTCCTATATCCGACAGTCACAGGAATCAAATACTTCTGTAGCTGATACAGACCTATTATCGACGGCTTTGAAGTAGCCAGAAAAATACGGTCGTGTCAGAGGTGTAGGGTTTGGGGTGACACCCCGCGTATATTTTGAGAAGAAGAAAAAAATGGATGATACATATGAAAAATTGGAACAAATGAGAAAAAAATAGCAAACCTTTAAAAACAATTGCAATGGCAGGGAGAGTTGCTAGAAACTTTTATGGGTGGGAAGCAAAAGGAAACCAAAACTCAAGAACAACCGCTGCATGAACATCCCGACCCATTCCCCACCAGCTTTGAGGCGAGCCATTCGCCTCAAAGAACTGTCTTATCCATGGTAATCAATATTCTAATAACTGTACCCATGAAATATGAATCAGAAAAACACTGATAATTTTTCTGTACTCATCTTCTACAGGGTGATAATGATTGTGATTCATATCTGTCAACACTCACCTATCACCTTGTAGCGAGGGCTACAGTGTTCAATATCCCAGATGCCACACTACATAATAGACCACTTCCGAAAGATCATCTGAAAGTGACGATTACTGTAGCTCATGAGCCAAAGGCATAGCTACCTATTCCACTTGATGACGATGATATTCATACAGTCTAAAAGGCTATTGGGACATTCATTGCATGGCCATCACAACTTGTAAGAGTACATGCGGACAAAGAGGTATTTATTTCCTTTTCTTTTCAAGCTAAACCCTTAAAAATTAATGAAAAAAGGGTATGAACCAATTATTGTTGTTATAGACGGAGAAAGGGAAGGGGGTGAAAAATGTCGGCTCAAAACCATCTAAAGGATCGACCAAACGATTCCAAGGATCTACTGAAAGCACAATAACACCACCTGTTATCTTGCCACATTTACTAGCATTGAAGACTCATGTGGATACGAAGCTAAAAGATGGTAATAGTCATATAGTGGTTTTCGAAGAGAATATATACGGAGAGGAAATTCAAGATTTCGTTGCTACTGAAAATGTAAATTAAATCCTTGAAAACGGTTGGCTAGTCATCACAGTTGTAAATGTATATATGAGGTTTGTTTCCATGAATTTATTTTCCAAAGGCTGATCTAGCATGAAAATTATGAATAAATGCATTTTATACTGTTGACAGATGCATTTATGAAAAATAATTGAAGGAATTTTCCCATGAGCCAAGATTTGGACTGGTTAGTCCTCATATCACATCGACACACCTAACAAAAATAGAGCCATAAAAAGGAATGAAATAGTGAACGGCTTGCTGAAAACATTTGAATGAAAGATTACAGATGAGAGACTTTTCCTAATACCAACCATGCAGGGGTAATAGTCTATGATTAAATCATATCAATTATATTTTTACTTCTTTTATTACTTATTACTTTTTGTGTTTTTAGGAAACATTGGTTTCTAATTTCAGTCAACTTGGATACTCCGAAGATTTATTTTCTGGATTCAAAGCAAGGATATACATCAAACCGACCACACATGATGGAGTTTGTGAATCTGTAAGACACTACATCTTACATTTTAGGTCTAAACATCATGTAATATAATTTATATTATCTTTTATGGATAGGGCGGTGTATCATTATAATCTAAAAAAAGGAATGCGGCCAGGGGCTAAGCATAAGGAGGCGAGAAAGTACTAAGTCTGGACAAATATCAGGGTATATATAATAAAATTTCACTATCCAAACACATCTCAACACAAGTTACTTATTCTCCTAATGATCAATTTTTTTGCAGTGTCTAAAACAAACAAACGATAATGATTGCGGTTATTATGTTTGTAAATTTATGAAAAAGATTGTTTTCCATCAGCAAACTAGCATCCCTAAAGATGTATTTTTAAAAACAACTACTAGTTATTTTAAGTTATTTAGTAATTCTTTATTTTTTTATTTTGCATTACTACTATGACTGACGAAAAGCCTCATACTCACAAGACGATATAGATGTGTTCATAAACGAGTGGGCCGCATACCTAATGGAAGATTGTACACAAATACAATGAAGATCTGACTTGGGGGACATGTACAATTTGTGGTCATTTTTGAGAGGGGTTAAGGGGATCAAAAGATGAAACATTGTTGTATGTAAATGTTCATAGGAAAATTGTAATTGTTATTAAATAAAACAACCTTTCTCCAATGAGTCATTTTCCCATTTTAACAGATGATATGCACCAGCAACATGAAAGAATGCTGAACCACTCAAAGGGTCTATATTTTGTTTAAAATGGACATGATTTTAAGTGAAAACAACAACTGACCTACGAAAATCCAACCAAACGCATTCAGATTTCATTTATCTTTTATAAGAACGATTCAAGGGTCCTTGGTAACGTGTACGAGTCAACCCCGCCTCAATCCGAGGCACGGTGTGGCCGCTAGCACTAAAAGGGTCTCTATTTTGTTTAAACTGTACAAGATTTTAAGTGAAAACAACAAATGACCTACAGAAACTAATGATCAGAGGCAGTTTGATTAGCATCCCATCTTGTTCATCAAATGGATTGGTCAACTTCCAATCTATCATGGAGGCTACCACACCACCTTTACATGCAACTAATGATCAGAGGAAGCTTGATTAGAAAAAAACTCCTGAGGGCACCGGACATGAAAGATCATGAGGTGCCATAGTTGCTCAGCAACCTCAATTTACCCCACATGATATAAGGCTATTGCATGATGTCCAAGACATAGAGAGAGGAGAAGAGAAGGTGAAAGTCTCATAGACGAACAATATCAATAATGAACATCCACCACCCTTTCACTATATACATCAAAATCATATCTTTAAGAACATTGATGTGAATTTCTATCTTACTTCCATCGAGGATGATGCATGTTGGTCAACTTGTTTTAGAAATTGTTTATCTTCATCCGCGCCTTGTACTTGCACCCATGAATTTGAAGGTGAGTATGCGTACATGATAGTCGACCTTCTTAGAGAAGAGTTTCTAGAAGAGTATAAGAGACATGAAGCAATGAAGATCATTAGAGTGTTGGAGAAAATGTGGTTTCTACAAATAATATGGCAATCGGCTTGTGCAACGTGGCCTAAGTTAAAACTTGCAGGTATTGTACTTTATTTTTTTCTGGAGGGTTTCAGTTTAAATTAATTTTGGAATGATCATTTCTATTCATTGTCTTTTAGCTTTTTTTGACATATGAGGGGAAAGGGTGGGGTCTGCAGACATTGGAGGATATGTCGAAGGGTGATTTTGTGGGTGAATATGTTGGAGAAATGGACTATTTTCCCTTCAAGCTCCCCGAACCCCGATGGTGATTGGGGTTCAGGGAGCTTGAAGGGCAAAGAGGCCATTTGGTTAGATGTTAGATACTATGGAAATGTTGCAAAAATATAGGATGTAATTTCCCATAAAGTCACCCTTCGACATATCCTCCAATGTCTGCAGACCCCACCCTTTCCCCTCGGCTGTCAAAAAAACCTAAAAGACAATGAATATCAATGATCATTCCAAAATGCATTTACACTGAAACCCTCTAGAAAAAAAAAATGTACAATACCTGCAAGTTGTAACTTAGGCCGCGTTGCACAAGCTGATTGCCACATTGTTTGTAGCAACCACATTTTCTCCAACACTCTAATGATCTTCAGTACTTCATGTCTCTTATACTCTTCCAGAAACTCTTCTCTAAGAAGGTCAACTATCGTGTACGCATACTCACCTTCAAATTCATGGGTTCAAGTACAAGGAATAGATGAAGATAAACAATTTCTAAAACAAGTTGACCAACATGCATCATCCTCTATGAAAGTAAGATATAAATTCACATCGACGTTCTTAAAGATATGATTTTTATGTATATAGTGAAAGGGTAGTGGCTGTTCATTATTGATGTTGTTCGTCTACGAGACTTTCACCTTCTCTTATCCTCTCGCTATGTCTTGGACATCATGCAATAGCCTTATATCATGTGGGGTAAACTAAGGTTTCTGAGAAACTATGGCACCAAATGATATTTCATGTCCAGTTCCCTCAGGATTGTTTTTCTAATCAAGCTGCCTCTGATCATTAGTTGCGTGTAAAGGTGGTGCGACAACCTCCATGATATATTGGAAGTTGACCAATCCATTTGATGAACAAGATGGGATGCTAAATCTGACATTAAGAGCATCTAATATAGGAAATTGTTCCAATGATTCGGAAAGTGAGGCTAAATTTAAATATATTTCCTGTTTTTCATCAAGCGAGTCAGTTCCTAGTTCCAAAAACCATTCACAAACATCACTCATCAGTTTCTTCAAGGATAAAATTGGGTTCATGGCTTTGTATGATCAAAATGATCTATCCTCTACTGCTTTTACAATATATGTGGTTCATGTTTCAAATTCCTCCAGGAAAAAGGAACAAATGTGGTGAGTTGTAAGCCACATCTATTTGATGTTTTTAAATGTTAATTATGTATTGAAAATGGGTTCAATATTTGAGGAAAAAATGAACTGTCCTTGATTCATGTATGGATGATGGATTGACATCCATTCCAAGTGGTTTTGATGGAAAGGATGGATGATAACATTGGTTGGTGTTCTCATGGATGTCTAAGCATGTTAATTTAGAAAACATGTTGGGTATGTTGTGGAGTTTTAGTTGGGGTTCTAGTGGTTCTTTCCCGATGATGGAGGTGTTAAACATCAGATAGTGGTGTTTGTGAGCTAAAGAGTATAGTGGGGACCACCATAGAAATTAAGTGGTTAGTTGATCACATGATCGGAATTTTGAATTATATATTCTTGGGTAAAATCCATCTTGGTGTTTAGATTGGTTGAGTACATTGAGATGAAGGTTGTGGTTGGGTTGTGTTATGGGTGTTTGGGGCAACGTAAGTATTTAATGGTACCTTTATGTTTTGCATAATGAATAATTAGTAGATCACATTATTATTGCATTGATATTTTATAAGAACGATCCAAGGGTCCTTGGTGACGTGTACGAGTCAACTCTGCCTCAATCCGAGGCATGGTGTGGCCGCTAGCTCTCAAAGGGTCTCTATTTTGTTCAAAATGGATAAGATTTTAAGTGAAAACAACAACTGACCTACGGAAATCCAACTAAATGCATTCCAATTGCATTGATCTTTTATAATAACGATTCAAGGGTCCTTGGTGATGTGTAAGAGTCAACCCCGCCTCAATCCGAGGCACGGTGTGGCCGCTATCACTCAAAGGGTCTCTATTTTGTTTAAAATGGACAAGATTTTAAGTGAAAACAAGAACTGACCTACGAAAATCCAACCAAACGCATTCGGATTGCATTGATATTTTATAATAACGATCCAATGGTCATTGGTGACGTGTATGAGTCAACCCCGCCTCAATCCGAGGCACGGTGTGTCCACTAGCACTCAAAGGGTCTCTATTTTGTTTAAAATGGACAAGATTTTAAGTGAAAACAACAACTGACCTACAGAAATCTGACCAAACATATTCCGATTGCATTTTTCTACTATAATAACGGTCCAAGGGTCCTTGGTGATGTGTACGAGTCAACCCTGCCTCAATCTGAGGCACAGTGTGGCCGCTAGCACTCAAAGGGTCTCTATTTTTTTAAAAATGGACAAGATTTTAAAGGAAAACAAAAACTGACCTACGGAAATAAGACCAAACACATTCCGATTGCATTGATATTTTATAAGAAAGATCCAAGGTTCCTTGGTGATGTTTACGAGTCAACCCCGCCTCAATCCGAGGCACGGTGTGGCCGCTATCACTCAAAGGGTCTCTGTTTTGTTTAAAGCGGACAAGATTTTAAGTGAAAACAACAACTGACCTACGGAAATCTGACCAAACGCATTTGGATTGCATTTATCTTTTATAATAACGATCCAAGGGTCCTTGGTGACGTGTATGCATCAACCCTGCCTCAATCCTAGGTACAGTGTGGCCGTTAGCACTCAAAGGGTCTCTATTTTGTTTAAAGTGAACAATATTTTAAGTGAAAACAACAACTGACCTACAGAAACCTAACCAAATGCATTAGGATTGCATTGATATTTTATAAGAACGATCCAAGGGTCCTTGTTGACATGTAAGAGTCAACCCCGCCTCAATCCGAGGCACGGTGTGGCCGCTAGCACTCAAAGGGTCTCTATTTTGTTTAAAGTGGACAAGATTTTAAGTGAAAACAACAACTGACCTACGGAAATCCAACCAAACACATTTGGATTGCATTTATCTTTTATAAGAATGATACAAGGGTCCTTGGTGATGTGTACACGTCAACCCCGCCTCAATCCGAGGCACGGTGTGGCCGCTAGCACTCAAAGAGTCTCTATTTTGTTTAAAATGGACAAGATTTTAAGTGAAAACAACAACAGACCTACGAAAATCTGACCAAACGCATTCGGATTGCATTTATCTTTTATAGAACGGTACAAGGGTCATTGGTGACGTGTACAAGTAAACCCCACCTCAATCTGAGGCATGGTGTGGCTGCTAGCACTCAAAGGGTCTCTATTTTGTTTAAAATGGACAAGATTTTAAGTGAAAACAACAACTGACCTACGGAAATCCGACCAAACGCATTTGGATTGCATTGATCTTTTAAATGGCGGGTCATGGAATGTGATCTATTAGGGGCCTCATACATATAAAGTCATGGTTGGCCTGGTATACTAGGGTGATCATGTGTTTGGGTCTATGATACTTATGGGCTTATATCTGGATGAAAATACTCCCATTTGGGAGGGTGGATATGCTTATGGGTCTTATTACTTAAAAATGAGAATACTCTAATAGGGGAGGGATGAGATGTATATATGTATTTTTCCCCAAATGAGAATACAACCATAGGAGTGGGATGGGATTCTTATCGGGAATATTTACTAAATGAAATTAATCCCATAGGGGAGGGCTGAGATGATTATATAGATTATGCCTCAAATGAGAATACACCCATATTGGAGGGTTAATATGCTTCTAGGGATTATTATTTGGATGATAATACACCCATATGGTAAAGAATATATGCTTCTTAGTATTATTCCCTAAATAAGGGTACTCCCATAGTATAGGGATGAGATCCTTGTAGGTCTTATGCCTCGGAATTGGAAGAACACATATGGGTGGTCTCAGATACTGTTGAGGGTATTCCATTGATGAGAAAACTCCCATAAGTGGATTTCCATGATGGAGTATAAATAAAACTCACATATTTGAGGTCAATGATAATTATGTATATAGTGGGGAGACCATGGTATATTATATGTTTTTTTTGGTTCCTATGATGTACTCAGAGAAATCCTAACATTGGATAAAGTAGGTATGGTTGATCAAGATTTAATACTTAAGAATCAATGTGTCTTGATGTAGATGGGGTAGGACTTGGTCAAACTATATTTTTACAATGTTGACACGATCCTTGTGAAATGCTTGGTAAAAGTTTAGCACTTGGAAAATTAATTTGGGTTTAATCATGGTCATGGATTTGAGGATCAATGATGATTTTTTATTAGTTTTATTCCAGTTCTTTCTCAACTAGGTTGTGCATATTTCCTGATCATACACTTATAATAGCCTATTACAGGTTTAATATTGGGGTTTTATTAATGGGATTCATCCCCCCCAAGTATGTGCACCTCAGTGTGTGTACAAACCTTATAACTTCTTTGAGGTTGAGAACATGATGCATAGTGGATAGAGAAAAGTCCAAAGATTTATGTATTGATAAAACAAACCCATGTGGAGCCTTAGGAGTGAACTGGAAAGCCCCCCGGACACCCCCTACCCCCCTTGGACAGCCACCCCAAACCCTTGAACAGCCACCCCAAACCCTTGAACAGCCCCCAAACCCCCTTAATTCTGAATTGATTTCTTTAAGTACTTGATTAACTTATAAATTATGTGTTAATGGTGTACGGGTATAATTGTTGTATGGGTATACTTGGTCTAATTTTCTTATGATTTATGAGTTAATTTTGTATGGGTATACTTGATTTAATTGGATTATTGAGATGTTGTTTTTTTTCAGGTGTTCGGGTGTGCTGCTGTAGATTTATTGGAGCAGCAGAGAGGGCATTTATCAATGCTCTTTTAGCACTGATAAATCATGCTTTTATCAGTGCTAAAACATCGTTGATAAACTGCAGCTTTATCAGCGCTAAAGAAGCGCTGATAAAAGATAAGTTTATCAACACTCTTTTAGCGCTGATAAATCGTGCTTTTATCAGCACTAAAAAGGTGTTGATAAACTACACCTTTATCAGTGCTAAAGAAGCGCTTGTTTAGCGCTTATAAAGGGGCATCCCCTTTATCAGCGCCAAGCTTTACAATGCTTTTTTAGCGCTGTTAAATCCTGTTTTTAGCGCTGTTAATGCCCGTTTTTGTAGTAGTGATAGAGGATCTGTGCCCTAGTATTATATGGGGATTCCACTTAGCATATGGACATCAAGGGGGTACCACTCAGTAGATAGAGGACCCACAACCTTGTCTCTCAGGGGGGTACCCATTTATAGATAGAGGACCCATAATCTAGTTTATATGGGGGTAACACTCAATATATAGATGAATCATACCCTAGTTTTCCATGGGGGTACCACTTAGTAGATAGGGGACCCGTGACCTAGTCCATCAGGGGGTTACCACTTAGTATGTAGAAGTATATATGGGACCCATGCCTTGGTATGATAGGGTGATTTTCAATACCGGTCTCTCTCTAACGATCCTTCTTAATAAATTTCATCTTCTCTCATCGCCTGAAGAAGTACCATGCTTGGAACATCTTTCATCGTATCTCAAAAGCCACTATAAAGTCCACCATTGTGCTCTATATGATAAAACACTCAAGATAGGCTAATCACGGGCCAAAATCCGAGTCAAAATGAAATATATATGAGAGGTATAATATTCTAAAGAGGTGGACAATGTGCAAGGGGTCCACATAGAATGTTTCCCCACTCTCCTTCTTATTAGTGTCCTTTCTAGTACATGACACATTGGCCATGTAGTTCTTCACAAAGTGTAAGGGTACTACACATAGTATCTTGGCCACCTGAGGCTTGACCATGTGATCCTGGTCATGTCCATGTACCAATACATGTGCTAGTAAATGGTGTATTCCCGACCATGTACTCCCTAAGTACACACTGGTCCACCATCCCCAAGTCACACGACATGTGTGGGTCCCACATGAGGTGTGATATTTAACTCACCGAAAACACCTAGTCACCATGTTGAGGGGATGTTCTTCAGACTATATGGTGTATATTCATATTTTTCACAAAAACCATGAAATCATCATGTGGTTTCCATATCTGGATTCTCCACTAAAAAATAAACCCATTGAACACCTAAAATTTGTGGAAAACTACTCCAATAGTTGTTTTTGACCCTCGAGTGACTGTAAATCTAAGTTCCAATCCTCTGCTTGAAGCCTGCATGAACCTTGTGCGCTTCCTATTGCTACCACTCAATCCCAGATCCTAAATCCCTAGTATTCATCACCCACATCCCACAATCTATACTTACCCATACTTAAATTGAAAATCCATTCATAAATTCTAATACTTCGTGAATTTTGGGGTTCGATCACGCTCAAACTTGCTTAGAAAAGTCGAACCTCAACCTCGTACACCAATGGGGAAGAATGTGGAGAACTATGGGAGAAAATCAATATAATAGTAGAGGTAATCATCATTGGCATAGTGTTATTGGAAAATTATTGGAATAGGTGAATCTTGGGTTAAAAAGAGGTCATAATAATAGATAATAAATTGAATAAAAAATTTATTCATCAACGAGGCTCATGTGAAGGTTGGTTATTGATTAGAAATCAAAGCAGATTCAAGATTAATGCTTGATTAATTAAAAATAGGGAAGAAAACAAAAAAATACATGTCCTACCTTGATATTTGATTGTTCATTGGTAAAGAATTCATTTTCTAGTGATGGAGAATATCCATTGCATTCACTATTTTTCAAACCAACTCAATCCAATCACCGATTGTCATCTTATCTCAATTTTCCAATGAAGGATTATGAAACCTCACCTCAATGATCCCATGGTTATGTAGCTAGACTTAAAGATTTTACATTACCACAAATTTATATAGTATATTAGGTCTTGGGTATTAAATTAATCAATTAAATAATTTACTTAATTAACTCACTTAACCTATCTTCCAATGACTGCCTCATCTGAATGTCCTGTGTTGACTAACTTTAGGTCACACCTAGGGTGAACCCCATGATCCAAATTAAACAATGGTCTCATATTTTAATTTTGAGGCTTTTTTAGTATTTATTCCATTTTATTTGAAAAAATGTGTATGCATTATATAAAATATAGTTAATATTTTTATAAAATTAATTCTATACTCTTCAGACCTTGGAATCACGCATCGTCTTAGTACCTAGATATTAAAATAATTCTTAACATGCTTCAAAGTCTTATAAGGAAAAAATAGTCTCTACATTATCCCCTCCATTAATATTTTTCATCCATGAAAAGAAAAAACTAAGAAAAAAGGTGGAGATATTGATCCCACATTTGGTTCTCCCACTCCAAGGAGATCTCCAACATGATCCCATGTTGCCAAAGCACATGAGCCAAGGGAATGGTTCATCCACATAGGATCCTCTCCTTCCAATCCTTTATCACTATTGGGTGATCTAAAAAGGTGGATCCATCCTCAATTTCTATCTATCCTCAGTCAATAATGTTCATTGGATCATGCACGTATCTCCTCAGATTCGACACGTGGAATACATCATGCACCCTCTCTAACTTTGGGGGTAAGAAAAGGAGGTAAGAAAACTTTACAACCATCAAAAAGATCTAAAATGGATTGAAAAATCTCCGGGATAGCTTGAATCCCTTGATGAATCTTCATGGGGGGACTCTTCGGAGAAAATGGTCTACCTACTTTAACTCCACGGGCCTACAATGTTGATCTTCATAGGATTTATGCATGATTTGGGCTATCCTAACATGCTCTTGAATCACTTGGACCTTATCTATCATCACCTGCACCATCTATGATATGATAAGAGATAACTCACCAGTCTCAATCTAGCATAATGGTGACCTACACAGTCTCCTGTATAGGTCCTCAAAAAGTGACATGATGATCATAGAGTGATAACTCTTATTATAATAAAACTTTACCAAAGGTAAGTGGTCCTCCTATATTTAGACGAAGTTTAACACACAATCCATTATCATATCCTCCAACACTTGGATAGTGCACTTGGTATTCCCATCTATCTAGGGTGGAAATCTATACTTATAATTAATGAGGTCCTAAATGCATCCTAAATTCCTCTACATAACAATGACATGAACCACACATCACAGTCATAGAAAATCATTGAGGGAACCCCATGAAGGTGTACGATCTACCACTTATACACCATTCCTAAACTCTCCACCAAACTTTGCTCTTTAATAGGAAGGAAGTGTGCCAACTTTGTAAGTCAGTAAACTATCACCTAGATGGAATCATGGATTCTCTTTGTATATAGAATCCTTTTAAAAAAGTCCATAGATATTCTCTATGATTTACACTCTAGGATCTCATGAGGCTACAAAAAACCAACTAGAACGTATTTCTCAACCTTATACAGCTAATATATGAGACCTAGAGAGTTGAACTTGTCCATGCCCAAATTTATGAAATCCCACCAAAACTATTGATGAGGGTCCATATAAATCTTCACTACACTGGTATTTACATCCAAAGGGTAAGTGCGAAACTCGTTCAACATCTCCTCTTACATAGTGACCTGCTCCACCATACATCCCTATAAAAGGATGACACGATTCCCTCCTTTAGGGAAACCATATAGGGTATATCAAGAAGATATATGGTAATGTAAGACCTAATAATTAATGTATCCCAAATGATCCTCCCTCAAATTATGATGAAGAATAGGATTCAACACCATCAATTGAAGAAAATATTCACCCTACTCCTCAACTAGGGCCAACTGTAAGGAATCCAACTGCTCAGAAGTCTCCTCCACTGGGAAGGAATGAGACTTCTTGCTAAGTGAATCCACCACAAAATTTCCATTCCTAGGAGTATAGACTATATGAAATTCATAGTTCTGTAGTAAATTAAACAAGTTACTTATATCTCATATTTATATCTCTCCATGTGAAGACATACCTGAGACTTTGATGGTCTAAGTAAACAGTAGAATGATCTTCCATAACATAGTGCCTCTGTATCCTCAGAGCGAATATTACTACTACTAACTCTAGGTCATGTGTTGTATAGTTATTCTCATGGGGTATCAATTGCCTCAACCCATATCCGATCACTACCTTCCTCTTCATCAACACATAGTCAAGACCAGCTCTATAGGTATCACAATATAACATGTACTCCACACCCCCTCTGGTAGTCTCAAAATATGACAACTTTTTATCCTCAGCCTCAACTTCTCAAAGGCTCTTTAGAAACAATCAGTCCATGTAAAAAACCGACCTATATGTTTTAGGGTAGTAAAATTGGATGAAATCATAGAGAAGTCTGCCAAAAACCTCTTATAGAACCAACCAAGCGAAGAAAACTCCACACCTATGACATGATCTAGGGTGGATCCCAAGAAAGTACTGCAAGAATCTTCACTAGGTCCACAACTAAAGCATGCTCAGAAATAAAATTACCTATAAAATTAAACTCATGGATCCAAAACTGGTACTTCAAGAGATTACCATATAGATGGTTCTCTTGAAGAAATCCTAGGACCATTCTTATGTTCTCTTCATGATATTACTATGATGAAAAGTAGATGAGTATGTCATCAATGGATACAACAAAAAAACAGTCCAAGTATGGTTAGTAGATCTGGTTCAGAAATTCCATAAATAGTGGGGGAATTCATTTCACCAAAAAGAGTCACTAGGAATTCATAGTGTCTGTTGAAATATCAAAATAAAATATTTGGAATATCAGCCTCTAAAAACCTTAATTGCTGGTATCCAGACTTAAGATCAATCTTAGAGAACTATCTCGCACCTCAAAAATGATCAAAGAGTTTTTCAATCATTAGAAAAGGGTACTTGTTATTTATCATGGCTTGGTTTAGGTGATGATAATAAACACAAAAGCACAATATTCCATCCAAATTTTTCATGAACAAAACCAAAGATCCCCATGGGGACACACTACGTCTGATAGAACCCTTCTCTCAAAAGTCCTCAAACTACACCCTTAGCTCCTAGAGGCCAGTAGGGACCATCTGATATGCCAAAAAAGATATATTAGTGGTATAGGGCTGTAGTTCAATAAAAAAATACATATCCCGCCTCAAAGGTAGTCTTAGAACATCCTTGGGGAAGACTTCCATATAATCCTCCATGAATAAAAGAATCCATATGCCTAAAGATTCCACTACACCAAGGGATAAACTTAATAACTTATGGGTGTTGGGTTACATCTTCCTATTCATAAGACCCACTCACTCCACCCTGAGATCTATCTCACCCACAAAGAAGAATATCATACCATCTGTATGAAGGAATCGGAATCCTTTGCAGTGATAGTAAATATGGCCTTGTACCATTGACAACTAGTCTATACCCAAGATGACATTATATTGTTTTATCATAATGACCGAGAAGTCACACATGAAACTCTCTACACTAAGTGATAGATCACAATACAAACATATGAACAATATTAAAGAAGCATCCTCTATAGGAAACTCAAGGAAAATATGTTGGTCTAAAGTATCTACTAGGAGATATTGATCTCACACCAGGAGTAAGGAGATGAAGGAATTACTCACATCTATGTCTATTAGTACTAAAAAAAGAGTAGAGTAAAAAAATATCATACCTATAATAATCTTATGAGCTACCAGGTTATAATCCATCGTCACTTCTAGATGACCATGACCCATACCCCCATATCCATGATCCTAGTGTGGGACTCCTAGTGTTGGAGGCAGAAGAAGATCATAATGTTTTCCACCACTAAAAACTCCTCCTTTGGGATCCCCACCTGATCCTATGATAGCTTTGCATACATGGTGGCCACCCTAGCCTTGAATGGGAGATCCATGACCATGGTGATATCTTTTCCATGGTGGTCTATCCAATATATGTATTCCATCATCAACACATTAGGCTAGACAATCGCAGACCATGTGACCTGACTCATCACATACATAATATTTCCCATCTCTACGATACCCTGGTCCTATACTGAAGCCTTGAAACTCATAATCACATGCCTGAGTCTGGTCATACTGAGGTATCCTATGCCGAGACCCTCCCAATTGGTTCCTTCAAGCTATTGTAGATGAGTCATCCCTTTGACGCCCACTACCAAATCCAGTTACATATTTCCCCTTAGATAAGAATATCTCTATCACCAACACCCTCTTTAATACTCCAAAATATGTTGGAATACATAGGGAAAACACACTGAAACAAATGTATCTACGAAGTACCTACTAAAATTCTACACCCAAATGTAACCATCCAAAATCATGTATAGGGAGTACCGTGTAGGGTTGGTGAACCACATATCATACTCAGTAACTATCATCCCTCCCTATTGTAGCTCCAATAGCTCTTGAATATGAATTGGGTGTAAGAATTAGGGGTAATAATCCTCATAAAATAACTACTATAAGATGAACCATGAGAGTTATGACTCATCATGTGTCTGTGTGACTAAACTCCACCAGTACCTAGCTTCTCTATAGAAAAGGTTGGCTTCCAGCAAAACCATTTTATCAGTTAGATTCTGCAAAATCCTAAAAACTTGGATCACTGGCTCAATCCAATCCTATACTACATGGGGATATAGATCACCACTAAACCTTAATAGCCTATGGTGCTAGAACTCATGGATTCCACTAACCCTACATGTATCCTCAACATGACCTGCCAGTATAATCTGATGCTCGGCAAACATGGGGGATGCTACCTACCAACCTATAAGAAATATCTCATGTGATTCCCCCTATATTGATGCCTCATCACTCATCGTCTCATCATCATGATATTGAAGTGATAAAATGGATAACTCTATATGCGTAGGCATCATAAAATTTTAATCAAGATATACCATAATTAGATGAGCATATATATATGAGTAGAAGACTCCAGAAGGATAGTCAAAGGACTCAATCCTAGATAATTCATGTACCAAGTTCCCTAAAACCAATGTCTCAGTATGCTAAGTCAACAAGTAGTAGTCAGAGTCCTAATGAATGGATACATCAGACTCCATACCAAAACTGGGTTTTTGAGCCTGAAATCCACACTTGAGAAACTTTAACACCACTACCTTAGGTTCCAAACCAAACCTCATAAGGGGACATGACTCCAAACACTATCCTGATATCGAACCACATCTGATAACAATCAATCATGTACCAACCCACTGGGGCCCACTTGGATGGTGGAAGTATGATCCACAACTACCCCAAGCCCATCTCCATAGGACAAGGGATAGTGAAAAATACTAAAATGTATAACTAATACGGGAAGACTTTTCTTAAATTAGCTCTACGCATGCACCCAAACATCTCCATGAATAATTGCATAAGAATAATTATAAAATACTATAACATCTAAAGTCAAATCCATGCATCTAATAAACTTTAAGGAATACAAAGAGTGTGACAGTACAATCCAAAAATTAAATGAGAAAATATACACCCAACCAGAAAATATGTGCCAATATAGAAATAAATAGAAAAGAAATACCGAGAGAGCCTGACTCCATATCACCAAGCCTCAACCACGGTATGTTGTTAAATACACATGGGTATCCCTATGATCCACTAAAATCATTTCCAACCTACCCTTCATCTATATAATACATGAAAAATGTGGGAAAATACCATACAGGGTGAGTATATACATACCAAATAGGGTTCCCCAAAAATTGGACAGGGAAAAATAGGATACATGATAGAAGTATTCAGCTCAACCCCAAAGAAAATGGGGTATAAAAACCTAAAAATAAAGATATATACTCATATAAGAAACCCAGATGATAGAGAAAGGTTATCTCCATCTCACTTCCTAATCCGTGATGATAATTCTTCTTGTAGTTCCAAGGGTCCATCATCAATGCCCAACATATCATGTGTTTATTTGAATAAGTAACTATGCAGAGGACCCACACCTTGCTACTTTGCCTCATAGTCAAGGGGGAACAATATTCATGAATGGGACCAACACCTTAGTATGTTGGGGGTGGGGGGGGGGGTTCCACTTAGTGGGTAAAGGATATACACCCTAGGATGATAGGGGATTCCACTCAACATATAGAGGACCCACACCCTATTCCATTAGGGGGAACCACTCAATAGATAGAGGTTCTTCACCCTAGTAAGATAGGGGGATTCCACTCAGCATATGGAGGACCCACTCCCTAGTCTTATAAGGGGTTCTACTCAATTGATAGAGGATATATTCCCTAGTATGATTGGGATATTCCACTAAGCATATAGAAGACCCGTACCCTAGTTTGTCGGGGGGTATCACTCAGTAGATAGAGGACCCTCACCCTAGTCCATCAGGGGGAAACACTCAGTAGATAGAGGAACCATGTCCTAGTTCTTTATTGGGGGTTAAACTAAGTAGATAGAGGACCCACACCCTAGTCTATAAATGGGGTACCGCTTGGTATATAGAGGTATATGGGGGACTCACACCCTAGTACGATAGAGGGATTTCCAATCCTGATCTATCTTTGATGATCCTAGATGATCACTGCCGTCATTAAGTGCCACCTGAAGAAGTACCTCACTCATAAAATATCACATTGTATCTACAAAGAGACCATGAATGTCCACCATCATGTTCTATGTGAAAAATCACTCAACATAGGCTACTCATGGGCCAAAATCTGAGTAAAACGAAAAAGATAGGAGAGGTAAAATCTTCTCAAGAGGTGCACGACGTGTTAGGGGTCCACACATTGTGTGGTCCCACTATTCTACCTAGATGTGTCTTTTCCAGACACGACTCTATATCCATATAGTAATATATGATGCTTAAGAGTACTACATGGTATGTACCAGCCATATGAGGCCTTCCCATATGATCCTGGCTGTGTCTGTGTACCCTACAATGTTCCAGTACACAATATGTTCCTGGATGTGTTCGTGTTCGTGTACTCTTAGAGTACACATCGGGATTCTAAAATTGAGTCACATAATGCGTGGGGATACCAAATAGTGTTTTGGGTCCCCAAATGGTGTGTGCCATTTAAATCACCAAAAAACCCTAGCCGTTGCAGCCAGGGGACTACACACTGTGTGTTATTCAAAATACATGATGCATATTTGTGTTTTTCATAGAACCCATTAAATCCTAATGCGGTTTCTAGATCTTAATTCTCTAACATGAAATCCACTCTTTGAAATCTCTAAATTTTTGGAAAAATCCTCTGGTAGTTGATTCCATCCATTTGGTGGCTGAAAATTAGACTTTTGATAGTCCATGTGAAGATGACACGTACCTTGTGCACTTCCCATCACTACCACTCAGTCCCAAATCCCGGATCCATTGTAATAATCACACGAATCCCAAATTATATCATGATACATCATGAAATATACGATACATTATTTTTACATGAATTTATAAAGAATATGGGGGTTTGATCACGATCTAACCCACTTGGAGAAGTTGAACTGTGACCCTATAGGCCAACAATGAAGAACATGAATAAAGATGGAGTAAAGCACTATAAAAATGTGATAATCCTCATTGAACAACATTTAACCATCCAACAATTTCTAGTTGGGAATACATGGTGAGAAACATGTCCTAATAATTGATAATAAATTGAATAAGAAATGTATTCATAAATGGGGTCATGCTATGGTTGGAAATTGTCAAGAAATCAAAGAATATTTTGGATTCATGATAGATTAATTAAAAAGAGGGCATAAAAAAAATACATCCCCTAAATCGATGTTGGATCATTCATTGGTGAACAAAGCATTCTCTAGTGATGGGGAAGGTCTACTACATTCATTATTTTGAAAACCAACTCGATCCGATCGTCGGTCATTGTCTAATCTCAATTCACCAATGAAGGATGACAAAACCTCCTCTTAACGATCTCATGGAATGTCACGACCCGTCCTCGGGGCCCGTGACGTGACTACCCCAAGCCCGCCTTCCATAGGCCAGAGGCTGGCGACTAGTACCAAGGCGCAAATCCCAACAAAAAGGGAAGGAATTGCCTTTGAAAGGTAAACAAGCACCACAGAGTAAGCAAGTGGAAAAGTAAACACTAAGTAAAAACTGTAACAAGCTGTGGTGAAAGTAAAGGGGCCGAAAATACAAGCCCAACTGTAAAGTACAACTGAAGGGAAAAACAGAAACTGAAAAGAAAAGCCACAGCGTCGAGCTGTCCTCTGAAGGTCCCACATTAATGGTGGGTACAGATAGCCTCCACAGCTCCTCGGTCCAGCCGTCCGCTCCGAGTACATCCCGCCCAGTGGTCCACCTCCAGGTATAGTCCTGCTCCGCACGCCTCCACCACGATCAGCGCTGTCCGTCGTCTGCAACCAACACAACGAAGTGCGGGCATAGCCCATGCAGGGGTGAGTATAAGCTACTCAGTAGGGACCCTGAGACCCCCGAAGGTCTCCCAGAATCCACAAAGGATAATCCACAATGGAAAGATACAATCACGAACTAACAAACGACACTGCTTAGGTATATGCCCATACATATACCTAAGTCATCAATTCCTGTTCGGCTCCAACGTCCGAGTCTAAGCACAACCCAGTCCACACAGGAAAACAAACATAAACCCACACAGGATAGCACAACACAATCCACAAAGGAGAGTAAACAGTAAATCCACACAGGATATCTCAACACAATCCACAAAGGAGAGTAAACAGTAAATCCACACAGGATAGCTCAACACAATCCACAAAGGAGAGTAAACAGTAAATCCACACAGGATAGCTCAACACAATCCACAAAGGAGAGTAAATGGTAAATCCACACAGGATAGCTCAACACAATCCACAAAGGAGAGTAAATAGGATTCAGCTCACACAGGTATACTTCTTCGGATGACGATAAAGATGATCACTGATCCATCTAAGTCGTCGGAACCACAAAGGATCGATAGGTACTAACCCCCGCAAATACCGACACAGGATCGGGCCCACACAGGACCTGTAGGCGCTGTCTCACACAGAACCGCCGAGCGCTGACCCACACAGGATCAGACCCACACAGGATCGGGCCCACACAAGACCTGTAGCACTGATCCACGTAGGATCGCTGAGTGCTATAGTCGTCGTAGTCCACTGAGGATCTCTGCACAGTCGTCACTATCGAAGTAGCAGTCGCAGCCAGCTCTAGGGTTCCCGCACACAGCAAGCTCGTTCGGGAGGGTCCGCTCCACGAACCAAGAGGCCGATACATCAACTGACAGAAAGTCCGAAGTTGATGTATCCAAAATTTCCATATCGTCAACAGGAACTCAACGTCGTAGATGGCGAGTCAATCGGACGCCCAGTCTGAGAGTTATTGGCTTTTTCGTCCTAGGGGCCCGGTTGGTTTTTAAGGAAAAACCAACTCGACCGTTCTCCACCTGCGTCCAAACCTCGGGCGGAGTGAGCCAAAAGATCCATCTCACTTAGAGGAATTCAACGAAGCCGACGACACGTCAATCGGACGTCCGTAGCTCAAGATATGAGTGTTTCCGCTCCGAGGGCCCGGTTGGTTTTGTGTACGAACCAACCCGGCCGAACCCAATGTACTCCGAAACCTTGAGTGCGATATACCGAAACGACCATCTCGATCCAAGGATCGCGTTGATGCTAACGGCGAGTCGTTTGGAGGCCCGTAGCTCAAGTTACGGGCATTTGACCGAAAATGGTCCGAAGATGGGGGGTCCGGGCCCGGGCCGACCCCCCCCCCCCCCCCTCCGGGTCGGCCGAACCGGGTCGACCCGACCCGGTCCGACCCGGATGGACCCGGTACGGTCCAGCTCGGCTCGGCCGAGCGGTCGAGCGGCTGCCGCGGGGCGCTGCCCCCCGCGGGTCGGAAGTGTCGCGGCCCCCCGCGTGGGGCCGCGATGGATCAAAGGACACGGATTTGCCGCGTCCGAGTGCGCCGGGCCCGCACGGCCGCGGGTCCGTGGGCGCCGCCGCCCCCGGTTGCCGGCGCCGCCGGCGGCTTCCGCGGGCCACCGGAGTCGCTCCGGTGGTCCGATTCTGTTCCTGTCTGCGCCGCTGCTCCTCCCGGGACTCATTCTTCACTGCGGAACCATCAAATTTCCGTTGCGGCACGTTCCGTCGTCACCCATCAAATCCGCACAACAACGAAGAACGACGGACGGTTGTCGGGCCGTGTTCATTTGGCCCGCACCCTCCGTGTTAGATAAAACAACGGGAGAAAATAATTCAACACAAGAAACAACAATTTTAATAAATTAAAATTGTTCATTTGCAACCGGTTCTTTAATTTTAAAGGAACGTTCACGGAAAAAGGGCATTCCAAAACATAATCCCTACCTCAACAAGTCGTCACGCGTGAGTGTTCTTCGCAGAATTGCTCGTCGCGGAAGGAGGGGTTCGTCGTGTCGCGGAAGGCGTCGCGTCGTCGCAGAAGGGCGTCGCGTTGTCGCGGAATCCGGCATTGCGTCGACGAACTCAACAGACCAAGAGACAACAGATTTAATTGTAAATAATTAAATCCGTGCGTTGTTATAAACCACAAAGAAGTTTAAAAAGAAACCCTAGATCTCTTACCTCAAGCAGTTGATGATCGGAGATCGGGGCGGGGAAGAACGTCTCGGATGAAGCGTCGTCCAACTCCGAGGGTGACGGCGTTCTTCGCATTCTTCGCGAAGGAGGATGAAGGCACAAGAACTTCTTTCAAAACCTCCCAAGGTGTAATCCTTCAAAAGTCATGTTGGTCTTATTTTATTATTATGCCAACAAATGAAAAGAGGTAAGTAACGACCCATTAATTCGTAGAATTAATTCAACGAAAGAAACTGCCCAATTAAATGGTGCGTTAAGAATTTAAGAAAACGCGTCAGTTGACTTTCATAATGATGGGTTTTCGCGGGTGCGTTATTTAGTGGAAAAGAAATGGCGGGGCTCGTGCGGGCCCCACCTCGCAAATATCCTACCAAGAGGGTAGGATATTTTTGGATAGTACCCTTTCTGTTTCAACTCAGTTTAAGTGGCTTTCAAGTGGCTTCAAGTGGCTTAAGTGAAATAAAATAAAGTTTGTCATACAATTATTTTATTTCTTAACTTTAAGACCGAAGATTAAAAACCACACCTGAGCAAACGCAACTCCGGAAGAGGCGTTTCTAAGCAAATACTGGCGCTGCGATTTCATCGGTGCCCTCAGAATTCGATTCCGGCCACCGGTTCAAAAGTTAGAAAAACTCGCTCGTCCATTCACTGAACGTACCCGAGCCAAACTTTGGAAAAATGATTCCGGGCACACCGGGCCTCGGAATCAGGTGCCGTCAGAAACTGCGCTCTTGTAAAATTCCAAAGAAAATTAAGAAAAAAATTTCCTTTAAATTTACCGGTCTTTACATGGAAATTCATCTAACCCTAAAGAATTTTCATAACCATATATTTATAGAGGAGGTAGGTGTTGGGTATTAAATGAATTAATTTAATAATTTAATTAATTAATAAACCCACCAATGGATGTCTTATCCGAATGTCCAACACCGACCAACTTTAGATCATGTCTAGGGTAAACCCAATGTTCTGAATTCAACCGTGGAATCATATTTTTTATTATAGACACCATTTAGGATATATTTATTTTTCTTTTAGAAATTGATTGTGTGTGATATTAGATATATTTAATATTTTTATAAAATTAATTATGGGCTTTTCAGGCCTCGGAATCACGCACCGTGTCAATTACTGGATCTGAAAAATATTTCTTGATAGATTTAAAGGTCTTAAAAGGAAAAAATAGTCTCTTTTCCAAGTCTATGTCTTGTTTTTGTAAATAATTATTACAACCCATTGGGACTCAGTTAAATATGATCACGATGTGTCATCCTAAAATAAATGGAAAATCTAGAAAAATGATCCAAACATTGGAGGACATGATTAGGATTTATATAATAGATTTTGGTAGCTCATAGGAGGAGAACATAGTATTAGAATAGTTATCATAAAAAAAGGTTTTTGAGCCTCGATAGATATGGATCCTTTTAAATCTTCATAGGGGTTTCCTTATTATTCCCCACTTTATTGGTTGTAAATAAGTGATACTTCATTGGTTGGACTCATCCTTGTGAAAGTGACAACAAAAAATATTCATTTGACCAGAAAAAGGATGGAGGTAGATTAGAGTCATTAGAAATCATATGTGGATCACCAGTAAAGACAATTTTCATTTTAGGTGAGTGATCATGTGCTTTTTAGAATCTCTCGTTCATTTTTGTTTTGGTAAGAAGGGAAAGATTTCTCCCAGATTGATCATCCATTTTGAGATACTTGAATGAGTTATTGAGGTGGAATATTGGTTGGATTTGTCTCAAAGGTTCAGTTTAGTGCATAATGTGTTTCATGTATTTTAATTGAAGAAGTATCAACTTGATCCTGACTATGTGATATGATGGGATCTTTTTTACCTAGTGATGGATGCTACATTAATTCACGTGCTAGTACATATTGTGGATAGGAAATATAAATCCTTTCATAGGAAAATAATTGGTCTAGTGATGGGTTATGGAAACATGGTTGGATTTAGGAAGAAATGTGGGAGTGTAAAAAGAAAGTGTTGGAGTAGTGGCCAGAACTCTTCTATGAATAATTTGATTTTCTAACTTTTGGGGACGGAATGACCAATTTTGGGGAGAATTTATCACCCCTATTTTTCTATACTTCACCCATTATTTTTGTATTTTAAGTATATATATTGATCGAGTTAAGTTTCATGAGTTTCAAAGGGGTTTTTGAAAGCTTTGTAGGCTTTTATGGAGGTGCACGATTTCAGCATGGTTAGTAAAAACCATGAACCCCATCCAAGAAACCATGTGGATTGTGGAAAGATGGATAGTGGATACACCTAGTTGGAACATGGTTTGGGAAATCCATGTAGGTGATCTGGGGAAACCGTGTGAGGCTAATTTCATTGAGACAACAGATCATGCATGGTTAGCGTATAATTTAACTAATCATGTGGGAATTCAGGAGAAACTGTGGAAGCCTAATATTATTTTGATAGTAGATCATGCACAGTTAGTTCATTGTTTGACTAACCATATTCCCTAACCACACACTATAGATTTTCAGATCTAAAAATTGTGTATCTAATTTGACTTAAGTCCCAATACCCCTTTTAATTGCCTAATTTTCCTAAATCTCAAATTCTTTTTCATCTCGAGGCCTGAGAGGCAATTCCATTCAATTTAAGAGTAAGTTTTAGGTGATTCAAATACTTTATAAGATATAGAATCATCAGTAAGTCTCTATTATTGTTCGTTCTTTAGTGATATCTTCTCCTTATATTTCCTAAAACATTATATCTAGTATATTTTTGATTGATCTATGGTTCATGTTGGGAATTGTGATGTTCTATGGTTGGTTATATTAAATTAAAGGAGATCCAATTCCAAATCTAGAGGATCATAGAGCTGTTCTTTGTTTTCACCAACATTTTTGAGGTAGGTGGATTCTCTATCAAATCAACTTTATTAGAACTTGAAGGATTAGATTGAAATGAATGTTTTTCTTGAAATGATTATGAAACCATCGTATAATTCTTGTTTTATACCTCTTTAGTAATGTTTTTAAGAAATTGTAGAAAATGGATAGTTTTGTTGAAAAACCTTTTTGATAATAAATTTAAAATGGTGATTTTAAAATTTTGGCTTTGATTTTATACATGTAAAATGGTTGTTGCAAATATTTAAAGAAAGAAATATTTTTTCTGTGAAATTGATTGGCATGGGTTTTGGAATACATGGTTTATGTGGGTTAATTTTACTTAGACGTGACCCTATAAAAGGGATAGAGTTAGATAATATTGGTCTCGTAATATTAGTGAGATCACTCAACTAACTTTCAAATTGACAATTATCAAATTTGGAATTAGTTGGTTTAACAAGTATTAATCCCATATTTCTTAACTATCATGAATCATAGGCTATATTTTCTATGAGATTCATAGAATCAATGAGATTATTATCAATGAAAGCTCCTCCAGCAGTTGCATTTATCATACTCCTATCCATCATGACTAAACCTTTATAGAAATATTAAATTAGAAGCTAATATGAGATCTAGTGATGGAAAAAAATTGAAAATGATTTTATAATACTCTCCAAATACTCTTGTTAACCATATCCTTGTAGATTCCTTATACCACATATGTATTTCCTAAGTGAGATAGTTCTAGAAGTTTGATTTTCTTAAGGAAATGTTCTTGAACTGATGCTAATTTCCTATTAAAGTAGATTAGGAGTAATAAAATCACACCTTAACTACCCTATCTAAGTAAAAAGGGAATTATATAATTTTTATATAATCCTCACTCACTGTTGAGGTTTCATGGTAATACATACCGTGTGAAATTATTGTAGATGTTTGTGAGGGTATTCTTTTGACATTCCATGTAATTTAAGAAAATGATGAATAAGGCCCGGTCTTATCTCCAAACCAAGGTATATCTTAGGGTATCCTATGTAATTTTAATTTTTTTTGAACATTCATAGTAGCTAATTCTTGTAAGGACATTTATTTGTCTGTGTTTTCCAATTTTTTAAAATTTTCTATTTCTATGATTTTTTTAAAGTTTATTATAATCCTCTATAACTGATGTTTCAACCATTTAAAAATTATTTATTTCAAATAATTTTTTATTATTATAATTTTATAAATTTTTTGATATCAAATGGTATGAATTTTCTATCACTGTAGTTTTAAGATTATTTTAGGAGATAAAAGAACAATTTTGATTATTTTAATTGTTTCAAAACTATTTAGCAGCCTCCCCGATGATGGTGCCAATAAAAAGATAGAGTTTTGGTGACTCTTTAAGACTGATTCAATTTTTAAAGTAAATACTATAGTATAATTGTACCAAAGATTGTATCTAATGATGATTCACTTAAAGAGATATTTTCTATCAATTTTTTATTTTTAATATACTTTTACTATTTTGAGGGAATTCATATGATAAAAATAATATTTAATTTTTATAAGAAAAATAATATGGAAAAAATTTGGCAGTAGAATTAGAGAAATAGTATTAACATAATTAAAGTAGAGGACTATTCTAGTAATTCTCATAGACAATCCTTTATTCGTTTCTTAAAATGATTTTTACATTATTAACTCTATTAAAACATGACCCATGATAAAAAAATATGCATATCATTCATATTAAAATATTTAGGTCAGTATCTAATATCTTAGCTATTGATCTCATTCTAATGAGAGTTGGTCAGTTTAATCAATAATAACTAATAAAAAAGACATAGATGATAACTCAATATGATCACAATCCTCAATCACGAATTGAGAAATTTAAACATGAAGAATCATCTTATAACTCTTATTTGACCTAAATTAACAGACTACATTCTATGATCACTATGATTTGATCAAAGATATGTTGATCATAGAATATAAGTAATCCTTTATCTAAATGAAAAAAATAAATTAACATCAAAATTTAATCAAAATTAAAAGATCATAAATATAAAGTAAATTAATAGTATGAAATTGAAGGAATAAAAGATCAAAAATAAATCACCATTAGAATCTACTAGTCTAGGACACTAAAAATCGAGGTGATTATGATCAAAGTATAAGAGGTATATTCACTCCTTATCTTTATCGAAGAATGTATCCACAAGCCCTCTTCCCTATAATCTCAAAAAAAATATCCTGGTCTCAAACTCTTGAATTATCTCTCTACTCAATCCCAATTCTATTTTTTTTTGGAGAAGTAAATCACTTATTTTTCATTTAATTACAATTCTAGGACTCTAGATCACAATTATCTTGTCCAGTCAGCTTATCCAAACTCATCCATCGAGTCACTATGTGGAACACCTTTACTATTTTTCCTCCCCCTCATGAGTCTCAATAAAATACTTTTAATTGAATAAAATAGACCCACATATACTCACTTATTCATTAATCTAGATGAACCTAGTCACAATTCATGTTTTTTTAGTCTTTAAAAACCATTGCAAGAAAATTATAGAAGTTTCGTAGTATCTTCTCAGATCAATTGAGCTTCATCCCATTAGGTTTAAATGTGTCTTAGTTGTTCTCAGTTTTAAAATAGATCTTATTCTATCTCAGGGTTTAATATCACTATTCATGGGAATTTTAAATTATTATAAATTAAATTTCAATTGATAGATGTCTCATGAACAATACCTTATGTATATTTAAGCTGCAACACCATTCATTTATGTGAATTTAGTTCCAATCCATTCCTATACATGGAAATATGGATACGTATCCATTTGTCTATATGAATCTATTTTATATATAATTAAGATACAATAGATTCACAATTAAAAATTTGGTTACATGATCATCCTCTATATTTGGATACATTACCAATCAGGTATATAGATTTCAGTTACATTGAAGTTTGGATACATGGATTTGATTAAGTAGAGACTTTGGGTTTGTGAATTTTTCTACATTGGGATCTATTTGTCTATGTATCTCAATTGGTTATGTTGAGAACTTAATATGTGGATATGCTTCTATAAATAGGATTCAAGAACAAAATGAAGTTAAATAATAAAAAGTGTAAATCAAAACTTCAAAGAGAATTTAAGATGTATTTTCATTTCAAATTAAATCCCAATTTTTTTTAAACCATGGAATATGAAAGAGATTTATCCCAACAAAAAAGTTTCAAAGTATCTTAATGAATTAAATTTCAATTAAAGTTTCAACTAAAACATTAATATATTTTCCAAGAATGCCTCAACATTTAAGAACACAAAATCAACATTTTCATAATAAAATTAAATGAATTACACATTCAAAATCAAAAAAAATCAATAATCAATATTACTATATTAATAATATACTATCCTTATAAATCCAATTAAATTATCAAAAAAACATGTGGCAATATACAATAAAATAAATCCACATAACTGACCTATGAAAATTTAGGATCTTATGCAATTACGGTCATCCCTTTATGTAAATAAACATGTATGAAATTCCACGTATATGAATCGAGAGATGTATCTAAAAGCTACAAAACCAATTTAAAAGATGTATGAAAATTGAAACCCATGTAATATAATTTCTCATATTCTCTTGATGAAAATATTGAGTTTCCAAAATGATTATTATTAAGAAAGATATTATTTTGGAAGATGTTGAAGCTTTCCTTTAGTAATTCAAACATTAAAAAATATTGAAGGGTGTGTATTCTAATATTTTATAAAAACAGGATATAATATTTATCTATGAAAATGGAATATCAAAACCATATGACAAAGGGAGTTTCCAGAATTTATAAATTATAGGGAAATTAAATATGACGAGGCATGCACTGTGTATTCGAGTTTAGAACATCATGAATCTTAGATAAAAAATTATTCAATATTGTTTTAGGAATATTTAAATAAGGATAACCACTTCATGTATTTATTTAATGTATAAAATTAAATGACCATTTTTTCAAGAATAATGCAGATGAAGAACCACCGAATCTCAAGCTGCTGGTAATCAAATCACATATTATTTTCATTTTTTTTGTTGCTCGAGTGTTTGTGAGTTACTGAATTTGAAGTATAATAATTTTCACATAACTTGAGAAATATAAAGGTTTCTAAATTTCATGAGTCTAGACAATTAAAATTATTTTATGTTACCAAAGTGAAGATAAGACAGAGTTGTGCCTCTTTTTTTTGTATGATTTATCTATATCCTTAAAATGTTTCAACCTATTATTTTTACTTGATTATTTTTATATATTGAAAAAAATAAATTTTAGAAGGTTACTTGAGGAAAAAACAAGGGAACACTTTCCAATATGGAGATATTTTGAGATAAAGGTATAGTAAAGTGAAGCTTCTGGAAGTGGATTTTTTTATGATATCTCCTTTTACCACTAGAATAAGAAATATTTTTTTATTCTCTATATTAGGAAACTAATTATGATGGTATACATTTAATACTCTTAAATAAATATCTTTTATAAGAATGTGGTTTGATAATATCGATAGTGAAAAAATAAGGTGACCACCACTACTGTGTAAAGTGTGTGGAATTAAGTAAGCTAAGTGAACTTGTTTCGCACGAAGAATAAGAAGAAGAAGTGTATGTTTCATGTTGTAGTGTGGAATAAGATTAAGATGATATTGTTTTGAACCTATAGATTTTTTGTATATCAATGCTGAAGGAAAAGAAGGATGTCAATCATTGGTCAGTAATTAGTTAGATGTGGTAGAAAAAGGAAGCGAAAGGAACCAAGGTAGCATTTATATAAATATATATTATTACCGTAATTCAATATGTTGAGTTTGAGTGATGAATTGATAAATATAGGTGAATATATTTAGTTTAATTTTTTGATGCTTATCTATGTAGTGATCAAGTTGAATGATCTATTCTTGAAGAGCTGGTGGCATTCAAAGACACTACTATGAGATGAAGAAGATATGATATTATGGATGCTGGATTTGGTGTCCTATAACCAACTTCTTTATACATTATGATAACTTTTTTTCATTTTTTTAGTATTAATAAAATACTTATCACATCATTATTTTTCTTCTACATGATATATTATGTGATAATTTGTTAAGAGTAGCTGTCACACTGAAAGGTCACAATAGTTCTCATCTATTATGAGAACCCAAAAGTGAGATAATAGTATTATTAATTATATGTTCTATAGCCGGATGAAATTATTTTAGGGACAAAAATTATATAGGCTGTTATGGGGGATACTTAAAAAACTTTGACGAACCTTCTCATGGTGTAGTCCCTTGGTAATTTCCAGGGTAGACAATTAATAGAATGAGATACTCTAGTAGGAAATCTAAATTTATATGTGTCATTCGATGTTCCTATTTTTGGAAATGTTTTTTGGTCCTTAGACTTTAATATTATTGTTATTTTATGTTTTTAATAATTTAATTTTATATATTGAAAAACCATGATGATATATGTTTGCAGTGAAGTAGGATATGTTGACTGCTTCATGAGTAATATTTAATTAATGAATAATGAGAGAAAAGATTTGTCTCTTCTATTATTTAAAATAAGTTGATCTCTCAATTCCTTTTATGGAAATGATATAGCCTAAATAAATCCATGCCCAAGGGGTTCTATAGGCAAGTTCAATTTTTAGAAAGTTAAAGAAAGTGACATCGAGCACATTGGTTGATGACAAAAGTATGTAACTAGCTTGATTAGAGATATTAATATAAAGGGATTATGTTACATAGTAAGAATTCACATGTGGTTTTATGTTATCGTGACATTAAATTATTTATATATGGGTGCGTTGGAATTTTTCTAGATGATAATCTTGGACTTTGGGATAATCTACATAATAAAACTAAGAAAGAGGCCTAGAGGGCCACATACTAAGTGTATCAAGAACCCCCTTTAAATAATAATAATATTTATTATTTAACAATATGAATATATATTATTCCAAAAGTGGTTTAATAATTATTCATGTTTTATTTATCATATATATTTCATCACTAGTTATTCGAGAGAATATTTTAGGAGAAGAATATTTAATAAATAGTTATTTGATATTTATTAAATATAATATTTATTTATTTATTAGTGAATAATGTAGTGATATTTATTTATTAAATAATTAGTCCTTTTTCATCATTTGATAAATATTGTGGAGGAATGAAGGATCAAGATTAATGGTCCAATGATAAATAATATATATTGAAAATTATTTGAGTACAAAATATTTAATATAATTCATGAGTTTAGTGCATGTGAAATTATTATTATTATCATTGACATGTGGTTCCGCAAGAATTATGGAAAATAATTATGGTGAATGTGTAATTATTATTTTCTAACCCTAGAAGTATATAAACCTAATTGTATAATTTTCTTTAGGGTTTCTAATTTCACTTTTTTGTGAACAATGACATCCAAATAGAATTTCCTTGAAAACCTAGATAGCCCCCTCTCCAAAGTTCTTTCAAGAATGAATAGAAATACTCCTCTACCACCACTCTCAATCCTGGAGAGATTAAATAGAATCCTTATTCAAGAAATTATTAGGGTTATCAATGGAGAACAATGAAAGCATCTGAATCTACTGTGCTAGCACTTAGAGATTCCTTTGTTGATGTTCAGAGTTTCATAGAACATGTGTAGATCGTCATTGGATGGAATATAATCTTGATTCCTATAATTCAAATATGGTACAATATAGATACATTTTTAGATCCATCAATGAATAAATAATTAATGTCAAGGTAATTATTTTATTGTTTAAATTAATTATAAATAATATGTGATGATCCTGCATCTTTGTTCTAGTAGTCAATTGTCAATTATTTTTTGATTCATTTCTGTTGATCACAACATTTATGATAATTTAAATCTTTTATTAATCATCGATTATGAAAAAAATATGAGTTGGAAATGCCAAATTCGAAGCTTCCACTATACCCTAAAACTTAAAGTGGTATTATAGAGGTCACATAACTAATTATAATTATTTAAAAACCATTGATTGATTTAAAAATTTATCATTAGTTTTGAATTATGATTTAATTTTTATTTAGTATGAATTTATTTATCTTTAAAATATAATCAAATCAATTAATTTTGTGAATGAAATATTTTTGAAGAACTCCTTACTAGGTACCAAGGATTCTAGATGGATAGCACAAGAGTACACACCGAATAGCCTATTGATACATGCTGTATACCTGTGTTCAATGAACCAAGAATTAATTTTGTATTAATTTATTTGATGTGTATTTATTATATATAGTGTGTGAATCATGGTTTATTTTCACATATTTAACAATAAAAGGTCCACTAATTTTCTATAATGTGTATGGGGACACTCATGAAAAATCATTGATGATGGTACTATTTTTGGAGTTGATTGTGTTTGTTTTGTCTTTTGAGGGGGGGGGGGGGGGGGTTATTTGTAGAGGTTAATTAAAATTATTGATGGATGGATTTAGTTTAAAAAAATTTATAAATATTAGTGCGAGTCATTATTAGGGATGAAATATTATTATATCTTTGGTCTTTCTAATAAATTTCATTAAATTAACAACCAATTCACAAGAGGATTTTGATCCGAATTCCCAAATATTGAGGCTTTAATTCAAGACTCAAATATGGTACTGATCTCAATAAATAAATGTTTATAGAAATTTATTTATGGTTCAAATAATCCATGGGATACACATGTTAATTCAATCATTTCATTAATCTTTAACATTAATGTTTTAACATAAACCATATTATCCTAAAGAATGTTGAATTACCAAAAGCTCTCAATCACATAACATCCCCAAATTATAACTCACCCAAAATGATAAATAACTCAAACTTTGATATTGTTAGTAATATGGTTTTATATTTTTATGGTGATAATTTAAAAGAATAATAAAATTAACATGATAAGAAAAGAGTTGTGTATCAAACACACACACGAGCAGTGAACAAAGTTAAGAACGGAATTTGGATTGAATGAGGAAGTGGAGGAGAAAGGGTTATCAACTTAACTTAAATTTTATTAATAATATTTATAATACACTAAATATTTTTTATGAATATGATATAATATTATGTGACTTATATTAATATTTAAACAAAATTAAAACTTAAACACTTACGAGATTACAAATGAAGGAGAACACAAAAGAATATAAAAGAGAGAGGAGGAAAGGTATCTCAAGTGGAAACTTAAGTTTTTCATGTTCTCCTAGTCCTTTTAAAATTCTTGTTTCATTCAAATTTATCCTCCTATGTTATAAAATGTCAACCTCTTACAAGGAGAATATGGGAGTGTATTTATTTCCCAAGGTGATGAACAATTTGCATTACAAAAATGTCACTCAAGTTGGATATTCAATTTGACCATCATTACAGATGAAGCTCAAGACATCGTCTTCTTAAAAGTATTATATATGGACGTGTAAAGTTGAACTTACAATGTTTTTATCCATTTTACTTTTTGATCCAAAGTTATGTCTTTTTTAGTAAACCATGTGCTGCTATCCAGAATTGTCCAGAAATTTTCCATGGCCTAAATGTGAATGAATTCATAGATATTAATATTCCCTAAAATATGAACCATTTATTATAAAAATTTGGGATGATATATATTAAATTTCTCCTCATAAAATTATATCTCAATTGGAAATATATATTGGGATAAAAGTCATGGACCTTGAGCTGTTTTCAAATCCCAGAAAGAATTATGGGCTAGAATTTCATGCATCCATTGGGCCTTAAAATTCTTATCCCAGATATAAATGGATATACTATAACAGACTATGGTGTTTCATAAAATTTAGAATTTTTTATTGAGCCCAGAAATTCAATCATCATGGCTACTCTAGTTTTCATCATATATACAATGGGCCTTTTTGTTTGGCCCATATGGCCCTTTAAATGGATAAATTAGTCAATTCACCAGTTGTATGATTTGTAGTGATTTTAGAAAGGAATAATAAAATATAAGAATCAAAAAATTTGGATAATTATAGTGATAGATATGATTAAAATTTTAAACTAACTCAAATATGGATTAATTCAAAGAGTTATGATCAATAATATTTAATATAAAAATATGGGTATTTCACCCCAATTATGCTATTTTACTTGAAAATAAGTAAAGGTAGTATAAAATAAGTTATGAATAAATTAATAGCATATAATACCCCACAATTAGTCTTGTGTATGTACTCATGTGAAACAAATACAAAAATATAAGAAAAACATTTTCCCTCACCAAAAAATATTGAAATTTTATTTTCACTAATCAGGGGAGGTCTAGACTAGTTCACTTATTCAAGAATAATTCCACCACAATTCATTTACTGAAATCATGTTTCAATACAATTCATTTTTCACGTTCAAAATATGAATTGGAAAATATGGGAACTCCAAACTTACTCCACTCAAGATGATGTAAATTTATTCAATGAAGTTCCTTCATTCACCAACCAAAAGTGAAAATCCTAGAGTTTGTAAGAGATATCAACTTCAATAACTTATTATAAAGTGAACAATAATCAAGTGGTATTTTTTGGTCTTTCACAGTGGATATGGGATAATCGGAATATAATGTTTAAAAGATAGTAAAATATGGGGAAAACATGGAAAAGGAAATGCATAATTTTTGAAATGAGACATGTAAGGTTATGGGAACAAATATTTACAAGGTCATGAATGTGTGAAGGAAGAGATAGAAGAGATATAAAATTGGAAGAGTATGTAAAGATGAAATATTTACAAAACAGATAACTTCTCCCAATGATATAAGAAAAGATGATAAAAGTGTTCTTTTTTTGTTTTTTTATTTTTCTTTTTTCACAAGTTGAACATGGAACAAATCTCAAACTCATCTTCCAACCCATATTTTACATTTTCATTACAATAATTGTAATAGTTATAACAAGATCAAAGGTTGAGTAAGATAGATTTTTGACCAGCCTAATACACAACCCATTATTTTTTTCATTTTGTTTTGTTTTTTTTAAATTTTTCATAATTTGTGAACACTTTTCAATAAATTTATTATGAAATGAGAAAAACATATATACATTTCTAAAAATCACTGAATTAAAACCTCTGTCTCAAACTTAAATGGATGCTTTCCCTCAATTATATGATGACATATTAAAAATCAAGGAAAGGATAATCAAAAATGAAATCCATTTCCCGCACACTTAAATTTCAATAAATAATGTAATGAAAATCCTTGTATATGTTGGGTGGGACATGGTTTTGGTATTATAATGTGGCTATAAAAAATGTTTTCATAGACTCTAAGGGGCTTTCAATATGACAATCAAAGTAAATTTAATGGAAGTCTATTTGGCTATTTTGATTCTTATGTGGTTAAGAAAATATCTCTATCATAATAATACAAACTAAGGTAGGAAATTCATCTTAAAGGTCCAAAAACATAGGAATCTAAATCAGTGGGGGGGGGGGGGGTGAAATTCACACAATATGAAAAATGGTCTTAGGTGAACTTGAAATGAAATATGAAACTATTACTCATGGTTGGGGAAAAATATTTTTCAATTAAAATTTGAGTATTAAAAACTTATTGGTATTAATACAAAATGTTTTATCCAAGTTTATAATGAAACTGCAAGATATTTGACTTACTAGTTTGGATTTTGGGGGTTTTTGTATCTATCAAATGGTGGGTTGAATCCAGTGATTGGGGATTTAGTGGAAGTCTTTGTGGTTCTTAGGGCATGTGTACTATCATGGTGATGATTTAACCAATGTCTATTAACCATGAATGTCATTTTAGAAGAGGGTTTTTGGAATTTCACTTCCTCAAATGAGTAAAAATTAGTAACTATAAAAGGACATTCCCAATGAGAATTAAGCTTACCTAGGTGAAACTGAAATAGAGAATTAAATAGAATTACCTTTTCAACTTCATGAAATACCTTTCACATGATGTGTTTATCACATATAATATTATGTTTTTATTTATAAATATTACAATTATCATAATAATCAAGTCTTAGATCCTCTAGTTCATTCAACTATAATAATATATCTTCAATATATTTTTCACAATCAAAATTACAAGTTTTCATAACCTAAAATAACTTATGTTAGATTTTAAAAATTAAATGACATGCATTAACAAAAACTATTCAAAAAGGAGGCATCCTAGTGGGTGTTTTATAGGTATTCGAATAATCCAAAAGAACTTCATAAATTCTTTCAGATCATACTTTTCTTGTGGGATTAACCATTCACTTAGGAACCTTTTTCACTTCACCATTAGAAAGTTCAGCCTTTCCATTTGTTTTGAGGTTTTTATATAAATACCCACTCTTTTTCTAAAGATATTACATGGTTATATTATAGAAATGTGTTCCTAAGTAACTTAACAATTCAAATGGAGTTCCAAATCATTGGAATCTACATGTTAAACCAATCATGTCAGTAATCCATGACATTTATGTTTTAATATACACAATGTTAAGATAAAACATATTTAATAAATAAAAGATATCAATCACTTGATATCCCCAAATTATGAATCAACCAAATTGATTAATTAGTAATCCATTCATATGTTTATTAATATGGTTTAATATTTTTATGGAAATATGTTAAAATAAGAATAAAATTAATGAGACAAGAAAAGAGTTGTGCGCCAAACACACACATGACAATGAAGAAAGTTAAATATGGAATTTGAATTGAATCATGAAGTGTAAGATAAAGGGTTTTAAAATTAATTTAAATTATATTAAGAATAATTATAATAAACTTGATATGTTTGATTAATATTAGATAATATGAAGATGATTTCATTAATATTTAAACAAAATCACAACTCAATCACTAATGTGATTACAAATAAAGGAGAATACAAACAAACATGAAAACAAAGAGGGGAGGAAAGATATATCTGGTGGAAAATTGATTTTGTAATTTCATACTAAGACATTGTAAAGGATATTTTCATATAAAGGTATCCTTCTAATTTTTTAAATTCAAACCTCTTGCAAGGAGAATATGGGAGTGTATATATATCCCATGGTGTTGGACAGTTTTCATTCCAAAACATACTCTCAGTATGGATAAACAATTTGGCCATTTTTAAATATTAATATATTGAAATATTCTTATTAAAATTTTTATATATGGATGTGTGAATTTTAGCTTCCAAATTTTACAATCATTGGATTTTTTGGTCCAAAGTTATGGATATTTTTGAAAACCATGTGCTGCTGTCTAGAATTGTATTGAATTTTTTCTTGGTTTAAATGTGAATTTATTTATGGATATTAATATGAAATAAAATCCAATAAATTTCTTATAAAATTTTGGAAGAATATATCTTGATTTTATCCTGACAAAATTACATCTCAATTGGACTTCTATGTGGGAGAAAAGTTAAGGATTGTGTGATGTTTTCAAATCATGGATAGAGTTGTGGGATGAACTTTCATGTATTATTTGGGACACTTATTGTTTGAGTTGGGCCATAAATTTTTTATCCAATATGTAAATGTATACCCTATAACATATTATTTAGTCTTATAAAATTTGGGATTCGAGACCGAACCTATAAATTCAGTCATCATGGATGGTCTAGTTTTCATCACAGATTCGATTGGCCTTTTTGTGTGGCCCATATAACCCTTCAAATGTATGAATTAGACAACTATTTAGTTGCATGATTTGTATTAATTTTAATAAGGAATAAAATAATAATAATTCAATTTTTTAGTTGGTTGATAGTTATTATTAAAATAGTACACCGACTCGAATTTGGAATAGTTCAAATAATGCCCAAAAAATATATTTAATATTAAAAGATGGGTATTTCACACAAATTATGATAATTACCTTGAAAATTAGTAAAGAAAGTATAAAAAAAAGTTATGAATAGATTAATAACATTATTGTTAATTTAAATACACCATGTGTTTACTGGACCATCATGGCGTATGGCCATCCTGACTACATGTTGGGTAACATCTATACATGATGTGTAGTCCATTAGTCAAAGACTGGTTCTGTATTTCTATACCAGGCCTACATGACCAGTGACCTTATAACTCAGAGACCAAACTCTGTGTATCCCTTTTACATGAGATGTACTCCATTATTTTCTATGGCATGGTTACACACTGAGTCCTTAGGAGTTTTTCAAAGATAGACGGTGAGAAAAATACATGTTGTGTAATTGGACTGTACACACAATGTATATTATCAAATTATGTATAATTAAAATTAATTAATTATAATTATTAATCCTTATAAACATGTGTTTTGTGTGGTCATTAAGTCTATGGTACACACCATGTAATTGGTTATATATATATATATAAATATATATTAAATGTATAATTAATTTCTATGTAATATTCAAAAGTGCCTATCATGTATAAGTCATAATATAGTCACTACTCTATGCAAAAAGTAAAATAACATACTAAATAAATACCATTTGTTATGTTTTGTTAATAATTTTATAGTACATGCTATGAAATTATGTGTCAAGACATGTGTTCCACATGTCATATAAGTAATAGTATACGAATATAATACACATTGGGTAGTTCAGACGAGTACTCTATTATATCCAAGGTACATTTTTTTTACACAATTAATTTTGAATGAATTTATTTAATTTGTTTAAAATTATGATGGATGATAATCTCAAGAAAAACTCAGATGATAATTAATATAAAATAATTGATTAACTAATGAAGATAATTAATTGATTTAAGCATGTTTAATATTAAATATGAATGTTTAGAAATGAATGATATTTTTATTAAATATTTAATTTGTTTCATGTATATGGATGATCAGGAGAATAGAATATAATTTTTTATTTAATTATTTCCTTTTAAAATATTTTTAAATTAAAAAAATGTCCTGTGTGTCATACCTCCTCTCATTATGTAAGGTCCTGTGATCCCATGGTTTCTTTTATGTAAACACATTAACCAATCCTTTGGTTCCCCTCACCTACGTGTGAGTGAAATCTTATATAATGGATGGTGATCCAAATATATTGGATGCAGTTCATGTTTGGAGTTGTGGTGAAACCAAACTAATAGTTACATGGGTGGATAGGTGGAAAGCAAAAATATGAACCATAAAATGGTTCAAGGTGTTTTCCCCCGGGTTGAGGGTTAGTTTATCAGCTGTTAAAATAACCATTAGTAAAATATCATGATTACAAAACATTATTATTTTATTTTAGTGAATTTTCATGGTTATTTTATTATGTATATTTTTTCATGATCACATGAACTAACGAATTAATGAGTATGCAAGATAGAAATAAAATAAATTGTCTTATGCATAAATTTTATCTAAGACATGGTTAATCACTTAAGTAAATCCACTTAATATTAACAAGAATGAAATAAAGATAAAAATGAGAAATTAATGAATAAATATAAAATACCTCAATTATATATACTAAGACTTTATTTCCTTCCACTACTAAAGTTATAAATTGAACCATAGTTCTAAGTGATTGACCAGACAAATTCAGGGTGATTTCAAGTGTATGTGAATTCTAACTTTATGTCTTGGGTAAACATAACTTAGTTCTCATAAAGGGTTGACTACCAAAGTAGGGATTGGTTTAACTAAGAGTAAGAGTTGAGGAAATAAAATTTATGAATTTCAGGATTGGGGAGTCCACTCAACAGATCAAGGAACTATGGATTAATGTAGTTGGAATTTGGAATGACTTCCTAAAACCCTTCATGTTGCTTGATTAACCAAAGTTTGGGTGACGAGAAGGGGAATATGCATCCTTGACACTAGAATGTCCAAGAAATAGTATTTTCTAAATTCAATAGTGTGAGATATTGAGTTTTGATAAAATAACGGGAGGTTAATAAATATAAAATTAATTTATTTATCAAATTTTATTAGATAAAGTGATAAAATTCAGTTTTTATTATTTATAGAAACTAAAATATATATGAATTCAAACAGATAACTATGATCCATACATGAAAAGGATAAAATTATCACTATAAAAGTTTTTCAAGAGTGTCCAAGGCACATACGCATTATCCTGCGACATGAAAGGTAATTGTAGGTGCTTGACGAACCTATTATAGAAGTTCTGGGTAAAGAGGATAATGATGAAGATTTATCTATCTATGAGAAAAATTAGATTGATGCCACATATGTTTAGTGTTTTAGTTTATCATCCATGAACAATGAGCTTCTGAAGAAACCTGAGGACATGTCTGTGTATAGCTTGATGAATCACCTTTACGAAATCTATCAAGATAATGAAAGACAAGAGAGATACAAGATATTTAATGATCTACTTACAACCATGTTTAGAGAGTCAGCACCATGTTTTCATCATGAAATAAATATTATTATCTAAATTGAATTCTTATACATCTTATGGATTAAATTAACAGATTATTTGGGCATAGATCTCATACTTTCCTCACCACCCAAGACTTTATCTAATTTTATTATCAATAATAATATGTGAAAAAATTAGAATAGTCTTTCAAAAATTCTTACTCAAATTTTAAAAGTGGAAAAGGACATGGGGAATGAAAAACCAACATTACTTATAGTGAATACGAAAAGTAAGTATGAGGAAAAGGGGCCCAAGAATCATAATAAGAATAAATCTATTGAGCATTGTACTTCCAGGAATAAGAAGATCTGAAGGTAGGGAAAGGAAAAGGAAGAAGTTTGTTTTAATGTGGAAAGAAGGGACACTATAAAAGGAGATTCCCCCAAAATAAAGGATAAGCTAAAGGTGTGTTTGTTATCGAGTGTAATATTTCAATATCTAAACATTTGTCAATAGATATAGTTTGTGGTGATCAAATTTGTACCAAAATGTAGAAAATAAGTAGATTCCAAAATATTTGAAGTGGAGAGATGGATTTGCGAGACTCCAATGGGGTGAGGATGGTTTCTCCATCCATTTAAGATTACCAACTTTCATTGATAATAATAATGATACTAGTTTTAAGAGATTGTTATTATTTTCCAATTTCTACCAAGAACATAATTTTTGTAACCTTCATAGATACAAATGGTTTTATTTTGAAATTTAGAAATAAAAGTTGTTTATTTTATTATAAAAACATATGTTATGGTATAACACATTTAAATAATGGTCTTTATGTATTAAATTATGAAAAAAACGTTTTGACAGTTGATAATGAATCACATTCGCATGACTCATATAACACCCAACTATGGCATCATCATATTGGTCATGTAAATGAGAAGCATTTAACAAAGATCTATTAATATGGTTATTTAAAATCATTTGATCTGAAACCACTTGAAATATTTTATTCTTGTTTAAAAAGAACAATGACCAAACCACCATTTGGTGGAAAAATTAAAATAACCACATATCTTCTATGATTTGTACACACAGATGTGTGTGGACCATTTATAATAGAAGCTATAGGTGGGTATTCTTACTCCATAACTTTTACTGATGACTTGAGTTGATATGGATATGTCAAATTTATGAGGTATTAGTCTAATTATTTTGATAAATTGAAATAATTCATGAATTAATTAGAGAATCAACTTAAAAATAAGATAAACAATCTTCATTTGGATCGAGGTGGGGAATATATTAACCAAGAGTTATCAACTTTCTATGGGAGTTTGAGATTCTATATCAACTCACCCCACACAAACCATTGTGAAATAGTGTTAGTGAAATTAGGAACCATAACTTGATATAAATAGTAAGGTAAATGATGATTCATGTTGATCTTTCATTATACTTTTGGGGATATAAATTAAAATCTATAGTGTACACACTAAACTGAGTACCAAAAAAGCGTAAAACAAAATTTACTTTGAGTTATGAAGTGTAAAGAAGCATGTTCTTTCACAAACATGTGTATAGGGTTGTGATACATTTTTAAGGCATCATTATGAAACAAACTAGCACCCCGAGGAACAAAATGTATCTTTATTGGGTATCCTATAAAAAAAGGGATACTACCCATACAAAACCTTAGATAAGAAAGTGAATTTTTCCAAAAAAAATTTCTTTATTGAAAGGGAGAACATCCTTAATAAGGAAAGTGGGAGAAATATTGATTTTAATGAATTTTATTCTTAAGATACATAAGACTTGGTATAGAAAAATATTCCACTGGTCCCCAAGGAAGAAGTTGTTCTTAAAAGACAAGTAATGTGTAGAAGCACCATAGAGGTAAGAGAACCGAAGAGATATGGTTTTATAGTCACTGATGATGGTGACTCACTATTGGTTGGAAATAATAAACCTATATCCTACAAAGAGGAAGTAGAGAGCAAAAGATTCCTTATGGAAAGATTCCATGAATTTTGAAATGGATTACTTGCATCAAAACCAAGTTTGGGTTATGATGATTCCACCAATTAACATAAATCCTATTGGGTACAAATTGGTATTCAAAATAAAACTGGACATGGAAGGTACAATAAGTACCTATAATGAAAGGATAATGGCTAAAGGGTTTAAAAAAATCCAGGCATTGAATATGATGAAATCCTTTCAGTTGTTTCCATTTTTAAATCCATAATAATTCTACTTGCTATAACATCTTACCATGACTATGAAATTTGGAAGATGCATGTCAAAATAGCTTTTATTAATGGGAACCTTTAGAAAGATGTATACATGACACTTCCAAAATATTTTCTAAATCCAGGTGATTCCAAGATGATAGGAAAGTTGTTGAGATCCATTTATGGATTGAATTAAGCATCCAGGCCAAGGAACATTTTATTAAATTAAGCTATAAAATATTTTGGTTTTATTAAGAATGAATGTGATCCATATATTTATAATCATTTTAGTGGGAATGCAGTCATTATCCTATTACTATATGTTTATAAGATATTATTTATTTTAAATGAAATAACAATCATGTAATATATTAAAGACTAGTTAAATAAGTGTTTATCCATGAAGGACTTAGTTGAAGTACCCAACATTCTAGGGATATAGATCATTATTGATAGATCAAAGAGGTTTTTTGGACTAAGTCAAGGAATATATATTGACAAGATATTAAAGAGATTTATTATGGAGTAATCCATGTGGTGATTAGTCCCAGTGTCACATGTTATACATGTCTCTAAGAACACATTTCCTTAGAAATAATAGGAGAAATAAAGTATGAGTAAGATCTTATATGGTTTTTCAATATGATCAATCATGTATTCCATATTATATACTAGTCTTGATGTTTCCTATGCATTGATCATGGTAGGTAGATATAAAGATGATCTAGGAGAATAACATTTGTCTATTGTTAATTCTATATTTATGTTTTTGATAAGAACTAAGGATATGTTCATGTTGTATGGAGGAGACAAGGAGATAGTCATTAGGGGTTTTACTGATGCCAGTTTTCAAACAGATCAGAATGATCTAAAGTCATAATCAATATTTTTTTCTATCTCAATGAAGGAGTTTTGTGATGGAAGAGTTCAAAAAACCTAGTTTTCACCATGTATACAGTGGATTTTGAATATATATCATCTTATGATATATCCAAAAAATCTATTTGTATAAGAAATTTTGTTTAGGATATTGACGTGTTACCTAGCAGAAAAGACCCTATCACGTTGTATTGTGATAATACTAGAGTAGTGGTTTTTTCAAAAGAGACAAGGTCACCTAAATGAAAAAACTTATAATCCAAAAGTATCACATATTGAGGGATTTTTCTAAGAGGGATGAAGTTACAGTAAGAAGAGTTTCAATGGAAGAAAAGATAGAAGATCACTTGTCTAAATAATTATCTCAACAGAAGCATGAGTATCATGTGAGAGATAATGGACTAATGTTTTTAGAAATTGAATCTAGTGTAATTAGAAGTTTATTGGATATGGTTCCCAAGAAAAAACTTCCATGTACTTTATGATAACATGTATTCATTGTTTTAATATTAATAAACTAATTATCACATCATGATTATTATTCTTCATGACATAGTATGTGATAATGTACTATGAGTAGGTATCACACTGAAAAGACATAGCGGTTCCCCACTATGGTGAGAACCTAGAAGTTACACTATAATATTCTTAAATATATGTTCTTTAGATGGATTAAATCATTTTAGAGACACAAATGATATAGGATATCAAGAGTGGATACTCATAGGACTTTGAATCACCTTATCATGGTGTATGTCCTAGGTAATTTCCATTATAGGAAATTTTGAGAATGATGACTTCCAGTAGGAAATCCACATTTATACATGTCATTAGATGTTCCTATATATGGACATGTTTATTGGTCCTTAGAATTTAATATTATTATTAATGTATATTATGAGTCACATACTTGGAAGTATTGATGAAAACCATGATGAAATATGTTTGTAGAAAAGTATGATACATTGGCTGCGCCACAAATAATATTTCATTAATGAATAATGTAAGAAATTATTTGTCTCTTATGATATTTAATAAAATTTTATATCTTAGTATCTTTGATAGAAATAATATCGCCTAAATAAATCCATGTCCATGGTGTTTTGTAGGAAAGTTCAATTTCCAAAAATTCAAAAAAGGGATATCAAGCACATAGGTTGAAGGAACCAACATGCAACCTACTTCATTAAAAATATAAATATAAAGCGATCATATTAAATATTAAGTGTTTATATATGGTTTTGGGTCATTGTAACATTAACTTTATTATTTATTGGTGCCTTGACATGTTGTTAGATGATAACCTTGGACTTTAGGATGCTTCGCCTAATGCCATTGAGAAAAAGGCATATAGGGTAATATACTAAGTGTATTCAGAACCACAGTTAAATAATGATAAAATTTATTATTTTAAAAGTTTAATAATAATAATTATTATTATTTAAATGTTAAATACATATTATTCCTATACATGGTTAAATAATTATTAATGTTTTCTTGACTGCATTTTCTGTGTCACCAGTTATTTGAGAGAATATTTTTTGAGAAAAATATTTAATAAATAGTTAGTTTCTATTTAGTAAATACAATATTTATCTATTCATTAGTGAATAATGTAGTGATATCTATTTATTAAATAAACAATCAATGTTCATAATATGATAAATATTGTACAGGAATAACAGAATAAGATTAACGGTCTGGTGAGAAATAATATATATTGAATATTATTTTAATAAATAATATTTAATTTAATTTGTGAGTTTAGTGAATGTAAATAAATAGTAATAATAATATTATTATTAACATGGGGTTCTTCATGAATTAAAAAAATAATAAGACTGAATGTGTAATTATTATTATCTAACCATAGTAGTATATAAACCCAATTATATTATTTTCCTTAGGGTTTCCAATTTTCCTTTGATATGCACAATGACATCCAGAGTGAATTCTCTCAAAGTCCTAGAGAGATCCCTCTCCAATAATTCTCTCAAGAATAGAGAGATATCCTCCTCCACCTCTACTCTCATGTCGAAGAGATCAAATAGGATTATTCTTTAAGTGATTCTTAGGGTGATAAAAAGTGAATGATTCAAAATTCAGGATCTACCATGCTAGTACTCAGCGATTCCTACAATGAAGTTCAGAGGTTCATGGAACACAATTGGATCCTCACTGAATGGAATATACTATTGATTCATTCAAACACAATGATGGTATGACATAGATACATTTTTAGATCCATCAATGAAGAATGTATTAATCATAAGGCAACTTTTTAGTTGTTTAAATTAATTATAATTAATTTTTATGATCCTTAATCTTGGTTATGGTGTTCAATCATCAATTATTATATTTTTTCATTTCCATTGATCATGATGTTTATCATCATGTAAATCTCACATTAACACTCGATTACGACAAAAATCCAAGTTGGTAATGCCTCATACAGTGCTTCCACTATGATTGGAACCTTAAATGGATACAAAAGTATCTTTTTCGAAACATGTTATATACTTTAAAAGAGGATCTTAGAAGACATAAATTTTATATACACGGTAATATGTTATGGAAACTATGTGGATCAGGGTATAGTTGGACAACATGGTGAGAATCTATGATCTTAGTGTGAAGAAGTTGTAGAGGTTTTGTGGGAAGTAGGAATGACAAGTCTAGTAAGACACTGACATTATAGGTGTGGGATGAACCAAACCCATTTTAATCAACATTTTATTATAGTGGAGAATCCTTGATTGAGGAAAATAACCAATCATGACAAGGGGTAGATCTTAATACCAAACCTATTAAAAATACCACATCCTATATTTATTAGTTTACTTCCATTGCACATGGTTGTTTCATTTTAGGTAAAATGTAAATAGATTCATTTGCATACTAATAGGGAAAAAAGTTTATTATCAAATGAGGTTACAGATTTAAATAATATTTGGTAATTGGTATAAAATTGGCCGCACCTAATTTACACCCCTATGAGGTGTCTGCACCTGATCCAAAGGGGTATTTAAACTGATATCAGAGGGGGTTCACCTATGGTTGAATATAAATTTTAAATTCATTGGAATTTTTTCAAGAATATTTTAAGCACATATTTGGAATGTTTTATATTGAAGGGCCTCATATAAAAAGATATGATTATAATCATGTTACTACATAAGTGGAAGCCTTTAACAAGGATATAGAAAAAAGGATATAGAAATAGTCTAATAATTTGAGAAAAAACTAATTAATTAAAGAAGAATGTCCACAAATTGAAGGTAGTTAGAGTGGTGATAGTTATTTCAGTTTTGTTGAGACTGATGAGAATACAACTATTGATAACCTCTATTATGAGGTTGGAAGTTATTTGAAGAAATTTAATGCTAAAATTATTGATCATGTGTTTGGATTTGTTCAAGATATAGATGATAAAAAATCATAGCTAATTTATGATTCTAAGGCCATAAAAAATACATTGGCTGGAAAATTACAGAAGTAAAAATCTCTCATTAAAGAGATTAAATCCAAGGAGAAGTCTTTTCATATAAGCAGAGATAAAGTTTTAATGGATAAAGAAAACCTTCAATTTTTCATTGATGAGAAACTGTTGGTTAGTAAAATTAGTGAAGATAAGATCTATACTAAAGAATAATCTCAAAAGGATACACTTTGTGTCCTAGAAGCTCTGTTAGAAGATAAATCTAATAGAATCAAAGATCTTGGAAATTCCCTAAATGAATCTAGAAAGATGCATGAGTAAAAAATTAAAAAGATGAAGTGTGAATGAGAAGATATAGTCAAATCAGTTGTGTTTGGGAGAAATAAATCTAGTCTAATGTTTCATGAGTTGGACATCAAATTGAGAAATATGGAATTAGTGAAAATCAAACCATCCAAAATATATATGAAGAGAAGTGCTACCAATCACAATTTATAAGTGTAATTTTTTAAAAGGGAATCATGTGGGTGGTATAAAGAGTTTGAGATAATGTGAGGAAGTATCCACCTCATCAATATAAAAAGGTAACCCACCATGTAGTTAAATATTATAGTACTAAATCTAAATCTTCTATAAGTATAATATAAATTTTTTTTTTTGTATAAATGTGGAATTCTAAAATTAATGGGAGAACCACCAATGTGTTAATAATAAAGGTGACCATGTCCAATAGAAACTATCCCAAAAAAGTAATTCAATAGGCTAAGGTTCCTACCCTAAATCTGCAAGAAAGAATTCCTGGATAGACAACACCTACAAAAAAAGATTAATTGGAATATGTTGGTGCTGCTATAAATTCAGGAATAGAGATCTTGATTTCTGGTATAATATGTCAGTACGTGGAAATCAAAGAGGTCCAAAATCCAGATGAATTATAACTGAAAAATGAATAGACCCACTTAAAATAAACAAATATCATAGATGAAAAATTCTCTTTCAATAAGGCATAGATTTAAGTGTTTTTTAAATTTCAAAGAAATGTGAAAAATTGATGGTCATTATTATGTTCAATGATAGTATAATACTTCCAGGAATTATTTAATTATTGAGGAGAAAAAAGAACAATCCAGGCTGATAAACAAACGAGTCGAGAAAGAATATTTTCCTTGGGTTCTAAATGTTGATAGTATTGAGGATCCAAAAATATTGTAAAGGAATAGAATGAGCCTAAAGATATATTGATCATAAATACCAGATAGTTGTAAATGGCTTGAAAGATGGAGAAATAAGAAATGAATCAATCTGCTCTAATTGTTAAAGAAAATAAATTCATTCTTACTATGAAGAGAATCCAATAATGGAATAAGTCCATATTTTCTCAAGGTGAATAGATTTGGAGACTCAAAAAGAGGATGCACATGAATAGGTATCAAAATATTGAAGTCTCTAAGAATAAGTTACTTGGGTTGAGAAGAAAGTATCATCCCCATTTATCTAATAGAGAAGATTTTAGTGGAAACACATTTCTCCCAATTCCATTGGTTGTGTTATTACATGATAAGAATTAAAAGTGAATATTTATAGATAGCATTCCCTAAGGGGGAGTTTTTAAAGGAAATAATGTCTCTAGAATTTTAACAATTATTATTGTATTTAAAAGTATAGATAACCCCCAGAAAATGAAAAGTTTGAGGTATGATTGAAGTTTTTAGGCATAGTGGAAGCATATAGGTGGGTGAAATAACAATCAATGTTTTATTGAATTCGACGGACCACTCTAAAAGTATACATGACATAAACTCCATGACCAATGAAATTTTCCACAGAATATTGAGAAAGAGTGGTCTTGAACATTAGATGGGATTGACTAAAGTCAGAGATTACTATTTAGAAATAGGTTAAGGAACCCAAGATAAATAACTCAATATCACAACATTGAAAATTATATATGAATTCTCATTATGTAATAACTTTTCCACAATATCTTATCAAGAAGATTTCACATCTGTGTCATCAACCTAAATGCTCAATACATCTTTCTTTAACTATCCGAAATAAATAGGTCATTACTCCATGACCATGAAGTTTAAGATGATGATTATATTCAAGTAAAATGGTTGAGATAACAACTTCCATAAATATGTAAGGTCAAAATCATTCCTCAACATAACCATTAATAACATGATTCATGATATATCCAACTTTCCGTGAATATATGACGTCATGATTTTGGTTAGTAATTCTATGTGTGCAAGTCGTGAAATAAATTAATGATAATATTAAAGTTAATAGAACATTACACATGCTTGTAGATAGCAAAACAAGTTGAAATTCATATTGGTTGGCTTGTTCTTATAATTTCCTATATTGGAGATTACCATGTGTGAACTTCATCAGAATAATCCTTATCCACTTATGAGTAATCTCACACAATAATCTGTATACTATGAGCCTTATCATGGTATGTTAACCATAGAACTATATTTAATAATATTATCAGGACACTTCAAGGTTCTAATCATACTGGGGAAATACTATAACCTTATCGATTCAAAATATACCCTACAACACTATTACATAGAAAAATGAAAAATATGTAAAAATATGTTTTTATTAAAATTAAAATCTTCCAATGTACATGTAATCAAAGTACACCCAGTTGGTTCTATAACACCAACTCCAATAATGATGTCCTCTTTTTTTCCTATTATAGTGTTTACTTGTTATATTTGACAAGGGGGAGATTTTATTAAATAGAATGGGGAATTAAAACAACTAGTGTTAAGACTGGTTGGGAGATACTAAACACTGATAGGTGGGGTTAATCCGTGATGGTGTAGTTTTGTTCCAATTCAAAACTTTTATCCCTTTAACTCTTTGACTGGTTGTGATCTTGATTCTATCATTTTCTATTCCTTATTATATGCAAGCACATAAATAAAGCATAATAATATACATTATATTTTTATAAGGTTTACTACTCATAAAGAGTATTTAATCTATATTGTGTATGGTGATAACTAATACAAATTTTTTACACTATAATGAGATGAAAATTATAGTGGTTTTTCTTAGAAAAAATCCTAAATCAATGCAGAGTTCCCTACAATTTAGGCGGGGGAAAATCATGATTCCCTATAATAGTGATACCCTAGTCCACATGAAACTCCTATTGGATCTTTATACTTTAAGTATATATAGTTTTCAATATCTTGAATTTCTTTGCAACACCCTGAAATTCTTCCAATAGTTGATACTTCTATTGAATGTTTCAGATCTTCCTTGGTTTATTCCTCTTCACTCACATGCACAAGAAAATGCAAGAAACGTTTTCTTCACTTGTATAAAATTTTACAAACAACCTTCTCCCTCTTCATAATATCATACCATAATGATTCTATTCTTGCATAGGTGAAATACTTATTCCTCTCCTATTCTTCCTCTCTTTCACTGGCTGCAAGGTCACTCTTTAATCTATATTACTTGTATTTCACAAAACCTTCTTCCTTTTTTGAACTTCACATAATGTCATCAAAATATTATTCTTCTTCTTATTAAGATAAATTTGCATAATACTCTCCTCTTATCTACTCTTCTTCTTCTTCTTCTTTAGTGCATAAAACCTTCTCTGGTCCTTCCTCACTTATTCTTAAATATTTAAGTATTCTTAAAAATATTATCATTTAATATATTACCTCACCTAGTACACCTAGAATAATCTCTATAGAATAATTGTTCCAAACATATTCTCTCTTATTCGTTTCAATTCAACCTATAATATATATAATAATTTCTAGAAGTTTTAGTTACTTATTCCCTTTATTCTCTCTATTTCATATTCACAATACATTATGAATTAATCACTTTGAGTTACCAATATTTCTAGTAATTCAAGAAAAAAAAATATTTTTTCTTAAAAATATCCCAATTCTTTAATTATTATTTTCATTAATATCTTTCAAACATTCCCATAAGACTTAGAAAAAGACTTAGTTATTCCTTTTTGTTTTATTTCCATGATATGTGAAACTATTGAAAACTCATCACTTCATAGGATCCACTTCAAATATTGATATTCCTTATTTTTTTATCAATGATATATGGAAATATCATGAAAACTTCACTCCAAAAAATTCACATATTTAAATTTTATACATTTCAGCATATTTAAATATACCTTAGTTTCTGTCATGGATTCCTTTAATCATGAAACAAATATCGTGGTTTTTCATTCCTATTCCTTAATTAATCCTCTCTAATATAATCTCCTTTATTTATAGTGATATTTCCTTATAAATAACTCTCTTATTAAACTAACTATATGATGATGGTTGTGATATACATTTTCATTTAATTCAAATTTACTTGGAATATTTTGGATCTCAGTTTCAAATTTAATAAGAATAGATCATGATAATCTGTATTATGATGTTAATATCACTATATTTCAAATTATAATTCACCATCTAAAATATTTTTATCATGAAACAGATGTCTTCCATGATCATCTCTTCCATTCCCTATTTATACTACATAAATCTCCTCTTCACATACATGATTCAATTTTCATATGTGGAAATCATGATTTTCATAAACATTATAGACATATCCAATTCTCATATGTGGATAATTCATATGCGTGGTTTATTTTCCTATGTGGTCCAATATATATCCAATTTATCCTACGTGAACTTATTGGGTTTTCTGAATTATATTAAATTTTTGTAAAAGAACTTTTCTATAAGGAGTTTTATAAAATGATCTTGATCAAGATGAGTTTTTAGAAATGATTGTGGACCATAGAATTTATTTAAGGATTCAAACTAAATCATGTTGTTCCAATGATCTGTTGGAAGTATCATAAGGACAATAATAAATATTGGAAGGGTGTGGATGCAGTTTATAGGGAGAATACCTGTATAAATATGAGGTTGGACCGACTTCTAAATTATAATAAATCACAATTTTTTTGAATTCATCCAAAGGAGAATTAAGTTGAGTGTAAGTGCTGTGAGTGAAGAGTGTTTTTGTAATCTCTTTTTCTTTAATTTATCATAGAAATTGTAGTGTTCTTCCATGTATGTAAGAAATTTGTTCTAAACATTTAATTTATATACGTGATTCTATATTTCATTTTATTATGTAATTATTTGTGTATGGTTGATTTCTTGTGGTGGTTAGGTTATTTACATCCATGTTCCAGAACATGGAGTTAAGAGGCTTTGAATACTTTCAGAAGGTAGATATTTGGAAGGATGTTATTATGAATTATTTTGGTGTGGTTTATTTTGGTTAGACACCCAAATATATTGTATAAATTTTAGGTTTAGTTATATACACTTGGAAGTAGGTATAATGGAATAATATTAAGAAAATACTTAGATTCAAATGTTTTATGGGACACAATTTGGATTCTGATGGATGTGGAATGAAGATATTCTGATACATAAATATATAGATAATTTGTTTTTTGGAAATTTTCTAGAGAAGAAGGATAAATTATAATGAGATTGGTTGGATAGGAAGGGTATAGTCTTGGTAAGAATTTATTTTTCATGGAATGTGGCTTTCAATATTTGAGTGAAGAAAATAACCACAAGAGTTATGAAAGTTTTATAAGACATTTATGAAAAACCAATGATTATCAAAAAATTATTTATGATGTGATGGTTATTTAGATTTAGAATATTAGAAGGAATACTAGTAATAGACCATGTGAATAATTTTAATATGATCTAAGGATAGCTTGAAATAGTGAAGGTTACTTTCACAGACAATGTATGGGAATTGATTATTTTATATTTATATATGTAAATAGGGGATTCTATGGTGACAACAATGAGTAATTTGAGAGGAAATACATATCCTATGTTTGATGAAAATTAGAATCTGATTCTTAGTAAGGAGTTGAGGTTGAAGTAAGTCAAGTACCCTACAAAGTACTCTCAATACTGGTGGATGGGAATGATCACCTCAATGGAAGGACCATCAGAAGAAGTTATCAGAAGAAAAAGTCCAAAGGAAGAATTTGGAGTAGAATAGATGGTCAAGGTCCTAATTTTTGGATTTTTTAAAATAAGATACATAAAAAGAAGGAATGTAAAAATTGGAAGTAGTATACTATAAATTCTACAACTTCTGGAAAAATAAATTTTGTTAGTATGATGGAAGGTGGTGACAATTTGTTACTGAGTTTGAATATTACAAAAGAATCATGGGTCTTTAACTCAAGTTCATATTCAAATTCAACTGGTGAGTGGGGGTGCATAGATGAATATGTATTCAGGAGCTTGGGTAGAGTATATATGGTAGTTTATGAATCTTTAGATATTGTTGGAAAAAGAAATGTTAACATTTAGATGAATAATGGAAGTATCTTAAAGCTGAAAGATGTCAGACATATTTGAGGTCTCCAGAAGAACCTCATATTTGTTGGAAATTTAATGAATATGGTTTTAGAACCAATTTTTTTAATGGGGTGTGGAAGATAACCATAGGATCATTGGAAATTTCTCATGCTAGTTAATAATGTAATCCTATGCTTAACTAGAAGCAAAGATAAATTTTCAATGATCTGAATCACTTCATCAGAAGATATAAATGTTTGTAAATATATGTATTGATACCTTATAGATAAAATTATGAAAGTTATAGTATTAAAGGGAATAAATAAACTCAATATCATATATTTTGGAAGATGCGAGATTTATATACTCACAAAATAGGAGAAGGTGTCGATTAATTTAGATGGATGAAAAATTAGGAATCCGAAGCAATAACATGGTCATTCTAATGCTTGGGGACCTTAACTTATGAATTCCAATGGTGGATATCCATAATTTGTGACTTTTATTGATGATTCCTCTCAGAAGGTTTGGTCATACTTTCAAAAGATTAAATTTATAGTTTTAATGCATTTATTCAATGAAAATATTTGGTTTAAAGGGAGTTAGATAATAAACTGAAGTTCCTATGAACAGAAAATGGTTGAGAGTTCACCAAACACAACTTTTGAAACTTTTATTGGAAGTAAGGAGTTAAGCATGAGAAGATAATTCTTAGAAATGTACAACAAAATAGATCATCTGAATGAATGAGTATGACTCTACAAGAGAAATCCTAGTGTATAAGACTTCATTATGGAATGCCTAAGTCAATTTGGGAAGAAACTATGAAAAAAACAATATACTAGGTAAATATTAGAACAGATTTATCCATGGGATAAAAACATCCAGAAGAACATTGGCCAGGTAAAATATTTAAAGTAAACTATTCAAAAAGTTTTTAAAGATTTACATATTCTCATGTTGATTCCAAGAACAATGATATGTTGAAGGCTAAATCCAAAGTGTATTTTATTATCAGATATGGTGATGAGAAATTCATATATCTCTTATATAATGATGGGAATAAGTAATTGTTGGTCGGAGTGGATACTCAAGAGGGGGTGAATTGATTTCTAATTAAAATTTCTGTTAAAAAATTTAGAATAAAAATCCCCTAAATTAAAACAGACGAGTTAATTGAGGCAGTAGAGATATAAAAGATTTATTGTTCAATAGGTTTCTCACAGGTTGATTAATCCTCAGCCGAATTAGTGTGAACACTAATTCAACTTTTGAAACAAGTTTACTAAATTAATCACATATACACACTAACCAAAACTAACTATCAGAGTGATTATAAAAATAGATTTCTGTCTTTGAAAACATAAGAAGTGGATAAATGAAAAACAAAGTACTTGAAAGATAAGCACAACAATTCAAATAAGAGGTTCAGTCTTAAGTCAAGACCTAATCCTCTCCACTTGGTGATCACCTGCTACCAATCAGTTTGTATAAAAACTTGATACATAGCCTGTATCAGGCGGTAAAATAGTTTTCACAAACTGTCCAGGTTTTAAAACCTCTATCATAGTTTTACGTGGGAAAATAAACACCCAATCTACACTAGGATTCTTCCAATTTTATGTGTGGGAAACAAGAGTAGAGAGAGTTCGGTATGAGGATTTTCAGGGTCCCCCAGTTCAAGAACAGGAGATTGTGTGTGTAAAACAGACACACTGATCAAAAATGTAAAATACTAAACACAGTAGAGCTAAAGATGTTATGAAAGAGTTTAGAATGCTCTATGTGTTGGCAGATTAGCTCTGGACTCCTTGGAATGAAGGAAATGAAGATCTGGTCCTTCTCTGCAAGTTGCCTCTAAAACAGAGTGTCACAACTTCCAGGTTTTGACATCCAGGTGTAAAGATGATCAGCTTCTTGGATTAGAAGATCTTTGTACCACAACACCACAACATTGAAGATGTTCTTCCAACAGATCTTTGTGAAGCTCTGGGATCTTCAGAATTAGTGATCGAGTTCTCTTCTTCTTGCTTTGTATATCAAGTACTGTATGTTTCTCCCTTATATGTGTGTACCTCAATATCTTGATGACTACTTCCGTATATGTTTATATGTATATATATATATATTCACCTTTTCTTTGGGTCTCTCTCTCTATATATATACCTTTTCAGCTCAGCTTTCCCTTATTTAATTCAGCAGGGGCCGACAAGAGGAATGATCCACCCATGTGTGGTATTCCTCGTACTGTGTATGGTTTCTTGATATGCCTGCAAATATCATTAAATAATGTTAGGTGCATTAAATTGTCCAAACATGACCATTATGATAATATTAATAAAATTATTAAAGTAAAGAATAGGTTATCATTATACTGGTAGTAGATGCTTGTTAAGCAGCAGACTTCAATAGTAAGATCCTCAACAGTGGACTTCTTCGGTAGGCTCCATAGAAGACCTTTCCAGTGGTAGACTGCGTCAACAGTTGACTTCACCAATGGTGGAGTTGTCTAGCAGTAGAATTCCACTAACGGTAGACTTGTCCCATGGTAGACTTGAACTGAGAACCATATAACAGTAGACCTTCATTGGTGATTTTGATAGTAGAATTCTAACAGAAGCGTTGATAACAGTGACCTTGTCACAATAGTGACCTGTAAGAGTGACTCTTCGTCTATAAGCTTCGGTAAGTACTCCAACGGTAGACTTTCCATAGTGACCTTTGACAGACAGCTTCCAACAGTAACTAGATATCTTCAACGGTGACCTTTAGCTACCTTCAACAGAAGTGTTCTCAACGGTGACCTTTATCATGACAGTGACTTTTAGCAACAATGACCTATAATGGTGACCTTGAACAGAAGGCTCTTACCAGTAGCCTTTAACTGTGAACTTTTACATAGGGAAATGTAAATTGTAAGTTGATGCAACAAAGTCATGAGACTAAAAATATATATATTGTTCAGGATAAATAATATAAAGATAGAATAAAAGGGATTATCAAATGACTTAACATATTATGATCAGTATTAAACATGATTTGGGATTATCAAAATAGGTGATTCCAACAATTCCCACCTTTTTGATAATAACAAATTATTCCAGTATGTATTAATTATAGTTATCATAGATAATCATATAATACAGTTATTAAATAGAGATCAAAGAGAACCTTAGTCCAGTTGTGGTTTCACAGGTATCAGAGATTAATAAGAGTGTAATATCGGAGGATAGTGGTACCTGGTATCAGAGGGAAAAGTAGAAAAGGTCCATTAGAGAGTAATGAAATCAAAGGATCATATTAGTGATCATATTAGCACAAAATTTCACCGGATCATATTATCACAACATTTCTCCCCCTTTGTGATTAGAAAAAAGAAACACAAATAGAGATGACAAAGAATTCTTGTATTAATTGAATGAAATTACATGACCCAAAAAGAATACAAAGTCCCTATCAAAATACACAAACAAACTCAATTCACATCAGCCTCAGGAAATTGTTCTTTCCCTTTGGAAGATGAAGGTGGAGGATGAGCTATTGGATCAGCAGGTTTGGAAATTGCTGCAGGGATAATTGGAGGGGAAATAATAGAAGCTCCTATGTTCCTGTAGTGAGTATCTCTCTGAGGTATTAAGGGAGTGATGCTGCTTAATGGCCTCAGCATGAGTCATCATGGAAGAAACACTGGTTTGGGATGCAGTTAAGGTAGGAGGGACTATAACAGGAGTACAATTCACATGGAGAAAGGGTAGGAGAAGATTTTTGAAATCCATAATAATACTTCCTTTTATTTCCATAGCCGATATGAAATCATCCTTGTTCTCTATGAATTTCTCTAAGGCAGGAGTCAGTTTTCCCAGCTTGCGGACTTGTTCCTTGAAGGCTCTGGTGACTAGTAGAATTTTGAGATTTTCCAACAAAATATTGAAGTGAACATGCATCTGATGCTTAGAGTAAATCTACTTATAGTAATGATCAATCTGATCCTTTATATTTTTCTGATCTTGGGCAGCCTATCTCATGAAATCACTGACTACTTTTTGCACATCCCTGGTAGTAGTGATAATCTGAGTCATAGATTGAGAGTCAGGTGCACTGACACCAGACAACTTAGCTAATTCCTCATTGACCATTGTTCTAAATGCTGAGAAGTCCACATGTGGTGCAGTTGAGGTTGAAGAAGTAGCAGAAGCAGCCAAATGTTTTATGGTGAAAGCAACAGTTTCTTTGAAGGACTTGGTCAGCCCACTAATAAGCTTCTTCACATCATCATCCTGATTCTGCACCTGAGTTTTCATTTGGTCCTTAAATCTCTCAAAAATAGTGACCATCTACTAGACAAATCCTCTAACATATTGAATGTCCTTATCTGCTTGAGTCCTAGAAGCTGTAAGAGCAGTCGAGCTCACCATATATTGCCTTAGAAGCTCCAAATACAGTGTCAACTCCCTGAGCTGATTCTGGCACTGTGAGATTTCCTGGGTCAGATTAGTTTGAATGGCACACTGAACTCTTTCCATCTTATCTGCAGTTAGCTCTTGAATCAAGGCTAATGTCTTCTCCATTTCATAATACCTATAATCAAACATTTTTTTTTCAAATCTTACTTTAGAGATTCAATATCCTCTTTTCTAACATAATCTTCAGGAACTTTAGTCACTGGAGGTACTGCAGAAGGCTCTGAAACAGTATGCACTGAATGCCTTCTGTTGGGCATTTCACCATTAGAATCATCATAATCCAGCCCTAACACCAGATACCCTGGGTTTTCAGACCACTCCTCAATGTCATGGATGATAGATATAGATCCCCCCTGCAACAGGATTCTCCCCCTCACTTGGAGCTACCTCCTGAGTAATATCCTCTATTGGTTCTACTCTTGGCACTTCAACAACTGCTGCTTTAACACTAGAAACTACTGTTACAGCCTCTATCTGTTCCATCGATTCACTAGTGGGGTGGGCTACTGCCTCCAAAGAATCATCAATTTCCTCTACTTCTATAGAAGCATGTCCCATTTCTACTTCCTTGTCAGACACTGTTCTTTCTGATTCACCTATCAGAGGACTCATACTGAGCTCCTCTTCTTCATTATCCTCATCTTTAGCTTCCTCCTTCTCTTCATCTCCATCACCTACCTCCTATTCCTCATGATCAGAATGATCTAACTCAGCAGCATCATCCTCTCCTGAGGTGTCTATGACAATATTCTGAGATAATTTTCCTTCTTCACTAGTCTCATTATCACCGTCCCTTAGAACCGGTTCTCTCCCGGGCTGTTCTGTTGGATAACTAGGTGCTCCAAAGGCTGTCCCTACAACCAGACTGGTTGGAAAATTAGGATCACTCCCATCATCAATGGGGGTGTCCTCTCTTTTAGGCTCCATAGTTCTTTCAACATCCTCATCTAAATAGGCAGGCTCTGGATCATCAGGCTTTAAGCCTGGATCCCTCTGGTATTTTGTCCTAGATGGATGAGTGACAGGATCAAATTTTTCATATATTTTTCCTTCATCATTCACCCATGCCTTCTTACAAGGATTCCATCTAATTTTCATGAACTTATAGATGACCTTGGAGATAAAAATACTATTTCTGGCCACTATCATTTCTTCTTTTCCTCCAGCCACACCCTTTACCTTTATCATTACAGAAATTAACTTGGCATGAAAAGGGGCATTTGATTTTGAGCATGACTTGGTCATATATCCAGCTGTGCCATCCATAGCCTACACAAATTGATCTTCTCCCCATGCTTCAACAGGTACATCAAGAATATATCCTATTACTTCAGTACTGCAAAGTCCCCTCTCCTGGGACTGAACACATGCTGGATGAATTTAAATAATAGCCTATCTTCCCCATTCATCTCAGCAGCTATGATTTTTATTTGAGTCTTATCTCCCGTCAGCTATTCCATAGCTCTCTCATACCAAAAAATATCACTATCTGGAGGATCCACTACAAAATAGTAGTTAAAAACTCCTTCATGAGGGACTCTCAGACAAGAATCCCACTCAACAGATATAAATATAACTTCATTTCTATTTACTCTAGACACCAGCTTGTGCACATCATCTAACTTTTCGAACTTCAGGTATTCATATAATTCCTTCACAAGCTTCGGGTAGTACGGTACATTGTTTTTGGCAAAGAATTTTGTCCATCCTTGAACTTATAGTACTTACATCACTAAAGACTTTCTCTACATCAACCATTCTTCACTCAGTTCCTTCTCATCCACTATAGTCATATTTGACAGGTGCGGATTAACAGGACCTGTGGGCGCACTACTACCACTACTGGGCTCAGCTCGAGTCCTCTTTTCCCTTGGCGCATCCTCATTGACAGTCGGGGGATGCTTGGTTCTAGCCATGAATATTGAAAGAGGTTTGAGGGTTCAATCAGAGAGTTAGGGTTTAGGGATTTTGAGAGCAAGGTTTGAGAGTGAGAGAGAGTGGATTGAGATATGTTCGAAGTCTAATTTTTATCACTTTGGGATTGAAAATAGTATGAATTGAATAACAAAAATGGCTCAGATTCACACATAAAATAAACAGTAAAATTAAACAGTGAGGTATCCAAGAGTGAGGTATCCAACAGTGAGGTTCCTAACGGTGAGGTTCTTATCAGTGAGGTACACCCGTGAGGTCCAACGGTGAGGTACACTAGTGTGGTCTAATGGTGAGGTACACCAGTGAGGTCCAATGGTGAGGTACACCAGTGAGGTCCAATGGTGAGGTACACCAGTGAGGTCCAACAGCGAGGTACACGAGTGAGGTGTCTAATAGTGAGGTTCGATTGTGAGGTTTCTTATACTAAAGTTAATCATACCAAACTCATTTTTGATGTAATTTAATATCTCAGAATTCCAAGGCTTTGTGAATATATCATCCAATTGATGTTCAGTGCCAATTAATTCAAGAGTGATATCACCTTTTTGATAATGATCCCTCAAAAAGTTATGTCTCACATCAATATACTTTTTCCTAGCATGAGATAATGGTTTTTTGGAAATGTTAACAACAGTTGTATTGTCACACTTTATAGAGACATGTTTGAATTGATATCCATAGTCTAGTAAAGTGTGTTTCATCCATAGAATTTGAGCACAACAACTACCAGAAGCTATTTATTGAGCTTCGGCAGTAGATAATGCAACAAAATTCCATTTATTACTAAACCATGATACTAGTGACTTACCCAAAATGTGACATGTCCCAAAGGTGTTTTTTCTATCAAACTTGCAACCGGTAAAATCAGCATCAGAATAACTCAACAAATCAAATGATTTTCCTTTTGGATAAAATAGTCCTAAGTTGGGAGTGCATTTGAGGTATTTGAAAACCCTTTTAAGAGCAGTTAAATGAGACTATTCTGGATTGTCTTGAAAGTGATCACACATATATACACTGAACATAATGTCAGGTCTGCTAGCTGTAAGATAGATTAGACTCCCTAGCATACCTTTGTAGTTGTTTTGATCCACTGGTTCTCCAGATTCATTAGCATCCAACTTAAAAGTGGTACTCATAAGTGTGTCACTACCTTTACTACCATCTAAAGAAAAACATTTTAAAATATCCTTAATATATTTACTTTGATTCAAAACAATTCTATTTCTATTTTGAAAGATCTGAAATCCAAGGAAAAATTTGAGTTCTCCCATTAAACTCATTTTAAATTCATTTTGCATCATTTTTGATAAATCAATACGTAATGAATTTTCAGATGATCCAAAAATAGCATCATCTAAATAAATTTGTACTATCAAAACATCTTTTGAAATCCTTTTAATAAAAAGAGTAGGATCAGCTACCCCTTTGGTAAAACTTTTTGAAATAAGAAAAGAGCTGAGCCTATAATACCATGCTCTTAGAGCTTGTTTTAAACCATATAAATATTTAGAAAGTTTAAAAACATGATTTGAAAAATGGGGATTTGTAAAGCTAGGGGGTTGTTCAACAAACACATCCTCAACTATATACCCATTTAAAAAAGCAGTTTTAACATCCATTTGATACAGTTTAAAATTTGGATAACCTGTATATGCAAGTAGCATTCTAATGGATTCTAATCTAGATACAGGTGCAAAGGTCTCCTCATATTCTATTCCTTCCTATTGACTATATCCTTGAGAAACTAACCTAGCTTTATTTCTAACTATATTTCCATACTCATCAACTTTGTTTCTAAATACCCATTTTGTGCCTATTGTTAAAGTGTCCTTAGGTCTCTCCACTAATTCCCAGACTTTGTTTCTTTCAAACTGATTTAATTATTCTTGAATAACCATTACCCAAAATTCATCATTGATAGAATCATTAAAATTTTTGGGTTCAAGATGTGAAAGAAAATCTTGATGTTCAACCTGGTTTCTCAGGGAATCTCTTGTTTGTGTTCCTCTATTTAAATCAACTACAACAACATCTAGAGGATGATTATTAAGAGTCCTAATGCCTCTAGGAAGGGTTAAACTAGATTCCTCATGGTTGTCTGTTGGTTCAGACTCAACAGGTGCAGATTCTAGAAAATTCCCAGAACTGGCCACTTTTAAAGGGGATTCACTATCTTTATCATTAAGGTCCAGGATTGACATTTCTTCCTCAAGATATTCAAGAGAGGTTTTAGGCTCATGTGGATCAGTATCATCAAATTTGACATGAACTGATTCTTCCACACATTTGGTTTTATTATTGAACACTATAGGATTTACTTGAGATAGAGTAACCTAGGAAAATTCCTTCATCACTTCTGGGAAAAAAATTGTCAAGATTTTATTTAGTATTAAGGATAAAGACTTTTCAACCACAAACTCTAAATTAATTAACCTTAGGATTCATATTGTTCCAAATATCATAAGGGGTATTCTTAATAATAGGTCTAATCAAAACTATATTGATGATATAACAAGCTATATTTACAGCTTTATCCCATAAATAGATTGGTAAATCATACTCATTGATCATTGTTCTAGAAATTTCTTGAAGTGTACTATTTCTTATCTTTAAAACTCTATTTTGTTGAGGTGTTATAGGAGCAGAGAAATTGTGACTATAGCCATTATATGATAAAAAAGATTCAAACTCATGATTTTCAAACTCACGGCCATGATCACTTCTCAAGGTCTTGATTCTAAGTCCACTAAGATTTTCCACAGACTTGGAATATTTGATAAAATAGGAACAAGCTTCACTTTTCTGAGCTATAAGTTATACCCAAGTATACCTAGAAAATTCATCTACAAGAACATAAACATAGTGCTTACCATTTAAAATTGAAACTCTTGATGGTCCAAAAAAATCCATGTGAACCAACTCAAGTGGTTGAGAAGTTGAAACTTCTTTCTTTGGTTTGAAAGAAACTTTGTGTTGTTTTCCCTTTTGAAAGGGATTACACACTTCGTCAAGTGGGAATTCTAATTTAGGTAAGTCTCTAACTAGACCTTTCATAGATAGATTCCTAAGCGAGTGCACATTGTAGTGTCCTAACCTTCTGTGCCATAACCATGATTCCTTATGAAAAGCATTTAAGCAAGAAACATTTTTCTTGTCTAAGAAATTTAGATCAACTGCATATAAATTTTCATTTCTACATACAGTGAAAAGTAAATCATTTTTAGAATTGAAAACATTGCATGCATCATTATCAAATTTAACATTAAAACCATCATCACATAACTGAGAGATGCTAAGTAAATTTTACGGTAGTCCATCAACAAAGAGTAATTTAAAAATTAATATTGTATTAGGGTTACCAATTTATCCTAGGCCGATGATGTTTCCCTTTGCATTATCACCAAAAGTGACATGTACACCATCAAATTTAATTAAGCTTTAGAATCAAGTGTAGTCTCCTGTCATATGTCTTGAACATCCACTATCCAAGTACCATAAGGTTTTACAGGAACTTTTTAAGCAACTTCCCTGCAAAACAGATTAAACATGGGGTAATTTTGGTTCCCAGATTTTCATGGGTCTAGGGAGGTTAGCAAGTAAAAATTTGGGAACCCATATTTGATTTATAGGTTTCCTAAAACCAGAAAACATATTTTGATACATAAATACTTTGTTTGGTCCTTTAGAAATTTTTTTCTCAAACGATGGTCCAGAAATAGAACTAGCAGTGAGCTGTCCAGATTTTGGAACAAATTTGGTTTTGCTAAATTTTATCTGTTCGGGTTGATATCCAATCCCATTTGTATATTTTGGAGAAATATGTTTTCCTAGAAACTGTGTTACGGTATCCCTACCAGCAATGAAATTCTCAAGATCCTTTCTTAATTAATCATTAGACAATTTTAAATCTGTATTTTCTTTTAGCATCTTGGAAAATTTCTCTTTTTCAATATCCAGATTTGACTTGTAATTTTCATTTAAGGCATGCTGTCTTTTCAATGATTTATATTTATCCTTGAGTTCATTAAAGGTATCCTCAAGCATCTCAAAATATTCAAACAGTTCATCTTTAGTCATATCTTCATCATTATGAGAGTCACTTTTATTCCCAGAATAATAAGTATTAAGCACAGGGGAATTAAGTGTTACCTCAGATGTTTCTGTCTTAAAACATAAGTTATCATGTTTATTATGTTCACTGTCAGAGACTTCAGATTAAATTGAGCTATCTTATGAAGCACTCCAAGTAGATTTCATAGCCTTTTTGTAACCTTTTCCCTTATCCTCATATTTTCTCTTGAATTTCAGCTTGGGGAAGTCTTCCTTCACATGACCTTTTCGTTTACATTCATAGCATACTATTTCACTTGTATTATCATTCCAATTCGTTTCTTTATTCTATTGTTTTTTATGATCATACTTTCCTTTGAAGTTTGACTTACTAGAGAATTTATTCTTTCGGTAGAACCTTTTGAATCTTCTGCCAAGTTGTGTCATCTCTTCATCACTGTCTAAATTTGACTCTTCACTTATAGAACTGTCTACAGGTACTTGAACTTTTTCTTTGTCTTTTCTATTTGAGGCAGAAGTCTTGAATGCTACTGACTTCTTCCTTGGTTCTTCTTCTATTTTTTGATTCACCTTAAGCTCTTCTTCATACACCATTAGATTTCCAATTATCTCCTTTACTGGTAGCTTGCTGATGTCACATGATTAACAGATTGATATAGAAGTGCCTCTCCATCTGTCTTGTAGGCATCTAAGAAGCCTCATTATTTGGTCTTTTCTATCCACTGGTTTCCCAAGCAGACTCATGGTGTTCACTATTTCATTGAACCTGAGATACATTTCAGATATAGGTTCATCAGGCTTCATCTTAAAATTATCATATTTAATAGTATAGGTATTTAATCTCATTTCTTTAACATTGTTAGTTCCTTCATGATAAACAGCCAAAGTATCCCAAATTTCATAAGCAGTCTTACAGGTAGATATTCTATTGAATTCCTTATCACATAAAGCACAATACAAGGAATTCATTGATTTACAATTATTATTATATGTAGCTTTAGTCAATTGATACCATGTATCCCTAGCAGTAGCAGGTAATGCATGTTGTTCTTCAATTGTGTCCCCAATTTCAGGACCTAGGATTTCCAAATACATTTTCATTTTCAATTTCCACTGACCATAGTTATTTCCATTAAAGAAAGGTAGCCTGTTAGTAGAAGCACCCTCAACTCGATTATCCATAGAAAACTAAAATTTTAAAGAACTGAAAATTTAGATATAAAAGAAATTTTATGATCTTTGAGGTGCAATTAAAATCATAGTTGAAAATAAATTAAAAATATTAACAAACTGGTTTGCTGGTATGAATAAAGAACTTCCCTCTAATACCAAATGTTGGTCGGAGTGGATATTCAAGAGGGGGGGGGGGTGAATTGAGTTCCAATTAAAATTTTTGTTAAAAACTTTAGAATAAAAATCCCCTAAATTAAAACAGCCCAGTTAATTAAGGAAGTAGAGATATAAATGATTTATTATTCAACATTTTTCTCACAGGTTGATTAATCCTTAGCTGAATTAGTGTGAAAACTAATTCAACTTTTGAAACCAGTTTACTAAATTAATCACATATACACACTAACCAAAACTAACTATCAGAGTGATTATAAAAAAATATTTCTATCTTTGAAAACATAAGCAGTGAATAAATGTAAAATAGAGTACTTGAAAGATAAGAACAATAATTCAACAAGAGTTTCAATCTTAAGTCAAGACCTAATCCTCTCCACTTGGTGATCACCTATCACCAATAAGTTTATATAAAAACTTGATACACAGCCTGTATCGGGCAGTACAACAGTTTTCAAAAACTATCCAGGTTTTGCAACCTCTACCACAGTTTTATGTGGGAAAACGAACACCCAATCCACACTAGGCTTCTTCCACAGTTATTCATGGGAAACAAGAGTAGATAGAGTTCGGTATGAGTATTTTAAGGATCCCCCAGTTCAAGAACAAGAGACAGTGTGTGTGAAATAGACACACCGCTCACAAATGTAAAATACTAAACACAGTAGAGCTAAAGATGTTAGGAAAGAGTTTATAATGCTCTATGTGTTGGCAGATCAGCTCTGGACTCCTTGGAATGAAGGAAATGAATATCTGGTCCTTCTCTACAAGTTTCCTCTAAAACAGAGTGTCACAACTTCGAGGTTCTGACTTCCAGGTGTAAATATGATCAGCTTCTTGGATCAGAAGCTCTTTGTACCACAACACCACAACATTGAAGATGTTCTTTCAAGAGATCTTTGTGAAGATCTGGGATCTTTAGAATTAGTGATCGAGTGCTCTTCTTCCTGATTAGTATATCGAGTACTGTATGTGTCTCCCTTATGGGTGTGTACCTCAATATCTTGATGACTACTTCCGTATATGTCTATATGTATGGATATATATATATATATATTAACCTTTTCTTTCGGTCTATATATATATATACTTTTTCATCTTAGCTTTCCATTATTTAATTCAGCAGGGGTCGACAAGAGGAATGATCCAACCATGTGTGGTCTTCCTCGTACTGCGTACGATTTCCTGATATGCCTGTAAATATAATTAAATAATGGCAGGTGCATTAAATTTTCCAAACATGACCCTTATGATAATAATAAGAAAATTAGTAAAGTAAAGAATAAGTTATCATTAGACTGGAAACAGATGCTTGTCAAGCGGTGGACTTCAATAGTAAGCTCCTCAACAGTGGACCTCTTCGGTAGGCTCAACAGTAGACCCTTCCAGTGGTAGACTGTCTCAACAGTTGACTTCACCTATGGTGGAGTTGTCTAGTAGTAGACTTCCACTTACGGTAGACTTGTCCCACGGTAGACTTGAACTGAGAACCATATAAAAGTAGACCTTCGATGGTGATTTCGACAGTAGACTTCTAATAGAATCCTTGATAACAGTGACCTTGTCATAATAGTGACCTGTAACAATGACTCTTCATCTGTAAGCTTTGGTAAGTTATCCAACGGTAGACTTGTAACAGTGACCTTTGACAGAAAGCTTCCAACAGTAACTAGAGATCTTCAACGGTGACCTTTAGAAACCTTCAACAGAAGTGTTCTAAATGGTGACCTTTATCATGACAGTGACTTTTAGCAACAGTGACCTTTAATGGTGTCCTTGAACAGAAGGCTCTTACAAGTAACCTTTAACTGTGAACTTTTACTTAGGGAAATTTAATCTTTAAGCTGATGCAACCAAGTCGTGAGACTAAAAATATATAGATTTTTTTGGATAAATAATATAACGATAGATTAAAAGGGATTATCAAATGACTTAATATATTATGATCAGTATTAAACATGATTTGGGATTATCAAAATAGGTGAGTCCAACTGTAATTAATCTAGATAAGTGATATTATCTTCAATGAGAAAATTATTTTAAAAGATAAGAACTAAAAAAATAAAGAAGTTGAGGAAAAATCAATTGTTTAAGTAAAAGTTTAATGGAAATAGATTAATAGAAGGGACTCAGAGGAAAGATAAAAAATTTTGGATGGTGCTAAGACTCATGATAGAGTACCATAAGAAATGGTGCAAGAAGGAATATTGGAACCAATTTATATAGAAAAACTAATTTATCTGAGGATATCATCTAGGAATAGGCAAAAATTTCATAGGTTTGGGGTTGATATAAACTTTATCCTTTTAATAGATGCCGACGAACATAAAAATCTAGAAGTAGCTACCCTTAGTGACTCAGATCAGTGGGAGTATTCCAAAAATAAGGAAATGAATTCCTTGAATCTAAAAAAAATTATAGCTTGATAAAATTTTGGAAGGAAAGAGATATATATAGAATAAATGGGGTTTCCAACTAGAGGAAGAATCCGATAGAGGTAGGAGGTACAAATCACACATGGTGGTGAAAGGCTTACAACAAAATGAAGGAGTTTAATTTTTATATATTTTCTCATCGGTCCTCAATAATATTATAATATAAATGGTGTTAAGCATTTTTTCCTCAGATAATTTATACTTGGAGATGATGGATGTCAATACAACCTTTGTTCATGGTGATTTGGAGGAGGATATCGACATGGTTTATCCTAAGGGTTATGATAATTACTATAAAAAGTTATTGGTTTATAATTTTAAAAGAAGTCTCTATGGATTGAAGCAAGCACCTTGATAGTGGAATTAGAAGTTTGATACTTTCATGGTTGAAGAAAGTTTCAATCTGTGTGATTTTGGTCACTATCTTTATTGGAAGTAGTTGAATTATGGAACATTTATTATAATTATCTTTTATATAGATGAAATGTTGCTTGCGGGACCCTAAATTCAAAAAATTGAGAAATTAAAGATAAAATTTTCTGAATGGTTTGAAATTAATTATGTTGTACACATTAAGTAAATCATAGGGATATAAATTGGGAGGGATATTAAAGCTATAAATTTGGTGTTATCCTAGAATAAATACACCCATAAGGTCAGTGAATGATTCAAAATGACTAAATATAAAATTATATCTACTCACCTTACTAGACACTTCAAACATTGAAAGGCACAAGAAATTACTTCATAAGAGTAAGTATGAAACATGGCCATGTCACCTTATACATCAACCTTTATAAGTTTTATGTATGAAATGAACTATACGTGACCTGAAATTTCCTTTTTAGTGGTAGTTGTGAGTCATTTCGTGTCTAATCATAGAAGGATTCATTGGGATGTTGTGAAATAGATCATTTGATATCTGAAAGTTTTATAAGATACGATGTTATTCTTCAATGAAGATAACCCATTGAAGGGTTTTTTGGATGTATATTTTTCTAGAGACATGGATTCTTAAAATATTATAACAAATTTTTGTTCAATTTTGTAAGGGAAATAATCTGTTAGATGTATTGACTGTATACCATGGTTACACTATCAATAAAAATATATAATATTATGCTATTATAGAATAAAAAAAGGATCATTTATAGTTTATACGATTGTTAAACTAGATCAAGAAATATTTTTATGTGGGAATGTTTTTTTGATAGTTAGAGTTATATTAACCTTACATGAATCTTATATTTCATGCAAGTAAAAAAACATCAACTTGAAATTCCATTTCATCTAGAATCTTATAGAAGATAGTGTGTTATAACTATATAAGGTACATGAAATGTATAACCCTAATAACATGTTCAAAAATGTATTAGTTCAAGAAATTCTGAGGATATACTATTCCCTAGATAGACTTGGGTGAATGGAAGAAGATGGATAACACTATATGTACTGAAAGGGGATAAACTTTGGTGAGTAAATAAGATGTCTAAAATCCTTGAATTAGTATTCAAGTGGGATATTATCGGTTTTTTTTATGTTTCTTAAGTTTTTTAGAATAATTTTTCTTGAAGGATATTATTCAGGATATGTTTTTGGCAGTGGTAATGGACCTCATCATTTGTGAATTGAGTTGATTTAAACAAGATTTTCTAATGATATATTAGAAGTATCTGAAGGAAAGTTTCAATAATTGGACAACACACATGTCCAATGGATATTTTTGGTTTATTTGAAGTTGTAACAGAGTATCAAAGGTTGCCTCAATCAATAGAACTACAAAATTGAATATTGGAGGGTGGTGGAATTGGTTTACTGGGAGAAAACATCTATAAATACGAGGTGCGACCAACTTCAAAAATATAATCAGTCACAAAATTTTAAAATTCATTATAATGATAATTCTATTGAGTGGATTTAGTGACAGTGGAGGGTGTTTTTGTAATATATTATAATTTCATTTATCATAGTGATTATAGTGTTCTCCCGTGGATGTATGACTTTTTTTCAAACCTTTTAATTCTTGTGCATGCTTCTATATTTTATTTTATTATGTAATTATTGGTGTATTCTTGATTTCTTGTGGTGATTTGTTTGTTTGAACACTAGTTCTATAACATAGATTCAAAGAGATATGGATAATTTTAGAATGTAGATATTGGGAAGGGTATTTTCGGAATTCTTGATTTGAGGGTTCTTCTGGTTCAACACCCCAAAGAAGAACATTCATCTATGTGGCCAATCACATATCCAAATTCTCATATGTAGTCATATGTTTACATAGTAGGACATTCTGGTACATATATTTTTATATGTGACTTATTACATATCCAAATTTTTATATGCGGTCATTTTCATTTATAATGGACTATTCAGGTATGAATATTCACATATGTAGTAAATTCATACATGGATATTTCCTTACATGGAGCACATATGCATATTTGTATACATGTTTTTTCACTTATTCAGTAAATTTATTTATCCTCATCTTCTTCCTTGTTCCATATTATTTAACTATTCATCCAAGAAACTCTACAAAAGAATCATGATAACCATTATCATGATATCAAATCTTCAGAAGAACACCTTTTTTTATCAATTGAATTAATATTTCTTTTCTTTATCTTCACTTAGTAGAATATATGCATGATCATGTTAACATAGATCGTCATCTTCCTTAAGACTTAAAGATTCTTCATTTGATCTATCCATTATCTAAACTTTTATACTATTTTTTACCATTCTATTCATATAATTTCATACTATATTGATGAACTCATCAATTTTTCTACACCTATATCGATCTTCGAAACCATAACTCTCTTTGTATAATTTATTTGAATCACTATGTGAGGATCAAAACTAATTTAATAGATTCATTCAACCCATATTCTTTCAACATATTTAAATGATAAATACTATAATTAACTTCTAACCTCATATTATTCTTATTTTCATCCTTCAATATTCACAGAACATCAAATATTTAAACAACCATTGATTGTAATTATATTTCCAAAAAAACTAAGATAAGAATTACTATTTTATTTTTTCATTATAATGTCAAACAAATTCTTCAAATATAATCTTTCAATAATCATGAATCATATTATTGGGTTCTCTTCATCTTCAACATGCTTCTTCTTCACATAATATTGATATATCTTGACAAAAAAGACAACTCACATAAAGTGGGATAAAAAACTTACACTTGAACATTATGATGTTTTTTTGAAGATATGTGTAAGTTCATAAATCATCTTGAAAATATACTATACATCCCTTGAGAAAATATATTATGATATTGTGACACATTGATAAATGTTTATATACAACCTTGATGTATAGGTTATGAATTCTTATTTTTTCTACACTAGGTTCTCCCTCATATTATTAGAATGATTGACTAATGAATAATTTATAATAACTATGAGGTAATTTCATTCTATATGGAAGTATTGATATAATGAGTAGAATAAGTAGGTATTTCACATACCATACAATAAAACCCATCCAACTAGGCTCTAAAATAGACCGTGGAAAGATTTGAAGGGCGTTTCTGATCCCTATGGGCTGGTGACAAGAACCTAGGAAACTAACTACAACCCAAGCGAATGATTTTCCCAACATGAAACAAGTAAAATTGCATATATTTATATGGAAAACCTTAAATGAAATATTTTATGCCTAAAAGAGTGCCAACGATAGTGTTACAACTAAAGGTATAAGTTAAAAATCAAATTGAAATTCTAGAAAAACAACCAAAATGAAGGAATATAAAAACTATCCACTGCCACTCCATAAGATACATGAACAACATCCCATGATCTCACTACTAGCTAACCATTACCATTTGACCAAAAATGTTTTTTCATCACTAATACACCTTTCCCTTTTCTAACATCTGATATAACTAGGTTTACACACCTCCGTGGGAGTATGAAATGTGTGAGTGTCTCGTTCTTGGTTTTCGGCCACGAAACACCCAACGGCTCTGTATCCAATGATTGATGGACCTGATTTCCAAAGGCAGGCGTTCACCGGATGGTCTGACCAACGACTCTTAAGAACTCACATTGGTCGAGAGGATGGGAAGTCGGGATCATCTCACCCTATTTGGGGGAGAATTATTGCCTCTTCCGGGACTCTCTTATAGATTTAAGACGTATTAATATGTTCGCGAATATTTGGTTTATACCGAAACATAGTATCCACGGATTCAACCCTAGTGGGCAACAGTCAACTGTACGCAAGGGTTCAGAATCATTTATGCCCGAGGTTTACCATCCCTCGTTGGATTAATGACCTTGAAGGGTTGGAGCTCGATTGAGGCAGCACTAGGAGTGGCGTGGTGAACCGGTGCGGGGATGATCAGATAGACCGGTTGTTGGGCATGGAACTCAGGGAGGCTTCCTACATAACCTGTCTAGGAGGCAGGGATCAAATTCCACGTAGTTCAGATAGATGTCGAGAACCGACATGAAGAGGGGCCAGGTGGTCCGATGGGTGGTGTGCTTGAACCTCATGGAGGCTTCCTACGTACACTGTCTAGGAGGCAGGGATCAAAGTCCACGGAGTTCTCATAAACAGTTTAACGTCATGCTGGACGGGGTTATACAGTTTAACATCATGTTGGACGAGGGTGGAACTCGACGTGAAGAAACGACTGAGTGGTGGGCTTGAACCTCGTGGAGGCTTTCTACGTACCATGCCTTGACATGGATCAAAGTCCCCATAGTTCACTTTGGCTTGAGGCTTACGCTCTGGGGTAGCCCAGAATGATGGAATGGGGTTTACGCTCTGAGGCGGCCCATAGGAGGATGTCATTGTTGATGCTTACTCTAAGCCCATGTGAGTCATGCTCGGTGTGAGAAACAAGAGGCAGTAGGGACCAGAGGATCACATTGGGAAAGGTGCATCCGTGAGAAGCGGAGTGGGGCTTACACATGAAGGTAGCCTAGGGTGATGAATTGGGGCTTACACTCTGAGGAGGCCCAAAAGGTCGGGGCTTACTCTGAGATGGACTCTAGGGGCGACAAAGCCCAGCAGTAGAGGGATAGGGGGTGCTCATGTTCCCGTATCCTCTCTTGCAATCCACGAGGGCTTCCTTCTGATGGTTATTTTAACACCCCTAAGGAGTCCTGGACAAGTGGAGGGGTAGAAAAGTGATTCCCGAGCTCAGACTCCACATTACCGTGGGAATGTGAACCCAGGAATGCTTTGGAAATCTGCTCAAGGGTCGGGGCAACCCCTTTTCCCCTGTTTACCGTGGGTATGTGAACTCAAAATGGCGTGTTGATGCACCTGAAAGTTATACCACATAGATCTGGTGGCTCTGGTGGAGGCCTCGGCTTGGGGTCGATGAATAGGCCAATGAGGGAGTTGTGGAGGACCTGGCTGGATCGGAAGGATTTTTCCTGGCTATGGAGATGAGAACATTGAAGTATTTGGCTGAACCCTGAGAGGTGTGGGTAGTGGTGACCTTCACGTGGGGAAGTGCCACACAGCTAGAGAAGCCGTCCACGAACTAGGGTGGTTTGCAGACTAATGGGCGTCCCGTGAACCAAGGTGGTTCGTGGACTGATTGGATTCCCGCGAACCAGGGTGGTTCGCGGCTTCGGGTTCAATCCGCGAACCAGGGTGGTTAGCGGAGGGTTCCAGGCGGGAAGTGGCAGCCAAGGGTGGCACCGATCGGAGGATCGTCGATCAGGGGTTCGGCCGCGGAGGAGGTTGCCCCGCGGTACGACGAATGGGAAAAGAGGCATAAACTCTCTGGTCCGCGGGGAAGTCATCCACGAAGGGGGTATGGTTCACGGTTCTCCTTTTTTTTATTATTTAGGTTCGCGGTTCACCAAATTGTTATGCGTTTTCCAATTCCTTCTTAATTCATATACCTGCTGTAGTTCACGGGTCGGAATTTCACTATTTGCGAAATCCGAAGCCTTCCTTCAACCGATCTCATTCCTCTGAATCCAATTCCAGTTATCCAATCCTTGCTCTCCGATCTCCCTTTCTTATTTCCCCCTTGGTCTCCTTTTATAGAGTGGGGAAAGGAATGTATCTGTGGCCACGCGGTGATTTTGGCGGAGGCCCATAACCAAATACCTGGTTCACAGCTGACTTGGTCAATCCGTGATTCGCTGTGGGTATTGAACGCTCCCCTCTTCCACGAGGCGAACTCGGGGAGTGTTCCGCGGCCGCAGAGGGTTCCGCCTCTATTCCGCGAATGACAGCGGGTGCTGCTTGAGCCGGTCGATGCGGTCCGCGGTTGGGGTGGCTCGTGATGGTGAACCGGACTGGCGCCCATCCTGCCTCGTGACCGCGGAGGCTCTCTGCCTCCATTTCGCGAATGATAATGGTTCGCGGAGGGAGGTGCCTCGCGGTGCCTGGCCACATTGCGCTTCCATGGACCGGTTCGTGGATCGGTCCTTTGTGTCTCTTCTTTGATTATTTTGCCCCAATTCTTTGGTGGATTTGGGTAAAACTTCCTTTGTTGATTTTTCAGGACCCCACAAATGCCCCCCATCGGAATGGGGTCCGATCGGAATGAAGAAGAGGCCATTCTGATGCAAAGTGGTCCTAAAACTGAGACGGTTTGCGGTAGAAAGGTGGACCCGTTAGGGGACCACGCCTATAAATATGGGGAGCCCTCACTTGTCCTTTACCGAATTCTTCACGAAACCAGAGCTCCTTCGCCTCCGCCTATTTTCTCATTCGCGAACTGACACACCCGCGAACTGGAAGCAGCCTCTGCGAACCATTCTTCCTTCGCGGTCGCCTTCATCCGCGAACTGAATTCCCAACCGCAAACCATTACTCTTAATTAATTAAAAAGCAAGTGATGACATGTTGCAGAGGAACTTGATTTGCGGTTTCGATGCTCTGTGGACTAAATATCTCCTGAACTTTAAAATTATTTGAGCCTTCCAAATAAACTCGGTATTGAATTTCCGCGGAGCAACTTGGTTTGCGGATTCCGGGCCAACGCTCCACGGTCCAGGGCTTCGCGGACTAATTTCGCGAAGGGCTGGTTCGTGGGATGATTTCATCGTGAACCATCCTCCAAGGACTCCTTGTGGATTTGATTATGAAGGCTCCTTAACCATTAATCTTGTCATTTTTGTCCAGATTTTTATTTCGGACTGAGTTCTCTCATTGTGCAGGGAGAAAATATGGTTCCCCCTCATTCTTCATCGAGGCCTGCTGTAGATCCCCTCTCAACTGCTGATCAACACCTGAAGGACATGGCTGACTCTGTTCAATATGGAGTCCGCCACTCCCTACTGCCTTCCTTTCTTGCCAATCGGATCTCCAAATCACAACAGGAATACCCTTTTTCTAACAGCCTTCCTGCCTATGGGTTTGGTTTATTGTCCAATACCTCTATTCTGGAACCCTTCCGTGACAATAATCCTGAAGCATGGATATTTACCGCCACTATTCCCCAGTTGGAGATACCTACCGGCGGGCGGCCTGCCTCGAGGGGTATAGCTGTCGGATCTGTGTTGAATCAACTTCCAGTATCCCCGTCAGGAGAACCACGTCAACAGGAAGGAATAATCCACTGCTATTAGAGTATTGCCCGCATCGCCATAGTAAGCGACCAGCATGGCTGGCCGGCGAATCGGGATCTCCGACCCGGAGGAGCATTTAAGTCATTGGATTGGGGGTGGCCCTTCTGGGTCCGTCAGAGCTGCGCAGAGTTTGGGGCAAAGTTGTGAGCCGTGGGCTTGTATGAAGCTTCCTGGGTGTCCCAAACATATACCCATCAGCCTCACGCCATCACCAAGAAACTTATGAGTCGTTGGAGCCCAGACACCAAAACTTTCCATCTAGTCCATGGGGAAGTGGGCATTAGCCTGTGGGACGTCTTTCATATTTCGGGGGTTCCCATCATTGGTAGTATGTATGACGAGTTCCTGCCTCCTTCCTCTGTGGTGGAGAATGAAGATAGGACTCCCCCCTAGTGAAGAATCTCATTAACCAGGATCGGAAGCACTTAGAGGATACGTCTCCAAAACAGCATGTCCCATACCGTGAATGAGTCACGACTTTCGTGAGAAAGAAAAAATCTGACGAATCCACAGCTCTCCCACACAGTCCCACGACTTTCCCTATGATGGAGTCCCATAAGAAGGGGGACAGCTATTGGCTGACTTTGGAGAAAGGCGATTTTCATGGTTGGGGCTGGGAGCTCATTCCGGATGTCGATCGATTGCTCTGCCTAGCATCTTTTCTTTCCATGTTCCTAAGTGGCTGGTTATTACCTGTACGTGAGGTTGGTGGCATGCGGGTCACTACTTTTATCATGGAGGCACACTTGGCCACTGGTAACATTATCAACCTAGCTGTTCCAGTACTGGACAAGATTTACCGGTTACTTGGTAACATTAATGACGGGAATCGGCCAAACCGAGTGGCCGGACCTTTCCAAATCCTCTGGGGATGGTTAACCATACACATGAAGAACTGCTACACCTTCATCAACCCTCTTCATATTCTGGGCACCACATTCCGACTGTACCTGCAACTAACCAGTGGGGTTATGCCTGAAGAGTGGGCGACCCAAGAGAAGGATAGTCAACAGACGGTTTCGAACAGGTGTCTGCTATCAAGTCGAATTTTGAATTATGACTATTTCAATTTCATCCATTTTCTTCTCTGGCTGGCACAATTACAAACATCATAACAGAAGAGTTTAGCAAGCGGGGCTACCTCCTCTCCCTCTGAGAGGGTATTCTTGTGGCTCGTATTGGTGGTGAACTGATCTGTGAGGGGTACGTGCCTTGCCAGTTTTGGCGTCAATTTGGATACGTCCAAGCACAGTGTCCTCCCGCACTTAATAGTGCCTGCGAGAACCGTCATTTGATGGTAGCCAGACAACTGTGGTTAATGTTTACCCGGGAGGATACCGGCTGTGAGGTTATGGCCCCCACGCTTGCAGACGCCATGCCTTTCTTATCCAAGCATTATGCTGACTCCTGTGTACAATCATTCCCAAATGGCCAGCTAGGGACATTAGTGCCCACCATCTCAAGTCCCAAACTGTCAAAGGGAAAAGGAAGCGAAAAGAGGTGACACTCCAACTAGGCCGGGCAAAATCCTTCATCACCAGACTGGTCCCATGCTTCCGGGGAAGATTTTAACAGAAAAGGGTGTATCCTCTCACGCCCTCGAAGCTGCTCGAAGGGGGTTGACTATCCCTGCCGATTCCGCCTTTCTGACGGCTTGGGGCCAATGGGACGAATTCAAATCCTGGTCAGCCTTTTGCAATTAGTACCCCCGTCTTCTGTGGCAATATCTTCAAGAATCAGAGATAGCTTTTGATGGGCTGGGCTACATATCTGCTCTCACTGACATTCTTTATGATGCGGACTCCGAGAGGGATGTGTGATATCTTCGGGACCTTGAGGTCTATATTCACGCACGCCGGGGGTATGCGGTGTTGACGCGTCGAGTCCAGGCCATGCTGCACCCGATTACTAATGAGGAGGAAGAAGGAAGTGACCGCTCTTTAGGGGGCGATGATTTTGATGATCTCCCTGTCACGACTGAAGCAAGGGAATTCCCCTCCCTTCCCAGGAGGTCCCGTCCACAGGTAGCCCCAGAGAGTTCTAGGGTGGTGGCGGGATCCGTAACACAAATTCAGCCAACGGATCCCTTACCAGCTTCTACCGCCGCTCGACCTTCTCTGGTTGATCCTCCCCAGTCGGCGATTCATGCCATGGCCACATTCCCGGAGGCTTGGAGGATTTGGGATGACCTGAGGGTTAGTGGTTCGGATGAGGAAGTCTGGGTGTTTCTTCAAACAGGCCCTCTTAAACTTCCGGGTATCGGGACAATCTTCACTCCACCCCACTTGCAGTTGGAAGAGGATTTAGATTAAATAGTCGCCTCATTAAAGGAGATGGATGCGTACATTCATTCACTTCGGAATCATATGTATGGGATAATTTGGGTGTCTATGATGATTAGACGTTATGAATTGTCCGACCCTGAAGAAGAGGTTGCTCTGCTTTCCCATTCTGATTTCTTCCCCCTTTTATTGTGGAGGTTCTAAGGTTTCTTCCTTTTATACAGGGTGCCGAAGAATCTCAGGGGGTGATTCCTTCTCTGTAGTATACCCTTCATGGTACTGCGTAGGGGGAGCATGTGGTTTCACCCACAAGGGTCATCGATGAAGGATCCCCTAGCACAGCTGAGCTCATGGAGGCGACCATCGTAGATTCAATTTGGGTCTTTCCTCCTCCCGTCCCTTCCAAAATTCTGGGTGAACTGTCCCCGGGGCAGATCCAGAGATAGAAACAGGCGTTTTGTTTATCGGAATGGCTCAAACAGGGAATTTCAGGTAATCATGACTTCCCATTTGATCATTCACAAACTTGAATTCTTAGACTTAGTAAGTCGTTAGCTGTTTGACGTATGGTGCAGGACCACTCGGGGATCTGGCTGTGGCTACCCAAGTGGTTATACCTTCTGCCTCCTTGCCGCCTGCGAAATCACCCGTAACCACGCCTGGGTGCGACGAGATGGTGAGCCCTGCCGGAGGGGCCAACGATATGGATGCTTTACTCCCACCCTTATCAGTCAGAGATATGTCAGTGGAAGAACCGTTGGTATCTGAGACCCTTGCTGATCAGATAACTTTTTCAATTGTGGAGGATGACGGGGTTCCCATGATCGCTGAGGGAGCTCCAAATCTGACGGAGCCAACCACCCCAGGTTCAACAGATCCCGTGATGATGGAAGAAGAGTCTTCCATTAATCCTCTTGCTGGGAACCCAGAGCGGGCCATTATCTTGTTCGCCGGGGAGTTATTTATTCGAGCTTGGTCTCCGTGGGAGACCACTTAGGGATGACTTTAGAAACTGCGGGCCTTAGGCATGGCCTTAGGCCCTGGACCCCTCTGGGGGCTCCCCGGATTCCCTTTCCTATTGAAGATGTGGCATCCTCTTCGAGTGGATGTCGTGGCAGTGCAGAGCTTACAGATGCAGATGCCTCGTTGATTAAGAGTAAGTTCCCCGGTCTTCTGCTACTGACTGCTTTTTATTCCCTTCTCTAATTAGGGGTACTCATCTGTATTACAGACTCTCAGCTTCAAGACCACAACCTATGGCGCTGAAAATGGTGTCTCCAGACCCGGCTGTGCCTATGACCACAACTGTCGGGGTCGATGCTGCCACAGTGCCAAAGTTTGTGGGCGAGGCCGCCTCGGGTCCCTCCTTGGTGACGTTCATCCCCGAATATGTTTCCCCATCTGGGAGTGATTAGGAGCCCGATCAAAAATTCCTCTCCATCCTTCTACCCGCTCGCCAAAGGGCTTGGGAGAAAATATGGAGACTGATCTCTCAAATTCCCTTGGTCGAGATGCCGACCAAATTACCGAGGCTACACAATTTGTTTATGCTGCTGGGATTTTCTGGCTTCGACTATCATGGTGTTTATGACATAGTCAACCAGGTAGTAGCTGATCGGGATAGGCTAGGTGATTTCGAATCTCGCCTTTCCACTACCCAATCTGAAGCCTACCTTTCTGAAACTTGGTAGCTCTGCCAAACAGAGGCACATGACCACGCCGGGGTCGTCACAGGGCTTCAGAGAGAAGTTATTGAGCATCGTTCTCACCTAGAGGCACTGAAAAATGAGATACAATAGCTGCAGTAGGAAGAGGCCAACGTCTCCGCCTTGATTGGAGAAGGGGAGCGACGGATGGAGGAGGAAATAAAGGCAAGCACAAAGGCGGCTCATGAGGCAGAAGAATTGAGGGATGGTGCGGAAGCTGAGACGACCCTATTGCAGAATCTCTCTCAGGCAATCGAGGATTCTCACCAACGCCTGATACAAATTTGTGAATCCGCCGAAAAACTCCTGTAATCACCTTTCGCCCTAGAGGAGGCTCCGGATTGTGGATTCCCTTCTTACCCACTTTGTTATGGAATAAAGAAACATTTCTAGTTAGTGCCTTTGTAACCTTTTCCTGTGATAGAAACTATTTGGTACGATCTCTGCATATGTTAATTCTCTGAACATAGAATAATATTGGTCCAGGACTAATAAATCAAGCTATAACTTTTGCCTGGACCATGGGGTCCAGCGAGCGTAGTCAGACTGTTTCTAGGGTTTTATAGGAAAACCCTACAAACATTTTGTATTTTTCTCATTTTAATGCCCTGATTTTTCCTGGGCCCATTTGGTATGGACCCAGCGGGTATAACCCAGCTTTTTCTTAGGTCACCCTTTTCAGGTTTTCGGCCTAACAGGCTTTGTGAATCTTTCTTCTATGAGCGGTTTAAAGTCCCACCGACAAGACTATCATTACTGATGTTTTAGGTTGAACAACTTTGACCAAATATGGCGGGTTGAGGGCCCTAATAGGGTTCAACTGATTAAAAGACGTCTTAATACCCTTCAGATGCATGTGGGGGAAAACATGTTTGAATTTGAGCGGCATGCAGTGCATGTATCAGGGCATGAGAGCCGTGTCGGCGTACAGAGGCTGGAAGATCATTTCCTATGAAAAACTTGCCTTTGGTAGACGGGCTAGGGGAAATCAATATGCAGAGTCTCTAAGGGCATGGTATGCATAGTCATACAAAGGTGTCCTTAAGTCAAACACTTATCCATTTCTGATTGCCAGGGGACTTCATGGAAGTCCAGCTTATGGAAACCATGATGGGTGGCATGGAAAGGAATGAAAACCACCTTGTGTGGCTCAAAAGGGTAATGCGACATCTGAGAGGGTTTTGGGAACATCCGTACTAATCAGGAGCGTGGTCCGGAGACCACCGCCCTACGCATTTAGTTGGCGTAAGGGATGGTTGAGGCTTGACGCAATTTAAAGTCATGCACCTGGGACATCATCTGAAATGGAACGACTTCTCTTGTTTCTTGGTAATCTTTTCAAAAACGTTCCTCCACATTCAGGTGGGATTGTGGAGGAGGTTGGTAATCTGTTTCTCAGAGGGTTTCTGAATCCCGGGATAGAAATGGGGGCTTATAGGCCAAAAAGGCGTACGGAGAGAAGCATTGCCTAAGGAAATATTGCCTTTGGTAGACAGGCCATGGACAATCAATATGCAGAGACGCTGAGGGCATGGTATGAATAGTCATACAAAGGTGTCCTTAAGTCAAAGACTATCCACTTCCGATAGCCGAGCAACTTCAAAGAAGATGAGATTTGGAACCACCAGGGGTGGATTATGAGAGTTCAGCTTTTTCTGAGTACAGAGTATGGTTTATGATGAGAGTGTTCTTGAATATGGGGAAAATATCTAGGCCAAACTTCCTGAGAACATGTGAAGTAATTCTTTCTCACACTGATGTGAGGCGATGGTTCGTGCAGGTCTTCCCCGTGCATTGCAAGATAGAGAAAAGCCTATGTTCCTTACTGAACCCGTGATGGGTTCGACCGTGCAGTTTAACGTCATGCGGTAATGACGAGGAGCATTATTAAAGGTTGTCGTGTAGTTTAAATTCATACAGTGAGGACGAGGGAATTTTTTTTGAAAGTTTCTATGCAGTTTGACGTCATGCAGTGAGGACGACTTCCATGCAGTTTGGCGTCATGCGGTAAGGACGGGGATATCTTTAAGGGTTACCATGCAGTTTAACGTCATGCAGAGAGGACAGGGGGAATTATTGCGAAGGCTTCTCTTCATCAGAATATAACTGGACTTAAATACCTCAACATGGCCTAGACGTGGAAGGGGGGTTGATGGTCTAAATCATGGTTCCGGGGATTCTTAGATCATAAAAGGTGATATAGGGGCTCTGAGGCCGGTAAGCGTACGGGGCTAGGAAGAGCATTGCCTGTGGAAATCTTTCCTTTGATAGATGAGCCAGGGGCTATCAAAATGAAGAGCCGCTGAGGGAATGGTATGCATAGTCGTAAAAAGGTGTCCACGGGTCGATGAATTTCCACTTCTGATGGCCGTGAGTGGTCATGAGGATCCGTGATTGTCCGGGCCACAAAGTCTGTCATTTGGTGGGGAAATATCCGGAAATGTCGGTGATATTCATTCCTGGTTACTATTAAAGCTTAAAGAGACCCCCTGCGCTGATTTATCTTGCTCGTGGGGTTGTGCCTTCACTCCTCGCAGTTTAACGTTGTTTGGTGAGGATGAAGTACTCCTACTTTACAGGTCATAGAGCTCGGACCATTGGGTGACTATTGCTGCAGTCACTCGAAGGATAATTGGGTCAAGATGTTCTAATATACTTAGAACAAGGCGGGGGATGAAGGTTGTAAACTGCAACTTTGAGCTTTCTCGGATCAGGAGGTGTGGTGTGGGGGCTCTGAGGCCGGTAAGCATACTGAGCTAGGAGAAGTACCGCCCGAAGAAATCTTGCCTTTGATGGACGATCCAGGGGCTATCATTATGCAGAGCCGCTAAGGGCATGGTATGCATAGTCGTACAAAGGTGTCCCCGAGTCGATATCTTTCCACTTCTGATGGCCATGAATGATTACGAGAATCCATGATTTCTCCCAGTGTAGAGTTCGGCATGTGGAGATAATGGCGTCTGGGTATACAGAAAACATCTTCACTGCAATTTTTCATTGAGTCAAAGTAGCATAGTCCTGGCTTGATGTTTGTTGATGCAAGTCGCTATGTGAACCACTGAAAAACACATAGGCCACCCAGATAAGGATACCCTGGAAACATCTAGATATGAAAAGGGGAATGAACTTGTAAACCACTTCACCATAAACTTCTGGATCAAGAGGTATGGTATGGGGGATCTGAGGCCGGTAAGCGTACGGAGCTAGGAAGAGTGTCGCCTGTGGAAATATTTCTTTTGATGGATGGGCCAGGGGATATCAATATGAAGAGATTCTGAGGGAATGGTATGCATAGTCATACAAAGGTGTCCACGGTTCGATGACTTTCCACCTCCGATGGCCATGAATGGTTATGAAGATCCATAATTATCTGGGCCATGGAGTCTGATTTATGGAAAGGATGTATCCAAATGTGCAAGGAGTATCTCCATCTCGTATCACCATGTGTCCTGGGTGGATCGCGACGAAGTCCGTGAAGTTTAACATCATGCGGTGAGGACAAACTCCATGCTGTTTAACGTCATGTGGTGAGGACAAACTCCATGCTATTTAACGTCGTACGGTAAGGACGAAGATATACATCCCGCACAGGTCTGGTCTGTACACGGGGGAAGGGGTATTTTTAACATCATTGTCCATGAAGTTTAACGTCGTGCGGTAAGGACGATAAGTACACCCCGTGCCGGTCTGGTCCATATACGGGGGAAAGAAGGCACCTCTTTTTTTTTTGAAAGGGGCTGGGCCAAGACTGGGGATCCTAGTGTCGCTACGTATCCCGTGAGGGCAGGAATTAAGCCATATGTAGTTCTCTAGAATCCGTGCAGTTTATCATCGTGTAATGAGGTTGGAGTCCATATAGTTTAATCGTCATGTGGTTAGGATGATGAGCACACCCCATGCAGGTCTGGTCCATACATGGGGGGAGGGGAATTCTTAATTATTCTTCATCCGTGCAGTTTATCGTCGTGCGGTAAGGACGAACTCCATGCTGTTTAACGTCATGCAGTGAGGACGTGAATACACCCCATGCAGGTCTGGTCCGTTCACGGGGGAATAAGAATTTTTGTTTTCTTTTTGAGGTGGCTGGGCCACGGTGTGGAATTCTAGCGTCACTACGTATCCTGCGAGGGCAAGAATCATGCCTCACATAGTTCTCTGAAAGACGATACACCCCGTGCAGGTCTGGTCCGTACACGGGGGAAGAGGGAATTTTTTTTGAAGTGGCTGGGCCAGGATAGGGAATCCCGACGTCGCTACGTATCCCGCAAGGGTAGGAATCAAGACATACATAGTTCTCTGTAAAGATGATACACCCCATGCAGGTATGGTCCGTACACAGGGGAAAGAGGTCATTTTTTCTGAAGTTGCTGGGCCAGGATATGGAATCCCGGCGTCACTACGTATCCCTCAAGGGCAGGAATCAATCCATACATAGTTCTGTGGAATCCGTGTAGTTTAAAGTCATGCAGCGAGGATGGTGTTCATACAGTTTAACGTCATGTGGTGAGGATGAAATAAAAAATGAAAGTTTTGCTATTTAATGTCATGCGGTGAGGACGAGGGGCATTATTAGATTCCATACATTTTAACGTCTTGTGGTTAGGACGAGGTGCTTGGCAGTTTAATGCCATACAGCTCGAACGATGTGTACATCTCATTTTTTTCTTTCATCCATGCAGTTTATCGTCGTGCGGTAAGGAAGAACTCCATGTAGTTTAACGTCATGCGATGAGGATGTGGTTACTTATTGGTCTCTATGAGAAATACTTCTTCAGGAATCTCGCATTGGTAGGAGCTGTAGTGAATTGCCTGTCCATGGAGATCAGGGCGTATGCTCCGCTGGAGTAGACCTTGTGTATAGCATATGGTCCCTCCCACTTGGGCTCCAGCTTTGGAGGCTTCTTGCCGGGTATCATTGGGGTCCGAAGGACCAGCACTAATTCTCCTTCCAAGAAAGACCGGAGGTGGACCTTTTTGTTGAAGGCTCATGCGATCCGGTTTTGGTACACTTCCAGGTGGTGCAGAGTGTGCAACCGCTTCTCATCTAGCTGTTCAAATTCACCTAGCCACTTTTCTGACTGATCATCATTGGATAATCGATCACAGATGTCAACACAGAGTGAGGGAAGTTGGAGTTCAATGGGCAGGACTGCCTCCGTGCCGTACACCAATGAGTATGGGGTAGACCGAGTAGCGGTGCAGATTGTGGTTCGATACACCCACAATGCATGGAAGAGTTTATACGACCATGACTTCTTTTCTTTGTCCACCATTTTCTAGAGGATGTTGGATAGGGTCTTGTTGAAAGCTTCTATCTGTCCATTGGCCTCTACATGGTAGGGGGTTGAGTGGTTAGCCTTGATACCATACTCATGGTATATCTTTTTCAACTCAGCAGAGTAGAAATTGGTGTCTTTGTCCGTCAGTATGGCATGAGGGACATTAAATCTGGTGATGATATTGGTATTCACAAAGCTAACAATATTTCTTTCCCCGACTTCCTTGAGGGGTATGGATTCTACCCATTTGTAAAAGAAGTCGGTTGCCGTGAGGATATACTTCAGCTGTTTGGCCGTGGCGGGAGGATATGGTCCCACAACGTCCATCCCCCAGACGGAAAATGGCCAGGAGTACTTAGCTTGATGAAGTAACTCTGGGGGCTGGTGTATGAAGTTGGCATAGATCTGGCATGAGTTTCATTTTGCGGTAAAATGCTCGCAGTCTCATTCCACTATGGGCCAGTAGTACCCAAGCCTTCGAACCTGATGGGAAAGCTTGGTCCCTGGTTGATGTTCTCCACATGCTCTTGCATGTACTTCAGTCATGACGGCAACAGTTTCTTCTCCATCAATGCATCTGAGCAGTACTCCATCGAGGCCTCATTTGTAGAGGACCTCTTACTGAACTACGCCACCATATAGGACAAAATTGATTTCCCTTCTCTGTATTTTCCCTCATTCAGCCCTGTTTGATGGAAGCTCTCCCCGTTGAAGGTAGTTCATGATGGGGGTCATCCAGCAAGTAGCAGGAGCATATGGATCGGGGACATGACTATATTCATGGATCTCTTCCATCTTAGCTTGAAAAAATTTCAATACCATTCGACAGTGAGCAATAATGATGACTATTTCATCCCTGTCTGGATCGGCTAGGGCTATGGCCGTGTTGGATAATGCATCAGCCCGAGAGTTCTGGGACCTGGGAATATAAGTCAATGTTGGTTCTCTGGAGAATTCATCCATTAACCCTCGGACATGGTCAAACAAGGGGATCGACTCCTCCTTTTTAATATCATAGTCACCATTGACTTGCTTGATGACCAGCTCTGAGTCACCTTTTACCTTAAGGTGTTGTACTTGTGCTTGGAGTGCGAGTTCCAAGCCTGCAATGAGGGATTGATATTCTGCTTCATTGTTCATACATCCCTCTGATAAGAGGAAGGAATACGACAAAACTTCTTTTTCTAGGGACACAAGTATTATCCCTAGACCCACTTTGTTGAATTTGGGATCCTCCATCCTCTTCCCGGCTGGGCTTCAGGATGCACCATCAAAGTACATTTCCCATGCTGGGAACTCCTCTTGAATCGAGAAGATATCTTCATTAGGTTATTCAGCGTCCGGTGCAGTGGTCCCTGTTGAAGGGTTCTCTCCCAGAAAGTCACCAATGCTTGGCCCTTGATGGATTTTTAAGGCACGAACCAGATGTTGAACTGCTGCAGGATGACCGCCCATCAGGATAGGTGTCCAGTTAGCATCAGGTGACTGAGGATGTACTTGAGCGGGTTACTCCATGAGATCAAATGGACCTCATGATGCTGCAGATAATGTCTCATCTTTTGAACCATGAAGTCCAAGGCCAGACAGCTCTTCTCGATATTTGAGTATCGATTCTCAGCATCAATCATGGTTCGACTAAGGTAATAGAGACTATTTTCGCTGTCGGCGCCGTTCATCTGTGCGAGGAAGGCTCCCAATGACCATTCTAGGGCCTTCACATATAGAATGAGAGGCCTTCCTTCGACCAGGGGAATGAGAACTGGTAGGCTTAATAGGTACTTCTTTAAGTTTTCAAACTCCTCTTGGCAGTCATTCGTCCACTGGTACGTGACCCCCTTCTTCATCAACCTGGTGAAGGGAAAACATTTGGCTACCATGTTTGCTATGAACCGCCTAATATAGTCCAGGTGTCCTTGGAATCCCCTCAGATCAGTAAGATTTCGAGGGGGTGGCAGGCTCAGGATAGCCTTCGTCTTCTCAGGGTTGATTTCGATGCCGTGATGGCGTACGACGAAGCCAAGGAATTTCCCTGAGGTAACCCAAAAGGCACATTTCAAGGGGTTCATCTTCAATATATACTGTCAGATTTTGTTGAAGACGGTCTCAAGGTCCGATAGGAGGTCTGAGCGTCGTATGGACTTAACCACCAAGTCATCCACGTAACATTCAATGAATTTCCCCAGGAATGGCTTAAAGATCCGATGCATGGCACACTGATATGTGGTGCCAGCATTCTTGAGACCAAAGGGCATGACCCTGTAACAGAATACCCCTTGAGGGGCCTTGAATGTAGTGGCTTCTTCATCTTGTCGGGCCATCCTGATTTGATTATATCCGGAATAGTCGTCCATGAAGGATAGATCCTCATACTTGGCCGTCGCATCAATTAACAACTCGGTGATTGGAACCGGGAAGTCATCTTTTAGACAATGCCGATTAAGGTCACTGAAGTCAATGTAGACGCAGATTTTCCTATTCTTTTTCTTAACAGGGAAAATGTTGGACAACCAAATGGGGTATTGGACCTCCCTGATGAAGCCTTCTTTAATGATCTTATCAACTTCAGCCTCTATCTTGGTAGCATGTGAGGGGTGTGTCCTTCTAACGGCCTGTTTGTAGCCCTGGTGGCCTTCCGGAAGACCCAGGTGATGTATCTCTACCTCGGGATCGAGTCCTGGAATTTCCGTGTAATTCTATGCAAAGGCATCCCGATTTTTCCTTAGGAAAGAGGTATATACCTCACGTTCCTCGGGAGACATGGCCGCGCTAATGAGAGTGGGCCTCAGGTCTTCTTCGGTACCCAGGTTTATTTCCCTGAGCTCGTCCACAGTGGTGGAGATACCCTCTTCAAATGCAGGAGGTGAATCTCTGAGATCCTCCCCCCTTCTTCTCCCAAGTACTCATCTTCTTGATCTGACGAGGAGGGAGTTTCTGGTCTGAGCCTTTGAGGGTCTGAGGGAGAGGCATCATGGGCATCCCTGCTTGAGTATTTGTCCTCAAATCGAGGTTTGGTAAACATTCCCACGTTGTCGTGCTCGGCCATCATGGCTGATGTCATGAGGACATCTGAATTCATGTCCAGACTTGAACTCCCACTCTCAACACAGTTGATGGTCAGGACATAATCTTTTCCAAGCTGCCTGAGGGGGTCATCGGGGACCATTTCCAGGCCATTTGGAGCGAGGATCCAGTCGATGTCGTCGATCAAAGGCTTCTTCTGATTTTTCTCGTAGAACCCGACATCGATGTAATGTGACTCGGAGAGCTCGAAAGGGGCCTTGTCGGCATGAAACATCCCTCTTTTTCCATTGATGCAGTACCTGATACACTGGTGGTAGGATGAAGTAATGACCATGTGCTTATGGAGCCATGGCCTTCCCAGCAGGGCATTGAATGTTGTGCTCTACCGGACCACCAGGAATTCGGTGCAGTCTACCAGGTCACCAAAATGGGTCTTTAGCTTAATCTATCCCATTGGTTTCTTCTCACTCTTGTCGTAACCTAACAAAGTTGTGGCTGAAAGAATTAGATCGTCCTCACCGTAGCCCAATTTACGGAGTGTCCATAGGGGGAGGAGGTTAACTCCAGAGCCATTGTCTATAAAGACTTTTCGGATCTCAATACCATTAATTGTGACAGACACATATAGCGGTCTGATGTGTCCTTTCTTGATGGAATCTTCATCCTGATCGGTGAAGAAAATCACTGCATTGCATTCAGCCGGGCCAGTCTCCGTCCGGTAAATCTCGACGGCAGCTACCTCGTCTTGGAATTCCTGGGGGCTGATCAAAGCTTCGATGAGCACCTACCTAAGGTCGGTTGACAAATTCAGGGAATCCAGGATTAACAACCTGGCTGGTACTGACGCCAGCTGCTTAAGGATGTCATATTTTTGCTCCAGCGGTGGACGATTCTCCGTTGGCGAGAGAGTCTTAGCGGGTGCTTTGGGAGCTGGATCATTTGACGAGGAGGGACCAACTGCGGGGTTGGATGTCGATGGGGTTCCTATGTTTTGAAGACTTGGCCTAGCCGGTCTGTTTATGCACCCTAGGCGACCAGACACTTGCTCCTCCTCTGGTGGGTGTCGCAGAACAACAGGGCCAGAGTGACTGCTTGTGGAGGTGGAGGGGCATTCTCTCTCCTGCTGAGTCCACTGAAGGCCCTTCCCATGGGTTTCTGCAATATTGACGGTCTGGGCCGGGGTCCAACCGTAGGGTTAGTTTCGGCCGCGGCTGCGCCTCCCCTGGTATCCCCTGCCTCTACGATTCCTCCTCCCTGCTCCTCATGCAGGAAACATGGGTTCGTAATCATACCCTTCGTCGGGGGATGATTCCATGAGATGTATGACATTGATAGAACCAAAGATTGGCTCTTTATCCTCTGACAGGTCAACCTGACCGGTTTTCTCTGATGGTGTCATTTTGTGGGTCGGTGCCCGTTGTGCCAAATTCAAGGGCATTAAATCTACCAGGTTCGGGACTAACTTTGGCCCCATCGCGGACTGCTCCTCTTGTGATTTCTTCCTCCTTCGGCTCCGTCCGGATGACCGACTTGTGGAGGGTTGTGAGGCCGATGCTGTCGGCTCTGCGACTCCAGGGGCTGCTGGTGGAAACCCTAACTGCTGTAGTTGAGCTCAGAGTATGACCTAGGCTCGGTTGATAGTCTTCCGAGTCATCCAGTTGTCAAATTTCTGCCCCTGCTTGCTGGTGACTTTCTGCCACCCCTCCTCTTTGTCGGAGTTGGTGGTAGAGATACATGCCACATGTGCTGGGGGTGGTCCCAGCTCGACTTTTCCAGAATCTACCATCATCTATAGAAGGTCTTTGAAGATGAAGCATTCTCGGATACTGTGCCCTAACATCTAGTGGTAGGGGAAATAATCTGTCCTGTCATCGCGGCTGACTTCTTCAGGTCTCCTTGGCTCCGGTAGGCGGAGAAAGTTGTAGTTCATGGAGCCAATGAAGTAGCCACAAACTTGATCATCTCAGAACGAGTATACTTTCTATCTTCATTCCTCAAACTGGTTCTGCTTCGGTCCTCGCTGATCATACCATTTAGGCGGGGGTGACCACTGATATGCAGGGGGACCTTGACGATTTGGTGGAGGCCTGAGTGGTGGAGCGGGCACAGGGGCCGGCTTGAGTGTGACAGCGGACGCTTCAGTTCTAAGAGATCTCTTCACCGAATCTTGTGAGGCTATTCAGGACTTTGAATTAGTCCGCTGCAAGGAGTCCTCAATTCTCTGGGCAATGGCCGAGAGATGGCGGAAGCCAGTGGTGCACTCCACCGGTATGAGCGGTGTTCGCAGCTCGTCTCTAAGATTATCGATGCATATGGCTAACATCTCATCTTGAGGCATTGTCATGTTCAGAGAATAGTTCAGAACTTTCCATATGGTGATGAAATATGAGACCCTCTCATTCTCCCTCTACTTTCAGTTCATGAGATCACTGACCGTTGTTTTAGGCAGCATTGAACTGAAGTGGAACAGGAACTACTGCCGGAGGTCCTCCTAGCTCTTTATCAACCGGGCCGATAGACTCGTATACCAGACGAAGGCGGATCCTTGCAAGGTCCGTACGAAGCATCTGAGTTTCACTACTTCTTGTTTTTCTAGAGTCCCCATTATAGGGTCGCAATAGGACGCATAGTGCATCAAATGCTGCTCTGGATCGCCTGATTCATTGAAGATGGGGAATATAGGGCTCCCCAAATTGGATGAAGGTGGTGTGTTGGTCACCCAATCTGAGTAGGGTTTATGCTCCGGATGTATCGGAGCGCTTTGACCTTCCATCGCTTCCAATCAAGTTGTTAATGCCTCGATGGTATTTTTGAGTCCCTGGTTTACATCCTGTTGGGCTCGGTCCTGGGCAGGCGTAGCCCGAGGCATTTCCGGAGGATCCAGATTGGCTGGCACCAAGGGTGCATATTCCGTTCAGGGTACTCTCGAAGGGTTCAGATGTACTTTCCCCGATTGCCTCCTAAGTGGAGGTAAATCCTGGTATTCATCATCCACATTTAGGTATTTGGACGAACCAGTTGCCTCATTGGGCAAGAGCCTTGATCGTGATTCGTTTGCCGGGGCAAGCCTTAGCCTTTGAGGTACACTTGTTGGGAGTGAATGATGTAGCTCTTCTTGGGACACACTTTTAATAAGGCGGTTCCTCTAGAGCAGCTCGGCGTTAAGACACCTCAACTCTTTCATCTCTTCTTCCTATCGAGTGAACCTCTCTTCGAGCGTGAGTGGCTCGTTTTTATCGAGGGAAGGGGATGGTTTGAGGGTAAACGTTCCCTTTTTCTTGTCCTTGTTGGAAGATCACTGGGCGGGCGGAGATTTATTAGCTGAAGGGGTGGCCATATTTAAAGAGGCCCTCTGGTTCCGGGTGTGCACACCTGCGGGTTCATTGTGAGTCACAGCCTGACCGGTACCATCGTCTCCCAATCCGTCCGTATTTTCATTTTCTCCAGTGTCACCCACGGGGTTAGACTCTATGGCATTGATGAACACATATTGCGGGGTGGAGGGGACATCATCTTCCAAATAAGAAGAGGATCTCCCCCGTCTTCGACTGGCCTTCCCTTTCATGACCTGAGATTGCCCTCGGACTTCTTGACGAAGGGTGAAGTGGAGTGTTCTTTGATGCGACCTTATGGTGCGCCTTCCTCTCAGAGGGGATGATGATTCAAATGACGGGATAGGACGTGGACCTCCTCTTCTTGACTGTCCTCCCTAGATGAGATAATACTGATTATCGTGGGGGAGATTGTTGTTTAGGGGGTAATAATGACCCCATCCTTGAGGGCTGGGGCTGGATCTGTTCCATGGACGTTAAGTCTCTTCTCGGTTTTATTGGTCTTACGGGGGAATTTGTTGTTAAAAATTCCCCCAGCCCTACAGGTTGGGGTTGACCCTGGATTGCGGCAGTGGCTTCGGCTATCGCGACCTGCCTGATCTCGCGTTACCCCATCCAGGGGTGAACCAGATCTGGTGCCGAATTCACCTGTGGATAAATCCCTTCTGGGGAGGCAGGCAGATATCGTTGATTGGACTCTCTTAGGCGATAGGCCTGTTGTATGCTCTTGGTGGCCTGATTTAGGAGTTTTTGAATGGCTCGTTCCCGCCGGGCCTGACGCTTCTGGGACTTACTCGAGGCCCGAGTTTGTTGGGTGTGTTGGCTTTCCTGAACAGGGAGTCCACCCAATTCTCGTCTCGATGTGACGACATTACACGATACCATACCGAACGGGTTCTTCTGGGTGGGGAGTGGAGTGAAATGAAGAGCTCCATGTTCCCCCCATCCCCTGATATGGACTCCCATTGGACCGTCACCGATGAGGCGGTGCAGTTCGTGTAGTGCACGGAGGCAAGCTGCCTCCATATTCCCTTTGCGCCTCTTGGGGAATTTTTGTCGCGTTGAGGAAAGGGCCTCCATGTCGATGTGATGTAGGAGGTCCCCTATCATCTTGACATGGTCTACATACCCTTCATAGGGTAAGAAGATTGACTTCAGTCGGCAGAGGTTCATCCATATATTATGGCGGATTCTGTGCATGCATTCTTCTGACAACTCCCTGGGTATGTCGTTCTGAGAGGTGGTCGTGGGCCAAAACATGACTGGTATATCATTCCTGGCTAGTCATTTCCTCAGGTGCAGCATATCGGCATACTCCCCCGCCTGTGATTCCTCTACTTGGTCAGCCCAACTGAGGCGCTCACTGTAGTCAGAGGCAGTGGGACCGATAGGTACTGAATTGTCTTGTGGGCGATTCCTAGGTGGTTCAGAAGATGAACGCGGCCCTGGAACGGCCCCTGATCGAAGAAGGGCGTCGCTAGCGACAGGATGGGAATCTGACATGCTCGATCCCATCCTTCTGAGTGCATCGGCATACAAGGGCTTTTCAGTGATTGATTCGGAAGGGGGAGGGCCTTACTGTCGAAATAATACGTCATCGCGGGGAGGAACTCCGCAATGGCGGCCGTAATGGCGACAACTACCATTACTGCTTGATGCCTCACTGCATAGAGGACTTTTGCAGTGCACACCCTGGGGAGGACCTCCATGGCATGTTGCAGCAAGGGGATGACCTTCTGGCTATGTGGCGTTGTTACGGGGAGGACCTTCGCAACAACTGCCATCATGGTGAGGATGACCATCATGGATTGGCGTTCGACGCGTATCGTGGGGAGGACCTTCAGGAAATGTCGTGACAAGGGGAGGACCTTCTTGTTTCTTGGGACCTTTGCGGGGTGGACCTTCGCAATGGAGGCCATGGTGGTGAGGAATACCATCACAGCTGCGGCAATGGCGAGGACTACCATTACTGCTTCCACTGGGAGAATATCTGCGGGATACATCTTGGGGAGGGCCTCCAGAATGTACCGCAATGAGAGGAGGGCCTTCTCGTTGCTTGACGTCTCTTCGGGGAGGACCTCCATTATCAGGGTGGCGAGGACTACCACCGTGACCTGATGCCTGGCTGCGTGGAGTTCCGTTGCAGCGTAACCACTGGGGAGGAATTTCAGGGAAGGCCACGATAAGGGTAGGGCCTTGTTGTCGTGATGAGACGTCACTACGGGGAGGACCTCCGTAGTTGCGACTATGATAGCGAGGACTATTATCACAATCTGTGGTCCCACTGAATGAAGAGTGATTGCAGTGTATACCCCGGGGAGGACCTTCAGGGTGGACCGCAACAAGTGGAGGACCTTCTTGCTGCTCGATGTTCTGGTCACGTGGAGGGTTTCGGTGACACGCATCAAGAGAGAAGCTCTCGTGACCGATTGTTATATGCCCGCGAGGGAGGCCCCCATGGGTGCTCTGGGGAGGACCTTTAGAGCTTCTGGTAGTGAAATTGCAGGGAGGAACTTCGCAACTGCTACTGCCACTCCCATAATATGGTAATGGGTGGGAAGTGTTTCGAGCCTTTGATGCGTGCTTAGTGGCGTCGGAAACCCCAGCTTCCAACAGAGTGGAGTCATGAACCCGCTCTTTATTTTCCGGCTGCCTTCGGCGCGTTCGGGGTGCTCTTTTGCGGGCAGCGGGGACCGTCTGCTGTTGACAATGGACTTCAACTTTGAGTCCCTGTCTAATTGGGTCCATTGATGTTGTCGGGATATGCCGGAAAACATATTGACTTTCAGCAGGGATATATGACTGCTCTAGATCATCCACCATGATGGACGGGTGTCCCCCAGTTGGAACGAGTGAAGCTGCTCGATCCGTTTGCCCTTGCATCGCGGAATATAGCTGGCGACCCTCCTGGGCTGAAGCAGGGATACAGATCTGCTCCAAGGTGGCTATCTCGTCTCTTAGATGAGTCGCCTCAATTGGGGAGACGGGCTCACGGGCCCAATTCCTTGCTGTTTCCACCGATGCAATTAGATGCTGGCAAGTCTGCAAGATATGATCTGGGATCGATACCTGCTCCTCCATCATTTCTAGGATATGTAGAGAGACATCTTTGGCTGGAACAGGTATGAAGGCCCATTCCGGTATCATAGTAGTAATGTCCTGCTCCGGTCCTCCAGTGGTTAGTGGGTACTGACAATTCTCTTGTGTCGGGGCAGGTGAACGAATCTTCCCCTATATCGGGATATACCAGTTTCTATCTCCGTTGGCCGCCACATCGGGTTGGCGGACTTTAGTTGCATCCGCAGGAAGCTGGCCCTGCATATATTGGTTTCCCACTTTAACGAGTCGGTGGCCTTTGTTGGCGGGGAGACGTACTCGCCTATGATTTTCCACCACATATGGGTGGAGGGATTTGTTGATCGCCACCATATTAGGATGGCGGGCGTCTGAAGCAACTAGAAGGAGCTGGTCCTGTAGATGTCGGGTCACCACCGCCTCAAGCTGGTGGGCTTCACGACCCTGGGCAGGGAGAGGTGCCTGCCTGGTAAGTGCCATCCTACGTGAGTGACAGGCTTGATGGAGCTCGACGGGGATGCGCGCCGGCTCGTATGATGCCGCCATGTCGGGATGGCGAGCTTGGGAGGAGCAAAAAGGTGTAGGTGCCTGTTCGTGGTACGTCTCCATGGCTGGGCAACAGAGCTCCTCCTCAGGGACCGGGGTGATGACTGGTCCCCGATTGTACGTCTTCCGCCCGCTTCGGGTAGTCCGAGGGTCCGGAGCTCAGGGAGCGTGGGCCTGAATCCTCGGGGAAACATCCTCCTCGGCGCGAGGATGTTGGGTCGCAGTGTGACTGCGATGACGCCTTTCAGCGGGGGCCTTGAAGAGGAACACCCATTTGGTGGGGATGAAGCCCTCAATGTCGACCTCATCCACCTCCCTAAGATATGGGAGGTATGCATTGACCTGTTCTGGGGATAGGCTCCTGAAACGGTTAGAGACAGCGATAGGGGCTGCCTGGACCCACCTTTACGACCACTACTGGGCAGGTGACCGGTGAGTCCTGGCGGATTGGAGGGCATGCATGGACGCCTCCACCGTTGGGAGAGTACCATTCACGTGGTACTCTCGGATCAACGCATCTGAAACCTAGTGTTGAAGAGGCTGGGTGGGTGACGGGGTCCTCCATTATTGAGGAAGTCTCATCCTTGTGTCGTTGGAAGCGCGCACTTTTGAGTTCTTTTGTGATGCCATTGGATTGAAGGGAGTTCTGAAAGTAGTTCCTGTGAATCTTTTTAGAAAATACAAGAAGAAAACCCGTCAAAGCAGCATCTCATAATCCCATGCGTAATTAATGACCTTTCTTGGCCCTCCATTGGAGCATAAGGGGGCACTGGGTGAGATTAGGTTAAATATTTCATGTTTGGTTAAAGATTCATGTCGGGTTCACCATTTTTTGTCTCGTTCTTGGTTTTCGGCCATGAAACACCCAATGGCTCTGTATCCAATGATTGATGGACCTGCTTTCCAAAGGAAGGCGTTCGTCGGATGGTCTGACCAGTGACTCTTAAGAACTCACATTGGTCGAGAGGATGGGAATTTGGGCTCATCTCACCCTTTTGGGGGGGAATTATTGTCTGTTCCGAGACTCTCTTATAGTTTTAAGACGTATTCACATGTTCGCGAATCTTTGGTTTATACCAAAACATAGTATCCACGGATTCAACCCTGGTGGCCAACGGTCAAATGGACTCAAGGGTTCGGAATCATTTATACCTGATGTTTACCATCCCTCGTTGGATTAATGACCCCGAAGGGTTGGAACTCGATTGAGGGAGCACTAGGAGTGGCGTGCTGAACCAGTGCGGGGATAATCAGATCGACCGGTTGTGGGGCTTGAACCTCAGGGAGGCTTCCTACGTACCCTGTCTAGGAGGCAGGGATCATAGTCCACGTAGTTCGGATAGATGTCAGGAACCGGCATGAAGAGGGACCAGGTGGTCCGATGGGTGGTGGGCTTGAACCTCATGGAGGCTTCCTACGTACCCTGTCTAGAAGGCAGGGATCAAAGTCCACGTAGTTCACATAAACAGTTTAATGTCATGCTGGATGGGGGTATACAGTTCAACGTCATGTTTGACGAGGGTGGAACTCGACGTGAAGAAACGACCGAGTGGTGGGCTTGAACCTCGTGGAGGCTTCCTACGTACCATGCCTTGACATGGATCAAAGTCCCCGTAGTTCGCTTTGGCTTGAGGCTTACGCTCTAGGGTAGCCCAGAATGATGGATTGGGGATTACGTGCTGAGGCGGCCCATAGGAGTATGTCATGGTCGATGCTTACTCTAAGCCCACGTGAGTCATGTTCGGTGTGAGAAACAAGAGGTAGCAGGGACCAGAGGATCACGTCGCGAAAGGTGCGTCCGTGAGAAGTGGAGTGGGGATAAAGCATGAAGGATGCCCAGAGTGATGAATTGAGGATTACACTCTGAGGAGGCCCAAAAGGTCGGGGCTTACTCCGAGATGGATGCCCGGGACAACAAATCCCAACAGGAGATGGAAAGGGGGTTCTCCTGTTCCCGTCTCCTCTCTTGCAGTCCACGAGGGCTTCCTTTTGATGGTCATTTTAACACCCCCGAGGAGCCCAGGACAAATGGAGGGGTAGAAAAGGGATTCCCGAGCTCAGACTCCACATTACCGTGGGAATGTGAACCCAGGAATGCTTCATAAATCTGCTCAAGGTTCGGGCAACCCCTTTTCCCTTGTTTACCGCGGGTATGTGAACTCAAAATGGTGCGCTGATGCGCCTGAAAGTTATACCACATGGATTCGGTGACTTTGGCGGAGGCCTAGGCTCGGGGCCAATGAATAGGCCAATGAGGGAGTCATGGAGGACCTGGCTGGATCAGAAGGATTTTTCCTAGCTCTGTAGATGAGAACACTGAAGTATTTGGATGACCACTGAGAGGTGTGGGTAGTGGCGCCCTTCGCGTGGGGAAGTGCCACACGACTGGAGAAGCCTTCCGTGAACCAGGGTGGTCTGCGGACTAATGGGAATATCGAGAACCAAGGTGGTTTGCGGACTGATTGGCATCCCGAGAACCAGGGTGGTTCTCAGCTTTGGGTTCAATCTGCGAACCAGGGTGGTTCGCGGAGGGTTCCAGGCGGGCAGCTGCTGCCAAGGGCGGCGCCGATCGGAGGCTCGTCGATCGGGGCTTCGCCCACATAGGAAGGTACTCTATGGTACGATGGATGGGAAAAAAGGCATAAACTCCCTGGTGTACGGGGAAGTCATCCGCAGAGGGGGTATGGTTCGCGGTTCTCCGTTTTTATTATTATTTAGGATCGCGGTTCACCAAATTATTACGCGTTTTCCAATTCCTTATTAATTCATATACCTGCTGTGGTTCACAGGTGGGAATTTCACTATTTGCGAAATCCGAAGCCTTCCTTCAACTGATATCCTTCCTCCAAATCCGACTCCAATTCTCCTATCCTTGCTCTCCGGTCTCCCTTTCTTCTTTCCCCCTTGGTCTCCTTTTATAGAGTGGGGAAAGGAATGTATCTGTGGCCACGCGGTGCTTTTGGCGGAGGCCCATAACCAAATAACCGGTTAACAGCTGACTTGGTCAATCCGCGATTTGCGGTGGGTATTGAATGCTCCCCTATTCCATGAGGTGAACTTGGGGAGTGATCCGCGACCGTGGAGGGTTCTACCTCTATTCTACGAATGACAGCAGGTGCGGCTTGAGCCGGTCGACGTGGTCCTCGGTTGGGGTGGCTCGCGATGGTGAACCGGACTGACGCCCATCCTGCCTCGCAACCGCGGAGTCTCTCCGCCTCCATTTCGTGAATGACAATGGTTCGCGGAGGGAGGTTCCTCGCTGTGCCTAGCCACATTGCGCTTCCATGGACCGGTTCACGAACCGGTTCTTTGTGTCTCTTCTTTGATTATTTTTCCCCAATTCTTTGGGGGATTTGGGTAAAACTTCCCTTGCAGATTTTTCAGGACCCTACAGTGAGCTAAACATAATCATTAGTATCCCACCCATGTGTTCCATAACAATTCTCTGTATAATAATCCCAATATGATAAATTTATAGACAACATGGACGGATAAACAGTTATATATTTTTATATCAAATACATGGAAAAAAATTCCCCTATTTAAAAACATTCCACAAATCTAGGTAATATAATTTCAAAGAATAATTTTTATAAACCATTTACATTTATTAAATCATGTAACATATCATATCAAATCCAATAGTATAAATCCAAATTAAAATGGTAAAAAAACCCCAGGATAAGAAATTTTAGGCTAGCTAAGTTACTTATACCCAAATCACAAACAACAACTTCTTTACAATCAAGTACCTAGATTCAATGCATCTATAAACTAGGGATAAAGGAACACCCCAAAAAAGTGAACCCCTACAATGTTAACATCATGTTCTTAGAGACAATATCCAATGAACTAGAAATGGAGGAGCACTCTATAAATTTAACCCCTTAAAATTTCAATGGAAAGGGACCAATAATAAACCCTTCACCTAGGTCCCCAAGGAGCCCTTTTGCAACATATATCAAATCAATTGAAAAGGGATTATCAAATTTCACAACCAATTCCAAACAACCATTTTTCATTTAAAACATGATTTGAAAATCCATTTCAAAAACCATTTCACAATTCTTTGAAAAACACATTTCTTTTAAAAATATTAGGGGAAAAATATATTTTTTTCAAAAACCCCCTTTAAAAACACAAATAAATCAATCCAAGGATCATTCCAATTCATTTAGAAAACCATTTATAAAAAAAAGAGAATTAAGGGATCATAGAATATAATCTAAAAAATGAACCACCTACCTCAATTTTGGGTCCCACACCACCCACAATGGGAACCACACATTGGAAACAAAGGTAAAGTCAAGATAAAGTGAGGGGAGGCCCTAAAAAACATTCTAACAACTTAGAATCGTGTTTAAAAAAGAAAGAGGGTGGTGGGGAAGTTTATTCAAAACATACCTCAAGAATCACATGCTACATCACAACTGATAAGAGAAATGACCTATAAATGAAACAAAAAACACAAAGGATCGAGAAGATATTGAATAAGGGTCATAAAATGCTCAATAGATCCCATAAATGAATCCTAGATATACTACCAATTCCAAGGAGAAAAGAATAGAGAATAAAGAATTATTGCGATTTCATAAAAAAGACTAATTGAATGATAACTGATCGATTCAGGATCAAAATGTCAAGAGGTGAAGTTTTAAGGATCTCCGAAAACCAAGTGAGAGACTATGTAGGAGCAATAGTCTAATTAATTTTTTAAAAGAGGTATTATAGGTTTAATTATGGATTTTAGGGGAATTAATTTACATTTATACCCTTACTTGATCGACCGAGCCTAATGCCACTAGCTACCTTGTGGCCACTGAAACCATGAAGTGGATACCAGTTAGATTTCTAACTGGCTATTAGAATCCAACCAACTATCTAGTGGTAGTAGAATACTTACATAGATTTTATCCAAATCCACTTGTTGGCCAATGACTCCTTATGGCCACTATTCATCCAAAGTTATTTTGAAAAACCCATGGTTTACCTTTGATACCACTCAAAACCAAAAATTAACCTCTTAAACAAAAAATAAACCTACCAACATCTATATTTTTTTTAATTCTAAACTGACTAAATATTCATACTCCCATGTCTCGTGATAATCTGATCTGTACTACCAAAACACCTTGACTAATGGAATGGACTACCCAGGAAGAACGTTCATCCAAGTACCACTGATATCCATTGTCTCCTCTTCAATTTTTTTCTCTAACTAAATATACTCCAAACTCATAATATTGAAATGATTGGGATGATACTTCTTGAGCTAAGATATGTGGAAAATACCACGAATACCTATCAATTGAACCAGAAACACCAAACTGATAAGAAAACAGATCAACACTCTCAAGGATATAAATTAGTTTAACATAACATGGTGATAACTTCCCCTATTTCCCACGACAATAGTGACACAAGCAAGGATAAAATTTCAATAAGACTTGGTCACTAATGGAAAATTCCAAAGGACAACATCAATGACCCACATAAAATTCCTTCTGAATATTGGTTATAACCAAGAATCAATGTATAACTAGAATCCTTGTCGGTGTAACCTAAATGATACTTAGTCCCATAATAGTGGCCTCACCCACCCATGAAAAACAAATAGGTGAACTGCATAGGTGTGCATACAAAGCCTCAAAGGTTTCAATTTTGATCGATGACTAGTAACTGTTATTATAAGGGAACTCAAATGATCCCAAATAGTTGTGCAATGATCCAATTAAATATAATACTTAGGTATAGAGAATAACCTCCAGATTATATACAGAACACTTCATATGACCATATGTCTATGAATGTTAAGTTGTACTCAATCTTAAATGATTCCCCATTACCTTTTTGTGATTATTATATAATTTATAAGTAAACATATGATTCATATTAGAGAAAATGGTAGATAAGACCCCATAAAACCTCATAATATTATACAAATACATATTACCCAGATCTTAAACCTTGATGGTGTCCCTAATTAGAATAAAATGAGTCGATTTTTTCAACCAATCAATCACCACCCATATAATATTCTTTATTCAAGGAGTTAGTGTCAATCCAACAATAAAGTCCATGTACACCTCATTCTTTTTCAATATTGGAATTAAAAGAGGGTAGAGCATACCATAAGGCTTTATGTGATCTTGCTTTATCCACTAGAAGGTGTAATAGTAGGAAACATAATCCATGATGTGTAATTTCATACATGACCACTAGAAAAACCATCTCAAATTATAATAAATATTCTTAGTTATAGGATAAATGATCCAAGAATAACTGTGAAAATAATGTGTCACTGAGTTCCTGAATGATTATGGTATGATAAATATATTCTCAAAGTAAATAATTCCATAATAATGGAGAGACCTACCAAAAATGGTCTCCCCACCATATAAGGTTCACTTAATTCTTCTGAACTTTTCATCCTACTACTAGTCTTTGAAAATAGTCTTAAGGAGAGATGATGAAAAATGAAAACTGTTCAAAACCATATCTGAATCATCCTCCTACACATCAAGATGAAACTAGGTAAAAATACCTATAAGGTTCTACTCATCCTTCGAATCCTAGACTACTTGATATGGGTACTTCTTATTGATATCATTTAAAATGTAATTCCCCTTTCCGATGGTGTAAGTGATGTCGAAGTCAAATATCTTGAGGTATTCCACCCATTTCCTATATCTGAGGTTCAGGTTCCTATGATAAAAGATATACCTTATACTCTTGTGATTAGAAAATACCATGAATCTCTTCCCAAATGATATTTCCCCCATTACTTAAGCGTATTCATAATAGTATTGAACTCCAAATCATGAGTGGGGTAATTATTCTTATGTGGAAAAATTTGACGAGACTCATACATGACCACATGTACATATTACAAAATACCAAGACCATGGTCATCACTGAAGGCATAAAAATATACCATGTATCCTTTAATGGGTTCAAGAAATATTCAAATAGGAGATGATGTTACAATCCCTTTAAACTCATCAAAAGAATCCTGACATTTAAAATCCCAATAAAATTTCACTCTTTCTTGGTAATAGTAGTCAATGGTGATTCTAGTGTTGAGAAATACTTAAAAAACCAATGGTAATATCTATCTAGGTATAGGAATATCTATATATCAAATTGTTTTTCTGGTTCTTCCCATGACAAGACAATCTTCACCGTTTTGAGATCAATTGAGAGGCTATGTTCTAAAATCGCATGCCCCATGAAATTAACATCTTGGATCCATGAATTTCATTTTGAAATATTCCCATAAAGGTGGTGAATCCTCAATATTTCCAAAACCCAATTTAGATAGTGACCATGTTCATATACATACCTCAAATAAACCATTGCATATTCAAAAATACAATGATAATGGTGTTGAGTTACTGATGGAATATTGTTTTAATCAAAGTTATAAACACTACTGAATCATTATTCAACTCAAAATGAATTAAAATATATTCATAATGGCTCTAACTGCTCATAAAAGAAGAATTTTGGATAACTGAATCCCAAACCCTATGCTAAGGATACCCTAATAAAAGATCAATTTTTGAAAACCACTTAAACCCCTTTAAATAATAAAAAACTTTATCCACATTGTTAACAATGTAATTATTTTTAACTATCACCCAATTCTGATTTCAATAGCCTATGAAAATAATAAAAGTACCAATGAACTTCTTAAAAAATAGAATGAGGGCCACCCATGGAGAAACACAGGGATGAATAAATCCCCTCTCAAGTAGACCTTCCAACTAAATCCCAAGCTCTTTCATCTCAACATGTTCCATGTGATATGAGGTTATAGAAATCATATGTGTACCTCATACCAAATATGTTTAGAATTCTAACTCCCTTTGTGGAAGAATACTAAATATTTCATCTGTTAAAAACTTGGGAAAATAATGATGAACCATGGGAATATAAGAAAGAGAGGAAACATCATTAGGATCAACTATAATGGAAGACAACAGGCTACTAAACTTTGGGTGAAAAGGTCCCACAGGATTGGAAATTAGATATCAATATCCCTAGAACATCCAAGAGCCCCCTTTGGTAGAATATAATAATACATAACAATTTTAACAATCAATATTAACTCAGTTAGATACCAACCAATCCATCATAATGATAATGTTGAAAAGATGAATATCAAGAACTAGAAAGATCCATACGAAATCAACATTAGTTATCAAAATATAACATGAAGGTCATCGAAACCCATGCTCTTTCCTATTACTAAGAGGAATTACCAGCTCTATAACTTAGGAAATGATAGTTTTTAGAAGGTTTAACACATAAAAAATGGGAATATATAAAAGAGTGTGAAGTACTTGTATCAAACTGAGTAGTTTATATACAATATTCAACAAATATGGTAACTCTCACCATAACTAAGACGACATAAACCTCAAAAAAAAATTCATCCAATATGTGAAGGTAATTCAATCCAGAGGCCTATGGTTGGATCTTTGTGTACATTAAATCTTCTGTATATGTTTCAGTTGTATTTGGAGATGAATACCCGTTACTATAATGAGGAATAAACAAAGCCTAGAAGAACCTCTGTAGATGGGCTTGGACACCACAATCACAACAATTCTTCATGGTTATAGGATACGACTGTCAGGTTTATCCTACCTTTTCACACTGATAGCAAGTTAGGGGTATACTATTGGTTTCATTTGATGGTTTCGAGGAGGCCTGTTACTGAGAATTACCTCCTACACCCTTGAAATTATCATTCCAATCCATCTTCTTTTTATATGTGCCAATGTAACTTTCACTCATAGGAAGAGAAGTTATAGAGAAACCAATATTGCATACCATATCTATTCATGTCATCATTTATCTATTGACCACATCAGTATAGGTGGTGATGTTAAGCATGTATACCTATGATCAGATGTCAGCATACAAACCCTGCAGGTATTTCTACACATTCAACTAATCATTCATCACCACCTTTGGAGAAAAATGAACCAACTCCATAAAACAGTTGGTGTAATCTAACAACCAACTATATCCCTGTTAAAAATATAGGAACTCAAATTGATTCACTATCATTATATATTTTGGGAAGAACTACTAAAATAAAATGGTATTGAATCCATTCCACTCTAATCCCACATGCCAATTTTCATGTACCATAGAATCCCACAACCACTTTCTAGGACTCTTGAACATAAATTGTTTTCAATTTACCTTTATAGAATTAAGTTTCTCTAGGAATTTGAATACCTGACCAACCTTGTCCATCTAGTACTCCTCCTATTGGGGTTCATTCATAACCTCACCGGATGTGGTTTTTCATAGAGGAACTCTCAGGCTCGATCCTTATCTCCTCAAACTCCTAATTGTGCCTCAACACCTTGGTTATGAACATGTGGAATATTCTGGTGCATGGCATGAAATGACCATATGATAGCCTTTAATATATTCAGATATAGAGGAGGATTCCCTTGAGTATCATTTCCTGTTACCATCTAACGAGGAACCTATGAAATACATCTACGAGGAATGTTTCAACATACTAAAAGAAAAAAAATGTTCATAAAATGAAATAATATTAGTTTAAACCTAAAGAACATAAGTAGAAGCTAAGATCAAGGTCAAAAACCTACACAGGATATAGGAATCCCAAAATATTATGGTGAATTAAAGCTCATTATGAAAAGAACTAGACAAGTACTCAACATAATCTACCCCTACCATCTCTCTAAGACTGAGAAAAACCATGATCTGATAACAAATTATCACATCTCATCCTAGAAAACCCATCCAAATAGGCTCAAAATTAGTTCTTGGAAAGACCCAAATGACATTTCTGATCCCCATGGGATGGAAAATGGTGTCTGAGAAACCAAAAAAAACCCAAGGGAATGATTTTCTCAACCTGAAACAAGATACATTTCACAAATATATATAGAAGAAAAACTATAAATGAAATATTCTATAACAAAAATCATGCTAGTGGTATAGATACCACCAAAGGTATTAGATAAAACTCAACATGTAATTATAAATAAAACAAAAAAAGGAATGAATCCAGAAATTACCCACTGCTACTCCATGAGATACGTAGACTACATCCCATGGTCTCACCAACATCTACCCATGATTATCTAACCATAAACCTAATCACCTCACTATGACGCCCTTCCATTTCTTGAATGAGATAAAATAAAGTCTGCACACCTCTGAGGGAGTGTCCATTATATGAGAAAAATAAGGTCAGTAGGATCCCTCCTAGGTGATCTGTAAAAAGTTTTTATACAATAATCAAAATATTTTCAATTTAAAGAAAACATCTCATGATACAATGTAACATAGTTTTATATCAAAATCATGTTAATTAATTTCCTCTATTTCTAAACCATTCTATAAAGCTAGGTAATGTAACATCAAAACATAATTTCAATAAACCATTTACATTTCTCAAATCATGTAATATATAATAAAAAATATAAAATATACAATTACAAATAATAATGGTAAACACCCCTAGGACGATTCTTACACATAAAATTATATATATATGGATGGTTTTCTTAAAATATCGAGGCAATCAGAATTTGGATACAAGTTTTTCAGTGAGTGAAACGTGTTTTTAATTAATTTGTCATCTTTAAACGGAAAACTCACACTTTGAGTCATATAAGTCAAACTATGTGTCAAATTTATTTGAAACTAATTCCTACACAACAAAAATGAAATATGGATCATTTTACTATTGTATCAAGAAAATATGAGAACATTTTCTTGTTTTTCTATGTGTGACACACATTTTTAATTCAATTTGAATTTTTAAACTGAAAATGCACATTTTGATTAATATCGGTCCCACCATGTATCAGATTGATATTTGGCTGATTCCTACATGTCAAAAATCACTTATTTGTTGTTTTTTTAAGTATCAAAACAATATTAATGGGTTTTCTCAGTTTTGATTTTTCCACGCATCTTTTGAACTAGAATGTCAATTTAACATAAAAAACACAATATGATTCATATTGGCCACACCATGTGTCATAATGATGAATGATTGATTCCTACACACCAATAATTACATATGAATTATTATCATAAATTACAAAGAAAATATTAGTTCATTTTCTCATTTTTTTGAGTATGTGATTTATGTATTAAACTAAAAAGTAAATTTCAAATAGAGACATGTACTTTGAGTCATACCATCCACATCATCTGTAATATTGTCGTGAAACTAATTCTTACATATAAAAATGAAATACATATCCATTTCTTAAATTATCAAGACAAAATAAGTGTGTTTTCTCAGTTTTTAATGTGTAAAATATATTTTTAACTAAAATGTAATTTCTTTAAATAAAAACATGAAATTGGAATCATAACTATCATTATGTTTGTCATATTGACTTTTCTATGATTACTAGACATAAAAAATTAATTATGGATCATTCTCATAAAATATAGAGACAATTTGAGCTTGTTTTCTTACGTTTTAGTGAGTGACACAAATTTTTAACTAAAATTCTAGTTTTAAATTGAAAACACACACTTTGAGTCATATCGGTCACATATTTCATTATATTGATGTGGGGATGATTATTACACATCAAAAATTAATTACAGATAATTTTCCAAAATTATCAAGACTTTATGAGTGTGTGTTTCTTAATTTTAAGTGTGTGATATACATTTTAATCTAAATTTTCATTTTTAAACTGAAAAAACACATTTCAAGTCATACCAGTCACACTATGTATCATATTTAGGGGTGAATAAATATTTTATGTTGAAAATTTTATACAAATCATTTTAATAATGCATTAAAATAATCTGAATGTGTTTTCCTCTTTTTTTTGTATTTTATGCTTCTTTTAAAATAATCTTTTGATTTTAAATAAATCCACACACTTTGAGACATATTAGCCACATTGTGTTCCTGATTGATGTGTTCCTAATTTATATAAATCAAAAATGAACTATAGATCATTTTAATGAATATATCAAGACAAAATGAGTGCATTATCTTGGTTTTGAGTATGTTAAGTGTTTTTTGAACAAAAATGACAATTTTAAATACAAATTTGAACTTTGAGCTTTGCAGGACACACCATGTCTCTGATTAGCACGATGTTAATTCTTACACATTAAAAATTACTTAATGAACTTTTCCTTGACGTAACCAAACAATATGAGTTTGTTTTATATGTTTTCCAAAGAGTGATACACATTTTTAACAAAAATTCCTTTTTTAAATTGAAAACAATCACGTTGAATCATACTAGTCATATCATGTGTCTGACTGACATGAAGACGATTTTTACATATCACAACTCAAATATGGATTTTGTTTTCAAAATTATTAATAACATATAAGAATTTTTGATTATTGTTAAGTTAATGAAACATCGTATAAACTAAAATTTCATTTTTAAACTGAAAACATTCACATTGAGTCATGTAATCACATAGTGTATCAAATTGATTTATGAATGATTCATATATGTCGCAAATAGATTATGGATAGTTGTTTTAATGTATCAAGACTGAAAAAGTGATTTTCATTGTTTTTTAATGAATGACACATTTTTTTAACTTATATGTTATTTTTAAACAAAAAATACAAAATTTTAGTCAGACCAATCACAACATGCATTAGAGTGAGGTTCAGTTAATTATTACATGTCAAAAATTACTAATGGGAAATTCTCATAATGTATCAAAAATATATAAATTTATTTTCCTAGACTTCATTATTTCATGCATATTTTGAACTAAAATGTTAATTTTAAATAAAATAACACATTTTAACTCCTAACGACCATGTCGTGTGTCGGATTGACATGTGGTTTATTTTAACACATAAAAAATTATTTATGGATCATTTTAAAAAAGTATCAGGACCCCTAGGGGAATTTTTTCACTTTTTAGTACATGATGCTTTTTTTGAACCAAAATTACAATGTCAAATAAAAACATGCATTTTGATTCATATCATCCACACCACTCATAGAATTGATGTTTGGATGATTTCGACACCTAAAAATGACATATGGATCATATTAAAAAATTATAAATATATTTTTCATATGTATTATTGGTTCTAAATTAGTGACACATGTTCATAAGTTAAATTTCATTTTAAGCTAAATACAATCACTTTGAGTCATTTATAAACAGAAAAACACTCAAATGAACATAAACTGGTAAATTAAGTAAAAACTTTCTCTATATTGATAATAAATTGTTTTTCAATGCATCATCCTTATTGATGTCTTCATCAACAATTGATTTCTCTCAAAGGATTTAGTGCTCTTAATAGGGCATGAAAGGGTTGAATAAAAGATCAGTTCTCGATGAAGTCATTTTTTTATGATCTCAATATTGAAAAAATATACAATACCAACCATTTGAAACCATTTGTATTGGCCTATAAACCATTGGTATACCCTATAATAATAGTTTAAAGGTTTTTTGGTTGTTTGAACTTTGGGATACACCTATACTAATGGTTTTGGGAAAACCATTTCTATATGTTGTTTATACCAATGCTTCCCAAATTTTTTGGTATAGGTTATAATAAATACTTATTTCAATGGTTGTAAAAATGATCAGAATAGGTAATTTCATAAAAAGACTTGTAGGGTTTTGATTATTGTACCTCCCAGTTACACATGAATGACCTGACCACTATTCTATAAATAATTTTATGAACCAAAATTGATATAAATATGTGTGTATATATATATATTTATATATATTTAAAATTAGTTAATTTTTTGATATATTTAATCTTATTTGAATAAAAAATCATGAAAAATCTGAGTACCAATACCAAATTTTCTCTAAAACCATTAGTATTGGTCTATACCAACAGTTTTAGAGATTTGTTAGTATAGGTTCCTAGATTTTTGGGACCCATAAAAATAATTTTCTAAAACTATTGGTATAACTCTAATTTCTTTGAGTGTATCTTTGAAAATTAATTAAATTAGTATTAGATAAAAATTATTAGGAAACTATCTAAAAACATATATAAAATGTTGTGAAATTAAATAAATAATAATTAGAAAGTCACTACTTCATGATGTTGAAATATATTCTGACTCCATGAATTCTTCCAATTTTTGTTAAATAAATATATTTGTTTTTGGAATATATAGATTTTCTATAGTCCTAGTAGTACTAGAAAAATATAAATAGAAAATTTATTAATAAATAATTTATAAAATGAAAAAAAACAATTTTGTGTATCCAAATTGATTTCAATGTGTATTTAATGATCCCTAAAAATGAAATAAAAATTTAAAGAAATGAAAATATTTTTGATATTATTAAATTCTATATTTTTACCCCAACATCATGGGTGTTAAGAAGAGTTTTCCTTTTGTAAGTTTCTATCAAAACATTATGGACACTTTTTCCACTGTTTATGAATATTTCATTTCTTACATTGACCTTTATTGTATAGAAGTAATGTGAGGACTAATGAGTCAACATTATTATTCATAGATTTTCCTTCATATAAAAATGATATATACAACTGTAAAAAAATAGGAATAATATTTAAATCCAAATAACATATTCAATTGGATATTGGAAAAAAATTATTAAAATGAAACCCATGTATACATTTATAACTAAGACTCCTAGATATCCATGCTTTTGAATTTCATCTTCATTATCAAAAACATGAAAGTATCTAATAGCCTCTGCATACATTTTTTCTTCAAAACCAATGGTGGTTGAATCACCATATTTGACACTATGTATGCAAGAACTTGTAATGTTATTAAATATTAATGTTGAACTAGTGGGGTAAGGTACTCTCTAAATTTATTTTCGATCAGTTGGATGATCCTTTGTATTGTTTGATTTGACCATTAGTATCTCCTTCCATTTCTCTATCTCTAAAAACATTTCTCATTTTAGGCCTTTTTTCTTTCATTATTAAAGGGTTTGAATAAAAATAAATTGTAAAGGTAATAACTTATTGTTGACATATATTTTTACAAGATAAAATTTCCATGATATAAAAGTTCCAACATCAAGTTTGAGGATGTGAATATCCATATCGTCAAGGGAAATAGGTAGCTCGACACTCATATTATGACCTATGTGAATACACACTCTCACGTAATATTTTGGATGTTTTTTTATGTATAATATCACTTTGGATATTGTATATTATACCCCTCATAACATGAATATGGGTGGGTGTTTATAAATAAAAAAAATCAATTTACACTTGCTGAATATTATTATAGAAAAGTTATTAGTAACTCCCAAATTCAAAATTTGAAAAAAATAGTTAGGAAAAATCAATTACCTCTGGTAAGGTAGAACATTGTGTGGAATGGCTTTCTGAAAGCCTTGGGGTAAATCTTTATATAGTATTTTTTGGGGGGGTTTTATTCTCTTTGATTCCTTCCCATAACATTATCTTACAACTAAGAGAACCAATTTTTTTTATTCTAGATATTTTATTTTTCTTTCATATTTTCCATTTTGTTAACATCATCCCCTATTCTATTTATTTTCTCAAAATATATTTGGGGTGACACTATAAAAACAAACTTTAATGTAGAAATATTATTCTAGTCACTTCAAGGCCCCTGGATGTAATCATTCATCGGGTACAATCGATAATGATTCTTTAGTCTAAAAAGGATAAAAAATATAGAAAAATAAGGAGTCATTGTTATGAAATACCAAATTAAATCACAAAAAATTATTATTATTTCATACATAAATATGATTCCCATAATTTTGTGTGTTTTAATCTATGATTATTAAATATTTATTTATAAAATACTCCTTTTATATCAAATTATGTGGTATATAAGTGGTGTTAGATTTTGATTCATCATTTTGTATGTAAAAAAGGATCAGAATTATGTTTTTGTTTCATTCCATTTAAAATAATAATGTATATTTAAAATACATACCATTTCTTCAAGTGACATGTTCCCCATCCTTGATTTATGATAGGTTTACATTTGATTTGATGAATATAGATTTTTTTATTCACTAAGTTGCAATTTCAAAAATTAATAATTCTTATTAAATGAAAATAATATGCATATCTCCAAGTAAGTTATTACCAATCACAATGTATATAAAAATATTCCACATCACAATGACCAATAAAATTTTTCCATGTTTCGTGGTAAATTTTGTGTGTATATATTTGTGGTGGGTGTGCATTGACTTTCCAATTATTATCCTTGAGAGGATACTTTGTAAGAATTTTTTGAAATACTCTTTGAACCATTCTATTTACGATTAAATCATATTTTATATTGACCATTGTCTAGTATAAATAAAATCCTAATTGGATAGTGATGAGTAAATCAATATTTATTTATTTTATTTTTAGTAAAATAGAGTAATTATATTCTAATTTTACGCTAATATATTCCTAAATTAGTGCTTTAATCGTTGGAAGAACATTATTCCATGTATCTACATCAATTGGAACATGAATTTGAGTGGTGAACCAACTACAACTAATGAAATTGGACTTTTTGTTTTTAATAAGTTGGTCATGTGTATTCCATCAAACCATAAATTTTATAACTCTATTTGTTTATCTAATAATTTTTGTTAACAGTAACTTGCTACAATGCTCCTATTTTTTCTTGAACATAGGTTATTCCCCTTCTACCATTTTCTTGATTGAAAAATCTTTAATATGTTATTATCTATGATCAATTTCATCATCATTTGGGGGAAACTATTTTTCTTATAAATTGGGTGTGTCAAAATATTGATAAACCTATTATTCCTCAGGATTGGGATCCTTATCATATGAAGAAATCAGTATCTGAAAAAGTGGTTCAACATTTAATTTGGATTATTTAAATGAAGTAGTGAAGAAATAATACTATGAGATAAAATAATGAATATTAACAAAGAAATATAATAGGGTTATTGAATTCTCTTTTTATCTTTTAAGGGTTAATGGATTACCCCTCTATTGAGTATCCAAATCCACTCATTGTGGTCTCCTATGAAATATAATACCTCATCTATATTGGAACCACCAAAAAATGATTGTGATTTCCCAATTAAAGGGTTATAATCGGTTGATTTAACATTATTCCTTATAGAGTTATTAGGTGATACCAGAATAATTGAATTGTTTTTGTTTTTAGGATTCAGTACGTAAAATACTTATATTGCTTATGATTCCATTATGAATGGTTCATCCTTATACCAATCCTTATTGAAATCCAATTTCACGAATCAAAATTCATCTATTTTAACTAAAATCTTATTTTCAAACCACTTGAATTGGAACTCTAGAACATTGAATTTTATATAATCTAAATCCCATATTTGTTCGTTGATGATAATGTATGAAATATTCACAAAAGTTGGATTTCAATCATTGGTACCTGTTACATACAACACATCAACAACAAGAGTAACTCCAATATTTTACATGGTACTGTTTTCATCTTGTACTTTTGTATTGAACATATTACCATTAATTATAAAACTATTATATGATAATACAAGAACATGTGGTCCTCTGGCTGGCCATTGAATCCATTCTGAAATTGAATTAAAATTTTTAGTCAACTACTTAAAAATATTTCCTTGAAACTATCCTTTAATCTATTGATTATGTATATTTGATATCCTTATTTAATCCCATGATGGATTAAAATGTCAAATAATTACATTGTGGGGTTCAATATATTGCACAACCTATAAACAATTATGTAATACCAAAAGGTGAGATTACACTCGATATATAATGGAAACTATGAAAACATATATTCTATAAATTCCATTACCCAAAAGTTTCCCATTGTGATGATATTTTAGTAGACCAATTATTTTCACATCAGATAGAAAGTTGGTACATAATTCAATAGTTTCCTTTATAATAAATCACTATGCAATATAACATTCTAGCCGAATTTGAGTTTTTACATACCATTTCAATATTTTTTATAGAATTAAATGTTGTACATATATCTATAATTTACATGATCACATTTTCAGATCTCTCAAAATGAGTGAACCATTATGTGAGCGATGATATCAATTAACGGTTTTAAGAAGAAAATCTCCAATTCACGTAATTTTACAATAGTTTCCATTATCATAAATGAAAATTTTTCCCAATCTATAAAATTACTTCATGTAGCTTTGAAAAATTAAAAAAAATCTTTGTTAATGTATAGTGAACATTTTTTGGAAAAAAGAAACATAAATCTATAAGAGTTGAATATTACTTAAAAACATGGAATTCATATTATTTGTAGCCATTTGATATTTATTCCGTCATTGAAATGATATTATACATATTTTTTGAACACTAATATAGAAACCTTACATCATTTTTGAATTTTCAAAACTAATATCTCTCTTTATGGGAAAGATTATATGTAGATGGAGGAAGAAAATTACATCTTTAACCATTCACATGAGCCAACTCTTCCTGTACCCCCATGTAATTCATGTCAAACCTAGCCTTAATTCCATAATTTTTTTTAGATACATTTTTTATATTCCAATAAAACTATCACATGTGTTTTCCGCAAGTATGATATCAAGAATGATCCTGATGTACAAGAAATTAGAGTATAATAATTCAAAAACAAACTGGTATCTATTTCCAAATGGGTTTTTATGGTTTTTAAAATAAAATTCACCAAAAGTGGTGGCCATATACTTTAATTTCTAAAATACTTGTTCACTTGTTAATGTAGATAGTTATTATTAATTTCCATAAAATGATTTCACCCAAAATAGGTATTTATTTCATTAGGTAAGACATCTTTTGCGTCCTAGAAACATGGTATTTGAGGACTGTTTCAAAGTAACTCAATGTGTATGTTGTTCACAAATTAGACACCCTTGAGTTCCTTTAATTATGTATCCAGAACAAATTACATAAGAAATAAATTTTTTTATCTACCCAAATAACATGTCTCTCAAGGAGAAATCTTTATTTCTATAATTATAATAAAATGTAAAACCTGATTTCAACATTAATTTCATATCTTCGATCAATGTGTCCAAATAAGCATTCATATCGTTACCTGATTTTCTCTTTCCTAATATAAGAAGAGACAATGTAATGCATTCTTTATTCATGAAAAAACATGATGAAAAGTTATAATTTACCAACATAACTGGACATGTTCTATAAGTTCTACTTTTAAAACAAAAAATTATCGATCCATATGTAGATAGCATGCGATGAAGGTTTCTGGGATAGTTTCTAAATTCAAGATACTCGTGATCAATTTTCTTACACTGAGGAGAGTTTGTTGGGTTATGAAGCTCATTATCTTGATTTCATATATCTATGTTCTAATTGAATTGTCTTATAGCCTCCTCAATTTTATATAGTCGCCTAAAACATATAATGATTGGAATGTACTATAGAATTTTTGTAAGGACTTGATTCAACATTATTTAATTGAGATGAACCACACATTGGAAATTTTTTATGTTATTCATAGTTCTTATGAATCAATATATGATCATTTAGACAATTATCTATTATTTCAAAGATCATATCCATTTAATGTAGCATTTTTAGTGTTTTATGTTCAACAACGAATCATAATATCTTCTGATAGACTCTTGGTAGTTTTTTTTATTTTAAAAAAACCTCCACCTATGATTGTAGATAAAATAATCTATTGAATTACAATACATAAGAACACCCTTATTAACACAAGAACATAAAAGGTTCATTTATAAACAACAGTATATAGTCTTTAGCATGATTCTGAATACATATGATATTACACTTTCCCTTAGAAAACAATCTATGTGGTTAAACATCTATGTCATATCCATCACATTCATTGTACTATAGTCATCTGCATGTGATCCTAAAATAGTTGATATAATTATAAAAAAAATAAAATATATAATAGACCATTTTCAACAATAATTAACATTTCACCACTATACTACATGGATTATTCACACTTTCACTTTGAAAATTATGTTCTTTTTCTTCTTTGGTTCCTTGCACAACAGCAAGTAATAATGTCTTCTTCCATTCTCTTTATCTTCTCTCTTCTTATTTATAAAAACACCACCCTACACTAAAAATTCCGCACATATATAACCCAAAAAATATAAAATATATATAACATGTAAGACTTATTACCACTTGTTTTTATTCAAATGTTTACAAAACTCTATAAATAATTTCTAATTCAAATATGTATAATTCTCAAATCTAATATTCATAATAACTTCTATAAGAAACTTCTTCCATATTTTTTTTATAACTGTGCATCAAAATTCAGAAATATTACAACCTCTATATCCTCCTTTGAAAATAAATTTATTTCATAATAAATACCAACATAGTTATCAATACATATATAGTATTGTAATGTTATCGTGGTGAATTTAATCTTTTAAATCTTCCTCATAAATACCATTAAAAACATAAATCATTAACTCTGCAATAATTAAAAAATTAACCTCATGAAATTAATATATATATATATATATATACATGTAATATATCATGGAATCTTATATTTTTTGTTCAAATATATCTATGATAATATTTTCCATTGTCTCAGTAAATAATAAAGAATGCCTCTTATTTACTCAGAATGGGTATATAGGAAACTTCTTACATATATATCATCTATGACTCATACCCATTGAAGTTCTACTCATATATTTTATACTCATATTCATGGAAGGTTCTTGATGGTTTCTCATAGATGATCTACGGTCTTCATGCTCTCATATGTTGTAATGTTTCATGGAAGGTACACAAATTTTTCAAGCACAGGATTTATGTAATATATGTTTCTTTCAAGTAATATTATAAGTATTTATCTATTTAGATCACTTTTATTTATATAGTAGTTCCACATATCTTCACGTGGCCAGTCAATATTACTTCATGCAATCACTTTCACATTGTGGATTCACCTACAATGTGAATCCAATAGTAATTCATCTCCCCCAAGCTTTTGGTATATTGACTATTAATTAACACATCATGCAGTTGGTATTGGTTCTTCATGCGATCAGTACATAAAATATGACTTTTCACTTCATGAGATCACTAAATAATTACTCATGGAAGATAATTGCATGGATTTTAATTTCATAGGGACTCAATTTATGGATTATCATTCTACAAAATATTATTTCATGGAATCTTATCCCATGGAATCTGAGTGATATACATGAAGTGGGACTCAAAAACTATTCTAAAGAAACTCAAATTATTTAGATGATAGTGTTACCATATCAAACATCACTTTAAATACTTTCTGTGATGAAAAATACATCAATCATTATAAATTCCAACTCTTCCTATCATTACTCACCAATTTATGAGTTTTCAACAAAAGAAAAATCATAAATAATTTTTATTACTATTCACTATATTATTCAACAATCTAAAAACAAATCCTATCCTATTGTTATCAATAGTCTCCCTCTTGCTTTTTTTTCAACTAAGGAACATAAATCACTAATTCATTGAAACTTAATAAATAGAACACTATGAAACAATCATAATACTGTATGAACATTCTCAATCTAGGAAACAAGAATAATTGTATAATAATACCACATTTTCCATTAAGAAGTTATCAACATTCAATTAAAACTTCATTCAATACTCAAAACATCATTGTGACATATTCACATATGAAACTGACTACAACACCTAATAGGTGTTTCTTTCCCTCAATTCAAAAAAATATTAAAATAATTAACACTAATCATACATAATGATATCATGGATTACACATTTTAAAAATTCTGTGAATATATTCTCTACCTATATTGGTAAAGAACATATAAATAAAAGATGTATATTATTATATTTCTCCCCCTTTGGTAACAATATTCAAATAAAATATGAGATACTGGATGAAAGTCTCATACCATACCCTTGATGAGGGTGAGTTTGAACATTCATAATCAACCTCAACCTAGGAAATATATCCATTGGAAATATTTTAGTGAAAATATTAACCACTTTCTATTTTGTGGGTATAAACTCTATCTTTAGTTCATTTTATTCCACAAGTTCCTTGTTGATATGATATTTAATATCAATTTTCCTCGATCTTTAATGTTGCACATAATTATTTATAATATTGATAGAACATTAATTATCTCAACCTAATATAAGTGGAAACATCACATTAACCAAAGAATCATCTAATTATGCCTTCATCCAAATCAATTAGAATATATCTTGACTAGTAGCCACAAACTTAGGTTTAACTGTGTTGAGATTCATTGAACTTTTCTTCATTTTATACCGAATCACACATCTTTCACCTAGAAAAAATAATCCACCAGATGTGGATCATTGATAATTTACACAGCCTTACCAGTCTATATTTTTACATTCAAACATATTTTAAATTCGTTTTTTTTATAAATTATCACATAATCTGTAACAACCTTAATATATTGAAGAATTATTTTTCTATCAAAAAATGTAATCTTTAATGTACACTTTAAAATCTGACACAAAGAGATACAACATAAACTAGGTATATTCTATAGACTATTAAATATAGCAGGCTTCCAATAAACATCATAAATTATTAATTATAAACATCCTTTCTAAATTTATCCTTAAATATCTTTGTTCCCACTAAGAAAAGTGTGAAAATTGGTTTTGAATCTTCCATGAAGAATAGTTTATGTAATTCCATATAATATTTTTATTACGATGGAATATTTTGATGCTTCTTTTTAGAGATATTTTATCCATTAAAGAACCTAATTTCTCATATAATAAACATTGTAAAGAAAATCTTCATATCTTTGGTAACTTTTCATATTCTTATCCTTTATTCCATGTAAATATGATATCCTGGACATAAACAATTACAATGAGAGAAAACTCATGATTGTATTTTATAGAGGTTTTTTATCTTCCTTTATTAAAGTTAATATTCTTTAAATAAGACTACATCATTAAATACCAAGATCTTTGAGATTTATTTGATCCATTTAAATTATTCTTCAACTTAATCACATAGTTATATTATTTATTCAATAAAAAAACCACATTAGTACTTAATATAGACTTATTCTTCTAATTATTCATTAAGTAAACTAGACATGACATCCATTTGGAAAATCATATATGTAATTTATGCAACAGTAGAAGGAAATATTCTAAGGGTTTTAATTATTTTAATTTGTGAAAAGGGATCATAAAAATCAATTACATCAATCCATGAGTCCCTCTAAAAACATTATTTCCTTGTTTCCAACCACTTCACTTTTATCATTCAACTCATTATGGAAAATCCACAATATATCAATTACATTTTTATATTTAGGTTTGTATAACAACTCTTATGCATTGCTTTTATCATTCTAATAAAATTATTAATTAATAGTATCAACCCACTCTTGATGATCCAATTTTATTCCACATCACTTGAATCAACCTTATAAAATAGTGATATGTTAAACTATTCTAAATGTTCTTTTGGTTTGAACCTATAGTCTTTGATCTCTAATGATATTTTAAACCTTCACTTGCTTCCTTGACCATGAATGAGATAAAAAATATTTCACCTCATCAATTCAAATATCTAAATAAATATCATTATCATATATTTCTTCTACATCATCACTTCCATTAGAGACTCTAACATTTTATTTAGTAGAAATAACTTCAACTTAACTTATTTTTATATCTAAAGTGGATTATAAAACTATTCTTTCTAAATGTCACAACACATTCAAATTAGTAAAATAAATATTACTTATAGTATCCTTGAAATAGTATCTATATACTCTTCCATTTAGATGGTATAAATGAAAGATACCATCAGTACCTCTTGAATCAAACTTCCCAAGATTCTCACCATTGAATTTGCTAATATAGGGGGTTCCATAAACCCATAATTACTTAAAACATTTTTTCTTGTCACAATACATCTCATATAGGTAGATGTCTAAATTTGTTATGAAAAAATAATGATTTTGAATATGAAATATTACACTAATATAATGTCTTCAAAAGAACTAAGGATATCATGTTTAGTCAACATGGTTCGAGCCATCTCACCTAAGATTTTATTATATCTTTTGAAACCTCAATTTTGTGGAGGTTTATATGGTGCACTAAGCTCATAATGAATTCCATGATTCTTAAGATAAAATTTAAACATACCATTTGTATATTCAACATGATTATCAATTCGAATCTTCTTTATTGAAAATTCACACTCTTTTTCATTACTTATCTTGAAACATTTAATCATATTTAGAGCCTATGAATTTTTATTTAAAAACATAATTCATGTAATATTAGTGAAATAATCAATAATGTTAGTAAAATAATTGTCTTTATTTACTAATTTCATTATCATATGACCACATATGTTTGAATGAGTAATCTCTAAAGGTGTGAGTTGTATGTATCATAAAAATATTGTATAAAGAATATTAGACTTTCTATTCTATCATAAAAAAATATCTATTTTTTTATTTCCATGTGGATATAAGGGGTTGTGGAAAAAATATTTCCAAAGTTAATGTGTATCATATTGGTTAAAATTGGCTTTCTCTAGAGAGTAGAGCACAACAATCATGTTTTCCCCTTAAATTAGAGAAATAAGTGGAGTATATTTTTGAAATTGTTTGATTTTGAAAACAAGCTAAATCAATGAATGAGAAGAAAGGAACTAAGCCAAATATTGAAATAAACTTGATAAATAAAGTGATTGAAAACTATGAAACGATAAGGGTGATAAAGTCATGATTTCTTTCCGAAACTAAATGTTATACTATTTCCAATTCATCCAATCCCATTCTACTAAGTCGATTAAAGTGAGATTCCCAAGTCTCTTCCTCTTAATACATTGGTCAAATGGTGATGGTGGGAAAAACCCATTCCAAGATCTCAGTTTGGAATACTCTACTTCTAATGTGTGATAGATATATAGTGAATATCCCTAATTTACATAGGCAATACCTAATTGATACTTATTTATCCTAAAAAATAAAGAATATACACTACAGATCCTACACGTACTGACGATCAGTGACTGATTCACACTAATCCATAATATGTTCCATAATAAATAAATTTAAACCTTGTGGATATAGATAACAATAATTGATCAAATAAAAATTATTTAAATAATACAAAACCAAATATGATTGTACTTGATATTAAAAATCGATATTATAAATTGAATGAAACTTCTCATAAGAGAGAATAAATTTTATTAAATAAAGAATAAGAACTAAATCATTATAAAAGAGAAAACATCCCCTTCCCCAATCAATCATAATTTTACCCCTACATGTGAATGGTATCTGAGAAGAAGTTGATAATAATTCATTACAAAAATATAAAGAACAAAACAGGGAAAATAAAAAGAATAATATTTATCCTCTAGAATCATCCCACTAAAATATTAATCCTATTATAACCACCATATGACTGAAAAACTCTAAGGGTCCTTCTTATAAGTTGGTAAAAATTGATATTTCTTTTTAGCCTCCATATATCGAAGACTTTGTATATTTATATAATAAGTTACTATTTAATTAACGAGTTGAACACTTTCTTGGTGAATATTCACTAAATCACCATGTACTCTAGTGTGTTAAAAAACACATTAATGGAGAATATATCAATGAAATTTAATTTGACCCTGAGTCTTCAAGCCCTATTCCAATCCAGTCTTAATCACCTCACTTGTATTTATTTAGACCATTTTTCCTCATTTATTAAGGGGGATCCATTCTATCTTCCAGAAAGATTTTCCAACATGATTTATTTTTTGGGCCTATAGACATTTTGATATAGCTCTTAGTCTTGAGGAAGAATTTGAATCATAGAAACAAACGAATCATTAAAAAATGAATCACTCCAATTTTGTTAATATTTTAAAAGTTAAACATGAAATATTGAAATGATAATTTTTTTAAAACTACATAATTAAAAAATAATATTTTTTTCCTAAAAGTAACAAAAAATCTGAAAATGATGAAAATGAGGCTAAATTAATAAATTATAAGGGATTAAATCATTGAAATACATATGAAAAAATATGAAAATATAAGAAATATCAATTCCCCCAAACATAATACATGGAATCCTAGACAAGTAATATTTAAAATGAAATCAAAGAAAAATAAAAAAAACATACTAATGAGATTGACTAATTTGAAAAAAGATATCATTTCTCCACAAAAACCATAATTTTACTTTATACATTCAACCCATTTTATTCATTGCCTCTTCATTTCTCATCCCATGCACATGAAACACCTACCTCACATGAATTTGTTTTCTCATCTGAAAAATATAAATTTTCAATAGGTCTTTTCTCATCCAAAACCATGAAAGACTCACCATAGGATTGATAAATTTATACATCCCCACTATATGTAGGTCATGGATATGTAATTATAATTAGGAATATTTAGGGTTGTTTAATGGATTTCAGTTGGTAGGATTTAGATGTTAAAAATTATAATTTTTAATGAGGAGGGTATGTCTTTTTATTGAGAAAAATTAAATGATTCTAATTTTCAATAAATTATGGTATCATCCTCACTACCCCTAGAAGAAAATAAGATCTGATAATATTTGAAAATATTAGGCACATCTAACACCATAATTATTGCAGTAGATGAATATTCAGTATAGTACAATAATATATACAAGAGTACAATAATAGTTTAGTGTCTTTGGAAACATGGAAACAAAATCTTATATCCCGGTGAAATATCTTAAACATCTCCCATAAAGATCTCAACATTTAGTACATATACCTAAATTATATCTTCTTAACATGGGGAAAGGAAACATAATAAAGGGGTGAGATCAAATGATCCGAAAGGTTAATAAAGGGATATATGTAAAGAAAATCATGAGCATAATGGTATGAGAACATGATCATGAAAGTAGAAGATCATACCCTACATATCAAAGATCATATACATGAATCATGGAATAAATAATGGAATTTCATAAGACATGAATAATAAATAAATAAATAACATTTCCCAAGATAAGATAACATAGGAATAAGACATGTAATTTTGGCAGAAACATAAGCATATACTGATTCCTATAGTAGCCAAGCTATAGCTTCCAAGACCATCTTAGTAGTGTCGGTTCACTCCCCATACCATCTTAGTAGTAAAGTTTCACTCGCAAGTCCATATTAGTAGCATTAATTCACTCATCATACCATATTAGTATTCTTAGATCACTCTCATAGCCATCTCAATTGCATGAGTTAACTCCTCACACCATCTTAGTAGTCATGGTTTACTCTCATGGCCATCTTAGTAGCATGAGTTCACTCCTCATACCATCTTAGTAGTCATGGTTTCCTCCCAATACCATCTTATTTTATCTCATGAGAAATAAATCTTTACCCAATGCATTAGAGGTATATATAGGTTACACCCATCTTCTAATGATATCTTACAAACATGTGACACAAAAACATAAAACATTTGTCATAAACATAACCCAAGGAATAAAATGTGAATAATAAACATGTAATCATATCATAACTTATGAAAAAAGATCCAAGTTTCCCAATAATTACATAAAAATCATTACCTATGAAAATAAGTGGGTTTCTTAAACATAATTTCATCAAAACATAAACTATTCATAGAAATAATATGAGTGGTAATCTTGAACAATAACAAATTATGTCATCATAGGTGGAGAATGATTCAGAAATATCCCTTAGAACATGAATTTTCCTTTAAAAACACTTAATAAAACAAAAAACAATTGAAAAACCCTTTTCATTGAAACAAATTGAAAAAATAATACTTTTTTAAAACCCTTTTCATTTAAACCACTTTGAAAACATATAAATGAATCATGAAGGTAATTTAAAATAGTTCTTAAGGAATGCATCCTTTATTTATTGAAATAGTTTTCTTCTCTTAAAATTCCATGACATTCTAAAAGAAAAAATTTTATTTGAAAATAACCTTATAATATTTTAAGTGAATATTCTAGTAAATAAGGTGTTATGAAAGTGTAAAAACCCATTCATGCTATATAAGTCAAAATAAAACATTCCTTTCATATTTTTACTAGAATAGTCAAAAATTACTTCATTTGGAAAATAAAATAAATATTCATTTTTAAATGTACAATAAAAAATTAAAAATGGGTAATAATGAATTTAAACATATATATGATAATAAATCATTTTATGAAAATAGTTTTAGAAAATATGGACCTAGATGATGAATATTGCTCAATAGAGGCTTAAAACGAAACAAACCCAAATATAGAAGAGACTGAAATCAACCCTCATCACTTAATAATCAATAGAATAATATTCCCCATGTAAAAATAAAATTATAAGAATATTTTAATATCCTAATATTCTAGATAATACACAAAAAACACATTCATGGGTAGTATATACCCCAAGTAAAAGAAACAAGTACTGTGTAAAGAATGTGTCTCACAGAAATAAAGGTGAGACAAAAATAATCCCTTAACTTCTGTCCTAACTTTCTTCGTAATCGAACAAGATTTTTTTATAATAAATATAGGTTTATTATAAAACTTTTATAGAAGAATATTATTATATATAACACCAAATATGGTTTTATTATGACCTTATATTACCCACTTGTTAATGATCTTATGCTAAGGTTTCACATCAGGTAATATTCACTTTGTTCTTCCCATGTGTCTTGTTCTTTTATATTATTATTCTTTATGATTATATCATTATTAAAGAGTATAAATCACAATATAAATATCATATATATCAATTATATTTATATTAAAATAATCTATATCATAAAGATGTGTGAAATGGAAAACACTGTTCTTGGAGATGGTAAGTGGTACATATGCATGAACGTTGTTTCTGTTTTAATTGTCCTATAGAAATAAAGTACGTAAATGACATATGCATATATATATATATATGATTATTCAATTATAATTATTATATCATATATATAATATAATTTTACTTATCCCATCCTTAATACATTCTATGTTGTCTGTGAATGAATCACATCACTTTGAGGGTGCGACAGTCCAGACTCCCAAAACAAGATTATTGAATTAACACTAAATGGAAAATAAAAAAAGGTATGTATTTTAGAAAGTAATAAATAAGATTAAATAAATAATAAATATTATATATAAAATATATAAATATAGTTTCGATCATAGTTTTCACCATGATTGCTGGTAATGGAAAATGAACAATCATCGTTTTGTGAGGTAGTAGTTCACTATACACAGAAACAGTATGTTCAATATCCATTTGATGCAGGTGTGAGTAATTTTAGGTCTAACCATTATTGTAACAACATATTAGTATATTTATGATAATTTTGTTGTCATAAAATAATGGAATAAAGAAAGTGGTTGTTGGAGAAGGAAAATAAAGGGAAGGAGCTTGAGAGAAGGCGTTACGTCTAAATTGGGTAATTCCTTTTGTTTTGTACCAAACTTTTTTCTTGAGATTATCTGTGACCAAGGTAAGGATTCTAGGTGGAAGGAAGATAATTTTTTATAATAAATGGTTCAGGTTTGTCTGATCCAAAAGGAATTAGAGGTGTGAATAAAAAAAAGGATATGTTCCCTTTTATAAGAGGGAGGAGGGGTAGTTTTGAAAACTCCAAAACTATTAATTTATTATAAAATGAAATTTGATTTCAAATAGATCAAAAGTGATTTATTTAAAAGTTAATATGATTATGTCTCAAAATACTCTCAAACAATAAATGTTACACATGTTTATGTCACAAAATTAACCTTGTCTTTTGGCTTTAACCCTTAGCTAAATAATTTAACTTTTACCGTGACAACTTGTTTTTTACACTATACAGTTAATATAGTTACTATAAAATTCTAAAATAAACCGAACTGGATAATTCATTACATATTTAACACTATAAAAGTTATTTTATGAAACCTTAAATTTTTATGAATATTATAACATTTAATAAAATATTATTTATTTTAAAGTATCATTTATGTCAATTTTGATATTATTCGATATTTACAGTTTTAAAAAATATCAAACCAACATGATAACTTCAAACTAATTTTGATATTAAGAATTTAAAAATAATTTATATTTTATCAAAATAAATTCCTATGATTTACAAAAATTAATTTTATAATTTTTCATAGAAGGACATGAAAAATAGTTCATTTTAGAAAATTATAGTTTTAAACATATATGAATTTTACAAAAAATTATATGTTTCATCATCAAAACCAATATAAATGATGTTTAAAAGTAATTATTACTATTAATATTACAAGTTTAATAGATATTTTATAAATATATAATATAAATAATTATAATAGTAAAGTTTTGTTTCATAGAAACTCAGTGTTTCATGTAACGCAAGCCATGACGGTGTTGTGTGTAGTAAAATATTACCATGGTGTGGTGTATAACATAATAAAAACATAATGTAATTGTAAAAAAAAAATATACCCAATTTTTCATCAAGTGAAAATATTAGTAGAATAAATTAAAAAAATAACTTCAAAAAATCTCAGGGTGTTACATTCTACCCCCCTTAAAATTAATTTTACCCTCAAAATTCATTGGGGTTATAAAATATAGAACCCACATCCTAAAAACAAAGATAAAAAACATTATTTTAAAATGGAATAGTTGGAAAATTACTATTTTCCAAATATAATCATGACTAGGTCTCTATGTAGAAGAACATAGTTGAATATTTGTGTATTGAGGAAAAGCGTAAATAATCATAGATATTGACAATGATCATTGATCAGAAAGAATTGGGTGATCTAGAGAAAGTTAACAATCACAAAACCATAAACTAAAGAAGCATCAAAGATGTCATTGATATCATCAAAAAATGATGATAACAAGAAACCATTTTACGTCATGATCCCTTTTCACAATGTTGAATAATTTTATGAAAAGATATACTTAATTGATTTTAGCATAACTTCACCCTTTGTTGTTCCATGAAAAATTTCTTATTCATCAATTATTATAAATAATAAAGTTGAATTTTTCATTCTTAAAGAATTATAAGTTCTTGAGAATAATGATAGGTTATTCTATATACCTTTAACAAAAAGGATAAAAAATGTTACAAAATATATAAATAACTACCTATCAGGACATACAAATTTAATCTCACAAACTTATCTGAAGTTTAACTTAAACTTTCCATACATGGAAAATCCAAAAATCCTTCTGAAAGCTAAAAATCCAAATCATCAGAATTATGTACACTAAACCGTCTTGAAATTTATCTCCTATATATATAAGGAAATTCATAGTTCTGACATTCCAAACATGTGAATACATTAATCATGTATTATTTTGAAACATGAAAACAACTTGAATTACCATACATCCTTTTTTAAAAGAATCATGTCTCCTTAAAACTAAATTCCAGAATGATGTAAACTTCATCCATGATATCATAACTCACATGTCAAAAAATATTTAATTAGTTCCAAGATTACTAGTATCGTCCAATTTACTTATTCATATCCAAAATATCATTATCAATATCCAAACATCATTCTCATATTAAGGGTTATCCATCCCTTAATCAGCTATTTTCCAAAAAAAATAACCTTATTACATTTTTCATGGTTACCAGTACTATTCATCATATGTTATTAAATCAGTATTTAAAAAACTTATGTAGAGAAATCCATATATGTTTCATTATTCCTTAATGCCATAAAAGTACTTATACAATAACTTTCATGAATTCCAATACATAAATACTTCAATTACTTCATCCTTAATACTTTAAACAAGGCTTACTTAACCTATTACATACCACCTCTTTCTTCTCAAATTTCACATGTAGTCTCTTTATCATTAGAAGTGTAACCGTTACTCGAACCAAAATGTCAGTTACCATCAGGAGATTTCATCTTGGTATATTGGGTTACAAAATGACTATTTTCTCCACACTTAAAACAAATAAAAATTGTTGATATATTACGTAGGCTAGTATTAACATTCATTCGGTTAACTGGACCCTTTATTTTTCCATTGCAATCACTTTCCCTGTGACCTTATTTTCCATAGTCAAAACATCTTCCTATTCCTCAAATACATTAACTTGGGTTTTTATTTCCCCATTATTGACACAATTTAAATCTAATCTTCTTTTCTTTAATGTCTCCATTACCTGAACTCTCATTGAACCACTACTTTCTATTCCTTAGTGTAACACCCCGACCCTAGATTCCCAGATTCGGTGCATTATTTTAATAAATTAGCATGATAACAAGGAAAAAAGTACTGAAAGACTGATCAGTTTAGCAGTCTTGGAAAATAGATTACATACATGAATATTACATTACACTTTCTAACATACAACACAAAAAAATCCTTTGAGAATGCCATTATTCCCTTAGCTTAACCCTGCATCTCAAAAATAAAACACTTATTGGGATCCTATGAAAATAAAACATAAAAAAGGGGTGAGATAATATTCTCAGTAAGGGTAAATAATTTATTTAAATCTATAAACTTTTCATGCAAGATGTGTAAATAAAACAATAGCCTTTTAAACATAAACTTGAACATAATATGGTAAAAATAAATCAAACATTACCATATAAACATGAACATGGATATTCTACTAGTCAAATAATCACATGTAATAACTAATTTCATAATGAGGGAATGTATAGTACTGGACTTTAATTTATGTGTCAAGGCCTCATGCCAGGACAAAGGGGAAAAGTGTAACCAGACCCCAACCCGGAGAACCTCTCTAACCGGACTCCAACCCGGAGATCCTCTCTAACCAGACTTTAACCCAGAGAGCCTCTATAACCGGACTACAAACCGGAGAGCCTATGTAATCAGACTCCAACCTGGAGGGTTTTCTATAACCGAACCCCAACCCGGAGGGCTTACTTTTACCAGTCCCCAACCCAGAACATACTAGTCAAATAAATTCATCTTAATAAAAGGATGAAATATAACACAAACATTCATATTAATACTAACATACGGAATGTCTATACATTATCCATAAACCATGAATGGCATAAAAATAACTCATAAATAGTCGAACATGTCACCAAACCTTAAATACAATATGGAATATTTGTATCATAATAAATAAACTTCAAACAAGTGTTAAATTTATCAAAGGATGTTGACATAGATGAAATCAAAACTATTTAAGAAAAATATATCTTTCTATTTTGAAATCATTTTAGAGTCACATAATTATAAATAAAAAATTTATTTTGGAAATAATCTTATAATATTGTAATGGAAGATTCAATGATGTTATAATGGCGGAAAATAGACGCACCCACTGTATAAGTTAAAAAACATTCTTACCTTAATTTTGACGAAAAGGTCATAAAGTACCTTGTTTGGAAAATGAAAGAAAGATTCCTTTATAAACATATTATAAAAAGTAAAACAAGGGTATACATGAATTTATCCCATAGTCTAGTAAATAGTAATTTTTTTTTGAAATACATTTTTAAGATAACAAGGATGTGAATGATAAAGAGGTCCCGGTATATACTTATGTAAAAACAACCTCGGATAAAAAAGAGATTGTGAAATTAACCCTTACCATGTAACTTTCCTTGGTTGAGGGTATGTTAACCTCCTGTATAATAGTTAAATCATTGTTATTAAATTATACAAGAACCATATACATAATTATGATATCATATATTATCTTCTAATAATTCTTTGTTAATGGTATTTTAGTATTATCGTTGTTTCGAGTTTTAACTGATTCGTTTTCCTTTATATTATTTGTTACGTGAGTCATGTTTGTTATGGATGGTATGTTTCTTATTCATATCCAGAATTATATCAAGTCTTTAAACATTATTTTTTAATTCATGAAATGAAAATTAGTCTTGAATGGTTACGATGGGGAAGGAATATCATCGCATTCGTGGAGACGGTAATCCGTACGTACACACGAGTGACGATATCATTCTTTTGATATTAAAATTGTATATAATTGGATGGTATATCATATATACAGAATAATTATCATGTTATATTTATTATTTACATCAATTATACGTCATTATTATACCCATCTAAATAATACTGTATTGAATAACAACTACACCACGACGTGGAGACGGTAAGCCGTACGTACGCACGTATGGTGACATGTCATTAAAAAGATGGATAGAATAATGAATATGGTTGTACCATATTTATAATTACATAACAGTATATAGAATATACTGGAGCCATTATTTTATAATGGAAATAACAAGGAAAGAAGATGTGGAAGAAGAAAAGAACTTGAAAGAGGTGATGAAATATTTACCTCTTCTTCGGGTTCTTCCTTTGGATTTGATAAAAAAGGCTCCTTTGGTTGGATTTCTGACTAAAGGAAGGCCTCTAGGATGAAGGTAGGATAGTTGAGAAGATATTTTTTCAGGGGTTGGATGGGCCAAATGGATTTGAGGGTGTGAATTTGAGAGAAGGGGGAGTGACCTTTTATTAGAGGGATGAGGGGCACCTTAGGAAATGATTGAAATATTAATTTATAATAAAATAATACTCAGTTTAGAATGGATAAAAATTAATTTCATTCAAAGATAAAGTGGGTATGGGTCGAAATAATTTCAACCAATAGTTTTTAGATAATTTTAGGTTACCATTTTAACCTTATCTTTTAGACTTAAATCTAAGCTAAATAATTTAACTTTTACTGTGTCTTCTTGTATTCTTACACTATATGGTTAATAAACTAACTATAAACATAAAAAAGAATTTCAAGTGGTTAATTAATTAAATATATAATATTATTTAATCACTTTGGCTGAACCTCATATTTTTAAGAATATATATCAACCAATAATATAGTATTTGTTTTAAAAAATAATTTATGTCAATTTTGACACTATTTGGTATTTGTTTTTGTGAAACTTATAACTACCTTATCACTTTGAAAAAAATGTATCTAATCAACACTAACAAGTTTTATTAACCTATAAAATTAGTTTAATTCATAAAAAGTCTCAAATTATATTTATTTGGATGTTTATATTATCAATTATTTTAATCTTCCATTAATAAGGTAATTATTGCATCATCATTGTGTCATAAATAAATTAACATAGTTAATGTATAAAAATTATAAATAAACTAACATTATGTAGTAAAGATTTTTATCTTTCTAATGAATATTTATTGTCTAATGTATCTTATGTATAACCCTATATTAAAATGTTTTAGGTATGAAAACGCGACTTTAAGACTTTTAACCCTTCTTTAAATTAAATAATAATAAATGTTTTAATCTAATCCAAGTGGACCTAAAGGGTCATATTTTATTTCTAAGGTTGTTTTTTGGTCAAATTACACTTATACAATAGAACTAGGACATTTTTTGAGGTAAATATAATAATATTTTTACCCTTAATTACCCTATTTACTTTTAATTGTTGTAAATAAAAGTCAAAAGTTACTATTAAAAAAAATATTTTCATCTTATTGAATAAAATTTTACTTACTGAGGTTAAAATTGTCTCTCAGATTTTTGAAATTCTACTCACATAAGTGGTAATATTAAGTTTTATACAAATTTTAAAATGCTCTTAGAAGGTGGGTAAAAGACGGTAAAAAGTTCAATAAAATTTAATACATCTAATTTTATATTAAAAAAGATTCTGATGAATTAAATTGAACTAATATTGTTATTATATATCTATTTTTACTTAAAATAATTTTAAATAAAATAATTACTTATTTAAATAAAAAGTAGGTTTTAAACAATAACACATTGTTTTTTCAGTATTCGTCAAAAATTGAAGGTTTTCATAAAAATACCAAAACATTACTCTAAGATAATATTGATATTTTGAATTCAAAAAAGAATTCTATTTTACAAATTTCAAAACATAGAATTTTCATTAATTAATTTAAAATTAATTCTCGTTGTCAAAACCAAAAAGAAGTTTTTTAAGAAATAATAACTATCAGAGGATTGACACTTGTGTATGTTTAATTTCAAAGTGAAATTACTTACAATGACCAAAAATGGATTAAATGGTAAAAATATAATCTATTTATACGTCTAAACCATTAAAATGTATAATTTAACACTATAAACTATTTTGATTAAAAAATTTGTTTTCAGCTAAAATATAGTATTTTTCACTTTCACCCAAATATGCAAGTTATCAGAAAAACACCAAAAATTTATTGAAACTAAATTCTTATTTCCCGATTCTAAACAATAAGTTTATTTTTTAAAATTTAATAAAAGTTTCAAATATTGGATTTAAAAAGGGTTCGCCATTAAAAGGAGGTAAAATTGAATTTTTTGAAAAATACTTCTTTTATCTGAAAAAATGAATTTGTTCATAAATTATGTCTAAGAAACTCATAATATGGATTATAAAATTAAAAAAGATTATATAAATTCAAAATTCAGTTAATACTATTCATAACTGCTTTTGAACGACTAGTTTGGTAAGTTGTGGTGCGCTTGAACTTGGTGTTGTGTGTAGTGAAAGTTAGTGAATTACTTTGAAGAAATAACGTACTATGAAATATCGGGGTGTTAAATTCATCCCTCCTTCAAAAAATTTATTCCTCTCAATTTTAAATTGTTTTTCGAAAATAAAAGTTTGAAAATAGAAAATACCTTTGTGGGAAAACCCACAATGGAAATTGGGTTAATAAAATTTAGTCTTAATAAGAGGAAAAGGGAAATGAAGGGTCACCATTGAATTATGATATCGATTAGGAGAACATTAGTGACAATTAGAGACACATAATTGGAGGAAAAATTTAAATATTTATAGAGAGTTATTGAGGTCATCAATCACAAACAAGTGTAAAATTTAGGGCTTCAAATCCATCAATCTATGATGATTTAAAATACCATCGGTTCAAAAAAACATAAGGTATTAGAATAATTAATTTTTGGTTTTAAGATCTCTTCCCTAAAGTTTAGTATCTAATTTATCCATAGAATAAGAGGAAAAAATTTTATATATATATATATATTTGAAAAGTAGAGTTTTATCCTTCAAATAATTCTTACCACAAACTCATCTTTCACTCCAAAAGATTTCAAAAAAATATATTATATTTATCCTAATCGTATAGGGTTCCAAAAATAATGAATTTATAATTCACCTATCAACCCTTTTAAAAAAGAAACTACATTATAAAATTCAGGACATCATGTAGGCCAGTGGTAGGTGATGCGCCCTTGTCACCCTTCGGTTGCGGGTTCAAGTCTTGCGACCTTGCCGTACGCGACTGGTTTTCGCCTGACCTGTGGGATGTCCTTTTTATAACAATCCAAAAATAACCATAACAATATTATTAAATTTGAAACTTAATCCATTCAAACTTTTAGACTTATCCAAAATACTTCTATCCAAACTCACAGTAAAAAATTTATTAGGAAGTTAAACACAATTAAGATCCTTTTTTCCACGTAATAACATGTGAACACCTTCACCATGTATTCTTTTTTAAGACATGGTAACACCCTGAATTACCATAAAACCTTGTTGATTACATTCATGATCCCTTATTCTTTATAGAATACTGAATATATTCCTTATATCCAAATTTTTTGAATATACCAACCATGATGAAATAAACAAACTATTAATCAGTACCAAGGAAGTCAAGAATATCCAATATAATTAATCGAAATCAACCATCTCTTATTCCAAAATCACTACCTCATTATGAAGACCATATTAAGGATTACCTTTTCTTCAACCATGTATTTCCCAAAAAGTGTAGCTTACTATTAAGTCACTTTTCTTAGAATCATATAATATCAAAACCACAATTAAATAGTATTGCAGTACAATACTTATTTATCTCCATAATTCATATAACCAGTATATTGTTGATACAACACTAAAATGAAATAATTCTATAATAACAACATAAGAACACTAGTCATTTCTCTTTATTTGAGGTAGTATCATAAATTTATTATTATCCAATCGCATCATTTTCAGTATACTATGATGACTGGGAAATTGATTCGTGTAGTGTCCCAATGCCTTGCAGATGAAGAATTTTACATTTAAAACCTTTTTATTACCCTTGAAATCATGTACATAGTGTCTTTTTTCTCCACACTTATAACAAAATCCCATTCCCTTTAATCATTTACCAAGGTGATTCTTTCCACATTTATCACATATGGGAAAATCCTTCTTTCCTCTCTTCCCTTTATCCATCTTTCTCTCTACCATACTTTTCTTCTCTTGCTTCCCTTCAAAGCTATAGGACTCAGAGAATTCATTAGTTATCTTATTAACACATGATATTAGTTCTTCATATGTTGAGAATACATGGGAGACTATTTCCCTTCTAAATTTTTTTCTTAATACAATGAATGATATGATCCTTCTTACTCTTTGGATCATACGTATTGCTGGAGTTCTCATTCCTTCTAATGGGAGCCATTTCTATACAATGAAATACACTAGGTCAGTTTATGAATCGCAATGAATAATTCCAAACTTGTAAAATTCCTAATGTAAATTGAATAGTTTATGGATATAATCAGTAATCATAAAAATATTTTCTTTGAGGAGGTATATACTCATAAATCCTTCATAATGATTTATAAAGAAAACAAGAATTATCCTAAGCATATCCCCTAGGAGTGTCATAACCAAGAGTGAAGAAATTCCCGTTGTCATGCACCAGTTCCTGTTCGAGTCTAGATCAAAGCGGTGTTTTCAGATTTTACACCTAGGTACATCTGTGCCAGAGTCGCCTCTACCTACTCGTATCCAGACAGTGATGTATTTGCATGGAAAAATCACAAAATTATCAACATTTTCAAAATTCTAGGAAGTTCTTCTATACTAATCCTCAAATTATATCTTAGGGTAATATTCTCTAATCAGAGTTTATCTAAATCTAGTTTCCAAGGATACTGCTGAACTTACTCTTATACCAACTACAACGCCCTGACCGTAGGTTCCCAAATTCGGTGCATTATTTTAATACATTGGCATGATTACAAGGAAACAAGCCTCGAAAGACCAATCAATTTAGCAGTCTTGGAAAATAGATTATATACATGAAGGTTACATTACACTTTCTAACATACAACACAAAAAAAATCCTTTGAGAATTCCATTTTTCCCTTAGCTTAACCCTGCATCTCAAACATAAAACACTTCTTGGGATCTTGGGAAAATAAAACATAAGAAAGGGGTGATCTTAGATGCTCAGTAAGGGTAAATAATTTAGCGGAACCCATAATCCTTTGAGGCAAGATATATAAATAAAACAATAGCCTTTCAAACATAAACATGAACATAATATGGAAAAAATAAATCAAACATTACCATATAAACTTGTACATGGATATTATACTAGTCAAATAATCACATGTAATAACTAATTTCATAATGATGGAATGTACAGTACCAAACTTTAATTTCTGTGTCAAGGCCTCATTCCAGGACCTAGGGGCTAACTATAACCGGACCCCAACTCAGAGAGCCTCTGTAACCAGACTCCAACCCAGAGAGCCTTTGTAACCAAACACCAACCCAAAAAGCCTCTTTAACCGGACTCTAACTTGGAGAGACTCTATAACTAGACTCCAACCCGGAGGGTCTACTGTAACCGGACCCCAACCCGGAGGGCTTACTTTTACCAGTCCCCAACCTGAAACATACTAGTATAATACATTCATCTTAATAAAATGTTGAAATATAACATAAAAATTCATATTAAAACAAGCATACGAAATGTCAATACTTTATCCATAAACAATGAATGGCATAAAAATAACTCATCCACAGTCAAAAATATCCCAAAACCTTAAACAGAATATAGAAGATTTCAATCATAATAAATCAACTTCAAACAAGTGTAAAATTTATCAAAGGATGTTGACATAGATGAAATCAAAACTATTTGAGAGAAATATCTCTTTCTATTTTGAAATCATTTAAGAGTCACATAATTATAAAAAAACATTTATTTTGAAAATATTCTTATACACTTTTAAGGGAATATTTTACGATGTTATAACGGCGGAAAATAGCCACACCCTCCGTATAAGCTAAAAAACATTCTTACCTTAATTTTCTCAAAAAGGCCAGAAAGTACCTTGTTTGGAAAATGACGGAAAGATTCATTTATAAACGTATTATAAAAAGTAAAAAAAGGGTATAAATGAATTTATCCCATATTCTAGTAAATAGTAAATATGTTTTAAAATTCATTTTTAATAAAATAGGGATGTGAATGATAAAGAGGTCCCAGTAGATACTTATGTAAAAACAACCTCGGATAATAAAGAGATTGTGAAATTAACCCTTACCTTGTACTTATCCTTGCTCAAGGGTATATTAACCTCCTATATAAAAGTTTAATAATTGTAATTAAATTATACAAAAACCATACACATAAATATGATATCATATATGATCTTCCAATAATGCTTTGTTAATGGTATTTTAGTATTATCATCGTTTCAGGTGTTAACTGATTCATTTTACATTATATTACTTGTTATGTGAGTCATGTTTGTTATGGATGGGATGTTTCTTATTCATATATATAATGATATAAAGTATTTAAAAATTATTTTTAATCATAAAATAAAAATTACTCTTGAATGGTTACGATGGGGAATGAATCTCATCGCATTCGTGTAGAAGGTAATCCGTACGTACGCACGAGCGACAATATCATTCTATTGATATTAAAATCATATATAATTGGATGGTATATCATATATAAAGAATCATTTTTATGTTATATTTATTATTTACATCAATTATACATCATTATTATACCCATCCAAATAATAATGTATTGAATAACAACTACACCACGATGTGGAGACGGTAAGTCGTACGTGCACACGTATAGTGAAATGACATTGAAAGGATGGATAGAATAATGAATATGGTTGTAACATATTTATAATAACATCACATTATATATAATATACTGGAGTTATTATTTTATAGTGTAAACAATGAGGAAAGAAGAAGTGGAAGAAGAAAAGAACTTGAAAGAGGCGATGATATATTTACCTCTTCTTCAGGTTCTTCCTTTTTAGTTGATCAAAATGGATCCATAGGTTGGATTTATGACTAAAGGAAGGCCTCTAGGATGAAGTAAGTACAGTTGAGAGGATATTTGGTCAGGGTTTGTCTGATTCAAATGGATTTGAAGGTGTGAATTTGAGAAAAGGGGGAGTTCCCTTTTGTAAGAGGGTTGAGGGGAACCTTAGGAAAAGATTGAAATATTATTTTATAATAAAATCATATCCGGTTTATAATGGCTCCAAATTGATTTATTTCTAAGATAAAGTGGATATGGGTCTAAATACTCTCAACCAATAGGTTTTATAAAAGTTTAGTCTACTATTTTAACCTTATCTTTTAGATTTAACTCTAAGTTAAATAATTTAACTTTTACCATGTCTTCTTGTATTCTTACACTTTATGGTTAATAAACATACCATAAACATTTAAAAGAACCTCAAGTGGTTACTTAATGAAATATATTATATTATTTAAGACCTTTGGCCGAACCTCAGATTTTTAGGAATATTATATCAACCAATAATATAGTAGTTGTTTTAACAATTAATTTATGTCAATTTTGACTCTATTTGGTATTTTTTTTTGTGAAATTCATAATAACCTTATAACTTATATTTTTTTTAATCAACCCTAAAATGTCTTAATAACCTATAAAATTATTGGAATTCATCAAAATTCTCAAATTATATTTGTTTGGATATTTATAATATTAATTATTTTAATCTTTTATTAATAAGGTAATTACTGCATCATCATTGTATCATAAATAAATTAAATTAGTTAATGTATAAAAATTATAAATAAAATACCATTATGTAGGAAATATTTTTATCTTTATAATGAATATTTATAGTCAAATTTATCATATGTATAAGCCTATATTAAAATGTTTTAGTTATAAAAACATGAATTTAACACTTTTAACTCTTCTTTAAATTGAATAACAATAAATGTCCTAATCTAATCCAAGTGGACCTAAAGGGACATATTTTATTCCTAAGGTTATTTTTGGTATAATTAAACTTATCCAATATAATTAGGACATGTGTGAAGGTAATTATTATATCATTTTACCCTTAATTACCCTATTTACTTTTAACTGTGGTAAATAGAAGTCAAAAGTTACTATTCACAAAAATTATTTTCATCTTATTGAACCAAATTTTAATTACTGAGGTTAACTTTGTCTCTTCGATTTTTAAAAGTCAACTCACAGAAGCTGTAAAATTAAGTTTTATACAAATTTTCAAATGCTCTTAGAAGGTGGGTAAAAGACTGTAAAAAGATCAATAAAATTTTATAAATAAAATTTTATTATAAAAAAGATTCCATTGAATTAAATTGAACTTATATTGTTATTATGTATCTATTTTAACTTAAAATAAATTTAAATAAAAAGTGGGTTTTGAACAATAATGCAGTGTTTTTCACTATTCATAAAAAATTTAATGTTTTCAGAAAAATACCAAAAATTCACCCAAAGATAATTTTGATATTCCTAATTCAAAAAATAATTATATTTTAACAATTTCAAACCATAGATGTTTCATTAATTAATATAAAATTAATTCCCTTTGTCAAAACCAAAAAGCGTTTTTTTAAGAAATACTAACTATCAAAAGATTGACACTTGTTTATGTCCAATTTCAAAGTGAAATTACTTACAATTACAATAATTGAATTAAATGATAAAAATATAATCTATATATACTTCCAAACCATTAAAATGTATAATTTAACACAATAAATTATTTTTATTTAAAAAGTTGTTTTCAGTTAAAATATAGTATTTTTCACTATTCACCCAAATATGAAAGTTATCAGAAAAACACCAAAAATTTATTGAAACTAAATTCTTATGTCCCATTTCTAAATAAGAATTTTATTTTTTCAAATTAAATAAAAGTTTCAAATATTGTATTTAAAAAAGGTTCTCTATTAAAAGATGGTAAAATTGAATTTTTTGAAAAATACTTCTTTTATCTAAAAAAAGGAATTTGTTCTTAAATTATGTCCAAGAAACTCCTAATAAGGAATCTAAAATTATAAGGATTACATAAAGTTCAAAATTCAGTTAATACTATTCATAAATGCTTTTTAATGGCTAGTTTGGTAAGTCGTGGTGCGCTTGAACTTGGTGTCGCATGTAGTGAAATTTATTGAATTACTTTGAAGAAATAACGTACTATAAAATCTATGGGTGTTAGACTTAGTGAGTCTAAGGGTTGGTTAAGGTAGAAAATATTAATCATATTACTTTTAAACAAATTTGGAATGATAAATTTTTTTTCACTCCACTGATCATTCAACTTAACCTCTCATCAGCAAATTTTCCATCATATTTTCAATTAATCTAGTTCCCTCCATTGACTAAAACCAGAAGCATAGTGCGGGCATTACTTATCTTAGTATAAAACCATAAAGTCATCAAAATATTTACTTTTGGGATTTCTAAATCATGAAAACATCCTTAATTTAAAAAACCCTAGGTTCAACCTAGGTTATTCATAGAAAAGTATATCTAAATCCTTCATTAGGGTTCGTGAATAGTTCGTGAAATTCCAAAAAAAATCCCCTGGGAGTTTCAAAACAGGTGTGTAGAAATGCCCATTTTTGTGTACCAGATTACCCCAAGTTTGGACCGAAACATCATTTCATATTTTTTACCCCGGGGTACATATGTGCTAGAGCCAAATCCACTTCTAGTATCCAGATATAGATGTATTTCTAGGAAACCACTCACTCAATTCTTTACCAAAATTCTTGGACATTTTCCTATATTTTGACTCATCCTTATACTTATTCTTACATACATTCCTATAAATATCATTAGAAATATACCTAGGGTATCACTAAGGTTTTATCATCCTAGTTTCCAATGGTTTAATTAAAATTTCCTTTGATACCAACTATGTCAACCCAATCTTAACATTCATGGATATTTTATCATTTTAGATGAATATATAGTACATTACAATAATACATGCTTGAGGACTCTAATATTTCACTATCCATGGAAACATGGAAACAAAATGTTATATCCTGGTGAAATATCTTCAAAATCTCCCATAAATATATCATCCTATAGTACTTCTACCTAAATCCTTTTTTCATAACTCGGGAAAGGAAATATAAAAAATGGGTGAGGTAAAATGCTCAATAAGGGCAATCAAGGGAGATATGTACGCATAATCATGAGAATAATGGTATGGGAACATGATCATGAAAATATAAGATCATATCCTACACATCAGATATCATATAAATGAATCTTGGAAAAAATAATGTAAGTTCATAAGACATGACTCATAAGGAAATAAAAAAAATTGGTCAAGAAAACCTAAAATAAGAATAATACATGGAATTATGGAAGACACATAAGAATATAATGATTTCAATAGTAGTTAAGGAATCACTTCAGAGGCCATCTTAGTAGTATTGGTTAACTCTCCATACCATCATAGTAGTCATGGTTGACTCCCATTGTCATCTTAGTAGCATGAGTTCACTCCTCATACCATCTTGGTAGTCATGGTTCACTCCCATGGCCATCTTAACAACATGAGTTCACTCCTCATACCATATTAGTTGTCATGGTTCACTCCCATGGGCATTTTAGTCCCATGTGTTCACTCTTTATACCTTCATAGTAGTCATGGTTCTCTCCCAAGACCATCTTAGTTTATCTTAATAGATATAAATCTTTACCCAATTCATTAGAGGGAGATATATGTCCCACCCATCTCATAATAAAATCTTAAAAACATGTGCCACAAAAACATAAAACATTTACCATAAACATAACCCATGGAATAAAATTGGAATAACAAACATGTAATCATATCATAACCTATGAAAAAAGATACATGTTTCATAATCATTTCATCAAAATCATACCCCGTGAAAAGAAATGGATTTCTTAAAAATCCTTCCATAAAAACATAATCCATTCAATGGAATAATATGAGTGCTATTCTTGAACAATAACAAAGTATTTCATCATTTGTGGGGAAGGATTTTGGAATATCATTTAGAATATGAAGTTTCCTTAAAAGTCACATTATAAAATAGAATACATTTTCAAAACCCTTTTCTTTGAAACAAGTTTTTAAAACATAACAATGTTTCAAAACCCTTTTCTTTGAAAACACTTTTAAAAATAGAATACTTTTTCAAAAACCTTTTATTTAAAACATCATTGAAAAAATATGAAGGAATCCTAAAAATCCTTTAAAACAGTTCTTGAAGAAAGTATACTTTCTTTATTGAAATATGTTTCTTTTCTTAAAATGTCATGAAATTTTAAAAGCAAAATTTTATTTGAAAATAAACTTACGTGATTGTAAGTTAACCTTATATTTTTTAGCAGTTTTTATGTCAAAAAATTATCCTTATGTTTTGGTTGTAACCCTTAGTTAAATAATTTAACTTTTACCATGACAACTTTTTGTTTACACTATAGGGTTAATATAGTTACTATAAAATGAAAAAAAACCTAATTTGACCATTTAGTGAATATTTGACACTATCCATGTTAATTGGATGAAGAATATATTTTTTTATTAATTCTATAACATTTAATAAAATATTAATTATTTTAAAGTATCATTTATGTCCATTTTCATACTATTCAATATTTTCATTTTTAAAAAATATCAAACCAACATGATAACTTCCAACCAATACTTAAAATATGTCAATAACATGTATAAGGATTCTATAAAATTCATATAAGTCATTAATTAAGTAAATTATGATTATTTTAATATTTTTAACAACATTATTTGAAATCTAAATTAATTAAAAAATTACTGAATCAATTTTATTCAAGCGTGTAATTAAGTTATTTCTTGTCTTAAAATTACAAAAAATTATAATGATTAAAATAGATTTCCTATATTTCCAATGAATATTTATAGTAAAATTATTCTTATTTATAACACTATATTAAAATTTATTTATTTATTAAAGTTTGAATATGACATTTCTAACTCTTATTTATATAAAATATAATAAATGTCTAAATCTAACACAAGTTGTTTAAAAAGGATCATGTTTTAGACCTAAGTATTTTTTGGGTTAAAAAAACATATCCAATTAAATTAGGGAGAGTGTTAGGGTAATTTTATATTATTATAGTATTATTTTTACCTTTAATTATCCTATTAAATTTTAGCCGTGGTAAATAAAATTCAAAAGTTAATATTCATCAAAACATATTTTTATCCTATTAGACCACATTTTTCATAATTATTACAACCATGTATGTCTATATTTTGAAATAAAATTCACATAAGTGGTAAAATTACTTTTACTGTTAATCCTGCAAATGGGCTCGAAGGCGGGTAAAAGAGACATTCAAAATTTCAATAATTTTTTTATATCAATTTATATTTTTAGAAAATTTCTCCAATAACCTACATCAGATTATTATATTTATTACTTGTATATTGTGGCTATACATTCAATTTATAGTAAATGAATAATTATTTAAATAAAAAATTCGATTTTTAACTACTAGGTAGTATTTAAACTATTCATCAAAAAATTGAAACATTTCAAAAAAATACCAATAATTCACCTGAAGATAATTTTGATATTCTAAATTCAAAGATAATTTTTATTTAATCAAATGAAATTTCTATAAGTGTCTAAAATTAATTTCATTGTTATTCATATAAGGATATGAAAAAAATCATTTTAAAAATAGTAGTTTTAAAAAAATAAAGATTTTACAAAAAATTATATGTTTCATTATCAAAAAAATTATAACTAATATTTAAAAATTAGTTATAACTATTAATATTAAATTTTTTTTGAAAGAAGGATAATATTAATGACGAATATCAGTAACAGTACATAAGCAGAGCCAAGAAGAGAAGTTATCCAGCCAAAGCTGGTTGACATCGAAGGGGCCTGAGGCCGCCAGTTTATGGGCCACATTATTTCCTTCCCTTTTGGTAAAGGAGAAGGTGCAACAAGAGAAGCTTTGGCGCAGCAAGAAAATTCTCCGGACGATGAATCCAAAGACCTAAAGTCCAACGTCATTCGTATTACATGTTTAATGACTAGGTTATAACTATCTTATTTAAAAAATTATAATAGTAACGTGTTGTTTCACAGAAACTCAGTGTTTCGTATAATGCATGTCAAGTCATTGTTGCGTGTAGTTAAAGATTCCCTTGGTGTTGCATGTAACATAACACAAAAATAGTTCAATTATATAATAAACCAAATCTATACTCAATATTGTGTGAAGTGAAAATATTAGAAGATTAAATTAAAAAAATAAATTCACAAAATCTCAGGGTGTTACATATGTTTTCATGAAAGCGCCAGAAAGGAAAAACTTTTGACATAGGGAAATTTTCAGAAGAAAATAATCCCTTAAAAAAATTCCACCCAATTTAACACCAAATGTGGAATCATTACATCAGGCAGCTTCCCCCCACATATAAGTTCAACTAGATCATCCAATTTCACTTCAACAGTGGGTTGGATAAAGAGAATTAGCTTTTAATGTGGCTAACATAACTGGTTGTTCATTTCATATAATATCTAAAATAATTAAATATACAGGGAAGGATATAATATAAAGGATTCTATTGAAAAGGGGTTCTATAAAACAAAATAAATTCTTCAATCATTTAAACCCCATGTACCTCAAACCCTCATGTTTTGATAGGAATAAATCAAATTCTGGATAAACAAAGTAGAGTTTTGTTCTCTAATGAAATGATTTGAATGTAAATAATATGAAAAAATGGTTCATAGGCCTCATAGGAAGGTTATTTAAATGATAAAGATAGTTATATGTGTCCTGAAATTCAATAATATGAGTACTTCTCATGAAATTCCCAAATATTTCAATATGAAACAAATTTATTTTCAATATTCATTTACTCTCAGTTTAATGGGATACATTGGTTCACTCATTTAAATTGGTTTGAAAAATGGTGAAGATAATCTTTTGAGTTAAGAAGTTTCAAGAAACCAAAAATAATTTAAAAAACACACAAAAATTTGACCAATGCAATTTTTTCAAAAAAATTGAGAAACAAAAATTGAAAATAATAAACCCTAAAGTTCTTCCCCACACACTTAATCTATGAAGTGAACTAAATTAATTATAGATTATTTATTTAGGAATGTATATATAAAAATAAATAACAAAATTTAATCAATTGTAACTAAAAGAAACAACTTGGAGGGTATTCATTTCTAATCAGGTCGAAGAAGCATAATCTCTTCTATTAGTTCTTAATCTTTCTTCAGCTACCTATATTTTATTGGAATACTACAATTGATGTGGTCAAATTACTAGGAACTATTTGTGGACATTCTTACCATTGTATTAATTTTGAATCATCATACCTTTCTTATAATAGGAATCCTCTCTTTCTATCCTTTTCATGCACACCTCATTGAAATTTTCACTTAATTATTGTCTACTTCATAGTAAAGAAATGTTAAAACAATAACAATAGTATTTATGAACAACCATTGAAATTATGTTCTTATAGGTTGGTTGTTGATCTTTTAAGATATTTTTTATTATCTTACTTTAGTTCAAACCTCAATTTTCATAAGTTACTATTTCCGTATTGTAAAATTATTCTCTTCCCTTGATGTTGAAGATTTCACTCCTATTTTCTTAACCCACATGACCTTGGGTTTCATTTTGATATTTCATTATTAAATGAAACATTTCTATTATGAAGTTGATTTAGTAAGTATTTAACTTTCTCTTCTGAACATTTCTTCTCATAGGTTTAAGAAGATCATTTAAATTCTTATTTAGTGATAATGGGTTTTCTATGACCTTGTTCAACTTATATTTCATAGAGATACATTTGTATAGATTCTCGACAAGTTATTCTTCCTTAAAATCAACTTCCACACAGATATCTGTGATAATATTTTCATTTTCACCTTTAATTTTGTACTTATCTATATCATCACTTGATCTTAATTTTGATTCCATATTGAATTTTAATAAACTATCTGTCAATTCAGATGTTATATCATCTTCAAAAAAAATTCATATTTACTATATTTTAGGGAAAAAAACTTTTATATGGTATTCACAATGAAACAAAGATCTCCTACAATTAGGATTTTTTTAAGAATACCTAATTCTTCAATAGATTCCAAACCTTCTTTTTTGGGTATTAAATTCAGTCAATGAATGCTAAATAAAATCTTCATGGAGTAAAGTATGTTGAGACGCACTCAAATATATCCAATATCCATTGAAAATTTTCCCTCATGTACATTGATAATGGCCTTTTTTTGTCTTCAGGAATGGACTCCCCAAAAAGATGTGTGAGTTTAATGAAGTCATATTTTCTTCCTTTTTCAACATGTAGAAGTTATCTTGGAATATCATATCTTTGACTTTCATAAGAACATTTTTATAACACCTGATAAGAAAATATTGGATCTATTTATGATACAGACCACCACTCTAGTAGGTTTCAATTTTCTAATATTCAAAGATGTAAATACAGAGTGAAGAAAGAAGTTTATCAAATCACCTAAATCACATAAATAATCAGTGTAATTTAAGGATATAATAGTGCAAGGAATATATAATATCCCTGGATCTTGAAAGTTTTATGGTATCAGTGGTGTGATCTGCGATAAGATGCTTTTTTCCAGTATGATTCTATCATTTACATCTAGTTTTTTTATTTTGGTGCATAGTTCCTTCAAAAATATTTCATATTTTATGATCTTTAAGATTTCTTATAATAGAGGGATGTAGATCTCAACTTTATGAAACATCTCCTATTTTTTTTTCAATACCTCCTCTCCAAACTTCAACAAATTAATAAATGTAGAATGGAATGGTTCTTGATTTTTATTATTTTCACTCTATATTAATTATATGTTCCTTTATATCCTTTTTTGTATAAACCACATTCTAGTTATTTAATTTTTCTGGTCCCGTTCATTTGGATTCATGTGTTGAGTTTCATATGGTTTTTCATAATCATCAGCTTTACATTTTCAGGTGGAAGAATATATTTTATACTAAATTTTTTTATCGCTCTTACACTCTCTATGGGATTTTATAAAATTTATACTACTAGATTTCTTATATTTTTTTTCATAAATTTCAGAATAGTTTTAACTCCATCTGTTATTTAATCTACCGTATACTTCAATGCTTCATACACTTCTCTTTGTTGTTTTTGGGACCTTTTTTTATGGTTTTAGGGATTTATATTTAAATGGTGTATTAATAGATTAATGAAAGGTTTTTAGTTTATAATATTGTTATTTATGGAGACGAGGTTGATTGGGGTATTGGTGAGGATAGAAATTTCACTCCCATTTTTGTTCATTAGCATATCCAGATTAAGGCTATGGTAGACAATGATGATTCTATGGGAATTTCATTTTCTATAATATTGAAAAAAATATTTCTAACACTTGAATCTTAAGACTTTGTTTAGTATAATTCTATGAAAAATATTGTAGACCATATACCTAAGGCATGGCCTATTTTCCGGTTTCTTACATCGCAATAATTTTTATAAATACACTAGTCATTCCGTTGATTGTGGAATTGAGAAAAGGTCAGGGTGATCTTGGGATCTATACTCTCAGGAGTGCCCTAAGGATTTTCCTCTAGTTTGGACTATCATCTTTTATCATGATGTGGATGACACTAGTTATCGGTGAGAGTGTGGGTCCAAAGGCGACAACATTTCTAATTTTTGTCTTCTGTGGCTTCGGTCTTCGGCCAGAATTTTCATTTCCGCATGGTGGCTTCACATTTCATGACTCATCCTGGGCCTTCGGAAAATGATATCACAACAGTTGAAATGTATTTTCTTGGATCAAAATCTGGCTATCAGTGGTGGCAGAGAGGGTTTATCGGTTTCCAAATTTCAGCAGCGGCATGGGTGGAATTTTTGGTCTACTTTCAGCATTCAGTGGCAGCAGGTTAGTTTCATCACCAAAATTTCTTCTTATTCCATGCGATTGGTTCAGATGTAGTTTTTTGTGGACCTGGTCATGGGTTTGCATTCTACTGTGAGCGTTACAATTCTATGAAGGAATCACGTCGGCTTAATGTTCATCCTTTGATCCAGTGATGGTCTTAGATTCTGTGAGGGTTTCAGTTCTCATTATTTTGGATATGGTGTGATTTTCTATGTTTCTTTATGATTCGTTGATTTCTAGTATTCATGGCCTTTTTTGTACTTCAGTTCACGGATCTGGTCAGAATTTTTTTTAGGCAGTTTCCTTTCATGTTATTGCATGCATTTTTGTTTGACCCTCCTGAATCATCTAGTGACGTTCATGTCGGTTGGAACGTGGGTGGTTTGTTTCCTGATAGTTGATTGGAATTTGGGTCATCTTATTGTCGACATTTCATTCTGTCTTTTACTTGGTTCTCTCTTCTAGTTTCAGGATTCCATTATTCTATCTAAGTCGGAGCATTGCAATGGTCTTCTTGGTTCTTTGGGATGCGATTTCAAGCAATTAGTTTAGGTAAATCGACAACGTTGATCACTTCAATGGTTTTGTAGGACATTTTGGTTTTGGTATTTTGTTAATTATCAATCGTGGTTTTTTGAAATCTATAATGAGCAGGATATGTGGAAGTTTTTAGTCTTTGGTGTTTTTTTAATTTTGATGGTGGAAAAAACCAAACCTCTACAGGGATCAACACCGGGTTATGTTACAGAACAGGAAGCTTCCATCTTTTCTTGGCCATTCGGATTTGGATGAATGAGAGGGTATGGATTTTCCATCAGAACCAGGACCATGAAACGCAGCAAGGGATAGCTTTCTGAGCGGTCAAGTGAGGTGGAGGGTTAACATAATGATATAGTTGTTGGGGAGGGCCATTTACTTATAGTTTGAAATGGTTAATTTCTCGTATTTTGTTTCCCACTTTTTCCTCCAAAGTTCTTTTGAAATAAAAATTTAATTTTTAGTAGTATCGAGTAAAGTTGATGATGAACCATCAGTCCTTACCTCATCAATATATCTAGTTCCCATACCTCTATTGATAAAATGTTTTGGGTTTCAAAAAATATTTTCAATTAGACCTCTAGATCCTACAAGTGTATTGTCAATACTGGCCCCTGCAGATGATGCATCGGGTAAGTTTTCATCATTTTCGAGTAATACTTAGTAGAATAATATGAGGAATTGATGTTCCACTATGTACTAACACATGTATCTTGCAAAAATCATCATTAAACTATCCCATTATTCCTAGAGGTCCTCTCATATTGACTTTTAGATATTATAAATTTCTTTTATGATTTAATTATTTCGAGATGTTGGGTAAAATTTCAACATTTATCATATCTTGAGTTCTTTCACATAGTTTACCTCTTCTGGATTTATATTAAACAACCACTCCTTATCTACTCCATTGAGTGATAATGGGAATTCACTCTATTGGAATTAGTCTTCAGGTGCTCCTCTCAGCCTGAATCTCGATCCTTCATGGGTGATTTATGGAACATGTCGTTATGAGACTTCTCCTGTAAGACCCTGAAATTTAGTTGGAATTTATATTCGGTTAATTTAAAACTAAAAATCCTTCTCTAAAGTTTGTGAACTGTGTAGGTTATACTGATTAGTTAATTGAGTAGTGCATATGTCTCTCCGAGTTTTTTTGGAATTTTTATCCCCTATTCTAGGTTTAGAAAGAACAAAAAAGTGTCACTTGAATCAGAAAGATTAATTTCATCAAAGTATATTTTCAAATTTATTTTTCTTAATTGGGTCTTTGTACTTTAAATTTAATATTTAAAATCAACTAATTGGATATGAGAACTATGTTTCCTGAAATATTAATTTATTTGGGTTGTTAATTAGTAATTCTTCCTCGGAAATAGAACCATGTTTTGACACATTCATGTCATGGGGTATGGAAAAAATATTTCATAAGTTAAAATGTTGTAGTGTGGTTTTGATAGGTTCTCTATAGATATGAGTACAAAATTATCAATTTATCACATTAAATTAGAGAATTAAGTGGATTTTGTTTTTATTTTTTTTGATTTTGAAATCAAAATAAATAAATTAAACTAAAGAAAGAAATGAAGAAAATTATTGGGAAAAAATTGACAAAGAATTTGATTGAAAACTATGATATGAGAAGGGTGATCAGGTCGTGATAGGTTTCCCAAATGTAATGTTATCCTAGTTCCAACTTATTCAACCCTCTTCTACTAATCTAATTAATGTGAGATTCCATGATCAATTCCACTCACCCCCTTGGTCAAATAGTGATGGTGAGAGAAAAACCTACAAAGATATTAGTTTTCTCTACTCTCCTTCCAATGTCTAAGAGAGTTGCAATTAATATCCTCAATCGTCAGAGTAAATAACCAACTGGGTCTTGTTTATCCCAAACAATAAAAAATATCCACTACCACTCCCATAAGTACTAGTGATCATTGATTGCTTCACCACTAATTGGTTGTCTTTTCCATTGTATATAAATTAAAATCCAATGGATGGATATAATAATCCTTGACCAAAAAAATCATCTATAAAATCAAAAACAATATATGATTGTACTTGATAATAAAACCCAGTATTATAAATTGAAAGAAAATCCATTGAAGAGAGAATGAAATTTTATTCAATAAATCATTATAACTCAATAATTACATAAGAAAATACCTCTCTATCCCCAATCACTCATAATTTTACCCCTCTATGTGAAGGGTAACCAAGAATAATTTGTAATAATAAGTCCTTACAAAACTAATAAAAACAAAATAGGGGAAAATATAAGAAGACAATTTCTCCTCCAGAATCATTCCATAGAATGTTTTCTACTATTATAAACCGTGATATCGGAATCCCTCCAAGGTTCCTTCATATAAGTTGGCTAAAATTAATCTTTTTTCTACTGAACCTCCAAATTTAAAAGTCATTAGAGATGTATACAATATGATGTGGAATAATTAATGAGTTTTAATTTTTCTAGACAAAGATTCCATAAATCTTCTTATACATTGGCTCATTCAATGAAAACATTAATGAGAGAATATATCCATTAAATATAATTTTTTCATTCGGATTCAAGTTCAGTTTCCAATAAAGCTGGAATCACATCATTTGGAGGTATTTATCCCAATTTATTCCTTGTTTACTGAGGTGGGTCTCATTCTCTCTCCCAAAAATATTATCTAACATGATTGATTTTTTAGTCCTATAGATGTTTGAATTAGATCCTGATGTAGAATAATAGGTTGAATCATACAAAAATAGGAATCCTAAAAAAAATCACTCCAATTAGATCAATATTTTAAAATTTAGGCTCGAAATATGAATGTGATAAAATTCTGTTAAAATTCCAAAATTAAGAAATTTTATCATTTTAGTCCAAACCCCCCCAAAAATCAAAAAATGAGGGAAATAAACTCAAATTATTAAATTGGATTGGATTTAATCATTTGAATACCTATGAAAATTGTTGAAAATATTTGCACTATCACTTATCATATTATGGAAATTAGAAAAACATCATATATGTGTAAACTTATTCACATTTATTTGAAACATATTTATAATACTTAGGCATTTATATTCATTCCTTATACTTATATAACATGATTTTTATTCATCTCCAATATATAATAGGTTTTATTGGTTCATTATCCTCTTATCATAATTTCACCATATTCCATAGTTTTAATAATAAAACCATCTATATTAAATATGGATTTGTTAACTATATCACAAAGCTATGAAACAATCAATAGATTTTGTGTCGATCCATCAATAAATTAGGAAATTCTGTATTTCATCATTTATTTTCCAATAACCTAAGATCCAATTCATTTGATTCTGAGTAACTTGTCATTTCCAAATGATACTATGAATTATTTATATTATCTTTAATTATTTCATATATCCATGTCTCTATCCCTATATAAAGAAAAAAACTACCCAGAATCCATGGCTTTCCCCCTTTTGTATCCTTGATGGATATTTCAATTAAAAGTTCCTTATATGTTTACTTTTTTTCCTTCTAGTAATGCATTTGAGTTTTTTCATCAAAAAAATTATCAAGGTATCATAACAAGATAACCTCTTTCCTGGTGTCTATGCTGATAATACATATCATAGATAATTTCAAGATGTTGCAATATGTTCTTAGTATTCAAATTAGTTTTTCATATCACTTTTCAGATTGTCTTCTATGAATGGTATGAGTATCACTTAAACACCACCTCCATGACTCTTAGTTACACTATAATTCCAATGATTGAACCAACACGTCCTCACTATTTTCATAAAGTATCCATAGTACGAGAAATATCTTTAAAAGTGTATTTTCATTTTAAACATGCATGCTCTCTAGAACTATCCATCTGATTTCTAATATATATATGACAATGAATCATGGATCTTATTTTTGAACCAAAATCATAATAAATTCCTAAAATCTTTTTATTCATAATAAAATTCTTTTCATCCTTATTAGAGTCTCCATTGGTATCAGTTTTTTATTCAATGTTTAATTTCCCATAAATTCCAAAATTTTAGAGTTCACATGTTTTATATACATACATGATAATGTTTTGTTTGTTCTTCTCAGAACCTTTACTCATATCTTATACCTTGTTATTACCCTTTTAGAGTGATATTTTTTTATCTTTCATTGATTCATACTCCATAGATCATTCACCAAATTCCCAAATTGAATTTTGGAAGTTAGGTATTCCTTGTTCAGTAGTAAGAAGTTTTTGTTATAAAAGGTCAAATTAATTCTCTATCACCTTTATATTTTCATCTAACATGATGTTGAGTATTTTTTCATCATTTAGTAACTTCTTTAGGTTTTCAATATATCTTAACAATCTATATTTTTATGCTTTATGCACTATTTTTTTATTTTTAATTGGTTGAACATATTTATTTAACTCTTTGTTTTCTATCTCTATGTTTTCATTTTTCAAGAGAAATTATTCCAAAAATATTATTATAATGAACTCCAACTAAGTTTCCAATTATTTATATTCATATTTTTTTCTTATATCACTAGTAAAAATCTCACCATTCACCTTTTTACCAATAAACTTATCCATGCATTTATCATTGGAATTATCAACTCCTACTTATTCATCAATGTCATCATCATTATCATATTTGGAAAAAAAGTTTATTTTTTATATTTATGAAATTTATTATTCCTTCCTTTTGAATAATAATTTAATATTTATCCCTTCTTAATTAGTGTTCTACTTAGCCTTAAATCTTATTCATCATTATCATTATCTTCATAGTTAATTTACATCAATGGTAACATTACATTATATATTCATATGCCTCTTTTCCACATTTATACAAAAATAATAACATGAATTTATCAAAATTATTACTCACTTTTTCTTCTGAATTATAATTTATTACTTATTTTTCAAAAAAAACATTAATATTATTTTCTTTATTATCATCTTTGATAGAGATTTCGTGATCATCCTTTCCCTTCATTTTTAGATTATTCTCTCTTCTAGTCCCTTATGTAATAATAATCCTACAAAAATAATTAAGTGACATTGTTTAAGTATATTTATCTTCTAGTGATGGTACTTTCAGTTGAAATCTATTAGTAAAAATTCCCAAGATATACTCCATAACTATGGAGTCTTCTAATTTTTCACCAAAACATATTATAGTGATTTCAATGTAAATAACCCTTGGAAGTAACTCACAAATATATTAATCATTTCCTATTTTTAGATATTCATAGGTCAATATAAAAAAATTTATGTTTTCTTTCTTCCAATTTATGTTTCATTAATAATCATTCTCATAATTCTTTTTTATAGTTTCTATTAAGTGAGAATCATCAATGAGAGGATTGAACCTGTATGCATTAGCTTCCAAAACATCATATCTAATGGATAATAGAGAGGGTATCATTTTATCCTTATAGATATGATAGTTCTTTCCATTAAAAATAGGAGTCCCTTTATTATTGGTACAGTTCTAAACATCCATTGAAATATTATTCATAAATCACTCCAAAAATTTTACTAAATAAATAAAACCTATGCATTGATACTAATCATACGAACCAGATAGGATCTATGTGACCACTAAGAGGGGGATAATTAATAGTTAGATCTTTTTATGTTTTCTCCTTTTGAAACAACATTTTCCGTCAATTAGAGGTAAATGGATCTAATGAATCAAAACACACAATAATACCCATAGGAACATAATAATTTTCAAGTCTCACTACTCATTAAGAGTTGATAGTCCTTGGCATGGTCTCGAAACAATCCTAGTTAACACGGTCCACTACAAAATAATCCTTTTGGTTATAAAAAGCAATGTATATCCATCACTTGTATTGAACTATAGTCATTAGATAGTGCATGTTATCCTCACTCAGTTTATATGATAATAAATATTTTCCAAAAATATAATATACCTTCACCAACAAGTTTCAATTGTATGTCAGTTTTTCTTCTTCTTCTATTTCTTGCATATAAGTTATTAAGCACCGATTCTTCCTTTATCTCCCTCTTCATTCTTCTTCTAGAAAAAATAACACTCTTACAACCACACATCCACACATCCATGATTTTCAATAGATAAAAATATATATAACATTTATCATTCACTACCTTTTATGTTTATTCAAATGTTTATGAAACCGCATAAATAAATTAATATTCAAGTCTTTAGAATTTATAAATCTAGTATTCACAAAAACATCCATAGGAAACTCTTTCCATAAGTAATTATAATTTCTTGTGGACCTGAAAAAAATTCCTAACCATATTTATCATCCTTAAACCAATATTTATTCCACATTAAATCATTGTGTTTTCATTAACACATAAATTGTATAGTGATGTAAACATAATGACTTCAATCCTAGAATTATTTATCCTCAATTCAATTAAAACCATACATCCTTCACATTACAATAATTAAAAATCCACCAAATTAAATTAATAATAATATGGAATAAATATTTAATATAATATTTCATCTGTGGTAAAAATATTTCCATGATACTCTCTTCCACTTTCTCATAAAATAATAATGTAAACCTCTTCTTTCATGAGAATTCATAAGGAGGAATGTTCTTAAATAGATATCACGAAAGATTCATACCCTAGGAAGGTCCATTCAAATAGTTAATACTCATTTTCATGGATGGTACTTGTAGGTTTATTATGGAAGATCCTTGCTTATCATATGTACATATGATGTTATGTCACATGAAAGGTATGTCATTTGTTCATATGGAAGCTTTATGTTTTAGATGCTTCTTTCACAGAATTTCAAAAGACTACATGTGGTTGATTCCCTTTCATTCACTGTGGTTGGTCTTAATTTCATCATGTGTTCAGGCAACATTACTTCATGCGATCTCTATATAATATTGGATTTAACTTATATGTGTGTGTGTCCATGGTAATTCATTACCTTCATATGGTTAATACATCAATCACGACTTATAAAATCATGTATTTGGTAATGGTGTTTCTTACATTCAGTAAATAAACCAAGTATTTACATGTCATGTGATTTCCCAATCATTACTAAAATTATCTCTTTACATGGAATCTCACATCACATTTTCACATTCCATAAAATCTCGTTTCGTAGAACCTTCTCCCATGAGAGCTTAGCGATATTCATGCGAAAGGACTCCAAATATATTTATGTTTAAAAAAGGGATTTGTCTGACCACCAATGATACAAACATGGTATTTTACACTTTTTTATAACCTATATAATTTCATCTTTATTGTGTCCTCCAACCCATTTGGAAAAGGCCTCATGACTAAGAATAGTTTTCCAGGTTTATAAACCACATTAGAACTACCCCCTCATCTTATCTTGGACTCGCATCTCATTATAAGATCACACCTCATCCAATAGGGTGGTGATTCCTTGTAATAAATCTAAGGGAAGAACTAAAATGGATGCAAAAAACTCCCCCTCTGTGTTATCCAAAAAAATAAAAGATACCTTTTGGATTTGATATTAATTCATAAAAGGGGTGAATTCACCCAATTTCACTACAACCATAATATTTTCAACTTTTAGAAATAATATGGATAAATTTATCTTTCCTAGATCCTATAACCCTTATTGAAAATTTTTAATGAATCCATGGAATTCAAAAATTGTTTAAAAACCAAATCAAAACTACCCCTCACCCCTTGTGGAACTCACATATTATTTTTAGATTGCACCATAGGCAGTGGGGCAGTTTTTCTATTTCATTAAATTAAAGGAAGATCTACACTGGATGTAATAAATTATACCTTCATATAGGTGTTTAATCATTTGTATACATATTATTATTCTAGTTTTTACAATTAAATTTCACATTACTACACTTTATGTAGGTAGTACAATTAAAGTGTTACCTCTATTTAAGTGTTTTGACTATCATTACGCAACTTCACAAATATGAAGTAACATTTACATGGGTACCATGTTCAACTCAAAATCACAACATGAGTTTCTTAATCTATCTTTATTAATTTTAGTTTCTATAAAATATTGTAGGCAATAATATCACAATCATTACATGCCTTTAGATTTAACATATGTACGCCAATCATCACATACAATTTTTAAGATTTTCTTGAACCTCTCCACTATAATTATTTATGTTGTAGCATCAAATCACCTTTTTAATTTGATAATTACAATAGATATCTCTACATATGAACTTGGGTGCATCATCAAATGGGACATCCAATGCCAAATCATGAATCTATATCAACCCTAAATGTATCATAATCATATTCCTCTACCAAACACATATTAGATCATTGAAAACAAATTAAATTATTACTTTGGAACATCACCTCACTCCATACATGTGGGATACTCCAACGAATCCAATTATATGATCACCGTATGTTAGGATAATATCATGCCCACCACCAGTCATTTTTTTCTTATGAAATACTTTTTATAGTTTCATGTTCATTTCAGACATCTTTGTCTCGTGACTCTAAAATTCATGACATAAAGTCCTCATTTCATGAATATAAACATTATAGTTTCAATATCCTCATCTTATGAACATAAAATTAAAAAAAAGCATCATAGTAACATGATTTTAAACATCATGATATTTTTTCAACCATGTATAACCTTTCCAATTATTTGGGATGTTTTATTGTGAGTCTTTTTTCCATACATGATATTCACAAATATATAGTAATTTCTAGTGTATGTGTTTCTCATTTATCAATCTGAACTATGGTAAATTTCCCCTTATGAGAAGTAAATCTATCTCGATTTCTATTTTCTTGAGATACATAGTGACTCCTAGATATATTACCTCTGGCCTACCTATATCATTCATTATCATACCTAATTCTACACTAGAGATGGGGCCTTCTCCAAAATGTGATGGTTTATTAGCCTTCTTGTCATTTATATGATCCATATCTATATATAGAGGTTTTATATCCACAAACGGTGTATTTCTTTATTCTTGTTATCATAGGATATTTATTGATTCTAAAAAAACTTAATCTAGGGAATAACATAAAATTATATCAATATCCAACTACCTATCTGTGTATGGTCTTCCCATTCTTCCCAAGTCTTCCTATAGTGGACTCTATACTGGTGTGAAAATCATCAAAACAAATATGAGGCTTTATCCCATTTAAGTCCGAATAAATATAAATTCATTGATCCCACATAATTGGCCCATATATAGATTAAATCCCTATAACTATTGTTTCCTTGATGATGAGACATTAACCAGTTCACATTCGGTTTCATTGTTCCTTATTTCACCAAGACACCCATACATTTAACCCCTTCTTTTGTACATAATTCATACCACTCAATAAAAATAGTGATTAAAACTTTTAAAACCCTTTATTAATTTTTATTATTTCCCACTCTATATCACATCATTTCATTAATAATCCATTACACTAATTATTGAGGGTAAAATAATTTTTATAGTTGATGTTTTGATAACCACTAATCACACCCTGTCAGGGGTTTTATACTCTCACATGGGCTTGACACATGGTACTATAGAATCCTTGATTTGGTTCTAGTTTTTTTATTTTTTATTTAGGGTTTTTATTTATTATTATCATTTTTTATTAATAAGATCAATGTATATCATGAAAACCTATCAATAAAAAATGATTTCCTATGTTCAATGGAATTGGATTCCATATATGAAAGGATATGATGGTTCCATATCATCTACCTCACAGGTTTGACATCCTTGATATCAACAATAATTAAATAAATATTCATAAATCAAGGGTAACCTATAATTTATTTTAAATATATGAATACTAAATCAAAAGGGAGTGTTTACAAAGTTTAATTTTATCCGTTTTATATAAGGGGTTGATAGTAGTGATCGATATAAAAATGGTAAATGAAATATGTATAAAAATAATTGATATCAAGGAGGGAGAATATCAAGTAATGTGTTCACAATTATAAACATATAAAGATCAATTTTAAAATGTGAAAATATGTTATGATGATTTAGTGGATGATTTTAAAATATAGGTGGAAAAATTGTGATCTCAATCTAAAGTTATGTGAAATTCCTTGTGGATTTTATTGTAGTAAATAAATTGATGTGGATTCTCCAAAAAAAATTAGTGAAAATATTTATTCCTTATAGGATCAATACATGGGTGAGTAGTCTATTTATAGGCTCAAACGTATCTTAATATCCTATAATAATATAAGAGAGATATATTAATGTATAAAAGTAAAATATAAAATGGATATAACACTTAATGATTGAAAATATTAAAAAATCTTGATCCAAATAAATTTCATTAGATGGAAACTGATATCGTGGATGATTCCCTAAATTTCTATTAATTTATATCATTATTTATAAAATCAATTTTTGATAAAAAAGAATAAATAAAAATGTAGACTTACTTTTAAGAATTTCTATTGTGGTATTATTGGACATTTTTAATTAGTTTATCTGATATGAATAATAGTGTAAAAAGTGATGATCAATCCCAAATATCATCGAGGAGAAGAAAGGTTTTGTGTGGTTGAAGTGGGGTAAATTTATTTAATAGAAGTGGAAATTATATTTCATTAAATAAAATAAATTTTCTCGAAAACCATAATGACCCATATAATGATAAGGAATGTGAAAAGGTGAAAGAATACTTAAAGGAACAATGACTCGGCAATTTTATATAAAAAATAAAATAGTCATTAGAACCTTATAATGAATAATAAGGGATTCACAAAAATGGACTATTGATGAGAAAGAGATAATGAGGAGGCACTAAAATAATTATAATTAAGGATTGATATTTTAGTAAGATTTAAATAAATTAAGTTGATTAAAATGAGAAAACTTCATTTAGGAAAGAGAATGAATCTATGTGTAAATACCTCAATAATATATAAGTTGATAATATTATTGAGATAGAAGTGTATCATGCATTAAATATGGGTGATCCTAATGAAATTATTGATGCAAGAGATAGGATGGTAGACATTACCATAAAAACCCTAATTTATATGAATGGGTAGGTGAATGACCTTGATTAGAAATGGGTTGTTTTTTAAGATTCATTCAATAAACACACTTTTAGATTCAAAATTATATCCATTAACTTGATTAATTTTTTTTAAAAATTTTTTTAAAGTTATTATTGCTACTAAGAAACATATATATCAACTTTTGGTTCCATGAACTGTTATTTTAGATTATCAAGATTTAAATTTAAGTGGTTAATCAATGGCATTAAATTAAATAAGGTGATTAAGTCACCTAATAATTATAATAGAATATTTGTAAATTCAAGTTATAGTGTTAAAAAATACAAAAAAAAACATTTAGTTGTGGGAGAATTAAGAACATCCATTCTAATAATTAGGGAAACTAAAAAATTATGGAGGATATTTCTAAGAATTAGGAGGTAGATAGGAACTAATGGATTCAAAATTTGAAGGAAACTCAATGATAATATTTTTATTAACAATATATATAACTAATGAGATTATCTTTGAAGGAAGTTGTTTATGTTATAGAGTCTAGGGACATATAGACTATGTTTTTTGGTTTAATTTAGTACTCTCGTGATCTAAGAGAGGGTATGAGTAAATGGGGGATTCAAGACAAATTTCTTCTAGGTCAATCTATACAACATCGAAAAATAAAATTTATTTTCATAATTATTTTGATTCACCTAAGAAATATTATGGTAGGTGTAATCCTCCCTAACACACCACTAAAAAGTGTATCAATTTTCTATAGAACAATTGAATATGAATGAGAACCCAAAATCTATAAAGAGGAAGAGTGACTGTGGAAAATATTTGGTGGTTTATGTGGCTCATAATGAATCCAACGGTTTAAATCATTAGATAGATAATAGTGGTTACTCATCGCACATGATTTGAAATAAGAACCATGAAAAAGAAATCAAAATTTATTATGGTGAAGTTTTTAATTTTAGAAAATATAGAACAACTAATTTTTAATTAGTTAGAAGTTCAAAAATTAGTTATAGGAATATGAAATCTAATAAAACTCTTTCTTCATGGTTTAAGTCAAAATCTATTAAGGTTTCTCAAATTTGAAAAAAATAGGAATATGGTGATTTCAATAAGAATAAATGTTTTACTATGAGGTTGAAGGACTAATCTATCATCATAAATGGGAAAACAAGTTGAAATATATTTTCATGTGAATAAAGGAGGTAAATGAGCTCTATCATAAAAGGGTTACCAAATTGGGCAAAAATAAAATGGGTTAGGTTCCAATATATGAAGCTGTAAGAAATATAAAAACCTTAAATCATGACAAGATAAAAACATATGACATGTATCTAAAATATATAAGGTGTATTTATATTTATTTTTTATTTTAATATCATGAATTACTCCTTATAGCTAAACCCCCTTTTTGGGATTTATTTGTCTACAACATTTACCCACCTTCCCTAAATACACAAAGACATTTGAACCTAATTATGAATCCATAATTATTAATTGTTATATTTGTATTTATATAGTGGAGATGTTATATTCTACTCAAGCCTATGGTAAGTTAAATTTTCTTAAGGTATGACCATAAACATATTCACATTTTCCCTCTAATTATGAGCTTAAAAATTCATGGGAGGTACATTATAAATGGAATGCATATTAATAATTAATTCAAAAATAAAAATGAATTAATGAAATTGTGTGGCTATTTCAAAAGACAAAAAACAAAAAAAACTTTATTTTTTTTTATTTTGAAAAATTAATCATTGATTAATTGACCATGTGTGATGCTCGAACAATTAAATTATCATTTAATCAATGGATTTTATTAACATTTAATTTTAATCATAGTAGGGTGAGTCTCCTTTTTAGTATGTTGAGATTCCATCCTTTAGGAAAATATTAATTCAAGTGTGGGGGTATTTGATATGTTTATTTCATGCATATGTTTAATCATTCTTTTCCAATGTCATGGAGGATTTAGGGAAGATGGGTAAATATTAAAAAAAAAATCTAAAAAAGTTGATTGAATCTAATGTGTAATGCATGATATTGAAATATAAAATCATTATTAATTTCCCTCACATGTCTCATTTATCTATTCCCAAAAAAATCTCAAAGTGGTCTTTTGATTCATGAAAACATAATAAATTTATCATCCTCTATTCCTTACTTTTCCTGTTTTCTTTAAAATTGTGTTTAATAAAAATCTAGCATCCACCACCTAACCAAACCTTATAAAGAGATCTCTGGAATTATATTGGTTATTTTTGTTCCTCCTAAGTCACAACCCTTTTTTATTTCAATTTTATTATTTTTATTTATTTTTAAGCAATGAGAGGTAAAAAAAGAAGATAAAATAAATAATTTCATAAATTCTCCCCAAAATTAGGAAAAATTACCTAAAAAAATATCGCCACTATAGTACATCCTAGTACAACATGGAAAATCACTCCCTCATGCTAATTCAATAAAAAATCCTTAAAAACATTTAGAATAAGGTAGTATTGGATAATATAAGGTTGTAACTTTTATCATTTTTTAATAATTCTATCCATGGATTCTATGGGGTTAAAAATTATTAATTCAAAGTGGGTCCAAGGATAATGTTTTATTAAAAAATGCCTCAATAATATTTATAGTTACCATATTCAGCCATATATTTGATAAGATTAAAAGAATGTTCTGGGAGATAATATTAACGAGTTTCACAAGAAAGATAATGTAGAAAGAATGGGAAATATTTGGATAAGAGGATTTCTCTATAATGAGAAGAATGGTTGGGCCAATGACTTAGGGAAATGTAAAAAAAATAATTAAATAAATTATTTAAAATATTAGAAAACTAATGCATATCCATATCTTAGAAAATTTTCATTTAAAATGATTAAAATGTTCCAAAAAACTGATTTTTCAAATCCTAATCTACATGATTGACCCAAGAAATTCATTTCCCAATTTTTCTTATTCAAATTTATTGTAATGAAATTTAAATGAATGTCACGACAAGTATCCTAAGATTTTTACATCTCCTAGTTCAGTTAATTAATTTAATAATCAAATTCAACAATGAAATTTTCAATTAAATAACTAAAATAGTAGAATGTTGGTAATTCGGTAGAAAATTTTAGAATTAAAAATATTACTCCCATTTTGAATTATTCTTTAATTTTTGATGTACATTTTCTTCCTACATCGCTTTATAATGTGTACTTCCATTAATTGACGACATGAATGGGTGTCACCACATGTAATGTTCATACAACATTTATTAACTCTGCCTATTTTTTAGATCCTATGTATTGATCTTCATATAAACTAATAATAAATGGGTTAAATCATAGTAAATTAATAATGAATATTAAAATATTCAGAGTGATAGAATGTATACCTAAAAAATGAAGAAAAATAGAAAAAACTGAGTTTACCACCCGAAAGGTCATTTTTTTTTACCATTGTTGGATTGATATTACATCCTTCAACTTCAGCATAGGTGATGGATGGTTGAAATTGTTTCACCTAGTAAGGATCTATGGATGGTCTTTGTTAAGTCCTCTCAACATAGGTTGGTCCTAGACCGATTTATCTAAAAATATTAATTCTTCTTGACATTAACACCTTTCTAATCTCAATCAGACTGATCTAACACTTCTTTCATAGTCCTGATGAAATAAATGGAAGGTCGTGTATCATTCATACCTTTTTTAATTTTTCAAACTGAGTAGAGTTGGTTGATCTTTATTTTATAGCAGTCTGACCTTTCAACTTCTCTTTCTTCTTTTCAATAATTTTATTCTTTGTATCCTCGTGTAAAATAGTAGCTACTTCTTTCTCTGAAATATCTTTATATTTGGGTAATTTATCTTCTCTGGAATCAATATCTTATCTCACATTAATATTCTTCATCAAGTGGTGGAAATTGAAATGTTCTTTTTTAAAACCAACTCTCAGAAGGATGTCTCCACTTTCTACAATAATCAGTGCATTCCCAATGGTTAAAAAACGTATCCCTAGAATCATTGGATTTCACTAATCTTCCATATCAAGAACAAAGATATTTATGTGAAATTTGAATTTATTGACTTTGATCAAAATTTCATCGATCATTCCCCAAGTAAACTTTACAGTCGAATCTTCCAAATAATGTAAAACTCTTTGGGGATTTAGTGCCTTTATTCCTAGGATATATTAAGTGTTTTATTCCATGATATTAACACTCACACCAAAATCACATAAATCTTTTCTAAATTTACTATCTCCAAAAAATATAGGTATTTAAGATATATCAGGATATTTATTCTTCTTTGGTAGGTCCTTATATACGACTAGTTAACACTCTTGTATGAGTTGCATGGTTCGAGTCTCTTCTATCTTCTTCATGTGACCATCTCTTTTATAAATTTCTTTACTGGTTGGAATGTTTTTGAGAGCCTCTACAAAAAAATTATTTAAATGAATTTTTTTAAAGTTTTCAGGAAAATTAACTTTTTATGTGTTGGTATTCACTTGTGGAATTCGTGAGGGAAAATTAATTCTTATCTAAAATTTTGGTGATTGTTCTCTATCTTCTTCTTTCACTTTTTCCTTATTATTTTCCATCTCTTCAACTTACTTTTAAGAATGTTTTATCTTGATTGATTCAGGATTTTATACGGTGATTTTTCCTCTCCATATAAAGATAAATTTGAAATATTCCATTGGGTGTACTTCAGTGAATCATAGATGTAATCCTTTGGGTCTCACTCTAAACTTCTTAACGATCTAGACAACTTGAACCTCAAGATTCTATGGTCTATCATTCTATATTATTGCTTCTTCATTTATTTCATCGAATATATGCCACTATGTGGTTATAAATGTAGTGAATCAACCCCAAAAATCCTGGAACATGTGTCTACTACCATTACATTGTCATGATTACAAGGAATCAAATTGATAATAACTGAAGAGTTTAGTATTATTTGTAAACTAGATACATACATGAGACTCATATTAAAATAGAATACACTAATTACAATGTAATTTTGTTCTTCCATTCATGGATAATAACTCTATTCCATATAGCATATCTTGTAATAACTTTCTTAAAATACTTTAAGGTATCCTAGGGAAACAAAAAATAATTAGAGTGAGCTCAAATGAATAGTAAGGGTAATGTATAATAGAAGAAACAATGAATCAATGGGAATGAATCAACAAAGAAAGGTAAATAACTAAGAACACATGAAATGTAATAAATAACTGGGAAGGAAGTGAGTAAATAATATGGCCGGGTAGATAACTAAATACACATACCATTTAAATATCTAGATAAGGAATAATCAATATAGAAATGTATGAAACTAAAAATTGATTCGATTTAATTAAAAAATGATAATTAAATTAATCCATAGATTTTATCATGTGAAAATATCCTGGATAATAAATACTGAATCAAACTGAATAAAATGTTTAATTATTGGACATCATGTATGAGGCACAGGAAAACATATATTGTCATGAACTTTCACAAGTGGGTTTATAATTATAGGTAGAAACCTATTTAATTTTTGAAACTTATTTTTCTAATGCGAACCTTTTGATTCAATGAGGGGCTATATAATTTTGAGGCCCCACTCATCGTTATTAGTCCAAATAATTCCTCATATCAAATAATCGAATTAAATAATATTCCTTATCAAATATCTGTATTGAATAATGAATATGGAATTATCAATATTTCCCCAACTAATAAAATAAATATAAAATTAAATATCATATGCTGAAATGGTATAAGGTTTAGTCAATAAACATATGCATGATAAATGATATACATAATTAGGGGAAATTAAATGTCTAATTATCATAGAAAACTGAATATTTCAATTGGACTAAAAACAATCATGGAAGTGAATATCTGTACTATCCTTGACCAAATCAATTACAAACCATCCCGAGGAACAATAAGGATAGTAACAACTCAATATATCCCCATTGTATTAAAAATAAAGGATTTTTGTCATTAATGAATAGAAATACTAGTAAAATATCTTTTAAAAATATTCCTTAGGAAAATAAAATTTTTATTTTGAAAAACATTTTAAATATAATTTTCATTGAAAATCACTTTTGAGAACATTTTTATTAAAATGAATCCTTTTAAACTTGAAAATTAATAATCAAATATATTATAGTGGTTAAATCCGTACATGTCATACCAGGTAAAAGAAACATTCCGTTTACATGGTAAAAAGGTTAGAAAAATGTCTTCTTTAGAAAGAGACAAGAAGAATCCTTTGAAAAAATTTGTAAAATAAAAAAGGGTAAAAAATTAGTTAATAAATCATTTTTAAAGGTTAATTTTTTTAAAAAAAATCCTTTTATAAAATAGGGTTTTTAGAGGAAAATGAGTTATCCAGCTAAAGAGAGAAATGAAGTCAGGTTTTCTTAAGAAAACATCCTAAAACATTTTGAGTTTCAAAGAGTGTAACAATAAAAATATTACGTGGAAAAGGTCATAAATAACCATAGTTGGAGAATATTAAGTGTTTTATTAGAAAATTCTCAAATAATTTCCTTTAATGGAAATTAATGTTTAAACAATCCCAAATAAAATGAGATTTTAAACTAATCCCTTGAAAAGACCATTAGGTTAATGTGAGAATCACTAAGTGAATATATTATATGGGTCAAATATAAATCCACATAAAAAATTTTGAAATACCAAAATATATAATAAAAATTTATTGCACAAATAATCTTATAATATGAATGAGAACAATGAAATAATATAACCCAATTAAAAGGAATCAGGTTACAAGTTCTTTATCACTTGGAAACTTTAAACTCAAATCCCCATAGAAAAAATAATTCAAATTGAAAAACCTAATACCATGTAGATAAAATAATTCATGATATATTATATCAAAATTGGTAGTTCATAAGCCACAAAAAATAAGTATGTGGTGAATATGACATTCATCTCACAAATATAAAAAATGAGATGAAAATCCCTTACCTTGCATTTCATTTCAGGTTAAAGTCATTTAAATTCTTGTATACTATTTTTAAACATGTTTATAACTTATTCCATAACCATATTAAAATTCATTATATCATATATGATCTTCTTATAATATATTATTACTCATTTCTTTTCAATATTTCATTATTTTTAATATTTTGGGTGTAAATTGCCTAGTTTCTCAAGTTTGTTTTGACCTATTACTTGATATTTATGCCATTGATTAATCATCTCCACAATGTAAACCATGATTTAAATATAATATATATTAATTTTATAGGTATTTTTAATAAATCATAAAAATTTTATATAAGAAATAAAATTCACCGTTCAGGGAGATGGTAAGTTGTACATACACATTAATGCTACTTTCATTTCTTTGTCACATTTAAAGGGATGAAAAGTAAGAGATATATATATTTATATGTATATTATAATTAAAATAGCATATTTATGACATATATTTTACTTAGGTTTAATAAAACCATGGTTTATACATTCCATGTATAGTGTGAACGAATCACATCGCTTTGAGGTGGCGGTAGTCCACACTTCCACAAATGATGTTATCGTATTCCCACAAAATGGAAATAATAAAGGTATGTGTTATATAAAAATTTAAAAAAATAATGAAAAAATATATATCATATTGATTCAATTTTTTTCATATTATTCAACCATGATAGGTGGTAAGGCAAAAATGAATGACATTGTTTCGTGAGTTGGTAGTTCACTGTAAATATAAACAGTAAGTTCCTTACATATTAGATAGAAGTGTGTGAAAGTTTAGGTAAAAAACGTAACATAAAAACATCTCATAATATTCAGTATACTTATGTTATTATATAATCATGTAATAAGAATATTTTATGGGGCATATAATGAAGTGGAAATAAAATATCTCGAGGAAGGATGTAACCACTTATTCGGGTAACTCCGTTTGGTTTTCACAAAATAGAATCCATGAATTTCATTCATCCCAAGTTGAGTCTTATAGGGTTAGTGGATTTATGTTTAGGATCTATTTTCATAGAACTATTTCGATTGAATGTTGCTAGACATGTCTGAGGAAGTGGGGGGGGGAGTCCCTTTTTATAGTGGTGGAGAACTGGAATTCTTGTAATTTTTTGAAAAGGGAAATCCAATAAAGTTTCTCCAAGGAATAGTGGTTCCAATAAAGGACCACATTCTATACAATGGAGTATAGATTCAAAATATTTCTATCCTATAGATTTTAGAAAATTTTATTTTTCTTTTTGGCCCTTAAGTTTAGGGTTTGGTCCCTTGTTAAGATATTTTTTCTCTTCATCATTTCAAATAATTTTAAACACCTTCACAATGTGTATTTTTAAAATTAAAACATTCAAAAGTTTTCTTTGTTTTTATATTAAATATAAAATTGAAATTTATTCGAATAAACTAAAATGGATTAATTGACATATAATTTATATAATATGACATTAAAACCAAATTAAAATATAATTTAACATTATTAATAAATTAGATGAAAAGCAGTTTTGAATTTATTTTTGGTATTTTCACTATTCATCAAAAAATGAGGTTTCTTAAAAAAATACCAAAACATTACCCTAAGATAATTTTTATTATACTCTTTAAAAAATTATTTTGTTACTTTAAAATATAAAATTCATAATATTTATAAAATTGATATTTAAAATTGTCTCTCCATTTAAAGGTGGTAAATTTTCCTTTAACATATAGATTTTTATGTTTACTATTTGGTTTGCTCTTATCTTATGACTATCAAATATATTGGATGAATTTCAAAAAAAATTGACTGAATAATATATATATATATATATATATATTACATTAATATCACTCACTAATTTTAGATAATTTAATTTATTAGAATAAAATAGCTTTGTGGGCATAAAATATTTTTTCTAGAAAAATATTCTCTTTATATTCAATTGGTATTCATTTATAATTAATTAGTAACCAATTAATTCATCTTGTATTTTTACAGATCATATATGTTCATAATTTAGTTAATAATATTAATAACCAATAATTTAATTTCAATGTTATATCTCATTATACTAAATAATAATGTTTTACTAATATATTTTTGTTCGATAAAAATCGATCTTGCGTGTAGCACAAGCCATTGAAGAAACTCATTGTTGTGTGCAACACACACTAACTTAGTATCACATGCACTTGAAGCTATATAAGGGGTTAATATTATTTATAATAGTATATATTTTATAAAGTCATGGGATATTATATTTCATTACTTACTTGGTTTAGCGTGTCACACACACTATAGAATATAATCTTCATACTTTAGAATTTTGGGGTCTTACAATAATTTTGACTAGTTTCTCTTCTAATGTATTGTCCTAGAACGTCAGTCTGGTCCATTAGGGTGCTTCTTTTGTTATCATTGTGCGATTTGTTGGTAAAATTTCTCTAATTATTGTTGTCTCTTATACCCCGAAAATTTATTACCCAAATTATAATCTACATAATTTGGGTACTCTGTATACATACCCGGGGGTTTTTTCTACTAGCTCATCATCATTTCCTACTTCTTGGTTAGTGATTACATATTTTATTCCATCCAGTCATTTTTTATCATGGGGATTCCTTTTTTTGTATCCCTTCTCCTTTCCACTGGAAATTATTACTCTCATTTCAACCAACAAGTTGAATTTCACTTTAGGTGACTTCTTCATCAGTGATCATATATCTATATCATTAAAAATCAACCTATTTTCCTATGTAAAACCCTTATAAAAAGATTTAATCATTATCCATAGATCTATACCATGAGGGATGCATTTATAATTCATATCTTTGTAACGGTACCAAGAATAGTAGAGTGATTATTCCTTAAATTGATAAAGGTTTAGAATACTTACCCATATATCCACTAATTTGGAGGGTAGGAAGAATATGTTGAGAAAGTTTCACTCCATCTCATCCCATGTTATTATTTAATGTTCTATAAAGCTTTAAATCCACTCATGATCTCACACTCATAATGAAAGTTGAAATATATGAACCCTTAACAATTCACTTGAAACATTCTGGAATTGGAATGTGTTTCATATCTTGAGTAATATTCCTAGATTTTCATTCATATACTGATGTTGTAGTCTAGTAAATTTCATATTGTTTGAGATCATCTAAATTAATGTATTCTTGATCTCAATGTGATTTTCTATACTAGTAATTTCCCGGATGCTGGATTGCAATCCAGTATTCGATTTTCACCTGTATTTTGTGAGCATATATATCACTAGATGTCTTTGAAAAACATATCCAACAAGAAATTGATGTTTTTTTGTGATTTATATGATTTTAGATTCCATGTTACTTTTAATATAATCTCATGTTTGAGATCCAAGTCCAAAACCTATTTACATATAATTTGTGTTTTTAGTAATGAATTTGAAATTTAAAAATCTAAAATCCACCACATAAACAAACCAGTGTAAATATAGAAATTGATATAAAAAAAGAAAGACTAAAATAAATATTCAAAACCCAAAAACTATTTTGTGACCATCCCGAGTGATAGTGCTTGTTTTGATAGGCCCAAATGGAATTGTTATTTCCCTCAAGTCTAATCAAAATAAAAATTTAAAACAAATAGATCAATGCTACATATTTAATTAAAATTAATATACAAAAATGATCAAGATCGATCCCATAAAGATGGGAAAATTAGTTTATTTTTTTAAAAGAAAAATATTTTATTTAATAAATAGGTAAAATAATAGATCTTGGTTTTGAAATAATTTTTAAGAAAGTGAGATAGAACGAAGTGAGGTAGTTTGGGATTTTTAAATCAATTTTAAAGCATATTAGGATTCTATATTTTATGGGATCAAGTGAAATATTATTTTAGAAAAAAAAATGATTAAACCATGTGTGGTGTCAGAGTAAAAAATGAGGTGGATCAAATGATCATGGTGTCCTATACTCAATATAGTAATCCCTTATTTCCCTTTGTTCAGTAATTTAGGGTTTCACATAATCATGTTTTTTGTGATACCTTTTTTAAACCTGTCTACTCTGAATAAAACAATGGTATTGCCTCAATTTAGGGTAACTAGTTCAGTAATTAAAACTATTCCTTTCGATTAATTATCTCAAGGATCATGAGAAAAATAAAAAGAAATGGGTCTCAAATTGTATAATCAAATTGTAGAAAACTAAATTCATGATTAAGAAAAATAAGTAAATCCAACGACACCATCCACATTCGGCTAAAAAACCCTAGAAGAATGAGGTTTTTACCCCCCTCATCCTATTAATGGTTGTGTAAGGGGATTTAAGAAAGAAAATAAAAACATAAATAAATTACTAAGATGAAACTGGTGATGACCCTATAGAATTAATCTTCTCTTTCAAAGATTTGTTCTTCATAGCTCTCTTTGTAGTAGTCTCATACCAATCTATTTATATAATTGCAAATGTATTGTGAAACATTAAATTAAAATTATGTGTCAAAAAATATCCATGGGTGGTACCAGGATCATAACAACTCATCTCCACCTGAAATCATCCACGCTAGCATATAAAAATATTGTTTTCCTGAAGGGTTCATGATGTGTGTTATATACAAGTCATGTTAGTGAGCGGTGGTGATGGATTATGAAAATCAGCACATCCTAATGGACTCACATAATGTATCCATTACAGAGCATATAATATATGGTAGCAGTGTCTTCTATATATCTTTTCATTCTCAAAAATCTCACATTATGAATGAAAATCACAATTTTTATTGTCACAAGCTGTGAATCTCCATCACACAGTTGGCTACAGAGATGATATGAACAAAACTAAAGTTGTGTATTGTGAATACGATGTGAAATAATATTCCTTAAATATCTCTAGTATTATTCTTCTTTAGATGATGTTGGATTCTGAAGTAAGGATTATTTGTCGTGAAATCCTCAATCAATTAATTTTTCCCCCAAAACAATGCTATATAGCAGTCCCTGGATTGTCTCTCAAGGAGGTTGCAATTTGAGTTGTAAAAACTGTCGCTTTTTTGTATGTTTTTTACACGAAATGGAAAATTAGGGATTTTATTAAAGACTTAAGAACATAAAATAAACAAAAACCAAAGATAATGGAAATTTTCGAATGAGCTATAAAATTGATTGGAAATAAAATGGATTTGAAACTAGAATCAAAACAGTGGTTACAGACAAGATTTAACCTCCCGGACACTCCCCTCTTCCTTGTTTAAAATTATATCTCTAATGAATCTATCAATGCCTACCCAAATACCTATGGATAAACACCTTATTTGGAAAGGATATCATATTAAGACCTCAATATGATCGCTTCCCCTCCTATAGAAGTGATCTAATTATTTGAAGACCTTCAAATAACCAAACCTAACTGAAATCACTATACTCAACGGAAAGACCTCACCGAAGAAATTTAAATAGTGAAATTGACTATTTTAATTCATAGATTGGGAAACCATCCAGAACAAACAAGTAGAAAATACATTCAAAAAGAAAACAACCACTTTCATTCAAGAAATATAAATTCAAAAGAGATGCAACAGAGATTACACATAAAGATCAAAACTCGGAAGGGAGTGTCCGTTGGTTGTCATCGTCCGAAACCACTTGGTGCTTAGCCTCGCATCACTTGATCAGCCCACATAATCTCCATTCCATCAAGAGTGTACACCATCTTCATCATTGTCTCCACAAATCCACCCCCCCTAGAAAAGGAAGAAGAGCTAGGGAGAATAGGGGAGGAGGGCTGGAAAAAACTTCTTTCCAGATTTTGTCCATATGAAATAGGCTTATTTTTGGAACCTTCCCCAGACGAAACAACCTCTGGTTCCTTCTAAATAGTTGTTTAAAAGTATCTTCGATGTCGGTACACAAAATATAAGCTTCTTTGAAGACGTGGTGAAAACGTAATGAATTAATTACACGACGACTCTTGCTCTGCCCGCGGAGACCCTTCATCTCTCACTTGTTTGACTCGCTTATAGTGTGCCCTAATGATCTACTTTGACCTTGAAATTAATCATGCACGCGAAAAATGGAGTACTCTTGCACGCCCAATTGAAATTAATGAATTTGGAAACCGGAAGCCGAAGTTATGCTTCCTTTATTGAGGTGGGCTCCACACATCCAAACATACAAACTATTCCCAAAGAATGATTTATTTGGACCCTTATATGGACGATTTAGATCTTGGTCCAGTTGAAATATATGAATATCACATTCTAGGGGTTCCTAAAAAAAGAATCAGTTGAATTGGATTATTAATTAAAAAGATTTGACCAAATACTCAGACAAGTCAAAAACTACTTAAAATCCAGAATTAAGGCATTTTCACAATTTAGCTCAAAATACAACAATATTCCAAAAATGATGCAACTTAACATGTAATGAAACATTGGTGAGCATTAAATCATTGAAATATAGATAATATATATTGAAAATATCATCTCTATCAATTCCTCCACACTTAGAACTTGGTCTCCTAGACAAGTGATCATTAAAACCAAATCAATGCATATTCAAAATACAAACCAATGAGGTTCACCAATCAACCACCAAGAATCAAATGATATCATGCCTCATAAAAAAATGATTCAAGTTTTAAATTCAGTTCATTAAATCCATTTAAACTCCTTTTCTCCTCTCATTAACACAACACAGTCACCTCACAAAAATTTTCTCTCAACACAAATATTGATTTCCAACAAAGCTTCTCTCAAGAAAACATGAAATAATCATCATAGTCCTGAAAAATTTCTAAATCTCCACCTAATGTGAGCCAAGAGAAATTTTATCATCATGAGGGCTTTTCAAGGATGTTCTGTGGATAAAGGTGGGTGGGTCTCAAATGTCCAAATTCTGAAGCCGAATAAGGAGGGTTTGGCTCATTTTGGAAGAAAAAAATACATGAATCTAATCTTCACTCATGTGGGGGATCCTCGTTACTCTCCTATAATGAAAGTCAGATTTGATAATCTATGAGAATATCTTTTCCACCTCATTCCATCCACATTTCAGTACAAACTGTTACATTTCTCTTCTTTTTTTTTTCAAAAGCTCCAGATTGGGCACAACTTTCTTCCATTAAGAGCTCCAGACAGGCACAAATCTCTTCAATTGAGAGCTCCAGATAGGCACATCTCTCTTCCTTTGAGAGCTCCAGACAGGAAAAACTCTCAGAAATAAAACATCTTTCAGCAGCAAAACCATCTCTTCAGTGTTTAGATAACCACCCAAAGCAACACCAGATGAAGTAGCACATCACAAGTCATCTCCCCCACACTTAAGTTCAACTAGATCATGCATTTATACTTCCAGAGCAGGTTGGAAAGGGAAAATGGCTTGTAATGTGGCTATCTAAAAGGCAGTACATGGAAACTAAGGGCTCAAGAAATATAAAATGTAAAAGGTGGTCCAGAATAAAAGGGATAATCGTGAAAAAGGTGCTTTCAATCACAAACAAATTGCCTCAATCATTTCAATCACACTCATCTTAGCCCTCAAGTTTCTATAGAAAAAGATAATGTTCTGGTTTAATCAAACAAGCATTTTTTGGTTCACTCAAGAAGTTGGATGAATGTGAAGAAGATTAAAAATGGGTTCAAAATACTCACGGGAAAGTGGTTTTCAATATTAGGCAGCATTCATGGCCTGGAATTCAAAATTCAATGGTTATTTCAAAATTTTGGAACATGAAACATTGTCTTTTTCATCATTCATTTATAACTAGATTCAAGGGATCATTTGGTTCACTCATTGATAGGGTTTTCAAATATCATCATGTAAGCTCAAATGTTTTTCAAAATTTTAAATAAAACACACAAAGTTTGAAAAATAAAAGAACACACCAAAAATTGAAAGAGAGAGGAAAGAAAAGGAAAAAAAATGAAAGAACACAAATTCCTAATCTACCCAGCATGTTACTCCCCCACACTTATTTTATGCAATGTCCTCATTGTGTAAAAAAATATATGAATATGAAATTCAAGAAATCAAAGACATTACAAAAAAAAAGTGAGAAGGAAAAACACAACCTAGCATCAATTGTATTCTGCTTCATGAAGATGGATCTCCTCCCCCGGAGGATCTTGAACACTCTCTCTAAACAACTTCAACCTGTGCCCATTGACTATGAATTTTGTCCCTTTTCTTGGTTCTTTAATCTGGATTGCACCAAAAGGAAAAACATGAGTAACAATGAATGGACCAAACCATTTGGAATGAAATTTACCCGGGAAAAACTTCAGTCTGGAATCAAAAAACAACACTTTGTCTCCTTCCTTAAAGTTTTTTTTGAGAATCATCTCATCATGAAATGATTTGGTTCTTTCCTTGTACAACCTAGAACTTTCATATGCATTCTTTCTGATCTCCTCCAGCTCCTGCAAACAAAATTTTCTTTCTTCCCCAGCAGAAAACAGATTCATGTTACATGTTTTAACAACCCAAAAAGATTTTTGTTCTAACTCAACCAGAAGGTGACATGACTTTCCATAGACTAATCTAAATGGTGACATGCCAATTGGGGTTTTGAATGCATTCCTATAATCCCAGAGTGCATCATCAAGTCTCAAACACCAATCCTTTCTATTTGGGTTCACATTTTTTTCCAGAATTTGTTTGATTTCTCTGTTGGACAACTCAGCCATTCCATTTTTTTGGGGTGATAGGGTGTAGAGACCCTATGATGTACTCCATACTTCTTAAATAGTGATTCCAATGTCTTGTTACAAAAATGAGTACCTTGATCCGTAATCAAGAACTTTGGGAATCCAAACCTTGAAAATATATTTCCTGTCACAAACTTGGACACAGTTTTGGCATCATCAGCTCTTGTGGGAATAGCTTCTACCCACAGGGATACATAATCAACAGCAAGAAAAATGTAAAGATATCCAAATGAATTGGGAAAAGGTCCCATGAAATCCATACCCCAAACATCAAATAAATCACAAAACAACAGAGGTTGTTGTGGCATATCATTCGTTTTGGAAATGCCCCCTTGAAATTGACAATTTCTACATGTCCTGCAGAAATCAAAAGCATCTCTAAAAATGGAAGGCCAATACAAACCAGAATCAAGAACCTTTCTTGAAGTTATTTGAGGCCCAAAGTGTCCTCCACAGGTCAATGTGTGACAAAAGTTTAGTATAGATTGAAATTCAGATTTGGAATGCATCTCCTAATCATTTGATCACTACCAACATTCCACAAGCAAGGATCATCCCAAATGTAATTCTTTGAGTCACTAAAAAGTTTATAAATTTGATTCATGGAAAACTAGTGGGGAACTTAATCAGAAGCTAAATAATTCACCAGATCAGCAAACCATGGCCGTTCAGTTTGACAAGCATACAACTCCTCATCTGGAAAAAATTCCTTAATTGGCAGATAGATCTGAGGATCCTCATTCAAAACAGATGGTATCCTACTCAAATTATCAGAAACAAGGTTTTCAATTCCTTTATTGTCCTTTATTTCAACACCAAACTCTTGTAACAACAAAATCTATCTCAAAAGTCTTGGTTTTGCATCATGTTTCTTCATCAAAAATTTTATTGCAGAATGATCAGTGAAAAGTACAACCTTAGAGCCCAGAAGATAACATCTAAATTTGTCCAAAGCAAAGACAACAACAAACAGTTCCTTCTCGGTTGTATTGTAGTTTGATTGGGCCTGATCTAATGTTCTAGAGGCATAGGCAATCACATGAGATTTCTTTTCCAACCTTTGACTTAAAACAGCCCCAAGATAAAAGTCAGATGCATCAGTCATGATTTCAAAAGGAAAGTCCCATTTGGGAGGTTGAACAATGGGAGGAGTAATCAATTTTTGTTTCAACTCCCCAAAGGCCTATTTACAATTTTAATCAAAGACAAATGGGGTGTCTTTCTAGAGAAATCTATACAATGGAAGTGCAACCTTACTAAAATACTTAATGAATCTCCTATAAAAACCAGCATGACCAAGAAAAGATCCCACATCTATGACTGTTTTTGGGTATGGAAATGAAGAAATGACCTCAACATTGGACTTATCAACTTGAATTCCATCCAGAGACACAACATGTACAAGAACAATCCCCTTACCCACCATGATATAACATTTTTTATAATTAAGAACAAGGTTATTATCAATGCACATTTCAAGAACATGAGCCAGACCTTCCAAACAACTTTCAAATGATGAGCCATAAACAGTGAAGTCATCCATAAAAACCTCCATGCATGTTTCAAGAAAATAAGAGAAAATTCTCATCATACACCTTTGAAAAGTCCCAGGAGCATTGCACAAACCAAAGGGAATCCTCCTATAAGAAAATGTTCCAAATGGGCATGTGAATGTGGTTTTTTCTTGATCCTCCGGTGCAATATGAATTTGGAAATAACCAGAGAATCCATCCAGAAAACAATAATGGGTTTTCCAGCCAGTATTTTAAGGACCTGATCAAGAAATGGAAGTGGGAAGTGGTCTTTCCTCGTAGCCAAATTGACCTTCCTGTAATCAATGCACATTCTCCATTTACTTGGAAGCCTAATAGGAACAAGCTCCCCAAATTCATTCTTTGAGATTGTGAAGCCACCTTTTTTGGGAACTACATGGATTGGACTCACCCATTGACTATTAGAGATGGGAAAAATAATTCCAGCAGCTAAAAGGGTGGTAACTTCCTTCTTAACAACCTCTAAAAGTGTTGGATTCAACCTTCTTTGAAATTGTCTCACCGGTTTAACATTTTTCTCCATCAAAATTCTATGCATGCACACTGAGGGGCTGACTCCAGTTAAATCAGATAGAGTCCATCCAATAGCTTTCTTGTGGGTTTTGAGGACTCCTAACAATTGATTCTCTTGGTCCTTCGAAAAATCTTTTGAAATTATAACAGGTAATGTTTCCATTTCACCTAAGAAGGCATATTTGAGATTCTTAGGAAGTGGTTTCAACTCTAACTCAGCTGGGGTATTTTCACTGATCAAGGAACATTGCTTAAAGGTGTGGTTGTTTACTGGGGTTCCATAATTTAAAGGAAAATCACAATGAATATCAATTTCAATGTTCTCGGAATTTGATTCTAGTCGAAAATTTTAAATTTCTCATGGGAGACCACTAGCAGCACTATGGATTTCTAGAGAGACATCTTCCTCAATGTTGAGATCAATAGAATCTTTCAAATCCATCTCAACATTCCAAGACTCATCATAAGCTCCCTTTTCCCTCTCTTGTTGATCAGATTCAGAAACAAACAAATTTCGATCATTAAAAATGTCAGCTGGTTTCTCATAACAGGAAAAATCAGGGAACATATCAGTGGAAAACCAATCAATCATGTTCACTTGGAGGGATGAATGATCCTCGACTGATTGTTTCATGGACTAAAAAATATTTAAATGAACAACCTCTCCTCCAAACTCTAGTGAAAGTGTTCCCTTGTGAACATTGATGATTTCTTTTGCAGTTTTCAGGAATGGTCTCCCTAGAATGAGAGGTGCATGGGTACTACACCTATCATCTTCCATATCTAAGACATAGAAATACACAGGAAAAATCTTTTCTCTCACCTAAATGAGAACATCCTTAATAACACCAGTAGGCTTGGCGGTACTTTGGTTAGCAAGTTGAATGATGATCCCAGAGGGTTTCAATTCTCCAACATGTAGAGATGAGTAAAAAGAATGTGGAATAACATTGATGGAGAGCCCCAAATCAAGCATAACATCCTTGAATTTACATTTCCCAATGGTGCAAGGAATGGTAAAGGTTCCTGGGTCTTTACATTTGACAGGAAAGGCATGCTGGATCATGGATGAAACATTTCTCCCGAAGTTGACCTTTTCACCTCCTTTGAATTTCCTCTTGTGGGTACACATTTCTTTAAAAAACTTTTCATACCTTGTAATTTGTTTTACAGCTTCAAACAAAGGTATATTGACTTGAAATTTCTTAAAAGTCTCCAAAACCTCCTTATCCAACTCTTTCTCAGCACTCGACTTCACTGGTGGTTCACTCCTAGGGTAAGGCAATGGTGGTTTGGTTGTTTCAAGGCTATTCTAAGCACTTCTTTGAGAAACAAAAGGTCCATACATCCTCTTCCAATCCCTCTTTGTTCTTTCAAGCAACATTTCTTCTCTTTAAATTGTGTTTCCCTTTAAAGAACATTCATAATTTCCAACATTTCCATCAATGGTGGGATTCTGAATAGTAGTTTCATCAACAGGTTTTGGTTTCTCCATTTGAGGGGTATTCAATTGTTTTACACACCTAAGTTCAATTGCACTCACATTTTCCTTCCCTTTATCTCTCGGATTCACTTGAGGTTGTGAGGGAAAACCTCCAGTCATTTGATTTTTTATGCAACTAAGATCAGAGGCAAGTTGACCCATTTGAGTCATCATGGTATTCAACATGTTTTGTTGTTGGTCTTGTGTTTGTTTCATTGACTCATGTTGTTTCCTCATTGCTTCTTCAATATTACTCTCTGAATTTTGAGTGGGATGGGCATCCTGAAAGTTTCTTCTTGAATGAGCATTGGCTAGCTCATTAAAATATCTTGGTTGTGAATTGCTCGATTGTCCTTGGAAGAATCTTCAAGGTTGTTCAGGATGTCGAAATATTTCATTAGAGTGGTTGTTCCAGCCTTGATTGAAATTTTGATTTGATTGAAATGGCCTTTGTTGGTTTGATTGAAAGGGTTTCCCAGGAAAAAAAGCATTGCAATTCTCATATGGTTCCTGTATTTGAGGGCATTGGTCACTAAAATGGTCATTGGAAGAACAAATTCCATAGTATACTTTCATTTGAAATGTTCCTTCAGGTTTGGGTGGAGTTGGTGGGTTATTGGATAACATCATTGACCTCACCATGGTGGTAAGATCAGAAAGTTGACTCGAAATCATATTGTTTTCAGGACTAGAAATGGGGAACTCTTGGTCAGATTTCACATGAAGAAGGCCTCTTGTTCCAAAATGCTGAGCATTTTGGAGCATGTTTTCAATTAATGTCCTAGCAGCAGTTGGTGTTTTTTCAACTACAACCCCTCTTGCAGCAGCATCAATAATGCTTCTATCAGTATGACACAATCCCTCATAAAAATATTGAATCAAAAGTTGTTCACTAATTTGATGGTGGGGGAAACTAAAACAAAGTCTTTTGAAGCGTTCTCAATACTCATGCAAAGTTTCACCTTGAGTTTGCCTAATTCCACAAATCTCCTTTCTAATGGAAGCAGTTCTAGAAGCAGGGAAAAAAATTTCAAGGGATTTTTTTTTCAATTCATTCCAATCCCTAATCAAAGCAGAGTGTGAATAGAAAAACCATTCTTTGGAAACTCCTTCTAACAAAAAAGGAAATGACCTCAATTTCATTTGATTTGCATCAACACCCAGGGGTTTCATGCTGACACAAAGACAACTAAATTCTTGAAGGTGTTTATGAGGATCTTCCCTAGGGAAACCATTAAATTTTGGAAGTTGGTGAATGAAACCAGATTTAATTTCAAACCCAGTAGGTGCATCAGGATATTCAACAGGATTTTCTTGATTTGCATCATAAGATGAATCCAATTCTTTCAAGGTTCTATTTTCAGCCATTGGAATTTCAATTTCAACCAGGTTTCTTCTAAGTGCGTTATTATAAGATTCACAACTTGGAACAAGGGGATTTCTGGTAGCTTTATCCCTAGAGTCAAAAGTTCTATCAATTTCAGAATCCAATGGAAACAAATTTGGGTTAGAATTTCGGGTCATGCAAAAATTTTTTCACACAAATCAACTCAAGCAACCTCCCCGGCAACAACGCCAGTTGAAGTAAGGATTATTTGTCGTGAAATCCTCAATCAACTAATTTTTCCCCAAAAACAATTCAATATAGCAGTCCCTGGATTGTCTCTCGAGGAGGATGCAATTTGAGTTGTAAAAATTGTCACTTTTTTTGTTTGTTTTTTACACGAAATGGAAAATTGGGGATTTTATTAAAGACTCACGAACAGAAAATAAATAAAAACAAAAGAGAAAGGAAATTTTCGAATGAGCTAGAAAATTTATTGGAAATAAAATGGGTTTGAAACCAGAATCAAAGCAGTGGTTACAGACAAGCTTTAACCTCCCTGACACTCCCCTCTTCCTTGTTTAAAATTATATCTCTAATGAATATCTCAATGCCTACCCAAATACCTCTGGATAAACACCTTATTTGGAAATGATATCATATTAAGACCTCAATATGATCGTTTCCCCTCCTATATAAGTGATCTAATTATTTGAAGACCTTCAAATAACCAAACCTAACCGAAATCACTATACTCAATGGAAAGACCTCACCGAAGAAATTTAAATAGTGAAATAAACTATTTTACTTCATAGATTAGGAAACCATCCAGAACAAACAAGTAGAAAATATATTCAATTAATAAAACAACCACTGTCATCAAGAAATATAAATTCAAAAGAGATGCAACAGATATTACACATGAAGATCAAAACTCGGAAGGGAGTGTCTGTCGGTTGTCTCTGTCCGAAACCACTTGGTGCTTAGTCTCACATCACTTGATCAGACCACATCATCTCCATTCCAGAAAGAGTGTACACCATCTTCATCATTGTCTCCACAAATCCAAACCCCCTTGAAAAGGAAGAAGAGCTAGGGAGAATAGGGGAGGAGGGCTGGAAAAAACTTCTATCCAGATTCTGTCCGTCCGAAATAGGCTACTTTTTGGAACACTCCCGGCCAAATTAACATCTGGTTCCTTCTAAAGAGTTGTTTAAAAATATCTTCTCTGTTGGTCCACAAAATATCAGCCGCTTGGAAGACGTGGTGAAAAGGTTATGAATTAATTACACCACGACTCTTGCTCTTCCCGTGGAGACCCTTCATCTCCCACTTGTTTGACTCGCTCATAGGGTGCCCTAATGATCGAATTTGACCTTTAAATTCATTATGAACGTGAAACATGGAGTCCTATTTCACGCCCAATTGGAATTAATGACTTTGGAAATAGGAAGCCGAAGTTATACTTCCTTTATTGAGGTGGTCTCCACACATACAAACATACAAACTATTCCCAAAGAATGATTTATTTGGACCCTTAGATGGACGATTTAGATCTTGGTCCAGTTGAAATATATGAATATCACGTTCCAGGGGTTCCTAAAAAAATAATTAGTTGAATTGGATAAGTATTTAAAAAACTATGACCAAATACTCAGACAAGTCAAAAACTACTTAAAATCCAGAATTAAGGCATTTTCACAATTTGGCTCAAAATACAACAATATTCCAAAAATGATGCAACTTAACATGTAATGACACATTGGTGAGGATTAAATCATTGAAATGTAGATAAAATATATTTAAAATATCATCTCTATCAGATTCTTACCTCAATAGTCCAATGTTTTACTGTGACACTTCACATCATAAAATGACCTATATTTTGGCGTTTATATTTTTCCCTTTTTGTTCCATTTTCCAAAATTGGTAGTATCCTTCCATAACGAGAAAAAGGTTAAACAGTACATGTATTGTAATGAATATCAATTAAATTACATAAATCAGTGCATTAAAATACCCTACAACAAATTTATTAAATACACATATAAATAATCTCAATGAAATTTCATGGTTTTAAAATTGGTAATAAATCCATCACATCATATGGTATACTTGAGGAACAAATTTACATTGAACAAATAGATAGTAATAAAACATAATGATACAGGTTCATGAGTTATTATGTTAAATAAAGAACATTAATATCTAAAATAAGAACCATAAGCATGGCATTAAAATATATAAAACAAATAGAAGAGAATATAATTCAAGAAAGTTGTGGAGTAGAAATATCTATGTCAATGAATATTATGTATACTGACTCATTATGATTATGAGAATTGATGTAATTATTTATACAGGGAAAAAACAGAATTTGAGGATTTTATTACCCAAAAGATATATTTTTTCAATTCAATGATTTTAGAGATATCATTATTTTTTTGATTTGAATTCTTTACAACAAAAGATTTTTTTATTTCATAATAGAAGTATGATCATGATTCATTGAATAAATTTGAATGGGAGAATCAAGATAAGTCTCTTCTCCTATAACAATTTGGAAAAATAATAATAGTATAATGAAATAATGGGAGTTGATCAAACAATGTTTCTAATGATATTTTTATCATAATCTACTTGATCATTTCTAGACCAAAAATCATTTTTATGGTTATTAATTTCACATGATTTTAATGAAATCATAAAAAGAAATATCTTGTATAATTCAAATGGATATTGTGATATGTCAAAGGAATTATTAATTACGGCTTGTGATATGAAATTGGAACATTTCTTTCTAATGCTTCCTTTTGGGTCTGTATCCGGAGTTCCTTTTACCTCTTGAGTGATCCATGTCCTTGGACGGGTCAGGACCCCAACAATGTGGTTGTGGCTCATTCCCACTTTTGAATGGTGGGAACACTATAACAACATGGTTTTTGATGTTATATCTTTGATCAGAATAAGATGACGGGGTGTCACGTCTTCCTTATATGGTTTCCATTTTGAGTTCATTGATGATTCCAATTATCCCACATGTATTTAATACATGTCAGTGGGCCACAATATGTGTTCCATACTAAGTGGTCACCATCTAATTATGCATCTTTTTAATGATAGTTGGGATACCTATGGTTTCAGATGATGGTGATGTTGATCATGTATATAAATCTATGAATGTTGCGTGTGTTGTGTATCTATAAAATATTAATATTTATGGGTTGGGGGACTCTCATGTATAAAGAATCTTATGTATAAAACCCAAGGTATATCATGTTAGTTAAAGGGAGTCCTTTTTTAGGGGTGTCATACATCAAAGGATCATTTCCTTAGGAATATTATTCTTGTTAGAAAGGGTGGATTTTGTTTATTAAATGTTACATAAGGCATATAGCACACATCATGCCATGAAACTTATTATTTCCATATAAAGCTTCCTATTATTATTTTCTAGATCATATTATGCTCTTTATATGATCTATATATTTTTATGCATCTGTATGGGTCACAAGTTTAAATCAAAGTGAGTAAGTTTCACATATTTGGAGTCAAGTGCATACTATCCCACATATGCCCCTCAAGTATGGGTTGGTCACATTTTTAAAGTATTTTTGCAACATTACCCATATATACTCATCATGTACTAGGATGAATATAGGTTAGTGTCACATGTTGGTGAAACATTCCAGTGGATACCTGAATTTTGTGTGGTAATAGGTTAAGTATATTCCTATGAAAAAATATTACACTTCAAGGTCATCTCCCCTTGGGGAAAGAAAGATGGTTTTGTCGTGATGATTGGATTGTACATTAAGGAGGAATCCTACATATCCTATTATAAGATAGGTATCCAAACCAATGTAGTTTGACTATAAAATTTAAGGTTATGTAGTAGGAATAGTCCATACAATTTAACATCATGCGGTAAGGATGATTGTGTCGTGAAGGGAGTGACAATAAGGGATGTTGTGGGGATTATGAATATGGGGTGCCTAGATATTGGGGGAGATCATCTCATCCAAGGTATACTATAATCATTATACAAGTCTTCCTAGGTTCCTAAACTAGGACATAATATTATTGGCACATAGGAAAAGTCTATTGTTTAGCATCAAGTGTTGAGGATATTGTTTTAAAGTTTATTGTCGGGTAACAAGGATGTTAGTGTTATACAATTTGAAATCTTATAGTTTTGATGTTGGATCAGATACTACACATGGAGCTACACATTCTTGATTACGGTTCGAGTAAAGGAGGATATGAGGATCCCAAATGCCCTTATCTAAGAGAAAAACAACATATTTCCCATGATAATGCCATCATAGAGAGTTTTGTGTGCATTATAGAAGTTACTATTGATTTAAAAATGTGCATACACATCATATTTCAGGTGTCCTAATGGATTGTTAAGGTTAGGGAGTCTATTCATAGGATTATAAGGCATTAAGTTTGTTCATTCCCTTCTTTGGGTAAAGGTTCTCAACATGAAGGCTAGTGATACCAATTGTGTGGATGATTGAGGAATGTGTAAACTCGAAATTGATAGGTAAATGGAATATGAGCACTCAACATTATTGAATCTATGTCTCATTAAGTAGGAATCATGTATGGCCTTATTAGGTGAGTTACTTAAAAGATAGGAGGTTCTTGAAGGTTGAGTTTTAGATGTTGATCCCTATTTGAAACATGGATTCCCAACCTAAGGATGATTCATTGGTTTCCATGGGATGGGTTTCATGAAGGATAGAGGTCTCACAGAACCATATGTGGTGTGAGGCTTATACCTCATCTATGGAGGTTATAAAATTTCTTGAAATTCATATCTACATTGATCCTTTGTTATAAAGGTATCATGGTAGGTTAGTCATGAAATATGGATACATATATGAGTCCATTTTATCATTGGATTGTCAAGGATTGAGTTTCATGAATTGAGATATTCAGATTAAAGTTGAAACATCAAGTTCCCCATTAAATGATGGTTAAAAGGTGAATTTGTAGAATCCACTAAGGTTTATAAATACTTCACATAAAATGTTATTTTATTTGAATAATATTGAGTTTTATGGTTTCTTGACACTATTCCCAAAACCCTTTACTTCCAGAAGGATTAATCTTTCATAAATAAAGATTCTTGGATGGATTTTGAACATGTTTTAGTTCATATTTTGTTTCATTAATCCATATTTTCTACCTCATATCCCATACCACAAGTTGTTCAACATCAAAAATCCCCCCCTTATAATACGAGTCATCACATGAGAGGAAGATTGAATTTTGACGCTAAAATACTAAAATACAGTGATGAGGGGAAACCATGTTTGGAAAACTCAGCCAACCATTAACCTATAATTATTGGAGAGGTCTTAGGGGGGACCAAAAAAATTTCATGAATTATTGGTTGATCTTATATTTTCACGAAACCTAAATCCTTTTTAAGCATTTTTTGATCAAGAAACTTAGAACTCATGATACCTCTCATATTATAAAAATGAAAATGTATTGAATCCTTCAATTGGGAAAATATTTCGTCAATATAATTTTATGTGAAGTTTTAAAAAACATGTGGAATATTTTATGAACTAGAATTCAGAAAAATTCCAAGTATCTAAGATGGTTCTTGATGGTTCTGAATTTAATACTTCTCGGATTAGGTAGATGGATGAGATCATCCAAATTAATTATAGAATTTGAACTATTTAGAGAATAACACACTCTCAAAAACTACTAATAGAGAATTTGATATATTATCAACTCTTTTAGAGGATTACATTTTATTATTTTCAATGAGGGATGATATTGAAATCCCTTATACTAACCAATTCTCCACCACCTAATAGTTCATATAGGGTGAATATTTCTCCAATTATTAAGCATAGTACTACTAGGAATTCCAATCATGTGATGTGTTTATAGGAGAATAATAGTTTTGGGATGTTTGAAGTGGTGTGCAAATCCATATTCAACATCTACCGTCACCCAGATATCATGCTCGAGTTGCTGAGTTGGTGCTAGTCGGGGACCAACTCTTTCCACATACACCATGGGGTGGTTGGAATTAGCATATAATACCTCTACCACATTGGTAGGATCCCCATCTAGGGATAGATGAGTGAATAATTACTCTGTTTAGAGAATTTATAGAGTTATTAAGAGAAGCTTCCATCTCTAGAAATGGATTTTCTAGACATAATGCAAGGGGGGTGTGGAAAATACAAGGATTGAGGACATGTCATTCAAGAAATGTTTTTCATTTTTCTTAAGTCAAACTAAGATAATGCTACCAGGGATATCCCATTAGTTATTAATGGAAATGAAATGTTGGAATGAGGATATTATTGAGATCTCATGGAGGTGATCCAGTTCCACTCGTGGGGGTAAATCAGGAATCTTGTGCCTTTGGGGTTAAGTTGGATGGATTAATTGCATCACTTCATTATGGGTGGAAACTCCCAGAACATTTTGTGAAAATGGGGTGTTTTTATCACATTCACCATGGAGGAAATACTCGCAATGGAGCAGTACATCAACCTTGCAGTTTTAGTGGTAGAAACCATCTATAAGGTTTTGTGACACATTAGCATAAGAAAAACACCCCTTTGTGTTTTTTAACCATTTCAATTCTTGTACAGATGGCTCACTTCACTCATTTGGGGTAGGGGTGTCTGAACCTCACCCATTCCACCAACATGAACTTTTTATCATCCATGTTAAATATCATGTGGAGTCTTTGTTGGTGATCCTTTTCATAACAGAGTCCAATGAATGGCAACAGGGAATACCATAAGCACAAATAGGGTCACCCTTTGAAGAAAATAAAAAAAATTGACAAAGGAATGGACCAAGATCTCATTTGGATTAAGGCGCACAAGTCACTTGCGTGCCCTATCTGTTTTTTCACCCAAGGTGCATGGTGGCCTATAAATATCCCCTGTGGGCCCCCCATTTGGACTACAGGTTTTTCAAAACTCATATTCAAGCCCTGGTCGCCCAAGTCTTTAACTCAACTCTTCCGAAAGCTTCAAAGGTAACTTGTTACCTAGAATGGAAGACTTGAAGGAGTAGGATAAGTCCTAAGTATTTAGAATTCATCAACACTTGTGCACCTAAGTGTTCAGACCTCCTTAAATGTGGAAACACTTGCGCGTCACCCTACCCTTTCGATGAATCTTATATGATCCCTATTGAAAACATCTTAGGATATTGCTAAAGGCTTGAGTTAAGTATCGCCCAAGTATTACCCTATAGATTCTTTGTCGCCCAGGTGAACCCATGCCGCACAAGTACACTTGCACGACCAAGACTTGCGCGCCAAATGATTTGTGTGACCTACACTTGCACACCAACTTCATTTGTGTGCCTCTCTTATGTTTACCTCTCCTCTTCAAGATATTAGTCCTCTAACCCCTTTTTTAAGAAATTTATTTCATGGTTCCTTCGTTGGCTTCCTCATCTGAAATGAATTCTGTGAGAACCTCTCCCAAAACCTCATGATTTACAATCTTTATGTCACCATGGTTAGAGTTTTCCTCTATATAACCTCATCCATTAAGATGAGAATATATTTTGATTTAGGGCATCCTCTTCAAGAGTAAGCCCCAAGTTCCCTTGGTTCGGGCCTCCTTCTCAGGAGTAAGCCCCAGTCATAATTTCCTTTAATTTTGGCCTCATTCTCAGGAGTAAGCCCCATGTTACAAGTCCCCTTAACCTGGGCCTCCTTCTCAGGAGTAAGCCCCAATCATAGTTTCCTTTAACATTGGGAATCCTCCTCAGGAGTAAGCCCCAATCTTTAATTCTTTTTGATTTGGGCCTCCTTCTCAGGAATACACCCCAATCATAAGACCCTTTTAATTTGGGGGAATCCTCCTTAGGAGTAAGCCTCGGGTTAAAACTCCAAATCTCCATAAAGTACAAATACCGTTATGGACCCAGCTATTGGGCTTTTTTCATGAAGTAAGTCTTGGTCTTCATCTACATGGGCAGTCATTCATACGTAAGCCCCTCATCATTTCTCATGACTGCATCTTTTGTGGCACCATCGTCAAGTTTACTGATACCTCTTGTTTCTCACACCAAGCATGACTCACATGAGCTTAGAGTGTAAAAGTAATCATGACATCTTTTTTGGGGAAATTAACAATTCATAAGCCTCATATTTCTTCACCCGAACTACGTGGACTTTGATGTCTGCCTTAAAAGTAGAGTAAGTAGGAAGCCTTTCTATGGTTCAAGCCCATCATTCATTAATTCCTTTCCGTCCCATATAAAGTTAAACTATATCATTCTTATCGAACTACGTGGGTTCTGATTCCTTTTTAATGGGGATACGTAGGTAGCCCATCTATGGGTACGACCCCAACTCTGAAATAATCCCTGTATTTCTAAATGACAATAAACTTCATGTGTCCCACTGAGTGGCTTTAAAACCAGTATGGTCATCATAATGACCAAGAGATTTCTATATAATATATTGAATGATACCGTTGAATATGAATATCTAATACATATGGATGATTCTCTATCGATGAAGAACCTCAAATACATGTAAAATATTCCCTAAATCCCATACATATCAATCAAAGATTGCCAAATCTAAAGGAGAACTCAGTTTCATGCTTGGTGAATTAATAAGGATTTGTGAAGATAACTTAAATCTATAAGAGAGTCCCGGAGTAGGAAATAATTCCCCCAAAAAAGGTGTGAAGAGCCTAACCTCCCATTATCTCGACCAATGAAAATTCTTAGGCCTCATCGGTTCACAACTAATGAGCACCTACCTTTGGAAAGTAGGTCCAAATGGATATAGAATCATTGGGTGTCTCTTGTTCTACAAATAAGCCTATTCGAAACCGATAGGAATGTTTGAACCTTAAACAAACAAGGTCATCGCCATTTCCAGAAGAAATAAAATATGGTGAACCCGACGTGAATACTTAACAAAGTTAAATGACGTTTTACTTATTTTTTAGGCCCCTATTAAACTCAATATGAGGTCCAACAAAGCAATCAATAACATATGTTATTATCCAAAAGTTGTAGTCTGGCCAGACTTATCTTGATTATGTCTGCTATATCAAACATGTACTCTTTTCCAAGATCTCTTTGCAACACAAAATGGCTTCTTTAAGGTTCACACCTGTGATTGCCTCAGACGGTACTCCTGTTGGATCCTCGTCCACTTTGAGGCCGACATCAACTACTCAGCATCTTCAACGCTGGATCTCGAATACATTGGTGAGGGAATACCATCAACATGGTTCCATCCCAACTTTGGAGGATGCTTGACAAGCCCTCCAAGTTAACAACTCACCCTGGTTGTCTGGATAGCGGCTACCAGTGATCAAGAAGCAGATGGGGTCAACCACCGTCTCCAACCGTTTCAGGTCGTTATCCCCAGAATGAAACAACTAGTCACTCCCATATTACAGGGAGGTGAATGAAGAGGTCACTCACGGCCTCAATTGAAGATTAAAGGAGTCTTTCCTGAGGTCTCCCACCAATAATCTCCGCTAGACTCGTGTGGTAGTGCACCCTCAACATGATGAGGGTATCGCCTCTAGGTGTTCAGCTCAGGTTCAACAGACCCAAGCATGCAAGACGAACCATCGGAGGAAAAATTGGGCTAACAGGGAGAAGGTTCTTACCTCTTCCCCCTCCAGAGAAGTCCATCAATCTAACTTGATGGAAAACAACGAGTGGGCATATACACCTGTCCTTACTGATTTCACTGCCCAGCAGACTCGTCTGGAAGTAACACACCAATCCCGCCAGGAAATTTTAGCAGAGTACTATAGGCAGGCACATACACCTGTTTATAATTCATCAGCCAGTCATCAGGCTCGTCTGACTACATCCAAATAAGCCCACCAATCAAATGTGGTGACCACCTATAAATAGGAACATAAACCTGCCTACACTCATCAATTCTTCCAGCAGTCTTGTCTTCTAGTATTAAAGGAAGTTCATCAATCATATTTGGTGGAGAAAAATCAGCAGGCACATACACCTTTGATTCATCAAGCTAACCAACAGTCTTTTTTGGTAGCACCTAGAGATGTCAATTGGAAAGATCCAATGACAAACAAGAGGCAGACACAACCTTCTGCCCCCACACTTGAGTACTGTCAGAATTCACTGATAGGAAAAGGAGGACAGGAGAAGGAACACACACCTACTCCAAAAATGTAATGGAAGTATATTCCCGTTCCTATAGTTGATTTCACCAAGCACATTCTGACAATGGTGAAAGAGCAGAATAAAATCCCTACCCATATTCTGGATACCTGTCAGAATATTATAACAACTTCAATGACATCACATGGAAATAAACCTAAATATATCCCTATCAGTGGAGTGACTCATCAACATGTCACTCTGGAGCAGATATACACCTCTTTTCTAGTCCAGGAGGGTCGTGGGGTATACTCCCCCATGTCATACAGACAATCAAGTCGGGCACATACACCCGATTTAAATAGAGATAATCAGCCTAATATGACCATTTCTTATGAGCAGGCACATACACCTGTCCATAATAACAAATTTCATCAACAAGTGGTTCCCAAAGTGAGTAAGAAGGAATCCAAGAAAAAGAATCATCCAACATAGTTAAAAATTCAAGAGCCAATCAGCAATAAGGCCTTGCTCAATGCTGGAGTTCTTGATACCCTCAGACAATTATCTATCGCAACTCAAGATTCTACTCTGTCATTTCCAAATTCCTAAAGTAACAACAATAATTCCAAAGGTCTTTAGTAGACACATACTCATAAAGGCTTGCTTCATGACAATTCAGTCAATCGCGAAGTATCATCTTTAGATGGGATCCGCGATAACCCTCTGTGTGGCGAAAATACCCAGGAGCAAAATGTTTCATATTTTGCTGTAACCCACCATGGTGTCCCTCCCCATGATGATGAATTTATCTGCCAAAGTCCTCTCTGTAGTAGTAATTTGCATTGCCTTGAAACTCCTTCATTGGAAAATGTAGTAACGAGAAAGCCTGAGGTGTAGGTCATTGTCCGAACCACCCCTGGGTCATTCATCTTCTAATTTGACAAATTAATTCTCTACCAATCTTGTTGAATCTGATGAAGCAACAAAGAAGCACCAGCTTTGGTCCAATGAGGTAGAATAATCTTCATCAAATGACAAAGAGGAATTTCTAAATATGAGAAAAAAAATGGAGAAAGGTGAAATACATGTCATGTTTTAGGATTTGGATGACTCTCAGTATGATATTCCAGAAATGTTTACAGAAGATTGTATTCATGATATTCGTCTCCACATGTGGAAAACTCTTTGTCACTTAAAATAGAAAATATTATCTTATGAAGAACATCAAAATCATGTTAAGGTAACAGAAGGTTTGCAACGCCAAATTGACTTGGCATCTCTCTCAGTTTCCCGACATCCAAAGTTTGAAAAGCAGCAGAGAGCCCTTCAGCGTTCATGCCTTAGAGCATTAAAAAGGTTGCGCTAGTTAATTACCAATGCCCCATTCAGTATTCATGTCAATTGATGGGGTGTTCATGGAGCATTGCATTTCACTGTTCTCTCCACTCAACAAAGCCCGCGAAAACTGGTCTCATGCAATGTTGTTGCCCATGGCCACCCACAACTAACTGGTTTAGTGTGTAATCAAAGTCTTGCTCTAGAACAGACCTCAACTAGTTCTTACCAAAGTCAGGCATATAACGAAAAAGTTGTCAAATTACTCTTGCATCAAAGAAATTAGAATATCGAACAAGATTCTCGTTTAGAGCATGCACATCATCAGGTTACCGAAGTGTCAGAAATAATTCAACAGTCATCTGAGCCAAGAGATTTGAGTGGATTTCGGACGATGCATTCGGCCAATTTTGGGACTAAAATCCACAAAATTAGGAGAGATTTTAAGAAAGTTTCAGATGTAGTAGCTCAAGATCCACCTCAGCTTTCCAGGATGGGGACTCTTTTAATTCATCCATTAGGATCAACAGACAAGATTCGAGGAGTTGAGTAAGAAAAACAGAAACAGTCCCAGTCCACCGGACAGGGATCTTTTTCAAATTCTCAATCTCTTCCTCAGTGAAATTCAGTCTTATCTCGATTAGGGAAGAAACCATAAGTGGAACGCAGAACCGAATTATCAGTAAATTCCCTCCAAATTATGGTTCGTTAAGAAGTTCCTGAGGGATCAACCAAACAAAAGGCTTTGCCTCATAAAAGACATGGGAAAACATACTATCATAGAAGCGCTGACAAAAGGGCTGCAATTCGTTATGCATCGATTAATGTCATCAATTCCATTGTCACTAATCCTGCAAGATATGAGGCTCACTCAGAGGTATCAGATGAAGAATTTCATGTTCAAGAGGCTATACACACAGAAACAAATGAAGGAGGTGTGCGTTCCAGAAGCCAGAGGTTTTCCTAGAGGCAAGACATTCCTTCGGGTAATTCCCTTCCATACTCCAAAAAGGAACATGACAAGGAAAAGGGTAAAAGTCAAGTTACATCCCACCCTACCACTGGAGAAGGCCAATCACTCTCATTAGAGGAAAGGTTCACAAAACAAGAATAAGAAATGAAGGAATTGAAGAGGTTAAAGGCAGAACTACTTCAAGGTAGTCTTCCTCCTAAGCATACTGGAGTTAATCAAACAAAGGAATTTGTTGTAGCTACTGGGATGGATCAAGAATATCCCACTTTACAAGTATACCCTCACAGGTCCAATCCTATGGGTCATACGCGATAGCAACCAGAAATACTTCCATTAGTGGCAGTACCAGTCGCTACACCTGTCCAAACTCCAGTTATTTCACCTGCTCAGGTCCAAGCTCAACCAAATGTTTCTCAAAAATTAATGACTACCATTGATTCATTAACAGATCTGTTGGAAGATATGGAAGGTTGATGCGCACAGGTTCAACTGGAAAAGGGATCTTACCCTGAATGGGTGGATGCAATTCCTCCCCCATAAAATTTTGCGAATACCACATTCTCAATTTTTAATGGTTCGGGAGATTCAGAACAAAACTTAACACATTTTGTTTCTCATTAAGATCCTATGATGGTAACTCCTCAACAACAAGAATTAATTAAGCTCAGTTGTTTTGTGCAGTCATTGCAAGGACCTGCTTTTGTCTGGTATACAAGTTTACAATCTCAATCAATTACGGGGTGAAAAGATCTCCGTCAATGTTTCCTTCTTCAATTTAGCTCAACATTACCAAAGACGATAGTTTTTGATCTTACCAATTGTAAAAAAAGGTGGAATGAAAGAGTTTCGGATTTCATTTCTCGCTAGAAGGGATGAACATATTCCTTAAGTTTAGCACTCCCTCAAGAAGAGTTGCTACCAATCTATGTGGAAAATGTACGTGATGAATTACACACACCATTGATCCCTGTGAAATACACAGTAGGGTTTCGAGACCTTACTTCAATCGCTCAACAAATAGAAGAATCTCTTGTAATTAATAAGGATAAAACTCATTTAATTCCATCAGGTTCAGGAAGGAGAATAGGGGAATCAGAGACTAATACAGTTACACTTAAACAAGAACTTGTACCTGCTTTCACTTCAAAAACTTCATCATATCGAAGGGCTCCACCTCCTGAGCATCAAAAACAAGGGCTGCCTCTTCAAGTTGATCAAAAGATCAAAGGTGGAAATAGTTTGAGGATTTAAAGAACAAATCTTATTCTTTCCGGAATGAAAAAGTTCCTGGTTACTTCATCTTGACTCTGGAAAAAAAATCTGGTTTAGTTGCCGAGGCCCAAAAGGCCGAACAAGGAAGGAGATGAAGACCTCCCGAACTATTTCCCATTTCATCAGATGTTGGGGCATCCCATTTAGGAGTGTTTTGTCTTCAAAGACTTTATGAAAAAGATGGTGGACTCTAGACAAGTAAAACTGAAAGGTTCTTCAGCCTAGGTAGCTTGTGTTACTACTACTGATCCAGAGGAAGAGGGTGAGTGGCACGAAGTCAAAAGTAAAAATGTGTTGATATATGATGATTGGATGGTCATGAAAATGATCAAACGAACTCATGCCATTTTACAAACACAATTGAATCAACCAATTTTTTCTTCTGCTATTTCATCCACAACAAAACCCCCTTCATCAGAAGGAAAATCCTCAAAGAAGCGGCATTATTGGAGAAAGAAGAGCAGTTAGAAGAAGATTAGCTCATGTCAAAGCCTAAGTTGTCTTTAACTCTGGAAGATTTTATGCCATTTTCTTGAAAATCACAGGCACCACCCCACCAAACGAAATAGACTGAACTGGTTCATCAGGTATAATCTTCATCAGATGAAGAATTGTTCTTTGGTTCTGTTAACATGATTCATTTAACGGATCCCTATGCCAATGAAAATTTTGATAATGATGAGCATAAGTTCCCTGTATCTAACAGAGGAATTGGAGGAATAGATAGAGGTCTAGGATACAGGGGAAGACGTGGATATTCCAGAAGCCACTATTTCAATCTTACCCCTTCTAGAACTATATATGGGGAAGAAAATCTTGCCAAAGCCCTTCAGCAGGCTCAACAAGAACAAGAAAGTTCTTCCATGACTGGAAGATTTGGTCCTAACACAGTTATTTTGGAAGACCTATTATAGGTTACACCTTTATTATCTCAGAAAATAGATTGACCTAGTTGGTCTAATCTACCGAAGCCAAGAGTGTTTCCAATTCCTGCCCCGATACGGGATGCATCTACTACCAAAGAATCAACTTCCAAGGCACCTGAAAAACCATATTTTCATGATGGTAAACACAGAACTTTGGACCAAAAGTATGATTTCTTGAAACATTTATCCCAAGTACTGTCCAAGTTATCAATTCTGGATGCCTAGAATCTATCAAAAGATCTTTGGAAGGCTCTTATTGAGGCCTGCTCAAGTCCTCAAGAATTCAAAACTGAAATTGTTGTGGCTGAGTTCTACCATATAGAGAATTATCATGAAGAATGCCATGTAGTGATATCTTTTACAGATGAAGATGAAGATGATTTTGTACAAGGACATATCAGACCTTTGTAACTATCTGGAAAAGTCAATGATATAGACATCTAACAAGCTTTCATTGATAATGGATCGTGAGTCAATATCATTCCTATTCGTACACATCGTCGATTGGGCCTCACTAAATCAGATTTATCTTCTTATACTTTGATGTTGCAAGAATATGATAAGAATAAACAAGAACCTATGGGAAACATTACACTTAGAATTCAGTTTGGAGACCTTGTGTCTAATTCATATTTCATGGTTGTTCGTCAGGACACAGCCTTTAACATTTTTCTTGGAATACCTTGGCTACATAAATATGCATTCGTACCGTCTTCATACCATCAATGTCTCAAATATTTTTTCAATGGTCAAATTGGGACATTGTATGGTGACAAGGCCCTATTCAAAACGTGTGAATCTAAATGCATTGATGCGGAATTTTATCACATGGAGGGAAAGGAAAAATTCACGGAAAATAAGGTCACCAAAATTAATGCTCCAAATGTTTTGGAAAAGATTCCAGTAAACCCATTCATACATGTGAGTATAGATTATGTGTTTCCTATCAGTCAAATTGACAAAATAGACCTAAATCCAAACACTCTTATGGAAACTTCCATAATGTCAATTACGGCTACTAAGACAGACAACATGGGAAAAATTGTTGATTCGCCAAGAAGTGATGAAAACTTAAATAGATATGTCTTCATTTCATCCACTAAAATCCAGCAATTCTATACTTCATCAACCAGACCAGAAGAAGGTATAGAAATACCGGAGGAAAACAATGATGTCAATTCTCCATCCATCATCTCATATCTATCACCCCAGGAATACCCTCCATCATCAATAGAGTCAGAAATGATAGCCTCTTCTTCAAGATGTTCAAATTTTAACTTCTCTCTTGACCATGGAAATTCTACTTCGTCATATACTATGCAAGTAGAAATAGAAGAAGTAACACATATTGAAGAAGAAGAGGAAGATATCTGGGATGCTCCTCCACTTTAATTAGTGTAGCCATGACTCTTAAAGAGAAAGAAATGTATAATTCATTTCTAAAGAAAAATCAGGATGTATTTCCTTGAAATTATATAGAAATGATAGGTCTTGATCCTGATGTTTCCACTCATCATTTGGGTTTTCCAAAAGAACATCGAGGATTCAAGAAAAGAGTAAGAAGAATACACCTAACTTATGCCTCTAAAATTGAAGCTGAAGTTGATAAGATTATCAAGGATAACTTCTTTATAGAAGTTCAATATCCCAAATGGATAGAAAATATTTTCCCTATGAAAATTAAGAATGGACAAATTAGAGTTTGCATTGACTTCAGATATCTTAATTGGCATTGTCCCAAAGACGATTTTCCAGTTCTGATCACAAAAATCTTAATTGATGCAACAGCTGGCTACAAATCTCTTTCCTTCATAGATGGTTACTCTGGGTACAATAAAATACAAATGGCGCCAGAATATGAGGATTCTACAGCCTTCAGATCTCCTCAAGGTGTGTTTTTCTATCCGGTAATGCCCTTTGGCCTCAAGAATACAGGTGCAACGTTTCAAAATTCCATGCACCATACCTTAAAACCCTTTTAAGGGAAATTTGTTGAATGTTATGTGGATTATTTGGTGGTAAAATCCAGACAACGTTATGATCACTTGGACGATCTAAAAATCCTATTCAATAAACTTTGACAACATAATTTGAAGATGAACCCCTTGAAATGTTCTTTCGGGGTAACCTCAAGAAAATTTCTCAGCTTTGTTGTACGCCATCATGGTATCTAAGTTGATCCTGAGAAGAAAAAATCAACCCTTGACATGCCACCTCCTAGAAATTTGAAGGAATTAAGATGACTGCAATGAAACTTGGCCTATATTCGGCATTTCATTGCCAATTTAGAAGGAAAGTGTTTACCCTTCACTAGATTAATGAAGAAGGGAGTCACCTACCAGTGGACTGGAGAATGTAAAGAAGAATTCGATATCCTCAAGAAATATCTCTTGAGTCCACCAGTATTAATTCCTCCTGTTGAAGGAAGTCCACTTATTCTCTGTGTGACAACATTAGAGCGATCATTGGGTTCCTTCCTTGCCCAAAAGAATGATGTTGGGAATGAAAATAGCCTTTACTATCTCAATCAGACTATGTTTGAAGAAGAAAATAGATATTCAAGTATTGAAAAGTGATTCCTAGAATTAATATTTGTAGTTAATAAATTGAGACACTACCTGAAACATCATGAGGTCCAATTGGTATCTCACAATAACCCGCTCAAATTTATCCTTATTCGTCCAATGCTTATAGAATGTCTGGCAAGGTGGGAAGTCATTTTTCTGTAGTTTGATATCCAGTATGTGTCTCAAAAGGAAATAAAGGTCCATTCTCTGGTCGATTTCCTTGATGAACACCAATCTGTAGAAGATACATCTTTAAATATTGAACTTCCTGACGAGGAAGTCTTCTCTATTCAAGATAATCCTCAAACATGGGAAATGTACTTTGATGGTGACTCCAGAAGTCCAACAGGGAAGAAAATGGAAGATCCTAAATTCAACAAAGTTGGGTTTGGAATCGTGCTTATTTTCCCAAAAAAGGCAGTGCTACCCTATTCCTCATTATTGTTGGAATACAGTACAAAAAATGAAGCAGAATATCAAGCTCTCATTGCAGGCTTGGAATTGGCACTTCAGGCACATGTGAACCACTTGAAGGTAAAAGGTGATTCAGATCTAGCAATCAAACAAATCAATGGGGATTATGCCATTAGAAAGGAAGAGTTAATCCCTTTGTGTGATTACATCATAGAGTTAATGGAGGAATTTCCCTCGGTACTGACATTTTCTTATGTCTCGCGATCACAAAATACCCAAGCTGATGCACTAGCTAATGTAGCCACTACCCTGGCAGATCCAAATCTGGATGAAACAATCATCATTATTGCCCACCGTCATATAGTTCCACCTTTTGTTCAAATCAGAATAGAGGAAATCAATTAAATCAGTCCCATTTCTAAACCATATGGTCATACATTAGGATTGATGACACCTATCAGGGAATACCTTCAAAATGGAACACTCCCACCTGATAGAGATGGGAAAGAACAAGTCCGGCAATGTGTGGTCAATTTTACTCTTTTTGGTAGCCCAGATCACCAAAAAATTCTCTATAAGCACGGTTTTGATGGAATTATCTTCAGTTTTATTGATGATGAAGAGACAATGGCTGTCATGAATGAAGTACATGCAGGAGTTTGTGATCAGTTATCTACAGATGAAAAAAATATTGTGCACACTGCACCATTTATAAGTCTATCAGAATCTAATAGCATGAGATTTCAATAAAAAAGTTCGTCTTCATTCATTCATTCAAGGAGAATTGGTATTGGTCCTCAGTACCCCAATGATACCAGGAAAGAAGCCTCCAAAGCTTTAGCCAAAGTGGGAAGGACCTTACTCAATACATAGGGTCTACTTTAATGGAGCTTATTCTTTAATCTCAATGGATGAAGGACTCATTACAACTCCAACCAATGCAAGATTCTTGAAGAAGTATTTTGTGTAACACAAATACACCCATTGTTCTTGCTTCAAGACATTAAACTGTATAGCCCCCTCTATCGTACAACATGATGTTAAACTATGCATTGTCAGAAATGCAAGACGTTAAACTACCAAACACCCCATGTCTGTGACACATGACATTAAACTGTGATCGTCACATGCACAATTGTCTTTTAAACTATGTTTCCATGCGTGCCCCAGGAAGATAATCATGCATAAGCCCCACACCATCCTTCGTGGTTTCATATTTCATGACACGATCATCAGGTCTATTGCTGCTTATTTTTTCTCACACCGAGCATGAGTCATGTGAGCTTAGAGTAATCTTGGACCATGACATCTTCTCTAGGCCGCTAACCATGCTTAAGTCCCAACAACATCTTCGGGTCACTGTCCTCAAGTAAACCTTGATCTCCAAATCCCTTTCAATTGAACTATGCGGACTTTGATCCTTGCCTCCTAGGACAGGTACGTAGGCAACCTCCCGAGGATTAAGCCTGAAACCACTTTCTTCACATTGATTCACCTTCATCCCATACGATGTTGATCCATGAATCCCCTGTCAACTGTCTTATTCATTTCAGTTCACTTTCATCCTACATAACGTTAAACTGCGTATGTCCCATCAACCTAGTCATATGACATTAAACTATACAGTTCCCCATTGTCCTTGCTACAAGACATTAAACTGCATAGCCCTGGTCCATACATATGCCCTTAAAAACTATTTTCACTTTTGTCCTTTATGACAATAAATAGCAAAAATCTCTAATACCCTCACTTGAGAGGAATCATAATTGATATGGTCTCCAACCATGTCATGTTTCATGAACTATGTGTATCTTGAGTCCCATCCTCATGGGATATGTAGGAACTCTCGAGCATTCCTCAAGTCCAGCCCCGAGCCTTTGGGACTAACCCCATACTCCCCTTTTGGTCCCTTGGCTGAAACGTACCCCTGGGAGCTCATGGTTTGATGTGGAACACACTGGTCTTTATTCACATTAGGTTTATAAAAAATGAACGATGTGTCTCCCTCACTATGGTCCAAGCTCTATGACCCTAAACTTAGATCTTCCATGCTCTCATCCTGCATGACGTTAAACTGTATTTCAATAACTATGTGTGGCTTGATTCTCATCCTAATGAGATATATAGTGACATACAAAATCTCAATTCAGGACCCAACTGCAGCATTATACAAATAATATTCATGATCTCCCTAACCCTTTTCTTGACTTCTGGTCACAAAATGTATGATACCTGAGAGTTCTTTTTCATGACTATGCAGCACGTGCCCTTAGGTGGCCTTGGATTAGTTGTCTACATAACGAACCTATCAGCCAAAAGATGCTACTATTTGACTATGCAGCTTATTCCCTAGTTGTCCCTGTATAATCCAACCTCCATAATGTGTTTTTCAAGTAATGGTAACTTCAATCTTAGGAGAAGCCTCTTTTTTCCCTATTGATCTTAACGACGATATGTAGGGATCTAAAAAAATATTCCATCCTTAACATATTTGTTCCATACTATTTTTCATGATCTGAAATTATTATTTCATATAATGTTTCTATATCCGGTTTTAGTCATATGATTTAAAACCACATATACCTTTTTTTCCTACGTCTGGGTCAGAACTTCATAGAAGTCACATTCCACTAATTTTTTGACAATTCTAATTGGAAATATCCTCCCCATATTCAAGTACCTTTATCTATAAAGTAGACTATATGCTTTGGAAAATTTGAATCCCCATAAAAATTTCTTTAGATTTTAGCAATAGAAAGTAAAATTTCTGAGAGTTCTTTTGCCCGACTATGCAGCATGTGCCCTTAGGTGTCCTTTCATAAGTTGTCTACATAACGGACCTATCAGCCAAAAGATGCTACTATTTGACAATGCAGATTATTCCCCAGTTGGCCCTGCATAATTTATCCCCCATAATGGGTTTTTCAAGTATTTGTAACTTCATTCTTAGAAAATACTTTCTCTAATGCCTTTTAGCACTTACCCCATGTCATTCCTCATATTCAAAATTTCTCAAGTTACATTTTACAATTTTCCTCGTCCATACTTGAACATGGTAATATTTTTCCAAACAAATTATCAATAATTGAGTCATTATCATCCATTCGGTCAAAGCTATTCGAACTTAAATATTAGACTTTTTATAGTCCAACATCCATGACTTTAAACTGCCAATAACAAAATATATGGTACTCATTAAATTGGGAACCTATAAAGGGTACTCTAAACAAAAGTCGAGTCCCAGCTCACTAAAAATACATTTTGTGTGATTTAGGAAATATTAAGCAATTAAAAGATTACCTTTGTGGGGTTTTTTATATAACCCTAGTAAAAGCCAAACTATGTTTACGAGGCCCATTGTCTTACGTAAAAATAAGAGCAACTATCATGAAAATGAAGGTACAAATGATTAAAGATGAACTATTTTTCATTGATGAACAATATTAGAAGAACAGCCATAGACTGGAGTCTCTTATCTTTTTTTCAAAAATTACAGAAGACTTTCAACATGATTTCCCATCTGTTTCACAGCATCCTGATATTCATCAACAACCACTTGAAGTTCATTTACTCAACCAACATCACTCTCTTCAGCTCGACGAAGTGCTTCTTTGGCATCTTTGTTGGATTTTATACCATCCTCTTAGACTTCTTACAACGAATTATGAAGCTGTTCAAGCTCCCCAATAACAACATCTAGCTATTGATGAAGGTGAAACTACTGGACAATCTTCTGCATGATCTTTTGCTTCAGCTCCTTCAGCTTTGCATCATGATCAACCTCATCTCGGGACATTGCAGCCTGCAATTTGCTAATATTGATTAGCAATCTAGCTCTGATCAGGTCTTGACGACACCTTTTCTCTTGCTCCCTCCTTAGAATTACTTGTTTCACTAAGACATGGATTTATTGATATCTAAAACTTCCAAGTCCCAGCATGATGAATAGGGATGAATTCCTTGGAATTTTTGAAGGCAGCTCTTCAAGAGGCACCTCAGATATTATCTTCCATATATTTTTCCATGCCTTGCGATGTGAGAATTGGAGTGCCTTTTTCACCTCAGGGTCTGATTCGGCATCGCTATCATAGGGAGGAACATAGTCTGGGATTAATGCACTTAAGGAAGTGCCCTGTTCTACTCCTTCCTTGACCCTGGTTGCTTCACCTTCTTCTATTGTTTGGGCTGAGGCTGAGGCTTCACCTCCAGATCTAGCCATTGAAGTTGATAGATCTGTTTGGTCAATTGAAAGTATGGTTAGTTTCAAATTACAGTAAAAGTTGATTGATTGTCTTGCAGGTTATGTAAGCCACAAATATCATCATCTTTTACCTAATAGCAGATTAGAAAATTGTGAAGAATCCTCCCCATATTTCCTTGCATCAACATGATTTTCAGGATGGGTTTCAGGAGGGTCTGCCACATTAAGTTCTACTTGAGCCAATGTTTCTGATATAATAGGGTTGACATCAATGTCTTCACCCCTTTCAAGCGTTATTGGTTCCACAGTTTCTTTAGATGGAACTGTACATTTTTTTAACCAAACATGGTTAGAAGTGTAATCATGAGAAGATTAATAGGACAAATGATGAAACTAATGTCCAGCTAATTCTATATCTAGATCTCCAAAATAATATAAATCACATGGTAATTTAACATGTTATAAAATTTCTTCAAAGGACATGCCATGTTTCATAATTTTATCCCATGATGTCCCGATCCCAGGTTAGTCTCACCAGTGGGAGCAGTCGACATGTCTTATTCGTGACTTTCATCTAGCAATCTATGACCCCAGATAGCTTCTTCACAGACAGTTGTGGGGTTAGCTGCGGTGGTTTCCAAATGTTCTTGTGCATGTGTTAAACCTAAAACATCACAGAATGGAAGTCAGTTGTTGTCTAATTTGAGGTTCTATGAAGTATTGTTAATTTACCAAAAGTCTTTTCTCTCCTGGCATCAGAAACATGAGCAGTGTTGGGAATAGACGCCAGCTCATCTGATCTTAGTATTTCTTCAGGAACAACCGTTTGAGCAGGAACTTGCGGCCGTTCTCCAACACCCTCTATTGTACTCTGAGGATGGTCAGTCCATTCCCTTAAAGGGGAAACTTAAGAAGCCCATGTAATCCCAAGATTTTTGATCATTTTTTCATAAGTTAAGATTCATGGCTACCAGAAAAACTTAACACTACTGATAAAGTGTTTGAATGTGGTCTTCTTTCTTTGATACCTTTTCTTCTTGGCCTTTTTTGGTGGATTGGAGTCATCATCTCCAAAAACAGGTATCAGAGACAATAACACCTTTTCTAACTCTTCATCCATGACTTATTGGCCTGAAGATACTTCACCCGGCTCACGAGGAGATTCAGTATCTCCAAGAGCGGTGCCACCAGGGCTATACCGTGGTGAAGGGATTTTAGTGGTTCTTTCCTTTACAAGAAGCAGGATAAAGGAGATTATTTTCATAAATAACAAAGCTTTGAATAAATTCAAATTCCAAAAAAAATAAAAAAAGATAAAAAGGAAAACTAACATCTTTAGGAGCCACGTAATCATGCCACTCTTCATCTAATGAAGGACCAATCCCCTCAGTGGTACCACAGTCCATCATTTCCTTCACCCGCTTGGTGATAGGAACTGACTCATCAGTGGAATATATGATCATTTCCATATTTTTTATGTAATCCCTCACTTCATTGGGGTTGTCCTCAAAACAGATGTCAGAGGTAGCCCAGAGATCCCCCACTACAGGGATATGCAGCCCTTCGCATAAGTCCATCCAGGCAGTTTCAGCATCACAATATAAACTCTTCCTTGTCCGGACAGCCTCTGGTCGTAAATATTTAGAATGTGCACCAGAAGGCCACGAGGAGGGTCCTACAATCTGGGACTTCAACTTCTTCCCATCTCCTGCAATCACAGATAAAGGATAAGAAAATGAAACTTGTTGCTATTTAAAATAATGGAGACTATATTTACTCAATGATTTAACTCACTAAGAGTCGATGGAGCATTTCTCTTGACTCTTCCAGGCAGATTATATCTAGAATGAGGCCTCTTTGACACATTTCGAGCCTCATCATCTCCATCTCGGGAATCCGGTGAGTCAGCTCCGGGTGAGGATTCCAGGGAATCAGCTCTGGGTGAGGAATATTTTCCTTCCAAATGAAAAGATTCTTTGTTAATGGTTCTCTTCTTAATCCCCACCCAAGGGACTGGCTAATTCAGAACCCCTTCTGGGTATGATTCTACCCAGCTCTTGGCATACCATGTAGTCAATCGACTTGCTGCTCCAACAGTTGGTAGATCAAATACCTCCCTAGTCATCACCATAGATGTCAGCAACCATAGATGATGAGAAACCATCAGATACTACTCTAACCTGAGATGCACCGGAGGGGATAAAGTAATTTTCTACATACATTTGAATTGATGTGCGAATCTATATGGATCATAGGCCTCACATATAATTTCTCTGTCAATCCTCATGGCCAGTGTGCCATCTCTATATGCCAACATATATGCCCTTAACTCCAGGATGGTTGTTCAATCATCAAAAAATCACCCTGTTGGTGGATTTCCATAAGTAAAGAAGTGAAACTCCTCGAACATGCTCAGCCTTATTTTGATATCATAAGAGTTGAGGGATAAGGTAGAAATTCTAGAAAAGGCTTGAACAGACGGTCGGAAATAACTTCCAGGAACCTATACCAAAATTTTTACAACATATTTCCTAAAGTGGGTAGAGATCCATCCCCATAAAACAGAGAATGGTCCCACTATTATTATAGAAGACTTATCCAGATAAACACAAAATAAGATCCTATGAATCTTTTCCAAAACTGGGGTGGCCAACCCAACAATATTCCTTTCAGCCAGCTTGGCTGCAACGAAAAAGGTCCCCGACCTCACACCTCTTTTCGAATCCCGAACTAGTAAAAGGTAAACACTGATCCACAAGTCCAAAAGGCCTGCCATATTGGTCTTCGCTGGAATTTTATGGTTCACTTCATACACCTACCTATCAAACTCTCCTACTTTCAGAATTGGCCAAAATGTACCCGGAGCACCCCTCTTTGCAGCTCTAGGGAAACTAGTAGGACGTTTGTAGGAAGGTCCCTCCTCTTTCTTCTTAATCACAAACATGTCCATCCACTCCTCTGGATGGATAGCTTTTCTGGAATGGTTTTTCATGGTGGTGGTATTCTTAAGCTTGTAGAAAATTTTCATTAACTCTCAAGCCACAACTGGAGTCTTCTCTGAATCATTCCAGGTCACCTTGGGGGAATGAATTAATCATACATATCTCCCAAAATTAGAGCCCCTGAAATATTTTTGACATACCACAAACTGATGCCTACTTCTCCATGAGTCAGATGGAAAGAATTCGTTTCCAGGCTCCAATGACAGATTAAATCCAGCACGAAATTGTCATTCCTATAGACATATGTCTTCCCAGCCCAGACAACTTCGTATGTTGTAGCTCCCTTCAGATCATCGACAAAATATGCACAGGTTTGTCACACCCAACATACCCACATCCAATTCGGCTTCACACCTCCTCCAGGATGAAAATCCGAAATCCTCTTCCATCCCTTAGATTGGTCTATCTGAGAATTTAGGAAAATATAAGGATAGAAATGTGGTTGGATCTTAGGTGTGTGAGGATTAAGATCTGGATCACATGGTCTATGATGCATTATATATGATTTATCTATTGTCCCAACATTGGAAAATGATCCTGCAACTGAGACATTTGCTGAAGAGAAGTTGTTGTAGTTCTGAAACTAGGAATGAGGGATATAATTCTTTTCCTCGGGAACATTGACTCCTTGCAGATGACCATGGACATAAAAAAGGAAAGTAAAAGCTCTGTGGGAAATTGGCATGATATTTATTCAAGTACTTATCCAAATATAGGTGAGTTCTATCACAGATAACATAATAATCATGACCAACGACATTCATCATGTCATCTATTCTCCTTCTGGAAAACTCATCAGCTAATCCAATTCTTCTGGTAGCCATTGAATCTGCACAAAGATCAAACAATAAACTTTTAAGTAAGTTTTTTTTTGTGAAATTTTGATGATGGAAATCAATAAAAATGGCAAAGTCATTAAGGCATGCAAGTCCCAAACTTGGCATGCAAGTCAAACTGGTCGCGCAAGTTTTGCCACCCTAGTCATGGAGTGCAAGTCAAATACCTTCTGCAGAAGCGTGAAAGAAATACAAAAAATTGATTCGCTGAAGAACAAAGCACCTGTGCGACGAGAGCTCAATTTTCTGGAAGCTGAGTGAGTTCGTGCGAGAGTGAACCTGTATATATAGGCGATCCAGACCACCTGCACACCATACTTGTGAGCCCCAACAGCTGTGCGCCGAACTTGCACGCCACAGACCCTTGATTTCTCTGGATTTACCTCAGAGCCAGATCCTCTTTCCTTTTTGGATCCAACTCTGAGGTGGGACTTTTTTTGATGTTCCTTTCCATCACAGAGTCCAACGAATGGAAGCGGGGAATACCTTAAGAACAAAGAGGGTCACCCTTTGAAGAAAATCAAAAAAATTGACAAAGGCATGGACCAGGAGCTCATTTCGATTGAGGCGCGCAAGTTACTTGCGCACTGCACAAGTCACTTGCATTCCACCTAAGCATCGTGCAAGTCACTTGCGCACCCTATATGTTTTTTCACCCAAGGTGCACGGTGGCCTAAAATAGCCCATGTGGGCCCCCCATTTGGACGATCGATTTTCCAAAACTTAGATTCAAGTTCTGGTCGCCCAAGTCCTCAACTCAACTCTTCCGAAAGATTCTAAGGAAACTTTTTACCTAGAATGGAAGAATTAAAGGAGTAGGATAAGGCCTAAGTGTTTATATTTCATCAACATTTTCGCACCTAAGTGTCCAGACCACCTTAAAAGAGGAAACAATTGTGTGTCGCCCTACCCTTTCGATGAAACTTGTGCGCCGCCCTTTTGGAAACATCTTAGGATATTACTAAAGGCTTGAGTTAAGTCTATCCCAAGTATTACCCTACAGATTCTTCATCGCCCAGGTGAACCCATGCCGTACAAGTACACTTGCGTGGCCAAGACTTGTGCTCCAAATGATTTGTGTGACCTACACTTGCGTGCCAACTTCCTTTCTGTGCCTCTCTCCCGTTCACCTCTCTTCTTCAAGATATTATCCCTCGAACCCCTTTTCAATGCAATTTATGGCATGGTTCCTTTGTTGGATTCTTTATCTGAAACTAATTCTGTGAGAAACTCTCCCAAAAACTTGTGACTTACAAGCTTTATGTCACCACGGTTAGAGGTTTCCTTTATACAACCCCATCCTTTAAGATGCGAAGATCTTTTGATTTAGGGAATCCTCTTCCAGAGTAAGCCCCATGTCCCCTTGGTTTGGGCCTCCTTCTCAGGATTAAGCCCTAGTCATAATTTCCTTTAATTTGGGCCTCCTAATCAAGAGTAAGCCCCAAGTTAAAAGTCCCCTTAACATAAGCCTCCTTCTCAGGAGGAAGCCCCAGTCATAGTTTCCTTTAACATTGGGCATCCTCCTTAGGAGTAAGCACCAATCTTTAATTATTTTTGATTTGGGACTTCTTCTCAGGAATAAACCCCAATAATAAGTCCCTTTTAATTTGGGGAATCCTCCTTAGGAGTAAACCTCGGGTTAAAACTCCAAATCTCTATAAAGTACAAATACCTTTATGGACCCTGCTCCTGGGATTCTTTCCTGAAGTAAGTTCTGGTCTTAATCTACTTGGGCATTCATTCATATGTAATCCCCACATAATTTCATCATCAAGTTTACTGATACCTCTTGTTTCTCACACCGAGGATGACTCACGTGAGCTTAGAGTGTAAAAGTAATCACGATATCTCTTTTTGGGCCATTAACCGTGCATAAGCCCCATATTTCTTCACCTGAACTACGTGGACTTTGATCTCTACCTTAAAAGTAGAGTATGTAGGAATCCTTTCTAAGGTTCAAGCCCATCGTTCATTAATTCTTTTCCATCCTATATAACATTAAACTATATCCTTCTTATCAAACTACGTGGGTTCTGAATCCTTTTTAATGAGGATACGTAGGTAGCCCATCTATTGGTATGATCCCAACTCTGAAATAATCCCTATCTTTCTTAATGACAATAAAATTCAAGTGCCCCACTGAGTGGCTTTAAAACCAGTATGGTCATCATAATGACCAAGATATTTCTATATAATATATTGAATGATACCACTAACTAAGAATCTCTAATACATATGGATGATTCTCTATCGATGAAAAACCTCAAATACATATAAAAGATTCTCTAAATCCCATAAATATTAATCATAGATTACAAAATATAAAAGGAAAACTCAGTTTTAGGCTTGGTGAATTAATAAGGGTTCGTGAACATAACTTAAATCTATAAGAGAGTCCCGGAGTAGGCAATAATTCCCCCCAAAAAAGGTGTGACGAGCCTGAACTCTCATCCTCTCGACCAATACAAATTCTTAAGACCCATCAGTTCACAACTAATGAGAACCTACCTTTGGAAAGTAGGCCCAAATGGATATATAATCATTCAGTGTTTTTGGTTCTACAAATAAACCCATTAGAAACCGATTGGAAAGTTTTAACCTTAAACAAACAAGGTCATCGCCATTTCCAGAAGAAACAGTCTCTCTCTTTTGTTGGAGTAGTTCAGAGTTCTCACAATGGTGGGTGGTTGGAGAAATTAATTACTCATCCATTCCCCATCCCAATGAGTATAATCATAGATTATGACATGGGTAAAACATATAATTGATCGTACCTTCTAGCATTTTTAGGGGGGGTGTGTATGGAATGTGTGCACTGAATGTTTGTGTGTGAGTCATACATAAAATGTCATTTAAATTTCAAATTCCACTATCTATAAAGATTGAAGCAGAAGGTGTATACTTGGGTGTACCAATAATTCCGCCCTGAAGTAATCTAGAAGATACAAAACATGTCCATAAATGAAATAAATAGAGATAGGGCGGGGATGCCAATAGTTGATTCCTCTATTATCTATTATATAATTATGTTTAAATCCAGTAGAGATCATCTTATAATGAGATTATATGATTTACATCCATCCAAGGATACTATAAGGAGGAGTCTTTGTGGCCATGATACCATGTTTATGCTACCAAATTATGATCAATACAAGTAAAAGATGCGGACTAGCCAAGGGAGCGATGGTTGTGGCTCTAGGGGATCATGTCCCCACATGGGGTGTAGCTACTAGGGAGCTACAACGAAAGGCCCATGACACCCAGGAAAATATCCCTGAGAGAAATATGCGCCTTTTATAGTGGGTATAAAGTTATATTTTTCATCAGTAGGGATTCTCTTACACCATCTGGTGGTGGTACCTAAAGATTCAGTCTTCCTAGATTTTCTTGGTGCACTGAGAGATGTTCTAGAAGATCAACTCCACCTAGGAAGAATGGGTACCGATCTAGAGAGACATGATTTTACTTCCATTTCTAGGAAATGATAAGGATGGATCCTTAAGTAGATTCCATTTTTATACATGTAGTATATAGAGGATAAGATCCACTTATATGGAATGACACATCCCCCGATACACTCAGTGAGGGTGCTGACAGATACGCCCTATCCCGGTGACATCCCTAATGTTGGACTAGTTGAAGAAATAGTGACGAATGAATATTGGAATGATTTTAATGGGTAATAAATTCCTATAAGGACACCCCCATAGAAAAAGTCCTTATCTCAAATGACTTGAGTCAGTAAAGTTTTTGATTTTGAGTGAATTTTCACCCCTTTGGACTCATTGATGAATTCCATTTTTTTACATTCATAGGGATTTACTAGAACAGATAAGGGAGAAATTTATGTTGACTATTTGGGTGAGGATTTATAGAACCAAAACCTTAATGGGGTAGGTGCATCACTTCCCTATGACTCTATGGTGGAAGGTGTCCAAACATTCTCCACTAAAGTGGTGCATGTCATCGAATCATTGGTTCAACTATCACAGGGATCATACAATAATTATTGATCCCTCTCATTATTTTTTTATTTCAGGAGTCCATAGACTTATTAATTATACTAACATATTTTTTCATTCATAGTATAAAAAGGGGATCTAGTTTCCAGGAAGCTTCTGGATACTGCTTAATGTCGGCTGATATGGAAATGACACAACCAGTAGATCCCATGTTGGGCACCCTAAAGATCAATTTATTTGATGGAATATTGACTAGAGTATTATATATGAAAATATCATCAGTTGATCCTAGTGTTTCCCTAGCAGAAACTACCCTCAAGTGTTCTAAAAAATTCATCCTTTACACCCTCTACGTCACCCATAATTCATTCCTCATTAATCTATTTTGTCTTCGACAAACATAAGTTTTACTTTACTGAACAATCATTCCAATAGAATTATTTCATGTAATTGGAGACCAGAAATGTAAACAATTATACTTATAATAAATAAATTGTATATATTGTTAGATGAATATTTAATACAAAACATAATGACCCACACTAGAAATTTTTAGGTCTAGTGCCTTTGTTAACATGGACCCGTAAAAAAATGGTCCATAAGTAATCTAAATCATCTCCCACTATGTTTTTAATAACTAAAATCCTTCTTGTACATATCATAAAAAATAAATTACTTCATAACCTAGGGAAATTATACATAATAATGGGTGAGATCAGATGCTCAATTTGTATAAAAAAGGGAGATATTTCCATATCATGAGCATAAGGGTATGAGAGTATGAGAATTACACTCAAAAACCACAACCTGTAAATAATTAATCCAAAACCTGATTCATATCACTACTCTTGGTGGTTCATAAGACCTGAAAATTAATGGAATCAAATAATATGATCCATGAGAGTATAACAATATCATAAGTGATGGATTTATGGTAGAAAGATAAGAATATAAAGTATTTCCCTTAATGGTTGAAGACTTATTACCAAGAATATCATAGAGTAATGGGGTCACTCCCCAAATCATCATAGTAGTCAAGCTTAACTATCATGAATATCATAGTGGAAGTATCCCCTTACTGATTGAGTTCAGTCCCCCATTATATTAATATGTATCTCATGATATATCAATCTTTATCCAATTCATTGGAGGGAGATATAGTACTAAACATTATATATTGAATATTATACATATTTTCCACAAGATCATAAAACATTAATCATACCAGCACATAAGAAATGAATTGGGTTTCATAATAATTTCATCATGGAATAACCTTTGGAAAAGAAAAAGGTTCCAAAATCATTTCATTATTTCATCAAAGCATAACTAGTGGGAAAATCAGCTGGTTTCGTAAGTATTTTATCATGGTATAACCCATTGAAGAGAAACATGTTTCATTAAAATCCTTTCATCATAAGAAGAAAAAATTCAGATAAATAATAATAATGGTATCCTTGGAACATACTCCCACTAAATCACAAGTAACATCAAAGGATTTATTTTATATGGAAAATTATTTTGAAAGAAAAATCCCTTGTAATTTTTCTTGTGGAATATATCCTTTATTTACAAAACACCATTTTAAAAATAAAAATTCTGAAAATATTGTGGAACTAAGTTTATATAAAAGTACCTTGAAAAAATAAAAAAAATAAATCATTAAATAAAATAAGGGCCATGATGTTGAAAATATTTATCCTTTCCATGCATGTTAAAACAAAGACTCCATTCATATTTTCTGTAAATGAAAAACATACCTAGGTTGAAAAAAGATGTAAAGATTAAATTGAAAACTTAATTGTAAAATATGGTTAAAAGTTTATTTTATAAATAATTTTTATAATTTTAGAAACATTTTTAAAACATTTTTTTTGAAAATAAGGATTTAGAATAAAAATGGTTTTCGACCGATGAGAGAAACAAAGAAAATTTTTCTTTGAAAAGATTATTTTGAACTCTTGAGTACATAAGGAGAGAAAAAATATTGGAAAATTATTATTTTGAAATGAAGAAATTATAATAAAATACATGATTTGCTTTTGAGATATATCATAATGTTTCATTATTGGAGGCATACTCATGAGTAATCCTAGTAAACAATGACATTATAACTTAAATACCTTACCACTTTGGTTACATTGGATCATAAGCCCCATAAAATAATAAAATTAAATGAAACATATAATATAAAAAGAATAAATAAATTCCTAATATTTTCTGGAAAATTGGATATATATACAATTCCTTAAATAATACAGTGGCATAACATAACATATGTCTCAAACATGGAAAATTGAGACAAAAATCATATACCTTAATTTTTCGAATTAATTTATAAAAATTAAAACCTTATTTATAATGAATATAAGTTTATTATAAATATTTTATTGGAACATAATTATATATTTCATACCATATATTATTTACTTATAACCTTTTATTACCTGTTTATTAGAAATCCATTGTTAGTCATGTTACAGGAAATAACTGGATTTTTGATGTATGTTTTGATTTGTTAATTTTTAGTTTTATAAATTTGATAATAGTTTAATATTATCCCGAATTTAAAAAAATATATATATCATATATATTCATTATATATTTATTTAGAGTAATTCATAAAATTTAGAGATAGAAAATGAGATACACCATCCAAGGATAATGTAAAACTTACGTATTCAAGAACGTTGATTCAATTTTTTAGAATGATTAAAGGAAATAAATGTAAACAATATAATACCATTAAAAAATCTTTCATAAATATCACATTTTTTCTTTAAACCCATCCTTATTACTTTCCATGTAAAGTATGAACGAAAAACATCGCTTCATGAGGTGGTAGTCTGCCGTACACACAGGCGATGTTATCGTAATCCCATGGGATGTAAAGTAAGAAGGTATATATGGTATAATATTTAAATTAGTATATTAATATAATAAATATCATACATAAACATTTAATCTATCATTATAATCATCCATGAGATGTGGTTATAGAAAAGGAATAATATCTGTTTGTGAGGCGGTAGTCCTCCACACACACGAATGATAACTTCGTATCCCATTTGATGGAATTGGAGATTGTTATTTGTCGTCAACATAAAATTAAAAAATAATATTATATTTAATATAATGGTTTTATTATGTCATCAGGGTTTAATAATAAATTAATTATTTTTAAGGAGAAATAAAATAAAAATGCTCATTGAGGAATATTACCTCTTTTTGGGTATCCTCCTTAGGTTTGTGCCAAAAGCCTTCTGAGGTTGGATGTTTTACAAAAATAAGTATCATAGTTTGATATGAGGTAATTAAGGAATATATTTGGGTAGTTATTGTCCAAGACAAATGGTTTTCTAGGTGTAAATAGGATAGGATAAGGGGTGGCCTTTGTAAGTGAGGTGATTGGCACACTTGTAATATTTTGAAATGAAAAAGGTATACCCGAGTATTTTAGATACAAAATGGCACAAAAATGGACTATTAATGAGAGTTATACATAATAAGGATTAAATATGTCCATAAATGGTATTTGGACATGTATTGGGTCCTTTTTAACCAATATATTCTTAGTTTAACCCCTGGTAAACCAACTTTTACTTTAACCATGGAAACTAAGTTTTAATGTTTTTATTATTCATTATGGTAAAAAAACATATTCACCATATTATATAATATAAAATATTATTATATAAAATATTTAATATATTTTTACAAATTTCATTCACATTTTATGAAAATTTTAATTTAAATTCAACTCACAGATGTGATGAGAAAGTGCTTTTCCAAAGAGAAAATCTTCAAACATTTAAAAAGGTTTTGTTTCAAACTTAAATATGAAAATGATTCAAATGACTGAAATAAGATTACTTAATATCTAATGGAACTAATTTTACTTTTAAACCCATTTAATAAAAATTTAAATTATAAATTCATTACACAAAAAGGATTTTTTTAATAAAACGCATATTTTTCACTATTCATCAAAAAAAGTAATATTTTCAAAAAATCCCAATAATTCACCATAATATTATTTTTACCTAGTGATTTCGAAAATTCTTTTTATCCTATAAAATTATTTTTCTAGATGTTCCCAAAATTAATATTTTTTTTAAAATGACATAAAAAATAATTTTTTGAGAAAATAGTTGTTTCAAAACATATAAATATTTACCAGAAATCAAGTATTTTTTAAAAATACGATTTATTTATATAACACAATTATAAATAATATTTAAAATATAGTTATTAAAATTAATTACTACAATTATGAAGGCTTGGTAATAACATTATTTTTTAGATAATGATATTAATAGTTTTTCATGGATCATTAAAACTTAGTGTTGCGTGTAACGCTAGCTATCAAAGAACATTAATTTATTCAAAAAATGATAATTCATAAAAACATGGGGTGTTACATTATACCTAAATTAAAATTAATTTCATCCATAAAATTACTTCATTTTGATACAAATATATAATGATACTTCTACAACATTATTTCCTCAATTTCCCAAGTAAATTCCTCAAACTGGTTGTTTTACCACAAACCATTGACCAGGAGAGTTGTCTTGTTTCATAGTAAATTATCTATTACATCCATAATATCCATGGGTTATTCCTAATAATAAATATTTCTCTACAGTGGTATAAGTTTTTATTTTATTAAATTTGAATAATAAGGTATGTATTTCCTTAGGAGAGATACAAGGATGACTTCATGAACTTGTGAGAGGTTTGGTGGAATTGCCAAGAAATGGGATACCGTCTTCATATGATCAATAATTTCAAAGAGATCAATATACCAAGGGAATATTTTTACCTTAATTAAAAATATAATTACTTTATTCTAGATATAAACTCTTAGAAACATCATATCACCAACCTCAAATTACATATCACACTGGTGATTATCAGCATAACGTTTCTCCCAACTATGATCCACCTTGATGTGTTGCTGAATAGATATATCCTTATCTAAAATTTATTAAGATATATTTGGTGAAAATATATTTCTATCTCTATATTCATCCCATCATGTTTTATATCTACACTTCATTCCATATAATGATTCGTAAGGATCCATGTAAATTCTCAAGTAAAAGATATTGTTGTATGAAAACACAACTAAAAGAAGGTATTGATCCTAAAAAAATTCAATACAAAGGAAAAAATCTCAATGTATCCTCTAGGGTTTTAGTTTTTCTCTCTGAATGAAAATTTTATTTCGGTGTGATACATAGTTCAAAAAATCAACTCTATATCGAGATCTTCTTGAATACTTCATTATAAGTTTGAGGTAAACCTTAGATCCTGATCAGACCCAATGGAATGTGGTACTCCGTGTAACATTACTACTTAATTAATGTATATCTTGGAAATATTATCCATATATAAATATTCTTTGTTAGTGATTAAATGTAATGAATTTTTAAGATATTCATCTATATCCCATATACCATTATATACTTTAGACATTTTAGGGATTCCAATAACAAAAATATGTGGTGATGTTTTCACATTTCCATTCTAGTATGGGTAACAAATGTAACATTCCCTTATAAATTTGTCTCTTATCCTTAACTTTATAACATACCAAGCACTGAGATGAAAACTTTGAGATAAATCTCTCTATGTCATCCCATAAGAAATACTCCTTTAAATATTTATACATATTTGTGCTTCCTGGATCAATAGAGATCACATAGCTCTAAGATTTCTCTAAAAACTACTTCAAATATAGTATCCATGTAATAAATACATGGTTCCTAAAACTTATCATTCTATAATGATCAATTTTAAACTTAGAAAAAATTATAATGTTCATTTTAACACAAAATAATCCTTTATCACCACTTTAATATTCACTTGGATAGATAGTTAAATATAAAATTGTGAAAGATAATATTTCACCACTTCCTATAGTATTCCTATATCCATCCTTTTAAAATCTACATATATTTGATTTTTGTGATCCTCGTCAAGGATGAGTTAGCATGATCCTTTCAAATCGAGGCATCAAATTCCTTGTTTTCTTTTCCATTGAGGTAATTTATTGAGAAGTCATGATACTTAATAATCTCTAACCATATTCTCTTGTGCATATTAACCTCATTCTATGTGAATATATACTTAAAAATTTCATGATCGGTATATATATCACACTTTTCTTTATAAACACAATTCCTCTATATATTTAATGAATATTTACCATAAAATCTAAAAATCAAAGGTAATCTTTTTCATGAAACATATATTTTCTTGAGGCATTAGTTATTACCACGTCATTCTATATAAGAACACATCCCAATAACTTCATGTATGTGATACTATATATTACAAAACCTTCTCCAATATAGGGAAATATAATCACAGGTGCGATGACTAATATTCTATCCATTTCCTTGAAATTTCCCTTCCATTAATTTGTCTAGAGGAACATCCCCCTTCCAAGTTAACCTTGTGTGTGAATTAGATTGTCCTAATAAACCCTAAATAAAATTTGACAACATTCAGATAATCCAATAAAATTATGGATATCAGTCATCATGGTTGGTCTGGGCCAGTATTCAACATCCTATATCTTTGATTGATCTTCATATATGCCCTATCTTGATATTATATGAACTTCAAATGAAACATTTTGATGATAAAATTCAAATTTTTTGAATTTTTCATATTTTTTCTCCTTCCTTAGGTTCTTTATTACAATTCTCAATTAATATTCTCTTACATTTTCATTGAATGGATAAGAATATCATTTAAAAAGACTATCAAAAACTGATCAAGGTAATATCTAAGGAGTTTCTTCACTAAATCCATGAATATAGTGAGGAAATTACTAAGTTATAATAGAATCACTATATATTCATAGTTTCCATAACTTGTAAATATTTTTTAACTATGTATACCCTCATTCTTGACCCTCAATTTATGATATCCATATCAAAGTAGAGTCCTGGAAAAGTATTGAGCTCCATGATTTTGATTAAATATTTCATTAATATGGGGTAGTTGATAATTATTCTTGATCATGATATTATTAAAATCCTAATAATAAATGGAGATTCACATCAATCCATATTTATTTTTAACAAAAAAATAGGTTCCCCCAAGTTGATACACTTGACTGAATGAATCTATTATAATGGTTCTCTGGGAGTTTCTTCTTCAATTCCTCCAACTCAATCGATACCATTGTATAGGGAGTCTTTGAAATTTTTGTGGAACCAAGTATGTGTTCTATTGAGAAATAAAATTCAAGATTCATTGTAAGACAACAAAATTCCTCTAGAAAGACCATAACAAATTATTTCACAATAATAATATCATCGATATTGAGTTTCCCCTCTATCATATGAGATAAACAACCATTATGAATGGAAATCAAGACTCTTACAATGGATGTGATCTCCCTCAGAAGTTCTTAATTATAATCACCTTGATAAATGATCATAGGTTGGTTTTGAATATTAAATTTGACTTCCCCTTATCAAAAAATTGTGTCCGATTTATGTAGATATATCTAATACATGTCAAAGGTAGCATCAAATTCAACTCGAAAAAGAATGATGTAATTTTTAAGAATCACATTCCTTTAAAAAATCAACCATAGAGGAATCATATACTTTTCATGTTATCATCATACCCTTATTTTTTCCACTGTTAATTCTATATCTAATCATTTGTGTGTAATCTTGATACTAATAGAAAAATTTTCAGATATGAAAGAATGGGATGATCCAGAATGAAACAATACATTAGAATTTCTAGAGTGGATGGTAAGTGTACCTCTCACCATGTTGTTATCATACCCCTCATCAGAAATAGTGATTATATTATATTTCCTCTTATCCTTCAACTTAAGAGGTTTCTGATGTCAGTCATCATAATTAAACATTGGATTTTGGCACTAGTTATCATAGTCCTCATACACATTACATTTGAAATAGTGGAGTTTGGGTGGTTCGTTTAATATATATTTCTCTTTATTATCATCATTATCTATCTTATTCCCATCATTTCAAAAATAAATTACTCGATGACCTTTCTTACCACACATAAAACATTTACTAGTCCTTAGAAGATAATTTCCTCTATTTTTTTCTTCCACACTTTGAACAAAAAAGGAAATATCATATTATTATCTCCATGATTTTTAGAGTTTCTTTTGAAATACATCTTCCTTTTCTTATAAAAAACATGAGACTGATAGGTAACTTCAGTCACCATTTCCACCTTGAGAGCACATTGATTTATTTTTTCATAACTATTAAAGTCCCATATGGATAATTACCTTCGGATAATTGGTTTTAAGCCACTGAAAAATTGAGCTACCTCAATTTTAGGTTAGATGATAATTCAAGAAGCGTACCTCACAAGTTTTGTAAAATTTACATTATATGAACATATAGAGGAATCATCCTTCTATTTTAGCTCAAATAATTACTTCTCTAATTTTTTAAAAAGGATAAAAGGGAATTAATTATTAAAAAATAATCTCTTAATATTATACCACTCTATGGAGTCAATTTCATCATGTTCCCTTGTATTCGGGATGAGATTCCACAGATCCTATTATCCTTCCAAACGATAGATAGCCAAAATTAATTTTTTATATTCCGAACACTAGAGCATGGATATTATATTTTTATTGGAATTGATCCATTACTCATTAAATAGTGGATCATCAGATCCACTAATGGAAGGTGGATGCTTCCTAATGAAGGGCACAACTGAATGTTTTTTTCCTCCTTTTCTCATTTGGATGTTTATCATGATTTCAATCTTAAGAATGTTTTTTGAGCATAACAATGAGTTTTTTAATTTCATCTCCCATGATTTTTGGCCTCTCATGAGGAAAATCATTGCATTGTTTACTGAAATCAATATAAAAAATGTTCCTTCAAGTTCCATACATTAACTAAACACAATAATTCCTAATATAATCAAGACTAATAATCATGGGGAACCATATGATCATAAAACATTACTTATTGGATGTCTAAATCTTGAAAAAAAAATTATGGCACCTAAGGTTTATCCTAGGTTCTTCATGGTTATATTTTATTTAAATCCTTCAGGATGGTTCTTAAATATTTTTTGAATTTCCAAATAAAATCCCCTAAGTTTGTTAAACTATGGGTTTAATAATTCATGTTACCATTTACCAGTTAATGATTGAGTTATGTTTGACATTACTTTTTTTGAGTTATTACCCCTAGCTACCTCTGTTCTAGATTCACATCCATATGTAGTATCTATAAAGTGAAGTAATTTTATTCAAACCACTCACTTAATCCATTACCAAATTATAAGACACTTTCCTATACATTATCTCATCCTTAGACATATCCTTAGGTATATCCTTAGGGATATCTCAACATTTTTCTCAACCTAGTTTCCAAAGAATAACTAAACCTTGATCTGTTAAAAATAGTAAAGGTCCAAACTTATCATACATAAATATTACATCTTTTTATAAAAATATTCATACATAACATATCAACCCATCCTATAGTCGTTTAGGACTAGTTCCTTTTGGAACATGGACACATAAAAATTTAGTCTATAAGTGAGATACATCAACTGCAATTATATTTTTCATGACTAGAACCCCTCTTGTACATATCATGCTTAGTAAATTTCTTTATAACCTGAGGAAAGGGAATATAATAAAGGGTGAGATCATATGCTCAGTAGGGGTAAAGAAAGGATATGTCCACATATCATGAGGATAAGGGTATGAGAACACGATAATAAAATTCAAAAAACATAAACTGCATATCATATATCATAAATTTGGATCATAAAATAAATATTAATAGTTCATAAGATATGAATCTTAATACAATCAAAAAACGTGAACCATGAGAGAAAAACATTTGAATAAAAAATATATTTTTATCATACACATAATAATATAAAATCATTTCTTTATTAGTTCAAGCCTCATTTAAAATACTATCATAGTGAATTGGTTTTAATCCCCAAATCATCGCAGTTTTCATGGTCCACTCCCATGACTATAATAGTTGATATATTCATTTACTTAACTAGAATCTCTCCCTATTCTATTAATTTTTATCAAATGATATATCAAAATTTCAATAATGCATTAGAGGGAGATATAGCTCCCACCCATTACATAATGAAAATCATATATACATTTTCTATAAGATCATTAAAATTTCATCATATCGGAACCCATTAAATAAAATGGGTTTCATAAAAATTTCATCATAAAAAAACCTTGGGAAATAAATTTCTTTCTTAGTCATTTCTTCATTTCATCAAAGCATAACATGTGGGAAAATTAGTGGGATTCCTTCATATTTTATGATTGTATAACCTGTGGAAGAAAAATGTGTTTTATATGAATATTTTCATTATAAACATAAACTATTTATATAAATAATAATAATGGTATCCTTGTATCATACTTATTGTAATGTGTAAGTAACATAAAATGATATCATATTAGATGGGAAATTATTTTGAAATAAAAACCAGTTGGAACGTTTTATCTGGAAAATATCCTTTCCATAAAAACAATGTTTTAAATTTATAAATTCATAAAATACTATGGAAATAAGTTTCATTGAAAATAGACTTGAAATAATTATAAAGGAGGTTTCAAATTAAATAATGGTCATGATATTGGTAATTTCCATCCATACCATACATGATAGATCAATGATTCCTTTTATGTTTTCATTAAAAACTGAATTGCCTTTTTTTGAAAATTACATAAAGATTCATTTTAAAAAAATATGTAAAAATTGAACCATAGGTAAAAATTTATTTAATAAATAATTAGGATAAAGCTAAAAATAATTCAAAAATATTGTTTCAAAACTTGTTTTTAAAATAAATGGTTTTTCACCCAAAGAGATAAATAAATATTGTTTTTCTTCGAAATATTATATTGAACTCTTCAGTATATTAAGAGAGGAAAATGATGGAAAATAATATTCCCCAAAAAATTACTATTTTATAAGAAAAGAAATTAGTTTCTTGAGATATAGATCATAATATTTCATCATTGTAGGAATAATCATGGGAAATCTTGATAAACGATGAGATTGAAAAATAAAACCCATTACACTTTGGTAAAATTGAATCATAATCCCTAAGAAAGAATAACATTAAATGAAATGTATAATATAATTATAACTAATAAATTAATTATATTATATGGAAAATTTATTTTATATTCACATCATAATATAATATAGTTTCATAATATAACATTTTTCTCAAAGAAGTCAAATTGAGACAAAACCCATACCTTAGGTTTCGACATCCTTCATACACATTCAAAACTCATTTATAATGAATATACTTTTTTTTATAAATCTACTAAATATATATACTTATAAATAAATAAATATATATATATATATATATTACCATATATTATTTACTTATAACCTTGTTTTACCCGTTTATTAACAACTCTGCGTTAATGTCACGTTTCAGGAAATAATAGCTTTGTTTTTCAAGTATGTTTGGATTTGTTTATTTCCTATAAATTTTATTATTTTAAAAAATATTCATAATATAAAACACTATTTAAATATCATATATATTCATTATATATATATATATATTTATATTAATCCATAAAATTTATAGAGAGAAAATAAAATACACTGTTCCTGGAGACGGAAGGTCGTATATATGCTTGAACGTTGTTTCCATTTTCTTGAAGGATTAAAAGAAATAAATGTAAATAATATAATATCATTAAATAGTGATTTTTATGTCATATATATCACATATTTTTATTATAACCATCCTTAATACCATTTATTTAATGTGTTAATGAATAACATCACATCGCGAGGTAGTAGTCCATCGTACACATGAGCGAAGTTATCATATTCCTATAGAATGGAAAGTAAGAATTTATACATGATATAATAATTATAAAAGAATAATAATATCATAAATATCATATATAAACATATAATCCATCATTATATCCATCTTTGAGAGGTGGTGATGGAAAAATAATAACATTGCTTCATGAGGCGGTAGTCTGTCATAATCATGAATGATTATTTTATAACACATTTAATTGAAGTGGAGATGGTTTTAGGTCATTAAATTATCAAAAAAACAACTCATTATATTTATGTTAACTATTATATTTTATCATCATGGTTTAATAATAATTTAAGGAGTTGGAGGATGAAATAAAATAAAAACTCTCACTGAAGAACATCGCCTCCTCTATGGGTAACCTCCTTATGTTTGCCCAAATATTATTCCTAGGTTGTCTATATGAATAGAATATTGATTATAGGATGATATTAGATAACAAATATATCTATTTGTGTAGTTTTTTTCTAATCCAAATTATTTTTTAGGCGTGAATAGGAGAGGATAAGGGGTTTCCTATTATAAGTAAGCTGAGTGGCACACCTGTAATGTTTTGAAAATAAAAAGGTGTGACAACTTTTTCACATTAAAAAAATCAACAAAATAGACTATTTTAGATAATTATACATGATAATTTATATATATTTCTATAAAATGATTTTTTACATGTTTTTTGTTATTTTCAACCCAGACCTTTTTTAGTTTAAAACCTTAGTAAACACATTTTTACCTAAACTGAGGTAAATAATTTTAATATTTGTAATATTAATTATGATAAAATGTTAATTTTAACTTATTATATAATATAAATAATGATTATTCGTAATATTTAATCTATTTTTTCAAATTAAATTCATCGAATATGAAAAAATTATATCAAATCTAATTTCACAGACAAAATGAGAAAGTAGTTTTTCAAATTGAAAATACTCAAATGATTAAAAAAAAATTATATCAAAATTCAATATGAAAATTATTCAATGAAAAAGATTATATTAATTGGTATACATTGGATCTATTTTTACTTTAAAACCCATTTAAAATAAAAATAATCTATATAATTTGTTTCAATGAAAATGTAGTTTTCAATAAAAACTATTATTTTTAACTATTCATTGAAAAAAAATATTCAAAAAAATCCAAAACATTCACCCTAAGGTAATTTTCAAATTATGATTTAAAAAATGTAATTTATTTTATCAATTTAATTTTCTATGTTTCAGAAATTAATTTTATTATTTTTCTGAGAAATACGCGAACACATTTTAAAAGAAAATAGTATTTTCAAAACATAAAAATACATTATGAAAGATTAATTATTTTTAAAAAATATGTTTTATTTATAAAAAAATTTATTCTTAATATTTAAAATTTGGTTATTAAAATTAATTCCACAATGATTAATGGTTATGTAATAACGATGTTCTTTAAATAAGAATATTAATTGTTTTTTGGGTTTGTTAAAACTCATTGTTGTGGGTAAACAAAAGATATCAAAGAAATTTAATTTATGAAAATTATAATAATTCATAAAAACTCGATGTATTACAACAATACTATGGTGGTATTGGAGAAGTAAGATTTCACTACATAAGAGGAGACCACTGGGGATGGTCCATCAACCAAGAGGATAGAGAAGTCCATGATGACCGATCCTTCCCCCGAAACATTATATCCTTAGGAAGCCATTGAGATTATAAATATCGGTCCATCCTCAAGTGACGAGGTCATGATCAGGAAATACTATTCTGGGTTGATTTAAGAGGTGACCTCTATAGATTCTCCTATCATGGTAGGGGCTAAAGAATCTCCCTAGGATGAATATGAAGAATCAACACCCCCTGATGAAATTGAGTTAGAGAAGGGGTCATACTATAGAATATTATAGATGGTATCCTTTAGGATTCCATCCTTAGTTCCCAAATCACTAAGGATGATCCTACCAAAGAGGTACTTGTGGCCTTTCTAGAGTATGAACCTACTCTATAGGACATGGATGACATGATATTGAACATGGATAAGGAGAACCAAGTGATCTGGTATAGGGAATGGTGAAGAGTCTACAACTTCATCTCTTGTACACCCTTAGGTGATATGTTGGATTAGATGGGAGCTCTCCACCACTTGCTGGTGAAACTAAGGATTACTGGGGTGAAATACCATGTACTTCATGCTCTGTGTTGGTATTTTATAACAAATTTGGTTTTCAAGGACTATAGGAAGCTTGGTTTTCAACCACAAGTCCTTGATTGCAGGTGTTTCTTCCCTTCATGTTGTTGAGTAGTAGTTCGCCTAGATATAGGGGCAGATGAGCTAGCAACGGGTTATCCATTATACCTAGGAGGAGTCGATGCATCATCTGGAGGCTCATATGGTGGTGTCTCAATATGAGATACCATATAAAACATTCCAAATATTTTAAATTGAATACATATAGGGAAAACCTCACATACGGATAGATGAGGTGCATATTTGGACCGTGGAAGAGCTTTCAATACAAGCTTGGTTACACAACATTATTGAAATGACACAGCTAAGGATATCTTGGCTTGAGTAATCTACATAGAAAATTGATCCATTGGGTCATTTTATGTTGGAAAACATGGATAGGCTCTAGCCTGTTGGTGAACCTTCTAACACTACATCCTCCTAAGTGATAAATTTTTTCCTTTCATTTAATATTTTTTTTGGTCCTTGTGTTGCATCTCCACCAAAATAAAAACTTAACCATCATTAAATATCTAGTCCCATATGATTCATACATAGCGTCAGAAACAAGTGAAAAATAGAAGGATTATAATTTCTATGATAGTTATAAACAAGTTAAAAGGGGTTTTAGTTGGAGTGATTCATTGACCATTGGGATTGTCCTTATAAGAGGGAAGTTGGTTGGATAGAGACCATGTTTTTTTGAATTACATTACCAATTTGAACAAGTGAATCATTGGGGTTATTTTGGAGGTAATATCTTCTACCCAAATAATGGGTTAAATTGATGATGTGAATTAATACATCCAGGAGTGAGAACATAAATAGTAATGATAGGTTGATAGAGTATTTCTACCAACCATGTTTGAAAAGACAGTTCCACTCTCACAAAACTGAGAGTGGGGACATACAAATGAGGGTCAACCACTGACCATGTTAGAGACATGGGACTTGTTAAATTACCATCAAGATTCCATAGAGATTTTTTCCATCAATGGAGGTGATCTAGTTTTTATAGGCACTATAACCACTGGGGGAACATATTTGGATTTATATGGTGATGGGGGTCTAGTTCAAGGAAGATATAAAGCATAGGGGAGAAATAATGAAATTTCCAATTGTAGTTCAATTGTTGGAGCATTACACCACTATGGATTTGATCATATATAATGAGAGTATCGACTTGGGATTTGGTCAAAACTACCTCCCTGTGGGAGCATATTTGTTTTGGAATGCGATGATAAAGGAACTCAGGTGCTTTTATAGTTTAGTGCAACTGTAGGGGGAAATGTCCCCTTAATTATCCATATATAACTTGGTTTTTTGTCATGTGATGTGGGAAAGAACGATGTGGTTTAAAATCTTATAGTTATATAACTAAACGAATAGTGTAACAATATATAGTGAAGACATAATGTCTTAGAGTATAATTTCATTTGACAAGGACATTTTTCATATAGTTTAACATCGTATTTCCCGAAAATGTGAACCGATTTGAATAACAACAAATTTTTCGATGTAATGGGATACACCAAAGGGTAATATAGATTATAATGTCTTTTTTAGGACCTTTTGAATGGGTAAATGGGTAATATGAATAAGATCACACTTTTTCCCGAACCTGTGGTTCCAGTGAGTATAGCTAGGTTTTTTCTGGGGCATAGTTGAAAGTCCTATAATATTTGTACCATTTCTGTCCACACCTTTACTTTTTCATAAGTCATAAAGATTAATTTTAAATTGAAATCATAACTTTTTATTATTTCTACCCTTACAAATTTTCAAACCAACAATCATTTGTGCTTCTAGCCTCTTGAGTTTTATATTCTTTCTAGTCAACCAAAAAATTTCATGGGGAATCTCATGTTGAAAAAAAACATTAACATATACCCAATGTGAGTGGAGGGTGTGAGATGTACATCATCAAAAATATATCACATTGGAAAATCCATATAGTGTTTAAGGTCATAATTCATAGAACAAAATATTTGAGATTAAATATTTGGCTAGAGAGGATCATAGACAACCAGGAAGGAAGGGGTAAGGTGGGGCCTAACAGGCTCATTTCTATGATAGGTGGATCACAAAAAGGGAGGTATAAATTCTATATTTTTATGAATATGTCACTGCATAAAGTTTATATTCATTATTCTTCAACAAAAATGGGTTTATACTAGTTTAATGTTGGGTATCTTGAACCATTTATGTCTCAGTGTCACACTGCCTTGTTGTGAAAAGAGGTAATAAGGATCAAAATAGATTACGTAGGTCCAAATAAATGGTGTGGGTGATTGGGAAGTTTATGGAACTTCCTAATATAGGAGATCTAGGAATCTCTGTATATCCCATATGTAGTACTATGAGGTGGTGAGGTAGGATACCGACACCAAAAGGGGATGTCCTGTCTAGTGAGGATGTGATAAAGGGGAACATTAGTTTTTGAAGCACCGTATATCAAGAAACAAGATGTAGATTAAGGTACAGAAGGTTCTAAATACAAATATTTGATTTTCATTGTTTTGGGACAATAAGGTTTTTGTTTTAAGGTTATATAGCTCGAACCGGGGGTGTTCTAGTTAGGTTCTTTCAACCTGGTAGATTGTATTAACCCAATGTGAAAGGAGGGACAAGGAGACCTCATGAAAAAAACATCTCTAAAGTATGTTTGACCCCATTTAAAGTCATGATTATGGGACCATAAAGGCATTATTCTTGTATATGGTCTTATATCTTGGATAAAAATCATTTCTACCAATCTACTGTCATGGATCTCAAACTAAAAGGTCGTGATTTTATGGTCATAGAGCTTTGACTGGATACAAGGAACCTTGGAGAGGTTCTTTTGAAATGGGACAGATTAAGAACCTCATGTTAAATGTGGTAAAAGGAGGCCTCTTTCTACAAATACATATCCAAGATAATTTTACGTCATTTAAGTTCATGTTGCTTTGATAGTAAGAGGTGCTTAAAGTTTATGGTCTTATATCTTGGACAAAAACTTTTTTATTCTAAATAGATTATTATTGAGTTAGACAGTTTAAAGCCATCATGAAAGTATAGTCAAAGAGACCTAGTCCAACATGAACACATTTCAAATGATTTTTACAAAGTTTACTATCATGATGCTTGGACTGTAAGGTGTCTTGGTGCATCTCATCCATGTGGGTGTAGACCCTACCATGAATCCTAAGACCTTATGATCTATTCATGGTGTGGGAAACAAGGAATGTTGAGAGGTATCCCCTACCACATGGGAGTGATAAACAATGGTAAAAATAATCTTCGTTGATATATCCCCAATGAAACTGACATGCATAGTCAATGTATGTGAATACCACAAAGGGTTAAACCAATGGTGTTAAAATTCCACCCCAAAAAAGGGTGGTGATGAGGAAGTAAATTAAAACATCTATGATTTGAACCACAAAAAGTTAATGAAATATGGGTTAGAAATGAAAATTGAACATGTTTTAATCCTAGGTTCCACAACCACATAGGTCGCGAATGGGGTAAGAAAATGCATTATTGAATGTTGACAATGTTTGAAACGTCTGAATAATCATCTGTCAGAAGAGATATGTCGAGCCACATACCCATGATGGGAGGTGATCTAGTTTTTTCACACACCAATAATATTAGTGTAGTGCATTTGGATTTGGAGGGATATGATTATTTAAATCATAGAATTGTTGATGTGTAGATATGAGTTGGTAAAATGATTGAGTGGAATTAAAAAACTATGTTCTATATCGTTGCATATATGAACACACTAAATGAGTATATAGATGAGAGAAATTCAATATCATTCTTGAGGATATTGGTCCTAAAATATGTTTGTGACAGGGTTGTACATATGATATGAAATCTGAGTGTTATTATATATCCTATGAAACCTAGAATCTAGCCTCACATAGTTCTTTAACATGGTGCAGTAGATGATCGACACTAACAGAGTTTGTCCTCACATGATAAGGCCAAATTACTGTTCAGTTTTATATCATGCAATAGGTATGTAGACTATGTGGCTTAAAATCATAAGGTAATTATTTTGGACACATATTTTAACATCTTACAGTGAGTATAGTGGATTATATAGTTTAACATCTTATATCAAGAATGTTGTCTTGTAGTTTTACGAAATGTGGCTAGGACATGTGGTTGTTATATTTTATGGTCATATAGTTTTCACCATGGTGATATTGAGATGAATTCAGTAATAGGTTATAATGAACCCAATGTGAATAGGGGCCTTATAGGTTAAACATAGTGAATATGGTCTCACATGGGGGAAGGAATTGTGGTTGGGCCCAATATAGGGGGTCTAGGAATCACTAAATATCCCATGAAAAGGGAATCATATCATATGTCATTCCATATGGTTACATGGTTGGAGAACAACATAAAAAGTGGGGGAGGGGGTATCATCCCAGGTGATTATGATGAGTTGATTTTATAGATTAAAACATCATATAGGAAGATTTCAAAAATATTTTTTATGTTCATGCCACAAGGACCAGGCACTATATTTTTTAATGTCTTATAGAAATTATATTTCCCTAAAGTTAAAGTTTTTTTACAAGATGTGTTTTTTTTGCAGTTTAAGGTTTATATATTTGAAAAATAGTTTTCATGTAGTTTATGTCCTTGTTTTTTAAAACAAGAAATCATAGAGTTTGAAATCATGTGACCATGTCGTGTTTCACATGGTATAATATCTTGTGACTAGGAAATTGTTCTTCTAGTTTAATGTCATGTGAAAAGAAAGTTTTCATGTAGTTTAACATCATGTGACCAAGATGACTTTTTACTATAATATAAGTTCATATATCATTGACCAAATGTTTGAATATAGTTTTAGGTCTTGATTCTCATCCCATAGGGTTGCTTCCAGTTTTCGGTTATAGAGCATAGACCCAAAATAGGTGTCCAAGGGATTTCTATTTAGAAAAAAAGAGTAATAACAAGATGTTAAGAAAGGTCTAGAGAGGCCCTTAGCTATATTAAACATCATTAATATATGTTTCTCATAGTTTAAGGTCATGGTTATTAGAACCAAAATGGTCTTACTAACTATTTATGGTTATGGATCTTAAAATTAATGGAGAATCTTGGGTGGAAAGTAAATTATTATATAGCCTATGTTAATGTAGGTTTTGAGAGTCCCATTACGAAAAAAATCACACATAGTTTATGTTTTTAAGTCTTGGAACATGATGGGTGTGAGTGTTTATGCTAGGAAACCATGGTGGAGAATACCCTACCATAACTCCTAATCCCATAGGATCCATTCATGGTGTTGGAAATAAGGATTGTTGATGAATAACCTATATTACATCTGAGTGTATGATGTGGGTAAAAGTATAGGTATTGGATGGTTTCCAATGGTAGTAACTTACTTGATCAACATGCATGAATGCACTTATGAATAACATCTAGGTTCTTAAGACTCCATTAGAATAGGCGAGAGGTAGAAAGGAAATAAATAAAAAATTATGAGATCTGGATCACGAAAGGATGAGGAGTGTTGAGAAAGAAATGACTACATTTCATGATTTAAACCTAGGTTCCATAACCATAGCAATCAAGTGTATGTTGATAAAATGGTGGATCAAATTTTTTATCATGTTTGAAACACATGATCAATCAGTATTCACAAGAAGTATTTTGAAACATCTACTCAGGATGAGTGGGAAGCCATTTTGTCTAGGAATAATTATAATTAAGGTATGCCATTTAGGTTGGTAGGATGATGAGGGTCCAAAACAATGAAGGATAAAAAATTAAGTGAACATAGTGGGATGTCTGGTGGAAAGTTAGTCACTTTATAAGACATTATTCCATGTGCTCAAAAACACCAAGTGGGGGTAGTAGTGAGTGATGATTGAACATATCCCCAAGGGGAATAGCCCAAAAATAGGTCATTAGCTAGGCTGAGATCAGGATGAGAGATATGGGTTTCTCTATGTATCCAATTATAAATGGTAATCAAGACTCATATAGTTCTATAACATCGAAAGGATTGAGTCTATCACTGGGAAGGGGAACCCTCTTGATAATGGGTTCAATGTTTCATGTAGTTTTATGTCCCAAGATTGATATATAGACCATGTAGTTTAACATATTAATGAATTTAAATTGGAAACATAGTTTAAAATCTTATAGTATGATGAGGGGTTACTATTGTTTAAGGTCATGTACCTCTGGAAAATGGTTTTTATACAGTTTAAGGTTATGATGCTTAGAACATGGTGTCATAAAAGTTAACAGTAGGTGACCAGGATGTGTGTTGCATGGTTTAACATCATGTGACTAGGACGTTATCCTCACAATTTAATTTAATCTATCCTAGAAATTGTCAATAAATTTAATTATGTGTGACAATGTTGAGTGGTTGCTAGAGTTTAAGGTCTTATATCATTCAACAAAGTTTTGAATACAGTTTATTGTCATCATGATCGATCCATGGAGTTGTAGTGTTTAATGTCACTTGATTGGGATGTGTGTCGCATAGTTTAATATCATGTGACTATGAAATTGTCCGATAGTTTAATGTTATCTAACCTTGTAGAGTGATGATGATTCTTGCAAAGTACTAATTGAGGACTTTGTAATTTTTGGTGGGTGTGATTCACTCCCCATATAGGGTGATTAACAAGTATACACCATTGGAGTAGACCTTATAAATTATGTAGGGTATATCCCATTTTGGTTCTAGCTTCAATAGATTCTTCCCAGGTATCATCAATGTGCATAGAGAAAATACCATATTTCCCTACATGAAAGAGTGACAGAAATACTTTTTATTGAACACTTGTGTGGCCTAGTTCTGGTGCCTTTCTAAGTTAAGTATTTTAAGGAGCCTACTGTATTTTAGTGATTCCAAATTGTATAGATAGACTTCATCTATCCTTTCAAACATCTACTAGTCATAAATAGTTTTATTGGTAAATGGAATCTAATACTTTATAGGTAAAACTATTTTTTCAATACACCATAGTGTATGAGGTTTCCGGTGAGGAATATGGTGTTTTTATCTAATAGGACAAGATAACATTGGAGAGCTTATTAGGAAAACTCTTCTGGTTTTGAACCACTATATTCTGCATGATGTATGAGAGTGTTTTATGTAATTCCTCAATCTGTATAATCATTTGTGTGTGATAGCGGGAAGTGTAATTGTACCTAATGGTATTATTGGTTTTTAACATCATCAAATTTACAGATTAAAAATTAGTGTAATTGTATGTGACAATGGTGTGACAGGTCCCAAATTAATGAATAATATGAGACTTCACAAAATCAATTATACACTGGGTATTGAATTATTTTAGGGGGGTGGATTCTTCCCACTTGTAAAATAAGTAAATGGAAGTCAGAATGAACCATCACTATCAATCTGATTCTTGTTGGTAGGGGCCTATTACGTTAATCCCCCATACAGTGAAGGACTGAGTGTACTTTTTGGAATGGAGAATCTAGGGAAGTCTATGCATGAAGTTGGCATGAATCTGGCATGCATGACACTTCCTGGTGAACATAATGTAGTAATGAACTATGGTAGGCTAAAATTATCCCAATCTAAAGATCTTGTGGAAAATCATCAATCCTGCTTTATGTTCCTTACAATACTCGACATGGACATCATGTAGGACCTAAAGAACCTCCTTCCCTTAGATTCAATGTTGAAGGATTCCATCAAAACCCCATATATAGAGGGTCTTCTATAGTTTAGGGTCATCTGAAAGGGTAAATTTTATTTTATTCCATCAAACACACTCATGCTTGACTCTGTCTGGTGGGAGAGTCCCATGTTATAGATACTCGATTAAGGGAGTTAACCAATTAGGTGAATTTTGACTATCAGGTCATTTGAGATCCCAATGTATGTTATAAACTAGGATTTATAAGGAATAATCTAGGTTATTTTCTATTCATCCATTATGAATCACCTTTTTTGGGATGGGAATAGGTTCATCATCTCTCAAGTCATCTCTAGTAAGGGGATGAGTTTATGATTCCTAATGATGTAATCACCATTGATATTCTTGATGACTAGTTCATAGTATCCCTTCACATGATTTTTGGGGGCTTAGATAACGAGATCCAACTCAAGGCTAGTGATATGCACCTGTTACTCAGCCAAATTGTTAGTAAAAAATTCTATGAAAAGGAATGTGTATGATAGGATGAACAATGTGGGAGTGATGAATACAATCCCAAATCTCAAACTTGTTAGTTCGGGGTGGTTGAGACATCTACTTATTGGGCATTGGGAGGCATCATAAAAATACATATTCCAATATCAAATAGTCTAATGGGTAGAGTGGATGGTCTAATCAAAGAATTTTAAACCTAGGTGTTGGTCCTCAGGGTTCAGATGTGAATCCAAGAAATATACTAGTGCTTGGCCCATGATAGCTTTTTGAGGGATAAACCTGATGTCGAACTACTATAGAAATACTTACCACTTTTACAATATCCCACTCATCATGGGGAATTTGAGAATGTACTTCATCATATTGACATGGGATACTATACATATCTCATATTTTTTAAAGTTAGTTCCATAATTTTTAAATCGTGAAGACTAATGTGAGAAAGCTCCTCTCCATTGGATAATTTCTGGTCTCTCAATTTAGTTTCATAGAGATGAGGTATTATAGTATATTATCAATGCCCTCATCATTTTATTGATCTAGGAGGGAACTAAGGGACCATTATAGAGTAGTCATATAAATGACTACATTCTTTATTAGGATGGGTGTCATTTGGAAAGGTGGATATAATAGATACTACTTAATATCCTCAAATGTAGTCTTACATTTTTCAACCCAGTAATAAGTGGTGACTTTATTAATGATCCTTTAAAAGGTATTACAGTTTCTATCCAAACTCATGATGAATCAACGGATGTATTCCCTGTGTCCTAGAGTCCTCAAAACTCCTAAAGGTTTCACATAAAGGGTATGTGGCGGATATAATTAATCTTCTATAGATCAATTTTGACTCCTTTTTCCTAATAAAGGAGAAAAGTAACTTTTTATAGGTGAACTCAAATTCATAATTCTCGGGATTCATTATTAGGTTATATGAGTAGATTAATTCAAACACTTTCTCAAGATCTTTAATATGATCTTTATGTTTTCAATATATGACCACAAAATCATCAACATAGTACTCAATCATTATCCTCAAGAGTGAATTGAATATGTGGTGCATGGAATACTTATAGTTATCCCTAATGTTATTAGAAACAAATTTATGACTTGGTAATATGAATTTTCGCAAGGTTATCTAAAATATGATGCTTCTCTATCATTGGGATCCATCCATATTTTATTATTCCTGGAGTACTAATCCATGAATGATTGGACCTAGAAATTGGCAGTTTATTCTATTAGAATCTCTCTCACTGGGAGGTAAAATATTCCTTTTGGAAGTAGTGGATGAGGTCACAAAATTGGATAAAAACATTGATCTATCTTTTCTTCATCCTAACTTACATGATATTCACCATCCACTTTGGGTAATGGACTTCCCTGCTGAACTTATCCTTGATAATCTTGTCAACTTTAGCCTCAAATATGAAATTATGGGAAGGGTGAATCTTTATAAGAGTCTTTTTGAACCTTTGGTGGCCCATCAGAAGTAAAAAAAAATGATCAAAAATATCCTAGTGGTTTATTCCTTGAATTTAATTGTAACTATAGATCAACACATCAGGGTGTCTCTTTAATTAAACCACATGCCATTACTTCCCCTTCAAGGAAATGAATATTCTAATCCATCCAGTCCTTGTATATTCCTTAGTTATGAGATTCATTTGGTTCAACTCATCAATAGTGGTGGGGAATCCTTCCTCAAGGGAAATAGGGGATTCATCAAAATCCTATTTTTTGTCTAAAACATGAGTATCAGATGAAGGAGGTGATTCCCTAGTAGTAGGAGATTGTGGAGTGTTACTTCCATATTATTTTGTGGGGGTAGATCCCGAATGAATAATTTCTTCTCTACAAATACCAATGAGAATTTTTTTGATGATATAACCTTGTATGGATTTGGATGGTGAGTTGTACCTTTGATATCAAAAGAATTAAGATGGCTCAACCGCCATCTAGTCATCCCTACTATTTAGAATGTGTGGTAATATCATGGGTCAGTAACCATGGGATTGATATCTTATTACTCAATATGATTATGAATTTTAAGCTTCCACCATGGATATGATGTGTTGGAATATGAGGTAATATGTGAAAATTCATTCTTTTTGGGGGGATATTTAGTGGTTCCCATGATTTTAGGATGTTGGATCCAACTGATGGATTTGAATGATCAATATGATTTTCAAATATACCCAATAATTCACTAATGTTTCTATCAAATCATTAGGGGAATTTATTTTCTTGATCAAATGAATATGGAGTTGTTTTTCCTCCCTTTTCTTTTACCTAGTATCTATGTAGAATAATTCATATGTGTTAAAGGGATAGGAATCACCTTGGAGTTCCCCTAATTGACCATTGAGGGAGTATTTAAGGAACTGGTGGTGTGAGGATGGTGACACTATGTGACAATAGATACAAGGAATTCCCAACAAGTTGTTTTAGTTAGTATCCTATGATATATCCACAAACAAAGTGTTTTCAACCAATTTACTGAATCAAGTCTCTAGTAAAATCTTGATACATGTATTATTCTCACTTTTTTATACCCTTAAATTGTTATGTTAGAGGAGTTCAGATCTGGTTATGTGATCTCTAGCTTATGAAGCATTCGGGTTAGGATGATATTGATCCCATATATAGTTTTCACTAGGAAACAATGGATTTTCGTGTTGTTTAACTGACATGTGACAACCATTAGGAATATGTGTCCTTGAATAGTTTCACCCACATCTTTCATGGAGAATGAGATTTTTTTCTAGTATTCTCCCTCCTTGAATTCTCCCTCCTTCAATTCCTTGGATTCCATAAATGTATTATATTTTTCTACCTCAGTATATAACTTAAGAAGAATCTTTATGGCCTCAACAAGAACCTCATGCAACTTCTTTGTTAGGTGTAGTGTGTCAAGAATTTAGAGTCTTGGTGTAATATTTTTGAGTAAATTTAATACATCATACTTCCATGAATAGTGGATATTTCTACCCACTAAGGTTTTTTCTTTAATAGGAAGCATATTTGGTGTATCTGGATAAGGCACTGATACCAACTTGGTTATTTTTGTGTTCTTTAGATGATTTGATAGCTTATTCTGAGAACTAGATATCTCATATTGGGATTTATTCATCTATTGATGAGTGTTGGGAAACACTAGTTGTGACATATGATTAACTAATATGGTTGGTTTTTAAGGGGTAACCAATGATTTAGTCTGTGAAGAATGTTCCTATTGATCCCTAAGTATGGATTGTTGTATAGTCTCAATAGTATGAACTATCCATTCTAGGCTACCAGATCAGACATATTTCTTTCCATCATTGCACCTTCTATTTCTTTAGTGGGATTTGGAAGAGGTGCTTGAAGGGTTTGCAGGTATACCACATCATTGGGTATTATATAGTGATCCACTATCATTATAGTGTTCATAGAAGAATACTCATATTCTTCATCGATGGGATATTCGAGAATGGGATTGATTATAGTGTCTTATCTCAATTCTAGGTGCATGAATTAATTGCGAGTATAGTCTGGTTTTGAAATCATAGGGGGAATTTAATTTTCTTGGCATAATCGGTGCCTAAATTTGGATACTTGGTAGTCGATAATGTTGATGGGGTGGTTTGAGATGACATGGAGGCTGTAGAAGGTTCTAGTTTTATGAACCATTCATAGATAATTTGATGATATTGAGAGACCACATTTTGATCCATCAAGTCATTATACTTATATGCATTTGGTCTAAGGACCTTCTATCTTTCAATTGAGCCTTTGTTGTCATAATTGTGCATGTAATAGATATATTTCACCTATGATGTAACATAACCCAACTTGACTGGCCATGGTTTTACTGGTGATAGAGCCAATCATTACGGATTAAGCACTATTTGATGTTGTTTCCAAGGACTATATTGTATGGAAAATATATGACATGATTTATTAATCCAGTCTCTTGGGTAATCATGGATTCGGGAAACATGAGGAATTTATTCTCTAGAGAACTTATGAATCACCCAATGACCCATTCATCCTTGAAGGATTAGACCTTTTTTACTTCATTCTTAAAAGGGAACACTTGGTTTCTAACCCTAAAAGGGGGATCAGATAGTGTTTTCAGGATGAGGATACTCTTGGTGAGGCATTTCCTATTGAGATTCTTAAAGGTGGTCCAATTTTGGGGGATGAGTTTTTACAGTAGTGGTTTTCTCTACCTTCACATATATGAGATACAGAAAAGGTAATGGGAATGACCACCACTTGGTCTATTTTAAGAATTTTGAAAAATTAGGATCTCTTTTGATGAAATCCAGAAATCCACTTGGATATCTCTAGAAGATGAGGGAAGGACCAACACCTCTTAGACGTTATCCATGCACATATCTAATAGTTATTCCTTGTAAAGATGCACATTGATGGGTTATGTGAGTCCCTTATATTGGGAGATGAATTCATAAACTCATTCATAAATCCTCTACTTGAATTTGGAATGTTTAGTGACATTATTATTATACAGGGTGGAGATAAATTGGTAGAGACACTATCTATGGATATCTTCCCAATCAAAAATAGATCCTAGGTATAATAGAATATACCAAAAGAAGGTAGTACCCTCAATGTTTTGGATGAAATGATGAATCTTGGTAATATCCTTCTAATCTAGAGTTCCCAATATTAGACTTCATCATGAGGCGAATTGGGTTAGATGAGGTAGAGTATTTCCCATCTAGTTGAATGAGGTAACGTTTGGATTATCAAATTATAGGGGTGGGTTAATGTCATCCACTGATACCTAATAAAGATTCCCTTCAGGATGGATTGAGGTTTATTTCATCTCTATATCCTTAAGAAAATTAGTTAGAGTAACTATCACATTATCAGGTTGAGGGTTAGTGTTCACACGCACTGCGACTAGCCTGGTGGCATGACATGTGAAGAAATCATGGTCCAAATGTGGGAATTCACATTGCTCAGACTGGGTAGGTAGGTCATCCATTATTTTTTTGATAAATACATCGACCTATCCACAATTCTTGGGTGCATAGGACCACGTGCCTCAACCCTGGGCTTATTTCCATGAAGAACTAGATGTTCATCTCTAAGAGGGCCAGAGTCCCCTTAGACATTTTTTGTATCTATGTACTAATCATAAAGTATTTCAGTGGTGAAACTCTTGGAGACCTTGGGATATTTGAGAAATATGGCCCAACTGGCATTTATTTTAGTTTTTTGTGTTTCCTAACATGGAACAATGGGATCAATAATTAATTTTCCCTTATCGAGATGTTGAAAAAAAGTTGAAAGCACTCATTGAGGGTACATCTGAGGCCCAATATTTGTCTCTACTAGAAAATTTACGAACCTATCATATTATTTTCCTAATATTGCATCCCCCTATACGGTGGATTCTTTCCATCATTCTATGTTTCGTCATCCCAATTTCTCTAATCATCAAGATGATTTTTGTGATGATATTTACAATGGTAGAGTTTAGAGAGTAAATTTCACCATCAGTGGGTGGATTATGTTGAAACTCCTATTATTTCTAGGAAATGGTACTGAATTAAAGGGAATCATTCTACCTCATACCCTAATATACACATGAAGATACACCTCTTATATGGACTACTAAATAACAGTGAGACTATTTATGAATGTCTACTGGAAGCTATAGCAGTACCCATAAGATTTGGGCTATAATCCATCAAGAGTAACCCAATAACAACCTTTTAGAACTACTGATGGGTATCCTTGATGTGTTCAAGTAATCCTTGATAGGAAATATGGAAATATTGGATTCAGTTTAATATCACTCAATTATTTTGATGGATTCATTCCCCATGGCATTCAATAGGGAACTTCGGGTCAATGAAGTGAAAGGTTGTGGATGGCCAAAACATGACTATTATGTGTTCAATGGATAATATCTCTCATAGGATCTCCTCCTGATAATTTTCTAGAGTATAATCATGTTTTATATCATCCCAATATTTAATAGGAAATGATCATGAATTTGTGGGTGGTAGTGATGTCGACCTACTCTACTACTAATTTTGTTAAAGAGGAGGCCTAAAGTGAGGTAATTTTCCCTAAAATGATTGATTTTCTTGTGAATGTGGAACCAACTTAATAACCATATCCATATATGAAAGGGTATCCATAGCATCATTTAGATTAAGTAGGTCAATATTCCCTTATGACTCAACATGGAAATCATGTTCATCTTAGGGTGCCAATTTAGATACTAACTTCTCCCCAACTTATAATGTGTAGGTTGAGTGTAGGGAAATAGGAGGTGGTAATGAAGGATTCATATATTGTCCCTATAATGAATTTAATAAATACTCCACTTGAATTTATTTATGTATGTTTCTAGGGACTCTGTAGATATCAACCTCAAGGATGGTCAGTCTTTACTTAAGAATATCTACCAACAGCTCTGGCAGTAGAGGTCCAAGAATATCTATTAATTTTTTTGGAATTGACATCTTTATTGGTATGTGAAATTTCACTCATTACTATTTGTAACATTATGGGAGTTCCCCAAGTGAAAACCTTTAAGGGTATTGAGGACTTCATTCACACATGATATTACTGGTTTCATGGGTTGGTCCTCCATAGTGTTTATTTTTTATTCTACCTTAGGATGATTATTTAGGTAAAAGAAAATATTTTACATGGGGAGGACCCCTAACATTGTGAGGAGAAACCCCATGTTATAATTTTTTATCATGGGTTATCCCATGATGATTACATTAGGTGTCAACGATATAGACAGAAAAAGAGACCTACCTAATAGGTGGGTGGAGTCTTAATCCCAATCTAGTAAATGCATGACCCTACACAGTGGTTTTAAGGAAAATAGGTGAATTGATACTAGAATGGTCCACTAAATCCATCGAAGGGGAATCCTATTAGGCATGTATAATAGCCATCCCATAGTGTTAGTGCCTGTTATTCTAGATCGAGATCATTGGATTAGGGATAGGATTGTTATAATTGTTATCATGTGGGGATGTGAAATATTGTTAGCATGGTCATCTAGGATACCTCTACTTGAATAATCATTAGCAGTCACTTTCAGAATAAGCTATGTATCCCATTCTTCCTCTATGTCAGAGAGTGAATTGTCAGAGAATTCTAGGGATATTCTCTTGAAATGATCCCCCATTGTGATGGGGTGATTACCCCCTGTGTGGCCCCTGGGGGTGTTGACATTGGCATAATTCCAGGGATTCTAGGTCTGATAAGTCTATTTCCTTTTTTTGGATGGCCCATTCTTTTTTGTATCGATGAACTAGGGTTATGATCACCCTATGTTGTATGAGCTTGGAGGGGGTATAGGGTGGGGGCACCCAAAAGCCATGGTAGAAGTGACAATCAGAGAAAAATCTTGTTTTTTTTGGGAAAACTACCCAATAATTACTCTTATCCCCATTCTTTTGGGTGGTGGTTCATCAATCGTTACCCATAGCTTCTGTCCTATAGGATATTTGAGGTCAATAATAAGTATATGTCAAATTAAGGTGATCCCTAATGTGCCCAACATTATTCATCATATCTCAGAGGAAGGATAAGGGACTAAAATTAATGATGTATTATACTAGGGATACCCAAAACTCTTTATCTAGCCCCAGTTGTAGGAGAATAGTTTCACATTGGTCTCACTGTTTTATTTTCAGAATATTTCCTCTAGAAGTGTATCAGGTGCACATTTTCCCTCTAGAGTGGTCACATCCTTGGACTTGTTACAGCTCCTCTGTTGTGGTTACCTCATATTCCTAATTTCTAAAGGTGGGTGGCCTTTACCAACATGGTTGCTGATGTTGGATCATTGAATATAATGGGATGATGGGATATTGGTTATTCCTTCCATGGATTCCACCTTGGGGTTAATTTTTCAGTGTGCGCCTCCATCAGAGATTTGAGACATGTTTTTGAATCTCATTCTCAGCACTATCTTGAAGTGTACACTGATTAACTACACTGCATTCTTTCATGATTGGTTTTATACCTATGATCAGAGTTGATGATGATTTTTTTAACAACGTGATCTTTTATAAACAAAAATCCATTTTTCTATTATTAAATTAATTATGAAGTGATGAAATTATAGAAAACACATGCTCTACATTGGTTATTTTAGTCTTTTTCATGGTCTATAAAACTTAAAAGTCCATTAATCATTTTAACTATTCAAAATATATCCATTTTATGGTGACCATTAGGATTTGTATATTAATGGTTATGATATTTTCCTTTTGACACAAGCAAAGAAATTTAAAACCTCAACTCTTATGATTGTACCCTATGAATACCATTTATTGGATCTTGAAAGGTAGATAGAATTACCATACATTATCACATAATAATCCCAATATGAGATTCAACAACTGAATATCATGAAAAATATTTTGTGGGAGAATTTATAGCTTATCAAGATAATATCCAAAACCATGTTCATTGAACCACCCCATCAAAATATCACCATCATACACCTTACCCTTAGGGTATTTTTTGGTGTAATAAAGGGATATAAATCTATACCCTAACAGTTTCAATTTTAACTGTTTATTTTAATTAAAAAATTATAATATTTATCTTTTTTAGTATTTCTTTTTATAATGATTAAATAATAAGTTTTATTAAATTTCTATTTTTATTCGAATGAAATATAAATTGTATTCTTGGGAAATACTTGATCAAGTAACTATTTTTTCGTAAATTTAATAATATTTGAAATAAATTAGATTTAGATAAATTATATTTATTTTATAATATTTATTAAATATAAATTTTAAATAATTTTATGAAGTCAAATGTAACTCTAATAATTTTCATAAAACTATTATTAAAAAAAACGATATTTTAAAAAATTGGAAATTTTAATTTAAAAGTGAAAATTCTAATATCTAAAGAATTATTTTGGAAAAAATAATTATCATTTTTTGAATAATCAGGTATAAATTATCCAATGGTGATTTTTTCATTATTTTATAATATAGTTGAATGTTCATCTAAAATTAAATACATTATAAATATATGGTATGTATTATGACATCATAATGACCAAATAGTGATGTAATATATACTATAAGAGGTTTCCATGTCTAAATATAAATTTAAAATTTACAATAATTTTTTAGTTTAATTTATTACTTTTATAAACCCTTAATGAATCCTCCAATACTAGTATTGTATTTTAAGGTTTTAAAATCAATTATTTATAAAAATGACTCACTTCCACACACCAATGGTATTATCTTAATGAGATCATTCCTTAAACATTTCAAATAATGGAAACCAATCCACATTGTTTGAAAACATATAAAAAACCGTGGGATGGTTTTTGTTTTGGATTTATTTTTCATATAGAGTCCAAAACCTATGTTTTGAAATTAATAAAGAATTATCCTTTCTAATTCTATATAAATTCACACAAACTACCATTTATATTCCCTAAAAATACTTGGAAAATAAAATTACTCTTCCTTTACCACTATAAAATCCTCCCAAGGTTCCCCTATTCTCTTAAGAAGGTCCTCCCGATCTTTTCAAAGCGTCCTCTCAAGGTTAGGAATCATCTACTTCTCCTCATTATTCAAGAACCTTCTTTTTACTATTCCTTTGATTTCCAATTTTTCCAATTTTTCATATTGTATTATTCTACATATTCCTATTAATCTCCTAATTATTTCCATGTGATGAGAGACTCATTTCACCCCATGAATCCCTTTTATGTACATTTATGTACTCCTATTATACTACCAAAATTATCTTGTGATATTTCATAGAAAATAGTTGTGTAGTGAATAATCATCCCCATTTCTACTCAAGTGTATTCACCAAAAATATACCTACTATTCATTTATTTATGAATTCTATGTATGTATCTCAGAATACTTAATAATTGTATTAAAATTGAAGAAATAAATCCTTATTTTGAATTTTCTATGTGGAAAACTTATGCATCAACATGTTATGAATATGAATGGTAAGACTAGAATTATATTTCCCTCCAACGCATACTATAATTTTTTATCTCATGAGATGTAATATATGGTTCACATGTGTTTATCCCAATCACTGTATGATATTATGTCTTAGTGGTTATCCTTAAATTATGCTTGTGGTGTCATGATATATGTTGTAGCCACATTCCTTTGTTTCTGTTATGTTATCATGTTATATCATTCTTGATTGTTCAATATTATGATTCTCACCCCTCTTATTTTACTATTATATGCCTCTTGGATCAAATTTACTATATTAAATTATTCTATTTTTTAATTCACTTATATGGATTTATATTTCACCCCTTTCTTATATAAATACCTGGGTTATCCTATAGAGTCTTAAAAAAATTTATATAATATATAGGAATGTTGAGGGGTTTAATTTTATGTCATTGTAATTCATTACAGGTTGTTATGTTATGTACTTAATTAATAAAAGAAACTAGACATAAATATATTGTAGGGTTATATTAATGGTATCATTATCTAATAACCAATTAATTAAATTGAATTAAAGATATGGGTTTTCATAGTTGGTATCAGAGAAAAGCCTAGTTATTTTTGGGGATTATGATTAAAAACTATAGTTAAATCCTTAGGGATAATAATAATCATATAAAAACATCCCAAACTTTTGGTAATGTATATATTGAGTGGTTTTTATGAAAATAAATCATTGTATGGATAATAAATGTGGATGTAGACCAAGAATAGTTGTAGCTAGGGTTAATAACCCCTAAACTGGTGCATTGAGATGGACTCAATCATAACCTAGTGCATGAAAATGGGCCTTACTACACACCTAATTTGATACTCTTAGGGAATATTCTTTTTTAAATTCACAATATCCTTATCAATCAATATGATTTGAAAAATAATTCCCATAATATTTAATATTAATAAATAGATCATAGAAAACTAATATTGTTACATAGAAATTAATAGGATATGGAACATATGTTATTTATGAGTTATCCCTTCAATGTTCATAGTTTCTCTTTTATATTCTTAATTATTTGAAACTTATCATTGCTGAGACTATTTTGGATGAAGTAAATGATTATAACCATAATAAATTAGTGAATGGTAGGATTATAATCTATTAATTAAATTCAAATATTTTATGGGACTATGGTTCTATGAGTTCTTTCATATAATGGAGGATTAGTAGAACTATTGAAACAACACCTCAGAACCTTGAAGTTGAGTTACCGGGGTAGATGGAAAATAAGAAAAACTATTGCATCCAAAGCATATATCTCATCATATATCTGTATTTTTTTGGATGAACTTTCTAGAAAACCTTTTAATATTACCCTTAGTGAAATTTGATTATATTTTGGTTATGGATTGGATTTACTTGTATAGAGAAAACATCAATTTCCCCGAGAAGTAAATCACCCTTTTTATTGAAAATTTCCCTATGATTATATTCTAGTTCAAGGAGGAGAATAGATCTTCTTCGATACCAACATACCTCATATGGATATTATTTCCTTGAAACTAACTGTATCTAGCTCAAATTATTGAGACTAATGAAAAGATCACCCCTAATGCATGCCCATGGTAATGGAATTCACTGAAGTGTTTCATGAAGAACAATTTTGTCTTCCTCATAGGCGTGAGGTTGGGTTCTCAATCAATATCATACCCTGATATATTTGAACATCCAATAAATTATATAGAATATTCATTGTTGAAATTGAGTAGTTGAAGAAAAAATTATAGGAGAATCTGTATAAAGAGTTTATACCCACCCCCCAAGTGCTTCACCTTGGGGTGAACCAGTCCTCTTCATCAAAAAGAATGATGGGTCAATGTGCCCCATCATTGATTATCATAAGCTCAAGAAGATCATGATAAGGTACATATACCCTCTTCTGTAGATTTATCACTTGTTCAATCATCTATGTGGATATTATTACCTCCCTAATGTGGATCTTCAGTGGGGATATTTCTTGGTAAACGTAAAGAAGGAGGATATCCCCAAGACTTCTTTTCATACAAATTATGGGTGCTACTAGTTTAGAGCGATTTCAATTGGACTCACCAATTCTACAGATATATTTATGGACGTGACTAATAGATTCTTTAGGGATTGACATGAAAATTTTATTCTTATATTTAAATATTATATTATGATTTACTCCAAAATAAAGGAGGACTATTTGAATGTCTTACTGAAGAATCTATAAAAGGAAATATTATTTAAAAAGTATAGTAAATATAATTTTTTTTGGAGAAAGTACATTTATTCTATAATTTTATCACTAATAAATAAATTTTTTTGGATCCTTCAAGAATGAGGAAATTGAAGGATGGAAAATACCAATATGTGTGATGGAAATATAAAGTTTCTTTGGATTGGATAGGTATTATCATTTATTTTTCAGAAACAAATAAGGATTATAAATCCCACTAACTATGATTATATAGAAGGGATTTAAGTTTGTATGGAATGACGAATGATAGAAAATATTAAAAGAGATTAAGAAAATATTAATAACTACACCTATGCTCACACTACCCACTAGTGGGGAATGATTTGTTATCTATAAAGATGCATCCAAAAATGGATTGGGGTTTTTACTCAAGAAGGATGAAAAAATGACAGCCTATACCTCCAACTAATTAAATATCCATGAGAAAAACTACCCATATAATGAACTAAAATGGGAAGTAGTGATCTTCACATTAAATATTTAGAAACATTATCTCTACCAAAACAATTGTAAAATATATACATATCATAAAATCATAAAGTATATATTCAAAAAAATGTTTAATATATTCTAAATAAGTTTGTTAAATCTAATAAAGGATTGTGATTTTTCAATCCATTACCATTCTGAAAATACAAACAAAGTGAAAGATTATCTAAGTAGAAATGATCTTGCAACCTTATCCTTGATGAGGATTAGAAGGGATCAAATATTATTGGACATGAAAAGGATTCTTATGAGAATAAAAAAATGATATTAATACTACCTTTCTCAAATAAATTCTTAATAATTCATTCATAATAGGATCAAGGATGCCGAAAATGATGATGAGGTGATACAAAAAAAATAGTGAATATTATAGTGTTAAACGTTTCTAAATATGAAGTTATAAGGTTTGGAACCAAGATATGTGTCCCATTAAAAACATAACTGAAGAGGAGATTTCTGGTAAATTTTCATATCTCATCCTTCTCTATTCATATGAGAAACACTAAGATATATAAATACATGAATAAAATCAATTAGAGGGATAACATAAAAGGGGATATTTTCTTTTTTGTATCTCAATGCTTGGTATAATAACATGTCAAGGTAGAATGATATAAGAATAAGGGTATTATGGGACCATTTCCAATACTAGTATGGAAATGAGAATATATAAGCATGGATTTTTTTATAGCACTATCCAAGAAACCTAAAGAAAATAATTCGATCTATGTGGAAACTGATTGCCTTACCAATTCGAAACATATCGTTATTATCAAGGAAGACATATATCTTCTCTAAATTAAAAATATATACATAAGGGAAGTTGTAAAACTGTATGGGGTTCCGCTATCTATTGTATCTGATTGATATTTTAGGTTTACCTAGAGGATTTCAAGAAGCCTTAATAATGTTTTGGATACAAAACTAATATTCAACACTACTTATCACCCATAAATAGATGGTCAGTCCGAAAGGAAAATTCAAACTTCGGTGTATTTTAAGAGATCATGTTCAATGGATTTCCAAGGATGTTGGTACCAACACCTTCCCCTAGTGGAGTTCTTATATAACAACAGTTTTTATTCGTGCATTCAAATATAACATAATGGGGATTAGTATTGGAAGATATATCATACTCTTATATGTTAGGATAAAGATGGAGAAATGAATTTTTTAAGGCTTAGTATTAACTATGAAACTAAAAAAGGGTTCAAACCATTAATCATCATATGATATCAACAAAATGTTCATAGAAAACCTATGTGGAAAATCATTAATGAGATTTGGAGTTAGAGTTCAAGGATAATTTGCTCTTTTATATATAACAATGGAAGAGTTAAGAATATTGGGGAAAAGGTAAAGATAAATCCTAGATACATTGGCCCCTTTGAGATCTGTTACTAAATCAGAGCAGTGGCCTATCAACTAAAACTTACAACTAACCTATCTTAATTACATTATTTGTTCTACATATACCTCTTTAGGAAGTACAAACCAATCCAATCAAGTGTACTAAATCAAGAGGTGGTACTCTTAGGGAATGATCTTTTATACAAGGAGAATCCAGTGAAGATCTTAGATCATAGAGATAGAATTTTATGAAACAAGATAACTCACTCAGTCAAAGTGTTATGGCGGAACAACAAGTTTGAAGAAGAAACATGGGAAATTAAGGATATCATAAAAATTAAGTACCCTCATATGTTGAAGTGTTTGAAAATAAAATTTTCAGGGTTAAATTTCTGAAGGGGGGGGGAGAATGTAATTATCTAAACATTTATAAAATAAATTCTATTTCTTTTAATGATTAAATACCATATCAAGTAAAGAAGTTATAGATAACGCATGCACTACTTTGTTAATTATGGATCGTTTTATGTTCTACCAAATTCAAATGACTGTTATTTATCATAACCATTGAAAATATATCCATTTTACAATGACCATTAAAATCATTATATTAAGGGTTATGATAATGTTTTTTTGACACAGATAAAGGAAGAAACAGTCTCGACCAATAGGATCATACAATATGAAGCACATTAATCAAATATTATAAAGGAGATACCATCATTATGATTTTACCTTTACCAAGACCAATCCAAGAATCAACAACTGAATTTATAGAAAAAAAATTAGAGAATTTTATGATCATTGAGATCATGACCCAAACCATGTTCAACGAACTACTCAATAGAAATATCACCACCACACACCTTAACCTTAAGAAATTTGTTGGTTTAATAGACAGATATATGTCTATACCCTAAAAATATTAGTTTCTATATATTATTTAAATTAAAAATTATTATATTTATACATTTCTAATAATAATTTTTATAATGATTAAATAATATGTTTGATAGAATTTATATTTTGAATCAATGAAACACAACTTGTATTTTTGGGAAATATATAGTTTCAATGAAGACACACTACTTGATGAATTTAAGAATTTTTTAAATAAATGATATTTTAATAAAATAATATTTGTTAAATATAAATGATAATATAATTTTATGAAGTCAAATTTTATTGTTATAAGGGTCCGAAAACTGTTATTTTAAAAAACATCAAATAAATTTAAATAAATGGGTATTTTGAATTAAAAGTTAAAATTATTATATCTCAATAATTTTTTTTATAAAATGAATAAAATTTTTAGAATCATAATATCTAAATTGTCCAACTATTATTTTTTAATAACTTTCTGAGATAGTTTGATTTTCATGTAAAAATTAAATACAATATAAATATACGATATGTGTTATGACAACATAGATAAAAAGTGATATAATATATTCCATAAAAAAGTAAACAAGTCATTTGATTATATATATAAAACCTTAATGAATCCTCTAAAACCTATATTATATATTATGTTTTTAAAATAAATTCCTTGTAAACTTTACTTGATTCGACACCGTAAGGGTAATATTAAATGATATAGGTTATTAAACAAGTAAAGTAATTAATCCCACTAAAATTTGGTAGAATATGTGGGAAAACCCATGGGATGGTTTCTATTTTAGATTATTTTATTATATAGAGTCCAAACCCTATATTTGGAAATTAATAAATAATTCCCCCTCTTTTAGTATATAAACACACCCAAACCCCCATTTCATTTCTCTATAAACTCTTTTATCATCAAACTAGTCTAACCTCACCTCTCTAGATTCCTATCATAGTGCCCCTAAACTCTTAAGAATATCCTCACAATATTCTAGAAGTGTCCTCTCGAGGTAATGGATCCTATCCTTCTCCTCTTTATTCCAGTACCTTCTTTTTACTATGCCTTTAATTTAAAATTCTTCATGTTGGGTTATACTCTTTCATAACCCTCATACTATCTGTATGATTTAAAAGTTTTTGTATTCCCTGGTCACTCTAATTAATCCCTTCTTTGAACCATTATGTACTTTCATTATGCTATTGAAATAATCCTATGATTTTCTATGCCAATCAATTATGTAGTGAATACTCATCCCCATGTACACTCTAGTGTATTGACCTATATATTATTATTATTCATTTATTTGGGACCTCCATGTTATTATCTAACATTCCTTAATCTAGAATTAAATTTTACTAATTAAATCCTTCTATTTAGTGATCAATGTGGAACACTTATACAAGTACGTGTAATGAATGTGACGGGTGTGATCAAAAGTATATATCCTTGTAATGTGTTTGTTTCCCTCTGGAATTAGGGATGACCTCATTGATTTAAGGTTCAAACATTACAACCGGTTTCTAATGGGTTTGTTCATAGAACCAAAAACATCCAATGATTCCATATCCATTTGGACCTACTTTCCAAGGGTAGGCGCTTATTATTTGTGAACGGATGAGACTTAGGAATTTGCATTGGTCGAGAGGATGGGAGGTCGGACTCATCACACCTTTTTGAGGGGAATTATTGTCTACTCCGGGACTCTCTTTATAGATTTAAGTTATGTTCGTGAATCCTTATTAAATTACCAAGTATAAAATGATCTTTCCTTCAGATCTGACAATCAATGATTAATATGTAGGAAATTTAGAGAATATTTAATATGTATTCAAGGTTCTTCATCAATCGAGAATCATCTGTATTTGTTAGAGATTATTATTCAATGGTATCCTTTAATACATTATATAGATATCTCTTGTTCATTATGATGACCATTCTGGTTTTAAATCCACTCAGTGGGGCACTTGAAGTTTATTTTCATTTAGAAAGATATGGATTATTTCAGAGTTGGGATCGTACCCGCAAATGGGCTACCTACGTATCCTTTATTTAGAAAAGGAATCATAAACCACGTAGTTCGAGTAAGGAAATATGATTTTTATGTATGATTGATGGCTCAAAGAAAGATGTCATAATTACATTTAAACTCTAAGCTCACGTGAGTCATGCTCGGTGTGAGAAACAAGAGGTATTGGTAAAACCATACAATTGGCCATGAAAGATGCAATCATAAGAAATTATGTGGGGATTATGTATGTATGACTACCCAAATAGATGAAGATTAAGATTTACTTCAGGGAAGAAATCCAGGAACAGGGTCCAAAAAGGCATATGTATTTTATGGAGATTTGGATACTCTAATCTTGGGGATTACTCCTAAGGAAGATACCCAAGTTAGGAGGGGAATTATGATTGGGTTTTACTCTTGAGAAGGAAGCCTAGATCAAAAGTAAATTAAGACTGGCTAAGAGAAATTGAGACCGGGGTTTATTCCTGAAGAGGAATCCCAGATTAAGAGAACCATGGTTGGGGATTACTCCTGAGGAGGATTCCCATATTTGGGAACTTGGAGACTGGGGATTACTCCTGAAAAGGAAGCCCAGGTTAAAGGAATTATTACTGGGGCTTACTTCTGAAAAGGAAGCCCAAATTAATGAGGACATGGGGCTTACTCCTAAGTAGGATGCCCAAATTAATGAGAATTTGGACTGGGGATTACTCTTGAAAAGGAGGCCTAGGTTAAGGATTCTCTCACCTTAAAGGATGAGGTTGAATAAATGAATTATTTAACTTTAGTGATGTAAAGATGTGTAAATCACTAGGTTTTGAGAGATGTTCCACATAATTCCTTTCAGATAAGGAAGCCAACAAGGAAAATTATGCCATAAATGGATTTGGAGAGAGTTATGAAGGCTTAATCTTGAAGAGGAGAGGTGGACAGGTGTAAGAGAGGTGAAATGGGCAAGAAGGGAACCAAAAAATAGAAGGGCGTGCAAGTCCTGGGGGGGTCGCGCAAGTAATGCATGGGCGCGCAAGTCTTGGTCGTGCAAGTATACTTGCGCGACACCTATATAGTTGGGCAATGGTTAAACAGTAGGGTAATACTTGGGAGATCCTTGACCAAGGCCTTTAGAATTATCCCGAGGTACTTCCAGATGAGTGGTGCGCAAGTTTCAATGAGTAGGTAAGGAGGCGCACAAGTGTGTCCATTTCCTTTAAGGGTAAAACACATAGGTGCACAAATGTTAGTGAATTATAACACTTAGACCTTATTCCTCTTGTTTATACCTTCCATTCTAGGTAAAGAATTACCTTATAAGTGTTCGGAAGAATTGAAGAAGAGACTTGGGCGTTCATAGCTATGTATCTGAATTCTAGTAAAAATCCCTTCCAAATGGGGGGACCACTGGGGGTATTTATAGGCTGGAAAATACCCTGGGCGATTTTCAAAGAGGGCGTTCAATTCTTCTGTATGACCACTAGGAGGCGCGCAAGTGTACTTGTGTGACCATGCTGGAACTTACACGACCTATGGGAAATGTTCTCCTTGTTCATCCCTTTCTCACTTTTTTTATGTTTATTAAAAGGATGAATCTTCTTTGTTTGAGGTATTTCCCTTTTCATTTCGTTTAGACTATGTGAAAAAAAAGGAGCGTTAACAAAAGTCCCCCATCAGAGTTGTATCTAAAAAGGAATGAGGATTTGAGTCTAAGGAAAATGAGAAACAAAAGGAAATTAGGGCGCGTAGGGTATGGCACATAAATGGGCTTCAGGCGCGCATGGTGCGGCACGTAGGGGTACGACCTCATCTCTAAATAGATGGCATCACTTTGCGCAAAGAACTCGGCTCTCACTTGTTTTTTTGCTCTCGGTGCAGAAGTGGACTCTCGGATTTTTCTCATCCACACTTCTTGTTTCTTGTGTCACGCTTCTGTTAAGGTATTTAGACGTGCACGGTGATACATGTGCGCCCATACTTGCGCGATCGAAGGAGACTTGCACACCAACTATGGGACTTGCATGCCTAAATTCCTTAGACAATTTTTTCAAATTCCTTCACAAATTTTATGAAAAATTAACTTACTTTAAGAGTTAATTATTCAAATTTTGTGCAGATCCAATGGCTCCCAAGAGAATCGGAACGACTGATGAACTGGAAAGCAAAAGAATTCATGATATGATGGACATTGTTGTCCATGATTACTATTCCACATGCAAAAGTACTCTCCTAGAATTTTCCAAGTACTTGAAGAAGCATCATATTAACTTCCCGCACAACATCTATCTGCCTCTGTATGGACATGGTTATCTGCAAGATGTCAATATTCCAGAGGCAAAGAACTATCTCCCACATTCCTAGTTTCAGTCATACAAGAACTTTTCTTCAGCAAATGTCTCTATCATAGGAACATTTTCTAATGATGGAACAGTAAATAAAGCCTATATAATGCATCATAGCCCATGTGAACCAGATCTGAAACCTCAAAAACCTGAGCTGCAACCACATTGTTATCCCTCAATATTTCGAAATTCTCATATGGATCAATCCAAAGGCTAGAAGAAGAAATGGGAATTCCATTCTGGAAGAGGGGTGAAGCCAACTTGGATGTGGGCTTATTGGGTGCGACAAACTTGTGAAGAGTTTTGTCGATGATTTGAAGGGAGTTTCAATTTATGAAGCTGTTTGGGCTGGGCAGACATATGTTTATAGGAATGATAATTTTGCACTGGAGTTGCTTAGCCGCTGGAGCCCAGAAACAAATTCTTTCCATATGACCCATGGATAAGTAGTCATTAGTTTGTGGGATGTTTACAAGATTTCAAGGGTTCCAATTTTGGGTGATATGTATGACGAATTCATCCCTCCAAAGTCAACCTTGAATGATCTGGAGAAGACTCCGGATTTGGTTCGAGAGTTATTGAAGATTTATCATAAGCTCAAAATCTCAAAGACTTCAAAGACTCATTCTAGAAGGGATATTCATCCAGAGGAATGGATGGATGTGTTTCTCAAGAAGAAGAGTGAAAAGGGGCCCACCTGTACTCGTCCTACTAGATTCCCTAGAGCAGATAAGAGAGGAGCTCCTGGCACATTCTGGCCGACTCTGGAAGAAGGAGATTTTGAGAAATGGGGGTATGAAGTGAATCATAAAATCCCAGAGAAGACCCATATGGTATGATTTTTAGCCTTATGGCTCAGTGTCCATCTTTTTCCAGTCATAGATTCGAAGGGAGGCGTCAGGCCAGGGACTTTCGTTATTATAGCCAAGTTGGCTGAGAGGAAGATGGTGGGGTTGGATACCACAATTTTGGAAAAGATTCACACGAGATTACTCCATGTTTATATGGGTAAGTATCCTTTGAGATTAGTGGGAACATTCCATGTTTTATGTGGATGGATCACCACTCACTTCCAAACATATGTTGTACAGAACATAATACAGATTCCTGGAAGTTCTTTCAGGCCGTCTCTTCAGGCCTTCTCGGGAGTTTGTCCTTTGTCCCTAAATGCCTATGATATTAGGCCAAGGCTGGGTATGCGTAAGAAATTCCACTTCTTTCCCTATGGAAATCCACCGACAGGGTGATTTGTTGACGATGGATCAGCCAGCTTGGAACAGAGGTCTTACATGCTAGCCTGCAGAGATGGTGTACTGGCCACTAGAATTGATGGGGAAATTATACATGAGGCCTATGATCCATATCGATTTTCACACCAATTCAAGTGTTTGTAGACAAATTTTGTATATCCTATAGTGCACGTCAGGTCAAAGCAGCATCCAATAGTTGCCCGACAACTACGGTTGCTAATGGCTATGGAAAGGGCTGGGGTAGTTTTTGACTTACCAGATGATGAAGCGGTAAGAAATTTGGCCATATGGTGTGCTGAAAACTGGATAGCGTCATATCTTGAGGCAATATTGAATAAACCTATTTATCAGGTGGGGAAGAAGAAGAGAACCATTGAGAAAGAAACAATTCAGGTGGATGGTGATTCTTCCACTCCTAAAGCTTATTCACCGAGTTCTTCAACCAAGGCTGATTCATCAGATTCTCAGGAGATACAACATGTGTCAAATCAGCCACATGTCGTATATAATCCTCCTATCAGAATCAAGAGATCCACTCCATCTACTCCGGGTGAGTTACTTTATTGAGGCAATTTAATTTCTAGTAGCTTTATAGAGTAACAAGTTTTCATTCTCTTTTTATAGTTGTAGGAACTAGAAAGAAATTAAAATCCAAGGTTGTAGGACCCTCTTCACAGCCTTCTAGTACACCTGCATATCTACGACCAAAGGCCATCCAGACATGGCAGGATGTGTATTGCGATACTGAAACTATCTGGCTGGAACTATGTGAAGGGATACATCTTCCTGGAATAGGGACTCTTCAGGATCCTGCAAATATTCATTTCAAGGATAACCCTGATGAAGTAAGAGCCTATGTCAAAGAGTTAAGGACATATATACATGCCACTGATAATTCTATCCCTATCACCAAGCGGGTGAAGGAAATGATGGATCATGGTGCCACTGATGAGGAGTGGCATGAGTGCGTGGCTCCTAAAGATGTAAGTTTTCATTCCTTATTTACTTTACAACTTGATTTCAGTAAAAGCTTTGTTACTCAAGAAAATTACTTTCTTTATCTTATAGATTGCAAGGAAAGGAACTACTGAAGTTCCTTCACCACAGTATAGCCCTAGTGGTACTGCCATCAGGGCTGCTGCTGAATCTCCTCATGAGTCAAGTGAGGTATCTCCAGGCCAGCAGGACATGGATGAGGAGTTGGACATGGATTTCCATTCTCCCATTCAGGTACCTATAATGGAGACTTCCAACACTCCCAAAAATCTATGGAAGCAAAAGAAACAGAGGAGGAAGTACACGGCTAAACGCTTTATCAGTAGTGGTAAGTCCTTCGGATAATCATGAGTCTTAAACCATGAATAGATTTCTCATTTTCCTTGGGATTGCAGGGGATTCTTCAATTTCCCCTTTGAGGGAGAGGATTGATCCTCCTTTGAGGACCACAAAGGGTGTTGTGGAACAAATGAAAATTCAGGCTGACTTGGCTGCTTCTGAAAAAGAGCCAACATCTATTCCCAGTACTGCTCCTCTAGCTGTTATAAGTAGAGAAGAACCTGCTTCTGGTAATTTAACAATGCTTCATACAATTCTTCATTAAATGTTGAATGAAAACATTAACTAACTTCAGTTATATGATATTTTAGGTATAACACCTGCACCAGAATCATTGGCGGTTGTGGAAACTGAATCTGCCATCCTTCTTGAAGAATCTGTCTAGGGTCAGGGGCCACAGAATGAGGGTCACCAAGAAGACACATTAAATACTCCCACTGGTGAGACTAACCAGGATTCTAAAATATCATTGGATGAAATGATGAATATTGGCATGTCTTTTGAAGAATTTTTTGATCATGCTAAGTTATCATGTGATTTAGAAGATCTTGGGCATGAGTGTTATCCTTCGTCAGGTAAATTTTCTTATAATTTACACTTCTAATCATGACTGAAAATAATATGCAGTTCCATCCAAAGAAGCTGATGAACTACCAATTCCTGAAGAGGGTGTGGAAATTTATTTCAACCCTACCATTGCAGAAACCTTAGCTCAAGTGGAGCTAAACCCAGTAAACCCTCCTGAGACCCATCTTGAGGATCCCGTTGAAATTGGGAATGATGGGAAGGAATCTTCTCAAGCTGTTCATCTACTGTTAGGTAATGATTGTATTGAGTTTTCAAGATAGACAACCAACTTTCATTTTTCTATGAAACTAACCACACTTTTAATTGATCAAACATGGATATCAACTTCAATGGATAGATCTATAGGTGAAGTCTCAACTTCTGCCCAAATAGTAGTAGAAGGCGAAGCAACTAGGGTTAGGGGGGAAAGAGTAGAACATGGCACTTCCTTAAGTGCATTAATCAAAGATCACATGCCCCCCTGTGATGATGATGTCGAATCAGACCTGGAGGTGCTTAAGGTGCTCACATTTTCACGACGCAAGGCACAAAACGACATATGGAAACTAATATCTGAAGTTCCTCTTGAAGAGCTATCATCAAAGATTTCCCAATTGTCACCCCTGTTCTTCATTCTAGGACTTGGCGGTTTTGGATATCAAGAGATCCATACTTCGGTGAAATAGGTCATATTAAGGAGGGAGCATGAGCAAAAGTGCTGTGAAGATCTGACCAGGGTGAAGCTGTCAGCCAATATTAGTGAATTTGAGGCTGCGGTATCCTGATCTGAGGTTGACTATGATTCCAAGATGAAAGAGCTGAAGAATAAAATCAAAGATAAATTCATCCAGTAGATGCACCTTCAGCAACAGTTAGATGTTGTTACTGGGGAACTTGACCAACTCAATAATTCACTAGAGGGAGCTCAAACGAATGGTATGAAAGCCATCTCGAATGCCAAGAAAGCACTCCAACAAGCTGAAAAGAGTGAAGTTGGTCGAGTGCATGAGATTCAAGTGGCTATTATTGAAGCTCGGGATGCTGTACATCGAGTGAAGACTTATGTTGATAGTCTTTTGCAATTTCTTGAAAAATAGAAGAGACTCCAATCTGGGGATTTCCTTCTATTCTTGTGCATCAAATGAAAAACATTTTTATCTTCAATCATTTGTGCACATATTTTTTTGCTACCTGATTTAAATTTTACCTAAGCCAATGGGCCTAGTAAGCATGGTTTGATTTTATCTAGGATTATATAAAAATATCCCTATAAACTTTGAATCTTTTGATTTCTCAGTATTACCTTAAATCACAGAAAATGTATGTATAGTGAGCTGGAACTTGACTTTTATTCAGAGTTACCTTGTCTTTTTTGGGTAGTTTAAAGTCATGCATGTCGGACATAAAAAGGCTAAAATTTATGGTCAAAATAGATTTGACCGAATGGATTAAAAATTGACTCAATTCCTTGATAATTTGTTTGAATACATAATACCATATTCAAGTATGGTAGGGAAAAAAATGTAAACAATGACTTAAGAAATCATGAATATGAGGAATGATATGAAAAATGAATAAGAGGAATTAGAAGAAGTATTTTCCAAGAATGAAGTTACCATTATTTAAAAAACTCATTAGGGGGCTGAATTATGCAGGGCCACCTAAGGGCATTGGCTGCCTGGTCAAATAATAGCATCTTTTGGTTGACAGGTTCGTTATGTAGACGTGTTTGTACAAGGCCACCTAAGGGCACGTGCTGCATAGTCAGGCAAAAGAACTCTAAGAAATTTACTTTTCTACTGCTAAAAATCCAGTGGAAGTTTATGGAGATTCATATTTTCTAAAGCATAGAGTTTTCTGTATGAAGAGAGGTACTTGAATATGGATAAGATATTTCCAAACAAGATTGTTGAAGAACTGGAGGAATTTCACTCCTACGAAGGTCTGACCCAAACGTAGGGAAGGAAAAATATAAACCATAGACTTGAATATTTTCAGATCATGAAAAAGAGTATAAGAAAAATATGTAAAGGATTGCTATTTTTGCGGATCCCTATATATCGTCGTCAAGAAAACTAAGGAAAAAATATTTTTTCTTCTCAAGAATGAAGTTACCATTATTTAACAAACCCGTTAGGGGGGTTTAATTATACAGGGCCACCTAATGGCATTGGCTACATTGTCAAATAATATCATCTTTTGGCTGGAAGGTCTGTTATGTAGACTGTTTATGCAAGGCTACCTAAGGGCACATGTTGCATGGTCAGGCAAAAGAATTCTCAGAATTTGGAAATTTTGTGATTATAAGTCAAGAAAAAAAGGGTTATGAAGATCTAAAAATATTTAAGGTTAGGATTATGACACATAAAAATGGGTATTGTTCAATGTGTGTAAAGATACATAGATCAATGCTAACCATAATCACGTTGTGGCTGGGTCTTGAATTGAAATATTAGACTTCACTACGTATCCCATAAGAATGGGAATCAATCCATACGTAGTTCTTGAAATACAGTTTAATGTCATGTGGGACTAAAGTATGGGAGATATTAGTTTAGGGTCATAGAGCTCGGACCATTATAATAAATACACAGTGTGTGTTTTCATGGGGATTTTTCAGCCAAGGGACTGAAAGTGGAATTTGGGGTTAGGCCCAAAGACTTGGGGCTGGATTCGAGGGACACTCGAACGTTCCTACGTATCCCATAAGGATGGGAATCAAGCCCACGTAGTTCTAGAAATACCCTCTGTACAGATTTGATTCGTACAAGTGAAGGGTGAAAGGGGAGTTTAGTGCAATGATGGTTTGACCCAAAATAAAAGGTTCAGGCATTGCCATGTATGCACATAGTCTTTGGAATAAAACATGATTGGAGATCAATGTAAATAATGATTTTCTCTCAGGTGAGGGTATCAAATAATGTTGTAGTTTATTGTCATAATGGACCAAAAATGTTGTACAGTTTAACGTCATATAGCAAGGACAAAGTTGAACCAATGTAAATATATTGATTTTGGGGGCAGTTTCACAAATCAACATCGTACGAGATGGAGGTGAATTGATGTGAAGAGATTGGTTTTGGGCTTGAATATCTGGAGGATGCCTATGTACCCAGCCTTGAAGGCAAGGATCAAAGTACGCGTAGTTCAATTAAAGAATTAATTAGTGATCAAGTTGTTCTTGGGGACAATGAACTAAAAAATGGTGTTGGGACTTACACATGGTTAACGGCCCAGAGAGGGTGTTATGGTTGAAGTTTTCTCTAAGATCACGTGAGTCATACTCGGTGTGAGAAACAAGAGGTAGCAACAACCTTAACGATGCACATCTTAATGTCATGTAGAACATATGAAGGGACTATACAGTTTAAAGTCTTGCAGTTAGGACTATTGGTGCTGCACAGTTTAGTGTCATGTAGTCGGGACAAAAATATAGTTTAACGTCATGTAGGACATATTAAGGTATTTCTATATAGTTTAGCGTCATGTAGTTAGGATGATGGGGATAATAAAATTTAATTTCATGTTGGACAAAAAGAGGACTGTGCAGTTTATTGTCATGCAGTAAGGACAAAAGAGAACACATTTTAACATCATGTTAGACATATTAGGGACTTTTTCATAGTTTAACGTCATGTTGGATGAAAAAAAGGACGATACAGTTTAGAGTCATGTTGGACGTAAGTGCGAATGATTTAAGGTCATATGCGTGGACCGTTGGTTATGCAGTTTAACGTCTTTCTGGACATAAGGGACTTCTCTATAGTTTAGCGTCATGTAGTCTGGACGTCACAGTTTAACGTCATGTTGGACGTAAGTGCTAATAGTTTAAATTCATATGCATGGACCCTGGATGGTGCAGTTTAACATCGTTCTGGACGGAAGGGACATGCAAATAGTTTAAGGTCATATGCTTGGACCCTGGATGGTGTAGTTTAATGTCATACTGGATGTAAGGGACATGAAAATAGTTTAAAGTCATATACTTGGACCGTAACAATGTATTTTGTGTTAATACAAAATACTTCTTCCGAAATCTGGCATTGGTTGGAGTAGTGATGAGTTCTCCATCCATTGAGATTAATGAATATGCTCCATTGGAGTAGACTTTATGTATTAAATAAGGTCCTTCCCATTTTGGTTCAAGCTTGGGAGGTTTCTTTCCTGGTATCATTGGAGTTCTGAGAACCAATACCAGTTCTCCCTGAATGAATGAACTAAGATGAACTTTTTTGTTGAAAGCTCATGCTATTTGATTCTGGTAGACTTCTAAGTGGTGCAGTGTGCACAATCTTTTCTCATCCAACCATTATAATTCATCCAATCACTTTTGATATTGTTCATCTGTAGATGACTGATTAGAAATAGCTACTCTGAGTGAGGGTAATTGAACCTCAATTGGAAAGACTGCTTCCATTCCATATACCAGTGAATATGGAGTTGACCGCGTTACAGTGCTGGTGGTGGTCCGATAAGCCCATAAAGCATGAAAGAGTTTATCAGTCCATGAACTCTTATCCTTATCCACCGTCTTTTTCAGTATATTTGACAGAGTCTTGTTGAAGGCTTCTATCTGGCCATTGGCCGTTGCATGATGCCGAGATGAATGATTGTATTTGATGTTGTATTCTTGATACAACTTCTTCACCTCGGATGAGCAGAAGTTTGTGCCATTGTCTATCAATATGGTATGAGGGACACCAAATCTGGTAATGATGTTAGACTTCATGAAGCTAACAATGCTTTTAGAACTAACTTCTTTGAGAGGTATTGCCTCTACCGACTTGGAAAAAAAGTCAGTAGCAGTAAGAATATACTTAAACTGCTTGGCCGTAGCTGAAGGGTAAGGTCCCACCACATCCATTCCCCACATGAGAAATGGACATGAGTATTTAGCTGTATAAAGCAACTCTGGGGGCTGATGAATGAAGTTTTCATGTACTTGGAATGAATGAAACTTCTTTGTGAAATCAACACAGTCTTGTATCATTGAAGGCCAAAAGTATCCAAGCCTTCGAATCTGATCAGACAGTCCATGTTCAGACTGGTGGGCACCATAGAATCCTGCATTCACTTCTTTCATGAAAGCCATGGTATCTTCACCATCAATGCATCTGAAGATAACTCCATCAAAACCACGCTTGTAGAGAATTTTATCTAGGTGATATGGGCTATCATAAAGAGTAAAATTGACCACACGTCGCTGGATTTGTTCTTTCCCGACTCTATCAGGTGGAAGTGTTCCATTTTGAAGGTATTCCCTGATAGGTGGCATCCATCCTGTAGTATGACTATACGGTTCCAGAATGGGACTAATTTCATTGATCTCCTCTATTCTAGTTCGAACATAAGGTGAAGTTGTACGACGATGGGCAATACTGATGGTTGTTTTGTCCCGATTTGAATCTGCCAGAGCTGTGGCTATATTAGCCAGTGTATCAGCTTGAGCATTTTGTGATCGTGGGACATAATAAAATGTTGGTTCCATAGGAAATTCCACCATTAACTCTCTGACATAATCATAAAAAGGGATCAATTCTTCTTTTCTGATTGCATAATCCCCATTTACTTGTTTGATTACCAGGTCTGAATCACCTTTCACCCTTAAGTGATTCACTTGTGCTTGAAGTGCCAACTCTAATCCTGCGATGAGGGCCTGGTATTCTTCTTCATTATTGGTACCACCTTCCCACAATAAGAAGGAATAAGGTAACACTGCCTTTTCCAAGGAAATAAAATAACTCCTAATCCAACCTTGTAAAATTTAGGATCTTCCATTTTCTTCCCTGTTGGACTTCTGGAAGCACCACCAAAATACATTTCCCATTGCTAAGGAATATTCTGAATAGAGAAGACTTCCTCATCAGGGAGTTCAGTATCTGAATATGTATCTTCTACTGAAGGATGTTCAGTAAGGAAATCAGCCAGAGCTTGGCCATTTATTACCTTTTGAGACACAAACTGAATGTCGAATTGCTGCAAAATAACTTCCCACTTTGCAAGACGTCCTGTAAGCATTGGACGACTAAGGATGAATTTGAGTGGGTTATTGCGAGATAACAACTGGACCTCATGATGTTGCAGGTAGTGTCTCAACTTTTGAACTACAAAGATTAATTCCAGGCAGCACTTCTCAATATTTTAATATCGGGTTTCTACTTCAAGCATAGTCCGACTGAGATAGTAGAGGCTGATTTCATTCCCAGCATCATTCTTCTGAGCAAGAAAGGCACCCAATGATTGCTCTAAGGCTGTCACATAGAGGATAAGTGGCCTTCCTTAAACAGGCGGCATAAGTACCGGTAGACTCAAGAGGTATTTCTTGAAAATATCAAATGCTTCTTGACATTCTTCAGTCCATTGGTAAGTGACTCCCTTCTTCATCAATTTGGTGAAGGGTAAACTTATTCTAGCCAAATTGGGGATGAAACGCCGAATATAGGTTATGTTTACTTTAATTCCTCTTAATTATTTAAAATTTCAAGGAGGTGACATACCGGGATTGACTTAGTCTCCTCAGGATCGACTTCAATACCACTATGGCGTACAACAAAGCCAAGAAAGTTTCTTGAGGTTACCTTAAAATGACATTTTAAGGGGTTCATCATCAAATTATGTTGTCAAAGCTTGTGAAATATGACTTCCAAATCAGCCAAGTGATTATAACTTTGCCTGGATTTGACCACCAAATAGTCCACATAACATTAAACGAACTTCCCTAAAAAGGGTTTGAAGATACGATGCATGGCATGTTGATATGTTGTGCCTGCATTATTTAGGCAGAAGGACATTACACGGTAGCAAAACACACCCTGAGGGGCTCTGAAGGCTATGGATTCCTCATCTTCTAGAGCCATTCGGATTTGATTATATCCGGAATATCCATCCATGAAGGAAAGTGCTTCATAGCTAGTTGTTGCATCGATTAAAAGTTCTCTAATCGGAACTGGAAAATCATCCTTAGGCCAATGCTGATTAAGATCTCTGAAATTGATGCAAACTCTAATTTGTCTCTTCTTCTTCTTCACGGGGACAATATTATCCAACCACTTGGGATATTGAACTTCTCTGACGAAGTTAGATTTTATAATCTTATCCACTCCAGCTTCAATTTTGGAAGCATAAGTTGGGTGTGTTCTTCTTGCGGCTTTCTTAAATCCTCGATGTTCTTCTGGTAAACCCAAATGAAGAGTAGCAACATCAGGATCAAGCCCAGGAATCTCTGTATAGTTCCAAGCAAATATGTCTCGATTTTTCTTTAAAAAGGAAATATACATCTCTTGTTTTTTCAAGATTCATGTCCGCACTGATTAAAGTGGAGAGTTGATCTTCTTTTGTACCCAGATTTATTTCTCTAAGTACATCCACGGTGGTAGAGATACCCTCTTCAAATGCTGGAGGAGAATCCCTGAGATCTTCCTCTTCTTCTTCAACATGTTTTATTTCTTCCATTTCTACTTTCATAGTAGATGATGAAGTAGAATTTCCATGATTAAGAGAGTTGTTAAAATTTGAACATCTTGAAGAAGAGGCTTCCTTTCTGACCTAATTGATGATGAAGGGTCTTCCATGGGTAATAAAGAGGAGATGATGGATTGAGAATCAACATCATTGTTCACCTCTGGTATTTCTATAACTTCTTCTGGCTTGGTTGGAGAAGTATAGACTTGATGTATTTCAGTAGATGAAATGAAGACATCTCCATTTGAGCTTTCATCGTTGCCTGGAGGATCGCCAATTTATCCCATGTTTTCTGGATCGATTGTCGTAATTGACATTATGGATCTTCCCATAAGAGTATTTTGAATTGGTTCTATCCTGTCAATTTGACTGATAGGAAACACATAATCTATACTCACATACACAAATGGATTTACTGGAATCTTCTCCAAACCATATGGAGCATTAACTTTGGTAATCTCCCTTGTTGTGGATTTATCCTTTCCCTTCATGTCATAGAATTCCGCCTCAATGTATTGAGATTCACATTTCTTGAACAGGGCCTTATCACCATACAATGTCCCAAATTGACCATCGAAACTATATTTGAGACATTGATGGTATGATGAATGGATAACTACATGTTGATGTAGCCATGGTCTTCCAAGCAAGAAGTTTAAGGCCGGGTCTTGATCAACAACCATGAAATCTGAATTGGATACAAGATCTCCAAACTGAGTTCTGATTGTAATCTCACCCAGTGGTTCTTGTTCATTTTTATCATATCCTTATAACATCATAGTATAATGAGATGAATCAGATTCCATGAGGCCCAATTGATGAAGTGTACGAATGGGCATAAGGTTGACTCCTGAAATATTATCAATGAAATCTCTTCGGATGTCCATACCATTAACCTTTCCAGATAAGTACAAAGGTCTAATATGACCATGCACGAAATCATCTTCATCTTAATCTGTGAAAGATATCACTACATGGAATTCTGCAGGATTATTCTCTACATGATAGACTTCAGCTGCAGGAATTTCATTTTCAAACTCCTGAGGACTTGACAAAGCCTCGATGAGTGCCTCCCGAAGATCTTTTGACAGATTCAAAGCATCCAGAATTGATAACGTGGCTGGTACTTGGGCTAGGTGTTTCAATACATCATAATTTTGATCCAGAGGTCTGTGTTTCCCAACATGAACATGTGGTTTAGAAGGTGCCTTGGAAGTTGATGCTTTGAAAGTTGATGCATCTTGTATCGGGATAGGAGTTGGAAATATTTCTGGCTTTGGAATATTAGACTGAATAGATCCATTTACTTGTTGAGAGGATGAAGATGGAACCCCCAACCGATCCTCTAGAATAATTATTCCAGGACTGAACTTGCTATTAGTGGAAGAACTTGCTTGTTCTTGTTGAGATCGCTGAAGGGATCTGCCACGATTTTCTGCTGCATACACAGTTCTAGCAGGGGTAGAATTAGAATAGTGGCTTCTGGGATATCCACATCTTCCTCTGTATCCCAGACCCCTGAAACTCCCTCTAATTCCTCTGTTTGATACAGGGAATTCAGGCTCATCGAATTTGAAACTATGACTGGCATAAGGATCTGTTAAGTGAATCATGTTAACAGAACCAAAGATTAACTCTTCATCCGATGAAGACTCTGATTGATTAGCCAATTTAGGCTGTTCCATTTGGTGGGGCGGTGCCAGTGGATTTGAAGTCCATGGCATGAAATTTTCCAAAGTTAAAGACAACTTAGGCTTTGACACAATTTCATCTTCCTCTGATTTCTTTTCTTTCTTCGAACTATCCCGCCATTTTGAGGATTTTCCCTCTGAAGAGGATTTTTTTGTGGCATCCATAGTAGAAGACACAATTGGTTTCTTCAATTGCATTCGAAAAATGGCATGAGTTCGGTTGATCGTTTTCCTGACCATCCAATCATCATATTTCTGCACATTTTTGCTTTTGACTTCTTGTCATTCGCCTTTTTCCTCTGGAATTGTAGCGGTAACACATGCTACCTGGGCTGAAGAGCCTTTTAGTTTGACTTGTCCTGAGTCGACCATCTTTTGCAGGAGGTCTTTGAAGAAAAAACACTCCTGGATGGGATTCCCCAACATTTGATGAAAGGGGAAATAATTGGGATGGTCTTCATCTCCTTCCTTGTTTGGAATTTAGGCCTTTTCAATTGAACCAAATTATTTTACTGAGCCAAAATGAAGTAGCCAGGAACTTGTTCGTTTCAGAAAGAGTAAACTTTTCTCTTCAGATCCTCAAATTGTTTCCGTCTTTGATCTCTTTGATCATATTAACGAAACGTCCTTTGTTTTTGATGCTCAAGAGGTGGAGCCCTTCGAGAAGATGAAGGTTTTGAAGTAGAAGCCGGTACATGTGCTTGCTTAAGAATAAATGTATCAGTCTCTGCTTTACCCATTCTTCTTCATGGAACTGATGGAATTACACAAGATTTAGCCTTAGTCTGTATAAGGGAATCTTCAATCTGCTGAGCAATTGAAGTAAGGTCTCAAAACTATCTTGTGTATTTCACAGGGATCAACGGCGTGCATAATTATTCGTGCATATTTTTTACATAGATTGGCAACAGTTCTTCTTGAGGGAGTTCTAAGCTTAGGGAATATGTTAATCCCTTCCAGCGAGCAATGAAATCTGAAACCCTTTCATTCTACCTTTGCTTACAGTTTTTAAGATAAAAAACAATTGTATTTGGAAAAGTTGAGTTGAACTGAAGAAGGAATTGTTGATGGAGATCTTCCCATCCGGTAATTGACTGGGATAGCAAGCTTGTATACCAAACAAAATCTGGTCCTTTCAAGGTTCTCATGAAGCATTTGAGTTTCACTGCTTCTTGCTATTCCGTAGTTCCCATCATAGGATCACAACAAGACACATAATGTGTCAAATGCTGTTCAAGATCTCCTGATCCATTGAAAATAGGGAATACAGGGTTCCCAAAAATTGATAAGGGAGGGATTGAATCTACCCATTCAAGGTAAGATTTATTTTCTGGTTGAACCTGCGCACGCTTCCCTTCTATAGTCTCTAACCGAGCTGTTAATGACTCAATGGTAGTTATTAAATTTTGAGAAACATCCGGTTCAACTTGGACTTGGGAAGGTGCAATAACTGGAGTCTGGACAGGTATGGTGGCTGTTACTACAACTAATGGTAGAACCACTGATTGTTGTTGCACTTGACATGTAGGATTAGACCTGTGAGGGTGTACTGATAGAGGAGGATATTCTTGATCCATCTCAGTACCTGTAACAAACTCCCTTGGCTGACTGACTCCAGCATGTTTAGGACGAAGACTACCCTGAAGTAGTTATGCATTCATCTTCCTTAATTCCTTCATTTCTTCCTCTTGTTGTGCAAATCTTTTCTCTAGTGAGATCGATTGGCCTTCTACAGTGGAAAAATATGTGACCTGATTCTTTCCCTTCCCCTTGTTTGATCCCTTTCGGAGAGGGGGAAGTGGGTTATTTAAAGGAACACCCAGATTCTGGGTAAACCTTTGATTTCGTGTACGCACACCTTCTTCAATTGTGTCTGTACGTACAACTTCTTGAGCAGGAACCTCTTCATATGATCCCTCTGAGTGAACCTCATCTAGTGGGTCAACAAGAATGGGATTGATGAAATTGATGGATGCATAATGCATTGCATCCCTCCTATCATAATTTCTGCGATATTGTCTTCTTCCATATCTTTGATGAGACATTACCTTTTTTTGATTCGATCCCTTAGGAACTTCTTGATGAACCATAATTTGGAGAGAATCTCCTGATAAATTGGCTCTCCGTTCCTCTTGTGGCTTCTTCCCCGATTGAGAGAAGACCGACTTTCTTCGATGGAGGGATTGAGGATTTGAAAAAGTCCCTAGTCCGGTGGACTGGGGCTATTCCTGCTATTCCCGCTCAACTCCTCGAATCCTATTCGTTGATTCCGAGGGTTGGTTTAAAAGAGTCCCCAGTCTGGAAAGCTGGGGTGGCTTTTGACATGATATGTCTGAGACTTTCCTAAAATCTCTTCTGATCTTGCGGACCTTGGTCCAGAAATTACATTGATGCATCAATCGACATCCACTTTTATCACATGGTTCAAAAGACAATTGGATGATTTCTAACACTTCTGTCACTTGATGATGTGCTTGTTCCATACGAGAGTCCTATTCAATATTCTCATTTTCTTGATGCAGGAGTAATTCAACAACTTTTTCTTTGTATTCTTGATTTTTAGAGGAACTGGTTGAAGCTTGTTCTTGGGAAAGATTTTGATTATAAACAAAACCCATTGACTGTGGCCATCCATGGGAAATAACATTGCATGAAACCATTTTCAGCGGGCTTTGCTGACTAGAGAGCACGGTGAAATGTAGTGCTCGATGAACACCCCATCCTCTGATATGAATACCAGATGGGGCATTGGCAATTAACTGGCGCAATCTTCTTAGTGTGCCAAGGCATGAACACTGAAGGGCTCTCTGCTGCTTTTCAGCCTTCGGATATTGAGAGACTGATAGAGATGCCAAGTCAATTTGACATTGTAACCCTTACATTATCTTGACATGATTTTCATATTCATGATAAGATAATATTTTTTTTAAACTAACAAAGAGTTTTCCATATGTTGAGACGAATATATTTAATACAATCTTCCATCAACACATTTGGAATTTCATACTGAGAGTCAGCCAAAGGCCAAAACATGACTGGCACTTCACATTTCGCCAATTGTTTTCTCATATTCAGAACTTCATCTTTACCATTCAATGAAGATTCTTCTACCTTATTTGACCAGAGTTGGTTCTTCCTTGTTGCTTCATCGGATTCAACAGGATTGGTAGAGAATTCACTGATCAGACTAGAAGATGAATGACCCGGGGGTGGTTCAGAGAATTACCTACACCCCGGGCTATCTTCTGATCAAAAAAGTATTTCACCTGCTAGCGATGAAGCATCAGACATGACTAGTTTTTCATTTGCAAGTGCCTCAAGATAACAGGGATTTCTCGGCACTACATTGTCCACTGGATCATTTTCCAGGAAATGTACATCACTACTGCAGAGAGGACTTTCGTAGTGAAATTCATCATCATGGGGAGGACCACCATGGTGGGTTACAGCAAAATATTAGATCTCTTGCTCCTTGGTCTTCTGGCCACACATAGGGTTATTGTAGCTCTCATCCAAATATGAAACTTCAAGATCGACCGAACTGTCATAAAGCAAGCCTTCATGAGGAAGTGTCTGTTGAAGACCTTCAGAATTAATGTTCCCCCTATTGGGAAATGAGGGAGTAGAATCTTGGATTCCAACAGATAACTGTCTGAGGCATTCAAGAACTCCAGCATCGAGCAAGGCCTTGTTACAGATTGGATCTTGATTTCTTGACTGTGTTGGGCGGGTCTTCTTCTTAGATGCCTTCTTACTCACTTTGGAAACCACTTGTTGAAGAAAGTGGATACTCTGAGAAGGTGTATGTGCCTGATCAGAAGAGATGTCCAGGTTAGCCTAACGATCTCCACTCAAATCAGGTGTATGTGCCTGACTTGGTTGTCCGTATCATATAGGGGAGTACGCCCCACAACCCTCTTGGACTGGAACAATGGTGTGTTTCTACTCCGGAGTGATCTGTTGATGAGTCACTCCACTGGTAGGGATATACTTTCATTTCTTTACCTGTGATGCTACTGAAGCTGTTATAATATCCTGGAAGGCATCCAGAATATGAGCAAGGATTTTCTTCTGCTCTTTCACTATTGACAGAATGTTCTTGGCGACTTCAGCTGCTGAAACGGGGATATACGTCCATTCTGTGCTTGGAGTAGGTGTGTGTTTCTATTCTTGTCCTCCTTTTCCTGTTAGTGAATCCTGAAAATACTCAAGTGTGGGGGAAGAGAATTGAGTCTGCCTCTTATTTGTCACCGGAGCTTTCTGACTGACCTCTCCAGGTGCTACCAAACGAGACTGTGGGTAGGCTTGATCAATACTAGCAGGTGTATGTGCCTGCTGATTGCACTCCGCCAAACGTGGTTGATGAACTTCATCATATGTAGTCAGATGAGCCTGCTGACTAACTGATGACTCATAAATAGGTGTGTGTTCCTATCTATAGTACTCCACCGGAATTTCCTGGCGGGATTAGCGCGCTGCTGCCAGACGAGCCTGCAGGACAATAGAATTAAAACGGACGGGTGTATGTGCTCGCTCGTTTCTTGCCCCCAAGTTAGGTTGGTGGGCTTATCCGGAGATGGAAGAGACGAGAACCTGCTCACTGTTGACCGGATCTCACCCATGGAGATTCGCCTTTCCTGCTCGGGTTCGAGGAACCTTATCTGAACGCCTGGAGATGATACCCTCATCATGTTGAGGGAGCACTGCCGCACGAGTCTGGCAGCGATTGTTGATGGGATCCCTTAGGAAGGACTCTTGTATCCTTGAATTAAGGCCCTGATAGGCCTTCTCATTTACCTCTCTAGAATATGGGTGGTACTGGTGATTGTATTCTGAGGATAATGACCTGAAACAGTTGGAGATGGTGGTTGGCACCACCTGCTTTTTAATCACTGGTCGTCGTTGTCCTAATGACCGATGTGAGTTGTTCACTTGGAGGGCTTGTCGGGCAGCCTCTAGAGTTGGAATGGTACTATGTTAATGGTACTCCTTAACTAGTGCATTTGATACCCAGCGTTGAAGATGCTGAGTAGGTGATATCTTCTTCAGAGCAGACGATGATCCAACATGAGTAGCAGGAGAGGCATTCACAACAGAAGTTTTCACGGGTGTGAACTTGAGAGAAGAAATTTCAGAAAAGTAGAAGATCTTGGAAAAGTGTGCCTGTTTGATATAACAGACATAATCAAGATAAGTCCGGTCACTACATCTTTTGTATGAACACATGTGTTATTTATTGTCTTGTTGGCCCTCTCATTGAGTTTTAAATAAGGGCCTAACAAGTAGGTAAACTATCATTTTAACTTGGTTAAAGATTCACGTCGGGTTCACCATTTTTTGTTTCCCTCTGGAATTGGGGATGAACTCATTGATTTAAGGTTCAAACATTCAAATAGGTTTCTAACGGGTTTGTTCGTAGAACCAGAAACATCCAATGATTCCATATCCATTTGGACCTACTTTCCAAGGGTAGGCGCTCATTAGTTGTGAACAGATGAGACTTAGGAATTTACATTGGTCCAGAAGATGGGAGGTCGGACTCCTCACACCTTTTTGAGGGGAATTATTGTCTACTCCGGGGCTCTCTTTATAGATTTAAGTTATGTTCGTGAATCCTTATTAAATTACCAAGTATAAAATGAGCTTTCCTTCAGATCTGACAATCAATAATTAATATGTAGGAAATTTAGAGAATCTTTTATATGTATTTGAGGTTCTTCATCAATATAGAATCATCTGTATTTGTTAGAGATTATTAGTCAATGCTATCCTTTAATACATTATATAGATATCTCTTGGTCATTATGATGACCATTCTGGTTTTAAAGCCACTCAGTGGGGCACTTGAAGTTTATTGTCATTCATAAAGACATGGATTATTTCAGAGTTGGGATCATGCCCATAGATGGGATACCTATGTATCCTTTATTTAGAAAAGGAATCAGAACCCACGTAGTTCAAGTAAGGAAATATGATGTTTATGTATGATTTATGGCTCAAAGAAAGATTTCATAATTACTTTTACACTCTAAGCTCACGTGAGTCATGCTCGGTGTGAGAAACAAGAGGTATTGGTAAAACCAGACAATTGGCCATGAAAGATACAATCATAAGAAATGATGTGGGGCTTATGTATGTATGACTTCCCAAATAGATGAAGATTAAGATTTACTTCAGGGAAGAAATCCAGGAACATGGTCCACAAAGGCATAAGTATTTTATAGATATTTGGATACTATAATCTTGGGGATTACTCCTAAGGAAGATTCCTAATTTAGGAGGGGACTTATGATTGGGTTTTACTCTTGAGAAGGAAGCCCAGATCAAAAGTAAATTAAGACTAGCTAAGAGAAATTGAGACTGGGGTTTATTCCTGACGAGGAAGCCCATATTAAGATAACCATAGTTGGGGATTACTATTGAGGAGGATGCCCATATTTGGTAACATGGAGACTGGGGCTTACTCTTGAAAAGGAAGCCCAGGTTAAAAGAATTATGACTGGGGATTACTCCTGCAAAGGAAGCCCAAATTAATGAGGACTTGGGGCTTACTCCTAAGGCGGATGCCCAAATTAATGAGAATTTGGACTGGGTCTTAATCTTGAAAAGGAGGCCCAGGTTAAGGATTCGCTCACCTTAAAGGATGAGGTTGAATGAATGAATTCTATAACTTTAGTGATGTAAAGATGTGTAAATCACTAGGTTTTGAGATATGTTCCATAGAATTTCTTTCAGATAAGTAATCCAACAAAGAAAATCATGCCATAAATGGCTTGGGAGAGAGTTTTAAAGGCTTAATACTAAATAGGAGAGGTGGACAGGTGTAAGAGAGGTGAAATGGGCAGGAAGGGCACCCAAAAATAGAAGGGCACACAAGTCATGTGGGGGGGGGGGGGGTCATGCAAGTACTGCATGTGTTCGCAAGTCTTGGTCGCGCAAGTATACTTGCACGACACCTATATACTTGGGCGATGGATAACCAGTAGGGTAATACTTGGGCGATCCTTGACCAAAGACTTTAGAATTATCCCAAGGTACTTCCAGAAGAGTGGCGCACAAGTTTCAATGAGTAGGTTAGGAGGCGCGGATGTGTGTCCATTTCCCTTAAGGGTAAAACACTTAGGTGCACAAATGCTAGTGAATTATAACACTTAGACCTTATTTCTCTTGTTTAAACCTTCCATTCTCGATAAAGAATTACCTTAGAAGTGTTCGAATGACTTGAAGAAGATACTTGGGTGTTCAGAGCTCTGTATCTGAATTCTGGAAAAAATACACTCCGAATGGGGGGCCCATCGGGGGTATTTATAGGCTGGAAAAGACCCTGGGCGATTTTCAAAGAGGGCGCGCAAGTCTTCTGTGCGACCACTAGGAGGCACGCAAGTGTACTTGCATGACCATGCTGGAACTTGCATGACCTATGGGAAATTTTCTCCTTGTTCATCCCTTTCTCTCTTTTTTTGATGTTTTTTCGAAGGATGAATCTTCTTTGTTTGAGATATTTCTCTTTTCATTTCATTTAGACTCTGTGATGAAAAAGGAGCGTCAATGGTGTTAATTAATTTTTTAATCTCATGAGATTCCATGAATTTTTCGTAAGATTTTTTAATAATTACTCTATGATTTGATTTATTGGTGGTTATCCTTGACTAATTCTTATGATTTCATGTTTTTTTTCGTTTCCTCATTCTTGTGTTGCCTTTATGTTATCATGTTATATCATGAATAATTGCTCAAGATTATTATTATCACCAATATTATGTTACCTTGATACACGATTTTTGATCACATGTACTTCATTTCATTATTATATTATTTTTTTATCATGTAACTATGATTTATAGCTCATCCATTTCTTATGTACATCCCCTGGTTATCCCATGCAGTTTTATAAAAATCAAGAGAATCTAAGGGATTGTAATAGTGTTTAAGTTTATTTCATTGTAATTCATTACATTTAGTTATGTTATGTACCTAATTACCAAAAGAAACTAGGACCCATGATCTTGTGGTGTTTTTTTAAGTGAATATTTATGTAATAAACCATAAATTAATGTGTATTAAAGATATGGGTTGTCATGACATTAGGAATGTTGAAGAGTATTTGAACATTGGTTGTGTTGGGAATCTAAAAAAGTATTCCTCTTTAAATGTTGATGAAATACCATGTATGAATCGTATTATGTTTAAAATATAAATATTCATATGTTTATTATGGGGTATCCTACGTGGGGAGTGTAATGTATCCATGTATTATTACCTTAGGAATCTTGTTCTCCTAAGACTAGGAGACTCGTGTTAATTATGTGTTACACAAGGCATATGACACTCATCATACAAGGAAACTTTTTTATAATCACCTATGTATTCCAATTATAATTACATAGTTCATCTCATTCTTTTCACATAATGTAGATATTTTAATGCTTTATGAAGGGTCATGAGTTTAATGTTATGTGAGGGTTGTTCACATATTTATTTTTCTGTACAAGCTATCCTACATATTATCATCATAGGTTTAATGTCTTATGGGTAATCCTCTTATACACTCTCATCACATACTATTCTGAATATAAGTTATCGTCATGTGGTGGCGTTAAATTCCATTGGTGATCTCAATATTGTGAGTGACCACACTTCAGGGTTGTCACCTTTATGGGGGATGACAGATAGATTTGTTGGGATGTTTGGATTAGACCTCAAAGAGGAATCATACATACCTTATTGGTATCAAAACCATGTATTTTAACTATAAAGTTTAATTTTTTTATAGTACCAGTCTATATAGTTTTATGCCATTAAGTAAAGATTCGTGTGTTATAAATGGAGCGACAATAAGGGATGTTGTAGGGAATATTCGTTTGGTTAACCCCTATATTTGGGGTGATCATATTTTATGAGGAATCTCATGATCATTACATTAGTAATCAGAGGATAATAACATATGGAATCTTATTCTTAGAACATATGGAAAGACTATAGTTTAACATCATGTGTGTCTGAGGTTTTAATATAGTTTAACATCGTATGACTAGGACATTGATTCTATGAAGTTTAAAGCCTTACATCTCGAAACTTGCTTTGTATATTACACATGATGTTTCCCATTACCAGTTAGTACAAGAGGGTAGAAAGATATTGGGATCCCGCATACCCACATCAGGGTGAAATGCAACATGTTTCCCTTGATGACTCCATCATTGGGGATTATGTGTCCACTAGGTAGGTGATTTTAGATAGAAAAAGGCATGGATATTAACTTTTTTAGGAGGAATGTATGAGTATTATAGTTTGGGATCAAATAGTTAAGAGTAGGTGGAAACAAGTCTTCCATCCCAGGCTTTGATAAAAGGTTCTAGACACGAGGGTTGATGAAACCAGTCATACATATAATTGAGGAACAAGTAAACCTGGGTTGCATAGGCACAATTCCTATGATCACTCAACATTCATGAAGCAATATTTTATTAAAGAAGGAATCATGTTGGTATTTGTGAGTCTTTTTCAGGTCCCCATTTACTTATTGGTTGAAAGGTGTATTTATATGTATCATTAATGTTTAATAGTACATTTCTTGAAATATTATCATATTCATATATGATGGAATTTTTAAGTGCTTTGATGCCCTTCGTGGAACTCATTATTTTTTGAAGGATTTATCATTAAAAATTTCATCCCCTTGGGTGGATTTTTAGCCTGTTTCAATCCAGATTTTCTTTAAATCATCTGGGATATCCATGAATTAACATGTATTCCATGTTTTTTAGATTTAACACACATTTTTTAGCATTATTGTTATTCTAATAATTATTCTAAAGGTTGATGAGGGTGATAAAAATCCATATTCTATAATTAAATTCTTTATTAGAGGAATGTAAATTTCATAACACTCTCTGAAACAATATTCAGTCACTCTAAGAACAAAAACAATATAGGTATGTTGTGGCATTACAGTACATAGCATAAAGGATGAGGATAAAGTCACATATTAAATACACGATGATGCATATTTCATACCCATTATTGATTGGGTTTGATAATCAAAGTCACACCGACTTTTTGAAGAATTTATTGTAACTTTATAGGTTTAATAACATTAATATCAAGTATTACTTCATCAAATAGAAGCTGTAATATGGAAATATTTTATTTTACTATGTTTCAACAAATGAGAAATTTGTGGATAAATTTAAAATTCTTCTAACAATGGATGACAACAAGAAATTGAGAGTGTTATTTGGAGTTTATTATCTTTAAAAACAATATAAATATTCAAATTTATTTTCCATTTTTTATTCTTTTGGAATTTTCATTCAAAATGGTGAAAATATAAAGGAAATGTTCTAGAAAGTCAAGAGAAACAATTTCATTATATAGGTGGTCATCAATGGGGATATGAGAGGAAGATTATTCCTTACAATGGGAGACATGAAGAGTTTTTTGAGAAACATTATAGAATTTATAATGTTTTATTTTATTATACGGTGATACATGTGGAGTTGGTAGATGATGTTTTGAGAAGAGATATTTTGTTTTTTAACATTTCTAATAAATCAAAAGAGTATGATTTAATATCCCATGAGGGAGATTAAATATCCCTTTTTGATTGTGGAAGTGGATGATTCAAGAAGGTGAATATCCCTCATGATTTGGATTAAAAAATGGTTATCTATGAGTTTATCTCAATAAAAACATGTTTAATGCAGCATTGATTTTTTCACGAAAAATTATAGAATTTTCAAAAAAATCATTTTTTCCTATGACGTGTTGTTTAGATAGGTTTTAAATTTGGATTGTGTTAGGAGTAGATATTTATGAAAATTCATTTGTGGTTCTTGAAAGTTTTTCTATGTTGTATTTATTTACAACATGATAATAAATGAGTTGGAATATGACTGAAGATGAGGTGATGTAAAGGAATGAAGATTTTGTAATAAACACAAAATCAAAGTGTAAAGTAGGATATTATTTGATTATTAGGTTGAATCAAAGGAATTTTATACTTTTATTTAGTCATGTCATCACATAGAAATAGACATTTTACCGTGAGTAGTTAACTCTAAGGATTCATGGGGTTAGGTCAACACCATAGTATGGATCCGTGGAAACTTTATTATAGGTTGTTCATGGGTGATAAATTCATTATGCTTCAATCGTATAAATTACACAAAGGATAAGGAATTTATATTTTATATAATCGGGATATGAAGAATTTATAAAATATTGTACACTAAATCTCAAACCACGGTGTAGTTAGATTCACCTCATAATAGTCAGAATCTTGATAAGCCCATTTATACCATAATGTGGTTAAAAAAATAGAATGATATGTGATTTCATTCAATATTTTATCCCAAGATGATTATCTATTTAAATTTTTATCATCGACATGTCATATGATGATCTTATAAAACCCCACTATAGAGAAAAGGTTCAACCAAATCTCTGGGCGATTCTAGTACATAGAAGATATAAATAGATGTAGGAACATAGATCCTATTGTTGAGGGAACTCCACAAAACACATTTCCATCAAAGATAAATGGAATATATAGTGAGGTACAATTTATGGTTTTCCTATTTCATCTTATGATTTCCATGACTGAGTAGTCATAATAGAGGTTTTTTGTTTTCCTACTCTTCACATGGACATTAATATGTCCAAAAAAATACATCAGTGGTATCAGATACATTGTTTATGATGAATCAATAATATGGAATTGATAATTGAAATATATTTTTGATCTTTCAAGAACCATGGTCATGGTTTTTAATATATGTCAGGGTTCACTATGATTTTTTCCAAAACATCATGGTCGTATTATCAACATTATATTATATTAAGGTTTCCATGAAAAATGGTGTGGTTCAATGGAAAATATTATTGTTTTTATGGATGTAAAATAGGGTATAATTTTATATCATCCTGATTTGGTTATCCAACCATTATTTCTTGTTCATAAAATCCATGATGACAAGCCATGTCATGAGGATATTCATTATAACAACCAGTGTCATTCTAGGTCTATGAATTCATATGGATTTTTTAATTTTTTTACTTTATATGTTATTTTTATAGCTGAGATTAAGATTGGGATTTAAAGGGTTTAAAAGAATATTGGTTTATTTTTACATATATTAATGTGTTTAAATGTATTACGGGGGAATATATTGAATATTGGATGCATTTATTTTAGTGGAAAATAGAAATTTAGTGGAACATGTAAAATCACACCGTAGAAAAGGGGGTTTGTTTTTTGATATTTTCTAGTATGGGAGGTTTTCTCTATGATGCACCTGCTGAGACCACAATTCCTAATCATGATATCCCACTATGACCATAGAGAAGTGATTCATGGTATGAGCATTATTGTCACATAATAATGCATCCCTATTAGGGGAATTACACTGTGACCCCCTAGGTCACATGGAATTCCACACCTACATGGAAGAAAATGAATCTACTTACTATTTTGAAGTAGGATCCACTCCACCTTATTAGTTACTCAACCCCATCACACAATCCCCATTTCCCCATGATTTTACCCTCTCCCTATTTATTTCTTCAAAATCTTGTATCATCATTTATTTTTTGATAGATGAATCAAATGAAGAAATATGATCCTCTGTTAATGGAATAGTTAAGACCTAAGTTTCCTCTTGTTTTTTCTCACTTTTTCCACCATTTTGGGGTAAATATAAATTTAGGGAACATTTGTATGATTTCTTGATTTCAAGATAATAGTGCCAATTTAATTTGTGGTGTTGGACAAGTTAGCATCTATGGGATTGAGGTGGGTGGTTCCTTTTATATTTATCTATATATCACATTTTTGAATGTAATATTAGTGTGTATACCTTGGGTTTTGGATATTTGAATTTTTTGAGGAGTATGAGTGAGTCTATAATTGGGTAACATGCAATGATAAGGACCCTTAGGGATAAATTTAGTGATTCATGTGTGGTTTAGTAATTATATAATGTCCTAACATCTAAGAAACTAATGTGTTATACCTCTTATTATGCTAATTATTCCCAAATGAGGCTTGGATCATATTATGAATTGTGTTATGTCTAGTTTGAGTCTATATGATAGGGTTATCTATTTATTATCTGATGAGGGACTTAGATAATGGATTTTTTGAGTAAATGGGTTTTTGAATTTCATGGGAGGAGTCTTTGTGCATATTTATACATTTTAACCACTTGATATATGGATATTAATAGTTGTATGTATTCCATGGGTAGAGACCACACTTATGTGAGAGAAAGTGGATATTCATATTCATTTTATCCATTATTATCTTGAATATTTAGATTGGGGTATTCCTTTGTGGGTTTTAGTGATTGTATAATATATGGGTAGGTAAATGATGGGATATGTTTCAGATTCCTCTTATATCTAGATAACAAATATTACATTTTATAGATCTACTATCCATCAGAAATGATACCTATATGCTAATGGAAGTGTGGCATGCCCTTAGAACTCATAACATCATAGTGTATTGAAAGTAGTGTAAAGGGACCTGAGATCCTAGTTACACTATGTATTACCATTTTGGGGTGCTAGTGATTTATGTGTGGAATGATGGAATGATTTATTTATAGCCTTATTGTAAGTTAAATGCCTATGAGGTATGTTTCATTTGGGTGTACCTGAGCATGACCATGACATTTGGTATTGTGGGATATGGATTGATAATGGGGGGTGGGATCATCATAGTGTATCATTTAGCTGTTGTATATTACTAGGATAGAAAATTATGGTGATATTGGTCAGTGTAGGTTATGTATAATATGTTTTGTGTTATCCATTAGTGGATCATTAGGTATGGATACTTTTCTAGATAATATCTTGAGTATAGGCCATAGTTTCTATGTATTACTTACTATCAAATGCATACCATGGTTGTGAAATTATTGATGAGGTTGTGGCTTGAAGACCTAGGGGTCGAGAGATAGGGTCTCACAATGTAGATAGTCCTTGAGATGGATTATGTATGGGAATCTATGGTGGTGTGGGATATCCATGAGACCTCACCCTAAGTGATTGGGTGTGGGTACTGGACCTAGTTATGATACCTTACCCCAAGTGAAAGGGTATTTGTATGATATTTCATTATAATCCTACGGGCATCAAAAAAATTCATGAAATTCACTTTTCCATATAATTCCTGATGTGATCCTAACTAAAAAAAACAATTATAATTTGAGTATAAAAGTATCATCATTCATGAAGGATAAAAAAATGGGATATATGATTGTCGTAAGACTTATCAGGCATTAAGGGATGGAGATTCCTTAGAAAACTTTCCCAATCCAGTGGAGTGGTAGATAGAACCCTCAAATGGGGGTAGGTCATATATTTAATCAAATGATAATAAAAGGATATCGAAGTAGAAAATCAATTTTGGAGGGTCTTATAAGAAATTTTTTATATCATAAAACACCCTTTTAGGATATATAAACCAAATATAAGGGTATAGGTCACTTTAAAGGATTTCATTTGAGAGCTCACACATCCCAAATAGACTTATGGATCAAAAGTTATGGACGTTCAAAGTTTGGAATAAATTTATGTCCACTTCACTCAGGTCTATTCACCCAAGATCACCTACACTCACTTGATTTCCTTGCCCAGGTCTCCATTAATATTCTTGTGTTCCCTAACTAGGTCTATTCTGATCTCTCAGGCTACCATTCCCATAATATCTATGTGCCCCACATCTTTTTCCCAAGCCAATCCACCAAGACCCCCAAATTCATTTCTAAATAGAACCCCTCACCTCTGACTTTGGTTGACCGAAATGACCATTCTCTCTTGTGTAGATTGAATTTTAGAGAGGTTATAAGTTTCTTAAACCAGCAGATTTTAGAGATTCCACTAGGATAGACAATAATTATGGAACCTTGTTATGGGGTCCTTCACCTGGGAGACCATCCTCTTAGGGGATTTCACCTGGATGAACATCCTCTAATGGGACCTTCACCTAGGTCACCATCCTCTCGGTCAGTTCACATACGTGATAATATTCCTCGGTCCCTTCACCTAGGTGACAATATTAGCTAGTCCTTTCACTTGGGTGACCATCTGCCCCGACCTTTCACTAGGGAGACAATTCACCAGATCCCTTCACCTGGGTGACCATCCACCTGGGGCCATTCACTTGGGAGAGCCTCCACCCAATACACCCTAATAGAGAGAGACTTCACCCATCCCTCTACTAGGGTAAGATAGTAGGGTTTCTAGTCTCCTTTAAAGACAAGACTCTACACATCCCTCTATGATAGTAGACTAGGTAGTTGCACCACCCCTACACATTTTCTTTTAATAGGGTGAACAAATTCTATTTTTTTGGTCCCCACATGTACTCAGCAACTTCATTAATCCCTCACTACATTTGTTCACTTTATAAAAGACCTAACTAGTTCTATACACATCATACATTCCTTCATAAGGTATATACACTTAATCTATGCCCTCAATAGGAAAAATCACGTTCTTTAAGCCCTCACTATGGATATATACTTTATATAATCCCTCACTAGGGTTAAGAACATTCTTTAATCAGTAAGTAGGGATAATAACTTTATTTAAGCTATAACTAGGGATAAAAACATTTTTTAATACCTCTATAGGGATATGTGTCTTCGTTATCCCTATCCAGTTATAAGTACCAATTTACATGGGTCTTATAATAGGGAACCCATTCATTCCTTATACCCCTTGATTCAATATATTCCACTGGGTTTCCAATATGGGAATCCTCCTAGGTGTCAGACCCAGAAATTCCTTAATATGCATCGAGTGGATATACTAAACTTGGTTCCCATATATTTTCCTCCTCCTAGGTGTAAGCCCCAAAATATATCTTTACCTGGCCCACCTATTATATTGGTAATCTTCGGGCATCTCATGCATAATACCCACTTTATATCATGTTTTCATCCCTTTTATAGAACTAGAATCTCTCAGGGAAAGCCTAAGTATATAATACTAATTCAAATATAATGGTATACTCTCATGAAATTAGTATGATATTATATTTTCTCAAATATCTCACACCGATCATGACTCACAAGGGATTAGAGATTTATGATGATCACGCCATCAGAAAAATAGAAATACCTCTATGGTAGGAATCCTTTTTAGCTATAAGCCATGTCCATATTTTCTTCTTCTAAAAGGGATATATTTTTATGGTAGTAAATTAATCTAAAGTTTCATATCCCTATTGACGAATATCAGGGTATCATTAATTATTATTCTCTACTCAATCCTCTGTTTTCATGCCTCATTAAACATAGATGCCCCTATCTTCTGAATTGCATGGGTTCGTATTCCCATTATTAACAGAATACATAGGAAAAAACTTTGAGGTCTAAAACAAATTTCATTTTTCCATTTTTAATTTGATCAAAATATGTGGGTTTTGGTTCATATTCTCATATGATATGTAGGATTCTTCTAGGAGGTTCAATCACAACTCCAAAACACCAACCACCTCCCTAGATGATGATAAACTCCATAGATCCGATCTAGTCATATTTTAAGTAATGAATCAAGAACTGATAAGTTAGATATATAAAATATATTCTACACATAGGTGTTCACATATCCATATGGTTTCAACTATATCATTATCATAGGGGTAACCAGTCATGCACTAGCATTGGGGAAGGATTCACAAATACATATTAAATCTATAATAGAGTCCGAAAATAGGAAATAACCCCCTCAAAATGGGTTGGTGGGCCCAAACTCCCATACACCTAACCAAGAAATTTTCTAATGTTTCACTAGTAAAGCCCCAATGACTACCTTCATTTGGAATAAAGTTCCTCATTTACTCAAAACTAGTGTATACATGAAATCCGTAAAAAAATATTGAACCTAATATGAAATATTCATTAAAAAATCATTTATTTTCCCACATTTTGGGATATTTTTTATGTATTCTATAAAAAACATATAGATAAACTTATGTGAATACTTTAACGTTGAAAGAGATTAATAAACCAAGAAATATTATTTTTCTTATTTTACTGGTGGAATTATTATTTTTGATTTTTTTTATGACATTATATAATCCCTATAATATAAATTGGATCACCAAATTCACTAATGAATTCTCAGATTATTGGAAAATCTAGTAGCACCTGCAAGAAACATCAATACACTTCACAAACTGAGCTAATATACTGAAAATATTCCTGAACATCCATAGAGACTATGGCCTTGTGGCCTCGATATACACTATCATCAACCTAGTACATCCATCCCCAGATGGTTTAACACCCTAGTGTGTAGGTATCATTAACATGGTTATATGACAAAACTAGAATAATCATATGAATTTATATATAGGAAGAAGTCTTATAGTTCATCCTATCATAGAAGGGTTATGGGGAATAAAGTGGTTCCCACCACCACATCCAATCATTTCAAGATCCTATCCCCAAAGAGCAATAATGCATTCCTTCCCTATCTTGAGGAGGTTAAGGAGGATTTCCACCACATCATTGAAAATGCTTGGAAGTTACCTTGGTGTGACCCTACCCATAGTGTTAATTGTCACTAATGTAAAACCCCAATTCTATAAAAAACTATAGAATAAAAAGTTCATGACCCACCCATCCAAACTCAGGTGTCCAAAAGGAGAGCCAATGGGAGGTTGAAAACTGCTACAAAGCATGTGTGGGAACATTTAGTAGCCACTACTAACACCCTTGAGGCCTATCATCATATACAAATATTATCCTAGGGGAAATCACATGTCAATAATCTCTAAAAGATTTAAATATAGACACAACTAGCCTTGGTGATAAAATAATCAAAAGAAGAACCCAAACCCATAGGGATTGGTAATTTTATTATTTTCTTCCATAAATTCATCTCCAATATTATCAATTAGGTAAGAACATATCCATATCACATATGTTTCTCTCCCAAGGGAATTTATGTTCCCCCCACACATTTAACATTAGTGAATCACATTACAAATGGACTAACTAATGCTACAAAATAAGATACTAAAAAATAATGTGATAAAGAGGTGTAATATATTGACACTCCCACCTGGAAGGTTTCCATACATGAAAATAAAAATATTTTGGCCACATTTATTACCCACCAATAACCCAACAATGATGAATCCATATTAGTAAATTTTAATAATTCTCAGGTCAAATTAAGAGTAGTAGAGCTTTAGTAGATCAATACCGAGTTTCTTAGAGAAAACAAATCCATTGATTATGGTTGTCGTATTGAAGAATCCATGACTCCTTTAAATGAATGTCTTCAATATAATATGGTTTCTCAAGAGATAATGGAATAATAGAGCCACCTCATAAATCTAATATCAAATCAATCTTCCTATTATACTGTAATGTTGATTGATTTAAAATTCTTCCCACCACTACGATGACATCATCTACCATTTTAGGAAACTCACTCGCGGTTAACTGAGATAGGGATATCCCATTAATTAATAAATTTCCTGATTTACCATGTGGATTCTCTTGATTTCCAATTTGTACTGGTAAAACTAGGAAGAAATATTTTTCTTGGGTGGGTCAATTCAACTTCTCCCCCTCCCAACTTCAATTACCCTCATTTCATGGAATTTGATGGAATGGGAAATCCTAAGTATCACCTCATACAGTTTTATTCCCATTGTATCCTAATGATGGGAACCATAGAACAACATGATTTTATCAAGTTCAGATGATTTTTAAAAATCTTGTAATTCCCCACCTTTTCTTATTACCAAAACATTGCATCTTAGTCCATTGCAATCTCGAAACATATGACTAAAAAATTACTCTTCCAATCTATCTCTACATTGAGGGAAAAATATATTAATTGAATCGCCAACTAAAAGTACCAATATAATGATAAAGGTATGTATTTTAGTGAAACATATAAGGGTGTGATGTATTCCATGGAAAGATATCTTCCCTGTGAATAGTTACTAGAGATCTGTATGGAAAACCTATAGGATGAGTTGTCAACTATGTTTATTCTCTTGAATCTCCCTAGTGAGTTTTGAGAGTCTGTGACTATAGAAAAATTTAAAGAGGATGTTATTCATATAACCAAGGAATGATATTACCAATAAACACCGAAACTAATATGAAATTCTAGGAATGTTAAAGCTGGTACTGCCTCCATCAATATAAAAAGGATTAGGTGATGTGACTATGAACGTGGGAATGATAAATTTATTCCTTCCATAATGATTTGGTGAAACAACCTATAACTCTATCAATGAAATTTCCCATCTTAATTTTTTATATAGTATATATCACATAAAATCACTTAGAGAACATAATACAAACAACATAAATGAAGAATGAATGAAATAAGTGGTATTTCAAGAAGTTAATAAACTCATACCCTTGAAATAGTAACTTGACCTTAGGAATAGTAATAAAACCCTTATGAATAGTAAATAATCAAAATGAATAGTAACCAAACGCAAGGATGTATAAATAAAATTGAGGAATATTTTAAGTGATGTTATGATTTAATTATATCATAGTATAATAATTAAATATTTTAAAAATTAATATTTATGTGTTGGAAATTTTGTAAGTCATAAATATTTAATTTCAATTTTTTAATTAATAAAATGATTTCAAATAAAATTAATTTTCATAAAATGTATAGTTTTTCTTATGATTTTAGAATAATTTAATGAGACCTTAGTTAATCTTTTAGAGTGTTATAAAATCTATTATAATTTTAAAAATTCTATTTGATGAGTAAATGATGAGTTTTATTAAAAATTAAAATTATCATCTTTAGAAAATTATTTTCATAAAATTGAGTTCATTTATTTATTCTAAATATCAAATAATGGTTAGTGTAAATTTTGTAGATTTTACTAAAATAGATGATTTTTTGTTAATTGTAAAATACGATAATTTAAGATAAATGATAAATTCATGATTTATTGATTCATATGCGATGTATGGATTATGTAAGCCAATTATTTAGAACTATATTTCATTATTTCAATATATTTTATGATAATTATCAAACTATTCATAGTCTAGTACCAAAATAATAAAAAAATGAATAAAATATTCATAAACCACCTCTGTCTTCCACTATAAATACGACCCCTTATCTTCACAGCTTACAAGCTTTGATCATTGTAAAATTTCAGCCCAAACCTCTTCCCAACCCTCTCCCCCATGTACATAATCTCTTGGTTTTCACTAATGACCAAAACCAATCTCTTTAATGAGGTTCTCATGGAGGATTATTCAAGAGGTAAAATCCTATTCCTTTTCCTTTTAAATTTCTTTTCAAGTTCTTTTCCTATATTATTCTCTCCTCACCTTCTCTTTCTGAATGATCATTATAACTCCTATATCATATATATACTGTAATTATATCATTTTAAAGTAATATCCTTCATCAAACTCCTTTCTCCCTCTCACTCTTTTATTTTAAAAAACAAAATCATCATTCATGAAGTGTTGATTTACAACTTTCATGAACTACAGATTTTTGTTCTTCAACTTATCCTTAAAATATGGTAATGAATCCATTTTTATGGTTTAACCATACTTTTATAAATGTATTAAAATTTATTTAATATTCTAAAATTAGTATATATATGTAATATTAATTCATACGACAAAACTATTTTGTAATGATCGAAAAACCACCATAATAATCTTAATAATTATCACTAATATTTTTTCTAATGACTCATCCTCATACAATATAACCAAATTAATTATATAACAATTTAATATTATATATTTTCATTAATATCATATAAATTTAATTTTGGAGAATTATTCCCCTTCCACATGAACTTCCATACTCAAATACAAGTATAATGGTCGTGAAAAAAAGGAAATGAACGCTCATGAGCAATACAAGTGTATCTTATAACGAATAAAATGGACAGAAATTAACTTAATAAAATTATAATAAATAAAATAATTTTATATAAGGTTATTAATTAATTAATTAACTAATATATTTTATTATCTTGTACATTAAGGTTATGTGCTAAACACATTCATACATAGGGTAAGGGTTTTCTTCCTGAACCTCCATTTTCATTTGGGTTATATTTTCTTCCTCCATACACCAATTTAATTATTAATTTTTTTATATAATTCTTATAAATTATTTTTATATGTTCCAAACACATATATCCAAATCATTTCATCTTTTATTTATGGGATAATACATTTTTTATAAGGGTCCCTTCTCAATTCTTCATGATATACAATCCCGATTGAAGGGAACATCTCGGTTTCTTACACATTATCATGTGTCATCTATAATATTTTTTAAGACATCACTATTTTTATAAAATCGGTAATTTCTTAATAAGAAACAATATTTGTTATTTTATAGTTTAATACACACAATCATGACAAATACAAATTACTTTTCCAAAAGAACTCTTCTTTGCAAAGTAAAAAATAGTATTTCTCTCAAGAATTACTCAGTTGTTTTATAAGAGTATTTTTCATCTATTTAAACACACTTTTTGGTTATTGTTAATATTTTTTGATGTCATATTCCATATTTTATTGAATTTTTTATGATTAGTTTTACTGTGGATGTGTTATATTAATACCATTCACCATATTACTCTAAATGGTTATTGTTTATGTTTACTGGTTGGGATACGTTTTTTACATTTCATATATTAGTTTCAATATGAATATACATGTTAATTAAATTTATGCCCTTTCATATGAGTAATTAATTGGACTTATTATGTGTCAGGTGGGGCCCTCTATATCCCCTCAGTTCATCATTATGTCTCATGATATAAACTAGTTTTTGTATGGGCTAACGTCTTACCTGATTATGTATTCTGTATTGGATAAATCATGGATGGTATGTTTATGATGTCCCACATTATGCATTCACTTATTATGAGATTGGTATTTTATATTCCATGTGATTATTCAACTATAACAACATCCATGGTTAAGTATCAATTTTATGTGATTATTTATATGGTATTATTTATTCAGTTTTCATTACAACCATATTATGCTCAAATTTTTGTTTAAAAAGAAAGTCTTCATAGATATTCACCTTTACTTGTGGTTTATTTTTATCTCATACTAAATTCTTACACTTAATAAGCATTAGGTCTCACCCCAATCTTATAATTATTTTTCCCAGGATTCCAAGACGAAATTTATGAATGGAATTCTAATATAATATAGAAGAATAATAGTGTTTCCAAAGGAGTCACTATACTATATTTAATTTCAATTTGTAATGTTGAACTTATGTATGTATCTTGTTTTCCAAAGATACTAAACTATTTGATCCTTAAGGATGATTCTTCCTTGTTTATATGATAATATAATAGAGTAAGTCACCAGCTCCGGGCTACTAGGGTTGGGGTCCTTACATTAGGTTCCACGTTACATGACATTTTCTTTGAAATAAATCCTTATCATGCTTCTATAAATCAAGAAAGTGGATGAATAAGGGTTAGATGATAATCCAAATTTCTTCCCTTACCATCATATTCTAGGTCTCACAATCCATGAATGATTATTCATCAGTGATATACTAGAAAATAATATCTATGCAGGTCATATTTTAATTGATAATTTCATGGAATGTGTTGCATGTGTTTCAACCATTATCCCCAGTGAAGAAAAAGAATGGTCATAGGAACTATTACACTAAATAGAATAATGAGGATCCTCCCTCTTAACTATCCAATAGAAATTATCTCATCAAATTATATAATATACACTATCCCACAAAATGGTCCAACAACCACCATACCACCAAATAGTCCAATAGGCACTGTCCCACCAAATGTGATACTCCACTGATGAGGAACAATAGTTTTCCTACATTTCCATCAATACTATATCATCTTGGTTTTATGAATTTTCACCAGATTCTGATGAGTATAATCTTGATAGGGATTTTTTCTAACCAATATATTTAAATGTTCTATAGTGGGTTATCCCATTCGATACTCCTAGTATCAGCAAATAATATCTTTATGATGCCACACTTGTGTCTAATTGAGTTTCCAAAAACCCTTATTGGTTAATCAAAACTCAAACTATCATCCACCCATCCTACCCAAAATAAAGGAAAGGGTTTCAAAAATTATTCTAATAGTCAACCCCTTAAAGATGATAAGGTCATATTTTAAGAAGAAAAAATCAATCAGATATAATAGAAAAATTAGAATCTCTGGGATGTAATATTGAAGATGTTTCATAGATGTTTTACCCATGGAGAAATACTATCATCCTATTATATAGTTCCTCCTTTCTATGAAGTAACCAATTTCATTTGGCTGCTGGGGTCTTCAAAATTTCCATACCCTCATTGGGTAATTTCTAGACACTGTTCCAACTCACCCCATCCCATGGGGATAGGGTAATTTTTATATTTTCCATCCTCTCATCAGTTGAATTATTAGTTATTATCCACCTATATATCTTCCCCTGAAATGATTAAGACTGAGATTCCAACTCCAAAAAAAATCAACCATGTTCCGATGCTAATCCAGGCATATGTGGGACATAGTGTAAGAATCAGAGTCATATGTCTTTCAGAGATAGGTGGAGCAAGTTATATTCCTTTTAATTCGATAAATTTCCTATGTATCTCGCCATAAAAATGGCGAATAATTTGGTTGAGCTCTCGAGGATTTATAATAGGATACCCAATTCAGTAGATTTGAGTGACCAATCCAATTACTTCCCCTAACATTAATTGTAAGGTTATACATTTGAGTTGTGATTTTTATTCAAGGATCACCTTTAGAAGAATATAAATTAGGGGATATTATAGATAATAACACCAAATTCTCCACTTCATCCATGTGGACAACCTATGTAGAACACACAATGTATATCCAAGATTCAGGACCATCCATCCCTTAACAGAAGACAAAACATGGTCTATTCCTTTAATCCTAATCATATTTCCACATATTGTACATACTCATTCAATCATGACCTTGTCAATATTACAAATATCAGTATAACTAAGGATACAATCATAAAAGATCACCCAATTTATTTTCCCTATCATATAATTTTGGGATATATGATTGAAAAATGATTCTTGTTCAAATATTGTCTCTATAAGTAGGTAGATTAATGCCAAATAGAGCTTGAGAATCTCAAGACTCATGTGACATTAAGGTGTTTCATTCTCACCCCAATCTAAATTACTCCATCATAATGAGTTATTTCATAAAAACAACCTTAATTAATGATGATAAACTACATGGAAGACATCCATGTTACAATAAATTCAAGTAAAAGACACCATAGTCCTTGATACTTGACTCTAAGCTATATAGACTAACATTCATACAATATGAATACAAACTCTATATTCATGGTACTTTTTGAAGGACCCAAAAATGAATGAAACTTCTCACCATGAATCACTAGGTACAATTTCATGCCAGGTCATGAGTGTACCTTACACGTGATGTTAAACTATGTGGTGTCGGTCTGGGGTGTAAGAACATAAACTTTATAGGACCTTTTTTCTTTATCACAAGATACTAAACTTCAGGACATATAGTCATTATATAGTACTAATTCCCCCTTTTACATATGACTCAGATCTTTATATAAGTTTTCTAGTCATTAGGTTTATCAGCACATATTGATTTTTATTCTAGGCCCCAACACTAGTATATAGTTTCCTTAACTTTTCCTATCATAGATAACTCATCCAAATCGAGTTTACTTCTTTATAATAAATGGAAAATCACCCATTTAATTAGAAATTCAATTCACATGAGCTTGATCTATGTTGAAAATAAAATTCCCTTATCATAATATAAGAATCATATATTTTTAGGTACCATTAGTAAGAACTATGTGTGGCTTGATTCACATGCTTTGGGACACATAGTGATGCCTAGATCTCCCATCTTAGTCCCAAACATGAATTTTCATCACTTTCAACCACGTACCTCTATAATACTGACTAAATATAGGAATTATTGTTTGTATTGAAATGAAAATTACACCACATGTTCCCTTTCCTCCAATATTATGTGGTTTAAATGATTTTTCATGTTGTCTCATGTTTCTTAGGCCAATGATGACTCATGTGAGCTTATATAACACTAAAAGTTTATCTGTCTAGATAAATTGAGACGAATTTTATTAAAATATTGGGGAATCAATCTTGGTTACATGATGTTATATTTCATGACATAAATTAATAGCTATATGAAGTTAAACTATAAAATATCCATATTACATCATATATGACATTAAACTATTTTGAGGTGTCTACTCTCTAAGAACCTAAAATAAGAATTACCTCATACCTAATGTGTGAACTTGATATTCATAAGGGGACCCACTCTAATTAATATAAAATAAAAGGGTTATTTCCATCCTAGAAAACCCTTATAGCATGTTTTTCTAGGCATATGATGTATAGAAAACTCATGTGAGACCTTGACACTACCCTAGTCTAAGATAAAGGAAAATGATTATTATCCTTATTTTAATCCCTTTATGAGTTATATATATATTTAAGAAAATATCCTATAAAGAAATGTGTGTGGCTTCATTCATTTCTTTTGTGATATATAGTGATGCCTAGATCTCCTATTCTAGGCTCATCTTCCAATTTAAAAAATAAAAAATGGAAAGTAACCTCGCCTTGTCTAGGTGTTTGGCCTTTCACTCATTCATGTTGGGTCACTTTTTTAACTAAACATAAAGGAAAGTTTCTTTCACATATCATGTGATTATTATCCATGAAAAACTAATTACAAGTGCTTTCAACAAGGCTCTAAATTGAAATGCACCATTTCCTTCTTTCATGAAATGAAATTGCACGACAATCCATCCTAGTTGTATGATACTAAACTATAACACACATTTTTTCCATACATCAATACCCTAAACAACTTAAAAAGTTATACATTACATGGTATAAATTCATTAAATGTGATCTTAATTTGTGTATGGGTTGTATTATTACATGGATATCACCTGTGATCTCATGACATAATGTGAAGTTTTGATTTTTATTCAAATTACCTAGTAAATCTAGGATCTTCCACCCATGATTCGATGTGGGGATCTAATGATTTCACCCCTCCAACATATGAGTCAGATATACAAGGGGAGAATATAAAATGAATTTCATTTTCCCTGATCCCTTCACCTAAAAAACCCCCATTTTCTAAGTGTATTCTTAGTTTTTAGTCCATCCCATTTATTGTGGGTCTTTCCATAATAGTCTCTATACTACATATTATCTTTAGGACTTCCCCCATTATAAAAAATTCCCTATTAGTGATTTGGATTCTCCTCATTCTCATAAAGTCCTTTTATACCATTGTATTGATATGGGACTGTATATTACTTATATGCATAAGACAGATCTGGGAAAAGACCTTCTCAACTACATCTTGGTCACATTATGTTAAACTGTATGATGCCTACATCCTTATTGAATGATATTAAACTTCAAATCTTGTTTCCTCACCAAATTATTTTAAACTATGATAAACTAGTCAGTGTTGTTGTAACATAAACTATGTAACCCTTTGTTCTAGCTTGAATGGCCATAAAGTGCATATAATTTTACATTACAAGAGACCTACCTTCTTTAAATATTTTTTTGATCTATGTTTGAACCCTAAACATATGATTATTTATATATAAGCTTATGGAAATATGAGAATATTCTCTACATACACAAATATCACTTTGATGTATGTTTTCCCAAAATATACTTATCAAAATCTTTGTTTAGGTTTATAATGACCTGGGCACATGACATTAAACTGTATGAAGATTATCCTAGATATATGAAATTAAATTATATAGAAATTGGTCCTTGTTGCATGATCCCAAACTATAAAACATCTGAGTCCTTGAAACATGGCGTTAAACTGTATGACACATGGACAATTCTATGTGACTCATTACCTATATAATATCTAGATCCATGTAAAGGTACCATGTATATGACCTCAATCTATAAATAAATAATAGGGATAATTACCCCATTATTAAGGAATCCTATGTATTTTAACTTGGGTACTCTCTATGAAGCTTCACTTTTTTCCAATCTTAAGACCGCATCCAATATAAAAATGCCCGTCCACTATGTAAGAGACTAATCTATATAGGGGTCTCTTTTGTAGGGAGCCTTTCAATAATAACTACACATGGCTTCATTCTTATACCCTAAGATACATAGTAAATCCTTGATCATTTATTTTATTCCCAACCCAAATCTTATACAAAAATTCTTATTTTACCCTATATATGATTCATGTCTATATAAGATACATTTATCTATAAGAATTAAGTGTGGATTTATTCCCATACCATGGGATACATAGTGATGTTGGGATCCCGAATCCTAGGCCCAAATGAAAACTTTTGGTCAAGAACTAAAACCTTAAACTATGTGTATTACCTAATGAGATAATCTATACTAGTATTGGGATCTCAATTCAAATTAGTTTTTACCTCACTCTTGTTATATAGGTTTTCCTTCCTTATAGGTCCAAGGTATGAGATATTAAACCATAAAAACATTTGGTCACAGTTATATGTTCTTAATCTATATCCCTTTATGGTATTAATTATAAGACCTTAAAAAACAAATCAAAAGAGACACAATGGATTTTAAATTTGAAAACCTATAAAGTATAGCTTGAGAATATTTTAAGTATTCTCTCTCTAGTCCATTCCCTTTAATATTTTTCCAAATGTTTTAGAATAAAAAGAGGAACAAATATTATGGGGCCCACTATGTGATCCTAGATAAATCCTTGACATGCTCATCAGACACTGTGTTTTATGAAAATGTTAGAGTAGATATCTGTTTCCATTCTCAAGTAGAATTAATTTTTTTCACTGGTACATTTTAATCCATGGAAATATTACCTATTCACATTGACTATATCACCCCTTTAAGTGATTTGAAATTCAGGATTCTCATTTTCTATCCCTTCGCAATGAGAAATTTTTCAATATATAGTTTCATATCATTTATGTTGGTAAAAAACTTCTTGAATATTCTTGTTATTTGTGAACTTGCATAGTATCTCTGATATCTAATTCAACACCTACCAATTTCTTGAGTTGATATACTTCTCTTGGAATCCCTAAACCTTTATTCTATAAATCCTCTTGGTTATCTACATCAAAGAAAACTTTCTAACTAGGATTGATTGATCTAAGGGGAATCCACTTTTATTTGAAGGTGAATAGAATATTTTTTCCCCTATCCTATTAAATAACCAATATAGGTGCTTTAGTCATTGAGGAATAGTCCTCCTGAGCACCATACACTATCCCTAGACTGATTGTGGTAATACCCAATCTACTCCCCCCAGTCTCCATTTATTAAGTAGGGAATTAGCTTTTTTTACATTACTAATCATCATTATACTTTTTCAAGTGTTAATTTTCAATTGATTTTGAAATTTAATGGTTTTTTTGACACAATATAATTACCTAATTATTCATGTGGATTCAAGTACCCATGATGTTACACATTGGTGCATCGTTCCAACTTTCAATGAAATATTATGACATTATATTTTTGTTCCATGCTCTATCTGGGTGTGCCTATCTTATAGACACCATAAATCCTTAAATTCATAATATCCTTTTGAAAAATCCTACCAGTTATAGGGTACATATCATTTAAAATTAAACCACATTACACATTGGTCTGAGATTCATTAGAATAAAATGAATGCCACAATTTTTTAAGGGTAGTTTATGATAGTGTTGATACCTCATTCATTTCAGTTTATGCCTTTACCATTATATTAATATTGTCCCACTCATTTAGTAAAATTTGTGAGACCAAAAAATATTAGTAGCTTCTAGTAAGATCATTATGACAATAAACTACATGCATTATCCCATGAGGTAATATTTATATGTGATGTTGGCCTCCACATTCACATTAGGTTTATTCCTATCCTAGTTGGTATATTGACTGCATCATTATGGTCAAAGAAATATGACCTTTAACTATAATAAATCATAGTCAAATTTGTGTGGCCTTTAACTCTAGAAACCCATTTTTTTGGGAAATATGGCTATAATCAATGTATAACATTCTATGAGGTTCTCTATATCGATAATAATATGATCCCATGTATGTTCAGTTTTCTTTTCACATATCACTATCCATACCTTATAACTTTATGGTCAAAGATTCCATACATTAAACATTTGTAGAAATAGTCCATCTTGTAAGACCTTGAACTACCAAGAAAAAGAGGCACTATACCCATAAGTTCAAAAACCAATAAAAGAATACCTAGGAAACAATCATGTCTCCCCTTCTAGGAATGCAACGTTCATAGAAATAGAAAAAATTAGTATTTAAAAAGAAAAATTAACAAAACATGTCATTTTTAAATCCTTAAAATGGTAATATGAGTAAAATTAATGTTCTTACCATATAATATTATCCCTTAATATCTTGAGAAAAAGTTATTATACAAACTCAAAATATTAAAAGAACGTAGGGTCTATTAATTGGACCTAAAAATATTCAATCTATTTCTACTAGTTCAATCAAAATAGAAATAAATTAGATTATATTTATACTCTTTATAACCCCTCTTATGTTACCTATACCTATAATGACTTGAAAATCCATAACACATGTTCCATTCTATATGGAATTGAACTACATAGAGTAGAATATCCTGTGTGGTGTAAATATTTTCATAGAAACTAGATTTGTGCAACATCCCCACAAGCACATTGGTCCTAACCCATGATTCCTTGGTAAGGTGGTGATATCCTATCTCATCCATATGTTCAAGATATATATATGCGATTTCATCAAATATTTTATGATCAATGAACATAAGTTTAATTTGTTTCCCTCTATAAAAGATCTAGATCTATATTGGAATCAATTTATAAGAATTACATATGGTTTGATTTCTATTCCCATGATTTATGTAGTGAAATCCATGTCTCATATGTTGGATATATCCCCAAATACACTTTAATTACACTCCACTTTATATCATAGAATTTGGACCACTTATAATTCATGTTTTTTGTTCCTTAAGTTGATATTATTCCTTTTGGAACCCCAAACACATTGATTTGATATTCTCATCCATGTGACACCCAAATTCCTTGAGTTGAGATATTACCTATTTGATCTTCACATTCAATTGTGACCTCATATGGATATTCAATTTGGTCACCATCCTTGGTTCAATTAGTCAGTTCCATTGTCATTTTCTCCAAGAGTATGACTCCTCTATTGAACTCAGATTCCGTTCTTTGGAGTGACTCTTCTGGACTCGAGTGCAGTTATCGCTCCAATGGAAAGACTTGATTATCCCATTCTGGTATTTAGATTTCCCTTTTTGGTTCTTATTTTTTTGATATGTGTGATATTTTTACCACCAATTTGTTGTGTGCACTTAATTTTCTTGTACATAAGATCATGAACCAAAAATACCAATCATATAAAATACAAAAAAAAAGAAAAAGAACCAAATAAAAAATCAGAAAAAGTAAAATTGGGGGTAGAGTTTTGTGTAACTATTTAGTTTATAACTAAATTATCCTTAGTAATGGAGCGAGAAATTTTATGATCTTGAAAGATATTGTTAAATACTTTATATGAATCAATTATGAAATTTATAATAACCCAAACTACACAAACTTATAGAATGTAGAATAGTGGTAGGATAGGGTCTATCCCATGATGAAAATGGTTATTTGATTAAACAATTTCAATTTGTATCATGATTTTCTAAAACAATTAACTAAACTACTTGAGAAATGTAGAGTGGAAGGACTCAAAAAGAGTAAAACAAGGATGGAGAGAGGAGATTTGAAATCAAAGGATGGTTTTTGAAAAATTTAAATAGTTTAATCATTACTTATGATATTACATCAAATTAATTATTGCAAGACTTCTTGGACTATTTTACATATCCTCTCAATGTCAACTATAATAACCAAATGCATCCAATGCATCTCTCATAGTACAGTAATAATAACTTATTTACATTAAGTTTAATATTTAATTTAAATACCCTATTAAGTAATATCTATCTTTCAACTTTCCTTATTCACATTTTTTTACTCTAATAATTACCATCAGTCTCACAAGAAAATTATGGATTTTATGATATTAATTTCAATTTAAAAAGACTAAATATGAATAATTTAGGAGTCAAAAATAATTAAAAAATTTATAATCATCATTTTCATCATCTTCATCCTCTCACATGACACTTATCCACCTATAATTGATCTCTCAAGAATTAATGAATATATTAGAATTTATGGTATGGGGAGTATAAAACAAAATATATAATGAAATGATGATTATTTACATGAATTGATGGACACAACCCATTTAGTAAATCATTTATTACATTGTGAAAAGAAAAATGAAAAAAAAAATTTAAACTACACTTTCTTGATAATTGATAGAGATACTAATACTTAAAATCTCATATTGGGAATCAGATTCTAATTTCTTACAAGCTCAAGGAACTTCTCCCTATATATCTTTTTTTTTCGGATCCCTTTTCCACAGTAGTATCCTCCTCCATTTATAGAGAATTTTCTTTAGGTATTAACTTTCAAAGATCCTTAATATTCTCATTGATCCAGATTGAATTTTCATCCTTATTTTACACTCAGTGAACCTATAGACTTATCAATTATTAATCTCCTTATATGATAAGACTCATTTATCTCCCTATAGATAAATCCCATTATCTATCAGAGAGGGTTTTTCACTGAGTCTTCAAATGTATTTTGTTTGAATCTGTTTACCTACCTTAGCCTCATATCCTTGTTTTAGAAATATTTCAAACTCTTCATGTGTACGAGAGGTCCCCACACATGATATTCTTAAAATATCCTTATAATCTAGCCTATATCCTATGTTTATCTTAATGATATCATAATGTTGAAAAATATGTAGACATAAACCTAATTCCGTGGGAAGAACAACTATGGTACAAACTTCTAATGTGTGTAACCCTCTTTGTATTCCTATGTATGTTTATAGTGTATCCATCCAAATATGGTCACAACTTTCCTAAAACTAAAATCATCACTACTTCTATTTTAAGAAGCTTTATAAAATTGAATTCCTCCTACATCCCAAATACTTATTTCTCGAATAATTATTCTTCTCAATGTAATAGACTCATTTTTTGCATCAAATCCTCTTATCAAGAAGCTACGTACACGTAACAATTCTTCGAACTATGGAGTAACTCAATATTATTCAAAAACAATAAATAGTGGTTATGGTGCAACATATGTGGGTGATGGCCTAGCTTCCCTTCATCAGCTCTATCTCTATGGTAAACTACACTATATATCCCAAGTTTTTTTATATTGATGCTTGCAATTCCATTGGAATTGAGATATTTATTAGTTTTATAGGTAATTTTCAGGGTGTGTCAGGTATCATCTATGGAACAGTAGTTTTTTGAAGGAGATGACATAGAATCCCAGCTTGAAATGAGGCATTTCTATAAGTGCACAGTGCCCCGAGTAAAATGTTGTATCCTACATCGATTCTTTAGGTGGGTAAAATCTTCAATACAAGAAATCGCATGCCCCAACTAACCATTGAGTTATGTGGGGGATAGAGGAATCCCTATATTATAGTGCAATGGCCCTCACCGATGAAGTTATCCTCCCACCACAACATGAACCATCCTCCCTTGCACAGGTGCACTCTTATACCTGTGTGCATTCCATGTGTGAGTTATGAACCTTACTGCTACCCCAAAAGGATCTTCGTATATTCATTATTATCCAGTTATACCTACTGGATAATATATGTGTCTTTCACCCTATGGGTTGTGGTCCAACTAGGGTTGGATAATTTCTTACCGAAACATATAAAAAATACGTATAAAAATTATAACTTTATAAAAAATATACTTTAATTTTTTTATTTCTATTTCAAAAAAAAATATTTCTAAAAGAAAATAAATATAAATGATTATTAAAAACTAAAAAATGGGTTTAAAAATTTAATAAATAACAGTAACCAATTAAAATTTCACGATTTAGGTATGAAAACTATATCATCGACATATAAGGGAATAAGAAGAGATGTTGATGTCATGTTATTATGCATGTGAAAAAATAATAAGAAGGAAAAGAAAAAAAGTAAAACTGCAAAAAACAATATAAATCTCATATAGTAGATGATTTTCTGGGTGTTACAAATAAATTGAGGAAGTTCAAGATTGTTTGTACATTCAGTATAAAGATATGATATGGTGTAATAGGTGGACCATGTTATTACAAGTTCGGGGACACAATATTGTTTCCCAGCCCCCTCTTTAGTATAGGGTACCACACTTTAAGAATAGAATTATTTTCTAGTAAATCCACTATAATGGGTTTCTCATTATAGTGGCATGGGTTATTGTTGATTATTTCCTAGATACACTAAGTACTAGACATTCCTATTTAATGTTGAGCCTTATAAATTTCTTATCCACTTTGTGTGTGTGTTAACAACCGAGGTAAATTTAAGACAAAGGGAGAGTCAAGATCTTAAATGTTAAAAGAGATAATGGGATAATATTATTTAATTAGACTAAAACTACACCAAAACTAATTTACCCACCCCCCCCCCATTCCTAAAAATTGACCCCTTTAATTACAAGCATCGTGAAAATGAGAGGGCTTTAGAATTCATTGAAAAATATGAATTTATGACCTACTCCTTAAACAATAATGTCCCTTAATGGAATTTACAATATATATATATATATATATATATATAAAATCTTTGGAATAAGTTTTAGAAACCCCTAATCATATTTAAATACCTAAGAAGATTTGGTGGACTTTTAGCATGGCATATATTTTACAGAATTCCATCAATATAACCTTGTCCAAACAAAGGGATGTGATTATTGTTAAAGTAAAATGGTCTTGTAATGTGGAAATGTTCATGGACACTCTTAATTCATTACAAAAAAACTATTATATATTGTAAGAAACATCCATGTCACTTGGTGCATCCCATAGTGTTACAACAATATCAAAATAACCCTTGTCCAATATCAACAAAGGAGAAAGGTTATCCATGACATGAGGATCATAGGAAAAAACCAAATCTTTATGAAAATTATAGTTTCTATTTTATTTCATTATCGAAATAGAAAATAATTTCTTCAAGATTATTGAGGTCATAAAACCCGATGAAGATTACCTTAGTGATCATCCCAAATATTTCTCTTTCCACCAAACGTTGGTCCACAACATTATTGATTTCTTTATATTTAAGGAAATACTATTGAAATTGGTCAATTATAGAAAGATAATTTTCTTAAAATCTACCACATGGGATTCATATGTCCCCAAAACCGAACCAATAGAATAAGATGACTGGTAGGAAGACTTAGTTAGGTATGGATACATGTTTGATGACTGGATGAATTGAATGATTGTTGATCAAGGTCATGTTATACTCAAGGAACAAATAATAAACATTTTTTGGACCCATTTACCACTATATCATCCAAATAGATATAATTAACTCATTCCTCTAGACCCAGATCTATTTAGTGGAAGCAGAACAGGGTGCAATAATAGAAGCTTTAACCAACTCCAAAAATTGTCCAGACTCTCGTGAATTTTCCCTGTTATTTGGAACACAGAAACTAGCCCATAAAATGGAACCATAATTGTATTAAGTGTCACTTTGTATATCTATCAATTTTATTCATGTGTAAGATAACTTCTTCAAAAAAGATAGTTTATATGAACCTAATTTCCCCACACATGATAGGGGAGCTAGAGACATAGGTCACAAAAGCCAAGATAAATAGGGAATACAAGGCCAGGGAAGATCTAAAAAATTGGATATATCATACCATGAGACATATATAAAGTATGAGACTCAAGGTTAAGAACCTAAGTGTCCCAAAAGGAACACTTATACACTCATGTATCTTCCTTGGCCCATTGAAATCGAATTTTCTAAGAATATTGTTTGGAATTTGTTCAGCTATTTAGTCAACTTAAGTGTGTGGGTAGGCCAACTGGACCCAACCCTCCAGCAGTAAATATTCCCAAAATTTCCATTTTGGTACAAGGGCTATTAGAAATGAATTCCTCAACCAAAATTTCCAAGGCTAAGTAAAAATACAATATTAGGAAGTGTGAGTCCATGGTACAAATGTATGATATATTTATATCGTCAGTTGTCTTCTCATCCCAAATTTCAATCCTTGATTCCCATAACCTATAAAAATAAAGTAATTAAGAACATTTTGAATACCTTTGAAGTACCTTGGATTTCAAGGTTAATGTTTTTTGTGTCTAATGTGTATCGTGTAGAGACTGACCTAGTGGAATTCCATAAAATTATATCTTTCACAAAGAAAGATCAAGAGTCAAAAATAAAAATACATATAAAACCCATGTACATTTCAGGGAATCTTGAGACTTCCAAAACTCATTGTTCTTTACCTAGTAATAGATTTGGGATTAATCTCATAAAATTGAAAACACTTTGACACATAGGTTATAGAAAAAATAACATGACTCCCTCAAAGTTGGCCATCGAAGGTTATTAAAAAAGAAAATATAAACCTATTATAATAATTATGATCAAAGATTAATTCATAGATCTCAAGTATAAATTTAAATTCATGGTAGTCCATAGGAACAAAATATTTAATTTTTTTAAGAGGACTTGGATTCACGGGAATGTACTAGTTTCGTTCTCACACCATAAATACTTAAAGTACCCTATCAATGTAAATTTCATTTTATTATGAGTCAATGTTACCCCATTTTAATATTATGAATCACATTACATCGATGAAGTATTCTACAAGAGTGAAGGAAAAAAACCCATTTTTGGGAGTTGAAATTTTAATCTCCACCCACAATGATCTCGAATCTTCCCTATCAAGCCTCTAGATCTTTCTTTAGGGATATTATTTATTTCCCATAAATCTAGTCAAGGAAATAAAACTATATTAAGAGTTAATTAAAATTTATATGGACTCTTAATTCACCTATAAATATTATGACAATAGTTCTAGCTAAGGTGAGGATGTCAGATAGTGATCATGGCTCATCTGGATGAGATTGCACCATATATGATGATACTAATGTCAAAACATTTAATTTTTCTCCAAGGTCAAATATTTCCTTTAACTATAATCAATTTCAATGGATACATATAAATTAGGGGGAAAATCATAGATTAACTCATATTATCTTTCAAACCTCAAGATTTAAACACCTCTTCTACTCTAAGGATAATAGAAATGTAGTTTCAATACTCCAAAATTCCCCTAATAGTGATAAAATTTCATTAGAACTCATAAATACTAGGGGAGTATCAACATTCACAAGGGATAGAGATTCCCTCACATCATCTTTACAATATAAAAATCCACCTCATCTTCCATTGTAAGGGAGGGAATTTTTGGCCCATTAATTTGAAAAAAATCTGGTGATAGAAGTTCCTAGAGGAGGTCTTGAGGGAGTTAGAGAGTGAAGAGTTGGAGATGGAGCCATGATTTTTACTTGAGGGAGTACTATGGTATGGAGCCTAGGTCTATTCCATAAGAGGATAATATGTGGTGTATGGAGTCAGTTGTGGTGTAAGGGTATTGTGTTTTGTAATCTTGGAGGTGAAGGCTATAGCAAAAGAGGATCTGGGATGAAATTGGATCCACTTTCATGGACTAAAAAATATCTTATGATAAGTACATGTAGAATGATTCCTACCTACATAGGATAAATTTTAACACCTAAACATCATATCTTAGGCCTAATCATAGCTTTCAAACAAACCCTGACTTGTATCATTCATTTTCATGAGATGTTTACTCCTCATTTGAAACTTGGTAAAATTTGTTGTGTTTGGTGCATAGTTATTCTAGAAAAATGCTTCCAATATATGGTTGTTTACTTGACTACAATGAAAGTATAAAATTACACATATTTTTCAGATGTATTACCCTTATGTTGATACCTTGTGGCCTTGATATGGAAATTGAGTTGTTTAGCCTTATGCACGAGTCGTATTTTTATTAAGTTACCTATATTCATTTCCCTATAATATAAAATTAATCTATATCATGTGAGACCCTATCACATAATATTAAAATACAAGGAACTTGGATCCTTGTATCATGATTTTAAATTGCATGAAACCTAAGTCCTTGTCAAGTGATGTTAAACTAAATGATATTTTGTTCCTTCTAAATGGATATAAACTAAATATCAACTTAATTACTATGTTTGGTTTAATTATTTTTATTTAAATATACATAAAGATATTTAAATCACATATTATAAACTCATCAATAGGATATCATCCATGTTCTCTATTTTCCAAAAGACCACAATGGCCAAACCATGGTAAACATTGATTTATAATTCCTTCACTGACCATTCATAATTTTATCTTCCATAAGTCACACTTTATACCCCAAGTGTCAAGGATTACCACAAACCTTCCATGGTTATTTCTAAATAGTGAATCCAACTACAAATGATACATTTTTTTATTAATAAAAACTCAAAATATGGATCATGTATGTTAACCCCAATATGTAATGATAACTATAGGCATGTTTCCATCCTAAGAAAAAGTTATCCAATCTGCATACACCTTGAAAGGATTGCAACAGAACACATCATTTGAATATGGTCAACGATCATCTCTTTCTTACTTATCCCATATCCTCATTCTTGATTGGAAAACCTTAAATAATGATTTACAACATCATTATTATTTATTCAAAATGTTTTGGAAAATATTTTTCCTTTGACACTCAGTTGGGGTATTGTTTCATAATTATCCCTTTTAGTCCAAGCACTATGACTGTAAACTATGTTCAATCACTTGTGAGATAATAATAGTTACAATAAAATTCTCTATAAATGTTGTGTTTCTCTTTTCCCATGCATGCATATTTTCCTCTGTGTTTTGTTCAAAGTTGTATGACCTTAAACTAAGAACATATTTGTCCATGATTTATGACCTTAAACTACTGAAACCCTTCCCTAATATAGTTTATGATATCAATGAGATTTATATTCATGTTAGGTCTTATTTGAAATATGGTGGATAAACCATCTCTCTATTTTAGTAAAATCTATTCAACCTTGAAGACCAGATTTGTTTTTCCAATAACTATAACCCTATACTATGATCACTCCTTTATGAGATGAAATATAATAGAATTGATCTCTTAATTCATGTAGAGTTTTTTAATTCCATTGATTATAGATTATATTATATTTCGGTCCAAGAAATATAACCTTCAATTGTGAATAACTTGTTCGACGTAATATGACCATAAATTATAGTACCTAATGATATAAACCATATGACCATAAACTTATAGGTGAAGAAGCTTAATACTTATCTTGCTAAAAACATGTAAAGGTAATACTGAGAAATAATCATTTATCCACTCACTAGGATTTTAAATTTCAAGTATTATGAAACAATTAGAGAAAAATAGAAAAAAGGCACAAAGCTTTTAGGGCCCACCATATATCCCTAGAAAAATTCAATCCATGCTCACAAGGCAATCTGGTTTAGGAAAACATTAAAACACTGACATATGATATCACTTTCCTTGATTTTTTGTGTTCCATACATAGTAGTATTAACTTTCGGGTACTATAACCCTTCTTAAATGTTCTTTTATTATAAAAATCCAATTTATTTCCAAAGTGATTTAGCTATCTAAAAGAATCATGAATATCAATAAAAAGTGTATTTGACTCTAAAGGACACTAGATTTTGACTATGACTACTTGCCCCAAATATATCTCTCTATATTCTCCCCTAGTATGGATTGTTAGTTATAGAATTCTAGGACCTAAGATGAGGAGAATATAATCTTCATACGCCCATACACCAATACAGCTAAACCAATTTTTTTAATATATTTGGTGGTCATATATATCTGACATGTGTATCCCATTTCATTATCCCTGAGTCAAATCAATTGATATTTTATTTAAAAAACCCATAATAAAACTATTCAAGTGGATTTATTACCATCAATGTTATGCATTTGTGAATCATACTCACCTTCAGAGTAGAGATTTAATATCTCACATTTTAAATTTTGATCGATCCTTGTTATGATATATTAAATTATATGACATGAAAATCCATGATTCATGACCATAAATTAAATTCTCCCTTTTCAGGTGTAGTCCATGATGACATTACACCCCTATAAAAAGTGGTTTATCCATTTCCTTTGTAATGTAGACAACTCTAATCATTCAATCAAAAATGCTCAACCTAAATATCATAAACCTACAGTTCAAGCATTTTCAATTTTGACTACATGAAATGTTCATTTAGGTTATCTATATTTTTGGTTTTTTAATATCTATTCATGTTTTTATATATTTTAATGAATCTCCATATGGGCCACATAATCATGTTTTAAAAACCTTATGACCCTAAACATCAGCTATAACAGTCAAAATTATTATGTTCTGGATAATTTATGGTGTTGTATTTTTATTAAAGATATGAAAAAGATTGTAAAAAGGAAATGGTATTGATTAAGATATTTTCTTTTATTTTCAACACTTTAATTAAGTTTATCAAGGTATTATGATGATAAGGAGGTGTGTTTTCTAAATGTAATAAGGTGATAACATGTAATGGTATAAGGTTATATAATTGGTATGCTATAAATAGGTACCACATCAGAGTGCTACCATTAGTGGTACTACTCTTGGTGCTACCATCAAATTATACTGCCTTATGTTACCATTAATTACAACCATTATTATACTTCCATGAGGTGATACCACTGAAGTAAAATTGTTGGGGTGATACCTTTAGGTTATTCTTAAGGTTCTTCCACCGGGTTCTACAATGAGATTTCTATAGTAAGGTGATACCATCAAGTGTTTCAACTTGTTTTTATTGTGTTTGTGATACTGTTAGGTTCTTCCATGGGAGATGAAACTACTTTATGAAAAACCAAAAAACAAAACTATGAGTAAGGAGGTATTTGGTGGTACAATGAATTTAAATATGTCGTTACAAAGTAAAATTTTATTATAATGATTAAATATCATGATATAGACTATCATGATTCATTCAAGGATTCTACTTAATAAATATTAATGGAATCAATAAGAAGAAGGATCCGGTGAAATTTTTCTTGTTCACTTATGTAAGAATGAAGGGAGAAACATGTGTTGTTCATATTCATTTTCACATGAAGATGAAAAATGATCGACTGATTTTGATGTTAATTCTCCTTCATGAATGGTTGTCTGAAGATGGTTGAAATAAGTCTGCAAGAAGACATTATGACAATCATTAAGCTCTGTTTGAGGGAATTTTCTCCAAATTTCATGAAGAAAAAAATGCATGATTATTTCATGTGGTGGTTTGTTCACCTTTTAGGAAAGAAGGTAGTTTGTTTTAAAAGGTATTTAAGAGGGATATTGTTAATAATTATTTTTAAATGATATTATCTATATAAAATAAATATACTAATTCATACATGTGAATTTAATTTATAAGTAATATATATTTTAAAGAACTGTTACAAGGTTGTGTCATTTCTACATGAATCAATGTAGTTAGAAATAGTTATGGAAACAGTTTTCCATGTAAATTATTACAATGACCTGATCCAACAATATCTATAAATTTTGAATTAAAATATATTTAAATGGTCTTCTAAATATTTTAATTAAGAATAAAGAGAAAAATTAACATCATTTTTCATTAAATTGTTACCATATTTTTTTAAATCTATTTTCAAAAACTTATATAGAATTTTTATTGATAGATAAGTGGTCACATGACATGTTATACATGTAAATTGATGTGCACTCAAAATTTAGTTAAAGAATATATAATACTAAGAATAAAATCTCAACATGATATAAAATTAGATAATTTTATATAGGAGGAATATCTATCAATTTTCTCTTTATCATTTTAATTTTTTATTATTCATGATTTACATTATGTGTGGGATGGAATAAATTATTGGGAGACTTGTAAGAGTATTCTAAAACTTTTCCTTACTCATCATGATTCACATGATTTTATTAGTATTTCATAGGATCATTGGTTTTACCAGATCACTCCATAGACAATCTACTCACATTGAGTAGTGAACCCTGTAAATTATTTGTGATATCTATGTGTGTTCTGGTGTATAGTCTAAAAGAAAATTAAATCACCCTATCCAATGACAAGTGTTGTTTTAAATAAAAAAACTAAAATTACAAAATCTCTAATTTTCACACCCCCTCCCCACCATAATGATTTCACGGTCCTTTACTTCCATAATTGGTATTACGGCGAGGTTTCCATTGTTAGGTTTTCACTTTTAAATGTATTATTTCTAAAGTCTCTCTTTTCTCTATGTTTTCTATATTTTGACTTTATCCTTAATGGATAAATTAATTGTGGTGAATAGAAGATGGATTTATAGGTTTTATGGGAAGGGTGTTCATATATGTAAAGACAATATGTTTCATTTTCTTTGGTGAATTAAAAAAATGTTCTGCAAGTGAAAGTTAATGGTTTTTTTCCCGTGGTGAAGGTGTTTCCATTAGAGCAGAAAATAAGAGGAATTTATTAAGGTATAGTATTTTTAATAAAACAATTTTATCTTATCTTTCATAATGTGATTTTTTGAATGTTAAAGGGATAAAAATAGTAAAATATATCAAGAATAATATTTAGAATATTTATGAACGAAATGAACAAGTGAATCAGGCTATGTTGAAGTTATTGAGATATAAAAATGAAGATCTATGAATTGATAATTATGGAACTATGAATATTTTCTTTATAGTGGTCAATGAATTCTTTATTAACATCACATGTTATAGTGAAAATTTGTAATATTTTTATATTTATGAAAATATTTTACATATCTTACAAGATAAATTTTATGATAAAGTCTCATATTTGGAAGAAAATAATCCATGTGATTTTATTCTTCATGATCTAGATATTTTTATAATTACTTTGGAAATGAGAAAATATTAATCTATTAAGAAAACGGTAAAGGATGAAAGGGAAATTTCTTTTAAATCCCCCAAATATGATAATGGAAAAAGTTTTTTTATGATAATAAAGCTTCATCATTAAAATTAGACTCTAATGTGGATCTGAGATTTTATAACAGTATGTTTCTCATCTCGAGAAATATGAGAAGTGGTATGAGAAAGTTTAATGGTAATATAACAAATAAATTATTTAATTATGGGTTTGTTGGAAATTTTATAGTATTTTTTCCCTAAATAATAAAATATGAATCCCATAAAGGAAAATAGGAAAGTATGAAAGATCATTAAAGAAGAATTCATCTAGGTGAAAAAAATTTTATAAAATAAAAGATGCTAATTTATATATAAACATAAGGATATATTTATTTACATATTTATGAGTAAAGTAAAATTATTAATGATGAATAAGAGGATGATGTTGAAATTTATTTTATTGAAAAGATTAATATTTCTAATGATAATGATGAATACTTTACTGGAGATTAAACATGAAACTTAGTAAGTGAAGATGAAGAAAACCAAATAGAATTTATGCTAAATATATAATAAAGAGAATGAATCTTGGGAATTATAAATCTTGAAAAGGATAACAAAAATTTAATGAATATTATCATTTTACTATTACTATGGGAATGTCATATATAGAAGAAAAAAACAAAACTATTGGAAGATATTGATAATATAAATTTTTTTTGATACAAAGAAGACATCAGGGTTGATTGATTTCTTTTTTAGGTTATCATTTACCCTTAATAGTGTTTTTTTGAAATAAAATTTTAAATTTTTAGTTGTATGAACACCATGGGTATCAATATTAAATAAAAGGTAATATAATTGGAGAAGAAGTATGATCTTATTCAACTAAATCTATTAAATGTAGAGAAATAATTGAACCTATCCAGAATCATATTATAAATTTTTATTCAACAAGTTGGAGAGTGTTCAAGGAAGATTGAATTTTTAGAAAATAAATAATGATATCTTCCCAAGATGACGTTGAAATTAAAACTTCAAGTAAAAGTTTTAAGAAGAATAATTTTCTATGATTAACCATGTTTGTAGAAAAATATATTGTGTTCAAAAAATATATAAACTTTGGTATTTCTAGATTTAATATAAAATACACTATTTCTAGTAACTGTAACGATTTTTAAAATAGCATTATTTTGAACGTGAAGATACAAGAAGTTTATCAAAACATTGGTTCACAAAAAGGTGGCAGTTGTTAATCAATATAATTATGAATGGTAGAGATGTGTTTCTAGACATCATACTATTTTCAATGGTAAATGTTATTTTTATAGATATTTCTAGTACTATAGATTCTTCAGGAACACATCAAATATTTTTTGGTTTAATTACTATCATCATGATCATTCATTAATACTTGGGAGAAAAAATTTTTGGGTGTGTTATCCCAATACAAATTGAAAGACGTAGAGACAACCTAGAAAATATAGTTTGAAGAATGAAAATAGATTTTAGTTGTTATAATATATGTGTGAAATATGTGATCCTCTAGGTCATCTATCTAAAGTTTTTATCACTATGCTTCTAAATCTACATGGAAATAATGCTTATAAAAAATGTAAATAAAAGTATCTTATTTTTTAGGTTTCTCTTAATGTCTCAAATGATTAATTTTCATCGATTTTTGAATGTGGTTGATCTTCACATATGACTAGGGACTTGAATCTACTTAATAATGTATTAAAGTGAAAAGATGGATCTATTACCTTTGTAAATAACTGGTCTCTAATTATTAAAGGGGTTATTTCAGATGATATTGGAAAATAAAAATTCAAATTCAAGAAAGCAATTAATGATGATGGGATAAAAAAACTTGTTTAGTGTTTCGCAACTTTTTTTATGAAAGTAATGAATTAATTTTTAGGAAAGATAGATTTTGTGTGAAAGGGATTGATGATTAAAATTTTGTTGCAAGAGAGTAGTGGAAAAAGGGAAATTCTTTCCAATAAGAATGCTCAAAATTCATGATATGAAACATGAAAATGAACTCTGGCACAAAATTCACAGTCATCTAGTCTAAAGGAACATGTGAAAAATTTATCAAATAGAAAGTGTTCACAACTATCCTAAAATGAAAAGGATTTTATTCACATTTAATAAAGGGTTGATCTCTATCTCCTTCTATAAAACGGTTGAGACTCAAATATCTCATTCTTTATATCTAATTCATTCTAATATTTGTGATCCTATGATAGAATAGTCAACACTTGGAGATTGGTATTTCATTTAATTTATTGATTAATTTATCTACATTTCATGTATTATTCTTATGAAGCCAAAATAAAATGCTCTAAATATGTTCAATAGTTTCAGAATAAGTGGTGAAAAAGTGTGTGGTTGTTCACTAACGATATTCTCGATAGATAATAGTATTAAGTACACTAATAACTCGTTTGAATCTTATATTAAAAAATATGGCATTCTCCATGAACTCAGTACACTATAAACACCACAAAAAAATTGCTTATCTAAACAAAATAATAGATTCTTGGGTCATATGGCATGAACAATTTTTAAAGAAAATTATAATTCTAGGAATCTTTGGATGAAATTTGTAGGATTAGTAGTTCATTTTTAAAATCATTGTTTCTATAGACCAAATTATGATATGAATCTATAAGATATGTACTATAAGAATTATCTATCCTTTAAGAATATTATAGTATATGGGATCCCTTATATCGTCATTATTAAAAGAGAAAATCCAGGTAAGTTTGATCCAATATTTTTTGCTATAATATTTCTTGGTTATCCATCAAATGGAAGAGGATTTATATGTAATAATAATAATATGGGTATGATTATAGAAACAATTGATGTGATAATCCTCTAACTTACAAATAAGTAAATTTTATGATAAATAATTCTTTGGAATTGATGTTGGTGTGAATCATATTGATCATCTTATTTAAATAAAATAGAAATTTGAGAGTGTCAAAGATGATCAGGATGAAGAAGAAGATTTATCTATCTCAATTGAAGAGAAACAATTACATTCAACTGATTCTAGTATAAGAATAAATTTTCAGATATAAAACATCATTGGAAATAAATAACAACAGCTATAAACTAGATTAAATCTAATAAAAACAACACATACATATCTTTTACCTCCAGTTAAACATATAGATATTGATAAAAACATTGGAGAATTAATAGTTTTTTGGTGCTATGAATGACTAATTATATCAAATTGAGAAGAATGGGATCTAGTAACTAGTTTCTAAACCAAAATATAATAATTTCATTAGAAAAAAGTGTATGTTATGAAATAAATTGAATGAAAAATGTGAAGTGGTGATGAATAAAGAATGATCAGTATGTAAAGGTTATTCCTAAATTTAAAGAGTAAATATTGATGAGGCCATTACACATGTTACAAGTCTTGAAACTATATGAATATTCCTTTTTATTGTTTCATAAATGCATTATAAGATATTTGAAATGGATGTCACGTATTTCTTCCTCAATTAAGAATTATATGAAGTGGTTTACATTGAACAAACTTCTGGGATTATTCTGGGATAAGATGAATTTTTTTTATAGATTAAATAAGGATTTATATGGGCTCACACAAGCCCCATGATTTTGGTATTATAAGCTTGAAACCATATTAAATACATAAAAATTTCGTAACGGAAGATTGAAAATCAATCTTGACATCAAAGATGATAAATTGGTATCTCTTCTTGTAAATGTATATGTTAATGATATCATGTTTTCAATTAATGATAAATAAACTTGGGGAAATTTTCCAAACAAATAAATTATTTATTTGAAATTTATTTTCTTTGAAAGATGAGGTACATTCTTATATTTCAAATCTCTCAAGAGAAAGATCATATTTCTCTTTCATAAGTGAAGTATGAAAATGATTTCATGAAAATATTTAACATAGAAGATTCAAAGTCGGTTTCCATGACAATAAAAGTGGGAGAAATTTTTTTCAAATATTAATAGGGAAAATAATTTAATCAAAGGGAGTTTATAAAGTTTATTGGTATTATATTATACCATATAGATCTGAGACCAAATATTTTATATGGTATCCCTATTTTTAATAGATATCAAATTTCCCCAAAGTAATTTCATTTTATTTTAATGAAAAGTATTATCAGGTATATAAAAGGAACAATATATTTCAGATTGAAATACAACAACAATGAAAATTAAGATCTATTTGGTCAGATGATATATATTGGTCTAGTTGTACTGATGACATAAAATCTACATCTAGTGGAGTTTTTGTTCTTTTTAATAGTTGTGTGTTCTAGCATACATAAAAGATAAGTTTTGTAACTTTAATCACTAATGTGGTAGAATATGAGGCTACAACACATGTTACTACTCAATTGTTTTGGATAAAAACTCATTTTGGAAATCAGAATGTGGGTTTTTAAATGCCACTACTTCTTGGATGTGATAATAAGAGTGAAATAATTTTTTAAAGAATATTGTTCAACAATATAGTAGAAATAAAATTGATATTAAAAATCACTTTATCACATATATTTTGGAGAAAAATGAATTGATGTTATATTTTGTTCCGATAAAATAAATGATTGATCAAATATTCACTAATAATTTTTTTAAATATGTTTTCTATAATATGAGTTTGAAATTGGGAGTTCATGCTCACCTTGTATAAGGATAAGTTATATACTCATTATCCCATATCAATTCTTGTATTTTGGAAACTTTTTATTAAAGTGTAGAATATGTAAAAATAATATATCCATTTATATGTGTTTTACTTTTTTAGGAGAGTATATATTTAGGGGGAAATTTTAAGAGGGGTATGTTATGATTTCAATATGGGTAAAGTTCATTTTTAACTGTTTGTTGAAGATGAATTTCAGGAACTATTTCTTAAATGTTATCTTTAGTGGTTATTCGATGTGGGTTTGGAATAAGTTTTTTTGAAAATATACTTTATGGAAAACATTGTATTTTTGTGCAATAATTATTGTTTCCAACTCTGATTTCTCTCAAGTAGGATTAAAACTATTGGATAATGACAAATTTCCTTTGTTTCATAGCATCATTGATTTTTATTACTTGGTTGACAAAAAAATACAAAGGGAAATATTTTTTATCCCAACAAACATTGTGGGGTTGTTTTTTTTTGATATAGGTGAAGATACTAGTAAGTAGGAAATGGGACTGAATTTTGTGTTTTTTTCTTGTAATAAACACTTATATAAAGTTTTATAAGGTATGAAAATTAGAAGTAGGTACATTCATTCAATGAAAAAAAGTGTATTAATGCAAAGTTAGAAGATGATATTGCCAGGTTCTACCCTTGGTATACTATCGTGAGGTACTTCCATAGAGGTGCTACCATTAGGGGTGCTACCGTCAGTTTTTACCATCATGTTCTACCATTAGTATGAATAGTGACCCATAATTTTCATATATATATATATAATATTAATATATGAATATTAATTACATAACATTTTGATCCATACCGAATCATATATATTTAGTGTATTTGGAAACATGGATACATAAACACCTTATTCATAAGAGGTTAACCTCTTATTCCAATAAGAGCTTCATAACTATCACCCTTCTTAGACCTATCATACAAAAAACCTTCATTCCCAAGATAGGGAAAGGAAACATAAGAAAGGGTAAGATAATATGCTCTATAAGGATAATAAAATGGATATATCAATGATCACTTAAAAATAACATGAGTATAAGGGTATGAAAACGTGAGATTTACAATTGAAAATTCATACCCAATATATCATTGCTCATAATCTTAAGTCATGCCACAAATCATGGTATATAATAAGACCCAAATCATAAAAGAATAAAAGTACACAAGATATGAGAGTATAACATTAGAAAAATACATAATTTATTATGATACATCTGAGAATATAAAATAATTTCCTTAGTAGTAAATAATCACTGCCAAGAAAATCATAGTGTATTGGTTTCACACCCCAAATAATCATATCATTAGTCATGGTTCTCTCCCAATACAATCATAGTTGACATATTCCCTTACAAAACTTGGTTCACTCACAATTTCAGTTCTTATAATCGCTTCAAATATCCATTTTCAACCAATTCATTGGAGGGATATATAATATCCATCCCACCCATTACATAATCATAATCCATTAATATGTGTGTGAGAGGATCATAAATCATTCATCATATATCACAACCCATGAATAGGAAAATTGGTTTCATAACCATTTAAACAATTCACCATATGAAAACCAATAAAAAAATAAGTGTGTTTCATAAACATCACATCCTCGTAATCATAAACCATACAATAAAAGAATAATTATGCAGCCATTAGATCATATACTCAATAAATCATAAGTAACATCAAAGGGTGTCATCTTAGATGAATATTTCTTTCAAAATCTCTTAGAATATTTGAAATGCGCGTCAGATTATCGCCTATCAACCGGTCAAAGTTCTGGAGCTCTGCTAATGTGTATAGCAGCACTCGGGTCGAATCCTCGGCGATGATACTTTGAAATAGTCGTTTGTTTTTAGTTGATTGTATTCTGATTGGTGGGTTTTTGATTATAGAGCTTAATTGAAATGACTAATTTATTATGATTGATTTAAGAAATTGATAATGACTGGGGTGAGTTCGTTATTAGAGATTTAATCTTGTGAAATCCTTGAGCTTTGCTTTATATTGCATTTAAATTAACACCCACTTCACAAGTTGACGTCGATTAGAATTCCTAAGTGTTAAAGCTTTAATCCAAGCCTTAACTTAAATAGGATTCTAAAATCAATCAGTACTTGTTTATGGTAGTGTATTTATGGTTCCAATAATCCATGGAAACCACATGCTAAACAAAAGATGTCATTAATCCATGACATATTAAGTCCAATATACACAATGTTAAATTAATGAATACTCATCGAGCAAATACTCTCAGTCACTTAACATCCCTAAATTTTGACTCACACCAATGAGACATTTACTCATCCGTTTGGGTGTTTAATATTTTTTTTATAATAATTATGATGATAAATTAAGAATATAAGAAAAAGAAAGGGATTAGAAAAGAGTGGTACGTCGAACACACACAAACGAACAATGATGATAATTAAAAAAAAATTGATTGAATGAGGAAGCAAAATAAGGGAATGAGATTTAACAGAATTTAAACTATTTTAATAACATTAATATTAAAATACAGAAGGTTGAGGAGAATAAGAGATATTGAAGAAGAAACTTGCATTAAAACAGAATAACAAAAGAAAGGACTTACAAAATTACAAAAATGAAGAACACAAAAGTAAGTGAAAACAAAGAGAGGAGGAAAGGTCTCTCAAGTGAAAACATGAGTATGGAAGGTCCTACCAAGCCTTTTTCAAGGATTTGGTCGTGCCAATATGTTCTCCTCTCTTCTGAAATGCCAACCCCTCTCAAGGAGAGAAGGGGAGAGTATTTATAGCCCAAGGAGTGGACTGTTTACATTCCAGCAATACCCCTCCATTTGGATCGCAGATATAGACATCATGACATCAGAATATTGAGAAATTTCCTTCTTAAAAGTTGTAGATAATAAAGTTGGACGACTTCTTTCAAAAATTGGAGTCATTTGGACTTAAGGATAAATGGTTATGGCCGGTTGATTGAACAAAGTAAAACTGTCCATTTCAATCCAGTCTTTTTGAAGTCCAGAATGTGAAAGGGTTTTTTGAATATAAAGATGCCTTCAAATCCAAATGGGTTCTTCAATAAAGTCGGCCACCTATATCTCCTCTTTCACACTGAAAAAGGAAACCTCGATTTGATACTAACATCATGAGATATGTCATGAATACTATACTGATTTTAACTATTGGCCAGAATAGTGGGCTGGATCTCAAAGCTTCATTTGGGCCCCTTGTACTTGGATTTGGGCCTTGAAATTTTTATCCAAGATGACATGTAGTGTCCCCTGAATTGTTGTGGAGAGTTAATGTTTTTGGAATTCTTTATTGAGCCCAATAAATAAATCTTCAAGGCTGGTCCAGTTTGTTCACAGATTCTTTTGTCTTGTTTGTGAGGACCATATGACCCTACAAATGGCAGAATTGGCTCATGGTACCTTCTAATGAAATGTTTTATATTAAAAGTAGAATCCTAAACAATATATTTCGGATTGAAATACAACAACAATGAAAATTAAGATCTATTTGGTCAGATGATATATATTGGTCTAGTTGTACTGATGACATAAAATCTACATCTAGTGGAGTTTTTGTTCTTTTTAATAGATGTGTGTTCTAGCATACATAAAAGATAAGTTTTGTAACTTTAATCACTAATGTGGTAGAATATGAGGCTACAACACATGTTACTACTCAATTTTTTTTGATAAAAACTCATTTTGGAAATCAGAATGTGGGTTTTTAAATGTCACTACTTCTTGGATGTGATAATCGAGTGAAATAATTTTTTTAAAGAATATTTTTCAACAGTATATTAGAAATAAAATTGATATTAAAAATCACTTTATCACATAGATTTTGGAGAAAAATGCATTGATGTTATATTTTTTTCCGATAAAATAAATGATTGATCAAATATTCACTAATAATTTTTCTAAATATGTTTTCTATAATATGAGTTTGAAATTGGGAGTTCAAGATCACCTTGTATAAGGATAAGTTATATAATCTTTATCCCATATCAATTCTTGTATTTTGGAAACTTTTTATTAAAGTGTAGGAGATGTAAAAATAATATATCCATTTATATTTGTTTTACATTTTTAGGAGAGTATATATTTAGGGGGAATTTTTAAGAGGGGTATGTTATGATTTCAATATGGGTAAAGTTCATTTTTAACTGTTTGTTGAAGGTGAATTTTAGGAACTATTTCTTAAATGTTATATTTAGTGGTTATTCTATGTGGGTTTGGAATAAGTTTTTTTGAAAATATACTTTATGGAAAACATTGTATTTTTGTGCAATAATTATTGTTTCCAACTTCGATTTCTCTCAAGTAGGATTAAAACTATTGGATAATGACAAATTTCCTTTGTTTCATAGCATCATTGATTTGTATTACTTGGTTGACAAAAAAATACAAAGGGGAATATTTTTTATCCCAACAAACATTGTGGGGTTGTTTGTTTTTTGATATAGGTGAAGATACTAGTAAGTAGGAAATGGGACTGAATTTTGTGTTTTTTCTTGTAATAAACACTTATATAAAGTTTTATAAGGTATGAACATGAGAAGTAGGTACATTCATTCAATGAAAAAATGTTTATTAATGAAAATTTAGAATATGATATTGCCAGGTGCTACCCTTGGTATACTATTGTGAGGTACTTCCATAGAGGTGCTACCATTGGGGGTGCTACCGTCAGTTTTTACCATCATGTTCTACCATTAGTATGTATAGTGACCCATAATTTTATATATATATATATATATAATATTAATATATGAATATTAATTACATAACATTATGATCCATACCGAATCATATATATTTAGTGTATTTGGAAACATGGATACATAAACAACTTATTCATAAGAGGTTAACCTATTATTCCAATAAGAGCTTCATAACTATCACCCTTCTTAGACCTATCATACAAAAAACCTTCGTTCCCAAGATAGGGAAAGGAAACATAAGAAAGGTTAAGATAATATTCTCTGTAAGGATAATAAAATGGATATATCAATGATCACTTAAAAATAATATGAGTATAAGGGTATGAAAACGTGAGATTTACAATTGAAAATTTATACCCAATATATCATTGCTCAGAATCTTATTTCATGCCACAAATCATGGTATATCATAAGACCCAAATCATAAAAGAATAAAATTACACAAGATATGAGAGTATAACATTAGAAAAATACATAAGTTATTATAATACATCTGAGAATATAAAATAATTTCCTTAGTAGTAAATAATCACTGCCAAGAAAATCATAGTGTATTGGTTTCACACGCCAAATAATCATATCATTAGTAATGGTTCTCTCCCAATACTATCATAGTTGAAATATTACCTTACTAAACTAGGTTCACTCCCAATTTCAGTTCTTATAATCGCTTCAAATATCCATCTTTAACCAATGCATTGGAGGGATATATAATATCCATCCCACCCATTACATAATCATAAGCCATTAATATGTGTGTGAGAGGATCATAAATCATTCATCATATATCACAACCCATGAATAGGAAAATTGGTTTCATAACCATTTCAACAATTCACCATATGAAAACCAATAAAAAAATAAGTGTGTTTCATAAACATCACATCCTCGTAATCATAAACCATACAATAAAAGAATAATTATGCAGCCATTAGATCATATACTCAATAAATCATAAGTAACATCAAAGGGTGTCATATTAGATGAATATTTCTTTCAAAATATCTTAGAATATTTGAAACGCATGGCCGATTATCGCCTATCGACCGGTCAAAGTTCCGGTGCTCTGCTAATGTGTATATCAGCACTCGGGTCGAATCCTCGGCGATGATACTTTGAAATAGTCGTTTGTTTTTAGTTGATTGTATTCTGATTGGGGGGTTTTTGATTGCAGAGCTTAATTGAAATGACTAATTTATTATGATTGATTTAATAAATTGATAATGATTGGGGTGAGTTCGTTATTAGAGAGTTAATCTTGTGAAATCCTTGAGCTTTTCTTTATATTGCATTTAAATTAACACCCACTTCACAAGTTGACGTCGATTAGAATTCTTAAGTGTTAAAGCTTTAATCCAAGCCTTAACTTAACTAGTATTCTAAAATCAATCAGTACTTGTTTATGGTAGTGTATTTATGGCTCCAATAATCCATGGAAACCACATGCTAAACAAAAGATGTCATTAATCCATGACATATTGAGTCCAACATACACAATGTTAAATTAATGAATACTCGTCGAGAAAATACTCTCAATCACTTAACATCCCTAAATTTTGACTCACCCCAATGAGATATTTACTCATCAATTTGGGTGTTTAATATTTTTGTTATAATAATTATGATGATAAATTAAGAATAGAAGAAAAAGAAAGGGATTAGAAAAGAGTGGTACGTCGAACACACACAAACGAACAATGATGATAATTAAAAACAAATTTTTGATTGAATGAGAAAGAAAAACAAGGGAAAGAGATTTAACTGAATTTAAACTATTTTAAGAACATTAATATTAAAATACAGAAGGTGGAGGAGAATAAGAGATATTGAATAAGAAACTTGCATGAAAACAGAATTACAAAAGAAAGGACTTACAAAATTACAAAAATGAAGAACACAAAAGTAAGTGAAAACAAAGAGAGGAGGAAAAGTCTCTCAAGTGAAAACATGAGTATGGAAGGTCCTCCGAAGCCTTTTTCAAGGCTTTGGTCATGCCAATATGTTCTCCTCTCTTCTGAAATGCCAACCCCTCTCAAGGAGAGAAGGGGAGAGTATTTATAGCCCAAGAAGTGGACTGTTTACATTCCAGCAATACCCCTCCACTTGGATTGCAGATATAGACATCATGACAGCCGAATCTCAAGAAATATCCTTCTTAAAAGTTGTATATAATAAAGTTGGACGACTAATATCAAAAGTTGGAGTCATTTGGACTTAAGGATAAAAGGTTATGGCCGGTTGATTAAACAAAGTAAAATTGTCCATTTCAATCCAGTCTTTTTGAAGTCAAGAATGTGAAAGGGTTTTTGAATATGAAGATTCCTTCAAATCAGAATGGGTTCTTCAATAAAGTCGTCTGTCTATATCTCCTCTTTTACACTGAAAAATAAAATCTCGATTTGATACTATCATCATGAGATATGTCATGAATACTATACTGATTTTAATTCTCGGCCAGAATAGTGGGCTGGACTTCAAAACTTCATTTGGGACCCTTTTACTTGGATTTGGGCCTTGAAATTTTTATCCAAGATGACATGTAGTGTCCCCCATATTAGTGGGGAGAGTTAATGTTTTTGGAATTCTTTATTGAGCCCAGTAAATCAATCTTCAAGGCTGGTCCAGTTTGTTCACAGATTCTTTTGTCTTGTTTGTGAGGACCATATGACCCTACAAATGGAAGAATTGGCTCATGGTACCTTCTAATGAAATGTTATATATTAAAAGGAGAATCCTAAAAAACAAGAACCACGTAATTTGGATCAGTATAGTGGTAGTTATTATTAAAACATTAAACTGACTCAATTGGACTACTTCTAAAAATGCTCAAAAATTATACTTAATATTAAAACATTAATATTTCACACAAATTATGCACATTTCATATAAAATCAGTAAAGGGGGAATATAATAAGTCATGAAAATATTAATAACATAAACTCCCCCACACTTAGTTTTGTGCATGTCCTCATGTGCAACAAATATAAAAACATGAAAAAATCATTTTTACTCACCAACAGATTTTAATTTTTTTTTCCTCCAATCAGGGGAGGTTTAGACTATTTCACTCATCCATTTTGAATTCCACCACAAGTTGTTACAGAAAAAATGTTCCAAAACTAATTCATTTTTTCATGCTCAAATTTATAAATGGAAAATGTGGACACTCAAAACTCACACCTCTCAAGATGATAAAATTCATTTGTGGAGGTTCACTCTTTCAACAACCAAAAGTAAAAATCTTTGAGTTTGAAAAGAGATCTCAGCTTATAATCCCTATATAAAGTGAACAAGAATCAAGAGGTCTTTTTAAGGGATTTTTCTGTGCCTATGGGAGGGTAGGAATATAATTTCCAAGATAGAGAAGAAGAGGGTTAAAATACCAACATAGAAAAAGCAATTCACATTTTTTTGAAATGAAACATGGAAGGAAATGAAAACAAATATTTACAAGGGAATGATTGTGTGAAGAAAGACACAATAGAGGAAGCAAATATGAAGGTAATGAGAAGATTTAATATTTACAAAACAAAAAACTTCTCCCAAAAAGAATATAATGCAAGTGTTCTTTTTTTTCTTTTCCTTTTTTTCTTTTTTTTCGAAAGTTGACCTTGAAACAGATCTCACACTCATATCCCAAACCATTTTTGATCTCCTCACGACACTAATTGTAATAGTTATAAAAAGATCAAATGTTTAGGAAGAGTGATTTTTTACCTACCCAAGACACAACCCATTTTTTCATTTTTTTTTGGAATTTTTTTGAATTTTGTTTTTTTTGAATTTTTTTAACACTTTTCAATATCATTTGTACAATACATTCCCAAATCCCACTGAATGAAACCCCCCCCCCACTCTAAAATGTATGATTTCCCTCAAGAATATGATAACACACCAGAAAGTAAGGAAATGATACCCAAAAATGAAATCCATCCCCCCCCCACACTTAAATTTCAAAAACTTATGCAATGAAAATCCATGTTAATATTGGGTGGGATAAGGTATTGGGCTTGTAATGTGGCTATCAAAGAAAAGGATTTCATAGTCTCAAAGGGGCTTTCAAAAGGAGGATTAATTTAAGGGAAATTGGAGGCTATTTGGCTATTGTGATTCTCATGTGGTTCAGAAAAATGCCTCTATCATATTAATTCACACTGAGGTAGGAAATTCAGCTCGAAGGTCTACAAACTCAAGAGTCACAAATGGGGGTGAAAACACACACTTTGAAAATATGTACATAGGTGGCCTTGGCATGAAATAAAATGTGTGTTCATCACGGTTCGGGAAAATAATTTTCCCAATCAAAAATTGAGCAGTCAAAATGTTAATTTTGACACAAAATTATTTATCCAAAGTCATGATGAAAACAGAAATTTTTTGAGATGAAACCATGTCTGTTAAATTCCCAAAATGGTTGGACAAAATTTCAAAACTTGATTTTGAGTAATCATGACTCTTTTGGTTTGTGTTTTTACATTTTATTTTATTTTATTTTTAGTTTTTTTTGTTCTTTAAAATACACATCCACAGAAAAGATAAAGATAAAAAAAAGTGTTGGAAAAAAAAGTGGTAAATAATGAAGGAGAGAATAAGAAGAAGAAAGAGGTAGAGAGATGAAGATATAGAGAGAGTGTGTTAAAGGTAAAGAGGTTCCCCCTGGTTTGGATTCGGTGGGTTTCCATCTCCATCTAGTGGTGGGTCGGCTAGAGAATTTGGGGATTCGGTGGAAGTCGAGGTGGTTCCAGGACAGTGGGAAGTTACCTGAAAAAGAAAAATCATTATTCATCTAATGAAAAACTAAAAAGAAATTGAAATTTTATAAAAGTAAAAGAAAACATGGGTTGCCTCCCAAGAACCGATGCATTTATTTGTCTACAGATGGACAATTACAGTGGACTACCCATAGTCTGACGGTGGCCATCGTATTTTCTCAACTCCAATGTGCTTCCAAAAAAACTTTTTCTTTGGGAGGCCTGATGATTCATTGGATAATTTCTTCCCATCCTTGTTTGTGTGCTTGCAATTCAATGGGGTTGGAAAGAGAATATTTCTATCCTCACTTTGGTCTTCAACCTGAGGAATGATTTTATCCACAGAGTGATGGTTTTCTATTCTTGGAAATTTAGGAAGATGGCTCAATTCTGATGGTTCATTTATGTAAGGATCAGATAACACAAAAGCAGAGTATGAGATCCCAATTTTTTTTGACTCATTTATTTCATCACTTACCAATGTAGAGTAATGAGGATCAGTGGAGTCATAAGACGGAATAAAATTTTCAATATCCTTTATTTCAATGTTGTTCTCCAAAGAATGGTCAATTTCAAAGTCACCAGTGATAACTTTATTAATTATGGTACAAATATCACAAACATCACTACCCTCAGGACAATATAAACACATTGGTTCAAGGTTCACTTCACATATAACAGAATTTTCAGAATCATGGATAGGAAAGGTTGAATGTGGGATAATCTGATCTGAATCAACAAATGAGCATTCTAGTTCATTTTCCTCATTACCATCCATGTAGGAGCATTGGAGGTCATAGGTGAGATTAGATTCCAAAGAGTTTTCAAGATCCTTTAGATCAATGGAGTTTTCATTTGTAATGTCAACATCAATTTCACCATTAATCACTTAGTTAATGAGGATGCAATATTCACAAACTCCTCTATTAGTAGAATAGGAAGAACATGATGGATGAGGATTCAATACACTCTCAGAGGTAGTTTCAGAAACATGGATAGAGAATATAGATTGATTCTCTAATGGGTATCGCATGGATTGAAAAATATTGAACTTGACCATTTGGTCGCCAAATTCCATGGATAAGATGCCAGCATGGACTTCAATTTTGGTTTTAGATGTCATAAGGAATGGTCTTCCTAGAATCAGAGGAGATTTGTAAGAATTTGTCTCACCTTCCATGTCAAGGGCATAAAAGCTAGCTGGGAAGATAAGATCATTTACTCGAACAAGGACATCCTCAATTATTCCCTCAGGACTGGCTGTGCTTCGATTGGAAAACTGAATGACAACACCCGTTGGGTGCAAGGGACCTAGAACAAGGTTGGAGAATATGGATTTGGGCATGAAATTAATTGAAGATCCTAGGTCTATGAGTGCATCATCAAAGTTCGAACATCCAATTTGGCATGGAACCATAATGGTCCCTGGATCTTTGCACTTTATGGGAATAGACTGCTGGGTGGAAACATTTTCGAAGGTCCTAAGTTTCTTCTTGTGGGTGTACAATTCCTTAAGAAACTTGGCATACTTAGGAATTTGTTTTATGGAATCTAAGAGGGGAATGTTGACTTCAACACGTCTAAACATGTCAATCATTTCAGGATCAGGTTCAAAGGACTTCCTTGTCTTAGAAACAGCTTGAGGAAAAGGAATTGGGTTCCTAAGTGGAATGGAAGGAGGTGATGGAATGGATTCAGATTCCTTTTAAATTTTATTTTTCTTTTCATTTTCTTGGTCAACATTCAAAGGAGGGTTTGAGGATTTATCTTGAGGCATATCAAGTTGCTTTCCTGATCTAAGTTCAATTTCACTTACATTATCCTTGGGGTTGGGTAATGGTTGAGCTGGGAGTTGGGAAGAATTTGATTGTTGTTTCTGGCTCAGTTGGGATGCAAGTTGACCTATTTGAGTTTCAATGTTTTTAAGGCTATAATGAGTGAAAGAGGCAAGATCTTCCACTGCACTTTCCCATGGTTGATTGGAATAAGAGGCTTGTCCCTAGTTGGGATTGCCTTGATTTTGGTTCTTGGGAAATTGATTGTATTGGTTTTGGAATTGGGAAGTCTCACTAGGATAATGGAATCCAGGAGGAGGATTATTCCTTTGAGGTTTAGGAACAAAATGATAAGGTTGATGGAAGTTACCACCAACTTGACCATATTGGAATTGGTTTGGGTTTTGAGAAGGGAATTGAGGGGTATGAGAGACAAGATTACCATACCTCAATCCTTGGTTAAAGTTAGAGGAGAAGGGCTCAGAGTGAGGTCGGTTGAAGTTTCTAACAAACTGACCTGATAGTTGAGGATTGGTGTTCCACTGAGCATATGCTGCATTGAGCTCCATTGGTCTAGATGAATCGTATTGATCCTCTTGAAGTTGTGGACATGTTTCAGTTGGATGAGATGGAGAGTTGCAGATTCCACAGTTTTTTACAGGTCCAGGAAACATTGATTGCAGAGAAGACGAGGTTGGGGATTTGGTAGCCACAGCTAGCTGTCGCACAAGGCCTGTAAGTTCACTCATCCACTCGGTCATTTTGTTTGGTTCAATTGATTGATTATCTTGGTCTTGTCTGAATTGAAAATGTGCTCTAGTATGGAATTGTTGTGTGTTTGCAGCCATGTTACATATGAAATCTCTTGCAGCTGCAGGAGTTTTATCAACTAGAGCACCACCACTTGCGGCATCAATGAGAGTTCTCTCCATAGCCAATACCCCTCATAGAAGTATTGGATCAAGAGTTGGTAAGGGATTTGATGATGTGGGTAGGTTTCCACTTGCTTTTTGAACCTCTCCCAGTACTCATGGAGTGATTCGCTTGGGAATCGACGGATACCACTTATTTCCTTTTGTATATAAATAGTACGAGAAGCAGGAAAGAATTTCTCTAGGAATAGTCGCTTCATGTCATTCCATGTAGTTATTGAACTTATGTATGTATCTTGTTTTCCAAAGATACTAAACTATTTTATCCTTCAGGATGCTTCTTCCTTGTTTATATGATAATATAATAGAGTAAGTCACCAGCTCCGGGCTACTAGGGTTGGGGTCCTTACATTAGGTTCCATGCTACATGACATTTTCTTTGAAATAAATCCTTATCATGCTTCTATAAATCAAGAAATTGGATGAATAAGGGTAGGATGATCATCCAAATTTCTTCCCTTACCATCATATTCTAGGTCTCACAATCCATGAATGATTATTCATCAGTGATATACTAGAAAATAATATCTATGCAGGTCATATTTTAATTTATAATTTCATGGAATGTGTTGCATGTGTTTCAACCATTATCCCCAGTGAAGAAAAAGAAAGGTCATAGGAACTATCCCACTAAATAGTATAATGACGATCCTCCCTCCTAACTATCCAATAGAAATTATCTCATCAAATGATATAATATACACTATCCCACAAAATGGTCCAACAACCACCATACCACCAAATAGTCCAATAGGCACTGTCCCACCAAATGTGATACTCCACTGATGAGGAACAATAGTTTTCCTACATTTCCATCAATACTATATCATCTTGGTTTTATGAATTTTCACCAGATTCTGATGAGTATCATCTTGATAGGGATTTTTTATAACCAATATATTTAAATGTTCTATAGTGGGTTATCCCATTCGATACTCCTAGTATCAGCAAATAATATCTTTATGATGCCACACATGTGTCTAATTGAGTTTCCAAAAACCCCTATTGGTGAATCAAAACTCAAACTATCATCCACCCATCCTACCTAAAATAAAGGAAAAGGTTTCAATAATTATTCTAATAGTAAACCCCTTAAAGATGATAAGGTCATATTTTAAGAAGAAAAAATCAATCAGCTATAATAGAAAAATTAGGATCTCTGGGATGTAATATTGAAGATGTTTCATAGATGTTTTCCCCATGGTGAAATACTATCATCCTATTATATAAGTCCTCCGTTCTATGAAGTAACCAATTTCATTTGGCTGCTGGGGTCTTCAAAATTTCCATACCCTCATTGGGTAATTTCTAGACACTGTTCCAACTCACCCTATCCCATGGGGATAGGGTAATTTTTATATTTTCCATCCTCTCATCAGTTGAATTCTTAGTTAGTATCCACCTCTATATCTTCCCCTGAAATGATTAAGACTGAGATTACACCTCCAAAAATAATCAACCATGTTCCGATGCTAATCTAGGCATATGTGGGACATAGTGTAAGCATCATAGTCATATGTCTTTCATAGATAGGTGGAGAAAGTTATATTCATTTTAATTCGATAAATTTCCTATGTATCTCGCCATAAAAATGGTGAATAATTTGGTTGAGCTCTCGAGGATTTATAATAGGATACCCAATTCAGTAGATTTGAGTGACCAATCCAATTACTTCCCCTAACATTAATTGCAAGGTTATAAATTTGAGTTGTGATTTTTATTCAAGGATCACCTTTAGAAGAATATAAATTAGGGGATATTATAGATAATAACACCCAATTCTCCACTTCATCCATGTGGACAACCTATGTAGAACACACAAAGTATATCCAAGATTCAGGACCATCCATCCCTTAACAGAAGACAAAACAAGGTTTATTCCTTTAATCTAATCATATTTCCACATATTGTACATACTCATTCAATCATGACCTTATCAATATTACAAAGATCAGTATAACTAAGGATACAATCATAAAAGATCATCCAATTTATTTTCCCTATCATATAATTTTGGGATATATGATTGAAAAATGATTCTTGTTCAAATATTATCTCTATAAGTAGGTAGATTAATGCCAAATAGAGCTTGAGAATCTCAAGACTCATGTGACATTAAGGTGTTTGATTCTCACCCCAATCTAAATTACTCCCTCATAATGAGTTATTTCATAAAAACAACCTTAATTAATGATGATAAACTACATGGAAGACATCCATGTTACAATAAATTCAAGTAAAAGAAACCATAGTCATTGATACTTGACTCTATGCTATATAGACTAACGTTCATACAATATGAATATAAACTCTATATTCATGGTACTTTTTGAAGGACCCAAAAATGAATGAAACTTCTCACCATGAATCACTAGGTAAAATTTCATGCCAGGTCATGAGTGTCCCTTACACATGATGTTAAACCATGTGGCGTCGGTCTGGGGTGTAGGAACATAAACTTTATAGGACCTTTTTCCTTATCACAAGATACTAAACTTCAGGACATATAGTCATTATATAGTAATAATTATCCCTTTTACATATGACTCAGATATTTATATAAGTTTTCTAGTCATTAGGTTTATCAGCACATATTGATTTTTATTCTAGGCCCCCACACTAGTATATAGTTTCCTTAACTTTTCCTATCATAGATAACTCATCCAAATCGAGTTTACTTATTTATAATAAATGGAAAATCACCCATTTAATTAGAAATTCAATTCACATGAGCTTGATCTATGTTGAAAATAAAATTCCCTTATCATAATATAAGAATCATATATTTTTAGGTACCATTAGTAAGAACTATGTGTGGCTTGATTCACATGCTTTGGGACACATAGTGATGCCTAGATCTCCCATCTTAGTCCTAAACATGAATTTTCATCACTTTCAACCACGTACCTCTATAATAATGACTCAATATAGGAATTATTGTCTGTATTGAAATGAAAATTACACCACATGTTCCCTTTCCTCCAATCTTATGTGGTTTAAATTATTTTTCATGTTGTCTCTTGTTTCATAGGACAGTCATGACTCATGTGAGCTTATATGACACTAAAAGTTGCTCTGTCTAGATAAATTGAGATGAATTTTATTAAAATATTGGGGAATAAATCATGGTTACATGATGTTATATTTCATGACATAAATTCATAGATATATGAAGTTAAACTATAAAATATCCATATTACATCATATATGACATTAAACTATTTAGAGGTGTCTACTCTCTAAGAACCTAAACTAAGGATTACCTCATACCTAATGTGTGAACTTGATATTCATAAGGGGACCCACTCTAATTCATTTAAAATAAAAGGGTTATGTACATCCTAGAAAACCCTTATACCATGTTTTTTGGGCATATTGATGTATAGAAAACTCATGCGAGACCTTGACACTACCCTAGTCTAAGATAAAGGAAAATGATTATTATCCTTATTTTAATCCCTTTATGAGTTATATATATATTTAAGAAAATATCCTATAAAGAAATGTGTGTGGCTTAATTCCTTTCTTTTGTGATATATAGTGATGCCTAGATCTCCTATTCTAGGCTCATCTTCCAATTTAAAAAAGAAAAAATGGAAATTAACCTCGCCTTGTCTAGGTGTCTGGCCTTTCACTCATTCATGTTGGGTCACTTTTTGAACTAAACATTAAGGAAAGTTTCTTTCACATATCATGTGATTATTATCCATGAAAAACTAATTACAAGTGATTTCAACAAGACTCTAAATTGAAATGCACCATTTCCTTCTTTCATGACATGAAATTACATGACAATCCATCCTAGTTGTATGATACTAAACTATAACACACATTTGTTCCATACATCAATACCCTAAAAAACTTAAAATGTTATACATTACATGGTATAAATTCCTTAAATGTGATCTTAATTTGTGTATGGGTTGTATTATTACATGGATATCACCTGTGATCTCATGACATAATGTGAAGTTTTGATTTTTATTCAAATTCCCTAGTAAATCTAGGATCTTCCACCCATGATTCGATGTGGGGATCTAATGATTTCACCCATCCAACATATGAGTCAGATCTACAAGGGGAGAATATAAAATGAATTTCATTTTCCCTGATCCCTTCACCTAAAACCCCCCATTTTCTAAGTGTATTCTTAGTTTTTAGTCCATCCCCTTTATTGTGGGTCTTTCCATAATAGTCTCTCCACTACATATTATCTTTATGACTTCCCCCATTATAAATAATTCCCTTTTAGTGATTTGGATTCTCCACATTCTCATAAAGTCCTTTTATAACATTGTATTGATATGGGACTGCATATTACTTATATTCATAAGACAGATCTGGGAAAAGACCTTCGCAACTACATCTTGGTCACATTATGTTAAACTGTATGACGCCTACATCCTTATTGAATGATATTAAACTTCAAATCTTGTTTCCTCACCAAATTATTTTAAACTATGACAAACTAGTCAGTGTTGTTGTAACATAAACTACGTAACCCTTTGTTCTAGCTTGAATGGCCATAAAGTGCATATAATTTTACATTATAGGAGACCTACCTTCTTTAAATATTTTTTTAATCTATGTGTGAACCCTAAACATATGATTATTTATATATAAGCTTATGGAAATATGAGAATATTCGCTACATACACAAATATCACTTTGATGTATGTTTTCCCAAAATATACTTGTCAAAATCTTTATTTAGGTTTATAATGACCTGGTCACATGACATTAAACTGTATGAAGATTATCCAGGATATATGAAATTAAATTATATAGAAATTGGTCCTTGTTGCATGATCCCAAACTATAAAACATCTGAGTCCTTGAAACATGGCGTTAAACTGTATGACACATGGACAATTCTATGTGACTCATTACCTATATAATAGCTAGATCCATGTAAAGGTACCATGTATATGACCTCAATATATAAATAAATAATAGGGATAATTAAGCCATTATTAAGGAATCCTATGTATTTTAACTTGGGTACTCTTTATGAAGCTTCACTTTTTTCCAATCTTAAGACCGCATGCAATATAAAAATGCCCGTCCACTATGTAAGAGACTAATCTATATAGGGGTCTCTTTTTTAGGGAGACTTTCAATAATAACTACACATGGCTTCATTCTTATACCCTAAGATACATAGTAAATCCTTGATCCTTTATTTTATGCCCAACCCAAATCTTATACAAAAATTCTTATTTTACCCTATATAGGATTCATGTCTATATAAGATACATTTATCTATAAGAATTAAGTGTGGATTTATTCCCATACCATGGGATACGTAGTGATGTTGGGATCCCCAATCCTAGGCCCAAATGAAAACTTTTGGTCAAGAACTACAACCTTAAACTATGTGTATTACCTAATGGGATAATCTATACTAGTATTGGGATCTCAATTCAAATTAGTTTTTACCTCACCCTTGTTATATAGGTTTTCCTTCCTTCTGGGTCCAAGCTATGAGATATTAAACCATAAAAACATTTGGTCAAAGTTATATGTTCTTAATCTATATCCCTTTATGGTCTTAATTATATGACCTTAAACAACAAATCAAAAGAGACACAATGGATTTTAAATTTGAAAACCTATAAAGTATAGCTTGAGAATATTTTAAGTCTTCTCTCTCTAGTCCACTCCCTTTAATATTTTTCCAAATGTTTTAGAATAAAAAGAGGAACAAATATTATGGGGCCCAAAATGTGATCCTAGATAAATCCTTGGCATGCTCATCAGACACTGTGTTCTATGAAAATGTTAGAGCAGATATCTGTTTCCATTCTCAAGTAGAATTAATTTTTGTCACTAGTACATTTTAATCCATGGAAATATTACCTATTCACATTGACTATATCACCCCTTTAAGTGATTTTAAATTCAAGAATCTCATTTTCTATCCCTTCGCAATGAGAAATTTTTCAATATATAGTTTCATATCATTTATGGTGGTAAACAACTTCTTGAATATTCTTGTTATTTGTGAACTTTCATAGTATCTCTGATATCTAATTCAACACCTACCAATTTCTTGAGTTGATATACTTTTCTTGGAATCCCTAAACCTTTATTCTATCAATCCTCTTGGTTATCTACATCAAATAAAACTTTCTAACTACGATTGATTGATCTAAGGGGACTCTACTTTTATTTGAAGGTGAATAGAATATTGTTTCCCCTAGCCTATGAAATAACCAATATAGGTGCTTTAGTCATTGAGGAAAAGTCCTCCTGAACACCATACTCTATCCCTAGACTGATTGTGGTAATACCCAATCTACTCCCACCAGTCTCCATTTATTAAGTAGGGAATTAGTTTTTTTTACATTACTCATCATCATTATACTCTTTCAACTGTTAATTTTCAATTGATTTATAAATTTAATGGTTTTTTTTGACACAATATAATTACCCAATTATTCATATGGATTCAAGTACCCATGATGTTACACATTGGTGCATCGTTCCAAGTTTCAATGAAATATTATGACATTATAATTTTGTTCCATGCTCTATCTGGGTGTGCCTCTCTTATAGACACCATAAGTCCTTAAATTCATAGTATCCTTTTGAAAAATCCTACCAGTTATAGGGTACATATCATTTAAAGCTAAACCACATTAAACATTGGTCTGAGATTCATTATAATAAAATTAATGCCGCAATTTTTTAAGGGTAGTTTATGATAGTGTTGATACCTCATTCATTTCAGTTTATGCCTTTACCATTATATTAATATTGTCCCACTCATTTAGTAAAATTTGTGAGACCAAAAAATATTAGTAGCTTCTAGTAGGATCATTATGACAATAAAATACATGCATTATCCCATGAGGTAATCTTTATATGTGATGTTGGCCTCCACATTCACATTAGGTTTCTTCCTATCCTTGTTGGTATATTGACTGCATCATTATGGTCAAAGAAATATAACCTTTAACAATAATAATTCATGGTCAAATTTGTGTGGCATTTAACTCTAGAAACCCATTTGTTTGGGAAATATGGCTATAATCAATGTATAACATTCTATGAGGTTCTCTATATCGATAATATTAAGATTCCATGTATGTTCAGTTTTCTTTTCACATATCACTATCCATACCTTATAAATATATGGTCAAAGATTCCATACATTAAACATTTGTAGAAATAGTCCATCTTGTAAGACCATAAACTACCAAGAAAAAGAGGCACTATACCCATAAGTTCAAAAACCAATAAACGAATACCTAGGAAAAAATCATGTCTCCCCTTCTAGGAATGAACCCTTCATAGAAATGGAAAAAATTAGTATTTAAAAAGAAAAATTAACAAAACATGTCATGTTTAAATCCTTAAAATGGTAATATGAGTAAAATTAATGTTCTTACTGTATAATATTATCCCTTAATATCTTGGAAAAAAGTTATTATACAAACTCAAAATATAAAAATAACATAGGGTCTATTAATTGGACCTAAAAATATTCAAGCTATTTCAACTAGTTCAATCAAAATAGAAATAAATTAGATTATATTTATACTCTTTATAACCCCTCTTAGGTTACCTATACCTATCATGACTTGAAACTCCATAAAACATGTTCCATTCTATATGGAATTGAACTACAAAGAGTAGAATATCCTGTGTGGTCTAAATATTTTCATAGAAACTAGATTTGTGCAACATCCCCACAAGCACATTGGTCCTAACCCATGATTCCTTGGTAAGGTGGTGATATCCTATCTCATTCATATGTTCAAGATACATATATGAGATTTCATCAAATATTTTATGATCAATGAACATAAGTTTAATTTTTTCCCTCTATAAAAGATCTAGATCTACATTGGAATCAATTTATAAGAATTACATATGGTTTGATTTCTATTCCCATGAGTTATGTAGTGAAATCAATGTCTCATATGTTGGATATATCCCCAAATACACTTTAATTACACTCCACTTTATATCATAGAATTTGGACCACTTATAATTCATGTTTTTTGTTCCTTAAGTTGATATTATTCCTTTTGGAACCCCAAACACATTGATTTGATATTCTCATCCATGTGACACACAAATTCCTTGAGTTGAGATATTCCTTATTTGATCTTCACGTTCGATTGTGACCTCATATGGATATTTAATTTGGTCACCATCCTTGGTTCATTCAGTCAGTTCCATTGTCATGTTCTCCAAGAGTATGACTCCTCTATTGAACTCAGATTCTGTTCTTTGGAGTGACTCTTCTGGACTCTAGTGCAGTTATCGCTCTAATGGACATACTTGATTATCCCATTCTGATATTTATATTTCCCTTTTTGGTTCTTATTTTTTTGATATGTGTGATATGTTTACCACCAATTTGTTGTGTGCACTTCATTTTCTTGTACATAAGATCAGGAACCAAAAATACCCATCATATAAAATACAACAAAAAAGAAAAGGAACCAAATAAAAAATCAGAAAAAGTAAAATCGGGGGTAGAGTTTTGTGTAACTATTTAGATTATAACGAAATTATCCTAAGTAATGGTGCGAGAAATTTTATGATCTTGAAAGATATTGTTAAATCCTTTATATGAATCAACTATGATATTTATAATAACCCATACTACACAAACTTATAGAATGTAGAATAGTGGTAGGATAGGGTCTATCCCATGATGAAAATGGGTATTTGATTAAACAATTTCAATTTGTATCATGATTTTCTAAAACAATTAACTAAACTACTTGAGAAATGTAGAGTGGAAGGACTCAAAAAAAAGTAAAACAAGGATGGAGAGAGGCGATTTGAAATCAAAGGATGGTTTCTGAAAAATTTAAATAGTTGAATGATTACTTATGATATTACATCAAATTAATTATTGCATAACTTCTTGGACTATTTGACCTATCCTCTCATTGTCAACTATAATAACCAAATACATCCAATGCATCTCTCATAGTACATTAATAATAGCTTATTTACATTAAGTTTAATATTTAATTAAAATCCACTGTTAAGTAATATCTATCATTCAAATTTCTTTATTCACATTTTGTTTACTCTAATAATTACCATGAGTCTCACAAGAAAATTATGGATTTTATGATATTAATTTCAATTTAAAAAGACTAAATATGAATAATTTAGGAGTCAAAAATAATTAAAAAATTTATAATCATCATTTTCATCATCTTCATCCTCTCACATGACACTTATCCACCCATAATTGATCTCTCAAGAATTAATGAATATATTAGAATTTAAGGTATGGGGAGTATAAAACAAAAGATATAATGAAATGATGATTATTTACATGAATTGATGGACACAACCCATTTAGTAAATCATTTATTACATTGTGAAAAGAAAAATGAAAAACAAATTTTAATCTACACTTTCTTGATAATTGATAGAGATACTAATACTTAAAATCTCATATTGGGAATCAGATTCTAATTTCTTACAAGTTCAAGTAACTTCTCCCTATCTATCTTTTTTTTCGGATCCCTTTTCCACAGTAGTATCCTCCTCCATTTATAGAGAATTTTCTTTAGGTATTAACTTTCAAATATCCTTAATATTCTCATTGATCCAGATTGAATTTTATTCCTTATTTTACACTCAGTGAACCTATAGACTTATCAATTATTAATCTCCTCATATGATAAGACTCATTTATCTCCCTATAGATTAATCCCATTATCTATCAAAGAGGGTTTTTCACCGAGTCTTCAAATGTATTTTGTTTGAATCTGTTTACCTACCTTAGCCTCATCTCCTTGTTTTAGAAATATTTCAAACTCTTCATGTGTACGAGAGGTCCCCACACATGATATTATTCAAATATCCTTATAATCAAGCCTATATCCTATGTTTATCTTAATGATATCATAATGTTGAAAAATATGTAGACATAAACCTAATTCCGTGGGAAGAACAAATATGGTACAAACTTCTAATGTGTGTAACCCTCTTTGTATTCCTATGTATATTTATAGTGTATCCATCCAAATATGGTCACAACTTTCCTAAAACTAAAATCATCACTACTTCTATTTTAAGAAGCTTTATAAAATTGAATTCCTCCTACATCCCAAATACTTATTTCTCGAATAACTATTCTTCTCAATGGAATATACTCGTTTTTGGCATCAAATCCTCTTATCAAGAAGCTACGCCCACGTAACAATTCTTATAACTATGGAGTAACTCAATATTATTCAAAAACAAGAAATAGTGGTTATGGTACAACATATGTGGGTGATGGCCTAGCTTCTCTTCATCAACTCTATCTCTATGGTAAACTACACTATATATCCCTAGTTTTTTTATATTGATGCTTGCAATTACATTGGAATCGAGATATTTATTAGTTTTATAGGGTATTTTCAGGGTGTGTCAGGTATCATCTATGGAACAGTAGTTTTTCGAAGGAGATGACATAGAATCCCAGCTTGAAATGAAGCATTTCTATAATTGCACAGTGCCCCGAGTAAAATGTTGTATCCTACATCGATTCTTTAGGTGGGTAAAATCTTCAATACAAGAAATCGCATGCCCCAACTAACCATTGAGTTATGTGGGGGATAGAGGAATCCCTATATTATAGTGCACTGTCCCTCACCGATGAAGTTATCCTCCCACCACAACATGAACCATCCTCCCTTGAACAGGTGCACTCTTATACCTGTGTGCATTCCATGCGTGAGGTATGAACCTTACTGCTACCCCAAAAGGATCTTCGTATATTCATTATTATCCAGTTATACCTATTGGATAATATATGTGTCTTTCACCCTATGGGTTGTGTTCCAACTAAGGTTGGATAATTTCTTACCAAAACATATAAAAAATATGTATAAAAATTATAACTTTATAAAAAATATACTTTAATTTTTTTATTTCTTTTTCAAAAAAAAAACATTTCTAAAAGAAAATAAATATAAATGATTATTAAAAACCAAAAAATGGGTTTAAACAATTAAAAAATAACAGTTACCAATTAAAATTTCATGATTTAGGTATGAAAACTATATCATCGACATATAAGGGAATAAGAAGAGATGTTGATGTCATGTTATTATGCATGTGAAAAAATAATAAGAATGAAAAGAAAAAAAGTAAAACTCCAAAAAACAATATAAATATCATATATTAGATGATTTTCTTGGTGTTATAAATAAATTGAGGAAGTTCAAGATTTTTTGTACATTCAGTATAAAGATATGATATGGTGTAATAGGTGGACCATGTTATTACAAGTTCGGGGACACAATATTGTTTCCCAACCCCCTCTTTAGTATAGGGTACCACACTTTAAGAATAGAATTATTTTCTTGTGAATCCACTATAATGGGTTTCTCATTATAGTGGCATGGGTTATTGTTTATTGTTTCCTAGATACACTAAGTACTAGACATTCCTATTTAATGTTGAGCCTTATAAATTTCTTATCCACTTTGCGTGTGTGTTAACAACCGAGGTAAATTTAAGTCAATGGGAGAGTCAGGATCTTAAATGTTAAAAGAGATAATGGGATAATATTATTTAATTAGACTAAAACTACACCAACACTAATTTACCCCCCCCCCATTCCTAATAATTGAACCCTTTAATTACAAGCATCGTGAAAATGAGAGGGCTTTAGAATTCATTGAAAAATATGAATTTATGAGCTACTCCTTAAACAATAAAGTCCCTTAATGGAATTTACTATATATATATATATATAATCTTTGGAATAAGTTTTAGAAACCCCTAATCATATTTAAATACCTAAGAAGATTTGGTGGACTTTTAGCATGGCATATATTTTAGAGAATTCCATCAAGATATCCTTGTCCAAACAAAGGTATGTGATTATTGTTAAAGTAAAATGTTCTTGTAACGTGGAAATGTTCATGGAAACTCTTAAGTCATTACAAAAAAACTATTATATATTGTAAGAAACATCCATGTCACTTGGTGCATCCCATAGTGTTATAACAATATCAAAATAACCCTTGTCCAATATCGACAAAGGAGAAAGGTTATCCATGACATGAGGATCATAGGAAAAAACCAAATCTTTATGAAAATTATAGTTTCTATTTTATTTCATTATCGAAATAGAAAATAATTTCTTCAAGATTATTGAGGTCATAAAACCCGATGAAGATTACCTTAGTGATCATCCCAACTATTTCTCTTTCCACCAAATATTGGTCCACAACATTCTTTATTTATTTATATTTAAGGAAATACTATTGAAATTGGTCAATTTTAGAAAGATAATTTTCTTAAAATCTAACACATGGGAATCATATGTCCCCAAAACCGAACCAATAGAATAAGATGACTGGTAGGAAGACATAGTTAGGTATGGATACATGTTTCATGACTGGATGAATTGAATGACTGTTGATTAAGGTCATGTTATACTCAAGGAACAAATAATAAACATTTTTTGGACACATTTACCACTATATCATCCAAATAGATATAATTAACTCATTCCTCTAGACCCAGATCTATTTAGTGGAAGCAGAACAGGGTGAAATAATAGAATCTTTAACCAACTCCAAAAATTGTCTAGACTCTCGTGAATTTTCCTTGTTATTTGGAACATAGACACTAGAATATAAAATGGAACCATAATTGGATTAAGTGTCACTTTGTATATCTATCGATTTTATTCATGTGTAAGATAACTTCTTCAAAAAAGATAGTTTATATGAACTTAATTTCCCCACACATGATAGGGGTGCTAGAGATATAAGCCACAAAATCCAAGAGAACTAGGGAATACAAGGCCAGGGAAGATCTAACAAATTTGGATATATCATACCATGAGACATATATGAAGCATGAGACTCAAGGTTAAGCACCTAAGTGTCCCAAAAGGAACATTTATACACTCATGTATCTTCCTTGGCCCATTGAAATCGAATTTTCTAAGAATATTTTTTGGAATTTGTTCAGCTATTTAGTCAACTTAAGTGTGTGGGTAGGCCAACTGGACCCAACCCTCCAGCAGTAAATATTCCCACAATTTCCATTTTGGTACAAGGGATATTAGAAATGAATTCCTCAACCAAAATTTCCAAGGCTAAGTAAAAATACAATATTAGGAAGTGTGAGTCCATGGTACAAATGTATGATATATTTATATCGTCAGTTGTCTTCTCATCCAAAATTTCAATCCTTAATTCCCTTAACCTATAAAAATAAAGTAATTAAGAACATTTTGAATACCTTTGAAGTCCCTTGGATTTCAAGGTTAATGTTTTTTGTGTCTAATGTGTATCGTGTAGAGACTGACCTAGTGGAATTCCATAAAATTATATCTTTCACAAAGAAAGATCAAGAGTCAAAAATAAAAATACATATAAAACCCATATACATTTTAGGGAATCTTGAGACTTCCAAATCTCATTGTTCATTACCTACTAATAGATTTGGGATTAATCTCATAAAATTCAAAACACTTTGACACATAGGTTATAGAAAAAATAACATAACTCCCTCAAAGTTGGCCATCGAAGGTTATTAAAAAAGAAAATATAAACCTATTATAATAATTATGATCAAAGATTAATTAATAGATCTCAAGTATAAATTTAAATTCATGGTAGTCCATAGGAACAAAATATTTAATTTTTGTAGGAGGACTTGGATTCACGGGAATGTACTAGTTTCGTTCTCAAACCATAAATACTTAAAGTACCCTATCAATGTAAATTTCATTTTATTATGAGTTAATGTTACCCCATTTTAATCTTATGAATCACATTACATCGATGAAGTATTCTACAAGAGTGAAGGAAAAAAACCCATTTTTGGGAGATGAAATTTTAATCTCCACCCACAATGATCTCGAATCCTCCCTATCAAGCCTTTAGATCTTTCTTTAGGGATATTATTTATTTCCCATAAATCTAGTCAAGGAAATAAAACTATATTAAGAGTTAATTACAATGTATATGGACTCTTAATTCCCCTATAAATATTATGACAATAGTTCTAGCTAAGGTGAGGATGTCAGAAAGTGATCATGGATCATCTTGATGAGATTGCACCATATATGATGATACTAATGTCAAAACATTTAATTTTTCTCCAAGGTCAAATATTTCCTTTAACTATAATCAATTTCAATGGATACATCTAAATTAGGGGGAAAATCATATATTCACTCATATTATCTTTCAAACATCAAGATTTAAACACCTCTTCTACTCCAAGGATAATAGAAATGTAGTTTCAATACTCCAAAATTACCCTAATAGTGATAAAATTTCATTAGAACTCATAAATACTAGGGGAGTGTCAACATTCACAAGGGATAGAGATTCCCTCACATCATCTTTACAATATAAAAATCCACCTCATCTTCCATTATAAGGGAATGGAATTTTTGGCCCATTAATTTGAAAAAAATCTGGTTGTAGAAGTTCCTAGAGGAGGTCTTGAGGGAGTTAGAGAGTGAAGAGTTGTAGATGGAGCCATGATTTTTAATTGAGGGAGTACTATGGTATGGAGCCTAGGTCTATTCCATAAGAGGATAATATGTGGTGTATGGAGTCAGTTTTGGTGCAAGGGTATAGTGTTTTGTAATCTTGTAGGTTAAGGCTATAGCAAAAGAGGATCTGAGATGAAATTTGATCCACATTCATGGACTGAAAAATATCTTATGATAAGTACATGTAGAATGATTCCTACCTGCATAGGATAAATTGTAACACCTAAAAATAATATCTTAGGCCTAATCATAGCTTTCAAACAAACCCTGACTTGTATCATTCATTGTCATGAGATGTTTACTCCTCATTTGAAACTTGGTAAAATTTATTGTGTTTGGTTCATAGTTATTCTAGAAAAATGATTCCAATATATGGTTGTTTACTTGACTACTATGAAAGTATAAAATTACACATCTTTTTTAGATGTATTACCCTTATGTTGATACCTTGTGGCCTTGATATGGAAATTGAGTTGTTTAGCCTTATGCACGAGTCGTATTTTTATTAAGTTACCTATATTCATGTCCCTATAATATAAAATTAATCTATATCATGTGATACCCTATCACATAATATTAAAATACAAGGAACTTTAATCCTTGTATCATGATTTTAAATTGCATGAAACCTAAGTCCTTGTCAAGTGATGTTAAACTAAATGATATTTTGTTCCTTCTAAATGGCTATAAACTAAATATCACACTTAATTACTATGTTTGGTTTAATTATTTTTATTTCAATATACATAAAGACATTTAAATCACATATTATAAACTCGTCAATAAGATATCATCCATGTTCTCTATTTTCCAAAAGACCACAATGGCCAAACCATGGTAAACATTGATTTATAATTCCTTCACTGACCATTCATAATTTTATCTTCCATAAGTCACACTTTATACCCCAAGTGTCAAGTATTACCACAAACCTTCCATGGTTATTTCTAAATAGTGAATCCAACTACAAATGATACATTTTTTTATTAATAAAAACTCAAAATATGGATCATGTATGTGAACCCCAATATGTAATGATAACTATAGGCATGTTTCCATCCTAAGAAAAATTCATCCAATCTGCATACACCTTGAAAGCATTGCAATAGAACACATCATTTGAATATGGTCAATGATCATCTCTTTCTTACTTATCCCATATCATCATTCTTGATTCGAAAACCATAAATAATGATTTACAACATCATTATTATTTATTCAAAATGTTTTGGAAAAATTTTTGCCTTTGAAACTCATTTGGGGTATTGTTTCATAATTATCCCTTTTAGTCCAAGCACTATGACTGTAAACAATGTTCAATCACTTGTGAAATAATAATCTTTACAATAAAATTCTCTATAAATGTTGGGTTTCTATTTTCCCATGCATGCATATTTTCCTCTGTATTTTGTTCAAAGTTGTATGACCTTAAACTAAGAACATATTTATCCATGATTTATGAACTTAAACTATTGAAACCCTTCCCTAATATAGTTTATGATATCAAGGATATTTATATTCATGTTAGGTCTTATTTTAAATATGGTGGATAAACCATCTCTCTATTTTAGTAAAATCTATTCAACCTTGAAGACCAGATTTGTTTTTCCAATTACTATAACCCTATACTATGATCACTCCTTTATGAGATGAAATATAATAGAATTGATCTCTTAATTCATGTAGAGTTTTTTAATTCCATTGATTATAGATTATATTATATTTCGTTCCAAGAAATATAACCTTCAATTGTGAATAACTTGTTCGACGTAATATGACCATAAATTATAGTACCTAATGATATAAACCATATGACCATAAACTTATAGGTGAAGAAAATTAATACTTATCTTGATAAAAACATGTAAAGGTACTACTGAGAAATAATCATTTATCCACTCACTAGGATTTTAAATTTCAAGTACTATGAAACAATTAGAGAAAACTAGAAAAAAGGGACAAAGCTTTTAGGGCCCACCATATAGCCCTAGAAAAATTCAATCCATGCTCACAAGACAATATGGTTTAGGAAAACATTAAAACACTGACATATGATATCACTTTCCTTGATTTTTTGTGTTCCATACATAGTAGTATAAACTTTTGGGTACCATAAACCTTCTTAAATGTTCTTTTATTATAAAAATCCAATTTATTTCCAAAGTGATTTAGCTTTCTAAAAGAATCATGACTATCAATAAAAAGTGTTTTTGACTCTAAAGGACACTAGATTTTGACTATGAATACTTGCCCCAAATATATCCCTCTATATTCTCCCCCAGTATGGATTGTTAGTTATAAAATTCTAGGACCTAAGATAAGGATAATCTAATCTTCATACACCCATACACCAATACAGCTAAACCAATTTTTTTTTAATATATTTGGTGGTCATATATATCTGACATGTGTATCCCATTTCATTATCCCTGAGTCAAATCAATTGATTTTTTATTTACAAAACCCATAATAAAACTATTCAAGTGGATTTATTACCATCAATGTTACGCATTTGTGCATCATACTCACCTTCAGAGTAAAGATTTAATATCTCACATTTTAAATTTTGATCGATCCTTGTTATGATATATTAAATTATATGACATGAAAATCCATGATTCATGGACATAAATTGAATTCTCCCTTTTCAGGTGTAGTCCATGATGACATTACACCCCTATAAAAAGTGGTTTATCCCTTTCCTTTGTAATGTAGACAACTCTAATAATTCAATCAAAACGGCTCAACCTAAATATCATAAACCTATAGTTCAAGCATTTTCAATTTTGACTACATGCAGTGTTCATTTAGGTTATTTATATTTTTGGTTTTTTAATCTCTATTCATGTTTTTATATATTTTAATGAATCTCCATATGGGCCACATAACCATGTTTTAAAAACGTTATGACCCTAAACATCAGCTATAATGGTCAAAATTATTAAGTTCTGGATAATTTATGGTGTTGTATTTTTATTAAAGATATGAAAAAGATTGTAAAAAGGAAATGGTACTGATTAAGATATTTTCTTTTATTTTCAACACTTTAATTAAGTTTATCAAGGTATTATGATGATAAAGAGGTATGTTTTCTAAATGTAATAAGGTGATAACATGCAATGGTATGAGGTTATATAATTGGTATGCTATAAATAGGTACCACATCAGAGTGCTACCATTGGTGGTACTACTCTTGGTGCTACCATCAAATTATACTACGATATGTTACCATCAATTACAACTATTATTATACTTCCATGAGGTGATACCACTGAAGTAAAATTGTTGGGGTGATACCTTTAGGTTATTCTTAAGGTTCTTCCACCAGGTTCTAAAATGAGATTTCTATAGTAAGGTGATACCATCAAGTGTTTCAACTTGTTTTTATTGTGTTTGTGCTACTTTTAGGTGCTTCCATGGGAGATGCAACTACTTTTTGAAAAAACAAAAAACAAAACTATGAGTAAGGAGGTATTTGGTGGTACAATGAATTTAAATATGTCGTTACAAAGTAAAATTTTCTTATAATGATTAAATATCATGATATAGACTATCATGATTCATTCAAGGATTCTACTTAATAAATATTAATGGAATCAATAAGAAGAAGGATCCGGTGAAATTTTTCTTGTTCACTAATGTAAGAATGAAGGGAGAAACATGTGTTGTTCATATTCATTTTCACATGAAGATGAAAAATGATTGACCGATTTGGATGTTAATTCTCCTTCATGAATGGTTGTCTGAAGATGGTCGAAATAAGTCTGCAAGAAGACATTATGACAATCTTTAAGCTCTGTTTGAGGGAATTTTCTCCAAATTTCATGAAGCAAAAAATGCATGATTATTTCATGTGGTGGTTTGTTCACCTTTTTGGAAAGAAGGTAGTTTGTTTTAAAAGGTATTTAAGTGGGATATTGTTAATAATTATTTTTAAATGATATTATCTATATAAAATAAATATACTAATTCATACATGTGAATTTAATTTAAAAGTAATATATATTTTAAAGAACTGTTACAAGGTTGTGTCATTTCTACATGAATCAATGTAGTTAGAAATAGTTATGGAAACAGTTTTCCATGTAAATTTTTACAATGATCTGATCCAACAATATCTATAAATTTTGAATTAAAATATATTTAAATGGTGTTCTAAATATTTTAATTAAGAATAAAGAGAAAAATTAACATCATTTTTCATTAAATTGTTACCATATTTTTTTAAATCTATTTTCAAAAACTTATATAGAATTTTTATTGATAGATAAGTGGTCACATGACATGTTATACATGTAAATTGATGTGCACTCAAACTTTAGTTAAAGAATATATAATACTAAGAATAAAATCTCAACATGATATAAAATTAGATAATTTTATATAGGAGGAATATCTATCAATTTTCTCTTTATCATTTTAATTTTTTATTATTCATGATTTACATTATGTGTGGGATGGAATAAACTATTGGGAGACTTGTAAGAGTATTTTAAAACTTTTCCGTACTCATCATGATTCACATTATTTTATTAGTATTTCATAGGATCATTGGTTTTACCAGATCACTCCATAGACAATCTACTCACATTGAGTAGTGAACCCTGTAAATTATCTGTGATCTCTATGTGTGTTCTGGTGTATAGTCTAAAAGAAAATTAAATCACCCTATCCAATGACAAGTGTTGTTTTAAATAAAAAAACTAAAATTAAGAAATCTCTAATTTTCACACCCCCTCCCCACCATAATGATTTCACGGTCCTTTACTTCCATAATTGGTATTACAACGAGGTTTCCATTGTTGGGTTTTCACTTTTAAATGTATTATTTCTAAAGTCTCTCTTTTCTCTATGTTTTCTATATTTTGCCTTTATCCTTAATGGATAAATTAATTGTGGTGAATAGAAGATGGATTTATAGGTTTTATGGGAAGGGTGTTCATATATGTAAAGACAAGATGTTTCATTTTCTTTGGTGTATTAAAAAAAATTTCTGAAAGTGAAAGTTAATGGTTTTTTTCCCGTGGTGAAGGTGTTTACATTACAGCAGAAAATAAGAGGTATTTATAAAGGTATAGTATTTTTAATAAAAAAAATTTATCTTATCTTTCATAATGTGATTTTTTGAATGTTAAAGGGATAAAAATAGTAAAATATATCAAGAATAATCTTTATAATATTTATGAAGGAAATGAACAAGTGAATCAGGCTATGTTGAAGTTATTGAGACATAAAAATGAAGATCTATGAATTAATAATTATGGCACTATTCATATTTTCTTTATAGTGGTCAATGAATTTTTTATTAACATCACATGTTATAGTGAAAATTTTTAATATTTTTATATTTATGAAAATATTTTACATATATTACAAGATAAATTTTATGATGAAGTCTCATCTTTGGAAGAAAATAATCCATGTGATTTTATTCTTCATGATCTAGATATTTTTATAATTACTTTGGAAATGAGAAAATATTAATCTATAAAGAAAATGGGAAAGGCTGAAAGGGAAATTTCTTTTAAATCCACCAAATATGATAATGGAAAAAGTTTTTTTATGATAATAATGCTTCATCATTAAAATTAGACTCTAATGTGGATCTGAGATTTTATAACAGTATGTTTCTCATCTCTAGAAATATGATAAGTCGTATGAGAAAGTTTAAAGGTAATATAACAAATAAATTATTTAATTATGGGTTTGTTGGAAATTTTATAGTATTTTTTCCTTAAATAATAAAATATGAATCCCATAAAGGAAAATACGAAAGTATGAAAGATCATTAAAGAAGAATTCATCTGGGTGAAAATTATTTTATAAAATAAAGGATGCTAATTTATATATAAACATAAGGATATATTTTTTACATATTTATGAGGAAAGTAAAATTATTAATGATGAATAAGAGGATGATGTTGAAATTTATTTTATTGAAAAGATTAATATTTCTAATGATAATGATGAATACTTTACTGGAGATTAAACAGGAAACTTAGTAAGTGAAGATGAAGAAAACCAAATAGAATTAATGGTAAATATATAATAAAGAGAATGAATCTTGGGAATTATAAATCTTGAAAAGGATAACAAAAATTTAATGAATATTATCATTTTACTATTACTATGGGAACGTCATATATAGAAGAAAAAAACAAAACTATTGGAAGATATTGATAATATAAAATTTTTTGTTGATACAAAGAAGACATCATGGTTGATTGATTTCTTTTTTAGGTTATCATTTACCCTTAATAGTGTTTTTTTTGAAATAAAATTTTAAATTTTTAGTTGTAAGAACACCATGGGTATCAATATTAAATAAAAGGTAATATAATTGGAGAAGAAGTATGATATTATTCAAATAAATCTATTAAATGTAGAGAAATAATTGAACCTATCCAGAATCATATTTCAAATTTTTATTCAACAAGTTGGAGAGTGTTCAAGGAAGATTGAATTTTTAGAAAATAAATAATGATATCTTCCCAAGATGATGTTGAAATTAAAACTTCTAGTAAAAGTTTTAAGGCAGAAGAATTTTCTATGATTAACCATGTTTGTAGCCAAATCTATTGTGTTCAAAAAATATATAAACTTTGGTATTTCTAGATTTAATATAAAATACACTATTTCTAGTAACTGTAACAATTTTTAAAATAGCATTATTTTGAACGTGAAGATACAAGAATTTTATCAAAACATTGGTTCACAAAAAAGGGGGTAGTTGTTAATCAATATAATTATGAAAGGTAGAGATGTGTTTCTAGACATAATACTATTTTCAATGGTAAATGTTATTTTTATAGATATTTCTAGTACTATAGATTCTTCAGGAACACATCAAATATTTTTTGGTTTAATTACTACCATCATGATCATTCATTAATACTTGGGAGACAAAAAATTTGGGTGTGTTATCCCAATCCAAAATGAAAGACGTAGAAACAACCTAGAAAATATAGTTTGAAGAATGAAAATAGATTTTAGTTGTTATAATATATGTGTGAAAGATGTGATCCTCTAGGTCACCTATCTAAAGTTTTTATCACTATGCTTCTAAATCTACATGGAAATAATGCTTATAAAAAATTTAAATAAAAGTATCTTATTTTTTAGGTTTCTCTTAATGTCTCAAATGATTAATGTTCATCGATTTTTGAATGTGGGTGATCTTCACATATGACTAGGGACTTGAAGCTACTTAATAATGTATTAAAGTGAAAAGATGGATCTATTACCTTTTTAAATAATTGGTCTCTAATTATTAAAGGGGTTATTTCAGATGATATTGGAAAATAAAAATTCAAATTCAAGAAAGCAATTAATGATGATGGGATAAAAAAACTTGTTAAGTGTTTCACAACTTTTTTATGAAAGTAATGAATTAATTTTTAGGAAAGATAGATTTTGTGTGAAAGGGATTGATGATTAAAATTTTGTTGTAAGATAGTAGTAGAAAAAGGGAAATTCTTTCCAATAAGAATGCTCAAAATTCATGATATGAAACATGAAAATGAAATCTGGCACAAAATTCATAGTCATCTAGTCTAAAGGAACATGTGAAAATTTTATTAAATAAAAATTCTTCACAACTATCCTAAAATGAAAAGGATTTTATTCACATTTAATAAAGGGTTGATCTCTATATCCTTCCATAAAATGGCTGAGACTCTCATTCTTTAGATCTAATTCATTCTAATATTTGTGATCCTATGATAGAATAGTCAACACTTGGAGATTGGTATTTCATTTAATTTATTGATTAATTTATCTACATTTCATGTATTATTCTTATGAAGCCAAAATAAAAGGCTCTAAATATGTTCAATAGTTTCAGAATAAGTGGTGAAAAAGTGTGTGGTTGTTCACTAACGATATTATCGATAGATAATAGTATTAAGTACACTAATAACTCATTTGAATCTTATATTAAAAAATATGGCATTCTCCATGAACTCAGTACACTATACACACCACAAAAAAATTGATTATCTAAACAAAATAATAGATTCTTGGGTAAGATGGCATGAACAATTTTTAAAGAAAATTATAATTCTAGGAATCTTTGGATGAAATTTGTAGGATTAGTAGTTCATTTTGAAAATCATTGTTTCTATAGACCAAATTCTGATATGAATCTATAAGATATGTACTATAAAAATTATCTAACCTTTAAGAATATTAGAGTATATGGGATCCCTTGTATCGTCATTATTAAAAGAGAAAATCCAGGTAAGTTTGATCCAAGATTTTTTGCTATAATATTTCTTGGTTATCCATCAAATAGAAGAGGATTTCTATGTAATAATAATAATATGGGTATGATTATATAAACAATTGATGTGATAATCCTCTAACTTACAAATAAGTAAATTTTATGATAAATAATTCTTTGGAATTAATGTTGGTGTGAATCATTTTGATCATTTTATTTAAATAAAATTGAAATTTAAGAGTGTCAAAGATGATCAGGATGAAGAAGAAGATTTATCTATCTAAATTGATGAGAAACAATTACATTCAACTCATTCTAGTATAAGAATAAATTTTCAGATATAAAACATCATTGGAAATAAATAAAAATAGCTATAAACTAGATTAACTCTAATAAAAACAACACATACATATCATTTACCTCCAGTTAAACATATAGATATTGATAAAAAAACATTGGATAATTAATAGTTTTTTGGTGCTATGAATGAATAATTATATCAAATTGAGAAGAATGGGATCTAGTAACTAGTTTCTAAACCTAAATATAATAATTTCATTAGAAAAAAGTGTATGTTATGAAATAAATTGAATGAAAAATGTGAAGTGGTGATGAATAAAGAATGATCAATATGTAAAGGTTATTCCCAAATTTAAAGAGTAAATATTGATGATGCCATTACACGTGTTACAAGTCTTGAAACTATATGAAGATTACTTTTTATTGTTTCATAAATGCATTATAAGATATTTGAAATGGATGTCACGTATTTCTTCCTCAATTAAGAATTATATGAAGTGTTTTACATTGAACAAACTTCTGGGATTATTCTGGGATAAGATGAATTTTTTTTATAGATTAAATAAGGATTTATATGGGCTCACACAAGCCCCATGATTTTGGTATTATAAGCTTGAAACCATATTAAATACATAAAAATTTCGGAAGGGAAGATTGAAAATCAATCTTGACATCAAAGATTATAAATTGGTATCTCTTCTTGTAAATGTATATGTTAATGATATCATGTTTTCAATAAATGATAAATAAACTTGGGGAAATTTTCCAAACTAATAAATTATTTATTTGAAATTTATTTTCTTTGAAAGATGAGGTACATTCTAATATTTCAAATCTCTCAAGAGAAAGATCAAATTTATCTTTCATAAGTGAAGTATGAAAATTATTTCTTGAAAATATTTAACATAGAAGATTCAAAGTCGGTTTCCAAGACAATAAAAGTGGGAGAAATTTTTTTCAAATATTAATATGGAAAATAATTTAATCAAAGGGAGTTTATTAAGTTTATTGGTATTATATTATACCTTATAGATCTGAGACCAAATATTTTATATGTTATCCCTATTTTTAATAGATATCAAATTTCTCCTAAGTAATTTCATTTTATTTTAATGAAAAGTATTATCAGGTATATAAAAGGAACAATATATTTCGGATTGAAATACAACAACAATGAAAATTAAGATCTATTTGGTCAGATGATATATATTGGTCTAGTTGTACTGATGACATAAAATCTACATCTAGTGGAGTTTTTGTTCTTTTTAATAGATGTGTGTTCTAGCATACATAAAAGATAAGTTTTGTAACTTTAATCACTAATGTGGTAGAATATGAGGCTACAACACATGTTACTACTCAATTTTTTTGGATAAAAACTCATTTTGGAAATCAGAATGTGGGTTTTTAAATGTCACTACTTCTTGGATGTGATAATCGAGTGAAATAATTTTTTTAAAGAATATTGTTCAACAGTATATTAGAAATAAAATTGATATTAAAAATCACTTTATCACATAGATTTTGGAGAAAAATGCATTGATGTTATATTTTTTTCCGATAAAATAAATGATTGATCAAATATTCACTAATAATTTTTCTAAATATGTTTTCTATAATATGAGTTTGAAATTGGGAGTTAAAGATCACCTTGTATAAGGATAAGTTATATACTCTTTATCCCATATCAATTCTTGTATTTTGGAAACTTTTTATTAAAGTGTAGGAGATGTAAAAATAATATATCCATTTATATTTGTTTTACTTTTTTAGTAGAGTATATATTTAGGGGGAATTTTTAAGAGGGGTATGTTATGATTTCAATATGGGTAAAGTTCATTTTTAACTGTTTGTTGAAGGTGAATTTTAGGAACTATTTCTTAAATGTTATATTTAGTGGTTATTCGATGTGGGTTTGGAATAAGTTTTTTTGAAAATATACTTTATGGAAAACATTGTATTTTTGTGTAATAATTATTGTTTCCAACTTCGATTTCTCTCAAGTAGGATTAAAACTATTGGATAATGACAAATTTCCTTTGTTTCATAGAATCATTGATTTGTATTACTTGGTTGACAAAAAAATACAAAGGGGAATATTTTTTATCCCAACAAACATTGTGGGGTTGTTTGTTTTTTGATATAGGTGAAGATACTAGTAAGTAGGAAACGGGACTAAATTTTGTGTTTTTTCTTGTAATAAACACTTATATAAAGTTTTATAAGGTATAAACATGAGAAGTAGGTACATTCATTCAATGAAAAAATGTGTATTAATGAAAATTTAGAATATGATATTGCCAGGTGCTACCCTTGGTATACTATTGTGAGGTACTTCCATAGAGGTGCTACCATTAGGGGTGCTACCGTCAGTTTTTACCATCATGTTCTACCATTAGTATGTATAGTGACCCATAATTTTATATATATATATATATATATAATATTAATATATGAATATTAATTACATAACATTATGATCCATACCGAATCATATATATTTAGTGTATTTGGAAACATGGATACATAAACAACTTATTCATAAGAGGTTAACCTATTATTCCAATAAGAGCTTCATAACTATCACCCTTCTTAGACCTATCATACAAAAAACCTTCGTTCCCAAGATAGGGAAAGGAAACATAAGAAAGGTTAAGATAATATTCTCTGTAAGGATAATAAAATGGATATATCAATGATCACTTAAAAATAATATGAGTATAAGGGTATGAAAACGTGAGATTTACAATTGAAAATTTATACCCAATATATCATTGCTCAGAATCTTATTTCATGCCACAAATCATGGTATATCATAATACCCAAATCATAAAAGAATAAAATTACACAAGATATGAGAGTATAACATTAGAAAAATACATAAGTTATTATAATACACCTGAGAATATAAAATAATTTCCTTAGTAGTAAATAATCACTGCCAAGAAAATCATAGTGTATTGGTTTCACACGCCAAATAATCATATCATTAGTAATGGTTCTCTCCCAATACTATCATAGTTGACATATTACCTTACTAAACTAGGTTCACTCCCAATTTCAGTTCTTATAATCGCTTCAAATATCCATCTTTAACCAATGCATTGGAGGGATATATAATATCCATCCCACCCATTACATAATCATAAGCCATTAATATGTGTGTGAGAGGATCATAAATCATTCATCATATATCACAACTCATGAATAGGAAAATTGGTTTCATAACCATTTCAACAATTCACCATATGAAAACCAATAAAAAAATAAGTGTGTTTCATAAACATCACATCCTCGTAATCATAAACCATATAATAAAAGAATAATTATGCAGCCATTAGATCATATACTCAATAAATCATAAGTAACATCAAAGGGTGTCATATTAGATGAATATTTCTTTCAAAATATCTTAGAATATTTGAAACGCATGGCCGATTATCACCTATCGACCGGTCAAAGTTCCGGTGCTCTGCTAATGTGTATATCAGCACTCGGGTCGAATCCTCGGCGATGATACTTTGAAATAGTCGTTTGTTTTTAGTTGATTGTATTCTGATTGGGGGGTTTTTGATTGCAGAGCTTAATTGAAATGACTAATTTATTATGATTGATTTAATAAATTGATAATGATTGGGGTGAGTTCGTTATTAGAGAGTTAATCTTGTGAAATCCTTGAGCTTTTCTTTATATTGCATTTAAATTAACACCCACTTCACAAGTTGACGTCGATTAGAATTCTTAAGTGTTAAAGCTTTAATCCAAGCCTTAACTTAACTAGGATTCTAAAATCAATCAGTACTTGTTTATGGTAGTGTATTTATGGCTCCAATAATCCATGGAAACCACATGCTAAACAAAACATGTCATTAATCCATGACATATTGAGTCCAACTTACACAATGTTAAATTAATGAATACTCGTCGAGAAAATACTCTCAATCACTTAACATCCCTAAATTTTGACTCACCCCAATGAGATATTTACTCATCAATTTGGGTGTTTAATATTTTTTTTATAATAATTATGATGATAAATTAAGAATAGAAGAAAAAGAAAGGGATTAGAAAAGAGTGGTACGTCGAACACACACAAACGAACAATGATGATAATTAAAAACAAATTTTTGATTGAATGAGGAAGAAAAACAAGGGAAAGAGATTTAACTGAATTTAAACTATTTTAAGAACATTAATATTAAAATACAGAAGGTGGAGGAGAATAAGAGATATTGAATAAGAAACTTGCATGAAAACAAAATTACAAAAGAAAGGACTTACAAAATTACAAAAATGAAGAACACAAAAGTAAGTGAAAACAAAGAGAGGAGGAAAAGCCTCTCAAGTGAAAACATGAGTATGGAAGGTCCTCCGAAGCCTTTTTCAAGGCTTTGGTCATGCCAATATGTTCTCCTCTCTTCTGAAATGCCAACCCCTCTCAAGGAGAGAAGGGGAGAGTATTTATAGCCCAAGAAGTGGACTGTTTACATTCCAGCAATACCCCTCCACTTGGATTGCAGATATAGACATCATGACAGCCGAATCTCAAGAAATATCCTTCTTAAAAGTTGTATATAATAAAGTTGGACGACTACTATCAAAAGTTGGAGTCATTTGGACTTAAGGATAAAAGGTTATGGCTGGTTGATTAAACAAAGTAAAATTGTCCATTTCAATCCAGTCTTTTTGAAGTCAAGAATGTGAAAGGGTTTTTGAATATGAAGATTCCTTCAAATCCGAATGGGTTCTTCAATAAAGTCGTCTGTCTATATCTCCTCTTTAACACTGAAAAATAAAATCTCGATTTGATACTAACATCATGAGATATGTCATGAATACTATACTGATTTTAATTCTCGGCCAGAATAGTGGGCTGGACTTCAAAACTTCATTTGGGCCCCTTGTACTTGGATTTGGGCCTTGAAATTTTTATCCAAGATGACATGTAGTGTCCCCCATATTAGTGGGGAGAGTTAATGTTTTTGGAATTCTTTATTGAGCCCAGTAAATCAATCTTCAAGGCTGGTCTAGTTTGTTCACAGATTCTTTTGTCTTGTTTGTGAGGACCATATGACCCTACAAATGGCAGAATTGGCTCATGGTACCTTCTAATGAAATGTTGTATATTAAAAGGAGAATCCTAAAAAACAAGAACCAGGTAATTTTGATCAGTATAGTGGTAGTTATTATTAAAACATTAAACTGACTCAATTGGACTACTTCTAAAAATGCTCAAAAATTATACTTAATATTAAAACATTAATATTTCACACAAATTATGCACATTTCATATAAAATCAGTAAAGGGGGAATATAATAAGTCATGAAAATATTAATAACATCAACTCCCCCACACTTAGTTTTGTGTATGTCCTCATGTGCAATAAATATAAAAACATGAAAAAATCATTTTTACTCACCAACAGATTTTAAAATTTTGTTTTCTCCAATCAGGGGAGGTTTAGACTATTTCACTCATCCATTTTGAATTCCACCACAAGTTGTTACAGAAAAAATGTTCCAAAACTAATTCATTTTTTCATGCTCAAATTTAGAAATGGAAAATGTGGACACTCAAAACTCACACCTCTCAAGATGATAAAATTCATTTGTGGAGGTTCACTCTTTCACCAACCAAAAGTGAAAATCTTAGAGTTTGAAAAGAGCTCTCAGCTTATAATCCCTATACAAAGTGAACAAGAATCAAGAGGTCTTTTTAAGGGGTTTTTCTGTGGCTATGTGAGGGTAGGAATATAATTTCCAAGAGAGAGAAGAAGAGGGTTAAAATACCAACATAGAAAAAGCAATGCACATTTTTTTGAAATGAAACATGGAAGGAAATGAAAACACAGATTTATAAGGGAATGATTGTGTGAATAAAGAAACAATAGAGGAATAAAATATAAAGGTAATGAGAAGATGGAATATTTACAAAACAAAAAACTTCTCCCAAAAAGAATATAATGCAAGTGTTCTTTTTTTTCTTTTCCTTTTTTTCTTTTTTTTCGAAAGTTGACCTTGAAACAGATCTCAAACTCATATCCCAAACCATGTTTGATCTCCTCACGACACTAATTGTAATAGTTATAGCAAGATAAAATGTTGAGGAAGAGTGATTTTTGACCTACCCAAGACACAACCCATTTTTTCATTTTTTTATTTTTTTTTATTTTGATTTTTTTGAATTTTTTTAACACTTTTCAATATAAATTGTAAAATAAATTCCCAAATCCCACTGAATGACAACCCCCCACCCACCCCACTCTAAAATGTATGCTTTCCCTCAATAATATGATAACACACCAGAAAGTAAGGAAATGATACCCAAAAATGAAATCCATTCCCCCCCCCCACACTTAAATTTCAAAAACTTATGGAATGAAAATCCATGTTGATATTGGGTTGGATAAGGTATTGGGCTTGTAATGTGGATATCAAAGAAATGGTTTTCATAGGCTCAAAGGGGATTTCAAAAGGAGGATTAATCTAAGGGAAATTGGAGGCTATTTGGCTATTGTGATTCTCATGTGGTTCAGAAAATGCCTCTATCATATTAATACACACTGAGGTAGGAAATTCAGCTCGAAGGTCCACAAACTCAAGACTCACAAATGGGGGTTAAAACACACATTTTTAAAATATGTCCATAGGTGGCCTTGGAATGAAAGAAAATGTTTGTTCCTCACGGTTCAGGAAAAGCATTTTCCAAATCAAAAATTGAGCAGTCAAAATGTTAATTTTGACACAAAATTCTTTATCCAAAGTCATGATGAAAACAGAAATTTTTTGAGATGAAACCATGTCTGTTAAATCCCCAAAATGGTTGGAAAAAATTTCAAAACTTGATTGTGAGTAATCATGACTCTTTTGGTTTGTGTTTTTACATTTTATTTTATTTTTTTAGTTTTTTTTGTTCTTTAAAATACACATCCACACAAAAGATAAAGAGAAAAAAAGTGTTGGAAAAAAAAGTGGTAAAAAAAATAAAGGAGAGAATAAGAAGAAGAAAGAGGTAGAGAGATGAAGAGATAGAGATAGAGTTAATGGTAAAGAGGTGCCCCCTGGTTTGGATTTGGTGGGTTGCCATCTCCGTCTAGTGGTGGGTCGGATAGAGAATTTGGGGATTCGGTGGAAGTCGAGGTGGTTCCAGGATAGTGGGAAGTTACCTGAAAAAGAAAATTCATTATTCATCAAATGAAAAACTAAAAAGAAATTGAAATTTCATAAAAGTAAAAGAAAACATGGGTTGCCTCCCAAGAACCTCTGCATTTATTTGTCTCCAGCTGGACAATTACAGTGGATTACCCATAGTCTGACGGTGGCCATCATATTTTCTCAACTCCAATGTGCTTCCAAAAAAACTTTTTCTTTGGGAGTCCTGATGATTCATTAGATAATTTCTTCTCATCCTTGTTGGTGTGCTTGAAATTCAATGGGGTTGGAAAGAGAATATTTCTATCCTCACTTTGGTCTTCAACCTGAGGAATGATTTTATCCACAGAGTGATGGTTTTCTATTCTTGGAAATTTAGGAAGATGGCTCAATTCTGATGGTTCATTTATGTAAGGATCAGATAACACAAAAGCAGAGTATGAGATCCCAATTGTTTTTGACTCATTTATTTCATCACTTACCGATGTAGATTAATGAGTATCAGTGGAGTCATAAGACAGAATAAAATTTTCAATATCCTTTATTTCAATGTTGTTCGCCAAAGAATGGTCAATTTCAACGTCACCAGTGATAACTTTATTAATTAGGGTACAAATATCACAAACATCACTACCCTCAGGACAATATAAACACATTGGTTCAAGGTTCACTTCACATATAACAGAATTTTCAAAATCATGGATAGGAAAGGATGAATGTGGGATAATATGATCTGAATCAACAAATGTGCATTCTAGTTAATTTTCCTCATTACCATCCATGTAGGAGCATTGGAGGTCAGAGGTGAGATGATATTCCAAAGATTTTTCAAGATCCTTTAGATCAATGGAGTTTTCATTTGTAATGTCAACATCAATTTCACCATTAATCACTTAGTTAATGAGGATGCAATATTCACAAACTCCTCTATTAGTAGAATAGGAAGAACATGATGGATGAGGATTCAATACACTCCTAGAGGGAGTTTCAGAAACATGGATAGAGAATATAGATTTATTCTCTAATGGGTATTGCATGGATTGAAAAATATTGAACTTGACCATTTGGTCGCCAAATTCCATGGATAAGATGCCAGCATGGACATCAATTTTGGTTTTAGATGTCATAAGGAATGGTCTTCCTATAATTAGAGGAGATTTGCAAGAAGTTGTCTCACCTTCCATGTCAAGGACATAAAAGCCAGCTGGGAAGATAAGATCATTTACTCGAACAAGGAAATCCTCAATTATTCCCTCAGGACTGGCTGTTCTTCGATTGGCTAACTGAATGACAACACCAGTTGGGTGCAAGGGACCTAGAACAAGGTTGGAGAATATGGATTTGGGCATGACATTAATTGTGGCTCCTAGGTCTATTAGTGCATCATCAAAGTTAGAACATCCAATTTGGCATGGAACCATAAAGATCCCTGGATCTTTTCACTTTATGGGAATAGACTGCTGGGTGGAAACATTTTCGAAGGTCCTAAGTTTCTTCTTGTGGGTGCACAATTCCTTAAGAAACTTTGCATACTTAGTAATTTGTTTTATGTAATCTAAGAGGGGAATGTTGACTTCAACACGTCTAAACGTGTCAAGCATTTCAGGATCAGGTTCAAAGGACTTCCTTGTCTTAGAAACAGCTTGAGGAAAATGAATTGGGTTCCTAAGTGGAATGGAAGGAGGTGATGGAATGGATTCAGATTCCTTTTCAATTTTATTTTTCTTTTCATTTTCTAGGTCAACATTCAAAGGAGGGTTTGAGGATTTATCTTGAGGCATATCAAGTTGCTTTCCTGATCTAAGTTCAATTGCACTTACATTACCCTTGGAATTGGGTAATGGTTGAGCTGGGAGTTGGGAAGAATTTGATTGTTGTTGCTAGCTCAGTTGGGATGCAAGTTGACCTATTTGAGTTTCAATGTTTTTAAGGCTATAACTAGTGAAGGAGGCAATATCTTCCACTGCACTTTCTGATGGTTGCTTCGAATAAGAGGCTTGTCCCTGGTTGGGATTGCCTTGATTTTGGTTCTTGGGAAATTGATTGTATTGGTTTTGGAATTGGGAAGTCTCACTAGGATAATGGAATCCAGGAGGAGGATTATTCCTTTGAGGTTTAGGAACAAAATGATAAGGTTGATGGAAGTTACCACCACCTTGACCATATTGGAATTGGTTTGGGTTTTGAGAAGGGAATTGAGGGGGATGAGAGACGGGATTACCATACCTCAATCCTTGGATAAAGTTAGAGGAGAAGGGCTCAGAGTGAGGTTGGTTGAAGTTTCTAACAAACTGACCTAATAGTTGAGGATTGGAGTTCCACTGAGCATATGCTGCATTGAGCTCCATTGGTCCAGATGAATCGGATTGATCCTCTTGAAGTTGCGGACATGTTTCAGTTGGATGAGATGGAGAGTTTCAGATTCCACAGTTTTTGACAGGTCCAGGAAAAATTGATTGCGGAGAAGACGAGGTTGGGGATTTGGTAGCCATAGCTAGCTGTCGCACAATACCTGTAAGTTCACTCATCCACTCGGTCATTTTGTTTGGTTCAATTGATTGATTATCTTGGTCTTGTTTGAATTGAGAATGTGCTCGAGTATGGAATTGTTGTGTGTTTGCAGCCATGTTACTTATGATATCTCTTGCAGTTGCAGGAGTTTTATCAACTAGAGCACCACCACTTGCGGCATCAATGAGAGTTCTCTCCATAGCCAATAACCCCTCATAGAAGTATTGGATCAAGAGTTGGTAAGGGATTTGATGATGTGGTCAGGTTTCCACTTTCTTTTTGAACCTCTCCCAGTACTCATGGAGTGATTCACTTGGGAATTGAAGGATACCACTTATTTCCTTTCGGATAGAAGCAGTACGAGAATCAGGAAAGAATTTCTCTAAGAATAGTCGCTTCATGTCATTACATGTAGTTATGGAACCAGGAGGTAGGTATTATAGCCATGACTTAGCAGTGTCAGCTAGGGAAAAAGGGAATGCTCAGAGTTTGATTTTTTCATCAGAAACCCCTTGAGGCTTCATGGTAGAGAACACTACTTGGAACTCTTTAAGGTGGAGATGTGGATCCTCATCGACTAGCCCGTGGAAATGAGGGAGAAGATGAATCAAACCTGATTTGAGTTCAAAGTCAGCCCCTATATTTGGATATTGAATACCAAGATGTTGGTAATTCATATCAGGGGCAGCGAGTTCTTTTAGGGTTTGTTCCCTAGGATTGTCCATTTCAATTTCAACTGGTTGGAAGAGGACTGGTCCGTGAATTATTTGAGTATCTCTTATGTTCCTCCTAAGTTGGCGAAGTGTTCGCTCAATTTCAGGGTCAAAAAAATCCATGGGATTGTTTGGGAGGCTACGGGGCATTCAGATAGATTTTGGTAGAAAGAATAAGATGGGTTTTTCTTTGTATTTTTCCAGTTTATGATTTTTATGAGAAGACGGGGTTTTCTTTGTGTTTTTTTTTCAATTTCTTTTTTAAAATTTTGTTTTTTTTGGTTTTTTATTACAATAACCAGAAACTAATGAATAATTAAAGCACCATCCCCGGAAACGGCGCCATTTGAAACGCACGGCCGATTGTCACCTATCGACCAGTCAAATTTCCGGTGCTCTGCTAATGTGTATAACAACACTCGGGTCGAATCCTCGGCGATGATACTTTGAAATAGTCGTTTGTTTTTAGTTGATTATATTCTGATTGGGGGGTTTTGATTGAAGAGCTTAATTTAAATGACTAATTTATTATGATTGATTTAAGAAATTGATAATGATTGGGGTGAGTTTGTTATTAGAGAGTTAGGCTTGTGAAATCCTTGAGCTTTTCTTTATATTGCATTTAAATTAACACCCACTTCACAAGTTGGCGTCGATTAGAATTCCTAAGTGTTAAAGCTTTAATCCAAGCCTTAACTTAACTAGGATTCTAAAATCAATCATTAATTGTTTATGGTAGTGTATTTATGGTTCCAATAATCCATGTAAACCACATACTAAACAAAATATTTCATTAATCCATGACATATTAAGTCCGACATACACAATGTTAAATTAATGAATACTCATCGAGAAAATACTCTCAATCACTTAACATCCCTAAATTTTGACTCACACAAATGAGTTATTTAATCATCCATTTGGGTGTTTAATATTTTGATTATAATAATTATGATGATAAATTAAGAATAAAAGAAAAACAAAGGGATTAGAAAAGAGTGGTATGTCGAACACACACACACGAACAATGATGATAATTAAAAATAGATTTTTGATTGAATGAGGAAGAAAAATAATGGAAGGAGATTTAACTAAATTTAAAATATTTTAAGAACATTAATATTAAAATATATAAGGTGTAGGATAATAAGAGATATTGAAGAATAAACATGCATTAAAACAGAATTACAAAAGAAAGGACTTACAAAATTACAAAAATGAAGAACACAAAAGTAAGTGAAACCAAAAAGAGGAGGAAAGGTCTCTCAAGTGAAAAATTGAGTATGTAAGGTCCTCCCAAGAATTTGTCAAGGCTTTAGTCGTGCCAATATGTTCTCCTCTCTTCTGAAATGCCAACCCCTCTCAAGGAGAGAAGGGGAGAGTATTTATAGCCCAAGGAGTGGACTGTTTACATTCCAGCAATACCCCTCCACTTGGCTCACAGATATGGACATCATTACAGCCGAATCTCAAGAAGCATCATTCTTAAAAGTTGTAGAAAATATATTTGGCCGACTACTCTCAAAATTTGGAGTCATTTGGACTTAAGGATCAAATGTTATGGTCGGTTGATTAAACAAAGTAAAACTGTCCATTTCAATCCAGTCTTTTTGAAGTCCAGAATGTGAAAGGGTTTTTGAATATGAAGATGCCTTCAAATCCGAATGGGTTCTTCAATAAAGTCTTCCACATATATCTCCTATTTCATACTGAAAAATCAGAGCTCGATTGGATACTTACATCATGAGATATGTCATAAATACTATAATGATTTTAATTTTCGTCCAGAATGGTAGGCTGGACTGCAAAGCTTCATTTGGTCCCCTTGTACTCGGATTTGGGACTTTAAATTTTTATCCAAGATGACATGTAGTTTCCCCCGAATTATGGTGGAGAGTTAATGTTTTTGGACTTCTGTAGGGAGCCCAGTAAATCAATCTTCAAGGATGGTCCAGTTTTTTCACAGATTCTTTTGTCTTTTTTGTGAGGATCATATGACCCTACAAATGGAAGAATTGGCTCATGGTACCTCCTAATGAAATGTTGTATATTAAAATGAGAATCCTAAAAAACAAGAACCACACAATTTGGATCATTATAGTGGCAGTTATTATTAAAAAATTAAACTGACTCAATTGGACTACTTCTAAAAATGCTCAAACATTATACTTAATATTAAAACATTAATATTTCACACAAATTATACACATTTCATATAAAATTATTAAAGGGGGAATATAATAAGACATGAAAATATTAATAACATCAATATTTCTTGAGAAAAACACTATTTTCATTAATAAATCACTTATTTAAAATCTAAATGTTACAAAATTTTATGAAAAACATTTTCATTTAAAATAATAATGTTAACTTGTAAATAAATCTTCAAAAAATTGTGTTCTCATGAAAGTGGTAAATTTTTTCATGTTTTTTTTTATAAATCAAATATTCCTTTAACATTTTCTGTGAAAATTTAAAAATACCCCATTCATGAAATGACAAGAAGATTCCTTTTAGACAATTTTATGAAAATTTTAAACTTTGGTGATAATTGATTTAAAAAATTATTATAGAATGTTTAAAACATTCATGAAAACGTTTTTAGAAAACATGGATATGGAAGAGAAATGATTGTCGACCGAAGCGATAAAGAAAGTAAAATTTCCGTAAAAATGTTTGTTCAATATCATAATAACTTAAATAGAGGAAAATGAATGTAAAACATGATATATCAAAAAATAAATAGAGGAGAATAAAATTCATAATAATTATTTTTAGTTATATCATGAAATTTAATCATCAAGAACATAATCATAAACAATCCTGATAAACAAGGAGACCATAAAATAAATCCATTTCTTCCATTTTGAGTTTCTTTAAATGTGATTTAATATTCTATATAATAAATTTAAATTTATTATAATTCTATACTAGATTAATTTACATACTATTAATATCGTATATTATCCACTTATAACATTTTAACTCCAATTTATTAATAATTTATTATTAAAATAAACATTTCCTTATGTTAACTATTTCTTTTTTCATGAGAATTTTTGTTTGTTAGTTTTGGTCCATGTACTTTGATCATTAATATGACATCTCAAAAATGTTAATCATGATATAAATATTATATATATATATATATATATCTATGTGTGTGTGTGTATTAAATTTATACATACATAGAGTCATTTATAATATATAGAGATAATAAAAATTAATTACATCCTTTGTGAATACGGTATGTCATACGTGCGCATGAATGTTGTTTTCATTTTTTAACGAATGCAAAGAAAGAAATGTAAATTATAATGAAGGTTTAAAAGATCGCTATTAAATCATATATATCTTATATATTCATTAAATATATCAATTTTCCATCTATGTAAATTTAAAATAAAAATGAATCACATCACTTCATAGAGGTAGTTGTTCACACGTACACACGAGTGACATTATCATTTTTGAACAGATGGGATGAAGGTGGATGATGGTTATTACATAATCATAGTAAAAATTAAATATATTAAATAAACTAAAGAAATTATTTTATAATGGATATAATATATTTAGATAGTTTATAAGAAAAAATTACCTTGAAAATGCTCGGTTAAGAGTTATACATCTTCATTGAGAAACCTCATTTGGCTTAACCCTTGAGCCTTGAAAGGATGCACTTTTGGAAATATTGGAAGCTATAGGATGTGGGGGAAGAATATAGGAAGTTATTTTTTAGGTATAGTATTGGATAGAATGATCATTAAGTGTATTGAAGATGGAAGAGGTGGTATACATTTATAGGGAGGGAAAAGACACACTTAGAATTAATTAAATTTTTAAATAATATATATTATAATCATGTCATTTAGAACCAAGGCACCCCAAAATATGAATAAAATATGGGTTAGTGTTGAAATAAACTCAATCAGTCACATTTTTTATAGTTTTGGATACATTTTAATTCTTATCTTTTAGTTACACAACTTTAAAACCACTTTTTCCTTAACTGTGATAACTTTACTTTTCACCATGATAATGTAATTATATGAATAAAAATAAAAGTTTCCCTATAACCAAATATGGAAATTGTAATTCCAAATTTGGAATCTATTTTAACATATTTAATTTCTATAAGTGAAGGAAAGTAATTTTAGTATAAGAATACAAAATGCATGAAAAACATTTTTTTTGGAAAATACCTGATTTAAGGGAAAGAATAATTTATCCTTAAAATAAATAAATAAATTGATTTAAATGATTTTTTTATTAAAATATAAAAAATTAGACTTTTTTGGAAATCCGAAACCGAATGTTTAGTTCAAACCATTCCATTAAATGCAAAGGCCCAAAACAGTTTTTAATTTGAATAAAATATAACTAATCTTCACAAAATTCATACTAGGGTTTCTAAATTCAAGATAAAGATTTAAAATATTTTATTCAAATATTTAAGAGTACCTCTAGTCGAAAACCCCCTATAATGTAGGATAAAGTAATGGTTTAGTGTTATTTTAATTTTTATCTCATGGTTTTAACCTCATTTTACAAATTTTACTTAAGTGGAAAATATTTACTATAGTCACTATTCACAATGAAACAAAATTAATTTATCACTATTATATTATATTCATTATGATTACTTCAAATATTTAATCCATTTTAACAAATTCTGTAACACCCCGATATTTTGTGAATTTATTTTTTTCCAATTAATTTAATCTTTTAATATTTTCACTTCATGAAACACTGAATATAGATTTTTGTATTAGGTAATAGCACTATGTTTTAGATTATGTTATATGCAACCTCGAGCGAAGCTTGCACTACACACAACACCAAGTTTCTATAAAACAACACTTTACTATTATAATTATTTAAACAAGATGGTTATAACCTAGCTGTTAAACATGTAATATGAATAGTAATAACTAATTTTTAAATATTAGTTATAATGGTTTGGATAATGAGAAATGTAATTTCTATTAAATCCTTTATATGTTTAAAACTATTATTTTCTCAAATGAATTGATGTTCATGTACTTCTATAAAAAATAATAAAATAACTTTTAGACACTCATCGAAATATATTTTTATAAAATAAACATTATTTTTAAATTCAAAATATCAAAATTACCTTAGGGTGAATTTTTTGTATTTTTTTGAGAACTTTCAATTTTTGATGAATACTGAAAAATACTTCATTGTAGTTAAAAACCGACTTTTTTATTTAAATAATTAGTTTTTACTTTAAATAGGTTTTAGAGTCACAATAGAAAAATAATACATATATTAAACCAATTTAGATAAATGGTATCATTTTTATAAAATAATTATATATAAAAATTATTGAACTTTTGAACGTCGCTTTTACCCGCATTCTAGCCACATTTTCAGGATTCGTAGTAAATGTAATTCTACCACTTCTTTAATTTGAATTTCAAAACATATATATACATGGTTTAAATTAGGATGAAAAATTAGATCTAATTGGATAAAAATAATTTTTGGTGAATAATAGATTTTAAATTTTATTTACCGCGATTAAATTTAAATAGGGTCATAAAAGGTAAAAATAATGTAATAATAATATAAAATTACCCTAACACTTGTACTAACTTCACTGGATATTCCTTTTTCAATCCAAATCAACCATTGGTCCAAAATATGATCCTCTTTAAGCCACTTGTGTTATATTAAGTCATTTATTATATTTTATTTAAATAATAGTTAAAAGAGTCATACTCAAAATTTAATTACTAAATCATTTTTATATAGGGCTATAAATAAGATAAATTCGACTATAATTATTAATTTTAAATATAAGATATTTTTATTCATCATTATAATTTATTTTTATTTTTAAAAAATAAATAACATAATTAAAGTCTTGTACAATAATGATGTAGTAATTGATTAATTAATTGAGATATCAAATAAATGATATTAAAAATATTAAAATAAATATAATTTTACTTAATTAATGAAATAAAATAATTTTAAAGAAAACTTAGACATGTTATTGACATATTGGAATTATTGGTTGGGAGTTATCATGTTGGATTTATATTTTTTAAAATACAGATATAAAATAGTATCAAATTGACATAAATGATAGTTTAAAATAACTAATATTTTATTAAAGGATATAAAATTAATAAAAATATAAGGATATGAAAACTAACTATTATAGTGTTATATATTTCATAAATTACCCACTTTGGGTTTTTCTCTTGTTTTATAGTAATTAAATTAACCCTATAGTGTAAAAATACAAGAAGACATAGTAAGAGATAAATTGTTTAACTATGCGTTAAATCCAAATATAATGTTATGTTTATACCGTAGACATGTCTAAAATTCATTGGATGGTAATATTTTGACTCATAAACATATAATACTTGAGTAAACTCACTTTTGATTCATTTTTAATTGAAAATTAATTTTTATTAATTTTATATTTTAAGAGTTCTCTAAAGTGCCCCTCGCCTCACTTATAAAAGGGAACTTTCCTTCTCTTTAATTCACACCTTCAAATCCCTTTTTCTCTTCCAAAACCGGACCATTTCTTCTAAAAACCTCCCTCAATTCATCCTAGATTCCATACATTGGACATAAATCCATCCTAAGGAGTCCTTTTGTGCAAATCAAAAAGGATACACTCAAAGAATATGTAGTTGTTTTACCAATTCAATTCAATTTATTTTCTTATTCTACTTCATATTTTTATGTTGTTTCCATGACCAAGTAATAAAAATATCATATAATATATACTGATATATTTTTATGATTATGGGACAACCATATTCCTCCTTTTACCCATCCTACGAAAAACAATATCACCATATATGTGTACGTACGACTTATCGTCTCCACGTCGTGGTGTAAATTGTTTTTCATGTATGATTTATTTATATGGGTATGAAGATGAATATAAAGGATGTAAATAATAAATATTTCATAATATTATTTCTGTATAATTCATATTCCATCCAGTTCTCTACCCTTTACCAATATGTAATTATATCATCGCTCGTGCGTACGTACGACTTACCGTCTTCGCAACGCGATGAGATTCATCTTCCACGTTCACCATTCAAGGATGATTATAAAAGGAATATATATATTTAATAAGTATTAAATATATGAAATAATAATTCTAAAGGAATAATATATATATATATATATATATTTCATTCACTCATTTCTGTTCAATAAGATAAGAAAACGGAAATAGCATTCATGTGTATGTACAACCTACCATCTCCATGAACAGTGTATTCCATTTCATATATCTCACTATTATATATATTTATATTATAAATATATTATATATATATATATATCATTTTATACATTATCTATGTAGGTAAATCATGATCTAAGTAATACGATCAAGAATAACAAGTCAAGACGCATACGATAAAAAACCGATTATTACCCAAAATGTTTCTTTAACTAGTAAATTATTAATAAACATGTAATATAATTCCAAAACATAATCACATATTATATCATAAATATTATTATGATTACTTTATAAGTTAATAATATGTTTAAAACAATTATAAATGAGTTTCAAACACATACGGAGAGTACCAGAGTTAAGGTTAGTGAATTACGTCTCAATTTAAATTTTCATGAGATATAAGCCATGTTCACCACAAATTTCTTATGTGTCATGTATGTACTTATCCTATTATATTTTATATCATTAATATTTTTATCTTCATGTTATTTAAATATTCACTTTTAGATATCGGGAAAATTATTAAAATGTTCACAGTGGTATGGGACGCTTTTAATGTTTTAAGAATTATTCCTTTCACCATTTCAATATTCCTGATATTATCATTCATATTTATTTATATGTATATAAAGGAATATAAAGAAAATTTTATGACCATTTTTAATTTCATTCAAATTTTTTCCAAAGGAATATTTTTAAGGTTATACATACGGTATTTTTGTATCACTTTTATTTCTGTGAGACACATGCCTCATACACTATTTATTTCTTCTATGTAGTGTATGTATTGTCCATGAATGTATTTTATGAGTAGTATCTAGAAGATTATGATATTTCCATATTATTATTATTTTAATTCTTAAATGAGTCAAAAGATTATATTTATTATAATTTTATGAGTATTGATTTCACAATCTCTATGGAATACCGCCTTTTTATTACATAATTTTTCATTACATTTTACAAATAGAGGACCTTTAATGTTTTGTGTCATGGAAATAAGTTACTTAATACATGAAAACATAAAAAATTCTACTAATACACTTGAAAGGATTTATCAAAGTTTCATCCAAAGTTCAATTACTACATCTCATAACCTCGGGACATATATAAAAGGAGAGGGTGAGCAGAAGGCCTAGTAAGGAAAACAAGTCAAATAGTTTACCTATTATATCAATAAGATCTTGATGAAATACATAAATACATGATAAATGAAACAAGAGGTATATAATAATATAATTAGCATGAATAATAACATTAAAATGTGTCTAAAACATTTAATTTATACATTCATAATCATATCACCAAGGTCTATCTCCAATGTGTCACAAAAATTACCAAGGTTGTTCCCCAAGGTATCGTAAAACTTATCATCTCTAGAAATTAATTTCAATATGCATTGAATTATAGTTCTATTAGGGAGAACCATTAATATATATTTATTTTCATGTGATCCACATTTATCATAATCAAAAATTTCCTAAATAATCCATGGAGAGTAAAAGAAATGGGATTCATATCAAAATCCTAGCATTTTAAAAAGTGCTTAAAAACGTGATCATTATGCCATTTATGACCCACCGAAATGGAATGAGGGTTTTATATATGTAAATTCCATAATCAAATAAATCTTTTTTATTTCAGGATGAATACCCTTAGAAATGAAATTTTTTTGGGTATTCATATAAATACAATTAAATAATTTATTGATAAAAAGAGAGAGATTTTGAGACGAAAATTCTACAGCATAACCGCTATGAAACATGGTTTTAAAAAACATTAAAAATATTGGGGACAATATTCTCCCATCCATAAATTAATCATAATACATTATAGTGATAGAATAAAATTTAAATAAGAACATGTTATAGAAATTTGAAAGACATACCACATAAAAAAAAGAGCATTAAAGGAAAAGAGAAGTGGAGAATTCTCTTACCTTCTAGAGTGAATTCTAAAATATTGTGATTGGGACCTTGGGGTATTAAGGGAACCTTGAGAGGACTCCTTGGGAGGACTCCTTGGGAGGAATCCTTGTGAGGTATAACTGGCATAAATTCTTTAAGGGTTAAATTGGAAGGAAGACAAAGGAAGGAATGGGTGGGTATTTATAGTAAAATAGAGGGATTTTTTTAATAATTTCAAAGGACATCGCATTAGTGGTATTTGAAAAACCATGGGCATGTCCATGGTATTTTCCCCTGGTATTGGACACTTAGGATACCTCATATCATATTTTAATCAGTAAGAGTCTACAATCATCTTATATTACTCATTACATCATTATGACTAACTTATGATGTCATTAGACATACCGAAAACTCAAAACTGTATTTTTACTATTCATCAAAAATTAAAATATTTCAGAAAAATCCAAAAAAAATTACCCTAACCATTTTTTGAAGTTTTGAATTAAAAAATTAACTCCATTTTATAAAAATTAAATTAATTTTAAATTTAATTAAATAAATAAAATAATAATACTTAACTAATAATTTTAAAAACATTTATTTACTTATACTTTGATATAATTATATCACATTACCATTTAAGATGACTAAAATATATTTATACTTTCTTACGTGAGGTTACTATTCCATTGGTAAAATTACCATTTATAAGGGCAAAATTACAATTCAAAAGTTACTATTCACTAAAAAGTATGTTAATATTATCAAACTCTAATTATCATACTGAACACAACCATGTATGTCTATTTTTTGAAAATCATTTAACAGAATTCATTATATAATAATTATTTAAAAAAATATTTTTTCACTATTAATCCAAAAAAAATTATTCATCCCATACTATTTATCAATAAAAAAATATTCATACAATACTATTAATAAAAAAATATATTATTCATTGAAAAATTGAAACTTCTTAGAAAACTAAAAAAACTCAAAAAAGATTAATTTTGACATTTTGAATTCAAAAATGATGTTCATTCTACCATAATAATTTTCGTATGTATGATAAATCTCTAAAAAGTACAATTATTACTTCTAAAATCAATTTATCAATTTTTTCTTAATTAAACATATATATTTTTAAGTAAGCTATTCTTAAAATTTAAATGATGAAATAACTATTTTATTAAAACAAAGAAATTAAATTTTAAGTAGCAAGGGCCTTGACACATAACCCCTTAAAACACCCTTATATGACCTCAGGGTAAGGTGCACGATGGTGATAGACTCTTGGAGTGGCTCAGATAACATTGCTCGGGTGGTAATTTCCAACAACTCAAACTTCTACTATAAGTGATTTTGTTCAAACTTAACATGTTGAAGTTCAGCTTGGGCTTGGTCCAGAGCAAAGCCCAGTAATTCCACCTCCTTACCAAGCTCCATGAAATGGAATTTTTATGCCCTGAGTCTACCAGATGAGACCATCAACTCATATTTCTCCATTAACTAAACATTATCATTTCTATTTATAATCACTAGTCTTAACGTTAAGAGTATAGTTTCCAATAGTCATATTGGCCAATGGTCATAATGACCTATGGTCATAGAACAGTCAAAACCCAATGGTCTCATTTCCATTATAATTACTTCATTAATAAATGGATATAGTTTTTTTGAGTACAAAATAATATAACACACATTTTTCGGAAACATTTATTATTCAAAAAGTTCGGGTCATTACATTCTTCCCACTTAAGAAATTTTTCCCTGAAATTTCAAATAGTTCTCTTAGTTATGAAAAGGTGAGGGTAATTTCGCTTCATAGTATCCTATGGTTCCCACATGGATACTTCATATTTTTGGTTCCTCCATAACACTTTAACAAGGTGGTAGTATTATTGTGTTGAACCTTGTCTCTACGATCCAATATCTCCACTGAAAACTCCTCATAAGAGAGGTCATGTTCCAATTGTACCACCTCTAGATTTAGTACATGTGATGGTTCTTGAATGTACTTCCATAAGAGGGATATGTGGAATACATCATGAACTTGATCAAGATTTTGAGGAAGCGCAAGTAGATAGGCCACTAATCCAATGTGATCAAGGATTTCAAATGGGAAAATATACCTATGGCTGATCATCCATTTCTTTCCAAAATGCATGACTCTCTACCATGGAGAAATTCGAAGTAATACTTTATCACCATCATCAAACTCCATGTCCCTTAGATGGTTGTTGGCATAGATCTTCTGTCGACTCTGAGTAGCTTTAATGTGTTGTTAGATGGCATGAACCTTTTATGTCATCTCTAGCACAATATCAGGCTCCAGAAGCTTTCTCTCACTAGTTTCATCCCAACAAGTAGGATTTCTACATTGATTCCCATATAGAGCTTCATAGGGTTCCATTTGAATGCTCTAATGGAAGCTATTGTTGTAAGAGAACTCAACTAATGGTACATATTGATCCCATCCATATTTAAATTCTATTGAGCATGTTCTCAGCATGTCCTCGAGTGTCCAAATAGTCCTTTCAGATTGGCCATCAGTTTGGGGGTGATAGTCCATACTGAAATTCAATTTCATATACATATCATGTTGAAGGATTCTCTATAATTTTTATATGAACCTTGCATCATGATCAGATATTATGGAAATTGGAAATCTGTATAGCCTTACCAATTCCTTCACATAAATCCTTGTAAGTTGATCTAGAGATAAATCATCCCGAATAGAGTTGAAATGGGAAATCTTTGTGAGATGGTCCACTATAACCCATATCGCATTATTTCCTTTGGTTTTTTGGGAGACCGGTGAAAAATTCCATACCGATATTATCCCCCTTTCATGTTGATATGGGTAATGGATTTAATATCCCTTTAAGAATTTTTCACTCTTCCTTAACTTGCTGACACACCAGGCACCTTGTAGTGTAGTTGGAAATCTCCCTTTTCATGTTATCCCAACAATAATGTTCACGAAGGTACTTATACATTTTAGTGCTTCCAGGGTATATAGAGAATTTAGAGCTATGAGATTCATCCATGATCTCCTTTATTTCATCAATAGATGGAACACTTAGTCATGTTTGAAATTTCAACACACCTTCTTGATCAGTATTGAACTCCAGAAACCTCCCATCCACCAGAGCCTCAAACTTAATTTGTAAAAAAGGATCTTCTTTCTGATATTTCTTGATCTTCTCTACTAATGATAGTTGAGAAATCATTTGGGATAGGGTTGATGATGTCCCTTACCTTAAGATTCCCATGTCAATTTTTACTAGGTCATTGATCAAATGATATCTTTAAAACATAATCATTTCCTTAAAAATAGGGTAGTTCCTATTTAATGCATCTGTGACTTTGTTTTCTCTTCCAGGGTGATAATTAATTAAACAATCATAGTGTTTAAGAAGTTACACCATATCCTCTGTCTCAAGTTCAATTCCTTTTTCTATTAAAATATACTTCAAACTTTTATGGTCTTTGTATATATCACATTTATCCCCATAAATATAGTTCCTCCATATCTTCAGAGAAACAATAACCACATCCAGCTCAAGATCATGCATAGGATAGTTATGCTCATGAGTATTGAACTATCGATTTACGTAAGAAATCACCTTGCCATTTTGCATGAGGATTCACCCAATACCTTTTATAGATGAATCACTAAAAAATAATTAATCCTTCTCTGGTTGAGAAAGAGTTAACATGGGTGTAGTAACCAATCTCTTCTTTATATCATGGAAAATTTCATCGCACTCCTTTGTCCTCATACACTTAACCCCTTTTCTAGTTAATATGGTTAATGGATTAAAAAGTTGTGAAATTTTTTCACAAACCTCCCATAATATCTTATTAAACTGAGGGAACTACGAATCTTAGTTAATGTTTTAGTATGAGGCCACTCCTCTACAACCTTTTTTTTCAAGGTTGACTAATATTCTATCATTGGTTAAAATGTTCCACAAGAAAGAAACTTGGTGTAACTAAAATTAAAATTTTCTAAACTTTCCAAATAACCACTCATTTCATAGAGTTTGACAAATAAACCTTATATGATCCTCATGATCCTCCAAACTTTTGGAATATATCAAAATATTTTCAATAAAAACTACCACAAATTTGTTAAGGTAGTCTTTAAAGGATCTATTCATCAAATCCATAAAAATAACAGGAGCATTAGTCAAACTGAAGGAATTAATTATAAACTCATAATTCTCATATGTTGATCATCAGGAAGCTTTAGAATATGTTTTTTCTCCACCCTCAGTTAATGATAACAAAATAAAAGATCAATCTTGGGGAACAATTGAGCCCCACAAAGCTGATTAAACAAGACATCAATTCTTGGAAGATGATATTTTTCCTTCCCTGTGATCTTGTTAAGTTCTCTATAATCAATGCATAGACACATTGATCCATCCTTCTTCTCCACAAAGAGAATAGGTGCTCCCCAAGGAGACACACTCAATCGGAAGATACCCTTCTCCAAAAGAACTTGGAGTTGTTTCTTTAATTCCTTCAGCTCCACATTTTCCATTCTATATAGGGTATTTGATATCATATGAGATCCTAGTATAAGTTCAATGGAGAAATCTACGTCTATTTCTAGGGGAGTTCTTGGTAACTCCTCCAGAAATACTTCAATTTATTCTTGAACAATGCGGACATCCTCTATTTGTATATTGTCAGTTATTTCTTCATCCCCACTGAACAAATCCATAAATATGGCTATAAGAGGTGATTCTAGACAAATCTCGGGTCAAGAAATATCTCCATATAGGTTTCCCATTCATGATTACTGGTATTTACTATCTTTTATATTTGATCTTAGCATTATACATTGAGAGCCAATCCATCCCTAGTATAATGTCGAATTCCAACATGGGAATGACTACTAGATTATCGATAAGATTTTTCTCACAAAAGTAAATACTAGAGTATCTAAACAATGAATATTCTTGAATAATCCCACCAAGAGTCTTGACTGATAACTCTACTTTTATAAATTTAGGGGTTTATTCTATATTCTTTGCAATCTTGGAAGAAATAAAGGAATTCTTAGAACCATAATCAAACAAATTACTTTCTAGCTTTGAGAGAACAACAAGAGTACCTTCCACCACATCATTTAGATCTTCAATATCAGCTATCATGATAGAAAAATCATGAAATTACTCTCTTGGAATTTTCTAAGGAAGATGGTAATTCCCCTCCACTACCCTCAGATTTGGATTGTGATCGTAAAAGTTTCCATGATGTCCACACTTGAAGAATTGTAATTCTGGTGGGGAATTCACCATATTTTCTTTTTCTTTAGTGTTGGGAAGTTGAGGCTTCGCCTCACTATGACAATTCCACATTATATGGTCATCACTTCCACACTTTTAGCACTTACCTCTCCCAAAAAAATAGTTCCCTGAAGGCTTTATACAACATTTATTACACCTGGGAAGTTGTACTTTTTTCCGCCTCTTCCCTTATCAAAGCTACTCTACAAGCTTGGATCCATTGATCTCTTCTTTTAATTGGATTTTTGTGACCACTTTGCCTAAAAAAACCCCAGTTCATCTTACATGGCACTCTGACAGATCTCCTCATAGCTATCATAGTCTCAGTTGGCCAGATTCTTCTGCAAATGAGGTCTCAGTCCACCAAAGAATCTATTAAACTTTCCATTAGGATCTATGAAAAAGATATATTCTTAACATGAAAGCCTTTTGAAGTTCATCTCATAACTACCCACAGATTCATTCTCCTTTGACATTAGCTCAAGAAATTTCTTCCCCATTTTAGTTCCCATCAAATGAGGGAAACACTTATTGAAGTAGATATCTCCAAACTCTTCCCACTCCATAACTTCAATCTACCCTCTTGGCCTCATGTTTTTAATCAGTTCCCACTACTGATAACCTTATCCCTCTAAGTGGTAAATAGCCATGGTGACTTTCTCCTATTTAGAACTATGAAGTACATAAAATATATTTTCTACATAGCTTATCCACTGTTTCTCAATCAATGGGTTAGTAGATCCACTCAACATTGGTGGTCATTGATGCGTAAAGGAATAAACTGAATGGTGTACCCTTCTTGGTGAAATATATCTCTTAGGTTGATTCAAGTTATTTCCCATAACTTAAGTCATTTGATTCATCATTCTCATGAAATCTTCCATTCCCTTTCCACCAGAGGGTAGTCAGCATATGGTCTATTGTGGTCACCATTTTCACGGTTCCTCGTATTTCTATCCATTATAAAAAAAGAAGGAAACACAGTCAGATACTTGTTTCATTTATGAATTTTTAACTGTAAAGGATTTTAATATATTGAATCTTCATGCTTAAACATGTTATTCATTATCTACAATTACATTTTCTATAAATCCTTCATAATGGTTAATAAAAATCTTGTGATTAACCAAACATATCCCCCGGAAGTGTCAAACTAGGAGTGAATTAAGGCCAATTTTCATGCACCAGTTCCTGTTCGATTCTAGATCTAAGTGGTGTTTTTGGGTTTTACCCCTAGGAACATCTGTGTTAGAGCCACATCCACTTGTTCCTATCCAGACATAGGCTTATTTGTTCAGAAACCACTTACTTAATATTCCACCAAAATACCAAGAAGTTTTCCTATATTTAAGCTTTTATATAGGGTTCTTCCTAATATTTTTGATATCCTAATTTACACAAATAACTAAACTATTATTTAATACCAACTATGTAATACTTCCTTTTTATTACATAACTTCGAATAATATTTTACAAATAGAGGATCTTTAAAGTTTAGTGTCTTGTAAATAAGGTACATAATCCCTAAAAACAAAAAACATTTTTATAAGCCACTTTTAAGGCTTCATCATAGGTCCATCCTACATTCAATTACTTAATCTCATAACTTTGGGACACACATCAATGGAGAGAGTGAGAAAAAGTCCCAGTAAGGGAAAACAAGGGAAATAGTATACATGTTATGTCAATAAGAACTTGATGAAATACATAAAGACACGAGGAATGAAAAAATATGAATATCAAAATAAAAATAACATGAATAATAAATTTAAAATGTGGAAAAAAAATTTAATTTAGAAATTCATAACCATATCACCAAGGTCCATCCCCAACGTGTCATAAAATTTACCAAGGTTGTTCACCATTGTATCGTAAAACATGTTATCTCTAGAGATTAATTTATTTACCCAATGCATTGGAGAACTATTAGGGATAACCCTTAATATGTATTTATATTAATGTGATACACATATATCATAATAAATCATTTAATAAATAACCCATAGAGAATAAAATAAATGGGTTTCATATCAAAATTATGGCATTTTAAAAATTTCTTGAGAATATGATCATAATGTCATTTATAATACATGGAAAGGGAATGAGGGTTTTATGTATGTAAATTATATAATAAAATAAATAATTTCTATTTCATGATGAATACCTCTATAAATGGATGATTTTTGGGTATTCATATAATGAAAATAAAATAATTTTTTGATAAAAAGAGGGAGATTTGCAGACAAAAATTCTGTAGCATAACAACTATGAAACATGGTTTTAGAAAACATTAAAAAGAGAGGGGATAAGTGTATACCTTACATAAATGAATAATAATACAATATAGGGATAGAAAAAAATTCAAATAATAACATGGTTTGTAATTTTGAAATATATACCACATTAAAGAGAACTTGAAAAGAAAAGAGAAGTGGAGAATTCCATTACGTTGTAGAGTTACTTCTACAACTCCATGATCAAGACCTTGGGGGATTTAGGGAAACTTTATTGGACTCCTTTGGGGGTAGATCTAGCATAAATTCGTGAAGGATGTATTTTTAATGAAGAGAAACTAATTAATGGGTGGATATTTATAGTAAAAGATATGTAGTTTTTTATTATCTTCAAAAGACACATCATTAGTGGTATTTGCAAAACCGTGGGCTTGCCCATGGTATTGGACACATGGGACACCTCATATCATATTTTAATCCATAGGATTCAACCATCATCTTATCTTACTCATTACATCATTATGGCATAGTTATGATGTCATTAGACATAATAAAAACTCAAAATTGTGTTTTTACAATTCATCAAAAATTCAACTATTTCCGAAAAATCCCAAAAAATCACCCTAACCATTTTTCGACATATAGAATTTAAAAATGAAATCTGTTTTTAAAAAATTAATTATATTTTAAATTTAATGAAATAAATAAAATATTAATTCCTAACTAATAATTTTTAAAACATCTATTTACTTATACTATCATATAATTATATCACATTACCATTTAGCATGACTAATATAAATTTATACTTCTTTTGATTAGGTTACTATTACATTGGTAAAATTATCATCCATAAGGGTAAAATTAATGTTCCAAAGTTACTATTTAGAAAAAATTAAGTTGATCTTATCAGACTCTTATTATCTTACTAAACACAACAGTGTATGTCCGTTTTTCGAAAATCATTTCACAGAATTAATTATTTAATAATTCTTTAAAATAAATTACTATTCATCAAAAACACTATTCATCAAGAAAACACAATTCATCCAATATTATTTATCAAAAAAAACTATTCATCTAAACTTTTAAACTTCATAGAAAACTACTAAAAATTCACCCAAGATTAATTTTGACATTTGGAATTCAAAAATGATTTTTATTTTACCATAATAATTTTCTATTTATGATAAATCTCTGAAATGAACAACTTTTTACTTTTAAAATCTATTTATCAAATTTTTCTTAATTAAACATATATTTTATTAAGTAAATCTATTCTTAAAATGGAAATGATGATATAACAATTTTATTAAAAAAAGGATTACATTTATAGTAGATAGGGCCTTTAAACATTACATCTTAAAACACTTGTAGACGACCTCAAGGTAAGGAGTGTGATTGTGATGGACTCTTGGTGTGGCTCGGATAACATTTCCAGAGTGGTAGTTTCCACTAACTTGTACTTCTCCTGTAAGCGATTTCGTTCAAACTTAACATGTTGAAGCCTGGATTGGGCTTTTACCAGAGAAAATAATAGTGACAACACCTCCTTAACAAGTTTTGACAAATGGGATTTGTATGGCCCAAGTCTACTAGATGAGGCCATCAACTATTCTTTCTAAATTAATTAACCATTATCATTTCTATTTATAATAACTAATCTTAATGTTAAGAGTACAGTTTCCAATGGTCATATTGACCAACGGTCATACAACAGTCGAAAACCAATGGTATCATTTAAATTATACTCACTTAATTAATAAAGGGATATAGTTTTGTTGAGTACAGAATAATATAACACACATTTTCAGGAAAAAATTATTATTAAAAAAGTTTAGGTTGTTACAATCTCTCCCATATTTGGGTTTTTTTTTCTAACTGTCTATTGGGGGTTATTTATCATCCATAACCATGTTTTGAAAAAAATAATAATTTTTTTCCTATTCTCCTAGGAATGTTTAAAGGAATTTTTACCCATTTTTTTACTTTTTACTATATGGTTTGAAAGGAATATTTCTTTAATTTTCCATATGATGTACTTTTTTATTTTCCCAGAATAAATACGAGAACAATGTTTTTTTAACTTATACTACATGAATGGATTTTTATGATTTCATGACACCTTATTACCTCGAAGATCCCCCTACAAGCTTACAAGGTCATTTTCGAATAAATTGGTTTCTTTTAAAATTGCGAGGAATTTTCGGAAAATAAATCTTTTTCAACAAAGAAAGGATATTTTACTCAAGAAATTTTTTAAATGATATTCTTGATTCCATTATATATTTTAAATATAGTCACAAAGAAAAGGGTTTTGAAAATATTTTATGTTTAAAAAAAGTGATTTTAATGAAATTCATGTTCCATGTGATCTTTCAAAATACTTCCCCATAAATGATGACATACTTTGTTATAGATCAGAAATACCATTCATATTCTTTCTCAGAATGGTTTATGTTTTGGTGGCATGATGTTTATGAAACCCACTTCTTTTAATGTGTTAGTATTTTGATGAAATGATAATGAAACCTATATCTTTTCCACATGGAATGATATGATTACATGTTTATGATTTTCATTTTATTTCACGAGTTATGATATGATTGTTTATGATCTTGTGGAACATGTTTGTATGATTTCATTATGAGATGGTTGAGACTTATATCTCAATATAATGCATTGGGTAAAGATTTATATCACATGATATAAACTAATATAGACTTGGGGGTGAACCTTAAATACTAAGATAGCCATGGGAGTAAACCATGACTACTAAGAAGGTATAATGAGTGAACTCATACTACTAATATGGCCATAGGAGTGGACCATGACTACTAATATATTATGAGGAGTGAACTCGTGCTACTAATATGGCCATGGGAGTAAACCATGACTAATAAGACGGTATGGGGAGTGAACCCATACTACTATGATGGTATTAGAAGTGATGACTTGGATACTATAAAAATAAGTATATACTTATGTGTCTACCACAATTCCATATTTTATTCCTTTTTTAGGATTTCATATCCTATGTTCTTTATTTTTTTATGATTCATGTCATATGAACTTCCCTTATTTATGCCATGTTTCCTGTATATTATCTTTGATATGCAGGGTATCATTATCTATTTTCATGATCATGTTCTCACACCCTTATTCTCATGATTATGATTATATATATCCCTTTATTACCCTTAATGATCATTTTATCTCACCCTTTTATTTTGCTTCCTTTCCCTATGTAATGAAGAAAGGTTTTAGGTAGAAGTACTAATGGTGGAGTTCATTATGGAAGATGTTGAAGATATTTAACCAAGAAAGAGTATTTTTTTTCCATGTTTCCAAAGACAGTAACCTATTACGTTCCTCGGGCATGTATTATTGTAATGTACAGAATACTATTCTAAAATAATGTAATATCCATGTATGTTAATCTTGGGTCACTATAGTTGGTATCAAATGAAAGGTTTAGTTAACCTTTGGAAAAAAGGATATAAAAATTTTAGTGATTTCCCTAGAGATATTTCTAAGGATATGTTTAGGTATGTCCCTAAGGATAAGTCTACCTATTGGTTACAATCCTAGACTTTTTGTAACAATCATGAATAACCTAGTATTAAAGACGAGGTGTAAAAGATTCAGGAAGGTATCATAATTTAGACATCATATAAGTGAATTTTCATTATTATGTGGTTCCTCATTATGATAATTGTATCTTACTCTATGATTTTTGTTTTAGTCAATGGTTGGAATCCAAAGGAACTGATTTAATGGTAATTGTGATAGAAAGTGCAATGATTGTCGTACGGAACAACTGAATGATATGGGAGTTGGAATAGAAAATATCATTATTATGATCACCCAAATTTTTCAAGCTATGAATCATGATGGACTTCCAAATGTGACATAGAGGGAAATTATTCTATTGATTCTTTTAGGAGGCAACATCCACCATTGTTCAATGGATCTTCTGATTTACTTGTTACCGAATAGTGGATCAGTACCACTGATAAAATATTCTCTATTCTCCAGTGTTCAGAACTAGGGAAATTCACTCTGAATATTTATCATTTAGAAGGAAAAGTGGACCATTGTTGGACTCTAATAAAGAATATGAGTCGACAATATGAAATTGGATACATGGATTGGGACGAGTTCAAGAGCATATTTTTTAATAATTAATTTCCTCATAATCTTCGAACGATGATGGAAAAGGAGTTCCTTTAGCTTAGAAAAAATTATGATAAATTTTTTGGTACATATAAGAGAAATGTTACAACACATGAAAGGTATGCTTAAGGATTTATCATCCAACCTTAAAGTGAAGTTGATTGATTCTTTAGTCTCTTAAAACCAAGTCTTTGAAGGGTGTTAGCTATAATATACTTTAGTATCAATGAAGAGATTTTGTGTTGTGCTATCAAGGTAGAAATGGAAATTGGTGTTACGTATCAATCTCAAGGTTTTAACAAGAAACGAACGATGTAATTCAAGGGAAAATCACAAAACAATGGTGAAATGAATTTGAGTGTTTCCATACTATCAAAGTGTGGAAAGAAGCATGGTGGAGATTGTATTAAGGTGTCTAATACATGTTTTAAGTGTGGAAATGATGTTCATTGAGCATTTGAGTGAAAAAGTGAAGAGAATAAGTTATCTAACAATGAAAATGTAGAGGAAGTCGTGCAAAATGAAACTCCCCCACATCAGTGTAACAAGTGTAAGGATAATGGTAATTATGAAAACCAGTGCCTTAATCCAAGGGTTATCGACGATGATTGACATCAGCAACCTATTAAGGATATGGGAAAAATAAAATCTCATTCCTACACTTTTGGAAATGTGGATAATGACAAAAAAGTGGTGGAATGGTTGAGTGTTAATGTATTGGAATTCAAGAATAATTTTGTAGAAGTACATTTATTATTTTATGGAATAATGAAACATATATATATATATATTAGTCCACTTTAGTATTTATATGAGGATTTAAGAAAATATGTTGAATTGTAATGGTAACTGTGAAAATTGATTATGGTAATAAGTTGATATTTTTTTGAAAACACATGATTAATGGAATGATAACCCTTAATATGATCACGATGTTGAGATAATGATATTTGGATAAAGATATGTTGGATATGAATAAGTATATTGGACGATAGTAATTACCTTGGAACTAATTAAGGATTTATTAACATGTCATTTATGCTATCATGGATGAAGTTTATATCTTTTAGACTTAGGAATAATGAAACATGCATTTTTTCAATAAGAATGTGTGGCAATTCAGGTTATTTAAATGTTTCAAGAGAATTCATGATTAAGGTATTCACATGTTTGGAATGTCAGAACCATGAACTGCCTTATGATATATGGGAGATAAATGCTCATCCGATTTAGTATACTTCTTTCTAATGATATGTATTTTCATCTTTCGGAAATATTTTAGGCTTATCTATTTATGCAAATCTTCAGTTAAAATTTTGATAAGTTTGTGAGATTAAATTATTACCTTGCCATAGATAGATCTATAAATATTCTACAACATGCGCTAACATTTTTATTGAAGATAGATAGAATGACCTATCCTTATTCTCATGATTTTCTAATGATTTAGGAATGAAAAATTCAACATCATTTATTGGAATAAGAGATGAAATGAAAATTGATCATGGAACAAAAAATGGTGAAGTTGTGCTGAAATCAAAAAATTATATCCTCTCTTAAAATTCATCAACATTAGGAAAAGGGATCGTGATCTAATAGGGTGTTCTATTTCCATCATTTGTGATGATATCTATGACCTCTTTAACACTTCTTTAGTTTACAGTTTTTTTATTTTTAACATTCTTGAGATCACCCACTTTTTTGTGATTCGTGATCTTTATAAATATCTATGATTATTTACACTTTTCCTTCATGCCAAAATCTTCACCTATGTTGCTCTACGTATAGACCTAGTCATTATTTACTTTGGGAAACTGTTATTTTCAAACTATTTCTTTTAAAAAATATAGTTTCAATCTTTTTTTAATGATGTGGGTTTCTATATTTGGATAACTTCAATGAATTCCGAGGAGGAAATTCATTTTAAGGGGGTAGAATGTAACACCCTAAGACTTTTTGAATTTATTTTTTCGAATTAATTTAATGTTATAATATTTTAACTGCATGAAAAACTGAATATTTATATTTTTTATTATATGATAGCACTATGTTTTAGATTATGGTGTAACGAACACCAAACAAATCTTTCACTACACACAACACTAAGTTTCTATAAAACAACATTGTACTATTAAAATTATTTAAACAATATAGTTATAACCTAGACATTATACATGTAATATGAATTGTAATAAATATTTTTTAAATATTATTTATAATGGTTTTGATAATGAAAATTATAATTTCTGGCAAAGTCTTTATATGTTTAAAACTAATATTTTATCAAATGAACTGCTTTTCACGACCTTCTATGAAAATTAATAGAATTAATTTTAGACACTCATAGAAAATTATTTTGATAAAATAAACATTATTTTTTAATTCATAATATCAAAATTATCTTTGGGGGAATTTTTGGTTTTTTAGAGTAGTTTCAATTTTTGATGAATAGTGAAAAATACAGCAAAGTAGTTAAAAACTGACTTTTTCATTTAAATATTTATTTGTAATTTAAAATGATTTTAAAGAAAAAATAGAAAAATAATACATATATTAATCCAATTTAAGTAATTGGAATCATTTTTATAATATAATTAGATATAAAAAATTATTGAACTATTGAACGTCACTTTTACCCACCATCTAGCCACATTTATAGGATTAGCAGTAAAGGTAATTTTACCAATTCTATGAAATTAATTTCAAAAAATGGACATACATCATTGTAATAATGATGAAAAATGTGTTCTAATAAGATCTAAATAATTTTTGGTGAATAGTAACTTTTAAATTTTATTTTCCATGGTTAAAGGTAAATTGGGTATTTAACGGTAAAAATAAAATTATAATTATATATAATTATCCTGAAACTTGTCCTAATTTCATTGGATATTTTTTTTGAGCCAAATAAACCTTAGGTAAAAAAATATTATCCTCTTTAAGACACTTGTGTCATATTAAGACATTCATTGTATTTTATTTTAAGAAGATTCAAAAGAGTCATATTCAAAAATTAATAACTAAATAATTTTTTATACAGATTTATACATAAGATAAATTAGAATATAATTATTAATTGGAAATAAAAGAAATTTATCTTCATCATGGTTATTTTTTATTATTTTTTGAGAAGAAATTACATGATTAATGTCTTGTACAATAATGATGTAATAATTGTTTAGTCAATTGAGATATCAAATAAAAGATATTAAAATTATTAAAATAAATATTATTTGACTTAAAAAATGACATAAAAGAATTTTAAAGAAACATTAGACATGTTATTGACATATTATAATTATTTTTTCGATGTTATCATTTTTTCTTGATATTTTTTAAATTTAAAAAATTGAATAGTATCAAAATTGACATAAATAATACTTTTAAATAAATAATATTTCATTAAATGATATAAAATTAATAAAAATGTAAAATTTATCCAAATAACTTTTATATTGTTAATAATTTCATAAATGATCCACTTCAGGTTATTTTTCCTTTTTATAGAAACTATATTAACCATATAGTGTAAAAATACAAGAAGACACGGTAAGAGTAAAACAGTTTAACTAAAGGTTAAACCCAAAAGATAAGGTTATTTGTATAACCTAATCATGTATAAAATTCATTTTTTGATTCTATTTGGACCCATAATAATATCATACTCTAATAAAATCACTTTGGATACATTTTTACATGAAATTTAATTTATATTAATTTAATATTTTAATAGTTTTCTAAAGTGCCCCTCACCTCTCTTATAGAAGGGAACTTCTCCTTATCATTAATTAACACCTCCAAAGCCCTTTGGATATACCAAAAACTAAACCTTTACTCTTAAAACCTCACTCACTTCATTCTAGAGGCAAAAAATTGGATACAAATCCAACCTAATGATTCATTTTGTGCAAATCAAATGGAGACACTCGAAGAAGAGGTAATTGTTTTACCAATTCAATTCAATCTCTTTTCTTATTCTACTTCCTATTTATTTGTTTATTACAAAAAAAAATTAATAAATCTTGAATATAATATATTATGATATTTTTTTATGATTATGGTACAACTATATTCCTCCTTTTACACATCCTATGAAAAACAATATCACCATGCTTGCGTACATATAACTTACCGTCTCCATGACAAGGTGTAAACTATTTTTCATGTATAAATTATTTAAATGAGTATGAATATTAATATAAAATATGTAAATAATAAATATGTCACAATTTAATTTCTTTATAATTCATATTTCATCCAATACCCTACCCTTTTCCAATATATAATGGTATCATCACTTGTGCGTGCGTACAGCTTACCGTCTCCATAATGCAATGAGAATCATCTTCCACATTCACCAATTAAGAATGATTATAAAAAATATATATATTAGAAATAAGTATGAAATATATGATATAATAATTCTACTTTAATATATATATATATATATATATATTTCATTCACTTATTTCCATTAAATATCATAAGAGAACGGAAACATCGTTCAAGAGTACGTATGTCCAATTGTCTCATTGAACGGTGTATTACATTTCATATATCTCTCTATTATATATATTTATATTATGAATATATATGATATATAAATAATTATATACATTCTGGAAGAAATTAAATCATGATCTAAGTAATAAGATCAAGAATAAAAAGTCCAAACACGTATGATAAAGAAAGCGATTATTACCCAAAATGTTGCTTTAACATGGAAATTATTAATAAACGGGTAATATAAAGCCATAAAATAATCATATATGATATCGTAAATATTATTAGGATTATTTAATAAGTTAATAATATGTTTAAAACCATTATATATGAGTTTAGGACACATACAGAGAGTATCAGACTTAAGGTAAGGGAATTTCGTCTCACTTTTAATTTTCATGCGATATAAGCCATGGTCACCACCAGTTTCTTATGTGTTTTGTATGTACTTATGATATTATATTGGATATCATGAATATTTTTATATTCATGGTATTTAAAATTCATTTTAAGATATTGTGAATATTATTTAAATGCTCAAAGCGGTATAGGACACTTTGAATGTTTAAAGAATTATTCATTTCTCCATTTCAATATTCTTAGTATTATCATACATATTTATTTATATGTATAAAAAGGATTATAAGGAAAATTTTATGACTATTTTTAATTTCATTAAAATGTTTTAAAATTGAATATTTTTATGGTTTTATGTAAGTGATTTTTGTCTCACCTTTATTTCTATGAGACACATGCCTCATACACTACTTGTTTCTTCTAAGTGGTGTATATACTACCCTTGAATGTCTTTTATGAGTATTATCCAGAATATTATGATATTTCCATAATCTTATGATTTTATTTCTTACATGAGGCATACGATTCTATTGATTATAATGTTATGAGTATTGATTTCATAATCTCTCCCATATTTGGGATTATTTCCTTTTAAGTCTTCATTGGGGAATATTTATCATCCATGTCAATGTTTTCTAAAAATGTTTTCATAAAATGTTTTTATAAAATGTTTCCCTATTCTCCTAATAATTTTTAAAGTAATTTTTACCCTTTTTTGACTTTTTACTACATGATTTGAAAAGAATATTTCTATCATTTTCCAAACGATGTATTTTTTTAATTTTTTTGAAAAAGTATGAGAGTAATGTTTTTTAATGTATAAAGCATGAATGGATTTTTATTATTTCATAAAAACTTATTACCTTGATGATTCCCCTACAATATTACAAGGTTATTTTTAAATAAAATGTTTTCATTTAAAATTGTGTGGCATTTTTATAAAAGAAATTAATTTCAATTAAGAAATGATATTTTCCTCAATAACTATTTCAAATTCATTTCAAGATTCCTTTATAAGTTTTCAATATTTTTTCAACAAAAAAGGGTTTTTAAAATGTTTTATGTTTTAAAAAATTGATTTTTTGGAAAATTCATGTTCCAAGTGGCCTTTCAAAATCCTTCCCCACCTATGATGACATAATTTGTTAGAGTTCAAGAATACCATTCATATTAATTCTCTAAATGGTTTATGTTTTAATGGAATGATGTTTAAGAAACCCACTTTTTTCTGGTGTTATTATTTTTATGAAATCATTGTGAAACCTATATCTTTTCTAAAGGTTATGATATGATTACATGTTTATGATTTTCATTTTATTTCATGAGTTATGATATTATTTTTTATAATCTTGAGGCACATATATGTATGATTTCAATATGATATGGGTGGGACCTATATCTCCCTCGAATGCATTGGTTAAAGATTTATATCTCACAAGACAAACTAATATGGTCTTGGGAGTGAACCTGCACTACTACGATGGCCATGGGAGCGAACCATGACTATTAAGATGGTATGAAGAGTTAACTAGTGCTACTAATATGTCCATGGGAGTGAACCATGACTACTAAGATGGTATGATGAGTGAGAACATGCTAATAAGATGTAAATGGGAGTAAAACATGACTAATGAGATGGTAGGGGGAGGGAACCCATAGTACTAAGATGGTCTTGGTAGTGATTCCTTGGATACTATGGAAATCGATATATACTTATGTGTCTTCCACAATTCATGGTTTTATTCCTTTTTTATGATTTGTTGGCCTATGTTATTTATTTACTTATTATTCATGTCTTATTAAATACCATTGTTTATTCCATGTTTCATGTATATGATCATTGACAAGCAGTTTATGGTCTTCAATTTTCATGATCATGTTCTCACACCCTTATGCTCATGTTTTTTCTTACATATCTCCCTTTTTTACCCTTACAGATCATTTGATCTCACTACTTCCATATTTTCCCTTTCCCTAGGTTATGAATAAAGGTTTTAGGTTTAATTACTAAATGTGGAGATCTTTATGGGATATTTTTAAGATCTTTCACCAGGATAGATGATTTTATTTCCATGTTTCCAAAGACACTAAACTATTACGGTCCTCAGGAATATATTATTAAAATGTACTAAATAATCATCTAAAATGATTTTATATCCATTTATGTTAATCCTGGGTTTTTCTAAATTCAATTCATATAAGTGGTAGAATTTAATTTAAAATTAAACCATCAAAAACATGACAAAAATGGTTTTCTAAAAAATATGTCTTCTTAATTATAAAAATTTATTACACCAAAATTCACCATAAATTATATTCCAATGAAATTAATTGTACTAATAATAATATAAATGAACAAATTTTATTTTAAACCCAATTTGTTTTAAAAAAATAACTATTTTAAGTTGTTTAAATGAAAAGAAATTTTTCAATAAAAATCAATATTTTTCACTATTCATCAAAAAATGAGTCATTTCAAAAAAATAATAAATTCAATATAAGATAAATTTGAAAATATGATTTCAAAAATTAAGAAAATTTTATAGAATACATTTAATAAAAGTGTAAAAAATAATTATTTTATTTGTTTCCAAAAAACAATAAAACTTATTTTTGAGAACAGTTTTATAAAAACATTATATTATTGTGTACCTAAATATCAATATGTTTTCTTTATCTAAAACTACTTTAAATATTTTTTATATAAATTAAATATTCTTATTCATAGTGTAAATTTTAACAGTAGGGTTATAATGAAAAAACTTAAATAATAATATTTTAATAGTGTATTATGGTTCATTTAAATGTGGTGTTGCATTTCAAGTAGGATATAAAAGATATAAAATTTATTTAAAGATACAGTATTCTAAAATATATGGGTGTTACATTATACCTCCATTGAAATTAATTACACCCTCAAAATTTCTTCACATTGATAGAAAAAATAATTTTATCTCTGTTTTATCGTATCCTTGAGTTCCTAAGTAGCTTCTTTGAATTTCTAATTCCTCCAGAGAACTTTAACCAGGTGAGTGATCTTATTCTGTATCACTTTATCCCTTTTATAAAATATTTTTAATGGTTGTTCTTCATTGGAAAGATCATGATCTAGGGGTAAAACCTTTGAGTTTAGTACATTTGAATGATTACATATATACTTCCTCATGAGAGATACATGGAACACATCCAGAAATTAAGAGTTTTTAGTAAAAGTTCCAAACTATAAGTTACCATTCCTACTATATCAAGAATATTGAAATCACCAATATACATAGGGATTATATTACACTTATTTCAAAATCAATTATCCTTCTTTCTTGGATAAATTCATAGGAATACCTTATTACCAACTTTGAATTCTAGATCTCACTGATGATTGTCTACATAACGTTTTATTGACATTGAGATTCCCTTATGTGTTACTGAATGGTTCTAACCTTCCCTATAATTTTCTCATCTAGATCGGGTCCTAATAGATTTATTTCTCCAATTTCATAATAATACATTGGAGTTCATCACTTCCTCCCATAGAGGGATTCATAAAGAGTCATCTGAATGATCGATTGAAATTTATTGTTGTAAGAAAACTGTATTAAAAGAAGGTGTTGATATCAATAACATTTTAAATCCATATAAAAAGACATCAACATATCCTCTAGGGTTTTAAATTTTCTCCCATACTAACCAACTTTTTTAGGATGATAAATAATACTGAAAACCAACTCTGTATCTAAAGCCTTCTGATGAATTTTTCAAAACATTAAGGGTAACCTTGGATCCTGAGCTGATAAAATAGAATATGGTACTCCATGTATGATTACCACTTCATACTTTATATTCTAACAATATTATCAAGATAGGACTTCCTAATGTTATAAAATATAACCCAAATATCATTATAGCCTTTATATGTTTTGGGGATTCTATTAACAAAATTTATGGTGATGCTTTCCCATTTCCATTATAGTATAGGTAATGGTTGTAACATCCACTTAGACTTATATCTCTCATATTTAACTTATTGTCATACCAAGCACCTAGATACATCCATTTCAATGTCTCTCTTTATGTTATCCCATTAGAAATACTCTTTAATCTCTCTATACATATTCACACTTCCAGGATAAATAGATAATTATAAACTATGAGCCTCATCCAATAGCTCGTTATTCAAATATGATATGGATAGAATACATGCATGGTTCTTGAACCTTATCATTCCATCATAATCAAGTTTTAACTTAGGAACATTTCTAACCTTGTTCAATAGTTTCAAATTTTTCTTCTAAGCCTCTTTAATCCTCACACATATAGATGGATGAACACTCATTTCATAAAGATAATATTTCTCCCATTCCTTCAAGATTTATAGATCCATCCTTTGTAAATTCAAAAATATAGAATCTTTTTTGATCCTCATCAAATATAGTCTTTAATAATCCTTTCAAATCAAATCATCAACCACCGTGTTTTCTTTCCTAGGGTTATAATTTATTGATTTTTCATAATATTAAATCAACTCCAACCATCTTCTCTATCACATATTCAAATATTTATGAGTGAATATATACTTTAAAATTTTAAAATATTTATTTATATCACACATTTGTCCATAAATATAATTCATCCATATCTTCAATGAAACAATTTCCATAGCTAACTCCAAATCCTGAGGTGGGTAATTTTTCTCATGGACCATCAATTTTCATGAGGCATAAGATATCACTATATCATTTTTCTTGAGGATGCATCCCATTCCATTAATCTATGCATAACTAAAGATTCTAAACCCTTCTCCATTGTAGTGTAGTGTAAGCATGTGTGGGATGAATATCCTTATCTTTATCTCCTTTAAATTTTCTTCACATTCATCTTTCCAAAGGAACGTGGCTCCCTTATAAGATAACTTGGTTAGTGGATTAGATAGACATGAGAAGTTCACCACAAATCATTGAAAATATATTTCCAAACCATGAAAACTACATATCTTAGTCACAGTGGTTGGATATATCTTCTATAGATCCATTGATATACCCTCACATTAATTTATATGAAACAAAAATGAAACATTTATTTCCAAAACTCAAACTGGGTAAATTTTTCATATATATTCTCTCCATAGGGTCTTTAATACAATCATTGAGTGATATTTATACAGTTATTTTCTCTTGGAATATATTACAATATAAACTATAAATACTACCAAAAACTGATAAAGGTAATATTTGATGACTCTATTTTTTAAATTCATAAATATATTAGGGGAATTATTAATACCTAATGGAATAATTATAAATTAATAGTGTATATACCGTGTAAGGAATGTTTTATTGGGTGTACCCCCATTATTGACCCAAAATTTATGATATCCAGAATGATGTTCAATATTAGAAAAGTATTTTGTTAAATGTAGTTGATCAAACATGTCATCAATATAGGTAAGGGGATACATATTCATTATTTTTATCTTGTTATGTTCCTGGTAATAAATGCATAGTCTCACCGATTCAACTTTCTACATAAAAAATAATAGTTGTACCCTAATTTAATTCACATGTATAAATAAATACCTTATCAAAATTATCCTAGTTTTCATTCTTCAAGTCTCAAAACTCAATCGATTCTATTATATATGGAGTATTTTAAATTGGTGTAGCACCAAGAATGAGTTATATTGAAACCTAAAATTCAAAATTCAATGGATGACTAGAAAATATTCTAAAAAAATATCCAAAAAACTCAATAGAAATTTGAATATTATCAATGTTGATTTTATCTCTATCCATCTAAGATAAAAAATTATTTTAAATAGGATTTGAGACCCATTTAGGGATGTGATTTCCAATAAAATTTCATATTTTTATCACATTGATAGATGAACATTGGTTAGTCTATAATATCCAACGTGACTTACCTTACTTGAAATATCATGTGGGTTTATATAATGAAATACAAATCAAGCCTAAGATAATATCAAATTCAACTATAGGTAGAATAACATGTTTTTTAGGAATCGCATTCCCATAAACATCAATCAGAGAATAATAATATACATGATATGTGATCATCATGCCATTTCAATTTTCCAATATTAATTAAAGATATAATCATTGATTTTGTATTTTTATACCCTTGTAAAATTATTCATATATAAATGAGTGAGTAGATATATAATTAAATAATATATTAGTAGTTCTAGAGTGGATGGTAAAATACCGTCACTACATTGTTATCCACACCAAAGATAGTGATCACATGATATTTCATTTTATCTTTGGGATTATGAAGTTAGTGACATTAATCGTCATCATTAACCTACATATTTGAGCATTAGTTTTCATAATTTACATACTCCTTCAATTTGAAACACTAGATTATGGGTGGAGCATTCTATGGAGATTTCTTTATATTCACATCATTATATAACTTCTTCTTTAAATCACATTGGAATTATATTTCTCAATGACTTTATGTTCCATACTTAAAAAAATTACCAGTCACCTTGATACAATTTCCTCCATGTTTCCTTCCACACTTTGAGAATAAAGAAAATATCATCATATTATCTCCATTATTAATATAATTTCCCTTCAATTCCATATTTATTTTCTTATCAAATCCATAAGATTAATGAGTAAATCCAATCTTTATTTCTACATTGATATCACATCAAACAATATCATCATAGCTACTTAAGTATCTTATGGAAAATTCCCTTAGGATAATTTGTTTTATGCAACTAAAGAATCTTTCAATATTAATTTTAGGTTAGATAATAATACCATAAGGATAACTTAAAATTATTGTAAAATTTTCTTTATAGGTACTGATGTAATCATATCCCTATTCATTTTCTCAAGGAATTCTTGATCTATTTCCATATGAATAATATGTGGAAAATATATATTGAAAGATAATTTCATAAACTCATCCCACTCCATTTAGTAAATTTATTTCAAATGAATTTTGTTCTTGATAAGAGTTCACCATTGATCTACTTCTCCTTACAAATGATAAAAAGATAAAATAAATATTTCATGTTATGAACACTGTAGAATGGAAAATATATTTTCTATGGTATTGATTCATTTCCTACTAACTACTATATTATTAGGCCCACCATAAGATAGTGGATTCTTCCTCGTGAAGGACTCAACGGAATTTTGTTCCCTCCATTTTCATTTGGAATCTTAGAAAGATTAATATATTGGGAAATTTTTATAAGCCTTATAATAATATTTTATTTTATATCTCCCATAATATTTTTTTCTCGGGTGGAAAATCATTACGTTGTCTATCACATTCAGAATTAACATGATTTCTCTGGGTTTTATCCATTAACCAAAACCAAAAATCATAGTGTGAGAGAAAATAGTCATATTTGGTATCCACATAATCCTATGAATAATTTACAGTATATCTAAATAATGAAAAATTATTTTCAGCAAAAGACACCTTTGTTTTCACCTAGGTTATTCATAGTCAACATCTATTCAATTCCTTCATAATAATTCATAAGGAAAATGTGAGTTATCTAAGTATGTCCCTTACAGTGTAAAACTAATTTCATAGAATAGGAACACACATTGTGCACCAAAATGATAGAAGAGATATACTTGATCAACTATTTTCAGGTTTATTACCCCTAGATTCATCTATGTCAAAAGATATTCTACTTATAGTATATATAAAGGATCTATATTTAGAAAACACACCCCATTGTTTTCACGAACATAGAACTTTCTTATATATATATGATTATCCAATGGGTTCTCACTAAAATTTTTCTATCTTGGTTTCAAAAGGTAACTACACCTTTCTATGATACCAACTATTGTTATCCATGCTTTTCATACATAGATATCACATCTTAATATATTAATATTCATTATTTAACATTTTTATCCATGAAATAATCATATATGATTAGTGTCTTTAGAAACATGGATTTATAAATAACTTTATAAAAATAGATATACATCACCACCCACTATTTTCTTCATAAATATCACCCATATTGAACCTATCATACATGAAACCATTCTTCATAATCTTGGAAAATAAAACATTATAAAGGGTGAGCTTAGATGCACTTTATGGATAAATAAGGGAGATAAAAATTATCAATTAAAAATAAAAAGAACATAAATGTATAAAAACTTGAGCTTAAAAATTAAAAATCCATACCCATAATATCATAAATCACAATCTTTAATAATATAAATATTTAAAGATCATAAGACATGAATCATAAAACAATCAAAGATGAGAACATTGGAAAAATACATAAGCTTCTATATTATACATAATAATAAAAAATAGTATCCTTAGTTGTAAAGACCCACTACCAATACTGTAATAATGGATTAGGTTCACTCCCCAAACCATCATATCTTTAGTCAGGGTTCACTCCCATGAACATCATAATAGACAGACTCCCTTACTGAACTAGTTTCACTTCTCATACAAATCCTTATTATCTCAGTAGATATATATCATCACCAAATGAATTATAAGAATATATAATTACCATCATACTCATCCCATAATCATAATACATTCATATATGTGATAAAATATCATAAATCATTCATCAAATATCATAACCTGTGAAAAGGAAATGGGTTTCATAAACATTTCAACAATTCAGCGTAGCATAACCCATGGAAAATAAAAAGGTTTCACAAAAAATTCATAATTATAATCGTAATAGATCCATACAAATAATAAGGATAAGATCATTATATCATATACCCTTTACATAATAAGTAACATCATAGTGTGTCATCTTATATGAACATTTATTTCAAATCACTTTGAGTATTTCTTAAGGAAAATGAAAAATTCAATTTTAAATAACTTTATTAAAATCTAAAAATTCCAAAACTATTATGGGAAAAATATCATTTGAAAATAACCCTATAAAATTTTATAGAAATATTCAAAACATTATATATGAATAATGTTAGTAAAGCTTGTTCATGTTGTGTATGTTAAAACAAATATTTTTAATATTTTTAGAAAAGATACAAAAGTACCTCATTCAGAAAACAAAAAGGGTACTAATTTTAAAGAAATATATAAAAAGTAAAACATAGGTAAAAATGACATGAAAAAATAATTGGATAATAATAGAAACATTATTTAAAACATTCTTAGAAAACATGGACATGGAAGAAAAATGATCCTCACCGAAGAGAGAAATAAAGTATGATTTCCTTAAAAATATTATTTTGGTCTCTTGAGTACTTTAAGAGAGGAGATTGAAATGAAAATAATTAATATCTAGAAATAAATAGATTATAATAAAATTCTAGTGAATTATTGATATGTGGATCATGAAATTTCATTATTAGAAACATAATCCCAAACAATCCTAATAATCCATTAGATTGTAACATAAAACACTTACCTCAAGTTTTTCATGATTTGAAAGCACTTTAGCCTCTCATATAATTAAATTGAATTTATTATAATTATATAATAGAATAATGTAAAAAATTATAATATCACATATTATCCACTTATAACATCTTAAACCCCATTTATTAATAATTCCTTATTAAAATCATTGTTTCGAAGTGTTTTCTGTTTCAATTTTCATGAAAATTTTAATTCAGTAGTACTGGTACTTGTAAATTGATCATGGTTACATAATATATAGAATGTTAATAATGATATTATATCATATATATTCAATTTATATTTATTTATTTAATTTAGATATATAAAAAATGAGTTACACCATTCATAGAAATGGTAGGTCAAACGTATGCGTGAATGTGGTTTTAATTTTTCTCTGGATGTAATGAAATATAGGTAAATAATAATTCTACTTTAAAAGATCATATTTACGTCATATATATATTATAAATTCAAAAAATATAAACTTATTTTCATCCATTTAAAATGGATATGAAAAATGAATCGCATCACATCAGGGTGGTGGTAGTCCACACGTACACACGAGTGACATTATCATTTTCAGATGGATGGGAATGAGGTTGATAATGTTAAGTACCTAATAATAAAAAAATTAAATATGTTTAAGATATGGAATTAATTATTTTATAATGTATTCCATATATTTACAAGAGGTATAAGAAGAAATAAATTTGGAAATGCTCGATTAAGAGTTAGACCTCTTCATTGAGAAACTATTATGGATTAAATCCTATGCCTTGGAAGGATGGTATTTTGTAAAGAAAAATATATCCAAAAAGTGGGGAAGGAATATATGAAGTTATTATTATAGGTATTTACTAATATATAAGGCTCATTAAGTGTGGTAAATTTAGGATATGTGGTATCCTTTCCTTTTATAGGGGAGGTAAAGGACGTACTTGGAATTACTTAAAAGATAAAATAATATATATCATAATTGTCTAATGTGGCACCAAGGACCCCCCAAATTATAATATAATATGTGATGGGGTTTAAATATACTCAAAAACCACATTTTAGTAAGTATTTTATTTATTTTAATCCTTATATTATAGTTAAAAAACCTTAAACACATTTTAACCTTAACTCTGATAAATTAACCTTTTCAATGATAACTTAATTATATAATGACAAATAAAAAGGGTGTTCAAAAAATTTAGACATGAAAATTTCATATTTTTAATCAATTTTATCATATTTAACATTTATTTTGGGTATAAATTAATTTAAATATAATAACAAAAAGGAATTAAAAATAGCTTTTATGAAAATACTAGATTTAAGGGTAAACCCCATTTTTGATTAAAATAATGTAAAAATTGGTTTACATAAATTATTTGGTTAAATATTAAACAAATGAATTATTTTATACTTTTGGATCAATAAAAACCCTAATTAAAAATTCCAATCATTCCATTAAATGCCAAGGCCCATAAATAGTTTTTAATTTGAATAAAATTTAACTTATCATTAAAAAAGTCAAGCTAGGGAAAAGAAATTAAAAATAATGATTTAAAGTACATTATTTAACTCCTTATATTTAATTTTTGTCTAATATCACTCACAATATATGATAAATGCAGATTTTAGGGCTATTTTAATGTTTTACCCCATGGTTTTGACCTAACTTTACCTCCTTTACCGAGGTGAAAAATATTTACTATGCTCACTATTCACAGTGACCAAAAAATTAAGTCTTCTATATTATATTATATTAATTATTATAATTAAAAATATGGAATCTATTTTATAAAATGTAATTTTATAAGTGGCAGAATTTAATTTAAAATTGAACCTGCAATACATGATGAGAAGTGGTTTTCCAGGAAAAATATCTTCATAAGTATAAAAACTTTTTATACCGAAATCCAGAAAAAACATTATTCCAAGAAACTTAATTGGATTATTCATAATATAAATTAAGTAATTTTATTTTTAATCACATTTTAAAAAAAAATTAAATTTGTAAATTATTGGAAGTAAAAGGTAGTTTTCAATAAAAATAGATATTTTCACTATTCATAGAAAAATCAATCTTTTAAGAAAATTAAAAAATAACTCTAAGATACTTTTTACATGATGATTTAAAAAATGAATTAAATTTTTTCAATAACATTTTCAAAAAATGTAAAAAATAATTATTATTATTGTTCACAAAAAACAATAAAAATCTCTTTTGAGGAAAAATGTTCTTTTGAAGCACATAAAGTCTTTACTAAAATTTGAGTATTTAATTATCCGTATTCTTATTTTATCTCTAATGATTTTACTTAATTTTTATGAAGTAGTTATTTATATTCATATGACTAATTTTAATGTCAATGTTATAATGTTCATAGTTAAATAATAATATTTTAATAGTATATTGCGGTTTCTTTAAAACTCAATGTTGCGTGTAACACAAGATATAAAAGAAATCACGTTTATTTAAGGAGGAAAATATTTAAAAAAAACTATAGGTTTTACATTATAACATCATGAGCTGATACCATTGGTGTGCTAGAGCTAGGTGTTACTACTAGCTGCTACAATGGGTTTGTTACCATCAGGTGATAACTTTAGGTATTGATTCCAGATGCTACTATGTGTGTACTACCTTCAGGTGACACCTTGGGAGATATGACATCTTGATGAAAATTAGAGAACCCATTAGTTTCATGGTATTTACATCTACCATATATTTAAATGTTTCATTGAAAAGTACATTGTTATTATAAGGACTAAATTTCATGATATATACTATCATGATTCTTGAATAGAGTATTTTCAATGAATACTAGTGGAATAAGTGAGAATAATGAACCAATGAAATTATTTTAGTGTACTGAACCAAGGATAAATGGAGAAAGATGTTTTATTCCCACTCATTTTCACATAAATATCAAGGATGAGGGGTTTAGTTAGCTATGAAGTTCGCTTTCTTGAATGGGTGTTTGAAGAAAGTAGAAAGAAGTATGGAATAAGACATCACAAAAATATTTTGACCACATTTTGTGGAAGATTCACCAGATTTCATGAATTAATAAATGAATTATTATTTCATGTGGTGGTTTTTACATTTTTAATGGAAACAAGGTTATTCAGTTTCAAAGGTATTTAATAGTAATTATTCCAAGATTAATGTTGGCATAAATCTATCTATGTACCTTTAATATATTTATTCTTATGTGTGGATTAAATCTGGAAGTATACATGGATTCATCTATAGAAGTGTTATTCAAGTAATAGTGGTTTCGTGCATTGATGTGCATGTAAATTGAATTGGAGTATTTAATTTGTGTAGAAATAAATAAGAATAAGAAGAATAAGAAGAAAAATATCTTAACAAGATAGAAAACAATATTATTATATAAAGAAGGATTATGTATATATTTTCACTTTTTATTTAAAATTTTATATTAGTGTTGGATGAACATTATGTATGGGATTCTCAAAATATTTAAGATACTACAAGGTCCTGAAAATTCAGAAAAGGGGAGGAAAATTCTCCCGCATGTTGTGAGAAGAAAAGAGATGAAAATTTACTTGAAAATATAGTAATAAACATGAAGAAAATACAATTTTCAAGTTTTTTGCACGACCTGCATACCATCACTGGGAAGGGGTCGTGGAATGAATTAATGGATAACCACCGGTATGAGGAAGGACTTATGCGGTGTTGGACCATGCATCGATGGCCAATGAACCCAGGAAGCTACGAACCATGTCATTAGTAGAATCAAGCGCATGTAGTCCATCCACATACTATCTTGAGAACTCAGTAGTTTGTAGATGAAGCAAGATCAGAAGGGTTTTGTGAACATTGATGTGCGAACCATAGCCTTTGGAAACCCTAGTTTACTGAGTCTTCCGTGGGTTGAGATAAATCTTCATGGGCTTCTGAAAATGGTGTTTTATGCCCATAGATATGATTTCCATATTACTCTATAAAAGGATCAGAGGAAATAGAGAAAAAATGTGTGAGAGAAAGAGCTCTAGAATGGGGGAAAAGTGGATGAAGAATATAGAGTGTGTGGGAGAATTTTTTCCCTCGCTCGAAGAAGTTTGTGGGAATCCATCCCGCATCCGAAACAGTTCATGGAATCCATCCCACAAACCATATGTCGAAAGAAGTTCTCGGAAGTCCTCCCCACAAACCATATTTGGAAGACCCTATGCAGCCAACCAACAAACATATAAAAAATATAATAAAAAAGATTTGTGTGCACCCATATGGAAAATAGAGTACGTGGATTCCAATATGTGGGAGACAGTACACGAATGTACATAGGTAGAAGACAGTACGCGAACGACCATATGCAAAACCCAGTGCGAAGACGGTCCTTGACAGCCACCTCTTCCACGTACCATCCTATGTGGCCAGCTGCTACACAGCCTGCTCTTATGTGGACACCAAATATGGAAAATAGTTCGCACCCAATGGTCCATACCATGGGGCTCCACCCCCGATCCCCCCTCGGGGTCACTGTCGGGTTGTGGTCTCGGCCCTCTGGGTCGATCCCTTCGCTTCTATCACTCACCCCCATGAAAAATGGAGGGTCTCACTGCAAACATTTCGGGCTTCATCGAGGAAATTTTCTATTTCACCCTTATGTCACCGAAACATCTGTCCAATAAATACCATGAGAAGATACATTCTTCATGAACCTCTCGAAAACCCTATCACCTACCTCCAATGTTAGGTTGACCCAGATCTCTATAGACAATCACAACCTGGACGTTTCTTAAATGCCTGGACACATCCCTTCTATCCATCAAACTCTGTATCTTTGGTGATTCCAAATCCTCATAAACCTCCATGACCATTAGAAGAGGAAGGCTAGTGTCTTGAGGACACCTCTTGTTGTCTATTCACATCATTCCCTGGTGGCTATATACATGTTTCCCACAAAACAACATCCCTTAACCAAAGGAAAATTCATCCTAAGGAGAGTCCTTTTCTACCTCTGTACACCTCAATGGCTTCCATGCCCCATATCATTTCTCCTAATACGAGAATCCTTAGAGTTTCAAATTACACTTCCCCCTATCATGTTAGAGGAATGTCAGAACATCCTAGCCTGATTATCCTACAACTAATCATGGGTTTCTATAATGAGCGGTCCCAAATCTAGGACCTTAAACTATGATTAATCATCCTAACCACATGACATTAAATTGTATGGTACAAGTCCCGACCACATAACATTAAACAATTATGTCATCGTCCAAGATATGTAACTTTAAATTGTAGTATATTGGGTGATTTTAGATCTTCATAAACATCTCTGGCCATCAGAAGAGGAAGGCCAATGTCTTGAGGACACCTCGTCTTGACTATGCACATCATTCCCCGGTGGCTCTACATATGTTCCCGACAAAATGATCTATCAACAAGAGGAAAATTAATCCTCATGAGAGTCATTTCCTACCTCTGTATGCCACAATATATTCCATGCCTCATATCATTTCTCCTAATCTAAGATCCTCCAGAATCATTGTTTGCACATTCCTTCCCTCTCATACTCGAGGCATGTCGAAACATCGCAACATGATTATCCTCTAGTTAATCATCTTCCAAGCTATATGACTTTAAACTATAGTATACCTCACATGACATTCCTAGGCCATCCCACTAAGGTAAGTCCCCAATTTTCTGAGGCAGGGCCGCTTGACTTTCAATTACATTTCACATTGAGAGGGTCATCGCTCCACGCCCTCACCCACGGTCTCCCAATCCTCTTCCACTATTGTCTCTCCCTCTCCCCCCAATAGGGGAGGAGGTGTGTGATTTGTTGAATCTTTCACATCCTCTTGTTTCTCACACCAAGCATGACTCACACGTTCTTATAAGTTTGTGATGATTAAAACATCTGACACATCTAAACTATTAGAACTCTGAATCCTAGTCAAACTAGGATATTTAGGATGCCTTCCAGAAGGCCCGAGCTCAAAATGGTTACCTCCCATAAAGCTTCCACCCAATCATGTCTCATCAAATGGGGAGATCCCATTCATAAGCTCTAACACATATGAATTATGAGAACTCTGATTCCTTATCGATCTTGGATATGTAGGTTGACTTCCAGAAGGCCTGACCTAAAAAGGGTCCCCTCCCATAAAGAGTCCACCCAATCATTTCTCATCAAATGGTAATCTCCCATACGTAATCCCCGAAACATTTGAACTACGAAAACTCTGATTTCTAATAAAACATTGAAACATAGGATGCCTTCCATAAGGCTCGAGCTTAAAAGGGTTCTCTCCCATAAAGGTTCCACCTAATCACGTCTCATAAAATGGGAAGCTCTCATGCGTAATCCCTAACACATTTGAACTATGAGAACTCTAATTCCTGATATAACCATGATATGTAGGATGCCAACCTAAAGGCCCGAGGTCAAAAGGGATCCCTCCCCTAAAGGGTCCACCCAATCGTGTCTCCATAAATGGGAAGCCCCCATCCGTAATCCCCCACACATATGAACTACAAGAACACTAATTCTTGGCCAAACTAGGATATTCAGGATGCCTAGAAAAAGGCCCAATCTCAAAAGGGTTCCCTCCCATAAAGGTTCTACCCAACCATGCCCCCTCAAATGGGAAGATCCCATGTGTAATCCCCAACCATTTTGAACGACATGGTTTCTGATTCCTCTCTTGAGGATACATAGGAAACCCATCTTATGGGTCTGATCCCAACATTAAGTCACCTTTCATCCCCCCTGGATGATGATAAACTTCATAGTGTATTATTATATGGATCAAGTCAGCATCACCTCTATAGAATCAAATATATGCATGTCTATGAAAATCATGAATGTAACGACCCGAAATTTTGAATAAATCTTGTTTACTAATTGTTTGTGTTATTTTATTTTTATACTCAACACAACTGTTTCATTTGATAACATGAGTATAATTAAAATGAGACCGTTGGGTTTCAACTGTTATATGACCATTGGTCAATATAACCGGTGGAAACTAAATGTTACAATTATTGTCTCTAAATACAATTGATCTTGGTTAATTAATATAGAAAGAAGATTCAATGGCCACATCAGGTAGTCTCGAGCCAATCGAATCCCATCTAACAGAACTTGGGAAGGAGGTAGCACAATTGGGATTTTCTCTGGACCAAACCCAAGACGAAATTCATCGTGTGAAGTTAGAACATAATTTCCTTCGCGAGAAGTTCAAACTGATAGAAATTACTAATCGTGAAATGTTGGTCGAGCCGCCCTCAGATTCTATCACCTTAGCACACCCTACACTTAGTTCCTATGTTGGTGTTATAAGAGGATATGTAAGGAGACCGTAACTGCTTTGTGTAATCCTTTGAGAAAAATAAAATTGTGTTTTCTTATTCTGGTGAAGTTTGTAAATTTCCAAATGTCCGGATAAATATAGGATGTATATTATTGATGAATTCGAAAAAAAGGATATTTTAAAATATTTTTGTAAACCATAAATAATTAATGATGTGTAATGATTTTCAGAAAAATGGTCTTCTACAAATGTGTTCAGTAAGAAATTTGGAGTCTAATAAGATTAACTTAATTTTTGGTGAATAGTAATTTATGAATAGTGATTTTATGCTTAGGATTGGTAATGTAACCAAATGGATTAGTAATCTCACTTCAAGAAAGTATTAATATAATATAGGCACCTTGATTAAGTGATGTGATTCAATAAAATAGGTAAATAACTGTTTCAGAAATTATTAGTCAAGTATTAGTTTTTTCGGGTGAATACTGTTTTTTAATAAAAAATTAAATTAAAATTATTTAGAAAATTATTTTTATAAAATGGACTTTATTTTTGAATTCAGAACATCGATATTATGTTAAGGTAATTTTTGGGGTTTTTTCTGAAAAAAACGAATTTTCGGTGAAGAGTGTTTTTATTTATAAATTAAATTAAAAAATTTTAGAAAATTATTTTTATAAAATGAAGTTTATTTTTGAATTCAGAGCATTGATATTATGTTAAGATAATTTTTTTGGAGTTTTCTGAAAAAGTTGAATTTTTAGTGAATAGTAAAAATACAGTTTTAGGGTTTCGGTATGTTTAATGACATCATAACTGTGTCATGATGATGTCATGAGATATTTTAAGGGATTGCAGACTAAAGGGGATGAATTATTGTATTAGGGGACCCATGTGGACTAACACCTTGGAAAATACCATGGGGAAGCCCATGGTTTTGCCAATACCACCAATGAGGTGTCCCTTGGCCATTAATGCCTTGTCCCCTCACTTCCCCTATAAATACCAAACCATTCTCTCATCCTTTCGATTACAAAATCATCCTCAACTAATTTCTGGTCTCCTTACCTCCCAAGGAGTCCTCCCATGGTTCCCCAAGACCTCAAGGTACCAACCTTTGAGTTTTAAGAGTTACGTTTTAAGGTAAGGGATCTTACCTCTCTCTTTTCTTCCAAGTACTCTCTTTTATGTCATTTATTTTATGCTCCATGTTCTTATGTTGGGGATGTTCTTTTAAATTCAGACTACTTTAATTTTAATTTTAATATGATTAGAGACCCCCTATTTCTCTCATCAACTCATTTTAAGAATGTTTAAGTGTCGCCGTTAGGCTGCCGAAATTTTAAGGGATTCTTTCACCATTCTCATTTTCAAGTTCTATTTTCCTGTGAAGTCTTTCAAGTTACTTTTATTATGTTGGGGTATGATATTTATATCTATCATACTAATATTTTAATTTTCATATGATTATATACCCACTATTTCTCTCATCAATTCATTTTAAGAATGTTTAAGTGGCGCTGTTAGGCTGCCAAATTTTTATGGGATTCTTTCACCCTTCTCATGTTCAAGTTCTATTTTCATGTCAAGTCTTTCAAGTTCCTTTTATTATGTTGGGGTATGATCTATATATCTATCATACTGATCTTTTATGTTCATATGAGGAGATACCCTATTTTATCCCATCAATTCATTTTTTTTGATGTTTTAAGTGACGCTGTTAGGCTGCCGAATTTTCATAAGAGAAATCTTCTTCTTGTCTTCTTTTCAAGTTTCTCATTTCATATGGAATTTATTTAAAATTTCATTAACATGTTCTTATATCATTTATATTCTTTCCCTCTACTATTTTATGGATTTTTTTGAGTAGTTGACCCATGTCCCCTCTCTTTTGAATATTTTCTAAAGCCATGTAACATAGCCGTTATGCTGCCGTATTTTCGTCTCAAAATGTCTGTCTCTTTTTCTCAAATTATTTTATTTTATTAAGTGAATACTAAAATATCTTTCTTCTAAAGGGGTATTCAAATTTATATCAAAATGTTTTATTTTAAATTCGTGGATTTACATACATGAAACACTCTCTCCTTTTTCGTGGGTTTAAAGTAACATAGGAGATCACGTCTTTAAAGTAGTTTTTAAAACGTTATGATTATGACATTAAACCCATTTCATTTATTCTATATGGGTTATTTATGAAATTTTTTATTATGATATATGTGTCTTACATGATAATAAAGGCAAATTTAATGGTTCACCCTGATAGCTCTCTAATGCATTGGGTAAAAACTGAATCTCTAGAGATGGACATTTTTAACGATACCTTAGTGAATAACCTTGGTAATTTCAAATGACACCTTGGGGATGGACCTTGGTGAAACGAAAATGATTATCTAAGTTAAATGTTTTATCCACTTCTTCAATTTATGAAATAAGTTATTTTTATTATGATATGCCTCATGATTTCTTTCTCATTCCTTAAAGTTCTTTCTCACGACTTTATTGATGTATCTCAAGTTCACATGTTAAATGTTTCCCCTTGTTTCCCTTATTGGGCCTTCTTCTCACCCTTTCTTTTGATGTATGTCCCCAGGTTATGAGATTCTATAATGAACTTAGGATGAAAAAATGAACAAGCCTTTCGAGTATTTAAGAATAATGTTTTATGTTGTCATGTATTAAGCTTCTAGTTTCCAATATACTAAACCTTAAAGATACTCGGTTTTGAATAATGTCATGAAAGTTTATGTGATAAAAAGGTGGGATGTCATAGTTGGTATAAAACGATGGTTTAGTTATTTTTGTAAATTAGGATATGAAAAATTTAGTAATAAACCTATAAAAAAGTTTAAATATAGTAAATATTCCTGGTATTTTGGTGAGTATTGAGTAAGTGGGTTCCAAACAAATAAATCCATGTCTGGATACGAACAAGTTGAGGTGGATCTGGCACAGACATTCCTAGGAGTGAAAACTATGACAAGGTGTTTCGGGCTTGATCTAGGGTAACTTGGTGCATGACAACGGCCCTTGCTGCACTCTCGGTTTGACACTCCTGGGGGATATTCTTTGGTAAATTCATAAGCATTGTATCAACCATTATTAAAGGGACAAAGATAAAATAAAATAAATATTCACATAAGAATATATGATCATGGATAACCTAGATTGTAACCTAGGGGACCACAAGATAGGGTATACTTTTCTTCTACAAGTTTATCCTTCTATGCTTTAAGTTTCCTTTTCATGATTATTGTCTAAGTATTTAGGCCCCCTAATTATACTTTATTTTCTTAGTTAATGGCAGGAAATGTAAGAACATTTCCCAACAACCAATGTGATAGGAAATGTGATGATTTACCTATTAATATGACAGAGATGACGAGCGATCAAGTTAAACATATTGTGATTATGCCAAAACAGCTATCAAAAATCACAATTAATAATTGGTACCTAGTTGAATGCCCAAATTAATCAAGGAAGAAGAAGATGAAGTCTCAAAAAAGTTCATCTGATAAAGTTGATAAGGTAAAGAAGACCCAATTTCCTTTGTGAAAAAAGTGTGGAAAGGGGAACCAAGGAGAATGTCAAAAAGGAACCAGGAGATGTTTTAAGTGTGGGGTGATAGGGCATAAAGTATCCAATTGCTTTAAAAAAATGGATAATGTGATGAATAGAGATAAGGTTCGATCTAATGTACCTTATAATTTTCAATGTCGTAAATATGGAGAAGTTGGAAATTATACAAGGCAGTTCTCTCTTGGAAGGGGTGAGAAGCATGATGAGCATCAACAATCTTCAAAGACAAGGGAACAATTCATGTCCTATGCTGAGATAGATCATTATGACTATAGTACATGTAACTTCTTCACAATAATTGTCTATGTCATGTTGTATTTTAGTTCGTGCCCTATGAGCATATCTTTAATGTTTTCTAAGAACATCGAGTCACTACCTAAGATGGTTTTATATCATTAAGGAAAACATCTATTTTTATGTACCACATGTTGATGTTGTGAAGCTGTTCTTCTTGAAAAAAAAAAGATGATTAGGGGATTAAAAGATTATTATTATTTTGGAATACGTTCACTATTTTAAGAACCCTATATGATCGAGGTAAATATATTACTACGGTATTTTCTTTCCGGAGTAAAGGTTGACTTATATTTTAAAGAATCGATGAATTTAAGGTGAACTTATAGTAATTTATGTTACTTGTGGAAATGATTAACCTATCTTGGGGAAAATATGTTTATGTCAGTTACTTTTGTTATAAGATGTTAGGAGTGGTTGATGTTGTTTGGAGATGAGCGATAAATTTTATCTTGGAAGATTATGTTATAAAATCCTTCTTGTATTTGGGTTTCAATCTTAGTTTGGATTATTTTGAGGAATTTTAAGGACAATTATTTATGGAATGGTCTATGATAAACTTTGGGTAGTACTGTGGAATTTTGAAGATTTAAAAGTAGTTTCCCTTCCTATGGGGTTATTTCTTTTTGAAGAGTTGTTTTATCTTACCCTTTCTATTTTAGGGATAATGTTTAAAGATAGAAGAAATAGATAGTTAATCTTTTGTGGATTATGTGATTCTCTAGAAGATGAGACCACGTGTTTTTGAATTCTCATCAGTTGGAGAAAAGATTAGTTTTTGGTAGAAATTTATTAAAGGATGAAACTCTATTTTAAGGTAAGTATATTTCATTGTGTTCTTATTCTATGTAGTAAATGAATTCCTCAAAATTATTAAAAGGAACGTAAAACAAAAACGTTGTTAGTTTAAGTTTCCTACTGGGTAATCAGAGACCGTTTACACACATCATAAGTTTGTGATTTTCTTGTAGTTAACTTTCTCCTAATCATGTTTTCTATCACTCTCCATTAGAACATGACCCTTTGTTTTCTCTTCCATATCCATGTTTCCCTACATGGAATCCTAGTATGTGTTAACTCGGGTGACCTTTGTACTTCCCTTTCTTTTAAAGTAATAGTTTTACTGACTCCTTTTCTAATGTGGGACTTTTAATGAAATTTCCAAGCACAATTTTAAAAATTGCGAGGATGCAATTTCTTAAGGGGGGAAGAATGTAACGACCCAAAATTTTGAATAAATCTTGTTTCCTAATTTTGTGTGTTATTTTATTTTTATACTCAACAAAACTATTTCATTTGATAAAATGAGTATAATTAAAATGAGACTATTGGTTTTTGACTGTTATATGACCATTGGTCAATATGAACATTGGAAACTAAATATTGTGATTATTATCTCTAAATACAAGTGATCTTGGTTAATTAATATAGAAAGAAGATTCGATGGCCTCATCCAGTAGTCTCGGGCCATTCGAAGCCCATATAACAGAACTTGGGAAGGAGGTATCACCACTGTGCTTTACTCTGGACCAAACCCAAGCCGAACTTCATCGTGTGAAGCTAGAACGGAATTTCCTTCACGAGAAGTTAAAACTGACCGAAATTACTACTCGTGAAATGTTGGTTGAGCCGCCCTTGGATTCTCTCACCTTAGCACACCTTACACTTAGGTCCTATGCTGGGGTTATAAGAGGCTATATAAGGAGACTGTAACTTCTTCGTGTAATACTTTAAGATAAATAAAATTGTGTTTTCTTCTTATGGTGAAGTTTGTAAATTTTCAAATGTCCGGATAAATGTAGGATGTATATTATTGATGAATTTGAAAAAAAAGGATATTTTAAAAGATTTTTTTATACCTTAAATAATTAATGATGTGTAATGATTTTCAAAAAATGGACTTCTGCAAATGTGTTCAGTAAGAAATTTGAAGTCCAATAAGATCAACTAAATTTTTGGTGAATAGTAATTTATGAATAGTGGTTTTACGCTTAGGATTAGTAATATGACCAAATGGATTAGTAATCTCACTTTAAGAAATTATTAATAAAATATAGGCACCTTGATTAAGTAATGTGATTCAATAAAATCAGTAAATAAATGTTTCTGAAATTATTAGTCAAGTTTTAGTTTTTTCGGGTGAATAGTATTTTTAAATTAAAAATTAAATTAAAAATATTTAGAAAATTATTTTTATAAAATGGTCTTTATTTTTGAATTCAGAACATCGATATTATGTTAAGGTAATTTTTGGGGGTTTTTCTGAAAAAATTGAATTTTCAGTGAATAGTGTCTTTATTTATAAATTAAATTAAAAATATTTAGAAAATTATTTTTTAAAATGGAGTTTATTTTTGAATTCAGAGCATTGATATTATGTTAAGATAAAATTTTGGGAGTTTTCTAAAAAAGTATAATTTTCAGTGAATAGTAAAAATACAGTTTTAGGGTTTTGGTATGTTTAATGACATCATAACTGCATCATGATGATGCCATGAGATATTTTAATGGATGGTAGACTAAAGGGAATTAATTATTGTATTATGGGTCCCATGTGTCCTAACACCTTGGGAAATACCGTGGGCAAGCCCGTGGTTTTTCCAATACAACCAATGAGGTGTCCCTTGGCCCTTAATGTCCTGTCCCCTCACTTCCCCTATAAATACCAAGCCATTCTCTCATCCATTAGATTCCAAAATAATCCTAAATGAATTTCAGGTCTCCTTACCTCCCAAGGATTCCTACCAAGGTTCCCCCAAGCCCTCAAGGTCCCAACCTTTGAGTTTTAAGAGTTATGTTTTAAGGTAAGGGATCCTACCACTCTCTTTCTTTCCAAGTACTCTCTTTTATGTCATTTCTTTTATGCTCCATCTTCATATGTTGGGGATGTTCTTTTATATTCATACTACTTTCCTTTTAATTTTCATATGATGAGAGACCCCCTCTTTCTCTCATAAATTCATTTTAAGAATGTTTAAGTGGCACCGTTAGGCTGGCAAAATTTTGAGGGATTCTTTCACCCTTCTCATTTTCAAGTTCTATTTTCATGACAAGTATTTCAAGTTCCTTTTATTATGTTGGGGGTATGATATCTATATCTATCATACTGATATTTTATTGTTCATATAATGAGAGACCCCCTCTTTCTCTAATCAATTCATTTTAAGAATGTTTAAGTGGCGCTGTTAGGCTGCTGATTTTTTAAGGGATTTTTTCACCCTTCTCATTTTCAAGTTCTATTTTCATGTCAAGTATTTCAAGTTCCTTTTATTATGTTGGGGTTTAATCTCTATATATATCATACCTATAGTTTATGTTCATATAAGGAGATACCCAATTTGATCTCATCAATTCATTTCTTTTTGAAGTTTTAAGTGATGCCGTTAGGCTACCGAATTTTCATAAGAGAAATCTTATTTTTGTCTTCTTTCAAGTTTTTCATTTCATATGGAATGTCTTTAAAATTTCATTACCATGTTCTTATATACTTTATATTCTGTCCCTCTACTATTTTATGGAACATTTATGAGTGGGTGACCCATGTACTCTCTCTTTTCAATGTTTTCTAAAACCCTATAACATAGCCGTTATGCTGTAGAATTTTCGTCTCAAAATGTCTCTCTCTTTTTCTCAAATTATTTTATTTTATTAAGTGAATAATCAAAGCTCTTTCTTATAAATGGTTATTAGAATATATATCAAAATTTTCTATTTTAAATTCTGGGATTTACATACACGAAACCCACTCTCCTTTTTCGTGGGTTTAAAGTAACAAAAAGATCATGCCTTTAAAGTAGTTTTTAAAACGTTATGATTATGAAATGAAACCCATTTATTTTATGCTATATAGGTTATTTATGAAATGTTTGATGATGATATATGTCTCTCACATGATAATAAAGTAAAATTTAATGGTGCACCATGATAGCTCTCCAAGGCATTGGGTAAAGACTTAATCTCTAGAGATGACCATTTTTAACGATACCTTGGTGAATAAACTTGGTAATATTTAATGACACCTTGGGGATGGACCTTGGTGAAACAGAAATGATTGTCTAAGATAAATTTTGTAGCCACATATTCAAGTAATTAAATATGTTATATTTATTATGATATGCCTCATGATTTCTTTCTCATTCCGTAAAGTTGTTTTTCACGACTTTATTAATGTATCTCAAGTTCACATGTTAAATGTTTCCCCTTGTTTCCCTTATTAGACCTTCTGATCACCCTTTATTTTGATGTATTTCCTCAGGTTATGAGATGCTGTAATGAACTTAGGATGAACAAATGAAAAATACTTTCAAGTTTTTAAGAGGAATGTTTTATGTTGTCATGTATTAAGCTCCTGGTTTCCAAGTCACTAAACCTTAAAGATCCTCAGTTTTGTATAATGTAATGAAAGTTTATGTGATAAAAAGGCGGGATGTCATAATGAAAACCCAGGGTAGCATGTGGAAACACACTTAGGGAATGAATCAAGGATAAAAGAACATATGAACATGACTTAAATCTATAAGAGAGTCCTGGAACAAGCAACAATCCTCCCCGGAAGGGTTTGGTGAGCCTGACCTCCTATCCTCTCGACCAATGGAGTCATTAAGTGTTGTTGGTTGACTCATTAATCAATGAGCGCATGCCTTTGGAAATCAGGTCCATGAATCATAGATATCAGGGTCATTGGGTGTTTCTGGATCCATGAATAAACTTGTTAGAGACCATCCGAGGAAGTTATATATGAGGAGGGCTAATTTCATAAGTACTTGACCCCCACATAATCACTCGTTGGGACCAACAGTTCCTCCAAGGTCAATCCAACCTTCTTCTAAAGGATAATGACACTGAACTTGTAAAAACAAAAGAAATAGTGAATTTAGATAGAACCCATCTCTATAGAAAAGGTATTGGTGATGACCCTCATTGTACCATTTCCTCACAACTCAGAACGTGCCACCTCGAAGGCAGAACAGATACATATAAGGGAGTTCTAAGGATTTTCTCTTCTCATTATGATTCAAAATATTTTATTAGAAGATCATATGATCATAAGTTATACCAGATCATGAAAAGGACTATATACTCACATTGAGTAGTATACCTTTTGAATCATTTTTCTCTCTCTATGTGTGAATATGTATAATTAAATAGAAAATTAAATCAATTGAACTAGTGATGAATGTTGTTTTAAAAGAAAAAATATAAAATTATTGAATCCCTAATTCACTCCCCCATAGTGATTAATTTAACATGTACTCCCAAAAACTAGAATTTCCATAAACTATCTAAATTAATCAACCAAGAACATTCCATGCTAAAAACCATAAAAGGGATACCTAGGGAAAAAAATCAACTATCCACTTTCTATACAAACAAATTGAATGATTTGGGAAAAATCGAGCATTATAAATTGAAAGGATGAAAGTATTGTTAGGTTGAAAACCTATAAAGTAATTTCTAGTAAAAATATAAGTTCATACATTCTAATATTATCCTATATGAATATTAGGGAAAATATATGGAAACAAAATAAAATATTCAAAGCTATTGGGTTCCGTAATATCACACCATCAAAAGTCATGTTGTTCTCCTTGGGCCCTTTGATCTAAAGAAAATTCAAAGTATTAATCCATTCCCTCATCCTTGGAATATCTATAACACCTTTAGATCTTAATATACGAATATAATAAAATAATTCAATGAGTTTGATATCTTTCTCTACACACAACACTGAACTTAAACGAAATCACCATAAATTTAGTTAAAATATTAATATTTAAGAATGGTTGTTAAAAACTATAAATTTAATTATATATAACTAATAGGAGTAAATGATTTAAAAAATATTTATATAAATAAAATAAATTCTACATTTATTATAAATTAAATTCAACTGGTATAGAAAAAAATACTAATACAATCATTTTATACGTAGAAATGTATTTTCCACAATATTTCATTTTTATGAAACAAGTATTTATATTTCAAGAAACATGTATTAATAATGATAAAATATATTTTTTTTGGATAATTATTTATTTTTTATTTCATTATTAATTAATAAAAAAACATTAACAATAGTAACTGATATTTTAAAAAATCCTATGAAAACATTTTTCATTGTAAATTTTTAATATAAAAAAATCTAACCACATTAAAAATCAAATCGTATAATAATTTTTTTATTTTTTTAATCATAATTATAAATTTAATTAATAGTTTATATTTTATTTTCATTCATAAAATTAAGTTACAAAGGTATAGGTTAGTTAACATTATAAAATAATTTTTTTAAAAGAATTATGTTTTTATAAATATTATGAATTTAAATAAATGTAATTTTTTTAAATAAAGACTATAATATAATTTTTAAAAATATATCAAAATAAATAATCACCTATTTAATTGATAATAATTTTTAAATAATATTAATCACATTTAATGATTAAAACATAATTTTTCTACATACACAATTTTTCAAAACATGATATGTTTTGATTTAAAAGTTAAACTTCAAATATTTATTAATTGGATAAGTTTAAATTGATTTTAAATTAATATTCATCACATTTATATTTAGTAATAAGGGTAATGGTATATTTTTAGTAATAAAATAATTTCTGTGGTTAATTTTTAATCAAGATTAATAAGGGGAAAATGGGTAAATTAAATATCCCAAATTTTTAATAATTAAATGGCCCCTTAAAAATTATAAAAAGAATTTGTTAGGTATTAAATTAATACCCACGTGTATCACCTATACGATTTCCACATAAATACAATAAAATCATATTATTATCCCTTACCTAACATTCTTTTTAATGATTTTCCCTCTTTTTAACCTATAAAAGGAGATCACATCCCCCACTTCAAGCCACATATATTGTAAGAAATTACAAAGAAACACTACCTAATTTATTTCTCATATATCCCATATGAACTTTTGTAAACCCATATCCATCAAAAAGTTCCTCATGTCCTTCATTTATAAATGACATTTCAAGAGAAAATCCAAATTCTCAATGTAAGTATTACTTTCATTGTACTTTTATTATTTATCCTTACCATCTAACCTTATCCAAAACCATTGTAAACTTATGTATATAATTAAATAATTATAATTAATATACTAAAATGTTATTATATTTATGGTATAACCATTATCCATTCCCCTCCTTTTCAATCAAAAAAATAAAAATGTTTCTCATGCTCGTGTGCGGACTACAACCTCCATGAATGACATGTTACGTTTTTTATCACCAACATCCAATAATGGTTCAATAAATGGGTTTAGTGAATTGATATGTTATTTATGTTATTATTTTCATTCTTTAAATTTAAATTATATATTCTATAATTAATATTTGGAATAATTTATCGTTGTAACATTAATCGTCTTAAACAAGCATTCTAAGAGGATAATCCTTTTATTCATACTATGTGACATTTTAATATTCATTAATTCTTCTTATAATTCATTAAAATTTTAATATATCACAATAATATACAATAATTAAGATCTTTATTCTCCTATTATAATGATATTACAAGTAAACTTTAACAACTCGAACTTTTATAAATAAAATTTCCTTTGTTGTTGAATTAAATTCCTTATTATGTATTATGCTTATAGAAAACAAATTCACTTAATTGGTTTTATTACATCCTATTGTATTTAAATAAATATTAATCATCATAGATATTGATATAAAATCCACTAAACAATGACCATATTATTAGTACAAATATATGTTTTTTATAAATCCACATCACAATGACAAGGGAAGTGATGGCCTCGATGAATAGGATCTTATTCAATGAATCCAATTTATCATATCTTCTGAGCGAGAAATAATTTCTAGAATTTTCCCATGACCAATACCAAGATAATATCCAACAACTAAAGCAAGAATGAAACTATTTACGACAGAAGTTCAAGCTCGTCAAGGTCACCACCCAATGTACATAGAACCACCCTATGAAAATATCACTATCATGCACCTTACCCTTAGTGAATTTGTCAGTGTAATAAAGGGATATGAATCAAAACAATAATAATATGAATATTTTATTTTATTTTCAATAGGATAATCATTATATTTACTCCTTATTATTTTTAGTTTATAAGTGATTTTGATTTTGATATAATGAAAAGAATTCTATTTTTTTAGTAATATGTAATTTTAATTAAGACATTCATTTTTATAAATTATTTTATCTCTAAAATAAATCCTATTTTAACAAAAAAAAATATTAAATTATTATTATTAAATATAAATGATGGTATAATTTTTTGATGTCAAACGTAATTTTTATAATGGCTTGAAAACTATTATTGTCAAAAACCAATCATTTCTCAATAAAAGTAGATTTTATTTTAAAAGAAAATAGTATCCTATGTATAAAATTATTTTGATAAAATAAATATTATTTTTGGAATCATAATATCAAAATTATCAAATGGTTAATTTTTTAAAATTTTCTAAGATGTTAAAATTTTTGGTTAAAAATAAAATACTGTAAAAATATATGATGTGTATTATGACATCATAATGAACCCAAGGTGATGTAATAAATTATATAAAATGTAATATTTCAAATTATGTGTTTTTAGGTTATTTTATTAATTTTATAAAGTCAATATGAATCCTCCAAAAATAATAATATATTTTAAGGTATTAAGATCATTTCTTTAAGAAGATGACTCAATTCTGCATCACCAAGGGTAGTATTTTAATAAATTTGGCCCTTTTCCATATAAAATAATTAAATATACTCCATTTTTTTAGAAACCATGGGAAAAACATGGTATGGTTCATGTTTTTTATTACTTTATTGAATGGGGTCTAAAACCTATATCTGGGAAATAATAATGAACTCCCCTCTCATTTCATATATAAACCCACCCAAGATCCCCTTACTCTTCACTAAAAACATTTGAGCGCATAATTAATCTTACCTACCCTCTCTAGAGTCCTCCCATGGTTCCCCAAATCTCTCAATAATTCCCTCATATGTTTTTGGAATCACCCTCTCAAGTATAGGGATCCTCTCCTTCTCCTCTTTATTAAATCATCTTCATTATATTATGCCTTTTATCTCTAATTCATAATGTTTGGATAAGTCCTTACATATCCCCCTTACATATGTTATGATTTATAAATTATTTTATACCACTCTCACTCCCATTAATACCTCCCATGAACATTTATATTCCCTCGCTATGCTGTTAAAATTTCACTGTGATTTTCTATTCCAGACAATTTTGTAGTAAATACTCATAATCATTTCCTATCAAGGGTGTTCCCCTTTATGAAATTATAATTATTTTATTAGGAAATAATATGTATTTAATCCACACTCCATTATCATGGGATTAAATTGGATTAAATGTGTTCTTATTTATATAATCTATGTGGCACACTTTATAATGTACATGACATGATTATGATGGGTGCACCGAGATAGCACTCGAATGCATGGTATGATTACAATAGGTGCACCCAGATAGTTCACCAATGAATTTGGTAATGTTATCTATCCCACTAAAATGAAAATTTTCTAACATGTAGTTATTTCTTCAAGTTATGATTTTTTTATTCCCTTATTAGGCTTTATAAATTACCATTTTCTTATGTACATCCCTAGGTTATCCCATGTAGTTTTAGAGGACTGATGATTTCTAGGATATGTTAAGGAAGTTTTTAATGATTTTTTTCATCCCATGTTCATGATATTATGTTATATACCTAATTGCCAAAGAAACTATGTTTTTCAATCTTATGGGTTTTATTATTTGTATTCTTACGTAATAAATCATGAATTAATGTGTAATTAAATTAGGGGTCATCATAGTAGTTATCAAAAGATAATTTAGTTTTTTGGGGGATTAGGATTAGAAAACATAATAGAAAGATTTAGGGATAACAATAAACATAATAATAAATCCCTAAATTTTAGTAAAGTATAGAGTAAGTAGTTTCCATGAAAATACATCCATGTCTAGATACTACAAGTTTATGTGGATCTGGAAAAGATAAAGTTATGGGTAAAACCTGAAAACACTACATTGAACTAGACTCAATCAGGAATTAGTTCATGAAAACTGACCTTGTTGCTCACCTGTTTTGAAAATACTAGGGTATATGATTTTCTAAATTAACAATCTCATTATGAACCATTATTAAGGGAACAAAAATAACCACAAGAGTAAATGTTAGTAAATATACCATGGATAATATAGAATTAAGAATATAAATTCATAAGTTAAGGAAAAAATTTAATTTATAAGTTATCCCTTTAATGTTATTGGATTCACATTCATGTGTTTAATAGTTTAAAAATTTACATCCCTGATTTTATTTTTTTCTAGAAAAGGGAAAGAAATATAAAGAACTGAGTAAACAATCAATGTGAATGGAAATGTGATGACTTCCAAAATGAGATGCCCAAACCAATTAGAGTAGGAATCAAGATATTTGTGATGATACTAGCTAAGTTGATTCTAGTTATAAATAGAAACATGAATCTGAAAGAATTCCCAAATCCCCCTATGAAATAACAATATTCAATTGATACCTTTATGCGACAAAGGCCTATGATTTACAATGGATCATATGATCCCTTAATCATGAAATAATGGATGAACTCCGTTGATAATATCTTCTCCTTCCTTCAAGGTTTTGAATAAGAGAATTTTGTACTGGTTTTTTATCATATGGAGGTAGAATTTTCTCGGTGGTGGAAGTTGATCAATAATAGGAATATTTAAAAATTAATCTAAGCGATGGGGTGGAAGGAATTCTGGAAAAAAATAAAAAAATATTTTCCTAACACTCTCCAAATTAAATTGGAAAGGTATTTCCTTTCACTCAATCAAAATTATAATCAATCCATCAGAGCGTATGAATAAAACTCCACAATACTTTCATCATACGTCTCATTATTTTTCATTACCCCTGAATGAAAATTTTACTGCTTATTTGGTGGGATAAAACCAAGACTACAAAAAATCCATGGAAATCAGAGAACTTGATATCTATTAGAAAATTTAATGATATTCCTTCAAAGTTAAAACAGAGATCCCTAAATCTCAAGGGTCACATAGGGATAAGAAGTGGAAAGTGTGGTTTAATTCTAGTGGTGAAATGGAGAAATCTAAGAGTGGTAAAAAAATTCGACACCCCACATGTCAAAAGGGCTGAAAAAAGAAACTTGGAAATTGTATAAGGTGGGTGAGGAAATGATTTAGGTGTAGAAAGTAAAGGAACCTAGCTAGTGATTACCAATGGAATAAACCCACCAATGAAATGGGAGAGAGGAACACTCCATCCTACCCTCAGCCTATTGTCCAATGTTTCAACTAAAATGAAAAAGGAAACTATGTGGAAAAAGAACCTAAACTAAGGTTTTTTTATTAAAATTAACAAAAAAACATCCATGGTGGTAAGGGCGAGCTTATTCCATCACAACCACTAAGGTGAATCCTGATACTGAAGTGGTGATAGGTACACTAGTTTTTCATTCATAAATAGGGACTAAACTTTTTTATTTTTCTTCTATACAATCTTTAATAACACAAAAGTTTACTATAACTATTTAAAACCCACCATAAACCATGGATATTGAACTATAAGTGAAAATGGAAAATGGTGAAATTATTTCATCGAATTTATATAACTCCTCCTTATCAAAATTTTTGAGATGGACTTCCCAATGAACTTTGTGATACCCCCTTTAGTGGAATTTGATGAAATTATTATTATGGATTGTATTTCCTTATATAGATCCAATATAAAATATCATTATAAGGAATAAACTCTCCATGTCATGAATCATCCCCTAATTTTTTACAAGTGAAAGGTGGAGGATTAATCTTATTGAGCCCCAACATATGAGGCATCGATATTACTTCCCTATAAGAAACTGTATCAAGATCAAATGATTGAGTCTAAGAAAAATATTCTCCTTGAATCCTTTCCCATTGTGATGGAATTTTATAATGTGTTTCTTGAATAATTTTCTGGAATTACTCCTATCTGAGAGGTTTAATTTTCAATCAATATTATACTTTGGGTGTTTCCATTATTCAAGAATTTTTATAGAATAGTTTTTTCTAGAACTTGAGGTGCTGAAGAAATAATTACTAGAGAATATGGATAAAGGTTTAACTTTCCCATTTTTTCTCTGTGGGGTGCACCAATCCTCTTCATCAAGAATAATTATGATTTAATATGCCTATGAATTAATTATAATGATCTAAACAAGATCATAATAATGAAAACATACCCTCTTCCAAGGATTCATTACTTGTTCAATCAGTTACACAAAGACAAATACTTCTCCAAGGTGGATATTTGGTTGGGGAATTATAAAGTAAGGGTGAAGAAGGATTATATCACCAAGACTACTTTCCATACAACGTACGAGCACTACGATTTCATAGTAATTCTATTCAGACTCTCTAATTCTATAGCAATATTCAAAGACTTGATTGATTGAGTCTTCATAGGTTACCTTTACTAATTTTTGGTAATAATTATAGATGATATTATAATATAATCCAAAAGAAAGGAGGTTTCTTAGAATAATATCATCACTATGATAAATACATTATAAAAGGATAAGATGCATGAAAATTATAGTAAATTTGAGTTCTGGTGGATGGAAGTTTCATTCTTGGGGTATATTAGCATAAGAAATGGGATATCTGTGGACCCTTAAAATACATAATCAATTGATGGATGTCCAATAACAACCACTGTGATGGAAATCTGTAGTTTCTATAGATTGTCTAGGTACTATCATTGGTTTAGGGGAAATTTATCTTAATTTTAAAACCCTCTAAAAAATCTAAATTAGAAGGGGGTCATGTTTTTATATAGTAATAAAAGTGAAAATATCTTCAAGGAGTTGAAATAGTTAATTATCACTACACATGTAGTTACTCTTCCCACACGTGGGAAGCTTTTCCTGGTATACAGAGATGCGTTGAATATGGTCTTGGTTTTTGTGTCAATGTATAATGAAAAATTGATAGACTATGCCACAACAGAATTGATACTTCGTGAAAATAAATACCCAACTCATGGTTTTTATTTGTATAAAGTAATAGTCGTATTGAAAATCTAGAGTCATTACCTCTTTGGGGAGATATGTAAAATATATACAGATCATAAGAACCTCAATTATATATTGGAATAGAAAATATGAATATGAGCCAGTGAATATGGTTTTATCTAAGTAATATGTCTACTCAATCCAATACCATCCTAGGAATGAAAATAAAGTGGCATATGAACTAATTAGAAAGGATCCAACAAATTTATCATTGATTATAATTGATAAGGATCTAGTCATATTAGACTTGAAAGGGATTGACATGGGATTCATTAAATATGAACATCATCAATCCTTTAAAAATGAGTTATCAACCATCCATTATAGAGAATATAAAGGATGATCAAAGAGGTGATATGGAAATTCAGAAGAATGTGGGACTATAATAAAAGGTAAATCCTTGTAATTCGAAATTAATGAATAAGGAGTTGTAATATTTGGGTCATGACTAAGTGTACCATCAAATACTGAGTAAAATAAGGAACTATTGGAAGATGAATATAACTCAACCTTCTCTATCCCTCAAGGGATCACAAATATGTATCGAGATCTCTAAGAACATTATTGGTGGGACAATATGCAGAAGGGGGTCATGGAATATACATCAAGTAGTATTTTATGTGACCAAGTTAACGATGAAAGGAAAAAAATACAAGGGGATGATGCAATGATTACCCATACCTATATAAAATGGGAAAAATGACTATTGACTTTTTCAATGTTCTTTAGAATAAATCAAGAGGAAATAATTCTATATGGATTTTTTTGGATCATATTACAAAGTTGACTCACATTATTGAAATATTATAGGACATATCACTTGATTAAATTTCAATTATATACATTCGAGAATTGGTGAGGCTTCATATAAGACCTCTATCTATTGTATCTGATTGAGATATATGATTTAACTCCAAGTTCTAGAAGAGTCTCCAGAATTCTCTAAATAATAATTTGAACTTTAGTGTGGATTATCACCCTCAAACTAATGATAAATATGAATGGTCTATGGAAACTCTACAAAATGTTGAGAGCATATCAATGGACTTAAAAGGATGATATGATCAATATCTTTCTATGGTTTATTTCTCATAAAATAATATTTTCAACTAAATAATCCAAATGGATCCCTATGAATCCCTTTAAGGGAAGACGATAATAAAACCTTCATGTTGGGATGATGTTGGTGAATACAAACTGTTGGGTCCTAAAATTGATAGGGAAATGATGTAAAATGTTAGGACCATTAAGCAGTACATTTGGACTACTAAGATTCAACAGAAGATTTATGCTAAAAATAATCAACAATACCTAGAGTTTGAGGTTGGGGATAAGTTATTCCTCCACATATCTCTATGGGTTAATGTTATGAGCTTTTGAAATAAAATAATGATTATTCCAAGATATATCAGCCCCTTTTAAATCCTTTATCTCATGAGAACGATGGTTTGTCGACTATAAACCCCACATAAACTATTCAAGTAAGTGATGTTTTATATGTATCACTCTTAAGGATGTATATAACAGACCCCTTACATGTTCTAAATCAAGTGGTGGTACCTTTAGATAATGATACTTCATATGAGGATAAGCTAGTTAGGATCTTATATCATAGAGACATGGTTATATGAAATATGACAATGCACCTGGTCAAAGTGCTATGGAGAAACCAAAAGTTTGTATAAGTGATATGGGAATGGGAGGAGGTGATGGAAAAAAATTATTTTCATAAATTGTTTTGTGTGAAATGAAAGTTTTGAGGGTGAAATTTCTAGAGGAATATTGTAACGATCCTTACTTTTGTATATAAAATTTCCTTTGTGGATGAATTAAATTCCCTATTATGTATTATGGTTATAGAAAAAACATTCCCTTCATTGGATTTATTATATCCTGTCATATTTAGATGAATTTTATAAATAATAACCATTGGTAATGTAGTGGTTTAATATTGACCATATTAATAGTACCCATATAGGGTTTTGATCAATCCAATTTATACATACAAAGGAAGTGATGGCCTCAATTAGTAGTATCATACCCTATGAAGCCCATTTATCAGTGATTCTATGAGATAAATAATCATTGGGTTTTTTCCCTTGACCAATCCTAATATAATATCCAACAAATAGTTCAGAAGAGAAACCATTATTAGGATAAGTTCAAGAACATCGAGATCTCGGCCAAAACCACGTACGTTGAACCATCCCATGGAAATCTCACTATCGCGCGCCTTACCCTTAAAGAATTTTCCAATTTAATAAAGGTATATATATACGAATACCTTAATAATATAAATATTAATATCGTTTGTAAAATATAATAATAATTATATTTACTCATTATTTTTCACTTTATAAATGATTTTGATTTTGATATAATAAAACTAAAATTATATTTGTTTGGTAATATGAAATATCAATTAAGACATTTATTTTGATAAATTAGTATATTTATTTAATAAATAATATTTTAATAAATTATTATTATTAAATTATTATTAATAAATATAACTGATGATATAATTTTTAGGATACCAAATATAATTTTTATAAGGGCTCAAAAACTGTTATTGTAAAAAAACCCATCATTTCTCAATAAATGTATATTCTATTTAAAAATTGAAAATATTCATATTTAAAAAATTATTTGGATTAAATAAATATTATTTGGAATCATCATTTCAAAATTATCTAATGGATAATTTTTCATAATTTTCTGAGATGAGTGGATTTTAAGGTAAAAATTAAATACAGTATAAACATACAGTGTGTATTATGACATCATAATGAACTAAAAGTGATGTAATAGATTCTATACAAGTTATGAACAACCAAATATATGATTCCCAATTTAAAAAAATGTGTTTTTGAGGTTATTTTATTAATTTTATAAAGCCATTATAAATTCTCCAAAACCAATATTATAATTTATGGTTTTAAAATCATTTATTTAAGAACCTGACTCACTTCCACATCCCCAAGGGTAATATTATAATAATTTTGGTACTTTTACTCATAAAATTAGGAACCCCCTCCCCCTATTGTTCAAAAACCATGGGAAAAATCTTGGTAAGGATTGATTTTTTGATTCCTTTATTGTATAGAGTCTAAAACATAAGTTAGGAAAATAATAAAGAACTCCCCTCTCTATTATTATATAAACGCACACAATCTTCCCTTCCTATTTAATAAAAACACCTAGATAATCTCCTTAAAATTCCATACAATATCTATATTTCTCCCCATTTTCCCCCCAAGATCTAAGGAAGCCCCTTCCAAGCTTTTGGAATCACCCTCTCAAGGTAAGGGATCCTCTCCTTCTCCTATTTATTCAAGCATCTTCATTATCTTATGTATGTTATATCCAATTCCTAATGTTAGGATTGGTTATTTTATATCTTATATACTTCCATTATTATTTATAAATTATTATATACCCCTTTCACTCTCATTAATCACTCCCATGAACATCTATGTTCACCCGTTATGTTGTGGAAAGTTCCCTATCATTTTCCATGCAAACAATTATGTAGTGAATATCTATATCCATTTCCTATCAAGGGAGTTCACCTTTATGCACTTATAATTATTTTATTGGGGACTTAAATGTATTTAATAGACACTCCAATATCATGGTATTATATTTTATGAAATATTTTCTTATGTATATGATTTAAGTGGAACACTTATGCGTGTACAAGATATGATTATAATGGGAGCTCCAAGATAGCACACCAATGCATTGGGTAATGTTTTAGTCTCATGATATGCCATGTATGGTGTGTAGAAGGTTATACTAAGAAAATAATGTTATTATTTCTTAGTTTTTAACCTTTAATTATGTTTATGATGTCTTTTTTGTAGTTTTTTCTATATTCACGTGCTTCCTTTATGTTACCATGCTACACCATGCCTCATTATTCATGTTTATGATTATCACCTCTTTTATATCCCATAGAAATTTCAATTGTATAACATGTAATTATTTCTTCATTTTACACTTTGTTTATTATTTTACTAGACTTTATATGTCACCCCTTTCTTATGTACATCCCAGGGTTATACAATACAGTTTTAGAGGATTGATGATTTCTAGGAGAATGTTAAGGAAGTTTTTAGTAATGTTGTTATATCCAATGTTCATGATGTTATTATATGTTACAAATTCCAAATTACACTAGAATTATTGATCTTATGGGTTTTACTGTGTTTATTATTATGTAATATATCGTGAATTGATGTGTAATAAAAATAGGTTTTGTCATATAAACCACCTCATAATCATCCATTAAACATGGAAAGTTCATGTTTGGACTAGTTTAACAACCTAAATGAACAATAATATAAATTTATATCATGGATGACTATAAGAACTTATTTAATAGTATAATATGATATAAATATGTAAATAATTTTTTATGTACTGGTTATATAAAAATTTTAACTTGTTAATTAGGAAATCACACTTCATTCTTTAAGAATCACCGAAACTTGCTCATCATTGATTTCAACCTCATGTATCATAACCAAAAACTACCATGTAATGAAATTATAGATTTATAAAATATACTAGAACATATATTCAGTTATCTTACATTATATAATAGGGATTTACATTGGAAAACAAATTGATACCAACACCTCTTTTACAGAACTAGTTCAAAGCAATAAAGATTACTTACACCCAGTATTGAAAATAGATAAAATCATACTAATATATATATATAATCATTATAATTTAATATTATAAATGATTATTTTTATAAATAACTTATTTAGTATTTTTTAATGAATTTAAATTAGTTATTCCATATGTTTGGTGAATGTGAAGAATGAATCAATACAAGGGTAAGGGTTTAAATCTCAAATTACTCTGTTTGAGACATTTTTGGGGTCATGAACCTAATTTCATTTATTCTATGTATATATATACACTTTTAAATATCATAGAATTAATTAAATTTTAATCATATTATTTTAGGATCAATTAAAATCCCTCTTTTTCAAGGGGTTTTGAATAAAATGTTACAAAAGATGTAAGGGTTTTTCTTGTTCTCAATTAATATTATTTAAGACATGTTACATGTTATGCACCATGTTTCTTTTTCACAGTATTCTATTAATTTACTATAAAATTAGTTATTAATACATTATCTAATTTTAACTCATGTGACTTTTGACTCAAGTGTTACACCAGTCTTAAGAGTTTTTGGTAACTCTATTTTCATTCATTGAGTTTTGATCATTCAATTGAACTTATTTCATATTACTTGGGTACATTATACTATTTGATTTTATTACAATTTATTCTCATATTTTTTAAATTTTTTACCTGATAAAACTATTTTCAAATTTTTCATTATTTATGAAGTATATATCTTGTAAGGGATATTGAAAATTCAAATCTCATTCCTTTAGTTATAATTTTTCATCATGAACATTGATTTTCCATTTTTGTGTTCTCCCTCCCTAATATTTCATTATATGTAATATGATAATACTCTTTTGGAAAATAAAATTCTAATAAAAATAGTTTTTTGTTACTCTTTTTATAATTTGGTTTTTTAGTAAAGGTATTTTCAAAGTGTTTAAAAGGGTTAATTTCTTTTCATTATCAAATGTGTTATCTTTGGATCCACATTTACAATAAATAAATTTATGTCATTTTCAAGGATCCATTATTGGATATAATTTTTAAAAGTTAAAATTCTCAAAATCATTCCCTTCACATTTTTTAAAAGTTGCATTCAAAAGAAACATGTAAATTTCAATTTACATCAATTTTTTTAAAAAAATATAAAAGATCATTTAGGTTTTCATTTATACTTGCCTTATAATTTTCAAAATTATTTAACATAATGGGTTTTATGATTCATGATTTATACTCTAATATATATATATATATATAATAATAATAATTTGGGGGGATTGACCCCATGGTATCTAACAATTTGATTCTTGAATTCTTTTTTAATACATTTCAAAGAATTCTTTTGTAAGGATGTATTTTATCTATGTTAAAACCCTTCTAAGTTTTCTTTTTTACATGGTGTTTATGTTCTTATAAAACCATTCACATTTTTTATCTTGATATATTATGATCATATTATTCTATTATTGAATTAGTCATATACATATTTTCCTATATGATGTAAACATCACATTTTTACATAAATTAGATTAAATTATTTTCACATAGAAATAATGTTATTCTATTAACATGGGGAAAAGTATTAGAATTATATATTTTTTATTATAATATGGATAATTATTTACAAGTTTATTGTGTATTTTTTGTCCATCCACCTTCATTCTAGTAAAGTCCCGGATCTGGGATCTGCCCAAAGGTACCCTAAACCCTGTGGGCCATATAACCTCAAGCACATTTCCCCAAATTGCAGAGGCTATCGACTAAAATCGAGGGCTAAGGTTTTATGTTGGGGAAACTATTCCCTAATTGGAACATTATACACAACAATAAACAAATAGTAAACAATATCATAAGATGTAATACCAAAAAAAGTAAACATCAGAATACTAATAGTAAATCCAATAGAGGCCACAATATATATATGTATATATGATGCATTGAATATGTATCTAAGAAATTATCCAAACAAGTAACAATTCTAGAAAGTAATACGAAAACCAAAGCACAAAAGAAACAAGTAGATTTCAGTAGCATCGCAATCCTTAGCTTGGTCCCATTCTCTCTCGCTCCAACAGCAATCATGTACCAGATGAAGAAGGGAACTTTCTCTTATATATACCATAAATAATATAATCTGTGTGGGTAAAAAATCATGACCGAAAGAGGTTGTGAGACGAATCCCAGTAGGCAACCATCAAAAGATATGTTCCCAACTATCATTGAATATATATAAAAGGTAATAGAAAAAATTAAGAAATAAAATAGGAAGTACTCAAAGGTAAAAAATCCTATAGTTTTCAATTACATTCATTTAAATTTATCAATTATTCAATCTATTAAATCATGTAACTTTAGGATATATCCTATGATCTATATCCCCTATGAAAGGTAACCAAAAAAATGTATCAAAATACCATCTAAAAAATCAAGTAATACTGACTCCAAGATTGTTCATTGGCTTGGAATACTCATCAAAATTATAAAATTATACATATATGACCCCTTGTGAAGTTCTCCCAGTCTATCCCCTCTGGTCTAACATAGAACCAATTCATTAAGAAATGAACCTCTAAAAAAGATCTCATGGTCTAACCCGTTTGGCCTAATATAACATCAATCAATTACAAACGACCACCTGGGAAAGCTCTCATGATCTAAACCCTTGGGTTCAACATTCATTTAATTGAATAATAATGATCACACGGGAGGCTCAAATGTTCTAACCTAAATAATTTTATATTACCACCTAAGAATATCTCACGGTCTAACCAAAACAATTATAGATTACCACTAGGGTAGCTCTCATGGTCTAACCCCTTTTATAAGCTCTCATTGTCCAATACCCTTTGGTCAACATTCATAATTAATATCACATACATTTAATATAATTATCAACTCTATCCTAACAAAACAAGCCACAGAAAACAAGGTAATCCTAATAGGAATTCTAGACCAAATGGCCATAAATAACCAATCAAGGGAAACGCACCCATGGGGTGTCCCATAAACAAGGTATCTAACTATACACATTTGAAAGAACCCTTTATAAATCAATCAAACCATAGCAAGTAATAAAAATTGTTAAATTCCAAATCAAGAATTACCCAAAACCTGGGTATGAATCAATTTTAGCATATATGATCCAAAGAAAAACAAAGAATGGCACAAACCACCTTCCTCGATGTAGTACGATCGATATACTTGAACATAAGCCATTGAATCGGCCTAGATCGATGTATATCTACAAAAAGGTGAGAAACAACCAACCTTGAATAACTCATGAGAGGGGATGATTCAAGAAGAGAGGCTCTAGGGGTTTTGAAAAATTTCCAATGGGATTATAACACACCATACGGTGTCTCAATCAGATCTTGTACAGAGAATTGGGAGATCAAACTTCATTCATCATTCTATTGTTCTTCTATACAAAGCAAAGGGAGAAGAATATGTTTCCTGGTATGAGACGCAACCCTCCTCTGATTTATCAAATAAAAAGAAAATTATATGGCGTGTTCATTAAAACTACACATCGTGTATTAGCCTCAACTGGCCCCTAACGTAAGTAGTCTACCAGGTCATCACACAACCATGTACTAGTCTATTACATGGCCAGTACTCAGCTGTATGCAGCAATTGTATACATGGTGCGTACATAGATGTACATGAAATGTACTCATAAAAAACCAATTTCTACCTTTTTCCTAAAAACCTGAAATAAATATCCATACCAGAAATGAAGATATTGGTACTTAAAAACTTCCCCACTTAAAAGAATTTTCCACCTGAATCATCCTTCTAATGGTGGTGAAGAAGAATCTGCAAACAACTCCGGCCATTGTGATCCCATATCGGCCTCCCTCTCCCAAGTCTCATCCTGCACTCAGTCGTGTTACCATAGTTGCCATACTAGAGGAACATACCAACCATGGAGAACCTCTATGATATGATCCACAATCCAAAGAGGGTGCTCCTCAAAGGATTCATCCACTTCCATCTCAACCTCCTCGGGTTAAAAAACATGAGACTGGTCTAAAAAGTAACGATGTAGCTGAGAAATATGAAAGACGTCGTGCATATCTCAGTCCCTCTAAGGTAACTACAAATGATAGGAAACTGTCTTGAATCTATCCAAAACCTCAAATTGACAGACATATCTCAGTGAAAGCTTCCCCTACCTCCTAATCCTCCTGTGTCCCAACCTCGGTATGACACACGGGAAAACTTGATCCCGAACCTCAAACTCCATAGGAGATCTCCATTGATAAGCATAAGATTTCTATTGAGATTGTGTAGTAGTCATCCTCTTCTGAATCAACTCCACCTACTTAGTGGTCTTTTAGATAAGACAAGGTCCTAGCATAGCTGTCTCTCTTACCTATACCCAACATAGGGGTGATCTACATGTCCTATCGTTCAAATCCTTATAAGGTTCTATCAAAATATTTTCCTAAAAACAATTATTGTAGGAAAAATCCACCAGGGGTATGTGTCTCTTCCAAGATCCCCCAAAATATAGAATTAATGCTTGAAGAATGCCCTCCAAAACCTAAATCATGCACTCAGACTAGCCATCTGTCTGGGGGTGGTAAGTTGTACTCAGATGTACTTGTGTACCCAAAGCCCTCTGTACTCCCTTCCAGACATGAGAAGTAAACTGGGCATCCCTGTCGAAAATGATGGAGTTCAGAACTCCATGTAACCATAAAATATCTCAGATGTACAACCTTAAAATATCATTAACACTGAATATTTCCTTAATCAGAAGGAAATGTGAAACCTTCGTTAACCTATCGATAACAACCCAAACCACATCATTGCTTCATGGTGATCTCGGTAAACCTATCATAAAATCCATCTTGACATCGTTCCACTTCCACTTGGGAATGGGTAACTACTATAACACCTTTGTTAGTAACTAATGCTCTGCCTTCACCTACTAATGGGTGGAACATTTCATAAAAAAAACTAAGTACATCCCTCTTCATACCGGGCCACCAATACTGACGATGTAAATCTTGATATATCTTGGTGACACCAGGATGGACTTCCCATACTGAGGCATGAAAACCTCACATTAACTCCTCACATATATATTCTAACACCCATATGCGCCCATGAAAATGAAAAACCTCATCCTCACCTATGGTCCACCTAGGAGTAGGGTCCTCGCTCAACACACTCTCCCATATGACTAGGCCTATGGAATTTGATAGACACTTCATTCACAGTCAACAGAGGCTTGAAAATAGACCAACCATTCGATTATGAGAATAACATCGAATCCTATCATCTCTGAGATGTAAAGGTCCCATAATAGGTGATACCCAGAAATCTCAATAGGGCACTCCTTTCACTGGCGTACACTAGCCATTCTAATCCCCAATGGAGTGTCTAGTGTCATAACATCATCAGAAGTAAATATATATAGTCCAAGGCTCTCCAAAACAAAAACCATTATAAAACTATGAGAAGCCCCAGTATCAAAAATGGAATAAGATAAAATTGAGGCAAATAGAACCGTGCCTTTAACCATAGAGGGTTTTAGATCCTGATCCTACTAGGTTTCTTCCATCACAAAATTCTAACTTGTATCGTGGCCCTATGGCCTTCCCTAGCTACCCTGAGTTGATTTACCCTGTTGTCACTGAAAATAAATCTTCTGGATACCTTTCCCATGGCCACATCCTTGTCTTGAATATCCTAACAAAATCCAGTTCCCTAATAAATGAGAAACTTGTAGTCCTGCTCTTGAATGTGGAGTCATAACAGATCCCATCTCACTCACTGCTGGTGAGAACATCCTACAAAAATGACGAAGACGACTCATCTTGCTACAAGATTGGTACTCTACTGGGTATCTCGAGAACTATGGTCTCATGTTCCCACTCATTCCACATTGGTATCACACCACATGGATACCTAAAAAAACATCCCTATGGAGCTTCTTATTATCGGTTGAAGGAGTACCATCCCTAGATGCGGAACAACCCTAGTTCGTAGATCCAAACTCCCTGAAATTTCACTCAGTAATCAAAACCTAGTTTACAATAGAACTCACCAAAGTTAACCTGAAAATATTCACTTTAGATCAGATTTTATACATGAGACCATACTTAAATTGCTTATCCATTGATAACTCATCACCTCTCAAAATAGGTGTGAATAACTAAAGCTCTGAAAAGAAAAAAGAGTAATCCATCACTGAAAGATCACCCTACTCTAAATGCATGACCTCCCAGGATCAGTCGTCCCTCAACATCTCAGGGTAGAAGTAATCATAGAAGTTCCTCTGAAACTCTACCCAAGTCATATCCCGATGACGTCCCTCCTATGAGATAGCATTCCACCATATCTTGGAATAATCACATAGCATGTAATTCACAACCTTCACCCTCCTCTCAGGAGGTGTCTCCAGATGCCCAATGATAGAAAGCATGGCCTACAACCAAGACTCTGCATCCTGTGGTCCTCTATCCCCCAAAAAAAGTTGGAGGATAATGCTACTGGAACACCAGCGTTAGCTCTTCCATAATCAGGGTAGGATGTGGTGCTCCCTGAAAAGTTTGCATCATCCTCATAAAGCCTTCACGGAACTATGCATCAGCACCTACGTCTAGTATAACAGCTGGTTCCATGATGGTAATGACTGTAGGATCTGCTGGTAGTACCTGATCTACCATTTATGGTGTCTGATCATCACCGTGTACCTGGCGTACAATCAAAAGATGTCTTGGTGGCATGTGTCTGTATGGTCAAGCACGCACCATAGTACATGATTAACAAAACAACAACTCAGAAGTGTAAGAACGGAATAGGATAAGTAAAACATTCAAATTTTACAATAGAGGGTCACATGGCATGTCGAACTACTATATTGTGTGTTCCCTTAATCCTTAACATGGATGTGTACCACTTCCATCCAGGTCATGTAACACCCATAAACACGGTGTGTTCCTCCTAATACACGGTGTGTACTTGAATATTCCCTCCTACCCTAGTACTTCTATATGGATATAATTACACGTTTTCCTAGTGTAAAACTACATGGAATGCACACTCTAGACATGGTTGTACTAAAAAATTTCATCCACCCATGTCGTTAGTCACAAGGACAGATACACATTCAATTACATCATGGCGTGTACTCCCAGTACAGTGTGTTCTAAAAAAATTTTACCAACCCCATGTCTCTACTCACATAGTCAATCACATGATCAACAAGTATAGGGAGTGTACATATGGTACATAATTTTTACTTAAGAACATTCATTTCTTCCATAATATAATAACACATGATGTGTGTTCATAACATCACACGCCTTGTTTTCTGGGTTTTCTATAGATTAATCCCTTAAAACTTCTCTGAAACCCCTAAAATATTGAAATTTTGACAAAGAATGCCAACTTCTGATCCATGAGATCCCATACTCCCTGCGCATCAATTTTTTTCATCCTTATTCATATCATATATTAATAGAATTCAATTAAAGTTCAAACATGATCCACCAAATTCCGATCCAAGATGGCCCATAATACCTCATGGAAAAAACTGTGGCATCCACCCAAATGAAAATTTACATATACCAATAACCTATCAAAATAGTAGGTATTCTATCATGACATATATCACAATAGCATGAATATCTTGCACAACATCTATCACAATAGTATATAATCATAAATTCACCATATATGGAATGAAAATAATGCATAACATGTGATCTCTAGTAGGTGACTATATGATTTATGAGATGGAATACCCTCATCTCATCTGGTTGCAACAAAATAGAACCACAATAATATCAATGATAATAGCACAAAATAAGTGAATCACCCAATAGTGAAATCAAATAAACTGTAACAATTGAAAAAATAGAAAAATTGCAATATTTAGGGTAACATGGATTTTTTGTGTTCATGGTTTAGCTACTCCCAAGAAAAGATTATTACCAACTACCTATTTCCTCCCATCACAAGTCTATTTGTTCCAAATAGTGAGGAAAATCTAAAATAAAACAGCCTCTGATACCACTTTATAACATCCTGGATCTGGGTGTAGCCCAAAGGTTCCCCAAACCCAGTTAGTCAAATAAACTCGAGTGCATTTCCCCAGATGCCAGAGGCTTCCAACTAGCAGCGAGGGAAATGGTGTGATATTTGGGGAACTATGCCCTCATTGGTAGAGTATACAGAGTGGAAAACAAATAGTAAATAATAACAGAAGCCATAATACCAAAAAAAGTAAACAACAGAAGACTAGAAGTAAATCCAATAGAGGCCAATATATATATATATATATATATATATGATTCGTGGTATATGTATCTAAGAAAGTATCCAACCAATTCACAATGATGGAATGTATTACACAAACCAAAGTACCAAAGAAACAAGTAAACTCCAGCAGTATCACAAGCCTCATCTTGGTCCCACGCTCTCCAGCTCCAACAACAATCAAGTTCATGATGAAGAAGGGTTATTTCCCTTATCTATACTTACAATAATATAATCTATTTGTGTCCAAAAGCATGACCCATACATGGTGTGAGACTAATCCTAGTATGCAACCACCAAAAGATCTATGCCTAAAACTCAATGAATATATATAGAGGGTAATAAGAAAAATAAAGCAATAAACTATGAATTACTCAAAAGTAAACAATCATATTGTTTTCAATTAAATTAACTTAAATTTAGAAATTATTCAATCTATTGAAACATGTAACCCCAGGATCTAGCCTAAGCTCTGTATCCCCTGGGAAGGGTAAAAAAATAGATGTCTCAGAATACCATCTAAACAATCAAGTAAGACAGAGTCAAAGCTTCTGCTTTGTCTTGGAAGAGTCATCACAATTATACAATAATTCATACATGACCCCTTGGGAAGTTCTCATAGTATATCCCCTCTGTTCCAACATATCATCAATTTATTAAGAAAAGACCCTCTGGGAAAGCTCTCATGGTCTAACCCCTTTTGCCTAACATAGCATCAATCAATTATAAATGAACACTTGGGAAAGCTCCCACGGTCTAAACCCTTAGGTCCAACTTTAATTTAATCAAATAATAATGATCACCTGGGTAGCTCTCACAGTCTAACCCAAACAATTATAGATGACCACTTGGTAATCTCTCATGGTCTAACCAAAACAATTATAGATGACCAACTTGGCACATCTCATGGTATAACCCCTTTGGAAAGCTCTTGCCGTCCAATCCCCTTTGATCAACATTCACAATGCATATCACACGCATTTCTTATAATCAGAATCTCCATCCTAACAAAACAAGGCATGGAAAACAAGGCAATCCTAAAATCTATTCTAGACCAAATGTCCATAAACAACCAATCAAGGGAGACGCACCCATGGGGTGTCCCATACACAAGGTATCTAACCATACACATAAGAAAAACCCCTTTATCAATAAATCAAACCACAGTAAGTAATTAACATGGTTAAATTCAAAATCAAGAAAGACCCAAAATGTGGGTATGAATCAGTTTTAGCATATATGATCCAAAGAAAAACAAAAAAAAGGCACAAACCACCTACCTCGATGTAGTACGATTGATATACTTAAACAACGACCATTGAATTGGCCTAGATCGATATAGATTTAAAAAAGTTTGAAATTTTCCCAAACTTGAATAACTCACAAGAGAGGATGAATTTAGAAGAGATACTCTAGGGGTTTTGAAAACTCACATGTGGGATTCCAACGCACATGAATTTGTCTCAATCAGAGCTGAGAATGAGAATCGGGAGATCAAACATTGTTCATTGTTCTGTCATGCTTCTGTGCGAACCATAGGGAGAAGAATATGTTTCTGAATATGAGATGCAACCCCCCTCCGATTTATCAAATACAAATAAAATTACACATCATGTTCCTTAAAACCACACGTCATGTATTAGCCTCAATCGACCCCCAACTTAAGCGGTCTATCAGGTCACCACACGGCCATGTACTCAGCCGCTAAACTACCAGTACATGTCAACCGTGTACACAACATGTACATAAATGAAATTGACGTGTACTCATAAAAACCCAATTTGTTCCTTTTTCCTAAAAAACAACATGAAATCAAGATCCATACCTAAAATGAATATCCTTGTTCTTACATCTCTTTTGATTGATTAATACCATGTTATCACTTTCTTTTACATGGTGAAAAGTATTTATATTCATGATGATTATTTAATGCAAACACATGTTGATATATTATTGAAATTTCAAATCATTCATTATATGGGTAGCCGTGTTTTATTTGATTATAGGTTCCTTAGGGGATCTTTTGACAAGTTTTTTCTACTCATATGTTGAATGCATTGGGCTTAAATAGAAGAAATGTGGGGAACACATTTAGATATACCCTCTATGCATCTTCATGGATAGGGAGATAAAACAAGTTGGTTTTTGGTGTATACCTCTCCCCATAATAATACAGTGAGTTTCTATAACTCCTTAACATCATTGTTTTTATGTTTGACATTATACATTCCAATAGTATGATATTAGTATTATTTTTATCCATAGTTTCATTTATTTTCATTGATAGATAATTCTTTCAATTTCAAGTTTATTATGGCTTCATGTTTTTTACTTATTTCTACCATAATATTTATTCCATTTTTATTCCATGATTGCCTTACTTTAATGTTTTCCCTTACTGAGAATTTTATATCAACCCTTATTATGGTCCTATTTCCCTTAGTTATAAATTAATTTAGTACACAAGATTTGTTTAGAAGGATAAAATGGGTGAAAGAATTTATGTCAGATGTTGAATACTCTTTATGGATTAATTACTTTCATGTATAATAAAAAAACGTTTTTGATATAAATAACATGGGTTTTTTTGTAAATATTTTTCCCTGATTATGAAAATCTATCAACCTAAAAATATTCTTGAAATATAAGAGATTCAATAATAATTTTTTATTTTGGAATTAATTATTGTTATATTTAGTCTTTTTTAGATGGTAACAAATTGAGTATGTAAAGTTTGTGTTTATGGCATCAGATCCTAGATGAAGGGTCTAGCACATCATAGTCGGTTTCAAATGAAAGGTTCGATTTGGAGGTTATGATTCCATTTAAGGATAATTTATTGGATGATAAGTTTGGTTTGATAATAATTTCAATGGTATAGATAACCCTTGGTACAGTATACAATTTATTGATTAGGTAATAAATAACTTTTTATTTAGTAATTGGGATTGGGGAACTTCTGTGAAAATCCTAGGGATAAGTCTATGTGATAATTCTAAGTATATGATAATATCCTGAAATTTTGATAAAGTCTTGAGTATGTGTTTTTCCTAGAAATTACGTTCATCTTCAGATATTGGAAAGTATATATAGTTATGACATTGATTCATCAAGGAGTAATCAAGATAAAAAAGTTTTCCTGATATTTGACTCAATCATCACTCAAATTCATCATGAATGGTCCTAAAAATATACACCTAAATGACACTCTCAAAAGATATGACTTGGGTAATCCAATTATCTTTAAAAAATATTATGAATAATTTAAGAATGATTTTAACTAATTCTTTTTGAGAACATAATAAAAAATGATCATGGATAACCAAGGATTGAACTATGAGAGACTTGGTTTGATCCAAAAGTTTCATATGTCAAAAACTATGGTTTCATGAGTTAATAAAAATTTTGATTTATTTTATCATATTCACATTTTGAATATTATGATAACCATTTTGGTTTTAGTGTTTGGTTGACATAGGACTACAAAGATGAAGATTTTAAAGGTATGTATCTAGAAACAACTATGTCTTATAAACTAATAAAGGAACATATGAATATGGTTAATAATTTCATTGTATGTATATTTTTATTTAAAATGTGAGTTTCCTAGTTTTACCTATGGGATTGAGGTTTATATTATAATATAAATTAAATCATGATATTATTTTCTATTTTCATTATATATTTATATTTATCAATGTCATTATGGTATTTTATAAACATATTGTGCTTTGGTAGTTTTACATTAAAGGTATGGAAAATATATTTAATGGTATTAATAACCTGGAAAATCAATAAGGTTATATTTTTGGGATAACTATTTAAGAACATATTATTGAGGTATGAATAAATCTTAAGTTTAATATATGGTTGATGTTGAGATAATATAGGGTTAATTTATTTTGAATAAGTAAGTTAGATAGTATTGGTAACCTTTGGAATTATAACTGATTCATGATATTTTAAGTAAATTTAATATCTTTTTTATTATAATATAAATTGACCAGTGTGTGACCTTATGAACTACTGAATAATACCATTTAATGGTTAGATACATAGTTACGTTTTTTATGAATATATAACCACATTTCTATTTATTGACTTGTAGATTAAAATGATTTTAATAAAGGTATGATATAGATAATATATGATTAAAGTAAATATATAGTTATTCATATGACTGTATTAATGATTATTGTTGTTTTCTGAAATTTAAGTAACTTTTTATAGCCTAAGAGGGTATGGTAGATGTCATATTAGAGGTTATACCATTAATGAAGAAAATATTAAGAATAACCTCACCTACATTCATCAATAAGTAATAATTAAAATTAAAATAATTAAATAAATTTAAGGAGGGAATAAAACACCCCAAGATCATAATGTATGATTGACTTTAAATAGGTCAATTTTTTCAAAATCATTCACCACACGCAACAACAATCTTAAACAAAACTATGATTTATTTAGATAAAATATAAAAATTTAATTATGACCATTAAAACATAGCCATTCAATTAATGATAATGAATAGTGTTAAATACATTATGAAATATTTATATAAATAAAATAAATGATACTTTTTATATAAATGAAATTTAATTATTGTAGATAAATGACTAATACAATCATTTTATACATAGAAATATATTTTTCTAAATATTTCCTTTATATATGATATTCATTTCTATTTCAAGAAAAATGTGATTAATGATGATAAAATATATTTGATAAAAATAATTGGTTAATAATAATATATTTAGTAATTTATAATAAATAAGAATAATAATGAGAATAGTTTATGCTCTTTAAAGTAATTTTCCTATGAAAATACCTTTCATTGTATTTTTACATTTTTATATAAAAATTAATTTTTTCCATTTTAGGAAATTAATTTAAATAAAAGTATTAGTATGTTTTTAATTAGTATTATAAAATTTATTAATGGGTTTATTTTATTTTTTAATCCATAATTTAAGTTAGTAAGGTAAATATTAGTTACCACAGTAAAACAATTATTTTTTTAAAAATGATATTTATCTAAATATTATGCATTCAAATTAATTTTTTCTTCAAATAAATACTCTAATATTATTTTTAAACATATAGATAAAAAATTAACACTCATTTAATTGGTAATCAATGTGAAATGAGATTATTAAAACATAATGATTAAAACTGATTTTTTTTACAAATTTGTTTTTTCAATATATGATATCTTTCACTTTAAAATATAATTTTTATTATATTGATAAAATTAATTAGATTAAATGGAGACCATATTAAGACTCATCACATCAAAATTTGGTAATAAGGGTCATATTATATTTTTAGTAATAAAATAATTACCAAGGTTAATTTTTAATCAAGATTAATAAGGGTATAAATGGGTAAATACAGTATCTTGAATTTTAAAAAATTAAAAGTTCCCTTGAACCAACTAAAAATCTTTTTTTAGGTATTAAAGTCATACCAACTTAAATAAACTGTCATTTCTCTACCTATCTCAACCTAACTCTCAGTAAATTCCATACATATCCCTTACCTAACATTCTTTTCCCAATATTTGTCCCTCTTTTCACCAATAATTAGAGCTCACTTCCTCCCACCTAAACACACACATGTAGTTCATAATTCACATGAAAATATAACAAATATATTTATTATATATCCCATTTATACATTTTTAGCCCATATCCTTAACAAATTTTCTCAAGTCCTTTATTTCTAAAGTAAACATTAAGAGAAGATTCAAATTCTCAACTTAAGTATTACTTGCCCTTTTTCTTTTATTTTTATCCATCCCATACACCCTCCTACAAACCCATTCTGACCATATTTATATTATTAAATATTTATAAATAATACACTATAATTTTATTATATTGATGGTATAACCATTATATATTCCCCTCCCATTCAATCAAAAAAATGAAAACATTTCTCATTCTGGTGTGTGGTCTACCACCTCCATAAACATCAGGTTTTGTTTTTTATCATTTCCTTACAAGGATAGTTCTGGAAATGGGTTTAATTAATATATATTTTATTTATTTCATTAATTTTGTTATATATATCAATTGTGATTTTTTAATTAATATTAGAAATAAGTGATCATTGTAACATTAATCATCATAAAGAATCATACTAAGAGGAAAATCTTTTTATTAAAACTATATAACATTCTAGTATTTATTAATTCTTCTTCTAATTAATTAAAATTTTAATATATCACCCTAATAAACACTACATAATATAAATTTTCTTTTAGTCTAACGATATTATAACTAAACCACCTCACAATCATCTATTAATCATTTTCAACTCATATTTAGGTTAGTTTAACAACCTACTTGAACAATATGATGTATATATATCATTGATGAATGAGAAGTTATTTATAGTTATAACATGATATATATATATATATATATATGTGTGGATAATATTTTATGGGTAACGTTATATCAATATTTAACTCATTAATTAAGAAATCATCTTTTATTCATTAAGAATTACTTAAACATTCCCATCAACGATTTCAACCTCATGGATCGTAACAGAAAACTACCATACAATGAAATTATAGATTTTAAAACTATCATGGAAAATATATTAAAGTATATTATATGATCAAATAGTGATTAAATTTAGAAAAATAATAGATACTAACATCTATTTTATGAAACTAGTTCTTGGTGATAAATATTACTTAAACCAGGAGTTTAAAATGGGTAAAAACTAACTCATATATACACATATATAAATTAATTATAAAAAATGAGTATAAATGGTCCTAATTATGAATAAGGATATTTATTATGTATCTAATGAATATAACTTAATTGTTGAGGATTTTTAGTGCATGTTCATAATGAATCAGGACTAAGGTATGGGTTTTCATCTCAAATTCTTCTCTTTGAAACATGTCTGGTATTTTGAAACTAATTTATTTTATGTGGTGTATATACTGGCTATTTTAGATATCATATTATGAATTAAATTTTAATCATGGTATTTTGATTTCAATTATGGGGCCTCCCTTTCAAGGGGTTTTGATTAAAATTTTACTCAATCCATAAGGGTTTTCTTTGTCTCAATTCTGATTCTTTGAAACATGCTACATGTTATGTACCATGTTTCCTTTGTATGAAGGTATACTAATTTACATTAACATGAATTTTATATACTATATTTCATTTTAATTAAAGGGAAAAACTAATCCAAACAAATTTATTTTCTTTTTTTGTCTTTGACTCAAGTGTTATCCCACTCATGAGTGTTTTTGGTAACTCTGCTTTCATTTATTGAGTTAAGGTCATCCAATTGAATTTTTTTATATATGTTGGGTACATTATGAAATTTAATTATATTATGTATTATTCTCTAAATTTCTAAAAACTTTACGACATTAAACTCTTTTCAGGTATTTCATGTATCATAAAGTATTTTTTTTGTAAGTGATATTGATAACTGAAATATCATTCCTTTAGTTAAAATGTTTCATCATGAACATTCATATTCAATTATTGGGTTCTATGACTATAATATTTTAATATATATGATAAGTCTAAATGATATATATATTTTTCTGTCACTTTTCCATTGCTTTTCATTCATTTTCTAGATAATGCATGTGGTGGATGTCCAATATTGCAGGAAATATAGCTTTACAAGATCCAAGGAAGAAAGGCAGAAAAGATACAAAAAATGGCCAAGTACACATTGTGATGGCCAAGTTCATGTTGAGTACTTGATGATCACAACATGCATCAAGCCGTAAACCCAAGACGTGACCAACTACGAAGACTGAAGAAATTTCTAGTTCATATCATGAATCCCTCAAACACATCATGATTCAATTCAAACCAAAAACTGAGAAATCCGCAATGATTAAACACAAACAGCTAGCTAGCTATGGGTTAAACGTAGTGAACCACCTTTACCAATGTGAAAATGGCCAAACTTCCTTAATCCATGGAAGATATGCATGCCAAACTGGAGATCTTGGTCAAAGTAATGCGGATAAAGAGTTCATGATATGACAATTAAGTACACATCATGACAATTTTCTCTTATTTAAGGAGAAACTCAGCAGCACATTGAAAAAGTGGGGATTTTATATCTCTTCCTTTTAGAACCCCTTCAAAATTTCCTTCTCTTTTCCCTCTTAAAACACTTTATTTCTTTGTAATTTCTTTACATTTTAAATCAAAGAGTCATGGATTCATTTTATTTAATTCCTTCAATTCCCGCATCATTTCATTTCCATTTCATTCCAATCAAGTATGGTTTTATTTAAAGTATTCATTCTTTCTTATTTCACATCTTTACATGTTTATTCAATTCAATTACATTAGCATAGTTATCATGATTTCTTTTATTCCCTTTATTGATTTAATTACCATCATGATTAACTAAACACATCAGGGGTAGGGATCAAGATTCGATGTATCTAAACACTTAATTAGACATCTAGTTATAAACTTGGAAACCCTAATTGGATTAGTAATTAGGATATAAACCAATGGTCAAATCCCATTTTTGCAACTGTACCATGACCATCAGACTGTAAAAAACAACCCTATCCTAATTGGAATAAACTAAGACTATGAACATTACCTTAGGAAACTTTCTGCAATAGAAGATGATCTTAATGAATCTAGGACTATAACTGGCCTCCTTTCTATGGAATAGTTACATCCAAGGTAGTACTAGAATCCTAGACAAAGGTTAAATAGCGACTACCACTTTCTTTGCCGACTAAGAAGTTAGGACATTGTTAAGATTAGAATTAGGATCACCTTTATCTAGATACTCTGACATGATCTCGACACCTATTTAATAAATTGAAGTAAAACCCAAAAAATGTCAGAAAACTCCAAAAAATTGGCCAAACTAGTTAGGACTCCTCCGAAGGATTCAAGACCGGATTTATTCTCTACACAGAACAGCATCCTCCTCTTGGGATCGACCCCAGACTTCCACTATACTAAGCCCTTGTAGTTAGTAAAGTTTGGGACACATATATATTTATAATCTGATGCACCCATGTGGAAACAAACGACCCACACGGCTCACACCTATCAAATTTTGGCGCCATTACCGAGGAGTAAGTTCTATTTAATTGTGTTAGGACTCTAGTATAGATCTTGTATTACCTTTCCCTCACCCCATTTCCTTCGTTTTTAGATTCTCTTACATCTATTCTCTTTTTCCTATGCATGTACCAAGTTCCCTTGACTCGTTTAAGGAATATTGAAGCACATTCCCCTTTGTAATTTTATCTCGAGATTGAAAGGCATATCTATTTTATTCGCCGGTCAACTATAGCCAAGAAATTCCACCCTACGGGACCAAACCTGCCAAACCCCAACCATCAAGTCATTCCAAGAGAACACCCAATAATGAACTCAGAGAAGATGGCCATGGATTATGGATTACCATCAATCCATTGTATGATATATAGCATTGTTCAACCCCCTATACAATCCCATAATTTTGAAATAAAACCTAGACACATTCATATGATCCAGAACATGGGGAAATTAAGTGGTCTTCAGAGTGAATATATGCATGAAATTATTGCCAACTTCCTGGAGGTCTGTGATACCTTTCCCAACCTGGAAGTTTATTATGATGTAGTAAGACTCTGCATATTCCCCTTCTCCTTATGAGATAGATCCAAGGACTGGAAAAAGAGTCATTATGCCGAGTCAATTATGATTTGGGACAAACTGTCCATGAGGTTTCTAGACAAGTACTTCCCACCCATTCGGACCTAGAAGCTCATGATGGGCATTTAAAATTTCAACCAAATTGATGGACAGTCTACTTGGGAAGAATTGGACCACTTTAAATAATTAATGAGGAAGTTTCCACATCATGGAATTGATATGTGTATACAACTATAAACCTTCTATCAAGGACTCCAGCCCGCAGCACGTAATGTTGTCGATGCAGCTACTGAAGGAGGTCTCATGTTCAAGACTCTTGAAGCTGGAAGATCCATTCTAGAAGAAGTATCTCACAATTCCAGTCTATGGAAGAGTGATCATGGACCACCACAGTGTGGAATATACACAATTTATGAGACCACAAGGCGTGCAGTGAAAGTGGAAGCGCTCACTAAAATGTTAGGATCATTTCAGATACTAACTACTCAACACCCTCCTATCCCTATAATGGAATTGAAATCATGAGATATGTGTGGTGGACTGCATCTATATCAAGACTACAAAGCCGAATATGAATAACCACAAAAATATTTTAATTATTTCAATTAAAATCAGCAAAACCTTCCATTCCAGTAGCAATAGTATTATCAGCAGAGGACTACTCAACAGCTACCTCAAAATAATCAAGGTCATTTTCAACTGAAAGGTGGATAGAACCAATTCAGAGCTCAAGGACCACTAGGGTATCCTCTGATGAACCATTTACCAAGACCAGAAGTTCAATAACAACCCTTACCTAAAAGAGAACAAAAATTTCAGCCACCTCATCCAAGACCTCAGCAAGCACCTATGTAGAGAAATATGGAAAACCACCCAGCATCATTTGTGCAGAAGTCTGATCAAAGAATGACGACCCCTAAGACAGATATGAAAAACCAGAGAGCTTTTCTAAGGAACCATGAGGTCAAAATGGGTTAAATCTCAAAGACCTTATCTAAGAGATTACTAGGTACTCTACCTCGTAACCCTTAGACATACCCATGATAAGAAGCTAAGGTAGTAATTCTAAGGAGAAGAAAGATTCTAGACTTCCAAAAATACAAAGAAGAAATTCCGCACAAAGAAGAGTGGATAAAACAACCAGTACCTGATGTAAAAGCTGATAAAGTCACTCCCACCTTGCATCATGAAGAAGTACCAAATGAGAAGAAACATATACATGAGTATAATAAGGAACCCATTTATGTTTACCAAGCATAATACAAGCCACCTATTCCCTATTCATAGAGAGTGAGACAAGGTAGGCATGAGACACAATACCAGAAGTTCATGGATATGTTCAAGAAATTACATATCAGCATACCATTTGCCAAATTTATTACTCAGATTCCTATGTATTACAAGTTCCTAAAAGACCTTTTATCAAAAAAAATAAAAATAAAAGACCTTGGAGTCATATCCTTAATTAAATAATGTTATGCTATTGTACAAAAGAAAATTCCACCAAATATGAGAGACCCCGGTAGCATCTTAATCCCCTATGAGATAGGCAACTACAATTTTGATAGATCACTATGTGATCTTGGAGAAGGCATTAACCATATTCCAATGAGTATCTTTTATAAACTCGGACTGAAATAACTCAAGGATACAAGGGTATCTTTACAATAAGCTGATCACTCGGTCAAGAATCGTAGAGGCATTTTGGAATATGTTCCAGTAAAAATCAGTACGTTTATATTCCAAGCGGATTTCTTGGTATTGGACATGGAATAATATGGAGATGTTCCTATTATACTAGGAATACCCTTCCTAGTAATAGGAAAGGATCATATTCAGAGTAGGAGAAGAACAAGTTGTGCTCAATCTAATTAGAGCTTTGGAACACTTAGATGAAAACAACGATTGTAATGTCATATTTCTTACCACAAATGAAGAAGATTATAAGGATAATATGGAAGAAAGTGATAACTCTTTTATAGAAAAAGAAAGAGGTTGTGACTTTAAGGAAGTCATCCTTATTGAACCACCCACCAAAGTGGTTGTGCCTTCGTTGATTCCATCAATCATCCAGCCCCCTCAGTTGGACTTGAAAGATGTGTCATTATTTATCCCATCCATCATTCACCCCAATAATTTAAAAAACTCATTTCTAGGGGAACATTCATCCTTACCCATTATTGAAAACTCTGAATTATAAATGGATAGATCACCATAAAAAATACATGATCATGGATTGAAGATGTTTCATGAACCATTCTGTGAGAACTACATTATAAAATGAGCCTTAATTCAATCAAGATATCAACTATAAATGAAGTTCTAAGTGGGAGGCAACCAAAGTTAAGAGTTAGTTAAGTTAGAATAGGAAAAATCTTTTGAGAGTCTTTATGTCATTTGAATAAAGAGGCGGTGAAAGAAAGGAAGAAAAAACAGAGGAAACCAATAAAGTACACATCGTGAACCCACAGGTCATGATGTGAACCTTTTTTCTCAATATTGACATCGTGACCATCAGGCACACATTATGACCTGGACCGGGTTAGATTTTAGAAAACCAAAGTGTCATGACCCTTCAACCCCACCTCAAACCCGATCCCCTCTCCTCCTAAACGGCTCCCTCCCACGTGCAGCCCCTCCCCTTCAAACATCATGACGAGACTCCTCCCTTCCTCTATTCTTCCAAAACCAAACCCTCCCCCTCCAACCCTTCTGTAAGTCATGCACACCCACTACTCCTCCTCCTCTCATGGCATGCACCAAGACGCCGATGTCGGACCCTTCTCCTTCTTCATCAAGTTCTAGCTATGCATCTACATCACATGCCTCTCTTTTCCAGCAGCCTGCTGCTAAGATCCAGCATGCTCCATCTATCTCACAGGACATGGGCTCCTCTCCATCTACAAACGATAATCTTCATTTTCACCCAGTGCTATGATTTATGAAACTGCAGCACTGGGTTAGTCTCATTCAGCTCTAGGAGAAGCCCATTTGGACCAATAAGATGCTTGATATAGCCGTGCTTGTGAGGCTGAACCTCACATACACCATCCTGAGTTTTTTTGGAGATGCTGCATATAAATAGTATCATAGAAATCTAGGAGGAGATGTATAGGGAGTTTCTATTGGAGTTCCTAGACACCTTTGAAATATCAGTGTATTCCCTTCACTTTAGGCTAGGTAGCAGACCACACCAGCTCACCATGGCTGAATTTGGTGTAGGACTCAGTATTTACACTGAGGAGTTCATTATCTCAGACATCTATCCTACATTTCATATGACGCTCTCTCGGGAGGATGCATCGAGCCTTTGGAATTTCTTTGCCTGTGACACTTGATTCTACCATGACCCTAGGATGGTGAAGTCCAACCAGCTACAGAATCCATTTCTATGTATACTGCACCAGGCAATGGCACACATGTGGTTCATGTGAGGCAATACCCATGGCAGTGTCATCCATCTTGATGTTCTTATCATCATTTCTACCATGGCTGGACCTCCCATCAATATGGATACCCAATTCACATCATACTACAGTGTACTAGAACAGAGGAGGTGGGGCACGCTTATTGGAAGATCGTTCATCACTAGGTTATCCAGGTACCTCCAAGTTTTTAGTGCCTCACAGCCCCTCGCCTCATTAGGCCCAGTTTAGCTGATTGATTTTGTGATCATGCACAATATGAGGATGCTGGTAAAGGAGGTAGACGTCTATTTCTAGGCACCTGGAGTCCAGGAGCTAATGCCCCATCCGGATGAACCTCATGAGGTTGATCCGTAGGAATAGCAACCGGCAGCAGTAGCAGAACCTTCTACCAACCATTCTCCTACCCACCCATCACCACCAGTAACCCAAAAAAACCACCCATCCACCCAGCCTTCACCTACCCATTCCACTCCTTCTGACCTGTGGGTACTCTATCGGTGTATCCTAGCAAATCTTTACCATATCACTGCCCACCTCCACCATCCCATCAATGATCCCACTTTATTCAACCTTCCATCGCCTTCTATCATTGGCTAAGTATTTAGACCCCCTAATTATACTTTCTTTTCTTAGTTAATGGAAGGAAATGTAAGAACATGTCCCAACAACCAATGTGATAGGAAATGTGATGATTTCCCTATTAATATGACAGAGATGACGAGCGATCAAGTTAAACATATTGTGATTATGCCAAAACAGCTATCAAAAATCACAATTAATAATTGGTACCTAGTTGAATTCCCAAATTAATCAAGGAAGAAGAAGATGAAGTCTCAAAAAAGTTCATCTGATAAAGTTGATAAGGTAAAGAAGACCCAATTTCCTTTGTGAAAAAAGTGTGGAAAGGGGAACCAAGGAGAATATCACAAAGGAACCAGGATATGGTTTAAGTGTTGGGTGATAGGGCATAAAGTATCCAATTGCTTTAAAAAAATAGATAATGTGATGAATAGAGATAAGGTTCATTCTAATGTACCTTATAATTTTCAATGTCGTAAATATGGAGAAGTTGGAAATTATCCAAGGCAATTCTCTCTTGGAAGGGGTGAGAAGCATGATGACCATCAACAATCTTCAAAGAAAAGGGAACAATTCATGTCCTATGCTGAGATGGATCATTATGACTATAGTACATGTAACTTCTTCACAATAATTGTCTATGTCATGTTGTATTTTAGTTCGTGCCCTATGAGCATATCTTTAATGTTTTCTAAGAACATCGAGTCACTACCTAAGATGGTTTTATATCATTAAGGAAAAAATCTATTGTTATGTACCACATGTTGATGTTGTGAAGCTATTCTTCTTGAAAAAAAAGATGATTAGGGGATTAAAAGATGATTATTATTTTGGAATACGTTCACTATTTTAGGAACCCTATATGATCGAGGTAAATATATTACTACGGTATTTTCTTTCCAGAGTAAAGGTTGACTTATATTTTAAATAATCGATGAATTTAAGGTGAACTTATAGTAATTTATGTTACTTGTGGAAATGATTAACCTATCTTGGGGAAAATATGTTTATGTTAGTTACTTTTGTTATAAGATGTTAGGAGTGGTTGATGTTGTTTGGAGATGAACGATAAATTTTATCTTGGAAGACTACGTTATCAAATCCTTCTTGTATTTGGGTTTCAATCTTTGTTTGGTTTATTTTGAGTAATTTTAAGGACAATTATTTATGGAATGGTCTATGATGAACTTTGGGTAGTACCGTGGAATTTTGAAGATTTAAAAGTAGTTTCCCTTCCTATGGGGTTATTTATTTTTGAAGAGTTGTTTTATCTTACCCTTTCTATTTTAGGGATAATGTTTAAAGATAGAAGAAATAGATAGTTAATATTTTGTGGATTATGTGATTCTCTAGAAGAGGATTCTTATGCTTTTGATGAGACCACGTGTTTTTGAATGCTCATTAGTTGGAGAAAAGATTAGTTTTGGTAGAAACTTATTAAAGGATGAAACTCTATTTTAAGGTAAGTATATTTCATTGTGTTCTTATTCTAGGTAGTAAATGAATTCATCAAAATTATTAAAAGGAACGTAAAACAAAAACATTGTTGGTTTAAGTTTCCTACTGGGTAATCAGAGACCGTTTACACACATCATAAGTTTGTGATTTTCTTGTAGTTAACTTTCTCCTAATCATGTTTTCTATCACTCTCCATCAGAACATGACCCTTTGTTTTCTCTTCTATGTCCATGTTTCCCTTCATGGAATCCTAGTATGTGTTAACTCGGGTGACATTTGTACTTCCCTTTCTTTTAAAGTAATAGTTTTACTGACTCCTTTTCTAATGTGGGACTTTTAATGAAATTTCCAAGCACAATTTTAAAATTTGCGAGGATGCAATTTCTTAAGGGGGGAAGAATGTAACGACCCAAAATTTTAAATAAATCTTGTTTCCTAATTTTGTGTGTTATTTTATTTTTATACTCAACAAAACTATTTCATTTGATAACATGAGTATAATTAAAATGAGACTGTTGGGTTTCGACTGTTATATGACCATTGGTCAATATGAACATTGGAAACTAAATGTTGTGATTATTATCTCTAAATACAAGTGATCTTGGTTAATTAATATAGAAAGAAGATTCGATGGCCTCATCCAGTAGTCTCGGGCCAATCGAAGCCCATCTAACAGAACTTGGGAAGGAGGTAGCACCACTGGGCTTTGCTCTGGACCAAACCCAATCCGAACTTCATCGTGTGAAGCTAGAACGGAATTTCCTTCACGAGAAGTTCAAACTGATAGAAATTACTACTCGTGAAATGTTGGCTGAGCCGCCCTTGGATTCTCTCACCTTAGCACACCTTACACTTAGGTCCTAGGCCGGGGTTATAAGAGGCTATGTAAGGAGACCGTAACTTCTTTGTGTAATACTTTAAGATAAATAAAATTTTGTTTTCTTCTTATGGTGAAGTTTGTAAATTTTCAAATGTCCCGAGAAATGTAGGATGTATATTATTGATGAATTTGAAAAAAAAAGGATATTTTAACATATTTTTGTAAACCTTAAATAATTAATGATGTGTAATGATTTTCAAAAAATGGACTTCTGCAAATGTGTTCAGTAAGAAATTTGAAGTCCAATAAGATCAACTTAATTTTTGGTGAATAGTAATTTATGAATAGTGTTTTTACGCTTAGGATTAGTAATGTGACCAAATGGATTAGTAATCTCACTTAAAGAAAGTATTAATAAAATATAGGCACCTTGATTAAGTAATGTGATTCAATAAAATCAGTAAATAAATGTTTCTGAAATTATTAGTCAAGTTTTAGTTTTTTCGGGTGAATAGTGTTTTTAAATTAAAAATTAAATTAAAAATATTTAGAAAATTATTTTTATAAAATGGAATTTATTTATGAATTCAGAACATCGATATTATGTTAAGGTAATTTTTGGGGGTTTTTCTGAAAAAATTGAATTTTCAGTGAATAGTGTCTTTATTTATAAATTAAATTAAAAATATTTAGAAAATTATTTTTTAAAATGGAGTTTATTTTTGAATTCAGAGAATTGATATTATGTTAAGATAAAATTTTGGGAGTTTTCTGAAAAAGTAGAATTTTCAGTGAATAGTAAAAATGCAGTTTTAGGGTTTTGGTATGTTTAATGACATCATAACTGCGTCATGATGATGCCAGGAGATATTTTAATGGATGGTAGACTAAAGGGAATGAATTATTGTATTATGGGTCCCATGTGGCCTAACACCTTGGGAAATACCATGGGAAAGCCCGTGGTTTTGCCAATACAACCAATGAGGTGTCCCTTGGCCATTAATGTCTTGTCCCCTCACTTCCCCTATAAATACCAAGCCATTCTCACATCCATTCGATTCCAAAATAATCCTAAATGAATTTCAGGTATCCTTACCTCCCAAGGACTCCTACCAAGGTTCCCCCAAGCCTTCAAGGTCCCAACCTTTGAGTTTTAAGAGTTATGTTTTAAGGTAAGGGATCATACCACTCTCTTTCTTTCCAAGTACTCTCTTTTATGTCATTTCTTTTATGCTCCATATTCTTATGTTGGGTATGTTCTTTTATATTCATCCTACTTTCCTTTTAATTTTAATATGATGAGAGACCCCCTCTTTCTCTCATCAATTCATTTTAAGAATGTTTAAGTGGCACCGTTAGGCTGCCGAAATTTTAAGGGATTCTTTCACCCTTCTCATTTTCAAGTTCTATTTTCATGTCAAGTATTTCAAGTTCCTTTTATTATGTTGGGGGTATTATATCTATATCTATAATACTGATAATTTATTTTTCATATTATGAGATACCCCCTCTTTATCTAATCAATTCATTTTAAGAATGTTTAAGTGGCGTTGTTAGGCTACCGATTTTTTAAGGGATTTTTTCACCCTTCTCATTTTCAAGTTCTATTTTCATGTCAATTCTTTCAAGTTCCTTTTATTATGTTGGGGTATAATCTCTATATCTATAATATCGATATTTTATGTTCATATTAGGAGATACCCTATTTGATCTCATCAATTCATTTCTTTTTGAAGTTTTAAGTGATGTCGTTAGGCTGCCGAATTTTCATAAGAGAAATCTTATTTTTGTCTTCTTTCAAGTTTTTCATTTCATATGGAATGTATTTCAAATTTCATTACCATGTTCTTATATACTTTATATTCTGTCCCTCTACTATTTTATGGATCATTTATGAGTGGGTGACCCATGTACTCTCTCTTTTCAATGTTTTCTAAAACCCTGTAACATAGTCGTTATGCTGTAGAATTTTCGTCTCAAAATGTCTCTCTCTTTTTCTCAAATTCTTTCATTTTATTAAGTGAATACTCAAAGCTGTTTCTTCTAAATGGGTATTCGAATATATATCAAAATTTTATATTTTAAATTCTGGGATTTACATACACGAAACCCACTCTCCTTTTTCGTGGGTTTAAAGTAACAAAAAGATCATGCCTTTAAAGTAGTTCTTAAAACGTTATGATTATGAAATGAAAACCATTTATTTTATGCTATATGGGTTATTTATGAAATGTTTGATGATGATATATGTGTATCACATGATAATAAAGTAAAATTTAAGGGTGCACCATGATAGCTCTCCAAGGCATTGGGTAAAGACTTAATCTCTAGAGATGACCATTTTTAACGATACCTTGGTGAATAAACTTGCTAATTTTTAATGACACCTTGGGGATGGACCTTGGTGAAATGGAAATGATTTTCTAAGTTAAATTTTGTAGCCACATATTCAAGTAATTAAATACGTTATATTTATTATGATATGCCTCATGATTTCTTTCTCATTCCGTAAAGTTCTTTTTCACGACTTTATTGATGTATCTCAAGTTCACATGTTAAATGTTTACCCTTGTTTCCCTTACTAGGCCTTCTGCTCACCCTTTCTTTTGATGTATTTCCTCAGGTTATGAGATACTGTAATGAACTTAGGATGAACAAATGAAAAATCCTTTCAAGTGTTTAAGAAGAATATTTTATGTTTTCATGTATTAAGCTCCTGGTTTCCAAGTCCCTAAACCTTAAAGATCCTCAGTTTTGTATAATGTAATGAAAGTTTATGTGATAAAAAGGCGGGATGTCATAATGAAAACCCAGGGTAGCATGTGGACACACACTTCGAGAATGAATCAAGGATACAAGAACATATGAACATGACTTAAATCTATAAGAGAGTCCTGGAACAAGCAACAATCCTCCCCGGAAGGGTTTGGTGAGCCTGACCTCCTATCCTCTCGACCAATGGAGTCATTAAGTGTTGTTGGTTGACTCATCAATCAATGAGCGCCTGCCTTTGGAAATCAGGTCCATGAATCATAGATATCAGGGTCATTGGGTGTTTCTGGATCCATGAATAAACTTGTTAGAGACCATCCGAGAAAGTTATATATGAGGAGGACTAATTTCATAAGTACTTGACCCCCACATAATCACTCGTTGGGACCAACAGTTCCTCCAAGGTCAATCCAGCCTTCTTCTAACGGATAATGACACTGAACTTGTCAAAACAAAAGAAATAGTGAATTTAGATAGAACCCATCTCTATAGAAAAGGTATTGGTGATGACCCTCATTGTACCATTTCCGCACCACTCAAAACATGCCACCTCAAAGGCAGAACAGATACATATAAGGAAGTTCTAAGGATTTTCTCTTCTCATTATGATTCAAAATATTTTATTAGAAGATCATATGATCATAAGTTATACCACATCATGAAAAGGACTATATACTCACATTGAGTAGTATACCTTTTGAATCATTTTTCTCTCTCTATGTGTGAATATGTATAATTAAATATAAAATTAAATCAATTGAACTAGTGATGAATTTTGTTTTAAAAGAAAAAATATAAAATTATTGAATCCCTAATTCACTCCCCCATAGTGATTAATTGAACATGTACTCCCAAAAACTAGAATTTCCATAAACTATCTAAATTAATCAACCAAGAACATTCCATGTTAAAAACCATAAAAGGGATACCTAGGGAAAAAAATCAACTATCCACTTTCTATACAAACAAATTGAATGATTTGGGAAAAATCGAGCATTATAAATTGAAAGGATGAAAGTATTGTTAGGTTGAAAACCTATAAAGTAATTTCTAGTAAAAATATAAGTTCATACGTTCTAATATTATCCTATATGAATATTAGGGAAAATATATGGAAACAAAATAAAATATTCAAAGCTATTGGGTTCCGTAATATCACACCATCAAAAGTCATGTTGTGCTCATTGGGCCCTTTGATCTAAGGAAAATTCAAAGTATTAATCCATTCCCTCATCCTTGGAATATCTAGAACACCTTGATATCTTAATATACGAATATAATAAAATAATTCAATGAGTTTGATATCTTTCTCTACACACAACACTGAACTTAAACGAAATCACCATAAATTTAGTTAAAATATTAATATTTAAGAATGGTTGTTAAAAACTATAAATTTAATTATATATAACTAATAGGAGTAAATGATTTAAAAAATATTTATATAAATAAAATCAATTCTACATTTATGATAAATTAAATTCAACTGGTATAGAAAAAAATACTAATACAATCATTTTATACGTAGAAATGTATTTTCCACAATATTTCATTTTTATGAAACAAATATTTATATTTAAAGAAACATGTATTAATAATGATAAAATATATTTGTTGTGGATAATTATTTACTGGTTATTTCATTATTAATTAATAAAAAAACATTAACAATAATAACTGATATTTTAAAAAATCCTATGAAAACATTTTTCATTGTAATTTTTTAATATAAAAAAAATCTAACCACATTAAAAATAAAATCGTATAATAATTATTTTATTTTTTTAATCATAATTATAAATTTAATTAATAGTTTATATTTCATTTTCATTCATAAAATTAAGTTACAAAGGTATAGGTTAGTTAACATTATAAAATAATTTTTTTAAAAGAATTATGTTTTTATAAATACTATGAATTTTAATAAAATTAATTTTTTTAAATAAAGACTATAATATAATTTTTAAAAATATATAAAATTAAATAATCAACTATTTAATTGATAATAATTGTTAAATAATATTAATCACATTTAATGATTAAAACATAATTTTTCTACATACACAATTTTTCAACACATGATATGTTTTGATTTAAAAGTTAAACTTCACATATTTATTAATTGGATAAGTTTAAATTGATTTTAAATTAATATTCATCACATTTATATTTAGTAATAAGGGTAATGGTATATTTTTAGTAATAAAATAATTTATGTGGTTAATTTTTAATCAAGAATAATAAGGGGAAAATGGGTAAATTAAATATCCCAAATTTTTAATAATTAAATGGCCCCTTAAAAATTATAAAAAGAATTTATTAGGTATTAAATTAATACCCACGTGTATCACCTATACGATTTCCACCTAAATACAATAAAATCATATTATTATCCCTTACCTAACATTCTTTTTAATGATTTCCCCTCTTTTTAACCTATAAAAGGAGATCACATCCCCCACTTCAATCCACATATATTGTAAGAAATTACAAAGAAACACTACCTAATTTAATTCTCATATATCCCATATACACTTTTGTAAGCCCATATCCATCAAAAATTTCCTCAAGTCCTTCATTTATAAATGACATTTCAATAGAAAATCCAAATTCTCAATGTAAGTATTACTTGCATTGTACTTTTATTATTTATCCTTCCCATCTAACCTTATCCAAACCCTTTGTAAACATATGTATATAATGAAATAATTATAATTAATATACTAAAATGTTATTATATTTATGGTATAACCATTATCCATTCCCCTCCTTTTCAATCAAAAAAATAAAAATGTTTCTCATGCTCGTGTGTGGACTACAACCTCCATGAATGACATGTTACGTTTTTCATCACCAACATTCAATAATGGTTCGATAAATGGGTTTAGTGAATTTAAATGTTATTTATGTTATTATTTTTATTCTTTAAATTTAAATTATACATTCTATAATTAATATTTGGAATAATTTATCGTTGTAACATTAATCGTCTTAAACAAGCATACTAAGAGGATAATCCTTTTATTCATACTATGTAACATTTTAATATTCATTAATTCTTCTTATAATTCATTACAATTTTAATATATAACAATAATATACAATAATTAAGATCTTTATTCTTCTAGTATAATGATATTACAAGTAAACTTTAACAACTCAAACTTTTATAAATAAAATTTCCTTTGTTGCTGAATTAAATTCCTTATTATGTATTATGCTTATAGAAAACAAATTCACTTAATTGGTTTTATTACATCCTATTGAATTTAAATAACTATTAATCATCATAGATATTGATATAAAATCCACTAAACAATGACCATATTATTAGTACAAATATATGTTTTTCATAAATCCACTTCACAATGACAAGGGAAGTGATGGCCTCGACCAATAGGATCTTATTCAATGAATCCCATTTATCAGATCTTCTGAGTGAGAAATAATTTCTAGAATTTTCCCATGACCAATCCCAAGATAATATCCAACAACTAAAGCAAGCGTGAAACTATTTACAACAGAAGTTCAAGCTCATCAAGGTCACCACCCAAACAATGTACATAGAACCACCCTATGAAAATATCACTATCATGCACCTTACCCTTAGTGAATTTGTCAGTGTAATAAAGGGATATGAATCAAAACAATAATAATATGAATATTTTATTTTATTTTCAATAGGATAATCATTATATTTACTCCTTATTATTTTTAGTTTATAAGTGATTTTGATTTTGATATGATGAAAAGAATTCTATTTTTTAGTAATATGTAATTTTAATTAAGACATTCATTTTTATAAATTATTTTATCTCTAAAATAAATCATATTTTAACAAAAAAATTATTAAATTATTATTATTAAATATAAATGATGGTATACTTTTTTGATGTCAAACGTAATTTTTATAATGGCTTGAAAACTATTATTGTCAAAAACCAATCATTTCTCAATAAAAGTAGATTTTATTTTAAAAGAAAATATTATCCTATGTATAAAATTATTTTTATAAAATAAATGTTATTTTTGGAATCATAATATCAAAATTATCAAATGGTTAATTTTTTAAAATTTTCTAAGATATTAAAATTTTTGGTTAAAAACTAAATACTGTAAAAATATATGATGTGTATTATGACATCATAATGAACCAAAGGTGATGTAGTAAATTATATAAAAGGTAATATTTCAAATTATGTGTTTTTAGGTTATTTTATTAATTTTATAAAGTCAATATGAATCCTCCAAAAATAATAACATATTTTAATGTATTAAGATCATTTCTTTAAGAAGATGACTCAATTCTGCATCACCAAGGGTAGTATTTTAATACATTTGGCCCTTTTCCATACAAAATAATTAAATATACTCCATTTTTGTAGAAACCATGGGAAAAACATGGTATGGTTCATGTTTTTTATTACTTTATTGAATGGGGTCTAAAACCTATATCTGGGAAATAATAATGAACTCCCCTCTCATTTCATATATAAACCCACCCAAGATCCCCTTACTCTTCACTAAAAACATTTGATCGCATACTTAATCTTTCCTACCCTCTCTAGAGTCCTCCCATGGTTCCCCAAATCTCTCAATAATCCCCTCATATGTTTTTGGAATCACCCTCTCAAGTATAGGGATCCTCTCCTTCTCCTCTTTATTAAATCATCTTCATTATATTATGCCTTTTATCTCTAATTCATAATGTTTGGATAAGTCCTTACATATCCCCCTTACATATATTATGATTTATAAATTATTTTCGACCACTCTCACTCCCATTAATACCTCCCATGAACATTTATATTCCCTCGCTATGCTGTTAAAATTTCACTGTGATTTTCTATTCCAGACAATTTTGTAGTAAATACTCATACTCATTCCCTATCAAGGGTGTTCCCCTTTATGAAATTATAATTATTTTATTAGGAAATAATATGTATTTAATCAACACTCCATTATCATGGGATTAAATTGGATTAAATGTGTTCTTATTTATATGATCTATGTGGAACACTTTACCATGTACATGATATGATTATGATGGGTGCACCGAGATAGCACTCGAATGCATGGTATAATTACAATAGGTGCACCCAGATAGTTCACCAATGAATTTGGTAATGTTATCTATCCCACTAAAATGAAAATTTTCTAACATGTAGTTATTTCTTCAAGTTATGATTTTTTTATTCCCTTATTAGGCTTTATAAATTACCATTTTCTTATGTACATCCCTAGGTTATCCCATGTAGTTTTAGAGGACTGATGATTTCTAGGATATGTTAAGGAAGTTTTTAATGATTTTTTTCATCCCATGTTCACGATATTATGTTATATACCTAATTGCCAAAGAAACTATGGTTTTCAATATTATGGGTTTTATTATGTGTATTCTTGCATAATAAATCATAAATTAATGTGTAATTAAATTAGGGGTAATCATAGTCGTTATCAAAAGATAATTTAGTTTTTTGGGGGATTAGGATTAGAAAACATAATAGAAAGATTTAGGGATAACAATAAACATAATAATAAATCCCTAAATTTTAGTAAAGTATAGAGTAAGTAGTTTCCATGAAAATACATCCATGTCTAGATACTACAAGTGTATGTGGATCTGGAAAACATAAAGTTATGGGTAAAACCTGAAAACACTACATTGAACTAGACTCAATCAGGAAATAGTTCATGAAAACTGGCCTTGTTTCTCACCTGTTTTGAAAATCCTAGGGTATATGATTTTCTAAATTAACAATCTCATTACGAACCATTATTAAGGGAACAAAAATGACCATAAGAGTAAATGTTAGTAAATATATCATGGATAATATAGACTTAAGAATATAAATTCATAAGTTAAGGAATAAATGTAATTTATAAGTTATCCCTTTAATGTTATTGGATTCACATTCATGTGTTTAATAGTTTAAAAATTTACATCCCTGATTTTATTTTTTTCTAGAAAAGTGAAATAAATATAAAGAACTGAGTAAACAATCAATGTGAATGGAAATGTGATGAATTCCAAAATGAGATTCCCAAACCAATGAGAGTAGGAATCAAGATATTTGTGATGATACTAGCTAAGTTGATTCTAGTTATAAATAGAAACATGAATCTGAAAGAATTCCCAAATCCCCCTATGAAATAACAATATTCAATTGATACCTTTATGCGACAAAGGCCTATGATTTACAATGGATCATATGATCCCTTAATCATAGAATAATGGATAAACTTCATTTATAATATCTTCTCCTTCCTTCAAGTTTTTGAATAAGAGAATTTTATACTGGTTGTTTATCATATGGAGGTAGAAGTATCTCAGTGGTGGAAGTTGATCAATAATAGTAATATTTAAAAATTAATCTAAGCGATGGGGTGGAAGGAATTCTAGAAAAAAATAAAAAAATATTTTCCTAACACTCTCCAAATTAAATTGGAAAGGTATTTCCTTTCACTCAATCAAAATTATAATCAATCCATCAGAGCGTATGAAGAAAAATCCACAATACTTTCATCATACGTCTCATTATTTTTCATTACCCCTGAATGAAAAGTTTACTGCTTCTTTGGTGGGATAAAACCAAGTCTACAAAAAATCCATGGAAATCAGAGAATTTGATATCTATTAGAAAATTTAATGATATTCCCTCAAAGTTAAAATAGATATCCCTAAATCTCAAGGGTCACGTAGGCATAAGAAGTGGAAAGTGTGGTCTAATTATAGTGATGCAATGGAGAAATCTAAGAGTGGTAAAAAATTTCAACACCCCACATGTCAAAAGGGCTGAAAAAATTAACTTGGAAATTGTATAAGGGGGGTGAGGAAATGATTTAGGTGTAGAAAGTAAGGGAGCCTAGCTAGTGATTACCAATGGAAGAAACCCACCAATGGAATGGGAGAGAGGAACACTCCATCCTACCCTTAGCCTATTGTCCAATGTTTCAACTACAATGAAAAAGGAAACTATGTGGAAAAAGGAACTAAACTAAGGGTTTTTTATTAAAATTAACAAAAAAACATCCATGGTGGTAAGGGAGAGCTTATTCCATCACAACCACTGAGGTGAATCCTGATACTGAAGTGGTGATAGGTACATTAGTTGTTAATTTATAAATAGGGAATAAACTTTTTTATTTTTCTTCTAAACAATCTTTAATAACACAAAAGATTACTATAACTATTTAAAACCCACCATAAACCATGGATATTGAACTATAAGTGAAAATGGAAAATGGTGAAATTATTTCATCGAATTTATATAACTCCTCCTTATCAATTTTTTTGAGATGGACTTCCCAATGAACTTTGTGATACTCCCTTTAGTGGAATTTGATGAAATTATTATTATGGATTGTATTTACTTATATAGATCCAATATAAAATATCATTATAAGGAATAAACTCTCCATTTCATCAATCATCCCCTAATTTTTTACAAGTGAAAGGTGGAGGATTAATCTTATTGAGCCCCAATATATGAGGCATCGATATTACTTCCCTACAAGAAACTGTATCAAGATCAAATGATTGAGTCTAAGAAAAATATTATCCTTGAATCCTTTCCCATTGTGATGGAATTTTATAATGTGTTTATTGAATAATTTTTTGGCATTACTCCTATCTGAGAGGTTTAATTTTCAATCAATATTATACTTTGGGTGTTTCCATTATTCAAAAATTTGTATAGAATAGTTTTTTCTAGAACTTGAGGTGGTGAATAAATAATTACTGGAGAATATGGATAAAGGTTTAACTTTCCCATTTGTTTCTCTATAGGGTTCACCAATCCTCTTCATCAAGAATAATGATGATTTAATATTCCTATGCATTAATTATCATGATCTAAACAAGATCATAATAATGAACAGGTACCCTCTTCCATGGATTCATTACTAGTTCAATCAGTTACACAAAGACTAATACTTCTCCAAGGTGGATATTTGGTTAGGGAATTATAAAGTAAGGGTGAAGAAGGATTATATCACCAATACTACTTTCCATACAACGTACGAGCACTATGAGTTCATAGTAATTTCATTCCGACTCTCTAATTCTATAGCAATATTCAAAGACTTGATTGATCGAGTCTTCATAGGTTACCTTTACTAATTTTTGGTAATAATTATAGATGATATTATAATATAATCCAAAAGAAAGTAGGTTTCTTAGAAAAATATCATCACTATGATAAATACATTATAAAAGGATAAGATGCATGAAAATTATAGTAAATTTGAGTTCTGGTGGATGGAAGTTTCATTCTTGGGGTATATTATCATAAGAAATGGGATATCTATGGACCCTTAAAATACATAATCAATTGATGGATGTCCAATAACAACCACTGTGATGGAAATCTGTAGTTTCTATAGATTTTCTAGGTACTATCATTGGTTTATGGGAAATTTATCTTAATTTTCAAACCCTCTAAACAATCTAAATTAGAAGCGGTCATGTTTTTATTAGTAATAGAAGTGAAAATATCTTCAAGGAGTTGAAAAAGTTAATTATCACTACACATGTAGTTACTCTTCCCACACGTGGGAATCTTTTCCTGGTATACAGAGATGCGTTGAATATGGTCTTGGTTTTTGTGTCAATGTATAATGAAAAATTGATAGCCTATGCCACAACAGAATTGATACTTCATGAAAAGAAATACCCAACTCATGGTTTTTATTAGTATAAAGTAATAGTCGTATTGAAAATCTAGAGTTATTACCTCTATGGGGAGATATGTAAAATATATATAGATCATAAGAACCTCAATTATATATTGGAATAGAAAATATGAATATGAGACAGTGAATATGGTTTTATCTAAGTAATATGTCTACTCAATCCAATACCATCCTAGGAATGAAAATAAAGTGGAATATGAACTAATTAGAAAGGATCCAACAACTTTATCATTGATTATAATTGATAAGGATCTAGTCATATTAGACTTGAAAGGGATTGACATGGGAATCATAAAAGATGAACATCATCAATCCTTTAAAAAATGAGTTATCAACCATCCATTATAGAGAATATAAAGGATGATCAAAGAGGTGGTATGGAAATTCAGAATAATGTGGGACTATAATAAAAGGTAAATCCTTGTAATTCAAAATTAATGAATAAGTAGTTGTAATATTTGGGTCATGACTAAGTGTACCATCAAATACTGAGTAAAATAAGGAACTATTGGAAGATGAATATAACTCAACCTTCTCTATCCCTCAAGGGATCACAAATATGTATCGAGATCTCTAAGAACATTATTGGGGGGGCAATATGCAGAAGGGGGTCATGGAATATACATAACGTAGTCTTTTATGTGACCAAGTTAACAATGAAAGGAAAAAAATACAAGGGGATGATGCAACGATTACCCATACCTATATAAAATGGGAAAAATGACTATTGACTTTTTCAATGTTCTTTAGAATAAATCAAGAGGAAATAATTCTATATGGGTTTTGTTGGATCATATTACAAAGTTGACTCACGTTATTGAAATATTATAGGACATATCACTCGATTAAATTGCAATTATGTACATTCGAGAATTGGTGAGGCTTCATATAAGACCACTATCTGTTGTATCTGATTGAGATATATGATTTAACTCCAAGTTCTAGAAGAGTCTCCAGAATTCTCTATATAATAATTTTAACTTTAGTGTGGATTATCACCCTCAAACTAATGATAAATATGAATGGTCTATGCAAACTCTACAAAATGTTGAGAGCATATCAATGGACTTAAAAGGGTGATAGGATCAATATCTTTCTATGGTTTATTTCTCATAAAATAATATTTTCAACTAAATAATCCAAATGGATCCCTATGAAGACCTTTAAGGGAAGACGATAATAAAACCTTCATGTTGGGATGATGTTGGTGAATACAAACTATTGGGTCCTAAAATTGATAGGGAAATGGTATAAAATGCTAGGACCATTAAGCAATACATATGGACTACTAAGATTCAACAGAAGATTTATGCTAAAAATAATCAATGATACCTAGAGTTTGAGGTTGGGGATAAGTTATTCCTCCACATATCACTATGGGTTAATGTCATGAGCTTTTGAAATAAAATAATGATTATTCCAAGATATATCAGCCACTTTTAAATCCTTAATCTCATGAGAATGATGGTTTGTCGACTAGCACCCCCACATAAACTATTCAAGTAGGTGATGTTTTATATGTATCACTCTTGAGGATGTATATAACAGACCCCTTACATGTTCTAAATCAAGTGGTGGTACCTTTGGATAATGATACTTCATATGAGGATAAGCTAGTTAGGATCTTATATTATAGAGACATGGTTATATGAAATATGACAATGCACCTGGTCAAAGTGCTATGGAGAAACCAAAAGTTTGTATAAGTGATATGGGAATGGGAGGAGGTGATGGAAAAAAATTATTGTCATAAATTGTTTTGTGTGAAATGAAAGTTTTGAGGGTGAAATTTCTAGAGGAATATTGTAACGATCCTTACTTTTGTATATAAAATTTCCTTTGTGGATGAATTAAATTCCCTATTATGTATTATGGTTATAGAAAAAACATTCCCTTCATTGGATTTATTATATCCTGTCATATTTAGATGAATTTTATAAATAATAACCATTGATAATGTAGTGGTTTATTAGTGACCATATTAATAGTACCCATATAGGGTTTTGATAAATCCAATTTATACATACAAAGGAAGTGATGGCCTCAATTAGTAGTATCATACCCTATGAAGCCCATTTATCAGTGATTCTATGAGATAAATAATCATTGGGTTTTTTCCCTTGACCAATCCTAATCTAATATCCAACAAATAGTTCAGAAGAGAAACCATTATTAGGATAAGTTCAAGAACATCGAGATCTCGGCCCAAACCACGTACGTTGAACCATCCCATGAAAATCTCACTATCGCACGCCTTACCCTTACGGAATTTTCCAATTTAATAAAGGTATATATATATTAATACCTTAATAATATAAATATTAATATCGTTTGTAAAATATAATAATAATTATATTTACTCATTATTTCTCACTTTATAAACGATTTTGATATTGATATAATAAAACTAAACTTATAAGTTTTTGGTAATATGAAATATCAATTAAGACATTTATTTTTATAAATTAGTATATCTATTTAATAAATAATATTTTAATAAATTATTATTATTAAATTATTATTAATAAATATAACTGATGATATAATTTTTAGGATACCAAATATAATTTTTATAAGGGCTCAAAAACTGTTATTGTAAAAAAAACCCATCAATTCTAAATAAATTTATATTCTATATAAAAATTGAAAATATTCATATTTAAAAAATTATTTGGATTAAATAAATATTATTTGGAATCATCATTTCAAAATTATCTAATAGAGAATTTTTCATAATTTTCTGAGATGAGTGGATTTTAAGGTAAAAATTAAATACAGTATAAACATACAGTGTGTATTAGGACATCATAATGAACTAAAAGTGATGTAATAGATTCTATAAAAGTTGTGAACAACCAAATATTTTATTCCCATTTAAAAAAATGTGTTTTTGAGGTTATTTTATTAATTTTACAAAGCCATTATAAATCCTCCAAAACCAATATTATATTTTATGGTTTTAAAATCATTTATTTAAGAACCTGACTCACTTCCACATCCCCAAGGGTAATATTATAATAATTTTGGTACTTTTACTCATAAAATAAGGAACCCCCTCCCCCTATTTTTCAAAAACCATGCGAAAAATCTTGGTAAGGATTGATTTTTTGATTCCTTTATTGTATAGAGTCTAAAACATAAGTTAGGAAAATAATAAAGAACTCCCCTCTCTATTATTATATAAACGCACACAATCTTCCCTTACTATTTAATAAAAACACCTAGATAATCTCCTTAAAATTCCATACAATATCTATATTTCTCCCCAGTTTCCCACCAAGATCTAAGGAAGACCCTTCCAAGATTTTGGAATCACCCTCTCAAGGTAAGGGATCCTCTCCTTCTCCTATTTATTCAAGCATCTTCATTATCTTATGTATGTTATATCCAATTAATAATGTTAGGATTGGTTATTTTATAACTTATATAATTACATTATTATTTATAAATTATTATATACCCCTTTCACTCTCATTAATCACTCCCATGAACATCTATGTTCACCCATTATGCTGTGGAAAGTTCCCTATCATTTTCCATGCAAACAATTATGTAGTGAATATCTATATCCATTTCCTATCAAGGGAGTTCACCTTTATGCACTTATAATTATTTTATTGGGGACTTAAATGTATTTAATCGACACTCCAATATCATGGTATTATATTTGATGAAATATTTTCTTATGTATATGATTTAAGTGGAACACTTATGTGTGTACAAGATATGATTATAATGGGAGCTCCAAGACAGCACACAAATGCATTGGGTAATGTTTTAGTCTCATGATATGCCATGTATGGTGTGTAGAAGGTTATAATAATAAAATAATGTTATTATTTCGTAGTTTTTAACCTTTAATTATGTTTATGATGTCTTTTTTGTAGTTTTTTCTATATTCACGTGCTTCCTTTATGTTACCATGCTACACCATGCCTCATTATTCATGTTTATGATTCTCACCTCTTTTATATCCCATCGAAATTTCTATTTTATAACATGTAATTATTTCTTCATTTTACACTTTGTTTATTATTTTACTAGACTTTATATTTCACCCCTTTCTTATGTACATCCCTGGGTTATACAATACAGTTTTAGAGGATTGATGATTTCTAGGAGAATGTTAAGGAAGTTTTTAGTAATGTTGTTATATCAAATGTTCATGATGTTATTATATGTTACTAATTCCAAATTACACTAGAATTATTGATCTTATGGGTTTTACTATGTTTATTATTATGTAATATATCGTGAATTGATGTGTAATAAAAACAGGTTTTGTCATATAAACCAGCTCATAATCATCCATTAAACATGAAAAGTTCATGTTTGGACTAGTGTAAAAACCTACATGAACAATAATATAAATTTATATCATGGATTACTATAAGAAATTATTTAATAGTATAATATGATATAAATATGTAAATAAGTTTTTATGTACTCGTTATATAAAAATTTTAACTTGTTAATTAAGAAATCACCCTTCATTCTTTAAGAATCACCGAAACTTGCTCATCGTTGATTTCAACCTCATGTATCATAACCAAAAACTACCATGGAATGAAATTATAGCTTTATAAAATATACTAGAACATATATTCAGTTATCTTACATTATATAATAGTGATTTACATTGGAAAACAAATTGATACCAACACCTCTTTTACAGAACTAGTTCAAAGCAATAAAGATTACTTACACCCAGTGTTGAAAATAGATAAAATCATACTAATATATATATATATATATATAATCATTATAATTTAAGATTATAAATGATTATTTTTATAAATAACTTATTTAGTATTTTTTAATGAATTTAAATTAGTTATTCCATATGTTTGGTGAATGTGAAGAATGAATCAATACGAGGGTAAGGGTTTAAATCTCAAATTACTCTTTTTGAGACATTTTGGGCGTCATGAACCTAATTTCATTTATTCTATGTATATATATACTCTTTTAAATATCATAGCATGAATTAAATTTTAATCATATTATTTTAGGATCAATTAAAATCCCTCTTTTTCAAGGGGTTTTGAATAAAATGTTACAAAAGATGTAAGGGTTTTTCTTGTTCTCAATTAATATTATTTAAGACATGTTACATGTTATGAAACATGTTTCCTTTTCATAGTATTCTATTAATTTACTATAAAATTAGTTATTAATACATTATCTAATTTTAACTCATGTGACTTTTGACTCAAGTGTTACACCAGTCTTAAGAGTTTTTGGTAACTCTATTTTCATTCATTGAGTTTTGATCATTCAATTGAACTTATTTCATATTAGTTGGTTACATTATACTATTTGATTTTATTACAAGTTATTCTCATATTTTTTAAATTTTTTACCTGATAAAACTATTTTCAAATTTTTCATTATTTATGAAGTATATATCTTGTAAGGGATATTGAAAATTCAAATCTCCTTCCTTTAGTTATAATGTTTCATCATGAACATTGATTTTCCATTTTTGTGTTCTCCCTCCCTAATATTTCATTATATGTAATATGATAATACTCTTTGGGAAAATAAAATTCTAATAAAAATAGTTTTTTGTTACTATTTTTATAATTTGGTTTTTTAGTAAAGGTATTTTCAAAGTGTTTAAAAGGGTTAATTTCCTTTCATTATCAAATGTGTTATATTTGGATCCACATTTACAATAAAAGAATTTATGTTATTTTCAAGGATCCATTATTGGATATAATTTTTAAAATTTAAAATTCTCAAAATCTTTCCCTTCACATTTTTTAAAAGTTTCATTCAAAAGAAACATGTAAATTTCAATTTACATCAATTTTTTTAAAAAAATATAAAAGATCATTTAAGTTTTCATTTATACTTGCCTTATCATTTTCAAAATTATTTAACATAATGGGTTTTATGATTCATGATTTATACTCTAATATATATATATATAATAATAATTTGGGGGGATTTACCCCATGGTATCTAACAATTTGATTCTTGAACTCTTTTTTGATACATTTCAAAGAATTCTTTTGTAAGGATGTATTTCATCTATGTTAAAACCCTTCTATGTTTTCTTTTTTACATGTTGTTTATGTTCTTATAAAACCATGCACATTATTTATCTTTATATATTATGATCATATTATTCTATTATTGAATTAGTCATATACATATTTTCCTATACGATGTAAACATCGCATTTTTACATAAATTAGATTAAATTATTTTCACATAGAAATAATGTTATTCTATTAACATGGGGAAAAGTATTAGAATTATATATATTTTATTATAATATGGATAATTATTTACAAGTTTATTGTGTATTTTTTGTCCATCCACCTTCATTCTAGTAAAGTCCCAGATCTGGGATCTGCCCAAAGGTACCCTGAACCCTGTGGGCCATATAACCTCAAGCACATTTCCCCAAATTGCAGAGGCTATCGACTAAAATCGAGGGCTAAGGTTTTATGTTGGGGAAACTATTCCCTAATTGGAACATTATACACAACAATAAACAAATAGTAAACAATATCATAAGATGTAATACCAAAAAAAGTAAACATCAGAATACTAAAAGTAAATCCAATAGAGGCCACAATATATATATATATGATGCATTGAATATGTATCTAAGAAATTATCCAAACAAGTAACAATTCTATAAAGTAATACAAAAACCAAAGCACAAAAAAAAACAAGTAGACTTCAGTAGCATCGCAATCCTTAGCTTGGTCACATTCTCTCTCGTTCCAACAGCAATCATGTACCTGATGAAGAAGGGAACTTTCTCTTATATATACCAGAAATAATATAATCTGTTTGGGTAAAAAATCATGACTGAAAGAGGTTGTGAGACGAATCCCAGTAGGCAACCATCAAAAGATTTGTTCCCAACTATCATTGAATATATATAAAAGGTAATAGAAAAAATGAAGAAATAAAATAGGAAGTACTCAAAGGTAAAAAATCCTATAGTTTTCAATTACATTCATTTACATTTATTAATTATTCAATCTATTAAATCATGTAACTTTAGGATCTATCCTATGATCTATATCCCCTATGAAAGGTAACCAAAAAAATGTATTAGAATACCATCTAAAAAATCAAGTAATACTGACTCCAAGATTGTTCTTTGGCTTTGAATACTCATCAAAATTATAAAATTATACATATATGACCCCTTGTGAAGTTCTCCCAGTCTATCCCCTCTGGTCTAACGTAGAATCAATTCATTTAGAAATGAACCTCTAAAAAATCTCTCATAGTCTAACCCGTTTGGCCTAATATAACATCAATCAATTACAAACGACCACCTGGGAAAGCTCTCATGATCTAAACCCTTGGTTCCAACATTCATTTAATTGAATAATAATGATCACACGGGAGGCTCAATTGTTCTAACCTAAATAATTATATATTACCACCGAAGAATATCTCACGGTCTAACCAAAACAATTATAGATTACCACTAGGGTAGCTCTCATGGTCTGACCCCTTTTTTAAGCTCTCATAGTCCAATACCCTTTGGTCAACATTCATAATTAATATCACATACATTTAATATAATTATCAACTCTATCCTAACAAAACAAGCCATGGAAAACAAGGCAATCCTAATAGGAATTCTAGACCAAATGGCCATAAATAACCAATCAAGGGAAACGCACCCATGGGGTGTCCCATAAACAAGGTATCTAACTATACACATTTGAAAGAACCCTTTATCAATCAATCAAACCATAGCAAGTAATAAAAATTGTTAAATTCCAAATCAAGAAATACCCAAAACCTGGGTATGAATCACTTTTAGCATATATGATCCAAAGAAAAAAAAAGAATGGAACAAACCACCTTCCTCGATGTAGTACGATCGATATACTTGAACATCAGCCATTGAATCGGCCTAAATCAATGTATATCTACAAAAAGGTGAGAAACAAACAACCTTGAATAACTCATGAGAGGGGATGATTCAAGAAGACAGGCTCTAGGGGTTTTGAAAAATTTCCAATGGGATTCTAACACACCATACGGTGACTCAATCAGATCTTTTACAGAGAATTGGGAGATCAAACTTCATTCATCATTCTATTTTTCTTCTATACAAACCAAAGGGAGAAGAAGATGTTTCCTGATATGAGACGCAACCCTCCTCTGATTTATCAAAATAAAAAGAAAATTACATGGCGTGTTCATTAAAACTACACACTGTGTATTAGCCTCAACTGGCCCCTAACGTAAGCAGTCTACCAGGTCATCACACAACCATGTACTAGTCTATTACATGGCCAGTACTCGGCTGTATGCAGCAACTGTATACATGGTGTGTAAATAGATGTACATGGAATGTACTCATAAAAAAACCAATTTCTTCCTTTTTTCCTAAAAACCTGAAATAAATATCCATACCAGAAATGAAGATATTGGTACTTAAAAACTTCCCCCCTTAAAAGAATTTTCCCCCTGAATCATCCTTCTAATGGTGGTGAAGAAGAATCTGCAAACAACTCCAGCCATTGTGATCCCATATCGGCCTCCCTCTCCCAAGTCTCATCCTGCACTCAGTCGTGTTACCATAGTTCCCATACTAGAGGAACATACCAACCATGGAGAACCTCTATGATATGATCCACAATCCAAAGAGGGTGATCCTCAAAGGATTCATCCACTTCCAGCTCAACCTCCTCGGGTTAAAAAACATGAGACTGGTCTAAAAAGTAACGATGTAGCTGAGAAATATGAAAGACGCTGTGCATATCTCAGTCCCTCTAAGGTAACTACAACTGATAGGAAACTGTCTTGACTCTATCCAAAACCTCCAATTGACAGACATATCTCAGTAAAAGCTTCCCCTACCTCCTAATCCTCCTGTGTCCCAACCTCGGTGTGACACACGGGAAAACTTGATCCCGAACCTCAAACTCCATAGGAGATCTCCATTGATAAGCATAAGATTTCTATTGAGATTGTGTAGTAGACATCCTCTTCTGAATCAAATCCACCTACTTAGTGGTCTCCTAGATAAGACAAGGTCCTAACATAGCTGTCTCTCCTACCTATAGCCAACATAGGGGTGATCTACATGTCCTATCGTTCAAATCCTTATAAGGTTCCATCAAAATATTTTCCTAAAAACAATTATTGTAGGAAAACTCCACCAGGGGTATGTGTCTCTTCCAAGATCCCCCAAAATCTAGGATTAATGCTTGAAGCATTCCTTCAAAAACCTAAATCATGCACTCAGACTAGCCATCTGTCTGGGGGTGGTAATTTGTACTCAGAAGTACTTGTGTACCCAAAGCCCTCTGTACTCCCTTCCAGACACGAGAAGTAAACCGGGCATCCCTATCCAAAATGATGGAGTGCAGAACTCCATGTAACCATAAAATATCTCAGATGTATAACCTTAAAATATCATTAACACTGGACATTTCCTTAATCATAAGGAAATGTGAAACCTTCATTAACATGTCGATAACAACCCAAACCACATCATTGCTTCATGGTGATCTCAGTAAACCTATCATAAAATCCACCACGACATTGTTCCACTTCCACTTGGGAATGGGTAACTACTATAACACCTTTGTTAGTAACTAATGCTCTTCCTTCACCTACTAATGGTTGGAACATTTCATAAAAAAACTAAGTACATCCCTCTTCATACCGGGCCACCAATACTGATGATGTAAATCTTGATATATCTTGGTGACACCAGGATGGACTGCCCATACTGAGGCATGAAAACCTCACATTAACTCCTCACATATATATTCTAACACCCATATGCGCCCATGAAAATGAAAAACCTCATCCTCACCTATGGTCCACCTAGGAGTAGGGTCCTCGCTCAACACACTCTCTCATATGACTAGGCCTATGGAATTTGATAGCCACTTCATTCACAGTCAACAAAGGCTTGAAAATAGACCAACCATTCCATTCTTAGAATAACATCGAATCCTATCATCTATGAGATGTAGAGGTCCCATAATAGGTGATACCCATAAATCTCAAGAGGTCACTCCTTTCACTGGCGTACACTAGCCATTCTAATCCCCAATGGAGTGTCTAGTGTCATAACATCATCAGAAGTAAATATATAGAGTCCAAGGCTCTCCAAAACAAAAACCATTATAAAACTATTAGAAGCCCCAGTATCAAAAATGGAAGAAGATAAAATTGAGGCAAATAGAACCGTGCCTTTAACCATAGAGGGTTTGAGATCCTGATCCTACTGGGTTTCTTCCATCACAAAATTCTAACTTGTATCGTGGCCCTACGACCTTCCGTAGCTACCCGAGTTGATTTACCCTGTTGTCACTGAAAATAAATCTTTTGGATACATTTCCCATGGCCACCTCCTTGTCTTGAACAGCCTAACAAAATCCAGTTCCCTGAAAAATGAGAAACTTGTAGTCCTGCTCTTGAATGTGGAGTCATAACAGATCTCATCTCACTCACTGCTGGTGAGAACGTCCTACAAAAATTCTCAAGACGAATCATCTTGCTACAAGATTGGTACTCTACTGGGTATCTCGAGAACTATGGTCTCATGTTCCCACTCTTTACACATTGGTATCACACCACATGGATACCTAAAAAACATCCCTATGGAGCTTCTTATTATCGGTTGAAGGAGTAACATCCCTAGATGCGGAACAACCCTAGTTCGTAGATCCAAACTCCCTGAAATTTCACTCAGTAATAAAAACCTAGTTTACAATAGAACTCACCAAAGTTAACCTGAAAATATTCACTTTAGATCAGATTTTATACATGAGACCATACTTAAATTGCTTATCCATTGATAACTCATCACCTCCCAAAATAGGTGTGAATAACTAAAGATCTGAAAAGAAAAAAGAGTAATCCATCACTGAAAGATCACCCTACTCTAAATGCATGACCTCCCAGGATCGGTCGTCCCTCAACATCTCAGGGTAGACGTAATCATAGAAGTTCCTCTAAAACTCTACCCAAGTCATATCTCGATGACGTCCCTCCTGTGAGATAGCATTCCACCATATCTTGGAATAATCACATAGCATGTAATTCAAAACCTTCACCCTCCTCTCAGGAGGTGTCTCCAGATGCCCAATGATAGAAAGCATGGCCTACAACCATGACTCTACATCCTGTGGTCCTCTATCCCCAAAAACAAGTTGGAGGATAATGCTACTGGAACACCAGCGTTAGCTCTTCCATAATCAGGGCAGGATGTGGTGCTCCCTGAAAAGTTTGCGTCATCCTCATAAAGCCTTCACGGAACTATGCATCAGCACCTACGTCTAGTATAACAGCTGGTTCCATGATGGTAATGACGGTAGGATCTGTTGGTAGTACCTGATCTACCATTTATGGTGTCTGATCATCACCGTGTACCTGGCGTACAATCAAAAGATGTCTTGGTGGCATGTGTCTGTATGGTCAAGCACGCACCATAGTACATGATTAACAAAACAACAACTCAGAAGTGTAAGAACGGAATAGGATAAGTAAAACATTCAAATTTTACAATAGAGGGTCACATGGCATGTCGAACTACTATATTGTGTGTTCCCTTAAACCTTAACATGGGCGTGTACCTCTTCCATCCAGGTCGTGTAACACCCATACACACGGCGTGTTCCTATTAATACACAGTGTGTACTTGAATATTCCCTCCTACCCTAGTACTTCTACATGGATATAATTACACGGTTTTCCTAGTGTAAAACTACATGGAATGCACACTCTAGACATAGTGTGTACTAAAAAATTTCATCCACCCATGTCATTAGTCACAAGGACGGATACACATTCAATTACATCATGGCGTGTACTCCCAGTACAGTGTGTTCTAAAACATTTTTACCAACCCCATGTCTCTACTCACATAGTCAATCACATGATCAACAAGTACAGGGAGTGTACATATGGTACATAATTTTTACTTAAGAAAATTCATTTCTTCCATAATATAATAACACACGATGTGTGTTCATAACATCACACGCCTTGTTTTCTGGGTTTTCCATAGAGTAATCCTCTAAAACTTCTCTGAAACCCCTAAAATATTGAAATTTTGACAATGAATGCCAACTTCCGATCCATGAGATCCCATACTCACTATGCATCAATGTTTTTCATCCTTATTCATATCATATATTAATAGAATTCAATTAAAGTTCAAACATGATCCACCAAATTCTGATCCAAGATGGCCCATAATACCTCAGGGAAAAAACCGTGGCATCCACCCAAATGAAAATTTATATATACCAATAACCTATCAAAATAGCAGGTATTCTATCATGACATCTATCACAATAGCATGCATATCTTGCACAACATCTATCACAATAGTATATAATCAGAAATTCACCGTATATGGAATGAAAATAATGCATAACATGTGATCTCTAGTAAGTGACTATATGATTTATGAGATGGAATACCCTCATATAATCTGGTTGCAACAAAATAGAACCACAATAATATCAACGATAATAGCACAAAATAAGTTAATCACCCAATAGTGAAATCAAATAAACTGTAACAATTGAAAAACTAGAAAAATTGCAATATTTAGGGTAACATTGATTTTTCGTGTGCATGGGTTAGCTACTCCCAAGAAAACATTATTACCAACTACCTATTTCCTCCCATCACAAGTCTATTTGTTCCAAATAGTGAGGCAAATCCAAAATAAAACAGCCTCTGATACCACTTTATAACATCCTGGATCTGGGTGTAGCCCAAAGGTTCCCCGAACCCAATTAGTCAAATAACCTCGAGTGTATTTCCCCAGATGTGAGTGGCTTCCAACTAGCAGTGAGGGAAATGGTGTGATATTTGGGAAACTATGCCCTCATTGGTAGAGTATACAGAGTGGAAAACAAATAGTAAACAATAACAGAAGCCATAATACCAAAAAAAGTAAACAACAGAAGACTGGAAGTAAATCCAATAGAGGACAATATATATATATATATATGATTCGTGGTATATGTATCTAAGAAATTATCCAACCAATTTACAATGATGGAATGTATTACACAAACCAAAGTACCAAAGAAACAAGTAAACTCCAGCAGTATCACAAGCCTCATCTTGGTCCCATGCTCTCCAGCTCCAACAACAATCAAGTTCATGATGAAGAAGGGTGCTTTCCCTTATCTATACTTACAATAATATAATCTATTTTTGTCCAAAAGAATGACCCATACATGGTGTGAGACTAATCCTAGTATGCAACCACCAAAAGATCTATGCCTAATACTCAATGAATATATATAGAGGGTAATAGGAAAAATAAAGCAATAAACTATGAATTACTCAAAAGTAAACAATCCTATTGTTTTCAATAAAATTCACTTACATTTAGAAATTATTCAATCAATTGAAACATGTAACCCCAGGATCTAGCCTAAGATCTGTATCCCCTGGGAAGGGTAAAAAAATAGATGTCTCAGAATACCATCTAAACAATCAAGTAAGACAGAGTCAAAGCTTCTGTTTTGTCTTGGCAGAGTCATCATAATTATACAATAATTCATACATGACCCCTTGGGAAGTTCTCATAGTATATCCCCTCTGTTCCAACATATCATAAATTTATTAAGAAAAGACCCTCTGGGAAAGCTCTCATGGTCTAACCCTTTTTGCCTAACATAGCATAAATCAATTATAAATGAACACTTGGGAAAGCTCCCACGGTCTAAACCCTTGGGTCCAACTTTAATTTAATCAAATAATAATGATCACCTGGGTAGCTCTCATAGTCTAACCCAAACAATTATAGATGACCACCTGGGAATCTCTCATGGTCTAACCAAAACAATTATAGATGACCAACTAGGCACCTCTCATGGTATAACCCCTTTGGAAAGCTCTTGCAGTCCAATCCCCTTTGATCAACATTCAAAATGCATATCACACGCATTTCTTATAATCAGAAGCTCCATCCTAACAAAACAAGGCATGGAAAACAAGGCAATCCTAAAATCTATTCTAAACCAAATGTCCATAGACAACCAATCAAGGGAGACGCACCCATGGGGTGTCCCATAAACAAGGTATCTAACCATACACATAAGAAAAACCCCTTTATCAATAAATCAAACCACAGCAAGTAATAAACATGGTTAAATTCAAAATCAAGAAAGACCGAAAATGTGGGTATGAATCAGTTTTAGCATATATGATCCAAAGAAAAACAAAAAAAAGGCACAAACCACCTACCTCGATGTATTACGATCGATATACTTAAACAACGACCATTGAATTGGCCTAGATCGATATAGATTTAAAAAAGTTTGAAATTTTCCCAAACTTGAATAACTCACAAGAGAGGATGAATTTAGAAGAGATACTCTAGGGGTTTTGAAAACTCACATGTGGGATTCCAACGCACCTGAATTTGTCTCAATCAGAGCTGAGAAGGAGAATCGGGAGATCAAATATTGTTTGTTGTTCTGTCGTGCTTCTGTGCGAACCATAGGGAGAAGAATATGTTTCTGAATATGAGACGAAACCCCCCTATGATTTATCAAATACAAATAAAATTACACATCATGTTCCTTAAAACCACACGTCATGTATTAGCCTCAATCGGCCCCCAACTTAAGCGGCCTATCAGGTCACCATACGGCCATGTACTCGGCCGCTAAACTACCAGTACATGTCAACCGTGTACACAACATGTACATAAATGTAATTGGCGTGTACTCATAAAAACCCAATTTGTTCCTTTTTCCTCAAAAACAACCTAAAATCAAGATCCATACCTGAAATGAATATCCTTGTTCTTACATTTCTTTTGATTGATTAATACAATGTTATCACTTTCTTTTACATGGTGAAAAGTATTTATATTCATGATGATTATTTAATGCAAACACATGTTGATTTATTATTGAAATTTCAAATCATTAATTATATGGGTAGCTGTGTTTTATTTGATTATAGGTTCCTTTGGGGATCTTTTGACAAGTTTTTTCTACTCATATGGTGAATACATTGGGCTTAAATAGAACAAATGTGGGGAACACATTTAGATATACCCTCTATGCATCTTCATGGATAGAGAGATAAAACAAGTTTGTTTTTGGTGTATACCTCTCCCCATAATAATACAGTGAGTTTCTATAACTCCTTAACATAATTGTTTTTATGTCTTACATTATACATTCCAATAGTAAGATATTAGTATTATTTTTATCCATAGTTTCATTTATTTTCATTGATAGATAATTCTATCAATTTCAAGTTTATTATGGCTTCATGTTGTTTACTTATTTCTACCATAATATTTATTCCATTTTTATTCCATGATTGCCTTACTTTAATGTTTTCCCTTACTGAGAATTTTATATCAACCCTTATTATGGTCCTATTTCCCTCAGTTATAAATGAATTTAGTACACAAGATTTGTTTAGAAGGATAAAATGGGTGAAAGAATTTATGTCAGATGTTGAATACTCTTTATGGATTAATTACTTTCATGTATAATAAAAAAACGTTTTTGATATAAATAACATGGGTTTTTTTGTAAATATTTTTCCCTAATTATGAAAATATATCAACCTAAAAATATTCTTGAAATATAAGAGATTCAATAATAATTTTTTATTTTGGAATTAATTATTGTTATATTTAGTCTTTTTTATATGGTAACAAATTGAGTATGTAATGTTTGTGTTTATGGCATCAGATCCTAGATGAAGGTTCTAGCACATCATAGTTGGTTTCAAATGAAAGGTTCGATTTGGAGGTTATGATTCCATTTAAGGATGATTTATTGGATGATAAGTTTGGTTTGATAATAATTTCAATGGTATAGATAACCCTTGGGAAAGTATACGATTTATTGATTAGGTAATAATCAACTTTTTATTTAGTAATTGGGATTGGGGAACTTCTGTGAAAATCCTAGGGATAAGTCTATGTGATAATTCTAAGTATATGAAAATATCCTGAAATTTTGATAAAGTCTTGAGTATGTGTTTTTCCTAGAAATTAAATTCATCTTCAGATATTGGAAAGTAAATATAGTTATGACATTGATTCATCAAGGGGTAATCAAGATAAAAAAGTTTTTTTGATATTTGACTCAATCATCACTCAAATTCATCATGAATGGTCCTAAAAATATACACCTAACTGACACTCTCAAAAGATATGACTTGGGTAATCCAATTATCTTTAAAAACTATTATGAAGAATTTAAGAATGATTTTAACTAATTCTGTTTGAGAACCTAATAGAAAAATGATCATGGATAACCAAGGATTGAACTATGAGAGACTTGGTTTGATCCAAAAGTTTCATATGTCAAAAACTATGGTTTCATGAGTTAATACAAATTTTGATTTATTTTATCATATTCACATTTTCAATATTATGATAACCATCTTGGTTTTAGTGTGTGTTTGACATTGGACTACAAAGATGAAGATTTTAAAGGTATGTATCTAGAAACAACTATGTCTTATAACCTAATAAAGGACCATATGAATATGGTTAATAATTTCATTGTATGTATATTTTTATTTAAAATGTGAGTTCCCTAGTTTTACCTATGGGAGTGAGGTTTATATTATAATATAAATTAAATCATGATATTATTATGTATTTTCATTATATATTAATATTTATCAATGTCATTATGGTATTTTATAAAAATATTGTCCATTGGTAGTTTTACATTAAAGGTATGGAAAATATATTTAATGGTATTAATAACCTGGAAAATAAATTTTATTATAAGTTTATATTTTTGGGATAACTATTTAAGAACATATTATTGAGGTATGAATAAATCTTAAGTTTAATATATGGTTGATGTTGAGATAATATAGGGTTAATTTATTTTGAATAAGTAAGTTAGATAGTATTGGTAACCTTTGGAATTATAATTGATTCATGATATTTTAAGTAAATTTAATCTCTTTTTTTATTATAATATATATTGACTAGTGTGTGACCTTATGAACTACTGAATAATACCATTTAATGGTTAGATACATAGTTACGTTTTTTATGAATATATAACCACATTTCTATTTATTGACTTGTAGATTAAAATGATTTTAATAAAGGTATGATATAGATAATATATGATTAAAGTAATTATATAGTTATTCATATGACTGTATTAATGATTATTGTTGTTTTCTGAAATATAAGTAACTTTTTATAGCCTAAGAGGGTATGGTAGATGTCATATTAGAGGTTATACCATTAATGATGAAAATATTAAGAATACCCTCACCTACATTCATCAATAAGTAATAATTAATATTAAAATAATTAAATAAATTTAAGGAGGGAATAAAACACCCCAAGATCATAATGTATGATTGACTTTAAATAGGTCAATTTTTTCAAAATCATTGACCACACGCAATACCAATCTTAAACAAAACTATGATTTATTTAGATAAAATATAAATATTTAATTATGATCATTAAAACATAGCCATTGAATTAATGAGAATGAATAGTGTTAAATACGTTATGAAATATTTATATAAATAAAATAAAGGATACTTTTTATATAAATGAAATTCAATTATTATAGATAAATGACTAATACAATCATTTTATACATAGTAATATATTTTTCTAAATATTTCCTTTATATATGATATTCATTTCTATTTCAAGAAAAATGTGATTAATGATGATAAAATATATTTGATAAAAATAATTGGTTAATAATAATATATTTATTAATTTATAATAAATAAGAATAATAATGAGAATAGTTTATGTTCTTTAAAGTAATTTTCCTATGAAAATAACTTTCATTGTATTTTTACATTTTTATATAAAAATTAATTTTTCCATTTTAGGAAATTAATTTAAATAAAATTATTAGTATGTTTTTAATTAGTATTATAAAATTTATTAATGGGTTTATTTTAATTTTTAATCCACAATTTAAGTTAGTAAGGTAAATATTAGTTACCATAGTAAAACAATTATTTTTTAAAGAATGATACTTATCTAAATATTATGCACTCAAATTAATTTTTTCTTCAAATAAATACTCTAATATTATTTTTAAACATATAGATAAAAAATTAACACTCATTTAATTGGTAATCAATGTGAAATGAGATTAATAAAACATAATGATTAAAACTGATTTTTTTTACAAATTTGTTTTTTCAATATATGATATCTTTTACTTTAAAATATAATTTTTATTATATTGATAAAATGAATTAGATTAAATGGAGACCATATTAAGACTCATCACATCAAAATTTGGTAATAAGGGTCATATTATATTTTTAGTAATAAAATAATTACCAAGGTTAATTTTTAATCAAGATTAATAAGGGTATAAATGGGTAAATACAGTATCTTGAATTTTAAAAAATTAAAAGGTCCCTTAAACCAACTAAAAGTATTTTTTTAGGTATTAAAGTCATACCAAATTTAATAAACTGTCATTTCTCTACCTATCTCAACCTAACTCTCAGTAAATTCCATACATATCCCTTACCTAACATTCTTTTCCCAATATTTGTCCCTCTTTTCACCAATAATTAGAGCTCACTTCCTCCCACCTAAACACACACATGTAGTTCATAATTCACATGAAAATATAACAAATATATTTATTATAGATCCCATTTATACATTTTTAGCCCAGATCCTTAAAAAATTTTCTCAAGTCCTTTATTTCTAAAGTAAACATTAAGACAAGATTCAAATTCTCAACTTAAGTATTACTTACCCTTTTTCTTTTATTTTTATCCATCCCATCCACCCTCCTAAAAACCCATTTTGGCCATATGTATATTATTAAATATGTATAAATAATACACTATAATTTTATTATATTGATGGTATAACCATTATATATTCCCCTCCCATTCAATCAAAAAAATGAAAACATTGCTCATTCTGGTGTGTGGTCTACCACCTCCATAAACATCAGGTTTTGTTTTTTATCATTTCCTTCCAAGGATAGTTCTGGAAATTGGTTTAATTAATATATATTTTATTTATTTCATTACTTTTATTATATATATCAATTGTTATTTTTTAATTAATATTAAAATTAAGTGATCATTGTAACATTAATCATCATAAAGAATCATACTAAGAGGAAAATCTTTTTATTAAAACTATATAACATTCTAGTATCTATTAATTATTCTTCTAATTAATTAAAATTCTAATATATCACCCTAATAAACACTACATAATAAAAAATTTCTTTTAGTCTAATGATATTATAACTAAACCACCTCATAATCATCTATTAATCATTTTCAACTCATATTTAGGTCAGTTTAACAACCTACTTGAACAATATGATGTATATATATCATTTATGAATGAGAAATTATTTATAGTTATAACATGATATATATATATATGTGTGGATAATATTTTATGGGTATGGTTATATCAATATTTAACTCATTAATTAAGAAATCATCTTTTATTCATTAAGAATTACTTAAACATTCCCATCAACGATTTCAACCTCATGGATCGTAACAGAAAACTACCATATAATGAAATTATAGATTTTAAAACTATCATGGAAAATATATTAAAGTATATTATATGATCAAATGGTGATTAAATTTAGAAAAATAATAGATACTAACATCTATTTTATGAAACTAGTTCTTGGCGATAAATATTACTTAAACCAGGAGTTTAAAATGGGTAAAAACTAACTCATATATACACATATATAGATTAATTATAAAAAATGAGTATAAATGGTCCTAATTATGAATAAGGATATTTATTATGTATCTAATGAATATAACTTAATTGTTGAGGATGTTTGGTGCATGTTCATAATGAATCAGGACTAAGGTATGGGTTTTCATCTCAAATTATTCTCTTTGAGACATGTCTGGTATTATGAAACTAATTTATTTTATGTGGTGTATATACTGGCTATTTTAGATATCATATTATGAATTAAATTTTAATCATGGTATTTTAATTTCAATTATGGGGTCTCCCTTTCAAGGGGTTTTGATTAAAATTTTACTCAATTCATAAGGGTTTTCTTTGTCTCAACTCTGATTCTTTGAAACATGCTACATGTTATGTACCATGTTTCCTTTGTATGAAGGTATACTAATTTACATTAACATGAATTTTCTATACTATATTTCCTTTTAATTAAAGGGAAAAACTAATCCAAATAAATTTATTTTCTTTTTTTGTCTTTGACTCAAGTGTTATCCCACTCATGAGTGTTTTTGGTAACTCTGATTTTATTGATTGAGTTAAGGTCATCCAATTGAATTTTTTTTATATATGTTGGGTACATTATGAAATTTAATTATATTATGTATTATTCTCTAAATTTCTAAAAAAATTACGACATTAAACTCTTTTAAGGTATTTCATGTATCATAAAGTATTTTTTTTGTAAGTGATATTGATAACTGAAATCTCATTCCTTTAGTTAAAATGTTTCATCATGAACATTCATATTCAATTATTGGGTTCTATGACTATAATATTTTAATATATATGATAAGCCTAAATGATATATATATTTTTCTGTCACTTTTCCATTATTTTTCATTCATTTTCTAGATAATGCATGTGGTGGATGTCCAATATTGCAGGAAATAGAGCTTTACAAGATCCAAGGATGAAAGGCAGAAAAGATACAAAAAATGGCCAAGTACACATTGTGATGGCCAAGTTCATGTCAAGTACTTGATGATCACAACTTGCTTCAAGCCATGAACCCAAGATGTGACCAACTACGAAGACTGAAGAAATTTCTGGTTCATATCATGAATCCCTCAAACACGTCATGATTCAATTCAAACCAAAAACTGAGAAATCCGCAATGATTAAACACGAACAGCTAGCTAGCTATGGGTTACACGTAGTGAACCACCTTTACCAATGTGACAATGGCCAAACTTCCTTAATCCATGGAAGATATGCATGCCACATTGGATATCTTGGTCAAAGTAATGTGGATAAAGAGTTCATGATATGAAAATTAAGTACACATCATGACAATTTACTCTTATTTAAGGAGAAACTCAGCAGCACATTGAAAAAGCGGGGATTTTATATCTCTTCCTTTTAGACCCCCTTCAAAAATTCCTTCTCTTTTCCCTCTTAAAACACTTTAGTTCTTTGTAATTTCTTTACATTTTCAATCAAAGAGTCATGGATTCATTTTATTTAATTCCTTCAATTCCCGCATCATTTCATTTCCATTTCATTCCAATCAAGTATGGTTTTATTTAAAGTATTCATTATTGCTTATTTCACATCTTTACATGTTTATTCAATTCAATTCCATCATGATTAACTAAACACATCAGGGGTAGGGATCAAGATTCGATGTATCTAAACACTTAATTAGACATCTAGTTATAAACTTGGAAACCCTAATTGGATTAGTAATTAGGATATAAACCAATGGTCAAATCCCATTTTTGCAACTATACCATGACCATCAGACTGTAAAAAACAACCCTATCCTAATTGGAATAAACTAAGACTATGACTATTACCTTAGGAAAATTTCTGCAATAGAAGATGATCTTAATGAATCTAGGACTATAACTGGCCTCCTTTCCATGGAATAGTTACATCCAAGGTAGAACTAGAATCCTAGACAAAGGTTAAATAGCGACTACCACTTGCTTTGCCGACTAAGAAGTTTGGACATTGTTAAGATTATAATTAGGATCACCTTTAACTAGATACTCTGACATGATCTCGACACCTATTTAATATATTGAAGTGAAACCCAAAAATTGTCAGAAAACTCCAAAAAATTGGCCAAACTAGTTAGGACTCCTCCAAAAGATTCAAGACCGGATTTATTCTCCACACAGAACAACATCCTCCTCTTGGGATCCACCCCAGACTTCTACTATACTAAGCCCTTGTAGTTAGTAAAGTTTGGGACACATATATATTTATAATCTGATGCACCCATGTGGAAACAAACAACCCACACGGCTCACACCGATCAAATTTTGGCGCCATTACCGAGGAGTAAGTTCTATTTAATTGTGTTAGGACTCTAGTATAGATCTTGGATTACCTTTCCCTCACCCCATTTCTTTCGTTTTTAGATTCTCTTACATCTATTCTCCTTTTCCTATGCATGTACCAAGTTCCCTTGACTCGTTTAAGGAATATTTAAGCACATTCCCCTTTGTAATTTGATCTCGATATTGAAAGGAATATCTATTCTATTCACTGGTCAACTATAGCCAAGAAATTCCACCCTACGGGACCAAAACTGCCAAACCCCAACCATCAAGTCATTCCAAGAGAACACCCAATAATGAACTCAGAGAAGATGGCCATGGATTATGGATTACCATCAATCCATTGTATGATACATAGCATTGTTCAACCCCCTATCCAATCCCATAATTTTGAAATAAAACCTAGACACATTCATATGATCTAGAACATGGGGAAATTAAGTGGTCTTCAGAGTGAATATATGCATGAAAGTATTTCCAACTTCCTGGAGGTCTGTGATACCTTTCCCAACCTGGAAGTTTATTATGATGCAGTAAGACTCTGCATATTCCCCTTCTCCTTATGAGACAGATCCAAGGACTGGAAAAAGAGTCATTCTGCCGAGTTAATTATGATTTCGGACGAACTGTCCATAAGGTTTCTAGACAAGTACTTCCCACCCATTCGGACCTAGAAGCTCTGGATGGGCATTTAAAATTTCAACCAAATTGATGGACAGTCTACTTGGGAAGCATTGGACCACTTTAAATAATTAATGAGGAAGTTTCCACATCATGGAATTGATATGTGTATACAACTATAAACCTTCTATCAAGGACTCCAGCCCGCAGCACGTAATGTTGTCGATGCAGCTACTGAAGGAGGTATCATGTTCAAGACTCTTGAAGCTGGAAGAGCCATTCTATAAGAAGTATCTCAAAATTCCAGTCTATGGAAGAGTGATCATGGACCACCACAGTGTGGAATATACAAAATTTATGAGACCACAAGGCGTGCAGTGAAAGTGGAAGCGCTCACTAAAATGTTAGGATCATTTCAGATACCAACTACTCAACACCCTCCTAGCCCTATAATGGAATTGAAATCATGAGATATGTGTGGTGGACTGCATCTATATCAAGACTACAAAGCCGAATATGAATAACCACAAAAATATTTTAATTATTTCAATTAAAATCAGAAAAACCTTCCATTCCGGTAGAAATAGTATTATCAGCAGAGGAATACTCAACAGCTACCTCAAAATAATCAAGGTCATTTTCAACTGAAAGGTGGATAGAACCAATTCAGATCTCAAGGACCACTAGGGTATCCTCTGATGAACCATTTACCAAGACCAGAAGTTCAATAACAACCCTTACCTAAAAGAGAACAAAAATTTCAGCCACCTCATCCAAGACCTCAGAAAGCACCTATGTAGAGAAATATGGAAAACCACCCAGCATCATTTGTGCAGAAGTCTGATCAAAGAATGACGACCCCTGAGACAGATATGAAAAACCAGAGAGCTTCTCTAAGGAACCATGAGGTAAAAATGGGTTAAATCTCAAAGACCTTATCTAAGAGATTACTAGGTACTCTACCTCGTAACCCTTAGACATACCCACGATAAGAATCTAAGGTAGTAGTTCTAAGGAGAAGAAAGATTCTAGACTTCCAAAAATACAAAGAAGAAAGTCCGCACAAAGAAGAGTGGATAAAACAACCAGTACCTGATGTAAAAGCTGATGAAGCCACTCCCACCTTGCATCATGAAGAAGTACCAAATGAGAAGAAACATATACATGAGTATAATAAGGAACCCATTTATGTTTACCAAGCATAATACAAGCCACCACTTCCCTATTCATAGAGAGTGAGACAAGGTAGGCATGAGACACAATACCAGAAGTTCATGGATATCTTCAAGAAATTACATATCAGCATACCATTTGCCAAATTTATTACTCAGATTACTATGTATTACAAGTTCCTAAAAGACCTTTTATCAAAAAAAATAAAAATAAAATACCTTGGAGTCATATCCTTAATTAAATAATGTTCTGCTATTGTACAAAAGAAAATTCCACCAAATATGAGAGACCCCGGTAGCATCTTAATCCCCTATGAGATAGGAAACTACAATTTTGATAGATCACTATGTGATCTTGGAGAAGGCATTAACCATATTCCAATGAGTATCTTTTATAAACTCGGACTGAAATAACTCAAGGATACAAGGGTATCTTTACAATAAGCTGATCACTCGGTCAAGAATCCTAGAGGCATTTTGGAATATGTTCCAGTAAAAATCAGTACGTTTATATTCCAAGCGGATTTCTTGGTATTGGACATGGAAGAATATGGAGATGTTCCTATTATACTAGGAATACACTTCCTAGTAATAGGAAAGGATCATATTCAGAGTAGGAGAAGAACAAGTTTTGCTCAATCTAATTAGAGCTTTGGAACACTTAGATGAAAACAATGATTGTAACGTCATATTTCTTACCACAAATGAAGAAGATTATAAGGATAATAAGGAAGAAAGTGATAACTCCTTTATAGAAAAAGAAAGAGGTTGTGACTTTAAGGAAGTCATCCTTATTGAACCACCCACCAAAGTGGTTGTGCCTTCGTTGATTCCATCAATCATCCAGCCCCCTCAGTTGGACTTGAAATATGTGTCATTATTTATCCCATCCATCATTCACCCCAATACTTTAAAAAACTCATTTCTAGGGGAACATTCCTCCTTACCCATTATTGACAACTCTGAATTATAAATGCATAGATCACCATCAAAAATACATGATCATTGATTGAATATGTTTCATGAACCATTCTGTGAGAACTACATTATAAAATGAGCCTTAATTCAATCAAGATATCAACTATAAATGAAGTTCTAAATGGGAGGCAACCAAAGTTAGGAGTTAGTTAAGTTAGAATAGGAAAAACCTTTTGAGAGTATTTATGTCATTTGAATAAAGAGGTGGTGAAAGAAAGGAATAAAAAACAGAGGAAACCAATAAAGTACACATCGTGAACCCACAGGTCATGACGTGAACCTTTTTTCTCAATATTGACATCGTGACCATCAGGCACACATTATGACCTGGACCGGGTTAGATTTTAGAAAACCAAAGTGTCATGACCCTTCAACCCCACCTCAAACCCGATCCCCTCTCCTCCTAAACGGCTCCCTCCCACATGCAGCCCCTCCCCTTCAAACATCATGACGAGACTCCTCCCTTCCTCTATTCTTCCAAAACCAAACCCTCCCCCTCCAACCCTTCTGCAAGTCATGCACACCCACTACTCCTCCTCCTCTCATGGCATGCACCAAGATGCCGATGTCGGACCCTTCTCATTCTTCATCAAGTTCTTCCTATGCATCTGCATCATATGCCTCTCTTTTCCAGTAGCCTACTGCTAAGATCCAGCATGCTCTATCTATCTCACAAGACATGGGCTCCTCTCCATCTACAAACAATAATCTTCATTTTCACCTAGTGCTATGATTTATGAAACTACAGCACTGGGTTAGTATCATTCAGCTCTAGGAGAAGCCCATTTGGACCAATAAGATGCTTGATATAGCCGTGCTTGTGAGGCTGAACCTCACATACACCATCCTGAGTTTTTTTGGAGATGCTGCATATAAATAGCATCATAGAAATATAGGAGGAGATGTATAGGGAGTTTCTATTGGAGTTCCTAGACAACTTTGAAATATCAGTGTATTCCCTTCACTTTAGGCTAGGTAGCAGACCACACCAGCTCACCATGGCTGAATTTGGTGTAGGACTCAGTATCTACACTGAGGAGTTCATTATCTCAGACATCTATCCTACATTTTAGATGACGCTCTCTCGAGAGGATGCATCGAGCCTTTGGAATTTCTTTGCCTGTGACACTTGATTCTACCATGACCCTAGGATGGTGAAGTCCAACCAGCTACAGAATCCATTTCTGTGTATACTGCACCAGGCCATGGCACACATGTGGTTCATGTGAGGCAATACCCATGGCAGTGTCAGCCATCTTGATGTTATTATCATCATTTCTACCATGGCTGGACCTCCCATAAATATGGCTACCCAATTCACATCATACTACAGAGTACTAGAACAGAGGAGGTGGGGCACGCTTATTGGAAGATCGTTCATCACTAGGTTATCTAGGTACCTCTAAGTTTTCAGTGCCTCATAGCCCCTCGCCTCATTAGGCCCAGTTTAGCTGATTGATTTTGTGATCCTGCACAATATGAGGATGCTGGTAAAGGAGGTAAACGTCTATTTCTAGGCACCTGGAGTCCAAGAGCCAATGCCCCATCCGGATGAACCTCATGAGGTTGATCTGTAGGAACAGTAACCGGCAGCAGTAGCAGAACCTTCTACCAACCATTCTCCTACCCACCCATCACCACCAGTAGCCTGAAAAAACCACCCATCCACCCAACCTTCACCTACCCATTCCACTCCTTCTGACCTATGGGTACTCCATCGGTGCATCCTAGTGAATCTTTACCAGATCACTGCCCACCTCCACCATCCCATCAATGAGCCCACTTTATTCAACCCTTCATCGCCTGCTATCGTTGGCCTTTCCTCATCTATCTTTCCTACCTCACACTCTCTACCCTCCGACCTGCCTCCCGATGGCACGAACCCTGCAGCTCAGTAGGACTTTCTTGCGGAGAAGGCCCGTAAGGGAAAGGGACCAGCCACTGATCCCACCCCCAACGTCCCATTCATTGATCCAACTACCAAACACATGACCATCATATGGATCATTGATTCACCACCACCCACCCCATCCTAGCCTACCACCTCCACCACTCCACCATCATCCTTATCCCCACTTACCACTACTACTATTTCTACTACCGATGGTGATTTCGTCAATTACTTAATTTCATTTTCTAATGTTGGTATGACCATAGAGGAGATTTTTGGCCCAGAGCACTGATTTTTATTTTCATACTTTTTAGTTTTGGGAGACTTTTTTTAAGGGAGGGATATTATTCATTTTCTTGTACTCTACATGGATACTTTTTTATACACTCTTTGGTTTCTTTCACTCTTGCAAGTGTGTTTATTTTTACTTTTTATTTTTCAAAAGAAATGTCTAGCTCCTCTAAGTCATCTGATATTATTGAAAGACCCATTCCTCCATCCTTTATTTTTCAATGAGTAACCCAGCATGTCTAAGACACTTCCAATCAACTTAAGGATTTATCATTGGAAATCCACCAGCAGAAACAACCACCTCGACCAATAAATCCATTTATACCACATTTAATGTTTGTTCAAGCTACACCTAAAGTTTTAAATCTAGTTAAGTGATCACTCGAACTCGAGGACACAAAGACCAGTAACTACAAGCACAAAAGGATCAACTGGTCTGGTGGGCCCAATATTTTGAATTTTTGGTCCGCCCATATGGCTGACAATGATAAGTTAGTGATTTATGGGAGGCAACCCATAGTTGTTTTTGAGTTTTTTTTAGCCTTATATTTTTTAGTGTTTTATTACAATACTTTGTAGACACATTAATTCAATAAATAACATGGTTACCATTATCCATTACTTTTTCACCTGCTTGTTTTTCATTTATTCAAATATTTACACCTGTGAATTAACGTTTGTTCGATAGTGCAATATTTTTCTACTAAAATATTTTTTAGGCGAATAAAACTTCAATTTTGAGACATCACATACACCCCCATGGCATACCACTTCATCTTAGGGAGCTTCTAATTCCCTATTTTTAAATTATTTCATCTCTTCCATGTCAATTTAGTTACAAAAATTCATTTCTACACAACTCCCACCCATAATTTCATAGAAATTGGGGATATTGTCTCCATTTAAGTGTTGGGGGGTTTTTTCTCATTATTTCACTTGTAATACACTTTATTTTTGCTTATTATCACTGTTCTAAGAGAAATTTGAAAATTGATAAGCATGATGAAAATTTGAAAACCATTATTCCCATGTAAATTAAAAATAATATTAAAAAGAAAATGTTAAGGAACTTGTTTCACCCCTTCTTATAATTTTAGAATGGTTGTTGAGTTTAGAAGTTTAATTAAAATTTAAAATCTTTGAAATTATTACTAGTTGACTCACTAATTAAGATTTATGCCCATTGTAATTTCGATTTTTTATTTTATTCTCCTTACCTGAGAGGATGCTAAGCCTTCTATCTCATTTTATTTTCTAAGAATATTTCTTGGGAGATACCTGGGACATGTAAACCTAATAGGAGTTGCACTAAGATCTTATCAAAACGATGAATGAACAAGTGTATTTTTAAATTGATTGAGGTATCATTTGATATCCATTTTACCTAAGACCCACCTGACAAATATCTTTCATTTATACCCTAGTTTCCATTGAAGAATTGTTAGTAGAAAATCTATTTCAAGCCTACTCCACTTACTAACCTACTCCTTGTCTAATGTTTTAGGATTATTTTTCAAAAAGTGTGGGGGAGGCATTCAGGCAGCATGGGATGCTTTCACAATCAAAGATGTATGTCACGCTCACCTGACTACAAGTTTATGACATATATAACTTTTTGTTTTATCTCATTCATGTTCTGTTCCTTTGAAAAATTTAAAATAAAAGAAAAAAATGATATAGGTTGTGTACTAAAAGGGTCAAAAATAAAGATTTTCCATACTGATGAATCCCTCGAAGGTTTATATGTGGTTAGGTGATGTATGTGAGATCTATCCTAGGTATAACTATAGGAAAATAAAAATTCAAAAGAAAATGGAAAGGAATATAATCATTTCTTTATCAACTTACTTGCTATACATATGGATCCAACATGAGTTGATGGAATATGGACCTAACTCACCAGATGAAGGAATTTTGTCACACTTATCGTGTTCTATTTGAATTATTCTTTAGATCTTACCCTACTTTTGAGCCAGATTTCCACATTTTACCTACCTACCTATAGCGTTATAGTCATTAGAACCTTGTGGATAAAAGTCCTCAAGATTATTTTTATACTTGTATTTACACAGTGGAGATGATATAACTAGTGAAAGCCTATGGTTAGGAACATGGACTAAGGGTACCAGCATACCTTACTTACATTTTAACTTGAGTAATGAGAGAAAATCATGGTGAGGTAAATTACAGCTGGGCATATAGCTTAAGGAGCAATTAAAATATTTTATTTAAAATAATAGAATTTGTTTTCAAAATCTGAACTATGAGGCATGACTAATTTACTATGTAGTATTAAAACAGTAACTTGACTAATTTTTTGCTTATAATTAATTTAATTTCTTCGACATAACATATAGTTATTTCTTTACAAATTACTTATCCTTTTGAAATCATTGTTGAGATATTTTTCTTGGGAAAAATAAATGATTCAAGTGTGGGGGGGGATTTGATAAGCCTAAATGTTATATATATTTTACAGTCACTTTTCCATTTTTTTCATTCATTTACTGGATAATGCATGTGGTGGATGTCCAATATTACAGGAAATAGTGCTTTAAAAGATCCAAGGAAGAAAGGAAGAAAATATACACAAAATGGCCAAGTACATGTTGTGAGGGACATGTTAATGTCGTGTACTTGATGATCACAACCTGAATCAAGCCGTGAAGCCAAGCTGTGACCAACCGCGAAGATTGAAGAAATTTTTATTTCATGTCATGAATCCCTCCTACATGTTGTGACTCATGTCAAACTAGAAACTGAGAAATCCATGAGGATTCAGCATGAAAATCCAGCTGGTCATGGGTTACACGTCATGAACCATCTATACACGATGTGAACATGGTCAAACTTCATTAATCCATGAAATATTTGCATGCCACACTATAGATCTTGGTCAAAGTAACTCAAATCAAGTGTTCACAGTGTGATTATTAATTACACGTCATGACCATTTTCACCTATTTAAAGAGAAGCTCAGTATCACATTTAAAAGTCGGGGATTATCTCTCTCTCCCTTTTAGACTTCAATCAAAATTTCTTTCTATTTTCCCTCTTAAAATACTTTAGTTCTTTGTAATTCCTTTACGTTTACAATCAAATATTCGTGGATTCATTTTATTTAAATCCTTCAATTCCAGCTCCATTTCATTTCCATTTCATTCTTTTCAAGTAAGGTTTTATTTAAAGTATTATTGCATGTTTATTTCATATCTTTACATGTTTATTAAATTAAATTCCATTAGCATAGTTATCTTGATTTCTTGTATTCCCTTTATTTCTTTAATTATCATCATGAGCAGTTAAACGCATCAGGGGTAGGGATTAAGATTCAATTTATCTACACAATTAATTAGACCTTTAGTTATAAACATGGAAAACCTAATTGGATTTGTAATTAGGATATAAACCAATGGTCAAACCTCATTTGTGAAATTGTACCGTGACCATAAGATAGAAAAAAAACAACCCTATCCTAATTGGAGTAAACTAAGAGTATGACCATTATCTTGGGAAAATATCTCCAATAGAATCTGAACATAATGCATCTAGGACTATAACTAGCCTCCTGACCATGGAATAGTTACATCCTAGGTAGAACTAGAAGACTAGAGAAAAATTAACTAGCGACTATCGCTTGCTTCATAGACTAAGTAGTTAGGACCTTTCAAAGATTATAATTAGGATCACATTTATCTAGATACTCAGACTTGATCTCAACCCCTCTTTAATCAATTTAAGTAAAACCCAAAAATAGTTAGAAAACTCCCAAACATTATTCAAACAATTAAGGACTTCTGCAAATGATTCAAGACCAGATTTATTCTCCCCACAGAATAGTGTCCTCCTTGTGGGATCAACCCTAGACTTATACTATACTACACCATAGTAGTTAGTAATGTTTGGGACACATATAAATTTCTAATCTGGCACACCCATGTAGAAACAAATGACCCACATGGCTCACTCCTATGCATATGGTATTTTATAATCTAATTTAGAAAAATTTGTTTTAATAAAAATATTTTTTTATTACTCTTTTTATTATGTGGGTTTTCAATAAAGGTATTTTCAAAGTTCTTAAAAGGGTTATTTTACTTTTATTTTCAAATATTTTATCATTTATTCCGCATTTATTATAGAAAAAATTATGCCATCTTCAAGGATCCATTATTGGATATTTTTTTAAATGTAATTGTTTTCAAAATCATCCACTTCAAATTTTTAAAATTTACTTTTTAATGTTATGTATAAATTTAAATTTTACAACAACGTTAATAATGTTTTCTAAAATATCCTTTTTGTTTTTGCTTCCATTTACCTTATAATTTTCAATAGGATTTACCCTAACGTGGTTATGTTTGATGATTTATCCTCTTATATGTATATATATATTATCATTTGTTGGATTTAAATCATGGTATCAAACAATTTTATTCTTTATTCATTATTTGAGATAAAAGAAATATTCCACAATGATGCTTTCCATCATTGTCAATATCCTTTTATGTTTCCTTTGTTACATTTGTTTTATGTTCTTTTGAACCCATTCGCATTATTTTTCTATATGGATCATGATCATCTTATTCTAGTATTGAATTATTCATACACTTACTCCTCTGTACAGTGTGAATGTCACATTTTTACATAATCCAGATTGGTTTATTTTCACCTAGTTTGAATGTTTTTCTACTAAAATTGGTAAATATATTGGTATTATGTATTTTATTATTCCTACATGAATGATTATTGGGAATTTTACCATGTATTGTTTGACCATCTATCTTTTTTCGCTGGATGTATTATAACCATGTTATCCTTTTATTTTAAATTGGGAAAATTATTGATAATTATTGACTGGTAATATAAGATAATTATGTATTTATATTAAATATCTATCATTATATGGATAAACATATTTTATTCAGTAAGAGGCTCCTTAGATAATGGTATGAAAATTATTTTTGACTCTTATAGTGAAAAAATTAGGCTTAAAAAGTTATGGGTGGGGTTGGGGATTATATATCCCCTCAGTTAATCGACATGTATCATGAGACAATGCAAGTTGGGATTTGGGTTATACCTCTCCCAATAATATGACAGTGTTTTAAAAAAAATCATTAATAGTATGTTTTTTATGTTAGTAATTATGCATTAAATCAGTGTGAGGTCAATATTATTGATATCAATATTTTTATTTATTTTCATGGATAAAACATAGTTTAAGTTTCAAGTTGATTATGGGATCATGTTGTTTACTTATTCCTGCCATAATATTTATTCCATGTGTATCCCATGATTACATTAGTTTTATGTTTTACCTTAATGATAATTTGAGCTCATCCCTTCTTATTTTTCCATTTCACCAAGTTATAATGGATAGTGGGATACATGACTTATTAATAAGGATAATACATGTGAAATAATTAATGATAGAAGTTGAACACTCATTATGGATTATGTAGTTTCATATATAATGAAAATAATTTTTTTTGATGAAAATAACATGGGTTGTATTATTTCATGTTTTATTCTAATTATCTAAATCTCTAAACATGATAAGATCATTATAATATAATATATACAGTAATAATTTTTTATTTTGTAATTTAGGATGGTTATAGCTGGTATCAAAAAAAGTATGTAAAGTATGTATGTATGGAACCGGGTTAGGGAGATAAGGTCTAGGGCCTCGCAATGTTATTTTATAGGATCCACACAAAATACATAAAGTTATAAATTTAGGGTACTAAAACCCTTTTTAACATTGTAATCCTTATTCCAAATTCCATTACGTTATCCTCTCATGTGGAGTCAAATCATTTATCCAGATGGGACAACTTTTGTGTTATGGTGATTATATGTTTGCCTACATCCATCTGTGATCCACATACAGGGGGAAATAATCCTTATCAAAATGGACCAAATCTAGTGTTATAGTGATAGAATTTTTTCCAATACCCATCAGTGATCCACATCCATTAATAAATCTTATTGACTTAAGTTTATGGGAACAACGATTGACCTTGTTCTTTCTAGTTCAATATTTGAGTGGATTTAAGTTATCTTGATGATAATCTTTGAAAGTTTCTCAAGATAGAATAAAGTAAAGAAAAAAATTAAAATATAAGTAAAATAAATTTGAAAAATTATTGTGAACAAAATTTGTTTTCATTAACAAAAATAAGAAGAAAATTCTACATTATGGAGCTTATCTCACTAATTTCTAGAATAAGGGCAGAATAATGTCATAGTTTTTATTTCACAAAATTATAGATATCCTAAAGTTATTGTTCAAATTGGTTCACCTGGTCTATGAGTTTATACATCATTATATCCTCATATTTTTCTTGAGGAAGTAGCATATCATCATTCATAGCAGTATCTGTCATTTCCTTCTCCACTTCCTCAAGTAACTTTTGGTGCACCTTGATATCCTCCTCTATGATGGATAATCATTTTTGAAGACAATATCTCTCTTAGTTAAGTTATTCATCTAGATCTTATTCTTCCATGATATGAAATTTATATATTTATATCGTCACTATATATTGATAGGGTTCCTAGATTGTACCATCCATGAGTTTTATAGTGTATGTTGATAACTCCATTATAGAGATAATCATCACTGATTCTCATTAATGATCTTCTATTTGAAATAATATCTTTTTATTACATCATATATGGGTTGATAATCAAACTCCTCATTTCTGAGTGTTTTGAGAATGTGGTGAATTCTAGGTATATTGTTTTTAATTCATCTAAATGAGTGTAGGGAATGGGATTATAAACACTCTTCCACATTGAATTGTGGGTGATTGGACATGCATCATGAATCTCCCAGTCAGATTCAAAGTAAATATATGATGGTGGTATATACTCTATCAATTGATCAAAAAGAGAAGGTCTAACTTCAACACTCCTTCATTGAACCACCATAGAGTCAAAAATGTGTCCCCACCAATCTCATTTGTTTAGGTATTGGGATGGCTGTATTCTGAGTCTATTCAACCTGAACTAGAGTTATTTGAGTCGAACATTGAGAGAATGTTAGTCAAGTTTGATTATAATGCATTTAGATTGATGAATATGAACCCTATCCATTTGATCAGGGGATGTTAGCCTCATGTACCATAGATTATTCATTGGAAATGGTAGTGTAAGTATTTTTTAGAAAATGAATGTTTTTTATAGAGCCACCAATCCAAATTGAACTCCTTATATTTGGGCATGATGAATATTACCAATCATGGATTCCAAATTAATGTTAGATTTTTATACTCACTAAATGAGAATCAGAAAATCCATAAGGGAAGAGATATGTCAGTATGGGTATTATTTTCCCCATAAAGAAAAGGAATAAAAGGTTACCAATACATCAAGATCACATAACCTGCAACTGGACACACAATCGCATGACCTTTAGAAGGTCATGAAAACATTTCATGTGAAATGCATAACCTATAGTAATATCATGAAAATACCATTTCAAAAAACTTATATTCCATTGAAAAATGAATCCAAAACACCCATTAATCATGTGGTGGATGCTATATGAGCTCCCCCAATTACGTGATTTGTCGGGTGGAAGGCACCTGACACACATCCAAAAATACTCTTAAAATAATTAAACAAATATGAAAAATATGGGAGCCCCTTGCAGTCATAAATCATCATGTTATGTTCCCATGTGGTTCAAAAATACATTATGTAATCCCTAGAAACATTTTCTCCTTTTCACGCAAGAGCCTGCTGGCATGTCACCCTTATCACGTGATGGTCCTCAGACAATTCCAGGTGATCATGTTCTCCCCTCCAGCTCCAAATACAATCAAAAGAGATTGTCCCTAAAAATTACCTCTCATCACTATAGGACCCTTTGTTGGTCATATGATATATCACTAGTGGAGAGAGTGGTGGTATTCAGTGAGACTCGTTCCAATTCATGAGATACCAAGCCTTTGTGAAATAAACAAGGAAATAAAAGGGTAAATGATGGGAGATTATTTAGAGGGTAATATATGATGATCTTATGAGAACAAATTTATACACCAAAGGTGATCACCATTGATCATGAAACCCCTCCCCCTCCCATAAAAAGTCATGATGGTCCTGGAATACCCCTTATCATGACATCTTAATCTCGTGAAGGCCCCGTAGCAAGCCAACTTTGTCTCATGGAAGGTCTCAGACAAAGCATATCAGATCACATAAAGGTCTTTAAATAATCATTCTGATCTCTTGAAGGTCCCTAGAAATATTGGATCAAACTTGAAAAATTCCCTTGGAATGTCCACATGATTAGGTAATACCCCTTTGATTATCCAAAACCCAACAAATGCGGAATTAATAAGATGATCCTACAGTCACTAAAAATCATGTGGCGCCCCCCATGATGGCCTATAGTAGGATTTTGTGAAGCATGTAATACTAAATCCTTCCACTGACTCTAGTTTAATCCATAAGATATGTACCGCATACAGTGTTGTATAATCATGGTGGCGAGTCCTATAAATCCCTCCCCACGAATACAAAAAAAAAATGCATCTTTATGTCCATGCATAGGCATGTCCAGGCATCATAGAAGACTTCTTGGAGTGTCTATTCCTAAAATAACATGGTCTTATTTCTTGTAAAAATTTTGGGAAATGACCTAGAGGATCATGAAACATGTATAGGAACTTCATGTGACTAATCATAAATCACATGAATGACTTATAGAATGTTGGTTGGGGTATGAAAAAGAGGTCCCACGTATATTATGGAACATGTGAAACCTAAAAACAAGCTTACACTGAAAAAATATAAGGTACATATGAAATAAAATATTGAATAAAGACTAAAGTATGAGATTATTATGTTAATAACATATACATTGATCCTCATGTGATTCACATGACCCATCCATATTATGTGAAAGTAAGAGGACATGTCGCCCAAGTCATCTGATGTCCCCTCAACATACCATTTGGAATATGCGATATCCTTCAGACACTTCAAGAAGGTCACATGACTCCCTCTAGGCATGTCACCTGAGCCTCACAAAGCCCTCCTAGATCACCATCCAAATTTTGTGATATTCTATAGACATGTCACCCAAATTATGCGACGATGCTAGTTTATGTCAGCTAGGTTTCGTAAGGACCATTGGGCCTATCATACATATCTCATGGAATCCTCCAAGCATGTTTGCTAGGTTTAATAATGACATAAGGACATGTCAGCTAGAACAAGTGATGGTCTCTAGAAATGTCATATTGGATCATGAAAAACCCATTATACATGTCAACTGAGATCATGTGATGGCCTCTATGTCATGTCATTCGAGATCATGTGATGTCCATCGAGGAATGTTAGTCGAGATCATGTGATGGCCTCCAAGTAATGTCATCTTGGTATTCTGATTTCCACTGGACAAGTGAGCCTTGATCATGATATGGTCTTCATACATTACCTTCAGATTATGTTGTGTTCCATGGAAAAGTCAACTGGAGCATGTGATTGTCATTGTACTTGTCCTCGATATGACCAAACAAGTACAGATATCCTTTTCCATGTCAGGTATACAATCAAGTCTTTTTAGGAAGATAGTCATTCAAGTTAGGTCGAAAACCAGTCCAGGTTAATAAGGAGTTCCTAGACATGATAACCTTGTCCAGCCACCATATACGGGAAACCCCTAGGTGTTATACCAGAGTGAATTGAACTATGAGAAATCGGATTCATACTATAACTATGACATATAGGGAGCCTTCCTATAGGATTAAGGTAAAATGAGAATCCACATCAGTGTAAGTATCACAATGTCTCTAACACTCTAACCATCAGGACCCAATCTCCCTCATGGTATGAACATCCTTCATCATCCACCAATGGATTGATAAGTAACTAGGATACATAGGATTTCTTCCTAAGTCTGAATCTCCTTAATATACATCCAAATGGTTGTCCCAAACATAAGTCCTGAATCCATAAGCAGTGAGACTAATTACTTATTTTCCATTGTTTCTCACACCAAGAATAGATTTTGTGGTATTTGGAGTTGTAATGATCATATCCTTCGAATCATAATCCTCTATTAGATAAAGAAACCTTAGTGTATAATCCCTGATCAAACTAAACTACGAGACCTCTAATTCCAATTATAAGTTGGATACGTAGGACACCTCTTCATGGTCCAAGCTCAAAAATCTAGTGCATAAGTCTCTCCATATATTTCTTTTCTCCATGACATTAAATTTCTTGGGTTTACCAAACTATAGGGGTTTTTATTCCTTTCATATGAAAAGATTCATAGGACACCTCATAATGTATCAATCCCATCTTTATAATATTAACCACCTATATGTATTACAACAAACTCTGTATTTCATGGTTATATGGATTAAAAATATTAGCAGTTATCCACCAATATAAAATGGATAAAGAACCTTGGATACATACATATGGATTTACTAATTCTCCCTATTCATATAAAAGTATTTAACCAATGAACATTTTTAGGGTAATTGGTCCCATATAATATTAGAAATAGATTCTCAATCATATCTTAAATCTATAAGAGAGTCTTGAATTCGAAAAAAAAATTCCCCAAAAAAAGGTGTTATTATCCAAACCTTCCATCCTCTCAGCCAATGTGAGTTTCTAAGAATCATTGAGTTTTAAAACCCAAAGGACCACATGCCTTTGGAAAGAAGGTTCATACTCAGTTATTAATGTGGGAGTCATTGGGGGTTTCTATTAGAGATAAAAAAATGGTAAACCTGACTTGAGTGATAGAACAAGACATTAAACCCCCCAAAATCAAACCGTTGGGCCAATCCAACCACATCATTCCAATAAAAACAAAAGCGGTGAACTGGATATGAAATCATTCAACTATCTAATCTCCTTCACAAGATATAAATGATAGATTATCGAGTTCACATCAGACTATTTTATTCCAGTAATATGACTGGTTCTTATCTTTTTCTATGAAATAGAAATGATGAACCCGATATGAGACTCTAAAATAAAAAAAAAGTGATTGGTTTACCATGTGTTAGGCCATTTTGTTTGAATGTCCTTCACAAGAAAAAGTATGGGACCAAACATGGATCTTACATTTGATCCTCTATAGATGTGGTTCTCATGAAATAAGTTTATCCTCTCTTTGACATGTCCAAATGATTAGTTAGAATAGGGAACAATATAAGACAATTATGTTATCCATGTATATCTAATTGAGAAAATATAATGCCTATGATGATGCAGTGATCAATGAACTTATTCATTGTTGTCTTCATTATGACAGATACTTATCTCACAAAAAAACTTGACCTAAGATAATGTTTTCATCTAGGAATCTTTCTAGAAAATCATCTATGACTGCAACCCCTGTGGAACTCAGAGTAACCTCACCTACCTAGAACCTTTAATGTTAGTGGTCCATGAATTCCATTGACATGGTTTGATCTCAGCCCTTGAGGATTCAGGTGAGGGTATTCACACACTAAAACTAATGAGCTCATACTATCCAAATAAAGCTGATGTAAATTCATTATTTCTCATTACCACAACCAATCACTTTGGAATATTATCCTTGGAGCATGATAGTTTCCACCTTTGGTATCTAATAAGGGTTGATCAAGGAGTCAACTATGTCTCCCTTACGATTCAAGGGATGTTGAGGAGGGATCATTTCAACCGCTATCACTAGTTCCATCCTATCAGTTCCCTTTAGTCGCATGTGGAGTGTACCACCTGACACACATTCACCTATGATCCCCATGCATGAGAAATAAAGAAAGACACATAATGCAAGGAAGGATCTGGATAATCACAAGTGGGATCATATCCCCAATCTTGATGATGATGTCTACCTATATATTCTAGTAATAACTGGTGTACAGACCCATAACTCCTCTCACATAGGACAAGTATACGGGAATATTCCTAAATAATACATGGGGGAGGCGCAAATTCCTACCCCTGTGAATGAAATTAACTAGCACATTTAAGTGGAATAAGGAGGGAAAAAGTGGGATCATGTACCAACTTCAATCAAAGATATATTCCAATATAAATTAGTGACAAATTTCATTCCTATGCACACTTTTATAAAGTTTCATTAAATCTTAGAAATAGTTGAATAACTCCACCATAATATCCTGACACTGGTACAGATACAGGAAAACGCACACATTCCTATACCTACATCCAGGGCATCATAACACTTTGATTAGTATGAGAAATTGGTTACTCCAGAGTAATCGCATATTCTTTCTCCCATCTAGGGGTATTATATGCATACTATAGTAAAGTATTAGGTGTCAGACCGGACTCATATCACTGTTCAAACTAAGTCTCTCCATGTGAGAGTCGCACATTCCCTGGGAAAATGGTACATTCCTATCTAAAAAGACTGGAGGAATATTATAAAGGCCTATGATCTGGCCCATATCCCCATTCTAGCTAGGTCTCAACAAATAAGGGTAGTATAATCCTCGGGACAAGATAATATTCCTATCAATAAAATACCAGAAACATACTCTAAAGTATCATGGTCAGTCTCATATCCTTGTTCTAACCAGGTATTGCTAGGTGAGAGTGGAACATGCCTTGGGTTAGGATTATATTCATGTTAGTGAATCTACCAGGCATATTCAAGTAGATCATGGAAGATGGGAACATATTCCTACTTTCATTGATGAACGACTACATCAACATCCTTCTATGGCCATATAGGAGGAGGCTCATATCCCTTATCTCATTCTGGAGGTTTTTCAACATATTCTGATGGGGAATTCATATTCGTACCAGGTTTATATTCTTGTTCCAACTAAGGCTCACCAAGTGAGAGTGGAAAATTCCTCAAGATGGCCACATATTCTTGTGAAAAAACATTGTTGGCATATTCTAAAGGCTCGGGATCGGGCTCATATACCCATTCTGAATGAGGATAACCATGTGATAGTTGAACATTCCTTGGTGAAGGAACATATTCCTACCAATATTGAATAATATCTTTAGAATATTATCATCTCAGTAGTGTTATCATACTCTCACAACACCAACTAGTTATCATCAAATTCAGGTAGTAGTCATATAGCAGTATCATATCTCTGCACAATTATAAAAGGATGGTCAGAAATTTTGAACCATGATGCAGAATGAGGCTCATATACCTAATCTGTTAAATTTCAGTGTCCTTGAGGTTTTTCAAGACACATTCTCAACACCCCAAGGGTCCATTGAACCTTCAACTGAAGTAGAAGTTGATCATTACTGCTATAGTTCTCTTTGTGGTAGTGTGGAGATGGATAACATGGACTCTACTCCTAAAATATTCCCTGGTTGATGTACCCATGGGGATATCACCCATAGACAAGGAAATCATCCCCTTTCTTAGACAGATTTTTATAGAGAGGTGTTCAAAACTCGGATGCCCTCATATAGAGAGGTATTTGAAACATCGAGTTCAACCACAAATAGTTCCCCATCATCTTCCAAAAACACTCCACTATGATCAGTAGGTGGCCCCAAGAAACACCATATACGGTCCAATTAGATGGATTCATGTAACTCTGATGAAGAGGATACAAACATTGACATGTGGAGAGAGTTATCTAGAAACAACTTCTCCACCATGTTATATACCCATTATAGTTATGACCATGAGATCATAGATGGGTGGGAAAATGAGTGCATTCCCTAAAAACATTTGGTAACTCGTCAATGACTAAATGATAGACATATCCCTTATCAAAGACACAAGTATCACCATCATAACATAAATACACTCTATTCTCGGCTGCAAATAGAAACCTTTTCCATAGTCCAAATCCAAGGAATGGAGGAGCATGAAAAATTCCTACACATTTTTTTTCTACGTGTTGTGAAAACTCTCTATTGACTAATTTCCATAGCATCTCCAAAATAAATATCCAAGGATGGTTGAAATATGGAGAATTAAACTTCACTATGTCACTAGAATGGAATATTCCCCTAGATACAGCATCCTGTAATATCATATTCACCAGAGAAATAAGATAATTGGGTAATGTACAAGATAGTTGGTAATAATAATGAAATTCCCTCACATAAATGGTGTCAATACATCACGAACTGAGGAAAAGAATGGCCCGCAGATCTTTGAACTGGGCCCCACAAAACAATGGGAACACATTTCAAAAATGGAAGAGAAAGTTACAATCAACCAAGAAAATTCTCATATAAAATGACTCCCATCATGGGCCTCTATTAAACCCAACTCCTACACAATCAAAATTATGCCACATCAAAAAGGTTATAGTAGCAATGGTTGCAGCAACTATCGAGGAGCGAACCCAACCCACCAGGATGGGGGATATCAAAAACCACATCCTCCCCTTAGATCCTCAATTCCCAATAGGATTTGGGAAATATTTATTGTATCTAAAAATAAATCCCATCCAACTGGACTGGGAGAATTATTATCTCAATTTTCATCACCAAGTTCATTATTCCCTGAGAGGGACCTGGGGAAATCAACGGTAGTTCTAGATCAAACCTAGAACATTGAGAGGGGGAATTTATATCTCAATTCACATCCCAAGAATCTTCAAATCCTTAACTGGAAGCATCAAATCTTCGACAAAAATATCAATCAAAGACAATTTTTTCCCCAGATAGTCCCCATCCCATAGGGTTTGGGGACTTTTCATCATCTTCATTGCCAAAGAGGTGATTAGTCTTATCCATCTTGGGAGATAAATATCAATGGTCATCATCCCATATGATCCTCTTTCCACAATAAAAACTCCCACTATTCAAGGACCATTTAAAATTTTGAACCAAAAAGTACCTCAAGGTCACTACTCACAAGATGATATGGAAGGAGAGTGTGATGAAGCTGATTGAACTCCACTGGGGATGCAGGACAAAACAACCCAATGTGTCCTAGAGTTTAAGAAATGTCCCCAATATAGGTGGTTCAAAACCATCTTGTTATGTAAAATGTAATGGAAAAACTACCATTTCTTGGTACACATCCTTGAATTTCATCACTATCAAAACACAAAATAATGTGGACCAAGACACAGATATAGAGAGACACAATACAGAAAACATACCCCGGGAGGAGTATCTGGATGCATGTCTTGAGGCTGCATGTACCCAGAACCTAAGGAGGTTCAAAAAACATGCACCTCCAATTATTGAGTTACCACATATATGGTGAAGCACAACAAAATATAATGGGAAAGGTGTGGTTAAATCTTAATAACCATCCTGAAGATTTTATGTTCCTTCCATGAAGGACCAAATGGTACAATATGTGAATGAGATACAAAATCTAAAACAAATCAATGATGAGCTACTCAGGGGAAACACTCCCACTTGGTATCATCTTCTGATGGATGTGAATATACAATATATTATAAATATGTAAAGATTTGATCCTTATGCAAGAGCGGCATCTGAGCATTAGATCCACTCTAAATCCTAGTATCCCATTTACATAATTGATAAAGTCCTAAACGATCATGAATAACCCCCATTATGCATAAAACCTCTCCCTTTCTAAGGAAATAATTTATTCTTCACATGAATTCAGAATTAGTGGGAGATGAAAATAGGGCCACCTCATCAGGCCTCGCCCACTCCCTATAGATAGGAGGTGGCTTAGATAGCAATGCCTCTAGTACTACTCAACACCATAGAGTCCCAGACTACTTGAATGGAATCCATGGAAGGGATATGTGAACCTGTTTAGCCTTAGGAGAAACCATATCCTGATTGGGTGGATGAAACTTATCCCCCAACCAATTTTTTAAGCCTACCTTCTACACCTTTGTTGACATGGAAGACCCCGAAAAACATATCACTCACTTCATATCCTTTTGTGGTATGATGATAGACCCTCAATATTAGAAGGAAATGACAAGGATGAAGTTTATTGAACTAACTATGATAGGGATAGCCTTTATTTGGTACATTATCCTTCCATCATGATCCATTATAGGATAGGAATATGTTTGTTATCAATTATTTTATTAGTTCATCTCCATGCATAGGAAAATGAAAATAGTCAGCCAGATGAATTGTAATAAACACAAAAGTGTTAGGGTTTTTAACTTCATAACAATATTGAAGGGTTTAAACGATTATATTTTCATCCCTCTCTCATAGGAAAAATTATTGGTAGTTTGTGCTAAAAATTTATAAGATGAGCTTTAGACACCTTTGATCACAATGACATATCTTGGTGGGATTTGTGAGTTTAAAAAAATAGTACAAGGTTTGGAAGATTTCATTCAGTGGACCCAAGATAAATCACAGTTCATTCCTTCAACACAAGGAAAAAGGACCAGAAAGGTATAAACTAACACTATTACTCTAAAACAGATATTAGTGCCCTTCCAAGCACTTAAATAGGTCCCAAATTGGCCAGTGCCTCCTATCAAATGGAAACAACTACAATGTCTTCCTCATCAAGAAGTTAAAAGTGACCAGGGTCACTTGGGATTTGATAAATAAATAAATAAATCCTACTCCTTATAAAATGAACTAGTCCTTATTTATCTTCTTGAAGAGATGGACCATTACCTACTCAAGATACCATAACTTAGGAATTGCAATGAGGTCAACCTCGCCGATCATCTTGACCAATTACCTTTCCTAGAAGGATGGGTCCTAAAATCCATAATTTCTTCATCTTCAAAGATGTTATCCAAATAATGGTTGATTCAGGATAGGTGATATTGGATAACTCCCATAAACTGGTGGCCTGGGTAACCATTTACTAGTTATAAGAACAGGGTGACTAGTAGAAAGTTATGACTAGTTGTGGATAGAAGTTCCACAATTGGATGACTCGGAAAGAAGTTGACCAAGATCATTCCACCCTGAGAGAAAATCTTATCAGACCCAAAAAATTTCTTCCACCCATGGAGGTGAAATTAGATATTTCTTCTAAAGGTGTACATGACCTTTGAAATTAGGAAAATACATAAGAGGAATAATTCTATTCTGCTCTAATAAAAACTTTGAATCATGTAGATTTATTTTCTATAACATCTGAATCATGAGCACCGTCCCACTAAATTGAAACCTCATTAGAATAAGAATTCATATTTAGTTCTGTTAACATGATACACTTGGAATATCCCTTCTCAGATGATAAATATTCTTCTAAGTATGATTTCACTACACCTAACTGTGGAACAGGAGACCGCATGCATAGGAACCAAGGATATAGGGGAGAACACAAGCATGGTGAGACCCTATATTTTGGTCATATCCCCAGAGAGAAAATATATTAAAATGAGATGTAGTGAAATCAATCCATCAAGACCAGCAGATACATGGAGGTTCCTAAAAAACCTCTAACAGTCGTATGCGCACAGTTTTTTTTTCCTGATTTCCTAGTGGGGGTGCGATTATCTAATCATCCCAGACAATAGGGGAGGTCGGCGTGACTTGTACCACTGGTAGAAAATTCTCCCTTGACCACCGCATAAGAACCAAACCAATACACTTCAAATACCTCGTCTCTTGAGACATATATTAAGGAGAAACCCCACCCCAAGAAGCACTGAAACCTTGAACAAAAGTATGACATTCTGAACTATCTGGTGGTTTATCAAGACAATCTCTCAATCGATGATGTGAATCATATTTCAAAAGAACTCTATAAGGAACTTATGGAATCCCTCCATATCCTATATGATTCATAGAAATAAATATTCTTATTCGAGGTATATAGAGTGTATACGATTCAAATAGAATTTCATGTCTCCAAATCATTCAAAAAGAAGGATCTAGAAGAGGTCATCCAGGTACAAATCATTCCCCTATATTTTTTAGGTAGACTCAATAATTCTGACATGTAAAAGGATCTAATTGATAATTGTTCTGGGTTCAACCTCATCCCATTGAAAAACCTATGACTTTGGGGTATAGTGAAGGGGAGTTATCTCCCAAAAATATAACCATTCAAGGGTATGATAAGTGTGAGTAAATACCTCTCATGAAGATCAAGACTGAAGCTTGTTTTCTGGATCTCATATCTGATGCCAAGTATATGGATATCTAGAAAGAAATCGCATATAATGTCCTGCTCAGAAGGCCCTGGATCAATAGTCAGTTACTGGTACCCCCAAAATTCCATCAGTGGTTGAAATACCCCAAAAATTGAATGGTCAACATACTACAGGGTGATAGTGCCCCCTTAGAGACTTGCAAATGCAAATATTCTAAATTAGGTTTCTATAAAGGGAAGGAAACATCCAATGGTGGATGAATATATATATAGGTTGAATATCCTGGTAGCTTGGGGACTACCCCTATGAATCCTTGGAGTATGCTCGATTATGACTATGTTCTCACTATAAATCTAGTTTAGGAAATATACATGATCCTAGATTTCCAAACCCCTTATATCCCCATTGACAGTGTAAAAGATAATAATCTCTAAAATATCAGTGCAATGACTCTGGTAGTATTGGATGATAATGTATTTTCCTAAAGCCTCCCTCATCTCGATAGTGACTAATATTCCCCTAGATTTTATACATCATCTGAAAACCCATCCACAAACTTAGAGGTGGAAGAACAATATGATTAAATTATGAACATCCCTCCTTCATTTGAGGAATTCATTTATGCCACCATTGACGAGCTCAAGAAGGTAAACCTAGGAATAGAATAATAACCAAGGGCTACACTAATTTTTTCCACCATTCCTATCAAGGATAAAGTGATGTACATCTCATTTCAAAAGAAACATTATATGTGTTCATTTGGAATTATACAGAAATTTCTCGACTGAATCCAGATGTCGCTACGCACTATCTCAACTTACCGGATGACCATCACGACTTCAAGAATCCATATAGAAGGATAAAACCCTCTTATGATACCAATTTAGAGGTGGAATTTCACAAATTTATCAAATACAACATTTTCCAAGAAGTGAAATACCCAAGATGGCTCACCGACATTGACCCTATCATGAAAATGAATGGGAAAATTAGGGTCCGCATCGATTTTAAATACTTTAATGAACACTTCCCAGAGGAATATTTCTCATTACCAATCACTAAAATATTGATCAATACAAATGATAGATTCTAATACCTTTCATTAATGGATTGGTATTTGGGGTAATGTCATATAAAGATGGCCCCTGAAGATGAAGAATCCTCTACCTTTACAGAACCCTAAGGGTCTTTTGGCTATCAGTTCATTACCTTTATCTTAAAATAACATTAGTGAGAATTATCAATAGGCCATGAAGCATATCTTTAATCCCTTATTGGGAATAATAGTTAAATGTTATGCCGATGACCTAGTTGTAAAATCTAGATAGTAAGGTGACCACTTAAAGTGTCGTCAAATAGTACTGGATATGCGGTGAAACATGGTTTGAAGATAAAGACACTAAAATTTTATTTTAGGGTAACATAAGGGAATATCCTTGTCTTTTTGGCACACCAATATGGCATTGAGGTCAACTCAGAAAAGACTAGTGATATTTTAGCAGTGTCACCCCTAGTAATCTCAAAGAACTGAGGGGGATTAAAGGGAACTAAAATATATTTGGCATTTCATATAAAACCTATCTGGAAAATATTTCTCTTCCATCAAGATGATGAAAAGGTAAATTTCCTATAGATGGTATGAGGACTTCCAATAATCCATTGGCATTCCCAACCAATACCTACTACAACCACCAGTCCTGATGCCACTGGTGGAAGGAAATACACTCATATTATACGCGGCCACCATGGAATTGTCTCTTGTAACCCTCCTAACATAGAATAATAGTACAGTGATTGATAAAATTTGATACTACCTCATCCTAATCATGTTACATACTGAGAACATGCATTCTAATGTTAAGAAGAACTACCTTGTGCTCATCTTTGAAATGAGAAGGTCGAGGAATTACTTACAACACCACGAAGTCCATATGTTCTCTTGTATTGATCATCTCAAGTACATAATTGGTTTTACCATGTTGACTTAGCATCTGGTATGATGAGAAATCATTCTTAAACAATATCACATTTATTTCATGTCACAGATGGTGGTGAAATGGGAAACCTTGGATGATTTCCTTACAGAACATCTCTCCTCATAAATTACATTAGTGGACACTAAAATCCTAGATGAGGAGGATTTCTATACCCATGACACTCCCTATACATGGGAGATATATTTTTAGGGTTCCTCCCGAAATCCTACTAGAAAAGGGATAGGAAATCCAAAGATGAATCAGGTTGGCTAAGGGATTTAATTTATTTCTCCCTAAATAGAAAATTTTCCCTACCCATTCTCACTATCCAAAGAATTCACGAATAATGATGAATAATACTATGCCCCTATTTCTGACTTATAATTTTTCCTATAGTTGTAGATATTCTACATGAATATCAAAGGGGTAATAGATAGTGACAAAGTAGATAAAAAGTGAATCTTTCATAAAAAAGGAAGATCAAACCCCTATCACTGTATAAATTAGGGGACTAATAGAAAACTTTACTTTTGTGCCCACACTGCATCATGTTCCTTGGTCAAATAATTCTCATTGCTGACACATTGTTTAATGTCACCATAGTCCTGGACTACCCCTATCATGAGGAAGTGATCTTCCATATCACACACCGAAGAATTCTCTCATTGATCGTTGTCTGTGATATGACATAAATAAATTAGGTCAACACCACCCTAGATAATGATGAACAGACATCCACCCCTAGATGGATGTATCCCATAATTGGTTATCTCTAAAATTGGAATCTCCTGAAAGACCGAGAAGGAAGGGAATTGGTTCTATGGTGTGAAAAAACTTTACGATGAGATATGGTCCAAATGATTAAAATCTATCTACTAGTGAGGCTTTGATGGAATCATCCTTAGATGAATAACAGAAAGTTAGATTCCCACCATCGTAGAATAAGTCCATGTGGTCTATGGAAGCACACATTAATCTAGGATCAGTATCTCCCACAAAATTAGGAGGTTAGGTTACTAATCAAAAACCATGATAGAGAACTATATAGAATTCAACAAGAAATTTAATACATGCCAGATTCATGAAAACTTCATCCATCAACCCCAAGGATTTATATAGAAATCTAAATATTCCTTATCATTTTCCATACAGGGAATGGATGTTGTGGGTCCATATCCCCCAAAAACACTTATTAATTTTAATTAAATCCTTACTGATAGTGACATATTCTCTAAATGGGATGAGGAAATACCCCTCAAGGAAGTTGGGATGAAGAATGAAATCAAATTTTAAAATTCCCACATCATCCCAAGGTTCAGGGTCACTCAAAAAATATTTAAGGACGGCAGAATAAATCTGTTATATAGGGTTGAATATAGTCTACCATAAGTATAACACCAAGTCCAATCACTCATCCTGATATCATGCAGTAGTAAATAGATAGATAGAGACCTTCAATAAGACTTTTTAAAATATAATCCATAACATGGTGAATAAAGATAATAATTCCTAGCCATAAAAGATATATAAACCCAAGCTTAACATAAATGGGTATTAAATCATTTTAGAAGAATATTCAGTATATTACAAAATTACATGCTCGAGGACCATAATAGTTTATTGTCCTTGAAAACATAGAAACGCAGTCTTCTAACTTGTTTAAAGATATCCAAAATATCTTATAAAGATCTTCCCCATCATTACTCTTCACAATAATACCCTGCTTAAAACATTTCTTCATAACCCAAAGACAGGAAACATAATAGAGTGTGTGATCAGATTATCAGTATGTGAAAATAAGAAATATATTTAAGCATGACAAAAGCATAAGGATATGATAACATGAGAATAGAATTTTAAGATCATATACATGATTTGTGGCATTAATATTGATAGTTCATAAGACATGAATCATAAAGGAATCCAAGAGATAATTTCATGTGAGCATAACATAAGTATAAGACATGGAATTGTAGTAGAATATATAAACATATAAAATGATTTCAGTAATAGTCAAGGATTATTTCCATGCTCATATTAGTGTAATGGGTTCACTCCCCAAACCATCTTAGTAGTCAGGGTTCACTCCCAAGACTATATTAGCAGACATAGTCCTTTACTGAATCAATCTCACCCCTTGTTCCATCCATATCTATGTCATGAGATATAAATCTTTACCCAAAGAATTTGAGTAAGTTATAGGTCCCACCCATCTCATAATGAAATCATACATATGTGTGCCACAATATCATAAAAATAATCATATCATAACCCATAAAATGAAATGGGTATCATAGACATGTCATCATATCTTAACCTATTGAAAAGATAGAGGATTCATAATCATTTCATCATAGAATGACCCATGAAAATAAATGGGTTTCATAATCATATAACCCATGAAATATATAGTATTTTTGTAAGAATTTATATCGTGACAGGGAAACGGTTTTCATAAGAATCCTGCCATAAAAACTAAACCATTAATAGAAAGAAAATTAATGCTACACTTGGATCATATCCTCAGTAATACATGTGTAAAACCAATTTATTTCATCTTAGATGGAAAATAATTTTAAAATATCATTTAAAAAAAATCTTGATGAAAATATCCTTTCTAATTTGAAAAAATATTTTTAAAAAAGAAAACAATTTAAAAAAGTTTTTTAAAATGGATTTGAAAACATAGAAAGTAATCATTAAAAATAATTTAAAACACTTAAATACTTAATACCTTTTGAAAAACATTTTACTATAAAATATCTTTGAAAACTTATAAAGGAATATTTTAAAATCATTTAAAACACTTCTTGAACATAAAACATTTTTGAAAACATTATTTATTTAAATTTTATTTGAAAACATATAAATGATTCTTCAAAATAATTGAAATCCTTTTCTTTTAGAATAATATTAAAATATCATTTGAAAACATTTTTGAAAACATTTTAAAAAAATATGGTTTTGGAAGAAAACATATTTCTGACCAAATAGAGAAATAAAGTCATATTTTATTAAAAACATTTTCTTAATTAAATTAAGTACCAAAAAGTGTAAAAATGGTACCATTTTATGAATATATAAATAATAAAAATAGGAGTATAAAATTCATGATATTTCATGATATATGGATCATAATATTTCATTAATAGAAGTATAATTATAAATAATCCTGATAAATGATGAGATTATAGAAATAAAGTCTTACCAATTCGGTAACTTTTAATCATAATCCCCATGAGAGAATAAAATTATAGGTAGTTTAAAATATCATGAAAATAATGATATTAATTATATAAAATTTCAAAGGCTAGTATATACACCTCCAAAAACAATATAGTTTTATAACAAAACATGTGTCTCAAAGAAGGAAAATTGAGACAAAATTACTTGACCAATTTGGTAACTTTTGAACCATAAAACCCCATGAAATAGAGACCATAAAATATATATTTAAATATTAATAAATTTAAGGATAATAATAATATAATATATTCATGGTCATTATATACACCACATAAAAGAAACTATTGGTTAATATAGAATAAGTCTTGCAGAAGTAAAAGTGAGACTATAAGTCCACTTACTACTTCAGTAAATTTTGAATCCTAAGATCCAAGAAATAATAAAATCATTTGAAAATTTTAATATAATTAAATATATTAAATTAATTATATAATATTTCATAGTTCATTATATACACCACATGAAAAGAATAAGTGGTCAATATATCATATATCTCACATAAATAAAAGTGAGATGAAAAAACTCTTACCTTAAGTCTTGACTCTCATTGTACTTGTTTGAACCTCTAATATAATAAATATAATTTTATTAAAAATATATAATAGAAAAATATTAATATATATAATACAATATATTATTTAATTATGAATTTATATTACCCATTTATTAACAATTTAATGTTAATGTTGTTTTTTGGGTAATAACCACTTTGTTTTCATACGTGTTTTGACTTTTCATTCTTAGTCCTCTTATTTAGATAATGATTTCCCTATTTACATAATGTAATACATGATATTAATATCATATATATTTAGTATATATTTATTTATAATTATATATAAAATATATAAATAGAAAATGAGCTACACTGTTCATGGAGACAGTAGTTCGCACGTACTCATGAACGATGTTTTTGTTTTCTTGACGTATTGAAAGAAATAAAGTAGATGAAATATATGTAAGTGTGTATATATATATATATATTATCATTAAATTAGAATTCTTATATCATAAATATAACTTATTTTTAATAAACTCTTCCATAATACATTCCATGTAAAGCATGAACAAATCACATCTCTTTGAGGAGGTTGTAGTCCACATGTCTGTAAACAATGTTATCATATTCCCAAAAATGGAAATAATGAAGGTATGTGTTAAATAATAATTCCATAAGAATAAATACATCATAAATATCTTATATATAATATAAAAATAGTAATTACATCATTATTCCAAACCTTCTATGGTTGTAATGGAAGAACGAAGGATATCGGTTCACGAGGTTGTACTCTGTCATCCACACAAACAATGACTGTATATATCATTTTATGGAAGTGTTTGAATGTGTTGGTAATATATAGAGACCCATTATTAACATAAATTAACATTACATATAATTTTATTAATAGATAAAACAATACATAAACAGACGCATGAAGACCGTACTAGTCTAGTGCCTTTGGAAACATGAAAACATAAACACTAGTACATAAGTGAGCAACATTATCTCCCACTAGGTTCTTCAGGAATAGCTCCCTTATTAAAGACATAAAACATAATACTAATCTTCATAACCTGGGGAAATGAAACACAATAAAGTGGTGATCTCATTAGCTCAGTAATGGTAAACAAGGGAGATATGTAAGCATGATCATGAACATAAGGGAATGAGAATATAGTCAAGAAAATAAAAGATCATACACTGCATATGAAAGATCATAAACATAAATCATGTAATAATGATTGTAATTTCATAATACTTTAATCATAAAGAAATAAATAACCTGATCCATAAATTCCTAATATAGGAATAAAACATGAAATTGTGGAAAACACGTAAGCAAATAATATTATTTCCATAGTAGCCAAGGAATCACTTCCAAGACCATATTGGTAGTATAGATTCACTCCTCATACCATCTTAGTAGTCATGGTTCACTCCCATGTCCATCTTGGTCGTAGTAGTTTACTCCTCATATCATCTTGGTATTCATTGTTCACTCCCATGTCCATATTTTTAACGACCCAATGTTTTATCAATAGAAATTTCTGGCTTATAATTATTTCATATAATCACATGAAATTATAAAAAAAATGAAATAGTAAGTATTTGTTACCTTTAAACATAATATTTCCACTTCTGTGATTTGAATTTCGAAAATCTAACATACACGGTTGCATTCCGGATGATTTTTAGAGTCCGATGGAACAAATTTAATTTTCGGTGAATAGTAACCAACCCTTATGAATAGTATCCTACCCTTACGAATAGGAATATGACTCTTATGAATAGTAAATCATCCAAAATAATAGTAACATCACCCTTGAATGTATAAATAAAATTTATGCTTTTAATAAGTTATAATATGACCATAGTAAAAGTATTAGTATTTTTGTAAGTCATAAATAATTAAATATAATTATTTAATTTAAAATAAAATTTATCTTTATAAAAGGGGTTCATAAATTAAATTTTTCTTCTTTTTTTGGTTTTAAGATAATTTTATAATGCCTTATGTAAATTTTTGAAGCATTACAAAATCAGTTATACGTTTAAAATCTATATTTTTCAAGTAAAATATGATTTTAATTAAAAATTAAATTAATCATATTTATAAAATTGTTTTTGAAAAAATGGATTTAATTTTTTTATTATACACGTAAAAAAAGTTTAGGATTTATTTTAGTGATTTTTCTGAAATACTTGAATTTTTTATTAATAGTAAAATACGATAATTTTCTGTAAGTGCTAAAACCTAAATTTATGCATCATGCCTGAGTAATGGATGATTTTAAAAGACATTGGTTAGAACTCACATGAACATATTACTATTTTTTTCTCACTAATCATGAATATTTCTTTTCTTATGGACAAATAATAAACTAGTGATTAAAATATTAAGAAAACCCTTCTCCCCTCCACTATAAAAACCTCCCACATTCCCCTCACATCTTCACACCTATAAAGCCTTGTTACTTGACTAAATTATGCTCAAATCTATCCCCATGATCAACCCCAAAGTCCAACATCCCTTTCTCTCCTCAAAAGACCAAATCCTCTTCCCTTAACAGGCTCTCAAAGAAGATTAATTCAAGAGGTAAATTCATATTTCCAATTCTTTTACTTTCATTTCAAGTTCCTTTGTTTTCTTTTCTATCATTACATATCCTTATCCAAATGTTATGAAAACTAAATTACCTTATATATACTATAATTTTTCATGATAATGTAATAAGTTATTATTGTCTCTCCTTTACCCTTCTTTTATACTAGTAGTAAAAACACCATCTGAGATGTGTTAATTTACCACATTAAAGGAGGATGGGTTTTCAATTTTTATTACCATATTAAATTATGGTCATGAAACCATTATTATGGTTGAACCAGAATATAATATATTTATTATATCTCATATGTGGTTCTGGAATATTTTTTTACATATTTTTTTTGATTTATAAAACAAAATATGTTCGTTGTGATCAAAAATGGCCAATTAACCCAAAAGGTTATCACTAAAGTTTTATATAATGATTTAACTTCACTTCAAGTAAAAAAATTAAATTTAAAACCATGTAAGCTTATAGATTTTTAATAATAAAATATAATTCTAATTCTGGAAAAACATCCTCATTTAACATGATTATTCGTTCATGTATAAGTAAACCTAAAATGAAACAAACGGACCCGAACAATGAAATTGAGCCTCATAACAAATAAAAATTGTAATGAATGAACTTAAAAATATTATAACAAATCAATTATAGGTAAAATATTTTATGTATTTATTAATTAATTAACTTAGTTTAATTAATCATGTCATTAATATCAAGTGGAGAACACCATCAGACTTATGGTAAGGGATTCTACCTAAACCTCCATTATTCCTTCAGGTTATTCTTACTCTCTTTTTACCCAAATGAAATCCTATATTCTATTTATGCACATATTATAATTTCTATTTATATGCGTAAAATCATGTATCAATATCCATTAATCAATATCTTTTGGGGATATACATGCTTTATGTGATTCCATCCTCAATACTTCCCGATAAGCAAACCCGTTTTAAGGGAACTTCCCAAATACTTACCCAATTTCAAGTACACCATACGATCTAATTTTAAGAAGCCATTATATTTATAAAACCAATATTTTTACCATGATAAACTTCTTGGTTCACTACTATTTTTATATAAAATATTATTCCCTTTTCTATTTTAAATGATCTTTGATATTTTCATTAAAACGCACTAAAATGTTATAATTTTGAAGTTTATTAAAAACATGTTTACAAGTTATCACATAAATTTTGAATCACATATTATGATATATACCTATTATACCTTATGAATATCCATGATTGATATAATTACTTGTTTTCATGTACACTTGTATGATACGCCCATTCATTATTCTTTATGACATGATTATGATACCCATTTCTTTCGGTGGGTACCCTTATGTTTATGCATGATTTATTATATATGATTCTTTATGTGGAAATAATATTCATAAACATGTTAAGATTGGTGAACCTAGATAACACTTCAATTCTTTGGTTAAATTTGAGTCTCATGAGATGCTATGTGCAACGGTCTTGGTGGTCATCCTTGACTCGTGCTACCATATGCAACAGTCTTGGTGGTTAAGATTGATGTGTGATCCTTTGTGTGAAATGAGCCTTGAATTGTGCTAAATTCATGTTTTATGTTGCATACACATTATTATGAATCAATTTTTATATGATCCCATGTTTATAATTTATGATTTTACATGTTCCATGCCTTTTTATATCATTATTCCATTCCTTCTAACCCATGTGCTAACAATTTGATACTATGTTTTCTCCCTTATAGGGATTTTTTCTCATCCCTTTATTCATGTTACCCCTAGGTTACCCTATGAATATATATTAGAACAGTATAAATTAAGAGATCTTTATGAATATTAAATAAATAAATGTTTTATTTAGTCCAATGTTTTCAGTTTTATGTACCTAGTCTTCCAAGACACTAGACTTCAAAATCCTTGTCTTAAAATCATTTAATGTTATGTATAAATTTATAAGGTTTCTAAAGCTGGTATAATAGGATGGTATAGTTATTTTTTTTAGATTAATAATATATTAATTTATTAAAAACCTGAAGGATGGGACTATGTAAAAGAAAACACCCCTAAAATTTGGTAAGTATAGAGTAAGTTGTTTATCTAGAAAATACATCCATGTATGGATACAAAAAGGTAGATTTGGCTCTGAAACAGATGTATCTAGGGGTAAAATCTGAAAAAATGGCTTTGAGCTACTCTCGAATAGGAATGGGTGAATGAAAAAGGGTATTACTTAACTCTTGGTTTGACACTCCTGGGGGATATGATTTGGTAAATTCATGATCTTAGTATGAACCGTTATTAAGGGAAAAAAGATCCAATAATAATATAAGTTAAGAAAGAGATCAAGGATAACCTATATTTAAACATAGGCAGTCACAAGTTAGGATATACTTCTCCTTTACAATTTTATCCTTGTATGTTAAAATTTCCCTTTTTATGCTTAACAGTTAAGTATTCAAGCCCTGTAATTGTACGTTATTTTTATTAGTTAATGTAAGGAAATATAAGAATGCATTCCAACAATCAATGTGATAGGTAATGTGAATATTTCCCTAATGATATAAAAAATATGATGGGAATGGGTGCTCAAAACGTCATTACAGTACTTGATCAGTTGGCTCAAGTTATGCATAATAACGTGAATCATTTGGAACATCGTCCTCCTCCAAGGAAAGATCATGTTGTCATTGAATCCTTTATGTGGAAAGGTCCTCCCATGTTTAGTGGATCATATGATCTCCTCCTCACGGAATATTGGATTAACTCCGTTGAAAATATATTATTTGTCCTCCAGTTCTCAAAATAATATAAAGTCATACTGGAGATTTATCATTTTTATAGGGAATCTAAGAAGTGATGGACACTTATCAATAATACGAAGTCCCAAGAAGAAATTGATTACATGGATTGGGAGGAATTCAAGAAAATGTTTTTCAATAAATATTTTACCCAAACCCTTCACCTTAAGATGGAAAGAGAGTTCCTCAAACTCAAGTAGGAGGAAGATGTGTCCATCAGGGCGTATGAAGCAAACTTCACAAGTCATGAAAGATAAGCCTCTAGATTTTTCATGACCATCAAAAGCAAGGTGGATCACTTCTTTAAAGGACTAAAGATGAGTGTATGAAAATTATTTACGATTCAATACTTTAATGGTTATGAAGACATTGTTCATTGTTCCCTAAAGGATGAAATGTATATCGGAGACTCCCGGTGGTCTCATGGGACCGGTGACAAAAATCTTAAGATGGAGTCTAATATGGGGAGTCTGGAAAATAAATCCCATGATGGAAAGAAGATTGAACATCCCACGTGTCAAAATTAAGGGAATAAGCATCATGGGAAATATCTAAAGAGACTAGAAATTTATTCAAATGTGGAAATATGGGACATCTAGTAAAGAACTACCAATGGGATATGAAGAATCATGCTATGGTGGAAGAAGAAAGGAAGGTTTAGATAAACTCTTAACCAATGGTACAGTGTTACAACTTCAAGGAGAATGAAAATTATGTGAACAATTTCCCTAAGACTAGGGTTGTTATAGGAAATCAACAATGACCTCCAAGGAAATAAGAAATGGATTATGTTACCACTACTGCTAAGGTGGATCCACATAACAATGTGGTGAAACGTACGCTAGTTATTCATTCGATAATATTGAACTTATTATTCTTTCATATCTTTCAATTTTAGTAGAACTATTTAAAAACCGTATCAAAATTTAGAGGATAAGTTATCTTTTAGAATAGTTAATGAGGAAATTATTGTATCAAATGTTTATAACTTCTCCCTAGTAATTGTTTATGGACTAAACCTCCCATCAAATCTTGTCAAACTTCTTTTATTGGAGTTCAATGTTTTTTTGGACATGTATTGGATATCTTTATTCAAATACAACATCAAATTTTAGGAAAGGGAGATCAATATTATTATCCAAAAGCATCCTACAATTATTTACAAGTGTAAGGAGGAAGATTAATCTCTATTAGAATCATTTTATCAAGTGTAGATATTAATTTCTTATGAGCAAGAATTTCAAGATAAATTGATTGAGACAACGGAGAGAATCATGATTAAATAAATGCCAATCATGAGGGATTACTCTAATGTATTACCTAAAGAGTTGTCTGGTATTCCTCTTGATCGAGAGGTTGAGTCCTCAATGGATCTTATTCTTGGATCCCTACCTATATCAAATACACCTTATAGAATGGCCACTTTAGTGCTGGAATTGTTGAAGAAGTAGTTATAGGAGAACCTGGAGAAGAGTTTTATATGCCCAAGTGCTTCACCATGGGTTTTTATAGTCCTATTCATCAAGAAGAAGGTTATATCAATGAGAATATGCATTGATTATCATGATCTCAATAAAATCATGATAAAGAACAGGTATCACATTCCACTGATAGATGACTTTTTCGATCCACTTTATGGGGAGAATTATTTCTCTAAGGTGGACCTTCGATTCAAATATCACTAATTAAAGGTGAGGAAGAAATATATTCCCAAGACATCATTTCAAATGAGGTATGGATACTATGAGTTCATAGTGATACCCTTCGTACTCACTAATGTTCCAAAACTTTTCATGGATTTAATGAATAAAGTGTTTAGAGATTACCTTGACAAATTTTTCGTAGTCATTATTGATTATATTTATATATACTCCAATAGAAAGGAGGAACATGATGAGCATTTTAATACTATTCTAAATACTTTAAGAAAGAAAAAACTATATTGAAAGTATAATAAATTAATGTTCTGGATGGAGGAAGTATCATTCTTAGGGAACGTTATCATGAGAAAAGGGATATCTGTGGACCCTTCCAAGACAAAGGCAATTGAAGAGTGTCCCTGACCAACATCTATAATGGAGATCCATATATTTTTGGGTCTAGATAGGTATTATCAACAATTTTTTAAGAACTTCTCATGATTTTTAAACCCAATGACCAAGATGACACGAAAGGGGGTGAAGTTCGTCTGGACTTAATAATGTAAAGACCACTTTAATGAGTTGAAAAAGAGGCTTATAATTATGCCAATACACTCCCAATGAGTAGAGAACTCTTTTTGGAGTATAGTGATTCTTCAAAGAAGGGATTAGGTTGTGTTCTCATGAAAAATGATAATGTGATAGCCTATGCTTCAAGGAATCTGAAAATCCTAGAGGGAAACTATCCCACACATGATATGGAGTTGGAAGATGTGATATTTTCGTTAAAAATATTAGAGTATTATCTTTATAGGGTGAAGTGTGAGATATATAATGATCAAAAGAGTCTCAAATATATATTCACACAAAAAGATTTTAATATGCTCCATCGAATATGGTTAGAGCTCATCGAGGATTATGAATGATCAATCCACTACCATCCTGTTAAGGAAAAAAAGGTGGAGGATGGTCTAAGTTGAAAGGATCTTGTATCTTTATCAATGATGATAATTTAAAACGTTCCAATCTTCTTATATTTTAATAGGATATACATGGGAATAATTAAGTGAGGAACATCATCAATCCTTTCTTAAATGTTTGCTCAACCATCCCTCATAGAGAAAATAAAGGATGCTTGAAGAAAAGATGTGGAAATTTAGAAAAGGGTGGAAGGTATTAGAAATGAGAAATCCTCTGAGTTCAAGATTGATGAGGAAGGAGTTTCAAGATTTGGGTCACGATTATGTCTACCATCTGATCTATAGATAAATAAGGAGATTTTTAATGATGCAGATAGCTCAACTGTCTCTATTCACCTAGGGAGCACAAAGATGTATCGTGATCTCTGAGAGATCTTTTGGTGGGACAATATGAAGAAGGATATTTCTTATTATACATCAAAGTGTTGGGTATGTCAAAAAGTGAAGTCTGAAAGACAGATGTCTAAGAGGATGATGCAACCACTACCAATACCAACATGGAAGTGGGAGAACATTACCATGGACTTTGTCACTGGACATACAAGGAAATCTAGAGGAAATGATGCTATATGGGTCGTTGTGTATTATCTTACAAAGACATCTCACTTTATCTCAATTCGATAGGACTTCTAATTAGATAAAATTTCACGTATATATATAAAATAGGTTGTAAGTTTTCATGTACTACCACTATCTATTGTATCCAATAGAGATTTGTGGTTCACCTTAAAGTTCTGGAAAATTATTTTAAATGCTCTAAGAACTGAATTGAACTTCAGTAAGACCTATCATACTCAAATTGATGGCCAATCAGAGAAAACTATTCAGACACTGGAGGACATGTTTAGAGTGTGTTCTATAGAATTAAATGGGGGATGAGACCAACCTATTCCACTGGTTGAATTCTCCTACAAAATATTTTCCACTCAAGAATTCGAATGGCACCATATGAATACCATTATGGTAAAATGAGAAGAACACCAGCATTTTGGGATGAAGTCAGTGAGTGTAAGATGTTAGGACCAAAAATGGTTGAAGAAATGGTGAAGAAGGTGAAAACCATTAAACAACACATCAAGGCATCCCAAATTTGAAAAAAGAGTTATGCAGACAATCTTCGATGAGATCTTGAGTTCAAAGTTAGAGACATGATATTCCTCCACTTATCTCCATGGAAGAAGTTCATGAGGTTTGAGAAGAATAGAAAGCTAAGTCCCAGGTACATCATCCCCTTCAATATTCTTGATTGTGTCAGGGATGTGGCCTATTGACTGGAACTTCCACCTACAAGGTCTAAAGTACATGTTGTCTTCCTTGTATCCATCTTAAGGAAGTACATATCATATCCTTCACATGTACTCTTTTCAGAGGTGGTACAGTAGGAGAATGATCTTTCTTATAAGGAGCATCCAGTAAAAATCTTAGATTGTAGAGATAAATTACTAAGAAACAGGACTAATCACCTGGTTAAAGTACTATGGTGGAACCATAAGTATGAAGAGGCAACATGGGACTGTAGGAGGCAATTAAAGAAAAGTACCCGCACCTGTTTATGGATTAGAATGTAAAACTAAATTTTAAGGGAAAAATTTCATAAGGGGGGGAGAATGTAATGACCTAATGTTTTATCAATGAAAATTCCCTTCTTATAATTATGTCATATAATCACATGAAATCAGAACACAATGAACTACTAAGTTATATGTTACCTTTAAACATAATATTATCACTTCTATTATTTGAATCTCAAAATTCTGACATACATGGTTTTGTTTAGGGTGATTTTTGGAGTCTGATGGAACAAACAAAATTTTTTAGTGAATAGTAACCTACCCATATGAATATTAACCTACACTTAGGAATAATAATATGACCCTTATTAATAGTAAATCATCCAAAATAATAGTAACCTCTCCCATGAATGTATAAATAAAATTTATGCATCTTATAAGTGATAATATGACTATAGTAAAAGTATTGGTATTTTTGTAAGACATAAATAATTAATTACAATTAATATATTTTTTTAAAATAAAATTTATTTTCCTAAAATGTGTTCATAAATTAAACTTTTTATGGATTTTGGTTTTAAGATAATTTTATAATACCTTATGTAATTTTTTAAAGCATTATAGAATCAGTTATAGTTTTAAAATCAATATTTGTCAAGTAAATTATGATTTTAATTAAAAATTAAATTGATAATAATTATAAAATTATTTTTCAAAAAATAGATTTCATTGTTCGATTCTACACATCAAAAATATTTAGGGTCAATTTTTGTTATTTTTATGAAATACTTGAATTTTTTATGAATAGTAAAATATGATAATTTTCGAAAACTGCTGAAACATGAATTTTAGAATCATGCTTGAGTCATGGATGATGTAAATGGACATTATTCTAAACTCACACGAACATATTACTTTTTTTTGTCACAATAATCATTATTATTTCCTATCTTATGGAAAAATAATAAACTAATGATTAAAATAATAATAAAACCCTCCTCCCCTCCACTATAAAAACACCCCACACTCACCTCTTCTCTTCACTCCTCTAAATCCGTGTTTCTTTCCCAACTTCTCATCAAATATTTCCCAAAACTCCTCCCCCACTTCCATTATCCCTTGGTCTCCTCAAAAGACCAAATACTTTCCCTTTAAGTGGCTCTTGAGGAAGATTAATTCAAGAGTTAAATTCCTCTTTTCAATTCTTTTACTATCTTTTAAAGTTCCTTTGTTTTCATTTCTATCATTAACTCCCCTCCTCCAAATGTTATGAAAACTCCAGTACCTTATATGTATTTTAATTTTATTATAATAATGTAATCGGTCATTATTATCTCTCATTTACCCATATTTTATACTATAAGTAAAAACACCATCTGATATATGTTAATTTACCACATTCAATGACGATGGGTTTTCAATTTCCATTATTGTCTTCAATTATGATCGTGAAATAATTATTATGGTTTAAACATACTATAATATATGTATTATGTCTCATATATGGTTTTTGGAATCTTTTCTTACACATGGTTTTGATTTATAATACCAAATATGTTTATTGTTATAAAAAATTACCAATTAATCCAAAAGGTTATCACTAAATTTTTATATAATGATTCAAGATAAATCCAAGAAACCAAATGAAATTTAAAAAAATGTGACCTTATATATGTCCAATAATTAAATATAACTCCAATTTTTGGAAGCCACCCTCATTTTACATGATTATCAGTTCATGTATATAAGTAGACCGAACATGAATCAAACAGACCTGAACAATGAAATTAAACATCATAAGCAATCAAAAAGGTTATGAATGAACTTAAAAATATTATAATAAATAAATTAAATTTAATATAAGTAATTTAAATATTAATTAATGAGAATAATTTGATTATTCGGGTCATTAATATCAAGTGGATAACACCATCGAGCTTAATGTAAGGGATTCTACACAAGACTCCATTATTCCTTTGGGTTATTATTACTCTCTTTTTACCCAAATGAAATCCAATATTATGTTTCTGTACATGCTTAAATTTCTGTTTATATGTCCAAACTCATGTATAAATATCCATTAATCATTCTATTTAAGGTATATACATTCTTTTAAGTAATTCCCTCCTCAATACTTCCCGATAAGAAAACTCGTTTTAAGAGAACTTCTAGAATTCTTACCAAATTTCAAGTACACTATATGATCTATTTTTAAGAAACCATTATATTTATAAAACCAATATTTTGATCATGATAACCTTCTTGGTTCACTTATGGTTTAATATAAATGATTATTCTCTTTTCTATTTTAAATGATCTTTGATATTTTCATTTAACCACACTAAATTGTTTTAATTTTAATGTTTCTTAAAAACACTTTTACAATTTATCACTTAAATTTGACATAACTTATTATGATATATACCTATTATGCCTTTTTATTTTAGATTCTTTGTCTAATTACTTTTTTCATTCACACTTGTATGATACGCCCATTCATTACACTTTATGACATGATTATGATACCCATTTCTTTCCATGGGTACCCTTATGTTTATGTATGATTGATTATGTATGATTTTTTATATGGAAAGAATATTCAAGAACATTTTAAGATGGGTTCTCCCAGATAGTGCCCTAATGAATTGGGTAAAGTTGTGTCTCATGAGATGCTATGAGCAACGGTCTTGGCGGTTAGCCTTGACTTGTGCTACCATGTGAAACGGTCTTTGTGGTTAACCTTGACTTGTGCTCCTATATGTGCAACCAGCCTTGAATCATTCTAAATTCATGTTTTATGTTTCTTCCACATTATTATGACTACTTGTTTATATGATCCCATGTTTATATGTTATGATTTCACATGTTATCCCTTTATTCATGTTATCCCAAGGTTACCCTATGAAGATGTATGAAAAAAGTGGAATTTGGGAGCTCTTTATTAATATTAAATAAATAAATTTTTTATTTAGTCCCTTGTTTTCAGGTTTATGTATCTAGTATTCCATGACTCTAGACTTCACGATCCTTGGCTTGTAATATAATGTTTTATTATAGTTAAAATCATGTAATGTTATGTGTAAAATGATAGGGTCGCTATAATATTAGTATTCAAGGTTAATTTCCAAGACCATCTTAGTCTATCTCATGAGATATAAATCTTTTCCCAATTCATTGGAAGGAGATATAGGTCCCACTCATCTCATAATGAAACTATACATACATGTTCCAAAAAATCATAAACAAGTATATCATAATCCATTAAATAAAATGGGTATCATAAACATGTAATAATATCATATCATGTAGAAAAATATATAGGTTTCATGATAATTTTATCAAAATAATAACCCATTAGAAGAAGAGGGTTTCAAAATAATATAACCCTTGAAAGAGAAATGGGTTTCATAATCATCATGTCATGAAAACATAATCCATTTAGAGAAAGAATATGAATGGAAACACTGAATAATTTTCCTAGAAAAAAATGAGTTAAACCAATGGATGTTTTCTTATATGGGAAATAATTTTTAAATATATTTTAAAACATTTCTTGAGGAAAATATACTTTCTTCATTGAAAACACATTTTTAAACATAAATTTGAAAAAAAAAATCTTTGAAAATTGATTAGAAAAATTATAAAGAATCATTAAAAACAATAAAATGTTTTTAAAATACTATTTTACTTGAAAATGGTATTCTAATATCTTTTGAAAACATTTTAGAAAACATTTTTTAAAACATTGTTTTTGAAAATAAAATATTTCTAACCAGAGAGAGAGACGATCAGATCATACTTAAAAACATTATATTAAGTACCAAATAGTTGAAAATGGTACTAATACATGAGGATATCCTGAATAAACATAGTATAAGTAAACTCATGAGTTTTATTTGGAGATTAATCATAATATTTCATCAAATTAAGTGTAAACATAAATAATCTCTAAAAAATGATGAGATTGTCTTAATAAACTCTTATAACATGGTAACTTGGGATCATACTCTCCATGTAAGAAATTAAAATTAAAAAAACTTAAAATACCATCAAATAAATTAAATTCATGATACAACATGTAAAATGGAATTATATACACCTCTAAATAGAATTTAAGTGCATGAAAAAACATGAGTCTCATCGAAGGAAAATTGAGATAAAAATATTTTACCGATTTGGTAACTTTTGAATCTTAAACCCCATGAAAGAAAGATCATAAAATACATATTTTTATACCCATAAATTTATGTATAATATAAATAGAATACAATAATGTAAGTACATACACCACACAAAAGGAAAGAGTGGCTATCATAGCATGTATCTCACAGAAATAAAAAATCATCTAAAATCCCCTTACCTCATGTCTTGACTTCTATCGTACTCATTCAAAAAAACTATATAATAAATATATATTTATTATAAATATTTTATAGAACCATATTATTATATATAATACCATGTATGGTTTTATTATGACCTTATATTACCAACTTTTTATCCATCCTATCTTAAGGTTTATCTGCCGGTAAAATTCTCTTTGTTCTAATAAGTGTCTTAATTTTTGTTATATTTTTGTTCCTTATAATTATATAATGATTCCAGAATGTAAACGATGATATAAATATCATATATATCCATTATATTTGTATTATAATAATATATAAAATATATAAGTATGAAATTCAATACACCGTTCCCGGAGACAGTAAGTCGTACGTATGCATGAACGTTGTTTTCGTTTTTATTTTCGTATTGAAATAAATAAGGTAAATGACATATATATATATATATATATATATATTTGTGTATATATATATATATATCATTATTCTATAAGAATTATTATATCATATATATATCATATAATTTCACTAAACCCATCCTTAATACATTTCATGTAGTGTGTGAACAAATCACGCTGTTTTGGGGGGGCAGTAGTCTACACTTCCTCGAATGAAATTATCATGTTTAACCAAATGAAAATTAAAAGTGATATGTGTTTTAAAAGTAATTAAGAAGATTAAATATATAATAAATATAATATATAATATATAAAAACACATTTTTTATCATAATGTCCCCCATTATAGGCGACAAGGAAAATTGAACAATCATCATTAAGTGAGGTGGTAGTTCTCTGTACAATTAAATAGTATATTCATTACCCATTATATGTAGGTGTGTGTAAGTTTAGTTAAAAAAATTAGCATAAAAAATCCTAGTATATTTATTATACTAGTGTATTTATGCAATAATGAAAAAAATTAAGTGTAGGGGGTGGCGAAAGAAAATAAAATAAAGTACATGAGAGAAGATGTTTCCTCTTAATCAGGTAACTCCTTTAGGTTTGTGCCAAAAGGCTTCCTTTGATAGATTTATTCCCAATGGTATGATTCTAGGAAGAAGTTAGGGAATTTTGGAGCTTATTTTAGTAGATTATCGGTGAGAAAAGGGGCTTGAGAGGTGTGAGGAATTGGGAGGAAAGGATTCCTTTTTATAGTGGAAGAGGAGTGGTACTCTTGTAAATTTTTAAAGAGATAATTCCACCCATGTTTTTCATGTTTCAAGTGGATAAAATAATGATCCATAGTAAAAAAAGTGATTATAGGTTCTAAATATGGCCATAAAATGGGTGTTGAAAAAGTTTATAGGTCGTTTTGGGTCATAAATTTAAGGTTTAGTCATTAGTTAAGCTTAATTTTACCTTAATCAGTGTAATTAATTATAATTATTATCACTAATATTTTTGGTCAATAACTAAATTAATATTATTAAAAATTAAAAAATATAAAAATTCCAAAAATTGAATCTATTTTTCCAAATTCCAAACACAAAAGTGATTTAAATTAATTTAAAATTAATCTCGCAGTCGGGTTGACAATACGTGTTTTTAAAGTAAAAAATATCAAAGGTTTACTAAGTTTTTATATCCAATTTCAATGTGAAATTCGTTCCAATTACCCTAATTAGATTAATTGATAAAAATATTATCTAATTGAACATTCAAACCATTTTAAAATACAATATAACCTTATAAATAAATTATATGAAAATGTAGTTGTGAATTAAAATCCAGTATTTTTCACTATTCATCCAAAAATGATGTTTCTCAGAAAAAATCCCAAAAAATAAACCTAAACTAATTTTGAAATTATAAATTAAAAAATTAATTTTATTTTATAAAATTAAATTTCTAAATTTATCAATAATTAATTTAATTATTTTTCACATAAGGACATAAAAAGTAGTTTATTCGAGAAAACTGTATTTTTAAACATATAAGGACTTTAGAAAAAAAATATCTTTAATTATAAATTTGTTTTATTTATATAAAATTATTATAAAAATATATGAAAATTAGTTATTACTATTCACATTACCAAGTTTAATAGCTATGTTATAATTATCTCATTTAAATAATAATACCAACAAAATGATGTTTCGTAGAAACATTGATGTTGAGTGTAATGTATGCCAAATAGTTGTTGCATGTAAATTAAACTTAGTCAATGTTTTGTGTAATGTACACTGATTTGGTTTTGTGTAACATACGCTGAGTTGGTTCCGTGTGAAAGGAATGTTTTACTTAGTGCATTTCAAGACATAAATGAAATTTTAATTTATTCTAAAAAAGGTTCATAAAAACTCAGAGTGTTACATCATAACCATAACATAACAACACATAAGTATATTTAGGATAATAATGTTATTATATAAGATAAATATAAGATTAATTTAAGTGTTTTAGAAAGAAATAAAACAAAAGTGCTCGTGGAAGAATGTTACCTCTTCTTCGGGTAACTCATTTAGGTTTACGCCAAAGGACTTCCTTGGTTTTCTTTCTAAATAAATTGATTATTGTAGTATAAGAGTAGGTATTTTGGGAGATTATTTTGGAAGGTTTTTTTATGAGGAAATAATATTGAGATTTTTAAATAATTGGGTGGTTGGTTCCCTTCTATAGTGAATGAGGAGTTTCATTTGTGTAAATACAAAAACTGTAAACACTTTTGAGAGGTCACCCTTAAATCATGAGCCTCTAATAATGTTAAATATTAAATAAAGTAGGGTAAATGGTCTAAATATTTCCATAAAATTTGTTTTGAACAATGTTTGAGGTCATTTGGCCCCTTAATCTTAATTTTTAACCACTAAGTAAACTCATTTTTCAATAATTTTTGTAAATAATTTTTATTATTTTCACTAATATTTTTTTCCAAAAACATTGTTGAAATAAATATAAATTATAAATTATTATATTTCAAAATATGGAATCCATTTTTACAAATTCTAATCACATAATTGGATGAAATTAATTTAAAATAATCTAGAAGACGGGACGAAACAACGAGTTTTTAAAGTGAAAATATTCAAAAGTTTGAAATGTTTTTATATCCAATTTCAATGAGAAATTTACTCCAATGACCAAAATTGTATTATTATATGTATAATTGGTATAAATATACGTTTAAACAACTATAAAATATTTTTTAATTATATAAATATATTAGAATAAAATGTGGCTCTCAATTAAAATTTAATGTTTGTCACTATTTATAAAAAAATGAAACTTCTCAGAAAAAGTATAAAATATTCACACTAATTTTTTTTTTATTATTATAAAAAAAATATTTTTTAAAATATAAATAATAAAATTTTAAAAAAAATTAGTTTTAAAACAATTCTTTCCTTAAAAGGTGGTAAAACTACCTTATAGAATAACACGGTTCTTTATGCCTAAAAATGGATTTGTTCTTACTTTATGCCTATAAAACTTATTGGATGAATGTAAAAAAATATTGTTTGAATTTATAATATATAAATTTTATAAGCCTCTAAATAATAGTGATTAATTTAATTTATTAAATTTAAACTCCATTGTGGGTGTAAAAATAGTTTTTCATAAAAACACATCCTTTATATTCAATATGTTTTTATTTTAGTTTATAATTTATTGATACCAAAAGAAATAATATTATAAATATTTTTAAACCATAGTTTAATAATTTATTTAATATTATTCATATATATGATTATAATTACTTTTTCATAACTATAATAATATTTTAATTATAATATTGTAGTTTTTTAAAACTCGGTATCACAAGTAATGAAAGCTATCGAATGAACTGATCTTTGTGTATAACACAAGATAAAAAATTTGTTCCTTATGCCACAAGAAAATCTAAGTGTTTCATATAGTTTAATATTAACTTGGTGTTGTGTATATATAAATTATAACTTTATGTAGCGTGAAATGCAAGCATTAAAATAAATTTAACTTATTCAAAAAAAATATTTTATAAAAATTTAGTGTGTCACATTATACTCCCCTTAAAATGAATTTATCTATAAAAACTATACTACATTATCAAAGGTTTAATACATCAAAGTTCCTTTTATAGAAACCCACATCGTAAAAATAAATACTAAAAGTTCATTTCAAAAAAATAAGGTCAAAAATATAATGGTTACCCAAATTAACACATAATTAGGTTTTCACATAAGAGAACATAGATGGAGAGTTATAACATTGAAATTTAAGAGGCATTTAACTGTAAAGTTCTAATAGAGAGTGATAGAGAAAATAGTCAGGATAAATTTAATGATCACAATGCCATAAATTTATGATTATCTAAGGGACCATTTGATTCACTAGATATGAAGGTACTAGGATAACATTTTCAGTTTCAAGATCCTTTCCTTAGAGTTGAGGAATTTTTAAGAGATGAAAAATGTACTTGTTTTCATTACATTACATAAAAATAGTCTCATCCTTTTGTTGGTCCTTGATTGATTTCCACTTCATCTCTTACTCTAAGAAATGAGGGTGACTTTTTTATTCCTAAAAAACTAAAGGATCAAATGATCAATAATAGTCAATCCTTCTATCTATAGTTAAAATTTAACAATGGCTATCCAATGTAGATAAATATTCATATGGTGAAGTCATAAGTTAATCTTTAACAGATCATCAAAAGTTTAACTTAAATCATTCCATAAATGGTTATCCTCATAAACCCTTCTCATAGATGAAATGTTAAAACATTATAAATAAGGTCACTAAATTTATTAAAATAATCTTAACATTGATACCTCATATATCAAAATGTTTCTCTTGGTTGTCTAATGCACAACATGTGAATACTTACATCATATATCCTCCTAAAACATGTTAATAACCTAAATTACCCTAAATCATTATTTAAAACATGAATTTTTTCTTATTACAAATATCATTGGATATATTATTTAAATCCAAAAATTTCATAATCTCCTTCCATGATAGCACAAACCACTTTGTCAAAAATAATCATCAATTCAAAGGTCATCAATACCAACCAATTTACATTATCCATATCAGTCATCTCTTTATCCATTCTAAATACAATTTTCTCATCCTCGGGAACATGTTAAGAGTTGCCTTCACATAATGTAACATTTCCATTAAATAAATTTTCTAGTAAATTGGTATCATTTAACATATTCTTGAAAATACTTAAAGAAAAACTTCTTCAAAAAATACTTATATACTTCAGGACTCATATAACATAATCCTTGAATCCAAATACATAAATGCTTTGAATTTTTCCCTTAATCCTTAATTCATTAACAAGTATTACTTATCATATTCCTTAATATCTCTTTCCTTTCAAATTTTTCTTGTAGTATCTTGAAAATATAAATATAAACATTAGATGTAACACATTGTTGATTCTCTTCAAGAACTATCCACTTAGGGCATTAATTTTCATAATACCTATTTTTTCCATATTTAAAGAATTCCAATGTTGATGATTTATTATGGATTACATTATTATCATCCATTTAATTAATGTATATTTTCATTTTCCCTTTTTAGTTATTTTCTTTGTGTCCTTATTTTCCACAATAAAAAATCTTTCCATTCCATTATTACTTTCACTTGGGTACTTATTCCCACATTCTAGACATATAGGAAACTAAATATTTTTTACTCAATGGTATCCATTATCTAAAATCTCAATAAACTATTTATTTATCTTCTATTGTGAGTATGAGAGTTTTTTAAGGTACATCTTATTAATCATCTTCCAAAAAATATATTATTCATAATCATAATGTCCTTTACTCCAGTCATTATCCCATTTATCTACTCATTGGAAAATTGTCTATCACATTCAATGCTAACCCAGTTCTTTCTTGTTCCTTTTGTTGACTAAAATAATAAATCATATAATGAAACACACTTATCATAGAAAAAAACCTCATAATCATGAAAAACCACTTATAAGATATCTAAATCATGAAACCTGCTTCATTAATCTATGACACCATAGGTTTATACTAGTTTATTCATAGTCATCTTATATTTAAATACCTCATGATATTATGTGAATATGTTGGAATCTTCATGATTTAATTCCCTCAAGTCATGTTTGGATAGTGTTTTACTCCTCAAGTTTTAATGCTCACAAATCATATTTCACATATCACAAATTATGTTTGGAGATTGTTGGACTCCTCATGGTTCAATGCTCGAAAATCATGTTTCACATATCAAAAATCATTTATGAGTCTTGTAAACTATTTTTAATCTTGTTCTATTAGGTTTTAGTTTCATTATGTTAAATATTAATCCATTTTGTGAATATTTATCCTTAAGACAGATTCCAGATTTTCACATAGTCTGTGACACCGTATGCCTACTACCGATTCCATATTTTTGCAAAGGAACTAAGATAGTTTCCTTGCTACCATTTCTAATACACCGTAATAAGACATTTTTTCTAATTTTGACAAAGGACTAGAAATAATTAGCCAATACACTGCTTTCCTAACACCACAGTCTTGTTTCTGGTTCCAGAATTCTCAAAGGACCAGACACCGCATCTGTGCTACTAGTTCCAGATATCAACGAAATTATGGCATCGTGACTATCTCATCGTGACTGTCACACAGTGAATGTCTCACCACAACTGTGACACCATTCCATACTTTACCATTTTTCGGTATTTTTCAATTAAATTTAAAAGTTGTTTCTAATGGTAATATTTGAACCATTTAATGACACTAATATAATTAATGTTATTTTGTAGTCCTTTCAGGAGAGAGTGCGAGGTACGAGGTGTGGAGATCATTCTCTCTATTACCTCCAACACATGCACCCAAAATAAAAAAGTCATGGAACTAGAGAAAGTAGTCGAGTAGTTTATTACATGCAAAAATAGAAGAACACATGAATAAAAAACATACATTGAAGAACACACAAAGAACTCTTGCTTCCTGGAAACTTAACTGTTGTGGATTAGAACCTCAAATATCCTCGCAGCAGCAACTCTAAGAAGAACAAGAGCTAAAAATCACATCTCATCTAACTGGAAACTAGAATCTAAGATTCATGGCACTCTGTTTCTATGAGAGGACTCCAAAATCACATCTACTACATTCTACAAGACAAATGCTGCATAGAACAACACTCAGAGAATTTCTAACCCTTTCTAATTATCTTTTCTCTACTGTGTACTATTTTATTAATCTTTTTGATCAGTGTGTGTATCTATATTAAAACACACAGAGTCTCATGCACTAAACTTCAGTATACAATATATCCTCACTTAAATATCTTTTACACCATGTTTAACGCACGTATAACTGTGGAAGAGGTCTTGGGTGACCTGGTTGTTTGTTTTCCCATGTATAACAGTGGAAGAGGCCTTGTGACTTAGAAATTTTTGTATACTATTGTTAACCTCGATCCAAGGTGTGGATCAAATATTTATATATATTTCTCGGTGGTAGTTGATCACCAAGTGGAGTGGATTAGGTCTCAGTTTGAGATTGAACCACTTATTTTATCTGCTATGTTTTCAATTTAGCCTTTCTCTATTTTTAACTTGTATTTCATAAAACTAAACATTACTTTGATAGTTAGTCATAGATAATAGTTATAAATATTTTTCATTATTAGAGTATTTTCACTAGTTTTATCAATATCTCATGTTTTTATAACCGATAATTAATCAATCTTCTAAGAAACTATTTGAACAATTAAGATATTATAATTTTACTACCTAGATTAACTTGCATATTTTATTTTAATCCAGGGGATCTTTTTAAATAAACTTTTTAAAAAAATTATAGGAACTCAATTCACCCCCCTCTTAAGTGTCCTAATCTGACCAACATTTGGTATCAAAGGAGTTTTTAAAATCCCTATTTTCAAAAATTTTATTCTTTTTAAACAAATTTTCAACTGTGATTTTAGTTATATTTTAAATATCTCAAAATTTCTGTTAGTTCTAAATTTTTAGTTCCTTAAAAAATCTACACGTTATTATTTAGTATGGATAATATATTGGAAGGTTTTACTACCAACAGACCTCCCTTATTTATTTTAACAAATTATGCACAATGGAAAATTAAAATGAAAATGGACTTAGAAAGTATGGGTTTTGATATTTGGTCTTCAATTGTAGATGAATATAATATTCTTGATACTAATAGGAATAATTTGGATGACCCAACTAAGGCTTCTTATAACAATAATTTCAAATACATGAATTCCCTATACTTTTCTTTGGGATATTAAGAGTTTAACATAATTTTTTCATGTAAAACAGCCCATGAAATTTGTGATACTTTATCTGTTTCACATGAAGGAACCTCTAGTGTTAAGGAAATAAGACTTAACACATACACAATTAAATATGATAAATTTAAAATAAAGCCTCATGAGCCTATTTCTTACATGTATCTCAGGTTTAATGAAATTGTGAACATTGTGATATCACTAGGAAGAGATGTTATAGACAAGGAACAAATCATGAGAATAATTAGATGCTTACCAGATAGATGGAGAGGGACCTCTATCTCAATTAGAGAATCTTTTTATATTATAAATATGCCAGTCAAGGATCTAATAGTGAAGTTTATGATGTATGATGAAGAATTAAAATTCAACAAGGAAGAGGAAGACGAACTGAATATAAATTCATTGTCCTTCAAAACCAGTGCTTCCAATACTAAGGAAAAGGAAAGGATACAACCTCATTCTGAAAGTACAAGTAATGAATATTCTCCATCTGATAGTGATGAGGAAATGCCTAAATTAGCTAAATGATTTAATAAGTTTTATAGAAGAATGAAATTTTTCATAAATCCCAACTTCAAAAGAAGATATGATCACAAGTGGAAATGGAAAAAGGATTAGAAGAAAGTGATAATTTTGGTGAAATATTCTGTTATGAATGAAAGAGAAAAGTTCATGTAAAGGCTGATTTTACCAATCTTAAATATAAGAGGTATGAGGAAAAATATAAAAAGTATAAAGAGGAAATAACAGTCACATGGAGTGCTTCTGAGGACAGTTCAAGTGACTCATATTTTTTACATAATAAAAAGTTTGAAAATCCAATATGTGTTTTATAATGAACACATATGATGTGTCCTTTGAGTCTCCTATAATAAATTCATATTATTCTAGAGATGAAAGTAATTTTGAAAATATGAAAAATGAGGAAATTTTTTAATACTTTCAAATACTAGAAGACACTTATAATGAGCTAAAAGATAAATACAAATTCTTAAAGAAAGAGCATTCCTTAACAACAACTGTGAAATCTAAACTTGTTGTATAAAAAGAGAAAAACTCTCAACTTATTAAAGAGAACAATTAACATAAGTTATATAATAATATATTTAAAAGGGACCTAGAGAAATTTAAAAATGGAAAAAATACTCTTACACAGATGATTCATACACAAATTTCACCTAGATACACTACTGGTATAGGATACCAACCTGGGAAAAGAAATATCACCAAAAACAAGTTTGTAACTAAATCTGGAAAATCTATTTTTCTACCTAAAAATGAAAATTCTACTCCTAGTTACAGTTCTGGAAAGTCTTTTACAACCTCTAGTTTTTCATCACCAAATATAATATATTTTTCCAATATGTTACATAATTATTATAGGAAACCCATAAAGTAGATGTGGGTTCCTAAAGCACTGATTACTAATGTTTCTGGACCCAAACAAATCTGAGTACCAAAATCTGTTTTTGATGGATTATTTTATAGGAAATTTGTTTGAAAATATAATTTAAAATCATATGGTACATGGAAAATGGATGTTCAAGACATGTTAAAGGGTATTACTCATGCTTCAAGAGTTTAATAAAAATTGATGGTGGGCACGTCACCTTTGGTGAAAATGCTAAAGGAAAAATAATTGTCCTCATCCAGATTGGTAACTCTAACTTATTTTTAATTTATAAAGTATTTTTTCTTGATGGATTAAAATATAATCTATTTAGTATTACACAACTATGTGATGAAATATTTCATGTTAAATTTGAAAATTATGCTTGTAATTTTTTTAACTCTAAAAATAAACTAATATTTTTTTCATTTGGAAATGAAAATTTCTATGCAGTTAACTTAGATTCTTTAATCTCTCAAAATGTTTCTTTATTAAGTGTTTTTTATAAAGTGTCTTGGTTTTGGAATAGAAGATTAGGACACTGTAATATACACTAATAAATATTACAAGAAAATGTTTACTCAAGGATCTACCCAAACATGAGTTTCTAAATGATAAAGTCTGTAATCCTTTTTAAAAGGGTAAACAACACAAAATATATTTCAAACTAAAGAAATAAGTATCCAATTTTCAACCACTATATTTGGTTTACTTGGATTTTTTTGGACCATCTAGATTTTCTAGTTTAAATGGGAATCACTATGTCCATGTTCTTATAAATGACTATTCTATATATACTTGGACTTACTGTTTGGATCACAAAAGTTAATCATGTAACTACTTGACCAAGTATGTTTTATGTGTAGAGAACTTAAAAGGGCTTAGGATAAAATCTTTAAGAAGTGACCATGGTCGTGAGTTTGAAAACAAATAGTTTCAATCATTTTACACACAAAATGGATTTAGTCATAACGTCTCTGCCTCTAGGACACCTCAACAAAATGGAGTTATTGAAAGAAGAAATAGAACCTTACAATAAATTTCTAGATCAATGCTTATGAATATAACCTACCTATTTACTTTTGGTATGAAGTTTTCAATACAGCATGCTATATTATTAACAATGTTTTAATCAGAACTATTCTAAAGAAAACACTTTATGAGTTATAGAACAATAGAAAACCCAATTTTATTTACTTCAAATTTTTTGGTAGTAAAGTCTATATTCTTAATAGTAAGGATAATCTTGATAAGTTTTCATCCAAGAGAGATGATGGAATCTTATTAGGATATTCAATATCAAGTAAAGCCTTTAAAGTCTTTAACAAAAAACAAAATGTGTGGAAGAATCTGTAGATGTCAAATTTGATGAAACAGATCCACGTGAACCAAAGTCCTCCATAGATAATCTTGACGATGATATGTTAAATATTTACATTAATGTTAAACCTTCTGATCATATTATGAAGGAATCTGTTAAAACATCTAGTTTCGGAAATTCTCTAGATTCGAGCCTTAATGATCCCAAACCTATTTAAGAATCTAAAATTAATAGTCCTTCTTTTACTAGACTTGTTAGATTTCCTAAGAACCATCCTTTAGATGAAATAGTTGGCAATTTAGATAAAGGAATGCAGACTATAGCTTCTCTTATAAATCAAGTTGAACATCAAATTTTTCTATCACAGCTTGAGCCTAATAAAATCAATGATGCAATCAATGATGAATTTTGGGAGATGGCTATGAAAGAGGAGCTAAATCAGTTTGAAAGAAATAAAGTTTGAAAACTTATGGATAGACCCAAAGACACCATGACCATAGGCACTAAATGGGTGTTCAAGAACAAAGTAGATAAAGCTACTAACATAGTTAGAAACAAAGATAGATTGGTTGTACAAGGTTATGGTCAAGAATAAAGAATTGACTATGAGGAAACTTTTTCACTAGTTGATGGACATGAAGCCATTAGAATCTTTCTTGAATATACAGCATATCTAGATTTCAAAATTTAACAAATGGATGTCAAGACTGCATTCCTAAATGGTTATATAGTTTAGGATGTTTTTGTTGAACAACCCCTAGTTTTACAGACCCTCGCTTTCCAAATCATATTTTTAAATTAACTAAGGATTTATATTTTTTAAAGAAATATCCAAGAGATTGGTATGATAGTTTAAGTAGTTTTATTATTTATAAAGGTTTTACAAAATGTATAGTTGATCCTACTCTTTTTATAAAATGAATTTTAATGATGTTTTAGTTGTTCAAATCTATGTAGATGACATTATTTTTGGATCTTCAATAAATTATTTATGTAATGATTTTTCAAAGATGATGAAAAATTAATTTTAAATGAGTTTAATGGGTGAACTAAAATTCTTCCTTGGATTTCAAATTTTTCAAAACAAAGAAGGTATTATCTTAAATCAAAGAAAATATACAAAAGATCTCATAAAATGTTTTGGTTTCGATAGAACTAAAAGTAGTGATACTCCAATGAGTACTACCTATAAGTTGGATCTTGTTGAAAGTGGTAAATCCATTGATCAAAACACTTATAGAAGAATGATTGGAAGTTTACTCTACTTAAATGCTAGTCAGCCTGATATTATGTTCAGTGTTGGAATGTGTGTACATTTTCAAGAAAAACCCAAGTAGTCTCATTTAAATTTTGTCAAAATAATTTTCAAATACCTCAAACATAAAACCAATTATGGAATGTTATTTCCTAGAGGAAAATCATTTGATTTAGTTAGCTATTCAGATGCTGATTTTGGTGGCTGTAAATTAGATAAAAAAATCACCTTTCTAACATGTCACTTTTTAGGCAAGTCTCTAGTATCATGGTGTAGTAAAAAAGAAAAATTGTGTTGCATTGTCTACTATTGAGGCTGGATACATGACTACTAGTAGTTATTGTGCACAAATTTTATGGATGAAACACACTTTACTATATTATGGATATCAATTTAGACATGTACCGATAAATTGTGAGAATAAAAGTGCTTTGAACTTTTCAACGGATCTTGTTTCATATTCTAGGACTAAATATATTGATGTAATACATCACTTTTGGAGGGATTGTTACCAAAAAGGAGATATCACTTTGGAATTCATTGGAAATTGACATAATCTTGTAGATATATTCAATAAGCCATTAAATTCTGAAAGGATAAATTACATCATACATGAATTTGGGATAATAATCCTTAAGTTAATAGTTTACTGTTTCACTGTTTACAATTTCATGATTCATGGTTTCAAAAGTTACTATCTTGTTGTTACTATCTCACACTTACAATCTCACAGTTACTATTTCTTAGTTACGGTCTCATATTTATAGTCTCAATGATACAGTCGCACCGTTTGGTGTCACACCGTAATGCTAACCTGTGACTACCTATTCTGGTCTCACCATAATGACTCAGATTTCTATTTTATAATTTTCTTTCCCATATCTCTATATCAATTATTTTATTGATTTAATTCCACGTATTTGTTTTTATGAAGTTTGAAATCCCTAAATGATAAAAACATGATATTTTTCAATCCTCTCTTCACTTGGTCTCTCTTCTCTTAAAACTAAAACCCTTATCTCTCACACTCTTAGCCCTATTTCAACCATTCATCTTTCTCAAAACCACATTGGATTCCATAATGAAGCATTTGTCTTCATCGACTCCTGAGAAGTGAAGGTCTTAGAAGAAAGTGAGAAAGGATTTGAAAATAATGCCTGAGAAACTACTGAATCCAGGCCTTACTAGTCGAATAGTAGTGCGAGAGAAAGAAGTTTTTCTGAGGTGGCTACTAAAAAGTAAGTTGCTTGTTTTGAATTTATTGGATGAACATGGATTCTTAGACTGGTTTTAAAAAGATAAAAGATCCATTTATTTGAATCCACTTTCTGAGTTTTATTAGTATATTTAGTTTTTGTTAAATTCCGTAAATGATTTTGTAGTAAGAAGCTAAGTAAAGAGTCAAAGGTGTACTTTTTCTTTGAGGCTATGGGCTGACTACCTAGAAAAACCTCATGAAGGAATTTTTGAGGATTACAAAAGACATCCTCCTCCACCTGGTGATGTGTTTATCCTATAAGGGGATCATAGAAGTTTAATTAGAAACAAGAATAAGATAAGGGAAATTTCTATTGGTCTTGACAGTCGGACAAGACTGTTGTTTAAGTTTATTTAACATATTATTTGTTCAAGGAAAGGGTTCTTCACCACCCTTAAGTATCAAGATGTTTTCTTTATATTTCTTATGAATAATGGGCACAAGATCAAAAGTTTTAAGTATATTATACTCCACATGTGTGATATGATCAAGAGAATATCAAAATTATCTTCTCTGTTTTATTCAAGGTTAATTTCTGAAATGTTTTCATCCAAGGGATTAGTTGGTTAGAATGAATAAGTAGTTGAAGTTTATGAGTTTTTTATCTCAAATGATATAGTTAGAAGGATGAAAATTAGATGTAACCCATTGAAGAAACCCTGGGTGAAATATAATAAAAGGATATATGAAAGTTTCAACCCGGTTGAAAACCCTTCAAGACTGAAGAATGTATCTAACCCTAGTCTAGAACCTGATAAAGTTGTTGAATACTCAAATGATGAGGTATAAGATGAATTAGTTTCACCTGAGGAAGGAACTATCATAGAAGAAGAAGACAATGTCCTACCAATTCCATAGGAAGTATTTGGAGAAGACATAGTTACTTAAGAAGTTGTTTTTGAAGAAGCACAAGTTGTTGTTGTGGAAGAACAAGTTGTTCTTGAGGAATAATTAGAAGAAAATACGGAGCCTGAAGTTATTTTATCTTCTAAGTAATGGATAGATAAGGCCTTTAAACTTGCTAGAGAAGATATGGGTGAACCTGACAAAGCTAAGATTTTAGATATAGCTTAAGAGTCTAAGTATCTTTGTCCTATCATATATGAACATATTAAGGGGGAGAAGAACCCTATTTTGGGAAGGATTGAAGTGGTAAACCCAATGGATTTAAGTACAGTGGATACCTGGTAAAAATTTCTAGAGTATTTTGATGTTTATGATTCTCAAGGAGTCTCATTTAAATCAATTGATCCTTCCACAGTGTTTAATCTCAAACACGACATTACTAGATAAATTATACCATCAATGGAATTATAACTTGTATCAGTTCTTGCTTCTGATCATACCCAAGAAACTCTTTCTTATGTAAATAAAAATGATTTAAATGACTTTGGAAACACATTTTTATCTAGATTTAAAAATTTCATGAAGTCACAGCCTACCCCTGTTACTATTATCAATGAATGAGATTCTTCCCTAAAGTTAGAGAAATTTATATGGAGGATTAAACCAAGGATGCTTCATGAAATTTAGGAAGTTAGGATTGAGAACAAACAGTTGAGTGATGAGGTAAAGTCACTAAAATCTGTGGTTGAAGATATGTAGAAAGTATTGAAAATTGGTCAAGCTGTTATTTCTCATCCTATTGAGAATGTTGGTGATCAGATCCCACAAAAGGTTGTATCTATAATTCAACCAAACCTGACTATAGTGTATGAAAAATTGATTGAGAGAAACCCTATGATAGTCAATGATATGTGTGCACTAGTTCCTGGACTTAATAATCTAACTGATGAATATAAGGGATGTTTAAAAAAGTTTTAAATCAACTTAAGTATCTCACGTCAACTATTATAGATTTAACTACTTCTAGATAGCCATCTTATCCTATTGACAGAGACCTGATTAGAATAGTTTTCAAAGAAGAACTTCAGTCTGTATTGAGTGGTATTGATAAGGAACATTTCTCTACTATCATCAAGAATAATGACAATGTTCTTGATTTGGTGAGGGTCCATTCAAATATTTCCAATTATTTTCAAGAAGAAATCCCCAAGAAAATGGATTTATGCATCAACAAAATTTATTATAAGCATGAGCTGATCAATCACACCATGTATCTTGTAGAGAATTTGAAAATACCTCCAGTCACTAAAGCTTTTAATGATCAAGTGTAGAAGATAAAGGAATTAAAATCCACTTGTTTCCAACGCTTTCGCCGGGGCGCGCACATCCGTTCGTGGAGGACGCGCTGCTGTTGCCCCGCATTCCCGCTTTCCAAAGACGGGCGGCATTCTTTCCTTGTTCAGGTACGTCTGCTCCTTGATCGAAATGGGATGATGGGATGTCGGTTCTTCCTTCCGTGGATTCCTCCTCGGAGATCATCACCTAGTCTGGGTCTCCCTCATAGATTTAATACATTGTTCGTGAATCTCATTCCTGGTGCCATATCTTCATGGACGCCGGTTAATTACACTACTTCCGTCAAGACTTTCCATAGGGTCTTGACATGGTAGCGACCTTCAGTCGGAGTAGACGGCAACATCAGGCATGTCAGGGCATCTCTGGGTGCATGGACATTGGGGAACCTGTATTCTTCCTCATGAGAGGGCATATCAAGGGTGCATATCTCGAGGAATCCCACATCAGATGCGGGGAATCATATTCCATAGGCATGCGTCTGAGGTTTTCCTCAGCTTCCCATGTTTATCACAGGAAATGTTGCAAGATTAACGTCTAGCAGAGACTGTTAAACCAAAGGCGTGTCTTCTGAGTTTTTCCTCAGGCATCTCATGTTTATCACGAGGTAGGCCGTGAGTTTAACGTCTTACGAAGACGAAATAAGGGTGATCAGAACATCCCATAGAGACGGATCGATGGTGGTGTGCCCTGTAGAGGGGAGATGTCACACCGTAATGGATGATCTGAACACCACTGAGGGCGGATCAGGGGAAGTACACCCCAGGATGGGGTACATTACCATTGGTTGGGATTGAACCTCTTGGAGGTTTCCTACGTACCCTGTGTAGAGGACAGGGATCAAAACCCACGTAGTTCGAAGGGGTGATGAATCGGGGTGTACACAGAGGACAACAACCCGGATATATGCTTGGGCTTACACATGGAAAGCGGCCCATGCGCCGCTAGGAGCAGCAAGGAGGTGGATGGCATGATCCCACCGGGATGTGGCGGCCCAAGTGAGAATCAGGATGGTTGATGGATGGATGAATGAAGTGGAGGGGGAGTGAAATGGGACCATCGCAGGGGCGACGGTGAAGTTGGGCTGGAACCTTCAAGAGGCTTCCTACGTATCCCCGTGGAAGGGAATCGAATTCCGCGTAGTTCGGGATGGTGTCAGTGAAGCGACATGAAGGTGGACCTTGGCCCGATGGATGTCGTCAGCGAACCAACGTGAAGGTGGAACTTGGCCCGATGGATGTCATTAGTGAACCAATGTGAAGGTGGACCTTGGCCCGATGGATGTCGTCAGTGAACCAACGTAAAGGTGGAACTTGGTCTGATGCGTTAGCGAACCAACATGAAGATGGACCTTAGTCCGATGGGCATCGTCACCGAACCGATGTGAAGGTGGACCTTGGTCTGATGGGCATCATCAGCGTACTGACGTGAAGGTAGACCTTGGCCTAATGAGAGATGGGCTTGAACCTTGGGGAGGCTTCCTACATACCATTCCTTGACATGGATCAAAGACCTCATAGTTCAAAGGGTTTCATCGGTGAACCGACGTGAAAGTATACCCAGGGGTCCACTAGTGGTGGGATTGAACCTTGGGAAGGTTTCCTACGTACCATGCCTTGACATGGATCAAAGTCCTCATAGTTCAAAGGGTGTCATCGGTGAACCGACGTGAAAGTAGACCCGGGGGTCCACTAGTGGTGGGCTTGAACCTTGGGAAGATTTCCTACGTACCATGCCTTGACATGGATCAAAGTCCTCGTAGTTCAAAGGATTGAATGGAATACAGTTTAACGTCATGCAGGATGGTAGTGAACCCTGACGTGAATAAACGACGGGTGGTGGGTGTCGGCGAACTGACGTAAATGAGGGACCTTGGTCCGATGGGAGATGGGCTTGAACCACTGGGAGGCTTCCTACGTACCATGCCTTGACATGGATCAAAGTCCTCGTAGTTCAGGTCGGTCACAACGGCTTACCGTCGGACTGGAATGAAGTTTAACGTCATGCTGGACGAAGGTAGAACTCGACGTGAGTTGGCTGATGGGTGGGCTTGAACCTCATGGAGGCTTCCTACGTATCATGCCTTGACATGGATCAAAGACCTCATAGTTCAAATGGGTGTGCAGTTTAATGTCATGTGGGACAAGGGCATACAATTTAACGTCATGCTGGACAAGGGCATGCAGTTTAACATCATGCTAGACAAAGGAGAAACTCGACGTGAATGAACGACCGAGTAATGTGGCTTGAACCTCATGAAGGCTTCCTGCGTACCATGCCTTGACATGGATCAAAGTCCTCGTAGTTTTCTAAGGGTGGGGGTCAGGGTCGGTGCTCCCTCTAAGCCCACGTGAGTCATGCTTGGTGTGATAAACAAGAGGTTTCAAGGACCTGACGATCACGTCGCGGAGGATGCGTCCGTGAGAAGCGAAGAGGGGCTTACACATTAGGTGGCCCATGGTGTTGGGACTTACTCCAGGAAGGAGGCCCGGAGAAAAGGATGATGATGGTTTTGGGCTTGAGCCTTGAAGAGGCTTCCTACGTACCATGCCTTGACATGGATCAAATACCACGTAGTTCTTCTGATGACGGCTTACCGCCTATTGGGTGTTTCAACGGTTTACCGCTGGATTGGGTCAGAACGGCTTACCGCTAGAAAATTATGTCAACGGCTTACCACTGAATGGGGTCGCAATGGCTTACTGCTGGATTGGGTCACAACGGCTTACCGCTGGATAGGGATGTCAACGGCTTACCGCTGAATGGGGTCGCAACGACTTACCGCTGGATTAGGTCACAACAGCTTACCGCTGGATAAGGATGTGAACGGCTTGCCGCGGAATGGGGTTGCAACAGTGGATGGGGCTTACGCGAGGAAGCTGCCCGGGTGCGGCTATGAAGTGACAGTGGTGAATGGGGCTTAAGCAAGGAGCTTCCCGGGTGCCGCTATGGAGCCGAAATTGTGGATGGGGCTTACTCTAGGAAGCTGCCCGGGTGCCGCTAAGGAGCGGCAATGGTGAATGGGGCTTACGCTAGGAAGCTGCCCGGGTGCCGCTAAGGAGCGGCAATAGTGAATGGGTCTTACGCTAGGAATCTGCCCGGGTGCCGCTATGGAGCGGCAATTGTGGATGGGGCTTACTCTAGGAAGCTGCCCGGGTGTCGCTAAAGAGCGGCAATGGTGAATGGGGATTACGCGAGGAAGCTTCCCGGGTGCCGTTATGGAGCGATGGTGGTGAATGGGGATTATGCAAGGAGCTGCCCGGGTGCCGCTATGGAGCGGAAATTGTGGATGGGGATTATGCTAGGAAGCTGCCCGGGTGCCGCTAAGGAGTGGCAATGGTGAATGGGGCTTACGCTAGGAAGCTGCCCAGGTGCCACTATGGAGCGGCAATTGTGGATGGGGCTTAATCTAGGAAGCTTCCTGGGTGTCGCTAAGGAGCGGTAATGGTGAATGGGGCTTACGCGAGGAAGCTGCCCGGGTGCCGCTATGGAGCGACATTGGTGAATGGGGCTTATGCAAGGAGCTGCCCGCGTGCCGCTATGGAGCGGCAATTGTGGATGGGGCTTATGCTAGGAAGTGCCGCTAAGGAGTGGCAATGGTGAATGGGGCTTACGCCAGGAAGCTTCCCGGGTGCCGGTAAGGAACGGCACTCGTGGATGGGGCTTACGCAATGAAGCTACCCGGGTGCCGCTAAGGAGCGGCACTGGTGAATGGGGATTACGCTAGGAAGCTGCCCGGGTGTCTTCCTCATGTTTGGGCATGACGGCATCCCAACTCTCTAGTGGGTTGAGGCATTTACCTATGCGCTAGTGCACAAGCATGATAATGCCAAGGGGCGTTGGAATCGTGCCAATGTAATCATGGCATTAGGCGTCTTATGCTTGGAGCATAAGTCAACTCTTGTTTAGTGCAAGAGGAATCCTATGATTGACACATAGGGTGATCACTACAGTTTAGAGTCTTGTAGGTAGGACTGTTAGCATCTCACACTGGGAGCATAAGGCATCTCTTATTCGGAGTAAGAGGCATCCTATGATTGGCACATAGGGTGTGCTACAGTTTAGAGTCATGTAGAAAGGACTGTTGGCATCTCATGCTAGGAGCATGAGGCATCTCTCGTATAGGTAAAGAGGCATCCTATGTTTGGAACATAGGGATTACTACAGTTTAGAGTCATGTAGAAAGGACTATTAGGAAGAAGGTGCCTAGGAATGGTTGGTGTTGGGACTTACGCAAGGGCGGCCCTTTCTGGTTTAACCTAGCATAGGAGCCAAGTGATTGGGTTTGGAGGAGTTGCCTGAGGAATGGTTCGACAGAAGGTACTCGGGGAATTGATAATGAGAACCTCAACTCACGACATAGGAAACAAACCTAGAGGAATACATCAACTCAAGGTGTTTCATGGTGTGTGGAGGAGTGGCTCTAATCATGGTATTCCATAGGTGGAAGGTGGGAGCGCATAAGTGTGCAATGGAAAATCTCGATGTCCCGGCCCGAAAAGTTCGCGGTGTGACTCCCCATTTTCCATGGGTGTCTGTGACGGTAGCAAAGGGACCAGCCCGGAGGGTTGGGACCGCATCCCGGCACTGACCCCGAGCGGGGGGGCGGGGGCGCAGCCCCTGCGGTATGGACCGGTGGGCATGAAGGTAGGATCCTCGCGAAGGATAGGTCTTCGCAAAGTAGCTTCGCGAAGCATGGCCTTGCGGAGCAATGGTCTCTCGCGGAGCAAAGGGGACTTGCGGAGCAAAGGGATCTCACGGAGCAAAGGGGTCTCGCAGAGCAAAGGTGTCTCGCGGAGCAAAGGCCCCTCGCGGAGTAAAGGACTCTCGCGGAGCAAAGGGATCTTGAGAAGCTTGGTCTCGTGGAGCAGCATCGTGGAGCATAGGCTCGCGGAGCATGGACTCATGGATCCTCCACCCACGGAGCAGCAACGTGAAGGAAGCTGCTCGCTGAGCATGGCTTCGCGGAGCCGCAATGCGGAGCTCCGCCTGGCCTCCCAAGGGGCGAAGTGGTCGTGGCCGTCCTCCTAGAGAAGGGAGGTGAGCTGGGTATTTATAGGCAAGGGGCTCCGCGAAGCATAACTTCTGCACCACCTCAGGTGCTCCGCGGCGCGCTCGCGAACGTCAAATTCGTTCGCGGAGAGGTACCGCCTCCGGAGCTTCGCAGCGGGCTCGCGAACGTCAAATGCGTTCGTGGAGAGTTACCGCCTCCGGAGCTTCGCGGTGGGTCTTCGCGGCGCATCGCGAACGTCAAACAGGTTCGCGGAGCTTCGCGCCTCATTGCTTTGCGGCGGTGCTCCGCGATCACAGAGGGGTCTTTGCGAATGGGCTTCGCGAATGGGCTTCGTGAACCAGATTTCCATCCAAACTTCAAACGTCCATAACTCCTAATCCGTAACTCCGTTCGGGCCCTACGACCTACCAAATCGAATCTTGAAAAAAGTTCTACGATCTTGGATCGTAGTATGGAAGCATTTGGAAAATTTTGGGGACGCGTTTTCTGGGGTCTATAGAAGCCACCCCTAAGAACGGGGTCCCACGAGGACGAGAAGGGTGAGGCAGACCGCGTTCTTAGGAAACGACTAAGGAAAACGCATGCATTTGGGTCCATTGTACCTCGATCGCATTGAGGATAAAGTCAAATAAATCTCTAAGCCTTCGTGATCTATGCTCGGTGCAGGAAACAAGAGATAATAGGAGCTCATGTACGAGAGTGTAAAACAATGAAAGGTGCGAGGGGATCGACATGGGACATCAATCACCATTTGGGGGAATCCTGAAAGAGAGAGGGGTCACGGCTGGAGAGAATGGCTCTCTGAATAGCCGACCTGCTTTTCCCACCCTGCTCTGGTGCACAAGCGGGGTAACGCCAGGGGCGTTTGCATCAATCCAAACATAGGGAAGTGGGAGGTGTGAATCACGATACCCAAAATACGAAACACTATGGAGATGGCGTGACAATAAAGGACAACCATTAACCGTGGCAAAGAAACGGTATCCTTACGGCATTATCCTGAAATGGGGACAACAAATGAGGGTCAACCGTTGACCATGTTCGAAACACGGGACCATGTCACAAATATTGTCGGTCAATCTTTCGGGACATTGACCCAGGACAGTTGGCGGACCATAGGTCAAACATCCATACTGTTAGGGGGTCCTTCCAAACATGACCAGTCTTCCAGGATGTTGGCCCAGGACGGTAGGTGAGCCGATGCGGCATGAGACCAGGCCGTTAGGGGGTCCCTTCAGACATGAAAGGGGATGAGGGTCCGAATAAGGGGCACACAAAGCGTGGAATATGGAGTGATGGTTTGTCCGAATAGAATCCAACACTAATGTAATTACACCACCGTGGTGGGAGTACGCCATATGGGAACATTGGTTTGATCATGGATCATTCCTTCTTTAGGATAGGGCCTCTCTGGCGAGGGGGTTTGTCGCTTCCCAATGGGACCTTGGGGCATCCTGAACTTGTTTAGGGCAGATTCATAGTTACACGGTCCCCTATGAGAGGTCCGACCAGGGGGAGGAATATGATTTTACGATTCCTGGGGCTGGACCCTAGGTGAAATGCATGGGTGTCCCTACGTATCCCATAAGGATGGGAATCAAGCCATACGTAGTTCTGAAAGCACAGTGGAGTAAAAGACCAACACTGGCAGGCGAAATCCTCTCTGATAGAGGCTCTGGTGCATCTCATGATTAACATGGGGCATCCTGAGCTTTTTCAGGGTAGAACCGTAGTTTAATTTCATGCGCTGAGAACACATGGACTCGTGTAGTTTGACGTCATACAATAGGACGTGGAATAAAAGGGAAGATCCCAGGGAGCATGTGGTTAGGTAGATATGAAACCGACGTGAATGAGGAATTGGAGTCCAAATCACACCACGTACCCCCAGAGGAAACTCTTCAGGTCGAGGGACCAAGAGTGAGGATTAGGCTGGGCTCGAAGCAGAGTGTTCGGGCGTTCCTACGTACCCCATGAGGATGGGAATCATGCCATACGTAGTTCTGAAAGCACAGTTTAACGTCATGCGGGACGATGAGAAGCCCGGCTGTGTTGGTACACATCCTGCCAAAACTACTAATCCCACGTGAGTCATGCTCGATGTGGGAAACAAGTAGTAGTGGTGGGAATTTCCCGACAAAAAGGGGCAGATTAGGGCAAAGGGACGCTCGGTGAATACCGGCCCAATGACACTAACACGATCATTTAGCGCACCTAGATGCGTGAAGAAAAAGATTAGAGTATGATGTAGTTCCACTTGAACATGAGGAAGTGGAAATGTGTGAATCATGAAGCTCGAGATTCAGATCACGATGATGGAGGTGTGATGATGGAGGATAACTGTTGACCGAGGCGGAAACCCAGCATCCATATCGCGTTAGCCTGAGGTGGGAACAACAAACGAGCATCAACCACTAACCACATTCGCAATGCGGGATTTTGTCGATTTGTTGTCCCAAACCCTCGGGGGCGTTGGCCCGTAATGTTAGGAGATCCCTTGGGCGTAGTATCCAGGCCATTCTTGGGGGTCCCTCCGGGTGTGAAAGATGATGGAAGTCCTGATGTAGGGATACACAAATCCTGGAAAGCGGGTGCGGATGTGTCCGAGTAAAGCTTGGAATTCTAGGTAATAAACCAGAGTACTCTTAGGCACATTGGTGAACCGACGAAAAGGGATCGACGAAACAACTCAGGAGGGAGAGATACATGGCGTGGTCATTACGAGATCGACGTGAACGAGGACATAATCCCATACCACACCATGTAATCCTCTCATGGAGGAAGGGTAGGCCAAGGGGCCAATATGGGATGAAGATTCCCGAGAGATGGGGCTGGACCCGAATCCTAGACATTCGGGTGGTCCTACGTATCCCATGAGGATGGGAATCAAGCCGAACATAGTTCTCTAAATGTAGTTTAACATCATACAGGACAAGGAGGGGAGTAATATACCCCCCAAACAAGGGAGGTGTATTGTATGACGAATAAACCGATGTGAATGAGGACGTAGTCCCACAACACACCATACACTCCTATAAGAGAGGACCTAGGCCGGGTCCCGGAAAGTCCAAGGGGCCTGATGATTAGGCATTGGTCAGGAAGGCCTAACCTGCTTGCAGTTTATCGTCTTGCAGTGAGGACGAGGGTCGGGGACCCGAGGAGGCCATGGAGCCTGTGCCTGGGCCTCATAAGGGAAGGTGTATGACATGTTGCATGATCCCTACGTAAATGAGGACGTAGTCCCACACCACACCATACACCCTAGGTAAGAGGTTGGGCGGAGGGGCCTGAGAAGGCCAAGGGGCCTAAGGTTAGGCATCAGTCAGGAAGGCCTAACGGGTCTGCAGTTTAACGTCTTACATGAGGACGGGGGTCGGGGACCCGAGAAGGCCAAGGGGCCTGAGGCTGGGCCTAGTAAGGGAAGGCGTACGGCATGGTACATGATCCCGACGTGAATGAGGACATAGTCCAACACCACACCGTACACCCCTATGGGGAATCGGGGTCGTGGGCCCGATCGCCAACGCCACCCGGGAAGAAGTTTGTCACTTTGGGATGGGGTAGAATGAATCACTGCACTCGATGTCTGGGACATCTCGAGGTGGACCCGAAGATCCAGGACGCTGTTATGGGAGCAACAAATGAGTGTCGACCACTGACCAAATTCACAACGCGGGACTTGTATCAGCTTGTTGCTTGAAAACCCTCGGGGGCGTTGGCCCGTATCGGTAGGAGAGCCCTTGGGTGTAGTATCCAGGCCGTTCTTGGGGGTCCCTCTAGGTGTGAAAAAAAATGATGGAATCCCAGTCAAGGAGTGGGTGAAGCATAGTTGTATCCATCCACGAAAGAGGCAAACATCTCCAGGGGGTGTAGCTGGGTCGAGGCTTGCTCGATGTGAGTTGGGGAAAAAGTGCACCCTACCGTATGTCTTGAACCGAGGGGAAGATTTTGGCCTTTGGGCTGGGCCAACAGACAAAATGTCTGGGCATTCCTACGTATCCCATTAGGATGGGAATCAAGCCATATGTAGTTATTGAAGTCCATGCAGTTTAGCGTCATGCGGTGAGGATGTGGGAGGATATAAGAACGGGAGTGGGAACATGGTGCGACCCTTACAATCCTTGTGTGAGCGGGGTTGTGTGAGCAGGGATAAGAAAGACTACCCCCCCGCTACACAAAGATCCTCCAAGGAAACTATTCCCAAGGGGGATAGTAGAAGAGAAAAGCTCGGGGCTGGGCTCAAGACGAGGCTTCCAAGCGTTCCTACGTATCCCATCAAGATGGGAATCAAGCCACATGTAGTTCTTAAGATGAATTTTAACGTCATTCGGGATGAGGACGCACCTATTTTGGGGATATGTAAGGTACGACAAGTAATTCGACATGAATGAGAAGGTAGTCCCACACCATGTCGTACAATCCCGAAAGAGGGTAAGTCAGGGAAAACCAAGGGGCCTGAGGCCGGACCGCGGTTAAGGAGACCTGACCAGCTTGCGGTTTAACGTCTCGCGGTGAAGACGGGGCCGTGGGCCCGAGGAGGCCAAGGGGCCTGAGGCTGAGCCTCGGTCAGGAAGGCCTGACTGGCTTGAAGTTTAACGTCTTGCAGTAAGGACAGGGCGCCGGGGGCCCGAGGTGTCCAAGGGGCCTAAGGCTGAGCCTCGATCAGGGAGGCCTGACTGGATTGCAGTTTAACATCTTGCAATAAGGACGGGGGTCGTGGGCCCGATGAGGCCAAGGGTCCTGAGGCTAAGCCTCGGTCAGGAAGGCCTGAATGGCTTGTAGTTTAACGTCTTGTAGTAAGGAAGGGGGCCAGGGGCCCGAGGAGGCCAAGGGTCCTGAGGCTGAGCCTCGGTCAGGAAGGCCTGACTGGCTTGCAGTTTAATGTCTTGCATTAAGGACGGGGGCCGGGGGCCCGAGGTGGCCAAGGGGCCTGAGGCTGAGCCTCGCTCAGGAAGGGATGACTGGCTTACAGTTTAACGTCTTGTATTAAGGACGGGGGCCGGGGGCCCGAGGAGGCCAAGGGGCCTGAGGCTGAGCCTCGATCCGGAAGGCCTGACTGGCTTGCAGTTTAACGTCTTACAGTAAGGACAGGGGGAGATCTTAGTTTAAAGTCATAGATCTCGGACCATTTTGCAGTTTATCGTCTTGCAGGATGAAGATGCAGTTTAAGGGCATGCAGGACCTTACAGTTTAAGGTCGTGTTGGACCATAACGTGCAGTTTAAGGTCATGCGGGACCATTTTGTAGTTTATCGTCTTGCAGGACGAAGATGCAGTTTAAGGTCGTGCAGGACCCTACAGTTTAAGGTCGTGTTGGACCATAACGTGCAGTTTAAGGTCATGCGGGACCATAATGTGCAGTTTAAGGTCATGCGGGAGCATTTTGCAGTTTATCGTCTTACAGGACGAAGATGCAGTTTAAGGTCGTGCAGGACCCTTTTTCAGTTTATCATCTTGAAGGACGAAGATGAAGTTTTAAGATCATGCACGACCTTACAGTTTAAGGTCGTGTCGGACCATAACGTGCAGTTTAAGGTCATGCGGGGCTATAATGTGCAGTTTAAGGTCATGCGGGACCATAATGTGCAGTTTATCGTCTTTCTAGATGATAATGTGCAGTTTTACGTCATGACGGATGAAGATGAACAGTTTAACGTCATGCAGGACAATGATGCAGTTTAATGTCATATAGGACGATAATGATCAGTTTTACATCATGACGGACGAAGATGAGTAGTTTTACGTCATGTAGGACGATGATGCAGTTTAATGTCATGCAGGACGATAATGATCAGTTTTATGTCATGATGGACGAAGATGAGCATTTTTACGTCATGCAGGACGATGATGCAGTTTAATGTCGTGTGGGATGATAATGATCAGTTTTACATCATGACGGACGAAGATGAGCAGTTTTATGTCATGCAGGACGATGATGTAGTTTAATGTCGTGCAGGACGATAATGATCAGTTTTACATCATGACGGACGAAGATGAGCAGTTTTACGTCATGCAGGATGATGATGCATTTTAATGTCGTGGAGGACGATAATGATCAGTTTTACGTCATGGCAGACAAAGATGAGAAGTTTTACGTCATGCAGGACGATGATGCAGTTTAATGTCGTGCAAGACGATAATGATCAGTTTTATGTCATGACGGATGAAGATGAGCATTTTTACGTCATGTCAGACGATGATGCAGTTTAATGTCATGCAGGACGATAATGATCAGTTTTACGTCATGACGGACGAAGATGAGCAGTTTTACGTCATGCAGGACGATGATGTAGTTTAATGTCGTGCAGGACGATAATGATCATTTTTACGTCATGACGGATGAAGATGAGCATTTTTATGTCATGCAGAACGATGACGCAGTTTAATGTCATGCAGGACGATAATGATCAGTTTTACTTCATGACGGACGAAGATGAGCAGTTTTACATCATGCAGGACGATGATGCAGTTTAATGTCACGCAGGACGATAATGATCAGTTTTACGTCATAACGGACGAAGATGAGTAGTTTTACATCATGCAGGACGATGATGTAGTTTAATGTCGTGCAGGATGATAATGATCAGTTTTATGTCATGACGGGCGAAGATGAGCAGTTTTACGTCATGCAGGATGATGATGCAGTTTAATGTCGTGCATGACGATAATGATCAATTTTACGTCATGACGGACGAAGATGAGCATTTTTACGTCATGCAGGACGATGATACAGTTTAATGTCGTGCAAAACAATAATGATCAGTTTTACGTCATGACGGACGAAGATGAGCAGTTTTACTTCATGCAGGACGATGATGCAGTTTAATTTCATGCAGGACGATAATGATCAGTTTTACGTCATGACGAACGAAGATGAGCAGTTTTACGTCATGCAGGACGATGATGCAGTTTAATGTCGTGTAGGATGATAATGATCAGTTTTACGTCATGACGGACGAAGATGAGCATTTTTACGTCATGAAGGACGATGATGCTGTTTAATGTCGTGCAGGACGATAATGATCAGTTTTACGTCATGACAGACGAAGATGATCAGTTTTACGTCATGCCGGATGATGATGCAGTTTAATGTCGTGCAGGACGATAATGATCAGTTTAACGTCATGAAGGATGAAGAATGTTATGCAGTTTAATGTCGTGCAACTAGGACATGGTTGTTACATAGTTTAACGTCATGAAACTGGGACGTTAAACCACGTGAATTGTGTCGGTAGAGGAATGGTCATCTCTTCCCCATTCTAGTGGTTTGGGATGAGGGGGGATCTATATGAGGGGAATTCCTTAAAATCCCTTGATCATGCAGATCCTTCCACAAGCTGGTTTCAAAGCCACAGGGAGGACATATGTGGTTGATGCAACGTGGTGGTTGTGATGACACAGAGTGTCTCAAGGGTAGTAGGGATGACTACATTACCTTGACCTGTAGGGGCGAAGAAGCCAGGAGTGTTGGTACGACGGGGCGATGGAGCCCGCAAGGCGTGGAAGCCAGGAGCGTCGTACCGTGGAAGCCAGGAGCGTCGGTACGACGTGGCGAGGGAGCCCGGAAGGCATGGAAGCCTGGACGTCGGTACGACGGGGTGATGGAGCCCGCAAGGCATGGAAGCCAGGAGCGTCGGTATGACAGGGCGATGGAGCCTGGAAGGCCTAGAAGCCTCGACATTGGTACGACGGGGCGACGAAGCCCAGAAGGCGTGGAAGCCTGGACGTCGGTATGACGGGGCGATGGAGCCTGGAAGGCTTGTAAGCCTCGACGTTGGTACGACGGGGTGACGGAGCCCAGAAGGCGTGGAATCCTGGACGTCGGTACGACGGAGTCGGCGAGGAGCCTATGGAGTTGGGTGGTCGAGCCACCTGCGCGGCCTCTTGAGGCGGCGGAGTCGGCGAGGAGCCGAAGGAGTTGGGTGGCGGAGCCACCTGCGCGGCCTCTTGAGGCGGCGGAGTCGGCGAGCAGCCGATGGAGTCGGTTGGCGGAGCCACCTGCGCGGCCTCTTGAGGCAGCGAAATCGGCGAGGAGCCGATGGAGTCGGGTGGCACAGCCACCTGCGCGGCCTCTTGAGGCGGCGGAGTCGGCAAGGTGCCGATGGAGTCGGGTGGCGGAGCCACCTGCGCGGCCTCTTGAGGCGGCGGAGTCGGCAAGGAGCCGATGGAGTCGGGTGGCGGAGCCACCTGCGCGTCCTCTTCAGGTGGCGGAATCGGCGAGGAGCCGATGGAGTCGGGTGGCAGAGCCACCTGCGCGGCCTCTTGAGGCGGCGGAGTCAGCGAGGAGCCGATGGAGTCGGGTGGTGGAGCCACCTGCGCAGCCTCTTGAGGTAGCGGATTCGGCGAGGAGCCGATGGAGTCAGGTGGCGGAGCCACCTGCGCGGCCTCTTGAGGCCGCGGAATCGGCGAGGAGCCGATGGAGTCGGGTGGTGGAGCCACCTGCGTGGCCTCTTGAGGCGGCGGAGTTGGCGAGGAGCCGATGGAGTCGGGTGGGGGAGCCACCTGCGTGGCCTCTTGAGGCGGCGGAATCGGCGAGGATCCGATGGAGTTGGGTGGCGGAGCCACCTGTGCGGCCTCTTGAGGCGGCGGAATCGGCGAGGGGCCGATGGAGTCGGGTGGCGGAGCCACCTGCGTGACCTCTTGAGGTGGCCGAATCGGTGAGGAGCCGATGGAGTTGGGTGGCGGAGCCACCTGCGCGGCCTCTTGAGGCGACGGAATCGGCGAGGAGCCGATGGAGTCGGGTGGCGGAGCCACCTGCGCAGCCTCTTGAGGCGGTGGAATCAGCGAGGAGCCGATGGAGTCGGGTGGCGGAGCCACCTGTGCGGCCTCTTGAGGCGGCGGAATTGGCGAGGAGCTGATGGAGTCGGGTGGCGGAGCCACCTGCGCGGCCTATTGAGGCGGCGGAATCGGCGAGGGGCCGATGGAGTCGGGTGACGGAGCCACCTGCGCGCCTCTTGAGGCGGCGGAATCGGCGAGGAGCCGATGGAGTCGGGTGTCGGAGCCACCTGCACGACCTCTTGAGGTGGCGGAATCGGCGAGGAGCCGATGGAGTTGTGTGGGGGAGCCACCTGTGCAGCCTCTTGAGGTGGCAGAGTCGGCGAGGAGCCGATGGAGTCGGGTGGCGGAGCCACCTGCGCGGCCTCTTGAGGCAGAGGAATCGGCGAGGAGCCGATGGAGTTGGGTGGCGGAGCCACCTATGCGGCCTCTTTAGGCGGCGGAATCGATGAGGGGTCGATGGAGTCGGGTGGCGGAGCCACCTGCACGACCTCTTGAGGCGGCGGAATCGGCGAGGGGCCGATGGAGTCGGGTGGCGGAGCCACCTACGTGGCCTCTTGAGGGGGCGGAATCGGCGAGGCGCCGATGGATTCGGGTGGCGGAGCCACCTGCGCGGCCTCTTGAGGCGGCGGAATCGGCGAGGAGCCGATGGAGTCGGGTGGCGGAGCCACCTGCGTGGCCTCTTGAGGCGGCGGAATCAGTGAGGAGCCGATGGAGTCGGGTGGCGGAGCCACCTGCGCGGCCTCTTGAGGGGGAGGAATCAGCGAGGAGCCGATGGAGTCGGGTGGCGGAGCCACCTGCACGGCCTCTTGAGGCGGTGGAATCGGCGAGGGGCCGATGGAGTCTGGTGGCGGAGCCACCTGCGCGACCTCTTGAGGTGGCGGAATTGGTGAGGAGCCGATGGAGTCGGGTGGCGGAGCCACCTGCGCGGCCTCTTGAGGCGGCAAAATCGGTGAGGAGCCGATGGAGTCGGGTGGCGGAGCCACCTGCGCGGCCTCTTGAGGTGGCGGAATCGGCGAGGGGCCGATGGAGTCGGGTGGCAGAGCCACCTACGCGGCCTCTTGAGGCGGCGGAATCGTTGAGGAGCCGATGGAGTCAGGTAGCGGAGCCACCTGCGCGACCTCTTGAGGCGGCGGAGTCGGCGAGGAGCCAATGGAGGTGGGTGATGGAGCCACCTGGGCGGCCTCTTGAGGCGGCGGAGTCGGCGAGGAGCCAATGGAGGTGGGCGACGGAGCCACCTGGGCGGCCTCTTGAGGCGGCGGACTCGGCGAGGAGCCGATGGGGATGGGTGGCGGAGCCACCTGCGCAGCGTCTTGAGGCGGAAGATTCGGCGAGGAGCCGATGGACCGTAGTCTTCAAATATCGAATGTTACTCATCCTCTCACATATAATGGAGAGGGGATTCACATAGGTGATGCCTCAAGTTTCCCGACACATTCGGTCTACTTGCTATTGAAAGAGAAGAGTTTCACGTCGGGTTCACCATTTCTGTTTCCGACGCTTTCGCCAGGGCGCACGCATCCGTCCATGGAGGACGCGCTGTTGTTGCCCCGCATTCCCGCTTTCTAAAGGCGGGCGGCATTCATTCCTTATTCAGGTACGTCTGCTCCTTGATCGAAACAGGATGATGGGATGTCAGTTCTTCCTTCTATGGATTCCACCTCGGAGCTCATCAGCTAGTCCGGGTCTCCCTCATAGATTTAATATTTTGTTCGTGAATCTCATTCCCGGTGCCATATCTTCATGGGCGCCGGTTAATTACACTACTTCTGTCAAGACTTTCCATAGGGTCTTGACATGGTAGCGACCTTGAGTCGGAGTAGACGGCAACATCAGGCATGTCAGGGCATCTCTAGGTGCCTGGACATTGGGGAACCTGTATTCTTCCTCATGAGAGGGCATCTCAAGGGTGCATATCCCGAGGCATCCCACATCGGATGCGGGGAATCATATTCCATAGGCATGTGTCTGAGGTTTTCCTCAGCTTCCAATGTTTATCACGGGGAATGTTGCAAGATTAACATCTAGCAGAGACGGTTACACCAAAGGCGTGTCTTCCGAGGTTTTCCTCAGGTATCTCATGTTTATCACGAGGTAGTCCGCGAGTTTAACGTCTTGCAGAGACAAAATAAGGGTGATCAGAACATCCCATAGAGACAGATCGATGGTGGTGTGCCCCGTAGAGGGGAGATGTCACACCGTAATGGCTGATATGAACACCACTGAGGGCGGATCAGGGGAAGTGCACCCCAGGATGGGGTACATTACCATTGGTTGGGATTGAACCTCTTGGAGGTTTCTTATGTACCCTGTGTAGAGGACAGGGATCAAAACCCACGTAGTTCGAAGGGGTGATGAATCGGGGTGTATACAGAGGACAACGACCCAGAGATATACTGGGGCTTACACATGGAAAGCGGCCCATGTGCCGCTAGGAGCAGCGAGGAGGTGGATGGCATGATCCCACCGGGATGTGGCGGCCCGGATGAGAATCAGGATGGTTGATGGATGGATGGATGAAGTGGAGGGGGGTGAAATTGGACCATTGTAGGGGCGACGGTGAAGTTGGGCTTGAGCCTTGAAGAGACTTCCTACGTATCCTCGTGGCAGGGAATCAAAGTCCGTGTAGTTCGGGATAGTGCCGGTGAATCGATGTGAAGGTGGGCCTTGGCCCGATGGATGTCGTCAGCGAAAAAACGTGAATGTGGACCTTGGCCCGATGGATGTCGTCAGCAAACCAACGTGAAGGTGGAACTTGGCCTGATGGATGTCGTCAGCGAAACAACGTAAAGGTGGACCTTGGTCCTATGCATCAGTGAACCGACGTGAAGATGGACCTTGGTCCGATGGGCATCGTCAGCGAACCGATGTGAAGGTGGACCTTGGTCCGATGGTCATCGTCAGCGTACCGACGTGAAGGTAGAACTTGGTCCAATGAGATATGGGCTTGAACCTTGGGGAGGCATCCTACGTACCATGCCTTGACATGGATCAAAGACCTCGTAGTTCAAAGGGTTTCATCGGTGAACCGACGTGAAAGTAGACCCGGGGTTCCACTAGTGGTGGGCTTGAACCTTGGGAAGGTTTCCTACATACCATGCCTTGACATGGATCAAAGTCCTCATAGTTCAAAGGGTTTCATCGGTGAACCGACGTGAAAGTAGACCCGGGGGTCCACTAGTGGTGGGATTGAACCTTGGGAAGGTTTCCTACGTACCATTCCTTGACATGGATCAAAGTCCTCGTAGTTCAAAGGATTGAATGGAATACAGTTTAACGTCATGTGGGATGGTAGTGAACCCTGACGTGAATAAACAACGGGCGGTGGGTGTCAGCGAACCGACGTAAATGAGGGACCTTGGTCTGATGGGAGATGGGCGTGAACCTCTGGGAGGCTTCCTACGTACCATTCCTTGACATGGATCAAATTCCTCGTAGTTTGGGTCGGTCACAACGGCTTGCCGTCGGACTAGAATGCAGTTTAACGTCATGCTGGACGAAGGTAGAACTCGATGTGAGTTGGGTGATGGGTGGGCTTGAACCTCGTGGAGGCTTCCTACATATCATGCCTTGACATGGATCAAAGACCTCGTAGTTCAAATGGGTGTGCAGTTTAATGTCATGCGGGACAAGGGCATGCAGTTTAACATCATGCTGGACAAGGGCATGCAGTTTAACGTCATGATAGACGAAGGTGAAACTCGACGTGAATGAACGACCGAGTAATGTGGATTGAACCTCATGGAGGCTTCCTACGTACCATGCCTTGACATGGATCAAAGTCCTCGTAGTTCTCTAAGGGTGGGGGTCAGGGTCGGTGCTCACTCTAAGCCCACATGAGTCATGCTCGGTGTGAGAAACAAGAGGTTGCAAGGACCTGATGATCACGTCGTGGAGGATGCGTCCGTGAGAAGCGAAGAGGGGCTTACACATTAGGCAGCCCATGGTGCTGGGACTTACTCCAGGAAGGAGGCCCGAAGAAAAGGATGATGATGGTTTCGGGCTTGAGCCTTTAAGAGGATTCCTACGTACTATGCCTTGACATGGATCAAAGACCACGTAGTTCTTCTTATGACGACTTACCACCGATTGGGGGTTTCAACGGCTTACCGCTGGATTGGGTCAGAACGACTTACCATTAAATGGGGTCGCAACAGCTTACCGCTGGATTGGGTCAAAACGGCTTACCGCTAGAAAATGATGTCAATGGATTACCACTGAATGGGGTCTCAATGTCTTACTGCTGGATTGGGTCACAATGGCTTACCGCTGGATAGGGATGTCAACGGCTTACCAGTGAATGGGGTCGCAACGGCTTACCGCTGGATTGGGTCACAACGGCTTACAGATGGATATGGATGTGAACGGCTTGCCGCTGAATGGGGTTGCAATAGTGGATGGGGCTTACGTGAGGAAGCTGGCCGGGTGCCGCTATGGAGCGATAGTGGTGAATGGGGCTTAAGTAAGGAGCTGCCCGGGTGCCGCTATGGAGCGTCAATTATGGATGGGGCTTAGGCTAGGAAGCTACCCGGGTGCCGCTAAGGAGCGGCAATGGTGAATGGGGCTTACGCTAGGAAGCTGCCCGGGTGCCGCTAAGGAGCGGCAATGGTGAATGGGGATTACGCTAGGAAGCTGCCCGGGTGCCGCTATGGAGTGGAAATTGTGGATGGGGCTTACTTTAGGAAGCTTCCCGGGTGCCGCTAAGGAGCGGAAATGGTGAATGGGGCTTACGCGAGGAAGCTGCACAGGTGCCGCTATGGCGCGACAGTGGTGAATGGGGCTTATGCAAGGAGTTTCCCGGGTGCCGCTATGGAGCGGCAATTCTGGATGGGGATTACGCTAGAAAGATTCCCGGGTGCCGCTAAGGAGTGGCAATGCTGAATGGGGCTTACGCTAGGAAGATGCCCAGGTGCCGCTATGGAGCGGAAATTGTGGATGGGGCTTACTCTAGGAAGCTGCCCGGGTGCCGCTAAGGAGCGGCAATGGTGAATGGGGCTTACGCGAGGAAGCTGCCCGGGTGCCGCTATGGAGCGACAGTGGTTAATGGGGCTTATGCAAGGAGCTGCCCGGGTGCCGCTATGGAGAAGAAATTGTGGATGGGGCTTACTCTAGGAAGCTGCCTGGGTGCCGCTAAAGAGCGGCAATGGTGAAAGGGGATTACGCGAGGAAGTTGCCCGGGTGCCACTATGGAGCGACAGTGGTGAATGGGGCTTATGCAAGGAGCTGCCCGGGTACCGCTATGGAGCGGAAATTGTGGATGGGGCTTACGCTAGGAAGCTGCCCGGGTGCCGCTAAGTAGTGGCAATGGTGAATGGGGCTTACGCTAGGAAGCTGCCCGGGTGCCGGAAAGGAGCGGCACTCGTGGATGGGGCTTACGCAATGAAGTTGCCCGCGTGCCGCTAAGGAGCGGCACTGGTGAATGGGGATTACGCTAGGAAGCTGCCCGGGTGTCTTCCTCATGTTTGGGCATGACGACATCCCAACTCGCTGGTGGGTTGAGGCATTTACCTATGCGCTAGTGCACAAGCGTGATAATGCCAAGGGGCATTGGAATCGTGCCACTGTAATCATGGTATTAGGTGTCTTATGCTTGGAGTATAAGTCAACTCTTGTTTAGTGCAAGAGGCATCCTATGATTGACACATAGGGTGATCACTACAGTTTAGAGTCTTATAGGTAGGACTGTTAGCATCTCACACTGGGAGCATAAGGAATCTCTTATTCGGAGCAAGAGGCATCCTATGATTGGCACATAGGGTGTGCTACATTTTAGAGTCATGTAGAAAGGACTATTGGCATCTCATGCTAGGAGCATGAGTCATCTCTCGTATAGGGCAAGAGGCATCCTATGTTTGGCACATAGGGATTACTACAGTTTAGAGTCATGTAGAAAGGACTATTAGGCAGAAGGTGCCTAGGAATGGTTGGTGTTGGGACTTACACAAGGGCGGACCTTTCTGGTTTAACCTGGCATAGGAGCCAAGTGATTGGGTTTGGAGGAGTTGTCTGAGGAATGGTTCGACTCAAGGTACTCGGGGAATTGATGATGAGAACCTCAACTCACGACATAGGAAACAAAACAAGAGGAATACATCCACTCAAGCTGTTTCATGGTGTGTGGAGGAGTGTCTCTAATCATGGTATTCCATAGGTGGAAGGTGGGAGCGCATAAGTGCGCAATGGAAAATCCCGACGTCCCGGCCTGAAAAGTTCACGGTGCGACTCCCCATTTTTCATGGGGGTCTATGACGGTAGCGAAGGGACCGGCCCGGAGGGCCGGGACCGCATCCCGGCACTGACCCTGAGTGGGGGTGCGGGGGCGTATCCCCCGCGGTATGGACCGGTGGGCGCGAAGGTAGGATCCTCGCGAAGGATAGGTCTTCACGAAGTAGCTTCGAGAAGCATGGCCTCGCAGAGCAATGGTCTCTCGCGGAGCAAAGGGGGCTCGTGGAGCAAAGGGCTCTTGCGGAGCAAAGGGGTCTCGCAGAGCAAAGGACTCTCGCTGAGCAAAGGCCCCTCACAGAGTAAAGGACTCTCACAGAGCAAAGGGATCTCGCGAAGCTTGGTCTCGTAGAGCAGCATCGCGGAGCATAGGCTCGCGGAGCATGGACTCGCGGATCCTCCGCTCGTGGAGCAGCAACGCGAAGGAAGCTGCTCGCGGAGCATGGCTTCACGGAGCCGCAATGCGGAGCTCCGCTCGGCCGCCCAAGGGGAGAAGTGGCTGTGGCCGTCCCCCTGTAGAAGGGGGGTGAGCTGGGTATTTATAGGCAAGGGGCGCCGCGAAGCAGAACTCCCGCGCCACCTCAGGTGCTTCGCGGCGCGCTCGCGAACGTCAAATTCGTTCGTGGAGAGGTACCGCCTCTGGAGCTTTGCGGCGGGCTCGCGAACATCAAATGCGTTCATGGAGAGTTACCGCCTCCGGAGCTTCATGACAGGTCTTCGCGGCGCATCGCGAACGTCAAACAGGTTCACGGAGCTTCGCACCTCATTGCTTCGCGGCGGCGCTCCGCAATCACGGAGGGGGCTTCGCTAATGGGCTTCGCGAACTAGATTTCCATCCAAACTTCAAACGTCCATAACTCCTAATCCGTAACTCCGTTCGGGCCATACGACCTACCAAATCAAAGCTTACTAAAAGTTCTACGATCTTGGATCGTTGTATGGAAGCATTTGGAAAATTTTGGGGACGCGTTTTTCGGGGTCTACACTACTCTAGATAGGTTTTTGGAAAACTAATATGAATTTGGGAAGGCTATGCATTATAGAGGAGAGATCATCACTGATTTCATTAAGTTGTGAAATCCCTATATACATGTGAAATGTACTACCATTGTGGATCCTACGGCTGCCCCATTGTGGCATAGTCCAAATCCTTCCTCCCCCACTACCTTTTCGCCTACTATTATGTCTGTATCTGAGGCTCTGATCTAGATCAGACCTATTATTATTGAGCATCCATTGGCTCGGTGTTTCACGAGACCATATCTTGCACCCTCTATCTTTGAAGGAGTGCCTTTTCCTTCTCTCACAGTTGGATCAATCCCTTATACCACTTCTACTTATGCTCTTGTGGCTCCTCTTGATGTATCTTCCAAGGGAAAAGAAAAGACTAATCGATCTAAAAAGAAGTTAAGGATGTATTTGGATAGCAATGTTTTGTATTTTTTCCTCATTCTTGTAATGAACTCTCTCATTATATTAAATGAATTGTGCAGTTTTTTTGTTTATTCTCTTAATTTCCTCCATTTTCTATTTCCTTTTCTTCTTATCTTTTTTTGATAATCCCAAAAGGGGGAGAAATAAGACAAGTCTTTTATGGAATCATTTATTGAAAAATGATCTTCATGGGAGAAGAATGTTTTTTATAAACCATATCACATATATACAAAAATATCTTATATTTACTAAAATATACGGATTATAAATTCCATGATTTTTGATCATCAAAAATGGATATATTTTAGACTCCTCATGTTTTAATTCTCACAAATCATGTTTGGAGATTGTTGGACTCCTCATGTTTTAATGCTCACAAATCATGTTTCACATATCACAAATCATGTTTGGATATTTTTGGACTCCTCGTGTTTTAATTCTCACAAATTATGTTTCACAGATCAAAAATATTGTATGAGTCCTGTAAACATTTTTTAATATTCTTCTATTATCTTACAGTATGATTGTGTTTAATCTTAATCAATTCTATGAATATTTATTCATTAGACAGCTTCCAGATTTCCACAAAATCTATGACACTGTAAGCTTTCTACTTATTCCAAATTTTCACAAAGGCACTGACATTGTTTCCTTGATATCGTTTCCAAGACACTGTAATAAGACACTATTCACAATTTTAACAAAGGACTATACACTGTTACCTAAGACACCGCTTTCCCAACATCGTAGTCTTGCTACTAGTTCCAGAATTCACAAAGGACTAGACACCCCAACTGTGATACCGGTTCTAGATCTCAACGCAACTATGGCACTATAACTGTATCACCATGATTGTCTCACCATGATTGTCTCACCGCAACTATGACATCATTCCATACTTTACCATTTTTCTATATTTTTCAATTAAATTTAAAAGTTGTTTCTAACAATCATATTTGAGTCATTTAATTACATTGATATAATTAATGTTCTTTTATAGTCCTGTCATCAAATAGTACGAGGTATGAGGTGTGGAGATTGTGCTCCATGTTGGCTCCAACACATGCACTAGAAATAAAAATGAAAAGTGTGGCACTAAAGCCAGTAGTAAAGTAGTGGATTACATAAAAAAAGAGCAAACCACATGAATTCAAAAACATTCACTGAAGAACGCATGAAGAAATATTGATTATTAGCAGCTGAACTATTATGGATTGGAACCTCAATCATCCTCGCACCAGCAACTCTCATAAGAACAAGAGTTAAAAAGCACATCTCATCGAACTGGAAACCAGAACATGAGAGTCACAACACTCTGTTTCCATAAGAGGACTTTAAAATCACATATTCTACATTCTACAAGTCCATAGCTACATAGAACAACAGTCATAGAATTTTTAACCCTTTCTCATTATCTTTGATCTACTATGTACTATTTTATTAATCTTTTTGAGTAGTGTGTGTATCTATATTAAAACACACATTGTCTTCTACACTAAAATAAAGGATACAAGATATCCTCACTCAAATATCTTTATCAACTTATTTCACCCATTTATAACTATGAAAGAGGTCTTGTGTGACCTGGTTGTTTGTTTTCCCACGTTGAATAGTGGAATAGGTATTGTGACCTGGACAATCATGTCGGTTGTTGTTAAACCTGATCCAGGGTGTGGATCAAAGCTTTATATATATTTCTCAGTGGAATGTGATCACCAATTTGAGTGGATTGCATCTCGTCTTGAGACTAAACCACTTTTTTATCTATTGTGTTTTCAATTTAGTTTTTATCTATTTTTAACTTATAATTGAGAAAACTAAATTTTACTTTGACAGTTAGTCTTGGATAGTAGTCGTAATTTGGTTTCCTTATTAGAGTAGTTTAAAAATTTGTATTAATACCTCATGTTGATATAACATAGAATTAATCAGTCTTCTAAGAAACTATTTGAACATTCAAGCTATTATAATTTTACTACCTAGATTAACAGGGCTGTTTTATTTTAATTGGGGGAATATTTTTAACAAAAATTTATATAGGAACTAAATTCACCCTCTATTGAGTTTCCTACTCCAAACAAAAGAATAGTTTCCGAATTATCAAATCATATACCCTATGAGTGTCGAACTAGGTGTGTATTAAGTCCTGTTGTCATGCACCAGTTCCCAATTGAGTCAAGCTCAAAACTTTTTTTCAAGGTTGTTACCCCAATGTACATCTATTATAGTTCCATATCCACTTTTAGTATAAAGAAAGGGATTTATTTATAAGAAACCAATCACTATATCCTTTACCAAAATTCTATTACATTTTCCTACACTTAACTCATCCTTACACTTATCTTTAGATATTTCCCTAGAAAAATCCTTAGAAATATCCCTAGAGATCTCATAAAATGTTTCTCATCCTAGTTTCAAAATGTTTAATAAACCTTTCCTTTCATTACAACTATAGAAACCTAGGATTAACATACCTAGACATTACATAATTTTATATGAATGTTCATCACATTACAAAAGTACATACCTGGGGACCATAATATTCTAGTGTCTTCGGGAATATGTAGACAAAATATTTTAACATCGTGAAGGATCTTCAACATCTCCCATGAAAATATTTCCCTTATTTAATCCTCACAAGAATACCCTATTTAAAACATTTCTTTATAACATAGGGAAATGAAACATGAGAAAGGGTGATCTCAAATTCTCAGTAAGGGTAATTCAAGAAGATTTGAAAGCATGACATACTCCTAAGGGTTTGAGAACTTGGGAATAATATTTGAATATCATACACTACATATCAAATATCATATACATGACTCATGGTATGAATATGAAAAGTTAATAATAAATGAATCATAAAGGAAACAAATATTATAATTTATGTGAGAATAACATAGGTATAAGACATAGAATTTTGGTAGACACATAAACATAAAAAATAATTTCCATAGTAGTTAAGGATTATTTCAATGTCTATCTTTGTGGAATGGGTTCAATCCCCAAACCACATTAGTAGTCAAGGTTCACTCCCAAGACCATATTAGTATACACAGTCCTTTATTAAACAAATTTCACTCCCCATTCAATCCATATCTATCTAATGATATATAAATATTTACCCAATGCATTGTAAGGAGATATAGGTCCCACCAATCTCATAGTGAAATCGTACATATGGGTTTCATAAGATTATAAAAAATCATTGTATCATAACCCATGAAATGGAATGGGTATCATAAACATGTCAATTTATATTAACTTGTAGAAACTACGCATGTTTCATAATCATTTCATCATAAAATAACACATGAAAATAAATATTTTTTATAATCATATAACCAGTGAAATAGAAATGGTTTTCATAATCATATATTCTGTGAAAGAGAAACGGGTTTCATAAGAATCATTCCGTCAAGAAGTAATCAATTCACATAAATAATATGAATGGAACCATTGTTTCATATGTCTATTAAGTAATTATTAACACCAACGGATGTCATCTTAGATAGAAAATAATTTTAAAATATATTTTAAGAACATTTCTTGTGGAAAATATCCTTTTTGGTTTGAAAAAATATTTTTAAAACATAAAACTTTTTGAAAAACTTTTTCATTAAAAATATCTTTAAAAACATAGAAATGAATATTCAAATATCATTTAAAAAACTTCTAGAAGTCAAAACCTTTTTTAAAACTTTTTATTTTAAAATAGCTTTTAAAAATTATAAAGTAAGGCTTCAAATCATTTAAAATGATTCATGAACATAAAATGTTTCTTAAAACGTTTTTCATGGAAAATTTCTATGAAAACATATAAAGGAATATTTTAAATTATTTAAATCCTTTTATTTGATATTAATATTAAAATATCATTTAAAATCATTTTTTAAAAACATTTTTATAAACCATGGTTTTGGAAGAAAACATATTTCCAACCGAAGAGAGAAATGAAGTCAGATTTTCTTAAAAAAGTTTTATTAATTATCTTATGTACCAAAGATTGGAAAAAATGTACCATTACCTAAATATATCATGAATTAGAATATAATAATAAAATTCATGATTTTTCTTTATATATGGATCATAATACTTCATTAATGGAAGCATAATTGTAAACAGTCCTAATAAACGATCAAATTGTAGCAATAAACTCTTACTAATTTGGTAACTTTGAATCATAATCCCAATGAAATAATAACACAAAATTATTTTTAAAATATACTTAAAATAATTATTTTAATTATATAACAATTTAAAGGAAATTATATGCACCATGTAAAGGAATATATGTGAATAACAAAATAGTTGTCTCAAAGAAGGAAATTTGATAGAAAATTAACTTACTGATTTTGTAACCTTTAAACCGTAAACCCCAATGAAATATATATCATAAAATAGATATGTAAATATCCATAACATTAATTATAATAATCATATAATAAATTCATGGTAATTAGATACACCACACAAAATAAATGAGTGGGGAATATCGCGTAAGTCTCAAAGAAATAAAAGTGAGACTAGAAGTCACCTTACTAATTGAGTAATTTTGGAATCATGGATCCATGAAATAAAAACATGAATTTAAAATTTAAATATCAAGAAATAAATTAAATTCATGATATAAAATTTCATATTTCGTTATATACACCACACAAAAAGAATAATAGGTGAATATAGTATATATCTCATACAATTAAAAGTTAGATGAGAAAACCCTTACCTTAAGTCTTGACACTCATTGTACTTTTTAAAACCACATATTTAATGAATATAAGTTTATTATATATCTATTATAGAACCATATTTATTAATATAATAACATATAAGATTTACTTATGACTTTATATTACCCATTTATTAAGAATTTCATGTTAATGTTATGTTTCGAGTAATAACCGCTTTGTTTTTCGTATGTGTTTTGACTAGTCATTATTAGTCGTGTTACTTAGATCAGGATTTACTTATTTAAATAATGTAAACTGTGATATTAATATAATATATATTTAGTATATATGAATTTATAATAATATATAAAATATATAAATATAAAATGAGATACACCATTCATGGAGATGGTAGGTCGTACGTACGCATGAACGTTGTTTCAATTTTATTGTTATTTTAAAAGATATTAAGTAAAGGAAATATATGTATATATATGTATTATTATTAAATTAGAATTATTATTTCATAAATATAACCTATTTTTAATAAATTCATCCTTATTACATTCCACATAAATCATGAACGAATCATATCAATTTGAGGAGGTAGTAGTCCACATGTCCAAAATTGATGTTATCGTACTCCCACAAAATGGGAAGAAGGAATATATGTGTTATATAATAATTAAAGAATAATTAATAAACCATAAATATCATATATATATATATATATATATTATCAAAATATTAATTACATCATTATTCCCAACCTTGAGAGATTGTAATGGAAGAAAAAACAAAATCGGTTCGTGGGGCGGTAGTCTGTCATACACGTGAACAATGATTATGTAACCCATTTGATGGAAGTGTGTGAGGGTTTATCTCATAAAATTAAAAAAACAATATACCAATATGTTTAAAGATACTGATTTTATTATATAATCTTGGTATAAGATTAATTGGAGGGGTGGAGAAAGAAATAAAACAAAAGTGATCATAGAAGACTATTATCTCTTCTTCGGGTAACTCCTTTTGGTTTGCACCAAAGAATTTATTTGGTTTTCTTTATTCCTAAATTGAGTCTTCTAGGATTATAGGAGTGATTTTGGGAGATTATTTTTTCATTTTTATGGAGATATAAAAGGATTTATAAGTTTGAATAATTGAGGTGGGTGAGTACGTTTTATAGTGGAGGAGGAGTGGAATTATTATAAATACAAAAAGGTAAAAACTATTGAGAGGTATCCCTAAAATAATGTTCCACAAATAAGGTTTAATATTATATAAAATAGATTAAATGTTATAAAAATGTCAATAAATTTTTTTTTGGACAAGTTTATAGATCCTTTGGTCCTATAAGATTAAAGTTTAACCACTAATTAAATTCATTTTTACCTTAATCGTTGTAATTAATTTTAATTACTTTCAAAACTATTTGTAGTCAAAAAAAATTAGTTTTACCCTAATATAAATTTTAAATTATGATTATTTCAAATATGTAATCAATTTTTTTAAATTTATAATAAAAAAAGTGGAAAAAATTAATTTAAAATGATCCCACATATGGGACAAAACAATGGGTTTCGAAAGTAAAAAAGTTAAAATGTTTAAAATGTTTTTATATCGAATTTCAATTTTAAATTGATTATAATTACATAAATTGTATTATTATATGTATAATTTATCTAAGTATAATTTAAAACCAATTTAAATTATAATTTAACAATATAAATAAATTAGAAGAAAATGCAGTTTTCAATTAAAATTCAGTGTTTTCACTATTCATCTAAAAATTAAACTTCTCAAAATAATAAAAAAATCACCCTAGGATAATTTTCACATTAAAAATTAAAAAAATAAGTTTATATTCTCAAATATAAATTATAAAAGTGTGAAAATTTATTTTTAAAACAAGTATTTCATTAAAAGTTGGTAAAACTGCCTTATAGAATAATACAGTTTGTCATGCCTAAAACTGGATTGGTTCTTTCCATATGGCTATCAAAATTATTGGATTAATTTAAAAAATTAAAATTTATAATATATAAATTTCATTAATATATCCCACTAATATCTATTAATTTAAATTGTTAAGATAAAATTCCATTATAGGCATAAAAATAGCTTTTCATAAAAACATATACTTTATATTAAACTGATTTTTATTTTCATTTATAATTAACTAATTACCAAATAATTAATATTATAAACATGTGTAAACTTTATTTTATTAATTTAGTTAATATTATTCATATCTTCCATTCCAAAAAAACTTAGTGATAACTATAATTATATTTTAATAATAATATATTAATTCAGTAAAACTTTATCTTTCAAGTAACACAAGCTATCATAAGAACTTGGAATTTTATATAACACAAGACAAACATAGTATTTCTTATACCGAAAGATAATATAAGTTTTTATTATAGTGAAATCTTAATATGGTGTTTTATATAAATTACCTATAACTTGATTTAGCGTTCGATACAGTCCATCAAAGAAATTTAATTTATTTGAAAAAAATAATAATTCATAAAAACTCAGGGTGTTACACAATATCCTCTATGCTTTATAAGCCTACAGTACCACCATGTGTACAACAACACAGTAGAATCTCTAATAATTGGTGTATTAAACTAATGTTGTATTTTCTATATAGTTCTAATTTCCCACACTTTGAATATCCATTTTTCAGACAACTCACGGATGATGATCAATTGTAAAAGAAGTTGAATGAGTTAGAGAAGATCAATGAGAAAAGGTTACATACATTACACAACAATGTAGTCCATCAGAATCAAATCATATAGGCCTTTAATAAAAAGTTTTTCCTCTGTTCATTTCTTCATGGAGAACTAGTATTGGTTCTCAGAACCCCAATGATACCATTAAATAAGCCTCTAAAGCTAGAAACCAAATGGGAAGGGCCTTATTATTTACATAAGCTCTATCAAAAGGGAGCATAATCATTGGCCAAAATGTATGGAGAACATGTCACGCCACCCACCAATGAAATATTTCTTAAGAGATACTTTTCATAGCCTCCATCATGAACCTATCATCCTGATCACATTACATTAAATTGTACGAAGTAAGTCCATTCTATAAGACTTTAAATGGCACAACATATCACATCTTAACTACATGATGTTAAACTATAAGGATCATGTCATTACAACATGATGTTAAATTAGTATAGAGTTTTTCTCACCGCATGATGTAAAACTAAACATATCCCCAATTTTCTTATTTAATCAGGTCGAGTGACACTCATCCTTACTACAAGATAGAAAACTGCATGGTTTATGTCCTCTACACCTAACACTAAGCTGCACAGATTCTAAAAACTATGTGGGGATTTATTCCTTCAGTTACAAGATGGGTAGTGATGCCCAAACATCTATTCTTGGGCCCAGCTAAAACATTGATCTTCTTTCTCAATGAGTCACCCATTTCCTTACAGCAAGACATTAAACTACACGGATAATATCCTTTATTCATTACACTAAATTAAAAGAGTTTTTAAAACTACGTACAGATTTATTCTCATTATAATGAGATATTTAGGGACACCTTGATCCTATATCTTGGTCCAAACACCTCGTGATATAAAAATTCCCTATCATCTCCTTAATAGACACTTTATTATGAGATGAAACCTTGTAATTCTTTGTTGCTCACACCAATCATAGATCATGTGAGCTTAGTAATTTTGGTAAGGGATTCCCATCACAAATAAGGAATACCTTCTCAAAATGAGTTAATCATGGTCCTAAATTTAAGACCATAAAATTCACATCATGATTCCTCACTAAATGACATTAAACTACATGGTTTATGTCTCTTCCATGACATAAAACTACATATTCCTATAGACCTTGCCTGAGAGGACCACTATTGTTGGTGTTGGTCCCCCACCACAACTTTATTAAAGAACTGTGTGTGACTTTTTTACTATCATCATGGAATACGTAGTGACACTAAGATATCCAACCATAGGTCCAGTCACAAAAAATAAACATAAAAATTCCCCCTCCCTACATATGGTTCAAACCTTTACAAGGAGATCATGTTTGAGAACTATGTGTATCTTGATTTGTATTACTGTGGTATATGTATTAACTACCATACTTTTATTCATGGGCCCAACCACAATATTACTTTTTCATTTTGGGGAGCCTGTGTCATTGCCGCATGATGATAAACTGCATAGTTTCTTAAGAACTATGTGTGTATTAATTCCTATTACTGTGGTATGCATATTGATGCCTTAACATACATTATTAGTCCCAACCAAAAAACTCCCATTTCATGCTGGGGTGACTAAGTCCTTGCTGAATGATGTTAAACTACTTGGTTTCTTAATAATTATGTGTGTCTTGTTTCCTAATATCACAGGATACATAGTGACACCCATACCTCCATTCCTAGGCCCGACCACAATATTCCCTTTTCACATTGGGGATCCTATGTCCTTGCCTCATAACATTAAACTACATGGTTTCTAAAGAACTACATGTGTCTTGATTCCTTTTATCACAAGATACATTGTGATGCCTATATCTCTAATTGTGGGTCCAACTACAATAATATACGGGAACAATTTCCCCCTCTACATATGATTCATATCTAATAGATATTTTCTCAACCAAGAACTATGTCTGGATTGATTCCTTCTATAAAAAAATATGTTGTGATGTTTGGATATCCAATCCTTGGCCCAGCTATAAAAACAAACAAAACAAATGCACCCCGAACTATATAAGGGCCAAGTCATACATGCTCATTTTACCTATGTATGACCCAGATATATGTATTAATTTCTTGTGCATGTAATACATCTTGAAAAATTTTCCCCAATGGTTCATACATCTTTACTGTATGAAGTTAAAATACATGTAATAAAATAAGTCCTTATCGCATGATGTTAAACTACAAGAAAATACCCTAATCACATAATATTAAAATTTCATAAAAAATATGTCCCCATTACATGATGTTAAAATGTGTAGTCTATCACCCATTATCATCCCTTATTAAAAGGACTAGAAGAGACTTTTCCCAATCAACTAGAGTATGAGGTTCTTTTTTCCTCTTTTAAGAACCTCAATTCATAAATCAAACTTCATGTATTGAACACCTCAAGTTGTCACAAACCTTTCATGGACCTTGTAAAGGAAGACAGATCTCTCTTCTTGACCATGATATTAACGCATAAGGGATCATACCAACAAACTAGAGACATCCTGGACCTATATGAAGGGATTTATGATCCTTATGATTCTAACGTCATCATGGCAGAACACAGCACCTAAGGGAGTTTGGTCCATCCCTGATATGATTTTCCCATATCATTACTCATCAATTGTGATCCTTTATCCTTGATTAAAAACATTTTCATCTCCCAATTACAAATATAATGGATTAATCTTGACCGTGGGTATCTTAATTAGGCTCTAGTGTAACATTCCCCTCATATTAGTTCTATGTATGTCATGACATTAATCTTCCTAAACTCTGGTCAAAGTTGTATGAACTTAAATTATATACTTTGATAGACAAAATCACAAGACCCTAAATTTCTAGTGAACAAGACAAAAAAACTTTTTAGGATGAAAGCTCGAAAAGGGTGGGGTGATAAATATTCAAGTATCCACTCGCTAAAATCTTAATCTCCAGAGTTTAAGAAAAAAATAGAAAAAAAAATAATTCATAAATCTCATAGTACCTTCTTTTTTTACTTAGTAAAATCCCAAATATGCTCGCTTGATCCCTTACTCCATGAAAAGGATAGAGTAATTGCTTTCCACATCTCCTCACTATGATAACATGTTCACTAGGTGGAAACACAAATTTTAGGGTGTTCGAACCCATCTTGAATCTTATATTTTCCACAAATCACCCTTCATGATTTGAGTACCATGGGTTGATACAAAACTTTCATGAACCTCAGAAAGGAAAATATATCTCTATGTTTGTCCATGATATTAATGAATAAGGGATTAGACCTACCAACCAAAGACATTAGTGCACTATATAAATGGATTCCAGATTCTTGTGATCCTGACGTCACCATGGCAGAATCCAGCACCTGATGGTGTTCTAGGTCATTTATTGTATGATTGTCCCATACCATCCTTTGGACCCAATCTCATTGAAATAGGTTTTAAAATACCTATAACTATATTATTCAAGAGGATTTGACATCCTTTATGTTATGTCACTATGTATTTTAATTTTTCTCAAAGAAGGGATGTGGCACCCCATTCCTGAACCTCTTAATGGACTACACCCTATGACTTGAAACATAAAATCATAAGGCTCAATCTTCCCAATGTAAAACATAAATTTTCCTAGGGTTCCAAAATCTTCCTGGATAGTCCTACTATCCATATCCATCCTCATCATTTATATTTTTGAGCCATCAAGAATCTTTAATTTCCCTAGGACAAGGGTGGGGAAACCTTTATTTGACCATGTTATTGACACATAAGGGCTTTGACCTTCCAATCATAAGTGTATCCTCTTTGTAGGAATGGAAGCCCAACCCTTTTGATATCTGGTTACACTATGGAAGAACCCATCACCTTAGGGTTTTATGGGTAATTCCTAGAACATCTTCCCCATCCCATCTTCACTAACTCAAATGTTTGAGTTATGACTTACATAATCCACATTCCAACTATCCAGAGGAACATAGAATCCCTAGTATTTCTTCCTCAACCAATATTATCCAATAAATATTTCATGGACATTGGGAAAGAGTGGGGACACCTCTATTTGATCATACTATCGACGCATAAGGGATTTTACATACCAACCAGAGGTGTTCCCTCCTTGTAAGAAAGGAACTCCAATCCTCATGAGCACTGGCAACACTATGATGGAACTCAGAACCTTAGGGTGTTTTGGGTTATCCCTGGAATGTCTACCCCATATTCCATATTCATCAATAGAAGGTCCAAAGTAAAAGTCCATAAACTAAAGCAACAGAATATACAAGTTAAAAGACTCTAAACTAAGAAACCTAAGGTCTGAGATAATATAACCTAAAATACATCAATAGAAGGTCTGATCTAAAAGATCCTAAACTATAAAAATAGAAGGTCTGAGCTAAAATACCCTAAACTAAAATAGTAAAAGGATAGATCTAAAAGACCCTAAACTATAGCAATAGAGGCTCTATAACTATACCAATATAATTCCCAAGATTTAATACATTAAACTAAATCAATAGAAGGTCCATGATAAAATAACCTAAACTACAGCAATAGAAGTTTCACACTAAAATACCCTAAACTATAGAAATATATGGTCCAAGATAAAAGGCCCTAAACTATAGAAACATAAGGTACGATCTAAAATACCCTAAACTAAAGTAATATAAAGTTTGATCTAAAATTTCCTAAACTATAATAGAATATGGTTCGAGCTAAAAGACTCTAAGCTACAATAATAGAAGGTGTGAGATAAAAGACCCAAAACTATAGTAATAAAAGGTCTGAGCTAAAAGGACCTAAACTACATCATAGAAATGATTTAGTATGTAAGAATAGAAAAGATAAAAAACTGGTTAGGACCACTATATGGCCTTAGAAGAAATAAAGTTAAACTCACCAAGTACATTGACTTCATAAAAAGATAAAAAACTCACCTTATGGGACATACATTCTGCCCAAACTGTCCTGTTGTGAATCAGGTAACCTCAATATAGCTAGAGAAGATGTTTCAATGAGGAATATCATTTTTTTGAGTATTTAAGATAATTTATCAAGAATAATATATTATAATTTAGGCATTCAAATATAGTAATTCAAGATTAATTTATATTAAACAAAGAGTTGGTATCATTGATGATCCATGCAACATCTGTTCAACAAAATGCTATGCACATTATAGATGATAGATTATTGGACATCAACATAGAAATTTCATATGCTATATTCCTTGATATAATGAAATAATGAAGGATCTCAACAAATCAGAACATCTAAAAATATTTAATCAAAACAAAATAGACATCGATGATCAAACTACAACAAAATCTGATCAACTGATCTATCTAAATAAGTAGGAGTCTGACAGGAAGCATCAATGGAACTCTAAAGTTCCACCCATCCCACTTCTTATACCTCTTACCTATGATTAAGGGTATCAATAAGAGTAGAAATATCCGTAACTTCCTTCTGATTATTTTCTAGTGAGGATGATGACACTAAAATTTCAGACCTTGAGCAACCATATATCTCCTCATATTTCCATATTTGTATGTTCAGAACATCCATCTTGGTGTCCATCTCAGATATGAAATGATGGAACTATTCCAATGTATCTTAATCTTCCTTCATCTATTTGGATAGGGGATTCATGTATTCAAGATCATGAAAAACCCTCTCTCTATTAGCCAAATCTTTCTGCATCAAGGTGATTTGTTGCATGATTTCATATAGTGTCTAGTAGTCAAATTCATCCACTGTCAAATCATGAAAGAGTCAATGATGATGCTCTTCTTGATCATGAAATGTTTCTAGGTATTTTTGGGGACCAAGGCGAGACCTTACTTCAAAATCATCTTACACCATGTCTGATCCTCTTTTGTGGATTTTGGATAGGGTGTGTCATAAGGGGGAACAATCGGATGAGTTGATAAAGAAATAGGGGAGTAAAAGAATATCTCAATTGATGCATCATATGTTGCTCTTATATAAGGTCCATCTACCTTAATAGATTCTTCCCCATTGAAGGGATGGTTCTCACTATGATGAGAAATATTCCTTGAAGCTTTTCTCGATATTGAATCAGATTTATCATTAATATAAATAGGGGGTTTGGTGAGGAAAATGGTTTTCCACCTAGAAGGATAGTTCTTTTATCACACCACACAGGTAGGCCTCTACCCAAGCCTATTAATAATAATTAACAAGAAATTAAGGGGCTCCAATGGGTGTAAGGATAATCTCATCATTGGTATCCTCATGTGAAAAGGTTAACCAAAAAGGGAGGATAACCCTGGGATGTCTCTCTCCACACACAGTAATCGAGGGGAGAGGGGAAACCCTTTAGATGCAGTTGTATGGTAAAGTAAAAAAATAAGGTGTATATATATTAAAAACAATAATCTCATCTATTCTAGCCACAAGAAACCGATCTCAAAGGGAGATATTTTATGACTTTTCATCACAAGAACCACTTCCATTATCAATAACTGGATTATTAAATGTATAATAAGGATTTCAATCAAAATTATCAAATAAATATAGTATATAAGTTACCACATCAGGGCCAAATGACATTCCCTCAACCCTAGATATGTATAAAAACCTGGTACGAGATAAGGCACCAGGGATCTTGGTGGTTTTTTGTCTTTTTAGTAGTGTAAATTCTCCCATATCCATCCAAATAGAAACTGGAAAGGCCCATTGATCCTATAAGGGGTATTAGCCTACTTGATGTGGCCCAAGAGTTGGTAAATTTGTTCAAGAGTCGATACCACTAGATTAAAGGACCGCCCCTCTACTAGTCGTGTTGTCATCACCAGTGTACTGACCCAGATTCCTGAGTGCATTTCCCCATCTTGAGAAATACATAAATTTAGGAACATGGCCATGAAGCCTTCCATCCTAAGGCTTGGTGATATATTTAGATTCACTTGGTAGCCCCATGGGGTATTCTCTTTGGCTTTATGTATATCACAGTATGAGTCGGTGCTATCACGGACCTATCGAGAGGCGAAACGGTGAGGGCATATAGTGGTTGTCCTTTCTCCACTACGATAGATGAAAATTTTGATCCAATATTTAAAATAGATGAGAAAGCTTGTAGTCATATCCTTTCTTAACTATTATTTCATGATCTTGATAATGTCCCTCTCTAAGATTTCAGTTAGTGTAGAATCATCCATGGTGTCTACAGGAGGAAGGAATTCATTATAAATTTTCCAAATGGGAACTATCCCCCCCCCCCCATTTGATAGATATAACCAAGGATGATTCTCACTTCACCATGGGATAAGTAGAAAATATTGGTACCATGGCACCAAAAGCTAACCAGTTCTCAGAGAAAATCAAACTGGTGATAAAAATTGAACTGGGAAACCCATAGTGCTTTATAAATATTAATAGTTTGAAGCTGGTTAGAAAATTCTAAGAAACTCTTCCAAACCTAGAATGGACATGAACATTCATCATAAAGGTTTCCACCAGGTCGAAAATCCCATTTTAATCTCCAGACACAACATGAGTTGTTCAAAGAAGAGGTAAATATGGTCGAGTGGCTTACATAGATGGGATGGTGGATGAAATCACAGCCATGTAGACCTAGAGGGGAGTTCACCCGTATATAATATAACCCCTGAGACTATTCTATGACTAGTTTACCATCCTCATTATCATCCATATGAATGAAATTAAGGAAATTCGATACCTATCGAGATGGAATATTATAGTTTGAAGAATGGATGGAAATTCCATCTAGCAGGCCAAACCCCTATTGGGGAAGCCAGTGCAAGAAAGGATAATCTTGGAGTTATGATGGGAGAATCCTTTTCAGAACATAATTACCAAAATTCACATGATGTCAGGGGTCATCATTGTGGTTTCCAGTGAGCATGACCCTTGGGCTAACTATGGTGGAAGATGCAAGTGATATGGAATCCATCTAAAAAATCAAGAAGTATAAGTGAGATGAGTGAAATCTTATCAAAATAAATTAATAACTCTAGATGCCTCATGCGCACCAAATGAATCAATATGGGATTTGAAATTAAAAATAGGAATCATGAATCACCTGGCTCATAAAGATCTTTTGGAATGCTTAAAGCCAAAGAACATTGTGTGACTGCATAATCAATCACAAGACTCGCAATCACCTGTCCCTTACATGGGCACGCGATTTACATAATAGTCAAATGATCATGTGGCCAAGTTATCATATCCTGTGAAACCTTCAATATAACACCCCAAGATTTTGTGAACATATTTTTTATTTTAATATTCTAAGATTTTCACTTTATTTAACACTGAGTGTAGATTTTTTTTGTTATATAATAGATCTATGTTTGGATTATGTTTACACAACACCAAGGGAATATTTCACTTCACACAACACTGACTTGGCTTACGTTACACGAAACAGCAGGTTTTTGCGAAACAAAACTTTAATATTATAACTATTTAAATAATATAGTTATAACCTATCCATTAAACTTTTAATATTAATAGTAATAACTACTTTTTAAATATTAGTTATAATGGTTTTGATAATGAAAAATATAATTTTCTGTAAAATCTTTATATGTTTAAAACTACTATTTTCTAAAATTATCTGTTTTTCATGTCCTTTTATGAAAAATAATAAAATTAATTTTAGACAGTCATAGAAATTTATTTTAATAAAATAAACATTATTTTTGAATTCAAAATATCAAAATTATATTAGGGTGAATTTTTTGTATTTTTCTGAAAAGTTTCAATTTTAATATGAATAGTGAAAAATATCGTATAGTAGTAAAAAATTGACTTTTTCATTTAAATATTTATTTCTTTTACTTTAAATAAATTTTAAATTCACAATAGATAAATAATATATATATATATATATTAATTCTTTTTAGGTCATTGGAATCATTTTTTATAATATAATTAGATAAAAAACAATTATTGAACTTTTGAACGTCTCTTTTACCAACCTTCTGGCAACATTTGTTGGATTAATAGTAAATGTAATTTTACCACTTCAATGAAATGAATTTCAAAAAATGGGAATACAAGGCTATAATTAGTATGAAAATTTGTTATTATAGGATCAAAATAACTTTTTTAATATTAAAATTTGAATTTTATTTAGCACGATTAAAAGTAAATATGGTAATTAAAGGTAAAAATAATATTATAATAATATAAAATTACTCTAACATTTGTCCTAATTTCATTGGATATGTGTTTTCTGACCAAAATAAACTATAGGTATAAAATATGATCCTTTTTAATCCATTTTTTTATATTAGGTCATTTATTATATTTTATTTAAAGAAGAGTTAAAAATGTCATATTCAAACATTAATAACTAAATAATTTTTAATATAGTGTTATAAATAAGAACATTTTGACTATAAATATTAATTATAAATATAAAAAATCTATATTCATCATGATAATTTATTTTTAATTTTTAGAGAATAAATAACTTAATTAAAGGATTGAATAATAATGATTCAATAATTGTTTAATTAATTGAGATATCAAATAAATGTTGTTAAAAAAGTAAAATAAATATAATTTGACTACATTAATGACATACATGAATTTTATCGATAACTTAGACCTGTTAGTGACATATTGGAAGTGTTTTTTTAATGTTATCATGTTGGTTTGATATTTTTTTAAATGAAAATATTGAATAGTATCAAAATTGACATAAATGATACTTTAAAATAAATAATAATTTATTAAATGTTATAAAATTTAGAAAAAAACTAAGTTTCATCCTAATAACATGTATAGTTTCCAAAATGTGATTAATGATCAAATTGGGGTTCTTTTAGAATATTATATTAACCATATTAACCATATAGTGTCAAAAACAAGTTGTCATGGTAAAATTTACATTATTTAACTAAGGGTTAAAGCCAAAGGATAAGATTACTTTTGTGATATAAATATGTATAAAATTAATTAGTTGTGAGGATTTATAAACATACTCATATTATCCAATAAATATCTCACTTTTTATCTATTTGAAATCGACAATCATTTTATAATAAATTAATAGTTTTGGAGTTTCCAAAAGTGCCCCTCCTCCCTCTTATAAAAGGGCACCTCTCCTTCTCTTTTATTCACACCTATAAATCCTTTTTTTCTTGTCTATAACCGACCCATTTCTCATACCAACTTACCTAACTTTCTCCTATAACCATTATATTGGGCATAAGTCAACTCAAGTAAGCCTTTTGGTACAAACCAAAAGGAGTTACCCAATTTAGAGGTAATGTCTTCTCTCAAGATCCTTTCCTTGATTTTCCTTCTCCACCCCCTCCACCCTCTTTATTCCATTATTTTATAAAAACAAAAGTATAATAAATATACTAAGATATTTTTATACAACGTTTTAGACCTAAATTGTCACACATCTCCATCTAATGGACATGAAAAATATTTTTTTTTGTATGAAGAACTACTCCCTCACGAAACGATTATTGTTCATTTTTCCATTACCACCATTCATGGTGGCCATTATGATGAAAAATATATGTGTGTGTGGTGGGGGGTTTTATATATAATATTTATTATGTATTTAAGTTTCTTTATTCATTTTTACAACACATACCTTTTTTAGTTTCCATTTGGTGTTAATAAGATAATCTTGTTTGAGGAAGTGTGGACTACCACCCCCTCAAAGTGATGTGATTTGTTCACACATCACACAGAATGTATTAAGGATGGGTTTAGTAAAATTATATGATATATATGATATAATCATGCTACTTTAATAATGATATATATATATATATATATATATATATATACATATTTAATTTACATACTTTCTTTCAATATGATAATTAAAACAGAAACAGTGTTCATGCGTACGTATAACTTACTGTCTCCGTGAACAGTGTATTACATTTCAAACTTATTTATGATATATATTATTATAATATAAATATAATATATATTTATGATATTTATATCATGATTTATATTATTTAATCATGATATATGTATAAGGACCAATGATATAACAACTTAAGACACATGTGAAGAACAAAGCAAATATTACCCAAAGTGAAATCTTAACATAAGATCATTAACAAGTAGTTAATATAAGGTCATACTCAAACCATATGTGGTATTAGATATAATAATATGATTTTTAAAAAGATTTATAATAAACTTATATTTATTATAAATTATTCTTTTTTGAGTATGAAGAGATTCAAGACAAAAAATAATGGATTATTTTTGTCTCACCTTTATTTCTGTGAGACACATGCCTCGTACACTACTTGTTTAATCTAATTGGTGTATATTCTACCCATGAATTTATTTTATGAGACTTCTCCAGAATATTATGATATTTTCATATTCTTATAATTTTATTTTTATACGGGGAATATGATTCTATTGATTATTAAGTGATGAGTGTTGATATCACAATCTCTTCCATATTTGGGATTGTTTTGTTGTAAGCCTCTATTGGGTAATATTAAGCATACATGTCCATGTTTTCAAAAAATATTTTCATAAAATGTTTTATTATCATATAGATGTCATTATTATCCATTTTTGAATTTTTACTACACATTTTTAAAGTAATATTTATTCCATTTTCCAAATGATGTACTTTTTTACTTTTCTGATAAAAGTACGGAAAAAAAATTTATTTTAACTTCTAAAACATGAATGGATTTATATTCTTTCATAACACCTTATTTTCGTGAATCTTACCTTTCAATTTTAAAAGTTTATTTTAAAATAAAATGTATTGTTTTAAAATTGAATGAAATTTTAAGAATAGAAAATATTTCAATAAAGAAAGGGTGTTTTCCTCAAGAACTATTTAAAATGATTTTCATGATTCCTTTATATGTTTTCAAAGTGGTTTCAATGAAAATGGTTTTGAAAATGCATTATTTATTAAAAATCAGTTACAAAGAAAAGTGTTTTAAAAATTAATTATGTTTTAGAAAGTGATTTTAAAGAAAAATTCATGTTGTAAGTAATATTTCAAAATCCTACCCCACCTATGATAACATTGATATGTCTATTTCATTTATATATTTTAATGTGTTTGAATGTGTTGAATTATGTATTTAAATGATTAATCTTATCATGTTTTGTATGAACTTACTTATTTTGTGTTTTATGGAAATAAATGAAGAATATTTGAAACATATAAGATAATTCGAGGAAATTTGAGCCAAAGGACCCTTTACACTACTTTTCTTTGCTTGCGATGTGACACCATAATTTTTAGATGAATAGGAGATGGAAAATTGAAGAAAAATTAATCACACGTTATGTACCAAAAGTACACATCGTGACCATTTTAAGTGAAATAGATATGCAATAGAAAAGTCATGACGAGCATGCACAACATGAAAACCAAGTACACTTTGGGCGCCACCAGTACACGACGTGATGACAGTAAAATCAGCGTACAATATTTTTGTGGATTCAATGAAGTGGAGGAAAAATTTATCTGAAGTAAACATCTTCCCAAGTACACATCGTGACAATTTCGATGCGTAGAGAACAAAATAGGTGATGTGGTCTGCGGGTTTTGATGAGAAACACCTATAAATAAGACCCCCAGCCTCTATTCTAAAGCACTCGAAGGTAGAAGAATCCAAGAAACACCAACATAAGGCCTCAATATGAAGTAGTGACGATACAAGGTCCCGCTTCACTGCCATTCTTCCTCGGGTATCCAATATTATCTCCTCCACCATGAGTGAGTAGTCCCATGGTGATGGGTGATGTGATTTTTAGGGGGATGTGTTCTTAGGGAATATTTTATTTTAATTATTCATGATTTGTATTGTGGAACATAAGTTGTTATTCAATTCCAATCTCCTTATTTTTGCAGTTTCATGACTATTTCATGTGATTTGAAGAGAATTATTTCATTGTTTCAATTAATTAGCCTACTTTTCCCATAGCCATTGTGCAATATAGGTTAGTTATATTTAAACAAGGTTTTGGGTTTCCTACTCTTGTGATTTCATTTTTTATATGACCATTCCAATAGTGTGACCATAGCTTTAGGGTGGGATACCAAGACCAAGGATCCTCACCGACCCAATTCCGACACCAAAACTGAATAAATATATATCAGTGAAATCCCTAGTACATTCCCCTAAAAATCATTGATCCTGGAATGCCTACCCTCTTGATTTCAAACCCAAATCAATCATAATATTTTTTTCTCTTTTCTAAAAAACAAAAAATCAATAGAAATTTAAATTTTATAATTAATTTAGAACATACATATCATCCTTGTGGGTTCTACACTTGGACTTACCATGTACTAATCTCATAGTTAGGTATTCTAAGTTTTATAAATTTTATTTTTGTGTAGAATTGTAGGGAACTAATGATGCCCTATGGGGCTGTCAGGAATACTTTGTTATTGTTGAAGAATATCACTCATATTATTTCTTTTAATGGTTTATGTTTTGATGGCATGATGTTTAAGAAACCCACTTATTTTCACAGGTTATTCTTTTGATGAAATGATTGTGAAAACTATATCTTTTTCAAGGTTATGATATGATTACATGTTTATGATTCCTATTTTATTCCTTAGGTTATGTTTATGATAAATGTTTAATATTTTTGTGGCACATGTATGTAAGATTTCATTATGAGATAAGTGGGACCTATATCTCCCTCTGATGCATTGTTTAAATATTTATATCTCATAAGATGAACTAATATGGTATTGGGAGTGAACTATGACTATTAAGATTGTATGTGGAGTGAACTCATGCTACTAAGATTTCCATGGGAGTGCACCATGTCTACTAAGATGGTATGAGGAGTGAACTCATGCTACTAAGATGGCCATGGGAGTGAACCATGACTACTAAGATGGTATGAGGAGTGAACTCATGCTACTAAGATGGCCATGGTAGTGAACCATGACTACTATGTTTTTATTGGGGAGTGAACCCATACTATTAATATAGTCTTGGAAGGGATGCCTTAACTACTATGGAAATTAGTATATGCTTGTGTGTCTTCTATAATTCCATGTCTTAATCCTATATTAGGTTTTCTTGACCTATGTTCTTTATTTATTTATGATTCATATCTTATGAACTGTCATTATTTATTCCATGATTCATGTATATGATCTTTTATATACAGGGGATGATCTTATATTTTCATGATCATGTAATCATACCATTATTTTAAATATTATTCATACATATCTCCCTTTCTTACCCTTACTGATCATTTTATCTCACCCCTTTCTTATGTTTTCTTTTCTCTATGTTACAAAGAAATGATTTTGGTAGAAGTACTAAAGGTGGATATATTTATGGGAGGTGTTTAATATCATTCACCAAGATAGGTTATTTTGTTTCCATGTTTCCAAAGACACTAAACTATTATGGTCCTCGGGCATGTATTATTATAATGTACTAAATATTTATCTAAAATGATGTAATACCCAGGTATGTTAAGCTTGGTTCTCTATATTCAATGAAAATTATGAATCCATATGGACATGTTTTTAATAATTATCAAATTTTTATTCTTGGTTAATTTGAACATGTTCTAGACAAATCAAGTCTTGTGAAATGGTTCTCATAAAATGATATTGTAGATGGATCTCGTGATCAGTTCTTGTGGGAGGGTCAAATGATGAATGTATATATCAAGATCTCTAACATTGGGTAGATGTTGAATGGGCCTCCCTCCATTCCTCTATTTATTAGTTCTTTTGTGGAATAACAAACATCTTTTGGAATGCCAAGCGTCACCCAATACACTAATTGGGGATAGGGCCAAAGCCTCAAGCGGGCATTTACATTCCTCAAAACTGAGCCCTTATTCCGATGGATGTCTCTCCAGAGGAGGGAATTTTTAAAACCCAGAAAATGGGAATCATAAAATATATAAGGGGCGGAATATTTTAATATGGGTATTATTTTCCCTATAAGGAAAAGTAAGAAAAGGATGCCAATACATGTGGATAACATAACCTATAACAGAACATGTGATCGCATGAAATTTGAAAGAACATGTGAACATTACATGAATAGTGCATAACCTACTAGAATGTAAAGAAGATCCCCTAGTACAAACCTATTTTCTATCAAAAAGGTATCCAAGACACCCACTGATTATGTGGAGGATGCTAGATTATCTCACCCAAGTCAGGCAGTTTGTCTAGCCGTCGGCGCCTGACACCCATCCAAAAAACATTTTAAAATAAGAAGAAAAATATGAAAAATATGGGAGCCTCTTACAGTCATAAATGTTCATGTGATTCTCCCATGTAGTTTCCAAGACACTATGGAAGACCTGGAAACATTTCCACCTTGTCGTACAATAGCCCACTAGCATGTCAACCTTATCACGTGAAGGGCCTTGGACATGTCAAGGTTATCCTTCACTCCCCTTTGGATCCAAATAAAATCAAAAGGGATTCTCCATTATAATGCTCATGCATCACCATTGGACCCTTTTTTGGTCATGTGGTGAATCACTATTGGAAATAGTGATTTTATTTGAAAACAAAATTGCCAATTCACTATAGACCATTGCCTTGGTGAAATAAACAAGGAAATAAAAAGTGAAATGACTGGATATTCTTGTGAGGGGAAGATACACTGATCTTATAAAAACAGAGCTATATACCTTGGGTGATCACCATTGATTATATGAAACCAGCATAGACAAGCCAGAATGGTCCCTCAAGGCTCCTTGGAATGATGGCTTGATCTCATGACGACCCCCTGGAAAGACACCTTTGTCTCGCAGAAGGTCCTAGACAAAGCATCTCAGATAGTGTGGAGGCCTTTCAAATGGAATCATAATATCATGAAGGTGCCTAGAAATATTGGATCAACCTTGTAAAATCCCCTTGTAATGTACATTTGATTAGTTAATACCCATTTGATTAGCTAAATTACAATAAATGGGGAATTAATTGGATTATCCTGCAGTCACTGAAAATCATGTGACACCCCCAAGATGACCGATGGTAGGATTTCATGAAGCGCATAAAATAAAATCCCTCCACCAACTCTAGCCTGAATTCGAGATATATGTTCCACACAAGGCATAGTATAAATGGGTTGGAGAGGCCTATAAATCCTTCCCCCTCAGTATAAAAAAATGAATCTTTGGATCCATGAATCGGTATATCCAGGCATTAGAGCGGACTTCTTGGAGTTTCTAATCACACAATAGTAAGGTCTACCACCCGGAAAAAATATAGGGAACAACCTAGAAGATCTTGCAACATGCATAGGAACTTAATGTGGTCACTCATAGATAACATTAAGGACTTATGGTGTGTCATCCGAGGTATGAAAAGTAGGTCCCACATACCTACTAAAACTTGTGAAACCTAAAAACAAGATAACACTAAAAACATCTAAGTAACATATACAACAAAATATGATAATGTGACAGTATTAGTGCATATTACCCAATTCATGAGACGTCCCCTTGACAAACCATTTTTATCATTCGATGTCCTTTAGACCCTTAAATTAGGTCACACAATTCCCTATAGTAATTCCACTTGAGTCTTGTGAAGCCCTCTGGGCTCGCCATCCAGATTTTTTGATGTCCTCTAGACCTGTCTCCCCAGTTATGCGGTGACACCGATGTATGTCAGATAGCTATCGCAAAGCCATCGGGGTATATAAATGATATCTCATGGTATCCTCCAAACATGTTATCCCGGTTTTTTGATGACACCAGGACATGTCATCTAGATTATGTGATGGTATCTAGACATGTCATCCAGGATCATGCAACACTCACTAGGCATGTTAGTCAAGATCATGTGATGTCCTCCAAGGCATGTTAGTTGAGATCATGTTATGGCCTCTAAGGCATTTCAGAAAAGATCATGTGACGGCCTCCAAGTCATTTGATCTCAGTCTTGTAATGTCCTCTGTAAAAATCATTTGTGATAATGAGATGGTATTTAGACATTCCCATCATATTATGTGACATACCTTGGAAAATTCAATGTGAGCATGTGATTGTATTTGGACTTTTCTACGTTATAACTAGACATGTCCAATCATCCTTTGACATGGAATGGAGAAAATCAATGCATGTTAGGAAGAAAATCAAGAAGTTCGGGAAAATAACCAGGCCAGGTCAAGTAGGAGTCCCTGGACATGGAAACCCTAATGTGTAAGCCCTGAGTCAATTGAACTACGAGAACTCTGATTCCTACTATACATAGGATATGTAGGAAGCTTCCTAAATGCCTTATATCAAATGGGTTTCCACCTCAATGTAAGTCCCACCAAGTCTCTGACACTCCAACCATGAGACCCAATCTCTCCCATGGTATGATCATCCTTCTTCATCCACCGACAGATAGAGAAGTCAACTAAACAATGATGTCTTTGATTCCTTCCATCACGAAGATATGTAGAATGCCTTCCTAAGGCCCAAGATCCCTAATAAACATCTAAAGGGATGTCCCATCACCTAATTCCTACATCCAAAAGAAATGAGACTAATTACATGATATCTCTTTTTTTCTCACACCAAGTATAGATCACATGGGATTAGGGAGTTTCAATTATCATATTATTCGCATCATAAGCATCTATCAGATAGGGAAACCTCAATGTGTAATTCATGTTCAAACTGAACTATGAGAAATTTGATTCTTGATATAACCAGGATACATAGGAGACCTCCTTGTGGTCCAAGGTCATATATCTAGTGCCTAAGTACCTTCATATATATTCTTTCTGTATGAAATTAAACCTATGGCCATTTTTAGGGTTATTATTCTCATATTGGGATTAGGAAAAGATTCCCAATCATATAATAAATATATAAGAGAGTCCTAAAGTATGAAAAATTTTCCCCAAAAAGGAGTGATGACCCCGACCCCCTATCCTCTCAACTAATGTCAGTTCCTAAACATAATTGGGTATGAAACTCTATAATACCATCTTCCTTTGGAAAGTAGATTTATACTCAATTATTGATATGAGAGTCATTGGAAGTTTTTGTTAGAGATAAAAAATGATAAACATGTCTTGGATTATTGTACAAGACATTGAACCTACCATAATCAAAACATTAGTAAAACCCATCCACATCTTTCTGAAAAAACAAAAGTGGGGAACCCAACATGAAATAATTGAACTGGGATATATTAGACACTAGATGGAAAGGATAGATTTCCCATATCTTATCAAACCACTTTTTCATCTTATGTTAGTTTTCGTTATCTTTTATAATGAAAAAAAATAGTTAACATAATCCAAAGAGAGTTTTCAATTTTAGGAAAAAATATCCTTCTGCATTAACAAGTCAAATTCTCTAAGTTTATCACTAGAATAAGTAAATATAATTTAAATATCTATTGGGTTATCCACTATACTTGAGAGCATAGGGATAATATCATATGCGTCTGGATTGGAGGACAATTTTCAAGAGTTTTAAGATTCACCCCTTTCCACTCTCACTGGTACTGTATCCTCAGAGGTCCCCCACTAAAGGGTTAGGGATCATCTACTCTATGAATGGGTTCCTCAAGGTAAGATGTCCTTTAGGTATCATCCACTGATCTTATATATGTAGGGATGGTAGATGATATCATCATAAGGTCACTTGTAATCCTATGTTTTATAAGATAAGTAATATATAAATCTAGGTAAGAGGTTCAATCTGATATAATTTCAGACTCAATGGTTGTTGTTCCCACAAAATTCATTTTTATTAGTTTATTGGTGATCCAATTTTGAGTTGGTGATTTTCTTATTCTCCTTCAACATCATCCAATCTCAAGAAAAATAAAAATTTCAGTGTTGGGATATAAAATTTACTTAAGAGATGAAATGATGGATATAATTATTCATATTACATGATAAAATATGGGTTGATAATCAATTTCCCCACTTCCATTTCCAAATACCCTCTAATGGAATCTCTATGGGAGGAATCACTAACAGTTTCATTGAAGAACATTTATCATTAGAGACCAATGCCTCAATTTTATCTATTATATTGGGATATATTATATCCCTAACTCTAGAATTAAGATTAGAACCAATACTAATCGACATGCATCTAAAATAATGTTATTTATAAATATCATGTGACACATTCCCTTAATCATCCTAAAATAGCCATAAAATGTTTAACATGAATAAAAATGGATAATGTGGAAATAATATGGATCTATCCTACTTTTTCTGAGGAGTACTTTGGCTAGTCTACCGTATTTTATCGAACACGATTAGGGCCTCATCATCTCAACTTCTCACCTCATATTGTGTATCCTTCATATTTTAGAGTTCATAATGGACTCAAGATCCCTGAAATAATTTTTTACTTCATTAAAAAATTCTACCTAGAAAATTTTCATCAGTGAAAACACACTCCTGATGCCCATGAGATTTCCCTCTCTCTCTCTCTCTCTATCTATTGAAGATAATCCCATGCTTCCCATATGGATAGGATTCCCCTCCATGAGTCTCATTCCCACTATGATACTAGAAAGGTATCATCCATATGAATAGAAAACTAGGGAGTTATTCTCAACTAATGAATCACCCAACTTTTTGAGGGATTAGTGTCAGTATGTCCATCATTTTTTCTCAATATATACTTCTCCCATATCTTTGATATATATTTATCAATTGATTTCCCCAGAGCACCAATTTATCTAGACTCCTCGACCACTACTATTTCTTTTATTTCCACCCCAACCTTTGTCATTTCTATCCCCTTTGAATAAGGTATGAGATTAGTTATTTTAACATTACTATATGACCATATTGAAACCTAATCACAATTAGTCATGAGATAAATATTGGAATCGGTATTTGGTAGGAAAACATGAATTATCATCCCCTCTCATGCAAGTATACAAAACAAATGGGGAGTAACCATGAGTTTATTTTTATCGCGTATTCTATAAGGAGTATCAGTAAATCTCTTCTAGATACAGAAAAATTATTGACCAAATCTGTAAGGAATTTATTCTTCACAAATCAGATCCCAATAAATTCTCATAGTCATCACACTATCCCTTATGAATATTAAAAATTACCTTTCTTTGTGGGATCAAAACATATTGTTTATAATAACTCTGACATGTAAAGAATATAGAATGAATGTAAACATGTCATATTGATACAATATTTCCTTAATATACTATTCCTTAAATTAATATGGTGTGAACCCACCCAAACAATGAATATAAGTCTAAAACTGGTCATTTTGGATCACCTGGTAATTGATGAATCGATATCCTCCCATATGCACTCTGATCCAGTCCCAGAGGATTTTGAAGGGCCATAAATTCTTGAATGGGGCTTTCCCCTAAAAACATGTCTACGAAGATGATATAACTCATCCAATATTGGAACTACAAAGTTAAACCACATTCTTATGTCCACCTATGTTTTCATCATGAATGTTTGAAATCTAACTATAATATTAAAATCCCTCATTAGAAGAATATATCCACTAATAAACATGGAAATAAATACTTTCATATGGGTGAGTTGGTCAACCCTAGGAATAACCTCCTAGTCTCATGTTTTATAATTATCTTCTTCCAACATTGGCCAGTATATGCCAGAGGAACTATGATAATTATAGGATGGAAAATCCCTTGATCTTTTATATTTAGGTTTTTTATCAGTGGACTTAATAAAATTTCCATACTAAGCATTAAAAGTAACATCAATATTTTAGAATATCTATTTATTTGAGATATACTTTTCTATTTTGAATAATTATTTCACCAGGGGAGGAGTGATTTCCACATTTTCCTATAAGGAAGTATGAGGGAAGAATTATTTTTATATGTCTCACATTATTGGAGCACCACTAGCCTTTCATATGTCCTAGAGGATTTCACAAAAAATCATAAAATTTAATATATTTTTGTCCAAACTTCATTGGTGAAATAACTCCAGAATGATGTGATGGTTTTAGTGGAAGAATGACTATAAGATCTAAATGGCCTCATACAACAAAACATCTAAGAACTTATTTTTTGATTCAGTATAACTATGATGCAACCATAAGATCTATCCCAATCTATGTTAAATGTGATTCCATACCAAAAATTCCTAGTGGATTAAAAACCAAACTTAGGATCGGTTTTCAACCTCTTCATGATTGATGAAATGTTATGAGTGTCCGCTTTTTTCATTCATATTTACAATTCCAAAGCCAACGGAGATTTCCCTAAGAGTGTATCCATTAGAATGAATTTATTCTCTAATAATATGACCTTTAATAAATATGTTTAACTAGAGTATCTCTCGATGTTGAATGATCCATATGAAAAGAAGATTCATGAATCATTGTGCTGGAATGGGTGTATCATTTATTAATCTGAACACATAAATGGGTAGCTTATCTTGCACAGAATATGATCAAAGGGTTATCCTCATAAAATATGATAAATGGTATGTTTTCGAAAAATGAGTTAACACTAGGAGGTATCGATGTTGTCAACTATATCATCACTCTTTACATTAGCATCTTGGGAAACCTTTTTGGGGTCATATTCTATAGAAAAAATGATGAAAATGGAGTCATATTATTGAAAATAATCCAAAATTAGGAGTTATCCCCTAATACAAAGACACAAAGAAAGTAAAGGTGACTTCCCAAGAGGTCACTATGTAAAGTTTATGGTTGAACATGTGGACCACGTAAAGTTTTATATGAAGAACATGGAATCATGAAAACCATGTGAACAAAATGGACTCTACAATTCACACGATGACCACATAGACCACCATCTCACAAAATAATCCTTAAATTGATTGTGTTACAATAACTATGTGGTGTTATAATCAATAATGTAATAGATTACTTAAATGAGTTTTTAGGCATTGATAATTCAGAATGTATCATGATATTGGATTTATTAGAAAGGTGAAAATGAGGTGAGGTGAATCTAACACATAAATATATATATATATATATGTGTGTGGGCCTACATCGGTGGATCACATTGAAATTATGTGGGGTTTTCTATTTCAATAAAATCAACTATGTATAATTATAAAAATATCCAATTCTAAGTAGGGGCTTTTTTTATAGCCTTTGAATTCAAAAACCAATTCAAAATCATCAATATAAATAATATAAATAAATTTAAGGTATTCAGTAAGCACAATATAGCCTCAAAAATCACCAGGAACCATGAGGTCACTTTCCCCATGAATCATCAGGACCATGAGATATCACATTGATGTCGCTAACCTTGTGGAGCATACCTTAGTATGTCACCAACCCTATGGTTTGATAGTATCCATTTTTGTTTTAGTGCTTCGTGAATTCATGATGAGGTAAAGGTTGAGCTCATGTGGCATCTCTGTGTTTATTTGGTGTCTCCACATGTCCACCCATTATGAGAAACCAATTACAAAGGGTTGCTTATAAATATTATTTTACTACCCTAAATATTAACACAAGTGTTATATAAGTGATATAGAAAAATAAAGATAAGAGCCAATAGTTTCCACTTCTAGAAATTTCTCTCATGCAGTCAGAGGTAACTAAAATGGTAACACTCATAAAGAAAAAATAAAATAAGGCTAATCCTTTTAGGGATAATCATGTGAAGCATATTCCAACAAATTTAGATATCATGAGATTTCTTTACAATATGACCTCATATGGGGTAGTAATATAGGTTGATGATTTGTAAACTAGTCTATGAGGCTAACCTTATGGAAGCCAGTCTATGCAGTTACCTCATGAGGGAAATCTTAGAGACCTCCCCCTTTTTTATGGGTCCCTCGTTTAGGTCTCTTGCCTCCCTCACATGGTATAAATTAAAAATGATAATTTTTTGGGATGTCTAGTATTCCCCTCCATTTCCAATAAGTTCTCAATCACTTGGATAATTAATATTCATCACGCCCATCCTCTCTCTCGAACATTACCTTCTAACCAATAATATTCAAAAATATTCATTGAATTATTCCTCCAAGGTTAAAACACCCCAAAATTTCAACTTAAATCCTTCACCATAGCCACCCTAAATAAGTGATCGGGGACTGCACACCCACATACACCTCTTAAATCATGTATTCCCTTAATAAAAGGTATCTACAAGGTTTTATTTATAGACTGATGAGAGCATTAAAGAATCATTATCTTTTATTCACTTAATAACAAAGACCTATTTCATTAGGTAACTGGGGAAATCTCTCATGATTCATATGGTTCAATGTAGTTTACTGAGGCTTAAAACAATTTGGCATAGGTATTTGGTTAATTCCTCATTCTAATCAATGATCCTAAAGAATCTAGGCATCCTCTGGGTGTAATTCCTTACTCTATGATCAATAATGGATTTCTTCTTCTCATTGAAAAATGTTACTTAAATATTAATCCCCGATTAATAATCCCCAAATCATATTTATGGGGCATTAACCTCTGTGAAAATAACTTTAAAGGGATATATCCTCTATATCTTTCATGAATCATTATTAAACTCTTATTTATTATTTATCACACCATGCATGACTCACATGGTCTTAGAGGTTTTATCTGATCATTTCAATAGAATTATTACGCAACACCCCAATATCCCCCACAACAGAACATTAGATTGTGTAACTTATATACTTTTCACATGACATAAAACCGCATGAAAAAATCTTTGCCACTTGATATTAAACTTCATTTTGTGGTCTGATCACATGACTTTAAGATATATCATTTGAACTATTTGGGATTTTATTTCTATCAAGATAGATATGTAGGAAACATCCTAGTAGATAAAACCCAACACCATCTACCATATCCACAATCCACTTATATCCTCCCCCATCATGCCATATTCCCCATCAGTCTAGAAACCTCTACTCATTAGGCCATATTCCCTTTAAAACCTTGCATTCATCCATCAAATACATATTACCTATGTATTATCTTCTCATTTGGATAAATTCCCAATAAAAAATTCCCCCTATATAGAGAGAAATATTCTCTCCAAGTGCCTTACCATATCCTTCACCGGGCTATATTCTATGTGAGATCAATACTCATTGGTCCATAATCCATTTTTTCTACCATAAAGGGAAACTCATATGCAATACCCACATCAACCATTACTAGGAACCTTTTGAATAATTTTCTATTTAAGATGACATTAAACTACTTGGAAGTGGTCCTTGTCAAATGAACTCAAAAGGTAACATATGTCCCATTATGTAGAATAGAACTACATGGATTCTCATTCCTCTCTTAATTATTTATAGTAATACCTTCCCAAGGCTTGATCCCAATATAAAAAAATATACCACCTCCTTGGTTAGTGATAAATTCAAGAGTACACAACTACATGCCTTTAAAACAATTAACACCCCTCATTAATGATAAAAAGATGAAGGACCTCTTATACATATAGATATTCACACCAGTGCATGTTAAAGACCAATTTTTAGCTTAAGGGTAACCATTCGCACACAAGGATTCTGTAAGGATTCATGAATATTAATTAAATCTATAATAGATTCCTAGATATGGTAATAATTTCCCCCAACCATGTGAGATAAGTCCAACCTCTAATCCTATTGACTAATATATATTCGAAGGTTTTATTGGTAAAGTCTCAATAACCACCTACTTTTGTAAAGTAGGTCTAAAATTACTCAAAACTCCACAATAGAGGAACATCGGAGGTTTCCATTTAAAATGGTTATGATCCCATCCCATTATATTAACATTTATAGAAATAATAGGTGTATCTAGTTACCTTTATTATACATGAAAAATACACCTTTTTTGTATAATTTATCAACCTTGAATATCAATTAAATAAATAAACCATGTAGAATAAAATATTGCTAACAAAGTATGTGTAATAAATCCAAGTATTATAACTTAATTATTGGGAAGTAATTAATACAATGATAATTATAGCTGTTTAAATCTTTTACCTAAATCAATTACAAAGAATTATTTATATTAAAAGAAATATGGATTAAGTAAAAAATATAAATCAAGGAATGTAATCACATAAGTATAACCTATCAACCTAAACAAACTAGGATTTTCTTAAAACAATTTGAAAAATATTTATTAAAATAAAAACTCCTAGTTTTTAAATTTAATTCACTCAACCTTATATTATTTCTAACCAAACCCTTAATGAATATGAGAAAAAGAATTGGTTCACATGCTAATAAAAGTACATACTAGTTCCTTGGGATCCTGTGAATAAGATTAATCCAACGCTTGTAGCTTAAGATCAAACAAACAATAATATATAAACAAGGTGTATAACTTTATTGACATGGAAAATGGAATTAAAGGATAATATAAAGGTATTAAATTTATATCTCCAAAGTTAATGCCTTGCATATTCCAAAATGGAAGAAAATTTAGTAAATATAATTATTTAATAAGATTTAGATTTTATATAATGGAGGTTATATCCATTTCTCTAAGAATATAATACAAAGGAATTATAGGCACACCATGGACATATCTTAATGAAGAAAAACCTATAAGACCAAGAGTAAGAAACCCAAAAAATAAATAAAATGTGGATTAAAAGGATGTTAAATATAGGGTTATAGGATCTATCAAGGGACTTTTAACACTATAAATGAATGTAAAATATCAAAGTGTAAGGTTAAGGGGGTTTATTTTTAAGCATTGAAAAACAAAATTTCACATTATAAAGGTAAATTTTATAAGTAACTGACCATCTACGTATTATAAATCCAATAGGAATCTGATAGACCTAAAGAAATATCACCTCCACTAGATCCCCATCGTGTACCCGGTACCTAACCACCAGGAACCTAATGCCTTTTTTACCCTACCCCTTATATTTTTCAACCAAACTCCCTTCCTAAACCTATATACTCTCTTTATAACTTAAAATAGTATCTAAAATAGATTTAAAATACATAATATAAATGATAAATTCACCTTAAGTGGGTTGGGGACTTTATAGACATCCCAACATTGGACTTTTCATCCTCGAGAATATTCATTTAGATTCTTGAGGAAAAAAATATAACCAATAAATTCTCATATTATCTTTATAATTACATGTTTCATTGTGGATATTCCCATGCTACTACTTTACCCAAACCATAGGAATGACATTTCCTTGTAAAACCAGTAGTCCCTGATTAGAAATGAATATAGGATTATATATAGAGGAACATTATCCTCAAAATCAATGTTATCATACTAAATGTCATAAAAAGTATTATGAATGTTTGTCCTCATCTAGGACAACCCAAAATTATTACACATGGAACTAAATATTGCAGGTATATCTAACTGGTAGAAAATATTTCAAATATATTCTAAAATTTAAAAGGGTTGATAAATCTCATAGTCAGCATTCCTTATGTATCTATTAATTTGTTCTCTAACCTTTGTAAGGCCTAGAGAAATACATGATAACCCACCTTGAACTATAAAGATTACCTTTGAAAATATTCATAGTATTTTTTGTGAATTTGAGTGGTTACAAGCTGCTCAAAGATCATATTCACCTTCTCGGTTGTCTCTTGGATGATATTAGTCCCAATCACAAATGATTAGATTATTATGATTTAGTATATAGTAAAATGATATATTTTTCCATTTAGATATTCAAATGGAAAATTTTAAATCAAATACAGATAGATGTTAATGTATAAAAATTTTCTTCAAGGAGAGGGGGTCCTATCATGAACCACTAAATTAAAGAATATGAAAATGTATCATATCCTCTAGATTGTGGATGGTTCACTCAGACATGCCATAAAATTTCATATGGAATATTCTACTCGACTTCACCTCTAAACCCAATATTCATTAAATATCTTGCTAGAACTAAATGGGAAACTTGGGTCTTAGTCTAAGATAATTCTATCTAGTTCTTTATTATGTTTTAAATTTTATTTAACATACTATTTCATAGTATAATCAGCTAAGAAAGGGTTCTTGATAAGAAAAAGTTATTAATATTTTATTGAGGGTTTATGATCACCCAAATTATATCCTTATCTAGGTAGGATCTAAGTAAATAGGACACAACATCTATTGTGATTTATTCCCATTTTCACACTAGAAATGGGAGTGACTAAAGAGAACTAATAGGTTTCTGATGCATTGACATTATGTACTGAAAGGTATATAATCTTGATAAAAATATCATAACATATTTATTTAGTCTAGGACACCATAACTAGTGATGTATAACTTGTTAGACTTTAGTGATCCCATGATATAATACCCATTGAAAAGAATGGTACCTATTCATCACTTCCTCCCTCATAATCATATAAACTAAAATTATCCCATGAATGCATCATAAGGAAATAGGATCCAAGAATCAAACATCCATTATCTCACCACCATTGAATTTTCTATCAAATAATGGAATAATTAGGATAATATACATGTGATTACTTGATTCTCTCCATGAAATATGATATAAGATTAATATAGTGTGGATGTTCTCCACTATAACCATTGGTCATATCCAAGTGTATTTCATCCATAAGATAGATTAATATCCATTTATATATTTTTTTCACCACCTTTAGAGGGTGAATTCTCCTACTAATGGAATTAACAAAAACATTTACATTGATAATAGAATATTGATATCAAATTCAAAGTAATAGATATATTCTATCTAATGATGTCACCTTATATTAAGATCATTTTGGGAACATATATAATTTAAGATTTTATAGTAAGTGTATGCCATAATTAATTCACTAAATAGATAATTCCTCTAACACTTTAATACATGAACCACTATATCCAATTCCAAATCATGGTTATGGTAGTTATTTTCATAAGGATGAAGTTATATAGAAACATAAAACACTGGTCAATTGACTTACATGAGAACACTTCTATGACCCAATAAGTATGAATCAAAATAAACCTCAAATCCATAAATTAACCAATATAGGATGAGAATAGAATCTGAGGTTAAGTCATTATTCAAATATTCAAAAGTTACATCACATTAGTTAAACTATATGAATTTATCCACTTTCATGGATATAGTTTACACAGGGGTCACTATTCTCAATAATTCAAATATAAAGCAGAGGTAATACCCCATGATCCTAAGGATAATTCTAAACTCAAATAAATTCAATTGAATTCCAAATTATTTAGGTATGCTAAGATGAAAACTTTGGGGATGACATTTCTTAGGGGCATAAATTCATATATCCAAAAGAATCATTTTGATGGTTTAGCATATAGTTGATATCCTCACAAATTCGATAAGATGATGTAGATATTTTGATAATGCTCATCTTGAGACTTTTAATAAATAAGATATCATTAAAGAAGACCAAAATTAATAGATCCAAGAATTTATTAAACATATTTTTAATTAGTGATATAAACGCATTAAGGTATTAGTCAACCCAAAAGGTATGGACAAATAATTAAAAATGTATATATAGGCTCCAGAAAGGAGTCATGGGTTTTTAATCTAATAAAAAAGGAATTTTATCATAACCTGAAAAATTTTAAATATTATTTAACCATATTTCCCCATTTATGTAATAAAATTGGTCATCAAATCTTAGTATAGGGTAGAAGATCTTAATTGTAACATGGTTAAGCTTTTGGCAGTCTAGATACAAGAATAATTGTTCATCATCCTTCTTGGACAAAAGGATTGGAGAACCTAAGGGGTACATTATTGAATAAATGAATCCCTTGGATTCAAACTCCTCTAACTAGATCTTTAAATCTCTAAATTAAATTAGAGAAATTCAATCTGGATTAATGGAGATGGGTTCAGTTACAGGCAAGATATCGATAGTAAATTACATCTCTCACTTATATAGTAATCCAAAAAATTATATGGGGAATAAATCTGGGTAGAAATATACCACTGGAGGTAAAAAAAATTATATAACTTGGGTTTTACTAATTAGAGGAAGATATTATCCATTTATATGGTAATATCACTAACCTTCCCCTAGTCAGGACCATCTCAACTATCTTGGAGCTCCCACTCTCCATGAAGAGTATACTGTGTACGAGTTGGAGATGGGAAGGATACCCTTCGAGCATACAATTGATGAAACATTGGAATTGGTTTAATGAGTATATTCCCATAATGATATAAAACAATTCCATGTTTAAGTCTATAAGATCCAAGAAATTTCCATTAGAAGTAAGGACCATGGACAATGAGGGATATTTCTAAATTGTCCCTATCCTTTTCCCTGGAGGAGTATCAAGAATCTTATATAATGATAGGTATTCCACCTTAATTCCCAAACGTGATTCAAATATAGCATAAATAAAATATTTCAATTCACCTAGTTCAAATAAAGTGAATGATAATGTATAGGATACTAGAATAATACCTCTAATACTAGATAGACCTATTCTAACATATATGATAGATTAGTCAACCACATATACCATATGTACAACCATATACTAACCTTAAGGTGAACATCCTTACACTAATGATTACATTTTAGATATAGGACCCTATCTACCACATCATACTTTTCACCCAAACCTCCCTAAATATAGTTGATTTCCATCAGTAAATTGAATTGATGATTAAGCCTATGATGCATGGGTCATATGAGATCGCTTTCGTATACTCTTGGATGAGTCGTGTTAGATGAAAATTTGGTGGTGGCCATAATAACTATATAAGTTTTGTTTATTATATTTATAGTTATGATATGGAATGATGTATCTCAATCTCACACACTGATGACACTATGTTGAAGGTCCCCTAAATAAGGAGCCAATGGTATTCCACTTCCCTATCACCCCAGATAAAACCATTACTACTCACCACCTCTTGTAACTTTTTATGACCACTAAAAGAACTATCACCAATATTTTTTTGGGTAAATTAGCTACCTACTCATGGGACACCTTTGTATCCTATCTCAAACATAATAACCTTATTTACTACTTTTGATATTGTAGGAAAGTTCAAAAGAATTATCTATATCTATAATGGATCTTTTAATACCATATTAAAGCATCTTTCTTTAGATTCCTCATAATCTCTCAAATATGATGCAAAGAAAAGAATCTTTGTAAACTTGGAGACAAACTACCTAACCAGTATCAATCTATGTTGAAGGTTAATAAACTCTTTTTCCTTAACCCAACATAGGGTATTAAGATATAAAAATTGAAAAAAGTTTTTCTATGTTAATCCCAAGTCCTTCTAAGCTTCCAACATAACATCCCACCATCGGTGAGATACCCCTTTAAGTAGAATGGTACTAAGAAAAAATTGATATCGCTCGGGAGTCTTATTGCTTTAAAATATAATATGGAGATATTTAATCAATTCTTGTAACTATTTAGAAGACATTTCACCACAAATGATAGGAGGATAATTAAATTAAAAATATTTCATAATCTTAGAGGTGGTGGGTTACTTTCATGGAGCTCTTTGGCCTTTAACATGAAGAAACTAGGTAATCCCTTCTAGGACATAATGATCGACAATAGGTCATTCATGTGGTGCATGATCATTTTACTATTTCATCATAGTATAATGTTTTCATTAAGGCATCATTATCTACAATATGGTTGTTTCTTCTGGAAATGGGGATGACCTTGTTTGTTTAAGGTTCAAACTTTCCAATAATTTTCTAATAGGTTTATTCGTAGAACCAGAAACATCCAATGATTCTATATCCATTTGGACCTACTTTCCAAAGTTAGGTGCGCATTAGTTGAGGACCGATGAGGCTTAAGAATTTGCATTGGTCAAGAGGATGGGAGTTCAAGCTCATCACACCTTTTTTAGGGAAATTATTACCTACTCCAGGACTCTCTTATAGATTTATGTTATGTTCATGAATCCTTATTAATTCACCATGTATGAAAATGATTTTTCCTTTATATTTGAAAATCAATGATTGATATATATGAGATTTAGATAATATTTTATATGTATTTTAGGTTCTTCATCGATATAGAATCATCCGTACTTATTTAGATATTCTTAGTAAATGGTATCCTTCAACACATTATATAGAAATATATTGGTCATTATGATAACCATACTGGTTTTAAAGCCACTCATTGGGGCACTTGAAGTTTATTGTTGTTCAGAAAGACAGGGATTATTTCAGAGTTGGGATCGTACCCGCAGATGGGCTACCTACAAATCCTTGTTAAAAAGAAAGGAATCAGAACCCACATAGTTAGGGTATTGAAATATGAGTTTTATGCATGATTATTGGCCCAAAGAGAGATTCCATAATTACTTTTACACTCTAAGCCCATGTGAGTCATACTTGGTGTGATAAACAAGAGGTATCATTAAATCTGACGATTTGTGCAACGAAAGATGCAATCATAAGAAATGATGTGGAACTTACGTATGTATGACAGCCCAAGTAAATGAATATTAGGACTTAGTTCAGGAAAGAAGCCTAGGATTAGGGTCCATAAAGGTATTTGTGATTTATGGAGATTTGGAATTTCAACACGGGACTTACTCATAAAAAGGAAACCCAAATCAAATGGGAATTTTAACTTGGGGATTAATCCTGAGTAGGAGGCCCAGATTAAAGGAACTTCAGATTGGGGATTACTCCTAAGGAGGATGCCCATGTTAATGGGATTTGTAATTTGGGGATTACTCCGGAGAAGGAGGCCCATGTTAAGGGGACTTGAGACTTGGGGCTTACTCCTAAGGAGGATGCCAAGATTAGGGAACTCGGGGCATACTCCTAAGGAGGGTTACCAATTAAAGGGAACTTGGGGCTTACTCCTAAGGAGGATTCCCAATTAAATGGAACTTCTCATCTTAAAGGATGAGGTTGAATGATGGAAATCTATAACATTAGTGACATAAAGTTATGTAAATCATAAGGTTTTGAGAGATGTTCCACAGAATTCCTTTCAGATAAGGAATCCAACAAAGGAACCATGCCATAAATGGCTTTGCATAGGGTTTTGAAGGCTAAATCTTGAAGAGGAAAGGTGAATTTGAGGAAAGGAAGTGAATTGGAAGGAGGCACGCAAATATTGGTCTGGAGTGCAAGTCCTGGTCACACAAGTATACTTGCACGACATGAGTTCACTTGGGCGATGAAGAATCTATGTAGTGATACTTGGGAAACTTTGAATTGGAGCCCTTAGTATCATCCCTAGAGGCTTTCAGATGTGTGGAGCGCAAGTTTCCTTGAGAGGGAAAGGTGGCGCGCAAGTATCATCACTTTCCTTAAGGTCTGGACACTTAGGCGTGCAATTATTGATGAGTTATAATACTTAGACCTTATTATTTCTCTTTAAAGCTTCCATTCTAGGTAAATAATTACCTTAGAAGTGTTTGGAAGACTTCAGACAGAGACTTGGGCGACCAGAGATTGAATTTGAGATTTGGATTTTTTTCGTCCTTCAAATGGGGGCCCACATAGTCTATTTATAGGCCACCTGAGTCTTGGGAGAAATTTCACTTAGGGCGCGCAAGTGACTTACGGGCCTCATGTCTGGAGCGCAAGTGACTTGCACGCCCAAGGCTGGCGCGCAGGTATACATGCGCGCCTTAATGCCTTTACAATCTTTTTTGAACGAATCTTCCCTCTTCTTTGCTCGAGGTATTCCCCTTAGTCAATCTTTGGACTATGTGATGGAACAGAGCATCAACAAAAGTCCCCCCCCCCTCAAAGTGGGATCCTAAAAAGGAAAGAGGATTTGACTCTGAGGTAAAGGAGAAAACCAAGATCCAGTGGCGTGCAGGTATGAGGCATGCAGGTAGCGGCGTGAAAGTTTCTGGATTGCCTATAAATATAGGCGTCACTTTTCACATAGCATCCAGATTTCAAACACTTATTTCTCTTTTCGTGCAAGTGAGCTCTTATCGCACAGGTGTCTTGTCTTTTCAGTCATCCGTGCTTCTGTTCGTTGTATCATGCTTCCTCAGTCTATTTTTGACTTGCACGCCAGTACCAGCGCGGTACAACTTGCGCGACCGTCTTAGACTTGGGTGCCAAAATTAGACTTGCGCACCTTAATGCCTTAGACATTTTTTTCAATTTCTTCACACATTTTATGAAAAACAAACTTACTTAAAAGTTAATTATTCAATCTTAGTGTAGATTCAATGGCTCCAAGAAGAATTGGATTGGCTGATGAATTGGATAACAATAGAATTGATGATATGATGAACATTGTTAGCCCTGACTATTATGATATTTGTGACAGCACTCTCCCAGATTTGGCCAAGTACTTGAAGAAGTATCATGTAAACTTCCCACAGATCATTTTCTTGCCTTTATATGGCCATGGTCATCTGCAAGGAGTCAATGTTCCTAAGCCAAAGAACTATCTCCCACATTCTTGGTTTCAAACTTACACCAACTTTTCTTCATCAAATGTTTCAGTTGCAAGATCATTTGTTAATGCTGGAACAGTAGAGAAGGCCTAAAAAATGCATCATATCCCTTGTGCCTCAGATCTGAAACCTCACAAGCCTGAGCTGTAGCCGCATTGTTATCCATAAATCTTTCGAAATTCTCAGATGGATCAATCCAAAGGCTGGAAGAAAAGTTGGGACTTCCATCCTGGAGGAGGTGTGAAGCCGACTTGGATGTGGTCATATTGGGTGCGACAAACCTGTGCAGAGTTTGTTGAAGATCTGAAGGGAGCTACAATATATGAAGTCTTCTAGGCTGGGCTGACATATGTCTACAGAAATGATAACTTTGCGTTGGAGCTAATCATCCACTGGATCCCAGAAACCAATTCTTTCCATCTGACTCATGGAGAAGTAGGCATCAGTTTGTGGGATGTCTACAAGATATCGGGGGCTCCAATTTTGGGCGATATGTATGATGAATTCATCCCCCCAAGGTGACTTGGAATGATTCGGAGAAGACTCCAACTTTGGCTCGAGAATTATTGAAAATTTTCCACAAGCTCAAAAATTCAAAGTCCACCAAAACTCATTCTATAAAGGATATTCATCCATAGGAGTGGATGGATATGTTTCTTATCAAGAAGAAGGAGAAGGGTCCCACCTGTACTCATCCTACCAGTTGCCCCAAAACAGATAAGAGGGGTTCTCTTCGCACATTCTGGCCAACTCTAGAAGTGGGAGAGTTTGAAAAGTGGGGGTATGAAGTAGACCAAAGAATCCTAGAGAAGACCTATCTGGAGGACTTTTTAGCTTTGTGTCTCAGTGTTTATTTTCTGCCAGTTAGGGATTCAAAGGGAGGCGTCAAGCCAGGGACCTTCATTGTTGCAGCCAAGTTGGCTGAGAGGAAAATGGTTGGGTTGGCCACCCCAATTTTGGCGAATATTCACATGAGCTTACTCCATGTCCATATGGGTAAGTCTCCTTTGAGAATAGTGGGACCATTCCATGTTTAGTGGGTATGGGTTGCCACTCACTTCAGGACATATGTTGTACAGAGCGGAGTACAGGTTCCAGGAAGTTCTTTCAGGCCATCAGTGAAGGCATATTCTAGAATTTTTTCATTGTCCCTCAACTCCTATGATATGAAGCTGAGGCTGAGCATGTTCAAGGAATTCCATTTCTTTCCTTATATAAACCCACCAACTGGGCAGTTTGTTGATGATGGAACAACTAGCCTAGAATTGAGGTCATGCATGTTGGCTTGCAGAGATGGTGTATTGGACACCAGAATTGACATAGATATTATATGTGAGGCCTATGCTCTATATAGATTTTCATTCCAATTCATGTGTTTGTAGAAGATTTTTGTATCCCCTCATGTGCATGTCAGGTCAGAGCAGCATCCAATGGTCTCCCGAAAACTATGGTTACTGATAGCTATGGAGAAGATCGGGGCAGTGTTTGATCTACCAATTGCTGGAACAACGAATCCCTTGACTACATGGTATGCTGAGAACTGGGTAGCATCATACCCTGAAGGGGTACTGAATCATATGGTTCCTCAGGTGGGGAAAAAAGAGAACTGCCGGGAAAGAAACCCTTCATCTGGATGGTGACTCTTCCACACCCGGAGCCGATTCACTGGTTTCCTCACCTGGGCCTGATTTGCCGAATTCCCAGGATGGGGATGATGAGGCACAATATGCGTCAATTCAGCCTCGTGCAAGATATAATCCTCCTTCCAGAGTCAAGAGACCTACTCTATCGACTCCTGGTGAGTTATATCATTGAGTCAATTTAATCGCCATTATTTTATAGAGCAACAAGTTTCATTTTCATATCCTTTATCTGTGATTTCAGGAGCTGGGAAAAAGTTTAAATCCAAGATTGTAGGACCCTCCTCGTAGCCTTCTGGTGCACAAGTTGTATATTTATGACCAGAGGTTGTCCAGACATGGCAGAGTTTATATTGTGATGCTGAAACCGCCTGTCTAGACTTATGAAAAGGGCTATATATCCCTGGAGTAGGGAATCTTCAGGATTCTACTAATATCCACTTCGATGATAACCCCGATGAAGTGAGGGCTTGAATCAAAGAGCTGGAGGTGCTCGTATATTCCACTAATGATTCCATTCCTATCACCAAGCGGGTGAAGAAAATGATGGATTGTGACACCACTGAGGGGATTGGTGCTTCAGTAGATGAGGAGTGGAACGATTACGTGTCTTCTAAAGATGTAAGTATCTTTATTTATTTGCTTTTCAACTTGATTTCAGTTAAAACTATGCTACTAAAGGAAATTATTTTCTTCATCATGCAGCTTCTAAAGAAAGGAACTGCTGAGGTCCCTTCACCACAATACAGCCCTGGTGGCACCGCTATCGGAGTTACTAAATCTCCTCGTGAACTGGTAGAAGTATCTTCAGGACATCAATCCATGGATAAGGACTTAGAAAATGATTTTCATTCTCCAATACCTTTATTTGGAGGTGACAATGTCAACACACCCAAAAAGTAAAAGAAGAAAAGGCATCGAAGGAAGAAGTCCACAGATGAAGGCTTCATCAGTAGTGGTAAGTCCTTCGGATAGTCATGAATCCTAACTCATGAGAAGATTGCTCATATTTCTTGGGATTACAGGGGCTTCCTCAGTTTTCCCGTTTTAGGGAGAGGACTGACCCTCCTCTGAGGACGACGAAGGGTGGTGGTGAACGGTCGCCAATTCATGCTGACCTGGCTGCTCCTGTTGCTGCTGCAAGGAGAGAAGAGCCTACTTCTGGTAAATTAACAATACTTCATAGAATGTTGAATGAAAACATCAAATGACTTCAATTCTGTGATGATTTAGGTTTACCACCTACACTAGAACATTTAGCATCCACTACAACTGATTCCATAATTTTCTCTGAAGAAGCTGTCCGGGGTCAGAGGCCGCAGGATGAAGGTCGCCAAGAAGACATATCAAATGTTACCACATGTCAGACTAACCAGGAATCTGATATATCACTGGATGAAATGATGAAATTTGGTGCATCTTTTGTAGAAATTTTAGATCATTTTAAATTACCATGTGATTTAAAAGATTTTAGATATGAGTGTTATCCTTCATCCTGTTAAAAATTTCTTATTACATCTCTGACCATGATTGGTTAAAATGTACAGTTCCGTCTGAGCAAGATACTAATCTTCCAATGCCAGAAGTGGGTAGAGACAACCCTATTATTGCAGAGATACTAGATCAAGTAAAGCTTAACCCATAAAAGCTTCCTGAAACCCGTCCTAAAAATCCTTTTGAGGCTAGGAAAGATGGAGAGGAGCCTTCTCATACTGCTGATCTACTGTTGGGTAAGAGATGATAATATTTGTGGTTGTACTTAATTTGTAAGACAACTAATCAAAAATTTTTATCCTTTTGAAACTAACCAAAACTTTTAATTTACTATACAGGTCCATCAATTTCAGTGGCTAGATCTAGAGGTTAAGCCTCAACCTCTACCCCAATCGGAGTAGAAATCGAAGTACCAAGGGTCAGGGGGAAGGAGAAAAACAGGGCACTTCTTTAAGTGCATTAATCCCGAACTATATTCCCCCTTGTGATAGTGATGCTGAGTAAGACCCAGAGGTGCAGAAGGTGCTCCAATTCTCACGTCGCAAGGCATGGCAGAATATATGGAAGATCATATCTGAAGTGCATCTTGAAGAGTTGTCTTTGAAAATATTGCAACTTTCATCCTTGTTCGTTATGCTGGGACTTGGAAGTTTTGGATATCAAGAGATCCATGTCGTGGTGAAACAAGTCATCTTAAGGAGGGAGTAGGAGAAAAAGTGTTGTCAAGATCTGACCAAAGTGAGGCTACTGACCAATATCGGTGAATTCGAGGTAGTGGTGTCCCGAGCTAAGGCTGATCATGCTACAAAGCTGAAGGAGCTGAAGCAGAAGATCAAGGAGAAATTTTTCCAGTAGATGCATCTTCAGCAGTAGTTAGATACTTTTACTGGGGAACTTGACCAGCTTAACAATTCATTGGAAGGAGTCCAAATTAATGGTATGAAAACCATCACAGATGCCCAGAATGCACTCCATCAAGCTGAAAAGAGTGAAGCTGGTCGAGTGAATGAACATCAAGTGACTGTTGATGAAGCCCGGGATACCGTAAATCAAATGAAAAGTTATGTTGAAATCCTCTTGTAATTCTAGAAAAAGAGAAGAGACTCCAATATGTGTATGTCCTTCTAACTCTTGTGCATCAATGAAAAACACTTTCATCTTCAATCATTTGTGCCTGAATTCTCTTGCTACTTGCTTTAATTAATTTTATCTAAGACAATGGGTATAGTAAGCATAGTTTTATTTTTTCTAGGATTATAAAAATAACCCAACAAACTTTGAATCTTTTTATTGCTCAATATTTCCTAAATCATACAAAATGTACGTGTTTAGCGAGCTGGGACTCGACTTTTTTTCAGAGTTCCTTTTACAGGTTCCCAATTTAATGAGTACCATGTCTCTTGTAATGAGTTTAAAGTCATGCATGTCGGACATAAAAAGGCTAATGTTTAAGGTTGAATATCTTTGACTGAATGAATTAAAATTGACTCAATTCCTTTATAATTTATCTGAAAACATATTACCACATTCAAGTATGGGGGAAAACATGTAAACTATGACTTATGAAATTTTGAATCTGATGAATGATATGAAAAAAAAGGCTAAAAGGCATTAGAGGAAGTATTTCCTAAGAGTGAAGTTAACATTATTTAACAAACCCGTTAGGGGGTTGAATTATACAGAGCCACTTAAGGGCATTGGTTGCATAGTCAAATAATTGAATCTTTTGGATGACAGGTCCGTTATGTAGACTACTTATGCAAGGCCACCTGGGGGCACGTGCTGCATAGTCAAGCAAAAGAACTCTCAGAAATTTTACATTTCTATTGCTAAAAAGCCAGTGAAATTTTATGGAGATTCAAATTTTCAAAAGCATAGAGTCTGATGTATGGAGAGAGGTACTTGAATATGTAGAGGATATTTCCAATCAAGATTGTCAAAGAATTGGATGAATGTCACTCCTGTGAAGGTCTAACCCAAATGTAGGGAAGAAAAATATAAACCATAGACTTGAATACTTTCAGATCATGAAAAAGAGTATGGGACAAATATGTTAAGGATGGATATATTTTGCGGATCCCTACATATTCTCGTCAAGACCAATAAGGAAAAAATAGGTTTTCCTCTGAAGAATGAAATTACCACTATTTGAAAAACCTGTTAGGGGGTTGAATTATGCAGGTCCATTTAAGGGAATTGTCTGCATAGTCAAATAATAGTATCTTTTGGCTGACAGGTCCATTATGTAGAATACTTATGCAAGACCACCTAAGGGCACGTGTTGTATAGTCAGGAAAAAGAATTCCTGGGTATCAAACATGTTGTGGCCAGAATTCAAGAAAGGGTTATGGAGATCTGGAAGTATTTAAGGTTAGGAGTATGACACATGAAAATTGGTATTGTCCAATGCATGAAGGAGATACATAGACCAATACTAGCCATAATCATGTTTTGTTTGGGTCCTGAATTGAGATGTTGTACTTCACTACATATCTCATTAGGATGAGAATCAAGCCATATTTAGTTCTTGAAATACAGTTTAACGTCATGTGGGATAAGAATATAGGAGATATTAGTTTAGGGTTGTAGATTTCAGACCATAATGAGGAAGAAACATTGTTTGTTTGTTATAAACCTGATGTGAATAAATACCAGGGTTTTCACACCACATTCATGTGCTCACAGGGGGACTTTTCAGCCAAAGGACTAAAAGTGGAATTTGGGGTTAGGTCCAAAGACTTGGGGCTGGATTCGAGGGATACTTGAACATTCATATGTATCCCATAAGGATGGGAATCAATCCATATGTAGTTCCTGAAATACCCTTTATACAGATTTGGTTCGTACAAGTGAAGGGTGAAAGGGGACTTTAGTGCAATGATGGTTTGACCCAAGATTAAAGGTTCGGGCATTTCCATGTATGCACGTAGTCCTTGGAATATAACATGATTGGGGATCAATGATAATAATGATTCCCTCTCAGGTGAGGGTGTCAGAGACTACTGTAGTTTATTATCATACAGGACAAAAGTGCGAATAGTTTAAGGTCATATACATGTACCGATGCCGCATAGTTTAGCGTCATGTAGCTAAGATGTATTGCTATGCAGTTTAATGTTTTGCAGTGAGGAAAATGGGGGACTATATAGTTTAACTTCATATAGCAAGGATGATGATGAACTAATTTTAATATATTGGTTTCGGGAGGGGATTCATGGATCAACATCATATGAGATGGAGGTGAACCGATGTGAAGATGTTGGTTTTGGTCTTGAACCTTGGGAGGTTGCCTATGTACCTAGCCTAGAAGGCTAGGATCAAAGTCTTCGTAGTTCGATTAAGAATGAATTGGTGATCAAGTTGTACTTGAGGACAACCCAAAGATGATGTTGGGACTTACGCGTGGTTAGTATCCCAAAGAGGGGTTATGGTTGAAGCTTACTCTATTCTCATGTGAGTCATGCTCGGTGTGAGAAACAAGAGGTAGAAACAACCCTAACAATGAAAAGTTTAATGTCATGTAGGAAATATAAGGGACTGGACACAGTTTAAATTCATGTTGGACAATGGAGGGACCATGTAGTTTAAAGTCTTACAGTAAGGACTATAGGACCATGTAGTTTAAAGTCTTGTAGTAAGTTCTAAAAAGGACCATGCAGTTTAAAGTCTTGTAGTATTTAAAGTCTTGCAGTGAGGACTATGGGACCATGCAGTTTAAAGTCTTGCAGTAAGGACTAAAAAGGACCATGTATTTTAAAGTCTTGTAGTGAGGACTAAAGATGTATTTGTGTTACACAAAATACTTCTTCAAAAATCTGGCATTGTTTGGAGTCGTGATGAGTTCTCCATCCATTTAGATTAAAGAATAAGCTCCATTGGAGTAGACCTTATGTATTGAGTAAGGTCCTTCCCAATTTGACTCAAGATTTGGAGGTTTCTTTCCTGGTATCATTGGAGTTCTGAGGAACAATACCAATTCTCCTTGAATGAATTAATGAAGATGAACTTTTTTGTTGAAAGCCCGTGCTATTCGATTCTGATAGATTTCCAAGTGGTGTAGGGTGCACAATATTTTTTCATCCAATCATTCCAATTCATCAAATAGCTTCTGATATTGTTCATCTGTGGATGAATAATCATAAATGGATACTCTGAGTGAAGGTAATTGACCCTCAATGGGAAAAACTTCTTATGTCCCATATACCAATGAGTATGGATTTGACTGCGTAGCAGTGCGGGTGGTGGTCCGATAAGCCCATAAAGCCTGAAAATTTTTATCAGGCCATGATTTCCTATCTTTATCCACCATATTTTGTTGTATTTTTGAAAGAGTATTATTAAAGGCTTCTATTTTACCATTGTTCGCTGCATGATACCGAGATTAATGGTTGGATTTGATGTTGTATTCTTGATATAACTTCCTTACCTCAGATGAACAGAAGTTGGTGCCATTGCTCGTCAATATGGTATGAGGGACACTAAATCTGGTAATGATGTTAGACTTGATGAAGCTATCAATTCTTTTAGAACTAACTTCTTTGAGAGGTATTTACTCTTCCCATTTGGAAAAGAAGTCAGTAGTAGTAAAAATATACTTAAACTGCTTGGATGTAGCCAAAGGGTAAGGTCCTACTACATCCATTCCCCAAGTGGAAAATGGCCATGAGTATTTAGCTGTATGGAGAAACTCTAGGGGTTGATGAATTAAATTGGAATATACTTGGAAAGAATGATACTTCTTAGTGAAATCAACACAATATTGTATCATTGAAGGCCAAAATTATCCAAGCCTTCGAACTTGATCAGATAGTCTATGTCCAGACTGGTGGGAACCACAGACTCCTACATGTACTTCTTTCATGACAGCCATTATCTCTTCACCATCAATATATATGAAGATAATTCCATCAAAAACTTTCTTGTATAGAATTTTTTGGTGATGTGGGCTATCATAAAGAATAAAATTGACCACACGTCACCAGACTTGTTCTTTTCCATCTCTATCAGGTGGGAGTGTTCCATTTTGAAGGTATTCCCTGATAGCTATCATCCATCCTGTAGTATGACCATATAGTTTAGAAATGGTACTAATTTCATTGATTTCCTCTATTCATATTTGAACATAAGGTAAAATTGTATGATGGTGGGAAATACAGATGATTTTTTCATCCCGATTTGGATCTGGCAGAGCTGTGGCTACATTATCCAGTGCATTATCTTGAGCATTTTTTGATCGCAAGACATAAGAAAATGTCGATTCCGAAGTAAATTCTGCCATTAACTCTCTGACGTGATCATACAAAGGGATTAACTCTTCTTTTCTGATGGGAGAGTCCCATTGAATTTTTTGATTACCAGGTCTGGATCACCTTTAACCTTTAAGTGATTCACTTGTGCCTGAAGCGCCAACTCCAATCCTGTGATGAGAGCTTGATATTCTGCTTCATTATTTGTATCGCCTTTCGATAATAAAAAGGAATAAGGCAAAAATGCCTTTTCTGGGGAAATAAGTATTATTCCTAATCCAACTTTATTGAGTTTATGATTTTCCATTCTCTTCCATGTTGGACTTCTGGAGGAACCATCAAAGTACATTTCCCATGTTTGAAGATTATCTTGAATAGAGAAGACTTCTTCATCAGGAAGTTCAATATCTAAAGATGTATCTTCTACTAAAGGGTGTTCAGCAAGGAAATCAGCCAGAGGTTGGCCCTTTATTGCCTTTTGAGACACATACTAAATATCAAACTGCTGCAAAATAACTTCCCACCTTTCCAGAAGTCCTGTAAGCATTGGACGACTAATGATAAATTTGAGCTGGTTATTGCGAGATACCAATTGGACCTCATGATGTTGTAGGTAGTGTCTCAATTTTTGAACTGCAAAGATTAATTATAGGCAACACTTTTCAATACTTGAATATTGAGTTTCTGCCTCAGTCATAGTCCGACTGAGATAATAAAGGTTGTTTTCATTTCGAGCATCATTATTTTTTGCAAGGAAGGCACCCAATGATCACTCTAAAGCTGTCACATAGAGGATAAGTGGTCTTCCTTTAACAGGTGGCATTAATACCGGTGGACTCAAGAGATATTTCTTGATAATATCAAATGCCTCTTGGCAATCTTCGGTCCATTGGTAGGTGACTCCCTTCTTCATTAATTTGGTGAAGGGTAAACACTTGCCTGCCAAATTGGAAATGAAACACTGAATATAGGCCAAGTGTCCTTGTAGTCCTCTTAATTATCTCAAATTTCTAGGAGGTAACATACCAAGGATTGATTTTTTCTTCTCAAGATCAAATTCGATACCACGATGGCGTACAACAAAGCCGAGAAATTTTCCTCAGGTTACCCTGAAAGCACATTTCAAGGGGTTTATCTTCAAATTGTGTTGTCGAAGTTTGTTGAATTTGATTTCCAGATCAGCCCGGTGATTATAAAATTGTTTGGATTTAACCACCAAATCATCCACATAACATTCAACAAATTTCCATAAAAAGGGTTTGAAGATATGGTGCATGTCACGTTGATACGTTGCACCTGCATTCTTCTAGACAAAGGGCATTACCCGATAGAAAAACACCCCTTGAGGGGCTCTGAAGGATGTAGATTCTTCATCTTCAGGATCCATTCAGATTTGATTATGCCCAGAATATCCATCCATGAAGGAAAGTGCTTCATAACCAACTATTTCATTAATTAAGAGTTCTGTGATTGGAACAGGAAAATCATCCTTGGTACAATGACGATTAAGATCTCTGAAGTCAATGAAAACTCTAATTTGTCCATTCTTCTTTTTCACAAGTACAATGTTAGCCATCCATTTGAGATATTGAACTTCTCTGATGAAGTTATCCTTGATAAGCTTATCCACTTTAGCTTCATTTTTGGAGGCATAAGTTGTGTGTGTTCTTCTTGCTGCTTTCTTGAATCCTTGATGTTCTTTTGAAAAACCCAAATGATGAGGGGCAACATCGGGATCAAGACTTAGCATTTTTATATAATTACAAGAAAATATATCTCGATTTTTCTTTAAAAAAGAAGTATACATTTCTTTCTCTTCAAGAGTCATGGTCGCACTAATTAAAGTGGGGTGTGGATCTTCTTTTGTACCCAGATTTATTTATCTGATTTCATGCACAGTGGTAGAGATACCCTCTTCAAATGATGGAGGAGCATCTCTGAGATCTTCCTCTTCTTATTCAATATGTGCTACTTATTTTGTTTCTACTTTCATAGAAGATGATGAAGCATAATTTCCATGATAAGGAGAGAAGTTAGAATTTGAACATCTTGAAGAAAAGGCTACCATTTCTGGCCCTATTAATGATGAAGGGTTTTCCTTTGGTAATAAAGAGGAGATAATGGATTGAGAATTGACATCATCATTCATCTCTGACATTTCTATAACTTCTTCTGGACTGGTTGATGAAGTATTGAATTTCTGGATTTCAGAAGATGAAATGAATACATCTCCGTTTGAGATTTCATCATTGCTTGTCCAATAAACAACTTCTCCCATACTTTCCGGCTCAATTTCCATAATTGACATTATGGAAGTTTCCATAAGAGTGTTGGGATTTGGGTCTATCCCGTCAATTTGACTGATAGGTAACACATAATCTATACTCACATGTATGAATGGATTTACTAGAATATTTTCCAAATCATATGGAGCATTAATTTTGGTGACCTTATTCGCTGTGGATTTTTCCTTTCCCTCCATGTGATAAAACTCTACATCAATGTATTGAGATTCACTTGTTTTGAATGGGGTTTTGTCACCATACAACGTCCCAATTTTACCATTGAAAAAATATTTGAGACATTGATGGTATGACGAAGGTACGACCACAAGTTGATGTAGCCAAGGACTTCCAAGAAAAATATTGAATGTTGTGTCCTTATGAACAACCATGAAATCTGAATTAGATACAAGGTCTCTAAACTGAGTTCTGAGTGTAATCTCACCCAGAGGTTCTTGTTCATTTTTATCATATCCTTGAAACATCAAAGTAGAAGGAGATAAATTAGATTCGGTGAGGCCTAATCGACGAAGTGTACGGATAGGGATGAGGTTGACTCTTGAACCATTATCAATGAAATTTCATCTGATGTCTACATCATTGACCTTTCCAGATAAATACAAAGGTCTAATATGTCGGTGCACAAAATCATCTTCATCTTCATCTGTAAAAGATATCACTGCATGGCATTCTGCAGGATCATTATCTATATGGTAGACATCAGCCACAACAACTTCAGTTTCAAATTCCTGAGGACTTGACAAATCCTCAATGAGTGCCTCTTGAAGATCCTTTGATAGATTCAAGGCATCCAGAATTGATAACTTAGCCGGTACTTGGGAAAAATGTTTCAAGACATCATACTTTTGGTCTAAAGGTCTGAATTTCCCAACAAGAACATGTGGTTTCACAGGTGACTTAGAAGTTAATGATTTGGAAGTAGATGCATCTTGTATCGGTGTAGGAGTTGGAAATACTCTTGGATTTGGCAGATTAGACCGACTAGGTCTATTTATTTGCTGAGAGGAAGAAGGTGTAACCTCTAACAGATCTTCCAAAATAATTGTGCAAGGACTGAATTTTCCATGTGTGGAAGAACTTTCTTGTTCCTGTTGAGCCCACTGAAGGGCTTTTCCACGACTTTATACTGCATATACAGTTCTAGTAGGGGTAGGATTGGAATAGTGACTTATGAAATATCCATGTCTTCCCCTGTATCCTAGACCTTAGGAACTTCCTCTAATTCCTCTGTTTGATACAGGGAACTCAGACTCATCAAGATCGAAACTGTGACTGGCATAAGGATCTGTTAAATGAATCACATTAACATAACCAAAGATTAATTATTCATCTGATGAAGATTCTGCCTGATTAGCTAGTTCAGGTTGTTCCATTTGGTGGGATGGTGCCCGTGCTTTTAAAGCAGATGGCATAAAATCTTCCAGAGTCAAAGACAATTTAGGATTTGACACGAGCTCATCTTCTTCTGACTGCTCTTCTTTCTTCTAATTACACTGCTTCTTTGAAGATTTTCCTTCTGATGAAGTGGGTTTTACTGTGGTATTCATATCAGAAGACACAATTGGTTGATCCAATTGTGTTCGTAAAATGGCATGAGTTCAGTTGATCGTTTTCCTAACCATACAATCATCATATTTCTGTGCATTTTTACTTTTGACTTCATGCCACTCGCCTTCTTCCTCTGGTTCAGTAGCAGTAACACATGCAACCTAGGCTGAAGAACCTTTTATTTTTACCTGTCTAGAGTCCACCATCTTTTATAGGAGGTCTTTGAAGACAAAACACTCCTGAATGGGATGCCCCAACATCTGATGAAATGGGAAATAGTTGGGGAGGTCTTCATCTCCTTCCTTGTTCATCATTTTAGGCCTTGGTAACTGAACCAAATTATTTTCTAGAGCCGAAATGAAGTAACCTGAAACTTGTTCATTCTGAAAATAATATACTTTGTTCTTCAAATCTTCAAACTATCTCCGCCTTTGATTTTTTTGATCATCTTAACGAGGCGGCCTTTATTTTTGATGTTCATAAGGTGGAGCCCTTCGATATGATGAAGGTCTTGAATTGGGAGTAGGTACAGGTGCTTGTTTAAGTGCAACTATAGTAGTCTATTCCTTCCATATTCTCCTTCTTGGAACTGATGGAATTACATGAGTTTTAGCCTTATTCTTTGTAAGGGAGTCTTAGATCTGTTGAGCGATTGAAGTAAGGTCTCGAAACCCACTTTTTTATTTCACATGGATCAATGGTGTGCATAATTCATCATGAAAATTTGCCACACAGATTGGAAATAATTCTTCTTGAGGGAGTGCTAAGCTTAAGGAATATGTTAATCCCTTCTAGTGATCAATGAAATCTGAAACTCTTTCATTTTCCCTTTGATTACAATTGGTAATATCGAAAACTATCTTATTTGAAAATGTTGAGCTAAATTGAAGGAGAAATATTTGATGGAGATCTTCCCACCCAGTAATTGACCAGGATTGCAAGATTGTATACTAGACAAAAGAAGGCCCTTGTAATGACTGTACAAAACACCTGAGCTTAACTGCTTCTTGTTATTGAAAAGTTCCCATCATAGGATCACAACAAGAAAAAAAATGTGTTAAGTGTTGTTCTGGATCTCCCTAACCATTAAAAATTGGGAATGTGGTACTTGAAAAATTTTATGGGTGAGGAACTGCATCCACCCATTCAGGGTAAGCTCTCTTTTCTGGTTGAATTTGTGCACACTTACCTTCCATAGATTCTAACTGATCTGTTAATGACTCAATGGTATTCATTAATTTTTTAGAAACAACTAGTTGAACTTGGACCTGAGTAGGTGCAATAACTAGAGTTTGGATGGGTGTGGCGATCGGGACTGCCACTGATGGTAGTATTTCCGGTCGTTGTTGCGTATCACCCATAGGATTGGACCTGTGAGGGTGTACTGGTAAATGGGGGTATTCTTGATCCATCCCAGTAGCTACAACAAATTCCTTTGACTGACCAACTCTAGTATGCTTAGGAGGAAGAATACATTGAAGGATCTCCGCATTTAACCTCCTTAACTCCTTCATTTCTTCTTCCTGTTGCACGAACCATTCCTCTAATGAGAGTGATTGGACTTCACCAGAGGAAGGGTGGAATGTAACCTGAATTTTACCCTTCTCCTTGGTATGTGCCTTTATGGAGTAAGGAAGGGAATTACCCAAGGAAATGTCTTTCCCCTGGCCAGCCCTCTGTCTTCTGGTACGCACACCTCCTTCATTCGTTTCTGTGTGCACAGCCTCTTGAATAGGAATTTATTCATCTGATCCTTTTGAGTGAGCCTGATGTTCTGGCTTCTGGTATGCACACCTCATTCATTCATTTCTATGTGTACAGCCTCTTGAACAAGAACTTTTTCATCGGATCCTTCTGAGTGAGCCTCATGTTTTGGGGGATTGGTGACAAGGGCATTGATGACATTTATCGATGCATAACACATTGTAGCTCTTTTGTCAGCGCTTCTGCGATACTGTATTCTTCCATTTCCTTTATGAGGAATTTCCCTTGGTTGATTTGATCCCTCAGGAACTTCTTGATGAACCCTAATTTGGAGGGAACCTCCTGATAATTCATCTATGCGTTCCTCTTTTGGATTCTTCCCTAATCGATAGAAGACTGACTTTCGCTGAGGAAGAGATTGAGGATTTGAAAAATTCCCTAGTATGGTGAACTGGAGTTGTTCCCACTTTCCCTGCTCAACTCCTTGAATCCCATCTATTGATCCCAAGTTTTGAGCTAAAATATTCCCCAGTATGGAAAGCTGAAGTGGTTCTTGAGATGTTACATATGAAATGTTCTTAAAATCTCTCCTGATTTTACGGACTTTAGTCTAGAAATTGGTTAGATGCATCAACCTACATCCACTCAAATCGCCTCGCTCAAATAACCATTGGATTATTTCTGACTCTTCTATCACCTGATGATGTGAATTCTCTAAACGAGAATCATGTTCGATATTCTGATTTGCTTGATGCAAGAGTAATTCGACAACTTGTTCTTTGTAAGCATGACTTTGGGAAGAACTAGTTGAGGCATGTTCCTAATAAAGCCTTTGATTACACACAAAACCAATTGGATATGGCCGGCCATGGGCAATAACATTGCATGAGAACACTTTTGGAGGGATTTTTTACTGGAGAGTACAGTGAAATGCAGTTCTCCATGAACACCCCATCCCATGATATGAATACCAGATGGGGAATTGGTAATTAACTGGCGCAACCTTTTTAGTGCACCAGGGCATGAACAATGAAGGACTCTCTGCTACTTTTCAACCTTTGGATGTCGAGAAACTGAGAGAGATGCCAAGTCAATTTGGAATTGTAACCCTTCTATTATCTTAACATGATTTTCATATTCATCATAAGATAATATTTTCTCTTTTAATTGACAAAGAGTATTCCACATGTTGAGACGAATATCGTGAATACAATATTCCATCAACATTTCTGGAATATCATACTGAGAGTCAGCCAAAGGCCAAACCATGACTGGTACTTCACCTTTTTCCAGTTGTTTTCTCATATTCAACACTTCCTCCTTATCATTTGATGAAGATTCTTCTACCTGATTAGACCAAAGCTGGTGCTTATTTGTTGCTTCATCAGATTCAACAAGATTGGTAGATAATTCATTTATCAAATTAGAAGATTAATGACTCAGGGGTGGTTTGGAGAATGACCTACACCCCGGGATATCTTCTGATTGAGAAAGTATTTCACCTACTAGCGGTAAAGCATCAGACAGGACTGGATTTACATTTTCAAGTGCCTCAAGATAAGAGGGATTTCTCGTTACTACATTGTCCATTGAATAATTTTCCAGGCAATGCGAATTACTAATACAGAGAGGACTTTCGCAGCTAAATTCATCATCATCATGGGGAAGACCACCATGGTAGGTTACAACAAAATATGAAACCTTTTTCTCCTTGATCTTCGGGCCACGCAGAGGGTTATTGTGGATCTCATCTGAAGATGATACTTCGAGATTAACCGAATTTTCATGAATAAAGTTCTCATGAGGAAGTGTCTGATGAAGACCTTAAGAATTATTTTTGTCACTTATAGAATCTGGAAATGAGAGAGTGGAATCTTGGGTTGCAATAGACAACTGTCTGAGCGCTTCAAGAACTCCAGCATCGAGCAAGGCCTTATTGGAAATTGGATCTTGATTTCTCGACTGTGTTGGATGGGTCGTTTTCTTAGATGCCTTCTTACTGACTTTGGAAACCACTTGTTGATGAAAGTTTTTATTATGGGCAGTTTTATGTGCCTGCTCAGGAGAAATGGTTAGGTTAGGCTGATTATCTCCATTCAAATCGGGTGTATGTGCCTGACTTTATTTTCTGTATGACATGGGGGAGTATGCCCAACAACACTCCTAGACTAGAACAGAGGTGCGTATCTTCTTCGGGTGACATGTTGATTATTCAATCCACTGATAGGGACAAATTTTTATTTCTTTCCCTGTTATGTCGTTGAAATTGTTATAATATTCTGATAGGTATCCAGAATATGGGCATGGATTTTCTTCTTCTCTTTCACCATTGTCAGAATTTGCTTGGTGACTTTAGCTATCGGAATAGGAATATAAGTCCATTACATGTCCGGGGTATGTGTATGTGCTTGTTCATGTCCTCCTTTTCTTGTGAATGAATTCTGACAGTACTTATGCATAGGGGTAGAGAATTGTGTCTGCTCCAAATTTGTCATCGGAGCTTTCTAACTGACTTCTCTGGGTTCTACCAAATGAGATAGTTAGTAGGCTTGATGATCATTGGTAGGTGTATGTGCCTGCTGTGTATTCTACTTCAATTATGGTTGACAAATTTCCTTCAATACTGGCAGACGAGACTGCAGACAGAATTGGTGATTGTAAACAGGTGTATGTTCCTACTTACCAGTTGCCACCATATTAGATTGGTGAGCTTCTTTGGATGCAGTCAGAAAATCCTGCTGACTGGCTAATGAATTATAAATAGGTGTATGTTCTTTCCTATAGTACTCCACTGGAATTGTCTGGTGGGATTGATGTGTTACTGCCAGACGAGTCTGCTGGGCAGTGAAATTAGGACGGACGGGTGTATATTCCCATTGGTTGCTTGCCATCAAGTTAGGTTGATTGACTTCTTCGGAGGGGGCAGAAGTAATAACCTACTCCCTGTTGGTCGAATTTCACCTTTGAATATTTTTCTTGTGTGCTTGGATCTGAGGGACCTGATCCAAACATCTAGTGGTGATACCCTCATCATGTTAAGGGTGCACTATTGCACGAGTCTGGCGGCGATTATTGATGGGAGTCATCAGGAAGGACTCCTGCCTTCTTGAACCGAGGCCTTGAGTGACCTCTTCATTCACCTCCCTGTAATATGGGAGGGACTATTTGTTGAATTCTAGGGATAAAGACCCTAAATGGTTTGAAACAGTGGTTGGCACCACCTGATTCTTGACCACTGGTCGTCGCTGTCCAGAAAACCAGGGTGAATTGTTAACTTGGAGGTCTTGTCGAGCGGCCTCCAGAGTCGGGATGGTACCGTGTTGATGGTATTCCCTCACCAATTCATTTGAAACCCATCTTTGTAGACACTGAGTATGTGATGTCATCCTCAGAGTGTACAAGGGTCCAGCAGGAGTAGCGGCCGAGGAATTCACAGGTGTGAATTTTAAAGAAGCCATTTTGTATTGAAAAGAGATCTTGAAAAAGAGTGCATGTTTGATATAGCAGACATAATCAATATAAGTTTGGCCAGACTACATCTTTTGGATAATCACATATGTTATTGATTGATTTTTTGGCCCTCATATTGAATTTAATAGGGGCCTAACAAATAAGTAAAACATCATTTTAACTTGGTTAAGGATTCATGTCGGGTTCACCATTTTTTTTCTTCTAGAAATGGGGATGACCTTGTTTGTTTAAGGTTCAAACTTTCCAATTGGTTTCTAACAAGTTTATTCATAGAACCGGAATCATCCAATGATTCTATATCCATTTGGACCTACTTTCCAAAGGTAGGTGCTCATTAGTTGTGGAACGATGAGGCTTAAGAATTTTCATTGGTCGAGAGGATGGGAGGTAAGGCTCATTGCACCTTTTTTAGGGGAATTATTACCTACTTTGGGACTCTCTTATAGATTTGAGTTATGTTCATGAATAATTATTAATTCACCAAGTATGAAAATGAGTTTTCCTTTAGATTTGGAAATCAATTATTGATATATATGAGATTTAGAGAATCTTTTATATGTATTTGAGGTTATTCATCGATAGAGAATCATCCGTATTTATTTATAGACTCTTAGTCAATGGTATCCTTCAACACATTATATAGAAATATCTTGGTCATTATGATAACCATACTGGTTTTAAAGCCACTCAGTGGGGCACTTGAAGTTTATTGTCATTTAGAAATACAGGGATTATTTCAGAGTTGGGATTGTACCCGCAGATGGGCTACCTACGTATCCTTATTAAAAAGAAACGAATCAGAACCCACGTAGTTCAAGTTTTTAAATATGAGGTTTATGCATGACTAATGTCCCAAATAGAGATTTCATAATTACTTTTACACTCTAAGCCCACGCAAGTCATACTTGGTGTGAGAAACAAGAGGTATCAGTAAATCTGACGATTTGTGCCATGAAAGATGCAATCATAAGAAATGATGTCAGAATTACGTATGTATGATGGACCAAGTAAATGAAGATTAGTACTTAGTTCAGGAAAGAAGCCCAGGAGCAGGGTCCATAAAGGTATTTGTGATTTATAGAGATTTGGAATTTCAACTCGGGACTTACTCATGAAAAGGAAGCCCAAATCAAAGGGGACTTATAACTTGGGGCTTAATCATGAGAAGGAGTCCCATATTAAAGGAACTTGAGAATGGGGCTTACTCTTGAGGAGGATGCCCATGTTAAGGGGATTTGTAATTTGGGGATTACTCCTGAGAAGGAGGCCCAGGTTAAGGGGACTTGAGACTTGGGGATTACTCCTAAGGAGGATTCCCAGATTAGGGAACTTGCAGCTTACTCCTAAGGAGGATGCCCAATTAAAGGGAACTTGGGGCTTACTCCTAAGAAGGATGCCCAATTAAAGGGAACTTCTCATATTAAAGGATGAGGTTGAATGAAGGAAATCTCTAACCTTAGTGACATAAAGTTATGTAAATCACAAGGTTTTGAGAGATGTTCCATAGAATTCCTTTCAGATAAGGAATCCAACAAATGAACCATGCCATAAATGGATTTGAAGAGGGTTTTGAACGCTAAATCTTGAAGAGGAAAGGTGAATTTTAGGAAAGGAAGTGAATTGGAAGGAGGCGCACAAGTATTGGTCTGGCGCGCAAGTCCTGTTCGTGCAAGTATACTTGCGCGACATGAGTTCACTTGGGCGATAAAGAACCTATGAAGTGATACATGGGAGAATTTGAATTGGAGCCCTTAGTATCTTCTCTAGAGGCTTTCAGATGTGTGGCGCGCAAGTTTCCTTGAGAGGGAAAGGTGGCACGCAAGTATCATCACTTCCCTTAAGGGCTGGACACTTAGTCATGCAAGTATTGATGATTTATAATACTTATGCCTTATTATTTCTCTTTAAATCTTCCATTCTAGGTAAATAATTACCTTAGAAGTGTTCGGAAGACTTCATATGGAGACTTGGCCGACCAGAGATTGAATCTTAGTTTTGGATTTTTTTTTCGTCCTTCAAATGGGGGGCCCACAGGGACTATTTATAGGCCACCTGAGTCTTGGGAAAAATTTAACTTAGGGAACGCAAGTGACTTGCACGCCTCATGTCTGGAACGCAAGTGACTTGCATGCCCAAGGCTGGCATATAGGTATACTTGCACTCCTTAATGCCTTCAAATTTGTTTTATGAATCTTCCCTCTTCTTTGCTCGAGGTATTCCCCTTAGTCAATCTTTGGACTCTATGATGGAATGGAGCATCAAAAATGGTAGATAACTATATTAAAACCTTTTATTTAGTAATGACCCCCCCCATTTTATAATTTCATTACAAATATTATGTTTAACACCATTCCCATATCTTTTTATTTTATTTTTAAAAAAACTTTTATTTTAAAAACACTTTTCAAACAACTTTTAATTTAATAATACATGATTCTACATAAACTTAATGGAATTTAAAACATCATTTAAACATCACTTAAGATATATTAGTAAGAATGATTCAAGTTTAACATAAAATAATAGGTAAAAATTATTTACTCATATTTTCCAAGCCATTAATAATAAATATATAGGATAAATCTATTTATCTATTGATAATGGTTTAGTTTAAATGAATCATCATCTATTTCTAATAATAATATGACATACACAGATAACCACATGATATTTTTGGACATATTATATGAGACTACATATTGATTCAACATATGACGCATGAGACTTGAGAGTTTACAGCTGACTCGAGGGTACAAGAAGAAAAATATCTCAAAATACCCCTGGTGACTGAGTATTACACCATAATTATGATGGAGAGGAAATTTTTTGGGTTACTTCTTGAGTCCCAATATCCATATCTCCTGGATAATCTCAATTCACAAACCCTATATCATTTAGAGTGTATCTGATTCCATTTTGTAACAACTATGTCTTGACTACCCAAATGGTATCAGGATGGGTTTCCAAAACAACTCACACACACCTATCAATAACCACAGCCTAGCATAAACACCAATTCTTGATTTCAATATCAATGATATATTATTTTACCCCTTAATATAATAATATAATCTCAATGGCTCATTTCCAAAACTGGAATGAAAAAATATTCCTAATAACTTTAACAAATAACCATTAAATAGTGGAAGCATATGTGAAAAATAAATCAACATAATATGGATGATAAAATTTACATACTGATGTTCCCTATAGAATGGTATAGACACCTAAGAGGGGGTGAATTAGGTTTTGGCTAATTTTTACAAATTAAAAATTCATTTACCCACTTTGGAATTAAATCTCTATTTACAATTAGTGAAATTGGATATAATAACTTTTATTCAAGAAATAAATCATATATATCCAAGAAATTAAACAAAATAAAGAGGAACTTAGTAGTTTTACAAGGTTTGGTATAAATCACTACTCTTTATCATGACTTTTTATTCACCCAAATCATGGATTATATACTATAATGAAATATTGAAAACAATGGTTGGTGTTTCCAACCCCTACATTGAGTCCCAGAGTGTATAAAATACCTAAATAATCTTGCACTGACCTAAGAGGCATCATGAATCCCCTCAGTCTGACAACAAGTGTCGACAGTATCAAGCATAACTGTTAGGAACAACTTCTACCTAAAGAACCCAGACACAAATATATGGTCTCAATCGGAAACCCGACATGAGTTATCTAGGTGTTATAAATCATACTAAAATAAATATGCAAAAACCATTAAAATAGACATCAAACATGGAATAATAATAAATAAACAAAGATAAATATCTAGGAAGACATTTCTAACAAAAACAATTAATAATGGGATACAAAACTACAAACTAAAACTAAAAGAAGTATTAAATGATACCAAAGTGTATAAAACATAGCCCAACCCAACTATTTCCATGAAACCAAAGGACCAACAAACATATCTATGTGACTCCCAATCCACCTCCCCAACAACCATCAACTTCCCAATGAAAACGACACCGAATGAAACCCAAAATCTGAGACTTGAATAATCATGCACAAGACACGATGACTATATACCCACCACCTTGAGTATTTATGTTGTGATCCAAAGGCTAGTAGGATACATCCATGAATCCATTCCATTACTTTTATAAAATAAACCAAAACATGTAGTTTTAAAATAATATAAACAAATAGGTATTCATTTCTATTTCATGATATATGAATAAATAAAATATATATCCTGAACTTTATCAAATAAATACATTTATAAAACATGTCATAAAGAAGATTTACCAAAACAATGATAATTAAAAACCAATCATCTATCTTTAAATCATCACACTTTTAAATAATTAGGATAAACCATTCCTTTCTTTTTAAACCATCACATTTGAAAATAAACACTCGCGTGGTTTAAAACATTTTGAAATAATTTCTAATAAAGGATCTCACTTTTAAAGTGACTTCCCCATTTTAATTTAAAATATTTAACATTACCAACTCAAATGTAATCATGTAATAATGATAAACTATAATTAAAATAAAGATATAGATATTCATAAAAAATTATAATAAATAGATGGAACAATACTAGTCAATATTAAAGCTAAATCACAATAGGATCAATACACAAAATCATGTCCATCTAATAAATAAAAAAACATGTTCCAATAGACAATTAGAGTTATAACATAGTACACATATCATCAGTAAACACCTTAGGGACTAATGGTACAAGTACATGCGCAAATGTGGACCAACTTCTGGTGGGTTAATCATCACACATCCCATCAACCAAATCACTCTAAACTAGTAACATCAGTGACACCCCCTAACCAAGTATTGATTTTAAATAGGGGATAGCATCCAAAAAATCATATCAACTAGCATAGCTATATCCCCTAACTTCCCACTTAGTATCCTAGGGTCACTCACGGAACTACTAAATAAGGTGGCCTACTTTCAAAACATATTGCAGTCCATGAATAAAGAAAATCCCAAAGGGTAACATCACAATCACATCCTTCCTACCTCCCAAATTTACCTTAGAAAGATCCCTATACCATCATTACATCATGAATCAACATACAGACATCCATCACATGGATATACATAAGCATAATCAAAAATTGCAATGGATCTCAACAAAGGTTTAACCAACCAAACAAACAAACGTCACTTCATAAAATGCAAATTGGGACTTTCACTTATCACTTAACTCATATATATACATTTAGAAATCTCTTCACTGAAATATTTGGAATCCAAACATAAATCTAAGGGAAATCACAATCCAGACCAAACACAACAAAAAAACAAAGTAGTCACTATTTCATTTCATAAAAAAACACCTCCCTTTGAAAAAAAATAAAACCTTTAAATTATAAGGGAATCCCACTTCTTTAATTGCATTTTTATTATAACATAATAAAAATGAATTTTTCTTATAGAAAATCATCATCGGAATTTTATCAAAAATGTAAAATGCATAAAATATCCATTTTCTTATAAGAACCATCCGATTATAAAATTAAACTCATCATACCAAATTAAAACCAATAAAATGTATTGAAAAACTTTTATAATCCAAACCAAGACAACCCATATCATAATTATATATATTAAAAATGAATTTAGAAAGCTATTCACCCATAGAGATATTAAATAATGGTCAATGAAATGGAAACACTGACCTCGTATAGTGGAATCATATCACCTTCAGTTAAATCCAATGGATTAGGTTTCAAGAGAGGTATCACAACCCATAGAAATAAATACCTTAATTTTAGAACTACCTACGCTACAGAAATCAACCAATCATGGCCACTGGTATTAGAGAAGAAGATAAAAATTGGAGAAAATCCCAAGAAAAATGAGAAGGGAACCCTAACATTTTAATCGAGGTGAATAATAACCAATAAACCATCATAAATCCATTATTTATGGATTTTATAAAAATAGATATGTCCAAGATAGTTATCACAGTCAGCTAGTTCAATATTTGGATCTAAAGGGAAGAAACCCCAATTAAAAAGAGCCAAAAGGAAAAAAAATACACCTTTTTAAGTGAGTATCATGATTTACCCACAAGGTTTACAAAACCATATGGTAAACATGAAAATTTGAACTATTAAAATGTTTATGAGGTTTCACACTTATGCTGTAAGGTTTTTAATAGTGTGTCTAAATTGTGTTGTGTTGAAAAAGTCCCAAACTTTAATATTTTTCAGCCCAAAACACCTAAAACTCAAGGGACCAAGCCATAAAATAAATATACATAAATAAAATCTATATTTGGGTGCCATATTTTTCATTATTTTAGAATTAAAAAATCATATTTGAGGAAGTAAGATATAAAATAAAAGAAGTTAGGGAAAAAAAGTACTCACATTGAGGATATGAGTTTTCCCTTAGAGGATTAATTAGAAATGAAGGTATTAAGGTAATTACTTATGACTAGAATATAAAGGAAGTGAAATAGGATTTTATGGGATCTAAAAATGTAATAATTTTAATAGGAAACCAAAATTTAGGAGTGCTTCTGAAGGGGTGGTGAAAGACCCCATTTATAAGTGGTGAGAATGACATTTTTTGTAAATATTTTGTATTAATATAAAGTGATCACATGTTTCACATTTCAAAAAGAATCTGAAAGAGAAAATAATGGATTTTGGGATGATATAGTTTTGATAATAAATCTACCATTCATTTTCAAACATGGTTTAAACATTTTTTTAAAGTCCTTTAAACTTATAATTTTCATGTTCACTATTCTTGGTTTTACTATAGTAAATAATTTTTACCTAAGTAATTTACTTTTAATGTCAAAAAATAAAATGGATATTAATAAATAATTTTTGAATAATTATTAAAAATAATATATAAATTTTATTAAAGAAAATATATATGTAATAAAAATTAATTTTAATATTATTAACACATGTAACACATAAAAACCTGTATTTATAAAAGTGTATTTTTAAGCTTAAAATTTATATGTATGATGAAATTATGAATTTATTTTATTTTAATGATATAAATTGTTTTGTTTTAAATAAAATAAAATTTATGTTGCTTTAATATCAATCCAAAACATAATTTTACAAAAATAAATTAATTAAAAGAAAATACAAAACAGTTTTTTTATTGGAAAATATTACTTAAGTTGTTAAACATTTCTTCTATAAATTAATAATAGTGTATTGAAATTAATATATATACTCATTAGTAAATTATTTATCTTAAAAATTATTAATTTTAAGATACAATTACTTCTTGATATATTCATAAACACTATAATTTTACTAAAAACTACATTTTCACTATTCACCTAAAAATCCATTATTTTAGGACATTATTAAAATTACACCTTAGAATAATATTGTTATATGGAATTAATAAATAAAATTAATTTTATAAAATTATAATTCTAAAATTTATATATTTATCTTTTAAATGAAAATTCAAAATATAAAGTAAAACTGATTTTATTGAAAAAATGATGTTTTTAAATGTTAAGTGTTCTTAATATTATTTCAAATAAATTTATAATTTAAATAATTATAATATATTATTTCATAAATTTTAATATCATATATTATCATAATATTCATTTTAAAGTGGTCTATATAATTTATTTTAATTTTAAATAATTATTTGAGAAAGAATAATCAATTTTTTATTATTAAATCGTATTAATTATTTTCCCTCTAAACATTAGAAATTTTAATTGGTTACTACATTTTTATTTCCTATTGGATTTATTAAACTTATAATTCTTCAATAGTGTTCATCTAATATGTCATCACTTTTTTTGGTTTGATGCTGTGTGTGAAGCAAGATATTGATCAAAGTATTTATTTAAAGAAATATATTCCAAAGTATCAAGGTGTTACTGTTATATAGGAACCACCCATCATCATATAAAATTTAAAAGAACTATAACATGCATAAAACACTGTATATTTCACTTTCAACATAAAATTCATAAAAAAATTCATCTGGACACCTAAAGATGCGCACTTATAGTTATCCCATTAAAATAAAAGGAAATATCCATTTTTTGTTAGCTCTTTAAAATGAAAATTTACCAAAAAATGGGAATTGAATTTACATTATAAAAACATGAAATTTTAATTAGTAATATTCATAATAAATAGTGTTAATAATGGTTGTAAAATTAGTTCATGTGGTAATTTTTTAAAAAAAATACTCTTTTCATGGCTTTATAAAGAAATTTAAAAATGACTCATACAAAAAACATTAAAAATATTCATTTTTAAACCTTTTTTAAAAAAAGTAAAAGATAATATAAATTTAATTTAATATTTTATTTTGATTATAAATATTAACATTATTGAAACATTTAAAATTTCATGGATATGGAAGAGAGATATTTTAAAACATTTAAAACAAGGTTTTATAGAAAAATCACTTACCTTGGAATTCCACTTAGTTGAACACGCTCTACCATGGATATATAATAAATTAAAATTTATTATAAACCTATATTATAACCATATTAATATTTTTATTACTATATACTATTCCTTTATAATTTATTTTTATACATTTCTTAATAATTATTTTTTAAACAATAATATTTATGTGTCAATTGTCCCATTTTCCATGCATGTTTCGATTCAGTGATTTTGGTCCTTGCACTATGGTGATTGTTTCAGCCCTAAAAAAATTTATGATGATATTTTTTATATATTTTTTATATGATTTTATATCACCATTTATATTTCACAGAACCTATGGTGACTAGTCATGTGGAAAGCTTTAAAAATTCTATTTTTGAGAAGATTTCATTACATATAAATAATTGATTTTATTAAAATATATATATATATATATATTACCATTATAATTTTTTTAAACATCATAAATTATTAATATTTTAAATAATATTTCTAGAACATAACATTCCTTAATCATTCATTACATAGACATTATAACAATGTTCATATTAGTGGTAAAACTGACCCAAACAAGAACACATTATAATGGTTAAATGAGTAAGAACATGTTATTTTATAGTGATAATAATACCTTTATATAAGTTTAATAATGTTATAAATATCATATATATTCATTAAATTAATTTGTAAATCCATATTTGTAAGGTGGTAATGAAAAATGAAATATGTCGTCCCTAGAGGTGGTAGTCCACACACACACAAGGGTACAATTTTCATTTTCTAATGGGTTGGAGGGAAAGAAATTTGATAATTATTTATCTTTATAAAATCATAATTACATAATATATATCATATTTATTCATTAAATACATCTTTATAACTAGACATGTGAGGTGTTATTCGGTACGTATGCTCGAGTGACGTTTTCATTTTCCAACGGATGGAAAGGAGGAACATAATGGTTTTATCATCAACATAATAACACTTCAATAAAATAATGATACTTATGTTATTATTAATATGATTATATAATATTATGAAGATTATTAAGATGAAATAAACATTAATGAACTTAGTTTATATGATTACTTCTTGTTTTGATATCCTCCTTTCGATTTAACTTAAGGTCTTTAAAAGAGAAGTTTATAGTCCCACTAAGGGCTTGGGAACATGGTATGGGAAATTTTTACATGTATTTTGGAATAATTTTTATTTAAACCCAAATTAATATGTGTATTCATAATGTTTATATTGGGTCTCATTTTATAGGAAAAACTCAATGGTGTTTTCGCAAATATTAAGAATCTAAGGGTCAAGAATAACATTTTAAATATATAGGTGGCTGATAAATGGACCCTGTATAATACTCTTTAATATTTATCATCCAATTTACTAAGGATGATATTTTTTTATTTTTAAATAAATTAATAAAATATTTTTTAATATTAAATACCCTTTAAATCCATTTTCAAAACTATTTACATAATTTGTCTTCAATGGTTTCTAGATAACCATGGAATTCAAATTTAATCATTAAAATTACTTACTAATTATCATTTTTATCCCTCAAATTATTTCAATGATATGGGTATTAAAAATATTATTACTTTTAATTTTTTTAATACCATTTACATTGTATTTATACTGTTTTCATAAGTGTTGTATCAATACTGCGTAATATTTTTTGATAATTATACTATTATTTAAAATTATAAATAAATTAATAAAAAAATATAGTTAAATACATATCATTATATAAATATCAATTGATTCATAATTTATTCTCATTATAATGTTTATCATAACAACATAATTAAAATATTTAGTGAGAGAGTGAAGTGACCTGGATTTTTTCTTCTAATAATTTAAAATATATTATGAAATATTTTTGGAGCCTATTGTTGATACGATGTGAGATTCTGAGGCCTGATGATCCTAGAATTGATATTATAAAAATATTAAATATATTAATATTATGCACACATATTTTTCTAGAAATAATGTAATATCTCTTTACCAAAGCCTCAGATCATAAATATGAGACTATATTTGAATCCATAATCTAGGTTTTACCCTAGGTATGACCCAAGGTTGGTTGGTGTTAGATGTTCTATTGAGGTAGTCATTGGTTGGTATGTTAAGAGAATTAAGTAAATTAGTTTATTTATTTAATAAATCTAACCTAAAAATCCCTATATAAATATTTAGTTATAAAAATTTTCTAGGGTTATCTGCATAAACCTTTCTATATCTGAGAGAGGATGAGTGCATTTTTTGTTGGTGGATCAACATCGGATGAAGAACAGTGATTAGATAGAGGTGGATTCAGAGAAAATGAATTTCTATTATCTTATAAATCACTATAAAACATGTTCTTCACCAATTATCAATCCATAATTGATATAGGGATCTTCAATTATGGTTTCATCCCTTGATTAAAAGTTTGATCTTGTATTTTATCTTCAATTCTTGATATGTGTTTTACTTGATCTTTTTCATGAGCCTTTTTGTCTATTATATTTTTAATTATATATTATTCTTTTTATTTCACATGTTATCACTCCTAGAAATAACTAGTTGTTTTTTGTTCAATAACACTTGGAAAATGCTAAATTGACCTTTTTTTATGTGCTTCAACCCCTTTCGTCTCATCACTATTGGCCTATGGGGTCACAGTTCTACTTTTACAAGGCGGGTTCGAGCGTGGTCAAACCCCTGGATTCATGGAAGTATAGAATATGATGAATGGATTGGAAAATAAAGGATTGAACAGGATGGATCTTTGGTTGTGGGTGATACTTCATGATTCTAGGATCTGGAAAGGCAATAGGATCGAGCGGCAGATGACGAGATGCACATCGAGCAACATGTAGGATTCGTTCGAATGAATAGAATCTGATTTCCTGACATCAGAGGATAGGAATAGATGGATGAAGAAAAATACCACTATTTTAGGGTGTCCAAATATCATAAATCATGGTGTATAATCCAAATCTATATAACCAATAGAAGAACCAGGGTTTCTATAGAAAACCCTACTATATTGTGTGTAGTCCAAGATCAAATGTCGTGTAGCCCCACCCAACTACATTGACTAGACCTTCAGGGAAGATAAGGATCAAACATAGTGGGTGACCAATCCCACATGTCATGTGACCATCAGTGGGTGGATAATTCATGTTTCATCTGCACATGGTCAGGACCCCATGTGGGAAAACACATTGGGTACTCTAGGAGTACGCAGGAACAAGCTGGTACTCAGACACTGTCAGATACACGACAATGGATCGAAGGACATAGACATGACTATAAGAACATGGTTTGTCCCCAAGTGGATGTGAATTAGTGTTTAGTACCCTGATATTCCATGTAATACTACATGTCTATTAAATCCATGTGCTAATTCATACAATACCATGATGTTGGGTGAGGTCACACACCATGTGACCCCTGGTACACATTGTTTACCTTTTCTCTGGGGCTTCTCTACCTCAGACCTCCTTTGTTTGAACTCATATTTTGTCTTGTGAGTATCCTATCCAAAAACAATTCTTCATATAATGTGATGGTGTCCTTTATAGTGGAATTTAAGATATTATGTGAGGTATTTGATGTGGGATGCTTCTCTAAACGATGCTTGAAAATAGTGGTGACCCGGAAGAATAATTTAAGAGAGTGGTATAGGTTAGTAACCCTATATTTCACTAGGGTAAGTTTCCCATATACTCCTTTTACTGGTTAAGTTATACCCCCAAACGTGTGAGGGGGTGATTACTCTACCCTCTGAGTGGAATCCCCTGATGTACTAGGGCATGGGTCCCCTACCCTCTGAGTGTCACCCCCTAATGTACAAGGGATTGGGTCCTCTATCTAGGGAGTGGAACCCCCTAATGCACTTAGGTATGCGTCCTCTATCAATACCTACTAATTAGAACACCCCTGAAAAATTAGATCATGTGTCTTCTATAGATACCTAATGAGTGGAACCCCCTCTCATACTAAGGTTCTGGTCCTCCATACTTTGATTGTCATCCCCCCGATGCACCTGTATGTGGGTCATCTATCTATCTACTAAATACAATACCCCTAATACACTAGGGTGCATGTCATAGTTTTATTTGATATTTTTCTCCCTTGATTTTTGGAGTGGTGGAAAGTTATTGGTCCTCCTTGTGACCTTCTCAGGAAGACACATGATATGTTGGGCATCGATGATGGACCTTTGGAGCTACAGGAAAACCCGTCATCCGGGTCCCGGCTGTGAGTTGGAGATCCCACTTCTCTATTGTTTTTTGTTTCTTTATAATAATATATATATATATTATTTGGTTTCTTTTCTCTATTTCATTGGGTTTATCTAACTACTAATATCATGTATTCTATTTCTCCCTCTTTAGTTTTTGGGGAATCTTACTGGGTATGTATAAACTCAAACCAACATGAACTTTTCCCATAAGTATCATGTCTTATGGAGATTATGGATAGATCAGCAGTGATTTGGATTTAGCATATGGATACTTGGGTGTATAATCTATGTACGGTGTTCGGGCTTATAGATCTGGAGTTGGGTTCTCTCATCTTTTTTTCTTCCAATTGTTGTCACGTTGGGAATTTATTTCTGGTTGGGTATGTATTTTTCATCTTTACACTTTGGTAGTATTATTACATACTCTAATGTATTCCCTATATGTATTCAATTCATGGTTTACTCTATTTGTTATTTTTCTTTCTTATTATATTGCTACACTACTTCATGGATATTGTTGGGTGTGTATGTACAGGTACACTAGGAAAAGGCCCCCCATTTACGTTATGCCTTATCGACTCTTTTTTCTAACCCCTAGCCTATAGGAGTCAGGCTTGGGGTTTTTAGGACTCATAATTCATCCATCCAGGTGGGCCTCGGTGGGTCTGGTCATTATAAAGTGGTATCAAAGGTGCTTTATCCTTTTTTTGTAGAGACAAACAAATGGTGAGGATTGGTTGGGAACTTAGGGAAATGGTGTTGAAATGTATTGAGTGTGGATTTCAAACCAAGTAAACCATTTTTGTTATGACGACTGATGTTTCCATACACCCAGACTCTGACTACCTACTTGTTAAATCAGCATACCAAGACATTGGTTATAGGGGAAAATGGTACATGCATCATATAGGATTGAGTCCTTTTAATTTCCTTCTTAATTCATCTCCCCATATATATTATCATCCTAACATGGTATGTCTTGATCACTTTCAGTATGACTCCACAAAGAAAACCATCCAGGTTACCAATTTAGGATCATGACGAAGATCTAATGATTGATGAGGCCTTGGTTCAGGGTCTCTATCATGAGGCATTTCCTCCAAGTAGGTCGGGAGAAGTACCCCCACCTATTGAGTGGTAATTAATACCACTAGGGTAAGATTATGATCTACTCAGGCTTAGAGCTCTATGAAATTTCCATTTCTAAAGTCTGTTGAGGTTATATAGTAATCCAGATACCCTGGTAGAAGAGGATTGGCTTGAGTCAATGTTCTGAGTCTTTAGGATCATGTATTCTCCAACTGATGATATAGTTGTTCTTGAAACTAGTGTTTTCCATTGAGTAGTTGGGTGATGGTGTAACCTAGTCATGCAGACTCATAATGAGATGATTCTCAGAGAGACCGAATTCCAATAGTGGTTCTATGAGTAATAGTACCCCTTTTCTTATGATTAGTTTATATTCAAGAGCTTATGGAGATTTGTTAGGGCAGTATGATGGTTTATGATTATGCTGCAAGGTTCACTAACCTAGGTGGTACTTCTTCGATATGGTGAGGGTTGGTTACTTATGGTCATAGAATTTCAATAAGGTTTTCCACAAATACATATGTTCTAATGTATTTACCTTATTAATTCCCACCTATTTTGGTGTTCTAGAGTGAATACTAGTGAAATAGATATTCCTTTAATAGGGACGCATGAATGTTTGATCTAGAAGTGGGTGTCATGGGGCTGAGTCATCTACAATAGCTAGTAGGATCCAATCATTAGGATATTGGCATAGAAGACCTCCTCATGGTCGGTCTCATATACATGGACATACAGTGTAGTGTTCATGTAGAGGACCAAGTCAACCCATATAGGGGAAGTGTTATTCATTTGATGGGAAATTTTACATGGTACATGATTGCATAACCCAACCAGATGCGGAGGGAAGGAAGAAATTGGGTGGACCATCGTAACAGAGGTAGTTCTGGGGTTAGGGTTCTCCCCGATGTAGCTAAGGCAGCTACTAGGGAGGTGGAACTAGTAGATAGGAGGTGGAGCTCTAGGGGGAGCTTTTTGGGGAGTTAAATCTTGTGAGATACTTTTACAACCACCACCAGGTGGCCCACGTTGGGCTATGGAAGCTAGCGGTCGAGGTTGTGGGCAGCTATAGAACTTGGAGCCTTATGATCTCGTAGATTACAATATGATACGAAGTATTATTAGTGTTTTTATACACTTTATCTAGTACTTTTAATCATATGTATGATCCAATACTTCATTTCCATATCCCTTATGTGAGAGCTAGATATCTTCATTGAGACCTTATCATAGAAGATTTTCTATAGGTTATGACTAGGGGTATCTCTTAAAAATCATTTATATTATGGCAGTGTGAGATATCCCTTAATTAAGAGAGATTCTTCTAGGACCTCTTGGTCATCATAATGAAACCTTATCACATCATTTTGGGTATGTACTAGTTTTCTACAGTTTTTCCCTTGATTTATTATCATCATATATGGGTTAGGTTCCATTAGACAGATGGGATGATATTCTATTTTGTGGGTGAGGTAGATCTCATGGTTGAGTGATTGGGCCTTTCATATAAGTGGTTTCATCACATAACCAATCAGTTGGAGAGTTTATCCCTTATTTTTGGGGGTGCACTTCAGGTATCTATATTTCTTTCCTAGTGAAGGAATTTATGGAAATATTCTATAAGGAGGTTTCAGGACTACCTCTAAGGAGGGAGATGGACTTCTGAATTTACTTTCACCCGAGGATTTTAGTAATATATTTTTCAATATTAGATTTCCCATATCGATATTCAGGAGTTAAGGGTGTAATTGGAGGACATTCTAGATAAGGGATTCATTAGACTCAGTGTGTCTGCCTAGGCAGCACCGATTTTATTGGTGATAAATGAAGATGAGATATTGTGACTTTATTTTGATTATAATCATGTAAAAAAGGTAGTGATAATGAAAAATTTCCCCTTATAGAGGATTGAATATATATTTGGTCAGTTTCAAGGTGTTACTTTGTTCTCAAAGATCGATCTCAGGTCCAGCTACCACTAGTTGAGGGTTCGCAAGGCTAAAATTAAAAATAAATTTTTATGATGTCTCTATAGAAACTATGATTTCTAGGTGATGTATTTTAGTGTAACAAATTATCCTACTCTGTTTACGTATTTTATAAATTGAAAATTTCAGCCATAATTGGACCTATTTATGGTTGTCTTCGTTGATAACATACTTATTTACTCTGCATCAGAGGAGGAGCATGAAGAGCATCTGAAGATGGTCCTAAAGTAACTATGGGAGAACCTGCTTTATGGTAAGCTCTCAGAGTTCTAGTTTAGGGTCAGTGAGGTTCACTTTTTTTCCATGTCATTTTTTATAATGGATTAGTTCTAGGCCCCATGAAGATTTATATAGTGGTTTCTTGGGATCCAATCAAGAGAATGTCAGAGGTGTGTATTTTTCTCGGCTTGGTGTGGTACTATAGGGGGGTCATGGAAGAATTCTCTAGGATTTTAATCCCTTTGATCATCCAGACATGGAAAGGGAATCCATTTACCTGGACCGAATAGTGTCCAAGGGCATTTGAGAATTTTAGGATGAGGCTAACCAGTGCTCATATTTTTAGACTTCTAGAGGAGTGTGTGTATTATGTAGTGTATTGTGATGCATATGTAGTTAGTTTTGTCTATGTATTGATTTAAAGGAAGGAAATAATTACATATGGGTTGAGGTAGTTGAGACCCTATGAGCAGGAATATGAAACTCACAACATGGAGTCAGAAATGGTAGTCTTCACTCTGAAGATGTGGACTCACTGTCTTCTGGGAGAGAGCTTTGTGGTTTACTTAGAGCATCAATGTCTCATTTATATCTCTACACAAAGATATATAAACCTAAGATAGATGTGATTTATGGAGTTCATGTAGGACTATTAATTTGAGATAGTATATACTCTTGGGAAGGGAAATGTGGTGGCAGATTCCATTAATAGGAAGTCCCATTAATTTTTGGTAGAGGAGGCATCTAAGTAGTGGTCTTCTTTGTATATAATCCTAGTGGAGGATACATGTTAATATTATCTCCAACTAATGGTTTTGACTTTTCCACTTTTCCAGTGTGTGAGGGAACCTCAGTTGGGAGGCATCAACTGTGAGGTTCTTCATAATCAGAAATCCTCAAAAGATTAACTATATGGATTTTCTAATGGGGTAGAACACATAATAATTTTATATGTATGGATAGTGGTTCCAGTCACAATTATAGAGGAGGTGATGGGGGTGTTTCACACTTTCTCTTTGGTTGTACATCCAACAGTGGAGAAGATGTACAAGTACCTTTGGAGGTAGTTTTGGTGGGCTAGCATGAGGTGGATCATGGCCAAGTTCATCTCTTGTTATCTCACATGTTAGCAAGTGAAGGTTGAGAACTAGTTTTAGGATAGTTTGACATAGACTCTTGATATCCTTGAGTAAAAATTGGATAACATATCCATGTACTTTGTGAAAAGGATTCCATGGATAGTGAGAGGTCATGATGCTATCTAGGTGATTTTTGACTTAATTTTGAAGTTGGAACGCTTCATTTACATCACATATTAGAGTTATATTGAGATTTTTGGGTGTTTGTATTTATGGGATATCATCTAGCTCCATGGGGTACCCACTATGATTTTCTCTGGCCTTGATTCTCAGTTTACGTCATGGTTGTGGATAGTCTTTCAGGAGGTTTTCAGGACCCGTTGTAGATGACTATATGGATTTTCACCCAGATATGTATGGTTATACTGAGCACACTATCCAAGTGTTGAATTATATGCTAAAATATTGTGTTTTGGGATTTGTTTGGAGCTTGGAGGATCAATTTTAGTGGTATAGTTTTCTTATAATAACATCTATCACTCTTTGATTGGTATGGAACCTATCAAGGCCTTGTATGAGACACTTTTTAGGCCACCCTAGTGTTGGACTGAGATTATATAGGAATCTCTTGTTTGTCCATATATGGTGTAGAAAATTATTAAGAAATTTTAGGTGATCCATGAACATATCAATACATCCCAGAGATGACAAAAATCTTATGCAGATCGATGTCATAGGCCCTTGGAGTTTAATCAAGGATATCATGTTTTCCTAAGAGTCTCCCCACATGAGGACTATAGAGGTTTGTATGAGGAGGCTGTAGGTTCTGGGTGCGGCGGAAGCACGTTGGTGGGAGTGCCCAACTTTAATTTTAGCATTAACAATAATCAATCCGAGATCTATCACGATGTAAAATGTCGGATCATTGGAATAGAACGAATAACGAAAAACAAAAGAGGGAGTCCCGAAACCATAGAGAAAGGATCATCATATGTTGGTTATAATTAATTTAATTAATTGAAAATAATTACCTTGATGGAATTATTTCTTCGTTGATGTCTTCGGTCATGATCATGTGTGATTCGTCGTTTCATCGTAGAATCCAAGTGTAGGATTCCTCTAGTGGTGATCCATATGTTCTCTATGTATCTCTGGATGTTGTTTAAGGGATCTATGGGTGCTAGTGTGGAAGAACCTTCTCTTGCGATGTCTGCCTTCGATCACCTTGATCCGATGGTGGTGGATCTCTCTCAGTCTTGAGAGTGTTCTTGGATGAAGGAGTTCTTTAGGCCTTTAGAGAACTCTCCAGAATTGTTGTGCACAACGATTTTCTCTGGAAAGGTGTTGGGGTTGTGAGGATATTTATAATCGGGTTTGAGGTTATAGAGTTATGAAAATAAATAAATGTGTTACATGTTTTATTTATTTCATTAACTCTTATTGAAATCCCCCATGTAGAATGCTTAATTCCTTGACATGCGCCCACGCTGATTATAATAAAATTCATTTAATAAAATGATATTATTTCTTCAAAATCCTGACTAGAAAAACTACACAGCGTGTAATCATTAATACACAGCGTGTACTTGTTTTCCATGAAAACTACACAACATGTACATTAAATTTACATGGCATGTTTATCTTGTTTTAATTTTTCTTTATTTCCTCCACCACATTTATTATACCTTGAGTAATGGATATTTATTTCTTAAATAAATTTAACTGTGTTACTCGCTAATAAATATATATATTATTTCTCCCACAATATATTCTCTTGAATAACTAGTGTCGAAATAAATGCAATCAGGCATCCTTAAATAATTATTATACCACAGTCAAGAATAATCTTTATTTAACTTGTTAAATTAATATTCAACTGAGATACATGGGCACACTTAGTGTGTGACCCACTAGGCCTCTTTCTCAGTGGCATTAGGTGGAGCCTACCTAAAGTCCAAGTTTAGCGTCTAGAAATACACCAAGGCACCCATAGAGAAAGAATTTAACACCACAATCACATGTCACCTCATACGAACGCTTACCATGTAACATAATCTATTTGTTATGATATCTCGAATCAAGCGGGTTGCATGCTAGTGTCATCAACCCATGTGCTCGATTATTCTTTCTTTGACTTTCTAGAATTGAACTTTCCCATACCTTACCATGTCCATGGATTTATTTAGGTTATATCAATTCCATAAAAGGGCCTGAGATATCTACTTCTATTATGAAACAGAAGGGAAAAATCATTTCTCGCATTATCTTTTAATCCAGTATTACTCATGACGCACCCAACATATCCTACCTCACTGCGAACAGTTTTTCATAATAGTTTTCTTCAATAAATCTAAGTGCGCGAGTTGTAATACCCATTAATAATAATCTTAAATTATAAGGACCTATACACACGTCCATAGATAGGAACATCTAATGACACTATGAAATGTGGATTTCCTACTGGCAGGTCTCATTCTCATAATATCCTCCTGGATATTACCAAGGGCGCACACCATGAGAAGGTGCCTCAATGTTTTTTGGTTCCTCACCCCTAATGGAATGTATTATTTGTGTCCCTCAAATAACATCATCCGGCCATAGAATATATATTCAAGAACAGTGTTATGGAACTTCTGGGTTCTCCTCATAGGAAGGATCCGATATAACCCTTCAATGCAACAGTTATCCTTACAACATTATCACATGCATTGTCATGCAGAAGAACAATCAAGATGTGATAAGGTTTTTATTAATGAATAAAGTACAAAGTAGTTTGTTCTATGACACCAACTCCAAGAGACTCCCACTTGGACTAGATCCAACTGCTAACAACCTTTAACCTGCTAGCTCTCACATGATATTCATGCTTCTGCTGAGATAGGCCTTTAGTCATGGGGTCCACCACGTTCTCTTCTATGGATACTCTGCTCACTGCAAATTCACCCCTTTGATATAAATCCCTCAAGAGGTGATACTTTAGGATTATTTCCTTTGTCTGTTGATGTTACCTTGGTTCTTTTGAAAGATCCACCGCTACAGTATTATCACAATACAACATGATATGATCTTTACTGCTAGGCACCACATCAAGCTCATGGAAAAATCTCCTAATCTAGATGGCTTCCTTGGATGCATCATAAGCCACGATATATTCGGACTCCGCTGTAGAATCGATGACAACTGGCTTCTTTGAACTCTTCCAGCTCACAGTTCCTCCATTGAGACAGAAAACATATCCAGATTGTGACTTCAGATCGTTCAGATCTGTCTGAAAACTAGCATCAGCATAACCTCTGATGACAAGATCCGCGTCTCCTCTACACACCAGGAACATATCCTTAGTTCTTCTCAGATACTTAAGGATAGTCCTAACAGTAGTCCAATGTTGTTCTCCTGGATTTGCTTGATATCTTCCTACCATGCTTAGTGCATAGGCAACATCAAGCCTGGTACATAACATGGCATACATGATGGATCCTATAGCCGAAGCGTATGGAATCTCACTCATTCTATCTTTATTCGTTTGTGTCTGGGGACACATTTTCTTAGAAATATTTAACCCATGTGACACTAGAACCAATCTCCTCTTGGATTGTTCCATACTAAATCTCTTTAGTATCTGGTCAATGTATGTACCCTGACTTAGTCCAAGAATCCTCTTGAATCTATCACGAATGATCTTGAACCCTAGAATGTAGGCTGCTTCACCCAAGTCCTTCATGGAGAAACACTTATTCAGCCAGTCCTTAACTGACTGTAAGACTAGTAAATCATTTCCAATAAGCAATATGTCATCAACATATACTACTAGTATAATGATTGCATTCCCATTAAACCTCTTATAAACACATGGATCACATTCATTCTTAATGAAACCAAATTCATTTATGGCTTCATCAAATTGAATTTTCCATGACCTAGATGCTTGATTTAATCCATAAATGGATTTTTGCAACTTGTAAACCCGTTTGGCTTCACCTGGTGTCACAAACCCTTCTACTTGTGTCATATAGACATCTTCCTGAAGGTTCCTGTTAAGGAATGTCATTTTGACACCCATATTCCAAATATCTTAGTCATGGTAATCTGTTATGGAAAGTATGATTCTTATGGATTTAAACATGCCAACTGGAAAGAAGGTTTCATCATAGTCAATTCCTTGATGCTGTCTGAATCCTTCATCCACAAGCCTTGCTTTATAGGTGCTAAATTGACCTTCCATGTCCAGTTTTCTCTTGAATACCCATTTTCATCCAACAGGATTTACATCAACTGGATCATCGATAAGAACTCATACATGGTTCTGATACATGGAATCCATCTTAGAATTCATATCTTATAGCCATCTTGCAGCTTCTAAGATTTCTACTGCTTCCTTGTAGGAGAGAGGTTCATTATTGTCCAACAATAATTATTCACTGATAAAACACTATTTTATTTAATATTTTATTGATAATAAATGATATAATTTCCTCACATTGTGTTAAATATGTTTAATTAGAAAGTATTTGGGATTAGATCATTCATTTGAATATTTGATAAAAATTCCAGTTTTATCCTTTATAGTTCACTGTAGTATTGCGAAGATACATATTTTTATATTTATTATTGGAATTTGAAATTTTGTAACAATGTTCATAACTTAATTATCTACAACCTTTATTCATGACACTAGAGCTAAAGAGTGCATTTGGTTGTTGAAAATGCGCCATGAATCCAAAGTTGGTCTGGACTCTCTAGAATGAAGAAGCTTATGTATTTCGCCCATAACTCCTTAATATGGGCCTTTATTAAGCCCAAATTTAGAGATGAGATATATTACCCATATCCTCACATTTTATCCTTCTAGAAGGCCGGCCAATTCACGCGTTTGGGTGGTCAAATTGGCAGTTCAAGTGGGCATAAACTATTTGGCCGAATTTCCACATTCACACTTGAAACCACTTGTAACCTCTCCTCCCCTCACCTCTATAAATTGGAGTTTTTCTCATTTGGAGGGGTTGGGACGTGATTTGGGAAGTTTAGGGAAGAGGATAAGTGTATCCACTCCAATTATCCAACCATTTCAATAAGGGTAGCTCTTGAAGCAAGGATCCCTTCGACGAAGCCTTCTTCTTCTCCTTCATGTTGTAATGATTTTGTTTGTGTAATAAAATTCTTTGTTCTTCTTTTATTTATTCTCTTTTCTTCTGTTTTGTTTAAATTTCTTCTTCTATTAATCTTCCTCTTTGGGCTGGAATTCTTGAGTAGAATCTTTATTGGGTTATACCCATTATAAACCTTTGCACATGCAAAATGCTTCTACGATGATTACGCCACCCATGGAAGAGTAGTCTTTTAGTAATCGATCTATATTCTAACCTCTTCATTTAATTATTTTGAATCAATGAGATACTTTAATTCACATAATATGATCGATGAATTGTGTTTTTAAATTACAAGAAACTAAGAAAGCAATTGAACAATTCACACAAAAACATGCAAGGTCGGGATTTTGTGTAAATTGTTAGAGCGTAATCTTAATCGGTAATACAAGACCACACAGGATAAATTTGTAGAGTTAAAATATAATCCCTAAACACAATTCATCCTCATTTCCAGAATGGATATGTGCTCTAATTAACCACTGACCATAAGCTATCTTTAGAACAACAATCAAAGAAGGGTGTTGCGATTGCGTGTTCCGAAGCTAGCCTAGGGTTTAAGTAATTTCATCTTTGTGGTTAAGTTAACTCTCGTAGGGTTTGAGGGATAACAAATTAGGGGATCATAATTAAGTGGATATTTATTTAAATTATAATGATTAATAATTGAATGAAGAGGTAGATTTAGATCGATTACTCCTTTTAAAATAGATTTCTAAAAAAACATCTTATTGTTGTGTCATTTTAATCGAAATTTATTTCAAAACTAAAAACAAAAAAAAATTCAATCTTCTTCCAGCAAACTTCTTATAGATTCATAAAATATAAAAGAAACCTCAATACTTTAAAGTAGTTTTTTTTATTTTATTCTCTTTTATTTTATTTTTAGAATACCTTTAATAAGTTGTTAAATTCACTTCCTCCTTTGAGAGACGACCTTGGTCAGCTACTTTGTTGCACCTAAGTACCCCAAAATCACATTAATAATTTGAGGGCTCCCATGACAGAGCTATTTCAAATTGGATCCATTGCCATGGAGGAAAGTAATTTATTCAACCATTTATAGGTATTTCATTTATTTTTCATTTTATTATTTTCTTCACCTCTCTCTTTCATCTTTCCTCTTTCTCAAGTTTTTCTTTTTTTCATCCTCTTCTTTTCTTTTTGGACCATCAACTCAACTTTAAATTTTTATTTTACTATGGTCCACTCACTTTATTTTAATTTTTATTTGATTTATGACATGAACTAATCCCGAAGATCTCTTAGATCTTGACCTTGAGATTGAACGTAGCCTTAGGGCATGAATCAGACACTCTCAGTCTACAGGAAGTTTCAATATTCAACTAGTTGGTGAATTCCTCTCTTCTGGAAACATTGGAATTGGAAGTTATTCAAATTCAAACATAAAAGAAGAACCAATGGCTGGAAATAATGGAAATGAACTTAATAGAACCATTGGAGAATTGGTTGCACCTGATATTAACTATCAACCGAATTGTATTGCATACCCGAATCTCGAATCAGACTTTGAGTTAAAATCTGGATTAATTCACCTTCTTCCAAAGTTTCATGGCTTATCTGGTGAGGATCCCAAAAAACACCTTATAGAATTTTATGTGGTTTTCTCAACTCTAAAACCAAGAAATGTTTCTGAAGATCAAATCAAATTAAGAGCATTCCCATTCTCACTTGATGGAGCTTCAAAAGATTGGATGTATTATTTGAAACCTGGAGATGTAACATGTTGGAATGATTTGAAACGTCTTTTCTTGCGAAGATTTTTTCCAGCATCAAGGACCACATCCATTCGAAAGAAGATATCGGGGATCAAGCAAGCACAAGGGGAGTCAATGTATTAGTACTAGGAGCGATTCAAGAAGTTGTATGCAAGCTGCCCACATCACCAAATTAGTGATCAATTACTCATTCAGTACTTTTATGAAGGACTCACACCTATGGAGAGAAGCATGGTGGATGCTGCAGCTGGAGGAGCATTGGTGGACAAGACACCAATAGCTTCACGATCATTGATCGACAAAATAGCCCAAAACTCCCAACAATTTGGCGATAGAGGTACACCACATGTCAGGGGAGTACATCAGGAAAGTCCTTCTTCTCTTGAAAGTCATTTGATTGATACAAAGTTGGAAGAATTGACCACTATGGTGAGGCAGATTTCTTTGGATCAAAAGACATCCCAACCCATTCCTTCAAGGCCTTGTGGAATTTGTACTGATACAAGCCATCCAACTGACTGTTTCCCACAACTACAAGAGACAGAGGATTGTGTAGTAGTATTCCCTAGGAGACCATTTCAGCAGCAGCAACAACCATATCCCCAAAAGAAGTTTGATTCATTTGCTCCAACATATAACCAAGGGTGGAAGGATCAATCAGACATGAGGTATGGATCTGGACAACAACAAAGGCCCCCTTTTCAACAAAACTTCCAGCAGCCTCCACCTTACCAACAGGGTTTCCAACAACCCCAAAGGAGATTTGAATCTCAAAAATCAACAAGTCAGCAACAAGGTAATCCTCCACCAAAGGTAGATTCTAATACTGATGATCTTTTGAAGCAAATTGTTCTTAATCAACAGAATGAGCTGAAGAGTCAAAGTTCGGAGCTGAGGGAGTTGAAGACTCAAATGAGCCAGATTGCCACCGCCCTCCATGAACTTGTGAGTAAGAATTCTGGAAATCTACCTTCCCAACCCACTCCAAATCCAAAGGGGAATGTCAGTGCCATCACATTGAGAAGTGGGAAGCAAATGAAAAATACATCTGTACCTACCATTCCACCGGGATTCACCTCAACTCTGGAGAATCCGCATTCCAAACCAACTGATGATCAATCCAAGGAGAAAGATAAATGTAAGAAAAAGATTGATGATGTTCCTTCTAAACCACTTCCTTTTCCCAATAGGGTTGTTAAAACCAAGAAGATGGCTGAAGAAGCAATGAAAAAGGAGGTTTTGGATACATTCAAGTGTGTGGAGATCAACATTCCTCTACTTGAAGCCATTAAGCAAACTCCAAGGTATGAAAAATTCTTAAAATAACTTTGTACCAATCGAATAGGGTTCAAGGGAAATGAGAGGATCAACCTTGGAAGGAATGTCTCAGAACTCATTACACCAAATCTAGCAATTCCAACAAAGTGCAAGGATCCCGGTACATTCACCATCCCATGTACCATAGGGGAGTTACACTTCTCTGATGCTCTTTGTGATTTGGTAGCTTCCATAAATGTGATGCCTCACTCTATATTCTCTTCTTTACAGGTTGGTGAGTTGAAGCCAACAAGAGTCATGGTGAAGTTGGCAAATAGAGCTATAGCATATCCAGCATGAGTTCTTGAGGATGTACTTGTCCGGGTAAGAGACATGATATTTCTAGCAGATTTATACATTCTTAACATGGAGGACGATCATGTAAGTTCTCATGCCCCCATTATCTTAGGTAGACCCTTCCTCAAAACTTCAAAAACTATCATAAATGTCAATAAGGGTACACTTTCCATGGAATTTTGGGATGAAGTTGTGATATTTAATGTTATGGACTCCATGAAGTACCCCTCTGAGGACCATTCTACTTTTGTTATCTCCCATTTTGAACCACCAAGTAAAAACTCCATTGATTTTGATTGTCCTATGCTTAGGGAGATTATGAGTATTGGTTCTGTTTTAATGTCTAAGAGAACTTCCACACCTATTTCTAATGAACAAGACTCTCTAAGATTTGATTTTGAAATGGATTCATATTCTGATTTTGATCATGTGAACTCTAATTATGACATGGCTGTTGAGTACGCTGATGGATTTGATGCATTATTTTCTAATTGTGATGATTTTTATTTTGATACTGATGTTCATTGTGCAGATATGTCTATTGCATCAATTTCTCCATCTATACATCACCCCCTACATTGGAACTCAAGCCATTGCCCCCAAATCTTAAATATGCATACCTGCTGAGTGGTGATAGATTACCTGTTATCATTGATAACAATCTATCTTTTGAACATGAAGAAAAACTTCTGAATCTTTTGAGAGATAACATTAGGGAAATTGGTTGGACATTGGCAGACATATCAAGTATTATCCCATCCATTTTCATGCATAGGATTCTCTTGGAGGATGGGGATAAACCGTTGAGGCAACCACAAAGGAAACTCAATCCAACCCTTCTGGAGGTTGTTAAAAAAGAGGTTTAAAAATTGCTCGAGGTAGGTATAATTTACCCTATTTGTGACTCACAATGGGTTAGCCCTGTCCAGGTTGTACCTAAGAAAACTGGTGTTACTGTTGTTAAAAATGAGAAAGATGAATTAGTTCCAATGAGGGTATAAAACAGTTGGCGTGTGTGTATTGATTATAGGAAACTAAATCATTCCACTCGCAAAGACCATTTCCTCCTCCCATTTATTGATCAGATGCTTGAGAGACTAGCTGGGAAGACACACTATTGTTTCTTGGATGGATTTTCTGGCTATTTTCAGGTTCCCATTGCAGCAGAGGACCAAGATAAGATGACATTAACCTGCCCATTTGGTACCTTTGCTTATCGAAGGATGCCATTTGGACTTTTCAATGCCCCGGGTACCTTCTAGAGATGCATGGTGAGTATTTTCTCATATTTCATTGAGACCTGCATGAAGGTATTTATGGATGATTTTACAGTTTATGGGTCCTCATTTGGTGAATGTCTCTCTAGTTTGGGTGATGTGTTGCATCGTTGTATTGAGAATAATCTGGTCTTAAATTTTGAAAAATGTCATTTCATGGTCGAAAAGGGAATTGTCTTAGGTCATATAGTCTCACAACATGGAATTGAAGTTGATAAATCTAAGGTAGACATTATTTAATCCCTCCCATATCCTACATGTGTGCGTGATGTTCGATCATTCCTTTGACACGATGGATTTTATTGACGCTTCATCAGAGATTTTAGTAAGATCGCTCTACCCTTATCTCGATTGCTTAAAAAAGATATTGACTTCAATTTTGATGATTCATGCAGGGTATCATTTGATGAGCTGAAGAAGTGTCTGACCACTCCACCAATCATACAGCCCTCGCAGTGGGACCTTCTATTTGATCTTATGTGTGATTCCTCCAACTTCGCGGTTGGAGCTGTCTTATCTCTAAGGGTGGAAGGACGTTCACATGTGATCGCCTATGCATCAAGGACACTGGATTCAGCCCAATAAAACTACACAACCATGGAAAAGGAGTTTCTTGCTATCATATTTGCTTTAAATAAATTCCGTTCATATTTATTGGGCTCTAAAGTAGTTGTTTTTTCTGACCATGCAGCTTTGAGGTACCTCCTGAAGAAGCCAGATGCAAATCCATGACTTATCCGTTGGATGCTCCTTATTCAGGAGTTTTACCTTGAGATAAAGGACAAGAATGGGTCAGAGAATTTGGTGGCGGACCACATGAGTAGGCTTACTCACACACTAGAGGATGAAACCTTGGACCAGGTACCACTTCGGGACACTTTTCCCGATGAGCATCTTTATTCCATCTCAGGTACGCATCCTTGGAATGCTGATTTAGTGAACTACATTTTTGCCTCTAAAATCCCTGCAAATTTAAAGAAACATCAAGTTCAAAAATTAAAAAGTGAGTCTAGGTTTTATGTGTGGGATGATCCTTACCTCTGGCGCATGTGTAGTGACCAAGTCATTAGGAGGTGTGTTCCCGATCATGACTTTGAGTATGTTTTCCATTTCTATCATACACTTGCTTGTGGTGAACACTTTGGACCCCAACGGATAGATAGGAAGGTTTTGGACTCTGGATTATATTGGCCTAGATTATTCCATGATGCCCATGTGTTTTGTAAGTCATGCTCTCGTTGCCAACACACTGGGAACATTTCTAAGAGACATGAGATGCCCGAACAACCCATATTATTCTGTGATATTTTTGATGTATGGGGAATTGATTTTATGGTTCCTTTTCCTAGTTCATTTGGATTTTTGTATATTTTGGTTGTTGTTGATTATGTGAGTAAATGGGTGGAGGCCAAGGCCACTAGGACTGACGATTCTCATGTTGTAGTGGATTTTGTCAAGGATCAAATTTTTGGTAGGTTTGGAGTACCAAAGGCTTTCATCAGTGACCAAGGGACACACTTTTTCAATAGGAATTTTTCTTCCCTCCTTAGAAAGTATGGGGTTACACACAAAACATCAACACCATACCACCCCCAAACAAATGGCCAGGCTGAGGTTTCAAATCCTGAGTTGAAACAAATCTTGGAGAAAACCGTGCAGCCAAATAGGAAAGATTGGAGCAAGCGCTTGGATGATGCATTGTGAGCATATAGGACAACATTTAAGACCCCCATTGGTATGTCCCCATTTCGGATTGTTTTTGGGAAAGCATGTCATCTCCCAGTGGAAGTCGAGCATCGGGCATATTGGGCTATAAAGAAATGCAACATGGATTTGGCCCAAGATGGAATTCAAAGGAAGTTTTAAATTCAAGAGCTTGAAGAGATTCAACTGTCATCATATGAGAACTCAAGGCTCTACAAGGAAAGATCAAAATCATCTCATGAAAAAATGATCCAACAAAGGGAGTTTCATGTTGGAGAGAAAGTCCTCTATAGTTCACGACTGAAGCTGATGTCTGGTAAGTTGCGTTCCAGATGGTTAGGTCCTTATATTGTATCTAATGTTTTTTCTTATGGTGTAGTGGAGATCACACAAGAGGACACTTGAAGGAGCTTTACAGTCAATGGGAAACGTTTGAAGAGATACATTGAGGGATATTCTACTGATGCAGTGGATTTTATCACACTGCAAGACCCCATCATCACTTGAGAACATCAGGCTGTTCCTAACCCTTTCACTTTTATATTATTTTTCCTATTTAAAAATTCTGAATTTCATGTGCATATATCATCTCATGGGTTCACATTGAGGACAATGAAATATTTTAAGTGTGGGGGAGGGAACCTTTTAGTTTAGTAATTTCAATTGTTTTCCTGTATAAAAAAACCAAAAAAATATTGTGTGTTTTTTCAAATTTTGTGTGTTTATTTTTTCAATTTTTTTTGTGTTTTTGAAATTTTTGAGCTAAAATGATTCTCATCACAATTTTGAAATGCATATCAATGAGTGAAACAATTTATCCCATGAAACTGAGATTAAATGAATGCTGAAAATGACTTTGTTTCAAGTTCAAATATTTAGTAATTTCATGGAAAGTACACCGAATTTTGAATCCCATGCCACATATCACTGTCTTTATATTTGAAATCACTTTATTGTGACGCTTCTGAACCATTATTTTCATATTTTTTACATTCACCTCACTTCTTGAGAGAACCAAACCATGCTTGATTTAACCAGAATTTGATTTATTCCTGTCAAAACTTGAGGGTATGAGGTACTTATGTTTAAATGATTGAGGAATTTTTTTGGTATTAAAGCCCCTATTTCAAAGAATCCTTTTTTTATAATGGTCTACCTTGAATATTTAATCCTTGTATCCCTTATAAGCCATGAACAGCCTGTTAGGTTAGCCACATTACAAGCCAATTTTCCCTATCCAACCAACTCTTGAAGTGAAATTGCATAATCTAGTTGAGCTTAAGTGTGGGGGAATCTATCTTGTGTTGTGCCACCACATTCTGTGATAAATTGGGTGGAAAATTAAATTCTTAAGAGATGTGTTTGCTGCTGAATAAATTCATTATATTGAAAGTTGTTCCTTTTCTGTAGCTTTCATGACAAGTGAAGTTGTGCCTTTTCTGGAGCTTTTAATTGAGGTGGAAAGTTGTGCCTATCTGGAGCTTTCAAGAAAATCATGTTTGAGAAGATTGACATTTTTTATACTAAAATGATGAATGGTGTAAACTTTTCATGACTTTTCATGATGATGGAGATGAATTGATACTATGGGGATTGAGGAGAAGACCATATTTAAGTGAAAATTAGATTAATGCAATTTTGCTTCAAAAAGAGTCAAGCCCTCCTTATTCAGCCTCAGAATTTTTCCCATGTAAACCCTACCAACCAAAAGCCACAGAACAACCCTGAAATGTCCCCATGATAAACATATTTCCTTGACTCACATCGGTTGGTGATGTAGGAATCTATCAAGCCTATGGTGACCCTTTTATGAGTTTGGATGAGAAAGACATTGCAAAAAAAATTGATATTTGAGTGATGAGAGAAAATTCAAGGGAGGTAAGTGTTTTGTGCATGGGAGGATAAATAAAGTGGAAATATATTGAATGGTATAAATGAAGAACTTGAAATAATGGTTTTTTATGAGGCATGATTTCTTTTGTTTCTTGGTGTGTAATTGTTTGATCTCAAGGATATGTGTTTTAAAATTGGTTTTGATTTGATATTAATGTTTACTTGATATGAGGTTTTACTCAGGTGTGAAAAAGGGTAAGTGTGGGGGAGTTGATAAAACACTATTTTATTGAATATTTTATTGATAATAAATTATATAATTTCCTCACATTGTGTTAAATATGTTTAATTATAAAGTATTTGGGATTAGATCATTCATTTGAATATTTGATGAAAATTCCAGTTTTTCCCTTTATAGTTCACTGTAGTATTTCGAAGATACATATTTTTATATTTATTATTTGAATTTGAAATTTTTTAAACGTGTTCCTAACTTAAATATATACAACCTTTATTCATGACACTAGAGCTAAAGAGTGCATTTGGTTGTTGAAAATGGGCCATGAAGTCAAAGTTGGGATGGACTCTCCAGAATGATGAAGCTTGTGTATTTCGGCCATAACTCCTTCATATGGGCCTAGATTAAGCCCAACATTGGAGAGGGGATATAGGACCCATATCCTCACATTTTATCCTTCTATAAGGCAGGCCAATTCACGCGTTTTGGTGGTAAAATTGGTGGTGACAGTTGGCATAAAATATTTGGCCTAATTTCCACATTCACACTTGAAACCACTTGTAATCTCTCCTCACCTACCCTCTATAAATTGGAGTTTTTCTTATTGGGAGGGGTTGGGAAGTGATTTGTGAAGTTTAGGGAAGAGGAGAAGTGGATCCACTCCAATTCTCCAACCATTTCAATTAGGGTAGCTCTTGAAGTAAGGATCTCTTCGACGAAGCCTTCTTCTTCTCCTTCATGTTGTAATGATTTTGTTTGTGTAATAAACTTCTTTGTTCTTCTTTTATTTCTTCTCTTTTATTCTGTTTTGTTTAAATTTATTCTTCTCTTAATCTTCCTCTTTGGGCTTGAATTCTTGAGTAGAATCATTATTGGGTTATACCCATTATAAACCTTTGCACATGCAAAACGCTTCTACGATGATTACGCCACCCATGGAAGAGTAGTCTTTTAGTAATCGATCTATCTTATACCCTCTTCATTTAATTATTTTGAATCAATGAGCTACTATAATTCACATAATATGATCCATGAATTGTGTTTTTAAATTACAAGAAACTAAGAAAGCAATTGAACAATTCACACAAAAACACGCGAGGTCGGGATTTTGTGTAAATTGTGAGAGCGTAATCTTAATCGGTAATAAAAGACCACAAGGGATAAATTTGTAGAGTTAAAATATAATCCATAAACACAATTCATCCTCATTTATAGAATTTATATGTTCTCTAATTAACCACTGACCATAATCTATCCTTATAACAACAATCAAAGTTGGGTGCTACGACTGCGTGTTCCGAAGCTAGCCTAGGGTTTAAGTAATTTCATCTTTGTGGTTAAGTTAACTCTCATAGGGTTTGAGGGATAACCAATTATGGGATCATAATTAAGTGGATATTTATTTAAATGATAATGATTAATAAGTTAATGAAGAGTTATAGTTAGATTTATTACACCTTTTAAAATAGATTTCTAAAAAAACATCTTCTTGTTGTGTCATTTTAATTGAAATTTATTTCAAAACTAAAAACAAAAAAAATACAATCTTCTTCCAGAAAAATTATTCTATATTCATAAACTATAAAAAAAACCCAATATTTTAAAGTAGTGTTTTTATTTTATTCTCTTTTATTTTATTTTTAGAATACCTTTAATAAGTTTTTAAATTCACTTCCTCCTTTGAGAGACGACCTTGGTCAGCCACTTTGTTGCACCTAAGTACCCCAAAATCACATTAATCATTTGAGGGAACCCACTATAGAACTCTTTCATTCACCATCCTTAGTGACTAGGAATCCAAATATCTCTGGTTCCCTTACCTCTCTTGAGCTCCTACGCAGTGCTTGTGTTTCTGGAACCTCTTCCACAGGGACCTGTGGAACTTGTTCCTGTACCAACTCCTGTGTATCTTAAGCATCAAATTCATCAAATTAAATCATGATCCCACTATCCTTATTGAGGTTGTTCTCCCTATCAAGAAATGCGGCTTATTTGGCGATAGTCACTTTCTTTTCTAAAGGGTTATATAGGTAATATCCTTTTGTTTCCTTGGGATATCCTATAAAGATACACCTTGTTCCCCTAGGTGATAGTTTGTTGCCTGAGAAGGCCTTAACAAATTCCTCACATCCCCATACATGTGTGTGCAACAAATTGGGTTTCCTTCTATTCCATAACTTGGATGGAATTCCATTTACCTCCATAGTTGTTACTCGGTTTAATGTGTATGCTGTAGTTTGTAATGCATATCCCCAAAAGGATAATGGAAGATATGCATGACTCACCATCGACCTCACCATGTCTAACAAGGTGCGGTTCCTCCTTTCACTAACACCTTTCCACTGTGTTGTATAAGGAGGAGTGAGCTGAGATAGAATCCCAAACTCACGTAGAAGATCGATGAACTCCTGGTTCATATATTCTCCACCTCGATCTGATAAAAGTTTCTTTATCTTCTTACCAAGCTAATTCTCTACTTCATTCTTGAATTCCTCAAATTTATATAAGGATTATAACTTATACCTCATTAAGTAGACATAGCCATATCTACTCAAATCATCAGTAAAAGTAATGAAGTAAGAATATCCACCTCTAACTTCTACTGGAAATGGTCCACACACATCAGTGTGCACCAATCCTAGAATCTATGTGGCCCTTTCACCTTGTCCACCGAAGGGTATCTTGCTCATTTTTCCTTGTAAACAAGTGTGACATATATCAAGTGGTTTTAGCTCAGTAGAGTCCAAATAACCATCTTGGCAGATCTTTGTCAAGTGCTTCTCATTTATATGACCGAGATGGTGATGCCACAACTGAGTGATGGATGAGTCATGTGAGTTTGTTTTGTTATCGATTGTCAACACTTGGTTTTCGTAATTTAATACATAAAAATCATTATTTAAATGTTTCATACCATAACATACGTTGTTCTTATAAAAGCGACAACCATTATTTCCAAACTTGAAAATAAATCCATCTATATCCAAACAAGATACAGAAATTATGTTCTTGGTAACACTAGGCACATAATAACTATTATGTAAAACCAAAATCATCCCAGTCGACAATGAGAGGTGGTAATCACCAATATCCAATGCAGGCAGCCTTGCGCCATTGGTAGCTCGAAGATCCACCTCTCCTCTGTTAATCTTTATAAATCAACTTTGTTCCTACATTTGAATACAGATGTGATCCCCACAAGTTGTATCTAATACCCAATGAGTAGAAATAGAAAGATTACACTCAATAAATAATGCACATTTAGGATCCCCACACTTCTGGGTGTAGTTCCTCTTCCAGTGGACTTTCTTGCCACATGAAAAACACACCGCCTCCCATTCATTTCCCTACCTCTGGATCTTCCCCTTCTTGGAAGGACGATGCTCAGGGGCTTCGGACCGTTTATAAGTCTTTGGCCCCTTTACCTTGTCCTTCCTTTTCTCATTCACCATAATGACTATGGGTTTTTCATGCCCCATGTCCTTATCCACCTAGAAAATTAAGGTCATAAGTTTAGATAGACTCTTATCATTGTTTCTCATGTTATAATTGACAATGAAGCTAAAGAAGGTCTTGGGCAGTGATGATAGGATGAGATCTATACACAACTCATCTGGGAACTTAATCCCTAAGATGTCCAGATGTTCAATGTAGCCAATAAGCTTGACTAGATAAGGCCTAGCTGGCACAGACTCTCCAAGATTAGTTGTAAACAAAGAGTTGGAGATCTCATATCTCTCCTGTCTCGCCTTCTCTTTGTAGAGATCCTTAAGGTGAGACATCATGCTATACGCGTCCATTTTTTCATGTTGCTTCAAGGGAAAATTAGACATGTACAATAGCATGAAACACTGCACATATGTGGCATCAGCAATGTGTTTCATATAGAGAGATATTTCCTCATCATTGGCCTCCTTTCCATGCACAACTGGAGTAGGATCTTCTAGCACATAAAATTTCTTTTTGTGGAGAAGGATGACGCGTAAACGCCTATGCCACTCTTGTAAGGTGTTGGTGAGAAGTTTTTCATTATCGAGTATGGTTTACAATGATATGTTTGAATTCATTTTTCTTTTAATTTCTATAATTTAAGATGAGAAAAGGTTCAGTACTTTATTATAAAATCTGAGACAAATAAATAAATTAACACTTATTAGTCTCCTGTTATTTTATAGAAATCCAATAGCCCTCTCCATTGACTTCGGAATATTCTGTTTCCTGAATATTATAGTGGAAAAGATCCATATTTCCCTTTGCATTACCCCAACTAGGGTTGGTCAAGAAACTTTAAGGGTTTTAGGTAGGAATTCCAAATGCCAACTGCATTAACTCGCAATTCCTTAATCAGTTGAGTGGACTCCCCAATCCTGAAATCCTTTTATTTTGGATTTCCTCAACCTTTGCCTCTTGGTCACACCAAGTCCATCTGTGGCAGTCAACCCTTGATGCGAACCAAGTCAATTCAACCCAAAACCTTGAATTATAATTCCCCAATAATTTAAATCACCCCAACTAGGGTTGGTCAAGCACTTTGAACTATGGTTCGATTCTAACCAAGATTATGGAAGGCTATACCGACTTAATATTTATTTTAGGGATTTTATCCTTATACATAAATTTTCAATTTATTATCCTTGATCACATGATTTTTAATATTATGTGGGATATACTTAAGTGATTAACCATGTCTAAGATAATATTTACACATAAGTCGGTCTTATTTTAGTTCTATCTTGCATGCTTGTTTAATTCATTAATTGTGTGATTGTGACAACACACCAGCAATAAATAAACCATGCAACTAACATAAATAAAATAAATAGTATGATCATGAGCTTGTTCTATTGGTTAGTTTATCTAGCGGTTTATAAACTAACCCAAGACCTAGGGGAGAAACACCTTGAACCTTTCGGGTTCGTGTTTACAGATTTCCACCTATCCTCCTTTGTATCTCCTTGGATTGGTTTCGACTTGGATCCTGACTTGATCCGCCTCCACTAGCTTGGGAGCACCATCCATTACATATGCATTTATCTCACATGCAAGTGAGGGGTAAAAAAGGTGTTTTTACAAAAAATAATCCTTGGGTGCGCATTCCCTACATATTAATAAGGAGATGGCTCGCAAGCCAATAAATTTAATTTAAATAAATAAATTAAAAGAAACCATTCACATACAAAGGTCTTGGTTTAGCTCATGATCATCCATACATGAAACTATATTACGCATTAATAAAACTATCATTCAATTCTTTAATCATTCTTGTTTAAGATAAATCACGCTCGAATCAATTAATTATCTTTAATTAATTAATACTTTTATCTTAAACCCTTTTTCTGAATTTCCTTGAGATTCTCATCCATCATAATTTTAAACAAATAAATTCATTTTAAAATTATCCTTGTATGTAACTTGTAGCTTTGAGGAAACCCAGTGAATTATCGTTCATTAAGCATATTTAAAATTAAACACACATATATATAACACCTATCACGTGTTGTTCCTCAGCTTTACACCTTCACTATATCACACGTCTCAAGGGTTTGTATAATATAATAATAAATTTTAACAAATCTACATAATTTGGATGATTACACGGCGTGTAGTTCCAACTACACGGTGTGTTATTTTGTTCATTGTCTATCTGAAGTACACACCTGGGGACATGGCGTGTATATGTACTTCGGAAATTTTTGGAGTACACGGAATGTTCAGTTGGACACACGCTATGTAGTATCTACGTTACATGGTTTCCAGCCGAGCAAGCCGTGTACGGGGTACACGGTCCAACGCTAACCCGAAGGGACTACACACCGTGTTCAGTGGACCACACGTTATGTAATCTGGAAACCATGTGCCACCTATTTTAGGTCAACACACAGTGTCATAAATGAATTAGATAGGATCAAATACACAGCCTGATTTGGTAGATCAGTCAATGCATTGAACCTAGACTACACGGTGTGTACTTCCGAATACACGCCGTTTATTCTGGTGTAGTATGGCTAGGAGCGTTTGGAACCTCTTGATGAGATCCCCTATTTTATTTTAATCAAAATGAAAAGAAAAATTTGTTTCTGTAAGGTGAACGAGAAATGAGAGGGGTGGAACAAATCTTGAGATTCAGATTTTAAGGAACAATTAACTTGAATTGAAACAACTAAATTATTAAATGTGTAAATCACCAACAAAAAACTAAATAATTATAATCAATGATATTACCTCCCTTTGATACCACTTGTAGGTTCCGAGTGCAGTGGAAGCACATTGGTGGGAGTTCCCAACTTTAATTATTGCATTAACAAAGATTAATCCAAGATCTGTCATGATGTAAAATACTGTATCTTCGGAATATAATGAAGAATGAAAAAAAAAGAGGGTGTCCCACAACCATAGAGATATGATCATCATATGTTGGTTATAATTAATTTAATTAATTGACAAGAATTACCTTGATGGAATTATTTCTTTGTTGATGTCTCCGGTTATGATCTCATGTGATCCGTCGTTGCGTCGTAGAATCCAAGTGTAGGATTCCTCTAGTGGTGATCCACACATGCTCCACATTTCTCTGGATGTTGCTGAAGGGATCTCTGGGTGATATCACGGAAGAACCTTTGCTTGTGATGTTCGCCTTCAATCACCTTGATCCGGTGGTGGTGGATCTCTCTCGGTCTTGAGTGCATTCCTAGAGGAAGGAGTTCTTTCGGCCTTGATAGAACTCTCCAGAATTGTTGTGCACAACGATTATATCTAGAAAAGTGTTGGAGTTGTAAGGATATTTATAATCAGTTTTGAGGTTATAGAGTTATGACAATAAATAAATGCATTACGTGTTTTATTTGTTTCATTAACTCTTATTGAAAACCCCCAAGTCGAATGATTAATTCCTTGGCATGCGCCCACACTGATTATAATAAATATCATTTAATAAAATGATATTATTTCATCAAAATCTCGATTAGAAAAACTACATGGCGTGTAAACATTAATACATTGTGTGTACTTGTTTTTCATGAAAACTACACAACGTGTACATTCAATGTACACGGCGTGTTTATATTGTTTTCATTTTTCTTTATTTCCTCCACCACATTTATCAGACCTTGAGTAATGGATATTTATTTCTTAAATAAATGTAACTGCATTAATCGCTAATAAATATATATATTATTTCGCCCACAATATATTCTCTCAAATAACTAGTGTCGAAATAAATGTGATTAGCCATGGTTAAATAATTATTAAACCACAGTCGAGAATAATCTTTATTTAACTTGTTAAATTAATATTCAACTGAGATACATGGACACACTAAGTGTGTGACCCTCTAGGCCTCTTTCTCAGTGGAATTAGGCGGAGCCTGCCTAATGTCCAAGATTATCATCTAGAAATACGCCAAGGCACCCATAAAAAAGATGTTAATGCTGAAATGATGTCTGACCTCATACGAACGCTTACGGTGTAATATAATCCCTTTGTCACGATATCTCGAATCAAGCGGGTTACATGATAGTGTCATCAACCCATGTGCTCGATTATTCTTTCTTTGACTTTCCAGAATTGAACTTGTCCATATCTTACCATGGCCATGGATTTATTTAGGATATATCAATTCCATAAAAGGGCCTAAGATATCTACTTCTGTTATGGAACGGAAGGGCAAAATCCTTTCTCGCATTATCTATTAATGCAGTATTACTTGTGACGCACCCAACGTATCCACCTCGCTACGAATAGTGTGTCACCACAGTTTTCATCAATACATCTAAGTGCATGAGATTTAATACCCATTAATAATAATCTTAAAGTCTAAGGACCAATACACATGTCCGAAGATAGGAACATCCAATGACACTATTAAATGTGGATTTCCTACTAGAGGGTCTCGTTCTCATAATATCCTCCTAGATATTACCAAGGGCGCACACCATGAGAAGGTGCCCCAAAGTTTTATGATTAATCACCCATAATGGCATGTATTATTTGTGTCCCTCAAATAACATCATCCAGCCATATAACATATATTCAGGAATAGTGTTATGGCACTTCCAGTTTCTCATCATAGCAGGGATCCGCTATGACCCATTAATGCAACAGCTATCCTTAGGACATTATCAAATGCATTATCACGTAGAAGAATAATCAAGATGTGATAAGGATTTTATTAATGAATAAAGTACAAAGTAGTTGGTTTTAGGCCACCAACTCCAACAGAGGCAAGCTATCCCTGAGGTTCATCTGGCTATTTTAGATCTTAATTATTTTTTGAAAGATTCCTTGCAACATAACCTTACCCCCATAGTAATATTGAGTGTATGAAGTCTTAAATGTGTCATAGATAAAAAGATATGTGCATGATCATATGCACATGATTAACTAGGGAGAGAATGAAATTGAGAATGGCTCCACTTTCCCTTGGCACCTGATGGATATTGAGGATTTATAGGATAGGATCCTGTGAGAATGGACCACTCCCTTGGTCCATGAGTTATGGAAGTATGGGAGCATACATGAGATCCCCTCGGAGTAGGAGATCCAGATGTGGGTTCAGTATCCTAACCTTTTTATTTAGATTATGCTTTTACAGGATGAAAATCCTTGAAGGGTCAATAATTTATTAACCCTGTTTTTTACTTAAGGCCTAGTGAGCCCAAAATTGATATTATAAAAAATATTAAATATATTAACATCACACATGCATAGCTTTTAAGAAATAATGGAATATATATTGAGTGTAGACTTAGATCATAAATCTTATACTATAGTTGAATCTAGAATGTGGGGTTTACTCTATGCTCAACCTAAGCTTAGTTGGTGTTAGACATTCATCTGAGGCAGCCATTGGCGAGTGTGTTAAGTGAATTAATTAATTAATTTATTTAATTTATTTAATAATCCTAACCCAAAAAATACCACTATAAATATGCCATTATGATGATTTTACATGGTTACCAGTATAACCATCTCTAGATATGAGAGATAAAGATATATTTCTTCATTAATGGATCAACTTGGGACGATGAGTGGAAATCAGGTAAAGGTGTATAGAGAGGTAGAAAACACAACAGGTATTTTCCATCACTATAAAATACATTCTCCATATATGAAAAATCTATAATTGAGATATGTCTCATAAATTATGGTTTATTTCCTTGATTAAAAATATGGTCGTATATTTTATCTGCTATTATTGGTCCTTGGTTTACCCAATCTTTTTTATGAGCCATGTTTTATATTATACTGTTAATTTAATATTATTCTCTTTGTTTCACATGTTCTCACCCCAAGAAATCCCTAATTATTTTCAATGTACATGAACTTATTTCTAATGATAATTTCACTTAGTTTATGTGTTTCATCCACCTATGTTCTTCACATTCTTCATTGTTGGCTAATGGGGTCACGGTTAGACTTTATCGGGGTGGATTCGAGCGTGATTGAACCCTCAAAATCATGGAAGTTGCAGATATGATTAATGGATTGGATAATAAAGGATGGATCAGGAAAGATCATAGGTTTTTAGTGATTCTCTATGGATCTGGGATCTATAGTAATGATGAGATTGAGTTCGGATGATAAGAGGTGCGTCAGGTGGTGTGTGGGCTTCGTAAGAATGAACAAAATCCAATTTTCAGCCATTAGAGGATAGGAATATATGGACGGAGGTGAATACCATTGTTTTTTATTATTCAAATGAATTAAATCATGGTGGAGAAGCTATATCTAGAGAACCACCTAAATAACCAGTCTTTCTACGGAAAACCCGACTATACGTTGTATGGTCCAATAACACACATGTATCCCCAACTAGCTATGGTGACTAGGTTTTCGGGTAAGATAAGGATCACATACCTTGTTTGGATGGTCCCACATTTTTTGCGGACCTCCTTGGGTGGATAAGTTATGTTCCAAGTACACACAACTAGGACCCCATGTGGGAGGACAATTCATGTACTCTCAGAGTACATGGGAAAGGGATGGTACTTGAACACATCCATGTACACATCCAGGTACATGAGATTTTACCAAAGGATATAGAAATATCTAAGAGCACATGGGTAGTCCCCAAGTGGAGGATACCTGTCATGTAGTGCCCTTACACATTTTGTAGTAATACATGGATACTAAATCCATGTGATGATGCAGACATTTCCAGGAGGTTAGGTGAGGCCACACACTATGTGAACTGTAGTACACGTCATGTACCTTTTCTCTCAGACTTCTGTACCTCACACATCCTTCATTTAGACTTGGATTTTGGATTATGAGTAGCCTATCCTTGGTGTTTTCTCATATATAAAAAATTGTGGACTTAATAGTTTCATAAAAGTAACAATTCAAGGTGTTTCAACTGGGATCCTTCTTTAGGTCATGCTTGATGATGGTGGTGATCAGGCAGGATCATCTGAGAGGGAGGTGGGGTTTAAAGCCCCCCCCCCATTTACCTGTTGTGTGGGACACATTACTCCTTGAACTAGTTGAGTAAAAACCCCTAACGTACTTGGGTGTCCACCCTCTACCCTTTGAGTGGAACCCCCATAATGTACTAGGGTGAGGTTCCTCTGCCCATGGTGTGTCACCCCCCTCATGTACTAGGGTGAAAATCCTCTATCAATACCTATCGAGTGGAACCCCCTGGCGTGCTAAGGTATGGGTCCCTTATCGATACCTATTTTTTGGAACCCCTATCATACTAGGGTATAGGTCTATTCTTAGAGTGGCTTCCCCCTAATGTACTAGGCCATGAGTCCTCTATATATCTACTGAGTTTCATCCCCCTGATGCACCAGGGTGTGGTTCCTCCATCTATCTACTAAGTGAACCCCCCCCCCCTCCAACTTACTATGGTTTTGGTCCTCGTCCTATGGGATATTAAACTCCATCGGGGTGTGGAGTAGTGGTGAGGTGTGGGTCCTCCTCATAACATTCTCAGGATGATATTCAAGATGCTGGGTATCGATGATGGACCTTTAGAGTTGTAGGAAGACTCATCATCTTGGACTAGACTATGAGATTGAGATCCCCTTTCTCTCTCCTCTAGTTTTATTTATGATAATATATATGTGTGTGTGTGTGTGTGTTTGTGTGTTTGGGTTTCGTTTCACTCTTGCTTTGGGTTGAACTGACTACTTTTATTGTGTCTTTTAGCGTTCCCTCTTTGGTTCTTGGGTCAACCTAATAAGTATGTATATACTCGCCCCATCATGGATTTTCCCATATATTTCATTTCTTATGCATACGACAGAGATATCGGCAATGATTATGGCGGAGCAAAGGGACACTTGGGTGCATAGACCACATACGGTGGTCAGACTTGGAGATCAGGAGTCGGGCTCTCTCGGCCTTTTTTTCAGCTATTTTCAGGTGGTACTTCATTTCAAATTGGGTGTATATTTTTCAACATTACATTTTGGTTTTATTCTATAAAACTCTGATGTATTACCTAGATGTATTTCATGCATGGTTCACTCTAGATGTTACTTCCCTTTCTTATTATACCTCTACACTATTTAATGGATACAGTTGGGTGTGTGCATACAGGTACACTAGAAAAATGCCTCCCATTTACATTATACCTTTTCATCACTTATTTTCAGTCCCTGACCTATTAGAGTAAGGATTATGGTTGTGATGGCTCGGCCTTCCTCCATCCAGGTGGGCGCTGGTAGGTCAGTTCATTATATAGAGAGTGACATTTTTTAAATACTCTTAAATTAGAAAAAGATAAATGTCATTATCAAAATAATTTGGAACCAAAATTTATTTCTATAGAAGAAAAGGATCATGGGAGGAATATAATAACCTCATACACCCATTTTAAGTTAAGATTTTGTGATATTTAATAATGTTACCATTTGATAAAATAGTTTTACCTATTTTAGCCTTTACCATAATAACTTTTACTTTGGAAACATAATTTTTATGATTAAAAATGAAATGTTCATAACTATCTAATTTTAAAATGCTACTTAAAAATATGAAAACTATTTTACCAATATAAATTTATAAAGTTGGTAGAAATTAATTTAATATATGTACCCAAAAATTATAAAAAACAATTTTTAGAAGAAAAAATGTATTTTAAAGAATACATTGAATTTATTATCATTCCTTTTGCAATAAAAACCTTTAAATAAAATTTAATTTATTTTAATGAATATATTATCAAAATATTCATCAAAATAATTTATTATTAGTGGTTAATTTACTTTATTATGATAAAAAAATAAATTTCACACTTAAAATGGTTTTCTAAAAATATATCTCCTTTTCCATAAAATGATTTTATCTTAATTTATAAGAAATTGATAATTAATGTATGAATTATTTTTCATTTATTTACAAATATAAAAAATAATTTTTAACAAATTTAATAATCTAAATAATATATTTTTCCCTTTTAAATAAGATCATGTAATATACAATAAAACAATGTTTTTTTATAAAAATCATTTCTTTTTAGCAAGGAATTAATATATTTTTATTCCCTATAATTAATTAATTATTTCATTGAAGTTATTAATAAAATTTTAATAATTATTACTTGAATACATTTTATTGATATAATTCCTAAAGATTATTAAATCTAATAAAAATACCCAATTCCTCAAAATAGTTCAAAACAGTTTCTATAGAATCAATGATATTTTATTAATTGAATTAGACCCATTTTATTTTACAATTTATTTTATTTTATTAATTTTATTTAACTATATTGGGATTTATTTCCTTTTTTATTGTAATAGATAATTATTCACTTAATTTTGGTGTTTTTTATTTCACAATCCATCATACATGAAGGTTTTATTTAAAGGATAATACATACTAAAATATTGGGGTGTTACATTCTCCCTGTTAAAGAATATTGTGTCATCAAAATAATGTTTTCTATAGAATATGTAACTATAATGACTTAGTAATACTCTCAAATGTATATTTTATAATGATTAGTAATTTAGAAGTTACTAATAAATATTTCCAAAACCAAACTTTTGATTTAAGTTTCCTAAAGCATACCTTGTTAGTTGAGTGATTGGTCTCAATTGGTTTATCTTATTTTTTCTTGATGAATTATTTTACAATCAAGATATTGCATAACGGAAAATACACTTACTAGAATTATTTCATTTCTATAAGTTTAATTTTATCCTTTGGTATCGTGTTTCAATCAATTTTTAACCTTTATTTCATCTCACATTCTAAGATGAATTTCTCATGCCCGAAGAAAAAAACAACACATAATGGATCATAAGATCCAAAAAATAGTGACAATTTATTCCTCATGTCTCAAGATATTTATCAAAAACAAAATGGTTGGAAAAAGTTAATATAATACCTCATATGAAAAAACATCAAATTAATAAATAATATATTAATCTCCAAGGCATCAATAATAATGCCCAAAGTTTTAGTTAAATCATCCTATAAGTAACTGACCCTAAAACACGTCAAAATATGTATTATCAAATTTAAAACCCAAAAATTCGAAATCTTTACTCACATATGATTACAAAATCAACTAAATATTTATCTTCAAATAATCTTAATCACTCAAAAAATAAATACCAAAAATTTATATACCCTAATCATATATTTTAAAAAATATAATAATATTTTCTCAAGATTACCTAAATCAATAAACAACCCTTATATAATTCCAAAAGTTAACTCAATATTTATTCCATAAAAAACATAAAATACATAGATATAAAATCTAATCCTACACAATAATTTCCCATTCACCTTAATATTATAGTGACCCTAAAAAAATTGTCCCAATTAACCATAATTACTTCTTCATTAAAGAATGTATTAACCCTAATGGTTAAGAAAAAATTATGATTTTGTCCCCAAAATATCATAACACTCTTCCTAAATAATCCTCACACTAAATCACATGTTAAACATAAGGTTTACATATACCTTTATCACCTATTAGAACCCAATAAGAATCTCCCAAAATATCATTAATTGCCATAAACTCACATCACATAAAACCAAAAATGGTATAGATTCATTTAAAACTATGACTAAACTTAGAATTATTAACACATGATACTATCCAAAAAAATTACAATATCATAATCTAATAAAATAATAACCTCTAAAGTTATCTGAACCATACTTTGATACCAACTATAACTCCCCAGACCCGCACACCTGGATCCGGTGCTAAAAACCAAATTCTTTTGATACAGGATTTGATACCTACTATAATAGTACTTATATTACCAACCCATAATTATAAGTTTAATATAAAGTATTTATACTTTTCTACATTCCCATTATCTTTTAGTTTTATAGTTTTAGAAAATTAATAAAACCATTATATAACAAAACCCATACTTTCCTATAAATGGACATTGTTTCCACTAAACAAAACTCCATAAGTGATGCACTTGCATTATTCATGACTATAATCACATATTTATAGCTAGACTTCATAATTATTCATATGTATCCTTAGTCACTATTATTTTTTTTAAATGATGCATGAGAAAAATAAATCTCAATAAGGGATATAAAATATAGAAAAAAAAACTCATTGGGACATTAAAATACTTAAAAATCCTTATAAAGTAATTATTTTTTTAAAAAAATGAATTTTTTCTTTTAAAAGAACATAAAAATAATTTTAAAACATAAAAACAACTCCTTTACTTAAAATTTTAATAAAATGATCTTGTAAGAAAGTATTAATCATGGAGGTTTCTTGGAAAAACATGACAACTCATGAAAAATATTTTACTTGAAAACAATATTTTTCACATTTAAAATATCACAAGCTTTCCTTTAATCATAAACACATTTCATTACTTCATGAAATAAAAATATTTACAATAAAACACATGGATAGAAAATAAAAACCATGTAGTAATCTTGGGATAGTATTCTCATATCACCCTTACATGAACTCTTATAATGGAATAACTTGCCCTATTAATTCCAACATATAACATATAGACTGACTGAAAATTGTTTTTTTATTATGAAAACACTTTTGAGGAAAAAGTGAGAAACCATACAAGACTTCATTACATCAGTGCTTCACCACTTCACCACATCACCATTTCACCACTTAACCACTTCACTACAAAAACCGTACTAGGCTTCACATCCATTCAAGCATTCATACTAACAAACCTATACAGATGGAGTGGAAGTTGACAAGAGAAGACCGAGGTACCATGAAGCAGGGAACACGAACATCAAAAAAGCTGGACAAATCACAGAACCGGTCTCCTCGAACGCCCACTGGTGCGACTGTAAACACCGTCCCAGTATATAACATATAGAGAATATATAATTTCCCAATGAATTCAAGGGTTATATTAGACCCACACACCATCATATAAATCTTCCAAGAACCATAACATGATTAAAATACATATTACCTTTAACTTTTATTATAAAACTCATAAAAAAATTCATTTAAATCCATAAGAATAAGAACTTATAGTTATCCCAAAAAAATAAAAGGAAATGTACATTTCATTGATAACTATTTAAATTGAAAAAATCACCCAAAATGGGAATTAAATTTACTTTAAGAGTCTATGAAAACATAAATAGTAATCTTTATAGTTAATAATGGTCTTGATGATGGAAAAATACAGTCTTGTGGTAGACAATAAAAAAATCTTTCCACACCTTTATAGAGAAATCAAAAAATGACCCATATGAAAAAATTTAAAAGTATTACTTGTTTATTATTTAAAAATAAATTCAAATATAATATAAAATAACTTCAATTATCCATTTTTAGTATAAATAATAACATTCTTTAAATATTTAAAAGAGTATAGATATGGAAGAGAAAGTGTTTAAAACATTTTAAATTAGGTTTTAAAGAAAAAATCAATTACCTCAGAATTCCACTTAGAAGAATTCACTCTAAATTCCCTATATAAAAAATTTAGAATTAGTATACATGTATATCATAACCATATCAATATTTGGGTCAGGTTTAAGAAGAAAGAAACTTGAATGAAATAATTTTAGATGATTGTCATGTAATGTCCCAGAATTCTCACAACATATCCCCTAGGGCCGGTGTCATGACTACCCCAAGTCCGCCTTCCATAGGTCAGGGGATTGAGACTAGCACCAAGTAGGAATATCCCAAAAATGGAAGGCATTTACCTTAAAACCTATATACATGCACAAATCTCAAACTGCATAAAGTATACATAAAGTAAACCACAACTGTCATTGAGACAAATATAGAGAGTACAGTACAAAATGAAAGTAAAAAGGGGCCAGAATTCAAGACCAAAACCACAAAAGAAAGTATAAATTCCACAGTCTATCTGCTCGAGACCCTTCCTGAAGGGTAGGTGAAGGGTAGTTGTATCTATCCATATAAGTACACCTATCTATCCCATCTCACTGAGCACCACCTGGTCCCAGACCACCAAGGTCTCCATCGAAGTGTTGATCACCAGCATGGGACATGAAACTTGTAGGTGAAGTCCATGAATAGGTTATTAACACAATACTTAGTAGGTTCCCCAAACCACAAAGGAAGGATCAAAAATAAGACCACAAAACAAGACCACAAAGCAAAGACATCTCACAGGTATAATCTAAAGTATATAAATAAAGACTATCATTCGCAACATGGAACACCTTATAATTATAGGGTACTCATTGATAATTAGTATCGTGGGTATGATGGGTCACACAGAGCCACTCCCCACCATGGATCTTCTAGGTCACATAGAGATGCTTCTCACCTTGGCCATCATATTGAGGTACTCATCCCTGATGAGTATCATGGTTCTGTCAGGTCACAAAAAGTTTCTCCCCACCGTAGGCCTATTGGGACACACATATCCACTTCCCACAGGGCCACCATAGCTAATCCACATAGGTTCACTTGTATATGATCCACATAGGGTCTCTTTTTAGTAGTGTTTGGGTCCCAATCTGCCATAGAATTCCCGCACATACTACGCTTGATTCTAGAAGAAACCACCCCTCAATCCATTTGTTTCATTTCAACTTCCATGAAAACCTCCTTATAGTATTACAAAGAAACTACCTCGTCTCAAGGGTTCAAACGCCGCAAACGGATCATCAATCAGATTCCCGATCTGAAATATATTGGCATTTTAGTAATCGGGGGTTGGTCGTGTCTGGGCCTGGTCCGGCCTAGTCGGACCGACCTGACCAACACGGCTCAGGGGACCCACATTCCCCTGCCCAGTTTTACTAATCCAATTCGACCCAGTTCGGTTTGGGGCTAGCCCTGTTCGACCTGGCCACTGGGCTAGGACCAATGGGCCTTGCTGGACCCGGCACGGTTCGGCCGGAGGTTTAGCCCGCTGGGTTGCCCAACGACCCAGTTCCATCCATCCTAACCCGCAACTGGTAGGTCGGTTCATCGCCACCACATTCCACACAGTGGCTGAGTTTTATCCCACTATTCAGGCCTGCAATAGGAGGCCAACTTTATTTCCATCTCGGTCCGGGTAGCGGTCCGGTTTGCAAGCATCAGTATTGCTAACCCTGCGGCCCGATCCCCTCCAGCCCAGACTCCATGTGGTGTCCGGTTCTTGTGCGCCACAGCTGGCTAAGCTGAACACACATATGAACCCACATACTACCTCTGGACCGCATGCCAGCGGGCCGCCCCAACCGATGCGGTTGGGTGGCCGCGTCACTGTCCGCCAACCGCCGGCTTGATCTGGCTATAGCATCTCCCTCGGCACACCATCGGGGCACACCGCCACCCGCCCACGAGCCACCTCTAGCACCGGTGCACAATCATTTCCTTCTATGGTCCACCGGGTCCGATTTGGTGGTCTGTTCTTCGATATATCTATGCCTTTGGCCTCCATGGGGTGACATCTTCCCAACTAAGGCCTAGAAAAATCTTTGTCGTTAACATGGAGGTTCATCCACGGAGAACACACAAAGGCGGAGGGGATTGGGCCTTGTTTCTGTCGACCCCCACCCTCTACATTATAGTTTAAAACAAGGGGAAGGTTCAATATTATGACAACAAGGTAACCCCAATACAAACCCCTTATATAAGCACCCTCCCGCAAGAACAAGCGATCCGCAAATCAACCTGTTCATGGGTTGATTCTCATTCATTGTTTTTAAAAAAAAGAATGGGGAAACTAAAAAAAAAGCCCCATAGTTGGAGATGTTTTGATTGGAGGGAAGCTCATTGTCGATGGAGATCCGTCCGCAGAGTTTGGCGTTAATCGCTCTTCTGTCCCATTCTTTGAGGGCATAATTGTCGCTACCGATTTGTCGGCATTCGTCATTGGAAAGTATTAATAGTCATTGATTCGTTAGAGGAATCCATATATTTCCCTCTATTTCTCCAACCCTTTATTCTATTAAAATAGAAAAGTGTCACAACATTTCTGTTACGCTGCGTCATCGCATCGCTATGTTGTTTCATTTATGAAACAACATTTATGTTATGATTTAAATTAATGAGTCATTATGCTGAACATTCATGAGCCTCATTAAAGGGATTCTTCATTGCCTTGTCATTGAACTGTAGTGCTGACATTCCACCTCTCAACGGTGAAGAAAAACAAAAAAAAATTATGTTATTTTATTTTTCTTCCGAAAAGTATGAAACCTATCTTCTTCGGTTGACCCTCACCAGTCAAAGTTATGACCTTCTTAATGAGAAAATCTCATTATGAACTCAATAGCGGTCTCAGATATTTAATTTGAGTTACCTTTTGTGAGTTTAAGGATCCAAAAATAAAATAACTTTTATTTAAAATATTTTATTTATGGTTATTCCCCAAAAAAAACTTTCACAGCCAGCTCATGTTGGCCAATATTAGGCTCCACTTAAGGGAAGAATACCCTCATGAACTCAATGGTACTCTCTGATTTTTAATCTGAATTACCATTTATGAGTTATAAGTATTTGAACATAAACTAACTTTATTCAATTATTTTATTTACGTCCAAAAACTACTTTCCATTGTTGGCCCATGTCGGCCAATGTTAGGCTCTTCCTAACGAAAGCATACCCTCACAAGCTCAACAGTGGTCTTGGATTTTCAATCTGAGTCATTGTTTATGAGTTATAAGGATTTGAAAAATAAAATAAATTTATTTAATAATTTTATTTACGGTTATTCCATTTTTGGGTTTTCTCACTGGAGACTGGTACTGACTAAACTTAAGTCACGCCTAGGGTAAACCCGCCATCTTGAATGAAAAGGGGCCCTTGGATTTCTGATCCGGGAACCCATTTAATATTTATTCAACTTTTTCAGGAAAACCTCTCACGCGCGCTATTTAAGACTTAACATTTTTTAGCAGATCATTATGGACACTCTAGGCCTCGGAATCGAACATTGTCTCAGCACCTAGTCTCAAAATAACCCCATTTAAAAAATCCTAGAATTCCATGACATTACATTACTCCCCCCTTTAGATCTTTACATCCTCGTAATGCAAAATAAAGGCTAATCAAACTAATTGGGGGTACTGAGCACGAATCTGAGCCTCCCGCTCCCACATGCTCTCCTGGAAATTCTTGTACTGCCAACAAATGTGAACTAGAGGAATTGACCACCCATGAAGGACCTACTCCTATCGATCTTTTATCTCCACCAAGAAATCTACAAACATCTCCCCATCGTCAATTTCCAACTCGTCCTAGTCGATGATGTGCATTAGATCGTGCATGTACCTTATCAACTACAACCCGTGAAAAACATCATACACCTGGTGAATCTATGGGGGAAGATCTAGGCGGTACTCTACCTCACCAACTCTGCTTAGAATTTGGAAAGGGTCGACGAACCTCATAGATAACTTGTCGCCCCATCCAAATCTCTGTAATCCATATTGGGGTGAGACCTAAAGGAAAACACAGTCTCTCTCCTCGAACTCTAAGGGACTCCATCTTCTTTCTACATAATATTTCTTCTTGGACTATGCAATCCTCATATGCTCCTGGATGATATGCACCTTCTCAGTGGTAAACCATACAAACATTGGACCAATGAGTGTAGACTCCCCTAGGTCTGTCCAGCATAGAGGTGATCTACAAGGCCACCCGTACAAAGCCTCGAATAGTTCCATACCGATGGTAGATTAGTAGTTTTTTTATACAAACTCCACCAGTGGTAGGTAGTCCTCCCAATTGTGACCAAAATCAAGAATGCAAACATGAGGCATGTCTTCCAAGGTAGGTACGGTCTACTCCATCTGACCAGCCATCTATGGGTGAAAGGTCATGCTGAAGTGCAGTTGAGTCCCAAATGCCTCATTTAATCCCTTCCACAACCAGGATGTAAAGTATACATCACAATCTGAAACTATCGTAGATGGGATTCCATGAAGTTTAACTATCTCGTGTATGTAGAGGCTTCCCAAGATCTATATTGAGCCCTTCTCTCGAATGGGTAGGAAGTTAGATAACTTGGTGAGTCTGTCTACGATCACCCAGATGGTATCTGGCCCCCTGGACATACGTCGTAAACCCGTCACAAAGTCCATCAATATCCCATACCGCTTCCACTCTGGTACCTCAAGAGGTTGAGTCAAATATATTGTACCCTGGTGCTCAGCCTTCACACTGACAAGTGAGGAATCTCGAGACAAACTCTGCTACCTCCTTGTTCATTCCCAACAACCAGTACTAACGTCGAAGGTCCTGGTACATCTTCGCCACACCTGTATGTACCGCCAAAGAGGATGTATGGAACTCCCTCAACACCTCTTCCCACAATTCCACTTTTACTACAGTGCGTCCTCTGAAAAGGCTGATGTGCTCCCCACCTATGGAATGTTAATCAGGGGTATTCCCTATGGACAACCGAGCATGTAAATATTCATAGTAGGTTTCACAGATTTGTGCCTCCCTGACTCATTTAAGAGTGGAGGGGAAACCACCATTGACTGAAAATAAGTTTCCTCATCTCTATCCACAAAGGATATCTAAAGTGATGCTAGCTTCTCTGAGGCCTCATTCAGTATCTGTGAACTCAATCTCATACAGAGATCATCTGCCACCACGTTCCCCTTCCCAGAAGTATAGACTATCTCAAATTCAGAGTCCTGGAGTAACTCTATCCAATGTCATTGTCTCAAATTTAGATCCTTTTGAGAAAAGATACACTTAAGAATCTTGTGGTCATATTAGATGATAAATAGATATCCAATATGGTAGTGTCACTACATCTTCAGTTCGAAGAATACCATTTCCAACTCAAGGTCATGAGTCACATAGTTCTGCTCATTTGGTCTCAACTATCATGAGACATAATAAATCATTTCTTTCCCCTACGTCAGGACACAACCAAGCCCAGTTCCTGATGCGTCACAATATACCACATAGTCGGTTCCCTCCTCTAGAAACCCTTATATAGGAGCACTCGTTAAGCTCTACCTCAGCTATTGAAAGCTCTTCTGTCATCCTTCTATCTACATAAAGGGTTGTTTTCCTTCTTCTTCAATACTATCATCAGTGTTTCCACTTTAGAAAAGTCAGGTAAAAACCTCCAATAGTACCCAACCAACCCAAGGAAACTCCGTACCTCTATAACGCTCTTGGGTGGCTCTCAATAAAGTACCACCTTGACCTTCACTGGATCCACCAAAAATCCATCCTCTGAGATGACATGTCCCAGGAAGTGGAACTTTCATATTCAAAACACACACTTTGAGAGATTTTTGTAAAGATGGTTCTCTTGAAGAGTGTCCAGAACAATCCTTAGGTGTATCGCGTGCTCTACCTCAGACACAGAATACACTAAGATGTCACCAATGAATACTACTAAAAACTGGTCTCAGTATGGCTGGAAGATTCTGTTCATGAGTCCCATTAACACTGTTGGGGTGTTTGTCACACCAAACTACATCACTGAGTACTTGTAGTGGCCATAGTGACATCTGAAAGATATCTTCGAGATTTCCTCATCTCTTACTCAAAGTTGGTGATAGCCTAATCTAAGGTCTATCTTAGAGAACCATCGTACTCCCTTCATTTGATCAAATAGGACATCAATCCTTGGTAGAGGATACTTGTTCTTCATGGTCACCTGGTTCAGGCACTAGAATTCCCCACATAACCTCAAGCTTCAGTCTGCCTTATTGGAAAACAACACTGGGTCTGCCCATGGTGAAATGTTGGGCCTTACAAACCCCTTCCTCTAAAAGTCCTCCAACTGTACCCACATCTCCCAGATCTCTACGGGAGTCATTTCATATTCTGGTGTAGATATTAGTGCTAACCCAGGGTACATGTTAATGTAGAAATCTACCTCTATATGAGGAGGTAGTCTTGGAACATACTTTGGAAAGATGTCCTCGTACTTGTCCAAGTCTCTGAGACTGACTTTTGTTTCCTATTTTCCCACTGCTGAAATCCACTGGCTGTATCTACTCAGCCAAAGAACTTTCAACCAAAAAGGTTCTCTCTAGAACCCTAGAATAAGTAGGAATGAACAAATAAATATTGTTGGCTCAGATGTCCCTAAACACATCTCATTCATAGGTCTGAACCCTAAATCAATATTCGTATTGTATTCATCGAGTACTTGAAAAGGTCGGTACACCTCGATGAATACTCAACTACCGACATTTCATCCTACCAAAGATGTAGAATCTATTGGGCACACATATCCCTTGATTTTTTGGAAAGCGCCCCTTCTCTAAGAAAGGGTCTCAAGCTCTGTCCACAGAAAAATAACCTCATCATAAGATCAGGTAATCTAAACCTTTTTATAGCCATGCTGAGCCAAGAAGAAGGCTCACTACTAGGACCACCATCTAATCTAATGGTGCCCTAGCTAGATGGAAAACTCAGTCACCACCTCAATTCAGTATTTAGATTCCTATGAGTCAATCTCTCCTCGGACCCTGAGGGGTCTTTATCACTGAAACTCATGTAATGCACTGATCCTATATGTGTCCTCTACCAGTATCACCACTAGTAACTATTGAAAAATAGTAATTGGTATTGCTGGGACACTTCCCCAAGGTACCATCTGAGGCAACAGTGTCTATACCGATGCATTATACCTATGTGGACCATCCTTGTGGTCATGCACTAGAATCCTGGCTGGCTGTTTTCATGGAGTCATCTTGAAAAGGAACAATATGAATCATGATTAATATATTATACCTAGTGAGCAGACTCTGACTCAGAAAGATAATGGGAACAGACTCCAAGACTCATGCAACCATTGTTTTCATGTGTCGATTCAGAAAATAGAATTTGGGGTCTTAGTGTATGGATACATCGGCTACTGCACCAACACAAGACTCCCTATCCTAAAATCCAAACTCGAGATACTTAACATTGTTTCCCCATAAAAATTTAAGACTCATAGTTATTCTAGTAGAACTGACCACCATTGATACCACTTTCTCATGAACCGTCCCCCAGGGCCCATTTCGTGACTACCTCAAACCCGACTTCTATAGGCCAGGGGCTGGAGACTAGCACCGAGTAGTCATATCCCAAAAAGGTAAGGAATTTTCCTTACACACGCACAAAGATCAAACTGTAGAAAGTAAACACAAAGTAAAACACAAATTTCACTGAGAAAACTACAGAGAGTACAGTACAAACTTAAGGTACAGAGGGTCCATAATAAAATCCCAAAACCATAAAGGAAAGTACAACTGCCACAGTCTTTCCGCTCGAGACCCCGCCTGAAGGGTAGGTGAAGGGTAGTTGCTTGTACTCATAGAAGTACGCTCGTCTATCCCGTCTCAAAGAGAACCACCTGGTCTTGGACCACCAAGGTCTTCATCGAAGCTTCGATCACCTAAACGTGACAAGACACGTGTAGACAAAGCCCGTGTAAGAGTGAATAACAAAATACTCAGTAGGGTCCCCAAACCACAAAGAAAGGACCATAAGTAAGACCACACAACAAGACCACAAAACAAAGACATCTCACAGTTATAATTTAATGTATATAAAGAAATACTATCAGTCACAACACTAAACACCTTGGACTCCTAGGGTACTCATCCCTGATGAGTATTGTGAGTATGTTGTGTCACACAGAGCTGCTCCCCACCATGGGCTTGTCAGGTCTCACAGAGTTGTTTCCCATCATGGCCATCACACTGACATACTCATCCCAGATGAGTACCATGGGTCTGTTGGGTCACATAGAGTCGCTCCCCCACCATGGGCCTACTGGGTCACACAAATCTTCTTCCCACTGGTCCATCGTAGCCAATCCACACAGGGTCTCTTGTTAGTAATATTTGGGTCTCAATCAGCCCTAGGATTCCTGCATGTAGTGCGCTTGATTCTGGGAGAAACCGCTCCTCAATCAGTTACTCACATTTCAACTTCCATGAAAACCTCCTTAGATTATGCCAAAAGAACTGCCTCATCACAAGAGTTTCAACACCATAAATAGATCATGAATTGGACATATGGTATGAAAGATATTATCATTTTAGTAATTGAGGGTTGGTCGTGTTTGGGCCCGGTCTGACCCGATCGGACCGACCCAGCATAGGGGCCCCACATGCCCCGGCTCGGGGGGCCCTACATGCCCTAGCCCGGGGGCCCCGCTTTCCCCAGCCTGGTTCGACCGATCCGACCTGAACCAGTTCAGGTCGGGGTCGGCCCGGTCCGGCCTAGCCGTTGGGCCAGGACCATTGGACCTTGCTGGACCCGTCCCGGTTCGGCTGGGGGTCTAGCCCGCTAGGTCACCCAGGGACTCGGTTCCATCTGGTCTAGCCTGTAAATGGCGAGCCAATTCATTACCACCTAGGGCACCCAGCGACCTATTTTTATCCCGCCGGCCCAGATCGCAATAGCGGGTTGACTTTCTTTCCAGCTCAGGTGGCGTAGTGGCCCAGTTTACGCGCCCTGGTCAGACTCACCCTACGGGCCAGACCCCTCCAGCCTGGATTCCATGTGGCATCCAGTTCTTACATTCCAGAGCTGGATAATATGGTCATGCTTATGGAATTTCACACCATCGATGGACCGTGTTCCAGCGGGTCATCGTGGCCTGCGGGGTGCAGTCTGCCCCCACCGATGTGACTCGGTGGCCATGCCTTTATTCACTAGTCGTCAACCCAAGCCAACTGCGACACCTACCTTGATGCACCGTTGGGGGGTTCCACCACTAGCTTCAGTGTGCCAGCAACACCTTCCACCGACCACCGGGTCCACTTCAGTGGTTTTTTCTTCGAGCCGTCTACGCCTCAGGCCTCCATGGGGTGTCATCTTCCCTTCTAGGGCCTCAAAAAATCCTTTCCATAAACTTGTAGGTTTGGACATAGAGAACGCAAAAAGGCAGAGGGGCTCAGGCCTTATTCGTGTCACCCCGCACCCTCCGTGTTAGAGTTTTAAATAAGTGGGAGGTTAGAGATTATGACAACAAGGTAACCCCAATGCAAACCCTGAATATAAGCACCCTCCCGCAAGAACAAGTGATCTTTGGATCAACCTGTTCATGGGTTGATTCGCGTTCGTTGTTTTAAAAAAAGAACAGGGAAACTCAAAACAAAAAAAAACCCTACTTGGAGAAGTTTCGATCGAAGGGATTCTCGTTGCCGATGGTGATCCATCCATAGGGGTTGGCATTCATCACTCTCTGGTCCTGTTCTTCAAGGGAATCATTGTCACTAGTGATTCATAGGCATTTGTTATTGGAAATGATTCTGTGCCATCGATTCATCAGAGGAATCCCTAGATTTCCCTCTATTTCTCCAACCCATTATTCCCTTAAAATAGAAACGCATTGCAGCGTTTCGGTTATGCTGCATCATCACGTCATTAAGTTGTTTCATTTATGAAGTAGAATTTATGTTACACTTTAAATTAATGAGTAGTTTTGCTACAAATTTTTGAGCATCATTAATGGGATTCATAATTACCTTGTCATTGCACCACAGTGATGATGTGCCACTGATCAATGGTGAAAAAAAACAAATAAAATAACTTTTTATGTTATTTTTTTTCTTCTGAAAGGTCTGAAAACTATCTTTTATGGTCGACCCTCACCGATCGAAGTTAAGTCATGCTTAAGGATAACATCTCATTACCAACACAACGATGGTCTCAGATTTTTAATCCAGGTTACTGTTTGTGAGTTCGAGGATCCAAAAATAAAATAACTTTTATTTAAATTATTTTATTTATGGTTACATCCCAAAAACCAACTTTCATAGTCATCCCACGCCGGCCGATGTTAGGCTCGGCCTAAGGGAAGAATAACCTCATGAACTCAATGATAATATTGTATTTCTAATCTTAGTTATATTTTATAAGTTATAAGGATTTGAAAATAAAATAACTTTATTTAATTATTTTATATACGTCCAAAAACTACTTTCCATTGTTGGCCTGCGTCGAATAATATTAGGCTCTGCCTAAGGAAATCATACCCTCACGAGATCAACAATGGTCTTGGATTTTCCATATGAGTCTCCATTCATGAGTTATAAGGATTTCAAAAATAAAATAATTTTATTTAATTATTATTTTTACAGTTATTACTTTTTTGGGTTTTCTCACTGGAGGCCTGCACCGACTAAACTTAAGTCACGCCTAGGGTAAACCCATCATCATGAATGCAACAATACCCTCTGATTTCTGATCTGGGAACCCGTATAATTTTTATTACACATTTTCAGGAACACTGCTAACAAGCACTATTTAATACTTAACATTTTTCGACGGATAATTACAGGCACCCCGAGCCTTATAATCGCACGTCGTCTTAGAGTCTAGTCTCAAAATAATACCATTTAAAAAAAATCATGGAATTCTAGGACATTACATACCAATACATTTGATATACTCTTTTTTATTGAATTTAAGGCCATTTAAATATAGGTTTATAGTCACATCAAGGGGTTATGTTCAAGGTATAGAAAATGTAGATATGGATTTAGTAAAAAAATTACTAAAAAACTAAAATCGTATATTTATTTGGAAGGGTTAGATTGAGTCCTATTTTATAAGAAAAAAATGGAATTTTCAAAAATATTAAGTCATTAAAGGTCAAAAATTAAATTTTCAAAAGATAGGTGGATCATAAATGGATCATTTATGATGTTGGAGACCCTTTTAATCCAATTTAATTGATATAATATTTTTATGGTTTTCAAATAAATCAATAAAAAAGGTTTCACATTAAATACCATTTAAAGTCATTTTCAAGACTATTCACATAATTTATCTTCAATGGTTTCCAGATAACCATGAAATTAGAATTTAATCATTCAAATTACATATTTCATATAATTTATATTCCTAAAAGTCATTAAATATTAAAACTCATTGTAATATTACTACTTTTAATATTTTTAAAACAATTTACTTTAACATTCCTACTGCTTGCATAGGCATTATATCGGCGTTGCATAAGAGTTTTAGAAAATTATACTATTATTTGAAATTAAAAATTAATTAATAATATAAATATAATTTTATAAAAATAATTATAGTTATATATATTCATTAATAATTTAATTCTATCCTTATCATTATCAAGAAAAATTAAAATATTAAGTGAGAGAGAGTAACATTTTTGCAAATACTTTTAACTTAAAATAAAATAAATGTCATGATTAATATAAATTTTAACCAAAATTTACATATATAGAATATAACACCATGTGAGGTTTAATATTACCCCATATACACATTTAAATATTATTTTAATTATGTTTAATAACTTTTCCCTTTGACAAAATAGTTTTAATTATTATAGTCTTTACACTAACTTTTAACTTGGTAACTTAATCTTTATGACTAAAAATTAAATAGTTCTAATTAACTAATTTAATTATTAATATTAAAATATATATATAAACCATTTTACTAAATTAAATTCATGAAGGTGGAAGAAATTATTTCTAACATTCAACCATAAAACACTAAAACCCATTTTTTTAATGTATTTTCAAAACATACAATGATTTTTTCTCATTCCTTATATAGTAAAAATAATTAAATGAATAATAATTTATTATATAGGATATATTATCAATAAATTTCATCAAAATCATTTATCTACAATGATTAATTTAATATATTAACATAAAAAAATACATTGCATACTTAAAAATAGAGTTTTGAAAAATATATATTTTTGCCATAAAATAATTTTATCTTAATTTATAACAAATTGATAGTAAATGTATGAATTTTTTTTTCATTTTTTTTTAATTTTAAACAATAATTTTCAATAATTTTAATGCTATAAAATTATAAAATTAACTTTTAAATAATAACTTGTAATATACAATTAAACAATGTTTTTAAATAAAACATTTCTGTTTTGCTAAAGAATTATTAGATTTATATTACATATAAATACTTAATTATTTCATGGATGTTATTAATTAATATTACTAATTTTGAATTGGATAAATTTTATTAATATCATTCCTACAAAGTATTAAATCTAACAAAAATGCATTATTCATCCAAATAGTTCAAAACTGTTTCTATAGAATCAATGGTATTTTATTAAGCGAACTAAATACCTTTATTTTAAAAAGGCATTTATTTTATAGATTTTATTTATATATATAGTAATCCATTTCATTTTTTATTTTAATAGATCATTATTCTATTGAGTTTAGTGTTTTTTATATCAAAATCTATCATATATACTAGTTTTATTTAAAGGATAATGAATACTAAAATCTCAGGGCGTTATATTTACCTACTATGATGAAAAAAAAGAAGATAAAGTAATTAGAGGAATTTATGGAATTACATTGATGAATAATAACTCTCATGACCAAGAGTAACCAAGAAAAATATGAAATCAAAGGTGGGTCAAAAGGAAGTGGATGAGAGAGAGTGATGGGGGCTCCCAAGGGATGTTTACCACTATAAATGAAGGGAAGACCCAAAGTATAAGCTTAATGGAATTATTTTGTAGGAGTTGAAAATCAAAAAAAATCCCTTTATAAAGGGAATTTTTTCCAACAACCTACCTAATACCTGATTTTAAGCCACCGGGTACCCAAAATCAGATTATTGGGTACCCAATGCCTTCTTTATGTTATCCCCTTCTCAATTTATCCAAATATACCTTAACAAACCTATAAATTCCCTTTAAAACTTAGAATAGTACTTAGAATATAATTAAAAAATAAATTTAGAATTGGAAATTCACCTAAACTCAGCCAGATTCATTACATTTTAGGGATTATTCATCTAATTTCTTGATCTTGGGAAAACTGAGCTAGATCAAGTTGTGATATCGTATGAGTTAACTCTTATCAGCTTGTGGAAAGTGGTTTCTTTTATATAATACCATATTTTATATATTCATATGTGGAATTCATGCTTGTTCCTTGGGTTCTAGATTTGATAATTTCTTAAGGGGTTTGGGTGAGTCTAAAATTAGGTAACATGCTATGATAAATCCTTTATAGGGAAAAATAAGCCTATAATGCATAGTTTACTAATTTTAGAGTTTTTTATAAGTGATTATATCAATATTTGAGACCTATTAATATGATTATTGGATCTAAATAAGTTTGGTATTATGAAATTAATTTTTTCCACCTAGGTAGAGTTTGTATGAGAGGGTGTATGGTCTCTCATGTGGTTATGGATTTGGATTGAAGTTTTGGTAAGTGAAATGCTATTAGAATTGCATGGGATGGGTCTCAGTGTGTCTATGGACCCTATACCCCATTTATAAATGTAAACTAATGGTGGTATATATTCTGCGGTTGGAAACATTTCTTCTAAGAGAGGAAGTGGTTATTATAAGTCATGTGCCTTATGTTTATCTTTCATGGTGTGATTGGGGTATGCCTTGGTGGGTGTCAGTGATCATATAACCTATGGGTAGGTTGATGAGTGGGATATATTTAGGATTCATATTATTCCTACGGTATTATGATTACATGAATTAGATTAGCTATATTTTTTGGATTGATACCTATGAGCCAATGGAAGTGTGGAATCCCCCTAGAACCCTTATGGTCATAGTGCAAGAGAAGCATTGAAAAGGGGCCTGAGGTCTTAGTTACAACTAAGAGTGTTGTTTTCAATTCTAGTTATGTAATGTGGAATGCCTATATGAGTTCATTTTGGCCAAAAAACAATATGAATTCATTTTATTAGTTTTTAGTAGGTCAGTTATCCTTTTTACTAAAGTTGGTGTCAATTTTAAATAAAAAGGTGCACTTGGAGTCGTACAGATCACACCGTGCATCATATTGAGGTATGGATGATTCTTATATGTCTCAAATGACTTAATAATCATTTTCCTAAATTATAAAAACAATATAATCATGTTTTCTCAATTTTGAGTAGGCTACTTGTTCTTTTTAATAAAATTGATGTAAATTTTAAATCAAAAGATGTACTTGGAGTCATACTGGTCACAATGTGTGTCAGATTTAGGTAAGGGTGATTTATACATGTCAAAAATGAATCATAGATCATTTTCCTAAATTATAAAAACAACATTAATGTGTTTTATTGGTTTTCAATATGTAACTTGTTCCTTTTTCTAAAATCAATGTCAATTTAAAATATAAATACACACATAGAGTCATATCGGTCACACCGTGCATCAGATTGAGGTAAATTTTATTCCTTCTCATCAAAAATGACTTCTATATTTTTTTTCCTGTAGTATAAGAATAATAAGAATGTATTTTCTTAGTTTTGAGTATATTAGTTTTCCTTTTTCAATAAAATTGATGTCAGTTTTAAATATAAAGATGTACTTGCAGTCATATCAGACACACCATGTGTCTTATTGAGTTGAGTATGATTCCTAAACATCTAAAATAACTTATTTATTGTTTACCTAAATTATCATAACAATATGAATGATTTTTATTAGTTTTTATTAGTTCAGTTTTCCTTTTTACTAAAATTGATGTCAATTTTAAATAAAAAGGCACACTTAGATCCATACCTATCACATCATGCATCTTATTAAGGTGTGGATGATTTCTACACATCCCAAATGACTCATGGATTGTTATCATAATGTATCAAAACAATACAAATTCATTTTCTTAGCTTTCAGTACATCAATTGTCTTTTTTATTAAAATGTAATTTTAAACTGGAAACACACACTTTGACTCATACTGGTCACATCGTGTATTGGTTTGACATGAAACCGATTCATATATATCGAAAATTATTTTTGAATATATTACCTAAATTATCAAGAAAATTTGGTTGTGTTTTCTCTATTTTCAGTGACTAACACATTTTTAACAAAAATATGGATTTTAAAATGATAGAGGAAACTTTGAGTCATACCGGGCACATTGTGTATCAGATTTAGGTGAGGTTGATTCCTACACATCAAAAATAAATTATAGATAATTTTCATAAATTAGAAAAAAAAATATGTTTTATTAGATTTAAGCATGTTTATTTTCTTTTCTACTAAAATTAATGTCAATTTTAAATAAAAATAATCACTTTGAGTCATATCAGTCACACTGTATGTCAGATTGAGGTGTGGATGATTCCTACACACCCCAAAGTCTCAAAACAATACAAACTACAAATTTTTCCATGATTAAATTTCCTTCATTTATTAAACATCCAACACTTCATATTTATTATATGTTCTTAGCTGAAAAACCATTCTCATTATTGAAAACCAGAAGAGTAAAGGAAGCTCTTTTTCCCATTATATCATGATAAGTCGCCAAAATTGGAATAAGTACTTACTCAACTCTTCTAGTTTTCAACAATGAGAAGGGTTTTTTGGATAATAACATTGACTAAATATGTAGTGTTGTAAGGTTGAAAAATGAAATAAATTGAAATCGTGGTTATATTGGTAGAAGATAACATGTTATATCTATTGCGTCTTGTTGTAGATGGTTAAAATAAAAATATGACTTCCCAAAAGATCTGTGAAAAAACTAAATAAGTATTAGATAAATATTATAGGGAAAATAACTTATAGATATTCAATAAAATAATGGAAAAAAATAATTAAATAAGTAGTATGAATTCACCTTTTCATGGTGGTTGTATACATTCATGACCCATTTCCTTATTGTCATTATCTCTGTTGCAGTATCGATGTTCAGTCTCTCACAAAGATGAGAATATTCGAACAAACAATCCCAACTCGAATGAAGGAATCCACCTATATAAGAAAACAATTCTTATTTGAGGAATACTAAAAAAATAAATTAAACATAAATATGAAATAATTTATTACTTCTATGGAAGTTACATCTTCATGTTTTTGTGTACATTCTACCATTTGGTATGCTTCCCTTTAGTTTTTAATAAAATCTATATCATCTTGTGAATATGAGTATTTTTTACATTTATATTAGGAGTAGAAAATATAAATAAACAAAGGATTAATATATATTTTAAATTAAATATTAATTATCTTAAAAAATACCTCTTCGTGGATTATAGTTTGTTGATGGAATATGATCTCTTTCATAAATTTAAAAACATAATAACCAAAATATTTTCTAGTTGTTTTTTTTCGACACAACAGAAACATTAAAAAAATAATTAATTTTTTTATATTTGTCTGGATAGTGAAATATTAGTATATATACCATGATACTTATCCATTCATAGAACTTGTCAGGCTCCTTGTACTTAATTCCTTTCTTCATTCCATGAATTTCACAATATTTAAACACCACCCTATCATAAAATAATTATCATTAAAACATAATATAAATTATATAACTTGTAGTTTAGTTCTAAAAATTTGGATGTAGTGTATTACAAATTGACCAAATCCATAATTTTTTTTGGTTTTTTGGGTATCCATGTAGTGAATCTAAGAAATAAATCTTTGGAGAATCCAAATTAACCATAAAGAGCATCAACTGTTGCCTTAAAACTCAAAAAGGAATAATTAATGAAAGAAATTAAAATATATTTGATGTGATTAAATTATATATATTTTCCCCTGTAATGTTGGTATTAATAATTTTCTGTCATCCATAAGTTTTCTTACTAACGATTTGTCTTGTTTTGTCACTATTTCATTCAATTATTTTAAATCTACTTTAGGTTGTTCTGTAGAAGTGACGTGAGGACTAATGAGCCTAGATTTATGGTCATGTGGTAATCCCTTCAATTGGTATTGATATATATCCCTTAAAAATATGAAATGTATTTAGTCCTAAGAAATATAGTATATTAACTTTTGAAAAAACAAATCAGGAAAACATACCTCATGTATACATGTACAATTTAGGCTCCAAGCCATTCATAGTTGAGGATTTCATTTAAATTTTCAAGATAAATGTAGCCTATAATATCATTTTCATACATTTTATCCTAAAAATAAACTATGTGATTCCTACCACTTTGTAAGTTTGTATCCACATGAACCTTGAATTTTAGTAAATTTAAATATTGAATGGGTAGGGTAATACTATTTTTATAATATATTTTTAATCAATTAGTTGATATTTTAGATGGTTTTGAGTCAAACTTTCATTTCACCCCTTCCCTTTTTTCGTATGTAATAATATTCATTGGTTCAAAACTTTTTTTATTATTTTTTAAAGTTTTAGCATGAAAAATAATTTTCAAATGAATATTGCCATGCCGATATGTGTTTTTACAATATTTGATTTCCATGCGACGAATGTTCGAATAGTTTGGTTGACTATCTAGAATTTCATCATCATCAAGTGGAAAAAGGATCTTGGTACTTGTCTCATGATCTATGCTAATAACCACTCTCACATGACCAATTGGAAGTTGTCTACTGTGTGGATTTTTGTCTTTGATATTAAACACTATAGTATACACTACAAGGCGATGGGTAGGTGTTGATAGATATAAATCACAGTCATTTTCACCCTATAGAATTTCAATAGAAGAAAGGTATCAATGTCTTTTTGATTCACATTTCACAGAGAAAATTATTAGAATACCTCAATTAAGAAATCTATTTAAGGGGGATGGCTCGCCTCAAAGATGGTGGGGGTGGGGCGGGATCATCACACAATAGTTTTTATTGACTTTTTTCTTCTCTTTTCTTACCCCCATATAATTTTCTAAGAAACTTAGTATAATAATGAAATTTTTCTTCAAGGGTATCTAATATTTATTTCATCTCTTCCATTTCTTTATATTTATCCTTCTGTTGTTATTTTTTCTCTAAATATGTTTGAGGTGTCACCCCAAAACTCACACCTCTGATGCGGCCATAATGTTCTATCCAATTCAAGGCTCCTAATAGTAGGTATTCATATGGTACATGTGTTGATGATTAATATGAATAATTCATATGGAAAGTATAGTAAATTAAGTAATAATTATTATTTAATAGTGATTTAAAGAAAATATTATGTTTATTACATCATACTTACACATGTTTCCCACACTTTTTGTGTGTTTTCATCTATTATTATCACATATTTATTTACACATGCCTCCTTCCATAACACATGGAATGGGATTGAAGTGGCATTGGATTTGGATTTATCAATCTATTTATAAATTGATGAACATAATTATGTTGTTTTTTCATGTAACATTAAATTATTATAGTAGATTTAAAATATATACCAATTTTTTCAAGTGAAGATTTCCATATCCTTTATTTACGGTAGGGTTATGTTGGTTTTTCTACCCGTTCCTTAATTTTAGAACTCAATTGTAGTTTCATAAATAAAAAAAATATCAATCAAAGTGATGAATACATGTATTTTAAAACAATGTATTACCATCCACAATGTGCCTGAAAATACATCTCTGCACTGTGACTAGTAAATGCATCCCATGATTCTTAGGTTATCAGGTGTGAATACATAAGTGGTGGGTGCAGGTATATTTTCACTTCATTTTCTTTAAGATGAAATCTCATTAGAATTATGTGAAATCCTATGTGAATACTTCTAACAAGAATTAATATATATTTCTTATGGGAGTCATATACTATAAAAGCACTCTTCAAGGGATGATGTAGAGTAACTAAATGTTTCATAATTTTGTTTTTTTTTAAATAAATAAATGATATCATAATATGACCTTCATTACTTCACACATCAGTTCCTTGAGTGTGGGCACAACATAGTTTCACTAATCCACATCAATTGGAACACATTGTCAAGTGATGAGTCCTATGTAACTATTAAACATAGCCTTATTGGGGTTAACATTATGGTTACATGCATTCCATCTGAACTCAAATTTAATGCCTTAATTTTTTACTTAATGATTTTTTATAACACCGTCAAACTACAACACTCTTGTTTTTTTTTTTGTATCATTAGTCCTTTGTCACCTACCAATTCCTATAATTAAAAATTATCAATATGTTTTTCCTCTAGATGGGTAGCATCAACATGTGCTGAAGGTTATTGTACTATTGCACTGGGAGAAACAACATGTTGAGAAATCTACTGTTCCTTGGGATTGGGAGCACCAGCACCTATAGAAGGTTGTTGTTACTCTGAACGGGGAGTAGTAATAGTTTGAGAGACTTGTTGTTCCTTGGGATTGGGAGAACCAGAATGTGTAGAAGTCATTATCTACATAATTGTTTTAACATTTAATTTATATTACATAAATACAGCAACGAAAAGATAATAACATGAGGTAGCATAATTTATATTACAAAAAAATAACCTGATTATTAAATTCCCATTTTTTAAAGCTGAAGGAATTTCACCTCTCTATCGAGTATCTATATCCCTTCATTATGGTCTCCTCTAACATACAAAACCCCATCTACATTGGGACCACTAAGAAATTATTACGATGTCCCAATGAAAGGGTTATCCTCAATTGAATTTTCATCATACCCTTCAGTGGTTTTGGTCAATAACAGAATAATTGACCACTTTTGGTTTGTGAGATCTAGATCATAAAATACTTGTATTGTATGTGATTCCATTATAAATAGTTCCTCTTTGTACCCTTCCTTTATAAAATCCATTTTTACAAATCCCAATTCATATATTTTAACATCACTCCTATTATCAACCCACTTTCATTGAAAATTTTTCACTTGGAATGTTGTATAATCGAAATCCCATATTTGTTTGATGATGAAACATTATGACATATTCGGGTAAATTGGATTTATGTCCTTAGTACTAGAAACATGAATCACTTCAGCGACAAGTGTAACTATACTATTTTTCATGGTACCGCCTTCATCATGTTCATTTGTATAGAACATATTACCATTAATTACATAACCATTGTAAGATAATACATACACATTTGGTCCTCTAGCTTGCCATCAAATTCATTATGAAATTGAATCCATATTTTCATTTGACTCCCTAAAAATATAGTCCTAAAACAATCCTCTAAACTGTTTATTATGTGTGTTTCATATCTATATTTCATGACTTTATGGATTCAAATTCTTGATAATTTCTTTGTGGGTTTCAACATATGGATAAACATCCAAACTATTATGAAAAATGTAAAGGTGGTTCTTCTCCTAATTTGTATTAATGATTATAGAAACATCTCTTCTAGAAATTCCTTCACCCACAAGCCACCCATTGTGACAAGATTTCATTATACCAATTCTTTCCACACTGGATAGGTAGTCGGTACATAATTCAATGGTTTCTTCAATAATATATCTCTCTTTAATAAAACCATCTATATAACTTTGATTTTTGACATACCATTTAAAAATCTTCATATATCATTCAATGTGGTAAATCCATCTATAGCGTATAGGACCACATAGTTGAATCTCTCTCACTAAGTGAACCATAAAGTGAACCATTATATCAAATAATGATGGTAGGAATAACATTTCCAATTCACATAATATGATGGAAATTTCCCTTTCCATACTCGGAATTTTTTTGGGTCTATAACTTTACTACGTATAGATTTGAAAAAGAAATAGTTATTGGTTAATGTATGATGGAAATTATTGGGGAAAAATAAAATTTAAAGATATATGGATTAGATATTGAATCAAAACATGGAATTCATGTGACTTTAGTCCCTTTAAAATCAAATCGGTCATTGACATGATATTCTTGATATTCGATGAATACCCCTTCGGAACCATTATGTAATTCAAGAATTTTTAAAATAGATATCTCTCTTTCTTTTAAAAGTGTAAGTAGATGGTGGAAGAAAATTTCATTTTTCACCCTTCACTGGAACTAACTCTTCCAATATTCTCATGTCAACCATGTCCAACCTAGCCTTAATTACATCCTTTGTTTTGTTGGTTTCATTTAGTAACGTGTTGAGGACACTATCACATGAATTTTTTAAACAAGCATAACATTAAGGAAATGTTTTTTGTATAGAAAATTCTAGTATGGTAATTAAAAAAATGATCTCTTTTTCTAATATTTTTCATAAGGTTTTTTGAAAATGTTTTACGGAAGGCAGTGTCGACATCTTTTACTTTCTTAAATAGTTGATCACCTGTTAGTGGATATGGTGTTGTATGTTATTCTAAATTTCCATCAAATGATGTCGTCCAAGATCGGTACTTATTACATCAGGGTATAAATATGTAATGTCCTATAAACATAGTATTAGATAAATGTTTCAATCTAATTGAATTTGTACCTTGTTTGCAAATGGGTAACCCTTGAGTTATTTTAATGTTATATTCTAAAAATTCTCCATATGCAGGAAAGTCATTTATCATCCCATGAAACATGTCTCTCAACATGAAATCTTCATTTCTATAAGCATCATACAACATAACACTTGAATCCCATAATAATTTCAAATCCTTGATCAATGGAGCCAAATAAACATCAATATCATTACCTATCTTTTTGTCCTAATATAAGAATAGATATCATGATGTATTTTTGTTTCATACATAACCATGGTGGAAAGTTATAATTTACCAATATAACCGGACATTTACTACGAGTTCTTCTTTGAAAACCAAAAGGATTCACTCCATCTGTAGATAATTCAAGATTAAGTTTTCTCATCTCATTTCCAAATTCAGGATACTCATTATCAATTTTCTTCCACTAAGGAGAGTCTATCAGGTGATGAATCTTCCCATATTTTATTTCTTATACATGCTTGTCACATCAATTTCCTAACATCATCCTCACTTCTGTATAGCCTCTTAAACCATGTAATAAATGGAAAGTACCATACAACTTTTTTAGAACCCAATTCATCTTTCTTATATCGAGAAGAACCACACTTTGTGAATTCTTTAAGTTATGTTTGGTCCATGAAAAATAGTATAAAGACATTTGGGAAGGCATATATTCTCTCAGTGATCATACCCATCAATTTTAGCATTCGTTTAGCGTCCTATGTTTGTATAGGGAGCACATTATCTTATGGGATCATATAATTCAAGAAAGAAAGTAGTTCAGTAAAACTAGTGTCAATCCATCCATTTCTTACTTTCAAATTATATAGCTTCCGTATGACTAACAATGATGTATATTTAGTGCACCAAGCAAATAATGGTGTATTTTTATAACTATTTAACTTCTCAAACAATTTTGGACAATCATGAAGTTCATCTTCAACTGTCCTTTTAATTTCCTCAATACGATCTTCAATATCATTCACAACTGTAATCACATCCTTGATATGGTCTTATTCATTGTCCACACTTTTAATCATATCAAATGATCCATAAAATGTAGTGTTATCCCAGTCACTAGCTACATTCTCTTTTTCCCCAGGTCTATTCTAACATTTATAACTTCGATCAATTTTGTGAAAGATTAAGTTCTCTTCCTACTCTTATGGAATAATTAGTCTTTAATAACAACTATCTAAACATGTGCAAAGGATTTGATAAGGGTTATATACATGATCGTTTTCAAACATGATGAACTCTTTCACTCCATATTAATACTATTTTGTTATACAATTGGGATTCATCTATTATTTTTTCATATACATTCTATTTGATTTGGTAATATTAATATTTTACAAATTGAATACACAAAAGGGGATTTTAAAATAAGGGGAACCCAAAATTTGAATGATAGTTATTATTATACTTTTGTGCTTGAGACTCATCCCATTAGATGCTAACACCAAACCAAAGAGAAGATGTAGTTGTAGAGGACTCTCCTAATTCAAAATCATGAAAGTGATGTGGACGCAAAGTAGGTTTAGGAGTTACAATGGGGTTAAATATTAATTCACATTTTGCGGGAGTGTGGTCATGATGGATATCCTATAGGTTGGATAGAGTTGGTGATATTCCCTTTACATGGTGTTATTATCAATCTACATTATGTAAAATGTGGAGATAGTGCTTAGTGAAGTATCATCATTATAGAAATCAAAGCCCTAAGTGGAAATATCATGAAGAAAATTGGGATGGTGCTACAATTATTGGATATACTATTGATGAATAGAAGAAAACAAATGGAATGTAAAATTTATGGGTTGTTCTTCTAGTATTGTTTACATTAAACATAAAAAGCATGATTAGATTATAGTTCAGAAACCTTAATACATGATTCATATTTCATATTATTGGAAAAAGATATCAAGGAATAATTTGATGAATCCTAAGAAATGGTTTAAGAATAAAGTTGGATGATTAAAGTGTATATGTTTTGGAATTAAAAGATTATGTTATATTAATCATGAAGTATATAAGGATTATTTGTAGAAGTTTTTATTTAATTATTTTAAATAATGTGTTAAATGATATTGATGGCCAAGAAAATTGATTTATTTTCAAGGTTACATTAAGGAAAGGTATCCCTTAACATATTCTTAAGTATGAGAAAATGATATTTTATATGGATAAAGAGATGATGATATAGATAGATTAAATTGGATAGTATTTATGACATCATAACTGAAAAAGGATTTTTGGTAATATTGGTCTATGTTATCAAGGATGAATTTTACAACTTCTTAGATTTAAGTAATATATCTAGTAATCATTGGAATAAAGAAGAATGCATGTTTTTGAAAAGGATTTATGGTAACTTAGGTTATTTCCATGATTAAAGAGAATATAAGATGAAGGTATTCACATGTTTGGAATGTGAAAACTAAGAACTACCTTAGGATATATGGGGGATCAATTTTAATCTAATTTAGTGACCTTATTTCTTATGTTTTGTATTTTCATATTCTAGAAGGGTTACAAGGTTAACCATTTATCGAATGGTTTAAGTTAATATTCAAAAGAATTTTTTGAGATTAAATTATTATCTCACCATAAAAGGATTTATGCATGTTGTAAGACCTGTTCTAACCATTTTTTAGTGATTATAACAAAAGACATATGTAATGACTTATCATTATATTTATGTATATCATGATCTACTAATGCTTTAGGAATGAAAAAATCACCTTCATTTCTTAGAATAAGAGATGAAGAGTAAATTTATTAAGGCACAATGAAGGGTGAGATTGTGTTCAAATAATGTATATATATCTTCTCATGAAAATTCTTCGATTTTAGAAAAAGGCTATTGAAATAAAATGTTGTCAAGTTATCATCATTTTTTATGATATCAATGACCTTTTTAAAGACTCTTTGGGTTGTGGATTTTTTATTGTTAACTTTATCCTAACTGTGTTCCCTATCACTCTCCATCAGAACTTAATATTTAGATTTATATTCCCTATCCATGTTTTCACTTTCCACCTATGTTATCCTATGTGGAAACCTAGTTATGAGTTACTTTGGGTAACTATTATGTTTCCAATTTCCCATTTTAAAGGAAGTTTCAGTATTCATTTTTATGATGTGGGTTTATAAGAAAAGATATTTCAAGTGTTAAACCCTTAATAAACCAGATGAATTTTGAGGAATAAATTCATTTTAAGGGGGGTATAATGTAACACCCAGATATTTTTTAAAATATTTTTTTTGAATTAATTTATTCTTTTTGATATTTTTCATTTCATCCAACACTGAATATAGATTGTGTTGTATAAAAGCACTAAGTTATTCGTGATTTTTATAAAACACCAACTCAAGTTTTCATGAAACTCAACACTTAGATTATCATTTTGTACATGTAACACTATGTTTGTCTTCTGTCCCACGCAATGCCAATTTCCTTTGATAGTCTGTGTTATACACAAGACCTAGTTTTACCAAAATACATTATACTATTAATATTATTGTTAAAATTTTATTATAGTTGTCATATAAACATTAGGATAAAATTTATCAACAAAATATTATTTAAACATTTCAATAAAATGAACCCTTTGGTTATCAATTATCTAGAAATGAAAGTAAGAACTATTTGATAATAAATAAATTATTTTCTAAGAAAACTACTTTTCTATGTAAAAAACACCATTTTGAATCAATAAATTAAACAAAACACTATTGATTAATGTTTTTAATATATTATATATTCAATAAAATATTTTCACACTCATCCAATTGATTATATAGTCATAAGATAATAATAAATCCAATTTTGTTTAAAAAGGTAATTTTACCACCTTTAAATAGAAAACCCATTCTAAATATAATTTTTCAAACTTATAATTTTAATTTGAAAAATTAAAATTCATTTTTTAAATTGTAATATCGTAATTTAAATTGGTTTAATTTTTTGTATTTTTTTAGAAGTTTCATTTTTTGACGAATAGTGAAGAACACTAAATTTTAATTAAAACCTGATTTTTCAACTAATTTATTTATAACGTTAAATTATATTTTTTATCTGATTTAATGTTTAATTATTTAAATTATAAAAAAAATTAATCCAATTTAGGTCATTATAATTAATTTCTCTTTGAAATTGGATATAAAAACTTAGCAAACTTTTGAACATTTTTACTTTAAAACCTGCATTGTTGGCCCATTTATGGGATTAAATTTAAAGTAATTTCTACCAATTATGTGATTATAAATTGGAAAAATGTATTAAATATTTATAATAAGAATAATTTATAATTTATAATATGGTAAACTTAGTTTTTGACCAAAAATATTATTAAATGTAATTAAAATTAATTGCAAGGATTAAGGTAAAATTAAACATAAAAAAGGACTAAACCATGAACATAAGGGCCAAAATGACCTATAAACTTTTCCAAAATACATTTTATGACCATATTTAGAACCTATACTAACTTTGGTCTATTTTTTACTATTATGGGAGCAACTTTTGAAGGGATAAATGTGGGTGAAATTCTATTTTTAAAAATTTTAAAGAATATCACTCCTCCTCCACTATAAAAAGGCTCTTGCCCCTCCCACTTATTCACACCTCTAAATCCCCTTTTCTCACAAAAAATATGACCAAATAAGCTCCCAAAATACCTAAAATATACTTATTCAATGATTATATAATAAAATAAGTATTCTAAATATACTTATACTTTTTTTATTATAAGTTGTTAACCTATACTTACACACAATTCCATCTAATGGGTGGTGAATTTACCATTCTTGTGTACAATGAACTACCGCCTCACGAAATGATGTTGTTCGTTTTTCCTTTGACACCTCTCATGGTTGTGAATTATTATACAAATTTTGTTTTTATATGATATATATTATATTTATGATTTATTTATTCTTATTTAATTATTATTTTTACCTTTATGCTTTCTATTTTTTATAAATACAAAAACTTCATTTGTGGACGTGTGGACTACCGCCTTCTCAAAGCAATGTGATTCGTTCACACTTTACATGGAATGTATTAAGGATTGTTTTAGTGAACTTATATGATATATATGACATAATAATTCTACTATAATTATAATAAATATACTTATATATATAGCATTTACATTCTTTTTTTCAATGCGATAAAAAAACAGAAATGGAGTTCTTGCATATGTACGGTCTACTATCTCCATGAACGATGCATTCCATTTCATATTAATATATTTTATAGATTATTAAAATATTTATATACTGAATATATAATATATATAAATAATATTTTAAATTATATAAATAATTAAATCATGATATATGTAAGAGGATCAAGAATAACAAGTCAAAACATGTATGATAAACAAAGCGGTTATTACCCAAAATGTTAATTTAAACTAGAATTGTTAATAAATGGGTAATATAAATATAAATGTTAATATTATATGGTATTATATATGTGAATAAGTTTATATGTTATATGTATAATAAACTTATATTTATTATATAGTAGGTTTGAATGTGTACGAAGAAAGGCATGACTTAAGGTAATGGAATTTCATCTCACTTTTTATTTCTGTGAGATACATGTCATATTCACCACTCGCTACATTTTTGTGGTGTATATAATACCCTATGACATGCTATATAATTTATTTCCATTATTTCATGATATTAAATGTTTAAATTAATGTTATTATTTCATTGTGATCAAGATTCAAAAGTTACCCAAGTAGTAAGGGTTTTCTCTTCTCATATTTACTTTCCATGAGACACAAGTCGTGTTCACCACCTATTTATTATATATGGTGTGTATAATTACCATGGATGTATTATATGATTATTATATTTATATTTATTTGTATTTACATAACCTTTTTATGATAATTATTTCTTGGTTTTTATGGTTAAAAATTTACTAAATCGGTAATGTAATTTTGTCTCAATTTGCCTTCTTTGAGACACATGCCATGTTATACACCTATGTTCTTTTATGAGGTGTATATAATTAAATTTTACATGTTATATAATGAAAATAATTATTTTAATTATATTTCAAGCTTCATGTAATTTCATTTTCTTACATGGGAAGTATGATTCAAATTTACCAAAGTTGTAACAGTTTATTTCTACAATATCAACGTTTATCAGGATTGTTTATGAATATGATTATATTGATGAAATATTATGATCCAACTCTCAATAAAACTCATGAATTTTATTTTATTAATTTTATCCATAATATATTCATGTATTATTACCATATTTACACTCTTTGGTACTTAATATAATTAATAAATTACTTTTTTGAAAATCCTACTTTATTTATCCTTTCAGTCGTAAATCTGTGTTCTTTCAAAATTGTATTTTATAAAAATGGTTTACAAAATTTTTTACTATAATACTATTATTTTTAAATTAAATTTTCACCTATTTTTTTTCCTTTTTACAATTTTTTTTAAAATTAATATTCTTTTAATTTTTTGATCAAGGAACTTTTATAACCTTTTAATGTATAAAAGGAATGTATGGAATGTACGGACTTAACTACTTTCATGACCATCATTTCTTTGATGATTCATTTGTAAGTTTATAAGGTTATTTTTAAATAAAATATTTTCCTAATATTTTGGGATTGTTTTTATTTTCAAATGGTTTTTAAAAGAATTACGTTTAAAAAGTGTTTTAAATGATTTTCAAAGATTCCTTTATATGTTTTCATAAGGTTTATTTCAAAGAAAATGATTTCAATGATTTCAAATATTCGTTTATATATTTTCAAGGTTATTTTCAAATAAAATTTTTTTCAAAATGATTTCAATCTTCTTTATAAGTTTTCAAGATTATTTTCAAGGAAAACGGTTTTCAAAATGTTTTATGTTTTAAAAAGAATTTTTCAAAGCATAAAGGATATTTTCCTCAAGAAATTTTTTAAACAATTTTTCATGTTTATTTAATATGATTTCAAAGTGGTTTCAAGGAAAAAGAATTTTGAAAATGATATATGTTTTAAAAAGTTATTTGTAATGAGAAATTATGTTCTTAGTGATCTATCAAAATTATTTTCCATATAATATGTCATTAGTGGTTATCATTTATGTATTTATAGGGATATTATACAAGGATACCATTCATATTATTTCTATAAATGGTCTATGTTTTTATGGATTGATTTTTATGAAACTTGTTTCTCTTCATTGAGTTATACCATGATAAATACTTATGAAACCTGTTTCCTTTTATGGGTTATTCTAGGATGAAATGATTATGAAACCTATGTATTTTACATAGGTTATGATATGATTAAATTTTTATTATAGACATTTTATTTCATGGGTTATGATATTATGTTTATGAAACCCATATCTTTTTATGGGTTATGATAAGATGAATATTTTATGGCATATGTATGTATGATTTCATTATGAGATGGGTGGGACCAATATCTCCCTCCAATGCATTGGGTAAAGATTTATCTCTCATGAGTATTATAGGGATATAATGGGGAGTGAAATTAGTTTAATATGATAGGGATATAATTAGAAATTAACTCAATTCATTAATTCAGGTTTGGAATGGGAGGTGAACTCTATTTAGTAATAGATGGATGGAATAATAAGTGAACTCGGTTCAGTAATACGTGGATGGAACGGGATGTGAATTCAGTTCATTAATACATGGATTGAATTATGAGTGAACTTGGTTTAGTAATATTCGGATGGAATGGGAAGTGAACATGGTTCAGTGATATAAGGCCGGAATGGGGAGTGAACTCGGTTTAGTAATAGACTTTGTCCACTAATATGGTCTTGGTAGCAAGCCTTGACTACTATGGAAATTATTTTATATGTCTACCTCAATACCAAATCTTATTCCTATGTTATGATCTCATAGATTATTCTCCTAGTTACCTTATGATTAATGTCTTATGAACTATGAATATTTATTCCATGACCAATGTATATTATCTTTGATATGTAGGGTATGGTCTTTAAATGTTATTATCATGTTATCATACCCTTATGCTCATTTTATGCTTACATATCTTCTTTTTTTACCGTTACAGAGCCTTTGATCTCACCCCTTTCTTATATTTCCTTTCCCCTGGTTATGAATAAAGTTTTAATTATAAGTACTAAAGGGGAAGATATTTTTGGGAATCATTGAATATCTTTCACCAAGTTAGAAGACTTTTTTCATGTTTGCAAAGACACTAAACTATTATGGTCCTAGGTCATGTACTTTGGTAATGTATTGAATATTCATCTAAATTAATGTAATATCCATGTATGTTTATCCTAGGTCACTATTCTAATTACCTTGGGTCGATTACAAATACTCTTTTCCAACTCTAAATAGGCATAAAAGTGGGATATAGGAGAGAGAGATATATAAATATGAGAGACAATAGTTTCCACTCATAGAAAATTATCTCATGCGGACATAGGTAACTAGAAAGGGTAACACCCATGATGAAAAAATAAATAAGGTTGAGCATGTCAGGGATAATCCCATGAAGGTATATCCCATAAGGCTGCTTCACAGGATAACCTAGTGGGGGCAGTAAGAGAGGTAGACCCTGTGAAAGCTAGTCTGTGAGGTCAATCTCATAGAATCCATTCTCTGAGGAAAATATCATGGAATCCATTCTATTTAGTTACCTAATGATGGAGAATCACATACCTCCCCTATTTTAATGGGTCCCTCTTTTTTTTATCTTGATACCCTCACATGATATCAATTAAAAATGAGAATTTTGAGGGATGTATAATATTCCCTTCCATTATCAGGAACTGCTCAATTGATTGGAGAATGAATACTCATCACATCCATCCTCTCACCCAAAATTCCCATTCTAAACATGAAAATTCAAAATATCTTCATGGATTCATTTTTAATAGGTTAAATAATCCAAAAAGGCCAACTTAAATCCTTCTCCAAATCCACCTGACATACGTGATTAGGGCATGTGCACCCACATACACCACTTGGATCATGTATTCCCTTAATAAAAGGAATCTATATTGTATTATTTATAGACTGATGAGACCCTCAAGGAATCATGATCTTATATTCCTTTAATAATAAAGGTCTCTTTCATGAGGTAATAGGGATAATATCTCATGATTCATATGGTTTGTACAGTTCATACGGTTCGATATAGGTGTTTGGTTAATGAATTATTCTAATAAGTGATCCTAAAGAATCTAGGCCTACTCTGGGTGTAAGTCCTAACTCCATCTCTCTGGGAAACTACCCTCTGTTAAAACTACTTCAAAGGGTTATATCCTTTACAGCCTTCATGAATCATGATTGATCTCTTATCTCTTATTTCTCACACCAATAATTACTCACATGGTCTTAGAGGGTTTTTTTATCATTTTAATAAAATGATTTTGTCACACCTCAATATACCTAGAAACATAACATTATATTTTGAAGCTTATGTCCTAGTTATATAATATAAAATAGTAGGACAACATCCTCACTACATGACATTTAACGGTATTGTATGGTCCTATCACATGACCCTAAAATATATCATTAAAACTATATGGGGTTTTATTTTTATCAAGAAGGATATGTAGGACACCTCCCATAGGATAAAATCCAAAACCATCTTCAATATCCATCACCATGCGGCCATATTCCTCATAAATCCACTTATATCCTTTCTTGTATACCCATATTCCCCCTGATTTTGGATGCCTCTATTCATTGGGCCATATTCCATTTAAAACCTTTCTTTTATCTACCATAAATGGATACTCGTGATTAATAACCACATCAACCATTACTAGGAACCTTTTTCATAATTTTCTATTCTAAATGACATTAAACTTTTTGGAAGTGGTCCTTGGTAGATGACCTTAAAAGGATATATGTGTCTATTATATAGTATAAAACTACATGGATTCTCATTACTCTCATAAGTATTTGTTGGAACACCTTCTTAAGGCCAGATCCTGATATCATAAACATGTACCGCCTCTCAGGTTAGAGATAAATTAAATATTTCACAACTACATGGAATTAAAAAAAATTAACACCCCTCATTAATAAGAAAAGTATGGAGGGCCTATTATACATATAGATATTAAAACCAATGCATGTTGGACACCAGTTGTTAGCACAAGGTTAACTTGTCCTACACTAGTATTTGGGAAGGATTCATTAATACATATTAAATCTATAAGAGATTCTTGGATTTGGTAATAATTCCCCCTAACTATATGAGATGATCCCAACCACCCATTATCTTGACCAACATGTATTCCAATGTGTTAGTGGTAAAGTCTCAGTGACAACCTACCTTTGGAAATTAGGTCTACATTGACTCAAAACTTCACAAAAGAGGCACATCATAGGTTTCCATTATAATTAGTTGTGATCTCATCCCATTACATTAACCTTTCTAACAATAATAGGTGTATCTAGTTTTCTTTATTATGAATGCATAATATACCTATTCTAAGTATAATTTATCAACCTGTAATATCAAAGAAACAAATAAACCATTTAGAATAAAATCTTACTGAAAAAATATGTGTATGGAATAAAATTATTATAACTTATGAATGGGGGAAGGAATTAAAACAATGATTATTCTATGTATTTAAATATTTTACCTAAATCAACTGTAGGAAATTATTAATATTATAAAAAATATGGATTAAGTAAAGAAGTGAAACCAAGTAATTCCAACCCATAAGTATAATATATAATCCCAAACATAAACTAAGTTTTTTCTTAAAACCATTTGGAAAATATTTATTAGAATAAAACTTGTTTGTTTTTAAATTAAATTGACTCAACCCTACATTATTTTAAACTAAACCCTTAATTAATATGAGATAAATAAGGGGTTCACCTATTAATAAAATTCTAGAGTAGTTTCTTGGGATCCCAGTAATAAAATTAATCCAACACTTTAATTGTAATATCAAAAGTAATACCAATAGAGAAACAAGTATTGGAACTTTCTTGAGATAGAAGATGGAATAAAAGGATAAAATAAATATATTACATTTATATCTCACAATTTAATCTCTTGCTGCTACCAAAATGGAAGAAGATTGAATAAATGTAATGATTCAACAAGATTTAGATTTTATATGATGGATTTTATACCCATTTCTATGAAAACATAGAATAGAAAGGAATTAGAGGTACACCATGGACTTATCTTGATGAAGAAAAACTGCTAAGACAAAGAGGAAGAAATCTGAATAAGAAATAAAAGGTGGATCAAAATGATATTGAAGAGAGGTTGATAGTACCTCCCAAGGTATATTTACCACTATAAATAAATGGAAAAACTCAAAGGTTAAGGTAAAGGGGGTTAATTCTTACGCATTGAAAAAAAAATTCCCTTTACAAAGAGAAATATTTTAAGGAACCTACAAGTTATGTAGTACAAATCCATTGGAAACCAATAAACCTAAATGAACCACCATCCCCACTATACCCCCATCATGTACTTTGTACCTAACTACCAGGTAACTAATTTATTCTTCACCCTATCCATTTCTATTTTCACCCCAAATCCATTACTAAACCTCTAAATTATATTTATAAATTAAAATAACATATGAAATAGAATAAAAATAAAAAAAATGATAAATTCACCTAAAGTGGGTGAGGGACTTTACAAAAACCTTTCCATTAGACTTTTCATCCCTAAGAACCTCAAAACTACTTCGTAAGGAAACTAGTCTAACCAATACATTTTCATATTAGCTTCCTACTTCCATGTTTCATTGTGGGTCTTCCCATACAACCACTTTACCCAAACCAAAGGAATGACCTTGCTATGTAAAAACTTTATACCTTGATTGGCAATGAATATAGGATGCTCTATGTAGGATAATAATCCTTAAACTCAATTTCATACTACTAAATCACATAAAAAGGATCAGGAATGTATATCCTCGTCTAGGACGTGCTAAAATTGTTACGCTTGGAACTAAATTTAGGGGTAAATCCAACTGGTAAGGAATTTTGATAATATATTCAAAAATTAAAAAAAATTGATAAATCTCATGGTAAAATTTACTTATATATCCATTCATTGGTGTGATAACCATTATGAGACTCGAAAAAATACATGATCACCCACCTTAAACTCCAAATTTCCCCTTTGACAATCCACATAGGATTTTTGGTTACTTTGATTGGTTACAAACCGCTCAAATATCATCTTCACCTTCTCAGTCAAATCTTGGATGATATTAGTCCCAATCACAAATGATTTTATTATTATCATTTAATAGATAGGATAACTATATATTTTCTCATATAGAGCTTCAAATGGTGAAATTTGAATCAAATAATAGTATTTGTTGTTGTATAAAAATTACATCAAGTAGAGGTGGTCATCTCATGAAATGTTAAAGTAAAGAATATAGGAATGTATCATATACTCTAGATTTTGGATGGTTCAATTAGATAGGCCATAAAATTTCAGGTGGATTGTTCTACTCAACTTAACCTATGAACACAATATTCATTAAATCCCTTTCTATAACTGAGATATAAAACATGGGTCTCAATCCAAGATAACCCTAGGTAATGCCTCATAAAGTTTTAAATTTTCTTTAAAATATAGTCTCTTGATATTATAAAGTAAGGAATCCTTGATAGTAAAAAATAGAATAATATTGGATAGAGGTTCCATGATCACATATAGTATATCCTTATCCATGTAGGATCTAGGTAAATGGGTCACAACCACCATGGTTATTTATTCCCATTTTCACACTGGAAATGGGACTGTCTGAAGAGAACCGGCTAGTTTTTTATGCATTGGATTTACCTAATAAAAGGTAAAACATCTTCATAAAAATATAATAATATCCTTCTTTAGTCTTGGACACCAGAACTTGTGATGTATAACTTGGTATACTTTAGTGATCCCAAGATATACTAGCCATTGAGAAGAATGGTTCCCATTAATCACTTCCTCATAATCATAAGAACGAAAATTTTTCCATGAATGTATCATATGGTAAGAGGATCCAAGAATCAACCATTGATGATCTCACCGCAATTGAGTTTTTATCAAATAATTAAATAATTAGGATCACATATATATGAGACCTTGATTATCTCCATTATAGATGATATAAGATTGATGTAGAGTGGATCTTCTCCACTATAATTCTTAGTCATATCCAAGTGAATTCCAGCCATAAGATACATTAATATCCATTTATCTATTTCCTTCATCACCATCAGAGGGTGAATTTTCCTACTAAGAGAATCAAAAACAACATTTCTTTTACTAGGATCATACTAGATATTAAAGTCAAAATACAAGAGATATTCTATCCAAAGATGTTTCCTAAGATTAAGATCATTCTAGGAACAGATATAATTAATTATTTTATGGTAATTTTATCCCATAATGAGTCCATTAAAAATATAATTCATATAAAAATTTAATATATGTACCACTATATCCAATTTGAAATCATGGTTATGGTAGTTATTTTCATAATGATAAAGTTTATAGAAACATAAAATACTAATCCATTGTCTTACATGAGAACACTGCTAAGACCCAATAAGAATGAATCCAAATACACCTAAAATCCATCACTTAACCAATATAGGATGATAATAAGATATGAGGTTATGTTCTTATTCAAATATTGAAAATTTATATCACATTGGTTATACTATATGAATTTATCCACTTTCTTGGATATATTTTTCATAGGAGTCTCTATTCTCAAGAATTCCTAGATGAAGCAGTGGTAATTCCCCATAATCATAAGGAAACTTTTGAACTCAAATAAATTCAATGGGATTCCACATTATTTAGGTCTATTGGGATGACTAATTTGGATATGACATGTCTATGGGTCATAACTTTAGGGATCAAAAAAACATTTTGATGGTTTATCATATAGTTGAAATTCTCAAAAATCCTCTAAGATGATATGTATATTTTGAAAAATCTCATCTTGAGACATGAAATAAATAGGATATCATCAAAAAAGAGCACAATTAATAGATCCAAGAATGTATGAAACATATTTTTCATTAGGGATATAAACACATTATGAGATTAGTCAACCAAAAATGCTTGTCCAAATACTTAAAAAATTCTATATAGGCTCCAAAAAGTAGATTGGGTATGTCCTCTAATAAAAAATGGATATTATCATAACCTAAACAAGGTTCAATATTTTTTAAACATATTCCCAATTTAACTAATAAAATTTATCATAAAATCTAGGTATATATTAGTAGTTCTTAATTGTGACATGTTTAAGTTTTTGGTAGTCTAAATACAAAAATAGACTTTTATCAACCTTCTTGTCCAAAAGGATTGGATTTCCAAAAGGGGAAATTCTTGAAATAATGAATCCATTGGATTCAATATCCTCTAACAAGTTATTTAGGTCTCTAAATTTTATTAGAAAAATTTCATATAGAGTAATGGAGATAGGTTTAGTTATAGACTATATATCGATAGTAAATTCCATCTATCACTTTTATAGTAATACAAAGAAGTATCTAATGATTACATATGGGTATAGATATACCATTGGAGGTAAAAACATACATCACATGGGTTTTACTACTTAGAGTAAGAGACTATCCATTTATCTGGTAATATCTATGATCTTCCCCTGATTAGGACTAGCTCAACTACCTTGAATCTACTACTCTCCATAAAGAGTATACTGTGTACCTGTTGGAGAGGGGAAGGATACCCTTCGAGCATAGAAATTGATTCAATAATATAATTTATTTATCAAGTAAATTCCCATAATGATAAAAATAAATTCCATATTTAGGTCTATAAGATCACAAAAATGGCCATTAAAAGTAATGTCTATGACCTATGATGGATATTTACAACTTTTCTTTATCATTTTCCTTGAAGGAGTATCAATACTCATATATGATGATATATCTTCCACCATAATTCCCATAAGGGATTCCAATATATCATAAATAAAATATTTCAATTAACATAGGTCAAATAAATTGAAAGCTAATGTATAGGATATTTGAATAATACCTCTAATAGTAGATAGACTCACTCAAACATTAATGATAGATTATTTTATCACTATACCCTATGTAAATCCTCATACTGACCCTGAGTTGTACACTCTTACGCTAATGATTACATATTAGATACATGGGCATATCTACCACATCATCATCCTTAGCCAAACCTCCCTAAAGATAGTAGATTTCCTTCAATAAATTGAGTTGATGATCAAGACTATGATTATTGGGTCAGATGAGGTCACTTCCCTACAATCTTGGATGATTTATGTTAGTAGTAACTTTGGTTATGGCCATAATGACTATAAAAGTTTTATTGTTTATCTTTATAATTACGATATGGATTGATGTATCTAAATCTCACACATTTATGACACTGTGTTTGAGGCCTTATAAAATAGGATTCAAAGGTATTCCAGTTCATTTTCACCCTTGTATAGAATCACTACTACTCACCATCTCTTGTCACTTTTTTTACCATTAAATTAATTATTACCCATAAATTTTTTGGGAAATTAGCTACCTAATTATGGTCCTCCTTTAGACCCTGTCTCATTCAGAATAGAATTATTTACTACTTTTAATAATGTAGGAAAGTTGAAAAAAATATTTATATCTATAATGGATATTTCGATCCCATATTAAATCATTTATATTTAGATTCCTCATCATCAATGAAATATGAAGTGAAGAAAAGAAGGTATGTAAACATAGATACATACTGAAAAATCATCATTAATCCATGTTGAAGGTTCATAAAAACTTTTTCCTTAACCCAACATAGGTTATTGGGATAAAATTTTATGAAAAAGGTTCTTTTATGTTAATACCTAGTCCTTCTAATCTTCTAACATAACATCCCACCATCAGTGAGATACCCCATTAAGCATAATGGTACTGATCCAAACTCAATATCACTCAGGATTCTTGTTGATTTAAAATATCAGATACGGATAGTTAATCCATTATTTTCCCTCTTTAAAAGACACACCTCCCCAAAAGATAAGTGGATAATTAAATTAAAATTATTTTATAATCTTAAAGGTGGTAGGATAATTTCATGGAGATCTCTCACCTATAACTTGGAGAAACTGGGTAGTCCCTTCCAGGAACTAAGGATCAACCATACGTCATTCATGTGGTGCATGCTCATTTTCCCATTCCTTCATAGTAGAGGGTTTTTATTGAGGAATAATTATCTAAAATATGGTATATAACTATATTAAAACATTTTCTTCAGTAAATACCATCGAAAATTAATAATTTCATTACAAATGTTAGGTTTAACACCATTCCCATCTCTCTTTATTCTATTTTTAAAAACACTTTTATTTTAAAAACACTTTTCATACAAATTTTAATTTATTCATATATTATTTAACATAAATTTAATGGAATTTAAAACACAATTTAAACACCACTTAAGATATATTAGTAGTAATAATTGAAGTTTAACATAAAATAAACAGGAACCAATTACTGAATCATATTGTCTAAGTCATTAACAATAAAAATATAGGATAATTCTATTTATCTATTTTTAAATTTTTATTTAACATGAATTGTCATTTAGTTATAATAATAATATAAAAATCATAGTAAACCACTTGACATGTTAGGAAATCTTATTTGACCTCACCTACTAATTCATCATATGATGAATCAGACTCAAGAGTTTACAAATGATTCAAGGGTAAAATAAAAAAAATACTCTTATAATACCCATTCTAACATAGGATTACACCATAATTATTATGGAGAGGAATCTTTATGGATTAATTCCTGATTCATAGTATACCTATCTCCTATATACTCTTAAGTCACATATGTTAGATCATTTAAAGTGGATCTGATACCATCTTATAAAAACTATGTCTTCACTACCCAAATGGTATCAAATTAGGTTTCCACAATACCTCACGCACACCTATCAATCACTATAGGATATAGTAAACACTATTTATTGATTTCAATATCAATGACATATTGTTTTACCCCTCGGTATAATAATATAATCTCAATGGTTCATTCCAAAAAGTGGAATGAAAAAAGATTCCTAATAACTCTAAGAAATAACCAGTCAATAGTGGAAGAATATGTGATAAACAAATCTACAAAATAGGGATGATAACATGTACATACTAATGTTCCCTAGGGATTGGTATAGACACCTGATAGTAGGGTTGAATTAGTTGTTGGATAATTTTTACCAATTCAAAATTCTTTTACCCACTTTGGAATTAAAGATCTATTTTGAGTTAGTAAAATTGGATATATTAACTTTAAAATAATAAATCAATCAACTATATCCATGGAATTAAAACAATAAAGAGGCACACAGTAGTTTTATAAGTTTTTGTACAAATCCCTACTTCTTATCATGATTTTTTATTCACCCTAATCACAGATTCTCTACTATAATGAAATTTTGAATATAATGGTTAGTGTTTCCCATACCTACATTGAGTCTCAAAGTTTATAAAAAAGCCTTAATCTCACATGAATTATTTTTTCAAAGTTTCACTAGACTTAGAACAATGCATTCACACTTTTTTAGTGATTCTCATAGAGATCACCCTGTATACCTTGAGTCACATGGGTTCTATAGAGTCCCACTATATATATATATATATGAAATTGTTGCGATGAGGCCCTTCATTAGAATTATATATCTTTATGTCATAGGGATGTCACAAGATCCAAAAAGTAGAACTTATTATTCTAAACATGGGAACTTTAAATTCCTGAATATCTACAACATAGACACATGAAACTCAGTTCCTAGATCAACCTCGCATATCTTCAGAACCTACTCATCTGGTTACATTTCAGCTCAAAAACTTCAAATCTCTCAAAATACTCTCAGATTGATGGTCATATTCTCTTCTTCTACTTCATAATAGTAGTGTGCACTAGATTACTATTTTTATTTTATAGATTCAGTTATCTTACACTCAATGTTTTTACACAACTTTCAATGCAATAGAAGCATGTTTTTCTCTTTTATTCCCCTCATTCTTCTCATCAACTAACATGAATGGGCGGCTATATTAATTTTTCCTTTAATTTTGAAAGTTATATATATTTAATATTTATTGAAAAATGTATCCTCTTAGCCAAAAGAACCATTATTTTAACGTCCCCAGTCCCCAAAACCTTTCCTTTGTGACTTCCAAAGGCCTATAGGTTTCATCAAGGTGTTTAAAGTCTTCTTCCCTCTAAAATTTCGAAGTTTGTTCACATAGTTGGGTATTTTATTCTTAAAAGTGTAGCTTGTTCTCATATTTTCACAATTCCTTCTCACTAACACAAAATTCCTTCCCATGTTTTTTTCGCACAATTTCCTAATCCCTTCTCATGATCACTATTTTTTCTCATAATTGGACATTTTTCTCACAATCATAGTTTTATTATCACTATCACAAAATTATCTTATATATATTTAATTGTTTTCTCATAGTTTCACAATTCCACTCAAGATCATAGTTAAGTTTAATGATTGGATAATTGTTTCTCACGATCATACTTTTTTCTAACAGTCATAGAATTTATTTTACACAATCATTATTTTGTTCTCACAATCACAAAAATCCTTCTCATGATCATAATTCTTTCATAGGTTCTAACCCTTCTCATGTTATATCCCTTCTCATGGTTGAACCCTTCATGGTAACTCAATCAGTTTTCAAAATTTATAATCCTTTTTCAAAATACTCAGATTTTTGAGAATGATGTGGGAAATGCATTTAACATAAAATTAGAAAATTAAAGCTCAATAAAAGTTTTTAAAAATATTTTTTTTGGGGAATAAATATAAAATTTCAATTATTTAAACCCTATTTTTTCTAAAAGTTTGTGTTTCATTTGTTTTAAATGAAAATTAATTAGATAAAAATTAAAAAATAATTTTTTATTGCAATAATCTTTGAAAGAATTTATCTAGAATCTTAAAACTATATTATCTTCTCCATTGAATTATTTTTGTTTACTTTAAGTTTTTAAAAACTATAACTTTTTTATCAAACCTTTATATTTTTATTCTTACACTTAGAGCCTTCTTGTTTGTGATTTCGTGCATGTTCAATAGGTTAGGTCCCTCTTTACTTTCTATTGTTGTATATCATATTTAAGGTAGTGGCTAATTTCTCCATAATATTAATCCATTATTTTCAAGTTTCATACAATTAATCGTTACCTTACCTTCATCATATCTAGGAGGAAACATCATCTTCTTACCCCCCCCCCCTATTTTTGGTGTAGTGTGTTTTGGAATTTCTTCTCCAAGTGAGGGATCCTTATTATCTCTTATTTTGTGCATTTTTTCAATTATAATTATTTTTTATATTATGTGGGTAGTATATATTAACTGATAAAGATAATGAACTATAATAAATTTAATTAAATGGGGTGAGTGTATTAGATTTTACTTTACCTAGTTCTTATGATATTTCTATTGAAGGCTCCCGTCCGACTTGAAAACCGTTTATATATATATATGTTATAATTGATTTATAATGAGATTCATTGATGTGATTGATTATTAAACCCACCACTCATAAAAGTATTAATATGTGTATTTAGTTAAGAATTGTTTTACCATGTAAATCTGGAACTATATGGAAATAAATTTGTATAAGAAAATGATTTAATGTGAAAGACCCATGTGAATGAATTGTGGAAATATACATGGTCTAAAAATCTATTTTTGTGTAGTGATAGTATTTTATGTTGGATTATTGGTTTCATAGCTTTGGGAGGTTTGTATGATAATGCTGGTGAAGGGATTAGGTGTGAGATATGATGTCAACAGTGGAAGTGTGGTGGTAGATATATGGTTTTTGTGGTAGTAAGATGGTTATTTTGTGGTGCCTTGTCATTTTATCCAGGTAGAAATGAAATATGAGATTGTTAATGATAAAAAGGGTAATGGTGTGGGCTGGTATTAATGGAAGTAATAGAAATTATATGTGTAAAATGATTTAATAATTCATTATTTATGAATAGTGGCTATTAATGTAAGAATATGGAAAGGTCGTTGAACCTGTAATTGAATGAAATGAATTATGGGTTGTCTATGGTTGTTCTATTGATGGGATTAATCTATTTGGTGGAAGTTTGTGGAAATATTAGTATAGTGTTCATGTTAAGAAGAAGGCAATGAATTTTTTATGAAAAACCTTTAGTTTAGGCTTGTTTGTTTTCTAGTGTGTGAGTGTGTGTGTCTATATATTCTTGTATTTACCTATTAATTTTATACAAACCTTTTCCATGTTGAGTTCTATGGAACATTGCCCAGATGTTCTAGGGGATGTTTTACCAAATATATATATGGTTAGTAATGGATGGATGATTACCCCCTTTTCCCTACTCTTCCTTTGAAAATAGTGATAATGACAGTTGGTGTTGGTGATTCCATAAAATGATGAGAATATGGTATATAGTGGGGGTCATGCATTGTAGTAGGAGGCCACAAGATTTGTGAACTTGATGTTTATGGTACCCTACTACACTATTTTATAATGAGGCTATGACATGGATATTGGTTGATGTATGTATGAGATATTGGGCCTTTTAGGATGATAGGGTGGGTTGGGATGTGTCCCAACCCAAATCATAGATTTCTAGATATATGGTGATGACATGACATGGAAGGGATTTGAGAGTAGGGTGTTTGATTTTGGGGCGTGAGAGTGGAAAATCAATGGGTTAGTGGATGTAGGGATAATTTATCGATGTTATTCTATTATTATCTTACTATTTTCTTATGTTATTTGGTTAGTGGTTTATGATAAGGTTGGGATTTATATTTTTCCTATTTAGGTGCTTATCAATTTTATTGTTTATTCACTAGTGTGTTAGTATTCTCTTTTTACATTTTCATAGGATATATTGGGTATGATCATATTGATTATAAATTTTATGCTCACCCTATGTATTTATAAACTGGATTTTAAGTTTCTAAGAGGGTTATGAGGACTAGGCTGGGAATCACTAGCTTAAATATTAGAGAAGTTGTGGAGTTGTTGTCTTAGAATTTATTTTGGTATTTACTTTGGATACTTTATTTGTATTTATTAACATATACATGTGGGATAGTTTTTTTTACTTTATATTATGTGATAGAGTTATTTGGTGGTTTTTTATCTTCTCTCTCTTTCCTTTTCATATATTGATGGAAATACCTCCCATTTAATATTTTTACACCCTCAGTGCTAGAATCCAACCCATGGTCTACTGGAGGTGGGACTCTAGGGTCACTCTTTCTCTTAACTACCAACCAAGGGAGGGCACTAGTAGAGGGAGGTCATGATAGAGTGTTATTAGTGGTTTTGGTTGAGAGGTATGATGGAGTTTTGATTAAGGTATTGGAAAGGCTTGAATGGGAATGATAGTAAAATAGTGTTAGTCAGACTTAGTCTGTGATATAGAATGGTATACTAACTAGTATATAGACATTTAGGACCCCCTGTGATCTAATTTAAGGACCTTAAGATTACTAAAAATCCTAGTAAAGATAATGGTTATTTCTGGGTAGTGACCTAAAGGAGGTACATGCATCATGATTGTCTGTATTTTTGATTGAACGTGGTGTACTAGGGATTAAAATGAAATTAGTTAATTAATCCAAATAAATTCCATGTTTCTCAACTTAGTCATTCTTCCCCTGTGTTTTTTCAGAGATGGACCATGGCCATCGTCCATCTATAGTTTAGAAGGTAAAAATTCAATAGTTTGACCTCGTTGATATTCATAGGGTTGATCATATAGAGAATAATGAGAGGTGATAGAGGATGTTGAATCCTTTCTAGAATCAGTTTCTAGAAAAGTGTGAGTGAAGTATCTTCGATATATAGACAGAACGTTTTCTAGAGGAGCTGGATATTTCCTTTTATCTGATCTGGTCCCAAGATGAGTACTAGGTTCCATTGTAAGTTAGCTATATATAGGGATTAGTGTGCCAATGGTGGATATTCTTCCTTGGGGAGAGAGATTATAAGTATGTTTCTTGGGTCAACTTCTAGAAGGATTTTCATATCGAGTCTATTTTGTCAATGATGAAGGAAAAAAGAGGCAAGATTTGTTCTTACTTAAGTAGGGGAACCTGATCATGGTAAATATTAGGATTAGTTTTAGTTGTCTCTTGTATTTTTCTACTGATATCTTTCTAGATGAGGACTTTAGAGAAAAATATCTTGATTAGGAACTACATCTAATTATTAGATATATTGTGACCCCATTTTTTTTACTATGTATCTCAGGGTGAGAAAGGAGGAAGTGATCAGGTTGATGAACTCATGGGGATGAGTGCCTCTACATGGAGGTCGGTAGAGATTCTCAGTAAACTAATATTTAGGTAGAGGATCATGGATTTTAGGGAAATCGGTGTTCCAATCAGCAGGGAGTCCATCCTCGTTTTTTTTCATCACTTTTCTGAGACCAGTGTTTTTTAAGAATCTACCGGGAGATTTTTGTTCATGTGTTATACCAGAATTAGTTATGTTCACCATCAATATCAGTACCTAGATGCCCATGGAGGACAATTTGGTTAGGGTGTTCAGACATATCCACAATAGCAGCATAGGCATCGCCACTTTTTGAGCAGTTGAGAGGAGATGGATTAAGTCAAGGTCAGCCTCACAATGGTCCACATCTTCATAAACCTTGGATAGAGTGTGTCCATGGATTCCGTCAATAATTAGGAGTAGGGGATGGACATAGGAAGTTTTATTCTATAGAGGTACTAGAGAGAGATATACCATAGATTTTATGAGGTATGATCAGTTTATCTTCTACCTTCATTTTAATTTTTTCCCTCTTGAGCTTCACACTCCTTTATTACACCGACTACGGTCCATGCATTAGGAATGGATGTGGAGAGACTTCTAATTTCCCTAGTGTTATCTAAACCAAATAGAGGTTAGACTTACTTATTTTCTGTGTGCTGGAAATGTTTATTGATGATTGGGTAGAATCAATTGGTGGGGATTTTATTCTTTTTATTGATGAAACCATATGATTACATCATTGGCATAGACTAGTTCTGTTCTATGTATGTTGTTAATAAATGTTTCTAGAGGATAGTCATGTTTTATGATATGGAGAGTTAACAAATAGTGTTCGTTGGAGATTGGGGCTACAAATGGGTGGAAGGTTGTTGGGTCCTAAAAACCTTGAAATTTGAAATCAAATACTCCTATGAATTTGGAAATGAAGAAAATATATCAAAAGGAGAATTGAAGATGAGTAGTTGAAGAAGATGAAAATTTGGAAAAAGAAAAAAGAGGCATCGCAAAGAAGATCTCCTTCACAGACCGTCTCTCCACATGGCGGTCTGCTTCATGAGGAACCTGCGAACTAATCAGTTTGTGGGATGGAGGTGATAGCACCAATCCCCGAAAAACCAAATCATTTGCGGAAGGAGGTGGAGAAATTCACCTTGCATAAGATCCCCCAAGAACTAAAATGTTTCATGGTTGTGGCGAAGCTGGAAGCTTCCTGTGAATGAAACGAAATCATTCACGGGACTGAAGAAATAATCCTCACTGCCACAAACGATGACCCCATGCCACCACTGAACGACTCATCCATAGGTCGGGTTTATTCATTGGGCTTCTGCAGAAGATTTTGTACAGCCTACTAATCCAGTTCCTCCACCTCTCTATAAATGGATCCCAAGGGGAGGAATGAAGAAGATGATTTTCAAAGATGACTCTTGAGGATATCAATTGATAAAGTCACTAAAGAAGAGATCACCACAAAATACAGACTCTTTAGTTGATTCACTATAGGTATTACCCACCACATATCATTAAATAAGGAAATATAATACTAATTAGCATACTAAAAACCTAGCTTCCTTCAAGAATGAATTTCCCATGAAGTGAAGAACCAATTCCCCTTATTCAATCTGGCGTCCCGTATAAAAATATGCTATGTAGGTGGAACCCTGAACCATGTAAAAAACACTATATGGATGGAACCTGGTTATTCATAACAAAATGATACATGGACCGAATCTAGGTCATCATACCATCACAGTACGCGGGTGGACCCTTCACCCGCATAGAAACATGCTATGTAGGGGAAACCTCATCCCACATAAAGAAATCATATGCGGAATGGGGTATTCTCAGGAGTTCCACCCTCTAGACTCAGTCAGTTCCTTTCATTTCCATCACATTATCCATACCCTTCCACAAACTAGTCCAATTGAACTAGGAAAAAGTCTATTCCAAATCCACCAGACCCATATGATAAAACCATCAGGTACATCAGTATGCCATTCTGAGTTTGCATACCCATGGTAAGTGAATTCATGAGTAATCCCTGCAATAAGGTGGATCCCCATAATTTCCCTCGGTTTACATTCCCATGGTAATGTAGGTTCCGACCTCAATATGCTCACATATACCTCCCTATTCTAGGGATTAAGGGTAATTGGTGTTCTTTACCTTTAATGAGGTCTTGTGATAAATAAGAGAAATCAAACTTTCTTTTCCCTTTGATGAGGAATCATGTTCCTCCCCTTTCCCATAACTAATCTTATGGAACTCCATATAAGGTAATTCCCTAGCCTCTCTTTAGGAAAGTGTCGTATCCCCAGCCTATCCCACAGCCATCCTCCTTTTCTACCAACAAAGAGGGGAAAGTGTGTGATTTTCCAGATCTACTTCTTCCTCTTATTTCTCACACTGAGCATAAATCACATGGTCTTAGAGATTAGTGTAAATCATGGAATCTACATGATTCACTCAACTATTTGAACTATAATAACTCATATTCCTTCTCTAACTAGGATACATAGGATTCCTGCCTAAGGCCCGAGCTCAAATGGGCCTTACCTCTGGATGTAAGCCCCAAATCATGCCTCCTTCATGGGAAAATCCCATGTATAATTCCCAACTAGTGGCTTCAATGTTCCTCCTCTGAGGTGTAAGTCCCAATATTCGCTGGGAAATGTTAGAAACCTCTATGAGATCCAAACCTAGCTCCTAGATAAACCATAATGTTCTCTGGGCCACATCCCCAGTAGGGTCACATCCTCCCAGAAGACTACATGTCTTATGGGTCCCTTGTTCCACTTTGGTTTAAGTCCCACATTAAATCATGACTAGGAATATTCTGCCTAGACGTCTGTGATGCACGACATTAAACTACATGGTTAGGTCCTTGCCACACGACCCTAAAAGAAGGTGTGTCTAGTTAAGTGGAATCAAACTATGTGGGTTTTGATTCCTCTCATGAGGATATGTAGGAAATATATCTCATAGGTTTGATCTTGGCATCGAATCAACTCTTATACCCCCTGGATGATGATAAACTCCAGATTGCCTCATCACATAGATTAAATCATCATTGTCTCATTGAAATACCATAGGATTCCTGATTTTTCTAAAAAATGGTAACATTAATGAAGAACCTCATATATATATAAATGTCCTCATTGATGTATAACCTCATATACATATAGTATATTCCTAACCCATGCATATCTATGATTGATCTTGTGACTTAGGAGTAATATGAAGACACATGCTTGGGAATGATCCAAGGATTCATAAACATATGAAAATAAGTTAAATCTATAAGAGATCCCCAGGATAAAAAATAATTCCCCTAAAAATAGTGTGATGAGCCCAAGTTTCTATTCTATAGACCAATTTGAGTCCTTAAGTTTCATTGGCCAAATCATCCAACAAACGTTTGTCTTTGGAAAGTAGTCCATGAATCATGGATAAGGGGTTTTTTGGGTGTTTATGGCTCTGCGAATAAACTCATTGGAGACTATTCAAGGATTTTATACCCGATGTGGATCGATTTCACAAACACTTAACCCCATGCAATCACCTATTAGGAACACTTAACTATGTCACCACCTTCATAACATAAAAAAGTTATATTGTACAGTACCCGTTGGACCATTTTGTTCCAGGTACAACACACGTCTTTAGTTGGAAACAAAAATAGTGAACCTGATGTGAATCCTTAACCTAGGTGGTGATGTTACCCCATATCAAACCTCTTTCACATATAAAAGGTTATAGGGTCAAGAAATATCATCAATTATACATGTGGTCATGGAATCTACTTTGATGGTATTTTTTGTCTAGACTTATCATATACATTGTAGGCATCCTATAGAGCTTCCTTAAATCCAATGGAATCCCATAGGTTCTCATAGATGTGAATGCTAACCAATGCATCGGTTGGGCCCTCCATGAAGAATAGGACCCCATATCCCACCCATATTCTTCAATACTGGGTCTCAAATGCATTGATACAAGGGTGACCCCAGAACGGTACTCCCCCGATACTAGAGGCCGCAAGGTAGACCTTCCAGTTGATGAAATCCTGCCATCTGCTCACCCAGTAGTGACCATCAGTCAAGAACTGGGAGGCTCCACTGGCCATCTCTAATAATTTTGTGATCATGTCCCCAAAATGTGACAATTGTTACCTCCCTTATCGTAGGGAGGTAGATGAAGTCATCACTGATGAATTCATCCCGGATGCACAGGGGTTTTTCTCAAAGTCCCCTACTTGGAGGAGTCAATGCCAACACCATGTTACCCATTATCCTCATTCTAAATAGGATATCACACTGAAGTCCCCTATTGAAGTTCAACAAACATAGGTCCCCTGGGCTATAGGGTGATGAACATATAATCAGGATAAGGTCATCACCCTGATTTCTAAGGAAGATATATATCGTGAAAATACAACAAAAAAATATGGGCAGGCATACATTCATGTTACCTCTTCTGAAGCCTGCCAGAAAATTACGGCAGCATATTACAAGCAAGCACAAGTTTCTGTCAATGACCTCCAAGGCCACTGTACAAATAGGGAGGAAAATTATAGGAAGATGAAAATATTTTCCAGTGAAAATGAATCTCATCATACAAATAGAACAAAAAATTTTAGGTGGTAACATATCCCTTCCAAGGAATATGAAACCCTCCAATCAAATACGGTGGAAATAAAATACAAGAAGAGTCAAATTTTTTAGGGTGTATATCATGTTCGTGAGAGAAATACAATGGAAAATGACCATATGAAAGATCCTGCTCAAAAATATGAATCCAACCAGTCAAATATGGTGAAACTGGAGAAAACAGTCGGCGTATCCCTACTATAAACTAGGGGAAGACTCATTCTTCTTCCCTAACAAGGAGAAATGTCAGTACCCACTAGTATAACATGGAAAACTAGAGAAGGAACAAATTCCTACTCAAACATCAGAATGGTAATTTATCCTCATTCCTTCCAAATACATATTTCAACACATCCTAGAAATTATGGAGGATCAGACATCAATTCTCAATCATATCCTCTAGAACAATTAATATGTAATCATGTTCGTAGAAATAGAAAAGATTCGGGCCCAAAATATCATCTCCCCAAGTGGGGTGACTCATCCAAAAAATAACATATTCACTTGGGAACAGACATGTATCCCTACTCTAGTCCAGGGATTCAACAATCATATTCTATGATCCAAGGACAACCAGATCGGGAACAAACACTCGTCCAACTAGGGGAAACTAATCCACCACGGTGTCCACTCCAGGGTTGGCATATATCCATATAATAACTCAAGATTTATGTCATCGTATCCCAATGCCATCATGGGAACCAACTAAATAGGAACCTGAATATGAGGGATTTTTAAAATAGTAGACGACCCTAGTTTCCCACAAGATAGTGCCATAAAATTAAATGTGCCAATGGAAACTGGAAAATGAAGAGCACATTCATGATCCTACTCTGCTGAAAATAGAGTTCTTGATTACATAAAGCACCTATCATTAGAGGCTCAAGATCCTACCAATCCATTATAAAATTATGGAAGTGGAAGTAGTAGTGGTGAAGTTCTTCCTCATAATATTATTACAAATAGTTTTGAAGGTCCTCCTTAGAGCATCCACAGGGGTCTTACTTCATGGGAAAGAAATGATCGATCACAAGAATTTATCTCCTGATGAGTGTCATGGTAGTCCTCCCATGACTAAAATATCAAATAGAAATAAGGTCCTCCTCTTACTATCATCCACCCTGATGGTCCTCTCCAAGGTATACGCTCCACAAATTCTCCCTACAGTCAGATATCAAGCTATGATGGTAGTCCTCTCCATAATGGAAGCCACTATGAAGGCCCTCCCCATAGTGGAATCATGAAGTGAAAAGGTCCCCCCTTATTAAAACCCATCCTAGAGGCCTCCCCAAGATGTGCACTACAGATATTCTCCCTAAAGCCAGAAATCCAGCTATGATGGTAGTCCTCGCCCTGAAGGAATTCATTGTGAAGGCCCTCCTCGCAGTGAAATCAAGAAGAAAGAAGGTCTTACCCTTGTTGCAGCCCATCATGGAGGTCTTATCTGAGATACACACTGTAGATATTCTCCATATTGCTAGAAATCCAGCTAAGATTACAGTCCTCTCCATGATGGTAGTCACTGTGAAGGCCCTCCCCGTAGTGACATCTAGCAGCGAGAAGGTCCTACCCTTATTGTAGCCCATCCTAGAGGTCCTCCCTAGGATACTCAAAATAGATATTCTCCCTACAACAGGAAATCTAACTATGATGGTAGTCCTTACCATGATGATAGTCACAGAGAAGGCACTCCCCACAGTGACATCAAGAAGCAAGAAGTCCCTCCCCTTATTACAGTCCATTCTGGAGGTCCTCCCTAGGATGTGAACTGTAGATATTCTATTTGAAGCTTGAAATAAATCTATGATAGTAATCCTCTCCACGAAATCAGTCACTCTGAAGTCCTTCCCAGCAGTGACATCAAGTAGTGAGAAGGTCCTCCCCTTATTTCAGCCCATCCTGGTGGTCCTCCCGAGGATGTACACTGTAGATATTCTCCCTACAACCAGAAATCTAGCTATGATGGTAGTCCGCACCATGATGGTAGTCACTTCAAAATCCCTCCCCGTAGTGACATCAACTACCAAGAAGGTCCTCCCCTTTCTGCATTCTGCCTTTAAGGTCATCTCAAAGGTATATTCCATAAAAAATCTCCCTAAGGTAGGACACTATGATGAGATGGTATTCCTCATCACCATGACATCGGCTACGGAGGTCCTCTCCATAGTCGACATTTACACCGGTAAGAAGGTCCTTACCTCACAAAGCCATACATGAGAAAGCCCTCAAATTTTGAGGTGCTTGGAAGGATGGACTCATAAATGTTAGATACTCTATTTATGAAAATTTACATCCTTTATCAGCTAAAAAACGAAATAGGACCACACTCATCTTCTGAGCCACCCCCATACCATTCATATATTGATGAGACTCCTATTAGCCCCAATGTTGGGGATTAAATCATTAATAAGCATCCAAGTTGGGCAGACCAAGAAGAGAATTATCTAGTAAAAGATTAAAAGGATATGTTGCTCGTGAGAAGAAAATTATCTAGGGATGACAAACCAATTATGTTTTGTCCCACAACCACTTCTCGGTTCGACTTACCGAGAGATTTGTATGAGGAATGCATACATAACATTCATCTCAATATCTAGAAAACTCTCCATCATATGAAAGAAAAGTATTTACCCCATGATAGGTATGTATACCATGTTAATATATTGGCAGGATTCACCATAAAATTGACCTAGAATATCTTTTGTATACACAATGACTACAATATGAGAGGTGGAAGAAATATTTCAAATCGATCTACCTCCACTTGTCGCACAAGTTATGTTGCTTTATCAATGATGCACTGTCTAGTGTTCATATCCAGGGTTGGGGAGAGCATGGAGCATTGCACTTCACCCCACTTCCCTTCTAGCATAACCCATTGGAAATTACATCCTATAATGTCATTATCCCTAGATAATGATCAAGTGAACTCCCAGTTCAGGAAAGGAGGTACGCTCCACAAGAACCTGCCTTGATTGAGTCTCAAAAACGTCAGGATCAATGAGATCAAGCCATTGAAAACCTAATGAACCAGGAAAATGAGAACATTCAATGGGATTCCCTTATAAGGGAATCCAAGCATTGATCAATGATCATGTCCTCGGAAACAAGTAATTCACATATAGACCCAACACTATATCTGGCTCACACCCAAATAGAGATGCATGAGATCAAGAAAGAAGAAATAGCAACAAAAAAGGCCACAGTGTAGGATCAACCCCATCCCATAGGGATGGGGGAATTTTTAACGCAAAATCCCCCTGTAAGATAGAAAAATATGGGATGAGGCACAATAATAAAGGAATAGGAGCAACCCCAGCCCGTAGGGCTTGATGCATTTTTACATCAATTGCCCACCCATAAGACATCAGTCTTTTCCCTCTTATAGAGTACAATGAATTGGGAGGTAACTTGTTACATCCCATCTCATGATTCCTTTACCTCGAAAGGGAGGCATGCATCAAGGTCATATCAGGGTTCCCTCTGAGTTACCCTTTACCAAGAAACTCGAAGAGGATCTCAAAATGGATGGATAAAATCCAATAAAGGATGCAAAAAAACTCTCCTACCCTTTGGAAACTATAACAAAACCCACCATGTGTTATTAATCAATGAATGTTGTGGACATCAACTATATGAACCACACTGGGAATGATTAAAATGCAGAAAAATATGGATAGGATGGTTTCGCCTAGGATCTGATCCACCCCAAACCCGGAGGTCTGTATACTCAAAACCAGAGGGTTGCCCTAAATTTGGGTACTCCCTCGTTCAATCCTTTATTACCTACTTTGTGAATCACTAACAACCATAATAATAAGTTCAAGTTCATACATGACCCACCTCCTCCTCCCCATGATAACGAATCCTTGGCTCTTGAATAGATAATCGCTCGAAAGGTGGAATAAATGAAGGAGTTGAGGCAAATCAATGTTGAGCTACTTCAAGGAATCCACCCTATCAGATATGTTCCCCAGGTAGAGCTTTAACATACACTTCCAGAAGGTGTACCTTTTCTACAAGGGATTATCCTAGAAAATTAAATAATTCCTTAAAGATTTTCCAAGACAGCACTAGAACCCTTAGTCTACTTAAACATAATCCCATAAGGATATTAAGATTTCCCTCCATTGAGTAAAAAACCAAAAAACATTCCAGAAAATCTACAAAGGATTCCCCTGGCCAAGTATCCGCCTCAAGTGCCAGTAGTGCCAGCCCAGCCAATTTTCCCCTACTACACCCTCTCATGCTCAGGTATAATAGGACACATATAAAGGTCTCATTAATACAATTGAGTCATTAGTATCTCGGTTGGAAGTCATGGAAGGATGGTGCACTCTTATACAACCATAACGTAAACCTTAACCCGACTGAATGAGTAACATTATACCACTTCCAAACTTTGGGAACCCCATATTCCTAGTATTCAATGGATCAGGTGACCTGGAACAACATCTGATGCACTATACATATTATTGTGATCCCATGATGGGAACCCCAGAGCAACAAGAAGAAGTGAAACTGAGATGCTTTGTGAGAACCCTGTAAGGCTTAGCCTTTGTATAGTACACCAGATTTCCAGCTCAGTCAATAATAGGATAGAAGGATCTCCGACAGTAGTTCATGTTCCAGTTCATTTCAACATTTACAAAAACAATAGTCAGCAAACTTATGAACTGCAAATAGTGGGAGAATGAAAGAGTCTCACATTTCATTGTCTTATGGAAAGGTCTAACCTACTCTCTAAATCGACCGCTACCCCAAGATGAGATGCTTGATATGTGCATCGATAACCTCAGTGATGAGATGAGAACACCACTCATCCTAGTCAAATATACGAGTGGGTTTTTTTATTTCTCTACCATATCTCAAAGGATAGAATATTATTTATTGTAGACTAACCTCAAGTCTTGGGTTGCTCCATTGGCCCCAAGTAATGGAGTGGGAAGTGTTGAAGCAGCTTCCATTATGCTTAATCCACCCCCTACACCTACTCCGGCTCCTGAGCCTGCACCGAATCATGTGGGGCCTCCTAGATGTCAACAGCCACCCCTGCCTCATCAATACGAGTGGTAGGGACATAGACGAAATCAATTTGAGGAACAAATGAATAAAATTTATTCATTCCAATATGGCCAAGTCCATGGATACTTTGTAGGTAAAATGAAGTGAAACTTTCTCCATCTAACAGAACCAAAGAGGGAAGATGATGTATGTCTTGATGACCAGCTAGATTATTGTCTCTTTCCCCAGATACTAGGACACATCATTCAAGAATGTTTCTTCTTCAAAGAACTCCTATAAATAATGATATATTCTGAGAAGGTCAAGCTAGGACCACCTCCAGCACAAGTGGAATATGTTTCCACCAATGAATTGGATGAAGGAGATGGGTGGGAAAAAGTTTTTATAAAAAGTGAGAATAAGTTTGATAATTTGATGACTCGAAAAATAGTTAACCAAACTCATGGAATGCTCTAGGAATAGTTGAAGCAACCAACTGTGCCTCCAATGTCCCCTAATGCAACACACCCAACATCCTCGATCCCACAATCCTCTAAAAAGTAGTTGGACCAAGTACATGAAGATGAACCCATGTCAAGGGAAAAGTTAGGCTTGACACTCTCAGATTTTATTCCATTAGATCTGAAAGCATAGAAATCGCCCTACCAAATGAAACCATCGAATGAAGTCAATCAGGAAGATTCGTCATCTGATGAGGAATAGATTTTCGACTCCATTAATCTCATCCAATTAATGGACCCTTTATCCAATGAAGAATATAGATAAGAACCTGAGTTCCCTACACCCAATTAGGGAATCAGAGGAAGAGTCCACATTAGCCAAGGATATCCAGGAAGACATAGTAATGGAAGAAACCAAATTTTTGGCTACATTGCAGCTCAAACTATCAATGTTGTAGAAACTCATATAATATCCCTTCAGAAAACCCAATAAGAACATGAAAATTACCTTTACCCTACAAGAATCTACTTTATCCCAATCATCCTGTAATACCCATCGGAAGAAGAGAAAATATCAAATATCCCACGGCATGTAGTCAGTCCTGCTTAGTCAAACCCAAAAAGTACAGAAGCACCACCAGCTCCTATTTCTAGGACCATTCCATCTTCATCCAATGATCAATCCCCTAAAGTGCCTGTGAAAGTGCATCCCCATGTTGGGATGCACTGACCTTTATATCAAAAATATGACATTCTGAAATAATTGGATTCAGTACCATCCAATTTGTCAATCCTAGATTCCATGAATATGTCAAACGATCTCATATAAGATCTTATAGAAGCTTTACTAATCCCCTAGGAGTTTGAAGATTAAGTAACCATTTCTGAAGTCTATCAGATGGATAACGATCTAGTAGAATTCCATGAGATCATCTCCTTTACAAATAGAGATGAATATTCCATCATGAAAGGACACATCACATCCTTATATGTGTCTTATGGGATAAATGATATCAATATCTGAAAAGTCTTCATTATCAATGGCTCTAGGTTTAATATCATCACACTGCGGACACTTTTTCAGTTGGGATGCAATGAGGATAGCCTGATTCCCCGCACCACAAACCTGTTGGGATATGATAAAAGTGATAAAAACCGTTGGGCCATATCAAGCTCAAAAATCAATTTGGAGACCTCATAGTCAAGTAATTATTTCTAGTGGTCTAGAAAAACACGTCCATAAACATCCTTCTAGAAAGGCCCTGGTTACATCATCACATAGAAATTCCCTCATCATACCATCAGTACATCAAACATTTCACTAATGGATAGAGTGGAACATTTCACACCGATAAGGCCCCATTAGAATCTTTTGAGTTACACTATATCGATGCATAATTCTATGAGAAATAAGTTAAGAAACCCTTAGTAAATGGGATTGATTGGTTCACAACTTCAAACAGTTTGGAAATGGTCCCTCACAACCCCTTCAGGTGCGTTAGTGAAGAATACATACTTCCTATCAATCAGGTTGAGTACATGAGTCCAAATTTGGACATGTATTCAACAATTCTCATGATTTTAGTCATGACCACTGAGCCTAACAGTGCAAAAGAATCTATTGGGACCCCAAATAATGGAGAATGATCGAATTAAAATGCCCTCAATCCATCTTTAGGGATCCAAATAATCCTTATCTTACCCATTAAGTCAGAATAGAAATATGACACTTGTCATTCCCTCACTCCATCCTCTCAAAAAAATCCTCACTGGCAGTCGAGTTAGAAAAAGTTTCCCTAGCCTCTGAATGCCAAAATTGAGATGCTTCTCTCAACTTTGGTGAGATCATCTCAATAATAATTTCCCCATTAGAAGAAGAAGATAAGGAGGAGGATTTAGAAGACGAAGAATAATAAGACCTTAGGGACTCCCTTACAACATTTGAGGAGGGTGTCTCTACCACTATCAATGAACTCAGGGAAATAAAAATGGGTACTGAAGAAGACCCACGGCTAACCATGATTAGTTTTTCCATGTATTCCAAAGAGAAATAAGTATACACCTCCTTTCTAAGTCATAATCAATATTTTTTCTACTAAAACTCTACAGAAATTCTAATATTTGATCTCGAGGTGGCCACTCGCTACCTAGGTCTTTCAAAAGACCACAGTGGCTATAAGAAATCCACCAGTAGGACACACCTAACACATACTGCCAAAATAGAGGTGGAATTCAAAAAGATAATCAAATAAAACATCATTTGGGAGGTCCAATGTCTCATTTTTTCTAGAAAATATTGTCCCAGTTAAAAAAAGAACTTATAAATCAAAGTTTTCTTTGATTTCATGGATCTCAATTGACATTGCCCAAAATATGACTTCCTTATCCCAATCATAGAATTATGGATATATGAAACTATCATATTTCAAGATCTTTATTTTATGGGTGGATATTCAGGATACAACCAAATATGAATGGCTCAAGAAGATGAATAAGTTACTACCATAAAGGCCCCCAGGGAGTATTTTTCTACAAGGTAATTCCCTTTGGTCTGAATAATATTTGTGTAACATGTCAATGTTCCATTCATCACATCTTAAAACCGTTCCTAGGAAAGTTCATCGAATTCTATGATGATGATCTTGTGGTTAAATCACAACAATGCTCTGACCACTTAGAATATCTTGAAACCCTCTTCAGTAAATTGTGACAGTATAGCCTGAAAATGAAACCCTTGAAATGTTATTTCGTTGTTACCTTATGTAAATTCCTCAGTTTCATCATACGCCACCATGGAATCAAAGTGGACCCAAAGAAGACAAGGGTCATCCTTGTAATATCACCTCCTCACAACCTCATTGAGTTGATAGGGTTTCAAGTACATTTGTCCAAAATTAATCACTTCATACCTAACCATGTAGGAAAATGTTTCCCTTCATCAGGCTGATGAAAAAAGGGGTCACATATCAATGGACTAATGATTTTCAATAAGAATTTGACAATATCAATAAATATCAGTTGATACCACCAGTGCTAATGCCTCCAGAAAAAGGATGACCACTCATTTTATATGGGAGTGCCTTGGAGAAAACCTTAGGCACCTTCCTCATGAAAAATAATGATGCCAACAATGAGAATAGTCTATATTATCTTATCTAAACCACAACTGATGATGAGACTCATTATTTTAATATCGATAAGTGTTTTCTAGCCCTTATCTTTGTGGTCCAAAAGTTATGACACTATCTGCAGCACCGTGAGGTCCATTTGATCTCTTGTAGAAACCTGCTCAAGTATATTCTCAACTGTCTGATGTTGACTAGATGCTTGTCATGGTGGACAGTCATCCTATAGCAGTTTCACATAAGGATTGTTCCTTAGAAAATCTTCAAAGTCCAATCATTAGCATATTTCTTGGTAGAACAGCCCTTGATAGAAATAACCTCATTGTATATAGAACTACTGGATTGAGAAGTGTTCTCTGTTCAAAAGGAATCCCAAACATGGGAGATGCATTTTAACAGTGCATCTAGAAGCCCAATAGGAAAAAGGATGGAGAACCCCAAGCTCAATAAAGTAAGGCTAGGAGTCATATTGATCTCTCCAGAAAAGATAGTTATGCCTTACTCCTTTCTAATTTTAGAGGGGTGTAAAAACAACAAAGCAGAGTATTAGGCCCTCATTGCAGACCTGGATCTAGCACTTCAAGTATAAGTAGAACACTTAAAGATAAAAGGTGACTCAAAACTAGTCATTAAGAAATTCAATGGTGAATATTCTATCAAGAAGAATAATTTAATCCCTTTTATGGACAATGTTCGAGAGCTGATAGAAGAATTACCATAAACACTAACATTAACTCATATCCTCTAGTCATAAAAATATATAGGAAATATGCTAGAAAATTCAGCCACAACTCTGACTGATTTGGTTCGGGATGAAATGGTCATCAGCATTTCCCGTCGTCAGATCTTATTACCATTTTTTAGTCCAACATAGAATAATTCGATGATATTAGTATCATCCATGATATTTATGGTCATACCACCAGCAAGATGGATCCCATTAAATATTACCTCCAAAAGGGAGAGCTTCCACTAGATAGGGATAGAAGGGAGAAAATATAGAGAAAGGCAATAAAATTTTTTCTATATGATGATACAAACCAATAAAAGTACATCTATAAGTAAGGCCTATATGGGTTCCTTCATAGGTTCATTGATGGAGAAGATATTGTTTCCATCATAAAATAAGTGCATGTCGTAACTTTTGGTGTGTATCAAGCAGCATCCAATATATCTCTTAAAATTTTAACGATTGGATATTATTAGCCCACCATGATGCATGATTATACTAAGTTCACCAATAAGTTTCATTCCTTATAAGTTCTTTCCAATTTCATCCATCAACCCCCAGGGTTACTTCACACAGCCAAGTACTCCTGGACATTCTTTATATGGGGAATGGATGTCATGGGACCATACCCTCCCTCCAAAGGAAAACAATTCAAGTATATTCTCACAACAACTAAATTCTCTTCCAAATGGGAAAAATTTGTACCCCTTAAATTGTTCGAGGAAAGAAGCATTGCCAACTTTTTGAAATCCAATATCATCACCATATTTGGAGTTCCTCATACAATACTGATGAACAATGGAACCAATTTCTGCTCTTCTGACTTGGAAAAATTATATCAGGAGTATGGTATCAAGACCAACCATTCATCCCACTACCATGAATCATCCAATAGACAGATAGAGGCCTTCAATAAGATCTTATCCAACATACTCCAGAAGATGGTATATAATGACAAGAAATCATGGTCAGACAAGCTCCTCCATGCTCCATGGGATTACGGGACCACAACTTGTACCTCCACTGAATCAACCTTGTACTCATTAGTATACGGTACAGAGGTGGTTCTACCCATCAAAGTTCAATTACCCTCACTCCAAATTCCCATATGTGATCAATATACACAAATGTGCAATCCCAAAAATTTATTGATGAGTTGGACTGACTAGTTGAGAAAATATCACACACTTTTCACCATTTAAAAGTCTACCAAAACTGGATTGCACGACCCTTCAACAAAAATATTCTTCTTCGGTATTTCCTCAAAGGAAAATTAGTGTTGGTCTTAATAAATATGATGATACTTAGGAATAAACCCCTAGAATTGGATCCAAAATGGAAAGGATTGTATGTCATACACAAGTTCTACTCAAATGAAGCATATGCCTTAATTTAAATGGATAAACAACTCACCATATCTCCTACCATTTCAAGTTTCTTGAATAAATATTTCATATATCCAAAAGAAAAACATTTGGATTGCATGATGTAAAACTACATGATAATATATCCTAACCACATGATGTTAAATTGTGAGGTAAATTCCCCTAACTACATGATGTTAAACTACATGGATAGAAATCTCCTTGTTGCAATATGATAAATGAAAAGATATAGAACGCTTTCCCCTTCACTTCAGGTGATCATTTTACTTATCAAGGGATGTTAAAATGCATGGTAAAATCATCCTAACCACATAATGTTAAACTATATGAGGCCATTGTGTTCCAACCAATGATTCACTGCATGTGAGTAAAATATGTGTGGGAGAAAGACAAAATCCCCATGTTCCTATGTGACAGTTAGATCCACATAAGGAACTCTCTTAATCATGAACTATGTATGTCTTGATTCTCATATTGGCGAGATGCATAGTGACACTCAGATTTTATATCCTGGTCCAGCTGCCACCCTAAAACAAGATTTCCCCTTTACATGAACAGACCAAAACTATGCGGGGAGGTATCTTCATAGAATTATGTACGGCTTGATTCCCATCTATCAATGGGATATTTAGAGACATGTTGATCCTATATCTTGGTCCAGCCACCACATGATACAAAATTCCTCTTTTGTACCTTCAACTTCCTTTTCATTGCGAGAGAATTCCATGCTATTACTTGTTTATCACACCGATCATAGCTCACGTAAACTTAGGAATAGTAGTATGGGATTTCCCTACATGAAAAAAGTGTAAAGGTACATGAAATTCACATTACCTTGGAACAATGGTTTAAAAATTCCCCCTCTCCCTTTGTATAGACCAAGCCTATATAGGGATAACACTTTTAGAACTACATGTGGCTTGATTCTTTCCCTCACAGGATACATAGTGATTCCTAGATTCTACATCACTGTCTAGTCACCATTCAAAAAAATCCCCCTCCCTATGCATGGGTGAGACCCGTATAGGGAGAATACTTCTATAACTACGCATGTATTGGTTCTTGCCCCCGCATGATATGTAGTGACACCTGGATTCTATATCTTGGTCTAACTTCCATAAAAAACAAAACAAAATGCATTTCCCTACGTATGAGTCAGACTTGCGTAGGGGAAATTCCTGGAACTAAACCTTGATTGATTCCTATTGATACGGGGTATGTAGTAATACCTAGTTCTTTGAACCTGAGCCTAGATATGACAAAGTATCAAAGGTAAAATGTCCCCATCATTTTTTGTGTTACCTCTGTGTGGTGGAGTAATCTTTTTCCACCCCTTGTTTCTCACACTGAGCACATATTACATGGTCTTAAGTGATTCAGTAATAAATTCCCCATAGACGTATCAATCCATTATAGGCTAAATTCCTAACCTCATGACATTAAACTGAAAGGTACCTCGAGAAATATGTATTTCCTAATTCTCAATATAACGAGATATGTAGTGAAACATGGACCTCGTGCCTGATTCCATCTACACAAAACAAAAAACATTCCCCCAATAACCTTCACGTAAAATGAAAATCGATGCAGGAGATTCCAAACATTGATTCCTATAGAAAATATTTTTCAGAAGATCATGCCCCCTACATACGAGTCGAATATATGTAGGGGATTTCATACCTCACAACTAATCACGGTCTAGATATTTCTTGTGTACTCGGATATCCCCTTTTCATCCATCAAACTCCATGTCTCGAGAAATCTTGGATCCCCATAATCATCCATGGCCATCAGATATTGAGGGATAGTGTCTTGCATACACCTTTGTTTGACTATGCACACAATGCCCCAACAGCTCTGTATAAGTTTCCCACATAAAAGACCTATCAACCAAATGAAAATTCATCCTCAGGAGAGGTTTTTCCTACCTCTGTACCCCCATTGGCTCCTAATCTCTATAGCATTCCTCCTAATCTGAGGGCCCTAGAATCATGGTTTAAAATTTCTTTACCCGATCATGTCTGAGGCATGATAGAATATTCTGGCTCAATTAGCCCATACTTACTCATGATTTATCTAACAATTCATCCCCGAAAAATAACATTAAAATGTGCTTACAGTTTCCTTCCCGCAAGACGTTAAAATTTATGGATCCAAAATATCCATCTCCATTCATTCCAAGTCACCCATGTCCTCACCGCATGATGTTAAATTGAATGGAATAATAGTGTTCTCACATGATAGGACATTACCCCCTGGTATCATTCACCTACCATGCTACATCACAGAACTATGTATGGTTTGATTCCTTCCCTTTCAACATGCATAGGGATTCCCGGACTTTCATCTGGGTTTATCCACCTCAAAGAAAGATAAATACCCCCCCCTGTATGGGATAGACCTACACAGGGGGATTTCTATAAATAACTATGTGCGGATTGATTCCCATCCCATGGGATATATAGTGAAGCCTGGATCCTATGACCCGGACCTAGCTGTGGAATGTATAAAATGTCCCCTCCTCTGCATGAGAGATAAGTCAAAGCAAGGGACTCCAACACGTGTCCCATTTGAGAGACCATTTCAAGAATAACCATATGTCCCTTCATTCATGTCAGGTCATCCACATCCTCACTGAATTACGATAAACTATAGGTCATCTACATCCTTTCCACATGACACTAAACCATATGGAAATTTTCCTAATCGTATGACATTAAACTGCACGATAAAATGTCCTTGTGATGCAATTCTAAACTATAAAACACCATCTCTAATATAAAATTATCCCCTCCTTGATTACATTATCTCTGTTTAGGGGATTTAACTCTTGTCACCCCTTGTTTCTCACACCGACCACTACTCACATGGGCTCAGGGACCTCAAAAAGGGATTCCTCGCAAAACCCTGGTAAATCAATCCACAATGGTTGGCTCTAGAGGCACAACCTTAAAAGCCACATCGAGGTTATCTCATTTATAATTGGGAAACCAAGGTCCTAACCACATGATGTTAAACTGTAATGTATCTCAAGAACTTTGTCTGGCATGATTCATGTCCACACAGGATATGTAGTGACATCAGGATAACAAATTCTAAGCTCATCCATCCCTCAAAAAATGACACAAATATAACAAAAATTCCCCTCCCCCCTTCGTATGGACTAAACATATACAGGGATTCAAATCTCAATAACTATGCCCAGCCTAGTTCTTGTCATTTCCCAAGATGTAGTGGCACCCGGATCTTCCAAATTCGGGTCCATCTCCAATAAAGGAATCAAAATTCCCCACCCTACATTTGAGTCAAATCTATGTTGGGAGCTTCCCAATTCCATTGGTAATCATGGCCTAAATGTTTCTAATATTTTTAGACACTTTATTTCCATCCTTTAAACTTTGTTCTTTAAGTGATTTTGGATCTTTAAAAACCTCCCAGTCCATCGGAAATGGATGGTCAGTGTCTTAAGGACACCTTTGTGTGACTATGCACATAATTCCATAGTGGCTCTACATAAGTTTCCTACAGAAAATGCTATTAAACCAATGGAAAATTCTTCCTCATGAAATTATTTTCCTACTTTTTTACACTCAATGGATCCTAAGCCCCGTATCATTTCTCCTGATCTAAGATCCCCTAGAGCCATGGTTTACTCTTTCCTTCCTATTCACTCCTTGGGTATGATGGAACACCTCAGCCTGGTTATCCTCCAGTTACATGGGGCTTCTATATCAATTTCCTAATCGCATGATATTAAAAATTCATGATGCTTGATACCCAATATTTACTCTTGGGTCCAAACACATAAAATAATATATTCTTCCCATGTTTCTATGTGAGAAATAAATCCTCACAGGAATGTTTGTTATGCACCCTGCCTCATTGGTGAGCTCATATTCAAGACACAAATTCCCCATTCATATGCATGAACCAAATCCAAAAATGGATAAACTTTAAACCTTAAAATAAATACATTATTATTGATTCCTATCATCATAGGATATGTAGTGATGGCCAAATATCATATCTTGGTTCCATCCATAAAACAAATTTCCCCCTCTTTTCCTACGCAAGGGTCAGACTTGTTTTGGGAACCTCCTCACACCTGTATAGGAAGAATGTCTCTGCCCATTACCAGGAAATATCAGCATGAAATTACCCATTTCATGTTCAGTTATCCCCCCCCCCTCACAAATCATACTCTATGTCTAGAAAGGCTGAATCTCTATAACCATCCATGGTCATCATAAATGGATGGTTAGTGTCCTAAGGAAACCTTTGTTTGACTATACACACAATTCCCCAACATCTCTACATAAGTTTCCCACATAAAATGTCGATAAACCAAAAAAATCATCCTTGGGAGAGTATTTTTCTATCTTTGTATGCCCTTATGATTTTTATGTCCCACCACACTCTTGGTTTTGGAAACATCCAGATTGCAGTTTACATCCTCTCTCCCCTTTCATTCTTGAAGACGATAGAATATTTCTATTCATAATACCATGAAAAATATAAATATTTTCCCCCTATAGTTATAGTAAAATGAATTTAAATCATAAATCTCAAATGTTCTGATTGTATGATGTTAAACTGCACCATGCTTCATCCCTCCTTTACACAATCAAAATTCATGTGGGTGTGGTTTCTCAACCAAATCTGATGCAAGTTCCCATACTACTTCAATACATTGTTCCATCAACAGGTCACTCAATATAGCCTCCAATGACTAAATGAATTAAAATTCCCCTAAAATTTCCTGGCCATAAGAAATGGATGACCAGTGTTCTGAGGACACCTTTGTGTGACTATGCACACAATTCCCTGACAGCTCTTCAAAGTTTTCCCACATAAAAGGCCTATAAACCAAAGGTAATATTCCTTAGGATATTATTTTCCTACATATATATTCCCCATGGATTCCATGCCACATATCATATCCTATATCTAGAAACAACAAAATCAGGGTCAAGGAAAATCCCTCATTTATGTTTGAAAGATATTGGGGCATCCTCGTTCAATGAGTCCTAAATTGGGTCCCTTACCCTACAAATCATGGTCCAAATTGTATGAACTAAAAAAAATTGTCTCAGTCAAATCTATTCTACCTAAAACATTTTTTAATGATAGTCTAGTTTTCAAGGATTTAAATTGCCCATGAAAAAGAGACAGAACTCGCTAGGATGAAAACCAATAAAGTGAACCCTAAAAAAGTTTAGTACCAGCTCACTAAACCTATTCTATGCACAGTTTATGAAAAATATCGAGAAAAAAATTAAAAGAGACACAAATATTGTTAATTATAAAACCTTCAAATGGGGGCTTAATAAATAGTCAAATTATACTTTCTAAACCCACACCAAATCGGGCTTAAGAAAAAATTAGGGTAATAACAGAAGATACACAAAGATTTTAGGGTCTTCTATACAACCCTAGAAATAGTCAAACTATGCTCGTTGAGTCCCTTGGATCAAGAAAAAAATAGAGCATGATTTCATTATTTTAATTTAATTACCCTGGATCATGATTCAAATCAACATCTGGTGAAAATTATCATTCAAAGTACAGCCAATTACAATTGATTGACATTGTAGGAAAAGAAGAAGAAGAGAACACTGAAGAGGAAGAAATTTTTCATTATATTGAATAGTAATGGGGGAACATCTACAATATGGATTCTATCCCTAATTTCAAAATAAAGATAGCATAGGGTAACTCAGAAGATTACAATGAAGCTTGACTGGATCTCTCTAGTAGATTGTTAACTGCCTGACATGGTCTATCAAGGGCTTGTTCTAATGTGGTCCTTTTTTCATCTATATCCTCAACTAATGAATTCAATCATTTCACAAAATCCCTAATATAAAGACCTTTTTATTGAATGGCCTTATAATTTTCACTTGTTGATGCCATTTGAGCCTTTTTCTTGTCCATACGCGCCTCACACTCCCACAAATCTTCTGTTTGGGATATCACTTGGTCATAAGCATTTTCTTCCTCAAGTACCAATTAGTGAAACTCCTAGATGATATCTTAAAAGGTCTTTGTTTGATGATGTGAGGCATTGAATTGAACAAGGATTCCTTTACAAGAATCTAGGTCCTCACGAGCTATGACAATCTGGTATATGAGAAGGTTCCAGTGTTGGTAATCAAATCCACTTGAACCGAAGTTAATGAATAATCATCGAATGGTTTCCTCCTCATTAGAAAATCCTTACAAGGGAGTTTTTGTGGAAAGAGTATAGATTTGATTCCATTCTCACCTCTGTGCCTCTTGGTGTTTCCCAATGGCATTTGGGACTTTGGTTTTTCCCCTCCACCATGATGGTTATATAATGTAGAAATTCCATAATGGTAGATGGATTCTCCCTTAGTTGAGTTACCCAAGAAAGAGAACTCTCCTACTCTGTAAATGTATCGATCTCTAGAGCTAAACGTATGGGGAAGGCTACAATTTTAGGAATGTCTAGTGATGTCCCACTCAGGATAGATTTAGTAGGACTATAGACTGTGCCTGCTAGAAATATGGGTTATGAGTCACTCTCTATATAGATAGGTTTCATAGGTGAAGTCCCTTCTAAACTCATGAGATGGAGAAGATAACGCCTTCTTTCAATAGGAGTAGAGGAATATGGCATAGTCAGGATAGGATTGGAAGTAGTCAATAGCCTCTAAACTCATCGAAGTGGCCTTTTCAATACCCCATTAAGATAGAAATACACCCACAGTTGAGCATACTCCAACAATAAGTAAGTTAAGTCCATCATAGAAAGAATAAGTAAGTATATATTAAAATATTACCACATCATCATAATCCTTAATTAGCGAAGGATGACTGGATGAGATTCCCGCTTTACTTGGGTAACAGGGAGAAATGTGATCTATTGTAGGCATCCAAATTTTTTAGAGAACCTATAAATGGTATTTGGTTATCAAATGGTCACTCAATCTATATGCACGGTCAAGACTCCATCCCGAAGTGTGGTGATATAGGAACATACTTCTGGGGATCCCCTCCCGTTATCCACCACTGTTCCATGGGGCGCAGCGTAAGGCGAAAAAGTGAATTGAGAAACATAACTCAATATTTCATCCACATTGTCGACATTCAAATATTGAGGATGAATGGTGGAAATTTTTATAAGAGCTGGATGGAAGTTGGAATGAGGAACTATTGTGGTATACCAATACTCATAGAAAGGGAAATGATCTTCCATCCAGCCGTACAAAAATTGAAATTTCCCACTAAGATGATGTGGGGATATTTCTTTTCTGTATCTTCCACAAAAAATCATTGATATGATAAAGGTTAGGGATATCTAGGTTTATGGTTTTCCCCTCTTATAATGTAGATACCATCCTTTAGGTACAATAAATGACACTGGTGTAGACATCGTCTGAAGGAAAAATCCATACACATAGGAACATGGAAAATATACATGATAATCTAAGATCAGGTGATACGTCTGACCTAATCTCATAATCCCAGGTGGTATATCGACCTACCTCAAGGTAAGCACTGTGTGAGCCTAGAATATGTCATGATTTTTGAGTTGGATGCGTTTGACTATGGAGGACTTTCGGATTTGTGCTATACAATTTCAAGAATGGCCCTATCCAATCTTCAAATGAAATAAGTGAGTGATCATGAATAGGTTGACCAATAAATCCCTCTTCCCTGACTAGTAAATCCACCACCAGTGGATATACACGTTTTACATTCTCCCAGGTATTAGATGTCGGTAGGAATTCATCTTACATGTTACTAAGGATGGGATGTCCTCCTATCTCGTACATATCCCACAAACTTAACCCCACTTCACTATGAGAAAAGTGGAAGGTTTCGGTGCTTGAACACAAATGACTAAGTAGTTTGGGAAGCATTTCACCTAGTGAGTAAATTGCGAACTAGGAAACCCATATTTCCTTATAAAGATTCACAGCTTCCAACCTCTCATAGGAATCTAAGCATTTTTGGTGCACCCAGAATGCCCAGGCCCATTCATCGAAGAATCTCCCTCCAGATCACATGTCCCACTTGGAGCTCCACCCTCCATTGGGATTGCCTCGTGAAAGTTTGAAAATATATGGATAATCTGAGATGACTTATTCCAAAGATTTATTATGGTGGTGTTGATTACTCTATGTCTGCATGGAGTTATTCATAACAAACATATCCTCTTTGATCGAATTAGTTTTTATCTCTCCCATGGTAGAAATATTTTCTTTATCATACCCCCAAGACATTTTGAGGTGAACAATAAGGCTGCTCTGGTAAACCCATGGAAGAGGAGTGTCATATTGGAGTCCAAATTTATAAATTGTAAACTGATTAGATAACATGTATTCTATAAGTCCCAGTGGAAGGAGATCTTTCATAATACCCTCTAGAGGAACAACACATGAATAGAGGTTACCTTCAAATATTCTTGACCATAGACACCCTTCTTCTGGTCGCATCCATTAAGATAAGATGAAGATACATTATCATTCCTGAATTGGATGAGTGAAACGAAGTTAGCATTTAGAAAATTTGGAAAAGGACTAAAATTAGTCTACATACTAAATGGTCTGTGAACTGATTGTTTGTGGAAGGCACCATCTGCGAATAGACAATTCATAGAAGCTCGTGAGGTGCAATCCCATGAAGTGTTGGTCAGATAACTAATAGTTCATGGAGAAATAAAACCTTATACAAACTCACACTATCCAAAAGCCTAAACTCACTATTCATGGAAAGAAGTTTTTTAGTTAATGGATACAAAGTACAGTTCGCAGATGAAGGTGTCTGCAAAGGATCTCATTCTTGGAAGCAAGGAAGCCAAGAGAATTGAAGGAGTGAAAATTTTTCTGTGGAACATGGTAAAAGAAAAATGACCTACCCCCCCCCCCCCTATAGGCATGGTCCCCCTACTGGTCCACCTTTATACCACAAAACAATTCAATTTAGGACCACTTTTTACATTGGAATAGCTTCCTCTTCGACCCAATTAGAACCCATCCCAATGGGGGGAATTTATTAGATCCTAAAAACTTTGAAAAGGGAAATAAAATAATCCCCTGAATTTGGAAAAGGAATAAAACATTTCAAAGGGAGAATTGAATATGAATATTTGAAGAGGCCAAAAATTTGGAAAAGTAAAGAAGTGGAAGGATGAAGCAAATCTCCTTTGCGGACCACCACTTTAGATGGTAGTCCAATTCATGAGGTGCCAGCGAATTAATCATATTTCTAGATAGAGTCGACAGTGCTAGTGCCCCACAAATGAAATTGTTTGTGGGAAGGAGGTGTATAAATCCACCTTGCATACGATCCCTCACAAACTCAAATGGTTCATGGTCGAGGCGAAACTGATGGCTTCCTGTGAATGAAATGAAATCATTCGTAGGACTAAAGTGGTAATCCAAACTAATGCGGACAATGACCCCATGCCTCCACTGACCAATTCATCCATGAGTCGGGTTTATTCCTTAGGCTTCTGTAGAAGATGTTGTGCAGCCCAATGATCCAATTCCTCTACCTCTCTATAAAAGGATCTAGATGGGAGGATTAAAACAAGAGGCTTTTGGAGAATAATCTTGAGGAGATCGATCAACGAAGGAACAGAATAGGAGATCCCTGCAAAATACGGACTCTTTCGATGATTCCCTACAAGTATAAACCACCGCATAACATCAAATAAGAAAATATGATACTAATTGGAAGACTCCAAACCTAGATTCCTTTGCGAATGAATTCCCCACAAAGCATAGAACCAATGCCCCTTCTTCAATCTGGCATCCTGCATAGGAATATGTTATGTGGGTGGAACCCTGCACCACATAGAAAATCTCTACGAGGATGGATCCCATCCTCACATAACATCATGTTACGCAGACAGAACTTAGAACCCCATAGTAAAAATCTATGTGTATGGAACCTAGTTCCATGTATAAAAATGCTACGTGGACCGAATCCAGGTCCGTGTACCATCGCAGTACACATACAACCCCTTCACCCACATAGAAACATGCTATGTGGGAGAAACCCTATACTACATAAAAAATGGTAGATGGAATAGGTTATTCTCAGGCATTCCACCCAATTACTTTAATCATTTACTTCTATTTCCATCTCATTATCCATAGCCCCTCTGTGAACTAGTCTAATGGAACTATGGAAAATCCTCTTCCAAAGCCACCAGACCCGTATGATAAAACTATTGGGCAGATTAGTGCACCCATCTGATTTTACATACCCATGGTAAGAGGAGTCATGTGGGTAATACCTGTAATAATGTGGATCCTCAGAATGTCCCTAAGTTTACATTACCATGGTAATGTGGGTTTCGACCTATGGATGCTCACATGTACCTCCCCTTTCTAGAGATTAATGGTAATCGTGGGCCTTTCCCTTCAATGAGGGCTAGTGATAAATAATGTAAATCACACGTTCTTTCACCTTTGATGAGGAATCATGCTCCCCTTTCCCAGAACCAATAGTAGGTCACTCCATCTGAGGTAAGTCCCTAGCCTCTCTTCAGGGAAGTGTCGTATCCTCAGCCTCTTCTATCATTATCCTCCTCCTTTTCCACCAGCGAAGAGGGTATAGTGCATGATTTTCTAGATCTATGGATTCCTCTTGTTTCCCGCACCAATAATGACTTTTGTGGGATTATAGATTAGTGACGATCATGTAATCTTCATGATTCGCTCAACCAATTGAACTATAAGAACTCTGATTTCTGATCTAACTAGGATATGTAAGATGCCTTCCTAATGACCGAGCTCAAATGGACCTTCCCTCTGGATGTAAGCCCCAAATCATGCCTCCATCATGGGAAGATCCCATGCATAAAACCCAACTAGAAGCTTGAATGATCCTCCCCTGAAATGTAATTACCAATCTTCTAGAACTATGTGGACTTTGATTCCCAAGAAACTGAGATACATAGGAAACCATCATCAGGTCCAAACCTAGATACTAGATCAACCCTAGTTTTCTATGGGCCAACATCACTAGTAGGGTTACATCTACCCAGAAGACTCCATTTCATATGGGTCCCTTGGGACACTTCGACATAAGTCCCACATTAAATCTTGACTAGTCATCTTCCGCCTATATGTCCTTTCCAGATGACGTTAAACTACACTATTGGGTCCTTGTCACATGACCCTAAAAGGTGATGTGTCTAGTTAAGTGGAACCAACCTACATGGGTTATTATTCCTCTCATAAGGATACCTAGGAAACTCATCTCATGGGTTTGATCCTGACATTAAAATAATTCTCATCCCCCTGGATGATGATAAACTCCAGAGAGCCTCATCACACGGCTTGAACCATCGTTGTCTTAGTGAAAGACCAAGGAATTCTTTATTTTTTTCCAAAAAGGGTATCATTGATGAAGAACATAATATATATATATATATCCTCATTGATGTAGAACCTTAGATACATGTAGGATATTCAAAACCCATGCATATTTATGATTGATCTTACGACCTAGGAGTAATCTGAGGACACATGCTTGGAAATGAGCCAAGGATTCACAAACATATGAACATAGATTAAATCTATAATAGAGTCCCAAAATTGGAAATAATTCCCCCCAAAGAGGTGTGATGAGCCTAATTTCCCATCCTCTCGACCAATGTGAGTCCTTAAGTGTCATTTTCCAAATCATCCAATGAATTCTTTCCTTTGGAAAGCAGGTCCTTGAATCCTAGATAAGGGGGTTGTTGGGTGTTTATAAATCTACGAATAAACCCATTGGAGACCATTAAAGGATGTTTTACCCAACATAGATTGATTTCACAAACACTTAACCCACTATAATAATCCATCGGGACCACTTAACTGTGGAACCTCCTTCATAAGATAAAAATGATATACTACCTGGTACCCATCATAACATTCTGTTATGGGTACAACACACGTCTTCGGGATAAAACAAAGGCATAAAAATGCTCTTCTATCTCAGTTAGTAGAGTTTTTATTAGATGTCTAGGTAGTGTATATCCCCATATTTTTTGAGGAGTACATTGATGTCTTCCCAAATGAGGTTGTGACACTACCCCCTTAAAGAAATATCAAGTTTGAGATATAGTTACAAATGGGTTCCTTTTTTATTTTAGTGGATCCTTATCATATGGAACCCATGGAGATGCATGAGTTAAGACATGACATCAATTATTTACAAAAAAAGGACTTCATTTGGAGTAGTTTATCTACTTGGGGTGCTTTTTTATTGTTCACTAAAAAAGATAGATGGTATTCTGAGGCTGTTTGTGGACCACTAAATGTAGAATTAGGTGACAACAAGGAACTGTTACCCACTTCTAAGAACAGATGGTCTGTTCAAACTAATGAATAGTGATAGTTTTTTTTTTCAAATATCTATCTATGGTATAGATATCACTAAATTGGGTTCAAGGAGGAAGATTCCCCAAATACTTCCTTTTAGTGCTAGTATGGACACTTCAAGTTTGTGGTAATATCATTCAGTGTCATGAACGCACTATATATTTTTATCGGTCTCATAAAATTTGTATTTTGGGAGTTCTTAGAATAGTTATTAGTCATTTTCATTGAAGACACCCTTACATACTCAATGTTAAATGAGTATCATGTTGATCATCTTATATTTGTACTAAAAGTTCTTTGATACCATCAACTATATGGAAAACTGTAACTTCATGACTCGGCTTACCATCGAACTGGTTGCTATACCGGTGGGTCACATGGCCTCAAGCATGTCTCCCCGTATGCCAGAGGCTTTCAACTAGCAATAAGGGTCTCAGGATGTGATAGTGGGGACACTATACCCTCTTATCATAGATGCACAATGGTATTATAGAATAAATAACAATAAAAAGTGGAAGCAGTAATACATAAAAGACAAATAAGTGTAAGAAGGATTTGATATAACTAAAAAAAAGTGGCCAATTCCATTTTATAAAATGTAGGTATGATTTATGATACATAAGAGAAAGTAGTAAACAAACAACATTCTTTACCAAAATAGTACAAAGATAAATAAAAGATAGCAAATCCGTACGAGCATTCTCCAGGAGTATCCCGAGCTTCAACTCAGTCCTTATCTCCTAACTTCTAGTTAATCCCAACACAGTAACAAGAAAGGTCCAAAACCCCATGAACAAGAAGGTCTACTCAAGTACGAAGGGTACCCGATCAGGGTGTGAGATGAAATATCAATAGACCAAAAACCACAATGTCAAGCCAAATCCAATGGAATATAAATTAGACAGTGTGTAGGTTTGAATAATTTAATAAATGGAACTACATAAATAAATAAAACTCGTCTAGGTTCCTACTTGAAAGCAATACCATCTTTGGCTAGTTACTGGGATAATATTCTGATCATCTCACCACATACATATACATAAATATATTATATCTGGAACGAGGTAAGAATTTATCTTATCCATACATGTATATAGAGGTTGTAGCTAGCATGGGGTAAGAATGTCTCCCACCCATACATATATAATAAGCTGGCATGGGGTAAGAATGTCTCTCATCTATAAACAAAAGATAACTGGCATGGGGTAAAAATTCCTGCCATCCATATATGTATAGAGATAATAACTGACATGGGGTAAGCATGCCTCCCACCCATAAATATTTAATAAGATGGCATGGGGTAATAATACCTCCCATAAATAAGTAGAAAATAACTAGAATGGGGTAATAATGCCTCTTATCCATTAGTAGAAGATAGATGGAACGGGGTAAGTATGCCTCCTATCTATAAATAGAATATAGTTGTCATGGGGTAAGCATGACTCTTGTCGATAAATAGAAGATATATGGAATAGGGTAAGAATTCCTATTATCCATAATCATTTATATAGATGGAATGGGGTATGAATTCCTCCCATCCATAATCATTTACAATCATTTTCATAGCTATAATAAAATGCATAAGGTAGCATAATGAATCTTAAAACATACGACATGAGGCACAACCTCTCATGTAACTTATAAATATCTCATCTCAATCATAAAAAGGTTTAACAGTTTAAAGTATCATGTTTAAACTCACAACTCAATGTAATAAGAATAACCTCATATGCCTTCCTATTATATGTTATCAAGGGCACGATATTACCACCCTAATCATAAGACTTCTATTTTAACCATTTAACTTTCATAAACCATACTTATTAGATTAACCAAAGGCCTAGTCTTACCACCCTAATACATTCCATTTCAACCTAGAATTTTAATACAATTCAAATATGGTTTCCATCAAGCTCATGTCATTTGTTTTAAAGTATTCCCTTAAAACTAGATAAGAATGAAAAATAATTTCTTATAAATCAAAGGTTCCTCTAACAATTGGCCAATTTCCCACTTGGGAAAAACCCACTCATGGGGAAATCTATTTAGTTAACTTTACTAGATAAGTGATTAGGAGGTACTTTAATCCATTTAGAATTTATTTTTAAGGAATGAATTCCATTGATAAACATAGATAAGGGATGTGTTGTAAATATACCCTATTAAAATAGTGATAATAATGATTAAAGAACAATCAAGAAACATGTCTAAGAAAACTAAACACACATAACCCATTAGAGTGAGCTTTTGCTAACAACTCACCTCTTTTGGAGGGGTTTTATTACAAAACCATGACTTTATTTATAAGGAAAATCACATATCATCATAATCAGTTCATTCAATTTATCAAAGGATGCATTTAAGATTAAAGAATAAGTGGACCAAATTAGACAAGATTCATTTTTAATTTCAAGGGAATAGGATAGAGATCCAACCTCAGGGTGGAACCAAACTGAACATTTGGCTCTTGGTGATTTCTAACTAAAATTTGATTCTCTCCCACTGAGCATATGAACCTTTACATACATATAAGTACACCTAGCCCCTATGCACACACCCATATATCGATGATCATGAGAAAGGTAATCCTTACATATATTCTTATGTGTATATACTAGTCTTCACTCACCTATGTATTCATTTTCATATATATACATAGGAACAACTAGCCCCATACATGTATATTCACTGCGATGGATGAATATACACATAACGGGGGAACCTGCTTATATATATTCTTACCAATGCATACGCAAGCAAGTCTCCTTAGAACCGGTGATTCAAAACCACACGAAATAGTCCAACACACTACACAACAATTAACAAGAACCTTAAAACAACTTAAGACCCTAATATAGATGGTTTGAAACAAATAATATGGTATAAAAAATCACCTAGGATGGTGGAAGCAAACCAAAACAAGCTGAATAGCCTCGCCTTCAGTGGTGGCTGATGGAACTCTCCCAAACATGACCTGAGAGGCCGTTCTCACAACCCTAGAAAATAAGAAAACTGAGAAATCTGAGTTAGACCCAACCTTAGGTTCTTCCAAATTTCATAGGACAACGGGAGACCAAATCACAGCCTGAGATTGGGAGGAGAAGGGAGATAGGTCCGTACATTGAATATTCAGAGAAGTAATTGGGTGGAAAGGTGGAAGAAATCAACAGATGAAGGATAATTGGAGGGGGCATCATCGTGTATCAAACATGACCCCCCCCCCCCCTCCCAAAGGTGCATCATGATTTGAGGGAGAGATGTGTAAGGATATTGTTTAGGTTTTAGTTTTTATCTTAATTTAATTTAAAATTAAATTAATTAAATTTTAAAATAGTTTCTTTGTGAACTGTTTTGGCCACATAGTTTAACAAACCATTCCCCAATAATGATCCCCCTTCTAGATACCTAGGGAATCCCACATTGGCTAGCCATACAATTTGTAAATTGTGCGCCAATTATGTGGTGAACGGTGTGAGGCTACTGCCTCCCAACACACACCATGCGGGCTAGGAAAATGGTTTGGAAAACTTTTCATAGCCAATGTGAAACACCTCTTCCTCACCTAAATATGTTTGTATGGTTTTATGAAGTGGGCCTCATGGTTTCATAAAAACTGTGTGCACTCTACAACCTTTTAAAACTTGGTGTTTTTGGGTCCCTGACACTCCCAAAACTCCTCAATCCCCCCTAGAGAAACTTAACAAGCCTTAACCCAAGTCCAAAAACATCACATTGAAATGGCCCAACTCTTGGAATTCAGTTCCAAATTTCTGTTTTAAAAATGTCCCATTCAGTAATTTAAAAAGTTCAAAATCCTTCAATTTTTCATCTAGTTCAAAACACATAATGTTACAATCATCCCACCTTAGAACTTATCATCCCCAATAAGCCTTTGGGAACAATGTAACACATCACCTGACCCACAGGGGTCATGAAGATTTGTTCAAATGGTCTTGTTTCATTGTCAATGCCCAATTCACCTCTAGGAATTATTTTAAACACAAGGTACAAAAACCACCAAGACTCTAACCAATACTCGTTCTCCAAATGAAACATCAAGACAGCTCTTACCTAAGCCTCTTTACCCAGAGGTAAAATCTCATCATCATCTTGTCAAGAAACTAGAAAAAGGTACTTCCCACCTTAGGATTTAATGTTAAGAAGCCCATTCCAAACTATGATTCAAACCACCATTGGAATTTCCTTACAAGAACACCTTTAAGCACCTTAATGATTCTTCTAGAGTGATTCTAGAAATAGTTAAAACGATCAATCCCAATCGACCTCAAATCCCAAGTTGAGCTGAATCTCACGAAAAGCATCGAACGACACAAACCACACTCATCTTCACCTGAAAAAATTTCTTAGAATAGTTTTTCACCAACCGTAAACATTGACCAAGAGAATACAAGAGTCAAGACACTATGGATGAAAATTTTAGTTGACGGCTAGCATTTTATAAGCTGAAAAGCAATGCCTTTTCCCAAGGCATCTCACTTTTAGCACAAAAACATTTATCGAAGACTACACCTAACTTCTAATGAAGTCTCTAAGGTCAAACCATGAAGAGAACCACACACCTTGTGTGAAACACCAAAAGGGAACCACAAAAACAAGCCCAATGGATTTAAAGTGTTAGAATGACATAAGACTGAATATCTGTTAGTGCATCTAGGAAAATTTCAAGATAGGGGACATGCTCGTAGATAAATAGAATACACTAAGAGGATTTTAAGGATTACCAAGAATAATAGTCAAACTACAGTTGGTCGACTTCAAAGAGGGAACTTGACTTCACCTTCTGACGTATAGTCATAAACTGGACACATGCCTTTACCACTTGAAGGCATTCCGTGTTCGTTTAACTTTACAACTGAATCTCATCCCAATCTAGCAGTGTTTATCAAGGGTTTCATACTCTTCCAAACATAATAAAGTTATACTGCCTAGAAATCACCAACACGTATTTAAAACTCTCAAGCCTTAAAGGAATTCAAACATAAACCGACCATTTCCAAATGGTCCTCTTGGTTGTGGTCCTTCTACTTGGAAGGACACATTTACTAGGCTCAATATGACACTACCCACCTTAGGAGTGACCTAGAAGTCAAAAGAAGATATAATCTAGCCACTTACAAGTGCACTAGATCGAAATCACCATAGAAATCATGTGAAACTCCTCCGAGCCACACTCCCAAAATCCAAGGCATTAAAAAAGAGAAGCAAAACCAAACTAACTGGCATGTAAAAACACATGAGTCTTCTGAAATCCATTTCAATCATTAGGATGAAACTGATTATTTAACTCCAGACCACTCTACTAAGGAGATGATGAAATACTATACTCAAAATCACAAGAGGTTTATTTCAAGTCATATTTCCTCACATAACTATTTCCCTGGATGATGTCATACCAAGTCATCCATCACTAATATGGAGAAAGGGTCAAAAGACCTATTAAGTGGCCGACCATTCTTAAGGCATGTATAACGAACAGAAAATGAGCATTATCCGATGCTCACGCCCAGAATAAAGGTCAAAAACACTAAGACCTCCCATAAAAACAAGGGTGTCACTGGAAACAAAGAGTCCTGTGAGGGAAAATGGTACCCGAGCATCACCAAATGTAAAAATAAACACATCGACCCAAGAATTAGGTCATGATGAAAAAAAAAAGTCACCAGGCTCAAATTTCAATCACCAAGACATTTCCAAGAAGGGGCAAGTCTATGGAAAACACCTATTTTTCTATTACAAGGAAACATAAGGAAACTTCAAACTACCCTTGCACAAGGGTTTCATCAAGTACACCCCCACAGGTTCCATTTCCAATCACTTCACATTTATTCACATTTAACCTTTTTAACATTTATAAGGTTTAAAACAAACACCAACAACCCATCCCGAAACAAAACATAAGGTACTTGATCTAGTGGTGTTGTTAGATGGGTGTCCATATACCAATCCATAAAGCTCCCATACACTTTAAAGGTTGGAATTTGGATCCCATGTAATTAAAACAACTTTACTTTGAAATTTAATCCTTAGAAACCTTTAAATTTTATCGACATTCTTAAAATGTATTTATTTCATACTAAATATGGTATGAATCTATGGGTTACCATTTCCTGGTTATAAGGTTACCATACACCTTACAATAAAAAATTGGTTCTCATTCATTAAAAACCCAAATAAAAACAAACAAAAAAATGACATCATAAGTAGTAAACATAAAGAAGAATATTGTAACACCAAAGCATGGAATATCAGCAAAGTAGGCTAAATATTCATCATGGAAAACTACAAATGCAACTACATGGAATGGAACTATGAATGGAATGTGAATTTACTATATTATTAGTATGATTCATGTAATGAAACCTCCTTGATAGACTAAGACAAGGGTGAAATTTCATAAAGTCAATAAATCATAAATAGCGGAAAGTAAAACAATCACTCTCAGTGAAATCATATCAAATGTAACAGTGAAGAAAAATAAACAACAATCCTATCCCTGGTCACTTGGTCATTTCCTGTACATGGGGTGATCAGTCCCAAGCATGGATATTAACAAACCACCGACACATTAATAATCTTCTATCTACCAACCCAAAACTTTAAGACAAAGGAAATGAAATAGCCTCTGATACCACTTTGTAACATCCCGAACCGGCTTACCATCGAACTGGTAGCCAGACCGGTGGGTCACATGGCCTCAAGCACATATCCCCATATGCTAGAGGTTTCCGACTAGCAGTGAGGGTATTAGGAGGTGATAGTGGAGAGAATATACCCTATTATCATATATTCATAGTAGTATTATAGAATAAAAAATAATAAATAGCAGAATTAGTAAAACATAAAAGACTAATAAGTGGAAGATAGATTTGAGATAACTTTAAAAAAGTGACCAACATAGTGTTCATACAATGCATGGATGATTTATGATACATAATAGAAATAAATAAACAAACAAAATTATTTACCAAAATAGTAAAAAGATAAAGAAAATATATAAAATCCATACATGCGTTCTCCACAAGCATCCTATGCTTCAACTCAATCCTTTTCTCCTAACTTCCAGGTACCCACAACACAGCAACAAGAAAGGTCCAAGGCCTTACAAACAAGATGTTCTACTCAGGTACCAAGGGTACCTGAGCATGGTGTGAGATGAAATCTCAGTAGTCTAACACCCATGGTTTCAAGCCCATTCTAGTGTAATATAAATTAGATAGTGTGTAGGTATGTAGAATTTAATAAACTGAACTACATAAATAAATAACACCCGTCCAGGTTCCCAAGGGACACCTGATGGCTATACCAGTTTCAGCTCGTAGTCGGGATAATAGTATGATCATGTCACTACATACATATATATAAATATATTATATCTATCATGGGGAAATAATTCCTCTCATCCATACATGTATATAGAGGTTATAGCTGGCATGGGGTAAGCATGCCTCCCACCCATACATATATAATAAGCTGGTATGGGGTAAGAATGCCTCCCATCCAAAAGATAACTAACATGGGTTAAGAATGACTCTAATCCATATACATATAGATATTATAACTGGCATGGGGTAAGCATGTCTCCCACCCATACATAAGTAATAAGTTGGCATGGGGTAAGAATTCCTCCCATACATAAGTATAAGATAGATGGCATGGGGTAAGCATGCCTTCTGTCCATAAATAGAAGATAGCTAACACAGGGTAAGCATGCCTACCATCCATAAATAGAAGATAGATGGAACGGGGTAAGCATGCCTCCCATCCATAATCATTTACATAGATGGAATGGGGTAAGAATTACTCTCATCCATAATCATTTACAATCATCATCGTAGATATAATACAATGCATAAGGCAAGACAATCAATCTTAAATCATATGACATGAGGCACAACCTATCATTTAACTTAAAAATAGCTCGGCTCAATCATAAAAAGGATTAACAATTTAAATTAGCATGTTTAAACTCACAAATAAATATAATAAGAATAACCTTGTATTCCTTCCTATTATATGTCATTAAGGGCACGATCTAACCACCCTAATCATAAGCCTTCCATTTTAACCATTTAACTTTCATAAACTGTACTTGTTAGATTAACTCAATTCCTAGTTTTACCACCATAATCCATTCCATTTCAACCTAGCATTTTAATATAATTCAAATATGGTTTCCATCAAGCTCATGTCATTCGGTTTAAAGTATTTCCTTCAAACTAGCTAAGCATGAAAACTCATTTCTTATAAATCAAAGGGACACTTAGAAGGTGCCTCTAACAATTGGTCATTTTCCTACTTGGGAATAACCCACTCATGAGGAAATCTATTCAATTAACATGACTGTTCAAGTTCTTATGAGGTACATTGATTCAGTCATCATTTATTTTTAGGGAATAAACTCCATTGATAAACATCTATAAGGTATATGTTCTAAACATTCCATATTTGAATATTGATTAAAATGCTTAAAGAACTATCAAGAAATGTGGTTAATAAAGATAAACACGCATAACCCATCATAGTGAGTATTCACAAACAACGCACCTCTATTGGAGTAGTTTTATTACAAAACCATGACTTTATTTATCAGGAAAATCAATTAGCATCATAATCATTTCTTTTAATTTATAAAATTATTCATTTAAGAATAAACTATAAGTGAACCAAATTAAACAAGATTCATTTTTAAGTTAAATGGAATAGGATAGGGATCCTACCTCGAGGTGGAACCAAACCAAATATTCAGATCTTGGCACTTTCTAACTAGAAACTTCTTCTCCCCCACTGATCATATGGACCTTTACATATATATAAGGACACATAAACCCTATGAACACACTTATATGTCCATGATCATGTGCAAGGGTATCCTTACATATATGCTTATGTGCATATACTAGTCTCCACTCACCTACATATTCATTTTCATACATATACATAGAAACACCGATCCCCATACATGTATATTCACTACCATGGATGAATATACACATAACGGGGGAACCTAAATATATATATACATACCTATTCATATGTAGGTGAGTTGCCTTAGACCCGGTAACTCCAAACCACACGAAATAGTCTAACACACTACACAACAATTAACAGGGACCTCAAAACAACTTAAGACCCTAATATAGATGGTGCAAAACAAAGAAGAAGGTGTAAAACCTAAACTCGGATGGTAGTAGTAGACTGAAACAAGCTGAACCACCTCTCATTTGGCATAAGTTTATGGAACTCACCCAAACATGACCTGAGAGGCCATTCACACAACCCTATAAGAGAAGAAAACCAAGAAATCAGAGTTATACCCAACCATAGGTTCGGCTAAATTTCATAGGATGACGGGAGACCAAATCATGGCTAGAAATTGGGAGGATAAATGAGATAGTCCCACACCTTGAATATTTATAGAAGAAATATGGTGTGAATGTGGAAGAAATTGACGGATAAAGGTGATCCATAGGGGGAATCATCGTGAGTCAAAGGGGAACCCTCCCTTGGAGGTGTGTCGTGATTTGAAGGAGATAGATGTGAGTATTTAGTTTAGATTTTAGTTTTTATCTTAATTTAAATATAAATTAATTTAATTTAAAAATGGGGTTTCGATGAAAGGTTTTGGATGCATGGTTTAACAAACCGTGCACCCCCTTCTGGATACCCGGGGCACTCTGCACGGGCTAGCCACATGATTTTTAAATCGTGTTCTAATCGTGTGGTGAACAATGCGAGGATAATACCTCCCAATGCACATCATGTGGGCTCGGTGCATAGTTTGTAAAACCATGTGTAGCTCGTGCTAAATGTCTCTTCCTCACTTGCCCATGTCTACACAATTTTCTACAGTGGGCCACATAGTTTTAGACAAACCATGCGCCCTCTACATCCTTTTAAAACTTGGTTTTTTTGGGTCTAGCACTCCCAAAACTCCTGGATCCCCCACTGGGAAACATAATGAGCCTTTAAAAAGTCCAAAAACATCACATTTAAATGTACCAACTCTCAAAATTATGTTACGAAGCTCGGTTTGAAAAACAACCCATTCAGTAATTGAAAAAGTTCAAATTCCTTCACTTTTTCATCCAATTCCAAACACGGAACGTTACAAAAAACTATTCCAATGAAAGTTTTAGATACAAGAGGTTTATTCTTTTTGAAATGTGGTGTCTCAGTAGGGTTTGGTCATAGACTCGTAAAGCATCAAGGTATATTTTTCTTTGTAGGTACTCAAGAACATGAAATATGTTCATAGTTTTATTGGTATTATGAGATATTAAAAGATGTTTTTGTCATACTTATCTTATATTTTATCCCCATTAACAACTATTACCAAGAATTACTATAATTTTATCAATATTGATTAGTTTCAAGAAGCTTTTCACTCCCTAAAGTAAAGTTTGATCTTCACCCCTATACTTTGGTTGCTAGAGGAAGGGGAGATATTTGAGGTCTTTGTGGTTCTTTCTAGCAAGGATTGGGAAGAATATTGATGCAGAATAGGTAATTTATATTCTATGGGTCTAGGTAGTTTTATCCTTATGATTATAATTATTCCACTAATTACCTTTAGTTGGTGGTATTAGTGTTTTCCCTAAATTTTTGGTGACATTACCTCATCGGTGATTGTTTTTTATTCTTCACAAACAAAAAGAGTCTATGGTATATTTTCTAAAAGTAGTATTTAGACCTATATAATTTTAGGTGGATAGTTTTTCTCTAGGATTATTAATTTAATATATCCAACACCCTTGGAATGTGGAATGTTTTGGTAGATGTGTTGAGTGGGAATTTGTAGGGAGATGTTGTTCGAGAGTTTGAGGATTCTGGGAAAGGGGTGGAAGATCTTGAAACAAACATCTCAATGTAGAGTAATTTGGTGGTATAGAATTTATTTATCATATGGTGGTGGAATAGTCTTATATGTAGCATGTGGAGGAGTCTCATTTGGGAGACCCAAAGGTGGAAGTGATGTGGGACCATTTCAGTCAAGGTGATGCTCTATAGTGGTGGTCTGATGATGATCAAAATAAAATATTGTTTTAGGGAAGGCTATTTGTTTTCATGGTCATGTGATAGGGAGTTCTCCATGAGTTTCAAAGCTCACCCTTATCGGTTCATCCATGTGTATCCAATATGTAACATGGATTTAGGATATATCTTTTGTGTGATAGAATAATGATATCAGTGGAAAAGTTCCTTGCATGGTGTCTGGTTTTTTAATAAGTGAAAGAAGGTCACCATGTTCCTAGTGGTTTGTTATATCCCTTTTATGTTTCTAAGTGGATTTGAGATAACATCATGATGGATTTGGACACTATACTACCCTAGTTCTAGATAGTTTGTGATGTTATTTGAGTAATCATGGACCAACTGATGAATTTATCCCATTTTCATGCAATCAGGGAGTTGAGTGTTGTGGATTATCTAGCAACGAGGTATGTGGATGAGGTTGTGAGACTCTATGGGGTACCAAAGAGCATTGTATCTAACCAAGATTATAATTTTACCTCATGAGTTTAGATATAATTATTATATCCTTTTATCACTCAGTTACCCCTATCACTATTTTCTATCCCTAGATGGATGGTAAGGTAGAGCAGGCCATCCAAATTCTAGAGAACATGTTGTGAGATTTAATATTAGACTTTAGTGGATCATTGGTGAACCATATACTATTGGTAGAGTTTTCCTATAAAAATAGTTATCATCTATTTCACTATATGACTTTATTCTAGGAATTTTACGGTCTAATGTGCCATTCTCCATCGTGTTAGACTAAGGTTGGGAGTCAATAGTCCTTGGTCCTGAGGTAGTGTAGATAAAAATAGATAAAATCCAGGTTTTTTGAGAGTGTATTAAATAATAACTATGGAACCAAAATACTTAAGAAGATTAGATATGGAGGTCCCTAGGGTTTGAGTTTTGAGGCCATTTTTTCTTGAAGGTTTTCCCTTAAAAGGGTTAGTAAAGGGTTGGTTGAGGTAGTAAGATTTATCTTAGATTCATTGGGCCTTTTGAGATGTATAACTACATTATTCAGGTGTCTTATCAGTTGTAACCCCCACCATATATTTATATAGTTCACAATGTCTTCTACATGTCCCTAGTTAATATCTATATTCATGATGACTTTCATTTCATTGATTGGGGTGAGTTGGACATCAGGAATGATGTGTCATTCATGGAGCAGTTGGTTGAGATCCAAGATCATCAGGAGAAGGTGGAGCATAGAAAATTCATCCCCTTGGTTCATGTGCTGTTAAGGAATAGTTTATTTGAGGAGAGTACATGGAACCATGATTCATAGATGCATTCTCATTTCCCAGATTTTTTTTGACACTATACGTGTTCCCCTTTCATGGTGATGATGTGTTTAACCTTATAGTGGGTGGATGGTGTATATTAACTAAATAATATAATGAACCAAATTTAATTTAATTTTTGGGAAATGTGTATTTTCTTGTGATTTATCTGATTCTTATGATATTTCTATTAATTAATCAAGACCAACTTGAAAACTATTATTATATGAAAGTTGTAATGGTTTTATATTTAGAGTCCATACTATGATTCATTGTTAAACCCATAACTCATAAAATAATTAATATATTTTTTTCTAAGAATGGGTTTCCCATATAAATCTAGAATAGTGTATAAATTCCCTTGTATAAGAATATGATTTAATGTTAAATCCCCCTATAAATGAATTGTAGAAAAATATGTGGTATTTAAATATATTTTTGTGTTCTAGAGAAATATGTGGTCTTTAAATCTATTTTTGTGTGTTATTAGTATGTTTTTTTCAAAAACCAACCCGGGTACCCTCATAACCCGATAGCCAAGTAGATCCTAACATGGCCCAAAGGGCATTTCTGATCCCCATGGGTTAGAAAATAGCACCTGGCATCATATAAAATGAAATAGGGAATGATTTTACCCCAAATTTTGAAGAAGTAAATACAAACAAGATAGTATGAATAAAAAATAAACTCTATAGGGAGGTATGTATCATAATTCAAAAAATTAGAATATCCCAAATTACTACAGAAAAAGTACTAGAAAACCGGAAAAACTACCCAAGTCCCAACTCGAACGCAACTCACAAAGTCCACCAATCAATAGCTAGAACCACCTCCAATTGGTGCTTTACCCCTACTCGAACCTAAAAGGAGATAATATAAAAATACCCTAAGGAATAGGTAGGGTTTGAGCTAAAAATATAATAAATATCTCACCAAGTATTCCATAACAAATGCCAATATTAAATTAACCAAAGAGAGCTTTCAATTTAAAATATACGGGTTTGGAATTTCAAAATCATATTTAAATAAATCATGATTTACATTAAAAATTATGGAAATAATTTCAAACAAAATCTTCACATTTCAATTAATGGAAATATTTATAAAACAATGGATTAAATAATAATTTTATATAAAACATTTTATATAAATCTGAAGGCATATAAAACGGTTTACAAACAATAATGGAATATATTTCAAATACCAAAAAGAAAGACACATGGTCATATGTTTAAAAGGAATGATAGTTCCAGGATAATGGACTCTACACACTCTCAAGGTAATACATCAATATGTACATACATCTCTTTGAGCTCAGGTCAAAGAGGACTCATCACCATCACCTAAGGTATGTGATGTGTTCCATTTATGTTTTAAAACATTATAGAATCATATAGTGTTTTCCAATTATCATACTAAATACCTAAGGATTTCATGTACTCTAGTAAAAAATCAATGATGATTAATTTATTTCAAGAAACCTTAAAATACAATTAAGTCCCATTATCTATTTAAAATATGCCAATTTTCCATTTAAAAACCATAACATGGGTTTTTAATCAAAACATACCTTTTCACCAAAATAAAAAACTATGATTTCTATAAAAAACCATTTTAATCCATTTTTTAAAATCTTAATTTTAAATCAATTCAAAATTCAATTTCACAAATTCACTTTCACAACTAAATTCAACAATTTAATTTTTCACAAAATTTCATCAATTTGATTATAAAACCCCAATTCAATAGAATTGGGGTTTTTCAAAATTTTCCCTAAAATACATTTACAAAATTACATTAAATATTTTAATTGAAATTATTTCCATCAAATCCATAACTTAAATTAAAATTTCAAATTTCTTCGATTTTCATAAACACACCCAAATTCTTTAGAATTGGGGATTTTCTCAATTTCATGCCAAAAACCAATTTCCAAAAACCCCAATTCAATGGAATTGGGTTTTTTAATTAAATAATTGAAAGAAAATTAATTTAAATAAATTAATTGAGATTAAAACATAAATTTAGGGTTAATAAAAATTCGGCATCGTAACGGAACCACTTACCTCGGGATCAACGGATCACGAATCACCAAACCCTAACTGGGGGTTTTCAACAAAAAATGATGATCAAGAAATATGGGTAACAAGGATCAAACCTATATTTAAAAACCCAAAACATAGGTTATTAGATCCACAATTAAACATAAGGATACATGTAACCCTAGGGTGGAAGAGAGAGATAACGAGAAAATGAGAATAAGAAGAGGAAACCTACCGGGTGAAGATCAAATTTCATTCCTCAGGAATCAATCCACTTTTGGGATGGTTTTGAGGGAACAAAAAACTATTCTTGTGAGATCCAAGGAAGGGAGAACTCAGTTTTGTTTTCTAAGGGTTTATTGGGTACCTAAAAAGGAGGTTTTGGGATTTTAAAACTTAAAATCAGATTAAAAAAATCCACCCGCACGGCTTCCTGGGCAGAGCCGCGCTATTTGAAAAAATGTGCGGACTAACTATAAGCCCATTTTAAATGGGATACGTGGTTTATCCTAATAGATAATATGGTTTTTTAAGTAGTGTGAAAGCTGTGAAAAATCCCACTATTCGGGTTTGCATGGTTCGCTTTGGGAGGGCGCATGGTTCGGGAAAACCATGCACCAACCGTGCTCTAGCCCAAAATTTTCAGAATTTCTAAAGTTTCTCCCAAAACAACGCAAAAAAACCCAAACCAAGAATGATTAAAAAGTGGGTTTTCATAATAATGAAAAATATTAATAGGATGTAACAATATCCCCACCATATAAACTTTATATCCCCATAAATCCTATGAAGAATCTTCCATGACAAAAAGATGAGGTCACTTCTCTTTCATCATTTCCTCCCTCTCCCACATCTCATGAGAATCAGAACCATGATACCATAGCACTCGAACCAAAGATATCATCTTCCCAGGAAGTACCTTGGATTCAGAATCAACTATCCTAACTGTTCATTCAGTCATAGATAAGTCAGGCTTGACCTTAAGATCACTCCAGCTCAGAACATGAGATGGATCAAATAAAAACTTTCTCAGCTACGATACATGGAACACATTATGTATCTATGTCAGTTACAGTGGTAGTTCCAAATGGTAAGAAACTTTACCTACCTTATCAATAATTTCAAATGGTCCCACAAAATGAGGATAAATTTTCCATTGCCTCCCAAGCCGATGATGACCCAAGTGGGGTGAAAATTTCAAGAACACTTTGTCACCAAATGATAATTCCTAAGTTCTATGGTGATGATCAGAATAAGAACCATTTTTTAGGTCATTAACATTCTCTTACAAATCATTTGGATCTTTTATATCATCTTTTGGACCAAGCTTGGTCCAACCAAGGAACTTTCACCAATCTTTGATGTAGACAACATAGATTTACAAGGCTGGCCATATAAGGCCTCAAAAGGATCCATTCAGTTCACATACTGGTAACTATTGTTATAAGAAAACTCAACCAGCCCCAAGTGATCATCCCAAGAACCACTAAAGTTGAGAACAAAATTGTAAAGCATGTCCTCAAGAATCTATATAGATCTTTCTGTCTATCCATCCAATTATGGATGGTAGTTCGTACTTAAATGGATATGAGATATCAGTGCCTTATGAAGGTCTATCCAAAAATGATATGTAAACCGAGGATCCATATTAGAGACTATAGAAAATGGTACTCTCTACAAATGAAAAATCTCTTTCACATACAGATTTACCAACTCCTCAACTTAGGTTGTATCATGAATGGGTATAATGTGTGTTGGTTTAGTCATCCTATCAATCACAACCCATATCGCATTCTTCTTCCTCTAGTAACATGGAAACCCAACCACAAATTCCATAGAGATCTCATACCACTTTAAAGTAGGGTCTGGAAGTGGCTGATGCAAACCCAAAGGTTTCTGATGATCAGACTTAACCTCTTGTAATGTATAATAATGAGAAATAAACTTAGTGACTCTCCATCTCATACCTAGCCACCATAACTTTTACCTAATGTAATAGAACATCTTCATGGTTATTTGGTGCACTGCCCACTCGGAACTATGGAAATACCCCATCACAGCTTTCCTTACTAAATATAGTATAAAAAATGGTTCTGAAAGTATAGAATGCCCTCTTAGGAGAACGAACAATCAAAAATGGTCTCCCCACCATATATAGGTTCTCTAATTCTATAGAAATCGTCATCAAGTTTTTTTTCTTGAAGAATAAACTCAAAAATAATGGATGCCAACTGAACACTAGCCAAGGAAACCTTAACCCCTAATTCCTGGAATCCAATATGCAATTGTGCAAAGAGATCCATAATGTTCCACTCTTCTGATGATTATTTCACTACCTAGGTCATAAGTTTTTTGCTCAAAGCATATGAAACAAAATTCCCTTTCCCTAGGGTATAGGCGATGTCAAAATATAAATACTTTAGGTATTCCACCCAACACCTCTGGTGGAGATTTAAATATTTTTGAGATAATATATAACTCAAGCTCTTGTGATCTCAATACATGGTAAACCTTTGTCTGTAAAGGTGATTTTTTTAAATCTTAAACTCATTTATCATATCTCAAGTTCAATGTCATGGGTAGAATAATTCTTCTCGTGTGGCCTAAGTTGATGAGATCCATAAGTAATGACATGATCACCCTGTATAAAAACGCATCCTAAGACTGAACATGTTGCATCACAGAAGACTACGTAGCCATGCCCGGCCTCTGGAAGAGTCAATAATGGAATAGTAGTAAAAATATATTTCATCACAACAAAATAATTATAATAATTTTTATCCCAAGAAAAATTTACTCCCTTATGAGTTAGAGCAGTCGTCAAAGAATCAAAATTTGAGAAGTCCTTTACGAATTGGTGATAATACTCAGCTAAACCCAAGAATCTATGAATATTGAAAACATTCCATGGTTATTCCCAAGTCATAATAGAATTCAACTTCTTGGGATCAACCTATATTCCATGTTCTGACACCACATGTCCCAATAACTTCACTTCCCAAATCTATAAATCACATTTCAAAAGCTTGGCATAAAGTTGGTGATTTATCAACAAACTCATAACTATTCTCAGATAGTTAAAATGATCCTCCTCAAACTTAGAGTAAATGAATATGTCATCCACAAAGACTGCCACAAAGGTATCTATATACTCATGGAAAATTATATTCATTAAATCCATGAAAACTGCATGAGAATTGGTTAGACCAAAGGGAATTAAAAGGTACTTATATGGTCAAACCTACTCTAAAATAAAGTTTTATGAATGTCAGATTCTTTTATCCTCAACTGATGGTAACCAGATCAAAGGTTGATCTTCAAGAAATAATTTTCCCCTTTTAACTGATCAAACAAATCATCAATCTATGGAAATGGATATTTTTTATTTATCATAACTTGATTAAGTTTTGGATAATCAACACATAGGTGAAGTGAACCATCAGCTTTAAAGCAAAGAGAATTGGCACTGCCCTAGCTGACACACTCAGGAGTATGAAACCTTTCTCTAAAGGATCATTCAACTAGGACTTCAACTCCTTCATTTCAGTTAGTTCCATGCATTAAGAAGGAATAGACACTAGTTGAGTACTAATCATTAATTCAATCGAAACCTAAACCTCCCTTACCAATGAAAAACAAGATAAGTAATAAGAAAACATGTTGGGAAATCGATGAAAACTGAAGGGAGATCACCGAAAAAAGATACCCACTCCAAATCAAAAGAAGAAAAAATATCAATTCCCCCAAATTTGGATAGGAAGTTCCATCTCTACTCGACCTTGGGTCCCATTCTCCTTAGAATACATGACACGCACCATCAGGTGTAGTGAAGGAGACCCATAAAAGATAACAATAAATCAAGGATTTATTATCAATGATTCAATCCATACCAAAAATTATTTCAATAGGTTTCATGTCGAGAACCATAAAAATCCAACCAAGCTCATCCTCTGATAGAGAGAAAAAACAAGCAGGACTACGTAGACATGTCTCTCTCTTGGTACCAAGGGGTGTAGTAATATCCATTTCACAAGATAAAAGCATCATAGGAAGATTAAGCAGATAAACACTAGAGGTTGAAATAAATAAATGGGATGCACTGGTATCAAATATAGCAATCACTAATGACTAAGCTATACTAATGGTACCTCTCATGGTCATTGGACCTGTATCTGCTTCTTCTAGAGACTCTTTTACTGCGTAAAGAATCTTCATTCCAGATGCCTATGGCTAGAACCCTTTTGAACATGAAGCATCAGATTGTGCCATATTTTTTGAAGGTTATAATGATCATATTCCACTATGCATAGTGGAATAAACATGTCAGAATCTCTACAAGTGACTAGAGTGTTTGTAGGATCCATAGTTCTTGGGTGCCTCAGTGAAAACCCTCTTCGAATTTCTTATCTTTCCACATTGGTAACAAACCAAAGTACCTCTACTAGGCACTATAGGAGGTTTAGAAAAACCCTAACGTCGAGAACCACCATGAGAATCATCACTCTTCCTCTTTACCTTAGAGGAATGCACAATTCCACTAGGAGAAAAAGAGACTCCTAATAAACTTGAATTACCATCCAATTCCATTTCAACCATAAGTTCTCTATCTAGCACATCAGCATAAGAAGGAATATTCAGTAATAATATCTAAGAATGAATATTTTATTGTATTCCTGACTTGAATCATTGATCCTTAATTTTCTCATTTGATACTATCTTAGGTGAAAACTTTACAAGATCAATAAATCAGTTTTCATAATCAGTCATGGTACTATTATCTTGATCAAGTTTGAAAAACTCAATGGCCTTGGCTAATAGCATCGAATCTAGATAGAACTATTCAGTGAAAATAACCTTAAAGTCTTTTCACTCTAAGCCCTCATCGTTCTTCACCATCGTCATTATTTCCCGTTATCTCCTGCTCGGTCCTTCTAACACGAAGGTTGCACGCTTCACCTTGATTTTGTCAGGTGTGTCCAGGAACCCAAAAAAATGTTCCATACTTCTCAACCATTCATCATACTCTTGAGGATCATTTGATCCCTTTAATGGTGTTGGATTATGGATAATTAAATCTTGATAAAAAAAATATTTAGAATGTCCCTCTGTGGTTCCATAGTTGGAGCTTAAGTAGGAACTAAAGGTGGTGCCTTTCCTAGAGCATGGATAGTTCCCACAATCACCTCAACTAAACTTAGGTCCATGAGAGGATGTGTTCATTGTAGTTTAGAAGTAGATTCCTCCTGGATATGATTAACATGTCTTCTCAAAAGCATGATTTTACACAACATAAGCATATAATAAAGAACACATTAGATAACCACTCAAATATATCAATAAGGGAAATTAATCCCAAATAATAGACAAAAAGATTTGGATTTAAACCTATCCAAATAAAAAATATGGAAAATACTAGAACTAATGCTCATGATGTCTTTCCAAAATCACCCCTAGTGACTTAAGTCTCATTGTGGTGAGAGATATTCAGGAACTCAAACACAAATACCTCCTAAGTCCTGAGAATATTTCACAAATTCATACTGACTTCAAGACAAGAATCTCAACCTACCTTTAATACCACTTTTTCATGAACTAGCCCGAGTACCCTGGAAAACCAAAAACTAATTTGGTCCTAACATGGCCTGAAGGGAATTCCCAATCCCCATGGGTCGACTACTAGCACCTCAAATCATAAAAAAATAAATATGGAATGATTTTTCCACAAATGTTATGGAAGTAAAGACAAACAAGATAGTATTCATAAAAAAGAAACATCGTAGGGAGGTATGTACGAAAATTCAAATAGGCATAACATCCCAAATTACTACAACAAAAGTACTAGAAAATATGAAAAATCCCTAAGTCCCAACTAGAATGAAACTCACCATGTCCATGGATCAACACCTTGAACCACCTCCAAGTGGTGCTTCACCTCTACTCAAATCTGGAAGGAGATAATCTAGAAACACCTGAAGGCATAGGTAGGATGTGAGCTAAAAATCTCAGTAGGGTCTCACCAAGGATTCCATACTAGATGCTAATATTAAATTAACCAAATATAACATTCAATTTAAAATATATGGGTTTGTCATTTCAAATTCATATTTAAAACATTAAAAATAATGGAAATACTTTTTAAACAAAAGCTTCATGTTTTAATTGATGGAAATATTTATAAAACAATGGCTTAAATAATAATTTTATATAAAATAGTTTATATAAATCATAAGGCATGTAAAATATTTTACAAACAATAATGGAATATATTTAAAAAATAAAAAAGTGATCCACATGGTCTTATGCATAAAAGGTATGATAGTTCTAGGCTAAGAAACTCCACACTCTCTCAAGGTGACACGAAAATATGTAGATGCGTACCTTTGAGCTCAGGTCGAAGAGGAATAATCACCATCTCTTATGGGATGTGGCGTGCTTCATTTATGTTTTAGAATTATAGAATTTTTTCCAATTAACACACTAGCTACCTAAGGCTTTCATGTGATCTAGTAAAAATCAATGATGTGAAATTTATTTCAAGAAACCATAAAATAAAATTAAGTTCCATTCTCCATTTCAAATATGTAAATTTTCTATTTAAAAACCATATCATGGGTTTTTAATCAAAACATTCAGTTTCACCAAAATAAAACCCTAAGGTTTCTATCAAAACCATTTTAAGCCATTTTCACAAATCATAATTTCAAATCAATTCACAATTCCATTTCACAAATTCAATTTCACGATTTAATTCAACAATTTAATTTTTCACAAAATTCCATCAATTTCACAATAAACACACAATTAAATGGTATTTTAGTTTTTCACAATTTTCCACCAAATCCATTTCCACAATTAAATTCAATAATTTAATTGAAAAAATTTCCATCAAATCCAGAATTTAAATTTCATCAATTTCCATAAACACACCCCAATTCAATGGAATTGGGGACTTTTCCAATTTCATGCCAAAAACCAATTTCAAAAAACCCCAATTCAATGGAATTGGGTTTTTAATTAAATAATTGAATGAAATTTAATTTAAATTAATCAATTTAAATTAAATTAAAAAATAGGGTTAATAAATTTTATGCATCATAATGGAACTACCAACCTCGGGATCAATGGATCACGAATCACCAAACTCTAATAGGAATTTATAAATGAATAATGATGATCATGAAATGTGAGTAAAAAGGATCAAACCTAAGTTTAAAAACCTTAAAAAATAGGGTATTAGATCCAAAATTCAGCACGAGGATCCACAAAACCCTAGGGAGGAAGAGAGAGATAGTGGGATAATGAGAACGGAGAGATAAAACCTACTAGTTGAAGATATAACGACATTACTCAAGCTTATATCAACTTATTGGAGGGGTCCAAGGGGCCAAACACTCTTATTTGGAGATACAAGGAAGGTAGAAATCATTTTGGGGTCATACCGGTATGTCGGGGACCTAAAATTTAGGGTTTGGGATTTAAAACTTAAAATCAGATTGAAAAAACATCATTCGCATGGTTTCTTGGGAAGAGCCGCATGGTTTAACAAACCATTCAGACTAACAGTGTACCCCTTTTAAATGGTATTCATAGTTTTTCCTAAGAGGATGAATGGTATGTTAAATTTTTTATAAGCTATGCAAAACCCCATTGTCTAGGTTTCACAGTTTTCTATGGGAGGGTGCAAGGTTTGGGAAAACTATGCGCCAACTGTTCACTAGCCCAAAATTTAAAAAAAATCAAGGTTTCTCCTGAAACAACCCCAAAAAATCCCAACCAAAGCATGATTAAAAATATGGTTTTAGGAATACCTAAAAATAGTAACATGATGTTACAGTTTTTTATTGGCCTAATGGTTGTGTAGATTTGTGGGTTTTGTATGATGATGATGGTGATATACTTAGAAGCAAGATGTGTTTCTGATAGTAGAAGTTTTTTGGTACATATGTGGTTGTTATGGAATTAAGAATTTTTTTTTGTGGTTCCTTTTCATAGTAACCTGATAGTAATGGAAAATTAGGTTTATTATGATAAAATGGGTAATTTTGTGGGTTGATCTTAATGGAAGTAATTGAAATTATATGTATAAACTTGTTTAATAATTTATTAATTCAAAATATTGGCTATTAATGTAATAATATGAAAATATTGGTGAACCTATAATTAAAATAAATTAGTTATGGGTTTTTTGTAGTTGTTTTGTGGATGGGTTTTATCTAGTTGATGGAAACATGTGGTGATTTTAGTATAGAGTTGATGTTAAGGTGAAGGTGGTGAATTTTTTGTGTGAATCATTTAGTTTGGTATTGTGAGTTGTCTTATTTTTGTGTGTTTATATATATATATATATATATATATATTATTGTATTTCCCTGTTACTTGTATACACACCCCACCCACATCGAGTGCCATGCACCGACACCTAGATGTTCTGAGAGGTGTTTTCCCCAAAATATAGAAGGTGAGGAATAGATGACTAATTACCCTCTATTCCTTGCTCCTCCTTCAATATTAGTGATTATTATGGTTAGTATTGTATATTCCCTATAATGAAGAGAATATGGTATATGGTGGTGGTCATTTATGGTAGGAGGAGGAAATTAGGTTGATTTTCTTCATGTTCATGATACCATACTACCATGTTTTGTGATAAGGTTGTGATGTGGATGTTGATTGATGCTAGTATGATATGTTTGTCCCTAGAAAAGGCTAGTCTCGGTTGGGATGCATCCCAACCCACATTAGATATTTCTTGATATTTGGTGATGAGTCGGTGTGGAAGCTATGTGAGAATAGGATGTTTGACATTGGGGTATGAGAGAAGAAACTAAGTAGGGAGGTGGATGTGGAGAACCTTAATCAATGTTATCCTATTATTATCTCACTATTTTCTTACATTATTTGGTTAGTGAGCCATAGTGAGGATGGGATAGATAGTTGTCCTATTTAGGTTCTTGTTGGTTCTGTTGTTTTTTCACTGGTGAACCAATATGCTCTTTTTACATTTTCACATGAGACCTTGGGTATGATTTGACTGAGAAAAATGTTATTCTCACCCTAAATATATATATATATAATTAGTTTCTAGGAGGTTTATGGGGACTGAGTTGGGCATCACTAGCTTAGAGATTGGAGCTATTATGGGATCATTTCCTTATATTTTCTTTTGGTATTTACTTTGGATACTTTATTTGTATTTCTTAATATACACATGTGGGGTGGAATGGTTTATTTTATGTTATGTGATGAATTTTTTCACTATTTTTTATTAATTATAGATTCATTTCATATATTTAGGGCAATGCCTATCATTTCATCATTTTACATCCTTAGTGCAAGTTTCCAACCTAAGGCCTGCTGGAGGAGGGACTTAGAGAGTAACTTATTCTCTTCACTACTGGGCTAGGAGGGGTAAAATTAGAGGGGATCATGATAGTTATAAAATATCCTTTTTTATTCTAATATATTCTCATTGTCAATTTTTATTCTCATATATTATTCCATAAATCCCTTCATTAAAGGATTCCTCCTTATAAACTTAGCCCAAAAGATATCCAAAAAATATTTATAGTATGCATGACTTCTTCTTCCCAAAATATTCCAACAAAATCCACTTTTATAATCATCCAACTTTACAGATATCTATAACTAAAATATCAGTGACATAGAACTCATTTTATTACGATTTAATAACTTTAATTAAAAAAAGTAAAACATTTAATTTTGGATATGTACACTGCAATAGCATCTCACCTATTTATATTTTATCCTTGTGAAAATTACCAAAGTTTCATATCAGTCACTCACTGATGCTTGAAGTACCTCAGATCAAAATAACATAGGCCTTGATGAACAATAGATCAAGGTTTAATGCTTCTTCGTGTGTATTATTCTTGAAAAAATGATTATTTAATATTCAACATGAAATAATATATTTAACATAACAATTTTTTTAACCTTCTCGATATAAGCTTAAAATATGTCTTATCTAAGAATCATGATGTTTTGATCCTGAAATCATAGCTTAAACATCTTAAGATTTATATTTCCTAAGGATTAAATAATTCTAGAAACTATATTTCTCATTTTTCTTTGATCTTCCCTATCCAAGTATAAATATAATCTTTTATTTCTTCTCATTCTTGAATAAAACACTATTCCAAGGGTTCATTCTGTTTGATTTATTATATAATATCCCAAGAATCACCCCAAATTAATTCATTTTCATCAGATTCAAAATATAGAAACATGAATTTGCATCCAATAAAACATTGAAATTTTTTTAAGTCTTAAAGACTTATGTTGTTGAATTCAAAGACTTATGCTCACAAAACCTTATAATAAAGCTTTACATTCTTATTTAGGTACATCGTTTTATCTATAATATTTTTGAAAATTTTACTGAGTGTTAAAGCTTTATTCTTGGCCAAAGCTATACATTAGAGACTATAAAGTCTTATATTCATGAATTATTTTGATGGATACTTACACTTAGTATTCTAATGATTAAATCTTCATTATCTCAAATTTATACATTAAATAAAATTCATACAGTGGGATCAAATACTTATGGTGATGTATTACGATCATGCTTATGTTGCAACTAAATTCATATGATCACTTTGTGAATCATCAGCATACTTCAAATATTTATGTTCAGCACATGAATTTTCCCATACAGAGGGAATTCATATGATCATTAAAAAAAACCTTAAATTTAATAATTTTCCATTTTTAATAAACTCCAAAAATGAAAACTTATGCAGTAAGCTTCAAAACAAATTTTCATTGCTTCCAGGGCTACTCCAACTTCTTCAAATAATCTATAAAAAACTTCAAATAATTACTAGAATCATTAAAATAATTTTGAACTTCATCCAACTCAGTTCCAATTTATTTAAACATATAAAATACTCAAATTAGAGTATTTTAGTGGATATTTATGGCATCTCAGATGAGGATATTATTCAATCAGTCCTGAGTCATCTCTATTCACATCATCCATCATCCAAAATTATATAAGCACTGAATGAAACATCCAACATACTTTATAATCCTTGAATGGGTTCTCCTCTTTCAGATATATTTTTCACTACTAAGAAGTTTTCTAGTCATATATCCATTGGTCGTAGAATCTTCTTATCAACCTATTGAATATAAGGATCTTTCACCTTCATCACTTTTCATAGACATGAATATCAACTCCATCAATTGTTTGATGTTAAGGGATACTATGAATCTACCTAACTATGTATTCAAATCAACCAATTACATTATTAATTACCCATATTGTATGGATAGAAACGTAATAATACATTTATTTGATACTCTAATCCATAAATAATCCCTCCACGACACATATTGACATATATATTGACAATAATCACAATCGTGAATAAAAATGAAAAGGTTCAATATAGACATAATATTCATGATTGTGGTATATAATACCTCATAAAAAATCATGGCTATATCTCAGAGGTTGGATCATAGAGATTGATGAAGGTATCAGGGGAAGCAATAGTCATAGATGCCTTAGGGGTCAGTTCCTTGGGTGATTTGAATATCATAGGTTCAGGGTCAAATATTTTTTATGGTAAAGGTATATGATTTATACCAAGTTCCATTTTATGGATCATAGGTTCATTATACCATGAGAGGTATAGTTTTGGTAACTTATACTCTTTTTTCCTTATTTTATACAAGGGTGTCTCATTCCATTATCTCTACCTAGATTATGTCTAGTTTAGGGTTAGTTGTGGAGTTTTATCTTGGTATTTTGATTGATTATAAACCTATACAGAAGATTTTGGTTCATATCTAGATATTCCCAGTGTGTAACATGGTATTTAGGGATATATACACATATGGGATTTCCTTAATCTAGATATGGTGACTTCTGACAGTTTCTTTAGGATGGACTGACTGACACACTTTCAGGTGTGTATTCGTTTCTACTAAAGGTGGGTGTCTTTTACTTCCCTGTTGGGTGAAAAAGAATTTCTTATGGGTGAATTTTACAAGGATTCAAGTAGATCAGGACATAACCTTAGTCAGGTTGGGGTCATTACATTATAGGTGGAGGGTATAGTCCTTAAACTAGATTAGGTGATAATTTTAGATACTTTTCTATAGTAATGTACTATATTCATGATTTATTTACTAATTAATTCTCATGTATTTTCCTTGAGAGGGAGATGAAGTTTACAATGATCTCATATCAGGTGCAGAGACTATATCGATACCTTCTTATTGTATGGCACTATATAAGTTAAGAGAGATGAAGGTGTATCCCAAGGACTATGAAGTGAAGGGTTTTATCTATCTGAGTATCTCTCATAGGGGGACTTCTATTCTATTAAAAAATAAGGTAGACGTTATCCTAATATTTTTTGTAAATTAATTAAAATTGAATCATTCCATTATAAATAATAATTACATATTTTCTTGGATAGATGATCTCTTTGATCATTTGAGGGGGCCTGGTGATTATCTGAGATTAATCTTCAATTAGAATATTGTCAATTATGAGTTAGAGTTGAGGATATAACAAATATTTCATTTAATATCATTTATAGGTTTTATGAGTATCATGTGATTTTATTTAATCTTATGAATTCACAATTAGTGCCCATGGCTCTCAGGAACTGATTTTTTCATCCCTAACTAGACTCCTTTATCATGGTGTTTATTGATGACATACTAGTATACTTTTATACCAATAAGTTTCATGTTTATCACCTAGATATTATATTTATTATTATTTGAGAACATCAAATTTATGACAAGTACTCAAAGTTTCACTTCTGGATTCAGGAGTTTCACTTTCTCAAGTGTGTGATAAAGAAGGAAAGGATTTTAGTTGAACTGGAGAAACTTAAGGAAGTAATTTCTCAGGAACCTCCTAGAAATGTATTATAGATCAATAATTTTCTTGGAATGTTTGTCTATTATAGGCATTTCATTAATTATTTCTCTCACTTTCTAGCACTGATGATAGAGCTAAAAAAGAAGGGAGTGGAGATTGAATAGAATGATCAGTGTGAATCTTCATTCTAGGGGTTAAAATATCGGTGGAGATCTACTCTAATTTTCATTTTAATAAAACCAAGATAGGGGTATATTGTGTGTTGTTATGCCTCTAAGTTTGGATTGGGAGCTATTTTGATCTAGTTCATTCTGTTGGTCGCTTATGTGTCTCGTCAGCTACAACACCATGAGTGAAACTACCCTACCCATGATTTAAATATGGTTGTTTTAGTTTATACTATAAATTGTTTTCATCATTACCTATTAAAAAAGATATTTTTCATCTATAGATACCACAAAATATTATAATATATATTCTTCCAATGGTACATGAACCTATGGGAGAGGCATTGGGTGGAGCTTCTATAGATGCTTGACTTTAAATGGTTCATTTCCCAGGAAATGGGAATGTATTCTCAGATGATATTATTATGATGATGAAAGAGAATGGATTTTTGGTATCATGTGAGGATTGAAATCTAATGATCTTTCTTTTTGACCGGTGGTTTAGTATATCAAAGGTCTAATAGGTTAATACCATTACTTATTTTCCCATTATTTCTTCAATGGTGGACTGGGTTATAGCTTTCCAATATCATAATACAAATTATTTTTTGATGTGTGAATGACTCATGGGAGATGACCTAGACCTGAGATGGCCTCAAAATGATGACGGTGTGTCATACGTATATGGTAGGGTGGTGGTCCCTGCTTTTTTTAGGGATGATATTATAAGTAACTCCCATGCCTCATATTGAGAGGTTTTCCTAGGGATTACTCAGATGCACCAATATATTTGGTACTATTTCTTAGGTATTGGTATGAGGAATAACATTGTGGGGTTTATTGTTAATTCCCTTACTTTCAAGAGGATAAGGGAAGAGCATCAATGGCCAAATAGGTTACTTCAATCCCTTTTAGTACCAGTGTGGAAGTGGGATATGGTGACCATGGACTGTTTTAAGGGACTAACTAGGACCCCAAGTGGTTTTGATGTGATGTGGGTGGTAATTAACCAGTTAACGAAGGTTGTGCATTTATTTTATATATGAGAGACTTAGTTGGAGGATGATCTAGGAAAATTATATGTGTGGGAGATAGTATTGATGCATGGTGTACCCATGAGAAAATTATTGGGTTAGGATGTGTTTTTTACATAAATATTTTAACCAAGACTATATAAGGCCATGGGATCTCAACTGAAATTGAGTATTAAAATACCACCCACAAATAGATGGTCAGTCTGAGAGGATGATCCAGATTCTTGATGATATTCTTAGTCAATGTGTTCTTAGTTTTTGGAGAGCATGGGAGGAATATATATCCATGGGAGAGTTTTTTTATAATAATAACTTTCAATATTTGATCTAAATTGTACTCTTTGAAGTTTTTTATGGTATACATTATTGTTAACCCTTATATTGGTTAGAGGTGGGAGATTTAGGGGTAATTAAGATGAACTTGGTGAAGGAGAATACTGAGTGAGTGTAATTGATTAGGAAGTAGTGGGTTAGTTCTTAGAGTCGACATTACTTGTATGCTAACTAGATGTGATGACTCTTAGGTTTTATTATGGTTGAGTGGTTATTTCTGTAGGTATCACCTTGGTATGGTAATTATCATCTAATTAAGTAATGGAATCACATGCCACATTTGTTTTTACACATTTAAGGTTGTAGAGAGGATAAGGGTTGTGGATTATTGTTTATATATTCCTCCATGAAATCAAGGTATTCATGTTGTTTTTTAAGTATCACAGCTTTAGAAGTATGAGTAAGACCTGATGCACATGATTGATAGTGATTATTTTGAGTTAGAGGAAAACATATCATTTGAGTAGCACTCATTGTATATCATAGACTGGAGTGAGAAGGTATGGTGAGGTAATACAGTAACTCTTATATGGGTATTGTAAAATTTTGGGAGTATTTGAGAGTTGGTATGGGAGAAGGAGTTGGTTGTATAAGCCTAATCATTAGAGATATTTTACAAGGATCCCTAGAGATAATTCTAGAGGACAAGAAACCCTTTGAGGGAGAGTTTGTAATGGCCCTAAAATTTTAAGTATGAATTCAAGTCTCATATTTTTCTTTAAATTAGTTTTCCTTAGCTAATTTTATTGTTTCTTTGCGGGTAATGGGGATTAAGAGGATTTTGAAGAAGTGAAGCGGGGTAACATCCTTCTGAATTTGTAGAATATGGGTATCAAGTACCTGATAGAGGGTCATCAGCCACCCGATGTCCTGGGAAAAATCCCTATCAGTCCAAGATCCCCATTTTCTAACCGATGAGAGTCTATTAGGTGTCCATTGGAGCATCGAGTACCTAGTACAAGCTGACTAGATACTTGGTGTATGAATTTTTGGTTTTCTTGGGGTATTTATGTAATTTATCATCTTTATCTCCTTTAACCCTTATCTATCTTTCCCATCGACCCCCATTCAACTAGTCCTGAATTTTAGGGAGACTTTGGGCTTCTATGGACCATCCAAGCCTCCCCACTCCTTCATTGAATATGTTGTTTATTGTGATGGATTCTATTTGGTGAGTTTAACCACATTCATTCCCTAGATTTTTTATCACCCATTATTTATTGCCTTTCCATCTTAAATCCATAATTATAAATGATTTTGGATATTTTGTGGTTTGATCTTGAATCACAAGGTGCAGCATGGTGAGTGAGCTTCCTTATGATTGAGGTAGGAATTCATTATCATATTATAACATTTATATGAGGTTGTATGGGTTTTTCTGCATGTGGGTGCAAGAATTTTCCTAACATTGTTCTAACTTGGGTATCAAAAGTGGTTTATTAAGATGTTATTGATGTAATTATCCCCTTATAGGGAAAATATGGGTAAAAGTTATTGTGTTTTATGGAACCAAACTTTGTATCATGGTTTGAGGTAGGTTTTTCTTCTTGGATTGGATGAGATTAATGCAATATATTTGGTCTCAGTTAAGGTTTGGTTGATATTTTTTCATGGAATATGGGTATGGTTGATGATCCCCTTTAATTATGAAGGTTTTAGGTGAGTAAGTTTGGCTCGTATATGTGACCTAGAAAGGTCAATTTGGGAGTAGCTAGTGGGATATTTTTGTTGATTCCTTGTATCTGTGATGTCCTTTTGAGACTAGTGGTTGAATGAAAGTAATTACATGATTGTTTAATGATATTAATTCTTTTTATATTATGTACATGGATAAATAAGGTTGTGACCAAATCTTGATTGAGTGGATGGTGGCATGTAATGAGGTTGTGATCACATCCTGAGTGAGAGATGGTGGCCCATGATATGATAGTGTGGCCACATTTTAAGTTAGGGTATGGTGGATTTTGATTTCTTGGAATGATATTTTGAGTTTTAGGTTACCCTGAGTAAGAGTATTGGTCACTAGAATGATGATTTTTGACCTCCATTTATTGAGAGGGTGTGTCCTAAGACTCAATGTGAGCCTCAGTGTAGCATTGGGCCTTAAAAGAGAATTTTTCATTCATGTTTTGAGATGTTTCTATTACATGAGATGAATTATCCTTCTAGTGTGGAGATGAAGTCGAAATTTATAAGTTTTGTGTTGATTTGGTTAGTGCATGATGATATGACATTGTTAGAACCCATAATTATTTACCAAAAACTTTTCTATTGGGAATTTTTGGAGTGTGAATCCCTTGAAAAATAATATTTATATAATTTTTATGGTGTACATTGAAGTGGAATCTTTAAATAAAAAAGGATTGGGCTTGGGATTCATTTGTAAGGGCATGAATTTTGTCTAGTATTATATTCGTTCTACTTATATATATTATTATAAGTATTTATATATTTCCTTAGCCAAAAAATTGTCCATCCAGACTAACCAGCCAGCCAACTCAACCAGGGGAACATGTGGGAGTCGCCTCAACCATGCCCTGAGAGCCGGCCAGACAAGCAGTAGGGTGCATGGGTGAGCATAGAGCTAATTGTGATCATGCAAGACATGTGTAAGATTTTACTTAGATATTTTATTATACATAATTGTATATTACCTTAGACAAAAAAATGTCCATCTAGGATAACCATCCAACTATCTCAACTAGGAGCACATGTGGGAGTCGCCTCAACCATGCCCCAAGATCCAACTAGCCAGTTGAGCGACGGGGTGTATGGGTGAGAATAGTGCTCACTATGAGTACACAAGTCATGTGTAGATGGTTCGTATGTGTTATTGGAAATGGTAGGGTGTGTCTGGTTAGGGAGTGGGTGCATGTGTTTCAGGTTCTGACTCCACTATTGGCTCAATGAATGGATAACACGGTGATATTTATTAATCACTTCCCATCCACCTAGGAAATCAATGTTGTATTGTAGATTATGCATGAGACTCTTCCTCCATAACAAACATACGTCCAAAGCCACATCTATCCAATCAAAGTGTTATGAACCTTCTGATCACCTCGCCTGAGTTGTCTTCAACCACCCGCTCACCTGCCGCACTAACCAAGGCTACTGGTTCGACACCATGAGCTGCACTCAGTGCTTTCTCGACACCACTATTATCTCCCTCAGCATCCCATACCTTGGTGACATCTACGAAATCCCAAGACACTAGACGTTGACTCTAATTATCAACATCCTCCATGAAGTTCATCTCTAGTGACCAATCCCATGTAATCCAAATCATGATCAACTCCATCAATGAAACTTCATCTCACATTCATGCCTTTATTTAAATAACTACATATATTGCATGAATGGATTTGGTCCCCTAATGTTTTATATATTACATGACTATGTGATATCATATGAATCTATTGTGTGGATCATTATGGGTCACATGACCAAATTATATCATATGAATCCCCTAATAGTTTTCAAGTGTTCAATTTTGGTTATCCTATACTCCAATGCATGAAGGATATACAATCTAAAGACATAATTGACATTGTGCATGAAATGTTTTGAAGAACATATTCATCACATGAAGGAATCCATGAAAACTACATGAATCCATCACAAGGGTTTATATGGTTCATTCAATCAAAAAAAAGGTTCTCATGTGAATCCATTTTGACATCACACAGCTTCACATAAAAAAATAATGTAACTCCCCATCATTAAAGGCTTATACCTTTTTCATCTTTTTTCATTATTTTCATGAATGAAAACTTCAAGAAGTTTTCCACTAGAATTCCATATGACCATATGAATTCTCTAAATTCATCACACAAATACCTCAACGGTTATCCAAAAATCCATCACCTAAAAGAATAGTGGTCATGCGACACCCTTGGAATTATTATGAAAAGCCTCGGTAGCTATCAAGAATTCCATCACAAAAATACTTCTTTTAGTCACATGATTTTGATCATGTGAATCCACCCACATCCTCAAGTTTTTGTACATGGCACCCTCACCATGAAAAGTGACACCACCTTTGGCCAAACTCCGCTTATACAAACCCCTACTCCCCTTAAAAAGGACACATGAGAGGAGGTTATGGAGAAATATAGACATGCATGAGTGGATTATAGGAGGAGATATGTATACTGCCTTTAGATAATATATCCAGGTAATTTTAAGACTCCCATCATGAGAACCAACCATGGAATTCCATCATAAGAATCCATCATGTGGTCACCTTAAGATCACATGATCGCGTGAAGAAATCAGCATCATGTGAACCCTTTGATTATGTCATGAATACATGCGACTTAAGAATTCACCTCTTTATCATGTAACACTGAAATGTGGTTTCCTCATAGTTCATTGTACATGAAATGAAAACACCTGTGGACAAGGACTCCTTTTCCATGAAAAACCAAGGATGTGCGGTCTTGACATAAGCCTTTGGCCATGCACTCCTCCTCCCATGATAATTATTGTCCATGAGTCTTTATTCATGATACCCTTGGACATGCTACTTCAGCCCTCAGATGTGAACTCTTTGTCATGTACATGATCCTGGACATGTTCACAATACCCCGTCGTGTGACTCTCTTATGATCATCTGATTGTATGAATCACCATCAGTCTCATGATGTTTTCATGCACACCTAGACATGTCAGTATTCAACACATGATAGGCCCTAGACATGTCGACCATTGTCATTTGACAGGCCCTGTATATGTTTACTTTGATCATGTGAATAAATCCTAGAAAATTCAGCTTAATCATGTGAATACATCCCAAAAAATTCAGTTTGATCATGAAAATACATCCTAAACAAGTCACTTTGATCATGAAAATACATACCAGGCAAGTCAATTTGATCATGTGAATTACCTTGGACATGTCAACCTTGATCATGTGAAATTCCTTGGAAATTTCATCTTTAATCATTCAAAGTAACTTGGACATGTCATCTTTAATCATGAAAATAACCTTGTACATTTCAGCTTCGATCATGCAAGACACCTAGGACATGTCAGGCATACACCCTTAGACATGTATGTCATGTTAGATAGACACTCAGGACATGTCTGGCAGAAAATCAGGACATTTTAGGTATACAATTATTACATATCGGGAATACACTTAGGACATTTCAGGTAGACACCATGGGAATGTTAGGTGGACACCCTTGTACATGTTAACCTTGTTCAGTAGACACACTTGTAAATACACCACATAAACCTTTAGCCGAGTACCTTCGGCCGAGTACCCCCTATATAAGGGGAGTAACCTTAATGGGTTGATTTTATGCACTCAGGTGACCCTATTTGTTTCATGCTCTTGGAAGGGCCCTCGTGTCGTACTAAACAAATTCAATAGACCTTTTTTAGTCATCATCTCTCTTTATTTTTTAGAGTATAGAGAATGAATATGTAACATGGGAATCCATCTTAGTATAAGTACCTAGATTTTATAAACCTTAGGGATAAAAATAATTTCTCCGATTGTAATCATCTATGTCAACCCATCATCATTTTAGGATTGAATTGAACTATGATAACTCTAATTCCTGTCAAAACAGGATATGTAGGATTCCTTCCTAAGGCCTGAGCTCTAATGGACATCCACCCTGGTGTAAGTCCCTCTATATCCAAAATATTATTATCTCATGTGAATAAATTATCCCATAATTCTATTATCCTTCCTCATACATAAATGAATGATAAGTGGGATTATACATGGGCATCCTTTTAAGTGTAAGCCCCGATCATGCCCTCAAGTACCTCAAACACAACATCAGGTAAGGGATGAACTGAACTATGAGAAATCATATTCCTATTATAAATAGGATATATAGGATGACTTACTAAGGCCTGATATCCATACCATATTCTCCATGATACTGGTAATCATACATCTTTGAGGTAAACTTTAATGTGTATTACTTGTACAAATTTTATCTCATAAGATGTGTTCAATCTTCCTCTATCTCTTATTTCTCACACTAAGCATGAATCGCATGGGATTAGAGATCGGTGAAGATTGTACCAATAGAGTGATGAGGATTCCCTTGGTGTGGGACATTTATTGGGATGTAAGATCGATTAAGTCTCATATTCACTCAAAATTTTATACTCCCAATGAGGAAGTTTAGGGCATCCTTACATGAATAATCCCCACTTAAGGCCTCAGTTGTCGCATCTTTTATAATGAAGACACCCATAAAACAAACTACATGGACTCTGATTCCTATCTTAACAAGATATATAGGATTCCTACTCAATGATTGAGCCCTATATTAACATCCTTTTGCATGATGTTAAACTGCAAGGTATAGTCCTATCATATGACCTTAAAATATGACAAATGAACTACATGGGTTTTGATTCCTATCCTCACAGAATATGTAGGATGCCTCATATAGGTTTAATCCCATCTCTAAGAGAACAATATCAATCATGTATGGTAATAAGAATCAGAGATCATTAACATGTCTAAAATAAATAATCATAAATAATTAATAGAATAATGAAGAACCTATGACACACACAATTATTCCCAATAACACATGGTCTTGATCATGTCATTATCACAGGGATAACCATCCCCATATCAGTACTTGGGAAGGATTTTATGAACATATATTAAATCTATAATAGATTCTTGGAATATGAAATAATACCTCCCAAAATATTGAAATGAGATCGACCTCCCATCCTCAAGACCAATGTGAGTTCCTAAGTGTTATTGGGTTTGAAACTCCAATTGAATGACTAAATTTAGAAAGAACGTTCATGTATTTCCATGGATGTGGGATCTATTGGGAGTTTCCATTAAAGACAAAAATGGAAAACCATATGTAAATAATTTTGTAACCACCCACAACCGAGCTTCAGGAGAAACCATCCATGTTTTTTTGAGAAACAAAAATGGTAAACCTGACATGAAATATTTTAACTTTGTTAAAACTTTCATAAAAAATGAAGAATACCACTTCTTTATCCTCTAACTATGAAATTAATTGATCAATCATGTGATATTTTATATGATGATGCATAGATAAGGTGTCTTATTTATTCTATAGGACTCCCCAGATTCCTTACTACCCAAATGGAATCTTTGAATATGCCAATGGATTCTAATGTCACTAGATAAGCTGGTAATTCCTATCGAAAACCTCAAGTCATTGTGAACAACTAGATGATGAATTTATCACGTGCATTATCCTCCATGGAATCCTTAGACCCTAGACCCCAACATACGATGTTACAAACATAACACCTCTAGTTCTAGTTGGTGAATGTATTAGTCTGGGAGTACCACATCAAGGGATCCATCCCAACTTTATAGGAAGCTTATAAAATACTATATAGGATGAAGAACCACAGGATATATTTCCCATGATAGGTTGTGGAAGAGGATGTGGCCTTTATTTCCACATTTAACCACTTTGGAATCATATCACTAGAATGCAGCAACACATATCTTCCCTATCTAAGGAAGGTGGGTGAGGAAAATCAACATGTCAAATCAAACACTTGAAAGATACCTAGGAGGGATCCTATCCATTCTGGTCATTGTCATCAATATATAACCACAATTCCATAGGGTTATATAGAGGAATTTGTGACCACACCATCTATCCAAATCAGGGTATCGAATATAAGGGAACTCCTGGGGTATCCAAATAATGAAACTCTAGAGAATTATTATATCCATGTTACTTCCAATCTATCTAAGTCCCATTGGTGTATCCTGATTGTGGCCTGGAATCAATCCTAGATCATTAGTAGATAAGATCCTCTGGCATTATCACAGCTAGCCTTGGTGACTGTGGAATCCCAGGGAGAACCCCATCTCATAGTGTTGGGGGAGATTTTTATCATTTTTAACCCTGATATCATCTTAAATATGGGTGCCAAGACACCAAATGGTACAACAGGTGTCGACCCACCAAATGGTATAGCAGAAGCTTCCCACCAAATGGTACAGCTGGAATCATCCCTTCAAATGGCATATCATGCACCAACCCATCAAATTAGATACTTCATTTAAGAGGAGAACCAGCCTACTTATGTATCCATCAATATGATATCAACCAAATCTGAGGAATTCTCATCATATTTAGATGAGAACACTCTTGTTTTCATGAATCTATAAAATCTATTATCGACCATGTTGTTATTTTAGAGTGTAATGTTGATGAAGCATATGGAAAGTGGCAAGAGTAGATTCAATCTTTGGGGTACATATTGAGACTATCATTGTCATCCACTCACCCTACCATTGAACGATAGGAGAGTGTCTTCATGAATTCTACCAATCAACCCCTTAAGTATGACAAGGAAATTTCTGTAGAAGAATGGATCACCCATCTCCAATGATAGAATGAGTATCTATGTGAAATAATTGTGGGAATAATCATGGAATACCTCCACAATAATACCACATCATCACCTTCCTACAATGTTTCTCCTTGAAATGAAGTTCCCCAACCCACAGGGCTGAGGTATTTTCATATTATTTGTCTCCTTATTAGGTGAAATATAGACATTGTTTCTCCTCATCCCATCCCACAGGGCTGGTGGAATTTTCATATTCTCAATACCCCTAACCCACAAGGTTGGGGGGGATTTCCATATTTTCCACCCCCTAATTAGGGGTACTCTAGAAACCATATGACCTTAGTAGTTTCCACAAAGCCTCAAGGAGTGCCAAGTTCCTTTAATCAGTGGGAAGTGTATGAATAATCCAAGGCCCAACAATCTTTATCACCTACCCCTGAACAAATAAGGATAGGGGCTCTACACCCCAGACTCAAAAATCAACCATGTTCCTATTTCAATAGGGTTATAGGTAGCACATGGGAGAATCGGTGTTGTTTCCCATCTCTTGATGAAAGATAGTTAAGGGTATATTTATTATGACCAAAACATGTCCCCAGTTACCTTGACTATTCCATGGAGAATGATTTGAAAAAAAAAATAATAATGAAAAATTCAAGTTAGTTAGGGTTGGAAATATATGACAATCACTACTCCCACCACTAGCATCTCAGTTATATGATAGGGATTTTCTTTAACTTTAAGAAATGTATTCAGAAGAAGATTGATGAGGGGATGTTGGAACTTTAAACACTTAATCCCTACTCTAGTCATGTGAGCACTCTGAAAAAGAAACAAAAGTTGTGCAGAATAGAATGGACTACATATCTCTTAGTGATGGGAAACTATCTATTAGTGAAAGACAGAACAAAGTCTATTCCTTTAGGTCAAAGAATTCCCCCAAGTACTTTTACCAGTCCATAGAGAATGATTTAATATAACTACCAATAATAATAAATATAAGTGAGGTGAAGCTGAAAATTCATGAAATGAATTCCCCTACCACTATCATCTCAAGTAAACAATAGGGGGTAGATTTACCTTAAAATATTGTCTAGAGAAGAATGTAAATAAAGGCTTGATAGAGTTAGAGGGTCCTGAAACTCATGAGATTTTCATAAGAGTCATCCAAGATCTATCAAAAAATTCACCCTCCTAATAGTTTATAGCACGATATGTCCTAGTCACACGATGTTAAGCTTCACAATATATACTAGTCGCATTATGTTGAACTACACGAGACATCCTAGTTTCATGATGTTGAAATTCCTAATACGTCCTAGTCTCATGACGCTAAACTGCATAATACATCATAGTTGCATGATGTTAAACTGAATGATATATCCTAGTCACATGATATTAAAATTTACTATACATCCAAGTCTCATGAAGTTAAAATGCATGATATGTCCTTGTAGAATTATCTTAAAATGCATGATGCATCTTAGTTGGATGATGTTAAACTACATGATACTTCCTATTCGCATGACATTAAACTGCACAATATGTCCCAGTCACATGACATTAAACTATATGATAAATCCTAATTTCATCACATGAAATTAAACTACACAATGAATCCTAGTAACATGATGTTAAAATGTACGATAATTTCATAGTCACCCGATGTTAAATTGTGTAACAAATTCCTTATCACGTGATGTGAAACTACATGGAACACGTCCCAAACACAGGATGATAAAATATGAAACATATCAATATCTGGGATATATCATCAGCATCAAGTGGAAATTATAGTTGAAATTTTACCACTGATACAAAACTATCTCAATCCCAGCAATATATTAAAACCACAAATGCCCCTCAGTCGCCTACTGATAGAACTACCCTTCAGGTCACCTCCCTAGACACTCATATTTGGGAATCAAGTAGACCTTTTCAAATTTATAAATATGTAGTAAAAGAGGGAGTATGATCATATCACTAATTTCTCAAACAAATTCTACTATCATATCTGGGCAGAAAGAATGGGGTAGACATAGATCCACGCCCCTATGCATAAATTCCATTGGAATATTCTGATGGAATGAGGAGGATAGGAGTGGGAATACATCCTCACTCAATCAAATACATCAACCAGCATATCCTAGAAATTAAGATCATGTAGGAATACATTCATGTACATACCCTACTGAACTGTCAATACCTTTTGACAACAATAGAGGAGCTCTGATAGTATATTCTGATAATGATATAGGGATAGACATGCACTCCTATCACAATAGTAAGAGCAGCATATCACCATGATCAGTACAAATAGATGTCTACTCTTGAACAAGTGCATTTTATTTCTCCCATCTAGGAGGATTACTATCATATTCTAGTAAAGGACAAGGCATGGGACTAGGATCATATCCTCATTCCAACTAGGGATCACCAATCTAGTTTGGAACATGCCTCGGGACTGGCACACATTCCTATTGAATAAAGACAACAAAAAACTAAAAATTCATAGTATTGGTCTTATACCCCCTCTCCAATAAAGTTCTATTAGCATAGTATAGAAATTACCTTAGGGAAGTCTCATATCCCTGTCGATGAAGATACTATAAATATTCCAGCATCTTACAGGACAAGGCTCACATCCCTACTCATACCAATGAAAGGTTGCACCAATATCCTTCAAATACTATACAGGATGAGGCTCATATCCCTTCTCCCATTCTGGATGTTTTTTAGGATATTATGATGGGTAATGAATATTTGAAATGGGATCATACCCTCACTTCATCCATGATTGACCAACATATTCTGACAACCACCCACAAACAAGATCATATTCTTGCTAATGATGGAGAAGCTCACTAGCATAATCTAGTAGCTTCTCAGCAACAAGATCATATCCCCACCACACCAGATGGTTATTAATATATTTTGGAAACTTTCATGGAGTAGGCTTATTTCCCTAAAACCCCCCAAAAGGTAGGCCAGAATATTCTATCCATGATGCCTAATGAGTCTCATATTCTTGATCTAGTCAATGCCAGTGTCATTTAGGTTGTGTGACACATATTAAAAACACCTCAAGGGTTTTCCAACTCTTCAACTAAATCATAAATCAATCATTGTTTGATTTTCCTCCTCATAGTAGTGTAGAGATGAATAGTAGGGACTCTTCTCCTGATATCCATAGTGTTCAACCTCCCCATGGTGATATCTCTCCCAGATTATAAAATCCACCCATTTACCAAAAAACTTTGTATATATAGGTTCTTGAAATACTAGGGTTAACTGTATATAGTTCCCCAACAACCATCAGTGACTCCTCACCTCGGTTAGTAGATGACCAGGAGAATCAACCTCTATAGTCTAACCAGGTGGAGACATATATCCCTGATAAATAAGAGGCCTGCATGGATATATGGAGGGAGTTTGTGAGAAGAAACCTCCCAACCATGTATAGACCCATTTCCACTTCCAATTACAAGATCCTAGATGGGTCATAAAAGGATTGATTGATCTATATTAACCTGAATATATTGAAAACTTATCTAATATTTAAGGATAGAAACCTCCCTTATCAATGATATTCGGGTCACCTCCAGACCATAAATACGCTATTTTTTTAAATGGACATAGATGTAATCCCCATGGATTGATACCCAGGATCAAAAGAGAATAAAAAATTTCTATGTAATGTTTGTCTCTGCATCATGACAACCCTCCATTTACTGATTGGAAAATATTTGTTAAACATTCGTATCTGATGAGGGGGAAGTATGGAGCATTGTACTTTACCCTATACCTAGTTTAGAAAATCTCCCTAGACAAGGAATCCTAAAACTTTATAACCATAATATAAATCATGATATCAAATTGCATAATAATTTAATAAAAAAGTTCACCTTTGATCATTCCTTTATAGAGAATCAGTATTGGCTCTCATAACCCCAATGGTACTAGGAAAGAAACCTCCAAATATGGAACCCATGTGGGAAGAAACTTACATTATACATAAGTTATGTTCCAATAGATAATACTAATTGGACACAATGGATGGATAATGAATTATACCCCCCCTCCCCACCCTCCCAAATGAAAGGTTTCTAAATAAGTACTTTTCATAGCTGATATCAAGTATCCTAAGTCCTAGAAGCAAGAATTTTAACTATATAGCATCCTAAGTCCTAGTATAAAGAATTTAAATAGCATGGTATATTAATTCAAAGAATCAATACTTTAGACTACATAACATCCTAAGTCCAGGAAGAAAGAATTTAAAATGAATATTGTTCTAAGTCCTAGTAGGAAGACATTAAACTCCATGGTATCTTAATTTCATACAGTAAGACTTTAAACTGAATAGCATCCTAATTCTTGGAAGTAATACTTTAAACTACATGGAGTCCTAAGTCTTGGTGTAAAGACTTTAAACTACATGGTATCCTGATTCCTAGAAGAAATACTTTAAACCGTATGATATCCTATGTCCTAGAAACAAGACTTTAAACTACATGGCATCCTAATTAATTAAAACAAGACTTTAAACTGCATGGTATCCTATGTCCTGGTAGCAAGAATTTACACTAAATGGTATACTAAGTCTTGGAAGGAATAATTTAAACTACATGAAATCTCAAGTCTTGGAATCAAGTCTTTAAACTACATAGAATCTTTCATCCTCACAAAATGACATTAAACTGCATGGAATACATCCTTGTTACGTGAGGTTAAACGTGATAAAGAATGTTACTTCATGGAAGGTTTATTGAACATGATCTAGATCTATTCCAAATCAAAATAAATTACTCCCATCACCATGTTCAATTAAGATCCACATAGGGAATATTTCCACTCAATAACTACATGTGGATTGATTCTTGCTATCATAGGATATGTAGTGACACCTAGATCTCAAATCCTAGGTCCATACACAACATAAATAGAAAAACAAATGACCCCCCTCTATGTATGGTTCAAACCTATGTGGATATTTTTTCATGAAATAACTATATGTGGATTGATTCCTATCATCATAGGATATATAGTGACACCCAAATTTCAAATCCTAGGTCCATCCTCAATAGAAATGGGAAAAATTCTTCCTATGCATATGGTTCAAACCTACATGGAGTGTTTCCATTAAATAACTACATGTTCCTTGAATCATGTTATCCTAAGATACATAGTGACACCTATATCCCAAATTATCGGTCCATCTACAATATAAATTTAAAAAATGATCACCTCTATGTATGGATCAAACCTGTGCATAGAGTTTTCCATTAAATAACTATGTGTGGATTGATTCCTATTATCACAGGATACATAGTGACACTCAGATGAAAAATCATGGGTCCATCAATAATATAAATGGAAAAAATACCCCTTTGTGTATGGGTCAGACCTTCATGGATATTCTTCTATTCAATAACTATGTGTGGATTGATTCCTACTACTATAGGATACATAGTGACACTAAGATATCATATTACAACTCCATACACAATATATAGAATGATAAAAAATTCACCTCTCCTTGCATATGTACTGGACCTATGTAGGGAACTATCTAAGAACTACATGTGGCTTGATTCCTACCATCACAGTATATGTAGTGACACCTGGATCCTCTATTTCAGTCCTATCCACAAGTTTTCAACACCACAAATCATGATCCTCCATGAGAGTTATATCTATGCAGAGGCTAAAATCTATAATAAATTGTAAATAAATCCATGTATTCCCTGTCACATACTCTCATGAGGATTAATTGATCCCTTATTTTTCACGCCAAGCATTAATCATGTGAGCTTAGGGAACCCAGCAAGCTGCTCTGGCTGATGCGACTGAGATGTGTCTTGTATAGGGAACTACATCCTAGTCACATGACATTAAAAAACATGGCAACATCCTTATCTCATGATGTTAAATTGAATAGAAACATCCTAGTCTCATGACATTAAACTATATGATAATAGGTCTTCATGCCAAAAATACTACCCCCCTGATGACTATGTATTCATGATTTTTAGGTCTTATCCCTTCGCCCCAAAAAATTGTTCAATACATGTTGGTGTAGACTTTAGGGTGCTATAAACCTTCTTTAAAATTAAGTTCTCCATTAACCCACTTCATATCATTGATATGTGAGTTGATACCAACCAATTCCTTGAGTTGATATCCTTCTCTTGGAACCCCATGGACATTGGAATCCCTTTATCTTGGTTGTCCTCTGTAGAAAACAGGTAACAGGGACTAGCTAATCTAATGGGACCCCTCTATGATTTTTTGTAGAATTACATAAAGTCAAATAGATTGTGTTTAGAGGATTTTTTGTCCCAAAGGAGAGATCACCCTTAAACCCAAGAGTTATTGTCTTGACATTGTGGAATATTGGATTCTTCCATTATCAATGGTTGACCTATACCAACCGATTTCCATAGACATTTAACTCATATATTATTTGTTTATGATTTAAATATTCCATGACAAAACTATTCAAGTGGATTAAACATCCTCAATATTACTCATTTGTGAATCGTACCCATGTCAAAGAAAGATTATTGTAGAGACCTGAAGCCTGCCGTACATGGACATTACATTACATTTGCGGAATACATAGTACATAACAAAAACACACACACAAGGATCGTAATAGTTTAGTGTCTTTGGAAACTCGGAACGTATTCTTCTAATCGTGGTGAAAGATCTTCAATATCTCCCATAAAGATCTTCCTTTTTTTTTACCTAAAAACCTTTCTTTAAATCCTGGGGAAAAGAAAACATAAAAGGGTGAGCTCAAATGCTCAGTAAGGGTAAACAAAAGAAATATCAATCACATCATATACATAAGAACATAGCTTTTGGAAATCATAACCTGCAAAAGAGCTCATAATATCATAACATGGGATAAATCATAGAAGTGAAAATGAAATCATAACTTAAAACATTACTCATTGTGGCATACACACATAATCATAGAGAATCATTTCTTGTTAGTTAAGACTCATTGCCAAGACTATCTTAGTGGACAAAGTCCCTTTCTGAATCGAGTAATCCTCGTTTCAGTCCTGTTTCACTGAACCGGTATAACCTACCATTCCAGCCATGTCTATCTCATGAGATATAAAATCTTTACCCAATGCATTGGAGGGAGATATAGGTCCCACCCATCTCTTAATGAATCCTTTCTTATGTGTGCCACAAAATCATAAATCATACATCATTGCATAACCCATGTAATAAAAATGGGATTCTTAAACAACATGACATCATAAAACCATTCATATAAGATAAAGGAATTCATAAAAATAATTCCATCACAACATAGTCAAATCAATGTAAAAATATGGATAGAAACAGAACCCTTTATTATCTTATATGGAAAATAATTTTGATAAATCACTTGAATTGAATTCTTGAGGAAAATATCCTTTCTTCTTCAAAATCAATTTCTTTTCACAAAACATCATGCAATTTTAAAAGAAATAGATTTTATTGAAAATAGTCATGAAATATTTTGGAGGAAGGTTCATGAAAATAAGGCTTTATAAAACCGTAAAAATCCGTTCGTGCCGTATAAGTTAAAAAAAACATTCTTCGTACTTTTGTCGGAAAAGTCAAAAAGTACCTCGTACGAAAAAAGATTCCTTTCATATCCTTTACTAAAAAGTCATAGAAGGGTAAAATTGGATTTAAACAATTGTAGGTGGATGGAAATAATATTACATATTGAGGGAACATGGATGTGGATGATAAAATACACCCCAGTAAATACTTACGAATAAACAATCTCGGATAAAAATGAGATTGTGATATTTCCCTTACCTTAGGTCCAATTTGCTTCGTATGTGTCCGAACCTCATGTATAATGATTTAAATAATGTCATTTACTTATTACAGAATCATATTCATTGTTATGATATCATATATGGTTCACTTATGACATTATATTACCCGTTCTTTTGTAAATTCCATGTTAAAGAAGCGTTTTGGGTAAAATCGTTTCATTTATCGTAGGTGTTTTGACTTGTTGTTCTTGACATCATTATTACTTATATCATGATTTACTTACTTCCAGAATATAAAATATGATTTATATATCATATATATTCAGTATATATATATATATAATATATAGATAAATAAAATGAAAAACACCGTTCATGGAGACGGTAGTCCGTACGTATGCATGAACATTGTTTTCCTTTCCTTATTGTCTTGAAATGGAAGTAAGTAGATGACATACATATGTATATATATACATAAATCCAGTAGCTTTATAATGTCATATATTTCATTATTATTTCTTATATATACATTATAATCATTCTTAAATGGTTAACATGGAGAATGAATCTCATCGCGTCGTGGAGACGGTAGTCCGTACGTACGCACGAGCGATGATATCATTTCTATAAATATTGAATTGAATTGGAGTGGATTATACAATATATCAGAATCAATATGATGTTGTAATAACTATGTATAGTTATTCTTTACACCATTATACCCATCCATGTAAGGTGGCGGTGGAAAATAGATTGCACCACGGCGTGGAGACGGTATTCCGTACGTACGCACGCGCGGTGATTTCTTTTTCCGTAGGATGGATAGATGGTGAAATAGGGTTGTTTCATACTTATAATAACATATCAGTATATGAGTGATACTGATGTTATTACTTCATAATGAAACAACCTAAGAAGAAGAAGTGGAAGAAGAAATAAAGATGAAAGAATTGGTAACGGTAATTACCTCTTCTTTGAAGTGCCTCTTTGAGACCTCCTCTTAGGGCACTAAACTTGGTATTTGAGGAATACCAGAACCTCTAGGATGTTGCTAGGGAAGTGGAGAGGATAAATTGGCAGGGTTTGGCCGAGCTTGAGTGCTCAAATTGGTGTGAGGAGGAGGGGGAGGAGGTGTCCTTTTATAGGGGAGGAGAGGGGCACCTTAGGAATTCTTAAAAATATTAATTTATAATAAATCTAACCCCACTTAAAAACCTCCAAAAATGACTCATATTAGAAGATTATATAAGATAGGGTTGTAATCTCATCAACCAATCAAATTTAGACATGTTTGGATATTATTTTAAACCTTATCAATTAGATTTAACTCTAAGTTAAATAATTTAACTTTTACCGTGTCTTTTTGTTTTCTTTCACTATATGGTTAATACACTTACTATAACATGCCAAACGAACCCCAAATTGTTTATTATTAATATATATATCCTTATCTAAGTCATTTGGCCGAACCTTAGATTTTTAGGAATAAAATAACAATTAGTAATATAATATTTGATTTAAAAACTATTTTGTGTCAATTTTGACACTATTTGATATATGATTTTTGTGAAAGTCATAACAGAATTAAATGTTCGAAACAAGTTGATTAAATCAACATTAATATATCATAGTAACCTAGAAAATTAGTGGAATTCATAAAAAATCTCAAATTACATTTATTTTGGTGCTTATAACATCAATTATGTCAATATTTCATTAAAAAGATAATTACTGCATCATCGTTGTGTCATAAATAAATTAAATTATTTGATGTCTAAAAATTACAAATAAAATACCATAATGTAGGAAATCTTTTTAGCTTTCTAATGAATATTTACAATCGAATTTATCTTATGTATAACCCCATATTAAAAATGATTTACTTATTAAACTTTGATTTTAACTATTTTAACCCTTCTTTAAATAAATTAATAATAAATGTCCTAATCTAATCCAAGTGGGCCTAAATGGTCATATTTTATTCCTAAGTTTGTTTTTGGTCGAATTACACTTGTCCAATAGAATTAGGACATGTGTTAGGGTAATATTGATATCATATTTACCCTTAGTTACCCTATTTACTATTAACCGCGGTAAAAAAAGTAAAAAGTTACTATTCACCAAAAAATTATTTTCATCTCATTGAACCACATTTTAGTCCTTGATATTAACCGTGTCTCTCGGATTTTTGAAATTCCATTCACAGAAGCGGCAAAATTAAGTTTTATGAAAAATTCAGTCTTTTTTAACTACCACTTAGTAGTTTCACTATTCATCAAAAATTGATGTTTTTCAGAACAATGCCAAAATTTTATCCTAAGCTATATTTCATATTCCGAATTCAAAAATGAAATCTATTTTACCAAATTCATAACATAGAAGTTGCATTAATTAATTTTATAATTAAATCCCGCTGTTAAAATAAATAGAGTGTTTTTAGGAAAGAATATATATCAAAAGATTGACACTTGATTATGTCTGGTTTAAATGTGAAATTACAACCAATGACCAACATTGTATTAAATTGTAAAAATATATTCTAAATATACTTTAAAACCACTCAAATTAATAATTTATCACTATTAATTATTTCGATTAAAAAAGTTGTTTTTAATTATAATTTAGTAATTTTCACTATTCATCAGAATATGAAAGTTATCCGAAAAGTACCAAAATTTCAACTTAGGCTAAATTCGATACTCCGAATCCAATAATGAAGTTCATTTTGAAAAATAAGATTTACTGGATTTCAAAAAGTGGTTATTACTATTCATAACGGCTAGTTTTAATAATATTTTTATAGCATATCGTTGTTTAGTGAAACTCGGTATTGCGTACTACACACGCTATCGAGGAAGGTCGCGATTGCGTGTAATGCAAGTTAAGTCAAGGATGTGTGTTGTGCAAGCTCCTTTTGGTGTAGCGTACAACACAAGACATTAATAAAATTAAAAAGAATATTTTTTTATAAAATCTTGGGCTGTTACATTCTACCCCCCTTAAAATGAATTTCGCCCTCGAAATTCGTCGGGGTTATAAATGGTTTACTATTTGAAAGTTTCTTTAATAGAAACCCACATCGTAAAAGGGAATACCAAAACTTGGCTTTAAAAACTAAAGTATGAAATGTAACGATTACCCAAATAAACTAATCACTGGGTTTCCACATAGGTGAAAATATGGATATGGAAGAGAAATCTAACCATCATGTTCTGATGGAGAGTGGTAGAGAACATGGCTATGGAAAATCCAGTAATCACAAATCCATAAATTTGTGACGATCTAAGGTACCATCTGATTCATCAGGTATAAGATCACTAGGACAACATTTTTTGTTTCCAAGATCATTTCCCTAAAGTTGAAAATTTGAATTAGAATAAATACTTACTTTATTTTGATACAATATCACTGTTGTTCGTGCCTTGAAAAATTTCCACTTCATCTCTTAAATAAATGAAGTTGAATTTGTTATTCGTGAAGTGTTAGCAGATCATGTGATAAAATGACGGGTCATTCCATCTGTCTCAAACAAAAGGTAAGCAAAAGTTATTAAATATACATAAGTCATTATATAGTGAGATTAATCATATATAGTTCCTAAAATGGACTTATACTTCATATATCATACTGCTTAATATAATAAAACTAGTTTCTACTAAACAGGGACTTCCTGTAGGTCAGTGGTAGGCGATAAAGGCCAGTCGCACTTCGGTTGTGGGTTCAATTCCTACAGCCTTGTCCGAAGCGATGGGCTGTCGCCCGTCCTGCAGGTTGTCCCTTTTTCTAAAACTATATTACTATAACATCCCATCAATAATATCAAAAAAACTTCTATCCTTAAACAATACTAACTTATGTCCAACATAATCCATTCCAATCTTTAGGCTTATCCATAATACTGCAGTCCACTCTCATAACATAGTGAAAACGATTACCAGAGATTTAATACCATCGTTGACCCCCATATATCATAAGATATATCTTGTTGGTCACATTCCAAACATTCAAAGGCCTTAATCTTGTACTCTCTTGAATACCCATTGAACCTTATTGAAAACATGAATTCTATTAAAAGTTAACTCTTTCCACATACCAAAATCCTCAAAATTCTATATACTCAAACCATGATATCACTTAGTCCTTATATCAATCATGAGCTCATGAATACTATCAAACATTTAATTTTCTCCTTATCCCTTCATTATGCGCATATCATCTACATTCCAAAAATATCTGAATAACCTTTCATGGATAGTGGTACCATTAATCATACACTTTCATAACTCAAGGAAAGACAACAGTGTAACAATCCTCAGATGTCTCTTTATTCCATAGTACCATGAGATTTCTTATACAACATTACACATGATAAACATGTAATCATTCCACAACATTCTTAAACCATTGACCGAGCTTCAACAATTCTTTCATCTCACATATCATTTGTAGTCTCTTCATCATCATCCACATAAATACTACCCATATGACCATACTGATTCTCTTCATGAGTCTTTCCCTTAGGGCATTTGTTTGCATAATGCCCATACATTCCACATTTAAAACACTTAACCATTTTTGATGTCGTAGCAATACCATTATCCTCATCCATGGTGTTAACCGACCCTTTTCCTTTCCACTTACTTGCTTTGTGTCCTTCTTTTCCACTCCCAAAGCATCTTCCAGTTCCCTTGAAACATTCTCCTTGATGCCTCTTCCCACATGATTTACATAGGGGAAATTGAACTTTCTTTCCTCTATGATCATCATGGAACTCCATCTTTCTCTTATTAGTCGAGTCAGGAAACTTACCAAATTTTACTTTATTGATCATGTTGTGAGATTGCTGATTCAGCATAATAATGATGTTTGGACATCCAAATCCCATTTCATTTGGTTGCTCATGAAGAATATCATTCCATTGTCCATCATATCCTCCATTATTGTGAATCATCTTGTTTCCAGCCATTTTCTAAAACCCAAACAGGATAGTGTTAGATGCAAAAATCATGCTAGGGAAAACAACATAATAAAGGGGGAGTACCTTCAATATCCAACATCTTAGGTTTAATTCTATGATCGTTAGTGTAATTCTATTACTATAACCTATACGTATACTTAACCTTAGGGACATACCTAGACATACCTTAGAAATATCTCTAGGAATCTCACTAACGTTTTCGCATCCTAGTTTCCAAAGGTCGACTAAACCTTTCCTCTGATACCAACTGTAGAGACCCAAAGCCTGCCGTACATGGACATTACATTACATTTGCGGAATACATAGTACATAACAAAAACACACACACAAGGATCGTAATAGTTTAGTGTCTTTGGAAACTCGGAACGTATTCTTCTAATCGTGGTGAAAGATCTTCAATATCTCCCATAAAGATCTTCCTTTTTTTTTACCTAAAAACCTTTCTTTAAATCCTGGGGAAAAGAAAACATAAAAGGGTGAGCTCAAATGCTCAGTAAGGGTAAACAAAAGAAATATCAATCACATCATATACATAAGAACATAGCTTTTGGAAATCATAACCTGCAAAAGAGATCATAATATCATAACATGGGATAAATCATAGAAGTGAAAATGAAATCATGACTTAAAACATTACTCATTGTGGCATACACACATAATCATAGAGAATCATTTCTTGTTAGTCAAGACTCATTGCCAAGACTATCTTAGTGGACAAAGTCCCTTTCTGAATCGAGTAATCCTCGTTTCAGTCCTGTTTCACTGAACCGGTATAACCTACCATTCCAGCCATGTCTATCTCATGAGATATAAAATCTTTACCCAATGCATTGGAGGGAGATATAGGTCCCACCCATCTCTTAATGAATCCTTTCTTATGTGTGCCACAAAATCATAAATCATACATCATTGCATAACCCATGTAATAAAAATGGGATTCTTAAACAACATGACATCATAAAACCATTCATATAAGATAAAGGAATTCATAAACATAATTCCATCACAACATAGTCAAATCAATGTAAAAATATGGATAGAAACAGAACCCTTTATTATCTTATATGGAAAATAATTTTGATAAATCACTTGAATTGAATTCTTGAGGAAAATATCCTTTCTTCTTCAAAATCAATTTCTTTTCACAAAACATCATGCAATTTTAAAAGAAATAGATTTTATTGAAAATAGTCATGAAATATTTTGGAGGAAGGTTCATGAAAATAAGGCTTTATAAAACCGTAAAAATCCGTTCGTGCCGTATAAGTTAAAAAAAACATTCTTCGTACTTTTGTCGGAAAAGTCAAAAAGTACCTCGTACGAAAAAAGATTCCTTTCATATCCTTTACTAAAAAGTCATAGAAGGGTAAAATTGGATTTAAACAATTGTAGGTGGATGGAAATAATATTACATATTGAGGGAACATGGATGTGGATGATAAAATACACCCCAGTAAATACTTACGAATAAACAATCTCGGATAAAAATGAGATTGTGATATTTCCCTTACCTTAGGTCTAATTTGCTTCGTATGTGTCCGAACCTCCTGTATAATGATTTAAATAATGTCATTTACTTATTACAGAATCATATTCATTGTTATGATATCATATATGGTTCACTTATGACATTATATTACCCGTTCTTTTGTAAATTCCATGTTAAAGAAGCGTTTTGGGTAAAATCGTTTCATTTATCGTAGGTGTTTTGACTTGTTGTTCTTGACATCATTATTACTTATATCATGATTTACTTACTTCCAGAATATAAAATATGATTTATATATCATATATATTCAGTATATATATATATATAATAGATAGATAAATAAAATGAAAAACACCGTTCATGGAGACGGTAGTCCGTACGTACGCATGAACATTGTTTTCCTTTCCTTATTGTCTTGAAATGGAAGTAAGTAGATGACATAAATATGTATATATATACATAAATCCAGTAGCTTTATAATGTCATATATTTCATTATTATTTCTTATATATACATTATAATCATTCTTAAATGGTTAACATGGAGAATGAATCTCATCGCGTCGTGGAGACGGTAGTCCGTACGTACGCACGAGCGATGATATCATTTCTATAAATATTGAATTGAATTGGAGTGGATTATACAATATATCAGAATCAATATGATGTTGTAATAACTATGTATAGTTATTCTTTACACCATTATACCCATCCATGTAAGGTGGCGGTGGAAAATAGATTACACCACGGCGTGGAGACGGTATTCCGTACGTACGCACGCGCGGTGATTTCTTTTTCCGTAGGATGGATAGATGGTGAAATAGGGTTGTTTCATACTTATAATAACATATCAGTATATGAGTGATACTGATGTTATTACTTCATAATGAAACAACCTAAGAAGAAGAAGTGGAAGAAGAAATAAAGATGAAAGAATTGGTAACGGTAATTACCTCTTCTTTGAAGTGCCTCTTTGAGACCTCCTCTTAGGGCACTAAACTTGGTCTTTGAGGAATACCAGAACCTCTAGGATGTTGCTAGGGAAGTGGAGAGGATAAATTGGCAGGGTTTGGCCGAGCTTGAGTGCTCAAATTGGTGTGAGGAGGAGGGGGAGGAGGTGTCCTTTTATAGGGGAGGAGAGGGGCACCTTAGGAATTCTTAAAAATATTAATTTATAATAAATCTAACCCCACTTAAAAACCTCCAAAAATGAGTCATATTCGAAGATTAGATGAGATAGGGTTGTAAGCTCATCAACCAATCAAATTTAGACATGTTTGGATATTATTTTAAACCTTATCAATTAGATTTAACTCTAAGTTAAATAATTTAACTTTTACCGTGTCTTTTTGTTTTCTTTCACTATATGGTTAATACACTTACTATAACATGCCAAACGAACCCCAAATTGTTTATTATTAATATATATATCCTTATCTAAGTCATTTGGCCGAACCTTATATTTTTAGGAATAAAATAACAATTAGTAATATAATATTTGATTTAAAAACTATTTTGTGTCAATTTTGACACTATTTGATATATGATTTTTGTGAAAGTCATAACAGAATTAAATGTTCGAACCAAGTTGATTAAATCAACATTAATATATCATAGTAACCTAGAAAATTAGTGGAATTCATAAAAAATCTCAAATTACATTTATTTTGGTGCTTATAACATCAATTATGTCAATATTTCATTAAAAAGATAATTACTGCATCATCGTTGTGTCATAAATAAATTAAATTATTTGATGTCTAAAAATTACAAATAAAATACCATAATGTAGGAAATATTTTTAGCTTTCTAATGAATATTTACAATCGAATTTATCTTATGTATAACCCCATATTAAAAATGATTTACTTATTAAACTTTGATTTTAACTATTTTAACCCTTCTTTAAATAAATTAATAATAAATGTCCTAATCTAATCCAAGTGGGCCTAAATGGTCATATTTTATTCCTAAGTTTGTTTTTGGTCGAATTACACTTGTCCAATAGAATTAGGACATGTGTTAGGGTAATATTGATATCATATTTACCCTTAGTTACCATATTTACTATTAACCGCGGTAAAAAAAGTAAAAAGTTACTATTCACCAAAAAATTATTTTCATCTCATTGAACCACATTTTAGTCCTTGATATTAACCGTGTCTCTCGGATTTTTGAAATTCCATTCACAGAAGCGGCAAAATTAAGTTTTATGAAAAATTCAGTTTTTTTTAACTACCACTTAGTAGTTTCACTATTCATCAAAAATTGATGTTTTTCAGAACAATGCCAAAATTTTATCCTAAGCTATATTTCATATTCCGAATTCAAAAATGAAATATATTTTACCAAATTCATAACATAGAAGTTGCATTAATTAATTTTATAATTAAATCCCGCTGTTAAAATAAATAGAGTGTTTTTAGGAAAGAATATATATCAAAAGATTGACACTTGATTATGTCTGGTTTAAATGTGAAATTACAACCAATGACCAACATTGTATTAAATTGTAAAAATATATTCTAAATATACTTTAAAACCACTCAAATTAATAATTTATCACTATTAATTATTTCGATTAAAAAATTTGTTTTTAATTATAATTTAGTAATTTTCACTATTCATCAGAATATGAAAGTTATCCGAAAAGTACCAAAATTTCAACTTAGGCTAAATTCGATACTCCGAATCCAAGAATGAAGTTCATTTTGAAAAATAAGATTTACTGGATTTCAAAAAGTGGTTATTACTATTCATAACGGCTAGTTTTAATAATATTTTTATAGCATATCGTTGTTTAGTGAAACTCGGTATTGCGTACTACACACGCTATCGAGGAAGGTCGCGATTGCGTGTAATGCAAGTTAAGTCAAGGATGTGTGTTGTGCAAGCTCCTTTTGGTGTAGCGTACAACACAAGACATTAATAAAATTAAAAAGAATATTTTTTTATAAAATCTTGGGCTGTTACATTCTACCCCCCTTAAAATGAATTTCGCCCTCGAAATTCGTCGGGGTTATAAATGGTTTACTATTTGAAAGTTTCTTTAATAGAAACCCACATCGTAAAAGGGAATACCAAAACTTGGCTTTAAAAACTAAAGTATGAAATGTAATGATTACCCAAATAAACTAATCACTGGGTTTCCACATAGGTGAAAATATGGATATGGAAGAGAAATCTAACCATCATGTTCTGATGGAGAGTGGTAGAGAACATGGCTATGGAAAATCCAGTAATCACAAATCCATAAATTTGTGACGATCTAAGGTACCATCTGATTCATCAGGTATAAGATCACTAGGACAACATTTTTTGTTTCCAAGATCATTTCCCTAAAGTTGAAAATTTGAATTAGAATAAATACTTACTTTATTTTGATACAATATCACTGTTGTTCGTGCCTTGAAAAATTTCCACTTCATCTCTTAAATAAATGAAGTTGAATTTGTTATTCGTGAAGTGTTAGCAGATCATGTGATAGAATGACGGGTCATTCCATCTGTCTCAAACAAAAGGTAAGCAAAAGTTATTAAATATACATAAGTCATTATATAGTGAGATTAATCATATATAGTTCCTAAAATGGACTTATACTTCATATATCATACTGCTTAATATAATAAAACTAGTTTCTACTAAACAGGGACTTCCTGTAGGTCAGTGGTAGGCGATAAAGGCCAGTCGCACTTCGGTTGTGGGTTCAATTCCTACAGCCTTGTCCGAAGCGATGGGCTGTCGCCCGTCCTGCAGGTTGTCCCTTTTTCTAAAACTATATTACTATAACATCCCATCAATAATATCAAAAAAACTTCTATCCTTAAACAATACTAACTTATGTCCAACATAATCCATTCCAATCTTTAGGCTTATCCATAATACTGCAGTCCACTCTCATAACATAGTGAAAACGATTACCAGAGATTTAATACCATCGTTGATCCCCATATATCATAAGATATATCTTGTTGGTCACATTCCAAACATTCAAAGGCCTTAATCTTGTACTCTCTTGAATACCCATTGAACCTTATTGAAAACATGAATTCTATTAAAAGTTAACTCTTTCCACATACCAAAATCCTCAAAATTCTATATACTCAAACCATGATATCACTTAGTCCTTATATCAATCATGAGCTCATGAATACTATCAAACATTTAATTTTCTCCTTATCCCTTCATTATGCGCATATCATCTACATTCCAAAAATATCTGAATAACCTTTCATGGATAGTGGTACCATTAATCATACACTTTCATAACTCAAGGAAAGACAACAGTGTAACAATCCTCAGATGTCTCTTTATTCCATAGTACCATGAGATTTCTTATACAACATTACACATGATAAACATGTAATCATTCCACAACATTCTTAAACCATTGACCGAGCTTCAACAATTCTTTCATCTCACATATCATTTGTAGTCTCTTCATCATCATCCACATAAATACTACCCATATGACCATACTGATTCTCTTCATGAGTCTTTCCCTTAGGGCATTTGTTTGCATAATGCCCATACATTCCACATTTAAAACACTTAACCATTTTTGATGTCGTAGCAATACCATTATCCTCATCCATGGTGTTAACCGACCCTTTTTCTTTGCACTTACTTGCTTTGTGTCCTTCTTTTCCACACCCAAAGCATCTTCCAGTTCCCTTGAAACATTCTCCTTGATGCCTCTTCCCACATGATTTACATAGGGGAAATTGAACTTTCTTTCCTCTATGATCATCATGGAACTCCATCTTTCTCTTATTAGTCGAGTCAGGAAACTTACCAAATTTTACTTTATTGATCATGTTGTGAGATTGCTGATTCAGCATAATAATGATGTTTGGACATCCAAATCCCATTTCATTTGGTTGCTCATGAAGAATATCATTCCATTGTCCATCATATCCTCCATTATTGTGAATCATCTTGTTTCCAGCCATTTTCTAAAACCCAAACAGGATAGTGTTAGATGCAAAAATCATGCTAGGGAAAACAACATAATAAAGGGGGAGTACCTTCAATATCCAACATCTTAGGTTTAATTCTATGATCGTTAGTGTAATTCTATTACTATAACCTATACGTATACTTAACCTTAGGGACATACCTAGACATACCTTAGAAATATCTCTAGGAATCTCACTAACGTTTTCGCATCCTAGTTTCCAAAGGTCGACTAAACCTTTCCTCTGATACCAACTGTAGAGACCCGAAGCCTGCCGTACATGGACATTACATTACATTTGCGGAATACATAGTACATAACAAAAACACACACACAATGATCGTAATAGTTTAGTGTCTTTGGAAACTCGGAACGTATTCTTCTAATCGTGGTGAAAGATCTTCAATATCTCCCATAAAGATCTTCCTTTTTTTTTACCTAAAAACCTTTCTTTAAATCCTGGGGGAAAAGAAAACATAAAAGGGTGAGCTCAAATGCTCAGTAAGGGTAAACAAAAGAAATATCAATCACATCATATACATAAGAACATAGCTTTTGGAAATCATAACCTGCAAAAGAGATCATAATATCATAACATGGGATAAATCATAGAAGTGAAAATGAAATCATAACTTAAAACATTACTCATTGTGGCATACACACATAATCATAGAGAATCATTTCTTGTTAGTCAAGACTCATTGCCAAGACTATCTTAGTGGACAAAGTCCCTTTCTGAATCGAGTAATCCTCGTTTCAGTCCTGTTTCACTGAACCGGTATAACCTACCATTTCAGCCATGTCTATCTCATGAGATATAAAATCTTTACCCAATGCATTGGAGGGAGATATAGGTCCCACCCATCTCTTAATGAATCCTTTCTTATGTGTGCCACAAAATCATAAATCATACATCATTGCATAACCCATGTAATAAAAATGGGATTCTTAAACAACATGACATCATAAAACCATTCATATAAGATAAAGGAATTCATAAACATAATTCCATCACAACATAGTCAAATCAATGTAAAAATATGGATAGAAACAGAACCCTTTATTATCTTATATGGAAAATAATTTTGATAAATCACTTGAATTGAATTCTTGAGGAAAATATCCTTTCTTCTTCAAAATCAATTTCTTTTCACAAAACATCATGCAATTTTAAAAGAAAGAGATTTTATTGAAAATAGTCATGAAATATTTTGGAGGAAGGTTCATGAAAATAAGGCTTTATAAAACCGTAAAAATCCGTTCGTGCCGTATAAGTTAAAAAAAACATTCTTCGTACTTTTGTCGGAAAAGTCAAAAAGTACCTCGTACGAAAAAAGATTCCTTTCATATCCTTTACTAAAAAGTCATAGAAGGGTAAAATTGGATTTAAACAATTGTAGGTGGATGGAAATAATATTACATATTGAGGGAACATGGATGTGGATGATAAAATACACCCCAGTAAATACTTACGAATAAACAATCTCGGATAAAAATGAGATTGTGATATTTCCCTTACCTTAGGTCCAATTTGCTTCGTATGTGTCCGAACCTCCTGTATAATGATTTAAATAATGTCATTTACTTATTACAGAATCATATTAATTGTTATGATATCATATATGGTTCACTTATGACATTATATTACCCGTTCTTTTGTAAATTCCATGTTAAAGAAGCGTTTTGGGTAAAATCGTTTCATTTATCGTAGGTGTTTTGACTTGTTGTTCTTGACATCATTATTACTTATATCATGATTTACTTACTTCCAGAATATAAAATATGATTTATATATCATATATATTCAGTATATATATATATATATAATAGATAGATAAATAAAATGAAAAACACCGTTCATGGAGACGGTAGTCTGTACGTACGCATGAACATTGTTTTCCTTTCCTTATTGTCTTGAAATGGAAGTAAGTAGATGACATACATATGTATATATATACATAAATCCAGTAGCTTTATAATGTCATATATTTCATTATTATTTCTTATATATACATTATAATCATTCTTAAATGGTTAACATGGAGAATGAATCTCATCGCGTCGTGGAGACGGTAGTCCGTACGTACGCACGAGCGATGATATCATTTCTATAAATATTGAATTGAATTGGAGTGGATTATACAATATATCAGAATCAATATGATGTTGTAATAACTATGTATAGTTATTCTTTACACCATTATACCCATCCATGTAAGGTGGCGGTGGAAAATAGATTACACCACGGCGTGGAGACGGTATTCCGTACGTACGCACGCGCGGTGATTTCTTTTTCCGTAGGATGGATAGATGGTGAAATAGGGTTGTTTCATACTTATAATAACATATCAGTATATGAGTGATACTGATGTTATTACTTCATAATGAAACAACCTAAGAAGAAGAAGTGGAAGAAGAAATAAAGATGAAAGAATTGGTAACGGTAATTACCTCTTCTTTGAAGTGCCTCTTTGAGACCTCCTCTTAGGGCACTAAACTTGGTCTTTGAGGAAGACCAGAACCTCTAGGATGTTGCTAGGGAAGTGGAGAGGATAAATTGGCAGGGTTTGGCCGAGCTTGAGTGCTCAAATTGGTGTGAGGAGGAGGGGGAGGAGGTGTCCTTTTATAGGGGAGGAGAGGGGCACCTTAGGAATTCTTAAAAATATTAATTTATAATAAATCTAACCCCACTTAAAAACCTCCAAAAATGACTCATATTCGAAGATTAGATGAGATAGGGTTGTAATCTCATCAACCAATCAAATTTAGACATGTTTGGATATTATTGTAAACCTTATCAATTAGATTTAACTCTAAGTTAAATAATTTAACTTTTACCGTGTCTTTTTGTTTTCTTTCACTATATGGTTAATACACTTACTATAACATGCCAAACGAACCCCAACTTGTTTATTATTAATATATATATCCTTATCTAAGTCATTTGGCCGAACCTTAGATTTTTAGGAATAAAATAACAATTAGTAATATAATATTTGATTTAAAAACTATTTTGTGTCAATTTTGACACTATTTGATATATGATTTTTGTGAAAGTCATAACAGAATTAAATATTCGAACCAAGTTGATTAAATCAACATTAATATATCATAGTAACCTAGAAAATTAGTGGAATTCATAAAAAATCTCAAATTACATTTATTTTGGTGCTTATAACATCAATTATGTCAATATTTCATTAAAAAGATAATTACTGCATCATCGTTGTGTCATAAATAAATTAAATTATTTGATGTCTAAAAATTACAAATAAAATACCATCATGTAGGAAATCGTTTTAGCTTTCTAATGAATATTTAAAATCGAATTTATCTTATGTATAACCCCATATTAAAAATGATTTACTTATTAAACTTTGATTTTAACTATTTTAACCCTTCTTTAAATAAATTAATAATAAATGTCCTAATCTAATCCAAGTGGGCCTAAATGGTCATATTTTATTCCTAAGTTTGTTTTTGGTCGAATTACACTTGTCCAATAGAATTAGGACATGTGTTAGGGTAATATTGATATCATATTTACCCTTAGTTACCCTATTTACTATTAACCGCGGTAAAAAAAGTAAAAAGTTACTATTCACCAAAAAATTATTTTCATCTCATTGAACCACATTTTAGTCCTTGATATTAACCGTGTCTCTCGGATTTTTGAAATTCCATTCACAGAAGCGGCAAAATTAAGTTTTATGAAAAATTCAGTTTTTTTTAACTACCACTTAGTAGTTTCACTATTCATCAAAAATTGATGTTTTTCAGAACAATGCCAAAATTTCATCCTAAGCTATATTTCATATTCCGAATTCAAAAATGAAATCTATTTTACCAAATTCATAACATAGAAGTTGCATTAATTAATTTTATAATTAAATCCCGCTGTTAAAATAAATAGAGTGTTTTTAGGAAACAATATATATCAAAAGATTGACACTTGATTATGTCTGGTTTAAATGTGAAATTACAACCAATGACCAACATTGTATTAAATTGTAAAAATATATTCTAAATATACTTTAAAACCACTCAAATTAATAATTTATCACTATTAATTATTTCGATTAAAAAAGTTGTTTTTAATTATAATTTAGTAATTTTCACTATTCATCAGAATATGAAAGTTATCCGAAAAGTACCAAAATTTCAACTTAGGCTAAATTCGATACTCCGAATCCAAGAATGAAGTTCATTTTGAAAAATAAGATTTACTGGATTTCAAAAAGTGGTTATTACTATTCATAACGGCTAGTTTTAATAATATTTTTATAGCATATCATTGTTTAGTGAAACTCGGTATTGCGTACTACACACGCTATCGAGGAAGGTCGCGATTGCGTGTAATGCAAGTTAAGTCAAGGATGTGTGTTGTGCAAGCTCCTTTTGGTGTAGCGTACAACACAAGACATTAATAAAATTAAAAAGAATATTTTTTTATAAAATCTTGGGCTGTTACAATTATGACATTGTATCCTTGTACCCTTCCATTTAGGGGTATGAATCTTTTTTGAAGACCCAATCACCCTGAGTTATTAATTCCTCTCAATGATACGTCCTAGTTTCGTGACATTAAACTACGTGAAAATTTACTAGTTACATGATGTTAAATTGCATGACATATGTTCCATCCTACAAGACCTAAAATTTCTCATGGTGGGTCATCGTATCCATGAATCTGTGTTATGGTGAATTTTTCACTTCCATATCAGATTAAAATATGGAAATTTCCTATACATATGTATGAACTTGATCTATATAGAGGACCCCTTAGCCGACTATAGTGTCAAGCCTCACTAATGGAAGAAGATATAATACCCCTCTCTCTTGCATATGAGTTGGATATATGTGGAAAGATATATTTAATGGAGATGATTATGGAATGATCCCAACCCTTACAATATGCATAAGGAAACCAAGGTATTCTCATCCATAAAAATTGAAAATTAATATTTTTAAAGAGGTTTGAGTCATACAGACTCTCTCTAGCTACATATGAGTTAGATCTACATATGGATTTCTTATACATGAGATAAATCTGTGCATTAATGGATCCAGTATATGGATAACCATCAATATTACTATGAATGGATAAAAGGAATTTCATATATCTATATTCCCCCAACCATGGTAAATTATCCCCGAGTATATCTTGTATAATTTCATGTCGGTCCCTACATCCTCACTACATGACACTAAACTGCATGAAAAATGTGTCCCAACTACACAATGTTAAATTATATAGAACATCATCTATTATCACTACTTATTAAAGGACCACAAGATCTTGATCCTGGTCAACCCAAGTTTAAGGTGATTCCACTTTCATATCGATCACCCCAATATATAAATCACACTTCATGTCTTGAGCACCTTAGGGTGACGCAAACCTTTCATGGCCCTTGGTAAGAAGAAAATATCTCTTTTTTTTACCATGTAATAAGTGGATCTATATAATGGACTTAAAACCATCAACCATAGTCATATTTGCCTTATAAGAAGGGCCTTCTGATCCTTGCGAGCCATGACATCATCGTAGTGGATATCATCACCATAGAGTGATTTATTATCATCATTGGAATTATTTTCCTATACCATTACTAATGACCTAAGAACTTTGATCTGTGATTTACAAAAATCTTATATTCTTCTAAAAAGGATTTTGGAATAGTATTAAACCTGAGAATCCTAATTAAGCTATTGTATAGCACTCCCCTCATGTCAAGTCAACAAGAATCATTACCTTAAACTACATACACCTTGGTCAAAGTTGTATGAACTTAAAATTTAGCCTTTGAGGGTCTAAATCATAAGACCCTAAACTACCAGTGAAAGAGATATAAAACTTATTAGGATAAAAACTCATAATGGGAAGCTTAAGAAAAAGTCAATTCTCTGGTTGTTAAACTCTTCATATCTAGAGTTTATGTTAAATTTAAAGCATAAATAAAAAATGTATAAAGATTAGGGGGCCACCTTATGTTCCTAGTAAAAGTTGGTCTATGCTCACTGGACCCCTGGTCCAAGAAAATTTTAGATCAATGATTCATCACATCTCTTCTCCATGATAAGTTTTTCATTACATGGTGACAGAAATTTTGGGGTGCTCGAACCCTTCTTGAATTTTACGCTTTCCATAAACCAACTCCATGTCCTCAAAGTCTAGTATGACACCAAAAAATTCTTGATTTGATACTATTATCTTGGAACCCCATGGAACTTGGGCTCCCTTGGTCCCAATTCTTCCCTATAGCAAACTAGTAATAGGGACTGGCTATTCCAAAAATACCCCACTAGGATTATTTGGAGAATTGAAACCCTTCCAAATAGCTTGTTCCTAGAGGATATTTTGTCCCATAAGAGAGTACCCCATTAAACCCAATAGTTATTTTCCTAACCACATGGAATACGGGCTTCCTCCATTATCAATTGTTGACATGTACCCACCAGTTTTTACCTCCAGTTAACTTAGATATTCCTAGACCATGATTTCCAATTCCCATAACCAAAATATTCAAATGTATTAAATATCCTCAGTGTTACATCACCATTTATTGTACACTTTTTTAAATTTGGAATGTTATATTCCATTCCCAACCCTTTTTATAGCTCACACCACATGACTTGAAAACAAATGGTGTAGTTCATGATCTCCCCAACCAAAAAACTAAACTGGGCTAGGGTACTAAATCCCTTCTTGGATATTTATATTCTTCTTATCCAACTTCATAATTCAAATGTTTGAATTTTCAAAAACCTTTCATGGACCTTGGAAAAGAGTGGGGACCCTTCTACTTGACCAAACATGTAATCTCTATGGGATCATGAATAAGGGACTCTGAATCATCAACTAGAGGCATATCCTCCTTACAAGAAAGGACCTATAATCCTCATGATCCCTAGAAACACTACAGTAGAACTCATCACCTTAGGGTATTTTCCAATCATCCCCATCATGTATACCCCATTACATATTCACAGGTTCAATCTCCTGGATGCATGATTTACACAACCCATATTCCAATTATCTAAGTGGACTCAGCATCCCTAACATTTTATTATCCACCAATACCCTTTAAGGTAAGGATACAGGGTGTCACAACCCATCATTGACATTTATCCTTCATGATTTTTGGAATAATGAAGGGTATAAAAACCCTTCATTAACATTAATTCTATAGAATATCAGTTAATAATGAAAGTTATTAGAACCCTTCATGGACACTCAGTCTTTAGAATCCCATTAAGTATGTAGGGCTCTAAAACCCTTTATGAATACCCATCCTTCACTAATAATATATTTTCCAAGATAGAGAACATTACACTACAATAATGGATGGTCCGAGCTGAAATACCTTAAAATACAGAAATAGAAGGTATGTTCTAGAAGACCTTAAACTATAGTAATAGATGGTTTGAGCTATAATACCATAAACTATAGTAATATATGATCCAATATAGATTTAATTAACCATATTCATATATGTCTTGAGCTATAATTCCTTAAACTATAGTAATAGAAGGTATGTTCTATAAAACTTGAAACTACAATAATAGATGGTTTGAGCTAGAAGACCCTAAACTACAACACAATAACTGTCTGGTTTGCAAGACCTTAAAACAACCAATTGAAAAGACACAATTCTCACCAGGTTGAAAACCTGAAAAGTGAAACTTGGTTAAAATTTTATTCTCTTATCACTAGAAATACATTTTGTGTGATTCAGGAAATATTGAGCACTTATGAAATGAAAAAGGCACAAATATTTTCATATTGAAAACCCATAAAGAGTTAGTATGAGAAAAATCCAAGTCTGCACCCACTTATCTTTCCCCATATAATGATTAGGAAAAAGTTAGGGATGAAATAAATACGATAAAAATTTTATAGGGACCATTATCTATCCCTAGAAAAAAATCAAGATATGCTCGCTAGGTCCACTAACCTAGGAAAAAATTAGATCACATCTCTATTTCCCAGGATCTGCCTGAGGGTACCTAGTCCTCTCAAGCCTTTAAACTACATAATACTCAGTCCATCCTATAAGACCTTAAACTGTTTATATTATCCTACTTTTGGTGGCCTGAAATGTGGCATGAGATCTAGATCTATGAAACATATCCACCGAAACATGGGTCCTTACCCTTGATTTCATCACAAAGTGATGAAATCCCTTTCTCTATGTATGAACCCAGTCAACATAGAAGCTTTCATCATAGAGTTCATCATCCATGAACCTATATTCCCTATGCATGAGCTTGATCTTAATAGGAATTATCTATCTCAAAACTATATAAAGATTGATTCCCATACCTATGGGATATATAGCGATGTCCAAATTCCTTTATTCGGATATAGTTGCAAGTTTCTTTCCACCTAATCCCTTTTCCATCCTTAAATTTATACACATTCTGATTTCAAGATATATGTTCCCCAAGAAAAGTCTACTCCTCATCTTAGAATCATCCAAGTAGTCAATGTCAAGATTTTCCTCTTTATAGCACTTGAAAACCCTCAATCAACATACTCTTGAAAAATCCTCTTGTAGGGATCAATATCAAAGCCCATCAGATGTTCAAGTATGTGAAAAAGTGATCGAAGTTTACCTTATAATTGGATTATTTTCATTCCAAATGAATATAATTATAAGGGGGTAATTTTTTGGCAACCATAATTGTGTATAGAGTGACTTTCCAATAGGGATTTGAGGAGTGTGATTCCTATTCAAAAGAATATATAAATACTTTTATAGAGGACTTGGAAGGGGAAACATTTAAGAAAAAGGCTTGGGATTGGGCTTCATTTTATAAGGGCACACATCTTGGCCCATATTTTATTAATTTTACTTAGATATCTTATTATAAGTATTTAGATATTCCCTTAGCTAAAAAAATTTCATATATGCTAACCACCATTCAGCTCAACCAAGGGAACATGTGGGAGTCGCCTCAACCACACCCTGGGATCCATCCAGCCTGTAACACCCTGAGATTTTGTGAATTATTTTTTTTAATTTAATATTCTAATATTTTCACTTCATGAAACACTGAGTATATATTTTTATATATATAATATCACTAATTTTGTATTATTTTATCACAACACCAAGGGAATATTTCACTACACGTAACACCGACTTGGCTTGCGTTACACGAAACACTGAGTTTCTACGATTTTTTTTTAATATTATAATTCTTTAAATAATATTGTTATAACCTAGACATTGAAATTTTAATATGAATAGTAATAACTTATTTTTAAATATTAGTTATAAGGTTTTTGATAATGAAACATATACTTTTTTGTAAAATCTTTATATATTTAAAACTACTATTTTCTAAAATGAATTTTTTTTTCATGTAATTATATCTAAATAATAAAATTAATTTTAGACACTCATAGAAATTGATTTTGATAAAATAAACATTATTTTTGAATTTAGAATATCAAAATTATCTTAGGGTGAATTTTTTTTATTTTTATGAAAAGTTTCAATTCTTTATGAATAGTGAAAAATAGTGTATAGTAGTTAAAACCTGAATTTTTCATTTAAATAATTATTTTTTTACTTTAAATTTATTTTAAAGTAAAAATATATAAATAATATATGTATTAATCCAATTTCGTTCATTAGAATCATTTTTTTATAATACAATTAGATATGAAAAAATTATTGAACTTTTGAACATCTCTTTTAACTACCTTCTAGCCACATTTGCGGGATTAGTAGTAAACATAATTTTACCACTTCCGTTAATTGAATTTCAAAAAAATAGAAATACATGGTTGTAATCATTATGAATAATTTGGTCTAATAGGATCAAAATAATTGTTGGTGAATAGTAACTTTTGAATTTTACTTACCATGGTTAAAAGTAAATAGGGTAATTGAAGATAAAAATAATATTATAATACTATAAAATTATCTTAACACTTATCCTAATTTAATTTTATATGTTTTTTTAGACCCAAATCAACCTTATGTTTAAAATATGATCCTTTTTAAATCACTTTTTTAGATTAGGACATTTATTATATTTTATTTAAAGAAGAGTTAAAATTTCATATTCAAACTTTAATAAGTAAATAATTTTTAATATGGTGTTATAAATAAGAAAAATTTGACTATAAATATTCATTAGAAATATAATAAATCTATATTCATAATGATAATTTATTTTTAATTTTTATACAAGAAATAACTTAATTAAAGGCTCGAATAATAATGATTCGGTAATTGTTTAATTGATTGAGATATCAAATAAATGATGTTAAAAATATTAAAATAAATATAATTTGACTTAATTAATGACATATATGAATTGTATATATAACTTAGACATTTTAGTGACATATTAGATCTATTGGTTTGAAGTTATCATGTTGGTTTGATATTTTTTAAAATTGAAAATATTGAATAGTATCAAAATTAACATAAATGATACTTTAAAATAAATAATGTTTTATTAAATGTTATAAAATTTAAAAAATATAAGTTTCGTCCAAATAACTTTTATAATGTCAAATATTTCATAAATTATCCAATTTTTATTTTTTTTCATTTTATAGTAACTATATTAACCCTATAGTGTAAAAAATAAGTTGTCACGGTAAAAGTTAAATTATTTAACTAAGGGTTAAAGACAAAAGATAAGGTAAATTTTGTGATCTAAACATGTATAAAATTTATTTGTTGAGATTATTTATATTATATTATAAATAACTCACTTTTGAGCTATTTGAAATTGAAATTTATTTTATAATAAATTAATAGTTCTGGAGTTTCTAAAAGTTCCCCACCTCCCTCTTATAAAAGGGCACCTCTCCTTATCTTTTATTCACAACTCTAAATCCTTTTTTTCTAGGACAAAACCAAACCATTTCTCCTCCCAACTTCCCTCCCTTCCTACTATAATCCTTACCTTGGGAAGAAGGCAACTCAAGGAAGACTTTTGGTACAAACCAAAAGTAGTTACCCGATTTAGAGGTAACATCTTCTCTCAAGCTTCTTTCCTTTATTTTCCTTCTCCACCCCCTTCACTCTCTTTATTCCATTATTTTATGACAACATAAGTATCCTCAATAAACTATGATGTTTTTATGCTATGTTTTAGACCTATTCTTACACACACCTCCATCTAATGGATATTGAACATATAGTTTCTGTGTACGATGAACTACCACCTCACGAAATAATGATTGTTCATTTTTCCATTACCACCAATCATGGTGGTCATTATGATGGACACTATATATATATAATACTTATTATTCCTTTAAGATTATTTATTCCTTTTTAAAACAAATAACTTTTTACTTTCCATTTAGTGTTAATATGATAATCTCATTTGAGGAAGTGTAGACTATTGCCCCCTCAAAGAGATGTGATTTGTTCAGACACCACATGGAATGTATTAAGGATGGGTTTAGTGAAATTATATGAAATATATGATATAATAATGATAATAGAATAATTATATATATATAAACACATACATATATATATATATATATATTTCATTTACATATGTTCTTTCAATACGATAATTAAAACGGAAACAGTGTTCATGCATACGTACGGCTTACCGTCTCCATGAATGGTGTATTCCATTTCATAATTTTTTATGATATAGATTATTGTAATATACGTATACTAAATATATATGATATCTATATCATTATTTATATTCTATAATCATTATATAATTATAAGGACCAATGATATAACAAATTAAGACACATGTGAAGAATAAAGTGAATATTACTTGAAGTGAAACCTTAACAAAAGATCATTAACAAGCAGGTAATATAAGGTCATAATCGAACCGTATGTGGTATTATATATAAGAATATGATTCTGTAAAATATTTATAATAAACTTATATTTATTATATAGGAAGCTTGTTCGAGTACGAAGAGATTCAGGACACAAGGTAAGGGATTATTTTTTTCTCACCTTATTTCTGTGAGGCACATGCCTCATACACTACTTGTTTCTTCTACATGGTGTATATGATTCCCATGAATGTTTTTTATGAATATTATCCATAATATTATGATATTTACATTTTCTTATGATTTTATTTTTACATGGGGAATATGATTTTATAGATTATTAAGTGATGAGTGTTGATTTCACAATCTCTTCCATATTTTGGATTATTTCGTTTTAAACCTCCATTGGGTAATATTAAAAATCCATGTCCATGTTTTATAAACTAGTTTTCATAAAAAAATTATTATCATATAGATTTTTAAATTCATTATTACCCATTTTTTACTTTTTACTACATTTTTTGAAAGGAATCTTTCTTTCATTTTCCAAATGAAGTACTTTTTGACTTTTCTGGTAAAAGTATGAATAAAAAGTTTTATTTTAAAGTATATGGCATGAATGGATTTTTACACTTTCATAATGCCTTATTTACTTGAATTTTCCCTTATAATATTACAAGGTTATTTTCAAATAAAATGTTTTCCTTCAAAATTTTATGACATTTTAAGAAAAGAAAACTATTTCAATAAAGAAAGGATATTTTCCTCAAGAACTATTTTAAATGATTTTCATGATTCCATTATATGTTTTCAAAGTGGTTTTAAAGAAAAGTGTTTTGAAAATGTATTATTTTCTAAAAACTGGTTTTAATGAAAATGGTTTTTAAAATGTATTATGTTTTAAAATTTGGTTTCAAAGAAAAGGGTTTTGAATTTTTTATAAAGTGATTTTTAATGAAAATTAATGTTCTAAGTGATATTTCAAAATCCTTACACACCTATGATGACATAATTTGTTATTTTTCAATAATACCACTCATATTATTTCTCTAAATGGTTTATGTTTAGATGTAATGATACTTAAGAAACCCGATTTGTTTCACGAGTTATGCAATTGATGAAATGATTATGAAATCTATATCTTTTCCACAGGTTATGATATGATTACATGTTTATGATTCCCATTTTATTCCTTGGGTTATGTTTATGATAAATGTTTTATGTTTTCATGTCATGTGTATGTAAGATTTCATTATAATATTTTTGTGACCTATATCTTCCTCTAATTCATTGGGTAAAGATTTATATATCATGAGATAAACTAATATGGTATGGGGAGTGACCCCTGACTACTAAGATGGTATGAGAAGTGAACTCATGCTACTGAGATGGCCATGGGAGTGAACCATTACTACTAAGCTGGTATGTGGAGTGAAATCATACTACTAAGGTGGCCATGGGAGTGAACCATGACTACTAAGATGGTATGAGGAGTGAACTCATGCTACTAAGATGGCCATGTGAGTGAACCATGACTACTAAGATGGTATGGGGAGTGAACCCATACTACTAATATGGTCTTGTAAGCGATGTCTTGGCTGGTATGGAAATCAGTATATGCTTATGTGTCTTCCATAATTCCATGTCTTATTCCTATGTTAGGTTTTCTTGACCTATATTCTTTATTTACGTATGATTCATGTCTTATGAACTTCCATTATTTATTCCATGATTCATGTATATGATATTTGATATGTAGGGTATGATCTTCGGTTTTCATGATCATGTTCTCATACTATTATGCTCATTATTATGCTTACATATCTCCCTTTCTTACCTTTACTGAGCATTTAATATCACCCCTATCATATGTTTCTCTTCCCCAGGTTATGAAAAAACTCTTTAGGTATAATTACTAAAGGTGGATATCTTTATGGTAGATTTTGAAGATCTTTCACCAGGATAGAAGATTTTGTTTTCGTGTTTCCAATGACACTAAACTATTATGGTTCTAAAGAATTTATTATTTTAATTAACTGAATATTAATCTAAAATGATGTAATATCCATGTATGTTAATCCTAGGTCACTATAAAGACGTCGAAGAAATAGGGTGCATGGAAGAACATATCACTTTCTAGAGAACATAGGGCACATATAGTATTTTACTTAGATATCCTATTCTAAGTATTTGGATATTCCCTTAGCCAAAAAAATGGCCATCTAGGATAACCAGCTAGCCATCTCAACCAGGGCACATGTGGGAGTCGCCTCAACCACTCCCCAAGATCCATACAACTAGCTAGCTGAGCGACAGGGTGTGTGGGTGAGCTTAATTCTCACTAGGATCATGTTGGTCATGTGCATGTGGTTCCAAGTTGGGCCGCCTAATGGTAGGGAATGACCAGTGAGGGTGTGGGTGCGTGTTTTATGAGTTTTGATCCTAATACCAACTCGATGAATAGATTACATGATGATATTTATTAAGCACCACCCATCATCGCAAGAAATCAATATAGGATGGGAGGTTTTGTGTGTAATTTTTCCTCTATAAAACATACGAACAAAATTGCAGTCATCCGATCAAATAACTCTCCACCATCTTATCACCCTGACTAATTTGTCTTCAACCTCCCAATCACCCACCACACTCACCAATGCCATTATTTTGAAACCATGTGCCACACTCGGTGCTCTCTTGACACCACTACCATTTCCCTCAACCTCCAATACCTCGATGACGTTTATGCAAGCCTGAGACACCCAACATCATCTCCAGTGGTCGACATCCTCCATTACGGTCATGTCCAGTGACTGATCCCATGTAATCCAAATCATGCTCAATGCCATTCTTTTAAATTCATATCACATGAATGCATTTATTCAAAGAAAATTATTTTCTGCATGAATGGATTATTTCATGTGATGTTTTATATATTATATGACTGGGTGCTGCTATATGAAGCTATCACATGAAGTATAATGGATCATGCAACCAAGCGCCATCACATGAATCCACCAAAAGTTGTTGAGTTTACAATCTTCAGTTGTCCTCTTCTCCATAGCATGAAGTATAGATAATCCAAATACATGATTTACATCATGTTTGTAGTGTTTCGAATAATAGAGGCATCGCATGAAGGCAGTCATGTTAACTGCATGAATCCATCACAAGAATTTTTAAGGGTCATTCAATAAAATAACTTATGATCATGTGAATCCACTATGACATTACAAAACTTCCCATAAAAAATTACATAACTCCCCATCATGTGATGCTTCTTGATTTTTCATTTTTATTCATTATTTTCACACATTAATCCTTCAATATATTATCCAATGGCATTCTACAAGATCATTTGAAGCCTCTGAATACATCACACAAATCCCTCAGTAGTTTTTTATAAATCTATCATAATAATAAATAGTGATCATGTGACACCCTTTGAACTATTATGAAAATCCACGACAACTTTAAATCATGCCATCACATGAAACCTTCTTGAAATATCATGATGATGATGATGAGAATCCACACACTACCTTAAATTGGTGCACACAATACCCTCACCATAAGAAAGGAACTACCTTCAACCAACCTCCTATTATATAAACCCATACTCCCCTTAAAAATAGACACATGGTGGGAGGGGAATATAGAGAAAGAGAGATGTTTAGGAGTGAAGTAGAGGAGGAGAGTTGGATACTACCTTCAGAGAATATCTCTAGGTAATTGCAAGACTCCCATCGCAAGGACCCATCGTGGGATTCAATCATAATAATCCATCATGTGATCACCTTAATATCATGCATTCATGTTAATAAATTAACATCATGTGAACCTTCTAATTATGTGACGAATATATGTGTCATGGGAATGAACCTCCTTTCCATGTAGTTCTAACAAGTAATTCCCTCATGGGTCCTCGACCATGAAATGAAAACACATGTGGAAATGCACACCTTTTTCATTAAAACCCTAGGATGTGCGGTCTTTACATAATACTTTGTCCAAGAACTCATCATCCCATGAGAATTATTTTCTATGCATCCTTAATCATGATACCCTTGGACATGCTACTTCAACCCTATGGAATGTTCTCTTTGTCATGCATCTGATCTTGGACATGTTTGTGATACTCCACCACATGACTCTCTTAATATCATGTGATCATATGACTACTCATTGTTCTCACAACTCCCTCATGTATCCCTAGACATGTCGATCTTGAACATGTGATGGGCCCTGTACATGTCATCCTTGATCATGTGACAAGCCCTGGTCATTTCATCCATGGTCACATGATAAGACCTATAAATGTATGCTTTGATCATGAAAATACATCCTAGACAAGTCAACTTGATCGTGTGAAGAAACCCTGAAAAAGTCAGTTTGATCGCATGAAGACATCCCAGAAAAGTCAATTTGATCATGTGAAGACATCCCAAACAAGTCACTTTGATCATGCGAAGCACCTTGAGAATGTTAACATAGATCACGTGAAAGGACCTATATATGTCATCTTCAATCATGAGAAGTACCTTGGACATGTTAGCTTCAATCATGCAAATCGCCTTGGTCATTTCAACTTCGATCTTTCGAAGCACTTGGGACATGTCAGGTATACATCCTTGGATATATCTTCCATGTTAGATAGACACCCATGACATGTCAAGTAGACAATCAGAAAATTTTAGGAATACAATCAAGACATGTTTGGATGACACTGAGGACATGTCAAGAAGAAACCCTAGAAATGTCAGGCAAACACCCTCGGACATGTCAACCTTTTCTGGAAAGCACACTTGGACATACACCATGTAAACCCTCAGACAAGAACCTTCGGCTAAGTAACCCCTTTATAAGGGGAGTTTTCTTAATGGGTTAGGGTTACGCACTCAATAAACCCTGTTTGTGTCATGCTCTTGGACGGCGCCTTGTGTCATACCAAACATATTTAACAGACATTTTGCGGTTATAATCTCTCTTTATTTTTTAGATCATATAGAATAAATATGTAACATGGGAATCCATCCTTGTATTAGTCCCTAAAATTCCTAAACCTTAGGTATAAAAATAATTTCTATAATTTTAATCATCTATTCCAACCCATCAACATGTTAGGAATGAATTGAACTGCAATAACTCCAATTCATTTCTATACAGGATGTGTAGGATGTATTATTAAGTCTCGATATCTAATGGGTATCTACCCTGGTGTAAGTCCCTCCATATACCAAATATTATTAGCTCATGGGATGGAATTATCCCCTAAGTCTTACCTCCTTTATCATCAATCAATGGATGATAAGTGGGGTTATACAAAATCATTATTTTAAGTGTAATCCCTGACCATTCTCTCAAGTACCTCAAACCCATCAGGGGATTAGGGATGAACTGGACTATGAGAAATCTTAATCATGTTATAAATAGGATACATAGGATACTTTCCTAAGGCCTGGTCTCCATACCATATTCTCCATGATACTGGTAATCATGCCACTCTAAAGGAAACTTTAATGTGTAATCCTCGTATGAATTTTCTCTCATGTGATGTATACAATATTTCGTTATCTATTGTTTCACACACCAAGTATGACTCACATGGGATTAGATATTGGTGATGATTGTACCAATATCATAATTAGGATTCCACCAGTGTGGGACCTTAATTGGGATGTAATCCTGATTACATCTCATCTTCACTCAAAAGGTCATACTCTCGATGAAGCAGTTCAGGTTAACCTTACATGCATAAGCCTTGTTCAAGACCTCTGTTATTTCATTTTTATAATGCAGATGCCCATAACATGAACTATGTAGACTCTAATTCTTGTCTTAATAGTATCCATAGGATGCCTACTCAAGGATCAATCCCTATATTAATCTTCTTTCCACATGAAATTAAACTGCAAGGTATAGTCCTGTCATATTACCTTAAACTATGACATAAAAAATGTTTGGATTTTTATTCTTATTATCATAGGATACACAGGACACCTCATAGAGGTTCAATACCATATCCAAGACACCAATAACCTTCTGGGATGGAAATAAACATTAGATATCCTAAACATGGATATAAACTAAAGCATCATAAATGAAGAAGAGAATAATAGAGAACTTGTGACACACATAGTTGTTCCCATTAATGCATGCTCTTGATTAGGTCATTGGAACATGCATAACTAGTACCATATCAGATCTTGGGAAGGGTTGTACAAACATATATTAAATATATATGAGTTCTGTGATATGAAATAATTATCCCCAAAAGGGTGTGATGAGCCCGACCTCTCATCCTCTTGACCAATGTGATTTCATAAGTTTCATTGGGTTTGAAACCTCAATTGACTGAGTACCATTGGAAAGTAGGTTAGTTCCTTGTCATGGATGTGGGGACCATTGGGGGTTTACATTAAATACAAAAATGGTAAACTAGATGCAACTGATTGTGCAACCACCCACAATAGAGCATCGGGCAAAACCATCCACGTTTTTTCAGGAAACATACATGGATGTATATTTTTTGATTATTTATTCTCATTAGAACATACACTCTCATACAAAAACTTCACTTATTATAAGGAATCATCATTGGATTCCTATTGGGTTTATTACTCACACCCTTCGCAGACACACTAGTGTGTGAATAGACTTTATTATCTAGGATCCATCCAAAGAAAAGGTACCTATGTTGGGTTACTTGTCAGGTGGAGTTGGTTAAAGATAGAGGTGATGACATGTCATAATAAGATCATTTATTGTTAGGAATATTTATTATTTGATTATTTTTATTATTTTATATATTTATCCACCACCTTTGGGAATCATCTTAACTGGTGGTTTATGACTGACACATGGTATATTTTTTATAGCATGTATTTTTGTTCACACATTTGGATTCCACTATGCTTCCTTTTTATCTTTTATTATTTTTTCTTTATTTATTTACTTTTTTGATGGTTACTAATATTGAGGGAATAATCTGTCCACTATATAGATCAGGACCTCACTGATAGTTAGTGGACTCTTTTTTATTGGGTGGTGCTCAGGGGGCATTGTGGTGCACCAACTTAGTCCCAAGGAATTGGGCTAAGGCATTACATAATCTATCCTTGTTGATGTTTTTATCTCACTAGTATATATTTTTCAATTCATTCCATATTTCCTTTTTTATCTCTAAACATTTATACGATTCATTTTAGAAAGTGGATATATAAGGGAATTTCATGCTTGACTATCATTCTTGGTATTCTTATAATTGGTTTGATTCATAGAAACTCTAACCTTTGGTAGGGTTAAACCTATAGTCACCATATAAAGAACATCCAAACCAAGAGAGATGAAATATTATACCATATTCTACTTGAATATATATAAACTCTTCTTATTAATGGTTGGAATACCATTTATACTGATTAAATTTAGATGATCCATGGTGTGATAAGGATGAAAATAAATTTATAATTCTTCAAAAAAACTTTTGGTGGATATTATAAGGTATTTTTATGATATGATACCAATTTATGATCCTAGAATCAATAAATTATAGTGTGGTGGTTAAATTAGTGATTAATCCTCTTAAATATTTTATGAATTCTTCAATTCAATATTCTTTATTTGAAAAGATATAATGATACTTACAATGTTGTGGAAAAATTTGATCAAACCATTTGAAAGTGAAATATAAATAAAAAGGTGGAATATATTGATTTTTTATAAGCTTCACCTCATAATATTACTATATAATCCATGACGTTTGGATACCTACAAATCATATGGTTTTACTCGTTTTATTATGAATAAACCATAAGAAAAAAAAAGAATATCCTGATAGAAATATGCAATAAAAGATAGACCATGACATGGTAGTTTAGACCACATCGTGGTTTGTGTTGGGATATACCACAATGTGGTGAGTTTCACTATGTCATGGTTTTATGCATAAAATTTTTCATGTTATGTGATAATATGTGGTTTATCTACCTTATACTACCCAAAACTATCATTTTAAGTATGGTTATCATATGATGATAGTATTTTAATGGCCTGAAATTTCATTTTTTTATTAGTAAAAGAACTCATGTTTTATAATGATTGTTTTATTTTGTTTTACAATAGAAACACGTATAAATTCTATTAAATTTAATAGGAAAATTACACATCATGCAATAATATTTTTCCACAATAGTTAGGAATATTACATGGAGATAAACACCAAATAATATTGAAGATGCTCTGGTAAACACCATAGGTTAAACTCTTCCATGAAGATTGATCCTACCATAAATATTTCAAAAAGAAAGAAAATCATTAAGAATATGATATACATTATCAAGGAAAGTATAGAACCTTTCAAAGTGAATTGGTGAATGATGAAATATGATAATGGTGTATATATAGGGTGCAAAGGGAAATGTGACCATTAGGATCTGACCATTATAGGGCCATTACTTGACTATTTTAATGTGATCATTATATAACCATTGGAATAGTAATAATACTCAATAGAATAGTAAAATACATATTTAAATTTAAATTAAAAATTATTATTTATAGTTATTATATTTTAAATTTGTTATTATATGTTTATATACTCTTTATGAATCAATATATATGATATTATAAAATTTATAATTCTTTAAATTGAATAAACAAATGTGTTTCCCTTTAAAATGGTATTATATATAAAATATGTCATTTTATTTAAAATAATTATTTCTCATACTTAGGAAAATTTTTTCATAAAATAAAAATTATATTTTAAATCATAACGTTTAAATAATCTAATGGTAAATTTTCCATATTTTTCTAATACATTCAAATTTTTCGCTAAATATTAAAATACGGTAAATGTATATGGTAAATATTATGGAATGATTATGATGTAAAAATGATTTAATAATAAATATAAGTGATTACATGTCCAAAAAATTATTTTATTAATTTAATTCATTTTTATGTATTAAAATAATTTTCCAAATCAATAAATAAATTTCCAAATTCTAAAATGGAAATTTAGGTTTTTAAAATATATATATATAAAAATTATATTCCCATGTCCAAAGTAATGTAAAAATGGATTTCAAATATAAAACTGAAAAATGTCAAAACCTATACCTTAAATGTAAAAATTATGAGATAAATCCAATGGTAAACCAATAATTTTACATTTTCCACAACCTATATTTCTAAGGCCAATGTTTAGTAATTAATAAAAAAATATCCCACATTTTCTATAAACACCCACCCCTCCTCTCATTTCTATTCATTCCAAAATCAATTATCAAATTTAAACTCTAATTTTTACTCTCAATAATCCTTCTAAGGTGTTTTTAATTTTCTAATTTTTCCCTATCAAGATTTAAGAAACTACCTTGTAAGGTAAGGGTTTCTATTTCTATTTCCTTTTTTCATTCAAGTAAAACATTTATAGTAGTTCTTTTGATTTTTAAAATTATTATATTTTCATGTATTTATATTCATTCCATTTTTATCTCATTTATGTTCTATTAATGTGAGGATAAAATTATTTCTCATTAATCGCATTCCATAATCCATTTGTTATACATGTTATGCTATCGAAATCATTCTTTGATTTTTCATGCCATACTTTTATGTTGTGAATACCCAACCCTATTTCAATTCAAGTGTATTCATATAGATATAATTTTACTTTATTAATTTGGTATTTGAAAGAATGAAACCCATATTACCTAATCATGGGTTAAAATTGATGAAACATTCATGTCTTTAACTCTTATGAACTCAATGATTTTATTTAAAACCTGTTATTTTTTCTTCAAGGGTTATAGATGAAATAATTTCTTATGATATATGATCTATGTGAAAGACATAAATTTAAGCATGTGAATATTATTCTGTTATTGTTCTCCAATTAATTGGGTAAACAATTATTCTCTATAAATGACATGTTTATGATACCTTAGCAGCACGCCTTGGTAATTCTTCATGATACCTTGGTGAACAACCTTGGTAATATGTTCTATAACACCTTGGTGATATTATTATGTGTTAGGTATACAAGGCTGAATACCCTAAGAGGGGGGGTGAATCAAGGTATGACTAATTTAAAATTTAAACCCGTTCTGATCTTGTTTCACTGTTAAGAAAAATACTCTTCTCTCTCTTTCCTATTGCATGATATAAACAGAAATTAAAGCAAGCACCGGACACCACAATTTTTACTTGGTTCACCTCTAAGGGATACGTCCAAGGAGCATATGCCGATAGGTTGTCGGTCGTATCAAATTCCACTAAACTTCACTAGATTTGGATTACAAGGTTCGGGCACAGTCACACTATCCCAGGCTCACTGCCTTTACAAGGTTTAGGGTCAGCTCACTGCTTTCCCAAGGGTCACTCCCTATTTCTCTCTCTCTAGATCACTGCCGGTGGAGAGGATCACCTTCTTCCTCTTCCTTTTCTCATTGCATTGGAAAGGATCCACTTATAGTTTATAGACATGTAGGTCTCTTCATTTTCATGAAGGCATGCATATTTCTCTTTATGTAGATGCTCTGTTGAAGCCCAAATTTCACCCGTAGATGAATCTCTCTTTGCACCAAAGGTATCAGGCAAACTTCCAACTTCTAAATAGCCCGAAAATATGGCCAGGGAATCGACCTTACTTGGAACGCAGGTCTAACTCGGCGCGCAAGTTCCAACTGGCGCGCAATTCCTCCTCAGACACTTGCGTGACACAAGCTTCTTTAACTCCAAACTTGTGCGACACACTTCCCTTTACGCCCAGTCCAATATTGGCGCACAACTACCAACCGGCGCGCAACTTCAAACACCGGTGTGCAACTTCACTTGCGTGACCACACACCACTTGCGCGACCACCACACCTACACTACGGGAGCTCTGATTTTTCAAAGTGTTGAACTTCATTAAAAATGAGGAGGGGTGGTCCAATATTTATAGACATTTGAGACACCCTGCGCAATGGCGCGCAACTCTCCTATCAGTGCGCAAGTCTCGGTGTGCAGGTCTCTTCCCCTTCAAGTCACTTGTGTGACCCACTTCCAAACTTGCGTGAACCTCTTTCCTTTTCCATATTTTGATCTTATGATCTTTAAAAACCACAGGTGCGAAAGTTCTCAAGCTTCCAAGGCATCGACGCGCAAGTCACCTGCGCAACAACACCAATACCTGCGCGACCCTTATCCCTTTTCCATATTTTGTTAATCTGATCTTGAAAAACTTATGGTGCGAAAGTTTCCAAGCCTTCAAGTACACGGCGTTCAAGTCCCTTTGCCAAAAACCACTTTTCTTCATTTGATGATTTTCAGGCCCAAAAAAATTGGCAAACACTGGAAAACGGTGCCACCCTGTATCTGTTCTTTTTGTACTGCCTCCAGATCATTCATTCCTTTGTCGACATTCTTGAGTCAAACATGGATCATTAACCACAGCTCTTGAACTTGACATTCCACCATGAAATCCCCTTTGTCAACAAATTTGTATGTCATTGTTTTTCTTTGTCAACAATCACCACTCGGATGTCCACTTTGTCAACAAACACAATCACCTCAAAAATGATTCAATGATACCTTGAGGGATTTTTTCCCAACAATCTCCCCCTTTGGGTTTGTTGAAAACTCTTCCATAAAAAGATATATCATTACTTATTCAGCCACCATTCGCCTATCACGATTCTGATAGCGATCAAGGATTTACTCAACACATACTCTAAGCCCACATGAGCAATGCTCGGTGTGAGAAACAAGAGTAAATGAAAAGTTCATCAATGAATCACTTCATCTCTGACACCCACTGTTGAAATAAAAATGATACCAATTGTTACCAAACCGATTCCAATTTTTGGAAAGATTTTTACCACTCTCCAACACCACTCTTCTGCTTTTATCATGATCCTCAGCTATCGTGATATCTAGTCTTTGATCGATCACTTCTAGCATCGTCAGATTAATACTCTCCCCCTTTCTCATCGCTCCCCCTATCTCGCTACTTCACTTTCCAACTTCTCCCTGTATCTATCATGATTTCTCAAATATCCACATTGTCTCCCCCTTGAACAATCACTATTTTCTCCCCCTTTGTCAACGAACCCAAAGGTCAATCCTTTTCAGTCTGTAACAGAGTAGAGAACACATATCATCACATTTGGGAAAAACACATCATACCTCAGGGAGAGGGGGAGGTTCCATATCCACACTCTTTCAAGTGCGAAGAGTCGACTGAACTCCCAGAGCCAGTCTATGCCTCTCAAAAGATTCCTTGGGTAAGGCCTTTGTCAGAATATCTACAACCTGCAGCTCTGTAGGCACATACTCCAACTTCACGATTCCCTGCTCAACCTTATCCTTGATAAAATGATATTTGATATCAATGTGCTTTGTCCTTGAGTGATGGATGGTATTTTTTCTCAAATTGATAGCACATGAGTTATCACACTGGATTCCGATCAGAGACTTCACTTCAATTCCCATGTCTTCAAGCTGCTGCTTCATCTACAATAATTGTGTGCATGATTGAGTGGCTGCAATATACTCAGCCTCTGTGGTGCTTAATGAAGTGAAATCTTTATTATTGCTTAGACAATAAATACACAATCCACCAAGATAGAATGCACCTCCTGATGTTGATTTTCTGTCATCTGCTGATCCGGCCCAATCTGCATCTGTGTAACCCAATAACACTGATTGATATTTGTCATTATACATCAGACCAAAATCCATGGTGCCTTCGATATACCGACGTATTATTTTCACTATAAGCATGTGGATTTCCTTGGTATTACTCTGATATCTCGCTGCTTGGCATGTTGTGAAAACAATATCAGGCCTTGTTGAGGTCAAGTACAACAAACTTCAAATAATTTGCATGTATTCTGTGATATTAACTGCCTTTTCATCCTCATCTTTTGATAATTTCATCCGGGTAGCAACCAGAGTCTTCATCTCCTTGGAATTCTCCATGCCAAACCTTATTAAAACCTTCTTGGCATATTTGGATTGAGAAATGAATGTTCCATTCCTTCCTTGTGTCACTTGTAGACCAAGGAAAAACGTTAGCTCACCAATCATTGAAATTTCAAACTCATTTTTCATGAATTCATAAAACTGTCTGCACTGAGCTTCATCTGATCCACCAAATATTATGTCATCGACATAAACCAGCACCATCATCCTTTGATTACTATTTTTGTTGAAATAGAGGTTGTAATCAACTCCCCCACGCTGGAAACCAAGTTTCTTCAAGTATTGATCAAGACTTGAGTACCATGATCTTGGTGCTTGTTTCAGCCAATAAAATTCCTTCTTCAGCCTGCAAACTTTGTTCTCATCCTCATGAATGAGAAAACCATCTTGCTGCTCAATATACACCTCCTCTTCTAGAACTCCATTCAAGAATTCATATTTGACATCCATCTGGAACACTTTGAACTTTCTTTGCACTACTATGGCCAAAAATAATCTGATTGTCTCCAGCCTTGCAACCGATGCAAATGTCTCATCAATATCTATGCCCTCTATCTGGGAGTATCCCTTGCACACTAGCCATTCTTTGTTCTGAATCACTGTTCCATCTTCATTCATCTTGTTGCGATAGAACCATTTAGTCCCGATGACATTTTTATATGCTAGCCTCGAAACAATCTCCCATGTCTGGTTCTTCTCAATCTGATCAAGCTCTTCATTCATAGCCTGAACCCAGTTTTCATCTTTAGCTGCATCGGAAAAACATTTCAGCTCCACCTGAGATAAAAAAAATGTTTGATGTAATGATTTCATTCTTCAAGTCTGAACTGGAGCTGCCTGGTCACCAATGATATTTTGTCTATCAATTTCATCTCGACTCTTTGGATTCCTTACAGACACAGACTTGACACTTTCTTGTTCATCATCAGTATCTTCTTCTGAGTCAGCCTCTGCCACTTCTACTCCCCCTGTGTTGCTTACCTCATCATCACTTTCATCCAGAAACTATTCACTGGGTTGTTGAGCATTCTGTTCATTTTCAACTATAGTGACATCATTTCTCTCAACATTTTTTCCCAACCTTTTGTTGAAGAATTTATATTCTTTTCTTTTCCCTGAGTATCCAAGGAATATCCCCTCATCTTCTCATGAATCAAACTTCCTATGATTTTCTTTATTGAGAATAAAACACTTACTCCCAAAGATTAGAAAGTATTTCAACATTGTCTTCTTTCCATACCACATTTCATACGGAGTCTTCCCTTCCTTCGGACACAACAGAGACCTGTTCGAAATATAGACCGATGTCAAAACTGTTTCCTTCCAAAATTTCTCTGGTAGGTCCTTTTCAATAAGCATCGTTCTGGACATGTTTTTGATGATCCGATTTCTCCTCTCAACCACTCCATTATGTTGGGGAGTTCTCACTGATGAAACTTGATGCCTTATTCCGTGTTTCTTGAGATAGTCTTCAACTTGACTATTAGTGAATTCGGTACCGTTATTAGTACGAAACTTCTGAATTTTCCGCCCAAGCATCTTTTCTGATTCCCTCCTATACTACTTTATGAAACTGAACACCTCTGTCTTATGGTTAATGACAAATATCCAGGCCATTATACTATAATCATCAATGAAAAGAACATAGTACCTTTTCCCATTTATTGCTCGTGATGAGATAGGTCCACATACATCAGCATGCACCAATTCGAGCACTCTAGTTGATCTCTGTTCCTTTGTCCTGTATGAATTTCTGATGATTTTCCCTTGTTGGCAAGCATCACACGTATGAGTGCGATCAGGTGATAGTTTGGGTAGGTCTCTAGAAGCATCACACTTTACCAGATCTTCCATAGATGGTTGGCATAGACGACCGAGTCGCTTATGCCACAGCTAGTTTTCCTCCTCTCTGGATAAAAGGCATGTATCTTCTTCCCTTCCTACAAGGTAAATATTTCCCTTTGTCCTTTTCCCCTTCAGAACAACTTCTCTATCTTTTCCTTTCACAACACACATCTTCTTGGTAAATCGGATAGAATTCCCAGAGTCGCACAGTTGACTGACACTGAGCAAGTTATGACTAAGACCTTCTACTACCAAGACATCAGCATGTCTCATTTATTTTCCCACAAACTTGGTTTTCCCTAAGCCAACAATCTTCAGGCCTTCATCGTTTCCAAATTTGACAACTCCTTTGTCATTTTTTATGCCTGTAACAAGATCCTTATTACCCGTCATGTGAGATGTGCACCCACTATCAAGTATCCACACACCAGAGCGATCTGATGTTTTAAAGGCAATCTCTTCCACCACGGCCTTCTCATTTTTCTTCTTCTTGGTCCATACTTTTTCTTTCACACTCGGTATAGATTGACGCTTCTGTTCTTTCTCAGAGTATGATGGACCAGCTTCATCTTGCAAAGCCACAAATCTATTCTTCATTTTCAACTCACCTGTCGGTTTATTGATCTGCTGCTTGCGAACGTTTTGATTCTGCTTTGGCACATCTCTCTGAATGGTAAAAGTGCAGTACCTAGCCATGTGCCCAAATCCTCTGCACCAAAAATAGTGTCCTTTGAAATATGTTCTGGAAAATCATTCTATGCTTGGCCGCCACCTCTGTTCTTGTTCCCTTCTATATCTCTTGGCTATGGAACACACATACTATGAATGTCCCATCTTCCCACAAAAATAACACCTGATATAAGGTGCATTCCTTCATGTTACTTCAGCACTACGAGTTTCCCCTTGGTATCTCTGAATATTATGATTCTGCTTTGTTCCCAAATTAACCTTCAATTTCGGAATGGGTGCTTGCAGTCTGACTTCAATTTCCACAGATTTTTTCTTCTTATCAAGCCCTAAATCAGCCTTAATGTCTGAGCTCAATTGCTGCTTCTTTCCTGCTGAATAACTAGGCTCCTCTTTCACCTTTTTAGTCTTCAGAATGACCTTCTTTACTGACACCACATTGGAGGTCAAGATTTTTTTTTTATCCTTCATTTTTCATCATAGACTGACAACTTGTTATTCAAGCTCTTAGATACGCTTGACGTGATCTTTCACTTTTCTGTTCAAGACATCGATCTCCATTTTCTGTTATTCAATCTTGATCTTATACTCACTAACTGATTCTGAGTTCTCTGGTGTTGATAACTTGAGTTTTTCAATTTCTTCCATCAACTCAAACTACTCTTCTTCTTGCTGCTGCATATAGAGTTTGGCATCATGAAAAACTTTATTGGCTTTCTTCATTTTGGCTCTCCAAACATCTATCTCCTCAAGAGCTGCTTCCAATTCGGCTTCCATGTCAACTCTTCCTTCAACTTCTTCTTCTTCTTCTCCAGCATCAGTTTTTTCCTTTTCCTGAGAACTATCGACAACCGCCACCATAGCATTTTATCCTCGATCTTTTCAGTTCTCTATTTCCTCAACCTCTTCAACCTCAGACTCATCTGAACTATCTATTTCTTGTGAAAGAAGATTCTTCTTCTTGAAGAAATTTCTCTTCAACTGCTTCTTCCCTTTCACATAGGCTGAAGATTTATTCCTAGGAATTTCAACATCATCTTCATCATTTTCTTCTTGAAACTTTTTGGGGAATCTTGCTGTGAGATGTCCAACCTTTCCACATCTAAAGCGTGCAAGAGGAAGTTTCCCATTGAACTTTCCTTTTCCTCTTTGAAGATTTGAGGAGAGGAATGACATTACCTCATCTGTCATTTCTTCCTCCTGAGAATCTTCAATGGTGAGATTCTTCATGGCCTTAAATTCCACCACTTTAGATTTCCCCTTTTACACAGTTTCGTTATCATCATTTCTCATTTCATATGAAACAAGGGTGGTGTGCAGGTTATCCAATGTCAATTCTTTCAGGTCTTTATCTTCCAAAATAGAAACTTTCGGATTGAACTGAGGTGGAATTTTTCTCAAGATTCACTTCACAATTTTTATATCTTCGATAATTTCACCAAGACCTCACATGTCTTCTACCACAGCATTTACCCTATCACAGAATGCATCAACAGACTCATTCGGGTTCATTCTCATATCTTCATACTTGTTCCAGAACACTTGCAGCTTTTCCTCCCTGACCTTTGTATCCCCTTCATATATATTCAAAATCTTTTCCCACATGGCATGGGATGTTTTTCATGACATCACCTTTGTATATATGGGATTGGAAAGGGATCCCCCTAAGGCATTGATTGCTTTGGAATTAGCATCCAACTCTCTATGCTCAGCTTCTGATAATGCACCACTATAAATATCAGTTGTGATACCATGCATAGCTGCTGAAGACACATCCATTCCCAAAGATGGGAAATAGTGTTTCATTTGATTCTTCCATATCTGAAAATTACATCAGTCGAAGATCAGAATCCCCTTATGATTAGTGACCTCCATTGAGAGAAGAACAAATATCAACCTTTAACTCTGATACCAATTGTTAGTTCCACAAGGCTAAATACCCTGAGAGGGGGGTGAATCAGGGTATGACTAATTTAAAATTAAATCCCGTTCTGATCTTGTTTCGCTGTTAAGAAAAATACTCTTCTCTCTCTTTTCTGTTTCACGATATAAACAAAAAGTAAAGCAAGAACAGGACACCGCAATTTTTACTTGGTTCACCGCTAAGGGCTACGACCAAGGAGCATACGCCGACAGGTTTTCGGTCATATCAAATTCCACTAAACTTCACTAGATATGGATTACAAGGTTCAGGAACAGTCACTGTGTCCCAGGATCACTACCTTTACAAGGTTTAGGGTCAGCTCACTGCTTTCCCAAGGGTCACTCCCTGTTTCTCTCTCTCTGGCTCACTGTCGGTGGAGAGGATCACCTTCTTCCTCTTACTTTTCTCACTGCGTCAGAAAGGATCCACTCACAGTTTATAGACTTTTAGGTCTCTTCATTTTCATGAAGGTATGCATATTTCTCTTTATGTAGATGCTCTGTTGAAGCCCAACTTTCACCCGTAGATGAATCTCTCTTTGCACCGAAGGTATCGGGAAAACTTGTAGCTTCCACACAGCCCGAAAATACGGTCAGGGAATCAACCTTACTTGGTGCACAAGTCTAACTCGGCACGCAAGTATCGGCATGCAAGTCCCAACTGGCGTGAAGTCCTCCTCAGACACTTGCGCGACACAAGATTCTTCAACTCCAAACTTGCGTGACACACTTCCCTTTACGCCCAATCCAATATTGGCGTGCAACTACCAACCGGCGCGAAACTTCAAACACCGGCACGCAACTTCACTTGCGCGACCACACACCACTTGCACGACCACCACACCTGCATGACGGGAGATCTGATTTTTCAAAGTATTGAACTCCATTAAAAATGAGGAGGGGTGGTCCAGTATTTATAGACATTTGAGACACCCTGCGCGACGGCGCACAACTCTCCTCTCGGCGCGCAAGTCTCGGTGCACAGGTCTCTTCCCCTTCAAGTCACTTGTGCGACCCACTTCCAAACTTGTGAAAACCTCTTTCCTTTTCCATATTTTGATCTTCTGATCTTGAAAAACCATAGGCGTGCAAGTTCTCAAGCTTCCAAGGCATCGGCGCGCAAGTCACCTACGCGACAACACCAATACATGCGCGACCCTTATCCCTTTTCCATATTTTTTTGATCTGATCTTGAAAAAATTATGGTGCGCAAGTTTCCAAGCCTTCAAGTACACGACATAAAAGTCCCTTTTCCAAAACCCACTTTTCTTCATTTGACGATTCTCAGGCCCAAAAAATTTGGCAAACACTGGAAAACGGCACCACCTTGTATCTGTTCTTTTTGTACCGCCTCCAGATCATCCATTTCTTTGTCAACGTTATTGATTCAAACATGGATCATTAACCACAGCTCTTAAACATGACATTCCACCATTAAATCAAATTTTTCAACAAATTTGTATGTCATTGTTTTTCTTTGTCAACAATCACCACTCGGATGTCCACTTTGTCAACAAACACAATCACCTCAAAAATGCTTCAATGATACCTTGAGGGATTTTTTCCCAACATTATGAATGTATCATTTTTATGTTGTAGCCACATTTCTATGGTATTCCTCATATACTTATGATTATTCTCTTATTTTATGCCTCATTATTTATTTGTGATGATCATTTACTTTCTATTTCCTTCATTTATCCCCATACTAGGCTTTATGCTCACCCTTTCCTTTTTATGTATGTCCCCAAGAAATCATATTCCATGATGTGATTTAGGATAGAATTATAAATAAATATTTTGATAGGATTAAAAAAATTTATGTTTTTTTATATTATCTATATACTTCATGTATTATATACCTTGTTTCCAAGACACTACACTTCAAAAGATCTATGCAATCTATCAATTCAATATTTTTATAAGGAATTATGTTAAAAATAATGTGTGAAGATTTTGGGTCATCATATTTGGTATCAAATAAATATTTAGTAATTTATAGAAATTAGTGCTAGAAAATATTTGTTAAAACCCTAGGTATAAGTCTAAATATAGGAAACCATCATAAAATTTTGGTAAATTATAGAGTGTATGGTTTCTTAGAAATGAAATCTCTATCTAGATATAAGAAAGTGGATATAGGTTCTAACCCGGATTCCCCAAGGGATAATATCTTTGAAAAATGTTGGTTGGGTATTAACTCAATATTCACTCAATGCACAATAAGCAATCCTAACTGTACACCTAGTTTGAAACTCTTGGGGGATATGATTTAGTTGATCACATTCTCTTTGTGAACTATTATAAAGGATATATAGATAAAGTAATTATTTCCTTTTTTACAATTGATTGAAGTATACAGTTTTAGAATCGTAACATTAAAAGATTTTTGGATTAATGTACCCTTTTTAATTATTATCATGAGATTTATAATGGTGTCAGTTTTCTCATTTTAGTATTCTTCTTTTAGAAAAATGGTGAGAATCAGAAGGACTCGTGTAAATAATGAATATGAAGAAAAATGCAATGAAGACCTTCTCAATATGATGGAATATGGAGTTTAAAACTTCTTGATAATATTGAATCAGTTATCTCAGGTTATGAATAATAACCTAAACCACATAGAGCATTTATATTCACCAAGGAAGAAAAAACTAGCATTTGAATACTTTATGCATTAAAAAACACCGACTTTTAGTGGACCCTTTGATCAATTGATGATAGAAAAATGGATCAACAATATTGAAATTATATTTTTTATACTTTGTTTTTTTGATCAAGAGAAAGTTACTTTGGTAGTATACCACTTAGAGGGTGAAGCCAATCAGTAGTGGGTACTGATCAAAAACATGAATCAAAATGAAGTATTTGAAGTTACGGAGTGTGAAGAGTTCAAAAAAACCTTTTTAAAAAGTATTTTTATCATACCCACTAAGAAAAAAGGGAAATGGAATTCCTTGAACTAAAGAAAATGTAGAATTAATCGGTGGGAAGTTATGAAATGAACTTTACAAGGAATGTGCGATACATTTCAATATTTTTCAATGATTCTGATGGAAATATTAGTTGATTATTTAGTGGGATACGACCTCATATATAGAAATATTTTAAAATTTTAGAGTTTGGGAGTTATGAGGAGATAGTACATTGTGCTCTCAAAGTGTAAATCAATTTTTGGGAAATGAAATGGTCTCATGGAATGAATGATAAGAAGAGAAGGATGGAACCAATTTTTGGGAAGGATTTTTTACCATGAAAAATAAGGAAATAAAATAAAACTACCCATGTGGAAAAAGTGTGAGAAAAACATTCAGGAAATTTTCTACAAGGAAGTGGAAAGTTTTAAAAGTACATAAAGGCTATCCATATTACTTGAAAATATTATAGAGATGTGAAGCCTCAACATATGAATACAGATTAAAAAGGGAAGATGGTGCAAGCACATCATATGGTACAATACTTCAAGTGTATAGATCATGGACACTTTTCTAACCAATGTCCAAATCAAAAGATAATGGAGTGAAACCACTATCAACTCCAGTAGTGGCCAAGGGAGTAAGGTTGTTATTTTTCAATCATTATGAATGAAGTTGATAATCTAAATGATGTAGTAGTTGCTTCACTCATTGTACTCTCAAATATATAAAGTAAATTATTTGATTCCATTTATATGTATTATATTATTTCATTAAAGTTTTCAAAGAACATTGAATTGAACCTTTAACCGCTAAAAGTAGAGTTATCAGTTAAACTCCTGGAGGGTTTATTCAAGCATCAAGGGTATATATAGATTCCCTTATTAAATTTGGTGAGTACAATATCTTCATAAACCTAGTGTTCATTCTAATGGTGTAATTTGACATAATACTAGGGATATGTTGGCTATCAAATTATAATACTAGGATCAACTATATAAGAAAGGAAATTTAAAATGTCTTAAAGGGATAAACTGAAATTATTTTCAAAGAATAGATATCCCAACCTGAATTTTTTCAAGAACCACCTCCTATAGCCTTATTTATGGGAATGATTGGTGAATAATGGGAATAAATTGAAAGTAAAAAATATAGGAAATATACAAATGTTTTAGGAATACAGTGATGTATTTCCTAAAGAATTATCAGGATATCCCCCAAAAAGAGAAGTAGAATTATCAATTGATCTCATACCTGAATCCAAACATATATCAAATACCCCATATAGAATATAATTATTGGAGGTAGAATAATTAAGGAAACAAATAAAAGACCCTTTGGAGACATGTTTTATTTAAATAAGTGTGCCTCCTTAGGGATCACATGTTCTCTTTATAAATAATAAGTATGGATCAATGCATCTATGCATTGATTATAGAGAACATAATGGGATCACATTGAAGAAAAAATACCCTCTTATAAGGATTAATGATTTATTAAACCATCTTCATGTGGCTACATTATTCTCTAATATTGAACTATGATCTAGATATCATCTGTTGAGGGTAAAGAAATTTGATATTATAATATTCTCAATTTTTATATATTCTTAAATACCTCTCTTGATTGTAATTTATACTTATTTTTATGTGAAATTTTAATTTCTCAATATAAATCACCCTTATTTATGATTTAAAGTTATTTTTTATAGTTAATACTTGTTTTTTAAGGGATATATAAGGGTAAAATCCATTTTTCCTAAGTCATATAATGGTAGAACCCTTTTCCTAGGACTTGTGTAAGGGTAAGTGGCTGCTTCATAAGGGTACAAGTCTTTTTATATGCACTTTGTAAGGGTAAAATGTGTTGTGTAAGAGTAGGGTTGAACTGTATAAGGATAACATGTACTTAATTAGGGTCATATGGGTTTTTTAAAAGAAATGTAAGGGTAGGATTGGACTTGTGTAGGGTAACTCATTATTTCTAAAGTTCGTATAAGGGTAACCTAAAGCTACATAAGGGTAATCTAGTGTATTTAAATGATACATAAGGGTAACCTTATACCCTTACAAGGAACCTAGGAGTTTCATAAGGGTAAACCCATGTCACCCTTACACAAATTCCCTTTTTAAGAGGAATATTTTTTTAAAAACTATTTTTCGCTCCTTCCCCAGCTCAATCCTATAACCTATTTCAACTGATTTAATGAGAAAAAATCATATAGTTTTATTATTTTGATTCATTGTCCCTTAATTCAATTTTTTTTAAGATTTAAATGTTCCCACTTAATAAAACGATTATGAGAAGAATTAAATTACTAATTTAATCTTTGGATTTAATGCTTCGCCTCTATATGTGGTTTCCTTCTTAAATATATTTGAACCCTTTATTTCTTCATTTTTTGTTATAATCTTGAGTTTGTAAAGTCCATTTCTACTTTATTCAAGTTTTTGAAGCCTTCATATATCAATACGAAACATTCTTATAGCTTCCAAGAATGGAAAAACCTTTCTAATCTTCTGTATTTTGGGTGTTTTTTTCAAGATATGAAGCCTAAGTAATTTTTTTAGATAATATTTTCATAAATAATTTTGTGAATTAAGATCCTGAATACTTTTAAAAAAATAGTGAAAGTCTATTGAAATGATAATAACTTAAAATCATGGAAAATAATAATAATAATTATTCTTTTTATCTTGGATTATTCTAGAAAGAGTATTTTATTATCACTTTTGAAATTGTAAATATTATCTAAGAAATAATATGGTTTTATCAAGAGGGATAGTCAGGATTTAATGTAATTATTTCTATACTATACAGGAGATAGAATGATACTATCACATGTAAGTTTTTCTTTTTTCAAATAAAAATGATAGAACTAGTTATAGGGATATTTGGAAAAAAAATTGATCCAACGAACACATTGATGTGTTGAAAACTAAGATAATTAGGCCAAGGAATAGGTGTTCTTGGTAGTAAAGGTTTCCACTCTTTCTTTTTAACCACATAGGGTGGTTTATCCTTGATGTTTACATCAAAAAGATTGAGATAGTAGGTTTCTTTTCATTTTTGGCATTATTTATATTTCTTTTCCATGACATGTACATTTATACTTGATTACTCATGATTATTATGTGGTTTCATGTGGGTGTGTGAATGGAATTGAGACATTTTAATTGTGATTGTCTGGTTTTTTGTAGTCTCTTGGAATTTTTTTCTTGATATCATGATGTTCCTTGCTTTGAAATGTATTTCATGTTGTGTAGCATAGCCTGTGAAACCATTATTCAGGTATCAAGATGATTTGGTGGAGCCATGATGTTAGTTAAATGTAGTCCAAATTTCCTTAAAGGTAGGCATGGCTATCCCTATAAAGGGATATGTATAGATGGAAATTTAACCAATATGATGCAGTCTAAACATATTTAAAGGTGGGTGTGGCTATCCCTATAGAGGTATGTACATAAGTGGCTGGAAAGCCAACTAACGGATGATGTGGTCCAAATGTCCTTAAAGACGGGTGTGGATATCCCAATAGAGATATGTGGATAAGTGACTAGATGACTGATTTTTATTTGGCATACAATGTTACGGATAACAACCACCATCATGATGGGTTGTGCAGTGTTACCTTAAAGGAAGTACTTGGTTTGACTTACATGACATTCTTACCAATAATGAGCTAAATTTGGTGGGTCCAAGATTCATGGAAGCTTGGTTAGTGCATGATAACTCATAAAATGTGTAATAGAAGGTCTATTTGAGCATTTATTTATTTCATGTTATACACTGTAATATATTTTTTTTCACTTATCTTAATGATGCATTATAAGTTTCCTTTTGGGTTTTATACTCACACCCCACAAGGGAATCTTAATGTACATGCATATTTCATGTATAGGGATCTGAGTAAGGGAAATGGGATCATGAAAGATTCTTGAGCCATGGATCATGGAGCTGGAGGTAGGATAGAGACAAACTCTAGGGTTTATCATAGTTTCATTTATTTATTTACTTTCCAAAATTAATACTCTATTTTGTATTTCTACTTAAGATCTTGTTGGTTATCTATATGACATGTGTACTCTTTTTATTGTCTAATTTCACATGATTTCTCTAATTGTTTATTATTTATTAGTTTTTTGTGCACTGTGGAATGATACTGAGGTTATAGTATCCCCATTAACGTACTTAGACCCTCACTTCTAGTTGGTAACTTCTTTCATATAAGGAGGCGCACATGAGGTCATGTGGAACTCTGAAGTAGGCCCAATGGTTCAAGTCAAGAAATTACAGATGTCCTAAAGACTGTTTTCCAAACAATATATATACATTATGAGTTTTTTATTCCCTTTTTTTACTATTGATCTATCTATGTTTATGGATTTTTTGAATAGAATATTTAGGGACTACCATGATAAATATTTCATGATATTTTGATATATTACAAAGTTCATAATGAATATGAGGATCATATAAGGTTCATATTAAAAAATCTGAGGGAAGAGTGGTTTTTTTTAGAATTTCGTAAATGTGAGTCCTGGTTACAACATATAGAATTCTTATGAAACATTTTAACTTGTGAAGGAATCTTGTTTGGTCCAATTAAGATAAAGGAAATATAGGAGTGGCCTCATCCTATAATAGTGACATAGATTCATAGTTTCCTTAGTGTAAAAGGATGTTATAAATAGTTTTTGAAAAAAAAATCACATATTTCTAATCAACTAACCAAGTTAGCTAAAAATTGAGTTATGTTAATATGGAATAAAGAGTGTGAATAGTGTTTTTAAGAACCAAATAATAGGTTGGTCAGTACACCTATTCAAAAATTACCTTATAATGGAGAATTAATTTTCAAATGTAGTTATGTATCTCTGAAAGGACTTGGATGTGTACTCATTCAAAATAGAAAGGTGATTACCTATGAATATTGATATTTGAAACCTCGTGAGAAGAATTATTCTACCCTTGATATGGGGTTAGTTGTAGTTTTTTTCATTAAATATACGGAAACATTATTTTTATAGGGATAAGTTTGATATATACAAATATCAAAAATGTCCAAAGCATACAATCACACAAAATGAAATGAATATAAGGCAGAGGAGATGGTTGGAACTTCTTAAGGATTATAATTTTTATATTAATTATCACACTATAAGAGAAAACAAATTTATTGATGCATTAAGTATGAAAGAGCCCGGTGCCCTTGAAATGATGAGGATTGAAGGATATCTATTTATTAAGGACTTGGTAAATATGGACATGAAATTCATAAGGGAAGGAATATCATCAATCCTATCCCAATTGATTTCTCATCCAATGTTATTAGATAAAATCAAGAAATCATAAAGAGACAATCATATGTTACAAAATAAGATATAATCTATGAAAAATGGGAAGTTTTAGTACAAGGATATATATCCCATCTATTTCAAATTTAAAGAAAGAGTTGATGGATGAAGCTCATAGATTTTCATTCTCTATACATATTGAAAGCAGAAAAATGAATAGAGATATGCATGATCATTATTGGTGGGATAATAATAAAAACGAAATTGGTGATTATACTATAATATATTTGGTATATCTGAAAATGAAGGTAGAGTGAAAACTTCTCAATGGAGTATTGCAACCACTATCCATACCTGTATAAAAGTGGGAAAACATCACTACACACTTTGCTACTGAACTTCCTAAGACACCCAAGGTAAATAATTCCATATGTATAATCACTGATAGATTAAATAAGTCTTCATATATTGTCTCTATATAAGAGATTTTCTCCCTTTATAGCCTTTCTCATCTGTATATTCAAGAAGTGGTGACACTTTATGGAGAACCATTGTCTGTTATTTCTGAACATATTCCAAGATTTACCACTAAGTTCTATAGGATCCTTCAAAATATTAGGAATACAAAATTAAACCTAAGAACAACCTATCATTATCATACTAATGGGAATTTTGAGAAAAATATTCAAATAATAGAAGACATATTAAGGGATATATCACTTTATTTTCAAGGGAGTTAGGACCAACATGTTTCACTTGTTGAATTCTCTTATAATAGTTATTTCCACTCGAGTATTCAAATGGCCCCTTATTAAGAACTCTTTGGAAAAATATGTAAAACTCCAATATGTTGGGGTGAAGTTAGAGGATGAAATATATTAAGATCAGGCATTATGAAATAGACTATAGGAGAAGATACAAGTAATCTATAAACATATCAAGGAAACTCATATTCAATAAAAAAGTTATGTTGATAATCAAAAGAATGACATATAATTTCATGTTGGGGATCATGTATTCCTCAAAATATCTCTATGGAAAGGAGTTGTGATATTTTTAAATTTGGGTAAATTGATTCCAAGGTACATTGGACCATTTGAGAGTCTAGAACGTGTGGGAGTAGATTCATGTCAGTTATCATTGCCTCTAAATATTTATAATGTCCATGATATCTTCCATGTGTCCCTTTTAAGAAATTATATGTCAGTACCAACTCATATACTAGATATAAATGGTGTAGAATTGTTATTTAACCTGTCATATGAAGTGGAACCAATCCATATCCTTGATTAAAGGGAATAATAATTAATGAACAAGACAACACGACTCGTAAAAATAATTTGTAGGAATCACAAGTTCAAATAAGTGACCTAGGATCTCAAAGATGTGATGAAGGAAAAATATCCCCATTTATTTTGAGGCAGGACACAAATTTCAAGGGAATTTTTTTTTAATAGTGGGAGAATGTAATGGCCCAAAATTTCATTCTATTATTGGTAAAATAACTCATGTTTCGGAATGAATTTTTTATTTTGTTTTACAATAAAAGCACATAGAAAGACTATTTCATTTCATAGGAATGATACAAATCATAAAATAATATTGGTAATAACATATAGGAATAGTACAAGGAGATTAACACCAAAGAATAGTGCACACGTTTCAGTAAACTTCATAAGCCTGAATTCTCCTATGAAGATCACCCTTGCCATAAAGACTATAAAAAGAAAGAGAAGCATTAAGAATGTGATAGAAATTATCAAGGAAAGTGTGGAACATTTGTAAGTGAAGTATTGAATGATGAAATATGATAATGGTGGTATATATATATGGTGTAAAGGGAAATGTGACCATTGGAATCTAATTGTTACATGATTGTTGCAATGTGACCATTATATTACATTTGAAATAGTAATAATTGAAGGTGTAGGGTGTAGTACAATCATATTATGGGTCTTTCCTAAATTTTATTTTTTGTCATTTTCAATGATTAATCTGATATTTACATAAATATAAATGTCATGATTAATGGAATTGAATCAAATAATATAGACATTGTATAAAATGTTGGAACTAAAGAGTGGGATCATCACATTTTTTTATAATTAATTTAAGAAATTAAAGAATTACCTTGGTAGAAATTATTTCTTCACTAATGGATATGAAAATGGATATATATCATATTATTGTTTCATTATAGGAATCAATAATAGATTACCTATAGTGGTGATCCACATGTATTCCACAAATCACTAAATGTTGTTGTAGGAATCTCTAGGTGCTAGCATTGTAGATCCTATCTCTTGTATCGTTCACTTTTGATTTCCCCAAGAATCACTTCTAAAGGATTCTACTTGATCTATCTAGACTCAAGAGTGGAATGTGGAGGAGGATCACTCTCCATTTTTGAGAGCATTCTTAGAGAATGGAGCTCTCAAGGGATTTTAGGGGAATCTATAGATTTTTTTGTGCGCAAACAAATGAATTGGATCTCTTTAAAAATAATATAATTAGGTTTATGTACCATTGGGGTTATAAATAAACAATTTCACAAGTTCCCTTTAATATTTAGTTAATCCCTGTGGAACCCCATTTCCATAATAATAATATTATTATTATTTATCAACATCCACTTATCTTGAAAATTAAATTAAATATAATTTAATCAAATAATATTCAATATATATATTATTTATCACTAGGCCTATAAACACAGTCCACAATTCCTCCACAATATTTATTGGGCCTTAAATAATGACTATTTATTTAATAAATAATTATCACTACATTATTCACCAATAAATAAATAAATATTATATTCTCTAAATAGAAAATAAATATTTATTAAATATTCTGATCACATAATATTATTTCTAATAACGGATGGTGGAATATATGTGATCAATAAAATGTGAATAATTATTAAACCACATACAGGAATAATATTTATTCAACTTGTTAAATAATAAATATTAATATATTATTTAACTGAGATTCTAGATACAATTAGTGTGTGACCCTCTAGGCCTCTTTCTCAATGGCATTAGGCGAAGTAACCTAAATTACAAGGTCAATGTCTAGAAACACATTGAGGAACCCATAGAGAAAGAAGTTAATGTCATAATGACATAATACCTCATATGGATGTTTACTGTGTAATATATTCCCTTTATTCGGGTATATCTAATCAATCAGGTTGTATGCTGGTATCATCAACCTATGTGCTTGATGTTGCTTTCTTTGAATTTATAAAAAACAAACTTTCCTATAGAACACCATAGTCATATATTTATTTAGTCTATATTATTTCCATCAAATGGAATGATATATAAACTTCTGTTAAATAATAGAAGAGAAAAATGTTTCATGTATTATTCATTAATGAAATATTACTCGTGACACACCCAACGTATCCTACCTCACCACGAACATATTTCATCACAATTTTCATCAATACATCAAAGTACATGACTTATAACACTCATTAATAATAATATTAAAGTCCAAGGACCAATAAAAATGTCTGCAGATAGGAAAATCCAATGACACATATAAATGTGGATTTCCTACTTGTGGGTATCGTTCTTATAATATTAAATACTAGATATTACCAATGGTGTACACCATCAGAAGGTTCCTCAAAGTTCTATGAGTCCCCACCCCTAATATATTGTATCATTTGTGTCCCTCAAAGGATATCATCCAGATATAGAAAATATATTTAAGAATAATCTCATGGAACTTCTGGGTTCTCATCATAGTGGGGAACTACTATGACCTTTTAGTGTGACAGCTACTCTTAGGACATTATCACATACTATGTTACATAGAAGAACAATCATGATGTGATAATAAGTTTATTAATATTCAAAAATATGTATACAGATTATCATGAAGTATACAGATGTTGGTTCTAGGGAACCAACTTCAATAAAATCCCACTTACACTAGAGACAACTACTAACAACCTTTAGTCCGCTAGATCTCATATGATACTCATGCTTCTACTGAGATAGGCCTTTAGTCAAGGGTTCCACCATGTTTTCTTCTATGGGAACTCTACTTACTGCAACTTCACCCATCTAAGAAAAATATCTTAAGAGGTGATACTTCTATAGTATGTGCTTTTCCTGTTGATGTGACCTTGGCTCTTTTACAAGAGCCATCATTATAGTATTATCACAATACAATGTGATAGGTTATTTACTATTAGATACCACATCAATCTCCTGGAAAATATTTCATATACAAATGGATTCCTTATCTATATTAGAAGCTGATAAATACTTGGAATCCACTGTAGAATCAGTGAAAACTACCTACTTTGAACTCTTTCAACTCATATCTCCTCCATTGAGACAAAAAACATATCTGTATTACGAATTTAGATCCTTCTGATCTGTTTAAAAACTAGCATTGGCCTAACCCCCGATGACTAGATCCTCATCTCCTCCATACACTAGGAACGTGTCCTTATTTCTTCTCAGATACTTAAGGATAACCTTAATATTATACTAATGTTGTTCTCCTATATCATCATGATATCAAACTACCATTCACAATGCATAGGAACCATCAAGTATAGTACATAACATGGAATATGTTATTGATCCTATCATAGAAACATATGGTATCTTACTCATTATCTCTTTCTCATGTTGTATATAAAGACAAATTTTCTTAGAAATATATATACCATGTGATACTGGAACGGATCCCCTATTGTATTGTTCCATACTAAATATCATTAGTATATGGTTAATGTATATACTTTTACTTAGTCCAATAATCCTCATGTATCTATCACAAATGATCTTGATCCCTAGAATATATACTGTTTCACCAAACTCCTTTATGAAGAAACACTTGTTTAACCAGTCCTTAATATATTGTAAGACTGGTATATCATTTCCAATAAGTAATATGTCATCAACATTTACTACTTAGATAATGACTGAATTCCCACTAAACCACTTGTAAACACATGGATCACATTCATTAATTATGAAACCAAATTCTTTTATAGCTTCATTGAATCAAATGTTCCATGATTTTGATGCTTACTTCAATCCATAAATGGATCTCTGTAACTTTAAAATCTTTTTGGAATCATCTGGAGTCACTAACCCTTATGGTTGTGTCATATAGACATCTTCCTAAAGGTTCCCATTAAGGAATGTAGTTTTGACATCCATCTTCCAAATTTCATATTCATGGTAAGCTATTATAGCAAGTATAATTATGATTTATGTAAACATAGAAACTGGTGAAAAATTCTTATCATGGTCAATTTATTGATGTTGTTTAAACCCTTTAGCCAGTAGCCTTTCTTTAAAGGTATTTTTCTTTACCTTACATGTCCAATTTTTTCTTGAATACCCATTTTCACCCTATGGGATTTACATCAAATGTAACATCAACCAAAACCCAAACTTTTTTTTGATACATGGAATCCATTTCAGAATTCATTTCCTCTTTCCATCTTGAAACTTTTGAGCTCTCTGATACCTCTTTATAAAAGAGAGGTTCATAATTGTTAACTAATAATGAGTCGCCATCTTTAGTGACTAGAAAACCATATCTCTCTATTTCTCTTACCTCTCTAGTACTCCTACACAGTACTTGTGTTTTAGGAACAAGTTGTTCAATTAGGACCAATGGAATCTGTTCATATACCAACTCTTGTATATCTTGAGCATCAACTTCATCAAATTCAATCTTGTGCTCACTATACTTTTTGAGGATATGCTACCACTCAATAAATATGTATTGTCTAGAAATAGTAACTTTATTTTCTAAGAGGTTGTATAAGTAGTATCCCTTTGTTTCCTTATAATACCCTATAAAGATACACTTTGTTCCACGAGGTGCTAGTTTGTTATCATAGATGGCCTTAACAAATTCCTCGCAAACCCATACATGTGTATGTGTAAAAATAGGTTTCTTTCCACTCCATAACTCAAAGGTAATCATGTTTTACACTTTAGTTGGTACTTAGTTTAATGTATATTCTGTATTTTGTAATGAATATCCCCAAAAGGATAATGGAAGATCTACATGACTCATCATCGACCTTAACATATCTAACAAGGTATGGTTCCTCCTTTCACTAACACCATCCATTGTGTTGTGTAAGTTGGAGTGAGTTGAGATGGAATATCAAACTCTTCTAAAAATTAAATAAACTCTTATTTAAGACATTCACCACCTTGATCTGGTCAAAGCTTCTTTATCTTTTTTACAATTTTTTATATAATTCATTCTTGAATTATTTAAATTTTTCAAAGGGATCACACTTATACCTCATTAAGTAGACATAAATATATCTACTCAAGTCATCAGTAAAAGTTATGAAGTAATAATATTCACCTCTAACTTCTACTAGAAATGGTCTATAGAAATCAATGTATACCAATCCTAGAGTATTTGTATCCCTTTCACCCTATCCACCAAATTGTAGTTTGGTCATTTTTTCTTATAAAAAAGCATGATATCATTCAATTGGTTTAGCTCAGAGGATTCTAATTAACTATCTTGAAAGATAATTGTCAAATTTTTCTCATTTAGATTACCAAGATGGTGATTTCAAAGTTGGGTGTTATATAATTCATGTGAACATGATTCATTATATATTAAAAATACTTAGTTTTTATAATTTATTACATAAATTATATTATTTAAATGTGTCATACCATAAAAAATGTTGTATTTATAAAATAAATAACTTTTATTTCCAAACTTGAAAATAAAACCATATGAATCTAGACATGACATAGAAATTGTGTTCTTGGTTACAGTTGGTCTATAATAAAAATCCCTTAAAACCAATATCATTCATGTTGGAAATGAAAGTTGGTAGTTGCCAATGGCAAGATCTGCCAGCCACGCACCATTAGAAGCTCACAAATCCACCTATCCTCTATCAATATTTCAAAATCTACTTTTTTCCTGCATTTGGATACATATTTGAGCACCACAAGATATATTTAACACCCAATGTATAAATATTTAAAGATTACACTTGATAACTAATGCAAATTTATCTTCCCCTTGCTTTTGGGTGTAGTTATTCTTCTAGTGTGCTTACTTTCCACATAGAAAACATACTACCTCATTTTCCTTTCCCTACCTATGGATATTCCTATTCTTGGAAGGATGGTTCTTGGGAGATTTATACTTGTTACAAGTCTTGGGCCCCTTTTTATTGTTCTTCCTTCTTTATTCACTATAAGGACCATGGGGTTTTTCAAACCCCATGTCCTTATCCACTTGGAGAATTATGGTAAGAATTTTCAAAAGACTTTTCTCATTATTTCTCATGTTATAGTTAGTAATAAAAATAGATAAGGTTTTGGGTAGTGAGGAGAGTATTAGATCTGTGCGCAACTCATCTGGAAGTTTAATCCCAAATATTTCTAAGTGTTCAATGTATCTAATAATATTGACTACATGAGGCCTAGATAGTGCATACTCTCCAAGATTGGTTGTAAATAGAGAATTTGAGATATCATATCTCTCTGGTATCTCCTTATCTTCATAGAGATCCTAAAGGTGTGACATCATGTTATACACATCCATGTCCTCATGTAGCTTCAAAATCTCATTGGTCAAGGATGATAGCATGAAATACTGAATATTTGTATCATCGTTCAAATGTTTCTCATAGAAGGATAAATATTCCTCACTAGCCTCATTACTAGGAACATCAGGAATAGATTCTTCTAACACATGCAATTTCCTTTCATGATGTAGGATAACACATAAGTGCCTTTTCCAATCTTGGGAATTTGTGTTGATGAGAAGGTTATTCTTCTCAAGTATGGATCACAGTGATATGTTTGAATTCATTTTTATTTTTATTTCTAAAAGTAAGATGAGTAGATTTTTAGTACTTTATATATTAAAATTTATCCAAATAAATATTATATTTATTAATCTCCAACTATTTTATCAAAACACAATAGCCCTCACCATTAGCTTCAGAATATCCTTTATCACAACCCTTCTTAGAGGGGCCCGTGTCGTGACTACCCCAAGCCCACCTCTGATAGTCTAGGGGCTAGAAACTAGCATCGAGTAGGCATATCCCACAAATAGGAGGCTTTTTCCTAAGTACCTATACACACGTACACATCTCCAAGCCCAACATGCTGAAAAGTAAAAACACTAAGTAAAAAATGCATGCATACAATAAGATACCAACCACATAGTTTGAAAGTAGGAAAACTAGTTTGTATCTTAGTGTATGAATGAATTGTTTACTTTGTGTTTTTACTTTTCATCATTTTGGGCTTGGATATGTGTGCATGTGTACAGGTACTTAGGAAAATTCATCCCATTTGTGGGATATGCCTACTCAGTACTAGTTTCCAGCCCCTGGCATATTGGAGGTGGGCTTGGGGTAGTCACAGAATAGGACCCTATGGGACGGGTCATTACTGAGTGGTATCAAAGGTGTTGGTTCTACCTAACAAACCAAGAGTCTGTGATATTGGTTTGGGGAAATAATGTTAAGTGTTTCGAGTTTGGATTTCAGACTAGGGAATCCAGTGTTGGTGTGGCGGCCGATGTATCCATACACCAGGAATCTAAATTGTGTTTTTCGAATCGGTACATGAAAACACTAGTTGTAGGGAAAATAAATGGTACATGCATCATATAGGATTTTGATTGTGTTCTTATTTCCTTCTTGAATTAGCTCACCGAGTATACTCTATTGATTTTGGTACATCTAATCTATTTTAGGATTCCTCCATGTAGACATCCATCCAAGATTATGATGCATGATCATGAGGATGATCCACCTAGCGATGAGGCATTGGTGCAGGGACCAGTACCATAGATAGTACCTCCGGGTGGTGTACCAGTGATACCACCACCTAGAGAGTAGCATTTAATACCAGTACTACCAGTAGATTATGCACGCAGGATGAGTGTGTTGTATGAGTTCTAGAGGCAGTGATCTCCTAGGTTTATGGGTGAGACAGACCCCCAGGTAGCTAAGGATTGGCTGGAGGCAGTTACACATGTCTTCAACCTTGTGAGGATGCCTTACCACCAGATGGAATTCCTAAACATGAGTCTTCTACAGGGATTAGTGGGGAAATGTTGGAGCTTAGTGATCCAGACACATAAGAAGATGACCCACTCTTGTATAGACTCCAAGTGTCTCTTTAGGAAGAAGTTATTTCAAGTGATGTTATGATATGTGCATATATAGGAGCTCTTTAATCTACAGTAGGGTGGTTAGACACTAACAGAGTACTCAGAAAGATTTACAGATCTTTCTCACTACTCTACTGATATGGTGTAGGACCCATTCTTCAGGGCCCATACCTTCGAGCAGGGGATATTCTAGTAGATCAGGGCATCCATGATATCCCTTATCATCCCTACATATGTTGGGGTACTGGATTGAGCCTTTCTAGTGGAGAGATTTTTTGCGGAGTAGGCGCCAGCAATGGGAGCTACCAGCAGGCACCAGGCAGGTGAGCCTTTGGTGGTAGGTATCTGATAGAAGATGTAGGGACCCAAGAAGGAAAATCACTCTAGGGGATGAACCCAAGATATGGGATTAGTTGTGCGGGGCTCCTAGGGAAAAGAGAGCTAGCTAAAGGATAGTTTGTGTTACTCATGCGGTGGTTGGGGACATCTAGCTAGAGATTGCCCGACTCGCCATACGAACAATCAGCAGACGATTGAGCGACCACCAAGGAAGATGAGGAGGTAGGAGCAGAGTGGTCCGCAGGGTAGAGGGCATGGTAGAGGAGCAGGTTCGGCAGCAGGAGGTTGGTGGAGGTTAGAGGTACTACCATCACCACCCCCATATAGTCCACCGTGGGCTCAGAGAGACGGTTTCTAGGGATGAGGCCAACTTCAAGCGATGGAGGCTTATGATCTTGGTGCTCCAGATATTATTAGAGGTATGATCTATATCTTCTCGACCCTAGCTTCAGTTTTTATGGACACAAGTGTTATTCAATCTTTTCTTTCCATAACCCTTGTTCGAGACATGAAGATTCCAGTGGAACCGTTGACTCGGTCCCTATTCTTATAGACTCTTATGAGGTGATATTTTATGATCAAACACTGGTGTAAATAGTGTTCCATTACTCTAGGGGGTGAGATTTTTGGTTGGGATCTCTTGGTGGTAGCATCAAAGCCTTACAATTTCATTCATGGTATGGATTGTTTGTCCGTAGTTCATACCCAAATTGACTATTTTAGGCATAGAGTGAGGTGTGTCCACAAATATGGGACCAGGTTTTCCTTTTTTGGTGAAAAGAAAACACGTGAAGTGTAGGAAAAACTTACTCATATGTGGGTGCAGCCGATTACTCGTCAATTGGATAGCCTGACCATCAGCATAGTAAATGAGATGAGTCCTTAGTTTCTTGCAGTGGTGGCATAGTATGAGGACACATTTCTTGAGGATGTCTTTGGATTACCTCCCTATAGGTTGGTAGAATTATGAATTGATCTGTACCCTGGGATGGCACTGATGTCTACACCTGCATATCAGATGTCTCCCATGAATCTTCATGAGTTGAGGGTATAGCTGGAGGACTTGTAGAGGAAGGGATTCGTGAGACCCAGTGTTTCACCTTGGGTGGCCTCTGTTTTGTTTGTAAATAAGGAAAATGAGATCTTGGGGTTATGTGTGGACTTCTAGTGCCTAAAAAAGGTGACTGCAAAGAATAAGTATCCACTGCCAAGGATTGACGGCATCTTCGATCAGCTGAAGGGAGAGAGATGGTTCTCAAAGATAGACCTCATATCTGGCTATCATGAGCTTTGTGTACGGGATGAGGATGTACTGAAGACAGCCTTCAGATTTTGGTACAACTACTATGAGTACTTATTGATGTCATTTGGAATGAGTAATTCCCCAATAGTGTTCATGGGACTAATGAACAGGATATTACAGCCTTATATAGACCAGTTCATTGTGGTATTCATTGATGAAATCCTAGTGTACCCGGCATCCAAGGAGGAGCACGCAATACAATTGAGGATGGTCCTAGACACACTATGAGAGAACCAACTTTATGTAAATCTCTCGAAGTGTCAGTTTTTAGATTCGGGAGGTCCACTTTCTTGGGCACATCATTTTAGGGGCTAGAGTTGCAATAGATCTAGTGAATATTGAAGTAGTTCTTACTTGGGAGCCACCAAAGAGTCTTACTGAGGTGCAGAGTTTCCTGGGTTTAGATGGGTACTATCAGAGGTTTCTACCTAACTTTTCCGGAGTAGCAGCACCCTTGTTATCCTTGACATGGAAGGGGAATCCTTTTGTGCAGACAGATAAGTTCAAGCAGTGTTTTCAGTAGCTGAGGCAGAGGTTGACGAGCACTCTCATCTTCAGATTACCAAAGGAGGGTGTTGAGTATGTGGTGTTTTTTGATGAATTAGGGACTGGGATTAGTTGTGTACTAATGTAGGGCAAAGAGATAATTGACTATGGTTTGCGTCAGTTAAGGTAGCATGAGAAGAACTATGTGATCCATGATCTTGAGCTAGTAGCGGTAGTCTTTGCATTGAAGATGTGGCAACACTACCTAATGGACGAGTGGTTTAATGTATACTCTAACCAAAAGATTCTCAAGTATATATTCTCCCAAAAGGATATGAACTTGATATAGAGAAAATGGCTAAAGTTCCTCTAAGAATATGAATTTGAGATTGTCTATACTCCTGGGAAGGGGAACGTAGTGGAGGATGCTCTTAGCGGGAGATCCATCTTGCAGTTTCTAAGTGAGACGTCGGAGCATTCATCTGTGTTACATATATCCTTTTTGGTTGAAGATGGAGTAGCTTAACTCTAGTCTATGGTTATCGCCCCTCCACTCATACATCAAGTCAAGGAGTCACATATTGGGTATATCAACTATGAGACCTAACGTTATCATATGTCCACAGGGCATGCCCCTGATGGATATTCGAAAGGTGAGAAGCATGTTGTTCCCTTCAGAGGACGCACAGTAGTACCAGCAACGTTTCAGGAGGAGGTCTTAAGGAAGTTCCATACTTCCCCTTTTGTGGTACATATAGGATTGGAAAATATGTATCAAGACCTCCAACATCAGTTCTGGTGGCTGGGGATTAATAAGATAGTGGAAGATTCTGTTTCTATATGCCTCACTTGCTAGCAAGTGAAGGATGGGCACCAGGTTCCAGCGGGCTTGACCCAACAATTTGAGGTGCTAGAGTGGAAGTGGGATGGGATATCGATGGACTTCATGATCGATTTACCATGAACTTCTAGGGGGAATGATACCATCTGGGTGACTATTGACCAACTCACCAAGTCATCCCACTTCCTACCAATCTCTGAGCAGAGCTAAGTAGAGAGCTTGGGATGCCTCTATGTGTAGAAGATAGTTCGACTCCATGGATTCCCATCAACAATAGTCTCAGATCATGATTTATGTTTTACATTATGGTTGTGGAAGGGATTGTAGGATGCGTTTGGAACTCAATTGTGCTTGAGCACGGTATTTCATCCCCAAATGGATGATCAGATGAAGAGGACCATCCATGTTCTTGAGGACATGCTACAGGATTGTATCCTAGACTTTGGCTGCAGTTGGGAGGATCACCTACCACTGGTGGGGTTTGCGTACAATAATAGCTATCACTCCACCATTGGTATGGCACCATTTGAGGACTTGTATAGGTGACAACTCAGGTCACCACTAGGTAGGACGGACTAAGGGGAGTCAGCACTCATGGGTCCAGAGTTGGTACGGGCAACAACTGAGAAGGTGCAGATCATCCAGGAGCGGATGAGGACTGCACGAACCTAGAAGAAGTCATATGCTGATAGGAGGTGGAGGCCTCTAGAGTTTTAGAAGAGATACCATGTTTTCCTTTGAGCCTAACCTCAATAGGGATTATGGAGATTTGTCCAGGACAGAAAGTTATCTCCAAGATACATCAGCCTTTTTCAGATTCTGAGTAGTGTTGGTGAGGTGGCGTACCGCCTAACTCCACCCTTGTAGTTTTATCAGGTTCATGATTCCTTCCACATGTCGTCGATGAGTAGGTATGTGTATGATCAATCGCAAGTCATCGACTGGGGAGAGTTGGACATTGATGATGGGGTGACTTTTGCAGAGTACCCAGTGGAGATCGAGGATCGATAGGATTGGATCCTTCATGGGTGGTTGATTCCTCTAGTGTGTGTTTGGTGGTAGCATGGGAATCTTTAGGAGAGCACTTAGGAGTGGGAGGCTCATATTCATGCTCATTATCCTCATATTTTTGTTGAGTAGCCCTTTTTTTATCTTTCAGAGACATAAATCCCTAATGTGGGGAGAATTTAATGACTCGGATTTTCTATAGTTTTATTTTTATAAATTAATTGGGAAATTCCAAGACCAAGTGCTGAGACGGTGTGAGATTCTAAGGCCCGGTGTGCCCGGAATGATACAGTGAAAAAATGTTAAGTTTATAATAAATCGTGAGGGTGGTTTTGCTTTAAAATGGGAATAACTTCTAAAAGGATGTCTATATCGAAAATATGAGGGCACTATTGCATTCAAAGCAATGACTTTACCTTAGGTAGGGCCTAACATCGACCGGAGTGGGTCGACAATGAAAGTTAGATTTTATATGTAAACATCATTAAAATATTTTTAATAAAAAAAATTGACATAGCGGAGATTATTTTTAAACAAGCCTTTTTCAAAAATACAGAGTTGTCTTCATAACCCTAGACTTTTCCTGAGGTAGAGAGAAGAAGGCTCTCCCAATGATTTGGAAAATCAAGATCGAAAATCTGATCGAAGCATGATGGATCGACGAATGCCAGTAGATCATGGATCGAAGATGACATGGACTTCCCTTATTTATCAACAATCAATCCAACCTTAAGGTAGGGAATTTAATCTCTTCATGGTTTTTTTCCCATTTCATAGATTCAAATGAAGAACGCCGACCAACCCACGAACAGGTTGATTCGTGGTTCGTCTGTTATTGTGGGATAGATAAATTGATGTGGGGTTTAAAAAGAGAGATATATCTTTGTGATTGTCTATTCGTATTTGTTGGTAAACCATCTAACATGAATAGATCTAGGATGACACGAACAAGGCCAAGATATATTTTCTGTGCATTCTTTGTGCCTTCTCTCTCCCCTCAACCTATCGTGGTCGTTGCACATTCTTCATGTGTTCTTCACCTTCTCCATATGAATTTGAAACCCTATGTGAGCAATCAAAATCAAGGACCAAATATGTGATGGAACTGCGAAGGTGTGATAGAAGTACAAGGTGGCAGTGGCCAGAGGCAGCAGCGGAGACAGAACTGTCCCTGTAGGGACGCCAGGTGGAGCGCAGTAGGAACGGGTCGTCGGTAGGGCGGCCAGTGGTGGTGGAAGGATGTAGTCTAGGTGAGACCGGATTGGACGGAGCCCATTGTGGCACAGACTTTGGGCGACAACCAGGGGTCATGGTAGGAGGCTGCAGTGGCGGCAGCTGGGATGCGGATCAGAGTCGCGTCGGACTGATGACCTAGTGGTGGCAGTGAGGTCCTGGGACCAGGCAGAGGAGGCAGGTCGGCCGCATGAAGCGCAGTTCAGTGCCATGTTGACTAGGGGAGCTGGTTGGTCACATGGTCGGGAAACCGTGTGGACTAGAGGGACATGACCAAGGTGGGTCGCGTCCGGTGGAGAAAAGCACTATAAGAAAATCACTGCATAATGATGGTTTAAACCACTGAAATATTCTTCTGCGATGGTTTCAAAAAACCACTGCTAAATTGGGTGTCAGCGTACAATACGTGGAGGTTTCTTCAATTTAGCAGCAGTTTCTGGTAACCGTCATAGTAAACACATTTAGTAGCAATTATTGTGATTTTAGCAGCGATTTCCTGGGAAAAAATGAAATTTTTTTCATGGCGGTTTACACCACCGCTAAAAATAATTTCATTTTTTCCCAGGGAAAATGCCGCAAAAACCACAGGAACCGTCGTGAAATGATAACAGAAAATGATAACTGTTTATTGGTTTTTCAAACCACCGCTAAAAACCCCCATTTTTCACAATAATCACCGCTAAAGCAAAAAAATAATTATCGCTAAATTATAACGTTCATGTATTTAGCAGCAGTTTTAACCGCCACCGATAGTAAGATACCAAATTATAGTGGTGGTTTAAACTAACACTACATATGGTCCATTTACATATCAGCGGTTTAAACCACCACTAAAGGTAGATTTATAAATAAATAATGATGTTGATTCTACAGCCCCAGTACCAGTACCCTGAAAAAAACCATTCCAATTTCATTATTAACAAAATATTTCACCACTACCAAGAAAGTAGCACCACATCACACAACCACAACAACAAACCAACTTTTCCATGCTAACAAGCCCCTTTGAATGAGCTACGTGGGTTTTTATTCCCTTTGTGATCTATTTCATTTCTCATGCCACATAGACCACATCCTTCACATGCACATACATCCTACATTCAAAAGAATACAAGGAAATCGACATTTTCATAAGAAAATCACTTTCAAATCAACACACACACTTATTCAATTTGGAAACACATTTTTCATCACTTATACAATTTATAGAAAACGTTTATGAAGCACCACAAGGAAGCACACATGAAACATATCCAATTTAATTTCAAAATCCATATTTCAGCACATACACACCTCAAAACCTTTGGATATCAAAATTAAAACATTTCATAGAATCCATAGAACGTGTTCAAGGAGAAAAAAAGTATACTAAAATGATTTAATAATGCTAAATCATGGAATCACCTACCTCAATCTTGGAAACTTTTGGAATCTGGTGGAAAACCACAACTACATAACAATGGGAACCTATAAAGTAAATATCGGACCTTGGTTACAAAGATTATACCCACAGAACCATGATTAACCCCATTTTAGGGAAACCAACCTACTGGATAAAATAGAACACAAGAAATATGAATGAATAACTATTGAATAAGGAAGAAATAAAAATAAGAGAGGCTTACATAACGATTATTAAAGATCCAAAAGATAATAATAGCATAAACCCTCCTGTGTGAAACAACTAAAAGAGAGATTATGGATCCCCTACCTCAATCAAATATTTTTGATCTGATACGCAATGTTAGAATGGTAGGGAGACCACCATCAAGTACCTCGATGTAGGAGAACACATTTATCACCCTAAACACAACACCCCACAACATATTCTTACCAAAACAGCATTAAAACAACAGGTTCCCCTTAACATTAACCTCTTATGGAGAAATAATAGGGAGAAAAAGGGATAAGAAAAGTGGGGGGATCACCTAAACCCACTAAAGATAGATCTCCCAAGTATGGGGTTTAAATCCCTTAAAAGGGGGGATGAAATACCTTCCTGGGATGCAATTGTGTTTCCCAAGAACTGAGAAGAAAGTCAGGATAATATGGGGGTTTGAGGGTGTTTGAGGGGGTTTGGGGATTTATAGGTGGTCTGTAAAACATAAGACCACAATGAATCCCCCTTCACCATGTCGCATAACTACTCAAAAAGTGATGAATATGATGTAAAGGGGAGGGAACATGCTACAACCTGGATGGTCAAAATTGTGTCTGAGAAACACAATTATATTCACATCTCAGATCCGATAAAATAGGAGAAGGGACCACAATGTAGTGGGAAGGTCTAGACCGCAGAAACCATTCACCAAGAAGTGGCTAGGCCACATCCCTAGTCCATGGTGCAACTATTCCTAAAAAGGTAGAACCACTAAAAAATCCACCATTAGACACTATGTTGAATCCATTATCTATATGATAAACCTATGATGATTTTATAAATAGCACCAAAAACCTCCTCCTGATCCTCTACACCGTAGATATAACAACCTAGAAATTTTTACACATCATTATATGATTCATAAATATAAATATCCATTAATACAACATAAGGATCATAAATTCTTAGTGTATTTGGAAGATTGGGTTCATAATACATAAAATGAAATATGAGAAATCAAGAAAATGTTAGGTTGTGAAAATGTTTGGTGACAAATCTATGCCACACATGATACATATACAAACTGACGGTTACCATATTTTTACAACATATCAACAATACCACTAATCACTATCCAATGATGAACATAGCTTTTCACCCTATCCACCTCCATATTTGTTTCCTACTACCATCATCTGTAAGAACATTATATTGAAAATTAAATACTGTTGTATATTTATATTTAAACATAAAACCAATAAATGTTTGCAAACTAAATGATTTTGAATTTTTTTTGATTTACATGTCCACCAACAGTCGATGAAATACCATCAAGGATAGATCTGGTCATCTTCTGATATAAATCAATAAATGCTTTCTGCAAAGCAGATATCTGAGTCCCCTCTTCCTGAATTGTGTTTTATAGAGAAAAAATCTCTCTCTGAGAATATTGGGTTATGGACTAACTACAACTAGGAGTATATGTAACCGCAATCCCTGGTGGCCTGCTAAAGACCTCATATGGTACGGTTCCCAAACCCATCTCATGCACTCGACCAGGATGATCCTTCTTGAGGACTTTACCAATGGGGTCATCCTGGGAGACTGAGTAGGACTGCATGAGATTGGCATCCTATAGTTCTTTAATTTTTACCTATAAATCAAATATCATCCATATTATAAGAAATATATATTAACATAGTGACAACTGATAATAAGTTATTATAATGAAAAATGAGTTCATACCCCCAACTTATTTGGAAGGCTCATTAACAAAACTTCCATCAGATTTTTCGTGAACATCCAACCACACTTCTATTTAGGATGCTTGGTTCCCTAAACTCTGTGACTACATTAAACAAAGATAAATCAAAAATTTAATATATTAAATAGATAATATTGTCTTATAAATATTTAAACTAATGAAAAGATTACCATAGTCGACCGGCTTCTAGAAAAAACGCTTTGACCTCACAGTGTGAGGGATGACTTGCTTAGCCTAGATTGATGCATTCTTCCTGGAAAGATCCTGAAATAAATAAAATTTAATTTAATAGTATTGTATTCAATGTAATATCTATTTCTTATACATGTATAAATGTAAAATGAGATTAATATAATAATATATATTTAAATACCATCTACTTCTCATCGTGATGTCTATCAACAAAAAAATTTCATTGCTCTTTGGGTACCCCATCGGGTAGCTTGTCATAAATTTATAGGGTGTTTAATGAAGTATCGATGGCATCGCTCCACAATCTCCATTTAAAGTCTTTCCATTTCTTGCCCATATTTTTTAATGTTCACTTTCATGTTAGCACATCAGTAACCGTAAAGTGGAAAAACATATGTACATAGAAATTCATTTTGAAAATATTATAATTTAATAACATAATAAAATTCAATTACACCATAATGTATTAAAATTACATTTATTTGGGAATAAAAAACTTCATTTTTCCAATTTGAAGGAATATGACTCCAATCATCATATGTAATAGGAAGGGAAACCGGCTTCGTAGCCAACTAGCCTAGAATCTGGCTAGGTAATCATACGGCGTCATCCGTAGGGATACCATAGGAATAAAATGGGACAACTATCTTCTCTCAGGTCAGATTCCATACATCTGAACTTTTCATATTTTTCTCCATACTTGCATTGTTTCCATATTTTATGAACAAATATTTAGTATAAAAAAAGTGAAATAAATTTATTCATATTAAAATTTGTACCTATAATATTCACCCTCCAGTATCCCCACAAAGAACTAGAATTTGTTCCTTGCTCCCTCACTATTGAGGCTCTTGAAGGGGAAGACGATGACTGAGCTGCTGAAGGGACACTCACGGAGGGTGTGAGAGATGGTGCAGGGGGAGATAGTTCAGGGTGGAAAGCATATGGTGTCTCTGATACTGTAGGGAGGGAGAAAAATGGATCATCATCTATTAGTTTGGTTGATGAAACAGTATAATGCTTCCTCTTTGGAATTCCCATCATTTAATCAAATAAAATTAAGTTCAAAACGTATATTTCAAAAAAAATATGTAGAAAAAAAATTAAAAATGATAATAGATGTACAGTACTAACAAATATATATATATATATATAACAAAGCCTATCAAAATTGAAGTTATATTGAAGTTATAGGTGGAATTGAGTTTTTTGGTACAACAATTCATTTGTTCAATATTGAAGTTATAAGTGGAATTTCATCATTTGTAAGAAATCCTATCAAAATTGTTTTAACTATAAGGATGTTAAATAGGACTTTGGTTGCAAGGGAATGCATTTAATCAGATGTGTTCTTGGATATACTTTAGTACATTTTGATTTAGAACAACTAGTTGAGATTACTTTAGGAAGAGACTTATGAGCACGTTCCTATGTTTTATACTAAATTCATAAAGTCATAACATGTATATTCATTCTATAGTGTGATAATTTTTTTAAAATTTTAGATCACATATATGAAATGAGATGAATTTTTTTACATTCAAGTCTCTGATGGGAAGGGGTGTTCTATATATTCATGAAAATGGGGAACTATGAGGAGATTGATTATTAAGTGGTTAAAAATAATAGTTATTCCAAGCACAAGGAAAAATCATCCAGTTATCGAACCCACAGAATAGCCAAACCCATGGCCTAATCATCCTATTGTCCAACTCATGAAAAAACTCAATATAGTATATTATAAGTCATAACCCACATCATAACCAACCTCATGGTTAAATCATATCCTAACTCGAGGCTTTACCCTGCAAAACTAAGTCAAGAAATATACATTGAAAAACAACATGAACATATCATGTTACCATACAATCACCACTTTAATTTAAACACAATACTCATTGAAAAATCAAACAAATCATTATCAGACTATGCTAAAACAATCATTCATCCATCAATCAATACACCTTTAATTTCATTGTAAGTCAAACAATTCAGTTTATTCATACATGCTCATTTTCCCTTATTTCCATGCATTTCCAGAATTGACATTTTAATTAAGTCCCCCTTTATCATAAGCTATTATTATGGTTTGTATTTAAATTTTCCCATGTTTCATGCCCATGTGATTTACTACTACTTTGATAGATATTAGTCAAATTCCAAAATAATATATGTTCAATGGGAAATATTTGAGACAAATAAAACAGGGATATTCCCTTATAATCCCCACTACCCTTTACTATTTATATCTTATTTCAAACCTTTTTTTGGGATATGTATCCTCTATAGTTTCTGGCTAATCATGTTGATTTTGTTTCTTAGATGAGCAACATAAAATAAAACATACTAAAAAACCCAACAAATCCTTTCCAAATAGACCCAACTGATCTAATCAGTACCAGATAAAATATAACTAAAATAAAACAAAGAGAATATATCATAACTAATTAAACCTAACTCAAATATAGCTGAAGCAGAAGCAAAACAAATTGAACTAAACTAAACTAAAAAAATTAAAAATAACATGAACTAAACCAAATCACACCAATATGAAATAAACAGAAAATAAACAATTTGAATCTACCAAATGTGATATGTCCTTAATAAAATCAAATAAAATAGAATAAGACATGACCAACTAAAACTTAAGTAAATTGAAAACAACCAACAAGACTAGGAAAAAACTAATATGAATATATTTGAGTTGAAATAAACCAAACCAAACCAAACTTTTCCATCATGAAAATATCTAACTCAAAATCATATTAATATAAACTATTAAAATACAACATGAATTGAATAAGATGAACCTTCCTAAACCAACTTATCCAAACTAGACCTGATCAAAAAAGACATGATACAAACAAAATAGAGCCATACTGAACTAACCTTAAGTAAACAAGATAGAATTGAACATGACCTAACCAATCCAATCCCAAAAAAAAACTAGACATATGAAAAATAAAATGAATTGAAAAAAATAATATCAAACCTGAAAAAGACAAAATGTAATTATAAAAAATAGAACCAAATTAAATGAAACAAAATTTAATTGATTCAAACCTATTTAAATTTAACAAAACTATACTTATCTCAAAAAACTAGAAATTGTCATAAAAGTATAGAATGGATCTTAACCAACCATATCCAAATCAAATCGACTGGCTCAAGTTAACTCAAATTTATATATCCCAACATGAATTGAATAAAACCAAATAGAATGAACCCAAATTTCACTTATCTAAATTGATTTGAATTAACCTCACATAACCCAACTAAATTAAATTAAACCTTGCTCAATAAAACCGACCTAAAGTAACCAAAACTAAATTGAACCAAACTAACTTGAAATAAATTGAACTAAATAAAAATAATCCAAACATAAATTAACATAAATGAATTGAATAAATCTTACTAAAAAGGTAGGGGGTGGGCAGTGATGGTCAGGATCAGTGCCGAGGGGCGGCAAGGGTAGTGACCGGCGGCGAGGGGCGGCGAGGCGCTGCGAGGGGCAGCAAGGGTCAGGACCAGTGGCAAGGGTGGAAAGCACTGAGAATTCTAGGGATTCAGGGGGCTCACGGGGGTTGGGATATGGGGGGGTAGTGACTAGCGGCGAGGGGAGTTGAGGCGCAGTGAGGGGAGACGAGGTGCAACGAGGGGCAGCAAGGTTTGAGACCAGCGGTGGTGAGCGTCAGGAAAGGTAGGGCTTTAGGGATTTAGGGGGGTTGTGGAGGTCGGGGGTTATTTTTTTGGGGGGGGGGTTGAGGGAGAATTTTTGGGTCTGTGTAAAAAAAATATTTTAGCGGCGGTTTTTAATAAACTGCTACTAAATTATTTAAAAAAATTAGCAGCGGTTTAAGAAACCGCCGCTAAAGCCTAATTATGTTGTAGTGGAGCCGGCCCATGCAACGCAAGTTGGGCTAGAGAACTAGGTTGATCTAGAATTCCAGAAGCCCAATGGGCTGTGCCAATCAATTTGGGATGGTTTGGGCTAGCCCAAACTAAACTGGGTCGGGTCGGGTTGGCCGGATCGGTCGGGTCAAACCCAGACCGGATCGGCCCCTTTTTACTAAATTGGCCATATCTTTAAAACGGGAGGATTGTTTAAAGATTTGTCTATGGTGTTGGTACCATTGATATGAGAAGGTCCTTTTGAGATACTCTAAGCAAGTTTTTGTGGAAATCAATTTATTACCTAATGGCTTGCAGAGTACATTCTCCCAGAACAAGCACGCTATGAGCGGAATCATGTGGCTAGTTGTGACTATGTGACTTAGTGACTATGTGACTTGGGGGCTGCATGACCAATCGATGCTCCATGAGCTCTCAACTCTCCATGCACCATCTATTATATATGTTCCATTGACGCTCCGGGCGCCATCGACGCTCCGGGCACCATCGACGCTCCTTGCCCCATCGATGCTCCTTGTGTCATTGATTATCCTTGCGCCATCGATGCTCCTTACGCCATCGACACTCCTTGCTCCATCGATGCTCCTTGAACCATCGACGCTCCTTGCGCCATCAACTCTCCATGCGTCATCGACACTTCTAGTGGCATGGATACTGAGAGATATGTGGACTATAACTGAAAATCCTTCTCTTCATGATTTAGACTTATACCTGTGTGAGATGACCATATTTATTGTACTTCGTGTGTTTATTTTGTGGTGTACTTCATGTGTTTCCACTGTGGCATACATTGTGTGTTTCTTTGTGGTGTACTTAATGTATTTATTAGTGATATTTCCTTTGAGGTTTTGGGGTGTCCTACTGAGTATTGTTTTACTCACCCCTGCACAGGTTTTTCCCTCATGTGTCGTGTCTTGTGAAGACGATTGATGCTTTGACAGAGTCCTAGGTGGACTAGGAATAGGTGGTGCTTAAAGTTGTCAGACGGACGTGTGGTGCTCCTATGGCTTCATACAGTTTTCCTACACCTACCCTTCAGGTAGGGTTTTCTGCAGACGAGTTTTAGGAAATTTTTTACTTTCCAATTTTCCTACTGTCATAATTTGTGGTTGGTATCTTAGTGTATGAATTCATTTTTTTTACTTAGTGTTTTTACTTTTCAGCATGTTGAGTTTGGATATTTGTGCGTGTGTAAGAGTACTTAGGCAAATGTCTCTTATTTGTGGGATATGACTACTCGATGCTAGTCGCCAGCCCCTGGCCTATCAAAGGCGAGCTTAGGGTAATCACAGCACGGGCCCCTCTAGGACGGGTCATGACATCATTTTTCTTGGACATTATAGTGTCAAGGATCCATATTCCCCTCCTCATCACCACAAGTTTTGTTGGTCGTGCAATTTGAAGGGTTTTAGGTGGGCATTCCAAATGCCAATTGTATTAACTCACACTTCCTTAATCTGTTGAGTGGACTCCCCAATCCTGAAATACTTAAATTGGATTTTCTCAACCCTTGACTCCCAATTACACTAAGTCCTTCTTTAGCAATCAACCCTTGATGTGAACTAAATTAATTCAACCCAAAACTCCAAGTTCGAATTCCCCAATAATTGAAAGCACCTCAAATTTGGTTGGTCAAGAACTTTGAACTATGGTTTGATTTTAACTAAAGTAGTGGAAGGATATATCGAATTAATATATATAATTGAGGTATTTTATCTTTTATGCACAAATTTCCAATTATTATCTTTATTACATGATTGTTAATATTAAGTGGGTTTACTTAAGTGATTAACCATGTCTTAGTTAACATTTACACATAAGACAATTTATTTTAGTTCTATCTTGCATGCTTGTTAATTAATTAATTCATGTGATTGTGACAAAACATCCATAATTAAATAACCATAAAACTTGACATAAATAAAATAATAAATTGGTATGATCATGATATTTTACTAATGGCTAGTTTATTTAGAGAATGATAAACTAACCATCATCCTAGGGGGAAACACCTTGAACCAATTAAGGCTCGTGTTTTAGTTTTCCACTTGTCCACCTATATAACTCTCTTAGGTTGGTTTCACCCTAGGCTACAAACTTGAACCACCCTTACTAGCTTGGGTCTCTATCCATTACATATGTTTTTACTCACATACAGTTGAGGGAAACCAAAGTATTGGTTGAGAGGTTTAGATAAAATAAATCACGGGCATGCAAGCCCTTACATAATGAGATAAGAGATGACATGTAGGCCAGCGACTTAATTAAATAATAAATTAAATGAAACCAATCGCATACAAAGGTCTGGTCTAGGCTATTGATCACCCACATGCATGCAATGAATTATGCATTTAATAAAATTAGCATTCAAATCTAATTGTTCTTATTTAAGAAAAATCATGCTCGAATCAATTAATTATCTTTTTTAATTAATAAATTATTTTATCTTAATTTTCATCCAAATTATTTTTAAATTCTCATCCATCTTAATTCTAAACAAATTAAATAAATTTCTTTAAAATAAATTGTGTACAAAAATGTACCTTGAAGGCAACACGGTGAGTACCTGTCCGAAAAACAGAATGTGTATAATACTCATATACTATTTACTCTTAAAACATGTGGAATACATGAATTATCACATAATATCATGATATGTACTATTAACTTAATGATCATATGGTTTACATGATTTTTTTTACGTGGCATGTAATGCTTCAATGCGCATAGAGTATAACTATAATATGACTTGTACATGATATATAGATCTGAACATCACGCAAAAAATAATTAAACATTTATATATAAAAAAACACATCACATGGAGTGTCCTATCAACTTAATGACCACACACAGGTACATATTGATAAGGTTTTCATAGTATAATATTTTAATTTTAATTTTGTGTAATTTGGTAAAAGTACACGGTGCAACACACACCTAGGGACTCTATGTGTAACTGTGTCATGTAAAATATTATAGTACACGGTGAGTACATGGGATACACAACATGTGGTATCCGAGTTACATGACCACTTTTCATGTAGTCCATGTAAGAAGATACACGGCCCGTCTGTGACTAAAGGACTACATATCGTGTACGGAAGTTACACGGTGTGTAATCTGGCTGACCGTGCGCCAGGATGGCCTGGTCAATACATGATGTATAATTAAATTCATCATGTGTAATAAATGAACATGAATTGAATTGATTCTAAATTAATTCTCGGTGCATTAAACACTAGAACATGGCATGTACCTCTGGGTTACATGGTGTGTACTCTTGTTATCTGACCAAATTTATCGGCACCTCCAGATGAGATCTTCAAATTTATTATGTTCATAAAATTAATCGATTTGATTATATTTATGATAAATGAAGAGAAAGAAGTCAGATCTCATAATTTGGATTAAAGAATGATTAAACTAGAATTAAAACCCAATAATAAATTTTTAAATTAATCAATGATCATTAAATAATTATGTGACCGCTTTGATACCACTTGAAGGTTTTGGGAACAGTAGAAGAGTGTGATGGGTTGTCCCCAACATTTCCTTTTTTCAGGATCAATGATTAATCTAAGATTTACATAATGATAAATTTTTTGATCAATGGAATTGAATTAAAGAATATAGACAATGGATAAAACGCCGTAATCAAAGCGTAGGATCATCACATATTATTTATAATTAATTTAATCAATTAAAGAATTACCTTGTGAGAAATTATTTTTTCATTGATGGATCTGACAACGGATCTATATCGTACCATCGTTGCATTATAGGAATCAAGAATATATTCCCTCTAACAGTGATCCACACATGTTTCACAAATCTCTAAACATCACCATAAGAATCTTCAGGTGCTAACACGGTAGATCCTATTACTTGCATCATTTGCCTGTGATCACCCCAAGAATCACTTCTAAAGGATTCTCCTTGATCTCTAGACTCGATAGTAGAAGGTGGATGAAGATATTTCTCCATTCTTGATAGCATTATTGGAGAATGGATCTCTCTAGGGATTTGAGAGGATTCTATAGATTTTGTTGTGAACAAAAAAATGAATTAGCTCTCTTGAAAAATAATATAATTGGGTTTATATACCGCTAGAGATAAAAATAAATAATTACAAAAGTTACCTTTAATATTTATTTAATCACTACGGAACTCCATGTCTATAATAATAATATTATTATTTCTCGACATGCACTTAACTTACGAATTAAATTAAATGTTATTTAATCAAATAATATTCAATTTATATATTATTTCTCATCGGGCCTATAAACTCGGTCTGTCATTACTCCACAATATTTATCAAGTCTTGAATAATGAATGTCTATTTAATAAATAAATATCACTACATTATTCACTAATAAATAAATAGATATTATATTCACTAAACAATAAATAAATATTTATTAAATATTCTGCTCACATGTTATTCTTTCAAATAACTGGTAAAGGAATATATACGATCAATAAAACATGAATAATTATTAAACCATGCAAGGGAATAATATTTATTTAACTTGTTAAATAATAAATAATAATATGTGATTTAACTGTGATTCTCGATACACTTAGTGTATGACCCGCTAGGCCTCTTTTTCAATGGCATTGGGTGAAGCAGCCTAAAGTCTAGATTAGAGTCTAGTAACATGTCAAGGCACCCATAGAGAAATAAGTTAATGCCATAATGACATAATACCTTATACGAGTTATTATTATGTAATATAATCTCTTTATCGTGATATCTCTAATCAAGTAGGTTGCATGTTGGTGTCATCAACCTATGTGCTTGATGTCTCTTTCTTTAAATTTCCAAAAATCGAACTTGCCTATATAACACCATGGATATGGATTTATCTAGGCTATATTGTTTCCATCAAAGTGCCTAAGATATCAACTTCCATTAAAGAACAGAAGGGAAAAATCCTTTCTCACGTTATTCATTAATGAAATATTACTTATGACGCACCCAACGTATCCTACCTCATTGTAAACATATGTTGCCACGATTTTCATCAATACGTAAAATTAAACAACTTATAACACTCGTTAATAAAAATCTTAAAGTCTAAGGACCAATACACACATCTGTAGATAGGAACATCCAATGACACATATAAATGTGGATTTCCTACTAACGGGTCTCATTTTCATAATATCCAGCACTGGATATTACCAAGGGCGTACACCATAAGAAATCATCACATCAAAATCATCCAATGGTGAATTTTCCTTAATTTTCTGAGATAGTTGAATTTTTCATTAAATAATAAAATACGGTAACCATATATGGTAAATATTATGACATGGTTATGATGTAAAAATGATTTAATAATTGATATAAGTGAATCCACAACCAAAAATAAGTTATTTTATTAATATAATTTATTTTAATGAATTAAAATGATTTTCTAAACCTATAAATAACTTTCCAATGTCTAAAATAAAAAATAATAGTTTTAAAAACAATATTTTGTAGAAAAAATATATTCTCGTGTCCAAAGTAATATAAAATAATAGATTTTGGCTCTCAAACTAAATTTTTTTAAAAAACCATGCCTTAAATGTGAAAACCATGAGCTAAAACCATGGGTAAGTCAATAGTTTTTCATTTTGCAAAAAATATATTTTCAAGACCTCTATTTAGAAATAAATAAAAAATTATCCCGCATTTACTACAAATACTCACCCCTCCTCTCCTTCCTATTAATTCAAAATCACTTACCATGTTTCTCCTCTCATTTTATCTCTCAAGAATCCCTCCAAGGTGTTTCTAATATTCTAAGGTGTTCTTTTCAAGCTTTAAGAAGTTTCCTTGTAGGGTAAGGGGTTCTCTTCCTCTTTCCTTTTTTTATTCATGTACTTCCTTTGTAGTAAGTCTTTAGATTTTTCAATTTATTATGTTTTCATGTATTTATATTAATTCATTCCATTATTATCCCAATGATGTTATATTAATGAGATACTATCATTCCCTCTCATTGACCTCATTCCACAATCCATTTTGTATGCTTGTTATGCTCCTAAAATCATTTTTTTATTTTCTATGTCATACTTTTATGTTGTGAATACCCAACCATATTATCATTCAAGGGTGTTCATTCATATATAATTATATTTCATTGATTGGGTATTTCCATATATGAAACCCACATTCCTTACTCATGGGTTAAAAATGATGAAAAGTCCATGTTTTAAACTCATATAAACTCAATGATTTTATATGAGACTCGTTTATTTTTATTCATGGGTTATAGAAGAAATGATTTATTATGATATATGATATATGTGGCACACATAAATTTAGGCATATGAAGCGTTCACCCTAAGAACACTTCAAAGCATTGGATAAAAAATTAATCTCTAGAGATAACATATTTATGATACCTTGACAGTACATCTTGGTAATGCTTCATGATACCTTAGTGAACAACTTTGATAATATGTTTTACGACACCTTGGTGATGAACCTCGGTGATGTTCTTATGAATGTATCATTTTCATGTTGTAGCCACATTTTCATGTTATGTCTCACATACTTATGATCATTCTCTTATGATATGTCTTTGGATTTATCCATGGTGATCAGTTACTTTCCATTTCCTTTGTTTATCCCCTTATTGGGTTTTATGATCACCATTTCCTTTTGATGTATCTCCCCAAGAAATCATATGCAATGAGGTGACTTAGGATGAAATTATAAAGTATTTCAAGAGGATAAAATAATGTTTATGCTTTTTTATGTGATTTATGTACTTCATGTATTATATACCTAGTTTCCAAGACACTAAACCTTAAAAGATATTGTGGAATCTATCAATGAAATGTTTTTCTAAGGAATTATGTTAAAAAAACATTTATAAAAAAATGTGGGTCGTCATAAGTATAGAGGATTTTGAACGTTCCCAACAATTTTTAAACGTTAAACAAATAAATCACAATGATGAGTTGTAAGTTACAAAGAGTTGTAACTTATGAAATGTTTATGAAACTTTTCATTTAATAGCCCAAAGTTTGGAATTCAAGAAGTCTCGTTTGATGGCTATATACAGGATCTCATGGTATGTGATTCGTGTGGCATTCGAGTATGGGACTCATGTTGTGAATCCTCCTCATGCTCTCATGCTCTCTTGCTCTCACTTTCTTTTTCTCTTTAACCCAAGGCTCTAGCAAACTGTGAGGAAGAGAGGATCCTTCCTAAGCGTTCAAAAAAAATCATCCAACCCATGGATACCCAAGGAGGATGGATCTCATTGGCTACTTCTCAATGATCGTTATCAAGCTCGGGTCAAGGAGCTTGGACAGATTTAGATCATCAGAGAAGAAATGTGTTGTTCTTCATTTTATTTAATTCAGTCCAAACAAATGGAGAGGTCATGTGGCGTAATAGGTTTTAGTTGATGTTTTCCGTTGTGTTTGGATAAGTGTTATCCCCTCCAAAACTCATCATATCCTCGAACCCTTTTACAAAACAATCGCCTCTCGACAATTCAGTGTGCTTCATGTACAATTACAACATAAGAAATGTTTCAAGATGAAGAACAAGCACAAGAATAATAAAATGATGTAACATCAAAAATGAATCTTCTTCCAATTGAACGGTGATATTTTTTAAAGCTCCAAGAGTTTTTCCTCATCGAAATTCTTGATCACCATCATCTTCTTATACTAATGATTTTTAAATTCTCATTTGCGCAACAAAAATCAATTTTTTTTTCAACAATCACTCCCTTAATATCCATAATTCATAAGTAAATTTACCTCATAAATTCATTCAAAACATAAAATCACTTTCATTAAGTCTCCTTTAACTTTTTCAAGCTTCCCTTCCATCTAGATCCACTTGTTTATAATATAAATTGAGTCTTGGTCATTTACATGGAATTCAAATAGATACTACTGATAGATATCCATAAAGATTGATTCATGCCTCATTGATCACACAGGTGAGTTATCACATTAAAATTTGTAAGTTTTGGGGAACCCCTGTCCAACCTATCGGGTACTCGCTGCCCTCTCAATTGAAGAATTACTTTGTCATTGTTTCTCTCACTGAGAATCGGTGGAGCCTATCGAGAACTTGGTGGAAAATTTTGAGAATCTCTTAGCTATTGTCTGAGTCGTTGGGTGCTTAGTGCATGCTCATTGGGTACCCAATGGTACCTCCAATAGTACTCAAAAATTTGTTTCCTCTCTTCAAACATGTTTCAGGCCCTCACGGGCGAGCGGAGTGGTTGGGGTGGGAGGGGTTTGGGGTGTGCGTCGTGGGGTCGAATTCTCGAGCGTATTTTCTTTCCTTGAGTCCGTTGTAAAGAGGAAAAAAATTGAACATGCTTCAAATAATTTCAATCCAACTTTATCCTTCTCATCTTGAGTGCACCCAACATATTCAACAGGTATATGTCATGAAACCTCATGTATCAAGCTCTTTTTCAAGTAATAAACCAATTGTTCATTTTCAACTTATTCATTTTGCTCACTCTTTTAGAAGCATTGTCATAGCAAACACTAAAAAATGGATTGTTTGCACAACACATGTTGGAGTGATGATTTTTTAACTTCGTTTGTAATGTTCAAACATTCATAAGTTATTGGAACCCTTCTTGGTCTTCCATGACTTCTCCTATGACATTGTCAGGGTCTCTTCAAGAATGCTTTATTTCTTTATCAATAGTTTTTTAAAAATTAATAGTTTTAAAATCATCACAACATTGAGTGCGCTTAACAAACATTCCAGAGATTTAAAAGATAATGACTTCAAGTTTGATGAGATTTGTCATTGAGGAAAATCAAAACAGGGAAGGGTAAAATACAAATGTAACAAAATAAAATAAATGAACTCGCAAAAAATAATCTTGTTACATCAATAGAGACTTGATCCTCTTGATAGCACATTCTAAATTGAATATTATACACAATTAAAGGTTCAAGAATAGATAAATTGTACAAATGAATAAAATGATAAAGAGAATATCAAATTTAAGATTATCATTTTAATAGACAACATGTCCTTCTATAGAAATCAAAAACAAAAATCAGATAAAGAAAATACAACATACAAGTACCACATTAAATACTTCAAAGTAACATCAATGTAAGTGTCTAAAAAATTAACATCTTAAGAGCTGTTAAATGCTAACACAAAGATGAGCAAAGAATGAAGGATCCTTCACAATAGTCTACAACTGTGAACAAGTGACATGATGCATTAATAAATACCCAAGAACCAGTGGGAGGCTTGGATCTCCGCTCTCAAATATAACTCAAATCCGAGAATAACTCCCTCTTTCCGAGCTACGGCCCAAGGTTCTCCAAAGGAAGGACCTGGCATTGGAGGATCGGCTTCTCCTCCACGCGTTATTCTTTTTCCAGGCATCCACCCAGGAGTACACTGCCCGGCAGGCAAAGCAGACCAGCACCAGCCCGATCATGGCGAAACACAGCAACATCACATTACGAAACCCATCCTTCAGATCCGGATCCCTCTGCCCGGTCCACGGAACCCCGCCCACATTCATTCCAAACACTGCCCACAAACAAAATCCTCAGCACCAGGGTCACACCTGACCCGAATCAAACCAATACAGTTCACTAAAAAAGAAACAGCAGCAGCAGCATTACCTCCTGTTATGACAGACAAGGGAAGGAAGATTATTGAGAGGAAGGAAAGATAGTAGAGATTCAAGTTTATCTGCTCGGACTGCCAGCTATCAAGCCCGGCCTGGATCGCTGTGACACGATTTGCAATGAACCCAACGTTTTCCTTCAGTCGTCTCAGCTGCCCGATCAATTCCTCCAGGGCAGTGATGTCCTCGTTAGCAAACCAAGGCTTCAAAGCACACTTCTCCTTGACCCGTGGGAACACCTGTTCCCCGTGACCAATAACCTGAATGTCGGCACAGCCAAATGAGCATCGACATGAGCCACTGCTTCACATGATGACTGCTTCAAATCAAAATATGCAGCCATCAATGAACAAAACCAAAACACACATACATGTACACACATGGATCCATTTTCCTTCTATTAAAAACAAACGTTTTATGCATCTATAGAGCCAGCATACAGTTGGGTCGGCCAACTTAAGATTTCAAATTTAGTATTCCATTTTCAGTAAGCTATCAAAAATCAGAAAGGGTTTCAAACGAAAAAGGAGATGAGACACCACCTGCAGGAGACGCTGCAGATTAAGATGCATTTTTGGAAATCTTCTGTCGTCTAGCATTTTCCTCTTTAAAGCAAAACCACCTGCAACCAAGCAATTGATGAATGCATTCAATTTTACAGCCGAAATTTAGATAGCAATAAACCCCCCCTGGGGATGGTAAAGGACCACAAACAAAGATATAATTTTGACCCAAAATGATTTTAGAGAGGGCTATAGCAACCATGAAACAGAAGCTTCCCCAACAACCAATGGAAACAAAAAAAGATCAGCCAACTGCAGGTACATATTGAGGTTGGCCAAACCATGATTAGGGAAAAAGGATATGTTAATGCCAAACCCAGAACCCAAGCTTCTTCGATACCCCAAGAAGACTTCATTCCATGATCAAAGGGTAAGATGTGGGTAGCTACAAACAACAAGCATTTTATTTGGAACACACTGCAAGATTCAAAATTAGAAATGCATGCATGTATATATGTATATGTGTGCTCCTAAGGCTTTTTATGTATAATGAATACTTCCAAGTCTCTTACAAACCAGTCTACTAAAAATCCACAATGCACAACCTAGACTACCAAAAGCCACCACTCTAGCATGCGCTATTCACCGCAATAAGATAGAGACCCCGACTGATCTGAATAATTAATACGTGGAAAAAACAGAAACTCTTGACACTTAAATTTCATTTCAATGTTTTTCTTAAGAAAATTGATGCTCGTTTCCATATGAATCAAGCCATCAAAGTAAATTATTCTCAGTTCCTAGATAGAAATTGGAGATGGGATTCACTAGTTACCAATCTCTGAAGGATAAAGATAAATAATCAATGACTGCAAAAAAAATTGAACAAAACAAAGTTCAATTTAATGCAAGGGAGGTTTGTTTTTTGAGATAATCAGCCAAATAATTTAACTGGAACCAGGAAAAAAATAAAAGTAAACTTGAAGGAATAAAATTATATGATTGTAGCAGCTGCACAAGCAGGGAAGAATGTCCATACAAGTAAACGTAGCAGCCACTGCTCGGCAAGCCAAGAGAGAGGAATAGGTAAGAGAGATCGCTTATATATCATCAAAAAAAAAAATCAGTGTAAAAGGTAAGATGCTTGAGATTAAGGCTAGTCAACAATGAAAAATAAAAATCAGGGATACATGCAATCTAATTTTGCACTATACAATTAATGATGAATATAGTGAGGGGATTCTGTGATCCCTACACAACAATATACAGATACTAAGATAACAAATTCTGGAAATCAATACCCACAGATTTACCTTTGTCCATTTCCATCTCCACAGCATTCAACTCCAACTCAAATTTAGTCACAACATCTTGAAGGTGGTCCACATGTGTGTCAATAATGTGAACAATGAGGTTTGAGACAGATGTTGGCACCGGATTGTCGGCTTCTAGAGAATGGTTCATTGTCAGAAGGAATTCAAGAACATGCTCCCCAATCACAATTCCATTGCCTTCCTTCTGTTCACCTCCCCTGCCATAATTGGATGATTTCACACTGGGAATCTCTGAGAGCAAAGATTCACCGATCTGTGAGAACCCCAATCTAGGTATGTGGCCTAAAGAAACAGTTATCACTGAATTTTCAGTGAACCTGGCGGCTATTCTGAAAGTAAAATTGCTACAGACAGGCCCAGGTGAATTAACCCTAAAGACCAGTGCTCCATTGACATGCCCGCAAAAGGGTCCGCTTCCAACAAGTGAAAGAATGTCCTGAAGTTTCAAAGGTGGACATAGAACATCAATGAGGTACTGGGCAGATTGAGCAAGTTTGTGATTCACTTTTGGGAGTTCCACATGGTACCAGCAAAATTCTCTGCCAACGCCGTCTGCAAGATCCCATTCCTTATTGTAAAATTTCCCAAATCCATCAAATATGTAGGTTTTCTGCCTCACAGCACCCGGAAAAAGGGAGCCACAGTGACGGGGTCCCATAGGTGGGCTGTTGGAAAATGAATCACCGTCCAATTCCCCGCCGTCCTCATGGTAATCACTGGGCCCTCCTTCAACCATCTCCATCATTTATTAAGGACAGCTTTGAAATATATGATCCAATAAATAAAACAAGCACCAAAAATACAGATTTCTGATAATATTTGAACATCAAAACCTTTCACAGCAATGCGATCGATGCATCTCAGTCACAATTACGAAGATGAAACCCATAAATGACGCCTAATTGGATCGCGACGAGAAAAAGGTAACTTTAGATGCCCAAATCCAACCATGCCACCCAGAAAGGAGCCGCAAAATTTGGTCTATTGCTTACTACACATCGGATTCCCTATAGAACACCCAGAAGAGAATTAAAGACCGGCAGATTTAATTTCGACGGGCGGCTTGAATTCAACATAAAATAGGCGAAGTCAATTAACAACGCTAAGACTCAAAAATCTGGAAGCAAGAAAACCGGATAAATTCAGAGGATGCGAAGAGAGGTTGTATAATGGGAGGCTATGTCGGGCACAAAAGAAGTCTTCGGCAAACGGGTAACGCGTGGGGTCATATAAATATGTTTGTTAATTTAATAGTTAGTCGGATTGTGACTATATATATAGATATAATAGATATGTGGCTCGTTTGGTTTGAGTATAGACTTTTATTTTTATTTTATTTTTTTGAAAAATGTTTGGTTCGAGTATACATGAGATTTTAAGAAGTGATGCATATGTTTTTCACAAGTAGAAATCAAACAATACAGACAAATTTAATAGCAAATTTGAACTGAATCTCACCCTCCACAAAGAGTAAGTCTATCCTTACCAGTTGGCCTCTTGTGACCACTTAAATGACCCTTATTCGACTCATACATAGAAGTTGACAATCAAGACTTTTAATCATCTAGGAAGATGGTCTCGAAGCCTCTTATATACTGGCTCCTAGGTCCATATTTGGAAATCCAATTTTCTACCCAAGTCCTTGAGGCTCGGTTGGCCGAAGGCCATGCATGGGTTACCCGTTCCATGTAGCTTGTTTGGTCTCCTGCCTAGACACCCATCTTGATCATGCAAAGCAATGCTCACAATGCATGCACACCGTAAATATAAACCACGATCGTACACGAAAAAAGTCATACTGTAACGACCCGAACTTTTACAGATAAAATTCCCTTTGTGATTGAATTAAACGTCCTATTATGGTTATAGAAAACACATACACTTCTTTGATTTTATCACATCATATCGGATTTAAAATACTGTTAAACATCATAACTGTTGATAATATAGTCGTTCAATAGTGATCACGCGATTAATATAAAATATAGGGTTATGATAAATCCAATTGACACAAAAGAGAAAAAGCAATGACCTCAACCGACATGATCATACCCTATAAATCTCTTTTATCGGAGTTTCTGAGGGAGATAACATCACTGTACTTTGCCCTTACCAAGCCCAAGCCGAAATCCAACAACTAAAACATGAGCGAAATCGTTTGCGGGAGAAGTTTATGATTATCGAGATCACGACCCAAACCATGTACGCTGAACCACCCCATGAAAATCTTAGCACTGCGCACCTTACTTTAGAGCATTTGCTGGTGTAATAAAGAGATGTGTATTAAGACCCTAATAATATAAATATGTATATTGTATTTTCAATAGAATAATGATTGTATTTACTTCTTATTGTTGTAACTTTATAAATGATTTTGATTTTGATACGATAAAACACAAACTGTATTTTTGGGTAATATGCAATTTAAATTAAGACATTCCTTTTGATAAATGAATGGATTTTTGAAATAAATTATATTTCAATAAAATATTATTATTAAACAATGTTTATTAAATATAAACGATAATATAATTTTTATGAAGTCAAATTTAATTTTTATAAGGGTTCAAAAATTGTTTTTGTCAAAAAACCCATCATTTCTCAATAAATGTTGATTCTTGTTTTAAAAGTAAAAATTCACATATTTAGAAAATTATTTTGATAAAATAAATATTATTTTTGGAATTAGCACGTTGAAATCATTCAAGAGTAAATTTCTCATAATTTTTTGAGACAGTCGGATTTTCAGGTAAAAATTAAATAGGGTATAAATATACGACGTGTATTACGAAATCATAATGATCCAAAAATGATGTAACAAATGCTATAAAAGGTATCCATGACCAAATATATATTCCCCCTTTAAAATAATGTAATTTTGAGGTTATTTGATTAATTTTATAAATCCTTTATAAACCCTTCAAAACCTATATTATATTTTAAGGTTTTAAAATCATTTCTTTATAAACATGACTTACTTCCACATCTCTAAGGGTGATTTTTTAATGAGTTCGGCCCTTTCCCTTATAAAATAATTAAAACCACTTCTCTTTGGTAGAAACCATGGACAAAAACCATGAGAAGGTTTGTGGTTTTGATTATTTTATTATATAGAGCCCAAAACCTAAGTTTGAGAAATAATAAAGAACTCCTCTCTTTTTTCCTATATAAACCCACCCAAACTCCCATTCATCTTTTCTCAAAAACCTTGGAGCATGTTTTTACTCTTCCCTTCCCTCTCTAGAGTCCTCCCAAGGTGCCCCCAATCCCTCAAGAAGCATCTCCCAAGTTTTTGGAACTACCCTCTCAAGGTAAGGGACCTCTCTCTCTTCTTTTTCCATTCAAGCACCTTCTTTGTATTTAACCTTTTGAATCTAAATTGGTTATGTTGTAATAATTTTATAAAGATCCCTACACTATTCAATTTATGTCTTAATAATGAGATATTATTTATCTCATCTCATTATAGCAATTACCTAAGTTGTTACTCTGCCGAAATTTAGTAAGAGATCCTCTTTTTCTCCTCTTTATTCAAGCATTTATTATGTAATGCATTTTTTTTCCAATTCCTAATGTTGGGATATGCTTTTATATATCCCTCTTACTAGCCTTTTGATATCCAAATTCTAAGAGACCCCTTTCACTCTCATTAAACCATTTTTTATGAATCTTTAAGTACTGTTGTTATGCTGCTGAAATTTCACTATGATTTTTCATACCAAACAATTGAATCGTGAATATCCACCCTCATTTCCACTCAAGGGTATTCACATATATGTACCTATTCCTTTATTTATTTTGGACTTCCATGTATGTAACCCACACTTCTTGATCGTGGGGTTAAAATTGATGAAATACACCCTTATGTTGTATGATCTATGTGACACACTTATGCTTATACATAATATGAAAGCGAAGAGTGCGCCCAGAATTATATAGCGCTCTAATGCATTGGGTGATTTTTTAGTCTCATGAGACGTCATGTATGAGATTAGGAAGTGAACCTAATCCATTATGGAACTTTTTACACCATGTTGTGACATCTTGGCAGTTAACCTTGACCTATGTTTATGATGTCGTGTTTAAAGTTATTGTCACTTTCCCATATCACCTTTATGTTATCATGTTATATCATGCCTCTTTGTTCATGTTTATGATTCTAAACCCCTTTATGTACCATTGAAATTCCTATTGTCTAACATGTAATAATTTCTTCCTGTTATTCTTTGTTTATTCCTTTACTATGCTTTATAGCTCACCCATTTCTTATGTATGTCCCAAGGTTACCCCATGCAGTTTTAAGAACAATGGAAAATTAGGAGCATGTTAAGGAAGTTTTCAATAAGGTCGATGTGCCACCTATTTTTAAGTTGTCATGTAATGTACCTAATTACCCAAATACACTATACTTATCAATATTTTGGGTTGTATTATGTGTATTCATATGTAATAAATCATGAATTAATGTGTAATAAAGACAAGGGATATCGTAGTCGGTATCATAGGAAAGTTTTGTTTTTTTTGAGATTAAGATTAGAAAATTCTAGCAAAAGCCTTAGGGATAAGATTAAACATAAGAAGCCATCCCTAAAATTTTGGTAAAGTATAGAGTATGTGGTTTCCAGGGAAATACATCTCTATCTGGATACTATAAGTGGATGTGAATCTGGCATAGATGTACCTAGGAGTAACACCCAAAAACACCATATTGACCTAGACTCGATCGATAACTAGTGCACAAAAACAACCCTTACTGCACACCTGGTTTGAAACTCTCGGGGGATATGATTTGGTAAATTCACATGCTCATTACAAACCATTATTGAGGGAACATAAATTTCATAAGATTTTATGTTAGGAAATATATTATGGATAACATAGATTGAATCCCAGAAATTCATAAGTTTAGGAAATAAATGTTATTTATAAGATATCCCTTTAATGTTATTGGATTTCTATTTGTGTATTTAATAGTTTGAAAATTATCATCCTTAAGTCAAATTTGGATGAAGTAAAGGGTAAAACCCAAAATAAAAAAGTGAAAGGTAGGGTTATCATCCATCTGTCTACACATTCCTTCATATCATGCAAGTTTAGTAGAACTATCAAAACACCACCACAACACATGGAAGTATTGTAAGGGAATAAACTGATGTATTTCCCGAAGAATTGACTAGTCTTACTCCTAGACAAGAGGTTTAATTTTTAATTGAGATTATACCTAGGGCTTTTCCAATATTCAAGATTCTATATAGAACATTTTTTGTGGAACTTGAAAAGCTAAATAAGAAACTACAGGAGAATCTAGATAAAGGGTTCATACGCCCAAGTGCTTCACCTTGGGGCACACCAATCTTCTTCATCAAGAAGAATGATGTGTCAATGCATCTTTGCATTTATTATCGTGAGCTCAATGAGATCATAATAAAGAATAAGTATCCTCTACCATAGATTGATAACTTGTTTTACCAGCTTTTTCGAGCCCAATACTTCTCCAAGGTGGATCTTCGGTTAGGGTATTATCAAGTAAGGATGAAGGAGTATATCCCCAAGATTACTTTCTGTACAAGGTATATACACTATGAGTTTATATTAATTCCATTTAAACTCCACAATACTCCAACAATATTCATATAATCAATGAATAAAGTATTTAGAGATTACCATGAAAAATTTGTGGTAGTATTTATAGATGATATTCTAATATACTTCAAAAGAAAGGGGTTCATGAGGAGCATCTAAGAACTATGATAATAACCTTATGAAAGGATAATATTTATGAAAAGTATAAAAAATGTGAGTTTTTATTGAATTATGTCTCATTATTGGGGAATATTATCATAATTAATGGGATACATGTGGACCCTTCATATAAAAAACAATTGAATGATGGTCAAGTCCAAAATTTGTGAAAGAGATCTATAGTTTCCTTGAACTGGTTGGGTATTATCAATAATTTATAAGAGATTTATCATGATTATAAAACCCTCTAACCAAGCTAACTCAGAAGGGAGCCATGTCTTCCTAGAATAATAATGTGAAGTGAGATTCAAGGAGCTGAAAAAGAGGCTTATCATTGCACATGTACTCACACTACCCAAAAGTGGGGAAATTTTCATGGTATATAGCATTACTTCGAAGAAGGTCTTGGGCTATATAGTAATGAATAATGAAAAAGTGATAGGATATTTTTAAGGCAATTGAAAGTTCATGAATAGAACTACCCAACACATGATCTAGAGTTGGTTTAAGTAATATTTTCATTGAAAATATGGTGGCATTATCCCTTTGGGGTGAAGTGTGAAATATATATGGATCATAAGAGCATCAAGTATATATTCACATAGAAAGAGATGAATATGAACCAGTGAATATGGCTAGAGTTGATTAAGGATTATGATTACTCAATCCACTACCATATTGGGAAATAAAAAAAACTTACAAATTCTCTAATTAGAAAGGATCTAACAATTTTATTATTAATGAGAATTGAGAAAGATCTAATCTTCTTAGACATGAAAAGGATGGACATAATAATCTTAAAGGAAGGAACATCATCGATCCTTTCACAAATTATTTTTCAGACAACCCTTCTAGAGAAGATAAAGGATGCTTAAAGAGATGATGTGGAGATTCAGAAGAAGGTCGAAGCTATAGGAAAAAGGAAATCCTTTGAGTTCAAAATTAATGAAGAAAGAGTTGTAATATTTGGGTCACGACTATGTGTATCATCAAATCTCGAGTTAAAGAAGGAGTTGTTGGATGATTCACATAGCTTTAACTTATCCATCCATCCAGAGATCACAAATATGTATTGACATATCTAAGAGAACTATTGATGGGAAAATATGAAGAAGGAGATTGTGAAATATACATCAAGGTGTCTTGTATGTCAGAAAGTGAAGGTTGAAAGGAAAAAACCAAGGGGGTGTGATGCAACGATTACCCATACCTACATGGAAATGAAAAAACATAACCTTGTACTTTTTAACTGGTCTTCTGAATACATCAATAGGAAATAATTCTATATGGGTTGTGGTGGATCATCTTACAAATACTGCTCACTTTATTTCAATTCAAGAGGAATTATCACTTGATTAACTTGTAAGGATATACATTAGATAAGTGGTGAGGCTGTATGGAACACCAATATTGATTGTATATGATCGAGACCCGAGATTTACCTCTAAGTAATGGAATAGTATCCAAAATGATTTAAATACTAAGTTGAACTTCAACATGACTTATCACCCTCAAAATGATGGCCAATCTGAGTGGACTATCTAGACACTCAAGGATATGTTGAGAGCTTGTTCGATGGACTTGAAAGGAGTATGAGATCAACATCTTCCTTTAGTTGAGTAATTATGCAATAATAGTTTCCAATCAAGCATCCAAATGGGTCCTTATGAATCCCTTTATGGTAAGAGATGTAGAACACTTGAATACTGGGATGAAGTTAACAAACAAAAATTGATGGGTCCTAAAATTTTGAAGGAAACAGTGGAAAAGGTCAAAACCATTCAGCAATACATCAGAGATTCTCAGAGTCGACATAATATATATGATGAAAATCATCGACGAGACCTAGAGTTTGACATTGAAGATAAGGTATTCCTATGTATATCTTGATGAAATAAAGTCATGATATTTATGATGAATGGAAATCTTAGTCCATGATACATCAGTCCCTTTGAGATCCTTGATTGCGTCAGAGTGGTGACCTATCGACTAACACTCTTAGCTAACTTATCTCAAGTACATGATGTGTTCCATGTATCCCTCTTGAGGAAGTACATAGTAGAACCCTCACATGTGATGAATATAGAGGTGGTACAATTATAAAATGATCTTTCATATGAATATCATCTGATGAAGATCTTAGATCATAGAGACAAAGTTTTAAGAAATAAGATAATGCACACGGTCAAAGTGCTATGGATAAACCAAAAGTTTGAATAAGTGACATAGGAACTGGGGGAGATGATGAAATATAATTACCCTCATATATTTTAGTGTATGAAATGAAAATTTTTAGGGTGGGATTTCTTAAGGGGGGAAGATTGTAATGACCCAAACATTTAAAAATAAAATCCCCTTTGTGATTGAATTAAATGACATATTATGGTTATTGAAAACACATGCACTTCTTTGGTTTTATTATATCATATAGAATTTAAAAGATCATTAAGAATCATAATATTTGATAATATAGTCATTGATAAATGATTATATGATAAGTAAAAATACAGGGTTATGATAAATCTAATTGACAAAGAAGAAAAGAAACAATGGCCTCAACCAGCAGAATCGTACCCCATGAAGCCCATTTATCGAAGCTTACAAGGGATATAAAATCAATAGGATTTGACATTGACCAAGAACAATCCAAAATACAACAAATAAATCACGATCAAAACTATTTATAGGAGAAGTTTAATCTTGTCAAGATCATGACCCAAACCATGTACGTCGAACCACCCCATGAAAATATTACCATTGCACAACTTACCCTTAGAGAATTTGATGGTGTAATAAAGAGTTATGTATCATGACCCTAATAATATGAATATTTATATTGTATTTTAAATAGAATAATTATTATATTTACTTATTATTTGTGTAACTTTATAAATAATTTTTATTTTGATATGATAAAATACAAATTGTATTTTTAGGTAATATGAAATTTGAATTAAGACATTACTTTTGAAGAATTAATGGATTTTTAAAAAAAATTACATTTTAATAAAATAATATTATTCAATAATTTTTATTAAATATAAATGATAATATAATTTTTATGAATTCAAATGTAATTTTTAAAAGGGTTCGAAAACTATTATTGTAAAAAAACCCAGTATTTCTCAATAAATATCGGATCCTATTTTAAAAGTGAAAATTTAAATATTTAGAAAATTATTTTGATAAAATAAATATTATTTTTTTAATCATCATTTTAAAATTATCCAACAGTGATTTTTTCATAATTTTCTGAGATAGTCAAATTTTTGGGTAAAAATTAAATATGGTATAAATATACAGTGTGTATTATGAAATCATATTGACCCAAAAGTGATGTAATAAATTATATAAAAGGTACCATGACCAAATATATGTTTACCATTTAAAATAATGTGATTATGAGTTTATTTTATTAATTTTATAAAGCCTTTATGAATCCTCCAAAACCTATATTATATTGTAAGGTTTTAAAATCTTTTATTTATGAACACGAATCAATTCCAAATCACCAAGGGTAATATTTTAATGAGTTAAGACCTTTTAATTATAAAATAATTAACACATCTCCTCTTTTAATAAACCATGGGAAAAATCATGATAATGTTTGTGGTTTGGATTACTTTATTATATAGTGTGCAAAACCTAAGTTTGGGAAATAATAAATAACTCCCCTCTCTTTTACTATATAAAACCACCCAAGCTCCCATTTATATTCAATAAAAAACCTTGTAGAACATACTTAATCTCCCCCCTCTAAATATTCCTCCCAATGTCCCCCCTTTATCTCAAGAATATTCTCCCAAGCTTTTGGAATCACTCTCTCAAGGTAAGAGACCCCTCTCTCTTCTTTTCTATTCAAGAAACTTCTTTGCATTTAACCTTTTTAATATCAAATTTTTATTTTGTAATAACTTTATAAATATCCATATAATTTCCAATTTATTTCCCAATAATTAGAGATCATTTATCCTCTCTCATTATAGCATTTAACTAGCCCGTTACAATGCTGAAATTTAGTAAGGGATCCTCTCTTTCTTCTCTGTATTCAAACACCTTATTGTGTAATGCATTTTTTTTACAATTTCATAATGTTGGGATATTATTTTACATATAAATATTACTTTCTTTTTTATATCCAAATGATGAGAGAACCCTTTCACTCTAATTAAACCAATTTTATGAATCTTTAAGTACTGTCATTATGCTGCCCAAATTTCACTATGATTTTTCATACCAAATGATTACATCATGAATATCCACCCCCATTTACACTCAAGGGTATTCACATAGATGTAAATATTCATAATTTATTAGAGAATTCCATGTATATAACCCACAATACTAGATCATGGGGTTAAAATTTATGAAATCAACCCTTGTTTTGTATGATCTACGTGGCACACTTATGCATGTGCATGACATGAAAGCGACATGTGTGCCCTAAATTATATGGCACTCAAATGAATTGGGTAATATTTTAGTATCATGATACATCATATATGAGATTATGGAGTGAAAATAATACATTATGGGACTTTTTCCACCATGTTATTACATCTTTACAGTTAGCCTTGACCTATGTTTATGATGTCATTTTTAAAGTTGTTGCCACTTTCCCATGTTGCCTTTATGTTATCATGATAGATCATACCTTTTTGTTCATGTTCATTATTATCACCCATTTTATATCCCATTGAAATACCTATTGTATAAAATACAATAATTTCTTCATGGCTTGCTTTATTTATTCCCTTAATTGGATTTAAATCTCACTCATTTCTTATGTATGTCCCCAGATTATTCCTGCAATTTTAAGAATGATGAAATATTAATAGAATGTTAAAGAAATTTTTAATAAGGATGATGTACAACCTATTTTAAAGTTGTTATGTAATGTACTTAATTATGCAAAGAAACTAGAATTATAGATCTTATGGTTTTTTATTATTTATATTCATATGAAATAAATCATGAATTAATGTGTAATAAAGACAAGGGTTATTATACACACAACTCTCACCCCTCCCCCCAACTTGCACCACAAAACCCTTGACCTGAACATCACATCCCTATACACACATCATGAATCATGCCTTAATTTCAATACCCAATCAAATATTATTTCATTCCAAATTGTTTCAACACTTACACTTATTAATCATCTAGCTGACATGCACCCTCAGAATTAATACGTAGCGTATGCCAAAAATAATCCTCCTATAAATAGGAGGTCATTGGGGGTTAAACCCTTAGCCATTGAAATGTTGAATAGCCTCCCAGACCAATTAACTTTGGATGATACCACAATGAATATGTTTATAAATTATCATATTAATAATTATATTGTTTGTTCCATATGTTTAATGATTATTTTTATATTTATCTGTCCAGAGAATTATTATATTTTATTCTACAGTGTCATTATTCATTATGATTTAATATTGTTGATGTTTTTATGGAATCCTTATTAGCTATGTTTATGTGACATATAAAATGTGATAGTTGGTGTATTTGAGTACCATTTTAGGAGGGTTGTAACACCCCTAGATTTCAATAGATGAAAATTGTGTTCAATATCATATATGACAAGCAACACTAGACTTAAATGACCTGAAAAATATATTATTTAAATATGACAGTTATAGCAGAGCCATTAAATTAGAATATATGAATATGGATATATAAATTATGAAAACTATATGGTTTACACATGTATAAAATAAAATCATTGGTTATCAATTGATTCAAAATAGAAATAAAAATCATTTGAAAGTAAAACAATATTTTTATGAAAAACTGTATTTATGCACGCAATGTGTTCTTATCATAACAAATTAAATTAATCACTATTTTTGAATGATTTTAATTAAATTTATATAATATATATATTTACTAAAAGTGTTTTATCATTCATCTAATATTTTTTCTAATCATAAGATAATCATAAATCTAGTTTTATGCTTAAAAACTGTATTTCTCTAAAGAGAAATTTCATCAAGTTTTGCACACTTATTTTAAAATTAATTTTTATCACTTTTAGAAAATGTATTTGAAAAAATTAAATTCATTTTTAATCATAATTTAAAAATTACTTTAGATTTAATTTTTGAAAAATTTCTAAAAAGATTATTTCTTCGATAAATAGTGAAAAAATACTAATTTTTATTGAAAAATGCCTTTTTTTAAAGCATTTACAAAGTTACATTTTTTTAACATTTTTTTAAAAGTAAAATTAGTTAAATTATATTACAATTAGTAAAATTTAGGTCACTTGAATCAATTATATATTCAATTTTTATATAATTTTTTTATACTTTTGAAAAAGTTTCCTTTAGAAATTTGTTTTTTCGTTGCGTCCGCGGGTTTAATTTTAAATTAAAATCTACAACTTCTGTGAATTAAATTTTGAAAAATATATTACATATTTTGAATCAGAAAATTAATATTATATAATAATATGAAATTAAGTTTTAGTTAAAATTAATAGTAAAAATAGTAAAAATTAATTACCACAATTAAGGTTAAAACATGTTTTCTCGGGGAGGGGGAGTTAAACAAAGAAGATAACGGTTAAAATGACATTTTTTTTTTCTAATTTCTATTTATGGTAATAATTTTACCTTATAACATCTAAGTTTTTATAATGAGTCATTTTTTTATCCTTGAGGTATGTGAAAAAGATGGGTACCATTTATTTTTTTCAAAAATTCCAAGTGTGTCCTCTCCCCCGAATGGCCCGAAGGCCTTCATTTTTATTGATTTTTGATAACCCCAATTTCAAGGGATGAGGGTGAACTATTACAAGGCCCGTAGGCTTAGAGATCACATGGCCTGTAGGCTTAGGAGATTACATGGCCCGAAGGTCTTAGGGAATTCAACCAGACTATCTACAAGGAACTGACCCTCCCCAGCATCTGCATCATGATAGTAGCTCTCCACCTTCGCATGGTCATCTGTCTAGTCTTCCCATGCAAGAATAGGCTGGTATAGATGGCATATCAATACCCTCTCATTCTGAAAAATCCATTTGGCTCTGCTTTGGTGAGTGCACCTGCTCTGAATCCTCTTCTAGGGCTGCTCCTTTTTTTGTAGTGTGTCTGGGGCAACTGCATGTGGCCCGAAGGCCTTGAGGTGGCCTGAAAGCCCTACTGACCCGAAGGCTTGGGTGGCCCAAAAGCCTTAAGGACTCCAAGCCCAAACCGGTGGCCCAAGGTGAATAGTTCCAGCTGCTACAGTACCAAATAGTACCTACTACAGTAACTGCTACAGTGCCTGCTACAGTATCGCACAGTGTACAGGTCTACTATAGTACCTATACAATGTACAGTCTGCTATAGTACAACACAATGTACATTTTTTCTATAGTACCGCATAGTGTACAGTATCTGCTACAGTACTGCTACAGTACCCCGGAAAAATTCCCCCACTTATAGAAGGTCACCCCCTATCCTCTCCTCTTAACACTTCCAAAATAATTTGGATCAGACAATACCTACCTAAATCTCTTCCTTACATCCCTACCCATGATCTAGATTCATTTGTTTGATCAAAAAACCAATCTAAAAAGGCTTCAGGTATAAAACTAATGAGGTTGTCTGTTGAATAAGTATAGTTCTTAACCATGTGTTTTCATATTATTTCTTCCTTTAACTTCTTAAAATATACATAAACTATAATAAAATAACTAAAAAAGTATCTAACATATACTGACATGTTATCATGTTAATTTCATGATCTATATCCATCTCCTCTTCCACCAAATGGGAAACGAAACTATCGATCATGTGTACGGTGGACTACCACCACACAAACCGATATAATTCATTTTCCATCACCACCTCTCATGATGGATACAATTATGGATTTAATATATATATATATATATATTATATTTATGATATAATTATTCTTATAGAATTATAATATCATATATACCTTCTTACCCGCCAACCGGTTAGAAAATAGAACTGTCGGTTGTGCATATGTGTGGACTACCGCCTCCACGAAGCGATGCGAAACATTATTCATTTTTATTTTTACATGGATGATAATAAGGATATAATTAATGAATATATATGATATATATGATATAATAATAATTATTTAAAGGTTAAATACTATTTACCTTCCTTTAGTTTCATCCGTAAAAAAATGAAAACATCATTCATGCATACATACGGTCTACTGTATCCATGAACGGTGTAACTCATTTTTCTACATATAACTTTTATGTAATATTATAAATACTTATATAATGAATATATATTATATACCATTGGTAACATTCTGTATATTATGGAACCATGGTCAAAGTAAAATTATTGAAACTACCAAACCAAGACATACATGAAAAACAAAACAGTTATGACTCAGAATAGTGATTTTAACAAAGAATTGTTAATAAACTAGTGATAAAAAGTTATAAGTAAATAATATATGGTATGGTATATATTATTATGGTTCTATAATATATTTATAATAAATCTATATTTATTATACAAGAGGTTTAAACATGTACAAAGGAAATCAGACCCGAGGTAAGAGATTTTTGTCTCAAATTGTCTTCTGTGGACCATATAACATGTTATACACATATCTTATTCTATGAGGTGTATATATATCCCTATTGAAATGTTATATTATTAATTTATTTATTATCATGATATTTAAATTTTCATTTAAATTTATTCTGTCATGGGACTTACGATTCAAATGTAACCAAAGTGGAAAGGGTTTATTTCACAAACTCATCATTATTCAGGATTGTTTATGTTTAAGTCTATCTTGGAGTAATTTTTTGATATTTTTATCTAAACCCAATATATTTTATTATCCTATGAATATTAATGAAATTTTTAAGTAATAGTACCATTTTCCTCTCTCTAGTACTTAAAATGACTGAGAAAATGTTTTTAGGAAAAACAAAATTTATTTCTCTCTTCGGTCAAAAATACGATTTATTCCATATCCATGTTTTCTAAAAATATATTCAAAAATGTTTTTAAAATTATCCAAATTATTTATTAAATAAATTTTATCCATGTTTAACTTTTTAAAAAATGGTTTGAATGGAATCCTCTTGTCGTTTTCCGAACAAGGTACTTTTAAAATTTTTCAATAGTTTGAAACAAATGTTTTTTAACTTATACGTCATGCATGGAATTAAAAATTGTTATGAAAACTCATTATTTTGAAGATTCCTTTACAAGTTTACAAGGTTATTTTTAAATAATTTTTTCCTAATATTATGGAAATTTGTAGTTTTTGAAAGTGTTTTTCAATGTGAAAAGGATATTTTCCTCAAGAATGTTTTAATGAAATTTTATTGTATTTCTATTAATTAATGAAAAAAAAAATCATTTTACCTTATGATTCATTGGGAATATATTGTAATTATACCATCATTATTATTTCTCTGGATGGTTTATGATCAATTTGAATAGGACGTACTTTTTTGATACAATGCTCTATTATAATCTAGATGTTTTATGATTATGTTTATTGATTGGGGAAAATATTAACATTTATATGCTATTTTTTAAATATGAATGTTTACATTGATTATGTTTCTTCACTGTCATATGAATAATTAATTAGAATTAGTAAGTGATGGGTGGGGCCTGCTATATCCCCTCGATGTATCGGTAGGTCTCATGAGACAAACTAGTTTGGTTATTTGGATAAGGCCTTACCCATTTATGTAGGATGTCTTGTCACAAGGCCTTTATGGTATGGTTATGATGTCTAAAATTATGAATTAACACATTATGAGATTAGTTATTGATGTCATTATGATTATTCAATTAGTTAGAATACCCATGGATAAGTTTCAAGCTCATGTGGTTATTTATATGGCATTATTTTGGTCATCATTTATTCCTACAATATTATTCTACACGTTAAAGTTATTGATTAAATGACATGTGTTTCAGTTATTTACCTTTCCAAATTGATTATTCCTTATTTTTTCACGATATCATTTCTTGTACGTATACCCTTACAGAGCATTAAAGTCCACCCCTTTCTGATATTTCCTTTCACCATGATGCTAGGAAGTGTATTATGATTGACATGTTGGGATATGTTAAAGGGAATAATGGTGTTCTAAAGTAAAATTATATGTTTTATTTTATGTTTTCAAATGTAATATGAATTTTTAGTATGTATATAGTTTTCCAAGACTACTAAACTATGCAGTCCTTTGGGTTATGATAGACTTTTATCTAGTGCCAATGTAATAAAGTAAACAGAAACTCTGGGCTATTAGGGTCAGAGTCTTTACAGATGGTACCAAATAAAGTTTATTAGAAACCTTGGTAACTATATTTAAGAAAACCTACATTAGATAACATAACCCTAAGGCTGAATTTGAGGATAAGTCTAAGTATAGGATAACGTCCTAAAGTTATGGTAAGGTAGGGATTATGTGGATTTTCTAGCAATAAATCTATGTCTAGATACTACAAGTGGATGTGGATTTAGCACAATTATACCTAGGGGTAATAACTCTAGAAAGGATGCATTAATCTTTAACTTAAATGTCACCTGGTTCATGATAACAGGTCTTACTGTACACCTAATTTGACACTCTTGGGGGATATTATTAGGTTAATTCAAATTCTTTTTACAGACCATCATGAAGGATTTGAATAGATGGTGACCATGAATGGCCTAGGATAAATCTAAGTCATCTTATATTGAAAATATGTTTTCATGATTTATAAATTCTATAAATGGCTATATGGTTTTCCACTATGATTATTGTTTCACACACTATGTTTTTTGATTTTATTCAATGGATGGAACTTGAAATAATCATGTTAACTTTGAATATGATACACAATGTAGTAATTATGCATAACCAAATGGGATTATGATTGGAGTAAAAGATTTCATGATTATTACTAATCAGTTATCATGATATATAATTAATAAGCTACACCTTAACTAACTCTCAGACCCACCAAAGAAGAGAATAATGGTGTTCATTTAGAGCTTGGGAGGTGGAGGCCATGGAAGAAAGAAAGAAAATTTTTCTTAATGCTAGAAATGTGGAAAGTGGTACCTGGGAGAATGTCTCAAAGAAACAAAAAATGTTTTATGTGAGGAAAAAGGGCATAGAGTAATGAATTTCTGAGGAAAAGTGAAGAGTTTAATGGATAGAAATAAATTTCATCATAGAGATCCAATTATTTTTCATTGAATTAAATGTGGGGAACCTTGGAATTATCCAATTCAATGACCTATTTTAAAGGATAACTCCTAGACCAAGGAAGGACCTATTTTATATCAATAATTGAAGTAAAAAGTTTTGAAGTATTTATGTATTAGGATCCAAAAATTATACTATAGAAATATTTTTATCAATGGTATTTTGGATATAAGAATCATGAAACACCTAAGGATTGTGTTAATTTTTAGAATAATACATGTTTTCATCTAAGATTAACTTAAGAGTTATGGATTCCATCATGAGATTATGAGTTTAAGGTTGATCATAAGTTTGAATTCATAGAAACCGCTTTTGAGGTTTTAAGTGATGGAATCCCAAGATGATTAAGAGTATTTTGGGAGGTATTTATGGTAATATAACCCTTGGGATTAGTATGAGTTTTAGTGAAAAAGTTATTTGTGGAAGAATTACTTTTTTGGACATAAGTTTAAATGTATTGATAACCTTTATGGTTAATATGATAATTGATGTGAATTTAATAATAGTCGATTAGTATTATCTGATTTTGTGGAAAAATAAGTCATATAGAAAATATTTGTTATTAAAAAGCAATTTGACGACTAACATACATTTTTAGGATATTTATCATGTTTTTGGGAATTTTATAGGAATTACATTAATATAGTTTTTGAAAAAGGGAAACCCACATGTTAGGTGAAAACCCATCACATTCGACAAGGTCATGAGGCTTGAACCCATAGTCGAAGAGCAAAAAGGGTGAAACACCTACCACTGGCCTACACGATTTACTAGTCAATATGAAATTGTTTTTTACTCAAATGGTTTGATAGATAAATATTAAGTTGATTAAATATTTTTGAATATGAGGTGATTAATGATATTTTGGGATATATTTTATTGGGTTGAGATACATATATTATCATTAGTTTCAACATAATGGATTATTTAGGAAGAATGATATTATGTTTTTGGAGATGTAAACTGAAGGGTTTTAGGGGTAAATACTTATGGAATGGATTAAGTTGATCTTAGGGTGTTTATGTTGAGATTTAGATATTAATGTATTATATTGGATAAATTATGTTAACCATTTTTTGTTTTGGTAAATATTTAGAGACATATGGAAGGAATTTATACTCATTTATAGATCTTATGATTTGTTAAAAGTTCATTTTAGTGTTTCAGGCATAAAAAATTCATCTTGGAATTCATTTCTTGGAGTAATAAATAAAGAGAAAATTCATTGAAGCAAAACTTAAGGATGAACTCATGCTTATGAAATAAAAATACATCAAGTAAGTATATTTGTTTTTGTTCTCTATATTGATTGTAAAAGATCCCTAAACTTTAAGAAAAATATCTTGAAATAATTATGTTATAAATTTACCTTCATTTCTGAAGAATCAAATGATATTTTTCACACCTCATTGGTTTATGGTTTTGTGGTTATTAAATTTCTCTTGACCATTCAATTTTTTTTGCGATTAATGATCTCTTCCACTCTCCATAATTTTTATGATTTTCTTCCATGTCCATATTTTCAACTCCTACTAACATTTTTCAACTTGGAATCCTAGTTATGTGTTATTATAGATAACCTTTGTACTTCCCTTTATTTATTATCAATAAGATTTTTTATTAACCCTTTTTACAATGGGGGGGGGGGTCTATAAAGGTATTCTCAGATATCAAACCCTTATTTTTTTAGCACAAGTTAAAATTGTGATGATGCAATTTATTGAATGTGGTAGATTGTAACACCTTGGGATTTTAAAATAAGAACATTGTGTTCAATAGCACATATGACATGCAACACCTAACTTAAATGACCCATAAAATATATTATTTAAATAGGACCATTATAACACAGCCGTTAAATTAAAGGATATGAATAGGATTTACTAAATTATGAAAATCATATGGTTTAAACATGTATAAAATAAATTCATTGGTAATTAATTTATTAGAAATAAACATAAAAAACATTTTAAAGTAAAATAAATATTGTTTTGAAAAACTATTTTTATACGTGAAATGTGTAATTATCTTAATAATTTAAATTAATCACTATTTTTTAATGATTTTAATTAAATTTATATAATGTATATTCAATAATTTTTTTATCATTCATCTAATATTTACCAAGGGGTCCTTTGGGCCAAAAAATAGGCTTTCAAGCCTTTTATTTAGGCCACTTGGCCTTGGGACTCCGGGCTATGTTATGGGTCTCCCTCTACCCAGACTAAAGAGGTCTTTGATTTAAAAATAAATTGAGGCTTCGGACCCAACATTTATAAAAAATAAACCTATTTTTATACTTAGAAACCCATATTTCTCTAAAAAGCAGTTTCAACGCATTTTTCTCACTTATTTTAAAATTATTTTTTTTATCAATTTTATGAAATTTATTTGAAAAATGAATTTAATTTTTGAAATCATCATGTAAAAATTATCTTAGAGTGAATTTTTTAGATTTTTTTGAAAGGATTATTTTTTCGATTAATAGTGGAAAAATTTATAATATTAATCGAAAACTGCATTTTCGTTTAAATTGTTTAAAAAATTCCATTTTATTTAAATATGTTTTAAAAGTAAAATAAGTTCAATAATATTATAATTAATTCAATTTATTTCATTATAATTAATTATATGTTCAATGTTTTATAAAAACTTTTTATTCTTTTGAAAACATTTCCTTTGGAAAACCGTTTTATCGTCACGTATGTGGGTTTAAATTTAAATTTAATTCTTCCACTTATGTAAATTGAATTTAAAAAAATACATTCCATATTTTTAATTTTCATAATTAATATTATATAATAAGTTCAACTAAATTTTTATTCATAATGAATGTTAAAAATAGTAAAAATTAATTACTGTGGTTAAGGCTAAAACAGGTTTACTAGGGGTTAAACAAAGAAGATAATGGTTAAAATGACCTAAAAAGCTATCCAATTTCTATTTTATGGACATATGTATACCTTAAATCATTTTATGTTCGATAATGTGTCATTTTGGAGCCTTGTGGCATGTGAAAAACGTGGGTAAAATTTATTATTTTCAAAACTTTCAGGTGTGTCCTCTCTCTCACTTATAAAATAGACCCCCCTATCCTCTTCTCTTCACACTTAAAAAGCCATTTTATTTGGACAATACCTTCCCAAATACTTTACTTACATACCTAAACATGACCTAGATTTATTTTTTTGATAATAAATACAATTTATGAAGGATTTATGTATGAACCTAAAGAGGTTATCCGAAGAAGAGGTATAGTTCTTAACCATGCGTTTTCATTTTATTTAATACTTTAAATCCTTAAAAGATCTATAAAATATGATAAAATAATAAGAATAGAATCTAAAATATTATAATATGTTATTATTTTAATTTCATGACCTATATCTATCTCCTCTTCCATAAAATGAGAAACAAAATATTCGATCGTGTGTATGGAGAACTACCGCCTCGCGAATCGATGTAATTTTTTTTCATCACCACCTCTCACAGATGAATATAATGATGGATTTAATGTATATATATTATATTTATTAAATAATTACACTTTTAAAATTATAATATCACATCAACCTTCCTACCTTCCAACCTTTTGAAAAATGATAACATCACTCGTGCGTACGTGTGGACTACCGCCTCCACGAAGCAATGTGAAACATTTTTCATTTTATTTTGACATGAAATAGTAGAAAATAAACCTTTAATTTCAGTTTTTACATTTTAATGTCATCTTATAACTGATTATAATACAATATATGTTGAAAGTAGTACTTTCCACATTAGTTTTCTGAAAACCTATGTTGAAAACGCTTCCAGAAGGGGAATTAAAAAGGACTCTCGACATTTTTTTTTATAAAATTGATGTGGAAAGACTTCCCGGAGGTATTTTGGAATAATTTTTTTTATAAAAATGATGTTGAAATAATTTCTATATCTAATGGACTTTCGATGTCATTTTTCTAAAAAAACTAACGTGGAAAGTCACTTTCATTGTTGGTTTTTAGTAAAAACCGACGTCAAAATCCTTCCAAGGGGCTTTCATCATCGATTTTTTATAAAAATGACATTGAAAGTTGATTTTTTTTAAAAAATATTTGAAATTAAATAATCCCATACCTATGAGCTCAAATCATAACCAAAAAACAAACATATAACAAATACAACACAAAAGTAATAAAACTCATTGAGAACTTTTACAATAATATTTAAAAATATACAACTAAATGAAACTAAATATCAAAATTAGTCAAAATTAGAAAATATTATGCTAATAAATTTTTATGGTGACTTAGGTCATTGGATTTATACTAAGAAAAATTTTCATAAACCTACAAAACAAAGTGTTATTAATTAAAAAAATAACAGATATTTTTTTAAATTAAAATTATTATAATGAAACTAACATTTTCAAAATATATTGTTATTATAATCATGATTATCTCATAAATGAATCATAAAAAATAATATCCACATTAAAAATTCCCTTTTTTAAGATGGTACTGAGTTTATGAAACCATATTTTAAAAATAAAAACATTATATATGTAAGAAAAACCAAGTATTCACTGATATAAAGTTATTTATCTAAACTTTCACATATTAATCATCAAGCCCTATTGTACTTAATCCATGACCTGTTGTAATTTCAAATATTAATAATCAAAAATTATTTAAATTGAAAAAATTAATATTAAAGAAATAAAATCATGGAATAAAACTTACTTCTTTAACATTTTGCTAAAAATTCTTCAAGCACCACCTGATAAAGAGAATAACCAATATGATATACTTTATTTTGGAAAAAATACACATAACATCCAATGTGCACTAAAAAATAAAATATTCAGAATTAATAATAGAATAATTAATAGTGGTTCATAATTATATATTTTTTCTTCCTTACTAAGGAATGGAAACAACCAACATGTGATGTCCATGTTTTTGAATATTTTATAAACATATTCAATTTTTTGTTTCTTGTTTTAAATAGTCCACTTCTGTTGAAATATATTATTGGTCGATAAAACCATAAACAGGATTGAAATTACACTGGATACAAAAAATGTTGAGATACCTAATTAGAAAATAAATTAAATAAGTCAATATAAAATATGTTCACTTAATGAAAATAAATTAATAATTAAAACTTACTTACATGAAAAATAACTGCAACATTGGTACAATGATATGATCACTCTTTACAACAACCATGATGTCATTTTAAAAAATATTTAATTCATAATATCTTACACATATATCATTACTCATAATAAATGTATAATAATTATCTAATACAAGAATAACATGTGATAACTTTGTTACCCAATCAACCTTTTGAGGAATATCTAAAGGTAGTGGAATCTAAAAATTCCCTTTCCATTGTACTTATTACTTTGATATTATATACTCCTATGCATGGTAAGTATAAGAAAATATTATAATAAATTTTGAATTTAATGATAAATAAAAAATTAAAAGAAAATCATACCTCATATGTCATATTATGAAAATGATTAGCTATAAAAAGTAAAAAATGGCTAATACTCTGTCCAACTATGACCACCTCCTTAATAGGTAGTAACATTGAAGTAGTTGGATCAATAATATCATCTATTTATACTCTTACCTGACTTGACTGCATAATCTAATGATGTACGTAATCCCCTATATGATGTAAAATTTTTATACTATAATATGTACATGGGGATCCACAATAAGCAACTCATAGTTCATGGTTGGGTTTGATTGGTGGCAGATCTGGGTAGGAAGGCTACATAGGCTACTCTAGATGTACTAACTGTGTCTATCCAATTGCTTCTACAATCATAAATAATAAACACAATTTTATCCTATCTACCCTCTACTTATTCAAGTGTCATAGCTTGGACTTCAAAGAATTAATTTCTTCCCTATATTCCACCCCCATCGATGTATCTCTAGGGGTGAGGACAATTTTTTTTAAATATGACACCCTCCTTATACCCTCTAACGTGGAAAGGGTTTTCCAGATTTCCTAAAGCAACTGTAATAATATCCTTCCCACCTTTAGGGATAAAGTCCCCCTATGTCATTTTCACTTGAAGGGTGTCCTAAAATAATATTTTCAAATGTAATATTAACAGGAAAAATTTACTAAATAGTAATATTGATAAAAAGTAATAATTAATTACTTAAAATCTTATCACCTACTTCCTTTGTTGGATAAATAATATACTTTCCCATTTTTGAAATTCTCACCCTTTCTATTTTTCATGATGATTGGGAGGAGATAGAGGGTTAAGTGGAACCTCTTAAGAGCAGCTACTTGACTTGGTTCTCAATTCACTAATTTTTTTAGCAATCATTTTCCCCTATAATAAAGGATACCCTCCTCATGATAATGTATGAGGGTATACATTGCGATACTGCATCTATTGGAGATTTTTCTTGGTGGTCTCTCACATAAGAAAAAAATAAATAAGTTATAATGTAGCGAAAAATAATTAAACAAATAGATTTTACAAAGAATAAAAACATAACATAAAAGCTTCATCCTGTCGACAGGGGGAAATTTTTTTCCAGGTATCTCTATCTATAAACTCATATATAAGGAATGGATCTTTATCCTTTGTACTCTGAAAAATATAAGTTAAAGTCAATTTTGTCTTAAAATCTATCCATCTTGTTGACACAAAGGATACATACTTTATTTAATTCCTCTTATATCTTGAAAGTAAAACATCATCTTTAATTGAATAAATAAAATATTAAGATATGTATAATATTTAAACCATTGGAAAAATAAATAAATAAGTTTATAAATTTTACTATTAGGGACTCCCATAAAATATTTTTCACCGATTGGTCAACACTCCTCCAATTAGGGTATAAAATACTGATCCTACAAGGACCCTGTACAACTAGGAAAGACTTAAAATGTGTGTCATTTAGGCCAGTTGGGAAGTTGTTCTCATCAAAGTTAATTATCACCCTTTTATCTCCATGTGTGAGTGCATGTTTTGGTAAACTTGTAATCCCATGCCTATTATCTTTAGGTACTATCCTCTATGGTGAAGAATAAGAGTTGTAAATAATATTAATAAATATAATTTTAATTTCATTAAATAATTAAATTATTATAGATATATATTTAATTGAAAAAACATACATACCACATTTCCACTGCCTTAGATCCTGTCATTTTGAAAGATGCATGCTACCTAAAAAATTTATTTATACCTATATTTGATTAAAATTAAATAACTGTAATAATAGATACTTAATTTATCTTAAAAAATAAAAAAAACTTACAAAATTTGGATATAAATAGATCTTGAATGTCGTTGAACTCAAACAGAGGCGGTGGAAGTAGGAAGAACACTACAAGATTGGAGAGAAACATATAAATACATATAAAAACAATTAATTTAAAAATGCTTAAATTTTTATCAAATAATTTATATCTTGAACAAAATTAAAAAAAAGTTACAATAAAAATTATAATAACAAAAACAAACTATAAATGAATAAAAATTGAAGAAAACAAAATATCTTATAAAATTTGGAGGTTGATAATTCCAAATAGATTATAAATATTTGCCTAAATAATTAGAAAAGTGATTTGGTGTTTTTCTATATTCCTTCTACATGATCATTTCATATAGAGTGGAATATGTATTCATTATAGTCATTGTTATCATCCAAAATTCATATAATAGATGAAGAAACCTCACATAAATCCATAACACCATCATCATGATCATCACCCAAATGAGTTATTTTCCCTTGGAAAATGAAGGATCACTGATCATTTGATGGATCAATAATATAAAATATTTTCTTTTCACGTGTTTCCATGATAAATGGTTCCTCTTTGAAACTAAATCTTTTCAAATCAACTAGTGAAAATCTAGTATCATAATGTTTCAAAACAATATTAATATCAACCCAGTTACACTTATACAATGTTACTCTTAATTTTTGTATAGAAAATTTCCCATATATCCCCAAGAACTCCAAAATACGTCGTTACAGAAATTGGGTTGTTAACTTTTGAATACAAAAAATGAAGTGTGTTATAAATAACCATTACCCTATGATTTTTACCAATACTCTTGTTATCCTGATTTTTTTTGTAAAACATGTTACCATTTATATCAAAACCTGAACATGTGATCACATTAAGAGACAAACCCCTTGAAAACCATTTCAATGTTTTTGATAAAAATATATTTGTGTTGAATTTATCTTTAAACCATTAAATAAATGTATTTTTATTCTCAATCATAAACCGCTTTTCATTTCTTTTCAGACATTATACCTTTAATCCAAAAATATGTGATTATATATATGGTTTTACCTCATCTGTGTTGTTCAAAATGTATAAATGTTCCAAAATCACTTCATCACATGGAATATAATTTATCATTGATCCATAAATCCCTCTACCTTCACTATCAACTATCAAATTTTCAAGCTATAGGGAGACTAACATGCTCCACATCATACAAATAATTAGTACATAACTCAACCACCACTTTCGATACATATTTTTGAACAATAGAGGCCTATAGTCACTAAGTATTTTTAACACATCCCTTTCAAAATTTTCATATATATTTCAGAAGGATAAATACAATATAAATAAATAAGGCCACATATTCTTATCTCACACACAAAATGAATCACTAGGTGAACCATTATATTAAAAAAATTAGGTGGGAAATACATTTCTATTTGAAAAAGTATGAGAAAAACTTAATTCTATAACAAAGATAAAAAATTTGGATCAATGAATTTGATATAGATGGATTTGAAAAAATAACATAGCCTGATGATATTATTTATGATGGGTGTTGAAAATATACCATGCAGTGCAACTAGTTGTAGTTTTTGCATCAATACATGACAGTCATGAGATTTCATACCTATTAATTTAAAATCATTAAATGACAAAAAATTCTTCACATTTGAATAATATCTACTAGTCACTATAGTACCATTAATTAAATGACAAAAATTCATCTTCTCACTCTTGCATAATGTGTGACATGCTGATGGTAAATATGTTTTGTTTCATTTCATAGTGGGAGCTAACTACAAACATATTAAGATGGATATCAAGTCCAATATTACATGCAATCCATATTTTTTTTATTTCCTTTTATATCTAACAAAGTTCAAATAAATATGTCACATATATTTTTTTCAATATACATAACATCAATGTTATGTTTTATCTCTAAAAATATATAATAAGGTAGTTCAAATTAGATAAATTATTTCTTACAGATATTTTTTTGATGACCATAACTTCCATTCTTTCCAAATGATAAATCAATATTTTTCACCTTGTCATAATATTCCTCAACTAATAATGTTTGTGGGGGGATATCATATTTCTGTAAACTATTAAATTATTTTTTCAATCAATTACAAGGATGATAAATTGAAAAAAATATTATTTGTTTCATGTAAAATGTCTTTCTTCCATTCTGAAATTGATAATATGAAGTATTTTCTTCAAAAATTGGACATGATTTATGTCCCTTAACACTATATCAAGATAAGTTTTCATATGCATAAAAATCATTTATATTGAACATTATCATAGTATACAAAAGAAAATACACTTTCTTGTATACATCAAAAAATTTAATACCTATCTCCCATATAAGTTTCAAATCATCAATCAATGGTGAAAGATACACATAAATATTGTTTCCTAGATGTTTTAGTCTATAAATCATCAAGCTCACCATAACATATTTTTTTTCAAACATATCAATGTCTAAAATTTTTAAACCACCAAAAAAATAGTCCATGAACTATGTTGTCTCCTGAGGCTCTAATATGGATTCATTCTATCTGTGCATAGTCCCATTCAAAGATTTCTAACTTCACTTCAAAAATTAGGATTTTTTTATCAAATCTCTTCCACTGTGGTAAATCATCAGGGTGATGTACATTACCACTAGAGATGCACTCATCTGTATTACATCTTAACCTTATTGCATCATTTGAATTTGAAAATAAATGCTTCAAATGTTTAATTATTGAAAGGTACCAAATTTATTTAGCAGGAGTTTTGATATCGATACCTAAGAATGAATAAAAGTTGAATTTTTCATCCATGTTATATCATGATGTACCATATTTAAGATATTTTAATAAAAATAATATTCTATCCTATAAAAAACAAAATCATTGGGGAAATCATGTATCTTTTTATACCCCAATTCCATTGGGAACAATATTTTCTTTACCTCATAATTGGAATTTGGAAGCTCATTTCCTTCTAGAAGTATCTGTTTTAAAAGTTAAGTCAATTCAAAGAAACTTTTATCACTCCACCCATTTCTTTATTTCAAGTTAAATAATATCATAACTAATAATAAAATTGTAAATTTAGTGTAACCTAAGAATAATGGTTTCTCATAATCTCTATATAATCATTCAATAGTTTCTTTTTTCGCAATGGTTTTAATGCCTATATCATGAATTAATTCTTCAATATGATCATCTGTCTCATTTTGAATATTTTCATCAACATAAGATGTTTAATTTTATATTATTTCACTATGCCCGATCCAACATGTATAATTATAGATAAAACCCTAGAAAATGAGACGATCCTTTATTTATCTAGAATTTAACATTCTCATATTCAAAAACTTATTGAAAGGAAAAAAAATCAAATCTTTGTTTTCAAGATTCTATTTAGCGAATTTTAAGAAACCATCAACTCCTTTTTCATATTCATCAGCAATTATTCATAAATTTATCCAATTAAGATCCATTAATTACCTAATTTCACAATATAAAAGGAAAATATTTTAAAAAATCTAAAAATTTATAAATATATGTATAAATAGATAAAATTTAAACATAAAAATATATAATAAAAATAATCAATTATTGATAACTATTTGGTCATAAAAATGATTATACATAATGAAACTAGTTTTGATTTATTACATCCTCACTAAATTAAAAGCTTTAGAACTTGAAATAAAAAGAATAAATAACCATAAAAGTAATTGTTTATAATATCTCATTTTTTTATTAAGATGATTTACAGTATTTGTTAAGGTAAGAAAGATTATAAAAATCACATGAATATATTAACATTAGATAATGAAAAAGTGGATATAAAATAGAAACTATTACTCATTATTCCACCAAATAAAATCATTGTAGGACTACTATTATTACAGTACAATAAAAAAATAAGACTGGAAATAATTGGTTATAATGGGGAGACCATAACCTAAGTATCATAAAAATATAATAATAATAAATAAAATCCAACATAAATTATCCAACATAGTAAAAAAGGAAATTTCAGTGGAAATATAACCATTTTAAATAATATAAAATATGATATATCTAATGAAATCAAATCTATATATACACGAGTCATATATGAACTATATTACTCTCAATTGTTCAATAATATACAAATATGAACAAAAACATAAATAAATTAAACAAATTATAATAGAAAACAATTTATAATCATAAAAATATTATAACATTAAAAAAATTTGACAAAAAAAATATAATTGACAAAAATTGCATATAAAAAAATGAATTGATAAATCAAATTTATAAATAACAGATAATTAATTTATATTCAAAAAAAATTATTAAAAAATTTGGATGTCGATAATAAAAAATATCTCATGAATTCTGATAAGCTCAATTGAAGTCAGTGGAAATAGGGAAAAAGCTGTAAGATTGAAGAAAAATGAAGTAAAAAAAGAACCAAGGGAAACCTTAAACTACGGTTTGGATTAACAGGAATAGCTCAAGGATCTCAAAAGAAAGATGAAGGATAAAATATTGAGGAGAAAAAATGTGAAAATTGGATAAAAATAGACTATAATATATGATAAAAGTTCATCAAGGGATGTTTGGTGCAATTTTTAGTTGAGAGAAATAGTTTTGAGAGAAAGGAAAATGAAGTTTTTTGGGTGTTGATATAATTTTTTGGAACTTTTAACATCAATTTTCTTGAAAATCAACGTTAAAGAGTTTTAAAAATGGATTTTAACATCAATTTTTATAAAAATATAATTAAAAGTAATATAGTATATATTTTAATGTTTTTTTATAAAAGTGATGTTAAAAGTTCACCTCGTCACTTTCAATATCAGTTTCTAAAAAAACTACATTGAAACTACGATGCTGAAGCCTATATTTCTACTAGTGATGGATGGTAATAAGGATATATTTATTTAATTTATATGATATATATGATATAAAAATGATTCTATATAGGTGAAATATTATTTACCTTTCTTATATTTCATTTATAAAAAAATGAACATAACATTCATGCTTATGTACATCCTACCGTCTCCATGAACATTGTTACTCATTTTTAGATATATATAAATTTTATAGAATATTATGAATAATTATATAATGAATATATATGATATTTATATCATGGGTAACATTATATATATGATGGAACCATGATCAATTTATAAGATCTGAAACTACTAAACCAATTCATACATGAAAAACAAAGCAGTTATCACCAGAAATAGTGATTTTAACAAAGATTTGCTAATAAAAGGGTGATAAAAAGTTATATGTAAATAATATATGGTATTATATATAATATTATGGTACTATAATATATTTATAATAAATATATATTTATTATAAAGGTGTTTCAAACACGTATGAATGAAATCAAACCCGATGTAAGAAATTTTTGTCTCAAATTATCTTTTTTGGGACATATGATATGTTATGAACATATATTATTATATGAGGTGAATATAAATCAACATTGACATGTTATATGATGAATTTATTTATTATAATGATATTCTAAGTTTTATTTAAAGTTATTCTTCCATAGAGATTACAATTCAAATATTGCCAAAGTGGTAAGGGTTTATTTCACAATCTCATCATTATTCGCGATTGTTTACGTGTAATCCCCCTTGATGAAATTGTTTGATATTTATATCTTAAACACAATATATTTTATTCTTCTATGGTTATTGATAAACTTTTCAAGTAATAATACCATTTTACTCTCTTTGGTACTTAAAATTATTTAGATTTTTTTTAAAAAGTTGACTTTATTTCTCTCTTCAGTCGAAAATCATTTTTCTTCCATATCTACGTTTTATAAAAATGTTTTCATAAATGTTTTTAACATTATAAAAATGATTTATTAAATAAATTTTTACCCATGTTTTACTTTTTACAAAATGTTTTGAAAGGAATTTTCTTATCGTTTTCCTAATGAGGTACTTTTAAGCCTTTTACGATAGTGTGAAAATAATGTTTTTTAACTTATACGAAATATATGGAATTACTCGCCATCATGAAGACCCATTTTTTTGAGATTAATTTATAATTATATAATTTTATTTTTAAATTATTTTTTTCCTAATATTATAGAAATTTTTAGTTTTTGAAAGTGATTATAAAGTTAAAAGGACATTTTCATCTAGAATGTTTTAATGTCTTTTTATGGTATTTCTATTCATAAATGATAAAAAACCTCATTTTACCTTATTATCCATTGGGAATATATTTTAATTATACCATCCTTATTATTTATCTGGATGGTTTATGATCATTTTTGACTGGGATGTTCTATTTTGATACCATTCATCATAGTACTCTTGATAGTTTATGATTATGTTTATTGATTGGGGAAAGTATTAAAATTCATATGCTAGTTTTTCAATATGAATTTTTACATTAATTATGTTTCTCCACTTCCATATAAGAAATTCATTGGACTTAGTAAGTGATGGGAGGTGTCTGTTATAACCCCTCGATGCATTGGTAGGTCTCATGAGACAAACTAGTTTGGGTATTTAGATGAGGCCTTACTTATTAATGTAAGATGTCTTGGTAAAAGGCCTTGAAATTATGGTTATGATGTCTTGAATTATGGATTACTTCATTATGATATTATTTATTAATGTCTATGTGATTATTTGATTAGTTAGAATATCCATGGATAAGTTTCATGCTCATGTGATCATTTATATGGAATTATTTTGATCCTTAGTTATTCCTTCCATATTATTTTTCATGTTAAAGTTATTGATTTAATGAAATGTGTTTAAATTATTTACCTTTCCATATTTATTATACCTTATTTTTTCATGATAGCTGCAACTATACTCATATCCTTACAGAGAATTAGAGTTCACCCCTTTATTATGTTTCCTTTTTATAGGATACCAAGAAGTATATTATGATTAATATGAAGAGATATAATAAATTCAATAATGGTGTTCTCAAAAAAAAATTCTATATTGTATTTTATGTTTTAAAATGTAATGTTAATTTCAAGTATGTATCTATTTTTTCAATAATACTAAACTATTTGGTCCTTTGGGATACGATCGCTTGTATCTAGAACCAATGTAATAAACTAACCACCGACTATGGGATACTAGGGTTGAGGTATTTAAATTTTTTATTAGAGAACATTTTGTAGAAACCTTGGGATATATATTTATGAAAACATATATTAGAAAACATAACCCCATGATTGGATTTGAGGATAAGTCTATGTATAGGATAACCAACAAAAGTTTTGGTAAGGTATAGATTATGTGGATTTCCTAGCAATAAATCCCTATATGGATACTATAAGTGGATATGAATCTAGTACAACTGTACTTAGGGGTAATAACTATGAAAAGGGTGCATTGGGAATTGACTCAATTTTCACCTGGTGCATGATAATGGTCCTTTCTACACACCTAGTTTGACACTCCTTAGGGATATGGTTAGGTTAATTCACATTTTCTTTACAGACCATCATGAAGGATATAAATAGATGATGAAAATTAATAAACTATTTTAAACCTAATGCATCTTATATTGAAAACAAGGTTTCATGATTTAGACATCCTATAAATGATTATATGGTTTTCCACTATAATTATTGTTGTCCACACTATGGTTTTTGATTTTACTCAATGGATGGAACTTAAAGGAATCACCTTAACATTTAATATGATGGAAAATGTAGTAATTATGAGCAACCAAATGGGATGATTACTAGAGTAAATGATATCATGATTATTCCTAATCATTTATCATGATATATGATTAATATCTTACACCTTAACCAACAATTGGAATCACAAAAGAAGAAAATAAAGAAGTTCATTTGAGAGCTCTGGTGGTGGAGGCCATGAAGGAAAGAAGGATAAATTTCATTCATGTTAGAAATATGGAAATAGATACCTAGGAGAATGTCCCTAAGAAATACGAAAATGTGTTATGTGTGGAAAATAAGGGAATAAAGCCACAAATTTCTGAGGAAAAGTGATGAGTTCAATGGAGAGAAATAAATTTCATCATAGAGATCCATTTATAGTTAGTTGTCTTAAATTTGGAGAACCTGAGGATTATCTAAGTCAATACCATCTTTTGAATTCTAACTCCTAGACCAAGGAAGTACCTATGTTTTACCAATCATTTAAGTAAAATGGGTTGAAGTATTTATGTATTGGGATCTAAAAATTATACTGTAGAAATATTTTTATCAATGATATTTTAGCTATAAGAATTAATAAAGTCCTAAGTATTGTGTTACTTTTTGGAAGAATATATGTCTTTATATAAGATTAACTTAAGAGTTTGAATACCATCATAGGTTTATGAGTTTAAGGTGGGTTATAATTCAAAAATATTAGACATCCCTTTGAGGTTTTAAGCAATGGAATTCCAAGATTATTAAGAGTATTTTGGGAGACATTTGTGATAATATAACCCTTGGGATTAGTATAAGTTTTAGTAAAAAAGTTATTTGAAGAATAATTCATTTTTTGGACATAAGTTTAAAGGTATTAATAACCTTTAGGGTTAATATTATCATTGATGCAAAGGCAATAATATTCAATTAAGATTATTTGATTTTGTGAAAAAAATAATTCGTATAGAAAATAATTATGGTTAAAAAGTGATTTGATGAATAATGTTATTTTTTAGGATGTTTATCATGTTTTTGGTAATTTTATAGGAATTTTATTTTTTGGTTCCAGGTGCATTGGAAGTGTTGCATTGGTGTGAGATATATTAAAATTTATTTTAATAATCATTTCCCAAAACCAAGAGTGATGATCTTGCACATAAAATTTATAATGAATTCATTTAATTTCTGAAGAAATAAATACCTAGGCTTAGGAAAATTATTTTTTGATGATTGTTGATCTTCTAAAAAGGACCTTATGGATTTACTTAATTGTGATTGTGAGGATCCATGGGTAGAATCCCTCTAGCGGTGATCCACACATGCTCCAATAGTCTCCGAGAAACACCACTCATTCTCTAGGTGCTAGCGCAGTGAATCAAATATCTTGCATTGTTCGTTCTTGATTGATCATTATTCGATCTTGAAGAAATTATATCTTGGGTTTCTTGTTCTTGAGAGGGATATAGGAGTACGAGTCTAGAGTGAATTAATTGTGCATAACAATTATTTATTCCCAAACTTAGAATTGGTTTTAAATGCTTTACACAATAGACATTATCATCTATTTATAGATCTGGGATTTTGGTTAATAAATTTAATTTCATAAAATCCATTAAATATAATTATAAACATTAATGAAATATCATTCCACATAATAATAATAATAATAATAATAATAATATTTTCTGGTGTTCTAACTTATGAAAAATGGATAAATAATATTTATCAGCTTGTAAATAATTATTTTATCATCGGACACGGTCTTGGTCTGTTAGAACTCCCCTTGAATTTATTAAACACCTAATTCACTTGGACAATTTTTTTATTCACAAACTAGTAAATAAATATTTATTAAATGTTTAATAAAATAAATATATATTTTATTCACAATTTGGGGAATAAATATTTCTTTAATTTATGTGATCAATATAACTTGAATAAAATTATTACATAGTATTGAGAATAATATTATTCCATTAACTAAATTTAAATAGAATTTAATCGAGACCAACATAAATACTTAGTGTTTGACCCTATAGGATTCTTTCTCATTGGCACTAGGTGGGCTTGCCTAAAGTCCAATATTACTGTATAGAAATGGGTCAAGGTACCCAAGAGAAAGAACTTAAAGTCGCAATGATTGCAACCAATTACGAATTATCACTGTGTAATATAATCTCTTTATCACAATATCTCATCAAGCAGGTTGCATGACGATGTCATCAACCTATATGCTCGATACATCATTCTTTGGCTATATAAAATAAACTCATCATTACACATGTCCATGGAATTTAGGGCCATGGTTATATTTCAATAAAAAGGTTGAGATATAAACTTCCATAAATATGGAAGGGACAAATTCTTCCATGACTTATCCATTAATAACATTTCATTTGTGATGCACCCAACATATCCTACTTCCCACCAATATATGGCATGATAGTTTTTTGTCAGAAAATCTAAGTGTGTGAGTCATGACATGAATTAATGATAATATTAAATTATAAGGACCCTTACACACACTCACAAATAAGAATATCTGATGGAACTAAAACATGCAGAATTTTTATTAGTGGATCTATTCTCATAATCTCCCATATTAGAGATTACAAAGTGTGAACTTAATGAGATTAAGTCTCATATGCTTATGAGTAATCACACTTGACGGTCTATATACTATACGTCCCATCATAATATGTCATCCAACCACCAAACTATATTAAGAATATTGTCATAGCATTTCAAGTTTCTCATTATAGTGGGGAACTACTATAACTTTATCAATGTGACAAATACTTTAGGACATTATTACATTAATGTTATGAATAACAATGAAAAATATGTAATAATGTGTTTAATTTAATATTCAATACATCAAATATTCATGTAATCAAAGTACAAATAGTAGGTTCTATGACAACAACTCTAAAAAACTCCCACTTGGACTAGAGCCAACTACCTACGACATTCAGTCTGCTAGACCTCACATGAAAATCATGTTTTTATTGAGTCAAGTCTTTATTCAAGGGGTCCACTATATTGTATTTTGTGGAAATATTTCTCACTACAACCTCACCTCTCTAAAAAAAATCCCTCAAGAGATGATACTTTTGAAGTATGTGTTTCATCCGCTGATGTGACCTTGTCTCTTTTGCGAGAGCCACTACTGCATTATTACACTACAACAAAAATAGGCCTTAGCGGCGATATATTAGCGGCGTTTTAGTAAACCGCTGCTAATTTTTTTAATAAGGGTTTAGCTGTGGTTTTTAATAAACCGTCGCTAAACCGTGTTTTTTTATAGTGCCAACACTCCCCTCGACCCCCGTGATACCCCCCTTCTCCCCCCAACCCACGCAGACCTTGCTCGCTACCCCTCAGCCTCAACGATCTTGACTTGTTCTTGCCGCCCCCCAGCGCACCTCACTGCCCCTCAGCGCGCCTTGCCGCCTCTATTGGTAACGTGTTTTTCCTTGTTTATTTTCTAAGATATTATTATGCTTATTCAACATTTTTCATGTGAGGTTTTTGGTAGGATCCTATTGAATCTACTTATATTCTTACTCACTATATATATCCTATTTTTATTGGTCTGTAAGAGGGAGTTAGTGATTGGGTTGGGTGTTACTAGAACATGACATGGATCTTGTTGGTGTTTGAAGAGTCATTTTCATAGAAGTTGTTTCATGGTATTTAATTTATTGATGTACATTTATGTATGGAATTAAAAACATCATGGAATTGATTTATTTATATTATATGGAGTATATTTGTGGTTTCTTATCATATACTCTTAGGATATATGAGGGTAATACCTACCATATGTGTGGTTTACACCCTTGATTATTGTTTCCACCTCGTTCCCTATTAGAAGTGGGCTTCAGGACTAACGTGTTTCTTTACTCTCAATCCAAGAGGGGTTCCAATGGGGGTAGATTGTGACATAATCCACAAAATGGGGTCTCACAACACACATAGTGGCCCCCTAAAATCAAAATAAATCAAAAGGTTTTGCAGAATCATGGGTGGGGAAAGACAAATCAACTTCCTATGAGGAGAGAATTTGAATTATAGTAGGGGTGTAACATAGTTATTCCCTCAATAATAAACCTCACCATGGGATATCATAGAACACGTGATAACTCTATAGTATTTGAATAATCATCAGGAATAATCTAAATCATATAAGGCCTTTGAAGATATTTTCATTCTTATCATATGAATAATAGGGATGAGTCCATGTTATTGGGTGTCATTACACATCCCCCTACCCATATTTTGTTCTCATACCTTGGGGATAATAATCATACATACACATTGTATCACATCACCATCAGGATAAACAATAAATAATCATATATCACCACTCCACCCAACTTGACTATCAGGTAGAATGTCACATGAATCTAATATATCTCAATGTATGTTTCTCAAATATTTATCATCCAAAACCCAACTCACTATCCATAATAATCACCTATAAAATGTTTCCAAGTCCTTTTTCATAGCACATCATTTCACATACCAACTCTCAAGGCTGCTAATTCTAAAGGGTTAACTAATCACCTTACCCTCTATAGCTCATCCCATCAGATCACAAAGGACCACACATGATATATTACCATATGTTCACTCACTTATAAGGTTATTTCATATCCCTTAAGACTTATTCATATTATTTCTACACCCAAATCCCATTAGGTGAACCATTTATAAGTTGTAAACCCATTAGTTCACTTTTCTTGGTTTTCTTGTGCCTCAATAGGCATCACATAATTTACCTCAAGCCAATATTAAAAATCACCTTTAAGGTAAAACCATTGTTCAAGGTCTAAGTCTTATCTACTCTTTCACTCTCAACCAATAAGGTGAGCCCACCATAAAATAATCATTAATTCATTATACACTTAGTAAATTTTTTAACAAAAATAAAAGTGGCCATCCAATGTCCCTCACATTTTATCTCATGCTCAGACACCCATTTAGAGTCCATCACACAAACTAGAAAATTATTCACAAGGAAATGTGATCATATAATGATCTTAAAATAATCCCACCATGTATGGAATGTAAATTTTCTTCCTAATAGCCTCTATACATTTTATCACACAATTACAAACCATTTTAGTTCACATTAAGGTCTCCCTAACCCGACTACCAATATCTATATACCACAAAAAACATAAAACAAATAATGCATGGAGAAAAAATTTAACATCACCTACTTATTATCATTAGAAGTTAAGCCCTAAAATATAGTCGTTTTATTTATCCTCAATCAATAGATATTTCAAAACCTATAAAAATAACAAAGTTAGAGATTTGGAGTGATATTCAATTAAAAAAGTAGAAGATAACAATGATTGAGGTTTTAATGAGGTTATCCTACCATCTAGGAGTCCAAATCAATTAATGACTCGTCAATATGACATTGAACAAGATTTTATAAATATAAAGAATGGGTGTAAAGAAACATTCCCAAATGACTCACCTCTATCATTTCCTAGTCATCTAAGTGGAAAAGGAAATTTATTTTTAAAAATCCAAAGTAAAATATAAAAAATGCCCATGAATGAAAGTGGTGGTTGGAGAAAGTGGACCCCCTCCTAGACTATAGTGGATCACCAAGGATGTTCCATGATCCACCCTAGAGCTCCACATTATGTTTCAACCCCCATTGATGTTCCATGATCCATCCCAGATCTGAAAAAAATTTAATCACACGCAGGTTCAAAACATGTTTCTAACCACAACACTTCACCATGATACCCCACATGTTCTAAATTTCTCAAACCCAGACCATACCAAAATCTTTGAATCCTAATTCAAGGCCACCAATAACATAAAAAGTAGGAAAAAATTATAAATATACACAATATTTAATACCACCCCTATTGTATTTTTTTTGGGATTGAATATTTTATATGAATTCCATAAGACTATGGATTTAATAGGTTTTCCCACTTTCTATAATTGAAACAAAATTAAATAGAAATTGAAAAGTTATATTGACATCAATACTTTTCAGTTTTATTTCAAGATCTATTTTAGGAAATTTAATATACATGATTTCATTTATCTTTGTAATTTCATGTTTCCTTTGAGTTTGGAAAAACAAATACCTTACTTATAATCCTTGGATTCATCTACCCTAGCCATGCATCCTTTCACCTGATGATTCCTGGCATGTTCTACATCTTGGTTCCCTGTGTATTTTCTAAAGTAGTGAGTCATGTTTATGGTAAGAGTTTGTTTCCATTTAATATTCCTAACTTATATTAAATTATTATATGATTTATCATGCCCTTAACTTAGTGATATCAAATTTATGACATCATCAGTGTGGCCATCTGTTTTGCTGTAGCATGACATACAAAAAACTACAAGGATGAGATCCTTGTTCTCATCTTCTTTTATGGATCTTTTTAATTTGAATGGTTTTTTTATAGTGGGTGGGTTTATTATGTACCATATTTATTTATATAAGAAAACCTTATTTAACATATTTATATATTTTTTCAACTAGTATATATGAATCTCTTTCCCTATTTAGCAATGTGACAAGTGATGTTTTTGAGACTGTAGGAAAACCGTATCAAGATTGTAACATATCAGTGGATCCTCATATTGATTATGTGGAGACTAATGTAAGAGAAAAATTTAAGTAGGAAAATACGTTTCATGATTTAGTTGACAATGGAAATAAAGAGTTGTATAGTGGATATTTGAAATATTTAAAACTTTCTTTTATGCTCAAGTTGTACCATATTAAATGTCTATGTGGAATTAAAAATAAAGAAATATCCATGATATTGGAATTTTTGCGTGATGCATTTTATGAAGAAAAAATACCTGATTCTTTTTATGATATGAAAAAAGTTTTTTACAGGCTTGGTCTGAATTATACAAAAATACATGTGTGTCCCAATGATTGTATGATTTATTGGCGAGAGGATTCAAGTAGAAAGTATTGTAAAAAATATTATTCTTCTAGATAGTAGTCAATGGGTGATGTTGGAAGTATGAATCAACATAATTTCATGAAGAAGAAGAAAAGGAACACACCTGCAAAGGTTTTTCATTACTTTCCTTTAAAGTCTTGATTTCAAAGATTATTCATGTCATCAAAAACTGATGAACACATAAAGTGAAATTATGTCGATAATAAAAATGATGGGTTAATGAGACATCCATGAGATTCACAATCGTGGAAGAAATTTGATTCATTACATCCATATTTCTCAGATGATCCTTAGAATGTTCGATTGGGATTGGCCACCGATGGATTCAACCCATTTGGGACTTCGAGTACCAGTTATAGCATTTGGCCAGTTGTTTTGATCCCTTACAATCTGCCTCTGTGGATGTGTATGAAAAAAACATCTTTTATCATTTCGATGATTATTCCTAGAAAAAAAATTCATGGAAATTATATTTATGTATACTTTCATCCTTTAATTGAAGAATTACAGGAGTTGTGGAGCAACAATGTTGAGACATTTGATGCTTCTTCTAAAACAATGTTCAAAATGAATGCTCCTTTAATGTGGACCATTAGTGACTTCCCTGGGCTTGGGAATTTATCTAGTTAGAAAACTTACATGGGTTTGGATTATCCTATATGTAAATTTGATTTTGAGACCAAATGGCTACCTCATATTAGAAAATGGCGCTTCTTGTTCCATCGAATATTTCTCGATGCATCTCATAGATTTCGGCTGAATAGATCAAAATTTAATGGTTTCATTGATTGTAGACCACATCCAAAGTTGTTAACCGGTTCCAAAATATTGAAACAACTTGGAAATGTTGAAATAGAATCTGGGAAGGTTCTTCATTTGAATGATAGTAAAAAACGGGTTCTAAGTGTATCGTCAAGAAAAATCAGAACGCAACAATGGAAGAAAAAAAAGTATATTCTTTAAACTTTCGTATTGGGAATTTAATTTGTTGCAGCATAATCTTGATGTGATGCATATTGAGAAGAATGTTTGTGATAATTTGATTTTTACATTGATTAATGAGCATGGAAAGTCGAAGGATCATCTCAATGCTCTGAAAGACTTATAAGTAATGAACATAAAATGTGATCGCTGGCCATATGAGAATGAAAAGTATGCTCCGGAAATTTTTGCAATGAAAAATAGGGATAAAGATACATTCCTTCAAATTTTAAAGCATGTGAAGGTATATTATTGATATTCAAGTAACATCTCAAGGTGTGTTTACTTTAATAATGGTAAGTTACATAGATTGAAAAGTCACGATTCACATATTTTGTTATAGCAGTTACTACCGTTGGCATTGTGTACATTATTACCTAAAAAAGTTACTACTGATGTACTCCAATTATACACATTTTTCAGACAACTATGTGAGAAATATCTACATCCATTTCAGCTTGAAAACCTTTAGGAGAGGTTTTTATTGACACTTTGTGCAATGGAGATGATCTTTCCTCCATCGTTTTTTAATATCACGATGCATTTAACTGTGCATTTTATTAAGGAAGCTAAATTAGGAGGCCCTGTTCATTATCGATAAATGTATCCAATTGAGAGGAACTTTATTTATATATTTTTCAGTTAAGTAAACAATTTTTGGCACTTAATTATATTCATAATTATGTTTTTTTATTTTATTTCACAGATATCTTGGGCATTTGAAATCATATGTGAGAAATAAAGCTCAACCTGAAGGCTCTATTGCTGAAGGCAATTTGGCTGAGGAGTGTCTTAAATGTTTTTATAGATACTTGGATGATATTGAGAAAATATTTAATCAAGTTGGACATGTTGAAAACACATCGACTCAATCTCAAATACATGAGAAATCAAATATATTTCCTACTATTGGACAATCAGTTGGGAGGACCTCAAATGTGACACTAACAGAAATGAAATTTAATACAGGCACATAGATACGTGTTTCTGAATAGTGAAATTGAAGATCCATTTATTGAAGAGTTGAGGATACAAACAAATAGATTAATGAGAGGCCGAACACAAAATGAGAAATATATAACAAAATCTGTTAATAAAGAGCTTATAGAATGGTTTGCATGACGTGTAAGTTCATAAATATTGCAATAAATACGAATATTAGGTTGACACATATATTTTGTAAATCTAATAAAGTATATTTATTTTTTTAGATCATGAATACTTATACTCAAGTAGATTTGTCCAAATATTTGAAGTTTCTTGCTCGAGGTCCTCTAAAACAAGTTCGAAAGTTCGACGATTACAACGTGAATGACTTTAGATTTCGTATAGTCGATCAAGAAGAGGGTTTGAAAATATAGAATAGTGGTATATTTATATTTTCTAAAGTTTCATACTATGAATTAAACTACCACGAGCACTTTTTAGTTGTTTTATTCAAATTCAATTGGGTCGATATTATCAGAGGTGTTAAAAGAGATTCCTTGCAATTTACTTATGTGAACTTCTCTTGCTTGATGGATGTTGGTGATCATGAACTGCATGATCCATATATCTTATAATTGAAAGAAAAAATGTTATATTATGTGAATGATGTTGTGGATGAAGGGTGGAGTGTAGTTTCTCACGTAATACGAAGAGATTTGTATGATATGGGTGATGAAGTGAAAGATTTTACCTCTGAAATTGAATCTCATCAACAACAAGAAGCGGAATTATTTGTCCATCATGATATTGAAAATATTAGTCTAGCAAGGATGAATTAAGTGGATGAAGTAATGGAGTAGGAAACCGACACGATTTAAGGGGAAAATGATTGTATGTACAATTGCACATTTATTTTTGCATTCACTTATTTCATTTGTGAAGTCATTTATTATCATTGTTATGTATATTTTGTTTGTTAGTACAGTGTATCTATTATCATTTTTAATTTTTTTTGCATATTTTTTGAAATATATGTTCTGAACTTAATTTTAATTGATTAAATGACAGGAATTCCAAGGAGGAAGTGATATATTATTTCATCGACCACTGTGATAGATAACGATCCATCTGTCTCCCTCCCTACGACATCTGAGCCACCATCCACTCGCCTCCCTACACCATCTCTCACACCCTCTGTGAGCGTCCCTTTAAAAGCCCAGTCATCGAATCCCCTTTTAAGAGCCTAACCAGTGGGGGGGGGGGTGCCACTTCTAGTTATTCATGAGCATACTGAAGGGTGACAGTTATAGGTAAAAATTTTAATATGAATATATTTATTGCACTTTTTTATACTAACTATTTATTCATTAAAGATGAAAACAATGCAAGTGTGGAGAAAAATATAAAAAGTTCTGATGGATTGAATATGACTAGAGAGAATATTGTTGTCCCATTTGATTCATACAGGGTCCCCACATATGATTCCGTTATAGTGACCCAAGCCTTTTACATAAAATATTTCATGATTTAAGCATAATTAATCATCAGAGTACAAGCCAAGGATCGTTAAGTCTAGTGTCTTGGAAGACTAGGTACATATAACATAAAACATGGGGCTAAAAAAGACTTCTTTATTTATTCTCCATAAAGAGCTTCTAACTCCCTTTGAGATATTACATCTGCATAGGGTACCCTGGGGAACACATGAACAAAGGGATGAGCTAAAAATGCCCAGTAAGGAAATGAACATAAGGATACATCTTAAGCACATGAGTTAAGAGGCATGACATAATGATATCCAAAGCATAAAACTTATGAAATCATTTAATATAAGCATGGAATCATATAAACATGGAATCATATAAATGTGGCAGAATCATAATTCATATCTTTATTACGGTTCAAGGATAACCGCCAATCCTGTTTCCCATTTTAGTATGGGTCAAGGCTAACCACCAATCCCGTTTCACATCGCATCTCATGAGACTTATTCTTACCCAATGCATTGGAGCGCTATCTGGGTGCACCCATATCAACATATTCATGAATATTCTTGCCACATAAATAATATTTCCACATAAATAATCATACATAATCAACCATACATAAACATAAGGGTACCCATGGAAAGAATTGGGTACCACAATCATGACATAAAACATATCCAATGGGCGTATCATGAAAGTGTCCATGAAAGGAAAGGATTAGAACATACATGGACATTGTTTTATATAAAACCAGAATTGAACCAAGAAGGGTTTCATAATAAAAATAATTATTTTATAAATAAAATGGTGTTTTAAAACATAGGATAGAGTGCACTTGAAATTTGGGTAAAAATTTGGGAAGTCCCCTTAAAATAGGTTTGCTTATCGGAAAGTTCTAAGGAGGGAATCTTTCAAAATCATGTATATCCCAGAAAGAATGTGATGAAAGGGTCTTGAAATAAGAATATTTTACAACTAACCATAATTCATAATACTTACATAAATAGATAAGATAACACCATTTTTAAAGAAAGATAAGGCAACCCGAAAGAACAAAGAAGGTTCGGGTAGAATTCGTTACGATTTTATCGGCATGGTGTCGGGTGTGACAAAGAGGGATTGATGAGAGAGAAATGGGGTTTATAATCACTTATAAATACATAAGTAAGTATGGGGGAGGTTCTTAAACATACCCCATAATTTTCTAGTACACATAGAAAGGCATAGTATAGAGGATAATCTTGATTAAGAGAGAAAAGGAGAGGATCCCTTACCTTAAATCTGGTGGTGTTCTTAACTTGTTATTAATGACCTGAATAAAAAAATTAGGATTATTAATAAATAGGTATAGAAACTTATATACATGTAAAATATTTAGTATAACCTTTTTAAGTTCATTCATACCCATTTTGATTGATTATAAGGTTCAATTTCATGGTTCGGGTCCGTTTGTTTCCTTGGTTTTAATGATAAGTTCACTTGTATTTAGGTTCAGATAAAATGTAAGATGAAATTGGTTGTCTAGAATTGATTTTATATATAATTAGTGAGCATATATAAGGTTAAAAAATTAATTTGGTTAATTTGAGTGAAAGAGGACCATGGCATAAGACATTAATGATAAACGCTTGAATTAATTCTAGCGATTTTACCCATAATTAACTTGTTTTGTATTATTATTTGATATCATGAGTGTATAAGGATTCCAGAACCATAAATAGGATATATAAAATAAATAATAATATAGTTAAACCATAACATAAATGGTTTCATGACCAGAAACAAAGATGATAAAATAAATTGAAAACACATTATCCACGATATCGATCACGGACGATGTTTTAATTTTAGAACGTGAGGGAGAGGAGAAGAAGCATGATGCTTGAATTTTTTTAAATAAACATGATTAAAATCCAGAATATATGATATTATGGATCTTTCATGCCTTTTGGATAAGGAAAGGGGAACACTGTATAAGAAAAGAAGGAAATTGAAAACAAAACACTTGAAAATGAAAGGGGATCCTTACCCTTTGATCTCCTCTCTTTGAGATCCCTCTTAAGGCCTTTGATTTGGGAATTTCAGTAAGACCATAAGGCCTTGGACGTGGGGAAGGAGCTTGGGAGGATTTTTGGGCAGAATTTGGGCAAGGCACAAGGATTTTGAGGTGTGTGAGAATGGGGTAAGGAGAGGGGGTATTTATAGTGAGGGAGGGGAGGTTTTTCCCATTATTTTAAGTATTAGTTTATTATTTATGGCCAATAATATGAATAATTGAGAATTATCATTAAATATACTAAATTAATCGAGGATGATTTGGTATTATCATCTTACATCAGCCATACATCACCTATGATGCAATATTTATCATTTATCATAATTTATCGTATTTTACTATTCATAAAAAATTCAAGTATTTCAGAAAAATCCCAAAAATTCACCCTAACCATTTTTTGACATGTAGAATCAAAAAATAAAGTCCATTTTTCAAAAATAATTTTCTAAGTATAATTATCTTAATATTTAATTAAAATAATAATTTATTATCAAAACTAGTTTTAAAAAATTCATTAACTCATTCTAAAATATAGGTATATCGTACTTCCAACTTGAATATTATTTTTATACCACCATAGGTGAGGTTACTATTCATTATGGTATATCACCATTCATAAGGGTATGTTACAATTCATTAGGGTAGGTTACTATTCACCAAAAATTAATTTTGTTTTATTAGACAACAAAAAACATCTTGAAAACAACCGTGTATGCCAGATTTTCGAAATTCCAAACACAGAAGTGAAAAAATTATGTTTAAAGGGCACTTATCACTTATTAGTTCATTATGTTGTGCTTTCATGTGATTTTATGACATAAATATAAGAAGGGAATTTCCATTGAAAAACTTTGGGTCGTTACATTCTTTCCCCCTTATGAAATTTCGCCCTCAAAATTTCATTTTACTTACTAATCCAAAAATAGGTGCGGGTAATTTTCCTTCATTGCATCATCCAATTCCCATGTTTCTTCCTCAAACTTATGGTTCCTATATAAAACTTTGACAAGATGATTTGTCTTGTTGCGTAGAACCTTATCTCTCCGATCCAGAATCTTTACTGGATGCTCCTCATAGGAGAGATCATCTTCCAGCTGCACCATCTCTGAGTTTAGTACATGTGAGGGATCAGGTATGTACTTCCTCAAGAGTGATACGTGAAAAAAACATGAACTTGAGCCATATTCGGTGGAAGTGCAAGTCGATAGGCCATGACTCCTATGAGGTCAAAGATCTCAAAGGGGCCAATATTCCTTGGTCTTAGCTTCCCTTTCTTCCAGAATCGCATGAATCTCTTCCATGGAGATATTCGAAGGAATACTTTATCTACAACGTCGAACTCCAAGTCCCTTTTACTATTGTAATCATAGATCTTTTGCCGACTTTTAGTAACTTTGATGTGTTTATGGATGACTTGAACCTTCTCTGTCATCTCTTGAACAAGATCAGGTCCAAGTAGCTTTCTTTCTCCAACTTCATCCCAACAGGTTGGAGTTCTACATCGCTTTCCATACAAAGCTTCATATGGATCCATTTGAATACTCGAGTGGAAGCTATTGTTGTATGAGAACTCAACCAATGGGAGATGATGTTACCATCCACCTTTAAATTCTTGAGAGCAGGATCTGATCATATCTTCAAGAATCTGAATAGTTCTTTTAGACTGGCCATCAGTTTGGGGGTGATAGGCCATGCTGAAATTTAATTCAGTACTCAAAGAATTTTGAAGGCTCCTCCAGAATTTATATGTGAACCTTGGATCACAGTCAGAGACAATTGAGAGTGGAACACCATGCAGTCTCACCACTTCCTTCACATATAACTTTGCAAGTTGTTCAAGAGAAATATCTTCTCGAATAGCGATGAAATGGGATGTCTTGGTGAGTCGGTCAACCACAACCCATATCACATTATTTACCTTCGACGTCTTCGGGAGACCCATGACAAAGTCCATAGTAACATTTTCCCATTTCCACATGGGTATAGGCAATGGATGCATCATACCTTTGGACTTTTGTTGCTCAGCTTTAACTTACTGACATAACAAGCACCTTGATATATATTCTGAAATCTCCTTCTTCATGTTATCCCACCAGAAGTGTTCTCGGAGACCACGGTACATTTTGGTACTCCCAAGATGGATAGAGAAGGTCAATCTATGTGCATCATTAAATAGTTCCTTCTTTATCTCTGGATCATATGGTACACATAATCATGTCCCAAATCTTACAACTCCTTCCTCATCAATTTTGAAATCAGATGATTTACCATTTTTAATAGCTTCCACCCTTTTCTGAATTTCCACATCCTTTCTTTGAGAAAACTTTATTTTATCCATGAGGAATGGTTGAGAAATCATTTGAGAAAGGATTGATGATGTTCCTCCCTTAATGATTCTCATGTCCATCCTTTTCAAATATAAGAAGATCGGATCCTTTTCAATCCTCATCATTGATAAAGATGCAGGATCCTTTCTACTTAGAGCATCCGCCACCTTGTTTTCCTTACTGGGATGGTAGTGGATTGAGAAGTCATAATCCTTGATGATCTCTATCCATCTTCATTGGTGTATATTAATCTCTTTCTATGTGAATATATATTTTATACTCTTGTGGTCAGTATATATCTCACATTTTCCCCATATAGATAATGCCGCCAGATTTTCAACACAAAGATCACAGCCGCCAACTCCAGATCATGCATGGGATAGTTTTTCTCATTGATTTTCAGCTTCCTTGAGGCATAGGCTATCACTTTATCATTTTTCATTAGCAGAGATCCTAATCCTTTCTTAGAATCATCACTATACACCACAAAGAGTTCTCCACTTGAAGGGAGTGTGAGTACCGGCATAGTGATAAGCCTCTTTTTCAACTCCTTGAAACAGTCTTCACATTCCTATGTCTAGATGAACTTTACTACCTTCCATGTCAGCTTGGTCATTGGGTTTGACAATCGTGAAAAGTTCTTCACGAATCATCGATAATACCCAGCTAGACCTAAAAAGCTGCGGATCTCCATTACAGAAGTTGGCCTCGACCACTCTTCAATTGCCTTTGTCTTGGAAGGGTCCACAGATATCTTTTTACTGGTGATAACATGCCCTAAGAATGATATTCCTCCATCCAGAACTCACATTCACTATACTTTTCATACAACTTCTCCCTTCGCAAAGTCTTTAACACAGTTTCCAAATGCTCCTCATGTTCCTCCTTACTCTTGGAGTATATCAGAATATCATCAATAAAGACCACCAAAAATTTGTCGAGGTAGTCTTTAAAGACTCTATTCATTAAATACATGAAAATTTATGGAGAATTAGTGAGTCCTAAGGGCATCAATATAAACTCATAGTGTCCATACCTCATTCTAAAGGCAGTCTTGGGAATATCTTCCTTCCTCACCTTTAGTTAGTGATATCCCGACTGAAGGTCCACCTTAGAGAAATAACTGACCCCACGAAGCTGATAGAACAAGTCATCTATCCATGGAAGGGGATAATTGTTCTTTATAGTGATTTTATTGAGTTCATGATAATCAATGCAGAGGCGCATTGATCCATCCTTCTTCTTGACGAAGAGGACTGGAGCACCCCATGGTGAAACACTCGGGCGTATAAAACCCTTCTCCATATTCTCCTGTAACTGCTTCAAATATTCTAGCTCTATGGTGGCCATTCTGTAAGGTGTCTTTGATATTGGTAGAGATCCAGGGATTAGTTCAATTGAGAACTCAACCTCTCGATCAGGAGGAAGACTAGGCAACTCTTCTGGGAATACATCAGTGTAATCCCTCACGATGGGCATGTCTTCAAGCATGATTCTCTCCTTTGTCTCAATCATTTGAGCTAGGTATGCATGCTCACAAGGAAGAAATATCCAAACTTGAGACGAATATTCTAAAGGAGACTCATCTTCCTCCTTGCACTTGTAAAGAATCGGAGGATGCTTCGGGATGTGAAGAGCAATCTCTCTTTCTCGACAATTGATGTTGGCCTTGTACAGAGATAGCCAATCCATGCCCAAGATAGCGTTGAACTCCACTAAAGGAAGTATGACAAGATTTACTGGGAGGTTCAGTCCACAAACATTAACTGGGGAGGAGTTATAAACCATGGATGCAATAATTTCCCCATTCGCTGTTCTCACAGATAACTTTTCCTCCAAATTTTGAGGTGGTTTTTGAATAGTTATACTAAACTTACATGATATGAAAGAATGTTTAGAACCAGAATCAAATAGTATGTTTGCTATTCTTGAATGAATAACTAGCGTACTTGTCACCATATCATTTTCTGGATCCACCTTAGAAGTAGTGATAACATAAGCCCTTACTTATTACCTTGGAGATTATTGCTGATTGCCTCCAACAACCCTCAGATTAGGGAAATTGTTCGCATAATGACCAAGATCCTTGCAGTTAAAACACTGCACTGCAGGCTGAGTGTTGATCCGAACCTTCTATTCTTCTTCAAAATTAGTGGGATTTTTCGTATCCCTTTGGCAGTTCTTGGCCAGATGACCAAACATTCCACATTTTAAGCAATTCTTGGTTCCCTTCACACAGTTACCAGGATTCTTCTTTCCACATTTTTTGAAAATGGGAAAGTTAGGCTTCTTTTCATCATGGGATTTGTTTGATGAACCACCCATGTTGTTCTCCATTTTCCGCTTCTTTTCACTAGGCCCATGAGACCACCGAGAGTCTCCAATCTCCATTTCAACCTTGAGGGCACAACGAAAAATATCCTCATAGCTGTTGAAGTCTCGAATCACCAACACTTTTCATAGACTCAGCTTTAGTCCGCTAAAGAAGTGATCCACCTTGCTTTCGGTGTTCATGACAAAGCCAGAGGCATACCTTGCAAGCCTTTTAAAGTTTGCTTCATACGTCCCGATGGACTCATGTTCCTTCTGCTTGAGTCCAAGGAACTCTCTTTCCATCTTGAGACGGAGGGTTCGAGGAAAATATTTTTTGAAAATCCTCTTGAATTCCTCCCAATATATGGAATCAATTTCTTCTTAGGACTTTGTATTCTTGATCAGTGTCCACCACTGATCAGCTTCCCCATCAAAACGATAGACTTCCAGTACAACTTTCTCTTCTTCCAAGAACTGGAGGACAAAGAAAATATTTTCTATGGAGTTAATCCATTGTTCTACGAGGAGGGGATCAGAAGACCCGCTAAACATGGGAGGACTTTGCTGCATGAAGGATTCTACGGAAACTTGCTCTTTACTTAGAGGAGGGGGGAGTTCCACCTGATTCAAGTTATTATTCATAACTCGTGCCAGCTAAGCAAGTATTTACATGAAGTTTTGAGAACCCGATTCTGTCACATCAGGCATTCCATTAGGTCAATCATCACATTGCCTATCACATTGGTTGTTGGAACGTGTTCTTCTATTTCCTGCCATTAACTAAGAAAAATAACGTATAATTAGAGGTCTTGAATACTTAGATATTGATCATAGAAAGGAAACTTTGATCATTAAAGGATAAACTTATAAAGAATAAGTACATCCTAACTTGTGATTCCTTAGGTTTATATCTAGGTTATACTCGATCTATTTCTTAACTTATATTCTTATGGGATTTTTTTGTCCCTTAATAATGGTTTGTACTAAGCTCATGAATCCACCAAAGCATACCCCTTGGGAGTGTCGTAACCAAGAGTGCAGCAAGGCCCGTTGTCATGCACTAGTTCCCATTCGAGTCTAGATCAAAGCGTTGTTTTCGTGTTTTACCCCTAGATACATCTGTTCTAGAGCCGTCTCTACCTTATCGTATCTAGATAGAGATGTATTTTCTTGATAAACCACTTACTCTATACTCACCAAAATTTAGGACTATTTTCTTATACTTAGTATCATCCTTAAGGTTCTCGCTAAGGTGCTCTATTCCTAATCTCCAAAAATAACTAAACCATCCTCTGATACCAACTATAGAGACCCAAGCCTTTTACATAAAACATTTCATGATTTAAGCATAATTAATCATCAGAGTAAAATCCAAGGATCATTAAGTCTAGTGTCTTGGAAGACTAGGTACATATAACATAAAACATGGGGCTAAAAAAACTTCTTTATTTATTCTCCATAAAGTGATTCTAACTCCCTTTGAGCTCTTACATCTGCATAGGGTACCCTGGGGAACACACGAACAAAGGGATGAGCTAAAAATTCCCAGTAAGGAAATGAACATAAGGATACATCTCAAGCACATGAGTTAAGAGGCATGACATAATGATATCCAAAGCATGAAACTTATGAAATAATTTAATATAAGCATGGGATCATATAAACATGGAATCATATAAATGTGGAAGAATCATAATTCATATCTTTAGTACGGGTCAAGGCTAATTTCCAATCTCGTTTCCCATTTCAGTATGGGTCAAGGCTAACTGCCAATCCTATTTCACATCGCATCTCATGAGACTTATCCTTACCCAATGCATTAGAGTGCTATCTGGGTGCACCCATCTCAACATATTCATGAATATTATTTCCACATAAATAATATTGCCACATAAGTAATCTTTCCACATAAATAATCATACATAATAAACCATACATAAATATAAGGGTACCTATGGAAAGAATTGGGTACCACAATCATGACATAAAACATATCCAATGGGCGTATCTCAAAAGTGTCCATGAAAGGAAAGGATTAGAACATACATGGTCATTATTTTATATAAAACCAGAATTGAACCAAGAAGGTTTTCATAATAAAAATACGGATTTTATAAATACAATGGTGTTTTAAAACATAGGATATAGTGCACTTGAAATTTGGGTAAAAATTTGGGAAGTCCCTTTAAAATAGGTTTGCTTATCGGAAAGTTCTAAGGAGGGAATCTTTCAAAATCATGTATATCCCCGAAAGAAAGTGATGAAAGGGTCTTGATATAATAATATTGTAAAACTAAATAGAAGTCATAAGACTTACATAAATAGATAAGATAACACCATTTTAAAATAAAGATAAGGCAACCCGAAAGAACAAAGAAGGTTTGGGTAGAATTCGTTACGATTTTATCGTCATGGTGTCGGGTGTGACCAAGAGGGATTTATGAGAGAGAAATGGGGTTTCTAATCACTTATAAATACATAATAAAGTATGGGGGAGGTTCTTAAACATACCCCATAGTTTTCTAGTACACATAGAAAGGCATAGTATAGAGGACAATCTTGATTAATAGAGAAAAGGAGATGATCCCTTACCTTAAATCTGGTGGTGTTATTAACTTGTTATTAATGACCTGAATAAAAAAATTAGGATTATTAATCAATAGGTCCAGAAATTTATATACATGTAAAATATTTATTATAACCTTTTTAAGTTCATTCATACCCATTTTGATTGATTATAAGGTTCAATTTCATGGTTCAGGTCCGTTTGTTTCCTTGGTTTTAATGATAAGTTCACTTGTATTTAGATTCGGATAAAATGTAAGATGAAATTGGTTGTCTAGAATTGATGTTATATAGAATTATTGAACATATAAAAGGTTACAAAATTCATTTGGTTAATTGGAGTGAAAGAGAACCATGACATAAGACATTAACGATAAACGCTTGAATTAATTTTAGCGATTTTACCCATAATTAACTTGTTTTGTATTATTATTTGATATCATGAGTGTATAAGGATTCCAGAACCATAAATAGGATATATAAAATACATAATAATCTGGTTCAACCATAACATAAATGGTTTAATGACCAGAAACAAAGATGATAAAAGAAATTGAAAACACATTATCCACGATGTCGATCACGGACGGTGTTTTAATTTTAGAACGTGAGGGAGAGGAGAAGAAGCATGATGCTTGAATTTTTTTACATAAACATGATTAAAATCCAGAATATATGAGATTATGGATATTTCATGCCTTTTGGATAAGTTAAGGGGAAGAGGGTATAAGAAAAGAAGGAAATTGAAAACAAAACACTTGAAAATGAAAGGGGATCCTTACCCTTTGATCTCCTCTCTTTGAGATCCCTCTTAAGGACTTTGATTTTGGAATTTTGGTAAGACCAGTAGGCCTTGGACGTGGGGAAGGAGCTTGGGATGATCTTTGGGAAGAATTTGGGCTAGGCACAAGGCTTTTGAGGTGTGTGGGAATGGGGTAAGGAGAGGGGGTATTTATAGTGAGGGAGGGGAGGTTTTTCCCATTATTTTAAGTATTAGTTTATTATTTAAGTCCAATACTATGAATAATTGATAATTATCATAAAATATACTAAAATAATCAAGGATGATTAGGTATTATCATCTTAAATCATCCATACATCACCTATGATGCAATATTTAGCATTTATCGTAATTTATCGTATTTTACTATTCATAAAAAATTCAAGTATTTCAGAAAAATCCCAAAAATTCACCCTAACCATTTTTCAATATGTAGAAAACAAAAATGAAGTCCATTTTTCAAAAATAATTTTCTAAATATGATTATTTTAATATTTAATTAAAATAATAATTTATTATCAAAACCAGTTTTAAAACATTCATTAACTCATTCTAAAATATAGGTATACCGTACTTCCAACTTGAATATTATTTTTATACCACCATAGGTGAGGTCACTATTCATTAGGTTATATAAATATTCATAATGGTATGTTACTATTCGTTAGGGTAGGTTACTATTCACCAAAAATTATTTTTGTTTTGTTAGACTCCAAAAAACATCTTGAACACAACCGTGTATGCCGGATTTTCGAAATTCTAAAAACAGAAGTGACAAAATTATTTTTAGAGGTAACTTATCATTTATTAGTTCATTTATTTGTTCTTTCATGTGATTTTATGACATAAATATAAGAAGGGAATTTCCATTGAAAAACTTTGAGTCATTATAGTCATAGGATTACTTGGCCAAATTCTAGGCCAGATAGCTGCAGAGCCCATTTCCCTTCCTAATTCGTATGATGATTGGAGATATATGCCTTCAAGTTGGAAAAATGAAGTCTTTTATTCCCAAATATAGTAAATTTTAATACATTATGGTGTAATTTAATGTCATGTTATTAATATTTTCAAAATGAATTTCTATATACAGATGTTTTTCCACTTTACAGTTGCTGGTGTGATAGCACGAAAGAGACATTGAAAAATATTGGTAAGAAATAGAAAGAATTTAAATGGAGATTGTGGAGTGATTTCAACGATACTTACTTGTCCTTCCAACAGATGTATGATAAGCTACCCGATGGGGTACCCAAAGAGCAATGGAAAGTTTTTGTTGACAAATATCGTGATGAGAAGTAGATGGTATTTAAATATATATTATTATATTAATCTCATTTTACATTTATAAATTTATATGAAGAGGACATGAAATTGAATACATTACTATTAAATTTCATTTTATTTATTTCAGGATCTTTCAATAAAGAATGCATCAAGCCAGGCTAAGCAAGTCATCCCTCACATTGCGGGATAAAAAAGATTTTCTAGAAGCCGATCGAATCTGGTAATATTTTCATTGGTTTAAATATTTATAAGAAAATATTATCTATTTAATATATTAAATTTTTTATTTATATTTGTTTAATGTAGTCACAGAGTTTAGGGCAAGAAGCATCCCGAACTGAAGTGTGGTTGGATGTTCACAAAAAATCTGATAGAAGTTTTGTTAATGAGTCTGCCAAAGAAGTTAGGGTATGAACTCTTTTTTTCATTATAATAACTTATTATCAGTTGTTACTATGTTAATATATATTGATTCTAATATTATTGATATTTTATTTACAGGTAAATATTAAAGAACTATGGGATGCCAATCCTTCGCAGTCCTACTTAGTCTCCCAAGATGACCCGGTTGCTAAAGTCCTTGGGAAGGAGTATCCAGGTAGAGTGCGCGGGATGGGTTTGGGACCCGTACCATCTGAGGTCTTTGGAAGGACACCAGGGATTGTAGCTGCATCTACTCTTGGTTGTAGTCAGCCCATACCCGAAGATGCTCAGATAGAGATTTCTTCTCTATGAAACACAGTTCAATACCAGGGGGCTCAGATATCCGCTTTGCAGAAAGCGTTGATTGATTTATATTAGAAGACGAACAGATCTACCCCCACTGGTATTGCATCTAATAGTGGTGAGCAGGTAAATATGGTAATAGTCGGTCTGTATATGTATCATGTGTGGCATATGGTTTCCACCAAACATTTTCATAACCTTATATTTTCTTGATTTCTCATGTTTCCTTTTATGTATTTTATTGAGGTTAGTATGGATAAATTGAGAGGTTGGATACAATAAGGACTCCTGGGAATTGATATTATAGAGTTTATACCCATTTTATCAGGGATTTGGTGTCACTTATTTATTTTTTTGTACACTATTGGAGTGGTTTGTTTTAGAGTTTCTATTGATTTTGGGGTTGTTCTGTTGTGGAGATAAATCATAGTGTGGTTTGCTTCATAAAGATGATCTACATGTTACATGGAGTTTATTACGTGTCATGGACCTTCACCAATATTATATAATCTATAAGGTGGACCACACAATGTTTTTTGGATATAGTTTTTAATAGCCCCATTATAATGTTGAGCTATTCACAATTCCGTGGTTTTTCATGTTTCATCACCATTACATTGTGTTATAGGGTGTATCACCATGAAATTTTAATTCTGATCCTACCTATAAATTTCTAAACTCCGTTTGAATAATTTATTTATCAACATTCTCTCACAATACATGAGTGACCTATATTCTATTTTAATAGGTATTTCACCCCAATTATTTTGGTTATTGATCCTTAACATCTATATATATAACATCACCGATTTTAAGTGATTTTACTTTTATCTCTAATGGTTTCCTTCCAAGTTCTTCATTGTAGGGAGGTTGTGGCTAAGTATATCGATGGTTTGGTTAGTTTTATAGATATATATTGATACAACCACTATTTTATTGGTTTATCGATTTGAATCCATGCATTACAGTTCTTAGAGGTGGTTTTCCACTTGCCTCATCCTCATACAACAAATTGGAATTATTTGTTTGAGATAGGGGATCCTAGTTCATTTATTTTAATGTGAATATATTGGAGCATCATGATTTTATTATTAATTTTTCAAATAGTATGGGTTTTAAGAAGAAGATAAATAATTGGTTTTACTGCATCATTTCAAAATAGGGGGAAATCTTAGGTTTTTACTATTTTCATGAAATTACATATTATTGTACTTTATTATTGTTGTTTCTAAAAAGTGATGTTTTTGATAATACCCATGTTAAAAATATTTATTATTTTGGCATCCATAAAATTGAAATTTTGGTAATTTTGGAAACTGATATATGTTGATATGTGGTGATTGTCTTGTTTTATTATCTTGTGTTATGTGTGTAGTATCTTATGGGGAATTTAAAACTAATGAGGGTGATTAGATTAATTGTATAATGTGCTAGTAGTGAATCTATGGTGAGTTAATAAGTGTTTTGATGAGGGAAGATGTATAATAAATTTCATGAGGTTGTTATTGTGTGGTTATTGTTATGAGGTGTTGATAGTGAAATTCTTGGTTTATGGAGAGGTAATTCAATTTGTTTTTTCCATTTATGTTGATGTGGGATGGGTGTGTTTTTTTTGGAAAGGTTGTGTTAGTTTCCTTGTCATCTAGAGAATGGGTTTTAAATGTTGAAAATGAAATTTCATGTGTAGAATCTTCTATTTTTTTTTCAGGGCACTGCTACAAGGGCTGCAGAATCTGATGTTTTTTTATAAATCTGTCTTTTGCGGCGGTTTTAACCACCATGAAATATAGTGAACTATATTTCACTGCGGTTAAAACTGCTGCAAAATATCTGTCTTTTTCTAGTGGCGGCGATTAAAACTGTCGCTTCAGACAATAATTTAGCGGTAGTTTTAATCGCCGCCACACTGTTTTCATCTTCCATTACCATCTCGCAGAGGTTAGTTTGTTTTTAGCGAAGGTTTTCTTGGGTGAAAAATAATTATTTTTTAGCGGTGGTTTAAACCACTTCTAAAAAAAATATACCCAGCCAAGATAAACCGCCGCTAAAACCATGGAAAACAGACACAAAATATGTCCTCTATAATGATTACCAAAAACCACAGCTCAATCGATGAAACCGCTGTGAAAAGTTTTTCGACACACAATTTAGCGGCGGTTTTTCGAAACTGCCACAAAAGCTTATGGTGGTGGTTTAAACCACTTCCAAACATCTATTTTCCTATAGTGTTATCACAATAGACTGTGATGAGATCCTTACTTATAGGTACCACATCAATCTCTTGGATGAAATTGAAAATTGAAAATACTTTTTTATCTACCTCATAATCCACAAAATACTTGGACTCTACTATATAATCTTTGACCACATCGTTCTTTGATCTATTCCATCTCACAACACCTCCATTCAAAGTGAATATGTATCCTGTTTGTGACTTCATGTCATTTTGATTAGTTTGGATACTAGAATATTCATATCCTATGATGAATAGTTCCTCATCTACTCCATAAACCAAGAACATATCCTTAGTATTCCTTAGATACTTAAGGATAGTCTTGACTGCCATCCAATGATGGTCACCAAGATCAACTTGATATCTACCTACCACACTTAATGTGTAGGGAACATATAGACTAGTACATAGCATAACATACATGACTGACCCAATCACTGATGCATATATAATTTTTCCATTCTATTTATTTCCTCATGGGTATGAGGACAGATTTTCTTAGAAAGATTATGTGATGCTAGAAATAATCCCCTCTTAGATTGTTCTATACCCAATCTCTTAAGTATCTTGTCAATGTATGTTATTTGACTTAGGCTAAGAAACCTCTTGGATCTATCATAATGGATCTTAATCCTAAGAATATATGCTACATCACCCAAGTCTTTCATGGAAAATAATTTATTCAACTATTCCTTAATAGACTATAAGATTGGTATTTCATTTCCAATAAGTAATATGTCATCAACATATACTATTAAGAAAATGACTGCACTCCCACTAAACCATTTATATACACAATTCTCACATTCGTTCTTTATAAAACCAAATTCATTTATTCCTTCATCAAAATGAATGTTCCTTGACCTGGATGATTTATTTAATACATAAATAGATATTTGAAACTTGTATATATTATTGGCATCTTTTTTAGTCACAAACCCTCCTAGTTGTGTCATGTAGACATCTTCCCGAAGGTTTCCATTAAGGAAGGCTATTTTGACATCCATTTTGAAAATCTCATAGTCATGGTAAGACTTAATGTAAAGTATAATTATAATGTATTTAAGAATTGCAATTGGTGAAAATATTTCATCATAGTCAATGCCTTGACACCGTTTAAATCCTTTTTCCACCAGTCTCACCCTATAGGTACTAAATTTTCCTTCCATGTCTAGTTTCTTATAAAGTACTCATTTTCAACCAATGGGATTTACATCCACTGGAGGATCTACCAAAATTGAGACTTGGTTTTGTTACATGGAATCCATTTCTGAATTCATGGATTCTTACAACTTGGAAACATCTATTTCACTTACTACTTCCTTGTAGGTTAGAGGATCATTATTATCAAATAATAATGAGTCACCATCCTAAGTAACTAGAAAAACATACCATTATGGTTCTCTAACCTCTCTTATACTCCTACACAATACCTGTGTCTCTGGAACATTTTCTTCTTCCATGGGATTTTTTGGAATATGATCCTGTACCAACTTTTGTGTGCCTTGAGCCACGACTTCCTCAAAGTTTATCTCGCTCCCACTATCTATTTTTTATATTTTCTCCCTCTTAAGGAATATGTTGTGTCTTGAAACTATAAACTTTTTTGATGAGGTTTAATATAGGTAATATCCCTGTGTTTCCTTAGGGTATCCTATAAAGGAACACTTTGTGCCTCAGGGTGAAAGTTTTTTACCTGAAGAGGCCTTAAAAAATGCTTTGCTTCCCCACACATGTAAATTTGATAATATGATTTTTCTTCCACTCCAAAATTCATATGAAATACTATTTATCGATTTAGTTAGTACTTGGTTTAGTTTGTTTTCTATTGTTTTTAAAGAATATTCCCAAAAGGATAATGGAATACTCGCATGACTCATCATTAATATCACCATATCCAATAAGGTGTGGTTCCTCTTTTCACTTACACCATTTCACTGAGGCGTGTAAGGAGGAGTGAGTTGGTATAGGATCCCAAACTCCTGTAAGTAATCAATGAAGTCTTGATTAGGATATTCTCCACCATGGTTTGAGTAGATTTTCTTAATATTTTTACCAAGCTAGTTCTCAAATTCATTCTTTTATTCCCCTGATTTATCAGAAGAATCCAACTTATACCTCGTTAAGTAAATATATCAATATCTACTAAAATCATTAGTAAAAGTTATAAAGTATGATTCCCCACCCCTTACTTCAATCGTAAATGGTCCACACGCATCTGTATGAATTAATTCAAAAATATATTTATCCCTTTAACCTTTCCCAATAAATAGTGCATTTGTTATTTTTTCTTGTAAACATGTGTGACATACAATAAGTGATTTTAGTAAGAAAGAATATAAATATCCATCTTGATGTAAATTTTCAACCATTTTTCATTTACGTGGCCTAGCCAGTGATTCCAAAGTTAGGTGTGGTATGAGTCATGGGAAGTAACTTCGTTATCGATTGTAATTACTTGGTTTAGGTAATCCAACATGTAAAGACCGTTATGTAAATATTCCTTACTATAACAAATCATATCTTTATAAAAAAGCAACATTTATTTACAAATTTTAAAATTAATCCATCTATATCTAGTATGGATATAGAAATAATGTTTTTGGTAACTGAAGTAACATAATAACATCCCTTTAAAACCAAGATCATTCTGGTCAACAATGTGAGGTGGTAGTCCTCGATAGCTACAACAACAAGTTTATCTCTATTGGTTTCTCATAGATCTACATCCCCTCGACCAATTTTTTTGAATCTACTTGTTTTCTATATTTTAATACATATGTGATCACAAAAATATATATCTAAATCTAAATTTTTAGAAATAGATAAATTGCACTCGATAACAAATGCACTAGATGATTCCCCTTGCTTCTTTTGTTGGGTGTAGTTTTTCTTCCAGTGGCCCTTCTTGCCAAATGAAAAACAGACATAATAATGTTCCCTTGCTTCCCCCTTGATCTTCTTCTTCTTGGAAGGGTGTAAAGAAGCTTTGGGCTTAAATATATTTTCTTTCCCTTTCCGTTTGTTCACTATAAGTACAGAATGATTTTTGTGATTCAGATCTTTATCTACTTGGATAAAGAGGATAAGATGATCTGACAGAGACTTCTCAATGTTTTTCATATTAAAATTCACAAAAAAACTAGAGAATATTTGAGGGAGTGATGCTAGAATGATATCAGTTCCAAGTTATTAGAGGAGTTTAAACCCTCGAACCTCTAGGCACTCAATGTATCCAATGAGCTTGACTACGTGAGTCCCAACTGAGGCACCCTCTCTAAGCTTAATCCAAATGCGCACCTTGGAAATATCAAATCATTCCTGTCTAGATATCTCCTAGTAAATACCACATAGGTTCTCAAGTATGATATACAAATCCATGTTTTCATGAGACTTCATGAGTTCACTAGACATATATGTAAGCATCAAACATTGAACATAGACCATGTCGTGCATATGTTTTTCGTAGACTAGGAACTCTTCATCACTCTCCTCTTGATTAGGTAGACTAGGCATTGAGTATTTTGGCATTTAAGATTTCCATTCATGGAATAGAATAACCCGAAGGCATTTAAACCACTTCTATATGTTACTACCAGTGAAGAGATTGTCTTTATCCATTATTGATCTTAGGGATAGTGTGGATGATGATCTTGTAAATTTATTCTATGATTAAAATATCATATTATTAGTACTTTTCTTGATTATAAATTTTGTGGGAAATAATAAATTAATTGATTTTATTAAATCTCCCACTATTTTATGAAGTCAGAATAGCCCTCACCATTGAACTTGGAATGTCTAGTTTCTAGGAAATTCTAGTGGCAAGGATCCATATTTTTCTTCACATGACCCCAATAAGGTTTGGTTAAGATATTTTGAAGGCATTTAGATAGGAAAGTCTTTTCCAACTATGGGATTGTAGTTCCTTGATCCATTTATTAGACTCCCCAATTCAGAAATTCTGACTTGGATTTTCTCAACACTTTCCTCCAAATTACACCAAGTATAGAAAGGGATAATCCTCTTGATGTAAAATAGTTAATTCAACCTAAAACCTTCATAATAATCCCCCTTATAAAAGTAAGTGTACCAACAAGGGTTGGTTAAACACATAGTTATATTTAGTTTTTCTCCTAATCAAGTAATGGAAGGCTTAGTTTGACTTAATATTAGATTGAGGGATTTTATTTTATTATGCATAAATTTTTATCTTGTTTTTCCTTTACAAGTATTGTTAATATTTAAGTGGATGTTTACTTAATTAATTAACCATATCTGGATAAAACATTTAAGCATAATAAATTTTTATTTAAATTGAACCTCTGCATATTAATTCATTTATGTGACCGCGGTCTTGCATCAATAAATATAATTTTAATTCATTAGATAGAAAATAAATAAATAATTAAATGAACCAATCATGAGCTTATATAATGGTTCATGAGCGGACATTAAATAAACATATGAAGTAGGTGAAATAAATCCTTATGATAGACTTGTTATGAGCGACAACATTCCACATGTCCACCTATGTATCACTGAGTTGGTTCCATTATGGTTCCGTCTTGAACCATCTCCATACACCTTGGGATGCTCCATTAATTACAAATATTTATTACAAACACGTTGGTGAGGGGAACCAATGGATTCACTACTAAAAAATAGGTTTATATAGTTATATATATTTAACCGTGCTAGCAAAAAATTCTGTTAAATACCCCGTTTATTAGCGCTAAAAAGAGCGCTATTAAATGGGGTCTTTAACATCACATTTTTTAGCGTTATTAAAGACCCACCTTAATCAGTGCTTTTTTTATAAGCACTGATAAAGGGCCACCCTATATTAACACTTTTAAAAATGAACTAATAAAAGTATACTTAATTTTTTTTTTCATTAAAAATAATATATTAATATATAAATATATTTATATTGATATAAATATAATATATATTTTTTGAAATATGTTTTAGATAAGGTAAATATGTATTTACACTCAATATATAAGATATTTAGTGAAAACGACTTATAAAATAACTAAAAAAATATTTTTAATTAATAATTTACTTATTATTATTGATTAATAGTCATTTAATATCAATTTGAAGGTAACAAAAATCAAAATATTAAAAAAAGATCTAAAATAAGTTGGAAACGTAACTTGAACTTCAAACAACCATAAATTTTGATCCGGGTGTTCATTTTGGATCTAACACATATAAAATAAACGAATGTGAAGATATCTATGCCCTTAATGATAGAGGTAAAATTTTGGCACATTTTTAGAGGAAGAAAAGGCCCATAAGGCCTCCAAAACTGAGTTTTTAGTCTGGGTACCCTGATCTTTTAACATTTTATGGATTTTTAGCCTCGTTTAAAGGGGTATTTTGCCTTTATTTAGTGGAGACTAAATTTATTCCTAGGTATTACATTCATATTGATATCATGGTTTTTAAATTTTATCATTTTTCACAACTTAAGTTTATTTATAATTAAATATATGCATGTTTTTTATATTTACTTATAATAAATCACTCATATAAATACATATATCAACATATTTATGTAAAAATGTATATTATAATATATCTAAATAAATAAATATTCTAAAAAGTTATTTAAAACAATATCTAACCATTTTTTACATTATACAATTATATTTATAATTTTTATATATACATATGTGTGTGTATTAATAAATAGATAGATATATTATAATCTAATATATTTAAATAAATATAATATATAATATATTTACATAAATATAATATATATCACATACACACATATATTGTATAAATTTATTTGAAAATAATTATATAAATATATGTAAATATATATGTAAATATATATATATATAAATAAACAGAAATATCATTAAAGAGACATAAAAATAACATGTTGTAGTGGTAAAGGCATTCCATCTTTGAAGGAGAGGTACAAGGTTCGAATCCAGGTAGGCACACATGAGGATAGGAATTTGAAAATCACTGATAAAAGGGGAGGTGGGGTGAAAAGTGCTGATAAAGGGGGGTGTGGAGTGCTATTAAAGGGGTCGTGGAAGCACTGATAAATGGGTCGAGTGTATAGGCATCTGAATTTTTTTACCTACATTAATAATATTTTTTTATCATCACTAAAAAATCATTGTTAAAGTAAACCTTTAACAGTTCTAAAAAAAGAGATGTTAAAAGTTCCCTTTAACAACGCTAAAAAAACGCTGATAAAAGTTCTGGGTTTTTAACCGCGCTTCAATTATCAGTGCTTTTTTAGCACTGATAAAGGACTTTTCTAGTGATGTTAAAGGCCTTTTTTGTATCAGTGATTGGTTAAAATGAATTATATAAATATACTTGGATACACAGGTCTTATATAAGAAGGGAGGGAGGGATGACTCACATTCTATCTTTTAATTTAATATTAAATAATTGAAAAACCATGCAATAAATTTAATTAAATAAATGAAAACACATACATAGGTCTTGTTCAAACTCATGATCAGTCGTACATGCAACAAATATGAAAAAAGTAACTACCTAGCATTCATTTCTTTATTTATTATTTATTATTAAGATTAACACTATTGTATTAATTAATTAATTAATTAATTAATTAATTCCCTTTTATCTTAACGATCATCCGAACTTAATTGAAGATAACCATCAATTTTTCATTTAGGTAAAATAAATGGTAGAAGTATCAATGACATATTTATTATAGTAAATTAATTGAGAATTTAAAATTCTTTAAAACCATTATTAAATTATCAAACTCACAATGTTGTGACAATTAATAAAATAATGTTTTAATGCTGTAATTTTTCAAATTTAATGTAATTTTAATTTTTTCCATTAATGGGAGACTACATGGAGTGTACATCCATCTATGTTCTAAGTACCTCATTTACTGTATATCTAAGTCACATGCAGGATTCAGTGTGTTAACTCGGCCAGACTACATGGTGTGTACATGCCAACTACACACCCTGTATCCGCTTGCACATGCTAGGTTGGCCTAGTCAACACGTGGTATGAAATAAAATAACTGTGTGTTTTTAATTGCTCGATTCATCTAGATACAATTAACATGGGTATACGATGTGTGTTCCGACTATACGCCGTGTAACCCAGCTTTACCGACCAAAGATTTGACACTTCCTGATGGCATCTCTGGTCATTCTTCATTTGTTTTTAAATCTCTAAAAAAATGAAATACTTAATGAACATGATTAATATGTTGATAATACATTAATTCAAATAAGATTAAAGAACAAATAACATGAAATGAAAATATATCCTTGATTGCACGTAGATCAACAATCAAATAAATAACTATAAATTTAAACGTGACCCCTATGATACCACATGTTGGTTCCGGGTGCAGTGAAAGCATTGCGTTGGTGGGAGATATATTAAAATTTCTATTAATAATCATTTCTCGAAACCAAGAGTGAGGATCTTGCACGTCAAATTTAAAATTAATTAATTTAATATCTGAAGAAATAAATACCCAAGCTTAGGAACATTATTCGTTTATGATTAGTGATCATTCGAAAAGGCCCATCCAAATTTCCTTCAATGCACTTTTGATGATCCAAGGGTAAAATCCCTCTAGAAATTATCCACATATGTTACAATGGTCTTCGAACAATGCCACTTATTCTTTGGGTGCTAGCGCGTCTAATCAAATGTCTTTCATTGTTCTTTATTGATCGCTCGTTCTTCGGTCTTGAAGAAATTCTCTCTTGGATTTCCCATTCTTGAGAAGGATATAAAAGGAGGAGTCAAGAAAGAATCCTTTGTGTGAAACAATTCTCTATTCCCAAACTTGGAATTGGTTTCGAATTCTTTACACAATATACATAGCCTTCTATTTATATAGTTGGGATTTTAGTTACAAAATTTAATTTCATAACTGTCATTAAGTATAATTATAATCATTAATAAAATATCATTCCACATAATAATAATAATAATAATAATAATAATAATAATAATATTTTTTGGTGCTCCAACTTGTGAAAAATGAATAAATAATATTTACTGGATCGTAAATAATTATTTTATCACTGGACATGGTCTTGGTCCATTTGAACTCCTCTTTCATTTATTAAACACCAGAATAAATATTTTATTCTCTTAAATAAATATTTTATTCACAAACTAGTAAATAAATTTTTATTAAATATTCAATAAAAAAAATAAATATATTTTATTCAAAATCTAGTGAATAAATATTTATTTAACTTATGTGACCAATATAACTTGAATAAAATTATTCTTCTGTATTGAGAATAATATTTATTCTATTAATTAAATTAAAATAGAATTTAATTGAGACCAATAGAAACAATCAGTGTGTGACCCTTTAGGATTCTTTCTCATTGTCATTGGACATACTTACCTAAAGTCCAAGATAACTGTCTAGAAATGGGTCAAGGAACCCAAGATAAAGAACTTAAATTCTCAACGATGACAACTACATATGAACACTCATTGTGTAATATAATCTTTTTATCACAATATCTCATCAAGTAGGTTACATGATGGTTTCATCAACCTATATGCTCGATACATCATTCTTTGATTATCAGAAATAAACTCATGGTTACACCATGGCCATGAAATTTAGGGGGAAATTTCTATTTCAATCAAAGGACTGAGATATAAACTTCCATAAAGATGGAAGAGAAAAATCCTTCTAGGACTTATCCATTAATAACATGTCATTTTTGATGCACCCAATGCACCCTACTTCCCACCAACATATGGTGTGACAGTTTTCATCAGCAAATCTAAGTGCACAAGTCATGACATGAATTAATGATAACTATATACTATGTGCAGACGTCATAAGAAGAAGTATCATCTTCTTACGAGTACTCAAACCTGATGGTCTATATACTATGTGTCCCATCATAGTATGTTATGCATCCACATAACTATATTAAGAATATTTTCATATCACTTCAAGGTTATCATCATATCAGGGAACTACTATGACATTATCAATGCGACAAATAATCTAGGACATTATTACATTAAAGTCATGCAGAATAATGAACAATATTTAATAAGATGTTTAATTTAATATTTAATACATCAAATATTCATGTAATCAAAGTAAAAATAGTTGTCTCTAGGACACCAACTCTAACAAAACTCCCACTTAGACTATATCCAACTACCTACGACATTCATTCCACTAGACCTCAAATGATAATCATGTTTCTGATGAGTCAAGGATTTAGTCAAGGGGTTTTCCATGTTGTCTTTCATGGAAATATTACTCACTATGACCTCACATATTTGAGAAAAATCTCTAAATATAAGATACTTCTAAAGTATGTGTTTCATCCACTGATGTGACCTTGGCTCTTTTTCAAGAGCCAACTCTATAGCATTATCCCAATAGCGTGTGATGATATCTTTATTTCTAGGTAACACATCAATATATTGGATGAAATTGTGAATCCAAACTCCTTATTTAGATTCCTCAAAAGTCTCAATATAATCAAACTCTACTGTAGAATCTATGACCATAGACTACTTTGAGCTCTTGCAGCTCACAATACCTCCATTCAAAGTGAAGATGTATCCTGTCTATGACTTCATGTCATCTTGATCAATTTGGAAACTAGAATCTTCATATCCTATAATGACTAGTTCCTTATATCCTTTATAAATTGAGAACATATACTTAGTACGCCTCAGATAATTAAGGATAGTCTTGACTACCATCCAATAGTGGTCACCTGGATCAGCTTGATATCTACCTGCCACACTTAATGTGTAGGTGACATCTAGCATAGTAAATAGCATAACATACATGTCTTACCCAATAATTAATGTGTATAGAATCCTTTAAATTATATTTCTTTCCTCATGGGTCTGAGGACACATATTATTGGAAAGATGAATGTCATGTGACATCGGCAACAATCGCCTCTTGGATTGTTCCATACTGAATCACTTCAGTGTCCTGTCAATTTATGTACTTTGACTTAGGCTGAGCAACCTCTTAGATCTATCATGATGGATCTTAATCCCAAGAATATATGTTGCCTTGACCAATTCTTTTATAAAAAATAATTTATTCAACCACACCTTAACATACTGTAAGACTGGTATTTCAGTACCAATAAGTAACATGTCATCAAAATAGACTATTAAGAAAATAATTTCACTCCCACTACACTATTTGTAGATTAAAGGCTCACATTCATTATTTATAAAACCAAATCCTGTTATGGCTTCATCAAAATGAATGTTCCATGACCTAGAATCTTTCTTTAATCCATAAATTAATTTTATCAACTTGCATATCTTATTGGCATATTTTTGAGTCATAAACCCTTCAGGTGGTGTCATGTAGACATATTCCAAAAGGTTCCAATTAAGGAAGTCTGTTTTGACATCCATTTTCCAAATCTCATAGTCAGGGTATGCCACAATGTAAAGTATAATACTGATGTATTTCAACATTGCAACTAGTGAAAAGGTTTCATCATAGTCAATGACTTGACACTGTTTAAACCCTTTTGCAACCAGTAACACCTTATAGGTACTGACTTTTCCTTCCATGTCTAGTTTCTTCTTGAATATCCATTTGAAACCAACAGGATTTACATGCATTGGAGGATCCACTAAAATCCAGACTTGGTTTTGGTACATGGAATCCATTTTAGAATTCATGGATTCTTACCACTTGGAAATATCTATGCCACTTACTACTTCCTTGTATGTTATCTGATCATTATTATCAACTAATAATGAATCACCATACTTGGTAACTAGAAAACCATACTTTTCTATTTCTCTAACCTCTTTTTTACTCCTACGCAGTACCTGTGTTTATGGAACAATTTCTTCTTCCACAGAGCTTTATGGAATCTGATCTTGTACCAACTCTTGTGTGCCTTGATCCTAGAATTCATTAAATTTTATCTTGCTCCCATTATATATTTTGGATATATTCTCCCTCTCAAGGAATATGGAGTGTCTTTCCACTATATCCTTTTTTATGAGGGTTTGTATACGTAATATCTCTTTGTTTCCTTGGGGTATCCTATAAAGGTATACTTTGTGCATCGAGGTGCATATTTGTTACCTAAAGAGATCTTAACAAATTATTTTCTTCCCAACACTTGTAAATTCGATAACATGGTTTTTATTCCACTCCAAAATTCATATGGAATACCATTTATCAATTTAGTTGTTACTTGGTTTAGTATATGTGTTTCTATTTATAACGCATATCCCCAAAAGGATAATGGAAGAATCGTATTACTCATCATTGATCTCACCACATCTAACAAGGTGAAATTCCTCCTTTCTCTTATACCATTCCACTGAGGTGTGTAAGGAGGATTTAGTTGGGATAGTATCTCTTACTCCCATATGTAATAAATGAAGTCTTGATTAATATATCCCCCCCATGGTCTGAGCAGAGTTTCTTAATCTTTATACCAAGCTAGCTCTCAACTTCATTATTTTATTCCTTGAATTTATCAAAAGAATCCAACTTATACCTAATTAAGTAAATATATCCATATCTAATAAAATCATCAGTAAAATTTATGAAGTATGAGTACCCACCCCTTGCTTCAATAAGAAATGTCCCATACACATAAGTATGACCTAATTCAAGAATCTCTTTATCTCTTTCACCGTTCCCACTAAATGGGGATTTTGTCATTTTTCCTTGTAAACATGTGTGACATACAAAAAGTGGTTTTAGTTGGAAAGAATCTAAATATCTATCTTGATGAATTTTTGTTAATTGTTTTCCATTTACATAACCTAGATGGTGATGCCAAAGTAGGGTGTGGTAGGAGTCATGTGAAGTAAATTCGTTACTGACTACCATTACATGGTTTATGTAATTCAACATGTAAATACCATTATATAAATGTTTCTTACCATAACAAATGATATATTTATAAAATAAGAAACATTTATTTCGAAATTTGAAAATAAATCCATCAGTATCTAGTCTGGATATAGAAATAATGTTTTTGGTAACTAAAGGCACATAATAACAACCCTTTAAAACCAAGATCATTCTGGTCGACAATGTGAGGTGGTAGTCCCAAATATCTATAACGACAAGTTTATCTCCATTGGATTCTCATAGATATACCTCCCCTCATTCAATTTTTTTGAATCTAATTGGTTCCTATATTTGAATACATATGTGAGCACCAAAAGCTATATCTCATACCCAATTTGTAGAAATAGATAAATTTCAATTAATACCAAATGCACCTAAAGATTCCTCTTTATTCTTTATCTAGGTGTAGTTTTTCTTATAGTGGTCCTTCTCACCACATGTGAAACAGACAACATCCAGTTCCCTTGCTTCCCCTTTGATCTTCTTCTTCTTGGAAGGGCATGAATAATCTTTGGGCTTAAAGATATTTTCTTTTCATTTCTATTTTTCCACCATAAGGACATAAGGCTTTTAAAACTTCATATCTTTATTTACTTGACTAAGGAGGATAAGGATATCTAAAGATAATTCTAAATGTTGTTCATATTAAAATTCACAACAAAACTAGATAATATTTGAGGTAGTGATGCCAGAATGAGATTGGTGCTCATTTCTTCAGGGAGTTTAAACCCTAGAACCTCTAGGTGCTTAATATAGGCAATGATATTGACTATGTGAGGCCCATCTGGGGAACCCTCTATAAGATTACTCAAAAATATTTCCCTTGAAATATCAAATCATTCCTATCTAGTTCTCTCCTAGTAAAGACCAAGGAGGTGCTCAATAATGCTATATGCATCAATGTTTTCACGAGACTTCATGAGTTCACTTGAAATATATGAAAGCATTAAACATTAAATGTTGACTGCATTGTTCATATGTTTTTTTAGACTACGAAATCTTCATCACTCACCTATTGAGTAGTCAAATCAGGCATTAGGGATTCTATTACATAAGATTTCCGCTCATGGCATATAATAACCTGAAGGCGTCTAAACCACTCCTAAGAGTTACTACCAGTGAATAGATTTTATTTATCCAATATTGATCATAGGGATAGTGTGGATAAAGATCTTTTAATTTTATTCTACAATTAAAAGAGCATATTATTAGTACTTTTCTTGAGTACAAATTTTGTGATAAATAATAAATTAATTGATTTTATTAAATCTCCCACTATTTTATCAAGTCCCAATACCCCTCACAATTAAAGTTGTAATGTCTAGTTTCTAGGAAATTATAGTGGCAATGATCGATATTCCCCTTCACATAACCCCAAAAGGGTTGTTCAAGATATTTTTAAGGTATTTAGGTAGGCAAGTCTTTGACAACTTTGGAATTATAGCTCCTTGATCCGTTGAGAAGACTCCTCAATCCAGAAATCCTGACTTGTATTTTCTCAAAACTTGCCTCCAAATTACACTAATTCTAGAAATGGATACTCATATTGATGTAAAATGGTTAATTCAACTTGTAACCTTCATAATAACTCCCCTTATAAAATTAATTTTCCCATAAATGGTTGGTCAAACACATAGTTCTATTGAATTTTGTTCCTAATCAAGTAACGGAAGGCTTAGTTTGAATTAATATTAGTTTGAAGGATTTTATTTTATTATTCATAATTTTTTTCTTTTTTTTATCCTTTACATGTATTTTTAATATTTAAGTGTATGTTTACTTAATCAATTAACCATTTTTGGATAAAACATTTACAAATAATCAATTTTATTTGAATTCTATCTATGCATATTAATTCATTTATGTGATCATGGTCTTACATCATTAAATATAATTTTAATTCATTAGACAGAAAATAAATAATTAATTAAATGACCTGATCATGAGCTTATCTAATGGTTGATTTAATGATCGGACATTAAATCAACCTATGACTTAGGGTAAATAACTCCTTATTTTAGACTTGACATGAGATACAACATTCCACATGTCCACCTACATATCACTGAGTTGGTGTCATTATGGTTCGGTCTTGAACTGTCACCACATGCCTTGAGATGCTCTATTAATGAAAAATATTTATTATTCACACATAGGTGAGGTGAACCAAAGGATTGGTTAAATGGGATTACATAAATATCTTTAGACACATAGGTCCTACATAATAATAGAGGGAGGGATGACTCACATGCCATATTTTAATTTAATATTAAATAATTGAAAAATCATGTAATAAATTTAATTAAATAAATACCAATACATGCATAGGTCTTGGTAAAGCTCATGATTGTTCATACATGCAATGAATACGCAAAAAGTAACTCTCTAACATTCATTTCTTTATTCGTTCTTTATTATTAAGATGAACACGCTTGTATTAATAAATTTTTAAATTAATTAATTCCCTTTCATCTTAACAATCATACAGACTTAATTGGAGATACCCATCAATTTAGAATTCCTGGAAAATAAATGGAATAATCATTAACAACATATTTATTACAGTAAATTAATTGAGTATTTAAAATTCTTTAAAACCATTATTAAATTTTCAAACACAAAACGGTGTTCTAATCAATAAAATAAGGTTTTAATGTGGTATTTTTTCAAATTTAATGTAATTTTAATTTTTTCCATTAATGGGAGTCTACCTGAAGTGTACATATAGCTACACACTATATACCTCAGTTGTCGTATATCCAAGTCACACGCCTGGGGCTTCGACATGTTAACTCAGCCAGACTATATGATGTGTACTTACCAGCTACACACCCTATATCTGATTGTGCGTTCCAGGTTGTCCTGGTTAACACATGGTGTGTAAAAAAATCACTATATGTTTTTAATTTTTTGGAACATCTAGATAAAATGCACATGGGTATACAACATTTTCTTCGACCACTCGTCATGTAACCTATATTTACTGACCGAAGGTTTGGCATTTCCTAAAGGAATCTCCAGTCATTCTTCATTTTTCTTAAATCTCTAATAAAATGAAACACTAAACTAACATGATTAATATGTCGATAACATGCTTATTCAAATTGGATTAAATAATGAATAACATGAAATTAAAATATAACTACAATTATGCATAGATCAACAATCAAATAAATAATTATAAATTTAAATGTGACCCCTCTGATACCACTTGTTTGTTTCAGGTGCAGCGAAAGCATTTCATTAGTGGGTGATATATTAAAATTTCTTTTAATATTCATTTCCTAAAACGAAGATCTATGATCTCTCAAATCAAATTTATAATTAATTTATTTAATATATGGAGAAATAAATACCTGGGATTAAGAAATTTCTTTGTTGATGATTGTTGATGATATGAAAAGTCCCTTTTGGATTTCTTTCATTGTGCTTGTGAGGATAGAATCCCTCTAGTGGTGATCCACACATACTCCAATGGTCTTTGAGTATTTCCAATCGTTCTCTAGGTGCTAGCACGGTGAATTTAATGTATTGCGTTGTTCATTCTTGATCACTCGCTCTTTGGTCTTGAAGAAATTTTCTCTTGGGTTTATCATTCTTAAGAGGTATAAAGGAGGAGGAGTCGAGAGATAATTCGTTGTGTGTAGCAATTATCTATTCCCAAACTTGGAATTGGTTTGGAATTCTTTACATAATAGACATAGCCATCTATTTATAGAGCTGGGATTTCAATTAAAAAATTTAATTTCATAACAACCATTAAATATAATTATAACCATTAATGAAATATCATTCCACATAATAATAATAATAATAATATTTTATGGTGCGCCAACTTGCAAAAAATGGATAAATAATATTTACTGGCTCATAAATAATTATTTTATCGCCGGACATGGTCTTGGTTCGTTCGAACTCCTATTGAATTTATTGAACACCCAAATAAATATTTTATTCTCTTCAATAAATATTTTATTCACAAACTAGTAAATAAATATTTATTAAACATTCAATAAAATAAATAAATATATTTTATTCAAAATCTAGTGAATAAATATTTATTTAATTTATGTGATCAATATAACTTGAATAAAATTATTCCTCAATCTTGAGAATAATATTTATTCCATTAATTAAATTCCAATATAATTTAATCAAGACCAACAAAAACACTTAGTGTGAAACCCTTTAAGATTCTTTCTTATTCTCATTATGTGGGATTTCCTAAAGTCCAAGATTAATATCTAGAAATGGGTCAAGGAACCCAAGAGAAAGAACTTAAAGTTGTAACGACGACAACCACATACAGACACTCACCATGTAATATAATCCCTTTATCACAATATCTCATCACTACTACAAAATAAGCCTTTAACAACACTAGAAAAGGTCTTTATCAGTGCTAAAAAAATGCTAACAATCAAAGCATAGTTAAAAGTTCGAAACTTTTATCAGTGCTAAAAAAGTGCTGATAAAGGCTCCGCTGATAAAGGGTATATAATTTTTTTATCAGTGCTGATAAAGGCTCCCTTTTATCAGCACTTCCCACACACCCACCACTTTATCGGTGCTTCTTCTACCCCTTTATCAGCGCTTTAGATAATCCCATACTCTCATGCACTCCCTTTCCTCCAGCGAGTTTCGAACCCTAAACCTCCAACATATACATCAAAGCCATTTCCACTCCCCTATACTATTTTGTTTCACATTTTATGATATATCTATATATTTATATATATTCTATTAATTTTTTTTATATATTTATATATATATTTGTATATATGTTTATATAGTAATAAATATATTTTATATGTAAATATGTTTAGTCTATTTATTTATCAAATTAAATTTTTATGTGTGAATATATAAAAAATATGTATATATTGTTATATATTTGATTATAAATAAAATTACATTATGAAAAATGATAAAATTTAAAATCCATAATATCAATATAAATGTAATAATTGGTAATAAATTCAGTCTCCACTGAAAAAGGGAAAAAATACCCCTATAAACAAGGCTTAAAATCCATTGAAAGTTAAAAAATTGGGGTACCCAGACTAAAAAGTCAGTTTTAGAGGCATTATGGGTTTTTTATCCTTAAAAAAATAGTGACTGATCCCCCTTGATCATAATAGTGTAGATCTTGTCACGGGATTCAATTTTATATGTGGTAGAACCCAAATGGACCTACGAATCAATAGTTATGGCTGTTAGAAGTTTGAGTTATGTTTTCAACTTATTTTAGATTTTATATATTTTTTTATTTTTTTACCTTCAAATTGATATTAAACGACTAATACTAGGTAATAATAATCAAATTATTAATTAAAACTATTTTTTAGTTATTTTATAATCCATTTTCACTAAATATATTATATTTTAAGTGTAAATTCCTATTTATATTATCTAAAAAATATTTCAAATATATATATATATATACATATATATTATATTTATATCAATATAAATATATTTATATATTAATATATTATTTTCAATGAAATATAATTTTTTTAAGTATACGTTTATCAGCGCTTGTAAAAAAACATTGATAAAGGGGGGGGGTGTCTTTATCAGCGCTTCTAAAAAAGCGCTCATAACCCCCCTTTTACCAGTGTTTTTTTAAAATCACTGATAAAAGACCCCATTTATTAGCACTTGTAAAAAAACACTGATAAAGGTCCCCCTTTAACAGCTCTAAAAAAAGCATTGTTAAAGACCCCCTTTAACAACGTTTTTTTAGTGCTGACAAAGGGGGTCTTTAAAAGCATTTTTAGCTAGCACTGTTAAAGAACTAACATTGGATAAACTTGGTTTTTTAGTAGTGCATCAAGAAGGTTGCATGAAAGTGTTATCAAACTATATTCTTGATACATCATTCTTTGACTATATAAAATAAACAAATTGTTACACCATGTACATGAAATTTAGGGTGACAGTTCTATTTTAATCAAAGGGCTGAGATATCATCTTCCATAAAGATGGAAGGGAAAAATAATTCCTTGGATTATCCATTAATAATATGTCATTCTTGACACACCCAATGTACCCTACTTCTTGCCAACATATGGTGTGAAAGTTTTCATCAAAAAATCTAAGTGTGCTAGTCATGACATGAATTAATGACAATCTTAAAGTTTAAGGACCATTATACACACTCGCAGATAGAAATATCTGATGTCACCAAAACATACGGAATTCCTACAGGCGAGTCTGTTCTCATAATCTCCTGTCATATAGATTACCAAGTGTTTACTTCAAGAGAATAAGTCTTATATTCTTACGAGTACTCGCACATGATGGTCTATATACTTTGTGTCCCATCATAGTATGTTACCCAACAACAGAATTATATTAAAAATATTTTCATAGCACTTCAAGGTTCTCAACTCAGAGGAGAACTACTATGACTTTATAAATGTGAAAAATACTCTAGGACATTATTACATCAATGTTAGGTAAAAAAATGAACAATATGTAAAAAAATGGTTAATTTAATATTTAATACATCAAATATTCATGTAATCAAAGTACAAACCATTAGTTCTAGGACAAAAACTCTAACAATATTAATATAGTTAAAAAAAAGGACAACTAGCATGCCATGTGACAACTCGTCACATTTGGAAAGGTTGTGAGGCTTGAACCTGTAACCAAAGAGTGTCAAGGGTATAATGCCTACCACTGGCCTACATGATGTACTGGTTAATACGACATTGTTTTTAATCAAATAGATTGATGGATAAATATTAATTTTATCAGATATTTTTTAATTTTAGGTGATTAATGATTTTTCAGGAGACATTTTATTAGGTTGGGATGCATATATAACTATTAGGTTTAATAAAAAGGATTATTTGGGAATAGTTTTAATACATTTTTAGGGATTTAAACTGAAGGGTTTTAGGGATAAATACTTATATAATGGATTAAGTTGAACTTTTGATGTTACTGTTGAGGTTTAAAGATTAATGTATTATATTAGATAACTTGTGCTAACTATTTTTAGTTTTGGTAAATATTTAGAGACATAAAGAAGGAATTAAAAATATTTTATGGGTCATATAATCCATTAAAAGTTAATTTGAGTTCTTTAGACATAAAAATTTTATCTTGGATATTCATTTATTAGAGTGATAAATGAAGTGGAAAATAATTGATTCCCAACCAAAGGATGAAATTATGACTAAGAAATAAAAATATATTAAGTAAGTTTAGTTTTTTGTGTTCTCTATCATGATAGTAAAATAATCCCTAAACTTTAGAAAAAATATATTGAAATAAAAATGATATAAATTTATCTTCATTTTTGATGAATCAAATGATCTTTTTCACACATCATCAGTTTATGGTTTTGTGGTCATTAACTTTCTTTTGATCATTAAATTTATTATGATCAATGTTATCTATCAATCTAAAAAATTATTTACGCCTTTCTTATATGTCCATATTTTTACTTCCTACTAACATTTTCCAACTCTGAAAACTAGTTATGTATTATTCTAGATAACATATGTACTTTCTTTTTTCTCTTATTAAGAGAATGTTTTATAAATCCTTTTTATGACGTGGGATTTCAACAAAGGTATTCTCTGATAGAAAACCCTTTTTTGAGAAAAATTTAAAATTACAAGGATGTAATTTATTGAAGGTGGGGAGCAACCCCCTGATATTTTAAAAGAAGAATATTGTGTTCAATAGATTATATGATACACAACACTAAGCTTAAATGACCCATAAAATATATTTTATAAATATGACTATTATAACCTAGCCTTTAAATTGGAGGATATGAATAAGACTAACTATATTACGAAAATTATATGGTTTACATGTGTATAAAATAAATAAATTGGTTATCAATTAATTATAAATAAAAATAAAAATCATTTTAAAGTAAAAGAAATATTTTTCTGAAAAACTATTTTTATACTTGCAATGTGTTCGTATCTTAATAAATTAAATTAATCACTATTGGTAAATTATTTTAAGGAAATTTATATAATATATATTCAATAAATTTTTTTTATCATTAATCTAATATTTTTTTTGTATGATATAATAATAAACCCAATTTTAGGTTTAAAAACTATATTTCTGTAATGGGCAGTTTCATCGCGTTTTGCACACTTATTTTAAAATTATTTTTTATCAATTTTAAAAAAATTATTTGGAAACATGAAATTAATTTTTGAAATCATCATATTAAAATTATCTTTGAGTATAATTTTGAAAATTTTCTGAAAAGATTATTTTTTTATGAATAGTGAAAATGATGGATTTTTATTAAAAACTACCTTTTCGTTTAAAGAATTTAAAAAGTTTCATTTTCTTTTAAAATTGTTTTTAAAGTAAAATTAGTAAAATTATATTATAATTAATTAAATTTATGTCATTGGAATCAATTATATTTTCAATTTTGATATAAAACTTTTTATACTTTTAAAAAAATTTTCTTTTGAAAAACCATTTTTCATCGTATCTACGGGTTTAACTTTAAATTAAATTCTACCACTTTTATGAATTTAATTTGAAAAAAATGGATTCCATATTTTGTATAATATTAATTAATATCATAAAATTAGTTCAAATATTTTTTTTTTCATAATGAATAGTAAAAAAATAAAAATTGATTATCACTATTTAGGTTAAAACGGGTTTACTGAGGGTTTAACTTTGAAGAAAAGGGTAAAAATGACATAAATATTTGTCCAATTTCTTATATATTTCAATATTTTGATATTATAACATCTAAGGTTTTATAATTATCCATTTTGAGCCTTTTTCATGTCATAAAAAAGGGTAAAATTTATTATTTTCAAAACTTCCCAGTGTATCCTCTCTCTCACTTATAAATGAGAACCCCCTATCATATCATATTCACACTTCTAAATCCATTTGTTTTAGAAAATAACAACCAAAATAAATTCCTTAAATAACTACCAATGACTTAGAGTCATTTTTTTGATCATAAAACCAATCTAGCAAGGCTTTAGGCATAAACCTAAAGTGGTTGTTTGAAGAAGTGTAGTTTTCAACAATGAGTTTTTATTTTATTTCTTAATTTAACTCCTTAAAATATCCATAAACTATAATAAAATAATAAAAAACATATCTAACATATAATTAGAATTTATTATGTTAATTTCATGACCTATATCCATATCCTCTTCCATCAAATTAGAAATGAAATCGTCGATCGTGTGTACAACGGACTAGCACCTCGTGAACCGATGTAATTTGTTTCCCATTACCACCACTCAAGGATGAATATAATCACGGATTTAATGTATATATATTATATTTATGAGATAATTACACTTTTATAATTATAATATAACATATAATTTCTTACCTTCAAATCCGTTGTAAAATGATAACATCGCTCATGCGTACGTGTGGACTACCATCACCATGAAGCGATGTGAACTGTTTTTCATTTTATTTTAAAAAATATTGTAATAAAGATATATTTAATTAATATGTATGATATATATGATATAATAATTAATATTTAAAGTTTAAATATTATTTAACTTTCTTTCCTTACATTTGTAAAAAAATGGAAACATCATTCATGCGTACGTACGGTCTGTCTTCTCCATGAATGATGTGACTCATTTTTCTACATCTAAATTTTATGGACTATTATAAATTATTATATAATGAATATATATTATATTTATATCATGTGTAAAATTATTGATATTATGTAACAATGATCAAAGTATAAGGATCAAAAATACCAAACTAAGACATACATGAAAAACAAAGCAGTTATCACCTAAAGTAGTGATTTTGATAAAGAATTATTAATAAAAGAGTGATAAAAATTTATAAGTAAATAATATATGACATGATATATATGATTATGTTTATTTAATATATTTATAATAAATATATATTTATTATATATTAGGTTTTAACACATACGAAGGAAATCAGACCTGAGCTAAGATATTTTTGTCTCAAATTATCTTCTTTGGGACATATGTTATGTTATGAACTTATATTCTTATATGAGGTGTATATACCAACCCATTTATATGTTATATCATTAATTAATTTATTATAATTATATTTAATGTTTCATTTAAATTTATTCTTTCATGGGGCTTATTATTTAAAAAGTTACCAAAGTGGTAAGGGGTTATCTCACAATCTGATCATTATTCAAGATTGTTTATGTTTAAGTATTTATTGGGGAAATTTTTTGATATTTATATATTAAACATAATATATTTTCTTCTCATATGGTTATTCATGAATTTTTCAAGTAATAGTACCATTTTCCTCTCTTTGGTACTTAAATGATTGAGAAAATGTTTTTAAGAAAATCTAACTTTATTTCTCTCTTCGGTCAAAAATCCTTTTCCTACCATATCCAAGTTTTATAAAAATATTTTCAAAAAAGTTTTTAAAATTATCAAAATAATTTATTAAATAAATTTTTACCCATTTTTTAATTTTTAAAAAATGTTTTAATGGAATATTCTTTTACTTTTCTGAACGAGGTACTTTTAACCTTTTTACAACATTGTGAAAAGAATGGTTTTAACTTATACGACATATATGAAATTACCCACCATCATTATCACTCATTATTTTGAATATTCTTTTATAAGTTTACAAGGTTATTTTTAAATAATTTTTTCCTAATATTATTAAATTTTTTAGTTTTTGAAATTGATTTTCAAAGTAAAAAAAGGATATTTTTCTCAAGAATGTTTTAATGGAATTTTTATGGTATTTATATTCATTAATAAAAATAACCCTTATTTTGCCTTATGATCCATTCAAAATATATTTTAATGATACCATCCTTATTATTTCTCTGGTTGGTTTATGATCAATTTGACTGGGATATACTATTTTGATACCATGCACCACAATACTCTGGATGGTTTATGGTTATATTTATTGGTTGGGGAATGTTTTAACATTCATATACTAGTTTTTCAATTTGAATGTTTACATTGTTTATGTTTCTCTACTTTCATATGAAGAATGTATTATATTTAGTAAGTGATCGGTGGGGCCCTCTATAGCCCCTTGATGTATCGGTAGGTCTCATGAGGCAAATGAGTTTGAGAATTTGGTAGAGGCCTTCCCAATATATGATTTCTTGGCACAAGGCCTTGACAGTATATTTATGATGTATAACCTTATGCATTCTATCATTATTATATTATTTACTGATGTCTAAATGATTATTCTATTAGTTAAAATATCCATGGATAAGTTTAAATATCATATTATTATTTATATGGAATTATTTTGACCATCAGTTATTCCAGCCATATTACTATTCAGGTTAAATTTATTGATTAAATGTCTTGTGTTTTAGTCGTTTACCTTGCCATATTTATTATTCATTATTTATTAATTATAGATTCCATTGTACATATACACTTATCAAGTATTATATCTCACCCATTTATTATGTTTCCTTTTTCCAGGATTCCAGGAAGTGTATTATGATTAAAATGATGAGATATTATAAATGGAATAATGGTGTTCTCAAATAAAATTATATGTTGTATTTTATGTTTTTGAATGTAATGTTAATTTAAATTATGTATATAGTTTTTGAAGACTACTAAAATATTAGGCCATTTGGGATACGATCACCTATATCTAGCACTGGTGTAATAAAGTAACCACCGACTCTAAGATACTAGGGTCATGGTATTTACAAGGGCCAAAGTTAGGATGAGTGAGTTTGATCAAGACATGGTTATACCACAATGACACTTTCTTTGATATCCTTGGGTTGTGAGTCTTGTGATGAGTGTTTTATTAAGAAATTAAATTGGAGTATACACTTTGATAAACCCATACTAATGACCTCTCATGGTGACAAATTCACTCAAAAATATAATGGGTTTGCATCAAGGAATATGGTTGTTCAAGATACAAGGAAAATTACTTATTATTTTATTTAAGAACCCTGTTTCATCAAAATTTTGATATTATACTCGGAACAAAATGGCCTGATGGGGGATGGAAAATATATCCTTTTTTATCTCACTAAGGACATGTTGCAGTTATGTATTTTCATGTCAAGTTCACCATTTTTGTTTCATCAGGTTTTTGATATTATACTCAGAACAAAATGGTCTGATGGGGGCTAGATAGTATATCCTTTTTATCTCACTAAGGAAATGCTGTAGTTAATTATTTTGATGTTGGGTTCACCATTTTTGTTTCATCAGGTTTTTGATATTTTACATAGAAACTCCCAATGGTTCCCCCATCTATAGCTGAGTACATAACTTCTTTACAAAGGTAAGAAGTCATCAGTATTTTCAGGCCCAACGACTCTTGGGGACTCACATTGGTCAATAGTATGGGATGTTATGCTCATCAAACTCTTTTTGGGGGATTTTTTTTCTAATCTGAGACTCTATTACAGATTTAAGATATTTTTTTTAATCTCTTCCTAATCTTGATACGGGACCGGTTACCCTAAAAAACCCATTCATTGATTAATTTTCTTATTAAACAAAGAAGTGGAGTCTCATTGATGAACCTAGGAAAGTGTGGTCTCATTAGTAAATCTATATTCATGTGTTCTAAGTTATTCATCCATTCTTCTAATGGATAATAACTACTTTATGTGATGAAGTTGTATGACCAATTATTTGGAATGTGCTTCCATGTGAGGAGGTGGTTAATATTTTGAGGAGGCAGTTGAGCCATTTTGAGGCATCCTATGTATCTTGGTTATTGCAGGAATAAAAAACCACATAGTTCATTCATTCCCTTGGGAATGGATCCAAGGTGTATGCCCTTACATGAGGGGTGTTCATTCCATACCACCCATATGGGATTACATTCTAGGATTTCCCTAGTTAATGGAAATTCATGATGCCTAATGAGGTGATAATTGCATATCCCTATTCCCACATGAGCTGTTCTCGATGTGATAAACAAGGGGGAATAGATAATCAGTCTCATGGAACATAGATATGGGTCTTATGTAATGGTAAAGTACTTGTGGTGTTTGGTATGGAGTTTGGGACTTGAGAAGGTTTCTTATATGTCTTGAGTATAGAAGGAATCAGAGTCATCATAGTTTGGTTATCCCATTATCTGCTGATAGGTGAAGGTGGATGATCACACTCTGGGACATTATGACTATATTTGAGGTTTCATGAATGATATGGGCTTACACTGATATGGATTCCCTATTTATCAGGGATATATTATATGATGTTGGTAGTTAGGCATTATGCACTAAGGTTTCCCTATTGGTCGGGGATTACATTCCAAGGCTACCCTTGTAACCTTGGGGTGTATAGTGTAGATGACATGATTAGTGAAACTCCCTAATCCCATGTGAGCCATGCTCGTTTTGAGAAACAAGAGTTAGTAAATTATCAATGCCATTGATTTGGGAATGGGTATTAGATACCAAGATCACCCCTGAATGATAAATATAGAACTCAGACCTCGAGGAGGTGGCCTATGTACGATGAATATGGAAGGAATCAAAGCCTTCGTAGTTCCCTTGATCAGGGCTTACACTCTGAAGTTTCCCTTTTATTTGGGTCTTACACACCAGGAACAGATGAGGCTATCAAATCTCGAGATTCCCTAAGAACTTGGCCCCACTTGTAAGGAGGGTGTCACATGACCCAGTTGACCTGTCCAGGGGACATATAAGACTCAGATGGTTTACTCTAGAATCTATCATATATCCTTCCTAACATGTTCAGAAGGTGTCACATGTCTTGGCTGATATGCCCAGAGGATGTCACGAGAGCTCGGTGATATGCCCTGATGCTCTCATGATACTTGGTTAGCATGTCCAGAGGATGTCACATGTCTTGGATAACATCCCTAGAGGGAATTTCAAGTCCTAGCTTATATGTCCAGAGGATTTCATGAGAGCCCATTGTTATTCCCATGTGCTTTCACAATACTTGGATAACATGAGCAAGTGCCATTATACGAGTTAGGTGATGAATCCGAAGGACATCGTGAGGATTGGGTGAAAAGTCCATGGAGACTTTCATAATAATATGGTGATACATCCAAGGGGGATGTGAGACTTTCCCTTGACATGTCCTGAAGGCTTTGTATGACCCAAGTAGCATGCTGAAGGAGCGTTGAGAGATCTGGGCGATGTTTCTCGGTGTTTTCACGTGTCTTTGGGTGGATCACACAAAGTGCATGTGGGTCAGTGAACATGTTTTGATTTGATTTTTCAACCTACAGTCTTTATTTCAGCCTTTTCCATGAAAATTCCTTGGTTTTATTCAATGTCGGTTTATCTTAAGTCTCGTGTGATATAGTGGGTGTGCGGGATGTTCTTCGTATATCCCACTATAGATCCTTCGCGTGATCTATGAACGATAATGTGAAGTAGATTATGCTTATCAAATGACTACTCCAGCTACTCACCGTTATGTTACTAGACGGGAGGCTGGCCAGTTGCGTAATCATTTGCTCTGAGAAGCCCGTTGTTGTGCTCGAGAGTTTTATTAGCATAGTATTCATTTCATTATGGTAGCCCTCATTTTTTTCATATTGAGGTGGGGGTTTTATATTCCTATCCACACCAATTGTTATCCAATTTTCATAGTGTATCTTCTACGGATCCAGGCTGGAGTCGATGAAGGGGGGTGACACCATGCAGCTTGGTGATCCTTTGTCATGGGTCGTTCTGAGTGTGTTGCCTAATTTTCAACAATCGCTAGTCTCTTCCATAAATGTCTCTTTTATTAGATTATTGTCGATTGATGAAGAATTTCTTGATCATGTGGGTATGGAAAAGTAATTTTCATCTTGTCCTATGGACATGTCTGGGGGACTTCGCAAGAGCTTGATTCCTTGACTGGAATACTTCATGGGGAAAGGGTGGCTTGTCCAGGTGTCATTGCGAGATCTAGTTGACTTGTCAAGAGGTCTCTTGGGGCCATGATGTGGATGTCCTGGTGCGTCACATTTCTTTCAGCAACCATGAGAGATCTCACCTCCTCTATTTTATCCCCTTTGTTTTATTTTATAAAGTACATGTATTATGTGCATTTTCATGAGTAATGTCAAGGATATATACTTGATTTTATGATGATGCATCGCATGAACAATATGGTTCATATGAGAATTCATGAGAATGTTGTGGAAAAATCTATCTGTTTATTATTAAAGCATCGAAGGGGAAGCATAAAGTTTCCTGGATATACCCAAGGACTTCTGCATGGTGAGGATAACAAGCCAAAGGTATTTTGCGATATGAGGCAGACATGTCACTGAGGTCTTGTGATGTATTGTGGGTTTCTAGGGGCGCATCACATTACTACTAAAATTCTAATCTATACCAACACCCCTATCCTAACGGTTCTCTGAAACTATTGGGATAGGGTACCTATCACAACGATTTTCTCAAAACTGATGGGAAATGGTTGTCTATGCCAACCGTTTTTCTAAACCATTGGCATAGTGTTATAAAAACCCACTCTATGCCAATGGCTTTTATTAACCGTTGGTATATAAGATATATCTCAATGTTTTTTAAAAACCGTTGGGATACATTTCCACCAAATACAGTGCAAGCCCCCCTCCCCATTCCTGGTCCAATTTTTCCCCCTAACAATAAGTAACTCTCTCTCAGACGATGACCAATCTTCCAACAGGTGATCCATCATTGTTTTAATTTGTTTTCTCCCACTTCAAATAAGTTTCTTCCACTTGAAATCAGTTTCTTCCAACATTTATCTACAAATTGGTGAGTTCAGTTTCTTCTATTTATTTCTGGTTTCCCCATAGGTCTGAAATCTCTCATCATTTAGATGTATTGATTATGTTTCATATACTATATCTGTATACACATAGATTCACTAATTATTTTTCATATACAACATCTGTATACTCATAGATACACTAATTTTGTATAAATACATTATATTGCATCTATATAGATACACTGCATCTTTATACACATAGATGTTGATTCTGTTGCATATATTGCATTTTTATACATACATTACATCTATTTTGTATAAATATATTGCATCTATATAAATCCATTATACTTTTTATATGTATGCTTCATTTTTATTACTATTACATTATGAAATATCAATATATTGTAATATAAACCATACACTGTAGAATATGTAATTTGTTTTTCTATTACTTTGTGCATATGTAATATGTTTTAATATGCATCATAAATTATAGTATGTAATAAATTATACACTATGAAATATGTAATATGTTTTTCTATTATACCATCCAATAGTAATTTGTTTCAATATGCATCATACCCTAGGAAATAAGTAATCTGTTGCAATATGAATTAAACATTTTTCAATAGTAATCTATGCATAAAGTGTCATTCATCGTGTAATAGTAATTTATTACAATATACATTGGTATACTATTTTTTTATATATTGCAACATACAACATAAATTGTGCAATGGTAATCTATTTTTTAGTACATAATGTAATAGTAATATCCAATGAGTGTTTACAATACACTATTATAAGATAACCTACTATATGAAATAGTAATTCACTATGTAATCTATTTTTCTATTATATATTGAATTGATATTGCATATAATAGTGTATGTAATCTATATTTTATATATTAAATACACTATGTATAAAATATTATTGTATAAACTATATGAAATACGCTACTATTACATACAATAAAAAATAAAATAGTAGTTCAATATGTTACCAATGTGAGGCTTGTTGGTGACGTGAACTGTGGGATGCACTTGGGAGAAGTGACATGTGTGAGGCACTTGGTAATAATTCATGACTTTTCAAAATTCATGTACAAGGCTACAAAACCCACTTGATATGGAATTAACCCAACTTTGACCCATGATATCCTTTACTCAATGATACATTAAAATAATTACATTGGTACTAAAAGAAATCTTGTATACCTACTTCTATACTTAAAATGGCTTAGCAAAATGTTTATATTTTAGATGAAGATGTTGATTCATTCATAAATGAGATATTGGATATTTTTGTACCATGATATTTCATATTATATGACCCCACACTTCCGAACCTTGTGTATCATTTGAAGAAGTACCATTTTTTTATCATAAAAGAGAATAATTACTATTATATGACCACATATTTATAATGAAGTTCTCATCCTAATGTGGGGTGTCCCTTGAAAATATTGGAATGTATTAGAGTAAGGTAAATATAACACATTGGGGTATACCTTGAAGTCTGTCAACCCTTCAATAACTCATATTGTTGGATTTATATTGTTTTCGTTGAGTACCTACATGTTTCTAGTTCATGACACCAAGATAGATACCTTTTAAATAACAAACCCTATAAAAATATCATTGATCACTAATAATACAATGACACCATTGAATAGAAATATATCATTAATTATTCAATATAATGATCTCTTTAAATTTAGACTTAATGCCAACTATTATCTCATAATTATCCTAGATATATAATTCTTTATACAATGATTTTTCATCATATACACCATGTTTCAATTAAATATCATGGTTTTATATTTATAGTATTTTTTTATATATATAGAATTTTTTTGTCTTTCCTATTATGATTCTCATATAGAGTAGTGTATTAGTTATGGTTTTATATAAACTAAAAAAATTCTCATTTACTTAAATATATTTTCGATTGAACTTCAATATTATTTAATTTCTTTCATGAAATAACTTATTAATTTTTTTTAAAGAATGGATAGAAGTTGGATGTATGAAACTGATCAGATCTCAAGTAATTTTCAAAACAATTTAGAGATCCTTTTAGATTTCACATTTTACAATGCTTCAGATAGTGGTCACATACACCGCCCATGTTATAATTGTGTTGGAAGACCTTGGTTGAGCCATGAATAATTTAGCTACCATATAACCAAATATTGTTTTCAAACAAACTACTATGTGTGGTATCACAATGGGAAGAAAATAGAATCTCCAATTTTTTATGACCCAAATGAGAGGACTAGATTGGAGAATTTGTTATATAAACAGTTTCTGTTTATTCATCATCATGAGAAAAAAAGGATGCTGACCCAAGAAGACATTGATATGAGCACACATGATACATCTAATGAAAATGATGATGATGATAAGATGAAAAAATTGAATGATGCTTCCACGCCTCCAGTATATCGGTAATATAGTAAAATGAAAAAGTTGGAATTTTTAATCTAATTATTTCATGGGAAAACCATGTATGACATTTCTAATAAAACCATAGATTAAATTATTACCTTCTCTAAGTACTTAATTCCAGATAATGTAGATATTCCATCAAACCACTATATTTCATGGAAATTAGTTGAAGAACTTGGATTTTCAAAAAACAAAATTCATGCTTACCAAATTATTACAGCTTATTCTAGGAAGAAACTGCTAAAATAAATGATTATATAAAATGTGAAACATCCCAATGGAATCCAAAATCTAATAGAACACCATACCATGTGCCAAAAAAAAGTAATGTGTCACTTTACATTGATCCCAAGAGTCTAGAATCTTTTCATGTCTAATGAAATATAAAAAAAATGTGATGGCGTGATATCGTGGGAAAGAATAATAATAAAGAGTTGGTTCACCATGAAGATGTATTTTCATGATAGAGATTTGATGCTCGATATCCTAATTTCATATCTAACATGCATAATGTGAGGTTGGGTCTTTCATGCGACAGTTTTAATCCGTTTGGGAAGATCCTTACTTTACACAACACATGGTCAATTTTCATACACATTTATAACCTCCCCCCATGATTGTGTATGAAAGAACCTTTCACTTTCATGATTATACTCATATCTAGCCATTTTGATCCTAGTAATGATATATAAATATACATACAACCTTTAATAAAAGAGCTTAAACTGATTTGGGATGTGGGTGTGCGCACATACAATCCATGTTAGAAATAGATATTTTAGATGCATGCTGCTCTTATGTGGGCAATCAATGGTTTTCCTACTTATGCAATGACGTCTAGATGGAGCACGAAGGGAAAATTGTCATGTCCTATTTGTATGTATAATACTTGATCCAGAAGACTGAAATATTACCAAAGTTTTAATTTTATGGGACATCGACGATTCTTTCCAATGGACCATCTATATAGAAATAATCATCGAAGATTTGACAATACCATAGAGACCGATGATCCACCTCATCATTTGTCTAGAACTGATGTTCTTAATTAATTTAAAGATTTTAGTTTTTCATTTGGTAAGGGTCAAATGAAATCTAGAAAGAGGAAAAATGTTTCTAATGAAACCAGTTACAATTGGAAGAAGATGAGTATCTTTTTTGAGTTTCCTTATTGGTTAAACGATTTGTTACGTCATTTCTTAGACGTAATACAAATTGAAAAGAATATATGTGAAATGTTGATTTAGATTCTTATAAATGTCAAGGGAAAGAAAAAAGATGATTTATGATCTTGTCATGACTTGGTGGATTTGGGGATAAAAACAAATTTTCATCCTATGTGTATCAGTGAAAATAAATGGAAAGTTCCATGTGCTTATTATGTGATGAAACTTATAGAAAAAAAATCAATTTCTAGAAGTACTAAAGACTATTAAAGTTCATGATGGCTATTAAAGAAATATACCTAAATGGGTTAACAGAAGATATTTGAAGCTAAAATCTTTGAAGACTCATTATTAGCATATCTTTCTGCATGAGTTGATTCCAATTGAAATTCGTCATCTTTTGTCCAATAATATAAGGGTGTCAATTATTCGGTTGTGCCATTTTTTTAGAGATATTTTTTCTAAGAAGTTTTCCAAGTATTTATTGCAAAAAATGTTGGTAGAGAAACCATTAATTTTGTGTGATTTTGAGAAAATATTTCCTCTTTCATTTTTCACATGCATATTGCATCTGATTGTGCACCTTCCAACCAAAATACTTCTTGGAGGACCTGTTTCTTTTCATTGGATGTATCCAACTAAAATAAATATGTACACATTGAAAAATTATATCTAGAATAGGAATCATCCCAAAGGTTCTATTGTGAATGGTTACTTTTCTCAAGAACGTATGGATTTCCGCTCAATGAATTTGTATTATCTTACTAATAGAATGAAAAGACCAATGAGAAATAAATAAGAAAAATATGAGAAAATTAAACCTATTTTCCATAACTTCCTCAAATATGAGGAATTCCTTGATCATATACATTGACGACATTAAGTCTTGAAGAGAGGGATATGACACATCACACAGTATTGTTCAACTGTTATTTGTTTTATGACTATATCAAGTAAGTAAATTGAACATGTATATCTTATATCATCTCTTGTAATTTTATATATATGTTAAAATATTTATATTTTTTCTATAGGGAACATAAAGAAATAATAAATATAGAGCATCATTATTTATCTTTGAGAAAGAGAGATACTTTGCATAGAAAATAGTTTTCTGCTTGGTTGAAATTGAAGGTAGATATATTGCTATAATAAATAAATAAAATAAATATTTAATTAAGTTTAATATTTATTTATATTTTAGGTATTGAGTTTTCCTGTTGATGCTGTCTCTGAGGAAATAAAAGCTTTGGATTTTGGTCTTAATACCATGGTTCATGAATGTAAATCACTTGTGATAAATGAGTATAGATTTATTATCACTGAACGAGAGAAGAACATGAGAACACAACATGATGGTGTTATGCTAACTACCACAATAGACTGTTATGCCAGTGCATCGGATAATAGACCTCATTTTAAAAATGTAGCTTATTATGGTGTTTTTGAAATAAATAATAATATTGGATTGTTACTCTCATGTTCGAGTCACAATGACAAAATGCCATTGGTTTGATTCGATGACAAGACAAGGAACCTTTATTATTGATTTTGGATTTCGAGTTACTAACATGACTCACACTCTTGCTACCGATGAACCATATGTATTGGAATCAATGGTGAAACAAGTTTTTTATGTAAAAGATAATCTTCGACCTGAATTTGGTTTTATTATTGAATTAATCTCAAGGAATATTTTTTATGATGGTGATGATGGAATTGACACCATCCCCACCCCCATTATCCCTGATCCATTTATTACTTATGATGACTCCAATACTTCAATTTTTTGAGTTTATTGCGAACCTGAAGTTGTGGTGGGAAATATATAGAAGCATTTGGATGTGTTCTTAGTTATTTTGGTTTAACTCAACTTGAGTTTTTGAGGTTTGTGCTATAAAATTTATTTACTATTAATTACAAAAATTTTGTATCCAACTAGTCCTTTGTGTGCATTTTCAATATTTACGAGTTGCAGTTTTATTTGAGTTTCATTTTATAATTTTGAATTGAACTATATTCAAACCTACCAAACCAAACAAAATCGAAATAGTTAAATTGTAAAAAAAAACAAGATGAATTGAATTGGACATATTAAAATAATTGATATGAAAATCAAAACCAATGAAAATAAAGACCTAACCAAAAAATAGCTAAATTACCTAACCGAAAATATGAACCAAATGAACAAAAACAAATAAGTCATGTATCATATTTTTTTTGGGTTACACATTAGTTATCATTTTCTAATTAATTACATATTTGTTTTCAAATGATGGAAATGAAACCTATTGAGGAGCATCGAAGAAAAGTATGATAGATAATAATCACTGAATGAATGAGATGGGAATTCCTCCATTAATTCATGTTGTGAGTATTTTATTTCAAATATATATATATATATATATATATATATCAATAACATATAATGTCATGTGATTAATTTTGTTTTAAACTTTTATGCAGGATCCACCACTTAGGAGCCAGTTATTCGACGAGTAGCCTAGTAGTGGTCCCAGTACTCAGGCTGGTGGTATGAGGGGGGTGGTACGAGAGCTAGGTGATCTAGTCAGTGTACCTATTTAGACCTTTCCCCTCCCACTGATGTACCATCTTCCACACATTCTGATCCCTATGTGTTGTTAGGGAAACACAAGATATTTAGGTCTCCCATGTTTTCACCAGCCTTTACATCTGAGCCTCATCACTCATCTTTACTATATCCCATGATGATTCCCACTCCTCATCCATATTATACAGTTGTCTATCTATCCTTTCCATCTTATTTACCATATAATTATTTTTATCCAACCTTCTACATTCCTTCTTAGAATCCTGCTTGGACATAGTCTGTGCCTACAAAACATACACTGGGACCCACTCCAACTATACAGGGTGATGTTCCTTTTGTGCCAGTGGATCTAGTGGAACCCATTGAGCAGACTAATGTAGGTATATTTTATAACCCTGGCAATTTTTTTACAATAATTTATTTTCATTATAATATTTATTGGTATAATATTTGTTATTCTTTCATAATAGATACATCTACTAATAGACGGTAGGGGAATACACACATGCGTTTAGTGTGGAACTACTACACGTAGTTTATGGTGGACTACAACAAAGAGAACCAAATGATCAAAATGCTAGGGCAGTAATGTCAGAGTTTTATGGTGACGCTTTCCAAGTACTCCAACATCATTCCAATCAGCTCGCTCTCATGGGGACAGTTTTCAAACGAAGTCAAGGATAATTATTGGGCACATATATAGGTAAAAAAATCTATTGGATTTAATGTAATATTTTTATTTATTTATATGAATTAATATTTTGGTGTCATCTTCGGTTTGATTTTCCTAATGGTGAGGGTCCACGACTATCACAACTAAAGTAATTAGTTGAGATTCGGAGAGCCTATAAGCATGAGTTTTATATTGGATGGTGTGCTAGAGTTGGTACAGATTTAGAGGTGGTACCTATCAATAATGAGTGTAGGATAGAATTTTATCAACAAATGATTACTCATTGGACGACTTCCAATTTTGAGGTATTAATTAAATTTGAGGTTTTTAAATAAAAATTTTCATGTTTTTAATTAATACTATATTTTGTACTATTTAATTTTATTTATGAATCATCTGGAAAAAATAAAAAAAATTGATGCTAAAAAATACCTCCACACTTTGGGGCATACTACGATGTCAGATTATGAGTGGAAGCATGTATGATAGTTTATAATTTTTCTTTAGGACTTTCACTTTCTATTATTTCCTCCATAATTTATTCGATTTCTAAATTTTTGATATAATTTTACTTATGAAATTAATTATTAGTAACCTATTTTTAGTTCTGGTTTCCAACATTCAATGTCATTGTAGAGGAAGATATTGAATATTGAAGGACGTGTGCCTCGAGCAAAACTGTTTTTCATGAGTAGAAAGAAAAAAGATGGAAGTGTGGTTAACGAACCAACATAGTAGAAGATTGTAAGTTATAATTTTTGATTTCAAATTTTAATATCTATTTTTTAACTTAATAATATATTTATATTTTTAATAGGATACTTTGGAGGCCCTTGATGCCCAGGAACCTAACAATTTTGGGCCAAATGATCACTTACATTAGGTGTTGGGAGATGAGCACCCTAGCAGAGTACGCTGTAGACCTGGGAAGAGTATAGTTCCGATGAGGTATTGGAAGTCTTCAGGTACCAATTTTAGTACCACCGAGTTAGAAAAGGTTAATACACAGGCAGAACAGGGTGAAAAAGGGTCACACGGGTGGAATAATGGGTTGATATATCAATTCCTAAATTTATGAAACTAATGAAAATTTTATGTCCATCACTTCCACCAGAGGATAATGAAACTTGTGATTAATATATGTTGCTAATTTGTTCATTATATAGTGAACCAAGCAGCAGTACTAGTGGTGGTAGAGATGATTTCATTTTTTGAGACAACGATGGCGAGGAAGAGGCTGAGGATGAGTATGATGCAGAGGCGGAGGACGAGGACGAGGATGAGGTCGAGGATGAGGACAGGGATAAGGGCAGGGATGAAGATAGGGACAAGGATGAGGATGAGGATGAGACTGATGATGACGGTGATGATAATGATGGTGATGAGGGATATATTGACCCGTTACATTTTTTACTGATATTACTGACATTTGATGTTTGATGATTTAATGTGACTGAATATATGTGTGATTAGGTAGGTCACCTAAATACTATATAATTTTAATCACAACAAATTTTACCAATGTATTGTCTATCTTTTTTGATAAATTAATTAGGGTATTTGTATATTTAATATATGATTCAACATTCAAAGGATCGATTAGGTCAATGGTCTTACTTGTATCTTTATTTATTTATCTATAAATGGATTCTATGAACTCTCTTTTTACATGTCATCAAACATATTTCACAACCCTACACATCCTTATCCATGACACCCTCCCCAAAACACCACCCTCCCTTCCAAAACCAACCATGTCCATAGCCCTTCCTAGTATCCCCTTCCATGATATCTCTTTACCAGCCTCTCCCCTCCTACTGGGTTCACTTAATTTCCCACCCCTTTTGATGCCTCACCCTCTGACTGTGTTGTGTGTGACTAAAAACATTTTTTAAAACACACCTTATGACTTTACTTGAACACTTTTTTTGGGATTCCAGTTATTCTATACCAACATATATTATTCATTAAAATTTTATTTTGTAGTGATTTTAGTATCCTTTAGTGCCATGGAGGATTATTTTATTCTTGATGGTATGAACCTTGATTATCAATTGGTGGTAAATACTGTAAAGACCCGTAAAATTCAAGGGAAATTTTTTCTTAATTTTCTTTAGAATTTTACAAGAGCGCGGTTTCAGACGGCACCTGATTCCGAGGCCCGGAGTGCCCGGAATTAATTTCCGAAGTTTGGCTCGGGTACGTTCAGTGAACGAACGAGCGGGAATTCCTAACTTTTGATCCGGTGCTCGGAATTGAAATCCGAGGGCACCGATGAACTCGCAGCGCCGATATTCGCTTAAAGAGACCTTTTCGGGAGTTGCGTTTGTTGCGGGTTGAAAGTTAGTTTTGGGGTTTTTAGTTTGAGTTAAATAAAATTGTGTAGAACAATTTTATTATAACTTGTTAAAACCTATCAAAGGAGGTTGGAAGTGGGACCCACACCCACTTAACCTCCCTTGGGAGGATTAAGTGTGGTGGGGCCCACACGAACCCCTAATCCTTTCAAATTCTCTCAACTTGCTTAACCCCTAATTAAATGACTTGAGTTACTTTTAATTATGGGAGTTAAACCTTTTGAATTTCAAACTTTTGAAATTCTAATGTGTTATGTGATAATAAAATAAGATGTTGTCTTATTTTATTTTGGGGTTATTTGTTTGTCTTCTTGAGAGGTGGAGAGCTTTTCCTTCTTCTCCTTCAACTCTGACGAGGAACTCGAAGAACGTTCATCTTGACGAAGAACGTTCAAGCTCCGACGAAGAACGCCGCACCTCCATTCTTCGTTTACCGTGTCAACGAAAGGGGACGCCATTTCTTCCTCGGACAACCTTCGTCGGCGTACAAGTTTCGCCAACGACGTGTCTCTTCGAACGCATCCCTTCGTCATCGGATTTGACGAACGGCTACCGCGACGCCCGACCTCCGCGACGTCGTCTTCCGCGGAACGTTCACAATCTTCGAACCTTATACCCGAGGTAGGGGTTGTCGATTTCTTTTTGGTTTCCTTATTTTTATTCTTGATCGTGATTTTAGCAAGACTAACGTTTGGCTTGAATTATTTTAAGTTGCGTTATTATTTTAACGTGAGGGGGGCCGGACCGCACGAACACGGCCGAACCTCCCTCCATCGTTCTTGTTTATTCTTGCGGGTGGAAGCAAGTGGCGTGGTGCCGTCGCACCACGCGGATGATCGTGCAAATATTTTACGCGGCGCCGTCGCGCCACGCCGAGGAAGAATCTTCAAGAACGCGACGCCGTCGCGCCGTGTTGAAAGGAATCAAGGCACGACGAAAGGGGCGCGGTGCCGTCGCACCGCGCCGGACGATGAACACCGCGGCCGGTTCCGGGCCGCGGCGGGACGAGGAGACCGCGGCCGGTTCCGGGTTGCGGCGGAAGAGAAGACCGGCGGCCGGGCCGCCGGCGTCGGAAGCCGAAGAGGGGACCGGAATTTACGGTCCCGTTAGAGAAAACCGGCCGGCCAGCTGGCCGGCCGGATACCATTAAATCCGGGGGAATTAATCCCCCGGCCACCTCATAAAAAAAACCCCCTCTTTATGAGGGGGGCGGTTCATTGAAGGGAGGGGGGCAGCCGGCCCCCCCGGTTCCGCACCAGCAGGCCCCCCACGTGAGGGGGGGGGGGGGGGCGTTTTTTTAAAAATAACGGCTCGGCTATGCCGCACCGCCTCTTGAAAAGCGGGGGATTTGATTCCCCCGCGCGCAGCCTCCTCGCGGAGACAAGCCGCCGCGGCACCCCGCGCCGCCGCGCCACCCCGTGCCGCCGCAGGGGGGGGGTCGGGCCGGGTCGGCCCGGACCCCCCCCGTTTCGAACCAGAATTGGTTTTTGGGACATATCTTGAGCCTCGGACCTCCGAACGATGAACCGTCTGCGGCAACGCGATCCTTGGATCGAGACGGTCGTTTCGGTATATCGCACTCAAGGTTTCGGGTTACTTTGAGTTCGGCCGGGTTGGTTCGTTCACGAAACCAACCGGGCCTTCGGAGCGGAAACGCTCATATCTTGAGCTACGAACGTCCGATTGACGCGCCGTCAGTCGCGTTGTGTTCCTCTTAGTGAGACGGATCTTTTGGCATACTCCTCCTGAGGTTTGGACGCAGGTGGAGTACGGTCGGGTTGGTTTTTCCTTAAAAACCAACCGGGCCCCGGAGACGAAAATGCCAATAACTCTCAGACCGGGCGTCCGATCGATGTGCCGTCTGTTGCGTTAAGTTCCTGTTGACGATATGGAACTTTTGGATACATCAACTCTGGTCTTTTTGACAGTTGATGTATCAGCCTCTCGGCTCGTGGAGCGGACCCTCCGAACGAGCTTGCTATGTGCGGGAACCCTAGTGCTGGCTGCGACTGCTGCTACTGCTGCGACTGTTACTGTGACTACTACTGCTACGACAGCTACTGTGACTGCGACGACGACAGTACAGAGATCCTGTGTGGATTCGACGACGACGACTACAGCACTCAGCGATCCTACGTGGATCAGTGCTACAGGTCCTGTGTGGGCCCGATCCTGTGTGGGTCCTTGCGCTCAGCGGTTCTGTGTGAGCCAGCGCCTACAGGTCCTGTGTGGGCCCGATCCTGTGTGGGTCTTTGCGGGGGTTAGTTACCTATCGATCCTTCGTGGGTCCGACGACTTAGATGGATCAGTGATCATCTTTATCGTCTTCTGAAGAAGTATACCTGTGTGAGCTGAATCCTATTGCTTTCCTGTGTGGATTGTGTTGTGCAATCCTGTGTGGATTACGTTTTGCTTTCCTGTGTGGAATACATTTACTATCCTGTGTGGACTGAGTTGTACTTGGGCTCGGAGGTTGGAGCGTATTTGAATTGATGACTTAGGTATATGTATGGGCATATACCTAAGCAGTGTCAGTTGTTACTTCGTGATTGTACTTTTCTTCGTGGTTTATCCTTTGTGGATTTGAGAGACCTTCAGGGGTCTCGGGGTCCCTACTGAGTAGCTTATACTCACCCCTGCACGGGCTTTGCCCGCACTACGTTGTGTTGGTTGCAGACGACGGACAGCGTTGACCTTAGCTGAGGCCTACAGAGCGGGACGGTACCCGGAGGTGGACCACTGGGCGGGACGTGCACGGAGCGGACGGCGGGACCCGTGGAGCAGAGGAGCTATCTGTACCCACCCTTCAGGTGGGATTTCCAGTGGACAGCTCAGAGTAGCGACTTTTACTTTTCAGTTGCTATTTTCCCTTTCGAGTTGTACTTTACTTTCAGTTTGGGTTTGTATACTGGCCCATTTACTTTTCCGCACTTTCAGTTGTACTCTGCTTTTGTTTAGTGTTTACTTTCCGCTTGCTTACTTTGTGGTGATGTTTACTTTTCAAAGGAAATGTCTTCCCATTTTACTGGGATTTATGCCTTGGTGCTAGTCGCCAGCCCCTGGCCTATGGAAGGCGGGCTTGGGGTAGTCACGGCACGGACCCCGAGGGCGGGTCGTGACAAATTGGTATCAGAGGGGTTCGGTTCTACCGTGAACTCTGATCTTTTCTATGTGAAGCAATAATGTTTAGCGTATTGAGTGTGGATATCAGTCCAGGGAGTCCAGTGTTGGTGCGGCGGCCGACGTATCCGTACACCAGGACCCTGACTTCTGATTTCCGACTTAATGCACGAAAACATTGATTGCATGTGTGTTTCAAAGTTTTCTTTGTGATTACTTATATCAGCTCACCAGGTATACTGTTCTAACCGTGGCGCACCTGTTTCCTTTTCAGGATGGCCCCACGACGGCAGCCAGCTAGGGTTCCGAGAGTCGAGCGTGACGACAGCCCACCGAGCGACGAGGCCTCGGTGCAGGGCCCTTTTCCAGTAGTGGCACCGGCGGTAGCTTTACCCGCCGATCCCCCGATGCTTCCAGCAGCAGCCGCTGACGATGTACGTCGCCTCAGCGCACTACATGAGTTTTAGCGCCAGCGACCGCCCAGGTTTTGCGGGGAGACGGATCCCCAGGCAGCAGAGGACTGGCTGGAGGCAGTAGTTCGAGTGTTTAGGCTAGTGAGGACACCAGCAGACCTCATGGTGATCCTCGCTGCGAGCCTACTACACGCAGCAGCAGGACGATGCTGGAGCTTGATGCTCCAGGTGCACGATGAGGCATCTCTACTTTGGACGGACTTTGAGAGCCTTTTTCGCTCAGAGTTCGTCCCAGCCACCCTTCGTGCGGTGCGTATCCAGGAGCTTCTACAGCTGCGGCAGGGCAGCATGGCGGTCGCTCAGTACTCGGCGAGATTTACCGATCTCTCGCGCTACTCGACCGACATGGTACGGGACCCATTCTTCCGGGCCCGGACCTTCGAGCAGGGTTTGAGACATGAGATCAGGGCATCGCTGATCTCCCTCAGCATACCGACTCAGACAGGAGTACTGGAGCGGGCCCTTCTGATCGAGAGCTTCCTTGCTGAGTCTACACCAGCACAGCGACCCACCGCAGGGCGGCACGTGGCAGAGTCATCTGCAGCAGGCAGTCGATGGATGACTCAGGGGTCCAGACAGACCAGACCTTCAGGCAGACGATCTCAGGGCACTGGCTCAGCAGTGCGGGGCACACAGCGCGGAGCCAGTCTTCCAAGAGGCAGACAGTGCTACTCATGCGGCGGGCAGGGCCACATGGCTCGCGACTGCCCGACCCGCCGTGCCGAGGAGCAGCAGTCAGTTGATGGACCACCGAGGCAGAGTGTAACAGCCCAAGATTTTATGAAAAATATTCTTTTTAATTTTATTAATGTCTTGTGTTGTACGCTACACCAAAAGGAGCTTGCACAACACGCATCCTTGACTTGCCTTGCATTACACGCAATCGCAACTTTCCTCGATAGTGTGTGTAGTACGCAATAACGAGTTTCACTAAACAGCGATATGCTATTAAAACTAGCCGTTATGAATAGTAATAACCACTTTTTGAAATTTTGTAAATTTTATTTTTCAAAATGGATTTCATTTTTGGATTCGGAGTATCGAATTTAGCCTAAGGTGAAATTTTGGTACATTTCGGATAACTTTCATATTCTGATGAATAGTGAAAATTACTAAATTATAATTAAAAACAACTTTTTTAATCGAAATAATTAATAGTGATAAATTATTAATTTGAGTGGTTTTAAAGTATATTTAGAATATATTTTTACAATTTAATACAATGTTGGTCATTGGACGTAATTTCACATTTAAACCTGACATAAACAAGTGTCAATCTTTTGATAGATATTGTTTCGTAAAAACACGCTATTTGTTTTAATAGCGGGATTTAATTATAAAATTAATTAATTCAACTTATATGTTATGAATTTGGTAAAATAGACTTCATTTTTGAATTCGGAATATGAAATATAGCTTAGGATGAAATTTTGGCATTTTTCTGAAAACTTTCAATTTTTGATGAATAGTGAAACCACTAAGTGGTAGGTTAAAAACTGAATTTTGCATAAAACTTAATTTTACCACTTCTGTGAATGGAATTTCGAAAATCCGAGAGACACGGTTAATATCAAGGACTAAAATGTGGTTCAATGAGATGAAAATAATTTTTGGTGAATAGTAACTTTTTACTTTTTTTTACCGCGGTTAATAGTAAATAGGGTAACTAAGGGTAAATATGATATTACTATTACCCTAACACATGTCCTAATTCTATTGGACAAGTGTAATTCGACCAAAAACAAACTTAGGAATAAAATATGACCATTTAGGCCCACTTGGATTAGATTAGGACATTTATTATGAATTTATTTAAAGAAGGGTTAAAATAGTTAAAATCAAAGTTTAATAAGTAAATCATTTTTAATATGGGGTTATACATAAGATAAATTCGATTGTAAATATTCATTAGAAAGCTAAAAAGATTTCCTACATGATGGTATTTTATTTGTAATTTTTAGACATCATATAATTTAATTTATTTATGACACAACGATGATGCAGTAATTATCTTATTAATGAAATATTGACATAATTGATGTTATAAACACCAAATTAAATGTAATTTGAGATTTTGTATGAATTCCACTAATTTTCTAGGTTACTATGATATATTAATGTTGATTTAATCAACTTGGTTCGAACATATAATTCTGTTATGACTTTCACAAAAATCATATATCAAATAGTGTCAAAATTGACACAAAATAGTTTTTAAATCAAATATTATATTATTAATTGTTATTTTATTCCTAAAAATCTAAGGTTCGGCCAAATGACTTAGATAAGGATATATATATTAATAATAAACAATTTGTGGTTCGTTTGGCGTGTTATAGTAAGTTTATTAACCATATAGTGAAAGAAAACAAAAAGACACGGTAAAAGTTAAATTATTTAACTTAGAGTTAAATATAATTGATAAGGTTTAAAATAATATCCAAACATGTCTAAATTTGATTGGTTGATGGGATTACAACCCTATCTCATCTAATATTCGAATATGAGTCATTTTTGGAGGTTTTTAAGTGGGGTTAGATTTATTATAAATTAATATTTTTAAGAATTCCTAAGGTGCCCCTCTCCTCCCTTATAAAAGGGAACCTCCTCCCCCTCCTCCTCACACCAATTTTGAGCACTCAAGCTCGGCCAACCCCTGCCATTTTCTCCTCTCCACTTTCCTAGAATAATCCTAGAGGTTTTGGTCTTCTCCAAAGACCAATCTTAGTTCCTTAAGTGGAGGATTCAAAGAGGCGTTCCAAAGAAGAGGTAATATCCATTACCGATCTTTTCAATTTCTTTCTTCTTCAACTTCTTCTTCTTTAGTTGTTTCATGATAAAGTAATAACATCAGTATTACTTACATACTGATATGTTATTATAAATATGAAACAACCCTAATTCACCTTCTATCCATCCTACGGAAAAATGAAATCACCGCGCGTGCGTACGTACGGAATACCGTCTCCACGCCGTGGTGTAATCTATTTTCCACCATCACCTTACAAGGATGGGTATAATGGTGTAATGAGTAACTACATATGATTATTATTAAGTAATATTGATACTGAAATAATATATATATACTCCAATACAATTCCACGATCATAGGAACGATATCATCACTCGTGCGTACGTACGGAATACCGTCTCCACGATGTGATGCGACTCGTTCTACATGATCTTCATTTCATAATGATTATATAAATGAATTGAATGAATGAATATGGTATATACTACACTAATACCATTCTGGAAATGAATTATCTATAACCTAAAGATAAGAATAAGAATTTATTCGACAAAACACGCATAAGAACAAAAAGTTATAAAGACCCGAGTAACAAGTAACAATGAAATATTACTAACAAGAAGCTAATAATATGACCATATATGATATCATATCAATATGTATGATTCTGGAATAAGTCAATAACATTATTTAAACCATTATACAGGAGCTTCGGACACATACAAAGCTAATCGGACCTAAGGTAAGGGAAATATCACAATCTCATTTTTATCCGAGATTGTTTATTCGTAAGTATTTACTGGGGTGTATTTTATCATCCACATACATGTTCCCTCAATATGTAATATTGTTTCCATCCACTTGAAATAGTTTAAATCCAATTTTACCCTTAGGTGAGTTTTTAGTAAAGAATATGAAAGGAATCTTTTGTCGTTTTTCCGTACGAGGTACTTTTTGACTTTTCCGACAAAAGTACGAAGAATGTTTTTTTTAACTTATACGGCATGAATGGATTTTTAAAACATTACTTCAAAGAAGCTTCCTTTACAAGTTTTCAAGTTTATTTTTAATCAACTTCTTTTATTTTAAAGTTGTATGACATGTTATGAAAGGAAAAATGTTTTTGAAGAAGAAAGGATATTTTCCTCAAGAATTCAATTCAAGTGTTTTATCAAAATTATTTTCCATCTAAGATAATAAAGGGTTCTGTTTCTATCCATATTTTTACATTGGTTTGACTATGTTGTGATGGAATTATGTTTATGAATTCCTTTATCATATATGAATTGATTTATGATGTCATGATGTTTCAAGAATCCCATTTTTGTTATATGTTTTATGCGATGATGTATGTTTTATGATTATGTGGCACACATAAGAAAGGATTCATTATAAGATGGGTGGGACCTATATCTCCCTACAATGCATTGGGTAATGATTTTATATCTCATGAGATAGACATGGCTGGAACGGAAGGTTATTTCGGTTCAGTGATACAGGACTGAAACGAGGAGTGAACTCGGTTCAGAAAGGGACTTTGTCCACTAAGATAGTCTTGGCAATGAGTCATGACTAACAAGAAATGATTTTCCATGATTATGTGTGCATGCCACAAAGATTCAAGTTTTATGTTATGATTATGGGGATCTCATTTTCACTTCTATGATTTGTTCCATGTTAAGATATTATGATCTCTTTTGCAGGTTGTGATTTTCAAAAAGATATGATATGATTTTTATTTCTTTTGTATACCCTTACTGAGCATTTGAGCTCACCCTTTTATGTTTTCTTTTCCCCAGGATATAAAGAAAGGTTTTAGGTAAAAAAAATGGAAGATCTTTACGGGAGATATTGAAGATCTTTCACCAGGATTAGAAGATTATGTTCCGAGTTTCCAAAGACACTAAACTATTACGATCCTTTAGTGTGTGTTTTTGTTATGTACTAAGTATTCTGCAAATGTAATGTAATGTCCATGTACGTCAGGATACGGGTCTCTACAGTTGGTATCAGAGGAAAGGTTTAGTCAACCTTTGGAAACTAGGATGCGAAAACGTTAGTGAGATCCCTAGAGATATTTCTAAGGTATGTCTAGGGATGTCCCTAGGGATAAGTATACGTATAGGTTATAGTAATAGAATTACGCTAACGATCATAGAATTAAACCTAAGATGTTGGATATTGAAGGTACTCCCCCTTTATTATGTTGTTTTCCCTAGCATGATTTTTGCCTCTCACACTATTCTTTTTGGGTTTTAGACGATGGCTGGAACCCGAAGGAACCGTGTTGATCAATGCAATGGACAATGCAATGATTGCCCTCCTGAACAAACAAATGTTATGGGAGATGGAGTGCAAAATCTTATTGCTATACTTACACAAGCTATGAATCATTCTGGACTTCCAAATGAGCAGAGAAGGGAACAATATTCTATTGAGTCCTTCATGAGGCAACGTCCACCTTCTTTCAGTGGGACTTCCGATCCACTTGTTGCTGAACAATGGATCAGTACCACTGAAAAGATATTTTCAGTTCTTCAATGTTCTGAACATGATAAAGTCATCTTAGCAGTATATCGTTTGGAAGGTGAAGCTGATCAATGGTGGAATCTTATCAAGAATACGAGGCCAAGGGATGAAATTGAGTCCATGGAATGGGATGAGTTCAAGAACTTGTTTTTCAGTAAGTACTTCCCTCGTATTCTTCGAACAAAGATGGAAAAGGAGTTTATTGAGCTGAAGCAGAAGGATGATGAATCTGTTGGTATATATGAAGCGAATTTTACAAGACTTGCAAGGTATGCATCTGGCATTATCATCCAACCTGAAAGTAAAGTTGATCGATTTTTCAGTGGCTTAAAACCAAGTCTTCGAAGGGCATTAGCTATAAGAGACTTCAATAGCTATGAAGAAATTGTGCGTTGTGCTATCAAGGTAGAAATGGAAGTTGGTGTTACATATCCATCTCATGGTTTTGACAAGAAACGAAAGATGGAGTTCAAGGAGAAATCTCATAATAATGGTGAAAAGAAGATGAATGTTTCCTTATGCACAAAGTGTGGAAAGAAGCATGGTGGAGATTGTCTTAAAGGAACTAGAAAATGTTTTAAGTGTGGAAAAGAAGGTCATCGAGCAGCTGAGTGTCGAAGTAATGGAAAAAGGGTTTCTAATGATGTGAATAAAGCAAACACTGCAGAGAACGCACCGCCAACACTTCAATGCTTCAAGTGCAAGGAAATGGGGAATTATGCTAATAATTGCCCTAATCCAAGGGTTAGTGATGATCAACATGAGCAACCACTGAAGGCAAAGGACAAAGGGAAATCACATGCGATCACTATTGGCAATGTTGAATATGATAACGATGTGGTGGAATGATTAAGTGTTTATGTAATGGGATTCCAAAATAATGTTGTATCATGGAGTATTGGAATATTTATGTATTGGTTTAATGTGGTATTCAAAGTGATTGAGATATTTTTGGAAATAAGATGATATGCGCATAATGAAGGGAAAATAAGAAAATGAAATGTTTAACAATATTCATGAGCTCATGATTGATATAAGGACTAAGTGATATCATGGATTGAGTATATAGAATTTTGAGGATTTTGGTATGTGGAAAGTGTTAACTTTTAACTGCATTCATGTTTTCACTAAGGTATTCAAGAGAATACATGATTAAGGACTTTGAATGTTTAGAATGTGACCAACAAAACATATCTTATGATATGTGGGGATCAACGACAGTATTAAATCTCTGGTAATCGTTGTCACTATATTATGAGAGTGGACTGCAGTATTATGGATAAGCCTAAAGATTGAAATGGATTATGTTGGACATAAGTGAGTATTGTTTAAGGATCGAAGTTTTCTCGATATTATTGATGGGATGTTATAGTAATATAGTTTTAGAAAAAGGACAACCTGCAGGACGGGCGACAGCCCATCGCTTCGGACAAGGCTGTAGGAATCGAACCCACAACCGAAGTGCGACTGGCCTTTATCGCCTACCACTGACCTACAGGAAGTCCCTATTTAGTAGAAACTAGTTTTATTATATTAAGCAGTATGATATATGAAGTATAAGTCCATTTTAGGAACCATATATGATTAATCTCACTATAGATCGATTTATGCATATAATTTTTGCTAACCTTTTGTTTGAGACAGATGGAATGACCCGTCATTCTATCACATTATCTGCTAACACTTCACGAATAACAAATTCAACTTCATTTATTTAAGAGATGAAGTGGAAATTGTTCAAGGCACGAACAACAGTGAGATTGTACCAAAATAAAGTAAGTATTTATTCTAATTCAAATTTTCAACTTTAGGGAAATGATCTTGAAAACCAAAAATGTTGTCCTAGTGATCTTATACCTGAGGAATCAGATGGTACCTTATATCATCACAAATTTATGGATTTGTGATTTTTGGCTTTTCCATAGCCATGTTCTCTACCACTCTCCATCAGAACATGATGGTTAGATTTTTCTTCCATATCCATATTTTTACCTATGTGGAAACCCAACAATTAGTTTATTTGGGTAATCGTTACATTTCATACTTTAGTTTTTAAAGCCAAGTTTTGGTATTCCTTTTTACGATGTGGGAAACTTTCGAATAGAAAACCATTTATAACCCCGACGAATTTCGAGGGCGAAATTCATTTTAAGGGGGGTAGAATGTAACAGCCCAAGATTTTATGAAAAATATTCTTTTTAATTTTATTAATGTCTTGTGTTGTACGCTACACCAAAAGGAGCTTGCACAACACGCATCCTTGACTTGCCTTGCATTACACGCAATCGCAACTTTCCTCGATAGTGTGTGTAGTACGCAATAACGAGTTTCACTAAACAGCGATATGCTATTAAAACTAGCCGTTATGAATAGTAATAACCACTTTTTGAAATTTTGTAAATTTTATTTTTCAAAATGGATTTCATTTTTGGATTCGGAGTATCTAATTTAGCCTAAGGTGAAATTTTGGTACATTTCGGATAACTTTCATATTCTGATGAATAGTGAAAATTACTAAATTATAATTAAAAACAAATTTTTTAATCGAAATAATTAATAGTGATAAATTATTAATTTGAGTGGTTTTAAAGTATATTTAGAATATATTTTTACAATTTAATACAATGTTGGTCATTGGACGTAATTTCACATTTAAACCTGACATAAACAAGTGTCAATCTTTTGATAGATATTGTTTCGTAAAAACACGCTATTTGTTTTAATAGCGGGATTTAATTATAAAATTAATTAATTCAACTTATATGTTATGAATTTGGTAAAATAGACTTCATTTTTGAATTCGGAATATGAAATATAGCTTAGGATGAAATTTTGGCATTTTTCTGAAAACTTTCAATTTTTGATGAATAGTGAAACCACTAAGTGGTAGGTTAAAAACTGAATTTTGCATAAAACTTAATTTTACCACTTCTGTGAATGGAATTTCGAAAATCCGAGAGACACGGTTAATATCAAGGACTAAAATGTGGTTCAATGAGATGAAAATAATTTTTGGTGAATAGTAACTTTTTACTTTTTTTTACCGCGGTTAATAGTAAATAGGGTAACTAAGGGTAAATATGATATTACTATTACCCTAACACATGTCCTAATTCTATTGGACAAGTGTAATTCGACCAAAAACAAACTTAGGAATAAAATATGACCATTTAGGCCCACTTGGATTAGATTAAGACATTTATTATGAATTTATTTAAAGAAGGGTTAAAATAGTTAAAATCAAAGTTTAATAAGTAAATCATTTTTAATATGGGGTTATACATAAGATAAATTCGATTGTAAATATTCATTAGAAAGCTAAAACGATTTCCTACATGATGGTATTTTATTTGTAATTTTTAGACATCAAATAATTTAATTTAACTATGACACAACGATGATGCAGTAATTATCTTATTAATGAAATATTGACATAATTGATGTTATAAACACCAAATTAAATGTAATTTGAGATTTTGTATGAATTCCACTAATTTTCTAGGTTACTATGATATATTAATGTTGATTTAATCAACTTGGTTCGAACATATAATTCTGTTATGACTTTCACAAAAATCATATATCAAATAGTGTCAAAATTGACACAAAATAGTTTTTAAATCAAATATTATATTATTAATTGTTATTTTATTCCTAAAAATCTAAGGTTCGGCCAAATGACTTAGATAAGGATATATATATTAATAATAAACAATTTGTGGTTCGTTTGGCGTGTTATAGTAAGTTTATTAACCATATAGTGAAAGAAAACAAAAAGACACGGTAAAAGTTAAATTATTTAACTTAGAGTTAAATATAATTGATAAGGTTTAAAATAATATCCAAACATGTCTAAATTTGATTGGTTGATGGGATTACAACCCTATCTCATCTAATATTCGAATATGAGTCATTTTTGGAGGTTTTTAAGTGGGGTTAGATTTATTATAAATTAATATTTTTAAGAATTCCTAAGGTGCCCCTCTCCTCCCTTATAAAAGGGCACCTCCTCCCCCTCCTCCTCACACCAATTTTGAGCACTCAAGCTCGGCCAACCCATGCCATTTTCTCCTCTCCACTTTCCTAGAATAATCCTAGAGGTTCTGGTCTTCTCCAAAGACCAATCTTAGTTCCTTAAGTGGAGGATTCAAAGAGGCGTTCCAAAGAAGAGGTAATATCCATTACCGATCTTTTCAATTTCTTTCTTCTTCAACTTCTTCTTCTTTAGTTGTTTCATGATAAAGTAATAACATCAGTATTACTTACATACTGATATGTTATTATAAATATGAAACAACCCTAATTCACCTTCTATCCATCCTACGGAAAAATGAAATCACCGCGCGTGCGTACGTACGGAATACCGTCTCCACGCCGTGGTGTAATCTATTTTCCACCATCACCTTACAAGGATGGGTATAATGGTGTAATGAGTAACTACATATGATTATTATGAAGTAATATTGATACTGAAATAATATATATATACTCCAATACAATTCCACGATCATAGGAACGATATCATCACTCGTGCGTACGTACGGAATACCGTCTCCACGATGTGATGCGACTCGTTCTACATGATCTTCATTTCATAATGATTATATAAATGAATTGAATGAATGAATATGGTATATACTACACTAATACAATTCTGGAAATGAATTATCTATAACCTAAAGATAAGAATAAGAATTTATTCGACAAAACACGCATAAGAACAAAAAGTTATAAAGACCCGAGTAACAAGTAACAATGAAATATTACTAACAAGAAGCTAATAATATGACCATATATGATATCATATCAATATGTATGATTCTGGAATAAGTCAATAACATTATTTAAACCATTATACAGGAGCTTCGGACACGTACAAAGCTAATCGGACCTAAGGTAAGGGAAATATCACAATCTCATTTTTATCCGAGATTGTTTATTCGTAAGTATTTACTGGGGTGTATTTTATCATCCACATACATGTTCCCTCAATATGTAATATTGTTTCCATCCACTTGAAATAGTTTAAATCCAATTTTACCCTTAGGTTAGTTTTTAGTAAAGAATATGAAAGGAATCTTTTGTCGTTTTTCCGTACGAGGTACTTTTTGACTTTTCCGACAAAAGTACGAAGAATGTTTTTTTTAACTTATACGGCATGAATGGATTTTTAAAACATTACTTCAAAGAAGCTTCCTTTACAAGTTTTCAAGTTTATTTTTAATCAACTTATTTTATTTTAAAGTTGTATGACATGTTATGAAAGGAAAAATGTTTTTGAAGAAGAAAGGATATTTTCCTCAAGAATTCAATTCAAGTGTTTTATCAAAATTATTTTCCATCTAAGATAATAAAGGGTTCTGTTTCTGTCCATATTTTTACATTGGTTTGACTATGTTGTGATGGAATTATGTTTATGAATTCCTTTATCATATATGAATTGATTTATGATGTCATGATGTTTCAAGAATCCCATTTTTGTTATATGTTTTATGCGATGATGTATGTTTTATGATTATGTGGCACACATAAGAAAGGATTCATTATAAGATGGGTGGGACCTATATCTCCCTCCAATGCATTGGGTAATGATTTTATATCTCATGAGATAGACATGGCTGGAACGGAAGGTTATTTCGGTTCAGTGATACAGGACTGAAACGAGGAGTGAACTCGGTTCAGAAAGGGACTTTGTCCACTAAGATAGTCTTGGCAATGAGTCATGACTAACAAGAAATGATTTTCCATGATTATGTGTGCATGCCACAAAGATTCAAGTTTTATGTTATGATTATGGGGATCTCATTTTCACTTCTATGATTTGTTCCATGTTAATATATTATGATCTCTTTTGCAGGTTGTGATTTTCAAAAAGATATGATATGATTTTTATTTCTTTTGTATACCCTTACTGAGCATTTGAGCTCACCCTTTTATGTTTTCTTTTCCCCAGGATATAAAGAAAGGTTTTAGGTAAAAAAAATGGAAGATCTTTACGGGAGATATTGAAGATCTTTCACCAGGATTAGAAGATTATGTTCCGAGTTTCCAAAGACACTAAACTATTACGATCCTTTAGTGTGTGTTTTTGTTATGTACTAAGTATTCCGCAAATGTAATGTAATGTCCATGTACGTCAGGATACGAGTCTCTACACAGAGGCAGAGGGTCGACCGTGGCGGTCCGCAGGGAGGAGGCGGACGAGGCAGAGGAGCTGGACGAGCAGCCGGTGGTGGGCGACGCTTTGAGGCTCTGCCACCACCACCACAAGGAGGTCCACCCCGACCACAGGGAGCTGGCGGGCAGCGACAGGCACAACTCCAGGCAGCAGAGGCCTACGACCACGGCGCACCCGAGATGATTCGAGGTACTATCTGTGTCTATTCCACCCTTGCTGCAGTTCTTATAGACACAGGAGCGAGTCATTCTTTCATAGCCGCTGCCCTTGTTCGGAGCTCGGAGATTCCGACAGAGCCGTTGGCTCGATCCTTACGGCTAGAGACTCCTACGGGAGCAGACTCGACGATTACGCACTGGTGCCGGCAGTGTGAGCTTACTCTAGGAGGCGAGAGCTTCGGCTGGGATCTTCTTGTAGCAGCGTCGAGGCCTTACGACGTCATCTTGGGCATGGATTGGCTGTCTACGGTCCATGCACAGATTGACTGTTTTAGGCGCAAGGTGCGTTGTGTACGCACCGACGGGAGCAGGTTCACCTTCACCGGCGAGAAGGGAGCCTTAGCAGCACAGGATGGACTTCCGCGGAGGAGAGGACAGCCCATCACTCATCAGTTGGCTAGCCTTATCCTTGGAGAAGTTGACGTGCAGAGTCCTGGTTTTCCTGCAGTGGTGGATCAGTTTGCGGACGTTTTTCCCGACGAAATTCCAGGGCTACCTCCTCGCAGAGAGGTAGACTTTTATATTGACTTGTACCCCGGGACAGCCCCGATATCCACTCCAGAATATCGGATGGCCCCCGCCGAGCTTCGAGAGCTACGGGTACAGTTGGAGGACTTGCAGGGCAAGGGGTTCATCCGACCCAGTGTTTCACCCTGGGCTTCCCCGATATTGTTCGCCAAGAAGGCGGACGGGAGCTTGCGACTTTGTGTTGACTATCGTCGCCTGAACCAGGTGACAGTGAGGAAAAAGTATCCGCTACCGAGGATTGATGACCTCTTTGATCAGCTCAAGGGAGCACGGTGGTTCTCGAAGATAGACCTCAGGTCAGGCTATCATCAGCTCAGAGTCAGAGACGAGGATGTGTAGAAGACGGCCTTCAGATGTCGGTATGGCCACTATGAGTTCTTGGTTATGCCTTTCGGTGTAACCAATGCTCCAGCAGTGTTCATGGCTCTCATGAACAGGATCTTTCAGCCATACCTCGATCGGTTTGTCGTGGTCTTCATCGACGACATTCTGATTTACTCTACGACAGAGGAGGAGCACGCCTATCACTTGCGAGTTGTTCTTGACACACTCCGAGAGCACCAGCTTTATGGTAAGCTCTCGAAGTGCCAGTTCTGGATACGTGAGGTCCACTTTTTGGGACACGTTATCTCTGAGGCGGGAGTTGCAGTGGATCCCGCGAAGTTTGAGGCTGTGTTAGCATGGGAGCCACCCAGAAGCGTGACTGAGGTTCGGAGTTTCTTGGGACTAGCTGGATACTATCGGAGATTTGTGCCGAACTTCTCTAGAGTTGCGGCATCACTCACAGCTTTGACGAAGAAGGGGAAACCCTTCGTGTGGTCAGACAGTTGTCAGCAGAGCTTCCAGGAGCTGAGACAGAGATTGACTAGCGCACCTATCTTGAGGTTGCCTGAGGAGGGAGTAGGGTACGTAGTCTACTGCGATGCATCAGGGACCGGACTCGGATGTGTTCTGATGCAGGAGCGGGCAGTGATCGCCTATGGATCACGTCAGTTGAGGCCGCATGAGAAGAACTACGCTACCCATGACCTGGAGTTAGCAGCAGTGGTCTTCGATCTGAAGACATGGCGACACTATCTGATGGGCGAGCGCTTTACAGTCTTTTCCGATCATCAGAGTCTCAGGTATATCTTCTCGCAGAAGGACCTGAACCTGAGACAGTGGCGATGGATCGAGTTCCTCCAGGACTATGACTTTGAGATAGTCTATACTCCTGGGAAGGGGAACGTAGTAGCCGATGCCCTCAGTAGGAGGACGGGCATTCAGCTACTCGAGGAGGCGACGGAGCAGCTAGCCTCTTTACAGATATCCTTCGTGGATAGAGATGGAGCAGCCTTTCTTCAGTCTCTCACAGTCACTCCTCCACTACTGCAGCGAGTCAGGGAGGCACAGCATGGGGACGTTGACTGTGAGACGCGGCGTGCACAGATATCCTCGGGACAGGCACCTGATGGTTTCTCCCTTGGAGCAGAGCACGACATCCTTTTCAGAGGACGTACTATGGTACCAGTCGCATTGCGAGAGGGAGTGCTGAGGGAGTTTCACACTTCTCCTTTGGTGGTACATCCTGGAGTGGCGAAGATGTACCAGGACCTCAGACGACAGCACTGGTGGCCGGGTATGAAGAAGGCTGTAGCAGAGTTCGTTTCTCGATGTCTCACCTGTCAGCAGGTGAAGGCAGAGCATCAGGTACCAGCAGGCTTGGTACAGCCCTTGGAGGTTCTAGAGTGGAAGTGGGACGGCATATCTATGGACTTCGTGACTGGACTTCCACGCACTTCCAGAGGTCACGACTCCATCTGGGTGATTGTTGACCGACTCACCAAGTCGGCACACTTCTTACCCATCAGAGAGCAGGGCTCAGTGGAGAGCTTGGGACGTCTCTACGTTCAGGAGATTATGCGGCTCCACGGCGTGCCATCATCTATCGTATCCGATCGAGATGCCCGCTTTACTTCCCGGCTTTGGAAGGGGTTACAGGAGGCGTTCGGGACGCAGCTACGTCTTAGCACAGCCTTTCACCCTCAGACGGATGGTCAGACGGAGAGGACCATTCAGACACTCGAGGACATGCTCCGTGCCTGTGTCCTCGACTTTGGTCGTAGCTGGGAGGACCACCTACCCTTGGTGGAGTTCGCGTACAACAACAGCTACCACTCCACCATCGGGATGGCACCGTACGAGGCGTTGTATGGCCGACCATGTAGATCTCCTTTGTGCTGGACAGACCCTGGGGAGTCAGCACTGGTGGGACTGGAGATGGTCCAGGCCACGACAGAGAAGGTCCAGGTCATCGAGGAGCGGATGAGGACAGCTCAGAGCCGGCAGAAGTCATATGCTGACAGGAGGCGGAGGCCACTGGAGTTCGAGGATGGCGACCACGTCTTCTTGCGGGTCTCACCTCGACGTGGTATTCGGAGATTTGGCCGAGGCGGCAAGTTATCTCCGCGCTTCATCGGACCCTTCCAGATTCTCAGCAGGATTGGCGAGGTGGCTTATCGCCTGGCTCTACCACCTCAGTTGCACCGGGTGCACGACGTCTTCCACGTATCCCAGCTGAGGAGATACGTGCACGACCCGACGCACATCATTGACCATGGGGAGCTTGACGTTGACGATGGGGCGACTTTTACGGAGGTCCCGGTGGAGATAGAGGATCGACAGGAGCGGGTCCTGCGTGGGCGATCGATTCCTCTTGTGCACATCAGATGGCAGCACGAGAATCTCCAGGAGAGCACATGGGAGCGGGAGGCTCAGATGCGTGCTCAGTACCCTCATTTGTTTCCTAGTTTTTGATGTATCTTTACGGGGACGTAAAGCCCTGAGGTGGGAGTAATGTAAAGACCCGTAAAATTCAAGGGAAATTTTTTCTTAATTTTCTTTAGAATTTTACAAGAGCGCGGTTTCAGACGACACCTGATTCCGAGGCCCGGAGTGCCCGGAATTAATTTCCGAAGTTTGGCTCAGGTACGTTCAGTGAACGAACGAGCGGGAATTCCTAAATTTTGATCCGGTGCTCGGAATTGAAATCCGAGGGCACCGATGAACTCACAGCGCCGATATTCGCTTAAAGAGACCTTTTCGGGAGTTGCGTTTGTTGCGGGTTGAAAGTTAGTTTTGGAGTTTTTAGTTTGAGTTAAATAAAATTGTGTAGAACAATTTTATTATAACTTGTTAAAACCTATCAAAGGAGGTTGGAAGTGGGACCCACACCCACTTAACCTCCCTTGGGAGGATTAAGTGTGGTGGGGCCCACACGAACCCCTAATCCTTTCAAATTCTCTCAACTTGCTTAACCCCTAATTAAATGACTTGAGTTACTTTTAATTATGGGAGTTAAACCTTTTGAATTTCAAACTTTTGAAATTCTAATGTGTTATGTGATAATAAAATAAGATGTTGTCTTATTTTATTTTGGGGTTATTTGTTTGTCTTCTTGAGAGGTGGAGAGCTTTTCCTTCTTCTCCTTCAACTCTGACGAGGAACTCGAAGAACGTTCATCTTGACGAAGAACGTTCAAGCTCCGACGAAGAACGCCGCACCTCCATTCTTCGTTTACCGTGTCAACGAAAGGGGATGCCATTTCTTCCTCGGACAACCTTCGTCGGCGTACAAGTTTCGCCAACGACGTGTCTCTTAGAACGCATCCCTTCGTCATCGGATTTGACGAACGGCTACCGCGACGCCCGACCTCCGCGACGTCGTCTTCCGCGGAACGTTCACAATCTTCGAACCTTATACCCGAGGTAGGGGTTGTCGATTTCTTTTTGGTTTCCTTATTTTTATTCTTGATCGTGATTTTAGCAAGACTAACGTGTGGCTTGAATTATTTTAAGTTGCGTTATTATTTTAACGTGAGGGGGGCCGGACCGCACGAACACGGCCGAACCCCCCTCCATCGTTCTTGTTTATTCTTGCGGGTGGAAGCAAGTGGCGTGGTGCCATCGCACCACACGGATGATCGTGCAAATATTTTACGCGGCGCCGTCGCGCCACGCTGAGGAAGAATCTTCAAGAACGCGACGCCGTCGCGCCGCGTTGAAAGGAATCAAGGCACGGCGAAAGGAGCGCGGTGCCGTCGCACCGCGCCGGACGATGAACACCGCGGCCGGTTCCGGGCCGCGGCGGGACGAGGAGACCGCGGCCGGTTCCGGGCCGCGGCGGAAGAGAAGACCGGCGGCCGGGCCGCCGGCGTCGGAAGCCGAAGAGGGGACCGGAATTTCCGGTCCCGTTAGAGAAAACCGGTCGGCCAGCTGGCCGGCCGGATACCATTAAATCCGGGGGAATTAATCCCCCGGCCACCTCATAAAAAAACCCCCTCTTTATGAGGGGGGCGGTTCATTGAAGGGAGGGGGGCAGCCGGCCCCCCCGGTTCCGCACCAGTAGGCCCCCCACGTGAGGGGGGGGGGGGGGGCGTTTTTTTAAAAATAACGGCGCGGCTATGCCGCGCCGCCTCTTGAAAAGCGGGGGATTTGATTCCCCCACGCGCAGCCTCCTCGCGGCGACAAGCCGCCGCGGCACCCCGCACCGTCGCGCCGCCGCGCCACCGCGCCGCCGCGCCGCCCCAGGGGGGGGGTCGGGCCGGGTCGGCCCGGACCCGGACCCCCCCCCCCGTTTCGAACCAGAATCGGTTTTTGGGCCATATCTTGAGCCTCGGACCTCCGAACGACGAACCGTCTGCGGCAACGCGATCCTTGGATCGAGACGGTCGTTTCGGTATATCGCACTGAAGGTTTCGGGTTACTTTGAGTTCGGCCGGGTTGGTTCGTTCACGAAACCAACCGGGCCTTCGGAGCGGAAACGCTCATATCTTGAGCTACGAACGTCCGATTGACGCGCCGTCAGTCGCGTTGTGTTCCTCTTAGTGAGACGGATCTTTTGGAATACTCCGCCCGAGGTTTGGACGCAGGTGGAGTACGGTCGGGTTGGTTTTTCCTTAAAAACCAACCGGGCCCCGGAGACGAAAATGCCAATAACTCTCAGACCGGGCGTCCGATCGATGCGCCGTCTGTTGCGTTAAGTTCCTGTTGACGATACGGAACTTTTGGATACATCAACTCTGGTCTTTGTGACAGTTGATGTATCAGCCTCTCGGCTCGTGGAGCGGACCCTCCGAACGAGCTTGCTATGTGCGGGAACCCTAGTGCTGGCTGCGACTGCTGCTACTGCTGCGACTGTTACTGTGACTACTACTGCTACGACAGCTACTGTGACTGCGACGACGACAGTACAGAGATCCTGTGTGGATTCGACGACGACGACTACAGCACTCAGCGATCCTACGTGGATCAGTGCTACAGGTCCTGTGTGGGCCCGATCCTGTGTGGGTCCTTGCGCTCAGCGGTTCTGTGTGAGCCAGCGCCTACAGGTCCTGTGTGGGCCCGATCCCGTGTGGGTCTTTGCGGGGGTTAGTTACCTATCGATCCTTCGTGGGTCCGACGACTTAGATGGATCAGTGATCATCTTTATCGTCCTCTGAAGAAGTATACCTGTGTGAGCTGAATCCTATTGCTTTCCTGTGTGGATTGTGTTGTGCAATCCTGTGTGGATTACGTTTTGCTTTCCTGTGTGGAATACGTTTACTATCCTGTGTGGACTGAGTTGTACTTGGGCTCGGAGGTTGGAGCGTATTTGAATTGATGACTTAGGTATATGTATGGGCATATACCTAAGCAGTGTCAGTTGTTACTTCGTGATTGTACTTTTCTTCGTGGTTTATCCTTTGTGGATTTGAGAGACCTTCAGGGGTCTCGGGGTCCCTACTGAGTAGCTTATACTCACCCCTGCACGGGCTTTGCCCGCACTACGTTGTGTTGGTTGCAGACGACGGACAGCGTTGACCTTAGCTGAGGCCTACAGAGCGGGACGGTACCCGGAGGTGGACCACTGGGCGGGACGTGCACGGAGCGGACGGCGGGACCCGTGGAGTAGAGGAGCTATCTGTACCCACCCTTCAGGTGGGATTTCCAGTGGACAGCTCAGAGTAGCGGCTTTTACTTTTCAGTTGCTATTTTTCCCTTTCGAGTTGTACTTTACTTTCAGTTTGGGTTTGTATACTGGCCCATTTACTTTTCCGCACTTTCAGTTGTACTCTGCTTTTGTTTAGTGTTTACTTTCCGCTTGCTTACTCTGTGGTGATGTTTACTTTTCAAAGGCAATGCCTTCCCATTTTACTGGGATTTACGCCTTGGTGCTAGTCGCCATCCCCTGGCCTATGGAAGGCGGGCTTGGGGTAGTCGCGGCACGGACCCCGAGGGTGGGTCGTGAAAAATACTCCCTCTTTTCTCTTCTTCATGGGATAAATTCCAATTATGCCACCAATATTATAGGTATTCTAGAAATCCCAACCACAATCAACATCTCCTATTTCTATAATCATCTTTTTGAGTCCAATATTATTTTGGATCCTAATGTAGTTTCTATATGATAGATCATAGTGCCATGACATCTTTTCCAGGACATGGTGGTTTTGAAATATTCCACTACTCATGGAATTTCTTATGGAAGTGGACATAAAAACATCATTTTACAACATTATGGGAACAAATTCCATCACATTTATGTCTATTAGACTCTCAATGGATTCCCAATATCCCTTCACACAACACAGGAAACCTTCAGTGAGTCACAAGGAAATAATCTTTTTAAGTCAATACAATTCCTAAAAGGAATAACCTTCCAACAATTTTTATATCACTTGAAGTCACACAACAAAAATAACCAAAAAAATTTCACAAAACCACATTTCATCATTCCAACATAATCTATTTTAGTCAGCCCAATTCCCAAAAGGAATTCCTAGAAGACTTATCACATGTACCACAAACTTCCACATACTCAAACACCATTGGCTCAAAGGTCAACATCTCAAGTCATGATGATATTTGTTCTTCCATGTCATATCCAATAAACCCCAATATATAAGTGAGACTTAGCCTCCACATAATGGCATCACACACCACTAGTCATGGCCTTCTATGCCAAACACCTTTTCCGTACTTATGGTCAACCCCATCTCCTATGGCGCATAATCTATGGAGGTATCCACCCAAAATGAGTGGTCAAAACCACATCAATGGGTTTTATCCTATGTGCACATGATATGGATGGCTATATTGGCTAACCACAGTGAGAGGAATCACAAAAAAGCCTAGGCTACACCTTTGTAAAACCTCTGTCACCACCTTTGAACCATTTTTTCCAACAAAAAATGGTCAAAACCATCCACCTCATTCTGAAAAACCATTTAACCTCACTTTTAGTGATTAAAATCACCCATAGTCACATGGGCCTTTCCCAACACATTCCCATAGAACCATCTTAGCGATCGCATCATGAAACAATTTCCATACCCAACATCATCATGCCAAACTGACAATAGAGTCATAAATCGAACCTACCATTCCATAATTGGCTTCACTATACCATTTCACACATGATACTACCTTCTATTGTTTCCTAATAACCATAAAAATCCTATTAAGATCATAAATGGCCTCACCTAGATCATCCCTCTCACACCTTTTTACCACACATCACATAACACACATATAACTTTAGGAGAAATCTATGTAGAACCTTCCTTATAATCATATATTCCTACTCATAGAAGACTAAAATCTAATTTGATTTCAAATAGGAAGAATTGAAAAGGCATATGAAAATATAAAATTAGGGCATAATATTCATAAATACTTCAACACCTCAAGTAAGTGAGATAAATCATAGAATAATGGATATATAACGTTATCCTTTATCTAAGATACTTTTTAATTCTAATGATTCCAATATCTAGAAGGAAAAGAGTGAGATCCCTCACTGGGGACTCAGAATGAAGGATAAAGAGGAGTACACTGCTAGCTCAGCCAAATGGCCAACAATAAAACCTCATTTTAATATCAAAACAAACAAACTTTTTTTTTCTCCTAGAACTATTCATAGTGTGAACTGTATGTTCATTCCATGGGTCATCAGCATCACCCCAACCTATTTATAACTATTTCATTCCATGGCACATAGTGTCACGCTGTGAATGGATATAGACCAACATGATTCTCCCAAACCTCTTCCTTGTACACTCCCAACCCTCAAAGCTTTTAAATACATGAAAAATACATGTACCTTTCCATATCCCCAACATATACTAGCTCATCCCTATGCTATTTTGGATATACACAAACCAAAACTCTCCTCCATCTCAAGTGCTCAATCTTCATTGTCCCAAAATTTGACATGACATTGAATGCAGATGTATCATTCCCACATATCCAGAATACCCCAACTACTCAATATAATCAATCAATCCCTTCTATGGGAACTCACCCCCCATAGGAATTACCTACCCGATCACTTCCTGAACCAAGTTCTCAATATCCTGGTGGTTCCACACCAACCATCATCCCATAACACCCATATTAGAACCATCATACACCATCATTTCCCACATCCCATCATATTCTCATTTCATAACCACACCATACATGATGCCCATAAAATACCACATCACACTCAATGCTCATACAAGTCCTTTATCACTCCTTATGCCCATATATTAACCACACTATGTTAATTCACTTATCACACATACCCCTAATGCACCAATTTCCATAATAAAATTCTAAAAACCATAGTCACATGCTCAAAATGTAACTCTAACTATCACTGTCTCTCAGAAAGGTGAGCGGTCTTTCACTATTTTGATCTAGTCTCATGGGACACCATTTTAATCTAGTATCATTCCCACTTTCCAAAGGTGAGTGATCTCTCACCATCGAGGTGATGATGATGGATCCCTTCATCCATAAATTTATGGATGTTTTCTTTGATCTCTATTTGAGTAAGAATTCTACTCAATTTCATTAAAACCCTTCATTTAAATACTTATATAAATATCAATACCTACCATCAAGAACCTATTCTAAAACATCATTCAAGTGTTGTAAATAAAAAACTAATCAATCAATAATAGAAACACATTAAGGATGTATTATGATCATATGGGAAGTAAAAGAGATTTTCTACCCAAGAAATGAGCATTTTACATGTCATTTTCTAAAAAATAAGTTTTAACTATGTAATGGTGTAGTAAATAACACACCATAGTGGAGAATAGCAAGAATTTTAGATTAGAAATTAGAATTTTGTAGTGTGTGTCTGGGAACCAAAAAATGACATTGACTACTCCATGATAAAATATTTGTGACCATTTTGAGTAAAGTAAATTTTTTGAGATGTCTTCACCAAAGAAATTTAAATGGGTTAGTTGGAAGAGTGGTTGTTATATTAATATTGAAACAGGGAATACTATGTTGTGGTACATGCCATGGTTGGAAGATTCTGCTATTTTTATGTGCTATTACAGGTGTTTTTTGTGCTGTTTTAAGTGTTGTATGCAGGTGTAGGCAATTGAGGGGATTCTGGCTGGATGCTGTGAAGATTTCTAGAAATACCCTATACCAATGGTTTATCAACCATTGGTAAACTATTTAATTATTCTATATACCAATGGTTTATTAACCGTGGGTATAAATCTATTCCAATAGTTCTTTTGAAATAGATGGTATATTGAAATTTACACTACGCTATACCAATGGTTTGGGAATAACCATTGGTACAGGCCTATCCCAATTCCATACTACCCAACAGTTTGGAAAAGTGTCAGTATAGGGTATACCAAAAGTTTTCCTACCTATACCTATAGTTTGAAACCATTTTTATAGACTGTCTTTCTAGCAGTGCATGTCTTTCAGTGATTGCGAGTACCTCTCGCCTCCTCCCCTTTATCTCCTTTATTTTTTTGAGAAGGTCAGAGATTATGAAAGTTTTCATGAGTAATGTAAAGGATATTTACTCAGTTTTCTGATGATTCTTCACCTGACCAGAGGATGCATGATCATGTTGTGAAAAAATCTATTAGTTTTTCCTTAGAAAACTGAAGGGGGAGTGCAGAGTTTCCTGGACATACCCAAGGACTTTTATGCGGTGAGGCTGACAAGACAAAGGGCTTTAATGAGATGAGGAAGACATGTCGTCGAGGTATTGCGGTGTATTGTGGGTCTCTAGGGGTACGTCACATGTGTATCAGTAACTGTGAGTACCTCTCACCTCCTCCCCTTTATCTCCTTTGTTTTATTCTACAATGCTTTGGGGGTCTTGTGAGTTTTATTGGATATCATCAAGGAAATGTATTCTTTAAAACGATGATATGATGAATGAGATTTACGACCAATGGGGGTCTCTTCATTTGGATATTATTTATCCTTATTTTTGAAGGAATTTTTCGGCCTTCACCAACTGATTGTCTGTGAGTGTGTCGCATGATAAATATGGGATCTTGCAATGGAAAATGTGACTTTTCTTGGTTAGTCATACCATTTTCCTATGGCGCATTGCATGATCGGTATTGGATCTTACGATGACATGCAAATGTTTTCAAGGAAAATTTCTCTACCTGGCTTGGACGCACTACATCTTCATTGAAAGATCTCACAATGACATGCGGACATTGTCAAGGACAGTCACTTTGATCACTTTTAACTTGTCACGTGTTCATGGTTGTACTGAATGACTGAAAATTATATTTTTGTATTTCAAAAGATCCGCTTTGAGGGTAAGCGGTAAACACAATACATGAGGGAACCAAAATACAAGATTCATACCAAATTTGAAATTCAAAAAAGGGACACCCAACCCGAGGAGGCCTCAAGCCATGAGATTCCCATGACAAACAACTAGTCTTATCACTTGTAATCAGTCATGAGCCTGTTGAACTATCGTCATCCTCATTTCCATCCAAAACCGACAGTGCTAGTGACCGGAGAAAACACAAAAAAAAAAATAGAGATCAGTTGGATGTAATTGAAAAACTTCAAAAATCCCCACTGAAATCATTGCCTTTCAACAACATCGTCATCCAAACACCACACAACAGAGGACAGAAGCACATCAAAAATATTAAATCAAACAGAACCCAACCAGAAATGAATCCATCTCCAACCAAGCAACAAAATCATTCAAAGATGACAGAAATCCCAAAAACCAAACCACATCTAAAGTCGACGTTGCAGACACCGACAGAAAATCCTTCAGGCAGACACATAAGAACTCTGATTCGATATAATGACCCGGGGTTTTGGGGTCCATTACATGGTAAAAGTTTGATTTTTGGGGTGTTCTGGGTGGTCTAGAAGGCCATCCTAGCTTCTCGGTGAAGCTTAAGACTCCTAACGGTAGCCTCAGACTATCGGTGGCCTCGGCCTACCGGTAGCCTCCGCCTACCGGTAGCTCGTTGTACCAGTGGCATCGGCATACCGGTGGCCTCGGCCTACCGGTCGCCTCGGCCTACCGGTCGCTTGGCCTACCGGTGGCCTCGGCCTACCGGTGGCCTCCGCCTACTGGTAGCTCAGCCTACCGGTGGCCCCGACCTACCGGTAGCTTCAGCCTACCAGTAGATCGGCCTACCGGTAGCCTCGGCCTACCGGTAGCCTCGGACAACCGGTAGCCCCAGCCTACCGGTGACCTCTCCACGGGATTTCCAGTAGCTCCTCCTTTGCGCGAATTGGTTTTTAAACCATGTTTTGACCCCCTTTAAGCCTGTTTTAAAGACCATTAATGGCCTTTAATTAAATGATTGGCGAGGTACCCTCCTTAGATGAAAAACCATGCGTTTTGGTCATGCCTTTAACCACGTTTTCAAAAACTCCTCTATCGTATCCTGTGAGCAGTCCTTCCTTGGTTAAGAAAATGTGCATCGGTTTTAACCGCCCCGAAGGGCGAGGAACTTTTATGTCGGACGTGTGGGGTGGCCCAGCCGCGTGGTCAACCCATGATCCTGCTTCTTCCGCAGTTTCGAGTTTTTCTCCATATCTTAATTGTCCCGGGGATGTTTTATCTCAGCCTTTATAACCTAAAGCTTCTATTCTCCCTAGTTTCCTTTTTCTCTATCACCCTGCGCTCGGAATACCCTTCCTCTGGACGAGTTTTACCCCCGCGAAGTTTTCCTTAATCGCGTTCCGTGGAGTTCCTGCTACTCCTAATTTCCAGTTTCCACGCGGGGACTTAACATCGATCCTTGATCAATCAAGTAGGGATTTTTCTCCTTCGTCTCTCCTTTTTGTGCATCATGCGGGGTGGGTATGCTTTTGTCTCTGGGGAAATTGATGAAACCAAACTTAATGAAGATAATGAACGGACCTCTAAAGAAGAAAGGGGGGGGGGTGTGATCGATGTTCTGCTATACTCTTTTATATTGATATGTGTTGTGAATTATACGGGCCTATGCTCACTGAAAATCATGGCCGTTGGTGGTCTTTCTCTATTCACTAATGAACATCGGTGATCCTGGATGTTTAATTAAATGTAACATGGAATTGGTTAATTAAATATACTCGATTAAATAAATTGAAATCACCTGGATCAACCCTTTTCTGTGATAACTCCGGTTAAAGCCCTGTGGAATTGAAACCATGGAGTGTGTTAAATCTTTTAAATCTGAAAATACCTGCAAGGGCCTTCCTTATGTTGGTGGTAGTGGTTTGGTTGTTTTATTTCATGGGTCGTTTGTGGATGACTTTATGGTTTTCTTGGATGGGGGTTTATATTGCTGGGGTGATATGGGTGGGGATGGGATCCCCTGTTGTTATACTTTCACTGGTTGTAAATCTGAGGCTGTATGGTTGCTCTACTGTGACAAAAATTTGGGTGGGATCCTCTGTTGTTGAGAAACCATTGGCTCCTGGATTTTGGGGACATGGGACTGTATCTTGGGGTTTTTTTTTTGTTTCCAGTACTTAGAGGGATCTCACTTGATCCCTAGTTGTTGTGACTTTACAAGAGAACCGAGTGTGAATGCTTAAATTTTCCTGACAGTTTTCCTTTCTTCTTTAATTGTTGTTTCATTTGTGAATGTTCCTGTTAGTTTCCCAGTAGTGAAGGGATTAACTCATACTGAACTGTTATGAAATAATAACTTGAATAGGGAAACTAGGAACTGTTTGTTGTGTGCCTATTTTCTGAGGCCGCAATGCTTGGGCACCTGCTTGTATCGGTTGGGGAGCCATAGGTTGGCCTGTGTGTTGGCATATATGTGTAACTATATGTTTTGTGTTTAGTCTCACCCCACCCACGTTGGGAACCTAGTGTCAGACACCCCATTTCATGGGGAATGGTGTTTCCCCCTAGTTACTCTTTTTCCTGCTCCCTCTTCCCTCGGCTGTGATGGCTGGAGGCGACCTTACACCCAAGATTCTTCGGGTAGGTTTCAGTTGGTGTGTTGTTAGCCCAGGACTCTTTGGGCAGGCTTGTTTTCCCAGGTGTCTTCGGGATGTGGCTCAGGTGTGTGTGGGCAGGGATGGATGGTTGTGAGGCCCAGGTGTGTGCGGGCAGGGATGTGGATGGTTGTGAGGCCCAGGTGTGTGCAGGCAGGAAGAGCATGGTAGCGTCAGGACGTTTTCCATTAGGGATGAGCAGCTAGCTAGTGGGGGAAATGGTGGTGCGGGGTACCCAAATGTTTTGTTCTTACTATTACCTTACTGCTTGTGTTATTTGGTGAGTGTGGCCAGTGAGGTGGGATGGATAGATTCCTTGATAGATGATGTTTCTTCGGCTTCTCACAGTACTTTAGGATGTCTCCCCACTTGTGCACGAGAGATTTAGGTTTTCTTACTAAGTATACTTTGTATGCTCACCCTACGTTTACTTTCAGGTTTCCAGGGGGGCTTCGAAGGCCGTACGGGACCTTACTAGTCTGGACATTGGAGTTGCTGTTGGATTCTGATTAGCCTTTTTTTTCCTTTCCTATTGGGTATTTTACTTTGGAGTCCTTGTACTTTGTTCAGTTTTATTTATAAAACATGCATGTAGTTTGAATTTTACCTTGAGGTTTCTATACTTTGTGGTGTTTGGTGTTGACTCATTCATTCTCCCAATCCTGGTTAACTAAAAAGGGTAATTCTTCCCATATTGTGAAAATGTTATACCCTTGGTGCTAGTCGCCACTCCGGGGCCTACTGGAGGTGGGACTCGGGGGTCATTATCTCTCCTTCAACTTAAAGAAGGAAGGGCTTGGCAATCTGCTATCCCTTCCCTCCTTTCGGTGAAGGCAGGTCGTGATAGAATGGTATCAAAGGGAGGTTGAGGGATAGGATAAAGTATGGAGTTAGGCACAATGAGGATTACATGGTATGGTAGGGAAACAATGTTAGGTGATCTTGGTTCGTGAAATAGACTAGGGAGGACCGGCTAGGACACGAGATTTTAGGGCCCCCGTGATCCGATGCAAGGACTCTGATCCTATCAAACAACCAAGTGAGACTACATTTCTCATAGGGTAGAGACCCTAGAGAAGGAACATGCATCATACTGATTGTGTTTTAATTGATTTGGGGCACCTTGGGGAGAAAAAAAATTAATAATAATAATAATAATTTCCCTTGCTACTTAGGCTTAGGAATTCTTTGTTTACCTTGCAGCTATGGCACCCAGACGTTATCCATGAGCGACTTGGGTAGTTGAGGCCCAGCGGATCGAGGTAGTTGAACCGCAGATTATTAACCGAGATGATGAGGATGACTTGTGGCAGAGGACTCTGCGCTCCTTCCAGCGACAAACCCTCAAGAAGTACGAGGGAAGCATTTCTGACTCAGTAACGGAGGGATGGCTCGAGGATCTAGACATCACCTTCTCTTTGATCCGTGCTCCGAGGGAGTACTGGGTTCCATTGGCCGTCAGTCAGCTGAGAGGAGCAAAGCGTCAGTGGTGAATGCTTTTCCTGGGAGAGAAGACAGAGGCAGAGGTTTCTTGGGCCAATTTTGAGAAGGAATTTCGTGAGGAGTTCCTATCCACTACGGTGAAGGCTGAGAAGAGACAGGAGTTGCTCTCCCTTTAGCATGGAAGCATGTTAGTGAGGGAGCTGGGGATCAAGTTCAAAGATCTCTTGCGCTTTTCCCCGGATCTCTTTCTGGATGAGGAGTCTCGGGCAAGACGGTTAGAGGAGGCACTCCGTCCTTCTATTCAGTATGCTGTCACTCCCTTTACTCTTCCGACGTACCTAGCAGTATAGAAGAAGGCCGAGATAGTAGAGAGGATGCACTCGAAGGGAGGAAAACCACGAGAAGGGAACCAGCTAAGTTCATCAAAGGGGAAGGCGGTCAGCAGCAGGTCTCTAGCGACAGTGCCTTCCAGGTTTCGAAAAACAAGGTTTAGGCCTCATCAGTTCTAGTCCCGAGCTTCTTTCCCTCGCCCCTTTTCCACAGGGCCAGGACCGAAGTGTTTCTATTGAGGAGTTTTTGGGCACGTCCAGAGCAGGTGTCCGACTCGAGATCCAAATGGTGGAGGTGGGCAGTTTTAGAACCCACCTCAGTATCATCCGTTGCCGGCGAGGCCTTTCCAGCCACAACAGCAGGCCCCTGGGCCTCCAAGGGATGACCTTGCGGGAGGAGACCAACACCAGGGTGCTCCTCATGGACCTCTAACAGGGCATGGTCGGGGAGGTGGTCGACAGCAGTGAGGCAGAGGAGTTGGGCATGGAAAGTTGCACACCACAGAGTTAGTAGCTCCGGTGGGACCAGAGGTCGTTTGAGGTACGATCAGTTTATTCAGAACTCTTGTTTCTACCTTGTTTGATTCGGGAGCTTCACACTCCTTTGTTACGCCCAGATTAGCCCATGCTCTGGGTCTGGATTCCGAGAGACTTTTTGTTCCCCTAGTACTGAGAACACCAGTTGGGGGTCAGACCAGCGTATCTTACTTTTTGTGGGGATGTAGTCTGATGTTGGGACCACATCAGTCCAGTGGAGACCTTCCTTCATTGTAGATGCAGAAATGCTATGTCATTCTGGGCATCGACTAGTTATTATCCATGCATGCCATCATCAACTGCTATTAGAGAAGGATCAAATTCTCCAACGAGGATGGACGGTGTATGGATTTTTTTGGGGAGCAGAGTTATTAGGTGGGGAGTCAACATGTGGAGCCACTCCTTTCTATGCTGGACGAGGTGTCAGTGGAGTCGGTGGACACGATAATGATGGATGTCCCAGAGGTTGTAAGATAATTCCCTGATGTCTTTACCGATGAGGTTGTGAATCTACCCCATCAACGTGGTGTTGAGTTTGGGATAGACTTACAGCCTAGTGCCCGCCCAATCCCGATGTCTCCTTATCGAATGACACCTTCTGAGTTATGGGAATTGCGGATTCAGATTGATGATCTGATGGAGAAGGGCTTTGTTCGACCCAACATGTCACCGTGGGGTGCTCCAGTTTTGTTCATAAAGAAGGTAGATGGTATTCTATGACTATTCATAGAATACCAGAGGTTGAATCAGGTAACGATCAAGAATCGTTACCCCCTCCCGAGGATATATGATCTTTTCGACTAGCTGAGGGGAGCAGGTTGGTTCTCTAAGATTGATCTGTGGTCTGGATACCACCATTTGAGAGTGAAGGAAGGTGATATCCCGAAGATGGATTTCAAATGCAGATATGGACACTTTGAGTTCGTGGTCATTCCGTTTGGTGTTACAAATGCACCAGCTATGTTCATGAACCTCATGAACTCTGTCTTCCGAGAGTTTCTGAACCAGTTCATTGTGGTTTTCATCAAAGACATCCTTATCTACTCAAGATCAGAGGAAGAGCATGTTGGGCATCTTAGGGCAGTTTTGGGAGTCCTTCGACACCACCATCTTTGTGGGAAACTATCTAAGTGCAAGTTATTAACGCGAGAAGTACATTTCTTTGGACACATAGTGTCTCAGAAGGGAATAACAGTCGACCCATAAAAGGTCGAGGCAGTCGTTTCATGGGCATCACCCAAGAATTTGGTGGAATTTCGTAGTTTCCTGGGTTTGTTAGGATATTATTAGAGGTTTGTTCCCAACTTCTCTCAAGTTTCGGCTCCATTAAAAGCTTTTACTAGGAAGGAATATTCCTTCACGTGGAGTGGCCAGTGCCAGACAACTTTTGGATACCTAAAGGAGAAGCTGGTTAGTGCTCCAGTACTCAGATTACCAGAGGAAGGGGTGTTGTTTTAAGTGTTCTATGATGCTTCTGGCCTTGGGTTGGGATGTGTGCTGATGCAGCAGCGAGGAGTGATCTCTTATGGGTCTAGGCAGTTACGTCCCCATGAACATAACTATGCCACCCACGATCTGAAGCTTGTGGACGTGGTGTTCGCATTGAATTTGTGGCGGCATTATCTCATCGGAGAGCGCTTTGTGGTCTTCTCATATCACAAGAGCATTCATTATGTCTTTTCCCAGTGGGATCTGAACTTGTGGAAGTGGAGATGGGATGAGTTTCTCCAAGACTACAACTTCGATATATCTTATACTAAGGGCAAGGGTAATGTTGTGGCTGATGCCCTAAGCAGGAAATCGCAGAAGGAAGTAGTTTGGAAATCTGTAGATGCTTGGAGAGCAATGGAAGAGTTAGAGGCCTTGAATTTGGATGCAAGGGTGGAAGGTGGAAGAGGCTGTCTATTTCAGATGAATGTAGTTTCCTCTTTAGTGGTGCAGGTGGAAGAGTCTCAGTGGAGGACTCAAATTTGGAAGTAATGTGAGATCGTGTTTATTAGGGAAATTCTCCCGAGGGATGGTCAGAGGATGGTCAGCATCAGATGATTTTCCATGGAAGGATTTTTGTTCCAGAGATTATGCGTAAAGGTGTTCTCTGTGAGTTCCATGGATCGGCTTTAGCAGTACATCTTGGGGTCTCAAAGATGTACCAAGGCCTGAGGGGACAGTTTTGGTGGCCCAGGGTAAAGCGGGCGGTGGCAGAGTGTGTGGCTAAGTGCCTGATGTGTTAGCAAGTGAAGGATGAGTACCGTTTTCCTAGAGGGCTGTTACAACCTTTAGATGTTCCCGAGTGGAAGTGGGATGACATCTCGATGGACTTCATCACAGGGCTACCCGGGGCTCAAGGAGGCTATGATGACATCTGGGTAGTGGTGGATTGGTTGAAAATATCAGCACACTTCTTGGAGATTAAGGAGTTGAGCCTATTGAGCACCATATCCTAGAAGTACGTCGATGAGGTGGTGTGGTTTCACGGTATTTTGAGATCTATTATCTCCGATCAAGACACGTGGTTTACCTCACGAGTCTGGAGGGGATTACAACATGCCTTTCACACCCAGCTACGCCTTAGCACTGCTTTCCACCCTCAGATAGATGGGCAAACAGAACAAATGATCCAGACGTTCGAAGACATGCTGCGATCTTGTGTTCTAGATTTTAGGGGATCATGGGTACGATACTTACCTCTGGTGGAGTTTTCTTATAATAATAGCTTCCACTCCACTATTGTCATGACACTATTTGAGGCATTGTATGGAAGGCCATGTCGTTCACCCATTTTCTGGACAGAGATTGGGGAAACAACTATTCTTGGGCCAGAAGTGGTGCAGGGCACCACTAAGAAGGTTCAGCTCGTGCGTGAGAGGATGAAGGCAGCCCAAGACCAATAAAAGTCTTATGTCGATCGTAGGAGGAGGCCCTTGGAGTTCGAGGTTGGAAATCATGTGTTCTTGAAGGTTTCCCCTCGACGTGGGCAGCAAAGGTTTGGGAAGGGGAGTAAGCTCTCCCCTAGGTTCATCAGACCTTTCGAGGTGTTGGGACGAGTTGGTGAGGTGGCGTATCAGCCGGCATTGCCACATCAGTTGGAGAAAGTTCACAACATCTTTAACGTCTTCCAGCTTCGTCGATATCTACACGACGACTCCCACATCATCGATTGGGGAGAGTTAGATGTCGAAAATGATGCGACCTTCATAGAGCGACCGATTAAGATCGGGGATCGTAAAGAGAAAGTGCTTCGTGGATGAACCACCCCCTTGGTTCATGTGTTGTGGAGGCATGGTGGCCTCGAGGAGAGCACTTGGGAGCGGGAGGCCCAATTACGCGTTCAGTACCCAGTGTTTTGACTTCCTTGTTGTTGTTGTTGTTCTGAGTCTTGTTGAGATGTTTTAACTTGTGCTTTAATATATGAAATGATTGTTTTACTTATCTATTAGATGATCTATTCCCTGTTCTCTGTGTGTCCGAATGTGTGATGATGGGAAAATATGACTGCTAATCAGGACACATTAATGTGGATGCGATTAAACTCGTGTGGGCGAGTCAGTGCTGCCCAAAGCAGATAATATCCTGACATGTAGGAAGGGACTTCTTGACTCAGGTGTTGGACAATGTGATTCTTGTGCTTGTTGTGAATGTTTGTGGTTGATAACTCTTGGGGGAGTATTCCTGGATGTGGGGGGGGGGGGGGTTCTGTTCTAGATTTTGAACAACTCAGGGGTTTTCCCCTGAGAAGTATCTTTAGAGGGTGGTTGTTTGGACCCCAATTTTCTCCTTTCTAGTTTGTTCTTATATTATCGGGGATGAGAATAGTTTAAGACGTATCTGATGTAATGGCCCGGGGTTTTGGGGTCCATTACATGGTAAAAGTCTGATGTTTGGGGTGTTCTGGAAGGCCATCCCAGCTTCTCGGTGAATCTTAAGACTCCCACCGGTGGCCTCAGCCTACTGGTGGCCTCGGCCTACCGGTAGCTCGGCCTACCGGTAGCCTCGGCCAACCGGTAGCTTGGTCTACCGGTAGATCTTGCCTACCAGTGACCTCTCCATGGGTTTTCCAGTAGCGCCTCCTTTGTGCGAATTGGTTTGTAAACCTTGTTTTGACCCCCTTTAAGCCTGTTTTAAAGTCCATTAATGGCCTTTAATTAAATGATTGGTGTGGTACCCTCCTTAAATGAAAAACCATGCGTTTTGTTCATGCATTTAACCGCGTTTTCAGAAACGCCTCTACCGCATCCTGTGAGAATTCCTTCCTTTGTTAAGGAGGTGAGCATCATTTTTAACCACCCTGAAGGGCGGGGACCTTTTAAGTCGGACGTGTGGGGTGGCCCAGTCGCATGGTCAACCCACGATCTTGCTTCTTTCGCGGTTTTGAGTTTTTCTCCATATCTTAACCGTCCCAGGGATGCTGTATCTCAGCCTTTATAACCTAAAGCTTCCATTCTCCCTAGGTTCCTTTTTCTCTATCACCATGCACTCGGAATACCCTTCCTACAAATGAGTTGTACCCCCACGAAGTTTTCCTTGATCGCGTTCCATGGAGTTCCTGCTACTCCTGATTTCCAGTTTCCACGCGGGGACTTAACGTCGATCCTTGATCAATCAAGTAGGAATTTGTCTCCTTCGTCTCTCCTTTCTGTGCATCATGCGGGGTGGGTATGATTTAGTCTTTGGGGAAATTGATGAAACCAAACTTAATGAATATAATGAACAGACCTATAAAGAAGGAAGTGGGGGGGGGGGTGTGATTGATGTTCTGCTGTACTCTTTTATGTTGATATGTGTTGTGAATTATACGGGCCTATGCTCACTGAAAATCATGGTCATTGGTGGTCTTTCTCTGTTCACTAATGAACCTTGGTGCTCCTGGATGTTTAATTAAACGTAACATTGAATTGGTTAACTACGTATACTCGGTTAAATAAATTTAAAGCACCAGGATCAACCCTTTTCTTTGATAACTCCGGTTAAATCCTAGTGGAATTGAAACCATGGAGTGTGTTAAATATTTTAAATATGAAAATACCTGTAAGGTCCTACCTTGTGTTGTTGGTAGTGGTTTGGTTGTTTTATTTCATAGGCCGTTTGCGGGTGACTTTATGGTTTTCTTGGATGGGGGCTTAGATTGATGGGGTGATATGGGTGGGGATGGGATCCCCTATTGTTATACTTTCGCTGGTTGGGAATATGAGGCTGTATGGTTGCTCTATTGTGACGTGAATTTGGGTGGGATCCTCTGTTGTTGAGAAACCATTGGCTCCTGGATTTTTGGGACATGGGGCTGTATCTCAGGGTTTGTTTTGTTTCCAGTACTTCGAGGTATCTCACTTGATCCCTAGTTGTTGTGACTTTACAAGAGAACCGGGTGTGAATGATTAAAATTTCCTGACAGTTTTCCTTCTAGATTTAATTGTTGGTTCATCTGTGAATGTGCCTGTTAGTTTCCCAGTAGTGAAGGGATTAACTCATACTGAACTGTTATGAAATAATAACTTGAATAGGGAAATTGGGAACTGTTTGTTGTGTGCCTGTTTTCTGAGGCAGCAATGCTTGGGAACCTGCTTGTATCAGTTGGGGAGCCATAGGTTGGGATGTGTGTTGGCATATATGTGTAACTGTATGTGTTTTGTTTAGTCGCACCCCACCCACATTGGGCACTTAGTGTCGGACACCCCATTTCATGGGGAAGGGTGTTTCCCCCTAGTTACTCTCCTTCCTACTCCCTCTTCCCTCGGCTGTGATGGATGGAGGTGACCTTACACCCAAGATTCTTCAGGTAGGTTTCGATTGGTGTGTTGTTATCCCAGGACTCTTCGGGCAGGTTTGTTTTCCTAGGTATCTTCGGGATGAGGCCCAGGTGTGTGCGGGAAGGGATGGATGGTTGTGAGGCCCAGGTGTGTGCGGGCAGGGATGTGGATGGTTATGAGGCCCAGGTTTGTGCGGGCAGGAAGAGCGTGGTAGCGTAAGGACATTTTCCGTTAGGGATGAGCAACTAGCTAGTGGGGGAAATGGTGGTGCGGGGTACCCAAATGTATTTTTCTTACTATTACCTTACTGCTTGTGTTATTTGGTGAGTGTGGCCAGTGAGGTGGGATGAATAGATTCCTTGATAGATGATGTTTCTTCTGCTTATCACGGGACTTTAGGACGTCTCCCCACTTGTGCATGAGAGATTTAGGTTTTCCTACTGAGTATACTTCGTATGCTCACCCTACATTTACTTTCAGGTTTCCAGGGGGGCTTCAGAGGCCATACGTGACCTTACTAGTCTAGACGTTGGAGTTGTTGTTGGTCACTGTTGGATTCTGCTTATCCTTTTTTTTCCTTTCCTGTTGGGTATTGTACTTTGGAGTCCTTGTACTTTGTTCAATTTTATTTTTGAAACATTCATGTATTTTGGATTTTACCTTGAGCTTTCTATACTTGGTGGTGTTTGGTGTTGACTCATTCTTTCTCCCAATCTTGGTTAACTAAAAAGGGTAATGCCTCCCATATTGTGAAAATTTTATACCCTTGGTGCTAGTCGCCACTCCGGGGCCTACTGGAGGTGGGACTCGGGGGTCATTATCTCTCCTTCAACTTAAAGAAGGAAGAGCTTGACAATATACTATCCCTTCCCTCCTTTTGGTGAAGGTGGGTCGTGAAATTCGAAGATCAACGAAGACCACCGAGCTTGGATGGAGGCCTGGAATGGACTCCTGGAACACCATGACCAAACGATCGCACATCCCAGAGCCTCCTTGAAACCATCATAACAGTCCGACCTAGAGAGCAGTGAAGGCACATGAAGCCAGATCAGCGATTCAGACATGGCCTCGACAGCGATGCATCCTCGCTAGGGCCTCCAACCTGAACCATCGAAGCCACCACCAGCCTAAAGACACACCTTACAACGAAAATCTAAAACATCAAGCCCCGGGTGAGAAACACCACAACTTGAATCGAACCAATGAATGTCAAACATCCTAAAGCACTGCCGAACGAACAATCAGCACCTCCAAAAGCCTCTAGACACCACCAAAGTAGACCGACAAGGAGTGCAATGGATGAACCGGAATCTGGAGTAGAGATTGAAGTGGAAAGGACTCCATAGAAAAGCACAATGATGCCCGAGCACCGATCCAGACCACGAAACCCCCACCTGGAAAGTGGACACTAGAAAGAGACTGTAGAGGGAGGAGAAAGCGAGAAGGGAAGAAGAAAGGAATAGAGGACAGAGAGACAAGCCAGAGGCCACAAGCCTCCCCCCTCCAGAACGTCGTTGAAGGAAACCCTAACGAGAGAGAGGAGAGGGCGAGGCCGGTCAGAGGCTTTCATGGTTTTATGATACCATAACATTAACAAGAGTGTTTTCAGGTCAAGGTAGCATACCAAAGGGTTTATAGAAAGTGAGGAAAGCTATAGCAGGGATGTCACATAAACCAAGCCACTAGAATGTGTTACGTGACCAAAGGTTTTCATGAGGGTGTCACATGACATCGAAATCCTCACGCAACCAAGTAAAGGAGGAAAAATGATGGAGTCTCAAGAAGATTTTACTCACATGTAAATGAAATATTTATTTTCTTCACATGGTGGTATCAAGCACGGTATGAAGCTTTTCATGCACACATGAATATTTCATGTGAGCGGTGCAGACTTCAATCGGATCCGTATGGTGCATCAATTATTGAATGTTATTTTATGATTGGAATTTGCGGCACATCAAACAAATTATGTAGGACTTGATCATATCCAAGCACCGAGTTGTTGTCCGCAATAATTCACATAACCGGGTATGCGGTAATTTAATCTCCTCCTAGGCGGAGGTGAGATAGTGATATGAATAGGAATCCATGTTCGCATGACTGTGTTTATTCATGAGACATGAGTTGTATCTTTGAATGAGCTTTAACCCCTTGTTGTATCACATCATATCTCATGATGGGTCATGTGGTGCCACTACCATTCATATGACATGTTAAGTGGTGCATGCCTTTCGCACAATGGGTCACGTGATGCCCTAACCTTTTGTATGATAAGTTATGCGACGCTTTAACTGCTTTACGTAAAAGAGAGCATGTAGTCTTGCGTGCACATGATCTGCTTCGCGTAACCCTTACGTGGGGTCGCTCAAGCTCACTCACGTAACCCTTATGTGGGTTCGTGATGCTCTGTTTTGTGTAGAAAACGAAAGCATCCTTCTCATAAAGTGGCATCGGCCTCAAACTGGTGATCTAGTCTCATGGGCACCGCAAAGTTTCTTCATGTAGAGGATATCCTAAAAATTTCTATCCACATGGTGGTGGCCATTTGTATTGCTATTACCATGCGATCTGTTTTCAACATATTCTCATGGAAGGTGTAGATAAATCCTATTATATTACGCACTGCATATCTATGTAACCTTCATTGGGATCTTCATACATGCATTGCAAAGATTCGGTATGAGGATATTATCTTGGATGTTCATCCATGCACTCATTCAACAAGGTATGGCGCTCCTACGAGCATGATGCTTCTCTATTCTGCCTGTGGTAGGGTCATAAATGGTTGGTCCATCCAAGTTGAACGGGGTTCACGCATCCTATAGAATCTTTTAATTCTTTAATTTTTTTTTTTTTTTTTTAAAATTTTTATTTTTATTTGTTTTGTTTTGTTTTTATATATATATTATATATATATATATAACAAAAATTTTCAGCAGAATTTATCTACTTTTTAATATCAAGAAGTACTGCCATTACAGTAGTCTGGATTCTGACAGAAACTCTCACTCAGGGCTCTCTTTTATAAGAGGACTTGCCCTGAAAATCATTCTACATTTTTGATGTGAGATTCAGGTTATTCCTTTCCTGCGCAGAACATTCTGTTTCAAGTACATGACTTTGAAAGACTCTAAAATAAAAACTATAAGACCAATATAAATGAAACTTAAATCATGGATTAAATATATAAGAAATAGTTGAAAATAGAAAGAACTTCGTAAAAAATGTTGATGAATAATAATTTATAAGCTTTCAAAACCACCAACTTGAAACTTAAAAATGTTTCAAATACGTGGCTTTGAAAGACTATAAAATACAAACTATAAGACCAATATAAATAAAACATAAAACATGGATTAAACATATAATAAATAGTTAATAAATAATTAGTTAATTAGTAATATAATTATTAATTAGTTAGTTATTAGTTAATTAGTAATATCGTTATTAATTATATAATAATTAATTAGTAATATAATTATTAATTATATAATAATTATTTAGTAAATTTTTAATGTAATTATTAATTATATAATAATTAAATAGATAATTAGTAATATAATTATTAATTATATAATAATTAATTATTTAATTAGTAATATAAATAATAATTATATAATAATTTATTAGTTAATTAGTAATATAATATATTATTATATTATTCATTATAATTATTAGTTATTAATTATTAATATTTAATTATATAATAATTAATTAGTTAATTAGTAATATAATTATTAATTATATAATAATTAATTAGTCAATTAGTAATATAATTTTTAATTATAATTATAATTATTAATTATGTAATTAATAATTATATTACTAATTAACTAATTAATTATTATATAATTATTAGGTAATAATTATATTACTAATTATAATTAATAATTATATTACTAATTATAATTAATAATTATATTACTAATTAACTAATTAATTTTTATATAATTAATAATTAAAAATTAAAAATTATAATGAGTAATTATAATTAATAATTATATTACTAATTAACAAATTAATTATTATATAATTAATAATTTCTAATTATAATTAGTAATTACATTATTAATTAACTAATTAATTAGTATATAATTAATAATTAATAATTAATAATTAATAATTATAATTAATAATTATATTAATAATTAATAATTATATAATTTATACTTATATTACTAATTAACTAATTAATTATAATATAATTATATTACTAATTAACTAATTAATTATTATATATTAGTAATTAATAATTATAATTAATAATTATATTACTAATTAACTAATTAATTATTATATAATTAATAATTACTAATTATAATTAATAATCCTATTACTAATTATAATTAATAATGATATTACTACTTAACTAATTAATAATTATATAATTAATAATTATATTACCGATTAACTAATTAATTATTATATAATTAATAATTAATAATTAATAATTATAATAAATAATTATAATTACTAATTATATTACTAATTAATTATTTAATTATTTTATAATTATTAATTATATTACAAATTAACTAATTAATTATTATATAATTAATAATTAACAATTATAATTAATAAATATATTACTAATTAACAAATTAATTATTATATAATTATATTACTAAGTAACTAATTAATTATTGTATATTAGTAATTAATAATTAATGATTAATGATTAATAATTATATTAATTATTAAATAATTAATAATTATATTACTAATTAACTAATTAATTATTAACTAATTCTTATATATTTAATCCATGTTTTACATTACATTTATATTGGTCTCATAGTTTTTATTTTATAGTCTTTCAAAACCACGTACTTGAAACATTTTTAAGTTTTAATTTGGTGGTTTTGAAAGCTTATAAATTATTTTTCATCAACATTTTTTACGAAATTCTTTTTATTTTCAAGTATTTCTTGTGTTTTTAATCCATATTTTATGTTTTATTTATATTGGTCTTATAGTTTGTATTTTATAGTCTTTCAAAGACACGTACTTGAAATATTTTTAAGTTTCAAGTTGGCGGTTTTTAAAGCTTATAAATTATTATTCATAAACTTTTTTTTACGAAATTATTTTTATTTTCAACTATTTCTTATATGTTTAATTCATGTTTTAAGTTTCATTTATATTGTTTTTATATTTTGAATTTTATAGTATTTTAAAGTTAGGTACTTGAAACATAATCCCACATCGGAAATGCATAATGTACTATGCAGGAAAGGGAGAACCTAAATCCCACATCAGAAGTGCAGAATGATTTCTAGGGCAAGCCCTCTTATAAAAGAGAGCCCTGGTGAGGGTTTCTGTCATAATCTAGACTATTGTAATGAAAGTACTTCTGGATATTAAATTGCAGATAAATTCAGCTAAATTATATATATATATATATATATATATAAACAAAAAAAAAACAAATAAAAATAAAAATTTGAAAAATTAAAAAAATTAAAAAATTAAATCTTTCTGTAGGATGCGTGAACGGGGTTCACGCATCATTCATAAAGTTTACAAAGGATGTGTGAGCCCCGTTAATGCTTCCTGGCAAGGGTAGTTGTGTGAAAGGGGTTCACGCATCTTTTATGATGTCTGTGAAGGATGCGTGAATGAGGTTCACACATTTCTCCGCACCGAAGATGTGTGAACGTGGTTCACGCATACCCGAACCCATTTTTAAAAATAGTTGAAACCCTATTCCTTTTCTACAATTTTTTTCAAAAACCCATTTAATTAAAAAAAACCCAACACACCCTATGACATTCCATACTGTAATGGTGGTTCCCTACATGAACCAAGGAGTCATGATGTGGGCCATTCCATATGCTAATATGAGAGCATGGTTTTACATACGAGTCCAATTCCATGGTTATCTTGTAAGATGATGAAGATGAAGCGACTGATGATCCTAGGTATGAAGGAACCACACATTATCCTTCTTCATGGCATCTATGTTCCATGTACACGTGCTATGAAAGTCATGTTGTAACAAGAATAGGTTGTCAGAAAGAGAAGACGGATATAACTTTGATGCGTGAATCAGGTTCACTGTTCAAAAGGGTTTGATCCATCCCCACGTTGATGGTGTAGGGTTCTCGGTGGAAGTATCCCTCGAGGATTTCACCAAGTTTTGGGGAAAATCGAACACCAATTTCCAATTACCCCGCTACTCTGATGTTGGTAGAACTATGTAGAATTTATAGGATTAAAAAATTAATTAACTCATAAATGATCTCATCGTCGCTTATTTATAAATTGGAAGTGGTGCGAATTGCACCAGTTCGGTCAAAGAACACATTGGTTCGACCGAAATAAGATAACTCTTGGTGAAGGATACACCGGTTAGATCTCACCATTTCAGTCAAAGAACACATTGATTCAATCGAAACAACACAACTCTTGGTGAGGGACACACTAGTTCAATTTTGAAAAAACACTCTATTTATTTTAACAAATAATTTGAATAAAATTATAACAATAAAATACTTTTAATAAAATTATAACAATCCCCCACTTTTATTCATAAATATTAATTCTACAGACCGCAAGTGTTCCATTATACATAATAAAGGTATCTTTCGATTTAAACCTTTACTTAGTATCAATATCTCAAAGTTTATCAGATTTATAAGTTGTCGAAACATTAAACTTATTAACCTATAAGATAAAACGAAGATATCATACATATAAATAACTTCCATCCATCATATCATTTTAGCACTTTTATGGCCATGTGCTTATATCCTTTTCATGAACTCTATAAGGAGTAAACCCATTAACTCATGTAATAAGTGACACCACTTCTAAGTTTACATATGAAAAATATTACTATGTGCTTCCATTATTATAGAACATAACTCATTGAGTCTTAATATTTTGTTAAGAGTTTAAAACTCAACCTCTGGTCATAACGGACGATATTGACACCTAAAATTGGGGTTATAATTGTCAATATCAACAATCATCTTCATAACTTGTTTTTACCCATTAATCAATTTGATTAGGATCCACCTAGAGAAAGTGTTGGGTTTCCATTACTAAAATGATTAATTCTATGGGATTTTACCCCATCTATTTATTAGTTGCACGAATAACCTCTCTCGGTAGATATTTTGTAAAAAAATCCACAAGGTTTTTACACGATCTCACATAAACAATTGTTATGGTACAATATTGTAACAATTGTCTCACATAATCGTGTCTCAAAATTATATGTCTATACTTTACATTGTACATGAAAATATATGCCCTTGATAATGTTGCTTCAATATCACAACTAATAAAGATAGGAACCATCCGATTAGACTACAATCTAATATCCAATAAAAGATTCCTAATCCATTCGTCTTCCTTTCCACATGACACTAAGGCGATAAACTCCGACTCCATGGTCGAATGTGAAATACATGTTTGTTTCTTACTCACCCAAGAAAAAACACAACCTCCAAGAGTAAACAACCATCCAGAAGTGGATTGGTTATCACCAATACTAGTAATTCAACTTGCATCGATGTATCCTTCTAATACAGCCGAATAATCATTATAGTATAAACATAAATCTTTGGTCTTTTTTTTTAAATATCTAAAAATTCTCATTATACATATCCAATGATCCACACTATGATTACTAGTATATCTACTCATTTTACATACTGCAAAACAATATTAGGTCTAGTGAAATGCATCACATACATTAAAGAACTGATTACACTATCATATTCAAGTTGTGATACAACTCTACTCATATTTATAAAAAGTTTAACACTAGAATTAAATAGAGTATTGGAATCTTTGAAACCAAGATGATAAAATTTATTTAAATTTTTTTCTATGTAATGAGACTGACTTAAAGAATAACCCCCACTATGTTTTCTAACTTTAATACCTATAATAGTATCAACTATTCCAAGATCTTTCATTTTAAACATAGATGATAAGTAATTCTTTGTCTCGACTATACCAAACATATTGGTTCCAAAAATTAACATATCATCCACATATAGACACACAATAACTCCATATTCTTTTGTAAACTTTGAATAAACACATTTATCCAAATTATTATGAGAAAAACCATTAGATAAAATAATAGAATCAAATTTGTCAATCCATTTCTTCGAAGCTTGTTTAAGACCATAAAGAGATTTAACTAGTTTACACACCTTATTTTCATTACCTTGTAAAACAAAACCTTCTGGTTGTTCCATGTAAATATCTTCATTTAATTCTCCATTAAAAAATGCAGTTTTGAAATCCATTTGATGAACATACAAATGATTAATTGAAGCTAAAGAAAATAATATCCTTATTGAAGTAATTCGAGCTATAGGGACATATGTATCAAAATAATCAATATTTTATTTTTGTCTAAAACCTTTGGAAACCAATCTAGCTTTAAAATATTTAATGTTACCATTGGAATCATATTTCTTTCTGAATACCCATGTACTTCCAATAGGTTTTGAACCTCTTGGTAAATCCACAATAACCCAAGTATTATTCACTATAATAGAATATATTTCATCATTAATTTCTTCCTTCCAAAAAGCAACATCTCTAGAAGACGTGGACTCTTTATAAGTCTCTAGGTCATATTCTATAGTCAATACCATAGGATAATTATTCAGAAGATGATTATTTTGATCTCCTTCAATAAGAAAAATTATGGAATCAGGAGAAATAAAATCTGGATGTAGATGTTTCTACTTCTTAATTCTTGTACCCTGTTTAGGTTCAACTCAAGAATCATCATAATTATCTAATATTTTATTTTAACTATATGAAGTTCATGAGATAGGGATATGAGGAATCACTTCCTCCACATCATCTTTATAAAGATTATTTTCAAAAAAAACTCTACATCCCTCAATTGAATAATTATATTAGCACCTAAATCCATAATTCTACATGATTTTCTATTTTATTCATATCCAACAAAAACACCTTTAATTTCTCTAGGACTAATTTTAGTTCTTTTAGGATCAGAAACTCTATAATACACTAAACACCCCCACACTTTGACATAATAAATATTAGGTCTTCTTCCTCTCCAAACTTCATAAGGGGATAACTTAGTTTTTTAGATGCAATCCTATTATGAATATGACATGAAACCAATAAAGCTTAGCCCCATAAATTTAATGGTAACATAGATTTATTAATCATGGAATTTACCATTTCTACTAAAGTGAGATTTTTCCTTTTAGCTAATCCATTTTACTAAGGTGTGTAAGGAGTAGTTCTTTGGTGAATTGTACCATTTTCTTCACAAAACTCATTAAACCCATTCATAAAATATTCACCACCTCTATCTGAGAGTAATACTTTAATATTTTTGTTTAATTGGTTTTCAACTTCTATTTTATACTTCTTAAATACATTAAAGGCTTTATCCTTTGTTTTAAGAAGATATATATGTAAATATCTACTGCAGTCACCAATAAAAGTAATAAAATATCTTTTCCCTCCATGAGTTAACAATCCATTTAGTTCACAAATATCAGAATGAACTAAATCTAATATATCAGAATTTATTTCAATACTATGAAAAGGATTATTAACTATTTTAGATTCTACATATGTTTCACATTTATTAAAATCTATTTTAATATTAATGAAGTTTAACTTCTTCATTACTTTTAATGAATTATAATTAACATGTGCTAAATGATAATGCCACAAATTAAAAGATTCAATCAAATAAGCATAAGATTCAATAATATTATTAATAGATAGTTGATACAAACCATCATTTTAATACCCTTTCCTCAAAAACACTCCTCCCTTCGATAAGATAACCTTGTCGGATTCGAATGAAACCCAAAATCCCTTTTTACACAAAAGATCAACAGAAACTAAGTTCTTTCGAATTTCAGGAACACACATTAAGAAGGGTCAACTTCTTCCTAGAAGTAAATTCAATCTACACACTTCCTTGTCTGCTAATGTTGATGCATGCATTGTTTACAAGATGTACTTCCTTCATGATAGTAGAATCGTCAAATGTTTTAAACATTGAATGATACTTTCATACATGCATCGTTGCTCCAAAATATGTCCACCATCCCATCTTCATTGAAGTCATATTGACTTTGGATATCATTAAAACTAGATTTTCTTCAGTCATCATATTTTCAGTGGTTTTTTCAAATTTATTTCAATAGAAACATTCCCTTGAAAAATGCCCTAGTTTTCCACAGATGAAGCAATCTTCTTTCTTCTTGGAAGTATTTACTTTCTTCTTAAATTGTTGACTCTTCTTATTGACATGTAAGGAAGAATTTTGTTGTAGCTTTCCCTCAATGATATTAACCTTGGTATCAAATTGCGAATCCATACCCACATATCTAAACATGGATTCTTCTTAAATATTAAGAAGCTTTTGCAAATTCTCCATGGAAATATCATCACTTTTTTAATAAGTGAATTACCAAAAGCTTTCCACATAGGTGGAAATTTAACAATAATTACACCCACTTGAATTTTTTTTGGTATATTAATCTTAAGGGAAAGAAGTTTATTCACTATTACTTGAAGCTCGTGAATTTTATCCAACATGGTCTTGTTATCAACCATCTTTTAGTTTAGATACTTTTCAATAAGAAATTTATTGGTACCTTCTTTCCGTCACTTTATAATTGAATTCGAGTGCATCCCAAATCTCTTGAGTGGTCTTCATTTGATGGAAGTAGTCATAGAGATGATTTGATAAAGTATTGAGAACATGTCCTCGACATAAGACTTTATCATATTCACATCTCTTCCTCATTTCATGAATGTACTCGACTTGAGTCATGTCAATGGGTGTGCCGTTGACATTTGAAACAGGCTCATCGGGTATGGGAGGAAGATTCGGTTCCAGAATGTATGAAATCTTCAACACTTTTAGAATAAATTTCATCTTGTCTTACCACCAGGATAAGTTGTTTCCATCGAAATAGTCATGTTTGACCATATCTTGGTTCATGACTTTGAGTGATTCGGAATCCATCTTCTAGGTTCTTCCTCTTCAAACCCTTTTTATTGTAATAAGAATAGGTTGGGAGAAAGAGAATACAGATAGAAACTTGATGTGTGAATTAGGTTCACTGTTCAAAAGCATTTGATCCACCCCCACGTTGATGGTGCAGGGTTATCAGTGGAAGTATCCCTCGAGGATTTCACCAAGGTTTGTGGAAAATCAAACACCAATTTTTGATTACCCTGCTGCTCCAATGTTGGGAGAACTCTGGAGAATTTCTAGGATTGAAAAATTAATTAACTCATAAGCAATCTCATCATCTCTTATTTATAAATTGGAAGTAGTGCGAATTACATTGGTTCGGTCAAAGAACACATTGGCTTGATCGAAACAAGACAAATCTTGGTGATGGATACACTGGTTTGATCTCAACATTTCAATCAAAGAACACATTGGTTCAACCAAAATGACACAACTCTTGGTGAGGGACACACCAACTCAATTTTGAAAAAACACTCTATTTATTTTAATAAATAATTTGAATAAAATTATAACAATAAAATACTTTGAATAAAATTATAACAGGTGTTGCAGCAACAGGTGATCCTTTCATGATTGATCACACTAGGTCATATGGTTTAATGTGTGGATCAATCTTCTCATGGAATAGCTTCATGCAATAATATATGCATGAGTAGTTGTGGTGTGATATATATCATCCACTCGATGTCCTACTAGTGTGTTCTATCGACTTGAGGTGCAATCAGAAAACCAAAAATCTGATTCCATGAGGTTGAATAAGATTATGTACAAGGTATTCTACCCATCTATTGATATTCATTGCATGTTTATCTCCATGGAAAAGTGGGCTATGCACGGTTATGAACGTAAAAAATTCCCCCCTTAGAATTGGATTTGTTTTGAACAAAAATAATCTAATTTTAAGGTAAATATAAAACACTTTTTCCATATATCTGAATGATGATGGATTCCTCCTTCAGTACACTATCAGTGAATGTATCTGATGAAATTTATATGTTGTTGTCCAGTTTTATTTCATTCATGATGTGAATGATATTTCATCGCTCCAATATTATGAGAATTGCCAATGATACCCTTTTTTCATATTATCAATTAAACTTGAATATCTGGATCTGGAGATGTGTTTTAGAAAACACTCATGAATTCATACTAACATGACTTCCCTTAATGATAAATCTATTTCATTTATCTTGTATAATTTATGTCCTAGGGGTAGATCTCTCTATTATTTTCTGAATGGTAGTAGTATTGATGAGAAGATCTTGATTTTTAGGGCCACATGTCAGGCCTTTCAAACTTTTGCAGACTGAATTGTTGTCGTGCTTTAGTTTATGATATTTTAGCTCGAACTGAGTATTTCTTTAGTTTAGGGTCTTTTAGATTAGACTTAATGTTGCTTTTATTTTAAGATCTTTTAGCTTGAACCTAATGTTTATTTTAATTTATGGTATTTTATATCGGACCTAATACTGCTATAGTTTATTATGGTCTTTTAACTTAGACATGATATTTATTTAGTTTATGGTCTTTTAGCTCAGACCTGATGTTTCTTTTAGTTTAAGGTCTTTTAGCTTGGACCTAATATTTCTTTTAGTTTAAGGTCTTTTAGCTCGTGCATGATATTACTTTTAGTTTAAGGTCTCTTATCTCGAACCTGATGTTGCTTTTAGTTTAAGGTATTTTATCACATAGCTAATGGAATATGGGGCTGGAAGACCCAGGACAATTCAAAACACTATGGGGTACTTAGTTTTACCATATTTATAGGGCTCACAAGGATTGGATATCCTTTCTTGGAAGGATGATATGTCTTTAGTTGGTGGGTTAAATCCATTACCACTACTATAGATAGTGCTTTTATCAATGCTAGAAATAGATTTTAACAATTCTTTTTTAGCGCTGTTAATCCGAGCGAAGTTAAAGGGGGTCCCTTTTAGCAGTGCTCAAAAAAGTGCTGATAAGAGGGGTCTTTTATCAGCGCTAAAAAAATGGTGATAAAAGGGGCCTTTATTAGTGGTGATAAAAGACCCCTTTTATCAGTTTTTTAAAAAAAAGTGCTGATAAAATTAAAAAAAGTAAAAAAAATCCAAAAAATGGAGACCCCTTTTAACTGCACCCTCCACCCCCTTTCAACAGCACTCACCACCCCCCACTCGTGCCCACTCCCACCATCCATCCTTTAACAATTCCCTCCCCATCCCTTTAACCACGCTCGAACCCCCCCCCCCCCCGCACCTGCACGCGCGCCCCTACCTCTTTCTGGATTTGAACTCAAGACCTCTTCCCTACACACTAGACACTTTACCACTCCTCCATTTTACTTTTTTCTCCATTTAATGATATATCTATTTATTTTTATATATATAGTTATATTTATTCATATATTAAAATATATTTATATTAATATATATATAGTTATATTAATATATATATATAGTTATATTAATATATATTAATATATTTATTTATTTGTATATTAATATCAATTTATATCAATTTATATATATAGTTATATTTTTTATCCATATATTTATTCATATATTAATATATATTTAGTTATATATTTATTCATATATTACTATATATTTGTAAGATTAGTTTTAAATATATTTATAAAATATTTTTGTGTGTGTGTGTTTATAAATAAATAAATAAATAAGTACATACATACACATACATACACATTTATATATATTATATATGTGTGTATCTGTATGTATAATTATACATATTTATATATATTTACATTATTATATATTAATATGTTTATTTTTATGTTAGAATATATAGATAATATATATCAGTTTACTAAAACACACACACACACACACTAATATATATATATATATAGACACACACACACACATTATATAGGTATATAAATATTCATATTTTGTATTTTAAATAAAATGAATATTATTTTTTATTTATATAAGGCTTATATATTAATAAATATATTTTATATGTAAATATGTTTAATTAATTATTTGTAAAATTAAATTTTTAGGTGTGAATATATAAAAAATATATATTGTTATATATTTGATTATAAATAATAGTACATTGTAAAAAATTATAAAATTTCAAAACCATTATATCAATATGAATGTAAGACCTGTCAATAAATTCAGTCCCCACCAAAAAAGGACAAAAAGACTCCCATAAATGAGCTTGAAAATCCATCAAATGTTAACAAATCGGGGTATGCCGACTAAAAACACAGTTTTAGAGTCCTTATAGGCCTTTTTTGGCCTCGAAAAAACCTTTATGAGGGTCCTCTTAGTTATGTGGGCGTAGAGCTCATCACAAGCTTCGATTTGATATGTGGTAGAGCTCAAACGGACACCCAGATCAAAATTAATCGCCGTTTGAAGTTTGAGTTGTTTTTTCAACATATTTTAGATCTTTTATTTATTTATTTTACATTGAAATTGTTATTAAATGACTATTATTCAATAAAAAAACAAAAATATTAATTAAAAATATTTTTTAAATTATTTCATAAGTTTTTTTCTAAATATCTTATATATTAAGTTTAAATTTATATTTAAGCTTATATAAAACACATTAAAAAAAATATATATTATATTTAAATTAATATCAATATATTTATATATTAATATATTAATATATTACTTTTAATGATTTTTTGAAATATACCCTTTATCAGCGCTAGTAAAAAAAGCACTGATAGGGGGGGAGGGGGTCTTTATCAGCACGCTTAAAAAAGCACTGATAAACCCCCCTTTAACAGTGCTGAAAATGATGATAAAGGGTACTATTAATAGTGTTTTTAGCACTGTTAAAGGGTGCCCCCTTTTATCAGTGCTTTTTTAGCTCTGTTAAAGGGCTGACACAGCGAAAACCTAAATATGTGGTAGTGTATGCATCAATAGTATGGTCAAGAAAAGACAATCTACACTCCTTTTCCAAGGGTTTATAGAAGATTTATCACTACCACAGATCTGGGTTTTTTCAGCGCCACCCTTTTAATAGCACTAAAAAAAGCGCTGATAAATAGGGTACCCTTTATCAGCACTAAAAAAGAACTGATAAAACCCCCTCTTTATTAGAGTTTTTTTACTAGTGTTGATAAATGATATATTTCAAAAAAATATTTCATTAAAAGAAATATATTAATATATTAATATATTAATATTTATATAAATATAATATATATTTTTCAGATGTGTTTCAGATAAGGATAAATAGAAATTTAAACTTAATGTATAAGATATTTAGTAAAAAAAGCTTATGAAATAATTTAAAAAATATTTTTAATTAATAATTATGTTATTTTTATTGAATAATATCCATTTAATAATAATTTGAATATAAAATAAAGAAATATATAAATAAAAGATCTAAATTAAGTTGAAAAAATAACTTAAACTTCAAACGACCATAACTTCTGATCCGAGTGTCCGTTTGAGCTCTACCACATATCAAATCAAAGCTTGCAACGATATCTACGCCCCTATGACCTAGAAAACTTAGTCAAGGTTTTTTCTAGGCGAAAAAAGTCCATAAGGCCTCCAAAACTGAGTTTTTAGTCGGCGTACCCTGATTTTTTAACATTTGATGGATTTTCAGGATCATTTATGGGGGTCTTTTTTCCATTTTTTGGTGGGGATTAAATTTATTCACAGGTCTTACATTCATATTGATATAATGGTTTTGAAATTTTATCATTTTTCAAAATTTAATATTATTTATAATCAAATATATAACAATATATACATATTTTTTATATATTCACATCTAAAAATTTAATTTTATAAACAATTTATTATACATATTTACATATAAAATATATTTATTAATATATAAGACTTATCTAAATAAAAACTAATATCCATTTTATTTAAAACACAAAATATGAATATTTATATACCTATATAATGGGTGTGTGTGTGTGTGTCTATATATATATTAATGTGTGTGTGTGTTTTAGCAAAATGATATATTTTATCTATATATTCTAACATATAAATAAACATATTAATATATAACAATGTAAATATATATAAACATGTATAAATATGTATAATTATACTTACATATACATATATACATTTAATATATATACATGTGTATGTATGTTGTATATTTGTATGTTTTTATTTTTTTATTTATTTATAAACACAAAAAAACATATTTTATAAATGTATTTAAAACTAATATTACAAATATATATTAATATATGAATAAATATATAACTAAATATATATTAATATATGAATAAATATACATATAAAAAATATAACTATACATATATATAAATAAATAGATATAAATAGATATTAATATACGAATAAATAAATATATATATTAATATAACTAAATATATATTAATATAAATATATTTTAATATACGAATAAATATAACTAAATAAATATATAAATAAATAGATATATCATTTAATGGAGAACAAAGTAACATGGAGGAGTGGTAAAGTGTCCAACGCGCAGGGAAGAGGTCTCAAGTTCGAATCCAGGGAGATGTCGGGGCGCGCGTGCTGGTGCAGGGGGGGCTAGTGCTATTAAAAGGCTGGGGAGGGTGCTGTTAAAGGCTGGCTAGTGGGGGTGGGCATGAGTGGGGGGCTTCCAAGCACTATTTAAGGGGGGGGGGGGGGGTGGGGGGTGGCGAGCGTTGCTGAAAGGGGGTGGTGGGCGCTGTTAAAAGGTGTCTTCGTTTTTTCGATTTTTTTAATTTTTTTAATTTTTTTTAAATTTTTTAAGCGCTTTTAAAAAAGCACTGATAAAAGGGTCTTTTATCAGTGGTAAGAAAAGTGCTGATAAAGGTCCCTTTTATCAGCATTTTTTTAGCGCTGATAAAAGGGACCCCCTTTATCTTCGCTAAGATTAAAAACACTGAAAAGGCACTGTTAAAAGCTATTTATAGCACTGATAGAAGCACTATTTGTAGTAGTGTATGGGGTGAGTATGGTTAAGGGAGAAATACTAGGGAATCTAGGCCCGCCTAGATAGTTGGAATGTGGGTGATGTAAGTCACAATAAAAAATTCTGAGCCAAGTAGTATGGAATGGGGTAAACATGCCAGGTATGTCCCTTAACACTATAGGGTGTCAGGTTCTTCTACAGTGTCGTTGATGCTCACAAGGATTTGGAGGCCCTTTATACTGGGCTAAGATGTCTTGGGTCAGTGGGTCTGAGCCCCTATGCATCAATTTCATGGACAAACTGAGAGATTCCTTTTCATTTCTAGGGGCTGTGAAATATTTTTGAAGACTCAAACATCTAGATGATGAAGTTGGGTATGGAAGGAAGGCTATCCAGGGAAGGGTTCTTGCACCATAAGGAAACATGGTTCCAATTGAACAACTCGAGCCCTATGCCTTGTGGTTTCGAATCATGAGGTGTGAGCCATCAAAAGGTTCAAGATAGAAGGGATTCATTCCGACCTTGAGAAAATGTATGAAACAAAATGATCTAATTAATGTTAAGGATATAGAATCCACTTGGATAGTTTGGTGTGGGGATTTTAAATCATGTCTCAGAGCACTCGAGTCAGAAGAATGATATGGGACAGTCATACAAGGAGTAGTTCAGACATACTGAGGTGTTGAGTGCTGCTGTGGTGATGTCAGGACTCACAAGGATTGGAATGTCCTTTTTTAGAGTGACACATTTGGTTGATGGCCACAGAAACATATGTAGAAGCCATGGGCATGTATGCATAGTCAAGAAAAGGGCCTTTGAAGCTGGATATCCTTTCCAAGGGCCATAGAGTGTTATAGTGATCCGAGAAACCCCAAATCATGAAGTATGATCTGTGGAAATTATAAAATCCAAGGAGGGATCAAGTATAATAAATTTTTTTTCCATCACCTAAAAAACATATTCTCATGACGAAGAGATGTGAAAAACCATTACTATAACTTTTTTCCTAGATCAGGGGGTCCAGTGAACATAGATTGTCTTTTACTAGGGCTAAAAATTTGACCCTATGAGCTTTATGCCTTATTTATTTATGCCCTTATTTTTTCCTAAACTCTGAAGATGAAGATTTAAGTGAGCAAAGACTAGAATTTTTCTCAAGAATCCCTTTTCAGGGTTTCAACCTGAACATTTTTGTGTCTCTTTCAATAGCAGTTTAAAGTCTTGCAGTTTGGACTATTATAGGCTAGATTTTATAGGTCATACAATGTTGACCAAAGTGCAGGAAGTTTATGGTCTTGACGCACATGAACCTAATATGGTAAATGTTACACAAGAGCCTAATTAGGATGCCTAGGGTCAAAATTACTCCAACATCCTTATGAATGAGAATTGAGAGTGTTGTAAATCATGAATCAAGGTTCTTAGGTCATGAGTGATGATATGGGACAATCATTCTAGGGATAAAATAAAACAAAATGGGTTGATAGGTTCCACTATTGTGACGTTAGGCTCATGAGAATCAGAAATCCTTTTATACTAGGCCAAGATGTCTCTGGTTGGTGGGTCTAAGCCCTTCTGTATCAATAACATGGTCAAATAGGGAGATCGATTTTCTTTTTCAAGGGTAGTGAATGGTTAGAGATGACCCAAGATGCTTGAAACATGAAGTATGGCATATGGATTGAGGTGATTAAAAAGATGATGGAATCACACCATTATTTGGTTGGCCGAGTTAAGGCTCTTGTGGTCCTTTGATAATGAATGATGATGAGTGATTTTTTCCCAGTTTAACATCATGTAGTGGGGACGTACTTGCCTCCATACAGTTTAACGTCGTGAAGTAAAGATGTACTTCCATGCAGTTTAACATCATGCAATAAGGATGTACTTCCATGAAGTTTAATGACATGTGGTAAGAGTGTACTTATATGTAGTTTAAAATCATGTGGTATGAATGTACTTCCATACAGTTTAACATCATGCGGTAATGACATACTTCCATATAGTTTAACGTCATGCAGTAAGGACGTACTTCCATGTAGTTTAACATCATGCGGTAAGGACGTGGGGACCAACTTAAAAGTGTGTAAATGTTTTTTGGTCCCAAATATGGATATTCTATAGTCACTATATATCTCATGAGGATGAGAATCAAGCCACACATAGTTCTAAATGAAGTCTCCTATATAGGTCTAGCCTATACTCACAGAGGGGGCATTTTTATATTTGTTTGTTGTGACTGGGCTCAGTGTTGGAAATTCGAGCATCACTATGTATCCTATGAGAACAAGAATCAAGTCACACATAGTTATTGAATGGGAAATACTCTACACAGGTTTGAACCATACATAGTGATGGGAATTATTTTTGTTGACTGTAGTAGCTGGGCCCAAGATTAGAGATCCAAGCATCACTACGTATCCTATGATGATAGAAATCAAGCTACATGTAGTTCTTGATGTCCCATGTAGTTTAACATCATGCGGTGAGGGAGAGGGTGAGTTGACGTGAATAAATGGAATATTTTTGGTTGGGCCCAAATATGGATGTTTGGGTGTCACTATGTATCTCATGAAACATGATAATCAATCCATACATAGTTCTTTGAAATCCCATGCAGTCTAACATCATGCGGTGAGGATGGTGGTAAACTGATGTGAATTGATGGGAATATCACAGTTGGGCTCAAGGGTGGAAGTCTTAGTGTCACTATGTATCTCATGAGAATGATAATCAAACCACACACAGTTCTAAAGAACCATACAGTTTAAATTTATGCGATAAGGAATTTGACCGTGCAGTTTAACATCATGCGGTGAGGACCCATGATATGCATTTTAAGGTCTTTCATTTAGGACTATACTGAACAATTTGTTCACTTTTATGCATTTATTATAAGGGTAATACCCTCTCTTAATTCCTAAGATCACGTGAGATATTATCAGTGTGAGAAACAAGGAATGGAGAGGGTTTTTCTACAATGCAGTTATAGTTGAGGGTACAAAAGGGCAGTTTTTACCATGTGGTGGATGAACCAAGATATAGGATTGAGGCATCCCTAAATATCTTATTTGAAATGAGAATCAATCCATACAAAGTTATAAAATATTTTATTTAGTTTAACATCATGTGAAAATGATGTAGATGACTCTATGTGAATAGAGATGGATATAATGGATCCATACAGTTTTATGTCATGCGGTAAAGACATTGATCGTGTAGTTTAATGTCTTGCGGTAAGGAAGAAAGGTGACCTGTAGTTTAACATCTTACTTCTAGGATGAATTCTTATAGTTTAATTTCATTTAACTATGATGATAAATGTGACTTACTCCCATGTGGATTCCCTTGTGCTGGCAGCTACACAAAGTATTTCTTGAGAAATTTTGCATTGGTGGGTGGTGTGACATGCTCCTTATCTATTATGTCCAATGAGTAGGCCCTGTTGTGGTAGAACTTATGTATGCTGTAAGGTACCTCCCATTTGATTTCCATATTTGGGGGATTCTTGCTGGGTATCATTGGGGTTATGAGGACAAACACCAATTACCCTTAGAGGAATGAGCAGAGGCAAACCCTTTTATTGAAGGCTCGTACAATCCAATTCTGGTGGACCAAAATGTTGTATAGTGTGAAAAACCTATTCCTGTCAAGTCATTTGAATTCATCTAGTCACTTTTCTAATTTATCATCATCTAAGAGTTTCCCATAGATGTCTACTTAGAGTGAGGGAAGCTAGACCTCTATGGGTAACACTACCTCGGTCCTGTACACTTGTGAGTATGATGTTGCTTGTATAGCAGTATGCGTGGTAGTATGGTAGGCCCATAAAGAATGGTGGATTTTTTTGTCCAAGAATTATTATCCTTGTTCACCATATTCTGGAGTATATTTTATAGAGACTTATTAAAGGCCTATATCTACCCATTTGTTGCTGCATGATAACGACATGAGTGATTGGACTCAATATTGTACTCATAATACAACTTCTTAAATTCCATAGAACAGAAGTTGGTGCCATTGTTTGTCAATATTGTGTGAGGGAACCTAAACCTAACAATGATATTGGAATTTAGAAATTTGAAGATGTTCTTTTTCCTAAATTCCTTGAGGGGGTATCACCTCATCCCATTTTCAAAATAAGTTAGTAGTAGTAAGGATGTACTTAAACTGCTTTGTTGTTGCAAAGGGATATGTTCCCATGACATCCATCCCCCCCAAAAAACAACTAGGAATATTTATCTATATTTAGAAATTTTAGAGGTTTACGGATGAAGTTTTCATAGATTTGGAATGAATTATATTTCTTGGTGAATTCCACATAGTCTTGTATCATGGTTTTCTAGTAATATCCTAACCTCCTGATATGGTGATAAATCCTGGTCCTAGATTGATGGGAACCACAAGATCCTACATGTAATTCTTCCATGATGGAAGACATGTCTCCTTATTCTATGAATCTGAGGATTATCCCATTGTATCCATTCTTATAGATAGTTTTCTTCTCATTTAGGCAATCCTATAGGGTAAAGTTTTCTACAAGGTTATGAATCTATTCCCTTCAGTCTCTATCCATTAGGAGAGTCCCATTTTGAAGATAGACTATTATGGGATCCATCCATATAGGGGTGATTATTGGTGCATTATGCTCTAGGTAGGTGTTGACCTGATTGATCCCTTCCATATCATAGACGACGATTGATGAGATGATTCTCCAATGTGTAATATGGAAGATTGATTCTTCCTTATTAGGTTCAGCCAAGACGGTGGCCACATTGGCCATTGCGTCGGTGCAAGAATTCTGTGATTGGGGAATATTATGAAATGTGGTGTCAAAAATGAATTCTACCATTAGTCCCCTAATGTAGCCTGTGATAGGGGCCAATTCCTCTTTTTTGATGGTGTATTCTTCATTGAACTACTTTATCACTAACCCTGAATCCCCTCTGATGTTCAAGTAGGATATTTGAAGATGTAGGGATAATTCCAAGAAAACGATGAGAGATTGGCATTTTCCTCATTATTTGTGAAGCCTTCAAATAGTGAGAAAGAGTAGGGCAAGACTACTTTGTTTGGAGAGACAAATACAACCCCTAATCTAGCCTGATTGAACTTTGGGTTTTCCATCCTTGTGCTGACATGGATCCGTGAGGTGCCATCAAAATACATCTCCCATGTTCGGAGAGTGTCATGGGTGTAAAAGACCTCTTCATCTGGAAGCTTGGTGTCTTCTAGCATATTTACTAGGGTATGATGTGCTGTAATGAAATCAGTCATGTCTTGTCCTTTCAATGACTTCTATTACACAAAATTTAATTTCATATTTTTGAATAATAACCACCCATTAAGCCAAGCACCTAATCATCATCAGAAAAACAAGAATGTACTTGAGCGGATCGATATAGGAGACCAACTGGACTTCATGGTACTGCAAGTAATGCCTCATATTTTTCACTACAAAGATGAGTATGAGGCAGTTCTTATCAAAATGAGAGTATCGAGTCTTAATACCTATCATAGTCTGGATGAGGCAATAGAGACTATTCATGCTTCCCGTATCATTCTTTTGTGTGAGGAGGGAACCCAATGAGAATTCCATAATAGCCACATATAAGATGAGTGGCCTCCCTTACACTAAGTTATCAGGACCAGTGGGAGCAACAAGTACTAATTGAGACTTTTGAAGGATATTTGGAAATTATTTTCCCATTGGTAGTTGATTCCATTCTTCGTTATCCAAGTAAAGGGGAGAGCTTTGCTGACTAGGTTGGAAATGATCCACCGAATGTAAGTGAGGTGCCCTTGGATCCCCCTCAATTATTTGAGTTTTACAGGAGGTTCCATTTCTAATATAACACTAGTTTTATCTAGGTCAACCTCAATGCTACAGTGGCATACCACAAAGCTAAGTAATTTCCCTAATGTTACCTCAAAATAGAATTTTAGTGAATTCATATTCAGACTGTGCTATCGTAGCTTGTTGAAATTTTTTTAAAGGTATATGATGTGATCACATCACCATCGATATTTAACCACTAGGTCATTGATGTATTATTCAAATGTCTTTCCTAGGAATGGATTAATGATATGGTGCATGGCATGTTGATATGTGGCACCAACATTATTCAAACTAAAGGGCATGAACTAACAGAAAAAGATACCCTAAGGTGATCTAAAGGTAGTGGATTCTTCATCTTTAGGGGAAATATTTATCTAATTGTACCCTGAGTACCCATCCATGAAAGAAAGGTCTTAGAAACTAGTAGTTACATCAATCAAGAGTTCTATGAGCAGCAATGGGAAATCATCCTTTGGGTAATGCCAATCAAGGTCCCTAGAATCAATGAATACCCTAATCCACCCATTCTTCTTCTTGACAGGGACAATTTTGGCAATCCATCTTGGGTATTACACTTCTCAGATGAAGTTATATTTGATAAAATTGTCGACATCTACTTCTATATTTGTGGCATGAGTGGGGTGCATCCTCCTGGATTCCATTTTGAATCCTTGATGCTCATCTGGTAACTTGAGGTTGTGCATAGCTACATCTAGGTTCAGTTCAGGTATTTTTGTGTAGTTCCATGGGAAAACATATCGATGTTGCTCCAGAAATGCGGTGTACATCTATTTCTCTTTGAGGGGTATGGAAACACTAATCAATGAAGGCCAAAAGTCTTCCTCTATTCCCAGATTTATCTACCCGAGTTCATTGATGGTGGTGGAGACACCTTCCTCAAATGATGGAGGGGAATTCCTGAGGTTGGCCTCAACTTCCTCCATCTTATAATATGTGGAGACATTTTCAAAAGAAGATAGAAATTTTATGGGCACAATATCATTATCAGGGTGAGATAGTCTATGAGAAGAGACATTTTCATCCCCTCTTGACTGAGTAATTATAGAGAGATGCTGAGGATAATAGTCTTTGATGCTATCACTAGGGAGAGGAATGGATTCGACCTATGTGATTATATTTGTAACCTCTACCAGGTTTATGGGGAGTACATAGTTTTCATCGAGCATACCCTATGGATTCATAGGGGCAGTCCCCAAGCCATTGGGAGCAGAAACATATGTATCACCATCCACCATTGGTCATTTACACCCTTTTTATATAAATTTTCTTCAGCTTATGTGGCCCCACAAGTCTCTAAGGGAGCACTGCCACCATATAGTATGCCTAATTTTCCATTAATGAGATGCTTCAGACACTGATAGAATTTTGAAGGTGTTTACAGGTGGATATGGATCTAGGACCTTCCAAGAATGATGTTATATGCGGTGTATTTCTAGATTACCATAAACTCAGTGTTTGAAGTAAGATCCCAAAACTAGGCTTCAAGATTAATCTTTCTAAGAGGTCTTTTCCCATGCTTATTATACACTTGGATAGTTAGCATAGGGGGAGAAAATCCCCTTTTCCATATCCCAAATTCCATAGGGTTATGACTGGGATAAGATTGATCATAGAATCGTTATCAATTAGAGACCATTGGACATTGAAATTATTGAGTCTAACTAAGACATATATGGGTCTAATGTGTCCTTGAAGGGAATCTTCCTGGTCTTGATCATTGAATGAGATGGCATCATGACATTCTGATGCCATGTTCTCCACTCGATAGACCTCAAATACAACGACTTTTGTCTTGAACTCTTGTGGGCTCCGGAGGGATTCAAAAAGAGCCACCCTAAGTTCTTTTGAAAGATGAAATGTATTGAGGACTAATATCTTGGATGGGACTACCACCAACTATTTCAGAACATCATACTTTTGTGGAATAGTTTGGCGTTTCCCAATATGGGGTTTCTCCTGGATGTACAGATGAGGAGCCAAGGCATTTTGGGTACACAAACCCGGTGATTGTGTAGGGGTTGTGGGACCATATTCTACCAGTGGAGCGAGTCATTCTGACCTTCCCTTTTATCTGGGTTGATCAGGATGATCCCCTGCTAGGCAGTCATGTAAGAAAATCAGGTGTGGATGACTATTGGAGGGTTCTAAGATGCCTAACTTCCCTTGTTGAGATCGCTAGAGTGCTTGCCCACGAATCTTAGATGCATATGCATTTTCTATAGGGACATGACTAGAATATTGGGTCTGACCATGCCCATTCTTTCTTCTATATCCTTGAATCTTATAAAAGATAACTCTCATTCCCCGATTATGTGTGGGAAACTCATGCTCTAGAGAAAACTCATCATCAGATAAGGGGTGTGACATGTGTATCATGTTTACAGAACCAAATATGAGTTATTAGTCTAATGAGGGTTCCATTTGGTGGGGCAGTTCCTATATTTCAAATGTTTTAGATAAGAAATTGGTGAGATTTAAGGTACTATTTTGAGGAGAATATGACTCTTCCTCCTCTATTTCTTCCTGCTTCTAGTTGTCACACCCACATTTGGGAGGCACATTTGGTGTCTCCTTCTTGGGTAGTGAATCTATTTTGGGTTTTCGAAAAATATTCTCTCAGAGTGGCATGTGCTCAATCAACTATCATTCGGGTCATCCAGTTGTCTAATTTTTATGCACGTCTTTTTAGAATTTTTTTCCAATCACCCTCTTCTTTTAGTTGGATCATGGTTATGAAATCCATCTACTATGGGAAGTTATCTAACACCACTTTTCCATAATCAATCATTCCCATAAATATGTATTTGAAGATGAATTAGTTCTATATATTATGACCCAAACTTCTATAGAAAGGGCAGTAATCGGGATAGTTGGTGAGGTTGACATCATCGGGATTCTTGGTTTGCAGGAGAGCGAGCAGGTTATTGTCCATGGATGATAATAAATAACTAGGGACTTGTTCATTCTAGAAGGAGTACACCTTATTCATCTGTTATTCAAATTCTGAACGACCCTGATTTCTCTGTGCTTCTGGCCAAGGGATATTCTATGGTTGTTGCTACTCGACAGGAGGTGCTGGGAGGTTTAGATCCTACCTGGGTATTTGGATGAGTGATGTTGTTGTCTTGAGAGTGAGAACTACATCTTCTGCTATGGCTGACCTTTTTCCCTGTGATGTGGGAATGAGTCAAATTTTGGGACGAGTCCACTGGATGGATTTTTCTATACATTGGTACATTTCAAAAAAATCATGGAATCCACCTAGATATTTCATTAGAATCAGATTAATTTGAAACTAATCCATGATATTTTCAATATAGAGTTATAGAAGCTTCTCTTGTGAGATAGGGATGCAGAGTGAGTAGGTTAAACACTTCCACCTTGCTATGAAGTCACACACCCTCTCATTTTTTCATTATTTGTAGTTTGTCAGGTCTAAGATTTTTTTCTTCTTAAATATAGAAATTAATCAATAAAGGAATTGAGGACCAAGTTCTTTCCATCCTGACATGGATCCTACTGGCAGACTGCTATACTAAACAAAGGTGGGTCCTGTCCGAGTCTATACAAAACACCTTAGCTTTGTTCCCTCATGTTGATCTAGAGGACCCATAATCAACCCACATTAGGATACAAAGTTTGTGAGATATTGTTCGGGTTCAACCGCACCATCAAAGATAGATAAGGCAGGATTACCGAAATTGGGTCGGGGAAAGTGACATCCACCCAATCAGGAGATGGCTTCCTCTCAGGCTTCATAGGCCTGCATCGGCCTTCCATGGATTACATTTGAGTAGACAGGGACTCGATGATGTTAAGGAGATCTAGGGGAACCATTTCCTGAACCATCTCCCTTCTATAAGGATTAGGTGGGGGTTAAAGAGGTGGACCCACTTTTATATCATGCTGATTTTCTATTCGTCCCATGAATGAACGGTTTTCCTGGAAAGGGAGAGGTTGTTTCCACAACAGATGAAATTCACAATCATTTTCAGATTCCTCATTTATGTGGACTGAATATCTAGATCTAGAGCCAAACTGATACCTAGATACTTCCCTTTCTAGCTGATCGACCGTGGGGGGAAGAGTATTCATCTCTTCCTGAAGATGATATCCAACAGGAATATTGCCTCTGAGTAGCTCCTCATTGAGTTGTAAGATAGTTTGTATTTCACTCTCATATTTTGAAAACCATTCCTCCGGGGAAGAAACCCCATTTATTTTGGGTGGTGATTAGGATGTGGATGTATCCTTATTCTTGGTAGAATTCCATCATGGATGTGGTAACTCAATATTTATAGGTTCCATGTTTTGGAGTCGTCTTTGGTTCTTGGTGTGTGAAACCTCATTTGGTGCATCCAAGTCACCTTCCTCCCAAGGTATGTTTTCCGTGTCACAGACCTCTACATTTTCATCATGATTAGTATCTACCATATTGAAATTGAATACATTCATAGAGGAATATTGGGAATTGTGGTTGTTCCATTACTTTTGACACAATAGGCTGATTCTGCACCACCTTTTTAGGGTCATTATTCGAACCCTTGGCCATATTGGGCTATTTTGGTTTTCATCCCCAAAAGGGTTTTATTGTTTCACCATATGTTCCTACCATTTTTTTCTATGAACGGTGAGTCTGAGGGAGTTTTTGATCATGGTTTTCAAACATTCCCCAATCATTAGGGATTTTTCTTGTTATGGGAGGAGCTGGTGGAATGTCGACCATTGATTGATTCCTCCCAACATGGAGAATATTGATTCCCTTTGTGGTGGTGATGATGATGAAAATTCCCCCAACCCTGTGAGGTGAGGATCATTCATGGACAATTTGGCATTGATTGGTCTAGTTGTTGAGGATCCAATGACTCTAATTGGGGACTTGGAAATTCCCAAAATGGATATGTATGTATAAATTCCCCCAGTCCAGTAGGGCGGGGTTATTCTGGGATCACTGATGATATTTATAGGTTCCTTTAAGGGGATTATGAAACTGGTGATGGTGATTGAGATATAAATTCCCCCAACACAATAGGATGGGGTTTGCTTGCAATTTGTTCTAGTGTGTCCCAAATACTCTTAGTAATTGACGATCTGAGGGGTGGAGGCGATGGTAGGTATTCCCTTGGTCTAGCAAGATGGGTCTACTCCTAGATGGATGATACAACCACAAAATCACATCCCATTTTCTATGGTACAACTGTGATTTCATAGGATCTGGGTGTGATGTCGACCCCAGATAAGAACCATTTCTTACGGGAAGTTTTTCGGGCGATCGTAAATTCTGTATCTGTGTTTGAAATGAATTCCTATTATTTTGTGGGTCCCAGTTTGAAGTCATTTTGGGTATCCTCTCTCTCTATCCATTATGTCTGGGTACTGTTGGAGTAGAGGCATTCTATTATAGTGACCAAATGTCCTGAGCATTACCCAGTCCCTTGATCCCGGATGAGGCTATAACATTACAGGATGACACATCTGAGGGGATTTGTTGTTCAAAGGGTGAATGAAAGTTTAATGCTCCCTACTATCCCCATCCTCGAATATGGATGTATGAAGTGGATTTGGAGATCAGCTGCGGAAGAGTTTTGATGCAACGACAACAAGATTGTTGCATATTTGCATTGTGATTTTTCGGTTTGGGATCTTGGGCCATGGAGATAGCAACCAGGTCTAAATGAAAATAGAGTATATTGATTTTCTAAATGTGACACTCATATCCTAGATAAGGTAGATGTCAAGCCTTTAGTCACTGATGAGTAACCCACATATTCTGGTGTAGATAAGGCATGCACTCCTTTTCTATATCATACAGGATCTCATAGTCAGTAGTAGTGAGGGGCCAGAACATGATGGGGAGGTTGTTTTCGGCTAACTCTCTCCATATGTCAATGTCGACCTCCTCCTCATCAGAGTTATATGCCTATATCTGGTTAGACCATAGAATATGGCTCTGATAGTCTACTGCTGACAAGAGTAGGGTGCTATTAGAAGTTGATGGGGAACCATATACAGTTGACCTTGATGATTCAAGTACCACTCTATACGAAGGTTTAAGAGTTTTGAACACTAATCCATACAGAGGTTTCTAGGAAAGGGTAGGATTTATTTGTCATTGGGATATATTTCCATGGGGAGGTTGACCACAGTGGATGTCAGGAGCAAAGTCCCTACGATCCATCTCCATACTACCATGGAGAGGACTATTGTGGTAATGAAATTCTTCTACTTCCGATTCCATAGAAGAGTTGAAAAACCCTTGAGGTGTTGAGAATGTTTCTTGAACAACCTCAAAGGCACCAACATTGATTAGTTTAGAAACATAGACCATGTTTTTCATCATGGTCAGAATATGTCGACCTGAATTTTGTGATTGTGTAGGGATATGAGCCTATTGTGCGATGGTTTCCATAACTTGTATATAAACTTCTAGTGATAAGGGAGTATGATCTTGCTACTAAGAAGCTTCTCGAATATATAGATGAGTTATCTCATTATTGATAGGAATGTGAGCATATCTTAAGGCATGTTCCATTCTCACTTAGTGAGCCTCGGTCAGGACATGAATATGTGCCTGATCTTGATCCTTTGGAATATGCCTCTAGTCTTTCTTGGTAGGAATATGAGTCTTCCTGGGGTATGTGATGCTATAACTTGGTGGAACTTGGTTGGATTAGGAACATGAGTTTGGTTCGAATATGAATTCCCTATCAATATATGACTACGAACCTCTGGAATGGGAGAAGAAATATGAGCCTCCCCCTGTGCTACCTTGGAATGTTGTTGGCATAATCATTCATCGATGGAAGTAGGAATATGCAACTGACTTCCATGATCTTCCAGAATATTCTAGGCAGATTAACTGACCAGAATGTGATCTTGTCCCGATTCTTGTTTCATTCTCACTTGGTTAGCCCCAACCTGAATGAGGATATGAGCCTGATCCTAGGACTTTGTAATATTCTTCCGAACTTTTTTGATAGGTATGTGCCCCTGTCCCGAGGCATGTGTTCCTCTCACCTGGTGATCCCTAGTTGGAAGGGGAATATGAGCCCGGTCCGATGCCTTTCCCTTCATTGGAATGTGTCGATAATCCTTCCAGGTGGGAACACGAGTGAGCACTTGCTATGGTACAACCACTTATTTTTCATGATCAGAGTTTTAAGAATTCCTAGCCATAGGGATAAGAGTATACACTTGTCCCTTCATAATAAATAGTGATGGAATATTCCGGTGGAGTTCTTCAATTTTTGCTAAAATATATTGTCATTTTAGAAAAGTGTGTGCAAGGATATGAACCTACACATTTTCTGTCTCCATGATAAACTGGCAGATGTATTCGATTGAAGAGGGGATATGTGACCACTTCTATCTTCCTTGTGCCATCAGAATATACCGATGGTCTTAGTTCATAGGGGTAGGAGTATGACCCCCCTTGCCTACTATGGTAATATTCCTACATACTTATTCCTAACGAGCAGGGATATGAGTCTTCTTTCTGGTTTCTGCCTGATTATGTTGACAGACATCATTGGTAGGAGTAGGAATATGATCCCTCTCCTAGATATCCAACACCTTCATCCTATGATGATTCTTATTTGTATCCCATTCATGGGTATCAAAGGTGGCTGTGTGTTGGATGGTACCCTTAGTAGGCGACTGATGGGTACTAACAGGATGGTGTTGGTGATGAAGATTGAAAGGTACCCTCCTTAGAGGAACCTTAATCGAAAGGGAACTATATTTGGACTGTTAGTCCACCTTCATTAGATATGGAAGGTGGTGGTTGTCACACTCATAGGATAAGATCCCGAAGCCATTAGAATTAGCAATAAGGGATACTAGCTTGGAAAAAACCTTTCCCAGGTGATGTAAACTCACTGATCATTGTGTTTGGAGAACTTCATGAGCATCTTCCATGGCCAGGATTGTACCATGTCAATGGTATTCCCGAACCATCATACTCACCACCTATCATTGGAGTTGTTGAGAAGGTGAATCCATTTTGCAATAGTGGGGGTTGCAGTCATAGATGATTTATCATAGTGAATACTATATTATGAAGACATTATCTCAAATTGGGATATTAGAAGTAGTATCTTCAATTAGGGAGTTAATAAAGAACAAGATTACCAATTAGTTCAATATCATATGCATAATATTCTCAATGGTATGTATGGTTAACTCATTTGTTCTTTTATTACTAATTCATCCATTTCACTCATTTGGACTTATCAAAATGTGGATAGACTTATGAGAATACTGGTTATAGAGGATCATTTGTAATATTGTGTTGGTCTTATTGCTTTGTTTACATAGGGTTTTCAAAACAAAGTGTCATATCACATTATAACCCAATCATTCTATTATTTTAGAGATTCATGTCAGTTTTATCATTTTGTTTACATATAGGGGAAAAATAAATGGTCTGATGGATAATAACCAATCATTATTTCATTGGATAGATTCACATTGGGTTCAACATTTTTGTTTCATCAATTTTTTGATAGTATACCCAGAACAAAATGGTATGATTTGGGTTGGATAATATATCCTTTTTATCTCACTAAGGACGTTCCACAGTTAAGTATTTTCACAGTGGGTTCACCATTTTTTTAGGTTTGTGATATTATATCTGAAATAAAATGGTTTGATGGGGGATAGATATCATGTACTTTTATCTCACTAAGGATGTGATTAAGTTAAGTCTTTCATGTCAGGTTTTTTATTTTTTTTTGTCAAGTTTTTTATATTATACCCAAAACAAAATGGATCGATGGGGGTTGGACAATATATCCTTTTTATCTCATTAAGAAAATTCTGTAGTTAAGTCTTTTCATGTTAGGTTCACCATTTTTTTTCATCGCGTTTTTGATATTATACCCAAAACAAAATGGTATGAGGGGGGATGGAAAGTATATCCTTTTTATCTCACTAAGGACATTCTATAGTGAAGTATTTTCATGTCAGGTTCACCATTTTTATTTCATTGGGTTTTTGATATTATACTTGGGAACTCCCAATGCTTCCCCTATTTATAGTTGGGTACAAACCTGCTTTCCAAATTACATAGGTCATCTTGGTTTTTAGGCCCAACAACTCTTGGGGACTCGCATTGGTCGAGAGGATGGTAGGTCGGGCTCATCGCACCCTTTTGGGGGTAATTTTTGCCTACTTTGGGACTCTCTTATAGATTTAATATATGTTCATGAATCTATTCCTAATATCGATATGGGTCCGATAACCCTGAAAAAATAATCCATTGGTTAATTTTTTCATTAAACAAAGAAGGGGAGTCTCATTGATAAACCAAAGAAAGTGCATTCTTATTAGTGAATCCATTTTTATGTATTGTAGGTTCCTCATCCATTTTTCTTATGGTGAATAGATTATTTATGTTCTGAATCTGTATGACCAAATTCTTCAGAATGTGGTTCCACGCGAGGAGGTGGTCAATATTACGAGGAGGGGATTGAGTGATTATGAGTCATCCTATGTATCCTGGTTATTTTAGGAATCAAAACCCACGTAGTTTGTTCATTCCATTTGGACTGGGTCCAAGATGTATGCCCTTATATGAAGGGTGTTCATGCCATACCACCCATATGGGATTACATTATATAATTTCCCTAGTTAGTGGAAATTCATGATGCCCAATGAGGTGTTCATTGTATTTCCCTATGCCCACATGAGCTGTGATTGGAGTGAGAAACATGGGGGAATAGATGATCAGTCTCATGGAAAGTTGATATAGGACTTATATACTGAGATAGTCCTTAGGGTTTTTGGTATGGAGCTCGGGCCTTTAGAAGGCATCTAATGTATCCTAAGTATAGAAGGAATCAGATTCATCATAGTTTGATTATACATTAACCTACTGATAGTCTAAGGTGGACAATCACACTCGAAGACATTATGCCTATCTAAGAAGTTTTAGGAATAATAGGGTCTTACATCAAGATGGATGCCCTATTAATCAGGGAAACATTATATGATGTCGGTAGTTGGGGTTACAAACCTAAGTTGCCCTATTGGTTGGGTCTTACATTCTAAGGCTTCCCTTATTACCCTAGGGTGTATAGTGTCGATGACATGATCAATACAACTCCCTAATCCCACATGATCCATGCTTATTGTGAGAAACAAGGGTTAGAAAGTGACCAATTCCATTGCTTTGAGTAAGAGGCTTAGATACTGGGATCTACCTGGATGATCAATATAGAACTAGGACCTCGAAGAGGTGTCCTGTGTATCCTGAATATGATAGGAATCAGAGTTGTCGTAGTTCCCTTGACCAGGGCTTACATTCTGAGGTTTCCCTTTTATTCGAGGCCTAAAAATTGGGTATGGATGAGGCTATCAAATCTTGTAATGCCTTGGGGACCTAGCCGCACTTGTCTAGAGGGCGTTCCATGACCCATTTGACCTGTCTGGGGGACATCAAAATATCCAGATGGTTTCCTCCAAAAGATATTTCATATCCATGTTGACATGTCCATAAGGTGTCACATGTCTTGGCCGATATGCCCGAAGGATATTGCGAGAGTCCATTGATATTCCTTGATGCTCTCGCGTGACTTGGATGACATGCCCAGAGGATGTCTCATGTCTTGGTTGACATCCCTATTGGGAATCGTGAGTCCTGTATAATATTTCTAGCTGGCGCCGCGAGAGCCCATTGTTATGCCCAGGTGGTTTTGTAAGACTTGGATGACATGAGCAGGCACCATTATATGAATCAGGTGATGAATATGAAGGATTTTGTGAGTCTTGGGAAACAAGTCCATAGATACTTTTAGGGGACCATGGTGATACATCAAAGGGGGCCGTGTGACTTTTCTTTAACATGTTCGGAAGTCTTCGTATGACCCAAGTAGCATGCTGAAGAAGTGTTGAGAGATCTAGGTGACATGTTATGGTGTTGTCATTTGTCTTTGGGAGGATCACACAAAGCACATGTGGGTTAGAGAATATTTTTTAATTTATGTTTTCAACCTTAAGTATTTATTCTAGCCTTTTCCTTGTGGATTCCCTGGTTTTATTCAATGTTGGTTTATCTTGAGTCTCGCGTGATCTAGTGGGCATGCAGGATGTTCTTTGAATAGCCCAACATATATCCTTCACATGATCTATGAAATATCATGAAAAATATATTATGGTTATCGCATGACTACTCTGACTGCTCACTGTTATGTTACCTGATGGGAGGTCGGTTGGTCATGTGATCAGTTTCTCTAAGAAGTCCACTATTGTGCTTGAGAGTATCCTTAGCATAGTCTTTACATCATAGTGGTAGCCCTCCTTCTTTTCATACTAGGGTGGGGGATTTATAGTCCTCACCACCTAGTTGTTCTCTAATTTTCATGGCATAGCTTGTGCAGATCTAGGATAGAGTCGGTGAAGGGGTCTAGCACCATGTAGCTTCACGAGCCTTTGCTGTGGGTTGTTTCGAGTGTGTCTCTTGATTTTCAATGATCGAGAGTATCTTCCATCAACATCTCTTTTATCAAATTATTTTTTATTGATGAAGAATTTCTTGATCACATGGGTATGTCAAAGGAATTTTCATCTTGTCCTATGGACATGTCTGAGGGCCTTTCTGAGAGCTCGATGCCTTGCTTGGAATACTTCATGGGGAAAGGGTGTCTTGTCTAGGAATCTTCACAAGATATGGTTGACTTTTTAGGTGGTTTCATGGGGCCATACTATGGATGTATTGGTGCATCAAATGTCTTTCAGTGACCTTGAGAGATCTCACCTCTTCCATTTTATCCCCTTTGTTTTATTTTATAAAGGCTAAGGATTATGTGAGTTTTCAAGAGTAATGTCAAGGATATTTACTCTATTTTCTGATGATTCCTCACATGAACAATATTGGTCATATGAGGATGTAGGAGCATGTTGTGGAAAAATCTATCCATTTTTCCTTAGAGTGCCGAAGGGGAAGCATAGAGTTTCGTGGAAATACCAAGGGACTTCCACACAGCGAAGCTCACAAGCCAAAGGGTTTTTTCAAGATGAGGTAGACGTGTCTCCAAGATATTGCGGTGTCTTTCAAGACTTTAGGGGTGCATCATATGTCTTTCAGCGACCATGAGAACCTCTCATCTCCTCCCCTTTATCTCCTTTGTCGTATTCTACAAATTTTAGAAATTATGTGAGTTTTCACGAGTAATGTCAAGGACATTTACTCGATTTTATGATGATGCATCACATGAACAATATGGGTCATATGAGGATGCACAAGATTTTTTTTGTACAAATATATCTGTTTTTCTTTAGAGTGCTGAAGGGGAAGCATGAAGTTTTCTGAATATACCTGAGGACTTCCGTGTGGTGAGGATGACAAGCTAAAGGTATTTCGTGAGATGTGGTGGACATGTTGTTGAGGTCTTGTGGTGTCATGTGGGTCACCAAGGGCACATCACATGTCTTTTAGCAACCATGAGTACCTTTCGCCTCCTCCCCTCGATATCCTTTATTTTATTCTACAATGGTTCAGGGGTCTTGCGAGTTTTCTTGGATATCATCAATGAAATTTATTCTTTCAAATGATGATATGGTGCATGTGATTTATGACCACTGGGGGTATCTCCCTTTGAATATTATTTCTCATTATTTTCAAAGAAATTTTGTGGCCTTCAAACACTGATTGTCTTTGAGTGTGTTGTATGATCAATATGGGATCTTACAATGTTGTCTGTGACTTGTATTGGTTAGTCTTCCTGTTTTCCTATGGCACATCACATGATCGATGTTGGATCTTGCAATGATATGTAGACATTTTTAGGGATAGTTTCTATACCTAGATTGGATGCACCACCTGCTCATTGATAGATCTCATGACGACATGTAGAAATTGATAAGGAAAATCACTTTGGTCACCTTTAATATGTCATGTGTTCATGGTTGTATGATACCATAACATGGAAAATGGTGTTTTCATGTCAAGGCAACATGATAAAGGGTGGATGGAAAGTTCCAAAAGCTATGGTAGGGATGTTTCATAACCCAACCCACTTAAATGTGTTACTCAGACAAAGGTTTGCATGAGGGTGTCGTATGACGTCCAAATCCTCATGCGACTGAGTAAAGGAGGCAAAGAAATGGAGTCTCATGACGTCTTTACTTGCATGAACATGAAGTATTTATTTTCTTCACATGGTGGTATCTAGCACAATATGGAGATTTTCATGCACACATGAATATTGCATGTGTACGGTGCAGACTTCAATCAGATTTCCATGGTGGATTGAGTGTTGAATGTTATTTTATGCTTAAATTTTGGGGCACATCAAATAAATTCTATAGTACTTGATCATATCCAAGCCCCAAGTTTTTTTCTGCAATAATTCACATAACTGGGTATGCGGTTATTTAATCTCCTCTTGGGTGGAGGTGAGACTATGATATGAATAGGCATCCGTGATCACATGACCATTTTTATTAATAATACATGAGTTGTATATTTTCTTGAGATTGAACCCCTTGTAGTATCACAACATATTGCATGATGGGTCATGAGGTGCCACTACCATTCGTATGAAAGGTTATGCGGTGACTACCTTTCACAAGATGGGTCACGCGGTGCCCTAACCTTTCACATGATAGGTTATGCGATAATTTAACCGCTTTGCATGAAAGAGAGCTTGTAGTCTCGCGTTCACATGAGCTGCTTCATGTAACCCTTATGCGAGGTCACGCAAGATCGAGTTTTTTTTAAATAAGTTTTTAAAAAAATATATTTTTAAAAAATTCCTAGGTTAATTTTTTTTATTAAAAATACATTCTAAAGGTAGCAGCGACACTGTCGCCTTTCTTCTAAAACAAATAAAATTACTATTTTTTGTATTTAATTTTTTTTATTTTTATTTTTTATTTTGTTTTGTTTATATATATATATATATATATATATATATATAAACAAAAATTTTCATCAGAATTTTTCTGCTATTTAAAATCTAGAAATACTGCCATTACAGTAGTCTGGATTCTGACAGAAGCTCTCACCCAGAGCTCCCTTTCATAAGAGGGCTTACCCTGGAAATCATTCTGCATTTCCGATATGAGATTCTGTTTCAAGTACGTGACTTTAAAAGACTATAAAATATAAACTATAAGGCCAATATAAATTAAACTTAAAACATGGATTAAAAATATAAGAAATAGTTGAAATTTTTTTTTTTATAAAAAATGATGATAAAAAATGATGATAAAAAATAATTTAAAAGCTTTCAAAACCACCTACTTGAAACTTAAAAATGTTTCAAGTACGTGAATTTGAAAGCCTATAAAATGTAAACTACAAGACCAACATAAATGAAACTTAATACATGGATTAAACCTATAACAAGTAGTTGAAAATAAAACGAATTTTGTAAAAAATATTGATGGAAAATAATTTATATGTTTTCAAAGACACCTACATGAAGCTTAAAAATGTTTCAAGCATGTGACTTTGAAAGCCTATAGAATATAAATTATAAGACCAATATAAATGAAACTTAAAACATGGATTAAATATATAAAAAATAGTTAAAAAATATAAATAATTTTGTAAAAAATGTTCATGAAAAATAATTTATAACCTTTCAAAACCACCTACTTGAAACTTAAAAATGATTCAAGTATATGGCTTTGAAAGACTATAAAATATAAACTATAAGACTGATATAATTTAAAGTTAAAACATAGATTAATCATATAATAAATTATTTAATTATTGAATTTATATTATTAATAATTAATTATATAATAATTAATTAGTTAATTAGTAATTATTAATAATTTATTATATGATAATTCACTAATTATTTAGTAATATAATTATTAAGTATATAATAGTTAATTAGTTAATTAGTAATATAATTATAAATTATATTTTTTCTTTATAATTAATAATTAGTAATTATTAAAAATTATTATATAATAATTAATTAGTTAATTGGTAATATAATTATTAATTATATAATAGTTAATTAGTTAATTAGTAGTATAATTATAAATTATAATTATTCATTATAATTATTAATTATGATTATTCATTATAACTACTAATTACTAATTATTAATTATTAATTATTAAATAGTTAATTAGTAATATAATTATTAATCTTATAACTATTAATTTTATAATAATTATTTAGTTAACTAGTAACTATTAATAATTAATTATATAATAATTAAGTAGTTAATTAGTAATATAATTAGTTAATTAGTAATATAATTATTAATTATATAATTTATAATTATTTAATTATTAATTATTTATTATTAATTATATAATAACTAATTAGTTAATTAGTAATATAATTATTAATTATATAATAGTTAATTTTTTAATTTTTTGAGAAAGATAGAGCCAACACACTTTTTATAATTAGTTAATTAGTAATATAATTATAAATTATAATTATTCATTAAAATTATTAATTAGTATTTATTAAAAATTATTATATAATAATTAATTAGTTAATTGGTAATATAATTATTCATTATAAAATAGTTAATTAGTTAATTAGTAATATAATTATACATTATAATTATTAATTAGTATTTATTAAAAATTATTATATAATAATTAATTAGTTAATTAGTAATATAATTATTTTTTATAATTGTTCATTAAAATTATTCATTATAATTATTCATTATAATTATTAATTATTAATTATTAATTATTAATTTTTTAATTAGTAATATAATTATTAACTATATAACTATTAATTGTATAATAATTAGTTAGTTAATTAGTAATTATTAATAATTAATTATATAATAATTAATTAGTTAATTAGTAATATAATTAGTCAATTAGTAATATAGTTATTAATTATTTAATAATTAATTATTTAATAATTAATTATTTACTTAGTAATATAATTATTAATTATATAATAATTAAGTAGTTACTTATTAATAAAATTATTAATTATATAATAATTAATTAGTTAATTAGTAATATAATTACTAATTATATAATTTATAATTATTTAATTATTAATTATTAATCATTAATTTTATAATAATTAATTAGTTAATTAGTTAATTTTTTTAGAAAGATAGTGCCGAGACCCTTTTTATAATTAGTCAATTAGTAATATAATTATAAATTATAATTATTAATTAGTATTTATTAAAAATTATTATATAATAATTAATTAGTTAATTAGTAATATAATTATTAATTATATAATAATTAATTATTCAATTAGTAATATAATTATAAATTATAATTTTTCATTATAATTATTAAATTGTAATTCTTAAAAGTCGTTGTATTACTAATTAATTTGTTAATTATTATATAATTAATTAATAATAATTACTAATTAAATTAATTATAAATAATATTAATTGAATATTTAAATAATTTATTATATGTTTAATCCATGTTTTATGTTTCATTTATATTGGTCTTATAGTTTTTATTTTATAGGCTTTCAAAGGCACATACTTGAAACATTTTTGAGTTTCAAGTTGGTGGCTTTGAAAGCTTATAAATTATTTTTCATCAACATTTTTATGAAATTATTTTTATTTTCAACTATTTTTTATATGTTTAATCCATGTTTTAAGTTTCATTTATGTTGGTCTTATAGTTTATATTTTATAGACTTTCAAAGTCACGTACTTGAAACATTTTTAAGTTTCAAGTAGGTGTTTTGAAAACTTATAAATTATTTTTCACCAACTTTTTTTACGAAATTCTTTTTATTTTCAACTATTTGTTATAATTTTAATCCATGTTTTTAGTTTCATTTATGTTGGTCTTATAATTTATATTTTATATGCTTTCAAATTCACGTACTTGAAACATTTTTATGTTTCATGTAGGTGTCTTTGAAACCTTATAAATTATTTTCCATCAGTATTTTTTATGAAATTATTTTTGTTCTCAACTATTTATTATATATTTAAACCAGTTTTTAAGTTTCATTTATATTGGTCTTATAGTTTATATTTTATAGTCTTTCATAGTCACGTACTTGAAAAAGAATCCCACATCGAAAATGGAGAATTTTCTAGGCAGGAAAGGGAGAACTAGAATTTCACGTTGGAAATACAGAATAATTTCCAGGGTAAGCTCTCTTATAAAATGGAGTCCTGGGTGAGAGTTTCTATCAGAATCCAGACTGCTGTAATGACAGTACTGCTGAATTTTAAATAGCAGATAAATTCTACTGAAAATTTTATTTTTATTTTTATTTTGGTTTTTTTGTTCATATATATATATATATATATATAAACAAAAAAAAATATTTTTTTAAAAAAATTATTTAATATTTTTTGGGTTTTAGTGGAAAGGCACCATCACTGATACCACCTTTGCATCGTACTTTTAAAAATATTTTTATCCTAGGTGTTTTAAAAAAAATATTTCTTTAAAAAACTTATTAAAAAAACTCAGCAAGATCATTCGTGTAACAATTATGTGGGTTCAAAATGTTCTATTTTGTGTAGAAAATGATATCATCCTTATCATGAAGTGGTTGAGGCCTCAAACTGGTGATCTACCATATGTATTTATAGAAAAATCACTGTACTCCCTTTCCATTTCTGAGATTGGTGGCGTGTTCGACTAAAGTGATCCACCATTTGTTAAACCGATATGCTCCACCTGAGATCTAAAAATAATGCCATGCCAAGATAAATCATCAAAGCACCAAAACTGCTGGTATTTTTCACGCCCGATCACATAACCACTTAGGGACTCCGTGTTGTCATGAAACCCACTCTCAAAACATCATATGGTCATCGCAGAGTTTGTTCATGCAGGTGATCTTGTGAGCATGACGCTTCTCTGCTCCGCCTGTGGTAGGCTTGTAAATGGTCAGGCCATCCAGGCTGATCATTTCAAATGATATGCGATGGACTCTGATCATATATATGATCCATCTTCACAATATCACATGTCTACTTGGAGGCTTTGCATTACACCATAATCCGTGATACAGGTTTCCAGCACACCCTGCGATATTCCGTACTATAATGGTCCACTCTATGTCATCCTAGTGTGTGATATCAATTCCAAGCACAAGAGGAAAGCTGAAAATATGATTCCATGAGGTTGAAGAAGATGATGTGAAATGTATTCTACCCATATCCTATAATGCACAACATTTTTGCCTAAAAAAAAGTGGGAAATGCACAATTATGAGCATCAACAAACCCACCCAATTATTACTTATAGGAAAAAACCTACATATACTCTAGTTTTACCATGTTCTATAATAGATTCACTCATCTAAAAAATATTCTTTAAAACCATTTTCCATCTATCTATCCAAGTATAAAAACTCCAAATGTGAAAAATTATTTTTTATCATGTTTTTTCTTCTTTTATTTTTATGAATCTCCACATTGAGTTTCCATAATATGCATGATGAATCAATCTCGTCATTTTATCATGTTTATTCAATAATTTTTTGAAGGCCACTAGATAGGTACAAATTAATATTTTATAACACTAAGTAAGGTTTGAATTGATCCAAGGAAAATACTAAAAAAAATAATTCTATTTTATTTTTATTATATTTCACCCATGCCTTATTAATCATCATTGTTTCAAAGTAAATTATTTATTATTCTTTCCCATTCATAGTCCTAAAAACTAATCAAATTTTCGAGTATCTTGACCTAACCTGACCCTCTAAGACCCCACTTGGGCCTTTGATAAGACAAGTGTACCACCCTAATCCCACCACCAATAGGCCAGAGGTTGGTGAATAGCACCAAGTAGACATATTACACATGATGTTAAGCCATATCCTAATGCACCTATACAAAAACAAAACATCCTCAAACATGAAATAATAATATAGGCTAGATAAATAAAACCAACTAAAATGTACAATTCATGTTACGAATTTGAAGACCCAAAAGGAGTAACCTATGCATAAACTATAATGAAACAAGGATAAATGAACGCCTAATAAACCCAAAGGAAACCCATCTTGAAGTAACTGAGGTGAAGGGATATTAAAAATGAACTAGGTCTAGAAATGAACATTTTCTACCACCATCACCTCTGGGTATTACTAAGCTCCACCAACACTGTATCCACCAAATTCATTTTTGAACTATTCATTGTCCATATAAGACATTACACTTGTAGTGGAAATTTCAATAAAAGGGTGATTATACACATACCCAGTAGGATGCCTCAAAAAGTAAAAAATATAAATTAGAAAGACCATTCGTCTCAAAACCATAAATGTAAGAAGGAAAGAGAAAAATTAGATGTGCATTAAAGGTAGAGAACCCGGGGACATAGAAATGAGTCTCACTCTATACATGTAAAGAATTGAGTTTTTACAGACAGTGAAACTGAGTTGAATTTTATTTTTTTCTTTTAGAAGCTCAAAATGGGTAAAATGGTCTTTACCCTAACAAATGATCTTGAATAATATTTCTAACTACTCCATCGGACCTGGGATAGGTGTTTACCATAGGATAGAAGTATGGTGGAAATCTGAGCCATTCAAAATTTTATGGAATAATTAATAAATAATAAATAAATAATAAATAAATAATAAATAAATAATTAAATTTTAATTTGTCCCCATGTGTTCATTTGGAAATATATTTTGGATGGGGTGTTAGATTGAGATTCCATATTCTCCATTGAGTCCAGAATGGGGGTGTTTCTTACTGAAGAAAAAAAATCATGTCGGGTGCCGAGGCCAGGCCTGAGCCCCCTTTTCTTTTTCTTTGTTTTCATTGTTTGGATAGGGATTCCATGGGTATGGCACCCATATGTTACTTGGGATGAATAGTCATAATGATGTGCTCAGAGATATTTATGAAATTTTATGAAGTAGGTATGATCAATCAGGATCACATGTCCAAGGATCTACTATGGTTTTATATTATTTATTTTATTTATTCATGTCTCAACTAGGTTGAATATATTTCATGAACATACACTTATGACATAAGATTATAGGTTAATTTTTGGGGGTGGCCTAATGAGATTTATTTCTCACCCCTTGTATGTTCACTTTGGTGTGAATTTAGACCATATATATGCTTTTGGTTTGAGAACAGATTCATGATGGATAAGTTTGAGTCCTAGGGTTTCATGATTGAGTGGAGCCACTCATGTGGATTCCTATCATTGGGATGGTGTATCTTGATAGTGTCTTTGAGACCTGGTACATGGTTCAACTCAGAGTTAGTAGAGGATCTTTGTATTGTTATTTCTATTTCTTTTACTTACTTCTATATATATGTGATCTGACCAGTGGGTAATTAGTTTTGTATGTATCACAGGTCCATTCAGGCCTTTACTACATTTCATTTCATTTATTAAGACCTTGTTTATTCCTTATTTCTTCTACGATCTAATTATTTACTGCTTTATCACTCTATTTATTACTATTATGGTTTATTTTTGGTTATTTTTTCTAGTTTATTACTTTGATATGAGGTCATAGTTTTCCCAAAATCACACCCCAGTCCCTCACTGGTAGTCAGAAGCCTCTCGAGTATGTGTAGGCACACTTGAGGCCATATCACCAGCCAGTTCAATTACTACTTATAGAGTGATCCAAGTTGATATGTGACAAAGTGGCATCAAAGTTGTTCCTTTCCTATTGTTTTACTATTAGGGATTTGGTATACAAGAGTATTAGGAATATGTCAAACCTATGATGGATGTTATACTAGTTCACCGAGAACACTTGTTTTGATAAGAAGTCTAGGTTTCCAAGGGTATGTGATTACAGTTCTAATATGTGATTTTATAGTTGTATATTATTTTTTCTTTGAGTGACCCACATGTTTTGTTAATTTTATGATTTATTATGGATTTATGGATCTCATACCATTGAAAAGAGGTTAGTTTTTTATTTTTACTCTTGGAAAATAGAGGCAAGAGGTATTTGTTCATGCATCATATTTGGAATGTAGGGTCCAGATGTTATAGGCCTGATAGTGTTCTATTTTACTACTAATGATGAGGAAAATTGTTTAAAGTGTGAAGAAAAATCAAAATAGTGTTTTCCCATATAGGTTCTTGGTGGAATTCTACTCAGTTTTCCACTACTATTAAATTCTCTATGAAAGATCATGTGAATCTATAGTGAGACATTTGATGGAGAGCATGATGAATCATTCCTCTTGTACAAGAGATTCAGTGACCCTAGTGGGATGATAGGGCATATGGTGCCTAAGTGTTAGACCCCTTGTGAGGTTTTGTTACTTAGTTTCTGTTGATTAAAGTTCTAGTAACAAATTATATTGTATTTTTCCACATATCATGAAATGAAATTCCACTTAACCAAACTGTGTGTGTATCGTACGACATAGATATTTGAGATAATACTATATGTGTGATGTTGACCATCATTGGTTGACATTGGAAGCTAATTTCATTATAGAAGACTCTTTGTGGATGTATCATTTCCATGCGTGATTAACTAAATATTTTCAATAGCCCACATGAAGTTTTCCTATCTGGATTACTACAATATTTTACTTAACCGACCTTTGTTTATGGTTATCTAGTCAAATCCTCTAATGTGGTATCGATAGGTACCTAAACACTTATAGTTAACTAGATCCTCAATGGGGTATTACCAATCATGGATTCCCATTAAGGGTTATTTCTTATCCTTTTAATATATATCATGAACCTCTAGGGAGAATTTCTTTATGAGGATACTCGAAGAGGATCAGGGCTAGGTAGGTCGATGCTTGGCAGGCTATACCATTAGAGTCTTTTCCTTTAAGTTAATAGTTACCAATGGGTTACATTTAAATGGGGTTACAGTTAAAAATTATTTATTTTTTCCTTTACAATGTGAAATTTACAACCTATATAATTGAACCCATGTTGAAAGGTTTTGACTCTAGTAGGTCAATGTTATCTTTACCTTCCATACATAGGTTTGATCTTTTTAGGCTAGGCGGTTGGACCTAATAACCCTATTGTAAGACTTGGTTGGTAGGGACAGGTAGGAGACCTAGAGTCCCTTAGTTTTACTTAGACCCTTATGAGTCAGAATTTGGTTTGATCAAGGGAAACCTATGATATGGTTTGGTATGGGTTTACAGATTTGTTTTTAGGAAGTGAGTTCGGTTGATCTCTCATGTTTAGACCGATGCTCGGGCAGTGCTTGGGTTTTGTGATGTAAGCAAAGTGATTAATTTGTTTTATAAAAAATCACCTAAGGTTCTTAGGTATAGATACTATCTTTGATGGGAATGACTATTTGGGTGTCTAGCCCTATTGACTAGTGGTTGTGTAGTTGATTCTTTAATTTTAGAAATGATGTCGTATGGCAGGTGGTCATGGAATAAATCATGGAACAAGTGAGGTGATCAATTTTGAAGATTAGTTCCAAGTGAGATTCTATATTAATGAGAATGATATTACTTATAGTACAATTAACTTTTCCTTAGTAATTTTCGACTCACAAGAGTGTGAGTTGGGTGATAATGGTACACACCCGTTGTGCACGGTACCGTTTAGATCATAAATCAGTGAGTGGTTGGGTGTGATTAGAGGACCAATGGTTTTAAATAAATGATGTGGGAATGGTTTTTGGTATGTTTTTATAAAATGAGTAATGTGTTGTACCTCTCGAACCCCTCGTGGTTTTATTTTCATGATCACAATCACCCTCTTGTTTATCTAATCCTCTTTCAAGTGTTTTTGGATGATAGGAATCTTTTCAGGGTACCAAGGAATTGGGCCAAGGAGTTCGGCCAAGAAAGAAAGGAAGCAAAAATGGACTCTCAGAGTCCACCAGCCAACCGGTGGCTTCACCACCGGCCAGACGATGGAACCCAGACCGAAGGCTGAGCCACTGCCTCAGCACCGGCCAACCGGTGGCCTCAGCACCGGCCAGCCGGTGGCACCCAGCAGAACAGTGTTTGCTACTGTCTTGCCACCAGCCAACCGGTGGCCTCACCACCGGCCAGCCGGTGGAGTCTAGACAGAAGCATCCACCCATCTCCAAGGCACCGGCCAACCGGTGGCCCTGTACCGGTCAGCCGGTGGAGGCAGTCAAACTAGCCGTTGGGCCTTTGACCAGCCTGTCCACTTGGCCTCCCAACGGCTCCGAAGCCTTTTCCAACGGCTCCGAAGACCTCCAACGGCCATATGAGGGTTCCCCCTCTATAAATAAAGGACTAGGAAGACAAGGATCAATACCGGTACCATAACCAAGCCAACGGACACATTTCTCATCATTTGGCGAACCTCCGGCGGACTTCCTCCAAGGAACCTCAACTGCTCCAATCCACTTCCACATCCAAGGAGCATCACCAAAGAAGCTTGGGAGTGCACGTCTTCAACTCCAATCAATCATTGGCGCCCAAGGCTTCTCTCCAATTACGGTTTTTCTTGTTTATCATTTTTGAGCATCAAATTGGGTTTGTACCTAAAAACCCCATCCCTTTCTCATCTCCCTTTAATTTGGGTTTTCACACCACCTTTAAGGTGTGAAGAGGTTAGTCAAGCCTTTCCTTTTAAAAGGCTTGAGTCATCGGTGAGCTAGCCTTCACCCGTTAAAAAGGCTAGTGGGTTCTTTCTTAACCAATAAAAGCAATCTGTAATAGGTCCTAGTGCTACCTCAAAGCCTAGTGGGTTTCTTGCTAAAACCATTGAAAAGCAAGTGGTAGAATCTCTCAACGGTTTAGTTGGGAGCGGAGACGTAGGCCGGGTTTTTGGCCGAACTCCGTTATCAATTTCTTGTGTCTTGCATCTTTACTTTCCGCTGCATTTCAACTTTGATTTTAATTTGTTAATCTTTTTTTAAAAGGCAATTCACCCCCCTCTTGCCATCCTTCCCGTTTTTCTCCGACCAACATAATGTCCCTCTATGGTAGAGGAGACATCGAGAATAGATCAGGTGCTATGATCTAGTTGACTTATGGTTGGACCTAGCCACACATTTCTGGGAGATTTGGTGTAAGGGGTTGGTTAAAGGAAATTATAGCTTGGCTGATGTGAGCATGGATTGGGAGAGTGATATATTACCCTAAATGGAATATTAGTCTACTCCTAATCTAGAGATGATCATGACAAGTATCTTGACTTCTTCCTAAGTATGTTGAGAGAACGTTGTCCATATACCAATCCATTTAAACTTCTTTTCTAGTTTGACGAATGAAATTATTTGGAGTTGTGATTAAGGATAAGTATAATGTAATACATATGGTGGGTAGTGTACCATTGGACATTTGAGGGTGGTGACCCTCATTATGATTTGAAATTCAACAATTTATGTGGAAACCATTATTGAGAAGTGGTAATGAGTGATGTTGAGAGTTTATTCTTGGGTTGAGTAGTTTTAAGCTATTCCATATATTGTGTTCAATAATGAAAGGATCACATGTTCTTAAATTTGGATATTGGTTATGAGGTGATGATAAGGATACTCCTATTGTGTGGAGTACCAGATCAGCCATGGTTGAATATCTTCTATTTTGGGAGAGTTGTAGATGCTATGAGACTAGTCATTAGACTATCAAGATAGTGTAGTTGTGGAGCTTCTTGGAAATAAATAACAATTTTAGTTTGATTATCAAGGCTTCTCAGGGATGAGAAAGTTTATGGTGGGGAGTTTGTAAAGGACCATGTGTTTTTGGATTGTGAAATTGAGTTAAAATTTGAATATTTTCTTTCATATTCTCATGATAGGTCAAATGGTCTTTCCCCCTAATAGATGATTTCAAATAATTTTTATATCTTCTCTGTTGGTCCCAGGATAGGGTGTTTACCCTAGTACATTAGTTTTTTTGAAATCTATACCGTTCTAATTTTTGTGGAATAATTAATATTAAATATTTAATTAATTAAATAATAATTTATTCTCACATGTTCATTTGGTGATATATTTTGAAAGGAGTATCAAATTGATATTTCATATTTGATGTTGATTCTGGAATGGGGGGTTTCTCCTAGTCAATACATAAACTCATTTTGGGCACTGGGGCTGGGCCTGAGCCCTATTTTTTTATTTTTTATTTCTTTCTTTTTCCCTCTTTTCTTTCTTATCCTCCCCTAGTTTCTCACATATGACCCATATAGGATCTTATTTTATATGAACTATAGATAAAAGGTATAGGGGTATAGAGATATAGTGAGAGTAAGGGGATACCACTATAGAGCTTGGGAGGATTCAGATCATTGTGTGGTAACTACGAAATGCGAATTAGTGCGAAGATTTGGTAGTTTCCACCCAAATGTAGTCCATTTTTATGTTTCTACCAAAAATACCTATAGATTTACTAAATTATATTATTAAGTCCCTTTATGACTACTAAGGACCCCTATGGGGTCGATTTATGCTTAACCAAGAGAAAAATGAGGTTTTATGCTGATTGTAGTATTTTCCTATTTTGAAATCCCGATCACAAAATGTGTATTTATGGAACACACACCATGTGTTCTTCATATTTGGGGAAGATGTATTTTTTGAAGTACATATAGTGTATTTAGAGTATACATTATGTTTTCATACTCGTTCATGTAGCCCAGTACTTGTCTAGACAACCCGTGTAAGGGAACTTGGCCATGTGTAGTATATAGCCAGACCCCAAGTGGGTACACACCATGTATAATTATATGGCTAGGAAGAAAAACATGACCATGACATGTGTAGTACATGGAAAAGTACCCCATGTAGGGTACACACCATGTACATGTTTTACACACCATGTACTTGGGTTTTACACACCATGTTTGGTTGAAGTATATTCCCATGTGGGGGATTTGAGAGTACACTCTATGTACTTGGGTACACACACCGTGTACTTCTCCCTTAGTACCATTTTTTGGGTATTAAATGTTTTTACACCCCAAAGTTAGAATGAGACACATGAGGAATCCATTTTGATCATTTTTTTCACATATATCACAATTGTGGAACCCTTGGGGTGTTTTGAGGATTCCAAAAAGGTGTTTTTGGGTGAGAAAACTAAGGGAGAGGTTCTTCCTTCAATAAATGGATTCAAAGGTCTCGAGAGTGAGACATGGGATGAGACCCACCTTAGGGTCTTGATAATGGTAAGAGGAAATGGTATGAGACTACCAAGGTCCTCATTTGGTAATTTTATTAGGATAGTCACAAACTAGTGGGACTGAGATGTAACTTGAGAATATGGATATGTTGGGTGTTCAGAGAAATCTAGAGTGAAACCTCAACTAATATGAGGCATGCATCATCTTTGTAAACCAATGTTTAAGTAAATTATCCTTTTTGAATATATCTCTTGTTAGGTGTGCTTATTTAGGCCCATGAGGACATGGGTTATTAGAAACCAGTGTGTGACCAAGGATCCTAAATACGATGCCTCTACTCATGTTTCAACTTTGATGATTTTGTGTAGGATTCCCCCTCTTGATTTCATTTACAAGTGTCCCAAGAGTGATGCCCCTACTTATTTATGGGCCATGAGGATCTTGAGTAGGATGCCTCACCCTATGTACTGATCTTGGGGACCCAGTGGATGCCCGTGTGGTAGACCAAACCTAAGCTAGTGCGTTATGGGTTTGGGTAGAGATGGTAGCGGGTGTCACCATAGAACCCAAACAAAACCTGTTAGCCTGATGGGATATGGAATTAGTGGTGGGTTTAGGAGTTCAACCACCCTATATCTTTTTTTATTCTATCACATGGTTACCATTTATGCAACTGTGATTGCTAGGGGTACTTCTTGGTACTTGGCCGATGAGCCTGATGCAATGTGACATATGATGGGGATTCCCAGATGTACTACTTGGGATCCATATGTCGAGACTTTTTTATTGATTTCTACTTCATTAGGATTCCCATACATACTTATTAGGATATGTATATGATCCTTTATATTGATTATCCTATTGGGATTCCTAGATGCAATTCCTAGGATCAGCTGTTGAACCAACATGTTTGAGTGTTACTTTATCAGGATGCCCAAACATATTTCACGGGATCCATCTTAAGATCCTTACTTGATTGGATTATAGACATGAATTCCCTTGTCATTCATCAAGAATTTCTGGACATGATGTTACATGACCACTTGATTGAGATTGGTAGACATGGAATTCTATAGTGATGTGATAGAGTTGGTGGACATGGAATTCCACAACGATATAATTGAGAATGCAGGACATGATGTTCCAAAAATATAGTTGTGAATAGTGGAAATGGCGTTCCACATATTTAGTTGAGATTAAAAACTGAGGTTTTGGGATTGGATAGTACACTTTATGGTTTAGACACCAGACTGATGATTTGGGAACAATTAATTCTATATGGCTGTGACAATAGGACTACTACAGGTTTCATCCCTAGTGTCATGAGACATGATAAAGTCTTCCTTAGATTAGGCTCCCAAGTGAAGTTTTTTATGGGATAAGTCCCTACGGTCGAGTGGGTTTTTAGGGTTACCATAGATGTGGTTATCATATGTTACTTGGGATATAAATTCACAGGGATGTGTTTATAGATATTTCTAGAACTAGCTGAAGTAGTTAGGTAAATCAAGATCATAAACCCTTGGATTGACTCTGGTTTTATGTTATTTATTTTATTTAGTTTTGTATTGGATAATTTAATAATATTTCATGATAATTAACCAATTATATCATATTATAGATCCACCATTGGGGTGGCCTATTGAGATTTATTTTTCACTCTTGTATGTGCACCTCGGTGTACCTGCAGACCATATGTATGATTTCAGGTTGAGAAAAGATTCACAATATATAAGGATGAGGCACAGGGTTTCATGATTGAGTGAATATGCTTGTGAATATTCCTATGGTTAGGCTGGATTATCTCAATAGTGTATTGGAGACCAGGTATGTGGTTTGGCTCAGAGTTAGTTGGGGAGCCTTGTAATTTTATTTCTACTTTTTTACTTACTCCTGTATATGTGACCAGCCCTGTGGGTGATCAGTTTTGTATGTATGATATGGACATTTAGGCCTTTAATACATTTCATTTCATTTATTATAGCCTTGTTTATTCCTTATTTCTTCTACACTCTGATTATTTACTACTTCTGCACTCTGTTTATTACTACTATGGTTGATTTTTGGTTATTTTCTCTAGTTTCTTACTATGATATGAGGAAATAGTCTCCCCAAATTTACACCCTAGGTCCTCATTTCTATTAATAATACTCTAGTATATGTGGTTATGAACTTGAGGACTTATCTCCAACTGGTTATGTTATTGTTGATAGAGTGAAATAGGTTGGGACTTGACAATACAATCCAACTATAAAAGAAAAATACCTAGTATGATTCCCAAGAGTCTAAATTTCCCAACTTTTAACCCATTTCACCTCTTATAAGCTATAGTGAGGGAATATCATGTTTATAAAGTATAAATTTTAGGTGAGGGAGTAACCAACCTTGGTGGAGGAACCACACATCTTCAAGTAAATCTCATTAAATGAGGGAGTACCCAACTCCATGGATAAAAGACCTGCACCCCATGAGTGGGGGAGTTACTAACCTTATCATCCATGCAGGGGATCCACAAATTGTCATAAAAAAATTACCAGGGGACTTCATAACCTTAGTAATGATCCAATCATCATGATTGATCCCCATCATTGGCCTTATGAATCTTATAAGACTAAATCACTCAAATAACCTCATGTCTCACCTCTGATGCTATAGAAGAGTGTATTATAGCATTCTATATGAGAGAATTTTAAGATAGACTACTCACATTCCCAAATATTATCCCTAATCATGGAGAAATTAAAATAAACTAAGGTTAGAAAAGTAAATGGAATGTACTATAGGGGTAAACAGTCTATAGCCCCATGAGAGTAGTCGGGTCATGTACTTACTATTACATGCCATGTATATGTATACTTACATGGAATGTGGGACCAATGGAGTAAATGGAATGTAATGTTGCACCTAATTTCATGTATGGTAAAGGATACATGATGTGTATTATAAAGGGTACATATGTGTGACTCCAGCTGGCTCACTCAGCGTGTACTGTTAGGGAAACTGAGTCATGTATGACCAAGGGGATACAAGATATGTGGTCCTAACCCACATGGAATGTATTCTTAGACAACAATTCAGGATGTTACTCCTTGAACACACCATTACAATTGGATTAGTGGTAGATTAAGTGTATACCAATAGAACACAACATATGATACTTAAATTAGAAGAAACCCTGGATGCTGTAATCTGGGTGATACACAACATATGGCTATAGATCACTCACTATGTGATCATATCTTCAACACCCAGAATTGTAGAATGCTATAAACCCCCCTTACATCATCATTATCACCCTTGATCATGCTTGAAAAATTCTCAAAGGACCTTCCCATCATAATTGTGCCTTAAGTGGTCATTTTTTGGTCATCCTTCACCATAAAACTACTTAAACACAGTTCACACATAACCCCAATTCCCTTCAAACCGATGCTTCTCATGAATCTGCACTGTTATGACTTCCAACAATCCATTATCACCCATAATTAATCTCAAACACCTTGATTTTTACTTCCATTTCTAAATCATCCACTCGTAAACCTTGATACCGATCGTTCATCGATTCAGGCCAAGATTTTTAGAATCACATCCCATAGAGGATGTTCTTGGTGAAAGTGTGAGAAAAAAAGGTTGGATGAGAAGATAAATATTAGAATAATTTTTTTGGGTGTTTGGTTGAGGGTTTGATCATCTATCATTGGGAATAGATTCTCCAATTATGAAGAACACAAGGATAATATTGAATTTTAGGAAAAATAAAACTATATAAATCTAAAGGTGTTGTACTCTACGGTCTTAATGAACACCCTGGGGGGTGAATTACAGTGACTTAAAATTTATTCTTTTCAAAAATTCAATTATATATTTCCTTTACATTGGAAATTAAACCTTAAATTTTTCATGATGATCACACCTAAGAAATAATTAAATATAGGGAAATAAATTAGCATAGACACAAAATATTTTACTTGGTTCACCAATACTGGGTATATCCAAGGAGAAAATATCAACAGTGTGTTGATATAATAATTAATAACTACTCTATTGGTTTGTAATTATAATATTTTGGATAATATCATTACTCATCCATGGTCTATAACCACGTCCTCTATTATGTGGATTTATTTTTATGAAGTTTACAAAAGATAAAGTAGACATGCAAGTAAAACTCACAAAGATATCAACCAATGATATAATACCAAACTACAATGACTGTTCTCTACAATTATTGTTTCTTAACTTCAAAATATTCAATGTTATACAAAACAACCCTTTAATTAAAATCCCAATATTTAATGGAAATTAAACCAATATCACTTTAATCTTAATTCCATATATTCAATAATATTCATTTTTGATACACTCTTCTCCATTTATTCTTCCTATGTATGTGTATCTTCCTTCTTTAAAGTAGTATTTACTATATTTAGGGAATTTTAAAATTAAAAATTCAAACATAAATTAAATTTATAACCATTGGATTTTTTCTATGTTCATCTCCACCATTTATATTCAATTATATAGTTGATATATTTTCCCTAAACTACCAAACTAACTTGATAAAATCAAATAATAAAATTTGGTCAAATATTATATATTTTAGTAGTCATGATTTGATGATATATATCAAATTGTGAAAAATAAATTTTCTTCCCAAGTTTTCCACAACTACCGGTAGTATTATGGAATGACTTAGAGATTCATGATGTAACCTTATTTTTTATTTCAAAACAACCAAAACCTTCACTTACATACCCATTTCTTTTATATACTAAACATCATGATATGTTTCCTTTAATCATGGTGTAGAATCACACATCATGATGGGATATTGGTTTTCATTGAAAATTTACATCTTTATACCTTTCTTCATGACATGCACATAATTTCCATCACAACCTACCATTTTTATTACAGTGTGATAATTTCCAAAAATAAAATATCATTTTCACTAGGAAACTCATGAATTTGAAATAGTTATAGACTTTATAGTCTCAACATGGCATGAATAACTCCTCTTATTAGAAATTTAAAATAAAAAAACCTTAAAAACCTAAATGAAAATCTTATGTATCTAAAACAAAAACCTTATGTATGAAGGAAAATTTTCATTTTTTCCAAACTATAACTCTATTCATGATGCGACTTTTGTGGTTACACTCTGACCTGTTGCTAGAATCTCTAGAATATTCATAACACATATCTAGACACCCCAAGTCAAATCCAAACATATTATCTCATTATAAAATCACTAAAAAACATCCAATAGACTTTAAATTGACAAAAATCCAGTTGTTACAACCTAAGGTTTCAATATTCCCCCCTTTTATTTTATTGTTAATACTTACTCTTTACTCCTTAATCATTCATATTTAATAATTACATTTAATATCTCCCCCAACATGTGAAATTATCCTCATACAGTCTTTATACCCCATTGATAATAAAATTAAAAGGGTTTATTATGGAATATATCTGATCACTTCCATTCATGAACAAACTTCCACAATTCCAAATACTAAGAAAAAATTTATTAACAACTTTCTAAGACTACAAAAGTCATATTTCATTATAGGAAAAAATATAAAGAGTTAATCACTACCTTTTCTCTTAATATTTACTGATTAAATATCCTCTTTATTAGAAATTTCCCATGTATTGTGTGTCTCCCCATCTTCTTACACCAATAATAAGGTTAATTCATGAAAAAAAACAAGAACCAAATAATAAATTATTTAAAATAGAAATAAGGGTTATTAAAACCTCATTGAGTTGAGTAGATTGGTTAAGATCCATGGTTCAACCAATGTGTATCAAATACTATTATAACTAATTATTTAGTAAAGATATATACTACCTGATTTTTTGTAAAAAAACTTATATTTTACAATTTTGTGCTATAAATTTTTCTTTATAAAATGATACCGGATATGAGTATGATTTGTAAGAGAGTGTTGAAATAGATTTTTTTTTAACTCAATATCACTCATTTTATCATATTTAATTGACATCAGTTGTAGTTCCACTTCTCCAATATATTCCAATAGTTTCTTCATCTATATATAATGTGTACAAGCCTTAGTAGCCAAAATATATTTTGTCTCTATCATACTCAAGGATACATAGTAATGTTTCTTACTAATACAACCAAAACATTTTATTCCATTAAATAATCTATGCCACTTGTTTAGTTACAATAACCATAATCATCAGCCTAGTCAACATCTAGATAGGAAAAAAATCTACATATTATCTAGCTCTGAAAATGAAACATAATTCATTATCCCCTGAATATACCTCATTATCCACTTCACTGCCAAAAGATTATCTTTCTTTGAAAAACTCTAAAATCATGCTAATAAACATATATAATAGAAGATATCAGACATATTTATTATAATATAGAGTAACATTTCAATAATTATTCTATACAGTTTTTAATATACTCTCTCATAATCCTTAGGCTTTACAAGTTTCATGATAAGTATTATAGGAGTTAAAAATTCTTTTAATTATTATATTCTTAATTTTTTTATAATTGAGTTTCATATTTCACCTATGATATGCATGTGTATCCTTCCTTGTGATGTAATTTCAATATAATAAAGCAATCTAATTCTCCTATCATTCCCATCTCAAATTCTGAACACATCAATTGTGAAAACTTGTCCATAGAATTCTACTTGTTGCTGAAAAATATAATTTTATCCACATACACCATCACTATTAACTATTCCTCATATGATAGCATCACATAGAGTTTGTAATAAATCCCTCATATCTTTTCAATTTTCTCAGATATGAGTCCATCTATTCATACCAATCCTGAGGTGCTTGCTTCAGGCTATACAATTCCCTTTTCAATCTATATAACTTTGAATCATCATTCAAAATAAAAAAATCCTCTCAGTTTTTTATATAGAATTATTCATTAAAGACAACATTAAAAATATTGTCTTCACATCCATTTTATAAACTTTGAGCTTTCTTTGAACAACCACCACAATAAAGAGTCTTATATATTCCATTACTTCCATCGAAGTGAATGTTTCCTCAACATTAAATCCTTTAACCTATGCACATCCTTTACAACCAATCCTTGATTTATTATGGACCACTCTTCCATCTTCATCAATAATATTTTTTAAGACCCATTATATGACTACCACATTATGATGTATAGTTATTTCTACAAGTTCTCATGTTTTTTTAATTCCAATTTAGTCAAAATCTTCATTCATATATTACACACATGATTTATATTTTTTTTGTTTCTTCAAGAAATTTTATTTCTACCTATGATAATATAGTAGTGTTCTCTATTATTCTTATTCTCTATGTTTTAATTGGTGTATATTTTTCTCCAATAATATTTCTTGGATCAAATCCACTTCTAATTCTTTTAGTTTGAGTCATAGGTTGAGTCACTTTATAATTATCCTTTTCTTTTGATTCAACATAAGAATCATAAATAATAAGGGGATTTTGAGATTTTCCTAAATCCAAAATTATTACTTCTTCTTATTCTTCATTCAATTATATATGAATAAAATTTAAATAATTTTCTTTGTAATTATTTTCTACTACATTCACATCAATTCTTTCAAATTTTTTATTAAGCATTTTATTGAAACATTTATAATATTTACTATTTGATGAGTAGCCTAAAAATTTACTCACATCCACTACATCACCATACATTTTAAAATTTACCGCTTTATGTTGAGTGGAAAATTTTATTCTGAATACTTTTAGGTGATTCAATGAGGGTTTTCTACCATGCCACATTTCATATGGAATATTATCTTCTCCAATACTGGGAAAAATTCAATTTTGAGTGTGTATAGCCACATGAACAACTTATTTCCAATAATGTAAAGAGATGTAAAATTTTATCAACAACATCATGGACATATTATTTACCATTTTATTTCTATTATACATGAATCTATTTTATTTAGGTGCCCTTAACACTAAAACTTCAAATTTTATTCCATAATTATCCAGGTAATTTTCAACTTCAATGGAACTATATTCATTTACCTTATTTAACTGTAAAATATTCTTTATTATTCCAGTTTCATTTGTCTCAATTATTTGGAATATTTTAGTTCAATCAAACATTTCTATTTTATATCACATAAATATGGTACAAACTATCCTAAAATATTCATCAACAAATAAAAAAACACTTCTCACCATAATTTGCAACCTGTCTGATTAAACCACATACATCCATGCATATCAAATTCAAAAAATCTAATGATATCTTATTATTTGGATGGTAAGGTATTCTCACCATATTTACTCTTTAATAAGAATAAAAAATCATTTCTCTATTCCTCTTCAGTAAAGTAATATCAACAAAATCTTTCAACCTTGAGAGATTATCCACACTCTTAAAATGAATGTGACCAAGAATTTAGTGCCATAGAATATTATCTTATTCTATAATAAGGATACAAGTATTATCCTTACAATCCACCTAATATAGGTTCTAATTTGTTCCCTATATTTACATAAGATAATTTCTAGAATTTTCTTTGATATTTCATTCTTTATGATTGAATATGACCTCCAAACCCAAGTCATGTTACTGTATCACATTCAATAAATTATTCCATGGGAAATTTAAATAGAGAACATAAATGCTATTCAATTCATAACCGGATTGGAGAGTCTTACCACTCTCTATAAACTTAAAATCTACATAATTTAAAAATGGAACAATTCTTTAAAATCTTCCTTCCACATTCTTTAGTAGATTCATGTTACCCATTACGTAGGATGATCTCCCACTATCATGAATCCACGTACTACTATTATTTTTATCCTTAAAATCTATATCATAAAGAATAAATTTGTATTTAATCTTATACTTCTTATATTTCTAAAAAATCACCATAATATTTCATATGTACATCGGTCTCTTCTCATCTTTTTCAACATAACAAATTAGATCATATTACTCCTCAACTAATGGGTAAAATATGTTTCCCAAAGGAATTTAATTGCATTATCTTTCATCCACTCTTACTTGTATTTAATATAAAAAACAGAAACTTCCTTTCCTATAATTTATATATTTATACCCAAAGTCATAGTAGTTAAAAAAATATACATAGAATGAGTTTTTATTATGATATAAAGGATAAGTTTCTATTATCATTTATAGGATTAAAAATTATTCTCCTCTCAATTTAATTTAATCTTCACCATAATAAGACATCATGTGGAATAAGTATCCATAAAATCGTTACTTCCTTAGAGGAAATATCTTATTCCTTCCATCTATCAACATATCCTTTTATTTTGAGTAACTCCTCAATAGTTGGTAAGTTTACAATGATTGATATTTGTCTCCTTTAATTTTATTCCATTTACTCTTCACAATTTAATTTTTTTATTTTAATGTTACAAAAAATATATTCAAGACCACTTTTACCCATGTAATTGGGTATTTGAGAAATCAACACTTACTCAAAAGTTCTTATGCATCATTCACCCCTTCCTTCAATACTTCATCTAAAAACTTCCAAAATTATATGTTATTTCTTGAGCTATATATTTTTATTTATGAGTCAAGAATATTTCTCAAATATATAACCTCCTCTTTTAGTGTTTCAATCTTTTTAATATTCTTATTAAAATAAATATTAAGATCATAAAGGATCATAGTCTCTTCTTCAATTTTCAACCTCTAGTTCATTTCTTCTTCAGGTTTCTCTTGAACATTTTCCTATTATTCCACTAATTTGTATAGATGATCAAATTTTTACTTCAATTTTATCAACATAACTTGAATATTACTTAAATATTCCTACAGTATGTTTTTTCTTATTTTTTTTGATAAATATAATCAAGATATCCTTCCCATTTTACATTGATATCAATAAATCCATATATTTGACTATGAACTTCTAATTTAGCTATATATTTCTCCACTAAAGTCACAATATCATATTTTATATATGAGATAAACCTAGTTATAAACCATTCTAATGAATCTTCATCATTATATTCTTCCTATTTCCTAAAAGAAAAATTTCTCTGTAATTTCTTTCCACTTGTATCATATAAATTGAATTTCCTTATATAAGAAATATTTTTTTTGATTATTAAAACTCACCATACTCTCCATAAATTTTTTAGAAACTTAGAATAAATTTTACCAATATTTACACAATGAAAACATTCATGGGGTATATTTCCCTCAAATATTCCCTTGCCTCTCTCAAACTTATTTGCTAAAAGTGACATAAAATCATCACTTATATCCTTTTAAATTTTGGCCTCCTAAACCTATTACTTACCCAAATATATAAATTAATGTTTTTAGATGAATTTATTAATGATATATTTTCATTCACACTCATTTCATATGTAATTAGATTACTATGTAGATCATTAATAGATAATTCACCAAGATTTACTTCTTATTGTGTGGACACTTTTGGATCATAAATTGGTGGTAATATTAATTTTATATTATTTACTATATTACTTTTATATTATTTACTATATTAATTTCTTTAATATCATGAATAAATCCAAAAATAGCACCAAACATTTCAATAAGATAATTTAATAAACCATCCACATTTTCCTTCAATATCATCTTCAAATCATCAAATTTGTTTTGAAGAACTTGTGGATTTACCACTTTCACTTTTCTAAAACTTTCAAAAATATTGAAAATATTGTCAAAAATTCCTTAGGACATTGTATAGTCCATCACGTTCAGGTATATATGATTAGACAATACTATTTATAAGGAATTCAATGCACTTTCATCATTATTTATCAATTTATTTTTAGTTTCCATTATTGATCTTCTAGTAAAATCACTTACCTGAATTTCATGAACTACTATAAAATTAACATCAAGACCTAGAGATCATAAATTATATATAATGTAATTATTCTATACTTAAAAATTACTACCACCAAATAGAGGAACTCCCTTTTTATTTTCAATATTCTCCATGATGATAAAATCCTATAATAGATTCTCTAAGAAGTAACTAGTGGATATAATTACACTTGTTGTGCCCTGAGGCCCCACTGAGAACTCTCAGGGGGTGGGGTAAATAGGGTGACTTTAATTTTTTTATAATTAATTTAGACCCTATCTTTGTATTAATAAATACACCATGAATATTTCACAGTGATTACAAAAAAGCAACAACCAAATGCAGTAAAATAAGGTGTCACAAACACAATAATTTTTACTTGGTTTACCCACACTAGGATACATCCATAAAGTACAGATCAACAATGTGTTGATATTTTAATTAATCACTACTCCAATAGTTTGTGATTACAAGCTATAGGATAAAATCCCTGTGCATACAAGTTCCATGAAATATTCTTATCTCCCAATCAACACTTCTTAAGAGGGTTCAAAAATGTAAAGTTGACATGTAGGTCAAACTCAACAAAATATCATTCAGTGGTATAACACCAAATAATAATGGGTATTTTCTATGATGCTCTTTTATTCACTTCCAGATCATAAATGATATGAAAAATGACTCTTTACTTCAAATACCAATATTTAATGTGAAACCAAGGCAATCTTATTTCACTCTTAATGCCATATATTCTATAACATTAACCATTTATACACTCTTTTTCTTGATATGATCTTCTCTAATTCCCTTTATCTATGTGTGCATCTCTTTCTTCTTTGCATCCGGTTCTACTATATCCAAGGAATTTTGAAATTTTAAATTCAAGCATCAATTAACCTCTTGAAACCCCACTTTAAATAAAACCATTGGATCATTTATAAGTTCATATCCACCATTTATATTAAATTATATAGTTGATGAATTCACCATAGAATTCCCAACAAACTTGAGAAATCCAAATCATCAAATTTGGTCAAATCCTTGAGATTCCAGTAGTTATGGTAACATGAAATATATTACAGTATGAAAAATTAGTTTCTTCTCTAGTTTCACACAACTTCTAATATCAACATGGTGTGACTCATATATTAATTAAATGACCTTGATTTTCATCTAAAACAACTAGAAGATGAACTTTCAAGACATCCTATTTTCCTTTCACAGTATAAGCATTATGACGTGTTTCATTTAATCGTAGAATGGTATCGAGCATAATAAAATGATATGAGTTTTTATTTCTAAACACCCAAGCCTTAAAATTCACATCCTTTCACCATTAATCATGGAATACACATTGTTATTTGGTACTTTCCATCATGATTTTTCTTTTGTATCATGGTGAGACCATCTCCAGAAATATTGAACCAGTTTCTCATGGAAACTCTTATGTGTGAAATAATCACAATGTTTCTAGTGTCACCATGAAATTATCAAATACTATTCTAAAAAATGACAAAGGATAAAACCCCGTGATCCCAAATAAATTCCTTACACATCCCAAAAAAATATCTTTATATATGATGGGATTTTTTTTCATTTTTTCCAAATTGTAATTCTATTCATGGCGTGATTTTTGTGGTCACATTTTGACATATTATTTTATTCTCCAAAATATCTATTTCATATCTATAGACACATAAAACCAACTCCAAACATTCTCATTAATAAATGACTCAAAAAACATCCAATGGATTTATGATTGACAACAACTCTAATAATTATAACCCGAGGTTAGAGTAGTAGGGCCATGCCATTTTGGGTGAGAAATTAAGAAAAATGTTTCATGCTCATAAATAAATAATAATAGAGTAGAGGAATTGAAATAATAATTCATACCTATAATTAGATCATTTATTAGAAATTATAGATTTTTCACCAGTTTCCTAGGTGTTATTTGATGTAGAATATTCTTGATGGCACCCTGGATCTCTGGATATCTCATGATCTCCCTCCCCCATTTCTCTTTTAAGCTAAGGTTTATGGAGGATAAAACTTAAGAGGGAGATATTAAGTTGATTTAAATATAGAGAGTTATATTTCTAGAGGATATAATCAATCAATCAATTTAATTAATTAATTCCACATGTGATAGTACAATCTCGAGGACCCTAGTTGCAAACAAAGATTATACTTATCCTAAGAAAAAACCCTTATTTTAGATGCAGATACATTGTTGGATTTCCAATCCTAGACCTTATTAATAGGAAAATGTTACTTTTCTAGGACCACATATTTATATACTAAAAATAAATATATTATATTTAATATATTATATTTGGACATCAACAATTATAATTAGAAAAAAATGTCTCAATGACCCATCCATAAAATATTATTTAAAATATTATAAAGGTTCATACTATAAAAACTTGAGCCACAACATCCTCCCCACCTTCATGGTTTTTTCCTTGAAAAGCATAACCTACTTGAAAATGTGAGGGTACTAATCATACATTTAACTCTTGTTCCCCCACAAGATCTCTTAAAAGTTTCCACACTGCGATAGATCACACATCAGTGGTATGAACTATCCTCAAAGATTCCTCTCTCACTGATCCTAAATCACTACTAGGTACTATAAAAAGGTAGTATCATACTCGATGTCTAGATCACACAAGTCAATGACATGTGAAGGGTCATGCACGTATCTTCTTAGTTGTGACATATAGAATAATTTATGAACCCATTCCAACTATGGTGGAAACTCTAGGTAGTAAGCATCTTTTACCACCCTATAAAAGATCTATAATAGACCAATGAATCTAAAGGATAACTTTATTCCATGATCAAATCTTTATAAACTATTCCATGGGGAGACCTTTAGAAACACATGATCACCCTCCTTGAATTCAAAATGCCTCCATCATTGGTCTATATAGGACTTAAGATGGATCTAATCTATCTTCATCCACTCCAAGATTTCCTATACCTTCTTCTTAATCTATCACACTAACTCTATACCCATTAGAGATGAATATCCATCCTTTTCCTTATACATGGGTGAATTTTAGGGTCTCCTATAAAGGGCCTTGAAATTCTGCATTCCAATAGTGGAGTGATAGTTGTTATTATACATAAATCACACCAAGGGTAACTAATCCTCATATATTTGATTGAAATATAACATGAAAGATATCAACATATCCCACAGAACTTGAGTGGTTCACTCAGTCTAACCATCTATCAGAGGGTGGGACTTTCTAATCATCAGCAAATAAGATTTAAATGCCTCCTACAAGCCCCTCACAACAAATATGTTAATCGATCATCTCAATTAGAAACAATTATCAAAGTTACTACATGAACTATATTATCACCTCCTTGTACAAGCATCCCAAGATCTCTACCGAACTCTACTTCTGAATAGGAAGGAAGTGAGATGACTTGGTCAGTCAGTTGATGATCAACTAGATAGCATCATGACACATCTCTAATAAAGGAAATGATAGGTTTAAAAGGATATATTAACAATTAATTAATACAGATGAAAAAAATTAGACACCCATAAACCCAAGATATACCTTTTATTGAAACAAAAACTATAAAAAAATAAATAAATAACATTGATTACCATTAATCAAATATCTACCAACACTATCTTAAATTGTAACATCCTGGTTCTGGAAGATGCCCAGAGACACCCCGTACCCGGTTGGTCACATGGACTCAAGCACATTTTCCCGAACGCCAGAGGTTGCCGACTAGAAGTGAGGGCCTTGGGTGTGATAGTGGGGAAACTATGCCCTTATTGACAGAGTAACACAGCAGAATCGGTAAACATACTAAACAATAGTAAACAATGGAAGAATGGTAAAGAAACAACTAGAGAACATATATAAAAATGATGCATGATACATATGTCTAGTAAAGCATCCAAACAAATTGAAATGATGGAATACAAAACAATACTAAATCCAAGTACAAAATAAAATATATAAATAGCTCCTCAGCACCGCAAGCCTCAGCTTGGTCCCATGCTCTCCAACTCTATAGCAGTCAAGTACCTGAAGTAGAGGGACACTTTCCCTTATCTATACATGCAGAAATATAATCTGTTTGGGCCCAAAAGCATGACCCAAGAAAGGTGTGAGACTAAATCCCAGTAGGCAACCACCACAAGATCTGTGCCTAATAGTCAGTGAATATATGGTAGGTAATAAGTAAAAGAAATAAGTAAATAAGGAAGTACACAATAGTAAATAAACCACAATTTCAATGCATTCAGTTTCATATATCAAGAAACATTTAATCAAAGAAGGTAATTATAAACATGTAACCTTCTAATAATTACTCACAGCCTATCCCCTCTAGTCCTACCTAGAAAAAAAAGCAAGCAGCTAAACACAAAAGACAACCCTCTTGGAAGTACTCACAGCCTATCCCCTCTGGTCCTAGCTAGTAACATAAGTGACCATCTGGGCAGTAGACTTAGTCTAACCCCTTTGGTTCTACTTAAGCATAGACTCTCTGAGGAAGCACTTTCCGTCAATTCCTCCTATGGTCTTGTATCGGTAACTAAAGGCACTCTAGGGAAGCAATTACGCCACATTCCCTCTGTGGCCTGCGTCGAGGAACTACAGAAACTCTGAGGAAGCACTTACGTCAATTCCCCCTATGGTCTTGCATCGTAAGTAAAACAGACACTCTGGAGAAGCTCTTCCGTCCATTCTCCCTATGGTCTACTACAACAGGTTCTCAAGGCCCTGTGTAAGTCAAGAAAGTATAGAAACTCACATCGGCCAAAGTAAACCTCAAGAACTACTTGCATAGTAGTCTACAACAACAACATGTCAGATAACCAATATCACATCATCATACAAATCTAGGCATGGGGAAAAACTAGGCAGCCTAACAGGCTAAGAAAAACCAAACAGCCACAACCAAAACATGCATAGGAAACACCTCCAAATCATATAAATTCACCGTATTCCCAATCAATTCAATCTGTACTCAAGAATACAAGCATAGAAGAAAAAAATAGGGCTATAACAGTAAACACGCAATACCCCGTTCATAGGTATTGGACACTTTTGAACATATATCTCAAAAAATTTCAGCGGAAAGGCACAACCCACCTCCCTCAGTGTTATAGGATCGATATATGTGAACCTAAAGCCTTGAATCACCCAAGAACACCATAGATATACAAAACTATAAAAATGCTCAACCGAAGATAACTTGAGAAAGAGGATGAATCAGGAAATGAAGCTCTAGCAGAAGGAAGAACTTACTTAGGCAATTCCAACGCAATCGACGCTAGTCGATTCAGATAACTGATGCTAGATCGGGAGATCGAAGGAAGATTAGCATCGTTCTCTCTCTCTCAGATGAAACAAACCTAGAAAAAGGTGGTTCTGTCCATCAGACACAACCCCAGTATGTTTAACAAAAAAAAGAAAGTACATGACGTGTAATTTTGAAGTACATGACGTGTACTTTCCCTTACCGAGTCCCACTTTAGGCGGCCTCCAGGTCACCTCACATGGTCGTGTGCATGGCCGTTACACGGACATCACACAACCACCTGCAGTGACAGAGTACACGACATGTACTCATAAAGTACATGACGTTTACTTAAAAAATTTCCAGAAAAACTTCTTTTTCAAAAAAACGACCATAAAAAACAAAAACATACCTAAAAAGAAGATCTGGGTTGTTATATAAATATTATTAATAACAATCACCATGTATAAGATGAAGTAATCCCTCCTACATGGTGTATCAAAGGGTTGATATGAATCAACCAATTCTTAGGCATGATTCTTATCTCTTCCATAGCATTCTAGTATCACATAATCTAAAGGAAGGATGAGGAGAGAGATATAAATAGGGAGAATTGGCTAGAATCACATAGCCCCATCCCGAATTTCCCTAGTAAGGCGGGGTAGAAGAAGAAATCCCAAACAACTTCGGCCACTGCGATCGTACATCTACCTCCCTCTCCCAAGTCTCGTCCTATACTCACCTATGCTGCCATAGCACTCATACCAGAGGAATAGACTGGCCATGGAGAAACTTTGTATTATAATCAACAATCTGGATAGGATGCTCCTGAAAAGATGAATCCACTTCCAACTCAACCTCCTCGGGTTGGAAGACATGAGACGAGTCTAAGAAGTAATGTCGAAGATGAGAAATGTGGAAGAATTTGTGCATAGACTGGTACCTCTGAGGTAACTGCAGTTGATAGGCAACCAGCCTAAAACTCTCCAAAACCTCAAATGGACCGACGTACATTGGTAAAATCATACCCTATCTCCTAATCCTCATGTGTCCCAATATCGGTGTGACATGTAGGAAAACCTGATCCCCGACCTCGAACTCCATAGTTCATCTCTGCTGATCAACATAAGACTTCTATCGAGACTCTGTAGTAGCCATCCTCTTCAGAATAAACTCTATCTTCTCAGTGGTCTCCTGGACAAGACGAGGTCCTAGAATTGATGCCTCTCCTGCCTCCAGCCAACATAAGGGTGATCATTAAGGCCTGCCATACAAAGCCTCATAAGGTGCCATCTGAATAGTTTCTTGAAAACTAATATTATAAGCAAACTTAACAAGAGGTATGCGTTTCTCCTAAGAACCTCCAAAATCCAGAATGCATTCTCGTAGCATGTCCTCAAGAACCTGAATCGTATGCTTAGACTGGCCATCTATCTGGGGGTGGTAAGCTTTACTCAGAAGAACCTGTATACCCAAAGCATTCTAAATCCCCTGCCAGACCCGAGAAGTAAAACATGGATCCCTGTCTGAAACAATGGTGTGTGGAACTCCATGAAAACGTACAATATCCTAGATGTACAACCATCCCAGCTCGTCAACACTAAAAGTCTCCTTGATTGGAAATAAGTGAGCAACTTTCATGAGTCTGTCAATGAAAACCCATAAAACATCATTCCCTCGAGGTGACCTCAGCAATCCTGTCATGAAATCCATCGCAACATCATTCCACTTCCACTCAGGAATGGTTAACTGCTGCAAAATCCCTATCGGTCGCTGATGTTCTTCCTTCACCTACTGATAGGTGGAACACCTCATCCCAAAACCAACAATATCTCTCTTCATACCTAGACACCAATACTGATGGTGTATATCACGATAAATCTTGGCAACACCAGGATGAACTGCCCAAACTGAGGAGTGAAATTCCCACATCAGATCCTCACGTATGTCTGCTGACACCCATATGCACCCATGAAAATGTAAGATCTCATCCCCACCTATGGTCCATCCAAAAATAGGGTCCTCTCTTGACATTCTTTCTCGTAGGACTAGGCCTTCAGAATTTGATAGCTGCCTCATTCGCACTCGATCAAGAATAGTATAGGTAACAGCTATAGAGGAAAGAAACGTTTTCCCCTATCTTTCATGAACCTCCGAATGCATCTTAGAGAATAGAGCTATAAGCTTCCACTCACTGTTGGACTCCTGAACTTCCTGTATCTGAGTCCTCCTGCTCAGTGTATCATCCACTATGTTGCCTTTTCCAGGCATGTAGGCAAGTTAAAATTCAAAAGACTGAAGGTACTCTACCCACCTTCACTGTCTCAAATTCAAGTCACACTGAGTGAAGATATAATTCAGACTTTTTTGGTCGGTGAAAACCACAAAATGATCTCCCAAAAGACAATGTGTCCAACAATGTAAGTCATGAACAACTGCAGCCAACTTAAGATCGTGCGTCGGGTAATTACTCTCATTTGGCCTCAACTACCGAGACCCATACACAATGACTCCTTATCCTTGAATAAGCACTCTTCCAAGACTGATACCTGATTCATCATAGTTCACAGTATAGCTCTAGCTCGGATCTAGTAATACTATTATCAGTGCTGAAGTAAACCTCCCTTTCAGCTCCTGAAAGGCTGACTCACAAGAATCTGACCATAAGAACTTTGCACCCTTCTTAGTCAGACCCATCAGTGGAACTGTGTTTCCCTCAGATTTCGGGGATGACCTCCTTTGATGGGAGGTTCAAACATTCCAATCTGTTTTTAATGGGTTTGTTCGTAGAATCAGAAACATCCAATGATTCCACATCCATTCGGACCTACTTTCCAAAGGTAGGTTCTCATTAGTTTATGGACTGATGAGGCTTAGGAATTTACATTGGTCGAGAGGATGGGAGTTCGGACTCATCACACCTTTTTTAGGGGAATTATTGTCAACTCTGGGACTCTCTTTATATATTTAAGTTATGTTCATGAATCCTTATTACATTACCAAATATAAAATGAGCTTTCCTTTAGATCTGACAATCAATGATTGATATGTAGGAAATTTAGAGAATCTTTTATACGTATTTGAGGTTCTTCCCTAATAAAGAATCATCTGTATTTGTTAGAGATTCTTAGTCAATGGTATCCTTTGATACATAAAAGTATCTTGGTCCTTATGATGACTATACTGGTTTTAAAGCCACTCAGTGGGGCACTTGAAGTTTATTGTCATTCAGAAGGACATGAATTATTTCAAAGTTGGGATCAAACCCGCAGATGGGCTACCTACGTATCCTTTTTTTATAAAAGGATTCAGAACCCACGTAGTTCGAGCAAGGGAGTATGATGTTTTTGATTGATGGATCAAAGAAGGATGTCATAATTACTTTTACACTCTTAGATCACGTGAGTCATGCTCGGTGTGAGAAACAAGAGGTATTGGTAAAAAAATTAGATAATTGTGCCATGAAAGATGCAATCATAAGAAATAATGTGGGGCTTATGTATGTATGACTGCCCAGATAAATGAAGGTTAGGATTTACTTTAGGGAAGAAATCCAGGAACAGGGTCCATAAAGGTATATGTGCTTCATAGAGATTTTGAATACTCTAACTTGGGGCTTACTCCTGAAAAGGAGGCCCAAATTAGGAGAGGACTTATGATTGGGTTTTACTCCTGAAAAAGAATCCCAGATCAAAGGTAAATTAGGACTGGTTAAGAGAAATTAAGACTGGGGCTTACTCCTGAAAAGGAGGCCCAGGTTAAGATATTTGAAAAATTAAGGGACATGGGGCTTACTCTTGAAAAGGAGGCCCATATTTGAGAATGGGGCTTACTTCTAAAAAAGGAGGCCCAGGTTAATAGAATTATGGTTGGGGCTTACTGCTAAGAAGGATGCCCAGATTTGAGAATTATGACTAGGGCTTATTCCTGAAAAGGAGGCCCTGATTAAGGGGTTCTCTCATCTTAAAGGATGAGGTTGAATGAATGAAATCTCAAATTTTTAGTGACATAAAGATGTGTAAATCACTAGGTTTTGAGAGATATTCCACAGAGTTCCTTTCAGATAAGGAATCCAAATCAAGAAATAATACCATAAATGGATTTGAAGAGTATCTTGAAGATTGAATCTTGAATAGGAGAGGTGGAATGGCTTAAGAGGGGTGAAATGGGAAAGAAGGGAACCCAAAAAAGGTAGGGGCGCGCATGTCCTGGCAGACACACAGGTACTGTGTGGGCGCGCAAGTCCTGGTCGCGTAGGTATACCTGCGCGACACATGGGTACTTGCGCGACGGTTAACCAGCAGGGTAATACTTGGGAAACTCTTGGTTAAATCCTTTATAATCCTCTTGAGGTTCTTCCAGAAGAAGGATGCACAAGTTCTATTGAAGGAGTAAGGTGGCGCGCAAGTGTGGCCTTTTCCCTTAAGGGATGGCCACTCAGGAACGCAAGTGTTGATGAGTTTCAACACTTAGGCCTTCCTCCCCCTCTTTAGATCCTCCGTTCTAGGTAAGAAATTACCTTAGAAGTGTTTCAGAAGCTTTGAGAAGAGACTAGGGCACCGGGAGCTCAAATATGATTTTCTAGAAAAAATCCTCCTCGAATGGGGGGCCCACAGGGTCTATTTATAGGCAGGAGAAGTCCCTAGGTGGTTATCACTTAGGTCGCACAAGTCACTTGTGCAGTCATCATGGCGTCATGCAAGTGGACTTGCGTGACTATGAGAGAACTTGCGCGACCTATGGGAAATGTTCTCCTTGTTCATCCCTTTGTCAATTTTTGATATTTTCTTCAAAGGATGAATCAATTTGTGCTAAGTCATTTCCCTTTACATTCCTTTGGACTCTGTGACGAAAAAGGACCGTCAACAAACTGCTAAGCGTGAAAAGTCCTGTTTGAAATGTCTATAGTATCCAGCCAGCCCTAGAAGACTCTGCACCTCAAAGACATTCTTCAGATACTCCTAGGAAACTATTGCACTCACGTTATCTAGGTCTACTGATACTTCTATCTATGAGATAACATGACCTACGAAGTGAATCTGGTCCACCCAAAAGTGTCATTTTGAGACCTTAGAATATAAATGATGCTCTATCAGTGTACTCAAAACAATATCAAGATGGGTATCATGATCGTTTCGATTGTGAGAGTACACCAATATATCGTCCACGAAGACCACCACGAAGGAATCCATGTATGGATGGAACTCTCTGTTCATCAGTGCCATAAAAACTGCAGGCATGTTCGTGAGACCGAACGGTATAACTACATACTTGTATAGAGCATACCTGCTTCATAAAGATGTAAGAGGTATATCAGATGGTCTAATGCGCAACTGATGGTAATTGGATCTCAAGTCAATCTTAGAGAAAACTTGGGATCCTCAAAGCTGATCAAAGAGATCATCAATCCTTGGAAAGGGATATTGGTTCTTGACCTTCAACTGATTCATCCTCTGATAATCCACACAAATCCAGAGGGTACCGTCTTCCTTCTTCGCAAACAGAACAAGAAAACCCCAAGGAGAAGTACTGGGTCGGATGAAACCCTTTTCTTGTAACTCCTCCAACTATTTATTGAGCTCCTATAACTCTGTTGTAGACATCCTATAAGGAGGAACGGACACCGGTGCCACTCTTGGTGCAAGCTCAAAAGAAAAGTCTACCTCTATCTCTGAAGGAAAACCTAAAAAGTCATCTAGAAAGACGTCCCTGAAACGATCCACCACTGGAGGAAAGTCCATATGTGAAGTCCTGTAGTCATCCAAATATAAACTAGAAATCTGGGCTGTAACTCCTCTCAAACCATGATGCTTGGGTCCCACTCTGCTAACCTAGAAATCCCATTCTCCCTTATAAAGAAACGATCTGCCCTCTGGTGATGTGAAACTCACCCTACGGTGATAAAAATCGACAACTACTTGGAAGGGAACTAATCAGTCCATTCCAAGAATGACATCATAGCCTATCATCTCTAGGACATAAAGCTCCCAAGAGAAGTGACACCCACCAACCTCTAGAGGGAACTCCTTACACCATCACACACTAGCCGTTATAGTCCCCAATGGAGTGTCTAGCATCAAGATATCAGCAGAAGAAAAGATGCAGAGCATAAGGCTCTCCACAACAACAACAGATATAAAGTTATGGGAATCCCCTATATCGAAAAGAGAAGAAGCTAAAACTGAGTCAACTAAGATCGTACCTTGAACTATAGAAGGTCCGGGATCCTGATCCACTACAAAAGTCTAGCTTGTACTGAGGCCCTATGACCCTGCCTGACCACTCTGAGCTGGTCCACCCTACTGTCGCTGAAATCTTGGTGACTGACTACCACGACCATGAATTCCTCCTCGGCCTGAACGACCGGAAGAACTCCAGTTCCTAGACTGGTGAGAAACTGCTGGCACTGCTCCTGAATGAGGAGTCATAAAAGAACCCCTTTCACTAATTGATGGTAAGAAGATTTGACAGAAACGCTGGAGATGACCCATCTTTTCGCATGATCGGTACTCCACTGGGTCTCTCAGGAAATGTGGCCTCATATGCCCACTCTTTCCACATTGGCAGCACACCACTTGGATACTATAAGAAGTGCCTCACCTCATTGGATCACCGTGCGAAGACCCCCTATGGTGCTTCCTGCTGTCAGTAGGAGGGATACTAACTCCGGATGTCGAACCACCCTAGCTCACAACTCTAGATTCCCTAAAATTGTGCTCCGTGATCAATGCATGGTTGACGATAGAAGGGATGTAAGTCAACCAGAAAATGTTCACCTGAGATCAGATGTCATTCCTCAGACCATCCTAAAACTTCCTTTCCAAGAATAACTCATCACCTACTGAAATAGGTGTGAAGCACTATATCTCAGTGAAGCGAGAATAATACTCCATAACATAAAGTGTACCCTGCTCTAGACTCACAAACTCTTGGGCTTGACCAGCCCTCAAAGTCTCTGGGTAAAAATAGTCGTAGAAGGAACGCTGGAACTCATCCCATGCCATAACCTACTGGCGTCCCACCTGTGATATCACATCCCACAAAATCTTGTAGGAATACCGAATTATATAGGTAGAGAGATTGACCCTCCTCTCTATAGGCATCTTCAGATGCTCGAAGATAGAAATCATGGATTCTAACCATGATTCTGCAGCCTAAGGTCCTCCTTCCCCTGTAAAGGTGGGAGGATGATACTGCTGGAAAACCCACATCAAATATTCCATATAAGGGGAAGGATACGGTACTCCTCAGAAGGTATTAATAAACCTCATAAATCCCTCTTGGAAATGCGCGTCGACACCTGTGTCCAAAATGACGGCTGGTGCCAAGACAGGAACAATTGGAGGATCTGTAGGTAGTCCTTGATCAGTAATGTCTGGTGTCTGATCGTCACCCTGTAACTGGCATACAACCAGAGGACGTCTCGGTGGCATGACTCTACAAGGTCAAGTGCACACCTTAGATAAAGATTTTAAAGGACTGAAAACTAGAAGAAAAGGAGGGAATAAGAGAAATAAATCATTCAAGTTTTTCAAAACAAGGTTACATGGTGTGTATACTTAACTACACGGTGTGTTCCTATAATCCATTCAAGTGGGTGTGTACGTCTGCCAACCCAGGTCATGTAACACCCCATACATGGTGTGTTGTCCTTACACACGACGTGTACTTGAATCCTCTTCCCCTTCCTGAGTTCCCTTACATGGCTAAGCCACATAGTTCTCATAGAACAAGGATACACTGCGTGTTAGTTCTAGAGATGGTGTGTACTAGACGAGCTTCACCGACCCGTGTTGTTAGAGACATGGACGGATACACGACTCACACTACACAGTGTGTTCCAGAGGGACACGGCGTGTACTAGGAAGATTTTTTCTAACCCGTGTTGTTAGTGACATGACCAGATTCCAAGGATTACACTACACGGTGTGTTTAAGACTGACACGACGTGTACTAGAGAAGACTCAACTGACCCGTGTTGTTAGTGACACGGCCGCCTACACGGTTCTACAACACGACATGTACATCTGGTACACGGAGTGTCCTACCAAGGATTCCAAACCCCATGTACCTGTCCACACAGTCCGTGACACGGTTAGAGACTACACGGCGTGTACATGCGGTACACGGAGTGTACTCAAGAAAAACAGTTTCTTCCCGAACAGAAGAACAAATGGAGTGTATTCATCATTACACGACATGTATTCTAGGTATTTACAAATAGTAAGCCTCAGAAACTACTCTGGAGCCCAAAAAAACACTGAAATGATCATTTAAGTTCCAAATTCTGATTCGTGAGGGCCCATACTCCCTGTAAATCAAATCTTGGCATCTTGTACATGTCATAAACAAGAATAATAGATCAATAATCCACCAAATTCTGATCCATGAGAGCCCATAACATCCCAGGACCCAAAGTTTGGAATCCATTCAAACAAACCCTTACACAATCCAATACCCTATCAAACAAAAAGCATTTTTTATCATGGCATCTATCACAACAACATGCATATCTAGCACAACATCTATCACAACAACATGAAATTGCTAATGCTCCCTAAATGGCATGGCAAGAATTCATGACATGTGATTTATAGAAAGTGCCTATATGATACATGAGATGGAATACCCTCATCTCATTGGGTTGCAACAGAAATAGAACTTCAATAACATCAACAATAACAACACAAAACATGTGAATCACCCAATGGTGAAAATCAAATCAACTGTAAAATTGAAAAACAAGAAAAATTTCAATAAATTAGGTAGATTGGATTTTCCCTGTACACAAGTTAGCTACTCCTAGGCACATCTTATTACCAAGTACCAATTCCTTACTATCCCTATCTGTAGGCTCCAAATAATAATTCAAGAGAAAATAATCACTTTGATACCACTTTGTAACGTCCTGGTTCCGGAAGCCGCCCAGAGACGCCCCGTACCCGGTTGGTCACATGGCCTCAAGCGCATTTCCCCGAAAGCCAGAGGCCGCCGAATAGCAGTGAGGGTCTTGGGTGTGATAGTGGGGAAACTATGCCCTCATTGGCAGAGTAACACAGTGGAAGTAAAACATATATACAATAGCAGAAGCGGTAAACATACTAAACAATAGTAAAAAACGAAAGACTGGTAAAGAAACAACTGGAACACATATATAAATATGATGCAAGAAACATATGTCTAGGAAAGCATCCAATCAAATTGAAATGCTGGAACACAAAACAGTACTAAACCCAAGTAAAAAATAAAACAGATAAATAGATCCTCATCATCGCAAGCCTGAGCTTGGTCCCATGCTCTCCAGATCCACAGTAGTCAAGTACATAAAGTAGAAGGGCGCTTAGCCTTATCTATACCTGTAGAAATATAATCTGTTTGGGCCCAAAAGAATGTCCCAAACAGGGTGTGAGACTAAATCCCAGTAGGAAACCACCACAAGATCTGTGCCTAACAGTTAGTGAATATATGGAAGGTAATAAGTAAAAGAAAGTAGTAAATAAGGAAGTACACAACAGTAAACAAACCACAGTTTCAATGCATTCAGTTTCATATATCAAGCAATAGTTAATCAAAGTAGTTAATTACAAATAGGTAACCCTCTAGGAAGTACTCATAGACTATCCCATTTGGTCCTACCTAGGAACACAAGAAATCAGCTAAACACAAAAGGTAACCCTCTGGTAAGTACTCACAACCTATCCCCTCTGGTCCTACCTAGTAATACAAGCGACCCTTTGGGTAGTACATTCAGTCTAACCCATCTGGTTCAGCTTAATCATAGACTCTCTGAGGAATCACTCGCAGTCAATTCCTCCTATAGTCTCGTATAGGTAACTAAAGGCGCTCTAGGGAAGCACTTAAATCACATTCCCTCTTTGGCCTATTTTTAGGAACTACAGACACTCTGAGGAAGCACTTATGTCAATTCCCCCTATGGTCTCGCATTGTAAGTAAAAAAGAAACTCTGGAGAAGCCCTTCCATCCATTCTCCCTATAGTCTACTACACCAGGTTATCACGACCCTGTGTAAGTCAAGAAAGTATAGAAACAATCATCGACCAAAGTAAACCTCAAGAACTACTTGTCTAGAAGTGTACAACAAAAACATGTAAAATAAACATGATCACTCCATACTATTAATCTAGGCATGGGAGAAAATAAGACATCCTAACAGGCTAAGAAAAACCAAACAGCCACAACCAAAACATGCATGGGAAACACCTCCAAAGCATAGAAATTCACCCTATTCACAATCAATCCATCTCTACTTAGAAATACAAGTATAGTAGGAAAACAATAAGGATAAAATACTAAACATGCAATACCCTGTTCATGGGTATTGGGAACTTTTGCACATATATCTCAAAGAATTTAAAAAAAGGCACAACCCACCTACCTCGGTGTTGTAGGATCGATATACATGAACCTCAAGACTTGAATCACCCAAGAAAACCATAGATATAAAAAATGATAAAAACGCTCAACCAAAGATAACTTGAGAAAGAGGAGGAATACGGAAATGAATCTCTAGCAGAAGGAAGATCTTACTGAGGCGATTCCAACGTAATCGACAACACTTACATCATATTCCCTATTTGGCATGCGTCAAGGAACTATAAACACTCTGAGGAAGCACTTACATCAATTTCCCATATGGTCTCACATCGTAAGTAAAACAGACACTCTGGAGAAGACCTTCCATCCATTCTCCCTATGGTATACTACACCAGGTTCTCACAGCCTTGTGTAAGTCAAGCAAGTATAGAAACACGAATCGGACAAAGTAAACCTCAAGAACTACTTGGATAGCAGTCTCAACAACAACATGTCAAATAAACAAGATCACTCCATCCTACAAAACTATGCATGGGAGAAAACAAGGCATCCAAACAGGCTAAGAAAAACCAAATAGCCACAACCAAAACATGCATGGGAAACACCTCCAAAGAATAGAAATTCACCCAATTGAAAATCAATTCAATATCTACTCAAAAATACAATCATAGTAGGCAAACAATAGGGCTAAAATAGTAAACACGCAATACCTCGGTCATGGGTATTGGGAACTTTTGCACATATATCTCAAAGAATTTCAAAAGAAAGGCACAACCCACCTACCTCGGTGTTGTAGGATCGATATACATGAACCTCAAGACTTGAATTTCCCAAGAACACCGTAGATATACAAAATGATAAAAATTCTCAACCGAAGATAACTTGAGAAAGAGGAGGAATCAGGAAATGAACCTCTAGTAGAAGGAAGAGCTTACCGAGGTGATTCCAACATAATAGACAACAGTGGATTTGGATAATTGATAGTAGGCGATTCCGATGTGTTTAATAAAAAAATAAAGTATAGAGTGTGTACTTTTGAATTACACAGAGTGTACTTTTGCTTACCGAGCCCCACTTTAGGTAGACTCTAGGTCACCACACACGGTCATGTGCATGGCCATTACACGACCGGAACACAGCCACCTGCGGTGACAAAGTACATAGTGTGTACTTTAAAAATTTCCAAAAAAACTTCTTTTTATAAAAAATGACCAGAAAAGGAAAACATCCCTGAAAATAAGATTCGGGTTCTTACATCAATATTATTAATAACAATCACCAAGTAGAAGATGAAGTAATCCCCCCCCCCCACATGGTGTATCCAAGGGTTGATATGAATCAAGAAATTCTTAGGAATGATTCTTATCTCTTCCATAGTGTTCTAGTATCACATAATATAAAGGAAGGATGAAGATAGAGATATAGATAGGGAGAATTGGCTAGAATCACATAGCCCTATCTCGATGGTAAAACCTTCTTATAAAGGCCCTTGGGACACTCCAAAATTTTCATAAATTAACTCATACTTTATAAAATATATGAGTTATGAATGATTCATTTAACCATTTAGTTCATTTAAAATTTATATGCAACTAATTATTCACTATAATATTTCATCCTATGAAAAAATTACTACAAGTGATAGCCAAGCATAAAATATCCCTGAATTACAACACTTACCATTTTAATTCCAATCATCATAGGATACCCACAAACACACACACACACATATATATATATATATCATACCATACAATTTTACTCATAATACTACTATAAGATAAATCCCATTCATACTATACAGTATATGGGATTTAGTGCATATCTCCTTCAATGTCCCACTTTCACTAAAGCCTTACTGACTTTGTTTTATTTCACCTTATATTGTATCATATAAAATAACTTACGAAATCATATCCAAAACCACTTTTAGATATTCAAATAACACTTTTTTAAATCTATCATCAAACCCACTATTTATATCATTATATGTAACACCATGTGAATACACATCTAAAACTATTTTAGACAAAATCTAAAACACTTTTAATGTATCTCTATAAATAAAACCCATTACCTATTTAGTAAACCATAGAGTGTGACCCCACAAAACATTATTTCATCGGAAGAAAATATAAATTCCTAAATTCCAAAATATAAGAAAATATTATCCTTTAGAAAAAGGTTAATGCTACTCAATCTATAAATGGTTCTAGTGTGATCTTTATAAAACACATGTATCACTATAACTAGGTTCACTAGTTGAATCATATTAAAGAATAAATTTTCATATGATCCATTTTCCCAATACATCAAGTAAACATTATATATATATTATTAAAATATCATATAGCCTCTTCATATGTTCTCCATTCCTCGAGTATAGACTGACTTGGTCTATGAATACATCACATGTCATTCAACTTTATAAATAATCACATCACATGGCCCTTGACTAATAAAAACACATATCATATTGTTATCTAGGTATGGTAATATAATTCTTTACCCTACCTCAATAGAGGGACCATATTTCATTCTCATTACACAAGAGTACAAATCCCATCATTATTAAGATTTAACCAATGACATGATCGACAATAGACCCAACCACCCCCTGATTAACTATGTATCAAGGCAAGTGTTATAATGGAATCAAACTATGAAGGTTCTCATGATATGTATATCTAAATAATTAGGCATTGGGGACTCTAAATATGGACCATACACCCCTAGTATACCAAATAAATACTATATGACACTCCATGTGGTATAATTCATGAGTCATCCAGCACAAAAAAATGCTTTGTACCTCATGAGAGTATTATGTATATGAATACAAGAATCCCACTAACACTAACATTAATATTTCAACATAACCTATAATAATCTATGAAAAACATCTGTTAATTAACATTTCACTTTATGATATATATATATATATATACAGCCAATTTGATAGAATGATAATGTGCACATTGAATTTTGTATAACATGATGCCTTTTATATTCTTAAACTAATTTAAAAACACTTAACAAAATAATATATAATCACTTTCCAAAATATCATGTAAGATCCACTACTAGAACAAACTTATGCTTGCTACACTTTCTGGGGTTTGGTTAAAATCATTACATATCTATCTGATTTCCACCACATCTATATGTGACCAACTAATAAAAACCTCCCACTAAAAAATTTAGTTATTAATATCTATGATTTAAGAAAAATTTAATAATGATAAGACTTATGAATCAAATTCCTAACATTCAACTCGTTAAACAAGTATTTGATACTTATTAACTTCAAAACATCAAATTAAAAGGATCAATTGGGATTTGTGTGATCATTAAGAGGGGTAGGGGTGAATAAGTGATATATTTTTATATTTTATTACTTAAGAAATAGACTTTTCCTCCTATTAAAGAGTTATGAATTTTCTGAAAACAATCACACAAGCACAATCCACATAAAAAAAAGTATTTACAAGCTTCACTACTCAACAAGAGTATCTATTCCTTGTAATTGTTTAGGAACAATATAATAGTACAAATTCCATTAGAAAACAATAATTTTTTGTAGTTACATCAAGCAAGGAATATCCTTACACTTTTGTTTCACTATGATCAATGCAATAGTGCCTGTAATCTCCGAAAAAATAAACATGTTACAAAGATTATTATAAAAAATATTTAAAAACTTTACCAACATGATTCTATATACTTTCAATATGCTTATCTTACATTCTCCACTCTTTATATTATTGCAAGAAATTATTCTTCACTTTCTTTACCAATAGTAGGAAAGAAATTCTTCCTTGGAATTCTGTATAAATTGTTTGTATGTTCACTATTCGTCTAGTTTTTCTATTCAGTCATATATCCAGAAAACTTTGTTCGATGTGTTATGAAAACTGATATCATTTTCTTACTCTTTTTCCATCCATTTACCTCTTCACATAGTTTATCGGATTTAACCTGATACAAAATTTGTTCAGTGTCTTTTTTCATTACCTCTAATCACAACTCCTCTATCTGATAACAACTTCTTCTTCAACCAAGAGATTACTTGGTTCAAAAATTTCCCTTATTAAACTTTGGATATTATATTTTCTACTAGTATCTATGTTTAAAACTATTTTTGCAGCACTTCATCTTTTACACAATTGAAAAGTACATGATTAGGTTTTATGAAAAACCCTTTATATAATAGCACTTAAATGAACAAAGGTGTGAACTCTAATTTATTTACACACTAAATGAAAACATGGAATTTGAACCTACCTATCAAAGAAATTCACTAGAATCTTCTTAAAAATTATAGAAAATTATAACATATTATTCCAAATTCTAGAACCTTCTGATTTTAGAAAACACCCTTCTGACTTAGCAAGAAACAAAAATCTTCCTTCCATGATATTTGGAATAGTGAAAGACCATTATAGCATTGTCACATTAGATATCTTAAAAAAATTCTTAAGAACTTTGAAATGGTTAAACATTATACCAGTCATTCATCCGGAAAATCTTATAACAATTCTACCATCTATTGAGACTTCATCTGACTGATCCTATATAAAATTTGTAGGAACTTCATGAAAGTATTTCCAAGACACTTCCTTCACATGGTGAATTGAATCAGAACTCGCTATCTATCACCTTCATATTCTATAATATTTTAGATGATATTTATACCAAAACATCCATATAATTATTTTAAACAAAACAATTATGTCCTATAAATCATATTATTTTTTCTAATCTTTGGTTCATCTAATGGACTCCATTCGATGAAATTTTAAAATATGTTTGATGGTCTTCATTTGATTTGACTTCACCATATTAAACTTCATCCAATAAATTTTTTCCTATTTAGACTTCACTTAATGACATTCCATAGTATATTCCCTTTTTATTTTAATAATATTACTCATTTTATCCAACTTTAAAACCTCCAAACACAAACTTCTTCACAGTCAGACCTCTATCTTATTTCCTCTGTCTAGTGAACTTTCTCAGAACATTGTAGTATGAAGTTTGTTCATACAAATGATTTTATCCTCTTTTTCTACTAACTCTTCGTTCATGAATTTTTCATAGATAATGATTTTGGAAACATTTAGAATATAAAATCATTTATAGTTTTAATAATTCACAAAAAATATATGCATGATAAATTTTTTAGGAAATATAAGATAAATATTTCGTACAAAACTCTGTCTGAACATCTCAATCAAAAACTGTTCATTCATTAAAATTTATTCAGAAACATTATTATAGTATTATCCTTACATTCTAAATTTATTTGAAGTCTTAAAAAAATTAGGTGTTTTATGAAAATATAACAAAATAAAAAACATGTATCACACTTTCTTAAATCCAAACCAACTTCTTATAAACATCTCTTGGCCTCTTCAAAACACCTCCAAACTTCCTGGTCCCAACAATCCCCCCACTTGGATTTTTTTATAAACCAAGGAACATAAATCAATAAAACTTTGTAACTTATGAAATGGATTAATAATCCAACAATTATAATCCTATGTGAGAGAAATTAGTGTAGAAAACTAGAATAATTGAACAATAATACTATGATATCCATAAGTAGTGATTTAAGAAACACTTTTCTTACATCTCAAACAAACTTTTTATTTACACTTCAAACTTATTACATCCACTTTAATAAACTGTTAAAATAGTTCAGAAACTCTGAAATCGTAGATAACACCTTTTAAAATCCCCCTAAATACATGATTTTCCTCGAAAGGTAAAACACATACTAAAGGATAGATTTATGTTACAACATTTTTCTCCCCCTTGAAAACACTATCCAAAGACAATATGGGGAGGGAAAAAATATTTCAAATACCTTATCCTTGAAGAGAGGGAGGTTGAAATCCCATTATCAACCTCATCTTATGAAATGTTTCCTTTGGTAATGGTTTTGTAAATATATGAGTAACTTCCTCCATTTTAGGAACAAACTCCAACTTCCATGAATTCTTCTCCAAATATTCTTTTATTCTCCACATAATCTTTGATGAAGTTATATTTTATATCAGTGTTCTTGGAATGATAATGTTGAACTAGTTTTTTAGTAAGATATATAGAATATGATTATCAATCCCCAAGAGAATGGGAAACTACATATCAATAAAAAATATCTCGACCATGTATTCCTCCACAAAAGTTGTGTTATAAATTGAGTGGTAGAAACATACTCAGATTATGCTATATTAAGAGTCACTGAATTATATTTCTTTTTATTCCAGCTAACAAATCTTTCACTCAAGAAAAACACTCCACTATATGTGGATTTTATATCATCTACGCTTCCTTACCAATATGTATCTTTATAAACAAACAAGAAAATATTTCCTATGTTTTCATATTTCAATATGAAATTATTTGTGCCTTTGATATATCTAAGAATTCATTTTCCACCCTTCAGATGATATTCTTTTGGTAAACATTGATACCTATAATAAATCATAACAATGTAAACAATATCCATATTTGAATCCATTATATATAAATAACTTCTACCTAACTTTATAAACTCTTTAGGATGTAACTTATTTCCTTATCAATATTTTGATAACTTGTTTCTCATTGAAAAGGGTGTGGAAACTATCTTTGAGTCTTCCATGTAAAAATTCATTATAAGTTATTTAGAATACTTTTCATGAGATAAAAAATTTTATTTATTTTTGTTGTGAGAATTTTCAGCCAAGAAAATATTTCATTTCTCATATCATGGAAATTTTAAAAATATTCTTCAAATACCTAGAATTTTTTTATAAATTTCTTTATAAATCCTTGTTAATATGATATCAAACATATAAACAATCACAATGAGATTAAATTATTGATTTTATTTCATGTAGATGTTACTATCAATTTTTCCTTTCTTAAAGTAAAAATTACTAGAAAATATCTAATTTGAATACTAAAATCAAAGATATTATTTTAACCCATAAAAATCATTTTTCTAACTTTCATACAAAGTGGAATGGAGATTTCCACTGTAGGTGGTGATGGCCTCCGAGCAGATCCCTCCACCCTTGGTGGAGAAGGAATTTCCGCAGTCCTCTAGCGATCGATGATTTATCCCCTTCTCAAAACCTGACCTCTTTCCTTTGATCCCAGAAATTTTTCTCTCCCCCAAAGTTCCTGAGTTACATGAAGGGATTTTGTAGCTCTCGGTCACGGCTCGAGAATTCAACGATGCTTCGTCCCTGTTGAGTCTGACGTTGATATCTTGCTTCAAGTAATGACGTCCTCCTGTGGATTGCTTTTATTGATTTATCTTTGGTTCATGGAATCTATAGGAGCGTGCCACTATGGGTCTTCTTGATTTGAAACACATAATGGTTCGCTTTGAGTTGGAGGAAGATTTGATCCTGGCATAGTCCTCTGCCCCACGTACATGTGATGGTTATTTCTTCCTGCTCTTCTGATGGTCCTATGACCATTATATGAAGCGTGACTCCTCAACCACGAAAATCTGGGTAAGATTTCCAGAATTAACGCTTCCATTTCAGAATCCTTCCATTATTTTCATGCTGGGAAATCTAGTTGGTTGTTATTTATGCTCGGATAGTAGAACTAGGGCTATTTGCCACCTAATTTCACCGATAATTGTTATTGAAGTTGACCTATTGAAACCGACGGTTAAGTCGATCTTCATTGCTATGAGTGAGGAATTTAGATACAAACAGTCTGTTATTTTTGAGTCCTGGTTTGACTACTGATCTTGGTGTCTTAAAGTCAGGAATTTGAGGGAGGATTATAGAGGTAGGAGGGTGGTTCCTGAGGTGGTTTTGGCTCCAGAGGTTGCAGAGGTGGTGGCATTAAAAACTCATCAAGGGAAGCAGGACCTGGGTAATGGAATTCAGACAGAACCTTGTCCTGTGAGTACTGACACACTGAATGGAAGACGAATGGGGGAAGTGAATGAGTCTCTAAATCCAAGGGTTGATGAGGTGTTTGGAAGACTACGAAGTGATCTTGGGGTGACTCATGCAGGAGGTTTGAATACTACTGTGAAGCAGGAAGTCCAATCTACTAGGGTGACCAGTGGCCAAGAACTGGTACCAGCAGGGGATAAGGAGGTAGTGGATGGATCAGTTATAAACATACAGGTAGGGGATTCTACGGATGAAGCTGGTGGTTGGGTGAGGGCCTCACCTTGGCTGAAGACCCATCATGTGCAGCAGGTGGAGAGTATTGAAGTCAGTAATTGCTTTGCTGGTCTGGTGAATGAATAACTGGAAGTGGGTCAGGAATAGATTACTCCTGATTTGTCTCCTGGACATATGTCCGTTGAAGTTGTTGAGTTGCATGACAGTGGGTTGATGGGTCTGGGACTGATTTTTGATCAGAATGGAAGTAAGAACGAATAGGTGCAAGGGTAGGGATCTTTCCATTGTGCTAAGGAATTGGATCATGGGGGAATATCTCATACTGGTGAGTATTTTCCAAGGATTGAAGGCAGTAACATGAAGGTTGAGTTAAATTCTCAGGATTCTGTATCTGGAGAAGGTTTTTTGCAGACCGGGGTACTTGAAGATCATGAGCTTGTGTGAAAACATAGTTTTTAGCACTGATTAACATTAACAGTCACATCGAGCAGGGGAAGGGTGTGAATAGAGGCTACCAGAAGGTGTTTTTACTTGGGAAATGGGGGGACATATCTGGCAGTGAGAAGGAGAATGATGGTCATGTCTGAACCTCTTTTAGTGAAGGTGTTCAGTATGGAAAGGAGGTTGTGGAAGGGAATGAGGGTGCTATGACCGCCCGACCAGGAAGAAGGCAGTGGAAAGATTACTCTTCTATGCCAAAGCTGATGTCTACCAGATATTATACCAGCAAAGGAAAAGGGATGAATTATTTTGAGGAGTTTTTGTATTTGGAGAAATTAAATCTCAAACGAAAGTATGTGAAGATTATAAAGCAGTATGAAAGTTAGGAATGCGAGTCGGCTACCGCAGATGAAGAAATCGATCATGGATATGGAGATGGGTATGGTGACGGGTATGGTTTCTATGACATGTAACTATATGCTCTAGTTTGTAATGCTTGCCTACTGAACTTTTCCTTTATTTTAATAAATGGTCAGAGACTTTGTCTCTGGCTGAGATTTTCTGGTATAAAAAAAACTTTCATACAAAACTTTCTTCTTTCCTAAGAATTAAGCCACATTGTTGTTAAATATAAAATTATTCATCGAGCTCTCCATTAAGAAAAGATAACTTGAAATCCATCCAAAATATTTTATATCTTCGTAATGAATTTATATAAAGAATTATTTTTATAGTTTTTAATCATGATACTAGATAAAAAATCTCGTAAAATTTAATGCCTTCAATTTTTTAATAAACTTTTCAAACTAGTGATGCTTTATTTCGTATCACTTCACCTTTATCATTTAACTTGTTTCAGAAAACCCAATTAGTACTACTAACATTCTTATTGTCTGGTTTGGGTATAAGTTCCCAAGTATCATTATTATAAATTTGATCTAGATCCATGTTCATAGAATCAATCCAGTATTGATGTTCAAAATCTTAATCAATATATTTTGGTTCAACCTGTGATTATAAGAAAGTATGTGAAACTGACTTTGATAATCTTCTTGTTTGAACCATTTTTTATTGATCTCCAATGTTGTTATGAAATTACACTTGAATATTCATCCTAGGATGGTATATACATAATATTTCCTCATTAATTGAGATATATGAGTTAGAATATTCATTTTAAAGTTCTTTAACATTGTTACTATCATTGAGAAAATTTTCACATTGTTCCATTACAACCACCATATCTTCCCTGTCTTCCATATCTGCAACTTCCTGTGAAACTTTATTATTATTAAATTAAATAAATATTACATACGATGAGTCAATAATATTTCTTATTTCTTTATTATAACATATTCATCCTATATTAATGGGAGGGTATCCAAGAAATATTCCATCAGTGCCTATCTTATCAAACTTCCCAAGATTTTCACCCTTGGAATTTATAACATAAAGACTATTAAAAACCATTAGGTGCTTAAAATAGGGGGTTTGATTATAATACATATAAAAAGTATTCATATCAGAGTTAGTTTTATAAAAACATCGATTCTAAAAATAAATTATGACTCTGATATATTTCCTCCAAAAATAATGAGAAGTATCATGTTTAATCAATATTATTCATTCCATCTATAAAAAACTTCTGTTTCTTCTTTCAAAAACACTGTTCTACTATGGTGTGTATAGTGCACTAAAATCATGATGAATTCTATGCTTTTCAAGATAATCTCTAAACTTACCTCTTTTATATTCACCATTATTATTAGTTATAATCTTCTTCATAGAGTATCTATATTTTTTTTCACTTCTCCGGAAAATATTAATCATTTTTAGATTATTTGATTTATGTTTCAGAAACACAATACATGTAATGAAAGTAAATTCATAAGTAAATGAAATAAAGTACTTACCTCTATATATTGATTTTTTACACATGGGATTGAAAATATCAGAATGTATTAGCTCTAAGGGATGAGTTGAGATTATCGTAACTTTCTTATGTACTGAGTTTGTAACATTCCCTTTCTAGAAAATGGAACAACACTAATCTCTTATTATTTTCATATCAATAATATCATGAATACTTTCTATATTCATTAAATTTTTCACTTACTCTAACACATGTGCCCCAAACTTTTATACTATAGATTATTTTCTTCTATCATGCTTAGATAACATGAAATTTTTGAATCACCAACTTGAAACAAGTTTCCCTTTGTTCGTTAGACCTTTAGAAAAACTTTCCCATATTTTATCCTTTTAACAAAAAACTAAATTTTCTAAAAACAACTTTGTTACCTTCATAAAAAACTCATGAAACACTCAACAAATTGTGTTTAATCCCATCACCAAATAAGGATCTTTTGGATTTGAACTTTTCTTCCCCAATGATAGAAGATCCAACGCCTTTGATTCTGAATAACCCATCATTAAAAAAAGTAAGGGTACATTATTTATAATATTTAAAATTCTTAAAAAACATCAAATCACCAGTCATGTGTGAAGAACACCCATTGTATAATTCCCAAGGTTATTATCATTTTGTAGCTTTGGGACCAGTTTCAACAATAGAGAATTGTTTCCTTGCCTTTTCCTTTAATCTCATGCATCTTTTGAGATTTTTTTGTATAATTTATTTTATTGAATCATGGTAAGACATCATTTTTTAAATATTTTTAGGTTGATAAAATATTTAAAAAAATGATTCTAAAGGTTGGAATCTATTTTCATCCTTTAATTTGACTTTTTTAGGTTGACTTATTCGAGTAGTTTGAATCCCCCTCAAACTTTTCCTCTAGTTTTTCTTGGATTCACTATAACATGGGTGATTAAACCAACACATATTTTTTTTATACCCAAATCCTCCATAGTAATAATAGTTACCCTAGAAAGTATACTTCCATTTGTAACTTATATACTTCTCAAATTTGTGTTTCTACTTTTCATCAAATTTCTTAACTTCTATTTTGGTATTTTTTTGTGTACCAATGTTTTGGTTACCTCCTAAAATTTTCTTTTTACACTATAAAAATATCTAGTTGTAGAATTTTTTTTTCAGAATTTGAAACCTTAGAAACTTTAGTTTTTTCAGCTATGCTTATTTTGGATACAAATATGGCCTTCTTAGCTTGATTTTTTCTAGAATGTTTTCAGCCATATTACTATCCTTTGAGGATTTCTTAATCCTCATAAGGTTTATATTTATAATAATACTCACCAACTTTTATAACTAAGTTTTTGGAAATTTTTAATTTATTCTCAAATTTAACAAGTTTTTATAGAACACATTATAAAGATTCCCCCTTAACTTTAAACTTTTCTTCAACATTAATGTATATATTTTACTTCCCATAAATAAAAATATTCAAATCATAAATTTATTTGAACAATTTCGATTTATCTCCATGATAATATTTTTTATTTTTTTTCTAAAATAATTTCTTTCTTCAACCTCTTTTCCCCCACTCAAGTCTTAAAATATTTAAAAGACATTCTTTAAACTCCCTCTTTAGAATAAAATCCATATGAGTTTCTTCTTATTCTGAACTACATATCCCATACTTGGTAAAATTTTAATCACTAAATTTTGTAATAATAATTTTTTTTAGATTCAGTATCACTGAAGTTATCAACTTCCCCTTCACAATCATCATCTTCCTCACATTTTACAAATAGTTTTTCCTTTTTGATTTAGATAAATTTTTATCCTTTCCATTAGAATTGTATTTGGATTTTTTTTCCTTATTATTAAGAGATATACTTGACATTCTATCATCTTCATAAATTTTTTCAAATTCCTTTAATCTTGGAAAATTTTCATCAAAATGTAAAATATCTTCACAGCTAAATTATTTCATCAATAATACTTTGTACTTTTCCATTCATCTTTTAACATTTTTAGAAAATAAAAGACATAATTTCATAATTTTTTTTACTAAAATCATCTTTGGTTTTAGATTCACTATATTATTCTTCAATAAATTTCTTTGAATGTCTTTTATTGGAAGCATTGAAAGAAATTTTTAGATCAACATTTTATTTTTTCTTCATAGTCTTTTCTCTTCTCATTTCTTAAGTAATGAGAGTTCTATATAGATCATCTAAGGATAGAGTTTCAGGATCTATATATTCTAATGATGAAACCATTACATCAAATTTATCAAGAAGAATTCATAATATATTTTTAATAATGGTTGAATCTTCAAACTTATCACCAAGACATCTTATGGTGCTAACAGTGTCATTCATCCTTGTAAAGAAGTCACCAAGAGATTCATAATCACCCATATTGAGGTCTTCATATTTCAGTATCTATATTTTTAACTACACATTGTTCACTTTAATATTTCATTCATAGATGTTTTTAAATTTATATCAGATTCCTTTATCTATTTTGAATCATTTAATTCTAAGAAAACCACTTTTATAGAGTGGGGGAAGTATAAAATTTCTGGCTCACCCATCATTCTCCAAATTCTTCTTATCTATAGATGTTGTGGGAAATCCTTTATAACTTGGTGAAAAAATATCTATAGATGAATTTAGAACTTCATAAATAAGGTATAAAATATAAGTAAAAATTATATATTTCCAAATAATATAGTTCTTTCTATTGAAAATAAGAATCCCCTTACTATTCATATAATTATGAACATCCTTTCCAACTTCACTTTTCTTCAAAATTCAGAAAATAGTCAATGAATGGAACCTTCCATTTGATACCACTTGAAAGGACTATTCAGGGTATATGGAAACACTAAGAGGAGAGGGGGTGAATCCATTATATTTTCTTTTTGTATTTTTTACTTAATAAACAACCTTCTCCTCCTATTAAATATTTATGAATTTTTTGAAAACAAGCACATAAGAACAATCCAGAAGAACATAAGTATTTACAAGGTTTAATACTCAAAAAAAGTAGATAGTCTTAGGAATGGTTTAGAATTAATACTAATCCACACAATCTAATAGAAAACTATACTTTTATGCGGTTACATAAATTAGGGAATATCCTTACACTTGAATTGCACTATGATAAATACATGAGTGCATGTGTTGTCTGCATAGATAAAGACACCAAATATATTTTTTTAATAACTATTAGACACCTTCACCAATATGAATCTATATATTGTCACTATAATTCTTATAATTTCTTCACTATTTATCTTATTATAAGAACTTATTATACAATTTCTTTCCAATAATCATGAAAGAACTTCCTCCTTAGACTTTTTTATAAAACACATGTCTGTTAAATATTAATCTGGTTTCTTTGCCCGGTCATAAATATATAAAATGTCATTATATGCATTATGAAAATCGATATCATTTTCTTACACAATGTCCTTCTATGAACCTCTACACACAGTTTTTCTAATTCCACATGATATGAAACTTTATTTGGTGTCTTCTGTAGGATCGAAATAGTGATGTAGATGCCCAATTTACAAGAGGGGGGGGGGGTGAATTGTACACTTTAAAAATTCCTTTGGAACCTTTAAAGTTAGTTATGAATAACTATGTTTTCCTTAAGCAAAGGAAAGGGCTAAGTTTAACAAAGTTAAACTTACCAAATTCACAACACCTCTAACACCGAATACAAACTTGGAAAGAGATTCCGAAAATAGGTTCCGGAAATATGGTTCCGGAAATTGAAACTTAATAAAATATTACAATATGAGATTATACCTTAAAACGTATAGAATCTAAATGAAACAGAGTACAAGTAAGGAAGTATAAGAAAGTTATACTTTCCTTACAATACAAAATGCAGCGGAATATAAACAAGTAGTAGTACTACAAGTAACAAGATATAAGTCTTTTAACCCAAAGAGAAGGGTATCCAACAACCTTGGATAAAGGTCCCTTGATTTATACTTTCAAGAAAGTCTGTCTTACCCACACCAGGGTAAGCCCTCGATACGAAGATCAGAGTCTCTGTCTTGCTATCCCCGCAAGCCCTCAACTTCAAGGTAGTTGGCAACCTCTGTCTTCCTTAGCAAGGAAGCCCTCGAACTTTAAGGTAGTCGGCACCTCTGTCTTCCTATCCCCGGAAGCCCTCGAATGTAATCACCAACATTCGGAGTCGCATGTAGCTTTGAGAGTTAATAAGAGCCTCTCTCTCTAGAAATCACTTCAACATCATGTATGCACAAAACCAAGTTATTCATATGTCATCAGTCATCAGTATCGAGCTCTTTCAAATGAGATCCTATTTATACGTAAAGTAGGCTCCTTCTCCAACGGTCATATTTTCCTTAAAGATCAGAGGGACCTGTACACGTGTCACTTAGACAACGGTTAGTTTATAACAAAATAGACGACATCGTTTTATAAAAAAACAAGTGTAATAGAATGTACGATATCGTTTTAAAATCTAACACAAAAGTTTGGAATGATATCTTTGGGGTGAAGGTTCAGAGTGTAATGAAAATAATAAAGTAGACAAATTATAGAAGTTTAAGCCGAATAAAAGTCCAGAGTCTAACCAAAATATTTTTCGGAGTCTGAATTAATTCAGAGTGTATAAAACAAAGATAATCAGATTCTGTTTAATAGGAGAATTCGGAATGAGAATTTGGAATGAGAATTCATCATCATAATTTGTAATGATAATTAATCATCAGAATTCGTAATGAGAATTCATCATTAGAATTCGTAATGATAATTTGTCATCGAACTTCATAAGAATTCGTTATCCTGAATCTGGAGTAGTACTCAATCAGAGTTCGTATCCGGAATTCGGAATGAAACTTTATTGCAGTTCTCATCTGGAATTCAGAGTGAAACTTCCTTACAGTTCTTATCCAGAATTCGGATCCTAAAACAGAATACTTCATCTCAAAGTTTCAAGTAATTCTGAGAAAATAGAAATGAATCCGAATCTTATACTTAAGAAAAAATCTAGATGAAAATATGATAAGGATAGTTTTTCTTATAAAAGCGATTTTCCTTATAAAATCAATTTTCCTTAAGAAAACAATTTTCCTTATAAAAGCAATTTTCCTTAAGAAAACAATTTTCCTAAAGGTATGGTGTTTGTGATTTTCAAAACAAGAAGGAATGGAAAAGTCATAAGGAAAACCTTATTGACTCAACAATCTCCCCCTTTTTGGAAAGCACAAACATCCTTACGAAAAAGAAATTCTAAGAAGAAAGAAAAACATTAAGGCTTATCTCCCTTGGCTTTAAGGAAATTGATGAATAAGACTAACTCCCCCTTAGGCTTTGAAACACTAAGGATCGTATTCTATATTTCCAGAGTGACATTTCATTACGAAAAAGAAAGTATTCTTTAATGAAAAACTCCTCCTTAGATAGACTCTTATTAGAGTTCTTTTTCCTTTAAGGATCTTTTCCTTCTCCCCTTTATATAAACTCTCATTGGAGTTCTTCTTTTTCTTAAGGATCTTTTACTTCTCCCCCTTTGTGATTTTCAAAAATAAATCGAGGGAATGGAAAAAAAATAACAAAGTACCTGAAAAAAATTAGTAATAACAACAAAAGAAACGAGAGGCACGATTTTCATTAGGTTTAAAATCTCGGCAACAAAGAAAATTAGATACAACAAAAATATCGGATTTAGTTATTTCAGATCTTTTTCCTTAGATATGAGCCCCTTAAGGATAGTCTTGATCTTCTTCAGGTCTTTTTGATCTTCTTCAGCTTGCTTCTCTAAGACCACTATTCTTGCACTTTGAGCTTCAATTCTTTCTTCCTGAGCTTGAATCTTTTCTTCCAGAGCTTTGATATTTTCTTCCTGAGCCTTCAAATTCTCTTCAAACTCAATCTGATGATCTATTTCAAATTTCCAGTTCTGAGAGACAGAATTTAGCTTCCCATTCAGATCTCTGAATACTTGAATTCGGAAGTTCTTTTCATCTGTCAGCTTCTCTTCAAAGGAAGAAGTCAGCTCATTTATCTTCCTGTCCTCTGTCTCAAAGGCATCCTTGACATTGTCTTGGAATTCATCAAATAGCCTCATCTCTTCTACAGTCTTCCTCGACCTGTTTGTCATCCTCTTGCAAGATTTTCTATGAGCTTCATAGCCAACAAAGAACGTTTTAAACTGAGCCTCAATCTCGACGCACTTGTCCATAACCATAGATACAGAGTCTGTTTTCTGATTCAAAGCATGTTGGAGCATCTGACATCTTGAATCAATACTAGAGAAGGTCGGAATAGAACCTACTAGATTCTTTAAAGATTGAACTACAAAATCATGTCCCACCGAAGATGACTCCGAATCTGAGACTTTGCTTAGAGAATTTTCTTCTTCAATAAGTTCAAGCTTTTTTTTGAAGAACTACCAACTTCCTTCCACTTACTCACTTCTGAGCTTGGAGTATCAGCAAGAATTTTCTTTCCCTTGTCTTTTTCCGGAATTGAATCCTGCTCTGGAGTTCTCTTCTCATTATCAGAAACTTGGACAACAAAATCTTCATCATCAGGAACTTTCTGAGCACCAACCTCTACGTTTTCCATCTAAGCAATATCATGTAGAAGTTGTTCTTCCTCTACATGATAAGCTACTTCTTCTTCTCCTTTCTCTTCTTCCATTGCTGGAGTAACTAGCTTCTAAGATTCAACTTCTGAAGTTCGGAGCGATAAGTGTTTCGAAGGTGTCCCTTTATAAACATCTACTTGTTTCAACACATCTCCGGTTTCACCACTTACTTCAGCAACATCTTCTTCTTCTTCCACTTGCTCAACTTTCTCTACTTCCTCAGCAGTCTTAGCAACAGCTTCTTCCGAAGCAACGAAATTTCTTCCTGGAGTCTCAGGAAGAGATTCTAGAGAAAAAGATCTCGGAACAGGAATATTGGCAAAAACCATCTCATTGAACCTTAACAAATCCTAAGATACCTCAGCCTCAGAAATCTTCTTCTTGAGCATCTTTTCTTTTTCTTGTTTTTCTAGCTCATCCACAGTTCTCTCCTTCAAGGCCTTAGCCTCCGCAGGGTCCAAGCCGAACTGAGGCTCCCCTTGCACTCTCTTCTCTTTCATCTCCCTCTATTTAGCAACAAACTCATCTGGGTAAGCTTTCTTCTTCTTTGGTTTTGGAGGTGCGTAATGGACTTCCTTAGACTTGGGATTCTCTGCTTCTACTTACACTTCTTTCAGCTTTCTCTTCCTTACTGGCTTAGAGGATTCAGGATCAGCAACTTTCGAAACTGCTTCTCCTTGAGCAGGTAGATCAATAAACTGTCCAGACTCCTTGTCAAAGGCTACATCCATTCTCTTAAGAGTACCATCACTCACCAGCATAATCTTGCAAACTCTTGGCTTAGATTTGAAAGCCTCCTTGAAATACTCAAGGCACCGAACAATTAACTTGGAGAGGATTTCTGGATATATAATAATCTGAGCTCTCAGATTTCCTTTCTTCAAATTCTCAAGAGTGATAAGAATGTGCTTCATCAAGTTAAAATTCCTCAGATTTATCAGAAAATCTAGGATGTAGATCTCACTCTTCTTCATGATATCTTTTTCACCTTTCCTCGGTACGATAAGACCCTATACCCATAGCTCTAGAATCCGGAAATTTGTAGATAAACTAGAAATCTTCGAAGCCTTGTCATCAGCCAGTCCGAGAGTTTCTAAAGCTTTTTCCTTGTCGAAGCTACCCTTAGAATCCGGCAACACATGAGAAATAAACTCAGCTTCACCTTCATTATTCAGCCCTACCAAGCTGGCTGCCTTGGCATAAGAAAGTTTATACGTCTTTCCATAAGACTTAAAAGACAACTTGTCCCTTCCATCTTCCTGAAGAAAAGAAACTGTCTCATAAAATTCAACAAGTAAGTCTGAATACACTTCATCTTGGTTCCCGGGTTTTGACACCGCAACATCTTCCCAACCATTAATCTTGATATTCTTAGAAATAAGATAATCATACTTGTTGAAGAAATCCGGATGAACCATCCTCTCTCTATAAACTAACCACTTCGAAATCGGTTTGGATGAAGACATATCTTGAGAAGCTACTTCCACATACATTTGGATTTGAAAACGTCTGAGAAGTTTGGAACTGAGAAAATTGAAGTTCGGAACGGCCTTAAAACTGAGAGGCAAAGCTTTGGGACGCGAGAGCTTGAAAACTGATGTGGGACAACTATTTGGGTCCCCTTTATATAGGCAATGAAACGACGGTTCAACTTCCTCGGTTGATTGAATGGTTGTGATAAGCTGAGATCAGATCTGACGGTTGAAAAAGAATTCTCAAGAACACTTAAATCCGATCTTTTTGAGGTTTTTATTAAAACAAAGAATTAAGAAAACTATAATCCGAAAACATAATACAAGAAAATGACAGCAAGTAAAATATGAGTACGAAAACTTGGGTAAGGAAATCATACCTTTCGGATTGTCTTAGGAGGATTATTCGTAATTGGTAACATTTTTATGGAAAAAAACTTTACTATGTAATAGATTACAAAACTCATTATGAAAAATAAACTCAGTATGAAAATATCAGTACGAAAAAAAAAACTTAATAAGGAAAAACTTAGTACGAAAGTTTCAAAAAAATATTCTGAAGGATTCGCTACGAAAATCCCGTTAATGAAAATACCAGTACGAAATTTTTCATTCCGGAAATTTTCAATATGAAAACTTCCATTCCAGAAGTATTCTGTACGAACATGTCCAATCTGGAAAAATTGTAGTTCTGGAAATCGCCATTCCGGAAATCTTCGTTCTGAAAAGTTTGAAAACAATTTTTTGAAAAACTTTGTTATTCTATCAAACAAATGTACTCCCCCTATGAAAAGGAGTGTATTGTTGTAAGGATACTTTTTCAACAGAAAGTTAATTAAGGAGGATTACCTTACAGTTATCATTCCTAATTTCTGTTTAATATAATCAAATCTATCAGAAGCCAAGGATTTTGTGAAAATATCAGCAAGTTGATCTTGTGTTCCAATAAACTGAAGAATAATATCTTTTTTAAGTGTGTGATCCCTAAGAAAGTGATGCCTAATATCTATGTGTTTTGCACGGGAGTGATGTGCAGGGTTCTTACTAAGGGAAATGGCACTTGTGTTATCACACAAAATTTGAGTTTTAGTAAAACTCAAGCCATAGTATGTGAGTGTGTGTTGTATCCACAACACTTGAGCAGAAAAACTTCCAACTACTACATATTCAGCTTCAGTAGTGGAAAGTGCTACAGAATGTTGCTTCTTGCAGGACCAAGAAACTAGTGAATCTCCTAAGAAATGACAAGTTCCGGATGTACTTTTTCTATCCATTCTACATCCACCAAAGTCAGCATCAGAAAAGCTTTTTAGAACAAAATTATTTCCAGAAGTACAAAATAATACTAGATCTATGGTTCCCTTAAGGTAGCGAGAAATTATTTTTACCGCCATTAAGTGAGATTCCTTAGGATTGGATTGATATCTTTCACATAAACATACTGAAAACATTAAGTCTGTTTGACTAGCTATTAAGTATAGTAGACTTCCTATCATACCTCTAAAAGATGTTTGATCTACTGGTTTCCCAGCTTCATCAAGATCTAAAGAGTTTGAGGTACCAATGGGAGTACTAATACTTTTAGTGTTGTCATAACCATACTTTTTAAGAATATATTTAATATACTTATGTTGAGATATGTAGGTTCCTTCTGGTTTTTGAGAAATTTGAAATCCAAGGAAAAATGTTAACTCACCCATCATACTTATTTCAAACTCATATTTCATTAGACTAGCAAAAGAGTCAATCAAAGATTGCTGAGTTGAACCAAATATAATGTCATCAACATAAATTTGAACAATCAAAACATTTTTCTTATCTTTCTTTATAAAAAGGGTTGGATCTGCATTTCCCTTAACATAGTTATTTTGAAGCAAAAATCCAGTGAGTCTATCATACCATGCTTGTGGGGCTTGTTTAAGACCATACAAAGCTTTGGTAAGTCTAAAAACATGATTCGAATGTTTTGTATCTTCAAAGCCAAGAGTTTGTTCAACAAAAACTTCCTCTTGAACATAACCATTAAGAAAAGCACATTTTACATCCATTTGAAAAAGTTTGAAATTAAAGAATGCTGCAAAAGCAATTAGAATACGGATAGATTCAAGTCTAGCTACTGGAGCATAGGTTTCTTCATAGTCTATTCTCTTTTGCTGATTATAGCCTTTAGCAACAAGTCTAGCTTTATTTCTAATAATGAATCCATTTTCATCACATTTATTTCTGAAGACCCATTTTACTCCAATAACAGAAGTTTCCTTAGGTCTTTCAACCAAGGTCCAGACTTTATTCCTTTCGAATTCATTTAGTTCATCTTGCATTGCCTTGATCCAATCATCATCACCTAGAGCTTCATCAGTGCTTTTTGGTTCTAATTGGGAAAGAAATGCTAGATGTTCTACTTCATTTCTTAAGGAACTTTTAGTCCTTACAGGTTGATTTACATCACCAATGATACTATTACTGGGATGATTCTTAAGAAACACCTGATTTGAGTTTTGTAAAACCTGTTCATCAACATAGGGTAAAAAGTCTTCTGGGGTAAATGTTTCAGAAGTATCTTCTTGAACATTATCCTTATCAGAAGGTTTTTCTATCAAAGGTTGATAATCAGTTTTTGAAAACACATCCAAAGATGTAGGTTGAGGTGGTTTAAAAACAAAAGGATCCGACTCATCAAATTTTACATGTACTGTTTCTTCAACAGTGCAAGTATTTTTATTAAAAACTCTATAAGCCTTAAAAGTTGTGGAATAGCCTAAGAAAATCCCTTCATTAGATTTTGGTGCGAATTTATGTAAGTTATCTTTAGTATTCAAAATGAATACTTTACAACCAAAAATCTTGAAGTAAGATAGTCTTGGTTTTCTACCATTCCATAACTCATAAATAGTTTTATTAAGAAAAGGTCTAATCAAAACTCGATTTATAGTATAACAAGCAGTACTTACAGCTTCAACCCAGAAATGTCTAGCAATAGAATATTCACTCAACATGGTTCTAGTTATTTCTTGAAGAATTCTATTTCTTCTTTCAACTACACCATTCTGTTGAGGAGTTCTAGGTGCTGAAAAATTGTGAGTAATACCTTTTTTACTACAAAAAGTTTCAAAAATAGAATTTTGAAATTCTCCTCCATGATCACTATGAATAGTTTTCAATGGAAGGTTTTTCTCATTTTTAACTTGATCTCTAAAACTTTTGAAATATGAAAAAGATTCAGACTTCTTTTCTAGAAAATAGACCCAAGTAAATCTATTGTAATCATCAACTAGAACAAACACATAGTATTTGCCTCCAATACTTCCAGTTTGTGTTGGACCAAAAAGATCCATGTGCACTAACTGTAATGCATCAGTTGTTGAGACTTCACCGATTGATTTAAAACTAGATTTATGTTGCTTGCCATATTGACAAGGATCACAAAATTTAGAAGAATCAAACCTAAGCTCCGGTAAATCCTTAACTAGTTTCTTCTTAGAGAGTTTACATAGGTTCCTAAGATTACAGTGACCTAGTCTTCTGTGCCATAACTAGGAATGATCTTCCATTGCACTTAGGCAAGGTAAATCTTGGCTTCTGAGGTCTTCTAAGATTAAAGTGTAAACATTCTCTTGCCTCTTGGCTGAGAGAATAAATTCTTCCTTGGAATTGGGAACTAAACACTTATCATTCCTAAAATTCACAGGGTAACCTTCATCACATAACTGACTTATGCTAATGAGGTTGTGCTTAAGACCCTTAAAAAAATAACATTTGAAATCAAGGTTTTACCAAGAAGAACAATATTTCCAATACCAACAATCTCTCCCTTATCATTGTCTCCGAAAGTTACCTTTCCTCCTTTCGTTTTGATAATCTTTTCAAAATAGCTTTTGTTACCAGTCATGTGTCGGGAACATCCACTATCCATGTACCATGTATTGTTGCTAGTACTCTCTTTATTTTCCTGAGATCAAGAAGAAAATTAGACTTTCGGAATCCAAACTTGTTTGGATCCGAGGTTTCCAGATAATAAAATTTTAGGTACCCACATCTTCTTAGAAAAGTAAGCTTTGTGAAATCCTAGAGATTGGGTTTTGTTTAAGGAACAATTCTTTGCCCAGTGACCACCATATTGACACTTAGTACAAAAGGGGGCACTTTGAGGAACAAAGTAATTGTTACTAAAAACTAGTTTTTCATGGTTATAACCAAATCCGGATTTATTTCTTAAAGGTCGTATTTGGGAATACATTTTATCAAAATTTTCCGTACCATGGGTAAAGTTTGATAGACACTTCTTTAACTAAAAAATTTCGGACTTGAGTTTTACAACCAAGTTTTTATCCTCAAAATCATTAGTTTTTGAACTAGAGTTAGGCTCGAAAACATTTTTCTTAGAAATTAATTTTTCTAATTCTTTAGAAAGTTTGTTCTTCTCAGAACTTACTTCCTCAAGATTTTTTGAAATACTTTCAAAATCATCATTTTTCCTATCAAGATCTTTAGAAAGATCTGATATCTATTTCGTAAGAATATAATTCCTAGAGTTTTCTTTATCAAGTTTCTTATTGGGTTTGGAATTCTCAATCTCAAGAAGTTCCGAAAACCTAGAGACTTCTTCATAAGTAGGTAAAGTATTTTCTTCATCAGAAGAAGATTCTTCATCAGAAGAGTTATAATACTTAATATCATTAGAATTTAAAGAAACATTGGTCAATGATTCATCATTTTGTACCTTAGCCATAAAACAATGATTATCAATAGGTAATCTGGCTATAAGACCAAGATTCTTCTGTCCTGAAGATTCATAATCAGAAGATTCATCTGAAGAGTCACCACCACTGGCACTCTAGGTGTCATTAGCTTTCAGAACTTTCTTAGCTTTGGCTTTATAATACTTCTTTCTGTTCCTATCTGAATTCCTTTCTTTCCTTTCTTTCTTTTTGATAATAGGGCAATCTAGTCTTATATGTCCAGCTCTCTTACATTCATAACAAGTAACTTCTCCATCTTTCTTATCTTTCCTGTCCTTTTTCTTATACTTGGATTGGAAATTTCTCTGTCCAGCTATCTTGTTCATTCTTCGAGCAATATTTTCTAGTTCATTTTCAGAGACTTCACTCTCACTTGATTCGGATTGGAAAATAACTTTCTTAGACTTGGATCTGGTTACTCTCTCAGGAGTCTTAACTTTCATCTAATTTGATGTTGTAGTAAAAGCAACAGTACCATTTCCATTCTTCTTCTTGATGTTGTCAGCATCTCTCTTAATTCTGGTTTCATGTTGTATAAGAGTTCCAAATAGCTCATCAAGAGTAATTTGAGTGACCTTCCTGTTCTCATCTATAGCTGTTCTCTTGGATTCCCACTCATTGGGCATAATATCAATTTTCTTATCCACAAGAGCTTCATCATCTAAACCTTTCTCTCCCATAGACTGTAGACTGTTGACTATAGTCATAAATCTCTGTTGAACTTTACAGATAGGTTCTCCATAAGGAAAATTGAAGCCATGATATTCAGCTCTAAGCATAGCTCTTCTAGTCTCAATCACCTTAGAAGTTCCAAAGTGTGTAACCTCTAACTTCTTCCAGATACAGTTAGCTGCTTCACAAGAAGAAATTTGGCTATATATATTTCTAGTCATTGAACAAAGTAAGGTATTGCGTACCTTATAGTTGAGTTGATATTCTTGATTTTCCTGGTTAGTAAAAGTTCTAACTTCCTTGTCAGGAATTTTATAATCTCCAGTAAGCATAACAAAGTTATCTACTCCAGTATTGATAACAAAAGTCTTCATACGATCTCTCCAGTATTCATAATCATTACCATCAAAGATTGGTGGTCTTGTAGGATTCAGATTATCAATTGATCCAACATTAATTCCTGTCATACTTATAATAACCTTTTACACACAAACTTGTCAGTAGAAAAGATTCGTAATAACAAATTTCGGAATGAGAAAGTTCGGAATGGGAAAGTTCCAGAATGGGAAAGTTCGGAATGAAACAATGAGAAAGAAAAAATTATTCATAAGTATAAGTATTTCAGAGACCTCCTCTGATACCAATTGTAGGATCAAAATAGTGATGTAGATGCTCAATTTACAAGAGGGGGGGGGGGGTGAATTGTACACTTTAAAAATTCCTTTGGAACCTTTAAAGTTAGTTATGAATAACTATGTTTTCCTTAAGAAAAGGAAAGGGATAAGTTTAAAAAAGTTAAACTTACCAAATTCACAACACCTCTAACACCGAATACAAACTTGGAAAGAGATTCTGAAAGTAGGTTATGGAAATATGGTTCCGGAAATTGAAACTTAATAAAATATTACAATATGAGATTCTACCATAAAGCGTATAGAATCTAAATGAAACAGAGTACAAGTAAGGAAGTATAAGAAAGTTATACTTTCCTTAAAATACAAAATGCAGCGGAATATAAACAAGTAGTAGTACAACAAGTAACAAGATATAAGTCTTTTAACCCAAAGAGAAGGGTATCCAACAACCTTGGATAAAGGTCCCTTGATTTATACTTTCAAGCAAGTCTATCTTACCCACACCAGGGTAAGACCTTGATACGAAGATCAGAGTCTCTGTCTTGCTATCCCCGCAAGCCCTCAACTTCAAGGTAGTTGGCAACCTCTGTCTTCCTTAGCAAGGAAGCCCTCGAACTTTAAGGTAGTCGGCACCTCTGTCTTCCTATCCCCGGAAGCCCTCGAATGTAATCACCAACATTCGGAGTCGCACGTAGCTTTGAGAGTTAATAAGAGCCTCTCTCTCTAGAAATCACTTCAACAACATGTATGCACAAAACCAAGTTGTTCATCTATCATCAGTCATCAGTATCGAGCTCTTTCAAATGAGCTCTTATTTATAGGTAAGGTTGGATCCTTCTCCAACGGTCATATTTTCCTTAAAGATCGGAGGGACCTGTACACGTGTCACTTAGAAAACGGTTAGTTTATAACAAAATAGACGACATCGTTTTATAACAAAACAAGTGTAACAGAATGTACGACATCATTTTAAAATCTAACACAAAATTTTAGAATGATAGATTCAGAGTGAAGGTTCGGAGTGTAATGAAAATAATAAAGTAGACAAATTATAGAACTGTAAGCAGAATAAAAGTCCGGAGTCTAACCAAAATATTTTTCGGAGTCTGAATTAATTCAGAGTGTATAAAACAAAGATGATCAGATTCTGTTTAATAGGAGAATTCAGAATGAGAATTCAGAATGAGAATTCATCATCATAATTTGTAATGAGAATTCGTCATCAGAATTCGTAATGAGAATTCATCATTAGAATTCGTAATGAGAATTCGTCATCGAACTTCATAAGAATTTGTTATCCTGAATCTGGAGTAGTACTCAATCAGAGTTTGTATCCGGAATTCGGAATGAAACTTTATTGCAGTTCTCATCTGGAATTCGGAGTGAAACTTCCTTACAGTTCTTATCCAGAATTCGAATCCTAAAACAGAATACTTCATATCAAAGTTTCAATTAATTCCGAGAAAATAGAAATGAATCCGAATCTTATACTTAAGAAAAAATCTAGATTAAAATATGATAAGGATAGTTTTTCTTATAAAAGTGATTTTCCTTATAAAAGCAATTTTCCTTAAGAAAACATTTTTCCTTATAAAAGAAATTTTCCTTAAGAAAACAATTTTCCTAAAGGTAAGGTGTTTGTAATTTTCAAAACAAGAAGGAATGGAAAATTCATAAGGAAAACCTTATTGACTCAACATCTTCTGTTTAGTTCCTTTAATAAAAACTCCTCTATCTGATAACAAATTATTCTTTGACTAGGAGATTCTTGGGTTGGAAACATTCCTTGATTAAACTTTGGATTTCATATTTTTTTATGTATATATTCTAAAATTAATTTCTATATCACTTTATATTTTACATGCATGAGGATTACACACTTAGTTTATATGAATAACCCTTTATATAGTATCACTTTAATGAGGCATGAACTATAATTTATTTTCCAACTTAATGAAAACTTGTACTTCAAAACATCATCACAAAATATTTCACTATATTATTCTCAACACTTATAGAGAATTCTATAATCTTCTTAAAAAATATAGAATCCCCTTCTTTAAACAAACTCCCTTTATACTTGGAAAGAAACATGAATATTCCATGAAACTTAGAACATTGAATGATCATTATAGCATCATCACATTAGATATATTTATGAAAAACTTAATAAATAACTTTGAACTGGAAAAAAATTATACAAATCATTCATCCAGTAAAACTTTATAATAATTATTCTTTCCTTTGAGACTGTGTTTGATTTTTCCTATAAAAACATCAAGGAAATTATCATACGTATTTCCCATACACTTCTTCCATCTGATGAATTAAATGAAAATTCTCTGTCTGTTGCCTTCATATTCCATCCTCTAACTGATGTTTTCTATACCAAAACATTAATTTGATGTTTGAAACAAAAAAACTTATATAAAAAACTCATAGTATTCTATCCAATTTTTAATTCATCTAATGGAATCTATCCAATGAAAATTTAAAACATCGTTTTATAGTCTTCATCCAATTAGACTTATTCTAATGGTATTTCATCTGATTAGAATGCATATGATAGACTTTATCCAATTTGGACTTTTTCCAATAAAATTTACCAATATCCCCCCTTTTCATTTTAAAAAAATCACTATATCTAGCCAATTTGAAAAAGTTCAAACAAAAACTTCTTTATTTCCAAACCTCTATCTGAATTAATTTGTCTAGTGAACTTCCTCATAACATCATTGTTTGAATTTTTTAAATACAAATGATTTTCTTCTACTTTCTAATAATGCTTGGATCCCAAGATCTTTCATAACTCATTTTTTTGGGATCATTTAAAACAATAAATCATCCCCATATTTAATATTTTACCAAAACATCTATTAGATGAACTTTATAAGAAACATAAGATAAGTATTAATAATTTTTTTTCTAAACATCTCAGTCCGGATTCATCTATTCATTGGACATTATCTGGAAAAGATATTCCATTCATCTCTGTCCTGTCTCTATTTTTTAGAAATATTAACATTGTTAAGTGTTTTATATTATAAAAACGAAATAAAAAACATTGATCACACCTTCTTTAATCAAAACCAATATCATCTAAAAATCTTCCATCCTCTTTAAAACACCTCTAAAATTTTTAGTCACATCACAAATGTTATGATTTTAATAGCTTTTGTTATCTAATTAGAACTCTTTATAATTTTATTATAATCACTCTTGGAACCCTTTAAATAAAAATATTCATTTTAAAGCGATTCACACAATTTATTTTGACAATAATAATCCATTATTATTTAAATTTTAACTTCTTTAAGTTAAAACATACACTGACTAGTTTCTTAGACACTTTAGTATTTTTAGAATATCATGATAAGATACACAAAATCCTTTTTTGTTAGGAAATAAACACTTATTTCCTCATTGGTAATATTTAAAAAAAATTATTTCCATATCATCTATTACATTTTATGTGTTTTGGAGATTTTTAAAAAAAAAATATTATTCATTAAAATATTTTACTAAGGTTTGTGAGATCATATCTCTCGTATTTTAACAAAAATATGGATAAGATCATTTATCCTCATTATCTTCTTATAAGGTATGTTATATAGTCTTATAAATCCCAAAGTATGTATATTAATCACATATTGTTCATAAAAATTGTTTATTAGTAAATAATTTATCTTTTCATATAATAAAAATGATATAACAGTACACATATTTTAATAATATTCATATAATCTTGATAAACTCATTTACATTCAAATATATGATTCAAAAACCCTTTGTTTCATCATTTGAATACAAAGTAAAAGCTATATAAACTATTTCCTTGATTTTTAACTCCTGTATATTCATAGTATTTATAATTTATACATTTGGTACCATATTCCCTTAAAAATAATAGAATTGTTTTCTATAACATTTGTACCTAACATGGAAATTAAATATAGTTTCTCAAATTAATTTAGGTATTATGGAAAATTCCATCATATGTAAATAATCTCATTCCTTTATGATTTTACCTATAGGTTACACTAACCTTGAAATTATACTTGAAGAAAATTTTTTAGACACTCCAACTAACTTTTCTTCTTTTGGTTTGAACTTTTTACCAATCATACTACTGAAGTAGCAGAATAACCTAGACGTATCATGTTATAGTTCATATATTATAGATAATTTGATAAAATAAGTTAAAAATTTATTAAACTCAATAACATTTCTTAAAAAATTTCATTAATAAAAATATATTCAGTTCTATAGTGGGAACATTCCCTAAGAAATCCTTGAGTGAATCATTTTAGAATTCCCATAATAATTTAGATTCACCTATTGAAAAACTTTAATAGTTGGTTATTCAGGAAGGTGTTATTATGACACAAAGTATTTTCTTCTTTCTTAAGAACAATTCTTAAGTTTTTTACATGTATATAAAGTTTATTATATTAAGATCCTTCTTTCTCTAGGATTAAACTCAAAATAAAATTTAATTATGATGATGCCATTCTATCTATAAAAAATATTTTATTATATGAGTATCATGTTTTTTAAATTTTTAAATACTTTTATTAAATGTGTTTCAACTGAAATGATAAAACCTTTTCAAACTCGTCATACCCATTAGTGGGAAAAGATCCACATTTCACTAATCTTTGGGTTGGTTTAGGATTGCTCCCATCACTTATCAATTTTGGTTGGGAATCTTCTTAATCATGTCATATATGAATCATAGGTAGTTTAACTTACAACTTGTTACTCAATCCATTATATGGATAAAATCAACACCATTCCCTTTGTAATGTAATTCTATTATGCTCTCCCAATTAAGTGTATCCCAAATATAACATTAATAATAGGTCCTTAATCCAATTAAGGCCACCTAATACTTTATTTCCTTATATAAAATAATCCAGGGGAACCTTTCTTTAGAATGACCTACCCGGTTGGATGTTCAAGGTCTTAAAAAGTGTTTTAATTGGAAGGAATATGAAAATTAGTATATTAAGGTGATTTAACCTCACTATCTCATATCATGTATGTTAGGTTGGAATAGAAAAGACCAAGACACAAGAGGGGGGGGGGGGGGGTGAATTTCATTCCTTTAAAAACATGATATAAGCTAAACTTCCCTTTGGAGATTAAAGTGATTATTTCCTTCTCTATTAAAGAAGTGTAAGAAGTGGAAAATAAATAAAGAAAATAAAACAAAGATATATAGTGGTTCATGGAATAATGATACTCTATTCCACTCAACCAATTCTCTCTCCATGATATTTGTTATTTTTACAAGAAAGTCCTTTTATCGGTGACTTCTATAACCAAGTATAGGAAATTAACAACTTAAAAAATGATTTTATAGGACCTTATGGTTCTTTTACAAGGAACCAAAATATCCACAACTTAGTATGTGAAGGTGACACTCCACTACAAATAAGTATGAGTAACTGATACTCTAAAAAAATTAATAGACCCAGATATCAATGCTAAAATAGCTCAAGTACACAGTTGTAATAATAACTAATAATTGTATATGATTTAAAATAAAAACAAAAGAAAGAAAATATTCTTCAATTTAAAACAATATTTTCTTAGACAGAATTAGAAAAAACAATAGGTAGACAATTAAACATGTATTTCTCCAAAGTGTATCTCTATTAAGTGATTTTTTGAATTGTAGAAAAATATTAATAAATATATAAAGTAGCAGCAACAAGATTTAATCAAAGAAAAAAGAATAAAAAATGTATATCTCCAAAGTTTAGATTTAGAGGTGATGAAACATTTTTACTTTCAAATGTACATCTATATCTTCAGAATAAGAACATCATATCTTTAGAAGATGAACATCTTGGTATTTATCATATGGTCAAATTCCTTTAGGTCAAATAACTCCAAAAATATGGTATGATAAATCATGAATATTTTAATTCAAAACTTTTAAAGAAATTCATAAATTCCCTTAGAAATAGGAACAATTTAATCTATTGAATATGAAACTTTGAATTAGTCTTTAAATAGATTTAAAGATATATTTAATTCTGATGAGACCATTGAGGAAAATAAGAAAATAATCCATAATTAAAAAACTATATATTTCACCATGTCAAATGTAGGGTTTAACTGTGTAGTGATAAAATCAAAAAGTATGGTTGATATTGTATAATTGAATAAAAAAAGTAGGGATGACAAACCGTACATTTGTTCCTCAAATGTATAGTTTCTTCCAAAATTATGGTTTTTAATCCATAATTTTATTCCAAACTTAGGGTAATATGAACCATATGTTCTACATGAAAAGTATGGTATGAATAATGTTTCCAAATTACTTATAAAACACAGCCAAAAAAAATTCCTTTAAGAAATAAAATAACCTCCCACTAGTTAAAGACTGAATATGATTCCAGAATAAAAATAATTATTCTAGTAAATAATATCCATAAATTCACTTAAACAAACTTCGTTTGAAATACAAATATGGGTGTTTGTGAGTATCAAAATAAAAAATAAATCAATGAAATTATTGAATAAATACATGATAAACAACCCACCCTTTTATGATCACAAAACCCATAAAACAAATATTAAAATTTTAAAAAAATAAGAAATAAAACTTAAAAAATATGATAATAAATATATTTCAGGAAAAACTCACCCATAAACAGAAAAATATTTTAAAAAAGAAATTTATCCCATATATATTTTATAGTTTTTAACATAGTGATTTCCATGTATATTTTCATATTTCTTCCTTAAAATAATCTTTATAATTATCTTTCCCATAAATTTATTCATAAATTTCCATAAATTTATCTCCCTTTTATGACATCAAAAATAAATTAATAAATATTTTAATGTATTTTTAACATAGAAGAAAATTATACAAACGATACTTAAACTATGAGAGGAAAAAATTCAAAAAAATTTAGCTTTGAATTTGGACAAGATGTAAAGGTGAAGAAGAATCAGGATTTTTAGAAGGGTTAAAAGGTTCTTCTACGTGATCCAAACTTTGAACTATTTTACTTACAATAGATATAACTCTCTTAAACTGTTCTATTATCCTTTAAAAATCTATAGATCTTTAAACCATCAAAGAAGATGAGAACTATTTAACTAAAAAATATTTTATCTCATCAATATCTAACTTAGTAACAACTTCTCATCAAAGTGTCTCCATTTGACTTATCATCTTCATTTTAAACACATCAAATTCTTCTTTAGAAATTGATCTCTCTTGCAAATTTTTATACTTCCTTTAAAGTGAATCAAAAATTATTTTTGAAATGGAATATTTTTTCAAATCTTCATATTATTTTATAGATACTTTTAGATATTCATGTTTATTTAATACTTATTCATTTAAAATATTAAAATTGTACACAAACGCTTCATAAATAATTCCATATTTGACTATTTGAGAAGATTGAACTTCTGGTTTTTTAAAATAATGAATTTATATATCTTTTATAGAATTTTTTTTATAAAAAACCATAAAAAAATGAAACTAAATATTCTCTAAACAGATCAAAAAATAATAATTACCTCTCTTTATCTTTTGAGAAAAAATTTTCTATAAGAATAAATTTCTTAGCCTCTTCATGCCACTTGGACCAGTTTCTTTATAAGTTTTTGAATTTTGAATTTCAAAGAAGGAAGACAGAAGGTTTTAAGTGGGTTTTAGAAGAAGATTCTAGTGTTCAAAAGAGTAAGAAGATTTATTTCATTTTGATAGTTTTTCGGCGATGTTTCAGATTCTTAATCTAAAAGACATATTAATTATTTCAATTTTTATTTTTTAAAAGACATTTTTAGATAGGAAAAATATTTGGAAAGAAAAAAATTACATAATAGAATAACATTTCTCAGAAAATAAATTTCAAAATAAAATTTTACAAAATGAAAGATTAAATTAAGAACATAGTTTTTTATAAAAATATATTTCTTCATATAATTTAAAATTAATATAAGAAAGTTCTACATGATCCCACTAAAATATAATTCACCTAGATATTGTTTTTAAGTCAGATATATAAAACAAATTAAATACATTTGAATAATTTTAAAAATATTGTTACATAACTTAATATAAAAATAAAATAATAAAGTGCATGTATAAAGTAATAAAAGTTTTAATAGATTGATGCATCACATAAAATAATAGAGTGATAAGAGTCTCCAAAGTTTAAGCATACAAATAATAATATCACCCCATGCATAAAATGATTAGTTCATTTAAATCCAATATTAATATGGAAATGAAATACTTCATGGATTAAAATTTCAATCTTTATGAATTTTACATTCAAAAGAAATTTCTATAATTTTAAAGCAGCCACTAAATGATATAACAATGAAGTCTACTGGTGCACACCTACAATATATCAATTAAAAGTGCCTTTTGGTACCCATATTCTTTTGGGTGAGGCATTGTTAGCAACTAAATATTTTTGTAACCAAATCTGTTTGTTTTGAGTAGAGGCTCTATAATTAAATTTAAATAAATATTTCGAATAATAAGAATACATAATACCAAAAAATTTATGTTTTCTAAAATATAAGTCATGTGTACAATGTCCATTTATTCCTTAGTGAAACACTTTATAATAGATAGGCTTTTTCTCTTTGAACTAGGAACAAAATAATTTCTATCTAATTTGGGGTTTTCTCCACTACTACCAATCCCAAATTGTCCATTATTATTAACTCTATTTTTACCAAGAGTTTCATTTAAATAGTTTTCCCCTCTAATAGTCAGACTAGAGGATTTTTTTTAAAGTATCAACTTCTTCTAATAGTTTATTAATTTTATTTTAATACAAAATACAAGAACATTTAGATCTGAAATCTAAAATATGTTTTGTTAAGTATTCTTTATCATTAAAAATAGTATCATAAGATTTTTTGAGTTTCCTATGATCCATTTTTAAAGATTCAAATATTTTTTAAGAGTAAAAAAATATTTATTAAGTTCATCATAAGACAAATTTTCTGAATCAGGATTTTGAGTGTTAAAAGTGTGTACCTCATCAACATGAGCCATAAGACATAGATTTATCACTTGACTTTTATAACCAGATTTAGAGTTTGTAGTTAATTAATCACATGAATCAGAAGTCTAAATCTAGTTAGTCTTCATGAATTTCTTACATTTATTTTTTTAATTATATTTCCTTTGAGATTTAATCAGAGGTTAATTGGTCTTTTTGTGGCCTTTATCCTTAAATTCAAAGCATATATATTATTTATTACTTTTAATCCTCTTTTTATATAGTTTTCCAAATCTTTTATAAATATCTGATAATTATTTTCTTTAATGAGGATAACTTGAATCAGAAAATTCATCCAAAGTAGTTCTAAGTGAAACATCTTAATTTTTGATATAAATATGTTTTTTAGCTTCAACTTTCATTTCAGCTTCATACATCATCATGGTACCAATCAGTTATTTCATTTTTTATTATAAGACTAGAGTGGATTGATGAATAGTAGATGGTATTCCATTTCAATTAAAGGTTAAAACTTGAAGAACTTTTAAATCTTTATCTAATTTTTTAATTGTTTCTCCCAAGGAATAAATATCATTGTCAAATTCTTTTAATCTTCTATCCATATAAGTGATGCTCTCATATTAATGCCTCATGAATGTATCAATTTTCTATTTTTTTAGTATTTTAACTTATTTGTATGATATTATATGTTCCTTTATAAGAAATAGAAATATTTTTCCATATCTCATATGCAGTAGCACACTGATAGACTCGATTAAATTGATCAGTTTTTAATCCATAGACAATACCATTCATTACTCTCGAATTAAGATCGTATTATTTATCTTAATCATCATTACACTTTTATAGACCATATAAATAAATTTCTTAAGTCTTGAATACCTTAAAATAAACTTTTATTACAATATTTTTAAGTAAATAATCACATGTTCTTTCCAAGAGCTATAATTATCACCATTAAAATAAGGTGTAAAAATCATCGACATACCTTCTCTAAGATCATCCATTTGAGAATTATTATTTTTTGGATATTTAACTCTGAATCATTAGAGTCAAAATAAATATAAAAACTTGAATAAAAACTTTTAATATCAATTGTTTTTATTGGATAAAATTTGTAGAATATTTAAGTATTTTTTAGAATATCAAATGGAGATTTTTCTCTAATGCCAGTTGATGTTATTAGGAAGAAGAAAAAATGTTTTCATAAATAGAAATAAATAAATATATCACAACCTTTGATACCAATTTTTATGTAAAAATGGAAAATATTAAGACATAATATGGGGGTAAATTGTGTTCCTTTAAAAACTTGATAGAAATCAAACTTCCCTCTTGAGTTTAAAACAAATTTTCCTTCTCTCTTAAAGATGAGTAACCAGAAATAAATAAATAAAGGAAAGAACATAGTGATATATAATGGTATAGGGAACAAATATACCCTTTTCAACTCCACCAATGCACTATCCATGAGCTTGGTGGTTTTCACTAGCAATTTCTTTTACCAAGGACTTTTATAATTGAGTGTAGGTAGTTGACACCTTACAACAAGGCTTTTGTTGGGCCTTTTGGTTCTTTTACATTGAAAAAAGATATAAAATGATTAATATAAGAAGATAACATTCCACCACAACTAATTATGAGCAATATATAATCTAAAATATATAATAGATAAGTATGTAAATTTTGATACAACTTTAGAACATAGTTGCAGCAATAACTAACAATTGTATGTGATTTTCAATGAAACATAGTAGTAGAAAAATATTATTCAACGTCAAACATTATTTTTTTATACATTAGTAGAGAAAAAATCAGATATATGATTAAACATGTATGTATCCAAAGTGTAACTCTGATAACTACTTTTTTAAACCTTAGTAAGATATTAACAAATATATACAACAACAACAATAACAATCGATCAAAAAAACAAGAATCAAAACATGTATGTATCCAAAGTGTATCTTTAGATATGATGTTACTTTTTTATTTTCAAATGTGAATTTGTGTCTTTAGAAGAATAATATCATATCTTTAGAAGATAAAAATCTTAATATTTATCATGATAGTCAAATTCTTTTAGGTCAAACAGCTATAGAAACATCACATGATAAATCATAAATATTTGAATTCAAAATGTTCAAAGAAAGTCATAAATAACATTAGAAATAGGAATAATTAAATCTATTGAATATAATCTTTTGAATCAGTCTTTAAATATATTTAAAGAGATATTTAATTCTAGTTTTACCATTATAGAATACGTAGAAATAATCTATAATTCAAAACTCTGTATTTGACCAAGTCAAACATAGGGTTTAACAGCATAGTGATAAACTAAAAAATTTCAGTTAACAATGTATGTTTTAATACAAAATTAGGGATGATTAACAAAATGTTTGTTCCTAAAATATAGGGGTTCTTCTAAATTTTGGTTTCTAATATATACTTCTATACAAACATGGGGTATAAAAAACATTTGATCTTCTTAAAATGAAGGGTATGAATATTGTTTATAAATTACTTAGAAAACATTTCCAAAACACTTTTCCATTGATAAAAAATAACTTCCCATAGGTTAAATATTGAATATGATTCCAAAATAAAAAAAATTATTCCACTGATTAATATCCTGAAATTTATATAAAGTAACTTCATTAGAAACCTAAATGTGGGTGTTTGTGAGAATAAAAATCAAAAATAAATTAATGAAAGTGTTGAATCAACACATGATCAATAATTTATCCCCCTAACATGTATTCATTCTTCTAATTATTTCATTTGGAATCATATTCTTTCCACCAAATCAATATGTTTAAACTATATTGATGTGTAACTCTATAAAAAACTCATAGATTTTGTTACTAAACCAAATTAATCTCCAAATATATCCATACACACCCAAATACATCCCATGCATAAGGTATATTAAATCCTTTCATCTAAAGGTTTATAATTATAAGAAATTAATAATCCCAAAAAGTTTAATCTTGGAGAGACAAATTTTTAACCCCTAGTTTTCAAGATGGGGCATAAGACTCTAGGAAAATGGGTAGTCTGACCCAAATTACCCATAAAAAAAATAATTTTCTCAAGAGAAACCTCAATTCCAACATAATTCTAAAACCTAATATCTATAATTCATAATTAGTTACTTAATTTATTCCTATAACCTACTACAAGATAAAGTCAAGGTAGAAGAAAACTAAGTCAATTACCATACATATAATGTAAATCCTTATATACATGTATGAAAATTTATAGAATAAGTTTAATAATTAAAACCAAATCATACAAATTTCATAATACAACAATTATATCTATGGATAAAACATGGAATAAAATAAATAAATGAACAATTCATATATTTAAACACGAGACAAAAAATTTATGAACAATTCCAAAATAAGGTAATTATAAACACATTATAAATTAATCATGCATTATGGATTTTACACAATTAAATAATGATAAACAATATATATTTATTTTTTTAATACGAACTCCTTCATATTATTCATTATATGAAATTAACTTTAAATATATAATATTAAATGAAATATAAACATTTTTATATTTCAATTCTATTATGTAAAACATTTATATAATCTAATTGTCACATATTTAAAATTATTTTAACCTTGATCAAATATATTATCAGAACTCATTTTTATATGGTTTATATAATTTCTCAAATAAGTCCTTCTAATTTTAATAATTCAGATTAATAATTATGAACAATTTATAATTAAATATGAAATTATTTATATTATTTCTCTATTTTGTAATTTATACAAATTTTATAAATTACACTTATATTTTACATATAATCCATTTATATATAAATTATAAGTCATTCCATACAAATTGATAAAGTTATTTTAATATTAATATTTAATTTTATGGATATTTATTTAATTAATGTTTGCATAAACATTTATTTAATTATAAATAATTTATAATTAATTAATTTATAAAAAAATTTATATATTAATAAATATACCAAAATACCTTTTTATATGATTTATAAATAATATATAAACCAAATAATTATATTCTAAATTTAAATATAGAAAAATCAAAAATTTCATTCTTAGTCATATTTAAGGACATGCCAATATCATAGCTTATATTTGATAATCTAGCCACGATGTGAAAAACTATTTTATACTATCATTCATATTTTGTAATAGATTATAAAGGCTATCTTATCATTCCCCAACACTGGGTAGCCCTTTATAATATTAAAACTACACACAATAAAATGTGTGAGATTAACCTCACATCCCGGCTATCACAGGCTACGACTGGGCATGGGAAAGATTTAAAAGAACACGTGCAGAACAATATAAGGCGGAAAAGTACACATTGGCTATTAAAATGGATGATATGTTACTAAGTTATATTAAAATATGTGCTAATTATAATTTATAGGATTGATACCGTGCACCTCGGTAGTCATATCCTGCGAGAGGATGATGCATAGGATTAACTCTTTACTCGAAGTTTTGTGTACGATTAACCAAGAAATGACTTATGACGGGTCCTACATAGCATAAATTCTCAATAATTGAATCATTATTTATAATATATCCTATATCATAAAGTTGATAAAATGAACTTTTTTGTGCCACATGAATGATTCATGTGAATTTCGTCGTACGTAATGATTCCCCTATATCGTACCCCGCGACTTGTCAAAACTATGGAATTTTCACATGGTATCATGTTATAATATATGAAATTATATAATATGACCCAATCATATATTATGATATTTAATATCACAAAATAATCCATATTTTAAAATCTTAATCATTTTTAGCATTACCTAATATGACTTGCAATACGATGTACATTATTCTTTATTTTCAACATGATTTCATGAATCAAAGATTATGTTAAAGCATTGATACCATTGATGGGTTTCTAAGGATTGATTAAAAATTAGTCAATATAGAAGAAACAATTAAAACCCCTTAAACCCAATATCAACTTTATATTGAATCTAAAACCATGGAGAAATAAATAGAGAACATCATATACCTTTTTCTGAAGAGACACTACCACTATGTTTACCAAGACTGATAAAGATCATCAAGAGGCAGCTAAAGGGCTCCCTCCTCTATAGATTATCCACATGTATATATGTATCACTCCATGATTGAGTAGGATTATCATATATTCCACGACATTCTAGTATCTTGGAATGTAAATGAAGAAGGGGGAGAGGGTGATAGATAGGGATAACTGGATAGAATCACACAACCCCATCTTGATGGTAATTCATTATAAAGTCCCTTAGTACACTCTTGAATGTTAATGAATTAGCTCATACATTAGGAAATGTATGAGTTATAGTGGTTTTATGTGGCCATTTCATACATTTTATATTTGAATGCAATTTATGAGTTCCCAATACATTTTACCATATGAAACATTTACCATAAATAATATCCAAACATGGAAGATACTTGAATGAAAACACTTACCATTTAGATGCCTAATCATCATTGGATATCTGTATATATCCTACCATATGGTTATACTCATAATACTACTATATGATATTGCTTATTCAAACTATATGATATAATGGTTTTAGGGAATATCTCCCTCAATCTATCACTTAAATTAAATCCTCATATAGTTTGTGCAATTTCACCCTTATTATATTCAATAACTTTTGGAACCATATCCAAAGATCATTATAAATGTTTCCAAAACACTTTTGGAAATCTATAATTGAATTCACCATGTATCTAATCATATGAATCATATTGTGAATACGAATCCAAAAATAATTTAGATAAACTCAAAAACACTTTTTGAGAATATCTTTGAGTAAAACTCAATCCCTATTCAGTTAAACACAAATTGTAACCCCATATCTCTTTGTATCATTAATAAAAATATTAGTTATTTAATTTATAGAAGAAATAAAATAGAGGACTCTAGGAAAGAATCTGTGCTACTCAAGAAACAAATGGATCTGACAAAACACATGTATCTCTATACTTGTGTCCACTGTCTATATCATATATAGACAAGAATTTTCATATGATCCTTTTTTCTAAGACATCAAGTGGAAATGGGGAACAACATATGTTGATCCCACATAACCTCTTTATAAATTATTTATTCCTTAAGTATAGACTTACTAGGTCAATGAGCACGTCACATGTTATTTACCATTATGGATGGGTACATCACATGCCCCTCACCTGATATATAAGCACACCATATGTATTATCTCAGTAAAACCATATATTTAATCAGTTTATCTCAATGAAGGGACTATATTTCAAACTCATCATGTGAGAGGAAAAATATCATCTTGTTTATGTTAGGACCACTTTAGGATATACTCAAAATTGAGGGGGGGGGGTGGTAAATCACCATGGGTACTTTTCTATCAATTAACACTTTTTAGCCCTTTAACTCTTAAAATTATTAATATATTAGTTCTCTTTTTCTATCTTAGTTATCATATGTAAGTTTATGAAATAAATTAAAGTATGGAACATGATATTTCTACAAGGTTTACTACACAATAAGATCATATAATCCTTATTATGTATGGTAATTAATCATTCAATGATTCTACACTATAATGTGGTATCAATTACAATGGTTTGGATCAGAAATATTCATAAACCCAAGTTTGGTTCCATAAACATTACGAGGGGTATAGAAATAGTCCTAATTCATTGGACCAGTGAATGCCTTATCCAACTGTATCTCTTTTCTAGATCTTGATACATCCTATATAGACAATCTTATACCTTTTAAAATTCTTTAAAACACTAAGAAATTATTCCACTAATGTGAATTCTTTTAAAGTCACAATACTAAATTTTTATTCTTTATATTCTCTTACTTTCATAGAAAAATGAAATGAAATATTCTTATTTTTATCTTCTATAAAAATAAATGCACACAAACTTATTCCCCTTCATATAAAAAACAAGAATGTTTTTTTTCACTGGTGTAATACTTATTCTTCTCCTTCTCTACTTCTCTTCCACTACCTAAAAGACTTATCCAAAAATTCTTCTTCACTTTTTTCCAGAACTTATTCATCTAATAAATTCTTCATCTGGTACCCGTTCATCCGATTCCTCACTATTTCATTTGATACTTTTCATTAATAATTTCTTCATTTGATATTGTACATCTAATACAATTTTTTATGATACCTTCTTCACACAATACCACTATTCTATGTCCAGTGCCTCACTACTCATTCTGATACCTTACTAATCCATTTAGCACCTTCTTCTCTATTCAAAACCCCTCCATCTGGTACCTCTCTATCTGATACTTTGACCAGAATGAGAATCACTCTTAATATTTATGTTTGGAACCTTACTTCGATACTCCACCTATTCAATAATAATCACTAACATAGAATCTTGGGAAACCTTTTCACAATTCACCTGATTTCCATTATATAAGAAATATTTCTTAAAAAAATATGGGAAGAGAAAAAATATCAAATTCAAAAAAAATTCTTGAACATTGAATATCCCACTAAAAAAGTTTTTAGTTTTACCACCTTTAAATTTATGAAAATATTAGGGTCAAATATATTTGTAAATACTTTCCTCAAAACTAAGAATCAATATTATTATTCAGAACTTCCTAAAATATTATCTAGATTTACTAACATTAAAAGAACAACTAAACATCATCACAATTAATGAATTTAGGAAACTTTTTAACGATCATCAACCCTATGTCTATAAATTCTTTATAGGGTTATTCTTTGTTCCATAATGTTTTGTCAAATATAAGTTTATAGTAACTTCTTCTTTGTTTAATTGCCCTTAATTTGGTAGAATTATTAATTTTCATTCCTCTAAGATTTAAAAATTTCGTCTATCTACAGCTCTTTGAGTTATTATTTTTGAATATTATATCTGATGAATTCTATGGTAAACATATATTTGATAATTGGGCTTGGAAATATTTTTCCAATGATTCCAAAATATCCATACAAAAATTTTCTCAGAAAACTATGCCTGATGGATCCACTCAAAAACATACGTCAAATGATTATTCTCAAAAACCTTTATCTGATGAATTTTGTTTTGAGAAGGTCCTTATGATGAATTTATTAGGAAAACTATGCCCAATCATTCAGAAATCTATGTCAAATGGAATTCACTCAGAAACTTCCATCCCATAACCTTGCTCGAAAAGATCTATCTTATTCATTCTTAAATATTCTTTTTCTAGTGGAATATATCCAAAAACTCTATCTTATTTAGTGGAATATTCTTTTTTGGTCTGATGATGATTTATAAGAAACCTCTATCCACTATCTTCACAAACTATTCTATATCCAACAGACTCTTCCTGATGACTCAAAAACTTTCCTCTATTTATTACAATACTTCCTCCATTTAATAGAAACTTTTATTATCCCAATATTCATATTAAATCACATATATAAGACAATGTGATGTTTAATCAATGAGGAATACATCACTAATAATCAAATGATATTCTTTGTATGACCATCTACATCTGATGGAACTATGAATAAAATATGAAAAAAATTGGCTCTACCCTTTGTCCATTCATATCCATATGTTTGACCCATACTTCTCTATATAGAAATTTCCATTTGAAAATTTTTATGGTGGATCAAAATTCATTATGTTGAAACAAATGTTGTTCTCCAAATGTTAGGGCATATGTTCGAGGAAATAAGACCATTTCACCAATTTTCATAAGAAACTCAAAGTTCTTAAAATGATATTTTTTCTTTAATTAATGAATATATTCCAAACCTTTCAAAGGAAGGAACACCAACTATCAACTTCTAAGATACCAAGACTTGGGAAGCTCCTTTTATTCTTCAATAATATTGGTTTCTTCATCATTCATAATCATGACTTCATCATCATCATCATCTCTATCCAAAATCTTATTCATTAATAGGTTTGAATAATTTAACCAAAATCCCATAAACTTATTATTTACAACCTATTAAATATTTTGACATCAATGAAATCCTTCTAATTCATTTAAAACTAATAAAAAATAAAAAACACACAACGTATTATCTTTAATACCCCATTAATATTTATTATAAATACCTTAAAAATGAATATTTCAATATGAGAATATTTTATTATTTCTCGTATGGTTTCTTTTCAAAATTTAATTTCATATTATATCCCCCTTATTAACAGGAAATACTAATTACTTGGGAAAAGGGTATCAATATATCCTTTTGCATTGTTCCATTAATCATTTAACTTGAAGTCTATGTGATCCATGCTTGGTGTCAAAAACAAGATGATTTTATTTAGATAATAAAAATTTTCATTTCCAATTGTACTTTATACCAAATGAGATGAGAACACAAAATATTTTATTTGAGGGATTTTCACTTGTATTATAGTCCGAAGATGCCAATTATGATATAAAATAGTTGCATAATAAATCAATCTGAAAACTCTTTAAATCAGTTCAAAAACATATTAAACACATTCAATTAAAAATAAAATTATTAATATAATTGGTACAATTTCATTCTTCCACTTTTCTTATGTCAATGATTAATTCAGTTTCTCCCCCTTTGTGGTAAGATTTTTATTTTTAGTAACCAAGGATGGAAGATTAAAAAAGACACACCCTTTTCAAAGATAGTCCTCCAATAACATTCCAAAATAATCATATTTGTTTGAAATAATAATTTTGAAATATTTTTCATTATCCCCCACTTATATCCCACTTAAGGAGAAATTTCTCATAATATTTATGATGGTGAATCTCTTCAATATATATTCTTCAAGATATTCATATTGAGAATACAACACAATAGATCTTTTACTTGTGGTTGTATTGATTTTAAAATTTCCACAACTTCACCAAGGATGGTCTTCTTTAATATATTCGATTAGAATTACTAATGTAAGATCAAACCAAGATAGGGTATTCTTGAATTTTCTATCATGCTTTGACAACAATAACTTCAACTTCATATAGGATGATCTTATCATTATATTTTTTAGTATATTGATTTATAAATCATTTTAGGATGGTAACTTCTTTAAATAATGTTTTAAAATGTTGACAACCCATCCACTTCCTCAAGTTATCCCCTTGAGATCACGTGTCACACCCCGATCTCGGATGCCTATTTATTTTATGTTATTTTTATTCTTTTCTCGGTCCCACGCCATTTAGACGAGGATTAGTTGGGTCCTAGTTTGATATTTTTGATGTTTGATGTTTTGGTGGGCCTTAGGCCGGTGCGCAGTCACCGCACCGCTAGTGGTGATCATACATTTGGTCATAGTTAATGTGTTGTCACATAATCATTTGAATAAATAACAAAATTAGATGAATAAATTAAATTGAATGAAAAACAAAGCTACGTAAAATTTTATAACGACAAAATATGGTTAATGTTTAGATTATAATAATGAGAGTATGTTCGCATAAATGGTAAGTTTATTATTATTTGATATGGTAATAATACTATTATTATTAAATTTTTATAAAAATAATTATTAATGAAATTTAATAAAATTATCACTTTAATTATCATTAAGTTTTTTTTATTAATTTCATTTGTTGTTATTTATATTTTTATTATCATTTTGGTATTAATATTATTACTAATATAATTATTGTATCATTGATATTATTATTATTATTCCTCAAATTAAAAGGGATAAGAAATGATAATAATCATTATTTGTTATATTAATATTTATTAGTTCTATTATTATTAGTATTATTATCATATTTTATTATTGTTTTATTATTATTTTTCTTTTAACCCTAATCCTACCCATATCTCCCCCATTCTTCCTCCCTTGCACAAGCGGCGCCCCCTGGCCCTACTTCCTCTTGTGCGTAGCCACCAAGGAAGGAGGCATCCCTTCCTTTTTCGACCTCCCCTCGCCGTACTCCCCCCATTCGTAGCCGAATTCCCCTCTCGCCGACTCCACCCCACTCCGGCCGGACCACCACCTCGCGTCGGCCCCCCTTGCACAACCCCATCCAGCGGCTCCCCTCCCTCCTCATGCGACACCCTCTGCCTTTCCCTCCTCTCTGGTCCGGCGTCCCCTGCACTCTCCCTCTCATACGACAGACCCCCCCATGTTTTCCCCCTATTTGCAGCATCACACCTCCCTTCTCGGCGCGATTCCGGCGAACCCCACCCCCCTTCCCGGCACGATTATAGCGAACCCGGACCCCCTTCTCGGCGCGATTCCGGCAAACCCTACCTCCTTCCCGGCATGATTTCGGCGAACTCGGCCTCCTTCCCAGCGCGATTCCAGTGAACCCGACCCGTGCTGTCCGATGATCTTCCGGCACAAACCCAAATTCCGTTGTGCAGTGCCTCACCGTTCTCTGACATGGCTGTGAATTCCCTAACTTGGTTCGCGAAGGGTGTCTCGGGTCTTGTCGGACCCATTCTGTCTACCACCGCCGAAGGCGAAGTGATTCAGATCGCTTCATATCATTCACCGTTGTTTGTGAGGCGTGTCTGGCCTCGCCGCATGTTTTGGTTCGCTGCCACCATCCAAAGTGAGTTTTAGTATCGCACACACTTTTTTTATTGTCTTTATTGTGTTTGTAATTCCTTATATTTTATTTGTAGTATGAATAATTATTTTCGTGTGCAATCTCACCTTACCGTGTTCTCATGATTATCGTCGCTGTCTGAGGTGATGTTTTTTTATCCCTTGTTTTGTTGCACACTTTATTTTTTTGGGTCATGTTTATATCTTTGAGTCCCTGGTTTTTATTGAGAGGTGCATCAGTCTGGAAACATTATGTTGGGTGTCAAAAATTATTTCAGGGAGTCGAGTTCGTTTCTAAGTTCATGTACGCATTTTCCTAGGTATGGATATATATACTTGGAAGTGCGTGCGTGCAAGCGAGGTGTTGTTTGAGTTAGAAAGTTTCGACTGGACTTCCTTGAGGTAGGAAAATCCCTGCATTTCCTTTCCATTACTTTTCCTTAATGATTGAGGTTTTCATTATATTATTATCTTGCTATGAATCTCAATGGCACCTCTTTAAAGCTTGTTGTGGTGTTCTAAAATTGTTTGGTGTTGTAAAAGATAGGATTTTACTTGAATCCTGGTTTACGCCTTGTATATGATGCATTAGGTGTTTGTAAATTGCCACTTGTTCTCTTTGGGTGAAATGAGATGTTTGGGTGGGGTTTTTCCCATAGAAATGTTTTGTTAAATTGGTTTGAAATTTGTTTTGGATTTCATGTATGTCACATGGTGTTTTCCTTGGTTGTGGTTTGATGTTGTCTAAAAATAGGCTTCTGGTTTATGAACTTGTGTGGTATTTTATAAGTGAGTGATATGGGTGTTTTTTTGGGTTGAAAGAAAAGGGTGTATTTATGAAATTTTGGTTTCAAATATTTTGGGTTGTTTTTACAGTGATCCTCTTGGTTTGGCCCAGTTGGACTTAAAAACATGATTGGGTGAGTTGTTGGAAAATGAAAGGGGCGTTTGTTTTTCAGGGTGTGTTTGGGTGAAAGTGGAAGTCGAAGCCTGTTTGGAATTTTTGAAAGATTGTTGGATTTTAAGTGTTGTGAAAGCCCATTTTTCACTCTCATAAGTGTGGTTGTTTTAACTTGACTTAAAGTGAACTTGGGCATTTTTTGGAAAATGTTTTATTTAAGGGACTGTTTGGTCACTTTGGTATAAAGAGGGTAAATTGTGGTTATTTTGAATTGGATAATAAATGTTTTGATAAAAGATGAGCATTGGGAAGCTAAAGGTCCATTTGGAAATTTAAATTGGCTGTTTAAAAAGGGTTTTATATGTGTGAATTGTATGAGGCCCGTTTGGCATCTTTGAAATTGTATGTTTGGAAAACCCGTTCTTGGTTAGGACCATTGCCTCGTCTGTCGATCATGTGACCAGAGGGTCCTTGGTATGGGCCTCATTTTGAGAATATTTATTTTAAGGCATGGGACTAACCTTGAGGTGGTCGGGGTGGTTTCGGTTTGTGTTGCGTGGTGGATTATATGTATATGGATTGTTATTTGAATGCGTGGCACACCTCTTTGTGAACATATCACGAAAACTTAGCCTAGAAAGGGGGTTTACTGAGAACGATTATTGCACTAGTTTATACTACGCACTGACTAGTGGATCCTAGTATGGATTATACTCTTCTAGGGGATTGGGCCCCTCGGTAAGGCCATGTAGGGAAACATCAGGCATTAGGGCATTATGACATCATCAAGAGTAGGAATGCCTTCATGATGAGTCGCATGTATAGTAGGTTATGGTCTTCCTCTGAGTTCCTAGGTTTTCCGTGATCCTTTGATAGGTTCACTATTAGTACCATTTCCCTTGCTGTGTGTGGAATCATACCCTTGAACTTGGTTTTGTTGTTTTCTTGGAAAATTTTTGTGTGAAAGGTTGGTTTTAAAATTAACTTCAAAGTAGCTGTTTTGGAAATGTTTGTGTGAGCCCTTCTTTTGTTTTCTTTTCCTTTTTATGAATTATAACGACAATGGAATTGTGATTGTTAGTTTTAAAAATGCAGTGTAAATATGAAAACATTATTTTTATAACTGTAGTTCAAACTAGTATTTTTGGGCTGTTTTGGAACTGGAAAATGCATGGATTCTGTGGTTCATTTTTTTTGGAATTCCTGCTGTGAATTTTAATGCTCACGCCAATCTTACCTTTTCAGATTCAAGTTCAGATATTTGGTTCGGGTTTTTGATTGGTCTGCCCGTGTGAGTCAGACTGTTAGTTGTTGGAGGATACCAAGAGGTTACATGGAGGTATGTGCAGTCTTGTTTTCTTTCCACTGCTAGTTTTATTTCACTTTTCTTAGTCTTTATTAATTTATTTTTCTTTTTTTTATTGGCCAAATCGTTCCCACCTATTTTTTTATGCCCGACACTAGTTTCCAGCCCGCGGGGATCGGGAACACCCCTCGGGCCAGTCCGCCGGCTGGCTTGGGTGACCGGTTCAGGGTCGACCCGGCTTGGTTCGTGACAAAATGGTATCAGGGCAAGTTCTTGTTATTTTTTTTGTCTGGTAGAAGAAGATTAGTACTATTGGGGATCAGGAGGTAGGTTACGGGTTGGTGACTGGTCACCACCACTCGTGACGAGACCTGAGTTACCAGGGTTAGTTTGGGATTTGAGTCTTTTGCCTTTGGTTTCTTTGGATTGATGGATGAAAATTTGGGAGAATCAGTTCATTTTGCGGCCTCACGTGGGGTGGTGACCCATGTGGAGTCTATGTGCCTGGTTTAAGTCCCTCTTAGTGTTATGTCTTACTTGGGGCATGTCTCACCACCATGTCGCCAGGTTAGGCACAAAAAATAGTCTCTCATTCCAATAGTTTATATTTTGTTGTGTTTTATTTTGAACTCAGTTGATGTGAGCATGTGTAAAAAATGGAAGTGTTTTCAAAATGAAAAAAAGGGGTTTCTTCCAAATTGTTTTTGAAATTAGTAAAGTTGGTTTTTTAAAGAGAAAGTGTGTCTATTCAGAAAAACTTTATATGTGTTTGGATTTGGTAAGGAAAAGAAGTGTTTGAAACTTGACACTCCTTATGAAGGGTCACACATGCGTGGGTATGTACGGAGAGTGCGTGGGGGAATGTTTTCACAGATGATGCGGGTGAGATTGAATGAACACACATGTGACAGTTTATAAGGTGACATAGGTGTGTTTTAAAATTTTAAAGGAATAATGGTTTTGGAAAAGTGATTTTTTCTTGTGTTTTTATATTTTTGGATTAGGGGCATGTTTTCCTTGGCTTGTGTTGTTTCTTTGATTGAGTTTTGGTTTGATTACCAGTTTTGATGGTGTTTTTCATGTTATGAGTGTGCTGCCCAAGAAGCCTCCAAAAGTTGTTAATAAGTTATGCCTAGTTCCCAGTTCTCTTTGTGTGTTTCCTACTTATCGAGGAAGTCAAAGTTTGTTAGAGGCAGTTTTGTAGTTCAGAAAGATAGTGTGTCTTCGGGTTGTTGGGAACTCCCTGGGTAGTTAAGGTTTGTACCGGCCTAGAGTTACTTGAGGGTTCAGTTCTGGACAAGTAAAGGTGGGATGTCTCATCGCCGTTAGAGTCTGGGGTGCAGTTGGTGGGGGTCGGCTCTTATGAAGGTTCCCCGTCTGGCAAGGATCTTCGTCTGTACCGACTCCCAGGTTGTTGGATCATTCTCTTGCATGCGACTAGTCTAGCTAGTTCAGGCATTCTAAGCCAGCTTGTCACAACCCTCTGAAGTCTTCTTACCGTGTGACTGTTCGGGTCCCCGGAGAGAGTTTTGAAAGAAGCGTCATTCGGGAGGAAGGAGTTAGGGACTAGAGGATGCAAATGCTTGACTGTGAGGCAGGAGACGCTTCATCCCTCAGGGCCCCAGCCACAGGCGTCAGGGTGAAGCTCACGCACAGTCATGAGTTGCTGAGGGTGTGTGGAACCTCAGTCCGGATAATGTTTTCATCTTTGGGATGGAAATATCCAAAATTTCCATGTTCTATTCTCATCACTATCGTAATCTCATCCTTGTTGTGGTGGCGTGATGAGTTCGTTGTACTGCAATCCAAGTGGAATAATCTGCTCTAAATGTGGATTTTAAATTATTTTTATTTCTTCAGTGGTGTTAGGACTTTGAATAAGCGGACCCGTTCTGATTCTGAGTTTGGTCTTAGTTTCATTTGTCAGAGGCATGTTTGGTTTCATGAATTAATGGGTGGTGTTTCTATGCCCCTTCTTAGTTTGGGCACCTCTCCATGTGTTTTCCGTTAGTGTGTTTTGGTTTTGTAGGGGATTCCTCCATCCTAGTGCCCCGGTGTGTTCTTTTTCCCCGTAATGGTTTTAAATACTAGTGGTGGAGTTGTTCTGTTAGCGTTGAGAAGGTGGGATGAGTTTGGTTTGGGAGTTCCCGTGTTACCCCCCCCGGGGGGGGGGGGTGTTCGAAGTTTCAAGGGCTTCCATGTTAGTGAATTCTTGTGGTGGGGATAACCCTCATGTGTCCTCCCCTCAACTTCAGGGAGTGATTGTTCATGAGTTGGTCGGGTGTGACGTGTGTTGGTAATGGTCACCCCAAGCCTCTCGGTTTCTTTTGGTTTGGTTTGGTCATAGACTCTAGCTGTGTCAACTGTTGGCTTGGTGACTTTCTGGGGGTAGAAAGTGTTTGTGGTAGGGAGAATTGTCACACCCCGATCTCAGATGCCTATTTATTTTATGTTATTTTTATTCTTTTATCAGTCTCGCTCCATTTGGACGGGGATTAGTTGGGACCTGGTTTGATATTTTCTATGTTTGATGTTTTGGTGGGCCTCGGGCCGGTGCGCGGTCACCGTACTGCTAGTGATGATCATACGTTTGGTCATAGTGAATGCGTTGTTGCCCGATCATTCGAATAAATAATAAAATTAGATGAATAAATTAATTTGACTAAAAAACAAAGCTATATAAAAAATTATAACAATAAAACATGGTTAATGTTTAGATTATATTAATGAGAGTATGTTCACGTAAATGGTAAGTTTATTATTATTTGATCTAGTAATAATAGAATTATTATTAAATTGTTATAAAAATAATTATTAATGAAATTTAATAAAATTATCACTTTAATTATCATTAAGTTTTTTATTAATTTAATTTTTTGTTATTAATATTTTTATTATCATTTTCTATTAATATTATTACTAATATTATTATTGTAACATTTATATTATTATTATTATTATTACTCAAATTAAAAGGGATAAGAAATGATAATAATCACTATTTGTTTTATTAATATTTATTAGTTTTATTATTATTATTATTATTACCATACTTTTTTTTATTTTTTTATTTTTTTTATTTTTTTAACCCTAATCCTACCCGTATATCCCCCCATTCTTCCTCCCTTGCACAAGTGGCGCCCCCTGGTCCTGCTTCCTCTTGCGCACAACCGCCAAAGCAGGAGGCCTCCCCTCCTGGTTCAACCTCCCTTTATCGTGCTCCCCCCATTCGTAGTCAGCTTCCCCTCTCGCCGACTATAACGACCCATACTTTACATACATTGTTATTACATCAGAATTGAAGCATACTTATTACAACATATAACAAAACCACGAAAGGACCATATAGGTATAGTTTCTTTAGAAACTGGGAAACATAAACAACTGGTTCATAAAGCATCTACCTTGTCTCCCATTTATTTCATCATATCTATAGTCCCTTTTGGAATATCTTACTTAATAACCTTCTTCCTGACCTGGGGGAGAGAAAATATACAAAAGGGTGAGCTCAAATGCTCAGTAAGGGTAAACAAAACAAAAATAAATCACATCATATTCATAAGAACATAACATTTTGGAAATCTTAACCTGCAAAAGAAATCATAATTTCATAACATGGGATAAATCATGGCAGTGAAATGTAATCACAATAATCATAACTTAAAACATGAAACTTTGTGGCATACACACATAATCATAGAGAATCATTTCTTATTAGTAAAGACTCATTTCCAAGACTATCTTAGTGGACAAATTCCATTTCTGAACCGATTTCACTCCTCGTTTCAGTCCTGTTTCACTGAATCGGTATAACCTACCGTTCCAGCCATGTCTATCTCATGAGATATAAAATCTTTACCCAATACATTGGATGGAGATATACGTCCCACCCATATCATAATGATACCATTCTTATGTGTGCCACAAAATCATAAATCATACATCATTGCATAACCCATGTAATAAAAATGGGAATCTTAAACAACGTGACATCATCAAACAATTCATATAAGATAAAGGAATTCATAAAAATAATTCCATCACAACATAATCAAATCAATGTAATAATAGGGATAAAAATAGAACCCTATATTATCTTAGATGGAAAATAATTTTGATAAAACACTTGAACTCCATTCTTGAGGAAAATATCTTTTCTACTTCAAAAACATTTTCCCTTTTTAACATGTCATACAATTTTAAACTAAAAGAAGTTGTTTAAAAATAAACTTGAAAACTTGTAAAGAAAGATTCTTGGAAATAATGTTTTAAAAATCCATTCATGCCGTATAAGTTAAAAAAACATTCTTCTCGTACTTTTGTCGGAAAAGTCAAAAAGTACATCGTACGAAAAACGACAAAAGATTTCTTTCATATGTTTTACTAAAAACTCACTGAAGGGTAAAATTGGATTTAAACAATTGTAGGTGGATGAAAACAATATTACATATTGAGGAAACATGGATGTGGACGATAAAATACACCCCAGTAAATACCAAAGTATAAACAATCTCGGATAAAAATGAGATTGTGATATTTTCCCTTACCTTAGGTCCAATTTTCTTCATATGTGTCCGAACCTCCTCTTTCTCGAAGTGCCTCCTTTAAACATTCTCTTAAGGCACTAGAGTTGGTCTTTTGATAAGACCAGTACCTATAGTAGGTTTCTAAGGAAGTGTGGAAGTGAAATAGGTAGGGGTTGGCCGAGCTTGAAGGCTCAAATTGGTGTGAGGAAGAGAGGGAGGAGGTGCCCTTTTATAAGGGAGGAGAGGGGCACCTTTGGAAATATAAGAAATATTAGTTTATATTAAATCCCAACCCCACTTAAAAACATCCAAAATAACTCATATCCGAAGCTTATATGATATAGGGTTGTAATCTCATCAACCAATAAAATTTAGACATGTTAGGAATTTATTTTAAACATTATCAACTTGATTTATCCTTATTTATCAATTTAATTTTATTTGTGGTAATAATATTCTAAATTTATAAATAATTACATATGTGTTGTGAATTTTCCATAATTTGACACTTTATGAAATTGTCGACCATATAAATTTTAATTTATAATTTTTAAATATTTTTGTGATTTTTAAACAATTTTATAATATGTTATTTTTATAAAATAACAATAGTGTCAATTTTGACACTATTCATTTAAATAAAATATATACTGAAGATATGTTCGAACTAAAAGCTTTAATAGATTCATAAAATGTCATATGTATCTAGAAAATTAGTGTATCACATTAAATAGTTCATATAATATTTATTTTAATATTTTTAATACAATTTATTTGATATTTTAATTAATAAAATAATTTCAACATCACTATTGTGTCATTATTAATGATAATTATTTAATCCATAAAAATTCTAAATAAATTCCTATGATGTAGATAATTGTATTAGCTTTTTGGAGACTATTTATGTTCGAAGTTTCATTAAGTTTATCACAAAATTAAAATTTTTATACTTATAAGATTTAAGAAAGTGACATGTTGTCAAATTCTTTGGTTTTAATAATAATTAAATTATTTTCATAGACAAAAGTCCATTAAATGAATCTAATCTGACCCTTAGGTGATATGGGTCTACTTTTAGTCATCCAATAGGATTTTGGCAGGTGTTAGGGTAATTTTATAATCTTATATTTACCCTTAATTACCCGATTTACTTTTAACTATGGTAAATAAAATTTACCGTAGTTACTATTCATAATGCCAAAAAATAAAAAGTAGTCTATTAACATAATTTGGACCCACTGATTCTGAATATGGAATCCATTTTTCAAAATTTAAAACATATAAGTTGCAGTAATTAATTTAAAATAAATCCCGTTGTTAAGAAAATGGGTTTTAGAAGTTAAAACATTGCCAAAGATTGAAATGTTTTTACCTATGAATTCAATGTTAAATTAATGCTAATGACATACATTGTATTAAATAGTAAAAATATATTCTATTTATACTTTAAAACCATTCAATATTATAATTTATCCATATAAATTATCTCAATGAAAAAAGTTGTTTTTAATTAAAAATTAGCGTATTTTTACTATTCATCAAAATATGAAAGTTATCAGAAAAATATCAAAAATTTATCCAAAGTAAATTTTTATACCTTGATTCAAAAGAAGAATTCTATTTTGTCAAATTGAACTTATAAAAATGTCAAAAACTAGATTTAATGTGGGTGCGCCATCAAAAGGCGGCAAAACTGTATTTTTTGAAAAATATTTCTTTTATCAAAAAAAAACTAATTTTGCTTTTATACCTCATTCTAGAAAATGTATAAGTTGAATTAAAATGTTATAAAATTCAAAATTCAGTTAGTACTATTCATAACGGCTAGTTTTAATAATATTTTAATAGCATATCGTTGTTTAGTGAAACTCGGTGTTGCGTACGACGCAAGCTATCGAGGAAGGACGCGGTTGAGTGTAAAGCAAGCCAAGCTAGTGTTGTGTGTAGAGAAAGATTACTTTGATGATTTATATAACATAAAAACAAAATATTTCACATAAAAGTCTCGAGTGTTACATTCTACCCCCCTTAAAATGAATTTCACCCTCGAAATTCGTCACTTTGTAACAAACAGATGAGGATACCTCTCCCTCATCATATCCTCAAGCTCCCATGTAGCTTCTTCTAATTGGTGGTTCCTCCATAAAACTTTCACCAAGAGAGTGGTCTTGTTTTTTAGGACTTTTTCGCTACGATCCAGAATCTCTATCGGCTGTTCTTCATAAGAAAGATCTTGCTCCAGCGGTACAACTTCTGAGCTGAGTACATGTGAAGGATCAGGTATGTACTTTCTCAGGAGAGATACATGGAACACATCATGTACTTGAGAGAGATTCGGTGGAAGCGCCAATCAGTAAGCTACCTTTCCGACACGATCCAGTATTTCGAAAGGACTGACATATCTAGGGCTCAACTTCCCCTTCTTTCCAAATCTCATGACCCTCTTCCAGGGAGATATTTGTAAGAACACTTTAACACCCACTTAAAACTCCAGGTCTTTTCTTCGGTTGTCGGCATAACTTATCTGTCGACTCTAAGCTTCTCTTATGTGTTGTTGAATTGATCAGACCTTTTCTGCCATTTCATCAATGAGATCAGGTCCTAATAGCTTTCTTTACCCAACTTCATCCCAGAAAGTTGGAGTCCTGCATTTCTTTCCATATAGAGCTTCATAAGGATCCATCTGAATACTGGAGTGAAAGCTATTATTATAAGAAAATTCCACCAAAGGTAGGTGTTGATCCCAACCACCTTTGAAATCCATAGAGAAATCTCTCAACGTATCTTCTAGAGTTTGAATTGTTCTCTCAGACTGACCGTCTGTCTGAGGATGATAAGCAATACTGAAACTCAACTCTGTATCCAGAGTATGCTGAAGACTTCACCAGAACTTCGAGGTAAATCTCGGATCCTGATCAGATATAATAGAAAGTGGTACTCCATGAAATATTAACACTTCCTTTACATATATCCTGGCAAGCTGATCCAGAGAGAAATCCTCTCTAATAGCAATGAAGTGTGCAGACTTTGTAAGACGATCAACTATGACCCAAATAACATTATTGCCTTTGGATGTTTTAGGAAGTCCTATGACAAAGTCCATAGTGATGTTTTCCCATTTCCATTCGGGTATGGGTAATGGTTGTAACATCCCCTTAGACTTCTGTCTCTCAGCTTTAACTTGCTGACAAACCAAGCATCGAGAGACAAATTCAGCAACATCTCTTTTCATACCATCCCACCAGAAGTACTCTTTCAGGTCCCTATACATCTTCGTGCTTCCAGGATGAATAGATAATGAAGAACTATGAGCCTCATCCAGCAGCTCCTTCTTTAATTCGGGGATGGGAGGAACACAAACCCGATTCCTAAACTTTATTATCCCATCACAATCAAGGTTGAATTCAGGAACATTTCTCACCTTCTTTTGTAACTCTACATCTTCTTTTTGTGCCTATTTAATCTTCACATGTATAGATGGTTGAACATTCATTTGAGAAAGATATGATTTCCCCCCTTCCATTATAATTCCAAGATCCATCCTTTGTAAATCCATAAATATTGGATCTTTTTTGATCCTCATCATGGATAAACTGGCATAGTCTTGTCGACTTAATGCATCTGCCACCTTGTTTGCTTTCCCAGGGTGGTAATCAATTGAGCAGTCCTAATCCTTAATCATCTCCAACCATCTTCTCTGACGCATATTCAGCTCCTTTTGTGTGAAAATATACTTTAAACTTTTATGATTAGTATAAATATCACACCTTTCACCATAAAGTTAATGCCTCTAAATCATTAACGCAAAGATTACTGCAGCTAACTCCAAATCATGTGTTGGGTAATTTTTCTCATGGATTTTCAACTGTCGTGAGGCATAACCTATCACCATATCATTTTGCATAAGAACACACCCCATCCCCTTCTTGGATGCATCACTGTAGATCACAAACCTTTCTCCACTACAAGGCAGTGTGAGCACAGGTGCACTGGATAACCTTCTTTTCAACTCCTTGAAATTCTCTTCACATTCCTCCGTCCAAACAAACTTAACTCCTTTCTGAGTCAACCTGGTGAGTGGATTAGATAATCGTGAAAAATCATTCACAAAACGTCAATAATATCCAGCCAAACCAAGAAAACTTTGGATCTCACTTACTGTTGTTGGTCTTGACCATCTTTCGATAACCTCTGTTTTTGCTGGATCCATAGATATCCCCTCTTTTGAGATTATGTGACCCAAAAATGCAACTTTTTGAAGCCAAAATTCATACTTGGTAAATTTGGCATAATGCTTCTCCTTTATCAGGGTATTTAATATAATTCTCAAGTGATCTTCATGTTCTTCCTTTCTCTTTGAATAGATAAGAATATCGTCTATAAAGACTAACACAAAATGATCAAGGTAGTCTCTAAAGACTCTATTCATCAGATCCATGAAGATAGAAGGGGCATTAGTAAGACCAAATGGCATCACTATAAATTCATAGTGTCCATACCTTGTACGGAAAGTCGTCTTTGGTATATCCTCCCTTTTGACCCGTAATTGATGATACCCTGAACGAAGATCAATCTTGGAAAAGTACTGAGCTCCGTGTAGTTGGTCAAATAAGTCATCAATGCATGGGAGAGGATATTTGTTCTTGATAGTGATCTTGTTAAGTTCTCGATAATCAATGCAGAGTCTCATTGATCCATCTTTCTTCTTAACAAATAGAACAAGTTCTCCCCAAGGTGACACACTAGGGCGTATGAATCCCTTATCAAGATTCTCTTGGAGTTGCTTCTTCAATTCCTGCAACTCAATTAGGGCCATTCTATAAGGTGTCTTTGAAATAGGAAAAGCACCCGGTATGAGTTCTATTGAAAACTCAACTTCACGATTTGGTTGAAGACCCGACAATTCCTCCGGAAAGACATCATCAAACTCTCGTACAATGGGAATATTCTTAATTGTGAGTTTCTCACCAACCATTTGAGATAAATAACCCTCATTTAGTGAAATCAAGACCCATAAGATGGAAGAAATTTCCACTGGAAGGTTATGTTCATCCTTTCATCGATAGACGATCATAGATTGATCTGGAATATGAAATGTGACTTCCCTTAATTGTCAATTGATATGAGATCCATATAAATAAATCCAATCCATGCCAAGAATCACATCAAATTACACTATAGGAAGGATCATAAGATTTGCAGGAAGCACTTTCCCACAAACTTCAATCAGGGAAGAATTATAAACTTTTTATGCGACTGTTGTGCCATTAGGTGTTGTCACAGCTAACTCAACATCTAATTGTAGAGGTAATACGATGATACCCTTAGAAAAATCTTCAGAAATAAAAGAGTGGGTGGATCCAGAATCAAATAAAACATTTGCTACTTTAGATTGGATGGTAAGTGTACCTTTCACCACATCGTTATCGTACTCCACATCGCTGATAGAAATTGCATGTGACTTTCCTTTGTCTTTAGCCTTATGATTTTTTTGATGTCGATCATCATCAACAACCCTTGGATTTGGGAATTTATTGGCATAATGCCCCATCTCCTTGCACTTGAAACATTGAAGTGTAGTAGGTTCATTCTGTGTGTCCCTTCCTTTATTTGCATCATTATACATCTTCTTCCAATCATTGTGGCGTTCAAATGCCCGATGACCTTCCTTTCCACATTTGAAACATTTACTTGTCCCTTTAAGACAACTCCCTCCATGTTTCTTTCCACACTTTGAGCATAAGGGAAAGCTAATCTTCTTTTCAGTGTGCTCTTTAGATTTTCCTTTGAATTCCATTTTCCTCTTCTTATCAAACCCATATGACTGATGGGTTACTCCAATCTCCATCTCGACTTTGAGAGCACATCGAACGATTTCCTCGTAGCTATTGAAGTCCCTTATGGATAACGCCCTTCAAAGACTTGGTTTTAATTCACTAAAGAATCGATCGATCTTACTCTCAGGTTGGATAATAATACCAGAAGCATACCTTGCAAGTCTTGTAAAATTTGCTTCATAGGTACCAATAGATTCATCATCCTTTTTCTTCAGTTCAAGAAACTCTTTCTCCATCTTTGTTCAGAGAATACGAGGGAAGTACATATTGAAAAATAAGTTCTTGAACTCGTCCCATTCCATGGACTCAATTTCATCCCTTTGCCTCATATTCTTAATAAGATTCCACCATTGATCAGCATCTCCTTACAAACGATACACTGCTAGGATGACTTTATCATGTTCAGAACATTGAAGAACTGAAAATATCTTTTCAGTAGTACTAATCCATTGTTCAGCAACTAATGTATCAGTAGACCCGCTGAAAGAAGGTGGACACTGCCTCATGAAGGATTCAACAGAATGTTGCTCCTTACTTTGCTCGTTTGGAAGTCCTGCATGATTCATATCTTGAGAAAGTTGTGTGAGCATAGCTACAAGATTTTGCATTCCATCTCCCATAATGTTTTGTTGCTCAGGGGGACAATCATTGCATTGCCCGTCACATTCCGCATTAACACGGTTCCTTCGGGTTCCAGCCATTGACTAAAACCAAGAAGAATAGTGTGAGAAACACTAATTATAATAAGAAAACCACACAATAAAGAATAAAATTTCACACTTAAGGTCTTATCCTAGGTAATTCATGGTCATTTCTAAAACACTAAGATTGTGTTCTATGCTTAGACATATCCTTAGGATTCTTACTAAGGCTTTCAAATCCTAGTTTACAAAGGTTGACTATACCTTTCCTCTGATACCAACTATAATGACCCATACTTTACATACATTGTTATTACATCAGAATTGAAGAATACTTATTACAACATATAACAAAACCACGAAAGGACCATATAGGTATAGTGTCTTTAGAAACTGGGAAACATAAACAACTGGTTCATAAAGCATCTACATTGTCTCCCATTTATTTCATCATATCTATAGTCCCTTTTGGCATATCTTACTTAATAACCTTTTTCGTGACCTGGGGGAGAGAAAACATACAAAAGGGTGAGCTCAAATTCTCAGTATGGGTAAAAAAACAAAAATCAATCACATAATATTCATAAGAACATAACATTTTGGAAATCTTAAACTGCAAAAGAAATCATAATTTCATAACATGGGATAAATCATGGCAGTGAAATGTAATCACAATAATCATAACTTAAAACATGAAAATTTGTGGCATACACACATAATCATAGAGAATCATTTATTATTAGTCAAGACTCATTGACAAGACTATCTTAGTGGACAAAGTCCATTTCTGAACCGAGTTCACTCCTCGTCTCAGTCCTGTTTCACTGAACCGGTATAACCTACCGTTCCATCCATGTCTATCTCATGAGATATAAAATCTTTACCCAATTCATTGGAGGTAGATATAGGTCCCACCCATCTCATAATGATACCATTCTTATGTGTGCCACAAAATAATAAATCATACATCATTGCATAACCCATGTAATAAAAATGGGAATCTTAAACATCGTGACATCATCAAGCAATTCATATAAGATAAAGGAATTCATAAAAATAATTCCATCACAACATAATCAAATCAATGTAATAATAGGGATAAAAACAGAACCCTATATTATCTTTGATGGAAAATAATTTTGATAAAACACTTGAACTCCATTCTTGAGGAAAATATCCTTTCTACTTCAAAAACATTTTCCCTTTTTAACATGTCATACAATTTTAAACTAAAAGAATTTGTTTAAAAATAAACTTGAAAACTTGTAAAGGAAGATTCTTGGAAATAATGTTTTAAAAATCCATTCATGCCGTATAAGTTAAAAAAACATTCTTCTCATACTTTTGTCATAAAAGTCAAAAAGTACCTCGTACGAAAAACGACAAAAGATTCCTTTCATATCTTTTACTAAAAACTCACAGAAGGGTAAAATTGGATTTAAACAGTTGTAGGTGGATGGAAACAATATTACATATTGAGGAAACATGGATGTGGACGATAAAATACACCCCAGTAAATACCAAAGTATAAACAATCTCGTATAAAAAAGAGATTGTGATATTTTCCCTTACCTTAGGTCTAGTTTGCTTCGTATGTGTCCGAACCTCCTCTTTCTCGAAGTGCCTCCTTTAAAATTTCTCTTAAGGCACTAGAGTTGGTCTTTTGATAAGACCAGTACCTCTAGTAGGTTTCTAAGGAAGTGGGGAAGTGAAATGGGCAGGGGTTGGCCAAGCTTGAAGGCTCAAATTGGTGTGAGGAAGAGAGGGAGGAGGTGCCCTTTTATAAGGGAGGAGAGGGGCACCTTTGGAAATATAAGAAATATTAGTTTATATTAAATCCCAAACCCACTTAAAAACTTCCAAAATGACTCATATCTGAATCTTAGATGATATAGGGTTGTAATATCATCAACCAATAAAATTTAGACATGTTAGGAATTTATTTTAAACATTATCAACTTGATTTATCCTTATTTATCAATTTAATTTTATTTGTGGTAATAATATTCTAAATTTATAAATAATTACATATGTGTTGTGAATTTTCCATAATTTGACACTTTATGACATTTTCGACCATATAAAGTTTAATTTATAATTTTTAAATATTTTTGTGATTTTTAAACCATTTTATAATATGTTATTTTTATAAAATAACAATAGTGTCAATTTTGACACTATTCATTTAAATAAAATATATACAGAAGATATGTTCGAAATAAAAGCTTTAATAGATTCATAAAATATCATATGTATCTAGAAAAGTAGTGTAGAACATTAAATAGTTCATATAATATTTATTTTAATATTTTTAATACAATTTATTTGATATTTTAATTAATAGAATAATTTCAACATCACTACTGTGTCATTATTAATGATAATTATTTAATCCCTAAAAAATCTAAATAAATTTCTATGATGTAGATAATTGTATTAGCTTTCTGGAGAATATTCATGTTCGAAGTTTCATTAAGTTTATCACCAAATTAAAAATTTTATACTTAGAAGATTTAAGAAAGTGACATGTTGTCACATTCTTTGGTTTTAATAATAATTAAATTATTTTCATGGACAAAAGTCCATTAAATGAATCTAATCCGACCCTTAGGTGATATGGGTAGACTTTTAGTCATCCAATAGGATTTTTGAAGGTGTTATGGTAATTTTATAATCTTATATTTACCCTTAATTACCCGATTTACCTTTAACTATGGTAAATAAAATTTACCGTAGTTACTATTCATAATGCCCAAAAATAAAAAGTAGTCTATTAACATAATTTGGACCCAATGATTATGAATATGGAATCCATTTTTCAAAATTCAAAACATATAAGTTGCAGTAATTAATTTAAAATAAATCCCGTTATTAAGAAAACGGGTTTTAGAAGTTAAAACATTGCCAAAGATTGAAATGTTTTTACCTATGAATTCAATGTGAAATTAATGCTAATGACATACATTATATTAAATAGTAAAAATATATTCTATTTATAATTTAAAACCATTCAATATTATAATTTATCCATATAAATGATCTCAATGAAAAAAGTTGTTTTTAATCAAAAATTAGCGTATTTTTACTATTTATCAAAATATGAAAGTTATCAGAAAAATATCAAAAATTTATCCAAAGTAAATTTTTATACCCTGATTAAAAATAAGAATTATATTTTGTCAAATTGAACTTATAAACATGTCAAAAACTAGATTTAATGTGGGTGCGCCATCAAAAGGCGGCAAAACTGTATTTTTTGAAAAATATTTCTTTTATCCAAAAAAAACTGATTTTGCTTTTATACCTCATTATAGAAAATGTATAAGTTGAATTAAAATGTTATAAAATTCAAAATTTAGTTAGTACTATTCATAACGGCTAGTTTTAATAATATTTTAATAGCATATCATTGTTTAGTGAAACTCGGTATTGCGTACGACGCAAGCTATCGAGGAAGGCCGCGGTTGCGTGTAAAGCAAGCCAAGCTAGTGTTGTGTGTAGAGATAGATTACTTTGATGATTTATATAACATAAAATCAAAATTTTTCTCATAAAAGTCTCGGGTGTTACACCGACCCCACCCCACTCTGGCTGGACCACCACCTCGCGTCGGACCCCCTTGCACAACCTCGTCCGACGACGCCCCTCCCTCCTCACCTGACACCCTCTGCCTTTCCCTCCTTTCCGGTCTGGCGGCCCCTGCACTCTCCCTCTCACACGGAAGACCCCCACATGTTTTCCCCCTATTTGCAGCGCCGCACCTCCCTTCCAAGCGCGATTCCAGCGAACCCGACCCCCCTTCCCAACGCGATTCCGGCGAATCTGGCCCCCCTTCCCAGTGCGATTATGGTAAACCCGGACTCATTCCTGATGCGATCCCAGTAAACCTGGCCTACTTCCCGGTGTGATTCCAGCAAACCCGATCCCTACTGTCCGACGATCTTTCGTTGCAAACCCTAATTCTATTGCGCAGCGCCTCAACGTGCTTCGACGTGGCCGAAAATTCCCTCATTGGGTTCACAATGGGTGTCTCGGGTCATGTCGAACCTCGTTCCATCCGCCGCCGCCAAAGGAGAAGTGATTCAGATCGCTTCAGATCATTCTCCATTGTTTGCGAGGAACGTCTGGCCTTTTCGCATGTTTTGGTTCGCCGCCACCATCCAAAGTGAGTTTTAGTATCGCACACATGTTTTTTATTTTCGTTATTGTGTTTTGAATTCCTTATATTTTATTTGTAGTATGGATAATTATTTTGGTGTGCAATCTTGCCTTACCGTGTTCTCATGATCACCACCGCTGTCCGAGGTGATTTTTTTATCCCGTGTTTTGTTGCACACTTTAATTTTTGGGTCATATTTATATCTTTGAGTCATTGGTTTTTATTGAGAGGTGCATCGTCTTGGATGCTTTATGTTGGGTGTAAGAAATTATTGCAGGGAGTCAACATCGTTTCCAAGTGTGTAAATGCATTTTCCGAGGTATGGATATATATACTTGGAAGTGCATGCGTGCAAGCGAGGTGTTGCTTGAGTTAGAAAGTTTCAACTGGACTTCCTTGAGGTAGGAAAATCCCTGCATTTCATTTCTATTACTTTTCCTTAATGCTTGAGGTTTTTGTTATATTATTATCTTGCTATGAATCTCCATGGTACCTCTTTAAAGCTTGTTGTGGTGTGCTAAAATTTTTTGCTGTTGTGAAAGATAATATTTTACTTGAATCCTAGTTTACGCCTTGTATATGATGCCTTAGGTGATTGTAAATTTCCACTTGTTCTTTTTGGGTGAAATGAGATGTTTGGGTGGGGTTTTTCTGATAGAAATGTTTTGTTAAATTGGTTTGAAATATGTTTTGGATTTCGGGTATGAAACTCAGTTTTTTCCCTGGTTGTGGTTTGATGTTGTCTAAAAACAGGCTTCTAGTTTATGAACTTATGTGGTATTTTATAAGTGAGTGATATGGGTGTTTTTTTGTGTTGAAAGAAAAGGGTGTATTTTTGAAATTTTGGTTTCAAATATTTTGGGTTGGTTTTTGAGTGCTCCTCTTGGTTTGGCCCGGTTGGCCTTAGAAACATGATTGGGTGAGTTGTTAGAAAATGAAAGGGGTTTTTGTTTTTCTGGGTGTGTTTGGGTGAAAGTGGAAGCCAAAGCCCGTTTGGAATTTTTTGAAATATTGTTGGCTTGTAAGTGTTGTGAAAGACCGTTTGGCACTCTCATAGGTGTTGTTGTTTTAACGTGACTTAAAGTGAACTTGGGCATGGTTTGGTAAATGTTTTATTTATGGGACCGTTTGGTCACTTTGGTATAAAGAGGGTAAATTATGGTCATTTTGAATTTGTTAATAAATGTTTTGATAAAATATGAGTGTTTTGAAGCTAAAGGCCCATTTGGAATTTTGGATTGGATTTTTACAAAAGGTTTGATATGTGTGAATTGTATGAGGCTCATTTGGCATCTTTGAAACTGTATGTTTGGAAAACCCCTCCTTGGTTAGGACCATTGCCTCTTCTGTCGATCATGGGACCGGAGGGTCCTCGGTATGGGCCTCCTTTTGAGAATATTTATTTTAAGGCATGGGACTAACCTTGAGGTGGTTGGGGTGGTTCCGGTTTGTGTCGGGTTCTAGATTATATATATATATGGCTTGTTATTTGAATTCATGACACACCTCTTTGTGAACATAGCACGAAAACTTAGCATAGAAATGGGGTTTACTGAGAACGATTGCTGCACTAGTTTAGAATACACACTGGCTAGTGTCCCCTAGTATAGATTATACTCTGCTAGGGGATTGGGCCCCTTGGTTAGGCCATGTAGGGCAACACCAGGCGTTAGGGCGTTATGACATCATCAAGAGTAGGCATGCCTTCAGGATGAGTCACATGTATAATACATTCTGGTCTTCCTTCGAGTTCCTAGGTTTTTCGTGATCCTTTGATACGTTCACTATTAGTACCATTTCCCTTGCTCTGTGTGGAATCATACCCTTGAACTTGGTTTTGGTGTTTTCTTGGAAACGTTTTGTGTGTAAGGTTGGTTTTAAAATGAACTTCAAAGTAGCTGTTTTGGAAAATTTTGTCTGAGCCCCTCTTTTATTTTCTTTTAATTGTTTTTGAATTATAAGGGCAATGGAATTGTGATTATTAGTTTTCGAAATGCAATGTAAATATGAAAACTTTATTTTTATAAGTGTAGTTCAAACTAGTATTTTTGGGCTGTTTTGGAACTAGAAAATGCATGAATTCTATGGTTCATTTTTTTCGAATTCCTACTGAGCATTTTAATGATCAAACCTATCTTACCTTTTCAGATGCAGGTTCAGATGTTTGGTTTAGGTTTTTGTTTCGTCTGCCCATGTGAGCAGACTGTTAGTTGTTGGAGGTGACCCAGAGGTCACATGGAGGTATGTGCAGTCTTGTTTTCTTTCCGCTGCTAGTTTTCTTTCTCTTTGCTTAGCCTTTATTAATTTATATGTATTTTTTTTGGGCCAAATCATTCCAACCTATTTAGTTTTGATGCCCAACACTAGTTGTTAGCCCACGGGGATCGGGAACGCCCCTCGGTCCATACCGCGGGCCGGCTCGGGTGACCGGTTCAGGGTCGACCCGGGTTGGTTCGTGACATCACGCTTTACCTTAAATTCCCTATATAATAAGAAAATATGGAATTCATAATGGTTAAGTGAATATGGTGGATCTTCATTGATTCTTAATGTGAACATCAAGGTTGTGATTATTTTCTCAATAATTTTTCCCCATATCCTTTACTATTCATGCTTGTATATCTAAAATTTAGTTCTAATTGGGGTAGTATAAATCTTTCTTTGCGTGTTAATTTTTACTTATCAATAGACTTTAAGGTAGTTTTATAACCTAGTGAAACTTTAATCTTATTTAATAACTCTCATTATACTGTAATTATTGTAGAGAAATATCTAGAAGTGTGTTCATCCATGTTTCATCTCGCACATAGATCTTCTTGAACATAAGAGTTGTCATTTGTTAACAAAATCTCATGGAGTTTGATATATTCATGTGGAATGTTCTATTTTAATTTAATACTGGATTTTTATTATTCTTTGGACATCTTTCTTGCCTTATCTGGATCTATTATCCAAACAACTAATATATAATTGGGGTCATTTTCATCCTTCATAGAGTATCCATGTAGCTTTTTATGAGTGTCTTTATTTATATTAGTTCTTCTAGATATAATATTCCTCTTCAACTTATTGAATCAGGTATCTAAGGGACTTTCATTTCCATTCTTTGATATCTTATTTGGAGAGTTCTGAATTGAAATAGTTTTCTACCATATTTCCAGGGATGGTTCTTCTTTATTTACTAACTTCTTTGATCTTATATTACCATTAGATTTTGATACTTGTGGAGATGAGAATGCACTAATATTATGAACACCATTATTGTATACATCATATATATTTTCAATCATTACAAATATATTTTAAGTATACATATTTTTATTAATCTATGGATGGGGCACCTTTATCTCTAGCTTGCTCCCCCTTGACATGGGCCTTCTTTTTTAATTTAACAGCTAAAGGATTGTACCAAAAATCAAATGCACAATGCTTGAATATTCTGTAGCACCAACATTGACCCAAAAATATTGATATTATTATACATAGTATGATACCTATAATTTATAATAAATGAGAATACCATTTTTGGGTCTTCTTCATAACTTATCAGGCTCTTTATAGGAACCAACATCCACACATATTCTTTTATTCACCACAGTCATTATGGTAGGCATCTCATCAAATTTATTTATCCATACTTATAATGATTTTGTTTTCAATCTAACAATGTTCATGAAATCATATTTACATAAATCATTACAAAAGGGTATGTATTTTGCCTATTTATTTATTGACACTTGAGATATATCATTGAACAACATCATGATCATTTTTTCATATGTTATAGGTTTTTATCATTAGAATCCACCACTCATCATTGTGTAGTGTAAAAAAATTCTATTTATTTTATGAAGACTCAATCTATTCATTTTCAAGATTGATTAATTTGAATTACAATTTAATACACATCATATTGAGGGTGATTTTTTGTTCTTAAATTAAAATCACATTCTCTTCACAGTACTTCTTCATTTTTTCAACCTCTTCATCATGCATTTTGACTTTGTTTTGTAAAAATGAGTCAATTTTATTGATCTTATTATACTTCACTTATAATTTAAAATCCTTGACATAAATACTATTTGTTTTAACTTCCCATAAAGTGCATGAATATTATCTTCAATATTATTCTTGACTCCATCTTTCTCTTTAACTTCACTGAGAAATTTATTTTCAAATTTTGAGGAATTTATTTCAAGATCCACATTTTTTGTCTCAAAGGCTACAGTATTCTTGGATAGATTTATGTATTCTAGAATAATTTCTGGTAAATCCTTCTCTATGGTATTTGTTTCATCTTAAATATGGGTTATTTCTTTATGCATGCTTTCAAATTATCCACAAATAAGTGAGATTGTTTCTCTAGGAATAAAATACAGAATATCTTTTAAATTACTAACTGATATATCTTAAAAAATTTTATATAGATCATCATCACCACTTATTATAGGTTATTATTATTTAGAATAGTTTGTGAATGAATTTTCATGTACCTCATGATCACTTAACCTAGATCCTTTTGAGGTAAGAATTTTGTACTTCTTCTTAGTGGTTATTTGAGCCCCCTATTTTTTAGTTTTGAAAAAAAATCTATCTTCTTTGTTATCATGGCATGGAGAAACTGATTTTCCTTCTTCCTCTTGGATCAAGGGGAACATCTTCTTAAAATTTATTTTCACTTTATTTCTCTTGTACATCATGGTCTTGGTAGGAATAGAATTTTTATCTGAGATAAATAAATCTTCACAAAAAATAAACTTCACCATAAAAACAAGAAAGAAAATCAAATCTTCAAAAGAGAATAATTTCCAATATAGAGAATATTAAAGAGGTGAACCTTGGATCTAATACCAATTGTTAGAACCACTTTGGGATATACTTAACATTGAGATTGGGGGTGGGTTTAATCAATGTTAGGGAGATTTTTTATCAATTAATACTTTTTATCCTTTACCTCTTAGACCTGTTAGGATCTCACTTCTCTTATTATATCATTGTTTTTATATACAAGTAGATGAAAAAAGTAAAGGATGAAACATGATATTTTTATAAAGTTCACTAACCAATAAAAGTATCTAGTACTTTCTATTTATGGTGATAACTGTTGGAACCATGGCTGTTCTTTGCATGAATTGGAGTATGGTTTGTGTTTGTTGTCAATCCTCAGTGGAAGTTCAGAATGTGTGCCAGTAAAGTGATCATACAATTCAAGCAGACAAAAATATTAAAAGTAGCGCCATTTCCCAGTGTTTGCCAATTTTTTGGGCTTTAAATCAGAAAATGAAGACATGGATTGTTGGTAAAAGGAGGTACACACAAAGAGGAAGTGGTGCGCGAAAAACGTGGGTTGTGTGCGAGAAACAGCGTGGTGTGTGAAATAGTGGAGAGAGGTTTTTCGCACAAGTAGTGTTTTGGAATCAGAACGTCAAAAAATGGAAAAGGCATGGAATGTGCGAAAAACATGGAGATATGTGCGAAAAACAGTACATGCACGAAATATTACACGCCAAATGAGAGGTTTTTTGCGCCACATGGGGTTTTGCGCGTGGGGGTCAGAGACGCCTATAAATAAGAGGTGACCCCCCACATTTTGGATAACTGAAGACTTAGAGAAGATTCGAGTATTGATGCACGTAAAAGGTTCGCGTAAAGTAAGGTGCGCAAAAAATTCCGAGTTGTGTGAAAAAGGATGAGTTGCGCAAAAAATTCTATCTGTGCGAAAATTTCTGAGTTGCGTGAAAAATCCCAGGTTGCGTGTAAAAATATGAAGTTGTGCGAAATATTTTTCCGTGCGAAAATCATGTATTGCACACAAAAGTGTGAACTTGCATGCAAAGGGTAGGTGCTGCGTGAAATCATCTGTGTATCCTATTTTCACTTTCTAATTATCTGGATCAATGGTTCAGTGTGTTCAAGAGCATCGTTTCAGGACTTCGATGCAAGGAGAGTCTCATGATAAGCTGAGGAAAATACTTCAATGCGAATCTATTGAAAAGACCTTCACGTCCATAAACTGACTGAGACTTCACCAAAGGCAGTGAGCCAGGGGGAGTCAACGGGAGTGAGCCGAGGGATGCGGTGGGCTATCCCTGAACAGTTGTAAAGGCAGTGAGCCTGGGACAGAGTGACTGTTACCAAACCTTTGTAATCCACAACTAGTGAAGAATAGTAGAATTTGGTATGACTGAAAACCTATCAGTGTATGATCCTTGGACGTATCCCTTTATGGTGAACCAAGTAAAAGTGACGTGTCATCTCTTTTCATGTGAATATTTGATTGCTTCTCATATCAATCATACAGGTTAAACTAGTTCCTACCAATGTGGGAACAAGATCCATCAATTTAAAAGAATAAGTTGACACCCTGATTCACCCCTCCCCTCTCAGGGTGTCCCGGGGTCCTACAATAACCAATACATAAATTATCTGATATAATGTGGCATCAATTATAGTGGTTTGGATTGAAAATAATCTTGAACCCAAGTGTGGTTCCCAAAACTTTAGGAGTGGGGATGGAAATAATCCTGATTCCTAGGATTTTTTAAGGCCTATTCCAACTGTATATCCTTGATGGATATTTATATTGCCTATATAGATAACATTATAATTATTTAGATTATTTTTAGAAAAGGTAAAGTCTTCCACCAATGTGACTTTTTTTGAATATCACAATGATTCTTTGTTGTTGTTGTTCTACTTCTATTACTTACACAATAATATGAAATAAACTCTTCTTCTTCTCTTGTATGAAAAGTAATGCACAAGAACTTATTCTTCTTAACTACAATAATCTAGAATGTTTATTTTCTTTAAATGGTGCACAAATTATTCATCTCCAACTCCTCTTCTCTTATATTGGATATATGACTTTGCTATAACTTTTTTTCACTTCTTTATGGAACTTGTTCATCCAGTAACTTATTTTTCTGGTACCTTTTCATTGAATTCTTCATCGACCCATCTAATAATGTTTTTTCAGAATTTATCAATTTGATTCTATCTGTATGATATAATTTTGTATCATACCTTCTTCACATAGTACCTCACTTCTCCATCTAGTGCATTTCTCCTCTATATGGTACCTTCTTGCTCTGTATCACACCTTTTTCTCCATCTAACACCTTTCAGTATGATACTTCAACCCAAAAGAAAATTAATCTCAAACTTCATGGTTAACACCTTACTTAAGCACTATAATTATTGAACAATAATCACAATTACAATAGCTTGAGCAACATTTTCACGAAGAACCAATTCCCCATTATATAATAAATGATTCTTTGAAAAATAAGGGACAATAATAAACATTAAATTCTAAATTACCACTTGAAACTTGAATGTTCCGATCAAAACATTCTTTGTTTGATTTCCTTCAAACTTTTGAAAATATTGGGGTCAAACATCTTCGTAAAGACCTTCCTCAAAACCCAACTTTAACATTATTTTTCAAACCATACTCAATTATAATCCAGATTTACTAATTCTTAAATAACTTCTCAACATCATCATGATTAATGACCTTAATTTTTTTTGTAAAAATCATCAACCCTTTATTGGAAACTTCTTCATAGGGTTCTTCTTCATCAGGTAATTTACTGTCCAATATAAATTTGTATAAGCTCATTCTTTTTCTTGTTACCCTTTATTTTGTAGACTTATTATTTTTCCACCAGCTAAGATTTATAGATTTTATCTAAATGGAGTTATTTGAGTTATTATTTATAAATTATTTATCTAATGAATTATATTAGAAACATATATCTGATAATTTATCTTATAAAAAATTATCTGATTATTCATAAATATTTATCCAATCATTTTCTTAGAAACCTCTATATGATTATTATGTAGTAAAACCTCTATCTAATGAATTTTTTCAAGAAATTCCATTTGATGATTCCATTATGAAACCTCTTCCTAATTATTCAAAAATGTCTATATGATGAAATTCCATTGTAAAATTCTATTTGATAGCATTGATAGAAAAAATATTTGTAATACATTCTTAAAAAATACTCTTCAGATGTCCTCTATCTAGAAGACATTATTTTTTGGACACATAAACATTCTTCTATCTAATGATATTCAATTATAAACCTCTATCCACTGTCTTTATAAAATCCTCTATATCTGTTGGACTCTTTCCAATGGACTCACAAGCTTTCCTATGTTCATTACAATGCATCCTTTGTTTTATAGAGGCTTTTATTCTTTAAATATTTATATTAAAGCACAACCACAAGGTATTGTGATGTTTAATCAATGAGGAATATATCACCAAGCATTGAATGATATTATTTTCCTAATCATATATTTATAATGGAACTATGAATATAATAGGAAAACCAATTAGTTCCACCCTGTACCCTTTCATCTCCATCCATTCATACCAATTTTCTCTATTTGTTCATCTCCTTCTATTCAAACCATATTTCTCTGTCCAAAACATTCCATTTGGAAACATTATATTGTGAATCCAACTTCATTATGTTGAAAAAATGTACTTCTCTAAATTATAAGGCATATGTGTGATACAATAATACCAGTTCACCAATAATTATAAGAAACCCAATTTAATTCCAATAATCTTTCACATTAAAGTAATGAATATATTCCAAATCATCAAAAGGCAAGAACCCCATATATCATTTCGAAGATAATAATAATTGGAAACAACCTTTTTTTATCCAAAAAGTTGGGGTTCTTCATCATTCATAATTAGGAATTCATCATCCCCATCTCCCTCCAACCTTTTCTACATTAATAGGAACATATACTTCAACCAAACTTCCAAGAAAATTCTTCTTTAAAACCTCTTAAAAATATTGAAATCAATTAGATCCTTCTAATTCATTAACAAACATTATAAATAAATATAACCCACAAAAATCAGTATATTCATGTTAAGATCTAATTGATGAAAGGAAGCCCCATCAAAAAATCCTTGGACATACAATACTAATTCAACTTAGGAACCACAAGGTAATGGGATGAACGTAATGGTACTTGGTGATCCTCCTTCACCTATTGACAGATGAGACACTATGAGGTAAACTCAAATGCATCTATCTTTAAACCTGGACTAAAAAACTGATGCATGAAGTCCTTTTATATATTTGTCACACTTTTATATATCACTAAGGGTAATGCATGTAACTCCCTCATCACCTCCTTATACAATGTGGTTGGAAATGCTTTCCACCCTCAAAATAGGATAATTTACCATTCACCTTTATAAAATACATTTGGTACATTACCTAAGGATATCTAGTCACTCATGACCTCACTATCAATGTCTCCTAACTAGTCATACCTTTTATGCTGGAGGAGAATAGGGGTCACCAATATCAATTGAAGATAAGCCACTTATCCCTCATCTATGAAGGAAAACTTTAATGAGGAAATCTACTCAGATATCTCCTCTAAAAATTGAGAATGGGTCTTCATTTTAAGGTAATTTTCCACTACATTTCTCTTACCCAAATTATAGAAAATATCAAATTCATAGTCGTATAGGAACTCCATCCAACACCTATACCTCTGGTTAAGTTCTCTTTGAGTGAATATGTAATCGGTAATCTTAAAGTATATGCAGATTATGAACTTCTCACATAGAACTTAATTACTCTAAGTATTGAAGGATAAAACTACTATTTCAAGGTCTAAATCATTGGTCATGCAGTTCTACTTGTGAGTTATCAACTTTCTGGACCCATAAGATGTCACCACCTACCTCTACATTAGCACACAATGAAACACATCTTCAAAAGAATCATAGAACACCATGTAATCAACTACTTCCTCCAACAACCTCTGAATATGAGCACTCATCAACTTTCACCATAGATCCTCAAAATCTCTCTAACATTTCTCAAACCAAACAAAGGGTATGACCTTTTAGGCAATTTAATTCATGGGAGATGCAATTCTAGAGATATTTCCACAAATTTCTGGTAGTATCCTTCTAACCCAAGGAAATTATGTGCCTCACACAAACTCTTGGGTCAATCCCAATAGGGTACTTACTCGATATTGTTTAGGTCAAAAAATACTCAATCCTATGAGATTAAATGCCTTATAATGCATACCTCTCAAATACAAAACATACACTTCAATATATTTTCATACAATTGGTTCTCTCGAAGAAAGTCCAGGATAATCCTTAAGCACTTATTCATCTTCAAATTCTAAATAAACAAGGTTGTCATTAATGAAGAAAACTAAAAATGGTTAAAATAAGGGCTGAAAGATCATGTTCATGTTTCTCATGAACACAATAGAGGCGTTCATTACACCAAAAGGAATCACCAAAAACTCATAGTGGTTATAGAAGTATTAAAATGATATATTTTGTATATCCTCCATGTGAACCCAAAGATAGTGATATATAGTCCTAAGGTTGATATTCAAGAACCACTTCAATTCATTCAACTAGTCAAAGAGTTAATTGATATAGAGAACAAATGGATTGTGTAGGGACACTGAGAGGGGGGGGGGGTGAATCAGTATACCCAACTTTTACTGATTTTATACTTTTTATTAAATTATCCCCTCTTACTCTCAAACCTCCACCCTGGTTAAGTGGAATGGATCTAATATGTACTCTAAAAAATAAAATAAAAATTTAGTGTAGATAATAAATGAGATAGTAGAACATATATATTTTTAAAATGTTTAACCTCAATGAGAAATCCCACTACTTTCTGTGATAAAACTATCGTTATTTCACTGGTTTTCTTATCACTATAATTTGTAGTGATTCCAAGTGTCGTAAAATTTTCATATAATTTTAAACAACTATAATACACTACTTGTAAACGATGAATGGTGTTCTTTATATTGGTTTTACCAGATCTTCAATGGTGTTTTTTATACTTACATCACCATTTTAATACAAATTCCTTCCAATATTTTTTTGAAAAAGAACACATAGGTAGCTCAAGGATGTCACTACATCAAATTAAATAAGATATTAAAAAACAAAGTAATTTCAAACATATTTATTTCTTTTTCATTATTTCTATATCACATCACTATTAGAATGATCAATTATTTTTGAATGTAGGATGCTTCACACTATCTTCTTCCTTAATTTTCAAATTCTTTTGTAGATACTCCTATTAATGGTATTCTTGGCCTCAATCAGACGTGTGCAAGGGACACACATATTTTATTCAATATTATTTTATGAATATAAGAATATTGAACAAATATATCCACTATCTTTTTTAATTTTCAATATAATATCAAATAGTTTAATACATCTAATAATTGCATGGGTTTCTCAAACATGTAAACAATAGAACATATGCAAATTATTCTTATTATTTAATGTTATTTTTATCATCTCCTTCATTGTTCCTCTTTGGGAGATCTTATTTTTTCCCTTTTTTGGTTTTCTTAAAATGGTTTGTCTTTACTGAACTCAAATATATTCAATGAATTTCTTATGATTATGAATCCATGTACTTCATGCATGCATATAAGAACTATCTTTCTTATTCTTAATCGAATATATGTGGATGTTAAAAGTTTTCATTAGTGAAAAAGTACTTTGATATCTTATGTCTTTAGTGCAAGTGATGCAGGTGGGTTCTCCTCAAATAGACCTATATATCACACAAGCTATTATCTAGGGATTCCATAAGTGCATGGAATTTTTTCATGAAAGTATGTCACACATGATATTATTCTTTAAAAAAGATGGGTTGCTTCACTGAATCTCATGGTCATCATATAACCCTCGAGTGTTCATTGAACATGTCAAGATCTTGTTAAAATTACATCCTTCACATAAAACAGTGTGTATGTAGGATCTCCTCTTCTTGTGAATGTGTCAATTACAAGTTTCCTCTTCATGAAACAAAATATTCACAGTTCTCTATTTATGGTAAATGAGATCCATTTTAAAATGGTAGAAGCAATATAAGTTTCATCCCACCCTTTGTATGTATAGGCGAGGTCTCCAACACTCTAACTTCATTTTATCACCACCTTAACCTTAAAAAAATAAGGTGCAACAAGGCTATATTTAAGATCCCATAAAATATTCTATATCAATACACTTATTTAAAACATTGAATATCTCAGTGTTTCTCTTAAATTTACAGATACAGATTTCCTTCTATTCTTCAACTCCATTTGACATTGAAAATAATGGAATATTTATGAAAATATGTCATGTTCATGTGATGCACTTCATATTCATATCATACTCCCATACTTTCCTAGAATGATTATCATGCCATAAATTCATTCAATAGTGGATTGACAATGAAGTCTCATGTGCATACGATGATAAATGAACACTCCTTTAAATATTGAGCTCATCATCTAAAAAACTCAACTATTTGATCTTATATTGAATATAATTGTCATGACATGAAAAAAACCTAATACACTTCCTTTTTTATATTCACTATTTTTTATAACAAAATAAACCACTAACTCCAGTTTAATAATCTAAAGAATCTCTTGATCTCATTCGACCATCTTCATTATAAACAATATATTAGTTAAATCATAAAGTCTTATTCCATAAATTATATTTTCATATAGAATAATTGAATTTCTGGATTTAGAAGATGATGATGTAGAGGATGGTGAATTGATGGATCTGTGATGATAAGATGAAATCATTATATCCATATCTTTTTAACATGGCTAAAAAATTATTGTGCTTCCCCATCCCACATTAATTTTATATTTTAACTAGATATCATTAATAATATTCAGTGTTCAATCTTCCATTCAATTTGACAATTAGGTTTTTACCAAAACACACTTTACACACAAGCATGGGGTGATCCACACTGCTTACCCCTTGTGCACCACAATATACACACTGCGAGCACTATGCTCATCCACCACTGCTTCTGTGCACCACTTGTGGGTGTTATACACCCTATTTCCATCATGGATAGCCTTCTAGACATACCACCCATGTTTTTAACCCCTTGGGTTCCACATGTGAGGTTTTAGGTGGTTCCTTGGTTGGTTGTGGTTGGGTATGTTTTTTTAATACTCGTAAAATAGTTATCCAAATTCCAAGACAAAAATAATATTCAAATTCTAGCCTTCTATTTATTTTAATTTTGAATTTATTTATAAATTTTATAAATTATTTAATTTCAAATTCTTTTTAATATCCCCCCCCTGAAAACTTATTTATCTAATTATTTCCTCATGAAAAATATACTTTCTATGACCTATAAACAATTCTTTGTAATTTTTCAACCAACTTCACATTATCCTTACACAATGGTACAAATATTTCATGGACTTTAATTCTTCCTCCTTCACATTATACTATTTTTGAAAAAAATATATCTCTATTTTCCATTACCATATGTCTTTGATCTCTCAAATAACATCATAATAATAATCACATTTAAACATGGTCCATTGTCTTAGTGAATTCCATCCAATGAATCTATAACAAGTTTTTAAGAATCATCACCAACCTTATTCAATATTTATCAAATTATTTATATATTTATATTTCCATGATTAATTAATAATCATATAGGACTTCATCATACATTTAATTTTATTTCTTATTATGTATTAATAACAAATAAAACCATACTCATCATCCATCAACATGCTCTTTTCAATCTCCCCATTTGGATTTCATTCCAATACTATTTCATTAAATAAATTTAATGTCTCTTCTACCCCTTTTTAACAATAAATGAGAAGGATTCATTTGGCCTACTTGTAATGAAAAGGATGATATCACACGTTTCCATAACAATGAGCCTTTATCTAGTGAGATATATGTCTATGTGGGAAAACTCGGTTTAGAAAACAAGAATAATTTCACTAAGGCATCAATGTTGTTTATTAAATGATTCAACATGTGAAAATTTTCCATATTTTTCATCCTTGGGGAAGTGCAACCAAAATTTATTTGAAGAAATATAAACCTTACACAAAACTCAATAAATACATAATAAATATAAAGTGTAAATATAATTTACTCCCTCTTTATGTGGACTTACTCATCAACCAACACTCCTTATTTATAAACATATTTGATATAATAAAGGAAAAGGTAAGAAGAGTAATTGGGTTACCTCAATTTTCAAATTATGTAGAGGTGACTTGAACTTATAGATATTAATGGAAGAAGCCTTGAAAACATCTCCGTTATGTTTTCTCCACCTTAAGGGGTGACATCCCTTTATTTTACTTGGTGGATAGTTTCATAAAATAGTCTTCAAGATGTTCATATAGATGATCCACCATTATCCAAAAATTCAAGTTTTTATCAGATTTTGAATAACCATTCCAAATTTTTGTCTTTCACTTTGTTAAATAAATAATCCTCTTGATTGTGAACCTTAAATTCAATTACCTATAATGTAAGCACAAAAATACTTAACAATAAGTAACGGAATAAGGTGGAACACTTATTAGATACTTAATAAGTGAAATAAGGTTGATTAATTATTCTCAACCCATAGAAACTTTTCATTGTAGTTCTAAAGTGTTCAATACTCTTCATTCTTGTGTTTTATTTAAATTTCAAATTCTGAAATTTATTTGATAGCATGGAATCTTTAATTTAATTCATCATCATCTTATGTGGATTTTTTATCTTTACATACGATAGTAGTGAAATATCTTCCACTGGTGATTTTTTCCATCTTTGACATCTTTTATTGAGAAGGTAGAAGGTTCATACAATTTATTACATTATTTTCAGTCTATTTGCAAATTCTACACGTTTTTTTGTAACAATTGAGTTGTAATTTTTTAGAACTTCTCATGAAATTTGATGTTCTTCTTTATGCAGAACAACTTTTTTCCTTTTTTCTTTTCCCTAGTTAGGGTTTCATCTTTATATTTTTTCATTTATCTAGAATATTTCACATGATCGGGAAAAATAATTAATAATTCCTTATTAACATATTATGTATTGGATCTTACACATGTATTGTTCAATGCTTTTGAGTTAAATTTCTTGGATAACTCATCAAAATATTCTTCAATAATGTCTTCAATCAATCCCATCTTCTTATTTATACCCTATATTGATTTTCTTTTTGATTTCATATTAATTTTATTAATTTTAATTTTCATGGTATGTTTGTAGTGGTCTATGGTATGACCTATCTTTCCAAAATAGAATCATCTTTTCTTGATGGATATGAAATTATTGGTATCCATTTTCTTAATATTCTTAGGAGTGTTTTTTAGTTCCTTTCATCTATTGAACACTTTACTTCATATGTTTATCTCCCAAGGTAGCTAGTTATCCTTTATTTATGACATAATTTTATATGGTTTGTGGTATTCTATTCACATTAAAACAGGATTTATACCTAGATAGTGCATACCAACACTCTTCTTCAATGTTACCACATATGTTACAATACTTATAGAAATATTTAATACACTTGAATCTATTTATAGTGTATAGATTCATTTTCTTTTGTGGAATCTATTTCTATTTAATAGGTTTATTAATTTTTTCACATCCACTCCCTTTGAATGTAGTCCTTTTGTAGTATTCATAAATTTTCCTATTGTTCCAACACACAACAACCTGATATACAAACTTCCAAGAAAACCAAGAGTATCCAATTAATCTCCTTTTTATTGTAGTACTAATCCGACTAGATTTAGCACATTTCTTTTTCTAGATTTTCTTTTCCTTATTTATATAATAATTTTGGGAGTTATTTTTCTTGATCTTACCAGTATCTAACTTTGGTGTTTTCATGAATTTATCAACATTTTTATCTACCCACGTATTCTCAGATTTTTTCTTCGAACCTGCACTAGAAGATGAGACTGTATTAATAGAAATATAATTAACTAGGTTATGAGTTACCTTATTCAATGAGGTTGTAGAAGTTTGATCAAGAGATGATTTTGAGATATTATTTCCACAAATATGAGTCTCATGAATATCATCAATAATTTTTACATCAAAATCTATTTTTGGGGCTTGAATATCATTATATCTTTTAGTGGAAGAATTGTTTTTAGAAACATGGGAAGATTCAACATGTGTATCCTTAAAATTTATCAATTTAAACTATATTTCATGTTATAGAAGAACTTATAATTTTCAACTAATGTCATATTGACTTCCAATTCACTTTTCATTTTATTAATCTGAACTTCATGCATTATACTACCTTTATTCAAAGAGTTTTCAAGGAATTTTATTCTTCTAGAATTAACTTTCAATTGGGTTACCTTGAAACAAATAGTAGCTTTATGTGATTATTCCAGAGCATGGATCTTCAAAATGTAATATTCATACAACTAGTTCTATTATTCCACTAAAATTTCAATATCCTTAACCTTACAATTTTTTTCTTCGATATTAGAATATATAATATTCATGGAAAATTGAACAATGTTTCAAGTGCATAGATTAATTCACCAAAAACATATTTACTTATGATGATCTAATAAAAATTACTTTGAAACTATTCTTTAATTAATGAACTATTTTCATTTCAAAGAGTCAGAAAGTCTTCCTTTACTTCAACAGGGTCTGTGAGAGCATTGTACCTTTTGAATATATTATCTTGTACATCCTCCATATTATTAATTTCCTCTTAAATCTATAATTTTTCATCAATAAGTTCCTTGAAAAAACAAATTATATACAAAACCACTTCTTTAGGAAAATTTTTATATACCTTTGAAATTGAGAGTTGAAGTATTCAACATTTTTTATAAACTCATATTCCTTATACTCTCCACATCTTGAGATATCTTCTTCAATAGGATAAATTTCAAATAATTTGAAAAGAGAAAATTGATCCTTATTTTATTTATTTGATATTTTTCACAATCTCTTTACTTCCCTCTTCTTCTATTTTTCGAGTCTTGAAAGAGTACTTCATGCATTCTTTAATATGAGTATAGATTAAGTCTTCTACCTGTGGTACTTAATAATCAAATTCAAATCTATAATTAATTTAAACATTATAAAAACAACTATATATAAATAAAATTTATCCAATAAAAGGCATACCTACCCACTGATAGCACTTGTAGGGTCTAAATGGATCATGAAGGGACATTGGGGGGGGGGGGGTGAATCAGTGCACCCAAATTTTACTAACTTTATAATTTATTTCAAATTCTCCCTCTTACTCTCAATCCTCTATCCTAATTAAGAGGACTTGATCCAATATACTCTCTCAACAGTCACATACACATGTAATGTAAATAATAAATTAGATAGAATAATGCAGAGATTTTTATTAGGTTTTCCTCAATGAGAAAGGCTAATATTTATAGAAATAAAAATGTGGTTGTTTAACTGATTTTCTTATCACTATAATATTTAGTGATTACATGTTTAGTACTATTTACACACAAGTTTATATCAGAAAAATCCACTTCCTTTAAAGTAAGATTGACATTATTTATACTGGTACTAGAAGTTTTTCAATGGAATTGTTCATACTAGAACCACCAGTTCCTTAAATATTTCTTACAAACACTTTATTGTCATGATAACATAGTCATCTCAAGGATTTCACTACATTAAATTGAATAATGTATTCTTCCTAAAAAAATCCTTTACAGAAAAAGTAATGTAAAAGTTTTTTTTCCTTTTTGGTATTGCTATATCAGATCACTATCAGAATGATTAGTTCTTATTGAATGAAAAATACTTCATGATATGTTATTCCTCAATTATCAAATGTTTAATAAGATACTTCTTCTATTAATGAAGTTCCTGACCTTAATTATCATGGAAGTATTGCACACATTTTCTTCAATATTATTTTATGCAAAAAAGAATCTTGCACAACTCAATCCACTCTCTTTATTAATTATCAATTCAATATAAACATGTGTAATTTAAGTAATAATTTCATGGGTTTCTCAAAAATGTAAACCCTAACACATATAAAATGTTATACTCATTATTTCATATGTTTTTTATTATATCCTTTATTTTCCCACTTTTGGAGATCTTATTTTTTCTCAAGAATGGTGTTCTTAAAATGGTTCATATTTTTTAAATTTAAATATATTTCATAAATTTATTATACTTATGCATCAAAATACTTCATGCATGAATGGATAAATTGTCTTTCTTATGATAAAACTAATAGATATTGATGTCACAACTTCTCCATTTGGAAAAAAAATCATGATATATTCTATCTTTAGAACAAGTGACGAGGGTGGGTTCTCCTCAACTATACTTATATACCATGAAATTTCTTAGAATGAGATTCCTTAACCGTGTGGTATTCCTTCATGAAAGTATGTTGCATGATATCTTCTTCTTCAAAAAATATGGCGTGCTTTGTGGAATCTCAAGGTTTTCATGTAACCGCTGAGTGTTCTTCAAACAGTTCAAGAACATGAAAAAATCTAGACTTCATGTAACACAGTGCATACGTGGGATTTACTCTTCACACGACTACGTCAAGAACGAGTTCCCTCTTCCTAAAAAAAGATTCACAGTGCTCTATTTATGGAAAATGAGAGTCCTATTTAAATGGAAGCAATAATAGAAGGCTCATCCTACCCTTGGTATTTATTGGTGAGGTATCCACCACCTTAGTTTCATTACTTCACCACCTTATCCTCTAAAACATAATTTTTTTCGAGGATGTATTTAAGATCCAATAAAATATTCCGTATCAATCTGGTTATTTAAAGAATTAAATTTATCAATGTTTCTTAAATTTATGAACATGGATTTCCCTCAATTCCTCAGATCAATTTTTCATTGATACAAAAATGATAGTATCTTCATAAAAATATGTCTTGTGAATGTGATGTACATCACATGCATCTCATACTCCCATACTTACCTTGAAAAATTATCATGTCATAACTTTATTTGATAGTGGCTTCATGATAATGTCTCATGTGCATGTGGTGATAAACACATGATACTTTAAATATAGATCTCATCAACTCAAAAACTCACCCATTTGAGCTTAGCTCAAAGATGAAAACCATGACATTAAAAAAACCTATCACACTTAATTTTGATATTTATTATTTTTGATAAAAAAGAAAACCATTGACTCCAGTTTAAGAATCTGAAGCATCTCTCAATCTCATTCAATCATCTTCATCACAACCATGTGCTCAGTTCAATCATGAATGATTACAAAACTAAAAATTGTTTCTTACAAATCCCTTAGATGTCTATAGGTTGAAGACGATAACATGGAGGCCAGTGGATCATTGGATCCTCGATGAACGAATGAAAACATTATATTAGTATCTTTTTAGGAAGGGTGAATAGTGCCCACACTTCACTTTCCAATATCTATTTTATGTTTAGAATCCATTTCCTTAATAATACTGATCTCTACTTTCACAATTCAATATGTAATCAAGTTAACCACCTGGAAACACTTCACTCACATTCATTGGGTGGGCCGCACTATTTCCCCTTTGTACAACACTGCGTGCACACTGCGAGTGTTATGATTGGCCACCATCAATTCTGTATGCCCCTTATGGGTGATATGCACACTCCTACTACCATGGATCTCTTTAGACCTTCCTTCCACATGTTTGAACGTTTGGGTCCCACATGTGAGGTTTGGGGTTGGTCCTTATTTGGTTGTGGCTGGCCATGTTTTTTTTGTAATCATAAAAGAGTTATCTAAATTCCATGTAAAAACTAAAGTAAAAATATAAACCACATTTTCTTTTAATTTTTAATTCAATTATAAATTCCAAAAATTCTAAAATATAAAATTCCTTTTAATATTCCTCATTAAAAATTATTCATCAAAGTCATTCCTCATGTAAAATATATTCTACATGGCCTGCAAAAAATTATTCATAACTGTTCAACCAAATTCACATTCACCTTATAAAATGTTATGAATATTATATGGCCTTGAATTATTTTTAACACCCCAAGTTTCCACCGTACGTTTCCCTTTGAATAACACAGTAGCTTGCGTTGTACGCAACATGGAATTTTAACACACCACGACCAATCAAACAAGCCGTTATGAATAGTCTTTACCAATTTTTGAAATTTTATAATTTTTATTTTTCAAAATGGACTTAATTTTTTGATTCAGAATATCAAAATTAGATTAGGGTGAATTTTTCTTATTTTTATGAAAACTTTTAATTTTTGATGAATAATGAAAACACTGCGTTATTGTTTAAAACCGAATTTTTATTTAAATAATTAGTTATTTTATTTTAATTTATTTTAGGTCAAAATGGATACAGAATACCTATATATGTTCAATGTAATTCATTGGAGTCATTTTATAATAAGTTTATATATATATAATTTTATCGAACTTTTTACCGTCTTTTACCCACCTTCTAGGAGCACTTTCAAATTTGCATAAAACTTAATTTTACCACTTCTATGAATTGAATTTCAAAAATCTGAGAGACAAAGTTGACATTAGTAAGTAAAATGTGAATCAATAAGATGAAAATAATTTTTGGTGAATAGTAACTTTTGACTTTTTTTTACCACGGTCAAAAGTAAATAGGGAAATTAAAGGTAAAAATGATATTATAATTACCCTAACACATGTCCTAATTCTATTGGATAAGTGTATTTCGACCAAAAACAACCTTAGGAATAAAATATGATCCTTTAGGTCCACATGGATTAGATTAGGGCATTTATCATTTTTTTATTTAAAGAAGAGTTAAAAGTGTTAAATCCAAAGTTTATTAACTAAAAAAATTTTAATCTAAAGTTATACATGAGATAAATTCTACTATAAATATTAATTAGAAATATAAAATGATATTATACATAATGGTAGTTTATTTATAATTTTTATAGATTAAACAATTAAATTTATTTATGACACAATAATGATGCAGTAATTACCTTCTTAATGAAATATTAAAATAGTTTATATTATAAATATTAAAATAAATAGAATTTAAAAGTTTTGATGCCATCCACAAATTTTATAGGTTAATATGCCATTTTAGGGTTTATTAGATAAATTTTGTTCGAAGTGATAAGGTTGTTATGACTTTCACAAAAACAAAATACCAAATAGTGTCAAAATTGATGTAAATTAGTTTTTAAAACAAATACTATGTTATTGGTTGATATAATATTCCTAAAAATATAAGGTTCGGTCAAAGGTCTTAAATAATATTATATATGTCATTAATGAATCACTTGAGGTTCTCTTGGAAGTTTAGAGTAAGTTTATTAAACATATAGTGTAAGAATACAAGAAGACGAGGTAAAAGTTAAACTATTTAACTAGGAGTTAAATCTAAAATATAAGGTTAAAATGGAAGCCTAAACTTGTCTAAAACCTATTGGTTGAGAGGATTTTGACTCATAACCACCTAATTCTAGAAATAAATTCATTTGGAGCCATTATAAAACGAATATGAGTGTATAATAAATTAATATTTTAATCTTTTCCTAAAGTGACCCTCACCCCTCTTATAAATGGGAACTTACCCTTCTCTTAATTTCACACCTCCAAAGCCATTTGGCTCGAATAAAACCTTCCCAAATATCCTCCCAACTTACCTAAAATCAACCTAGAGTACTTAATTTGATCATAAAGCCAACCTAAGGATCCCTTTTGATCAACTCAAAAGGAAACACCCGAAGAAGAGGTAATAATTTCACCACCCTCTTCCAAGTTCTTTTCTTCTTCCACTTTATATTTATTTGTTTTTTCCATAACAAAATAATATCTCCAGTAACTTATACATAATTTTATGATGTTATAAATATGGTACAACCATATTCTTCATTATATCCATCCTATAAATGAAAAAGTCACCATACGTGCGTACGTACGGCTTACCGTCTCCACGTCGTGGTGTAGTTTGTTATTCAAAAACTTTATTATTTGGATGGGTATAATAATGAGTATAAATGATGTAAATAATAAATATAACATGTTAATTATTATTTATATATGATATACCATCCAATTACATATGATTTCACCATCAATATAATGATATTGTCGCACGTGCGTACGTACGGATTACCGTCTCCACGAACACGATGAGATTCTATCCCCATCATAATCATTCAGTAATAATTTTCATTTTATGATTAAAAATAATTTTTAAGAACATAATATCATTATGGATATGAATCAAATACATCCTATTCATAATAAACATGTCTTATGTAACCAATCATATAAAGGAAAACGAATCAGTTAGCACCCGAAACAATGATACTACTAAAATATTATTAACAAAGCTGTATTATAAGATCATATATGAAATAATATTAATGTATATAGTTCATGTATAATTTAATAACAATTATTTCACCATTATATAGGAGGTTAACCTACCCTCTACGGAGGAAAAGTAAAAGGTAAGGGATAATTTCACAATCTCATTATTATTCGTGGTTGTTTTTATGTAAGTATCTACTGGGACATATTTATTATCCATGTCCATGTTTCATAAGAGAGTTTTCAAAGGGATTATTTTTAAGGGACTCTTTTACTAAAACATAATCTTAAATGTTTTAAGGATTTATTCTTCTAAACCTTTCTCTTTAATGTCCATGTTTTCAAAAATGGTTTTAAGGATTTATTTATATAGACATGAATGTTTTAAAATGTTAATTCCTTTAAAAAGTTTCAAAGTGGTATGGGACACTTTGATTAAAAAATATATTTTAAATGAATTCCTTTATAAATTGTGTGAATTTTAAATGATTTCATTAAAAAGGTATATTTCTCTCATATATCTTTACTGATGATTTCCAACTATGTCAACATCCTTTACGGGATATTATTCTTGATCAAGGTTGATTTATTATTATAAAATATTCTATATTGTATTAAATGATTTATGATATTTTTTACTGTGGATGTGTTATTTTTATACCATTAATGGTTTATGGTTAAATTACTGACATTTTGTATGCTAGTTTTAATATGAATGTTTATGTTATGTTTCAAAATATTCATATGGGGAATGCATTGGATTTAGTAAGTGACGGGTGGAGCCCGCTATAGCTCCTCGATGCATCAGTAGGTCTCATGAGACACACTAGTGTCTTGGCATAAGGCCTTGACAAAATATTATTTTTAGTCTTGGCACAAGGCCTTGACAATGTGGTTATGATGTCTGGAATTATGCATTCCATCATTATGAAATTGGCTATTGATATTGCATGTTATTATTCGACTAGTAGAATATCCATGTGAATAATTAAATGGAATTATTTGATTCATATTGGATATATTATGATTAAGTTTATGTTTAAAAGGATTATATTTTAGTATTATACATTGCCTTAAATGTTTATTCTTATTTATGAAAGTTTCCGCTATATTGTTATCCTTACTGAGCATCTGAGCTCACCCCTTTCTATGTTTTATTTTTTCCAAGATGTGAAGAAGTATATTATAACTGACTTGTAGGGATATTCTAAGGGTTATGAATGTGGTAAATGGAGACAATGTTGTTGTTTTTTCCTTTTATAATTTAATGTAAAACTTATTAATGTATCTATTACTTCCAAGGCTACTAAACTGATCGGTCTTTCGAGATTTGATCCCTTGTGATCATGCCAATGTCATGTAATAATGCAATGACTATGGGTAATGAGGGTTGGGGCATTACATTATTCATCCTTCACATCATACTATTGTAGACAACAAATCATCTATATTTTCTATTAACACATTCCTTTGATCTCTCAAAGAATAGAATAACAATAATCACATTTAAACATTGAGAATTGTCTTAGTAAATGACATCCAATGAATCCATAACAATTATATAAGCATCATAACCTACCTCCTTCAATATTTCTAAAATTATTTCCATATTTATATTTCTATTATTAATCAATAATTACAGAGGAATTCATTATACATTAATTTTTATTACTTACAAATTATAGAGGACTTTATCATACATTGACTTTGATTCCTTATTATATATTGAAAATAAATACAAATATACTCATCTGACATCCACATGGGATTTTTAATTGATCCTTGAATGAGGGTATTTTTCCTGATATTTACTTAATAAAAATAATGATAGTCATTAAAAATACTTAAATTCCAATCTTAAATCTTTGATAAAAACACCAGTACTTACCAGGGGACACAGTAGGTTTGATTAAATCCTTCTCTATAATGTCATAAAATGACACCAATAGGTCACTAATCTCTTCTAAGTCCATCCGATAGGCTGTAGAAGATATCAGATTTATCTTAGAGTGTATCTCAATGAATAAGTTGGTCTCTTAAAGATGGGTAAATCTAGGTACATCCTCAAGAAAGAGATCTATATACTCCTCTATGACTATAGGAAAACAGTAATGTGAAGTATCCATTTCACATGGATCTAAAATCCCAAACTAATGGGTGATCAGTTGCAATATACCATGTACAAGCCCTACTCATCTTGAATAAAGGTCCCACTCACCCATGAAGAGAATACCCTATCTTTATTCTTGAAAATACATGAATCTATGATGGTATTAGTTTATATGGGCACAGACTGAGCATAACCTATATATATTGAGAATAATGTTATAAGGAATTATCCAATCCACCATAAGGTTTTATTAAAACCACTCTCTACTAAGAATAAGATCAAATAATTAGTATATGTAGCTGAGAATATGATCACTTATAGTAGAAGTTTCTATCCACACAAGGCAGTATAGAGGCTTTATCATGATTTCTAGCACTTAAAATATAAATGAAAATATATTGGTGATGAAAAATTATCCCAATAAGCTTATGAAAGTAAATAGAGTTGAGAGAAAAAATTCTAAAGAAAATAATATAATTTCAAGAAACTTGAGTTTCACGAGTCCAACTAGAGATGATGGGTAATCAATAAATTCATTAATACACAAATATTTATTGAGAATTATAAACTTATATAAGCCTACCATCATTCATGAGAGTGATGCTTATAAATTCTCCTCAACTCTCCATTTCAAAGAGTAGACCTTGGGATTCTAAATTTTTGGAAAGATGAAGCTATATACTCACATTAAATGACTTATGCACTTTGTGAAACTGGTTAAACCCCCCATGGGTCATTTAAAGAGAGAATATTATGTGAATTACCACAATAAATTCCTTCAAATCATTAACTTATTCTTGATATGTTCTCACAAAACCCACATCCATGAAGAACACCATTTCCACTAGTAGATCGAGTCTCACGCAAGTCGAGGTTTCAAGTAACACAAAACTTGTGGGGAAAACATTCCATGGGCAGCCATTTTATGTCATTATTTTTAGGAACACACTTTCATGAACATTTAGGGAACATGGAACCCACATTCACCTAATCTGGATTCCTTCATGTGAAATCCATACACACAACCAATATTATAGAATTTTACCCCTGATTCCTTTGTACCATGAATGGGCTAAGAAATATAAATGGATGTTTCTCTAAAGAATAGGTTTTAAATATTAATGAATAATACCAACTCTATTGATTTATGTTGTCCCTTTCATGGAACAAGAATCTTTATCGCATGAAGTTAAAACACATAGAATGATCCTGCCACACGATCTAAAATGTTTGTCACTTAAAGTATATGGGTTTTGATTCTAGAACTAACATGAAACACATGACACTTATTTAAGGTTCAATAATTATTTCCCCATCTCTCCCTTTAAGAGGAAATGATACCCTGACTAATGATCATTCCTTAGAGAGCACTCAAAGCCTTCCATATCATCCCAACAAGACTCTAAAATCTGAGTGTCTTCTTTATGACTCTAAACCATGAATTTCTTCTAAAGTAATATGATCCATGATTATCCTCAATAGAAATTTAAACTTTTACTGTACTCTACAGGAATCTAAACCATGAGTTTCTTCCACAAAATTCTAAACCATGAGTGTCCTCCATAGGACTCTAAACCATGAGTTTCCTTAAAAACATTAAAATGTGAATGAATTCCATAATACTCTAAACCATGAGTTTCCTCCATGAGAATCTAAATCATGATTGTCACCACTAGACTCTAAATTTTGACCAATATAATGTAATGAGCATTAGCGGACCAAAGAATATCTTATGAAGAAAATGAGGGGATTAATTTCCTTCCTTATGCGATAAGTATAAAATACCTAATGTGATGAGCATGTGATCCCTTAGGTGGTTATCCTAAGATACTAACCAAACATTAATTGAAGAAAATAAAAAAATATTTATCTATTTCTAAATTAAACTATACAATAATGAGATATATTTAACCCATAATAAGTTTTGTTCAATTCTAAGAAACAAGCAAAAAATCAATAAAATAACACAAAAAATAATAAGTGAAGGTTGATGGTGTGATGTGTAGAATCAATGTATGATGAAGGTGGTGAAACAATTATGGAAATATGAAATAAAATAGTCAAATAGTCAAATAAGTAGGAATGATAGAAATTTTATGAACACAAGTAAATTAGATTGCATAATATTGAATTATTATTTCTTAATTATTAATAAATGACATCATTTTAGGTACCAATATTGAAATTAAATCTATATTGAAGGTTCAAGGATCATCATTTCTAAGATTTTATTAAAAAAATATTCTTAACATTGAAAGATTTAAATCAGGGATAAAAATAATTGAATATTGAATGAAAAATAAATTAATTGATGCCAAAAAAATGTAGGAGAGTTCCCTAAAAATAAATAATGAGAACTAAGTATAAAGATGATGAATAAATATTATATCCATCAATGAAAGTTTATATAACATAAATTTTCACTTAAAATATATAGAATTATTTCACAATACTAATTGTAGGCATGAATTAAAAGAAAAAATGGGCTAAAGGATCTTCTCAATCAAGATGATCATCCTCTCTATAATATTCTTTTTCACTTCCAAAATCTCCTACAACTTATACTTACATTTTCATGTTCTCTACATATAACTCCATTGATGAATGATTTTAAGAATGAAATAATGACCACCTAAAATGTGTAGGTCTTACCTCTTTTGAATTTAATCATGCATTTATTTTTAGCATTGGGATCACCGAAAACATATATTTGTCTAATGGAAGGTCTCTAAATGGCCACATGTTACTATTCATTGTCTTCTTCTAATGACTCAATCCAAATTCTTCTAATATATGCAATAAACCCATGTGATCTTCGTGATTCCTTTAATGGATTCTTCTATAATATTTTTTAGTTATTCAAATTCTCCCTTGATATCATTTTTATCCTTATTTTTAATTTAAAATTTTAGGGAACCCATGTGTTTTAATTATCCTCAGAACTATTAAATTTCTATCTTCCACCTTTAAGTGGATTTTAATTGCATGGGGAAACCTTGACGTATCACTTAGAAGTGAGACGGTACCCTTATGTAGTGGTTGGTTTATAGGAATTACCCTTATGTAACCCTAAGAACCATTGTATGGTGTTGACATAAGAAGACTATTACTTTTACGTAGGTGATGACTTCTAATGTTACCCTTTCATGGCCTCAATGAATCATTGGGCACCTTTATATAGTGGTTATTTACCCTTCCATGAGAAAACCATCTACCTTTCATCAACACTACTACTACCTTTACCCAAGTCTAAGTTACCCCTTAATAGGACTTAGGAAATCCCTACTACCTAATTTAAAATTCCAAATAATCTAAACTTCAATAGAATAAAGCTAAAAATTCTTAAAATCACCTAATGATTATGTAGAGACCTGATTTTTTCCTTGTAAGAATTTGACATATTTCTATATATATTTCCAGATCTAGGCACTAAGACAATGTGCAATTCTGAGGACTGATGTTCCCAGAATTAATTTTATAAAAATGTTAAATGTATTTTATATTTCATGCATGTGTTTAATTAAAGAAAACTAGATAACTATTAAATAGTTGATCAGATCAGAAATCTGAGACCACGGTTTAGTCCGGGATGTGTTATTTACCCTAGGATCGACATAAAGTGAGTTGGCATGAGACGTTCAGACCCCTCACTCATTGTTAGTGCATTTAATGGATAAATTAATTTTATTAATTAATTAATTAGTTTATTTTCTAGAACAATGTATAAGTCTATAAATATATAGTTATGAATTTTTGGATAGGGTTGGTCTCATAACCCTACAATTACCGAAGATATATCTCCTTACCTTTCCATTGGCGGATCACGATGAACGATAACAAAACATCAAATCAGATTAAACAATTATGAGGTGAATGTAATAGATCCTCCCTCCTTCATTGGAGAATGTATTCTTCCTCACAAATCGATCCAAAACAGAGGCTGGACTCTTATTTTGGTGTTTTTATGAATTTGTATTAAAATATTGAGTAGATTGTTATTCCTTCTTCGATATTCATCTTTTTATGACCTTTTCATGAGCCCAAGTACCAGATTTCATATTTTTTAATCAATGTTATTACCTCAGTTCCCCATTTTTGATCTCCAACCAAGAATGCTTGGTCGGTGATGTTTAAAACTTTGGTTTTTGGTTCTTTTCTCCCTCAATTATTCGTGTTATTCACTGATTGGATCCACTCTGTCCTAGCTTGACATTATTGTGTGGCACCGAGCTCAGTTAGGCCTCCAGATTTAAGGAGGATCAATGATGTGATAATGATTTAGTGAGAGAATCATAAATATGGAATCATTTTGGTATAGGAACGCTTAATCTATTGGTTTGATATATTTGATATGAGACATGAGATATGATATATAAGATACAAGAATCAAGATATGGGATATGAGATATGAGATATAAGATATAAGACACAAGATACAGGATATGTGATACGAGATATAAGATATAAGATATAAGATATAAGTTATGAGATATAAGATATAAGATACATGATTTGATATATAATTTATGAGATATAAATCTTGGTCAAATAATCTTATATTGGTTATATATTTTAACCAAGGCGTCTTCTTGATGAAATGTTAGTGACAACGTGATCTTAGAATTGAGACAGTCATTTTAAGATCGATTTTGGATATCTTTTTTGGACTCGTGCCTCAGGTCAATGAAACACACAATAATAATAAAATTATTATTATTACAGAATCTTGTATCCAACATATCTCCCTTATACGATGTCGGAATGATGAACCATCTTCGACACTGCAAACCTAAAATCTAGGTTGATGTTTTAGGACCAATATCAGATATTTAATTTGGAATCATGGTTTGAGACCATGAGATTCCATTTAGGCATGACGTGGTGTAACCTTTTCACCAAGTGTTCGATTGAGGAAAGTGAATAGCCTCTATTGAGTATTTTTCCACGTAGAATGTGATAGTACCCTCTATTATATATTTTAAGATACTACGCAAGAAGTTAAAAAAATGACGCATTGAGGTGACATTAAATGATGGAAGAGATTATACAGGATCACCATAGCATTCTGGGATTACCCTACAGTAGGGATGGGAAGTGGCGTTCCTTGATGATCTTTTTTATGTACCCTCTAGTAGGGCTAGGCAGTGAAGTTCCTCGACATTTTGGGCTTACCCTCCAGTAGGGTTGGGTAGTGGAATTCCCCAATGATCATTCTGAGTTAAGGTCAAGTAGGGATGGGTAGTGGAGTTCCTCAATATTCCTAGATTACCCTCCATAAGGGTTGGGTAGTGGAGTTCCTCAATGACCTTACCGAGCTTACCCTCCAGTAGGAATAGGATGTGGTGTTCCTTGATGACCTTCCCGAGTGGTACCCTCCAGTAGGTTTGGGTAGTGGAGTTTCTCAGTGACTATCAGAGTAGGGCCCTACTATCATACCAAGGCATGTGACACTTACTTAGAATTTGTGGCCCCTCTACTGTGTGACATAGTGATGAGATGTGATTTGACGCGCCTCTGGACTTACAAGGAATAGGGAAACTTCCCCCATCGAGACACGTTCTTATGACGCAACCTAAAGCCGTTCATGTGAGTCAGTGCCACCCAAATCGGATAATATCAAGGTGAGGTGACTGATTCACTTAGACTTGTGTTCAGGGAAGGTTCATTATATCCTGGGCATTATTGAATGAATTATTTTGGAACTGCTAGTGACTCTTCTTCTTGGGCAGAGCTGTGAGATGGGGATCCCCTTGCTCTCTCATTTGATATTCTTTGACTGAGCACACACACACACACATATATATTATTTCTTCTGGATTCACACTTTGGTTTTGGTTACTCTCCTTATACGAGAGGAAAAGATGTGTGGGGTATCCCATGTTATTTTTGTGATTATATTATTATGGTTGGATGAGTCTAATCTCCTACTATAGGTAGTGAAGGCTTGATGAGTAGTTCATCTACTCGCCGTTTTTAGGTCCTTGTACTTGGTCAAGATTACTTTCACTATATTTTTGGGTCGAGCTATACTATTTCATTGTACCTTGTTCTATCTACTGCTTCCCTCTTCAGTAGAATCTCTTACTGCTCCCCTTCACCCCTTTCAGTCCATTCTACTAGGTATGTATATACTCACCCATGTATGAGAATTTTCTACATGTGTATTGTCTTTTGTAGATGACAGATAGGTCAACCATGACTTCAGAGGATATTAGGGATACTGGGTGCTTTGACCATGCTTGATGGTCATAGCTTGGGATATAGGATCTGGGCTCTCTCAACTGTTTACTCTTTTCCAGTTTTGTTGGGTTGGGTCATATTTTTGTTTGGACATTTATTTTTCCCCTTTACTTTCAGATTACACTACCTTACTTTTATACTCTCTAGAGGTTCATGCATTCCTAGTTTATTTTAGATAAGTGTTTCATCTTTTCCCCTTTACCTCTGCCCTTTTGCATTGAGTTGGATATGTGTGTGCGTACAAGTACATAGAAAAATTCCGCCTCAAGTTTAGTTGTGCCTTCAACACTTGTTGTCACCCCTCACCTATGGAGGGGGTTTGGGGTAGTTTCGGTTTGATCCCCAAGATGGGTGGGGTTGTGATAGTTTGGTATCAGAGCAAGTTCATTCCTTGTGATGTTGTTCAGACGTATCCTCTCGAATAGGATCAGTTGGGTTTAGGTAAGGGTTTAATTTTGGCCTGGCCCGACCTGAACTGGGCCGGGCCAAGCCAGACCTGGCGTACCCTGCAAAAAATCAGGCAGCTGACCACTATTTGGGTTGGGCCGGCCCGAACTGCCCCACGAGGCGACCCGAGACCGACCTCGGGCCGACCCAAACCATTGGGTGGGGCTGGGCTTTTTCAGGCCGGGCTGGGCTTTTTCGAGTCAGGCCATGGTGGGCTTTTATTATTTTCAAAATAAATGTTTGTTTTAAAACATTTTTTAAATGTTTTTATTTAAACATTTTTTAACATTTATTTAAAACGTTTTTTATATCTATTTTTAAACACATGTTTTTAGATGTATTTTTTTAAATGTTTAATTTTTTTTAAAAAAAATGTTTATTTTATTTTTTATTAGCATTTTACAGTGGGTGGATATGTTATTTTTTTCTAAATAGATTTATATACGTAAATCTATATATATTATGTGCAAATTGTAAAAAAAATTAATTAGCGGTGCACAATAGTGGGTGAGTTTAAAGAACAGTTATTTAAATTTTTCTTATCATTTTTTAAACAATTTTTTTACATTTATTTTTTTTAAAATTATTTATAATTTTTGTAAGCATTTGATAATTTTTTTAATTAAACCATTTTTTAACATATATTGAAAACATTTTTTTATATTTATTTTTAAATGATTAATTTAAAATGTTTTTAATTTTTTTTAAATGCATGATTTTTACAAGTATTTTTTAAAAACATTCAACCTTTTTTCAAATTTTAATGTAATTTTTTTAAGTGTTTTTTAAAAAAAAAAAATAATTTAAATGTTTGTTTTAAAAACATTTTTTAAAAATTTGTTTAAAAAAATGTATTTAAACATTTTTTTCATCCGTTTTTTAACATTTGTTTAAAATGTTTTTTGCATTTATTTTTAGACATTTAATTTAAAACATTTTTTTGAACGCATGTTTTTTACATGTATTTTTTAAAATATTTAACATGTATTATGTAAAAAAAAAAATTTATTGACATTTTACAGTGGGTGGATATGTTATTTTTTTCTAAATAGATTTATATATGTTTGTGAATTTATATATATTATGTGAAAATTAAAAATAATAATGAGAGATTGGGGGTGCGCAGTAGTGGGTGGGTTTAAAACGTTATTATTTAAACATTTTTTATCATTTATTTAAGAAGTTTTTTTACATTTATTTTTTTAACTTATTTATGAAAAGTATTTTTAAGCATTTGTTTAATTGAAAAAAAAATTTAAACAATTTTATTTTTTTAAATGCATGGTTTTTACATGTATTTTTATTAAAAGTAAAACATTTTTTTTGTAAAAACATTTATTTTCTATTTTATTGACATTTTACAGTGGGAGAATATGTTATTTTTTTCTAAATATATTTTTATATGTGAATCTATATATATTATGTGCAAATGAATAATGAAAGGTTGGGGGGGTGGGGTGCAGTAGTGGGTGAGTTAATTTTTTTAAATAGATTTATATATGTATATATATTTTATATAATATATGCAGGTTTCATTATATTTTAAAAAAAATAATGAGGTTGGGGGTGTGGGGACATAATTGGGTGAGTAGTTATTTTTTTATTAATATATAATAAGTTATTATATATATAATATTAAATTATTGATATATATAAATATGTATAATATGAGAAAACTGTAAAAATAATAATTAGGGTTTGGGTTGGGGGTACGCCGCAGTGGGCGGGTTAATTTTTTTCTAAATAGATTTATATATAATATATACAAGTTTCATCATATTTAAAAAAAATTAATGAGGTTTAGGGGTGTGAGAACATCATTGGGGGAGTAGTTATTTTTTTAATAATATATAATAAGTTATTATATATATATATATAATGTTAAATGATTGATATATATATATAATATGAGAAAATTGTAAAAAATAATAATTAGGGGTTGGGGGTGTGCCGTAGTGGGCGAGTTAATTTTCTTCTAAATAGATTTATATATAATATATTCAAGTTGCAACATACTTAAAAAAATAAATGAGGTTTGAGGGATGTGTACGAACATCATTAGGTGAATGTGTTATTTTTTTTTGTTAATATACAAGAGGTTTTTATATATATAATATTAACTCATTAATATATATATATATATTATTAATATCTTTGTTTATATATATATTATATTATATCACACACACACACAAAGAATATATATATATATATATATATATATATATATATATATATATTAATGGAGCCTCATCGTTGGTGGTGGGGTGGTAAGGGCTTGGGAGGTGAGGGGAAGGTCACAGGGTCAAGTCCCCAGGCCTGCGTATTTACTGCATTTTCTTTCCTTGTGTTGTGTTCCGCAGTGGCGAATGTAATCGCCCTTATATATATATTATTAATGGATTTTTAAAATCCACACCTAATTGATATATATTATTAATAGCTTTATATATATATATATATTATTAATGAATTTGTTTATATATATATATATATTATATCATATCATTGATATATATATTATTAATAGATTTTTTTATATATATACATATACACATATATATGATATGCACGTTTCATCATATTTAAAAAAATTAATGAGGTATGTTTGGGGGTGTGCGCAAACATCATTAGGTCAGTGTGTTATTTTTTTTTGTTAATATATAACAAGTTAATATATATATATATAATGTCAAACAATTGATATATATATATATATATAATATGAGAAAACTTTAAAAATAATAATTAGGGGTTGGGGGGTTCACCGCAGTGGATGGGTTAATTTTTTTTCTAAATAGATTTATATATGTATATTATATATAATATATGCTAGTTGTAACATACTTAAAAAAATTAATGAGGTTGGGGGACGTTCATGAACATCATTAGGTGAGTGTGTTATTTTTTCTTAATATACAATATGTTATTATATATATAATATTAAATCATTGATATATATATATATATTAATAGCTTTGTTTATATATATATTATATTAAATCATTTATATATATATATATATATTATTAATATATTTTTAAAATCCACACTTAATTGATATATATTATTAATGGCTTTGTTTATATATATACATTAATATATATATATATATATATATATATATTAATTATATATCGTTGTATATATATACACACCCATTATAATTATATATAATAATTATTATATGTATATATATAAATTATGATATATATATATATAATTTTTTGTTAATATATAATGATATATATATATATATATATAATATGGTGATAATAGAAGAGGCGCAACCTTGGAAGCCTGTGGTAGGGGGATCGAATCTCCATACCAGTAATTTCCCGTTAATTTTTTTACAGCAGACGGGCTAGCAGGTCGGGCTTCGCACGGGCTGGTCCTTTTTGGGCTGGCCCAGCCAGGCCTGCAGGCCTTCTTGGATAGGCCCCAACCCGACCTGATGAACCAATGGCCTGAGCCCGACCTGGCCCGACGCTGGCGTTGCTGGGCCAGGCCGCTCGGGCTTTCGGGCAGGGCCTGTTAGGCTTTCAGGCTAGAATTGCACCCTTAGGTTTAGGGAAACAATATCAAAGTGTCTCGAGTGTGGCTCTCAAGCCACGAAGTGTAGTGATGGTATAGGCAACTGACGTATCCATTCACCAGGACCTTGACTACTTGCTTGTCAACTCGGTATGACGAGACATTTGTTGTATGGATTAATGGTACATGCATAATATAGGATTGAGTCTTTGACTAACTTTCTTGAGTCATCTCCCCTTTATTTTTGATATATATATATGATTATCTGACTATGGTACTCCTTGATAAATTTCAAGATGCCTCTGCGAAGACAGTAATCCAGGATACCGGCTCTAGTTTATGACGATGACCCTATGAGTGACAAGGCCTCAATTCAGGGTCCATCATACGATCCCCTTCCTCCAAGTGGGAAGGTAGAAGCACCTCCACCTATTGAGCAGTAGATCATCCTAGAAAAGTAGGCTAACGATGCACACATGCTTAGTTTTCTCTGTGAGTTCCAGTATTAGAGACCATGGAGGTTCCACAGTGAGCCAAATCCCTAGGTAGTAAAGGATTGATTAGAGTCGATGGTCCACATATTCAGAATTTTTTAGACCCCAATCGATTACGTGGTGGTTTTGGTATCTATTATTTTTCATAGAGCAACTAGACATTGGCGGACCCTGGTTACATAGTTGCACGATGAGTTAACACTCTCATGGGATGACTTCCAGCATTTATTTCGTGAGGAGTAATACCTCTCCTGGTTATGCTCATTTTGGATCCAAGAGATTCTGGAATTACAGTAGGGAGGGATGACAATGTTTGAGCATGTGGTGAGGTTCACAAACATTATGCACTACTCTCTTGATATGATCAGGGACGACTACTTTAGAGCATGAAAATTTGATCAGGGAATCCGCTGCGTGATTCTTACTGGTATAGTGCTCATGTGAATCCCCACCTATGTTGGGGTGCTGGAGTAAGTGATAGTGACAAAGAGATTTCTGTTTGAGGGACACCACATAGATGGAGCTGGCAGTGGGCGTCGTGGAGTTGTGTCATCTTCAGTAGCTGGTAGGAACCAGTAGAAATGATCTTAGTGAAGGAGACCCTTTTGTGAGCAAGCTTAGAGATATGGTCGTATAGTGTAGGGGAATAAGAAAGAACCAGGGATGCCCGAGGAGGACCAGTTCCATGCTTGTGATGGGCAGGGTGACATGGAATGAGACTTCCCGACCAGTCATGCTAAGCAGCCAGATAGATAGCTTATGGAATGCCACGACAAAGGCGGAACTATGATCATGGATCTCCTAGGCGTGGAAAGGATGTTCCCGATGGAGGTGGAGCCAGCAGAGGAGTAGGAGGAGTTATAGGTGGAGGACGATATTATGAGGTCCTTCCACCCCCACCATCAGTAGGCCCATTCTTGTCTTAGGGAGTTGGCAGCCGAGGCCATAGACACCTGTATGCTTTGGATGTCTACAATCCCTCAGCACACAAGATGATTAGGGTTATGATATGTGTTTATTCTAATCTTTCCTCAGTATTAGTAGACACATGTTCCATTCATTATTTTATCTTTATACTCCTGGTTCGGGAGCTAGAGCTCCCAGTAGAGGTGATAGCACAACAGCTTCAACTTGAGGTTCCTACCGAGAATGATTCTTCTATATCTTTCATCTACCAGTAGTGTGAGATATCTCTTGGAGAAGAGAGATTCACTTGGGAACTTTTGGTAATAACAATGAAACCCCATGAAATCATCTTGGTTATGGATTATATTTCTATGGTTTGATCCCAGATTGATTGTCACTGTAGACAAGTTAGATGTCTACCCACTAATGGGATGAGATTCTCTTTCTTTAGTGAGAGAGATCTCATGGAAGGGTAAGTGGGTTCATTGGGCATGAGTCTACAACCCATCAGCCATCATTTGGAAAGTGTATCTCTTGGTGCATTTGACTCTTCATGCATCTGGGTTACTTTAGTTAGGGAGGATTACATGTATGTATTCCCTGAGGACATCCCAGGACTACCTCCTAGGTAGGAGATGGATTTTTTCATTGACTTTCATCCTGACACCACTCCAATATCTTCTACAGCATATCGAATGACACTTACCAAAAATTGGGAGTTTCAGTTGAAGTTGTAGGACCTTCATGAGAAAGGTTTCATTATACCTAACGTGTCCCCTAGGCAGCTCTGGTGTTGTTCATGAAGAAGGTGAATGAGATATTACGGCTTTTCATGGATTATCATCGCTTTAATCAGGAAACAATAAAGAAATATTACCCATTTCCATGGATCGATGAACTCTTTTACTAGTTGTGAGGTGTGAGATTGTTCTCGAAGATTGATATCAGGTCTGTCTACCACCAGTTGAGGGTTTTCAAGGCTGATATTTTAAATCTGGTATTCTGATGGTGATATAGAAACTATGAGTTTTTAGTGATTCCATTTGGTGTGAATAATTCCCCCAAAATTTTCATGGATTTAATGAACCAGGTTTTCCATTTGTACTTGGACTAGTTTTTTATTGTATTCATCGATGACATACTTATATACTCTATATCATAGGTTTATCATAAACAACACTTGAGGATGGTCTTGATTTTCTTCAAAATCACCGAAATTATGGAAAAATCTCGAAGTGCCAGTTTTGGATACATGAGGTTTACTTTATAGGGCATGTCATTTCTGAACAAGGTGTAGCCATGGATTCAACAAATATCGAAGTAGTTATTCTTGGGAACCACCAACTTTTTCCACTCCTTTATTCTTAGTAACCACCCAAAAATGTGTTAGAGGTACATATTCTCCTTGTCTTAGAAGGGTACTACAGGAGGTTTGTAGCAGACTTCTCCAAAATCGTAGCCCCTTTGACCGCCCTGATGCTGAAAGGGAATCCATTTACCTAGTATGAAAAGTTCCAGAGGGCCTTTGATGAGTTGAGTAAGAGTCTGATGAGTTCTCTACTGTTGAGACTACCATAGGGGGGCATGGAGTTCGTCATGTATTTCAATGCCTCAGGAGATGGGATCAGTTGTGTGTTGATGCAAAAACACATAGTTATAACATACGGGTCAAGGTGGTTGAGACCCCATGAAAAGAACTATGAAACTCAAGACCTAGAGATCAAAGTGGTATCCTTCTCCCTGAGGATGTGGAGACACAATCTTCTGGGAGATCACTTTTTGGTTTACTTAGATCACCAGAGTATCAAGAACATTTTCACTCATAGAGACCTAAAACTGAGCCAGTGAAGCTGGTTGGAGTTCCTGTTGGACTAAAAATTCGATATAGTCTATACTTAAGGAAAGGGAAACATTATAGTAGATTACATTAGCATGAATTATTAGTCTTTCTTAGTGTATAAATCTTCAGAGTAGTTATCTTCCCTCTAGCTGACCCTGGTGGAGCAAGAGGGTAAAACCTTTCTTCAGTCGATGGTTTTGACTGCTTCACTCTTTGAGTGTGTGAGAGAGTCCCAACTAGGAGACATCAACTATGAGGTCTTACATGATCAGATATCCATATACAATGCAATATATGAATATTATGAAGGATTTAATCATATTATCTTGTTTCAGGGGTGAAAAATTGTTCCAGTCATGATGTGGGAGGAGGTGATGCGGGAGTTCCACACTTCTCCCCTAGCTATACATCATAGTGTGGGGAATATGTATAGAGAACTTATGTGGTAGTTTGGGTGGTTTTAAATGAGACAAAGAATGGATGAGTTCATATTTTTGTGCCTCACCTATCTATATGTGAAGTCTGAGCACCAAGTTTTAGCAGGTTTGTTGCAGCCCCTTGGGATCCTGGAGTGGAAGTGGGATGAAATATTTGTGGACTTCATCATAAGGATTCCTTGCACTGGGAAGGGGATGACTCCATCTAGGTGATTGTTGACTAGCTCCAAAATTCAGTGTACTTCTTTACCATTAGGGAGAAGAATTTAGTGGAGATTTTGGGGAAGCTGTATGTACGGGAGATTGTTCTCCTTCATAGGGTAACATAGATAATTGTCTCCAATCGTGACATGTGGTTTACATAAATATTGTGGAGAGGCCTGCAATAGGAATTTGGGACCTAGGTTTGGATTATTAAAAACTTTCATCCCTAGACCAGTGGTCAAACCGAGCACACTATCCTGGTGCTAGAGGATATGATGATGGATTGTGGGTTGGACTTCGGCCGAAGCTGGTAGGATCACCTGCCCTTGGTAGAGATTGTGTACAACAAAAAATATCACTCTACCATCAGAATTAATCCTTTTGAGACTCTTTATGGGAGACCTTGAAGGTCAAAATTATGCTAGATAGAGGTTGGTGAGACATCTCTTGTGGTCCTAGAGTTGGTGAAGGTGATAATGAAAAAAGTCCAAGTCATCTAGGAGTGGATGAGGATGGCCCAGAGCAGACATAAATCCAATGAAGACCACCATCATAGGCCCTTGGAGTTAGATTAGGGAGACCATTTTTTCTTGTGATTCTCCCCATGATGAGTATTGTGGAGGTTTGGCCTGCGAGGCAAGCTATCCCTGAGGTTTATCGGGTCGTTCAAGATCATGCAGTGAGTTGGTGATGTTTCTTACCACCTCGCCCTACCCCAATAGCTAGAGTGGGTGAACGATATCTTTCAAGTGTCACAGTTGAGTAGATACATGCATGAACCTATGCACATAATCAAATGGGGTGAATTGAACATCGAAGATGGATCCACCTCTACAGATCACCCGGTGGCGATTGAGGATTGATAAGAGAGGAACATGTATGGATGAACCATACCTTTGGACTATGTGATGTGGTAGCACAAAAACTTGTATGAGAGTTCCTATGAGTGGGAGAGAAAAGTGAAAGATCATTATCCTGAGTTTTTTTCCTATTTTTTCCATTTTAGTGATGAAAATATTTAATAAGGGAATGATATAGAGACCCGTTTTGAACTGTATGACATTGAAATATTTCTATATATATTTTCGTAGCTAGGCGCTGAGAAGACATATGATTCTGAGGCCTGGTGTGATCATAATTAAATTTATAAAATATTAAATATATTTTATATTATACATGTGATTAATTAAAGAAAATTGGATAACACTTAAATGGTTGATCTGGTTCAAAATCCAAGACCACAGTTGAGTTTGGGACGTGGTGTTTACCCTAAGCATGACCTGAAGTGAGTCGGCATGGGACGTTCATACCCCTCTCTCATTGGCAGTACATTTAATGGATAAGTGATTCCTCTGGAAGTGGGGATGACCTCATTGATTTAAGGTTCAAACATTACAAGCGGTTTCTAACGAGATTGTTTGTAGAACCAGAAACATCCAATGATTCCATATCCATTTGGACATACTTTCCAAAGGTAGGTGCTCATTAGTTGTGAACTGATGAGGATTAAGAATTTTCATTGGTGGAGAGGATGGGAGGTCGGACTCATCACACCTTTTTAGGGGAATTATTGTCTACTCTGAGACTCTCTTTATATATTTAAGTTATGTTTGTGAATCCTTATTAAATTACCAAGTATAAAAATGAGCTTTCCTTTAGATCTGACAATCAATAATTAGTATGAATGAGATGTAGAGAATATTTTATATGTATTCGAGGTTCTTCATCGATAGAGAATCATCTCTTTTTGTTAGAGATTCTTAGTCAATGGTATCCTTTGACACATTATATAGAAATCTATTGGTCATTATGATAACCATACTGGTTTTAAAGCCACTCAGTGGGGCACTTGAAGTTTATTTACATTTAGAAGGACATAGATTATTTCAGAGTTGGGATTGTACCCGCAGATGGGCTACCTATGTATCCTTTATTTTGGAAAAGGAACCAGAACCCACGTAGTTAGAATAAAGAAGTATGAGGCTTATGCATGATTGATGGATCAAAGAAAGATTTCATAATTAATTTTATACTCTAATCTCACGTGATCCATGCTCAGTGTGAGAAACAAGAGGTATTGGTAAAACCAGACAATTGTGCCATGAAAGATACAATTATAAGAAATGATGTGGGGCTTATGTATGTATGACTGCCCATATAGATGAAGATTAGAATTTACTTCAGGGAAGAAACCTGGGATCAAGGTCCATAAAAGTATATGTGCTTTATGGAGATTTGGATACTCTAACTTGGGACTTAATCTGGAGAAGGAAGCCAAAAATTAAAGGGACTTATAACTTGGGACTTACTCCTAAGAAAGAATCCCAGAGTTAAAGGGGTCTTTAACTTATGATTGGGGTTTACTCCTAAGAAGGATGCCCAAGTCCAAAAAAGTTTAAGACTGTTTAAGATAAATTATGACTGGGGCTTACTCCTGAAAAGGAAACCCAAGTTAAGGGAATTTGGATTTTTTGGGGAACTTGGGGCTTACTCCTAAGGAGAATTTCTATATTAAAAGAATTATGGTTCGGGATTACTCCTGATGAGGATGCCCAAAATTAAGGGAACTTGAAGACTTGGACTTACTCCTGAGAAGGAGGCCCAGGTTAGGGGACTTGGGGCTTACTCCTAAGGAGGATTCCCATATTTGGGTTTTTGAGATTGGGACTTACTCCTGAGAAGGAGGCCCAGGTTAAAGATCCTCTCATCTTTAAAGGATGAGGTTGAATGAATGAAATCTCTAACCTTAGAGACAAAAATATATGCAAATCACTAGGTTTTGAGAGATGTTCCACATAATTCCTTTCTGATAAGGAAGACAACCAAGGAATCGTGCCATAGATGGATTTAAAGAGGATTCTGAAGGCTAAATCTTGAAGAGGAGAGGTGGATTTGAAGAAATCAAGTGAATAGGAAGGAGGGGCACTGAAAAAGAGAAAGGCGCTCAAGTCTTTCATGGGCGTGTAAGTCATGGTCGCGCAAGTATACTTGCACGACACATGGGTACTTTCATGATGGTCAAACCTTAGGGTAATACTTGGGAGAGACTTGGCTAAAGCCCTTAGTATTATACCCAAAGGCTTCCAAAAGAGTGTTGTGCAAGTTTTATTGAAGGGATAAGGCGGCGTGCAAGTGTGTCCATTTCTCTTAAGGTCTGGCCACTTAGGTGAGCAATTGTTGATGAGTTTCAACACTTAGGCCTTGTTTCCCCTCTTTAGAGCTTACATTCTAGGTAAGAAATTAACTTAGAAGTGTTCGGAAGATTTATAGAAGAGACTAGGGCACTGTGAGCTCGAATATGAGTTTTCGAATTTTTACCTCGTGAAATGGGGTGCCCACAGGGGGTATTTATAGGCTAGGGAAGACCCTGGGCGAAAATCAAAGAGGGCGAGTAGGTCACCTGTGCGACTATTATGCGGCATGCAAGTATACTTGCATGACTATGATGAAACTTGCATGAACCAAGTGGGAAGAAATCATTCTTCATGCCTTTTTTTTATTTTTGATGTTTCTTCAAAGGGTGAATCACTTTGGACTAAGGTATTTCCCTTTTTAGTCATTAGACTTTGTGATGGAAAGGAGCGTCAACAAAAGTCCTCCCTCAGAGTTGGATCCGAAAGAAATGAGGATGTGACTCTGAGGTAAAGAAGAAAACCAAGGAACATACAGTGCACAAGTGTTGAGCGCACAAATGACACCGTGCAGGTGTTGAGCACGTAGATGGTGTCGCGCAGGCTTCGGTGTGCAAGGTTTCATCCTTGCCTATATATATGCGGTCATTCTCATGCAAAGAAACCATCTTTAAAAAATTTTGAGCTCTTTCCACGCAAGTTTCCTCAGTCACACAAGTTACTTGTGTTCCTCTATATCTTTGTGTCGCGCTTCTGTAGAGGTATTTTGACCTGTGCGGTGGTACCTGTGCGCCAAAACTTGCACGATGCACTTATACATGCACACCAATTTTGGGACTTGTGCGCCTTAATGCCTTATCCATTTTTTTTTATTTTTCTTCACAAATTTATGAAAAATCAACTTACTTAAAAGTTAATTATTCGACCTTTGTGCAGATTAAATGGATCCTAGGAGAATCAGAACGACTGATGAACTGGCTAGCAAGTGAATTGATGATTTGATGAGAATCATTGGCCATGATTACTATGATATGTGCAATAGCACTCTCCCAAATTTGGCCAAGTACTTGAAAAAGTATAATATTAATTTTCCATAGAGAATCTACTTGCCTCTGTATGGCCATGGTCATCTGCAAGGATTCAACGTTCCAGATACATAGAATTATATGCCCAAGATGCAGCCACACTGTTACTCCTCTATTTTGGTTATTCTGTGCATTAAGAGTAGCAACAATGGTGTGAACTTTCAAATTTTTCCTTCATTCCATTTCCTTGCAGATATGAAAATGGAAAACCATGGGTTGATATGTTTTCCGATGCCGATTGATGGAGGGAAGACTATCATGACATTAGAAACAATATCTGAAAAGATTACTCTCTCCAAATGGCTCTTTACTTCAAATGCTCCATTCTCAAATCCATGTATCCATCTTCCAAGTCTCTTGGATAGAAACATAGTCACTGTTTGATCAGCAGAAAAGTTTCTCAAACCGCACTCAAGAACATTCCTTTACAATTGTTCGAATAAGAGCTGGTATCAATGCATCTCTTATTGTATCTAGTTGAATGAATGAATTCCAGGTGGTTGATGATGAAGATCGGGATTCCATAAATCAAATAAAGAGTTATGTTGAAAGCCCCTTGTAATTCTTGAAAAAGAGAAGAGACTCCAATCTGTGTATGTCCTTCTAACTCTTGTGCATCAATGAAAAACACTTTCATCTTCAGTCATTTTTGCATGCCTTCTTTTGCTACCTGCTTAAAAAAATTTACTTAATCCAATGGGCCTAGTAAGCATAGTTTTATTTTTATTAGGATTATTATAAATAACCCTACAAACTTTGAATCTTTTTAATTGCTCAATATTACCTAAATCATACAAAGTATATGTTTAGTGAGTTGGGACTTGACTTTTTTTTTCAGAGTTCCCTTGTCTTTTGTGGGAAGTTTAAAGTCATGCACGTCGGACATAAAAAGGCTAATGTTTAATGTCTAAATAGCTTTGACCGAATGGATTAAAATTGACTCAATTCCTTGGTAATTTATCTGAAAACATATTACCATGTTCAAGTATTAGGGAAAATATGTAAACGATGACTTAAGAAATTTTGAATCAAAGGAATGATATGAAAAATGGATAAAAGGCTTTAGAAGAAGTAGTTCCCAAGAATGTAGTTAACACTATTTAATCAATCCGTTAGGGGGTTTAATTATGTAGGGCCACCTAAGGGCATTGGATGCATATTCAAATAATAGCATCTTTTGGCTGACAGGTCTATTATGTAGACTACTTATGCAATGAAGATGCTGGGGAGGAGCAGTTCCAAGTAGTTATCTTGGGTTGTATGTAATGTTTAAAGCCTATGGAAAATGAATTCCTCTAAGGACTACGGGCCATGTAATACTTACGCCTACGGTCCTTGTAAGGGTTCCACCTCACCCCTTGAAAGGTGGATTATCAAAATCAATAAAAAATAAAGGCCTTCGGGCCATTGGAGGAGGAGGTAGACTACTTATGCAAGGCTACCTAAGGGAACATGCTGCATAGTTAGGAAAAAGAACTCTCAGAAATTTACTTTTCTACTACTAAAAATCCAGTGGAAGTTTATGGGGATTCAAATTTTCCAAAGCATAGAGTTTGCTGTATGGAGAGAGGTACTTGAATATGGAGAAGATATTTCCAAACAAGATTGTCTAAGAAATGGATGAATGTCACTCCTATGAAGGTCTGACCCAAATGTAGGGAAGGGAAATATAAACCATAGACTTGAATAATTTTAGATCATGAAAAAGAGTATGGGACAAATATGTTAAGGATGGCCATTAATTTTGGATCCCTACATATTATCGTTAAGACAAATAAGGGAAAAAATTTCCTCCCAATAATGAAGTTACCATTATTTTAAAAAACCCGTTAGGGGGTTGAGTTATGCAAGGCCACCTAAGGGAATTGGCTGCATAGTCATATAATAGTATCTTTTGGCTGACAGGTCTGTTATGTAGACTGTTTATGCAAGGCAGCCTAAGGGCACGTGCTGCATAGTCAGGAAAAAGAACTCTCAAGTATCAAACATTTTGTGACCAGAAGTCAATAAAAGGATTATGGATATCTGTAAGTATTTAAGGTTATGAGTATGACACATCAAAATGGGCATTGTTCAATGTATGTAGAGATACAAAGACCAAATGCTAACCATAATTATGTTGTGGTTGGGTCCTAAATTGAAATGTTTGAATTCACTATGTATCCCATACGGATAGGAATCAATCTATACGTAGTTCTTGAAATATTGTTTAACATTATGTGGGATGATAGTATAGGAAATCTTAGTTTAGGGTTATAGATCTCAGACCATAAAAATGAATACACTATGTGTGTTTTCACAATGACTTTTCAGCCAGGGGACTGAAAGTGAAATTTGGGGTTAGGCCCAAAGACTTGGGGCTAGATTCGAGGGATGGTCGAAAGTTCCTACATATCCCATAAGGATGGGAATCAATCCTCACGTAGTTCTTGAAATACCCTTTGTACAGATTTGGTTCGTACATATGAAGGGTGAAAAGGGGACTTCAGTGCAATGATGGTTTGACCCAAGATAAAAGGTTCAGGTATTTCCATGTATGCACGTAGTCTTTGAAATATAACATGATTGGAGATTAATTTAAATAATGATTCCCTCTCAGGCGAGGGTGTCAAATAATGTTGTATTTTAGTGTCGTACAAGAAAAAAGTGCGAATAGTTTAACGTCATATAGCAAGGACGATGGTGAACCAATGTAAAAAGTACTGGTTTTGGGGCTCCCTCACATATCAACATCCTATGAGATGGAGGTGAACCGATGTGAAGAGATTGGTTTTGGGCTTGAACCTCAGGAGGTTTCCTACGTACCCAGCTTAGAAGTCAAGGATCAAAGTCCGCGTAGTTCGATTAAAGAATAAAATAGTAATCAAGTTTTTTTTAGAACAATGACCTAAAAATGGTGTTGTGACTTATACATAGTTAGCGGCCCAGAGAGAGTGTTATGGTTGAAGTTTACTCTACGCTCACATGATTCATACTCAGTGTGAGAAACAAGAGGTAGAAACAACCTTAACAATGCACAATTTAATGTCATGTAGGACATATTAAGGGATTATGCGGTTTAAAGTCTTACAGCGAGGACTATAAGTGCTGCACAGTTTAGTGTCATGTAGCAGGGACAAAATACAGTTTAACATCATGTAGGATGTATTAAGGGACTTTTTCAGTTTTATGTCATGTAGGACGAATGAGCAGTACAGTCTAACGCCATATAGGAAAAATATAGGGATACAGTTTAACGTCATGTTGGACGTGAACACAGTTTTGCGTCATGTTGGACAATAAGGGTGTTGTACAGTTTAGCATCCTGTAGCTAAGACGATGAGGACAATGCAATTTAACCTCATGTTGGACGAAAGGGGGACTGTGCAGTTTAATGTCATGCAGTAAGGACTTAAGAAGGACACAGTTTAACGTCATGTTGGATGTATTAGGGATTTTTTCAAAGTTTAACATCATGTTGGATGATGGTGCGAATAGTTTAAGGTCATATGCATGGATCAGTGATTATGAAATTTAATGTCATTCTGGACGTAAGGGACTTCTGTACTGTTTAGCGTCATGTAACTAGGACGAATGAGGGGACTGTCCAGTTTAATGTCATGTAGTAAGGACTTAAGAAAGGACTATATAGTTTAACGTCATATAGTAAGAACGACACATTTTAACGTCGTGTTGGACGTAAGTGAAAATAGTTTTAGGTTATATGCATGGACCGTAGGGATTTTTTCCACAGTTTAACGTCATGTTGGATGATGACACAGTTTAAGGTCATATGCATGGACAATAAGGATTTTTTCCACAGTTTAATGTCATGTTGGACGATGACACAGTTTAAGGTCATATGCATGGACCGTGGATGTATTTCATGTTTATACAAAATACTTCTTCAGAAATCTGGCATTGGTTGGAGTCGTGATGAGTTCTCCATCCATAGAAATTAAATAATAAGCTCCATTGGAGTAGACCTTATGTATTGAATAAGGTCCTTCCCATTTTGGATCTAGCTTGGGAGGTTTATTTCCAGGTATCATTGGAGTTCTGAGAACCAATACCAATTCTCCCTGAACAAATGAATGAAGACTAAATTTTTTGTTGAAAGCTATTTCTATTCGATTCTGATAGACTTCCAAGTGGTGCAAGGTGCACAATATTTTCTCATCTAACCATTCCAATTCATCCAATTGCTTTTGAGATTGTTCATATGTAGATGAGTGATCACAAATGGCTACCCTAAGTGAGGGTAATTGAACCTCAATGGGAAAGACTGCTTCTGTTCCATATACCAATGAATATGGAGTTGACCATGTTGTAGTGTGGGTGGTGGTCCGATAAGACCATAAAGTATGAAAGAGTTTATCAGGCCATGATTTCTTATCTTTATCCACCATCTTTTGTAGTATATTTGAAAGAGTCTTGTTGAAAGCTTATATTTTTCCATTAGCCACTACATGATACTGAGATGAATGATTGGATTTGATGTTGTATTCTTGATACAACTTCCTCACCTTGGATGAAAATTTTTTTGTGTCATTGTCCGTTAATATGGTATAAGGGACACCAAATCTAGTAATGATGTTAGACTTGATGAAGCTAACAATTCTTTTACAACTAACTTATTTGATAGGTATTTCCTCTTCCCATTTGGAAAAGAAGTCAGTAGCAGTAAGAATGAACTTAAACTTCTTGGATGTAGCTGAAGGATAAGGTCCTACAACATCCATTCCCCATGTGGCAAATGGCCATGAGTATTTAGTTGTATGAAGCAAATATGGGGATTTATGAATGAAGTTGGGATATACTTGGAAAGAATGACATTTCTTTGTGAAATAAACACATTCTTGTATCATTGAAGTCCAAAAGTATCCAAGCCTTCTAATTTGATGAGATAGTCTATGTCCATACTGGTGGGCACCACAAACTCTTACATGCACTTCTTTCATGAAATCCATTGTCTCTTCACCATCGATGCATCTGAAGAGAATTCCATCAAAATCTCTTTTGTAGAGAATTTTCTCTAGGTGATCCGGGCTATCATAAAGAGTAAAATTGACCACACGTCGCCAAATTTGTTCTTTTCCGGCTCTACCAAGTGGAAGTGTTCTATTTTGAAGGTATCCCCTGATAGGTGTCATCCATCCCATAGTATGACCATATGGTTTAGGAATGGGACTAATTTCATTGATTTCCTCTGTTCTTATTTGAAAATAAGATGAAATTGTACGACGATGGGAAATAATGATGCTTGTCTCGTCCCGATTTGGATCTGCCAAAGCTGTGGCTATATTAGCCAGTGCATCATCTTGATCATTTTGTGATCTCAGGACATAATAAAATGTCGGTTCTGAAGGAAATTCCGCCATTAACTTTCTGACGTAATCATACAAAGGGATTAGTTATTCTTTTTTTATTACATAATCTCTATTGACTTGTTTGATTACCAGGTCTGAATCACCTTTCACCTTTAAGTGATTCACTTGTGCTTGAAGCGCCAACTACAATCATGCGATAAGATATTGGTATTCTACTTCATTATTTGTACCGCCTCCCAACAATGAGAAGGAATAAGGTATCACTACCTTTTCTGGGGAAATGAGTACAATTACAAACCCAACTTTGTTGAATTTAGGATCTTCCATTTTCTTCCCTGTTGGACTCCTGGAAGAACCATCAAAATACATTTCCCATGTTTGAAGACTATCTTGAATAGAAAAGACTTCTTCATCAGAAAGTTCAATATATGAAGATGTATCTTCTACTGAAAATATTCAGAAAGTAAATTAGCCATATCTTGGCCCTTTATTGCCTTTTGAGACACATACTGAATATCAAATTGTTGCAAAATAACTTCCCACCTTTCCAGACGTCCTGTAAGCATTGGACGACTAAGGATGAATTTGAGCGGGTTATTGCGAGATACCAATTGGACCTTGTGATGTTGCAGGTAGTGTCTCAATTTTTGAACTTCAAAGATTAATGCTAGGAATCACTTATCAATATTTGAATATCTGGTTTCTACTTTAATCATAGTCCGACTGAGATAGTAGAGGCTGTTCTCATTCCCGACATCATTCTTCTGAGCAAGAATGGCACCCAATGATTGCTCTAAAGCTGTCACATAGAGGATAAGTGGTCCTCCTTCAACAAGTGGCATTAACACTGGTGGACTCTAGAGATATTTCTTGATAATGACGAATACTTCTTGACATTCTTCATTCCACTGGTAAGTGACTCCCTTCTTCATCAATTTGGTGAAGGGTAAACTTTTTCCTGCCAAATTGGTGATGAAACGCCGAATATAGGATAAGTGTCCTTGAAGTCCTCTAAATTATTTCAAATTATGAGGAGGTGACATGCCAAAGATTTAATTTTTCTTCTCAGGATCGACTTCGATACCATGATGGTGTACAACAAAGCTGAGAAATTTTCATAAGGTTACCCCAAAAGCACATTTTAAGGGGTTCATCTTCAAATTATGTTGTCGAAGTTTGTGGAATATGATTTCCAAATCATCCAATTGATTAGAACGTTTCCTGGATTTAACCACCAAATATTCCACATAACATTCAACAAACATCCCTAAAAAGGGTTTGAAGATACAATGCATGACACGCTGATATGTTGTGTCTGTATTCTTTAGGCCAAAGGGCATTACCCGATAGCAAAACACACCCTGAGGGGGTCTGAAGGTTGTAGATTCTTCATCTTCTGAAGCAATTCATATTTGATTATATCCTGAATATCCATCCATGAAAGAAATTGCTTCATAGATAGCTGTTTCATCAATTAAGAGTTTTGTAATCGGAACTGGAAAATCATCCTTAGGACAATGCTGATTAAGATCTCTGAAATCAATGAAAACTCTAATTTGTCCATTCTTATTTTTCACAGGGACAATATTAGACAAACACTTGGGATATTGAACTTCTCTGATGAATTTAGCTTTGATAATATTATCCACTTCAGCTTCAATTTTGGAAGCATAGGTTGGGTGTGTTCTTCTTGCAGCTTGCTTAAATCCTCAATGTTCTTCTGGAAAACCCAAACAATGAGTAGCAACATCAGGATCAATCCTTCGAATTTTTGTATAGTTTCAAGAAAATATATCTCGATTTTTCTTTAAAAATGAAATATACATCTCTTTCTATTCAAGATTCATTGCCTCACTAATTAAAGTGGGGCATGGATCTTCTTTTGTACCCAGATTTATTTCTCTGAGTTCATCCACGGTGGTAGAGATACCCTCTTCAAATGTTGGAGGAGCATCCCTGAGATCTTTCTCTTCTTCTTCAACATGTGTTATTTCTTCTATTTCTACTTGCATAGTAGATGGTGAAGTATAATTTCCATGATCAGAATAGATATTAAAATTTAAACATCTTGAAGAAGAAGCTTCCATTTTCGACCCGATTGATAATGAAGGGTCTTCCTTGGGTAATAAAGAGGAGATGATGGATTGAGAATTGACATCATCGTTCAACTCTGACATCACTATAACTTCTTCTGGACTGGTTGGTGAATTATAGACTTTCTGGATTTCAACATATGAAATGAAGACATCCCCATTTGAGCATTCATCGTTTCTTGGTGAATCACCAATTTCTCCCATGTTGTCTGGCTTGATTTCCATAATTGACATTATGGAAGTTTCCATAAGAGTATTTTGATTTGGGTTTATCCTATAAATTTGACTGATAGGAAATACATAATCTGTACTCACATGTGTGAATAGGTTTACTGGAATCTTTTCCAAACCATATGGAGCATTAACTTTGGTAATCTCTCTTGTTGTGGATTTCTCCTTTCCCTTCATGTGATAGAATTCCGCCTCAATGTATTGAGATTCACATGTCTTGAATAGGGAATTATCACCATACAATGTCCCAATTTGACCATCAAAAAAATATTTGATACATTGATGGTATGATGAAGGGATAGCCGCATGTTGATGTAGCCAGGGTCTTCCAAGCAAGACGTTGAAGGCTGAGTCTTGATCAACAACCATGAAATATGAATTGGATACAAGATCTACAAACTGAGTTCTGAGTGTAATCTCACCTAGTGGTTCTTGTTCATTTTTATCATATCCTTGTAACATCAAAGTAGATGGAGATAAATCAGATTCTGTGAGTCCTAATCGACGAAGTGTATGAATGGGGATGAGGTTGACTCCTGAACCATTATCAATGAAAACTCTTCGGACGTCTACACCTTTCCAGATAAGTATAAAGGCATAATATGTTCATCAAAGACATCATCTTCATCTTCATCTGTGAAAGATACAATTGCATGGCATTCTGCGGGATTGTTATCTATATGGTAAACTTTAGCTGCAGCAATTTTGGTTTCAAATTCCTGAGGACTTGACAAAGCCTCGATGAGTGCCTCCCGAATATCCTTTGATAAATTCAAGGCATCTAGAATTGATAACTTGGCTGAAACTTGAGCCAAGTGTTTCAATACATCATAATTTTGATCCAAGGGTCTGCGTTTTCCAACAGGAACATGTGGTTTCACAGGTACCTTAGAAGTTGATGCTTTGGAATTAGATGCATCTTGTATCAGGGTACGAGTTGGCAATACTCCTGACTTTGGAAGATTAGACCGAATAGGTCAATTTACTTGTTGAGAGGAAGAAGGTGGAACTTCTAACCGATCTTCTAGAATAACTGTTACAGGACTAAGTCTGCTATTGGTGGAAGAATTTTCTTTTTCTTGTTGAGCCCATTGAAGGGATCTACCATGAGTTTCTGCTGCATACACAGTTCTAACAGGGGTAGAATTGGAATAGTGTTTTCTGGGATATCCACGTCTTCCTCTATATCCCATACCTCATGATATAACTCTAATTCCTCTGTTTGATACAGGGAATTCAGGATCATGAAAATCAAAACTGTGACTGGTATAAGGATCTATTAAATGAATCATAGTAACAGAACCAAAGATCAACTCTTCATCCGATGAAGACTCTTCCTGATTAGCCAATTTAGGTTGTTCCGTTTGGTGGGGCGGTGCCCATGGATTTGAAGTAGATGACATAAAATCTACCAAAGTCAAAGAAAATTTGGGCTTTGACATGATATCAACTTCTTCTGATTGCTCTTCTTTCATTGAATTATGTCGTTTCTTTGAGGATTTTACCTCTAATGAAGGGGGATTTGCTGTGGAATTAATAGCAGAAGACACATTTGGTTTCTTCAATTGCGTTCGAAAAATGGAATGAGTTCGGTTGATTGTTTTTCTGACCATCCAATCATCATATTTATGCGCATTTTTGTTTTTGACTTCTTGCCACTCACCTTCTTCCTTTGGATTTGTAGTAGTAAAACATGCTACTTGAGCTGAAGAACCTTTCAGTTTGACTTGTCTCGAGTCCACCATCTTTTGCCGGAGGTCTTTGAAGACAAAACACTCCTGAATGGGATTCCCCAATATCTGATGAAATGGGAAATAGTTGGGACGATCTTCATCTCCTTCCTTGTTCAGCCTTTTTAGCCTTAAAAATTGAACCAAATTATTTTCCAGAGCTGAAATGAAGTAACCCAGAACTTGTTCATTTCGAAAAGAGTAAATGTTTCTCTTCAAATCCTCAAATTGTTTTCATCTTTGATCTCTTTGATCATATTTATGAAATAGCCTCTATTGTTGACGTTCAGGAGGAGGATCCCTTCAAGAAGATGAAGGACTCGAAGTAGAAGCAGGTATAGGTGCTTGTTTAAGCATAACTGTAGCAGTATCTGCTTTATCCATTCTCCTTCCTAGAGCTAATGGAATTACACGAGATTTATCCTTAGTCTTTATAAGAGAGTCTCCAATCTGTTAAGTGATTGAAGTAAGGTCTCGAAACCCTCCTGTGTATTTCACAGGGATCAACGGCGTGCGTAATTCATCACACAGATTTTCCACACAGATTGGAAACAATTCTTCTTGAGAGAGTGCTAAGCTCAAATAATATGTTAATACCTTCGAGCGAGCAATGAAATATGAAACCCTTTCATTATCCCTTTTCTTACAATTTTTAAGATAAAAAACTATTTTCTTAGGAAAAGTTGATCTGAATTGAAGAAGGAATTGTTGACGAAGATCCTCCCACCTGGTAATTGACCGGGATTGCAAGATTGTATACAAGACAAAGGCAGGGCCTTGTAATGACTGTACAAAACACCTGATCTTAACTACTTCTTGTTGCTGAGGGGTTCCCATCATAGGATCACAACGAGAAAAAAAATGTGTTAAGTGTTGCTCTGGGTCTCCCAAACCATTAAATATTAGGAATGTGGTACTTGAAAAATTTTACGGGGGAGGAATTGCGTCTACCCATTCAGGGTAAGCTCTCTTCTCCAGTTGAACCGGTGCACGCTTTCCTTCCATAGCTTCCAACCGAGCTATTAATGACTCAATGGTAGGAATTAAGTTTTGAGAAACATTTGGTTGAGCTTAGACCTGTATATGTGCAATAACTAGAGCTTGGATAGGTGTGGAGACCGGGACTTCCACTGATGGTAGTATTTCTGGTTGTTGTTGAACTTGAACCATATGATTAGACCTGTGAGGGTGTAATGATAAAGGAGGATAGTCTTCATCCATCTCAGTAGCCGCAACAAATTCCCTTGGCTGACTGACTCCTATATGCTTAGGATGATGACTACTTTGAAGTAGTTCTGCATTCAACATCCTTAATTCCTTCATCTCTTCCTCTTGTTGTGAGAATATTTTCTCTAATGAGAGTGATTGGACTTCTCCATAGAAAGTGTATCTAACCTGATTCTTTCCTTTCCCCTTATTGGATACCTTTCAGAGAGGGGTAAGTGGGTTACTTGAAGGATTACCTAGATTCTGGGTAATCCTTTGATTTCATGTACGCACACCTTCTTCATTTGTGTCTGTGCATACACCCTCTTGAGCAGGAGCTTCCTCATCTAATCCCTCTGAGTGATCCTCATTTGGGGAATTAGCAACAACGGAATTGATGACATTAATTGATGCATAACACATTGCATCTATTTTATTGGAATTTCTGCGATATTGTCTTCTTCCATGTCCTTGATGAGACATTTCCTTTTGCTGATTTGATCCCTCGGGAACTTCTTGAAGAACCATAATGTGGATGGAATCTCCTGATAATTTGGATCTTTGTTCCTCTTGTGGATTCGTCCCTAATTGAGAGAAGACTTACTTTCTCTGAGGGAGAGATTGAGGATTTGAAAAAGTCCCCAGTCCTGTGGACTGGGGATGTTCCTTCTGTTTCTGTTCAACTCCTCGAATCCTATTTATTGATTCTGAGGGTTGGGTTAAAAGAGTCCCCAGTCTGGCAAGGTGGGGTGGTTCTTGAGTTTCTATATCTGAGATTTCTTAAAATCTCTCCTGATCTTATGGACTTTAGTCCAGAAATTGGATGGATGCATTAACCTGCATCCACTCCTATCACCCAACTCAAAAGACCGTTGGATGATTTCTGAAAATTCTGTCACTTGATGATGTGCATGCTCCAAATGAGAAGCCTATTCGATATTCTTCATTGATTTATGCAAAAGTAATTCAACAAATTGTTCTCTGTATTCCTTATTTTTAGAAGAACTAGTTGAGGCCTATTCTTGAGCAAGCCTTTGATTACAAAAAAAACCAATTGGATGTGGTCGGCCATAGGAAATAACATTGCATGAGACCACCTTCGGCGGGATTTGTTGACTGAAGAGTACAGTGAAATGTAGTGCTCCATGGGCACCCCATCCCTTGATATGAATACCAAATGGGGCATTGGAAATTAACTGGTGCAATCTTCTTAGTGCGCAAAGGCATGAATGCTGAAGGGCTCTCTGCTGCTTTTCAGCCTTCAGATATCGAGAAACTGAGAGAGATGCCAAGTCAATTTGGCATTGTAACCCTTCTATTATCTTGAAATGATTTTCATATTCATCATAAGATAATATTTTCTTTTTCAACTGACAAAGAGTTTTCCATATGTTGAGACGAATATCATGAATTCCATCTTCCATCAACATCTCTGGAATGTCATACCGAGAGTCAGCCAAAGTCCAAAACATAACTGGAACTTCACCTTTTTCCAGTTGTTTTCTCATATTCAGTACTTCCTCCATATCATTTGATGAAGATTATTCTACCTGTTTAGACCAAATATGGTGCTTATTTGTTTCTTAATCAGATTCAACAAGATCGGTAGAGAATTCACTTATCAAACTAGAAGGTGCATGACTCAGGGGTGGTTCAGAGAATGACCTACACCCCGGGCTATCTTCTGATTGAGAAAGTATTTCACCTTCTAGTAGTAAAGCATCTTACATGAATGGATTCACATTTTCAAGTGCCTCAAGATAAGAGGGCTTTCTCGTCACTATATTTTCCATTGGAGCATTTTCCAGGCAATTTGAATTACTACTACGGAGAGGACATTCATAGATAAATTATTCATCATGGGGAGGACCACCATGGTGGGTTAAAACAAAATATGAAGCATTTTTCTCCTTGATATTTTGGCCACACAGAGGGTTCTTGTGTCTCCCATCTGAATATGAAACTTCGAGATCGACCGAATTGTCATGAATCAAGACTTCATGAGGAAGTGTCTAATGCAGAACTTCAAAATTAATGTCCCCACTATTGGGAAATGAGAGAGTAGAATCTTGAGTTGCAACAGATAATTTTCTGAGTGCATCAAGAACTAAAGCATCGAGCAAGGCATTATTACAGATTGGCCCTTGATTTCTTGACTATACTGGATGAGTCTTTTTCTTAGACGCCTTCTAACTCATTTTGGGAACCACTTGTTGAAGAAAGTGGTTATTATGGGCAGGTTTATGTTCCTTATCAAGAGAAAGGATCAGGTTAGCCTGATTATCTCCACTCAAATCAGGTGTATGTGCCTGAATTGGTTGTCCTTATGATTTGGGGGAGTACGCCCCACAACCCTCTTGGACTGAAACAGAGGTGTGTGTCTATTCCGAAGTGATATGTTGATGTGTCACTCCACTGGTAGGGATATATTTTCATTTATTTCCCTGTGATGTTGCTGAAGCTATTATAATATCCTAGCAGGCATCCAGAATATGAGCAGGGATTTGCTTCTGCTCTTTCACCATTGATAAAATATGCTTGGTGACTTCAGCTGCCGAAATGGGGATATACGTCCATTCCGTGCTTGGAGTAGGTGTGTGTTCCTGCTCCTGCCCTCCTTTTCCTGCCAGTGAATTCTGATAGTACTCATGAATGGGGGCAGAGAGTTGAGTCTGCCTCCTGTTTGTCATTGAGGATTTCTAATTGACTTCTCCGGGTGCTACCAAACGAGACTATTTGTAGGATTGATCAATACTAGCAGGTGTATGTGCTAGCTGATTTCACTCTACCGAACGTGGTTGATGAACTTCCTTCAATACTGGAATATGAGACTACTGGCAGGATTGATGAGTGTAAGCAGGTGTATGTGCCTGTTTACCGGTTGTCAACACATTGGGTTAGCGGGCTTCATCTTATATAGTCAGACGAGCCTGCTGACTAGCTGATGACTTATAAACAGGTGTATGTTCCTGTCTATAGTACTCTTCCAGAATTTCTTGGCGGAAATGGCGTGTTGCTGTCAGATGAGTCTCCTAGACAGCGGAATTAAAATAGGCGGGTGTGTGTGCCTGCTCATTGCTTGCCACCAAGTTAGGTTGGTGGACTTCTCCGAAAACGGAAGAGATAAGAACCTTCTCACTGTTAACTGGTTGTTGCCTCTGGTGGTTCGTCTTGCCTGCTCAGGTTCGAGGACCTGAGCCAAACACCTAGAGACTACACCTTCATCATGTTGAGGGCGCACTACCGCACGAGTCTGGTGGCGATTGTTAGTGGGAGCCCTGGGGAAGGACTCCTTATTCCTTGAATTGAGGCCTTTAGTGGCCTTATCATTCACCTCCTCAGAATATGGGAGGGAATGGTTATTGCGTTCTAGGGATAATGACCCGAAACGGTTGGAGACGGTGGTTAGAACCACTTGCTTCTTGATCCCTGGTCATCGTTGTCCGGACGACCAGGGTGAATTATTGACTTGGAGGGCTTGTCGAGCGGCCTCTAGAGTCAGAATGGTACCATTTTAACAATATTCCTTAACTAGTTCATTTGATAACCAGCGTTGAAGACGCTGAGTAGGTGATGTCGTCCTCAGAGCGGGCGACGATCCAGCAGGAGTAGCAGTAGAGGCATTCACAGCAGAGGTATTCACAGGCGTGAACTTAAGAGAAGCCATTTCTGTAATGCAGAAGATCTTGGAAAAGAGTGCCTTTTTTATATAACAAACATAATCAAGATAAGTTTGGCTCCTACATCTTTTGTATGAGCACATATGTTATTGATTTCTTTGTTGGCCCTCTCATTGAGTTTAAATAGGGGCCTAACAAAATAAGTAAAACAGCATTTTAAATTGGTTGAGGATTCACGTCAGGTTCACCATTTTTTGTTTCCTCTGGAAATGGGGATGACCTCATTGATTTAAGGTTCAAACATTCCAAGCGGTTTCTAATGGGTTTGTTCATAGAACCGAAAACTTCCAATGATTCCATATCCATTTGGACCTACTTTCCAAAGGTAGGTGCTCATTAGTTATGAACCGATGAGGCATAATAATTTGCATTGGTCGAGAGGATGGGTGGTCGGACTCATCACACCTTTTTTAGGGGAATTATTGTCTACTCTGGGACTCTCTTTATAGATTTAAGTTATGTTCGTGAATCCTTATTAAATTACCAAGTATGAAAATGATCTTTCCTATAGATCTGATAATCAATAATTAGTATGAATCAGATTTAGAGAATCTTTTATATGTATTCGAGGTTCTTCATTGATAGATAATCATCTGTATTTGTTAGATATTCTTAGTCAATGGTATCCTTCGACACATTATATAGAAATCTCTTGTCATTATGATAACCATACTGGTTTTAAAGACACTCAATGGGGCAATTAAAGTTTATTATCATTCAAAAGAATATAGATTATTTCAGAGTTGGGATCGTACCTGCAGATGGGCTACCTACGTATCCTTTGTTTTAGAAAAGGAATCAGAACCCACGTAGTTAGAATAAAGAAGTATGAGGTTTATGCATGATTGATGGCTCAAAGAAAGATGTCATAATTACTTTTACACTCTAAGATCACGTGAGCCATGCTCGGTGTGAGAAATAATAGGTATTGGTAAAATTAGACAATTGTTCCATGAAAGATACAATTATAAGAAATGATGTGCGGCTTATGTATGTATGAATACCTAGATAGATGAAGATTAGGATTTACTTCAGGGAAGAAACCAGGGAATAAGGTCCATAAAGGTATATGTGATTTATGGAGATTTGGGTACTCTAACTTGGGACTTAATCCTGAGAAGGAAGCCCAAAATTAAAGGGACTTATAACTTGGGACTTACTCCTGAGAAAGAAGCCCAGAGTTAAAGGGGTCTTTAACTTATGATTGGGGTTTACTACTAAGAAGGATTCCCAAGTCAAAAAAATTTTAAGACTGGTTAAGAGAAATTATGACTGGGGCTTACTCCTGAAAAGGAAGCCCAGGTTAAGTGAATTTGGATTTTTTTGGGAACTTGGGGCTTACTCCTAAGGAGGATGCCCATATTAAAAGAATTATGGTTGGGGCTTAATCCTGAAGAGGATGCCCAAAATTAAGGGAACTTGAAGACTGGGACTTACTCTTAATAAGGAGGCCCCAGGTTAGGGGACTTGGGGCTTACTCCTAAGGAGGATGACCATATTTGGGATTTTGAGATTGGGACTTACTTTTGAGAAGGATTCCCAGGTTAAAGATCCTCTCATCTTTAAATGATGAGGTTGAATGAATGAAATCTCTAACTTTAGTGACATAAAGATATGTAAATCACTAGGTTTTGAGAGATGTTCCACATAATTCCTTTCAGATAAGGAAGCCAACCAAGGAATCATGCCATAAATGGATTTGAAGAGGGTTCTGAAGGATAAATCTTGAATAGGAGAGGTGAATTTGAAGAAATAAAGTGAATAGGCAGGAGGGGAACTCAAAAAGAGAGATGCGCGCTAGTCCTGCGTGCACGCACAAGTCATGGTCGTGCAAGTATACTTGCGTGACACATGGGTACTTGCACGACGGTCAACACTTAGGGTAATACTTGGGAAAGACTTGGCTCGAGACCTTAGTATTATCCCTAAAGGCTTCCAAAAAAGTGGTGCACAAGTTTTATTTAAGGGATAAGGAGGCGTGCAAGTGTGTCCATTTAGATTAAGGGCTGGCCACTTAGGTGTGCAAGTGTTGATGAGTTTCAACACTTAGGCCTTGTTTCCCCTCTTTAGAGCTTCCATTATAGGTAAGAAATTGCCTTAGAAGTGTTCGGAAGACTTCTAGAAGAGACTTGGGTTCCGAGATCTCGAATATGAGTTTTGGAATTTTTCCCTCGTGAAATGGGTGGCCCACAGGGGGTATTTATAGCCTAGGGAAGACCCTGGGCGAAAATCAAAGAGGGCACGTAAGTCACCTGCACGACCATTATGCGGCGCGCAAGTATACTTGCGTGACTCTGATGAAACTTGTGCGACCCAAGTGGGAAGAAATCCTTCTTCATGCCTTTGTTGATTTTTGATGTTTCTTCAAAGGATGAATCACTTTGGACTAAGATATTTCCCTTTTTTAGTCATTAGACTTTGTGACGGAAAGGAGCGTCAACAATAAGTTAATTTAATTACATAATTAATTATTTTATTTTTCAATGCAATATATATGTATAAAAATATATAGTTATGGATTTTTGGCTAGGGTTGGTCTCATAACCCTGAAATTGCTAGTGAGAGCACTCCTTCCCTTTCTGTTGGCATATCACGATGAACGATGATGGAACGTCAGATCAGATCAGATGAAGATGCAACAAACACAAAAAATCCTTCTCGTTTATTATTTAATTCATTATTCATCAACGATAAATCCAAAAAAGAGATAGAGCTCATTTATTTGTGTTTTTATGCATTTGGATTAAAATATTGAATAGATCATTTTTCCTTCTTCAATCTACATCTTGTTATATCCTTTTCATGAGATAAATTACCATATTTCATATTGTTCAATCAATGTTCTAACCCTGGTTCCCCATTCTTGATCTTTGACCAAGAACACTTGGCTGATTATGTTTAAAACTTTGGTTTATGGTGATTTCCCCCCTTAATTATTTGTTTTCTTCACCGATTATATCCCCACAGTCCTAGATTGATATTACTCAGTGGCTCCGAGGTTGATCGGGACCACGGATTCATGGAGGATTGATGATGTGACAACGTTTTGGCAATAAAAGCATCGATTTGGAATCGTTGTGGTACATGGATGCTCGATATGTTGGTTTGAGATATGAGATATGAGATATGAGATATGAGATATGAGATATGAGATATGAGATTTGAGATATGATATATGAGATATGAGATATGAGATATGAGATATGAGATATGAGATATGAGATTTGAGATATGATACATGAGATATGAGAGATAAGATATGAGATATGAGATATAAGATATGAGATATAAGATATAAGATATAAGATACAATATATGGGACATGAGACATGAGATATAAGATATAAGATATAAGACATGAGTTATGAGATATAAGATATATGATACAGGATATGAAATAAAAGATATGAGATATAAATCTTGGTTAAATAATGTTATATCAGTTATATATTTTAACTGAGGTGTCCGTTTGATGAACCATCAGCAAAAATATGATCCTAGAATTGAGAAGGCCATTTTAAGACTGATATTGGATACCATTTTCATACATGCACCTTTGATTAATTAAACACCCAATAATAATAAAATCATTATTCTTGAGGAATCTTGTATCAGACATATCTCCCTCATACGGTGTCAGAATGATGAATCGTATGTGATGCTACAACCCTGAAATTTAGGAATAAGTTTCAAGACCAATATAGGGTATTTAATTTAGACTCGTGGCTCAGGCACATGAGACACCATTCGAGCATGATGCGGTGAAATGTAACTTTTTCACTAGGTGTCTGATTGAAGCAAGCGGATAGCCTATCTCAAGCGTTTTTCACGTAGAATGCGATGATACCCTCTGTTGTGGATTTTAAGATAAGATGTGATAAATTATGATCATGACACACTAAGGAGATACCTGATGATAGTAGCGATCATACATGATCACCAAAGCATTCTGGGCTTACCCTTCAGGAGGGTTAGGTAGTGACATTCCCTAATGATATTTCCGAGTTACCCCCAAGCAGGGTTGGGAAGTGTATTTCCTCAAAATTATAGGATTACCCTCCATCAGGGCTGGGCAGTGGAGTTCCTCAACGTTTCGGGCTTACCCTCCAGCAGGGATGGTTAGTGGAGTTCCCCGATAACCTTACTGGGTTTACCCTCTAGTAGGAATGGGTAGTGGAATTCCCCGATGACATTCCTGAGTGGTACTCTTCAGTAGGACTAGCTAATGGACTTCCTTGGTGACTATCAAAGTAGGACCCTCCTGTTTTACTAGGTAATGGGATCCTTACCTAGAATTTGCGGCCCCTCGATTGCACGAGTCATTTACGAGCCATAGTTTAACATAGATTTGGACTCACAAGGAAGAGGGAATCTTTACCCATAGAGACACGTTCTTATGATGCAACCTAAAATCATTAGGGTGAGCCAATACCGTCTAAAGTGGATTGTATCAAGGTGTGGTGATTTGGTCCCTTAGAATTGTGTGTTCTAGGTTGACACCTGAGATACTAGGCATCATTGATGGACTTCTTTTCGAAATTTTTACGACTCTTCTTCTCGGTTTTAGCTATGAGATGGAGATCCCCTTGCTCTCTCATTTGGGAATCTTTTACTGAGCATATATATATATATATATATATCTTTCGGATTCACACATCAGATTTGGATACTTTCCTTCAAGGAGAGATGAATATGCATGTAGTATTCCACATGCGTTACGTGTCTATCACCTTGTGGTTGGATGAGTCTACTCTCCTGCTATTGGTGGAGAAGGCTTGATGGGTATTTCATCTACTCGCTATGTTTAGCCCCTTGTTCTTGGATGAGCTTACTTTCACTCTCTCGTTGGGCTGATCTATACTCATTCACTATACCTTATTATATCTACTTCTTACCTCTTTAGTTGTATCTCTTATTTATATCCCTTCACACCTTTTGGGGCGTTCTACTAGTCATGTATATACTCACCCCTTATTGGGATTTTCTCACATGTGTCATTTCTTCTGCAGACGATGGACATGTTGAACATGACTTTAGAGGAGCTTAGGGATACTGGGTGCTTGGATTGTGTATGATGGTCACAGATTGGGATACAGGAGATGGGCTCTCTTAGTTGTTTACTCTTTACCAGTTTTGCAGGTTGGGACATATTTCTTGTTGAGTGTGTATTTTTATCCTTCAATTTTAGTTTACACTATCATACTTTTTTATTTTCTAGAGGTTCATGCATTACCATTTTATTTTATAGAAGTGTTATATCTTTTCCCCTTCTATATACACTTTTTCATTGAGTTGTTTATGTCTGTGCGTACAGGTACTTAGGCAAAGGATTCCACAAGATTAATTGTGCCTTCAGCACTTGTTGCCACCCCCTGGCCTATGGAGTTGGGATTGGGGTCGTTGGGGATTGAACCCCGACATGGGTCAGGTCATGATAGATTAAAAATATATTCCAACAATCTATGTATATGATAAAAACAATGTAATATGAAATAATTAATTCCAATAATTCTTGTTCTATATAAAAATCATGGATTTTAAAATTATTATCATCAAAATAAAATACAATAAAAATATATTTACAACCCACTTTTAAAATATTATTTCCAGTAGAGTTCACTAAAAATAATTAAAATATATACTCTTTGATAATTATGAAAAATAAAACAAAGTGATTGAGACCAATTATCAGTAAAAACCTTGATTTCACTAAAAATATTAAAATAATTTTATTTTTAACACAAAATTACGAGCATTAGAAAATTTGATAATTTAACCATATTTTTCGGTCAAAATAATAAGAATTTCATGAGAATTATGTGGAAAAACATATCCACATTTGGACACTTCTAATTCTCGCACACTTAACATATTACTTGTTCTCAAACAATACATTAATCATATTTAATGAAAGAAAAATAATATTAAGAGTAAAAAACTAAAATTCCACAAATAATTGGCTTTCAAAATGATTTCCCCCCATGGATACTCATAGGTAGTAAATGTCATTTCCCTCTTAAAATTAAACTTTCTAGTTCACATTTTGTTTCTTATTTTTTAAAAATGTATGGCATTGAAAATTTTGAAAAAATTAAACACTCTTCAATTTACATCTAGGTGAATCTTCCAAACTTCCATTTATCTTTAGGTGAATATACACACATAAATTAATAACTTATAATAGTAATAAACATTATTTTATGTGTATGATAAAATAATTAGAAGCATGAAATAAATGACCCATCCAATAGTAATAGAATAAATAATGAAAAGATTAACCTAGATTAGGATTTTTTTAATAGCCCATTTTGATTCATATCTTATTAGTTTAATTCAAATAAAAATCTCAAATTCACTGATAATTATAAGACACACTTATAAAATTATACTCAAAGTAAGATGTTTCAAGATTATAATAAAATGGTTACCCAATTAAATCCATAGAGTAATATAAATTGATCTCCTGAAACTATAAACAAACCTTCATTCTTTAGAATTCAATCTTATAAATTTATAATGTGATCCTTTAAAATAATAAATTTTGAAAAAATAGGGGTTTATTATGTTTACAACATTAAATTATAGTTCACCACATTTTAAGACACCTTCCCCACACTTAAAACCCAAAATTTTACTCAATATTGATCTTTTAAGCTAGGATAAATATTAAAAATAATTTAATTAAAAAAGGATTTTCAGAACATAAGCTCAAAATTATGTTTAAAGGTCATGATGCATTTCAAAAGAGCATGATTTCCAAAAGTAATATCATTTTTCGAAAAGATTTTTTAAACTTCAACATGATTTTACTTGTAAACTAAATAAAAATACATTCTATGGTTCATAAAAACAATATCTTGTTTATTAGTGAGTCCAGTAAGTAATTTCATGTAAAAAATAGGAATAATTGAACCAATATCATGTATTCCTGAAAAAATTCAACTAACTTTCAAGTAGCACACAACAGTTCATATTCAGAAATACAAGTAGAAGGAGATGCATAATTAAAACAAAACACCCTTGATGATAAGGATACCATACCATTTTCACTTAAGAGTTATCCCCTAGTTAGTAATATTTGAGTACATAAAAAAATTTAAAAAATATATGATTAGATTAAAAATTTTGAATCTTGAAATAAATAAAACTAGTGGTTGAGTTTGAACGAAATGTGCTTTAGGTAGTTCCAAATGGAGCTCTTTTTGAAAAATAAAAACATCTAAATTTTGATGCAGTAAAAGGATCCTCATGGAAGGTTCATATTTTTTTATCACTCCTACATTTAAATGTGTTGTAAATCATCTTAATGATCACTCCTATATTGATCTGATAGGTCAATCCTTCATGCATTTGGTTGGGTTTCCACACGGTCTCTTAAATGAATTCATAATAATTTAAGTGCTTTATTATAACATGTCCCTATTTGTGTGGTCATTTGATTAGTATGAACTGTTGAACAAAAATATGGGGTAACATGTCATTCAGAGGTAGGATAATTAATTTGAAAATAAAACAAAAAGAAAAAACATAGAAAAAATGAGTTGACACCTATGTAGTGCTCAATTTAGAGTATTCAGCCATATTTTCCCCTAGAATTCAATCTATGATCATTTGGGAGGTGTTTGTTTTTAGTGATTTATAGTCCAAAATTTTTTAGGACACTTCACCATGTTTTATCAAAATTTCTAAAACACAAGCATAAATTATCATTTTATTGAAATCTTTAAGGGCCTTAGAGTTGTGGTTAATATATATTTTAGTTTCAATACCCAATATATCTAAAATAATATAAAAAATTAAAGTCAATAGCATAATAAAAGTATCAAATTTACTAGAAACAATCCCTATGTCCCCCCCCACATAAGATATCTAATAACTCAGAAATAGGTGTAGAAGTTTCTATATCCTACTCATTGGTTCCAAAAAAATATATTCACTTATACAATTTCATTTCTTGTATGTAGCATAAGAGACATCCTCACGATATTATATATATTAATTTATATTAGAGAGTGAGCAATTATCCCAAAAAAATCATTTTATCTAAAATAGAATTTCTATTTTTGGCACGCAAATCTCATACACGGACTCAAACAATCATTTTCATGTGAATCGAGCACACAACCTACCCTGAAGGACCATTCTGAGGCTGATGAAGTGGTTTCATGCAATTTTCAATGAGTGTATGCAAAGATACAACTATGTGAAAAAAACATACTTACGAAAGGTGAAATAGAGTTCCATGGCCACCCCATGGGTCAACAATGCACCTCTGACCGTTACATGGAAGAAATCATTACTACGTGCAAGAAGGAAGTATTGCGTGTAAATCCTCATGAAACAACCATCATTTTTATGCCAAAGTTAATTTAAATGTGATAATGTTATGATTCTAAGACCCAGTGAAAAATTATAGAGGCACATGAATCTCCATATCTACGTTGAGAACTTGTGTCCAGACAGTTGAATATTTTAGTTATAAATAGAAGATCACCCCTCCCTCTAGGAGGATATTCAGAAGAATAAGTGATGCTCTAATACGTGAAAATCTCTTTATTATGATACAATGTGCAAAACTATCCATCATGGACCCTCAAGGGTAGGGTATTTACATGAAAACATTTCTGTAGCCCCAAACTTGACTTGGATTACTGTGGTGTGATCCTTGTGCAACTACCTCTAAGGATAGTTGGCTCCACCGAAAGATCCTTCTTGCATACAGACCTAATCTATGCGCAACTTCAAAACATGTGCGCAACCAGGCCTCTTGAATACATAAATTTATCTTACTCTAGAACCCTCTCTCATGTAGATTTTTCAGAAAACCCAACCTAGTTTCGTGCAACAATTTCTTGATCTCCTACTTGACATCCCTTATGCTTCTAGTAAAACTGTTACCCTACCCGTTGTTTCTAAGAATGGGTACTATAACTCATTTTTCATTTAAGAATGGGGAATATAATGTGAAAATAGTGACTGAACACTCATCCACAACAGTTAAAATTCCATGCCTCGCCCAAAGGCGCATGAGTATCAGTCACGTAAGCCCTAGGGGTGAGATGTGAGTCCCCCAACATCCGAGCTACATGTCATAAAACTTCCTAGTTCCACATCCTAGTAATAAAACATTAAACTTAATGACAATTTCTATAGATAATGATGTAAAACTATAATATTAACTTATGTGATGATCACAAAATTCCCCATGTATGATTATCATGAGATGCCACCCTCTCTCACCATGGGTCATAGAGCTTCACACCCAGACAACCTTTATGTGCAAGCCATATACCATTCTCCTAAGTGAAATCCTATTACAAAGGGAAGATTATGCATGCATTCTCCACACCATTTCCCTAATATAAATACTCTTGAGAAGGGTATATTCCACATGTAATCCCCATACCATCACTTGTTGACACTCCTTTCAAGACACAAGTTTCCTTACCACATGATATTAAACTGTATGGATTAGTCCTATCTCATGACCTTAAAATGTAGCATCCAAGTACATGGGTTTTGATCCCTATCTTATAGAGAGGATATGTATGCTGCCTCCCTAGGGTTCAATCCTGAAAATGGTAAACTCATGGTGTCCCCCTGAGGGAAGCACCTACTAGAACCACCTCCACGAGGTGTTAAGATCCATTAGTAAACTATCCAGGTGTGACATCTTCCCTCCTAGGGATACACATCCTTGATCCACCTCTGCATGGTATTCTGATCAACCAAATCCATCTCTATAAGATATTAAACTCATCCCTTGATCCATCTCAACCAGATGTCCTGATTCATCTTCTCAGGGCATATAAATTGTGAGCTAGCCTAGAATACCTACCACATGCAATAAATATGGTATTCATGGGGTAAAAAGTCTCAAGAGACTTACACCCATAGGATTAATTACCTTTTTATCAAAATTATATTCCTTGGGGTTCATTCCTAATATTCCTCATTTGAGATTCCCTCCACTGAGTATGATTTATAGGTGACTAATGAGCCTAATGTTTAGACATGCCCACAGATGCCTAATGTGACTACTCTTCTGACCGAAGGTTGCTTCCCTATCAAGGAAGAAGTAGTTTAATTAAACAAAATCTACATAGAGATGAATTTAGGAATGAGTTTCATGAACATGACTAAAATCTATAAGGGATACCTAAACTAGGCAACGATCTCCAAGGAGGAATCCATGGAAGGAGGAACTGACATCCCATCATCCTATTTTAATCAAGTAGTAAAAATCACCTCAGAAAGTGATTAAATTCTCTATCCATTGGAATGTGGTAATTTGTGGAAACATGAAGCTATCACGCACATTCATTTGACATGTAGGTGGGCCCCGATGAAAGTGTCAGAAACTAAAATAGTGAACCCGATGGGAAACTATTCTCCTAAAAATGGGGACTAGTAGCATTGGGGCACCAAGAAATTAGCATGCCACATAATACAAACGTCTAGCTATAGGTACCGCCAAGAAAATGGTGGACCCAGTATGAAACTCATAAGTGAATAGAGGAAGTTAGTATTTTACATCCTTGGTCTGCAACATTGTCAGCATGGATCCCTCTCTATCATTGGAATATTGGATGACATTGGGACATTGAGAGTCACTTTCCATATACCTTTAATGATGGATAAACACAACTTATTTATAGGTTCCCAACTATAGAAAATTAGAAACCTAGTGCATACAAGCACTAGGGAAAGGGGAACATTGTTGTGGAAATCTCACATGACCATTCTCTCACCAAGAGTTCTGCTACCCCTTCAAATACAAGGTGACCAAGAATAGTCTCACCCTATGAGATCATCCAGAGGGTTATTAACACCTTTTTATGACACTATTAGTAGGATAGGTTCATTCATTCAAGGGGCATGAACTGGTAGGATCTGGAGGCATCATCACCTCACTGACACTACTGCCCCTGATGTCCACACAGGGAGAACCCCCCCCATTCCGACAATAAATCACTTTAGGATTCTCTCCCTCGAGTTCTCCAATGACTTTATCCCCTACACCAAGTAGGTGGGTATAAAAACCCTTATATTTACTACACATTAATACATGATTTAATTACATAAAATTACACTTAATTCAACCCAGAATATCGAGAAGTCTAGTGTCATTAGGAATTAGGTACATTGGATTACAACTTTAAATATGAATTACAACATATTTATTGAAAACTTATTTATCATTCTTGAGATTAAAAATTCATTGGATAACCTGGATAAATACATAAGAAAGAGGTGATCCATAAATCCTAGTAATGAAATAAACATGGAATAACATGAAGATAATAATACATGGTAGACAAGGAATGTCAATGAGGCATAAATGAACTTAAATAATAAGGCATGATATATAATGATAATAATATCATTTTAAATGTGAAACAACTTAAAACACTACATCATAAACATAGTTCAAGGATAAACTATGGCATCCTGCCTTTTTATTACATAACTTTTCATTTCATTTTACAAATAAAGGATCTTTAATGTATAGTGTCTGGGAAATAAGATTCATAATACATGAAAACGTATAAAAATATTTTAATCCTATTGAAATTATTATTGAAATGTTCATCCTAATAATAATGAATAAATCTCATAACCTGGAGACATACATTAAAGGAAAGGGTGACTATAAGGCCCAATAAGAAAAACAAGTGAAATATTTTACATGTGAACTTGAGAAATATCAATAAGAACATGGGGAATATCATAAAGTTATGATAAAGAGGCATATAATAATAATAACTTGAAAAATAACTTTAAAATTTGGTACAAAATTTAATTTAGACATTCATAATTATATCACCAAGGTCCATCCCCAAGGTGTCATAGAATTTACCAAGGTTATTCACCAAGGTATCGTAAAACTTGTCATCTATAGAGATTAATTTATTTACCCAATGCATTGGAGTGATATCAGGGTGAAACCTTAATATTTATATATATTCATGTTATACACATATAGAATAATCAAGAATTTCATAAATAACTCAAACAGAATAAAATAAATGGGTTTCATATAAAAAATGTGACGTTTTTAAAGGTGCTTAAAAACAAGATCATTATGTCATTTATGACCCATTGAAATGGAATGGGGGTTTTATGTATGTAAATTACAGAATAAAATATATCCTTTTTATTTCATGATGAATACTATTGGAAATGAAATAGTTTTGGGTATTCACATAAATAAAATAAGAGAATTTCTTGAGAAAAAGAGAGAGATTTTGAGATGAAAATTCTGCACCATAACAGCTATAAAACATGGTTATAGAAAACATTAAAAAGAGATGGTACAAGGGTATACCATCCATAAATGACTCATAATATATTATAGGGAAATAATAAAATATAAATAAGAAAATGTTATGAAAAATTTAAAGTTATACCTCATAAAATATAACTTGAATGGAAAAAAGAGAAGTTGAGAATTCACTTACGAAAATTCTGCAGCCTAACGACGTCGCTTAAAATTCAGAAAATCAGTTGATGAGAGTGGAAAAGGTCTCTCATAATTTTAAAATAAAATTTAAATCAATAAGTATATATAAGATAATACCCCAATATAATAAAATAGAAACTAGAAGACAAAATATAAAGGAAGTCTTGACTAAAAGAGGAGGGTGAAAGGTTCCCTTACCTTGATGAGTAACTTCAAAAACTCGAAGGTCGGGAACTTGGGGGGCTTAAGGGAACCTTGGTAGGACTCCTTGGGATATAAAAAGACTATAGATTCATTTAGGATGAATTTTTAATTAAATTAATGAAGGAATGAGTTGGTATTTATAGAAAAAGTGGGGGAATGTTTTATTTATTTCCAAGGGACATCTCATTAGTGGTATTTTCAAAATCACAGGCTTACCCATAGTATTTTACCATGGTATTGAAAACTTGGTACACCTAATAAAATATTTTATTCCTCAAGATTTTACCAGAATTATTACATCATGATTATATCATTAATGATGTCATTAAACACCCAAAAACTCAAAATTGTATTTTTATTATTCACTGAAAAACAAAACATTTTATAAAAATCTGATAAATTCACCCTAACCTAATATTGATATTCTGAATTCAAAAATGAACTCAATTTTATAAAAATAATTTTCTAAATAATAGATATTTATTTTTTAATTAAAATCACTATTTACCCGAAAAATACTAGTACTTAATAAATAATTTCTGAAACTGTTATTTACTTATTCTATTATATCACATTACCATTCAATATGCCTAAATTATATTTATACCTAATTAAGTGAGGTTACTATTCTATTGGTCACATTACTATTTATAAGGGTAATATTACTATTCACCAAAAAAAAGTTGATCTTATCAAACTCTAAATTTATTAAGGATCACAAATGTATATGTTTATTTTTTTGAAAACCATATCACATTATTAAATATTTAAAGTATAAAAAAAATATTATAAAATACATTTTTTGAAATATTTATCAACAATATGAAACTTCTAAAAATTTATCCTATATTTATTTTGACATTTGAAATTCAAAAAATTTACCATTATAAGAAATAGAAATTTTATTTACACAAAAAGGATTACACAAATTAACTAAGTACTCATTACATAACCCCTTATAACACCTGTATAGGACCTAAGAGTAAGGTCTGCAATGGTGATAGAATCTTGTGACGGTTCAGACAACATTTTCCGAGTGGTGATTTCTATCTGCTTGAACTTCTCCCAAAGGTGATTACGTTCAAGCTTAACATATTATAGATAGACTTGGGCTTGGTCTAGATCAAAGAGTGGTGATGATAACTCCTTCCCAAACTCCAATATATGGGCTTCGTACGGCCCGAGTCTATTAGATGAGGCCATCGACTCTTCTTTCTGCCTTAATTATCCATTATTATTTATATTTTAAACAAAAATTATAACGTTAATGAATTATTATTGTTTCCAATGATCATAAAATAGTCAAAACTCAATGGACACATTTCAATTATACTTATATAGTTTTATTGATTATGATGCAGTAAAACATACATTTTCAGGAAACAAAATATTATTCAAAAGTTTGGGTAGTTACATTATTCCCCCTTAAGAAATTTCATCCCTAAAATTTCAACTCATAACCTTATAATATAAAAGGAATGGGTAATTATTCCTCATAGACTCATCTGGTTCCCACAAGGATTCTTAATTTTTTTGGTTCATCTACAACACTTTAACAAGGTGGGTAGTATTGTTGCATAGAACCTTGTCTCTACAATCCAAGATCTTCACCGACTTCTCCTCATAAGAGAGGTCATGTTCCAGTTGTACCACCTCTGGCAGTACATGTGAAGGTTTAGTTATGTACTTCCTCAATATGGATATGTGGAAGACATCGTGAACTTGTGCTAGATTCAGAGGAAGTGAAAACCAATAGGCCACTACTTCTACGTGATCAAGGATTTCATAGGGTCAAGTGTACCTAGTGCTAAGCCTCCCTTTCTTCCCAAACCTCATGACTCTTCCAAGGTAAGATTAGAAGAAATACTTTTTCACCAACATCAAACTCTAAGTCCCTTAAATGGTTCTTGTCATAGCTCTTTTAGCGACTCTTATCAGCCTTAATGTGTTACTGGATGGAATGAATCTTTTCTATCATCTCTTGCACCAGATCATTCCCAAGAAGCATTCCATCACCAGCTTAATCCCAAAAAGTAGAAGTTCTACATATCTTCCCATACAGAGTTTCATACAATTCCATTTTAATTCTCTAGTGGAAACTATTATTATAAGAGAACTCAACTAATGGGAGATGTTGGTCCCATCCACCTTTAAATTCCATTGAGCTTGTTCTCAACATGTAATCAAGTTTTTGAATAGTTATTTTAGATTGGACATCAGTTTGGGGGTGATAGGCCATAGTGAAAATCAATTTGTTACACAAAGCATGTTGAAGACTTATCCATAATTTTGATGTGAACCTTAGATCATGGTTAGATATGATTAAAAGTGGAACTCCATGCAGCCTTACCACTTCCTTCTTTTAAATCCTAGAAAGTTAATCAAGAGATAAATCTTCCTGAATAGAGATAAAATGGGAAGTCTTGGTGAGACGGTCCACTACAACCCATATCACATTATTTCCTTTGAAATTTCTCGGTAGACCACTGAAAAAGTCCATAGTGATATTGTACCACTTCCATAATGGTATGGGTAGTGGTTATAATACCCATTTAGGAAGTTGTCACTTTTCCTTCACTTGATGACATACCAAGCACCTTTTAGTGTAGTCATCAATCTCTCTTTTAATATTATCCCACCAATAATGACCATGAAGGTCACTATTTTCATGCTTCCAGGATGTATAGAGAAAGTAGAGATATGAGCTTCATCCATAAGCTCCTTCTTTATTTTTAGAATATATGGAACGCATATTCTTGTATGAAATTTTAGTACACCTTTTTGATCAATATTAAACTCAAGAAACTTCGCATCCTTTATAGCTGCAAACTTCTTTTGTAACAAAGGATCTTATTTCTAAGATTTCTTGATCTTTTCTAGTAATGATGGTTGAGAAATCCTTTGGGATAGGGTTGATTATGTCCCTTCCCTTATAATTACCATGTCCATCTTTACTAGTTCATTGATTAAAGGATATCTTTAAATCCTTACCATGGATAGAACAATAGGGTATTTCCTACTTAATGCATCAGCGAATTGGTTTTCTCTTCCATGATGATAATGAATTGAATAATCATAGTCTTTAAGAAGGTCCAACCATATAATCTGTGTCATGTTCAATTACTTTTGTGCGAAAATATACTTCAAACTTTGATGGTAGGTGTATGTATCACATTTCTCCCCATAAAGATAGTGCCTCTATATCTTTAGAGAAAAAACAACCATATCCAGCTCCAGATCATGCATGGGATAGTTCTACTCATGAGTCTTCAACTGTAGAGATGTATAAGCAATCACCTTTTCATTTTTCATGAGGACACACCCAATCCCTTTTAGAGATGCATCTATAAAAATAATGAATCTTTCTCCGCTAGAGGGTAGAGTTAACACGGGTTCAATAACCAATATCTTATTCATCTCTTGTAAAGTTTCCTCACACTCCTTTATCCAGATTAACTTGACCCCTTTTTGAGTTAACTTGGTTAATGGATTAGAAAATAGTGAAAAGTTTTTCAAAAACCTCCTAAAATATCTTTTTAATCTCAGGAAACTTTGAATATCAGTTATTGTTGTAGGCTGAGGCCACTCCTCTACATCCTTTGTCTTTGTAGGGTCAACTGTGATTCCTTCATTGGTTATAATTTACCCCAATAAAAAAACTTTTTGTAACCAAAATTCATATTTTATGAACTTTCCAAAAAGAATCTCCTTCCTTAGAGTTTGCAAGATAACCCTTAGATGATCCTCATGCTCCTTGTGACTTTCGGAATATATCATAATATCATCAATAAAAACCACCACAAGGTTATCAAGGTAGTCCTTAAATACTCTATTCATCAAATCCATAAAAATAGAAGGTTCATTAGTGAGTCTGAAGAGAATAACAAAAAACTCATAATGCCTATATCTTGATCATAAGGAGGTCTTTAGAATATATTCCTTCTTCACCCTCAATTTGTAACGCCCCTACCCCAGTTACCCAGAGTCGGTGCATTATTACATAACATTGGCATGATCACCAAAGATCAAGTCTCGAAAGACTAATTAGTTTAGTAGCCTTGGAAACACTAGATATATTCATAAGTCTTACATTACATCATAAAGTGAAAAAAACCACAACAACATATTGTCTTCATATCCCCTCATACTATCCCTGTATGTCATTCATAAAATAATTCTTTACATCCTGGGAAAAATAAAACATTGAAAGGGGCGAGCTCAAATGCTCAGTAAGGATAACAATATAGCGAAAACTTTCATAAATAATAATAAATAGTTAAGGAAATGTATAACTAAAACAAAAACCTTTTAAACTTGAACTTCATCATAATATGGAAAAGTTAAAACGAAATAATTCCATTTACTTATTCACATGGATATTCTACTAGTCAAATAATCACATGCAATATCAATAACCACTTTCATAATGATGGAATGCATAATGCCAGACTATCATAACCCCATAGTCAAGGAATTGTGCCAAGACTAAAAATAATATTTTTCCAAGACCATGAGACAAGACAATAGTTTGTCCCATGAGACTTACTGATGCATCAAGGAGCTATAGCGGGCTCCACCTGTCACATGCTAATTCCAATGCATTCCTCATAGGAAAAGGTTTAAACATAACATAAAACATTAGTATTAAACTAGAATACGAAATGTCAACACTTTCTCCATAAACCATGAATGGTTTTAAAATAACACATCCATAGTCAAACATATCACAAAACCTTCAATACAATATGGAAGTTTTGTATCATAATAAATCAACTTCAAATAAGCTTAAAATCCATCAAAGGATGTTGACATAGATGAAGTCAAAACTATTTGAGAGAAATATATCTTTTTGGAAATCATTGAAAAGTCACATGTTTATAAAGGAAGTAATTTAAAATAAATTTTTAAATCAAAGTTTCACATACCACTTTGAAACTTTTGAAAAGAAATATCATTTCAGAACATTCATGTCCATATAAATAAATCCTTAAAATCATTTTGAAAACATGGACATTAATTAAAAATATTTAGAAAGATAAATATTTAAAACATTTAAAATTATGATCTTGATAAAGAGTACCTCTCACAAATCCTTAAAATATTCATTTTGAAATCGTTTTTATAAAAAATGGACATGGAAGATAAAAATGTCCCAGTAAATATTTACACATAAACAATCTCAGATAATAATGAGATTGAAGAATTAACCCTTAACTTGCACTTTCCTTCAGACGAGGGTACGTTTAACCTCCTGAATAATAGTTAAATCATTGTTATTAAATTATAAAAGAATCATATACATAAATATGATATCATATATGATCTTTTAATATTTCTTTGTTAATAATATTTTAGTATTATCGTCATTTCGGGTGTTCACTTAATGGTTTTCTTTTATATGTTTTGTTACATAAGCCGTGTTTGTTATCCATAGGTTGTATCTTATTCATATACAGAATGATATCAAGTACTTAAACATTTTTTTTAATCATTAAATTAAAATTAGTCTTGAATGGATACGATGAGGAATGAATCTCATCGCGTTCGTGGAGACGGTAGTCCGTACGTACGCACGAGTGACAATTTCATTTCTTTGATATTAAAATAATATATAATTGGATGGTGTATCATATATAAAGAATAATTATAATTTTATTTTTATTACTTACATGAATTACACATCATTATTATACCCATCCTAATAATAATGTATTGAATAACAATTACACCACGACGTGGAGACGGTAAGTCGTACATACACACGTATGGTGACATGTCATTCAAGGGATGGAAAGAATACAGAATATGGTTGTACCATATTTATAATAACGTCAAATTATATAGGAGATACTGGAGTTATTATTTTAGAATGGAAATAACAAAGAAATAAGAAGTTGAAGAAGAAAGGAACATGAAAGAGGGTGGTGAAAACATTACCTCTTCTTCGGGTTCTTCCTTTTGATTTGATCAAAAGGGCTCCTTAAGTTGGATTTATGACTAAAGGAAGGCCTCTAGGATGAATTTAGGGAATTTTATATAATATTTGGGTAGGGGTTGGCCGAGAAAAAAGGATTTTAAGGTGTGAATTATTGATAAGGGGGAGTGCCCTTTTATAAGAGGGGTGAGAGGCACCTTAGGAAAAGCTAGAAATATTATTTTATAATAAATACATATTAGGTTTATAATGGCTCCAAAGTGTATTATTTAAACTTTAAGGTGGGTATAGGTAGAAACAATCTCAACCAATAGGTTTTAGATAGGTTTGGGTCACTATATTAACCTTATATTTTAGTTTTAACTCTTAGTAAATTAGTTTGACATTTACCATGTCTCTTTGTATTTTTATATTATATAGTTAATAAACTTACTATATACATCCATGAAACCCCCAAGTGGTCCATTAATTATACACCTATCATTATATAAGTCATTTGGCCAAACCTTAGATTTTTAGGAATTGAATATCAATTAATAATATAATATTTTTTTTAATAACGCCTTTATGTCAATTTTGACACTATTTGGTATTTTGTTTTTTCTAAATTCATAACAGAATTATTAATTAGAAACTAATTTATTTAATAAACCCTAACATGTCATATTAACCTATTAAATTCTTTTAATTCCTTAAAAGTCTCAAATTATATATATTTGGGTATTTATAATATCAATTAGTTTAATATTTCAATAAAAAGGTAATTACTACATCATCATTGTTTCATAAATAAATTAAATTATTTAACGTCTAAAAATTATAAATAAAATACCATTATGTATGAAATAATTTTATCTTTCTAATGAATATTTATAATCTAATTTATCTTATGTATAACCCTATATTAAAAAATAATTAGTTATTAAACCTTGATTTTAACTCTTTTAACTCTTCTTTGAATTAAATAATAATAAATGTCATAATCTAATACAAGTGGACCAAAGAGGATCATATTTTATTCCTAAGGTTGTTTTTGGTCGAATTATACTTATCCAATAGAATTAGGACATGTGATAGGGTAATAATAATATCTGTTTTACACTTAATAACCCTATTTACTTTTAACCGTGGTAAATAAAAGTTAAAAGTTATTATTCACCAAAAATTATTTTTATCTTATTGAACCACATTTTACTCCTTTATATTAACCGTGTCCCTCGGATTTTCTAAATTCCACTCATAGAAGTGGTAAAATTATGGTTTATGTGAATTTGAAAATTCTCCTTAGAAATGGGTAAAAGACGGTGAAAAGTTTAATAAAATTTTTATATATCAAAACTTTTTATAAACTGACTCCAATGAATTACATTGAAATTATATAGGTATTATGTATCTATTTTGATCTAAAATAAATTTAAATAAATAAATAATTATTTAAATAAAAATTCATTTTTAAACTATAACTCAGTGTTTTTCACTATTAATCGAAAATTGAAAGTTTTCAGAAAAATACAAAAAATCACTCTAGGTTAATTTAGATATTCCGAATCCAAAAATGAGGTATATTTTACCAAATTCAAAACATAGAAGTTTTATTTATTAATTTAAAATTAATTCCCATTGTCAAAACCAAAAGGCGTATTTTTAAGAAATAATAACTATCAAAAGATTGACACTAGTTTGTGTCCAATTTCAAAGTGAAATTGCTTACAATGACCAGCATTGGATTAAATGGTAAAAATATAATCTATTTATACTTACAAACCATTAAAATGTATAATTTAACACTATAAATTATTTTAATTAAAAAAGTTGTTTTCAATTAAAATATAGTATTTTCACTATTCACTCAAATATGAAAGTTATCAGAAAAACACCAAAAATTTATTGAAACTAAATTATTATGTCCTGATTCTAAAGAATTTTATTTTGTCAAATTGAATATATAAATTTTTCAAATATTGATTTAAAAAGGGTTCACCATTAAAAGGTGGTAAAAGTGCATTTTTTGAAAAATACTTCTTTTATCTGCAAAAATGAATTAGTTCATACATTATGTCTAAGAAACTCATAATATGAATTCTAAAATTATAAGGCTTATAAAAAGTTCAAAATTCAGTTAATACTATTCATAACCACTTTTGAATGGCTAGTGTGTTTAGTCGTGGTGTGCTTGAACTCGATGTTGTGTGTAGTGCAAGTTATTGAATTACATTGAAGAAATAACGTAATATGAAATATCAAGGTGTTACATTCTTCCCTCCTTCAATAAATTGAATCCTTACAATTTGAAATTGTTCTTCGAAAATAAAAGGTTGAAAATAGAAAATACCTTTGTGGGAAAACCCACATCGGAAATTGGGTTAATAAAATTTAGTCTTAATAAGAGGGAAAAGGGGAATGAAAAAAGTAGCCACCAAATTATGATCTCGATTTGGAGAACAATGCTGGAAATTTGAGACAAATAATTGGAGGAAAAACGTAAATATTTATAGGGAGTGATTGAGGTCATCAGTCACAAAAACTTGTATAATTATGGGCCTCAAAGCCATCAATCTATGATGATTTAAAATATCATCAGTTTCACAAAACATAAGGTATTAGGATAACACATTTTTAGTTTTAAGATCCCTTACCTAATGTTTAAGAATTAATTTATTCATGGAATAAGAGTAGAAAAATATATATATATATATATAATTGACAAGTATAGTTCCATCCTTTCATTAATTTCTACCACAAACTCATCCTTCAATCTAAAAGATAATACAACTTAAACAAAATTCCATTTATCCTATTTGTATAGGGTTCCAAAAAATTGAATTTCTAATTCATCTACCAGAACTTTTAAAAAAACTACATTATTCAATCCAGGACATCACACCGGCCAGTGGTAGGTGATACACCCTTTTCGCCCTTCAGTTACGGGTTCAAGACTCGTGGCCTTGCCGGATGCGACGGGTTGCCTCCTGACCTATGGGTTGTCCTTTTTATGGAAATCCAAAAAAAATCTGAAACTAGACTTATCCAAAATACTTCTGTCCAAACTCACAGTCAAAAATTTATATGGTAGGTAAACACGATGAAGACCCCTTTTTCCATGTAATAACATGTGAACACCTTCATCATGTATTCTTTTAAAACACTGCAACATCCTGAATTACCATAAAACCTTATTGATTACATTCTTTCTCCCTTATTCCTTATAGAATACTGAATATAATCCTTCTATCCAAAAATGTTGTAAACTCCATCAATGATTGAATATACAAATAATTAATCAGTTTCAAGGTAGTCAAGAATATCCAATATAATTTATCTAAATCAAACATGTATTATTCCAAAATCACCACATAAGTATCAGAACCATATTATGGTTTATCTTTCTCTTAACCATATATTTTCCAAAAATTTAACCTTCTATTGAGTTACTTTTCTTGGTTCCACACAATCTCAAGTCCTTAATGAAATAGTACTGGAGTACAATCCTTATATACTCCATAATTATTATAACCTGTACAACGTTGATACAACAATCAAATGACATAGTTCATTAATAACAACATAAGAAGTCTAATCATTCTCCTCATCTGTGGTAGTATCATAACTTGATTATTATCCAATAGCATCATTTGGGGCATACTATGATGATTTGAACATTGGTTTGCGTAGTGTCCCAACTCCTTGCAGATGAAGCATTGTACATTTGAAACCTTTTTTTTACCCATGCAGTCACGTACTTGGTGTCCTTTTTCTCTACACTTATAACAAACTCCCATTCCCTTCAGGCAAGTTTGAGGGTGTTTCTTACCACAATTATCACATATGGGAAAATTCTTCTTTTACCTCTTCCCTTTATCTATATTTCTCTCTTCCATCCTTTTCTTCTCTTGATTCCCTTAAAATCCATAGGACTCAGAGAATTATTTACTTATCTTATTAACACATGATACTATTTCTTCATATGTTGAGAAAACATGAGAGACTATTTCCATTCTAAATTTTGGCTTAGTACCATGGAAGATATGATCCTTCTTACTCTTTGGATCATATGTATTTCTGGAGTTCACATTCCTTCTACTGGGCGCCATTTCTATACAATGGCATACACTAGGTCAGTTTATGAATTGAAATGAATAATTCCAAACTTGTAAAATAACTAACGGAAATTGAACAGTTTATTGATATAATCCATAATCATAAAAATGTTTTCTTTGAGGAAGTATATAATCATAAACCCTTAATAACGGTTTGTAAAGAAAATTAGAATTATCCTAAGCATATCCCCGGGAGTGTCCTAACCAAGAGTTCAACAAGGCCCGTTTTCATACACCCATTCCCGTTCGATTCTAGCTCAAAGCGGTGTTTTCAGGTTTTACCCCTAGGTACATCTGTGCCAGAGCTGCCTCTACCTGCTCATATCCAGACAGGGATGTATTGCTAGAAAAACTCACAAAATATCTACATTACCAAAATTCTAGGAAGTTCTTCTATACTAATACTCAAATTTTATCTTAGGGTAATGTTCTCTAATCATAGTTTATCTAAATCTAGTTTCCAAGGTTTGTACTAAACTTCCTATGATACCAACTGTAATGCCCTGACCCCAGTTACCCAGAGTTGGTGCATTATTACATAACATTGGAATGATCACAAAAGATCAAGTCTCGAAAGACCGATTAGTTTAGTAGCCTTTGAAAAACTAGATATATTCATAAGTCTTACATTACATCATAATTGAAAAAAAAACTACAAAAAAATATTGTCTTCATATCCCCTCATACTATCCCTTTAGGTCATTCATAAGATACTTCTTCACATCATGGGAAAAATAAAACATTGAAAGGGGTGAGCTCAGATGCTCAGTAAGGATAACAATATATTGAAAACTTTAATAAATAATCATAAACATTTAAGGCAATGTATAACTAAAAAAATCCTTTTAAACTTGAACTTAATCATAATATGTCAAAGATAAAATGAAATAATGAAATTTAATTATTCACATGGATATTATACTAGTCGAATAATCACATGCAATATCAATAACCACTTTCATAATGATGGAATGCATAATGCCAGACTATCATAACCACATAGTCAAGGCCTTGTTCCAAGACTACAAATAAGATTTTTCCAAGGCCTTTTTCCAAGACACTAGTTTGTCTCATGAGACCTACTGATGCATCAGAGAGTTATAGCGGACTCCACCTGTCACTTACCAAATCCAATGCATTCCTCATACGAAAAGGTTTAAACATAACATAAAACATTTGTCTTAAACTAGCATAAGAAATGTCAATACTTTCTCCATAAACCATGAATGGTATAAAAATAACACTTCCATAGTCAAACATATCACAAAACCTTCAATACAATATAGAAGTTTTGTATCATAATAAATCAACTTCAAATAATCTTAAAATCCATCAAAGGATGTTGACATAGATGAAATCAAAACTATTTGAGAGAAATATCTCTTTTTTGAAATCATTGAAAAGTCACGCATTTATAAAGGAAGTAATTTAAAAGAGATTTTTGAATCAAATTGTCACATACCATTTTGAAACTTTTGAAAATAATTATCATTTCAAAACATTCATGTCCATATAAATAAACCCTTAAAATCATTTTTGAAAACAAGGACATTAATTAAAAAGATTTAGAAAGATAAATATTTAAAACATTTAAAATTAAGATCTTGATAAAGAGTAACTTTCACAAATACTTAAAATATTCATTTTGAAATCATTTTTATGAAAAATGTACATGGATGATAAAAATGTCCAAGTAAATACTTACACATAAACAATCTCGGATAATAATGAGATTGAGGAATTAACCCTTACCTTGCACTTTAATTTAGTTGAGGGTACGTTTAACCTTCTGTATAATATTTAAATCATTTATATTAAATTATACAAGAATAATATACATAAATATGATATCGTATATGATCATTTCATATTTCTTTGTTAATAATATTTTTGTATTATTGTCGTTTCGGGTGTTCACTTACTCGTTTTCTTTTATATGTTTTGTTACATAATCCGTGTTTGTTATCCATAGATTGTATCTTATTCATATCTAGAATGATATCAAGTCCTTAAACATTATTTTTAATCAAAAAATGAAAATTAGTCTTGAATGGATATGATGGGGAATGAATCTCGTCGGGTTCGTGGAGACGGTAGTCCATACGTACGCACGAGCGACAATATCATTCCTTTATATTAAAATAATATATAATTGGATGGTGTATAATATATAAAAAATAATTATCATGTTATATTTATTATTTACATTAATTACACATCATTATTATACCCATTCAAATAATAATGTATTGAATAACAATTACACCACGACGTGGAGACGGTAAGCCGTACGTACACACGTATGATGACATGCCATTCAAGGGATGGATGGAATACTGAATATGGTTGTACCATATTTATAATAACATAAAAGTATATAGGAGATACTAGATTTATTATTTTTAAATGGAAATAACAAATAAAGAAGAAGTTGAAGAAGAAAGGAACTTGAAAGAGGGTGGTGAAAACATTACCTCTTCTTCGGGTTCTTCCTTTTGATTTGATCAAAAGGGCTCCTTAGGATGGCTGTCTGACTAAAGGAAGGCCTATAGGATGAATTGAGGGAAGTTGAGAGAATATCCGGGCAGGGGTTGGCTGATCCAAAAGGCTTTGAAGTTGTGAATTAGTGAGAAGGGGGAGTGCCTTTTATAAGAGGGGTGAGGGGAACCTTAGGAAAAGCTAGAAATATTATTTTATAATAAATTCATATTTGGTTTCTAATGGATCCAAAGTGAATTATTTAAAGGTTAAGGTAGGGATAGGTCGAAAACAACTCAACCAATAGGTTTTAGATAGGTTTGGGTTACTATATTAACCTTATCTTTTAGTTTTAACTCTTAGTTAATTAGTTTGACATTTACCATGTCTCTTTGTATTTTTATATTATATAGTTAATAAACTTACTATATACATCCAAGAGACCCTAAAGTAATCCATTAATAATAAACCTATCATTATATAAGTCCTTTGGATAATCCTTAGATTTTTATTAACTGAATATCAATTAATAATATAATATTTGTTTTAAAAACTCTTTTATGTCACTTTTGACACTATTTGGAATTTTGTTTTTTTCTAAATTTATAACAGCATTATTTCTTCGAACCTAATTCATTTAATCAACCCTAACATGTCATATTAACCTATAAAATTCGTTTAATTTATTAAAAGTCTCAAATTATATATATTTTGGTATTTATAATATCAATTATTTTAATATTTCACTAATAAGGTAATTACTGCATCATCATTGTGTCATAAATAAATTAAATTATATAATGTCTAAAAATTATAAATAAAACACCATTATGTAGGAAATCATTTTATCTTTCTAATTAATATTTATAATCGAATTTATCTTATGTATAACCCTATATTAAAAAAAATTTAGTTATTAAACTTTGATTTTAACTCTTTTAACTCTTCTTTGAATTAAATAATAATAAACGTCATAATCTAATCCAAGTGGACCAAAGAGGTTCATATTTTATTCCTAAGGTTTTTTTGGTCGAATTATACTTATCCAATAGAATTAGGACATGTTTTAGGGTTATAATAATATCTATTTTACTCTTAATTACCCTATTTACTTTTAACCGTGGTAAATAAAAGTAAAAAGTTACTATTCACCGAAAATTATTTTTATCTTATTGAACCACATTTTACTTCTTGATATTAACTGTGTCTCTTTGATTTTTGAAATTCCACTCACAGAAGTGGTAAAATTAAGTTTTATGTGAATTTTCATATTCTCCTAGGCGATGGGTAAAAGAAGACGAAAAGTTCAATAAAATTTTTATATATATATATAATTATTATAAAATGACTCCAATGAATTAAATTGAACTTATATAGGTATTATGTATCGATTTTTACCTAAAATAAATTTAAATAAAAATAAATAATTATTTAAATAAAAATTCATTTTTAAACTATAACTCAGTGTTTTTCACTATTCATCGAAAATTGAAAGTTTTCAGAAAAATACCAAAAATTCACTCTAGGTTAATTTTGATATTCTGAATCCAGAAATAAATTCTATTTTACCAATTTTAAAACATAGAAGTTTTATTTATTAATTTAAAATTAATTCCCGTTGTCAAAACCAAAATGCGTATTTTTAAGAAATAATAACTATCAAAATATTGATACTAGTTTATGTCCAATTTCAAAGTGAAATTGCTTACAATGACCAGCATTGGATTATATGGTAAAAATATAATCTATTTATACTTCCAAACCATTAAAATGTATAATTTAACACTATAAATTATTTTGATTAAAAAAGTTGTTTTCAGTTAAAATATAGTATTTTTCACTATTCACCCAAATATGAAAGTTATCAGAAAAACACCAAAAATTTATTGAAACTAAATTATTATGTCATTATTTTAAATAAGAAGTTTATTTTTTCAAATTGAATATATAATTGTTTCAAATATTGATTTAAAAAGGGTTCACCATTAAAAGGCGGTAAAAGTGCATTTTTTGAAAAATACATATTTTATCTTAAAAAATGAATTTGTTCATACATTATGTCTAAGAAACTCATAATATGGATTCTAAAATTATAAGTATTATATAAAGTTCAAAATTCAGTTAATACTATTCATAATAGCTTTTGAACAACTTGTTTGTTTAGTCGTGGTGCGCTTGAACTCAGTGTTGCGTGTAGTGCGAGTTATTGAATTACATTGAAGAAATAACGTAATATGAAATATCAGGGTGTTACAAAATTGATGATAATAAGATCGAAGTTCAATCTTGGAGAAGAATTGATCCCCACAAAGTTGGTCAAATAATTCATCAATTCTTGGAAGAGGGTATTTTTTCTTCACTGTGATCCCATTCAATTATCTATAATCATTGCATATAGACATTGATCCATCTTTCTTCTTCACAAAGAGAACAGGTAATCCACAAGGAGACACACTCAGTCAGATAAACCCCTTCTCCAAAATATCTTGAAGTTATTTATTTAATTCCATCAACTCCACATTTTCCATCCAATACGATGTATTTGATATCATATGATATTCAGGTATGAGTTCAATGGAGAACTCTACCTCTCTTTTTGGGGGAGGTTCGGGTAACTCCTCAAGAAATATGTTAATGTATTCCTGGACTATGGGTAAATTTTCTATCATTATACTTGAAGGACCCCAGAACACCCTGAGAGGGGAGGGGTGAATCAGGGTGTCGACTTTTTCTTTTTAAAGTTGTGGATGTTGTTCCTACATTGGTAGAAACTTGTTAAATCTATCAAACAAATGAAAGTATGGAGATGACACAACACTTTTACTTGGTTCACTGCAAAGGGATACGTCCAAGGAACATATGCCAACAGTGTGTCGGTCGTACCTAAATCCACTAATATTCACTAGTTTTAGGATTACAAGATTTGGTCATAGTCACTCTGTTCCAGGCACACTACAATTATAAAGGTTCACGGATCGTTCTCTACGTCCCTTAGATCACTTCCCCTGACTCCCCCTATATCACTACCTTGAGAGAAGTCAAACTCATTTTATCGACTTGAAGGTTTCTTCAATATATTTGCATTGAAGTCTTTTTATATATTCAGCATGAGACATTGCTTGCATCGAAGTCCTAAATTGATGCACTTGAAAGTGCTGAACCACTGAACTGGATATTCAGAACATGTATTCAGCATGTAATGAAAATTGCATGAAACACCCACCCTGTGCGTGCAAGATTTCATTTTTCCACACAAAACTTTCGCGCAACTATGAACTTTATGCACAACTTTACCTTTTTACACGCAACTCTGACATTTCCACACAGCTGAAAATTTTCCATGCAACACCAACTTTTACACGCAACACCAACTTTTATGCGTAACACCAACTTTTACGTGCAACACCAACTTTTATGTGCAACATCAACTTTTACACGTAGCTACTTTTTCGTGCATTATAACTCAGATCTTCTCTAAGTCTTTAGCCGCACTGAATGAGGGGGGTCACCTCTTATTTATAGGCATCTCCGAACCCCGCGCGCAAAACCCACTGTGTGCACAAAACTCCTTTTTTGTGCGCAAATATTTTAACCCAAGGACCATTTTTTGTGCACATCTCTAGATTTTCCATGCACCTGATGCCTTTTCTATTTTTCAGTATTCTGATCCCAAAACACCTATTGTACAAAAAAAAACAACCTACTTTCACTATTGTGTGCCAAACCAATTTAGTGTGAAATCCATCTTTTTCGTGCACCACTCCAATATTTCACGCAGCTCATACCTTTTCCATTTTTTGACATTCTGATCTTGAAACATGCCTTGCACACAAGTTTCCAAAACTCCTACAATATTGCGTGCAACTTCCTTTTTGAAACACACATTTCACCATTTTTCAATTTTCAAGGACAAAAATTTGGTAAACACTGGGAAATGATGCCACCTTCAATACTGTTATCCGCTTCAACTGTATGATCCCTTTCTTGGAAAACATTATGAACATCCAATGAGGATTGAAAACAAACAAAAACCAAACCCCATTTCTTGCATATAACTGTCATGGTTCCAACAATACTATCATTTCCTTCTTTTTCATCACCGATCTACTCCATAAAGAAGGATATAGGAGGTTATTCTAGACAATTATCAGGTTGAGATGTCTCTCCTTGGAAGATAACTATAGGTTTTCCATTCAAGACTATTGAGATTTCCTTGCTTTGACATTTGATCTTATCATTATACTTTGAGATCCATTCCATCCCTAGTATAATGTCAAATTTCATAATGGGAATGACTACTAGATTTGCGATAATATTGTTCTCTATAAAGTAAATACTAGAGTTTCTAAACACTGATGATGCTTGGATAATCCCACAAGGATCCTTGATTGATAACTATACTTTTATAAATTCAGGGGTTGATTATAAATTCCTTGAAAACTTGGAGGAAATAATGGAATGTGTAGAACTAGAATCAAACAAAGTAATTGCAATTTTTGAGAGAACAACAAGAGTACCTTCCACCACATCATTTGGCGCTTCAAATTTAGCCATAGTGATAGGAAAGGCATGAAATTTCTCCCTTGGACTATGCTGAGGCTGATGGTGATTCCCCTCCACTGCCCTTGGATTTGGATACTGATTTGGAAATTTCCCAAGTTTTCCACACTTGAAGCATTGGATATCAGGTATGTCCTTCACCATATCTCCCTTTTTGTTAGTGTTTGGAAGTTGAGGATTCACCTCACTATGACTATTCCATGCGATAAATCCATCTCTTCCACAATTGTAGCACTTCTTTCTCCCGAGAAATCAGTTCCCTGAATGCTTCTTCATACATTTATTACACATGGGAAAGTGCACTTTCTTGCCTCATCATTCCTGATTAAGGACCCTCCACAAGATTGTCTTCATAGATCTCTTCTTTTCATTGGATTTATGAGACAACTTCATCTCACTGAACTCTAGTTTTACTTTCATAGCACTCTGAACGATCTCCTCATAACTATCATAGTCTCGGTTGGCTAGATTCTTCCACAGATAAGGTCTTAGACCACCAAAGAATATCTCAAACTTCCCATTAGTATCCATGACAAAGCTTGAGATATAACGGGAAAGTCTTGTGAACTTCATCTCACAGCTTCCAACAGATTCATTCTCCTTTTTCTTTATCTTGAGAAACTCCTTATCCATTTGTGTTCTCATCGAATGAGGGAAATACTTATTGAAGAAGATCCCTATGAACTCTTCCCACTCGATGGCTTTAACATCCACTCTTGTAATCGTGTTTTTAATCAGTTCCCACCACTGATCATCTTCTCCCTCTAAGCGGTAAATAGACAAGTTGAACTTCTCTTGTTCTAAACAGTAGAGAATAGAAAAGATATTCTAGATAGAGTTGATCCACTATTTGGTAATAAATGGGTCAGTATATACATGGAAGGTTGGTGGTTGTTGATGCATAAATGACTCAATATAAAGTTTTTCCCTTCATGGTGAAATTAGTATCTTAGCTTGATTCAAGTTATTTCCCATAACTTGAGTCAGTTTGTTCAACATTCTCATGAATTTTTCCATTTTGGCTTCCATCAGAGGGCCACCATTGCATGGTCCATTGCTATAACCATTTACAAGTTTCCTCCTATTGCATGCTATTTTTAAAAGAATAAAATCTCAGTGAGAATATTATTTCATTTATGAATGTTTTAACTATAAAGGATTTTTATGTCTTAAAACTTCATGCTTAAAAATATTATTCTTCAACAACAATTACATTTCTCTATAAAAAATTTATAATGATTCATAAAAAACTTGTGATTAACCAAACATATCACCCAAGAGTGTAAAACTATGAGTAAAACAAGGCCCATTTTCGTGCACCAGTTCCCGTTTGAGTCTAGCTCAAAGCGGTGTTTTTGGGTTTTACCCCTAGATACATTTGTGCCAGAGCCACATCCACTTGTTCGTATCCAGACAAGGATTTATTTGTTTGGAAACCACTTAATTAATATTTTAGAAAAATACCAGGAAGTTTTCCTACATTAAACTTCTCTATAAGGTTCTTCCTAATGTTTTCATAGCCTAATTTCCACAAATAACTAAACTATCCTCTGATACCAACTATGGAATCCTTCCTTTTTATTATATAACTTTTCATTTCATTTAAAAAAAAGGATCTTTAAAGTCTAGTGTCTTGGAAATAAGGTACATAATACATGAAAACATATAACAATATTTTAATCCACTTGAAAGGATTCTTTAAAAGTTAATACTAAGAAAAATTAATGCATCTCATAACCTGGAGACATACATCAAAGGAAATGGTGAGCCGAAGGCCCAGTAAGGAAAACAGGTGAAACAGTTTACATGTGAACTTGAGAGATATAAACAAGAACATTGGGAATATCATAAAGTTAAGATAAAGAGGAATATTATAATAACAAAAACTTGAAACATAACTTGAAAATGTGGCTACAACATTTAATTTAGACATTCATAAGCATATCAGCAAGGTCCATCCCCAAGGGGTCATAAATATTACTAAGGTTATTCACTAAGGTATTGTAAAACTTGACATCTCTAGAGATTAATTTATTTAACCAATGCATTGAAGTGATATTAGGGTGCACCCTTAATATGTCTCTATTTTTATGTGATCCACATATATCATAACCAAACATTTTATAAATAACCCAAAGAGAATAAAATAAATGAGTTTCATATCAAAATCTTCATGTTTTTAAGGGTACTTAAAAACAAGATCATTGTGTCATTTATAACCCATGGAAATAGAATGAGAGTTTTATGTATGTAAATTAGTGAATTAAATATATCATTTTTATTTCTTGATTAATACCCCGGGATATGAAATAGTTTTGGGTATTCACAGAAATAAAATAAGAGAATTTCTTGAGAAAAAGAGATAGATTTTGAGACGAAAATTCTACAGCATAATGGTTATACAACATGGTTTTTGAAAACATTAAAAAGATAGGGGAAAATGGAATCCAATACATAAATGACTCATAATATAGTATAGGTATAGAATAAAATGGAAATAAGAACATGTTATGGAAACTTGAAAGTTATACCTCAAAAACGAAAACTTGAATGGAAAAATAGAAGTTGAGAATTCCCTTATGAAAATCCGACAGCCTAATAGCATCACTTAAAATTAATAAAATCCATTTATGAGAGTGGAAAGTGTATCTTATAAATTGGAAATAAAATGGACAGAAATAAGGATATAGAAGATAATACCCAGATATAATAAAATGGAAACTAGAAGACATGACATAAAGGAAGTCTTGACTAAAAGAGGAGGGTGAAAGGTGCCCTTACCTTGAAGAGTAACTTCAAAAACTCAAATTTTGGGACCTTGGGGGGATTGATAGAACCTTGGTAGGGCTCCTTGTGAGGTAAAAAGACCAGATCTTTTTTTAGGAGGAATTTGGAATGATAGGGATGTAGGAATGGGTTGGTATTTATAGCAAAAGTGGGGGAACATTTTTTTAATTTTCAACAGACACCTCATTATTGGTATTTGAGAAACCATGGGCTTGACCATGGTATGTTTCCATGGTATTGGACACTTGGTATGCCTCATAAAATATTTTATTCCTCAAGATTTGACCACAATTATTAAATTATGATTGCACCATTAATGATGTCATTAAACACACTGAAACTCAAAACTGTACTTTTACTATTCACAAAAAACAAAACATTTTATAAAAATCTCATAAATTCACCCTAAACTAATATCAATGTTTTGAATTCAAAAAATAACTCCATTTTGTGAAAGTAATTTTATAAATAAGAGATATTTAATTTTTAAGTAAAATCACTATTTACCCGAAAAATACTAATATTTAACTAATAATTTTTGAAACTGTTATTTACTTGTTCTATTATATCACATTACCATTAAAGATACCTAAATTTTATTTATACTTAATTAATTGAGGTTACTATTACATTGGTCACATTACTATTCATAAGGGTAATATTATTATTCATAATTTACTATTCAAAAAAAAAAACAAGTTGATCTTATCAGAATCTAAATTTATTACTGATCAAAACTGTATATGTACATTTTTTGAAAACCATTTCAAATTATTAATTATTTAAAGTATAAAAAAATATTATAAAATACCTTTTTTTCCAATATTTATCAATAATATGAAACTTCTAAAAATTCATCCTATATTTATTTTGACATTTGAAGTTAGTTTTTTTACCATAATACTAAATAACGATTTTATTTATACAAAAAGGATTACATAAATTAACTAAGGCCTCATTACATATCCCCTTATAACAAATGCATAGGACCTAAGAGTAAGTTGTGCAATGGTGATATAATATTGGGGCAGCTCAGAGAACATTGCTCAAGTGGTGATTTTTATCAGCTTGAAATTATCCCAAAGGAAATTACTTTCAAGATTAAAATGTTGTATCTCGGCTTGGGTTTGGTCCAGAAAAAATCCCAGTGATGATACCTCCTTCCCATGCTCCGACATATTGGCTTCATATGGCCCGAGTCTACTAGATGAGGCCACCGACTCTTGTTTCTGCATTAATTATACATTATTATTTATATTTTAAACAAAAATTATAACGTTAAAAAATTATTATTGTTTAAAATGGTCGTATAATGGTCAAAACATGATGGTTACATTTCAATTATACTTATATATTTTTTTTGATTATGACACAATAAAACATATAGTTTCAAGAAACAAAATATTATTCAAAATTTCAGGTCATTCCATAAACCGCCAAGAATTCATGGTGTAAAAAGTACTATAAAAGAATCAAGTACACCCATGTCCCAAAAAGACATATCATGATACTAAAATTTTTCCCAATGCATTAGAGTGCTATATAATTTTTGCGCGCACCCGTCATTGTCATTTCATTCTCATGCTTAAGTGTGTCACATAGATCATGAAACATAGATTCATTCATCGTCATAATTTTTCCATGATCAAATAGTGTGGAATAAATATATATAATTACCCAATAAAAAGTTATATATGCATAAAAGTAAACACCCTTGATAAGAAATGGGTATGGTATTGACTGCACATTTTTTTGGAATAAAAAATCGTAGTGAAAATTTAGCTGCATAACGACATCACTTAAAAGTTCATAAAATGGGTTTATGAGAGAGAAATGGGTATCTCATAATTTTTACATGAATTGGATAGTCATAGGGACATGTAATTACATGTCCACACATTTATAATTTAAAAAATAATTCATATGATAATAAATAAGAATGAAGAAAAAGGGAAAGGAAAGGATGCTTACGAAATATCATCATGGTAACGGGTGTTCATGGGAGGGATTAATGAGAGAGAAAGAGCTATATCATCATTTAAAAATAACAATGAAATTATGGCGGATCCCTTACCTTAAGAGCATGACACCAAAAGATTGAAAGTGGATTATTGAGAGATTGGGGGAACCTTGGGAGGATTATAGTTATAGGATGGAATAGTAAGGTCATTAAATAAGACTTTTTAGTGAATATAAGTGGGATATTGGGTGTGTTTATATAGGAAAAGAGATGTATTTCTTTAATGTTTAGGTTTGGGACTCTAAAAAATAAAATATTGAAAACAAAAAACCTTAACATTGTTTTTGCCCATGATTTTTTCAAAAGTGGAGATGTTTTAATTATTTTATTAGGAAAAGGGACGAGATTATTAAAATAATACCCTTGCTTATCTGAAGGTGAGTCATATTTTTAAGGAAATGAATTTAAAATCAAAAAATACATTATATGTTTTGGAGGATTAATAAAGGCTTAATAAAAAATAAAATAATCATAAAATCACATTATTTTAAGAATAAAACATATATTTGTCCTAATATACCCATTATAGTATTTATTACATCATTTTTGGGTCATTATGATGTCATGAAACACACCGTATATTTATACGGTGTTTAATTTTTACCCAAAAATTAAACAGTCTTAGATTATTATGAAAAAATAACTATTAGATAATTTTAAAGTTTCGATTCCAAAAATAATATTCATTTTATCTAAATAATTTCTTAAATATTCAATTTTTTAATTTTAAAATAATATTTGACATTTATTGAAAAATGACGATTTTTTGAAAATAACTGTTTTGAACTCTTATAAAAAGTATATTTCACTTCATAAAAATTATATGGCCATTTATAATTAATAAAACTTATTTAATAATAAATTTTTACTAAAATTCTATTTATTTAAAAAATCCATTAACTTATAAAAATTAATCCCTTAATTGAATTTGAATATTACCCTAAAATACAATTTGTGTTTAATTGAATCAAAATAAAAATCATTTATAAAGTAACAATAAAAATGAAAAAAAAATCATTATTTTATACAATATACATATTCATATTATTAAGTTCTTGATACATATCTATTTATTACACTAGTGTACTCCCTAACTGTAATGTGTGCGTTGGTGAGACTTTCATGGGGGAATTTAGTAAAGTTGATTTGGGTTGTGATCTCGATGAGCTTGAAATTATCCCATAAATAGTTTCAATCATGCTTAAGTTGTTGAATCTCAGCTTAGGCTTGGTAAAGGTAAAATACTGGTTATTATATCTCCTTAAGAAGCTCTGATAAATGAGCACCATAGGGTATAATTCTACTGGATGAGGCCATCACCTACTTTTCCCATGTCAATTGGGTTTGTTAAAGCCCTATATTTATATTAATCATGTTATCATTTTTTAATAGCTATATTAATAATGGTAATATTCTTAAAAGTATTTTAAATCCAAAGATATAATTAAGAAAGTTCATGTGTTTTATATAACCATATTACATAATAAAACATTCAATTAAAATCACAAATATAAACTTCATTTATAAAACATTAAGTCGTTACAGTGGGAGATGCTCAAGTCTCATTAGCATGGATACTTATCAGGATCCATTGAGGAGGGAACCCACTAGGCCTCATTAACATTAGCCACAACCGGTCCCTCAGGCCGAAGAACTGATGAACTTCACCCCTGCTCCATCAACCCCAGTCTGAAGCACTCGACATCAACGTCGAAGGTAGGCTCAGAGTAATTCCAAATAAAGGGAATCTTATATGGATATATTGTCCCCTTCCACCACCATCATATCCTACTAGATCACTGTAGTAGATAAGTAAGGATTTGTCTTTGCCTGATTAGGATTGAGACCCCATCCGCCTCATAGACAGGCCGAGTTGACTCTTTTAATCATTTGCAGCACTAAAATCCATTATGGGACAACCCATAATGATGAGACTTCGTGAAAAGGGACTCCATGTACTATCATCAACTCAAGTGTAGTTCCTCCTTTCTTCATCAAAAATCAATGTGGAGGTTCTCCCCACACTTTTTAAAACCATTATGGAGGTCCTCCCTATACTTCTACTTCACAACATGGAGGTCTTACCCGTGTTGAGACCAACCAACATGAAGGTCCTACCCATGTTACAACCCATCTCCTGGGAGGTCCGCCCAATTCTAGATAGGTACCCAACCCTAAAGAACCTTCTCATGGTAGAATGGATAACACACACCATCAAAGGTAAAATTCTAGGAAGTGACAATTCATCATGGAACTCATTGACCTATCAAACTCAGGGAGGACAAATGAATCAATGATGGAACCTGAAACCCAATCATTTGAGTATAGGGAAGGAGAACAACAGATGATATTTTAAATCCAATAATCCAAGGTCAATATGGTCTTGATATCCCTCCATAGGTACTTGTAGGTGGAGGATGTTCTAAATCTCTTCATGGGGCTCATGGTGCAAGCTTTTCTATCACCACTGGTTTCACTCCTCAATACCTCTACACAAGACATGAATAGATGTTAGGGTTTGGGATAACTCATTCAGATGATGGGAACCCTATTTCAACATAGATAAGCACTACCTCCCTCACACATGAGGTAGTAATGAATACCACATCCTACAGGGATGTGATGATGTAGTTGGAACTGCCCTCAAGAGATGTCTCAGTTTGTAGTGAAAATTTGACTTGTGCAGTGACTCCTCTTCCTGTCAACCAGCTACAAAAATGATTCTCATCATTTCCCCCACCTATCTATCATCCTTTTATTATTAGAGTTTATTCCGACCAAGAACAGGGACCTTTATCTGAGCAAGAGGGACTATGGGAAGTTCTGGAGGCTGACCATCTATCAGTGTTATTATGGCCACCTACAACTCCAAACTTTGACATCCTGGAGTCCCATACTGAGTTATATGTCATGAATTTCCACTAGATCATCTGGGAAATGTTTCACTGCCTCTATAATAATTAGTTGACCTATCTAGAAATACAAGAGGACATTGAGGCCATCGATTGACAATGCTAAATGGTTGGGATCATGACGATTGTAGTGGTTCAGTGCCCTGAGCCATCCATCTACCGCTAGAATCTCAAATATTGATGCATCAAGAGCCTCATAGTGCTCCATTGAATTATCGAAGAGGCATCTCCACATGTAAAAATTAGTTTCTAGGGATAGTATGCTGCTATCCACTTTAGCCCTATCTTGAGACAACCTGACCAACCCGCCAATGATGAAAGTTACCCTCCAGTTACTATTCTTGTGAATATAGTCATCTTTGAGATTCTTGAGAGTAGGGGTTCTGATGTAGGTTTTGACAGAGAAATCCCTCCCTAGAGAGTGACACAGTACCAGATAGACCCTCAGATAGGTGTTCTTACTCATTGGTAGAGGCAGACATGTAGCCTCAGGGATCCCCCCAATAAGACATTGCCTCTATGTCGAACTTGTGACAAGGGTAAGTAGAATATTGATCCCTATGATACATCCAATTTTGTGCCAAAAAATAAGTCAAATATTATGGTAGTTTCCCAACTTTAGCATCTCTAAGAGAAGAAAAGGCTTATAACTAATCTCGTTGTTGATCAATGTCTGGATTGCGACACTACCAAATGGGAACCCATTTCTACTCCAATAGGGAAACAATTAATCCTTGGGAAGATTCCCCCAATTGTGCTTGGTAACCCCATGCATCTAGGTAGAACAAAGATAGAAGTATATGGAATGTATCCAAGTTATGATTCACTAAACCCACATGAGTAGTGTAACTATCCTCCTCAGGATCTAAATCATGATTCTATTCAAGTCAATAAGTTTTCTCCCCAAGTTGATAACCATGTCAATTCATTGGTAGTCAGGGATACTCATCAGGATAGATACTTTCATACCATGACTTGATAAACTCTCTCACTACTCACCTTGAGGCCCTGGAAACATGACAGGTGGTGATCCCACCTGATGGAAAGTTGTACCTTATGTGGGAAGACAACATATGAGAACCCATATAGTTTTGAAATTCTTGTTTTTCCCCATTCAAAGGGATGGGTGACTCATTGTAGCACCTGAACCATTTTATCTCAATGTGTGGACCTATGTTAATAACCAAAGAATAGTAGGAGGCCACCAAGATTTACTGTTTTGTGCAGAAATTAGATGGACCAAAATTTTTCTGGTAATGTCAGCTACCTATATGGTTTATCATTGGTTGGTAAGACCTTCAAAGGCAGTTCTTATATAATTTCAGCTCCACCATGTGCAATATAAGTATTTCCTACATATTCAAGTACAATTAGATGCCTGATGAATGATTCATGGATTTTTTTTGCTTGGTGGAAAGGCTTCATATACTCAATTGATATGCCATTGACTTAAGAGAAGTGGATAAAAATGTGAGTGGGGACTATCAAGACTAAGCTGGTCTCTACCCTTTTCACCAAATTTTTTTGGGTGGATTCCAAGAGTTTTATAATAAGTACCAAAATCTGGTGGAAGCCCTGAAGCAGACTAGATAGTCATTCCTACCACCTCTTCTAGATCTCACAAAAAGTCCTTCCAAAGAAAAGACTACCATTTCCATACAAATATAGACCCATGATATGATAGAGATGTTGGAACCTTATCCAGATGAGACTCTCCATGTAAAGCCTTACCAAGTATAGCCTCATCTAGAGTAACCCTATCTGGCATAGCCTTGCCTAACATAGAACTGCCAAACACTGCCTCACCAAGTGTAACTGCCAAGATGAGAAAATGTGGCTCTATCCCCACATCACAATCAAGTTCCCAGATTGAACTTCCTTGAGAGAAGGAAACATACCTATTACTTCAAGGATTCACAAGTTCGGGACTATTTCATATGTACCATAGATAAGGGGATTATGAAGCTGCAAGAGTGTAAGAATCCCCAAGAAGATAGATGCACTGACCTCCCTAAACATTCACCATACCACATGATCTGTATAAATACCATAAATTTTTTTTATGTGTTCAAGGATTGACTCCAAGACTAAGTGTATCATGGTTTGGTCAAGTTGGGTGAAGTCCCGACATAGGTGGCACATATCTCCACTAACCCCCGCAATGACAGTGAGGGATCAGGTGAATGGAAGTATCTTTCCAGACATGGGACCCAAAATTATAATGATTGGTTGGCTTGTAGAGTATTCACTCACACCTACAGTATAATTTATGCCCACCTAATTAGGACATAACCTCATATGGTCACTATGCCTCCCCCAACTAATGATTCTTCATGTACACCACAAGCTTCCAAATCTTTGAAGAATAGGCATTGACAACATAAGGGGAATCAGAGTCCCCTTTCGGGGCTAAAACCATATCACACCCTTAGCAATTTCATGAATTCTGAGTTGGGAGTTGCACCCAGGGTATGCCTAGCATTATAAGACCCCGTCATGATGAGAAGGAGTATGCCTCTATGAACACCATCGAGTTAGTGGATCCCTTCACTGTGCCTAACAAATAGGAATACTAAGAAATCCCAATGGATGTCTCTAGGTGACACCGACAAAGGAAACGTCAAGGATTTGAAATCCACTAGAATGCACATTCTAATTCCTCGAACCAAAATGTTCATGCCAATGAGACCAGGAAGTAAGTTCTGCGTAAAGGCCAAAAAGAACTGTCCTCCTAGCCTACATTTTCTATTACACCTCTACATCAAACGGTGTTAGTTAACCTAGAATATCAAACACAACCTCATGATGATCAGCCACATCTAGCCATAGCCATGCCTCATCAAGTCAAAATTCACCCAACATTGGTTCATAGTGGGTTATATAGTCATCAACATGATATTACCGGTACAAGATAGAACCCACCAGCACATCCATCATCATTTGTTTCACCTCCTGTCAAGGATCTCCCTCCTATATGAAAAAAATACACTCCTTTGGAGTGGAAGTACAATGTGTTGAAGCACATCACTAGAATTCCATTAAGGATATCAATCCTCAAAACTCTCTTCTTGTTAAAATAAATTTATGAGGCCTTGGAAAATTCTTTGAAAACCCCCCACTAATTTGAAGTAGTTCTAGCTACCGTAGAGGCCCACTATACAAAGGAGGCCGATAAAGGGGAGTTCCAGGACATCATATCATTTTAGGATGAATATGAAGGTTCCCTTGTGCAAGGGAACATACACCCACTGTAAATTACATGTTATTTTAATGGCATATAAATCCACCGCTTCCTAGTGGAAACAATTTCGGGGATCAACCTCATCCCCACCAAGATGTGTCATAAGCTGGGGATGAATGAAACAAATATGACTCCCTTCGACCTTAAAATCTAGAGATGCAACATGAGTGAGAAGAAACTATTCGAAAAGGTCCAGATGAAGTCCTAGTTTTATTTCTTGAAAAAAATCACTAAATTTATGTTAGTCTCATAGTATACCACCTACAACACACTACTGGTTAGGCCCTAACTTCATCTATATGAAATAGTCCCCTCCCCATATCACTTGTTCCCCAAGTACTCCCTAAATAGTTGAGTAAGGTTTATCCAAGTGATGCATCTAACTCTGAATTCTGTGAAGCTTTCTACATGGATACTAGCTACAATAAGATATAGAGGAAGCATGTTCAAAACTATGGGGTTGAGTACACAAATGATCTGAAAACCACCATGTCCAATCTAAAGGTAGACTTGGATGATGCTTTTATTCTCCCAATTCATCAGTGTGATCCCACAATTCCAAACCTAGGAGGTTGCTTTGTTTTCTCTAATAAAAAGGTATTTGACAGCTTTAAAAAGAAGTAACATCAATAGATTACCTCATAATATTATATGGGACATACCTGGGTAGTACCAGAAGCCCCCACACCTACGAGGTACAAAGAAGTTTGACCTATGACAACAATTTCATGGAATTACCACAAGTTCCATACAACAAGGTTAAATTGATTAAAGATGACTCACCACCATTTCTTTTTCATAAGAATAGACCTTGTTGTCAAATACCAAATGAAATAGGTTCAATATAGTTTTTCGCCACCCTGTCCACATAGTAGGAATCCCTCATTGTTGATTCCATGTCCACCCAAGTAGGGACCAATGTTGTACTTGAGTTAGCTACTCTAGAAGAGCCTCCTCCCATAATGAATCTCCTACCTTAGATGATGAAGAGTATTTGGAAGATGCACCTCCTTTATCTAAAGAGGGTGCCTCCACCACTATCGATGATTTGATTTAGGTGAACCTTGGTACTGAAGAAGAACTGAGTCTGATGATGGTCAGTGCAGCCATGTCTCTAGAGGAGAATAAGTCATATGTGTCCTTCTTAAAGCATCACCATGATGTGTTTTCTTGGAGCTAATATGAGATGCTAGAACAGGGCCCCCAGGTCACTGTTCACCCTCTTGGACTCCTAGTGAGTCATCATAGGGAACTAGCCTCCCAAAAATATGAACCCCTCTCATGGTGCTATGGTCTAGGATGATTTTGATAAGCTTATCAAATCCAAATTCATAAGGGAAGTTCATTAACCCAAGTGTATATCCAAAATTATCCCATTCATGAAGAATAACTAAGAGATCATAATTTATTTTGACTTTTGGGACCTCAAATGCCATTGTCCAAAGGATGGTTTTCCCCTTCAAATGACAAAGTTTTTCATTTATGTAATAGTTTGGTTCTAGGAACTCTCCTTTATGGAAAGATACTCTAGGTATAATCGGATCCAGATGAACCCTATGGATTAGGATTCTACCCACTCTAGAGGACCTCAAGGGACTTTCTGCTACCAGGTGATGCCATTCAGCTTGAAGTATGAAGGATCCATGTATCAGTGGGCCATGCACCACATCTTCAAATTAATTATTAGGATGTTAGTGTAATTCTTTGTGGATGAATTTGTGTCCAAATACCACCAGCGTTAGGACCATCTCAAAGAATAGGAGAATGTGATCAGCTTCATATGCTCCCAACATTTGAAGATGAACCCCTTGAAGTGTGTATTCAGGGTTACCTATGTGAATTTTCTCAAAATCACTGTAAGATATAGAGGCATTTCAATTGACCAATAAAAGATCAAGTCCATCGACCAAATTCCACCCCTAAGAAACCTTTTGGGTTTTGAGGTCTATAATTAAATTTATCCTACATATGCCGATTCATCACAAATATAGCCATCAATTGTAATCCCTTTTTGAGGATCATGAAGAAAGGATTCATCTACTAGTGGGATGAGAAATTCTATAATGCATTTGAGGAAATCATGTAGTATTTTCTAAAACCTCGAGTTCTGATGCCACCCATTTCTGGGAATCCTCTATTCCTATACATAATTTACATGGAATGATCCATTAGCTCCCTTATCACCTAGAAGAAAAATTATGGAAGATAAATCTATTTATACCATCTCAATAAAATGCTCCTTGACATAGAGACTATATACTCCCCTATTGTGAGCTGACTCACAATAGTTTTCATAGTGGAGAATTTGTACACTATCTGCAGCATCATGAGCTATAGCTAGTGTCCCAAGTGCACTAGTTTAAGTATATACTAAATCACTCCTTATTTATTGGAGGATTGGAACACTCAGTATTGATCCTCCAACAGTTCAATATCTTTTTTCTTCTGAAGAAAGCCTTCAAAGGCCATGCCTTGGTAGACTTTCTGACCGCCCATCAAACCCCAGAAGAATTTCCCCTATATGTTTATTTCACATTTAAGGCTATTCTATCAATAGTTCAGGCTATACTATGTTGGAATATGCATTTATATGGTTCCTCTAGGATCCTGGATGATAGAAGACTCAGTGATTTCAAGCTCAATAGAGTAGGTTAGGGATTTTCTTCATCATCCCAACATAATTCATCTAGTCATACTCATTCCTATTGTCAGAGGGCTATAATAATAATGAGGTAGAGTATTAGGCTCTCATTAATGGTCTTAAACTTCCCCTTGAGATTTATGTCCCCCTCTTTCATGTGAATGGGGACTTCGAATTAGTCACTAAATAGATTAATGGTGAATGCATTGTTAGAAAGCCAAAGCTCATGCCCCTACTAGAGCACACTCTCGAGATCATAGCCCAGTTCCCTTCTTATCTAGAAGTGAATCATGTTCCTCAGTCATAGAATGGTTGAGATAATGCCTTGGCTAGTTTATCCACATATCTTTCATATCTAGACTAGTATGACCTATTCATTCATGTGGCGTATTAGAGGCTCATCACTCCCATCTTGTCAGATGGTGATGATAGGAAACAGGTAAACCAGCTAGCTACCGGTGCTTTTATGTTAGAAAACTTGAATTCCCCCACAATAAGGGAAACACCTAATTGGAAAAATCCCTTTATTTAGTATCTCCACCATGTAATTCTCCCTCTATATCGAGCCAATTGTTGGTAAATATTCTAACGTGCAGTGTAGTTCACACTTAAGAATGGGAAAAACATTGACCAGACTCTCTAAAGAGATTAGTTCGATGGAATTATCCTCCATTGAATACAAGGAGGTGAGAATACCAAGATTATACAAGAATTCCATGTTGGGTCATGTGGTTTCCATCAATAAGGATTGAAGTTATCCCACTAGATTCGAAGTTTGAGCTACTTCTAGCCCACCATAGTCTATGATTTCATCGAGTATGCCAAGAGGTTTCATGCATGTCTGATCGATTACAACATTGTGCATAGAACTCAAGATCTCCTCCACAACACAAAGTATTATTTTTACTTTCTAATGTGGGGGATTGGTATTATGGGGCTATACCCTCCAGCGACAACCCACCAATATAGGTTCATCCTAACCACAATATATTTCTTCTCTAAGTGGGCAGAGACGATTCACCTCAAGGAAATTAAGGTCCGATCCGTGATCGAGTTCATGAGATCCCACATCATCCATAAATTTATATTTACTCATGATATTATCACATACAAAAAAACCAATTTATAAGATGAGGATATGAAGTGGTTTTACACCAAATAAAACATTCGAACTCACCATACTTCTCGCTTCCATGCATAGGAAAATGGATATATTGAGGCATTTAGAAAGAACCTCTCTAAAATTTTATAGAATATGGTGGTCCATGAAAAGATTATTTTTCCAGATAATATCCCCAAAACTTTTTTGTTCTATCATAAAATAACCTAAAATTCTATCTAGGTGACCCCATACTCCATGGTGTATGGAATAGTGGCATTCCTGTCCATCAAGGTTCATTTTTATCACTCCAAACAACTATCTATGACCAATAGATTCCAAAAAATGGTATATTTCTATCTAGATATGTTGTAACCCATTAAATAAAACAGTATTTGGGCCTCGAAAAATCTATGAAGGAAACAAAATAAGATATCCTGACCTTTCAATAAGAAGGTTTTCCTCCATTCCTTTTTCCCGGGTGACATGATGCTGGCTCTCATAATTCAAATGATACCTAGAAAGAATCCACCAAAGTTGGATCCCATCAGGGAAGGACTGTACATCATTCATGAGGTCTATTCTAATGGAGTTTACTCATTATTCACAATGTATGGAAAGCGTATCACACCTCCTACCAGTGTCAAGTTTCTCAAGCAGTACTTTTCCTGAGGAAACCCAAGTCTAAACTCTATGAACATAAATTAGGAGTATAAGTCCATGAAACATGACTATAAAATGTATGTGATTCTTCCTTGGAATTTTTTTTGTGGAGGTGGGCCTCCTTGGCCCTTCTTTTACATCGGGTTTGTCACTCCTTCACACTACATATATCTGTTTGAGGAAACACTCACCTTCAGTCCAAAATCTATAACCTTAAGTGAAGATACCACTGGCCCATGAAACACAACCATATAATATTTTCATCAAGTCCAATAATTATGAAATTAAACTATTTTTAGCCTCTATAGTCTGAGTTGTATGACTGTAAACTAAAAATACCAATTTCCATAGTGAATGATGTTAAACTATGATCTTAACTCACATAAAACTGAGATTCCTCTTAATAAGATATGATCTTTACCCATTTCGAAATTGGGATTTTTCATACAATAAGTATGGGATGACCAAACAAACCTTACCCCATGCCCTGAACATGGGATTCCCTATGATATATGTGGGATTTCTCAATTCCCTCACAATAGAGGATCGCCACTACTGTCATCAGTCACCCATCGTGTCATGTTACAAAACTACATGGGGATTTATTTCCATCCTCATGGGACATGTAGAAATTCCTGAAATTATCATATCTGGTACCAACCATAAATTTATCAACTCTTCAACACCTTGGCCCCAGTTATGATCCCAAAATAACGAACCTACACTACATGTAGTTTGAGTCAAGTTATGAACATGGTATGAGAGCCTCCTTAGATCATTTCATGCTAGGTCTTGGCTCTAACATTCCACATAGACACCCTTGATATTGAAATCTCCCCAGTCCAAGAATCATGATGATAAAATATTTTATATCTTTCCCCTTTTCCAAGCTCTATGACCTTAAACTGAAATCTATGGTCCAAGAAGCATGACCCTAAATTGTTTGTGACCTATACCTTGTGTTTCAAATGAGACATGATATTATCTAGGAACCTCAATTCATTGAAGTTTACTAATCCTTTGTGGATCATTAAACAATTTGGGGTGGTAATGGATCCATGATTTGTGAACTTAAACTAAAATCCACAATCCAAACATCACAACCTTAAACTGTGTGTGATTTATCTTAGGGGTTTTTTGTGCTGCATAGGGTGGCATCATAGGCCCCTCAATTTACATTGGGTAATTTTCCTTTGATTTCATGCATGTTTCTTCAATACATATTCCACCTCGGTCCAAGAATTATAAACATAAACTATTTACAATAGGTCGAAGCCTTATGACCTTAAACTGAAATCCATGGTCCAAGAATAAAAACCTTAAACTGTGTTCAACTCACCCAATATTCTTTTCTTGGGGTTGGGTTTTCTAATTTTACCTTTACTTATAGGAATTTTCCATGAGAATGACAATTTTTATACCCTCATACACCATCAATCCCTATGTTTGGGAAGCTATAATTCACATCGACTCCCCATGTTCCAATCACATGATGTTAAACTACAAGATGTATCCTGATGAAATGATGTTAAAATATAAAATGAATCATACATACCATATAAAATTAAATTGAATGTCCAAAATCCTCACCATATGATGTTAAACTATGAGTTTTTCATCCCCATTTCTTGACTCAAAACTGCAAGGCACTTTAGGCCCTCTCCCATGAATCCCTTTCCTTTGGTTCCAATTATCTACGATGTGTTTATTATTATTATACAATTATTCATAATTTGAGACACTTATCCCCATTGGAGAAGAGTTTTACTTTTTTTCATGCTAATAGTCCCACCTAATGTGCTTCAATTCATGGTGGAACAGTTTCAGGGGTGTTGGAATCCATTTTAACATTCCAAAACTTCATGTCCATGATTTGCAGGCCCATTATTTGGATCCTCATTCTCTTCCACGTCCAAAGAGACCCCATAATGATAAAGGTTCCTAGAAAAAATTTCTCACCTATTGTTAGGGGCCAACGCCATGGAAGAAATTGGAAAACATTTTGAGATAAGTCCCATGTTTTTTAACGTGGTCAGTGGTTGACCCTCTTTTGTTTGTCCCCATTCCTAGATAAACGGTATGAATGATGTGTGTTGAACATGGCCATAAATTATCCTACATGTCTACACCATTCCTCTTGTGTTCCAAATTTCAGAAAATATGATTGACACATTCCATTCCCCTTTGTTTGGGTAGAATTCAATTCCCTTAGAGTTACCCTATTCATGCATTAATTCACACAGTAAAGGCAAGTCAGCTGTTCAGAGAACCCCCATTCTCCAGCCAAATCTCATCTCATCCTGAACTCCCTTAGTGGTTAGTCAACAATAGAATACCATTGAGTGTTCAATGATTATCCAACACTCTCATATAAGTGATAAATCATATGGTTATCCCTTGTTTCTCACACTGATCATAACTCACATGAGCTTAAGGATTAGTCATTGGTTGTTTCAAAAATATGATTGAAGTGAAATAATTAGGTATGATGGAAGAAATATGTCCATGCATACTGGAGAGTTTAAATTTAAATTAATGGTGATAGGTGAGGTTCATCCATATAATTGATACTCTCTCAAGTACTGACCAAAATTCTCCCTATAGCTCCACCCTAGATATTGGTCACTCCAATTCTGCAAGCCTCTGGTGTGTGGGTTCAAGGACCCACTTCCACATCCCTAGCTCAATTTTACCTCCTCAAACATAGGATGAATCTTTTCAACCATGATATACACTCAGTCCTGCTCATCTTGGATCTCTTCTATTTGAGATATCACTTGAATCACTTGATCCTTTCCACATCCTAATGATCCATTAATATGTTAATAACCTCCTCTTGAGAATCAATGAAGATGTCACACTCATTCTTCTATTCCTATAGGTGTTTAATTTCTTAGTTGACCTCTTGGAGATTCCAGGTGCTGTCAGACCTCTATTTATGCCAGAAGACATCCAAATGTTGACATTCCTTATGCACTTACTCAATAAGGAAGTCACATACAAGTGAATGGGTAGTGTGATTGTCCATGCCTCTAGTTCCCAAGTTGCACAACCAATGGTGGAGTGACCCCATCTAACTCACCAAGTGAAGTTCTCAGGTATGGGTGATGAAATGTTGTATGCTCCTCCACACTTTGCACTATACTATGAAGTTATCTTCAGTAATTTCAGAACTAGAGTCTTCTATATCTTCGATGGGAATAGGCTCATACTTGAGGAAAGTCATGAGAATAGAAGTAGCAGGGCCCTCTTAAGTGATCTTTTTGATTAGGTCAAGCTCCAAATTGAGAGTTAATCCATCTTCATTACCCTCTAACACAAAAGTAGTTGTGATAAAGAGTGATTTGAATGAAATATTCCTATGAAGGCTCATATTTTCATGAACAAATGAGTTACGCACATGAGTGTAATGGGTTATCAATTGAGAAGTCTAGTTACCATACAAGGCCCCCCTTAGCATATTTATAGGCGATGGACACCGGTTTCATGCTGCGCGCAACCCCAATTGGGCACCTCAAACCCAATGTTGTTCGCAAAAATGAAAATGGATCACTATCTTCAGGGTTACCCTAAAATTATAAACTTTTGATACCTTTTCATATCAGATTCTAGGGGGAGTTTTAGGTGCTAAAATATCATACCAGACCTCAAATGGAAATTTTTGGGTGAACCGAGAACATAACCCACCCCGAAGGACCATTATGGGGCTGATGAATAGGTTTCACACATGTCTCAACAAGTGCATAAAAATATACATTTTTTCATGAAAAAGACTTGTAAAGCAAATGAAAAATAGAGTTCTATGACTTCCCCATGGGCCAGAAACATACCTCGATCTGTTGCATGAAATAAATCCTTATTACGCATAAGAAAGAAGTATTCTACATAAACTCACACACAACCATCCCTTAGTGTGCCAAATGTTATGTCCATCTGAGAATGTTTCACATCTAATACCCATAATAAAAGGATTAAGGAATTCACAACATGAGTTTTTCATTTATAAATTGCACATAGACAACCAATGATTTCAGCTATAAATAGAATATCACCCCTTCCTTCAGGAGGCTCTCTTAAAGATGAAGCGATGTTCTACTGCACACAAATCTCACTCTTCTGTGGTAGCACACAAAACCAGCTATCAAAGGACCTCAAAGGTAGGGAATTTTCACAATAGACCTCCCATGGGTCCAAACTTAACTTGGCCTATTGTGGAGTGATTCTCATGCAACTACCCCTAAGTCTAGTCGGGTGTGTGCAAAGAACTTGCTTGTTCATAGACATGATCTACACACAACCTCAAAACTTACGTACAACCATGCCTCTTGAATCCATAATTTTCTCTTGTGATAGGTCCCTCTACCAACACAACTTTTTCATGAAACCCAAACTAGTTTCATGTATAAATTTCTTGGTCCCCTACTTGATGTCCCCTATGCCTCTAGTTAAAATGTTACCCTACCCATTTCTTCTAATCATGGGTACTCTAAACCCTTTGTCTTCTAATCACGGGGAATCTAATTTGGAACTCATGATTGACCAATCCTACATGGAATATCCAAATCCATGCCCCACCCAAAGTCACATGAGAAGTGGTCACATAATCCCTTGGGGTGAGGAGTGAGTCCCCCCACACCCGAGCTGCATGATATAAAACTAACTAGCTCCAAATCCTAGTCATATGATGTTAAACTGCAAGGAAATGTCCATATAATGTGATGTAAAACTGTAGTCTTACCTAGTGTGATGAGAACATGGTGAACCATGTATGATCATAATGGAATTCCACCCTCTCTCATCGCGGGCCATAGAGCTTAAAACCTAGAAATATTCTACACATAATCCCCACACCATTCCCCTAAGATAAATCCTTATGAGAATTGAATATTTGACATGTAATATGAAAAACATTCACCTATGATAAATCCTCTTGAAAATTGAATCTTCCATGCATAATCCCCACACTATCCCTCATGGATGCTCCATTCGTGACATGAGTTTCCTTACCATATGACATTAAACTGCATGGATCAATCTTGTCACATGACCATAAACATCAGCATCAAACTATGTGGGTTTTGATCCCTATATTATAAACAGGGTATGTATGATTCCCCCCTGAGGTTCAATCCTGAAAATGGTAAACTCATGTTGTTCCCCTTAGGGACACACCTCCCAGATCCACCTACATGAGGTGGTCTGATACATTGGTAAAGTATCCTACATATTCCCTCCTAGGGATGAACCTCATTGATCTACCTCCACGGGGCATTCTAATCAACCAAATATATGTACATAAGATGTTAAACTCATGCCTTGATCCATCTCAACCAGACATCCCAATCCATCTTCATAGGACATAGAACTTGTGACCTTTCCCAGAATACATACCCAATGAAATAAACATGGGATTCTTGAGGTAAATTTTATTGTAAGACTTACGCCCTTAGAATTAATTACCTCATGATCGAAACATGATTAATTGGGTTCCATGCCTAAGATTATTCATATGATATTCCCTCCCATGAGGAAGATTTATAGGTGACCAATGCACCCAAAGTCTAGACATGACCGGAGATGTGCAATGAGACTAGTCTCCTAACTGAATGTTTCTTCCCTTTCAAGAATGAATCAATGTAATTAACTTGTGTACACATAGATATGGAATTGAGAATGAGTTCCAAAAACACAAATCACATCTATGAGGGTGACCCGGACTTTCCAAAGATCTCCAAGGAGGAATCCATGGAAGGAGGAACCAACATCCCATTATACAATTTAGATCAAGCAGCATACATCACTATTGAAAGTGATGAAATCCACCCACCTTTGCGAAGTGGTAATGTGGGGAAATAAGAATCCAACGTACACATTCATTTGACATGCATGCAAGACCTAATAGAAGAATAAAAAATAGTTATCCTTATATGAAAAACTATACAAATATCCATTATCAAAACTCTCAATAGATTGAAAAATCTTGGTTTCCACTTTGATAAGGGAAGAACTAACCTCGTAAATTTCCCTGTAAAAAAACTCATTTTTAGTTAAAAATTATATAGAAGTAGTTTTATAACTCTCATATTGAAATGTTTCTTGATATGAATTCAAACTGAATTCTAGTGAAATGGTTTTCTTACAAATAGAGTTATGTGATCATTGATATTCAACTTGAGAATTAATTTGAATAGAAAATATTTATTCAACATGGATCACCTATGGATCCTTGGTAATAAGCTCCCAAATACTATCCTCAAGTCTCCCAAATATCTGTAGCTCTTGAGTGGATTTATATTCAATAAACATGACCTTAAAAGTTTATTGAATTCCTCATGAATTATTTTTCTCGTAAGGGACATGAGTATCCTTTATTATTTTTTCCCAAAATACTTCTTCAACAACATTAATTTTTAAATCACCTCAGATTTTGATTTTTTAGTCATATAAAATTATTCTTAGTCATCTCTAATATGAGAGGGAAGTTTCCCTTTTGATACATTATTTAAATCGACACCAATGGTTAGAAATTCTCTACCCATAATAATAATAACCTTCACAACAAGCTCAATTTCAAGAATAATAAAATTATTGGGTTGTCTAAGATTTCCTAGATTTAAAATTATCCATACACACTTTTAATAGGTTGGGTGATGGACCTATCACCCATGTGAATAGAAACTAAAGTGGGTTTTAATTTTTTAAGACCTAATTACTGAAATAATGAGAAAATAATCAGTTTAACACTCACTCCTAAGTAACAAAATTAATTAATTTTCTCACATTACTTTATTATAAATGAAATAAAAAAGGCTTTATAGGCCTTCCAGTTTAAGAGGAAACTTCTTTTTTAAGTATAACGCTGCATGCCTCAGTTAAACTAATAGTGGAAATTTCCTCTAAATCTATTTTATTATCTATATCCCTCTTGACAAACTTAACCGATGAAGGTATTTTATTTAGGAATTACATAAAGTTCATGTTTATTATTATGGTTTTGAACAATCCAAATAATTTTAAGTAACCAATATCATTACATTTATTTTTTATTATCTATGGAAAAGGGATGATAGGGGAACAATTATTCATAATAGTGGGCACCCACTCTAGATCATCCTCAACCATTTTATTCCCTTATTGGTCCTTGATTTATAAATATTCTCTATTTTTTATTTTAGAAGTAACAAATAAATTTATATCAATTTTAGTGATGTTGTCATTATTTATATACTGAGATATTTTAATATTTGGGATTCTATATTTATTTAGAAATTAATTTTGTACTAAAATAAGAGTATCTATAACATAATATTGAGTTTTCAAACCACTCTTAGTGGTCACTACTATAGAATTCTTTTTTGGATTTAAATCAGTTGTGCTAGGAGGCTTTTCTTTAACCTTTATATTCATATCCCTATATAACTGCCCCATTTCCAACTCAATGTTTTTCATTCTTGTATATGATTGATCCTTTTCATATTGATTTTGATATTTTTATATATAAATTTTATATTTTTGTGAATCAAATATTCCTATAAAATGATGAAACACACCCTTTACTTCATCTTTAGAAAAATAGGGTTTAATCTGATGTTGGATTTGAAATTGTGGTTTGGGATTTTGTTAAAAACATGGGGTAGATTTTCTTAGAATTCCTTACTCTTTAAAGGATTGGTTGAGATGGTTACTGTAACATGAATTAAATTTGTTGTAAAAAGTATCGTTACTATATTTCATTGCAGATTCTATATCAAGTACTATAGTGGAGTAGTGTAGCAGTAGTACTACTCATCCTGAATGAGCTTTCATTCCAATGGGCCTTCGGGCCATCAAGTGGGCAATGAAGTAGGCATGACATGAAGGTGGTGATACAGAAATGATACAATATGGGCCTTTGATCCATACAATGGTGGGACTATAGGCCATGTAATGGTATTTATTCATTCTAGGCCTTCAATCCAAAAAATATATAATGTAAAAAAGTGGTTGGTTGGGTGGGTTATCCCTTGGGGGGGATATGACCTGCATTTCAGGCATGTGTGTATAGTATGTATTTGTGTTTGAATGTAATTGTACCCACAAGGACCTAATATAATAATATTCTTAGCATTTTGATTCATAAGATATTGATATTGGTCTTTTATCTCAACTAGATGGGAGTTCATTTCGAACCCTAAACCAGTGTTATTTTATCCTATATTAAGCCTTTTTCTCTTATAATTCTTATTCTATGAATTAAGAGAAAGAGTATAGAAAATTTTACTTATATCCTCATAAATTTTAATAGTATAATTTCTATTAGTTGACTGGTAAACTAAGTTTTTTCCTAAGGAGGACAATCCATATTATAAGATATCCATGATGATATGGGAAGAGAACTAGTGGTGATAAAACTAACTATGTATGTCCCTTAATCTATCATCAGCCTCATTAAATGACACTCTATCCTCTTGTAAATGTTATTATTCTGATTTCTGATTTCTAATTTTAATATCCTTGGGTAAAACTTTGTGAAAAAACACTTATAGATATGTTTCCAAGTTTCAAACAAGCTTTTATCTAGACCCAATTTTTTTTAATCATTTATCTTAAGGCATAAGATAAAAATTATCATCCTGTTTGTATCTTTAGTGAGCTCTTACAATAGAAATTTCTACACTATATTGTAAAATTTTCTAATAAGGGATAATGATTCATCATTGTAAAAACCATTAAATATGGAAAACAATGAGATTTATGACTGTTTAGCTCATAATTTTGAGCTATATGGGTAAAAATAATGGAGTATGGGTTTTAAAAAACATGAGTGAGTTGAAACGCCATCATTATAGGTCTTCATTAATTCTATTGAATGATGTCAGGTCGATAGTTTTCCATAATGTCTTATGGAACTCTCCCTCTCTTAACTCTTCCATTTATTTCCTATTATTTTTTCATAGAATAATAATGTTCTTTTCACTTTAAGGTCTGCATAGATATAACTATCAAGAGGATGATCTTGTATGAATACAAAATATAAAATCTTGAGATGATCAACAAATACATAGTATATTTCAGTTTTTTTATAGTTTTTTATGTTTTTTATAGATCACGCATTCTTTCCTCGTTAATAAAACCAAAATTTGATCATATTTTCATTGAATATAGTACAATATATATATTAATTGTCTAATTAAAACTAGAAAATAGAGAGTAGGTTTAAACCCATAAGGAAGGGTTTTGAAACTCTAAGAAACAAGTAAAAAAACAAAAGATCACCAAAAACAATAAGTAAAAGTTGGTGGTGTAAAGTGCATAAAATAAGAGTGATGAAGGTGGTTAAACAAGTCTGAAATAGTGAAAAAAAACTAGTAAAACCATCAAATAAGAAGATATGGGAGAAATTTGATGAACAATGGAAAATTAGATTTCCTGATATTTAAATGTTCGTTTTGAACTCTCATGAAATGATATCAATTTGTGTTTTAACATAGAAATGAAACCTCGATCGAATGTGATGGGAACATTATGTATGAATGTTTTAAAAAAAATCTTCTTGAAATTTAAAGGTTTCAATCATGACCAACTATTGTTTGATATTAAATGAAAAATAAATTTATTACTACTAAGAAAATTCATGAGAGTATCCCATAAATAAAGGATGACAACTAAGTAAAAAGATGATCAAGAAATCCTATTCCTCTTAAAGAAAGTTTATAAAACATAAATTTTCACATAAAAAATATATACAATTATTTAATGATAGAAATAGTATGCATTAAGGAAAAGATAAAATAGGTTGAAGGATCTTATCTATCAAGTTGACCAACCTCTCTCCAATCTCCCTACTCAATTCCAAAATCTCCTCCCATGTCTACTTCCATCGCCTTGTTATCTCCATGTTATCATATCAATGAATTATTTTAATAATGAAATAAGGACCAAAAAATGTACAATTACTTGCTCTTTTGGATGAAATCATGTATCAACTCTCATAATTAATCTCACTGACATCATCTCTAAGTCAAATGGAAGGTCTCCACATGGTCATAGGCCACTTTTCATCATCTTCTTCTTATGAACCAATCCAAATTCCTCTAACATATTCCATAGATCCATGTTGTCTTAATGATTGCATTGATGGATTCTATAATAATATTAGGAAGTTCTTAAATTTATTCCTCGATATTGGTTTTGATCCTTATTCTGAATTGAGAATTCTATAGAATCCACACATTTTAATTATATTATTCCCCAAGAAATATCTCTCATCCACCATAACATGGATTTGAATCCCACATGATCATTTTGATGAAATTATTAAAAGTGAGTTGGTAACCTAATGTAATTAATTGTCCACAAGATTTACCCTTCTATAACCTTAATAAATGCTATATGACCTTGACATAAGTGTTCTATTACTTTCACAAATTCATTGAAATGTAATGTTACCCTAACACAACCTAAATGAATCACGGGGCACCTTAATGTTGTTGAGATTAACCCATCCATTAGTAGGCTATGTACCTTTTCAAATCACTACTTCTTCTTTAATGAAAGTATAAGTTACCCTTCTTCAGACCTTAGAAAATATCTTTTTCCTTTATATAGATTCAAAATAATAGAGAATTCAAAAATTATTTAAATAATTAATCTAAACTACCAAATTAATCGAACTTCAATATAATTGAACAATAAATTTCTAAAATCATAGAATGATTAAAAATATATTCCAAAAATAAATTTCTAAAATAAAAAATAATGGAATATGAAATAACTAATTCCAACAATTCTTATTCAAGAGAAAAATCATGTAATTTGGAATTATTTTTTTTTGAAAATCAAAACAATTAGTAATACCATTCCATATCACTCTAAAAATATTACTTCCTTTAAATTTTACAAAAAAAAATCAAAATATTTTCTCTTTAAGAATTATGAAAATCAAAACAAAGAGCTTGGGACTAATTATCACCAAATTCATAATTTCACTAAATATATTGAAAGAATATTATTTTTAACACAAAATGAAAAGGATTTTAAATATTGAAAATTTAAGAACATTTTTTATCAAAAAATTAAAATTTTCATGAGAATGATATGAAAAATATATATCAAAATTGAGCCACATTAGATTCCTTAGGTGATGATCCTAAGTTGACTTAAGTGATGAGCCAAAGATGCCGTTGTGGCCTTACATAAGGAAGATAAAACTGCCTTCCTACCCATATCTAAACTATAGATATATTTATTTCACTTGTGTGTTGAGAACAAGATTACTTCATAGATTGAAATTATAAAGATAGATAAAGAAACATATAGATGCCTGAGATTCCTAGAAAACTCATTCTCTCCAACCAAAAGTGTTCAACCCACCAAGGTAGTAAGTGAAGTTTTTAACTGATGTCCATGTGAAGATAGATTTAGAAATGGGATTCAAAAGTACATCTTAAATCTATGAGGGGGACTCATACTAGAAAATAACTCCTCATAGAGAAGTGTTAACAACCAAACAACTCATTCTGATCAAGGTTCCATCACTATCACCATGATGGTGACAAGGTTTCCTACTTTGGAATGGTAGAGCATGGGACCTAAATCAAGGCCATCCATGGAATAGTTCAAAGAAGTTTTCCAAGTGTAAATAATTGAAAAATAGACATGAACATACATTTGGTTTCAAATAACCATACAAAATTTCATCCACTAGACATGTTAGGGAAGGTGACCCTAGAACGACCAATATTTTTGAGGGGAGGAGAAACTTTTTAGATTCTTATAACTTCCATGGATGTGTATAATCACACATACCTATGCCCAAGTGGTGAAATAAAAATCCCCCACATCTATCAGGATCCCTTTCCCCCTTTCCCCAATAGAGATCATCAAATGAGAGTTTATCAACTCCCTCATTCATGTCTATAAATTAGAGAAAATCATACTTAACTACTAAATGGATTGGGTGGATCTGGTCAATATAGCACCATGTTAAATCCCCCATACTGAAGATCTCATAGTGGTAAAGCACCACCTGTTATCACTACAAATAGCTTCAGGATACCTTCCCTAGAGTGCACTAATGATACCTTCTCTTATGTTGAGGGGGTAGGGTACATCCAAGGTGTTCAAGACCCAACTACAACCATTGAGTCATCAAGGAGGGATCCCACCATTTTATTTGATTTTTAATGCATGATAATAAAGATAAGAATAAAAAAAGTCAATCATAACTCTGATCTAACTACTCAGGTCTAGATTTCAAAGTGCTAACACCGGGGGTAGGCTTCCACTCTTTCTCTATGATAATTCACTCCTATATCTTTCAATATATCCCTTTATATCATTGACACTGTATAGAGATACATATTCATTAGACTGGTATAGACACCCTAGTTTCCCACAAGGTATGAAGGGTTTACTCTTCTATCCATTGAATCCATAACCAATATTCATGGAGGTCCTCCCCATTAAAAACTAGTCTACCTCCCTAAAGTTCCTATCCAATTTAGAGCGGATACTAGTCATCATGAAGGTCCTCCCTATGGAAAAAAAATTACTCATGGGAGATATCTTTGTGAATAAAATAATATTAGGATAAGGGAACTTTCATGACAACATCGAAGGTGTAATAGGGTCCCTGATTCTAGGTTACCCTCTACCATTTATAATTCATGACCACTAAGGATTTAGGAGAGATATTCTTACCTCCACTATCAAAACTTCTGATGGTAGGTAGCTGTTGATTAAGTATTTTCATTCCTGAGGTAAAAGTTCAAAATAAACCAAATAACCTCCAAAAATACCTATATGTCTAGGAATTATTAACTTGTTTTTAGGGAATAACCATATAGGCTTTACTAGCATTGTAAACATTTATTCTCTCTAACATAACACTAGAGGTGGGGGGAATTTCAAGATCTGGACTAGAAATCTCAATGATTAGAAAAATTATTTAGAGCCATAGAAACCTAGAAATATTCCTAAACATGAATATAAAAACACCCATTCCTATATGGGAATTCTATTAACATTTGATCCATTTCAGTAGAATAAAGTCTTAGCAATGGGAAGAGTGTCTTAGTCGATAGTAGTCCCACATTGTAATCCACAATAGAGGAGGTCTTTATCACTCCCTCCTATGAATTAATTTCAACTATAAACTTCAAAGATGTATTTTCCCTTTGAATGAGATGAATAGGATGATAAGATCTTGTGGGAGACCATAGCCACTTTCCAGCTTTTGGTTGAGTTTTGGCAGTATGTGACCCTACATTTCTCTGTCCTGAAATTTCTCATTGAAAATCACATGGGATAAAAATGGTATAATTTGTGGGAGATGTTTAACCATCTTAAAAAGAATCAGTTGTTCTTCCACCAAAATATTTTAGCACCTTCAATCACTCAATCAAAATTTTTTAAAGGACAAAATTTCAACACTTTTAGTGGATTAACATTATGAATTTGGCGAGTATCCTTAAAACTTATACTAAGTGTATATTGAGAGTCTCATTGTACTATGGTGTATTTTTGAAGATGAATTTTCCCATGTTCAAATTTAAGTCTGGTTGAAGTATGTTTTTATTCAGTTTAGTCCTGTCATGAGGCTATAGTAGGTTCTTAATACTGGTTCATCCGACATCATCAACACAACTCGCCACCACCGACTAATGCTATGGTGAATATCTTTACCATCAATCCCCCTAATAAGGAGGACCATGACATCAGTGATGGAGCATACAAAGAATATTTTATCCAATAGGATCAGTAGATATAGGTGAAACTTCTCAGAGGTTTCAAAACCCATCAACAAAGACAGACCATGGAACTTGGATTCCCCTATTACATTTATCTAAAACACCCACTGAAACCTTGATAAATGTGAAGGAATGGGAAAATATTTTACTATTTTGGAAGCTATTGGGGAAACTGAATAAGATTCTAAAATCTTACCTTTATTCCATGATCTCTAGGTTAGTCAACATATCATTATTAATATCCTCTATGAATAACATACTTGAAGGAGGCTTCTTATGATGACCTATTCATACTTCACATAGAATCTCAATAACCAATAGTCTTTGATCAATCAACCGGTACCGAGGTAAGAGGTTATACCCACTCGAGAAACCATTTGATATTTCCCACAAATCATTATCTAGCGGATCAGATTGAATTCCCACCATTGGACCATGAATAGTCAACTTGATGAGTAAACTAACTAAGTCGAGGGATGGAATTGGGTGACGTCCCCCATAATGAGCTAATCAATTATATTTTTGATTTCTTAGAGGTTGTATAGGCCCAATGAGATTTAGTATATCCTGAATGGAATCCATATCTATAGGGGATGGACCACATCCACCCACCTCCAAATATTAAATACCCAATATTTACCTCATTTAATAGTACAAGTAACTTAGAGAAGAACCTCTCCCACTTTTCCCCTCAATGTGGCCCAATTATAGGAACCTAAGAGAAGTGGGAGGTGGCAAAGATTTGGTGCTTCATCTAGATTATATAAGGAATTTCATTCATCTGGTATAATAATCTTTCATTTGGATCCATAACAATTTGGGAAGATCTTCTATGGTGATTCATCTACTATTTAATCCCCACTTTTCATAGAACGAGTGTCACTAACCTATTCAAATGAAAAAAACAAGATAAATAATGTGTCTTTTGATTTATTGAATGGTGGAAAGGCCTGACATAGTTCATTAATGTCAAAATTACCTAGGAAAATTTGTTAGGAATGTGCATGGAGATCTTCTAGGATGAGCTGGTATCGACTATTATCTCTAAGAAGTACTAAGGTAGATTCTAATAGTTCACTGAGAGAGAAAATTGACTTGAATCTAAAATGTAGTGGAATAAGAAAATGGCTCATCCAAAACCTACCTATCATGTATGAAATCTTTGAATAGTAAAGATGACTGTTGTGATATAGACTCTAGCCCATCAATATATCTTGATTTTGGTGGTCTCATAGAACATGAACTTTCATACATAAAATAATGATAAGAATATTACACAGGGACTCAAAAATGGATAACCATCTAGACCCTTCACATACTAGGAGAACAAGGTCTATTCCTTTCATGATGATCATTTTCCTAGAATTTTCATATGTTCTATATATAAGAAATTTATCAAGAATTAAGACACAAATAATCCATAAGAGGTAATTTTAAAGAACTATATCAACTATTTCCCATATCATAAATTTCTATAATACACCATCCAAGAGTTCTTTGTATTCAAGGACTCACACCAAGGCATGTTTGATCAAGTAATAGTTGAAATAAGTGATCCTATGATTCAAATCACAAGTGTTTATTGTATCCTTGATGATGATCTAGATTTTAGAGATTGGTTGTGATTCATAGACTAAGGAGTATATAAGTTATATGATTTTCCATCTCATGGTTTGATCGCTCTGGATCATGAGATCATTTTTCACAAATTAATTAACTAGCACCATCCTCATCCATCTCATTCACTTCATGGACACCATCATCTTCCTAACACTCTAAATCTTAAAGCAACTGGTGTTGACACCACAAGGATTGTTAGGATCCTCTATTAGTTCCAAAAAAACGTGTGTACTCTCATAGACTTCATGTAACTTGCATGATAAGGAAGTCCTAAATAACACTTATCTATGGAGGAATCCTGTAATAAAGAGTATCAGTTCTCCACTATCAATTCCTTCAGGTTGGTGGACTACTATGCTGAGACTAAAAGTGAAGCACACCTATTATCTCTTTTGAACCCTCATAAATGATCTCAATAAAAGATAAAATTCCTCTTAAATAATCACAATTTCCAAGGTTATAACCATGAAAATCCTGTCTTTTTTATTGAGACCATAAGACAAGAATTTCTCAAAGATTAAAAAGAACATACCTCCATGACAACCTCCTATGGTGTAGCTCCATGACCAATTCAATTAGTTTACCATTTTTCTTATAAAAAACTATCCAATTCTTAATTATAGTCATAAAACATATATATAACTTGATGAATTCAAAATGGGAACCTACACTCCATCCATTGGGGCCCTCAATGATTCTTTTCAGGGAAAGACCCCTTAAGGGAAAAAAATATGCCCCTAGTATGAAAATATGATGCGATCAAGAACCTTGATGGTATCTTAAAATTACTCTAAATCTAAAACTCACTCTATATTTCTAAGGTACATAATGATAACTTAAATACACCTATGTAGTTTTAGACCTAATTATCTACCACTGAAACCTGTAATGTAGAGAAGATAGGTATAATGACTACCAGGACATCATCTCCTTCTCTAAGTTAGATAAAGTTTCAATCAAACAAGGCCACATAAACCATCTATAGATCTTATAAATGATAAAAATTTTCAACCTAATATGGTTCTTGGAAGACACTAGATTTGGGATCAATATCATCCTGACTTAGAAGCTTTAAAAGATGAGGTATGTATAAACTGATATTTCATTGTCCAACCTGATGATTTTGGGATATGTAAAGAGATCACATAATCTCCTTTAAAATATCCAACTGAATTCATATTTTATTTGGTTTTCAATAATAAATTAATTTATATCATATAAGTCACATCTTTTAATTATTTACTAGTATTTTCAATGAGTATTCACTCTATGTGGTTTATTACCACTTTACGGTCCTACTTTATAAAGGTAGGTGGTCAATGAGATATACCAAAGAATCCAAAAATTCACATCAAACCAAGAGGATTGTAGTTTGGTCTCATCCTCATATTTTTGGGAGAATAATACCGACTATGGGACTCTCTTATAATTTTAAGACAGATTCATGAATCCTACCCCATAATATTAATAATTATACTGGATACCCTCATGAAAGATGGTAGATTAGTCATGGGTATGAATGTATGAGAATAATTTTGTATGCATTAAATGTTCTCTATCTACTCACTTTTTAGTTGGATTGATGTTATTTAGTTTAAAGCCCCTTTATTAGGGACTCTAGAATTTAATGTCATCCATGGAGACAATTTTTGTTTTGGTATTTGGATCAATCCTGTTAAATAGATTTCCTATATATCCTTGTAAAATGAATCATAACCTATCTAGTTTGGTTCCATATAATGAGACACATATTACCTTTTATTTTTATGTGAAAAAGAACGATTCTGAGATGTTTAAATTTATGATAAATTGTCTTTCTAGGTTAAAGTTTCTCATTGATGATCGATGCAGAACTTAAGCATGGGAATACCTTTATGGATGGATTCAAATGTAATATGGTCCAATGAGGATGGGTTGGTTTCATAAAGGATGGAGCTCTATGAGGTATAATTTTAGTTTGGTTAATAGGAATATGGCCCACATAGTAAAATATGGTTTCATCAGGAAGATGGCCTAATGGTGACACTTGAAGGGAATATGGACCTTCAAGTGGAGGAATAATACTATAAAGGATATATCTTGATGAGGGAATAAGTTTGTTCTTGGAATAATGCCCAGTGGGGTAACTTATAAAAAATTTAAGATATGGGGATATTAGGCTTGGTCCTTGAAGTGGAATCCTATATATCCCATTAGAGACAATAATCATGCCCATGTAGTTCAATTTTCATAGTTTAAAGTTATGTGGTAGGATTTTACCATATAGTTTAATGTTATATGTTAAGGATATCTATGTTGTGAATGATATGAAAATAGAGAATTTGGTAATGCTTATTCATATGGAGATTTCTCTATGATGCTTCATTGGGAATATGGCCCTTTGAAGGAATATCTCATGTGAATATGGCACTTTGATAAGGGGAAGATATAGTCAAGGCTCACACATAAGGAGGGGCCCCATTGTGAATGTTTTAATTGTGTTAATGGAATAATCCAATCAGATATATAATTCAATGTGAGTAATTCTTGGTGTGGTAAAAAATAGATAATATAAGATAAATCACACTAAACTATTAAATTTGAATGAGTCTTACAAAAAAAGTGGAATCCCATTGGGATATGTTGGGGATTACACCTAAGAAGGAGGACTATGGTGAAGAGAATACTGCCAAACCACTGGTGGACATGGGAAAAGATATGGATGGGAGGAGGGTTATATAATCCTATAAGAAAGTCTAGGGAGATTACTTCATGAGGTATTTACAATTCAAATCAACTCGATGATAATAGAAGAAATCCACCATTGATCTAAGAGAGACTACTCCAAGATCCGCCTAATAGATACCTTGTTATCAAGGGAATTCATGATCATGTTTCACCCTAGGGTTATTCTAATCTGGGATGCTAATTCCCAACCCTCCTTTTATCATGGGAATCCATGATGAAAGGGGTGAACACTGGTGAGCATACCACGATCATGTAAATATGGTGGCCTTAGAGGAGGTCTCAAGTTTTCCTTTTCATGGTTTTGATCTTGGGGAAAAGAGGCCATGTATTCCATCTTGGTTAAAATGGTTTGATTATATGGATTGGGGAAAACATAACACTGGCCTCTCTCAATTCATTAAATTTCAATGTATAAAAGTATCCACATTAAAGGAGACAATATTTCAGACAAAACCTGGTTTTGAGAGGATAAATCATGTGAAACCCAAACCACATATGGCAGGTAACCACATAATTTGACAACACATGAGAAAGGAAAACCACCTAACATGGGACCACATGATAGAAGGTAGAACACTTGATATAATACTATATAAGATGGTCATGAAATTCCATCAGTGTAAGGCGGTCCATGAAAAGAAGTACCTATAAGGTGATCACATAAGGCGATCATGTAACTACATGATATGTCCACCTTCCAACCAAAAAAACGATTCTAATATCATGATATCACACGAATGAGTTTACATGAAGGTATATCATGGGATTTGATCATGTTGATACCCTATACATGAATTTTCAAATGTTAGACTTATTAATTTTAAGATTTTTTATCACTTACAAAATTTGTTGAAGCTTATAAAGGTGTGAGCTAAGCCCAAAGTTCTACCTTTTTAGTATCCCATTGATCTCCTGGTTTCTTCCACTTCTTCTTCCTCCCTCTAAAAATGGAAACTAGGGTGTTTACGTGAAGTTATATCATGGTATTTGATCATGGTGATACCCTATGCATGAATTTTCAAATGTTAGACTTATTATTTTTAAGCTTTGTTATTACTTACAAAATTTGTTGAAGTTTATAAATGTGTGAGATAAGCCCAAAGTTATACCTTTTTTTTCTCCGCTCTCATGGTTTCTTCCTCTTATTCTCTCCTCCCTCACAAAATGGAAACTAATGTGTTTATACAAAACCCAAATGATAAGGTGCCACCGTGGAACAAGAAAAAGGCCAGACATGTGACTAAGGCTTGGGGTGCGCTAGTCCATAGAAATGCATGATCACATATTATAAATAAACCCCGTTACATGGAATATAATGTGAATGTTTTGGATGCTGACCCCATTCCCAGCTCAAACTATTTGACTCCACCAAATGGATTATAAGCCGAATGATATAAGTCATAGGAATTCGATGTGGGACACGGAATTTTCTAAGGGATCAAACCAGGACCATTCGATCATGCCTCACATTGATCTCGGTCATCTGATCATTCCCCCTCTGATCTGAGCTATCTGCTCTATCTCACTGATCGCAAACTCAAACCAGCCACACCTGCATGCCACATGAGCCATCGTATTCAACCCCCCAACGTACTGGTTCAGTGTCCCAAAGCACACCCAACACCTGTCTGTTGTCACCGCCATGTCTTCAACACCTTGTAGATACTCAAGAAATTCCAAGACAACTGGCATAAAGGCACCATATGACCCAAACTGTGAGCCCCAATGGTTTCCCATGAGACTCCCTGACAACAATTGAGACTATCGCATGATCCTTCCTTGATCATGTGACCGAACCGGGGAAACTAGGGAGAGGCCATCGTGAGCCTTTCCATCTTTCCGCGAGTGCCTATGGACCAACCCAAATCCATCACATGATCACCCTTAATCATGTGACTGAGACGAAGGCAACCAACGAGTTTTCGTGAGTCATTTTATTACCACGAACCATTTCCGCCTCCATGTGTTTTCCATCTGAATTATTTCATATTTTTACCCAAACACACAATTCCATGTGAACATGTCCTCATCACATGAAAAGTGGCACCGACCTCATCCTCACGCAGCCTATATAAACCCCATCACTTCCCAATAAACACAACAAAAGGGGACAAGGGAAGAGCTCTGGAAAAAGGGAAAACGCAGAAGGATAGAGGCACCAACCACCGCCTTCATAGAATGTCTCCAGGTAATGAGGAGAAGTACCTCCCATGGGAATCTTCTATAGAAGGTCTTCCGAAGAACCTATCACTTCATCCTCATATCATCACACGATCACATACTGCCCCCGGTGAATGCTCGCGAGGCCTCCTGCAAGGCCTCTTCCCAGATCACGCGATCACATGAGCAATGAAACATCATGAGATGTGGGTCCTAGAATGCATGAGGCACCCATACTAGTGCCTGCAGAAATGTACTAGTGAGAATATAAACCTCGATCTCCTGAGCATCCTTTTCTTACGGTGACTGTACGAGACCTCTGAATATGATGACCTGGGTATGTTAGCTCCCCTCGCAAGCCCTTAGCATGATGGATGAAACCATCGAGAGACTCCTTTGTTAGAGACATTTGAGTTGCATGAGCAAGAGGGCCTCAGGGTTTCAGAAACCTATGATCACATGGAATGACACCTCTTTCTTTCAATTTCCAGGACAGATAGCCCCCCAATATGGGAGTCCCGTACCACTGACACCCTCAAGCACCTTAGAATGCGTGGCCATGCGGGCTTCCACGGGTCCTGTGTGTGCATCTTCCCAGTATATACACACTCCACAAACATCCCCTTAGTGCACACAGAAGCCCATGGGAAAGGCCTACCCTCTCCATGAAAACCCTACGATGTACGCCTTCAGCATGAGCACATGGGAACATATTCCTACCATGCAACTTAAGGCATAATCCTTTAGGATATGAACTTGTGATACTTGTACAAGTGCAAGACCCCAAGAATAAACATGAGACCCATTGATGGTCTCATGAAGCCCTCATAAAAATTCCATGTGAATCATAAGGCAAGCCTCAGACAAGTCAGGAAGGTCTCGCGACACCCCTTTTGATATGTCACCATGGTCATGCGACGACCCAAGGAAAATTCGTACCAGTCATGCAAGGCACCTCAGAGATTCCTTCCTTGATCACGCAAAGAAATCCTAAGACAATGTACTTTGATCATGCAAAGAAGTCGTCGATGTGTTAGAATGATCATGTGATCATCCGCAAACATGTTCATATTGACATGTGATGGACCAAGGATAGGACCCCATACATGTTTGCCTCAAGACATGAAAGCTTCTGGGTATGCTCGAACAACCATGAGACACCCTAAGAATAAGAAGATAGAAATTTCTATGATATGCTTGTGCACTCTCCACACGACCCATATTGGTCATGCAAAGAAACTACGTAAAATCGAGTAAAAATCATATGCATCACTCGTGCAAAGTCACATGATCCCATGAATTTTCAAAATAAAGAGAATGAGATAGAAAGGAGGGAGGCAAGTGGTGTTTTTAGTCACTGAGAGACACGCGACATGCCCCCAGCACAGCTCTGCAAGATATCCTAACAAGTCAGCCTGACATGTATGCCTGGTCACACACGACACCTCAAGTATGTTCACTTTGATCAGGTGAAGACACCCTAGACAAGCCAGTCGATCATGAATAGCACCGCATACATGCCTTCCTTGATTAGGAGAAGGAATCTAGGACAAACCAGTTGTTCATGTGCGACACCTAGGACACGTCTACTTGAACATATGAAGCACCTATGACATATCCACTTGGACATGAAAAGGTCTCTAACATGTCCACCTAAACATATGAATCACCCCTTTAATGTCCACCTAGTCATGTGAAGAACCACTGACATGACTAATTCACTCAAGCGAAGATAACCGATACAATTCAATTGATCATGAGTGAGACCTTAGACCGGTCCACATTGGTCATGCAAAGCATCTTAGACATGTTTTCTTCACCCATGAGAAGACATCTAGAGCATGAAAATGGATTAGGAAGCCACCCTAATATGTGTATACTATGTCATATTGATGCCCCAACATATTTGGTGAATAATCAAGACCTTCCTAGTAGATGGTCGATACATGTCATGCAAATCCCTTATGACATGTCCACTTTGTACGTCGGGCCTACTCAGATTCTTGCCATGTGGTCCTTGGATAAGAACCTTGAGAAAAATTTCCCTTATATTAAGGAAGCGTCCTTTATGATATGGGGTCATGAATTCATGAAACCCCACTAATGTCATGTTCTCAGACAGACCTCTCTCTAATCCACCAAAGTATAAAGAATGAGTGCACCAACGGGCGACCCTAGAGTGTCAGCCCCAACCAATGAGTGGACCAAAAGGAGGCCCTAAAGTATAATCCCCAATCAATTAGTGCACCAATGGGCATCCTTAGAGTGTAATCCCTCACCAATGACATGATACCCCACGAGAAACCTCAGAGTGTAAGCCCCAACATGATACAAATCGGGAAACCCCAGAGTGCAAGCCCTGACCAGTGACACGATATGAGTTCACCAATCACGGGAAACCCCAAAGTGTAATCCTTGGTCACCAACATCATATGATATGTCTTCATCGATAGGAAATCTATTTTTTTATAATCCCTTATCATTCCTAAAATCCTGGAGACGTCTATAATTTCTCCAAGCATGATCACCTACCTTAGCCTACCAACAAGTTAAGGTACATATGAACTATGAGGAATCTGATTCCTACCATATTAGGGATATGTAGGAAAACTCCCTAAGGCTCGAGTTCCATACCATACCTTCCATGATATGGGTGAGCATTCCTCTCAAAAGGAAACATTAATGTGTAAGTCTCGTGCAGATATACTCTCATGCAAAGTGGCCAATATAATGTTATCTCTTATTTCCCACACCAAGCATGGCTCACATGGGGTTAGAGGTTATCAATGATTATACTAATGGAGTGATGATGATTCCCCCAACAAGGGATCTTCACCTCTGGGATATAATCCTGATTATATCCCACCTCTTCTCAAAGGTCCATATCCCCAATGAAAAAGTCCAGGGCAGTCTTATATGCATAAGTCCCACCTTGTGTCTCTATTGTCTTATTTTTAATGGTACAGACATCCACAATAAGAACTACATGGAATCTGATTCCTGTGTTAAATAGGATACGTATGACACCTCTTTGAGGTCTGATCCTAATATTCTTGTCCTTAGCATACGATGTTAAACCATATGGATGGGTCCAGTCATATGACCTTAAAATATGTCAAATGAACTATGTGAGTTTTAATGCCTTTCTTCACAAGATACATAGGATTCCTCAAAGAGGTTTAACCCCATCCTTAGGATGTAAACCATGGCCTTGGACATCAATAAACTCTAGAGTGCTCAAGAAGATCCATGGTCCAAAGCATCATATTTAAATAAGAAAGAGATGCAGAACCTGTGATATATGAAAGATAATCCATGTTGATACATGTTCATAATAAATTCATTGACACAGGGGTAACCAGTCTCATATCAGGGTTTGGGAAGGATTTCATGAACATATCTTAAATCTATAAGAGTGTCCCGGAGTCGACAATAACTCTTCCCAAATGGGTGCGATGAGACCAACCTTCCAACCTCTTGACCAATGCTAGTCCCCAAGACTCATTGGGTCTGAAAACCCAGATGACCAGTGGCCTTTGGAAATAATGTCCATACCCAGCTATATATGGGGGAACCATTTATAGTTTCCGGGAAAAGTGACAATGGTAACATAATGAGAAAAATCTATTTCACACCACAAAATCCCTTCAAAACAAAAATTGTGAACCCGACATGAATCCTTTAATTGTGTCATCCCTTTCATGAGTAAAAAATGATAGGTTTCACCAGTTCCCACCATCCAGTTTATATTGTGCTTATTGCACAAAAAAATAGTGGACCCGACATGTTTCTTTAAACCACACTAAACCTCATGTGAAAAAGAAGAGATCACCTCTTTATACTTTAGCCCGAATGGCCCGAAGGCCTTCTTTTTTAATTTATTATGGATAATACCCCTTTTAATGGTTGAAGGGGAACCCGTAAATGACCCTTAGGCCTAAGGAACAAGGCCTGACAAACCCACAATACATGACCCAAAGGCCCAGAGACATACTATACCCAATACATGACCCGTAGGCTCAGCCCACTTAAACTGCCCCTCCCCAGCTTTCTGCATCATTGATCACCTAACTCACACATTGCATTGTTGATCGGATAGCATTTCCCTGTACAAAGTTGCACGGTGTCTGGTCCCAATGGCGGCTACCATACCCTCTCATTCTTCCAATCTAGTTAGCTCTGCATCTGGTGGCTGCTACTACTGTTGCTCTGATCCTCTTCTAGGGCCTGTTCTATGTGAACTGGGATACTCCATGGTCTACATGACCCGAAGGCCCTATGGCCTGAAGGCCTTTGATGACCCGAAGGCCCTGGAGACCCATAGGCCCAAACCGGTGGCTCGAAGGCCCAAATCGGGTGAATAGTTTCGGCTGCTACTGTACCGAATAGTATTTGCTACAGTAACTGCTATAGTATTGCTACAGTACCCTAGAAATTCAAACATGTACTCTTATATATGATGTTTCACTAATAAGGTGTCTTGTTTTCCTCCCTCTAGTAATTCTCAAGATTCCATGAAATTTCCATGATGTCATCGAATGTGCCAATAGGTTTCGAGATCACTAGACAAGATGCTTTGATCCTGAGGCCCCGATGTACTTTTTCACTAATACACTGCTTCTTTAATTGATTTTTTAATGTCTTGGGATAGGAATAAGACATAAAAAAATCCATCATGACTTTGGAATTAGCTTATTAAATCCTTCATATGGTGGATTCCCGCTGATTTCCTTTCCCACGGCACCACATTCAATCCCTTTTGGAACCTATCACTAGAAGGCAGAAACATACACCTTCCCTATGCTAGGGAGGAAAATAAAGATGGCCAACATGAAAAATCAATCACCTAGGAGCTGACTAGGAGAGATCCCATCCATTCTGATCATCATCACCGATGTGCGACCATAATCCCAAAAGGAGTTGTGAAGGATGTAATGCCTACACTGACTATCCAAGAAAGAGAACCCAACAGGAGAGCCCACCTAGAATATCTAGACAATAAATCTCTAGAGCATGCTCATATCCCTATTACCACCAACCTGACTGAGTTACACCAGTGTGTCTCAACGATGGCCCAAGATCTATCTCTGATCACTACTAGTCTGGAGCATCTGGCTTCACCTCAACCAACCATAGTGACTGAAGAATCCTAGGGATCAACCAAGCCAATAGGTCTAGGGGAATGTTTACCATATTTTACCACGGGATCATCTTTTTCATGGGAACCAACCCCCTAAATGGTATCATGGGCATCGACCCCTCAAACTATATCATTACACCGACCCCCAAATGTTATATTGGGAGCCTACCCTCAAACGGTATATTGGAAACCGACCCATCAAACGAGATACTCCATTGATGGGGATCCCCATCCTACTTATGTTTCAGTCAATACGATATCACTTGGATCTGAAAACTCCCCACTAGACCCATGTGTGCATGCTCCTAAAGGGTACAAGCATACCCTCTTGTAGTCATCTGGGTCACAACAGTCTTACCTACCTCTTTCCACTAGAACAAGAGTGAAAAGGATTATTGGTATATAATAGGCATCTACAGAATGTGTTACTAACCCTACTGGAATTCAAAAGGGTCAAGATAATGGATCGTATGGATAGTGGCAGTAGTGGATTCAGGCTTTGGGATCCACATCAGAACCCTTATAATCATCCACTCACCATGACACTGATAGAGGAAGGGGTATTTTCATAGCTCTCACAAGACATCCCCTTGAGGATGACAAGGTCATCTCTGTAGAAGAACAAATTGCTTAGCTCCAACAAGAGAATATGGATCTCTGGGAGATAATTGTGAGAATAATTCTGAGATCTCTGCTCAAGGATGATGATCCTATGACCAATTATAGAATCCCACCTTCTAGTGAAGTGCCCCAACCCAAAGGGGTGGTGGGGAATTTTAATATTTTCCATCCCCTCATATGGTAGAATCTAAACACTTTTCCAACTCACCCTAGCCCGTGGGGTTGGGAGAATTTTCATATTTCCCCCCTACACATCAGGGATATTGAGGAATCCATCCAACCTCATATGTCTACATAAAACCTCCAGGATAATCATGGCATTTAAATCAATTGGAAGAGTCTGCAGCATCTAAGACCCCCAAAACTCCAGCACCCTCCCTTGGATCAATAAATACTGGGACTTTGTACCCCAGACTCCAGACCCAGCTATACATCCACACCAATGGAGGCATAATTGGAATGTGAGAGAAGCAGTCTAGTCACCCCTCTCTGGAAGACATGAAATGAAAAGTATATTCCTTCCAAGCCAAAAATGTTCCTAGGTATTTCAACTATTCCATGGAGAATGGTTTGCTGAGAATCCTAGAAGTGAGCAAGCTGAATGATGTAGGGTTGGTAAACCTTGATGATTATTTCCCCTATTATCGGTATCTCGGGCATACCATTCAAGATTGATTTTCCTTTAATGACTGGCTTCAAGATCATATGTACATAGGGATACTGGAACTGTAAAAAACAGAATCCCTACTCTAACCACCTGATCATTCTAAGAAGGGATCACCGATCGTATGATAGAGCACAATTCACCTACCTCCCAGTGAGAAATGACCATCTCTTGATGAAATATTGAACAAAGACTATTCCTTACAAAAAAAGAAAGTCTCTAGTTATTTTGACTATGCCATGGAAAGTGATTTGATGGAACTCCCAACGATGAGAAAACCACTTGAGTCCGGGCTAGTAGTCCATGATGACTATTTCCCTTACCATTGACATATTGGGAACATGATCAAAAACTGCTTTATCTTCAAGGCTCAGTTAGAGGAATAGGAATCCAAAGGTTTGATAGAATTGAAGGATCCTAAGACTCATGAAATATGCATAATATTTGTTTAAGCTCCTTCAGATTAGATACACTCCTAATAGGTTACATGGCCTATATACTGACCACAATAAATTAAACTATACTGGTCCAAATTCCTTGTTGCAAGACATTAAACTACATGAATCACGTCCTTACCACAAGATGTTAAACTGCAAGGACAACATCCCGATGACATGACGTTAAACTGTACAGGGCCAAAATCATTTACAAAAGATGTTAAATTTCATGGACAACATCCTGAACACATGACGTTAAACTATACGAGTCCAACGTTCATTCCTCGAGATATTAAACTACATGGATCATGTCCTTATCGAAAGATGGTAAGCTTCATGACCAACGTCCTGACCACATGATGTTAAACTGTATGAGGACAACATCCTCACTAGAAGATGTTAAACTATATGACACATACTCGTACTTAACTTATGACATTAAACTAAATTGAAATATGTCCTTACCACATGATGTTAAACTACATGGGAGTTAGTTCTTACCGCATGTCATTACACTGCATGGTCCTTCAAGAACTACATGTAGCATGATTTTTGTCTATAAAAGATATGTAGTGACTCCTGGATCTCCAATCCTAGTCCTGACTGCAACTATCAACATGAGATAATTCCCACCTCTATGTATGGTCCAGACCTACGTAGAGTATCTCCTTTCCCAGAACTACATATGGCTTGATTCCTATCATCACGGGATACATAGTGATGCCCGATCATTTCATCTTTGGGCCCAACCACAGACATAACCCCTTTTTTGTCCTTTAGACCTGCGTTTTCCTGGAAAGGTGTGTGGTGTGGTCGAGACCTTTTTGGTCCTCATTCACGTTAGGAGATCCATCTTATGGTCTGAGCCACATAAACCTAAATTTTCTACATATGTCCCCACAACATGACATTAAACAGTAGTGCAACGTCCTTTTTACATGACGTTAAACTGCATATAATTTATTGCACATGAAATTAAAATGTGAAGATAATTCCTCACTGCATGACATTAAACTACACGGTTTCTCTAGAACTACATAAGGATTGATTACCATCCTTGTGGTATAGGTAGGGATACCTTGATATTATGTCTTGGTATAGACACCACACGACATAAAATACTCCCATATTATTCTCCATGCCTCTGAATAGTGGGAGGAATACTTGTTATTTCTTTTTTCTAGAACCGAGCATAACTCATGCTGGCTTAGGAATTCCTATAAGGGTTCCCCCATCAAAATAGGGTGTAAAGGATTGGGATGAACCCATTATCATCTTAAATATAGGGAGATAAAAAATGTGAATAGATTCCTCACTGCATAATGTCAAAATTCATGGTTAATATCCCCTACATGACATAAAACTATACATTCTTGTGGACCTCATCCAAGAGGAACACCATCACTGGTGTCGGTATCCTACCATGCCATCATTTCAAGAACTACGTGAGGCTTGATTCTCATTATCAATGAGATATGTAGTGATGCCTGAATCCATGTTTCTAGGCCTATCCATAGGATTATCTTCCTTTCATGTTGGGTGATAAAATGTCCTTACTACATTACATAAAACTACATGGACCTGTGGCATCCATCCCATTCATGTCGGGTGACCTTCTTCCTCCCCGCATGATGTTAAACTGCATGGAATATCAAGAAATACACGTGGATTTATTCCCATCCTCATGAGATACATAAGAATTCCTGATCATTTTTCCTTGGGTCCTACCCTAGGAACCTTTGACCTTTCTTGGCCCCTTGGCCTAAGTCTCCTCATAGGTGTGCGTGGTGTGGTGAAGACTATTTTGGTCCCTATTTACATCAGATTTTTTACCATGTTTTGTGAACCCACTTTGGGGAACTATCCCCCTTTGTTGTCCTAGACACATGACAATAAACTGTGTTGTCACCCTTTATCCTTACCACATGACATTAAATTGCATGGAATATTCTAGAACTGTGTATGGATTGATTCCCATCCTTATGGTATATATAGGAATGATCAAAAATTTAGTCTTCAGGTCCATCCCCAGGTACCGCAAAACTAGCTTTCTTTTCAGCCTCTTGGACTGAGCCCCTTCATGTATTCATGGAATGGTGTGGGTCTCTTTGGACCTCATTCACATTGGTTCAACTTTCTTCCTTTCCATATGACGTTAAATTGCATGAAATATCCAGAACTAGGAACAAATTGATTCCTGCCCTCATAGGATATGTAGGAATGCCAATTTTTTTTTGTGTCCAACCCCATGCACCACAAATAATTCCATATCCTTTTTGGAATCTTTCCCCATGTCCTCTTTAGAAATTCACATGGTGTAGTGTGAACCAATTTTGTTCTCATTCACATTGGGTATAGTTTACCACACCATACATGTTCTTCTTTGGGACATTATCCCTCTGGTGTACTAGACATATGAAAATAAACTATGCCAAAACTTACATCCTCACCGCGTGATGTTAAACTGCATGATCCTCCAAGAACAATATGGAATTTGATTCCCAACCAGATGGGATGCATAGGAAACCCCTGGGGGTTTAATCCCAATACTTCACAGACCACATACATTCCTATTCATTCTCATCAGTCCTCCCCTGTCCTTACTGCATGATGTTAAACTGTATAAGTCCTCACTAAAAGATGTTAAATTTTATGGAAGCACGTCTCACTATGTGACGATAAAATATAAAGGTTATCATCCATCACCCCTCCTTACCAAAGTTCAACAAGAGCCTCACATTGGGAAACTATAGAATAGAGTGCTTCCATAATCTTCTTAAGAACTTCAATCCATGTTCCACACTTCATGTCTCAAGTATCTCAGGTCGTTACAAACCTTCCACTTCCCTTGAAGAGTAAAAGAGATCTCTCTACTTGTTCATGATATTAATGCAAGGTCTCTGACCCACCAACCAAAGACATCTTGTCCTAGTGTAAATGGATTCCTAATTATTTTTAGCCTGAAGTCACCAAGGTGGAACCCATCACCCCATTGTATTATAGGTTACCCCGAAATTATTTTCCCATATCATCGCTCTTGACCTGACAACCTTGATCCATGATTTACAACATCTCCTCCACCCACTCAGAAGGATGTTGGAGTACTCTTGACCCTGGGTATCCTAATGAACCTCTTGTGTAACATCCCCATACTGAGTCCAAGTGGCTTTACCTTAAACTTCTCACACCATGTTCAAAGCTATACATCTATAAACTATAGAACATAATGGTCCAAATCACAAGACCTTAAACTGCTAATGAAAGAGACACAATACTTGTCAGGACTAAAAACTGCAAAGGGAAACCTAAGAAAAAGTTGAGTCTATGCCCGCTAAACTCATCATTTCTAGAGTTTAGGAAAAAATTAGGGAACAAATAAATATGGCATAAAGATCATAGGGTATATAATGTAGTCGTAGTAAAATACAAGATATGCTCGTTGGACCCCCTAGTTCAGGAAAAAAATAAGAGCAATGATTTGTCACATCTCCTCACCACGAGAATATGTTCGACAGGTGGTGGAACAACTTTTTGGGTACTCAAACCCTTCTTGAATCTTACATTTTCCATATATCCCACTTCACAATCTAAAACATCTCAGGCCACCACAAATATTTCATTTCCACTGAAGAGGAAAAGAGATATATTTTCTTGGAAATGCTATTGATGTAAGGGCTCAGACCCACAAACCAGAGACATCTTGGGCCGATGTAAAGGGATTTATGATTCTTGTAAGCCTGACATCACCAAGGTAGAACCCAACACCCCATTGTGTTATAGGTTAACCTAGAATAATTTTACCATATCTTCCTCATGACCTGAGCACTTTGGACTATGATTTACAGTCTCCATACCACACTATCTAAGCAGATTCGATACCCTGAACATTGCATCTCCATGTTCTATGCCCACTCTCAATACCGTAATGCGGCCTTTCATTCTTGAAACTTTTTATGGATCACACCTTTTGATTCAAAACCACAAGGCGTAGGGCTCATGCTATTAAATTAAGAGCTAAGTTTCCCTAGGGTGCCAAAACCCTTATTGGATAGCCTTCCTTACATAACCAACTTCATAATATTGATGTTTGATCCTTAATAAATATTTCACAGCCCCTGGAAAGGAATAGAGATCTCTCCTCTTGGCCATGCTATTGATGCAAGGGCTCAGACCCACCAATCAGAAACATATTGGCCCAGTATAAAAGGCCAACTAGTCCTTGTGAACCTCAACAACACCATGATGGAACCTGACACCCCAATAGTGTTAAGGGACATACCCATCATGTCTACCCCATTCCATATCACACAGCTCCAACTTCTGGATTGTGACTCACATCACCCACATTCCAACTATCCAGGAAGACCTAGATTCCTTAGTATTTCACCCTCATCCATTTCCACCCCATGAATCTTTCATAGCCCTTGTAAAAGAGTAGAGGTCATATTTTCTTGTCCATGATATCAATGTATAAAGGATTGAACCTTACAACTAATGACGTATCCTCCTTGTAAGAAAGGAACTCCAATCCTTGTGAGCCCTAGAAACACCCTGACAGAACTCATCACCCCATAGTGTGTTTTGTCACCCATGGTTTTCCATCCCCATATTTCATAAAATTCTTGGTGGTAAGACTTTAAACTACATGGAACACCAATGTAATGGTGGTAAGACATTAAAATATGTGTCACACCAATGTCCTGACAGTAAGACTTTAAACTACATGGCACATCAATGTCTTAGCGGTAAGAATTTAAACTACATGGAACACCAAAAGTCCAAGTGGTAGGACTTTAAACTACATGGAACAAAAACATTTCTGGCTGTAAGACTTTAAAATACATGGAATCAAAATGGTCCAATCTAGAAGACCCTGACCTATAAAATAATTATGTTCTAACTTGAATGACCTTAAAATAGCACGAGACATAATTCTCTCCAAGGTGAAAACCTGATAAAGGAATATTGGAAAAAAGTTGAGTTCCCACTCGCTGGACACATACTTTGTGTGATCCAAGAAATATTGAGCATCTATAAAATGGAATAGGTGAAAAACTTGTCTGGTTGAAAACCTATAAAAAGGCTGCCTGAGCAAAAGACAATTCTATGCCCACTAAGCCTTCCCCTATACAAAGCTTAGGAAAATTTTAGGGTAAAAACAACTAAAAAGATACAAAGCTCGTGGAGCTGCTATATGGCCTTAGAAAAAATCAATCTATGCTCACTAAGTACCTTGAATTAGTAAAAATTTATATCATTCAACATTTGGTAAGGATACCATGTCAAAATTTTCCTCATAGACGAGACAATCTCAAGACTACTGGAGTAGGAGCATCAATGAAGGATTTCATGTCAGTTCGAAAATAAACCTGTTGGAAGTTAATAATTAAAATCTATTCAATTATATCTATTTGATATTATACATGAGGAAAATTATAGGGGATGATCTGATCAATACTTCCACTAAGAAATAGTTCACCACTAGGGATTTTATCACAAGATAGTGACATCCCCTCCTATGTATGAGCTAGATCTACGTGTGGACATTCTTCATAGAGTTCCATATCAATGAACCTATGATCCTATTCATGTGTTTGATTTACATAGTGATATATTTCATAACTACGTACATATTGATTCCCATCCTCATGTGATACATAGCGAAATCCAAGTATTTTACTTTGTATCCATCTATAGGTTCCATTCCACCATATCCCTATTTCATTTTGGAATTTTCATATACATTCCAATTTTAGGGTATTCATGCCCTATGTCAAAGTTATCTCTCATATTAGATTTAGCTGAGAAACTATGGATAGATGTATCATCTTTATAAAACATGATATTTCCTCAAACATACCCGGAATAGATCCTCTCAAAGAATTCAGTACCGTGGATCATTAGATATTTAGATGCACATAAAAGTTATCTAAGTTTACCTTAGAATTAGATTCTTTCATTCTGAAAAATTTAGCTCTAGGGGGTCATTTGTTGGCACCAGTATTTTTTGATGTACCAATTTTCCCCTAAAGATACAAGATTCATGATAGATGATGAATTAATATATAGAGTAGATCCTACATGAATATATATGGTTTAAAGAAACATATCTTGGACCCAACATTACACTAGGAATTTCATTTATTCTTCGTTGAAAGTATGATACCACCACTATCCAAAGAATATAGATAGCCCACTAGATAGCTAGGACAACTCAACTAAGGCCCATGTGTGACCAGGTCGACCACCCCCATGGGAATCATCCTAAGACGACTGGTGAACCAATAGAGAAGCATAGCTCCTGCAAGAATCAGGACAGGCCCATGTATAGGGCCCTAGGTGTGAAATCCCATAGGCACAGGCACATGCATAGTTGGGCTGAGGCCCACTGGTTGGAGAGTTATGTGGATGGTACAGGTGCCAACACCATTGCTGGCTCAAACAAGAAGCCTCCACCGAGTGACTTATAAGCCCTAATTATTATCCATAGGGTTACCAAGGTTCAATTTATAGATTTGGTAGGTTGTGAGACACCCCTAATCTCGGCCCCTAACCTTAAGAGGATTAGCCATGCATGACATTATTGATAAAAAAGTAATAATAAACAACTCAACATAATCATAAAACATTTGAGGAATGCGTAATAAAAAAGATTCAAGATTCTTAGAGGAGATTTTGAATCTTAAGTACATGATGTGTAAATGTTTCACTTCATGTAAAAGTTGATATAGAAGGTACTTAAAGGAAATACATAACATCAATGCTTTATATGTCATGTAACTTTCATTCCTATAAATATTTGTGTGATTCACTCCATATAGAGGGAGCTCTAGACTTACAGTTTTCTTTTATTTTCTCCTATATTTATTCTCTATTTCCCTTTTTAACTTTATTTTAATTGAATACTTTAATCAATTTATAAAATATTTTTCATTTTTAGTTTTTATACATATGTTCTTAAATCATTTCAATTCGGTTTCCGTTTTGATGCCCTTTCAACACCATTCATTGTTTATGTTAACACTTGCTTCATTATTTCCTATTTCTTCATTCAAAGTATGTGTTTTATTTATTCTTTTATAAATTGTAAGTGTTGATTTATTATTTCTTAATTGTTTTATGATTATTCTGAGTATGTTTATTATTCCATTGATTTTGATCAACATCGCCATGCATGACTAATCCACTTAGGGTTAGGGTTTGAGATTAGGGGTACTTCAGAACCCAATGAGTCTAAAAATTGAACCTTGGTAAACCTATGTCTAGTAATTAGGTTAAAAATAGTTGTTTAACTAATTCTATTGCACAACCCTAACCATGGGAGGTAAAATTGAATTAACCTAACCTGATTAAATTTGAGAAGGATATGACCATTATCATGTGATGCTTTCTACCATATAAGCCAACCATAATGAATATAGGTTGTTAGTTATACCCAGACCCAGGGATAGATTCAGCATAGGTACACCCAATTGGTTTGACCATAATCAATTGGTGACCCCTTAAACACTTCACAACCTAGTACAAAGTACTAATCCATGCTAGATTTAGTAATATCATCCTCCAAAATCCTATAAATTATCCTCGATCGCTTCTTTTTTATCTAATTTAAATCCAAACTACATAGTTCCGGTGAATCCAAATCTTTAAAGTGAATGTGAGGAATACTTCTAGAGGTTTTAAATCACTAGGTTTCTTGTCCTCAATTTGTATTTTTTGGTTCTTTACTAAACGTTTCTAGTAAGTGTATTTTGGGAATAATAAATTTCTAAACTAATCATGCCCAGGTTAATCAACAAAGTCTTTTGGGAGCAAACAATTTTGGTGTTGTTACTGGGGAAACACTATTTACTGGGCACATTAGCTGATATTACTTATTCATTCATGATTTTAAATTACTCCAATCACATATTTGTCACTTAAAAATTATTAATTTCAATTCAATGTTCACGTTTTGATTTTAATCACATAAGAAGAGCATTGTTTGAATTCATTTAATTAAACTAAAATTTAATATTTTGATCATATATTTCAACATAATGATACAAAATTTGATATTATTCTTTTTTATTTCTGCTTATTAAAATTAAAACATATCATTTGAAAGTATATTTGTCTAATTTATCCATTTTAAGGGTTATATGGACCACATAATAAATCCCACCAAATTTGTTGAGAAAATATGACTAACCAGGAAGATAGAATTTTTGGGCTAAATCTAGAGCCCCAAATTTTATTACACTCCATAATATGATCTTAAATATCCAAAAACATATTGTGTAAAACCTTTAAGTCCTAAATCCACAAAACAATTTCCTAACTGATTATTTCAATTCCACTCAAAATTCTGTCTGGGAATTAAAAGCTTCTCACCTTTCTTGACTTTTCTCAGAATCCAATTGCCCAATTGAGATGAAATTTTTTCATGTGAAATAGAATATTTATTTTGTAATATTTTTATAAGAAATTTTTTATATTTTATGACATATTACTATCCAAAAAACCCATTCACATTTGAACCTTCAAAAAAATTTGGATAGAAATGGACAACTACACATTATTTAGTAAAGCAAGCATAACTTTGGATAAAAAAGTACAATGACCACTAAATTGGTAGGTTGAACATTACACATATAATATAGGACTTTTAAGAATAATATTTATCCATATTTATCTATCTTTATTATTAAATTTGTGAGCCAATATGAGGGACATTTTTTGAATACAAATTGTCTTCTCCCTTGGGCTATAAATACATCCCCCTATTCTCCTTACAAGGGGTTGGAATTTCAGCACTTAAAGAGGATATTTGGCATGAATAGAGTCTTTAAAAGGTAATGGGATTAATTGCCTTAATTGTTTTTCAACAAGATATGCCTCTCCTCCTCTTTTTATTTCATGTTTGTTTTCCCTTATTTTCAATTTCAATTTCATAAGTTGTTTTCAATTTCATTTTAATTTTAATTAATGTTTCTTATTCATAATCTATAATTATCATCCAACATATATTTTGGAATATTAATTTTTTAATTTTTTTTAAATAAATTTAAAATTCATACCCTTCTTTCACTTTCTCATTCAATTGAAAGTATGTGTTTAATTATCTTCACTGTTAATGTGTGTTTTCGGCGCACTACTCTTATCTTGTCATGTTATTTTTTTATATTTTTAATTGATCACCATAAAAATCATAAACCAAATTAATAAAAATATACATGGATGAGTAAATATACCATTTGGGTGATTCATAATATTTGGGTGTTCAGTGATTGATACATTTTTCTCGTTGAATATTCTTAAGGTTAACATTGTGTATCTTGAACTTAAAATGTCATGGATTATTGATATAACTTGTTTAATGTGTGTATTCTTGGATTATTGAAACCAAAAATGCACTACCATAAATAAATATTGATTGAGATTATAACCCTAGTTAGGTTAAGGCTTGGATTAAATCCTCAACACTTGGGAATTCTGATCAAAATCATCTGGTGAAGTGGGTGTTAATTTAATGCAATATAAATAAAATCTCAAGGGTATCATAATATTAAATCCCTGATAATTAACTCACACCGATATTTATCAAGTTATTAAATAATATATCTTCCATAAATCAATTTAATTAAGCTATGAAAACAAATCTCCACACTCAAAAGACAAATATATAAAAAATAATCGACTCTAAAATTTGTACCATCACCGAGGATTCGACCTGAGTGCTGCTATACACATTAGCAGAGAACTGGGCCGTTGAACGGTCAATTGGTGAAATCGGCCATGCTTCAAATGGTGTTGTTGTTGAGGATGGTGCAACTAGTCATTGGTAGTTTTTTTTATTTTTTTAAAAAAAATCAAAAAATATAAACCAAAAAAATATTAAAAAAACACATAAAGAAAAATAAACCCTCCCATAAAAATACATAAAAAACACAAACAAAAACCTACCTTCCTCATACTTCAAAGTTTATCTAAATTGCCTATTGCATCCCAAAAAATCCAACATATTTTTTTGACCCGGAATTGAGAGAACTCTTCACCGACTTAAGGGGAATATTAAGGATAATCATATCAATCAAGACCCATTCATTTCCCATAAAATTTTTCTAGATATGGCCAATCCTAGGAAACAAAAACATATAGAAATAATTTCCCCTTATATTAATTACCAATCCCTTGGTATTCAATATCCAAATATTGAGGCTGATTTTGAACTCAAATCAGGTTTGATCCATCTTCTACCTCATTTCCACTAGATATCCAGTGAGGATATTCATCTTCACCTTTAAGAGTTCTAAGTGGTGTGCTCTACCATGATGCCTCAAGGGGTTTCTAAAGAAAAAATCAAACTTTAAGAATTCCCTTTCTCCCTAGATAAATATACCAATGAATTTCTCTACTAACCCCCTCCTGGTTCCATGACCACATGGAATGGCATAAAGCGACTCTTCTTAGAGAAATTCTTTTCAGATTCTCAAATTGCTTCCATCTGAAAGGAAATAACTATTATCCATAAATTCTCCAATGAATCACTCCATGAGTATTAATATATGTTTAAAAAGTTTGTACAACTTTGCCACACTACCAAATCCATGAACAACTCTTGATCAAATACTTCTATGAGGGGTTATTGGCTCTGGAGTGAACTCTCATTGATGGTGTAAGTGGTGGTGCTCTTATTGAAAAAACTCCTAAATATACACAAGATCTCATGACCAATATGGCTTCAAACACACAAAAATTCCATACTAGAGCACATTCTCAAGTCAAACAAGTCTAAGAGAATAAATCTATAGATCTAAAAAAGATGACGGAGTTGATGAATAAACTTACAGGACTTGTGAGACAACTAATAGTGGATTCCAATTCCCCAAACTCATCTTCTCCACATTCTTTATTCCTTGTACCTATAAAAAACTATGGAATTTGAACCTCACCAGCTCATCCAACCGACACATGTCCATAGTTTCAAGGTTACCATCTGATTTTTCAAGTATAATGGGGCTCAACATAGCATATGCTCAGAAGAAAACCAAACCTCAACAATCGGTTAATTTCATTATAAACCCCAATAAACCCCACTCCAAGCCATTCTATTCTACATATAACCCAGGCTTGAGGTATGGTAATCTTCTTTCTCATCCCCCTCAGTTCCCTCCTCAAAATCCAAACCAATTCCAATATGATCAAGGTGATGGTAACTTCCAACAACCTTATCCTTTTGTTCCTCAAACTCAAAAGAGAAATACTCCTCTTTATCCTCCTATATTTCACTATCCTAATGAACCACCCCAATTCCAAACCCAATTTAAGCACTTTCCCAAGAACCCAAATCAATTTAATCCCAATTTAGGACATGCCTCTTCTTCTAAACAGTAATGGGAAAGTGTTGGGGATGATCTTGAATCTTTCACCCATTATATCCTAAAACAAATTGAAACCCAAATTGCTCAAATTTCATCCCACCTACACTCTAATTAGAAAAAATAATTTACATTCCTCATAAAGGATCCTCAAATTAATCTTATAATGTTGATCCTGAAAATGAAATGAAAAAAAATCCAAAAAAAAGAAGAACCTGAAGTATATCCCTCACCTACTTCCATTCCTATAAGGAATCCAATTCCTTTTTGTCAAGCTATCTCTAAGCCAAGTAAGTCCTTTGAACCCAATACTAAAATTCTCAACATGTTTATATGTTTTGAGATAAACATTCCCCTTTTAGATTCTATAAAAAAATCCCTAAGTATTCAAAGTTTCTTAAGGAATTTTGAACTCATAAGAGAAAAATTAAGACCATCGAGAATGTTTAATCCTTGTAGTTCATACCCATAAAGTGCAAATATCCAGGTAACTTTACGTTTTCATTCCAAACAGGGAGTTCCAACTTTGATGATGCACTAATAGACTAAAGATCATCAATAAATTTCATAGCCAAATCCATCTTATACATCCTTGGTCTAGGTATCTTGAACCCAATTATTGTTGTTATCCACTTATCCAATCGAATCACAACTAGTACTGAGTGAATAATTGAGGACATCCTTGTCCGAGTTTATGATCTTATCATCCCAGCAAATTTCTATGTACTTGAAATGGAAGGTGAGGTGACCTATTTTTGGTCTCCCCAAATTCTTGGAATACCATTCCTTATTATAGATAGAATTAAGATTTATTTCCATGAAATCATATTATCCAGGGAATTTTGGGACTAACCGGTCAAGTTTAACAATTTTCAATCCATGAGATACCCATTAGAGGATCACTCTGCCTTCTCAATACATGCTTTTGAGGAAAATTATGAGAGTTAATTGAAACCCATTACATCATGTTAATCATGTTCTAATGAGAAAAAATCATGTTAAATTTTCACCATGATTAACTAAGTCATAAATAGGGAATTTTATGTTGACCTTTAATTAATAGACTCGATCAACCTAAAAGATCTTGAAAACTATCTTGAATCTCATCTCAAATTTGATCTCTAATGTTCCACCTTAGACAATATTGAAGAAAATGAACTAAAACCAAATGAAATCCCTTCCTCTATTTCTAATTTTTCTATCCCACAAACACTAGATGAAACTGATATGAAACCTCTTCCTACGCACCAGAAATATGCATTTATTTTTTATGACCAATATTATCCCATCATTATCTCTACTGCACTTACTGAAACTGAGGAGTCCAAACTTGTTCACGTGTTAGAGGAAACAAAATTCCTTAGGTTGGATGATATATGAAATACAATGAATCAATTATTCCATTTACATACATCACATTCATATTAAAGAATCATCCAAGACAATCAGATAAGCACAAATAAGACTCAACCCACTCATAATTGAGGTAGTTGGGGAAGAGATTACCAAGATTCTTCAAGATTGTATTATCAACCTAATTTTGATATTTAATTGGTTATTCTGATTCAATTGGTACCTAAAAAGGGTGGGATAACTATTGTCACAAATGAAAATAGATAGTTGGTCACAACTGAAGTAAAAAATGAATGGCATGTGTGTATCGATTACCAAAAATAGAATGTTGAAACACGAAAAGATCACTACCCTATTTCATTACATGATAAAATTCTAGAATGATTAGCCTGGAAGTCACATTATTTTTCTTGATGGGTACACCAGATACTTATAAATCACAATTCCACCTCATGACCTAGAAAATACTACATTCAATTTACCCTTTGAAACATATGCATAAAGAAGAATTCCTTTTGGACTTTTGAATGATCTTGCAACATTATAGAGCTGTATCATGAGTATATTTTAAGAATTAATTAATCATTTCATAGATGTATTCATGGAAGACATTACCTTTTATGGATATTTATTTGAATCCTTCTTGCATTCACTCTCTTTGGTACTATGAAAGTGTATCAAATTTAACCTTGTGATGAATTTTGAAAAATTTTACTTCATGGTTACTGATGGGATTGTTCTAGGGAATATAATTTCACAAGAGGGTATAAAAGTTGATCCTAATAAAATTGAGGTGATTTAATCACTTTATGAAGCCACATCATTTTGACACATCCATTCATTCCTTGGTCATATAGGTTTCTATTAGATATTCATCCATAAATTCAGCAGGATTTCCCTCCAAATCACTTGGATATTCCAAAATTATGTTACATTACATTTTGATGAGGCTTGCAAGAGACCCTTCATTATACTCATTGTTGTTATTACATCTACTCTGATAATCTAACCCCCAGATTAGTCCTTACTATTTTAATTGATGTGTGATGCTTCTGATAGGGACATTGGGGATACTCTTGGTCAAAGAAGAGAAAAAATTACTCATGTCATATATTATGCCTAAAAAAATAAGACAAAACTCAATATCACTACACTGTCACTGAAAATGATCTTTTAACAGTGGTTTTTTCTTTAGATAAATTATGACCCTATCTCTTAGGTTCCAAAATCATTATTTTCACATACCATTCTTCTATAATGTTCTTACTCAGGAAAAGTGATTCTAAACCGAGGCTAATAAGACAAATCCTAATGCCCCAATATTTTTATATTGTGATTAAAGATAAACCTAGAAAAGAAAACCATATGTCTGATCACCTAATTATAATTTATAATTCTTCTCATTATGAAATAATTGATCCTAAGTTTCTAACTGAACATCTATCATATCTCACTCCAAATCTACCATGGTATGTACCAACTGTAAATTACTTAGTTTCTGGTGTTTTTAATAAAAATATTGAAGTTGAAAAGTGATTCAAAATTCTATTTTTGGAAATATAATAAACTTTGAAAAACTAGGGATGACATGGTAATCATGAGATATGTTGATGACTATGAAAATTATTCTATATTAGAATTCTACCACTCAATGCCTATTAGTGGACAATTTGGGCCAAAAAGGACCTCCCTAAAGGTCCTTGACCCATGATTCATCTAGCCTTCACTCTTAAAGGACTCACATGATTTTTTTCAATCATTTCCCACTTGTTGAAAGTTTGGTACAATTTCAAAAAAAATCAAATTCCCTAAAATCCCTAAATCTTCTGATAGATCTTTGATGTTTCGGGAATCAACTTCATGGGACCATTCCCCAATAAAATGGATTGTCTTAAATTATTATTACATTAGACTATGTTTCTAGGTGGTTCGAGGCCAAACCCACTAGAAAGGATGATTCACATAGTGTTAGTGATTTCCTAAAAACCCACACCTTCCATCGATTTGGAACACCACATGCCTTGATAAGTGACTTAGGAACTCATTTATATAATAAAACCATGAATTCCATTTTTAAAAATAGTGGATATATATATACAAATTCAACTTCATATCACCTCAAGACAAATAGAATGGATGAACTTTTTAACAGAGAAGTAAAAAAGAGTGCTTAAGAGAATTTTAAATCCCACCAGAAAGGATAGGCCTAAAAGACTTGGTGAAGCTCCTTGGGATTATCAAACTTCCTATAAAATACCCATTAATAATGTATCCATTTAGGATATTTTTGATAATGCATTTAATTTACTGGTTAAAATCCAAAATAAGTAATTTTGGTCTTTTAAAACTTGTAATTTTGATTGTGAGAAATCTGGTGAAGAGAGATTGTTGCAGTTAAATAAACCGAAGGATCTTTATCTACATTATTAAGATAATTATAATATATACAAAGAAAAGGATAAGGCACTCCATGAAAAACACATCTGACAAAAGTTATTCCATGAAGGTGAAAAGGTAATTCTCTTAAACTCTCTATTTTGACTTCACCCAAGTAAGATTAATCCTCATTAGGAAGGTCCTTTTATTATTACTAATGTTTTCCCATTTGGTGTAGTGAAATTATATGTAAAGACCCGTAAAATTCAAGGAAAAGTTTTTCTTAATTTTCTTTAGAATTTTACAAGAGCGCGGTTTCAGACGGCACCTGATTCCGAGGCCCGGAGTGCCCGGAATTAATTTCCGAAGTTTGGCTCGGGTACGTTTAGTGAACGAACGAGCGGGATTTCCTAACTTTTGATCCGGTGCTCGGAATTGAAATCCGAGGGCACCGATGAACTCGCAGCGCCGATATTCGCTTAAAGAGACCTTTTCGGGAGTTGCGTTTGTTTCGGGTTAAAAGTTAGTTTTTGGGAGATTTATAAAAAAGTTGAATAAAAAGTGTGAATTCTTTTTATTTTATTTTTTGTAAGTTAAGTCCTACCAAAGGGAGTTGGGAGTGGGACCCACATCCACTTAACCTCCCTTGGAAGGATTAAGTGAGGTGGGGTCCACACGAACCCCAACTCCTCAAATTCTCTCAAAACCTCCCCTTTAACTCATTTCATTAAATGTTGTCAACTTGAGTTACTTAATTAATTATGGGAGTTTAACCTTTTTGAATTTCAAACTTTTGAAATTATAATGTGTATTGTAATAATAAAATAAGAAGTTGTCTTATTTTATTTTGGGTTCTTTGTTTGTCTCCTTGAGAGCTTTTGGAGAGCTTCTTCTTCTTCTTCAAACTCAACGAAGAACGCGAAGAACGTCGTTCTTCAACGAAGAACTTCTCCGCCGAAGAACATGATCCATCCGCGACGCCGTATCCGCGACGCGACGTACTTCTTCTGCGTCATCTCTTCCGCGACGGTTTTCCGCGACGAACGCCATCGACAACGACTCTTCCTCCGACGTCAAAGGAATCGACACCGATATTCCACGACTCCGTCAACGTGCGACTATCAAGGTAGGGGTTCTTGAGTTCGTTGTTTCCTTTTTATTTGACTTTCCTCAAGACTTGACGTAGAACGCTCAAGTTTCCGACGAAGAACGCCGCTCCGCTCTTCTTCGTCTTCGGTGTCAACGAGAGAGAACACCGCACCTTCCTCGGACAACCTTCGTCGGCGTACAAGGATTCGCCAACGACGTGCTTCATCGGACGTATCTCTTCGTCAACGGAATTGACGAACGACTACCGCGACGCCCGATCTCCGCGACGTCGACTTCCGCGGACATAGTCAAATCCTCGAACTTATACCCGAGGTAGGGGATGTTGATTTAATATTTAATTATCTCATTCTTGCTCGTGGTTCGTATGACTAACGTGTGGATGTTGATTAATTAAAGTTGCGTTATTATTTTTACGTGAGGGGGCCGGACCGCACGAACACAGCCGAACCCCCTCCAACGATCTTGTTTGTTCTTGCGGGTGGAAGCAAGTGGCGTGGTGCCGTCGCACCACGCGGTTGATCGTGCTTTTATTTTACGCAACGCCGTCGCGCGCACAACATGGAAGAAACATCAAAAACGCGACGCCGTCGCGCCGCGTTGAAAGAAATTAAAGTGCGGCGGAGGGGCGCGGTGCCGTCGCACCGCGACGGACGACGAACGCCGCGGCCGGTTCCGGGCCGCGGCGGAACGAGGAGACCGCGGCCGGTTCCGGGCCGCGGCGGAAGAGAAGACCGGCGGCCGGGCCGCCGGCGTCGGAAGCCGAAGAGGGGACCGGATTTTTCCGGTCCCGTTGGAGAAAACCGGCCGGCCAGCTGGCCGGCCGGATGCCAATAAACCGGGGGAATTAATCCCCCGGCCACTTCATGAAACCCCCTCTTAAAGAGGGGGCGGTTTTCTTGTGGGGGGCAAAGCCCCCCCGTTTCTGCCAATCAAAGCCCCCCCACATGAGGGGGGCGGTTCTTGAGGGAAGGGGGCAGCCGCCCCCTTGGTTCGGCGCCAGCAGGCCCCCCCACGTGAGGGGGGGGGGGGGGGGGGTTTTAGAAGAACCGGCGCGGCACAAAGGCCGCGCCACTTGAAGAACCGCGGGGCTTAGCCCCCGCGTGCGCAGCCCCACGTGCGGCGCCAGGCGCCGCCGCCGCCCAGGGGGGGGGGGTCGGGCCGGGTCGGCCCGGACCCGGACCCCCCGTTTCGAACCAGATTTGGTTTTTGACTCATAACTTGAGCCTCGGACCTCCGATCGACGAACCGTCAGCGGCAACGCGATCCTTGGATCGAGACGGTCGTTTCGGTATATCTCACTGAAGGTTTCGGATTACTTTGAGTTCGGCCGGGTTGGTTCGTTCACGAAACCAACCGGGCCTTCGGAGCGGAAACGCTCATATCTTGAGCTACGAACGTCCGATTGACGCACCGTCAGTCGCGTTGTGTTCCTTTTAGTGAGTCAGATCTTTTGGCATACTCCGCCCGAGGTTTGGACGCAGGTGGAGTACGGTCGGGTTGGTTTTGCCTTAAAAACCAACCGGGCCCCGGAGACGAAAATGCCAATAACTCACAGACCGGGCGTCCGATTGACGCGCCGTCTGTTTCGTTGACTTCCTCTTGATGAGACGGAACTTTTGACATAATCCGCCCGAGTTTTGGATACAGTCAGAGTATGGCCGGGTTGGATTGTACTTGAAATCCAACCGGGCCCCTGGAACGGGAAAGCTAATATCTTTCAGACAGGACGTCCGTTTGACGAACCGTCAGCGGCGTTGGTGGTTACGTTGAGTAACGGTACCTTTGAGTATACCCTATGGGAGTTCGGGGTACAGTTGTGATACAGCCGGGATTGGTTCGCGCACGAAACCAACCGGGCCCCTGGGACGAAAAGGCTAATAACTCACAGACCGGGCGTCCGAACGACGCGCCGTCTGTTGCGTTGAGACCCCTGTGACGAGACAGACTTTTGAGATACTTCTTTGTGGGACTTTGTGATACTTGGAGTATCGACCAGTAGCTCGTGGAGCGGACCCTCCCGGAGACGAGCGTGCAGAGTACGGAGACCGTGTAGCCGGCTGAGACCTGACGACTGCTTGACCGACTCGACTTGGAGTGAGTCGACTAGCCCAGTGGACGGAGCGCCCGGTATTTGGCGGCAGACCCACGGCGGACGGAGCGCCAGGTAGTTGGCAGCAAACCCGCGGTACTCGACAGGAGGAGTACCTCAGTAGGCTATTTGGGCGAGCGCCCGGTATTTGGCGACAGACCCTCAGCGGACGGAGCGCCAGGTAGTTGGCCGCAAACCCGCAGTACTCGACAGGAGGAGTACCTCAGCAGTCTTAGGGTAGTGAGCGGCGGCCTCGGAGTCGTTACAGGACCACTGTACACTCTAGAGACGGAGCTCTTCAGCAGTTACGGTTTCGATAATGAAAATCCTGGTTTGAGCTGAGACTTTTGACCTTTGTGTTTCCTCATGATTGAGATGGGTTACTTGATAACTTAGGTATATGTATGGGCATATACCTGGGTAGTGGTTATCCGTTGATCTCATGATCCTTGTGTTTCCTCATGACTGAGATGGGTTACTCGATAACTTAGGTATATGTATGGGCATATACCTAAGTAGAGTTTATCTGTTGTGATCTTCTTGTGGTTATCCTTGTTGGTTTTAGTGAGACCTTGAGGGTCTCGGGGTCCCTACTGAGTATCGTTATACTCACCCCTGCACGGGCTATGCCCGCACCTCGTTGTGTTGGTTGCAGACGACAGACAGTGCTGACAGAAGCCGAAGGTTCGAGGACTGGACGGTACCTGGAGGTGGACTATACGACGAGGCGGTACCCAGAGGCAGACCACTGGGCGGGACATACTTGGAGCAGACGGCGGGACCCGAGGAGCAGAGGAGCTATCTGTACCCACCCTTCAGGTGGGATTTCCAGTGGACATCTCAGCGTAGCAGCTTTACTTTTCAGTCACTGTTTTCCCTTTCGAGTTGTACTTTACAGTTGGGATTGTATTTCCGGCCCCTTTTTACTTTTCAGCTCTTCTTTTTGTACTTAGTGTTTTACTTCCGCTTGTACTCTGTGGTGCTTGTTTTCTTTTATAAAGGCAATGCCTTCCCAGTTATCGGGATTTTACGCCTTGGTGCTAGTCGCCAGCCCCTGGCCTATGGAAGGCGGGCTTGGGGTAGTCACGGCACGGACCCCGAGGGCGGGTCGTGACAAATTGGTATCAGAGGAGTTCGGTTCTACCGCAGAACTTATAACTCTGATGTTTCTTTCTGTGAAGCAATAGTGTTGAGAGTACCGAGTGTGGTTTTCAGTTCAGGGAGTCCAGTGTTGGTGCGGGCGGCCGACGTATCCATACACCAGGACCCTGACAACTGATTTCCGACTTTGTGCACGAAAACACTGATTGCGTGTGTGTTTTCAAAGGTTTTTCCCCTTAAAACAGCTCAAACCAGGTCAGCTCACCAGGTATAATCGTTTGATCGTGTTACGTTGTTTCTTTCAGGATGTCTTTTCTCAGACGACCAGCTAGAGCCCGGAGGGATGAGCGTGCTGACAGTCTGTCGAGCGACGAGGCTTCGGTACAGGGCCCTCTTGCAGTTGAGGCACCAGCGGAGGCACCAGCGGTACTACCATACGTTGGGCCACCGATGCCACCAGCCCCAGCAGTAGGCGATGCACGATGCTTGAGCGCACTGCACGAGTTCCAGCGCCAGAGGCCACCCAGGTTCCGGGGAGAGACGGACCCGCAGGCGGCTGAGGTTTGGCTGGAGGCTGTGGTGAGAGTCTTCAGGCTAGTGGGGACGCCGGCAGACTTCATGGTGATCTTTGCTACCAGCCTCCTTTAGGCAGCAGCAGGTAGGTGGTGGAGCCACTTGTTTCAGTTTTGCGATGAGATGAACTTCACATGGGAAGACTTCGAGACCTTCTTCAGGGTGGAATTTGTGCCAGTATCTCTACACCCCGAGCGTGTACAGGAGATTCTGCCTTTGCCGCGTGTTTTTCGATCAGAAGCCAAGTCATCTGTGGGCAGTAGACAGATGATGCAGAGGTCCAGGAGGACCAGACCAGCAGTTGGGCGATCTCGGGTTTTAGGACCGGTGGTGCGGGGCACCCGAGGTGGGGTCAGAGCCAGGCGTGCCAGAAACAGACAATGTTACTCCTGTGGCGGAAAGGGTCACCTGGCACGTGACTGTCCGACTCCTCGATCCGCAGGCTTGGAGGGAGCCACTGAGGTTGAGGCAGCGACAAATGCTGGAGCTCTGGGAGCAGGTGGACAGGGGAGGAACTAGTGGATACGTCTTTTGTACTTCTAGTTCCATGTTGATGTTGCTTTTGTGTAGCGTCTTGTAATATGAGCTGCAATATTAAAAGACGCATACCTTTGTGATGTTTTCTTTCCTGTCCTCTTTTGTGATGTTACTAAGAGGTTCCAGTTGACTGTTGACTTGACCCTCACTTGTGAGACATCTACTGGAGGAGACCAGTTACCACACACTGATGCCGACAGTGTGACTCAACCCTTGGAGGCGAGAGTAACGATTGGATCTCTTAGTAGTAGCGTCGAGGCCTTACGACGTCATCCTTGGTATGGATTAGTATCATCCATGTTAGGATTGACTGTTTTAGGCAAAGAATGTGGTTCATCCAGGGGATGAGACCAGGTTTCTCTTATAGGCAAAGAAGAAATCTCGCAGCTCTTATGGGACCAGAGATGGTCCGGGCCACGTCAGAGGAGGTCCATGTCATCCAGGAGCGGATAAGGACAACACAGAGCCGGCAGAAGTCATACGCTGACAGGAGGCGGAAGCCACTAGAGTTCGAGGATGGTGACCACGTCTTCTTGCGGGTCTCACCTCGACGTGGTATTCGGAGATTTGGCCGAGGCGGCAAGTTGTCTCCACGCTTCATCGGGCCTTTCCAGGTCCTCAGTAGGATAGGAGAGGTGGCTTATCGCCTGGCTCTACCACCTCAGTTGCACCGGGTGCACGACGTCTTCCACGTGTCTCAGCTGAGGAGATACGTGCACGACCCGACGCACATCCTTGACGATGGGGCGACTTTTACGGAAGTCCCGGTGGAGATAGAGGATCGACAGGAGCGGGTCCTACATGGACGATCGATTCCTCTTGTGCGCAACAGATGGCGGCACGGGAATCTCCGGGAGAGCACATGGGAGCGGGAGGCTCAGATGCGTGCTCAGTACCCTCTTTTGTTTCCCTAGTTTTTGATGTAGCTTTACGGGGACGTAAAGCCCTGAGGTGGGAGTAATGTAAAGACCCGTAAAATTCAAGGAAAATTTTTTCTTAATTTTCTTTAGAATTTTACAAGAGCGCGGTTTCAGACGGCACCTGATTCCGAGGCCCGGAGTGCCCGGAATTAATTTCCGAAGTTTGGCTCGGGTACGTTCAGTGAACGAACGAGCGGGATTTCCTAACTTTTGATCCGGTGCTCGGAATTGAAATCCGAGGGCACCGATTAACTCACAGCGCCGATATTCGCTTAAAGAGACCTTTTCGGGAGTTGCGTTTGTTTCGGGTTAAAAGTTAGTTTTTGGGAGATTTATAAAAAAGTTGAATAAAAAGTGTGAATTCTTTTTATTTTATTTTTTGTAAGTTAAGTCCTACCAAAGGGAGTTGGGAGTGGGACCCACATCCACTTAACCTCCCTTGGAAGGATTAAGTGAGGTGGGGTCCACACGAACCCCAACTCCTCAAATTCTCTCAAAACCTCCCCTTTAACTCATTTCATTAAATGTTGTCAACTTGAGTTACTTAATTAATTATGGGAGTTTAACCTTTTTGAATTTCAAACTTTTGAAATTCTAATGTGTATTGTAATAATAAAATAAGAAGTTGTCTTATTTTATTTTGGGTTCTTTGTTTGTCTCCTTGAGAGCTTTTGGAGAGCTTCTTCTTCTTCTTCAAACTCAACGAAGAACGCGAAGAACGTCGTTCTTCAACGAAGAACTTCTCCGCCGAAGAACACGATCCATCCGCGACGCCGTATCCGCGACGCGACGTACTTCTTCTGCGTCATCTCTTCCGCGACGGTTTTCCGCGACGAACGCCATCGACAACGACTCTTCCTCCGACGTCAAAGGAATCGACACCGATATTCCACGACTCCGTCAACGTGCGACTATCAAGGTAGGGGTTCTTGAGTTCGTTGTTTCCTTTTTATTTGACTTTCCTCAAGACTTGACGTAGAACGCTCAAGTTTCCGACGAAGAATGCCGCTCCGCTCTTCTTCGTCTTCGGTGTCAACGAGAGAGAACACCGCACCTTCCTCGGACAACCTTCGTCGGCGTACAAGGATTCGCCAATGACGTGCTTCATCGGACGTATCTCTTCGTCAACGGAATTGACGAACGACTACCGCGACGCCCGATCTCCGCGACGTCGACTTCCGCGGACATAGTCAAATCCTCGAACTTATACCCGAGGTAGGGGATGTTGATTTAATATTTAATTATCTCATTCTTGCTCGTGGTTCGTATGACTAACGTGTGGATGTTGATTAATTAAAGTTGCGTTATTATTTTAACGTGAGGGGGCCGGACCGCACGAACACGGCCGAACCCCCTCCAACGATCTTGTTTGTTCTTGCGGGTGGAAGCAAGTGGTGTGGTGCCGTCGCACCACGCGGTTGATCGTGCTTTTATTTTACGCAACGCCGTCGCGCGCACACCATGGAAGAAACATCAAGAACGCGACGCCGTCGCGCCGCGTTGAAAGAAATTAAAGTGCGGCGGAGGGGCGCGGTGCCGTCGCACCGCGCCGGACGACGAACGCCGCGGCCGGTTCCGGGCCGCGGCGGAACGAGGAGACCGCGGCCGGTTCCGGGCCGCGGCGGAAGAGAAGACCGGCGGCCGGGCCGCCGGCGTCGGAAGCCGAAGAGGGGACCGGATTTTTCCGGTCCCGTTGGAGAAAACCGGCCGGCCAGCTGGCCGGCCGGATGCCAATAAACCGGGGGAATTAATCCCCCGGCCACTTCATGAAACCCCCTCTTAAAGAGGGGGCGGTTTTCTTGTGGGGGGCAAAGCCCCCCCGTTTCTGCCAATCAAAGCCCCCCCACATGAGGGGGGCGGTTCTTGAGGGAAGGGGGCAGCCGCCCCCTTGGTTCGGCGCCAGCAGGCCCCCCCACGTGAGGGGGGGGGGGGGGGGGCGGTTTTAGAAGAACCGGCGCGGCACAAAGGCCGCGCCACTTGAAGAACCGCGGGGCTTAGCCCCCGCGTGCGCAGCCCCACGTGCGGCGCCAGGCGCCGCCGCCGCGGCCCGCCGCCGCCCGCCGCCCAGGGGGGGGGGTCGGGCCGGGTCGGCCCGGACCCGGACCCCCCGTTTCGAACTAGATTTGGTTTTTGACTCATAACTTGAGCCTCAGACCTCCGATCGACGAACCGTCAGCGGAAACACGATCCTTGGATCGAGACGGTCGTTTCGGTATATCGCACTCAAGGTTTCGGATTACTTTGAGTTCGGCCGGGTTGGTTCGTTCACGAAACCAACCGGGCCTTCGGAGCGGAAACGCTCATATCTTGAGCTACGAACGTCCGATTGACGCACCGTCAGTCGCGTTGTGTTCCTTTTAGTGAGTCAGATCTTTTGGCATACTCCGCCCGAGGTTTGGACGCAGGTGGAGTACGGTCGGGTTGGTTTTGCCTTAAAAACCAACCGGGCCCCGGAGACGAAAATGCCAATAACTCACAGACCGGGCGTCCGATTGACGCGCTGTCTGTTTCGTTGACTTCCTCTTGATGAGACGGAACTTTTGACATACTCCGCCCGAGTTTTGGATACAGTCGGAGTATGGCCGGGTTGGATTGTACTCGAAATCCAACCGGGCCCCTGGAACGGGAAAGCTAATATCTTTCAGACAGGACGTCCGTTTGACGAACCGTCAGCGGCGTTGGTGGTTACGTTGAGTAACGGTCCCTTTGAGTATACCCTATGGGAGTTCGGGGTACAGTTGTGATACGGCCGGGATTGGTTCGCGCACGAAACCAACCGGGCCCCTGGGACGAAAAGGCTAATAACTCACAGACCGGGCGTCCGAACGACGCACCGTCTGTTGCGTTGAGACCCCTGTGACGAGACGGACTTTTGAGATACTTCTTTGCGGGACTTTGTGATACTTGGAGTATCGACCAGTAGCTCGTGGAGCGGACCCTCCCGGAGACGAGCGTGCAGAGTACGGAGACCGTGTAGCCGGCTGAGACCTGACGACTGCTTGACCGACTCGACTTGGAGTGAGTCGACTAGCCCAGTGGACGGAGCGCCCGGTATTTGGCGGCAGACCCACGGCGGACAGAGCGCCAGGTAGTTGGCAGCAAACCCGCGGTACTCGACAGGAGGAGTACCTCAGTAGGCTATTTGGGCGAGCGCCCGGTATTTGGCGACAGACCCTCAGCGGACGGAGCGCCAGGTAGTTGGCCGCAAACCCGCAGTACTCGACAGGAGGAGTACCTCAGCAGTCTTAGGGTAGTGAGCGGCGGCCTCGGAGTCGTTACAGGACCACTGTACACTCTAGAGACGGAGCTCTTCAGCAGTTACGGTTTCGATAATGAAAATCCTGGTTTGAGCTGAGACTTTTGACCTTTGTGTTTCCTCATGATTGAGATGGGTTACTTGATAACTTAGGTATATGTATGGGCATATACCTGGGTAGTGGTTATCCGTTGATCTCATGATCCTTGTGTTTCCTCATGACTGAGATGGGTTACTCGATAACTTAGGTATATGTATGGGCATATACCTAAGTAGAGTTTATCTGTTGTGATCTTCTTGTGGTTATCCTTGTTGGTTTTAGTGAGACCTTGAGGGTCTCGGGGTCCCTACTGAGTATCGTTATACTCACCCCTGCACGGGCTATGCCCGCACCTCGTTGTGTTGGTTGCAGACGACAGACAGTGCTGACAGAAGCCGAAGGTTCGAGGACTGGACGGTACCTGGAGGTGGACTATACGACGAGGAGGTACCCAGAGGCAGACCACTGGGCGGGAAATACTTGGAGCAGACGGCGGGACCCGAGGAGCAGAGGAGCTATCTGTACCCACCCTTCAGGTGGGATTTCCAGTGGACATCTCAGCGTAGCAGCTTTACTTTTCAGTCGCTGTTTTCCCTTTCGAGTTGTACTTTACAGTTGGGCTTGTATTTCCGGCCCCTTTTTACTTTTCAGCTCTTCTTTTTGTACTTAGTGTTTTACTTCCGCTTGTACTCTGTGGTGCTTGTTTTCTTTTATAAAGGCAATGCCTTCCCAGTTATCGGGATTTTACGCCTTGGTGCTAGTCGCCAGCCCCTGGCCTATGGAAGGCGGGCTTGGGGTAGTCACGGCACGGACCCCGAGGGCGGGTCGTGACATTATAAGCCCCTTCTTAGAAATGGAAATTCATTTTTAATGGGAATCGGTTAAATCATCACCATGAGAGGACACAAACACCAGGAAACACTTAGACTTCCACTAACCCACCACTGGATAGAGACAAAAACCCACCAAATCCAAACCATGGGGAACCTATTTCTCTTTAACTCCCTATTTCACTCTTCTTTCTCCTTCTATTTATCCTTTTTCTATTTCTATTTATATCTAACTTTATTCTTATACCCCTCTATTTTATATTTTTACCACTTTCTTCATCAATGATTTTTTTTCTTTCACGTTCTCTTTTGTGTGGTTTTTTATTTAAAAAAAAATAAAAAACACTAAAAAACTAAAAAAACAAAAAAAAACAAAAAAGAGTCCTAATTACTCACCATTAAATTTTTACTTTTTTTCAACATTTTTGGAGAGTATAATGACTTGTTTTCATCTAAAGAATTTTTTATTTTCATCATAAATTTGTATAAATAATTTTGTGTCAAAGACAATAAATTTTGAATGCTTAATTTTTTATTTGGAAAATGAATCTTCCCCAACTATGAGGGAAAAAATTATCTTCCATTCCAATCTCACTTATAAACATATTTTCATTTGTTGTGTTTTTCACCCCCAATTTTGAGTCTTTAGTTTGTGGACCTTTGATCTGAATTTTCTACCCTTGTGTACATTAATACGATAACAACATTTTCTGAACCACATTAGAATCACAATATCTAAATATCCTCCCATTACCCTTACATTGATCCTCCTTTTGGAATCCCCTTAAAGCCTATAAAAGACCTTTTTATATCCACATTTGAATCCCAAAACCTCTTCCCACCCAACATATACATGGATTTAAATTTTATAATTTCTGGAAATTTAAGTGTGTGTGTGTGGGTTGGTGAATTTAATTTTGGGAAACATTTCCATTATTTTCAATGTGTCATCATATTCTTCATGGCAATAAAATACTTAAGTGTGGGGGAGAGGTTTTAATTCAGTTATTTTTTAGAATTTATATACGTTTATGAAATATCATACAAATGATATTGAAAAGTGTTCAAAAAATGAAAAACAACAAAATTAACAAAAACACAAAATAAAAATAAAAAAAATAGAATGGTTTCTATCTTGAGTAGGTCAAAAATCACTCTTCCTCAACCTTTTATCTTGTTATAACTATTAAAATTAGTGTCGTGAGGAGATCAAACAAGGGTTGGTAGATGAGTTTGAGATTTGTTTGAAGGTCAACTTTCTAAAAAAAAGAACAGCTGAATCATTTTTTTCTTTATTTTGGTACATATTCATTATTTCATCCCCTTCAATTTTTTTACATCTCTCGTCTTATTTTAAACATTTATTCCCTTGTAAATATGTGTTTACATTTCCTTCCATGTCTCATTTCTAAATAATTGTGCATTTCTTTTTCCATGTTGATTTTTAACCCCTCTTTTTCTATGTTTTGAAAATTATATTTCTACCATGTCATAGCCACTAAAACCCCCTAAAAATACCTCTTTATTATTATACACATTATAATAGGTAATTAAAACTAATAGATCTTACAAATTCTAATATTTACACTTTTGGTTGGTGAATGAGTGAACCTCCAAATAATTTTTTATCATCTTGAGAGGAGTGAGTTCTGAGTGCCCACATTTTCCATTTCTAATTTTGATCATGAAAAATGATTTTTTTAACATCACTATGATAAGAAATTATGGTGGAATTATTTATGGATGAGTGAACTATTCTAGAACCTCCCTGATTTGTGAACACACAATTTTAATATTTTTTGGTGAGTAAAATGATTTAGTTACGTTTTCATATTTGATTTACATGAGTACATGTGAAATACTAAGTGTGCGGGAGGTGATATTACATACTCATGATTTTAAATTACTCCAATCACATAATTTTCACTTAAAATGATTAATTTCCATTCAATGTTAATGTTTTGATCATAAACACATAAGAAGAACATTGTTCGAATTTGGTTAATTAAAGAAAAGGTTAATTATTTGATAATATATTCGAATATCCTAATAAAAATTTTGTTATTATTATTTTTTATTTTTTATGATTCAAATTACAAGATATCATTAGAAATGATCTTTGGGAAATTCAGCCATTTGAATGGTCATATAGGATAAACAATAAGTCCCACCAAATCTGTTGAGAAAACTGGACCATCTATGAATATATAATTTATGGGCTCAATAAAGAATCCAAAATTTCATGAAACTCTATAATATGATTTTAAATATCCAAAAAAATCTTGGATAAAATTTTGAAGCCCTGAATCCACTAAAAAGGGGGCCAACTAATAATTTTAAGTTCATACCACAATTCTATCTAGGAACTAAAAGAATCCCACATTTATTGACTTTTATCCCAATCCAGTCACCCAATTGAGTTGAAATTTTGTGGTGTGAAATGTAATATTTATAATATAAATTTTTTAGAAGAATTTTTTTTATTTTAGGGAATATTTCTCTCCAAAAACCCATTCACATTTAAACCTTTGAAAAATTCTTGATAGAAATGGACAACAACACATTGTTTAGTAATACAACCATAAATTTAGGAAAATGTAAGATGGACACCAAATTTTTATATTGAAACTTTCACATCCATATTTAAATCATTGAATGAGAATATTTCTCTATATTTGGATTTATGTATTGTCAAATTGGCAGTCCAACATGAGGGATAGTTTTGGAATGAAAACAATCCACCACCTTAGGCTATAAATACATCCCCCTATTATCCTTACAAGGTGTTGGCATTTCAGCACTTAAGGTGTAGATTCAGAATGAATAGAACCTTTATAAGGGTCTAGGATTACTTTCTTTAATCTCATTTCAATAATAGATACCTCTCCTCCTCTTTTCATTTTATGTCCATTTTCCCTTATTTTCAATTGTAATCATGTAAGTTGTTTTCAATTTCACTTGAATTTTAATACATGTTTATTATTAATAATCTATAATTATAATACCAACTCTATTTTTTAATATTAATATTCTTAAAATTATTTAAATAAATTCAAAATTCACTCTATTCTTTCGCTTTCTCATTCCATCGAAAGTTCGTTCTTAATTCTCTTCATCGTTTGTGTTTGTGCTCGACGTACTAATCTTATCTTATTTTTATTATATTTTTAACTCATCACCATTAAAATGATAAAAAAGATTAATAACTATATATATGGAATATTAAATCTACCATTTGGTTGATTCATCATTTGGGGTGTTGGGTGATTGAGATCTTTTGCTCGTTGAATATTATTTAGGTTAATATTGTGTATGTTAAACACAAAATGTCATGGATTTTTGAAATGTTTTGTTTAACATGTGGATTCCATGGATTATTGGAACCATTAATACACTACCATAAATATTTAATGGGAATATAACCCTAGTTAAGTTAATTCTTGGATTAAAGTATAACACTTGGGAATTCCAATCAAAATCATCTGGTGAATTAGGTGTTAATTTAATGCAATATTAAGCAAAGTTCAAGGATATCATAAGCTTAAATCCATAATAATAAACTTAACCCAATATTTATCATGTTTTTAAATCAAATATCATCCATAAATAAATTTAATTAATATTTGCAATCAAATCCCCCACTTAAAATAAAAATAAATAAAAAATAATTGACACTAAATTTTGTACCATCGCCAAGGATTCGACCCAAGTATCTCTATATACATTAATAGAGCATCAGAAATTTGAATAGTTAATAAGTGAAAATAAACCATTAAATATTAGCCTTCAGATCAAACCTGTGATTACCTTACTCCCCCCCTTCTATTTACATTTTTCTTCCTTGGATGCACCTGTTTGATCTCTCTTTTTCTCAATTAGTGCATGCATCAAGGTCCTCTGACTCTCTTATGGAGCCTTGAAACTCAAGAAAAAATTCCATTCGATCATAAGATAAATCGATATTTAGCTTCACATCATCACTTAACAACGAAAGAGCATAATGATCTTGCACTTCCACACCCACAAAACCTTCAATATACACCACCTATCAATCAGGTAGATTGGTAAGCACTTTAAGAGTGAACCATTGTGGATTATGACTTTTCATCCATAAATTGTGATGCATCCAAAATTGTGTGCCCTCATGAATAGTTGTATTTTTTCAAGATCAAACCTAGGCTTATCCACGTGATCCAGAACATGGGTCAGTTCAGGGGACTTCAATAAGAAGACCCTCATGAGCATATTTTCAATTAAATTAAGGTTTGTGACAAGTTTCACAAACAAGGTTTATCATCAGACACCATCAGACTATGTGTCATACCATTCTTATTATAGGAACAAGACAATTATTGGCTCAAAATTCAAGCTCCTAAGTCAATCACGACTTGGGAAGTCATAGCCAAGAAGTTCCCAAATAAGTAATTCCCACTAATACAAACTAGGATCCTACAAAATGACATCTATAACTTTATTCGGATATATAGAGAGTTATCCCAGGAAGCTTGAGATCACTTTAAGGAGTTCACTAGAAAGTTACCACATCATGAACTTGATGTGTGGATTCAACTTCAAACATTCTATTACGGTCTCCAACCTACTGCACGAACTATAGTAGAAACCAATTCTGATGGCAGACTCATGCTTAAAACATCCTAAGTTGGATGAGCACTACTAGTTAAGGTCTCCATAAATTCCAATCTATAGAAGATCAATCAAGGACATCCTCAATGAGGAATCCAATAAGTGTTAGAGAACACTTTCCTAATAGGATAAGTAGAATCCCTTTTAAATAACCTTCAGTCATTCCAATTACTAACTCCAACACCACCACCTTATACACATATTATGGAGATTCAATCATGTGAAATGTGTAGAGGTATATACCCATATCAGGAATGTAGAGCATGATTAAAATAAATTCAAATCCAATATTGTAATTAAATCAATTATAATCAACAAGGGAAAAAATTCAAGCAACCACAATAGTACCCACATCAATATTATTATTATAGACTAACTCAACAACAACCACAACAAAATAATTGAGACAATTTTTAATAGAGGAGTGGTCATTAACTACCTAGAAATTAAGGATAAATTTTTTTTCTAAACACAAAATATAGTTCCTCAAACTCAAAAACATTCCCCCTAGTGCTCAATAATTTCCACCTGCTCACCGATAACAATTACCACAATCCCTAAAAAGGCCACCATAACAAGCCCCACCTCTCTAGTCGAATTTGGAAATCTTTTTCACTAAATTTGTGAAAAAAGTAGATCATAGGATAACCACACAAGAGAAAAAGATTTAGAACCAAATATATACCTAGTTAAATCTTGAGAATTTAATTGATCAAATCTCAAAGACATTATCAAGATGACTACTAGGTACATTTCCCAATAACACTAAGATGCATCTGAGAGGAGAGGCAAAGAAATGGGTTTTAAGAGTGGGAAAGTGATATACTTATAACAGGATTTACTATGCGAGTAAAATAGGTATAAATAACCTAATAAACATTAAAAAATCATCAGTGAGAATAAAACCGATATCACAAATAAAGATAGTCGAGAAAAAAATCTAAAATATGAATCTACTAAAAAAATCTAATAAAAGAGAGGCTTGAAAAGGAAGAAGTAAATGTGGTATTGTCAGCTTAAAATCCCAATTTTCCCTTCCCATAATGAATGATACAATAAATATTTAATGGTAATATAATAAGTTTCTAGTGATGTTTAAGAAATTAAACATCAAGATCCCCTTCGCAGAAGTCATCACTTAATTACATGCCTATTCAAAATTATTGAAATAATTTCATTCCAAAAAAAGGAATATGAAAGACTAAGGAGTAATTTATTTAAAATAATAATTATTGGATATCATTTAGTATTATATTTACCCTAATATGATAGAACCTAGAAACTTCTAAATTCCATGTAATATAGGGGAATGTAACTTTGGAAGAGAATTGTGTGAACTAGGTGCGAGAATCAATATCATATCAATGAACATGTTTCGTAAACTAGGGCTCAAAGAACTAAATACAACAAGAGTGGGATTAAAAATAGTTAACTAATCAATAAAGTACCCTCTGGGACTTTTCAAGGATGAATTACTCAACATTTGGAAATTCATTTTTCTTGTGGATTTACGCATATTAGACATGAAAGAATAATGATACGTTTTAATTATTCAAGGACACCCATTTATTTTTATTGGGAAGGAACTTATTGATGAAAATAAAGGGAGAATTATATTCATATTAGGAGATGAAAAACTAGTGTTCGATATAGTGAAGGCTTACAAGAAAAAATATGACACATTTTACTATCAATATATATTTATTTCTGATAAGAGAGATGATTTTATGACCATAGAGGATGATAGAGAGAGCTTTTACCCTGAAGAAGATAAAGTTAGTGATCATGAGGATGTGAATTACATTGAACTATTGACAAGGGATTCTTTCCTATCATTCATACTTTGGGTCATCAATCCACCAAAGTAGAAACTAAAACCTCTACCAGACACACTCAAGTACTAATTCCTAGATACTACAGTTTCCCTTCCAATCATTATCATCTCAGAGTTAACCCAAATACAAGTGGATAAGTATATTGAAATATTGGAAAGGAATAATAACTCAATAGCTTGGGGAGTGGATAAAATTAAATGGATTTTCCCTACAACCAAAACCCAGAATATATTGTTAGAAGAAGTTTTTAAATCCAAATATTAACCCAATAGGTGACTCACCCCACCAATGAAAGAGGTGGTTAAGAATGAAGTGTTGAAAATTATAGATGATGGAATAATATTTTCAATCAATAAAAGTGAATGGGTGAGCCCTCTACAAGTCATCCCAAAGAAGGGTTGCCTAACTTTTGTGAAAAAACAATGAAGATGAGCTAATCTCAACTCAAACTATCACTGGATGGAGAGTCTGGGTTGGATCTCAGAACCTCAACATGAAAACCCAAAAAGATAATTTTCCATTAAATTTTATATATCAACTTCTTGAGATGCTAATAGGGTACAAATTCTATTATTTTTTGGATGGATATTCAGGATACAGTCAAATTGTGGTTGATCTAGATGACCACTCCAAAACTATATTAACTTTTCCCTTAAGAACATTCACCTATAGATGTATTTCATTTGGTAAATGTAATGAAATAGAACCCTTTTAATGGTTCATGAAACATATATTTAATAATATGGTGGATTAGTTCTTGGAAATACTTATGGATGATTTCATGATATATGTAAGATCCTTCGAGGTGTACCTGGGTAATTTAGACCTAGTCTTATAATGTTGCAAAGAAAAAAACCTAGTATTAAATTGGAAAAAATGTCACTTCATGTTCATAGGAGGTATAGTCCTTGAACATAGAATCTAAAATAAATTCATAGAAGTTGGTACAATGAAAATAAAAATAATAAAGGACTTACATGATATTACAATAATAAAAGGCATAAGGAGATTTCTCGACAACATAAGATTCTACAACCACTTCATAAAAGACTTTACGAACGTAGCCCACCATTTAACACACTTATTGTTGAAAGAATATTTTTTTGAGTTCACTAAATATTGTTGATGTTAATTAATTACCAAAAATAATAGCCTAGTGGAATCTCCTATCTTCATTTCACCAGATTTGGATAAAGATTTTGAGCTGTTGTGTGATGACAATGATTTTCCTACCGGCACTGTCTTAGGACATTGATTCAGGCATATATTTTTTCCCATTTACTATTATAGTAAAAAACTAAATGAAAATCAGGTAAATTATAAAACTACAAAAAAATAACTTTTGGTAATCTTCTATTTCTTTAAAAAAATTCTTATACCTCACACAATTCAAAGTAGTGGTCTGTATTGATCATGCAACATTGAGATATCTACAGAGTAAAAAGGATGTCAAACCATGACTAATACAGTGGATCCTATTAATTTAAGAGTTTAATATCATCATAAAAGATACCAAAGGTTCTAAGAACATTATTTTTAATAATTTATCTAAACTTATGCTGCCCAGAATTAAGGAGGATGATAATCTTGACATTGAGGATGACTTCCCTAATGAAACCCTGTTCATAATAAATACCCATACGTGACCATGGTTTTCATATATTGAAAATTATATCTCCATGGGATCACTCTAACCAGACCTCACCTATCAGAAAATGAAGTTATTATTAACTAAATATTCACATTACTACTGGGATGAGCTACTACTTTTTAAGAATTGAACATATGGATTAATGTGGTGATCCATCCCATAATACAAAATAGAAAGCGTACTCAATATGTTTCATATGTCAGTAGATGGGGGTCATCATGTTCCTGAACGTACCATGGATAAAATCCTAAAAATTGGATTATATTTTCCCACACTCCACTATGATGTATTAAACATTGTTCAAAGCTATGATCAGTTTCATTGGATAAACACCATAGGGAAAAGAAATGAAATGCCCCAAAATCACATCTTGGAAGTTTAACTCTTTGATGTATGAGGGATTGTTTTCATGGGACCATTCTCTAATTCTCATGGGAATTTTTATATACTAACTGGTGTTAACTATGTCTCAAATGGGTATAAACTGAGGCGACCACTCATGACACAAAAAAATTGTTCATGAATTTTCTAAATAAAAATATCATCTCAAGATTCAGAATACCTTGATTAATCATTAATGGTTAGGGAACACATTTTGAAAATAACTTTTTCAAGGGATTATTTGAAAATTATGGAACTCCTTATAACATTAGAACTCCCTACCACATGAAAACAAGTGAGAAAGTCAATTTTTCAAATAGAGAAATTAATAAAATCTTAGAGAAGACATTCAACATAAGTATAAAGTGTTGGAGTATCAAACTAGATGATTCACTTTGGGAATATATCACATCATACAAGAAACCCATCAACACTACTCTATTCTGACTTAGGTATATAAATCAATGACATCTACCAGTGGAATTCAAGCACTACTCTTGTTAGGAAATAAGAAAATTGAACATGGATGCTCAAAACTCTGGGGAAGTCAGAATGCTCCAAATATATGTGATATAAGAAATTAGAAAATATGCCTATTAGAATAACATACTTTATAAAGAAAATATTGAGAAGTGGAATGACTAGTGAAATGCATGAAAAATATTTACATAGGGGGGATAAAGTTCTACTATTCAATCCTAGATTGAAATTATACCCTAGAAAGTTGAAACCTTAATGGTAAGTCTATTTACAAATTTTTAAGGTTTCCCCATATAGAGAAATTAAAATCTGGAAAGGTAGAGGACAACCCTTCAATGTAAACAGAAAAATACTGAAAATCTATCAAGAACCATTCCACTAGGGATGCATCATTACTTTCAAATTCACCTAAACTAGAGAAAGTCTATCTCTCGAAGTAAAATGAATAACTAGTTGGGAGGAAACCTAGGGTAGGTCTAATAAGATAGAATAGGTTTTCAATATTTTAATAAAGGATTAGTTTATTCTATAGGCATGGGATAGATTTACAATCCCAAAAGAGGCACAAACCACCAATTACACATTGTGTAGTAATTACACGATTTTTAAATTTCAAAAGGATGAAAGTAATAAAAACATAAGATTTACACATTGTGTATAATATACGCAATGTGAAAGTTTCAAGTGGCTTTAAAATTCTATGAACCCTAGGTTCACAAAAACTTTCCCTCCATCTTCCTCCTCTCCCAAGCATGACTCCCCCACTCCCGACTACCTATCCTCCTCCCTCTCCTACATCCCTCCTCTTATATTCTCTTACAAATTACCACCCTCTCCATCCCCTTCTCATTCCTCTCTATCTGACATATCCCATTCCAAAACCATGACCCCTTCACCCACCAAAAGTTTTCCCAAGCGCAATGAGATGCCTTCGCCACCCCAGTGGCAGATGGGTGCTCCTCATCCACCACCCGCAGAGCCTTCCACATCCTCTTCCACTTTCACATCAACCTATAATTAAGACTTTGAGGACTCATAGTATTCATCCAAAGGGTCTCAAGGTGATTCCCATTTTCACCTCTATACCCACCTTCAATTCTTTTCATTTGAGCACTAGTTCAGGTAGGTCCATCTCCAGGTGAAGACCATGAGGACCGACAAGACACTGGACCTCATAGTGATCGAGAAGATCTCATCGATCAATTGAAACCCTCCCCCATTACCTAGGTTCATGAGGAGACCTTCAGGGAGCTCTTACTTGAGTTCCTAGACACTTTTGAGATTTCTATAGACTTCGTCACCTTTAGACTTAGAGGTAGGCTATATGAGATCACCCTTGGAGACTTTAATGTTGGCCTCGACATTTACTCTGCTGACTTTGTTGCCTCCCCTATCATCCAAAACCTTCAAATCGATCCAAACAAGGTAGATGTTTCATGGATTTGGGTGAGGATAGAGAGAGACTCATAGAGAATTTTTGATCCTCTCAGGAAAAAGAGATCCCAACTCCGAGGTTCTACCATTTGGATCCTTCACCAAGCCCTAGCTCAAACCTAGCTAGCTCAAGCTGATTCTAATGGGAGTGTGAGAGAGATTTATTTTATCATTATTTCCTCATCCATGGGAATCCCAACCATCAACCTGGAAAATAAGTTCAATATGTTCTACCTAACCGAGGAAAGGAGGACCTGAGGAGTGCAGATGGGAGGTAGCTTCATTACCCATCTGGCCAGGAATCTTGTCTCCTTCGATGCCTCTCATCCACTCTACTCCATTTTCATGATGGAGAGTATTGGCCTCATTTTCCTCCAATAGATGGGGCTACCAATGAAGAGTGAGAGAATATAGCAGTGGGTGTCAGTATATGTTTAGGGTGCTAACAAAGCACATGCCTAGTATACTGTTGACCCCATCTCACCTACCCATATCCCTGCATCCACCTATGATACCCCTTCCACCACCTCCATCACAAACCCTACCCATGTTACCTCTACCATACCACTAGAAATCACTACCCCTACCCCTGCTTTTCAACCACCAACACTAACCTTGCTACATCTAACCTTCCCCCACCACTTTATAGGAACATCTTACCATTTCTCTATTCTATCTTGGAGAACCATAGGTGTCTTTTCCATTATCACTATATCCCATTCACCAAACCATATCACTTCAACACCCCTCTCCCTCCACCAATTCCTTCATCTTCCCACCCACCCCCACCTGCTACTCCCACTTATAAATCTTTCTACAAACCACCTCCTACCCTTACCGATCTTCCTTCTAAGCTCACCGAACCTGCTACAAAGCAAGAGTATTTTTAATAGAATGATCGATAGGGAATGGGACCCACTATACCATATTATTCATAAGTGACCCTAATTGATCTAGCCTCCAGAAACATGGCCACAGTACATGTCTGCACCTCACCCCATCCATATTTGACTGAGCCTATTTCCAACACCATGAAATATATTATGTTTATCACTCCCTCTGTTCCCACCACCATCAATGAGATTTATTTGGCAGAGCTAATTGAGACCACCACTATTTAGGATGGGACTACTGATGCATAGTGCGGCAGACATGCCCCATATGTTTAGCCATGTCCTTGTACCCTCCTATGTTGTAATATTTCATAGGTTTATTTTTTAAAATAATTTCATACCCTTTTACATAGATGTATCATTTATTATATATATGGAAGGGATACAGTTTTTTAAGTCACTGCATGATTTGATTATTTTCATTTCACTACTCTATTACTTTATCCATGTCTAGGTATATTTCATCATCTATGGTCATTGATGTTCCTATCATACCATCATCCATCCTCCCACATGCGATGGATCAACATTTGGATGAAATCCAAAGACATCAGAAGGAGATTCATCTCCAGATCTATCCTCACTATGAGCTTCCTCTATAAAGAGAACAACAACTATTTCTACCACATGAGATTCATGGTCAATAACTTCCTTAGGTGGTTAATCCCACTAGGTGTCCCTATGAGCTTGATGATGCTGCCACCAGTTCCTATAGGAGGCATCAAACCTCTGTGCCAATGGACAACATAAATTGATCTTTCTGTCCATCTGTCTGGATGATGTCTTCCCTGTTATAACTTTATGGTATGCAACCCATATTTTTTTCTTTATTACAGTTGTGTTCTTAGGATATTTGTTTTCCTTTTTTTCAATTTTATGTCCTTTTTTTATCTTATACTTTTATATATTCCATTCATTCATCAATCTAATCTTTTCCCCTTACAATCAAACTATGTCCACCTTCCTTTTTTTATTCTTACATATTGGTTAACCCATGTGGAATAATGGTTTATATAGTTCATGTATTTTTTTCTAATAATTTTTTAGAGGTATCCCAATTTAAAATCAACATCCAATGTGTTTCCCTATGGAATAAAATTTAATGTAGGGATATCTCGATTCCCTAATTTTAAAATCTCAATTGTCATTTCATCTCTATCTATGATCTTTGTCTAGGACTCTATACTTATATTGTCATATTATTTTCTAAGAATATTTATTGAGAGATACATAGGACATGTAAACCTATTAAAACTTTCATTGAGATCTTATTAAGGATATTATTAAACAAATGCACATTTAAAATGACTGTGGAAATCTTTTTGAGACACTTTTTCTTATGACACACCTATATATCATTCCTTATTTAGAATATAGTATCCATTAATAACCTTATTAGGATGGATTTGTTTCAATACTATTATACCTTCCTACCCTTCTCTTGGTATGATGCTTGATTTTCCTTTGAACAAGTTTTGGGGAATTTAAACTATTGATAGACACATGATGTTCATACTAAAGATACATACGGTGACACCACCACTAGATTATTATGATGTGGTTCATGATTACCTATGGAATTTCTACACTTACCCTATTCCTTTGAAAAAATTAATATATATAAAAAAAGATATTGGGTTGTGTATTAGGTAGGTCGTAATTTACCATTACCAGACTGATGAATCCTATGATGGATAACTTGTGGTTAGGTGATAGATGTGAGACCTAGCCTAGGCATTATTTTAGAAAAAAAATAAAAAAAAATAAATGGACATTGTACATTCTTTACACTGACATGAAATATTCATAGACCCACTTTGTGTCATTTGAACCCTATTTCTAAGGCTCTCATGATTAATTTTTTTTAGTTTTATTTATGATGTTGAGATGATAGAACCAATGAAAACCTATGGTTAGGAACATGTATTTAGTGTATGAGAATAACTCCAGTTTTATTTTATCTTGAGTCACGAGAGAAAATTTATTATGAGTTAAATTGAAAAATGGTTATAGTTTATAAAGAAAATTTATGGAATTATAATTAAAGGATGAAGGAATCTGAATAATGAATTGAGTTATTATGTATAACAGATTTTCTGTGCAAGATTGATTCTGGAGGACTTAATTTCTCCACTTGCATTTATTTTTATTTTCGTGGATTTAATGCATGTTTAATGCTTAAAAAATTCATTTTGAATCACTATTGATATAATTTTTTCTTTAGGACAATAAATTGTTCAAGTATGAGGGAATTTAATAAGATGAATTCATATATAAATTTTTCATACATTTACTTAAGGTTTAATTTCATTTTACTTTATAATGTAATGTGTTTTGGTTAACTTTCATGGGAATTAGAAATTTTAGAACAAAAGGGGGAAATTTTTAAAAATGGAAAAAATGGGTTTTACACATCGTGAATGGAGTTCATGATTTGTATTCATCGTTCATATCATCCCTATAAATCAAAGGCCACCCGAGGAAAAAAATACATGAATTGAGGCATTTACATGGCATGAAAATACATTACACATCGTGATATTTTCATAGCCCAATTCCCACTAGAATTACACAACATGATGGAAGTAAAATACATAAATCACGTACATGGCATATAGAATTTACATGATATGAAAAGGGTCAAGATCCCATCTAGTCAAAGATATAACCTAAGGATCCTACAAGATTCAATATTCTTAGAGGATATTTTTGATATGATGTAAATGAAATGTAAATCTTTCACGTTTTATAAAAGCTAACACATAATCCACTTAAATAAAATACGTGATTGTTTTGATACCGAGTACCACATGGGATTAGAAGAGCATTTTGTGGTGTTGGTGGGAAAACCTTTACTTCAGAAACATATTCTCATGTCTTTTCTGGGCAATTTATAGTGATTTTTTTTGGGGAACCAGGAACACCCAATGTCCCTCATATCCATGATGACTCATCAACCTATTTTCTAAAGGAATAAATTTGTTGGGTAACATGGTCAATGATACTTAAGAACACACATTGGTCAAGAGGATGGGATTCTGGGATCATCACACCCTTTTAGGGGAGATTGTTTCATACTATGGGATTTTCTTATATATTTAATAAATGTTCCTAAATCTTTCAATAATTCCAAAGTATAAGATAGGCTATCCTTGAATTAACAATTGATTATTAGAATGCATGTAAATTAGAATTATCTATAGGTATCTGAGGTTCTTCATCAATGGAGATGTATTTATGTATCCAAGGTTCTCCATCAATGGTACCCTTTTATGAACTGATTATAGATTCATTTGACATTGATTATCATGATGATGTTTTTATGACACGCAGTGGGGCACTCTGGAGTTTATCATCATCCAGGGAGACATGAGTTGTTTTAATTTCAGGATCAGACCCATGACATATGCTTCCTACATATCCTTATGAAAGGAATCATAAACCACATAGTTAGGATCCACTTAATAGGACACATCACCTTTTAAGGTTGTGTGATGAGGGAAAAAAATTTATTTTAACATCACGTGGCAAGGATGCATAGACAAAAGTGCATAGACCAATTTTGGTGTGGGAATTACACCAAATTGAACCAAGGAACCTATAAGATATTTGATCTCCTAGGTTGGACATGTCCCCACTAAGAATGTGAACCATATAGAAATAAGGTTGATTTGGGGTGTTGGGTTTGGACCTCATGGAGGCTTCCTACATATCCCATTTGGATGGGAATCAAATCCCAAATAGTTTGGTTGTGATGACTCATGCCTATAGAGTCCCTCTGAATGATTTTATTATAGAGAATGAGTCCTTTTGAGAGGGTTGAGTTGGGGATTACACCATAGGAGATGATTCCTAGGGGTCCTATGTCTTTGAGGACCCATACCTATGGAGGCCCTATGAGGAAAGGTGAGAGGAAGATATGTGGAAATATCCTATACCACAACATGCATCGGATTGTGCAGATGTCGTGATTGTACTTCTAAGACCACATGAGTCATGGTCGAATGTGAGAAACAAGAGGAAGTGGAAGATCCAAAAAAACACATGATCCTTCTTCCACTGGTGTAAGGGGTCGAGGCGATGGGGGAAGAACATAGGTATTTGATGTGCCTATCTCCTCTAGTCATTGTACCTGAGATAGTCATGTCTAACTACCCATATGGATATATCCCAGAGGCGTAGAGAGGGTGAAGTAATGAAGTAGGATAGGTCATGCCAGAGAGACTAGGATCTTACTCCTAGAGGGATTCCCTAGAGACTGGTTCCTAGGGAAGATAGAAGGACAATGCACTACACCTAAAAGGGAAAGGAATGTGTGGTCCTATCCCTCCCCATTGGAACTGAAGGTCCCTAGTATTAAAGATAAATAGGGAAGTACATGGTCCTAACCCTCACATATAAGACCAAGAAATCCTAGAGATTTCCCCCAGGTTCATGGTCCTCATAACTGAGGGAATGCATATCCACATGCACCCTGAGGACCCTACCGGCCAGGTAAGACAAGTGTGTGACACCTCTAACTGAAGGATTTCATATTAAAATGGGATACATACTAGTGTTCCTACTACTGTGGTCTTACAAGTCCATAGGCTTCAGTGGAAGTTTCAATATGAGGGATCCAAAGGAAGAGGATCCCTACTATTAGTGTCTTGGAAGAGGTCTTAGAAGGTTCTCGTATAGGTCCTTGATTGATGAGAAGGAGGTGCTTTGTACTGGACCTGGGAGGATCTGGAAGTGCTTCACATAGGGTGTAGGCCTACCTGAGTTGGAGATACCTTGATAAATGGACCATTTAGGTAACAAAACATGGGTGAGGCCTTAGCCAAGGAACCATGGGTCTCCTCATATATACCTAGAAGGGTCTCATGCAGGTCCCTAGTTAAGGAAGGGACCTTTATGCTAGATTTCTTCAACTGGGGGGGGGAAGATTTCCTCATGCATGTGTCTTTGTGTTTCAAACCCTAGAGGGACTTTCATATCCCTATCCCCCTTAATTCCGTCTTCACTTGAGTTTTGGAGAACTAAATGAGATATTTTCATAGGCTTGGAAGAAGGAGATGCATGACCAAAGATTGTTAGCTTCTTAAAAGTTTCCAATTTTTCAAATGAGGATCCCTAGGGTTCTATTTATTAGAAACAAAGAGACCCTATTCGAAGGAGTGACCTCGCGCAATCTCATGGAATGGGTTCTCAACATAGGTACAACTCATAGGTGTCACACATAGGGGTGTTCGGTCCTTTAGTTATGTGATGGATTGGTGTGTGTAGGTGCCTTGTGCAGAGGTGGTTGTGCCTTATGGGCTATATAGTCTGGGCATGTTCTAGCATTTAGGTGCATAAGGTTAGTTTATGTAGGATCACCTAGGTGAATGAGCTGGGAAAACTTGCTACTTCATACAACAGGGGGGATTGTGCCCGTACACCCCTACTTGGTATCAGTACTAGGCTATAGTCCTAGACCTTCAGGTTGTTCCCTTTAATACCATTACTAACACCCATGAAAAATGGTGAGTGTCACTACAATCTTTTTGGGTCAGTTCAAGGAAGTTTTGGGTTGTGACACATACAACCCCATATATCATTACCAATCCATGACCTATTTTCATAGGAAGGTTATCACCACTATGACACTAGATTGGGAAACATTTTTTAGGAATATCTATCATTCCATTTCTGATAATTATTATGGAAAAGTTCATGAAACACTTTTCATGGTGTCAAAATGATGTGAATGTTTTACAAATTGTGTTACTTTCATGCATATAAATATTTTGGAGATGCACACTGTATAGAGAGAGTTATGGAATTACATTTTTCACTTGTTTTATTCCCTATTTATTCTCATTTTTTCTTATGAAATCTATTTTAATTCAATCCTTTACTCATTTTATCAAATACTTTAGTGTTTTCTTCTATCCTGCATCTTCTCTTTGATTGTTTCAATTCTATTTTCATTTTGACACTTGTTCAGCACTATTCATCATTATACATTAATGCTTGGTTTTTTATTTCCTATTTCTTCATTCAAATTAAGTTATTTATTTATTCTATTATAAATTGAAAGTGTGGATTTCTTATTTCTCATTTTTTTTATGATTATGATGAGTTTGTTTATTATTCCTTTGATTTCGATTAACATTATCATGTGCAGCTAATCTTCTTGGGGTTAGCAGTTAAGAGTAGGGGTGTTTTAGAACCTAATGGATCTATAAATTCATCCTTGGTAACCCTATGGATAGTAACTAGGTTAAAAAACTATTTATCTCATTCTCTTGAACAAAGTTGTCCATGGAAATACTGTTGGACCGGATTATACCAAATATACACAATAGGGGGTGAATTGGGTCTTTTACAAATTCTTTGCAAGATCGTGTTCTGCCCTTTAATTTTAATCAGATGAATTAATGAAGCGGAAATTTAAATAGAAGAGACACATGATGTATAGTGGTTTGGGGAACATAAGGCCCCTAGTCCACTCCACCAACTCTCTACTCCACGAGTTTGGTGATTTTCACTATCTGGTCCTCTTGTCAACAAACCATTCCACAACTAAGTACAGGCAGTTGACACCTTTATAATCTAAGGCAAAATAAAGCCTTCTAGTTTACTCATAGAACCTATACAACTTAGTATGAGAATAATATCACTCAAGAATATAAAATAAAGGTATTTTTACTTTGAAAATAATTTCTAGTTGTTCTTCACAATTGCAACAGAATGTAATTGACTATAGATGGATCGTAGCCTTCAGAAATAATAATCTTCAAATAAGAGTCGTTATGAGTCGATCTTATTGTAGTAGATATAAAAATATAATTCACAACTTTAGTAGTAGTATATTCATAGTATATCGTTGATGTAGAATGAGTGAATATTCTATCGTGATTCTTCTTCTTCAATAAATAGAGCTTTATCGCTATTTTGAATCAACAGATCTGTGTTCTCGATGGTCTCTATTTTCCTTCTTTTTATTAATGTTCGACGTTTCTGTTTGGAAAAACTCGTATATATTCTCTGTGTAAATATCACATCTATATAATAATTACAAGCACTTCTCCTACAAATTTAGATCCACAGAAGTCGCCTTCTGACTCGTGATAATCAAAAAATTGAATTAACATAATAGTCGTAACTTCCTTGAAGATTCAGTATAAAAAGATCCTTTTAAATTGATCCTTTAAATCATTGATAAAATGGCTTTGAATCATTCAAAGATGCGCTTTAAAATCATCTTTAAATCTGGCTTGAAATTAGCCCAATAATCCTCTTGAAGACCATTGCATAATAATATCGTCTTTAATTCTCCGATGCCAAACATAAGGTTGAACTATATAGCATGCTTCTTTTAAACATAAGGTTGAACACACACATAGGTTTGATGTCGCATCCTTCAAACGTAAGGTTGATTACAAATTTAGGGTTGATGAGCCATAATTTTCTTTCCAATAATCAAACAAATGATAAATGATCTATACTTTTATAAGCTTCCAAACATGTGGTACATGATCCATAATTTTAATGAAACGTAAGATTTTTTACAAAAGTAAGGCTGATGAACCATACTTTTGAGAAAAAAATGTAACATTTAAAACTTACGTATGGTTATTCTTCCATACTTTTTCAATAACCCAAACGTAGTGTTCCTTCCTAATGTAGGGTTCATCTTCCATACTTTTCCAATAATGCATGGTTGATTAACCATAATTTTCTAATATCTCATAAAGTATGCATCACATTTCATCCTTATGCTATGTTTCTCCACGTAGGGTATGAACAATATTTCCAGAACACGCTTAAGAAATTCCCGAATATGTAGAGAATGAACAGTGTTTCCAGAACACACTAATTCTAATACTTTAGAAATTAAATCTCATTGTTCAAGAACATAAATATTTCTCCCAGAAACAAAATAAATAAATAATAAATTCTAGAAATATACTTAAAAAATAAAATCATTAGAAAACAAATAAGGGTATTTGTGAGCATCAAAATCATCATAGAGATAGAGTATTGTTCTCAACAATCTCCCCCTTTTTAATAAAAATATTATTTATCGTTGAAAAATAGCACTTTATCAACAATCTCCCCCTTTTTTATGATCACAAAACCCATAAAATAACTAATGAAATTAAATTAAAAAATTAATTACATATAGTTTTGAATTTTGAAAACATAAATACAATATTTTAATTACCTAATTTTCTCCCCCTTTAAAGGATTAAGATAACACTTAATATTTGAAAAGTTTAAAATATAATGTTGTGTTTATCCAAATTTCTCCCCCTTTTTTTGATATCAAAAAGAATTATAGAATATGGAATAGAACAAATTTAATGCATCACTGAACATAAGTAAATGCTGATATTAACAATTTGTTAATAATTAAACATGGATTACTGGCTTAGCTAAACAAAGAAAGTAAAAATAATAAAAACAAACAAAGATAAAGTGAATCAAAATTTCATTGAAAACATGGAATATGCACAATCATGATGATCATAGGAATCAAGGTGCAGTAAGAGTATGAGATAGGGTCTATCTCCTATGAACTACAGTCTTGATTTCTATCAATTTCTCCCTTATCCTTTTCATCATTCCATCTCCTAGTTTGATAATAAGATCTCGATTCTCTTGAGTCGTATGAATATCTTCTATCAAGTTTACTCTGAAAAACTCATGAAGTCTCTCTTCCTTCTCTATAAATATAGTTAAATTCTCTATGAACTGAGTCAGCACAGTTCTAATACTTGGTTCACTTGAGGTCAACTGGTCAACCAAAAACTTCTGATTATCTAAAAAAACTGGAAAATGAGCACTATTTCATTGAAGATCCTTCAATCTATCATTAATATTGCTCATTGCTGTTGTGATAGCCTGAAATATTCTGATTAAATCAGGTGAAGTACCTGATCCACTAGATTCAGCAGTTCTAATAGATGAAAACTATGTCTCCATATAGGTTTTTAATTCTGACAGATCTGACTTCATCACCATTTCTGATTTCATCTTGTGTACCTCTGTCAACATCTCTTGCTTAAAATTTTCAACTTCCTGTCGTGAAATTGTACTTCCTTTAAGTCTCTGAAATTTCAACTGTTCTTTCTCTAAGGATCTCCTTAGAGAAACATTTTCAGATTCCAAATTAGACAGCTTTCTGTATAGCGCTTCTACTTCCTTATTCACTGAATTAGAGGCACCCTGTGCCTGATCCTCATTTTCAGCTTCAATGTGATGCAACAGTACTAATGGAAAAGAGTCTGCATCATATTTTTCTTTTGCTTCCTCCTAAGATGGTTGGTCCACAGACTTTTCCTCAGTGTCTTTTCCAGAATTTTCCACAGAAAAATCCTCATGACTTGCCTCTATTTGAACTTCAGAAAAAATCTCATCGTAAACATCAGTAATCAGTTCTTCCATTTTATTTTCTAAAATAATATCTTCTTGATTTTCCTGAGGACTGGCCACTTCCTCACCAGGATCTTCCTCCTTTTCCTTTTCAATTGTAACATCAGCTTCAGTTATAATTTGAGGTTCAATTTCAGTTTTTACTTAAGGAGTCACTATAATTTGAGCAGTATCCTCTTCTTGTGGCTTCTCAACAACTTCTTCTCTGAAAAAACTATAAGAGAGTAAATCTCTTATTGTTAAAACAGGTGAAACAAGTTCCTCATTAGCAGTTATTTTTCTTTGAATCTGAATTCCCTCATGACTGCCTTCTTCTTGAGGTTCTTCAGTTTCAAATCTTATTCTTCTTACAGCAGTGCTCACTCTCGATTTAGCATGTCCCTCCTTGGACTTTCCAGACTAAGATTGAGCACTCTCTTCTTCTTCCTCATCCCCTACTGGAAAAAGTTTTCCTTTCAATGTGATCCAGACGTAACCAATCTTTCTCAGGGTCCCAGTACCAAAAGTGTTACTATGATGATATCTAACTCTGGCTTCCACCATCCTCACCATATCCTTTTTGAACATAATTTTTGAAATGAATCTACCAAACAGATAAAAATTCATGTGAGCTTCTGATTGAAAACAATAATAAAGTTACCTTACCATGTACCTAGGAAAATTAAGACTTATATCACTCATTAACAGAAACATTATATACATGTCAGGATACAAGATTTTCTCCAACTCAGACATCCTCAGGGCAATCCCTATTTTCACAAATTTCACTAGGATTTTCTGATCTAGCTCCAGGTACTTTATCAACATATTCCTTATATGAGTAGAACCAAAAAGAAAAGACTTGATATCTTCAGACTTATGCATTGAATCTCCAATATTTTTCAATTAAAAATGAAAAACTCCCTCATGAGTACAGTTCAGAATCTGACCAATCTCTATAGAGGATATCGAAACATCTTTATCTTCAATCTTTGCTACCATAGTATCCTCATCTTCTCCCAGAATAAATTGTACAGACTTAAATAAATATCAAATTTCTATCTCATACAAAAACTCAGACATCTCACCATTGAAGGTTTTCTCTAGATTTTGAAAAGCAAGAGCTTGTTGCAGCAGAAGATTAATCTGAAACAGCCATTCTAGGTCTATGAACTTTCCTTGAAAAAGTTTTCTTCCTTCGGAGCGCTGTTTCTTTTCTGTGTTGGTCTCAACTTCATCAGTTCTCTTGGTCTTGTTCATTTCTGTTGAAAAAATCTATAATGGTTTGAAAGAGGATTAGGGTTTCGAAGGTCCGGGTTCGAATAGACAAAGAGCGGTAAAGCGCCATGGGTTCAAAGGGGTTTTTAGTAGAAAATGAAACGATTCAGAATTCAAAAGGTTTCTAATATCCTTGATTCTCATGTCATCAATAATTATTACATAGATTTTAAAAACTAATAAAATTGATCGTGCAAAAAGAAAACTTATTCTGTTTGAAAAACAATTAATGAATTTAATTTAAACAGTATTAAAATAAAGAAACAACACAATAAAATAAAACTTTATTTAAAATTAAATAAACCTATCTCACCCTTAATAAAATCAAACCTTGCAGTGGGAAGTGGTTTAGTAAAAATAACTGCTAATTGAAATTCAGTATTTACAAATTCCAAAGATATATCCTTTTTAAGAACATGATCTCTTAGAAAATGATGTATGATATCAATATGATTAGTCCTATAATGATTAATAGGATTTTTTGAAATATTTATAGCACTAGTATTATCACATAAAATAGGCGTACTATTAAAATTTAGTCCAAAATCTATAATAGTGTTTTTCATCCACAAAAATTGTACACAACAACTGTCAGCAGATACATATTCTACCTCGGCTGTTGATAGGGCACTGATTGTTGTTTTTTACTTGACCATGATAATAGGGATTTTCCTAAAAAGTGACAAGTACCCGAAGTTCCTTTCCTATCTAATCTAAAACTCCCAAAGTCTGCATCTGAATATGAAATTAAATTAAAATCAGATGTTTTAGGATAAATAAGAGATTGAAAAATAGTTCCTTTTAAATATCTAAAAATTATTTTAACAGTAGTTAAATAGGATTCATTAAGATTTGATTGAAATCTTGCACAAATACATATTGAATACATTACATCTGTCCTTCTAGCAGTAGGATATAATAAACTACCAATCATACCTCTATATAACTTATTGTCAACTGATTTTCCAGTTTCATCCAAATAAAGTTTTATATTAGTACACATAAGATTTGTATATGTCTTGTTGTTTTCAAGTCCAAATTTCTGTAGTAAATCAGTAAAGTATTTTCTTTGATTTAAAACATTTCCAAAATCCTTTTGATAAATTTGAAGTCCTAAAAAGAAATTTAATTCTCCCATCATACTCATTTCAAATTCTTTTTTTCATTAGATTTAAAAACTCATGACAAAGGGATTTATTAGTTAATCCAAAAATTACATCATCAACCTAAATTTGAACCAATAAAATATTAGAATACAGTTTTATTAAATTTTGTTGGATCTTGCATTCCAATAGTAGAATAATTTTTCAAAATAAAAGAGCGTAATCTTTCATACCAAGCTCTAGGTGTTTGTTTAAGTCTATAAAGAGCTTTAGTAAGTTTAAAAACAGAATCTTGTTTTTGAGAATTTTCAAAACCAGGAGGTTGCTCAACATAAACTTCCTCCATCAAATAACCATTTAAAAAGTCAGACTTAACATCCATCTGAAATAATTTAAAATTCATATGAAATACATATGCTAATAGGATTATAATGTCTTCTAATCTAGATACAGGTGAAAAGGTCTCGTCAAAATCTATACCTTCTTATTGCTTATATCCTTTATCTACTAGTCTCACTTTATTTCTAGTTATTATTCCTTGATCATCTTGTTTATTTATAAATACCCATATGTTTCTAATAACTAGATAATTATATGGACTTTCAACTAATTTCTAGACTTCATTTCTTTTGAACTGGTTTAGTTCTTCTTGCATTGCTATAATCCAACTTTCATCATCTAAATCTTCTTCTATAGACTTTGGTTCTAATTGGGATAGAAAGGAAGAAAACTCAAAAAGATTTACTATGTAACTTCTAGTTTTTATTCATATTTCTAAGTCTCCTATTACAGTTTCTAAAGGGTGATTCTTTAGGGTCCTTGACTGTCTAGGTAGTACACTTATAGGTTCTTCAGTGTCAAGTTATTCTGGACTAGACTGAATTTCATTTATATCTTTTTCAAAATCATCTTTCAGGTTCTCAAGTCTCATGTTATCATTAGAATCAAGCTTATTCATTTGATCTGTCCTTTTCTCAAAGGGATAAGATTCATCAAATTTCACATGAACTAATTCTTCAACAATCCATGACTTTTTATTAAAAATTCTATAAGCTTTGGAAATAGCAGAATATCCTAAGAAAATGCCTTTATCAGATTTTGGATCAAACTTACCAAGATTGTATTTGGTGTTTGAGGTGTAAACCTTGCATCCAAAAACTTTACAGTAATTTAATTTAGGTTTTCTATTATTCCAGAGTTCATAGGGTTCTTTTTTAAAATTGGTCTAATTAAAACTCTATTCATTATATAGCAGGTTTTGCTTATAGCTTCTACCCAAAAATAGGTAGGAAGACTGTATTCATTTAGCATATTCCTAGCCATTTCCAAAATAGTCATGTTTTTTCTTTCAACAATTCCATTTTGTTGAGGCGTTCTTGGGGTAGAGAAGCTATGTTTAATACCCATATTTGAGCAAAAGGAATTGAATTATAGATTCTCAAATTCTCCACCATGATCACTTCTTAATGAAATTATTTTAAAACCTTTTTCATTTTGAACAGCTTTTCAAAAAAAATCAAATAATGTAAAAGATTCATTTTTAGATTTTAAAAATAAAATCCATGTCAATCTAGAATAGTAATCAACCAAAACATATACATATAATTTTCCAACCAAGTATTCTAATCTTGAAGGTCCAAACAAATCCATATGGATAAGTTCAAGAGGTTTAGATGTAGCAATTTTGTTAATAGATTTGAAGAATGATTTGTGCTACTTTCCAAGTTGACATGCATCACAGAATCTATCACTTTCAAACTTGAGACTACGAAAATTAGAAACTAATTGTTTCTTGGATAATTTATGTAAATCATATATATTGAAATGTCTAAGTCTTCTATGCTAGATCCAGGATTCATTTATTTTAGCAGTTAAGCATTTTACGTTTTGTTTACACAAGGAATTTAAATCCAGGGTATACACATTGTCAGTTCTAGGTGCTCTAAATTTGAGTTTATTTTTGAAAACAGAACAGTAATTGTTAGAAAAATCAATAGCATAACAATCATCACATAGTTGAGAGATACTTATCAGATTGTGTTTCAATCCTTGTACATAAAGTACTTTGTTGATTGAGAGAGCTTCTGAATCTCCAACTATTCTAATGCTAATGATCTTCCCTTTGTCATTGTCACCCAAAGTGACAAGTCCGCCATCTTTTTGAGTGAGTGTAGATAAATTCAACGATATTACACTCATATTCCTTGAGAAGCCACTTTCCATATACCATATGATCTTTTTTGCTTCTTTGACCTGATTCCTGCAAAGGCATTTAAACAAGTTGCTTTGGTACCCATATTCTATTGGGTCCAGTTGTGGTAGCCATCAAAGATCTGGGAATCTTGACTTGCTTTATTTTTCTAAAATCAACATAATCAAATAAATTATTTGAAACAAAAGCTTTCTTAATACCATTTATTTGAGGTTGTCTTAAGAAACAGTTTTTAGAAATATGTCCCCTTGTTCCACAGTAATTACAATTTAATCTTTTTGAGCTTGGAACAAAATAATTCTTGTACAGCTTAGATTTTTCACCTTTACTGCCAATTTCAAATATTTCTTTCTTAATAATATTTATTCAAATAATCTCATTCAAGAAGTTTTCTCCTTTGTTAAAAATAAGTTTGGCACTTTTATATGTTTCTACTTCTGTTTGTAGTGTTTTTATTTTAGCTTCATGATCTGTATAGTCAATGTTAATTTAATTATACTTATCAGTTAACTTATTAAATTTCTTTAGTATTATATCTCTTTAATATAAAACAGAATTGTGATTGTTCTTTAGTGACTTATGTTTCTTAAAAATAAAGTCATATTTTTCTTCAAGCATGTTTCAGTAGGCTGCAAGTTTTTAATTAGAATAGCTTGTTTTCGAACTAGAGTCAGAATCAGAAGATTAGTATGTTTGTACCTAATCTGTTTCTGCCATAAATCACATGTTGGCTTTCAGATTTACTTCTTCCTTCTCTAAGTCTGATTCTGAAGATATGCTGGAGTCTTCAGACACACTCCATATAGCTTTCACTGCTTTCTTGTCTTTTTTCTCATAATCATTCCTTTTGAAGAACCTCTTCTTCTTGTCTTCTTTTAACTATGTACATTCAGGTCTAATATGACCCATCTTCTTGCACTCATAACATCTGACTTCCTTTTCATCCTTTTTGAAGGTTTTTCTAAAGCCTTTCTTCTTTTTGTAGAATTTTCTAAACATTATGTCTAGCTGAGACAGTTCTATATCAGAATTTGATTAATCAGAACTTTATGATTTCACCTTTACTTATTTTTTCTTTATCTTTTTTCTTTTCCCTTGAGATGAAACTTTTAAGGTAGTGTCTTCTCTCTTGATCAAAACCTTATGCTCATTTTCTTCATATTACATCTCATATTCATACAACATAAGTGTTCCAATCAACTCTCTCATTGTTAAGTCTTTGGCATGTGTTGACTGTCTGATTGCAGTAGAGATTCCATTCCATTTAGTAGGTAGTACTCTCAGTACTTTTAAAGCTTGATCATCTTGTTTGATTGGGTCTCCCAAAACTGTTATATTATTGAAAATATCTGTTAATCTTACAATCATTTGAGTAATTATTTCACCTTAAAACATTCTGAATGTGTCTAATTTAAGCTTATCAGCTGCATATCTCATTTGCCTGACATTGTCAGTTCCTTAATAGGTAATAAAAATAGTTTGTCACATCTTATATGTTGTTGGGCATTGAGATACTTTGTTTAATTCATCATGTCCTAGACCACATATAATATCATTAATTTCCTTTGAGTTCATATCATATTCTGGTTCAGTAGTTGCACTCCATGTCTCAGGTTTGTCAGGTATTTCATAAGGAGTCAGAATATTTGAATATACTTTATATCCAAGGTTTTTCAGATATATTATCATTCTTGATTTCCAGCATCCATAATTTTATCCATTGAAGTATGGTGCTCTGACCATAGACATTCCCTCTCTTGTATCACTCATCTTGCTCTGTGTATAATCACTTTCAGCTTGTTAAGGATTTATCAGAAAGCTTAACCTCTAATACCAATTGTTGGATCAGATTATACCAAATATGCACAAGAGGGGGGGGGGGGTGAATTGTGTCTTTTAAAAATTCTTTGCAAGATTGTGTTATGCCTTTTAACTTTAATCAGATGAATTAATGCAGTGAAACTTTAAATAACAGAGACACACGATGTATAGTGGTTTGGGGAACAGAAGGCCCCTAGTCCACTCCACCAACACTCTACTCCACGAGCTTGGTGATTTTCACTATCTGGTCCTCTTGTCAATAGACTATTCCACAACTGAGTACAGGTAGTTGACACCTTTACAATCTAAGGCAAAATAAATCCTTCTAGTTCACTCACAGAACCTATACAACTTAGTACGAGAAGCCAATAACTCAAGAATAGAAAATAAAGGTATTTGTACTTTGAAAATACTTTCCAGTTGTTCTTCACAATTGAAACAGAATGCAATTGATAGTTGATGGATTGTATCCTTCAGAAATAATAATCTTCAAATAAGATTCATTCTGAGTTGATCCTGTTGCAGTAGATATAAAAATATAATTCACAACTTCAACAGTATAAGATTCACAGTAGATCTTCGATGTAGAATGAGTGAATCTTCTATCATGATTATTCTTATTCAATAAAAAGAGATTTGTCGCTCTTTTGAATCAGCAGATCTGTGTTCTCGATAGTCTCTATTTTCCTTCTTTTTATGAATGTTTGACGTTGCTATTTGGAAAAACTCGTATATATTCTATGTGTAAATATCACATCTATATAATAACGACGAGCACTTATCCTACAAATTTATACCCACAAAAGTCTCCTTCTGACTCGCGATAATCAAAAATTTGAATTAACATAGTAGTTGTAACTTCCGTGAAGATTCGTCATAAAAAGATACTTTTAAATTGATCCTTTAAATCATTGATAAAACGGCTTTGAATAATTCAAAGACTCTCTTTAAAATCAGCTTTAAATTCGGCTTGAAATTAGCCTAATAATCCGCTTGCAGACCGTTGCATAATAATATTGTCTTTAATTCTCTAACGCCAAATGTAAGGTTGAACTGTATAGCGTGCATCTTTCAAACGTAAGGTTGAACACAAACATAGGGTTGATGTCGCATCCTTCAAACATAAGGTTGATTACAAATGTAGGGTTGATGAACCATACTTTTCTTTTAAATAATAAAATGAATCATAAATGATCCATACTTTTATAAGCTTCCAAACGTAAGTTACATGATCCATACTTTTCAGGAAACATAATATTGTTTACAAAAGTAAGGTGAATGAACCATACTTTTGAGAAAAAAACGTAACATTTAAAACTTACATACGATTCTTATTCCATAATTTTTCAATAACCCAAACATAGGGTTCCTTTTTAACATAGGTTTCCTCTTCCATACTTTTCCGATAATGTATGGTTTATTAACCATACTTTTCTGATATCTCATAAAGTATACATCACATTTCTTACTTACGCTATGTTTCTCCACGTAAGGTATGAACAATTTTTCTAGAACACCCTTAAGCAATTCCCGAACATGTAGAGCATGAACTGTGTTTCCAGACACTATAATGTGAATACTTTATCAATTAAATCTCATTGTTCAAGAACTTAAATATTTCTTCCGGAAATAAAAAAATAAATAATAAATTCCTGAAATATACTTAAAAAATAAAATCATTAGAAAACAAATAAGGGTATTTTTGAGCATCAAAATCATCATAGAGATAGATTATTGTTCTCAGCAATATCCCCTTTTTAATAAAAATATTATGTATCCTTGAAAAACTACGCTTTCTCAACAAAAAACAATTGAATGAACCTAACCTAGTAGAAGTTGAGCAGGCTATAACCATTATCTTGTGATTCTTTCCTCCATATAAGCTCAATGTAATGCATCTATATGGTTATCAATATCAAGACCAATAGTAGTTTCATCATAGGTAGATCCATTTGGTTTTACCATAACTAATTGGTACTGTTTTGTAGCCTAATCCATAGAAATATTCCAAGCTAGATTTGGGATTATCTTTTTCCTAAATCCCTAATATTTATCTGGATGCCTTTTTTATCTGATATAAATCCAAACTGCTTAGTTATAGTGAATCTGAATCTGTAGATTGAACATGAGGAATCCTTCTTGAGGGTTTGAATCACTAGGTTGCTTATCTTCTAGTTGTTCCCATGGGTTCAACCCCACACTACCAATTACAACACCTTTATATGTGTAGTTTTGGAATAATTAATTTCTAATCTAATCATTCCATAAGGAATCAACGATGGATTTTGGGTGCCTCAAATATCGACACTCAAAAATCCATCTTAAGGTATCAACACCTTTTTATCAGTGATTTTAGGAATCCAGGGCCTACTCTTGGAGGTAGGTTCTCACTAACATTCTATTGTATTGGGAATTTTTCCTAGGAATCTCCAACCCTCAGTGTGTGATAGTTCTTGTGGCACATGGATATACAATCTGATCCATATTTCAGTATAAAGACACATTTCTACTCAAACTCAATATTTAGTGTCTAATTGAGAATAATATCATCAGTCATGTAGAAAATTCAACGGAATGAATTTTTTGTTTACAAAATCCTATACTTGGGATATTTTTTTTTAATTAAAAAAATATTTGATTCTTCTTCAAAACTGATGGAATAATTCATGTCACTAGCCATAGGAGATCCGACCATAGGATTCCAGTCAAAACATGGCTTGAATTTATCTAGGTCGCCTGGATTTAATTTTTTTCCTATTTTTACAATTTCATTATAAAATAACACACACACACACACATATATATATATATAATATTTTTTCAATTTTAAATGAAAATAAACCAAAAATTATCCATATAAAATTTTTCATATGGCCATAACTTGGTGGTTCGAAATAAAATTGATGTGCCATCTATTCCATTGTGACCAATTAAAACCCTATACATAAATTTAAAGAAAGTTAATTTTTCTTGGATAAAAAAATTCACACACTTTATCTGATACCAATTGAAGGTAATACATGATCAACATAAGTTGTTAGAATGGGTATTTTATATTTTACTTCATCAGAGTAAAAAAATTCATCATCTCTGGTGTTCTAAGCCCCGATACAATATGAGGATCTCACATAAATTATCAAGGCCCATAAATTAAAATAGAATGAGTAGCTTTTTTGAATCGATTCACGCTCATATTTCACAGATCTTTGGAAATCATTTCTCAAAGTATCTAAGGATAAACCATTATATATCACCCACACACTCTTAAATAATCTATGCATACACCGTTTTTTGATTTCTAGGTGATAGTACAGAGCTCTGATGATTTCTTTAACATCGCGATGGTCACCCCGATCATGTGCCTTAGACCCTCAAATGAATTATTGGATCAACTGCTCATATAGATCCTTTCATCCTCATGTATTTTCTATAGTTGACTGAAAATATGATACATTTTATATATTTTTCATCATCTCTATGATTTTTCCATATATCTTTATCTCCCTTGCTTTCTCCATGAAGAGGCTCAACAGGAAGTGAGGACACCAACACATAAAACTTCATTTCTTAGCGTAGTACTATCTGCAAACTATTGTACCACTACTGAAGGTTACGGATGATCAATATATTTTCTTTACCTAGTATCGGTCGACATGATCATGATCTGGTGGTATTGGTGATTGCCATTTTTATCTACAATAAATTAATTTAGCAGTCAATATCTTGATTAATGATTTCGTCAATATTGATTAAGTATATAAATCATTAAATCTATCTCAATATTTTACCAAAATCTAGTATCCCTCGCTAATAGGATCAAAATACTTTGTCAATTGAGTATTATAGTGGAAAGGATCCTTAAAACCTCTCCTCTAAGTCTACAAGCTTTGGCTACACCACTACTTGGTCAGTTTTTTGGTAGGCTCTAGGTTATCCAACCACATTAACTAATGGTTCCTTGAACTATTGACTAACTTCCCTGTATATTAGAATAGTATCCTTGATTCCCTTAATAATTTTCCTCTAAAGTGATAGAAAAAAGAGCTTTGGCTGCATCTATGTGTGTTAGTTGACCACTAATACATGATGTTTCATTTTTATGCATTTCCACATTCATGAATATGATTATATATTTGTTCACAATGATGATTATGTTATTATTATGAACATATGTTATGCATGAACATAATGCTAGCTTTGCTCACAACTATGTGTGGTAGTTGACCACTAAGACATGATGTTTCATTTTTATTCATTTCCATATTCCATAACTTTATATAATGTTTACTCTCATGATTATGATGACGATACCATGCTTATTTTATTATTATAATGATGATTATTCTCACCCCATGTTATATTGATTCATATATTTATCTATCCTCTTACTGGGATTTTCATTCACCCCTTTCTTTGTTGTATATACTTAGGTGATTACTTATACTAAGGATAACATGAGGGACACTAAGAATCTATAGAAGAATTCATTAAATAAATGTTTAAGTTTAATTATGAAAAATTTATGTATAGTCCTAATTTTCCCAAGACACTAAACTTTGGGGTCCTAGTTTTGTAACGCTTTTATGTTGTTTATCTTTAAAATGATGTAATATCTATGTAATAAAAAGTAGGGTCACTATAGTTGGAATCAAATCATGGTTTTGTTAATTTGGAAATTTTTATTAGAGAAAATTAGTGAAACCCATTAGTATGAGACTATGTATATGTAAGCACCCAAGAAGATTTGTTTTAGAAAAATGATAAACATAAGGATCCCAAAAGACATGCCTTTAGAGTTAATTAGACAAAGAAATAATTTATTTATTCATGACTTGTTGACTTATATATTATTCAAACCTTCTCTATTTTAGAAAATGGTGGGATCTGAGATAAACCAAGCCCAAAAACTGTGTGAGGGACAATTCAATGATTTCCCAAATGACATCCCCAATGCCTTGGGAGGTGGAGTTACAAATTTCATGGTGTTTCTTACCCAATTGTCTCAGGCTATGAACAATGTTCTGAATAATGAATAATGTATGCTTTCCCCTAAAAGGGAGTAACTTGCTATCGAGTTCTTTAAGTGGAAATGACCACTGACATTTAGTGGATCTTCTGATCCACTAGTCACAAAACAATGGTTCAACTCAATAGAGAATATATTTTCTATAATTCACTATTTTGAGATGGATAAGGTAACTCTATTCATTAATCATCTAGATGGAGAGGCTGATCAATAATTAACATTGATTAAGAACACCCAGTCAAAGGATGAAATTGAATAGATGGAGTGGTAAGACTTTAATAAAATATTTCTTAACATGTATTTCCCTCAAACTCTTCGTACAAAGATGGAGAGAGAATTCATAAAGCTGAAGAAAAAGTAAATTGAATCTATCATGTCTTATAAATCAAATATCACAAGGTTTTCAAGGTATTAAATGGGTTTTGTTATCAATGATGATAGAAAATAGATAGATTATTTAGTGGTTTAAAACCACACCTTTTAAAGGATCTAGAAATTCAAGAATTTGGGAGTTATGAAGAAGTTGTTTTATGTTCTCTCAAAATAGAGATATATTTTGGATATCAGTCCCATGGCTATGGAGACAAGAAATGAAAGATGGATTTTCAAAATAGATGGTACAATTATAAAGTTGGAAATAAATATAAACCACTCACATATAAAAAATGTGCGAAGAATCATAATGGGAACTACCTCAAAGGGACGGGGAAATGCTTTAATTGTGGGAGATAAGGCCACTAAGCTTATGAATTTTTAAGAGACATAAATAATCTGGCTAATATGATAGAGGAAAAGAGAGAACCACCCATGGTTCAATGCTTCAACTATAGGGAGAAAGGTCAATATGCAAGCCAGTACACTAAACCTTGAATTCTCGAGGTTAATTAGCATCATCAACCACCAAATACAAAGGTTCAAGGGAAGTATTATTCCATCACTACTACTAAAGTAGACCAGGAAAATTAATTTATACAATGTACACTTCTTATTCACTAAAGAATGGAAAAGGTCTTATTCAGACATAAACCCTTTTATTTTATTATAAATCTCAAAGTTAAATACAGATAAGGTATCCTTAATAAAGGATACTTCACGGTTGTCTAAAATAGTGGAGCCCCAAAGCATCTACTCTCATGAACATGATCCCCTCAATGGGAAAGGACCTGAGGTTGAAGAAGTATGAGATCCTTTCATTCTTCATTGCCTTGGATTCTAAGAAATCAGCTACCAAGTTACCTTCACACTATGTGTTTGAAATCTCCATGTGATTGTTCATGAGCTACTTACACCTTCCGATTGAATACATGGTAGCCCAAGGGATACTACCATTACCTTCCATTTCTTTGTAAATTTTCAAGGAGTCATTCTTAACTCACTACTACAAAACTAGCATTTAACAGCACTAGAAATGGCCTTTATCATCACTATGAAATCATTAACTACTTGAGTGATGTTAAAATCCCAGGAATTTTATTAGCAATGAAATAGCGCCAATAAAAGGTACATTGATCAATGCTTTTTTTAGTGATACCAAAGGAATCATTTATCGGCTCTTTTATAAGTGTTGATAAAGGCATTATATCAGCACTTTTAAAATCATCGATAAATATGTTCTTTATCAGAACTTTTAAAAGTTCTGATAAAAGGTGATACTGCAGTTTTCTGTTACAGCACACCACATCACTAGAAATAGACCCAAAACAAACTAAAAACATACCAAATATGAATAAAAACAAGTCCCAATACATAATTTAAATGAAATTAAATTTACAACACAAATATCATAAAAACAATATATTATTGTTAAAATAAAACCTATTAAAGAAACCATATACCATTATTTTTAAAAATAAAACCTATTAAAAAACCAAATTTTATCCCAAAAAACATTATAAAAATCATAAATCAATTATTTTCATAAATTTTTGTTAAAACCTTATGAATAAATTATAGTATAAATATTAAAGTAATTAATAATTACCTCTACAAAAACATCAATTCAAATAAATTAATTTTAGTAACATACACTCATCAAATGAAATTACACATGAACAAGATGATTCCCCGGGCTGCACTATAGTTTCATATTTTGAATATTTTTTCCCTTCACAATCTCATTTTGTTGATCCTTTCTCTGTTTGTGTGGAGTATTTTTCTTAAAGGAATTATTGGAAATAAATGCATCAAGAATGTGTGGTGTTGAAAAAGAAGTATTACTGAGAGACTTTATTCAGAAGATAAGGAAAAGAAAAGTTTTCTATCAGTATAAAGGCATTGAATCTATTGAGGAATGATCTTCATCAGTCGGTCAATATTTTTTCAGTAGAACTATATGCCAAATATCTTCTCTTATTCATTTACAGGGTCTATGTGTTGTTGATATAACATAGAAGATAACGATTAACCATAAGGGGTTTACGCATCCCTTGAGTTTGTGGTGATTTCTTGAGACATAACGAGTATAAGAGCATACTCCACTCTTCACGTTTTCAAAAAAGAGAATGGTTTTATCCAAAAAACATCAATTCAATCTGAAACATTGGAAGTTTCATTAATAAAGATAAAATAAAACATTGTAACCTTGGTGATAAAGGTCTGAAAATCTATTCTATTTTTTCTTTGTGTAGTTTCTTGTTTGGGCCTTAGATAAGTTGATCTCAAGGCAGTTTTTTATTCATTTTTTTCATTTCCCCTCTATAGGAATTTGTTTCAAAAGTCTATTCCTCATCTAATGAATTACTTAAATTTTATGTAATGTATATCATATACGATTTATCTAGGATCCATTCCCTCACATCAATATTGGGTATATTGTTCATGAATGGCTTGAATATGCTTCCATTTCATCAAACTTACATGTTTTTTATGGCTCTTCATCTACCCTTCTGACAACATCATTGGTCCTCCCTTTGAAACATGAGATAGTCGACCTAGTGAAGAACCAACTATCATATATTCATTTGGAGTTCCTTCTATTTCTCTCAAAGATCAATTGATTTTCGGTTAGGGAGGATAAAGAGGACCCAAGGGCCAATAGTACTTTGACTGATATTTCTATTTTAAGTGAAACCAATTTTGTTACAAGAAAAAATATTAATAATGAATATATGATAGTTGGTTCTTCACCAGGTCAACTAAATCTATGATGCATAAGGAGGGCTATTATGTGTCAACCATACAGGGATCAAAGGTTTTTTCATAAGCCTTATAAATTGGGTAGATTGACACCTACTTTGTGGAATATCCTAATAAAATCCCATAGGCATGGAATATATTTGCCTAGTATTTCATAAAATGGAATTAAAATTTTACTTTACTCTTTTGATTAAAAGGAATTTGATAGTGTGATTAATTATTTAGACATTCAATTTTTTAGTGATGAGTGGTATGCTAAGTGCATCAGAAGTTCAAACCTTATGCATGGTTTGTCTAAAAGTTTTTATTCAGATCTTCTGGCCTTTATTGAGGTAAATTGGTGTTTTGAATTTATGAATACTATCATGGGGAACATATTGTTGATGAAGTTTGTAGATATTAATTTTAAAGTTTCACTTTGCATAATAAATGAAGCTACTCAGAGAAGGGGGTTAAATATGTCTATATATGGCTAAATTCCCATATAACATTTCATGGCTCATCAATTAGAATCAAGAATTCAAGAATGTATCAAAACAGTTTTCCTTACCCCAGGAAATGTAAGATTCCATTTCTTGTTATTCTCAAAATAATATACTCTCGAGTTAGAACTCATTCGTGGTGAGGTTTTCTAATCATAAAGGCTTCAAGTATGCAGATGTTGTAGGTAACCTCCTCAATAATTATCTGAAAGTTTCTATTACATACACTCAATTTTTGTATCATTCTTACAAGAATACATTTTTTACTAAACATAAGGTTAGCAGTTTATGGTGCAAAATTCCTATTGTCGATGTTTACAGCAATGCTGATATCAAATGAACCACGGTTCTTCTACCTGGTAATGGAATAAAATTCACAGAATTGTTTGATTTTAATCCATGGGAACATAGAGGATACATGGAACTTAGAGATGATTACCAACAATGTGGTAATTTTTTAGGAATGAACACTTTTGGGGAAGATATACTAGATTACCTTAAAAGGTATATTGGTGCATCTGATATTCCTCTAGAGAAGTCTCACCAGAAACGATGAGAAAATGAGATGTATGGTTTGTAATAACACAAAAACATAAAATTCTGAACCCAAAATATAAAACAATGATATAGGAAAAGTAGAAAATAACATACCTTGAATTCTATTCTGGATTCATCTGATGGATCATAGTGGAGTTGCGTCGGTAGAAGAGGATCTTCGTGAGAGCTTCAGAATCATGATGACTGAGTATAGGTTAGGGTTTTCTAATAAATCACTGACACATTTAACAACTCTTCCATAAAACCACTGATAAAGATCCCTTTTATTAGCGTTAAATTGATAATATCTAATAAAAGTGATCATTATCAGTGCTAAAAAAGCACTAATAAATCTCAATATTTATCAGTTCTCAAAAATATCTAATAAAAAATATATTTATCAATGCTAAAATTAAAGCACTAATAAAAGGTAATTGATCATGTAGAGATTCACTATTTCATTTTCTCCCTTACACAATTGTGATAAACTAGTTTTATATTGAAAATTATAAAAATAATAAAAAATTTCAATTCATATTTGATTCAATTATTTTGTGTTTATAACTGTTAAAAAGGAAAATCTTACTTGTTTTTATAATTTTATTGTAGGTGAAGGTGATTTGGAGGCCCCAGAGATGGTCCATAAGGGAAATGGGCCAAAGTGCATAGGATTTCAATGACATCTATCCAATGTTTTGAACATTCCACAAGATTCGTGTCTCCAAATTAGCTAAATGTTTGTGGGATGATCCAAAACTTTATTGACTGCAACTCATATCAAGGAACCCAATACCCATTATTCCATTAATGGTCCAATCCGAACCATTATATCCAGGGGACATAATCTGCATGAAGTCAGAAGTTTGGTTTGGTATTCTGATTATATATTCATTTGTAGAAATCAAATGGAATTAACATTTGACATGGTTATATTCAAGACAGTGTAAAACAACTTTTCTATTTTTTCCAAGTCGAGATAATTTTATATACCAACCCACAACTGAGACTCAGGTAGTATCACAAAACCTGGGTACTCAAAGCCACTTACCATTTTGGATATAAAAGGGAACCAAGGGAACCTCATTTTCATGTTAGAACCAGAAGAAAATATCTACCATTTTGGATTCCAATAGTAGTCTCCTCCTTATCCTAGAAGTTATGGAGGCCCCTATCTTCATAGGGTGGTCATGAATGAAGAAAGAGTTCCACCCGAGCTTCCTCCTCCTCCCGATGTTGAGCTAAGTGGTGGGTGATCATTGAGAGGGAGCTACACACTTGAAGAGTGAGTTATAGCACATAATTATCTACTATTTTGGTGTATATTGTGGTTTTAATTGTTCTTTCATATGTATATTAACTTTTTTTGATGAATTTAATTGAAACATGTTTTATTTCATAACTGATTGGTGTGTGATATTAAGTGTGTGTCTTGTGTTGTTCTGATTGGAAAACATAAGAATCCTTTTATTTCCCAAACATTTGAGATTTCAATGTTAATTTACAAACCTTAAAGCATGTTAAGGTTATGGAACTTGACTACATGATTTTTATGTTAAGGTTTAGTTCTAATCGCATTATTTTAAGAGGCTTGTGGGTACCCAAGATCTTGTTTAACCTCAACCAAAGGATTGCACTAAAACTTAATAATCAATTGAGAATAAGGAACTCTCCAAGTCCTTTAGTAACTTCGCAATGATCACTTATTTATCTCATATTTTTAAAAATCCACTTGGTCTTTCAACTTTATAACTCTTTAAATTAAGTTAATTTTATTGAAACTATTTTCAAAACCACACCCTCTTTTTGTTATTGTTAAAAACAATACGCACTAAAAACCTATCAATTCCCCTTGAGAGAAGACCTAGGATATTACCTAGACTACAAAATATTCTTTAAATCACTATCAATTTGACATGTCATGACATCATGGTCAAATTTTGGTGTCGTTGCTGGGGAGCACTTTGGTTTTTAGTGTGTGTTTTTTATAATATTTTTGTAAAATTTGTGAATATTTATTTGTTTTATATTATACCTTTAACTATATTTTTTTGTTATGATTTATTTCTTTTTTTGGTTTGGTGTATGAAGTGTTCCAATTTTGGAGACTTACCACCTTTCGAACCCAAACCGGAGAGGATCCTACGTCAGTGACACTGAGACACAAAAGAGAATCTTTTGAAGGAGGACACACAAAACATTGACACTCTTCTCGGTCCTTATACTTCTTCCACTAAAAATCACATTAAAATTGATCATAACTTGCATAAAATGGCTGAAAATAACTAGAAATTAAAATAAATAACCTATCCTAATGTTGATATCCAACCCACATACATTCAAATACAAGGCAAGGCACCCAATTGTGAACTAAAATCTGGTCTAATTTATTTATTAACAAGATTCCATAGACTCATGGGAGAATATCCATACAAGCATTTTAAAAAAATCATATTGTGTGTTCAACATTAAAACCTTATAATGTGAATTAAGAACAATTAAAACTTAGGGCATTCCCATTTTCATTAGAAGACACTACAAAAGATTTTCTTTACTACGTTAATTCACCAATTATATGTTGGGCGGACATAAAACGCATTTTTCTTGAAAAATATTTCCCAACCTCTAGAATTAAAACTATAAGGAAAGAAATATGTAGTATAATGAAATCACAAGGGAAAACATTACATGAATATTGGAAACACTTTAAAAGGTTATTTTCAAGTTTCTCACACCAACAAATACGTGATCAAATTTTAATTTAGTATTTTTATGAAGGTTTAATCCCTATTGATCAAAATATGATCGATGTTTCTGTAGGTGGTGCACTAGTGGATAAGAACCCAATTTCTACAAGAACCCTAATTGAAAACATGGCATAGAACACTCAACAATTTGGTACAAGGTCTAGTGTACCCATTCGAGGTGTCCAGGAGGTGAAAAGTACTAAATTTGAGAAGAAGGTGGACACAAAGTTCAAAGAGGTAAGTAACCTTCTTCAAAAACATTCTTTTTCTCAAGGGAAATATTGTTCTCCTCCTCCCATCCATTGTGGTATATGTTCTTCTGACACCCTCTACTTTGACTAATGTCCTTAATTGAGAGAAACATCTGAGAGTTGTGAGGAAATATTTCCAGGTCGCCCCTATAACCAAACCTTTAGGTAAGAACCTTACTATCCATACAACACTGGGTGGAAATAAAACCAATCCTATAAGAAAGGGGGGTATTCAAACAAACCTCAACAATAATCGAACCAATCGGGGAAGAGTAGTCATCCACCACCACCTAGAAATCCTCAACCACAAAAAATGCCTTTCCAACAGGGGAAAAGTATTCATTTTCCAATGTTATACTTGATTTAGGTGCTTCTATAAATGTTATGCCTCACGCCATTTACTCTACATTGCATTTCGAGGAACTGTATCCCACTGTAATTTTTCTTCAACTGTCCAACCGTAGTACCACACACCCCTCTGGTGTGTTAGAGTATGTTCTTGTGAGGGTGAAAATTTTAATCTTTTCCTTCTGATTTTAATGTGCTTAAAATAGAAGATGATATGATGAATGTACATGCCCTAATTATATTGGGACGACCCTTATCAAAAACTTCCAAAACCATAATTAATTTCCATAATGGTACATTATCTATGGATTTTGGTGGCGACATTTTCCACTTCTACATCCTTGATGCCATGAAGCACCCCTCAGAAGAATATTCCTCTCTCTCTGTTAATTTAATTGATGTACCCCCTTCCCCTGAAAAAACATATTTTCTTTCCCTCGATCCCCTTTATATGTTTTCATCATTGATTTAAATTCTTGGAAATGAATCATGCATTAATTTTTGTAGTGTTCTAGAAATATTTCATGCATGTTTATTAATTGATGATTTCTTGAACACTGAGGATCCACTGAACATCGATGATACTGCTAAGCTTGTAAAATATCATTCCTCATATGAGTATGTCACCATTGAGTAGTTAGATGAGATCAATAACCTCTTAATTTCACACACACTTCCATTAATCCAAAATCCCCCTTAATTGGAACTAAAACAAATACCTCAAGATTTAAAATATTCCTATCTTGAGAATGTAAAGAAGTTTTCTATCATTATTTATAGTTTACTTCTTCTTGAGCCTGAATTGCGACTGCTTGAAATTTTGAGGGAGTATAAAAAAGGTTTGGGATGGACACTTACAGACATTTTGGGTATTATCCCATCAATTTTTACACATCATATATTGTTAAATTATAAGGATAAACCAGTGAGTAAGTCACAACATCGACTGAACCCAAACCTCCTAGATGTTGTTAAAAATGAGGTAACAAAAATATTGGTTACTGGAATCATTTACCCCATCACTAACAACCAATGGGTCTATCCAGTATAAGCGGTTCCTAAAAAAACTGGTCTTACGGTAATTAAAAATGAAAATAATTAATTAGTTCCAACTCATGGGTAGAATATTTGGTGTGTCTATATAGACTATCGTTGATTAAACTAACACACTAAGAAGGATCATTTCCCATTGTCATTCATTGACCAGATTCTAGAGAGGCTACCAAGGAATTCCCATTACTGTTTTCTTTATGGGTATTCTGTATACTTTCAGATACATATTTTCCCCTAGGATCAGAAAAATAAAAACTTTACATTACACTTTGGCACATTTTCATATAGGAGGATTCCATTTGGTCTGTACAATGCTCCAGGTACTTTCCAGTGATGCATGGTTAGTATTTTTTCGGGTTAACTAGAGAATTGCATGGATGTATTCATGGATGATTTCACTGTTTATGACTCCTCTTTTGATGAATGTTTGAGTAGTATTAATTTAGTCCTACATCATTGTATTGAAAAGAATCTTGTATTAAATTATGATAAATTCCATTTCATGGTGAGACAAGGTATAGTTTTGGGACATGTAATTTCAAGGGATGGTATTCAAGTAGATAAATCAAAAGTGGATGTCATTTCTTCCCTACCATTCCCCAAAAATATATAGGATGTCCGGTCTTTCCTAGGTCATACTGGATTTTATCATCGTTTCATTAATGACTTTAGTAAAATTGAACTCCCCATATCCTAATTTCTCCAAAAAAATGGAATTTTTTTTTGATTAAGAATGTGAGGAATCTTTTAATAAGTTAAAATGTGGTGTCATTTTAGCCCCAATAATCCAACCACCTTAGTGGGATTTACCATTTGAGCTCATGTGTGACACCTCTAACTATGAAGTTGGGGTAGTCTTATCACAAAGGGTCAATCAAGCTCCACATTTCATTGCATATGCCTCATGTACTTTGGACCCCACCCAAGAAAACTACACCACAACTGAAAAAGAATTTATTTCCATTGTGTTTGCCTTGGATAGATTCAGGTCATATTTTTTAAGTTCCAAAGTCATTGTGTTCTCAGACCATGCAACCCACTGGTATCTCCTTAAGAAACTGGATTCCAAAAAACGTATCATTTGATGGATGCTTCTCCATCAGGAATTCAATTTAGAAATTATAGATAAAAGGAGTAGATAATGTTGTGACTGACCATATCAGTAGGATCTTCCCATCCTCAGACATTGACTCATCCCCCTTTATTCCCATAAATGATATGTTTCTATATGAGAAATTGTACTGAGTGAAAGATGTTATTCCTTGGTATATTGAAATTGTAAATTATTTGGTAGCATCTTTCATTCCTATTGATTTCAATAAAAACCAAGCCAACTGTCTAAAACATGAGTCATGTTGTTACATTTGGGATAACCCCTACCTTTTGTGAACATGTAGTGATAAAGTCCTTAGGTGTTTTTCCCCTATTTCATGTTTCAATCTTTCCTTAATTTTTGTCACACTCCTGCTTGTGGGGGACACTTTGTTCTTCAATGGACTGCATGCAAGGTCATTTATTCTGATCTCTTTCGGCCAAAATTATTTTAGGAATCCCATGATTTCTGTAAATCTTGTCCTCACTATCAAAAAAAGGTGAATGTATCTAAAATAAATGAAATTCCACAACAACACTTTCTCTTCCATGAAATTTTCTATGATTAGGGAATTGAATTTATAGGACCATTCCCTTATTCATTTTTGAATCTTTACATTCTTTTGGTGGTGGATTTTGTTTCAAAATGGGTAGAGGCATGAGCTACAAGGACTGATGATTCCAATACTGTTGTGTAATTTTTGAGAATCCAACTTTTTTATAGGTTTGTATTACCTAGGTTCATCATCAGTGACCAAGGTTTTCATTTCTTCAACCGAACAATGCAATATTGTTTGCATCGGTATGGGGTCAGGCATAGAGTGTCTACTGCATATCACCCAAAAACCAATGGTCAAGTTTAGGTGTCAAATAGGGAGGTACAATTGATTCTTGAAAAAACAATTCAACCTAATAGAAAATATTGGAGTCTTAGACTCGATGATTTCTTATGGGATTATCGTACTATTTTCAAAACACCCATTATCATGTCACCATATTGGATGGTGTTTTGAAAGAGTTCCCACTTCCCTATTGAGATTGAGCATCGGGCCTACTAATCTATTAAACAATGCAATTATAATCATTATAGTGCAGATGTTCAAAGGAAGTTGCAGATTTAGGAGATGGAAGAAATGAGAAGAGATTCACATGAGAACTACTGGATTTATAAAGAGAAAACCAAGGATTCCTAAGACCGTCTCATCCTACATCGTCAGTTTAACATTGGAAAGAAGGTCCTCCACTACAATGTATGGTTGAATTTGCATCTATTTAAGCTTCATTCCAACTGTTTTGGACCATAAAATGTTACTAACATCTCTCCATTTGGTGTTGTCCAGGTTCAAAATAAAGAAACCAAAAAAACCTTCACTGTCAATGGGAAGTGGTTGAAGCACTTCCATGAATCCATTCTGGAGTCCCTGATTGAGGAACTCCATGTTCAAGAAGAAATATATGACTGAAAATCACTATGTTTTATCCTTCCTTCTGACATTCTCTTTTATTACAGTGAGTACACTACACACTTTAGGTGTGGGGGTGGGTATATTCCTAGGTTAGTTGGGAATTTTAATCATCTTTCTTATTTTTCTTTTTTTAACTTGTTGAATAGTATTGTTACTTCCCCCCTTTCCCCCTCCCCCTCACCCTTGTGCTGGAATATTATTATTTTTTATTTCCAATTTATCATGGAAAATGATTCCCATTTAGTCATGGAAGTTATGGAAAATTCATGTGGAATGTCCGTATTTCATGTTGTCTTAACATTCAATAAATTTTTTGATGAAAAGTTCATTTCCTCAAGAATTCAATACTATGGTGTGAATTTATTTTTAAATTTAGTTCTTTATCGATCATATAAATGGTTGTATCATTTCAAAACCTTTGAGAAGAATGCTACCCTTTCATGAATAGTTTAAGGGAAATTTGTTTCACTTAATATCTCCACATATCTTTGCATACAACCATGAATTATGAAATTTTCATACTTAATGGAAGGTAAATATAAGTTAGGTTCATTTTCCTCTACTTTCCAAAATGATTTTTCAACACATCCATTCCTTATCAGGTCTATTTCATTATTTTATCAGATTGACCTATACATGTGTACATATTATATGACTATTTTATACCCCAAACAAAATGGGTTGTATATTGGGTAGGTCAAAAACTACCCTTCCTCATATTTTAATCTTGTTATAACTACTTCAATTAGTGTCATGAGGAGATCAAATAAGGGTTGGGAGAATAGTGTGAGATTTGTTCAAAGTTCAACTTTTGAAAAAAAAATGAGGGGAGTGATGAAATTTAAAGCATATGCGGATATCTAAGTCGAGAGATTGTGGTTTCACTTTTAGGAATGATTAAGTGAATGGGTCTTGAAATTTGATTGAACAAAATGCAGGGAAGGTTCGGTGGAAAGTGTTATGTAAGTAGACAATTTTTAAAATAGCTTATATTTACTTGATAGAAAATTGGAATAATATAATTAAATGGTTGTCACACACAAAAATGTGGAGAATTATTGACATGATTAACTTTTGAAATATTTTCTTTGATTAGTATCATGTATCTCTTGGAAATTAATTTGGATATAATTTTTGAGATTTCCTTTTCTATGATCACTGAGAATAACTCCTCAGTGTGATTTTTTCTTTGATCACATTTATATCAAGAATTAGATTTTCATTGAATGTTTAATCTTTATGAAGTTGTAAATATCTACATGAATAATTTTTGGAAATATGACTTTGCCTAGGAGTGAAAATGTTTAGGTGTTGGGGTGTGATTGTGTAGCAATTCACTGTTTCATTTTCACCCTTACACAACTGTGATAAACTAGTTTTATATTGAAAATTATAAAAAAAAATTAAAAAAATTAAATTCATGTTTTATTCAATTTTTTTATGTTTATAACTGTTAAAAAGGAAAATGTTACTTGTTTTTATAATTTAATTGTAGGTGGAGGTGATTTGGAGGCCCCAGAGATGATCCAGAAGGAAAAAGGGCCAAACTGCGTGGGAGTCCAATGACATTTGTTACCTATTTTGAACATTATCAAACATACATGTCTCCAAATGGGCTCAAGGTTTGTGGGACGATCCAAAAATTTATCATCTAATACTCATCTCAAGAAACCCAAGCCCCATTCGTCCACTAAGGGGCTCATCTGAACCATTCTGTCCAGGGGACAAAATATACACAAATACAGAAGTTTGGTTCTGTATTCTGACTATATATCCATTTGTAGATATTTAATGGCCTCCAAATTTAACATGGTGATATTCAAGACCTCAGAAAAAACTTTTTCACTTTTTTCCAAGTCGAGATAATGACATATACCAACCCAAAACTGAGACCCAAGTAGTATCACCAAAACTGGGTGCTCAAAACCATTAACATTTTGGCTATAAAAGGGCACTAAGGGAACATCATTTTCAAATTCGAACCAGAAGAAAATCTCTAACATTTTGGATTCCTAGAGGAGTGTCTTATTCATCCTATAAGTTCTAGAGACCCTTATCCGCCTAGTGGGGATCAATAATGAATAAGGAGTTCCACCCAAACTTCCTCCTCCACCTAATGTTGATCTAAAAAGTGGGTGATCATTGCAAGGGAACTATACACTTGAATAGGGAGTCCCATCACATAATTATCTGTTGGTTTGGTGTATATTGTGGTTTTAATTGTTCTTTCATATGTATCTTAACCTGTTTTGATACATTTAATTGAGACGTTTTTTATTTCATAACTGATTGGTGTGTGTTTTAAGTGTGTGTCTTGTGTTGTTGCGATTGGAAAACATAATAATCCTTTTATTTCCAAAACATTTGAGATTTTAATATTCATTTACAAACATTAAGGCATGAAAAGGGGTTGTAACATGACTACGTGATTGTTATGTCAAGGTTTAGTTCTAATCACATCATTTTAAGTGGCTTGTGGGTACCCAAGATCTTGGTTAACCATCAACAAAAGGATTACAGTAAAACTTAATAATCAGTTAAGAATGAGGAACTCTTAATGTGATGTAGTAACATAGTAATGATCACTTATTTATCTCATATTTTCTAAAATCCACTTGGTCTTTCAACTTTATAACTCTTTAAATTAAGTTACTTTCTTGAAATTGTTTTCAAAACCACCCCCTCTTTTAGTAATTTTTATTAAAAATACACACTAAAATACTATAAATTATCCTTTAGAGATGACCTAGGTTCCACCCTATACTACACAATCTTCTTTAAATCACTATCAATTTGATGTGTCATGAAAGTGTAGTCAGTAACCTTTATCAGTGATAAAATAAAGCAATGATATATGCAACCTTTTATCAGCACTAAAAATGAACTAATAAACGGTATCCTTTATCAGTGATTTCATTTAGTGTTGATAAAGGTCCCCATTTATTAGCACTTATTTTTTCACTGATAATGATGGAATTTCTTAGTTCATTTTTCTTGTGCTTCTAAATTTCGACACTGTTAAAGGCTAGTTTTGTAGTAGTGACAGCTCCAAGGATGAAGTTACTTTGTTGGCGTAGCCTTAAACCCATGGATAGATCTTCTGATTTAGCTTGGATTGAATCAACTATTCCATATTACTCTGATAATGATTCTATAATCAAACTCCATTTATCCCTAATCAACCCTCCACCTCACATAATGCCCATATGACAAGACCCATCTGTATTTAGCTTAAGACCCTAGTAGTGAGGTTTCCATCATACCCATCTTCCATGCCCTGAAGTAGTTGACATGTTGGAGGGGTAAATTAAGGCTATAAGATTTCTTATTGTGAGGTATGTCTCACATTATTTTAACAACCTAATCAGATCCATAACAGTATTCTTGGTTTTGAATATAAAACATTTTCTAGTCTCTATTTTTTTTATGATGAGTATCATTAATTGCAGTCCAAATACACCGACATCCCTCTCTAAGAATAATATCTCTCTCTTTTCTCTCTGTTCCTTGTTCTTGTAACACCCCAAGCTTCCACAGAATGTTTCCCTTTGAATAATGCAATAGCTTGCATTGTACGCACCTTCGAGATTCTAACACACCGCGACCAATAAAACAAGTCATGATGAATAGTAATACCCAATTTTTGAAATTTTATAAACTTTATATTTCAAAATGGACTTCATTTTTGGATTCGGAATATTGAAACTAGCTTAGGGTTAGTTTTTGTTATATTTCTTAAAACTTTCAATTTTTGATGAATAGTGAAAAAACACTGTTTTTTGTTAAACCCAACTTTTTTTTCAAATAATTAGTTATTTTATTTTAATTTATTTTAGGTCAAAATAGATACATAATAACTATATATTTTAAATGTAATTCATTGGAGTCATTTTATAATAAGTTTAGATATATAAAATTTCATCGAACATTTTACCGTCTTTTACCCACCTCCTAGGAGCATTTGCAAATTTGTATAAAACTTAATTTTACCACTTTTGTGAGTTTAATTTCAAAAAATCCAATAGACATGGTTAATATCAGTAAGTAAAATTTGTTTCAATAAGATGAAAATAATTTTTGGTGAATATTAACTTTTGACTTTTATTTACCACGGTTAAAAGTAAATAGGGTAATTAAGGGTAAAAATGATATCATAATTACCCTAACAGATTTCCTAATTCTATTGGATAAGTATAATTAGACCAAAAAAACCTTAGTAATAACATATGATCCTATTTGGTCCACTTTTATTAGATTAGGACATTTATTATTATTTTATTTAAAGAAGAGTTAAAAGAGTTAAATTCAAAGTTTAATAACTAAACCATTTTTAATATAGCGTTACACAGAATATAAATTCATCTATAAATATACATTAGAAAGATAAAAATATTTCCTACATAATTTTATTTTATTTATAATTTTTAGACATGATATAATTTAATTTATTTATTACACAATGATGATGCAGTAATTACCTTATTAATGAAATATTAAAATAATTGATATTATTAATATCAAAATAAATGTAAATTGAGACTTCTGATGAATTAAACTAATTTTATATGATAATATGACATGTTATGTTTGGTTAAATAAAATTTATTCGAAGTGATAAAGTTTTTATGGCTTTCAAAAAAATAAAATACAAAATAGTTTCAAAATTGACATAATTGAGTTTTTTAAAAAAATATTATATTATTAATTGATATAGTATTCATAAAAAAATAATGTTTGATCAAATGACTTATATAAGGTTATATATATTAATAATGAACCATATGGGGTTCTCTTTTCTTGTTATAGTAATTTTATTAACCATATAATATAAAAATACAAAGAGACATGGTAAATGTAAAACTATTTAACTAAGAGTTAAATCTAAAAGATTAGGTTAATGTGATAACCTAAACCTATATAAAACCTATTTGTTGAGAGTTTTTAGACCCATCCCCACCTTATCATTTAAATAATTCATTTTTGAGCAATTATAAAACGAAAATTATTTTATTATAAAATAATATTTCAAGCTTTTTCTAAAGTGACCCTCACCTCTCTTATAAAAGGGAACTTCCCCTTATCTTAATTTCACATATCCAAAGCCTTTTTTATCGGACAAAACCTGCCCAAATATCCTCCCAAACTTCCTCCCTTTATAATAGAGTCCTTCCTTTGGTCAGAAATTCAACCTAAGGAGCCCTTTTGATCAAATCAAAAGGAAGAACCTGAAGAAGAGTTAAATATTTCATTACCTATTTCAAGTTCTTTTCTTCTTCCACTTCCTATTTCTTTCTTGTTTCCATTCTAAAATAATAACTCCAGTATCTTCTATATACTGTGATGTTATTATAAAAATGGTACAACCATATTCATTATTCAATTCATCCTATAAATGACAAAGTCACCATACGTGTGTACGTACGGATTACCGTCTCCACGTCGTGGTGTAGTTTGTTATTCAAACATTTCATTATTTCGATGGGTATAATAATGAGTATAACTGGTGTAAATACTAAATATAAAATGTTAATTATTCTTTATATATGATATACCATCCAATTATATACAATGTTTCCATAAATATAACGATATTGTTGCTCGTGCGTAGGTACGTATTACTGTCTCCACAAACGCGATGAGATTCATTCCCCATCATAATAATTCAAGAATAATTTTCATTTTATGATGAAAAATAATGTTTATGAACATAATATCATTATTTATATGAATCAAATACATCTTATCCATAACAAACATGGCTTACGTAACCAACCATATAAAGGAAAACGAATCAGTTAACACCCGAAACGATGATACTACTAAAATATTATTAACAAAGCAATATTATAAGATCATATATGATATCGTATTTATGTATATAGTTCTTTTATAATTTAATAAAAATGTTTTAACTATTTTACAAGAGGTTAATATACCATTGACTAAGGAAAATTACAAGGTAAGGGTTAATTTCACAATCTCTTTATTATCCGAGGTTGTTTTTACGTAAGTATCTATTGGGACCTCTTTATCATCCCCATCCGTGTTTTCTTAAAAATGTATTTCAAAAAAATTACTAGAAAATGGGTTAAATTCATTTATACCTTTATTTTACCTTATATCTTTTTAAAGGAATCTTTTCTTTATTTTTAAAAAAATATACTTTATGACCTTTTCGACAAAATTAAGGTAAGAATGTATTTTTCTTAACTTATATGGCGGTTGAGGCTATTTTACACCTTTATAAAATCATCAAAACTTCCCATACAAGCTTATAAGAATATTTTCAAAATAAATGTTTTCTTTTATAATTTTATAACTTTTAAATGATTTCAAAATAGAAAGATATATTTCTCTAAAAAAAGTTTTTATTTCATCTATTTCAACATCCTTTGATGGATTTTAAGCTTGTTTGAAGTTTATTTATTATGATAAAAAACTTCCATATTGTATTGAAGGTTTTGTGATATTTTTTACTGTGGATGTGTTATTTTTACACCATTCATGGTTTATGGATAAATTATTGACATTTCGTATGCTAGTTTTAATACAAATGTTTATGTTATCTTTAAACCTTTTCATATGAGGAATGAATTGGACTTAGTAAGTGACGGGTGGAGTCTGATATAGCTCCTTGATGCAACAGTAGGTCTCATGAGACAAACTAGTGTCTTGTCACAAGGCCTTGACAAAATCTTATTTTTAGTCTTGGGACAAGGCCTTGACTATTTGGTTATAAAGTCTGGAATTATGCATTCCATCATTATGAAAGTGGTTATTGATATTTCATGTGATTATTAGACTAGTAGAATATCTATGAGAATAAGTAAATTGAATTATTTAATTTTATCTTTGCCATATTATTCTGAAGTTTAATTTTAAAAGTCCTTTGTTTTAGTTTAACACATTGCCTTAAATGTTTATGCTTATTTATAAAAGTTTCCGCTATATTGTTATCCTTACTGAGCATCTGAGCTCGCCCCTTTCTATGTTTTATTTTTCCTAGGATGTGAAAAAGTATTTTATGGTTGACTTGCAGGGATAGTCTAAGGACATAAGGTTGTTAAAAAGGGGGAAAATTTTTGTTGATGTTTTAATTTCATGATTTAATGTAAAACTTATGAATGTATCTAGTACTTCCAAGGCTACTAAACTGATCGGTCTTTCGGGACATGATCCCTTATATCATTACAATGTTATGCAATAATGCACCAACTCTGGGTAACTGGGGTCAGAGAGTTACAGTTGGTATCAGAGGAAGTTTAGTTAAAACCTTGGAAACTAGATTTAGAAAAACTCTGATTAGAGAACACTACCCTAAGGTGGACTTTGAGGATTAGTATAGAAGAACTTCCTATAATTTTGGTATTATAGAGATTTTGTGAGTTTTCCAAGAAATACATCCCTTTATAGATGCGATCAGGTAGAGGCGGCTCTAGAACATATGTACCTAGGGGTAAAACCCAAAAACACCGCTTTGAGCTAGACTCAAATGGGAACTAGTACACGACAATGGGCCTTGCTGCACTCTTGGTTACGACACTCTCGGGGGATATGCTTAGGATAATTCTAATTTTATTTAAAAATCATTATGAAGGGTTTATGAGTATATACTTCCTCAAAGAAAACATTTTTATGATTATGGGTTATATCCATAAACTGTTCAATTTATGTTAAGAGTTTTATAAGTTTGGAATTATGTATTTTGATTCATAAACTAATCTAGTGTATTCTATTGTTTATAAATGGCGCCTAGTGGAAATAATGGAAATCGTATCAACGTACGTAATCCATGTATTTATTTCCCTCCTACTCAAGATAATTATAGTGGAGCTGGTGATGTAATCGGTGTTGATCATCTTATCACTATACTGGGACAACTCACTCAGGTTATGAATAAAAACCTTACCCATATGAAGCACCCTGATCCACAACCTCGAGGATCAATATTAGATCGCTTCATGAGGCAATAACCACCAAAATTAAATGGGAGTAAAAATACATTAGTATCTGAGCAATGAATAAATTCCTTAGAGAAAATATTTCATGCTTTGTGGAGTAGCGAAAGGGAAAAATTTTTCATTGTAGTTTATTGCCTCACGGGAGATGCATATCAATGGTGGTCATTGATTCAAAACAAAAATTAAGATAATTAAGTATCAAATATGTAATGGAGGGATTTTAAAGAACTTTTCTTAGAAAAATACTTTCCTTATGACCATTGAGTGGATATGGAAAGTCAATTTCTGAGTTTGAGTCAAAAAGAGGATGAGAATGTCGCAGAATATGAGGATAAATTTACAAGGTTAGAAAAAAATGCTGCAGATTATATACGTAACCCAAGGAGTAAGATAGATCTATTATTTTATGGGTTAAAACCATTTCTCCAGCAAGAATTAGTCTCACAATCCTTCTTATCATATGAATATATTGTCTCAGGTGCTATCAAGATAGAAAAATAATTCTCTAAGTCATACGACTTTAAAGAAAAGCAGGAGAAGAAGAGATCTGTTGAACACTCTGGAAATAGAAATAAGGGGAAGAAGGGAAAAGTTGAATATCCATCCTATGGTAAATGTGGGAAGAAACACCATGGTACTTTCCTAAAGGTAATGTGATTCTGCTACAAGTGTCATGAAAAAGGCCACCAAATACGTGATTAAAAGGGGAAAAAATAGGTTGTTGAATGCTACAATTATAGAGAAAAGGGGCACTATACAAATGAATGTCCTAAGCACCAAGGGAACTTACCTAAGAAAAGGCCAAGGGATTAAGGCCAAGCTTATGCGATCACTACTGCTGAGGTTGAAGCTCCGAAGGACATGGTGGTAGGTAATTTAATGGTTTCCTCAAGTTCAGTCAATGCATTATTTTACTCCAGATCATCGCATTGTTTCATATATTCCCAGTTTTCTAAGAAGATTAGATATTTTTAATTTTACTTAATAAGGGATTTTTCAGTCAAAACACCAAAGGGAAGTATCATCGCAACAAATTTTTATGAATTAGTTCCTATTAAGGCATATAAATATTCTTTATCTTCTAATCTCATCATCATACCCATGATTGAATTTGATATAATCCTTGGAATGTATTGGCTTTAGAAAAATGATGTGAAAATCTATTATAAGAATAAGGAGGTTACAATTTTCGATGATGATAAGGAGTACCTTATCCTTAGAGCAGAAATGTCACCACCTAATTCTTATTTAGAACAACCCCCAATAGGTCTACTAAATTCAATTATTGGGGAGGATGAGAATGAAATAGTTATGGGTAAGGAAAAGAATGTTCCAATAGAGGACGTACCTATTGTGCAAGAATATGTTGATGTGTTTCCATAAGATTTACTTGTACATCCTCCAGAATGAGAAATTGAGTTTTCCATTGATTTAATTCCTAGTTCAAGGCCCATATCGAAGACCCCTTATAGAATGACCACTTTGGAATTAGTGGAACTAAAGAAACAACTAGAGGAATTGAGTAATAAGGGATTTATTCACCCTAGTGTTTATCCATGGGGATCCCCTATCCTTTTTGTTAAGAAGTAAGACAGATCTATGAGGTTGTGCATTGACTACAGGGAGATCAATGCTATAACTATAAAAAAACAAGTATCCCCTACCTCACATTGATGATTTATTCGACCAACTTCATGGAGCTCAATATTTTTCAAAGATTGACCATCGATCTGGATATCATCAGTTGTGTGTGAAGAAGGAAGATATTCTGAAAACAGCATTTCGAACCAAGTACAGGCATTATGAGTTTACAGTAATGCCTTTTGGGATGACTAATGTACCCTCTATTTTCATGGATCTAATGAACAGATTTTTAAAGGAATATCTTGATGACTTTGTAGCGGTATTTATTGATGATATCTTTGTATACTAAAAAATCTATGAAGATAATGAAAATCACTTCCGCATTATCCTAAATAATCTTAGAAGAAATGAATTATAGGGGAATTTTAGCAAGTGTGAATTCCGGATTTAGGATATTTCATTTCTGGTTCATATTGTCTCTATGGATGGAATCTTTGTTGATCTTTCTAAGACAAAGGCAATCCAAGAATGGCCATCACTAATGAGTATAACTGAGGTACATAGTTTTATTGGTTTAGCAAGTTATTATCGGCATTTTGTCCAGAATTTTTCCCGATTGGCTAACTCATTAACCAAGCTCACACGTAAAAGGGTTAAATTTGTTTGGACAAAAGAGTGTGAAGAATTTTTTGAAGAACTAAAGATAATATTAGTTAATGTTCCTATCTTCACTCTACCATCGGGGAACGATGGGTTTGTTATTTATAGTGATGCTTCAAAGAAAGGACTTGGTTGTGTGCTTATGCAGAATGATAGAGTTATTGCCTATACATCACGACAGCTAAAAATTCATGAGAAAAATTATCCCACTCATGATCTTGAGTTAGAAGTTGTAATATTTTCTTTGAAGATATGGAGACACTATCTCTATGGTGAAAAATGTGAGATTTATACTGGTCACAAGAGTTTGAAGTATATTTTCTCACAAAAATAACTCAACATGAGGCAAAGGAGATGGCTTGAACTACTCAAAGATTATGATTTCACTATACACTACCAGCCGGGGAAGGAAAATAAGGTGGCAGATGCTTTGATTAGAAAGGATTATGGAGTTTTGGACAAGATGAGAGTTGAAAAGGATCCTATTTTCATGGATCTAGTAAAGATGGATATGGGAATAACCATGGAAGGTGAAACATAAATTCTTTTTCAAATGGTTGAAAAACTATCTTTACTAGAAAGGATAAAAAGTTATTTGACTAATGATGAGGAATTTCAAAAGAAAATTAAAGTTGTGAACAATGAAAGATTGATCGAATTCATATATAAAGATGGAATTTTGAAATTTGGGAAGAGACTTTGTGTTCCCGATATACTTGATCTACAAAGGGAATGTTGGATGATGCTCATAGCTCCAATTTCTCTATACACCCTGGTAGCACTAAGATGTATAGAGATTTAAAAGAACATTTTTGGTGGGACAACATGAAGAGAGAGATTGCTAATTTTCTCTCGAGATGTATGGTTTTTCAATAAGTGAAAGCTGGAAGGAAACAAACCAGAGGAGTCATGCAACCTCTTCCCATACCTGAGTGGAAATGGGATAATATTACGATGGAATTTGTCATGGGGCTACCAAAGACTCCTAGAAGAAATGATGCATTATGGGTCATTGTTGATTGTCTTACCAAGTCAGCACATTTTCTTACTATAAAAGAAGATTTAACACTTGAAAGTATGACAATACTATATATTAATAAAGTTGTAAGACTTCATGGAGTATCCCTATCGATTTTTCTAATCATAATCCCTATTTTACATCAATATTATAGAAAAGTCTTCAAAAGGTCCCGGATACTGAACTTCGTTTGAGCATTTCCTACCACCCTCAAACTGATGGACAATCAGAATAGACTATTCAAACCTTAGCAGACATGTTGAGATCTTTCTCACTTGACTTTCAAGGTATGTGGGATTAATATTTACCTTTGGTAGAATTTTCCTATAACAATAGCTTCCATTCAAGTATTCAGATGTCACCATATGAAGCATTATATGGAAAGAGATGTCACACACCAACTTGTTGGGATGATGTTGGTGAAAGAAAATTCATAGGCCCAAAACATGTTGAGGAAACAATGGAAATGGTGAAGGTTATCCAAACCCACATCAAAGTTGCTCAAAGTAAGCAAAAGATCTATGCCGATAACCGAAGGAAGGATTTGGAGTTTTAGGTAGGAGATCATGTTTTCTTGAAGTTATCTCCATGGAAGGGTGTTATACGTTTTAGTAATAAGGGTAAATTGAGTCCCAGGTACATCAGAACTTTCGAAATTCTAGAATGAATTGGAGTTGTAGCTTATCTTTTGTAAATGCCTCCAAGTCTCTCCAAAGTTCATGATGTGTTCCACGTATCACTGTTTAGAAAATACATGCCTGACCCAACACATGTACTCACCTTTGAGGAAATTGAACTGGAACCTGATCTATCTTATTTTGAAGAGTCTGTCAAAATTCTTGATACAGGAGAACAAGTGCTGAGAAACCAGACGACTTGTCTGGTAAAAGTTCTATCGAGAAACTATAAGATGGAAGAGGCAACTTGGGAACCAGAGGAAATTATGATGAAGAACCACCCGAATCTTTTTGTGCAGTAGTATTATATAAATTTCGAGGATGAAATTATATGAATGAGGGAAGAATTTAACACCCCAATCTTCCACGGTATGTTTCCCTTTGAATAATGCAATATCTTGCATTGTACGCAACTTGGAGATTCTAACACACCGTGACCAATCAAACTAACCATTATGAATAGTAATACCCACTTTTTAAAATTTTATAAATTTTATCTTTCAAAATGGACTTCATTTTTGGATTCAAAATATTGAAATTAGGTTAGGGTGAATTTTTGGTATTTTTCTGAAAACTTTCAATTTTTGATGGATAGTGAAAAAACACTGCGTTATTGGTTAAAACCGAATTTTTATTTAAATAAATAGTTATTTTATTTTAATTTATTTTTAGTAAAAATAGATACATAAAAACTATATATGTTCAACTTAATTCATTGGAGTCATTTTATAATTAGTTTAGATATATAAAATTTTATCGAACTTTTTACCGTCATTTACCCACCTCATAGGAGCATTTACAAATTTGTATAAAACTTAATTTTACCGCTTATGTGAGTTGAATTCCAAAAAATATTAGATACATGGTTAATATCAGTAAGTAAAATGTGTTTCAATAAGATGAAAATAATTATTTGTGAATAGTAACTTTTGACTTTTATTTACCACGGTTAAAAGTAAATAGGGTAATTAAGGGTAAAAATGATATCATAATTACCCTAACACATGTCCTAATTCTATTTGATAAGTATAATTCGACCCAAAACAACCTTAGGAATAAAATATGATACTCTTTGGTCCACATGGATTAGATTAGGACATTTATTATTATTTTATTTAAAGAAGAGTTAAAAGAGGTAAATTCAAAGTTTAATAACTAAACCATTTTTAATATAGGGTTACACACAATATATATTAAACTATAAATATTAATTAGAAATATAAAACTATTTACTACATAATGGTATTTTATGTATAATTTTTATAAATTATATAATTTAATTTATTTATGACACAATGATGATGCAATAATTACCTTATTAATGAAATATTAAAATAATTGATATTATAAATATCCACATAAATGTAAATTGAGACTTATGATGAATTAAACTAATTTTCTAGGTTAATATGACATGTTAGGGTTGGTTGAATAAATTTTATTCTAAGTGATAAGTTTTTATGGCTTTCAAAAAAATCAAATACTAAATAGTGTCAAAATTGACATAATTGAGTTTTTAAAACAAATATTATATTATTAATTGATATAATATTCATAAAAATATAAGGTTCGGCCAAATGAATTATATAAGGTTATATATATTAATAATGAACCACATGGGGTTCTCCTTGCTTGTTTTAGTAAGTTTATTTACCATATAATATAAAAATACAAAGAGACATGATAAATGTCAAACTATTTAACTAAGAGTTAAATCTAAAAGATAAGGTTAATATGATGACCTAAACTTGTCTAAAACCTATTTTTTGAGATTTTTTGACCCATACCCACCTTATCCTTTAAATAATTTATTTTTTAGCCATTATAAACCGAAAATGGTTTTATTATAAAATAATATTTCAAATTTTTTCTAAAGTGACCCTCACCTCTCTTATAAAAGGGAACTTCTCATTCTCTTACTTTCACACATCCAAAGCCTTTTGGCTCGGACAAACCCTACCCAAATATCCTCCATACGTTTATCACTTTATCCAAGAGGCCTTCTTTTGGTCATAAAGACAACCTAAGGAGCCCTTTTGATCAAATCAAAAGGAAGAACCCGAAGAAGAGGTAAATATTTCATCACCTCTTTCAAGATCTTTTCTTCCCCCACTTCCTCTTTCTTTATTGTTTCCATTATAAAATAATAACTCCAGTGTATTCTATATACTGTGATGTTATTATAAAATGGTTCAACCATATTCATTATTCTATCCATCCTATAAATGAAAAAGTCATCATACGTGTGTACGTACGGATTACTGTCTCCACGTCGTGGTGTAGTTTGTTATTCAAACACTTAATTATTTGAATGGGTATAATAATGAGTATAAATAATGTAAATAATAAATATAACATGTTAATTATTATGTATATATGATATACCATCCAATTACATATGATTTTTCCATAAATATAATGATATTATCGCTCATGCGTACGTACGGATTACCGTCTCCACGAACGCGATGAGATTCATTCCCCATCGTAATAATTCAAGAATAATTTTCATTTTATGATTAAAAATAATGTTTATGAACATAATATCATTCTTTATATGAATCAAATACATCCTATCCATAACAAACATGGATAACATAACCAAGCATATAAAGGAAAACGAATCAGTTAACACCCGAAACGATGATACTACTAAAATATTATTAACAAAGAAATATTATAAGATCATATATGATATCATATTTATGTATATAGTTCTTGTATAATTTAATAACAATTTTTTAACTATTATAAAGGAGGTGAAAATACCATCGACTAAGGAAAATTACAAGGTAAGGGTTAATTTCACAATCTCTTTATTATCCGAGGTTGTTTTTACGTAAGTATCTATTGGGGCCTCTTTATCATCCACATCCATGTTTTCTTAAAAATGTATTTCAAAACATTTTTACTAGAAAATTGGTTAAATTCATTTATTACCTTATTTTACTTTATATTTTTTGAAATGAATCTTTCCGTCCTTTTCCAAACAAGGTACTTTATGACATTTTCGACAAAATTAAGGTAAGAATGTCTTTTTTTTAACTTATACGGAAGGTGCGACTATTTTCCGCCTTTATAACATCGTCAAAACTTACCATAAAAGCTTATAAGAATAATTTCAAAATAAATGTCTTCTTTTATAATTATATAAATTTTAAATTATATCAAAATAGAAAGAGATATTTCTCTAAAAAAAGTCATGATTTCATCTATGTCAACATCCTTTGATAGATTTTAAGCTTGTTTGAAGTTTATTTATTATGATACAAAACTTCCAAATTGTATTGAAGGTATTGTGATATTTTTTATTGTGGATGTGTTATTTTTACACTATTTATGGTTTATGGATAAAGTATTGACATTTCATATTCTAGTTTTAATACGAATGTTTATGTTATGTTTAAACCTTTTCATATGAGGAATGCATTGGACTTAGTAAGTGACGGGTGGAACCCATTATAGCTCCTCGATGCATCGGTAGGTCTCATGAGAAAAAATAGTGTCTTGGCACAAGGCCTTAACAAAATCTTATTTCTAGTCTTGACACAAGTCCTTGACTATGTGGTTATGAAGTCTGACATTATGCATTCCATCATTATGAAAGTGGCTATTGATATTGCATGTGATTATTTGACTAGTAGAATATCCATGTGAATAAGTGAATGGAATTGTATAATTTTATCTTTGAATATTATGCTGACGTTTAAGTTTAAAAGGGTTTTGTTTTATTCTAATACATTGACTTAAATGTTTATACTTATTTATGAAAGTTTATGCTATATTGTTATCCTTACTGAGCATCTGAGCTCACCCCTTTCTATGTTTTATTTTTCCCAGGATGTGAAGAAGTATTTTATGGTTGACCTTTAGGGATAGTATAAGGATATAAGTGTGTTCAAAAGGGGAAAAAATGTTGTTGATGTTTTTATTTCATGAGGTAATGAAAAACTTATAAATGTATCTAGTACTTCCAAGGCTACAAAACTGATCGTTCCTTAGGGACATTATTCATTATATCATGCCAATGTTATGTAATAATGCACTGACTCTGGGTAACTGGGGTCGGGGAATTACAGTTCTACTGCATCCTAAAACCACCAGTTAAGGAAGGACTCATGTGACATGTCCTAGACAGACCACCCTAAGAATTCTCTAAATGTTTTCCACACCTAGTTGTCCCATTCACTTTCAAAGAACAGATGGATAACTAATTCGGTTCTTGGATCTCTGCAGTAGTGACATCTTGATGCCAGGTCAATACCCATCCATTTAATGTTCTCCCTAGTAGTAATTTCCTTGTTCCTAATGTGCCAAATCAGGAAATTAAACTTGTATGGAAGCTCCTTAAACCACAATGTTTCCCCACAATCATATCAGTTGTCAAAATCCATCCTCATTTTGAGAAATTCTTTTGTTGAGAAGGCTCATGATGCTGAAACAGGGATAACACATTTGTTCAGGTCATCATTTAAGACAATGTTGTCAAGTATGTAATTTTGGTTCTAATTTGGGATTTACTGGAGGAATTTGGGGTGTCTATAAGCCTCCCTGAAGGTGATAGCTAGAAATGGACATCCTATGAACCATAATTTCCCTCCCGCAATCCTTTTTCCATAAGTTGATGTTTCCCTTGGCCAAAATGCAGCAAGTATACTACTTTAAGAGAGAAAAATGAGTCTATATTGTTTTCTATATGATATAAGGCCTTGATCTCTACATATTCAGATCCAATCCATATTTTACCTACATGATTTTTCCTCATAGAGACTGCCCCTACATATCCTCTCATTCTAATTTAGCATGAAACCCCTGCATGGTCCTAGAAACACTCTTAAGGTTGATACCTCCCTCTGATGTGGTTCTAGATTGTCTCTTCCATGATGACCAATGGTATTTACCCTCCATTCATCTATACCATATAAATGAAACCATTAGGATCTCTATATTAGAAATCACTCTCCTTGGCACTTTTGAAGTAGAGAGTACATGCATCAGAATAGAATACATCACACTGTTTACAAGTGCCATTCATCCTCCAAATGATAAGAAACTATTATTTAAATTATAGATGTGCCAAGTGATTTTTTAATTAACTTTTCTAATTGCTGAATACAGAGGGTGTTTGGGCCTACTAGAGAACCCAAATACTCCATCAGGAAGGGCCCTCTTTGCATGTTCATCCATCCTTATAGTGTCCTTATCCTTATATATATGAATTTACTAGCCCTGTAAAAATGGATCTTCTCCTGATTAACCATCTAACATCTCCATAAATATTAGTCCTAAAAAAATTTATTGATCCCCTAGACTTCCCTCCTACTACCATTAATAAATAGGATGGTTTCATAAGTGAACATCATATAAGAGATACCCTAGGTTGTGTGCCTGTTGTGATACAGAATAATCATGGTTGAGCTTATGCCCTGATTAAAATACTATATCTACATATCCTAGGAGAGGATAGATAAAGTGGGGGATAGATTTTACCCTTTTTAAGGCCCTAAACTATTTTGAAGAAGCCTAATTGATTACCCATGAAGGATGTGGATAGCCATGCAGAGCTGAAGCAACGGAATAAGAGATCAATGAAACAGGTAGAGAACCCCATATAGAAGAGAAATTTTAAAATAAAGTTCCATTCCACCCTATAATAGGACTTTCTCATGTTTATCTTGATAGATAGGTTTCTCCCAAATGTTTTTTGGCTAATGTCACTGATTACCTCTTACACCACTCCAACTGATCCTTGTATAGTTTGGCCTTTAATGAAACAATGTTGTTCGTTATCTATCCAACTTGGTAGGTATGGTGAAATAATTTTGTCGAGAATGAATTAAATAACCTTATACCATATTTTTCACATATATATTGGCCGATACTGATCTAAAGATTGGGGATTTATCACCTTTGGAACCATTAAAATATTTGAAACACATGAAATACACGGCATGTTTCCCCTATGAAAGTAGTCCTGCACAGCCTGCACTAAGTCCCTCTTAACTAGGTGCCATGATAACCTAGAGAAAATTCCCATAGTGAGGGGATACAGTGATGTATTTCCTGAAGAGTTACCTAAACTTTCACAAGATCGTGAGGTGGATTTATCAATAGAACACATACCTAGAGCTACTCCTATCTAAAAATTCCTCTACAAGATGGACCCTAACGAACTAAAGGAGTTAAATACATAACTACAAGAGCATTTGGACAGGTTTCATATACACTAGCACATCATTTCAGGGTGCACCAGTGCACTTTTTGAAGAAGAAGTATGGATCTATGTATTTGTGTATCAATTATTGGGAGATCAACAATATCACTATAAAGAACAAGTATCCAATTCCAAGGATTGATGGCTTGTTCGATAAACTATGAGGTGATCAGTACTTCTAAAAGGTAGATATTCATTATGGATATCATCAACTAAAGGTAAAGAAGGAATATATTTATAAGACTACCTTTAATACAAGGTATGGGAACTATGATTTTCTAGTGATTCCCTTTAGAATTACTAATTCCCCTGCAATATTCATGGATTTTATGAATAGAGTGTTTACACACTACCTTGAGAAATTCATGGTATAGTTTATAAATGATATTATCATATACTCAAAGATAAAGGAGGAACATGAAGAACATATAAGTATTATGTTTGAAATATTGAGGAAGGGGAAATTGTATGCAAAGTTTATAAAGTGTGACTTTTGGATATAGAAAGTCACATTCTTGGGACACATGATCACAAGTGAGGGAATTTCTATGGAACCTTCAAAAAAAGAAATTATGGAATGGCCCAGACCATCTAGTGTCACATATATCCACAGTTTTCTTATCATAGTAGGGTACTACCAATGTCTTTTGATAAATTTCTCATGATTGTCTAGCCTGCTAACTAAGTTAACAAGGAAATGGGTAAAGTATGTCTGGATAGAAGAATGTGATGAAAAATTCAAGGAGTTAAAGAAGAGGCTAATCAATTCACCTCTAATCACACTACCAAGAATTGGAGAAAGTTTTGTGATATATAGTGATGCTTTAAATAAAGTATTGGGTTGTGTGATCATGAAAATGAAGTGTTAGCCTTCTCCACATAGAAGTTGAATATCCATTAGCAGAACTACCTGACACATGATCTAGAGATAGCAGATGTATATTTTGAATTTAAAATATGGAGGCATTATTTGTATAGTGAGAAGTGTGACATATATACCGATCATAAGAGTCTAAATTATATATTCACACAAAAGGAACTAAACATGCATCAAAGCAGATGGTTAGAATTAATCAAGGACTATGATTGCTCTATTCACTATCATCTTGTCAAGGAAAACAAGGTAGTTTATACTCTTATTAGAAAAGAACTTTCTTCTCTATCCATGATGCAGATTGAGAAAGATCAAATCTTCTTGGTTATACAAAGGATGGATTTGGAAATCATAATGTTAGGGAATACATCCTACCTTTACAAAATTATTTCCTAACCAACTATCCAAAATAAGATTAAGGAGGTACCAAGGGATGATAAGGAGCTTAAAAATAAGGTGAAAGTAGTGAAGTAAGGGAAGCTATGAGAGTTACATACCGAGATGATGATGTGATTTGGTTTAGACTAAAGCTTTGTGTGCCTTCATCACCTGAGATAAAGAAGAATCTATTGGATAATGAAAATAGATCAATTTTCTTTATCCATCTTGGAAGTACCAAGATGTATTGTGGTCTTTGAGAACACTTTTGGTTGGATAACATGAAGAATTATATTTTGGAGTATGTATCACGGTGTTTGGTAAGTTAGAAAGGTAAAGTAGAGTGACAAAATTCCAAATGGATGATGCAACTATTGTCTATACCCATGTGGAATGTCACTAGGATACTGAAGAAATCCAAAGGAAACAATGTGATATGGGTTCTGGTGGATTGACTCACCATGAATTCCCACTTTATTACTATTTGAAAAGATCTCTCACTTGAATAACTTGATAAAATATATGTAAATGAAGTGGTAAATATGCATGGGGTTCCACTTTCAATCATATTTGATCATGATTCAAGGTTCACATCTAAATTCTAAAGAATTATCCAACATGATTTGAGTATTGAGTTGAATTTAATCATGGCCTATCACCCCAAAAATGATGGAAAGTATGAAAGGACTATCAAAAGATCAAAGACATGCTAAGATCATGCTCAATGGAAGTTAGATATGGATGGGATTAGCATCTCCCATTGGTTGAGTTCTTATACAGCAACAGTTTCCACTCGATTATTTAGATGGCTCCATATGAAGCTCTATATGGAAAGTGTTGTAGAACTTCAACCTGTTGGGATGATGTTAGATAATGAAGGAAACTTGTCCCGATCTTGTGCAAGATATGATAGAAAAAGTTCAATCCATCCAACAATAAATAAACTCTACTCATAGATGGAAAAAGGTCTATGATGATAGCCATTGAAGGGACTTGGATTTCTACATCAAAGATAAATTCTTCCTCTATATATCCCCATGGAAGAGGATAATGATATTTGAAAATAAATGAAAGCTAAGTCCTAGGTACATCAAACCCTTTGAGATTCTTGATTATGTTAGAGCTGTGGACTACCGACTAGAACTTTAACTCACCATGTCTCAAATACATGATGTATGTCGTGTATCCCTTTTGAGGAAGTACATACCAGATTCCTCACATGTAATGAATTCAGAGGTGGAATAGTTGGAAAATGATCTCTCTTATGAGGAGAAGTCAATGAAGATCTTAAACAATAGAGATAAAGTTTTTCACAAAAGGCTACACACCTGGTCAAGGAACAATGGAAGAACCATAAGTATGAAGATGAAATATGGGAATCATAGGAAGTAATGAATGATAATTACCCTCACCTGTTCTCATATTCGTATGTAAAATGAAATTTTGAGGGTGAAATTTCAAAAGGGGGGAAGATTGTAACAACCCAAACATTTATCAATGGAATTTTTCCCTTCTTATAATTATTAAATATGGTATAAAACATTTACATAGCATATATATCCCAATAAAAATATCATTCTCATAAATGAATAATGAAATAAGCAATATTAAGGAACTTATACCAATGGAAGAATAACTTAAACTTTGGAATAGTATCATGACCATTAGGAATAGTAAACTGGCCAATAGAATAGTAACCTCACCTATGAAAGAATATATAAAATTTAGGCATCTTATAAATGAAAATATGATATAATTATATCACTGTATAAATAAATAAATGTTTTAAAAATGATAAATTTTTGGTATTTTTGTAAAATATAAATGTTTATTTACAATTTTATAATTAATATAATGATTTAAAATAAGATCTATTTTAATTAAATAGATTCATAAATTAATATTTTTTTGTCTTATGTAAGATAATTTTATGATACCTTAATTAATTTTTCAACGCGTCAAAAAATCAGTTATAATTTTAAAATTGAAATTTTTCAAATAAATGATGATTTTAATTAAAAATTAAAATTTTCATATATATAAAATTATTTTCATAAAATGGAGTTCATTATTTAATTATAAACATCAAAAAATGGTTAGATTAATTTTTTGGTATTTTTCAAAATAGTTGACTTTTATGTGAATATTAAAATACTTTAATTTACGATATATATAAATTATAAGTTAAATACGATATTACTTGAGTCATTTTTGATGTAAGCACCATAATCTCAAAATAAATTTAATTATTTTAATATATTTATTTATAAGGTTCAAATTATTCACAGTCTTGATCCAAAATAATAAACTAATGAATAAAATAATGAGAAAACACTCCCCTCCTCCCTTATAAATATCACCCCTCACCACCTCTTCTCCTCACAACTCCAAATCCCAAATTATGATCAAAACTCTTCCCAAACCCCTAACCCACATCTAGGATCCCTTGGTATCATCAAATTAACAAATCCATTCCCCTAAGGTGGTTCTCAAGGAGGATAAATTCAAGAGGTAAAGTCCTCTTTCTTTTCCTTTTAATTTCTTTTCAATTTCATTTCTTTTCTTATACTCTACACACCTACACTTATACAAGTGGAATGATAACTCCATTATATTTTAGATAATTTAATTTATTATTTTAATTTAATAATTCATCTTAAAATCTCTTCCCATTTTCCTTTTATTCTAAAAATGAAAATATTGTTCGTGGTGTGTCAATTTACCGCCATTGTGGACGACACATTTTCATTTTTCACTACTACCTTAAAGTTTGATAATAAAACCATTACTATGGTCAAATAATATTTTATTATACATATAATAAGTTATATAATGTTCTATAACCAATATATAAACATGATTCTAAATAAAATGATATAATCTCATAATGGTCATAAAAACTGCCATAATAAATTAAATCATTTTAATTAATGTTATATCTAATAAATCATCCTCATACCATATAAAAAAATTATGTATAATACCAATTACACTTATTTATTTTCATTAATAACATATGATTTAAATTTTTTATAATCATTCTCATTGTACATGAACTTTTATACTTACAATCAAGAGAAGGGATCCTGAAAACCAAGAAAAAAATACTCCCAAACGATGAAATTGAAATATATAACTCATCAAAATCCTATAAATGAACATTATAAAACAATAATGAATATAATTAATGTATAAAAGGTTATTTATTTATTAATTAATTAATATAATTTGATTATCTATGATATTAAAGTGAATAAAGCATCCAAAAAGAAGGTAAGGGGATTCTCGAACCCAACTCCATTTCCTTGGGTTTTCCATATTTAACTCCATTTTAAGTATGAATGTTAATTTAATGTTTCTTAAATATAATTTATTTGTATTTACCTTACCTTTTATAGGATACACATGTTCCCAATCTGATTTTATGACAAATGCAAATATTTTTTCAAAAGAACTCTTATCTCTAAAAATGAATATTTTACTTCTCATGAGATTGTTTCTTCTTCACTCAAGATTGATGATTATTATACAAGTATGTTATTCACTTTTCATTTTGGGAACCCCAAAGTTTATTCATGAATGAATTATTTATGAAATTCTCATGAAACCCATTTCCTTCCCAGGGGTTATTTCATGAAAATTATTGTCATACGTTCTATGTGGCATGCATGATTATGTAAATGTTATGATGTGATGGGTGCACCTAGAATTATATAGTACTCTAATGTATTGGGTAATGTGATTTATATCATGAGATAATTTTCAATATGCATGTAAAACCCCAAGATTTTATGAAAAATATTCTTTTTAATTTCATTAATGTTTTGTGTTGTACGCTACACCAAAAGGAGCTTTCACAACACGCATCCCTGACTTGGCTTGCATTTCATGCAAGTGCGACCTTCCACGATAGCGTGTGTTGCACGCAATACCGAGTTTCTCTAAACAATGATATGTTATTAAAATATTATTAAAATTAACTGTTATGAATAGTAATACCCACTTTTTGAAATTTTATAAATTTTATTTTTGAAAATGGACTTCATTTTTAGATTCAGAATATCGAATTTAGCCTAGGGTAAAATTTTGGTATTTTTCTGGAAACTTTCAATTTTTGATGAATAGTGAAAACACTAGGTTACTATTTAAAAACCGACTTTTTATTTAAATAATTATTTATTTTATTTAAATTTATTTTAGGTCAAAATTGATACATAATACCTATATAAGTTCAATGTAATTCACTGGAGTAATTTTATAATAATTTTAGATATATAAAAATTTTATTGAACTTTTCACCGTCTTTTACCCACCTGCTAGGAGAATTTTCAAATTTACATAAAACTTAATTTTCCCACTTCTGTGAGTGGAATTTCAAAAATCCGAGAGACACGGTTGATGTCAGTAAGTAAAATTTGGTTCAATGAGATGAAAATAATTTTTGGTGAATAGTAACTTTTTACTTTTATTTAAAAGTAAATAGGGTAATTAAGGGTACAAATGATATTATTATTACCCTAACACATGTCCTAATTCTATTGGATAAGTGCAATTCGACCAAAAACAACCCTAGGAATAAAATATGACCATTTAGGCCCACTTGGATTAGATTAGGACATTTATTATTAATTTATATAAAGAAGGGTTAAAATAGTTAAAATCAAAGTTTAATAACTAAATCATTTTTAATATAGGTTTATACATAATATAAATTCGACTATAAATATTAATTAGAAATCTAAAACGATTTACTACATAATGGTATTTTATTTGTAATTTTTAGACATTAAATAATATAATTTATTTATGACACAAAAATGATGCAGTAATTATCTTATTAATGAAATATTGACATAATTGATGTTATAAATACCCAAATAAAAGTAATTTGAGACTTTTTATGAATTAAACTAATTTTATAGGTTAATATGACATGTTAGTACTGATTTAATTAACTTTTTTTGAACTAATCATTCTGTTATGATTTTCACAAAAATCTATTATTAAATAGTGTCAAAATTGACATAAAATAGTTTTTAAAATAATTATTATATTAATAATTGTTATTTTATTCCTAAAAATCTAAGGTTCGGCCAAATGACTTAGATAAGGTTATATATATTAATAATAAACAACTTTTGGTTCGTTTGTCTTGTTATAGTAAGTTTATTAACCTTATAGTGTAAGAACAAAAAAAGACACGGTAAAAGTAAAATTATCTAACTTAAAGTTAAATATAAATGATAAGGTTAAAATAGGAATCTAAACTTGTCTAAATTCTATTGGATGAGATTATTTAGACCCATACCGAACTTATCATCTAAATAAGTCAATTTGGAGCTATTTAAAACCGAATATGACTTTATAATAAAATAATATTTTCAGTTTTTCCAAAGGTGCCCCTCTCCTCCCTTATAAAAAGGCACCTCCTCCCTCTCTTCCACACACCACTTTGAGCATTCAAGCTAGGCCAAACCCTGAAAAATTATCTTCTCCAATTCCATAGAAACATCCTAGGGGTTATGGTCTTCTTCAAAGACCAATTTTAGTGCCCTAAGTGGAGGTCTCAAAGAGGCGCTTCAAAGAAGAGGTAATGTCTGTTACCAATTCTTTCAACTTTATTTCTTCTTCTACTTCTTCTTCATTAGTTGTTTAATTATGAAGTAATAACATCAGTATCACTCATATAATTATATGTTATTATAAGTATGAAACAACCCTATTTCACCATCTATCCATCCTACGGAAAACGAAATCACCGCGCGTGCGTACGTATGGAATACCGTCTTCATGTCGTGGTGTAATCTGTTTTTCCAACACCACCTTAATTGGATGGGTATAATGGTGTAAAGAATAACTATACATAGTTATTATAACATCATACTGATTATGATATATTGTATCATTCTATCCAATTCAATTCAATAATTATGGGAACGATATCATCGGTCGTGCGTACGTACGGACTAACGTCTCCACGACGCGATGAGATTCATTCTCCATGTTACCCATTTAAGAATGATTATAAAGTATATATAAGAAATAAAAATGAAATATATGAAATTATAAAGCTACTGGAATTATGTATATATATATATGTATGTATTTCATCTACTTAATTCTATTCAACTCAATAAGGAAACGAAAACAACGTTCATGCGTACGTACGGCCTATCGTCTCCATGAACAGTGTATTTCTTTCCATTTATCGATCTATTATATATATGTAAATTCTGGATATATATTATATAAAAATCATGTTTTATATTCTGGAATTAAGTAATCATGATCTAAGTAATCATATGAATAATTACAAGTCAAAACACATACGACAAATGAAACGATTTTACCCAAAACACTCTTTAACATGGAATTTACAAAAGAACGGGTAATATAAATTCTTAAGTAAACCATATATGATATCATAAAAATGAATATGATTCTGTAATAAGTCAATGACATTATTTAAATCATTATACAGGAGGTTCGGATACATACGAAGCATATCAGACATAAGGTAAGGGATAAATATTCCAATCTCATTCTTATCTGAGATTGTTTATTCATAAATATTTACTGGGGTTATTGTTATTATCCATGTACATGTTTTATAAAAATGTTTTCATGTATGTTTAAAGTCCTTTTTACCCATTTTTAACTTTTACTACATGGTAAGTAAAGAATCTTTCTTTTGTTTTATGCTACGAGGTGCTTTTTTGACTTTTCCGGCAAAAGTACGAGAAGAATGTTTTTTTCAACTTATACGGCATGAACGGATTTTTACGGTTTTATAAAGCCTTATTTTCATGAAGCTTAATCCAAAATATTTCATGACTATTTTCAACAAAATCCTTTTCTTTTAAAATTTCATGACATTTTTTGAAAAGAGAATGATTTTGAAGAAGAAAGGATATTTTCCTCAAAAATTCATTTCAAGTGTTTTATCAAAACCATTTTTCATCTAAGATGACATTATTTCATATGTGTATGTTTCAAGTATCATGTCTCTATGATTTAAATGGTTTCACTTTTCTTATTATGAAATTATATCTATTTCTTTTATATGGATTATGTGATGATGGGATGATGTTTATGAAACCCATTTTATTTATTGGGTTTTTATAAATGATGTATGTTTCTTTTGTGGCACAAGTAAGAATGATTTCATTATGAGATGTGTGGGACCTATATCTCCCTCCAATTCATTGGGTAAAGATTTATATCTCATGAGATAGACATGGCTGTAATGGTAAGTTAATCCGATTTAGTGTTACAGGACTGAAATGAGGAGTGAACTCGATTCAGAAAGGGACTTTGTCCACCAAGATGGTCTTGGCAGCAATGCCTTGGCTACTATGGAAATCATGACATGTGCTGAATGGTTTCCACAATTACATGTTTTATTCCCATTCTATTTTATCATTCTTAATGTTTCTTTATGATCTATGCCTTACGTACTTCCATGTTTTATGTCATTGCTCAAGCTTTTGATTTTTAAACATTATGTTCATGTTTTTAAGTTCAAATGTATATGGTATGTTTTATTTTATCCATGCTTACCCTTACTGAGCATTTGATCTCACCATTTTTATGTTTTCTTTTCCCCAGGATATAAAGAAAGGTTTTAGGTAAGAAAAAAAGGGGAAGATCTTTATGGGAGATGTTGAAGATCTTTCACCACGATTAGAAGATTACGTTCCAAGATTCCAAAGACACTAAACTATTACGGTCCTTGTGTGTTTGTTTTTGTTATGTATTAAGTTTTCTGCAAAATTAATGTAATGTTCATGTACGTCAAGCTTAGAGTCTCTACAGTTGGTATTAGAGGAAAGGTTTTGTCAACCTTTGGAAACTAGGATGCGAGAAATTTAGTGAGATCCCTAGAGATATTTCTAAGGTATGTCTAGAGATGTCCCTAAGGTTAAGTATAAGTATAGGTTATAGTCCTGGAATTTCGCTAACGATCTTAGAATTAAACCTAAGATGTTAAATATTGAAGGTACTCCCCCTTTATTATGTTGTTCTCCCTAGCATGATTTTTGCCTCTCACACTATTCTTTTTGGGTTTTAGACGATGGCTGGAACCCGAAGGAACCGTGTTGATCAATGTAATGGACAATGCAATGATTTTCCTCCTAAACAAAAAAATTTATGGGAGATGGAGTGAAAAATATTATTTCTATACTTACACAAGCTATGAATCATTCTGGACTTCCAAATGAGCAGAGAAGGGAACAATATTCTATTGAGTCCTTCATGAGGCAGCGTCCACCCTCATTCCGCGGGTCTACTGATCCATTAGTTGCTGAACAATGGATCAGTACTACTAAAAAGATATTTTCAGTTCTTCAATGTTCTGAACATGATAAAGTCATCTTAGCAGTGTATCATTTGGAAGGTGATGTTGATCAATGTTGGAATCATATCAAGAATACGAGGCCAAGAGATGAAATTGAGTCCATGGAATGGGACGAGTTCAAGAACTTATTTTTCAATAAGTACTTCCCTCGTATTCTTCGAACAAAGATAGAGAAGGAGTTTCTTGAACTAAAGTAAAAGGATGATGAATCTGTTGGTATATACGAAGCGAATTTTACAAGGATTGAAAGGTATGCATCTGGCTTTATCATCCAACCTGAAAGTAAAGTTGATCGATTCTTCAGTGGCTTAAAACCAAATCTTCGAAGGGTATTAGCTATAAGAGACTTCAATAGCTATGAAGAAATTGTGCGTTGTGCTATTAAGGTAGAAATGGAAGTTGTTGTTACATATCCATCTCATGGTTTTGACAAGAAACTAAAGATGGAGTTCAAGGAGAAATCTTAGAATAATGGTGAAAAGAAGATGAATGTTTCCTTATGCTCAAAGTGTGGAAAGAAGCATGGTGGAGATTGTCTTAAAGGGACTAGAAAATGTTTTTAAGTGTGGAAAAGAAGGTCATCGAGTATCTGAGTGTCAAAGTAATGGAAAAAGGGTTTCTAATGGTGTGAATAAAGAAAAGACTGTAGAGAACGCACCACCAACACTTCAATGCTTCAAGTGCAAGAAAATGGGGCATTATGCTAATCAATTCCCTAATCCAAGGGTTAATGATGATCGACATGAGAAACCACTTAAGGCAAAGGACAAAGGGAAGTCACATGAGATCACTATTGGTGATGTTGAATATGACAATGATGTAGTGGAATGATTAAGTGTTTGTGTAATGGGATTCCAAAATAATGTTGTATATAGTATCATGGAATATTGGAATATTTATGTATTGGTCTGTTATGGTTTTCAATAATTTTATGGTACCGGTAACCATGGAAAGTGATTGAGATATTTTTGGTAAGCAGATGATATGCGCATAATGAAGGGATAAGAAGATAATGAGATGTTTTATTGTATTCATGAGCTCATGATTGATATAAAGACTAAGTGATATCATGGTTTGAGTATAAAGAATTTTGAGGATTTTGGTTTGTGGAAAGTGTTAACTGTTAACTACATTCATGTTTTCACTAAGGTTCAATGGGTATTCATTCTTCAAGAGAATACATGATTAAGGTATTCACATGTTTGTAATTTGACCAACAAAATATATATTATGATATATGGGGGATAAATGATGGCATTCACGTGATTGTTATGTGACATTTCAAGTAATCATTTTCTTTATACTATGAGCTTGGACCGAAGTATTTTAGACAACCCTAAAGATTAGAATGAATTATGTTGGACAAAAGTTAGTATTGTTTAAGGATAGAACTTTTTTCGATATTTGATAGGATGTTATAGTAATATAGCTTTAGAAAAAGGACAACTTGCAGGATGGGCGACAGCCCATCGCGTCAGACAAGGTTGTGGGAATTGAACCCGCAACCGAAGTGCAACTGTCCTTTATCGCCTACCACTGACCTACAGGAAGTCCCTGGTTAGTAGAAACTAGTTTTATTTTATTACGCGGTATAATATATGAAGTATAAGTTCATTTTTGGAACCATATATGATTAATCTAATCATAATATGGACTTATAACTTTTGCTAACCTTTTGTTTGAAACAGATGGAATGACCCATCATTCTATCACATGATCTGCTAATACATCACGAATAAAAAATTCAACTTCATTTCTTTAAGGGATGAAGTGGAAATTGTTCAATTCATTAACAATAGTGAAATTGTACCAAAATCATGTAAGTATTTATTTTATTTCATCAACTTTAGGGAAATGATCTTGAAAACCAAAAATGTTGTCCTAGTTCCCTTATATCCGATGAATCAGATGGTACCTTAGATCATCACAAATCAATGGATTTGTGATTGTTGGATTTTTCATATCCATGTTCTCTACCACTATCCATCAGAACATGATGGTTAGGTTTCTCTTCCATATCCATATTTTCACCAATGTTCTCCTATGTGGAAACCCAGTGATTAGTTAATTTAGGTAACCGTTACATTTCATACTTTAGTTTTTAAAGACAATTTTTGGTATTCCTTTTTACGATGTGGGTTTATATTAAAGAAACTTTCGAGTAGTAACCCATTTATAACCCCGATGAATTTCGAGGGCGAAATTCATTTTAAGGGGGGTAGAATGTAACACCCCAAGATTTTACGAAAAATATTTTTTTTAATTTCATTAATGTTTTGTGTTGTACGCTACACCAAAAGTATCTTTCACAACATGCATCCCTGACTTAGCTTGCATTGCACGCAAGCACGACCTTCCATGATAGCGTGTGTTGTACGCAATACTGAGTTTTGCTAAACTATGATATGCTATTAAAATATTATTAAAATTACCCGTTATGAATAGTAATACCCACTTTTTGAAATTTTATAAATTTTATTTTTGAAAATAGACTTCATTTTTGGATTCGGAATATTGAATTTAGCATAGGGTGAAATTTTGGTATTTTTCTGGAAACTTTCAATTTTTGGTGAATAGTGAAAACACTGGGTTACTATTTAAAACCCGACTTTTTATTTAAATAATTATTTATTTTATTTAAATTTATTTTAGGTCAAAATTGATACATAATACCTATATAAGTTCAATGTAATTAATTGGAGTAATTTTATAATAATTTTAGATATATAAAAATTTTATTGAACTTTTCACCGTCTTTTACCCACCTCCTAGGAGAATTTTCAAATTTACATAAAACTTAATTTTCCCCTTCTGTGAGTGGAATTTCAAAAATACGATAGACATGGTTGATGTCAGTAAGTAAAATGTGGTTCAATGAGATGAAAATAATTTTTGGTGAATAGTAACTTTTTACTTTTATTTACCACGGTTAAAAGTAAATAGGGTAATTAAGGGTAAAAATGATATTATTATCACCCTAACACATGTCCTAATTCTATTGGATAAGTTTAATTCGACCAAACACAACCCTAGGAATAAAATATGACCATTTAGGCCCACTTGGATTAGATTAGGACATTTATTATTAATTTATTTAAAGAAGGGTTAAAATAGTTAAAATCAAAGTTTAATAACTAAATCATTTTTAATATAGGTTTATACATAAGATAAATTCAACTATAAATATTAATTAGAAAGATAAAACTATTTCCTACATAATGGTATTTTATTTTTAATTTTTAGACATTAAATAATTTAATTCATTTATGACACAAAGATGATGCAGTAATTATCTTATTAATGAAATATTGACATAATTGATGTTATAAATACCCAAATAAATGTAATTTAAGACTTTTTATGAATTCCACTAATTTTCTAGGTTACTATGACATGTTATTATTTATTTAATTAACTTTTTTTGAACTAATCATTCTTTTATGATTTTCACAAAAATCAATTACTAAATAGTGTCAAAATTGACATAAAATAGTTTTTAAAACAAATATTATATTATTAATTGTTATTTTATTCCTAAAAATATAAGGTTCGTCCAAATGGCTTAGATAAGGTTATATATATTAATAATAAACAACTTGGGGTTCTTTTGGCTTGTTATAGTAAGTTTATTAACCTTATAGTGTAAGAACACAAAAAGACACGGTAAAAGTAAAATTATCTAACGTAAAGTTAAATATAAATGATAAGGGTAAAATAGGAACCTAAACTTGTATAAATTCTATTGGATGAGAGGATTTAGACCCATCCCAACCTTATAATATAAATAAATCAATTTGAAGCTATTTAAAACCGAATATGACTTTATAATAAAATAATATTTTTAGTTTTTCCAAAGGTGCCCCTCTCCTCCCTTATAAAAGGGCACATCCTCCCTCTCTTCCTCACACCACTTTGAGCCTTCAAGATCAGCCAACCCCTACCAAATTATCTTCTCCACTTCCATAGAAACATACTAGGGGTTTTTTTCTTCTTCAAAGACCAAGTTTAGTGCCCTAAGTGGAGGTCTCAGAGAGGCGCTTCAAAGAAGAGGTAATGTCTGTTACCGATTCTTTCAACTTTATTTCTTCTTATACTTCTTCTTCTTTAGTTGTTTAATTATGAAGTAATAACATCAGTATCACTCATATACTGATATGTTATTATAAGTATGAAACAACCCTATTTCACCATCTATCCATCCTACAGAAAATGCAATCGCCGCGCGTGCGTACGTACGGAATACCGTCTCTACGCCGTGGTGTAATCTGTTTTTCCAACACCACCTTACTTGGATGGGTATAATGGTGTAAAGAATAACTATACATAGTTATTATAACATCATACTGATTATGATATATTGTATCATCCTATCCAATTCAATTCAATAATTATGGTAATGATATCATCGCTCGTGCGTACGTACGGACTACCGTCTCCACGACGCGATGAGATTCATTCTCCATGTTAACCATTTAAGAATGACTATAAAGTATATATAAGCAATAATAATGAAATATATGACATTATAAAGCTACTGGAATTATGTATATATATATATATATATTTATTTAATCTACTTAATTCCATTTAACTCAATAAGGAAACGAAAACAACGTTCATGCGTACGTACGGCCTACCGTCTCCATGAACGGTGTATTTCTTTCCATTTATCGATCTATTATATATATGTAAATTCTGAATATATATTATATATAAATCATGTTTTATATTCTGGAATTAATTAAACATTATCTAAGTAATCATATGAATAATTACAAGTCAAAACACGGACGACAAATGAAACGATTTTACCCAAAACACTCTTTAACATGGAATTTACAAAAGAACGGGTAATATAAAGTCATAAGTAAACCATATATGATATCATAAAAATGAATATGATTCTTTAATAAGTAAATGAAATTATTTAAACCATTATACAGGAGGTTTGGATACATACGAAGCATATCAGACATAAGGTAAGGGATAAATATTCCAATCTCATTCTTATCCGAGATTGTTTATTTATAAATATTTACTGGGTTATTGTTATTATCCATGTACATGTTTTATAAAAATGTTTTAATGTATGTTTAAAGTCATTTTTACCCATTTTTTACTTTTACTACATGGTATGTAAAGAATCTTTCTTTTGTTTTACGCTACGAGGTACTTTTTTGACTTTTCCGGCAAAAGTATGAGAAGAATGTTTTTTTAACTTATACGGCACGAACGGATTTTTACAGTTTTATAAAGCCTTATTTTCATGAAGCTTCCTACAAAAGATTTCATGACTATTTTAAAAAAAATCCTTTTCTTTTAAAATTGCATGACATTTTGTGAAAAGAGAATGATTTTGAAGAAGAAAGGATATTTTCCTCAAGAATTCATTTCAAGTGTTTTATCAAAACCATTTTTCATGTAAGATGACATTATTTCATATGTGTATGTTTCAAGTATCATATATCTATGATTTACATGGTTTCACTTTTCTTATTATGAAATGATATCCATTTCTTTTATATGGATTATGTGATGATGGGATGATGTTTATGAAACCCATTTTATTTATTAGGTTTTTATAAATGATGTATGCTTATTTTGTGGCACAAGTAAGAATGATTTCATTATGAGATGGGTGAGACCTACATCTCCCTCCAATGCATTGGGTAAAGATTTATATCTCATGAGATAGACATGGCTGTAATGGTAAGTTAATCTGGTTCAGTGTTATAGGACTGAAACGAGGAGTGAACTCGATTCAGAAAGGGACTTTGTCCACCAAGATGGTCTTGGCAGCAGTGTCTTGGCTACTATGGAAATCATTACATGTGATGAATGGTTTCCACAATTACATGTTTTATTCCCATGCTATTTTATCATTCTTAATGTTTCTTTATGATCTATGCCTTATGTACTTCCATGTTTTATGTCATTGCTCAAGTTTTTTATTTTTAAACATTATGTTCATGTTTTTAAGTTCAAATGTATATGGTATGTTTTATTTTATCCATGCTTACCCTTACTGAGCATTTTATCTCACCCTTTTTATGTTTTCTTTTCCCCAGGATATAAAGAAAGGTTTTAGGTAAGAAAAAATGGGAAGATCTTTATGGGAGATGTTGAAGATCTTTCACCACGATTAGAAGATTACGTTCCATGTTTCCAAAGACACTAAACTATTACGGTCCTTGTGTGTTTGTTTTTGTTATGTATTAAGTTTTCCGCCAAATTAATGTAATGTTCATGTATGTCAAGCTTCGGGTCTCTACAATGCATGATCATGATTATATATCTTTTCATAATTACGCCTGCAATATTTTTTTTCATTTTCTGAAAACCGATTTATGGGTGTCTGGTACCCATTACAGATCATGAGGCGGGCAGAACCACTGTCAAAATTCAAAACAACATCTCAATATTGAAACATTACAGAATTCAAATATCAAAAAGCATGTCACATGCCTGCTGCGATGTAACACCCCTACCCCAATTACCCAGAGCCGGTGAATTATTACATAACATTGACATGATCACAAAAGATCAAATCTCGAAATACCTATTAGTTTAGTAGCCTTAGAAACACTAGATACATTCATAAATGTTACATTACATCATAAAGTGAAAAACTACAATAACATGGTCTCCATATTCCACACTCATATCCCCTTTAGAATATCCCTGCAGGTTAGTCATAAAATATTTCATCACATCTTGGGAAAAATAAAACATAGAAAGGGGTGAGCTCAGATGCTCAGTAAGGATAAAAATATAGCAGAAACTTTCATAAATAAATATAAACATTTAAGGCAATGTATAACTAAAAAAATCCTTTTAAACTTGAACTTAATCATAATATGGCAAAAATGAAATGAAATGATGCCATTCACTTATTCACCTGGATATTCTACTAGTCTAATAATCACATGCAATATCAATAACCACTTTCATAATGATGGAATGCATAATGCCAGACTATCATAACCACATAGTCAAGCCCTTGTGCCAAGACTACAAATAAAATTTTGTCAAGGCCTTATGCCAAGACACTAGTTTGTCTCATGAGACCTACCGGTGCATCGAGGAGCTATAGCGGGCTCCACCCGTCACATAATAATTCCAATGCATTCCTTATATGAAAAGGTTTAAACATATCATAAACTATAACATAATCGTATCACATAAAACATGCATAAAGGAAACATAAAATTTCCACATTTCAATCATAAGATATCAATACAACACATTGATATAATAAAACCATTTTCAATACCAAAATAAAATAAAAGTAAAACTTGGTATTTATGTTTCATTTTTTTTTTAAAAATTATGGCTTGTAGAGGAAGATGAAACTTAAATAATGGTCACGGCGGCGGATAAGTCGTTGTCACCACACACATACGATAAAAAAACATTCCCTTTTGTATTTTAGTAAAACGCTTCATATAAAAAAGATTCCTTTTGAATAAATGTAAAATTCAAAGGGGTTTATACACCGTATAAAATAAAGTTGTGTATAAAACAAAATATGCCTCAATGAAAGGAGATTGAGATGAAGTCCCTTACCTCATGTCCAACTTGACATGATCGTTATTTAATCTCCTGAATAATAAACTAGAGTTAATTTCTACTTTCCTAAGAACCTTTTTCAATTTGATTATTCCTTTTATGTCACTTATTACCATGTTATTAACATTATGTAATTATTTAAGTTAATAACGGTCGTTTTGTCGATCTTTGGTACTTGAGTCAAAAATAAACTTCTTATAATTACAAGTTGTTCATGTGGTAAAATATCCATTATATCCAGAATTATATTCATGATGTAGATATAATATATATCTATTATATACATGCATTTATAATATTACATAAAATTTATAGGTAAGAAATGAAATGCACCGCTCATGGAGACGGTAAGCCGTACGTACGCATGAACGCTACTTTCATTTCTATTTCATATTTAATGGAATGAAATAATAATTATATAAAGTTATATTATAATTCCAGTATAATATCATATATAATATTATTTACTCCATCCTTTATATGTCCCACATTTGGCATTAACGATTCAAATCACTTTGAGGGGGCAGTAGTCCGCACTTCCTAAAATGAAATTATCGCGTTTACCCATAGTGGAAATCATAAAAGGATGACATAAATTAAGAATACAAAAGCATAAGGAAAACATAAACATAATATATATCATATATAAATATAGTGACATTATAATGGCCACCATTAGAGGTGATAAAATAATATTGAACAATCATCGCTTTGTGAGGCAGTAATTTGCCACCCACAGAAACAGTATGTTCTTTAACCATTAGATGAAAGTGTTTGTAAGTGTAAATAAAATACTTCTCATAAAAACATCCTAGTATATTTAAGATACTGGTGTTTTTACAAAATAAAGGAATAAAAATGTTTTAAGTGGTTGGAGAAGCAAAATAAAACAAAAGAACATAAGAGAAGACATTACCTTAAAATCGGGTAACTCTTTTTGATTTGAGCCAAAGGCTTCCTTGGTAAGACTCCTGCCCAAATTTAGGCTTCTAATAGTAATATATGGAAGTTTATAGAGTATTTGGGAAGATGTTGGATGAGCCAAATGGCTTTTATGGTGTGAATAATGTGGTAGAGGTGGGGGCCTTTTATAAGAGGAGAGGAGGGGCGCTCTTGGAAATTCATGAAATGTTACTTTATTATGAAATACTTTTCATATTTTAAAGGTCCCAAAATGATATATTTCTAGGATACGGTGATAAGGTTTCGAAATATACCCATCCAATAGGTTTTAAACAAGTTTAAGTCTTATATTTTACATTATTTTTTCATTTTATTTAAATTGTTCATTAATGAGGTAATCACTGCATCATCATGGTGTCATATATAAATTTATTTATTTAATGCCTAAAAATTATAAAAAAATACCATGATGTAGGAAATATTTTTAGCTTTACAATTAATATTTATAGTCGAAAATTTAACTTATATAACCCCATGTAATAATTGTTTTAGTAAAACAACACATGTTTGTGACAATTTTATTTTTACTTTAAATAAAAAGTTATTAATGTCATTTTCTTACCCAAGTTCCTCCATGGGGTCCCCAAGTTGACCCATGGATTGTCTTCGTCGGCCATGACTCATCCAATAAGTGTAGGACAAGTGTAATGGTAATTTCATATTATTATAACATTATATTTACCTTAAATTACACTAATTACCTTTAATCACGATTAATAAAACTTAAAAGTCACTATTCACCAAAAATTATTTTCATCCCATTGAACCACATTTTACTTACTAATTAAAACCATGTATTTCAGATTTTTTAAATTCAATTCACAGAAGTGGTAAAGTTTCATTTAAACGAAATTTTTTTTTAACTACCACTTAGTGGTTTCACTATTCATCAAAAATTGAAGTTTTTCAGAAAAATACCAAAAATTAACTCTAAGCTATATTTGATATTCATAATTCAAAAATTATGTCTATTTTAAAAAATTCAAAACATATAAGTTGAATTAATTAATTTAGTAATTAATTCCCGCTGTCACAACAAATAGCGTGTTTTTAAGAAACAATATATATCAAAAGATTGACAATTGTTTATGTCCAATTTCAAAGTGAAATTAATTATAATGACCACCATTGGATAGAACGGTTAAAATATATTCTAATTATACTTTAAAACCACTCAATCGTATAATTTTTCACTATAAATTATTTTGATTAAAAAAGTTGTTTTTAAGTATATTTCACTATTCATCGAAAATTGGAAGTTCTCAGAAAAATACCAAAAATTCAACATAGGCTAATTTCGATATTCCAAATCCAAAAAAGAAGACCATTTTGAAATATAAAATTTATATAATTTCAAAAAGTGGGTATTACTATTCATAACGGCTATTTTGATTTGTCGTGGCGTGTTAGAATCTCAAACTTGCGTACAATGCAAGCTATTGCATTATTAAAAGAGAAGCGTACTGTGGAATCTTGGGGTGTTACATTATACCCTCCTTCAATAAATTGCATCCTCGCAATTTGAAATTGTTCTTCTAAAATAAAAGGTTCAAAGTAGAAAATACCTTTGTGGGAAACCGATATCGGAAATAGGGTTAATAAAAATATAAATTTAAAAGAAAGAATGAGAAGTACAAAGGTCACCCGAGATAGCCCATACTAGGATTCTATGAAAACATGGATATGGAGAAGAAACAAACCATCAAGGTCTGATGGAGAGTTGTAGAAAACAGGATTAGGAGAAAGTTAACTACAAAAAAATCACAAACTTGTGATTGGTTAAACGATCATTGATTCCCCAATAGGAAAAGTTAACCGACAACGTTTTTGTTTTAAGTTACCTTTCATAAATTTGAGTAATTTATTTAGGAGATTTACTAAGAATTTAAGGAAATATACATACTTTTCATGTTCATTATTTAATAAATTTTTACCACAAACCCATCTTTCACTCAAAAAGATAATAGAACTCAAAAATATTATATTTATCTTAATCGTACAAGGTTCCAAATATTAACACATACCATTTAGATTAGTAAAACTATTTTTTAATAACCAGGGACTTCCTGTAGGCTAGTGGTAGGTAATAAAGGCCTATCGCATTATGGTTGTGGGTTCGATTCCTACAGCTTTTTCCGATGTGACGGGTTATCCCCCGACCTGCAGGTTGTCCTCCTCCTAAAACTATAGTATTATAATATTCCAAAAATAATCTTCAAAAAAAAATTAACCTTAAAAAATACTATCCAAAGTAAAACTTAATCCATTCTAACCTTTATAGTTATCCAAAATACCTCTGTCCAGACATTCTCTAAAAGGTCTCTAAATTCCAAAATCAATTCATCAAATTCCCCAAACAAAGTAAAGTTTCTCTTATTGTCACATACTAAAAATATTATTACCTTCATCATATTAAAACCTTAATGAAAACAACAAGTACTTAAGTACAATCCTTATATATATCACATTATTCTTATAACCATAATATAGTTCTTGAGTCCAAAAACACAAATACAATAATTATTCCACTTCAACTGTAGTAACAACATAAGATTGGCCTTACTCCCTTGGCCTTTTCTGAGGTAATTTTCCTTTGCGCTTAGGTAATTCATTTGAATAATTCCCATTTCTATACAATTGTAGAATTCAACATTGATAGCTTCTTTCTTTCCCTTACAATCACGAGCTTGGTGACCTTTTTCTCCACATTTTTAACAAACGCCCATTCCCTTTAGGCAAGTACCTAGGGGATTCTTCCCAAAATTATCACATAATGGAAAATCCTTCTTTCCCCTTTTCCCTTTACCTGTCTCTTGTTCCACCGTTCTCTTCTTCTCTTTCTTTACTTTGTTGTCATAAGACTTAGAGAATTCCTTTTCTATCTTGATAGCACACGAGACAATATCTTCGTACGATGAGAAGGATTGTGATACTAAATATCGACAGAGAAATGGTTTTAACCCATCAATGAAACAATCAATCTTACTTCTTGGGTTACGTATATAATCTACAAAATGTCTCGCTAACCATGTAAAGTTGTCCTCATAATTTATGACATTCTCATCCTCTTTTTGTCTCAGACTCAGAAATTGCCTTTCCATATCTGATTGATGGTCACGAGGATAGTATTTTTCTAAGAAAATATCTTTGAATTCCCTCCATTCCATATTTGATACTTCATCATCTTTATTTGTTTTTTGAATCAATGACCACCATTGATCAACATCTCTAGTGAGGCGGTAAACTACCATGATAACCTTTTCCCTTTCACTACTCCCCAAAACCTGAAATATTTTCTCTAGGGAATTTATCCATTGCTCAGCTACTAAGGGATTTGTACTCCCATTGAATGTTGGTGGTTATTTCCTCATGAAGCGGTCTAACATTGATCCTCCATGCTACAGATCAGGGTGCTCCATACGAGTAAGGTTATTATTCATAACCTGAGTGAGTTGTCCCAGTATGGTGATAAGATGATCAGCACCAGTTGTATCACCAACTCCATTATAATTATCTTGATCAGGAGGTAAATCCCTACATGGAGTACGTGAATTGATATGGTTTCCATTCCTTCTACTAGGATCCATTTATAAACAATGTCATAAACTAGATTAGTTTATGAATCGAAATAATAATTCCATACTTGTAAAACACTTAACATAAATTGAACAGTTTATGGATATAATCCATAATCATAAAAATGTTTTCTTTGAGGAAGTATATACTCATAAACCCTTCATAATGGTTTGTAAAGAAAATGATAATTATCTTAAGCATATCCCCTGGGAGTGTCATAACCAAGAGTGCAGTAAGGCCCGTTGTCGTGCACTAGTTCCCGTTCGAGTCTAGCTCAAAGCATTGTTTTCAGGTTTTACCCCTAGGTACATATGTGCCAGAGCCGTCTCTACCTACTCATATCCAGACAGGGATTTATTGCTCGGAAAACTCACAAAATCTCTATAATACCAAAATTCTAGGAAGTTCTTCTATATTAATCCTCAAAGTCTATCTTAGGGCTATGTGCTCTAATCAGAGTTTATCTAAATCTATCTTCCAAGGTTAGTACTAAACTACCTTTGATACCAACTGTAATGCCCCGACCTCAGTTACCCAGAGTCGGTGCATTATTACGTAACATTGTCATGATCAAAAAATATCAAGTCTCGAAAGACAGATTAGTTTAGTAGCCTTGGAAACACTAGATACATTCATAAATGTTACATTACATCATAAAGTGAAAAACTACAATAACATGGTCTCTATAGTCCACACTCATATCCCCTTCAGACTATCCATGCAGGTCAGTCATAAAAAATTTCTTCACATCCTGGGAAAAATAAAACATTAAAAGGGGTGAGCTCAGATGCTCAGTAAAGATAACAATATAGCAGAAACTTTCATAAATAAACATAAACATTTAAGGCAATGTATAACTAAAACAAAATCTTTTTAAACTTGAACTTCAGCATAATATGGAAAAAATAAAATGAAATGATGCCATTCACTTATTCACATGGATATTCTAGTAGTCTAATAATCACATTCAATATCAATAATCACTTTCATAATGATGGAATGCATAATGCCAGACTATCATAACCACATAGTCAAGGCCATGTACCAAGACTACAAATAAGATTTTTTCAAGGCCTTGTGCCAAGACACTATTTTGTATCATGAGACCTACTGATGAATCTAAGAGCTATAGCGAGCTCCTCCCGTCACATACTAAGTCCAATGCATTCCTTATATGAAAAGGTTTAAACATATCATAAACCATAACATAATCGTATCACATAAAACATGCATAAAGGAAACATAACATTTCCACATTTCAATCACAAGATATCAATACAACACATTGATATAATAAAACCATTTTCAATACCAAAATAAAATAAAAGTAAAACTTGGTATTTATTTTTCATTTTAAAAAAAGTTATGGCTTGTAGAGGAAGCCGAAACTCAAATAATGGTCACGGCGGCGGGGAAGTCGTTGTCGCCGCATACATATGACAAAAAAAACATTCCCTTTTGTCATTTAGAAAAACTCTTCGTATAAAAAATATTCATTTTGAATAAACATAAAAGTCAAAGGGGTTTATACACCGTATAAAAGAAAGTTCTGTATAAAACAAAATATGCCTCAATGAAAGGAGATTGAGACGAAGTCCCTTACCTTGTGTCCGAATTGACTTGATCATTCTTTAATCTTCGGAATAATAAACTAGAGTTAATTTATACTTTCTTAAGAACCTTTTTCAAGTTAATTATTCCTTTTATATCACTTATTACCATGTTATGAAAATTATGTAATTATTTAAGTTAATAACGGTCGTTTTTTTCAATCTTTTGTACTTGAGTCAAAAATAAACTTCTTATAATTACAAGTTGTTCATGTGGTAAAATATCCATTACAGCCAAAATTATATTCATGATGTAGATATCATATATATCATATATATCATATATATCCATTATATACATGCATTTATAATATTACATAACATTTATAGGTAAGAAATGAAATGCACCGTTCATGGAGACGGTAAGTCGTACGTACGCATGAACGCTACTTTCATTTATATTTCGTATTTAATGGAATGAAATCATGATTATATAATGGTATATTATAATTCCAGTATAATATCATATATAATATCATTTACTCCATCCTTTATATGTCCCAAATTTGGCATTAACGATTCAAATCACTTTGAGGGGGCGGTAGTCCGCACTTCCTAAAATGAAATTATCGCGTTTACCCATAATGGAAATCATAAAGGGATGACATAAATAAAAAATACAGAATCATAAGGAAAAAAATAAACATAATATATATCATATATAAATATATTTACATCTTAATGGCCACCATGAGAGGTGTTAAAAGTATATTGAACAACCATCACTTCGTGAGGCAGTAATTCGCCACCCACAGAAATAGTATGTTCTTTAACCATTAGATGAAGGTGTGTGTAAGTGTAAAAAAATTCCTTATCATAAAAACATCCTAGTATATATAATATACTGGTTTTTTTTACAAAATAAAGGAATAAAAAGGGTTTAAGGGGTTGGAGAAGAAAAATAAAACAAAAGAACATAAGAGAACACATTACCTTAAAATCAGGTAACTCTTTTTGATTTGATCCAAAGGCTTCCTTGGGAAGACTTCTTCCCAAAGTGAGGCTTCTAGGATTAATATAGGAACATTGAGAGAGTATTTGGGCAGAGGTTTTCTGAGCCAAATGCCTTTGAAGGTGTGAATGAGGTGGTATAGGTGGGGGCCTTTTATAAGAGGAGAGGAGGGGCACTCTTGGAAAGTCATGAAATGTTACCATATTATGAAATGATTTTTGGATTTTAAAGGTCCAAAAATGATATATTTATAGGATAAGGTGATCAGGGTTATAAATATACTCATACAATAGGTTTTAGACAATTTTAAGTCTTAGATTTTACCTTATCTTTTCATTTTATTTAAATTGTTCATTAATGAGGTGATCGTTGCATCATAATGGTGTCATAAATAAATTTATTTATTTAATGCCTAAAAATTATAAAAAATATACCATGATATAGTAAATATTTTTAGATTTACAAATAATATTTATAGTCGAAAAGATAATTTATATAACCCCATGTAATAATTGTTTTAGTAAAACAACACATGTTTGTGACAATTTTATTTTTACTTTAAATAAAAAGTTATTAATGTCATTTTCTGACCCAAGTGGCTCCATGGGGTCCCCAAGTTGACCCATGGATTGTCTTGGTCAGCCATGACTCATACAATAAGGGTAGGAAAAGTGTAAAGGTAATTTCATATTATTATAATATTTTATCTACCTTAAATTACACTAATTACCTTTAATCACGATTAATAAAACATAAAAGTTACAATTCACCAAAAATTATTTTCATCCCATTGAACCACATTTTACTTAATAATGACAACCATGTATGTTGGATTTTTAAATTCAATTCACATAAGTGGTAAAGTTTCATTTAAACGAAAAATTAGTTTTTTAACTACCACTTAGTGGTTTCACTATTCATCAAAATTTGAAGTTTTTCAGAAAAATACCAAAAATTAACCCTAATATATATTTGATATTCCTAACTAAAAAATGATGTATATTTTAAAAAATTCAAAACATATAAGTCTAATTAATTAATTTAATAATTAATTCTCGTTGTCACAACAAATAGCGTGTTTTTAAGAAACAATGTATATCAAAAGATTGACAATTGTTTATGTACAATTCCAAAGTGAAATTAATTCTAATGACAACCTTTGGATAAAACAGTTAAAACATATTCTAATTATACTTTAAAAGCACTCAATCTTATAATTTATCACTATAAATTATTTTGATTGAAAAAGTTGTTTTTAAGTATTTTTCACTATTCATCAAAAATTGGAAGTTCTCAGAAAAATACCAAAAATTCAACATAGGCTAATTTAGAAATTACGAATCCAAAATTGAAGTCCATTTTGAAATATAAAATTTATATAATTTCAAAAGGTGGGTATTACTATTCATAACAGCTATTTTTATTGGTCGTGGTGTGTTAGAATCTCGAACTTGTGTACAATGCAAGCTATTGCATTATTGAAAGAGAAGCGTACCATGGAAACTTAGGGTGTTACATGCGACGTACACTAGCCTTGAGTCGTGCAACCATCCTTCAATCATCTCCACCATAGCATTATGCCATCGTGACCAACCAACGGAACTGGCGCACGTAGCAATGTATCCGAGAACCTCAACCTTAACCCGCAGCTTCAGATCAAAGGTTCATCCAACCCCAAAACCACATACATCGCACATAAACATAAACCCTCCATTGGGGAACAACCGAAGAAGATCTCAATCAGATCTATCCATGCCATCGCCGCCACCATATTCATCGCCTCATAGTAGGCACCAAAAGTCACAGAAAACATTTGAAAAGAGAAGGCATCACAATGCCTTCGCAAATCGCAATCAACCAAAACTTCAACACATTCAAACTTTATCTCGCCATGATACGAGATGGAAGGGAGAATCAAAACCATTTCTGAACTGGTCATGAGCAAAACCACAAAATCAAAAATAATTTCATCAAGATCAAAACCGTACCATACAAGGAGCACCACCGCCTGCAGAACCCCTCCTACCAAGTCCTTTGCGAAGCTTCTGTAGAGGATCACGAAACTAGGGTTTGGGCGACCAAGATCCCTCATCATCTCAAACCAAAACAAAATCTCATCGCCGCCATCCATTAGATCCACAGAAACAACGTTCAACCTCCAAACACCAATATCTGTTGTTGAAGTGATGATCACAAACCGTCGGGGCTGGAACTCAAGCACATATTCAACACCGTGTTGTAGATGCAGACACCAGTGCATGCCAATTGAGCCAACACAGGGACGCAGCAGCAAATAAATCCCCACCTCGAACCACCAAACCAGGTAGGAGAGGCCAAGCCATTCTGGGGTGAAGGAAGGCGGTGAGAGAGAGACCCTATCAGCGTGACGATGTTCCCCTTACGGTCTCATGATGCTAGTTTTGTTCACAACTATGTGTGGTAATTGACCACTAAGAAATGATGTTTCATTTTTATGCATTTTCACATTCCATGAATTTATCTAATTATTCCTCTCATAATTATGATTATGATCTAATGCTTAAGTTATGATGATGAAGATTATTCTCACCTCATGTTATATTGATTTATATATTTCTTTATAATCTTATTGGGATTTTAGCTCACCCCTTTCTTTGTTGTATATCCTCGGGTGATTACTTGTACTAAGAAGAAAATGAGGGCCACTAAGAAGCTAGAGAAGATGTAATTAAATAAATTTTTATGTTTTATTATTCAAGAGTTATGTATAATCCTAATTTTTCTAGGACACTAAACCTTTGGGTCCTGGTTGTGTAATGATTTTATGTTTTTTATATTTAAAATTATGTAATAAATATGTAACAAAAAGTAGAGTTGCTATATAAGTTTTGGAAAATATAATTTGAATTTTACATATAAAAAGTTTTACCTTATTAATCTTAGTTAAAACCTCGGTGCATAGACAAATTCCATTTCCCAAATGACTCTTATGTATCATCCCATTTACCCTTACATATCACAAGGTCTCTTGATTCTTAGTTGATTTCATTGCCTCTGAGGATACTTACATATTTTGAGTTCCTTAAAATTGTATCATTTCCTTCGCATATCATATCAAAATTTTTGTTAATGAATATAAAATCCTTGCATGTGATGCATGTAAAATAGTTTCATATGATTCATGTGAACTGTAATGTCCCAGACCTAGATGCCATTGAAGGTTCCCCTAGCCCGATGGGCCACATGGCCTCAGGTGCATCTCCCTAAATGTCAGGGGCTACTGACTAGTAGCGAGGGCCTAGGTGTGTCAGTGGGGAGACTATGCACTCATCACCAGATTGTAACATAGTGGAAATAAAATAGTATACAAGTATCAAAATCATATAAAAACAAGAAAGAAACTAGTAAATTAACAAGACATGAATACATAGAAAAAACAAGAAATGTATCATATACAATGATGATACTAATAATGATACATGTTTCTAAAAATCATCCAAAACAAGTACATGGTAGTAGAGTACAATAAAAGTGTCCAAAATAACAAAAATACCAAAATTTATATCACTGTATAGCATCGTAATCCTTGGATCGATCCTATGCTCCATTGCTCCTAATCATGGAACAAAATCAACTCTCCAACTACGGGTGATTTCCCTAGTCCCTACCTACATCAAAATAGTCTGTTTGGGTACCCAAAGGTAGCTCAAACAAGGTGTGAGACATAATCCTGGTAGGCAACCACCAAAAGGTCTATAAAATCTTGGTTATACAATATAACAAGTAAAGAAGTGTGTAGGTAAAGTAGGTAAGTAGTAAAATAATGTAATGATTTCCATGGCTTGTACATACTACAAGTGATATAACAAAGCCTCAAGAGACTCCCTAAAAAACAAGTGTCAGATAAAATACCAAGGTAGCTACAAGTAAAAGAAATTAAACACCATGGTCTCACTATACAACCATATAATCATAACAACCATGACCTTTCCATATAACCTAAAGTTTCTGAACATCCACGACTGATCCATTCAACCAAGAATTTCATATTTCCCATGGTCATCCCATATAATCAAAATTTCATAATTTCCAAGTTTTTCATGTATAATGAAGTTTCAAACCATGAATTGTTGGATCCAAGGTGTAAAATACAAAGGCATACTCATTGAGTCCTAGGATCATCTCGATGGAAACTCAGTTAGCCACCGGTTAGAGTCCTAGGAGCACGTCATACCGAACATATCCTACAGGAGTCCAAGAAAGTCGAATCCAATTAGTAGTAAGGCCTAAGTAATTCCACAACATCAATACCCAAGTATCATACTCCATTCAATACTTCCACTACCACATCAAGATATAAGGAAAAAATCCAAGGTTCCTAAACAATCATTATTTCATACCATTTACATTTTTATACATTATGAGTCCATGAACTCATATGGCCATTTCACATTCAATTAACCTCATGATTATACCCATTCATATATCACAATTCATGTTTAAAGGAAACTAATGATAATACCCACTCATGGTTTACAATTCACATTTGAATATAACACGTGTGTTTACCCACTCATTTCCACATTTTCCAAATAAACCATTTAAGAATTCAAGTTCAATATAAACCATTTAATTAAGATTCTCATAAAAGGGGGGAATATCTTCTCTATCAATCCATTTTTATTTAATTATAGTTAGTATTCATACATCTTGGTAAGCATGAGAACACACCCCTTGGGTGGTTCAACCAAGGCATAATAAGGTAATTTCATAAGGCACACCCCATGGGTGGGAATAGTTTGAGAAACAACCACCAACACATCACAACAGAACCTAAGGGAATCCCTAAAAAGTCAATTACATCTAATTCAATTAAATAGTTCAATTTCAGGGCCGCATCGGAAAGTATGGTGAACAAAATAATGGAAAATAGCCTAATAAATCCCAAAAAAATCAAGGAAAATTTATACACTACCTACCATAGCTCATTGGTAGATAACTCATCTAGTATCATCTCTTGATTTGAATCAGATCAAGAGAAACTTGAAGAACAACTAAAAAACATATAAATAGGGGAAATTAGATTGCACCAAAATAGCATAGCTGATATCTAGAAGAATGAAGAATGGATAAAAAGGAATTGAGTATTCAATGATGCGGATCCAACGAGATGAGAAACACTTGAATTGGAGTTTGGATGGAGGATTTATCTCAAATCCAATGATAGACACCAAGGAGTGATCTCAAAATGAAAAGGTTGTTGTGTGGGAGAGTGAAATGGGATTTTAGGTTAAAAAGGATTTTATTAAAAAAATTATAAATTAACCCAAAATTTAAGGGGCTACACGATTTAGGTGCACAGTTTGACAAACCGTTAACCAAACTGCATGGTTAGCTATAGGAGAAGGGGAACCTACATAGTATCCTCACACAATTTGACTAACTATGTGGAAACCATGAAAAAGTCCTCTATTAAAGTTACAGACATATCTACAAAGCTGTGCAGCCCATTCCACATGGTTTGGCCTAACCGTGTGGCATGTAGCTCCCCTATATCCATCCACACACAACATAGTTTACACTAACCATGAACAAGGCTTAAATTACCCCAAAACGTGGGTTTTAGGCTCTGAACAAGCCTTGGACACCACCAACACCTCCATGACCTCAAAGGGTATTCACATTAGGCCATATTTAAACATTAAAACTGAAAAGGAAGGGATTCATACGTCATATGAAAACCCAACTTCTTATAATATTTCCCCATTTAAGAAATTCATCCCCAAATCTCCCTCTAAAGCATGGTCAAGATTCTTCTAAGAACAAATTTCTCCACTGAGCATGTATATCAGCTTCCCACTCCCAAATCTCATCATATAAACAGCCATGCTTCCATAGAACTCGTAATAGAATAACTGACCATCCTCAAAGAAACTTCATGCCCCTATCAATGATTCGAATCAGATGCTCCTCAAAATATGCGTCAACCTATATATAAACCTCCTCCAGCTAAACAGTATGATACTAGTCTGAGTGATAGTGGTAAAACTAAGATACTTGGAAGACATCATGCATGGCTCGGTACCTATGATGTGACTACAACCGATAGGCTACCATCCCCACTCTACCCATAATTTCAAATGTCTTGAAATATCATGGTTATAGCTTAACATATCTCTTGATTCTCCTATGTCCTAGCCTTGGTGAAACATATAAGAAAAGATCTGATCCCTGACATCAAACTATAGATGTCATTTGTGAAAATCGGTGTATGATTTCTATCAAGACTGTGCAGTATCCATCAACTTATGAATCAACTGTACCAACTCAATAGTCTCTTATATGAGATGTGGTCCAAATAAATATGACTCGCCTCCTTTAAACAATAATGGGGTTGATCGACATGGACTACCGTACAAAGCCTCATAAGGTGTCATCAATATAGTCACCTGATATCTATTATTGTTGGAAAACTCAACCAGGTTAATATACCTCTCCCAATAACCCCCATAAACTAGTATGCATGATCATAGCATGTCCTCAAGCACCTGCATCGTACACTCTGACTGGTCATCAGTCTAAGGGTGGTATGCTATGATCCAAAGCACCTATGTACCTAGAACCCTCTAAAAACTCCACCAGTGATGAGATGTAAATAAATAATCCCTATCTAAAAAAATAGTGCGTAGGACTCTATGAATTCATACTATCTCATAGATATACAACCTATCGAGATCATCAACACTGAAGGTCTTCATGATTGGTAGGAAATGAGAAACCCTCGTGAGCCTATCAACAAAAACCCACACAACATTGTTACCTCAAAGAGACCTCAATAAACTGGTCAAAATAAATTTCACGACACCATCCCATTTCCACTCTGGAATAGGTAACTACTATAAAATCTTATCTAGTCAATGGTGTCCTTCCTTCACCTACTGACAGGTGGAACATCACATGAAAAAACAAGTTATACCCCTTTTCATACATGGACACCAGTATTGGAAACCCCATTTAACTAGAGTCATGATCACACCATTGTATCTTTAAACATATAGTTGATGATTCTCCTCACCATGAATTTAATCACAAAAAGGGGACCAATTCTAAACCACGGTACCTCCACCATAGAAATTTCCTTACAAATCACGCCACTAAATGTTCTAGAGATGATCCCATAATGAATTATTTAACTAGGAGAACCTGACTACATAAAAGGTCATATCAAGGACCTCACCATAAAATAATGGTTGAATCCTGACTAACTAAACTGAAACTATTCACGCAAGTTTCCTGAAAGATGCTTCTGGACTTTTTACCACACCTGCCTTAACCTAGTGGCATGTTTAAATTGGTTTATTATTACTGTAAACATAGAACAAGAAAGATAACAAGTTGAGTCACCCCATCCGACTATTCTTAAAATGATCAACTTATAAGGCTGTAATATTACAAACTAAAATGAAAAACCTTCTTTCAAGGAATATTTCATTTACCATAGAAATGTTCACCGAAGTCCATACCTGACTCCAAGTGACGTTCCTTGGTCAAACTGTCACCCACCATTTAAAACTATCATGCCTCATCATGAACAAGGGGTAACCTAAATCTAGCCCATTGAAATCTTCACCCTTTCTAAACATCACAATTGAGCCCAACGCGAGTCTCGGGTAACCTCAGATTCATGCAACTAGAGTTCAGGGAACTAACCCAAAGTAGTTCATACTCTAGGTTTACAAGCGAGACATCAGTATTAGGCCAATACTTCCACCTAAATACATTGAATGATCCCAGAGAGGCACCATCATGGACTTCAAGTCAGAATAAAATAGGTGGTTTCCAAGATTCCATCCAAGGCATACCTACTTGGGAACCCCAAGTATCACTCTGGACTAACCATTCCCTAATAATAACCACACATCAGCATGAAACACTAAGAAAATCCCCCAAACAAGCCCATCATATTTTTTAAAAAAACTTTAGCATGGTGTAAGACTGATGCTCTCTCAGTGAACCAAGGATGATGTCAAGATAGGGGACATGTTCATCGCTAAACAAGAGAACACTAAGAGGATACCAAATATTTTCAACAATATCAATCAATCTATTACATGTCAACTTCCTTTGAAAGAATCTTGGATTCACCTACAAATGCACTCTCATTATTTGATCACACACCTTTACCACCTTAGGCGTCCTATAATCATTCGGGACTTACCACTGAAGTCCATCCATTACTAAAAGTGTTCCTCAAGAGTTTCATACTCATCCAACCACGTTAATTTGATGCTTGTAAGAAAGTACTAACTCATACACTAGAACCGAATTGGCCTTTTCCACCTTAGGAGTGTCCTAGTTTTCAAAAAAAGAGACATACCAGATGCTCATAAGTTTTCTAGATAAGATTAAACATAAACACATGTTTGAAAATCCTCCGAGTCACACTCACAACGTCAAGGCATTTGGCATGAAAATCAAAACCAATCTGATCAGCATGTCAAAACACCTAATTCTCTTGGAAGTCATCTCAAGAATTGGAATGAAATTGATTCCTAAAACAACCCAATCACTCTACTCTGGATATGACCCAAGAATTTACTCAATAGTACTAGTCTAAATAATTTCCACCAAACTCAACCAGTTTGTTAGATCATTCAACAACTCGACAGGAATCGCGTATGTGAACGCATACTACCCCGAGGTTCTAGAAGTAATACAACACCTCGATACTATCTATATGCTATCTACCCTATGTATCTAAGTATCAGGTGTTTTGTATAATATATTTATCCAAGAGTCATACTACCCCATATGACCTTTAACTTGGATGATGATACATCAATTCTCCCATTACTGAGCAAGAAGAAAGGGTCTTATGACATACGAAATGACCGAACATGCCCTTAGTATGTCTAAACTATTGAATATGGTAATTACTCAATGCTCATGCCCGTTACTAGGGCCAAAGATACCATGACCACACATCCAAACAAGGCTATCATTTAAAATTTAGGAGTCCTATAAGGGATAATTGCACCCTAATGGTATCATATGGCTAAAACTCATAACACTTAGCGAGGAATTTAATCCCTAAGGGTGATACCTACCACGGGCTAGCCCCTTACAAGATTATAAGAATTGAACCCTAACTAAAGGTCATGAAAAATAGAAAGTCACTAGGCTCTAAACCTATCATTTAATCCATTGATAAAAAAAGAAATACTATGGGAAATTCTCACATTTCCATTCCAAGGAAACTCAAAGGAAATATTTAAACTACCCTTACATGAGGTTTTTAAAAAACGACACCACTTCAGGTTCCATTTATTTTTAAATTCATTACTTTTATTCATGCTTAATATTTAACATCTCATAGATCTTAAATAAAACATTAAGCGTTGACTGTAAAAAAACTTGGTACCAAATTTAATGAATGCGTTAAGGAAGAACAAGAAAGTCTTATTAATCTTACTTTTTAAAGCATTAACCCTTTATTGATATTTAGTCATGATTAGACAATTTATCAAAATAAAATCATATCAAATTATTTAATTTAAGGTGACCTACGAGGGTCCTGTTAAACCACCTAGTTTCCTTCAAAAAACAACCCAATAGTAGATGTTTAATTATCAAGGTTATAAACACCCATAATGGGTTATATCAAAAGAAACACACCATAACTAAGCTATATGGTCCATTTGTTAATTTTTCAATCCAATCAAATGTCTTATAAAAGAACAACATCAATGTTCATAGTTCAAAAGCATAGAACAAGTCAAAACCCACCTAAACCCAAGTCATACCACACAAACTTCTCCTAAATCCAGGACTATAAAAATAAAAATCACTAAAAACCACTAGAGACACTGCCTCTTTCCCACTCAAAAGACAAGTCTAGGTCAAGTCTTTATTTCCAAGTTCACTTTTTTGTTCCAATTTCATTTAACATTCATTACCATCATAGCACAATTCAATTTAAAATTTAGTCCAAATGGTTTGACATGTTCCCATACAGGAGGTCCCATAACACCACATGAACCAAAATTTGGTTCCCATATAATTCATACCATAAAAATTTCAGTTTGAATAATTGAATCAAAATGTGCATCACTTTCTAGTCCATAAGATCCCATAATCCTTATAAACTAAAATATGGAATCACTTTCCTCTATTCACTGCACAAAATCTATCACAACAGTAGGTGTATCTATCACAAAATCTATCACAACAACAATAAATGAGTAATTCATCCTAAATGGCATGGAATAATGCATGGCATGTGATTTCTAACAAGTTCCTAGTATGATGCATGAGTTGAAATACATGTATCTCATCACGTTTCAACAAAAATATATCTTATAGTCATATCAATAATAACATCATAATATAATTATATCTCCCAATGGTGGAAAAAAATCAAATTTAATACCCAAAATCCAAAAAATAGTAATTTCATTTGAGGCAATTTGACTTTTCCATGCATGTTGGGTAGCTACTCTTAAGCACAACACATTACCAAAATCCATTCCCTTATTATCCCAATATATTGTTTCCAAATAGTAAAGAAAACCAGAAAATAAAGGCTCTGATACCACTTCTTAACATCCCAAAATCAGATATCAGTGAAGATTCCCTAATCCCATTGGGCCACATGGCCTCAAGCACATCTCCCCAAATTCTAGAGGCTTCCAACTACAAGTGAGGTCCAAGGTGTGTCAGTGGGGTGACTTTTCCCTAATCACCAGAGTGTAACACAGTTGAAATACAATAAAATACAAGTAGAGGAAGTAGATATAATAACCATACAACTGGTAAATTAACAAGACAGAAATACATAACAAAAACCATAAGTGACTCATATAAAATAATGATGATAATGATTCATGTATCTAAAAAGAATCTAAAATAGGTACATGGTGGTATATTACAATACAAGTTTCCAAAATTATAAAAATAAAAAAAAAGTGATATCATCAGATAGAATCACGAGACTCAACTCAATCTCATGCTCCCCTACTCCTAAGTGTGGCACAAAATCAACTCTTGAACAGTTGATGCTTTCCCCAATCCCTAACTACATCCAAATAGTCTATTTGGGTACCCAAATACATCCCAAGTAAGGTGTGAGACATAATACCCTTAGGAAACCAACCAAATTTCTATACAATCCAAGATGTGAAAAATAACAAGCTAAGTCGTGTGCAAATAAAGTAGGTTAGCAGTAAATAGATGTAAAGATTCCCATGGAATTTGCATACTACAAGTGATACCACAAAGCTTCAATAGGATCCCTACAAAACAAGCATTAGATCTAATACCAAAGTATCTACAAGTAAAATAAATTAAATACCATGGACTCACCATACGACCATAGAACCATAACAACTATGACCTTTCCATACAACTTGAAGTGTCTGAACATCCACGGTTGAGCCGTTCAACCAAGCATTTAATATTTCTCATGATCATGTCATATAATAAAAATTTCATAATTAAAATGGTCATGTCATATAATGAAGTGTATTCCCATGAAGGTCCTGATCCAAGGTGTAAAAGACCAAGGCATCCTCATTGAGTCCCAAGAGCATCTCAATGGAAAGTCAGTTAGGCACTGATTGGAGTACTAGGAGTATGTCATACCGAACATGTCCTACATGAGTCCAAGAAAGCCAAATCTAAAGGGTATCAAGTCCCAATGTATCCCATGAAATCAATACCCAAGGAGCATACTCCATTCACGGTGTCTACTACCACATCAAGTTCTAAGGAAAATGTCCAAGGCATATAAACAATCACCATTTCATACCATTTACCTTTTCATACAATATGATTCCACCCACTCATATGACCATTTCACATTCAATTTACCTCATGAGTATACCCACTCATATATCACAATTCAATTTCAAAGGAAACCAATGATTATACCCACTGATGGTTTAAAATTAACATTTAAACATAACACATGTGTTTACCCACTCATTTCCACATTTTCCAAATAAACAATTTAAGAATTCAAGTTCTATATAAATATTTTAATCAAGATTCACATGGAAATGGAGTACAAAATCTCTTGTATCTCAATCAAATTCCATGTAATTATAGTTTGGATTCCTACATCTAGGAAAGAATGAGAACCCACCCCTTTGGTGGTTCAACCAAGGAATGACAAGGAAATTTACTAAGGTATACCCCATGGGTGGTCATGGTTCACTCAATGGCCACCAATGCATCAAAATGGAACATAAGGTAATCCCAAACATGTATGATTACATCTAATTAAATTAACTTGTTCAATTTAATAGTCATTCTAGAAAGTTCAGTGGCTGGAAAAATTGAAGATAGCCTAGTAAAGCACCAAAACTCAAGGAAAATTTATATACCACCTACCTTAGCTTGGTGGTAGAGTGATCATCTAGTATCAACTCTTAAATCAACTCATATATGGAGAAATTTGAAGAATGGATGAAGAACCTATAAATAGTAAAAATTAGCTTGCACCTAAGTAGTGTATCCAATATCTAGAAGAATTAATAATGGATAAAAAGGAATTGAGTACTCAACAATGTGGATCTAACAAGATGAGCGGTTCTTGAATCAGAGTCTGGATGGAGGATTTATCTCAAATCCAAGTATATCCACCAAGTAGGGATCTTAAAATTAAAAGGAAGATCTGTAGGAGATTGAAATGGAAATTTAGGTTAAAATAATTTTTTTAAAATTAAAATTATAAAATAACCGAAAATTTAAGGGGTCACATGGTTTAGATGCATGGTTAGCTATAGGAAAAGGGGCACCTGCATTGTTTCACGGTTTGACTAACCATACAGAAACCATGAAAAAAGCCTCTGTAAAAGTTTCATACCTATCCACACAACCATGCATTCCATTCCTCATAGTTTGTCCTAATCTTGTATCTTGTAGCTCCCCTCTGTCTATCCATGCACAGTTTGATCAAACCATGTGTCCTTCCCCGCACGGTTTACACTAACTGTGCATCATGCTTAAATCACTGCAAAACTTGGTTTCAGACTCTAAAAAATCCTTGGACACCCCCAACACCTCCATTACCTAAAAAATAATTCACATTAGGCCATATTCAAACATTAAAACTGAAAAATAATGGATCTTTACCTTATAAAAAACCCAGGTTCTTACATGCACTCGAGTTGTTTCATGCAATTCAAGTTTGGATAGCACTGACAATTCATCCCATACAATTTATCAATAGTTAAAAATAAAATATTTGGTTTATTTATTGAATCCAAATTCATTAAAGGAGATCAATGAATGAACTCTATCAATATATAATGGATGGGTTCCATGATATGGAAATCGATACATTATTATAATATATTACGCTCTTCATTTAATGAAGAGCATCAAGTGTGGTTATATAAGAGGATGTGAACCTCACTTGTTTTGTCTGAGATAATTTTGATCCATATTCAATAATATATTCTTTTTTAAACTTCAGTTACCATATGGTGAAGGCACTATTACCCCTTTTACATTTGGTAATCTTCAAGAAACATTCATGGATCTACTGGTTGGTGTATCCCCCTCAAAGGTAGTTGGAATTATTCAATTGATCCTAATAGTCACCATCAAGCATTCTCCTTCATACAAGAAGATGGATTTCACTATTGTACATGAATTATAGGTGCATTTTTTTTGTATATTTTCATGGCTGACTTCTTAAATATATATCAAGTTTTTTTGGGGTTTTCATCCACTTCCAATGATCATTCGATGATAAAAAAACCTATAAATGGTATCAAATAAATTTTTTTAAAATTTTAAATGTGTTTGAATCACTATTTTTGATAAATATCTAAATTTTAAAACAATGAATAGTGTATCATAAAACATATATTCAGTTTTATCTACCTTTACATTGCCTTGGATTTGTTGGCTCGAGGTATAGTAGAAGCGTACTTTGAAGGCATGACCAAATTGGATTTTAGTCTTAAATCATGTGTAATCATTTCTTTACATTATCAAAACATCATGTCCAATGAATAAAATAGATTTATAAACTATATTAATACACTAGAATTGGAGGGATATGACCTTTACATGTAATTTATAATTAATTTATGTGAAAATATAGAATAACCTCAACCTATAATTACACTTTCATTAATGATTTGATGGAATATAATTCATTGTATCACCATTTTGTTATGGTATTTAAGTATAGAATATCTCTAGCGGTGATCCACACATGCACCACAATCTCTAATCAACACCATAGAAACACTGGGTTCTAGCACGGCTGATCCTAATCACTTGCGTTGTTTGTGGTTGATCATAACAGTTCTCTTATAAAAGGAGGAAGGACCCTTGGTGTTATCTCAAAATATTTAGAGAGGGAGAGGAGATAATTTACTCTAGGTATTGATCAAGTATCTCTTGATTAGTTGTGAACCCCCAAAATGGATTAAGAAAGTTATATAATTAGATATTTATTATATCTGGTTTAGGGTTGGAAAATCACACACAATCTCTTAACCACCCTTAATTTTCTTAAATAACCCCATTCCCAATAATAATAATATTACTATTATTAATTTCTTGACATGTGTGATGCATTAAGTATATAAATAAATATCATTTATACTATTCTTACCATTAAACTTATTTCTCTTTCCCCCATTGACAGTTACCAATCAATGAATAATTTCTATTTATTTAGATAAACATCATAACATTCTTCTAAAATAAATATAATAAATATTATATTTTAAAAACTTGAAAAATAATATGTATTATTACTATCAACTCACTTATTATTTTTAATAAATGCTTATTCAATTATAAAGATCAACCAAAATTGAATAAATATAATTTATTTCATCTTTTTTAATTCAATACTATAGTATAAATGAGATTATAGATTCACTTAGTGTGTGAACCTTTAGGCCTATTTCTCAGTCAAATTAGGCATAACTGATTAAAGTTCTAGGTTGGTGTCTAGAAACATGCTAAGGATTTTATAAATAAATAAGTTAATGTCGAAATGATTTCCAACAACCTACGAACATTTACCATTTAATATAATCATTTTATCACAATATCTCAAACCAAGAAGGTTTCATGTCAGTGTCATCAACCTATATGCTCAATGTGTATTTTGTTGAATTTATGAAAATTAACATGCCCATCGAACACTATAGACATGGACTTATTTAGGTGTTTCCATCAACATCAAAGGACCTAAGATATTATCATTTTCAAGAGAAAAAAGGGATAAATCATATCTCACATTATACATTAATGTTATATCATTCATGACATACCCAATGTATACTACTTCATGGTGAACATATTTCATCATGGTTTTCATAAATACATAAAAGTGTATGAGTCATGATATCCATTAATGGAAATATTAAACTCTAAGGATCAATACACATGTTTACATATAAGAAAATCCAATGAAACATGGAAATGTGGATTTCTTATTGATGGGAATGTACTCATAACATCATCTCTCAGAGATTTCCAAGGGAGAACACCATGAAATGGTGTATCAATTTCTTATGAGACTCTTACCCTTGATAGTTTTTATTTTGTTTTTCTCGTCAGACAATATCATTTTTCCATAGAATACGGTTCAAGAATAATATCATGGAACCTCTATGTTCTCAACATAACAGAGAACTATTATGACCTTTTAGCATGACAGGTATTCTAAGGACATTATCACATACAAATATCATGTAGAATAATAATAAATATGTGATAAGAAAAATTCTTTAATTAATAAAAATATGTAATCAAGTACTAAAAATTTTGGTTCTAGGGAACCAACTCCAATAGGATCTACATAATGGTTATCTGGGATTACCTTTGCATAGAGGGTTTGTGTGAAGAAAACCTCTAAATTACCTTTATTTAATTGGTTCTATGTAAAGTTAACTTATGTGTCACCTTTAGAAAATATTTATAATTTTTGGCTACCTTTACACAGAAGGTTTGTGTAAAGGTAATCTCATCATTACACATTGTGAGGAAATTTATGGCTCCCTTTACACAAAAGGTCTACATATAGTTAACCATTTTCTACCTATATGTAGAGTGTTTTTTTAAATATAACCAAATGGTTTATGTAAGGTTAATAGGTGGAGTACCCTTACATAGTATTCACTAAATAAGGTTCATAAAGATCTATCATTATATATACATTTTTCATAAGGGTGGTGGGAGGTTACCCACACAGAGAATATAGATTCTACATAAAGGTTATCCAAATTACCAAATTAAATTTTTTATTAAACAAATCCATTTTAAGGGGAAATGGTAAATCGTTGTTCTTCAACAAATCAATCACTATGTACTGAAAGAACTAACAAACTGATTAACCACCAGGATAAGATTACTTGATTTAGCAACTCTATTAAATGTTAATATTTAAAATATATTTTCCAAATTTATATTCCATATTTTTATCTAGAAATAAAAAAAATTATAAAACATAAGGTGTAATTTATGAAGTTTTTATAAGTTACAAAATGAGGCCAAAATATAAAAGTTTTTATATTTATAATTAAAAAATGTTCATAATTAATTAAATTAAAGTTTTTAAAATTATAGGGACCTTATTTTGATATTATTTAGATAAAATAAAACATGTTTTTATCAAAGGGTTAAATAAAGTAAAATGTATATGATATTTAGATTATGTAAAAGGTTTACATAATAGAAATTGAATTATAAAATTTTTATAATTCATAAAATATCATATAAATGTCATATAATACAAAACATGAAAGATTTCATATTAAAATGAATATTAAAAAATGTTTATATTAAATATAATTTATAAAAATTTTATATTCAAGATAATTTATAAAAAAATTATAATTAACATTTATTTATGAAATGTTTATGAATATTTATATAAAGTTTTTGAAAATAAATAAAATGTTTATTTATTTGTTAAATTATTTTGATATTCATGTTTAGTAAATTTTTTAATAAATTTTAATATTATATATTCTTTATGTTTTAGTATTAAACTATTTTTAAGAGTTATATTCCTTCACTAAATTTTAGGTACAACTCCATAAGATTTAGCTTCTATCTACCTTGACCACGATTTCTTTTGAAGTTAAGATCTTGAAGATATTTATTGAATAAAGTTTGTGGATATTAGGAGTTTGATTTATCATGAATTAGAGTCATTGTTGGGTAAATTCTCCCATGGTAGAGGGACTTAGGGTTGGATCACCTAATTCCCTGAAGGCTTGTGCCTTGTTAGAAAAGTTAATGGGGTTAGCTATATATCGCATCGAACGTACTCATTTGAAGTTTTTAATCTCATATAATTTCATTCATTTATATGAATTTTGCATCTAAATTATTTATATTATTCATTTTGATATGTATTAATATGTTTGGTTTTGTTTTTGGGTGAGTAACACAAACTTGTGCGTTGTATAAATAATTAGACATTAATGTGGCATAAACACATTAATTTGGTTGATAAAATAGGGATTTCGAAAACTAAATTGTTAGAATCATATGTACATATAGGGGTAATAAAACATGACAATATAATGATTTTATAAGATGAAATAGTTAGGAATTGAATATTCGTATGATTTATACTAAATCAAAAATACATCAAATGAAAACCCCTCAAATACCAAGTGTGAGATTCCTTCCAAAGCTGCACTTTTCATGACCTCAATCATCCAACTGGGTAGGTTATTCCAATTTTAATTTCCTTTTGATTATATTTTTTAAATTAAGAAAGTAATTAGTAACACTGGATCATCCTTGGGTAGGTTTTCTAAAGAAGGGTTCCTCTAGGTTATCCTTTGTTATCTCATTCTTGGTGTTTGTTTTGAGTTGCACTTAACTGCGAAACCTCAAGGGTTGGTATATAAAAGGAATAGAGTTTATTATTATCCATATAATGGATATGGATAAATATTTTTCTAATCAAATATTCAAGAATCACAACTATTGTGATTGGGAAAATTCCATACTTCAATAATAACTAAGTGGTGAGAGGAACACCAATGTGGACTTATTGGTTATTGAAATATGGATCTTGCATAAATAAATGGATTTGATGTATGGAATCATAATGTTAGTGGGAGATTTATTATTAAAATTCCATAATGAAAATATATAAAACATGATACTAATAAAACAGTATGTCTTTCTTGTATATTATGTAATATATCACATTAATCATTTTGATATCACTTATAGGTATGAACTATAAAATAGTAAAAGATTGGTATCTAGAATTTATAATTTTTCTTAGGGAGAAACATTTATAGTACTTGAATGTGAATGTTATAGAGATCAATTCCACCAACTTTAGCTCATAGGTATTTAATATTGGGTTTTATCCACACATTTTTTCGTACAAAACACAAACTCTTAGATATGTGGGAAATAATGAAGGGTGAAGTAGATATTTATGTTGGTAATGAAGAAAAATTAGTTTCATTATAATTTATTACTTATGATATAATTATACCCATTTGATTTTCCCAAGAATTGAAAAAAATTATTATGTTCCCACCATAGATAAGAATTTAATTTATGTATTTTTTTGGACAAGATGGGATTTTCACTCATAATTATGAATAAGAGTTGTTATATATATAAAAATTAAATGTTTTATGGTGTTGGGAATATAATAAATTGTTTATATATACTAGATTTGGAAAATATTATTTATAACATTCAAAATAATAAGGTTAGTCTTGATTATAATCCCAATTACCTTTGGAAATTATCTCTTAGTACATATAATTGAGAAGAGAATTCAAATACTCCATAGATATGGATTATTGGACTCATTTTATTATGATATATTTGATACATATGAATATTTTTTAATAGGAAAAATGACCATGGTGCCTTTTATAAGAAGAGGTGGAAGGGCTAGTGGACAATTGGATCTTATACATAGTGATGTATATGGACCAATGAGTAATCAATAAAGTGGTTGTTTTAGTTACTTAATTTGTTTTACTAATGAATTTAGATGGTAGGTTTGTGTGATTTTTATGAAACACAAGTATGAGAATTTTTTAAAGTTAAAATAGTTTCAAAAATAAGTATAGTATCAACCTAGAAAAATTATTAAGATTATTTGATCATATCAAGAAGGTGAATTCTTAATATAGGAATTCATAGATCATTTAGGAAATTTTGGACTAGTTCCATTTATTACACATCCATGAACACAATAATGTAATGGTGTCTCTAAATGGATAAAGAATGAATTTTTTAATATGGTTCGATCATTAAGTCAGTGTAGAATTCTTAATTCATTCTAGGGTTATGGTCAGTAGACTATAGAATTATTACAAAATCTTATTCCATCAAAAGTATTCATGAATACACCATATGAGATATAGACTAGGAAACATACCAATATGTCCTTTATGAAATTTTGGGGTTTTGAAGCATAAATAAGATGTTTTAATTCTGATAATCTTAAATCCCAATCTAATAAATAATTATTTATAAGATATCTTCAGAAAACTAAGGGATATTATTTCTTTAACCCTACTAAGTACAAAGTATTATTGGGATGATTTTATACATTCCTTGAGAAGTAATTTTTATTTTGAATATTTAGTGGTAATAAAATTGAACATAGATAATTTAAAGACCATAAAATAGAAAGTGTTCTTAAGATGGAGGTTGTGTCAGTTTTGTAAAGAGTTTTGGTAGAAGAATTGGCTCAAGTTATAAAATAACCTATAAGTTCTAGTAGGGATTTCCAAGAACTATAAAGATATGGATTTCTAGTGGAAGATTATAATTAAGTAATGTTCATAGGAGATGAACCCGCTTCCTAGATTTAGTCCATTAATAGTTAGAAATTAGATAAATGGTTACAATACATGGAATCTAGGATGGACTCTATGTATACTAACCAAGTTTATAACTTTATGGATGCACCTAAATGGGTAATAATGATAGGTTTAACATGTTTTTTCTACAATAAAACATGCATGTATGGTAGATTATCTAATTATAAATCATTATTGGTGGCTAAAGGTTACAAAAAAATTCATGGTATTGACTATAAAGAAACCACTTCTCCTATTTCAATGATAAATTCCATTTGTAATTTTCTTTCCATAGAAACTCATTATGATTATGAGATATGTCAAATGGATATAAAAACAAATTTCCATGATATAAATGTTTTCAAGGATGTGTATATGATATAACATATGGGTTTTGATGTTCTAAATGTTATTATTAAGGTATACAAGTTACAACAACCTATTTATGGGTTGAAGAAAGCTTCTCAGAATTAGAATATGCATTTTGATGGTGCTATAAAAGAGTTTGGTTTTATCAATAATGTAGATTAATCTTGTGTATATAAGTATGCTAGTAGGAGTATAGTATTTTTTAGATATTTTTGGTAGATGGTATACCATTTATCAAAAATAATATCCCGACACTTCATTTTGTGAAGGTGTGGATGGGTAAATTTTTCTCAATAAAAGACATGGGTGAAGTAGGCTACATACTGGGTATGAAGATATACAGAGATATATATAAGAGGTTTCATGTAATGATACAAAATAAATATATTGGTAAAGTGATAAAGCAGTTTATTATGGAGAACTCTAAAAATGGGTCTTTACTAGTGCTACATGACAAGAATTTTAGGAAGATTCTAGATCTTTATAAAGAGTTATAAAGGATGGATCGGATTCCTTATGTATATATCATAGGATCTTTCATATATTACTTTCCATTTAATTAAATTGATGTATCCTATGATTTTAGAATAACTATTACATACCAATACAATCTTGGTGAGAGTCACTAGATTATTGTGAAGAAAATTCTTATGTACTTGAGAATGACTAAGGATATGTTATTGAACTTTAGAGGAGAGGATGAACTTTTTGTAAAGGGTTACATAGATTCTACTTTACAATATGAAAATGATGATCTAAGATCACGGTATGGATTTGTGTTTTTTTTACAAAATGGTGGAGCTATTAGTTATAAAAGTCCCAAGAAAACCACTATAATTAACTCTATAATAGATACTAAGTAAATAATTGTATCTGATACCGCAAAGGAATATGTTTAGATAACGTATTTTATTTCTAAACTTTGAGTGGTTTCAAGCATTGAGGGAGAAATTGAGAAATATTGTGGAAACAATGGGGTTGTTTCTTTGGATAATGAACCCTAGTCTCACCAAAGGAATAAAAAAATCCTTCAAATATATTATATCATTCAAGAAATAATTGATAGGGGTGATGTAAAGATAAATTGGGTGGATATATAGGATAATTTAGCAGATCCATTGATGAAACCATTACCACAGTAACAACATGAGGGAAATGTTGAGTCTCTATGTGTATGATTTTTTGTAATGGTTGTAAATGTATCATGTTATTATAATAATGACATTATCTATTTATCATTCATTCATGTGTGATATTATTTATTTTACATGAATGGTAGAACTATAATATACCCTCAAAGTATGACTTTGAGTTATCCCTAACTGATGATCATTACAGAGTATTATTGGTTGTAATGATATGATAATATTAGCATAATAAAATCTTGTATTCATTAAAAAGAGTTATATACAAGATATGAAGAATAAATTAATGAGGTAATAATTAAAGACTTATTAATTGGATTGACCTACCAAATTATATCTCATAAAATTCATATAGTCATTGATATACGTAAGATTGTATATTTATTATCAATCTTTCTTACCTAAGTTTATTGTGATACCTAGCATGAGAACCTTAATACTTTTATACCTTGATTATAAAAGTTTGAAAATAACTTATCAAATATGAGGGTGGTTAGGTATCTTGTTGATCATGTCATCAGTTATAATGATACCAAGATGGGATTTTCCACTTGTATAAAAAGAAAATATATATGGACCTTGATTTAATTTGATTAAGGAATTGGATTTCCATGCTTAGTTGAGTCACATATGATGTGTTTAGTTATTTATATGAGAGATGTGAGATTTTCTCATCTATAAAATGAATGACATGTAATGTATTCATCAACTTGGTTGATCTTTTTTAGAGAATCAAGAAACGATGTGTTGGTTATACTAAATTAATGTGTATGATGTATAGTGGTAACTCGATGTCATGGGAAAAGGGGTTATATATTTATATGTATTATATATATGATACATCTTGAAGTAGACCTGTTTTTATAGAAATATGAGTATGGTTAAAGGATATCACACTAGACCACTAAGTTTCTTGAGTATAATGGACAATTTTATAGAGGGTACTATTTACTTAAATCTATGAAATATGGATTCATTAGATTTTTTCAATGTTATTAAGTTATACAGGGTCACACGATTAGGCCCTTGGATAAGGATTAAGTTTTAAATAAAGTGATTTTTATAAAATAAATAGATTTTGATAAAAGAATATACAAAAGTGTTTTAGATAGATTAAAAAAGATTTGTGATTATTTTAATAGTTTCTTTATGGGATTTTAGTGTAACTAGGAGATTTTTGGAGGTTAAACTAAAATCCAAGCATCTGATGTGTGTAAAATATAGGCATTTAATGCATGCACACTTGAGCATTTTCATGTGATATAGGCCCGGCCGACATTTCCACTTAATCCCATAAAATTTATCATATGTTAAAAATAAAAGAGTTTCTTCATTTATGTCATGTTCATTCATTTAATGATTTAAAATAATGAAATATAATATGATGTAATAGATGGGTTCCATGTGATGGAACCTGATACATTATGATAATAGTTGATGCTCTTTATTTAATTAAGAGCTTCAAAAATGGCTATATAAGAGGATGTAATCCTATCCTATTTAGTTTGAGATACTATTCATCCTTAGTCAATAATATCTTATTCATAAAACATCATTTATCATATAATGAAGGTATTATCACCCCTTTGACCTTTGGGAATCCTCAAAAAACATTCATGGATCCACTTACGGGTGTATCCCACTTAGAGGCAGTAGGATTTTTTCAACTACTCCTTATGGTGATCATCATGCATTCTTCTTCATATAAGAAGATGGATGTTGGTGTTGTACAAAAATTCCAAAAACTGTATTTTATGATAAATTTATATATTTTATTTTTTTAAGATATAACTAATTATTTTGGGATTTCTTTTGTTGACAATGATCATTTTGTGATCAAACAAAAACCCATTAAAAAAATATTCAAATAACTTCTAAAATTATACTTTTTAAAATCTAGTTTATTCATAATTTCTAACTTCTCTACTTCTAAAACATATAATTCATGGAATAACCTTCACATTCACTTCCAAAATCAGCTTCTAAATCTATAACCCATGTGTATCAAGAAGTTTCTTTTTCAAACTAAATTTTCTATAAATTTACTCTTATATACCCATGGAAACTCTAGAATTGTTCTCACAAATCATTTAGGTGGCCTTTTTTGAGACCAAGAGGTGTAGATATGGTTGTTGTGATTAGTGAGGTATAAGAATTGGTGAGCAGAATATGATTGATTGTGTTGGAATTTTTTTTTCAATGATAAAATCTTATTCTAAGTTAAAGAATACAATTTAATGTGAAAGTATCTTCATGTTTATAAACATCATGATTTTTTCATCATGATTCAGGATTTTTATAAAGATTGAAGAAGGTTGGAGAAAAGAGGGCCAAGTCAGGAAGGCCATGCCCATGTTGGAGTGTATGTTGATCAGAAATAAGTCCAAAATGGGCAAGTCCATGCCCATGGTGGAGTGTTTTGATGGTTGTATAAATATTTTAGTATTCTTATGTGAAACAAACAAGGCCAAAATGGTCATTGTAGTCCTCATGGTGATCTTCCAATGTTCCTGTACAAAATTTCTTAGGACAAAATGTCTATGGTTCTCCCTGTGGTGTTCTTTGAGTTTACCTGTGAAAATTGGGATATACCACTATGCTTGTAGTAGTTTCTGAAGGTTTTTATGATCAATAGATGGTGTGGTATTTCAAAATAGCCAAAGGAGAATAACCACACATATGGTCTGGAAATCTATAGTCAATAGATAAAAGTGAAAGGAAAATGGCTTGGCCCAGAAGGATTGTTCCCAAGGTTCCAATCATTTTGAAGGAAAAACAGTAAACCATTCTACAATAGGTCATGGTTCAAGATGTTTATATAAGTTTAATTTGGTTATAATTAGTTATTATTACATATATTATTAGATGATATAATGGTTCACTAGCCCAATTAGTGATATTGGTTTGGAAGTATCAACAATCTCCAATTAATACAAAAATATCTAATGGATGAAAGTAAAGTAGGAGTAGTTGATTTGGTTCAAATAAGTTAAAGATTTGAATTTGAATTTGAAATATTTGAATTGGAACATATAATTTATAATTTCTTTTATGAAAAGTAGGATGTATAGAATAATAATAAAAGAAGAAGAGTATGCAGTAGAAGAAGAATAAAATAGAAAGAATAAATGGTTTTGAAAATTCATACAAAGTGAATAGATCATACTTTACTTTATACAATTTTAATAATAAGTGGGACAGAAACACCACATAAACATATAACGGATATGTATAAAAGGCTTTATACTTGTAGATATCAATTTATTTGTCATTATAATAGTGTGGAAAGAACTATTATAGTCATGAGACTTGTTTTATAATGAGTGTAAGGATAAAACCTACTCATTGTAACTACATTTTGAATATATTAGTTCTTATAATATTAGAAAAATATGGATCATTCCAAGGAATAGCCTTCTTGTTTTGAGAGGTGAACCTTGTAAATCTATTTTTCCCTTCATGTGTGTTTCTTCGATAGTGATCAAGATTGACTCTAACAAGTGATATGGTTTGTTTTATCAATAAACCTAAAAAATAAATTGCATCATTGATTCAACCCAAGTTTTTCTTTATAGATCTAGGATGAACCTTTTCATGTGTTATTAGAGAAATGGGTTTCCCTCATTGGTGATTTAATGTTTTAAGTTTAAAAAGGTATTTCTCTTTGTTTGAAGTTTTTTTAATTTAATTTATAGTATATGTCATGAACAATCATAATTTAGTGAATAGAAATGGGATTCCTACATTTTATGGGAAAATATATCACATATAGAAATAAAAAATGTTTATATTCCTATTATTTATCACTTATGATGTTTTGGAAGTTACAATTAATGGGTTTTTCCCAAGATAAAGGTTTTTCTATGATAGCAATAGATAAGATTGATTTAGAAAGTAATGGTCGTGAGAAGAATCATATTATATCATCTCTCTCATAAATTGAGTTTTTTAAAGTCAAAGGACTCAAAACCGCAAAACAAAATATCTAGTAAAAGCTTAAAAATATATTAGAAGGGAATACCAAAGTGTTGCTAAAAAAATTTCAGTTTTGGAGACTTAAGTTTGATGATATCTAGATGTGTGATGATGAAGTTATTGATAGTTTCATCACAAGGGTGAGTGAATTGTTTAACAAAATCAAAGTCTATAGTGAGAAGTTAGAAGATATTTATATTTTTGAGATGATATTTATTTTCTTATAAGATAAATTCCAAAGTCCTTTCTTTGGAAGAAATAGATATAAATGATATTACTCTTGATTATTTGAAAATTATTTTAACATATTATGAAATTGGGAAAGATAGTGCTATCAAGATGAAGTTAAAGGATGAAAAATAAATATATTTTAATATTTCAAAGTAAGAGAAGAATAAGAAGAATGATGATAAATAAGATATTGATTATTCTGATTCTGGTTATAAATTAGATAAGATGTTTTATAATATTATGTATCTAACCTCTAGAAATATGGGAAGAGATAAGGAATGGTTTAAATTTAAGCTTCTAGTAAAATGTTGTAGGTGTGGAGTAGTTGGGAATTCTGCTGAAAATTGTCCTAAGTTAAAAGAAGATGGATTAAATGATAAAAAATAAGAAGCTCTAATGAGATTCTTTAAGAAGGGGTCTTTAATGTTTGAAAAATAATGGGTTTCATTTAAAGGGAATAGAAATAATCTCTCAAAATTCAAGAAAGTAAATATCTTATCTAAGTGTGAAATAAGTGATAATATTGATGAAGAAGAGGAAATGGGATATGAAAAGATATTTATTAAAAAACTTCTCATTAATAAGGTGAATTAATAAGTCTTAACTATTGAAAGTTTTATTTAAGTTTAATATTATAAAGAAACTGTGATTGAATACATGATCAATAGATAATTAAAATAATTTCTTTCCAATATTTCCAAATATGATAAGGAAATTAAAAAATTTAAGTTAAATGATTAATATATCTTTACAAAAGAAAAGTTAAAGTTTCTTGATGAATTTAAAGGTATAAATAAGTTGATTGATGATGATAAGACTCTTAACATCAATTTAGATGGTATATAGAAGTATAAGGTAAAATTATTTGATCATTTACAATAAAACTTGATCAAAATAGAATAGGATTTTAAGAAATGCATATCCACTGTTCAGATTTATATTTCAGAAATTTGAGAGGTTTTAAAGAAGTGTGAAGCACAAGAATACCAAATGAAATAATTTCTTAAGGATGATAGGAATTCTAAAAATGTTTATAATAACTCATATAATAAGACTCAAATCAATAAGACCAGGTTTTTAGTAAAATTAAGTGATTTCTAGATTTTAAAAATTCTAAGTGCATCTACATTAATTAAAAAACTATAAAAATGTTTAAATAAAAAATGTTGAAAATAAGTTGGATGTGAAGAATAAAGTATCAAGAGTTTACCAAAATTTTGGTTTTTAAAAAGGATCCAAGATTAATAGTGTGAAGAATGTTAAAATAAAGGTTTGAAATTCTAGACAACATTATGTTTTTAAAATGAAAATATGATTTTTATGGTCATTTTTGGAACATTTGAGGTTTTTAGAACATAAAAAGGATGTTTTAGTTTAATTACCAATAAAAATATTAGTGTATATGGTTTGGAAGATGTAAATTTATAGGGGTTACTTCATTCAATGGATACTAACTCAGAGATCACCTAAAAATATGTATTGAGAATTCAAATTAAATTTCAACCATTGGAAGATGTTTTTGAACGATGTGAGAAACCTAGTCATCTTGAAAAAGGGTGTATTGTTATGATATCATCCCAAATGTTCTTAATTTATAGTGATAATGTGTCTCAAAATAAGGATAAATTAAAAGATCAATATTTGGTTTTTGAAGTTGCCTAAAAATCCAAAGGAGAATATCCATGGATTTTGGACAGTGGTTGTTCCTCACATATGACAAGAGATATGAATATCCTCAATGATTTTGAAAAATATAAAAATGGATTTTTTACCTATGTAAATAATGGTTCACTCAAAATAAAATCATTTGGATTGGAATTTATTAGAAAATATCAATTGAAATCCAAGAGAACATTTTATGTTGAATGACTGAAACATAATCTTTGTAGTGTGTCTTAGTTATTTGATGAACGAAATTGAGTGATATTCTTGAAATATGGGTTTTTTGTGAAGATCTTGAAAAATTTAAGCATCTTGAAAAGAGTAAAATTGACAAGTGGAATTTTTTTTAATTGGTGGTACTGAAAATTCTTTTTTTTCAGAATGAAAGAAGAAAATCAACTATGGAATTGAAGAGTTAGTCATCTTTTCCAAAAGAATATGGGTCTTCTTATTCATAAAGAAAATGTTTGTGATGTTCATAAATTTAAAATGTAAATTTATTAAATGTGTTCCACTTGTTAAAAAGAAAATATTGTGAATATTATACACAAGAATAATGAAATACAATCTACTCATCCTTTAGAGTTAATTCATTATGGCATTTTCTGGCCCATTAGAAAGAAATAAACAAATGGATATAAGTATTTAATATACTTTATTGATGAATTTATCCACATTACATGTATTATGTTTATAATGAATAAATTATAGGCACATAAAGGTTTCAATAGTTTTATGATAAGTGTCGAGAAAGTGTGTGGTTACTTCTTGGAGAATATTCAAACAGATACTGGTGTTGAGTATACCAGTGGAATATTTGAATCCTATATTAAAAAACATATAATCTATAATGAAATTATTGAACTATACACACCTCAAAAAAATAGTGCGGTTGAATGAAATAATATAATTCTTTTTTATATTGATCAAACTATGTTATTTGAGTATGAAATGTCTCATTTATTTTGGAGACAATCTATTGGAGAAGTGATTCATATTTGAAATAATTTTCTTTACAGTACAAATTCTAATATTTCCTCATATGAGTTGTATTACAAGAAATATACAAATTTTAATTTTCTAAGATTTTTCTTAGCCCTTGAACTAACAAATTTAAAGGTGAAAATATGGGAATGTTTGAAAAAATGGATGTTGATGGTGTCTTCCTTGGTTATCCACAAAATGGAAGAGGACATCATTATTACACCAAAGTTATAGGGACTATTTTTTATTCTATTGATTTGAATGTGATGGAACAGGAAAATAAATTGAGTTCATATGAAGAAGAAAGTTCCAAAAGTGATCACCATGAATATATTTTCACAAAATTACAGGGTGTGGTTTCAAAAAAATTGATATATTTCTGAAGATGTTCAAGATGAAGAAGTTGATACATAAAATTCAAGTGATTAATAAAAATCTTGTTAACATCATAAAAGGCTTAGAAGGAAAGTTTTGATTCAAAATATTATTGAAAGTCAAGTATAATGGATTCAAACTAGAATAACTTTTAGGAGAGCCTCTTATATCTCATTGTTATCAGAATTTGAACCATGGTATGTGAAATAAGAACTAAATCATAAATATTAGATGGATTATATGAATTAAGTGTTATATCAAAGATAACATAATGATACTTGGGAGTTGGTACCCAAGATCAAAGGTAAGATCATTATTGGGACAAAGCGGGTGTTTTGAAACAAGATTAATGAAAAAGGTGAAGTGGTGAGAAATAAAGAAATATTTTTGTATAAAGGATATTCATTTGTTGAAGGAGTTTCCTTTTATGAGTCCTTTGAACTGGTTTGAATTATTGAAACCATTTGAATTTTTCTTTCCATTGTAGCACAAAGGCAATGAAATATATTTTAAATTGATGTTATGCCATCCTACATCAATTTTGAATTGAAATAAGAGGTTTATATTGAAAAAACATAAGATTCATTTCTTAGAGAATATTATAATTTCATTTTCAGATTAAAAAGGCTTTATATGGGCTAAAGAAATCCTCAAGTGCTTCGTATTCTAAGCTGGACACTTGTTTGAATAAGTTACAATTTAGAAATGTTAGATATGACAGTAATATCTATATTAATAATGAAAAAGAAGTATTTATCATTAATATAATTTAATTATATGATATCATTTTTGGTGGAAATGATTAAGAAGTTCATTAAGGGTTTTCTAAATAATATAATAAATTTTCTAAATGTCTATGCTCTATGAGATGACATATTTTCCTGGATTAAAAATTTCTTAATAAAAGAACTGTATTTTTCTATATCAGGTGATGTATGTTAATAAAATGTTGAAGAAGTTTGGTATGGAGTATTTAAAGGTTTTTTCTATACTAATTTTGATGGGAAGAAAGTTAACTAATGTTAAATAAGGAAATAAAGTTGATCCAAGAGAATCTTGGAAGCTGATTGAAAGTTTACTCTACTTGAAAACTTCAAGACCGGATACAGTGTATGTTGTTACACATTTTTGCAGATATCAAAGTGCACCAAAAGTGTCTCATTTCACTTCTGAAAATAGAACACTTAGATAAATCAAAGGTATATTAAACCATGGAATGGAATATGATAGTAAAGGGAAGCTTGATCTGTTTGGTTTTTCAGATGAAAATTGGGTAGGATTTGTTGATGATAGGAATTATACATCATGTGGAGTTTTCTATCTTAGATAAATATGTGATTTTTAGTATTCAATGATGAAAAATTTGGTCACCTTGAGCACTATTGAGGCTGAATATGTGGTTTCCACCCATGTCGCAACACAAATTATGTTGATGAATACTCAATTAGAATATTTAGAAGTTAATGTGAAGTTTTCCCTATTATTGGGATGTGATAATCATAGTGATATTAATAATTAAAATAATCTTGTTTAGTATTCAAGATCCAAGAAAATTTTTATTAAATATTACTTTATCGAAGATCTAGTGGAGATGAATGAGTTGAAATTGTAATTTTTTTCCTACATGGGAAAAAATTGTGGGTGTGTGTTCACCAAGCCACTATTAGAATAATCATTTTAGATTCTATAGTTGAAGTTAGGTATTCAACCTCATTAATTATAGGGATAAGGTCTTGTGTTTTCTTAACCGGTCTTATCTTATATTTGGATATTGTTGTAAAAGGGGGATAATAATGATAACATAAATCTTTCCTTTATGTTTATCATTATATTGTTTTTCAAAGTGTGGGTATATAATGTAGGGGGTATCCATTTATATGTGTTTTATTTCTATTAAAATAAAGAATATATTTAGAGAGATTTTATAAAAGGGGTAAGTTTTTATTTAAATCTGTGTGAATTTTTTTAACATTTTTTTAAAGTGGTTATAGAAATTCTATTCAGGTTTAAAATGTTGATGAAGTACCGATTAAAGATTGTGAGGTTTTTATTAAGGAAACTACGTATAGATCACTATCTTATGGATAACATGGTATTATTTATTCAATATTATTATTTATTACATTGAGTTCACTCATGTAGGATTAGAATTATTAAATAGTGATCTATTTCTACAACTTTATAGTTTCATAGTGATTTATATTCCTTGGTTGACAAAAAATCCAAAGGGGGTTGTTGATCCTAGAAGGTCTTGAGATAGTTTTTGTGATTAGTGAGGTTAAATAATATTGGTAGAGTATATGAGTAAGTGTGTTGGATTTTTTTTCAATACATAAATCATATTCTAAGTTAAATAAAATGATTCCATGTGAATTAATCTCCAAGATTATAATGATCATGATTTTTTCATAATGATTCTGTATTTTTATGAAGATTGAAAAGGGATGGAAAAATCATGGTCAATCATGTAAGGTCATTCCCATGTTAGAGGTCATGTTGATGAAAAGTGTGTCCAAAATGGGAAAGGTTTCACCCATTGTGAATCATTTTTATGGATGTGGTGATATTCCATTGTTCTTGTGTGAAACGAACAAGGATAAAAGGGTCATGGTGGTCCCCATAGTGATCTTCCAGTGTTCCTATGAAAAACATCCAATGAAAAATGGCTATGTTGGTCTCTATTGTGTTCATTAAGTCTAACTATGTGAAAAGGGAAAGTACACTTTGCTTATGGGGCTGTCTGAAGGTTTTTGTGGTCGAAATATGGTGTAACATGCCAAAACAGCCAAAATAGAAGGACATTCCTATGGTATGAAAAGGAATGGTTGATAGGTAAGGTTGAAAGGTAAACAAATCATCCCAAAAGGACTACAACAATTTTTTAAATAATTTTAAAGTAAAATAGCCAACCATTCTACACCAAGATGTGGTGAAATCCTTTTAAGGAGGTTTTATTTAGTTGCGAGTAGTTTTTATGACATGGCCTCTTGGATGATCTAATGGCTTACTATCTTTATCAATGATGTCATTTTGGAAGTATCAACTATGTCCAATCAATTCAATGAGATTGAATGGATCAAAATAAATCAAGGGTGGTTAATTTGGTTAGAGTAAGTTAAATATTTGAATTTGAAATTGAAATTTTTGAATTGAAACATATACTTTGTAATTACTATTATGAAAAGTAGGGTATATGGATGAATAATAGAATAACATGAGTAGAGATTATAATAAGAATAAGTGAAGAGAAATAAGAGATATATGTTTAAATTTTTACAAAGTGAAGATATCATACCTAACTTTCTATAATGTGAAGAAGATGAGAAACATTGTATCAATTAATGTAGGTGATGGCTAGAAGGATATCTTCTTATTGATATCAATTTATTTATCATTTTAATAATGTGTAAATCAATATCACAGTTGGAATACTTTTTATAACATGATTAAATGGATAAAACCTACTCATTGTACCTATATTTTGAAACTAATGGGTTATATGATCTTGGTGAAAATTGGAAAAATCCATGGACTATACTTCTCATTTTGAGAGGAAAACCTTATAAATCTTCTTTTAAATTCATGTGTGTATGTTGAAAAATGATCAAAATTCACTCTAAGTGGTGACAAGGTTTGTTTCATCAAGGAAACTTTAAAATAAATTAGATCAATCATTCACCCCCCCCAGTTATCCTTTATATATCCATGAGGATCCTTTTAACCTTTACTTATGAAACCTCTTTTATTGATACTTTACCATTTTGTTTCTAAGTAAACTCATAAGCATCACCATTTTTTCATGGGGTGACGTTTAATTATTATATGGGGAACTAAAACTTCACAAATTGCATATATCCTCCTACTAAACTCAACTTATGATGGATCTACTTATAATTCATTGACTTATGGTAGATCTATTTTTAATGGATATGTTTACAATTGACCTACTTCTAATAGATTTTATTCTGGAATTATGGACCTTAGTTAGTACACTCCACTAACATTATTAAAAATTAGAAGTTAAACCTTCAGATTATCTCCATCTGGTGGTTACATCACTTAACCAAAAAATAATATTCACATGGTTGGTCAGTTTATAAATAATAACTTCTAGAATACTTAAGGTATGAAACCCCTAGATCAGTAATTTCTTATAACTCTGATCATTTGTACCCAATAACTAAACACCCATATTTCCTATAATTTCAAAATCTTTACTAAAATCCTCTAAAATCCCAATTATAAAAAATTCCATTCTAAAATAACTCAAACACTATACCAACTATATAATTTTATCCTTTAGTACCCAATACACATATTAGACCTTTGAACACATCCAAAACCATCTCCCAAAGATGTTCTAACTCTTGAAATCCTGATCTGAACCTAAATTTAAATAACATCCCCTACACTTGGACTAAAAATCCAAATTTCCCTAAAAAATAATTACCCATAAATTTTAGGATCATTATAAACTCCCCACTTTATGTACTCTCATCCTAAATAAGAATCCATGAATTTTTATCAATTTCCAATCCATAAATTGGAATCTGATACCAAACTACATCCTTGATTTCAAACTAGAAAATATTTGGCTCAAATACCCATTCAATGAACTTGGATACACTGGTCTTTTCCCAAAAAACCATGATTGAAACCCAAAACACATTAATTATATCTCAAACAATTCTCTTGATATGGTTTCCACCTCATCGTATCCAATTCCACACAGTAACACCGGTTGGTGCTCCTCTGGATGACCTTTCCCAAAAACACTCAACATCACCTATTGACACATCTCCACAAATCTCAAAAACAATGCCTTAATTCTAGGAGGTATTATAAGATTATCCATATACCAACACATAACTTTAGTCTAGAAACTTGTTTTAATTTCATGTTTCTATCCTTGACCTACCAAAACTATCATCGTAATCCACCCATGAATATTAAAAATTATCAAATCCAGTTCACTCTCGGATTTAATCAAATTTTACCTTAAGTCCACTATTGATACATGGAATCTATACAACACTACATTTGATTCCAAAATCTAGTATTCACAAATGAATTGGTTAAATAAAATCTATATTCCCACCAATATTTAGGTTCCATATCAACCATCCTCTATCTAGTCTCACCACATCCACAACCCTTCCAACATGAGGGTTGTACATCCATTACTAATTCAATGCTCATATAAATTGTATTATCTTTATTATTTGCTCACTAAACCAAAATATAAAACCACCTCAACCCCCATCTTGTCTATTACTGGTCGTAATGACGAGAAAAAACTACCCTGTTTGTACCAAAATACTAGCATGAAATATTAATCGCTACCCATTCATAGATTACTATAAACATTATTCTTATTATTCACAAAAAATATCCAATATTAAGGGTCACACCCTCTAAAAACCAATGGTGTGCTCCCCACCATATGGTTTCCCATACACTACTCCTTAGGCTCAAATCTAGAATGGTTCCATTATCACATGTGTGTATCTCTTACAAATCCATGCTCATCCCATCCTTAATAATCTCTATCATGTAACATAATCAAATCAACTTAACCTTGGTACTCTAATCATATTTGATGTTACCTTCCTTTATAGAATTACAACTTCCCATCCTCAACCAATATTTCAATCACTTTTCTCATTAAAAATAATAGAATATCGAAACGGTTCATGAATGAACCTTTTAATCCTAATAAACCAAAGTTCCAACAACTAATTCATCTTTAGGATTATATTTCCCTCCACTATACGAATCCTTCCATAAAAACAAATTCAGACTAATGGTGCTCCCCACCATAAAAATCACCAACTAAAACCTAAATTAATCGGTCCAAAACATAGACCCATAAAAACCCACATCTAAATACTTGATCCCAACATAAAAACATATACCACATCATAAAAACATAGCTTTATCAAAAAAAACCTCTAAATACCTACTGAATACGCAATCAACACCTATTTTATCCCCATTATACCATAGAAAAATCCAAAACTAGTCTACACAGGAACTAATTGATTTTCTTCCCCTTATCACACTAAATTAGTTCGCATCCTCCAACCTCACTTGGATCTTTCCAAAAAAACATGGAACACTATCAAGGCACATAATTCAAGCATCGAGTTTACTCCTAGACAAAATAAAAATAAAATCCTTGAAACCATTTACATAAAAGTATCAGTTTCTTATTTAAATTGTCTTAAAACATTTAAAAGTAGTCAAAACACTCCCAAGTTTCTAAAACACCCCTTGGAATCTATGATTTTTCCACCAAAAATAGAATATCAATAATCTCCAACTCAGTTGGTTCCTCAATTTCTTGAAGATTGATTCATTTTAAAAATATCATTTAAATCCCAATTTCAAAACCCTTTTAATAATATTTTATCAAAACTATAAAATCCAAAAACATTTCAAAATCACAGGCTCCATGAGTTATTTCTAATAACACTAAATTATAATACTATTTTATACATAAATCATAACACCATATGATTTTTCACTTTAAAGAAAGTATTATCAAAACCACACATCCTAAAATTTATTTCCCTGTGGAGGATAAACAATACCAATAAACAATCAATCAAACAATCCCATTGAATCTATATTAATCCAATCACCTATTATAAATTATTCAAGAAAATATTGAATATATTATAAGTTTCTTAAATTAATGATAGATACCAATGAGAAAACATGTCAAAAAAACATCACCCATAAGACTAGGAATGACACTATCATGATTCATGAGAAACTCATTTGCTCTTAGCCAAGCCCTAAGACACATACCTAAGCCTCATCCATCCGGTTTTTGGATTCTTAGTCCAATATATCACACATCTTAGAGTGTATAGTACAAAAACTTGGAATCACCTATAAAATTATTTTCCAATCTAATTCATGTTTCCTATGCATGCTATTGATATACCTACCAACTTTCAACCACCTATCTCTACCTCCAAATAGCATTGTTTCATACTAAAACATTTTCTGATACCATTTTTTAATGCCCAGTACTAGGTCGCCTGAACAAAACCCGAGAGGGGGTGCTGCTAGAACTTAAGCGCACCTCCCATTATTACAGATTCTTCTAACTAGGATCATGAGACTAAAATAGACATGGGGAGGCTATTCTCTTAATAATAATTCCTAAGGTTCATAACCAAGTCTACTGAAAATTTGGCATGACTTGTCCATATAAGTAACATCCTAAAAGCCTTTGGATAAAAAATAAGGATCCAATAGGGTTCTTATAGTCAAAAATATAAATAATTAAAATAGTCTATATGATGAATCAAAATATAATACAATATAAGTAGAATACACACATATATAATATGAATCATCTAATAAATATAACAATGAAACATAGGCTGGTACATGTGTGGAACAATAACTAGAAATTAAACCACGATGGCATCTAGACCAACTCATATAATCATCCTTGTAAAATACTTGACCTCCATAACCTTCTAGACATGAAGCATATATCTGGATCCAAGAGAAAACAAAACCTAGGAGGAAAACATAAAGGTCTACCCACATACATCAAAACTCGTGTCATGTACATAGGTAGGGGTGATTCAAATAACCTAGTAGGAATCCCCAATGACTCAATGATATCTATATTTCATGTATTAAATTTTTAATACTAAATTATTTTTATTTTATTATTTTCCTATTTTATTAATTTTTATTTTTAAATTTTTTATATTTTTTTGTATTTTAAGGAAAATGAACACTTTGGGAAGGTTTAGAAAACTGAAGAAAACTATAAAAGAATAAGGTAATTTGAAAAAAGAAAATAATTAAAGTGGAGAAGATAAAAAATGTTCCAACCCATATATAACTCTAGGATTTCAAGTCGTCCAGCATGAGGTAGCCCACCAAACTAAACTATGGAAAATTGTTGAGAGGCGGCGAGGAGTGCAATGAGATAGAGTGGGTTGGTGCTAACTTGAGTGAAAGAGAGTTCTATTGATGGTTGGCATCAGACCATAGTGATTATAGAATGGGGGGACTCCATGAGAGGAAATGACCTTCATAGGGGAACTAGAATATGTAAATCAAAGTGTGTCCAAGGTGAATATTGATGTGGAATAATGACTTATGTAGTCTTAGTCATCTTTTAAGAACATGTGCACCTATGTGATGAACTGACATTATTCGATACTTCTTCCTTGAACTACTTCCCCTATGTCATGCCACACCAGCCTGTTACAAACTAAAGACTACCATGGAAGATTGAGGGAGCTCAAGATCTAACTATTTTTCTCCTAAAGAGAACAGTATAACCATGGGAGTACTAAGGGATATCAATGATTACTCCTTACACCATGATTGGATGGAGGATTCCCCTGCATAGAGCTGTTGATATGATTTCATGAGGAAATTCCATACATGATAATTTTATTGTTTCATGAGTGAAGAGTTCACTCCATAATCATGTCAGTGAGATAATGGAATAATAATTTATAAAAATGCTTCATTACACATTAAATATCAATGAATTGTAATAAATTTTTAAGGTTAAGGTAATTTTCCAAAGTTTGGAGGATTTTTTTTCATGGTTAAATGGTTGTTTAAAGACTCTGACCCTAGTATCCCTGAGTTGGTGGTTACTTTATTACATTGGGGTAAGATAAAAGTGATTGTATCTCAAAGGTCTGAATAGTTCCTTAGTCTTGGAAAACTAGATACATACTTGAAATTCACATTACATTTGAAAAATTGAAATAAAACATATATTTTTCTTTGAGAAATCCATTATTCCCTTTAGTATATCCATGCATATCAACCATAATACAATTCCTGGCATCATTGGGAAACTAAACATAAGAAAGGGGAAAGTTCTAATACTTAGTAAGGGTATTCATATAGTGGAATATATCATTAAAAAATAAGGAAAAATAAATATGTTAAGTTAAATTTCTAAAACTCATGTCATTTAATCAATAACTTTAACCTGAATAATAGTACGGTAGGAATAACTGATGATCAAAATAATTCCAGATAAATAGTAACATAATCTTGAAACTTATTCAGGGATATTCTAACTAATTTAATAATCACATGGACATAAATAAATAATCTCATAATGAGGTAATTAAAAATTTCAGACAACATAAACATATTTTCAAGGCCTTGTTCCAAGACATCTTAAATAAATTTCAAGGAATCATCCAAATACACAAGATATTTTGGCTCATAAGACCAACAGTGCATCAAGGGGATATAGAAGGCACCACCAATAACTTACTAATTCTAATGAATTCCTAATATGAATGGGGAAAAACATAATCAATGTAAAAATTATTATTAAAAAACTATCATATAAAATGTTAACAATTTCCCCAATCAATAAACATAATCATAAACCATCAAGAGTAATATAGTGAATGGTATAAAAATAATAAATCCCAAGTAAATTGATCATAAACTATGAAGATAAATAATGAGTATGGAATAATTACTACATATCCCCAATATAGCATAAATAAAATATGGGTTTTTCTATTGATGAATAGTGATACTATAAAAATGTCATTAGAACATTTTTGAGGAAAATACCCTTTTCACTTTGAAAGTAACATTTAAAAACTAAAAATTTCTAGAATACTAGGAAACCCATTTTCTTTAAAAAAAATATTTTAAAACTTTTAAATTAAGATTCAAAACAATTACTGGTCATGATGGAGGGTAATTTTGTACATGTCATGTATATATATAACATTCTCTTCATAGTGTTGTAAAAAGGTTAGAAAGTACCTCGTTCAGAAAATGAAAATAATATTCCTTTAAAATCATTTTTAAAATATTTAAAAATGGGTAAAAATGTCTTTATTGAATCATTTTTAGAATTTTAAAAACATTTTTAAAAATATTTTTAGAAAACATTGATATATAAGAAAAAATACTTTCGACTCAACAGAGAAATAAAGTACACTTTTATTGAAAACTTTTTCTCAATCATTTTAAGTTTCAAAGAGAGGAAAATGGTAATATTAATTTAAAAGTACATTAATACACATTGGGTAATAAATTATGTTGGGTTTAAGATTTAAATATCAGACAATTTCCCCAATTAAGGCTTAAACATAAACAATCCTGAATAATTATTAGATTATGAAATAAACCCTTACCTCTTTGGTAACCTTTGAATAATAATACCCATAAAAGATATAACTTCAAATGAAAATTTAAATACCAAAAAGATAAATATATTCATTTTATAACATATTAAATGGGTATTATATACACCATACAAAATAAATAAGTGGTGAATATGTCATTTGTCTCGTTGAAGTAAAACTGAGATGAGAAACCCTTACCTCATGTCTGATTTCCTTTATACATGTTTGAACCTCTTGTATAATAAATTTAAATTTACTATAATTAATTATAGAACCATAATAATATATATCACACCTTATATTATTTTTTTATAGTCTTTTATCACTTTTTTATGAACAATTCTTTATTAAAATCATTGTTTTAGGTAATAACTAATTTGTTTTTCATGTATATTTTAGTTTGGTAGTTTTAGTACTTATAATTTATCATGGTTCAATAATATCCAAAGTTTTCATCACGATATAAATATAATATATACTCATTGCATAAGTATTTATAATACCCTAAAAAAATTACAGATATACAAGCTAGTTACACCATTCATGGAGAAGGTAGGTCGTATATACGCATGAACGTTATTTTTATTTTTTCTAAAATATTAAACTAAAGAAAGTAAAATAATATTTAACATTTATAGAATAATTATTATAACATATATATTCATTATATATATCCTTATTATCATCCATGTAAAAATAAAATGAAAAACGTGTCGCATCGCTATGTGGAGGCGGTAGCCCACACGTATGCATGAGCGGAATTATCATTTAAAAATGATTGGGAGTTAAGAGGGTAGATATGATATTAAAATTAAAGAAGTTTATTTATTTAATAAATAAAATATACATACATTAAATCCATCATTATATCCAGCTGTGATAGGTGGTGATTAAAAATAAATTACATCGATTCGTGAGGTGGTAGTCCGCCATACATAAGATCGACGGTTTCATTTCCCATTTGATGGATGGGGAGATGGATATGGGTAATTAAATTAACATAATAACATCTACGTATATTTAATATACTAGTTTTATTATTTTATCATATTTTATGGAGATTTTAAGGATTTATAGGAATAAATAAAATGAAAACACATGGTTAAAAACTATACCTCTTCTTCAAACAAACTCTTTAGGTTTATACCTAAATACTTACTAGATTGGTTTTATAATCAAACTATGACTATAGTTTATGGGTAGGGATATAATTAAGGGCTTTTGGTATATATTTTCCAAACCAAATTTCTCTTTAAATGTGAAGAGGAGAGGAGATGGGATCCCTTTTATAAGTGGGGGAAGGACACACTTGGAATTTTTGAAAAGATTAAATTTTACCCGTGTTTTTCACATGATAAAAGGATAAAAAAAGGATAATTATCTAAAATTTTATGAGATAATGTTTTAATATGTTCATATAATATTAATTGAAAAGGTTTTTATTTTATTTAAACCCTTATCTTCTTAGTTTACCCCCGTTAAATACGTATTAACCTTAACCACAATAATTAATGTTTACTATTTTTACAATTCATTGTTTCAAAAAATTGTGTTGAAAATATTAAATAATATTAATTTTTATGATTCCAAATATGTAAACCATTTTACAAAATTTTATTCATATAAGTGTAAGAATTTAAATTAAAGTTAAACTCGCAGACGTGATGAAAAAATAGATTTCTAAAGGAAAATTATTCATGAGTATAAAATATTTTTATATTAAAATTGAACATATAATTGATTCCAATGATCTAGGTTATATTAATTATGATATAATTGAACTAATTTTAATTATTAAAAAAAATTAATCAAAATTTCACTTTGTAAATTCTTAAAATGAAAAGGCAATTTTCAATAGAAATCAGCATTTTTTAATTATTCATTGAAAAATTAATATTTTATGAAAATTCTCAAAAATTAACTCCAAGGTAAATTTTTCATTATGATTTAAAAAATGAATTTAATTTTTTAAAATACATTTTCAAGAATTTATAGAAATTAATTCTAACATAATTTTTTAAAACATGACGGAATCGTTTTTTAGAAAAATACAGTTTTTCATGGACATTTTTTTTAAATGATTCTTATTTTTGTTTATAATCAATTTATAACCAATAAATTTATTTATACAATACTAAACCATATAATATTCACAATTTAGTTTTTCATATTCATACCTTCCAATATAATGGCTAGGTTATAATGGTATACTATTTTAGGGTTCTTTTAGAATTGTGGTTGCGTGTATTGAAAAATACTGAAAGGATTGAATTTATTTAAAATAAAAATATATATCATAAAGAATCAGGGTGTTACATTATTCCATACTTAAAAAGATCTATCCTCAAATTTGATAGAATTTAAACTCATTAAAATATTTGGGTATCTCTTCATCATAACTTCCTTAGGTTCCTACATTGCCTCTTCTGTCTTATGATTTCTCCAAAGTAACTTTACTAGTTGAGTTGTCTGATTCCTCAACACTTTCTCTCTAGTTCCAAGAGTCTAAATATAATCTTCACAATAAGATAGAACAGGTTCTGGTTTTATTTATTTTTAGGTGATCACATGAAATGTTTCTTGCATGTACTTTCTTAACAATGATATGTAGAACACATCATGTACTTTAGAGAGATTTGGTGGTAGTGCCAAATGGTAAGACACAACTAAAATTCTTTCTAGGATTTCAAAAGTTCCAATATACCTAGGTCTCAGTTTCCCTTTCTTACTAAATATTATAACACCCTTCCATGGACACACTTTCAAAAAAACATGATCAACCACTTGATATTACAAATCTTTCATCCAGTTATCGGCATAACACTTTTTCCTACTTTGATATACTTTGATATGGGTTTGAATAGTCTTTATCTTTTCTGTTATCTCCTTCATAAGTTCTAGTCCTTCAATATTTCTTTCACTATATTCATTCCAACAATTTGGAGTCTGATATATCTTCCCATATAATGTTTCATATAGTGCCACTTGAATACTTGAATGGAAGATGCTATTATAGGAAAACTCTACCAAAGATAAACACTAATAAAACATACCTTAAAATTCAAGAGATCATGACCTCAACATGTATTCTATTGTTTTAATAATCCTTTCAGACTATACATCGGTTTATGGGTGATAATCGGTGCTCAAACAAAGCTCATTATCAAGAGCCTTATGAATACTCTTCTTGATTTTTGATGCAAATTTCATATCATGATTACAAACAATTGATAGAGGTAAACCATGAAGTATCACAACTTCATAAATAAATATTCATGCAAGGAACGCAAGAGTTGAATATTCTCTTATAGTGATAAAATGTGTATATTTGCGGAGGAAATCTAAAATAACTCATATTACATCATTCTTTTAAGGAGTATTTGGTAATCTAGTGACAAAGTCTATAGTAATTATATCCCATTTCCACATAGAAATAGGAAAAGGTTGCATGAATCATCTAGGATTCTATCTTTAAGCCTTCACCTATTATAAAACCAAACATCTTAACACATAATTAAAAATTTTCCTCTTTATATTATCCTACCAAAAATGTTCCTTCAAATCTTTATACATCTTGGTACCAGAAGGGTGTATAGATATATTCAAACTATGAGAATCATCCAAAAATTTCCTCTTTAGCTCAGGTATATATAGTGTAACACTTTAAGTTTTTATGAACTATTTTTTTAATAAATTAAATTTCATTTTATTTCATTCAATACATTCTATACTAAGTTAAACTCTCTACTAAGTTAACATTATGCTACATGCAACATCGACTTGTCGTGCATTATACGCAACACTGAGTTTCTATAAAATAGAATTTTATTATTATAATTATTTAAATGATATAGTTATAACATAGGTGTTAAAATTAGTAATATTAATAACAATAAATATTTTTTATACATTATTTATAATGGTTTCATATAAATAAAACATATTGTTACTAAAACATAAAGATTTTGGTAAAGTATTTATATGTTTGAAATTAATATTTTCTTAAAAGAACTACCTTTTTTGTACTTATGATAACAATAATGAAATTAATTTTAGAAAATTTTAGAAATTTAATTTGATCAAATAAATTTCATTTTCTAATTCATAATTTCAAAATTAGGTTAGGGTGAATTTTAGGATGAATAGTAAAAATACAGAATTTTAATTCAAAACTTATTTTTCATCTAATTTAGTTTTATAGATAGATTATATTTTAATTTTGTTTTAAAGAGTATTTATATTAATTTTAGATCCATTAATCTAATTTAGGTTATTTTAACAAAAATTACATTGAAATTGGATAGCAAAACATTCCAAAATTTTAAACATTTTTTCTTAAAAAAAATTGTTATCGCTATACATCTACGGGGTTAATTTTAAATTAATTTCCTCCACTTAGATGATTTAAATTTGGAAAAATTAATTCCATATTTGGAATCAGAAAAATATATAATGTCTAATAAGGTCAAATTAGTTTTTTACCAAAAATAATAGTGAAAGTGATTAAACTTAATTACAACAATTAATAGAAAAAATAGTTTAATAAAGGACTAAACCATAAAATTAACGTCCAAAATGACCTAAAAACTTATCTGAAATACTATGGATGGAAATATTTCAACCATATCATTAATTTTATAAAATTAGGTCCATTATTTTATCCACTTAACATGGGGAAAATGTGTATGTAATTCCATTTTCAAATATTTACAAGAATGACACTCCTCCACTATAAAAAGGAACTCACCCCTCAAACTTATTCACACCTATAAATCCATTTTTATCTCAAAACATATGCTAAAATAATCTCCCTAAACCACTCCCTTACTTATATAAGTCTCTATTTGGTAATAAATCCATCCAATTAATACCTTTTGTGAAAACAAAAAAGAGTTACCCAAAGAAGAGGTAACATATTTCCTCAAGCTCCTTTGTTTTATTTTCATTATCCATGACCTCAATTATTCTTATTAAATGATTATATAATAACCTCAATATCAAAAATATATTTATATGTTTTTATTCTAAGGGTTTGACCTACACTTACATACGCTTCTATTTGATGGGTAACAAACTTACCATTCTTGTGTACGGCAAACTACCGCCTCACAAAATGATGTTATTCGTTTTTCCTTTACCATTTATTGTGGTTTGTAATTATGATAGAAAATATATTTTATATTATATATATGATTTATTTATGCTTCTTTAATTTTTATAAAACATATACCTTCATGCTTTCCATTTTGTGTAAATATGATAATTTCATTTGGGGAAGTGTGGACTATCACCCCCTCAAAGCAATGTGATTCGTTCACACTCTACGTTGAATATATTAAGGATGGGTTTAGTAAAATTATATAACAAAAATTAAATAATAATTATACTATAATTAGTATATATATATACATATATTTCATTCACTTTCTTTCTTTTAGTATGATAACTAAACTGAAATAGCATCCATGCGTACGTATGACCTACTGTCTCCATGAATGGTGTATTCCATTTCATATTTATATATTTAATAGAATATTATAAATACATATATACTGAATATAAATTATATTTATATCGTTTTTTACATTATGGAAACCATGATATAAGTATGAGGACCAAAAATATAACAAAGTAAGACACATGTGAAAAATAAAGCAGATATTACTTGAAGTGTAACCTTAACATAGAAGTGTTAATAAGTGGGTAATATAAAGACATTTATGGTATTAAATATAATAATATAGTTATGCGGTATATTTATAATAAACTTAAATTTATTATACAATAGGTTTGAATGAGTACAATAATATTCAAGATGAAATGTAAGGGGATTTCTAGTCTCACTTTTATTTCTGTGAGATTTATGCGTTATTCACCACTCAATCCTTTTGTGTGGTGTATATACTACCAATGAACATATTATATAATTTTTTTACTTAAAATATTGGGTATTTACATATCACTATTATGATCTCTATTTCATTGGGTTTATATTTCAAAATTTACCAAATCGATAAAGTAGTTTTGTCTCAATTTTCCTTATTTGATACACATGCCATGAACTTCAAAAACAATGTTTTCAAAAATATTTTAAAAATGATATTTTATGATAATTTTCAAGGAAAATGGATTTTAAATTTTTTTTTATGGTTTTAAATCTTAATTTATAATTTTTAAAAGTATTTTTAAATAAATAGTTTTCAAAAATATTTTTACCTTTCCTTTCTAAAGAAATGGTTTTTAAAATGTTTTCAATATTCAATTTTATTTTTTCAAAGAAAAATGTTTTAAAAATGATATATGATTTAAATAAATTTTTTTAAAAGAGGAAAGGATATTATCCTCAAGATTTTTTTTAAAACGATCTTTCCAAATTATTTTCCATCTAAGATGACATCATTGGTGTTAATCATTACTTTCTAGGAAATGATCCAAATGTTCCATTAATATTCTTTCTTTGAATGGATTATGTTTTGATGGCATCATTTTTATGAAAACCATTTCTATTTCACAGGTTATATACTTATGAAACCTGCTTCTTTTCATGGGTTATGCTTTGATGAAATGATTATGAAACCAATATTTTTCTAAAGTTTAAGATATGATTACATGTTTATGACACCCATTTCATTTCATGGTTTATCATATGATTATTTATGATTTTGTGGCACATGTATGTATGATTTCATTATGATATGGTTGGGACTTATATCTCCCTCCAATGCATTGGGTAATGATAAGTGGTACATGAGCTCAAAGGGAACATGGGATGTTAGCCCAAGCTTAAAAACAAGAGGGTACATGGGTTGTAGACCAAGACCAAAAATAAGAGGGTACATGGTTTGTTAGTCCAATATAAAATATAATAAGGTACATATATTGTAGCCCAAGCCTAAAAATTAGAGGTTATATAGGTTGATATCCAAATCCCGAAGTAGATATATGGGTTTTATCCTAAGACTGAGATGTTATAAAGGTCTTGGTAGGTAGCCTTGACATAATATTTTCTATGCTTATGTGTATGCCACAAATTCTATGTCTTATTGATCAGTTATTCTTTCATGGATTATTCTCTTGATTCCCTTATGATTCATGTCTTATGAACTACCAATTTTTATTCCATGATTCATGTTTATAATATTTGATATGCGTGGTATGATATTATAATGTCATTATCATATTCTCATTCCCTTATGCTCATGTTTATTCTTATATATCTCCCTTATTTACCCTTACTGAGCACTTGATCTCACACCTTTTTATGTTTCCATTCCATAGTTTATGAAGATATGTGTTATGTATGGTTTGTCTAAGAAAGGTTATAGTCGTGAAGAACCTAGTGGGAGATAATGTAGCTCACTAATTTACCAGTGTTTATATTTCCATGTTTCCAATGGAACTAGACTAGTACGGTCTTTGGTTGTTTTTTTGTGTAATGTTTTAAGTATTCTAAAAAAATGATGTAATTTTAATGTATGAAAAGTTAGGATCACTATAGTTGGTATCAAATAAAAAATTTAGTTAACCATTGTAAAATAGGATGAGAAACCCTTAGTGATACCTATAAGGACATGTCTAATGATAAGTCTAAGGATAAATAAAAGTATAGGAAAATGTCCTAGGATTTGGTTAAAGGATAGAGTGAGTAGTTTCCTATAAATACATCCATATCTAGATACTAAAATGTAAATGGTTTTGGAATAATTGTACCTAGGAGTAACAACTCCGACAAGGTGTGTTGGGCCTAACTCAAGTGTAACCCGGTACATGATAATAGTCCTTACTATTCACTTGGTTTTACACTCCTTGGGGATATGATTTGGTAATTCACAAACTCTTCATAAACCATCATGAAGGATTTAAAAATAATTTTCCTATTAATAACCTAGGATTAACCTAGGGTCTCATATATTAAGGAAGGGGTGACATAATTTAGACATCATGTAAGTGATTTTTCATGATTATGTGGTTCCTCACTATGAAAAATGTTTCTTACTCTATTTTTGTTGGTTTTTATCAATGGATGGAACCTAACGAAACCAATTAATATTTACTATGATGAATAATGAAATTATTGCTCTCTTGTGCATCAATATGATATGGGATATGGAGTGAAAAACCTCATTACTACACTCACACAGCTTTCTCAAGATATAAATCATACTGAGCTTCCAAACAAGAAAAGGATGGAACAATATTATATTCATTCCTTTATGAGGAAACATCTACCTTCTTTCAGTGGGTCTTATGATCCACTTATTACTAAACATTGGATAATTTCCACTAAAAATATATTATTTGTTCTCTATTATTTGTATCATGAGAAATTCATTCCAGTTATTTATCAGTTAGAAGGTGAAGAATACCAATGGTAGAATTTATTCAAGAATATAAGAAAGAATGATGAAACTGAATTCATAAATTGGGATGAGTTCAAGATATTATTCTTCAATAAGTACTTTCCTCATGTTCTTTATAAGAATATGGTATATTATTTCTTTAACTTGAAGAAAAAGGATGATGAATCTATTAGTACCTATGAGGCTAATTTCCCAAGACTTGTGTGGTAAGATTTGGGAATTATCATCCAACCCAATAGTAAAGTTGATATGTTATTCAGTGGCTTAAATACAAGTCATGGAAGGTCATTTTCATAAGAGACATTAGTATCTGCAAATATATTGTGTGTTGTGAAATAAAAGTTGAAATGGAGGTTGGAGGTACATATTAATCTCATGGTTTTAACAAGAAAATGAAGATGGGGTTCAAAGGAAAATCTAAAAACCATGAACAGAAGAAGCATGGAGGAAATTTTATTATGAGGTATAATAAGTGTTTTAAGTGTGGAAGGGAAGTTCATTGGTCAATTTATTGTTGCAATGATGTAAAGAAGTTTCCCGATGATTCAAATATAGGAAAAGATACACAGAATTCACCTCTCGCGCTTCAATGCTTTAGTTATAAAGAGGATGGTCATTATGCTAACCAGTGAACAAACCCAAGGGTTGGTGGTGATGACCAATGTCAAAAACCTCTTAAACCAATGAAAAAGTTTAAATATCACACGATCATTGTTTCTTATGAGGTTTTTGATAACGACGTGGTGAAAGGTACACTTACCATATACTCTAGAACTACTAATGTCTTATTTGATTCTAGATATATCCACTCTTTCATATCTAAATAATTTTCTAAGGGTATTAAAATTCCAAAAAAGAAATTAGATATGGAATTATTAGTGAAACCCCCTAATGGTATGATGATTTCATCTCGATTTTATGATTCCTCTCTAATTGACATTTGTGGGAATGTACTTCCTAAAAATCTTTTCATTCTTCCCCTGGTTTAATTTGATGTCATCTTAGGCATGGATTAGATTTCTCTGTATAAATACCCCATTAATTTTTGATTAAATGAAGTTACGTTTGATATTTCAAACCAACCTATGATTTTATATCAATGTAACGATAAGTATAAAATTCTCATGGATATTACATCCAGTGTACTGGTTTTAATTCCCATTCAAAAGGCATATTTGTCTCAAATGGTTGGGGAGAAAATCAACATCAATGATATGCCTATTGTTCAAGAATTTTTGGACGTGTTCCCAAAATATTTGCCTAATATTCCACCAAAATGTGAAGTTGAGTTCTCAATATATCTCATACCTAGTTCCACGTCAACTTTAAAGACTCCCTATAGAACGGCCCTAATTGAGTTGCAGGAATTCATGAAATAACTCCAAGAAAACCTTGATAAGGGATTCATTCACCCAAGTGTGTCACCTTAGGGTGAACCTGTTCTTTTAAAAAAAAATATATATCAATTTTACTCTACATTAATTATCGGGAGTTGAACAAGAAAACAATCAAGAATAATTATCCTCTTCCTTGTATTGATGACTTGTTTGATCAACTATACAGAGCTCAATATTTTTCTAAGATTGACCTTCATTATGGATATTATTAATTGGGGATCAATAAATAGGATATAACCAAGATATAATTCCATACAAGGTATGGATACTATTAATATATATTGATTCCTTTTGGTCTTACTAATTCCCCTTATAACTTTATGGATTTGATGAATAGAGTCTTTAGATATTACCTCAATTAGATTGTGGTAATTTTTATAGATGATATTCCTATCTATTCAAAGAGAAAGAAAGAGTAGAAGACCACTTGATAATTATACTGAATACACTATGGAAGGAGAGACTATATAAAAATTTACCCAGTGTGAATTTTGGATACAAAAGGTTTCATTTTTTGGGTCACATGATCTCAAGAGATGATATAGTAGTAGATATATCAAAAAAGGAGGCAATTGAGTGTTGGTCTAGACCAACCACAATGACTAAGATCCGTAGTTATCTTATTTTAGCTGGATATTATCAATGGTTTGTGTATAATTTCTCATTACTATCTAATAATTGGACCAAGTTAACTCGAAAGGGTGATAAGTTCCTCTGGAAATATGAATGTGAGGAAAATTTCAAGGAACTCAAGAGAAGGTTTGTCAATGCATTTGTTCTTACATTACCCTATAGTAGAGAAGGGTTTGTAATATATAGTGATTCATACAAGAAGGTATTTGGATGTGTTCTTAAGTATAATAACACAGTTATCATCTATTCCTTGTGACGGTTGAAGATTCAAGAGAAATTTTACCTAACTTGTGATTTGGAGTTAGTAGTGGTAATTGTTTCATTAAAGATATGGAGACATTATATTTATGGAAAAAAGTGTGATATATATACTAATTATAAAATTTTAAAATATATATTCACATATAAGGAGTTGAACATGCACCAAAGAAGATAGTTAGAGATGATAAAGGATTATTACTACTTAATACATTACCACCCTAGGTAAGTGAATAAGGTGGATGATGATTTGAGTCGAAAGGATCATACTAGCTTATCCATGATGAAGATAACAAAGGATCCAATATTTCTATATTTTTAAAGGATGGGTCTAGAAATCTTTAAGGAAGGGGAAAAATCTTATCTTACTTAATTGGATGTTCAACCCTCTATCCAAGTGAAGATTAAAGAAGCACATAAAGAAGATGCAGAATTGAAAAATAAGGTTATAAATGTCCCTGGCCTTGATTAGGATGAAATGATAAGGTTCAGGAACCATGTATGTGTTCCTTCCATACTAGATTTGAAGAAGGAGATGTTAGCGTAATCTCATTGTTCTTCATTCTCTATTCATCCTATAAGTATGAATATGTATAGAAATTTAAAGTAATACTTCTAGTGGCATGGAATTAAGAGGGATATTACAGAGTTTTTATCTCGTTGCTTGGTATTCCAGCAAGTTCAAGCATAAAGAAAAAAGTCTAAGGGTATGTCTATCCATTACCCATACCAGAATGGAAATGGGAGGACATCACTATGGATTTTGTCATTGGACTCCCAAAAAACTCTAAAGGTTTTAATGCTATACAGGTGGTAGTAAGTCTCCTTAATAATTCAGTGCACTTCATTACTATAAAATAAGAATTCTCTCTGGATTATATTTCCAATATGTACATTAAAGAAGTGGTAAGGATACGTGGAGTACCACTTTCCATTGTATATGATTAGGATCTGAGGTTTACCTCAAAGTTTTGGTGAAGTATTCATCAAGAACTTGATATAAAATTGAGTTTCATCACCTCTTATCATCCTCATATAGATGGTCAGACTAAAAGAAAAATTCAAACCCTAGAGGATATGTTGAGATCTTTTTCATTGGATTTAAAAGGTGGTTTGGATTAAAACCTTCCTCTATTTGAGATTTCTTTCAATAATAGCTTTCACTCAATCATTCATATGGATTCTTATGAATCCCTATATGGGAATAAATTTATAGCTCCAACTTACTGTTAGGTCCACTAGGTTAGATACCCTGAGAGGGGGGTGAATCAGGGTATGAAAAAATTAAAACAACTACCCCTATTTATCTTGTCTCGCTGTTAAGCAAGACTCTCTTCTCTCTATGTCCTGCAGCACAGTATAAACAAAAACTAAAGCATGCATAGTACACAACGATTTTTACTTGGTTCACCTTCACTGGGCTATGTCCAATGAGCATACACATGCAATGTGATGATGTACCAAATCCACTAAAAGAACACTGATGTTTACAAAGTTCGGGATAGATCACTTCTAATCTCAGGATCACTACCTTTACAATGTTTAGGGTCAGCTCAATGCTTTCCCAAGGGTCACTCCCTGTTTCTCTCTCTCTGGCTCACTACTAGTGGAGAGGATCATCTTCTTCCTCTTCCTTTGCTCACTGCTCTAGAAAGGATCCACTCATATTTTATAGACTTGTAGGTCTCTTCATTATCACTAATGAATACATCCTATGTTGTATATAGATGTGCTGTTGAAGTCCAACTTTCACCTGTAGATGAATCTCACTTTGCACCGAAGGTATCGGTCAATCTTCCAGCTTTCAAGCATCCCTGAATCCCTTTCGTGCTTCAATCATACCTAGAGCCCTTATCCAAGCCAGAGTGAAAGTCTCGGCGTGCAAGGTAAAACTGGTGTTCAAGTTCACCTCAACCACTTGCACAACTCTAGCTTCTTCAACTCTAAACTTGCGTGACTCACACCCTTTTACGCCCAAACCAATTTTGGCGCGCAACCATCAACAATCGCGCTTCTTCAACATCTGGCGTGAAAGTGTCACCAAACCACCTGCGTGACACCCCCTTCTTCAACTCAAAACTTGGGTGACTACCTTCCTTTCTCTCTTGAACCACTCTGGATGTGCAACAATCAACTAGCGCACAACTTCTACTTGCGCGACCACACCACCACTTGCACGACCACTACACTTGTGCGATAGGAGCTCTAAAATTTTATAACTATTGAACTCACACCGAATGATAAGGGATTGACCTCTATTTATAATAATTTCTACACCCTGTGTGATGGCGCACAATTCTCCTCTCGGTGCGCAAGTCTCAGCGCCAAAAGTCTCTGTCGCGCAAATCACTTTTGCGACCAACCCTAAAACTTGGGTGCCCCTTTTACCTTTGCCATATTTTTATGTTATGATCTTGAAAAACATATGGCATGCAAGTTTCCTCTTATTCTAGACAACGGCGCACAAGTCCATTTTCCAAAACCAATTTTCTCCATTTGTCGATTTTCAGGCCCAAAAATTTGGTAAACACTAGAAAACGACGCCACCTTGTATCTTCTCTTTTTGTACCGCCTCCAGATCAATCATTCCTTTGTCGAAATTCTTGAATCAGACATGGATCATTAACCACGTCCCTTGAACTCGACGTGCCACCATGAAATCCCATTTTTCAATAAATTTGTATGTTATGGTTTTCTTTGTCAATAATCACAACACAGAGGCCCACTTTGTCAACAAACGCAATCACCTTAAAAATGCTTCAATGATACCTTGAGGGATTTTTTCCCAACAATCTACCCCTATGGGTTTGTTGACAATTCTTCCATTAAAAGGTACATCGTTAATTCTTCAGCCACCATTCGCCTGTTGCGATTCCGATAGCGATCAAGGATTTACTCAACACATACTCTAAGCCCACATCAGCAATTCTCGATGTGAGAAACAAGAATAAATGAAAAGTTCATCAATGAATCACTTCAACTCTGATACCCACGATTGATACCAAATTGATACCAATTTTTGGAAATATTCTCACCGCATTCCAACACCACTCTTATGCTTTTATCATGATCCTCAGCTGTCGTGATATCTATTCTTTGATTGATCACTTCTAGCATCGTCAGATTTCATAATCCCTCTATCTGGTTGCTCCACCAGTCATCTTCTCCCCCTATTTGTCATGATTTCTCAAATATCCACATTGTCTCCCCTTGAACAATCACTATTTTCTCCCCCTTTTTCAAAGAACTCAAAGGTCACTCATTTGCAGTCTGTAACAGAGTAGAGAATACATATCATCACATTGGGGAAAAACACATCATACCTCAGGGAGAGGGGGGGTTCCACATCCACACTATTTTAAGTGAGGGGAGTCAACTGAACTCCCAGAACTAGCCGATGCCTTTCAAACGCTTCCTTGGGTAAGCCCTTTGTTAGAATATCTGCAACCTGTAGCTCTGTGGGCACATACTCCAACTTCAAAAGCCCTTGATCCACCTTCTCCTTGATGAAATGATATTTCATCTCAATGTTATTTGTCCTTGAGTGATGAACTGGATTTTTGCTAAGATTGATAGCACTTGAGTTATCACACTGGATTCCGATCAGAGAATTCACTTCAACTCCCATATCTTCAAGTTGCTGCTTCATCCACAATAACTGTGTGCATGCTTGAGTGGTCGCAATATACTCAGCTTCCGCGGTGCTCAATGAAATGAAATATTTATTCTTGATTATCCAAGAAATACACAATCCACCAAGATAGAATGCACCACCCAACGTGGATTTTTTATCATCCACTGAACCGGCGAAGTCTGCATCAGTATATCCCAATAACTCTTTCTGAGATTTGTCATTATATGTCAAGATGAAGTCCATTGTTCCCTTGATATACCAAAGTATTCTTTTTACTGCAAGCATGTGGCTTTCCTTGGGATTACTATGATATCTTGCTGCTTTTCATGTGGTGAAAACATTGTCAGGCCTTGTTGCGGTAAATTACAACAAACTTCCAATAATTTTCTTGTATTATGTGATATTAACTGCCTTGCCATCCTCATCTTTGGACTGTTTCGTCTGGGTAGCAACTGGAGTCTTCATCTCCTTGTAATTTTCCATTCCAAATATTTTCAAAACCTCTTTGTCATATTTGGATTGAGAAATGAATGTTTCATTCCTTCCTTGTGTCACCTGTAGACCAAGGAAAAACGTTAGCTCTCCAGTCATTGACATTTCAAACTCACTTTTCATGAATTCAGAAAACTGTCTTGAACTAAGCTTCATCTGATCCAACAAATATTATGTCATCGACATAAACCAACACCATCATCCTTTGATTACTGTCATTGCTGAAATAGAGATTGTAATCAACTCCCCCATGCTAGAAACCAAGCTTCTTGAAGTGCTGATCAACCATTGAGTATCATTCTCTTAGTGCTTGTTTCATCCCATAAAACGCCTTCTTCAGTCTGTAAACCTTATTCTCATCCTCATGAATGATAAAACCATCCGGATTCTCAATATACACTTCATCCTCTAGGACCCCATTCAAGAATGCAGATTTGACATCCATCTAGAACACTTTGAACTTCCATTGCACTACAATGGCTAGGAGTAATCTGATTGTCTCCATCCTTGCAACCGGTGAAAATGTCTCATTAATATTTATTCCCTCTATCTGGGTGTATCCTTTTCACACTAGTCGTGCATTATTTTGAACCACTGCACCATCTTCATTCATCTTGTTGCGATAGACCCATTTAGTCCCAATGACATTCTTATCTGTTGGTCTCGAAACAATCTCCCACATCCGGTTCTTCTCAATCTGAACAAGCTCTTCATTTATAGCCAGAACCCAGTTTTCATCTTCAGCTGCATCAGCAAAGCATTTCAGCTTTACCTGAGATAGGAATGATGTCTGCTGCAGTGACTTCATTCTTCTTGTCTGAACTGGAGCTGTCTGATCACCAATGATATTCTGCCTATCAATTTTAGTTCGACTCTTTGGCTTCCTTGTAGACACAGACTTGACACTTTCTTGTTCTTCATCAGTGTCTTCTTCTGAGTCAGCATCTGCCACTTCTTGTTCTCCTATGTTACTTTCCTCTTCATCACATTCATCAAGAAACTGTTCAGTGTGTTGTTGAATATTCTCTTCATTTTCCACAATAGTGACTTCATTACTCTCAACTACTTTTCCCAGCCTCTTGTTAAAGTATTTGTATTCCTTTCTTTTTCCTGAGAAGCACAGAAATATTCCCTCATCTCCTTGTGATTCAAAATTCCTATGTTTTTCTTTGTTGAGAATTAAGCACTTACTTCCAAATATTCGGAAGTATTTTATTGTTGGATTCTTTTCGTACCACATTTCATACAGAGTCTTTCCTTCCTTCAGACACAACAGAGCCCTATTAGAAATGTAGACAGATGTCAATACTGCTTCCTTCCAAAACTTCTCTGGGAGGTCTTTTTCTATAAGCATTGTTCTGACCATGTTGTTGATGATCTGATTTCTCCTTTCAACCACTCCATTCTATTGGAGAGTTCTTACTGAGGAAACTTGATGCCTTATCCCATGTTTCTCGAAATACTCTTCCACCTGACTATTTGTGAATTCCGTACCATTGTCTGTATGAAACTTTGAAATTTTATGTCCAATAAACCTTTTAGATTCCCTTAGGTATTTTTTTAAGCAGCTGAACACATCGGACTTATGGGAAATAACAAATACCCATGCCATTCTCCTATAGTCATCAATGAAAAGAACGTAATACCTCTTCCTATCAATGGCTCTTGGTGAAATAGGTCCATAGACATCAGCATGCACCAATTCAACCACTCTTTTCGACTTCTTTTCCTTCACTTTGTATGTCTTTATGATGATATTCCCTTGTTGACAGGCGTTGCACGTATGTGTACGATCACGTGATAGCTTAGGGAGGTATCTTGATGCTTCACACTTTACCATATCTTCCAGGTATGGTTGGAAAAGATGACCAAGTCGTTTATGCCACAACTTTTTTTCTTCATCTCTGGAAAAAAAACACATATCTTCTTCTCCACTTACCAGGTAGATATTTCCCTTTGCTCTTTTTCCTTGTAGAACAACAGCTCTGTATCTTCCTTTGAAAACACACATCTTCTTAGTAAACCTTATAGAATATTCTGAGTCACATAGTTTACTGACGCTAAGAAAATTGTGACTGAGACCTTCTACTACTAAGACATCAGCATGTCTCATCTCTTTGTCCCCAAACCTGGCCTTTCCTGTGCCAATAATCTTCAATAATTCATTATTTCCAAACTTGAAAACTCATTCTTTATCTTATTTTATGCCTATAACAAGATCCTTGTTACCTGTCATGTGAGATGTGCAACCACTATCAAGGATCCACACACCATAGAGATCTGATGCTTTAAGGGCAATTTCTACCACCATGTCCTTCTCATCCTTCTTCTTTTTGGTCCATATTTTTGCCTTAACACTTGTCATGGATTGAGAATTTTGTTATTTCTCAGAGTATGATGGACCAGCTTCATCTTACAAAGATTCAAATCTATTATTCATTTTTAACTCTCATGTTGGTTCATTGATCTGCTACTTGCGAACATTATGATTCTACTTTGGCACATTCCTCTGTATGGTCGAAGTGTAGTACCTAGCCATGTTCCCAAAACATCCACACCAAAAACAGTGTCCTTCAAAATATGCTTTGGAGAACCATTCTCTGTTTGGCTGCCACCTTCTTGTTCACTTCGATATCTCTTGGATATGCAACACACATACTGTGAACGTCTCATCTTTCCACAACAATAACACTAGATATAAGGTTCATTCCTTCATTTTACTTCTACACTATGAGTTTCCCCTTGGGATCTCTGAACATTATGATTCTGTTTTCTTCCCAAATCAACCTTCAATCTCAGAGTGGGTGCTTGTGGTCTGACATTAATATTTACAGGTTTTTATTTTTGATCAAGCCCCAATTCATCCTTAGCATCTGAGCTCGATTTAGGCTTCTTTCCTACTGAACTACTAGACTCCTCTTTCATATTTGTTGTCTTCTGAATGACCAACTTTTCAGATATTACATTGGTGGTCATCAGTTTTCTTGATCCTTCATTTTTCATCGCAGACTAACCAATTCTTCTTCAAGTTCTTTGATACACTTGACTTGATCTTTCACTTTTCTATTCAAGCCATCGATCTCCCTTTTATGTTCTTCAATTTTGATCTTATACTTACTAATTGATTCTGAGTTCTCTTGTGTTGATAACTTGAGTTTCAAAATTTCTTCCATCAACTCATACTTCTCTTCTTCTTGCTGCTGCATATAGAGTTTGGCATCACGAACAACTTTTTTAGCTTTCTTTGTTTTGGCTCTCCAAACCTCTCTCTCCTCAAGAGCATCCTCTAACCCAACTTGCATATCTATTCTTCCTTCAACTTATTCTTCTCCATCATCACCTTTGGTTTCGTTCTTCTCCTGAGAACTGCCAATAACTACCACCATAGCATTTTCTCCTCGATCTTTGCAGTTCTCGATCTCCTCAACCTCCTCAGCTTCAGACTCATCTGAACTGTCTATTTCTTGAGAAAGAAGATTCTTATTCTTGAAGAAATTTCTCTTGAAATGATTCTTCCCTTTCACAGAGGCTGAATATTTCTTCTTGGGAATTTCAAATTCATCTTCATCATTTTCTTCTTGAAACTTTTTGGGGCAACTTGCGGAAATATGTCCAACTTTTCCACATCTAAATCAAGAAAGTGAAAGTTTCCCTTTGAACTTTCCTTTTCCTCTTTGAAGATTTGAGGAGAGGAATGACATTACCTCATCTGTCTCTTCTTCTTCTTGAGAATCTTCAATGGTGAGCTTCTTCATGGCCTTAAATTCCACCTCTTTGGATTTCCCCTTTTCCATAGCCTCATTATCATCGTTCCTCATTTCATAAGCTACTAGGGTACAGTGCAAATTTTCCAGTGTCAGCTCTTTTGGATCTTTATCTTCTATTACTAAAACTTTCGTATTGAAATGAGGTGGAAGTTTCCTCAAGATGTGCTTTATGATCTTTATTTCTTCAATGACTTCTCCAAGACCTCGTATATCTTTCACAACTATATTTACCCTGTCAATGAATGCATCAACAGACTCATTCGGGTTCATTTTCAGATCTTCATACTTATTATATAGTACTTGTAGCTTTGCCTCTCTAACTTTTGTATCTCCTTCATATATATTCAAAAGCTTTTCCCACATGGAATGTGATGTTTTACATGACATCAACTTCGTATATATATCATTGGATAGGGCTCCCCCTAAAGAATTTATGCTCTTGGCGTCAGAATCCAATTCTCTTCCCTTGGATTCTGATAAAGCCCAATGTTGATGTTAGCTATTATACCATGCATTGCTGCTGTGAACACATCCATTCCCAAAGATCGGAAGTAGTGTTGCATCTGATTCTTCCATAGCTGAAAATTGTTCCCGTCGAAGATCAGAATTCTTTTATTATTGGGGACCTCCATTTGAGAGAGAACCACTGATAAAAACCTTTCCCTCTGATACCAATTGTTAGGTCCACTAGCTTAGATACCCTGAGAGTGGGGGTGAATCAAGGTATGAAAGATTTAAACAACTACCCCTATTGATCTTATCTCGCTGTTAAGAAAGACTCTCTTCTCTCTCTTTCCAATAGCACAATATAAAAAAACTAAAGCATGAATAGGACACAATGATTTTTACTTGGTTCACCCTCACTGGGCTATGTCCAAGGAGCATACACCAGAAATGTGCTGATGTACCAAATCCACTAAAAGCACACTACTGTTTACAAAGTTTGGGATAGATCACTTCTAATCTCTGGCTCACTGCCTTTACAATGTTTAGGGTCAGCTCAATGCTTTCCCAAGGGTCACAACTCGTTTCTCTCTCTCTGGCTCACTGCTGGTGGAGAGGATAACCTTCTTCCTCTTCCTTTTCTCACCACTCTAGAAAGGATCCACTCATAGTTTATAGACCTGTAGGTCTCTTCATTTTCACTAATGAATACATCCTATGTTTTATATAGATGCGCTGTTGAAGTCCAACTTTCACCCGTAGATGAATCTCACTTTGCACCGAAGTTATCAGGAAATCTTCCAGCTTTCACGCATCCCTGAATCATTGTCGTTCTTCAACTATACCTAGCGCCCTTCTCCAAGCCGGAGCACAATTCTCGGCATGCAAGTTAAAACTGGAGTGCAAGTTCACCTCAACCACTTGCACTACGATATCTTCTTCAACTCCAAACTTGCGCAACTCACACCCTTTTACGCCCAAACCAATTTTGGCGTGCAACCATAAACTGTCGCGCTTCTTGAACATCTGGTGCACATGTGTCACCAAACCACTTGCGCGACACCCCCTTTTTCAACTCAAAACTTGGGCGACTCCCTTCCTTTCTCGCCCGAACCACTATGGACATGCAACAATCAACTGGTGCACAAATTCTACTTGCACGACCACACTACCACTTGCACGACCACTACACCTGCGCGACGGGAGCTTAGAAATTTTCTAAGTGTTGAACTCACACCGAATGAGGAGGGTTCGACCTCTATTTAAAGGCATTTGGACACCCTATACGATGGCTCACAAGCCTCCTCTCGGCGCGCAAGTCTCTGCTGCGCAAGTCACTTGCGCGTCTAACCCTAAAACTTGGGCGCCCCTTTTCCCTTTTCCATATTTGGATGTTCTGATATTGAAAAACATATGGCGCGCAAGTTTCCTCTCCTTCTAGACAACGGCGCGCAAGTCCCTTTTCCAAAACCAATTTTCTCCATTTTTCGATTTTCAGGCCCAAAAATTTGGTAAACACTAGAAAACGGTGTCACCTTGTATCTTCTCTTTTTATACCGCCTCCAGATCAATCATTCCTTTGTCGACGTTCTTGAATCAAACATGGATCGTTAACCATGCCCCTTGAACTCGATGTGCCACCATGAAATCCCCTTTTTCAATAAATTTGTATGTCATGGTTTTCTTTGTCAACAATCACAACACAGAGGCACACTTTGTCAACAAACACAATCACCTCAAAAATGCTTCAATGATACCTTGAGGGATTTTTTTTCCAACAATATCCCCCTTTGGGTTTGTTTACAATTCTTCCATAAAAAGATACATCATTAATTCTTCAGCCACCATTAGCCAGTTGCGATTCCGATAGCGATCAAGGATTTACTCAACACATACTCTAAGCCCACATGAGCAATGCTCGGCGTGAGAAACAAGAATAAATGAAAAGTTCATCAATGAATCACTTCAACCTTGATACCCACTGTTGATACCAAATTGATACCAATTTTTGGAAATATTTTCACCGCATTCCAATACCACTCTTCATCTTTTATCATGATCCTCAGCTGTCATGATATCTATTCTTTGATTGATCACTTCTAGCATCGTCATATTTCATAATCCCCCTATTTGGTTGCTCCACCAGTCATCTTCTCCCCCTATTTGTCATGATTTCTCAAATAGCCACACTGTCTTCCCCTTGAACAATCACTATTTTCTCCCCCTTTGTCAAAGAACCCAAAGGTCACTCTTTTGCAGTCTGTAACAGAGTAGAGAATACATATCAGCACATTGGGGAAAAACACATCATACCTCAGGGAGAGGGGGGTTCCACATCCACACTCTTTTAAGTGAGGGGAGTCAAATGAACTCCCAGAACTAGCCGATTCCTTTCAAACGCTTCCTTGGGTAAGCCCTTTGTCAGAATATCTGCAACCTATAGCTCTGTGGGCACATACTCCAACTTCACAAGCCCTTGCTCCTCCTTCTCCTTGATGAAATTATAGTTGATCACAATGTGCTTTTTCCTTGAGTGATGAACTGGATTTTTTCTAATATTGATAGTATTTGAGTTATCACATTGGATTCTGATAGGAGAATTCACTTAAACTCCCATATCTTCAAGATTTTGCTTCATCCACAATAACTGTGTGTATGCTTGAGTGGCCGCAATATACTCAGCTTCCGCGGTGCTCAATGAAATACAATCTTTCTTCTTTCTTAGCCAAGAAATACACAATACACCATGATAGAATGCACCACCTGATGTTGATTTTCTATCATCTGCTGAACCATCCCAGTCTGCATCAGTATATCCCAATAACTCTGTTTGAGATTTGTCATTATATGTCAAACCGAGGTCCACAGTGCCCTTGATATACCGAAGTATTCTTTTTACTGAAAGAATGTGGATTTCCAAGGGATTACTTTGATATATTGATACTTGGATTGTGGTGAAAACAATTTCAGGCCTTGTTGTGGTCAAGTACAACAAACTTCCAATAATTTTCTTGTATTCTGTGATATTAACTGTCTTGCAATTCTCATCTTTGGACAGTTTCATCCGGGTAGCAACTGGAGTGTTCATCTCCTTGGAATTTTCCATTCCAAATATTTTCAAAACCTACTTTTCATATTTGGATTGAGAAATGAATGTTCCATTCCTTCATTATGTCACCTTTAGACCAAGGAAAAATGTTAGCTCTCCAATCATTGACATTTCAAACTCACTTTTCATGAATTCGGAAAACTGTCTACACTGAGCTTCAACTGATCCGCCAAATATTATGTCATCGACATAACCCAACACCGTCATCATTTGATTACTGTCATTGCTAAAATATATATTGTAATCAACTCCCCCATACTGGAAACCAAGATTCTTCAAGTACTGATCAATCCTTGAGTACCATGCTCTTCGCGCTTGTTTCAGCCCATACAATGCCTTCTTCAGTCTGAAAACCTTATTATCATCCTCATGAATGAGAAAACCATATGGCTGCTCAATATACACTTCCTCCTCCAGTACCCCATTCAAGAATGCAGATTTGACATCAATCTGGAACACTTTGAACTTCTGCTTTACTGAAATGGCTAGGAATAATCTGATTGTATCTATCCTTGAAACCAGTGCAAATGTCTCATCAACGTCTATTCCCTCTATCTGGGAGTATCCTTTGCATACTAGTCATTATTTGTTTCGAACCTCTGCACCATCTTCATTCATCTTGTTGCGATAGAATCATTTAGTCCTGATGAAATTCTTATCTGCTGGTCTCGAAACAGTCTCCCACGTATGGTTCTTCTCAATCTGATCAAGATATTCATTCATAGCATGAACCCAGTTGTCATATTCAGCTCCATCAGCAAAGAATTTCGGCTCTACCTGAGATAGGAAAGATGTCTACTGCAGTGACTTCATTCTTCTTGTCTGAACTGGAGCTGTCTGAGCACCAATGATATTCTGCCTATCAATTTTATCTCGAATCTTTGGCTTCATTGCAGACACAGACTTGAAACTTTATTTTTCATCATCAGTGTCTTCTTATGAGTCAGCATCTGCCACTTCTGCTCCTCCTGTGTTACTTTCTTCTTCATCACATTCATCAGGAAACTGTTCACTATGCTGTTGAATATTCTCTTCATTTTCTACAATAATGACGTCATTACTCTCAACTACTTTTCCCAGCCTCTTGTTAAATTATTTGTATGCCTTTCTTTTTCTTGAGTAGATCAGAAATATTCCCTCATATCCACGTGATTCAAACTTTTAATTTTTTCTTTGTTGACAATGAAGCACTTACATCCAAATATTCGAAAGTATTTAATTGTTGGCTTCTTTCCTTACCACATTTCATACGGAGTCTTCCTTTCCTTCAGACACAACAAATCCCTATTAGAAATTTAGACAGATTTCAATACTGCTTCCTTCCAAAACTTCTCTGGGATGTATTTTTCTATAAGAATTGTTCTGGCCATGTTGTTGATGATCTAATTTATCCTTTCAACCACTCCATTCTGTTGGAGAGTTCTTACTGAGTAAACTTGATTCCTTATCCCATGTTTCTTGAGATACTCTTCCACTTGACTGTTTGTGAATTCTGTACCATTGTCTATACGAAACTTCAGAATTTTCTGTCCAAGCATCCTTTAAGATTCCCTTCGGTATTATTTTAAACAGCCGAACACATCGAACTTATAGGAAATAACAAATACCCATGCCATTCTTCTATATTCATCAATGAAAAGAATGTAATACCTCTTTCATTCAATGGATCTTGGTAAAATAGGTCCACATACATCAACATGCACCAATTCAATCACTCTTATCAACTTCTTTTCCTTTTCTTTTACATCTTTCTGATGATATTCCCTTGTTGAAAGGCCTTGCACGTATGTGTACGATCATGTGATGGCTTAGGGAGGTCTCTTGCTACTTCACACTTTACCAGATCTTCTAGGGATAGTTGGAAAAGATGACCAATTCATTTATGCCACAACTTGTTTTCTTCCTCTCTGGACAGAAAACACATATCTTCTTCTCCACTTATCAGGTAGAGATTTCCCTTTGTTCTTTTTCCCTGTAGAACAACTACTCTGTCTCTTCCTTTGACAACACACATCTTCTTAGTAAACCTTATAGAATGTCCTGAGTCACATAGTTGACTGATGCTGAGAAAATTGTGACTGAGGCCTTCTATTACTAAGACATCAGCACGTCTCATCTCTTTTCCCCCAAAACTTGGCCTTTCCTGCACCAATAATCTTCAGGCCTTCATCATTTCCAAACTTGAAAACTCCTTCTTTATCATATTTTATGCCTGTAACAATATCCTTGTTACCTATAATGTGAGATGTGCAACCACTATCAAGGATCCACACACCATAGTGATCTGATGCTTTAAGGGAAATTTCTGCCACCACGGCCTTCTCACCCTTCTTCTTTTAGGTCCATATTTTTGCCTTCGCACTTGTCATGGATTGAGACTTATGTTCTTTCTCAGATTATGGTGGACCAGCTTCATCTTTAAAAGGTGAAAATCTATTCTACATTTTTAACTTTCCCGTTGGTTCATTGATCTACTGCTTGCGAACATTTTGATTCTGCTTTGGCACATTCCTCTGTATGGTCGAAGTGCAGTACCTAGCCATGTGCCCAAAACCTCTGCACCAAAAACAGTGTACTTTGAAATATGCTTTGGAGAACCATTATCTATCCGGATTCCACCTTTGTTCTTGTTCCCTTCGATATCTCTTGGCTATGGAACACACATACTGTGAATTTCCCATCTTTCCACAACAACAACACCTGATATAAGGTGCATTCCTTCGTGTTACTTCCACACTACGAGATTCCCCTTGGGATCTCTGAATATTCTGATTCTGTTTTTTTTTTTTTTGAAATCAACATTCAATCTCATAGTGGTTGTTTGCGGACTGAAATCAATATTTAAAGCTTTTTGTTTTTGATCAAGCCCCAATTCATCCTTAGCATCTGAGCTCGATTGCTTCTTCTTTCCTACTGAACTAATAGCCTCCTCTTTCATCTTTTCTGTCTTCTGAATGACCTGCTTTTCTGATATCACATTGGTGGTCATGATTTTTTCTTTATCCTTCATTTTTCATCACAGACTGACCACTTCTTCTTCAATTTTGTTCGATACACTTTACTTGATCTTTCACTTTTCTATTCAAGACATCGATCTCCCTTTTCTGTTCTTCAATTTTTATCTTATACTCACTAACTGATTCTGAGTTCTCTGGTGTTGATAACTTGAGTTTCTCAATTTCTTCCATCAACTCAGACTTCTCTTCTTCCTGCTGCTGCATATAGAGTTTGTCATCACGAACAACTTTTTTATCTTTCTTTGTTTTGGCTCTCCAAACATTTATCTCCTCAAGAGCAGCCTCTAACTCAGTTTGCATATCTATTCTTCCTTCAACTTCTTCTTCTTCATCATCACCTTTAGTTTCGTTCTTCTCCTGAGAACTGCCAACAATTGCCACCATAGCATTTTCTCCTCGATCTTTGCAGTTCTCTATCTCCTCAACCTCCTCAACTTCAGACTCATCTGAACTGTCTATTTCTTGTGAAAGAAGATTATTCTTCTTGAAGAAATTTCTCTTGAACTGCTTCTTCCCTTTGACATAGGCTGAATATTTCTTCTTGGGAATTTCAAATTCATCTTCATCATTTTCTTCTTGAAACTTTTTGGGGAACCTTGCAGCAAATGACCAACTTTTCCTCATCTAAAGCAATCAAGTGGAAGTTTCCCTTTGAACTTTCCTTTTCCTCTTTGAAGATTTGAGGAGAGGAATGACATTACCTCATATGTCTCTTCTTCTTCAAGATAATATTCAATGGTGAGATTCTTCATGGCCTTAAATGCCACTTCTTTGGATTTCCCCTATTCCACAGCTATGTTGTCATCGTTCCTCCTTTCATAAGCTACTAGGGTACTGTGCAAATTGTCTAGTGTCAGCTCTTTTGGATCTTTATCTTCAAGTACTAAAACTTTCATATTGAACCAAGGTGGAAGTTTCCTCAAGATGTGCATTACGATATTTATGTCTTCAATGACTTCTCTTAGACCTCACGTATCTTCCACAACCATATTTACCCTGTCTAAAATGCATCAACAGACTCATTCGGGTTCATTTTTAGATCTTCATACTTATTCCATAGTACTTGTAGCTTTGCCTCTCTGGATTTTGTATCTCCTTCATATATATTCAAAAGATTTTCCCACATGGCATGTGATGTTTTACATGACATCACCTTTGTATAGATTTCATTGGATAGGGCTCCCCCTAAATCATTTATGCCCTTGGTGTCAGAATCCAATTCTCTTTGCCCGGCTTCTGATAAAGCCCCACTGTTGATGTCAGCTGTTATACCATGCATTTCTATTGTTAACACATCCATTCCCAAAGATTGGAAGTAGTTTTGCATCCAATTATTCCATAGCTAAAAATTGTTCCCATTGAAGATCGGAATCCCTTTATGATTGGTGACCTCCATTTGAGAGAGAACCAGTAATAAAAACCAATCCCTCTAATACTAATTGATAGGTCCACTAGTTTAGATACCCTGAGAGGGGGTGAATTAGGGTATGACAGATTAAAACAACTACCCCTATTGATCTTGTCTCTCTATTAATCAAGTCTCTCTTCTCTCTCTTTCTTGTAGCATAGTATAAACAAAAACTAAAGCATGCACAGGACACAATGATTTTTACTTAGTTCACCCACACTGGCCTACGTCCAAGGAGCATACACCGGAAATGTGTTGATGTACCAAATACACTAAAAGAACATTTTTGTTTACAAAGTTCGGGATAGATCACTTCTAATCCCAGTCTCACTGCCTTTACAATGTTTAGGGTCTGCTCAATGCTTTCCCAAGGGTCACTCCCTGTTTCTCTCTCTCTGGCTCACTGTCAGTGGAGAGGATCACCTTATTCCTCTTCCTTTGCTCACTGCTCTGGAAAGTATCCACTAAAATTTTATAGACCTGTAGGTCTCTTTATTATCACTAATGAATACATCCTTTATTGTATATAGATTCACTATTGAAGTCCAACTTTCACCCGTAGATGAATCTCACTTTGCACCGAAGGTATCGGGAAATCTTCCATTTTTACACAGTCCTGAATCACTATCGTGCTTCAACCATACCTGGCACCCTTCTCCAAGCTAGCGTGCAAGTCTCGGCATGCAAGTTAAAACCAGCGTGAAAGTTTACCTCAACCACTTGCGTGACGCTAGCTTCTTTAACTCCAAACTTGTGCGACTCACACCCTTTTATGCCCAAACCAATTTTGGCGTGCAACCATCAATTGTCACACTTCTTCAACATATGGAACGCAAGTTTCACCAAACCACCTATGCAACACCCCCTTCTTCAACTCAAAACTTGGGTGACTCCCTTCCGTTCTTGCCCGAACCACTCTGGACGCGCAACAATCAACTGGCGCGCAACTTCTACTTGTGCGACCACACCACCACTTGTACGACCACTGCACCTATGCGACGGGAGTTCTAAAATTTTCTAAGTGTTGAACTCACACCGAATGAGGAGGGGAAGACCTCTATTTATAGGAATTTGGACACCCTGCGCGATGGTATGCAAGTCTCCTCTCGGCGTGCAAGTCTCTACCGCGCAAGTCACTTGCGCGACCAACCCTAAAACTTGGGCGCCCCTTTTCCCTTTGCCATATTTTAATGTTCTGATCCTGAAAAACATATGGCATGAAAGTTTCCTCTCCTTCAAGACAACATCGCTCAAGTCCCTTTTCCAAAACTAATTTTCTCCATTTGTTGATTTCCAGGCCCAAAAAATTGGCAAACACTAGAAAACAGCGCCACCTTGTATCTGCTCTTTTTGTACCACCTCTAGATCAACCATTCCTTTGTCAAATTTTTTTAATCATACATGGATCGTTAACCACATCCCTTGAACTTGACATGACACCATGAAATCCCCTTTGTCAACAAATTTGAATGTCATGGTTTTCTTTGTCAACAATCACAACACAGAGGCCCACTTTGTCAACAAACACAATCACCTCAAAAATTCTACAATGATACCTTGAGGGATTTTTTCCCAAAACTTACTGGGATGAAGTTAGATAAAGAAAGATATTGGTACATAATATAGTTGAATAAATTCTAGATAAGTTTAGAACCATTCAGCAGTATATCAAGGTAGTTCAAAGTCAACAGAAATGTTATGCTGATAATCATCAGTGTTACCTAGAATTTGAAGTTTGTGAGAAGGTGTTTCTATAAATTTCTATATGGAATAAGGTTATGAGGTTTGGGAAGAAAGGGAAACTAAGAAACAGGTATATCGTTACTTTTATATTCTTGTTCATATCAGAATGGTAGCCTATAATTTGTAACATCCTCCAAATCTCTCTCATGTCCATGATGTGTTCCATGTATCTTTCCTAATGAAGTACATACCTAACCATTCACATGTACTGAACTCAAAGTTCATACTGTTGGAGTAGGATATTCCTTATGAGGAACAACCAATTGAAATTCTAGATCAAACAGAGAGATTTCAAGAAACAAGACCACTCACCTAGTCAAAGTTTTGTGGACAAACCACCAGTTAGAGGAAGCTACGTGGTAACTTGAGTATATGATGAGGCAAAAGTGTCCACATTTTTTTGTATTAGAATGATGAATTTTTAGGGTGAAATTTATTTTTAGGGGGGTAGAATGTAACACCCTGAGATTTTATGAACTTATTATTATCAAATAAATTAAAATTTCCATTATTTATTTTAATTTAGACTATACTAAGTCAAACTTTCCCCCAAGTTTACCTTGTGCTACATGCAACACCAACTTGGATTGTGTTACATGCAACACTAAGTTTCTTGAAACAACATTTTATTATTATAATTATTTAAATGATATAGTTATAACATATCCATTAAACCTAGTAATATGAATATTAATAAATAATTTTTAAAAAATTATTTATAATGGTTTCATAAAAATAAAATATATTGTTAATAGAACATATGAATTTTGGTAAAGTCTTTATATGTTTGAAAATACTATTTTCTTAAAAGAACTAATTTATATATTATTCTATGAATAATAATAATAATAATAATTTTATACAATTTTAGAAATTTAATTTGATAAAATAAACATCAATTTTTAATTTATAATTTAAAAATTATCTTTGGGTGAATTTTAGGATAAATTGTAAAAAATACTGATTTTTAATTCAAAACTTCTTTTTTATATAATTTATTTTTATAGTTATATTATATTTTAATTTGGTTTTAAAGTGTAATGAGATTAATTTTACATAATTTAATACAATTTAGTTCATTTTAACTAATTTTTCATTGAAATTTGATATCAAAACATTCTAAGCTTTTAAATATTTTTTCTTCAAAAACCCATTGTCGCAACATGTCTCTAGGATTAATTTCAAATTAATTTATACCGCTTCTATGATTGGAATTTGTAAAAATGGATTCCATATTTTTAATCAAAATAATTTATAATTTATGATACGTTTAAATTATTTTCTTACCAAACTAATATTATTGAAAGCGATTAAAATTAATTACAGCGATTAAGAGAAAAATCATCTTAACAAATAACTAAACCTTCAACTTAAGGGCCAAAATGACCTAAAAACTTGTAAAAAATCCATTTTATGGACATATTTCAACCCTATAATCCCTTTTATATAATTTTTTCCATTATTGGAGCCACTTGAAAAGGTTAATATGTGGGTGGAATTCCATTTTCAAAGATTTATAAGAATGTCACTCCTCTTCCACTATAAAAAGTTACTCAACCCTCCCACTTATTCACACCTCTCTTGCCATTGGGATCACATAAAATCTACTAAAATAATCTAACAACATCCCTCACTTCCCCTAGAATCATCCCTTTGGTCAAAAATATATCCAAGGCATCCCTTTGGTGAAAACCAAAAGGAGTTACCCAAAAAAGAGGTAACATCCTTCCTCAAGCTCCTTTGTTTTATTTTCATTCTCCACCACCTAAATTATTATTATTAAATGATTATATAATAACCTTAGTAACATAAATGTACTTAGATTTTTTAATTCTAACTTTTATACCTTCACTTACACACACTTCCATCTAATGGATAACAAACTTATCATTCTTGTGTACAGTGAATTATTGCCTCATGAAACAGTGTTTTCCTTTAACACCTCTCATGGTTGAGAATTATGATGGAAACTATATTTTATATTATATATATGATTTATATGGTGTATTTATGATTATTTAATTATTATATAACAAATACCTTCATTCTTTCTATTTTCTGTAAATACAATAATTTTTTTTGGGAAGTGTGGACAACCACCCACTCAAAGCGATGTGATTCATTCACACTCTACATGGAATGTATTAAGTATGGGTTTAGTAAAAAATATATTATATATATGAAATAATAATTATAATATTATTAGTGTTTATATATATACATATATGTTATATACTTTATTTCTTTCAATATGATAACTAAACAGAAACAACATTCATGCGTACATATGGTCTACCGTCTCCATGAATGGTGTATTCCATTTCATATTTATATCCTTAATAAATTATTATAAATACATATATAATAAATATAAATGATATTTATATAATTTTTTACATCCTATAAATCATAATATAAGTATGGGGACCAAAAATATAACAAATTAAGAAACATGTGAAAAACAAAGTGGATATTTCCCAAAACATAACCTTTACATGGAAGTGTTAATAAGTGGGTAATATAAATACATATATGGTATTCGATAAAATAATATGGTCCTATGGAATATTTATAATAAAAATATATTTATTTTACATGATTTTTTATTGAGTATGAGGAGATTCAAGACATAAGGTAATGGGATTTCTAGTCTCACTTTAATTTCTGTGATAATTACGCATTATTCACCACTCATTCCTTTTATGCTATGTATATGTTACCCATAAATATATTCTATGATTTTTATCCTTAAATTTATGGGTATTTACATATCTATTTTATGATATCAATTTCATGGGGTTTCTATTTCCAAATATACCAAATTGGTAAAGCAGTTTTGACTCAATTTTCCTTCTTTGAGACACATGCTAGGAACTTCAAAAACCATGTTCTAAAAAATGTTTTAAAAATGATATTTTAATCTCATTTTCAAGGAAAATGGTTTTTAAATTTTTATGGTTTTCAATCTTCCTTTATAATTTTTCAAATTATATTTAAAGAAATGGTTTTCAAAAATGTTTTCAAGCTTCTTTTCCAAATAAATGGTTTTGAAAATGTTTTCACACTTCTTTTATATGTTTTTAAGGAAAATGGTTTTCAAAATTTTTTCAAGATTTGATTTTATGTTTTAAAAGAAAAAGGTTTTGAAAAGGATTTATTTTTTCAAATCATTTTTTAAAAATATTAAAGGATATTTTCCTCAATAAATTTTTTAAAAAATATCTTTCTAAATTATTTTCCAAATAAGATGAAATCTATTGGTGTTACTCATACCTTTCTGGGAAATGATGCAAAGGTTACATTCATATTCTTTAACTGAATGGCTTGTGTTTTGATGGCATGATTTTTATGAAACCTATTTCTCTTTCATGGGTTATATTCTTATGAAACCTACTTTTTTTCACAGGTTGTTCTTTGAATGAATGATTAAGAAACCTATCTTTCTACACTAGTTAAGATATGATTACATGTTTATGACACCCATTTCATTTCATGGGTTATGATATGATTGTTTATGACTTTTTGGAACATGTATATATGATTTCATTATGAGATGGGTGGGACCTATATCTCCCTCTAATGCATTGGGTAATGATAAATGGTATATGATCTCTAAGGGTACACGGGTTGTTAGCCCAAGTACGAAAACAAGAGGGTACATGGGTTATAGCCTAGGACCAAAAATAAGAGGGTATATTGGATGTTATACCAATACAAAAAACAAGAGGGTACACAAGCTATCTCCTAATCCCAAAAATAATATGTTACATGGGTTTTTAGCCTAAGCCTGAAGTAGGTACATGGGTTGTAGCCCAAGCCTAACATGTTATAAAGGTCTTGGAAGGTATTCTTGACATAATATTTTCTATGCTTATGTGTATGCCACAAATTCTATGTATTATTCCTCAATTATACTTTCATGGATTATTCTCTTGATTACCTTATGATTCATGTCTTATGAACTACAAATATTTATGAAATGACTCATGTTTATGATCTTTGATATGTTGGGCATGATCTTCTAATGTCATGATCACATTCTTATACCCTTATGCTCATATTTATGATTACATATCTCCCTTGTTTACCCTTACTGATCATATGAGATCGCCCCTTTTATGTTTACATTCCCTAGGTTATGAAGATATGTATTAAGTATTATGTTTATAAGAAGTGGGATAGTCATAAAGAACCTAGTGGGAGCTAATGTAGCTCACTTATGTACCAATGTTTATGTTTCCATGTTTCCAAAGGTGATAGAATAATATAGTCTTTGGGAATCCATTTGTGTAATTTTTTACGTATTATAAAAAAAGTATGTAAATTAATGCTTAAAAAAGTGAGGATCTCTATATATGGGACATATAGACTCTTTCAAAATTTCATATTTCCAACTTCACAAATGATGTCTTCAAATTTCACATCATTCATGTATTTATTTTTATTTTTAATTTTCTCATCATCGGGTTTGGAAATTTTTATCTTTTCTAATAAAGATGTTTTTTTAATTGGTTGTAAAAGAAGTGATGTATCCCCTTTCATAATAATTACCAGATCAATATTTACTAAATAAATGAAAATAATATCACTTTAGATACTCATTTTGGTTAGGACTCCATGATATTTCCATCTAAATTCATTCACTACCTTATTTACCTTCCCTTGGTGGTCGTATATTGAGAAATCATAGTCTTTGAGTAGCTTGAGTCATTGCCTTTGTGTCATGTTGAGATATTTCTTTTAAAAGATGTATTTCAAACTCTTAATATATATATATATATATATATATCTCAAAATTTTCACCATAGATATAATGTCTCTGTATATTCAAATAAAATATTACAAATTCCAACTCAAGTTATTGATTTGGATAATTTTTTAGTGAATATTTAACAACCTTGATGCATAGGAAATAACTTTATCATTCGGCATAAGGAATCAATCAAGTTTATTATTCAATTCATTACTATATATTAAAACCCCATAATTTCTTGATGGTAGATTTAAAATCATATCATTCACCAATATTCTCTTCACATTCGTTTATCCATACAAACTTAAATCTTTTTGAGTATTCTTATTTAATAGGTTATCTAATCAGGAAAATTTTTGAACAAATCATTGATACCAACATACCAAACCAATGAAACTATGTACCTCATTCATGTTTGCTGGTGTAGTCCATGCTTGGACTTCCATTTTATTCACAAGATCAAATGATATTCTATACTTAGAGACAATATGGCTAATAAAAGAAACATTATGAATCCAAAATTCAAACTTTCTAAATTTACCATGTAATTTTTTTTCTAAGAGTATCAATAATATTCTATAAGTGATTCTCATGGCCCTAATAGCTCTTAGAGTACACTAAGATATCATCAATGAACACCAAAACAAAATTATTAAGATATTCCTTGAATAAAATGTTCATTAGATCTATAAATACATATGGTGAATTAGTCAATCCAAAGGTAATTATTGTGAACTCATAATTTCTATACCTCATATGAAATTTTGTATTTGGGATATCATCCTTCTATACTCACAATTAATGATACCCAAAATGAAGTTAAATGTTTTAAAAATATTGACCTCAATGAAGTTGATCAAATAATTCATTAATGTGAGGTAAAGGATACTTGTTATTTATTTTTATGGAATTGATTTACATATAATCAATGCCCAACCTCATAGATTCATCTTCTTTCTTATCAAAAAGAATTGGGGATCCCCAAATAAAACACTAAGGCGTATAAATCCCTTATCACACAACTCCTATAGCTATTTCTACAACTCCACTAATTCCAAAGTGGTCATTCTATAGGGAGTATTTGGTATTAGTATTTCATTAGAGATTAAATCAATATAAAACTCAACTCCAAGCTCTAGTGGATGACTAAGTAATTCCTTGGGAAATAAAAAAAATGTATTCGTGTATAATAGGTACATCATTAATTTTAAGGTTTACTTCTCTATCTATAAATTGTGTCTCATATTCTTCCCCCATGGATCTCATTTAGAAGAGTTACTTTGGATGGATCTAGATATGACTTCGATGATGAACTATCTCCTCTAATTATAAGGAGTTCCACATCTTCATCTTGAATCATAATTTCATTATCTTAGGAATAAAGTTTTTCACCATATTTTAAAATCCAGTACATTACAAGGATTATATAAAAATAAAACCAAGGTGTAATTGTTAAGTTAGAAAATAGGTCACAATTATGCATCATTATAGGATTTTATTGACACATAATTATTCTGTTGATACTTCCACTAGGATTCTTGAATGATAACTCCCTTCTTAAAGTGCTAGGTAAATATCAAATTTTCAAGGAAAACTTGGATGATATAAAATATTGATAAGACCAAAAATCATATAAATAATTATATTGATTTGAATTTATGAGTAAATTACTTTCCACTACATTATTAGGTACCTCAACCTCAGCTGTTGTGACGGCATAAGCTTGTCCTTTCTCCCTTGGACTCTTCTGGGGTAAATTCCCTTGATATTTGGGAGAATCATTTTCATGGTGTCTCATATCCTTATAGTTGAAGCAATGAACATTGGTAGTTTATTTTTTACCCTTTAAATCATGAGCATGGTGGACTTTTTATTGAAACTTGTAGAAAACTCCCATTCCTATCAAGCATGTTCCACAATGTTTATTTCCACATTTATTACAAAATGGAAATTACACTCTTCCATTATTCTTTTTTTCCATATTTCCTTTTCCATAGTGCTCAAATACCCTTTTCTTATATGTTTTCCTTCAAAGACATAATACTTAGATAATTATTTCTATATATTGATATCACATGACACTATGTCCTCATGTGATGAGAATGTTTGGGATACTAGTTCACTTTGAAGGATTGGATTAATCCCATAAAAGAAACTGTCAATCGTGGTATATGGATTATGTACATATTATATAGTAAGCATTCATAATCTTGTAAAGTTAGATTCATACTTATCCAGATTTTCCTATTCCTTTTGTCTCGAACATAATAATTTTCTCTCCATATCTACTCATTTCTTGTGAGGAAAATATTTTTCAAAGAAGAGTACCTTAAAATACTTCCACTCCATTTTTTCTATTTCTTCTTCATCCTTAGTTTTTAGAATCAATGACCATAACTATTTTTTATGCCCTGATAGAGGATAAAATTTCATGATAACCTTCTTTCTTTCATTACTTCCCAAAGAGAAAAATATCTTCTCAAAGGAACTTATCCAATGCTTAGCTATAAATGGATTTTTTATCCCATTAACGGATGGAAGTTTCTGACACATTAAGTAATATAACATTGTCACACCATGTTGTGTATTAGGATACTACTCCATACGAGAAAGGTTATTAGACATAAACTAAGTCAACTACCCTAATGTAGTTATAATTTGATCAGCTCCAGCTATAGCTCTAGCTCCAGCTTCATTATATTTCCCATGATGGAAATACCTAAATAGATTACACACATTGATATGGTTTCCATTCTTTCTACTAGGAACCATTTCGATACAATGGAATATACTAGATTAGATCATAACATTATGAATCATAATGTATAGTTTCAAAACTATTGACACACTTAATATAAAATGGAAAATATAAGCATAGGTAATCTCATAATCATAAACTGGGTTTATTTTGGAATGTTTTTAAAACATAAATTTTTTTTCAAATACTTTATAATGGTTTGTAAAGGAAGTATGAATTAAATAAAAAATATCCCCTAAGAGTGTTAAACCAGGTGTACATCAAGTCTTATTGTCATGTACCAGGTGATAGATACAAGTGATTGCATCCCAAAGTTCCAAACAGTTTAGTAGTCTTGGAAAACTAGATACATGATTGAAATTCACATTATATTTGAAAACTTTTAATAAAACATAGATTGTTATTTGAGAACTCCATTATTCCCTTTATCATATCCCTACATATCAATCATAATACACTTCCTAGAATCCTAGGGAAAGGAAATATAAGAAAGGGGTGAGCTATCATACTCATTAAGGGTATACATACATCAAAATCTACCATGAATAAATAAGGAATAATCAATATGATAAGGTAAAAAACTAAAACATATTCCCTTTAATCAATAACTTGAATGTGAAGAATAATATGGTAGGAATAACTAATGATCAAAATAATTCCATATAAATAGTCACATAAGATTCAAACTTATCCATGGATATTATAACTAATAAAATAGTTACATGGACATCAATAAATAATCTCATAATGGAGGAATTCATAATATCGAAAATCATAAAAATATCATTAAGGCCTTGTTCCAAGACCTCTTATATAAATGGGTAAGGATTCAGCCAAATACCAAATATAGTTTGTCTCATGAGACCTACTGATGCATTGAGGGGCTATAGGATTCCCAACCCATTACTTAGTAAGCTCAATGAATTCATCATATGAAAGGTGAAAAACATAATCAACATAAACATTTGTTTTTAAAAACTAGCATATGAAATGTTAATAATTTCTCCAACCAATAAGCATAATCATAAATCATCTATAGTAATATGGGGAAGGGTATCAAAATAGCACATCCCTAGTAAAGTAACCAAAATAATCTAGATAAATAAGGTGGATGGTATCATTACAACATATCCCGAATGGGTTATAAGTAAAATAATATTTTTTTCATTGATTAATATAAGTACTATAAAAATTTGATAAAAATATTATTGATGAAAATTCCCTTTCCTCTTTGAAAATTACTTTTAAAAAATAAACATTTCTAGAATATTAGGAAAAACATTTTATTTAAAAACAACCATGTGAAACTTGTAAAGGTATCTTCAAAACAATGAGTTTTCATGATGGTGGGTTTATTTCATACAATTCATATATATATATCACATTATTTTTACATTATTGTAGAAAGGTTAAAAAGTACTTCATTCAAAAAAATGTAAAAAAGTTTCCTTTCAAACCATTTTTGAAAAAGTATAAAATGGGTAAAAATATCTTTAATAAATCATTTTTGTAATTTCAAAAACATTTTTTAAAATATATTTAAAAACATGGATAAGGAAAAAAAGGATTTTTAGCCAAAGATAGATATAAAGTCATCTTTTCTTGAAAATATTTTCTCAATCATTTTGGGTACCAGAGAGAGGAAAATGGTAGTATTACTTAAAAAGTATATGAATAACCGGATGATAATAAAATATATTGGTATTAAGATATAGATATCAAATAGTTCCCCCAGGGGTGGCTTAAACATAAAAAATCTTGAATAATTGTGATATTGTGAAATAAAACCTTTCCACTTTAGTAACCTTTGAATCGTAATCCATATTAAATAAATAACAAGAAATGAAATTTTAAATAACATGAATATAAATAGATTCATAGTATAACATATCAAAGGGTTAGTATATACACCACATAAAATAAATAAGTGATAATTATTACATATGTCTCATAAAAGTAAAAGTGAGATAAGAAACCCTTGCCTCATGTCTAATTTCTTTCATACATGTTCATTCCTATTATATAATAAATGTATATTTATTGTAAATATATTAATAAACCATAATTATATATATATTACCTCATATGATTTATGTATAGTCCTTTATCGTCTATTTATTAACAATTCTTTGTTAAAATCATTGTTTCGGGTAATAACTGTTTCATTCTTCATGTATGTTTTAGTCTGGTAGTTTCAGTACTTATACTATAATCATGGTTAAATCATATCTATAATGTTAATAATGGTATAAATATAATATATATTCATTATATAAGTATTTATAACAGTCCATAAAAATTATAGGTGGAAAATTAGTTACATTGTTCATGGAAATGGTAGGTCGCACATATGCATAAACATTGTTTTCATTTTTTATAATAGATGGAATGAAACAAAGGTAAACAATATTTCACATTTATATAATCATTTTTATATCATATATTCATTAAATATATCCTTATTAACATACATGTCAAAATAAAATGAAAAACATATCACATTGCTTTGTGGAGGCGGTAGTCCACACGTATGCACGAGCGACGTTATCATTTCTAACAAATTAAAATATAATAGAGATGATGTGATATTTTAATTCTAGATGTAATGACATGAACTATTGTAAATAAAATTTCCCAATGTGTTTTAATTAAATATTTTATTAAGTATTATGGGTATAGAAAACACATGCACTTCTTTGGTTTCATTATATCCTATCAGAATTAAATGACCATTAAACATCATTTCCATTAATAGTATAGTTGTTTAATAGTTATCCTATGATTAGAATAAATATAGAGTTTTAACAAATCCCATTGACACAGACAAAGGAAGTGATAGCCTCAAACTGTTGGATCATACCCTATAAGGCCCATTTATCATAGGTTCTGAGGGAGATCACATCTATAGTATTTTACCTTAACCAAGACCAAATTGATATCCAACAATATAATAATGAGTGAAACCATTTATGGGAGAAGTTCAAGATCATCGAGATCATGGCCCAAACCATATACGTCGAACCACCCCATGAAAGTCTCACCATCACCGACCTTACCCTTAGGGCGTTTGCTGGTGTATTAAATGGATTTGTATCAAGACCCTATAAATATTATTATTTAAATTATTTTGTATATAATAATGAATATACTTTCATACTATTATTGTTACTTTATAAATTATTTTGATTTTGATACAATAAAACATAAACTGTATTTTTGGGTAATATTCAAATTCAATTAAGGAATTTATTTTGATGAATTAATGGATTTTTGAAATAAATAGTATATTTATATAATATTATTATTAAATAAATTTTATCAAATATAACGATCATATAATTTTTATAATGTTAAATATAATTTTTATATGGTTTTAAAAGTTTTTATTGTCAAAAAAACCCAAAATTTATCAATTAATGTCATTTATTTTTTCTAAATTAAAAATAAACATAATTAGAGAATTATTTAGATAAAATTAATGTTATTTTTGTAATCATAGTTTTGAAATTATACAATGGTTAATTTTCATAATTTTCTGAGAGTCAAATTTTCGAGTAAAAATTAAATATCATAAAAATATACTTTGTGTATTATGACATCATAATGATCCAAGAGTGGTGTAATAAATAATATAAAGGTTATACATAAACAAATATATGTTTTCCATTTAAAATAATTTGATTTTAAGTTTATTTTTTTTATTTTATAAATCCATTATAAATCCTCCGAAACTTATAATATATTTTAAGGTCTTAAAATAATTTCTGTAAGAGTATGAATCACTTCCAGATAAGCAAGGGTATTATTTCTCTAAGTCCGGCCCTTGTCATTATAAAATAATAAAAAATATACCATTTTTAGGAAAACATGGGAAAACCCATGGTAAGGTTTGTTTGTATTTTGGTTATTTTATTAAATAGAGTCCAAAACCTATGTTTGAGAAATAATAAAGAAATCCCCACTAATTCCCTATATAAACCCATACAAGCTCCCATTTCTCTTCACTAAAAATCCTTTTATCATGTATTTACTCTTACCTCCACTCTCTAGATTCCTCCTAAGGTTCCCCCAAGCTCCTAATAATCTCCTCCCAATCATTTGGAGTGACACGGTCGAGTAAGGGATCTTCACCTTCTCTTCTTTATTCAAGTTTATTTATTATCTTATGCCTTTTATTTCAAATTCCTAATGTTGAGATATATATTTACATATACCTATTACTGCCCATTTTATGTCCAAATTATTAGAGACCCCTTTCTCTCTCATCGACCCTTTTTTTAAATTTTTATGTGACATTGTTATGCTACCGAAATTTCACTGTGATTTTCTATGACAAAACAATTGTATAGTGAATACCATACCCATTTCCAATCAAGGGTTTTCACTTTTATACACTTATAATTATTTTAAATGGTAATTACATGTATTTATTTCACACTCTTTGATAATTGAATAAAATATGATGATGAATGAATCCATGTTGTATGATCTGGGTGGCACACTTAAGCATGGGAATGAAATGAATGTGATGGGTGAACCCAGAATTATATAGTGCTCTAATTCATTGGGTAATGTTTAGTTTCATGAGACGTCATTTTGGGAAAGGGAGTTAACCTAATTAATTTATGGGAATTTTTCCATCATTATGTATGAGTGGTTATCCTTGACCTATGTTTATGATGTAATGTTTTAAGTTGTCACCAAATTTCCCATGTTATGATTATCATGCTATATCGTTCCTTATTATTCATTTTTATGATTATCACACATTTTATTCCCCATTGATATTTCTATTGCCTAAAAATTATCACCTTATTCCATGTTTACTCCATTAATAGGCTTTATAACTCACCCATTTCTTATGTATGTCCTTAGGATATCCCATACAGTGTTAAGTGCGAGCATGTTAAAGAAGCTTTCAATAAAGATGATATTTTTCCTATTTTAAATTATTATGTGATGTACCTAATTTCCAAATAAACTAGAATTCTTGATCTTCTTGTTTTTATTAAATATAATTTTATTTAATAATTCTTATATTATTGTATAATAATGAGTAGGGTTATTATTGTTGGTATCAAAGTAAAAGTTTAGTTATTTTTGGGATTAGGATTAGAAAAATCTAGCAAAAGACTTAGGGATAAGACTAAGTATAATAAAACATACCTAAATATTGGTGAGTATAGAGTAAGTGGTTTATAAAGAAAATACATCTCTTTTTGGATACTACATGTCGATGTGGTTCTGGTACAGAAGTACCTAGGGGCAAAAACTCTGACAAGGTGTGTCAGGCCTAACTCGATGTAACCTGGAACATGACAATAGGACTTACCCTACTCCTAGTGTGAAACTCCCAGAGGATATTCTTTGGTAAAATCACAAGATCATTATGAACCACTATTAAGGGAAAAAAATTCATAAGAATATATGTTTGGAAATATATCATGGATAACATATATTAAAGCCTATAAATTCATAAGTTAAGTAAATAAATATAAGTCATAAGTTATCCCTATAATATCATTAAATTACCATTTATGTGTTTAATAGTTTAAAAATGTTCATCCCTAATTTTATTTTTATTATATCCAATGGTTGTAAATAATAGTAATCGAGTAAACAATCAATGTGATAGGAAATGTGATTACTACCCCAACGAGCTACCCAATCTGATGGGACTGGTAATTTCAAACATTGTGATGATACTCTCTTAGCTAACTCAGGTTATAAATAAAATCTTGGATTATGAGAAGTTCCCAAATCCACCTAAGAAATAACAAGTTAGACCAATCCACTTTTTTATATTATTGAAAATCCACTTTTAGGATAAGTTGGAACCGACAAAAAATTTCCATGATCATAAGTCACACCCTCGTCAAAACACATGACATTACAGAATTAAAATCTTAAAAAATTAAAATATAACCATTATCCCTATGCCAAAAACTTCAACACCCACCCTGTTTCAAAATTAAAATAGATTATCACTAAAAACAACATCCCGAAAATCCCACAAATCTAGTGAACCAATTGAGGAAACTGCATTGACTGCATCGAGGAAGTCATGTCCTATCTACCCATCGGTGCCATAATTGCCACACTTCCCATGTCTCGACACCACCGTCTGCCACCACAAACCGCAACAGACATCACCAAAATAAAACCATCCATCATTCAAATCAAAACTGTCGACCCTTCACCATCGTGCACCGCTAGAAACCAAAACCCCAAAGACTATAAAAGTCCATTGAAGCCACTACATAACATCACAACATTATCATCAACCCCCATAAAACTAGAAACTACCAAATCATGAATGAAACCAAACCAGAACCACTGATCAGAACACCACCAAAAAATCTTAACACATATCAACCACTGATAAGAGGAAGAAAAATATACAACGAAGACAAAATGAAGAAAAATAAAAAACTATAACCCTCGTTGAAGGCCACATGCCTGAAACATAGATGTCCACTGAACCTCACCTCCCAGAACCCCATTGATACCACTTCTCTAGATACGACTAGGATGGGAGTAGTGAAGCGTAAGGTTAGGTCAGTGGTAAGAGAATCTGAGGGATCCATAAGATGGAAAAAACATTGATGCATAAAATCGATAGTCATCAAAACTGAAGCAAGCCAACCTAGGCAGCGCCTTAATACCCATCGACCACTAAGCCTCAAACTCAAAAAAACCATTAAACCACTATTCCAAATCTGACCTAGAGAGTCATAGCGGATCATGAGGTCAAAGCTACGGAAAGAGCGATCGATGGTTTCAGTAATGAACTAGCCTCGTTGGGACCCCAAATCCTCCAAGAAGAAGAAATTCTCAACAGGGAAGAAAATCCAAAGCACCATCACCAAAGAGAAATTAGGAATATGACCAAAGAGGAATAAGAACATCACATGAGGTGATACTGGCTCTGAGATGAAGGGTTTCAGGAGGAAACCCTAGGTGGAGCAGGGAACGGGAGGAGAGCTGGGAGAGAAGGGGGCCATTACCGAGAAAACCCTTAAGAAATAACAAGTTACAATTGAGTCCTTTATGTGACAAAGGCACATGAATTTCAATGGAACCACTGATCCATTAATCATGTAACAATGGATCAACTCCATTGAGAAGATATTCTACATCCTTCAATGTTCTAAACAAGAGAAGGTTTTATTGGTTATTTATCACATAGAGGGATAATCTAATCAGTGGTGGATATTGATCAAGAATACAACGCCTAATGAAAAGATCGAAGTGATGGGATAGAAGGAATTACAGAAAATATTTTTTAATAAATATTTTCCTCACACTCTATAACTTAAAATGGAAAGGGATATCATTTACCTCAATAAAAAATATAATTAATCTATCAAGGTGCACAATAAAAACTTCACAAGACTTGAATAATAAGCCTTTGGCTTTATCACTACCCCTAAATGAAAGGTTGACTGCTTATTTGGTGAGATAAAACCTAGTCTATGAAAATCCATGGAAATCCATGAATTTTATAGCTATGAGGAAATTTTATGTTGTGCCCTCAAAGTTGAAATAAAGATCTGTGAATATTAAGGGAATCATGGGGATAGGAAGAAAAAATTGGAGTTTCATTCTAGTGTTCTAATGGATAAATATAACGGTGCTAAGAAATTTCAACATCTCACTTGTAAAAGGTGCAGAAATAAGCACTCCCAAAATTTATTTAGGGGGTAGAGGAAGTGATTTATGTGAGGTAAGTAATAGAACCAAGCTAGCGATTATCGGTTGGAGAAAACTACCAATGTGATGGAGAAAAGGAATACTCTGGTTAATCCTCAGCATTTTGTTCATTACTTAAACTTCAAGGAACCAGGGAAATTTGAAAACCAATGCACTAAGCTAAGGGTTTTTGGAGACAACCAACAACCTCCAAGGAAACAAGGGTAAGGTTTTTCCATCACAACCACTGAGGTTGATCCTGAAAACAAAGTGGTGACATGTATGTTAGTTATTCATTTAAGGATAGATAACGTATTTTTTATTCTATTTATACACACTACGTAATATCATAAAAGTTTAGTAGAACTATTAAAACACCACCACAAAGAATGGAAGTTGAGGTATCTATGGAAATGGAAAATGGGGAAATTATTATACCCCAAGTATATAACTCCTCCCTTGTCACAGTTTTTGGGATGAACTACCCAGTAAACCTTTTCATACTCCCTTTGGTGAAATTTGATACAATTTTGGGTATGGAATGGATTTACCTATATAGAGCCAACATAAATTATTGTCAGAAGGAAATCACTCTTTGTATTTTGAATCTACCTTAGATTCTATACAAGTGCAAGGAGAAGGATGAATCTTCTTTAGCACCAACATCATGAGAAAGGATATTATTTCCCTACGATTAAGCGTATCTGGATAAAATGGTTGAGTCTAAGGAAATAATCATCCTTGAATACATTTCTATTGTGGGGGAATACACTGATGTGTTTATCAAGAAATTTATTGGTATTCCTCTTAACCAATATGTTTAATTTTCAATCAAGATTATGCCTATGGCATTACCATTATCCAAGACTCTGTATATAATGGTTGTTATGGAACTTGAGGGGATGAAGAAACAACTATGAGAGAATATGGATAAAGGGTTCATATGCCTAATTTTTTCACCATGGGGTGAATCAGTCCTCTTCATTGAGAATAAGGATAGGTCAATGTGAATTTTCATTGATTATCGTGATCTCAATAAGATCACAATAAAAAAACAAGTATCCTATGCCATGGATTGATGACTTTTTTAATCAGCTATGTGGAGAAAAATACTTCTCAAAGGTGGATCTATGGTCAGGATATTACCAAGTTAGGGTGAAAAAGGAGGATATCTCGAAGACTAATTTTTGTACAAGGTAAGGTCACTATGAGTTCATATTAATGCCATTCAGACTCACCAATTCTCTAGAAATCTTCATGAACTAGATGAATAGAGTCTTTAGAGATTACCTAGAAAAAATTTTGGTAGCCTTTATAGACAATATTCTAATATTCTACGAAACCAAGGAGGAGCATGAGAAGCATTTGAGCATTATGTTAATGACCTTAAAAAATGAGAAGCTTTATACAAAGTACAAAAAATGTGAGTTTTAGTTTAAGGAAGTCTCATTATTGGGATATATCATCACAAGAAATGGGATATTTATATACCATTCAATGATAGAAGCTATTAATGGATGGCCAAGGCCAACATCTGTGATAGATATCCATAGTTTTCTTGGATTAACTGGGTGCTATCATTGATTTTTAATAAATTTATTGTAATTATCAAACCCTCTAAGCAAACTAACTTGGAATGGAGTGAAGTTTTCTTAGAATGACGAACGTGAATATAGATTCATGGATTTGAAAATGAGTCTTATCACTACCATTGTTCTCACACTACCCATAAGTGGAGAACTTTTCATAATATTCAGTGATACTTAGAAGAAGGGATTGGGTTGTGTGTTAATAAAAAATGAAAAATTCATATCCTACACTTCAAAGAAGTTTAAATTTCATGAATAGAACTACCCAACGCATGATCTGGAGTTGTTTGTGGTGATATTCACTTCGAAATTATGGAATAATTATCTCTTTGGAGATAAGTGTGAAATATATATGGATCACAAAAGCCTCAATTATATATTCACATAGAAAGATATGAATATGCAACAACAAAAATGGTCAGAGCTGATCAAGGACTATGACTACTCAATCCACTACCATCCTAGTAAATCAAATAAAGTGGAGGATGCTCTAATTAGAAAGGATCCATCAATTATATCATTTATGATAATTGAGAGGGATATGATCTTCTTATATATGGAAAGGATGGACATGAGAATCATAATGGAAGGAACGTCATCAGTCCCTTAAAAAATGATTGATCAACCATCTCTTCTAGAGAGGTTAAAGGATACTCAAAGAGATGATGTGATAATTTAAAAGAAAGTGGAAACTATAAGAAAAGTTAAATCATTAGAGTTCAATGTTATTGAATAATGAGTTGTAAGATTTGTGTCATAGATATGTATACCATAAAATACTGAGTTAAATATGAAGTTGTTGGATGATGAACATAGCTCAACCTTCTCTATCAATCCTGGAAGCACAAAGATGTATCAAGATCTCTGAGAACACTATTGGTGGGATAATATGAAGAATTAGATCATATAATATACATCAAAGCATCTGGTATGTTAGAAAGTGAATTATAGAAGACAAAAGTCTAAGGGGATGATGCAACCATTACCCATACCTACATGGAAATGGGGAAACATCACTATAGACTTTGTCACCAGACTTCCAAAGACATCCAGAGGAAACAATTATATATGGGTTGTTATGGATTTTCTTAAAAATTAAGATCACTTTATTACAATTTGATAATATTTCTCACTGGATCAACTTGAAAGGATATACATTATAGAAGTGGTGAGTCTTCATGGAACACCACTATAGATTATATCTGATCAAGATCTAAGATTCACTTATAAGTTCTGGAAGAGTCAAAAACAAACTTTGAATACTGAGTTGAACTTTAGTATGTCTTATAACCCTTATACCGATGTCCAATTTGAGTAGACTATCCAAACACATGAGGACATATTGAGAGCATGCTCAATTTACTTTAAAGGAGGATGGTACCAACATCTTCCTCTGGTCGAGTTCTCTTACAACAACATTTTCTACTCAAGCATCCAAATGGATCCCTATAAAGATCCTTATGGGAATAGGTGCAGAACACCTACCTATTGGATGAATTTTGGGAAAACTGATAGGTCCTAAAATGGTTGAGGAAATTGTGGAAAAGGTTAAGACCATTCAGTAGCACCTCAAGGCTTCTCAGAGTTTGTAAAAGAGTTATGTTGACGATCGTCAACAAAACCTAGAGTTTGATTTTGGATACATGTTATTCCTCTGCATATCTCTATATAAAAAATTCATGATATTTTGGAAGAAATGAAATATTAATCCATGATACATTGGCTCCTTTGAGATACTTGATTGCATCAGAGTGGTGGTATATCGACTAGCACTCCCACCTAACCCATCTCAAGTACATGGTGTATTCCATGTATCCCTATTGATAAAATACATACTAGACCCCTCACATGTACTCAATCTAGATGTGGTTCTATTGGATAATGATATCTCATATGAAGAGAATCCAGTGAAGATCTTAGATCATAGAGAAAAATTTACATGAAATAAGACAATGCACTTGGTCAAAGTACTGTTGAGAAACCAAAAGTTTGAAGAAGAGGTGTGGGAAACAAAGGAAGTGATGAAACAGAATTACCCTCATCTATTTTAGTGTGGGAAGTGAAAATTTTGAGGGAAATTTTTCTTAAGGGGGGAGGTTGTAACGACCCGAACTGTTATAAATAAAACTTCACCTTCTGTTTTAATTAAATGTCTTATTATGTATTATGGATATAGAAAACACATGAAATTACTTGGTTTTATTTCATAATATCAAAATTAAATGACCGTTAATAATCATTACCATTGATAATATTTTCATTGAATAGTGATCATATGATTAGAATAGATATAGGGTTTTAAAAAATCCAATTGGCATGGACGAAGGAAGCGATGGGCTCAATCAGTAGGATCATACCCTATGAAGCTCATTTAATAAAGATTCTGAGGGAGATAGCATCTCTGGGATTTTATCTTGTCTAATCCCAATCTGATATCCAATAACTAAAGAATGAGTGAAATCGTTTATGGGAGAAGTTCAAGCTCATGGAGATTATGACCCAAACCATGTACATTGAACCACCCCATTAAAGTATTACCATCGCGCACCTTACCCTTAGGGAGTTTGTTGGTGTATTAAATAGATATGTATCAAGACCCTATAAATATGAGTATATACATTATTTTTTATAGAATAATGATAATACTTTCATCCTATAATTGTTACTTTATAAATGAATTTGATTTTGATACAATAAAACAAAAATTGTATTTTTGGGTAATATACAAATTCAATTAAAAAAATTATTTTAATGAATTAATGGATTTTTGAAATAAATAGTATTTTAATATAATAATATTATTACATATTTTTTTATCAAATATAAAGTATTATTTAATTTTTATGATGTAAAATATAATTTTTATATGGGCTTGAAAGCTGTTATTATCAAAAAAATCTATCATTTTTATTTTATTATTTTTAAGGTGAAAATACACATATTTAGAAAATTATTTATATAAAATGAATATTATTTTTGGAATCATAGCATCTAAATTACCCAACATTTAATTTTTTATAATTTTTTGAGATAGTCAAATTTTCAGGTAAAAATTAAATACTATATAAATATACTTTGTGTATTATGATATCATAATGACCCAAAAATGATTTAATATATAATATAAAGGGTATCCACAAAAAAATATGTGTTTTTAATTTAAAATAATTTGACTTTACATTTATTTAATTAATTTTATAAATCCATTATGAATCCTCCAAAACTAATAATATATTTTAAGGTTTTAAAATCATTTCTTTAAGAGTAAGAATCACTTCCACATAAACAAGGGTATTATTTTACTAAGTTCGGCCCTTGGACTTATAAAATAATAAAAAACCACTCCCATTTGGTAGAAACCATGGGGAAAACCATGTTAATATTTGTTTGTTTGGTTATTTTATTATATAGAGTCCAAAACCTAAGTTTTAGAAATAATAAAGAAATCCACACTAATTCCCTATATAAAACCAACCAAGATCTCATTTCTCTTCACTAAAAATACATTTAGCAATTAATTACTATTACCTATCCTATATAGAGTCCTCCTAACGTGAACCAAGCTCTCAAGAAGCTCCTACCAAGCATTTGGAGTCACACACTCAAGGGATCCTCACCTTCTCTTCTTTATTCAAGTTTCTTTATTATCTTATGCCTTCTATTTACAATTACTAATGTTAAGATATTTATTTACATGTCCCTATAACTACCCATTTTATTTACAAATGATTATAGACCCATTTTTCTCTCATCAACCCATTTTTATGAATTTTTATGTGATTTGGTTATGCTACCGAAATTTCACCGTGATTTTCCATGCCAAAACAATTATGTAGTGAATACCATACTCATTTCCTATGAAAGGTGTTCAATTTTATACATGTATACTTGTTTGACATGGTAATTACATGTATTTACTCCACACTCCTTGATCATGGAATAAAATATGATGATGAATGAATCCATGTTGCATGATCTATGTGGTACACTTAAGCATGAGAATGAAATGAATATAACAGGTGCACTCAATATTAAATGGTTCTCCAATGCATTGGGTAATTTTTAGTCTCATGAGACATCATGTTGGTATAGGGAGTGAACCTAATTCCTTTATGGGACTTTTTCCATCATGATGTCTTGGCGGTTAGCCTTGTCCTATGTTTATGATGAAATGTTTTAATTTTTCACCACATTTCCCATGTTATGATTATCATGTTATATTATGCCTTATTATTCATGTTTATTATTCTCACACATTTTATTCCCCATTGATATTCATATTTTCTAACATGTATCACCTTATTCCATGTTTATCCCCTTACTGGGATTTATAGCTCACCCCATTCTTATGTATTTCCCCAGGTTATCCCATGCAGTTTTAAGTGAAATTATGTTAAGGAAGCTTTAAATAAAGATGATGTTTTTTTCCTATTTTAAATTTTTATTTAATGTACCTAATTACCAAAGACACTATAATTCTCGATCTTCTGGGTTGTATTAAGTTTGATTTTATGTAATAAATATTGTATTAATGTGTAATAAAGAGTCGGTTTGTTATAAAAGAAGTTTAATTTTGTCATAAATATAATATATATATATTAAATCCATAAATATATATATCCATGATATGTATTGATTGAAAAATAATTACATCAGTTCGTGAGGTGGCAGTATGTCATACACATGGTCAATGGTTTCGTTTCTTATTTGATGGAAGACGAGATGGATATAGGTCCTTCCAATAACATAATAACATCTTAGTATATGAAAAATATTTTTTATTATTTTAGTATATATTATAGAGATTTTAAGGAGTTAATGGAAGAAATAAAATTAAAATGTATGGTTAAGAACTATACCTCTTCTTTGGTCAACCTCTTTAGGTTTATACCTGAAGCATTTATAGATTGGTTTTATGATAAAAAAGGGATATAGGTCATGTGTAAGAATATAATTAATTTATTTTTTTATTTATTTGATAAAAAAATGTATTTTTAAGTGTTAATAAGAGAGGAGAGGGGGTTCCCTTTTATAAGTGTGGGGAAGGACACACTTTGAATTTTTGAAAATAATAAATTATACTCATGTTTTTCACATGATACAAGGGTAAAAATTTGATAATTATCAAAAATTACGTGATATAAAGTCTAAATATGGCTATAAAATATAAATTGGAAAAAATGTAGGTCATTTTAACCCTTATTTTCTTAGTTTGACCTTCTAGTAAACCCCTTTTAACTTTAACCAAGATAATTAATTTTTACTGTCATTAATATTCATTGTGGAAAAAAATTAAGTTGAAATTATTAAATTATATTAATTATTATGAATCCAAATATGGAATTAATTTTTCTAAATTAAATTCACATAAGTGGAAAATTTTAATTTAAAGTTAACCCCGCAGACATGATGAAAAAATAGTTTTCCAAAGGAAAACGTTTTATAAATATAAAAGGTTTTTTTATTAAAATTGAATATATAATTGATTAAAATAAACTAAATTGGATTTATTATGATACAATTAAACTAATTATAATTTTAATATAATTATAAACAAAATGTAACTTTGTAAATTCTTTAAGTGTAAAGTAAATTTTCAATAAAAATTAGTATTTTTCAATATTCATTGAAAAGTTAATATTTTCCAAAATTTCCCAAAATTTCACTCTAAGATTATTTTTTATGATAGTTTAAAATATTTATTTCATTTTTTAAAATAAATTTTATATTATTAAAAGTTAATTTTAACATAAGTTTGAGAAATACGACGAAACCATTTTTTAGAAAAAATAATTTTTTTCAAAAAGAAATTTCTTTTTCTTTAAAATGAATCTTATTTTTATTTCTAAAAAATTTATAACGAATAAATTTATTTATAAATGTTTAAACCATATAATTTTTCATAATCCAATTAGTCATATTCATGACCACCAACTTAACAACTAGGTTATAACAGTGTACTATTTTACAATTCTTTTAGACTCGGGGTTGTGCTTATCACAAGCTACCAAAGAGATTGAATTTATTTAAAATTAAATATGTATCATAATTTCATGGGGAGTTATAGGATTTATTCATTTTTTTACTATTTTAATAGTGTGGATACCTTTTTATAGAAGTGTATTTTCACCACTGGGGTATGATCTCATGTTCATCTACATACAGGTAGTAGCGATGTGGTTTAAAGGAGCTTGGTTCATGTCGTAAGAATAATTGGATGTGGTGAAACCATACACATACATGAAATATAATTTCATGATAAATATAGGTTCATTCCATGAATACACTATCACACCATGAAGTATATATGTTTTATCTCAACCCAACCCATTGGTTTTGGAAGGACCGAAATTCCACTAACTTTATGTGACATCCCCAAGGCACTAAATACTAATAATAATTGTGGTGGGATTTACTAAATCATGGGGTAAAATTTTCCCTTAAATAAAAATCCTGAAATCTCACCATAATAAAGATACGTGAGGGAAATGACACATGGCACCAAAGTGTAATCACTCTAAATTCCAAGACTCAACTACTACCCCAAGCTCCAACTCTATATATCGAAGAACACAACATCATGGAAATCCAATAGAAAAATAAAAACCTTAACCTTACATGTATAATGATAAATATAATCTCTATATTCACCAAGTCATATATAAAGGGTTTGAGTATACAAGATAATAGGAAAACCCTGAGACTTCCCCTAAATTCCACTAAAATAAGAAACAGGTTAACTCACAATTTATTTTAAGAAATAAAGCGTATGATAAGTATGAAATCTCATGAACAATAAATATATATCTATAAGTTAGTGAAACTAAACACACCAAAAACAAACCCATGGAATGAATCCACACCAACAAATGAAACCACTTCTCGAAGGCCACTCTTGAATAGTCTAAATTGTGACTGGTTTTTGTCACTCTAGTTCTAAGTCGTCACTCGGTGGAATAATCCAATGTTCCATAATGTGTCCCATACTAACCATTTATAACACGCATGTACCTTTCCATTTGTTTATGAACACACACACACCAAGTTTATTCCATGTAATCATATTTAGAAACATTATTTTTGAAAACTGAATTCATTTAATCATTTAATCGAGCACCTTGGGGTGTCACCCATAATTCTAGTTTTAAAGGAAAACTAAGAAAATGGGAATTTATAATAGGTATTTCACAATTTTTTTATAATAAAAAGAGAAGGAATCCCATTTAGAAAACACTGAGCCTTCATGTTCTAGAAGAAAGTATAAAAATAAGAGAATTCACCTACCTCAAATACATTCGACACAAATAATTCTCTCGTGATCTAAAAGATTCAAGATTCCTAATATGTTACTTTAATGAATCCCAAAAAATATTTATCAAAACATTATATGTCCAACATATTTATACAAGTAAGGCCTAATATAAGGTTCCTATTTAGATAAAATGGTTGGATCATTGAGAGACAATAAAAACAAGGCTCTAACAAATAATTTCCTTGATCTAGCACTGTCTGGTCCATTGAAATTGACCACCAAAAGGAAGAGGGTCTTGAAATCTCCTAGGGGTGCAAGGAAGTAGAGATCCTAGATTATAGGGGAAATAATGAGGGTTTTCAAGGGAGTTTTAGGTCTTTAATAAATTTTTTGGATATAATTAATCCTATCACACGATTATTTTACATGGTTTATAAAACCATTTTCTTACCATGAGATTTAGATCTACCCAAAAAAATCGAAGTAGATTGTTTTTTCAAACTATGCACCAACCATGATCCTACTAAGAAGACCCATCCAAATATTGCACAGTTAACTAGGGAGTCTACACAGTTTCCCTTGACCATTCTCAAAGCATGCACACTTCAAAAACTCTCCAAAATAATTTTCAAACATCCAAAACCTTTATGAGGCATAACCTAATGATTACATAGCCTAAAATAAAGAAAAATTGTGAAATACCTTAAAGGGGGGTGTTATACTCTCCTTTCCATGTGGATTTATATCCTTGGGAAGTTGGAGGTTGGTATTGACTTTAAATAATTTTATCCACTTCTCCGGTATAAAATTCATCTATTCCCATGTCTTTTTTTAATCTAGACATGATTTCATAATAATTGTACTATGGATATACATCTTCTATGAAATATATTACATTGCCTATTAAGAATATGAATCAGTCCATAAATAAACATAGCATCCGGTTGAAGAGTGACATGGTCCCAACATATTAAATGGATAGGGTCTGGCCAGTAATTCTTTAACTTAGAGATATGGAAAACATTATAGACACATTTAATATATGTGTCAAGGATAATTGATATGAAGTTTCACCAATATTTTCTAAAATATTGAATGTCCCAATGTACTGAGGATCCAATTTGACTTACATTCCCAACCAATGATGATCCAATCTCAGGAATACATTTAAGAATACATGGTCATTGCCCTTATAAGATAAGGTTCATCGAGGATGATCTGCATACAATTTCTGATGAATCTGGGATGTTTTTATCCATTTTCTAATCATCTATATTTATTTATCATTCACATGAATAATACTTAGTTTGATCAATGAATCTTCACCAATCTCTACATAAAAAATTGGATATTGACATGGACTATCATACAATACCTCTAAAAGAACTATCAATATCGTGGCCTAATAACTATTTATATATGTAAACTCCACTAAAGGAAGATGATATTATCATGAACCACTTAAATCTATAACACATCCTCAAAGCATGTATGTTATGAGTTTCCATCTATTTTTGGATGATATCTCATGCTCACAGTCAGTGTAATTCTAAGGGATTATTGTAGTGATCACCAAAGCCATGAATTTAATCGAGGGACATGGTCGAAGATAATCGATACTAATAATCCATGAAATTTAACCAATTACTTGATGTAGATATTTTATAAGTCTTATTCTGTATTGGAATCTCAAATTATAATGAAATTTAATAACTTGGTGAGTCGGTATGAAATCGCCTAAATATCATCGAGCTTTCAAAGTTCATGTCATAGACTGATGATAAAGTACATGGAAATATATTCTTATTTCCATATAGGTATATGAATTTAATAAAACATGACCATTATTCATTGTTGTTAAGACTTTACCTATTGGAAGGTTATACATTTCATGACATAATCATCCAAATTCTACTTCATAGATAACCACCAAAAAAGGGTCTTCATTACCCTAAACATATTTTTAATCCTCAGGTGAACTGCCCATTTTGAATGGTGATGAATAGAAATAATATATCTTGGAACAATAAAAGAACTATGATTTGATTTCAAAATCATAACATGGGGTTTTCATCCAATATCCAAACATCAATTGTCAACCCACAATTGATTTTTAACCTTATTTCCAAGAAACCTGGGTCTGATTAATGAGATGTCTTGATCAAATTCACTAAATTAGGAATAATATTAATGGAAAAGAAAGTTTTATTTTCATTTCACTCCCTTCAATCCAAATTCATGTCGATAATAACTCTTATATGGTACCATTGGTCATAAGCCTCTCAGACAACTTTGTTATATGATTTCTAACTCAAATCATTGTCCACTAAATTTCCTTTTCCTATTTTATAGGCTAATTCAAAGTCAAACATCTAAAGATATTTCATCCATCTCCATTTTCATAGGTTTAAATCCCTTTGTTAAAATATGTTATTTGAGAATCTATGATCCATAAACACTATGAAATTTTCACCAAATAAGTAATAAAACAATGTTTTTAATGCGTAGATCACCACAACTAATCCCATTTTATATGAAAGATAATTCTTTTCATGTGTTTCAAATGCCTTGATCCATAGGTGATTACATGGTCTACTTTCATGAGAACACATCCTAATATAGATCTAGATGCATTGTAATATACCACATAACATTTTTCTAGTTTTTAAAAGATCAGGATAGGTGTTGAAGTGATCTAATACTTAAGCTTCTGAATATATTTCTAATAATTGTCCTTCTATTTGAATTGAATACCTTTTATTATTAAAGAAACCATAGGAGAATTGATCCTTGAAAATTCTCAAAAAAAAGTGATGATAATATCCTATTAATCCAAAATAACTTCATATATCAAATATGTTATTAGGTGGTTTCCAAGAAATCACTAATTCGATATTTTCAGGATTGACTGATATTACTCTATCAGGCATGCCCAAGGAAATGGACCTCTTATATGAAACATTAATGCACAAAGAATTTAGCATAAAGTTATTGATCATAAAATACAGCCAATATAATCTCTTAGTGATTCATATTATAATTTCTAGTTTGAGAGTACACCAAATTAACATCAACAAATAACACAATAAAATAGTCTATATACTTTTGGAATATATGATTCATTAAATCCATGAAAATGGTGGTTGTATTTTTAAGTAAAAGGGGTATGACTATGTATTTCTAGTGATTGTAATAGCTTTGGAAGTTGTATTTAGAATATACTATTTCCTAATTCGAAGATGGTGATATGGAGATCATAAATCAATTTTTGATAACCATTTAATTCCCTTCAATTGTTCAAAAACATCATCAATTCAAGGAAGAGGGTACCGACTATTAATCATAACTTGATTAAGTTTATAATAGTCAACACATAAATGGATTGAACCATCTGCCTTTTTTATAAAGAAGACCAAAGTAGGACAAGGCAATGTTCTTAGTCTAATTAATCCATTTATTTATGGTTCTTCTAACTAGACCTTATTCTAACAGTTTAGTTGGATTTATTCTATATGGTTGAAGGGAAATAAGACTCACTCCTGGAAGTATATCGATAAAAAAGTATATTTCCCATTTAATAAAAAACCTAGAGAAATCATGCAGAAAGACATCAAGGTATCAGTCTACTATAGTAGGAAGAATCCTAGTCCCATTTTCTTCAATATCACCCAAATTTATCTCTACTAAGTGAGAATATATAGTTATAACTATTACCACAATAGGCCTTTTCTACTAGAATTCATATCCCAGACCCCTTTTAATAACTTAACAATACCATCTAGGGATGTTAAAGTTACTTGTTCGGTGTAATAGTCGATATATGATTTTTAATCCACCATCAAACCTATTCCAATAATCAAATTGAAGATATACATTTTCAAGACAAGAAACTCCCATAAATTTCACCTTATCAATGGTTATGGGACAAGTTTTACACTTTAATTCTCTAATTCCCACTACCCAATATTATTTTTGATGATCAATACATGATGCGCAATTTCCACATGCAACCCTAAATCATTTACCACATGATAAGAATAAAAATTTTGGGATTATCTTTTATCAAAAAATATTTTCAGAGTTTATAATAATTGTATATCACACTGTTGAGGGACCCAGTCATTCAGATATGATTTTTTTCTTTGATTTATATAGTTTTTAATCAACTCTCATTGGGTATTCCTTCCTTATTTTGATGGTTTTGGTTGGATGATTGAGGTGTTCTTGTAATTATCTTGGTTTCTCGACTCTGAGGATGAGAACTATTTTGATGATACCTCCATTTTTTATGAGATATATGAGACTGATTCAATCCATATTCACCCATGGACACTATGAGTCTCATATAATAATTCTTTAAGTTTTATTTATGACCATAATTGTGATAGTCGTAGGGAAGTTTTGTATAATACATTTTATTTTTTGTGAAAAATATATATTGAAAATAATCTATTTCTATGCAATGATTTGGTAAAAAAAGTGAATTGCTTTTCATTCTTATTCTTTGGTTATCTTCTTTCATGGGAATAGGTTTTCCTCCTCCTATTGTTTTTAGTAGTGGAGTTTCACCCATACCTATAATGATAAAAGTGTTTTATCTACTACCATTCTTAATTATGTCCCTTTCTACCACTTTTACCCTATTTACCATGTCCATATAATCATTGATAAAAAACATGACCCCCTTAGAATAAATATCTTGTTGCAGCCTTACCGCATTGATACATGACTGAAGGTGTTTTCTAGATTCAACCCTGGTAGAAAAATGAACTAAGTTCATAAACTTAGTTTTGATTTCTTTTATGGTCATATTTCCTTGATTAAGACTAAATACATCTATCATTTTTGTTACTTTGAAGGTATATGGATAAAAAATTTCTTAACCAATTCCTCAGTCCCTCCCAAGTAATACATTTGTTTTGTTTACCTTGAATAGATAATTCCCACAATTTGTGTTTGATATCCTCCATCATGTATACCACTAGATTCAACTTTATATAATTTGGGGTTTCAAGTAAATAAAATATTTTATTGAAACTGTTAGGCCATGTTTCTGATTGATCTGGTCCTGAATCCCCTGAAAAATTAGTTGATTCGGTTTCTGAAACAATATGGTATGATTGGAATGGATTGGTTACCTAGTTCAATACCCCTTTTCAATATCCTATAATTATTTCTCATTGCTCCGAACAAGTTTATGGTTCACATGTAGTTTAGGTGAAACTATATTCTTAACTTATCCCTATTGTTGGTTTCTAAGTCTTCTAATTGATATCATTGTTCTAGAACAACAATAACATTCTCCAGTTAATTTTCACATGTTTGTTTAATCCCATTTTTTCTATAGAGAATATTAAATCACAATAAAAAAGTTCATAGTAACATGATTTCAAAATAAATAATATAAAATAACATATGATTGATGAAATCCTAGTGGAAAGTCTCTTTACTAATGAATGATACCAAACTCTCATTTAGTAAACCCATGAAGATGAGTTGATGACATGTATAGAAATGTTTATCAATAATTTTATACTCAAACCACCCTAGTAACTTGAATTTTAGTATAAATAGATTAGTTAAAACTATTTATCCTATAAATTTCAAGTCTTAACCAATCATATCTCCTTGTTACTATCTCAGTAGGAAGACTATAATAAACTGATGAAATTTGTAATATTATGACCCAGCCAAATGCCTTAGTAAGGACCAAAATTATCCTAACCATAGGTGACACCCCCAAGTCACTAAATTATGATAATAAATTTCATTGTCTTTACCAAATCATGGGGGATTGTTTTCAATTAAATAAAAAAACTCTAAGAATACCATAATAAAGTGATCCAATATGATGTCTGATACAAAACCAGAAAAAAATTATAAAAGTATAACCAAATTATAATTTGAGTAATAGTGGAATAAATAAATCAAAAAACAAAATTCTACAATCTCAAGACAAATATAACTCAAGGAAAAAATACACAAGTCCTGAAATTGGAACCACTCCAAACTCCAATACTTAACAACTTCCCCATTCTCCAAATCCAGACATCCAATATCACATCATCATGAGGATCCACTATAAAAATACAAAAACATATCCTTACTTGTATTATGATAAACAAAGTATTAATATGCACCAATTTTCATATGTAGGGGTGAGTATACAACCTAGTAGTTAAACCCTATTACTTCCCCCAAATTCCACTAAAACAAGAAAAGAGTTGTAAAAACATTTATTTTAAGAAATAAAGGATATAAATAAGTATGAAATTCCATAAACAATAAATATGTATCCATAAGGTATTGAAACAACACACACTAAAAATAGACCCATATAATGAACCCACACACACATGTAAACACCAAAAAATACAACCATTGGATGAAAGACACTCTTTATTAGTTCAACCCATGAGTGATTTTCATCCCTCCAATCCCAAGTCATCACTCAATGGAATAATCCAATTTGATAAAAGTTTTCTCACCATGACCATGTCTAACCCACATGGCCCTTTCCATGTTTTCATGAACACACACACACACACTCACTCACTGAGTTCATGACATGTTCTCATATTCAAAACCTTTATTTTGAAAACCATGATCATTTAATCATTTAATAAAAAACTTTTTGGGTGTCACCCACAATTATATTTTTGAAGACCAACCAAGAAAATAGGTATTTACAATAGATATTTAACAAGGGTTTTATAATAAAAATATAATTAATTCCATTTAGAAAATAAAAAGTCTTCATTTTTTAGGATAAAGCAGAAAAGGTAAAGAAGCCACATGCCTCTAATGCAATCGACAGAAAGAATCCTCTCATGATCTCAAAGATATATTATTTTTAATTTATTTCTTTAATGAATCCCAAATAAGATTTATCAATACCTAAAATTAGCAATAGATATGGGAAATACAGGCATGGTCTAAGGTTTCTCTTTAGAAAAAATGGTAGGATCGGTGAGAGAGAGGAATAAAAAGACTATTACCTTCAATTTATTAGATCAAATGCTCTCTGATCCTTTGAAATAAACCATTATAAGTAAGAATGACATTTAAATATCTAAGGGGGTTTTATAATTAAAGAGCCTAGGTTATGGTAGAAATAATGAGTGTTTTCATTAGAGTTTCGGGACTTTAATCAAATTTTATTATTTAATTAATCTCATCGCAAATTTAGTCTATACGGTTTGGTAATCCATGAACTAACCATGAAAATTATCTCTATCTAGAAATTTTTAAACTCATAAAATTATCACATGGTTTGGAAAAAACATAAGTTAACTATATTCTTCCCCAAAATCCCCTCCAACTCATGCATGGTTACCTAGGGAATCTGCACATTTCCCCCCAACTATGCTCAAATCATATTCCCTCCAAAACCTCTATAATATAATTTAAAAACATTATGAACCTTATAAATTCCTAAAAAACTATTTAATATCCTAAAATATAGAATTAAATAGTGAAATACCTCAAAATGGGTGTGTTATACTCTCACCGCCATGGGAATTTCCATCCTTGAGAAGTCAGAGGTCAGTGTTGGATTTAAATAGTTTTGGATAGTGATCCGGTATAAAATTCATTCATTCTCATTTCACTTATTTAATATGGAAATTCTATCATAATACTCATTCCAAATATATATATATATATATATATATATATATATATATATATATATCTCACATGACCTTCCCTTACCTACCAATAATATAAATCAAGGCATGAATAAATATAGCATAGCTTAAGAGTGACTTGGTCCCAGTGCATTACATGGTTAGGGTAAGGTTGGTAATTATTTAATTGGGAGGCATGGAAAATTTTTTGGATAGCATTAAATCTCATCAGTAAGGATAACCGATATGAAAAATCATCAATACGCTCCAAAATATCAAATAGACTAACTTATTAAGGAGTCAATTTTCCTTGTTTTCCCAACCATGGGTGACCCAATATCAGGAATACTTTTAAAAATACATGGTAACCTACCAAAAAAGATAAGGGACTTTGTTGATGATCTATATATGATTTCTAATGGATTTATTTAGCTTCAATTGATATATATTTCCACATTTTTAATGATATATTGATTATATTTTATACCTGAATGAGTTTTTAAAGGTGAATACTCAATAATTTATGATCTTGGGCTAGAATGATGATTAATTGAATATTTTCATGATATTGTGTGTTTTTATTCTTATTTGATGAAATTGATCCTTTGTTTTATTTTCTAGTATTTTTAGGATCAAATATTTTATTGATTTCATATTTAAATTGAAATAATAATTTCTTAAAAACACATGATACAAATGGAATTAAAATTTTAAGTTATTAAGATTTTCTTTATGAAATAATTTTTTTTAGAATAAAAAATAATATTATTCAGTAAAGTTAAAAAAATGAGTGTGGGTAGTGGGTTTTGTGTTTTGTAAGTTAAGTTTCTAAAGTTCCATTTTATTTTTTTAATAATGTTTGTTGGAAAAAAATTAATCATATCAGTTAATTCTAAAAATCCATGATTCAGTCTATTGTAGAGTTTTTTTTTAACTTCAAATTCATATGATTTCATTTATAGTAATTAATGGTTTTGATTTTAATTAAATGTGTTTTTATATAAATGTTTAAGTATGGGTGTGAGATTATTTATCAAGATCCAATATGATAATTTCTAGAAGTTCCATATGACTTTTTTACTTTACAAAATTTGAATAAGTGCAGTCCCGTGTGATTTTTCCAGGGGAATATCATATGAATTTTCCCTTAACAGACTTGTAGTATAACTGTGATATCGTACAAAAAATGTGTGCATATGACCTTTAACTTTACCATTATTGAACTCAAATAAGGGGAACCTGAAATAAAATTTATGGATTTCCAAGGAAGATTGATTCTAAGATCATCTGAAGTTGAGGATTCATCATTGGCTCTACTAAGTTTGGCCAAAGTGGGTGCCAAATCTGGAAATTGATTGACCCCAAAATCTAGAGAGATGCTAAGACATGTTTATTGAGGAATACTTAGAATATGATAATAGACCTTGATAAGGATAAAAATTTAGCAAATCTTGATAAATATGATTTTTGGGTTTACAATTTGAGTCAAAGATGAGGATAATAAATATAAGTTTGGAACTAAAATCGGTTGAGCCAACTGAACCAGATGAAACTCAAGCTCGATTTTTTGGCATACTTGAGTTGATGACACCAAGATTTGGAGCTATAGTTCCCTGGTAAAGTTGGATTCATAATAAAAATTGTCATTTGGAGTTTAATGATGATGACGAAATCAAATTGAGGCCGATTGGAGTTTTTTTACTTCAAGGTTGCGTAAAATCTGAAACTAAACCAAGATAATAAATAGTTGAATGGGTAAAGGCTGATAAAACCTCATCCAAACCTTATTAAAGATCAATACCATGTTGATTCAAAAATAAAATTTGACTGGGTGTTGATGTGTATAAACATGGTCTTGACTGATTAACCTTTACCAAAGTCTAATAATTGTCAAAGAAGATTAATTTATATGTTCATTGTATTTTTTGTTTTTATTTTAGGTTTATATAGAGAAGACGGTGTGAACCTCATTCCACCCCAATTCTATGGTTATGGGGAAATAATTATATGCATACAAGGTGTTTGATGAAATCCCCTAATGAATCTCCATCCAATAGAAGTGTCATGTCAATACTAAATTGTAGTCAAAGAAGCAATTCCATGAAATCATGTGTGAAACTATTTTGGCTAATACTTATGAAGATAACCAATAGAGTGAGGAAGGTGTAGGTTCCAAGTGTAGTGGAACTATCCTTTTAAGGTATGAACTAATCATATTTTAGTCTTAAATCATATGTAATCATTGATTTACATGATCATGAGATCATGTAAAATGAAAAAAATAGATTAATAGAATAAATTAATACATCAGAACCAGAGAAAGAGTATCTTCACATGTAATTTATAATTAATTTATAAGAATATATAGAATTACCTCAACCTATGAATCTGATTTTGTTGATGATCTGATGGAATATATCTCTTCGCACCATCATTGTTTTGTAGGATTCAAGTGTAGAATCCCTCTAGTAGTGATACACACAAGCACCACAATCTTTGATCAACATCGTCGAATATATATGTGATAGAATTATAAGGACACGGCCTTAAAACATTACTTAATCTTGAATTTTACAAAAGACCATACATTATTACACATTGAGGATCTTTTCTATTTTATAGTTTTAAATAATTGGGATATATTACATACATAACATACCACATTCATACAAGAGGATACTACTAAAACAGTATCCATTTTTTCAAAATATAAAACATTAAAACTTAAAACACGATTTCTTTAACAACATTCCATATCAAACATCACAACTCCCTTCTTTCTCTTACCAATACTTATATCCTATGAAAAACATTTTAAAAACTTGTGATGAGTATAAAACTCAGTAATAGATATAAATAAAGAAATTTTTAGTAAAGTGATAACATAAAAACCAATAAAACCCATAATCATAAAAACTCATATGCATAGAAACATCATGTAGTTTCCATGGGACATATTTACCACATCACACATGCATTCACCCTTACACATGGAATAACCTTTTGGTCAAATTCCATCTATGGAGTACCCAATGAATTGGAGAGCTATAATGGGGCTCACCCGTCATATCTTGAACTATAATGGGCTTAACCCAACATATCTTGAGCTATAATGGGATCAACCCAACATATATTGAGCTATAAGGGGCTCAACCCAACATATCTTTAGATATAATGGGTTTAACCCTACATAAATAATGTACAAGGAAAATATCATGGTAATAAAGTATCTTGAAATCAGGAGAAACCACTCATTCCATAGACATATAAAAAAAAATCCTTTTGAAATTTATTAAAGAGAGTTTCAAAAGTATTTTAAAAGGAATGTCCCTTAAAATATAATTGGAGTTAGAATTAATAGAATGGAATGGATATGTGTATACACTGTAAATACACATAGTTCAACATAATATAAAAAACAAATCATCACACCAATAATCTTAATACCACATAATGAATAAAGAACAAGGTTAACCCAAAGAATGGAAATTGGGTTAAGAAATTCCTTACCTTGGGATATTATTACTTAAAAAGCATTTAAAACTCTTTTATAATGGATAAAATAGTGCTATTAATATCTTAATGAAACATATTAATGTTTATACCACCTTATATGATCATTTTACTATTGGAGTTGGTGGTCTAGAACCAACTACTTTGTAATTTATTCATTAAATAAAAAAACCTTATCACATCTTGATTGTTCTTCTGCATGACATGTCATGTGATAATGTCCTAAGGAAAGCTGTTGCATTAAAAGGTCGTAGCGGATCCCTGCTATGATGAGAACTTGGAAGTTCCATAACACTGTTCTTGAATGTATGTTCTATGGCCGGATGATATTATTTGAGGGACACAAATAATCCAGGTCATTAGGGGTGAGGACTCATAAAACTTTGAGTCACCTTCTCATGGTGTGCGCCCTTGGTAATATCTATGATGATATTATGAGAACGAGACCCGCCAGTAGGATATCCACATTTCATAGTGTCATTGGATGTTCCTATCTACGGACGTGTGTATTGATCTTTAGACTTTAAGATTATTATTAATGGGTATTAAAACTCGCATACTTAGATGTATTGACGAAAACTGTGATGACACACTGTTTGCAGCGAGGTAGGATACATTGGGTGCGTCACGAGTAATACCGCATTAATAGATAATGTGAGAAAGGATTTGTCCCTTCCGTTCCATAATGGAAGTAGATATCTCAGGCCCTTTGATGGAATTGATATAGCCTAAATAAATCCATGGCCATGGTAAGGTATGGGCAAGTTCAATTCCAGGAAGTCAAAGAAAGAATAAACAAGCACATGGGTTGATGGCACTATCATGCAACCCGCTTGATTAGAGATATCGAGACAAAGGGATTATATTACACGGTAATCATTCGTGGGAGGTGACACGTCATTGCGGCGTTAACTTCTTTCTCTATGGGTGCCTTGGCGTGTTCCTAGACGCTAACATTGGACTTTAGGCAGGCTCAGCATAATTCCACTGAGAAAGAGGCCTATAGGGTCACACAATAAGTGTGTCCATGTATCTCAGTTAAATATTAATTTAACAAGTTAAATAAATATTATTACCGACTGTGGTTTAATAATTATTTAAGGATGTCTGATCGCATTTATTTTGACACTAGTTATTCGAGAAAATATATTGTGGATGAAATAATATATTTATTAGCAAGTAATGCAGTTAAATTTATTTAAGAAATAAATAGTCATTACTCAAGGTATAATAAATGTGGTGGAGAAAAATGGAAAATAAAAGTACACGCCGTGTATTAATTATTACACTCCGTGTAGTTTTTTCAGTTGGGATTTTTAGGATTTAATATTGTTTTACGATACTTATTATAATCAGCATGGGCTCATGTCAAGGAATTATTAATTCGACATGGGGGTTTTCAATAAGAGTTAGTAAAATAAATAAAATGCGTAACGCGTTTATTTATTGTCATAACTCTATTAACCTCAAACCTGATTATAAATATCCTTGCAACCCCAACATATTGTAGAGCCATTGTTGTGCACAACGGATTTGGAAATACTCTCAAGCCAAGAGAGAATTCCCTTTCCACCAAGAACGCCCTCAAGTTACGAGAGAAAGATCCTCCACCGGATCATGGCGGTCGAAGGCAGACATCGCAAGAGAAGGTTCTTCTGCGCTAGCACTTGGAGATCCCTTTGTCAACGTCCGGAGATACGCGACACACGTGTGGATCACTGCTAGAGGAATCCTACACTTGGATTCTATGACGCAACGACGGATCACCGAATCGTGACCGGACACATCAACGAAAAAAGAATTCCAATGAGGTAATTCTTATGCATTAATTAAATTAATTATAATCAACATATGATGATCCTTCTCAAGGGTTCCAGAACTCTTCTTTTCTTTTCGTTCTTCATTCTATTCCGAAGATTCGGCATTTTATATCGTGACGGATCTCGGATTGAACGTTGTTTAATGCTAAAATTAAAGTTGGGAAAACCCACCAACGCGCTTCCGCTGCGCCTGGAACCTACAAGAGGTATCAGAGGGGGTCATGTCATTGGTTATAATTATTTAGTTTTTCGTTTGTGATTTATGCATTTAATAATTTAGTTATTTCAATTCATGTTTAATCGTTCTGGAAATCTGAATCTCGAGATCTGTTCCTCCTCCCTCGTTTCTCATTCACCTCACAGAAATGGATTTTTCTTTTAATTTTGATTAAAATAAAATAGAGGAACTAATCCGGAGGAGCCAAATGTTTTTGGACGTATAACACCAGAATACACAGCGTGTATTCGGAAGTACACATCGTGTAGTCTAGGTTCAATGCATTGACTGATCCACCAAATCAGGTCATGTATTGGATTCTTTCTAATAATTTAAGACACCGTGTGTTGACCAAAAACAGGTGGCACACGGTTTCCGGCATACACGCCGTGTGGTCCAATGAATAGGGCGTGTAGTCCCTTCGGGTTAGGGTTGGGTCGTGTACTCCGTACACGGACTGCCCGGCTGGAAACCGTGTAATGCGGAAACTACACGGCGTGTGTCCCACTGTACACGCCGTGTACTCCGAAAATTTCCAAAGTACATTAACACGCCCTATCCCTGGGTGTGTACTTCGGATGGACGGTGAAGAAAAGTACACGCCGTGTAGTCGGAACTACATGCTGTGCACTCACCCAAATTACGCAGATTTATTAAAATTTATTATTATATTATACAAACCCTTGATACGTGTACCATGGTGTAGGTGTAAAGCTGAGGCACAACACGTGATAGGTGTTTTATATATATGTGTTTAATTTAACATCTGCATAATAAATAGGAATTCTCAGGGTTTCCTCCAAGGTACAAGTTACATACAAGGATAATTTTAAATGAATTTATTTGTTTAAAATTATGATGGATGAGAATCTCAAGGAAATTCAGAAAAATGGATTTAAGATAAAAGGATTGATTAATTAAAGATAATTAATTGATTAGAGCATGATTTATCTTAAACAAGAACAATTAAAGAATTGAATTCTAGTTTTATTTATGCGTAAATATCGTTGCATGTATGGATGATCATGAGCTAGACCGAGACCTTTTTATGTGAATGGTTTCTTTTAATTTATTTATTTAAATTAAATTTGTTGGCCTGTGAGCCATCTCCTCACTAATATGTAGGGCATACGCGCCCAAGGATTATTTTATGTAAAAACCCCTTTTTACCCCTCACCTGTGTGTGAGATAAATGCATATGTAATGGATGGAGCTCCCAAGCTAGTGGAGGCGGCTCAAGTCATTAGCCAAGGTGAAACCAATCCAAGGAGATACAAAGGTGGACAGGTGGAAAGTTCTAAACACGAACCTGAAAGGTTCAAGGTGTTTCTCCCCTAGGTCTTGGGTTAGTTTATCAACTGCTAGATAAACTAACTAATAGAAAATCTCATGATCATACCATTTATTTTATTTCTATCAGTTTCATGGTTTATTTATTGTGGGTGTGTTGTCACGATCACACAATTAATGAATTAAACGAGCATGCAAGATGGAACTAAAATAAAACTAGATTATATGTAAATATTATCTTAGACATGGTTAATCACTTATTTAACACCCCGAGCTTCCACGATACACCTCTCTTTCAATAATGCAATAGCTTACATTGTACGCAAGTTTGAGTTCTAACACACCGCGACTAATCAAAGTAGCTGTTATGAATAGTAATAACCACTTTTTAAAATTATAGAAATTTTTTTATTTCAAAATGGACTTCATTTTTTTATTCGTAATATCGAAATTATCCTAAGTTGAATTTTTTGTAATTTTCTGAGAACTTCCATTTTTTTATGAATAGTGAAAAATACTGAAAACAACTTTTTTAATCAAAATAATTTATAGTGATAAATTATACTATTGAGTAGTTTTAAAGTATAATTAGAATATATTTTTACCATTTTATCCAATGGTGTTCATTATAATTAATTTCACTTTGAAAATGGACATAAACAATTGTCAATCTTTTGATAAATATTGTTTCTTAAAAACACGCTATTTGTTGTGACAGCGGGAATTAGTTATAAAATTAATTAATGCAACTTATATTTTTAGAACTTTTTAAAATAGACATCATTTTTGAATTCGGAATATCAATTATATCTTAGGGTGAAATTTTGGCATTGTTCTGAAAAACTTCAATTTTTGATGAATAGTGAAACCACTAAGTGGTAGTTAAATAACTGATTTTTCGTTTAAATGAAATATTACCACTTCTGTGATTTGATTTTTAAAAATCCTACATACATGGTTGTCATTAGGAAGTAAAATTTTGTTCAATGGGATTAAAATAATTTTTTGGTGAATAGTAACTTTTAAATTTAATTAATCGCAATTAAAGGTAATTAGTGAAATTTAAGGTAAAAATTGTATTATAAAAATACGAAAATACCTTTACACTTGTCCTACCCCTATTTCATGTGTCATGGCCTACCAACACAATCCATGGGTAAACTTGGGGACCCCATGGAGCCACTTTGGTAGGAAAATGACATTAAAAACTTTTTATTTAATGTTAAAATAAAAATGTCACAAGCATAAGTCGTTTTACGAAAACAATTTTTAAATCGGGTTATACAAGTCATATTTTTTACTATAAATATTCATTATAAATCTAAAAATATTTCCTACATAATGATATTTTTTTATAATTTTTAGACAATAAATAAATTAAATTATATATGACACCATGATGATGCAGCGATTACCTCATTAATTAACAATTTTAATAAAATGGAAGGATAATGTAAAATCTAAGCATTACACTTTTCCAAAGCCTATTTTATGAGAATATTTAGAACCCGTGTCACCTTAGCCTCGAATTATATAAGTGTGGGACCTTTAGAATCTGAAAAGCATTGTATAATAAAGTAACATTTCATTACTTTCCAAGAGTGCCCCTCCTCTCCACTTATAAAAGGCCCCCACCACTACCACCTTACTCACACTATCAAAGCCTTTTGGCTCGGCTAACCTCTGCCCAAATACTCTCCCAACTTCCCTCCCTTACTCCTAGAAGCCTCACTTTGGGCATAATTCTTCCCAAGGAAGCCTTTGGATCAAATCAAAAGAGTTACCCGATTTTAAGGTAATGTCTTCTCTTATGTTATTTTGTTTTATTTTTCTTATCCAACCCCCTAAACTCTTTTTATTCATTTCTTTTGTAACAACACCAGTATCCTAAATATAATAGGATGTTTTATAAGAATTATTCGAGCTACAATTACACACACCTACATCTAATGGTTAAAGAACATACTGTTTCTGTGGATGGCGAATTTCTGCCTCACGAAATAATGATTGTTCAACACTCATATAACACATTCAAATGTGGACATTAAGATGTCACTCTATTTATATATGATATATAATATGTTTATGTTTTACTTAAGGTTATTTATCTTTCATTTATGGAATACCTTTCTTGTTTCCATTATGGGTAAACGCGATATTTTCATTTTAGGAAGTGAGAACTACCGCCCCCTCAAAGTGATTTGAATTGTTAATCCCATATGTGGGATGTATAAAGGATGTATTAAATGATATTATATATGATATTATACTGGAATTATAATATACCTTTATATCATTATGATTTCATTAAATACGAATTAGAAATGAAAGTAGCATTCATGCGTACGTACGGCTTACCGTCTCCATGAATGGTGCATTTCATTTCTTACCTCTAAACGTTATGGAATATTATAAATGCATTTATATACTGGATATATATGAGATATATGATATCTATATCATGAATATAATTCTGGATATAATGGATATATCACCACATGAACAACTTGTAATTATAAGAAGTTTATTTTTGACTCCAGTACCAAAGATCGACAAAATGTCCGTTATTTACTTAAATAATAACATAATGTTCATAACATGGTAATAAGTGATATAAAAGGAATAATAAACATCAAAAAATGTTCTTAAGAAACTATAAATTAACTCTAGTTTATTATTCAGGAGGTTAAAGAACGGTCGAGTCAAGTCAGACACGAGGTAAGGGAACTTCTTAACCCAATTTCCATTCTTTGGGTTAATCTCCTACTTTCAAATTATGTCATGATATTATTATGTCTTATCTTGTATTTGTACTATATTTATGTGTACTTATAGTGAATACACATATTAGATCTATTTTATTTAAAAAATGATCTTTTTAAGGGACTTCATCTCAATCTCCATTCATTGAGGCATATTTTGTTTTATACACAAATTTCTTTTATACGGTGTATAAACCCCTTTGACTTTTGTGTTTTTTTAAAAAGGAATCTTTTTATATGAAGCATTTTACTAAACGAAAAAATGGAATGTTTTTTTTTCGTACGTATGCGGTGACAACGACTTCTCCGCCGCCGTGGCCATTATTTGAGTTTTGGCTTCCTCTACAAGCCATAACTTTTTTTAAATGAAAAATAAATACAAAGTTTTAATTTTCCATTATTTTGGTATTGAAAATGGTTTTGAAAGTGTTTTGATTATATCAATGTGTTGTATTGATATCTTGTGATTGAAATGTGGAAATGTTATGTTTCTTTTATGCATGTTTTATGTGATACGATTATGTTATGGTTTATGATATGTTTAAACCTATTCATATGAGGAATGCATTGGACTTAATAAGTGATGGGTGGAGCCCGCTATAGCTCCTCGATGCATCGGCTGGTCTCATGAGACAAACTAGTGTCTTGGCACGAGGCCTTGACAAAATCTTATTTGTAGTCTTGGCACGAGGCCTTGGATATGTGGTTATGATAGTCTGACGTTATGCATTCCATCATTATGAATGTGGTTATTGATATTGCATGTGATTATTCGACTAGTATAATATCCATGTGAATAAGTAAATGGCATTATCTCATTTTACTTTTGCCATATTATGTTGAAGTTCATGTTTAAAAGGCTTTTGTTTTATTTATACATTGCCTTAAATGTTTATTTTTATTTACAAAAGCTTCTGCTATGTTGTTATCCTTACTGAGCATCTAAGCTCACCCCTTTCAATGTTTTAATTTTTCCAGGATGTGAAGAAGTATATTATGAATGACCTGCAGGGATAATATAAGGGGATATGAAGAGAATATGTTGTAGTTTTGTTTTACTTTATTATGTAATGTAAGACTTATGAATGTATCTAGTGTGTCCAAGGCTACTAAACTAATCGGTCTTTCAAGACTTGATCTTTTGTGATCATGCCAATGTTGCGCAATAATGCACCGACTCTGGGTAGCTGGGGTCGGGGCGTTACAGTTGGTATCAGAGGCAGTTTAGTACTAACCTTGGAAGATAGATTTAGATAAACTCTGATTAGAGCACATAGCCCGAAGATAGACTTTGAGGATTAGTATAGAACAACTTCCTAGAATTTTGGTATTATAGAGATTTTGTGAGTTTTCTGAGCAATACATCCCTGTCTGGATACGAGCAGGTAGAGGCGGCTCTAGAACAGATGTACCTAGGGGTAAAACCCGAAAACACCGCTTTGATCTAGACTCGGACGGGAACTGGTGCACGACAACGGGCCTTGCTGCACTCTTGGTTACGACACTCCCGGGGGATATGCTTAGGATAATTCTCGTTTTCTTTACAAACCACTATGAAGGGTTATGAGTATATACTTCCTCAAAGAAAACATTTTTATGATTATGGATTATATCCATAAATAGTTCAATTTATGTTAAGTATTTTATAAGTATGGAATTATGTATTTTGATTCATAAACTAATCGAGTTTATGCCATTGTTTAGAAGTGGCGCCTAGTGGAAGGAATGGAAATCGTATCAATGCACGCACTCCGTGTAGGGATTTCCCTCCTCAAGATAATTATTATGGAGCTGGAGATACAACTGGTGCTGATCAACTTATTACCATACTGGGACAACTCACTCAGGTTATGAATAATAACCTTACTCGTATGGAGCACCCTGATCCGCAACGTGGAGGATCAATGTTAGACCGCTTCATGAGGCAACAACCACCAACATTTAATGGGGGTACAAATCCATTAGTAGTTGAGAAATGGATAAACTCCTTAGAGAAAATATTCCATGACTTGGGGAGTAGGGAAATGGATAAGGTTTTCATGGTAGTCTACCGCCTCACTGGAGATGACGATCAATGGTGGTCGCTGATTCAAAACACAAAGGAATATGAAGAAGTATCAAGTATGGAGTGGAGGGAGTTTAAGGAAATTTTCTTAGAAAAATACTTTCCGCATGACCATCGAGCAGATATGGAAAGGCAATTTCTGAGTCTGAGACAAAAGGAGGATGAGAATGTCGCAAATTATGAGGCTAACTTTACAAGGTTAGTGATGCATGCAGCAGATTATATACGTAACCCAAGAAGTAAGATTGATCTTTTCTTTGATGGGTTAAAACCATTTCTCTGTCGAGCTTTAGTATCACAATCTTTCTCAATATACGAGGATAGAGTCTCGTGGGCTATCAAGACAGAAAAGAAATTCTCTAAGTCTTATGACAACAAAGTAAAGCAAGAGAAGAAGAGAACGGTGGAACAAGAGACAGATAAAGGGAAAAAGGGAAATAAGGATTTTCCATTATGTGATAATTGTGGGAAGAATCACCTTGGTACTTGCCTAAAAGGAATGGGAGTTTGTTACAAATGTGGAGAAAAAGGTCACCAGGCTCGTGATTGTAAGGGAAAGAAAGAGGCTATCAATGTTGAATGCTACAATTGTAGGGAAATGGGTCATTATACAAATGAATGTCCTAAGCGTCAGGGAAACTAACCTCAGAAAAGGCCAAGGGATCAAGGACAATCTTATGTTGTTACTACAGTTGAAGCAGAATAATTAATGTATTGGTGTTTTTGGACTCATGGATTATATTCTGGTTATTAGAATAATGTGATATATATATAAGGATTGTACTGCAGTACTTTTTGATTTCATTAAGGTTTTAATATGACGAAGGTAATCAAATTTTTGTATGTGACAATAAGAGAAACTTTACCTTGTTTGAGGAATCTGATGATACAATTGATTTTGGAATTTAGAGACCTTTTAGAGAAAGTCTGGACGGAGGTATTTTGGATAACTATAAAGGTTTTAATGGATTAAGTTGAACTTTGGATATTATTGTTTAAGGTTAAAACATTTATGAATATTATTTTTGGAATATTATAATACTATAGTTTTAGGAAAAGGACAACCTGCAGGGTAGGGCATAACCCGTCACGTCAGAAAAGGCTGCAGGAATCGAACCCACAACCATAGTGCGACAGGCCTTTATTACCTACCACTAGCCTACAGGAAGTCCCTGGTTATTACAAAATAGTTTTACTAATCTAAATGGTATGTGTTAATATTTGGAACCTTATACAATTAGGATAAATAGAATATTTTTGAGTTCTATTACCTTTTAGAGTGAAAGATGGGTTTGTGGTAAAAATTTATTAAAGAATGAAAGTCTACATAACAAGTATGTATATTCCCTTACATTCTTAATAAATCTCCTAAATAAATTCCTCAACTTTATAAAAGGTAACTTAAAACAAAAACGTTGCCGGTTAACTTTTCCAACTGGGGATTCAATAACTGTTTAACCAATCACAAGTTTGTGATTTTCTTATGGTTAACTTTCTCCTAATCCAGTGTTCTACAACTCTCCATCAGACCTTGATGGTTTGTTTTTCTTCCATATCCATATTTTCATAGAATCCTAGTATGGTCTATCTCGGGTGACCTTTGTACTTCTCTTTCTTTCTTTTAATGTTATATTTTTATTAACCTTATTTCCGATGTGGGTTTTCCACAAAGGTATTTTCTATTTTCAACCTTTTATTTTCAAAGAAAAAAATTCAAATTGCGAGGACGCAATTTATTGAAGGAGGGGAGAATGTAAAACCCCGATCATCCATGATACGCCTCTCTTTCAATAATGCAATAGCTTGCATTGTACGCAAGTTCGAGTTCTAACACACCACGACTAATCAAAGTAGTTGTTATGAATAGTAATAACCAATTTTTAAAATTATAGAAATTTTATATTTCAAAATGGACTTCATTTTTGTATTCATAATATCGAAATTATCCTAAGTTGAATTTTTTGTAATTTTATGAGAACTTCCATTTTTTTATGAATAGTGAAAGATACTTAAAACAAATTTTTTAATCAAAATAATTTATATTGATAAATTATACTATTGACTGGTTTTAAAGTATAATTAGAATATATTTTTACCATTTTATCCAATGGTGTTCATTATAATTAATTTCACTTTGAAAATGGACATAAAAAATTGTCAATCTTTTGATAAATATTGTTTCTTAAAAACACGTTATTTGTTGTGACAGCGGGAATTAGTTATAAAATTAATTAATGCAACTTATATGTTTGGAATTTTTTAAAATAGACATCATTTTTGAATTCGGAATATCAATTATAGCTTAGGGTTAAATTTTGGCATTGTTCTGAAAAACTTCAATTATTGATGAATAGTGAAACCACTAAGTGGTAGTTAAATAACTGATTTTTCGTTTAAATGAAATATTACCACTTCTATGATTTGATTTTCAAAAATCCGACATACATGGTTGTCATTAATAAGTAAAATGTGGTTCAATAGGATTAAAATAATTTTTTGGTGAATAGTAACTTTTAAGTTTAATTAATCGCGATTAAAGGTAATTAGTGAAATTTAAGGTAAAAATGGTATTATAAAAATACTAAAATACCTTTACACTTGTCCTACCCCTATTTTATGTGTCATGTCTTACCAATACAATCCATGGGTCAACTTTGGGACCCCATGGAGCCACTTTGGTAGGAAAATAACATTAAAAACATTTTATTTAATGTTAAAATAAAAATGTCACAAGCATGAGTCATTTTACTAAAAAAAATTAAATGGGGTTATACAAGTCATATTTTTGACTAAATATTCATTATAAATCTAAAAATATTTCCTACATAATGATATTTTTTTATAATTTTTAGACATTAAATAAATTAAATTATTTATGACACCATGATGATGCAGCGATTACCTCATTAATTAACAATTTTAATAAAATGGAAGGATAATGTAAAATCTAAGCATTACACATGTCCAAAGCCTATTTGATGAGAATATTTAGAACCCTTATCACCTTAGCCTTGAATTATATAATTGTGAGACCTTTAGAATCCGAAAAGCATTGTATAATAAAGTAACATTTCATTACTTTCCAAGAGTGCCCCTCCTCTCCACTTATAAAAGGCCCTCACCACTACCACCGTACTCACACTATCAAAGCCTTTTGTCTCGGCCAACATCTGCCAAAATACTCTCCCAACTTCCCTCCCTTACTCCTAGAAGCCTTACTTTGGGCAGAATTCTTCCCAAGGAAGCCTTTGGCTCAAATCAAAAGAGTTACCCGATTTTAAGGTAATGTCTTCTCTTATGTTATTTTGTATTATTTTGCTTATCCAACCCACTAAACTCTTTTTATTCATTTATTTTGTAACAACACCAGTATCCTCAATATAATAGGATGTTTTTATAAGAAGTATTCGAGCTACACTTACACACACCTACATCTAATGGTTAAAGAACATACTGTTTCTGTGGATGGTGAATTTCTGCCTCACGAAACGATGATTGTTCAACACTCATATAACACCTTCAAAGGTGTCCATTAAGATGTTACCCTATTTATATATGATATATAATATGTTTATGTTTTACTTAAGGTTCTGTATTTTTCATTTATTTCATACCTTTCTTGTTTCCATTATGGGTAAACGGGATATTTTCATTTTAGGAAGTGCGGACTACCGCCCCCTCAAAGTGATTTGAATTGTTAATACCATATGTGGGATGTATAAAGGATGAAGTAAATGATATTATATATGATATTATACTGGAATTATAATATACCTTTATATCATTATGATTTCATTAAATACGAAATAGAAATGAAAGTAGCATTCATGCGTACGTACGGCTTACCGTCTCCATGAACGGTGCATTTCATTTTTTACATCTAAACGTTATGGAATATTATAAATTCATGTATATACTGTATATATATGAGATATACGATATCTATATCATGAATATAATTCTAGATATAATGGATATATCACCACATGAACAACTTGTAATTATAAGAAGTTTATTTTTGACTCAAGTACCAAAGATCAACAAAACGTCCGTTATTAACTTAAATAATTACATAATGTTCATAACATGGTAATAAGTGATATAAAAGGAATAACAAACATCAAAAAATGTTCTTAAGAAACTATAAATTAACTCTAGTTTATTATTCATGAGGTTAAAGAAAGGTCGAGTCAAGTCGGACACGAGGTAAGGGAACTTCTTAACACAATTTCCATTCTTTGGGTTAATCTCCTACTTTCAAATTATGTCATGATATTATTAGGTCCTATCTTGTATTTGTACTTTCTTTATGTGTACTTATAGTGAATACACATATTAGATCTATTTTATTTAAAAAAATGATCTTTTTAAGGGACTTCGTCGCAATCTCCATTCATTGAGGCATATTTTGTTTTATACACAAATTTCTTTTATACGGTGTATAAACCCCTTTGACTTTTGTGTTTTTTTTCAAAAGGAATCTTTTTATACGAAGAGTTTTACTAAACGACAAAATGGAATGTTTTTTTTTGTCGTACGTATGCGGCGACAACGACTTCTCTGCCGCCGTGACCATTATTTGAGTTTTGGCTTCCTCTACAAGCCATAACTTTTTGTAAATGAAAAATAAATACAAAGTTTTAATTTTCCATTATTTTGGTATTGAAAATGGTTTTGAAAGTGTTTTTATTATATCAATGTGTTGTATTGATATCTTGTGATTGAAATGTGTAAATGTTATGTTTCCTTTATTCATGTTTTATGTGATATGATTATGTTATGGTTTATGATATGTTTAAACCTATTCATATGAGGAATGCATTGGACTTAATAAGTGACGGGTGGATCCCGCTATAGCTCCTCGATGTATCGGAAGGTCTCATGAGACAAACTAGTGTTTTGGAACGAGGCCTTGAAAAAATCTTATTTGTAGTCTTGGCACGAGTCCTTGGCTATGTGGTTATGATAGTCTAGTATTATGCATTCCATAATTATGAATGTGGTTATTGATATTGCATGTGATTATTCGACCAGTAGAATATCCATGTGAATAAGTAAATGGAATTATCTCATTTTACTTTTTCCATATTATGTTTAAGTTCATGTTTAAAAGGATTTTGTTTTAGTTATACATTGCCTTAAATGTTTATGTTTATTTATAAAAGCTTCTGCTATATTGTTATCCTTACTAAGCATCTGAGCTCACCTCTTTCAATGTTTTCATTTTTCCAGGATGTGAAGAAGTATATTATGAATGACCTGTAAGGATAATATAAGGGGATATGAAGAGAAGATGTTGTAGTTTTGTTTTACTTTATGATGTAATGTAAGACTTATGAATGTATCAAGTGTGTCCAAGGCTACCAAACTAATCGGTCTTTCAAGACTTGATCTTTTGTGATCATGCCGATGTTACGCAATAATGCACCGACTCTGGGTAGCTGGGGTCGGGGACTTAAGTATATCCCACTTAATATTAACAAGAATTTAATCAATGATAATAAAATGGCAATTTATGTATAAGGATAAAATACCTCAAAATAAATATTAAGTCGGCATAGCCTTCCATAATCTTGGTTAGAATCGAATCATAGTTCAAAGTGCTTGACCAACCCTAGTTGAGGTGCTTTCAATTATCGAGGAATTCTAATTCAAAGTTTTGGGTTGACTTGACTTGTTTTGCATCAAGGGTTGACTGCCACAGCAGGACTCGGTGTGACCAAGAGGCAAAGGTTGAGGAAATCCAAAAAGGATTTCAGGATTGGGGAGTCCACTCAACGGATCAAGGAGCTGTGAGTTAATGCAGTTGGAATTTGGAATGCCTACCTAAAACCCTTCAAGTTGCTTGACCAACCCTAGTTGGGGTAATTCTATGGGAAATATAGATCCTTTCCACTAGAATATTCACGCAACAGAATATTCCAAAGTCAATTGTGAGGGCTATTGGATTTAGATAAAATAGTGGGAGACTAATAAATATTAATTTATTTATTTGTCTCAATTTTTGTAATAAAGTACTAAACCTTTGCTCATCTTGATTTGTAGAAACGACAAGAAAATGACTTCAAACATATCATTATGCACCATACTCGAAAAAGAAAACCTTCTCACCGGCACCAATTTACAAGAGTGGCAGAGGCGTTTACACATCGTCCTTCGCCATGAAAGGAAATTATATGTACTGGAAGAGACTATTCCAGTTGCACCTGGGAAAGAGGATAGTGATGAGGAATTATCTCTCTACATGAAACACATGGATGATGCCGTAGATGTCTAGTGTTTCATGCTATCGGCCATGTCTAATGAGCTCTTGAAGCAACATGAAAACATGGACGCGTATAGCATGATGTCTCACCTTAAAGATCTCTACCTAGAGAAGGCGAGACAGGAGAGGTATGAGATCTCCAATGCTTTGTTTACCATGAAGCTTGGAGATTCTGTGCCATCTAGGCCTCATGTAGTCAAGATTATTGGCTACATTGAATGTCTGTACATCTTAGTGATTAAATTCCCGGATGAGTTGCGTACAGATCTCATCCTATCATCACTTCCCAAGACCTTATCTAGCTTCATTGTCAACTATAACATGATTGGAAATGAGATGAGTCTATCAGAGCTTCTGAACTTGATTCACCAGGTAGATAAGGACATGGGGCGTGACAAACCCGCGTCCTTATGGTGAACAAGAAAATGAAGGACAAGGCAAAGAGGCCAAAGACTTATAAACGGTCTGAAGCCCCCGAGCACCGTCCCTCCAAGAAGGGGATGATCCAGAGGAAGGGCAAGGAACGGGAGGCAGTGTGTTTTGAATGTGGTAAGCAGGGCCACTGGAAGAGGAACTACACCCAGAAGCGTGGGGACGCTAAAGGTGTGTTTGTTATCGAGTGAAATCTTTTTATTTCTACACATTGGGTATTAGATACAGCTTGTGGGGATCACAACTATATTTAAATGCAGGAACCAAGTATATTTAGAAAGATCGCCAGAGGAGAGGTGGATCTTCGAGCTGCCAATGGTGCAAGGCTGGCTGCATTGGCTATTGGCAACTACCACCTCTCATTGCCGGCTGGGATGATTTTGGTTTTACATAACTGTTATTATGTGCCTAGTGTTACCAAGAACATAATTTTTTTATCTTGTTTGGATATGGATGGATTTGTTTTCAAATTTGGAAATAAGGGTTGTCTATTTTATAAGAACAACGTATGTTATGGTATGGCACATTTAAATAATGGTTTGTATGTATTGAATTATTAAAACCAAGTGTTGGCAATCTATAACGAAACAAACTCACATGAATCATACATCACCCAGTTATGGCATCACCGCCTTGGTCATGTGAACGAGAAGCGTTTGAAAAAACTCTTCCAATATGGCTATTTATACTCTACTGAGATAAAACCACTTGATAGATGTCACGCTTGTTTACATGGAAAAATGACCAAGCCGCCTTTTGGTGGACAAGGTGAAAGGGCCACAGAGCTTCTAGGATTGGTACACATGGATGTGTGTGGACCATTTCCAGTAGAAGATAGAGGTGGATACTCTTACTTCATTACTTTTACTGATGATTTGAGTAGATATGGATATGTCTACTTAATGAGGTATAATTCAGAGTCCTTAGAGAAATTTAAGGAATTCAAGAATGAAGTATAGAATCAGCTTGGTAAGAAGATAAAGAAGCTTCGATCGGATCGAGGTGGAGAATATCTGAACCAAGAGTTCATCGATCTTCTACGGGAGTCTGGGATTCTATCTCAGCTCACTCCTCCTTATACACCACAGTGGAATGGTGTTAGTGAAAGGAGGAACTACACCTTGTTAGACATGGTGAGGTTGATGATGAGTCATGCGGATCTTCCATTATCCTTTTGGGGATATGAATTACAAACTGCAGCATACACATTAAACCGAGTACCAACTAAGGCGGAAAATGGAATTCCATCCGAGTTATGGAATGGAAGGAAACCCACTTTGTCTCACACACATGTATGGGGATGTGAGGCGTTTGTTAAGGCCTTCTCAGGAAACAAACTAGCACCCCGAGGAACGAAGTGTATCTTTATAGGATATCCCAAGGAAACGAAAGGATATTACCTATATAACCCTCAAGACAAGAAAGTGATTGTCGCCAGACAAGTTGTCTTTCTTGAGAGGGAGCACATCCTCAAGAAGGATAGTGGGAGAAAGATTGACTTCGACGAAGTTGATGCTCAAGATACACAGGAGTTGGTACAGGAACAAGTTCCACAGGTCTCCATGGAAGAGGTTCCAGAAACACAAGTACTGCGTAGGAGCTCAAGAGAGGTAAGGGAACCAGAGAGATTTGGTTTCCTAGTCACCGAGGATGGTGAATCATTATTGCTGGACAATGATGAACCTCTCTCCTACAAGGAAGTAGTAGAAATCTAAGAAGCTTCAAGATGGCTAGAAGCTATGAATTCTGAGATGGATTCCATGTATCATAACCAAGTTTGGGTTCTGGTCGATGAGCCAGTTGATGTAAAGCCTGTTGGATGCAAATGGGTATTCAAAAGAAAGCTGGACATGGAAGGTCAAGTTAGCACCTATAAAGCAAGGATAGTGGCTAAAGGATTCAGACAACGTCAAGGAATTGACTATGATGAAACCTTCTCTCCAGTTGCCATGTTTAAATCCATAAGAATCATACTTTCCATAGCATCTTACCATGACTATGAGATTTGGCAGATGGATATCAAAACAGCATTCCTTAATGGGAACCTTCAGGAAGATGTCTATATGACACAACCATAAGGGTTTGTGACACCAGGTGAAGCCAAACAGATTTGAAAGTTGAAGAAATCCATTTATGGATTGAAGAAAGCATCCAGGTCATGGAACATTCGATTTGATGAAGCCATAAAGGAATTTGGTTTCATTAATAACGAATGTGAGCCATGTGTTTATAAGCGGTTTAATGGGAATGTGGTCTTCATCTTAGTGGTATATTTTGATGACATATTGCTTATTGGAAACGACGTACCAGCCTTACAGTCAGTTAAGGACTGGTTGAACAAGTGTTTCTCCATGAAGGACTTAGGTGAAGCAGCCTACATTCTAGGGATCAAGATCATTCGTGACAGATCCAAGAGGCTTCTTGGACTAAGTCATGGTACATACATTGACCAGATACTAAAGAGATTTAGTATGGAAAAATCCAAGAGGGGATTGGTTCCAGTGTCACATGGATTACATATTACTAAGAAAATGTGTCCCCAGACACACCAGGAGAAAGATAGGATGAGCAAGATCCCATAAGCTTCGGCTATAGGATCCATCATGTATGCCATGTTATGTACCAGGCTTGATGTTGCCTATGCACTGAGCATGGTAGGCAGATATCAAGAAGATCTAGGAGAACAGCATTGGACTGCTGTTAAGACTATCCTTAAGTATCTAACAAGAACTAAGGATATGTTCCTGGTGTTTGGAGGAGACGAGGAGCTTGTCATCAGAGGGTATGCTGATGCTGGTTTTCAAACAGATCAGAATGATCTGAAGTTGCAATCTGGATATGTTTTTTGTCTCAATGGAGGAGCTGTGAGTTGGAAGAGTTCAAAGCAGCTAGTTATCGCCAATTCTACATTGGAGTCTGAGTATATAGTGGCTTCTGATGCATCCAAGGAAGCCGTCTGGATTCATAACTTTGTCCAGGATCTTGATGTGGTGCCTAGCAGTAAAGATCCCATTACATTGTATTGTGATAATACTGCAACGGTGGATCTTGCAAAAGAACCAAGGTCACATCAACAGACAAAGCACATACTCCGAAAGTATCACCTCTTGAGGGATTTCTATCAAAGGGGTGAATTTGCAGTGAGTATAGTGTCCACGGAAGATAACGTGGTGGACCCCATGACTAAAGGCATATCTCAGCAGAAGCATGAATATCATGTGAGAGCTAGCGGTTTAAAGGTTGTTAGTAGTTGGCTCTAGTCCAAGTGGGAGTTTGTTGGATTTGGTGGTCTAGAACCAACTACTTTGTAATTTATTCATTAAATAAAAAACCTTATCACATCTTGATTGTTCTTATGCATGACATGTCATGTGATAATGTCCTAAGGACAGATGTTGCATTAAAGGGTTGTAACGGATCCCTACTATGATGAGAACCCGGAAGTGCCATAACATTATTCTTGAATGTATGTTCTACGTCCAGATGATATTATTTGAGGGACACAAATAATACAGGTCATTAGGGGTGAGGACTCATAAAACTTTGAGGCACCTTCTCATGGTGTGCGCCCTTGGTAATATCCAGGAGAATATTATGAGAACGAGACCCACCATTAGGAAATCCACATTTCATAGTGTCATTGGATGTTCCTATCTATGGACGTGTGTATTGATCCTTAGACTTTAAGATTATTATCAATGGGTATTAAAACTCGCGTACTTAGATGTATTGACGAAAACTGTGATGACACACTATTCGCAGTGAGGTAGGATACATTGGGTGCGTCACGAGTAATATCGCATTAATAGATAATGCGAGAAAGGATTTGTCCCTTCCGTTCCATAACAGAAGTACATATCTTAGGCCCTTTGATGGAATTGATATAGCCTAAATAAATCCATGTCCATGGTAAAGTATGGGCAAGTTCAATTATAGGAAGTCAAATAAAGAATAATCAATCACATGGGTTGATGGCACTAGCATGCAACCCGCTTGATTGGAGATATCGATACAAAGGGATTATATTACACGGTAAGCATTTGTAGGAGGTGACACGTCATTGCGGCGTTAACTTATTTCTATATGGGTGCCTTGGCGTATTGCTAGATGATAACCTTGGAATTTAGGCAGGCTCAGCCTAATGCCACTAAGAAAGAGGCCTAGAGGGTCACACACTAAGTGTGTCCATGTATCTCAGTTAAATATTAATTTAACAAATTAAATAAATATTATTCCCGACTGTGGTTTAATAATTGTTTAAGGATGTCTGATCGCATTTATTTTGACACCAGTTATTCGAGAGAATATATTTTGGATGAAATAATATATTTATTAGCGATTAATGCAGTTAAATTTATTTAAGAAATAAATAGTCATTACTCAAGGTCTAATAAATGTGGTGGAGAAAAATGGAAAATAAAATTACACGCCGTGTATTAATTATTACACGCTGTGTAGTTTTTCCAGTTGGGATTTTGAGGATTTAATTTTGTTTTATGATATTTATTATAATCAGTGTGGGTGCATGTCAAGGAATTATTAATTTGACATGGGGGTTTTCAATAAGAGTTAATTAAATAAATAAAACGCGTAACACGTTAATTTATTGTCATTACTCTATTAACCTCAAACCTGATTATAAATATCCTCGCAACCCCAACATATTGTAGAGCCATTGTTGTGCACAATGGATTTGGAAATACTCTCAAGCCAAGAGAGAATTTCCTTTCCACCAAGAACACCCTCAAGTTACGAGAGCAAGATCCTCCACCGGATCAAGGCGGTCGAAGGCGGACATCGCAAGCGAAGGTTCTTCTGCGCTAGCACTCGGAGATCCCTTCGGCGACGTCCGAAGATACGTGACACACATGTGGATCACCGCTAGAGGAATCATACACTTGGATTCTACGATGCAATGACAGATCACTGAATCGTGACTGGACACATCAACGAAGAAAGAATTCCAACGAGGTAATTCTTATGCATTAATTAAATTAATTATAATAAACATATGATGATCCTCATCAAGGGTTCTAGGACTCTTCTTTTCTTTTTGTTCTTCGTTCTATTCCGAAGATTTGGAATTTTATATCGTGATGGATCTCAGATTGAACGTTGTTTAACGCTAAAATTAAAGTTGGGAAAACCCACCAACGCGCTTCTGCTACGCCCGGAACCTACATTTACAACATCATTCGACACATTTATTAGTAATATTTTGTTATTTACATTGTTTCAGGTGTGTTCTTTACATGGTTTCCATGATCGGTTCATGATGGATATTCTTGTAGATTGGAAGTAAAACTCCATAATTTAAATGGAATGGTATTTAAATATTTCCAGAACCATAAATTATACCATTTATCATTCTTAATTATGAAATTAGGATGATTCATAAGTTAAAACATTATTTACATTTGTTTATGTCATTTTGGCGATTCTTCGATCGCAATGAACTCACTTGTTTTATAAATTAATAACATGTGTCTAAAAATGATTCCAGAACCTTATATAAGATATAATAAATAAATTATAATTTGGTTCAACCATATAAACGGTTTCATGACTAGTCTTGAATAAAGTAAATGAAATTGAAATCACATTATCCATGATGTTGGTAAATCGACACATCACAGATGGTTTTTTAATTTCTTGAATGAGTGGGAGAGGAGAAGAAGATTGATTATTAATTTTCAATGAACATGATAAATTCCAGAATATAAAAGATTCTATATCTTCCATTCCTCTTGGATAAGAGGAGTGTAAGAGTGTATAAGAAAATAAAAGGAAATTAAAGGAAAACACATGAAAATGAAAGAAGATCCTTACCCCTTGATCTCTTGTACTTGAGATCCTCTTTAAGGCCCTTGGTTTTGGACTTTGATTAGACCAATAGATCTAGGATGTGTAGAAGATACTTTGGAAGAGTATTGGGTAGAACTTAGGTGAGTCTCAAAGCTTGAGAGGTGTGGGAGGAAGAGAATAATGAGGGTGGTATTTATAGTGGAGGAGAGAAGTTATTTTACATTATTTAAATCATTATTATAATATTTTTGCTCAAGACTATGAATAATATTAATTAAAGTGACCCAAAATAGTAATAATGGCATGTGAGTTCGAACCAGGTTGTCTTAAATCACTTATGATGTCATAAATAGTGTATTTAACTGATAATTTGAATATATTGTATTTTACTGTATTTCATTATTCATCAAAAATTCAAGAATTTCAAAAAAATCCCAAAAATTCACCCTAACCATTTTTCGACGTATAGAATTCAAAAATGAACTCCATTTTTTGAAAATAATTTTCTAAATATTATTAATTTAATTTGTAAATAAAATCATAATTTATTCAAAACTAACACTTTTAATTATATAACTCTTTTTTAATACCTTGAAAAATTAATTGACGTATCATTATCTTATAACCTTAAGAAAATAAAATAATAATACAATTTACTATTCATTGGGATCATATTACTATTCATATTACTATTCATAAGGGTAGATTACTATTCACCAAAAAAACAAGTTGTTTCCATTATACTCTAGATAACTTACCAATCAAAATTGTAGATGACTGTTTTTTTTTAAATTCAAAACATAGAAGCTGCAAAATTAAGTTTAAGGGATAGTTATAAATATCTACTTAAAACAAAGTTTCATACATTTAAATTTATTTTTAAAAACCTTGGGGTGTAACATTATCCCCAACTTCTGGAAATTGCGTCCTCTCAATTTTATTTACTCAATTAATAAGTGAGGGTACCTTTCCCTCATAGAATTTTTAGATTCCCATGTTGCTTCTTCAACTATTTGGTTTCTCCGAAAAACCTTTACCTGGTGGATTACCTTATTCCTCAATAATGTTTCCCTTCAATCAAGAATTGAAATTGGTTTCTCTTCATAAGAAAGGTTCTCTTCCAGCTGAACTACTTCTTGGCTCAAGACATTAGATAAATTTGGCACATACTTCCTCAACATCAAAACATGAAAAACATTATTTACCTGAGATAAACTCAGAGGCAAAGCTACTTGGTATGCAACTAGTCCAACTTTTTTCAGGATTTCAAAAGGAATAATGAATCACGGACTTAGCTTTCCTTTATTACCAAAATTCATCAAACTTTTCCAAGGAGAAATTTTAAGTAAAACATGGTCACCTACCTCGAAAGAGAAGTATTTCCTTCTATTATCTACATAACTTGTCTGCCTGCTCTGATCTTTCCTCATGTGTTGTTGGATCATCTTTAGTTTCTCAACCACTTCATCTATTAATTATGATCTCATCAACTTCCTTTCTCCGACTTCATCACAAAAATCTGGAGTTTGACACTGTTTCTCATATAATGCCTCAAAAGGTTTCATCTGTATACTATAATGAAAATTGTTATTATAAGAAAACTCAACTAAAGAAAGATAATGATCCCAACTTCCCTGGTAGTCCATTGAACAAGCTAGAATCATATCCTCCAAAGTCAAAATTGTTCATTCTAACTACGCATCTGATTGAGGATGAAAAGTTATACTGAAATTTAATTTTGTGCCCAACGAATTCTAAAGTCCCTTCCAAAAGTTAGAAGTAAAACTGGGATCCTGGTCAGATGCAATGAAAATAGGAACTCCATGTAACCTGTCAATATCTTTAAGGTACAGTCAAGAAATCTGGCCTAAGGATAATGTATCTTGAATATAAAGGAAATGAGCATATTTTATCAGCCAATCAACAATAACCCAAATCACATTATTACCTCGAGAAGTCATAGGTAGTCCCACCATGTAGTCTATATATATATTCTTCCATTTCCACTCTGGAACTGCAAAAGGCTAAAGAATCTCCTTCGGTAACTGTCACTCTTCCTTAACCTATTGATGTGTCAAGCATTTCAAAATAAAATAAGAAATATCCCTTTTTATTCCATCCCACAAGTAATACTCCCGAAGGTCTCTGTACATCTTAGTACTTTCAGGATGAACTGAAAATGGAGAACTATGAGCTTCACACAATAAATATTTCTTTAATTGGGAATCACAAGGCACACACAACCTTTTTCCAAATCTTAAAACACAATATTTATATTGCCATAGAATCATCTTTCTGCTTCAATTCCAAGAATTGTTTCTCCATTCTGAGTCGAACAGTTTTGGGAAAATATTTTTCCAGAAAAAGACTCTTAAAATCATCCCATTATAGACTGTCAATATCATCTCTTTCTCTGGTATTCTTAACTAGAGACCACCATTGATCAGATTCACCTTACAAATTATATATGTCTAGTATTACATTTTGACTTTTTGAACATCCCATGACATCAAATATCTTTTCTAGAGCATTGATCCATCCTTCGACTATCACTAGATATGAGGTTCCATTGAATGCTCGAGGATGTTTCCTCATAAAATGCTCCACAAAAGACATGTTTCTTCATGGTAGATCATGTTCCTCTCTATCATGGATACCACCTCCATTTATTGCTTGATTCAACTGAGACATTTCTATCACAAACTGCTCGATTCTAATTCCCACCATTTTGGGATGCAGATTCTGACAGACATCAGCCTCTTGGTGCCTTCCTACTTCAGCTTCCCTGTTTCTTCTATGAAAAATCATTCTGTACAAACATAACTTGTATGAAGAAACATGGTAATCCTTAAATTCGAAAACATTTCAAATTACCAAATAGTAAAAATCTATTATGATATTCTGTAAATATCCTCCCAACCCCTAAAGTTATCTAAATCATCCTTTGATACCAAATATAAGGACTCGGCCTTAAAACATTACTTAATATTAAATTTTACACAAGACCACACATTATTAAACCTTGATAATATTTTTGGGTTTAGAGTTGAAAAGAATTAGGATATCTTATATACATGACATACCACATTCATACAAGAGGATACTACTAAAACAATATCCATTTTTTCAAAATATAAAACATTAAAACTTAAAACATGATTTCTTTAACAACACTCTATATCAAACATCACGACTCTATTATTTATCTTACCCATCCTTATATCCTAGGAAAAAACATTTTAAAAACTTGGGATGAGTATAAAACTCTGTAATGTATATAAATAAAGAAAGTGTTGGTCAAGTGATAACATAAAAACCAATAAAACCCATACTCATAAAAACTCATATGCATAGAAACATCATGTTGTTGCCTTGGGACATATTTACCATATCACTCTTACATTCACCCTTACACATGGAATAAAGTTTTTGTAAACTTCCATTTATGAAGTACCCAATTCATTTTATAGCTATAATGGGGCTCACCCATCATATCTTGAACTATAATGGGCTCAACCCAACATATCTTGAGCTATAATGGGCTCAACCCAACATATATTGAGCTATATTGGGATCAACCCAACATATCTTGAGATATAATGGGCTCAACCCAACATAAATAATGTTCAAGGAAAATATCATGGTAATAAAGTATCTTGAAATCAATAGAAACCACTCATTCCATATACATATAAAAAACAATCCTTTTGAAATTTATTAAAGTGAGTTTTAAAAGTATTTTAAAAGGAATGTCCCTTAAAATATAATTGGATTTAGAATTAATATAATTGAATGGATATGTGTATCCACTGTAGATATACTTATTTCAACATAATATAAACAAAAAATCATCACACCAATAATCTTAATACCACATAATTAATAAAGAAGAAGGTTAACCCAAATAATGGAAATTGGGTTAAGAATCCCTTTACCTTGGGTTCTTCTTACTTAAAAAGTGTTTAAAACTCCTATATAATGGTTAAAAGAGTTTTATTAATATCTTAATGAAACATATTAATCTTTATAACACCTTATATGATCATTTTACAACATCATTTGACACATTTATTAATAATATTTTGTTACTTATATTGTTTCTGGTGCGTTCTTTACATGGTTTCCATGATCGGTTCATGATGGATATTCTTGTCGATTGGAAGTGAAACTCCAGAATTAGAATGGAATGGTATTTAAATATTTCCATAACCATAAATTATAACTTTTATCATTTTGAATTCTGAAATGAGGATGATTCATAAGTTAAAACATTATTAATATTTTTTTAGGTCATTTTGGAAATTCTTCAATCATAATGAACTCATTTGTTTTATAAATTAATAACATGTGTATAAAAATTATTCCAGAACCTTATATAAGATATAATACATAAATTATAATTTTTTTCAACCATAGAAATGGTTTCATGACCAATCTTGAAAAAAGTAAATGAAATTGAAATCACATCATCCACGATGTCGGTAAATCGACACATCACGGACGGTATTTTCATTTCTTGAATGAGTGAGAGAGGAGAAGAAGATTGATGTGGAATTTTCCATGAACATGAGAAAATAAAGAATATAAAAGATTATGGAGCTTTCATTCCTCTTGGATAATAGGAGGGTAAGAGTGTTTAAGAAAGGAAATGGAAATGAAAAGATATTCTTACCCCTTGATCTCTTCTCCTTAAGTTTAAAGGCTAGTTATAAATATATAATTAAAAACAAATTTTCATTCATTTAAATTTATTTTTTAAAACCTTGGGGTGTAACAAGAATGGTTTATCCTAATTTTTTACATTATTCATAGTTGACCATAGCAACTTTCTTCTCGAAGAGAGAGAACTCTTGGTTCTCTCTCGAATATGTGAGAGGGGGAAGAGAGATCTATTTATAAATCTCTAGATATATCTCTAGATATATCTATCTAAATATATATATCTAGATATATCTCTATATGTATCTATCTAGATATATCTACAGATATTTTTCTAGTTATATATCTTTAGATATATATATCTAGATTTCTTTCTAGATATATCTCTCAAGGTATATCTCTAGATATATCTCTTATATGTTGTGAACACCAAAAAGTCACTTTAGCAAAGTGATATATTTAAACAAAATTAGATATAATAAGATATTAATTATGGTATGTTTAGGGTAGTAAAATTACACATAAGCCCTTATTCATTTCTAATATTCTTAATTGACCCCATGGTCATTAATAATAATAATATTATTATTAATCATTTGAAATGTGAAATACATTAAGAATATAAATAAGTATCATTTATTTATAATTGCACCATTAAACTTGGTCTTCTTTCCCTCGTCAACATTTATTAATCCATGAATAATGACTATTTAATTAAATATATGCCTGTTTATTATTTCTATGATAAATACAATAAATATTATATTCTCCAAACTTGAAAATTAATATTTATTATTTAACGTGCTTTTTTATTTTGAATAAATTGTGATTAAATTATGGTGATCTACCAAACCTAAATAAATATTATTTATTCTAAAATTAATAAATTTATTACTTGAATTTAACTAAGATTGTGGATACACTTAGTATGTGACCCTCTAGGACTCCTTCTCAATGAAATTAGGTATAACTAACTAAAGTCCAAGGTCAGCGTCTAACAAAACCCCAAGGCACCCACAAATAAAGAAGTTTACATCATAATGACATCCAACCTCCTATGAACTCTTACCGTGTAATATAATCCCTTTATCATGACATATCTAATCAATCATGTTGCATACTGGTGCCATAAACCTATATACTTGATTTCTATATCTTTGAATTCTCGGAAATGAACTCGCCCACAAAACACCATGGACATGGATTTATGTAAGAATTTTAATTCTATCAAAGTGCATGAGATATCAACTTACATTAAGGGACAGAAGAGATAAATCCTTTCTCATGTTATCCATTCATAGAATATCACTCATGATGCACCCAACATATCCTACCAATCTACAATCATATGTCATCACAATTTTTTTCAACGCATCAAATTACACAATTCATGATATTCATTAATGATAATCTTAAATTATAATGATCAGTACACACATCCTTATATAGGAATATCCAATGACATATGAAAATATGGATTTCTTATATGACCGGTCTATTCTCATAACCTCCTATCTTGGATATTACCAAGGGAGAACACCATTAGAAGGTATCTCAATGTCTTATGAGATTTATAACCCTAATATCTTATATCATTTGTGTCGCTTCAGAAAATATCATCCATCCATAGAATAAGATTCAAGAAATTTTTTTTGGAACCTCTAGGTTCTCATTATAGTGGGGAAATTCTATATGTTGGATCAAGATAGCTATGATGAAGACACAATAGGGTTGAATTGTGTCCTTTTAAAAATCTTGACAATATTAAAACATCCCTCTTGAAATGAAGTGATCCTTTCCTTCTTTCTTAAAATCGAGCAAGTAGTGGAAATAAATAAAGGAAAAAGAACACAAGGATGTATAGTGGTTCTGGGCATAGAAATCCCCTAGTCCACTCCACAAACACTCTACTCCACGAGCTTAGTGATTTTCACTAGTTGGTCCTCTTATCATAAGACCATCCACAATTGAGTACTGGAAGTTGATGCCTTAGAAGGCTTTTACAGGGCCTTCAGGTTCTTTTACAGGGAACCGAAATATCCATAGCTTAGTCTGAGAAGCTGACACTCCATCATGACTGATTCCGAGTAGCTAGTACTCCACCAAATCAATAGAGATTGATTTTGTTGATGGTACAGGATGAAATTCATAGTTTTAGAAACAACTGACAGATGAAATAAGATCTTCAATATAGCACAACAGCAGCAGATAAATAATATTCAATGTGAAGAAGACTTCTTCTTCTTAAAACATAAGCAAAAAGATCAGACAATGTTTTTTCAGGATTCCTTCATCTTTACACTGTGATAGAATAAGAATGAAAAAAGAATTATTTATCTCTTTAAACACGTTGAGATTTTGTATGAATATTTTCAGCACCTTCTTTTTAACAGAGTATTCACATCTCTGCTTTTCTTCATTATGTATTTTCTTTTCCTACAAAAGATAGATATATATAAAGAATAAATATCCAGAAATTGAAATATCATTCCTCTTCCTTAGGATACTCAAAATAAATAGAGTTAATATCCTTCATAAATATCCCCAACAATATCAGAGAACTATTTCCTATTTATTCTTGTATAATAAATCTCTAATAAATGCATTCAAAATAATTTGAATAAATCCTCCAACAATATCTCCCTAATAATAGAAGCGTTGAAAAATTTAAAACTCCTGTTTAAATATATTCAAAACACTTTAAATATAGTCAGAATAGTTCCTTTGAATCATCCATAAAACAGATTTTGAAATATCTTTAATGCAAAGAAGACCGTTGCAGAAATCACGTAAAATGTCACGGATTTAAAACAGCGTCATTGAAAATTCAAACGTAGGGTTTCTTAATGTAACGAAAAAATACCAAACATAGGGTTCAACTATATAACATATTTTTCCTTTGTGTAGCGTAGGATTCCTTATCCATACATTCATATGCACGTAACGTAGGGATCAAAAAGTAACATAGGGATGATGATCCATACATTCATCCTTGTCAGCATAAAATCCTGAATGTAACATTGATTAATAATACATTTAACTTCCCAAATGTAGGGTTGAAAACAATAAATCTAGACTCCAATGTAGGTTTTCCAATCCATACACAAATTTTTCATCATAGTGTAGGGTTGATTCCTTTTATTATGTTTATCAATGTAGGGTATGAATAGTGTTTCAAGAAAATGTAAACAACTTAACTTCATACATAAATGAATTTTTTAAGCCCTTTATCATCATATTAAGCCTTAGTCCTGCAAGACTTATTTTTATCAAATCTCAAGATATTTCCAATGGTTCAAGAATCAAATCAATACGACTTATAAAACTTCTAATATAATTGAAAAACTGAATCTATAGGATAAGGATAAACTGTTGCTAAAATAGAAATCTAGAAATTCGGATAATTTATTGACCATCCAAATGACTTTTTTGTCCTTTGATATAAACTAATAAAATAAAGATAAACTTATTGGATTTCCATCACCTCATGTTCTAAGTGATTCTAGTATCTATAGAACTTTTATCAAAATAAATACTATAATATTTTAAATCTGTTCACTATACAATTGAAAAAATTGCTTCAGAAACTTCGGTGATTTTTTAGTGTATCAAAAAATCCTTTTTAGAATTCCACATAAACTAGTGAAGTTTAGATAATTCTATTATATATCCAATAGTATAATGCGTCCACAAATCCATTCAATGTATCTTGAGATATCATCATAATTCCAAATTGACTTTAAGTTGAAAACTACAATATCACTTGAACAACTTGTAAGAACTTCAGTGAATTTTTGCACCATCAAAACAATTGAATTGGATTTCAACATAAACAGATGAAATGAAGATAATATTCATATATTTACAAAATAATAAAAACCATAATAATATGATCTCTATTGCTTCAGATATAAAATAAATAATTTGACATATTAAATATGAAACACTTAACAAATTTATTAGAAAACAAATATTAATGGGTTAAAGTAATTATCAAAACTAAATCAAAATGAGTTTGGCAAGGATCCACTCAACAATCTCCCCCTTTTTGATAATTACAAAACCCTAACTCACTACCAACTTTTCTCCCCCTTTTTTTAAGGATAAAAAAGATATGATCTAGAGTAAATTAAATAATACAATATATTTACCCTTTTTATAAAGAATTGGAATTTGAGATTTAAGTAAAAATAAATAAATAAAATAAAATTTGAAAAAATAAATTTTCTTCCCCCTTTTAAAACTATATAAAACTTGAGAAAAAAAAATTAACATATTTAAAATTTGACAAAAAAATTAAAAATATTTTAAATTTGAAAAAATAATTTTTTTAAGTATTAAAAATTTGAAAAATAAGTTTTTTAAGTATTTAAAATTTAAAAAATAATATATATATATATATATATTAAAATTTTAAAAATTTAAAAATATTAAAAATTTGAATTATTTTAATTATTTTTTAAATATTAAAAATGTGAGTTATATAAAAATATGCTTTAAATACATACAACAATATAAACTCCCCCAAGTTCATGAATCCTTCAAAAAGATAAAAAGAGATAATCAAGGAGCCATGAAAACATATATAATTTTATTAAATGAATAACAAGAGTTTGCAATGAATGTATTAAACCATTTAATTCATGCTATAATAATGAAACATTTAAACACATGCTAAATATTTAAAATAACTCCCCCTATGACCAATCATAAATATTTATGATATTCAATTAATTTAAATGAATCATTATCAACTAATTTAAATTAAGATATTTTTTAAAATAAAATAAATTAAATTAAATAAAAATAATAAAGGATTTTCAAAGAATTTATTTAAAATATTTTCAATGAATTTAATTAAAATATTTTCAACAAATTTAATTAAAATGTTTTAAATGAATTTAATTAAAATATTATCTATGGCATAAATGACCAAAACATTTTAATCTCATAATAGAATAATTTATCACAAACAACAAGAGATTGATTTAGCACATGCAATTAATTTAAATAGTCAAACATTAAACACATGCTTACATGCAAGATAACTATTTATATAAAATCTTAATAGAACGTTTGATGATCATTGATACTATAATTAAATGTAGATGAATAAAATATAAAACATTTTTACAGAAAATTCTCCCCCTATATAAAACAGTTAGTTCATTTAAATTGAATTTTAAAATTAAAAATAAAATGCTTCCTGGATTAAACGTTCCAGCTCTAATGAAGTTTATATTTAATAGAATAAGAAATAAGAATATAATAAATTCTCATAATTTTCAAGTAGTCACTTTATGATATAATGATGAAGTTCAGTGGCGCATACCTGCAATATATCAAATACAAGTGCCTTTTAGTACCCATGTACTTTTAGGTCTGGCAGTGTCAGTAATTAACGATTTAGGTAACCAAATAGGTTTATTTTGATCAAAAATATTATAATTAAAGCTAGATAATTCTTTCAAATAATGAACGTGTTTGAAACCACAAAATTGAGGTTTTCTAAAATAATAATCATTAACATAATGTCCATTAACACCACAATAAAAACATTTAATAGTAGACATTCTTTTTCTATTTGAACCAGGAACAAAATAATTTTTATATAATTTTGTATTTTCTCCATTACTACTAATACCGAGTTTTCCTTTGTGAATTTTACTTTTACCAAGAATTTGATTCAAATAATTCTCTCCCTTAATAAGCATACTAAAATATTTCTTTAATTTCTTGACTTAAACCGATAATTCTTTAATTTTAGTTTCATGTAGATCACAAGAAATTTTGGAAGAATTTGATCTTAAATCAATAATATGTTTTGAAAAACTTTCATTTTCAATTGAAATAGAATTATAAGATTTTATAATATTTTTATGTTCTTTATTTAAAGAATAAAATTTATCTTGAAGCATAAAAAATAGTATTAAGTTCATTATAAGAAAAACATTCATAATTAGAGCTTTCAAAGTAAGAAGATTGTACCTCATCAGCATGAGCCATAAGACATAGATTAACCTTTTGATTTTCATTCTCACCTTATGAGTTTGTAGTAGACTCATTTCTTGAATATTTATATGCATTACTAGTAGATTTTATGGATTTCTTTCTTTTTCATTTATATTCAGCTTTATTTTGAGCTTTAAGCAAAGGAAAATCAGTTCTTAAATGACTTTTGTTTTTACACTCATAGCATATGACTTCTTTCTCTTTATTCAACTTAAATTTATCTTTTCTATTTTTATAAAACTTGGAAAAAAAATTAGCAATATGTGGTATCTCATCACTTGAATCTGAATGGATATAATTTGTATCAAAAAATTCATCCATAAAAACTTTTAGTGTAATTGTTTCCTTTTTGATAGAAATGTGATTTTCAGCTTCTTCTTGCATCTATGCTTCATACATCATCTAGGTTCTGATCAATTATTTCATATTTAACTCTTTAACTAGTTTAGATTTTTGAATAGTATCTGAAATTCCATTCCAATTAGAAGGTAAAACTCTAAGTACCTTTTACGCCTGATCTGGTTCTGGAATTTCGAGTTTCCAAGGCAGTAACATCATTAACAGCTTCTGTTAATCTTCCATTAATCTGAATGATGCTCTCATATTCATGTATCCTAAAACTGTTAAATTTAAGTTTTGTAGTATTTTACCTTATTTTTATAATGTTTTCAGTTCCTTGATATGCAACTGCAATAGTCTGCCACATCTCATAAGAAGTAGCCCATTGAGAAACACGATTAAATTCATCCAGACCAAGACCGCATATAATTTCATTCATGGATTTTTAATTAATATCATACTCAGCTTCCTTAGCAGCATCCCACTTTTCTGGTTCTCCAAGGATTTCATAAGGTTTGAAAATCTTCATATAAACTTTGAAACCAAGATTCTTCAAATATATAGTCATGTGATCTTTCCATCATCCATAATTATCACCATTAAAATGAGGATCACGGATCATCGACATAAATTCTCTAAAATTTTCCATTGAGATTTTTCTTTGTCTAAATATTTAACTCAGGCTTGTTAGAGCCAAAAGAAATTAGTAGAGTCTTATCTTTGATACCAATTGTTAGGTCGGGATGGCTATAAAGAAGACACAATAGGGGTGAATTGTGTCCTTTTAAAAATATTGAAAATATTAAATCATCCCTCTTCAAATGAAGTGATCCTTTATTTCTCCCTTAAATTTGAATGAGCAGTGAAAATAAATAAAGGAAAAGAACACAAGGATGTATAGTGGTTTGGGGCATAGAAATTCTCTAGTCCACTACACCAACACTCTACTCCATGAGCTTGGTTATTTTCACTAGTAGGTCCTCTTATCACAAGATTTTCCACAACTGAGTACAGGTAGTTGACACATTATAAGGATTTTACAGGACCTTATGGTTCTTTTACAAAGAATCAAAATATCCAAAACCTTGTTTGAGAAGCTGACACTCCACCAAGACTCATTCCGAGTAGTCGATACTCCACCAGATCAATAGAGAATGGTTTTTTGATGGTACAGGATGAACTTCATAGTTACAACAACAACTGATAGATGAAATCAGATCTTCAATATAGCTCAATAGCTGTAGAAAAATAATATTGAATGTCGAGTAGGCTTCTTCTTCTTCAAACAGCAGCAAAAAGATCAGACAATTTTTGTGCAGACTTCCTTCGACTTTACACCATGAGATAATAATAATGAATAAATAATTTTTTTCTCTTCAAAAATTTCGATCTTTTGTATGAATATTTTCAGCGCCTTCTTTTTAACAGAGTATTCACATCTCTTCTTTTCTTCATTATGTATTTTCTTTTCCTATCAAAGAGAGATATATATAGATAATAAATATCCAATAATTGTAACATCATGCATCTTCCTTATGATACTCAAAATAAATAGAGTTAATAGCCTTCATAAATATCCCCAAGAATATTTTAGCACATTTTCCACTTTATTCCTGTAGAATAAATCTCTAATAAATTAATTCAAAATAATTTGAATAAATCCTCAAATAAAATCTTCATAATAATAGTAGCATTGAAAAATTTAAAACACTTTTTTAAATCCATTCAAAACACTTTAAATATAGTTGAAATAGTTCCTCTGAATCGGTCATAAAATAGATTTAAAAATATCTTTAATATAAAGAAGACCATTGTAGAGATCATGTAAAATATCATGGATTTAAAACAGCATCACTGAAAAGTCAAACGTAGGGTTTCTTCATGTAATGAAAAAATTCCAAACATAGGCTTCAACTATGTAACATATGGTTCCTTTGCGTAGTGTAGGTTTCCTTATCCATACTTTCATCTACACGTAATGTAGGGATTAAAAGGTAACATAAGTATGATGATCCATACGTTCATCCTTGTCAGCATAAAATCCCGAACGTAACATTGATTAACCATACATTCAACTTCCCGAATGTAGGGTTGCAAATAGTAAAACTAGACTCCAACATAGGGTTTCTGATCCATTCTCAAATTTTTCTTTTTATCTTATGGTTGGTTTCTTACATTATATTTATCAATGTAGGGTATGAACAGTGTTTCCAGAAAATGTAAACAACTTAACTTTATAATCCACTAAATTTTTTGAGCCCTTTATCATCAGATTAAGACTTAGTACCACGAGAATTATTTTTATTAAATCTCAATATATTTCTAATGGTTCAAGAATAGAATCAATCTATCTTCTAAAACTCCTGATATCTTCAAAAAACAGAATCTATATGATAATTCAAAACTACTACTAAAATAGAAATCCAGAAATTCGGATAATTTATTGACTATCCAAATAACTTTTTTATCCTTTTATATAAAATGATGAAATAAAGATAAAATTATTGGATTTCTTTCTCCCCATGTTATGAGAAATTCCAACATCTATAAAACTTGAAGCAAAATAAATACTATAGTATTTCAAATCTATTCACTATATATTTAAAAAAACTACTTCATAAACTTTAGTGATTTTTTAGAGGATCAAAAAATCCTTTTTAGAATTCCACATAAACTAATGAAGTTTATATAATTCCATTATCTATATAATGGTATAATTCTACCAAGAATTTATTCAATGTAGCTTGAGATATCATTATAATTCTGAATTTTATTTAAGTTTAAAACTGAAATATCACTTAAATAGCTTGCAATGACTTCAGTGAATTTTTTCACAATCGAAAAAATGAATTATATTTCAACATAAACAAATTAAATTAAGATAATATTCATATCTTTCCAACATAATAAAACCCATAAGAATCCAATCACTATTTCTTTATATATAAAATAAATAATTTGACATATTAAATCTAAAACACTTAACAAATTTATTAGAAAACAAATGTTGACAGGTTGAAGTAATTATCAAAAATAAATCAAAATGAGATAGGAAAGGATCCACTCAACACTATAACCTTTTATTGTGGCATATATTATTATAAAATTATCACATAAACTGTCATTCATAGAAACAATAATAATGAGACAAGAAAAATTCATTTAAAATGTGTAATCAAGTACTAAACAGATTATTTATAGGGCACCAAATCCAATAGAATCCCACTTGAACTAGAGTTAACTGAAAACATATTTAATTCCACTAGATATCACATTATACGCATGACTCTACTGAGATAAATCCTTGTTCAATGGGTCTACCACTTTTTCCTCTATGGATACTCTACTCACTGTAACATCACCTCATTGTGAAAAATACATCAAGTGTGGAAACTTATAAAGTATGTTCTTTGTCCTTTGGTGTGACCTCAGCTCCTAGGAGAGATCCACTAGTGTTGTTTTATCATAGTAAATTGTGATAGGGTCTTCACTACTAGGTACCACATTAATTTCTTGGAAAAAGTTTTGAATCCATACTACTTCCTTGGTTTTATTGAAAGTCACAATATACTCGATCTCCACTGTATAATCGGTGATAATTGACTGCTTTGAACACTTCCATATCACAACTCCTATAATGAGACAAAACATATATCCATATTATGAATTTAGATCATATAATTTTTCTAAAATCTAGAATCTATATAAACCCTGATGAATGGATCTTCCACTCCTCCAGACACCAAGAACAAGTCCTTAGTTTTCCTTAGACACTTAAGGATAGTCTTGAAAGTGGTCCAATATTGTTCACTTGGATCTACTTTATATCTTTCTACCATGCTCAAAGAATAATCAATGTCAAGACTCATACATAAAATAGTGTACATGATTGACCATATTGTATAAGAGTATGGGACTTTACTCATTATTTCACTTTCCTCTTGTGTCTGAGGACACATTTTCTTAGAAAGATGTATACCATGTGACATTGGAACAAGTCCCCTCTTGGATTGTTCCATACTAAATCTCTTCAGTATCTGATCATTATATGTATTCTGACTTAGTCTAAGAAACATCTTGGTTCTATCATGCATGATCTTGATCCCTAGAATGTAGGTTACTTCACCTAAGTCCTTCACGGAAAATCACTTACTCAACCATTTCTTAACCTCCTATAAGGATAGTATATCATTTCCAATTAGTAATATGTCATTAACATATAAAACTATGAAAAGAATAATACTCCTGCTAAACCATTTATAAACACATGTATCACATTCATTCTTATTAAAACCAAGTTCTGTAATGGATTTATCGAATCAAATGATCCATGACCTAGATGATTTCTTCAATCCATAAATGGATATAAAAAAATTCATATCTTTTTAGCATTTCCTAGAGTCAAAAACACTTCTCTTTATGTCATATACACATCCTCTTGAAGGTTCCCATAAAGTAATGTGGTTTTGAAATCCATTTATAAAATCTCATAGTCATGGTAATTTGTTATGTAAAAAAAAGATTATAATGGATTTAAACATGGAAACTAGAGAAAATGTTTCTTCATAGTCAATGCCTTAACATTGTCTAAAACCTTTAGACACTAGCCTTTATTTATTGTTATTTACATTACCTTTCATGTCCAATTTTCTCTTGAATGAATGTTTACACCAAATGGGTTTTACATTGAGTGGAGGATTGATCGTAACCCAAACTTGGTTCTGATACATGGAATCTATCTCAAAATTTATTCCATCTTGTAGCTTCTGAGCTCTATACTTCCTCCTTGTATGATATAGGATCACTATTTTCAACCAATAGTGAGTCATTATTATTGGTGACTAGAAAACCATATCTCTCTAGTTCTCTTACCTCTATATCACCCCTATGAAACATTAATGTTTTAGTAACAGCGTCTTCAATGGAGACCTATGGATTCGGTTCTTTTACCAACTCTTGTGTATCTTGAGCATCAACTTCATCAAATTCAATCTTAATCCCAATGTCTTTTTTCAGTATGTTCTCTATCTTATTAAAAAAATTCATCTTGCAATAGTTACTTTATTGTATGAAGGTTTTTATAGATAGTACCCTTTGTTTTCTTAGGATACCCTATAAAGATACACTTCATGCCTTGGTGCTCATTTTTTTCTTGAGATAGCCTTAAAAAACACCCCATGACCCCATTCACTAACATGTGATAAAACATTTTTCTTTACACTTGATAACTCAAAGGGAATACAAATTTTCGATTTAGTTGATACTCAGTTTAGTAAGTATTATTTCATCTATAATTCATATCCCCAAAAGGATAATGGAATACATGCATGACTCAATATCAACCTTACCATGTCCAACAAGTTATAGTTCCTCCTTTCACTAAAATAATTCCACTACAGTGTATAAGGTGGAGTGAGTTGAGATAAATTTTATACTTCCATATAAATTCAATAAGTCTTGGTTAAGATATTCACCACCTCAATCTGATCAAATTTTCTTTATCTTCTTATGAAGCTAATTCTCAACCTCATTCTGGAAATCATTGAATTTCTCAAAGGATTTATACTTATACCTCATTAATTAGATATAACCATACCTTCTCAAATCATTGGTAAAAGTAATAAAGTATAAGAATCCACCTCTGGACTCTACTTGAAAAGGTCAACACACATTAGTAATTAAAAAAATATAGAAGCTTCATGGACCTTTCACCTTGACCATCGAATATTGGTTTGGTCATCTTACCTTGTAAACAAGCATGACATCTTTCAAGTGGACTAATCTTAATAGAGTCTAAATAACCATCATGATAGGGCTTTTTCAAACACTTCTCATTTACATGAACAAGTCAGTGATTCCATAATGTGGTGTTATAAGAGTCATGCATATTTATTTTATTATCAATTTCTAATATATATTTTCATAACATAATACATAAATACTATTATTAAACTATATCATACCATGACATATGATGTATTTATAAACGTAGAAACCTTTATTTCCAATGATGAAAATAAATCCATCCATATTTAAACAATAAATAGAAATAATGTTCTTGGTAACACTAGGAACATAATAAAAACTCTTTAAAACCAAAACCAATCATGTCAATAATGTGATATGGTAGTTTACAATAGTTATAGTATCCATCCATTCTCTATTAGTGGCCTATAGATCCACCTCATATTAGGTAATCTTATGAAATCTACTTGGTTCCTATATTTGGATACAAATCTGAGCACCACATGCAGTATCTAATACTCAACTTGTAGATATAGAAAGATTAGGCCTAATAACAAATGTACTTGAATCTTCCCCTTACTTCTTTGGCTCGGTTCAATTCATCTTATAGTGGACCTCATTGACACATTCAAAAAATACATAATCTTATTCCTTTCCTTGCCTATCGATCTTATTATTCTTATAATGATGGTTCTTAGGATCCTTATACATAGAATGATTCTTTGGTGCCTTTTCATTTTTATTCCTATTCTTATTCACTAAATATACAATGGGCTTTTTACACCCCAAGTTATAATCAATTTAGAAAATAAGTGTAAGAAGTTATGAAATATTTGTCTCACTATTTATCATGTTATAATTCACAATGACATTGGAGAAGTTTTTAGGTAGTGAGAATAGAATGAAATATGTGCATAACTCATTTGGGGTCTTCAAACCCAAGATGTCTAGGTGCTTATTTCGTGCCCATTTGTGAGGGGTCAGTTTCCAATAGGGTTTGTTCATGGAATCAGAAACACACAATGTCTCTCATATATGTTATGACTCATGGATCTTCTTTCTAAAGGAAGACATTTATTGCGGAACTTTACCAATGACACTTAATAACTTGCATTGGTCAAGAGGATGGTCGGTCGGTCTCATCACACCCTTTTGTGGGGAATTATTTCCAACTCCAAGACTCTCTTGTAGATTTGATTTAATACATGTTCATAATTCCTATATTAAATCCAAAATAAACATGGTAGTTCAATCTTAGGTTAATAACCAATCATTATGATGTATTTAATTTAGATTTATTTGTATGTATATGAGTTTCTCTATTAATGGCGTCATTTATATGTGGATTAGATATTCTTGGGTCATTTTTCATCATGATGCTAGTTTTAAGCCACATAATGGGGTGATCTAGAATTTTATATCATCTAGGAATACAATAATTGTTTTGATATTGGGATTATTCCCCTTAAATGGTATTTCTATGTATCATTGTGAAAGGAATCAGAACCCATGTATTTTGTTTCCACTTAACAGGAAACAACATACATTTTAAGGTCATGTGACAAGGACAAAACCATTTAGTTTAACTTCATGTGACAATGAAGTCTAGGTGGAAGGTTACAAATTAATAATGGTGTGGGACTCATGAAAAAAAGTATTGAAGGTATTAGAAGGTATATGGACTCCTAGGTGGGGGCATGATCTTAAGGAGAATGTATCCCAATAAGGATGGTAATGAAAATGACTCAGAAGGAATATGTCACTCTGAGTCGTATGCGAACCTACGAGGTATATGGAATAGTAATGATTAGGTTGAGCTTGGGGTGTTGGGTTTGGACCTCAAGGATGATTCCTACATATCCCATTTTTATTTTAATCAAATCCCACATAGTTTAAAAGGTTGGTGATTACACCTATGAAGGATTCCCAAGGTTACTTCATCAAGAATATATCTCTTTGAAGGTTTGTCTCGTATATAATGTGGACCTTTGAGGTGGTGATAACATGGTTGGGGATTATAATGAATAGGAGTCCCATGGTATGGTATATTGATTGTGTTGGTGATATTATCATCAATAACCTCTAAGACCATGTGAGTCATTCTCTATGTGAGAAACAAGAGGAAGGGGAAGATCTGGAAATCCCACAATCCCCTTTGTCCACTAGGGGACAAGACTGGGGTACAAGATAGAGAAAATGCATTGAGGTTCCATTATCCTCTATTGTTTTAATAACCTAGATTCAGGATTTATGTGCCTGTATGGGTCATCCCACAAGAAATAATAAGGTCTTACTCTAGGAGGTATTCCCTTATCACCATGGGAATGTGTCATTGAGAGGGAATTCTAGTTTTTCCAATACTCTGATCATAAATATATGGGTTCTTCAAGGGATGACTTACTCTAAAACCATGCAAGGGATCCCATTTATAGATTTGATATTTTAAAAAAATAAGTTGATGGAGAATACCATTAGGACATTTTGTGGAGGGGCTAAGGTGGTGCCAAACACTAAATCTAAGGAAATAAATGACATCTAAGAAGAAAAAAAGAAAAACACCCAAAGATTCCCCATTTCATATAGCATTTTTTCAAATAGGATGGGGTTACCTCCATGTAGTGTTTTTCTTTGTGGTTCTAGGTTCCTTATACATATCATTTTTCTTTGTATGAAATGAATACTTCCACATATAATTATAATATGTGGGGAAGGGATCCTTCTGCGTAGAATTTTTCTACCCAAGGTGATGGCCCACAAGGAGGTTATCCACATATGTTTTGCTGAATGGTGTTCACAAAGGATTTTGGGTATGTGTATGGTTGGGTGATTTCTATTTTTAACTTAGCATTATGCGAAAAGTTTACCTGTTCAAAATTGATTAATCCCATGAATTTTCTCTACTTTTCATTCATCCTCATCTAGCTCTCCCAGTGGGGTTTTTTATAGAGGCCCAAATGTAACCACCTTTTAGGATATGTGGATGTCCTCATCATCCATAGGGATTCTTTATTTATGCTAGACCAAAAAAGGAGGTCATGGTTTTGCAAATGATTTTTAATTTTTGGGAGTTGGAAAAGGATTTCACCAGTCTGAAAATGATTTTTCATTTGCAATAGCCAAAAAAGCATGTCATGATCTTGCAAATGATTCTTTTCATTTGTTATGTTTTTTATAGAGAGACGGTCTATGTAGTGATACTACTATGTGGAAAAGAGCCTCTCACATAGTGAGATTTATATGTAGAACCAATCCCTCATTTGAGACTTCAAAACCTTTAATAATTTTCAACTCTTTTTTATGGGTTGATTCTACCCTTACCAAATTCATGAAAACATTTTCGCATTCCATGCCGCATTTTCAATACCCAAGAAATTCCACCCATCAGAACAGGCTCTAATTAGGATGAAGAGGAGTTGATTCTAATTAATAATTTGGTCCTATTTGAATCTCTTTTCGGTATGAATGTAGACCCTTAATAGGGCTCATGCCTATAAAAAGGTTTACATGCCTCATTTTTATTCTACCAAACCTCTATTGTGAAAATTTTTGCTTCAAGGACCATCCCTCACTCGTTTCCCCCCCCCCCCACATAGAATTCTACCTTTTCCAATGTAATTTCTATGTACTCAAAGGATATTTCCTACAAATGGTATTACAACTCAATGATTAATGCATAGAGATGAGGTGTTCTTCATGGTGGATTTAATGCTTCATGGACCAACCAAACATCTTGTGGATTGTTTATCATACTATGTGGTTTTAATATACTTTTCCAAGTAATATTTTTAAGAAACTTACCAACCCCTTATTTCTTGGTTTTGTTGCAAAAAAATAATATACCCCTTTAAATCTCTTTCCACTAATTATGTGAGGAGGAATTACATGGTTTCTACTATTGATGATAATTCCAAACGCAACAGTAACACATTCCATCAATATATGTCTTGACTTATGGGTATAGGTCTTTGATGGTATCTAATCTCAAAAAAGCTACCTCTCGATGTATTTTGGTTTCCATTAGATGCTCTAATCCTAGTACCATGTTGAGTAAATCAACCTATGGCCAATATAGTCAAGTATAGAAACAATCCTCGAGAAAACATTTTATCAAAAGGGTCTTTCATTCAAGAAGCCTAATCTGAAGGGTTTTTTTGAATTACTATCCTTTTTCACTAGAGTAAGTTGTGCGAGTACCAGAATCATATATCCATTATTATCGTAGAATTTCAAGGAATATTATGATAGACGAGTAGTTATGGTGGAAATCAAAATGGGACCTTATCCTATGGGGATCATTCATTCTAGACTAGGGGTGGCCTTTTTTTGTCCTATAGAGATGTGAGAAGTTCAAAACCGAGATGAAGGTTGGGTTATTATATGATTTTATCTTCTTATCACAAACCCATTCCCCTAATAACTAGTCCATTATTCCACAAGTACTTAGTCTATGGATTCTATACACTAATACCTTTCATTTGGTGCATGGGGAAGTCGGCATTTGCCTTTGGGATGTTCGAATGACCTTAGGGGAGTTGATTATGGGAGATATGCATGATAGATTCATGCCTCCCTCTTCATCTTTGGATGACACATAGAGGACCCCCTCGCTTGAAATGAAGCTCATTGACAAGCTGAAGGAACTTTTGAAGGCTGAACCTCACCCGAAGTAGAATGTTTTGTTCTCTGATTGGATTAAGTCTTTTTCCATGCCAAGCAGCCACGAACCCTATACAAAAAGGTTGAGAAATTTACCAACCCTTGACACTCGGATATGTACTGGTTCCTATTGGCCAAATATTGAGGAGGTTTGGTTCAATAAGTGGGGATGGAAGGTTATCCCCGATGTTGATCAAATGGTTCATTTAGTAGCCTTTTCTCGCCATGTTTCTCAGTGGTTGGTTGTTACCGATGCGTGAATCCAACAATGAAGTCAAGGTCATAACCTATGTGATGGTGGCCCAGTTTCCCACTATAAGGAAATATAATCATATTTCTCCAATGTTGGAAAAGATATATCATATTATGGGATGTATAATCAAGGTGAAGTCACTATACTGACTAGTGGGGCCATTTCAAATTATTTGGGGCTAGATAGTAGCCCACATAGAAGGGTATGAATTTATCATTAACCAATAGATCCCAGGTGCTTGATTTCATCATTATCTTCAATGTATAAGTGGGGTAAATCCAATGGAATAGAAAGATAATGTCATAATGTACCGTCTCAACTACCATGGTCATTTCACTTATGCTCTTTATGCCAACCCTACTATTACCTTGGTGAATGATGCATTTGATGATCATGCCAAGCAGGGGTACCTCATATATTTTAGAGAGGGCATCTTGGTTTCAAGAATCTATGGGAATATGATATGTAAGGGGTATGAATAATGTATATTTGGTCACTAATTTCACTATGTTCCAAAGAAGTGTCCCCCATCTATCAACAGTGTGCAAAAGGATAAGAATTTAATGGTGGCTTGGAAAATATTAATAATGTTCACCCAGGAAGATACATAGTGACTAATTGAGCTCCTTTCCTATGAAGTTCTTCATACCACACTCACCAAGACTTATGATAAATCTTGGATTCAATCATATCCTAGTTACCAACTAGAGAAATTGGTTCTTGTTGTTAAAGGTCAAATGGTGCCTAATACTGAGGGAAATCAAAGGCATACAATCGAACCTTCTAGGCCTAGTAAGTAGTCTAGAAAATATATTATTTCTGAACCCCTTATAAAAATGTTGAGAATATGGGGTTCAACCCCCCAGACTACCAGTGATTCTCCTTAAACTCAAGTATCAATCCACCCTGAGGTTGCCTTCCTAATAGCCTAGAGATATTAGTACGCTTGTAGTAATTCCATTCCCACTGGTGATATATGGCACCTTCTCAAGGATAAAGAGGTTGTGTTAAGTGGATATGACTATATATCATTTAATGAAAATTTTATTATTCCAAAGACCCTGAAGTGTTGTGAGCCTATATTCAATATCTTGATACCTTCATCCATTCACTGCATGATTGACATATATTTTATAGTCGAGTAATTAAAATGCATAGGCCTGACATCAGTGAAAGTGAAGAGGATAGAATCTATACTTCTGATTGGGTTGTTGATCCTAAAACACCTACCACATCTGGGGTTAGGGAAATTCCTTCATATTCCCTTCTAGGGACTCGAAAGTGCCTGACTCCAACGGGTCCCATATTGGCTGAGATGCCAAGGAAGAAAGTGCGGCAACTGGGACCTGCCCCATATCTAAGGGAAAACTCTTAGAAACTATCCATTCCCCTTACTAAATCCTTCCTATAATCTTGGAAATAATTGGATGCTTAGAGAAAGAGAGCATCCAATGAAGATATTTGGGGAGTGCTTCAGGCCAATGAAGTTGATCTTTTAGGATTCAGGCTTATCACCACTCCTGAATGAATTTCTTTCTGAGAGAACCCTAATGAATAGGGAACATACCTCGATGAGATGGATTCCTATATTCATTCATTTAATGGTTGGATTTATTGGTCCAATCGAGTGCGAGAGATGGTGGTATCCATGGTAGAGGATGAGGATTTCAATGAATAGGTAATGTGATTCTTTGTATCAACTCTTCTTATTATTATTATCGTGATGTTGAATCCTAACTCATTGTGCTTGTAGGATGATAGGGAGAGTCGGTCACCTCTCGCTTCCCCAGAGTATACCAAAGGGGTACTGCTATCGGTGCGTAAATATCTTCACCTGATGGAGTTTCTAAAGAATACTTTACTAGGGTAGCTAAGCACGTGAAGATAGTTCTTGCAAATTCTACAGGATCATTCTCGCCCTAACCCCGCTCATTATTCCCCCCATGAGACTACCTTCATGGGACAATATGAATCATCAACATGAAATAAAGCTATCAATACATATTGAATCTATAATAATATGTTTTTATTGAATCTATTTACTTATTCATCATGTTGTGTGTTTCCATGTGCTGATTAATTAACTCACACATGATTTGGCATAGGTTCATTGATCTAGAAAACATTAACTTCCCAAGGACCTATGGACCCTTCTTCTTCGGAGATAGATGTGATAACAATGGTGATAGTTTCTAGGTTGGATGGGATCCCAAGACCAACTGAATATATCCTGAAGATTCCAATCCCCAGCAGGTTCAACCCTTCCTAATCAAAAAAAAATTCCCTATTAGGAGGGGAGCCTTTAGGGGTTGATATTTCTATCGAGCGTATGGATATTTCTCCTTTGGAAAGTGAAACCATGGGATAAGAAATGACTTGGGATCAAGGAGAGTTAGACCCAACTATTTCTCCCTATTACTTAATCAACATTATCACAAGCTCAGTATCAGTAAGTGACCTTTTAGAGGCCACATATTTAGCGAAACATGTGTATGTGGCATGGTAATCCCTAGAAGAACCTAAACCCAACTTTAAAATTTAGGATGAAACATCTATTTTTCCTTTCATTGGGATAATGGAAGTCATCGATATCATCATTTTTACAAGTAAACGTAAGTTCTCCATAATTCTATCTATTCCTTCCCTTTAAATGTTTAGGTGTTGATTGCTTCAATCATCTGACTCTATTATTACTTCCACAAGCCCTTACGGTTCTAAATACTACTCTAATATCTCAACCTATTGAAGGATTCGACTATCACAGATACGAATCATGATGAAGGTGTTGATTCAGGACCCAATCTGGTGGAAATATTTCCTAAATAAATTCCACCATCTAAGAGAGATTATGAGGTAGATCAGGAGACTCTTGAAAATATCTGCATTTCCCATCATACTGTATGTAAATATATCTAGAAGTTAATTTCTCAGACCCCCTAGAAAAAATGCACAAAAAAATACCTATATTATGTCTCATGTTTTTGTTTCTCAATTATGTGGATTTTGATTATCCTATTATACATGACATGGTAAAAAATGTGATTGTCACTCAGGATAGGGATATTATGCTCTAATCGCATCTCTCAACCATGGAGTCCAGGTCCCATCTTGTTTCAACTAGGAATATCCTTCTCAATGAAGCCTATGAGCATGATAGGGTGGCTTTGAGGTGACAGGGTAAAGTTACAGAGTATGGAACCTTGGTGGAATGGATTCATCAGGAGTTGGATTAGCTCAAAAAAGAACTGGATCATGTTGAGGTGGTAGTTGATGGAGGTAAACATCAAGTGGAAGAGGAGGAGAAGGAAAGACTATATGTTGTTGAGAGGGTGGAGGCATTATGGGATGATGTTGAGATAGAGATTACAACATTTTCTAAGTTGTTCCAATCTATAGAAGATTACTATTAGGGGATGATTTGATTTTATGAATCTTATAAGTCGGATTTATAACTGAAATGTTTTACTCATATGGAAAGACTCTGATTTATGGATATTACTCCTTTGTTTCCATCTAATAAATATATAAAAACTTTTTTGGACTCAATTAATTATACTTTATCTTATTCTATAGTTTCAATCAATCATAACATGAAATGTTTTTAAAGATAATCTCTCCAATAACCTGAATGGTTTCATCGCTGGATATAAATATTGATCATGACCTAGGATAGTCAAGTTGGAACGATCTTTTTTAGAATATTGCTCATGGATGGGTATAAGAGTAATTAATATCATTGTAAAACTAGATTCAGTTTCTTTGGATTAAATATTAGTCAATGATCTAATCATTTCATGAGCTAAGGGATCCAGTGAGCATAGTTCTGCCTATTTTTAGGGTGACATGGAAAACCCTAAAAACTTCATGTTTTTTCCGTTACCACCCTAATTTTTTCCTAAGTCTAATGTTGTTTAGACTTAGATAGTGTGATTCAAATTTTATCCAGGGTTACCTTTTCGGTTTTTTAGCATGGTGAGTATTATGTCTCCTAACATAGGCAGTTTAGAGTCTTGTAAGACGAACTAGCATGATTGATGTTTTAAGTCGAACAACTATGACCGTGAGTTATGGAATGATTACTCGAGCTGGGTTTTCTAGCTAAGAATGTCCCAAAATCCTTCAGACATATAAATAGTAATTTTAAGCCCTAGTTTTTTGATTTATTAATTTGAAGCATGATTTGGGATAAGTGTGTAAGGAGTGACTGCAGAGCATGTTCAAAAATTGATTTCCAGTATAATTTTTTTTGGGTATTATAGAGATATAAGAGGTATCTCCTAAGGATGAATTTGCCTCTGGTTGATAGGCCCTTTTGTGGGTGGCTCATGAAAATCCAAATTGGGTCATACCAATGCATATTCAAACAAAGGTGTCCTTAGGAATCAAAAATTATATTACTGATAAAAAAAATATTATGGAGATTCAGATTTAATCGAACATAGGTTTTGGTTTTTTGAAGGAAAGGGCATGAATATGGAAGGATCATTTCATATCAAGATTACTCAAGAATGGGGAGAAATTCTTCCCTACACAGTTTTGACCTGAATGAAGGAAAGAGGTATTTTTATAAGTTTCAACTGGGCCTAAGACATAGGATCTAGGCGTCACTATGTATCTTATCAAAGTGAGAATAAATCCAAACTTATTTATAGAAGGATTATTCACAATGAATGAATTATTATAAAGAGAGGGGTCCTTTTTTTAATACAATCTCGTGAATGGGGTGAGAACCTGTATCATCCCCTCTTATGAAGATATGAATCATACATAGGAGAGTGGGGGAATTTCTTAAATTGCGACTGGAATAGGATGTAGGATCTGAGAATCACGACATATCTCATCAATGGTATAATCAAGGCACACATATTTCTCACAAACCATGCAGTTTAATGTCATATGATAAGGAAAAAGGTGTCTTTTATTTTTGGTTCACACAACTAGTCCTAAGGTTTCCTTTAGTTTTGTGTCATATGGCTAGGACTATACATCTTAGAAAAAATTAGTGTAAAAGGATTATCAGGGAACGATGCTCTGACATTCCATAGATGTGAAGAGGTAAATCGTAAACCATGATCTTTGTATGTTTTCTCCTTTGACCTCGTGAGTGTTTTTTACCAAGGAGTTTCAAAGGTGGGCTTTGGAGAAGAGTCCTCATGATGAGTGGAATGGAGTGGTGTGGTGCCATTTTATACCTACAAAATATAACTTTATTCTATGGTGCCTTAGGAGGAATGCGGTGGCCATGGATGAGAATGTCAGGAAACTTGGGTTGAGTTTACCATCATCTTGTCATTGTTGCAAGAGCTGGAAGGAGGAGAGTGTGAACCATTTATTCTTTGAAGGGGATTGGGCTTCAGCGGTATGGAGGTGCTTAGGAGGCCCTGTTTTTAACAGGTCGCAGTAGTGGGATGTTTCTTCTTTCCTGAGGGAATGGTTTCAGAGATCTAATGGTCTGGTGAAGGAGTGCATGGCTAGAGAGGGGATTCTTAGTGCAGGGTGTTGGTGTTTGTGGAAATCCATGAATCGGGCGAGGTTTTAGGGTACAGGGTCTTCGGAAAGATCCATTATTGCAAGGAAGAGGTTCTTGATCCTGGACTAGATCTCTCTTCACAAGGAATGGAGGGATTCTCCAGCGTTTGGTAGGCTTCAGGAAAGGGGCCTTAGGTTTTTTCCTTCTATTACTGAGGTGCAGGGGAGTTGGGTTTCTTGGCATCCACCTGCTTTTGGTTTCAAATTGAACATGAATGGATCTTGTCTGGCTGGTGTCATGAAAGGAGGGGTGTGGTTCAGGACTCTCAAGGGGATGTGAGGTTGTCCTTCTCTACTCGTTTTGGAATGGGAAATCCTCTTATGGTGGAGACCATGGCTATTCTCATGGGGCTCGTGTTGTGCATTCAGGAGGGTTTGGTTATCTCCCAGGCTGAGAAGGATTCCCTTATCCTTCATGATTCTCTTCTGGGTAAGTGTGGTGTTCCTTGTCCCATATCATATCCTGTAAGGAAGTGTAGATCTCTGATTTGGGATTCCATCTATGTTTCCCACTCATGGCGAGATGGAAACAAAGTGGATAATCACTTGGCTTCCTTATTAGATCAACCAGTGAGGCACGACTGCCTCATTCACACTAGTAGTTTGAAATCGGAGATGGTGAACTTAATTAGAGGGGATGCCCTCGATTTACATTATTTTAGACCTCCTTAATCTGGGGGGTTTCCTTGTGGTGTTTTTGGATCTTCCCTTAATAAAAATTTTATCTTGTATGGATGGACTATGAACTATGTTTGAAAATCATTTTCCAGCATGAATTTGTCAGGTCTTAAGGAGATAAAAGAGTTATCTCCTAAGGACCAATGTGATTTTGGTTGACAGGCCCTTTTTGTGGGATACTTATACAAAGAAAAACTATGTTGTATTAATGAATAGTTAAAAAAACGTGTCCTCTAGAATCTAACATCCTATTAAAAATTTCTAAGGAAATTTTATGGAGATCCAACATTTCCCAGGACAAGGAGTGTGATATGTGGAAGGAATGTGTCTGAGCACACAATAAGCATTAAGAATGGTATTTTCTATTGAGTGTGAAGTTCCCTGCATAGATCTTGCTCATATATAGGTAAGGGTGTTTTTTTTTGTAAACTAAGGTTGGGATAGAATAAAGGATCTGGGCATCATTATGAATCCTATGTGTACAAGAATATAGACACATGTAATTCTAAAAAATGGAATGGTATAAGGTCGATGATAAAAATGAGAGCATCCTCTATAGAGAGTACATTGAGGAATACCACATCTATCGTGATTCATACCATATTTATGGGATGGGTTAAGGATACCATGTATCATCGTGTGCTAAGGATGTTTTCATTTGTTCCTATCATACTCAGTCGCATGAGGCATCCCCAATTTTCCACGAGGTAATGCTGCAATTTATCATCAAATAGATTTTTTCATTATGGGGTGTGAATGTCTTAAAGGGGCTTGTGTGTCTAGAAATAATTGATGAATTAATGCGAAAGGAAGTTTAGGGTACCCTTTTACCCACAAAATCTACAGATATATTGTAGAGGGGCCACTATCATGATGTCAAAGGGAATGGACTTTGTCATCAGTTGATGGTGAGGCTGGACCCAGAATAAGGGACCTAGTTGTCGCTATATATCCCATGAGGATGGGAATAAAGACATATGTAGTTATGGATAAAGACATGGTAGAAGACCAATGCTTGGGGCAGTGTCCTCTCCGATGAGGATATTGAAACATCTCACATTTATGATACGAAGCATCCCATATTTATTACATGGAGAAAGAATACATTTTAACATCACATACTAAGGAAATTTACCATGTAGTTTAACATCATGATGGAATTAATTTCTATAGTTTAACTCCATGTGGTAAGGATATATAACTTGTAGTTTAACGTTATGAGAAAATGACTTTTTCCATGTATTTTAATGTAATGCAGTTAGGATGAGTGTCATGTGATTACAAAAAATATTTCTTCAGGAACCTCGCATTGGTGGGGGTTGTGATAAGCAGTACTTTCATCATGATCAAAGAATAATTTATATTGGATTAGACTTTGTGTATGTAATAAGTTCCCTCCCACTTTGGATCCAACTTTGTAGATTTATTTTTAGGTTTCATCAAAGCCCTGAGGACCAACACCATCTCTCCCACAAGAAATGATTGGAGGTGAACTTTTTTGTTAAAGTCTTGTACAATCCATCTTTGGTGGACATCCAAATGATGCAACATATGAAATCTATTCTCATCCAGTCACTCCAATTCATCTAGTCATTTTTGGGACTACTAACCTATAGAAAACTAATCGTAGATAGAAACACGAAGAAAGGTAAATTGAACCTTGATGGGAAGGATTACCTATGTCCTATATACCAATGAGTATGGGGTCGCTTGTGTGGCGGTGTGGGTTATAGTCTAGTAATCCCACAAGGCATGAAGGATATTGTTTGGTCATGACTTTTTATCCTTATGTAACATCTTTTGGAGTATATTTGATAAGGTCTTTTTTGAAGGCCTCTATATTTCCATTAGCCACTGCATGATAGCAAGATGAAAGGTTAGACTTAACGTTATACTCCTGATATATTATTTACAACTCATCGAAGAAAATGTTGGTGCCATTATATTTCAGTATTCACTACAAAAAATGACTTATACCAACAAAAAGTTATTGATGGATAACATATCTGTTGGTAAAAGTGATCAATTCCAACATATATTATGTTTTGTTAGTATTAATTTCATGTACCAACACTTATTTTTACCAATGGTTATATCTGTTGATATTGATCATTCAATTCCAACAATTCTTTTAGAAATATTTAAATCTATTGGTATATCATACCAATAACAACATTTTTTACTAACATATGAATATGTTATTAATAATAACTATTATTATCAAATCCTTTTCCATTAATAAAAAATTATTAAAATAAACCATTTAATAATAATAAATTTTTTATCAATAACAAATTAAGAGAAACAAGGTTTATATATATATATATATATATTATTTTTATTTTTATGTCTAAATTCAATATCAATTTCATGGGATTTTATTAAAAATATCTAATTAGCTGATTTTATTTTTAAATTTTCTCTAAATATAACAAATATTTTTATTCTTCAATGTTATTCATTTAATAAACATTTAGATAATTTTTATAAAAAAATATCTCAAATATTTACAATATTTCATATATTTACATATCTACTACTATAGTAAAATTGGGTTTTCCAATAACACACATCTCTTATCTCCTACCCATCTCCGCTCCCACCTCCACCTCACCACCTCTGCCTCCTTGGACCTTGGATCCCCGACTACTCACTTCTATAGCCTCCACCTCCTTTCCTTCCCTACTACCCACCTCTATGGCCATTTAATTCCAATCCTCTGTTGTCATCCTCAATGAATATTCATTCTCCTTCCATTCAATTGAGTTTTCCATTACTGGTTTCATATCCTTTCTTTCAACTAGGGTTTCAAATATCTCTAGTTTTCCATAACCATGCCTCTCCTCATCAACTACCAATGACATAGATACACAACCGCAATCTCTATTGATCCTCCCAAATTCATCATCCTTTTGATCAACCCTAATATTATTGGTTAATTCTTCATGATTCAGTCGGAATTTTTCTATTGGGTTCTCACATTATCAATCGATAAACATTACTGAATTCTTGCGACCCCTCATACCAATTATAATTCTCACTTTCCATCAGGTTTATCTGTTACTCATCTCAGATAGGATTTAGCATGGTTTTTTGTAGATAATCTTCAATCAGCATAAACCTTGAATAACCTCCAAATCAACTGGGCACCTCTTCAGTAAACTCCTTCATAGGTTTGATTCCCTACTATCAATCGATTCATCAGCCTCATACAGTTCCCTTATTTTGACTTCTTACTATCACACTAAATGAATCTATTGTGGCCTATATAGCAATGATACATCTAAATGGGTTGATTATAATTTTTGTACACTTCTCCAACATCAACACACATTTGACACATTGATAACACATCCACTATGCACAAAAAAGTTTCGGGTGTTGACCTCCCTCCTCTCTGATGGGTGTGGTGCGATGTTGGCAGTCTGTGGTGGGGGAATGATGGAGATAGGATGGGATCATGGCTGGATGTGGTATATAAGGTGGGACATCAGTCATGGTTCTGGTGAATTGAGGCGACATGTCATAAGAGGAATCACATCTGGATGCAGTGGAGGAGGCGGGACATCAGTCGCGGTGGTGGTGATGTGAGGCAACACGGCAGAGGCGAGATGGATTGTGTGATATCGACAGGCAGAATAGAGGAGACGCCCAATGGAAATACAGGAAGCATGATGATAGGAATTTAGGATTAGGTAGAATTATTATTCATATAGTGTGGGCAATGACAGACTCCATTGTATAGAAGAAGAAAAAATTGAGGTCACCCTCCTCTTCAAAACCGATACGTTTTACATTTTTTTATTGAGATTACAATATTTAGTTACTATTTTTGATATTTTTATTTATAATTGTGTATTTAATTATAAATTTTATCATATTTTATTTATTGAAAATATATTTTAATCGACATGAAATGACATGTCAAAATTTCAATTTTTTATAATTCTGTGTCGATCTGTCGTGTCATGTTGTATTGGGTGTTGCATGTCGGTGTCCATGCAGCATTGTGGCAGAAATACCACACTCAGGCACAAAACCTTCATCAATAAAATATTCAAAAGAAGTTTTACAGTTGAAAAAATTCTTCAAGTTATGATGTAATGGATTCCCCCTAATTTATCCTAAAATTCAATCTGTTGTTTGATCTGTGATAACCTTATTGTGGATGTCTTTGCAAAACTGTCTAGACATATACTGGATGATATGGTTCTGAATTTTTGTTTCTGTAATGTGAACATTTATATTTTATAGATTCTAATTCATTTATAATTTTCTAATTCTTGTTTTCCATAATTTATTCACTGAATTCTGATTTATGATTTCTAATAACCTAGGCTCAATGAATCAGTTTCCTATTTTTTGACATCACATAGAACGTTATTTGTTCACTGCATATTTTTGTTGTAGTGATAGATTCAATTGGTCAATTTATAAAGTATGGTATGCTATCATTAAATTAAGTGTATTATTCTTTATACATGATAAGTGTATGTGTTTTTTATGTGTATTAATTATATATAATTTCACATGCATATTGTGTTTACAGTATTTCTTATGTATTGAATTTATCAAATCTCTATTTGTATTAAACTTATTGATACCAAAATCTAGATCTATAATTATTGTGTTATTCTTTAAACATTACAATATTTTGTATTTATATTTCTATTTATATTTTTATCTATAATGTGTTACACTGTATAATGTATATTGTTCTTTCTATCTCAAGTAACATTTAATCCACTATATTCTGATTCCATATTGATTCAATAAAATACTTATTTCATTATAATTTTAAAACAACATTAAATATATCAACTTTTTTACTATATTATTTTTTAATCAACACATACATTGGGCTTTAGGGTGGTTTTTGGTTGTTTCTCCCCCTCCCCGCACAAATGTAATAATATTTTCTACTTAGCACACATTGTATATGTATTATTATGTATATAAATATAGTGTATCATTTTTAAAATACAATAATTCATATATACTGATTGTGTGTTGATTGTGTATGTATTTTACATATAACCATGCATATATATTGGTATTTACCTGTTGTATAAACCATGCATTATCCATGATTTTTGTGTTATTAAATTTGTTTAATTAGGTCACAAAATCTATTATTTTGTACATGAATATAGTGTATCATTTTTAAAATAAAATTATGTATACATATCTACTATTTATTGACTATGTATGTATTTTACATATAACCCTACACATACATTGGGCTTTACATGTTACATTATTTCTGGTTTTGTTGGATATTTCCTAATACTTTTTTTATTTTAGATTGTATTTTAATTAATGCATTATTTGGGTTATACAACTACTTGGTTTTTGGTATTTATTCTAGGTTTAGAAATTAGAATTTTTTTTAAAATGGAAAACCATAATTTTTTTTGAAATTGTATTTCTAGAAAGCGGTGCTGATTTTTTTTAAAGATAAAAATACTACTTTCTTAAACGTATTTTAAACTAGATTTTTTGGGATGTTTTTAGGAAAAAAACATTTATGTATTCTTTAGTTCATACCTAATGAACTATTTATACCCACACCCTAATTATTCTACTCTGCATCTATAGACCCAGCTATTTTGTAGATTTATTTATGTCTAGGTTTGTATAGAGAGAGGGTTGGTTTTTGTGGATGGTGTAGAATAGGGGGTTACATGGAAAGCGTGTCTAGTTCTGGTTTGATTTAGTTTTGGTTTTGTTTTATTTTCTATTTTTCCCCATTATAGTTGTATTTGGTATTGGTTATGAATTTAGATATGTTCAATGGTTTATTGGATTCTCATATTTATGCTACATGATCTGATTTTTTTATTTATTGGTTCTTGTTGGGAAAAATAATGTGGAATGATGAATTATTGATGAGTTATGTTTTCAAAAATCAGTTCAAAATTCTGGTGTAAGGAATCATAATTCAATAGAAGAAGTGATAAGTATATGGTTAAACTAAATAAATGAAGGTACACCCTATCTCTCAATGTCTCTCGAGATAAATTTTACATTTATGGATGTTACTTCACTAAAAAATGGTTTTAACACAAAATTATTCAAGCGTTTCTAGACCATCATTAATAGAAATACACTGGCATGGATGGGTCTCTAGTTGATGGAACTGGTTTACTAGAATATATAGGATGGTGATGGTACTGACACACTAGCATGGATGGATTTCTGGTACTCGCTGGTTGTTAGAGCTATCTCACTAGCATGGATGGGTTGGAGCTTCTGGTGCTGGAGCCACATCGCTGGCAATGATGGGTTAGAGTTGACTCATTGGATATGGTCACTATGGTGGGGTTGGAGTGGTGAGTCCTGTTTGGGGGGTCCATCTTTTTTGTATTGATTCTTTTTATAATGAATTTAATTATTAATATAATTAATTTTTTTCTAAATTTTAACATGTTTCAAAATAATATTCGGTTTAATAATTAAAATAGGTGTATATATATGACAAATTAATAAATATAATATGAAATTTTACTAGAAATAAAATTTATAATTTTTATTCGAATGTAATTTATAAAAAAATATTATATGTTTGTGATATTATTACCAACAGAAAAAAAAATTCACCAAAACCTATTTATAAACACTTTAACCAATATATATATATATTATCTTTTGGTATTATTATAATTGTAATAGAACTATTTTATTTTTCACAAAAATATTTATTGATAGAGTTTTTACCGATTGTTTAATGACAGGGACATATATGTTGGTAAAATGTTTTACCAATGGAAAATGTACTTTTACCAATAGATATACCCCATTGGAAAAAGTGAAATATTTTTTAGTGAAAGTATGAGGGGTGTAAACCTATAAATGATATTGGATCTCACGAAGATGAAAATATTCCTTTCCCTGACTTAATTGAGGGATACAGCTTCATCCCACTTAGAGAAGAAGTCAGTTGTAGTGAGAATGTACTTGAACTTATTGGTTGTGGCAAGAGGATATGGTCTCATGATATTCATTCCCCATATAACAAATATCTAGGAGTATTTGGTAGTGTTCATCAACTCTTAGGGTTGATGAATGAAGTTTTCATGTACCTAGAAGGAATGACACTTTCTGGTGAATTTTATGCAATCTTTCATCAATGTGGTCTAGTAGTACCCAAGCCTCAAGATTTAATGAGAATTCTTGAAGCTTGATTGGTGGGCACTATAGGCTCCATTTTGAACTTCTACCATGTCAACAGTTTTCTCTTCCCCATTAATTCGCCTAAGAAGGAACCCATTAAGGCCCTACTTATAAAGGAACTTTTGATGATTTTTTCCATCATAAAGAAAAACATTAATTGCTCATAGTTTGATTTTCTCTTTACCAACTTTGTTTGGTGGTATTACTCCATTTAAAAGGTAGTCCATAATGGATTTCATCTGACTAGTCGCATCACCCTTCGGTTTGGGGATGAGATTGACCTCATTGATCTCATGCATTTTTTCATGAAAAAAATGCACCACCATTTGATGGTGTGCAATGTTGATGATTGTTTCATCACATTATGGATATTATAAAGTTTTAGCTAAATTTTTTAGGGCATCTTTTTGGGAATTTTGTGAGTGCGGAACATGAACCAATATCAGCTTTGAGGGGAATTTCACCAACAGTCCTTGTACATAGTCAAGTAGGGGGGTTAACTCTTATTTTTTGATATCTTAATCACCATTGACCTATTTGATGACCAATTATGGATCTCTCTTTATCTTCAAGTGATTTACTAATACCAGAAGTTCCAACTCTATCCCTACAATAGTTTCATGATATTCTTCTTCATTGTTCATGCACCCTTATGATAGTGGGAAGGAGTGGGGTGGAACTGCCTTTGATGGGGAAATGGGTAGGAATCCCAACACAACTTTGTTAATCTTGGGTTATTCCATTATCTTCCCTATTGGTATTATGGAAATGCCATAAAAATACATCTCTCATATCTTGGGGGCCTCTTGAATAGATAATATCTCTTCAATAGGTAATTCAGTATCCAGTGAAATAATTTATTCTGAGGGATGTTCTATAAGGAATTCTACCAACACCTATCCTTTTACCACTTTCTTAGGCACAGAATGAATATAAAACTGATGTAGGATGACCACCCATCGTGAAAAACTTCTATTCAACATAGTATGGGTGAGAAAGTATTTGAGAAGGATCCTACAAGAAACCAAATATACCTTATGATACTGTAGGTAATGGATCATTTTTTTACTAAAAATATTAGCACCAAAAAGATATTATTGATATATGAATAATTATTCTCAATATCGAGCATGGTTTGGATGAGGTAATAAAGCCTATTTTTTATCCTGGTATCATTTTGTTGTATGAGGAAGGCACCTAGTGACCTCTCTAAGGGTGGCACATACAAAATGAGTAGTCTTACTTTAACATGTATCATTATCACTATCAAGCTCAAAATATATTTCTTAATATCATAAAATTATTCCTAATATTCATCATTCCACTAATATGTAACCCCTGGTTTCATCAACTTGGTGAAGGGAAAAAATTCCAACAAGGTTTGTTATAAATCATTGAATGTAGTAAAAGTGTCATTGAGGTCCTCTCAACTATTTAAAGTTTAGAGGAGGTGACATGTTAAGTATATCCTTTCTATTTTCAAGGTTGATTTCGATTCCATGATGGCGTACCATGAAGCCAATAAATTTCCATAAGGTAACACCATAAGCACATTTCAATGGGTTCATTTTCAGGTTGTGTTGTCAAAATTTACCAAATATGGTTTCAAGGTGACCAAGGTGGTTGGGTCATTTCCAAGATTTAACCACCATATCTTTAATGTATCATTCAAATAAATTTCCCAAAAGTGGCTTGAATATGAGATGCATGGAACATTGGTATATGGCGTCAGTATTATTCAAAAAAAAGGGAATCACCTGATTAAAATATACTCCATGAGGTAACCTAAAAGTGGTGGATTAATCATATTTAGTGACCAACAAAATTTGGGTGTATCCTGAATATCCATCCATGAATTAAAGGGCTTGATACTCAGTTTTTGCATTAATCAGAAGTTATATAATCAAAACTAGAAAATTATCTTTCGAACTATATCGATTGAGATCCCAGAATCTGATGAAAACTTTGATTTCTCTATTCTTCTTATTGACATGGAATATATTGGCTATCCATTTTGGATATTATACCTCCCAAATAAAGTTTTCCTTGATGATATTTTCAACTTCTGCTTTAATTTTGGTAGTGTGAGTCGGATATTTCCTTCTAGCTGCCTGCCTATAGCCCCTTGATGGTTATCTGGAGAGTCTAGGTGGAGAGTGGCCACCTCGGGGTCAAGACTAGTCATTTTTATGTAATTCTATGTGAACATGTCCTAATGTTTCTTAATAAAGGAGATATACATATCTTGTTGTTTAGAATACATGGTCGCACTAATCATGGTGGGTCGTGGATCCTCTTTTGTACCCAAATTTATTTGACTTGGATCACTAATGGTGGTGGTGATTCCTTCCTTGAATGTTGTAATGGAATCCATGAGGTCCTCCTCCTCTTATTCCTCTTCTTCCTCATGTTCTTCCTCCTATTCCATAGGGTATAAAGTGATGGAGTGACATTTTTAGAGTGATGAGAGGAGTCTACAGTTTTACATCCAAAAGGTGAAGTAGATTCCTCTGACCCAACTATTGTCATGGTGCATCTTTGAAGCTCCAGATAGGGAAGGAGGGTTAGAGAATAATAATCTACATTCCCTCATTAGCCTTCACTACTAATCAAAGGGTCAACAACCTTTTCTACATTGTTGGTATCAGTCGTTATAACCGATATCATGGAAGTTATTGAATATGCATCTGAATCTGGACTCATATGCTAGAACTAATTAATGGGTAACGCGTACTCTTTGCTGGTAATTTTGAAGGGGTTGTTCTGAATAATTTCTAGACCATTCGGGGCAGTGACCCAAGTAACACCATCAACCATGGAATATCCCCCCCCCCTCTAATATAATCCTGCATCTATATAATGTGACTCACAAGATTCTAATGAGTACTCATCATCATGAAATGTCCCCGATTTTTCAATTAATGAAGTATTTGAGGTATTAATGGAATTATGAGGGGATTTTTTTTTGATGAAACGAAGGTCTTCATAGAAAAACATTGAAGTTTTTATCCTTCCAAACAACTAGAAATTCTAAGTTAGATACAAGGTCCCAAAACTGATCCCTGATCTTGATTTTACCTATGGTATTTTTATTTCTTTTGTCATAACCATCTAGCATTAGAGCTAAAGGAGTTAGGTTGGCCTCACTATATCCTAGACGGTGAAGTTTCCATACTATAATGAGATTAAATCTCAAGATATTTTCAATTAAATCCCATTAGACATTGATACCATTCATCCTACCATACATTTACAATAGTATGATGTGTCCCTGTATAATGGAATTTTTATTGTTATCTCTAAAGGAGATAATCGCATGAAATTCGGTAGGATCTCTCTCTACTTGATAGACCTAAAAAGTGACAACCTCATTTTCAAACTCATGGGGGCTCAGAAAATCCTCTATGAGTGCTTCCCTAAGATCCTTTGATAAACTCAGGGCAACTAGGATCAACAACTTGGCTAGAACTATGGCTAATTGCTTCAATATTTCATACTTCTAGGATAACGGCATGTGCTTCCTGGTGTTCAGATGCTCTTTCACATGTGATTTAGGAGCTGAAGTACTTGATGTAGGTGGATCGGACCTTGAAACAGGTGTTGAAAGTTCTCTTGTCATCAGTGGGTTAGGTATAAATGGTATTCCTGCCTGTCTAGGGGAGGAGAACACTTGTACCCCCTCTGATTGATATTCCAGAATGATCAAGTTAGGGTGGATTTTAGAATATGTCGGGGGATTTCCATATTTCTGTTGGAATCTCTGAAGGTCTCTTCCATGATTTTTTACAACACTAAAAGTATGAGTAGTGATGTGTCTAAAATTATGGTTTCTTCCATGATTACATCTTCCACTGTACCCTTGGATCCTATAGCCTCTTCCTCTAGCTCCCCAATCAGGTATGAGGAACTTGAGTTTATAGCCATACTCCTAATCAAATAATGGATCCATTAAATGAATTACATTAATGGAACCAAATATTAATTCTTTATTTTATGAGGACTCTATCTAGATGGCCAATTTTGGTGGTAACATTTGGTAGGGCGGCGCCTGTGGTTTTAAAAATGAAGGAATAAATTATAATAAAGTCAAATCCAAATTTTTACTTAGTATAGAATTAACTTCCTACTTTTTATACCTACCCTTCTAGCCATGCAGTTTTTTAAAAGACTGGATTTTTTAGGATTGTCATGCTAATAGAGTCGATTATGCCACCGTAGAAGCGGTTGGGGGCATAGTTGATTGCTTTAAATGTACTTAGAGGATAGATTTAGTTTATTTTATTATATTTCGAGTCATTCAATCTCCAAAGTTCTATGTGCCTTTTCTTTCAGCTTCTTACCACTCACCTCATTCCTCATAAGTATTAGCAGAAACATATGCTATTTGTGTCGGTGATTTCCCCAAATTTACTTATCCAGAGTCTACCATTTTTTGTTAGATGTATTTGAAAATGAAGAATTCCTAAATGGTTTTCCCCAACATTTGGTGAAAGGAGAGATAATTTGGATGATCATAGAGGCCAACATGCTCAGGCATATTGGGATATGGAAAGAGAAGTAAATCATTATCCATAGCTGCTATAAAGTAGTCATGAACTTGCTCATCTCAAAATGAATAAATTTTATTCTTTCACTCCTAAAATAGATTTCACCTTGGTCCCCTCCACTCATCCTAATTATTAGAGTGTTTTTGTTGACACTCATGTGGTGTCACATGATATGGTGTGGTTTTTGGAGATGGATCCTATATAGAGGCTAGCTTAAGTGTGGCAGTTGAAGACTCTGTCATTCATGTTCTCTTCCATAGTTCTAATAGAATCATTCAGGACTTGAGATTAGTTGTTTGTATGGAATCCTCTATTATTTGAGAAACTATGGAGAGATCCTAAAACCTATATGTATATATTATCAGGATAATAATCATTTGTATACTGTTATTGAGGTTCTGTGTATAGATAAAAATCAAATCTTCTTGTGGAAGATGTAGGTTCAGGGAGTAGTTTATCTCCTTTCACCTGGAAATGAAATATGATACCCTATCATTCTTTATTTTTTTTAGTTTGTGAGGTCAAGGATCATTGTCTTGTGTAGTGTTGAGATGAATTGAAAGAGAATTTTTTTATGGAGATCTTCCCATCCCATGATTGAATGAGCTTGAAAACTGGTGTACCACATAAAGGCCAAACCTTGAAAAGTTTTCACTAGGCGTCTATGTTTCACTACTTATTTTTGTGTAAGGGTTCCCATCATGGGATTACAATGGGGACCAAAATATGTCATATGTTTCTTTGGGTATCCGGATATATTTTATACTAGAAACTTAGGTCTTCTAAAATTTGGTGGGGGAAAGATCACACTCACTCATTTAATGTAAGGCTTTTATTCCGGTAGTGCTAGGAAACTCTATTCCTCTATAGTTTCCAATTGAACTGTTAATGATTCGATGGTTTTGATAATCCCTTGATAAATATCTAGTTTAATAGGATCTTGAATAGGGGAATTAATAGGCAGGGCATGATGTGCTAGCTCCACCAATATCTATGGAAGACATTTATCAAGAGATGTCTTTTAATGGTTCACCTGAATCAGTCATAGTTATTTTCCTAATAGAGGAAATTCTTGAAATCCTCCCATGATCGGGTCTAGGTAAACTAGTGGCATGGGAAAAGGGTTGAGAATATGTTCTGGATCCAATATCATTAGAATCATGATCCCCTCTGGTTGATGAGTATCATTTAAGAGGGTGAGAATAGGTTCTGCTTGAAGAGAATACCTGGTAGGAATATTTCCCCTGAGCAGTTCTATATTTAACTTCCTCAACTCCTACACTTATGGCTCATATCAGGAAAGTATTTCTTTCAATATTTCTAATTAAACTTCTCCCAATAAATTTTGGGATGTGGATGGTACTTTACCCTTTTCCTTGGCAAAAACTTGTTAAGGGGGTAGGGGTGGAACATTCTCTAGATCTCCTAGATTTTTAGCGAGCTTCTAATTCCTGTTTTGCACACATTATTCATTTACCTCAATGTGGAAAACATTTTGAATAGAACCATCATCTCCTTGATCCTTTTCTTTGGTTTCATATTTAGCATCATCTGTAAGAGTAACACCCATGAAATTCACCGATTCATAATACACCATAGGTTTTTTATTGGCTATCGAATGATAGGAGGGTTGTTTGTACCCTTTACTGATGATCTTCCCTTCTTTATAGGATTCTATTTGAGCTTATTGGAAAAGAGTGACTTAGAGAGAATATCCACACAACCTTGTCATATGTGTCCCTTATGAGGGAGGAAGGACACGAGATGGGATAAAATGAGAGACCTCGTTTTTGTTTTTCCCCCCAAACAAGAAGAGACTAATTTCTATTGAATGGGAGGTTTAATTAAAAAATCCCTTATCCCTGTGGTATGGGGTTTCCCCCATTATTCCATTTTCATGACTTAGGATGAAATTTTCATCCTTGAAGGGGAAATTTGTATTAAAAATTCCCCTAGCCCTATGGGTTAGGGATGATCCCATACTACGATGGCTATTACTACTTCTTTCACCGTCTTGATCTTGTGCATCCTCATTCGAGCATGAGTCGGGCTAAATGCATGATCTATACATGAACCACTTGATTTATAGGGCATTATTAGTTCCTGATGATTAGATTCCCTTAAGCAATAATCCTGCTTAATGTTCTTATTTTCCTAGTTTGGGGGTTTTCCAATAGCTTTCTCTCATTGGTATTTATGATTTTGAGACTTATTCAGGGGAAAATTCTTCTGATTAAACCATATTTTCTAATTGGGGGTCTTTTTTGAAGGCCACCCTGGAGAAATGAAATTATAGGATGTCACCTCTAGTGGATTTTCCTAACTAGGGAATGAGGTGAAATGCAAAGCTCTATGTTCACCCCATCCCCAGATATAAACACCAAGCAGGATGATAATTGAGTAATTCCACTCTAAGATCTTTCTCACACTTCCCTGATCATTCTCACTATGTAGCAGGAAGGTATTCCAAATCGATTTGATGGTGAAGATCTTCTAATACTTTAACATGGTCTGTATACCCATCATAAAGAAATAACTTAGCTCTCAGGTAGTGGATATTTGTCCAGAGATTCAGATGGATGTTGTGTATGCACACTTATGACTATACCTTAGGAATGTTGAACTGAGAAGTGGTTGAGGGACAAAACAGGATGGTATATTATCCCTGGCCAGTTTTCTTCTCACAAATAATGTATTTTTTATTCTTCCATAGATTCCTCCACTTTATCATCCCAACATGTTCATTTCCTACTATTTTGTCACAAGAAATGGGGCTAGTAGGGGTCTCGTTGGAATGGAAATGATCTATATGTGGTTTAAAGGATGATCATTACCTTAGGTCATCTTCCGATAGAGAAATAATGTTGTTTGTCATTGATAGGGTGTCAGGAATTACTGGACCCATATTTCCAAGTGCCTTAAAATATGTGGGCTTTCTCATATTTAATATGGTAAGGGGCATAAATGTAGGACCTTAGACCACCATGAGAGGGGGGTGAATCATGGTGTCAACTTTTTCTCTTCTTTACTGGATCTTGTTCACAAGTTTGTAGGAACTTGTTTAAACCTTTATGATGGATATGTTAAGTAATTAAAACATTCACATGCAGAAGGATAGCACAAAAATTTTTATTTGGTTCACCACTAAGGGATACATCCAAGGATCATACGGCGACAGGTTTCTAGTCATACCAAATTCCACTAATCTTCACTAGTTGTGGATTAAAAGTTTTGAGCATAGTCACTTTGTCCCAGGCACATTGTCTTTACAAAGGTTCGGGTATAGTCTACTGCTTCCCTCAGATCACTTCCGTTGACTCCCCATGGATCACTACTATGGGAGAGGTCTCACTCAGTTTATTGACTTAAAGGTTGCTTCAACAGATTGGCATGAAAGTCTTTTTCTATGTTTAGAATGAGACACTGCTTGCATCAAAGTCTCAAATTAATTCTATTTTATATTCAGTTTTCTCCTTTAGTGAAATTATTGAATTCACTAAAACTTATTCTTCTTTTCTCTAGAATCACAAACTCCCTTTATGATATTTTCATTTATGTGAATTGTCCTGGATACTGTTGATCGTCTTTGATCTGTGTACCACACTTGTTCCGCATACCACGTCTGTTCTACATACTGTGTATGTTCTGTGTATTTTTCCTAGTCTGTGTACCATGCATGTTCTTCATACCATGCCTCTTCTGCGTATCGCACCAACTCTGCTTACTGCGCCTGTTCTGCATACCGTGCCTACTCCACGTACTTCCCCTGCTCTGCGTATTGTGCCTGCTCCGCGTACTGCCCTAGCTCCATGTACCTCATTTACTCCGCGTACCTCTCCTGCTCCGCATACCATGCCTTCTCCACATACTTCCCTTTCTCTGCGCATTGTGCCTGCTCTGCACACCACACCTCTGCATATCACCTTCATGTACCACCTTCACGTACCATTTCTTCCTTCTATGGACTTTTTCAAATTCTATGAATTATTTCGTCTCCCGCATACCACTTTTTATTATGCAAAATCTCTTCCACGGACTACTCCTTCCAATTTTGCGAACCATTTCATCTTTCGCGTACCACTTCATCATATGCAAAATCTCGCTGGCATATCACTTTCGGACTTAGTCGAGTTCTTTCACATCAATGATATTTTCTTATCTAATTCATGCATTTTAATGATGGGATTATCACTCCTTATATAGGAACATAACTCTACAAATTTCACCAATCCATTTTACCTAAATTTTCAATGTGGCACAATGTGCATTGCATATTGAACTCCATCCACATATTGCAAGCCTCTATCGCGTACTGCTCATGTTTCACAAGCCGCAGCAATCCTACGAACCTTCAGTCACGTAACGTGTGTCTTTTGGTCTGCGTACTGCATCTCTCCCTACAACGATGATGTAACACCCCAAGATTTTATAGTAAGTTATTTTCTTTAAAGTAATTCAATAGCTTGCGCTGCGTGCAACACCGAGTTCGAGCGCAACACGACTTACCAAACTAGTTGTTCAAAAAGTAGTTATGAATGGTATTAACTGAATTTTAAATTTTATATACTCCATATAATTTTAGCATCCATATTATGTGTTTCTTAGACATAATATATGAACAAATTCAATTTTTCATATAAAATAAGTATTTTCCAAAAAATGCAATTTTAACACCTTTTAATGGAGAACCCTTTTTAAATCCAATATTTGACACTTTTATATATTCAATTTGACAAAATAAACTTTTTCTTTAGAAGAAATTAATAAAAATTTAGTTTGGATAAATTCTCAATGCTTTTCTGATAACTTCCATATTTTGATGAATAGTGAAAAATACTAAATATTAATTGAAAAAAACTTTTTTAATCAAAATAATTTATAGTGTTAAATTATAAATTTGAATGGTTTTTAAGTATAATTAGATTATATTTTTATCATTTAATCCAATTTTGTTCATTGGAAGTAATTTTACAATTAAATTGGACATAAACACATATCAATCTTTTGATAGTTTTTACTTCTCAAAAACCCGCTTTCTGGTTTTCACAACGGGGATATTTTTTAAAATTAACTAATAAAACTTCTATGTTTTTAATTTAGTAAAATAGAAATCATTTTTTAATTTTAATATTAAAATTAGATTCGGGTGAATATTTGGTATTTTTCTAAAAACTTTCAATTTTTGATGAATAGTGAAAAACACAGTGTTATTGTTTAAAGCCGGATTTTTATTTAAATAATTATTTTTAATTTAAATTTATTTTAAATTAAAAATAGATACATAATACCTATATTAGTTCAATTTAATTCATTAAAGTAGTTTTACAATAATATTAGATATATAAAATTTTATTGAACTTTTTACCGTCTTTTACCCACCTTCTAAATACATTTGCAAATTTTCATAAAACATAATTTTACCACTTCTGTGAATTGAATTTTAAAAGTTCAAGAGACACGGTTGATATCAGTAAGTAAAATTTGGTTCAATAGGATAAAAATAATTTTTAGTGAATAGTAACTTTTGAATTTTATTTACCACAGTTAAAAGTAAATAGGGTAATTAAAGGTAAAAATGATATTATAATTACCCCAACACAAGACCTAATTCTATTGGATAAGTGTATTTCGACCAAAATAAACCTTAAAAATAAAATTTGACCCCTTTTGATCCACTTGGATCAGATTAGGACATTTATTATTATTTTATTTAAAGAAGAGGTAAAAGTGTTAAATTTAAATTTTAATAACTAAAACATTTTTAATATAGGGTTATACATAAGATAAATTAAACTATAAATATAAATTATAAAGATAAAAATATTTAATACATAATGGTATTTTTTTAATTTTTAGACATTAAATAATTAAAATTATTTATGACACAAGATAATGCAGTAATTACCTTATTAATGAAAGATTAAAATAATTGATATTATAAATATCAAGATAACTGTAAACTGAGACTTTTGATGTATTACACTAATTTTCTAGGTTAATATGACATATTAGGGTCGATTTAATGTATTCTTTTTTAATTAATAAAGTTTTGTTGACTTTCACAAAAACCAAATACTAAATGGTTTAAAAATTGACATAAAGGAGTTTTAAAAACAATACTATATTATTAAATGATATAATATTCCTAAAAATATAAGATTTGTCCAAAGGACATATATAATTATAGATATGTCATTAATGAACCACTTGAGGTTTTATTGGAATTTTATAGTAAGTTTATTAACCATGTAATATAAAAATACAAGAAGACATGGTAAAAGTTAAACTATTTAACTAAGAATTAAATCTAAACGATAAGGTTAATATGGTGACCTAAACTTTTCTAAAACCAATTTTTTGAGACTATTTTGACCCATCCCTACCTTATACTCAAAATAAAACCATTTGGATCCATTATAAACCGAAAATGATTTTATAATAAAATAATATTTCAAGCTTTTCCTAAAGTGACCCTCACCTCTCTTATAAAAGAGTACTTCCCCTTCTCTCAAATTCACACATCCAAATCCATTTGGCTCGGCCAAACCCTACTCAAATATCCTCCCAACTAAACTCAATTCAAACTAGAGGCCTTAATTTGATCATAAAGCCAACCTAAGGATCCCTTTTGATCAAATCAAAAAGAAGCACCCGAAGAAGAGGTGATAATTTCACCACCTCTTTCAAAGTTCTTTTCTTCTTCCACTTACTCTTATTTGTTGTTTCCATACCAAAATAATAACTCCAGTAAATTATATGTAATATTATGTTATTATAAATATGGTAAAACCATATTCATTATTCTATCTATCCTATGAATGACAAAGTCACCATACGTGCATACGTACGGATTACCGTCTCCACGTCGTGGTGTAGTTTGTTATTCAACACTTAATTATTTCGATGGGTATAATAATGAGAATAATTGATGTAAATAATAAATATAAAATGTTAATTATTCAGTATATATGTTATACCATCAAATTACATATTATTTAACCATCAATATAATGATATTGTCGCTCATGCGTACGTACGGATTATCATCTCCACGAACGCGATGAGATTCATTTCCCTTCATAAACATTCAAGAATAATTTTCATTCTATGATTTAAAATAATTTTTAAGAACTTAATATAATTATGTATATTAATCAAATACATCCTATCCATAACAAACATGACTTACGTAACAAAACATATAAAGGAAAATGAATTAGTTAACACCCAAAACAATGATACTACTGAAATATTATTAACAAATCAATATTAGAAGATCATATATGATATCATATTTATGTATGTTGTTCTTTTATAACTTAATAACAATTATTTAACTATTATACATGAGGTTAATGTACCCTCAACTAAGTAAAAGTACAAGATAAGGGGTTTTCATCTCACTTTTTATTCCTGTGAGATTCATACTATATTTTCTACTATTTCCTTTTGTGTGGCATATATACTACCCATGATTGTATTCATTGTATAATATACTTTAATTTATTGGTATTTATATCTTCATTTTATGGTCCTTATTTAATGGATTTCATGCTTCATAAGTTACCAAATCGATAAGGGAAATTCTAATTTCAATTTCAACTCATTGGGTTTTACGCACACTTCATTGATTATTTTACACCAAGATTATGTGTGAAATCACTATTTATTTATTTATATAGTAATTTATAATCCCCTTTTTGTAGATATACTTTTTATTCACATAATCACTCCATTGATAAATTCTCAATTCAATGATAGGAACTTGATAAGAGTAATCTTAACTCAATTTCCATTCATTGAGTTAAACATTCAAGTCATTGGTTTTGTTTTTACAAAAATATGTGTGAATTTACTTTGATTTATTTACACTGAATATCCAATAATATTGAGTGTATTTATATTTATCACACATAATTATATAATTTAATTATCCTTAATTTAAGTATATGGTCTTTATAAGGTATTCCGTCTCAATTTACATTCCATTGAGACTTTTTTGTTGTTATGCGCCAATTCACTTTTATATGGTCTATATACTATCCTTTGACATATTATATCATGAATCCATTTATTATCATTATATTATAAAGTTTTGATTAATGATATTCTTCAATTATTTTTATTCATGTGCCTTTCAGTTGGTTAGGAACTCTTTAACTAAAATATCATTTTAAATGTTTTAAATATTTATTCTTCTGAATATTTCTCATTAATGTCCATGTTTTAAAAATGGTGTTAAGTATTTATTTATATAGACATGAATGTTTTAAAATTAAAATTAATTTTAAAAGTTTCCAAGTGGTATGGGACACTTTGATTCAAAAATCTATTTTTAACGGATTCTTGATAAATAGTGATACTTTTAAATGTTTTCAAGAAAAAGGGGATATTTCTCTCAAATAGTTTTACTGATTATTTTCATCTTTGAAAATATCCTTCATTATTATTGATTGAGGTTAATTTATTATAATACAATCTTCCATATTATATGAGTTATGTTTGACTATGTATGTGCTATTTTTATACCATTCATGGTTTGTGGTTAAAATATTGACATTTCGTATGCTAGTTTTAATATGAATGTTTAGATTAAGTTTCAACATTTTCATATGAGAAATGAATTGTACTTAGTAAGTGATGGGTGGGGCCCGCTATAGCCCCTCGATGCATCAGTAGGTCTCATGAGACAAATTAGTGTCTTTCCACAAGGCCTTGACAAAATTCTTATTTGTAGTCTTCGAATGAGGCCTTGACTATGTGGTTATGATGTCCAACATTATGCATTCCATCATTATGAAATTAGCTATTGATATTACATGTGATTATTCAACTAGTATAATAACCATGTTAATGATTAAATGGCATTATTTGATTTATATTTTCCATATTATACTAAAATTTAAGTTTAAAAGGCTTGTGTTTTAGTCTTATACATTGTCTTAAATGTTTATACTTGTTCATGAAAGTTTATGCTATATTGTTATCTTTACTGAGCATCAGAGATCACCCCTTTCTTATGTTTTCTTTTTCTCAGGATGTGAAGAAGTATATTATGATTGACCTGTAGGGATAGACTAAGGGATATGAGTGTGTTCAAAGGGGACATAATGTTTATGTTTTTTTTCATTATGTAATGTAAAACTTATTTATGTATCTAGTACTTCTAAGGCTACTAAACTAATCAGTCTTTCAAGACTTGATATCTTGTGATCATGCCAATGTTATGTAATAATGCACTGACTCTGGGTAACTAGGGTCGGGGTGTTACAGTTGGTATCAGATGAATTTTAATACAAACCTTGGAAAGTAGATTTATAAAAACTCTGATTAGAGAACATTACCCTAATATAGAATTTGAGGATTAGTATAGAAGAACTTCCTAGAATTTTGGTAATATAGAGATTTTGTGAATTTTCCAAGAAATACATCCCTGTCTGGATACGAGTAGGTAGAGGCATCTCTGGAACAGATTTATCTAGTGGTAAAACCAAACAACACCGCTTTAAGCTAGACTCGAATGAGAACTGGTGCACAATAACAAGCCTTGATGCACTCTTGGTTACGACACTCCCAAGGGATATACTTAGAATAATTAACATTTTCTTTAAAAACCAATTTAAAGGATTTTAATATAAGATGAGAATAAATAACCTTGGTTAATCCTAAGGTATTTTAGATTTAAAATACGGTGTCATGATATTCTCTAAATTATTTTATGACTATTATTAATCACACTATGTTTTCTGGTTTTAGTCAATGGTTGGATACCAAGGAATTCATAGTAACATTGAACATGATTTACAAAGTGGGAACGATGGTGGAAATGAGAAACTAAATGGAATGTTGATTGGCGTAAAAGATATCGTGTTCATGCCAAAGAAGGTTTCCAAAAATATGGTCAAAAACATATACATTAACCAACTCCCAAAATCAATAAAGAAGAGAAAGGCGGAGAATGATAAGATCTCCAGTAGTGGAGACCGTGGATAAAATAAATCTCAATATCCATCATGTGGGAAATGTGGAAGGAGGAACCCAGGAAAGTGTCTCAATGAAACAAATATATGATTTATGTGTAGGAAAGAAGGACATAAAGTAAAGAATTACTGAGGAAAAATGAAGATTACTATGGAAGAAGATAAAAATGATCCTAAGAATCCATTTATAGTCATTTTCCATGAATTTCTGGGACTTGAGAATTATCTGATTCAATTCCCTATTTTATAGGATAACTACTAGGTCAAGTAAGAACCTATGTAAAAATAAATGGATGGTGAAATTTTTAAAGGTATTAATTCTCTTTTTTGATAGGATTACATTGCAAGACTTTTCTCTTTTATGTGGAACCTAGCAGTTTGTTATGTGAAAATTCTATTTGAGGAAGAATTATCTTTTCTTTTGTGGATATAGTTATAAATAACCATTTGGGTTTATATGATCCTTGAATTTGAGTCAATTATAGGTTATTAATTTTTGGGATGAAAATGCGAGGTATGAGATAAAATTTATGGTTAAATTATGTTATGGTTATTTTTATTAATTTATCAAATTTTGGAAATGTTATAAAATATAGTTTTTGAAAAAGGACAACACGCAGATCGTGTGACAACCTGTCGCGTCAGAAAAAACTGTGGGAATTAAACCCATAACCAAAGTGCGACTGAGATTTATCACCTACCACTGGACTACGTGAAGTCCCTGGTTAGTGTGACTAATTATTTTTAGTTAAATAATTTTGTTTATCAATAATAATTTGATTTGGGATCTTATGTTTTATCAAATGGATATCCTTAGTATAGGAAAATGATTTAGTGATTAAGTGATAAATGTTATTTTGGAAGATGTTTGCCCTATTTGGAACACTATATGCCTAAGAAAAATAGAATACTATGGGATTATTTTGAGGAGTAATGGTGTATTTTTATTTTATAAGAATCTATGTTTTTATAGAGATTCAGGTTATTAATGGAAATGATTAACCTATCATATAGAATATGTGATTTAGTTAATTAAACTTCAGTATGAGACTTTAAGAGTATTTGATGTTATTTAGAGATAAATGTTAAGATTTAATATAAAATACTATGTGATTAAATTCTTCTGAGTTTCGGGTTTCAATCTTAGTTTGGATTATATTGAAGTATTTTAAGGACAATTGTTTATTGAATGGTCTTTATTGAACTTTTGGTATTGTTTGTTTAATTTTGGAAATTATGATTAGTATTTATTTCTATAAAGGATTATCCATTTTTGGGATCATCTTATCTTGTAATAACCATTTTGATTTTGGTTAATCTCTAAAGACAAGGGAAATATAGAGTTCATCCTTTGTGGATTATGTGATTATCAAGAAGTTTATTCTAGTGCTTCGGGTGTGACCAAGTCATCTTGAATACTCATCGTTTGGAGAAAAGAAGATTCAATGGTATAAATTTATTAAAGGATAAAACTCTACTTGAAAATTAAGTATATCTATTTATGTTCTTATTCAATATCATAAATAAATTCCTCAACTTTATGAAATGGAACTTAAGACAAAAAAATTCCGTTTACTTTTCCTACTGGGAAACTAATGACCATTTAACCCAACACAAGTGTGTGGTTTTATTATTGTTAACTTTATCCTGATCATGTTTTCTATCACTCTCCATCAGAACTTGACACTTTTTTTATCTTCCATATCCATGTTTTCCCACATTGAATCCTAATATGAGTTATCTCGGGTGACCTTTGTACTTCTCTTTCTTTCTTTTAAAGTGATAGTTTTATTGAATCTTTTTCTGATGTGGGATTTTCAATGAAGTTCCCAAGACCAATTTTAAAATTGTGAGGACGCAATTTCCAAAAGGGTGGAAGAATTTAACACACCAAGATTTCATAGTAAGTTATTTTCTTTAAAGTAATTCAATAGCTTGTGCTACATGCAACATCGAGTTCGAGTGCAACACGACTTACCAAACTAGTGGTTCAAAAAGTGTTTATGAATAGTATTAAATATATTTTTAATTTAATATACTCCATATAATTTTATCATCCATATTATTTGTTTCTTAGACATAGTATAGGAACAAATTCAATTTTTCAGATAAAAGAAGTATTTTTTAAAAAAATCAATTTTACCGCCTTTTAATAGAGAATCCTTTTTAAATATAATATTTCACACTTTTATATATTAAATTTAACAAAATAAACTTCTTATTTAGAAGAGTGGCATAAAAATTTAGTTTGGATAAATTTTCGGTGCTTTTCTGATAAATTTCATATTTTGATGAATAGTGAAAAATACTAAATTTTAATTGAAAACAAATTTTTTAATCAAAATAATTTATAGTGTTAAATTATAAATTTGAATGGTTTTTAAGTATAATTAGATTATATTTTTATCATTTAATCCAATTTTGGTCATTTCAAGTAATTTTACATTTAAATTTGACATAAACATATATCAATCTTTTGATAGTTTTTACTTCTCAAAAACCTGCTTTCTGGTTTTGACAACGGGAATATTTTTTTAATTAATTAATACAACTTCTATGTTTTTAATTTGGTAAAATAGAAATAATTTTTGAATTTGGAATATCAAAATTATCTTTGGGTGAATTTTTGTTATTTTTCTAAAAACTTTCAATTTTGGATTAATAGTGAAAAACACTGCGTTATTGTTTAAAGCCGACTTTTTATTTAAATAATTATTTTTAATTTAAATTTATTTTAAAGTAAAAATAGATACATAATACCAATATTATTCCAATTTAATTCATTAAATTCATTTTATAATAAGATTAGATATATAAAATTTTATTGAACTTTTTACCGTATTTTACCCACCTTTTTGGTAAATTTTCAAATTTGTATAAAACATAATTTTACGGCTTCTGTGAATTGAATTTAAAAACTATGAGAGAAATGGTTGATATTAGTAAGTAAAATTTGGTTCAATGGGATAAAAATATTTTTTTTGAATAGTAACTTTTGAATTTTATTTACCACGGTTAAAACTAAATAGGGTAATTAAGGGTAAAAATGATATTATAATTACCCTAACATGTGTCCTAATTCTATTGGATAAGTTTGTTTCGACCAAAATAAACCTTAGGAATAAAATATGATTCTTTTCTATCCTCTTGGATTAGATTAGTACATTTATTATTGTTTTATTTAAATAAGAGGTAAAAGTGTTAAATTTAAATTTTAATAACTAAAACATCTTTAATATAAAGTTATACAAAAGATAAATTAGACTATAAATATTAATTAGAAAGATAAAATTATTTAATACATAATGGTATTTTATTTATAATTTTTAGACATTAAATAATTATATATATTTATGAAACAATGATGATATAGTAATTACCTTATTAATGAAAGATTAAAATAATTGATATTATAAATATCAAAATAAATTTAAATTGATACTTTTTATGCATTACACTAATTTTCTAGGTTAATATTACATGTTAGGTTTTATTGAATGTATTTTTTTCTAAGTAATAAAGTTTTTTTGACTTTCAAAAAAACCAAATACTAAATAGTGTCAAAATTGACATATATGAGTTTTTAAAAAAATACTATATTATTAAATGATATAATATTCATAAAAATATAAGGTTTGTACAAAGGAATTATATAATTATATATATGTTATTAATGAACCACTTGATGTTCTCTTGGAATTTTATAGTAAGTTTATTAACCATGTAATATAAAAATACAAGAAGACATGGTAAAAGTTAAACTATTTAACTAAGCATTAAATCTAAAAGATAAGGTTAATATGGTGACCTAAACTTATCTAAAACCTATTGGTTGAGTCTATTTAGACCCATAATCACCTTATCCTCTAAATAAAACCATTTGGATCCATTATAAACCGAAAATGATTTTATAATAAAATAATATTTCAAGCTTTTCCTAAAGTGACCCTCACCTCTCTTATAAAAGGGTACTTCCCCTTCTCTCAAATTCACACATCCAAATCCATTTGGCTCGGCCAAAACCAGATAAAATACCCCCCCCCCAACTACCCTAAATTTAACCTAGAGGTCTTAATTTTATTATAAATCCAACCTAAGGATCCCTTTTGATCAAATCAAAAGGAAGCATCTGAAGAAGAGGTAATAATTTCACCACCTCTTTCAAAGTTCTTTTCTTCTTCCACTTCCTCTTCTTTGTTGTTTTCATAACAAAATAATAACTCCAGTACCTTATACATATTTTTATGTTATTATAAATATGGTAAAACCATATTCATTATTCTATCTATCCTATGAATGACAAAGTCACCATACGTGCGTACGTACGGATTACCGTCTCCACGTCGTGGTGTAGTTTGTTATTCAACACTTAATTATTTGGATGGGTATAATAATCAGTATAATTGATGTAAATAATAAATAAAAAATTTTAATGATTATTTATATATCATATACCATCCAATTACATACAATTTCACCGTTAATAGAATGATATTGTCGCTCATGCATACGTACGGATTACCGTCTCCACGAACACGATGAGATTCATTTCCCATCGTAACCATTGAAGAATAATTTTAATTTTATGATTTAAAATAATTTTTAAGAACTTAATGTAATTTTTTATATGAATAAAATACATCCTATCCATAACAAACATGACTTACATAACAAAACATATAAAGGAAAACGAATCAATTAACACCCAAAACAATGATATAACTGAAATATTATTAAAAAAATCAATATTAGAAGATCATATATGATATCATATTTATGTGTGTGGTTATTTCATAATTTAATAAAAATTATTTAACTATTATACATGAGTTTAATTTACCCTATACTAAGGAAAATTACATGGTAAGGGGTTTTCATCTCACTTTTTATTCCTGTGAGATTCATGTTACATTTTCCACTATTTCCTTTTGTGTGGCATATGTACTGCCCATGATTGTATTATTTGTGTAATATAATTTAATTTATGGGTATTTACATATTCATTTTATGATCCTTCTTTCATATAGTGTATGCTTCGTAAGTAACCAAATCGGTAAGGGAACTTCTAATTTCAATTTCAACTCATTGGGTTTTACGAACGCTTCATTGATTAATTTACTTCAAGATTATGTGTGAAATAACTATTTATTTATTTATTTAGTAATTTCCACTCCCCTTTGTGTGGATATACTTTTGATACACATAATCACTCCATTGATAAATTCTCAATTCATCGATATGAACTTGATAAGAGTAATCTTAACTCAATTTCCATTCATTGAGTTAAACATCCAAGTCATTGGTTTTGTTTTTACAAGAATATGTGTGAATGTACTCTGCTTTATTTACACTAAATATAAAATAATATTGAGTGTATTTACATTTTTCACACATAATTATGTCATTTATTTATCCTTAATTTAAGGATATGGTCTTTATATGGGATTTCGTCTCAATTTACATTCCATTGAGACTTCTTTATTGTTATGCACCTATTCACTTTTATATAGTGTATATACTGTCCTTTAACATATTATATCATTAATCCCTTTATTCTCATGATATTGTAAAGTTTTGATTAATTTTATTCCTCAATTATTTGTATTCAAGCGCCTTTCATTTGGTTAGGAACTCTTTAACTAAAATATTGTTTTAAATGTTTTAAATATTTATTCTTCTAAATATGTATCATTAATGTCCATGTTTTAAAAATGGTGTTAAGGATTTATTTATATGTACATGAATGTTTTAAAATTAAAATTCCTTTTAAAAGTTTCAAAGTGGTATGGGACACTTTGATTCAAAAATCTATTTTTAACAGCTTCTTGATAAATACTGAGACTTTTAAATGTTTTTTAGAAAAATGGGATATTTATCTCAAGTAGTTTTACTAATTATTTTTATCTATGTCAATATCCTTCATTATTCTTTATTGAGGTTGATTTATTATAATACAATCTTCCATATTGTATTGAATGAGTTATGTTTGACTGTGGATGTGCTATTTTTATACCATTCATGGTTTGTGGTTAAAATATTGACATTTTGTATACTAGTTTTAATATGAATGTTTATATTATGTTTCAAAAATTTCATATGAGGAATGAATTGGACTTAGTAAGTGATGGGTGGGGCCCTCTATAGCCCCCTGATGCATTGGTAAGTCTCATGAGATAAACCAGTGTCTTGGCACAAGGCCATGACAAAATTATTATTTGTAGTCTTGGCACGGGGCCTTGATTATGTGGTTATGATGTCCAAAATTATGCATTCCATCATTATGAAATTATCTGTTGATATTATATGTGATAATTAGACCAGTAGAATATCCATGTGAATAATTAAATGGAATTATTTTATTTATATTTTCCATATTATACTGAAGTTTAAGTTTAAAAATCTTGTGTTTTAGTCTTATACATTGCCTTAAATGTTTATGCTTATTTATGAAAGTTTCCGCTATATTGTTATCCTTATTGAGAATCTGATCTCACCCCTTTCTTATGTTTTATTTTTCCTAGGATGTGAATAAATATATTAGGATTGACCTACAGGCTAAGAGATATGAGTGTGTTCAAAGGGGACACAATGTAGTTGTTGTTTTTATTTCATGATATAATGTAATACTTATGTATGTATCTAGTACTTCTAAGGATACTAAACTAATCTGTCTTTTGAGACTTGATCTCTTTTGATCATGCCAATGTTATGTAATAATGCACCAACTCTGGGTAACTAGGGTCAGGGCGTTACAGACAATCCATTCTGTGTACCACAACTCCTTCTATAGCAAACCATCAGCATTCCACGTACCACGCGCCTTCACTGCGTACTGTCACTGTGAACTGCTTTTGACAGCATTACATGTACTATATACCTTCACCGTGTATTGTTCTGCGTACCCCATGCCTCCACTGCGTAGCGGTACTATGAACCATCTTCAACAGTATTCCGTGTACTACATGCCTTCACTATGTACCACTCTGCGTACCGCATGCCTTTACCACATACGGTCGTTGTGAACCATTTTCAGTTATGTGCATCGCTCTGTGTACCATTTCTGCTTCCAGGTACGCTGGAACAAACCATTTCCCAGACATGGTATGTGATCCATACTACAAGGTACGCGGTTTGCTTCCTTTTCCAATTTCTTTTGTCGTTTCTCATCTCATTCAGTCCTATACAGAAATCCTTCCATTGACAAAATCAAAATCCCAATTTTGAGGTCCAAAAATTTGGAAAACACTGGGAAATGACATTCAGCAAGAACACCCATGCTAATTCACTATCATCTTTCTTCTTTAATAATTATATGTCTTCCAGTAACATAAGTATTTCTAATCAACACTGAATATGACTAGCATCATCTTCTCAACTTTTTATGATAATTATTATATCTTCAAATCTCCACATGATCCCTCATGCAATTATTTATGTCTCTTTAGGTAACTCTTTGATCTGGTTTCATTTTTTTATATAATTTATCACCTTTGATACATATATTTTGAACTTAAGATCAGTTCAACAATCGTCTGAATTACCATTCTCTATCACTTTGAAGTTATTCATTATCTCCTTCTTCATTTTGATCTTCATTGACAACTGTTGACAAAAAATACATCCTTATACACAAATTGGTCCCAAAAATCTCCCCCTTTGAATTTTTTTGTCAATACCGTAAAGTCCTCCTCAAATGAATGTTTCAATATCAAAATGAGAATATTATATCTCCCCTTTTTCTTTTTCTTTATCTCTCGCTTTTTGAACTTTTATTTCACTTTCTCTCCCCCTTATTGACAATAAATAAAAAGCTCATAAGAAAAGGGTATCAGTCCTTTCTTAATCAATGTTCCATCAATCATTTCACTCTAAGTCTACTTGAGAAATTATCATTGTAGAAAACAATTGGATTTGATTTATACAACAAGGTTATACATTATTCACTAATCATGATACCACATGATATGAGAACTCATGTACTTTTTCTTCAAGGGTTTTCCACTTTCATTCTAGGATGAAGAAATTAAATGTGATAGGGAATAATTAACCTGAAAATTCTGCACTCATTTCAACAAATAGATCAAAAAAATTCAAGTGCAATTGGTAGGATAAGTAGCCTTGGGTCACTTTTATTCTTCTTATGTCACTTGTTAATTAAGTTACTCCCCCTTTGTAAAATGATCTTAATTTTGAGTAACCAAGGATGAGAGATTTAGAAATTACATACCTTTTCCAATGACATGTTCTTCAAGAAATTTCTAGAGTAATTGAATTTAATACCAACTGAAGTTGATACTCATTGAAATAATAATTCTAGAAGCTTATTCATTTGTCTCCCCCTCAAGGGAAACACTCCTCATTATCTTCATCAAGGGTTATCCTTCATCATTCTAATATTTGAATATCAATTGATGAGTCTTCTAAGGATGTAAACTTCTTTAGATTAGATATCAAGAGTTAACAGCATTCACTACTTCTCAGGTTCTCCCCCTAAGAGCATGCTTCACCTTAAATTACCTACTCTATTAGAAAAAATACAATACATAGAGGATTAAGGGAATAAGGTGGCTTCTCCTTGCTTCTTTAATGTGAGCAGAAAGGCTGAGATGGTTTTCTCAACCAAGATTCTCCATTTTCTCTAGTCTTCGTGCTTTCACATCTGAACATATGTTCTGATCTTTGTTGATGTGGCATGGATCTCTTCACATTATCTTCTACTTTGTGTGGAGAATTTTTCTTATTAATAGCCATTAAGAATGATACATTCTTACTCCTCTTAAGGACTGCCTCTTGCTTTGGTATTGAGGTTAGACAACCTTTTTAAATGTGACCATATTTCATACATATCTCACATAGAACTTCTTTAACATGTTTGTTTATCTTGGTTTGAAATATCTAATGCACTTTATCTTCATCTCGTGAAAGTTTTTCTTTTCCTTTACCACCATCCTTGGCCTGTTCATTTTCAATTTTCTTCATTCTTTCCAAATCTTATGTCCAGATGACCAACATCTCATTTCAAACTATTGTAGTAGGTCTGGATCTTCCACACGGGTTCATCTGAGTGTCATCCCTCTTAGTTTCTATTTTGGATGAATTTACCTTCAATTTCATGGATCTAAAATCTAGGATTTTCTCAGTTTCCCTACTTGATATCTTCTTGGGGAAATGTGTGTTCACAATAATCTTCTTATTTCTTCCCAAGGTAGTTTCTTCATACTTAGCTGGCATCAGAGGTATTATTTTCTTATCAATAATGAATGCATGTTGATATGGTCATGTACCTATCTAGTGACCACTTCCATTGTATACATCACAGTTGTTATCAATAATTCCAAAACTTTTTGTGGTAAATAGATGATTTTGGACCTGTAGATTTTGCTTCTTCTTCTCTAGATTTCTTCCATTTGATATAGGCTTTCTCTGTGCTTTTTTATTTAATGGATTGTACCAAAAATCCAATGCACAATGCCCAAATCTGTTGTAGCACCAACATTGACCCACAAATATTTCTTTCTTTGTATTATGTTGCCAGACCATCTTCTTGATGTTTTGTGTTCTTTGTGGAGAACCACCTTCCACATTCTTCTTCTTATTCACCCTAGACATGGTGATAGGTAACTCCTCACCTTTCCTCATCCATACTTGTTTTGAATTTATCTTCCAGACTGCACTCCTTGTGTAGAAATACTTAGAAACATGAGTACAAGATGATTTGGATGGACCTTTATTCTTCTAATCTACTTGTGATAGATCAATGAGTGAAGCTATGATCTTCTTATCACATGTTGGAGGTCATTTGACAGTAGAATCTTCTAGAGAGCATTGATTACCAGCAGCAACTATTTCATTATTTTGTGAAGTATAAATATGTGTCTCCTTAAGATTGGTCAACTCAGCATCCAATTCTAGAAATTTCTTATTGAGAATGACCTTCTGATCTTCAATCATAGTCATCTTATCTTCACAAGCCTTCTTCATTCTAACAAATTCTTACTCGTTAGAATCATTTTATTTTGAATTGAAGAGTCATGTTACTTGATCTTCTTGGATATCCCTTCCAATTGTAGACCCTTGACATCGGTGCAATTTTTCAGTTTCCCTTCAAGCACATGGATATTTTCTTCAAGATCATTTCTGACTCTCTCTTCCTCTTCAAATTCTTTGAACCATTTTGATGTATTTATTTCATTTTTCCTCCTTGTTTCTTCAAATGATTCAATCTTTCTGAAGAGATTATAACATTCTGATATTTTCTTTACCAAGACTTCCTCCATAGAATTTGCTTCTTTTATTAGTTGGGTGATTTCCTCTTACATACATTGAAATATTCTACAAATATCAAAAACTCTATATTCAGAGATATCATAAAGGTATTTTTGTAGTCTATCAATTTCATCTGAGGATGAAGATTGGTCAAGGGTGAAAACACATACCTCCTGATCTCCTTGATCTTTTCTTTGTAGGACTGAAACATCATCATTTTCTAAATGGCATGGAGAACAAGATACTACCTCTTCTTTAGATAATAGGTACTTCTTCAACTGTCTCTTATCTTTCTTTTTCCTGTTCTTCATAATCTTGCTGGGTATAGACTTCTGCTCAGATATAACTGAACTTTCATCAAGATTGATCTTCATTATTGACTCAGAAAAGAAAATTCAAATCCTCTTCTGAATAGAATTAGTGAAGAGTATCCAACATATGTAAACCTTTTCCCTATGATACCAATTATAGGACCCCATACCACCCTAAGAGGGGGGTGAATCAGGATGTCAACTTTTTCTCTTATTTATTATATCATGTTACCATGTTGGTAGGAACTTTTTTAAACTTGTATGGTGGATATGTGTAGTAATTAAAACATTCACATGTAGAAGGACAACACAACAATTTTTACTTGGTTCACCACTAAGGGCTACTTCTAAGGAGCATACACCAACAGGTTTTCGGTTGTACCAAATTCTATTAATCTTCATTAGGTGTAGATTAAAAAGGTTCAGGCACAGTCACTCTATCCCAAGCACACTACCTTTACAAAGGTTCAGGGATAGCCAACTTCTTCCCTGGGATCACTTCTACTGACTCCTCCTGGATCACTGCCTTGGGAGAGGTCTCACTCAGTTTATCGACTTGAAGGTCACTTCAACAGATTCGCATGAAAGTCTTTGTCTCTGTTTAGCATGAGACACTTCTTGCATCATAGTCCTGAATTGATGCTCTTTTATATTCAGATTTCTTCTTTAGTGAAATTACTGAATTCACTAAAACTTCTTCTTTTCACTAGAATCACAAACCCCCTTTATAATTTTTTCATTTACGCGAACTATCCCTGATACTATCGACTATCTCTGATCTGCATACCATGCCTGTTATGCATACTGCGCTTGTTATTTGTACCGCGCTTGTACTGCGTACTGTGCCTATTCTGCGTACTGCGCATGTTCTGCATACCGCGCACCACGCCTATTATTTTTACCGCGCCTGTTCTGCGTACCGCGCCCGTTCTGCATACCAAGCATGTTTTGCGTACCGCACCTATTCTGCATACCGTGCATGTTCTGCGTAATGTGCATGTTCTGCGTACCGCTCCTGTTCTGCATACCGCACCTCGTCTGTGTTCCACATCTGGTTTACGTACCGCGCATGTTCTTCCTACCACGCTTGTTTTGTGTACTACACCTATTCTGCGTACTGCACCTGTTCTTCATACCGTTCTTGTTCTGTGTAGTGTGCATGTTCTGCGTACCGTGCCTGTTCTGCGTACCGTTCATGTTCTGCGTACTGTGCCTTTTCTGCGTATAGTGCCTACTCCACATACTGCCTATGGTTCGCGTACCTCCCCTGCTCCTCATACTACCCCTGCTCCATGTACCGCACCCACTCTGCGTATTGTGCCTGCTCTACATATCATGCCTTCTCCACGTACTGCCCCTGCTCCATGCATTGTGTCTGCTCCGCGCACCGAGCCTCTACGTACTGCCTTCTCGTACCACCTTCACGTACCGCCTTCACGTACCACCTCTGCAAACCACCTCTTCGTATCGCCTTCACGTACTGTTTCTTCCTTCCACATAATTCTTCTTCAAATTTTGTGAATTATTTCATCTCCCACATACCACTTTTTCTTACACAAAATCTCTTCTGTGGAATACTCCTTCCAATTTTGCAAACCATTTTGTATTTCATGTACCACTTCACCCTACATATAATCTAACTAGAATACCACTTTCATACTTATCCGAGTTCTTCCACAGTTTTGATATTTTCTTATCAAATTCACGCCTTTTAATGATGGGATTAGCACTCCTTATATAGCCAAATTTCTCCGCAAATTTCTCCAATCTGTTTTACCTGAATTTTCAATGTGGTATAATCTGAACCGCATATTGAACTCCATCTATGTACTACAAGCCTCCACCACGTACCGCTCCTGTTTCGTGAACCGCAACAATCTTCTGAACCTTCAGTCACATATTGTGTGTCTTTCAGTCCACGTAATACATCTCTTCTACCAACAACAATCCATTCTGCATACTGCAACTCCTTCTGTGGCGAACCATCAGCATTCTACGTACCACATGCCTTCACCACATATTGTCACTGTCAATCATTTTCGATAGAATTCCATGTACTGCATGCCTTCACCACATACCATTCCATGTACTGCATGCCTCCACCGCATATTATCACTACGAACCATTTTCGATAGCATTCCGTGTACTGCATGCATTCGCCGCATACCGTTCCGCGTACCATATTCCTTTGCCACGTACTGTTGTTGCAAACCATTTTCAGTTCTACGCACTACTCCACATACCATTTCTACTTCCAGGTATGTGATCGCAAACTATTTCCTAGACATGGTACATGGTCCATGCTCCAAGGTATGTAGTTTTCATCCTTTGTCAATTTCCTTTTCCATTCTGCATCTCGTTCACTTCTATACAGAAATCCTTTCATTGCCAAAATCAAAATCCTGATTTTGTGGTCCAAAATTTTGGCAAACACTAGGAAACAGAATTTGGAAAGAACACCCATGCTAATTCACTATCATCTTTCTTATTCAACAATCATATGTCTTCTAGCAACATCAGTCTTTCCAATCAACACTAAATATGAATGACATCATCTTCTCAACTTTGTATGATCATTCTTAAATCTTCAAATATCCACATAATCCCTCATGAAATTAGGTATGTCTCTTCAGGTAACTCTCTGAGATGGTTTCATTGTTGTATAAAATGTATCACCTTTGATACATGTATTTTGAACTTAAGATCAGTTCAAAAATCATATGAATTACCATTATCCATAACTTTGAAGTTCTTTGTCATCTCCTTCTTTATTTTGATCTTCATTGACAACTATTGAAAATAAAGAAAACCTTATACACAAAGTGGTCCCAAAAATAAATTCTTACTAATTGATTTTATATACATGATTAGTCCTTCCATGTCCCTCATCGGGATATGAGTTCTCATGATCATTCGGATTTTTCCCACAAAGAAATCCTTCATGGTAGACATTCTGGGGAGGAACTTCAAAGATACTGGCAGTAGGGTTGTGGGGAGGACCTTCACCATTGCTATTGTCACTCCCATAATTTGGTAAATTATTGGTGGGATCCTAGTCTACCATTGATATATGTTTTATAGACTCAATAACTTTATCCTTTAATAGAGTAGCATCGTGATTTTGTTTTGAAATTTTGAACTACACTGGGTGGGATTTATTTTTCGATGCTCTTCCATGGGTAGCTGAAACTATGTGTTTTTTAATGGTTATTACCATACACAAGAGTGGTTTTGGGAAAATTCCATGTTATTTTCAAATTATTCCAACAAGTTTCTATAATTTCATAAGGGATATATTCCTGCCCTGGAGTGGCCGCTAAAATGGGTCGGTGATCCCCAATTAGAACAGGGATGTACACTTAATATGGTTGTCTATTTATTATGTAATGTTATTGATAGACCTCTGGGATAGGATCAAGGATATAGGTATGATCTTGAGTGACCCTCTCATTGTGTTTCTAAGTCACCCTTCTTGAGGAGGTGGGGTCATGTGCTTGAATCCTAACTATTATTGTTGGTGCGATTATATCTTGGAAAGTTTGTAGGATGTGGGAAATAATTGATGTCTAACCTTCTATAATTTCCTATACATTATAAGAAACATCCTTAGTGGGAATGGGGATTTATGACCATTCTAGTTTTGTATAAGTAATATGAGTCTTCCCTGGTTCATAGTTGAGGTATGTCGACTAAGTCCTCTAATTATTGTCGTATTTGACTGGCGAGCTTGATATGCACAATTAGGGATTTTCATCTACTCATAGACCACCACTATGTTTAACTGGATGACTTGATATGCATGAGTAGGTATTTTCATCTACTCCTTTTTTTTCACCATATTTGATTGGCGGAATTGATATGTACAAGTAGGGATTTGCATCTTCTTATTGTTTATTATCATATTTGACTGGTGGTCTTGATATGCATGAGCAGGGATTTTCATATGCCCATTATTTTCCTCCATATTTGACTAGAGATATTGATATGAACAGGCAGGTATTTACATCTTATAATTGTTTTCCACTGTATTTAACTGGAAGTCTTGATATGTATGAGCATGGATTTACATCTACTCATTGTTTTTTATCATATTTTACTAGTGGGTTTGATATACACAAGCATGGATTTTCATATGCTTGTTGTTTTTAATCATATTTGACTAGTATGCTTAATATGAATGAGTAGGGATTTTCATATACTCTTTTTTGTAAACCTTATTTGATTATAATACTTCTTCAATAGGAACAAGAACGTTGGATTGTCCCTAATTATTCAATTTTCAACCTCAGCAAGTTGCCCTGGTGGCATGGGTCTGAATGACTTGGGATGGATCCCATGGGGTGATGTTCTTTTCATGTCGAGGATGTTGGGTCGCATAGTGTTGGTAGAAACGACTGCTAGAAGGATCCCTCGGCCATAACCCTAGTGTCGCCGAGATAAATTCTCTAGCGACCACTTGATCATCCTCCCAAAGGTAAGGTAGGAACTCATTATCATGTTTTGGGGATAGTCTCGAGAAACATTTTGAGACATCTACTAGTGTTTTCAACTTTTGGACCACCAATCATTGTTGATCCAATGGTTGGTGGCGCTTCATGAAGTGGAGGTCCTGTTACGCAACATATAGAGTCGATAGAGTACAATTGATGTGGTACTCCCAAATTATCATATTTAACACCTGGAGTCAAAGGAGATGGTTCATTGATAAAATCCATTGATTATATGAATATCCATCTTGTGAAACATTCTAGGCATACATATTCTCAAATTGGAGAGATGTCATTTGGGTCAAAGGGAGTTCTGGTGTAAGTACATTTGTGATATGACAAACACAAATAAGAAAACACCATCATAACAGCATCTTAATAAATGAAAACATGCAGAATTGATCATTTTGGATCCATGTTTGGCCCACTTTTATTTTGTGAAAATGAGAAAGGGGATTGACATGTGAGTGAAACGGTCATCTTGGTTAATGATTCACATCGGGTTTACCATTTTTGTTACACTACTATTTGCAACAGGTCAGTTTCCAATGGGGTTTATTCTGAAGGACCCCCTGACACCCTGAGAGGGGAGGGGTGAATCAGGGTGACAAATTTTTCTTCTTAAAGTTGTGGATCTTGTTCCCACGTTGGTAGGAACTTGTTGAACCTGTAAGATGAGAAAGATCAAAAAGAAAACATGCACATACACAGAGAAGACATATCCCTTTTTACTTGTTTCACCACTAAGGGCTACGTCCAAGGAGCATACGCCGACAAGTTGTCGGTCGTACCAAAAACCACTAAGCTTCACTAGCTGGAGATTACAATTGTTCGGGCACAGTCACTCTGTCCCAGGCTCACTGCCTTTACAATTGTTTAGGGATAGCTCACTGCGTCCCTCGGGTCACTCCCGTTGACTCCCCCTGGCTCACTGCCTTTGGTGAAGTCCCACTCAGTTTATAGACGTGAAGGTCTCTTCAATTGATAGTCATGAAGTTCATTGTCTCCTGTTCAGCATGAGACTTTGCTTGTATCAGAGTCCTGATTTTAATGCTCTGTTAAGATCCAAATTCCAACCACTGATGAATACCCCCTTTTCCCTTGTCCATAGGGCAAACAACCTTTGGAAAAGGCCTTCACAAGGTACCCTACTTCGCGAGGCTCCCAATATTGCAAAGCTCAAACAAGCCTTCGCGGAGCCCCTGCCATTTCGCGAAGCTCAATCGTGAAGCTCAATCGTGAAGCACTCTCGCGATTCTCCAGCCTTCTCAATGCTTGGCTATCGCGAAGCTCCTGCCTCTTCGCGATGCTCACTGAGCCAACGCGGGGCGCCCGTCTTTCGCGGAGCTAGAATAGCCGCCGCGAAGCTCCTCTTTCGCGAAGCACGCTGCCTTCGCGAGAGACCTTTGCGAACCGAGAGCAAAGGACTTTCTCTGAAATTCTCTCTACTTCTCTCAAGGGGTTCGGCCTCTATTTATAGGCAATTCCACCAACCCTCGACCTTTCTGCGCGAAGTCAATGCCACGTCATTTCAAATCGCGAAGCTCCAAAGTTTCAGCCGGAATTCTGTCCAAATCGCAAAGCACCACGGAAATTTTCCGTTCGCAGAGCTTGACATAGTCGCGAAGAATCACCGTCAACTTACCTTCGCGGCGCGCCTTCGTTCGCGGAGCTCCCTCGCAAAGCCCTTCTTCGCCGCGATGCGCTTCACCCTCTGTCGTTCGCGAAGCTTGACGTAATCGCGAAGACTCACCGCCTCCATTATTCTAGTCTTCGTGATTTCCAAACCATGAATCCTATCTTCACGAAATTCATGCCTTTTCCATATTAAATCATGATCTTCATGGAAATCCTATTTTTGCGAAGCTCACCAAAATCCAAATTTTGGACCCCAAAAATTTGGCAAACACTGGGAAACGGTGCCACCTTCAATACTGTTGTCTGCTTGAACGGTATGATCTCTTTGCTGGTACACGATTTGAACTTCCATTGATGATTGACAATAAACACAAACCACACTCCAAATCATGCATAGAAGACCATGGTTCCAACAATCTCCCCCTTTGGGTTTGTTGGCAATCAGAAGAAAAATTCAATAGATCTCCATCAAAGTGCAAACCAAAAAACGAAGGAATCAACCCAGCCAACACTCTAAGTATACGTGAGCAATGCTCGGTGTAGAAAATGAGAGAGGAGGCTTGAATTGGGTTCCACTATTTTCCTTCTCATTCTTCTCATCACAGACGTTTCCTGAATTTATTCCTTCTCCTTTCTCCCCCATTGACAATAAATCCAAAGACCAGAAAATTTTTCCACGTTCAGCTCAAACCATACTCCCCCCTGGATAGTATCTCCCCCATAGACCTGCATCATATCCATAAACAGATTAAAACATTTATAAAAAATGGGGAGAGGGGTAATTCCGTAACCTCCTTATGCACTGGGAGGTGGTCGAACACTGAGGTTCAACCGATGCTTCTCAAACACAGTCGCTGACAGTGGATTTTTCAGGATATCAGCCACTTGCTCATCTGTTCCCAGATGATCCAATCTAATCACGCTTTGCTCAACTTTCTCTTTGATAAAGTGATACCTGATTTCAATATGTTTTGTATGAGAATGCTAAACAGGATTCTTTGTAAGATCAATTGCGCTCTTATTGTCACAGTAAATCACCATTGGTTGCGTCACCTCATCGCCAATGTCAGTTAATTGCTGCTTCATCCATAGCAGTTGAGTGCATGCCTTTGTGGAAGAGATATAATCGGCTTCAGCAGTACTAAGAGAAGTACTTTCTTGTTTCTTGCTCAACCAGCCAACACATTTCTGCCCAATATAGAAAGCTCCACCACTAGTGGATTTTCTGTCTACTACATCACCAGCCCAGTCAGCATCAGAAAACTCTGATAATTCATTGTCCCTGCCTGCAGCAAAAAATAACCCAAAGTTATGTATACCTTGAATGTACCTCATGATTCTTTTTACTACTGTCATATGTTCCTCCTTTGGATTACTCTGAAAGCGGGCCGCAAGGCATGTTGCAAAGACAATATCTGGCCTTGTCGCTGTCAGGTACAGTAGGATTCCAATGATCCTCTTGTACATGGTGGGATTAACAGAGTTCCCATCCTCATGCTTTCCAAGTTTAGTTCCAACTACAATCGGAGTTGACATTGGTTTGGAGTCTTGCATATTGAACTTCTTCAGCAGCTCTCTTGCATATTTTTCTTGAGAAATGAAGGTGTATTCCGTATTTTGAATCACTTTCAGCCCCAAGAAATATGTGAGCTCCCCAATCATAGACATTTCAAATTCTGATTTCATGTGGTTGGCAAATTCATCCACTGATTTCTGCCTGATACCACCAAATATGATATCATCAACGTAGACAAGAACCATGAATTGATCTTTTGGATAATTCTTTACATAGAGATTATGATAAACTCCTCCTCTTTTGAATTCCAACTTCTTGAGATATGAGTCCATCCTTGAGTACCATGCCTGTGGTGCCTGCTTCAAACCATATAGAGCTTTCTTCAGTTTACAGACCTTTGTTTCATTAGTACCCAAAACAAAGCCCACTGGTTGTTCAATGTAGACTTCTTCTTCGATTACACCATTCAAGAATGTTGTCTTGACATCCATTTGATATACTTTATATCCTCTTTGGAGTTCCATGGCCAGGAAAAGCTTGATTGACTCCAGTCTAGCCACTGGAGCAAAGGTTTCTTCAACATCAATGCCTTCAATCTGGGAGTATCCTTTACATACCATTCGTGCCTTGTTTCTGATGACACGTCCATGCTCATCAAACTTATTTTTGAAAATCCATTTGGTACCAATCACATTGTGACCTTCAGGTCTCTGGAAAAGATCCCATGTCTGATTCTTGTCAATCTGATCTAATTCATCATTCATAGCTTTCACCCAAGATTTATCTTTTGCAGCTTCTTCGAATGAGGAAGGCTCTACAACTGATAGAAATGCAGATTGCGTGGTATTCCTCATCCCTCTTGTTTGAGTTGGTGAACTCCTATCCCCAATTATGTTGGATGGATCAATCTCATCTCTTCGATTTCTCCTGCGAGGTTCAGTAGTATTCTCTTAAGCCATAGTTTCTTCTTCAGATTCTGCTTCTGAGTCAACATCTTGATGTGACTGCTGAGTGTTTTGAACAGATTCCTCTATTTCTGCATTTGTATTTTCTTCACGTTCACATTCTTCCTGACTTTCTATCACATCAGCATATGACGTCCTTGAAGCATTTGTGGTTTTCTATTCAATTATCTTAACATCACTACTTTCCACAATCCTTCCCAAACGCTTGTTGAAACATTTGTAGGCTTTGATGTTCATTGAGTAACCGAGGAAAATTCCTTCATCTTCATTGTCGCCATATTTCCCTTGATTTCCTTATTTGTTCCTGATGAAGCATTTACTTCCAAAGACACGAAAGTATTTTAGAGAAGGCTTCCATCCATGCCACAATTCATATGGTGTCTTTGTCTCACCCATATAAAGTCCTGTTCGATTCTGAGTGTACACTGCAGCTTGAACAGCCTCTTTCCAGTAATGTTGTGGAATACGACTCTCAATCATCATGGTTCATGCCATGTTGTTCACCTGTCGATTCCTACATTCAACAACTCCATTTTGTTGTGGAGTTCTCACAGCATCTACCTCATGTTGTATCCCATGATTTTCAAGATAATTCTCAAATTCAATGGATGTGTATTCTCCTCCATTGTCAGATCGCAACACTTTGATTGTTCATCCAGTATCATTCTCAGCGATTCGCCGATATGTTTTCATGCAGTCAAGGACTTGTCGTTTCCTGTGAATGACCATCACACATGTAATTCTACTGTAATCATCTATGAAAAGGAAAAAGTACCTTTCTCCATGAGTTTCGGAAACATTTATTGTCCCAAAAACATCTGTATGAATCAGATCAAGAAGGTGTGATGCTCTTTTATTCTTTGGCCGATATGAACTGCAGACCAGCTTCCCACGAATACAAGCAGCACAAGTTTTTTCACGCTCACGCTTCAGGTTGGGAATGTCCATGACAATTCTCAATTTTGATATTTTCTCCATGTCTTGTTGATTGATGTGTCCCAGTCTCCGATGCCACAAATTGTTTTCTTCTTCAACAGTCATGTAACATACATTTTCTTCACTATCAACCTGATACAAGTTGCCTTCTGTTCTGCATCCCTTCATAAGTGAATTGCCAGACTTTCCCTTGATAGTGCAGCCTTTCTGATTAAACGTGACTATAAGTCCTGAGTCACAGAGTTGACTCACGCTGAGGATATTATGACGTAGGCCATCTACGTAAAGGACTTCAGTCTTCTTTAGTTCTCCGTTAGCTAATTCGGTACTTCCACTCCCTTTGATTTTCAGAGCCCCATCATTACCAAATCTTACTGTACCATCGACATTCCTTATGATATTCGTTAGTAGGCCAGCATTACCTGTCATATGGGATGAACAACCGCTATCCAGAATCCAGGTACTGTTGTTCTTTGTAGCTTTGAGGGCCACCTCTGCAAGGTTGGATTTCTCAATCTTCTTCCTTTCCTTCCATGAGACATTAGATCGAGTATAAAGAACTGATGGTCTTTCAATTATCTCTTCCGCATACCCAGGTTCTTCATAGTCAAAGTCTTCTCTGAGAGGTGAAAACCTGTTTGAAAGAGCAACACTGTCTTGCTGATGAGACTTGACTTGTCTTGAACTTCGGTATGAGTTGTCCATGTCCCTTCTCTGCCTGCAATTAGCGGCCTTATGACCAAAGTTAGAACAAAAAAAACAATATCCATAGAAATTATTTCTTCTAAAAGAATTAGAATATGAAATTGTTCTCCTTTGTTGAGATTCTATATCTTCTCCATTCAGATAGCTTCTTACCTCTTCACAATATGACATGGTATGGCCCAGATAGCCACAGAACTGACACTTCATGAGAGGAAATGTCTTCTCACTTGAATTTATCCTCAAACCTTCTTCCTTGGGAGAATAGTAAGACTGTCTGTCATTTCTGAATGTTTGAGGATAATTTTTAGGTCCCCTTTTAGTTTGGACTGAGGGTTCCTTTTTCGGCACTCTAGGAAACGTTTCAACATGTTCAACTTTTATCTTATCTTTCTTTTGGATCTTTTCACTTCCAGCAGTTGATGTCTCAGCCTCACTGCCAATTCCACTCTTTCCGATGCAAGCGGGTCTTTGATCACTCAATATTTTTCCAACCCCATCTGAACCACACTTGGATCTTGCTAGTAATTATACATCTAAGAATCTTCCAAATTGTATTTTCTTCCTCGATTCTTTTGGAACTGATTCAGTCTCCAGTTTACTCCTTAGAGTAACTACTTCCTCCTCAAGACCATCAGTAGTCTTAGATTTTTCATCCAGTCTGGAGGTGAGGTCATTGATGACCTTTTCCTGTTCTTCAATTCTCAGCTTCAGATCTACTAAATCATCATTACTTTCAATTATTTTAGATCGTAACTTCACAAATTCTTCCAGTCGTTCAATTTCATCTTCAAGTTGATCAACGTATTCAGTTGATTCTTCTACAATTGATTTCCACTTATTGCAGTTCTTACATTTAATCTTGAGCTTACTAATCGCATCCTTAAGTTGCATCTCAGGATCTACAAAAGTTCTCAGTTGTTTTTCTCCTTCAGTATCTTCTGGCTTTTCAACAGTGGCCATCATAGAAGCATGGTTCCCAGTTTTGAATTCTGTTTCTTCTTCATCACAGAATTCATTATCATCTTCTTCCTCTTCACAGACAAAACTCTTTCTTTGCATTTTCTTACCAGATTTGAAGTCTCCCTTTTTGAAGAACCTTCTCTGAGGCTTCTTGAAGTTTTCATCCTCACTATCTTCATCAATGGTCATTTTTAAACACTGAGAGGCAATGTGCCCAACTTTTCCACAACGGAAACACGCGAGAGGTAACTTCCCTTTGAATTTCCCTTTCCCCTTCTGGAACTTCTTTGCAATGAGAGAAAGAATTTATTTTTCTTCATCATCTTCACCGCTACTATCCTTTGAAATTTTCAGTTTATCCATGGCCTTGAATGCCATTTCCTTTCTCACCCAAGTCATAGCATCTTCAGGTTTGACTCTCATTTCATATGCTACCAAACTGCTCAGTAGATCATCTAGAAAAAGTTTGGAAAGATATCTTTCCTCAAGGGCTGACACCTTTTCATTATAAAGATGTGGAAGTCTTCTCAATATTTTCTTTACAATATCAATGTCTTTGATTTCTTCGCCTAGACCCCAAATAGCTCCAACCACTTCAGTAATTCGATTGAAGAAAGAGTCTGCATTCTCGTCTGGATGCATCTTCATATCATCAAACCAATTGTGCAGCACTTGTAGTTTCACCTCCTTCACTTTGCTATCACCTTCATAAATATTCTCAAGTTTATCCCACATGGATTTTTCTGAGGTGCAATTCATCACCTTTAGGTAGATCTGATCAGAAAGGGCTGTAGTGAGTGCATTATGTGCTTTAGCATCTGCATCAAGAAGTTTCCTGTCAATTTCAGTCATAGCAAGGCCTATTGGATCAGTGACTTGTATTCCTTGCACAGTAGAAAAGAGAACTTCCATTCCAAGAGATCTCAGATGAGATCTCATTCTGTTCTTCCAGATCTGGAAATTGCTTCCATCGAAGGGAGGGACTCCCCTGACATTGACCGCGTTTTCCATGACAAAAAAAGTCAGATTCAACACCAGCAACCTTTACCCTTTCATACCACTTGAAGGACCCCGTGACACCCTGAGAGGGGAGGGGTGAATCAGGGTGACAACTTTTTCTTCTTAAAGTTGTGGATCTTGTTCCCACGTTGGTAGGAACTTGTTGAACCTGTAAGATGAGAAAGATCAAAAAGCAAACATGCACATACATAGAGAAGACATAGCCCTTTTTACTTGGTTCACCACTAAGGGCTACGTCCAAGGAGCATACGCTGACAAGTTTTCGGTCGTACCAAAAACCACTAAGCTTCACTAGCTGGAGATTACAATTGTTCGGGCACATTCACTCTGTCCCAGGATCACTGCCTTTACAATTGTTCAGGGATAGCTCATTGCGTCCCTCAGGTCACTCCCGTTGACTCCCCCTAGCTCACTGCCATTGGTGAAGTCCCACTCAATTTATAGACGTGAAGGTCTCTTCAATTGATAGTCATGAAGTTCATTGTCTCCTGTTCAGCATGAGACTTTGATTGCATCAGAGTCCTGATTTTAATGCTCTGTTAAGATCCAAATTCCAACCACTGATGAATACCCCCTTTTCCCTTGTCCACAGGGCAAACAACCTTTGGAAAAGGCCTTCGCAAAGTACCCCACTTCGCAAGGCTCCCAATATTGCAAAGCTCAAACAAGCCTTCGCGGAGCCCCTGCCATTTCACGAAGCTCAATCGCGAAGCTCAATCGCGAAGCACTCTTGCGATGCTCCAGCCTTCGCAATGCTTGGCTATCGCGAAGCTCCTACCTCTTCGTGATACTCACTGAGCCAACGCGGTGCGCCCATCTTTCACGGAGCTAGAATAGCCGCCGCGAAGCTCATCTTTCGCGAAGCATGCTGCCTTCGCGAGAGACCTTTGCGAATCGAGAGCAAAGGACTTTCTCTGAAATTCTCTCTACTTCTCTCGAGGGGGTCGGACTCTATTTATAGGCAATTCCACCGACCCTCAACCTTTCCGCGCGAAGTCAACACCATGTCATTTCAAATCGTGAAGCTCCAAAGTTTCAGCTGGAATTATGTCCAAATCGCGAAGCACCACGGCAATTTTCTGTTCACAGAGCTTGACGTAGTCGCGAAGAATCACCGTCAACTTACCTTCGCAGCACGCATTCGTTCGCGGAGCTCCCTCACAAAGCCCTTCTTCGCCGCGATGCGCTTCACCCTCTACCGTTCGCGAAGCTTGACGTAATCGCGAAGACTCACCGCCTCCATTATTCTGGTCTTCGCGATTTCCAAACCATGAATCCTATCTTCGTGAAATTCATGCATTTTCCATATTAAATCATGATCTTCATGGAAATCCTATTTTCGCAAAGCTCACCAAAATCCAAATTTTGGACCCCAAAAATTTGGCAAACACTGGGAAACGGCGCCACCTTCAATACTATTGTCTGCTTGAACGGTATGATCTTTTTGCTGGTACACGATCTAAACTTCCATTGATGATTGACAACAAACACAAACCACACTCCAAATCATGCATAGAAGACTATGGTTCCAACATATTCATGGAACAAAAACATCCAATGTATCTCATATCATTGATGAATCATGGACCTAGTTTTCAAAGGTAGGAATTCATTATGGAATTGTCCAATGACACTTAAGAACTCGCATTGATAGAGAGGATGGGATTTTGGGGTCATCACACATTTTTAGGGTGGATTATTACCTACTATGGGACTCTCCTATAGATTTGATTTAAGACATGTTCATGAATCCTATATTAAATCCCAAATATACATAATAGATCACCCTTAGGTTAATAACCAATCATTATCTTGTATCGATTTTAGAATTGTTTGTATGTATCTGAGGTTATCTATTAATGGAACCATTTATATGTGGATTAGATATTCTTAGGTCATTTGTATTAATGTGTCACGACCCATCCTCGGGGCCCGTGTCGTGACTACCCCAAGCCCGCCTTCCATAGGCCAGGGGCTGGTGACTAGCACCAAGGCGTAAATCCCGGTAAAAGGGAAGGCATTGCCTTTGTAAAGTAAACAAGCACCTCAGAGTAAGAAAGCGGAAAAATTAAACACTAAGTAAAAACAGAGTACAACTGTAAGTGCGGAAAGTAAGTGGGCCAGAATACAAACCCAAACTGAAAGTAAAGTACAACTCGAAAGGGAAAACAGCAACTGAAAAGTAAAAGCCGCTACGCCGAGCTGTCCACTGGAAATCTCACCTGAAGGGTGGGTACAGATAGCTCCACTGCTCCTCGGGTCCCGCCGTCCGCTCCGAGTATGTCCCGCCCAGTGGTCCTCCTCCAGGTACCGTCCTACTCTGCAAGCCTCAACCATGATCAACGTTGTCCGTCGTCTGCAACCAACACAACGTAGTGCGGGCATAGGCCGTGCAGGGGTGAGTATAAGCTACTCAGTAGGGACCTCGAGACCCCCGAAGGTCTCCCAAAATCCACAAAGGATAAACCACAAAGGAAAGATACAATCACGAAGTAACAACCGACACGACTTAGGTATATGCCCATACATATACCTAAGTCAACAATTCCAATACGCTCCAACCTCCGAGCCCAAGTACAACTCAGTCCACACAGGAAAGTATACGTATTCTACATAGGAAAGCAAAACGTAATCCACACAAGATAGCACAACACAATCCACACAGGAAAGCAAATAGGATTCAGCTCACATAGGTATACATCATCGAAAAGGTGAAAGGGATGATCAGATATAGATACTGAATCATCTAAGTTGGGACCCACTTAGGATACAAGACTGGCTGTCTTCATTGATTCATCTAGGATGGGACCCACATAGGATACAAGACCAGCACTGAATCATCTAAGCTGGGACCCACATAGGATACAAGACCAGCACAGCTGGGACCCACATAGGATACAAGACCAGCACTATTCATTGATTCATCTATGTTGGGACCCACATAGGATACAAGACCAGCACTGAATCATCTAAGCTGGGACCCACATAGGATACAAGACCAGCACAGCTGGGACCCACATAGGATACAAGACCAGCACTCTTCATTGATTCATCTATGCTGGGACCCACATAGGATACAAGACCAGCACTGAATCATCTAAGTTGGGACCCACATAGGATACAAGACCAGTACAGCTGGGACCCACATAGGATACAAGACCAGCACTCTTCATCATCGCAGCCACAGCCAGCACTAGGGTTTCCGCACACAGCAAGCTCGTTCGGGAGGTCCGCTCCACGAGACGAGAGGCTGATACATCAACTGTCACATAGTCCAGAGTTGATGTATACAAAAGTTCTGTATCGTCAACAGGAACTCAACGTCGCAGACGGCGCGTCAATCGGACGCCCGGTCTGAGAGTTATTGGTTTTTTCATCCCAGGGGGCCGGTTGGTTTTTAAGGCAAAACCAACCTGACCGTACTCCACCTACGTTCAAACCTCGGGCGGATTAAGCCAAAAGATTCTTCTCACTAAGAGGAACTCAACAAAGTCGACGACACGTCAATCGGACGTCCGTAGCTCAAGATATGAGTGTTTTCGCTCCAAGGGCCCGGTTGGTTTCGTGTACGAACCAACCCGGACGAACTCAAAGTATTCTGAAACCTTGATTGCGATATACTGAAATGAACGTCTTGTTCAAAGGATCTCTACGCAACTAACGGTGCGTCGATCGGAGGTCTATAGCCCAAGATATGGGCATTTGACCGAAAGTAGTCCAAAATTAGGGGGTCTGGGCACGGCCTGGCCCGACCCAGTACCCCCTGGGTTGGCCGAACCGGGTCGACCCGGCCCGGACGACAACCCGGCCTGACAACCCGGCCCGGCCCGGAAGCCCGGCCTGGCCGGCGGCGCGGTGGAGCGGCCAGCGCGGCGGGGCGGCCAGCGCGGCCGGCGGGGCAGCGCGGCGGCGCGGCCAGGGCGGCGGCGCGGCCAGCGCGACGGCGCGGCAGCATGGCCAGCGTAGTGGTGCGGCAGCGCGGCCAGTGTGCCGTGAGAGCGCGCCCAAGGTAGGGGCTATGCCCCTCCTTTATTTCAAAACGGTGGCCCCTTTTAAGGGGCCGCGCCACGTGTTCAACCCGGGGGGTGTAACCCCCAGGCTTTTCCCCTGTAACGGTCGGCCAGCGTAGGGCCGGACGGTTTCTCGCCGTGGGACCCCGTGGTCCCGCGCCTTCCAGCGCCGGCGAATGGAGTTTTGGCCTCCTTCTTCGAATTCTCCGGTGGGTGGTTTTTCCGGCCGCTACTTCCAGGATGGCTACAAATTCGTCCGGCGCGGCGTGACGACGCCGCGTCCTTCCGCCGCGGCCTCATTCGTAACCTCGACGCAGCGCGATGGCGTCACGTTTCTTCATCGTGGCCCGCATCGTTCACGTCTCCTTTTGCTCAAGCATGGTGCAACGATGCATTACCGTCTTCGCTAATCAAAACGAAGAATAGAAAAAGGGGGGAGGGGTATCGGTCGTGTTTGTGCGGACCGATCCCCTCCCGTTATATCGATAGCAGTTGGCCGAAACGTAAAACATTTAACCTTCACAATTTTTAATTTAAATAAAAATTGGAACATGGACGTCAAATTTATCTTTCTTATTCGAAGGAAAGAAATCACCAACTTAAAAATATTCAAACCCCTACCTCGGTTTCAGGAACGGTGTACGTCAAAGATCCTTGGAAGACGAGCATCGTGGAAATCGGGCGTCGCGGAAAATGAACGTTGATTCCATTGTTGTCGAGGTGCGTCCGAAGAAGAAACGTCGTTGGAGAAGACGTCGTGTTCTTGGGCAGAGATGTTCTTCGTTTTAAGAACGGTGTTCTTCGTTGGAGTCCGAGGTGTTCTTCACGTTCTTCGTCGAAGTTGAAGAAGAAGAAGACTTCCTTTAGCTTTCTCTCCAAAAGCTCTCAGACAATCCCAAACTAACCCAAACAAAATAAGTTCCCAACTTATTTTATTATCACAAAAAGGCTTTTGAAAATTTAAGAGTTTGAAAATCAAAACCCACACTTAACTCACTTAAGTCATTAACATGAGTTGTATAAATTAATGAGGAGTTAAGTTGGCAAGATTTAAATGGGGGGTTAAGGAGTTTAAAGGGGGAAGGTGAAAGGTTGGGGATCATGTGGGACCCACCCTTTCAATTATCCACACATGGGAAGTTGGGTGGATGTGGGCCCCACCACCAACTTCCCATGGGAGAAATTAACTACCTTAAAATAAAATAAAAATTGATCCAACAATTTTATTTACTTCTTAATTAAACCTCATTAATTAACTTCTTCTACCGCACAAATGAAACTACGATAAAGGTTCCCTTAAGCGATTACCGGCATTGTGAGTCCATCGGTGCCATCGAATTTCAATTCCGAGAACCGGTTCAAAAGATAGGAAAACTCGCTCGTTCGTTCACTGAACGTACCCGAGCCAAACTTCGGAAATTGATTCTGGGCACACCGGGCCTCAGAATCAGGTGCCGTCAGAAACCGCGTTCTTGTAAAATTCCAAAGAAAATTAAGAAAAAAATTACCTTGAATTTGACGGGTCTTTACATTACTCCCACCTCAGGACTTTACGTCCTCGTAAAGATACATTGAAAACTAGGGAAACAAATGAGGGTACTGAGCACGCATCTGAGCCTCCCACCCCCAAGTGCTCTCCTGGAGGTTCCCGTGCTGCCATCTGATGCGCACTAGAGGAATCGACCGTCCACTTAGGACCTGCTCCTGTCGATCCTTGATCTCCACTGGGACCTCCGCAAAAGTCACCCCATCATCAACGTCAAGCTCCCCATGGTCAATGATGTGCGTCGGGTCGTGCATGTATCTCCTCAGCTGAGATACGTGGAAGACTCCGTGCACCCGGTGCAACTGAGGTGGCAGAGCCAGGCAATAAGCCACCTCGCCAATCCTTCTGAGGACCTAGAACGGTCTGATGAAGCATGGAGACAACTTGCCGCCTCGGCCAAACCTCCGTAATCCACGTTGAGGTGAGACCCGCATGAAGACGTGGTTGCCATCCTCGAACTCAAGTGGCCTCCACCTCCTGTCAGCATAGGACTTCTATCGGCTCTAAGCTATACTCATCCGCTATAATGGGGCACTCTAGAATTTACTATCATCCAGGAAGATAGGAATTTTTTTAATGTTAGGATCGGGCCCCTTAAATGGGATTCTTATGTATCCTTTTGAAAGGAATCATAACCCACATAGTTCGATGCCACTCAACAGGACACATCATACCTTTTAAGTTCATGTGACAAGGACCAAACCATGAACTTTAATGTCATGTAGAAGAACGTATAGGCAGAATGTGTCTAGTCAAGACTGGTGTGGGACTCACACTTAAGTAACCTGAAGGACCTAGAAGGGTTATGTCCTCCCAAGTGGGTGCATGATATTACTAAGAATGTAGCCTAAAAAGGATTCTAATGAAAAGTACCCGGGAATATTATAGCCCTCTGAGTCGGATTTTTTCCTACTAGGGATATGGCCCAGATAAGATTATGGTGAGTTTGGGGTGTTGGGTTTAGACCTTAGGGAGTCTTCCTACATACACTACTACAAATAAAACTTTTAAAAGAACTAGAAACCACTTTTAACAGTGCTAGAAAAGTGTTGTTAATTATGGAGAAGATAAAGGGGGTCCCCTTTAACAGCACTAAAAAATCATTGATAAAGGGGGGCCTTTATCTACGCTAAAAAAAGTGCTGATAAAGGTCCCCCCCCCTATCATCATTATTTTGAATGCTGATAAAGGCTGAGTTGCCTCTGATGTGTTGTTTATTTAATAACACACCCAACACCTACACACTTCACACAAACAGCACTTGCACAAAAACATCACATGCACAAAACAACACAAAACTGCACAAAATAGCACAAAACAGAACCTACACACAAAACAACTGCACAAAACAGCACCTGCACAAAAATAAAGCACATAAGAATGAAACAGCACACACAAGAGTTTCTCAAACAATGCTATATACATTTACTTGAAATCATAAATACCAAAAAAACACTGTTATATACATTTCAAATAATTTTTTATATGTTTACAATTACAATTATCCAACAAATAGTTAAAAACATTAATGTTTCATCCTTTTTGCATTCATGATCCCCTCTCAAAAATTCTCATCCATGGTATTAGTTTCTGAATAAAGAATCCAAACTCAAAAAAAAATTCCACCTATATAAGAAAATAAATATTATGTTATTAATACAATAATGAAATAAATTAAACATTAATATAAAAGAATACATTAATAAAATATCGATTTTTAATAAAAAAAGACACATTTTGAGTTATATCGGTCACATCGTGCATCGTATTGAGGTGGGGTTGATTCATACACATCAAAAATGAGTCATAGATAATTTTTTTAAAATATTAAAAAAATCTTAATGGGTTTTATTAGTTTTGAGTATGTCAATTTTTCTTTTGAGTGTGTTAGGACTGGGTACAGATCTTATGTTTGGGTGCTTTCATCCCCATGCACAAGGGACATACTAAGTTTCCAACAATATTAAATTGATGTTTTACTTTTCTCTTTTATAGTTTATTTGATTTCCACCTTAGTTGGAACACTTGGGTGTGATATTTAGCTATTATGTGGATTTTGACTCATGGCCCAGTATGGCATGGGAGGTTTGATTACGCATCATGATAGGCACTTAGGCTCATATGATGTATGATTTCTTATGATTTTAATTGGTAACATATATTGAGATAATAGGGTTTGGAATATTTAAAGTGTCATCAAATAAACTAAATAGTGTTTTCTTACTTAACCCCTTTTGGTGGAATTCTACTCAGCCAACCCAAACCTGTTGTTCCAATGAGATCTATATGTGACTTGATATGCATCTAATATATGGTTCTGACCCTGATAAGGGTAGACATATATGATTATTGGGGTGAGTTGTTTAAAGTTTCAACAAATAAGCTAAATAGTGTTTTTGTTGTATAGCATCTTCAGTGGAATTATACTCATTTTACCCGAATTGAAACATGAGATTTGGTGCATGGCCTTATCATGGGTATGCAAGGGTCCATGAGGCTCTATTATATGTGATTCCTGACTCTAATGTGGGTAGTTATAGGGCCATAATACTAGATGATACATGATACCTAACCTTGATATAGGTAGGTAGGCATCCTTGAGACCAGATGTTGTGTGACATGGTGTGGTAAGGGAGTGTAAGGGTGGTGAGATGTGTTACATGTTACAACCTTTTATATTGGAGATATTTGTATATATTCAATGATATGGTTGTTTTACCATCATGATTGGTATTCAGTGGGATGAAACCTAGATGGGATTCAGTGGAGTGTCATGAGGGTGGTGATGCGTTGCTGCTTAAGTGTTCATGGGATGAGGCCCCTAAGAGTTGGGATGAGGCCCTGAAGGGTCGGGATGATAATGATCTCCAGGTATAGGATTCGGTACAGACAAGAAAGGTGCATATGGAAAACTTTGGGCCATGTATTGATGAGTAGATTAGGGTGATCCAGGTTTGTTTCATATAGGGAATCGATAGGGGATCCTAGGGAGATGATCCATCTATGGAGTTCTTGACTCGAGAGTTCCAGTCTCAGCACCCGTCACTATTTCAGAGTGAGGGTGGACTGCAAACAATATAGAACTTGATAGAGTTGGTACAAACTATCTTTGACCAGCTTGAGACACCCCAAGTTGTAGGGTGAGGCTAGTGACATACATGCTCAGAGGAAAGACATAACTCTTGTGGGATGTATAGGTATAGGCGGGTAGACACAATGGACTGTCTCAAAATAATTTTGAGGACATATTATTTGAGCACTTAATCCAGAGACACCGAGGGTAGACAGAGCTTTTGAGTTCATGAACATATAGTATGGGGATATTTCTGTCATGGACTATGCACCAAATTTCACTAAACTTTCATGATTTTCACCTGATATGGTGGGAGATGACATCACTAGGGTGCAGCATTTTGAGGATGGCTTGTGACACACAATTAGGGTGCGGGTCAACATCTTCAGACTAACATACTTCTCAAAGGTAGTCAATTAGCCACTTATAGATGAATGAAACTTGATATACTGGTCTTATTTGATCTGGGTAAAATTGTAAGGTGAGCCGAGCAATTATGCTTCAGGCAGCATGGAGAGAGGTCGTGAGGAGTCTCAGCAGGGTAGTTGAGCCAGAGACTCGGTAAGACTTCTGAGGAGTGGGTTTACAGTATTGTTCTTTTAGTGCAGGAATCCAGGGCATGTTCAGACCCAATGTGATAAGGTTCTGAAGGAGTTTCATGTGTGTGAACAGTTGATCCATTTGGAGAGGTTCTATAGGAAGCCTTATCGGACAAGTGGGAGCAAGGGAATAGGGTAGAATCAGGGATCTAAGGTCAGAATGAGAGCAGTACTAGGAGTGGGTAGTTGGGATTTAGCTTCACGTGGTGGTCTTGTAAAAGATAGAGGGACCCATTAGTGGGATCAGTGGCTAGTGTCTGGTGGAGCTTCGTAGGGAGGCCAAAACTTAGGTAGTCAGGCATTAGGCTATAAGCACACTATCAAGCTGTTAGGGTCAGATTAGGACAGTGATCTAATGATAGTTAGTGGTACATTCTGGGTGTGACTGTGCTTTTCTTTCATTTTGGATTTGGCTTGTTTTGGTGCATGAGGTGCACAATTATTTTTTTTGGACTAACTAGGCATTGGTTACTAAGTTTTCATCAATTATGATTTGAGATGTTTATATATATATGAGGTGTGTTGGCATTGAGATTTATGTGGGAATCGAAGTGATGCATATTTGTATGTGAGGTGTGTATGCATCTGGACATTGATGTGATGCAGGTTCTATATGAGGTGTGTAGGAACCCGTATTTTGATGGGCATTCATATGTATATATGATGCGAGTTTATTTGAGAAATTATTGAGATGCAAGATCTATGGACATCTGATGAGATGCAGGATTTTATGAGTGTTTTGTATGGAACAAGTATATATGGTCATCTGATGAGATACAAGACTTGATGGGTGTTAAATATGAAATGGGTATTATCTAAGCACCCAATGAGGTTAAATAATGATGATTCATCGTGGGAGTACTTTTGAGTCCAGAGATGGTTGGTGGACCATAGAGACATTTGAGTTTTGGGTCAAGAAGTGGCCGAGTAGGTAACTCTTAAGGTGGGGAGTGTCTTGAGGGGAGTTGACCTATGACTTAATGACTAGGTAGACTGGGTTTATTTTGATGAGATGAGTATATGTGGTACCGTATCTAGGTAAATCTTTATAGCTTAGGGATGAGCTATGTTAAGGTGGGGAGATTGTAATTTCATTCTTCATATTGAACACCATAGCCCTTGCTACAAGGTGATAGGTGAGAGTTGATATATATAAATCACAGTCATTTTCACCCTGTAGAATATCAGTACAGGAAAGGTATCGGTGTCTATGTGATTCAAATTTCATAGAAACAATTATTAGAAACATTTATTACCTCGGATAATTCAGGTTTTTTAGGGGAATGGCTCACCTCAAAGCTGGTGGGGGTGGGTCAGGTTCTTCACACATAAGTTTTTGTTGATTTGTTTCTTCTCTTTACATCCCCCCGTTAAACTTTCTATCATCTCTCTCTCGTATTGTAGTTCTTCTTGAAACATAGCTATTATTTCTCTCATGTTTTTTATTTCCTCAGTTTGATCCTTTTCTTGGTTTTCTTTATGAAAATATGTTCGGGGTGTCACCCCAAAACCCACACCTTTGACGCGGCCATACTGTTCTAGCTGCTTTAAGGTCGTTGAAAGTATTTTTTCATCTGGTTTCAGTATTGTTGATTCTTGTAACTATTCTAGATAGAAAATATAGGAAAATAAGTATTCATTATTATGTAATAGTGATTTAAATAAAATCAAATTTATATTATGTCATATTTACACATTTTTTCCACACTTTTTGTGTGTTTTCATCTATCAGTATAACCTCTTTATTTAAACGATCCTCCTTCCATATCACACGGCATGGGATGGAAGTGTATTTTTATTTCAATTCATCAATCTTTATATAAATAGAGTAACATGGTTATGGTGCTGTTTTATGTCACATAAAAGTATTACGGTAGATTTAAAATATGTACCATTTTTTTCTCAAGTGAAGCGTACCCCATCCTTGCTTTACGGTAGGGGTACACTAGTTTTTCTACCCATTCTTTATTTTCAGCACTCATTTGATGTTTCGTAAATAAAAAAATGTCAATCAAAGTGATGAATACAAGAAATGTCAAACAACGTATTACCAGACACAATGTACATGAAAATTCTACTCTTCAAAACAGCTGCTAAACACATCCCACGCTCCTTGGGATATCAGGTGTGCATAAAGAGGAGGTGGGTGCGTCTTGATTTTCACTTCAGCATATTTAATATGATATTTTAATAAAATTTTGTAGAAGCCTCTATGAATCCTTCCTGCAACTCTTAATAAATATTCTTTGTGCGAGGCATCTACTATAAATGCATTATGCAAGGGATGATGAAGATTAATTCAATATTTTAGTATTTTATTTTATTTTAATACACTACTAAAAATTTGATCTTTAGAGCCACATGGAATGGGAGACCGACATTGGAGGTATCTAGGATTTAAAAAAAATTCACACGATATCGCCCCCCCCCCCCCCCCCCCCCCCCGCACTCCTCCCTCGCGCACCACCCTCAGCAAACCCTACCTCTACCTTCGTCGCTGCTCGTCCTCTCCCTCGCCGAATATGCCTCCGGCTCCAGGTTCATCTCACTCTTTCTTTTACTCCCTCTCCCTCCCTATATCCCCTCCCCAACTCTGCTTCCTCCTCCCTCTCCTCACAGATCGTTCGTCGTCGCGCCCGCACCCGGTGCCTCGTGTTTCCCATCCACCCTAACCGCTGCACCTTCTCCACATCTCACCCGACCTCCGAATACACATCTTCACTTAGTTATAGATTTTATGTACAATCTGGTAATCCATAATTTTGTTTTTAGGGTTTTTATTTTGGGAACCACCATCACTCATATTTCATAATGCATTGGCTTTGTGATTTGTTTATTGTTGATTGTTTAGTCTTTGTAAATGAAATTTGTTCTCATTTCATTCCCATACGTATTTCAAATATAGTTTGACCATAAAATATTTTGGTTTTAAGAATATTAATGATGATCTGCTTAACCTTAATCATGGAAATTATAATATTTACCCAAAAGGTAATTAAAAACACTAATTATCCACTTCTAATGCGACTGTTGTAATAATTTTATGTTACGCAATAATTTTTTAATATAATTTCCAAGGTGGAAACTACAATGACTGAAAACCCAAGTTCTTTGAGATATATATCTAGAACAATTAAAATATTCTGTAAATACGGAATGCATAATTGCAAGGCCCCTTTAAGTTATAGACAACTACATAATCATGATGAAAAACATCGGTCTGGAGAAGGTCATTCTTATGCCGCTTTTCCCTTGCAATGCTGAAAAGTTTAAATAAAGATATCCAAGATGATGTAGAATCCTATAATCTGATGCATCTCTATGTAAGGAATATGAATTATGTATTTTTTTCCCTCACCGGACATGGATTTATTTGGTACATGCTTCTAGGGGATTGGGTAGGAAGGTGCTTTCTCATATGTTGGGTTATCTTAGTAGAAGGAGCATGGATGAAGCTTTCTTATAGTGGTTTCCAAGGAAAAGAATACTCATGTGTTAAAATTTAATTTTCAAAGCCATAAGAATGGAGATTTCTTATGGTAGAGAGAATTTTTAAATTCACTAATGAACTTGCCTACAATTTGTTTATAAATTTTTTTTGATGCATTGATGAATGAAGAGAATAAAATTATAAGGGCATGTCTTAGATAATGTCTTTACTTTGTGAAAAATGTTTCATTTTAGTGAATAAAAAATGTTTTTATTGTTGAGTTGGTTGTACAGTTTAGATCATTGGCGAGGAGTGGTTTGAAATTTAGATCATTTTAGTGTATACACAAGTCCTCTGTAGTTTAAATTACATGGCATTGTAATAGGCATCTGATCCTTTCCTTATTAATTATTTCTATTACTACAGATATGTCAGGGGAAAAAACACCATATCCATATCATTTTTTATATCCATATGAATCTAAGGGTTCAGGTATGTATGAATGTAAATGTGTTTATTTTTTAATTAATCATTAAACATATATATGAACATATGTTTATCTTCATTACACGATTAAGAAACAATGGAATATTTCTTTTATTATCTGCTTTGCACAACTGAATGCATAATTTTGTTCACACACAACCCCATGGATTCTTGTTCTTATAAATTACACAAATATACTTCTGAAACTATTGCTTCTTACAACTTTAGAAAAAAAATGCAACTATCACTATTGAGTATACTCACAAATACACTTCCATTATTTATAAAAATTCTCATTACTTCACAAACCTCAATATTTCTGATGCTTAACAAATCATGCAATCATAAATCCCTACATTAAATTTCTCACTTAATGCACCCACATAATGGTAGGTTAAAGAAAAACCTCCATAAAATAAACACTCAAATTCCATTGGCACAAAACATGGAACAACCTACGTGTATCACCATGCAACCCCAAATCCTAAATATTTGAGCACCCAAAGGCCTGCCATCTCCTTCATAAAACTAAAAATATAGGAGGTAAACAAACAAGGTCAGTTGTGTGAGTATGAATCACTGGAGTTTGAAGCATATTGTAAGTTTTAGTTTTAGTTTAGATTTTTTATTTTCATTTCCATTCAAGGTAAATGTTTTGTGGTGGAAGTGTTTCTAGGTTTGGAAGAAGAAGGTTGGGCAGCAACTTATTTTAGTCATTCTTTTTCAAATTCAATTTGTTTCTTTCTGTAATTTTCTTTTTAGTACTCTTAAATGATTGAGTATAAATCAGTTGGTCTTTATTAATATCACATATCAGCTTCATAAATATATTCTCAGCATTAAGTAACTTAGATTTAGTCTCTATTTGATCATTTACCTTATAGTAGAAAACTCTACATCAAGCTCTTATTTATCAAAACTAGATCTGAACTTGATGAGGATGTCTAGGTTATATTTCATGACTAAAATGGATATATTATAATGATTGTAAATGAGAAGACTAGTGAGTATATCCTGAGCCTTCTATGAGTTTCTTCGGCTGTTGAAGGCATAACATCTTTTTCTTTCACGTGATCCTGACTTCATTCAAGAAACATGAAGCACTTACATAAAAATTACATGGATTCATGCATGTCCTTCTATGAAAATCCAGTTGGTGATCATCCAAAAATCAGCAAGCTTTTATTTTAGTATCTCTTATGAAAATATTACTATATTTTTTGATGAATTATTGGCTGGTCATTTTCCTTTATCTGAATATATATTTTACTCAACTTTATTGTTTCAGCATGAGTTGTGATTGAAATGGCTTCCAATCACACCTTCCAATCAGCTATATCAATATGATATTTTCCAATATCATACTTCTGGCAGACTGAACTCTCCAGACTTTAACACAGGTTTCTTTCGGTCATGGGTGACTGAATTTTGTTCATCTTAGGTGAGTTCTAAATTGTAGTTGTCTTCCACTAAATACACACACATCCACATTGAATATTTTTCATGTGCTTTTATTTGTTGCAGGTTGTTTTTTTAGTTCTTTGGTTTCTATCAAAATGCAGTATTTTTTTTAAAAAAAATCCCCAGGCTAGCGACCATTTAAGGCGGTCTCTAATGGTAGCATTTTTTCAGAGCATTAGCGACTGCTAAAAGCGGTCGCTACTACTCTTCCCAGCGACCGCCATCACGGTTGGACGTAGACCCCCCTATAGCGACCACCATTGGTGAACGCTATTGGACTTTAGCGACGAGCCAACTACGACCGCCATTGGCTGTCAGTAGGTGGTCTCTAATGGTCAATTTTGTATTAGTGATAAATTAAAGAAATTATATCATAATTTTACCATAATCTATTCCCACATTAGTGTCTTAACCCTGGTGATAACATGGTGTCACAACTGTACATCAATCAGAACGCATTTTCGAGTGACAATTCTAATTTAGCTACTAAACATGGATTTGTTGGGGTTAATATGTTGGTCTCTCTTATTCCATCTCATCTCAAATTTTATGCCTTTTGCTTTTTCCTTAAGGATTTTGGCTAACACTGTCAAACTGTGGCGCTCATGTTTTTTTTTTGCGCTATCAGGGTTTCATTGCCTACCATTTCCTCAGTTTTAGCATCATCATTATGTTCCTCTAGAGCACTAGAATTGGCATTGGGACCAACAGTAATAGGTTGAGAAACCTATTATACCTGAGCATAGGGACCAATAGCAATAGGTTGAGAAACCTATTGTTGCTTTGCACTAGGACTAGCACCAGCAGGTTAAGAGACCTGTTGTGCCTCGGGATTGGGCGCATCAGCAGATACAGAATTCATTATTTGCATAAGTGGTTTAACATTTAATTTAGATTACATAAAAGCATCAGCGAACAGATAATAACATAACGTAACATAATGTATATTACAATAAAAAATAACCTGATTATTGAACTCTCTTTTTTTAAAGGGTGAAGAGATTTGACCCATCTATTGACTATGTAAATCCATTCATTATGGTCTCCTCTAACATACAAAATTCCATCTATATTGGGACCATTGTAAAATGATTCCGAAGTCCCAATGAAAGGGTCATCCTCCATTGAACTTTCATCTGACCCTTTAGTTATTTTGGTTGATAACAGAACAATTGACCAGTTTCTGTTTGAGGGATCTGGAATATAAAATACTTGTACTGTCTGTGATTCCATTATAAATGGTTCGTCTTTCTCCCCTTCCTTACTGAAATCAACTTTCATGAATCCCAATTCATCTATTTTAACAGAACTCTAATTATCAACCCACTTTCATTGAAAAATCGACACTTGTAATTTCATATAATCCAAATCCCATATTTGTTTGATGATGTCAAAGTATGACATATTTTCATAGATTGGATTTCTATCCTTAGCACCGGAAACATGCATCGCTTCATCCACAAGTGTAACCCCACTATTCTACATGGTATTGTCCTCATCATGTTCATTATTATAGAATTTATAACCATTAACTACATAAGCATTGTAAGATAATACATACACACTTGTTCCTCCAGTTATCCATCAAAGTCGTTCTGAAATTGAGTCTGTATTTTCATCTAACTTCTTAAAAATATGGTCCTAAAACCATCCTATAAACTGTCAATTGTGTGTATCTAATATCCATTTTTCATACCTAGATGGATTAAAATGCCTAATAATTTCTTTGTGGGTTTGAACATATGGTTCAACATAAAAACTCTTATGAAAAACGTAAAGGTGGGCCTGCTCCCAATATGTAATATTGATTTCTACAACCTCTCTTCCAAAAATTCCTTCACCCTCAAGCCGCCTATTTTGATGAGATTTCGGTAATCCAATTTTTTCCACACCAGAAAGGTATTTGGTACATAATTCAATGGCTTCCTCAACAATATATTATTTCTCAATACAACCCTCTAGCCGACTTCGATTTTTGACATACCCTTTCAAAATTTCATATACCGTTCAATGGGGTACATCCATCTATAGTGTATAGGACCACATAGTCGAATCTCTCTTAACAAATGAACCATCAAATGAACCATCATATCAAAGAATATCGGCGGGAAGAACATTTCCAATTCACATAATATGAAGGCAATTTATCTTTCCATATTTGGAAATTTCTCCGGGTCTATAACTTTTTTGCTTATAGCTTTGAAGAAGAAACATAGATTTGTTAATGTATGGCAGAAATTCTTGGGCAAAATGCAATGTAAAGATATAGAAATTAGATATTGCATCAAAACATGGCAGTCATGTGATTTCAGACCCATTAACTTTAAATCTCTCATTGAAATAATGTTATTGATATTTTATGAATACTCCTCTAAAAACTTTACGTCGTTCAAGAAGTTGAAAAAATTATATCTCTCCTACCTGGAAAGAGTGTAAGAAACAAGAGGAATAAATGTTCATTTTTTACCCTTCACTAGTGCAAAATATTCTCATATTCCCATCTCAACCATGTCCAACCTAGCCTTAATTCCATCCTTTGTTTTTTCAGGTGCATTTAGCAATGTGTTGATGACACTATCACATACATTTTTTTCAACATGCATAACATCAAGAAAATGTCTGACATATAGACAATTACAGTTTGGTAATTCAAAAAAAACTGATCTCTTTTTCCAACTGGTTTTTGTAAGGTTTTTTTAAAATGTTTTACCAAAAGTAGTGTCCACGTCTTTTACTTTCTCAAACAATAAATCACCTGTTAGTGGAGATAGTGTTGTATATTCTTTTGAACTTCCATCAAATGATGTCGTCCAAGATCGGTATTTATACCATCTGGGTATAAATCTATGATGTCCTATAAACATGGTTTTCAATGGGGTTGGAAAGAGAATATTTCTATCCTCACTTTGGTCTTCAACCTGAGGAATGATTTTATCCACAAAGTGATGGTTTTCTATTCTTGTAAATTCAGGAAGATGGCTCAATTCTGATGGTTCATTTATGTAAGGATCAGATAACACAGAACTACAGTATGAGATCCCAATTGTTTTTGACTCATTTATTTCATCACTTACTGATGTAGAGTAATGGGGATCAGTGGAGTCATAAGACTGAATACAATTTTCAATATCCTTTATTTCGATGTTGTTTTCCAAAGAATGGTCAATTTCAACCTCACCAGTGATCACTTTATTAATTAGGGTACAAACATCACAAACATCACTACCATCAGGACAATATAAACACATTGGTTCAAGGTTCACTTCACATATAACAGAATTTTCAGAATCATGGATAGGAAAGGATGAATATGGGATAATCTGATCTGAATCAACAAATGAGCATTCTAGTTCATTTTTCTCAATACCATCCATGTTGGAGCATTGGAGGTCAGAGGTGAGATGAGATTCCAAAGAGTTTTCAAGATCCTTTAGATCAATGGAGTTTGCATTTATAATGTCAACATCAATTTCACCATTAATCACTTGGTTAATGAGGATACAATATTCACAAACTCCTCTATTAGTAGAACAGGAAGAACATGATGGATTAGGATTCAACACACTCTCATAGGGAGTTTCATAAACATGGATTGAGAATGCAGAGTGATCCTCAGATGGGTATCGCATGGCTTGGAAAATGTTGAACTTGACCAGTTGGTCACCGAATTCCATGGATAAGATGCATGAATGGACATCAATCTTGGTTCTCGCAGTCATGAGGAATGGTCTTCCTAGAATTAGGGGAGATCGAGAAGAGGTCGTCTCACCTTCCATGTCAAGGACATAGAAATCAGCAGGGAAGATAAGATCATTGACTCGGACAAGGACATCCTCAATTATTCCCTCAGGACTGGCTGTGCTTCGATTGGCTAACTGAATGACAACACCTGTTGGGTGCAAGGGACCTAGACCAAGGTTAGATAAGATGGATTTGGGCATGACATTAATTGAGGCTCCTAGGTCTATGAGTGCATCATCAAAGTTGGAACTTCCAATTTGGCATGGAACCGTAAAGGTCCCTGGATCTTTGCACTTTATGGGAATAGACTGTTGGGTGGAAACATTTTCAAAGGTCCTAAGTTGCCTCTTATGGGTGCACAATTCCTTAAGAAACTTGGCATACTTAGGGATTTTTTTTATGGAATCTAAGAGGGGGATGTTCACTTCAACACGTCTAAACATGTCAAGCATTTCAGGATCAGGTTCAAAGGACTTCTTAGGCTTGGAGATGGATTGAGGAAAAGGAATTGGGTTCCTTAGAGGAATGGAAGGAGGTGAAGGAGTGGATTCAAGTTCCTTTTCCAGCTTTTTTTTCTTTTCATTTTCTAGATCAACATCGAAAGGGGAGGTAGAGCAATCAGCATGGGGCATAGCAATTTGCTTTCCCGATCTAAGTGCAATTACACTTACATTACCCTTAGGGTTGGGTAATGGTTGAGCTGGGAGTTGGGATGAATTGGATGGTTGTTGCTGGCTAAGGTGGGATGCAAGTTGACCTATTTGGGTTTCAATGTTCTTGAGGCTAGAACGGGTGAAGGAAGCAAGATCCTCTACAGCACTTTCCCATGGTTGTTTAGAAGAAGAGTCTTGTCCCAAATTGGGTTGGCCTTGATTTTGGTTCTTGGGAAAGTGATTGTATTAGGTGGGGAATTGGGAAGGCTCGTTAGGATAGTGGAATCCAGGAGGAGGATTGTTCCTTTGGGGTTGAGGAACAAAAGGATAAGGTTGATGGATGTTACCACCACTTTGACCATATTGGAACTGGTTTGGATTTTGATGAGGGAACTGAGGAGGATGAGAAATGGGATTACCATACCTCAGAGGTGGGTTAAAGGTAGAAGAGAAGGGATCAGAGTGGGGTTGGTTGAAGTTTCTAACAAAATGACCTGATTGTTGAGGGTTGAAGTTTCGCTGAGCATATGCTGCATTGAGCTCCATTGGACTAGATGAATCAGATGGATCATCTTGAATTTGTGGACATGTGTCAGTCGGATGAGATGGAGAGTTGAAGATTCCACAATTCTTGATAGGTCCAAGGAATAGTGACTGTGGAGAAGATGAGGTTGGGGCTTTGGTAGCCACCGCTAGTTGATGCACAAGACCTGTAAGTTCACTCATCCACTCAGTCATCTTGTTGGGCTCTATTGATTGATTCTCTTGGGCTTGTTTCACTTGAGCATGTGCTCGAGTATGGAATTGCTGCGTGTTTGCAGTCATGTTGCTTATGAGTTCTCATGCATCTGCAGGAGTTTTGTCAACAAGAGCACCGCCACTTGCGGCATCAATGAGAGTTCGCTCCATAGCCAATAACCCCTCATAGAAGTATTGGATCAGGAGTTGGTCAGGGATTTGATGGTGTGGACAAGTTGCCACAAGCTTTTTGAACCTCTCCCAATACTCATGGAGTGATTCATTAGGGAATTGACGGATGCCGCTTATTTCCTTTCAGATAGAAGCTGTTCGGGAAGCGGGAAAGAACTTCTCAAGGAAAAGTCTCTTCATGTCAACCCATGAGTTTATGGAACCAGGTGGGAGGTAGTAGAGCCAAGACTTGGCAGAATCCGCTAGGGAAAAGGGGAAAGCTCTAAGCTTGATTTTTTCTTCAGAAACCCCTTGAGGTTTCATGGTTGAGCAGACCACTTCGAACTCTTTTAGGTGAAGATGAGGATCCTCACCAGCTAGACCATGGAAATGAGGAAGAAGATGAATCAAAACCGACTTGAGTTTGAAGTCAGCCTCTATGTTTGGATATTGAATACCAAGAGGTTGGTAATTCATATCAGGGGCAGCAAGTTCTTTTAGGGTTTGTTCCCTAGGATTTTCCATTTCAATTTCAATTGGTTGGATGAGGACTGGTTCTTGAATTATTTGAGTATCTATTATGTTCCTCCTAAGTTGGCGAAGTGTTCGCTCAATTTCAGGGTAAAACAAATCCGAGGGATTGTTTGGGAGGCTGCGGGGCATTCAGAGAGATTTATAAAGGATGAGGAAGACGGGTTTTCCTTTTTATTTTTTCAGTTTATGATTTTTAAGAGGAAGACGGGGTTTTCTTTGTGTTTTTTTTCAATTTTTTTCAAAAATTTTGATTTTTTTGGTTTTTTTTACAATAACTAGAAACTAATGACTACTTAAAGCACCATCCCCAGCAACGGCGCCATTTTAAACGCACGGCCGATTATCTCCTATCGATCGGTCAAAATTCCGGTGCTCTGCTAATGTGTATAGCAGCACTCGGGTCGAATCCTCGGCGATGATACTTTGTAATAGTCGTTTGTTTTTAGTTGATTGTATTTTGATTGGGGGGGTTTGTTTGCAGAGCTTAATTGAAATGATTTATGGATGATGTTTGATTTACCAAATTGATAAAGATTGGGGTGAGTTCATCATTGGGGAGTTAAGCATGTGATATCCTTGAGCCTTACTTTGTATTGCATTAAATTAACACCCATGTCATAAGTTGACGTTGATTGGAATTCCTAAGTGTGAAGGCTTTAATCCAAGCCTTAACTTAACTTAGGGTTCTAATCTCAATAAAAAATTATTTATGGTAGTGTATTTATGGTTCCAATAATCCATGTAAACCACTCATTAAACAAAACATATCATTAATCCATGACATATTAAGTTTAACATACACAATATTAATTTAAAGAATACTCATCGAGCAAAACTCTCAATCACTTAACATCCCCAAATTATAACTCACCCCAATGAGAGATTTACTCATCCATTTGGATGTTTAATATTCTGGTATAAATAATTATGATGATAAATTAAGAATAAAAGAAAAAGAAAGGGATTAGAAAAGAGTGGTACGTTGACACACACACGAACGATGATGATAATTAAAAACGGATTTTCGATTGAATGAGGAAGCAAAAGAAGGGAAGGGGATTCAACTGAATTTAAACTATTTTAGGAACATAAATATTAAACTACAGAAGGTGGATGAGAATAAGAGATATTGAAGAAGTAACTTGCATTAAAACAGAATTACAAAGAAAGAGAATTACAAGATTACAAAAATGAAGAACACAAAAGTAAGTGAAAACAAAGAGAGGAGGAAATGTCTCTCAAGTGAAAAATTGAGTATGGCAGGTCCTCCCAAGCCTTTTTCAAAGCTTTTTTCGTGCCAATATGATCTCCTCTCTTCTGAAATGCCAACCCCTCTCAAGGAGAGAAGGGGAGAGTATTTATAGCCCAAGGAGTGGACTGTTTGCATTCCTAATCTGTCCCTCCACTTTCATCGCCAATTTGGCTATTCAGACAGTCGAATCTCCAAATATCTCCTTCTTCCAAATTGTAGATAATAAAGTTTTCCGACTACTGTCAAAATATGGAGGTATTTGGACAAGTGGATCCAAAGTTATGGCGGTTTTAATAAAAAAAGGTAAACTGTCCATTTCAATCCAGTCTTTTTGAAGTCCATAATGTGAAAGGGTTTTTGAATATGAAGATGCCTTCAAATACGAATGGTTTCTTCAACAAAGTTGGCCGTCTATATCTCCTCTTTCACACTGAAAACTCTCAGCTCTATTTGATTCTTACATCAGGAGATATGTCATGCATACGAAACTGATTTTAATTCTCGGCCAGAATGGTGGGCTGGACTTCAAAGATTTATTTGGGCCCCTTGTACTTGGATTTGGGACTTGAAATTTTTATCCAAGATTACATGTAGTGTCCCCCGAATTGTGGTGGAGAGTTAATGTTTTTGGACTTCTGGATTGAGCCCAGTAAATCAATCTTCAAGGCTGGTCCAGTTTGTTCACAGATTCTTTGGTCTTGTTTGTGAGGATCATATGACCCTTCAAATGGAAGAATTGGATCATGGTTCCTTCTAATGAAATGTTTTATATTGAAAGGAGAATCCTACAAAACAAGAACCACACAATTTGGATCAGTATAGGGACAGTTATTATTAAAACATTAAACTGACTCAATTGAACTACTTCTAAAAATGCTCAAATATTATATTTAATATTAAAACATTAATATTTCACACAAATTATGCACATTTCATATAAAATAAGTAAAGGGAGAATATAATAAGTCATGAAAATATTAATAACATCCGAGGGATGCTCTCATCACCATGGGAATGTATGATTAAGATGGAACATTGGTGTGTCCAGTACTCTGATCATAAATATTTAGGGGATTTATGGGATGCCTTACTCTAATACCTCACAAGGGGGGGAATTTAGGTCTTAGAGCTTCACGGAGGAGAAGTTAATGGGTAAGGCCATTAAGACAGTTCATGGAGGGACCAAGGTGGGTCCAAACGTTACCCTAGAAAAAACCAATGAGAGTAAGAAAGAGGAATACCCCAAGATTCCCCATTCCACATTGCATTTTTTCGCTTGGGATGGGGTTCCCTCTATATAGAGTTTTTCTATGTGGGTTTGGATTCCTTCCACGTAGCATTTTTCTATACAAGTAAGGGATCCTTCTACATAGCATTTTTCCACACGATGAAGGGATGATTTTGTGTAGCATTTTTCTACATGGGGTGATGTCTTACAAGGATTTCATACACATATGGTTCATATAATGGTTCCTACAAAGGATTTTGGGTATGTGTATGGTTGGTTAATTTTTGTTTCTAACTTAATGTGGTGCAATAATTTTACCTACAGGAAGTCGATTGATCCCGCACCTTTTCTCTATTTTTCATCTATCCTCCTTTGTATCTCCCTATGGGGGTTTTTTATAGAGGCATATATGTAACCACATTTTGAGATATCCAGATGACTGCATTGACTATGGGGATTCTTCTTTTGTGGGAGATGAAAAAGGACGTCATGGGCCCGCAAATGATTTTTCATTTGCGGGAGCTGTAAAATAACATCACAGGCATGCAGATGATTTTTTTTGTTTGCAAGACACCATGTAGAGTGGAGATCTTCATAGTGATACTACTCTATGGAAAATATCCCCTTTCATAGTAAGATTTATGTGCAGAATCGATCCATCCTTTGCAACTTCACAACTTTTAATAATTTTCAACTCTTTTGTCTGGGTTGATTCCACCCTTTCCAAATTCATGAAATCATTTTAACATTCCATTCCACATTTTCAAGACCCAATGATGCTCAATATAGCCAATCATCTTGACTACATGTTCCCCAACTGGCACTAACTCTCCATGCTTTCATGTGAATAATGCATTGGAGATCACATGTCTCTTTAATCTCACCTTATATTGATAGAGACCCCGAAGGTGAGATATGATGTTATATGCATCCATATCCTCATATTCCTTTAGAATATCATTGGTCATAGAGGATAACATGAAACATTATACACCCATTGCATCATCCACAATCCTAAAATAGAGAGATACTTCTTCCTCACTAGCCTCTTTCAAAAGCGACTCCAGAAGTGGGGTTTACAACACCTATAATTTCATTTCATGGAATAGTATAATGTGTTAGTGGCTATACCATTCCTAGAAATTTTCACTAATGATAAGGTTATTCTTATCAATTATGGATCACACTAATATTTCTAATGTAATTTTATTTTCTATTTATATAAATTAATATGAGATAATTATTAATTTTTTTGATTAGATTAACAAATTTAAATTAAATTCCATAAATCTCCCACTATTGTTTGAAACCTAATAGCCCTAACACTTAGTTTTAGAATATCTTATCGCTTAAATATTCTAGTGTAAAGGATCCATATACCTCTGCTCATAACCCAGACTTGGGCCCTTCAATCTATTTGAAGGGTTTTAGGTAGGTGTATCTTTCCAACTACATTAACTCATTGTTCCATAATCCATTAAGTGGAATCACCAATCCTGAAATCATGTTTTAATGATTCCCTCAACACTTGACTCTTAGTTACATCAATTCATCCTTGAGCAGTCAACCATTGATGTATACCGAGTTAATTCCACCCAAAACTCAAAGCTTAAAGTTTTCATGATAATTAAAAGCACCCCAACTTGAGTTGGTCAATCACATTAAACTATGACTTCATTTTAACTTAATTGTTGTAATTATATACCAAATTAATATTTTAGTTGAGGTATTTTTATCCATTATGCATAAATCACATTTTACCTTTTACATGATTTGTTAATATTAACTGGATTTTACTTAAGTGATTAACCATGTTTGATAAGTATTTATGCATAATTCGGTTATATTTTATTCTATCTCGCATTCTTTTTAATTCATTTATTAGGTGATCTCATAGCATTCACAAAAATAAATAATTAACCATGAAACTAACAGAAAAAAATATAAGTGGAATGATAATGAAATTATGGTGAGTTTATCTAGAATATGATAAACTAACCCTCAACCCTAGGGGAAAACACACATTGAACCATAACTTGGTTTATGTTATATAATTCCACCTTTTCTCCTTTGTATCAACTTGATTGGTTTCACCATGGCTCGTTGACTCTGACCAAATCCACTCACCTAGGATCTCCATCCTTACATAAGATTTTACTCACATGTAGGTGATGGGACCTAATCAATTGGGTAAAGGGGGTTTATATAAAAGAAACCATGGGCACAACATCTATTACATAATAAGGGAAGGTGTGACTCATAAGTCATAATTTTAATTTAATAAAAATAAATTAAAATAAACCAACCACATAAAAAATGTTGTTTTAATCTCATGATCATCTACACATCAACATGCAATGAGAATACATTTTCAATCTTGTTATCAGTTAATTCAATTAATTATTTTAATTAAGATAATTCACCACAAATTAATCCAATTAATTAAATTTATCTTAATTTCATCCAATCATATTTAACCCACCATCATCTAAAATTTAAAAAAAATAACTTCCTTTAAAATTAATGAAGTACACGAGTGTACTTAGTGGAAATCATGTGTTTTCATTGAAAATTTTAATAAGGAAATTAATTTAATATATAATTTGAAATCCTGTGACATGATATGTATTGTCGAATGAATGACACATGGAACACATTATCAATAGGTTTAATTATACATTTAATTCTTCTTTGGTATAAAACTACAAGACATGTAGTATTTTAGATGATGTGTACTTGTCTTCTACCCGTGTCCACAACACACACCCTGGGTTTGGGAGTGTTCCCTACCATAAACATGTTTGAGGAACATGAAATGTACTAAAAACACATGTTGTGTAACCTTTGATTTCACATCATGTCAGACCTTATGTTGTGTATCTGATAGACGACATGCTTGGGACACATGTACTATCCAGATGAAAATATATTTTTAATCATTAATCAATTATTGATTATGTTATTGAGAATGAAGAAAATAAGATCCATTGATGTTGTTTTATTAAAACAAATCATTTTAATTAAAATAAAATTAAAATACATGAAATCAATCAATGAATAATAAATAATTATAAATTAAACATGTGAACACTTTGATACCACTTATAGGTTTTGGGTGCAGTTTAGCCGTCCTTTAAAGGTATGGACAACTTGGATTTTAGTCTTAAATCGCATGTAATAATTTCTTTATATGATCATGACATCATGTCCAATAAAAATAGTACATTACTGGACTAAATTAATATGATGAAACTGGAAGAAGAGGATCTTTACACATAATTTATAATTAATTTATAAGCAGATATAGAATTACCTTAACTTGAAATTCTACTTTTATTAATGACCTAATGGAATAGATTTCATCACACCATATTTGTACTATAGGATTCAAGTGCAAAATCCCTCTAGGGTGATCCACACATTCACTATAACCTCTTATCAATGTTGTCAAATCATTGGGTGCTAGTATGACTGATCATGATCACTTGAGTTAACCATGGTTGACCGTAGAAATTTTATTCTCAAATAGGGAGAACTCTTGGTGCTCTCTTGAAGTCATGAGAGCTGAGGAAGATAGACTTATATATAGATCATAAGATATATCTATCTAGATATATCTCTAGATATATCTCTAGATATATTTCTAGGTATATATCTCTAGATATATCTCTAGATATCTTTCTAGATATATGTCTCTAGATGTACTTCTAGATATATCTATCTAGATATCTCTCTAGATATCTCTCTTATTCATTGTTTAAAAATTCACTTTAGAAAAGTGATATATTTATATATACTTAGATATTAATTATGGCAGGTTTAGGGTTGGAAAATTTCACAAAATCCCTTAACCATTTCTAATATTCTTAGTTGACCCCATGTCTATTAATAATAATATTATTATTAGTAATTTCTTGACATGTGCAACGCATTAAGAATATAAATAAATATCAATTATTTCTAATTGGAATATTAAACTTGACTCTCTTTCCCTCATCAACATTTATTGATCCTCGAATAATGACTATTTATTAAATAAATTTCACTGAATTATTTCTATGATAAATATAAAAAATATTATATTCTAAAAACTTACAAACTGATATTTATTATTTTTTATTTTTTAAACTTTATTATTTCAAATAAATTGTGATTAAATTATTGTGATCAACCAAACTAGAATAAGTATTATTTATTCTAACTTATTAAGTTCATTACTTGAATTTAACTGAGATTGTGGATACACTTAGTGTGTGACCCTATAGACCTCTTTCTTAATGGCATTAGAAATAACCTCCTAAATTATAAGGTTAACATCTAGAAACATTCCAAGGCACCCTTAGAGAAATAAGTAAATGTCACAATGACATCCAACCTCTCATGAACTCTTATCATGTAATATAATATATTTATCATGATATCTCTAATAAAGAAGGTTTCATACCGGTACCATCAACCTATATACATGATTTCTCATTCTTTGATATTATAGAGATGAACTCACCCTCAGAACACCATAATCATGTATTTATATAGGAATTTGTATTCCATAAAAGGTCCTACGATAACATTTTACATTATATGATAGAAGGGATAAATACTTTCTCACATTATTCATTAATAGAACATCACCCATGATGCACACAACATATGCTATCTGGACACAAACATATGTTATCACAGTTTTCATTCATACAACAAAGTGTGTGAATCATGATTTATATTAATTTTAATATTAAATTCTAAGGATCATTACACACATCTATATATAGGAATATACTATGACACATGGAAATATAGATTTCCTATTTGGTGGGTATGTTCTCATAACCTCCTATCTTAGAGATTACCAAGGCAGAACACTATGAGATGGTGTCTCAATGTCTTATGAACCTCCTAAACCTAATAGAATATATCTCTTATGTCCCATCATACAATATCATCCATCCATATAACAAGATTCAATAATAATGTCATGGAACCTGTAGGTTCTCATTATATAAGGGGACTCCAATAACCTTTCAATGTATCATATATTCTTTGGAAATTATCACATAAAAATATCATATAGAGAAACAATAATAATGTGAGAAGAAAAATTCATTAAAAACATGTAATAAAGTACTAAAATGGTTTGTTATGGGGAACCAAATCAAACAGAAAGAAAACCAAGCCTTTTCCAGGGTCGACTTGAATTCTAAGGAATAATGTCTTGGAACAAACTACAATATTGGACTCAGCTGGAAGCTTTAAGATAAAGTAAAATATGAATGGTTTCATTATTATTAACTTGTGGATTTTTATTCTAGAAAATATAATTACAATAATAATTTAATTGAGTTTTCTGGAAAAAAAATTAATCAGAATAAGTTGAGAAATTAAATTGATTGATAGCTACAGCAATTATTACTCCCTATGAAAGTGAGTGAGTTTGTTGAGTGGTTCTCATAATAATTACAATGGTAATTACATGAGGATAATAAATTAGTATTTTATTTCAGTTGTTATAAAATATAGGTGGTGGTGGAAGTTAGTTAGTAGAAGGAAGAATAAAACAAGCATCCAAGTGGAGATTAATACACAAATTCTAGGGGAGATGCAACTAATTTTCTATCACATATTTTTCTGGATGAGTGACCTATACAAGAGCAGCTGGGATTTTCCTAGGAAAGTCGAGGATGTAGAATGGAAGGTGGAAAATATAGAATAATATTCAAATTGATTATTGGTATTATTTTGAATTATTTTTTTACTTTATCTCATTTTATTGATAATTATTACATTTATTCTTTCAATTTGAAAATTATTTTTTGGATAAATCCTATTTGGGGGGAATGAGATTATTCTAGTTTTAATATTTTCCTTCAATTCATGTACTTTATTGAATTGTGTTTATATTCTTATTTATCTTGTAAACACTTCTTTTTCACTTCATCGTTGATCAATGGCATTTTATCTTGATCAAAGTTTCAATCTATCAGTAATAATTTTAAAAAATAGTATGAAAATTAGTTTTTCAATTAATAAAAAGTTGAAAAAAATATGAAATGATTTAATGACAGTTAATGTGGTGAACTTTATTAAATAATTTTTTTGGATAAGTTAATGTTTTTAGTTAACAAACTATAGGAGTTTACTCACCATCTTTCAACTATTCGATATAGTTAGTGGACAATCCCTTTCATGAATGAAGATCCAATCATATTTTTCATGATCGAAATAATTTTTCAAAAAATACACAGTTGAAATTCCTTTGGATTGTTAATTTTTTTCATTACTCATCTATCCATATTATTTATGCTCACTTCTTATTATTCACACACTTTTATTCCTTAGTTACACATCACTTCATTGTTATTTTTTTCTACTCAATTGTTTGTTTGTTTTTTTTCATCTTTTTCATGGTTTTAGCATATATACTATCACCTTACCTATGGATATGATCCTTATTATATATGATAGAGTTAATAGTAATTTAATAAAAAAATTTAACTGACACATTCTCACAAATTTTTTGGCGTTTTTTCAAGGAGGGCATAAGCATCAAAGAGAGAACAAAAAGACTAAAACCAAAACCAAAATTAAAAAAAAACTATTTAAAAAATCATTTAAAAAATATAACATTTTGTGTTATAGTTTATCAAATATAAAATATGGTTGTAGATGCAAAATATCTCTATATATGAGGATCTTGAACCCATAATTCCATAAATTAATAAACATATTTGTTATTTAAAAAGATAGTGAAAATTTTAATTGAAGAATTGAGATAGATAGAGAGATCTTTATAATAATTAACAAAACATCCAAGATAATTTTGAAATGTTTAGGATGAGGGGGATTCAACTTCCTCAAGTGTTAGGAAACCCATATTCCATTAGGCTATCTCCTAAATCTTGAAACTATGAGTTGAAACAATCACATTTATCATTATTTTCTGTATTCAACGGAATGCCAAATGAGGACTATTTGACTTTAATTAGGTATTTTTACAACATAGTGTAGTGGTTACCTTTATAAGGACTTGGTGAGGAAAAACTAAAAATGAGATTTTTCCCTTTTTATCTTAAGTGGAATTCTAGGAATTGGTTTTAGCTCTTTATGAAAATATCTTTCACACATGGGAACAAGTCTATGAATTTTTTCATAATGAAATTTTACCCAAAGGGACTTAAGATAGATATTAGGAAACAAGTCACAATTTTCTTTCAATAGGATGAAGCAATTTTTCATGAAGCTTGGGACTAGTTTAGTAACTTTCTCATGATGTTACCTCACCACCAGTTATCTACCCACCTCCTCATGAAATTTTTCTATGAAAGGTTGTCACCTTCTATTCAGAATTTGTTTAACTAATATACTGGAGATAATTTTAGTGATATTTATAATAAATAACATATAAAAATCTACAAAAAATATTTCCATTAATTCAAAAAACAAATAATTTAGGATAAGAAGAGTGAATAAATTTAATTCTAATCCAGGTTCAAGAATAAAATAAATGCACAAATTGCTAAAATTAAATATCAACTTTAGTCCCTAATAAACCATATTATTAGACAAAATGGTAATAAAATTAGAAGTACAAATCAAACCTACACACTTAAGGAACAATGTCATCAATGAATTATGTTCGGTTTAACGACCCAATATTTTTAAAGGAAATTACTTTCTTATAAATATTTCATAATCAAATTAACTACTAAAAACATAAGTGTGTCACTTCTATGATGTGAATTTCAAAAATCTGACATACACAGTCGCGATCAGTAAGTTATTTAGAGTCCAATAAGAAAAACTTAATTTTTGGTGAATAGTAACCTACCCTTATGAATAGTAACATACCCTTATGAATAGTGATATACCCTAATGAATAGTAACATTACCTATGATAATATATAAATAATATTCAAGTTGAAAGTACGATATACCTATATTTTAGAATAAGTTAATGAATGTTTTAAAACTGGTTTTGATAATAAATTATGATTTTAATTAAATATTAAATTAATAATATTTAGAAAATTATTTTTGAAAAATGGACTTCATTTTTGGATTCTACACATTGAAAAATAGTTGGGGTAAATTTTTGGGATTTTTCTGAAATACTTGAATTTTTTATGAATAGTGACATGCCATAAATTGCAAAATTAAGATAAATACACTAATTATAGAGTCATGTGTGATGTTCTACTGATTTAAGCCCACTTTGTTCGGGATCACATTATAAAATTACTATTATTGGTCATGGAATACTCACTATTCCTTGTCTTGAGGAGAAATAATAAATTAATGAGTTTTATATTAAGAAATCCCATCTCTCCTCCACTATAAAAACCCCCTCTCACCCCCTCTTCCAATCACTCCTCTAAAGCCTTGTGCCTTATCCAAATTCTGTCCAAAACGCCTCCCAACCTCTTCTCCCACATCCAGAAAGCTTTGGTCTCATAAAAATACCAAAACCTCTCCCTTAAGGAGGCTCTCAAGGAAGTTTGGTTCAAGAGGTAAATTCCTCTTTTCAATTCTTTGTCTTTCCTTTCAAGTTCATTTGTTTTCTTTTTCAATTACCTCTCTTTATCCAAATTTTGTGATGACTCCAGTACCTTATATGTACTGTAATTTTGTCATGATAGTGTAATAAGTTATCATCATTTCCCCCTTTTTACCTTCTCTTATACTTGTAGCAAGAACACCATCTGAGATGTGTCAATTTTACACATTCAAGGATGATGGACTTTCGATTTCTTTTATCATTCTAAATTCTGGTCATGAAACCATTCTTGTTATGGTTGAACCAGATTATTATATATAATATAACCTATTTAATATTCTGTAATCCCTTTTGTTCAAATGATATTAAGTTATAAAGAAAAATGGGTTTGTTGTAATCAAAACCAACAAATTAACTGAAACAATTATCATTAAAGTTCTATATGATAATTCATCCTCATTCCATGTAAACAAGTTATATAAATAAGTAATAAAACCTATTTATGTTAATAAATAATATATAATTTCAATTCTGGACTTTTACATCCATTCCACTTCATTACTTAAAAAACAAGTGAACTGAATATGAAAATAAGAAAAACGAACACTCCGGAACGATGAAAGTCAATACAATAACTAATCAATAAGGACATAAATGAACTAACCAGATTTATGATAAACTAAATAAATGTATAATAGGTTCTGAAATAAGTTATTAAAAAGTATAATTTCATATTCCAGGAGCTTAAGTACAAGAACGGAACACGTTTGGAGTTAAGGTAAGGGTTTCTTCATCTCACTTCCATTTTCGTGAGATTTTCCATATTCACTACTAATAATTTTGTATGGTGTATGTATACTGACCATTAATTCCACATATCATGAATATCTTTATCTTCATGGTATTAAATCTATAATATTTATGTTATTAATTTTTGGGGCATACGAATCGTTTGATTACAAAGTGGTAAGGGTTTTCCACCCGAACTTCCATTTTCATTCGGGTTACTTTTATTGTCTAATTTCCTCGATGAAATTCTTATGTATTGTTATGTACTCCTCATAAATTCTGTGTGATTATTCTATATATGTAAACCAACCATAATCCTTCCCTATTTTTTGGATAGTTACATGTTTCAAAAGGAGCATTCAAAATTGTTTCCATAATACAAGCCTGATTCAAGGGAATTTCTAAAATTCTTATCTATTTTCAAGGGAACTCTATAATATGTTTTTGGGAACCATTATCCATATAAAATCACTTATTTTATTTTGAAAATACTATCTTAATTCAATTCTGGTTTTATATAAATATTTTTCCAAAATAAATCTTCTTTTCAAAAAAAAGAGTATTTATCTCAAGAATTTCTTAATGATTTTATAAGAGTGTTTTCGTCTAATTCAACACTCTTGTTGATTCCATGGTATTATTGGGTTTAATAATCTATGAATTCACCTACCATATTTTCTTTAATGGTTTATGACTAACTCTATTTTGGTTGATCTATCCTAAAACCATTCACCATATTATTCCGAATGGTTAGTGTTTTATGTTTTATTGGGGAAAGTTAGTTACATTTCATATGATAGTTTCAATATGAATGTATATGTTGTTTATGTTGATCCCCGCTCATATGAAGAATGCATTGGACTTATTATGTGATGGGTGGGGCCCTCTATATCCCCTCTATACATCAGTAGGTCTCATGAGACAAATAGATGTGTAATTGGCCGAGGCCTTTCCCAATGTGATATGGATTTTGGATGAGGCCTTAATCATTAGACGTCTTGTCCGAGGCCTTGACAAAATGTTTCAGAATTTATGGAATTATGAATTCCATCATTATGAGTTCATCTATTGATATTCCATGTGGTTATTCGTTTAGTAGAATATCCATGATTATGTTTTATTATGGAATTATTTACTCAGCCCATTTTCCTGTCATAATGTGTTCACGTTTATTATTAAAGGCATGTGTTTTCAATTATTCATTATGTCTAATGTTTATATTATATTCCAATATATTTCTTACTCTTACTAAGCATTTGAGCTCACCCTTTATTATTTTTCATTTTCTTAGGTCAAGATGAATTCAATTATGAATGGCATGATGAAATAACCTAGGAGTTATAGAAGTTGTCTAAGGAGTTTCTATGTTGTTTTTCATTTCAAGTTGTAATGATGAACTTATGTACGTATCTTGTTTCCAATAATACTAAACTACTCGGTCCTTCAGGATTTGCATTCCTTGTATGTATTTCAACATAATCAAATAAGGCACCAACTCTGGGCAACTGGGGTCGGGTCCTTACAGTTGGTATCAGAGGAAGTTTAGTAGAATACTTGGAAACTAGATTTAGAAAACGTAGAATTAGAGAAGAGTCCCTATGTTATTCTTTGAGGATATACATACAATAATTTCCTGTTATTTTGGTAAGGAATAGATTATGTGAATCATTCAAGAAATACATCCATGTCTGGATACGAGCAGGTAGAGGCGGCTCTGGCACAGATGTATCTAGGGGTAAAACCCGAAAACACCGCTTTGAGCTAGAATCGAACGGGAACTGGTGCACAAAAACGGGTCTTGCTGCACTCTTGGTTACGACACTCCCAGGGGATATGCTTAGGATAATTCCCATCTTCTTTACAAGCCATTATGAAGGATTGAAATGTAAAATATTCCTCAAAGAAAACCATATTTGTGAATATGGGATTATCCATTCGTAGGATATCAATTTTTTTTCTAAGTATTTTGTTAAGTTAAGATTATAAATTATGATTCATAACCTAATCTAGTGTATTCCATTATCTAGATATGACACCAAGTGGAAGGAATGGAAACCGCACGAACACACGTGTCCCTTGTAGGGATTTTCCTCCGATGCAAGATAATGATGTTGGATCTGGTGCTGTGACTGGTGCTGAGCAACTCATAAATATACTGGGACAACTTACTCAGGTTATGAATAATAACCTTACCTGTATGGAGCATCCGGATCCACCACATGGAGGATCCATGTTAGATCGCTTTATGTGATAACAACCTCCAACATTCAAAGGGACTACAAACCCTTTTGTAGCAGAGCAGTGGATATGTTCCCTCGAGAAGATATTTCTCGCTTTGGGATTTAATGAAAGAGAGAAGGTTTTCATGGTAGTATATCGTCTATCGGGAGATGCATATAAATGGTGGTCATTAATCCAAAACACAAAGTTGGAGGAAGAAATAGAAGAGATGGAATGGAGGGATTTTAAGGAAATCTTCTTAGAAAAATATTTCCCTCGTGAACAAAGAGCATATATGGAGAGGAAATTCTTTAATCTGAGGAAAAAGAAGGATGAAAATGTTGCCAAGTATGAAGCCAACTTCACAAGGTTAGAAAGACATGTTGTGGACTACATACAAAATATAAGGAGAAAAATAGATCGATTTTTTTATGGCCTAAAGCCATTCCTCTGGTGGGCACTGGTCTCCCAAAATTTTTCATCATATGAGGACATAGTTTCATATGATATCAAGACTGAAAAAGAATTCTCTAAGTCTTATGAATTTAAGGGAAATCAAGAAAAGAAGAGGGCTTCTGAAAACCCTGGGAATGTAAATAAGGAAACAGGGAAGAAGGGAAGAGTTGGATTTCCACCATGTGATAATTTTGGAAGGAAACACCCTGGTTCATGCTTAAAAGGAAAAGAAGTATGCTACAAATGTGTTCAAAAAGTCCATCTTGCTGGTGATTGCAAAGGAAAGAAGGAATACAATGATGGTCGATGTTATAATTGTCAAAAGATGGGGCACTATGCTAATAGTTGTCCAAAATGTCAAGGAAATATGCAACAGAAGAGGCCAAGGGAGAAAGGACAAGCATATGCGATCACAACTGCAGAGGTTGAAGTTTCACATGATGTGGTGGCAGGTACTTTGATCGTTTCCTCAAGCTTAGACAATGCTTTATTTGATTCTGGATCATCACATTATTTTATATCTTCCCAGTTTGCTAAGAAAATTAGATATTTCCAATTTGATTTAACAAGGGAGTTGTCAGTAAAAACTTCTAAGGGAATTATCATTGCTACAAAGTTCTGTCAATATGTTCCCATTAGGGCATACAAATGTTCGTTATCTGTGGATCTCATCATCATACCCATGATTGAATTCGATATAATCCTCGGTATGGATTGGCTTTTGGATCATGATGCAAAAATTTATTGTAAGAAGAAGGAGGTTACAATTTTTGATGACGATGATAAATAACACCTTATCTTTAGAGCAGAATTGTCACCACCTGATTCTTATCTATATCTACCCCCAGTAGCTCAAATAAATTCAATTATTGGGGAGGAAGAGAATGAAATAACTGTGGGTGAGGAAAGGAATGTTCAAATAGAGTATGTGCCTATTGTGAGATAATATGTTGATGTGTTTCCAGAAGATTTACCTGGACATCTTCCAGAAAGAGAAATTGATTTTTCTATTGATTTAATTCCTGGTTCAAGGCCCATATCGAAGACCCCTTATAGAATGGCCACTGTGGAATTAGTGGATATAAAGAAACAACTAGGGTTTTTGAGTGAAAAGGGATTTATTCAACCTATTGTTTCTCCATGGGGATCCCCAGTCCTCTTTGTCAAGAAAAAAATGGATCCATGAGGCTTTTCATTGATTATAGGGAAATCAATGTTGTTACAATAAAGAATAAGTATCCCCTACCTCGCATTGATGATTTATTTGACCAACTACATGGAGCTCAATACTTTTCAAAGATTGACCTTTGATCTGGATATCATCAGTTGAGTGTGAATAAGGAAGACATTCCGAAAACAGCGTTTCAAACCAGGTATGGGCATTACGAGTTTACAGTAATGCCTTTTGGATTGACTAATGCACCCTCTGTATTCATGGATCTAATGAATAGATTTTTCAAGGAATATCTCGATGATTTTGTAGTGGTGTTTATTGATGATATCTTGGTATACTCCAAAATCTATAAAGATCATGAAAATCACTTGATCATTATCCTGAAGACTCTTATAAGACATGAATTATATGGGAAGTTTATCAAGTGTGAATTCTGGCTTTAGTAGATTTCATTTCTTGGCCATATTGTCTCTAAGGATGGAATCCTAGTTGATCCTGCAATGACAAAGGAAATCCAAGATTGGCCCGCACCAACAAACATAACTGAGGTACGCAGTTTTATTGTCTTAGCAGGTTATTATCAGCGTTTCGTACAGAATTTTGCCCTAATGGCTAACCCGCTAATGAAGCTCGCACGTAAAGGGGTTAAATTTGTTTGGACAAAATATTGTGAAGAATTTTTCAAAGAACTGTAGAGAATATTATTCAATGCTCCTATATTGACTCTATCATCGGGGAATGAAGGGTTTGTTATTTATAGTGATGCTTCAAAGAAAGGACTTGGTTGTGTCCTTATGCAAAACGATAGGGTTATTGCTTATGCATCACGACAGCTGAAAATTCATGAGCAAAACTATCCTACTCATGATCTTGAGTTAGATGTTGTAATATTTGCCTTGAAGATATGGAGACATTATCTCTACGGTGAAAAATGTGAGATTTATACTGATCACAAGAGTTTGAAGTACATTTTATCCCAGAAAGAACTCAACATGAGGCAAAGGAGATGGCTTGAACTACTCAAGGATTATGATTGCATAATACACTACCACCCCGGGGAAGGAAAATAAGGTGGAAAATGCTTTGAGCAGAAAGGATCATGGAGTTTTGAACAAGATGAGAGTTGAAAGAGATCCTATTTTCATAAATCTAGTAAAGATGGATATGGAAATAACCATGGAAGTTGAAACATCAATGCTTTTTCAAATGGTTTCCAAACCATCTTTACTAGAAAGAATAAAAAGTTCTCAGGCTGATGATGGGGAGTTCCAAAAGAAGATTAAAGCTGTGAATGATGGGAGATTGAGTGACTTCGTATATGAAGATGGAATTTTGAAATTTTGGAAGAGACTTTGTGTTCCAGATATACCTGATCTAAAGAGGGAATTGTTGGATGATGCTCATAGTTCTAATTTCTCTATACACTCTGGTAGCACTAAGATGTATAGATATTTGAAGAAACATTTTTGGTGGGACAACATGAAGAGGGAGATTGCTTATTTTGTGTCAAGATGTATGGTTTTTCAACAAGTGAAAGTTGGAAGGCAATAGTCTGGAGGAGTATTGAAACCTCTTCCCATACCTGAGTGGAAATGGGATAATATCACGATGGACTTTGTGATGGGACTACCAAAGACTCCTCAAAGGAATGATGTAATATGGGTCATTGTTGATCGTCTTACCAAGTCAGTACATTTTCTTGCTATAAGAGAAGATCTACCCTTGAACATCTAACAAAAATATATATTAATGAAGTTGTGAGACTTCATGGAGTACCCCTATCGATTGTTTCTGATCGTGATCCACGTTTTACATCAAGATTCTAGAAAAGTCTTCAGAAGGCCCTAGATACTGATCTTCGTTTGAGCACTTCCTACCACCCAAAAACTGATGGACAATCGGAACAAACAATTCAAACATTAGAAGACAAGTTGAGGTCTTGTTCACTTGATTTTCAAGGCATGTGGGATCAGTATTTACCTATCGTAGAATTTTCCTACAACAATAGCTTCCATTCAAGTATACATATGGCACCCTATGAAGCATTATATGGGAGGCGATGTCATACACCAACTTGCTGGGATGATGTTGGAGAAAGAAAGCTCGTGGGCCCAGAACATGTTGAAGAAACAATGGAAAAGGTGAAGATTATCCAGAACCATATCAAAATATCTCAAAGTAAACAAAAGAGCTATGAAGATAACCGAAGTAAGGATTTGGAGTTTCAAGAAGGTGATCACGTTTTCTTAAAGGTGTCTCCATGGAAGGGTATTATATGATTCGGTAAGAAGGGAAAATTAAGTCCCAGGTACATCGGACCTTTTGAAATTCTGGAACGAGTTGGAGCCATAGCTTACCATTTGAAAATTCCACCAAGTCTCTCCAAGGTTCACAATGTGTTCCACGTGTCAATGTTAAGAAAGTACATGCCATAATCAACACATGTACTCACATATGAAGAAGTAAAACTTGAGCCCGATCTATCTTACTGTGAAGAGCCTATCAAGATTCTTGATACTAGAGAACAAGTATTGAGAAATCGGACGACTCGTCTAGTAAAGGTTCTATGGAGGAACCATAAGATGGAGGAAGAAACATGGGAGCCTGAGGATCTTATGTTAAATACATATCCAAATCTTTTTAGGTAATATTTTTTGAATTTCGAGGAAGAAATTTTTGTAAGGAGGGGATAATGTAACGACCCAATATTTTTTAAAGCAAATTACTTTCTTATAAATATTTCATAATCACATTAACTACTAAGTGTTATGGAACCCTTAAAACATAAGTGTGTCACTTCTGTGATGTGAATTTCAAAAATCCAACATACACAGTCGTGATCAGTAAGTTATTTAGAGTCCAATAAGAAAAACTTAATTTTTGGTGAATAGTAACCTACTCTTATGAATAGTAACATACCCTTATGAATAGTGATATACCCTAATGAATAGTAACCTTACCTATGATAATATATAAATAATATTCAAGTTGAAAGTACGATATACCTATATTTTATAATAAGTTAATGAATGTTTTAAAACTGGTTTTGATAATAAATTATGATTTTAATTAAATATTAAGTTAATAATATTTAGAAAATTATTTTTGAAAACTGGACTTCATTTTTGGATTCTACGCGTCGAAAAATGGTTGGGGTAAATTTTTGGGATTTTTATTAAATACTTGAATTTTTTATGAATAGTGACATGCCATAAATTGCGAAATTAAGATAAATACACTAATTATAGAGTTATGTGTGATGTTCTATTGATTTAAGCCCACTTGGTTCGGGATCACATGATAAAATTACTATTCTTGGTCATGGAATACTCACTATTCCTTGTCTTGAGGAGAAATAATAAATTAATGAGTTTTATATTAAGAAATCCCCTCTCTCCTCCACTATAAAAACCCCCTCTCACCCCCTCTTCCAATCACTCCTCTCAAGTCTTGTTCCTTCTCCAAATTCTATCCAAAAACCCTCTCAACCTCTTCACCCACGTCCATCAAGATTTGGTCTCATAAAAATACCAAAACCTCTCCCTTACGGAGGCTCTCAAGGAAGTTTGGTTCAAGAGGTAAATTCCTCTTTTCAATTCTTTGTCTTTCCTTTCAAGTTCATTTATTTTCTTTTTCAATTACCTATCTTTATCCAAATTTTTTGATGACTCTAGTACCTTATATGTACTGGAATGTTGTCATGATAGTGTAATAAGTTATCATCATTTCCCCCTTTTTACCTTATCTTATACTTGTAGCAAGAACACCATCCGAGATGTGTCAATTTTACACATTCAAGGACGATGGACTTTCGATTTCTTTTATCATTCTAAATTCTAGTCACGAAACCATTCTTGTTATGGTTGAACCAGATTATTATATATAATATAATCTATTTAAGATTCTGTAATCCCTTTGTTCAAATTATATTAAGTTATAAATAAAAATGGGTTCGTTGTAATCAAAACCCACAAATTAACCAAAACAATTATCATTAAAGTTATATATGATAATTCATCCTCGTTCCATGTAACCAAGTTATATAAATAACCAATAACACCTATTTATGTTCATAAATAATATATAACTAGTACTCGTCCGTGCGTTCGCATGGTGATATGGGTTAATGCATATGTTTAACAAAAGAATACTATTTTTCAAAAATAATAATGAACATTAATATTGATGATATGTAAACCACAAATAAGAGGTAGATAGATAATAAGGAAAAAATGATTTAAAATTTGTTGATAAATAATTAACATAGTAGAAAATATAGATTTGATATAGTAAGGAATAACAATTTATATTAGACATTCATGGTGAAGAAATCAAATATATAAATGGAAGAATTAATCAATATGGATATGAAAAAGAAGTCAAATTATTTGTAAACTGTATTTTATATGGTAAAATATGGAAGCATCAAAATGAGTAAAAAATCATTAACAGAATTGTTTTTAAACATATCATTTTGAATTGATGAACCCAAAACAGAAACAGTTATAATATGAATCCCACAAAATGGGTGATTTATAAAACATAATTAAACAAAAACTATATACTATGTGTATGAATAAAGTTGAAATAATGAGGGTATTTCCTAATAAAACTTTTGAAAAAGAAATTATCCCTAGGGTCTTTAATGCTGAAACAATTATAAGAAGGAAAATATTGTAATCTTGTTATAAATCAGAACCTTAAAATTTCATTAAAAATTATTCTTAATATATCATAAAATATAATTATGTCAAATTAAACCATGAAAATGTGGCTGTTTACCCAGGAAATAAAAAGAAACTCTTGGACAGTCCATTTGAATAAAATAAAACTGAGAGAAGGGAAATTCTGACAAAGAGAAGAACATATTACTTTAAGTTTGTAAAATTCATCATGGAGAACAATTTAAATATATTTATAGAGCAAACCCCTGTTGTGTCCTGGGCCCAGGATTGTTGGGCCCCCGCCAGGATTGTTGGCGCCTGTGCCCCGGTAACCAATCCCACATCGGTTGTGGAGGGAGATTGGTGGGTGCTTGAAATTCTCGTGCCTACCTTCCCCTCAGCAACGCGTTTTAAAGCCGTGAGGCCTGGGATAGCAACTGGGCCAGAGCGGACAATATTGCTGGGCCGAGGGATCCGATCCATCAATTGGTATCAGAGGGTGGTTGGTCTCGGGACCGGTGTGGGCTTGGGGGGGGGATGTTGTGTCCTGGGCCCAGGATTGTTGGGCCCCCGCCAGGATTGTTGGCGCCTGTGCCCCGGTAACCAATCCCACATCGGTTGTGGAGGGAGATTGGTGGGTGCTTGAAATTCCCGTGCCTACCTTCCCCTCAGCAACGCGTTTTAAAGCCGTGAGGCCTGGGATAGCAACTGGGCCAGAGCGGACAATATTGCTAGGCACAAACCCAAATTGAAGCTCAAAATAAATAAAACACTAAAAACCGTGATTGGGAGAAGCCTTGGGCGCCTTTGATTGATTGGAGATGTTGAAGGCCGCTTCCAAGCTTCTTTGGTGGAGCTCCTTGGATGTGGAAGTTGTTGGAGCAAGGTGGGTTCCTTTGGAGGAAGTCGCCGGAGGTTGTCCAAATGATGAGAATTGTGTACGTTGGCTTCACAAATGTTCCGGTAGGTGTCCGGGGCTTCCTTGGCCTTTATTTATAGGCATGGAACCCTTGGGGAGGCTTCGGAGCCGTTGGAGAGGTCTTCGGAGCCGTTGGAGGCCAAAAGATGGTTGACTGGTCAAACCCAACGGCTAGTTTGACTGGGCTACCGGCTGGCCGGTACAGCTCCACCGGCTGGCCGGTGCCTTGGTAGAGAAGAAGAGTCTTGATCCAGGCTCTACCGGTCGACCGGTGGAGGAGCCACCGGCTGGCCGGTGGCAAGACAGTAGCAAACACTATTTGAGCTGGATGCCACAGGTCGACCGGTGACAGAGCCACCGGTCGACCGGTGGAACCTGGCAGTGGGCAATGCCTCTGCCAGTTCCACCGGCTGGCCGGTGCTATCACACCGGTTGGCCGGTGGACTGAATTTCAGTCCATTTGATGTCCATTCTTGGGCCAACTTCTTGGCAACCTTGTGCCTTTCAAACAAAAACACTTCAAACAATGTTAGATAAACATGAAAGTGATTGTGATCATGAAAATTAAACCACGAGGGGATACGAGAGGTACAACAATCTCCCCCTATTTTGATGATCACAATCACCGAAACAATCAAAGTAAAATACTGAAATTAAAGACATTCTTAAGCATGATGAAAAGGATTCTCCCCCAATCAATCAAGAAATTTCTCCCCCTTTGTGATTATCAAAATAGAATGGGGCATAAAACTTGATTGAGGGAAATTTTGAAAAACAAGGGATGGGATTTGAAAATCAATTGAAATTTTGGAAATTGAAAGATTTGAAACAAAAATTGAATAACAGTTTGAATTGAAAGTTTTGAAATGACAATTGAATTGAAAATTTGAAACCAAGAGTTGAAATTGGAAGTTTGAACAAAAATTCTTAAACAAACCAATTGAATTTTGAAATTTGAAACCAAATGAAATTTATGAAATTGAGAGTTTTGAAACAAGGTTTGAAAACAATTTAGAAAGATCTCCCCCTAAATAAAAACAATGAATCACCGGGGAAAGGAAATAAATTTTGGCCCGGAGAGACTTGCAAGAAGGGATTTTTCAATCCATACTTGTCTCATAGCGGGTCTTCTCCTATAAAATTCATCAGAAAAGAAAATAGACTTTGGTTGGCCGTACCGGGCATTTTTGCAATTACACTCATAAATGAGGTGCCCGGATTTTTTACAATAATTGCAAAATTTGTATTGGGAGCTCCCCCTTACAAAAATAGTGGGTGCATGGGAGGAGGAATCTTGGTTGGTGTAGCCAAGTCCATTGGTGGTTCTAGATATTCGTTGGGAACCTAGGAGATTGTTCAAATTTTGTTCCCCTTGGGTGAACTTAGCTAGGGTCTCCCTTAGGTCTTTGATGGTTGATTCCATGGAATCAACATTTGGAAAATTTTGGATTTTTAGGGTGAGTTCCTCCTTCTCTTTGAGAAGTTGGTCTTTTTCGGAGGAAAGTTTTTTGAAATTCTTTTTTAAAGCAACAAATTTTGACGATAAAGCATGAAAACCTTTTTCTAGTTGGTCTCTAGCATGTGAGAGTTATTCATAAGATAAATGATTTAAAGAATTGGAATTTGAAGAACAAGAGGAGGAGTCGGAAGATGTTACCTCATGGAATGCCATTAGGCATTTTGTACCTTGGTCGCTTGAGGAGGAGGAGGAGGATGAGGTGTCACTCCATGTGGCCTTGAGGACCTTTTTCTTTCCTTTTTCCTTTGGCGTGGCCCGTTTTTTGTTGAGTGGGCAATCGGGCTTGTAATGGCCCTTTTCGCCACACCCGTAGCATTTTACCTTGGGCTCGGATCTTGCGGTGGGTTCTTGCTTTCGATGCTTGCGGGATTTCTTCTTCTTCTTGTGCTTCTTCATAAACTTGTGCATTTGGCGGGCGAGATTCTCCATTTCCGAGTCGCCGCTTGATGATGAGGAAGATGAGGAAGGAGATGAGGAAGAAGATGAGGAGGAGCTTACTTCCTTTTGTACCTTGAGGGCGATGTTCTTTAGAGTTTTGATAGGGGTGCCCTCCTTTTGAGCTTGCCTCCTCATCGTGATCTCGTACGTCATTAGGGATCCGATGAGCTCCTCTACCGGCATATTTTTGACGTCCTTAGCTTCTTGGATCGCCGTCACCTTTGGTGCCCATGAGCTCGGAAGGACCCATAAGATCTTCTTGACCATCGTCTCGGCTGAAACATCATCACCAAGAGATTTCCTTCCATTGCACACGTCAGTAAAGCGAGTAAACATTTCAGAAATTGATTCATTTGGGTGCATTGAAAAAGACTCAAAGTCTTGCCTATACATATCCAATCTAGTGTCTTTGACTTTATTAGTTCCCTCATGAGTTACTTCTAAAAGTTTCCAAATTTCATGTGAGGAGGTGCAAGTAGACACTCGATTGAATTCATTTCGGTCTAGGCCGCAATGGAGAGCATTCATGGCTTTGCCATCAAGCTCAAAATTTCTAATGTCGGCTTGGGTCCATTTGGATTCGTCGGGGGTAGACAAAGTGTAACCTTGCATGACTATTTTGTAAATGGGATATCCTATACTTCTAAGAAAAGTAGTCATGCGGGTTTTCCAATAATTATAGTCGGACCCATCAAAAAATGGAGCCCGACCCAAAGAAAAGCCCTCGGGGGCGAAAGAAGTTGATGCCATCTAAAAGGATCTTAAATTTGAAACCGGGTTAGGGAATTATTCAAATACGTCCTCTGATACCAATTGATGGATCGGATCCCTCGGCCCAGCAATATTGTCCGCTCTGGCCCAGTTGCTATCCCAGGCCTCACGGCTTTAAAACGCGTTGCTGAGGGGAAGGTAGGCACGGGAATTTCAAGCACCCACCAATCTCCCTCCACAACCGATGTGGGATTGGTTACCGGGGCACAGGCGCCAACAATCCTGGCGGGGGCCCAACAATCCTGGGCCCAGGACACAACATTGTTGTACCTCTCGTATCCCCTCGTGGTTTAATTTTCATGATCACAATCACTTTCATGTTTATCTAACATTGTTTGAAGTGTTTTTGTTTGAAAGGCACAAGGTTTCCAAGAAGTTGGCCCAAGAATGGACATCAAATGGACTGAAATTCAGTCCACCGGCCAACCGGTGTGATAGCACCGGCCAGCCGGTGGAACTGGCAGAGGCATTGCCCACTGCCAGGTTCCACCGGTCGACCGGTGGCTCTGTCACCGGTCGACCTGTGGCATCCAGCTCAAATAGTGTTTGCTACTGTCTTGCCACCGGCCAGCCGGTGGCTCCTCCACCGGTCGACCGGTAGAGCCTGGATCAAGACTCTTCTTCTCTACCAAGGCACCGGCCAGCCGGTGGAGCTGTACCGGCCAGCCGGTAGCCCAGTCAAACTAGCCATTGGGTTTGACCAGTCAACCATCTTTTGGCCTCCAACGGCTCCGAAGACCTCTCCAACGGCTCCGAAGCCTCCCCAAGGGTTCCATGCCTATAAATAAAGGCCAAGGAAGCCCCGGACACCTACCGGAACATTTGTGAAGCCAACGTACACAATTCTCATCATTTGGACAACCTCCGGCGACTTCCTCCAAAGGAACCCACCTTGCTCCAACAACTTCCACATCCAAGGAGCTCCACCAAAGAAGCTTGGAAGCGGCCTTCAACATCTCCAATCAATCAAAGGCGCCCAAGGCTTCTCCCAATCACGGTTTTTAGTGTTTTATTTATTTTGAGCTTCAATTTGGGTTTGTGCCTACAAACCCCAAACTCTTTTCTATCCCTCATTCTTTTGGGTTTCACATCACCACTAAGGTGTGAGAAGGTTGTCAGGCTTTCCTTTAAATAGCTTGAGATATAGGTGAGCTATCCTTCACCTGTAAGAAGGATAGTGGGTTCTTGCTAAACCATCAAAAGCAAGTGGGTTCTTGCTAAACCACAAAAAGCAAGCTGTAATAGGTCCTAGTGCTACCTCAAAGCCTAGTGGGTTTCTTGCTAAAACCATTGAAAAGCAAGCGGTAGGAATCTCTCAACGGTTGAGTTGGGAGCGGAGACGTAGGCCGGGTTTTGGCCGAACTCCGTTATCAATTTCGTGTGTCTTGCCTCTTTACTTTCCGCTGCATTCTTTCACTTTGATTTTATTTGTTAATCAATTTGTTAAAAGGAAATTCACCCCCCTCTTGCCATCTTTTTCCCCGTTTCTTCCATCCAACAATTGGTATCAGAGCGTGGTTGGTCTCGGGACCGGTGTGGGCTTGGGGGGGGGATGTTGTGTCCTGGGCCCAGGATTGTTGGGCCCCCGCCAGGATTGTTGGCGCCTATGCCCCGGTAACCAATCCCACATCGGTTGTGGAGGGAGATTGGTGGGTGCTTGAAATTCCCGTGCCTACCTTCCCCTCAGCAACGCGTTTTAAAGCCGTGAGGCCAGGGATAGCAACTGGGCCAGAGCGGACAATATTGCTGGGCCGAGGGATCCGATCCATCAACCCCTGCTCAACAGAGTACAACATTCAATGAGTTGACTGAAAGAGGTTGTTGAAACTACAGAAAGATTTGTTTTTCAATGTTGAAGATATGTTTTTTATACTTACAGAAAGAGTTGTTTCTCTAACAGAATGTATACTGAATTCAGTTGTTGAATCTATAAAGACATATAACCAGAACTTGAAAAATGTGTAGACTGAAATCTTTTTTGGCCATTAATAGATTGATAATTGAATACAGGACATCCTATTATAAACTGGTTAAAAAAATTTGAAGATGAAAGTAGATTATTATTTCAAGAGGATATACATTATTCACATAGTTGTAGTTTATGAAAACAATTTCTAGACATGAAAGTAAATGAATGTTTTCACTATTTTTAAAATTGGCTTTGCAGTTTTCTAAAATCATAGGATGGTGAAGAAAAGTCAGAAACTATCAACATTGATATTATAACAAATCATTTATGAAAAGGTCTGTAAACTATTGAAGTCTCAATGATAACAGTAAATAGGAACCACATAGGTACCCCTAATTGTGTGGCTAAACACTGAAACTCATAGAAAACTTCTGATCCGGAAAAATTCTAACTGTCTCTAAAGGCAGTTGTTATTGCTAGGTCAATGCAGAATCCCTATGAAATAAGATGGAAGACGACATGGTATCCAAATGATTTAGTATTTATATAACATGTTCTGACAGTAGAAAAATACCAAGGAATGCATCCTCAAAACTAAAAATAAACTATTAGAAGAATTTACTATCAACCAAATAGCATCTAAAACATAAAATAGGGAAACATATCCAAAAAATCCTTAAAAAGTGATACGATACCTTATTGAGATTACATAACAGTCATGTATCAAAAAGTTTAATAGCCGTATCACCCTCAATAATTGGTTCCCAACTATACAAAGATCATAATTTTCCAACTTAATATATCGAACAACAAATTCCTTGAAGAGGCAGCAGGGTATAGTTGTGGAATGGCATTGGTAGACATCCATATGAAGAGGAAAATCCACACTGCAATGTACAGACCAAATTAATCAGCAAAGACAAACAGCAAACATTGCAATATCATAAAATAAAGATAGCTGGAAAAAAAATTAATTTATTGATCGATAGATAACATTTTTATATAATGAGAAAAACCAAACAAATATAGTAAACAGCATGTTACATCACACAACAATGCTAATGAAAGAGACAAACTAAAGATAAGTAAATCAATTATAGACTACAGAATATAGTAATCATAAAAGTTTTGACATATGGAAAGTAAACAAACCTAGAATGAACATTAACTAAATGAAGTTTCACAAGCATAGCCTCAATCTATTATAGAGACTTCACATGAATTATATACAGAGTTAAATTTCTAATAGAAAAATGAAAAAATGAGATAGAGTTACATGTAAACACTACCTTGGAGATGGTTGAGAATCATTTAGTCTAGTTTGGCAGTTTTTTTGTTTCTTATCTCCATTGTATGGAGATGATGTTTATTGGAAAAGGTTGATGTCTGATTGGGGTATGGAGACAGGGAGACTTCCACAGCAGCTACGGCTCCACCTGTGCGTGATCCGCTCCCCTCCTCGAATCCCCTCTGTACATAATGCTCAAAAAAAATTACTGAACATGAAGAAACATATTTTTGTCAACATTCAAAATAAAATTGCATAAATTATGGAGAAAAAATATAAAAACAACAATCAAAAATGAATCCGATCAGTAGAGTTTTTAAAAATCTGTTACAGAGTGTATAAAAACAATCAAAATAGAATCCGATCAGCAGAATATATAAAAATATGTTACAGAGGATAAAAACATTCAATGCAGAATATAAAAAAAATCAAAACGGATTCTGATTTGAACTTGTTAGGTTAAAATAGAATTATGAAATCAATGCAGGGGTATACGCATGTACCAACAGACAACAGTATAATAAAAACCAAATCCGATCAGAAGAAGGTATAAAAACTTGTTACAGAGAGAGTATAATTGTGTGTGACATATGCAGTCAGAAAGGGTCCATTTGTGCCATATATGTTTTTTACAAATTATGTGTAGACTTTAATAATTGTGTGTGACATATGGATGTAAAAATCATGAAGATCAAACTAAAAACAGTTCAACAAAATATAGAACTTGTTTAACCTGGAATTTAATTTCTGAATAATAGGTAATAATTCAGTATCTTGCCAATATACCTTGTTTTCAATTTGATAGGCAGTACCTAAAAAGACAATTGTAGTTAAATGAAAAATAATATACCTTGTTTTCAATTTGATATTAGTATGCATATAAGTTAAGGAAGATTTCATATTCATCATACGCAACACCTCCTAAAGATTTCTGAAATCAATATCCATAATCATCATTACACATGTAAAGCACTAAATATAGGTATTCAAGTTGAGAAGAAGCATGTATGAAATCCTGTTTATGAAGATCCATGATTTGTGAGGCATTTTCAAATATGTCTAGATCTTTAAAACTATCATCAAATTGATGGTGATGATTCTGGATACTGTTTTCATAAATCTACAAGGAAAATAACAGTGTTTAGGGTTTAAATAGAGGAAGATTCTACCAGAATACCAAACTCATCATTTTTCAAAAATATACACCTATATAGCCATCATTTTTATGTATTCAGTATGCATATACTGAATATGTAATCTGCATATAGTTAAAATGTAAAATGCATTAAATATACTACTAAATATAGAATAACCATGTTCTATTTTCTATTCTCTTTTCCATAATATGTAATATACATATTTCTCATATTACAAATTCAATACTAAAAGATCAATATGGACTTTCTAGTTAAAAATACTATATTGACACAATATTAACTTATAGGCACTACATGAGAAGCCACTTTCACATAAATGAAGAATAATATACCTTGTTTATAATTTGATATTATTATGCTTATGATGAATATTAGATATTGAATATTAGAAATAAAATATTAGTAGGCATGTTCTGAATATGCAATCCGCATATACTGAATAAGTAAAATGAATTCAATATACTATTTCAAAATCTAATATGACAAATATATATATTATATATTATGAAAAATAAAATTAGAAACATAGTATATGATTGAACTTGAGAAAGCCTACCATATCTCTGAAATCACAAGGTGACTGAGGTGGACCAGGCGGAGGGGGAGGCAGAGGCACTGGAGGTGGAGCAGGCTTAGGGAGACTGAGATGTAGCAGGTGGAGGCGGAGAAATTTGAAAGAGGGAACATGTGAAGGGCACACAAAACCTGAAAATTAAAAAGGGAAATAGGACAAATGGAATCTATGATGGAAATGTGAACCTAAATTACAAAATGAGAAAGAGGGAAGAGTGAAATTGAACCTAAAATCTCAAGAAAAATAGAAATAAAACTTGTAAGCTTGTGGGAGATTTCCAGTACAAAGTATCTTCAATGAACCTTGGATTTTTCTGTTTATTGAAAACAATTAAGGGAAACAATATATTATTGTAAAATATGATCACATAAAACTATCATGAATCTACAACATCCAAATATGGGGGGTATGTTGCTTCCCACTAATAGTCTTCCAATGATAGACATGCAAAATACCCCCTTAAAATTGCATCTGTTTAAAGAAAATAATCAAACCGTTTATCCTATATTCATGTGAGAATAACTAAATACATATTAACCTCCAATGGGAAGTTACCAGGATGATGGTGTGGATAACAGATGCACCTGCTTCCTAGAACATCTTATCGGGGCCCCGGTAGGATCCAAAGGGGAACCTGGTGGTATGGGCCACCAAAACACTCCAATTAATTGATCAACATCTTCCTTCAATATCCAAACATAAAACCTGAAATAAACTCAATTGAAACTTTTAAAACAATAAAATTAAAAAATATAATTATGTAGCCACAAAAGTACAATAGTTTTGGGCCACATTTGAGTACCAAAATGATCAAGCCAGACTTTTATGCAGTTATGAATGTTTTTTATAATCTTATAAGATTTCCAAGTCAATAATTATCACCCCAATATGACATCTACAACTCAAATAATCATCAAAACACAGTAGGTAACATCATCAAAATAAGGCACTTTATAGAAGCATAACTACTGTCACTTCGGGAAATTGGGCCGTTAATGTCAGTAAACAAACAAAAGAAAATTTATGATGTTTAGAAATTCAACTTGATGAAAAAGTAGAAAGAGGGATGATGATAATCAAACCTAAAATCTTGAGAAATAGATAAATCTATCTGGTATGCTTGTGGGGGATCTCCATTACAGAGAATCTTCAAAGCACCATGGATGTTTCTATCTATCTAAAACAATTAAGGGAAATAATATATTATCGTAAAATATGTTAACATAAAAATCTACAACAACCGAATCCAGTGGGGTATGTAGATTCCCACTAATAGTCTTCAAATGATAGACATGTAGAATACCCCCTTAACACTACATCAGTGTCAACACAAAATTCAAAACATTTATCCTAAATTCATATGAGTATAACTAACTACATATTGACCTCCAACAGGAAGTTACCAGGTTACTGGTGTGGATAACAGAAGCACATGCTTCCTAGCACGTCCTAGAGGGCCCCCGATAGGATCCTAAGGGGAACCTGGTGGCTGAGGGCACCAAAACTCTCCAATTGATTGATCACATTCTTACTTATATATCCTTACTTAAAACCTGAAATAAACTCAATAAAAACTGTTAAAACAATAAAAGAAATATAATATAATTTTGTAGCAGCAAAAGTAAAACAAATTTGGGCCAAAATTTGAGTTCCAAAATGATCGACCCCGACTTTTATGCAGTTATTATTGTTTTAGATAATCTTATAAGCTTTCCATCTTGGTAATGATCACCCAAATATGAAATCTATAGCACATGTAATCAACAAAATATAGTAGGTAACATAATATGAATTTTTCACTTTGTATAAGCAGAACTACAGTCACTTCGGGGCAACTGGGCCAGTTATTGTCAGTCAAAAAACAACAGAACCCCTAGATCTAGATTCCATATGTTGCAGCCCCTGTGACAGTGTTATGAATTGAAGTCCCGACACTGGTAAGTGAAGCCCCTAGATCTGCAACCACCAGCACATATTTCAGCATTTCCATAGAACTCAGTAGGATTATAAATTGCACAATTTCAAAATAAATATTTAAAAAATATAATAAGATTGATCATTCAAAAATAATTAATCCCAATCATATGAACAATATCATTTTTATCCTGGTTTATCTAGCATAGATGGGAAAAACATAAAACCCAATATTTTCAATGAATAGACCCACAACATCAAATAATATAATCATAATAAATAATGTTGAAGAAACAATGGCTAAGATGAATTAGGGAAGGGGTGTTTGGAGTATCCAAATAAGATATGTATACTATGAATGTATCATTAAATCGTGTTCTATGAAAAATAAGATGAATCAAGAAAGAAATTCTGAATGAAACAACCTCAAGAATTCAGTGAATGGTGCACCTTAGAAGCTCCCCTATGCAGAACATGAGTATATGCTTGAGCTATCTTGAAATTATCTCCTTGATTCCTAATCTGTTTTTTCTCCCAATTCTGGGTAGCACAGTTTTTCTTAGGATGGAAAGGAAGAGCCCCTCCAAATTCAGTGTACCTATCAATAGATGGAATATGAATGGGGTAATTGGATGAGATATTAATTAAAATAACTAAATAAAAACTATGAATATTTTTTCATCTCATGAAAATGAAAGATAAGTAACATACCACCAACTCCAGGCTTCTTTCCTGAAAAAAAAATAACTTTAATAATTAATTAGAACGTGACAGTGACAACTGAAATCATTGAAGCATAAATATGATGTTTAATAGTTGTAAGGATAAAAATAGAACAACAATCAAATAGGTATGTAATAGTACAACAACCATAATTCCTGAAATTCTAGGGTTTTAATATACCTGCAGAAAATAATAGATGAGTGTGGATTTGAATCATTATATCATCAAGACTGAATTTAAATGAAAATGGATTATTCACTGAAAAAAACATATTAACTCAACAGTATTAAATAGCTGCAATGATTAAACTATGGAAATTCAGTTGGAGCTAGAGAGTTGAACTCTTCTGATCCATTGTTTTTGGGAAGAAAAACTATATAAATAAATTACTTACCATTAATAAGTGGCTTTTAATTATGACCAATTTATATGCTTCTATTCATCATAACAATGTAATTAAACACAAGTCACATTAATAAATTTTGAGATACAATAAACTCAAGCAACTTGAAAAAAGAAGTAACTAATAAAGATACTATTCTACAATGTAAAATACTGCCAAATTATATATACCATCAAGAGTGGTGGTCCCCAGTATAGTTTTTCTAATGAATTAATAGAGTACCATTTAATGGAAACTGCAGGTACAACCAAGAAAAGACAATATTTCTTGTGATAAATTATCCAAACCAAGTGCAGAAGGCTCCTTGCCAATAATTTTTTTTTACCAACAAAACTCCCTGGAATAGTGAATCACAAAGGCAGTAAGGAAAAGGTGAATTGAGAGAACATATGAGACCTAAAAGAAGGACAGAAAATAAAGCTACATTCACGACATTGGTATCATCAAAACATTAACGTACAATTACAACCTGTAAAAGCACATTTATTTTCATGTGATTATTCCACGCATGTTACAACCTGCAAAAGCACATTCATAGAATGCAGTGACAGTCCTAGAGGAATCTGCAAGTACCAGCTTCATATGAACCAAAACAGTCCTAGATGAGTATTGCAGGTTGCAACATATCATTGAAAGAAATTAGAATGATACAAATACTGAAGCATATAGTGTAGATCAGCGAAAAGAGACTGAACCTCTTCATTCGAGAAAGGAATTGTAGTGAGACCTCTGTGCTGATACTTCCTCAACTCAATACGCAAAGTAGTAGACTCCCCGTGAGTATACCACGGATAACTTATCCCAACAAAAACGTCTGTAAAGGATTTGGAATCCATTTCTAGGGTGCAGTCTCTAGTGGGTCCATCCTAATATGTAATGTTCATATGAATAGAATGAAATAAAAAACATAAAAGCGATGAATTGAAAACAGTGGAGCTTACAAAACCCTTCTTTGCAGATATCCAAAGAGGTGAAAATGGTGTGTCAACAATCAGCACAGACCGTAGATTTCAGTGGAAGATCATGGTCATGTCGTCGAACAACGATGAATCGAAAATGGCGGAGGGTTTCAAATCAGTGATTCGGAAAAGCGATGTTAGTATAGGCGAGAAGACACAGTCTCGAAGGAGCGCCGATGTGAAGTTTCGAAGAGAGATTTTTCTAATTGCGCAATGTTGCGGATAAATTTATCAGATGAGATGCTGCTTCTAGAGGAATCATCAGATGAAGATGGGGCCTGTCGAGGGTTTTTTCAGCAGGTTGATTAGCAGAGGATCGGCTTCGAATTGATACGGTATAGATGGAACCCTAGACGGCGAGGAGAGCGTACGCGGGAGGGTCGCGGTAGGGCGTCGAGGAAAATGGAGGAAGAATTTAGGGATTTTTACGGTGAGGGAGGCATGGATTCTCCGCATGGTGACACATAGGCAGAATAATGCCAAGTTTAGAAGATATATAGATTTCAATTCTGGAGTTTTACATCCATTCCACTTCATTACTTAAAAAACAAGTGAACCGAATATGAAAATAAGAGAAACGAACACTCCAGAATGACAAAAGTCAATACAATAACTAATCAATAAAGACATAAATGAACTAACCAGATTTATGATAAAATAAATAAATGTATAATAGGTTCTGAAATAAGTTATTAACAAGTATAATTTCATATTCCAGGAGCTTAAGTACAAGAACTGAACACGTTTGGAGTTAAGGTAAGGGTTTCTTCATCTCACTTCCATTTTCGTGAGATTTTCCATATTCACTACTAATACTTTTGTATGGTGTATGTATAATGACCATTGATTCCACATATCATGAATATATTTATCTTCACAGTATTAAATCTATAATATTTATGTTATTAATTTTTGTGGCATACGAATCGTTTTATTACAAAGTGGTAAGGGTTTTCCACCTGAACTTTCATTTTCATTCAGGTTACTTTTATTGTCTAATTTCCTCGATGAAATTATTATGTATTATTATGTACTCCTAATAAATTATGTGTGAGTATTCTATATATATAAACCAACCAAAATCCTTCCCTATTTTTTGGATAGTTACATGTTTTAAAAGGGGCATCCAAAACTATTTCCATAATACAAGCCTGATTCAAGGGAATTTCTCAAATTCTTATCTATTTTCAAGGGAACTCTATAATCTGTTTTTGGGAACCATTATCTGTATAAAATCACTCATTTTATTTTGAAAATACTATCTTAATTAAATTCTAGTTTTATATAAATATTTTTCCAAAATAACTCTTCTTTTCAAAAAAAGAGTATTTATCTCAAGAATTGCTTAATGATTTTATAAGAGTGTTTTCGTCTAATTCAACACTCTTGTTGATTCCATGGTATTATTGGGTTTAATAATCTATGAAGCCACATACCATATTTTATTTAATGTTTTATGACTAACTCTATTTTGTTTGATCTATCCTAAAACCATTCACCATATTATTCTGAATGGTTAGTGTTTTATGTTTTATTGGGGAAAGTTAGTTACATTTCATATGATAGTTTCAATATGAATGTATATGTTGTTTATGTTGATCCCCTCTCATATGAGGAATGAATTGGACTTACTATGTGATGGGTGGGGCCTGCTATAGCCCCCCGATGCATCAGTGGGTCTCATGAGACAAATAGATGTGGAATTGGCCGAGGCCTTTCCCAATGTGATATGGATTTTGACCGAGGCCTTAATCATTAGATGTCTTGGCTGAGGCCTTGACAAAATGTTTCAGAATGTATAGAATTATGAATTCCATCATTATGAGTTTAGTTATTGATATTCCATGTGGTTATTCGTTTAGTAGAATACCCATGATTATGTTTTATTATGGCATTATTTACTCAGCCCATTTTCCTGCCATAATGTGTTCACGTTTACTATTAAAGGCATGTGTTTTCAATTATTCACTATGTATAATGTTTATATTATCTTCCATTGTATTGTTTAATCGTACTAATCGTTTGAGCTCACCCTTTATTATGTTTCATTTTCTCAGGTCAAGATTAATTCAATTATGAATGACATGCTGGAATAACCTAGGAGTTATGGAAGTTGTCTAAGGAGTTTCTATGCTGTTTTTCATTTCAAGTTGCAATGATAAACTTATGTACGTATCTTGTTTCCAATAATAATAAACTAATCAATCCTTCAATATTCGCATTCCTTTTATGTATGCCAACGTAATAAACTAAGGCACCAACTCCGGGCAACTGGGGTCGAGTCCTTACATTTGGTCACTCAAGTAACTATTGTCCCAAATTTGATATATCATCCCAACCTTTAGAAAATTACAATTTTTAAAGTATATTCCTAGGATATAGGCTATATATGACCCATTTTTCAACACTTATAATCCATATTATAGAAATATCCCTAACTTATCATGGAAAGGAAAATGAATGATGTGATAACCTAGCCATGGATTGTAACAACAACCCAAACCACAATTTTTCAATCATCGTAAGGATGAAACTTCTAGTTCGCAAGATGTGTTAAGGGGTATGTTTCAAAAATTTATAGGTAGGTTTGATTCTAAAAAGTCTGAATTTGATTCTTAAAAGAAAAAATATGATTCTAAAAAATATGAAACTGATACTAGGATGCATAATTTTGAAATATAAATGGGGCAGTTGGATAGATAATTAGGTGGTGGAGAAAAATGGAAGCTAACAATCATAAATAAAAATGAATCATAGGGTATATCATGGTTTTAATCACAAGTATTAGTCTAAAATCTTAAGATAAATCTAAAAATTTACCTAGGGATACCCAAATAAAATTTTGGAAGAATATGCATGCTAAATTTTGGATTACATGCAATAAGGAAATGTGGATAACGGTGTTGAAACTAAGATAAATATTGATGTACCGCCTCAAAATGAAATAGAAAAGGACTTTTAATTTAAAAATAGTAAAGGGAAGGAAAATTTTGGATGATAAATTGAGGGTATTATTTTTTTTTCTTATAAATTATGCACCACCCACCCCATTACATCAAAAATTGTAACATAAAAATAAATAACTAGAACTTACCTAATTTATTTAGATTTTTAATAATCTTAAATTGAACATTCATTTCATTAAATCAATAATTTAGATACCATCATATCTATAGTAATTTAAAATTATTGTTTCAAATAAGAAAACCTCAGAAGATTTTTCTACATATTGCCTCACTAAAGAGTGTAGTGTTGTCCTTCAAAGTAAGATCCCTCCTAAGATCAAAGAACCAATAATTTTTTCCATCCCTTGAACATTAGAAAATAGTGGTCAGCTAAATTTTTTGTGTGACCTTATTGAAAGTATAAATTTTATTCCATACTCACTATTTTTTTAGTTGATTTTAGGAGACCTTCAAACTGTTATGGTTGTCTTGAAACTAGCTGACCTATCTATCACTCACCACATTATGAGAGTGAATAAATTGTTTATAGGAGTAGGAAGGCTATTGTTACCCACTAATTTTCTTAACCTTGATGTGGAGTGTGATTGGGAAGTTCCTTTTATTTTAGGAAGGCCTTTCCTAGCCATCGGTGCAGTTTTTATTGATGTTACTAAGGGTAAACTGATTTTTAACTTTAGTGAGAAAAATAATAATTTAATTCCTTTAAAATCGTTAAAGAAACCATGACTAAAAAAAGACAAATAAATAACCATTAGAATTTAAGGAACTGGTTATTGAATAATAGAAATAGTTTCTAAGAATGATCAATGAAATTAATAGTAAACCATCCAAAATTTCTGAAACTTGTATGAGGATTTGTACTAGTGAGGTTGAGGAATATTTTGATGAACTTAAGGGGGAGTTTCTTAAGTTTTTAAATGATTTATCTGAGTAAAATATTTTTAAATCTGATTTGGATACTTATTACAGTGTGTTTTCCACTATGTAAAAAAGTGAGGAATGATCATTTTTTAGCTTCCATTATCATTTTAATAGGAACATTTAAACCTTGGACCTCAAAGCCCTGATATTCTTCCTTATATTCAAAAATCACCAATTTTTGAGCTTAAAACTCTTTCTTATCATCTGAAATATTCGATTATGGGTGAGGAATATTCACTACTAACCATCATTTCTACTGAACTAGAGGAAAGTTAAGAGGAAAAATTGTGGAATGTATTGAAAATTTCAAAACAGCTATTGGATAGACCATTGTTGATATAAAAGAGATTAACCCTTTATTATGCATAAAATCTAAATGGAATTTGATCCCAAACCAAGATCAGAGGGTCAAAGAAGACTAAATCCCAACATGAAAGAGTTTGTGAGAGAGAAATTGTTTATGTTTTTAGATTTTGAAATAATTTCCCCATATCAGGTATTATTTGGGTCATCCCAGTCCAATTTGTTCCAAATAAGTGGGGGTCACACTATTGTGACTAATGAGTTAAATGAACAAATTCAATTTAGGAAAATAACCAATTGGAGAGTTGTTATATACTATAAGCAGTATAATTTATCCTCTAAGAAGGACCATTTTACCATTCCATTTCTTGATCAAATGATTGATAGTCTCATAAAGAATGAAATTTTTTCTATTTTATGGATGGGTATTCTATTTATAATCATATTCCCATAGCCCTAAAACACCTAGAAAATACATATTTCACTTTCCCATTTGGGATATTTTTTGTACTATTGAATTCCCTTTTTCTTGTATTGTTCTCCATCTACCTTTCAAATATGTATGATTTCTATATTTTTTGATATGATTGAGAGGATAATATAAGTGTTTATAGATGATTTTCCCATTATTAGAAATAATTTTTAAATCTATCTTCAAAATATACAATCATTTTTTCAAATATTTCCAGAGACAAACCTTTTTATAAATTTTGAAATGGGTCAATTTAGGGTTACAAAGGGTATTATTTTAGGATATAGTTTTTACAAGAGGTGAATAGAAGTTAACCATGCTAAAATAGAGGTGATTCAAAATCTAACCTCTCCAGAAAATTTCAAAGGTGTTATAAGTATCCTAGGAAATGTCATTTTTTACTATAGATTCATAAAATACTTTTCTAAAACCACTAGTCCCATATGTTCTATTCTTTTCAAAGATACACTTTTTGAGTTTGATAAAAAATTTCTTTAATATTTCAATATTCTAAAAGAAAATATCACACATTCACCCATTATCTCTAACTTATGATTGTAAGATCCCATTTGGGGTAATGTGTGATAATAGTTATGTCATTGTAGGGGTAGTTTTAAGATAAAGAAAAGAGAGGAGGCTTTATTTGGTGTATTATTCTAGTATATTTCTAGATGATTCCCAAAAAAATAAACTAAAATTGAGAAAGAGTTGTTGGTTTTTGTGTTTTATGTTTTATTTAGATAATTTCATGCAATACTTGATAAGTTCTAAAGTCATTATTCTTACTGACCATTCTGGTTTGAAATACTTATTGTCCAAAAAAGAGGTTAAACTAAGACTGATTATATGGATCATTTTATTGTATTAATTTGAGTGAAATGTTAGGGACAATAAAGGTGATGAAAATATAGTAGAATACCATATTTCCAGGCTATCAGGCACTCAAAATGATGACCCTAGGGATATTAATTCTTGTTTTTTGGATGAAAAACTACTTTTTATTTCTGGAAAAAAGACTTTATGGTAAGAATATTTCAAAAGTTTCTTAGTTTTTGAAGTCATGACAAATTATATATCCCAAAATCAATGGAATAAATTCATTTTATAATTAAAATAATACTTTTGGGATGATACCTTATTTTTTATAAGTTGTTCTGATGGAATTCTTAGGAGGTTTGTGCCCAAAGAATAGATAGTTCCTCTTCTTGATATTTTTTATTATTCACCATATGGAGAACACCATGGTAGATATAGGAACTCAAAAATTTCTTAAATTTGGTTTCTATTGTACCTCACTTTTCAAATATACTAGGATTATCATTTTTTATTGTGATAAATGTCATATATTGGTTAATGTAGGTAGGAAACAATAGTTTACACAAAAATTAATTTTGAAAGTTAAATTTTTTGATGTCTGTGGTTTGGATTTTATGAGATCATTTCTATATTCTCATAAAAATGAGTACGTTTTGGTGTATATAGACTATGTCACAAAGTGGGTAGATTTTGGGGAACTTTCAAATAATCATACTAGTAGTGTTGTGAAATTCATTAAGAATAATGTTTTTTTAGATTTGGAGTGCATAATGATTTTATAACTAAAAACAGAACTCATTTTAGGAACTTTAAATTCAAAAAATTAATGAAAAAATGGGTATAATAAAAAAACTAGAACCATTTATCACCCTAAATCAAGTGTAAAACCTAAAGTGTCAAATATGGAGCTTAAGAAAATCTTAGATAAAACAATTTCTAATTATAGGAAGGATCAGTCTATGAACTTATATGAGGCTTTATGGGCTTTCATAATGACCTTTAGAACTCCCATAGGCATGTCTCCTTATTTAATTATTTTTGGGAAATCTTTTCACTTTCATGTGGAGCTTCAACACAAGTCTTTTTGAATTTTTATGGATTTGAATTTTGATTTCAAATATGTTGGTGTGATGATCTTATTAGTTCTTAGGGAACTTTATGAGATTAAAATAGAGTCTTTTGATAATGTAAATATTTAAAAGGAAAGTGGAAAATATTTTCATGACTCTATTATTCAAAATATAGAATTTAAGTCTGGTTAAAAAGTGTTTTTGTTTAATTCTATACTCAAACTCTTTATAGGAAAGAAAAATTCCAAGTGGTATGGACCTTTCACTATCCTTATAGTGTTGTTCAATGGAGCTTTTAAGTTGGTATGAGATGAGAAACTACCTTTCTTGATGAATTTAAAAGGATCAAATGCTATTTTAAGGGGCATCCAAAGTTCTTGGGTTCCATTTTTATGATGGAAAATTAATATTCCTTTGATTATTTCTATGGACTATAAACTCAGTGCTTCATGGGATTCAACCCATGGTTATTTGTGTTTTTCTTTTTTTAAGAAAAATAAAATCTGTTTTTGTATTTTGTTTTAAATAAATCTAATTTTTCTATAAGTTTAATGAATTTTTACTTGTTGTTATATCCTTGAAGATTGGGATTCACTTTTGGAGTTACAACTTGGATAACTTTTTCTATTTAAAAATGTTACTCTAGTTTTAATTATTTTTGAGCTACACTACTTTAATCTCATAATAATTATTTCATTCCATAGGACATTGAATCTGAGTGATTAAATAGGCTATTTATAATGAAAAAATGATATTTTAATTGACTTGATTTAATTTTTAAAGTTGGTGTTGAAGAAGTATTCATCACTTAATTTTGTTTACATCTACTTAATTTTTTAAAATTCATAACTATTACATTAAAACCCTACTTGATTAAGTGAAAAACTATAGTAATTTTTGTTTGATTTTAATTTTAAATATTTTCATACTATAAATTAAGTGTGGTGAAGTTTCTTTTCTTTGGAGCTTAAATTTATCTGAATAACTCTTGAAAATTTTTAACCTATGTTTGAAGTTTTTTGATGCTGGAATCATTAATTAACATGCTTAATTTTTTTATATTAATTAGAAATCATTTTGATCTATTAATTTTAAAATAGCATTTGATCTATAAAGTCTACTTGGAAATATTCTTTGGAGTTCTTTCATCATTTTATTTTGAGACTTCTTGAGATCCTTAAATTTTTTTTTGAACTTATATAGTAAAAAACCTGGTTGAACATGACTTTTTTAAAATTTTCTCCTACTTTGTAATTCAACATTAGATATAATGTTTTGTTTTAAGTGTGTGGGGGTTCTTGAATGTGTTAATTTGGATTCATTATTTTACGCATCAAAAACATTTAAAAATTTAAATTTTCTTCAAATTGGTTGTTTTTTAAGGTACTATTTTCATTTTCATTGGGTGAAATTTTTTCTTAAGATTGAAGGTTGTGATGCCACTTTGAGGAGGTTAATTTATATTACTCCATAGATTCAATTGAGCACATTATTCTATTTTATTCTTTAATAAACTTGTTGTTGGTAAATTTTGGGAGTATTTATTACAATTATCATTGACTTTGAACTATATGATTTGGATTAAAATCATAAGATATTTATACAAATGGATTATGAGATGAAAATTATAATTTGAGTTTAACTTTTCATTCTTTACTATTTTAAATTACCAATGGGTTAATTTTTAATTATTTAAATTTTTTTTTCTCAACTATCAATTTGATTGAATTGTTTTATTTAAATTAAAATCATAAGATATGTATCCAAATGGAATATGAAATGATAATCTTGATCTGAGTATAACTTTTCATTCTTTATTATTTTAACTGATCAATGGGAAAATTTTTAATTCATTTAATTTTTTATTTGTGCCCATAAAATTGGTTGCATCTATTTAATCTCTATATAATTATTTGAGTCAGTTCAGCTGGAGTTAAAGAGAAGTTTGGAAGTTTTTGTTTGATGAAAATTGAAGTGTTTTTAATTCTTCTCAAAATTTTCAATTTTAATCATTTTTTATAAAATATGAAACCAAATTTACACTAAAACCATTTAATTTTAGGAGGGAAATAACATTTTTAACTTTATAAAGTCTATAGGGGAAAATACATTTAAAAACTAATACTTTGTGGCATTTCAGTTTTTCACTCTTGTGATTTATTATTTTCCATTGAGTTTGTTAAATTGATTTTTTTAGGATGATAAAGTGTGGGGGAATTTGAATTGGCTCTAATTGGTACATTTTTTCTATGTTTTTTTAATGATATTTTATACCTAAATGAGTTTTTAAAAGTTGAGTACTCGATAATTGATGATCTTGTGCTTAAATGATGATTATTTGAGTATTTTCATGATATTGTGTTTTTTTCCTTAATTAATGAAATTAATCCTTGGTTTTATTTTCTTATATTTTTAGGATAAAATATTGTATTTCTTTCAAATATTTCAGATGCCATTTTGTCTTACTTTATTTATTGATTTTGTGATATGGTTACTATAATTTATACCAACTAATTTAATGGTCGTATTTAATATTATAAATATATCAAGGTTTTTATTTATTTATATATAGTGTGTGAAACACACTATTTAATATATTATTTATTTTAGGAGAATATACAGTTAAACCTTGGGTGATTTCATTCCCACCCACCCATAAATATATCACATACTTGCAATTTTATTTATTATTTAGTAACTATAGAAAACCAACCCAAGCATCCATCCCCTTGGAACCTAAACCAACTTACCACAAGGTCATAAGGGAATTCTCAATCCCCACAACTAGATAACTAGTGCTTGAGCATCATGGGAATCCCTTTGGGAATTATTTTTCCCAAATCAGGGATAAATGATAGTGGAACATCAACTGAGAGTCTAGTGTTAACTATCCTTATATTGGATGTCTATGAAATATCAATCATATAAGAAAACAAAATAAAAAAAAAACATGTAAAATAGTATATAATCAACCACACTAATCAAACCCATTTTCATCAAGATAAAACATCATCCATAAATAAATAATACATCATGAAATAATCAATTATAAAAGGAACCCCTAAAAGAAACTACACAGATATACTTCTTGGACAATACAACAATAACCATAAATAAAACAAAACCTAAAAAACTCTAAGGAAACCCAAAACCATCTCTATACAACCTATGGTTACTTTATACCACCCAACTCACCCCACATCATCCTTGAGGAACTAAACTTGAATCTAACTAGAAACATGGAACTTGAAATATATAAGTTTGAGATAAACAGCCCAGTATATCACCACCCACTGAGACTATTCAAAGTGTTTTATAAGGGAATTCATAAATAATATTTTGAAAATATAACTAGAAATTAGTATTTCAAATATAAGTAGGAGAAAAAAATAACAAGTCTATAAACACCATTCAAAATTTTACAATTTGTTTTCTTAAACTAAAAACAAATTCTTTGAAAACATTTCCACTAACCTAATCCATTTCAAAACCACACACCCATTAAAACTACTCAAAAATAACTCATTTGTTTTCTTTAAATTAAAACAATCACTTTATAAAAATTTAACTGGATGAAGCCTTATTTAAACCAAAATTTACATTTTTAAATCCACTTTAAAAACCCAACACATGAGTTTTTATTTCAAAATAGATTTTCCAAACATATTTGAAACCCATTTTTCAATACAAGTGACCCAAACACAGTCAGTTCCAACATAATAAATTAGACACCATAAGTCATAAGGCACATAATAAATAAAATCAATATATTGTGCCATAATAATATAAATAAGGGGAATGATACAATCAAGCACTATATCAAAACCCTTATATCAACTATGAACCAAGAAAATGAATGTTTCATGGGCTTTAACCTATAATACTTAACGTGAGACACATCTAACTTTATCAATTTCACACATAGACCAAATTTTGTCATATGACACATCCAAATCACAATCCATCCAACTATCCAACACAAGCCACATTATAAATGGAATACCCCTTGTATCCCTAGTGCTTAGAATGACTAGAGCGACACTAACATCATGTGAAATAACTAGTTTCATATAAGAAGAATCCTCCCACTTGGTACCCAAGTTAGCATGACCAATAAATAAGTGAGGTAAGTGAACATGCAATTCAATATTAACATGCAAGGAATAAGTAATAACTCTCCATCACCTACAACACCCTTGTAATGAATAGACCCATATATCTCATATATCTTCAGTTCAAACAAACATTTTACAACACAAGTGGAGAAACAATCATCACATAGTGATAAAAAATGCACATAGGGGATAAAATATTTGAGGGGAAATCAAGAGGGGTATTTCATAACCATTAATTTAAAACCAAATTTAAAATAATTATTTTACCATAAAAGATAGCTCTGAATACCAAGTCCTTTCCACATTTCATAAAATAACACTTTAGGTATCCATAAAGGTCTATTGAAATCACACAAGTCATTTAAGAATTTCAAATACACCCTCTAACATGAAGTTTTTCCTCATTGAAATCAAAATTAAGTATAAGGGCCTTCCATTTCCATAAAAATTTTAAAAGAGACATTAAGGAATTTTCACAGAGAGAAAACCACATGATCATTTCAAACCAAAATTTTAAATTAATTAATGAACCCCTTTATAAATCACTTTGAGGTAAATACATCACTTTAAAAAAAATCCACTTTAAAACATAGTTTTCACTTATTGAAAACAAAAAAATGGATCAAAATCCAACACACACCACCAAAACCATTTCAAAAATCCTTGTGTGAATTTCAAAAATGTTTGGCACATAAAAACATTCCATTTCAAACATGAAAACATGGAATTAAAAAGATAAAACGTTCTTGAAAAGATCAAAACACATTGAAACAACTTCAAATAATCACATGGATATCACATATATTTATACTTTCATCAAAAAGAGATTTAGAAAGCACAAGAACACTTTTAATTCCAAGATGAAACAATTTCATTGAAACACCCATTTGGAAGAAGTGTAAACCAATAAGAAATGTGTATCCTTTAATAAAAACCGCCTAATAAGCAAGAAGACCTTATCTACAATCCATAAGAGATAAAACCCCAAGGTTAGAACCATACTAAACCCAATACCTATCTTAAATAGTGAATTGGGCTTCCAAGAGGAAGTAAAAACCTAAAAATAAGGAAAGAAGAAGAATATAGGATAAAAGAGGGAATATTTACCTTGTAACCACTTGAAAAACACCAAAGAAGGACCAAAATCAAAGGAATGAGGGTGGAGCTCCTCCTTGGGATCCCAAGAGTTAGTAATGTGTATGGGAGAAGAAAGGGGTGAAACCCCTCTTCATTCAAAGAGGGGATTTTGGTCAAATAAATTTTTAAGTGATTCTTGGTAGGCTGTATGGTTTATGTTGTTCTCCTCATGGTATGAAAAACTATGAAGAATCTATTAAAAACATATATGCCTCCATGATAGCACCCTCTGCATAAGAACTACATGGTTACTCCTAAAAATGTAAGTAAACCATGTAACACCCCCAAAACCTCCAAAACTAAAAAATTCCGACCCAAAAATCACCAAGACTCTGAACGACCCAAGTTAAGATAAAATAAAACAAATTGAGCACTACATTGACATGTATGTGTCACAATTATTCCCACTATTCCACTTCCCCTAGAAATTATGTGGTTGAAAATAAGGGATGATAGAAAATGAAAGATCTAAAAGGACAAAACTCAAGAGGGGTTCTCAACTTGATCAAACCTAGAATCCAACCAAACTTGATCCTCAAAAATGATCAAACTGATCGTCAATAAGATTCCAAACATCTCCTCACCCAACCAAGACACAAACATCGAATAACAATTCCTAAAGAACAAGGGATAATTGACATGGTTACCCCTCTATTTAGAATTCCTCTAACATGGTGGAATTGAAGAACACAACCAAGAGATGCATCCTCAAAACAACTGAGAAACCATGAGAGAAACTCAATATCAAACTAAAAACACTTCCAAACCGAAAATAGTAAGGAAAAACTACAAGAATTCTCAAAAAAATGACATGAGTTCTCACCATGGGCCACAATACACACAGATAACACAAGTTCATAAACTAGATCACGCTCACATGGTGTATCCCAAATGGTACAATAAAAACACCAAAAATTATGAAAATTCAACTAGTGGATTACCCACTCTAGTTATCCAATCATGCACCTAAGGCCTTTCTCATGTCCAACTAATGATAACCTTCAAATCTCAACAAAAACAATAGATAAAAACCACCAATCTCAAGAAAGTATCAACCAAAAACAATGAGTCTCATTAAAAAAGAACTCACAACTAACTGAAAAAAGTATGAGGTGAACCAGAAAATCAATATCAAAATAAATCCATGAGGGGTATCCTATAAAATACTAAGGTATGCCAGAAAATGACATTCAAATCCATCCACCAAAAATATTCCAAAAAGGAACTATCCACTAGTTTCCAAACAACAACAGTCAAAGCTCTAAAATCTCAACCCAAATTATAACTAATAATTTAAAGGTTCCAAACAACCCATATAAAAAAGGATTAAACCTAAGACCTCTTCTAAAAACCTAACTTACAAAACTTCTAAAGATAACCCAAAAACCATAAGGGAGTAAAACTCTAGGAGCTTTAGAATATAATGGATTAGAATTCCCTAAATCCTTACACTACAAGCACACAATAGATATTTTCTTCCCATGAGAAGGACCCTTTTATCAATATCATCCTACTTCTACTCATCACTCATTGAGTTACCCTTATTCCCAACAGATGGAACCAAGGCATCACCCACCCTTGGTTGCCTATATTAGTCAGCTTCCACTGGAATGGACCCATTGAAAGCCTCCTAAATAATGTCAGGGAAAACATAAGTATATCGAGACCAAAATCTAGGTGAATAAAATTCATGAATAAATAATATTTCTTGGAATTGTTGAAAACCAGCTCTAGAGAAAATATGGACAACTCTAAGAAGTGATTGATATACTCCCTTAATGATCACTCACCCTAATGAAGGCTCACAATATCAAGCACTCTCACTACTTTTACAACTTTGGGAAAGAACCACCTGATAAAAATCATCCTAAAAAACTTCCAATATATACCTTCATATAGCTAAGAAGGTACCAATACTCCCACCAAACTCAACTAAAACTGAAAAACAATATCACGAAAACTCTCACCCATGAAGCTTCAGGCATTCCAATAAAATTTAGGATTACTTAAATCCTTTCCAACCACCTTACCACTTTTATCAATCCCTAGTCACCATATAAATAAGGTAGATATTGATTTAATAAGTCCAAAATGGGGTCTGAGAGTAAAGAAGGTTTCGTATCCACCACTCCACTCGAAGTCTAGGTAGATTCTAGAACTAAATAAACTATTTCAACCACTATAGAATACCATAAACAAAACAATACATGAAAAATATTAATTCATGCCTCAAAACATAAACCAAATGACCTTATCATAAACTAGGGATAAAATCCAAAACATAAATCATTGAAACAAAGCACGTCACTTTCACACCAAGAAAAGAAAATTTTATTTAAAATTTAGAAAATTTCACTAAGGAATTTTGAAAAAATCATCCACCAAGGTATACATTGGAAAACAAATCCAAACCAACTCTTTGAAATCAAATTAACCTTAGAGAAATACACATCACTTAAATAAGGCATGTCACAAAATTCCTTTCAAAATTCTATTTCATTTAAAAAAACAAAGTATTTGATGAAATCTAATCAAAACACACTTTCCTTTTTAAAACACCATCCAAATTTATTTAAAAAATCAAAAATACTTTAAAAACTCCATTTTTGAAATCACTCACTTCTAGTAATACCCAAATAAATAAATTTGAAACATAAAATTTTTAACATATTCCAAAATGACAATGGAAACAACCATTTTATAAAACATTTAATAAAAACTAAGGGAATTTTCTCTTTATAATGATTCATAAAATGAATTTTGAAATTAAAAAAATCACGAAATTCCCTATTTCTCAAAATAAGGCTTTAAAATCAAGTGAAACCAAAGCACTACACAAACCTTCAAACAAGGTTCATAAGAACCAAATTCAAATAGTACCAACACACTCCTTAATCCATATTCAACGAGGGAGAAACACTTAAAGAAAAAATCCAGGATTGAGAGGAGTCAAAAAAACTGAATTTCGGAAGAAATAGAGTTGTACATAGTTTGACTGCATGGATTAGGAAACCATGTTCCAACTATGAAACATGCTTTTTGAAGGTGACAGACCCAAACTTCATGGGCACCATACAATTTTTCAAGTTGTGTGAGCTAACCATGAAACTTAAGTTATCCTCCATTTTCACACTAAAATCAAATAATGGCCCCTAAAATCATTTAAATTCTTAAAGGGGGTCAAAACATCACCAATTCACATCAAGATCCATCATAAAAAACTAAAAAACTCACATTCATAATTCAAAACCCAACTTCCCCTGGAATTTTGAGGCTCAAGATAAGAAAGTTCTAGCTAGACTCTCCTCACCCTTGACTCTCAAGCCTCGACAACCTTAACCTACTTTTTACCAATACATTCCTAAATAATAATAGGAATTAAGAAACTTGGGACCTCACCAAAGAACCCAAGGATCTGATACCATTTTGTAGTAAACCAACCCAGACTACCATCCACTTTGCACCTATCCCAACTTACCATAAGGATCGAAGGGTGTTATCAAACCCCACAAGCTAGTAAATAGTGTATGGGAATCATAATAATCCCGTTAGAAATGATTTCTCTGAAATCAGAGATTAAAGAAAGAAAAACATCAATTAAGAGTCTAAAATGGACTATCCTTACATTAGATTTCTATGTAATATCAATCACATAAGAAATCAAAATAAATAAACATGCCAAACAGTCCATAATCAACCACAATTATCCAACCCATTTTCATCATGACAAAACATCATACATAAATAAACAAAATATCATTACATAATTAAATACAAAATTAACCACTAAAAGAAGATAAAAATATGGACTTCTTGGATGATACAACACTAACCATAAATTTAAAAAAAAATACTCAAGGTAAGACAAAAAACATCTCCTTATAAACTCTAGTTTCTCACCACCACCTAAATCACCCCACTTCATCCTCAAGGAACTAAAACTAAATCCAGTTGGAAACTTGGAACCTGAAATATATAGGTGTGAGCTAAATAGCCTAGTATGTGGCCACCCATAAAGACTACACAAACCATTTTATAAGAAAATTCATAAATTATAGTTTTCAAATATAACTAGAAAGTAGGATTTCAAACATAAGTCGGTGAGAACTACTAAAAATTCCATAAAAACATTTCAAAACATTCCACTTTGTTTTCTTAAACTAAAAACAAAAGTTTTGAAAACATTTCCACCAACCTAATACATTTCAAGACCATGCACCCATTAACTCTTCACAAAAGAAACCCATTTTTTCTTTAAATGAAAAAAAAACACTTCACAAATATTTAACTAGATGAATCCTTCTTTAAACCAAAATTTTCATTTTGAAATCCACTTTAAAAACCCAACACATGAGTTTTTATTTCAAATTATATTTTCCAAACATCTTTAAAACCCATTTTTCAAAGGAAGCAACTCAAACACACACAGATTTAGCATGACAAAGAAGAAAACATAAGTCACAAGTCACATAATAAATGAAAGAAATAGATGGTTCCACAATAATATAAACACTGGGAATGATATAATAAATAACTAGATCAAAATCCCTAATGTCAACTTTTAACCAAAAAAATGAATGTGTTGTGGGATCTAACCTATAATCCCTAATGTGAGATGCATATAACTTTATCAATTTCCCTTATAGAACAATTTTCAATATATACTCCATCCAAACCATAATCCATCCAATTATCCCACACAAGAATCATTGCAAATAGAACACCCCTTATATCCCTAGTTCCTAGCACAACTAGAGTGACACTAGTAGTGTGTGAACTATCTAGTTTAATATAATAATATACCTCATGCTTAGTACTTGGGTTCCCATGACTATTTTAGAAGTGATGTAAGTGAATATTTAAGAAAAGGTTAACACATAGGGCATAAGAAATAACTCTCCCTCTCCCCCAACACCCTCATGATGAATGTCCATGTATATCTCATGCATTCGTGGCATAAAAAAGAACACTCCCATCCAAGGGGAGTAACAAGAATCACATGGTGATAAACAACCCACACATGGGGTAAAAAATTAAATGGAAAATCAAGAGGGTCCTTTTATAACCATCCATTTAAAACTAAAGTTCCAGCCAGGCCTTTACAATAAAACATGTCTTGGAATACCAAGACCTTTTTATATTTCATAAAACACTACTTTCGGAATCCTTAAAGGTATATTTAAATCATAAACACCATTTAAACATTTCAAATCCACCCCTATAACATGTGGGTTTTCCTCTTTAAAATAAAAATTAAGGCCAAGGGTCTTCCATTTCCATCAAAACATTTAAAATATTCATTAATTTATTTTCAAAAGGGGAAAACCGAACAGTCATTTCAAACCCACATTTAAAATTCATTAAATAATTCCTTTATAAATCAGTTTGAGGTCAAAACCCCACTTTAAAATAATTTCCACTTTAAAACATAGTTTTCAATCATTAAAAAACAAAACTGGATCAAAATATAACACATTCCATTAAAACCATTTCAAAAATAATCATGGTAATTTCAAAAATTCTTGGAACATAAAAACATTCCATTTTAAACATGAAAATATATAATTCAAAAGAGAAACCCTTTATTCCAAAATCAAAACACATTAAAATAGTTTCAAGTCATCACATGTATATTATATATAATAAAATTTCATCAAAAAGATATTTAGAAAGAACAATAACACATTGAATTCCAAAATAAAACAATTTCATAAAAACACCTACTATGAAGAAGTGGAAACCAAGATGAAATGTGTCGCCCTTATGAAGACCACCTGAATAATAAAAAAACCTCCTCTATAAGTCATAAGAGACCAAAACCCTTGGTTATAACCATCCTAAACCAAGTCCCTATCTTAAAAAGTTAACTAAGGTCCTAAGAGGAATAGGAAACCTAGTAAAGAAGGAAGGAAGAAGAATAGAGGATAAAGGAGTGAAGATTTTCCTTGGAGCCTCTTGAAAAACACTAAATAAGGACCAAAATCAAAGTAATAAGGAGGTTGAAGCTCCTCCTTGGGCTCTAAAGAGTTTAATGAAATGTATGGGGGGGAATTAGGTGAAAACACTCTTAATTTTAAGATTTCATTTTAGTTAAATCACTTTTTAAGTGATTCTGGGAAGGCCACGCGGTTTGCCAAACCGTTCATCAACCATGCACAAACCACTTCCTAGGACAAGAAAATTCATATGGTTTCTAGGGTACTGTGCATGGTTTGAAAAACCATATAGAATCTATGAAAAATATATCTCCATGATAGCACCCTCTGCATGGGAATTACATAGTTACTCCTAACCATACAAATAAACCGTGCAACACCCCGTAAGCCTCTAAAACTCCAAAATTCTAGCCCAAAAATCACCGAGACTCAGAATAACCCAAGATAAGATAAAATAAAATAATTAATCACTAAAATTACATGTGTGTGTCATGATAACAATTTTGGATAAGGGTGTCTATAATATGACTCAAAATTTAATTTTCTAATGAGTTATTTATCATGTGTATTAACTTATAATAAGCATAATCCCGATATTGGGTTTCTTATTAAGTATTTGAGTTGAATATCTATCATGGTTTGGTTCTTTTATATATTTTACTTTATTTGAGTTCTTAATTCAAACCTATAGTGACTGATTATCATAAATTGGTTTGTGGTATGAAATGTGATCCTTATTTTTATAATAGTTACACTACACACACCTATCTCTCATCCCCCATGATTCTTCAACTTGGAAGTGTTGGAAGAAATTTGTGGTCAAATGATGAATTCATCAAAGAACGATCCTCCTCCTTATAAGGATCATTTAGATCCACATTCAGACCCCTCCCAATCATTTCTGAAGAATCCTCCTCTACTATATCATCTTGCACCCTCTCCATCTTATCCCTCACCTATATCGCTAACTTCAACAGATAACCACCCATCTTTTCATCCGCTTGTTCCACCAGTCCTTTCACTACCCACTTTATAAAATCCTCTTGGTTAAAGTTAGTGGGGATGGATAATCTACCATGTCTGTTCTAGGTGGCTCTTCATGTACTCAAATAGGGACTTCCAAGACACGGATTGTTTCCAAAACATGTTTCATGGGTTCACATTATCTAGATAATTAAACCTAATTATTGAAATGATCCCAAACTAAAGGTCACTAGGAAGCCTCCTTTTTTTCCTAACCACCATGTATTTTGGCACTAGTGGTAGTGGACGGGGGTTGTATTCTACACTCACCATTGGCATGGTACTTACAAATTCTCTGGAAACATCAAGGCCTATATATGCAAGCATTTCATTTATGTATAATGATGAAGATGGTTCATTTTTGTCATCTATTATCGTAGTGATGTTAAGATCTCTCTATAGTGGTTTTTGGTTATTGTTTCTACCATAATCAATTTTTTTATAGTGAGAATGTTGTGGGTAATCTAACCATGATCAGTGAATATAGAGTCTATGTTGAAATAGTTAATCCATTATGTCAAATCCATCCAAGGGACCCATATTAAGATTTATATTCTTGTAAAATTAAATTTTTAAATGTAACCATCATATAACTTAATATTTTATTTAATAAAAAAAATCATGGTGGTATAAAATTTAGTCAACTTAGAGTGTCTAGAATAAAGATATTATATTCACAATTCTAAAGTAGAGGATTTGGTTATCACAATCCACCTAATTGGTAGTCATTAAATAGGATCCAACTTGTTCCCTTCATTGTGGTGGTTGTTCACACTTATCATTATTATCATTCTTTTATTTATAACATCGACTTGGGTAATGTATAAGTTGTCCACATTTAAGGCACTGGACCGTTAGTGGTACTTTTGGATGCACGTTTTCTACTCCCATCATGTTAATCAGCCTCTTTAATTTCCTATAGTAGTTTGGTTCTTGATGTCCCCCTCTTCCATAATTAAAGAATCTTCCAATCCCCTTGAGGTAATTCCCTTGGTGACAATTTCCAAATTTTTAATATATGGGAAATTGAACATTTTTTCCTACATCATCTTTATCACTTGATCTTTCATGGACTCTATCCTTATCTTAGTTGGTGTGTTTGAGACTTCAACCATATTCACATTTTTAATAATGTTTCATGATAACTGGTTTGGTATAATCATAAGGTTTCTCACTTCAACACCCACTCTAATGTGTTTTTCATTAAGTTAATTTCTGAATTGTCCCTCGCACCCATGGTTCCTTCTAGTTTCAACCATTACTAAAACCAAAAAGGTTATCATGAGTGATAAAACGTTAAAAATATAGGGAAATTATCATAATAATAAAAGGAATTCAACCTTAAAACATCATGTTCTTTTACATTTTCACATGGCCTATAATTCCTTTAGTTTAACTTATATCGATATTAGTTTAACCTAGGTTACTTTAAGTTGGGTTATATTATACATCTCAATTTAATCCCTCAAAGTAATTAGGAAATAAATCCTCTTTAGTGGTTCGTAAAGAGAATATGATCAATAGAATCATATCTCTCAGGAGTTTCAAACTAGATGTGCAGTTAGACCTCTTTATCATGCACCAAGTGATGATTGAGCTAATACCCAACAAGCCCTTTTCAGGGTTATTACCCCTAGGTATATCTATATCATATCATACATACACTTATAGTATCCATCCACATATGTATTGTTAGTTAAAACCATATAATCAATATGTTACCAATATTTTAGGATATCATCATATACTTAGACTTATCTCATGGATTTTCACTAAGGATCTCTAAATTAATCCCCAAAATAACTAAACTAATCTCCAAAAAAAACTAAACCCTACTATGATACCAGATAAAGTGACCCAATATAAACATGACTTAATTAACACATTAATATCATGATTTAAATAACATATCACACAAATAGTCACACAAACCAAGGAATTAAAGGTTTAGTGTCTTGGAGTTTAGCTACATAAACATATTGTTTTAGAACACTTTAAAATATTTCTCTATAATAATTCACCTACAGACCCTTTCTAGACATCTCACATTATATAATAATCTTCATACCATGGAGAATGGAAACATAAAAAATGGTTGAGATTAGATTCCCACTAAGGGAAAAACATATCATAATGTGTGAGACCATAAACATGAAGGAGAACATGAGGAAGACATAAATATCTAAAAATATATATCATAATACTATATATGATTGTTATAAAACATGATATGGAAACATAAGATCATAACTAGATCATTATGGAAGCATAAAAAAATATGAAATGGTTCAAAATACATATAAATAATCATAAAACATGTAATTGTGATATAAAAGTGTAGAATACTTTAAAAAGAAGGCTTAATCATGAAAACATGTCATTCATGGAAATGAAATGCATCTTGAAAATTTAGAATAACTTGGTAAATAACTTATAAATGTTGAAAAATAATAATCATAGGAAAACATTTATGATCAAACCCATTATTCCTAGGCCTATGTGAATAGAATCATTATGTACAAGCCTGAAAATGTGAGAAAATCCATCATTCCCTTGCATGTGTGAAAAAACTAATTATTCCCATGCCTGAATATCTCATGAAATATAAACTTAATCCAATGATTTTTACAGAAATATAGGACCCCATATTTCATTATACATACATATGAATGACACTTAAAATTAATTATAAACATATCTTAATGAACCCCTGAAAAAAGAACAAGTTTCTTAAACTTTCCAAAAACATAAAATAACATAAACTTAAGAGATCATAATATATTAAAAATATTTCTAAAAGGAATAATATCATAATAAAATATATAGTATTATTGAAACATCACTTTTTATTATATAAACCTTGTAGGAAAATTAGAAGGGAAAATACAAATGTTTTCACAAAACCTTTCAAACATTGTTATAAAAGATAAAGTGAAAATTGATTTTTTTTAAAAAAATTGAGGAAGGAAAGAGAATAATTTTGAAAACCTTGTTATAAATAGTTCCAAATAAAATATAATTGAAAATATATAAAGGATATCAAAAAATATGTATTTTAAGATAAAACATTTTATTTTTAAAGGATGGAAAACCTTTTCTTTAATATTTTGAAATACATTTATTTGAAAACCAACATCGTAAAAAGAGTATTAAATATTGATTTTGAACAGGGGTAAAGAGAATTATGATAATCATAGAAAATAATTCATATAATATTTCCCAAAAATATAGGATAACATTTTCAATAAGTAAAATATGAATATGGAAAAAAAGATTTATTAGTAAGAATGATAGTTATTCTTACCAATGGTACACTTTTATTCTGGAAAAAAATTATAAAAAAATTGGTTATTAATGATGCGAAGTAATTTACCTAGTGAAAAAAATGTAAATATGAAATAAAATAGGGTAATGGTAGGATAAAATAAAAACTTAAAAGTATATTCATGTAATACAGACTATGACCCAATGAATCGGAAAATGAGTTGCTGAAACTCTTATGAAATCGGTAATGAAATAATCGAAGGATATTAAGATAAAGATCATGAAATGGAAATTAAAATCACATTAAATAGAATATATTTTCATATGTGAAATCAATTGGGTATTGAATACACCATATAAAATAATTTATGGTTCACAATATCAAGAATGTCCCATGGATCTGAAAATGAAACAAAGAAACCCCTACTTTACTCTTTATTTCCACAAAAGTTCTTTAACCTTTGAAAAAAAAATATCCTAATTAGTAGTTTTATAAATATATTAATACCTAAAAATATTTATAATTTTAATTTATAATCATTATCTACATGCATATTAGTTAGTTTTTATGTATTTTCTCACATTGGGTGTTTATAGTTTTGACTGTTTGTACTAGTTTCATAGGAGTGGTGTCAGTATTCATTTTTATTTAAAATTTCATCATTAAAATTTCATTAAAGTTACTATAATGGATTAATTATAATTATTTCTAAATTTTAAATTCTATTTTATGTGTTTTTCATTATTTATCCTTGAAGATGAAATCGATAATAAGCACACTTCAGTGATTTTCTTAACAAATGAAAGGTGTTTTTCTTAATTATTGAGTTAAATATTGTTATATCCATTAAAAAACAAAAAAAAATATTTAAATATTTATATCATATTATACCATTAATTATGTCTTTTCATTCATCTATGATATAATTTTTTAGTGTTATTCAATTAAGTGGCCAAACCGACCCAAACATGAACATACCATGATTAATGGATGATTATGAGGCGATTTGGTTGAAATATCATTATACCAAAATCATAATGATTATATTTAGTGTTTATTATTGTGATATATCAGAATTTTAAGGAAGTATAATAATAATTAATGGATATTAAAATATTACATAATATGAATAAATAGTTTTTTCTTCTTAGTTTGCTTATTTGAGATGGTTAATTTTATAATGATTGTTTATCATTTATATTATTAATAGGTCATTAAATTTTTATTACCATAACCTTATTAATATCATAAAAATAATATTTATACTTTAATACCATTATCATGACCATCCATGTAAGGAAGTGATGAAATGAAAAATAGGAATTAGTTGTTCTATTGAGGCAGTGGTCCACACATATGCATGATTGACGAATTCATTTTCCATGGAACGAGAAAAATGAGTAATATGGTTTATTATTTTATAATATTAAATATTTAATAAATATAATAATTATATATTAAATTCCCTAAAACCAAAGGGGAATGGGGGACGGGTTAGAGAGATGGGAGACCATCTCTCTCTAAAATCGCGAGCCGCCTAGGGTTTCCTGCGATCTTTTGATCTGCGCTCGAATGGCGGATTTTCTCTTGCTCGGCCGATTCCAATCTCACCATTATGATGACTCTCGGAAGAGCCAAGGACATCTACCTCTCCCCGTTGCAAAGATCTGCAACGACGATGATCCACGGGATCGTGCTCGTAGCCACGAGTTCTCTGGTCGGCCCCAAGCGATCACTTTCCTTGATGCGCTGAAGTCTGCTGATCATAAAGAAACACTGACGAAGACCTCGCTGGTAAAGAAGCTTGACGACGGCGGATTCCTGGTCGAAGCGGACCCAGAAGCGATTCAGCAGCGCACGCACTTATGCAGGTTCTCCATTCTGGCCCGAATCTCCTATCTTAAAGGTAATCGACCTTGGTCATTTTCTGATCTGCATGACCGTATTTCTAAATGCTGGAATTCTGTGAACTGGAAACTTATTCCAATCGGCAAAGGGTACTTTCACATTTTGTTTAAATCTCAAGATGAATATGATCGAGTCTGGAAATTAGGAAATCTAAATCTTAACCCTGGCATGCTACGGCTTTCTAATTGGGACTCCAATTTCAACCCACACACCCACCGAAACACATTGGCGCAGGTATGGATTAAACTGCATGGCCTTAATTGGTTTTTTTGGCACCCTAAAATTTTGAATGACATTGCTTCATGCATAGGCACCCCTCTCAAAATTGATCAAAGAACCTTGAATGCTGATTTAGGAATCTTTTCTAGAGTCATGGTGGAAATTAATCTGGAATCAAAACCCCCTAATACTATTAACTTCACTGTTAAAGACTACAAAACAGAAATTAACATTGAGTATGAGAGGTTACCCCCTTTTTGTGATCATTGCAAGATCATTGGACACAACATTTATAACTGTAGACTCATTAGAAAACAGTCAATCCAACCGATTGAAAATGACTGGAAAGAAATAAGAAGATCTCGGAAGGAAAAAGCTCCCTTGGTCAGTGCTACTGAACCAGTTAAAACGGCAACCTGGGTGAAAAAACCCACCATATCATCTCACTTAGGAGAGACCTCGGGCTCCAAATGGGCTGACCTTGTTGAAGAGGAAGAAAACAACAAAGAGCACTCCCTTAAATTGGAATCTGCTGCTCTAGATACTCTTAAACAGGACCATGGGCCTAATCCCATTTCCTGTACTGTTGAACAGACTCAAGACTCCCTCACAACTCACACTACTTATAATCCTATATCCATGGCTGTGCAACCTGATCCTCAGGACTCCTTGAATTTCATTACTCATGAATCTCTCTCTTTGGCAAAAGATCACAATCATATGCAAGATACTCATCATGGAATGCCGCACAAGGAGGTTCCTGCCTTCCATGATGAAGGCATGCTACTTCCCCCCTTACAGCAAGTCCAAGAGACTGCTATTCCGGCTGCAGAAATCTCAGGTAAGCAAAGGTTTATAGATTTTGCTGCTACTCACTCTGTTTTGAAACCCTTACCAGGTACCTGCACTGATCAGCCGCAACTTAATGCTCCTCATTCTGTTTCGAACATCGCACCAGGTACCTGTAATCTCTCAGTCCAGCAAGATAACTTACATGTTGAATGTGTTAATGCTGACAATCAAAATGCTCTAACTACTTTTCCGACTCCTAATTTTAATAGCATGCAAGCCCCGGCTTTAACGGCACCTATTCCGTTAGATGATTCCTCTATCATCTCTGATCCTGCCAAAGGAAATAAAGCCCCTGCCTTAACCCCCAAATTGTCAAAAAATGTCCGAAGATCTAATAGGCATAAGGGCTCGGATGGAAAAAAAAGGGAGTTCTAACTCCAAGCGTAGATTTAAATGAAGATCCTCTTCTGGAACTGCCAAGGTATTGCGAACCTTGACACCTTTAATATTTTAAAAAGAATGGTTAACACCCAGAAGCCTTTAATTTTTGCCATTGTTGAACCTAAAATTATGTTTTCCACTGACTTAGTTCGCTTTTGTCGTTTTGGATACAACTTCATTGGTGCTTGTCAAAACAACAATAGCTTTAATACTCTTTGGACCTTTGCCCATCCCTCCCTATCTAAAGTCAATGTTTTTCATATTTCGGATAAAAATTTCACTTGTGACTTTATCATTGATAATACTCATATCTTTTGTTCCTTTATCTATGCCATGAATAAATATCAAGATAGGAAGTCTCTCTGGCGGGACCTCTCCTCTCTTAATTCAAAAATTCATTCCCCCTGGATCGTAGCGGGAGATTTTAATGCTATTCTTTATGCTGATGAAAAAATTGGTCCTCTTCACTCAAATATTTCTATGAGGGATTTTAAAGCTGCTATTGAAAACTCCAATCTCACTGAGATCACTCTAAGCGGTGCCAAATACACGTGGTACAGGAAACATTACAATAGAGTGGTTGCGAGCAAATTGGACAGAGCCTTTTCTAATGATCATGCTTTAGATACTTGGGATACCATCTCTAGTACCACCCTTCCAAAGCTTCATTCTGACCATCATCCTATTTTGGTCACCATCTCCCTCAACATTCGCAAACCTTCTTTCCCCTTTAGATTCAACAATGCTTGGTTCTCTGACCCTGACTGTTCTAATCTCATTAATCATTTTTGGTCTTCTCTGAGCCATTCTGATGAGGATTTTTCTTGTCCTCTTAAATTAAAATATCTCAAACGTAAGCTCAAATCTTGGTGCAGCACTAAAGCTATTCAAATTGACAATGATATCCTCTCTCTTGAGAATGAGTTGCATCAAATCCAAAACAACAACACTCACTTAGACTTCGCCTCTGATCACAATCAAGAAACCCAAATTACTATGAATCTAAATATGCTTCTTGCCTTCAAAGACAACATCCGCAAGCATACTTTTAGAATTAAATGGCTAACGGATGGTGATCGTAACACCAAATTCTACAGCTCTCTTCAAAGAATTCGGAAAGACAGTAGGCCTCTTGCCTCCCTTAAAGATGGTAATAATCTTTTGGATAATGAAGATGACATTGCTCAGCATGTTGTCTCTTACTTTGAATCTTTATTCAATGGGCCTTGTTTAAACAAGGAACTCATTAATGACGTCATTCCAACTCTTGTCACTGATGTTGATAATAGTTTTCTCTTGGGTGTTCCTCTTGATCATGAAATTAGGGACACTGTCTTTGGATTGAATCCTGACAGTGCCCCAGGACCTGATGGGTTCACTAATGGTTTCTATCAAAAATATTGGGATATCATCCATGCTGATGTTTGCAAGCTCGTTAAATCTTTCTTTGCTACTGGTTTCTTACCTCATGGTTTAAATTCCCAATTCCTTGCCTTGATCCCCAAAGTTGATAATGCTGCTGAGATCCATCTTTTTCGCCCTATAGCTCTGATCAACACTCTCTATAAAATTATCACCAAGCTTATAGCTAACAGACTCAACACTATTACTGATAAAATTATCTCCTGCAACCAATTTGGTTTTATCAAGGGGCGATCAATCCAAGACTGCATTTGTCTTGCTTCGGAATGCATTAACATGCTTAACAATAAAAATAGAGGCAGAAACATTGCCATTCAACTTGACATTCGTAAAGCTTTTGACACGATGGACTGGAATTTCATTTTCAAAGTTCTTCATGGATTTGGCTTCAATGATAACTTCATATCTAGACTTAAAATCCTCTTTCATTCTACTAATGTTTCCATTTTAGTCAATGGATCTCCTAGAGGGTTTTTCAAATGTTCTAAAGGTGTCAGACAAGGAGATCCCTTATCTGCTATTCTTTTTTCCATTGCAGAAGACTATTTTAGTCGTCTGCTCACCCATATGGTTGACCATAACAAGCTCAAACCCATTCAGGCTTACAGAAATGTGAATGCCCCCACCCACCTCCTTTATACTGATGACATCATTCTTTTCCTAAAGGGTGATCTGAAAAACATCAGAACTCTTAAAGCTGCCATCAACCACTACGAGGAGGTCTCGGGTCAAGTCATTGGTTGGAATAAATCTTTCATTTACTTTGGAAAAAACTTCCCTTCTGCTAGAAAAAATAATATTATCAATGAGCTTAGTATCAAAGAAGGTACTATCCCTTTCAAGTACCTGGGAGTTCCCATCTTCTGGGGTAGTCCCAAAGCCTGCTACTTTTCAAGCATTGTTGACCAGGTTCTTCATCAACTTTCCTCTTGGAAAGGAAAATCCCTCTCCATGGCGGGGAGAGTTTTCCTTGTAAAGTCTGTGATTGTTTCCAAACTTGTTTACTCGATGATGGTTTATAAATGGCCTATTAGTCTCATTAAAAAGCTAAATGTTCACATTAAAAACTTTGTCTGGTCTGGCAGCACTTTGGACAGAAAACTGGTGACTATTCCTTGGGCTAAGTGCTGTAAGCCTATAGCTATGGGTGGTCTTGGTATTAAAAACATTAAGTACTTCAATGAAGCTCTTCAAGCCAGACTAACTTGGAACCTGATTCACAATGACACCCCTCCCGTTGCGTTTATCAAAAACAGGTTCATTGATAGATTGAAAAGAGCTAATAGAAGTTTCATGACCTCTTCCATTTGGCCCTCTGTTAGAGACACTTATGATAATATTATGCACAATGCTAGATGGATGGTTTCGAGAAACTCTTCCATGAGATTCTGGTTAGACAATTGGACTGGTGACCCTCTTATCTCTGTGACTCCCCTCGACCATCACCCTGTTGATATCAACTCCACTGTCAATGATGTGATTAACTCTCACTTTGATTCCCTCCCTGACAGCATCACTCAAATTATTGATTCCTACCATTTTTCTTCCTCGAGTGATTTCTTGATTTGGGAGCCTTCTCATAATGGGATCCTTAATACCAAAAAATTTTATAATCACTCCTTACACAACACTGAGATTGATATGAATTGGATAAAACTTTTTGACAAACCTTGGATCAAACCTTCTAGATTCACTCTTATTTGGCGTCTCGCCCACAATAGAGTTCCCACTGATGTTTGTCTTCAAAGTTTTGGTATCCAACTTTGTTCAAAATGTCGTCTTTGCAACCAGCATAGAGAAGATACTAACCACTTATTTCTATCTTGTGCTACTGCCACCGCCCTTTGGAACTATATTTTTGACACTTTTGATTGCAGATGGCTGGCTCAGAACTCAATTGATGAGCAGCTTAAGAGATGTGTGGCCAAGGACAACTCTCAACAAATCAGAAACTTTCTCCTTGCTGGGATCTCAGAGCTGATACATGTGATATGGTATGATAGAAACTCGATTCTTCACAATAATTGCTCACACAACATTAATGCAGGTAAAACGCGTATTCTTATTGCTATTCGGGAAGCTGCGCTGATTCAGAATGGTTCCTGCAACAATTTGGTGGATGATTTTATGATCCTTCGGCGGCTTCGAGTTGAGGCCAATTTCTCGAAACCGCTCCGCACTCTAGAGGTTTTTTGGATACCTCCCTTTCCAGGTTGGATTCAAATTAATGTGGATGGAGCTTCTAAAGGAAATCCAGGTCCTGCGGGTTGTGGTGCTGTCTTCAGAAATCATCATGGTAATGTTATGGGATGCTTTTTTGGAGGCTGCGGTACTGCAACCTCTCTGGAAGCAGAGATGCTAAGTGTTATTCACGCCACTGCTTTTGCTCTTCAACGTGGGTGGAACAACTTATGGATTGAAAGTGATTCTACCACTGTTGTTCAAGCCATTTGGAAGGGAGAGATTCATCTTGCTTGGTCAATTACTACGCGCTGGATGAATTGTCTTCAATCTCTTCATGACGTCAGTTTCATTGCAACTCATACTTACCGCGAAGCTAACATGGTTGCAGATTCTCTCGCGAATAAAGGGATTGCTCAGAATCTAACTTGGCTGGAGGAGCTCCCAAATAACTTGATGCCTTTGCATCGTAAAGATTGTAATTTGATCCCGTCTTTTAGACTCTTGTAATCTTTGTTTTCTTTTTGCTAATAAATATGCTTTGGTCCTTTGACCAAAAAAAAAATATATATATATTAAATTCCCTATTATTACCATCCTTATTAGGTGTTGATAGAAAACAAAACATGTTTCTTTGTAGAGGTGGTAGTCCCCACAAAGCATGATTCATGTTTTTATTTTCCTTAATGGAAACGGTGAGGGTGGTTAATGGTGGTAACATCATTATAATAACATAAAAATAGTAATTATACTAATTTTATCATTATATTATGGTTAAAATAAATTTTAGGAAGTATAAAATCACATAAAAATAGGAAATAGGTAGGAGCGGTTAGAAATATATACCTTACTACTTGGATTGTCTCCATTGTGAAGAGGATTAAATATTTGAGTGATGGTATTTTGAGAATAAAATAACCTTATTAATGTGTCTAGGTGTGTTTAAGAGAGTGTTGGGTAGATTTTGGGGTGAAATTAATGTGTATTGGTGCAAGGGTAAGTGAGGAGAGGAGATCCCCTTTTATAAGTAAAAATAGATGACATTTTTGTAAATACCCAAAACTTTTCAATAATGGGAAGTTTCTCTCAAGGTTAAAGGCTAAAAATTAAGAATTAATGTATAAGAGAAGATATAAGGTCAATCCACACCTCTACCACTCAATTAAAAACATGTATTTAACATTTTAGGCCCATTACATTTTAGGTTACTCATTTTTACCATTTTGGTTTTCACTACGGTAAATAGTTTTTACCTAGGTAATTTATCCTTTATGATCAAAAATATAATGGTCCTTATTATATAATACGAACATAATGATTCTAAATTTGAAGTTTATTTTTTATTCTATTTTTAAAAGTGATAAAAATTAATTTTAAAACATTCAATGTATAATGTATTAAAAATGATTTTTTTAAAATATAATTTAAGTTATAAATTGTAAAATATGGGTTTATATATTAAAAATAAAATTTTTAGAATTATAAAATCACTTATAAAATAAATATTTTATCTTATAAAAAGGTTTCATAAATTTCCAATTCATACTCATATATCGATAATGTCATAAAATTCATGTTATTTGTAAAAACGGTATTTTGCACTATTCACCTAAAAACAATCTTTTTAGAAAAATCCCAAAAATTTATCTCAAGATAATATTTCCATGATAAATAAAAATAATAATTTAATATTTTCACATTCTCATCCTAAAATTCATAAAAAATTATTTAAAAACATAAAATATCACAAAAAACTATTTTTATAGAAAAATTATTTTTGGTATATTAACTTTTATTTTTCCTATAAATTAATAATTAATATAGTGTTAATATATAATATTATTATTCAATCAAAATAAACTTTTTTCCTTGAAATAAAATACCAATTTCTAAAAAATACATTTTTTAAGAATAAAGTGAATTTAGAAAAAATGAATTTTCTAAAAGCATAAAAAATCCTAAAATATCTATACATATAAACATTTTAATATAATACTAATTAATACATACATAACCCCTTATGATATATATATAAGTCCTAAAAATCAGATAATCTATAGTTGTAGCTTCAGGTAGTGGTTCAGCTAGCATGGATCTTGTGGCAATCTCCACGAGCTTCAACTTCTCATGTATACGATTTTTCTCAACTCATGATTGCTTGAATTTGGATTGGTTTTAGTTAAGGGGAAACCCTATAAATGATACCTCTCTCTAAATTTTGGAAAATTATATTTATAAGGAATAATTCAAATTTCGAATTCCATTTCTTCTTGTTTTCTTTATTGATTTTGTGATATGGTTACATCAATTTATACCAGCTAATTTAACAGTCTTTTTTAATATTGAAAATATGACAAGGTTTTTCATTTTAGTTAGGTATAGTGTTTGAAACATTATATTTAACATATTATTTATTTAAGGAGAATATACAGTGAAATCTCGGATTGTTATGGGCTCGGTGGATGTTCACGTGCGAATAGTGATCAAAACTGAGATGACATTGAAAATGTGTGAGATGCATTAATGTGATTGGTTAATATAAAAAAAGGGTTTTGTATATTAATATTATGACTTATGTTGATTATAACATGGGTTTCTCTTGTTTATGTTCAGGTATAGGTTGGCCATATAGAGTATGTGCATCGAGGTATGACTAGTGTGTGATATAAGTTCTCAATGGTGTAATAGTGGAATGAGTGAGGGGTCATGATATTGTGGATATGTCTAGATGGTCAACTAATATGGGAGATAATTTTTGTCCTTTTATGAAAATATAAATGTGGTATGATGATAATTGGGTCTTTTGAAATTCCAAGGGGTTGAGTAGCTTAGTTCAACAGCTAAGAAATCAGGAGGGTTCCTTAACTATGATGATTTTGAAATCGATGTGATTGTAAGTTGTTAATGAGACTAGGAAGGTACCATGATGGTATTTAATGTGAGTTTTATATGATGTTGAATAGGTACATGTGCCTTGAGTTAGATCCTTTGAGACTAGGTGCATGGAGGCAGATTATCAGTGGAATTGGACATCAATTATACGGGTGTCGTGGTATTATTAGAACCAGTAGTGAAGGTCGGGATATTAATCTATTTGAGTAATAAAATAGAATATTTTTAAGTTTAATGTTAATTTAATGGTGGTTATCATCAAATATCATGCATGTGGATCAATAATATGGAAAGTTCTATGGTGGGGATCATGTCATGGATGATCTATGAATAGTTTTCATTTTGATCAATTTTTTATAAATAGTGGGATTGATGTATTATTGGACCCAACCTGGAGGTGGTTTTGGTTTTTTTATGGTGATTTGATTCATGTGGTCGGGTTATTTAGGGTGAATGAAAAATACTTAGATGCAGGTATTGATTAATGAAGATCGAGAAAAGTTAGTATGTTTGGTAAGTGACAGCTGCTGGATATGGGGTGATGGTCGGGTGGTGCAGCCAGGTGTGTTTCTTGAGAAATATAATGATGGAGTGACCAGGTCCATATAATTTTGGTTCTCATTGGTATAAAACCAACATGTACAATAAGGTGGGGCCTTGTGTTATAAATATGGTCTCGAAAGTGATATTGCAGGCTCTGATGAGGATGATCAGACGACACTCGGGTATGACATTGAGCAAGTGATGGTTACTTGTAGAGTGGTGATGTTAGTATATGTTTTATGATGTCTTTGGTTTGATAACTCATGAATTCCATAAATATTAATGCATCATTATAGAGTTTTTGGAAATAATCGATGTCACGATGCACGGGCTGGTGGGTTTTTAAGGAGCAATCGATGTGGTGGGTACTAGCTAGGGTATTCATACACAATTGATAATGGTGAACCATAGAGATTAAAAACATGGAATTTGATAAATGTCCAATGTTGTAAGGGGTTGAGGTGAGAGGCTCCTAGGGTTTTGAGCAACATAGCTGATTTGGATGCAGTGTCAGTATGACTATAACCAGTAAGAGACATAGAATTTAGGCCATGAAACGGGTATCGATAACTAGGATGGTCTATAAAGGATTCATGATGAGACTTATCATGGATAAAAAGAATTATAGTGTGAAGTTATTAATGACTCGTATCCTTATGGGTTAGTGAAAATCAAGGAAATTTTGATTTTTTGTTATCGTAGTGGGATATTATTTGAGAATCGGGATCCATGTCATTATTTTGAGAGTTATAAAAACTCTATGATATGTTTATAGACATGTTTTTAGGGTTTGGAGGTGTCTTGAGTAGTCAGTTGAGTGTTATAGTAGTGTTTATGTGGCCTTGTTGTGAAGTGGATATTGAAATAGGTGGTGGCCTTGCTGGTTTATTTGAAAAGATATCCTAGGATTAATGAAATGAACGTGAATTTGATGTGTTGTTATAAAGTGGATTAGGTATGTGATTTTTGGATTGATGTGATGAAACTTGAGATTATTTGAATTTAATGGTATAATAAGGTATCACCGAGGTGTATTCCTACTTAGATATGCTTTGTTTTGGTAATGGGTGCTGATGAGCACTATTGTGAGGTTGGTTTGATGGATACTCTCTTACCATGGGTTAAGAGAGTGATATCTTTTTTAACCTACATGGTAGATGGATTGGTGAAACCTAAGATCAACCTAAGGTAGGTAATATTAGTTTTTAATTAGGCATAATTTGACTTGGATGATATGTGGGACATGTCTATGGGTGGATTTTGTGGAATCTTTGGGATAGGGAGTTTGAGTTTTGTAGGTATCGTGACTCCTAAGGTGGGTTCATGATAATAGATTATAGTGCATGGTGCTTGCATGTTATTCCCTATTAGTGTGTATGTGTATGTGTGTGGGCCATTTTGGGATTTTTTTTGTTTATTCCTTGGAGACTCATGTTGGTTATAGGACCTTGAGATGTTCCAATGTGTTATGAAGATTCCAAGACTCCTTATTTTCCCAATTGCATGGAGTTAGGTTGTGGATTGTTGATGGTCGAGGTGGCTGATCATGCATGAAGGGTGATAAAATCTAATATGATAATAGAAAGGTGTGAGATACCTTATTGTGATAAAGGAATATAAAAAAAGTTTTTGACCCTTAATGTTGTAGAATATATTAGTTATAATTAGGGATAATCCAATGTATGGTTGGGTGTAGTTTGAACATGGAGATTAGATGCATCGGGGTATAATGGGTGTGTGAGATAGGATCTCAATAGTGAAATAGTGTAATCTCTGAGGGGTCATGAGATTGTGGATATGTCTAGACTATCGGCCTATATTATAGATTAGTTGTGGCCTTTTTTGAAAATTTAAACATGGTATGATAACCATTGGGTCTTTTGAAACACTAAGGGGTGAGTGGATTGGTGTGATGGCTAAGAAATAAAAAGGGTTCCTTAACTATGATGAGTTGGGGAATAAAAATGATGGTGAGTTGTTAGAAGGACTGGGTAGGACCCATGGTGGGATGGAACATAAGAGTTTCATGATGGTGAGCTAGGTTATAGACCAATATTTATATTTTTTGGGACCAATTGTATGGTGTTGGGTCCATGGAATTAGATATTGGTTGTGTGGACATTGTAGTATCATTAGAACCTAGAGTGAGGCTCGAGATATGGACTTGTTTGAGAAATAAGAGTGGGGATCATGAAGGTCTACATTCAATTGATAGTGGATATTGGGTATAATCATGATCATGTATCAATAATAATGAAAGTTCTATGGTGGTATGCATGCCATAGATGACCTAGGCATGGTCTCGTTTTAAGTAGTTTTTGATAAATACCAGGAGTGATGTGTTGGTGGATCCAACCTGGAGGTGGTTATAATTTTTTAATGGATCTTGGATGTAATCATATGGGTTATGTTCAATGAATATAAAATACATATATGTGTCTATTGATTGATTATTATCAGGGAAATTTAGTGCATTTTATAACTAACATCCTCTAGATGTAAGATGACAGTTGGGTAGCACGACCAAGTGTGTGTTTCAAGAAACAAGCTAGTAGAGTGGCCAAGTTTTTGGAATACTAATGATCTTGGGAAATATAAAAACATTCACAATAAGTTAGGTATTTATATTATGGATATAGTCATATAATTAAGATTGTGGGTTCTGATGAGAATAGTTGGGTGACGCCTGAGTTTGATATTTAGTGGGTGGTGGATAAGTGTAGACAGGTGATGTCAATTAATCTTATATGATATCTCTAGTTTGAGAATTCAAAAATTCTATTAGTATTAGGGAATTATCATAGAGTTGGTGAAAATAAATGATGTCATGATGTGCAGGCTTGTGGGTTTTTAGGATAAGTCAATGCAATGGGGTATCAATTAGGGCATTCATGTGTAATTGTACACAATGGATCTAAGAGATCCAAAACACATTGTTCAAGAAGTGACTAGAATTATGGGGGATCGAGGCAATATAATCCTTGGGTTTTGATCAATGTAGATGGTTTGGGTATAGTTTTGGAATGTTCATAATCTACAAGAGACAAAGAATTTAGGCCATGCACTAGGGCTTGGTAACTGGGATGGTCTATAGAGGATACATGAAGAAACTTATTGAGGATAATGATTGTTGTGGTTGGGTGTTTTTAATGATCTATATAATTATGGGTTGGTGAAAATAAGGAGAAAATTATATTTTTAGTCCTATAGTAGAGGAAATTTCAATAATTAGTATTCGAATTAGAATTTAAAGAGATGAAACATATCTATGAGGTGATTTTAAATGTGTCCAGAGGCTTGGGGTGTATCAAGTGGTTGGTTTAGTGTTGGTGTAGGGTCAAGGTGGCCTTTCTATGAAATAGGTGATAAAATAGGTGTTATATTAATTGTAAAATGGTGAAATAAATATCATTAAAGATTTAGCTAAGTTTTTATGGTGTTTTGAGTTCCAAATGTTTTGGATATTGGGATGAAAAGATTTATGAGGATTTTATAATTCCTAAATATATTTGAGGTGTTTTAAAATGATTTTAAGTGGGTTGAGATTAATTTCAGATGAGTTTATAAGCCTGGAGATGAATTCTGGTGGATTGTGAAGTTGTATATATATAATGGAAAAAGTACATCGATATGTAAGGGTTGTGATATATAAGGTTTGTAATACATAATGGTTGTCTATAATAAATCTAATAGGTAAGTTTCACCCTAAATCTACACTTTATATGTAATAATTGATGGAGGATTATATACGAAAAAGGAAATACATAAGATTTAACTCTCAGATATGGAAGGGTTCTCAAAGGTCAGTTAGATTTGAAAAAAATATCAATCTCCTTGTAATACATAAGGATACTCTAAATATATAATTGTACTCTGTAATGTAATGGTACAATGTTATATAAGGGTATTGTTATTTTTAATGGTTACTTTGACATATAAGGGTTAGAAAAATAGTAAATTGCATGATACATAAGGGTTATCTTGTGATATGTAAGGGTTACTTCAATACATAAGGGTTTAGAAAATTGGAAAATTCCTTGATATATAAGGGTGACTTTATTGATACTTAAGGGTTGATATGTGAGGGTTGATATGTAAAGGTTGATGTGTGAGGGTATGAGAATTTTCTAAAAATTGAGTCTGATGAACCATATTTCTAAATTTTCAAAAATGATTAATTAACTGGTTAAATTAATTAATAAATGGGGTTTATCCATTTTAGTTAGGAGAATAGTAAGTGCACCCTAATTCACACATTTATTTCATTTTTCCTTCCCTCTTGAGAGATCTTCATTGATTATTGTATGTTCTTCATGTATTTCATCATAGGGAGTATCCATGGGTAAGGATAGTTTTCCTTGTATATTTATTTATGTTTTCTATCGTCATTTATTTGTTTTCTATCAGTTGTTCCCTAAATCAAGGATTTGTCTAGATTACCTGATTTCTTTTTATCGAAGCCAGATCGGCTAAAGTTTCTCTACAAGTGGAGTCCTACTAAATCAAGTTATATGGTCCCTAAAAATCTCTTTAAGGTTTATGTATTATGATTTATAGCATTTGATATTCAGTATCTCCACTTATGTGTGATCAACCTTGAATTGAAAATGAATTGTTCCATTAAACCAATGAGTAGAATAAAAGTGTATTAGGCCACGATGGACCCTTGAACACTAAGATTGATGTCTCGATCATTAATATTCATGGAATTAACTATAAATATGTGTTATGAGATATGTGGACCATATAGTGGTATAAATGAAATGAATGAAACATATTAGACCTTAGAATAAGTGACTTTATTTTCTCCATGTAGGGGAGTGATGGTTTTGGAGTATTTGGACTAGGGGTAGTCCATAAGAAATATTGAGTTACCTTATAGCCTCTTGGATAGTTGATTAGAATTTGGGGGGAGTGTTCCTCCTCTACTATTATATATGTATCTGAGTAGGTATAATATAGATAAGATATATATATATAAGTTGGATGTGAGGGGACTGAACTAGCTTGGATTTGGAATTGAGATATATGTCATGTCATTCCCTTATGTTTGGTTTATATGGAATTTACTATGGGAACAATTAGGCCATGATTCAAGTGTGGTTATGCTGAGGTAGGTGATTCCCATTGAGAAACCAGCTTTGATCCTAGAATTTAGGAATGAGATAAAGGAACCCATGAGGGGTGTATAGACCTTGATGTGACCCATGGGACCATAGTGGGTGCCCCGATCATATGTTGACTCTGAGGAGTATTGGAATAAGTGTGATAACATGGTTATATCCTAGTATAAATATAGTGATGGGGATAGGTTTTGTGCTTGAGAGGCTAACCTAGAAAGTGTATATTGGCTTCAGGTGAGTGGCCAACCTATGATATATATTATTATGATATATGGTGATATCTAAGCAGTCTCTCATTCCTCCAATGATGATGAGAAATGATAGTATAATAGATGGGAATTATTCCCCCTAGTGATATGATATATGATGATATATGGAGTGGGAATTATTCCCCTAATGATATGATATATGATAGTATACAAGTCAAGTTCTATATATGAAGTTTGATCTATTCCCTTTGATGATATATGATGGTATACTAGGTGGGTGTTACCCCCACCCCCCGATGATATGATATATAATGGTATATGGGGTGGGTGTCCCCCCCCCCACCCCCGATGAAATATATAGTGATATATAGAGTGGGTGATATTCCACCAATGATATATAGTATATGATGGTATATCGGGAATACGTTATCCCCCCCAATGATATATGATATATGATGGTATACATGGTGGGCATATCTCCCCCCCCCTAGTGTTGAAGTATCATGTTCAAAGACATCCAACACTAGATGAAGAAAGTATGATAAAACTCGAGTGTCTTAGATAGTACTCATGGTTGTGACAAGTATTTTATTTATAATGATTTATTTATCCTTTCTGAGTATATCAAATTGTAAATGCATTGTGTTTTCTAGTTATGTTAGGGGAAGTGTCAATAGCGGCCTACTAAGTTATACTCACACCATGCCCAGGCAGCTCTGACACACTGGTACCCAAGAAAACCTCGTGACCATAGGTATAAGTAAAGAAGGAGATTAGTGTTGGATGGTTAATCTAGATAGATTGGATAGAGTCATGAGATGGGATCAGGTTGGGTCTCAGGACCATGTTGTAGTTATTTTCCTATTTTTTATATTTGGATTTGTATTGTGTATGATATTCACTTAGGATATCATATTGATGTTTGTCAAACTCATGCAAAATTTCACATAGTTTATTTGTTATAGTGTGTGGTATGTTTTATTATTTGGTTTGGTTTGGGCTATAGTGTTCATCTTATTCAGTTAGATATTGTGATGACTGATTATATGTAGTTTTCGATGATTTTTTCCACTATGATATGAGTTTATAATCTCCCCATGGTATTACTTTAAACCCTTTCTACAAGTTGGAATCCTCTAGTGTATGTGGACGCATGCCTGAGGCCTCATGGTTATCTGATCTAGTTACTATAGAGTGAGTCGATTTGGAATGTTATAATGATTTTCTTTTCAAATTTATTCAATAAGAATCTAAGAAAAAAATTGATGGGACACAAATAGAGGTGAAAAAATAGGAAGTGTGAGAGATAAAAAATGTGTTAGTATAGAAAACATGTGATATAAAGGAGCAATTGAAATGTTGCACTAGGATGACAAAAACAGTAGGGTGGTAATGAATGTAGACTTGATTAACCCCACTTTGAACATAGATTGTTATGATTGTTGTGCATTGTAATTTATCAAAAACTTGGATGCATGAAATCATACTATCATATGCATGTATTTACATGAAGGAAAGGAAAATAATGAAAAAACTAAAAATATAGAGAAGATGTAATGAGAGATGAGGTGAAAGGAAATTATTAGGAAAAATGGGATGAGTATTGATATTCATATATTTGAGGATTAATGTTGAGAAGGTATAAAGTAACCCTGTATATCATAATATCACTAAGAGAGTGAGTGGATTGTGAAATATACAACATATATAAGAGAAACACCCATATAGATGGAGTAAAAAATGGAGGTCCAATAAATATTTTCAAAGAAGATAATGGATGTGTGAAGAGTTACTAAAAACTTTAAAGTTGTGATATCCATCCACTATTATTGTAGATCTCATATCAGTGTGAGATCTCTAAGAAGTGAAGGGGGTGAATCAGTAATCCCATTTCCTTTTAAAAAAAATTTCTTTTCAATTAAATCTTTATAATTGATTAAAGCCTAGGTATACTCTTCTTGTGTATCTCAGCATCACCCAGGATATTACTATAAATCAAAGGCACAGAACATGAGGATTTTAAAGGTTCGATACAAAGACCTGCTCCTTTCCATGTTGTTTATTCCCCCCAACATAGATTCTCCATTATATCAAAATTTGATTACAAATAGTAATTGGTTATGACCCCCAATTATAGTCTAGTTATGCCCCCAGCTCCAATCAACCTTCAGTGGTTGGTTATACCCCCCCCCCAACCGCACCTTCTTTTCCAGTGATTGGTTCTACCCCCCCCCCCCCCAATCACAATATTCCAATAATTTTTTATACCCCCAGCTACTACCTTCGTCTTCAGATAGCCCGATTAACTGTATAAATATCATTTTGATGATCCTACTTCATGAGATAGTAATATCACACTTGATCATGCATAATTCAAGAACAATTTCGTAGATGTTGGTCTTGCTCAAACAATTTTTTATCACCAATAGATGGTTAGTTTCCTTAGTGAAACAAATTATTAGACTCAGATTCTTTCTTCTGATTAATGAAAACCTATCCTCACATGGATGTGTGTGATTTATGCACACAATTTATCAAAGACACTTCATGAATGAGTTTCATGTACCTCACATTCAAAACCCTAGCACATTTATTTTTTTCCCTTTATTATTTTATGTGAAAACTCAAGTCCATATCTTCTGCTTCAATTTTATCTTCTCAAGTTATTATGCAATCACTAGTGCATGAATTCACACATTCATACATAAGATATTCTCCTTTATTCATGCACACACACATCCTTCATGAAATAGTAGACACGCTGTATATTGTGAAATTTCTTTTTAAGCTTACTACCTTCAAGTAAATTTATTGTGCGATCTTCCTTTTTTCTCTTCATGAAATAATTACACAGTATCTTAATAATGTTCATGAAAATCCATTGAACCTTCATGTTAGGGTAATGTGAAAACCTGAAAGGATTTGTTATTATTAATTTCATCATGATATCCTTGAGTTCAAGATTCACATTTCAAGAAGTCATGGTGTCTTTTCTTCGTGATAGTATAGTGATTCACAGAAACTCTTCATGAAATAGAAGGCTTCACAATGATCTGTTTTCATCAGAAAATGAGATCCTTCTCACAATCATTAGTAAACAGCTCAGCCTCAGTGCTCTTGATATTTGTAGGTGTGTACCCGCCGCATTAGCCTCAATAAATATATCATGTAAAATAATATATTTGAATTCCAAAAGATCTCAGTATTTAAATATTTTGAACATGGGTTATCTTTTTATAAGGGGATGAAATTTATGGCATTTGTTCCTTTACACTCGTCTTATCCTCATGATGAGAAACTCATGTGCATGTGATAATAATTACATGATTCTTTTATCCATGAATTACAAATGAATTATTGGCCTCCTACAACTCCATATCATCCTTATTCGAATGCTCAACCTTAAAAATAACTACATGCATAAAAGATGAATATTGCATGCATAGAAACTCATTCTCCTCTTCTTGAAGACTTGATCAAGAAATAGTCTCGATATCAACATGATCATGGTAGATATCGGCATGCATAAACTTCATAGATGTATCTCTGTAATGATGCTCGATGAAGAATAAGATGACCCTTCAAATATGGGTAGCGTGGGATTAATTTGAAGGGTGAGATATGTTTGATCAGGTGGCATGTGTTATGTCCATAACTTTTTAACATAGAGGGACAGTGCAGTGGCCCCCATGTACCACATTGATTCTACACTCGCTCAAGTGATACCTTTTATAACAATGTGTTCCATGAACCCTTCGAGCTAATAGCAGGGTTTATCACCTGCAACACTTCACAAACTTGCCTCATGGGTTATGCCTCACATGCATTGTGTAGGTTTTGAGCACAGTGGAAGCATCCTTGGATGGTATCACCATCTCAGCTTTTAGTCATAAATCATGTGTAATCATTACTTAAAATTATCAAAATGACTCTTCTGATGAAAATAGTAGATTAATTGACTATATTACAATACAAAAACTAGAATTTAAGGATCTTCACATGTAATTTATAATTAATTTATGAATAGATATATAATTACCTCAACTTGTAATTCTCTCTTCATTAATGATTGGTTTGACTAGATCTCATCATACCATCGTTATTCTATAGGATCCAATTATATAATTCCTCTAGAGATAATCCACACGTGCACCAAAATCTCAAAACATCACACAGAATTACTAGGTTCTAGCATGGTCAATCCCGATTGCTTGTATTGTTCATGGTTGATCGTAATAGAATTATTCATGATGAGGAATAATTATTGATGTTATCTCATTATCATGATAGAGGAATGAGGAGAAAACTCTAGATCTCTTGATCTGTCTCTAGGTATCAAAAGAGTTTCACTCTATCTTTTGTGCACACCAATTGTGTTTTTGTAAAGTGATATAATTAGATATTTATCATCATCATGTAAATTTTTATTTAGGGAAAATTAATGGTACCAGGTAATACACGAAAAGCAAAAGCTAGAATAGTACATGTGAATACTAAGGAGGCCTAAAGTAGTGAAGGTCGAGGGCATCACCTCAAACTATATTGACCCCCTCAGGTTTCAGGTTGTGCACATTATGTAAACATATGGGATCTGGAATAAGGAAATCAACTGAAGCAAGGTAGTTCACAACTTGATTTCCCTCACGCCATGTATGAACCACTTTTATGTTGTTGGTAAGCATGTCCTGAAATTTTTTAATGATGTAATATATCGACCAAGGAGTGTATACAATTCCATTCAAGGCATTATGAAGGATATTTGAGTCGGTTTTTTCCTCAGATAAATCAATCCTCCTCTGGAGGCACAAGCTTAAGTCAGAGAGCATCACCTTGGCCTCTTCTTGAAGAGAGGATCATTGTCCCAGGTGAGCTGAAAATACCAAGATAACTGAACCAGTATAGTTGCAGATGACCCCTCCTCCGTACATAACACCCATATTGCAAGACCCATCTATATCGAGTTTGAGGCCCATGGAAGGGAGGTTCCAACAAACCCAATGGATTCTTATGTTGTTGCTACTAGGCTGGGCGATGTGGGTATTCACTAGAAGTCATTGATGGGTGGGTTCCTCGCACTGGTTACTGATGAGACTAACCATATAGAGAAGAAAGTTCTTTGTTCTAACAATTATGGATCTTCATGAGGTTTGAACTCCTTTGTGCCTATCCTTGTTCCTTGCCTGCCATATGCACCAGCAGTATGCATGAAGTACCATGGTGTGAGACATTTTCTATGGTCCCCTCTCTCTTGAACCATGATACCAATGATCCATAAATGAATGATCAGCTATGTTATGGACATGGAGGGAAATAAACTCACCAAAGTAGCTCCACATAGCACACACCCAATTTCCCTCAAAGAAGAGATATACAACACTCTCCTACTTATGGTTTTTTCAGTAGGTTAATTTAGAAACAATAAAGATGTTGTAGTGTTTAATGTTCTTGTTCGTGAATATAGCCTTGTTCCTTATCCTCTAGATGTGGAAGTTGTATTTTTTAGGAATGATTTTAGGCCATAGGGATTCATTCCAACTATCTACGTGATCTTGAAAATCCAAAGTGTGGTGAAATTACCTTGTAATGAAGGCCCCCAAGGAAGAGGGAGTGAATAAGTATCTATCAGGTTCCAAGTTTAATTCAATGAGGTTAAAGATATCATGTTGGTATTCATCCAACATATCCTTTATGAGGGGCGGATGAGAACTAGCCTCCTTGAAAGAAATGGTGGTGGATGGGTATCCCGGGAAGCCTAAAATATTCCCAATCCAGTTCTAATTCCAAAAGGAGATTTATTCTTTCCCTAAAATCCATCGAGAGTGAGGTTGAATAGTAGTGATACGGTGGGATATCACAGACTAGAATGGTGATGCTTGACTATCCACCAAATCCAGATTTCCGGAGTGAGTTTTTTTCATGTTTATCCCCCACAAAGTATTTTTTTCTAGGACTTCCCATGACAACTTTGAATGCATGCAGAGGAGGGTGTCTTCGAGGCTGCGGATGTTGATGTCACCTTCCCTAGAGAGCCTCACCACCCTACTCTAGGATGCCCAGTGACGTTTCCCTTCCAATAAAGGATCCCAGATTAAACTGGCCAGGATATTCTCAATGTTGTTGATGATATCTTTTGGGACTTTGATAGATGAGAGAGAATGGAAAGGGGTAGCCAAGAGGACACTGTTAACCAATGTTATCTAACCCCCAAAGGATAGGTATCTATTTTTATAGTTGAGTAATTGGTATGTGATCTTACTGATGAGGAAATTGAATTCAAGAATGTGGAGACTTACTGAAGAAATGGGGGTACCTAGGTAGTCCATTGGGAATTCCCCTTTTTCCATGTCAAGGCTGTGATGGACCGCAGAGATCTGGCTGGGTGTACATCTATTAGAGATGTAAAAGTTTCTCTTGGACTTTTTGATCACCTGGTCGCTCCAGTGGTAGTACTCCTTCAACACCTTGTTAATGCCTCTAATCTATCTTATATTATAATTCATGAAAATTAAAGTGTCATCCATGAACATTATGTGGGATATGAAGGTAGATCTCATTCTTCTATGATATGGTAGAATCTCTCCACTGCTTATGCTTCTATTAATGAGGCGGATGAGGACGTCCTGAGAGAGGATAAATATGCTCGGATATATTGGTTCACCTTGCCTTAGGACGCAGGTTTCCTTAAATAAACCATAGTTTTTTCCCATGAACATAACTTCCAACCACGAGGAGCCGAAACACATAAATATGAGATCAATACTCTAGGAGGAGATACCCATACCTACCATCACCTTGTTGATAAATCCCCAATCAACTCAAACATAAGATTTTTTCATGTCCAACTTGATAGTCATGTTTGAACCATAAGTCTTTAATTTAATGTCTATGGTTATCTCTTATTCCAATGCAATGTCACCTTGGATTGAGAAACCCTTCACAAACCCATGCTGCTCCATGGAGACCCACCGAGGGAGATGGAGTAACAAAATGGAGTTGATGATGCTGGCCAAGATCTTGTATGGGATGTTGCACATGCTCATTGGTCTATAGTGCATGATGGAGGAGGAATTCCTGGTTTTAGGGAGGATCACAATGGTAGTGGCACAGGTGACGCACGGTAAGCTACCTCCCCAAAAGAATTCTTGGATGGCTGAAATGGTATCAACTTTCACCACATCTCATGAGGTCCTGTAGAACGGGCCTGGGGAACCATCTGGTCCTGGGAAACTTTCTAGATTGAGGTTTAGAATTTCCTTAAGGATCACTTTCTCTTGTAGTATAGACCCCATCCCTTCATTTTCCTGGTCATAGAACTAGTTATTAATCACATAAAAGATCCCTATGTTCCTCCTCAGATACCCATTAGGCATGAGTGAGTTAAGACCATCTAGAAGATCCTTGAAGAAGGAATGGGCCAAGCCTCCCACAAAATCCTTGTCATTTGAATATTTATCATTATCCAATAGTATATTGGGTTTTACCGACTACTTCCTCTCTTTGATACAAGTATAGAAGAATGCATTATTTTTGTCTCCCTCATTGATCCATTTAATTCTTGATTTTTTCCTTTCTAAGTGTTCCTGTTTGAGAATCATGTTTGTTAAGGAATATTTATTTCCGATAAGTTCCTCAAAAACTCAATCATCCTAGCCCTCCTCCAGGTTATTCTAAAGATGTTCAACATCCTACATGGCACCTTAAATTTCACTATCAATGGGGGGAATCTCTTTCACCCACGTCTAGAGTATGGTCTTGAGGCATCTCAATTTTTTTTATGGAAACCAATGTATTCCCCTAGGAGGGTTCATTCTAGAGGTATCTAACTAGGTCATGGTACCCCGTTATGTTATCCCATTGGTGATAGTATCTAAATCTTTCATGGAGGTCCTTATCATAAGATAAGGAAACTAGGGGTAGAGAGTGTTCAAATAAACCATGAACTTGATGGCTTACCTTTTCGTTGGAGAACATAGATATGGATTGCATATTGGCCAGGCAGTGATCCAAGTGTCTCCACGAGTGATGGTTTTCTCTTTAGTTATATCACCAGGTGAACCAGTTTCTTTAGAAGTTGAGGTTGATGAGACCTTTCCCATCCATGAATTGAACAAAATCATTACCAGCTTTCCTATGGAAATTTCCCCTTCATTTATTCTCCTCCGGGTTGGCGATAATGTTGAAGTCTCCCCTGGAAATCCATGGTTTATTGTCAGGATCAAAAGCATTGAGGTCTTTCCATAAAGTTTCCTTTTTGGGGGGATCATAACTCCCATAGATAAAGGACACGAATAGGTTTATATCACCTTGTGTCACCTTAGAAGTGATGAATTGGTCGTTGGACTGAACCAGATCAATAATAGATTTCCTGTGCCAAAAAATCCAGATATACTGGTTGGTGGGGTCGATGTGAATGGATCCATGAAGCTTGATATTTATAAAGAATTCACTAATTGTAGTATGGTTTTATTTATACTCAAGTATAAAGATAATAGAGGCCTTGTGTGTACTGACTTCAGTGGCGAGGAAATCTGCCTTAACCTGGGTGCCAAGACCACGGGAATTCCAATTGAGTATAAGAATCATTGATCGAAAATTTTTCTAGTACTAGCTCCAGAACTCTTAGCCTTATTGAAGTAGGAGGATGAGAGATCCTTTAAGTACTTTTATTTTGATCATGTGCACACTCCAATACCTTTGGATGGAAGCGTTGCATTGGGAGTGGAGGATTCCTAGGGGAGAGAAGGGAGCTATCTCCAACCACTGTATGGAGATGTTAAGACTCACCCTTGATCTCTAATACTTCGGTTTAGAGAGCCCTCTCTTGACTTCATGAGAGGGGGAGGGATAGGTGAAGCAAATAGCCCTCTGGGAGGAGCACACTAGGGAATCAGGTCCTCTACACCAGCTATACCAGGAACATTTGGGGAACTACAAGTCAGATCACTAGGGGGAGGAGGCAGGGTCAGGAGGCTAGTAGGTTTGGGAAAGTATCTTTTCAAGCAATCCTCTAGGAGAAACCCATGAGGCATCAGAGAGTAGAGGAGGGGAGGTACGAAAAAAACCAACCTGGTAGGAGGGTAAGCACCTTGAAAAGTAGGGAACCATATCTAGACTTTTCATTATACCACCTTCAATCGATGAGACTATAGACAGCTTGGGTTCTGGATCTGGGAGGCCAGAGGGAACCTCCACTGGATCACTATCAGGGATCTGGTCCACCTCTTATGTTACATAAGGGGAATGGATTTGGGTGAGGATGACTACCTGTCCCTGGTAGCAGCAACCTTGGGAGGAGGTCATTGACCTCTTTGTCAACATCTTATGAAAACCTGCATGGATTGGACCTGAATAATGCAATAAGAGAGATACCTTGGGAAAATAGGGTAGGAGATGACCTGGTTCCATCAGAAATCATCCTACACCTGAAGCGAGATATGATCTGGTAAGGGGAGGGATAGGTCCATCTCCACACAAATTCGAGCTACTAAAATATCAGCACAGCACCTAGTCCTGTCATCAGAGTAGAGGAAACTTCCAAGAGAATATTTGATCACCTTGAGGAAACCACCATTTTGAAAGAGTAATGGGAGCCCAGGGAGGTTGATCCATAATACAGAAAGTAGGATCCCATTTCCCCTATGGACATATAGGGACCATTGAGCCAAGTTGCAGCTCCAAAATCCGAGAGATCATAGGGAATTACACCATGCATGGACAAAGTCCTCTTCTGAAGCGAGGACATGGTAGAAGGAATTCATGTGGACCATTGAGATCTGTGTCAGATGACGAAGACCCCAGAAGTTGATGAAGTGCTAGAAGACTGGGAGTGGAGGTTTCGTAACCCCAAAACGAGCTACAAGGGTCCACTTTAGTCAAGTAACTGCCTCCATAAAGGCCAACATAGGGATATCCATGGATAGGAAAGCGTAATCCCTCGAAGCCTTTGGTAGCGAAAAGCATACCTCTGGGAAGAAAGGTTGGGGAGCACAGAGAAAACCAAAAAGAGAATCCCTAAAGGAGTTGGACCAGGGAGCCTCAAGGGAGGTGTTGGGGGAGCCGAAGGGGATGTAAGGACACTGGGAGTAGGAGTCGTACCAGGGATGAGGGGCAGCGGAGATAAGACAGCCACTGAAGACCAAGAGATGGAAGGTCTAGGGGTGGATCAGAAAGGGACTGATAGGGCCGAGGGGGCAGAGGGAGAGAAGATGAAGCCAGGATCAAAGGTCATCAGGGTCGGGGGATAGTCGGTGACCCATTAGACAAGAGTTCAATGGGCAAAAAAATTTGAAATACTAATGGCACGTGAGGCATGTTCTCACAGGCAAAGAGCAGATCCATCATATTATATATTTATATATTTATTTTTATCGGTTTAGGGTTGTAAAATTGCACACTAAACCATTTACATATTTATAATTCTTAATTGACCCCATGTCCAATAATATTAATATTAATATTAATCACTTGACATATGCAACACCATTAAGAATATATAAATAAATATCATTTATTATTTCCAATCAGACTCTTAAAATTGGTTCATTTTCCTTCTTTTACTTTTATTGATCCTTGAATAATGCTATTTAATAAATAAATGTCACTTTATTATTCTATGATAAATATAAAAAAATATTATATTCACCAAATATGAAAATAAATATTTATTATTATTATTAACTCGCTTATTCTTCCAAATAACTTATGATTAAATTATGGAAATAAACTAAACTCGAATAAATATTATTTATTCTTACTTGGTAAATTCAATACTATAATTTAACTAAGATTATGGATACACTTAGTGTGTGGCCCTCTGGGCCTCTTTATCAATTACATTTGGTACAACTGTCTAAAGTCTAAGGTTAGCATATAAAAACATGTTAATACATCCATAGAGAAATAAGTTAATTTCATAATGACATCCAACCTCCTACAAAAATTTATTGTGTAATATAATACTTTTATCACAATATCTCAAATCAAGAAAGTTGCATATTGGTGTCATCAACCTATATGCTCGATGTATCTTTCTTTGAATTTCCATAAATGAACTTTCTCATCGAACACCATGAACATGGATTTATTTATGCGGTCCTATTACCATAAAAGGGCATGATATATAAACTTTAATTAAGATACAAAATGGATAAATCTTTTCTCACATTATCAATTAATGAAATAACACTTGTGACGCACCCAACGTATCCTACTTCACCGTAAGAATATGTCATCACAGTTTTTGTTAATACATAAAATTACACATGTCATGATATCCATTAATGATAACCTTGAATTATAAGCATCAATACATATGTTTTTAGATAGTAAAATCCAATTATACATGGAAAAATGGATTTCCTATTAATAGGTTTGTTCTTATAACCTCTTATCTTAGAGATTGTCGAGGGTGAACACCATGATAAGGTGTCTCAATGTCTTAGGAGCCTCATATCCCTAATATCCTATATCATATGTGTCTCGTCAGACAATATAATCTATCCATAGAACAAGGTTTAAGAATAATGTTGTGGCACCTCTAGGTTCTCACCATAACAGGGAATTACTATGACCATTCAGCACGATATATATTCTTAAGAAATTATCACATATAAATTCCATGCAGAGGAATAATAATAATGTGATAAGAAACTTCATTAAACATGTAATCAAGAACTAAGAAATTCGGTTCTAGGGCACCAACTCAAACACACTGGCCCATAGGCACTTAGCCTATCCACATGCATGCACTCACCTATACGCTCCTATGGGCCATTACATTGGCCCACTATCAGCCATCATTCAGGATGGTATGGCTAGCTCCCATGCATGGTTGAGTCCTCCTCCCATAAAATCATGGTTTATCTGGATAGATGGATCATGTATTTGGCCCCTAATATTTAAAAAGGCCAATAAAATTACTTAGATTATATTCTAAGTATATAATATATCATTAATCCTTCCTCAAATTCCTTATGAAAAATATATATTATTTTTTATGGATTTATTTTAATTCTTATTCTTTTAAAATATTCTTCTTAAAAATATTCTTCTTCTTCTTCTTCTTACAAACAATATTCCCTCCTTACCACATGTCTTTGACATTTAAGATCGGTTCAATAATCCTCATATTTTCAAGGATAATTTCTCAAGAATGACATCAAATTCCGTCAATTGAATCCATAAAAATTCTCCAAACATCACCACTTCAGCCACCAACAATTCACCAAACACATATTGATACATCATCGACAAAAAATGAAACACTAGGCCTCGCAATATCCCCCTTTGTATTTTTCTGTCAATATTTATTCACATATTTAAAAGTCAATATGTGTAATCAAGACTTTCTCCCCCTTATTATTAATTAAATTACAAGGATAAGTGGGTGGAATTCATATCAACTTAAAGAATGGAACCACATTATTTATCAAAGTAATGATATTTTAGAAAGTCAACTCTAAGTATATGTGGGCTAACTCGGTGTAGAAAAAAAGAGTAATGTCACCAAATAATCAAAGTTTTCCTTAAATAATATTCATCTATGATACCATCCTTAGTCTCATTTAACTTTTTCATTTCATGGGATATCTAATCATGTTTTTTAAGAGATATCTTGAACACATCATACCAAAAACATCAAAAAAAATCAAGTGCATAAAATTTTTCTCCCCCTGCAACTCATTTTTCTCATGATCTATCACTCCCCCTAGAGAATTATTTTTACATAATCAAATAATATGATAAAATGTGATGATCATACATCAAATTTAGTGTTTCTCATCCTAAAGGAATACACTCTATTCATCTTCATGGAAATTGATATTCTACATGATGAAAATATATTGTTATTCAATTCCCTACATGTTAGTTCATAGATAAAAGAATAAGGGAATAAGGAGGGACCTTTATATTTATCATAAATAATATTCAGACTGAGAGATTCCTCTCAATATGGATTTCTTCTTATTCTTAGATTCAGCATGATATGTGCCTTTATTCTTGGTTCTTGTAAGAATTTATGATTGATTTTTTATCATCAGTCAACACTTATGATGTTGATGTCTTTTCCTCTTCAGTATTAGAAACATTACTTTTTTCTTTTCATATCTTCTTCATGTTGTCTTCTTGGGATGGTAGGATTTTCATGCAATGCTTTGCACCATGCCTAGTTTGTTCACTCCTAAAAATTTTAAATTCATCATTTGTTGATGACTTATTATCAACTTTAACTTTTTCAAATGTCACCACTTGATTTCATTTAAACTTGTAAAACTTCTTATCTTTCTTTATTTTTTGATCTTCTCACACAATTCACTGGTGACTGTATCTTTTTTCACTAGCAGACTTCTCTTTTAATTTACAATATGATGAATCTAACTTTGTAAGTTATCTCTATATTTCTCAACTTTATCACCCTGTTGACCATATCTTCCACAAAATTCATTCAAGAACTCATGTTTGTTCTATGTTGATAGTTTATATGATGTATTGGTCACAGGATTCTCTTTCTGATAATTTGTTCACATTTTTTTAGCATTAGTCATCCTTAATTCATGCATCTTTCCTAGTAGTGACATGTTATACCAGTATGAATAAAATTTATGACCAAAAAATCTAAAATTCTAGCAGTATCCTCTCAACCTTGTTCTGCCAAACTCATATTAGTTCTTCTCTAAATATTTTTGTTTCCATCTATTCAAATATTGTGGATGTTTCTTCTTAGAAGGAAACCTTCTAGATGAATGAGTTAACTATTCCTTTGTGGAATATGTTTAATAATTTATTACATTGGTTCTAATTTGTTTAGTATTCCCTATAAAACCTTTACTTTTAGAGATAAAAATATTTATTGAGATTCATTAGGTATAGCATCAACCTTTTTTATGATCCCTTCTTGTCAACAACTTTGGAAGATTCACCCTTAAGATCAACAGCTTTGGTGAAGCCTTATTTCATATTCTTCAATTTTATTTGAGATAAAAAGTGTATATATTATGTATCAGATAATTATTCCTCTCTCTTAATACATATTTTTTAAATATGATTATCTATCTTCTCAAGTTCACCTATATTTAACCTCTTTTGATTATTTTCTTCAATAAATGCAATTTCATTCTTGTTAATCTCATCTCATACAAGTGATTTTTATTCAAAAGCTTTTAGTTTCCTTTATAGCTCAACTAATTTCTTCAAATATGACCTTATCTCATTGAGATGTGTCTCCTCTTTGTTGAAATGTTAATTATTCTCAAAAATGATTTTATCATTTTATTTCTTCTGTATTTTCTTCTCCTTCTTGAGTTGAATATTGTCAATAAGAGTAGAATCTAGATTTTCTTTTTATTCATTCTAGTTTAGTTATCTCTTCACCTTAATCACCTTCAAATGGGTCTTTGGATTTATTGGATTTTCCCATATGACACAAAATATTCTTATAAGATCTTTTATTTTCTGACTCACTACTTGGTGATGAAAATTCATTCATTTGTTTGCTCGTCGTATTCCTCTTATTGGGATTAAACTTACACTTTTTCTTCTTCAACTTACTTTTTTGAGACTTATTATCTTCTTTATCGAATTTTTCATCAACAAACTTCTTCTTTGGACAGTTTCTAGCAAAATGACCACTATTGACGCAATTCCATCATCTGAGTGATTGCTTGTCACTTCCTTTCCATATACCCCTTTTGAGCATTCTTATAAATAAGGCCAACATTTTATTGAATTCCTATTTAGATTATTCATCCTCAAAATCACTTAATTCTGGTTCTTTATTGATTATAGATTTACCTTTTATGTAACACCCTAAGATTTTAATATATGAACATCATATTTTATAGTGTGTATGACACTCAACACTAAATGTAGAAAGGAATATAACATCCTAAGACTTTATGATATATTTACTATTTTAAATAAATTAAATCTATTATATAGCTTGAAATTCATGAAATTATAAGTTTATCTTGTGTTATATGAAAAAATTATTTTCTTCAATGGCTTGTGTTACACGCAAGACTGAGTTTTATCGAATAACAAAATACTATTAATATTATTATTTAGTATGCAAATTATCACCAAGCCATTGGAATGGTGGGTAAGAATAGTATTAACTAACATATTAAAATATATAGTTTACATGAAATTATTATCTATATATTGATAATAAATAATAACAATTATCACTTAAAAGAAAAAGAAATGTTTTTGGAGAAGCTGTATTTTCCTAAAAGACGGTTAGTCACGTTTGGAACACATAATTTAAAATTAATTTTCAACACTTTTAAAAAAATTATATTAAAAATGAAATTAATTTTTGAAATTGGGATACAAAAATTATATTAGGGTGATTTGTTTGGTATTTTTTTGAGAATTTTAATTTTTGATGAATAGTGAAAAATATTAGATTTTAATTGAAAACTGTCTTTTTGTCTAAATAATTTATAATGCTAAATTATATTTTGAATTGGTTTTAAAGTAAAAATAGTTAAATTATAAACTTTATAAACTTTATAAACTTTATAAACTTTATATATTAATCCATATTAGTTCATTTTAATCATTTTTATATTGAATTTAGATATAAAAACTTTATAAACTTTTGAACATTTCAACTTTAAAAACTCGTTTTCTCATCACATCTGCAGGATTAATTTTAAATTAATTGTTTCCACTTATACAAATTTAATTTGGAAAAAATAGATTCAATATTTGTAATAATAATAATTTATAATTTATAATAAGTCCAACTTAATTTTTTATCAAAGTGAATAGTGAAAATAATTAAAATTAATTACAGTGATTAAGGTGAAAACGTGTTTACGTGGTGGTTAAAATTAGAATATAAGGTGTAATAATGACCCAAAACTTGTACAAAACCCATTGGATGTTAATATTTGTACCTTATATATTCTATTATCAATAATGAACCATTATTGGGGCCTGGAGACATGAATAAAATGTGGTTGGAATTCACTCTTTCAAAAAATTACAAGTGTGTCACTCACCCCACTTATAAAAGGCCACCCCCTCTCCTCTCTACTTCACACCTTCAAAACAATTTAGTCTGTAAAATACCTACCCAAATAACTTCCCTCCCCTCATATGAAAATTTTTTATCTTGGGAATAAATCCAACCTCAGAAGGCTTTAGTTCAAACTTAAGGATGATACCTCAAGAAGAGGAAATGTTCTTCAAAAAGCATCTTTATTTTACTTATTTATATACCTACTTAAATTTTTATTAAGTCATGAAAATATAATTAACACAATATATTACATATATTGGGATTTTTTATAATAAATTAATTAGCTAAAACCATATCCACTTCCATCAAATGGGTTATGATACTATCGTTTGTGTGTACGGCGGACTACAGCCTCGCGAACCGATGTCGTTCGTTTTTTCATTTCCACCTCTCAAAGTTGGGTAAGATGATGGATATAAAGTTCATATATGATATACCTATTTATTCACTATATAATCTATATATATTTACCTTCCATTTCATAGGAGATACGATAATGTTGCTCGTGTGTACGACAGATTATCGTCTCACGAAGCGATGTGATTCGTCTTTCACTAACACTTCACATGGAAGGTGATAAAGATAAAGGTAATAATTATATGTAATATAAATTAAATAATTATGATATTCATGAAATATTTACCATTATGTAAAAATATTATACATCGTTTTCATTTTTTTCCTTTTCACTCGAGTAAAGATGATAACATCATATGTATGGACTACCGCCTTCACGAAGCGATGTGACTCTCTTTTAATCACCACACCACATGGATGAAATGTATATGAATATAATATGGTATATATTTTATAATTTTAATTATTTAAATGTAATATATTACTTACCTTCTTTCCCTTATGATCAGTGGAAATGGAAATTTTACTCATGCGTATGTACGACCTACCGTCTCCATGATCGTAATGTACTTCATTTTTCATAACCATCATTAATGATTGGTTTAAAAAGTAAAATTGATATAAAAATATTATAATTATTTAATTATTATTATTTTGAAATTATAAGACTATATATTATGCATATGAACTGAAACATTCATAACAAAACATGTATGAGAAAACAAGACAATTAACACTCGAAATAATGAAAATAATTAAAGATTATTAATGAACAGGAAATAAGATATAATAAAAGGATAATATATGATTTTATAAATATTATTATAGATCTATAATAAGTTAATAACATTTTTAAAACCACTATACATGAGGTTAAATCGTGTTCAATGAAAAAAACATAAGGTAAGGGTTTTCATCTCAATTTCATTTCATTGAGGCATATTGTATTTTTATACACCTAATTTATTTTATATGGTGTATATAATGACCATTTTACATGTAATATCATAAATAGTTCATTATACATGGTATTTTAAGTTTAAATTTTAATTATTTCATCTAAGGATATTTTAATTAAAATTTACCAAGTGGTAAAGAATTTCATAACCCAATTTTCTTTCATTGGGTTATATTACTTCTTCATTGATATTCTATGATTATGTGTGTAATGAATTTTTAATATATATTGTTTTATTTAAACTTAATTTATTTTTATTTACATTTTATACACATAATCAATTCATTTATTAATTCTCACTTTGAAGTTGTGATCATTTTAAGAGTTTATTCCACAATCTAATTTTAATCAAGATTGTTTATTCTTGAATATAAATTAAAGGAAATTATTTGATAAATATTTAATAAACCCTTTAATTTTATTCTTATATGGTTAATCATGATATTTATAAGTAATAGTACCATTTTACACTCTTTGGTACTTAAGATGTTTTAGAAAAAAATTAAGAAAATCTAACTCTATTTCTCTTTTTGGTTGGAAATATGTTTTTCTTAAAAAAAAACCATGTTTTCAAAAAAGGTTTCAAAAAGGTTTTTTTTACTTTTAAAAATTATTTATCAAATAAATTTTTACCCATTTTCTACTCTTTAAAAAAAATTAAATAAATCATATTTCTTTTTCAAAATATTGTCTGTTTGGATTTTATTGAAAATGTGAAAGGAATCTTCTACTCATTTTCTAAACAAGGAATTTACCTAATCTTTTTACAGTGAAAAGGGAATGTTCTTTTCTACTACTATGGAATGTAATAAATTACCCACCATCATGGCTATAATTTCTTTTAATCTTCCATTTCAAGTTTATGAGGATCTTTTTAAAGAAAATGGTTTTAAAATTAATTTTCAAAGAAAAGGATTTTTCAAAATGTTTTTTGAAATGAAAAGGATATTTTCCTCAAGAGTTTTAAATATATTTTTATGGTATTTCTATTCATCAATGATAAAAACCCTTTATTATTAATATAATGGTATATTTTGTATTGATACCATCCTTATTCTTACTCTGAATGGTTTAATATCATTTTCACCAAGTAAAGTATTAACATTCACTTCCTTGATTCATTCTTGTAGTCATTAAATTTCTATCGAAATATTAAGTTTCCATTAGACATTAAATTTCTCCTAAATTTAAATATTATTTATCATGGATATGTTTATTGCCTAAACCATATACAATTTTTACATATGGTGTTTACTTTTAAAGTTATTTTATTAAATGGGGAAATATTTAATAATCTATATCCTTTACTCAATACAGATATTTGATAAGGATCATTATTTACAAATTAAATTGATTATTTGATATATGAGGAATGCTTTAGATAGGTATGACATAGGTGGGGCCTAGTTATAGATAGCCCCTTGATACATTGGTAGTCTCATTGGACAAATTAATTAGATAGCCTTGGTTAAGTGGATTTTTACCCATTATATTTTAAACTATCTTATAAAAGGTCTTGACGGTAAAGGTATCATGCACCTATGAATCATGGAATCCAAAAATTAATTATTTCCTTTATTAAGTATTTATTTATTACTATCTAGGATATTTTCACTATAACATTATCTTTGGATGCATTTTATTATCAGTTATTGATTAAATGACATGTGTTTTCAGTTATTTATCTTACCATATTGTTTATGCCTAATCCAGTTATGATGGTCAGTTTATTGATTAAATGGAATGTGTTTTTAGTTACTTACCTTTTCATTGATTATTCTAGTCAATTATTTAAATGGAATGTGTTTTCATATATTTACCTTTCCATATTGTTCATTCCTTATTGATGATGATTTATTTATTCATGATTGATTCCACTGTACTTAACCCTTACTGAGCATTTGAGCTCACCATTATTTTGTTTCCTTTCCCCATGATTATATGAAGTTTACTATGAAAAATATGCAGGGTTACGCTATATGGAATAAATTTATTCTTGAAAAAAAATATGTTGTAATTTTTGTATTCTAATGTAATGTGAGACTCATTTATGTATCTAGTTTACAAAGACAAATAAACTATTTAGTCATTTAAGATATGACACCTTACATCTCATGTCAATGTAATAAAGTATGACATCGGCTCCATGCTACTAGGTTCAGGGTTGCTACAATTGGTATCATAGAAATTTTATTAGAAACTTTGGTAACTTGATTTAGGATGACATATATTAGTGAACATAACCCTATGATAAAATTTGAGGATAAGTATAGAAGAGCATCCTAAAGTTTTTTGTAAGGAATAGATTATGTGGGTCTTCCTAGTAATACATCTCGGTATGGATACTAAAATTAGATATGATTCTGGCACAGAGGTGTATAGGGGTAATAACTCTAAAAAAGGCATGCCGAGCTTGACTCAAGCATTACCTAGTAACTGATATAGGTCTTATTGCACACCTAGTTTTACACTCTTGGGGAATATTCTTAGGATAATTCCCATTTTATTTACAAACCATTATGAAGGATTTGAATAAATCATGATAATGAATGCCCTGGGTTAAAATTTAGTGTTGTAAAAAATCTCTCAAGGCATCCTCTTAGTGTTTTGGGGTGTGATTATGTTTATTGAAAAAGGAAAATGATTGTAAATCAGTATGGTTGATATTTTCCAAAGCAGGTGTTTATGGTGACATAGTTTCCTAGTGTTTTTCAAATTTTTGGGCCTCAAAATTGGGAGTTTTTTTTTGGAAAATCAAGTACTTTCACAAAGGATTGAATAGTTCATGAATTGCTTATGAAGTATACGGAATGAAAAAAGAAAAATTGGCAAAGGCATAATTTTTGCATAGTTTCTCTATACGGACCAAAAAGCGCATTACGTGGACAATGTAGTGAAAACAGTTCGCAGGAGGCTTGAAGTTCACAGGAATTCCATCATTTGTAGCTGAGAGGTGGTGATTCATTTGAAAAAGGCATCAGCCTCTTCGAGGGAAGAAAGGCGCTATGCAGACTGCATAGCACAGTTTGTGATGAAGGTTATAGCGCATAGAATATTTGGGTGATTTGAATTAGAGGTTTTTTATCTATTTTCCTATATAAAGATCGCTAATCACATAATTACTTAGATTTAATTTCATTAGAAAACATCATCGCTATGGGGAGAATTCAGTGAAGTCCGAAAGATTTTGTGGGGAAGAAATTCTTCAAAGGGTTGTCCGCAAAGTTAGTTCGTGGAAAGGGGTTTGCGGGGCTTTGTATCCCGTAAAGTAAAATGGTCTGCGAAGTAGGGGAATTCCGTGGAATAAGAGTTCATCTATGAAGTAGGGATGGTCCGTAGAGGAAGAGGTGATCCATGAATCACTTTCACCACGTAGTGCAATGCAATTCGTAGAGGAAGCAAGGTTGTTAGCGGAGGATTCAAGGAAGCTTTCACATGTACTAAAATAGTTCTCAAAAGAAATTTCCACAAACTAAAAAATTGTGGAAAATTGGATTTCATCTATGGGTGAAAATGGGACTTCAACATAGCATCTACATATAGTTGATGATACATGAATTCATGCAAATTAAGGGACCTACAAGTTTATAAACTGTGGGTGAATCCCTTCCAAGAGTAGTGAGCAAATGAAGATGAAGACAATGATCTTTTCCACCAGCAGTGAGTCAAAGAAAGAGATATAGGGAGTGACACTTGGGAAAGCAATGATTTGACCCTAAACCTTGTAAAGGTAGTGAGCATGGTCATGGAAGTGATCTATCCTGAACCTTATAATTTGGTAGTGAGCTTTAGTGGATTTGGTACATTGGTACATTAGAACATTATTGTTGTATGCTCCTTAGACATATCCCAGTGAGGGAAAACTAAGTAAAAATTTTTTGTCTCATGCATGATTTCATTTATGTTCATATATTTCTATGGGGAAGATAGAGAAAAGTGTTTTGTCTAACAATGAAACAAGATCCAAAGGGATGGTTGTTTTAATCTGTCATACCCTGATTCACCCCCTTATCAAGGTATTTAACCTAATTGGGATAACACTTAGGCTAAATAAGGACCTATTTGGAAATAAAATTGATGAAGTATTTATGTATTGGGGTTAAAGAATTAAATTATAGAAGTATGTTACCAACAATATTTTGGTTATAAGAATTATGAAACATCTAATGATTGTGTTGAATTTTAGAAGCAATTGTGTATTCATTAACATAAGAGTTACGAATACCATCATGGGTTAATGAGTTTAATATTGATCATAAGTTTAAATTATTAAATACCACTTTTTAGGTTTTATGTGGTAGGAATGTCACAAGGTTAAGGGTATTTTGGGAGAAATTTATGGCAATACAAACCATTGGTTTAGTATATGTTTTAGTGGAAAAGATATTTGAGGAATAATTCCTTTACATTTTAAGGTATTGATAACCTTTAGAGTTAATGTGTTCATTAATGAAGTTGTTATAATAGTCAAATAAGATTATTAGACCTTATAAATAAAAATAATATGTATTGAAAACCTTAATAAAAATTTTATTTAATGATTACCTTTATTTCAAGTATGTCCATCATATTTGTTTTAGGAAAATTATAGGAATTATATTAGTATAGTTTAGAAAAAGGATAGAATGTAGATCATGTGACAAACGATCATGTCTGGAAAGGCCACGGGACTTGAACCCATGACCGAAGGGCGATAAGGGTTTCATGCCTACCATTGGCCTATATAATGTCTTGGTTAATATGTTATTGTTTTTAGCTAATAATTTAACGAATAAATATTAAAGATGAAATAGTGGTGTTATAATTGATGTTTAGAGATTAATGTATCATATTGGATAACTTGTGCTAACAATATTAGATTTTGAAAATAGTAAAAGTAAAATGTAAATACTTTTTTTATCTTACAATCCAAAAAGTAAATTTTAATGCTTTAGACATAAAAATTCATTTTTGGATATTCATTTCTTGGAGTAAGTGATCGAAGCACATCCAAAGTATGAAATTGTGTTTATGAAATAGAAATGTATCGATTATATTTCCATATATTCTTTTATTGTAAAATAATTCCTCAACTTTAGGAAAAATTATCTTCAAATAAAATTTTATTATATTACCATCATTTATGATGATATCAATGACCTTTTCACACCTATTGGATTTATGTTTTTGAGCCCCTTAACTTTTCATTGATAATTTTCCTTATTGTGATCAATTACCTTAATAATTATCTATAAATATTTATTATTTTCATAAATTTCTATATCTTCACTTACCAATGATGTTCTCCCACTTAGAAACCTAGTTATGTGTTATTCTATATGACTTTCGTACTTCATTTTCTCTCTTATTAAGAGGATATTTTATCAACCCATTTATGATGTGGGTTTTTCAATAATGATATTTTAAAATTTCAAACCCTTTATTTTTAAGAACATTTTTAAATTGTGAGGATGCAATTTATTTAATTTGGGGAGAATGTAACACCCTGAGATTTTAAAATATGAACATCATATTCGATGCCATGTATGACACGCAACACCAAGCGTAGAAAGAAATATAACATCCTAAAACTTTATAATATATTTACTATTTAAAATAAATTAAATATATTATATAGATTTCAATGTAATAAAAACTTATTTTACCTTTCATTACACACAATAACGAGTTTCTTCGATAGTTTTCATTACATGTAAGGTCGAGTTTTATCGAACAACAAAATAATGTTAATATTTTTATTTAATATGAAAATTATAGCCTGGCCATTGGAATTGTGGGTAAGAATAGAATTAACTAAATTATAAAAATATATAGTTTACACGCAATTATTATATATCTAATTATTATAAATAAAAATAAGAATCATTTAAAAGAAAAAGAAATGGTTTCGGAGAAACTGTATTTTCCTAAAATATGGTTAGTCGCGCTTGGAACACATAATTTAAAATTAATTTTTAAAAATTTTAGAAAATTTATATGAAAAAATAAACTTCATTTTTTAAAATATATATTCTAAAATTATCTTAGGGTGAATTTTTTGGATTTTTCTAAGAAGTTTCATTTTTTGATGAATGGTGAAAAATACTGGATTTTAATTGAAAACTGCCTTTTTTTAAAAAAATCATAATGCTAGATTATATTTTGAATTGTTTTTAAAGTAAAAATAGTTCAATTATACATATATTAATCCAAATTATGTCATTTTAATCATTATAGTATTGAATTCAGATATAAAAACTTTGTAAACTTTTGAACATTTTCACTTTAAAAAACAGCTGCTTTCTCATCACGTCTACATGATTAATTTTAAATTAATTTTTGCCACTTGTATGAATTGAATTTAGAAAAATGGATTATATATTTGTAATTAATATATTTATAATGTATAATAATTCTAAATTAATTTTTTACAAAAGTTATTTGTGAAAATAGTTAAAATTAATTATAATAATTAAGGTAAAAACAAGTTTACTTAGTTGTTAAAATTAGAATATAAGTTGTAAGAATGACCCAAAACTTTTAAAAAATCCATTTTATTACCATATTTAAACTTTATACCTTATATTATTGATAATTTTCTATTATTAGGGCATGTTTACATGAAAAAAACATGGGTTTAATTCACTATTTCAAAAAATTACAAGTGTGTTACTCACCCCACTTATAAAAGGCCACCCTCTCTCCTCTCCACTTCACACCTTAAAAAACTTTAGTTCTGAAAATACCTACCCAAATAACTTCCAAAATTCCATCCACTCATCCTATAATCATTATATTGGGAATAAATCTAACCTATTAAGTCTTTACTGCAAACCTAAGGAGGATACCCGAAGAAGAGGTCATGTTCTTCAACGAGCGTCTTTATTTTACTCTTTATCCACCTCATTAAATTTTTATTAAACCCTGATTATATAATTAAATAATTATTTCCCATATACTAGGATGTTTTTATAATAAAATAATGACCTAAAAACATCTCCACTTCCATCAAATGGGTTATGAAATCATAGTTCATGTGTACGGCGGACTACCGACTCGTGAACCGATGTTGTTCATTTTTTCATTTCCACCTCTCAAGATGGGGTATGATGATGAATATAAAGTAATTATATGATATTTATAAAATATTTATACCTATTTAGTAACTATATAATATATATATTTTTACCTTCCATTATGTAGGAGATACGATAACATTGATCATGTGTACGACGGACTATCGTCTCACAAAGCGATGTGATTCGTCTTTCACTAATGCTTCACATGGAAAGTGATAAAGATAAATTTAATGATTATATGTAATATAAATGACATAATTATGATATTAATGATATATTTACCATTATTCTAAGATAATATATATCATTTTCATTCTTTCCTTTTCACTCACATAAAGATGATATCATTGTTCATGTACGTGTGGACAACCACCTTCCCTAAGTGATGTGACTCTATTTTCATGACCAAACCACATAGATGAAATATATAAGTATATAATATGGCATATGTTATATCATGATAATTATGTAAATTTAATATAATACTTACCTTATTTTCATAATGATTGGAGAAAAATGGAAACATTACTCATGCGTATGTACGACCTACCGTCTCTATGATCGTAACATACTTCATTTTTCATAATAATCATTCATGATTGGATTAAAAAGTAAAATTTATATACAAATATGATAATTATGTTGTGATTATTATTATAGAGATGATATAAATATATAATATGCACAATAATCAAAACTTTCATAACAAAACATGCATGAGAAAACAAGATAATTAACACTTGAAACAATGAAAATAATGAATGATTAATAATGAATGGGTAATAAGATGTTATAAAATGATAATATATGATATTATAAATATTAATATGGTACTGTAATAATTTAATAAAATTCTTAAAACCATTATATAGGAGATTAAATTACGTTCAATGAAAAGGAAGCATAAGGTAATGGTTTTCATCTCAATTTTATTTCATTAAGGCATATTGTATTTCTATGAACCTAATTTCTTTTATATGGTGTATATAATACCCCTTTGATATATAATATCATGAATACTTCCTTATTCATTGTATTTTAAGTTTAAATTGGAATTATTTCATTTAATAGTATTTGAATTAAAATTTATCAAGTGGTAAAGAATTCCATAACTCAATTTCCTTTTTTTGGGTTATATTAATTCTTCATTGATATTATATGATTATGTGTATAATGAAATTTTACTATATATTATTTTATTTCCACTTTTTTTAAGTGGGTTTATAGTTGATACATATAATTGATTCATTGATTAATTCTCACTTTGAAGTTATGATCATTTTAAGGTTCTATTTCACAATCTTATTTTAATCGAGATTGTTTATTCTTAAATGTCTATTAAAGGGAATTATTTGATAATAATTTAATAAAACATTTAATTTTATTCTCCTATGGTTACTCATGATATTTACAAGTAATGGTACTAGTTTGAAACACTTTAGTACTTAAATTTTTTTTTAAATGTTTTTAAGAAAATATGACTTCATTTCTCTTTTCGGTAGGAAATATATTTTTCTTCAAAAAATCATGTTTTATAAAAATGTTTTCAAAAATGTTTTTTTTTAATTTTAAAAATGAATTATGAAATTCATTTTTACCCATTTTCTAATATTTATAAAAAAAATAAAATGGATCTTATGTCATTTTCAAAACAATTCCCATTTGGATTTTACCAAAAAATTGAAAGGAATCTTCTTTTCATTTTTTAAATAAGGAAATTCCCTAATATTTTTACAATGAAAAGGGAATGTTCCTTTTTACTTTTATGGAATTTATGGAATTACCCACTATCATGACCATTATTTCTTTAAATATTCCTTTGAAAGTTTATGAGGATCTTTTTAACGAAAATATTTTTACAAGTATTTTTCAAAGAAAATTATTTTTTCAAAATACTTTTCAAAATTAAAAGGATTTTTTCCTCAAGAATATTTTTAAATATATTTTTATGGTATTTATATTCATTAATTACAAAAACCCTTTATTCTTACTCCAATGGGTATATGTTGTATTGATACCATCTTTATTCTTCCTCTGGATGGTTTAAGATCATTTTGACCAAGGAAAATATTGACATTCACTTCCTTGATTCATTATTGTAGTCATTAAGTTTCAGTTGAATTGTTCACTTTCCATTAGAAATTAAATTTCCCCTAAATATCCATATAATTTATCATGGATATGTTTATTTTCTATACCTTATAACATTTTTATATACAGTTTTTACTTCTAAATTTATTTGATTAACTAGAGAAATATTGTTAAATACATATCCTTTACTCAATATAGATATTAGATAAGGTGCATTTTTTGTGAATTAAATTAATTATTCGATATATGAGGGATGATTTAGACAGGTGTGACATGGGTGGGCCCAGTTATAGATAGCTTCTTGATGTATCGATAGTCTCATGGGATGAATCAGTTGGATAACCTTAGTTAATTGGGTTTTTACCCAGTATGTTTTAAATCATCTTGTGAAAGGTCTTTATGCTAAAGGTACCATACACTTGGGAAGCATGGAATCCAAAAATTAAGAATCACCTTTATTCAGTATTTATTTATTACTATCCAGGATATTTTCACTATGAAATTATATCTAGATGCATTTTATTATTAGTTATTGATCAAATGGAATTTGTTTTCAATTATTTACCATTCCATATTGATTATGATTTATCAAGTTATGATGGTTAGTTTATTGATTAAATGGAATTAATTTTCAATTATTTACCTTTCTATTGATTATGCTAGTCAATTATTTAAATGGAATGTGCATTTAGATATTTACCTTTCCATATTTTTCATTCCTTATTGATGATGCTTCATTTATTCATGACTGTTTCCATTGTACCTACCCCTTACCGAGAATCTGAATTCACCCTTATTTTGTTTCCTTTCCCCAAGATTCCATGAAGTTGACTATGACTAATAAGTAGAGATATTCTAGATGGAATAAAGTAATTCTTGAAAAAAAATTATGTTGTAATTTGTGTCTTCCAATGTAATGTAAGACTCATGTATGTATCTAGTTCACTAAGACTAATAAACTATTTAATCCTTTGAGATGAGATTACTTATATCTTATGTCAATATAATAAAGTACGACACCAGCCCTGGGCTATTGGTGTCTGGGTCAATACATTTTATCATGGATTCATAGGCCAAATCATCTATTACATTCTTCTATAATACTGGCACTTTTATCATTTCAAATGTTATAAGAATATTATGAATTCCATCCAATGATAGATCTTCTTGGTTATCCAAAGAAAACACCTTTAGTTAAAATATATCTAGAATGTTTCTCATCAACTTCTTCACAATGGTTGAGTCATCCAGCTTCTTGCTAAAACTTTTAATGCTACTAACAATCTTATTTACTCTTATAATGTATTCATCACCACCTATTTTGATATCTTGAAATATACTTCTCCAGATTTGAAAATTATCTTCTTTGACAATAAGATTGCATTCATAACTACTTATCGGTTTATCCTAGATCTCATTATTGGTTTGGGGACCCATCACTTTAGCGTATACCTTTTTTGATAAAACTATCAACATTTCATTTTGATACTTTCCATCCATATAAAAGTTACTATTATCCGAAAAATTAATAGGATCATTCTCATCATAGGGTGGAAATCCCACTATAACTACATATCTCACTTCTAGTACAAGTGATAGGAGATGCGGTATTATTCTATTTCTCCATCCATGATAGTTATCACCATTGAAAATGATAACACCCCTGTTGTTTACTGAATTCATGTTCCCCATTCTCAAAAGTTTGTTTGATCTTTTAGAGGAAACCTTTCTCTAATACCACTTATAGAACTTAGATCAGTGTGAGATCATTGAGAGGGGGAGGGTTAAATTTGTATTCTTTTTTATTTTTAAAAATTTTTTCTTTTCAATTCAACATGTACAGTCAGTTAAATCCTAGATCCACTCTTCTTGTGTCTCTCAGCCTCACCCTGAATATTTCTATAAATCAAAGGCATGAAACATGAGGATTTATAAGGTTTAATAAAAATACCCACTCCTTTCCATATCATTTATTCCCCTAACATAGATTCTCCACTATATCATATGGTTATTAAAAATAATAATTGGTTATACCCCCCATTTACAAGCATCTTATAACCCCAGCTCTAATAATCCTTCAGCGGTTGATGATCCTCCACTATGAGCTTATTGGATCACACTTTTCATGTATAACTGAAGTACCTTTATATAGATGATGGTCTTTCTCAATTAGCTTCTTATCAACTTTAGATGGTTGGTTACCTCAATTCAAAAAATTCTTGATCTCAATTTCTTCCTTCCAATTAATGAAAACCCAACCTCACTTGGAAGTGTGCGATTAACATACAAAACTTATCAAAGTCACTTTATGAATGAATTGCATGTTCCTATCATTCAAAACCCTACCACATATATTTTTCTCCCTTTATTATTTTATGTACAAACTCAAGTCTATTTCTTATACTTCAGTTTTATCTTCTCAAGTTATTATGTAATCACTTTTCCATGAATTCATGCATGCAAACATAAGATGTTATCCTTGCTTCATGTACACACACCTCCTTCACAAAACAACATAAACACTATATTTTTCACAAGTTCTTTGCAAGATTTTTTCCTTCACATAAGTGTGTCATATAATATTCCTTTTTTCTCTTCATACAAGGAGTACATGGTATCTCTATAATGTTCGTTCAAAACTAGTGATACTTTACATTAGGTTAATGCACAAACTCGAAAGGATTCATTATTCTCAGTGTCTTCATGAGAGCCTTGAGTACGAGATTCACATGTCAAGAAGTCATGGGATATTTACTTCATGATAGAAAAGTTCTTCGCATAAACTCTTCACAAAAAAAAGGCTTCACGATGCATTGTTTCTTTGAAAAATGAGTGTCGTCTCACAATCAGAAGCAACCGAATTATCCCCAGTGATATTGATATTTATAGGAATATACCCACCACCTTAGCTCTGATAAATATGTCATGATGAATAATATCTTTTAATTCTTGAAAATCTTGACATTTAAAGTATTCTAATGTGGTTAATATTTTTAGAAGACATTGAAATTCATGGCATTTATTCCTTCACGCTCGACTTCTCCTCATGATGAGAATCTCATGTGCATGTGATAATAATCACATTCTCCTTTTATCCATGCATTACATATTCATTATCATCCACATATGACTCCATATAATCCTAGGACAAATTCTCAACCTTTAAAATAATTGCATTTATGCAAGATGAATATTGAATGCATGGAAACTCATTTTCCTCTTCTTGAAGTATCAATCATGTAATAATCTTAATCCCACCATGATAATGGAAGCTCTTGGAATGCATAAGCTCTAGAAATATAGCTCTTTGATTAAACTTTATGAAGGATATTATGGACCTTTAAATATGGGAAGTGCAATATTAATCAGATGGTTGAGATATGTTTAATCAGGTGGCATGTGTTATTTCCATAACTTTTTAACACAAAGGAATGGTGTAGTGTCACCCTTTTCCCACATCGATTCTATACTTGCTCAAGTGATTCCTTTTATAACAACGTGTTCTATAAACCCTTGGATTCGGTATAGGGGTTCAACACCCGAACACATCACACACTCACCTCACAAGCCATGCATCACCTGTGTTGGCCCACCGATACTCTGCCCATCCGCATGCATCTGCTCACCTGCATGATCCTATAGGACTTTACACCAACCCACTCTCAACCTCCATTTAGGTTGTCCCTGTTGGCTTCCATGAGTGGTTGAGGCCTCATGCCACAAAAGAATATTTGAGCTGGTTGGATGGCTCATGTGTTTGGCCCCAAATTTTTAATAAGGCCATCAAAAATTTCATAGATTATATTCTAAGTATAGAATATATCATCAAGCCTTACTCAAATTACTTATGTAAAATAAATATTTTTTTGTATGGATTTATTTTAATTTGTCTTCTTCTAAACCCTTCTTCATGTAAATTAATATTCACATGGTATTCTTAAAAATATTATTCTTCTTCTTTTTATAAACAATGTGTACGCCTTACCACGTGTCTTTGACATTTATGATCGGTTCAACAATCGTCACATTTACAAGGAGAATTTCTAAAGCATGACATCAAATTATATCAAGTGAATCCATAAGAAATGTCTTAGAATCACCAATTCATCCACTAATAACTCACCAAACACATATTAACATATAATTGATAAAAAATCAACATTGTGCCCAATAATATCCCCATTTGTATTTTTTTGTTAGTATCACTTCACATATTTAAAAGTCAACATGTGTGCTCAAAACCTTGTCCCCCTTATTAGAAATCAAATGAAAAGGAAAAGTGGGGGTATTCATATCAACTTAAAGAATTTTACCACATTCTTTCTCAAAGAAATGATCTTTTAGTAAGTCAACTCTAAGTCTATATGGGCTAACCCGGTGTAGAAAACAAGAGTGATGTTACCAAGGAATCAAAGTTGTCCTTAAAGAATATTTATATATGATACCATCCTTAATCTCATTTAACTTCTTTATTTAATGGGATATATGATAAATTTTTTCAAGAGATATATTGTACATATCTTACCAAACACATCAAAAAAAATCAATTGCATAAAATTTTGGTCCCCCTATAACTCATTTTTCTCATGATCTATCACTCCCCCTTGATAAGAAGTTTCACATAATAAAGGAAGATGATCAAATGTGATGAGCATACCTCAACTTAAATGTTGCCTCCTCTGAAGGGATACACTCCATTTATCATCATAGAAATATATATTCTCTATTATGAACAATTATTCTCCTTCAATTCCCTTCATTTTAGTTCATAGATAAAAGAATAAGGGAATAAGGAGCGACCTTTGGATTTATCATAAATAACATTCAGACTGGAAGCTTCTTCTCGATTTGGACTTCTTCCTCTTAATAGATTCAGAATGAGATGTGCCTTCATTCTCAATTATCTCAGAATTTCTCATTAATTTTTCATCATTAGTTGACACTTCTAATGTGGTTTTTTTTCCTCTTTAGTACTAGAATCATTGTTTTGTTCTTGACATGTCATCTTTATGTTATCTTCTTGGGATCATAGGATCTTCATGCAGTTCTTTATTCCATTCCCAGTTTGTTCTCTCCTTGAAGTTTTCAAGTTATCATTTTTAAATGACTTCTCATAAACTTTAACTTCTTTAATTATCATGAATTTATTTTGTTTAGACTTAGATATATTCTAATCTTTCTCAAAAAAATTTATATTTTCACACAATTCATCGGTGACTATAGCTTTCTTCACTAACTAGATTCTTTTTTTTATTTACACTATGAGGAATCTCACTTTGTAAGTTATCTCTGATGTCTTAGCTTTGTGACCTTCTTGATCAAATCTACCATAAACATCATTCAAGTACTCATATTTGGTATGTGTTGATAATTTAGATTATGTCTTGGTCATAGGATTCTCTTTATGATATTTTTTTTCATTTTTTTAGCATTGGTCCCCCTTGATTCATACCTCTTTCCCAGTAGTGATATTTTATACCAAAATGAATAGTATTTATGACCAAACGCTCCATAACATTGGCAGTAGCCTCTAAAACTTGACCTTACAGAATGATAGTAGTTCTTATATGAAGATTATTGTTATTTTATTTTCAAATATTGTGAGTGTTTCTAATTAAGAGGAAACCTTATGAATAAATTATTCTACTCTTCCTTTATGAAATATGTTTTCTTATTTATTCCATTAGTTATGAATTTTTCAGACTTCCCTCTCAAAACTGCACTTTTAGAGATAATAGATATGCATTGAGATTCATTAGGTATAGAGTCAAACTTTTTATATAGACCCTTCTTCTTAGTAGCTTAAGAATATTCACCCTTAAGCTCAATAACTTTGGTGAAGTCTTATTTCATATTCTTTGATTCGCTTTGAGTTGAAAGGCACATAGATTGTGTCTTAGATAAATCTTTCTCTCTCTTAACAAGGAGTTCTTCAATATCATTCATCATATTTTCAGGTTCAACTATATTTAACCTATTTTATTGGTTTTCTTCAATGAATGAAATTTCATTCTTGTTAAGATCTTCTCTTCCAGGTGAATTTTCTTTAGAAGATTCTAGTTTCCTTTCTAGCTCAAATAATTCCTTTATATAATCCCTTATCTCATTGAGACATGTCTCCTCTTTCTTGACACATTCTTTATTATCAAAAAATATTTTATTAATTTATTTATACAGCTTTTTCTTCTCCTTTTTAAGTTGTATATTATCAACAATAATATCTTCCATGTTTTATTTTAACATCCATTTTAGTTCAGTTCTCTCATTACCTTCATCGCCTTCAAATGAGTCTTTGGATTTCTTGGATTTTCCCATATTACACATAATATTATTATAATATATTTCATATTCCCACTCACTACTTGATGATGAAGATTCATCCTGTTGTCTTGTCATTATACTCCTCTTCTTGGGAGTAAACCTCATCTTTTACTTCTTCCACTTCCTCTTCTAAAACTTCTTATCTTCTTCATCTGAGTTTGTATCAACAACCTTCTTATTTAGACAGTTTTTGAAAAAATGACCATTTTTTTTGTCATTCCAACATTTTAATGATTGATTGTTGTTTCCTTTAATTTTAGTTTGGAATGGCTATGATGAAGACAAAGACATGAGAGGGGGTGAATTTTTTTTTCAAAAACTTTGACAGATTCAGATAACCTCTCTTGTTATGCAATGAACCTTTCCTTCTCTCTTAAAGAAAAGTGAGCAGTGAGAATAAATAGGAAAAGAACATAGTGATATATAGTATTTTAGGGCACAAAGATCCCCCAATTCACTCTAATAACTCTATAATCCATGAGTTTGGTGATTTTCGCTAGTAAGTTATCTTATTAAGAGACCTATTAAACAAAATAACTGAGTGTAGGAAGTTTACACCTTATAAATATTTTACAGGTCCTTATAGTTCTTTTACAAGGAACCAAAAATCTATAGCTTAGTAAAAGATGATGAAACTTTACCATGATTGAGTCTGAGTATCCAAAACTCCAATAAACCAATAGAGAGTGATTTTACTAAGAAAATGGGTTTTACTTCATAGTTGAAGTAGCAACTGATAGATGTATTTAGATCTTCAATAATGCTCATTAGTAAATAGATCTTCAATGTTGAATAGGTTTTATTAAAAAAATTATAGAGAAAACACCAGACATATGTGTAAACATGTATGTCTCCAAACTGTATCTTCAAAAAATGCATCATCGGTCTTACAGAATAAGATGTAACAATAAGATGTTGTAGCAACAACAATAACAGTAGTGAGTCAATTAGATAGATCAAAACATGTATGTCTCCAAAGTATAGCTCTAAAGTAAATGACACACTTTTTGTTTTTAAACACATATTTTCCTTATGTATATTTATGTTGTATATATCTTCCCTCCTTTTTTTCTTCGATGAATATTGTCTCGATATTTATATTGTAGATTGAACAACTCCAGGTCAATATAGCTCCAGAAATATCACACAATAAATTTGAATATTTGAATTCAAAATCATTCAAGAGAGTCATAAATTCCTATAAGAGTAGAAATTATTTATTCTATTGAATTCAAACCTTTGAATTGATCATAAAATAGCTTTGAATAGATATTTTCTTCTAGAGAAACTGTTGCAGAAATCATGGATAATATCTTGAAATTAAAAAAAATCATTGAATAAAACTTCATCATTGAATAGTCAAACATAGGGTTCCTTCACATAATGACAAAATCCAAATGTAGGGTTGACAACATATGTTTGTTCACAAACGTAGGGTTGATAAACAATACTTCTCATTTATAAAATTTAGGGTTCCTTCCAAATGTAGGGTTGTTGATCCATACTTTTCCAAAAATGTAGGGTACATGATCCATACATGTTATTTCAAACGTAGGGTTTCTGAACCATATGTTATGCTTACAAACATAGGGTATGAATAGTGCTTCTAGATTATTTCAACAAATATTTCTCGCATATCAATGAATTAAATACATTTCCAGAATAAATATTCTACCGAATATTATCTTCCTAAAATTCACTTAAAAGAAACCTCATTTGTAACATAAATGTGTGAGTTCGTGAGCATCAAAACCAAAAAGAAATTAACAAAATTGTTGAATCAACGCATTCTAAAAAATCTCCTCCTTTTTTATAATCACAAAACCCCATAAAAACATAAAATTGAGAATAAAAATTGATAAGAATAAATTTTTGTAACCATAAATAAATTAAAAACACATTTTTTATAAAGTTTTTTTATAAAATTTTTCATAAATTTCTCCATAACAAACACATAAATTTCTCCATATATTAGCTTCTAAACTTCTCCCCTGTGATGATAAACATGAAAACTAAAACTATAAACTTCCACCCATTTTCATGACATCAAAAATAAAAGAATTAAAAGTAGTAAAATAAACCCCCTAAATTCATGCTTCCTTAAAAATATATAAATATGTAATCAAGGAATATATAAACTATTATTTTTAATGAATAAAATGGATTTACAATTATTATTTTTAAATAACTTAGATATAGAATGAATTTTGAAAACTTGATAATAACTCCCCCTAATTCATATCATATAGGATATTCTAGGAATTAAAAAAAATAAAGGGTAAATTTTTTAACTAATTTTTTCACATTTCATATTTGAATAAAAAATATTTATTACTTAGACTAATATGTAATGAAATAATCAAATATTAAGTGCATGATTATGTATGATAACTAATAGAAGTATTAAACTTTTAAAAATAAATTATGAAACAACTTATAATACATATTATTACTGAATAATATATTAAAAATAGGATATATATAATATTGATTTTAAATAATCTACAGAAAATAAAATCGAAATGTTAGGAAGGATTAGACGGTTCATATAAAATATCTAAGCTTCAAACTTTTTCACTTAAAATAGCTAAAACTCTTGATAGTTCTTCTATATTATTTTGAACATTTTCTATTATTTGATATAGCAAGGAAGACAAAAATTGTTCATCCAAGAAAACTTTCAACTTATCAAGATCCAACTTAGTAACAACTTCTCTTCTGAGTAACTCCATATGATTTTACATTTCTACTTTAAAATATTCAAATTATTCCTTTGAAATAAAACTTTTCTTCACATCATGATATTCCCTTTGAAGGACTTCATACAACAATCTGGGAGAATTCATATCAACTTGTAACTTCACATTTTCTTCATTCTAGGTACTGACTTTAAACATAATCTTTTCATAAGATATTTGATATGAAGAGACTTCCAATTCTTAATAATCATGACCTTCTATATTTCTTTCAAAACACTTTCCAAAAGAATCCTTAATATATGAAACTGGATTTTTTAAATCAGAAGGATTACCTTTTTTCCCTTTTTAAAAAAGACATTCTTCTAAAATTTAAGTACTTGATCGCATCATCTTGTTGTGACTGGTTTTCAAAATTATTTAAACAATATATTTCAAAGAATATGGATACATAATTTAAAAGGTTTTAAGAAGAAGTTTTTATGAATTTGAAGAGAAAATGATATGTTTTGTTATAACACATTATAAATGATGCTTAATATTCTTGAGTTTAAAAGTACAGAATAATCATTACAAATTTTAATTTTTGAAAATACATTTTTATAAAAGAAATATTTTATTTAGATGTTACATAAACAAATAAATAAAACTTTAAAAAATGAATTATTTTTTTTAATATTTTATCAAATTGATTCAATGAGTAAGAAAAAATATATTCCCTGTATAAAGTAGTTAATGTAATATATATATGTGTGTGTGTGTGAAATATAAATAAAATACTTCATGATTATAGATTCTAGTTCTAAAGATATTTATTTTGATAACGAACTACTTTAGAGTTGATCACTCCTTTAAGATCGATATTTCCATATACTAAACAGACAACCACAACAAGATTTAACAATGTATCTCAATGGTTTATTCCTACAAAACATCAAATACAAGTTCCTTTTGGTACCCATATGCTTTTGGGTCTATAAGTGTTATGAATTAAATTTTTAGGTAACCAAACTTATTTATTTTGTGTAGGAATTCTACTATTTAAGTTAAACAATTATTTTGAATAATAAATATTTTTAACACTAGAAATTTGAGGTTTTGTAAAGTAGTATTCTTTGGAATAATTTCCATTAATACCACAATAAAAACATTTTACGGTTGATATTATTTTTCTATTTGAACCAAGAACAAAATAATTTCTATATACTTTTGGTCTTTCACCATTGTTTCCTCTTCTAAGTTCTCCTTTATAAATTTTATTTTTACCAAGGATTTTATTTAAGTAATTTTATCCTTTTATTAACATACTATAAGATTGTTTTAAAGTATCAACTTCAACCAATAATTCTTTAATATTAGTTTTATATAGATCACAAGATATTTTAGAATAATTATATTTTAAATCAGTGTTTTGTTTTGAAAAACATTCTTTTTATAATAGAACAACATCATAATATTTTTTGATTTTTCTATGATCTTTCTTTAATGATTCATGTTTATCTTGTAGTATAAAGAAATGCCTATTTAACTCATTATAAGAAATTTTTTCAAAATTATATTTTTGAGGGTAAGAAGATTATACCTCGTCAGCATGAGTCATAAGATATATTATTTGTCTTTCATGCTTAGTATTAGAAACTGTATAAGTTTCATAATGTAAACTAGAAGAATCACTCCAAGTAGACTTCATAATTTTCTTTTCCTTTCTCATATAATCGTCTTTCTTTTAATCTTTAATTAAAGGATATTTATCCTTTGTATGACCTCTTTCTTTGCATTCACAGTATCTATTTTATTTAATCCCTTTCTTTTTCTCTTTGTATAGTTTTTAAAAATTTTAATAAGATCTAATAAATATTTATCTAAATTGGATGACTTGAATCAGATAATTCATCCATAATAATTTTGAGAGCAGCTTGTTTGATATTATTTTTAGCTTTAGCCTACATCTCAACTTCATACATCATTAAAGTCCCAATCAATTACTTAATAGCTAATTTTTTTACCGATGTAGATTGATGTATAGTTGTAGATATTCCATTACACTTAAAAGATAGTATTATGAGTACACTTAATGCTTGATCTAATTGTGAAATTATATCTCTCAAAGTAGTAATATTATTGACAATTTCTATCAATCTCCCATTCATTTGAGAGATAATTTCATCCTCATACATTATGAAAGTATCAAACTTTGGTTTTATAGTAGTGTACCTTAATTGTCTGATATTTTTAATTACTTAATAGACAAAAAAAATCATCTACCACATCTCATATGCAGTAGGACATTGAGATACTCGATTGAACTTATCAGTTCCAAAATCACAGATAATAGCATTCATTTTGTTGTTCGGAGTAGATTACTCAAGAGGGGGGGTGAATTGAGTATCTATAAAAATTTCTCGTTAAAAAGTATTCTTAAATAGTGTTCCTAATAAGGTTAAATACAGATAAGTTAATCAAAGTAATACGGTTATGAAGGTTTGACTGTTTAAATAACTTCTTAGAAGATTGATTAATTCTCAGTAATCTTAATGTTATTTATTAACATTACTTTTGAAGCTATTTTACTAAGACAAGACAATTATAACTTCTTTCCAAGATTAACTATCAAAGTGAATTTAGTGATTTCTAAATTATATAGTAAAGAAATAAATAAACAAGACCTAATCCACTCCACTTGGTGGTCACCTGCCACCAAGTAGTTTATATAAATAAACTTGATCCACACCCTGGATCGGGGTTAAACAATAGTACACAGGACTGTCTAGGTCACACAGGGACCTCTTCCACAATTCTTCATGGGAACAAACAACCAGGCCACACAGGGACCTCTTCCACACTTATCAGTGGGTATAAAAATATAAAAAGATGTTTGAGTAAGGATATCTTTTATCCTTTAGTTTTATGTAGGTGACAGGGTGTGTTGTTATACAGATACACACACTACTCGAAAGCTAGTAAAAAGATACACAACATATCAGAAATATTTAGATAGGTTTAGAAATGCTATGAATGTTAGTCTTTGTAGATCTGGACTTCTGAGATGAAGTAGATGCAGAAATCAAGTCCTCGTATGGAAAATATAGTGTCGCAAGTAAGAAAGATATGACTTGTGTTCTTTGTGATGTTTGACAGTGCGAAGATGTTCTTGATTCTAGGATTCAATTGAACTTCGTGTGTTCTCCAGCATCTTTTAGTTTCATGTGACAATTCTTTTTTCAAGAATTATCTAATTTTATTATTTGTTTTTGTGCTCACTCCCACCTTCTTGTTTTGATTTTTAGTATCATGCCACACTTGTCTTTTTTTCTGGGCCACATTACTCTTTTATCTTAGAGTGCATGTGTTTGAGCCGACGGGTTTCATGTATTCTGCACCTCATACCTCATACTGTCCGATGAAATGTCTAAAAAGAAATATTAATTATGTTAGTGCATTTAAAATATTCAAATATGACCGTTAGAGATTAAATTGAAAGACAAAAAACATATTAAGAAATATTGTCACAGTATGTCATGGAAATGGTGTCTCATTCATGGTGTCTGGTTCACGGTGTCTGGTTCATGATGTCCAGTTCACAGTGTCTGGTTCACAGTGTATGGTTCACGGTGTCTTGTTCACGGTGTCTGGTTCATGGTGTTTGGTTCATGGTGTCTTGTTCACAGTGTCTGGTTCACGGTGTCTGGTTCACGGTGTCTGGTTGTCACGGTGTCTCGATGTCACGGTGTCTAGTTGTTCACGGTGTCTGCTTGTTCACGGTGTCTCAGACTTAGGAAAATATCTGTATTCAGACTTAAGCAGTGATATTTATGGAATGGATTAAACTCAATCATTTTTCATATAAGTCATTATAAAGTAGATTAACAGATAGTATATAGTAACCAAACTGAGTGCATAGCACTTAAGAGCTTTGGATAGCTTTTTCTAAACAACTATGCATTTGATGTGAGATAGATTTCATAGAGTTAACAAGGTTTATAGACTAAATTGGATTTTTGATCATTAAAACATGATTAATACATGAGGAGTCCAACAATATCCCCCTTTTTGATGATCACAAATCATGTATATTTAGAGTGTATATTTTTTCTAACAAGATAGTTCGAATGTGCATATAACATATATAGAGTGAGTGTTCTCCTATAAAGATTTCTCCCCCTTTTGGGATTATAAAAAAGTAACAAGAAAAAGAAAGAAAAAAGAGACAAGAAAAGTGCATAATGTATTAGATAAAAAGAGGGGCATTACAAAAAGTAAAACAAAGTTAACAAGAGTCCTATCAAAAGAGAGTAATCACTATCCTTCTTCACTGGTTGGTCTTCTCTTTGCCCTTAGTAGTAGTAGCAGAAGAGGAAGCCATAGGAGCAGAGGTTGAAGTAGAAGAAGGGAGTGAGCTGGTTGAGAGAGAAGGTAAAGGAAGACCTTCAAAGACATATGGAGCTAGAGTAGGTGTAGTAGAAGACCGAGGAAATTGTTGATCAAGGATCACAGGGTTGATCTGACTCAGTTCCTGACTGATAGACATAGAAGTGGAGGCTAGGGAAGAGTTTAATATAGGCAAACCAGGTCTCAGAGGGGTAGTCATAGGAGCAACAATGGTTGTACTTTGTACATGAAGATAGGGCCTCAGAAGCTTAATAAAATTATAAATGATCTCTCCACCATACTGCATAGCTTTCTTGAAGTCATCCTTGCTTTTCATAAACTTATCCAACAGACGAGTGAACTCTGTGATCTTTTGGAATTGAGTCTTGAAAGCTTGAGCAACAGAAGGAATACTCATATTTTCTACAAGATATTTGAATTTATTAGTCATGTTGGTCTTAGAGAAGATTTGGTTGAAGTAGAAATACACTTTCTTGGTAATTTCTTATTGAACATCATTAGAAATTTTTGAATGGATTTGGACCAGATCAAGAACTCTATCACTGTTCTTGATAACTTCAAATAGATAATCTTTATTGAAACCACTGATCACAGTCTAAAGTTCTTCTTTGACCACTGTTCTAAGAAGGTCACTGTCTAAGGAAGATTGAGATGATTGTCCAGATGCCTTAGAAGTAGTGACAGCTGTGGTGAGAGATTTCAGTTGATTTATCACTTTTTTAAGGCACCTCATCAGTGTGCTTGTTAAGATTAACAACAAGATCTATCATTTCTTTCACAATCTGTTTGTTTCTTTCTGCCACTTTTTCATCTAAGGAAGCTAAATGAGGTTGAATCTGAGAGGCAACATTTTGTGGGGTTTGAGGAACAACAGGATCCACATGATGAGAAGAAAGATCTGATCTCGAATTCATTACTTTCTGCATGTCCTCAATCATACCTCTTAGAGTCTTCACTTCATCACTAAGCAGTTTGTTTTCGACTTTGACTTCCTAAATCTCATGAATAATTTTGGGTTGAATCTGCCAAATAACTTTTTCCAACAATAGTGAGGCATCTCTCTCACTTAGATTTGTTACAGGAGATGGTTGGGTATTCAAGAGTTTTTCAACTCTAGACAAAAGGGTAGATCAAAATTATTTCAGATCATATTTACTCACCAAGGATGGTTGTTCTGTTGAAGGTTCAAAGATAGGGACTGATACGGGCTCAAGTTCTTTTTCAGGGGCAAGATTAGAGACAGATTTCAATTGGAACATAGTGGAAAGGTAAAGTACTTTTACTGAGACTTCCTGGGGGGTCATTCACATCATAAAATCTAGGGAATTTATACCGAGTGTCTTCAGGTCTTGGATCAATCGAGTTTGGTACTTCAATAGATTCCAGATTTGGGGGTTTCTCCCCCTCAACAGTTACATCCTTCTCAGGACTAAGAGGCTTAGGGGATTGATCTATTTCCTTGAATTCATCTATTAGTTCCTCTCTCATTTCATGTCTAGCCAACTGAAAATCTAGCTCCAGCCTTTCCTCAGCCGAAGGAAAGACTACAGGAACAGATTGTTCCACTGGGAGTTCTTCAAGGTCAGCTTCTTACATAATAGGTAATTCTTCTTCTATAATATCTTCCATAGAATTATTTTTGGTTTCTTTTACAATAGATTATGTTTCAACTTCGGGTTGATCTTCTAGATTAACAACATCTTTAGGAGTAGATACTTCCTTTTCACTTATTACATGAGGGACAGGAGTACTGTCTTCCTTATCAGAAACAGTTTCCCTGGGAGGCACAATAGCCTCTTCTTCTTCTTCTTTAGAATACTCAACAACTTCATCTGGTTCCAAACCAGGATCAGAAATATCTTTTGGTCTTGAGGGATGTTCCACTGGATTGAACTTTTCATAAATTCTATCATTGTCTTCCACCCATTCCTTTTTTCAAGGATTCTAATTGATTTTCATCCTCTTGATAATGACTTTTGAAAGGAAGAACTCACAATCCTTGATAACTTCTTCATTAGATCTAATCATACCTTTGTCATGAAGCATGGTTGAGATAAGACAAGAATAAAACAGGGAGGTTGAATTGGATGTGGTTTTGATTAGCTCACACATATGGTGTATGACATACTTACAAAGGTTGATCTTATGCCCATTTTTCATAAGATGAATTAGAAACACATCCTAATATTTTAGTACAGAAAAATCACCTTTTCTAGGGATAATCAAGTTCTGTATAAACTTAAATATAAGTCTATATTCTTCATCTAGTCCAGCAGCAATGTCTCTCCTCTTAGTTCCATTTTCGGTTAAGCTTTTCAAAGCATCTTCCAAAACAAAGAATTCACTGGAAGGTGGAGGTCCTCTCTGATAGTCCTTACAGATGCCTTCATGAGGTATCCTAAGGCATATATCCCATAACCTTGAATAGAATGTGCATTTATGGCCATTTCTCCAGCTTCTCACAGCATGACCATCTTCATAATCAAAGGAGAACTAAACATACTGATAAAATTGATCCACAAGATTAGGGTAGATAGGTCTATCTTTCTTCAAAAACCATTCTAACCAGACTTTCTCTTTTAAAAATTTCAAAATCAGAGACTTACTCGATAGAAGCCACTTAGGGCATATCTCTTTCTTAGGTACTACTACTCAGTTCACCAGATTTGGATTTAGAGGACCTTCGAGTGCTATCTTGGGTGTGATCTTCTTCTTCTTTGAGCTACGTTTCTCAAGATTCGACGATGAAGGGTGTTTCATCTTGGGAATTCACCGATGGTTTGAGAGAGAGAAGGGTTGAAGGATTCAAGAAGGGTTACAAATTGAGTGAATATAAGAAAGCTCGAGTGAAGGACAAGTGACACTTCCTTTATTTTATCATTTAGGAATACCAAACATCGCAAAAGTAAAAGTGTGGGAAAATTAAAAGGTAAAATGAATAATTATCGCGATACGGTTTTTACTTTGTAAATAAAAATCATAAAGAATCCTTATGGTGATACCATATCAGGTCTTTACGATGAGATAGTGATTGATCCTTATGGTGACAAAGTGACTGAACCTTAGGTGAGATAGTGACTAAACCTTACGATGAGACATTGACTGAACCTTACAGTGAGATAGTGACTGAACCTTATGGTGAGACAGTGACTATCAGACAGTAATCACGAAATACTAATTATGATACTGTAAACATGAAATAGTAAGATATACAACAGTAAGATATAAAATAGTAAGATGTTTACTTAAGATTTATCATGCCTAATTCATGTATGATGTAGTCTATTCTTTCAAAATTTAATGGTTTGGTAAATATATCAGCAAGTTGATACTTTTTACCAATGAATTCCAAAGTGATATCACATTTTTGATAATGATCTCTCAAAAAGTGATGTCTTACATCAATATGCTTTGTCCTAGAATGTGAAATAGGATTTTTCGAGATGTTAATAGCACTTGTGTTGTCACAATTTATAGGTACATGCCTGAATTGATATCCATAATCTAGTAATGTGTGTTTCATCCACAAGATTTGTGCACAACAACTTCCAACAGCTATTGTTTCCTTTGGAATTGGGTATGATCTCATTGATTTAAGATTCAAACATTCCAAGCGGTTTCTAACGGGTTTGTTCATAGAACCGGAAACATCCAATGATTCCATATCCATTTCAACCTACTTTCCAAAGGTAGGCGCTCATTAGTTGTGGACTGATGAGGCTTAAAAATTTGCATTGGTCGAGGGGATGGGAGGTCGGACTCATCACACCTTTTTGAGGGGAATTATTGTCTACTCCGGGAATCTCTTTATAGATTTAAGTTTATGTTCGTGGATCCTTATTACATTACCAAGTATAAAATGATCTTTCCTTTAGATCTTACAATCAATGATTAAATATGTAGGAAATTTAGAGAATCTTTTATATATATTCGAGGTTCTTCATCGATAGAGAATCATCTGTATTTGTTAGAGATTCTTAGTCAATGGTATCCTTCAATACATAAAAGTCTCTTGGTCATTATGATGACCATACTAGTTTTAAAGCCACTCAGTGGGTCACTTGAAGTTTATTTCCATTTAGAAGTACATGGATTATTTCGGAGTTGGGACCGTACCCATATATGGGCTACCTACGTATCCTTTGTTTAGAAAAGGAATCAGAAACCACGTAATTCGAGTAAGGGAGTATGATGTTTATGATTGATGGCTCAAAGAAAGATGTCATAATTACTTTTACACTCTAATCTCACATGAGTCATGCTCGGTGTGAGAAACAAGAGGTATTTGTAAAACCAGACAATTGTTCCATGAAAGATGCAATCATAAGAAATGATGTGGGGATTATGTATGTATGACTACCCAAATAGATGAAGATTAAGATTTACGTCAGGGAAGAAATCCAGGAACAGGGTCTATAAAGGTATATGTACTTTATGGAGATTTGAATAGTCTAATCTTGGGGCTTACTCCTAAGTAAGATTCCCAAATTAGGAGGGGACTTATGATTGGGTTTTACTCTTGAGAAGGAAGCCCAGATCAAAAATTAAATTAAGACTGGTTAAGAGAAATTAAGATTGTGGCTTACTCCTGAGAAGGAGGCCCAGGTTAAGGGACTTGGGGCTTACTCCAGAGAAGGAGGCCCATATTTGTAGATTTTGAGACTGGGGCTTATTCCTGAAAAGAAGACCTAGGTTAAGAGAACCATGGTTGGGACTTACCCCTAAGGAGGATGCCCATATTTAGGAACTTTAATATTGGGGCTTATTCCTAAAAAGGAATCCCAGGTTAAAGGAATTATGGTTGGGGCTTACTCCTGAGGAGGATTCCAAAATTAGAAGACTTGGGGATTACTCCTGAAGAAGATGCCCAATTAAGAGAACTTGGACTGGGGTTTACTCCTGAAAAGGAGGCCCAGGTTAAGGGAAATTATGACTGGGGCTTACTCCTGAAAAGAAGGCCCATGAATAGGGTTCTCTCATCTTAAAGGATGAGGTTGAATGAATGAAATCTCTAACTTTAGTGACATAAAGATGTGTAAATCACTAGGTTTTGAGAGATTTTCCATGGAATTCCTTTCAGATAAGGAATTCAATCAAGAAAACATGCCATAAATGGCTTTGAAGAGTGTCTTGAAGACTGAATCTTGAATAGGAAAGGTGGAATGGCATAAGAGAGGTGAAATGGGCAGGAAGGGCACCCAAAAATAGAAGGGTGTGCAAGTCCTGGGGGGTCGCACAAGTACTGCATGGGCGCGCAAGTCTTGGTCGCACAAGTATACTTGCGCAACACATATATACTTGGGCGATCCTTGACCAGTAGAGTAATACTTGGGCGATTCTTGACCAAAGCCTTTATAATTATCTCGAGGTACTTCCAGAAGAGGGGCATGCAAGTTTCAATGAGTAGGTAAGGAGGCGCGCAAGTGTGTCCATTTCCCTTAAGGATAAAACACTTAGGCGCGCAAGTGTTGGTGAATTCTAACACTTAGATCTTATTCCTCTTGTTTAGACCTTCCATTCTAGGTAAATAATTACTTTAGAAGTGTTCGGAAGACTTCAAGAAGAGACTTGGGAGTTCAGAGCTCTGTATCTGAATTCTGGAAAAAAATCCTCCTCAAATGTGGGGCCCACCGGGGGTATTTATAAGCTGGAGAAGACCCTGGGTGATTTTCAAAGAGGCGTGCAAGTCACCTGCGCGACCATTTGGGCGGCGCGCAAGTATACTTGCGCGACCATGCTGGAACTTGTGTGAGCTATGGGAAATGTTCTCCTTGGTCATCCCTTTCTCTTTTTTTATGTTTATTCAAAGGATGAATCTTATTTGTTTGAGGTATTTCCCTATTTCGTTTAGAATCTATGATGAAAAAGGAGCATCAACAAAAGTCCCCCCTCATAGTTGGATCCAAAAAGGAATGAGGATTTGACTCTGAGGAAAATGAGAAACAAAAGGAAATTAGGGCGTGCAGGGTATGGCGCGCAAATGGGCTTTGGGCGCGCAGGGTCCGGCGCGCAGGGGTACGGCCTCGTCTATAAATAGATGTCCTCACTTTGCACAAAGCACCCGACTCTCGCTTGTTTTTTTTCTCTCGGCGCGCAAGTGAACTCCCAGCTTTCGCTCTTCCATGCTTCTTGTTTCTTGCATCACGCTTCTGTTAAGGTATTTAGACTTGCGTATGTGCGCCCAATAGGAGACTTGCGTGCCAACTATGGGACTTGTGCGTCTAAATGACTTAGCCAATTTTTTCAAATTCCTTCACAAATTTTATGAAAAATTAACTTACTTTAAGAGTTAATTATTCAACTTTTGTGCAGATCCAATGGCTCTCAAGAGAATCGGAACGGCTGATGAACTGGCAATCAAAAGAATTGATGATATGATGGGCATAGTTGGCCATGATTACTATTCCATCTATGAAAGTACTCTCCCAGAATTAGCCAAGTACTTGAAGAAGCATCATATTAATTTCTCACACAACATCTATCTACCTCTGTATGGCCATGGTCATCTGCAAGATGTCAATATTCCAGAGGCAAAGAACTATCTCCCGCATTCCTAGTTTTAGTCATATACCAACTTTTCTTCAGCAAATGTCTCAATCACAGGAACATTTTCTAATTCTAGAACAGTAAATAAAGCCTATATAATGCATCATAGCTCATGTGCACCAGATCTGAAACCTCACAAACCTGAGCTGCAACCACATTGTTATCCCTCAATATTTCAAAATTCTCATATGGATCAATCCAAAGGCTGGAAGGAGAAATGGGAATTCCATTCTAGAGGAGGGGTGAAGCCAACTTGGATGTGGGCTTATTGGGTGTGACAAACTTGTGAAGAGTTTGTTGAGGATCTGAAGGGAGCTGCAATTTATGAAGTCGTCTGGGCTAGATAGACGTATGTTTATAGGAATGATAATTTTGCACCGGAGTTGCTTAGCCGCTAGAGTCCAGAAACTAATTCTTTCCATCTGACCCATGGAGAAGTAGGCATTAGTTTGTGGGATGTCTACAAGATCTTAGGGGTTTCAATTTTGGGTGATATGTATGACGAATTCATCCCTCCAAAGGCAACCCTGAATGATCCGGAGAAGACTCCAGATTTGGTTCGAGAATTATTGAAGATTTATCATAAGCTCAAAATCTTAAAGACTTAAAAGACTCATTCTAGAAGGGATATTCATCCAGAGGAATGGATGTATGTGTTTCTAAAGAAGAAGAGGGAAAAGGGGCCCACCTGTACTCGTCCTACTAGCTGCCCTAGAGCAAATAAGAGAGGTGCTCCTGGCACATTCTAGCCGACTCTGGAAGCATGAGAGTTTGAGAAATGGGGGTATGAAGTGAATCATAAAATCCCGGAGAAGACCCATCTGGCAGAATTTTTAGCCTTATGGATCAGTGTCTATCTTTTTCCAGTCAGAGAATCGAAGGGAGGCGTCAGGCCAGGGACCTTCGTTATTGCAGCCAAGTTGGCTGAGAGGAAGATGGTGGGGTTGTCTACCCTAGTTTTTTTAAAGATTCACAGGAGCTTACTCCATGTCTATATGGGTAAGTATCCTTTGAGATTAGTGAGACCATTCCAAGTTTTATGGGGATGGATCGCCACTCACTTCCGGACATATGCTGTTCAGAATGGAATACAGATTCATGGAAGTTCTTTCAGGCCATCTGTTCAGGCCTTCTCTGGAGTTTGTCCTTTGTCCCTCAATGCCTATGATATTAGGCCAAGGCTGGGTATGCATAATGAATTCCACTTCTTTCCCTATGGAAATACGCCGACATGGCGATTTGTTGACGATGGATCATCCATCTTGGAACAGAGGTCTTACATGCTGGCCTGAAGAGATGGTGTACTGGCCACCAGGATTGATGGGGAAATTATATGTGAGGCCTATGCTCCATATCTATTTGTACGTCAATTCAAGTGTCTGCATACAACTTTTGTATCTCCTCCAGTGCACGTCAGGTCAGAGCATCATCCAATGGTTGCTCGACAACTATGGTTGCTAATGGCTATGGAAAGGACTGGGGTAGTTTTTGACTTACCAGATGCTGAAGCGGTAAGCAATTTGGCCATATGGTATGCTGAAAACTGGGTAGCGTCATATCCTGATGCAATATTGAATAAACCTGTTTATTGGGTGGGGAAGAAGAAGAGAACCATTGAGAAAGAAACAATTTAGGTGGTAAGTGATTCTTCCACTCCTGAAGCTGGTTCACCGAGTTCTTCAACCGAGGATGATTCATCAGATTCTAAGGAGATACAACATGTGTCAAAGCGGCCACGTGCCGTATATAATCCTCCTATCAGAATCAAGAGAGCCACTCCATCAACTCCTGGTGAGTTACTTTATTGAGGCAATTTAATTGCTAGTAACTTTATAGAGTAACAAGTTTTCATTATCTTTTTATAGTTGTAGGAGATAGAAAGAAATTAAAATCCAAGGTTGTAGGACCCTCTTCGCATCCTTCTAGTACATCTGCATATCTATGACCAGAGGCCATCCAGACATGGCAGGATGTATACTGCGATACTGAAAATATCTGGCTGGAGCTATGTGAAGGGATACATCTTCCTAGAATAGGGACTCTTCAGGATCCTACAAATATTCATTTCAAGGATAACCTTGATTAAGTAAGAGCCTATGTCAAAGAGTTGAGGACCTATATACATGCCACTGATGATTCTATCCCTATCACCAAGCGGGTGAAGGAAATGATGGATCACGGCACCACTGATTAGGAGTGGCATGAGTACGTGGCTCCTGAAGATGTAAGTTTTCTTTCCTTATTTACTTTGCAACTTGATTTCAGTCAAAGATTTGTTACTCAATGAAATTAATTTCTTTATCCTACATATTTCAAGGAAAGGAACTACTGAAGTTCCTTCACCACAGTATAGCCCTGGTGGTACTACCATCGGGGCTACTGCTGAATCATCTCGTGAGTTGGTCGAGATATCTCCAGGACAGTAGGCCATGAATGAGGAGTTGGACGTGGATTTCCATTCTCCAATTCAAGTTCCTATAAGGGAGACTACTGACACTCCCAAAAATCTAAAGAGACAAAGGCATCGAAGGAAGAATTCCACAACTAAATGCTTCATCAGTAGTGGTATGTCCTTTGGATAATCATGAGTCTTAAATCATGAAAAAGATTGCTCATTTTCCTTGGGATTGCAGGGGCTTCTTCAATTTACCCTCTGAGGGAAAGGACTGATCCTCCTTTGAGGGTCACAGAGGGTTTTGTGGAACAGTCGCAAATTCAGGCTAACTTGGCTACTCCTAGAGAAGACCCAGCATCTGTTCCTAGTATCCCTCCTGCTACTGTTGCAAGAAGAGAAGAACCTGCACCAGAATCATTGGCGACTACGGAAACTGAATCTGCCATTCTTCCTGAAGAAGCTGACCAGGGTCAGGGGCTGCAGAATGAGGGTCGCCAAGAAAACACATCAAATGCTCCCACTGGTGAGACTAACCAGGATTCTGAAATATCATTGGATGAAATGATGAATCTTGGAATTTATTTCGAAGAATTTTTTGATCATGCTAAGTTATAATGTGATTTAAAAGATCTTGGGCGTGAGTGTTATCCTTTGTCCAGTAAATTTTCTTATAATTTACACTTCTAATCATGACTAAAAATAATATGCAGTTCTATCCAAAGAAGTTGATGAACTGTCAATGCCTGAAGAGGGTGTGGACATTGATGTCAACCCTACCATTGTAGAAACATTAGCTCAAGTGGATCTAAATCTAGTAAACCCTCCTAAGACTCATCTTTAAGATCCTGTTGAAACTAGGAAAGATAGGGAGGAGTCTTCTCAAGATTTCGATCTACTGTTAGGTAATGATTGTACTGAGTTTTCAAGATAGACAACCAACTTTCATTATTCTATGAAACTAACCATAATTTTAATTGATCAAACAGGGCCATCAACTTCAATGGCTAGATCTGGAGGTGAAGTCTCAACTTCTGCCCAAACAGTAGTAGAAGGTGAATCAACTAGATTCAGGGGGGAAGGAGCAGAACAGGGCACTTACTTAAGTGCATTAATCCTAGATTACATGCCCCCCTGTGATGTTGATGTCGAATCAGACCCGAAGGTGCTTAAGGCGCTCATCTTTTAACGATGCAAGGCATGGAACAACATATGGAAAATCATATCTGAAGTGCCTCTTGAAGATCTATCATCAAAGATTTTTCGATTGTCGTCCCTGTTCGTCATGCTAGGACTTGGCGGTTTTGGATATCAAGAGATCCATACCGCGGTGAAACAGGTCATCTTAAGAAGGGAACAAGAGCAAAAGTTTCAGGAAGATCTGACCAGGTTGAAACTATCATCCAACATTAGTGAATTTGAGGTTGCGGTGTCCTGAGCTGAGGCTGACTATGCTGCCAAAATGAAGGAGCTGAAGCATAAGATCATTGATAAAGTCATCCAGAAGATGCACCTCCAACAACAGTTAGATGATGTTACTGGGGAACTTGAACAACTCTATAATTCATTGGAGGGAGCTCAAAAAAATGGGATGAAAGACAATGCAGATGCTAAGAAAGCTCTCCACCAGCCTGAAAAGAGTGAATTTGGTCGAGTGCATGAGCTTCAAGTAGCTGCCGATGAAGCTCGGGATGTTGTTCATCAAGTGAAGACTTATGTTGACAGCCTCTTGTAATTTCCTGGAAAAGAGAAGAGACTCTAATTTGTAGTCATCCTTATAATCTCTTGTACACCAAATGAAAAAAAACTTTTTTATCCACAATCATTTGTGCACGCATTTTCCTTTGCTACCTACTTTAGATTTTTACCTAATCCAATGGGATTAGTAAGCATAGTTTGATTTTTACTAGGATTATTATAAATAAACCTACAAACTTTGAATCTTTTAATTGCTCAATATTACATAAATCATACAAAATGTATGTTTAGTGAGCTGGAACTTGACTTTTATTTAGATTCCCCTTTTCTTTTGTGGGCAGTTTGAATTCATGCACATCGGACATAAAGAGGCTAATGTTTATGGTCGAAATAGCTTTGACCGAAATAGATTAAAATTGACTCAATTACTTGAAAATTTATCTGAAAACATATTACCACACTCAAGTATGAGGGAAAATATGTAAACTACGACTTAAGAAAATTTGAATCTGAGGAATGATATGAAAAAGAGCTAAAAGGCATTAGAATAAGTAGTTCCCAAGAATGAAGTTACCATTATTTAACAAACCCGTTAGGGGGTTGAATTATGCAGGGCCACCTAAGGGCATTGGATGCAAAGTCAAATAAATAACATCTTTTGGATGATAGATCCATTATGTAGACTACTTATGCAAGGCCGCCTAAGGGTGCGTGCTGCATAGTCAGGCAAAAGAACTCTCGGAAATTTACTTTTGTACTGCTAAGAAGCCAGTGAAAGTTTATGGGGATTCAACTTTTCCAAAGTATAGAGTTTGCTATACGGAAAGAGGTAATTGAATATAGAGAAGATATTTTCAATCAATATTGTCTAAGAATTGGATGAATGTAACTCCTACGAAGGTCTGAACCAAATGTAGGGAAGGGAAAATATAAAACATAGACTTGAATATTTTTAGATCATGAAAAAGAGCATGAGACAAATATGTAGAGAATGGATATTTTTGCGGATCCCTACATATCGTCATTAAGAAAACTAAGGACAAAAAGAGGTTTTCATCCTAAGAATGAAGTTACCATTATTTAACAAACCCATTAGGGGGTTGAATTATGCAGGGCCGCCTAAGGGCATTGGCTGCATAGTCAAATAATAGCATCTTTTGGCTGACAGGTCTGTTATGTAGACTATTTATGCAAGGCCGCCTAAGGGAATGTGCTGCATGGTCAGGCAAAAGAATTCTCAGAATTTGGACATTTTGTTATTAGAAGTCAGGAAAAAGGGTTATGAAGATCTAAAAATATTTAAGGTTAGTATTATGACACATAAAAATGGGTATTGTCCAATGTATGTAAAGATACATAGATCAATGCTAACTATAATCACGTTGTGGCTATGTCTTGAATTGAAATATTAGACTTCCCTATGTATCCCATAAGGATGGGAATCAATCCATACGTATTTCTTGAAATACATTTTAATGTCGTGTGGGACTAGAGTATGGGAGATCTTAGTTTAGGGTCATAGAGCTTAGACCATTATAAGAAATACACAGTGTGTGTTTTCATGGGGACTTTTCAGCCAAGGGACTGAAAGTGGAATTTGGGGTTAGGCCCAAAGACTTGGGGCTAGATTCTAGGGACACTCGAACATTCCTATGTATCCTATAAGGATGGGAATCAAGCCCATGTAGTTCTAGAAATACCCTCTGTACAAATTTGGTTCGTACATGTGAAGGGTGAAAGGGGACTTTAGTGCAATGATGGTTTAACCCAAGATAAAAGGTTTGGGAATTTCCATGTATGCACGTAGTCTTTGGAATATAACATGATTGAAAATCAATGTAAATAATGATTCCCTCTTAGGTGAGGGTATCAAAGAATATTGTAGTTTATTGTCATACAGGACAGAAATGTTGTACAGTTTAACGTCGTATAGCAAGGACGAAGGTGAACCAATGTAAAGATATTGATTCTGGGGGCGGTTTCACGAATCAACATCATATGAGATGGAGGTGAACCGATGTGAAGAGATTGGTTTTGGGCTTGAACCTTGGGAGGTTGCCTACGTACCCATCCTAGAAGGCAAGTATCAAAGTTCACGTAGTTCAATTAAAGAATGAATTAGTGATCAAGTTGTTTTTTTGGGGACAATGACCTAAAAAATGATGTTGGGACTTACGTGTGGTTAGCAGCCCAAAGAGGGTGTTATGGTTGAAATTTGCTCTAATCTCATGTGATTCATACTTGGTGTGAGAAACAAGAGGTAACAACAACCTTAATGATGCACAGTTTAATGTCATGTAGGACATATGAAGGGACTATGCAGTTTAAAGTCTTGTAGTTAGGACTATTGGTGCTGTACAGTTTAGTGTCATGTAGCAGGGACAAAAATACAGTTTAACGTCATGTAGGACGTATTAAGGGATTTCTATACAGTTTAGCATCATGTAGTTAGGACAATGGGGACAATACAGTTTAATTTTATGTTGGAAAAAAAGAGGACTGTGCAGTTTAATGTCATGAATTAAGGACAAAAGAGGACACATTTTAATGTCATGTTGGACGTATTAGGGACTTTTTCATAGTTTAACGTCATGTTGGACGAAAAAAAGACGATACAGTTTAACATCATGTTGGAAAAAAGTGAGAATAGTTTAAGGTCATATGCATGGACCGTTGGTTATTCAGTTTAATGTCTTGCTGGATGTAAGGGAATTCTGTACAGTTTAGCGTCATGTAGTCTGGATGTCACAGTTTAACGTCATGTTGGAAGTAAGTGCCAATAGTTTAAGGTCATATGCACGGACCATGGATGGTGCAGTTTAATGTCGTGTTGTACTTAAGGGACATGCAAATAGTTTAAGTTCATATGCATGGACTGTGGATGGTGTATTTTGTGTTTATAAAAAATACTTCTTCAGAAATCTAGCATTGGTTGGAGTAGTGATGAGTTCTCCATCCATTGAGATTAAAGAATAAGCTCTATTGGAATAGACCTTATGTATTGAATAAGGTTCTTACCATTTTGGTTCAAGCTTAGGAGGTTTCTTTCCTGGTATCATTGGAGTTCTGAGAACTAATACAAACTCTCCCTGAACGAATGAACGAAGACTAACTTTTTTGTTGAAAGCTCGTGCAATTCGATTCTGATAGACTTCCAAGTGGTGTAGGGTGCACAATCTTTTCTCATCTAACTGTTCCAATTCATCCAATCTCTTTTGAGATTGTTCATCTATAGATGACTGATCACAAATAGCTACTCTGAGTGAGGGTAGTTGAACTTCAATAGGCAATACTGCTTCCATTCCATATACCAATGAATATGGAGTTGACCGCATTGCAGTGCGGGTGGTGGTCCGATAAGCCCATAAAGCATGAAAGATTTTATCAGGCCATGACTTCTTATCTTTATCCACCATCTTTTGCAATATATTTGACAGAGTCTTGTTGAAGGCTTCTATCTGTCCATTGGCCGCTGCATGATACCGAGATGAATGATTGGATTTGATGTTGTATTCTTGATACAACTTCTTCACCTCGGATGAACAGAAGTTGGTGTCATTGTCCGTCAATATGGTATGAGGGACACCAAATCTGGTAATGATGTTAGAATTGATGAAGCTAACGATGCTTTTAGAACTCACTTCTTTGAGAGGTATTTCCTCTACCCATTTGGAAAATAAGTCAGTAGCAGTAAGAATGTACTTAAACTGCTTGGCCGTAGCTTAAGGGTAAGGTCCCACCACATCCATTCCCCATGTGGAAAATGGCCACGAGTATTTAGTTGTATGAAGCAACTCTGGAGGTTGATGAATGAAGTTGTCATGTACTTGGCATGAATGACACTTCTTTGTGAAATCAACACAATCTTGTATCATTGAAGGCCAAAAGTATCCAAGCCTTCGAATCTGATCAGACAGTCTATGTCCAGACTGGTGGGCACCACAAACTCCTGCATGCACTTCTTTCATGACAGCCATTATCTCCTCACCATCAATGCATCTAAAGATAACTCCATCAAAACCATGCTTGTATATAATTTTCTCTAGGTGATTTGGGCTATCATAAAGAGTAAAATTGGCCACACGTCGCCGGATTTGTCCTTTCCCAGCTCTATCAGGTGGAAGTGTTCCATTTTGAAGGTACTCCCTGATAAGTGTCATCCATCCTGTAGTATGACCATATGGTTTGGGAATGGGACTAATTTCATTGATTTCCTTTGTTCTGATTTGAACATAAGGTGAAATTGTACGATGGTGGGAAATAATGATGGTTGTCTCGTCCCGATTTGGATCTTCCAGAGTTGTGGCTATATTAGCCAGTGCATCAGCTTGAGCATTTTGTGATCTTGGGACATAAGAAAATGTCAGTTCTGAAGGAAATTCCGCCATTAACTCTCTGTCGTAATCATACAAAGGGATTAGTTCTTATTTTCTAATTGCATAATCCTCATTGACTTGTTTGATTACCAGGTCTGAATCACCTTTCACCTTTAAGTGATTCACTTGTGCTTGAAGCACCAACTCCAAGCCTATGATGAGAGCTTGGTATTCTTCTTCATTATTTGTACCGCCTCCCAACAATGAGAAGGAATAAGGTAACACTTCCTTTTCCGGGGAAATTAGAATAACTCCTAATCCAACCTTGTTGAATTTAGGATCTTCCATTTTCTTCCCTATTGGACTTCTGGAAGCACCATCAAAATACATTTCCCATACCTGAGGACTATCCTGAATATAGAAGACTTCCTCATCAAGGAGTTCAATATCTGAATATGTATCTTCTACTGAAGGATGTTCAGTAAGGAAATCAGCCAGAGCTTGGTCCTTTATTGCCTTTTGAGACACATACTGAATGTCGAACTACTGCAAAATAATTGCCCACCTTTCCAGACGTCCTGTAAGCATTGGACGACTAAGGATGAATTTGAGCGGGTTATTACAAGATACCAATTGGACCTCGTGATGTTGTAGGTAGTGTCTCAATTTTTGAACTACAAAGATTAATGCTAGGCAGCACTTCTCAATACTTGAATATCAGGTTTCTGCTTCAAGCATAGTCCGACTAAGATAGTAGAGGTCGTTATCATTCCTAGCATCATTCTTCTGGGAAAGAAAGGCACCCAATGATCACTCTAAAGATGTCACATAGAGGATAAGTGGTCTTCCTTCAACAGGTGGCATTAGTACTGGTGTACTCAAGAGGTATTTCTTGAGAATATCGAATTCCTCTTGACATTCTTCAGTCCACTGGTAAGTGACTCCCTTCTTCATCAATTTAGTGAAGGGTAAACTTCTGCCTGCCAAATTAGCGATGAAATGCCGAATATAGGCTAAGTGTCCTTGAAGTCCTCTCAATTATTTCAAATTTTGAGGAGGTGACATACCAAGGATTGACTTTTTCTTCTTAGGATCGACTTCGATACCACGATGGCGTACAACAAAGTCGAGAAATTTTCCTGAGGTTACCCCAAAATCACATTTTAAGGGGTTCATCTTCAAATTATGTTGTTGAAGTTTGTGGAATGTGACTTCAAAATCAGCCAAGTGATTAGAACGTTTCCTGGATTTGACCACCAAATCGTCCACATAACATTCAACGAACTTCCCTAAAAAGGGTTTGAAGATACGATGCATGGCACGCTGATATGTTGCACCTGCATTCTTTAGGCCGAAGGGCATTACCCAGTAGAAAAACACACCTTGAGGGGCTATGAAGGTTGTAGATTCCTCATCTTCTGGATCCATTTTGATTTGATTATATCCGGAATATCCATCCATGAAGGAGAGTGCTTCATATCCAGCTATTGCATAAATTAATAGTTCTGTAATCAGAACTGGAAAATCATCCTTAGGAAAATGCTGATTAAGATCTCTGAAATCAATGCAAACTCTAATTTTCCCATTCTTCTTTTTCAATGGGACAATATTATCCAACCACTTGGGATATTGAACTTCTCTAAAGAAGTTAGATTTGATAAGATTATCCACTTCAGCCTCAATTTTGGAAGCATAGGTTGGGTGTGTTCTTCTAGCAGCTTGTTTGAATCCTCGATGTTCTTCTGGAAAACCCAAACAATGAGTGGAAACATCAGGATCAAGCCCTAGAATCTCTGTATAGTTCCAAGAAAATATATCCTGATTTTTCTTTAGAAAGGAAATATACATCTCTTGCTCTTCAAGAGTCATAGCCGCACTAATTAAAGTGGGGCGTGGATCTTCTTTTATACCCAGATTTATTTCTCTGAGTTCATCCACAGTAGTAGAGATACCCTCTTCAAATGCTGGAGGAGCATCCCTGAGATCTTCTTCTTCTTCTTCAACATGTTTTATTTCCTCTATTTCTACTTGCATAGTAGATGATGAAATAGAATTTTCATGATCAGAATAGACGTTAAAATTTACACATCTTAAAGAAGAAGCTTCTATTTCCAACCCAATTGATGATAAAGGGTCTTCTTTGGGTAATAAAGAGGAGATGATGGATTGAGAATCTACATCATCGTTCACCTCTAACATTGCTATAACTTCTTCTGACCTGTTTGACAAAGTATAGACTTGCTTGATTTCAGTAGAAGAAATGAAGACATATCCATTTGAGCTTTCATCATTTCTTGGTGGATCACCACTTTCTCCCATGTTGTCTGGCTTGATTGTCATGATTGACATTATGGAGGTTTCCATAAGAGTATTTTGATTTGGGTATATCCTGTCAATTTGACTGATAGGAAACACATAATCTTTACTCACATGTGCTAATGGGCTTACTGGAATCTTTTCCAAACCATACGGAGCATTAACTTTGGTAATCTCCTTTGTTGTGGATTCCTCCTTTCCCTTCATGTGGTAGAATTCCACCTCAATGTATTGAGATTCACATGTATTGAACGGGGCCTTATCACCATATAATGTCCCAACTTGACCATCGAAACAATACTTGAGACATTGATGGTATGATGAAGGGATATCTGCATGTTGATGTAGCCAAGGTCTTCCAAGCAAGATGTTGAAGGCTGAGTCTTGATCAACAACCATGAAATATGAATTGGATACAAGATCTCCAAACTGAGTTCTGAGTGTAATCTTGCCCAGTGGTTCTTGTTCATTTTTATCATATCCTTGTAACATCATAGTTGAAGGAGATAAATTAGATTTCATGAGGCCCAATCGACGAAGTGTACGAATGGGCATGAGGTTGACTCCTGAACTATTATCAATGAAAGCTCTTCGGATGTCTACGCCATTGAACTTTCCAAATAAGTACAAAGGTCTAATATGTCCATGCACGACATCATCTTCATCTTCATCAGTAAAATATATTACTGCATGTCATTATGCAGGATTATTCTCTATATGGTAGACTTCATCTGCAGCAATTTCAGTCTCAAACTCCTGAGGACTTGATAAAGCCTCGATGAGTGCCTCTCGAAGATCCTTTGATAAATTCAAAGCATCCAGAATTGATAACTTGGCTGGTACTTGGGCCAGGTGTTTCAATATATCATACTTTTGATCCAAAGTTCTGTGTTTTCCAACAGGAACATGTGTCTTAGCAGGTGCCTTGGAAGTTGATGCTTTGGAATTTGATGCATCTTGTACCGGGATAAGAGTTGGTAATACTCCTGGCTTTGGAATATTAGACCGATTAGGTCTATTTACTTGCTGAGAGGAAGAAGATGGAACCTTGAACCGATCTTCCAGAATAATTGTGCCAAGACTGAGTCTACCTTGTATGGAAGAACTTGATTGTTCTTGTTGAGCTCGTTGAAGGGCTCTACCACGAGTTTTTTCTGCATACACAGTTCTAGTAGGGGTAGAATTGGAATAGTGGCCTCTGAAAGATTCACGTCCTCCTCTATATCCTGAGCCTCTGGAACTTCCTCTGATTCCTCTGTCTGATACAGAGAACTCAGGATCATCAAAATTGAAACTGTGACTGGCATACGGATCTGTTAATTGAATCATATTAACAGAACTGAAGATCAAATCTTTATCTAATGAAGACTCTGCCTGATTAGCCTATTTAGGCTGTTCCATTTGGTGGGGCGGTGCCTGTTGCTTTGAAGTAGATGGCATAAAATCTGTCAAAGTCAAAGACAACTTAGGCTTTGACACATACTCATCTTCTTCTGATTGTTCCTATTTATTGGAATTATGTCATTTCTTTGAGGATTTTCCCTCTGATTAAGAGGGTTTTGCTATGGCATTCATGTCAGAAGGCACAATTGGTTTCTTTAATTTTGTTCGCAAAATAGCATGAGTTCAGTTGATTGTATTTCTGACCATCCAATCATCATATTTTTGTGCATTTTTTTCTTAACTTCTTGCCTCTCACCTTCCTCCTCTGGAAATGTAGCAGTAACACATGCTACCTGAGCTGAAGAACCTTTCAGTTTGACTTGTCCCAAATCGACCATTTTTTGCAGGAGGTCCTTGAAAACAAAACACTCCTGAATGGTATTCCCCAACATTTGATGAAACGGGCAATAGTTGGGACGGTCTTCATCTCCTTCCTTGTTTGGCCTCTTGGGCCTTGGTAATTGAACCAAATTATTTTCCAGAGCCAAAATGAAATAACCAGGAACTTGTTCATTTCAAAAAGAGTAAACTTTGCTTTTCAAATACTCAAATTGTTTTCATCTTTGATCTCTTTGATCATCTTGACGAAACGGCCTTTGTTGTTGGTGCTCAGGAGGTGGAGCCCTTCGAGAAGATGAAGGTTTTGAAGTAGAAGCAGGTACAGGTGCTTGTTTAAGCATAACTGTAGTAGTTTCTGCTTTACCCATTCTCCTTCCTGGAGCTGATGGAATTATATGAGCTTTATCCTTAGTCTTTATAAGAGAATCTTCAATCTGTTGAGCGATTGAAGTAAGGTCTCAAAACCCTCCTATGTATTTCATAGGGATCAACGGCGTGCGTAATTCGTCACGCAGATTTTCCACACAGATTGGCAACAATTCCTCTTGAGGGAGTGCTAAGCTTATGGAATATGTTAATCCCTTCAAGTGAGCAATGAAATCTGAAACCCTTTCATTCTCCATTTTCTTACAGTTTTTAAGATCAAAAACTGTTGTCTTTGGAAAAGTTGAGCTGAACTGAAGAAGGAATTGTTGACGGAGATCTTCCCATCCAGTAATTGACCGGGATTGCAAGCTTGTGTACCAGACAAAAGATGGTCCTTGTAAGGTTCGCACGAAGCATCTGAGTTTCACTGCTTCTTGTTGTTCCGGAGTTCCCATCATAGAATCACAACAAGACACGTAATGTATTAAATGCTGTTCAGGATCGCCTGATCCATTGAAAATAGGGAATATAGGGTTCCTAAAACTTGATGGGGGAGGGATTGAATCTACCCATTCCGGGTAAGCTCTCTTTTCTGGTTGAACCTGCGCACGCTTCCCTTCCATAGTCTCTAACCAAGCTGTTAATGACTCAATGGTAGTTATTAACTTTTGAGAAACATCCAGTTGAACTTGGACTTGGGTAGGTGAAATAATTGGATTCTGGACAAGTATGGTGGTTGGTACTGCAACTGATGGTAGCACCACCGATTGTTTTTGCACTTGACCCGTAGGATTAGACCTATGGGGGTGTACTGATAGAGTAGGATATTCTTGATCCATCTCAGTAACTGCAATAAACTCCCTTGGCTGACTGACTCCAGCATGCTTAGGAGGAAGACTACTCTGAAGTAGTTCTGCATTCATCCTCCTCAATTCCTTCATTTATTCCTCTTGTTGTGCAAATATTTGCTCTAATGAGAGTGATTGGCCTTCTCCATAGGAAGGGTATGTAACCTAGTTCTTTCCTTTCCCCTTATTATATCCCTTTCAGAGAGGGGGAAGTGGGTTACTTAAAGGATTACCTGGGTTCTGAGTAAGCCTTTGATTTCATGTACGCACACCTTCTTGATTTGTGTCTGTGCGTACAACTTCTTAAGCAGGAACCTCTTCATCTGATCCCTCTGAATGAACCTCATCTGGTAGATCAACAAAAATGGCATTAATGACATTGATTGATGCATAATGCATTGCATCCCTTTTATCGGCATTTCTGCGATATTGTCTTCTTCCATGTCCTTGATGAGACATTGCCTTTTGTTGATTCGATCTCTCAGGAACTTCTTGACGAACCGTAATTTGGAGGGAATCTTCTAATAATTTGGATCTTCGTTCCTCTTAAGGATTCTTCCCCAATCGAGAGAAGACTGGCTTTCTTTGAGGGAGGGATTGAGGATTTGAAAAAGTCCCCAGTCTGGTGGACTGGGGTTGTTCCTGCTGTCTTTGCTCAACTCCTCGAATCCTATTTGTTGATTCTGAGGGTTGGGTTAAAAGAGTCCCCATTCTGGAAAGTTGGGGTGGTTCTTGACATGTGATATCTGAAACTTTCTTGAAAGCTCTCTTGATCTTGTAGACCTTAGTCCAGAAATTAGCTGGATGCATCAATCGACATCCAATTTTATCACCCGGCTCAAAAGACCATTGGATGATTCCTGACACTTCTGTCACTTGATGATGTGCTTGCTTCATACGAGAGGCTTGTTCAATATTCTTGTTTTCTTGATGCAGGAGTAATTCAACAACTTGTTCTCTGTATGCTTGATTTTGAGAGGAACTAGTTGAAGCTTGTTCTTGGGAAAGCTTTTGATTACAAACAAAACCCATTGACTGTGGTCGTCTATGGGCAATAACATTGCATGAGACCATTTTTGGTGGGATTTACTGACTGGAGAGCACAGTAAAATGTAGTGCTCCATGAACACCCCATCCTCTGACATGAATACCAGATGGGGAATTGGAAATTAACTGGCACAATCTTCTTAGTGCGCCAAGGCATGAATGTTGAAGGGCTCTCTACTACTTTTCAGCCTTCGGATATCGAGAGACAGATAGAGATTCCAAATCAATCTGATGTTGTAACCCTTCTATTATCTTAACATGATTTTCATATTCATCATAATATAATGATTTCTTTTTCAACTGACAAAGAGTTTTCCATATGTTGAGACGAATATCATGAATTCCATCTTCTGTCAACATCTCTGGAATGTCATACTGAGAGTTAACCAAAGGCCAAAACATGACTGTCACTTCACCTTTCTCCAGTTGTTTTCTCATGTTCAGTATTTCCTCTTTATCATTTAATGAAGATTCTTCTACCTGTTCAGACCAGAGCTGGTTCTTTCTTGTTGCTTCATCGGATTCAATAGGAATGATAGAGAATCCACTGATCAAACTGGAAGATTAATGACCTAGGGGTGGTTCGGAGAATGACCTACACCCCGGGCTATCTTCTGATTGAGAAAGTATTTCACTTGCTAATGGTAAAGCATCAGACATGACTGGATTTACTTTTTCAAGTGCCTCAAGATAAGAGGTCTTTCTCGTCACTGCATTGTCTTCTGAAGAATTTTCCAAAGCGTGCGAATTACTACTGTGGAGAGGGCTTTCACATCTAAATTCATCATCATGGGGAGGACCACAATGGTGGGTTACAGCAAAAGATGAAACATTTTGCTCCTTGATCTTCTGACCACACAGAGGGTTATTGTGGATCTCATCTAAAGATGAAACTTCGAGATCGACCGAATTATCATGAAGCAAGCCTTCATGAGGAAGTGTCTGGTGCAGACCTTCAGAATTAATGTTCCCACTATTGGGAACTGAGAGAGCAGAATCTTGAGTTGCAACAGATATTTTTCTGAGTGCATCAAGAACTTCAGCATCGAGTAAGACCTTGTTACAGATTGTCCCTTGATTTATTGACTGTGCTGGGTGGGTCTTCTTCTTATACGCCTTCTTACTCAATTTGGCAGGTGTGTGTGCCTGCTCAGGAGAAATGGTCAGGTTAGGCTGATTATCTCCGCTCAAACCAGGTGTATGTGCCTAACTTGGTTGTCCGTATGATATGGGGGAGTACGCCCCACAACCCTCTTGGACTGGAACAGATGTGTGTGTCTATTCCGGAGTGAACTATTGATGTGTCACTCCACTGGTAGGGATAGATTTATGTTTCTTTCCCTGAGATGCTGCTGAAGCTGTTATAATATCCTGGCAGGCATCCAGAATATGAGAAGGGATTTTCTTTTTCTCTTTCACCATTGATAGAATGTGTTTGGTGACTTCAGCAGCCGAAACGGGGATATAAGTCCATTCCGTGCTTGGATTAGGTGTATGTGCATTCTCCTGTCCTCCTTTTCCTATCAGTGAATCCTGACAGTACTCATGTGTGGGGGCAGAGAGTTGAGTCTGCCTCCTGTTTGTCGCCAGAGCTTTCTGAATGACTTCTCCGAATGCTACCAAATGAGACTATTGGTAGGCTTGATCAATACTAGAAGGTGTATGTGCCTGCTGATTACAATCCGCCAAACGTGGTTGATTAACTTCCTTCAACACTGACAGACGAGGCTGCTGGCAGGATTGATGAGTGTAAGCAGGTGTATGTGCCTGTTTACCAGTGGTCAACACATTGGGTTGGCGGGATCCATCGTATGTAGTCAGACGAGCCTACTGACTAGCTGATGATTTATAAACAGGTGTATGTCCATGTCTATAATACTCTGTCGGAATTTCCTGGTGGGATTGGCGCGCTGCTTCCAGATGAGTCTACTAGACAGCGGAATTAAAATGGACGGGTGTATGTGCCCACTCATTGCTTGCCACCAAGTTAGGTTGGTGGACTTCTCTGGAGACGGCAGAGATGAGAACCTGCTCACTGTTGACTGGATTTTGCCTCTGGCGATTCTTCTTTCCTGCTCAGGTTCGAGGAACCTGAGCCGAACACCTGGAGATGATACCCTCATCATGTTGAGGGTGCACTATCACACGAGTCTGGTGGCAATTGTTGGTGGGAGCCCTCGGGAATGAATCATGTCTCCTTGAATTAAGGCCCTGAGGGACATGCTCATTCACCTCCTCAGAATATGGGAGTGAATGGTGATTGCGTTTTGGGGATAATGACCCGAAACGGTTGGAGACGATGGTTGGCACCACCTGCTTCTTAATCACTGGTCGTCGTTGTCCGGACGACCGGTGTGAGTTGTTCACTTGGAGGGCTTGTCTGGTAGCCTCCAGAGTTGGAATGGTACCGTGTTGACGGTACTCCTTAACCAGCGCATTTGATACCCAATGTTGAAGACGCTGAGTAGGTGATGTCGTCCTCAGAGCGGACAATGATCCAGTAGAAGCAGCATCAGTGGCATTCGCAGTAGTGGTTTTCACAGCAGACGTATTCACAGATGTGAACTTAAGAGAAGCCATTTTGGAAATGCAGAATATCTTGGAAAAGAGTTCATGTTTGATATAACAGACATAATCAAGATAAGTTCGTCCACTACATCTTTTGGATGATCAAATATGTTATTGATTGCTTTGTTGGCCCTCTCATTGAGTTTAAATAGGGGCCTAACAAATAATCAAAGCATCATTTTAACTTGGTTAATGATTCACGTCGGGTTCACCATTTTTTGTTTCCTCTGGAATTGGGGATGATCTCATTGATTTAAGATTCAAACATTCCAAGCAGTTTCTAATGGGTTTGTTCATAGAACCGGAAACATCCAATGATTCCATGTCCATTTGAACCTACTTTCCAAAGGTAGGCACTCATTAGTTGTGGATTGATGAGGCTTAGGAATTTGTATTGGTCGAGAGGATGGGAGGTCGGACTCATCACACCTTTTTTAGGGGAATTATTGTCTACTCCAGGACTCTCTTTATAGATTTAAGTTTATGTTCATGAATCCTTATTACATTACCAAGTATAAAATGATCTTTCCTTTAGATCTGACAATCAATGATTAAATATGTAGAAAATTTAGAGAATCTTTTATATGTATTTGAGGTTCTTCATCGATAGAGAATCATCTGTATTTGTTAGAGATTCTTAGTCAATGGTATCCTTCAATACATAAAAGTCTCTTGGTCATTATGATGACCATACTGGTTTTAAAGCCACTTAGTGGGGCACTTGAAGTTTATTTCCATTCAGAAGGACATGGATTATTTCAGAGTTGGGATCGTACCCACAGATGGGCTACCTACATATCCTTTGTTTAGAAAAGGAATCAGAACCCACGTAGTTTGAGTAAGGGAGTATGATGTTTATGATTGATGGCTCAAAGAAAGATGTCATAATTACTTTTACACTATAAGCTCATGTGAGTCATGCTCGGTGTGAGAAACAAGAGGTATTGGTAAAAACAGACAATTGTTCCATGAAATATGCAATCATAAGAAATGATGTGGGGCTTATGTATGTATGACTGCCCAAATATATGAATATTAAGATTTACTTCAGGGAAGAAATCCAGGAACAGGGTCTATAAAGGTATATGTACTTTATGGAGATTTGAATACTCTAATCTTGGGGATTACTCCTAAGGAAGATGCCCAAATTAGGAGGGGCCTTATGATTGGGTTTTACTCTTGAGAAGGAAGCCCAGATCAAAAAGTAAATTAAGACTGGTTAAGAGAAATTAAGACTTGGGCTTACTCCTGAGAAGGAGGCCCAGGTTAAGGGACTTGGGGCTTACTCCTGAGAAGGAGGCCCATATTTGTAGATTTTGAGACTGGGGATTATTCCTGAAAAGGAAACCCAGGTTAAGAGAACCATGGTTAGGGCTTACTCCTGAGGAGGATGCCCATATTTGGGAACTTTAAGATTGGGGATTATTCCTGAAAAGGAAGCCCAGGTTAAAGGAATTATGGTTGGGGCTTACTCCTGAGGAGGATGCCCAAATTAGGGGACTTGGGGCTTACTCCTGAAGAGGATGCCCAATTAAGAGAACTTGGACTGGGGATTACTCCTGAAAAGGAGGCCCAGGTTAAGGTAAATTATGACTGGGGCTTACTCCTGAAAAGGAGGCCCATGAATAGGGTTCTCTCATCTTAAAGGATGAGGTCGAATGAATGAAATCTCTAACTTTAGTGACATAAAGATGTGTAAATCACTAGGTTTTGAGAGATGTTCCACGGAATTCCTTTCAGATAAGGAAGTCAATCAAGAAAACATGCCATAAATGGCTTTGAAGAGTGTTTTGAAGACTGAATCTTGAATAAGAAAGGTGGAATGGCATAAGAGAGGTGAAATGAGCAGGAAGGGCACCAAAAAATAGAAGGTCGTGCAAGTCCTGGGGGGTCGCGCAAGTACTGCATGGGCGCGCAAGTCTTGGTCGCGCAAGTATACTTGTGCGACACATATATACATGGGTGATCCTTGACCAGTAGAGTAATACTTGGGCGATCCTTGACCAAAGCCTTTAAAATTATCCCAAGGTACTTCCAGGAGAGTGGCGCGCAAGTTTCAATGAGTAGGTAAGGAGGCACACAAGTGTGTCCATTTCCCTTAAGGTTAAAACACTTAGGCGCGCAAATGTTAGTGAATTATAACACTTAGATCTTATTCCTCTTGTTTAGACCTTCCATTCTAGGTAAAGAATTACCTTAGAAGTGTTCGGAAGACTTGAAGAAGAGACTTGGGCGTTCTGAGCTCTGTATCTGAATTCTGGAAAAAATCCTCCTCAAATGGGGGGCCCACCGGGGGTATTTATAGGCTGGAGAAGACCCTGGGCGATTTTCAAAGAGGGCGCACAAGTCACCTGCATGACCATTTGGGCGGCACGCAAGTATACTTGCGCGACCATGCTGGAACTTGCGCGACCTATGGGCAATGTTCTCCTTGTTCATCCCTTTCTCTATTTTTTTGATGTTTATTCAAAGGATGAATCTTCTTTGTTTGAGGTATTTCCCTATTTCGTTTAGACTCTGTGACGAAAAAGGAGCGTCAACAGCTATGTATTCAGCTTCTACAGTAGATAATGCAACAGAATTTTGTTTCTTACTACACCATGATACTAGTGACTTGCCTAAAAAGTGACATGTTCCAGAGGTGATTTTTCTATCTAACTTACAGCCACCGAAGTCAGCATCGGAATAACTAACTAATTCATATGATTGTACTCTAGGATAGAATAGTCCTAGATTGGGTGTATACTTGAGGTATTTGAAAATTCTCTTTATAGCATTTAAATGAGATTCCTTGTGATTTTCTTGAAAATGAGCACACATACACACACTAAACATAATGTTAGGTTGACTTGTAGTTAAGTAGAGTAAACTTCCAATCATTCCTCTATAAGTGGTTCGATCAATAGATTTTCCATCTTCATCAAGATCCGACTTACAAGTGGTACTCATGGGAGTGTCACTACTTTTAGTGTTATCCAATCCAAAATGGTTTCGAATATCTCTAGTATATTTACTTTGAGTTAAAATAATTCCATCATTATTTTGAAAGATTTGAAATTCGAGAAAGAATTTTAGTTCACCCATTAAACTCATTTCAAATTCATTTTGCATCATTTTAGAAAAATCAATACATAAAGAATTTCTTGAAGATCCAAAGATAATGTCATCTACATAGATTTGAATGACTAAAACTTAATTAGAAATTCATTTTATAAAAAGGGTAGGATCATCTATTCCTTTTGTAAAACCTTTGGAAATAAAAAAAATACTCAACCTATCATACCAAGATCTTAGAGCTTGTTTTAAACCATAGAAAACTTTTGATAATTTAAAAATATGATTTGGAAAATGGGGGTTTATAAAACCAGGGGGTTGCTCAACAAAGACATCCTCAGCTATATACCCATTTAAGAATGCACTCTTAACATCAATTTGATATAGTTTGAAATTCAGATGTGAAGCATAAGCAAGTGGGATTCTGATGGCTTCAATTATAGCTACTGGTGCAAAGGTATCTTTATAGTCAATTCCTTCTTCTTGACTATAGCCTTGTGCAACCAATCTAGCCTTATTTCTAACTATGTTACCGGCTTCATCTATCTTATTTCTAAACACCCATTTAGTGCCTATGGTGAATGTGTCCTTAGGTCTTTCAACAAGTTTCCAAACTTTGTTTCTTTCAAAGTGATTAAGTTATTATTGCATAGACATCACCCAAAATTCATCATTGATAGCATCATTAATGATTTTAGGTTCAAGTTGTGACAAGAAGACTTGATGTTCAACCTGATTTCTAAGAGAAGCTCTAGTTTGAGTTCATTTGTCTAGGTCTCCTACAACAGCATCTAAAGGATGGTTCTTAAGAGTTCTAACAGCTCTAAAAAATGAGGGACTAATGATTTCAGGTTCATCAATAGGTTCAGGTTTATTGTGACTTGAGTGTAAGGAATTTCTAGAACTAGAAGTTTTCATAGATTCTTTCACAAAACGGTTTGAGGATTTTGGATTAATGTTCAGATTTGATACATCATCCTCCAGGTTTTATATAATATTTTTAGGCTCATATGGATCTATTTCATCAAATTTGACATGAACATATTCTTCCACACATTAGTTCTTTTATTGAACACTCTATAGGCTTTACTAGATATGGAATATCCTAAAAAGATACCTTCATCACTCTTGGATTCAAATTTTTCAAGATTGTCCTTAGTATTAAGAATATAGACTTTACAACCAAAAACTTTGAAGTAGTTAACCTTGGGTTTTCGATTATTCCATAACTCATAAGGAGTCCTTTTAAGAATAGATCTGATCAAAACTCTATTGATTATGTAGCATGTTGTATTGACCGCTTCAGCCCAAAAATCAATACGGGAAAAAACGATTATTGCGACGGCGTATTTACGATGTGCCTTATTCCCGTCGCAACAACTCCGATGAAAATAGTTTTTGCGACGGGAATATATTCCCGTCGCAAATGGTCAGTTATTTACGACGGAAATATAGGTCTCGTCGCAATTGCAATGGCGCGGTTTGCATGCCAAAACGCGGGAAGCCAATTTTGCGACGGGTAGTAGGCTACCCGTCGCAAGTACCCGGTGGTGGTAAATAGTATTTGCGATGGGGCAATTGCCCCGTCACAAACAAATATTCACTCGGTGTTATTTGCGATGGGGCCCGTCGCAAATATCGTCCGCTGTAAAGCCTATTTGCGACGGTCACCTTCAACCCGTCGCAACTACCCACGGTGGTAAATACTTTTTTGCGGCGGGACTATTTACCTGTCGCAAAAGAGAATCCAACAGGTAGTAGTTGCGACGAGACCCGTCGCAACTATCGGCGGCGGTAAATAGGAATTTGTGACGGGGATATCCGCCTGTCGCAAATACCGGCATCGGTAAATAGGAAATTGCGATGGGGATACCCGCCCGTTGCTAATGGTGTGGCATTTGCGACGATCTCATCACAACAACCCTTTTACCCACCGCCCGTAATTAATACGGGCGAAGGCATTTACGACGGGACTCGTCGCCAATACCGGTGGAAGTAAATAAAAATTTGCGACGGGGATATCCGTCCGTCGCTAATGGTGGTTATTTGCGACGAGCCCGTCGCAAAAGTCCTTTTACCCGCCGCTCGTAATTAATGCGGGCGAAGGCATTTGCGACGGTATCCCGTCGCAAATACAACCGTCGCAAATAATCTAACCTATATATACAGCTCATTCGTTTTTTTTCATAACATTCAGATCTCTATTCTTCTCTCTCTCTAATTTTCAGTTCTGAGTAGAATTTTTTTTTAATTTTTTCTTTCTAGAAGAGGAAGGAAGGAGTTAGAAGGGGAAAATCGCAAATTAATTCAAAGGTATTTATATTTTTTTTAATTGTTAAATTATTTTTAAGTGTTAATTTTATTTTTAATTGTTAATTTTATTTTTTATAATAGAATGTTTAGCTATATAGTATAATTAGTTTATGTGGTTGTACCAAATAATCCTTGTCTGGATACGAACAAGTAGAGGCGGCTCTGGCACAGATGTACCTAGGAGTGAAAACTCTGACAAGGTGTTTCGAGCTTGACTCGGGGTAACCTGGTACACGACAACGGGCCTTGCTGCACTCTTGGTTCGACACTCCCGGGGGATGTTTTGGTAATAATTAGAAATAAATATATAATTATCAAATAATTAAGAAATAATCAGATTTAATTAGACTTAATTAAAATAATTATCAAATAATTAGGAAATAATTAGATTTAATTGATTAGTAATAATTAGTAAACAATTAAAATAATTAGGAAACAATTAGATTTAATTAGGAAACAATTAGATTTAATTAGGAAATAATTAGATTTAATTAGGAAACAATTAGATTTAATTAGGAAACAATTAGATTTAATTAGGAAACAATTAGATTTAATTAGGAAACAATTATAATAATTAGGAAACAATTATAATAATTAGGAAATAATTATAATAATTAGGAAACAATTATAATAATTAGGAAACAATTATGGAGTATATGCGTCGTCTGACTCATAGTTTAGGGATGGAGTTTCCTCCACCACCTCCTCCAGGTCCTCCAGGTCCTCCAGATTATCCACCCTCCAGTGATTTTTTTAGATGTAATAAATATTTGAGTTCGTAGTTTATTGTCATATTAACTATTTACAATTCCTCTTTCATATTGGTACGAATATTACGTGATTTAATTTGTTTTTATTTTTTTTAATATATTATTACTTATTAGTATTATTTTTAATGTATGCTTATTTTAGTAATATTACTTTTAATATTTTATATTTATTGTTAATATTGAGAAGTTTATAAATTTATAATTTTATTAATATTAATATTATTAATATTATTTTTTCATAAATATGTATGTTTATTTTAATAATAATAATATTATATTAATTTTTTATATTAATAATATTAGTACTATTATTATTATTATTTGATATTAATATTTCATAATATATAATATTATATTATTTATATTCATATTATTATTATTATTTGATATTAATATTTCATAATTATATTATATATATTTTTTATTATTAATATTATAATAATATAATTTATTTATATTATTAATAATAATATTATTATTATATAGATAGTTTAATAATATTATTATTATATTAATTTTTTATATTATTAATATTAGTATTATTATATTATATTATATTATTTATATTTATATTATTATTATTTTATATTAATATTTCATAATTATATTTTATATATATTTTTATTTATATTATAATAATATAATTTTTTTATATTATTAATATTATTATTATTTTTATATAATATTATACGATTTGTAATAATTATTTTATTTTATTTTTATTTTTTTTAATATTTGCGACGGGAACATTTGCGACGGGATTTCCCGTCGTAAATACTTTTTTACTGTACCATTTGCGACGGGACGCATACCCGTCGGGAAAACCTTTCTGCGACGGTCTGTCGCAAATACCTTCGTCGCAAGTATTTTTTTAAATTTCGCATTTGCGACGGGATTCTGACCCGTCGCAACTAATATATCTGCGACGGCCCATCGCAAATACCTTTTTTATATATAAACGAAAACTCATTTGCGACGGGGGAAAATACCGTCACAAATACTCTTTTTGCGACGAGACCGCCGCAAAAACATCTATTTGCGATGTCGTTTTCGGCAACGGGCGATTTGCGGCGGAGCCCCGTCGCAAAATACCTTTTGCGACGGGATCCCGTCGCAAATATTCAGTTTTCCTGTAGTGAATAAATAGGTAGGTCATATTCACTAAGCATTGTTCTAGAAATCTCTTGCAGGGTTCTATTTCTTCTTTCTACAACTCCATTTTGTTGAGGTGTTCTAGGGGCAGATAAATTGTGATTATAACCATTTTGTGAGAAAAAGGATTCAAACTCTTGATTTTCAAACTCACGGCCATGATAACTTCTTAAGGATTTAATTCTAAGTCCACTAATATTTTCCATAGACTTGGAATATTTAGTAAAATAAGAGAAGGCTTCACTTTTGTGAGCCAGAAATAAGGTCTAAGTATATCTAGAAAAGTCATCTACAAGAACATAAACATAGTGCTTCCCATTTAAACTAGAAACTCTAGATGGTCCAAACAAATCCATGTGAACTAGTTCGAGAGGTTGAGAAGTTGACACTTCATTCTTTGGTTTGAAGTAAATTTTGTGTTGTTTTCCCTTTTGATAGAGATTACACACTTTGTCATTTGGAAACTCAAGTTTGGATAAGTCTTTAGCTAAGCCTTTTCTAGTTATATTTCTAAGGGAGTGAATATTACAGTGTCCTAGTCTCATATGCCAGAGCCAAGACTCTTTATGAAATACACTTAAGCATGAATCATTTTGAGAAGCTAAGGAATCTAAGTTAACAGAGTAAACATTTTCATTTTTTAATGTAGAAAACACTAATTATTCTTTAGAATTAAAGACATTGTAAGCATAATTTTCAAATCTAACATGAAATCCATCATCACATAATTATGAGATACTAAGTATATTATATTTTAATCCATCAACAAATAGTACTTTAGAAATTAAAACTGAGTTAGAGTTTCCGATTTGGACGAGTCCAATAATCTTTCCTTTAGCATTGTCCCCAAATAAGACATGTCCTCCATCTATTTTTATTAGGTTCTTGAAGCATGAGTAGTCTCCTATCACGTGTCTTGAACATCCACTGTCCAAGTACCATAAACTTTTACAGGAACTCTTTAAGCAGCTTTCCTACAAAATGATTAAGCAAAAACAGATTTTGGTACCCATACTTGTTTGGGTCCAATAATATTAGTAATAAGTGTGTTAGGAACCCATATCTACCTCATAGGTTTCCTATAAGCATTATGTAAAGTATTTGAAAAATAAACTCTATTTGGTCTAAAAAAACTTGAAACAGTAGAAAGTGTATCATAAATTGAATTAGTTTATTTGTGTCCAGAACTGGGAGTAAAACTATATGTCCTGGATTTAGAAACAAAATTTGTTCTACCAAGATTTCTTTTGCTAGGTTGATAACCAATACTAGTGTTGTATTTAGGGGGAATTTGTTTACCTAGAATTTTAGTAAGGGTATTTTTCCCATTGGTAAACTTTTCTAGGTCATTCTTCAATTGCTCATTAGACATTTTTAATTTGTTCTTCTCTTTGAGTAGATGATCATTTTTCTCTTTTTCAGTTGTGAGTTCAGATTTAACAGTCACAATAAGAGCATATTGTTTCTTTAATGATTTATATTTGTCTTTTAGTTCATTACATGTTTCTTCAAGAATGTTACAGTATTAAAACATTTCTTCATTAATCATATTTTCATAGTCACTCTCATCTCCAGGATAGTATGAATTATGTACAGGAGAGTCGAGTGTTACCTCAGATGTGTTTGTCATAAAAAAAATATTGGCTTTGTTAGGTTTTTCATCATGTGATGTTTCTGAGTCACTTGAACTATCCTCAGAAGCACTCCAGGTTGCTTTCATTGCCTTTTTATACTTCCTGTCCTTGTCCTCATATCTCTTTTTGTACTTGAGATTTGGACAGTCAGCCTTGATATGTCCTTTGTGCTTACATTCATAGCAAACAATATCATCAGTCTTGTCACTTCTTTTCCAATCCTTCTTCCGACTTCCTTTTTGGTCATATTTTCCCTTGAATTTAGGCTTTTGGAAAAAGTTCTTCTTCTTATAAAATCTCTTGAATCTTCTGGATAATTGAGCCATCTCCTCATCACTTTCAAGTGATGATTGTTCACTACTGGAACTTTTTACAGAAGCTTCCAATTTTCCTTTGTCTTTGTGTTTAGAGGTGCTGGTCTTGAATGCCACAGATTTCCTTTTTGGTTAAACCTCATCTTCCTTGTTTACTTTCATCTCTTCTTCATACATCATTAGTTTTCCAATGAGTTCTTTTACAGGTAGCTTTCTGATGTCTCGTGATTCTCTAATAGAGACAGAGGTTCCTCTCCATCTGTCAGGCAAATATCCGAGAATTCTCATGATCTGTTCCTTAGCAGCGACTTCTCTTCCAAGAGAAATCATTGTGTTGACGATCTCATTGAACCTAAGATACATGTCAGAGATAGGTTCATCAGGTTTCATTTTAAAGTTATCATATTTAAAAGTATAAGTATTAAGTCTCATTTCTTTTACACTAGATGTTCTTTCATGTGAGACAGACAGGGTATCCCATATTTTAGGGGCAGTTTTACAAGAAAAAATTCTATTGAATTATTCATCTCATAAGGAGAAGTATAAAGCATTCATAGCTTTACAATTTTTATTGTAATTAGTTTTTATAGGTTCATCCCATGTGATTCTATCAGTATCATGAATCTTATATTCATCTATAATGGAAGACCAAATTTCAAAACCCATAGTTTCTAAATGCATTTTCATTTTAATTTTCCATTAAGCATAGTTGGTTCCATTAAAGAATGGTGGTCTGTTGGTTGCAGCACCTTCCAATATATTATCCATAATACAGAAATACTTTGAAAAAGCTAGAAATTTAGAATTAACAGAAATTTAAAAATCTTCAAAGTACAAGTATAATCACAGTTGAATAAGGTTAAACAAAGTCTTAATAAACAACCTCTAATACCAAATGTTGTTCGGAGTAGATTACTCAAGAGGGGGTGAATTGAGTATCTATAAAAAAGTTGGTTAAAAAGTATTCTTAAATAGTGTTCCTAATAAGGTTAAATACAACCCATTTAATCAAAGTAATACGGTTATGAAGGTTTTACTATTTAAATAACTTCTTAGAAGATTGATTAATTCTTAGTAATCTTAATGTTAGTTATTAACATTAATTTTGAAGCTATTCTACTAAGAAAAGACAACTATAACTTCTTTCCAAGATTAATTGTCAAAGTGAATTTAGTGATTTCTGAATTATACAGTAAAGCAATAAAACAGAGAAGACTAAATTAAACATCCCAACGGATATGAAACAAGTGGTTCAGTCTCAAGCTAAGAACTAATCTACTCCACTTGGTGATCACCTTCCACCAAGTAGTTTATATAAATAAACATTATCCACACCCTGGATCGGGGTTAAACAACAGTACACAAAACTGTCCAGGTCACACAGGGACCTCTCCACAGTTCTTCATGGGAACAAACAACCAGGCCACATAGGGACCTCTTCCACACTTATCAGTGGGTATATAAATATAAAAAGATGTTTGATTAAGGATATCTTGTATCCTTCAGTTTTATGTAGGATACAGAGTGTGTTGTTATAAAGATACACATACTGCTCGAAAGCTAGTAAAAAGATGAACAACAGAGCAAAAATATTGAGATGGGTTTAGAAATGATCTGAATGTTAGTCTTTGAAGCTCTGGACATCTGAGATGAATTAGATGTATAAATCAAGTCCTCGTATGGAAAACAGAGTGTCGCAAGTTAGACAGATTCGGCTTGTGTTCTTCGTGATGTTTGACAGTGCAAAGATGTTCTCGATTCTGGGATTCAATTGAGCTTCGTGTGTTATCCAAAACCATTGAGTTGCATGAGACAATTTTTTTTTCAAGAATTCTCTAAGTTTATTCTTTATTTTTCGTGCTCATGACCACCTGCTTGTTTCACTTTTTAGTATCATGCCACACTTGTCTTTTTTTTCTGGGCCGCATTACTCTTTTATCTTGGAGTGCATGTGTTTGAGAAAACAGGTTGCATGTATTATACACCTCGTACCTCATACTGTCCGATGACATGTTTGTAAAGAAATATTAATTATGTCAGTGCATTTAAAATCTTCAAATATGATCGTTAGAGATTAAATTGAAAGACGACAAAACATATTAAGAAACGGTGTCACAGTGTGTCATGGAAACGGTGTCTCGTTCACGGTGTCTGGTTCACGGTGTCTGGTTCACGGTGTCTGGTTCATGGTGTCTGGTTCAAGGTGTCTGGTTCACGGTGTCTGGTTCATGGTGTCTTGTTCATGGTGTCTGGTTCACAATGTCTGGTTCACGGTGTCTGGTTGTCACGGTGTCTGGTTGTTCACGGTGTCTACTTGTTCACGGTGTCTCAGACTTAGGAAAATACTGTATTCAGACTTAAGCAGTGATATTTATGGAATAGATTAAACTCAATCATTTGTCAAAGAAGTCATTATAAATTAGATCAACATATAGTATATAGTAACCAAAATGAGTGTATATAACTTAAGAGCTTTGGATAGGTTTTACTAAACAATTGTGCATTTGATGTGAGATAGATTTCATAGATTTAACAAGGTTTATAGACTGAATTGAATTTGTGATCATTAAAACATGATTAATACATGAAGAGTCCAACACATTTATTTTGAATTGAGATTATATTATCTTTCTTGATCATCATTCCAATTTTCCAAATCTTACTCAGGAATCTCATATGGATTAACAAACTTTAAATAAACCCTTACTCTAATATTTTTCAAATAAATAATAATACAGGATTTCCAGCATCTATAATTATCATCATTAAAGTAAGGAGCATGAATCATCAATATACCTTCTATAGAATTATTCATTTAAAAAAATTATTTGTCTAGATATTTAACTTAGTCTTGTTAGAACCAATAAATATTCTTTATTTTACATAAGAGTGAAAACTTCTGAAGCACTTTGTTAAAAACAGAATACTCAAAAAAATAGAGAATGGTTACTTATTGATATCAGATAGAATCAAAATAATTTTCAAAAGGAAAATATACCAATAGATCCCTACCTTTGATACCAATTTTTAGGTTAAAATGGATATGATTAAGACAAAAACACAATAGGGGGGTAAATTATGTTTTTCAAAAACCTTGACAGATTCAGATAACTGCTCTTATTATGAAGTGAACATTTCCTTCTCTCTTAAAGATGAGTGAGTAGTGAAAATAAATAAGGAAAAGAACACAACAATATATAGTGGTTTAGGGTACAAAGATCCCCTAGTCCACTCCACTAATTCTATACTCCATGAGCTTAGTGATTTTCACTAATATGTCCTCTTATCCAGATACCTATGAAACAAAACAATCGAGTGCAGGCAGTTGAAACCTTACAAGGATTTTACAAGGCCTTCTAGTTGTTTTACAAGGAACTAAACATCTATAAATTAGTATAATAATATTACACTTTACCATTATTTAGTCAGAGCAGATGAAACTCCAATAAACCATAAAGATTTATTTTATTGAGAAAACAAGTTTTACTTAACAGTTGTAGTAATAACTGATAGATGTATTCAGATCTTCAATAATGCTCAGCAACAAATAGATCTTTAATGTTGCAAAGGATTTCTTCAAATGGTGATAGACAAAACACCAAAAATATTTGTAAACATGTATGTCTCCAACTTTTTTCTCCGAAAAATGCTCCATCGATCTTACAAAATAATATGTAGTAATAAGATGCAGCAGCAATGACAGTAACAGTAGTGAGTCAGATAGATAGATCACAATATGTATGTCTCCAAAGTGTAGCTCTAAAGGCAACAACACACTTGTTATTTTCAAACACATCTTTTCCTTATGTATATTTATTTTGTATATATCTTCTCTCTCTTTTTTCTTTGATGAAGATTGTCTCAATATTTATATTGTATCTCAAATAGCTACAAGTTAAACTAGATCTAGAAATATTGCACAATAAATTTGAATATTTGAATTCAAAATCATTCAATAGAGTTGTAACTTCCCATAAGAGTAGAAAATATTTATTTCATTTAATTTCAGCCTTTTAATTGATCATAAAATAACTTTGAATAGATATCTACTTTTAGAAAACCCATTGCATAAATCACGGATAATATCTTGAAATTAAAACTGTGTTGTTGAATACAACTCTATCGTTGAATAGTCAAACATAGTATTCCTTCACGTAATGAAAAAATCCAAACATAAGGTTGACAACATATGGTTTTCCACAAATGTAGGGTTGATAAACAATACTTCTCATTTCTCAAACATAAGTTTCCGTCCAAATGTAGTGTTTTTTAACTATACTTTTCCAACAACATAGGGCACATGATCCATACGTGTTATTTCAAATATAGGGTTTCTGAACCATACGTTATGCTGAAAAATGTAGAGTATTAACAATATTTCTAGAATAACATATCCAGAATATTTCAACAAATATTTCCCATAGATTAATGACTTGAATACATTTCCAGAATAAATATTCTATCGAATATTATCTTCTTGAAATTCACTTGAAAGAAACCTCATTAGTACCATAAATATGGGTATTTGTGAGCATCAAACCCAAAAATAAATTAACAAAATTATTGAATCAACACATGATCAACATTTACAACTTCCCCTTTTGAAAATTATTGTATATAAGGACAACATTTGATTGAAGTCCTATTCAGCTTCCACATCCTCAGAATCACTTTATTCTTGTTCTTCTTTGATTCTAGATTTACCTTTTATAATGGATTCAAAGGTCATATCATATATTTAATTATTCTTAAATGTTGGAACTTATCTCATTTCATATGTTATGAGAATATTATAAAGTTTATACAATGATAGATTTTCTTGGTCTTCCAAAGAAGAAATCATTGGGTCAAATCTATCTAGAAAGTTTCTCATCAGCTTCTTCACAATGGTTGAGACATCCAACTTCTCACAAAAACTTTTGATGTTACTAAAAATATCATTTACTCTTGTAAAGTAGTCATAAACACTTTAATCATCACCCATTTTAATATCTTAAATTATGCTTCTCCAGATTTGCAACTTAGCTTCTTTGACTTCAAGATTTCCTTCATAATTGCTTCTATGTTTATCCCAAATCTCCTTGGGAGTTTAGAGACTCATCACTTTAATGTATAATTTTTTGATAAATCCATCAAAATTTTATTTTGATCCTTGTCATCCATCTTTAAATTCCTCTTTTCCACAAAATTCATAGGATCATTCTCATTATAGGGTGAAAATTCCATTGTAACTTCATCTCGCTCTTCTACCCAAAGTGATAGGAGATACATTATCATCATATTTCTCTAGCCATGATAGCTCTCACCATTGAAAATGGGAATACCCATGTTTTTTACTGAATTCATGTTCTCCATTCTCAAAAGTTTGATGGATATTTCATATGAAACCTTGCTTTGATTCCACTTGTAGAGATTACATCGGTGTGAGATCACTAAGAGGGGGAAGGGGTGAATCATTTATCCCTTTTATTTTTACAAATTTTTTCTTTTCAATTCAAAATTTTTGGCTGGTTAAAGCCTTGATCAAATCTTCTTGTGTCTCTCAGCCTCACCCTGTATATTTTTGTAAATAAAAGTCATGAAACATAAGGATTTACAATGTTTGGTACAAAGTTCTACTCCTTTTCATATTGGTTATTCCCCCCAACACAGATTCTAAGCCATATTAGAATGTGATTACAAAAAGTATTTGGTTATGACTCCTAATTACAATCTGGTTATACCCTCATCTCCAATAAACCTTAAGCAGTTGGTTATACACATACCCCCCCCAATTTCATCATCTTTTACAGTGATTGGTTATACCCCCAATCATAATCTTCCAGCAGTTGGTTATACCCCCCAGCTATATCCTTCCTATTCAGACAGTCTAGTCGACTGTAGAAATATCCCTTTGATAACCATCCCCCACAAGCTTGTTGGATCACAATTTCTTGTGTATAATTCAAGTACCTTTTCACGGATTTTGGTCTTGCTCAAATAGTTTAATATCACCTATAGATGGTCAGTTTCCCCAGTGATACAAATGCTCGAGCTCAAATTATTTCTTTTGATTAATGAAAACTCAACCTCACTTGTATGTGTGTGATTAATGCACACAATTTATCAAAGTCACTTAATTCATGAATTACATATAACTCTCATTAAAAACCTTAGCACATATATTTTTATCCCTTTATTATTTTATGTGCAAACTCAAGTTTGTTTCTTATGCTTTAGTTTTATCTTCTCAAGTTATTATGCTATAACTTGTGCATGAATTCACACATGCATGAAAAATATATTCTCCTTGCTCCATGCACACACACACCTCCTTTGTTCAACAACGAACACACTGTATATCATGAAATTTCTTTGAATGATTTTTTCCTCCAAGTAAGTGTGTCACATGAACTTCCTTCTTTCTCTTCACGCAAGGAGTATGTAGAATCTCAATAATGTTCACTCAAAACTAGTGAGTCTTCACATTAGGGTAATATTAAAACCTAAAAGGATTCATTGCTCTTAGTTTCTTCATGATAGCCTTGAGTGTGAGATTTTTATGTCAAGAAGTTTCAAGATATTTCCTTTGTGATATCATAGTTCTTTACGAAACCTCTTCACAAAATAGAAGGCTTTATGGTGCGTTGTTTTCTTCAAAAAATGAGATCTCTCTCACAATCGGTTGCAACCTACTCAGCCTCTGTGCTCTTGATATTTATAGGAATGTACCCATCACCTTAGCTTTGATAAATATATTATGTCAAATAATATCTTTGAATTATCAATGATATCAACATTTAAATTATTCAAACACAGGTTATATTTTCAAAATACGATAAAATTCATAGCATATGTTCCTTCATGCTTGACTTGTCCTCACAATAAGAACCTCGCATGCATGTGATACTAATCACGTGCTCATTTTATCCATGCATTGCAGATGCATTATCATCGTCCTAAAACTCTATATCATCTAAGTCGAATGCTCAACCTTAGAAATAACTGCATGCATGCAAGATGAAGATTATATGCATGGAAACTCATCTTCCTCTTTTCAATGTTTTGATCATGCAGTAGTCACAAACTCGGTATGGTCATGGTAGCTCTCGACATGCATAAACTCTAACAATACAACTCTATGATGAAGCTCAATGAATAATGTGGCGACCCTTAAAATATGGGAAGTGTGGGATTAATCATATGACTAAGATGTGTTTGATTGGGAGGAGTGTGTTATGTCCGTAACTTTTTAACATAGAGGAATGGTGCAGCAGTGCCCATTTCCTATATCGATTTTATGCTCGCTCGAGTACTGCCTTTTATAAAAATTCATTATATGAACCCTTCAATCCGGTAGTGGGATTCGTCTCCCACAACACTTCACACACTAACCTCATGAATCATGCCTCACCTACCATGGACCACCAGAACTCATCCCATCCTCATGCACATGCTCACTTGTGTACTCTTATGAGCCTTTACACTGGACCACTCTCAGACACTATTTGGTCTATCCCAGTTGGCTCCCATGCGTGTTTGAGGCCTCCTCCCACAAAAACATGGCTAAGCTGGATGGCTAACTCATGCGTTTTCCCCTAATTTTTAATAAGGTCAATAAAAATTACTTAGAATGTATTCTAACTATAGAATATATCATCAATCCTTCCTCAAATTCCTTATGAAAAATAAATATTATTTTTCATGGATTTATTTAATTCTTATTCTTCTAAACTCTTCTTAATGAAAATAAATATTTTCATGGTCTTCTTAAAAATGAAATCTTCATATTATTGTAAACAATGTGTCCTCCTTAGCGCGTGTCTTTGACATATAAGATTAGTTTAACAATCATCACCTTTATAAGGAGAATTTCTCAAGCATGACATCCAATGTTATCAATTAAATCCATAAAAATTCTCCAAGAATCGCCACTTCATCCACCAAAAAACCACAAAACACATATTGAAACATCATTGATAATTAATGAAACATTGGGCCCAACAGTTGTGAGGGGTTCAAGATATGGGTATGTAAGTTAAATCAAACAGACTAAACAAGACCGTTATAAACTGGTAAATATTTATTTAAGTATATGAATAATTTAAAATATGTTGATTAATATTTCATAATTAAAATTTCTAATTTAGTTCGATTTTATAGGCTTAACCATTATTAATCATTCTTAACCAAAATTGATCAATTAAATGAAGTATATAAATCTCTACGGAAACTGATTGTGGTTATTATTTTCTTTTGATTGAAGTTAACCATAATATAAATAATTTTTAGTTTTTTACTGTAATGGAACATGGTGGACTACTGCTAAATTTAAGTGAAAATAATCCATTGAGTTGTATTTCAAAATATAAACTTATGTTTAATTTGGTTTAGTTAGTTTAAAAAATTTATTTTTATTATATAATAAGAACTAATCTATTAAATAGATTTTTATTTAATGTTTGGTGTTTTCTTTTATCAATTGACCTTTTTTGTACATTTTTGTCTGTGGTAATTGATTTTTTTTTATTTTTTGTGGTTAATGACTTTTTTAAAATTTTGAAATTGTTGGATGTATTTACATGTTTGTTGGTACACATGGTATGAGGATATTTTTTGGCATAGTTTTTATTCAATTAATATCTTATCTCAGATTTGAAGAAACCTGAGAGTTATTTATGGTATTGTATTTATTTTCAACCTATTGTGTGTGAATGTTTTTGAGTATCATGGAAAAATTAAGTTGACAATAAGCTAATTTGTGAAGTATCCTTTACATCTGATGATTTTAGAGTTGGTATTTATGTGAAAAACATGTATTGATGATACTTAGAGATAAAAAATTGTTTACACCATGAGAAATGTGAATTTTTATAGATAAATTTGGTGGATAGATCGGATATTCGATGCTTAAAGGAACAAAATCTTATTGAGATGTAATGAAACAATCCTTAAATGATTTCTTATAAATATTTTTATAATCAGTATTGAAACATAACTTGGATTAGAATTAAAGAAGATATATTTACCAAAGTCTTTAAAGATTTATAAGAAGTTTTTAATGGAGGATTAAAGTTTATACGAGACTCTATTTTTGAAAAAATCATTTTATTTGGGAGTTTATCAAAAAAATAGTGCCAAATAAATCTAATATAGTTGGCCATGGTAGCTTATATATGAGTAGAAAAGGTTTAGCAAGAGAAGTTTGGCACTAAGTAACATGTTCATGGGGTGGCATGTAGGAGGAGTACCACTATACGGGATGATGTGGAAGCAAGGGTCGCAACATGGTTCGGTGCCATGAGATCATATCGAGCGACATGGGAAGAACTTAGATTAATTAACCATCACATTCTCGGATTGATAAATGATATGGGATACCTTTATTTAGGAAATATTCACTCATTTAAAATAGGTATGCTCAGATATAAATTATGGTGTTATATCATGTTATCTTAAGCCTTAGGCTTGTAAGGGTTTTCATGTACCACGTCACAACCATAGTGAGCTCTTCATCGTTGGATGAGTTGATCCATCATGCAAGGATCCTAACTACATGAAAGTGATTGTGCCTACTCTAGTAAAGATATGTTTCATGGTATCTCATGAAAAAATACATACAGATTGATATGATACTGAATTTTCATCATGTACTACCATGTGAGATAATGAGGAACTCTATACTGTAGAAAATAGATTGTCTACATTCGTCTATACATGCATAACGTTCAAGTTTGAGCTATGTGTGAATTCGATGGCATAAGATTCATGTGTTTTTATTTTTGAAGATAATTTGCATGTAGATTTTGAGTTGCATATCCAGGGTTTAAGCTGAACCTTTACATAATACAATAATATGATAAGAAGAACATGAAATATGAAATAGAGGATTTATGAGTTTTTAAAAGTCTAAGAGATGCACAATGATAAGTGTGATATGAACATGTGGTGATATATTTTTTGAAAATGTGAAGCACGCCACATTTTATAGAAGATTAGGAATCACAAGGGCAAGAGAGGTGGTGGAGATCATTTATAAATTCCCCTCACTATTTAATTCATGAGTAAAGAAGGTGTGAGAAAAAATAGATAGAGTTTTCAGAGAGGAATAGAGTTCTCTATTCGTGTTGGTTTATCCAAGTGAAATCCTTATGAAAAATATCATCAATATCTACTATCTTCCATAAAGTAATGTTTACAAAAACTCATTAGACTCGCATGAAGAAATTATCATGAACCTAAGTAACACGAAGAAGAAAGAGTTATTGTGTACTCTTTATTAGGAGAATAATGAAGAAGAATCACGCCTATTTATTTTCACAAAGAAGAAGAGGCGGTATTTTCTAGAATCGTGAAAAGACTATTCAAATCTTGCATGAAATTTCATGAAGTATGAGAAACTCATTTAAAGCATAAAAATTTCATGAAATATGTTTAATGAATTTGAGATTTAACAAATAAGAAGCAATAAGTCGTGGTAGTAATCTATTGTGTGAACTTCACTTGTGTAAAGAACTTATAATCAGAGTATGAGAAGTTTATGATTAATGCTTACATGAATTAAAATCTACGAATAAAAGAGGATATTAAATTTTTATGAAGTTATCACATGAAACGGTACTAGTGGTTGAGTTTTTTAAGAATAAATACTTCAAACAGGTTGAGTTATAAATATAATATAGTGAGTAGGCACTGAAATAGATTATTCAGAAGGCTCAATGAAATATATCCATTAATATTTATAGAAGAAACCAAGAGTAAAGTAGTGATCTTTCTCACTATCATTTGAATTATTTTGTACTTACAGTGAGAATATATTGTTTTAGTTGGACTTGGGAAAGAATATTGTGACTCTATGCTACTGGAGATTGTTTGGTGTGAACACTTGTTATTATAGTGTAAAATCTATGATTAGGGAATCTAATAAATCAAAATTAGAAGTAGGCTCTCACACTGTGATCAAAACTTTTAAAAATATTATATATTTATGCTATTTCTTTCTTTCTATATTCGAGTGAGTATGAGTAATTTTATAATATCAGATCATATCCTAATCGGTTAACATAGGTTGATTTTAATGAAAGAAAAAAAATGAAAAAATGCACCACTAATTCAACCCCCCCCCCCACCCAACTTATTAGTGGAACACATTTTTGGGATCTTCAATTGATATCAAATCAAACCCATGTTCCCTATATAAGTCATGGAAGAGAAGAAGATGGATAATTTGAATTCTGTGAATAGTAGGGGTTTTCGTACATTCGATGGAAAGAAATGTCATACTTAGAGGAATATGATATTATTAAATCTTCTATCTCTTATCCTGGAATTTATAGGTGCAACAAAAGTGGAATTTTAACCCATTCTTGAGAATTATCCAATGTTATTTTATGATATTATAAATATAGAAGTTGATGAAAAAGCTCAAAATTCCATTTTGATGTCTCTCTCAAAAAAGGTATCCACAAAAGTGATAAAGCTTCAAACTTCCAATGAAATTTAGCATAAATTAGAGAGTGGCTATGAAGGAAATGTAAAAGTCAAAGAGGCCAAATTACAAATTTAGAGGAGAAAATTTGGGGATATTAAGATGGATGATAAAGAAGATATTAATAACTATTTTACTAGATTCAATGAAATTTTCAACAATATCCAAGGATTTGGAGAAAGGTAGGATGATTCCTCTATTGTGAAAAATCTTATGAGAAATTTTTCAGGAAGTTTTGATCCTAAGATTCCATCATTGGAAGACAAAGAGGATCTTTCTTTGGATGAATTTCATAATATTCTCATTGCTTATGAGATGAGAAAGATTACAACTTTCAAAAAGAACATCAAAGGTGAGATATATTTTGAGATCATGTAAAAGCTCAAAATTAGAGATGATGAAGATGAAAAATCAAGTGAATGTGATAATGAGAATGAAGAAAAAGATTATAACCTAATTATTTCTCTTATATCAAAGACATCCAATAAGGGCATGAGCAAGGGTAAAGGAAAACTATGAATAAGGTTCTATAATTGTAATGGCATGGTACACTTTTCCATAAATTGTCCAGAGAAAATGTATATAGAATTTGGATCATATGAACATGATGAGAAACCCCATAAAAATGGGGTAAAATATCAAAGGAGGATTTTTTTTTTAAAAGTAAGAGAATAAGTTTAATGATAAAAGAAGAAGAGTTTGAATCCACATCAAGTAGCCAATCATAATATGAATCAATTTAGAATTTCAATGATTTTATGGCTCGTTTTTTAAAATTAGTTGAAACTTTAAGTTGTGATAATGGTGAAAGGGAATCAACATAGATGGAATATATGCTAAAGAATGAATTAGAAGCTTTTATTTAGAAAAAAAAATCTAAATAAGTATAAGAGATCACTGATAAAAAAAGGAAAAATAGTTGAGAAAATGGTGGTGTATGTTAAGAAATAAGTAGTCTACATTGATGAGATCAAGAAATATAAGATGAGAGTGACTAAGCAAGATAAGATGGTAAAAGACCTTGAAGAGAAACTGGATCAAAGAGATGGAGAATTTTCCAAGACACGATCAAACTATCTTTAAGCTCAAAAATATTTTAAAATTTTGATAGAATACTTTAATACGGTAGTTGAGGTTAAGGTTGAATCATCACAAGCTGCTGAAAAAGGGTTCCCAAGAGGTAGGTTAGTTTTGTTCCTAATAAATATCAAAATAAACATGTTTCCTATAATAGTGTGGGTACTAAAACCAAAATTAACCAAGAATACCAGTGAAAACCCCTCTCCTGCATTGAAGTAAGAGAGTAATACTTTAAGAAAGTCACTTCCCCTTGAGCAAAGACAAACACAGTTTATGGAAAGATAGTAACAAAAATCTTCAAAATAGAACTATTATCACTATAGAAGATCATGGTTCAAAGGTTATAGCTAGAGTTATAGAGTTTTTGGTCACAAATCCTATTCAATATAGTACAATATGACTCTATTAGGGATGGGGCATGAACCTAAGGGATCTATTCTGAGAAAATTGGAACATATTTTCAAAGCAAGAAATTTGTGACCAAGAATTCATCTTTTATACCAACACGGAACAAATTTGACTACTTAGAAGAAATTTGTGGTGGGTGTGATCAGTGTGGTCATGGAGATGAGGAGTGCATGACTAGTCTACATGAAAAAAAATTCCTATAGTATGAAAGGAAAGGAAATTTAGAATATAGAGGGAGAAAAATCATGTTTTTCTGAAGTTGCATCGAAATCTAGCAAAATAATCAATTCATGGATACTTGATAGTGGGTGTTCCTCACATATGACCAGTGACACGAAATTTTTGAGAAACATTAAGAAACATAAAGGAGGAGTAGTAACTTTGGAAATGATCGTTCCCTTAAAATCAAAGGAGTTGAAGTCCATTGATGTGTTTTTTGTTAAAGGATTGAAGCACAACTTACTTAGTGTCAGTTAACTCTATGATGATGTATATGAGGTTGTATTAAAGAAATATTCATGTATCATTAAGAGTGTAAAGGATGGAATATCATTACTCGAGGTAGAATAATAAATAGTAATCTATTTCAAATTGTCAATCCTATTTATTCTTATTATCTAAGCACTAAAGATGAAAAAAAGTTGTGGAATATAAGGCTTGGTCATCTTGGCCAAATAAGCATGAGTAAAATCTTAATACATGATATTGTGAGAGGTCTACCTAAGTTAAAGAGAAAAAGAGATGATAATTTTGAAACTTATCAAAAAGGGAATATGGGTCAAGGTTCTCACAAAGGAGTGGAGATTCTGTTTACTAAACCACTTGAGCTCATCCATAATGACTTATGTAGACCCATGAGAAAAAATTCTACTAAAGGAAATCTTTACTACATTACATTTATTTATGATTATACTTAGTTGACTAATTTCATGTTAATCAAGTATAATTCAAGAACTATTCATATGTTCAAAATCTTTAGAAGATAGGTTGAGAAATATTTGGGGCTCCATATAATGAATTTGAGATCAGATTATGGTAAGGAGTATACATGTGATGCTTTTGAAAGTTATCTTACCAAACATGGAATCAAGTATTAATATATTACACTATATACTCCCCAAAAAATGGTGCAACGGAAATGAGGTACAAAATCATATTTGATATGGGTGGGACTATATTAGTCAAACATAACATCTCAAAATATTTTTTAAGATAAGATTTATTAATTATTGTACACATACAAAACATGTGTTTACTGAGGCTAGAGACACAAAAGACACTATATGAAATGTGGTATAAGAGAAATCCAATTATTAAATATTTTAGAGTTTTTAATAGTCCTTGATTTATGAAAATCAAGAAAAACAACATGGGAATATTTGAAGAGAATTTAGAATAATGGATATTTATAGGATATTTATCTAATTAAAATGGTTGTAGATGTTGGAACAAAAAGTTACACAAATTGATTGACATATTTGATGTCAAATTTATTGAAAACCAAGGAAAACCATATATGATAGTAGAATCAGATTTAGAAAATTCTGAAGAAAACAACATACATATGTTAGAGAAGAAAAATGATTAAGTTTTTGAGAAAGATAATATCATCGTTAATGTTTATTTTGAACAAAACAATGATGAATATGGATCTAACAGAAATGAGAGAAAACATTGTAATATATTGAAGAGGCATTTTGAAGCTAAAAAAATATTGGTAACTAATAGGTTCTAGTGTAAACTATAATGATATTTATATTTTAAGATCAAAATTCACTCATTTCACAAATTGAACCTCATACGGTAGTTTAAACAACTAAGAATGAGGAATCAATACAAGCTATGAATGAGTAACTTGATTAGATTGAGAATAAATCCACTTGGAATCTTGTGTTAAGACCTAAAAATAAAAATTCAATTGAAACCAAGTGAGTGTTTAGAAATAAAATGAATAAGAAAGAAAATGTATCAAGAAATAAATCTAGGATGGTGTGCAAAGTCTAATATCAAATGGAGGGCATTGACTTTGAAGAATATTTTGCACCAATAGTAGGACTGGAAACTATTAGAATTTTCCCAATAGCAGTGACACATAAACATTTTAAGGTGTGCCAAATGGATGTGAAATTTATCTTTATAAATGTTGATCTTGAAGAATATTTTTACATTGAATGACCTGAGGTTTTCATCTTAGATAGTGATGGAAGTATAGTCTGTAGGTTAAATAAAGCTTTGTATGGCTAGAAACTGGCCTCTAAAGCCTAGTATTCCAAATTGTATGCCTGTCTAAGGGACATGATGATCATAAAAGGGAATTTTATTTGTAACCTTTATGTGATAGAGATGTCCATGGGTACTCTCATAGTCATTATGTATGTGTATAACATCATATTTGTTGGATATAATGAGTATTTATGTGAATAATGTACTGATCAAATGAAAAAGAACTTTGAGATGTCCATGTTAGGTGATATGACATATTCTCTGGGATTACAAATTAATCAAAAAATGATTACATATGTTTATCCAAATAAAAATATTATAGAGAATTATTTAAAGAGTTTGGCATGGAATATTGAAAAGAATTTTTAGATCCCATTTCAATTGGAACCAAACAGTGCAAGGATGAAGCTAGAAATAGTGTTGACTAGAAAGAATTTAGAAAAATCATTGGAAGCTCGATTTACTTAATAACATAAAGGCTATATATAACTTATTCAATGAATATATGTGCAAGGTTTTAAAGTGATATTAAAGAATCTAACTTGTTGGCTGCAAAAAGAATCATGAGATGTGCGAAAAGAGAAATGAATTATAGACTATTGTATAGACATAGTGTAGATTTGTACCTGATGGTCTTTACTAATGTATATTGGGAGGGTATTTGTTCTGTAAAAAGATCCAATTCATGCTGAATTTTCTTTACTAGTGAGGGATGTGTAAGTTGGTACAATAAAAAATAGAATTCAATGATATTAAGCACAATTGAATCAGATTATGAAACTACTGCACATGCTTGTACACAAGTGATATGAATGCAAGTGAAGCTATAAGATTTGAAGGTTGGGACCGAAAAACCACTAAAAATCACTTATGATAACTAAAGTTCTATTGATATATCCAATAATCCAATACAATATTTGAGATCCAAGCACATTTATATCATATATTATTTCATCAAAGAAAGGTTGATTAATGGAGATATCAAAATAAAATATAATTCTACCAAAAATCAGGTTGAAAATATATTTACCAAAGCTATATTAAGAGAGAGGTTTGTTAAATTTTGGTCAAAACTCCATGCTCTACCTTATCCTCTCACTTGAATAAATATATAGTTGCTACCCCCATTAGGCTTTGGATACTACTGTCAATGGGGGAGAAAAAAGTTCACTCTTCTTTATCAAAGGGGGATAGGTAAAACTTTATATCAGTATATCTGAAGTTATGGTTATTGTAAAAATGGGGACTAAAGTGAATGAGAATTAGGGGGGGTTCTAATTCATTTAGACACAAATTTCTTACCATAAAGAGATAAAATTATCTCAAAAACTTTACCTTATCTGGTAGTGTGGTTTCATGACATTTATTCTAAAGAAAGGCTATGATTTAATTACACTTGATGAGATATTTTTGGAAGTAATTTTTTAACTTGTAAGTATTGACAAAAAATCCAGGGGGATTTTAGAACATGAGAGTTGTTGATGGTATTGTATTTGTTTTCAACCTATTGTGTTTGGATGTTTTTTAGTATCATGGAAGAATTAAGTTAACAAGATGTTGCTTTGTGAAGCAACCTTTACATTTGATAATCGTAGAACCGGTCTTTATGTGAAAGACATGTACTGATGATACTTGGAGATAACACATTATTTACACCATGAGAAATGTGAAGTATTTTAAAGCTAGCTAACATAGAGATTGAATAGACTTTTCTTGAAGGAGTAAAATCTTGATGAGATGTAATGAAACCATCCTTTGATGATTTCATATGAATATTTTTACACTCGATATCAAAACATCACTTGGATGAGAGTTGGATAAGATGGTATTGATGAATTAAAAAATAGGTAGTGAAACTATATGAAATCACCCAAGGAAGGTTTTATTTTGAGGATTTATGACCATGATAATCAATTTGAAGAAATTTGTAAATATGTATACATTTCAAAATAATTTTAAGATTTATAAGAAGTTTTTAATGAAGAATTGAAGTTGATATGGGACTATATTTTTGACAAAGAAATTTTATTTGGGAGGTTATTGAAAAATTTGTGTCAACCAAAGTTAAGGTGTGACCATGGAAGCTTATATGATGAAGATAACAAGTTTAGAAATTGTGGGTCAACACTGAGTAATTGGTGCATGGGGTGACACGTAGGAGGAGCACCACCACATGGGATGACATGGAAGAAAGTTCCACAACATGGGTCAATGCCATGAGATCACATTGAGTGGAATGGGTAGTATTCATATTAATTAATCAACGCATTCTCAGATTGAAAAAAAATGGATCGCTTTAGTTGAGAACTATTTACTTATTTAAAAACATGTGAACTTAGATATAAATTATAATGTCAAATCACATCATTTTCAACCTTGGGTTTGTGAGATTTTTCTTATGCCACATATTTATCTCCCATGTTATAACCATAATGATTTCTTCGTCTTCAGATGAGTTGATCCACCATGAGAGGATCTAGACCACATGAGAGATCTTGTGCTTGATATAGTAAATATATGCTGCATGGGATCTCATGAATGAATGCATGTAGATCGATACGCTACCAAATTATTATTGCATGCTACTATGTGAGATAATGAGGAAATCTACATTGTAGAAAATAACATGACTATGTTAATGTGTACATGCAGAGCGACATTTGAATTTGATCTATGTGAAAAGTCGATGATAGAAGCTTCATGTGTTTTTCTTTTCAAAGATAATTTTCATGTGAAGTTCGAGGCACATCTCCAAGGTTAAATTCGATCTTTTTCATGATACAATAATAAAATAAGGGGTATGTGCAAGGTGAAATAGAGTAGATATAATTTTCAAAATTCCAATAAAATCATAATTATAAGTGATATCGAAACACGTGAAGATATATTTTTCGAAGCTAAAAAGTACGTTGGAAGCTTGGGGAGCATATGGGTGAGATAGGTGATGGAGATAGTCTATATATTCTACTCATTATTTCATTAATGAGTGATGAAGGTGTGAGAAAAAGAAGAGAGGGTTTGTATAGAGGAAGAGGTTTCTTTATTCATGTTGATTCATCCAAGAAAACTTGTAATATCCCACCCCACACCCATTTTCTTGAGAAGAGGCGATGGTGCTACTCTCCTTAGGCAATGTCCCCAGGACACCAAAGGTCAACAATAAATTCCAAGGGCTTACAAGATAATTGGGTAATGATTTTCCCATTAACATAAATAGCATGTAAGATATGAAAATATAAAATGAACCGAACTATTATATGATGTATGAGAGTAAACACAACAACTAAAAAACCAAGAAAAAAAGATAAAGCAAAGTAACAAAAAGAAACAATACAAAATAGGAAACCATGAGTCCAAAGACATGCAATACTCTGGGTACAAATATGAAACCACTCTAGACACTAAGACTCAACCAACTCCCAAGATTTGTCTCCCATCATCCATGATTGAAACATCACGATGCTCTGCTAGAGAAATAAGAAAATTTTCCCTTTCTTGTGTCATGACAAACAACATCTACATACGCACCAAGGTGTATATGCAGGGGGTGAGCGTATCAACTCAATAGGCAATCTGCCAGAAGATTCCCACACATGCAACAAAGACCAGAACAAGTTAGAATAATTAAATAAATAAGGAGTATGAAAATAGTTATCAAGAGAATTTCATATGAAATCATAAATAATTCATAACAAATCGTTTATATCAAAAGCATGATTTAAGAAGATTTCCATAAAAAAAGAAATTCATAAATCAATTATTAATTTTATAACCAACATATATGTCCATTCCTCTTGGAATACCCATTCCACGCACTCAAACATGCATGTATGCATCAAAGATGACTATACCGATATTTATGAGTGGTAAATCATCTTTCATACCAAGTCTTCACTTGGTCATGCACCCTCATGCCCAAATTGGTATAAGAAATCAATTCCAAATCCAACAATTCCCCTTGTAATGAAATCATGAACACATGCCAACCCGTGTATACCAAAGTCTCTTTAAAACATACTTTCTTTAAATAATTTATCTTTTAGGAATCTAAACAAACACGTTGTGTGCATTTGTCTAAAACCAAGATTTTGAAACCATACAACAAGTGTGCCTTCCAACAATATTTAATCAAGGTTTTTTATAATGAAAACAAAAACAATAATTTTAGAAATGCAAATCCTCTAAGTTATAGTAGGGGAGAGAAAGATAGAGACGTATCCTACCTCGAACCAAGTCACCAAGATGAAATCACGTCGCGCTTTCATAGATATGGGCTCCAACAACCCTCTTATGATAATCACCGACAAAATACCCATCAAAAATACCATAACCACTAGATTTTGGCATTAAATCCTTAGACTAGGGTTTCCCCCAAGAAAAAATGAGAGTATAAATGAGGTGAATAAGAATTGGAGACCTTACCATTGATTCCTAAGTTGAAACCTACAAGAATCCAAGAGAAGAAACTCTTGAAAGAAAGGAATCCTGAAATCATCCAAAGGAACCTCTTGGTTCAAGATCCTAATCTGCAAGAGAAAGAATGAGTGTTTTAGGGGGAAATCTAGGCTAAAACCCTAATTTTAATAACACTTTAATGATGCACACTATTTGGTTGCATGATTTGGAAAATTATGTGCAAATCATGTGAATCAGCATCATCAGAAAACACACATGATCGCATGGTTACCGTATGGTTTGTTTAAATTGTGCACCTACCCATACACACCCAAACACTCCCACATAGTTACCTGGGAGATCCATATGGTTTCCCCTAACTGTGCGCTAAATGTACACCCTCTAGAAATCCTCCAAAACTTATAAAAACTATATGAAACTTCTTGAAACCAACACTAGCCACGTGATAACTTAAAAAGACACTATAGACCAGAATGTTCCCAAATTGCGGGTGTTAAATTCTCCCCAACATTGGGATTTCCATCCTTGGGAAGTTGGAAATTAGTGGTTTCAAGACATTGAGTCAAGCTAGTGGTTTAGAATAATGGTATGTTTCCTCCAAAATTCCTCAAAGATTCATCGATGCTAGCATGATACACATACCAAATGAATGTTTTGACCTAGCATGAGCTTATCATGCCCATCCCGAAATACAAAAGACAACACAAATTGACTGAAACCTTTATGTTGATGATGATATGGGCACTACCAATATGTAACTGGAACCCAAATCACACTCCAACCATAAAGATACAAGTGAACATCATGCACTACATTGAATCATTAATGCAATGTTACCCAAAAAACAACCCCACTAATATGGTTAAGAAACTTGAATGGTCTCACCCATGGAAGAACTAATTTATGTCACTTTCTGAGGTGATAACTCTTTAACCCCTGAGAATACATGAATAAAATGTGATCCTTCACTAATGATATCAAGAATCAAAGATAAACCAACTCAGAAAACCAGAAATTGGTAAAAATGATGGTATGATTCTCCCAATAGGTTAATATGAAGCATATATAAATAACTAGAAACCTATGAAAGCTCTAGGAAAGGTGAACGATCCTTCTATGAACTATTAAATTTCATCACACCCTTCCTTCCAGACTAAATATTATGTCACCCATCTACTTTTAATAAAAGGTAGTATTTTGTACTCATAGATAACTAGGGTCCCAAGGGTAAATTCATTGGCCACTAACCAATAGAGAAAACTATGGTTTAAACAGAGGCGATGATCATAAGCACGTGATGCAAGGTCAAAATTTCCTGAACAAACCCCCACTACCTAACCTTCCCATACATTATACCTCAAATAGGAATGAAAAGTGTCAGCTCAATGAGTCGATCAATGCACACCTTCATGAAATCATATTTTTGAATCATTTCAAACAATCCAGTTCCAAATACCTATAAAATTTACCCATGTTAGAAAAGTATAAGTAATAGTTGTAACATTACCACTGATCAGTGTTCAATGTTTTCTATCTTATGTACCATCTCAATATCTGAATGGAAAATACACTTGAGACTATTCCAACAAAAGGAGGAACCAACATTGGATTCTGATAAAGAAGAGATGATTTTCATCCTTTATCCACCCCTTGACAGTGCCCCACCATTAAGGTTTAACTTAATGGTAAGAGAATGAAAATTTTGTAACTGGATTTTCTTTAACTTGGACACCCAAGTTAGGGATGAGAACCATCTGACAGAAAACCATGACATCATCTTAGTCTGAATAACCCAGGTACATATCAGTGATTGATCCCATGAATCATTATTGATCCAATGTTTCACTAACTTGAGACCTAGAGACTTGTGAGTTAAGACATCCACTACCTCATCGATCATGAACTGTGAGACCTAGGTTGAGTAGTCCTTGGTGAGACCAGAAATGATAAGACATGAACAAGGAACTATAAATAACCCACTGAGAATAGAGGGTAAGATTCCTTAAAGTATCTTGAAATGGTACCATTCAATTGTGCTAAGAAAATAGATCAATCATTTCTAAAGTTAGGGACAATAACATGAAAATACCCATACCTAGAAAAACTTCAAAGTGGGTTACTTATCCTGAAACTATTCCCAAATAACCACACCAAACTAAGAAATTCAACCCAGGTTGGTTCCTAATTCTCCTGATTTGACTCATAGTTTACACAGTTCAACTATTAACTGACAAGAGATAGTTCCCAACTCCACCCTTTAAGACTATGCTCCTTTCAAACTTGTATCCCATCCTCATTGAAAATGATGAACAACTCCATCCAAAGCTATGGTTGTGACTCGCTGAGTGAAATAATAAATATGACATCAGATGCTAGGGACCATTTCCTTTCTCAGATTACAGAAAATATACTTTTAAGATCGTGAATCATACCCAAGCTAGACCATGTCAATGGTAGTTGATCATAGTGACCAATCTAGATCCCAGAATATCCCACTACCCATGATATGTCTTGATGCTCATCCTATGATCCATCATTTACCATAAACTTGTATTCCCTTTCCAATTATTATGTCCATCACTAAACAATGGAAAGCAGCATAATCGACATAGAAAGTAGTAGCAACACACACGTACAATCAGGATAAAAAGCACAACAAGTACAAAAATACCAAAACACAGCTAACATAACAAGTGAAACAAGCATAACTAACACAAAAAACATAGTGAATAACATAACTCTGCCAAGGGAGTGTCCATCAAAATCTCTTTTAGGAGTTTTATGTTCATAATACCCATTTTAGCAAGTGATCATAAGGTCCCCATCCGACCATTCACCATGGTAAAACAGTCCCAAAAACCTCATGCAAAATTTTCAAGTTCCCAAAACAACGACAAGGTTTTCATTAAACTTTTCTTATTGTAAATACCCATTTAAATGATCTGTTCTAAAATCTAAATACTTGTAAAATTATTTAGAAATTATTTTATAACAATTATTTAAAAACCATCATGAAACAATGTCATGTTGTAAAATAAAACATGATAAAAAGTAGACAATTTTGGGTTTCAAAATAAGAAAAAGTTTCTTTTCAACAATTATTTTCCTCCATGATTCATTTAAGGTGATATTTTAAAAAAAATATTTTGTTAACCCAAAATACCAGTAAATTTTCATAAAACATTCCAGAAAATACTTTTGTAAAACCTATTTTAATCCAGAAAATATTTTCCAAACAAAACCTACCAACGACATTCTTTAATTTGAAAACCTTTCTGTCATCAAAACATGCTTCATCAAACCAGATCTCATAAACACGAGGAAAAAAATCATATAACCACTAAGAAACAACACAATATGCACCTATCATCTCATATTCATGAAAAGGTTACTAAATTTATTATCAACTCATGATCAATAAACCCGTTTAAGGAGAAGACCGGTTACTTCATGTTCCAAAAATATTAACCATGTGAATTTTTTTCCAAAAAAACACTTCATGGGAGACCTACTTTACTACAATATTTCATGCCATTATGTTCCAAGGTTAAGCATTTTATTGAAAACATTCTTTTAAAAATCAAGCATGCTTAATTAACGATGAAATTAAACAACCTAGAATTAACACAATATATATTTCACATGCTTCCATGACCAATAAACTATCTCTTGAAAGGTTTACAAAACACATAAAATACAACAATATATTTATATTAACATAGCATGACTTTTCTTATTATTCTACTTATTATACTAAATATGCTTTGCTAATTATATAGATTAGAGAGAATAACTACAACATTCTATTTTTTCTTAATTTTTCAAATTAACAAAAAATAGTTACATTTTTAGCAAGTTTTCATGGCCTGTAATCTAATGATCATAATAGTTCCAAAAGAAAACATTACAATAGGCTATTACATTTAACATCTAACTATTTTAATTTCATTTTTATTAATTATACTATACATGACTTACTAATTACATGCATAAAAAGGAATAACAACAATATTCTATTATTTTTAACATGTCATGAAATTAACCAAGGAAATAATAGATCAAGGTTCTAGCATGCACTTTGTTTAACCCTATTCAATGTGCACAAAACTTTTAAATCATTAAATTAAACCAACAGATGGCATGTCATAAAGAACTTAAAATTACAAGCTAAACAAAAGTTGGTTAAACATGTGTAAAGGTTCTCCATGGTAGCGAGATGAAAATAGTTCCTAAGCACATAAAACAATAAATGTGGAATCATGCATTTAAGTACTTATTCTGGAATTGTTAACATTCTCTTAAATCAGTATGGTTTCCAAATACCATTAATAAATTACTACTAATTAAATTCATTATTAATTTAAGTTACAATTCTATACCAATTTCATGTTCCTTTAAGAAATAAAACACAAGGAAATCATGAACACAAATTATACTAGTAATAATTAGCATACAAGACAAAGTTAATACTACATTTATCATATTCTCAAAACCATTTATTAGAAACTCTCAGTTTCATCCACAAGCTAAAACAACAAGTTTTAACAAACAAGGTCATCATGTCACCAATTTCCCAAGAATAACCAAACAAATATCACATAAATGATGTCATCCTGGTAGAAATTCTCTTTATTAATGCATGATACATAACTCTCATCCACTAAACCCATGATGATTAGGTGACGACAGGCCTAAAAGTGCTTAGCAACACTTTTCGTACCTGACCACCTTGATAACTTGAAGCTGAGTATAAAAAGGTTAGTTAAGTCTTTTTATATTTGGATTTTAAGTCCCAACACATCCTATCTCCACACATACCATTCATGACTGATGAGCCGACCAAACTAATACCATTTGTAACATCATGACCCTCACCCATTGGCTTGAGAAGAAGCGGTGGTGCTACTGACCTTAGGTGACGTCTCTAAGACACCAAAGTCTGATAATAAATACTCGAGGTTTACAAGATCTTTAGGGGATGATTTTCCCATTAACATACATAACCTATAAGATATGTCAGTATAAAAGAAACCATACTTTTATATGAAGTATGAGAGTAAACATGACAACTCGAAAACCAAGATAAAAAAGATGAATCAGAGTGGCAGTGGAAACAATGCTAAATATGAATTCACAAGTCTAAGGACATGTAAGAGCCTAGGCACCCAGGTGGAACCACTGCAAACGTCAGGTCTTAACTAACTCCCAAGCTCCGTCTCCCATCATCCATGACCAAAACATCACGATGCTCCACTAAAGAAATAAGAAATCTTCCTCGTACTTGTGCCATGACAAACAACACCTACATGCGCACCATGGTGCATATGCAGGGGTGAGTATGTCGAATTGGTAGTTAATCCACCAAAAGCTTCCCACACACGCCACTAATACCAAAACAAGTTAGCATAATTAAATAAACAAGTAAGATTATGAAAATAGTTATCAAGATCATTTCATATAACAGAAGGAATATGACATAGCAAACTGTTTATATCAAAAGAACAATTTAACAAGATTTCCATAAACCATATAGTTCATAAATCAAGTATTCTTTTATAACCAATGTATTTTTTCATTCCTCTTGGCACACTCATTCCATATACTCACACGCACATGCATGAATCCAAGATAACTATCCCAATACTCATGAGAAATGACTCATCTTCCGCACCAAATTGTCACTTGGTCACCGCGTGCCCAAATTTGCATAGATAACCAGGTTTGAATCCAACAATGCCCCTCCTAATGCGATCATGAACACATGCTAACCTATGTATGATAAAGCCTCTTTAAAACATACTTTCTTCAAACAATTTTTCTTTTAGGAATTTAATAAAATATGTTATGTGTGTATTTCTAAGACTTATATTTTAAAACCATATAACAAGTGAGTTTTCCAACAGTCTTTTATCAAGGGGTTTTCGATGAAAACAAAAGAAAGTGTTTTAGAAATCCAAAGCCTTCAATGTTATGGAATAAGGGGGGAGAGAGAAAAGTCACCTACCTTGAACTAAGTCACCAGGATGAAATAATGATGCACATTCATAGATTTGGGCTTCAACAACCCTCTTTTGACAATCACTGACAAAATCTCCATCAAAACATACACTAACCATTAGATCCAGTCCTGACAACCCTGGAGTAGGGTTTCCCTCAAGAGAAAATGAGAGGAGAAATGAAAAGAAGAAGAAACAGAGACCTTGCCTTCAATCCCTAGGTCAAACCCTCCAAGAATCCAAGAGAAGAAGCTCTAAAAAGAAAGGAATCACTAAAATTGCCCAAAGGAACCCTTTGATTCGAGAGCCTTAGCTGCAGGAGAAAGAATGAGTGTTTCAAGTGAAAAGTCAATATAAAAACTTAATTTTTGGAACACTTTAATAATGCACATGGTTTGAAAAACCATTCGAATTAGCATTGTCTGAAAACAGATGCAGCCTCATAGTTTGTCCAAAACGCACACCAACTGTGCACCTACCCCGACACCCCAAACACTCACGCGGTTACCCGTGAGATCCGCATAATTTCCCTTAATTGTGCGCTCACCGTGCGCCCTCTATAAAGCCTCCAAAACTTCTAAAACCCATTTGGAACTTCATAAAACCAATGCCAACCCTTTAATAACTTAAAATGACACTATAAAACTAGCATATCCCCAAACCAGGGGTGTTACAAAACTCCTTGTGCAATATATATTCAGTATTTACTATTTACGTGAAAGAATATTTTCGTGAACTCATTACACTCGCATGGATTAATTATCATGAACCTAAGTAGCGCGAAGAAGGAAGAGGTACCACATACTCTCTGTTGCATGGAGAACAAAGAAGAATTGCACCTATTTAATTTCTCTAGGAAGAAGATGTAGTACTTTTGTGAAGCGTGAAAAGCCCATGCAAAGCTTGCACGAAGTTGCACATAGTGCGAGAAGTGCATGCAAAGCATACAACTTGCGTGAATTATGTTTTGTGAATTTGAGACTTTGCAAAGCAGAAGCAATAAGTTAGGGTAGTACAAGTCTGTTGTGCAAACTTCACTTGCACAGAGAATTTAAAATTAGAGTACGAGAAGTCTGTGTGCAATGCTTGTGTAAGGTACAATTTGTGACCAAAAGAGAGTATCAAAGTTGCATGCAACCATTGTGTGAAATAGTAGTGGTGGTTGAGGTTTGGAAGAATAAAAGCTTCGAACATGTTGAGTTTTAAATCTAATATTGTGGGCAGGTACTGAAGAAAATTATTTGGAGAGGTTAAGGAAAGATCTCCATCAACTGTTGTAGAAGCAACCGGGAGTAGAGTAGTGGTCTTTCTCGTTGTCGTTTGAATTCTTTTGCAGTTATAGTGAGAAGTTGTTTTGATTGGACTTTGGGAAGCATGTTGTGACGCAATGCTATTGGAGATTGTATGATGTGACCGCTTGTGATTATAGTAGAAAAACTGTGATCGAGACGTCTAACCAATCAAAACAAGGAGTATACTCCCGCATTACGACCGAGCCTTGTAAAAGTATTGTGTCCTTGTGCTATTTATTATTTGCTAAATTCAAGTGTGACTGAGTAATTTTATAAGAGTGGATCAGATCCTGATAGGTCAACAGAGGTTGATTTTAAAGGAAAAAAAATGTAAAAAAGCGCCACTGATTTAACTCCATGTTCTTAGTAGTGCAGCACATCCCTCGTCTCTTCAGACTTCAATATTTTTTTATCAACCAAGTGAAATAAACTATAATAGATATAAACCAATTAGCTCGAATTAATACGGTGTTGGGTTGATCATCAGTTGGTTTCAGTTTTTTTTAAGACAATAAATTTACAATTGATTGGTACAAATTGGTATCCTTAACCAATCAAAACCGATTATGCACATTCTCAAACAACAATGTTTAACACATGCTCATATTTGTATGTACATATGTACTTGGACAACAAACAATTATTTTAAGTGAGGGTGCAACCACTATGATAAGGAGTCTCAGGTATGAAGTTTCGTGATAATGTACTAATCAAAGCAATTGATATCAATGGATGCGAAAACAATAAGATCTCCGTGGTCTTTGAACTAGTCATTCACATTGGAATGGGAGGGAGGATGAGTGTAATGAATAATCATAATCAAAAAACAAATAGATAAATTCAAATATGGATCTTCCATCAAAGCCCTCAATAGGTGAATCACAAAGAGGTCCACGTCAGGCCCAACATCATGATCTCCGTGGTAGGCCCGTCAGCTAATATCAGGCTGGCGGCCCATTGATTCCAGCCCGATGTTAAAATTTCCTGGGCAGCCCATATAAATGCCGTCAACCCTATCGGTTTCTCCTGAACTTGATCTCCTCTCTGCCACATCCCGCCTCACCATCGTCGTCGTCTTTGTTCACCCTTACCCTAGAAGAAACGCCACGCCCGCACTCGCGTTGAAGACCTACTCGATCAAGGGTTTTGATTCCAGCCGCGAGGGGAATTCGGTTTCAAGGGCAACTACAGCTATCATGGCGGAGGAGGAGGTGGTGGTTCCTGCGACGTCCGATTGTAAGCGTAAGCTCGAGGATCCGGCGCCTCAGCCTACTAACCCTACATTGGACTTGAACGTGAACTCCGAGCCCGATACTACTGGGAATGCGAAGGAAGGAGACGAGGACGACGGAGCCCCCGATGCCAAACGTCCTCGTCTCGAGGATAAACCCGATGACTTGGGTATTCTTCCTCGCCAAAATATGAATGTTCCTTTATCCCTACTTTCTATGTTTTACTATTCAATGTTTGGGAACACGTTGTGTCTGTACAACAAGCAAGCTTTCAATGTAGCAACTCAGCTGCCTTAGATTTTTTATCGGTGGAATCTTTCTCAGAGTCTGTTTTCTAAAATCAGGTTTTGGGTGGCTAGTGTAGTGAAATTCCTTTTTTTTTTTTGTGTTTATGATTTCCTTTCGTATACTGGTAGTTCCCAGCTCCCTAATGGGAATAGCCACGATGTTAACCCGTGGTCCTAATATCAATGGAATGTAATCACATTGATTTGGTTGTCTTATTCCCGATTTTTTCATTAGACAGAAAACTGATTTATTGCAAGCGATTGAACCGTTTTAATATTTATTCATTTGGTTTATTTGATGTCAATTTTATTTCTAAATCTGATGCATCCTTACCAGCCTAGTCCTCCACTTCCCTTACTGAGTTAATTGTTTGTAATGCAGCTAGTGAGAACGGGTGCAAGCCAGGAGAGGATGATAGGGCCGAGAAGAAAATTACTCAAGAACATTTAGCAGTTGAGGATGCACAGTTGGAAGATTCCAAAGATTTCTCTAAGGAAGGTTTTGAAGTGGGAAATGATGACCTACCAGCAGGAGTGAAAAATAACGAGCAACAAACTGAAGGGAAAAATAATGAGCAACAAACTGAAGGGAAAAATAACGTGCAACAAACAGGAGAAAATAATGAGCAACAAACAGGAGAAAATAACGAGCAACAAACAGCAGGGGAAAATAATGAGCAACAAACTGAAGGGGAAAACATCGAGCAACAAACTGAAGGGGGAACTGAATATAATGAGCAACCTGGTGCCAATAATGATGAGAATGTGGGTGCCCAAGAAACATCTTCTGAGAACCCTCCTGATATGGCTAATACTGATGCGCCTATAGATGTGGCTCAAAAAGAACATTCTTTCGAGACATCCAAGCATCATGATGTATTTGCAGATGAGCAGCTGCTGCCTTCATCCGAGGGTGAAACACTGTCACGCAGAATGGACGTTCCAAATACTAAGGTGCCTGCCTTTTTTTTTCTGTTTACTCTCCTTTGTCAAATAAAAGGAAGGGAATTTATGTGCTAAATTAGTTGAGGATGGAATCCAAAACACAGGATGATCCATTATAACTGAGTTATTAATATTCCCGTGAAGTTTTTTAGTTGGTCCTCTACTTAATGGGGGTTACTGAGAGGGTGCTGCATATACAATCAAAATCACTTTACACTTGTTGCACATATCTTGAATGTTTTCCCATTGTCCAGCATTCATCTCATGCGCAGAACTGCAGGATTATCTACTCTTTTAATCTCTGCAATCTGAGTTACTACTGCAGTCACTTTTATTCCCTTGGCTTCTTTGAATCTTTTAGGGGAATGATGCTGCAACTTGAATGTAACATATGCATCTTTGAATCATCAGATTTTCTGCTTGTAAACAATGATTAATGCATGTAACATATTTACGAAGTGATATGTTTTGATTGACGGCAAGTGAAAAGTTGACAAAACCCTCCATGTGATGGAATCTGAGCCTTTCTCCATAAATGATGCCGTGTGATGTGGGTGATATATGGTTGTGGTGTTCACATTTTAAAGTAGTTATGGACAGCTTTTTTTGATTTCTTTTTTTTTGAACACGTAAAATAAATTTGTCGCCATGGTCAGTAGTTTTTTCTCAACATTCACGGCACTTTGAGCTTTCTCTGTGTTTTGAATAATTGAATTAGCTGGCATGCATTTTCTTGTTTCTGGTTTGCACCAGATCATCACGGCTTGTTTAGTGCAGGTTGGGGTTCTTATTGGCAAAGCTGGGGATACCATTCGGTATCTGCAGGTCAATTCTGGAGCTAAAATTCAAATCACAAAGGATGCTGATATCAATCCACATTCTGCCATGCGGACAGTCGAATTAATTGGTGGCTTGGAAAATATAAATAAGGCTGAAAAGCTTATAAAGGATGTTATTGCTGAGGTGAAATGTTGTTCTGGATATTGAGCCTTCAGTGTTGTGTTTTTTCTTTTATCGTAATGTTCACATTATTATGGACACCTGGTTCTGGACTGGCTGGTTCAACTGCTGAATTGGTGCTTTGACCAGTCCAGTGTAAGGGAAACACCTGTGTTGATTGAACTGGCATTGAACTTTTCTTGGCCAAAGCTGTTGAAATTGTCTTTGAGCTGTTTCAGTTGATTTGAATTATTTTTTAAATTACTCATTTATATAATGTTTTTTTGTAATGATTTGGGTTGATTTATGTCATTATAGATTAATAATTAATTATCTTATTATGGATTAATTGTTATTATGTTTTTAATATTTTATGTTATTATCATATTATTAACTTATAAATCAATTATTGATTTGGATAGAAATTCTAAATTATAAACGAATATAGATAGAAATTATTTATTTATTATTAGTTATTACATATTTATAATTTTTCATGGATAACATGACTTTAGATTAATAATTATGAATGATTGATAAATAATTGTACTTATTTATTTCAATATATATTATTTATTTAACTATATTAAATTAATTATGATTGGTTTGACGGTGGTTCAACAAGCGTCCAAATACTGAATCTTGAACCAGTTCCCGTATCAGTTCAATGACTGGATTGGTCTTTGATACCCTTGTCTTCATCCCCTTGCAATTATTCTATACAAATTTCTTCATTTTTTATTTTTTTCCTGCAGGCTGAGGCTGGGGGTTCCCCTTCCCTCATTGCTCGTGGTTTTGCTACAGCACCAGCTGTTGGTGGCGGAGAACAAATTCAAATACAAGTTTCAAATGACAAGGTCTTTCAATGGCTGTTTATAAACCCCTTCCCACCAACTCTGATACACTCAAAAGAACACAGTCTGCAGGAAAAAATAAAAAATTGGCCCTTTTAAATTGTTGGGAATTGTATATGCACCTGAGAAATGCCAGTTTATGTTTCTGTATGATGCTTGATTTCTTTTTGGTTCAGGTTGGTTTGATCATAGGCAAAGGTGGTGAAACCATTAAGCATATGCAGACTAGGTCAGGGGCGCGCATCCAGGTAGTTGATATCGTATGCCTTGCAATATGTTGAAATTGACAAGGTATTGGAGAGAAGGTTTTGACTAGGTTCTGCAATGATAAAGTTCATTTATATTTTTTGTTTTCAGTTGATACCACAGCATCTTCCCGAAGGTGATCAATCTAGGGAGAGGACAGTGAGAGTTACTGGTGATAAGAAGCAGATTGAGATGGCCAGGGATATGATTATAGAAGTTATGAAACAGGTTTGCTGATTTTTTTTCCTGATTTTTTGTTTTTTTTAAATCATGATGCTGCTATTTTTTGTTTTCTTGTTACGGAAGCATTAATTTTGTTAATATTCATTTCTGTGCAAAACTTCCTTGCAAGTTGTTCATAAGAATGTTTCTGGACAGAACAATTCTTCCCTTTGGCTTTTCTGCCTTGGCTCTTCTGCAGCTGCTCCTATGAAAACAGATTTTTAGTTAATGTTATCGTGTGTGGTAGTTTAATCTTTTAGATGTCCTTCCATGTATGTGATGCTCGAAGGAATTGTTTGACACATGTTCTGCTTACTCAAGCTGTTAGTCCTGGTCCCATGAGTTCATTTTAAATGTATCACCTAGATTTATAGCGTTGAATTTTTTCATTCACACTTATTTTAAATTTAGCATCCACAGTTGTGTATTTGTTTTAATGATCCACATATTCTCTGTTATACAAGCTGCTTTTCTACAGTCGCGCTCATTGCTACAATTTTATTCATTACATTGACTTATACAGAGGGCCTGCAGATATTTTTGTTCAGTCAATATGATTACTATGAGGAAAATGGGAACTTGTTTTTTGCATGCGCATTTTTTTTTTCTGTGGTCAAATTTTCTGAATGCACTCAAAGCCTAGGATTTCAACAGCTCACTGGAAAGAACTAGAACTTCTACAAATGCAATCATCGGGACAAAAAAATACAAATACTGTAGATGTGAGAGATTCAGCACATTTTGTTGCCTCAGTTGAAACTTTGCATCGTTTTAGGAAATTGCTATTTCATAATATTACCATGGGAGCGAGAGCATGTTTTGCTTGAATCACAATGATGAGCTGCATGATCCTTTCCAAGGTTGCTTGGATAAAATTTGGAAAGATGTTATATTCAATCCGAGATGTAGGTTACCATGATTTATTTATATTGAAGGTGCCGATTTCGAATTGGTTGGCTTTAAAAATGCAGATTTGGCTATTCCCTTTCACATGGGGTCAACATTGCTTTCTTGAGGTAGCAATAGAGGACCACTAGTCAATCCCATCCACTGAAGGAAGGTATCTGGCTTCAACTCTTGTGATTGCTGGGTTTTATAGTTGGTTAGATTGTTTTGAGACATGAAGCCTAAAGAATCAGACTGCACTAAATCTCTACATGTAACCTCAGGGTCCCTTTTTTAATCATGCCTTGTGATTGGATCATCACCTCTCTAATTTGCGCTCATTGTTTGCTGAAGTTTTTGGAACAGAGGTTCATTTTTGGACAGAATGTTGCTTTTCACGTGGTTTTTGATGAACATCTCATTTATTGATTATGATAGGAATTTATTTTTTGAGATGGTATTCAACTGATTTTTTTTTGCAGCATGTTTTTTAAAGCTGCCAACTATGGCTTGTATTAAAGTCTTTATTGCATAGTGGTGATCCAGTTGCACATCTTGATTTGCTTTTATGTTGGTTTTCATTGTTGGTAGTTCTCTTAGTTTGTTGCATCAGAAATTTGAGGCAGACAATTTCTGATTTCTTTTTTACCTAATGAAGCTCTTCATATTTAACCTTGCAGGTAGTGTTATGTAGCTTTTAAAATTGGAGGGGGGGGGGGTGTAGAGAGGGGTTGCAAGAGTGGTGATGGGAGGGATTGGTGGATTAGTATGCCCCGAAGATGAGTTTTTGTCACGTAAAGTATATCCCTTTTTAGGATACCTGGTTCTTTTGGTATGGCTATGTTCTGTTGGTCTCTCATTCTTGTGCAAGGCGGATGGAAATTTTCTCTAGTGTTTCCACTAGGTTTATGTCAGTGTCTGTGTGTGTTTGAATGACTGGATTTGCTTTTTTTTTTTGGCATTGATAGATGACTTTGCTATGAATGGTTTTAAGGAAATTTTTGGGTACCGTTCATTTCTTTCTATCATGATGACAGTGGTTGTGTCAGGTAATTTGATTTGTTCAGCATGGGAAAGCTGATATGTTTTAAGGCATAGCTATTGCTTGTATTGTGTGCTTCCCCCTTATTTCTGTTTCCTGTCTTTATTTGGTTTGTCAACAGAGCTGCAATAATTGAAGATTGACTACAATTTATTAGAAATATGTGTTTCTGTAAGGTTGTTGTCATGACTTGTTTGTAGGTTGATGTACTCTGAAGAGTACATGCCAAATTTAAGCTGCACAATGTATTCCCTTTAGCGTCTATTAAGGATTTTACTGTTCAGCTCCTATTGATCTTTGTTCCCTTGGATGTATTTTTGATTTAGAATCCAAGGTCATCCTCTGGTTCCAGTGGCCATGCCCAGCAGACCCATCGATCACGCGGACCCAGTTCATCTCCCCAATGGGCTTCCCGGGGCTCACATTCTGGGTATGATTATCAGCATCGAGGTCCGCACTCTACCCAGAATCCCCAATATCTAACACCCTCGTACGGCGGCTATCCTCCTCAACATCTGGCTCCTAGAGGTGGCTATGGATTGGGCTGGGATCAGAGGACTCCTGCCATGATGCAAGGTACTGGTTGTCATGAATATTGTGGTGGGCCGGAGGGCAGCCCCTTTTCTGGCTAATTTTTCAGTAGCTTGTTTTCCAGGCCGTCCTTCACTTGCTGGGAGTGCACCCTCTTCCCAGTCAGGTTACAATTATGGACCTGATTATCGGCAGCCATCTCCCTATTCACATGCACAGCCTCAGCAGGGCTATGGGCATGGGTATGAAGAGCTGAAATATGGGGCCCCGGTTCCAACACATCATCAGTATGGGGGTTCTAATCCTCAGGCTGCAACTCAACAGGGCTACATGTCGCAGCCACAATATGGGGGGAGGTTACCATCATACAGCATGCAATCCCAGGGGTTGCCTCCCCAATCTTACCCTCCACCGAGGGTGGAGGTGCCATATCAAGCTCAGTACCCATCAAACCAATCCTATGGTCAAGCCATGCCTGTCCAGCCAACCTACCCATATGCATCAAGCGGGCCCATCCAGCCCGCCTATGGGTCTGCGCCAGTTGGTGATGGTTATGGTCAGCAGGTGTCTGTGTCTGCATCAGGCCAGGGTTATACACAGCAGCCTGTCCAGTCAGTTTCGGGCTATGTTCAACCAGCTGGTCAGCAGCAGCTGCAGCCGTCTGGGTATGTGCAGGGTGCGCAGGGTGGTGGGTATGGTTCATATGTGGCGCCTGCACAGCCAGCAGGTTATGTTGAGCAACAAGCAAGCGGTCCAGCTCCAAGCAATGCTGGGTATGGGTACCAGGGGCCTGCGGATCCCAGTTACAATGCTGCTGCCGCCTATGGTGCACCAGGAAGTGTCCCTCAGGGAGGTGGGTATGTGCAACCGGTGCCTGTGCCTGCACAGGCACAGGCTGCTTATGATCAGGCGGCTCAGCCTCCTGGTGGTTATCCGGGCGCTCCTGGTGCTCCTGGTGCTGCTGCGGTGGGTTATGGGAAGAGCGCGTCTCCCCAGCCTGGCTACCCGCAGTATGATTCCAGTCAGGTGTTTGGCAGTCATGGTTGAAATTGTTGAGCTGCTGCTGTCCGTGGTGCATTTCACTCCTTTTTCTAGTAGTTGTTGTATTGTCCGATATGTCAGCGCGTTTAGAATTTTTGAACAACCTTGGTGAAACTGAATGAGAAAATATTTTCATTAGTGGGTGAAGTTCTATAGTTTATTAGGGCATGGGGGTTGAATTTTAAGATTTAGAGTATGATTTGTGTTTTAAGATTTTTATTTGGAGGATATGATTTTTAGCTTGAGGATATTTTTTTAAGATTCTGTAAAAATCTGTAATAATTATTTTCTTAATTCCAACTATCAATGAATTTCGTAGGAGAAATTATTTATCTTGGAAGGTTAAAAGGAGAAACTATCTATATGAGAAGATTTACGGGTTCAAATGATCAATGAATTTCTAAGGGGTAACTGTATTTCTGGCAATGGTAGTGATCGAAGCTTTTGAACGACACTCTAGGTCGGGTTTATCAGGTTTGATGAGTAACTAGGCCCATGTGCAACTATCTACAATGGGCATGCATGTCATACCCAACATATAGGAGGAAAAAACTCGTCTTAATTGAGCAAAATTCACTGTATGATCATAGGTGTAATCTCCTGACTTGGTACATCGGGTTTGAGTCAGAGTGGTGTATGCAAGAGGATGTCGAGAAGTGATTGAAGGTATTTATCTACTTCGGTAAAACTATGATCTCCGTATCATATCAACTGATAACAAATAAACAAGAATATCTATAAAGCAATTAAGGACACGAGATTGAATCACAGTTGCATGTTTTAACTATAGAAGTAACATCACATGTAATGACAAAATGAGCCCATTATAACATCCATCATTTGTCAAAACGATGATTCTCATAAGTGGTGAATCTTTACATATAAAATAGAGAAGAATAACATACTATTATAAAAAGGATTCTAGAGTATGTCTCGATATTGCTTCTTCCATCTCCATGCCAAGCTTATCACGTTCAACCACCCAATATAGGGGCCTTCCCCATAACTAGATCCCAGCACCCAAGTTGGGTCATTTTGCAAGCTCCTCCAAACCTTGACCATACCTACTTTAGTCAAAATCGATGGGAAGAGTAGTCTTGTACCAAGGGGAAACCAATACTTGTCATAATAGGAAGTAGATGTTGAGAAAGGTGTAACATAGCCAACCGCCCACATCAGAAACAAATCACGAGGAAGGCGTAACATAACCAACCTCCTGTGTAGGAAATCGACCATGAGGAAGGCGTAACATAGCCAACCTCCTGTATCTAATTCTCTCAAGCATCCACATCACAAGGTTACATTACCAATCACAAGATAAAGCCCATAAGGCCTAACTCCATTCCTAACTAGAATGCTAACACCCAATATAGATTGATCATACTCAAGCTTCCCATGTCTACCCACGGTCGTGCCACTCATGATAAGATCCTTCACATCAACCCATCACTCGTAAGAGAGTTTAACCCATTGGTTAACTCTCATATCACAACTCATCTTAAGCCATGTTATACTAGCTATTCTTGTTCCCCATTCTCTTCTCAAATGACAAAGGTCATAACATATACCCTTACGCCAAGACAACCACCCTTCGTTACCATTAACAAGCTTATACAACTTAAATGATGCACAATAGACCAAGACATATAACCCTAACCAAGCTCCTTTTTATCCATCTAAGGTTGGCCATAACCAACATTCTAAACTCACCCTGTGGCCAATTCCACCATTTAGTGTTCAATAAGTGTAACCCAATCCGTTTTGGATGATGTTGGGCCGAATGCTTGTGGCCTATACTGCGCTTCAGGCCGCAACTCCGTGGTGAGCTCGTTGGGTGTTGCAGTGGACAACGCTCCCCTGCTTCGGGGGCCTGGTGCCCGCGGACTTCCAGCCGTTGATCACTATAGCAACTTGGACTTGGGTGGCCGCAACACTGTAGCGATGAAGACTTCCAGCCACCATTCATTGTAGCAGTGCAAACTTTCTTTGTGGTTGGTGGCACAATTTTTCATCTTCTTAATTATCCCATTTTGGGCTAGGGCTTCTGTGTGTGGGAAACTTTGAAATCTCCTTGTAATTTTGCTTCCAGATTTCATAATGAGGTGATTCTGCCTCTCTGTGGACGTAGATATTATTCCCGAACTACGTAAATCTCTGTGTCCCATGATCTTCTCGTTCTTTTGTTTTTTCCTTTTACTCTTTTGCGAATCGTCTGTCGCTTCATTGCTCCAACTGTTTCCACAACATTTAGAATCTACCCAAATTTTTTAATACATTAGGCAGAGGAATCATATACACACCCCACACACCCTCTCATGCACAACAATTCATGTAATCCCATACAACGATGAAACATGTCAAGAAGCATCTACGTTTAACCTTGAGGAGCTAACTCATTGAAGGGTGTTGACCGTTTCAATCTCAAACCAACAAAACCAAAAAACCTAATAAAACCCCTTTTAAATAGGGATTTTAGATGGAGGAAAAAGAAACAACAAACACCGACTATAATAGTCCTAGGTGAGGTTAGACTTACCAGGAGTGGATGAACGCCACTGATGGGGATCATTTCAGATACCAAATAAGTAAGGATGAACTCTTGGAAGCTAATGATAAGTCAAAAAGGGGCTTACTATTAGTGCTGGGTGAATGGAGGAGAAGAGGAGGGTTACAAATATATTTAAGAGGTAAAATACCAAAATGACCTTAAGGTACTACAAGTAGGTAGGTCATTGGGTACCCGATTAGCCTGTACTGGGTATTCGATACCCTACCGGTCACCCAGTGAAGCCCTACTGGCTGGCCGGTGGGCACTTAGGGGCTACTGCCACTTGAAATTTTCCATTGGGTTCTCAATGACCTAGAACTTGGTACTTGGTGTCTCCTGTTGCTATATATCAACAACAAGGCCCTAATTACCCCTCTTCAATCCACCGCCAAGACCTGATATTCTTTGAACCTGTTTAAATCAACCATCATAAATAATTTAAAATAAAAAATTAATTCTGAAACATATCTCAAATTTGGGGGTCATTACAATAGGCATACTCAACTACTCAGTGATAAGCTCAATTTCTAGACTAGCAGAAGAAAAATGTTACAGTATGTTGTAGCCAAAGGGTTATGTATTGGATTTCTTATCAATTGAAGCCGAGTTGTTGTAAAAAAGAAAGTTTGTTAATTAAAGAATAAAATCCAAAGGGAGAGAATGTTGAAAGAACATTTAATGTTGAAACCATGAATATGTTGATATGAAGAGACATGGAGATTCATGATGGGTGATGAAGATAGCTATGAAAATCATTATTGGTGAAGAAAGAAAGCCTTGACATATACATCTGTTGCACCTAGTGGTTTTGAATTGGATTTGTTGCCAATTACTATTGGACCCATTTTCAATTGATGGTGTTGGAAGGTTATGAAAGACTTGGTGAAATGGATGAAGATGTGATGATGGTTTACATATAAGGGAACCATACATTGTGATAGAGATATAAGAATGCTTGACTTTGGAATATATTAAACTAGAGTTTCAGGATGTTTATGGAAAATCTAGAGAAGAGGTGCACACAGAAGCACTAGTGGAAAGATGCAAAGATACACCTTTATATCTCTATATATCAAGGACATGACTTTGGAAGAGGTGTGAGGAGGTCTGGATTTATTTGTAAGAAGTCTAGAGATGTTTGGTCTGGAAATGTTTGGTGGTGAGCAGTCTAGGTCAGAAAAATGGTCAAGTCTTGATACATAAGGGTTACAAGAACTTTCCCTTTGGAACCTAAAGGTTATTGGGTCGATATGTAAAGGTTACCGAGCTACACTCTGTGATACATAAGGGTTGATCTGGATTGGGAAAACTGTGAAGTACCTGTACGTAATGGTTGATCTGGACTGGGAAAATGGAAAAGTACTTGTACGTAAGGGTTGATTGAGATAATATGTAAGAGTTGTCTAGATCTTGCATATGGGAAATTAACAAAGTACCAGAGCCACACCTTGATATGTAAGGGTCATGACCCATACGTAATAGTCTCATCAAAACCACATCACAATTCATAAACTACACCACAACTCTGTTTCCTTTTAGAGTTCGAACCGAAGATACCTCCTTTTTTATATTATGTTTCTCAAGCTAGTTTTCAAATTCAATCAACATATACTCTGTTACATTATTAGAACACACTATCTTAATGGTGTGACCAGTTTCATTCTCTACTCTTCGCCTGTACCTCTTTATGTAGTCCTTCACTTTCCTCTTGATCTGCATGAACATAACACATGCCATTCTACTGTAATATCAACAAAAAGAACAAAATACCTTCCCCATATATGGTTGATATATTCATTAACCCAAAAACATCAATATGCACCAAATCAATGAGGTTGGGTGACCTTTCTTTTATATGGATTTTGAACCATCTTTTCCTGCATACAAGCACCACATGTCTTTTCCTGATTACATTTTGGATTTGGATTGTCCACTAATTCTCTATGCTCTATTGGTGAATGTGACCAAGTCTCTAGTTCCATAATCCATTCTCTTCCTCAATAGTTAGTAGATAAGTATTTTCTTTACTATCCACTTGATATAGATTTTCATTCATCCTCCATCATCTCATGAGAGAGTTTCCAACTTTGTCTTTGATAACACAACCCTTCTGATTAAATGTTACCTCAAGTCTAGAGTCCTAGGGTTGACTCACACTCAAGAGGTTGTGTTGCAAGCCATCCACACATAGGACTTTTATTTTCTTCAATTCATCTCCAACCAACCGAGTATTACCACTACCTTTGATTTTCAAGGCACTTTCATTGTCAAAACATACTATTTTGTCAACTCTTCCCTTCACATTATTTAGAAGATTCATATTTCTAGTCACGTGGGATGAACACCCACTATCTAGAATCCAGGTGCTATTGTTATTTGTTGATTTGGGATCTATTTATGTCATATTAGACTTCTCAATCTTCTTCTTTTCCTTCCATGAGATACCTGGTCAAGTAGTGACATAAGACGACCTCTACACTCTCTCCTTAGCATGCATGGTGAAATCATACTCATATTCTTTTTCCAATAGAGAGTATTTATTTTTCATATAAATCTTTCTTGGTTGACTCGTATTCATTTGTCTTTGTGGTCTATAGTTACCAATTCCACTTCCTCTATTGACAATCAATACCTTTATTCCCGAAGTTAGAAAAACAAAAATAATATCCATAGAAAGTGACACTTCTGTGTGATGAAGGATATTAACTCATTTTCCTTTTTTGACTGCTAGGAGTGTCCCCATTCAAATAAAATTTCACCTCTTCACAACACGACATAGTGTGGCCAAGATAGACACAAAAATGACACTTCATATGAGGAAATTTGTGATGTCCCCTGGTCCGACACTCTCTCACGTGGCCAAACCAAGTTGGTTATGTGACCTCAAGCACACCTCCCCATATAGAAGATGCTGTTGACTAACAATGAGGTTGTAAAGAACATAGTGGGGAGACTATACCCCCTAGTATAGAGTTGTAACAACAATGAAAATAATACCAGAGTAACGGAAATAGAAGAAACAATACAACATACAACAGGAAAAACCAAGCAATAAATGTCAACTGAATAATCCAAAAATAAGAGAATAATGTAATGACAAGATGGATTGTAACTAAATATCATGATAAAATTCATACAGATTAAAGACCAAGCTAACACAGATAAACTCAAAAGACCCCAGTCCTGAACGCCACGTTGGTCCCGTCTCCAAGCTCTAACCCATCCAATAAGCACTGAACAACAACAAGGTCCCTTTCCATTGTCCAAACCTGCATCCATGTAATCTTCTCAGGTACCTAATGAAAACCCGAATTAGGTGTGAGTAAAACTCAGTAGGTCGACACCACCACATCTAAAAATAATAATTTTGATAGAAAGTTAATGCAATATGATGATAAACATAGTTATTAATTTAACAAAAGCAAATACAACATAACCATTAACCTGCTTCGACATCATGCCGGTTTTCCTATGAGCATGCAGCATCACCATGCCGTTCGTAACCACAAGTCCATGACATAATCACATAACCGAGCATAACCCTCTATATAAGCATTTCACCATAACACCATGCTAAACCCTCTATATAAGAAATATAGTATGAAATTGGGCCATTCCCACTATATAAGCATTACAACATGAAACTGGTCCAAACCCTCTATATAAGCATTATAACATGAAACTGAGATAAGCCCGTTATATAATCATTACAACATGAAATTGGGCCAAGCTCTCTATATAAGAATCACAACATGAAACTGGTCCAAACCTGCTATATAAGCATTACAACACGAATCACAACACAAGTCATAATGAAAAAAATAACACCACATAACATCATAAGCCACAATGGCCAATTCACCCAATTACCATTTATCATTCAATTACCCTTTCTTTAATCAAATTATATCTTAAGTTGTTATCATGCTAGTGCACACATCCATATCATATCAAAGTATCACTAGTCATTTCATTAAAAAAGTAAGCCATTTTCCAAGGTGAATCCATCAAAATCAATCACCTGAGGTCTCATGTCATGCTAATTCATATTTTAATCCAATAAAAATACACTATGTTAAGACCCATTGAATATATCCTCAATTTACCAGTTCATTGGTTCAAGGGTAGGCTTTCCCTACGGGTGGCTGCAAGCTAGGTATTAGCACTAATGGATCCAAAGGAATCCAAAGAGTTCTCCAACACATGTTTATCATCACCCATTTTTTTGTTAGTTAATACACATGGTGTGTCGGTGCGATCACATGGTATTGTACACACTTTAAGAAATAGAAACAGACTATAGGGATTTGTCTAGACCACCTACCTTTATTTGGCAACCAAAGAAACACCCTTAGTAAAGAAACACCAATGAAGGATAAAGGAAAAGGAGATCAACAAGGAAAACCTAGATCACACATGCATCAAGATCAAAATCCCGATTCAACGGATAAAAGGAGATCACACCACTATAACAAAGGATAGAGGAAGGAAGGAGAAAACTAAAGTGAAGGAACTCATCAGAGATCAAATGATAGACTGAGATGTCAGGAAGGGAAGGAATCACTCAAAAATCAATTGGAATCTCCCTAGAGTCTGAGAGAAGAGGCTGCACGATGAATGAAAAGTTTTTCAGGCATCACCATAAAAAACCTATGACACTTGAGGAATTCACAACGTGAATATCCTGAGTGGAATATACGCAAAAAAGATATCACCTCAGGTTAAAATAATACCGATAGCCCCTTTTCATGATGTGAAACTAATTTATGACTTTTATAACATTCACATCATGAAACTGTTTCATGAATTTTTATGAGTGGTGAATTCACACCGTGTATTACTGACATGGCGTGAATATGTCCTGCTGGTAGTACTCACTGTAAAATCCTATAGAAAATCCCGACAAGCCTTCAACTCAACCTGATCCCAAAGAGCATCCTTTTTACAACTCAGACGTATTTATACCCAGACCCCACTAATTCAGACAAACATACATCCCCAAACTTTAGGTCATTTCCCTCAACACAAGCTCTCCATCCCCAAAGAAAAGGCTTAGTCACCATGGTTTAAAAGAAGAAAAACTCAACTAAAAGAGGTTCAACCAAAACTCAAAGAGGGACGTACCTAGAAAAGACAAGATCTTACAACCTCCCCACCATATAAAAACTTATCCTCGATCCACTCCAAGCATCACTACGGGATCTTAACAAATGAGTCTGGCCATTGTGCTCACATATCAGATTCCATCTCCTAGGTATCCTCTTGAACATGCCCATGTTTCCACTCCGCTTCCACTAGAGGTATAGTCTTTCCCTGGAGATACTTCTCACTATGGCCTACAATCCGTATCAGATGCTCCTCAAAGGATGCATCTACACCAAGCTCGACATCATCAACATATATCCCACGAGAAAGGTTCAGGATCATATATATGAAGTTTCAATACATGAAATACGTTGTTCATGACATTGTAGCGTTGTAGAAGGGACAATCAACATGCCATTGGACCGAACCTCCCCACTATCTCAAACGACCCAAAAAACTTGGGTGCTAACTTTCCCTATTTCCTTATACGGTGTTTTCCCAACTTAGAAGACACTGAAAGGAAAACAAAATGACCCACCTCAAACTCCAGAGGTCATCTCCGCTAGTCAGCATAAAATTTCTTCCTGCTCTGCACGGTCACCAACTATTTCCTGATCAACTGAACCTACTCAGACGTCTCCTACATGAGACTAGGTCCAAAATGTGCCGACTCACCTACCTCTAACCAAAAAAGAGGTGAATGACATGATCTACCACACAAAGCCTCAAAGGGTTCCATCTAGATCGATTCTTGGAAGCTATTATTATATGAAAAATCTACGAGTTCCATCTGATGCTCCCATGAACCACTAAAATCTAGCACATAGGCTTGTAACATATCCTCTAAAATCTGAATCATCCATTCAGATTGGATGTCAGTCTGAGGATGATAGGATATACTCAGAAGAACCTGCAGCCCCAGAGCCTTATAAAGATCCCGTCAGAATCGATACATGAAACAAGGATCTCCATTAAAAACATTATTCCTCATAACAATGTGTAGTAGAACTATTTAGTATATGTAAAGACCACCCATATCATCAATGGTGAAGGTCTCTATGATGGAAAAAAAGATGGCTACCTTCATCAATAGATTTACGATCAACCATATTGCATTATTCTTGTGAGGTGTTATGGGTAACCCTATCACAAAATCCATCATGACACCATCCCATTTCTATTCTAGAATGGGAAGAGGCTACAACAACCTGACATGCCTCTGGTGCTTGGCTTTCACCTACTGAAAATTGAAACATCTTTCTATGAAGCCCACTACCTCCTTCTTGATTCCTGGCCACCACAGTATTGTCTACGATGATCACGATACATCTTTTTCATCCCTGGATGTTCCTCCTATCTAGAAGCATGAATCCCTCTCATCATCTCACCACACAAGCCCGTGGGAATCCATACTCAACCATGGATAAGAAGAACATCACTATTTCTAAGATACCATCCTGGTGGTGGCCCCCCACCATATATGTCGTCCCTTAGAGCTAAGCCCTATGGATCAGATAACTGCTCGGTCTTGATTTGGTCCAAAATCATGGGTATAACAGATGTTGAAGTTAGAGATACTTGTCCTTGGAAAACCTGGACATCTAGATGAATGTCTACAAAGAGTGCCATTATCCACCACTTGTCATAAGAATCCTGCACTACCTCCGTTTGTGTGTTTCAGATGAAGGCATCAACCACAACATTTCCCTTGCTCGATGTATAATCCACCTCAAAGTCAAATACTATAGATACTCAACCCACCTCCTCTACTGAAGGTTCATGTACCGTTGAGAAAAGATGCGCCTGAGGCTCTTGTGGTTTGTGTACACCACAAACCTATCACCCAAAAGATAGTGCCTCTATCATCTCAGGACATGTACCACCACAACCAACTCCAAGTCATGAATATGACAATTTCACTAATGTGGTCTCAGTTGTCTAGAACCATAAGCAACCACTCAGTCCTCCTGCATTAGAACTGTTCTGAGTCCAACTCCATATGTGTCATAGTACACGGTATATTCCTTACCCGACACAAGTATGGTGAGGATAGGTGATGAGGTTAGCCTACCCATCAGCTCCTAAAAAGCTCTCCCATAAGCATCTGACCAAACAAAATTCACCCCTTTCTTGGTTAGCTTGGAAATTGGTGTGGCCTGGTGGGAGAAGTCCTGGATAAAACGATGATAATACCCTACTAGAACAAGAGAACTCCAAATCTTAAAGATATTCTTAGGCCAATCTCAAGATACCATGACTATAACCTTCTTTGGGTCCACTAACACTCCAACCTCTGAGATGACATGGCCTAAAAAGTAAACTTTATTGATCCAAAAACTGCATTTAGATAGCTTGATGTAAAGATGATGCTCTCTCAATGTACTCAAGACGATGTCAAGAAGTTTGGCATGATCATCTATTGACTGAGAGTACACTAAGTTTTCATTGATGAACACTACCACAAACTGATCTATGAAAGGACATAAAATACGATTCATCAAGGCCGTGAATACCACTAGTGCATTTGTATGACCAAATGACATCACCATGAACTCATATAAACCATACCTAGTTCTAAAAGCAGTCCAAGGTATGTCTGATGGTCTCACTCTCAACTGATGGTACCCTAATCTCAAGTCAATCTTAGAGAAAATCTAGGAACCTCTTAGCTGATCAAAGAGATCATCGATGCACATAAGGGGATACTGGTTCTTGACCATCATCTGATTCATTCTCTGATAGTCCATACACAAGTGCAAATCTCATTAGCCTTCTTGGTGAAAACTACGGGAGAACCCCAAGGTGATGTACTAGGTCGTATGAAACCCTCAGCTTCCAGATCTTCCAATTGAACTTTCAATTCCCAAAGTTCTACTGGTTCCATCCTGTAAGGAAGAATAACATGCTCACATGGGCTAGTGGGCATGCACAGGTGGGTGCAACCGCGTGAGGCTCGTGATGTGCAAGTGTAACAGGTATCGAACCTTGCAGCCGACTCGACTAAACAATGTACACAACTTTACTTATAAATCAGAGGGAACCCACATGCGATTTCGATGTGGGATGAGTTCCTTTGTGGGACACTGTTCACCTGTTAAATGATAGGTATAAAAAAATGGCCATCTGATCCATCGAATTTGAGCAGTCCGATCAAGGAGGGAGATTGTCTTCTTCCTCCCACATACGAAGCCCTTCACGAAGGGAGTTTTTCTTAAAAAATCCATACAAGAATTCAACTACCATGTGATATCATACAAATATATTTAGGAGTTTGAAAAATGTCTAAGTATGAATTTACAAAAAGAATCAAAATGCTTTGTGATGCTGAGTTTGCTGACACCATGCAGTATGCAGAAGATGTAGTGTTGTATACATAAGAATCTACATGAACGAGATTCCATAGATAATCATCCAAGCTTTGAAATAACACTGTAATTAGGATAAGGAAGCATATCCGCAAACTGTATGAATAGTTTGTGAAGTAAGGTTGAGTTTTTGGATGTAATGAGCACCATGTAGTGAGGGTTTCTAGGATTAAATGACATTCATGGATAATGCCACATGAATGAACTACCATGCGGAAGTTGAGTTTGAGGTGAATAACGGTTTTCAGATTCCATGTAGTTTGTGTAATATTCCATGCTAATGGACTACCATGTAGAGTCATCCATGTTTGAAGGAACACTATAATATGACCAAGTAAGGTTTTTTTTGCAAAGTATAAAAATGCTTTGCAAAATATAGTATGCGGATGAAGTATGCAATGCATGCATGCATGCAACATGTGAAGATAATCCTATGCGGGTGAAGATAATCCTACGAAAAGATGAGTGTTAAGTATCTATGTGGATAAAATGGTTTGCAGGATGAATGTTTCACAGTTAGACATATAATCCTATGCGGGTGATTCAGTATGTGTATGTAGTGTTGTTTTGTGGTCCTAAGCATCATTTTATGACCCTCACATAGTGGAGAAATTACTTCATAAATCTTTTTGTGAGCCTTCTATGTGAAACACCATGTAACTGCCCATTACTATATGGCCATAAGTTTTGGAAAAGCAGTTATTTATCACTGTCAATAAATACCAACACCCATTTAAAGGTCGAGGAGTGGGGGTGGGGGTGAGGGGAAATGCACATAGAGACATAGGATTACAAAAATAAGGAGCATAGACACAAATTACATAGATTAGACTAGACTCCCTCTCTTGGAATCATTCAGTTAAAATTCATGAGTTTCATTCTAGGAGTGCCTTTTCGATGTAATTGTATGGAAGTCCCTCTTCATGGGAATCCCTCTTCATGAAAATCACTCCACAAGGAAATCTATCCGCAAGGCATGCTATTTGAAATAGTATGTGACTCAATCTCTGCAGATTCCCATTTGCTAAGCCCCTATGTGGCCAACCCCCATCCATGAAGCACTATGAAAAAACTCCTATGCGAGTATGCAATCCTCCAGGAACTTCAATTTTGGGAATCCTCCCACCCTAATCAAATCCAACACAGGTGTTTTCCTAGGTATTAGTTCTGTCAAAATATTAAATAATCATGATTCGAGATACTCCTCATGGTTAAATATTCAATTCACCATGATTCAAGCTACTCCTCATGGTTCTTGAAATACATGCACCTGTATAAGCCCCATCAAAATATTAAATAATCATGAGTCGAGATACTCCTCGTGGTTAAATATTTAAATTCACCGTGATTCAAGATATTCCTCATGGTTCTTGAGATATGAGCATCCTCTTAGGTATAAGCACTATTAAAATATTAAATAATCATGAGTCAAGATACTCATCATGGTTAAATCTTCAATTCACTATGAGTCAAGATATTCCTCATGGTTGTTGAGATATGGGCATCCTCCTAGTTATAATCCCCATCAAAATATTAAATAATTATGAGTCGAGATACTCATCATGGTTAAATCTTCAATTCACCATGAGTTGAGATACTCCTTATGGTTCTTGAAATTTGGGCATTCACCTAGGTATAAGCCCCATAAAAATATTAAATAATCACGATTCAAGATACTCCTCATGGTTAAATATTCAATTCAACATGAGTTGTGATATTTTTCATGGTTCTTGAGATACGGGTGTCCTCCTAGGTATAAGCCCCATCAAAATCTTAAATAATCATGAGTCCAGATACTCTGCATGGTTAAATCTTCAATTCACCATGAGTTGAGATACTCCTCATGGTTCTTAAAGTTTGGGCATCCTCCTAGGTATAAGCCCCATCAAAATATTAAATAATCATGAGCCAAGACACTGTTCATGGTTAAATCTTCAATTCACTGTGAGTCGAGATACTCTTCATGGTTCTTGAGATACAAGCATCCTATAAGGTATAATACCCATAAATATCTTAAATAATCATGAGTTGAGATACTCCTCATGGTTAAATATTCAATTCACCATGAATCAAGATATTCCTCATGGTTCTTGAGATACTAGCATCCTCCTAGGTATAAATAATCATGAGTCGAGATGCTACTCATGGTTAAATATTCAATTCACATTGAGTTGAGTTATTACTCACAGTTCTTGAGATATGGGAATCCTCCTAGGTATAATACCCATCAAAATCTTAAATAATCATGAGTCAAGATACTCCTCATGGTTAAATATTTAATTCACCATGAGTCGAGATACTCCTCATGGTTCCTGAAATATGTGCATCCTCCTAGGTATGAGCCCCGTTAAAAATAATCATGAGTCGAGATACTCTTCATGGTTCCAGAAACATAGGCATCCTACTAGGTGTAAATCCCAACCAAATATTAAATTATCCATGAGTTGAGATACTCTTCAAGATTATCATTATTCACCATGAGTTGAGATACTCTTCATGGTTCCCCAAACACGGGCCTTCTCCTAGGTATAATCCCCAAAACATACCCTAAAATAACCCACCTACTAAGTCAAGTGTCTTAGGGAAGCTCATGCATAAGCCCCACATTATTTCCTATCATCAACCCTTTCATGATAGAGGAATATTTTGAGGGTAGTCTCAGTACATAAACCCTCTATTCAAATCTAATGGTACACTCTCATGTAATGTGACTGATCTTCTACTATCTCTTGTTGTTCACATCGAGCATATCTCACGTGGGCTTAGAGATTTGATATGATCATCCCATCACCATGATGAGAGTGCCTCCATTATAGAACTCCTTTTGAGGTGTAATCCCTGACCATTCAATCAAACTATGTGGGTTTTGATTCATATTTTCATAGGATACATAGGATGCCTCTTCGAGGTTCAATCCCAACTCTAAAATGCCAACTGCCTCCCTGAATGGCGATAAACTCTAGAGAGCCCAACTAGTCGACTTCAAACAAAATAATCACAAATTAATTAGAGAAATATAGGGTAAATCTAATGAATTGAGGTGTTATCATATCCACATGCTCTCAATCAGATCATTAACACATGGGTAACCAATCCCGCACTGGGATTTGGGAAAGATTCACTAATACATCTTAAATCTATAAGAGACTATCAGAGTAGGAAATAATCCCCCTAAAAAGGGTGTAGTGAACCCAACCACCCATCCTCTCAACCAACTCATTTTCTAAGACATCGTTAGTAAATTCATAGTGACCACCCATTTTTGGAAAGTAAGTCCACATTGACTCAAAATGATCATGAGTGTGAAATTCATTAGAGTTTCAATCAAAAACAAAAATGGTGAACCTGACAAGAATCTTTCAACTGCACTAGCCTTTCATAATCAGGTGTTAGGATATTCTCACATAAAATGTCCAGATGTGAAACCCTTAATTATGAAAGTGATCGATTGGCCATGCACTCTTTTTTTGTGATGATACATTAATGGGTATCATGTTTGTGTTTCCCCTTCAGGACATTCAAGATTTTTTATAATCCAAATGAAATTTCAAAATGTGCTAATGAATTCTAAAATCATTGGACAAGATGGTAATAACATGCCACTGCACATGAACAACAAGCGTTCCAAACATATGTATCAACTACAAAGGAGACCATGGCCCCATGGCCTCAATGTACAATGTCATCTACCTAGTACCTTCAGTGCCAAAATGTGAATGCCTTAGTGTGGTAGTATCATTGCAATGGCTCTATCCCAACACTGGAAGAAGCTCATGAATGAATCCAGAGGATGAAGCCTCATAGTTTGTCCTATCAATGATGGGTTGTGAGGAAGTAAATGGAACCCATCACCACATCCAATAGTTTTGGGATCTTATCCCTAGATCATAACAATCCATCCATTCTCTATCTTGTGGAGGTAAAGAAGGAATTCCACCACATCAAGGCAACCACCAAGGAGCTACCCAAAAGGGACCCTATCCACCATGGTCATCATCAACAACATGTGACCCCAACTTTGCATGAAACTAAAAAGGAAGCTATACTTGTACTATTCATCCAGATTCTGAAATCAAGAAGGAGAGCCCATCAGGGGAAGCTAACCACTGCAACTCCAGAGTAGGTCCATGTCCCTATTGCATGTTACACATTATCCTGCAAGGGAATCTGTACTTCCTATTGCATGTTACACATTATTAAATTTCATCACCATTAAATGAATTGATATTGAAAACCATGACACTATTGAAAAGGAGATAGGTGTGGTCACATTCACAACCTACCCATCACCCAACCATAGTGAAGCTGTCTCAGAAAAATAGAAGATTATCATCTTGAATCCAGAATAGTAGAGCTACAATATATCAATGTTGATTTTCTCAGGGGAAGAAAATCCTTTGAGTATTGTATTTAAATTGAATATGTTACACCTCCTTCAAATGAAACTCTTTAATGTAAGAAGGTTTCTCGATCCATAATGGTAGAATCAAGCCACCCCATCGAGATGAAATTATATCAGTCAACCTTTTCTACTACAATGCCAATTGATTACCAAGTTTTCCCACCACTGGGGAAATATCATCTACCAGTTCAGAAAACTCATCCAAGGTTAGCTCATGCAGGTATATCTCAAGAATTAATGGATTCCCTCATTGCTGGGATGAATTATCTTGAAGGACTATGTACATTGGTAAAACTAGAGAGGAATTTGTATCCTAAGTTGGTGGATTTGAATCCACCCTTATATTTTACACCTATCAACATTCCATTTCATTGCTCATTTCCACCACTGTTCCCACCTTGTACATCTTGTTCAATATTACCATGACTTCCTTGGAATCCAACCATTGACTAACACAAGAAAGCATAGTGTGAGTCATAAAATCATTTAGAGAATATCATAACACCTTATTTTCAATCTAAAATGCCTTAAAATTAACCAAGGTTATTTATTCTCATCTTATATTAAAATCCTTTAAATCAATTTGTAAAGAAAATGTGAATTATACTAAGCATATCCCCAGGGATTCCCGTAACCAAGAGTGCAACAATGCCAATTGTCGTGTACCAGGATACCCTGGGACAAGCCCGAAACTCCTTGTTAGAGTTCTCACTCCATGGAACATTTGTGCTAGAGCTGCCTCGACCTGCTCGTATCCAGACAGATATGTATTACTTGGAAAACCCACATAATATTCACATTACCAATTTTTTTGGATGATCTTCTATACTAATACTCAATGTCTATCTTAGGGTAGTGTTTCTTAATTAGAGTTTTTTTTCTAAATCTAGCTTCCAAGGTTTGTAAAAAACTTCCTCTAGTACCAACTGTAAGGCCCGACCCTAGTTACCCAGAATCAGTGCATTATTATATAACAATGACATGATAAAAAGAATCATGTCCTGAAAGACTGATCAGTTTAGTATCCTTGGAATTACTATACATATACATAAGTTTAACATTACATCATGAAATAAAAAAACAACATTGTGTACCCATTGAACACTCTTATATCCCTTATCCTATTCCTACAGTTTAATCATAATATATTTCTTTGCATCCTGGGAAAAATAAAGCATAAGAAAGGGGTGAGCTCAGATACTCAGTAAGGATAACAATATAGTGGAAACTGTCATAAATAAGAATTAATATTTAAGGCAATGTATAAGACTAAAAAACAAGCATTTTAAACTTAAAATTCAGCATAATATGGAAAATATAAATCAAAAAATTCCATTTACTTATTCACATAGATATTATACTAGTCAATTAATCACATGTAATATCAATAGCCAATTTCATAATGATGGAATGCATAATTCTAGACTTCATAACCACATAGTTAAGGCCTTATGCCAAGACTACAAATTTGATTTTGTCAAGACCTTGTGCCAAGACACTAGTTTATCTAATGAGACCTACCGATGAATAAAGGAGCTATATTGGGATCCAACCGTCTCTTACCAAGTCTAATTCATTCCTCATATGAAACGGTTTAAATATAAATAAACATTCGTATTAAAACTATCATACGAAATGTCAATTCTTTATCCATAAACCATGAATGTTATAAAAATAACATATCCACAGTCAAACATATCACAAAACCTTCAATACAGTATGAAATATTTGTATCATAATAAATCAACCTCAATCAAAAATAATATCCTGTAAAGGATGTTGACATAGTTGAAAATGATTAGTAAAAATCTTTGTGAGAAATATCCTTTTTTCATGGAAACATTTAAAAGTATCACTATTTGTCAAGAAACTGTTTCAAATAGATTTTTCAATCAAATTTTCTCGTACCAATTTCAAACTTTTAAAAGGAATTTCAATTTTAAAACATTAATGTCTATATAAATAAAACCTTAAGACCATTTTTAAAACATGGAAATTAATGAGAAAGATTTAGAAGAATAAAAATTTAAAACATTTAAAATGATATTTTAGTTAGAGTTCCTAACCAAATGAGAGATGCTTGAATAAAAATAATTGAGGAAATCTAAACTTTATAATATCATGAGAATAAAGGGATTCATGATATACTATGTCAAATTACAATATATACACCAAATAAAAGTGAATTGGCTCATAACAACAAAGAAGTCTCAATGGAATGTAAGTTGAGATGAATTCTTTTATAAAGACCATATCTTTAGGTTAAAGATAAATCAATAAAATAATTATGCATGGAAAATATAAATACACTCAATATTATTGGATATTCAATGAAAATAAATTAGAGGAAATTCACACATATTCTTATAAAAACAACACCAATGACTTGGATGTTTAACTCAATGAATAGAAATTGAGATAAAATTTCTCTTATCAAGTTTATATCGATGACTTGAGAATTTATAAATGGAGTGATTATGTGTATAAAAATTATATCCAAATAAATGGGAGTGGAAATTACTACATAAGTAAATAAATAGTGATTTAACATATAATCTTGGAGTAATGTAATAAATGAAATTTGCATAAAACTGAATGAGTGGAAATTGAAAGTTGAATTTCCTTTACTGATTTGGTAAATTATGAAACATACACCCCATGAAAGAAGGATCATCCAATAAATATGTAAATACCCATAAATTAAAGTATAGCATGTAAAAAATATAATCATGGGTAGTACATACACCACACAAAAGGTAATAGTGGTAAATATAACATAAATCTCACAGGAATAAAAGTGAGATGAAAACACCTTACCTTTTAGTTTTCCTTAGTATAGGTTAGGTTAAACTAATGTATAATGGTGAAATAATAATTATTAAATTATAAAAGAACCAAATTCATAAATATTATATCATATATTATCTTCTAATATTTCTTTGTTAATGATATTTTAGTAGTATCATTCTTTTGGTTGTTAACTGATTCATTTTCCTTTATATGTTTTGTTATGTAAGTCATGTTTATTATGTATAGGATGTATTTTATTCATATCTAGAATGATATTAAGTTCTAAAACATTATTTTTATCATAAAATGAAAATTATTCTTGAATTATTACGATGGATACTGAATCTAATCGCATTCGTGGAGACGGTAAGCCATACGTATGCGCGGGCGACAATATCATTATATTGATGGTGAAATCGTATGTAATTGGATGATATATCATATATAAATAATAATTAAAATGTTATATTTATTATTCACATAATTTATACTCATTATTATAACCATCCAAATAATGAAGTGTTAGAATAACAAACTACCCCATGACGTGGAGACGGTATGTCGTACGCACGCACGTATGGTGACTTTGTCATTTATAGGATGAATAGAATAACAAATATGGTTATACCATATTTATAATAACATAAAAGTATGTAGAAGGTACTGGATTTATTATTTTTTTATGGATACAAAAAAAGAAAGAGGAAGTTGAAGAAGAAAAGAACTTGAAAGAGGGTGGTGAAATTATTACATCTTCTTCGGGTGTTTCCTTTTGAGTTGATCAAAGGGCTCCTTAGGTTGGATTTATGATCATAGTAAGGACTCTATGTTTAAGTGAGGGAATTTGGGAAGATATGTGGTCCAGGTTTGGCTGAGCCAAATGGATTTGGAGGTGTGAAATTAAGAGAAGGGAAAGTACCCTTTTATAAGAGAGGTGAGGGTCACTTTAGCATAAGCTTGAAATATTATTTTATAATAAAATAAATTTCGGTTTCTAATGGATCAAAAATGATTTATTTAGAACATAAGGTGGGTATGAGTTTAAATAATCTCAACCAATAGGTTTTTTTAAAGTTTAGGATACCATTTTAACCTTATCCTTTAGATTTAACTCTTAGTTAAATAGTTTAACTTTTACTGTGTCTTCTTGTATTCTTTCAATAAATGGTTAATAAACTTACTCTAAACTTCCAAGATAACCTCAAGTGGTTAATTAATGACATATATAATATTATTTAAGCCCTTTTGTGGAACCTTATATTTTTAGAAATATTATATCAACCAATAATATAGTATTTTTTTTAAAAACTAATTTATGTCTATTTTGACACTATTTTGTATTTTGTATTTCTGAAAGTCATAACAACCTTATCACTTCAAAAAACATTTATCTAATCAAAACTAACATGTTATATTAACCTAAAAAATTTGTGGATGGCATAAAAACTTTTAAATTCCATTTATTTTAATATTTATAATATAAACTATTTTAATATTTCATTAAGAAGGTAATTACTACATCATCATTATGTCATAAATAAATTTAATTATTTAATATCTAAAAATTATAAATAAAATAAAATAATGTAGGAAATTTTTTTATATTTCTAATTAATATTTATAGTCTAATTTATCTTACGTATAACCCTATATTAAAAATGGTTTAGTTAATAAACTTTGAATATAACACTTTTTACTATTCTTTAAATAAAATAATAATAAATGTCTTAATTTAATACAAGTGGACCTAAAGGATCATATTTTATTTATAAGGTTTCTTTGGGTCTAATTACACTAATCCAATAGAATTAGGACATGTGTTAGGGTAATTATAATATCATTTTTACCTTTAATTACCCCATTTACTTTTAACCGTGGTAAATAAAAGTCAAAAGATACTATTCAGTACAAATTATTTTCATCTTATTGAACTAAATTTTACTTAATGATATTAACCATGTCTCTCAAAGTTTTGAAATTAAATTTATAGAATCGGTAAAATTATGTTTCATGCAAATTTGCAATTGCTCCTAGAAGGTGGGTAAAAGACACTAAAAAGTTCAATAAAATTTTATACATCTAAATTTATTATAAAATGAATCCAATGAATTAGATTTAACTTATATAGGTATTATATATCTATTTTTACTTAAAATAAATTTAAATAAAATAAATAATTATTTAAATAAAAAGTCGATTTTAAAATATAATGTAGTGTTTTTCACTATTCATCAAAAATTGATTGTTTTCAGAAAAATACCAAAAATTTACCCAAAGCTAATTTTGATATTCAAAATTAAAAAAATGAATTCTATTTTACCAAATTCAAAACATAAAAGTTTCATTAATTAATTTAAAATTAATTCCCATTGTCAAAACCGAAAAGCGTGTTTTTAAAAAGCAAACATTATCAGAAGATTGACATGTGTTTATGTCAAATTTAAATATGAAATTACTTATAATGACCTAAATTGTATTAAATGATAAAAATATAATCTAATTATACTTCCAAAGCATTAAAATTCTTAATTCAACACAATTATTTATTTTTATTAAAAAAGTTTTTTTCAATTAAAATTTAGTAGTTTTCAGTATTCATCAACATATAAAAGTTATCTGAAAAGTACCAAAAATTTATCTAAAATAAATTTTTATGTCCCAATTCTAAAGAAGAATTTTATTTCATTAAATTGAATATAAAAAAGTGTCAACTATTTTAAAAAAAAAGGTTTTTCCATTAAAAGGGGGTAAAATTGCATTTTTTGAAAAATACTTCTTTTATCTGAAAAAATGAATTTGTTCTTATATTATGTCTAAGAAACACATAATATGGATTCTAAAATTATATGGAATACATAAAATTAAAAATTCATTTAATACTATTCATAACTGCTTTTTGAACGACTAGTTTGGTAAGTCATGGTGTGCTCGAACTCAGTGTTGCGTGTAGCGCAAGCTATTAAATAACGTTAAAGAAAATAACTTACTATTAAATCTTGGGGTGTTACAATGAACATAATCCATGGCATTATCACCTTCCTTCTTCTTTATCATCACCATTCCCACTGATTATAGTGTGGCCTTTTCCATGTTGGAAAAATTTAACATTATATTCTCCTAGAATACTACAACACTTATTTGGTTATTCTATTGACCATGTAGTCTTCTTATAGAATACGTTCACATTTTTGGGTTGCCTCTGAACTCCTTCCATGGAAATATTCCCTATTTAAAACAAATTCAACATGAATAAAATTCCATCTCATTATCAATAATTCACCTTGTCTATATTATTACATATTTTCAAGGGAATATAATTAAATATTGATCCATGAAATCTCTATCAAAATATTGTTTTCTTTAGTTCCCTGCCTCATGAATTTGTTCTTCAACATGGCTCACTTCCCATTGAAGGTTTCACAACCACCTCACTTTAAAAAGCTGTTGTGATAAAGGAGAACACATAGTACTTATAATACATTCGTAGAACTACCCCATTACTTATTTGGGAATTATGGAATGACACAATAGTGTGTCCACACCAGCCATTGGCATGGTGTGAGCCATATCTCTCTAACAGGGACGCTAAGCCCATGTCACAAACCCTAGGGAAAACATTATTTTTTAAGTTTCTAAAAATATACCTATTGGTAAATGATCAAAATTTCAAAGATAACCCCACTACTACTAGATGTTATAATGGTCCATGGACCCTCTATTAGAATATTTTTTTGTTTTGGATCACTACCTTATGACTTTGTTCTTCAGTAGAGCTCACTTCCCATCAGGGGTCTCATCTATCTTACTATGAGAAGTTCTTGTGATAGGGTAAGAACACATACGACTGATAATCCATGCATTTAATCCCACCCAGTATTGATGTAGGATATGAGGTGTGACACCATAGTGTGTCCCCACTAGACACACACATGATGTCATCTATATCATACTAGTTGGGTAGTTAAGCCTATGTAAGGGTCTTAAGGGGAAGCACTATTTATTAATGTTCTAACAACATCCAATGAAATTATATTTGTATATATAGATACACACATATTTTTAAAATTTTAACACACAAAAATAATATATATCCCTTCAAAAATATACATATATAAATTTATAATGAATACCAAAAAAAATAGATACAATTCAAGTCACTTATCAAAATATAAGGACCGCCAAACAAAACCACCATAACCTTAAAAATAGTAATAACCAAAAAAACCTAAAGAACCAAATTATATAATTATATAAAAGGTCAATAATATTTTAAACACCATAATACTTTGAAAAGGACTCTTAGGAATTTTAGAAAACACATAACACAAACATGTTTTAACACAAAGGCATAATAATTTAGAAATCATGGAAAAGCCCCTTTTTAATCAACTTGAAACCCATAAAACTTTGAAAAATAAATTTATAAACTAAAAAACATGAGGAATTTAATTATAATGCATTTAAGAAACCAAAAAAAAATCTCATGGTGTTCCATGGAAAGGAAAAGAATGGAAACACATAAATGGCACTTATTACTTCCGATGGCTAGAGTCTAAGTCCACCTAAATAAGGGTTAAATAACTCCATGAGGTAAAAAATAACCCTAAAATAAAATATAACAGATAAAAAATTGAGTGGTAGAAAGTCATAGGTTGTTGATATATTACCTGGGACACAAACTAAGGGAAGAGGGATAGAAAAGTGGAAAAAAGAAATACAATGGTAATTAACTTGAGAATTATAACACCTTGAAATCATAATATATTATTAAATTTAATTATGTTAATGTGTTTGAGACATTTTACCATAAGAAACATTGAACATAAAAAAACCACAATATATTTAGATAAAATATGATTATTTAAGTATTAATATCAAAACCTAGTCCTAGAATTAGTGGGAATGAATAGAAGTAATTTCTTTATGAAATATATATAAAAATAAAATAAAGGCTACTTTTAATATAAAAAAGTCAATTAGTTTACCTAAAATAAATAATAATATCATTTATTATTTAGAGAAGTATTTTTTAAATAATTACCTTATATGCAGTATTCATTTATATTTCAATAAAAATATTATTAATGATTACAGATTATGGTTTATATTAAAATAAATTTAACACCAATTTAGTTGGTAAGGGATACGAAATAAGAATAATAACAATTAATATTTTCATTTTCCAATAAAGATTATTTTTTAATTATATTATATGATTTTATTAAAAAATTGAATTGATAAATTTTAGGATTTAAATATTCCAAAATGAACATCAATTTTTTATTTATAATAACAATGTTATCTTAATATGGATTTTTTTGATTTTTCTAAAATAATTGGGATTTAGGTGAATAGAGAAAATACAAATTTTTCTTATACTGTCACTTTTATAAGAATAAAAGTATTTATAAACCTTATATATATTTAATATATTTATAAATTAAAATAAATAATTTAAAAAAAATACTAATTTTAATTTATAAAACCTATGGATATCATTTCAGAATACCGTGTAATATTTTATAAATTTTTTTTTCATCTGTTTCTTTAATTAAATTTACACATTGGGAAATTGGGGGTTGGATTTATTTTAATGTAACATAAATATTATTTAAAAAATAATAATATTATTAATATCATTACAATTAATAATGTTGATAAATTGTTTCTACACATAAACTTCATGCTTAAAAATACACTTTTTTAAAAAACAGGCTTTTACATGTTATATGCGCTAACATTAAAATTAATTTTACTACTTATAGAAATTTAATTGGATAAAATGGACATAATAATTTAGATAATCATGTTAATATTACTTAATTATGATAAATTAATTATTATTAATAAACAATAGATTACCATGGTTAATAATAATTAATACAGTGAAGGGGAAAAGAATACTTTTGAATTGTTTAGTGACGATGCATAATTATAATTTAATAAATTAAATTAATATTTTCTAAATGATAAATATAATATTATTTTTAAACATATATATAAATATATTAACACTCATTTAATCATTAATAAATACTAAATAATATTAAGAACGCTTAAAGGTTAAAATAACATTTTATACAAAAATTATTTTTTCTATATATAATCTGTTTTAATTTAAAAGTTGATTTTATTTTATTTATGAAATAAATTGGAATTAATTTATAATAAATTTAGATTCAACACATAAATATTAGTTAATATTTCTTACCTTTTATATTTAAAAATATATAAAATTGCTTAGATAAAAAATATTTACCATAGTAATTGTTAATTTGGCTAAAAGGTTAAAGTAGAAATAAAATCCATAATTTAATATTAACTTGTATCAAAATAAATGGATGAGAGTATTTTAGAACTTATATTTTAACACTACACATATTTTACAACTTTTATCCAATGAGTCTTCAATAATGCCATGGCATTATTGAAAAATGAAGAGTGTTTCCAGAAGTTCCCTTTTTTCTTTTATAAAAGTATACTGCTTCCCCCCTTTAAAAGTTACACTTAACCTTAGAATTAATCCTTTAAAATATGAAATATTTATCAAATTATGACCCAAAATCACTTGATAAATTATCTTTTCACAATAATTTAGACTAATCCCTTCAATTCTATGGAGTATTCTAAGGAAAGATCAAGTCTCTAACATATGCATTTTCTCTTTCTTAAGATTTTATTCTTAATATTACTCTTCCAAATATATTATCACCAAAATAATATGATGAATTAAGTATAATTTTTATACTTATATGTTTTTATATTAATTTTATAACCCCTATCTATTCAATTCCATCAACTTAAAAAAATAAAGGAACGATAATCGTACGTGTGTGCGGACAACCGTCTCCACGAAGCACCATTTTTCATTTTTCATATAAAATTTCATTTTTTATCAAAATATATATTAAAATTTGTTTCAAAATCATTAAAATTTTAATTTAATATAATTATGATTCTTTTATAAGGATATTATTTCAAAAGAGAAACCTCCTTAACAATTCTCACCCATTGAGTTAATGTGTGTTCAATTTTGTACCGGTTTATCCACCTACATCAATGATTCTATAAAACTATATCATGGATGAATATGATATCATAAATAAAAATATTATTATAATAAAATAATAAAACCATGATTTTTATATTGTTATTAATGTATTATATTAGGTATTAAACTTATTATTAAATTATTTACTTCATTTTCAAAAATTATCCAAATAGACCAATAGTGATTCCATTTTCACACAACATAAATAAAACACTTATGGAATGATATAGAAGCTCTATAAATTAATATAAGTTTTATATTATAGTATATCAAATGATATATTAATAATTAACTTTTTATTAGTGAATGGGTGATTATATCAAAATTGTAAAACATACCTATATAGTGAAAGTTATTAACACATGATGGTTGAAATATGCTACAACTATCCTATATACACATATTAAATAATCAAAAATGAGGAATATAAAAGGTAATATATTTGAATAAAGTTGTTAAATATACTACTAAGGTATCTATATTTCTTTTACATGGGGTTAGAGAATTGTTGAGTAAGTGGGAATACAAGGTAAGGGTTTTCATCTCAAAATTCCTCTCATTTAAACAAGATTTGTATTGTGAAACTAATTTAATTTATGTGGTGTATATATTTACTATTTTTTATATCCTATAATGGATTATATTTTAATAACGATATTTTAAGTTCAATTATAATCTCTCTCTTTCAAGGGGTTTTATCCAAAATTTTATAAATCCATAAGGGTTTTCATGGGCTTAATTCTAATTCTTTGAGACTTAAAACATTTTATAAACCATGTTTTCTTTGTATGGTGTATTAGATAACCATGTATATATTTTTATCACATGATTATTATTTCATGGGACTTACTATCCACATAATTTTCCCTTATTCAAGTAGCTATTTATTTAGTTGTTATCTTAGTCGTAAGGATTTTTGGTAACTAGGCATTCATTCACCGAGTTATGATTGTTCTCATGAACTTATTTTATATAAGTTGGATAAATTCATAAATTTGATTGTATTATGTGGTATTATATCTTTGTTTATATTTTTAACAAATAAACCGTTTTTCAAATTTTTCATGCTCTATAGGGTATATTCATTACTATAATATCATTTCTTTGAGTTATAATGTTTTGTCTTTAAATTTTATTTTTCAATGCTTGGGTTCTCCCAACCTATTGTTTTATCATATGGTATTTTATAATAATATTTTGGTAAAATGATTTTTTAATACAAATTAATGTTTTTTTACTCTTCTTACATTGTGTGTTTTGAATAAAGATATTTGGAAAATAATAAAAATGGGTTTTCCCTTTCACTTTCATATGTTTTATCTTCCTATCCATATTTATTTAAGATAAAACTTATGTATTTTCAAGGCCCTACTATTAAAGATTATTTATAAAAAGTAATGATTTTCAAATTATTCCCAAAAATCCATTTGAAATATAATTTTGGAAGTGACATATAATATTATCATTTATGTCAGTGTTAAAATTGTTTTCTAAAATATCTGTTATGTTTTAAATTATATTTACATTTTCATTTTTAAATGGATTTACCATAATAGGGTTTATATTTAAATATTTATATTGTAATTTAAATTTATAATTTGGGGGAATGAACTCATGGTATTAAATAATCCATTTCTAGATCCCTTATTGGGTGGTATCATTCATGTATTATTTTACAAGAATGTTTTTCATGTATGAAAACATCCTTATATGTTTAATTTGTTACAATAGGTTTATGTTCTTTTGAAACCATCCAAATTATTTTTATGAATGTATTATGATCATGTTATTCTATTATTGAATTATTTTTATATTCATTGATATATATGGTGTGAACATAAAATATTAAATAATTCAGTTTGGGTAATGTTCACCTAGAAAAAATGTTATTCTCTTAACATGGGGAAAATTATTGGAATAATGTATATTATTATTTCAATACATACAATTATTGGAAAGTTTATTATGTATTGTTTGTTCATCCAAATTCTTTATTAGGATGAGTTATGATCATGTTATCCCTTTTATTGAAAAGAAGAAAAGTATTGAAATTGTTGATGATTATTGAATGAGAATACAAGTTGACCATGTATTGATATTCCATAGTCTTCATTATATAGATATTCATGTGTTTATTCAGCCAAATATACCTTAGGGAATGAACTGAATGGTTTTTTGACTCTTATAGTGAATGCATTGGACTTAATTAAGTGACGGGTGGGGAATATAATTATAGAGCCTCAAGATGCATTGATTAGTCCCATGAGACAAAACGTGTTTGGGTACTTGGTGTATGATTTCCCAATTCAGAAATATGTATTGAGTTCAGTCTTGAAGACAAGTAAATGTATTGGAATAAGGCCATGACAATATGTTTTTGATGTTTGACATTATGTATTCCATCATTATGAGATTAATATTAATGATACCCATGTTTTCATTTATTTTCATAGATATATAATTCTCTTAGTTTCATTTGATTATGAAATTATTCATATTATTTATTCCTTCCATATCATATATTCCATGCATGTTTTTTTGAGAAAATTAGTTATATGTTTCCCTTACTGAGTGTTTTATGTAATGAATTGGCCCAAGATTATATCCCACCTGGCACCCAACCCAATTCACCATAATGGCCTAAGTGAATTCCTAATCTCCATAGACTAGAAGAATGTGCCTGAGAATCATATAAACTACTCTAGTAATGGTATCCCCCAAATTAGAGATACATCTTCGGAATAGATAAATAAAAATTCCAAGGAAATAAACTGTATGCCAAAAAATTCATAGCTAAATACCATGATCTAACCCATTTTCATATACATAAGCATAAAATCGATAAATAAGGAGATATAACTAGGCATAATAGAAAAAACTAACCAAAATAAAAACCACTTCCAACCAACTCGATCTGATCTTGATCCAACTCAATGCATCCTTTGGTTTCCCACATCCACCCAACTCACCCCACATCAGTTATGAGGAACCAAAACTACAGGAAGGATCCAAATGATAACCTAGAACCTGAAAGATGTAGGTGTGAGAAAAAAATGTCTAGTAGTTCAACACAAGGCTCCGAAACTATGAAATAAGTCTCCTATATCAATTCATCAATTCTAGTTTGAAAACACTACTAGAAATCAATCTTTACATCTATATATACCATATATGGAAATAAAAAACAATTCCATAATATACCATTCAAACAATTTACCTTTATTTTCCAAAACCAATCACACATGTTTTGAAAAAAAATCTATCGGCCTAATCCATTTCCAAAATCTACATGCACATTTTTCATTTATAAAAAAACACACATGTTTTATCTGAATGAAACAACCCAATTTAAAAACATTCCTCAAGAAAAAACAATCATGTAAAAAATCCCATATTCTGGAATCCACTTTTAAGCACCCACAAAAGAGTTCTTAAATTCAATGTAGGTTTTCCAACATCTTTGAAAACTGAATTTCCAATGAAAATGACCCAAGACACTCACACATGTCAAGAAAAAAAAAGAAGAAACTAATAATAACATGAATATTATGATGAAATATAAATAAGAAAGGTTCCACAACACTAGAAGTTGGGGATATGATACAACAAGAACATTGTCAATTTACATTTAATAGATAACTATGAAATCAAATGTGTCATGGGTTATACCATAGGATCATTAATGTGCAGACATCATAGATTCATGAAAATAGACCAAAATACTAGTGTACACTGCATCCTAACAAAAACCCCATCCGAGTATCTTACACTAGCCTCATCAGTGGGAACACACCACATAGCCCTATTTTACAATATAAGGGACACTATTAGTTTGCAACAACCTAGTTTACATTGATCTATAATCCCACCAAGAATTTGGGTTTCCATGACCAATACAAAAAAATTGAGGTGTAGTGCAAGTGATCCAAGTCCACTCACCAAGAATAATAAAAATTACCCTCACCCCTAACACCTAATGATATAAAGCCCCACAAAAATATAACATGCACTAACGGAATAACAAGAATATTCCCACAAATGGGGAGCACCAATAATCATTAACCCACACATATTGCAAGAAAATAAAAGGGGAAATCAAGGGGTTTTTGTCAAAATAACTATGGAAAAACCAAGTTTCCAATCAAGACTTAAAACATGTCTCAGGATACCAATCCCCCTTTCACATTCCAGGAAATAACTTTTAAAACACTTCTCAAAATAACGGAAATCACTCAATAATTAAAAACATTTCAAAGCCACCCATCACACATGGTTCGTACCCTTTGAAAACCAAAACAAGGTATAAGGCCCTCATTTCCATAATTTGTTTTTCCAAAATACAGTAAGGCATTCCACACAATGGGAAGATCACACACACCATTGAAATAACCATTTTAAATACACCAAATAACCCATTTTTTAAACAATTTGTGGTTAACACCTCACATAAAAACCAAATTTACCTTTTACATAGATTTCATTATTTGGAAACTAAAACCAAATCAAAATCAAAAAATTTAATCTAAAACCATTTCAAAAGACATTCAATTATTTTAAAATGGATTAGAATAATTAATCATTTCAATTCAAAATAAAAAAATGTAAATTCCCATATAAATCCAATTATTCCAAGCTCAAAACACACCGAAATAGTTTCAAAACATCACAAGGCTATTAAATATTTTTATACATTATTAAAAAGGGAATTTAGAATGAGAAATAATATTATAATTCCAAAAGGAAACAATTACGTAGTTACAACTACCTTAATGAAATATAAACCAAGTCGAAACATCTCGAAACATGTCGCCTTCAATAATGAAAACACCCACGGGACTAGAAATAGGGTTTACAAACCCTAGACACCAAAATACCCATCCATAAATCAACCTGGAACCCTAAAATCAGACAACATGGTACCTAGGGTTCATGGAAAAGTCTCAAACCAAGAAAATAGATGTAGAGAAGGAAGAAGAAAAGAAAAAAAGTTGAAGAATCACCTGAAAACTGATTGGAAAACAAAAAGTGAGGGTGGGAATAAAATATAGTGGAGGTTGGAACTCATCCTTGGATCAAAGAGGGTTAGATGAATCATGTGGGGGTGAATATGGGTGAAATACCATTAAAATCTAGGAGGTAAATTTGAGAATTATAAAATTTTTAAACACCAAGACAAATCGTACAATTAGGCTGCATGGTTAGGAAAACCATGCACTAACTGTGCAAGTGCCACTACCTCCCCAAAAAACCAAAGCCATACAATTACTACCAAGAGATTTTTCAAAACCATGTGCTTCACTCTATAACCACCCCAAGCCTTTCATGGTTAGCCTCGGACACCGAACGGTTGAGAAAACCGTTATCAAACCATGCCACTTGGCACTCTAAAAAAATATAGATTCAACAAAATTCTTTACAAACGGTTTTCCAAACCACACACATGTCTTGAACCATACTCTATAAATACCAAGGACCCCACACTATTTCTCCCTAGGGCCAAATGGTTTGAACATAACCATGAACAATCCAAAACGAACTAAAAATGATCCTCACAAAGGGAGGTCACATAGTTTCCCTCTAATCACAAAACATAATCGTTCATAGTAGTAAAACATAAAAAAATTACATGTTTCGAATTGTAACTCCAAGTAAATGAAACATAGATAATAAATTCACCAAAGAACACTAAAATAACAACATAATGACACAGAGGGTTTTGAAAACTCCCCAAAATTCCACCTTATGCCTCGAGAAAGCCTCATTTGAAAAGAAAGACAAATGAAATGGAATATACCAAGAGGACCAAAACAAAAAAACCACTAAACATGGCTCAAAGTCAAAGGAAAAAACCAAAATCCTTGAAAATGATCAAACTGATCAACCATAAGAGAACCGAACATCTCTAAGAATAACAAAAAAAGAACCTAAAACCAGAAGCCTTAAAAATAAATATATACCTAACATGTCCTCCAAACCATTTATAATTCCTATTATTTGGTTTCCCAACCATTTAGATTTCATCTAACATAGTGGAATAAAGGAACCACTACTAATAACACATCCTCGAATAACTGATCCACCATGAAAGGAACACACCTTTAACCAAGAACACTTCCAAAAATAATGGAAGGAAAAATAACCACAAGTTCTTAAAAATAATGAAAAGATAAGTCACCTAAGGTCATGAAACATACATATAACCTACAGATAAACACTAGATCACCCTCACACAATGAATCCCACCAAATTCCCACAACCAAACAAGAGTTAGTATACCACACTCAACAGGTGTATCACACACCCTAGTTACCAAATCATAAACCCAAACATTCCATAAACTATCATTCAAACCATAAATCAAAACAAAACATTCATACCATCCAGAAAACACCCAAGAGGGTGGAAGGGGGGAATTATTCAATGGAACAAAACATGCTATAAACCATTATTCAAACCATCAATCAAAACACCCCAAAGGGAATCTATTTACAAGTAACATATCAAAAAGTGGAAAGCATACACAAAAAATACATCCATGAAATATGAAGCTCTCAAGCCAAGATTACAACTACCAAAAGAGTAGTACCTAAATAAACACCACCAAATTCCTACTAAACTCAATTAAAACACTACTACAAAATAGACCTTTAAAGGTGAGAAAAACAGCCTTTATTGGTTCTAGAGAAGCACTGGCTATTGGAGAGTGGTTAAAAGACCTAGTTTTTATCAGTGCTGATAAAGAACCATTTATCAACACTTTTATAAGTACTGATAAAGGGGAATACTCTAGTGTGTTATAATAGCACCCCGCAACACCAAAAAACAATAAAATACACAAAATAAAGTATGAATATAGAATTTAAATAAATAGAAAACAATCTTGGTTTTTTCTTGGTTTTGTAGATATGATGTGCATTTTAAACTAAAATGATACTTACATATTGAAAAAAGAACTTGGTGTCATACTGGTAACACTATGTGTCAGATTGAGGTGAAGTTGATTCATACACATCTAAAATTACTTATAGATAATTTTTCCTATTGTATAAAAACAATTCGAATGTGTTTTTTTAGTTTTCAGTACGTCGCTTGTCTTTTTTAGTAAAATATAATTTTAAACTAGAAACACACACTTTGACTCATACCAGTCATATAGTGTGTTATTTTGAGATGATACTGATTCTTACACATAAAAAATTACTTAGGAATCATTTTACAAAATTATAAAGATAATCCAAGTGTGTTTCCTTAGTTTTGAGTGAGTTCCACTTTTTGAACTAAAATGGTGATTTTAAAGTTATAATAGACACATTGAGTCATACCGGAAACATCATGTATCATATTGAGGTGAATCTGATTCCTACACATCACCAATGAATTATAGAACATTCTTATAAATTATAAAATTAATCCAAATGAGCTTTCATAGTTTTGAGTTGGTGAGTTATCCTTTTTACTAAAATTGATGTCAATTTTCAATAAAAAGAAACACTTTGAGTCATATCGGTCACACCATGTGTCATATTGAGGTGGGGATAATTATTAAATTTCCTAAATAGATTATGGATTATTTTAATAAACTATCAAAAAAAAATATGAATGCGTTTACTCATTTTTTAGTACATTACATATCTTTTTTACTAAAATATCATTTTAAACTGGAAACATGTACTTTGACTCATAATGATCACATAGTGTATCAGTTTGACATGAGACCAATTCCTACATTTCAAAAATGACTTATGAATAAATTTCATAAATTATAAATAAAATTCAAAAAAAATCTCAGTTTTCTGTGAGTAACATTTTTTGAACTAAATTGTCGATTTTAAACTGATAACGGACACATTGAGTCATATCGGGAACACCATGAATCAGAATGAGGTGTGGCTGATTACTATATATAAACAATGTATTATGTATCATTTCCCTAAAGTATAAAAACAATATGAATGCATTTTCTTAGGTTTGAGTTGACCAATTGTCCTTTTTATTAAAATTAATGTCATTTTTAAATAAAAAACACACATGGAGTCATACCGGTCATACCATGCATCAGATTGAGGTAAGAATGATTCCTACACATCTAAATGACTTGTGTATAATTTCATAAAGTATCAAAAAAATCCAAATTATTTTACTTAGTTTTGAGTACATCATTTGTTTTTTAAATAAAATTTCATTTTAAACTAGAAACACACAACGTGACCTATACCAATCACATCGTGTGTCAGTTTGATGTGAAACCAATTCTTACACATCAAAAAGGACTTATGAATCAATTTCTTAAATTATCAAGATAATTCAAGCACATTTTATTTTTTCGTGAGTGACATTTTTTGAACTAAATTGTCAATTTTAAACTAATAACGGACACATTGAGTCATAGTGGTCACACTATGCATCGAATTGAGGTGCAATTGATTCCTACACGTCTTAAATGAAATATGGATCATATATCTAAGTGTGAAAAAGTACATGCCTCCATAAAAATCATTTTTTATACCATATAAAACCATATTATTTTTTTAATAAAATAAAACCTAATAAAAAACCTCATTTTTTCGAAAAAAACATTAAAAAAATCCTCAACCAATTGTTATATTAAAGTTTTATTATGATCATTGGGGATAATTTTGAGTTAAAAAGAAGAACGTAATTCACCATTAACTATGCCTTCACATAAAATCAAATAAATTAATTTTAGTAACATACATTCATCACCTGAAATTAAACTATAGCAACCCAAGACCCCCGGACTACGTGACACTACAGTTGTGTATTCCACTTCTTCCATCTCCACCCTCTCTATTTCTTTCCCTCCCTTAACTATATAATTTTTATGGTTGTCTGAATATTTTATCTGGAATAAGTTTGTGGAAATAGATGATTCGAGTTAATTACTAGCGTTAATGGTGTAATTATCACAAATGAGAGACATTTCCCCCTTTAAAGAACATAATGAAGTGAAATTTTCATCCTCATCAGTTCATCTCCCGATCAGTTATCATTTTTTTTGTTTGACACACATTCCCCATATCTTGTAGACATGAACATAGTTTTCTTGAGATACTCTAAGCAGTATTCATCCATAAGATAAATAATCCTCAGAGTAGTACGAGAAACATAAAAGATATGGGGGATGAATCTCAAGGAAACAGAATTCAATAAAAACTATCCGGGAGATGAAACTAAGGAGGCTAAATTTTTTACATCATTGTGTTCTTTGAAAGGGGAAATTCATTCCCATTTGTAAGAATTAAAACATTGACACTAGTTATTAACTCGACGCCTCCATTGACACCAAATCCTTCCCGAGAAAATCTCTACACAAACAGTGAAATGATAGAGTGAAGGGTGGGAATGAAATAGAGAGGGTGGAGATAGAAGAATGAAAATATGCAACTATAGTGCTGTGTAGCCTAGGGTCTTGGGTTTATATGGTGTAATTTTATCTTACAAGTGTATGTTATAGAAAATAATTTATTTTATTTTTTGTGGAGGTAAAGTTAACGATGAACTACTTTCATTTTTATCCTCAAAATTATCCACAAGGGTCTGAATAAAACTTTTATAAAATAATTAGTTGGGGATTTTTTAATGATTTTTTATAAAACTTTGTTTTTAATAGGTTTTATTTAATTAAAAAATGATAGAGTTTTATATTATTGGAAAAATAGGTCAATGGAGGCATGTACTTATTTCACACTTACCTCTATAGGCAATAAACTTGAATGGGGTTCACACCTTCCACCATCAAAAACTATAAAATAGAGGTCACTCTTCATTCAATACATAGATAAATAAAGTGAATCTGCATAAATATTATATATATATATACGTGTGTGTGTGTGTGTGTGTGTATTATATTAGTAACTTTATTTGAATATAATTATATATATATATATATATTTCATATTTAAATTTATATAAATATACAATATATTATTTGATATATATATAATAATATTTTTTATAATGAAACTAAAAAATACTATTATTAATAATTTTTATGTTATATTAATTATAAATATTTATTATTTTGGGTAATTGTGCATAAAATATAATTATTTAAATTTTGAAAGATTAATTATTTCAAAAAAAATGTATATATAGTTACCTACTTTTATTATTTTGAAAGTACCATGAGTTTACAACATTTTATTGGCTCATTAAGTGTAAATTATATTACAATTAATTAAATGTATATATAGACCTTAAAATTATATATAGACCTAAAATGATGAATACCTAAAACTAATTTCTAATGTATCGAATTTGATAACTTCCATTCTATTTTTTTTGGAACAAATGATGTAGCAACCTAAGGATTATAGGGAGACCATATAATAAGCATCGAACCATCCTTGTGATTCTATGGAGGTCCATAAAGAAGTTAGCATAAATAAATAATACACACCCTCAAGATATATCACAAACAAAAGAGAAAAACACACCAACCCTTGAAACATCTATCCTATACACATCTTAATTAATTTAGTCATTCATTTAAGGTTTTTATATCCAAAACCTCCACTATTTATAATGTGAAATAAATATTTATTTAATTGGTTTATATTTGGAACAAAGTTGATTCACTAAGATTTAAAAGCAACGACAAAATTAAGATTTTAGAGCAAGCTGGGGTATAGATGTATACGACAAATAAAATTGATTCAAAACAAAAATTTAAAAAGGTCAAAACATGATATCCAAAATAGTATTCAACCAAACAACGAATCATAAAAAAATAAAAAAAAGTATACAATAACCAGAGCACAAATATAGAAAGAAAATCAGAACCTACAAAGGAAAATCTGAAACCTTCAGATCTGGATCTCAAAATAAAAAATGCAGAAAGAAAATCAAAACCTATAAAGGGAAAAGCAGGCCTACCTCTCTAGGTTGAAGAAAATACAAGACCCTCATATCTAGATCTCGATGTTTTATTCGAAAACCCTAACTGCAACCAGATGCTTGATGTTGGAGGGTGTTTGAGTAACTGGAGGCAGTGGGTTTGTGTGATTCGAGTGGGTTTGTGTGATTTGATCTTCAATTCACCGAGAATATTCACCCCCTAAGACTCGCATTAAACATCCTTTTCATTTCATGGGTCATTAGAAACTTCTAACTGACCCTTCCCCATCAGCCCTTCACCAACACCAATCTTGAGGCCCTTGTCATTATCTCTAGAAACAACAATATATTGTTTTTCATGGTTCTTGGTCTCTCGCCTACAAGACGTTATAGAATGACCCAATTTATTATAGGAACCACAAAAATTGAGCCACGATTCAAACCACACCACCTACTTGAATCAAAACTCTTCCCCTGCTATAATCCAAATATATATAATCTGTAGGCACTCTCAAGACATGGGCTTCCATTAAAATGTGTGGAGAGATAGGGTGAGAAACTAACCAGGTTCTACTATATAAACATAAATATTTTCTAATGAGATTCCCTAGCATGCATATAGTCACTGGATTTTGAAAAGGTAAAGGGAGATTGAGGGAACTAACCCAAATCTCTTTTGTTGGAATGTCGCGCTTCATATGAAAATAATATGACCACCTGAAGAGATAGAACAAGAAGTTATTACAACTATGGGGGGAACTGGACCAAGCCTCAATAAGATCTTCCTCTGAACAAAACTGAATTATGATGTTTCTTTTGTAGTGCATACCTACCATTTCTCGATCTTACAACCCCCAAGACTCTAATATTAACTTATCAAAGGTGTTCACCAAAGTATGGTGCTACTTAAATTGCCAAATCAAGGTGAGATTAAGAAGATAAAATTTCACATTGTACCCCGAGGTCGAGATCAAAAGATTCAGAACACCATTGAACAGATCTGAGACCTTAGGGTGAAGCGATTGAGGGAAAGGTGGGTGAAAATCTGGGTTCGAGAAAGGGGAGAATGAATGAGAAGCACCCACAAAGGTTTCTCAATGGGTTATGTTTTTTTAATAAGACCGGGACACTTTTATCTTCTCTTTTAAAAAACCACCAATAAAGATTTGTTTTATCAGCGCTTATTATTTAAGTTTTGATAAAGGTAAGACTTTATTAGTGCTAAAAAAATCACTGATAAAAGTAATTTTTATCAGTGCTAAAACTTTAGCGCTGATAAATATGGGTTTTATCAAAGTTTTATAGCTTTGATAAAAACCTACCATTTTCAGGGCTAAAAATGCGCATATACAGATTTATTTTATCAGCGCTTATTACTTGTGCGCTGATAAATGATTTATAATTATAATTATTAATAAAAAAATATGTATATATATATACTTAGTCAATATATATATATATAAATATAGTAATCATGTTCCTTATTTAAATATATTTATTATAATTTTATAATTATTTAAATATATAATTAATTATTTAAAATATATATATATATATATTTTTAGAAAAGAATATTTTTATCATTATAGATATTTATATAATTATATATAAAGATAATAAATATATATTAATATAAATATTGAAAATATATTCATTATTTAAGTAAATTTATCATAATTTTAATAATTATTTAAATACATACAATTATTTATTTATAATTATTTAAATACTATTAAAAAAATATTTATTTATTTATATTTATAAATATATGATTTTATAAATATATTATATACATTTTGAAATATATTTATTTAAAAATGTTTATTTATAGATATTTTTTAAAACTTATTAATGAATTTCTAATTTTAAGTGCATGCATGTTAAAAATTAGTGAAATTGAGTAAATTAAAATAAGTACACTTCTATAATATTGAAAAAATGGATAAGTTTTGTGTGTGTACATTATATATAAACATTAATCAATTAAATATAAGTTAAATCAATAAACACACATTTGATCTATGTTAAATTGAAAAATCACACGACATTCAGTTATATGTCCATTACTCTATGCAATTAGTCCGTATTTTTAATTCATATTAATTTTTAATTATAAACCATTATTCACTAAATATAGGGCATAATTTTTTGTAATATATAAATCATATTTATGTACATTAATATATATCTATATATTTAAAATATACTATTTATTAACATTATCAATAATCATATAATTAATAAAATGTTTAATATTCTTCTCAATTTACTTATTTTTATTTTTAATTTTTTAAAATTTCATTTTGGATATCTATATATTTAATACATACTATATATTAGTATTTATAATTTATATATAGAATAATTGTTTTATTAATTTTTATAAATAATTATTTAATTAATTAAATTTGTAATATTTTTTTATTAAACTCATTTTATTTTTATTTATTTAATTATTTCATTTTATTTATTTAGAACTTTATCAGTGCTAAAAGAGAACTGATAAATGACTCCTTTATGAGCATTAAAAATATAGTGCTGATAAAGGGTACCCTTTATCATTGCTAAAAACAAAGCATTGATAAGTGGAAGCCTTTATCAGCACTAAAAATAAAGCACTCATAAATGTGACCTTTATCAGCTCTAAGAAAAGTCCTGATAAAGTGTTAAATTTATCAGTGATTTCTTTAGCACTGGTAAAGATGCCCTATATCATCACTTTTTTTTCTAGCGCTGATAAATACCAATGCTGTTAAATGCTAGTTTTGTAGTAGTGAAACTAGTGATCTCACCCAAAATGACTATCAAAAGGAAGGTTCTACATTCACCATTCCATTTGGAGTCTGGGTAGGAATCAGAACTGGAGAAACCCCTTTAACCATTATAGGGAATTACAATATCAAACACATAAACTACCTCAGGCCATGTCCTAAAGTGAAAACCTAACGACTACTTCACAAACAAGGAATCAAAATCACAACAACAACCCTCAAAAGAGGCATGCCAAAACCACATAAAAAGAAATGATTATTTTTTTAAACCACTATTTCACCAAATAATATTAAAACCACCTTCCACCAAGGTGTGTTCAAAAATAAAACTAACATAAGCTTTAAAACAAAACCACCTCGGTGGAACACAAACATTTCCCCAAATAGGGAAAACCACAGAATTCATTTCAAAATATCATTCCACTTTGAAAATAGATCATCCAAAAATTACTTTTAAAACCTAAATCCATTTCCAAAACACTTTCCAAACTTGTTTCAAAGAAATACTATAACAATAGAGACCAGTATTTTCATAAAACATTTTGTAAAACTATGAGAATTCACACTTCCCATTATTCAAAATACCAATTTTGAAAATAAATGTTCTCATAAAAAACCTTTTATTTTCTAATGAAAGGTTTCACAAACCAAAGTGCACAAAATAAATACACAATCAATGAGAAAAGGTCTACAAAAACCACATTCCAAAAAGGAAAAAACACTCCTCATTCTACCTACAACAAGATAAAACTTATTTATGATAAATCTATAATTCAAGAGGAGTCCAAACAATCTAGCTAGGGAGTAATAGTGTTATTTATTACATGTACACCATTTTTTGGTTGACTGGGTGTTAAATATGAAATACACCTTAAAAAAGGGCAGACTCAACCACACGAGTGCCACAAGGTTTCATAAAAAATGTGATTTAACTATGCAACTCAAATTCTATTCCACCCCATGGCCAAAGAGTTGTCCTTGATATCACTCAAAAGTCAAAGGGGACCCAACAATGTATAACACAACAAAAGACACTTTAAACAACTAAAAGAAACCTCGAATTCAAAATTTGAAACCAAAAACCCCATGGAATATTGAGGTTTGAGGTAAGTGAGTGACAACTAGACTCTCCCCACCCTTACCACTCATGCTCTAAAAACTGTAAACTCTATTATACTTGGAAATTTCAAAACAACATGGGCTATACAAGAAGTTTAGTTTCCTACTCAAGGAAAACCCAAACCTACCCTGATTACATTTCGTAATGAATCAACTTGAGCTTCCATCTTACCCAGAAACCAACCCGATTATCCAAAAGGACTAAAGAGAGTTACCAATCCCCTTGGGTTAGAAGAAATTTCTTGGGAATCATAGGAACTCCTCCAGGAATAGTTTTTACCAGATCAGAGATAGAATAGTGGAATAAAGAATTAAAAAAACCAATAAAACGAACTTCATCCCAAACAAGTCATAACAAACAACCATGATCCAACCCATTTCCATATACATAAGTAGAGAATCTAAAAAAAAGGTGATAAAAAAAGGAATCATATAAAAAAAATAACAAAAAGAAAAACACCACAAACAATTTCAAGTCGAGACCGATCCAACTCCATGCAACCTTTGGTTTCCCACCACCACCCAAATCACCCTGCATCAGTCGCGATGAACCCCAAAGGAAGGATCCAACTAAGAACACAGAACCTGAAAGATATAGGCATGAAATAAAAATCCTATTAGGTCACCCAAACCCACTAAAACTATGAAATATGATTCATAAGTAAATCCATCAGTGGTAGTTTAAAAATACTACTAGAAAGTAAAATTTAAAACTATATATACAAAGTTTTGAAATAAAAAAATTCCACAATCTACTTTTCAAAACATTTCCCTTTATTTTACAAACCCAAACACACACACTTTGTAAAAATATCTAATGGCCTAAGACATTCCCAAAATCTACACACACATGTTTCATTTATCAAAACAATAGACATGATTTATTTGAATGAAACAACCCAGTTTAAAAAAATTCCTCAAGCCGGAGACACCATTTAAAATAGAACACCTATTTTGGAATCCACATTAATGCACCCACAAAAGAGTCTTTAAATTAAATATAGGTTTCATAATATATTTTAAAACTCACTTTTCTAAATAAAATGATCTGACACACTCACACGGGTCATGAATAATAAAGTAAGCACCACGAATCAAACACATATAATGATGAAACATAAAAAAGAAAGGTGGAACAATAATGAAATATGAGGAGATGATAAAATAATAACTAGTTCAATATAACTTTAATCACTAACCAGGAAATTTAATGGTTCATGGGCTCTACCCTAGGATCACTAATGTGAGTATGTCCTAGACCAATGCAAACATACCAACTTTTTGGCGTACATTACATCCTAACAACAACCCATCAGAGTGTCTTGAACCAGCCCCATCAGAGGGAACACCCCACCTAGACCTATTTCAATATATATAGGACACTAGTAGTGTGTGATTCCCTAGTTTAAAAATATATAGACTCCCACCTAGCATCTAGGTTACAATGACCAATACAAATGAAGTGAGGGGAAGTGAAACGATCCAAGTATACTCACCCTGAAAAATCAAAACTACCCTCACCCCTAACACCCAATGATAGAAATATACACACAAATATAAAATGTAGTAAAGGAATAACAAGCACATTCCCACACATGGGTATCACCAATGAGCATAAACCCACACAAGGGGAAAGCAGAGCAAAGGTTCAATCATGGAGTGTTGTTCAAAACCACAATTGAAAAACCAAGGTTCCGACCAGAAATTTATCATGAAAACATGGATTAAAAAGACAATAACGTTTTCACATTTCATGAAATACCTTTCAAAACATTTCTCACAATGAAGGAAATCACCCAGGAATTCAAAAAATTTCAATTCCACCCATCCCACATGGGACTTGACCTTTCAAAACATAAATAAGGAATAAAGCTCTCATTTCCATCAAAATATTTCTAAATTACATTAGTGATTTCTCTATGAGGAGTAAATCTTACACAAAATTCAAATAACCATTTTAAATACACAAAATAACCCCACTTTAAACACTTTGAATCTAACACCTCACTTTAAAACCAAATTCACTCTTTTCACATAACTATCATTCTTTGAAAACTAAACCTAGATCAAAATCACATAATTTCATTTAACACCATTTTAAAATCCATACATGAATTTAAAAAATTATTATCATTAATTAAAATTTTAATTAAAAATTTAGACATTTAAATTCCCATATAGAGGCAAATATTCCAAGCTCAAAAAACACTGAAATGGTTTCAAAACATCACAAGGATATTGCATATATTAATATTTTCATAAAAAAGAAAATTTAGAAATAAAAATCATATTATAATTTCAAAAGGAATCAATTTCAGAGTAACACATACCTCAATTAAGTAGAAACCAAGTAGAAATGTCCCAAAATATGTCACATTCAATAGTGACAACACCCACAGGACTAGAAATAGTGTCTAAAACCCCCATACAATGAATTATCCATCAATAAATCCACCCATAACATTAAAATAGAACCACATGATACCTAGGGTTCATGGGGGAATATAAAACCCAGAAAATAAAGGTATAAAAGGAATAATTAAGGGAAAATATGAAGAATCAACCGACAAATGCTTGAAAATTCCAAAGAGAGGTTGAAAATCCATGATGGAGGAGGTTGTAAGTCCTCCTTAACTCCAAGAGGGTCAGTCGAATCATACAATGGATAATGGCGATAAAAACCCCTTAAAACCAAGGAGGGAAATTTTGGAATTCCAAAATTTTTACACACCTTGACAACTCACACGGTTTGGCCACACATCTAGGAAAATCGCGTGCTAATCGCATGAGTGCCATTGGCTCCCCAAAAAACAAAAGTTGCACGGTTACTCTTGAGAGGCTATTTTTTAAAACAATTTAACTCACTACAAAACCACCCCAATACTCATATATTTAGACCAAGGAACAATACCGTTGAGGAAACCATACTCAAACCATGCCAGTCGACACTGTAAAAAAACTACAATTCCAACTGCACACTTGTTATAACGACCCAAATAATATCAACAAAATTTATCCCTTCTCATAGTAATTTTATAATAACATATAATCACTTATTAACCATAATTAAAACTTTATAAATGAAATATTAATTAAATAAAAAGTATTTTTAGAAGTTAAAGAACCAATACCAATGAAATAGTAACTTGAACTTAGGAATAGTAATATGACCTTTTTGAATAGTAAACTGGCCAAATGATTGGTATCTTCACCCATGAAAGTATAAATAAAATCTAGGGATCTTATAAGGGAAAATATGATATAATTATATCACATTATAATTAAGGAAATATTTTAAAAATTATTAATTAAGTAATGGTATTTTTATATGTCATAAATATTTAATTATAATATTATGATAAATTTAATAATTTAAGAGAAAATTTATTTTCGTCAAATGTATTCATAAATTAATATTTTTATTTTTTATGATTTTCAGATAATTTTATGAGAACTTATGTAAATTTTCAATGTGTTATAAAATGAGTTATAAATTTAAAATCTACATTTTCCAAGTAAATGAAGATTTTAGTTAAAAATTAAATTTATCATATTCAGAAAATTATTTTCATAAAATGATTTTCATTTTTAAATTAGGGACATCAAAAAAATGTTTAGGGTTAATTTTTTTGATTTTTATAAAACACTTGAATTTTTGGTGATTAGAAAAATAGGATAATTTAAAATAAATGCTAAAAACCTATTTTTTTTGAGTAATTCTTGTGTAATGGATGATGTAAGTGACCATTGTTTCAAAATAATATGCAATAATTAATTTATTCATTCACAAGAATCCTCACTAATTATTGTATTTAGAAAAACAATAAACTAATGATTAATATAATGAGAAAACACCCCTCCCCTCCACTATAAACACCACCCATCACACCATCTTCTCCTCAAACCTCTCAAGATTTGAGTCTTGCCCAAATTATGCCCAAACATATTCCTTGTCCCCTACCACACTTCTAAGAGGATTTTTTCTCATCAAAAGACCAAGCCTGGTGCCTTGAGGAGGATCTCAAGAGTAGAATTCAAGAGGTAAATCTTCTCTCTTTTTCATTTAATTTCTTTTCAATTTCATTTATTTTCATATTATCTCCTCACATACCTTAATAAAAAAAGAATTATAACTAAATTAACTTACATATACTTTAATTATATCATGTTAATGTAATATCCATCATTAAACTCCTCTCTATCAATCTTTTATTATAAGAATGAAATCATCGCCCGTGATGTGTCAATTTACCAACATTGTGGGTGATGCACTTTCATTTTACTTAAACACATTCAAGAATGTTAATAAAAAGATTATAATTGTTAAAATAGATTATAATGTTTATTTTAAAACCCTATTTATGTTCTGGAACTAACTTATACACATAATACTAAATGATAAAAAAAGGGTTCGTTGTGATCGAAAGCCCGCCAAAATTAACCTAAAATGATCATCATTAATTTTTATCTAACGGTTCATCCTCATGATATAAAATAAAATTATTTATAATATAATTTAAAATTATTTAATATAATTAATTACATATAATAACAATTATGGATATTTATCCTCATTTTATATGAACTTCCATTCATGAATACAAGTGAACCAATTGGGAAAACTAAGAAAATGAATTCTCCCTAATGATGAAATTAAAATATATTACTCCTATAAAGGCCCATAAATGAACTTAATAAAACCATAATGAATCATATTCATATATAAAAGGTTATATAATTTTTAACTAATGAATATAATGTGATTATATAGGATATTAAATTGAATAAAGTGTTCAAACACAAGGTAAGGGGAATTCCTAAACCCAACTCTCTTTCTTTGGGTTTTCCCAATTTAACCCAATTTTGAGAATTGATATTCCTTAAATATCCTTTATTCATCATTATATTACCTTTTATGGGATATAAATGTTTTACAATTGAGTTTATGACAAAAAAAATATTTTCCAAAAGAACTCTTCTTTAAAAAAATACACCTTTTACTTCTTAAGGTTGGTTCATCTTCACTCAAGGTTGATGATTCTTATATCAAGTATGTTATTACATCTTTAATTTGGGAACCCAAATTTTATGAATGTATGATTTATGAAATGAAACTAATTCCTTTCCATGGGTTATTTTATATCCAAAATTGATATATATTCTATGTATCATGCATGATAATGTAAATGTTATGATGTGACAGGTGCACCCAGAATTATATAGAGCTCCAATGCATTGCATAATGTGATGAATCTCATAAGAAAAGAGAAATATGCATGAAAATGATGCTATATGTTTTCAAAACTATGTGTGGTATTTTAACACTAAGACATGATGTTTCATTTTTATGCATTTTCACATTCCATGGCTTTTCTTAACAGTTCCTCTCATGATTATAATACTATGACTATGTTATGATGATAATGATTATATTCAACCCTTGTTATATTGTTTCATGTTATTATCTATACTCTTTCTAGGATTTTATCTCACCCCTTTTTTATGTATATCCTCAGGTGATTACATGTACTAAAGAGAATTTAAGGGCCAATAAAAAGCTATAGAAGAAGGAATTAAATAATTTTTTATTTTTTATTTTGTAAAAGTTACATATAGTCCTAATTTTCCCAAGACACTAAACCTTTGTATCCTCATTGTGTAATTATTTTTTGTTTTTTTTCATTAAAATAATTTAATAAGATATGTAAGAAAAAGAATTGTCACTATAGTAGGTATCATAAGGCAATTTAGTTAATTTGGGAATTAGGATTAGAGAGCCTTAGTGAAAAACTTTAGTATGAAACTATGTATAAGTAAGTACCCAAGAAGCATTATTTTAAAAAAACTTAAACATAGGGATACCATAAGATATTCCTTTAGAATTAAATTATACATGACATGTTGATTTATGTTTTATTTTATCCTTTTCTACTTTATAAAATGGTGGGAACTATGAAAAATCAGGCCAACAACCCGTGTGATGGACAATGCAGCAATTCCCCGAACGACATCCCCAATGATTTGGGAGGTGGAGTTCAATATTTCATGGTTATTATTACCTAGCTATATCTGGTTATAAATAATAAAATAAATAAAGTGGAACTTCCACCTTCAGATAAGAGGGAGAAACTGGCTATCAAGTGTTTTATATGATAACAACCATCGATGTTTATTGGATCTTCTGATCCACTAGTTGCAGAATAGCGGGTCAACTCAATGTAGAAGATATTTTCTATTATTCACTGTTTTGAGAAGGATAAGGTGATTCTCTCTATTTTTTGTCTAGATGGAGAGGCTTATCAATGGTGGGATTTGATTAATAATGCCAAGCTGAAGGATGAAATTGAAGAGATGGAGTGGGAATACATTAAGATAATGTTTCTTAACATGTATTTCCCTCAAACTATTTATAAAAAGATGGTGATTGAATTCATAGATCTGTAGAAAAAGTTAGTTGAATCTTACATGACCTATAAATAAAATTTCAAAATTATTTCAAGGCATGCTTTGGGCCTTTTTATCAACCATGATCGAAAAATTGATATATTCTTTAGTGTTTTAAAACCACACCTTCGAAAGGATCTTGAAATTTGTTAAATTGGTAGTTATGAAGAATTTTTTCGATGTGCTCTCAAAGTAGAGATGAGTTTGGAGAATGGTACCATGAAAATGATTATAATAATCGAAAGATAGAGTTTCAAGTTATAGGATCTAATGATAAAGGTGGAAAGAAGACTCAACCACCCCCATGTCACAAATGTGGGAAGTAGCATCATGGGAACTCCGTCAAAGGGACAGGGAAATTCTTCAAGTGTGGGAGATATGGAAACAAAGCTCATGAATGTAAAAAATACATGAGGAATTAGGATAATGTGGTGGAGGAAAAGAGAGCACCACCCATGGTCCAATGCTACATCTGTGGGGAGAAAGGGAACTCTGCAAGACAGAGCACAAAACCTAGAGTTCTCGAGGGTAATCATCATCATCAGCTTCCACAACCAAAGGATCAAGGGAAGAATTATGAAATCACTACTACAGAAGTGGAGATAGATAATGAGTCTTACAAGGTTCACTTATTATTCACTCATGAATGTAAAAAGTATTATTTGATTCTGGTTCTACACATTCCATTTAATCTTAAAAATTTATGATAACTATTGAATGAAATCCCCCAAACCTTGAAGTAGAGATATATGTAAAAACCCCAAGTGGTGAAATCATTGAAACCCAAGTGTTGGACTCTTCTCCTATTAGCATATGTAGAAAAATTCTTCCAACGAATCATGTAATACTTCCCTTGGTGGAATTTGATGCTATACAAAGTATGGATTGATTCTTGTTATATGGAAAAAATATCAATTATCGATAAAAAGAAATATATTTTCATATTACAAACCATCCCATACTCCTCTAAAAATTAAAGGAAGATCATGAATCTCTTTTTGAAAATACTTCAATGATGTGGATATTAATTCCCTGTGAAGAATAATACCTTGCTCAAATGGTTGAGTTAAAGGAATTCATCACCCTAGGGGAAATTAACATCATAGGGAGTATAGTGATGTATTTACTAAAGAGTTACCCAAACCTCCCCCAGATCATGGGGTAAATTTCTCAATAGAATTCATGCCCAGATCTATTCCTATCTCAAAGTGTCCCTATAGGATGTCTCCTATCAAACTGGAGGAGTTAATGAAGAATCCGAAAGAGCATTTATAAAAAGGGTTCATACACCCTAGTGCATCACCTTAGGGTTCACTAGTGCTCTTTGTCAAGAAGAATAATGGATCAATATGTCCGTGTATTGATTATCGGGAACTCAACAAGATCACCATAAAGAACAAGTATTGTCTTCCAAGGATTGATAACTTGTTCAATCTATTTTGAGGAGCTCATTACTTCTGAAATGTGGATCTTCATTCTGGATATCATTAGATAAAGGTGAAGAAGGAAGATATTAATAAGATTTCCTTCTGAACTAGTTATGAGAACTATGAGTTTATGGTAATGCCCATTGGTTTGACTATTGTCCTTGGAATCTTCATGGATTTGATGACTAATTATTTATACATTATTTTTAAAAAAATATGGTTGTGTTTATCGATGATATTCTCATCTACTCCAAGATTAAGGAGGAGTATGAAGAACATTTAAGGCTTATATTGGTGAAATTAAAAATGAGAAGTTGTAGTCCATGTTCAGTAAGTGCGACTTTCAGATGAAACAAGTCACATTCTTGGGACATGTGATCACAAGTGAGGAAATTTCTGTGGATCCTTAAAAAAGGACAATTTAGGAATGACCTAGAACCTCTAGTGTCATAGAAATCCATAGTTTAATTGGTTTAGTAGGGTACTAACAATGTTTTGTGAGAAACTTCTCTTGAATTTCAAGCCCTTTAACTAAGTTAACAATGAATGGGGTAAAGTATGTCTGGATGGAAGAATATGAAGAAATCTTCAAGGGGATAAAGAGAAGGATGATCAATTCACCTGTACTAACATTACCAAGAAATGGATAAATATTTTTGATATAATGTGATGCTAAAATAAAGTCTTGGGTTGTGTACTCATGTAATATGATAATGTGATAGCCTATGCCTCACAACAGTTGATGATCCATGAGTAGAACTACCTGACGCATGATCTGGAGCTATCGATTGCGATGTTTTTCATTGAAAATATGGTGGCATTTCCTCTATGGTGAGAAGTGTGACATATATACCGATCACAATATCCTAAAGTATATATTCACATAAAAAGCGATAAACATGCATCAAAGGAGATGGATAAATCTAATCAAAGACTATGATTTCTCTATTCACTCTCATCTTGGAAAGGAGAACAAGGTAACTGATTCTATTAGTACAAAATAACCTACTAATCTATTGATGTTGTAGACAATGAAAGACCGCATACTCATGGTTATGGAAAGGGTGGATTTGGAAATCATAATGATAGGGAATAAATACTACCTTGCCCAAATTATTTCCCAACTATCTGTCCAAGAGAAGATTAAAGAGTCACAAAGGGATGATCTGGAGTTACAAAAGAAGGTGAATGCGGTAAATGAATGGAATCTTCAAGAGTTCCATATCGATGAGGATGTTGTACTTTGGTTTGGAATGAGGCTCTATGTGCCTTCATCACCTGGGATAAATATGGTTCTATTGGACAATTCACATAGCTCAACTTTCTTTATAAATCATGGGAGTACCAAGATGTAATGTGATCTCCAAGAACACTTCTGGCGGGATAACATGAAGAAGGAGATTGTGGAGTATATCTCAAGGTGCTTGATATGTCTGTAAGTTAAAGTTGAGCAACAAAATTCCAAAGGGTTGATGACACCATTGCCTATACCCATGTGGAAATGAGAGAATGTCACCATGGACTTTATCATGGGCCTCCTAAAGACATCCAAAAGAAAAAAAATGAGATATGGGTTGTGGTGGACTGACTCACCAAGACTGCCCAATTTATCACTATTTGGTAAGATCTATTGCTTGAACAAATTGAAAAGATATATGTGATAGAAGTGGCGAGACTACACGGAGTTCCAATGTCAATTGTCTCTAATCATGATCCCAGGTTCACTTCAAAATTTTGGAGGAGTCTTTGACATTCCTTGAGTATAGAATTTAATTTCATCATGACATAACACCCCCAAACCGATGATCAATATTAAAGGATAATTCATATGATCGAAGATATTCTAAGATCATGTTCCTTAGAATTAAAAGGTAGAAGGGATCAACATCTCCCATTGGTTGAGTTCTCATGCTACAATATCTTTCACTCAAGTATTCAGATGACTCCATATGAAGCTCTCTATGGAAAGTGATGCATAACTCCATCCTTTTGGGATGAAGTTGGTGAACAGAATCTACTTGGACATAATATTGTGTAATAGATGATAGAGAAGGTTCAATATATCCATCAACATATCAAAGCTGCTCATTGTTGGTAAAAGAGATATCCAAAGAACCATCTAAGGGACTTGGAGTTTGATGTTGGAGATAAAGTCATCCTTCGAATATCACCATGGAAGAGATTCATGTGGTTTCAAAAGAAAGAGAAGCTTAGCCCAAGGTACATTGGGACCTTTGTGATCCTTGATCACATAGGATTCATGGCCTATCTTCTTTCACTTCTACCGAATATGGATCATGTTCATGATGTGTTCCATGTAATACTCTTGAGGAAGTACATACTAGATCCCTCACATGTATTGAACTTAGAGGTGGTAAAACTAGGAGATGATCTCTCTTATGAGGAGAATCCAGTAAAGGTTCTGGACTGGAGAGATAAGGTTTTGTGAAACAAGACAACTCTCCTTGTCAAAATTTTGCAGAGGGACTATAAGTATGAATTAGAAACTTTTCAACTAGAGGAGGTGATTAAGGAGAGGTACCCTCACCAATTTATGTAAAACAAAATATTGAGGGAAAATTTTCAAAAGGGAGGAAGAATGTAACGACACAAACATTTATCAGTAGAATTTATACCTTCTTATAATAATACCATAATCACATATAATCACTTATGGACCCTAATAAAAACTTTATAAATGAATAATTAATTAAATATGATGTATTTCTAGAAGTTAAGAATCCAATACCGATAAAATAGTAACTTGACCTTAGGAATAGTAATATGACACTTATAAATAGTAAATTAGCCAAATGAATGATATCCTCACCCATCAAAGTATAAATAAAATTTAGGGATCTTATAAGTGAAAATATGATATAATTACATCATAATATATGTAAGTAAATATTTTAAAATTATTAATTAATAGTTGGTATTTTTATAAGTCATAAATATTAAATTACAATATTATGATTAATTTAATAATTTAAAAGAAAATATATTTTCATAAAATGTATTAATAAATTAATATTTTTGTGTCTTACTATTTTATGATAATTTTATGATACCTTAAGTAATTTTTCAAAGTGTTATAAAATCAGTTATAATTTTAAAATCTGTATTTTCCAAGTAAATGATGATTTTAATTAAAAATTAAATTATTAATATTTAGAAAATTATTTTCATAAAATGGAGTTCATTTTTGAATTATAAACATTGAAAAATTGTTAGGGTTAATTATTTGGATTTTTCTAAAATACATAAATTTTCGTTGAATAGTAAAATAAAATAATTTACGATAAATGCTAAAAACCTGAATTTTTGAGTCATTGTTGAGTCATGGATGATGTAAGTTACCATTGTTTAAAACACACATGAACTAATTAATTTATTTAGTCCCAATAATCCTAACTAATTCTTTTATTGTGCAAAATAATAAACTAATGATTAAAATAATGAGAAAACACCCCTCCCCTCAACTATAAATACCGCCCTCACACCCTCTTCTCCTCACACCTCTCAAGATTTGAGACTTTCAAAAATTATACCAAAAAATCTTCCCTATACCCTAACCCACTTCTATGATCTCTTGGTCTCATAAAAATACAATGTCTTGTTGCCTTGAGGAGGATCTTAAGAGGAGAATTCAAGAGGTAAATCCTCTCTCTTTTTCTTTTAATTTCCTTTCAATATCATTTTATTTTATTATTCTATACTCAAATAACTTAATACGAATGGAATTATAACTATATTACCCTAAATATAATTTAATTTTATCATTTTAATGTAATATAAATCATTAATATTCTCTCTCTTACTCCTTTATTATAAAAATGAAATCGTCTCCTGTGATGTGTCAATTTACCGACATCGTGGGTGGTGTACTTTTATTTTGCTTAAAAGACTTCATAGATGTTATTAAAACCATTATAATGATTGAAACATATTATAAAATTTATTTTAAATCCCTCTTTATTTTCCGTAACTAACTTATACATATAATACTAAATGATAAAACAAAACGAGTTCGTTGTGATCGAAAAACCACCAAAATTAACCTAAAATGATAATCACTAATTTTTATCTAATGATTCATCCTCATGATATATAAAAAAATTATTTATAATATAATTTAAAATTATATAATATCATTAATAACATATAATAACAATTATTTTTATTTATCCTCATTGTACACGAACTTTTATTCATGAATACAAGTGAACCGATCGTGAAAACTAAGAAATATAATGTTCCTGAATGATGAAATTAAACTCTATAACTCATTGAAAGACCCATAAATGAACTTAATAATAAAATAATTAATAACATTAATATCTAAAGAGTTCTTAAATTGGTAATTAATGAATATAATGTGATTATATAGTATATCAAAGTGAAGAAAGTGTTCAGACACAGGGTTGGGGGAATTCTCAAACCCAACTCTTTGGGTTTTCCCTCTTTCTCCCAATTTTATTATGGATGTTACTTAAATATGATTTATTAATCATTATATTACCTTTTATGGGATATAAATGTTTTACACTTGAGTTTATGACAAACACAATATTTTCCAAAAGAATACTTCATTAAAGAAACACACCTTTTACTTTTCGAGGTTGTTTCTTCTTCACTCAAGGGAGATGATTCTTATATCAAGTATGTTATTAAATCATTAATTTTGGAACCCAAAGTCTATTAATGTATTATTTATTATTTGAAACTAATTCCTTTACTTGGGTTATTTTATTTCTAATATTGATATACGTTCTATGTGACAAGCATGATAATGTAAATGTTATGATGTGACGGGTGCACCAGGAATTATACAACATGATGTAAATGTTATGATATGACGGGTGTGTCCAGAATTATTTAGAACCCCAATTCATTGGTTAGTGTGATTTATCTCATGATAAAATTTAAATATGCATGAACATGATGATAGATTTTTTCAAAACTATGTGTGGTAGTTGAGTACTAAGACATGATGTGTCATTTTTATGCATTGCCACATTCCTTGAATTTTCTTAATGATTCCTATCATGATTATGTTCCTATGAATATGTTATTATGATAATGATTATTCTCACCCCTTATTATATTGTTTCATGTTATTATCTATCCTCTTACTGGGACTTTATCTCACCACTTTTTGATGTATATCCTTAGGGGATTATATGTACTAAAGAGAATTCAAGGGCCAATAAGAAGCTAGAGAAGAAGGAATTAAATAAATTTTTATGTTTTATTTTTATAAAAGTTATGTATGTTCTTAATTTGAACAAGACACTACAACTTTGGATACTCATTGTGTAATGATTTTATGTTTTTTTCTTTAAAATTATGTAATAAGATATGTAATAAAAATAAGGGTCATTATACTTGCGGCACATTTTTTCAAATGGTGCATAAATCTTTCACCACACTTAAGACACACCAAGGAACCCACATGATTTCTCATAGTGGAAGAACAATTTTTTTACTTAACCATGATCAGTTCAAAATAAACTAAAAAGGATCCTCATGAAAGGAGGCCACACGATTTCCCTCTAATCATGAAACTTAAACATGCACAGTAGAAAAACCTCAAAAATATCCTAGCATCGAACGATTACTCCAGGTAAATTTAACTTGATCATCCACTTCACTAAAGAACACCAAAATAATAGCATATAGAAACATGGGGTGTCACATTTCAACTCAACCCTATTTATGTCTTCATTTCCCTATGTTATGAAGAAAAGTATTTCACATGATATGTCTAACATGATATCATATATGTAAAATTTATTTCATATTTTGAAGTATTATTATTTAGTAAGTATTTTCTTATATATATAGTAAAAAATATAAATCCTTTGATAAAGACATGGGGTTTTAGTCTATGTATTGTGTAAATTATTTAAATATCCAAACCTAAAAATACTGGGAATATATGTAATGAAACATTTAATTTATGTAATAATGGGATAGTCGTGTCTGATAATTTATAGTTGGTATCAAATCCAGAGTGTGAAGTATGTGTCTATGATCACTAGATATGGGGGTGTAGTTTGGGGGTTACAATTGGTATTAGAGTATGGTTTGGATAACATTGGATATTAGGATGATAGTTGAGGATAATTTAAGGGTTTATAATTTAAGTTTGGTTATAATTTCAAAGGCATATATAACCCTTTGGGATATTATATGATTTATCATTTATGTAATAATAGACATTTTATCAATGTATTAGGATAATATAAATTAAATGTAATCAATAACTACCCTAGCCCTTTTAACATATTATTATATGTTTTTAAGCATAATTATCCATTAAATGCAAACCAAGTATCGAAAAGCCTAGTTTATTTAGAAGACTAGGTACATAATTTGATAACATGAAACTAGAATAAAGAATATTTATATCTCCATAATGATATACTAACTCCCTTTGATCTCATAAAACTACATAAGATAACCTATAGAATATATAGACAAAAGGGGTGAGATAAAATCCCACGATGGGAATAAACTTGGAAGTGAAACATGGAAAATGATTCAGAAGGCCTAACATGATGACATAAAAAGAATGGATCATAAATAAAAATAAAGAGGAATAACATCTAGAACATGGAATCATATTATCTTGGAAATATAGGAATATGGAAGCAACATATATCATGACATAAACATGAGTCAAGGCTAACAACCAAGATGGTATCTCATGGTGGAAAAAGTCCCATAATGGATTAGGTTTACTCCCTAATACCATATATAACCTATCATGAGAATAAAAAATCACCCAATTCATTATAGTGATATCTAGGTGCACCCATCATAAAATGTATATTCATATGTGTTCCACATAATGAAATCCAGCATAAGGCATAAAAAAAGTATTACCCATGAGAAGAAATGAGTTTCATTATCATGTCATAAGGAATAACAAAAGGGAGTATCATAATGGTATCCTTGAAATAGGGTATTAAATTATTATTGTAATTTCATAAAGGAAATATAAGAATATATAATCATCAATTAAGTACAACTAAAGTGAAAACATGAAAAAGAGTGACTAGTGAACTTTAGAAATATGCTACTTAAACATAGTTTTATGGAAAAGAATAATGAGTATTTAAAGGGGATAAAGGAATAATTATTTACATAAAACCAGCCATTAACTATTTATTTTCATGATAAATTGATTTATTTTATAAAAATACTGGAGGATAGTTTATTGAGTGTACTTAAAAATGGGTAAGAAACAAATATGTTCCGTTTAATTGGGTTTTCTTATTGAGAGGAATTGAGAAGGGGTCATATTAAAGGATGTATTTACCCATAAAATAAAGATGAATTGAGATAGATAATTATTTTTAGAACATATGAAAATAATATAGGAGCAGTATATAATAATAATTAATAAATAAATCGAGGCAATGAGTGAGAAAGCGTAACCCAAAGAAAATAGGGAGTCTCAGAGAGATCCCTTAGCTTATGTCTGAATGCGTTATTAACTTGAACTTAATGTGATAGATAATAATATTATATTAATTAATTAATTAATTCATAAACTCTTACATATATATTTTATTTATTATTATTTTTAAGTTCATTTATGGCTATTTTTATGAGTTATAAAGTTCAATTTCATTGTTTTGGAGCATTCATTTCATGGTTTTATAGTTGGTTCACTTGTGTATAATTATGGAAGTTCTTTTAAAATGGTAATAATTCTCCAGAATTGAAATATAATGGCATCAATACACTTCCAAAAGTTTATATGGTTCTATATATTTTTTTCCCGACATTTGGATGATTCATTTAATAAAACACTAATGATAAATGTTTAGTTTATTTTGGCATTTTTTCAACCATCTCAAAATAGTTTAATTTTATTTAATGTTATGGAAATATAAAATTTAAATAATTTAAAAACACATATAATATATATAATTGGTTCATTTTTAACAATTATAAGTGAATTTAAACCTTTAATGAAAGTATTAATGGTAAATGAAATCTCATCATCCATGACAGCAGTTAATTGACATAACATGGACAATGGTTTCATTTTTATTTGAATAATAGGAGATGGGAAAAGGAGTGGATAGAAGATATTCAATAAGAAACATAAAATTCAATTATATACATGATACTTGAGTTATTACACTTTTATGTATTCATGATGTTAGGAGAAGTTAGAAGAAGAAAAGAAATTAAAAGAGGTAGTTCGAGAATGTTACCTTTTGAATATCACCCCCTTGAAGAACCCCTAAGGGAGAATGGAATTAGTCTTTTTTGTGATTCTAGAAACAATTTGATTTGGTGAGAGTGGTTAAGGAAATGGTTTGGTAGATATTTTTCATTCTTCAAGGCTTGGATGGTGTGAGGAGAAGGGGCGATATCTATAAGGGGAGGAGTTGGGTATTTTTGATTATTATATTCACTAGTTTATTATTTTGGATCAAGACTATCAATATTATTGATTATTGTGACTATATACAGTAAATTTCGATTTTTAGTTCAAAATAATGGGTTCTTGCACCATTCATGACTAAAAAGTTAACGTATTTGGCTTATAATGTTAAATACCATAAATTACCATATTTCATTATTCAACAAAAAATCAACTATTTTAGAAAAATACTAAAACTTAACCCTAACAATTTTTTAACATGTGGATTAAAAAAATGGAAGAAATTTTATGAAAATAATTTTCTAAATTTTCTAAATTTAATTTTAAAATAAAATCACCATTTATTCGAAAAATAAAAATTTAAATATTATAATCGATTTTATAATCCTTTGAAAAATTAATTATGGTATCATAAAATAAACTTATAATTATAATAAAACATGACATTAATTTATGAATCCATTTTATGAAAATTTATTTTCTTTTAAATTGTTATATTCACTATAAAATTACATATAACATATTTACGATATACAAAATATTAACACGTAATTTAATATTTTATAAAATTTATTTACTCATACCATGATATAAATATATAATATTTTCATTTTATAAGATAACTAAATATTATTTTACATTTCCATAGGTGAGGTTACTATTATTACAGTTATATTACTATTCCCAATGCTTAGATTACTATTCTAATGACCATGTTACAATTCTAACAGTCAGATTACTATTCCAACAGTCAGATTTATAACGGTCATTTGGGTTCCATACTTCCTATAAATACATATTATTCCATTAATTCTTTATTAACTTATATATTCTCTCAATTTTATATATACTTTCATCTTCAAAATCAATATTTTATTATTAACTTTATGTTTTATTTCTACAGCTTTGTTCATGAGTACAATCATTATGGTGTATTGAGTAGATCCAAATTATCCAATTCTTATTCACTTATTTTCTATTTATTTCCCCACTATAATATTTTTAATTCTTATTGGTTTATCTACTGACTAATGTATAATTATTCATTTAGGAGAATAATTTTTTATTGGTTTCTTTATGTGATGTATGTGTTTTATACTGCATGACATAATTACAAGAAGGGGAATTTCTTGGATACAATTTGGGGTCACTACATTCTTCCCCTTTAATAAATTTCACCATTGAATTTTTCTTACATACAATGGTAAAAAATGGTTAGGGTACTTACCCTTTGTCTCTTTCTCTGGTTCCCATGACACCTCTTCGTACATATGGTTTTTACACAGTACTTTAACTAGGTGAGTGGTCTTGTTGCATATAACTTTATCTATTTGTTCTAAGATCTTCACTGGATGCTCCTCATAAGAGAGATAATTTTCCAACTAAACAACTATTTCTGATTCTTTCCATGGATAGCACACACATCTTCTTGGTGACACGTACTTGTGGCCCCGTGTTCCCACTTACCAAAGGTAGGTAACATTCATCACTTATTCAGAGATGTTTGCTCCTTGATCAAAATAGGATGTTGGGATTTCAGTTCCTCCTTCCATGGATTCCTTCATAGAATTTGTTACATAGTCCAGATCTCCCTCATATAATTGAGTCATTGTTTGTGAAATTAATTACTAGTGACATCTTTTCATGGGTTCTAGTTAATTACACTGATTATGTCAGGACATTCCAAGGGGTCTTGACATGGTAGCAACCTTCAGTTGAAGTAGATGGTAACATTAGGCACGTTAGGGAATCTTTGGATGCTTGACCATTTTTCACTAAACTTTTTCTACATAAGAGGGATTATCAAGGTAATGAAAACCCAAGGCATCCCACATTGATCACAGGGTATATTATTCTAGAGGCATGTCTCTGAGGTTTTCCTCGGATTACCATATTTGACATGGGGTATGCTGTGAGTTTAACATCTAACAGAGACAGTGATGCCAAAGGTGTGTCTTCTGAGTTTTTCCTCAAGCATCTCATGCTTAACACATGGTATTACATGAGCTTTAAATATTGTAGAGACAATGATTCTAGAGGCATATCTTCAGAGGTTCTCCTCAGGCAACTCACGTTTAACACAAGGTAGGCTGCGAGTTTAACATATTGCCGAGATGGAATGAGAATGATCAGAATATCCCATGGTGACAGATTAGAGTGGTGGGTCCTTAATAGGAGTCACTCAGAAGGTTTACCAGATTGGTGGATCAGAATTCCCAATGAGCGAGGACCCGAGGTGCTGCATCTCATGAAGAGAATATTTCACACTATGAAGGACGATCTGGACACCACTAAGGGTGGATCAGGGAGGTGGAACCCAACAAGGGGGACACCAAGGTTTATCATTAGCTGTGATTTAACCTCAGTTAGACTCCCTACATACATTGTGTAGAAGAAAGGGATCAATACCCACATATTTCAAGAGGGTGATTTGGGTCTTACACACAACTAGCTTCCCTTCATCAGAGGATCACTCTTTGTTGGAGGAATATGAATTGTGTGGGGATTTTGTATGGTTAAATGCTCAGGTGATTCTAGAAGTAGTGATGAAGTGGATGACATGACCTCACCAGGATGTGGCGGCCTAGGTAAGAGTCTGAATTGATATGGGGGAAGTGATAATGAAATGAATGGAATATGGAGGGTCATGAGATTGAACCTCAGGGAGGATTCCTATGTATCCTAGTGGTTGGGAATCAAAGTACACATAGTTCAGGATGTGGGGAGATGGAACCCTTAAGGAGGCAGCATGTGAGAATGAACACATGGATGGGGACCGGAAGGAATTGAAACCTCTAGGTTGGGTGTTGATCTTCATGAGACATAAGGACCTAGGGGAAATATGGGAATGAGTGATGTGCTTGAACCTCATCGTTGCTTCCTATGTACCCTAGTGGTTGAGGATCAAATTCCATGTAATTTAGGATGGAGGCATAGAATCTGGGTGTACACAATGGATAGAAACCTGGAGATTCACCAGGGGATTATGTGTTGTTAGTGACCCTTCATAAGAGGATCACTATTGGTTATAGGAGTATGGTGAAGTGTGTAGGTCTTATGCATGGATAGCTTCCCAGAAGGATGGATCAGAACACCTCAGGGGGTGGATCTGGGAGATGTGTCCTAAAAAGGGTTGATGTCACATCAGGAGGGTAAATACCTTGGAGGGAGCACCAAAGTTTTCCATTGATTGGGATTGAAATTCAAAGAAGCTTCCTACATACCCGAAAGGGATCAAAGCCTATATAGTGGAGCATTCAATTTAACATCATGCATAATTAGTGAACTGACATGAAATAAACAGAAAAAATGAATTATGGGGGTTGATGGACTTGAACCTCAGAGAGGCTTCCTACCTACCTTATTTATAATACATGGATCAAAGTCCATGTAGTTTGGTGGGAGAGGGAATAGAATTAGGACATACACATGGACAGTGACTCAAAAACATGTTGGGGCTTATTCATGGTTAGGATCCCAAAGTGGTGTTGGGGCTTGTATATGGTTAGCAGCTCAGGGAGATGGATATTGGTACTTAATATGGAAGGGAGGTTCAGGTGCCAATATGGAGTGATAATGGTGGATGGGTCTTATGCAAGGAATCTGTCCGGGTGCCGCTATAGAGCGGTAATAGTGGGTGGGGCTTATTCATGGTTAGGAATAGATTGAATCAAGTTACTCAGGAAATCCAATATGCGGATCTCAAATCATGACATGGAAAAGATACCAAGAGGAGTAGGTCGACTCAAGGTGTTTCATGGAGTGGGGACGAGTATCTTGAATCATGATTTCCAAGGGTGGAAGTTGGGGCTGCACAAGGGCGCATCAAAAATTGGGGTCAACCCAACCTGAAAAGTTCATGGTACGATCGTTGATTTTTCATGGTGGGGGGGATCCCAACATTGATTTCGATTGGGGGTGAAGCCCCTATAGTATAGACTGATGATAATGAAGGTAGAATATTCATGAGGGATATGACATCACGAAGGATAGGGGTTTGTGAATCTTATGGTCTCGTGAAGGATAAGAATTCATGGAGGTTAGGGTATTGTGAAGCATAGGGCTTTGTGGAGCTCAGGGTCTCACGAAGCATGAGACCCCTGACTTAGCATAGATTTTATCATAAGAGTACTCTATGAAGGATTAATGCTTCTTATATCCTCGAGCAACCTGAAGGGGCTACCTCCTTCGCAAAGGGAGGAGGTCTTCACAAAGGGCATCCCTACTATAGGTAGGGGAAATCCTTTTTATCATCGGTTCACGGTGCTCGAGAGCACCATGAAATGGGATATCGATAGCTGAAGGGGCATCATAATCATGCATTTGAGGTGGGGGGATCCTCATATTTATAGGCAATATGGCTCGTGATGCTCATGGGGGATTTCATGAAGGAAAAGGATTCTGCAAAGCAAAAAAGTTATCATGGACATAAAGGAAAAAAGGGAACCACAAAGAAAAGATGTTTTCATGACTATGAGGGAGCTCCACTCTAAGAACCCGGATCTTCGTTTCAGGTATGTTTTTCCCTTTTTTGGAGTTTTAAATAAAAATGAACTTTCTTTAAATTTTCAAAGTACACGCCATGTACTTTCTGAGTACACACTGTGTACTCTTCTCTGGCTCGAAGACATGTGCTGTCCATGTCGGGACACACACACAGCTTGTAGGGGTGATGTGGAGGCCGATTTTCGTGGAGTACAGAAAGGACCCAGTACACGTCGTGTACTCTAAAAGTACACGTCATGTACTTTTTTTCACTAAACGGACTGAGGTCACACCTCATCGCAATATTTGACTTCTTCTAGGTCCCGTTTGCCAGAGAGCGACCCGTACGGTCGGATCTTTGATGAGCTCCCGCCTCTTCGTCTGTTCTCCGATTCGAGCATGGTCGATTGCGTTGGAATCATAGCGGTGAGTTCTTCCTTCTTCTTGAGCTTTGTTTTCTTATTCCTCTTCATTTTCAAGTTATCGTGGGTTGAGCGTTTTTTGCGTTTTCTCAGATCTACGACGTTCTAAGGGGAATCAATCATCATGTTTCATGTATATCGATCTCCTAGGATCAAGGTGGGTGGTTTGTGCCATTATGTAGAAATTATTTGAGTATTTTGTGCAATTTCCACAAATTCCCTTGGGTGGGGAATTGTGGGTTTCCTGTTTTTCCCCTGTTGTTTTCCTGCTTTGCTTGATTGCTGTAGTAGAGGTTTATGCTTGTGAGTAGATTAAAATGTTTTTTGCTCGGGTTGCTTTTCCATGCATGTTTTACCTTTTGGCGGTTTCCAGTTTCCATGCATAGTTTTAGGATAGTGGAACTGTTTATATGTTATGCTGTTGAGCCTGAGATTGACATCCAAGTAGTTCTTGAGGTTTACTTGGATGTTACACGCGTGCTGAGCATGTTTATTTCACACAGGACTGTGAGAACCTAGTGTAGTAGACCACATGGAGAATAGACATAAGGGATTATCTAGAGTGTCTTTTAATACGATGCAAGATCCCAAGGGGAATTGACAATGAGTGCTTCCTCAGAGAGTCTGCAGTTCCTCGACATGGGCCACAAGGGGAATGAGACGTTGAGTGCTTCCCCAGAGAGCCTTTAGCACGATACGAGACTATAGGGGGAACTGATGGTGAGTGCTTCCTCAGAGAGTCTATTCTTATCTAAACCAGAGGGGTGAGACTGTGTGTGACTCCTAGAGGGTTGCTATTACTTATAGGTTGATCCATAGGGTTTAGGCTGTGAGAGCTACCCAGAGGGTTACCTATTTTCTCTTGTTACTTTTGTTACTTATGTACTTTATATGCTAGAATTGTGGATTGTAGCTGCTGTGTGATTTTCTGTTTACTGTTTCCTACACTTTACTTGCCTTGTATTCATTGATTGTTAAGCATGGATCTTTGGGTGATTGCCTACTGAGATTTTATCTCACACCCTGTTTGGGCCATGCTTTTGGGCCCAAGTAGACTTTGTTGTTGGTGGAATAGACAAGGGCAAGCGCCCTTCGACTTCCAGTATGTGATTTCTTAGAGCTGGAGAGCAAGGGACCAAGCTTATGCTTGCGATGCTGAGGAGTATACTTTGTTTTCTTTTTCACTTTGTTTTAGTTTTACATCAGCACATTGGTTTGTTTACTGCTTTCCATAGACATATTTACCATGTTTCATCATTATTATTTTATACATTGTTTCCATTGTTTAGTTTAGTTGTTGTATGCTGTTTATTACTTCCATTATTGTGACTGGTTGTTCTTCTACTATATACTTTACCAAATGAGGGAATAGTTTCCCCACCGACTCACCAAGGCCCTCACTGCTAGTTGACAGCCTTTGGCATTTGGGTAAATGCACTTGATTCATGTGGTGAACCGGGTACGGGGCACTAGTGGAGGGGCTCCGGATTCAGGTCATTACAAAGTGGTATTAGAGGGAGGTTTCAATCCTCCAACCTATGGGTTATGGGCACAAATTAATCGGAAATTGGTGGATCATGGTCCCGTTTCCTCTTGTATATGACTGTGGGAGATTCCAAGATTTGATTTGTGGGGAGTATGGGCCCTCACAGATCGGAATTTGGCACCTCTTTGTCTTGTTTTTAGTGTTTCTAGGATTCTGTGCAGTTTCTGAGCTACTGCCCAGGAAAACCCAGAATACACGGCGTGTACTTTTTGGATACACACCGTGTAGTCGTTTAGTCGTGTCACTGACTGTGTGAGCAGAACATGGTGTCGTGAAAGTTACTTCGGGAACACACCCTGTACGGTAGGTACACGCCATGTAAGTTTGGAGCCGTGTACCCGGTTGTGTCACTAACAACACAGGTCGAGAAAGATCAGGTAGAACACGCCGTGTCCATAGGGAACATGCCGTGTAGTCCTGTCTAGGTACCTGGCCGTGTCACGAGCAACACGGGCCGGCGTTACCTTCTTTTCCACACACCGTGTTTGTTCGGAACACGCCATGTAGTCTTGTTCAGGTACCCGGTCGTGTCACGAACAACCTGGGGCGGTGTCACCATCACCTATACATGCTTTGTTTATTCAGAACACATTGTGTAAGGTTCATCCTTATAGACAGCCGTGTGTTTAACAAGACGGTCCACCGAACCCTTGTCTAGTGCATGCCGTGTTTTATTTAGAACACGCCGTGTAGTCTCAGGTTAAGTCTGATCGTGTGGGTTAGCCGTGTAAAGATACTCGGGCAGGGGAATAGTTTTTAGGTACACGTCAAGTGTTGGGGTCAACACGCCGTGTAGTTTGAGGTGTACATGACTTGTAGGGCAGAAGTACACGCCCATGTCAGTGGCTTAAGAAGACATTCAGTGTAGTGTTTATACACACCGTGTAGTCGAGTTTTGTAAACTTGTGTGTTTTTATTTCTCTGTTCCTGTTTTGTTCTCTTTTGTTCTTTATCCTTGTTCTCTTGATATAAGGCGTGCTTTTGATCTTTCAGAGATATGCCTCCAAGACGTCCTCTGGTCGTACGTCTGCCATCAGGCAGGGATCAGACGCCAGATATGGTTGATCAGGGACTCCCTGCCGATCCTCCAGTCGGGCCAGCCTTGGCACCGGATGTTATACCAGTTTTAGGCACTGATGCGCAGTTCAGGGAAGGTTTCATGGGGATGATGTAGGCCTTCCAGGGAATTCCACCTACTTTCATGATTATGGCAGAATTGATGTGGGTTTTCCAGGAGCAACATCCTCCTACTTTCTTGGGGGAAGAAGGACCACAGGCTGTAGGGTCATGGATGGAATCCATGCTGACTATCTTTGAGCATCTGGAGATGCCTCCAGAGAGGTGGGTCAAGCTCACCACCTACATGCTCTGAGACTCCGCCAAGAGGTGGTGGTATGTGATGTCACGGGCGGGTCATCAGCAGGTTATGGCTTGGGAGGAGTTTCAGCGCGTCTTTTATGACTACTTCTACCCGGAGACCTTGAGGGCCGACCGAGCCCAGGAGTTCATGAACTTAGAGCAGGGTACTCTTTCTGTTATGGAGTATTCCTCTCATTTCACTGAGCTCCATCATTTCACACCCCTCTAGGATGGAAGTGGGGTGTTCTTGGCAAGGAAGTTCGAGGATGGACTCAGGCGGGAGATCCACTCGCAGGTGAATATCTTCCAGCTGACTTCCATCACTTCCATAGTCAACCACGTGCTGATTGCGGAGCATAATATGAGAGAATCTGGAGCTGCGATCCATAGCGGTTCTACTTCCAGAGCTATTCTTACTCCAGATGATAGTAATAAGCATCGTAGAGAGTCTACACGACGTGATTCGAGGAAGCGAGATACATCATCAGGCAGCCAGGTGACATGATACCAGTGTGGCCGGTCAGGGCACACAAGACCGTAGTGCCAGAGAGACCCCGTGGAGTGCCGATATTGCGGCAAGATGGGTCACCTTCAGCGTTTCTTCTAGGTTTTCTCACCAGCAGCTGGTGAACAAGGTTCTTGAATGACTCCTCGTTCAGGAGTATCACCACCAGTTTCTCACCAGTCAGGGAACTGGAGTTCTTCTGGCCATTTGGGCCAAGGTGGAGGTCGAGGCCATGGCAGTCAACCACCAGTCCCTCAGCACCAGTAGGGAGGTTCAACTCAGAGTGGTTATCCAGGGGCGCAGGGCCGCAGTGCAAGCCAGTCTTTCACCATGGAGCAGATTTATCAGGATCCGGATCCTGACCCTTCTATAGTTCGAGGTACGATCTTAGTAGAATCAGTTTTATCTTCAGCCCTTTTCGATACTGGTGCTACACATAGATTTATCTCTATTGCTATCATGGAGAGCCTTGGGCTCTACATATTTTCTTCTGCCGACTCATTGACACTAGACACACCTTTGGGGATGAGGACATTTAGTGTACGTCAGTGTAGAGAGTGCCCTCTCAAGGTTGCAGGGTATCGTTTCTTATGGGATCTCTATGTCCTAGAGATGACAGGCTATGATTTCATCCTTGGGATGGACTGGTTGGTTCCCTTCCAGGCAGTCGTCGACTTTTATCGCCACAGAGTGAGTTTCGTTTCACTATAGGGTGAGTCTTTTCTTCATAGATGCGGGTGGGATGTTCGGGCTAGTCAAGCAGGACTCGAGCATCATGGGCTAGGAAAGGTGACAACCCAGATTGCTAGTCTTTATCTGGATGATCAGGGGACTCCGCAGTTGGACTTTCCTCTAGTGGTAGATCGTTTCAGGGATGTCTTTCCAGAGAACTTTTCCGGTTTTCCTATGGAGTGTGAGGTAGACTTTTCTATTGAGCTCGTGCCGGGAGCGGCACCAGTGTCCATTATTCCCTATAGGATGGCCACACATGAGTTGTAGGAGCTCAAGAAGCAATTGGAGGAGTTACATGCAAAGGGTTTCATCCAACCTAGTACTTCTCCTTGGGGTTCACCTATCCTATTTATGAAGAAGGATGATGGTAACCTTCGTCTTTGTGAGGATTATCGGAAGCTGAACCAGCTGACGATCAAGAACCGATATCCCTTGCCGAGAATCGATGACCTCTTTGATCAACTTCGAGGAGCCCAGGTGTTCTTGAAGATCACTTTGAGGTCTGGCTATCATCAGTTGCACGTTAGACCATCAGATATATCTATGACAACATTCAGGAGTAGGTATGGTCTATATGAGTATACAATCATGCCATTCGGTCTCACAAACGTGCATGTAGTTTTCATGGCACTGATGAACCAAGTGTTCCATCCTTACTTGGACTCTTTCGTTGTGGTCTTCATGGATGATATCTTGGTGTACTCTCACACTCGACATGACCATGCCATACATCTCGAGATCGTTCTGAGTACACTGATATAGCATCGAATTTATGCTAAACTCTTGAAGTTCCACTTCTGGATGGATCAGATTCACTTCTTGGGTCACGTCATCTCAAAGGCAGGAGTATCTGTGGACCCAGATAAAGTGAGAGCTATAGTTTCCTTAGAGCAGCCGAAGAACGTCTTTGAGGTACAGAGTTTTCTAGGTCTGGTTGGATTCAACAGAAGCTTCATTCAAGACTTTTCTCGTCTAGCAGCACCATTGACAGGTCTGACCAAGAAGGTGGCGAAGTTCTTATGGTCAGATTCTTGTGAGTCAGCCTTTCAAGAGCTGAAAGGGAGGTTGACGTCAGCACCAATACTAGTCTTTCCAGATCCAGGCAAGAGCTACAATTTTTACTGTGATTCTTCAGGTATCGGGCTGGGGGATGTGCTTATGCATGGAGATAGAGTCATTGCATACGGGTCTCAGCAGTTGAGGCCACATGAGAGGAACTACCATACACACGATCTGGAGTTGGAAGCTATTGTTCATGCCTTACGCTGTTGGAGACACTATCTTCTTGGAGAGAACTTTGTGGTCTTCACTGACCACAATAGTCTCAAGTATATCTTCACTCAACGTGATCTGAATCTGAGACAGCGCAGGTGGGTCGAGTATCTTCAGTCTTTTGATTTTGAGCTTTCCTATATGCCAGGAAAGGGCAACGTAGTGGCAGATGTGTTGAGCAGGAGAACTCAGGTTCGGGCAGTTCAGGAGGCTAGCAGTGAGTGGCAGGTGATGGCTCTGTTCTCTAATATGCATATAGAGGTGAAAAAGATACAGGGACAAACTTTCCTATCTTCTGTAGCTGTTACCTCGACACTAATTGATTGGGTGCAGATGAGGCAGCTATCAGGCTCATAAGGCTTAGTCCTGCGGGAGAGCGCATCAGTAGAGGACCCTCTTCCTGGATGGACAGTGGGTGAGGATGACATCTTGCATTTCCAAGGATGCGTATGGGTTCCAACAGATATATGTGAGGAGCTGATGCAGGATTTTCATTCATCAGTTTGGGCAGTTCATCCTGGCGTCACCAAGATGTATCAAGATCTTCATCGCGAGTACTGGTGTCCAGGTATGAAGAAAGATGTTGCTGGTTTCATCTTGTGGTGTTCTACTTGTCAGCAGGTGAAAGCAGAGCATCAGCGACCAGCAGGCCTTTTACAACAGTTACCCATACCAGAGTGGAAGTTGAATAATGTTGCGATGGACTTTGTGACCGAGTTGCTGAGGTCACCCAGAGGGAACGATGCTGTTTGGGTTGTCATCGACAGGCTCACGAAGGTCGCTCACTTCTTTCCGATCAAGGAGACCTTCAGTGTCGATGATCTGGGACGACTTTACATCAGAGAGATCATTCATCTGCATGGAGTTACATGCTCTATTGTTTCAGATAGGGATTCACGCTTTACCTCTCGGTTCTGGTAGGGACTTCAGAAGGCCTTGGGTACACAAGTACTTTTGAGTACATCATACCATCCCCAGATAGATGGTCAGTCCGAGCGCACTATTCAGGTACTTGAGGATATGCTCTGTAACACCCCGAGATTTTATGAAAAATATTCTTTTTAATTTCATTAATGTCTTGTGTTGTATGCTACACCAAAAGGAGCTTGCACAACACACATCTTTGACTTTCCTTTCATTACATTCAATCACAACCTTGATAGCGTGTGTAGTACGCAATACCGAGTTTCACTAAACAACGATATGCTATTAAAATATTATTAAAACTAGCCGTTATGAATAATAATAACCACTTTTTGAAATTTTGTAAATTTTATTTTTCAAAATGGACTTCATTTTTAGATTCGGAATATCTAAATTATCTTAGGGTGAAATTTTGGTACTTTTCGGATAACTTTCATTTTCTGATGAATAGTGAAAATTACTAAATTTTAATTAAACACAACCTTTTTAATTGAAATAGTTAATAGTGATAAATTATTATTTTGAGTTGTTTTAAAGTATATTTAGAATATATTTTTACAATTTAATACAATGTTGGTCATTGGATGTAATTTCACATTTTAACCAAACATAAACAAGTGTCAATCTTTTGATAGTTATTATCTCTTAAAAACGCGCTATATGTTTTGATGACAAGAATTAATTTTTAAATTAAGTAATGAAACTGATATGTTTTGAATTTGGTAAAATAGACATCATTTTTGAGTTCATAATATCAAATATAGCTTAGGCCTAATTTTTGGTATTTTTCTGGAAACTTTCATTTTTTTGATGAATAGTGAAACCACTAAGTGGTAGTTAAAAAAAATGAGTTTTTCATAAAACCTAATTTTACCACTTCTGTGAGTGGAATTTCAAAAATATGAGAGACACGGTTGTTGTTAGTAAGTAAAATGTGGTTCAATGAGATGAAAATAATTTTTGGTCAATAGTAACTTTTTACTTTTTTTTACCGCGGTTAAAAGTAAATATGGAAATTAAGGGTAAAAATGATATTATTATTATCCTAAAACATGTCCTAATTCTATTGGATAAGTGTAATTCGACCAAAAACAACCTTAGGAATAAAATATGACAATTTAGGCCCACTTGAATTAGATTAGGACATTTATTATTAATTTATTTAAAGAAGGGTTAAAATAGTTAAAATCAAAGTTTAATAAGAAAATAATTTTTAATATAGGGTTATACATAAGATAAATTCGACTATAAATATTCATTAGAAATATAAAAATATTTCCTACATAATTATATTTTATTTGTGATTTTTAGACTTTAAATAATTTAATTTATTTATGACATAAAGATGATGCAGTAATTATCTTATTAATGAAATATTGACTTTATTGATGTTATAAATACAAAACTAAATATAATTTGAGACTTTTTATGAATTAAACTAATTTTATAGGTTAATATGACATGTTATTATTTATTTAATTAACTTTATTCTAACTAATAATTCTGTTATGATTTTCACAAAAATCAATTACTAAATAGTGTCAAAATTGACATAAAATAGTTTTTAAAAAAAATATTATATTATTAATTGTTATTTTATTCCTAAAAATATATGGTTAGGCCAAATGACTTAGATAAGGTTATATATATTAATAGTAAACCACTTGGGGTTTGTTTGTCTTTTTATAGTAAGTTTATTAACCTTATAGTGTAAGAAAACAAAAAGACACGGTAAAAGTAAAATTATCTAACTTAAAGTTAAAACTAAATGATAAGGTTAAAATAGTAAACTAAACTTTTCAAAATTCTATTGGATGAGAGGATTTCGACCTATACCCACCTTGGCTTCGAAATTAATCAATTTGGAGCTATTTAAAACCGAATTTGGCTTTATAATAAAATAATATTTTTAGTTTTTTCAAAAGAGCCCCTCTCCTCCCTTATAAAAGGGAACCTCCTCCCTCCCTTCCTCACACCAATTTGAGCCTTAAATCTCGGAAAAACCCTGCCAAATTCTCTTCTCCACTTCCCTAGAAACATCCTAGAGGTCCTGGTCTTCTTCAAATACCAATTTTAGTGCTCTAAGAGGAGGTCTCAAAGAGGCGCTTCAAAGAAGAGGTAATGTCCATTACCGATTCTTTCAACTTTATTTCTTCTTCCACTTCTTCTTCTTTAGTTGTTTCATTATGAAGTAATAACATCAGTATCACTCATATACTGATATTTTATTATATGTATGAAACAACTCTATTTCACCATCTATCCATCCTACGGAAAACGAAATCACCGCACGTGCGTACGTACGGAATACCGTCTCCACGCCGTGGTGTAATCTGTTTTTCCAACACCACCTTACTTGGATGTGTATAATGGTGTAAAGAATAAATATAAATAGTTATTATAAGATCATACTGATTCTGATATATTGTATCATCCACTCCAATTCAATTCAATAATTATGGAAACGATATCATCGCTCGTGCGTATGTACGGACTACCGTCTCCACGACGCGATGAGATTCATTCTCCATGTTAACCATTTAAGAATAATTATAAAGTATATATAAGCAATAATAATGAAATATATAACATTATAAAGCTAATGGATTTATGTATATATATATGTATGTCATCTACTTAATTACATTCAACTCAATAAGTAAACGAAAACATCGTTCATGCGTACGTACGACCTACCATCTCCATGAACGGTGTATTTCTTTCCATTTATCGATCTATTATATATATGTATATTATGAATATATATTATATATAAATCATGTTTTATATTCTGTAATTAAGTAATCATGATCTAAGTAATCATATGAATAATTACAAGTCAAAACACACACGACAAATGAAACGATTTTACCCAAAACACTCTTCAACATGGAATTTAAAAAAGAATGGGTAATATAAAGTCATAAGTGAACAATATATGATATCATAACAATGAATATGATTATGTAATAAGTAAATGACATTATTTAAATCATTATACAGGAGGTTCAGATACATACGAAGCATATCAGACATAAGGTAAGGGATAATTTTGCAAATCTCATTTTTATCTGAGATTGCTTATTCGTAAGTATTTAGTGGGGTTATTTCTATCATCCTTGTACATGTTTTATAAAAGTGTTTTCATGTATGTTTAAAGGTTTTTTACCCATTTTTGACTTTTACTACATGGTATGTAAGGAATCTTTCTTTTGTTTACGTTATGAGGTACTTTTTTGACTTTTCCGACAAAAGTACGAGGAGAATGTTATTTTTAACTTGTACTGCGTGAACAAATTTTTATGGTTTTATAAAGAATTATTTTCATGAAGATTCCTCAAAAATATTTCATGAATATTTTCAATAAAAACCTTTTCTTCTGAAATTTCATGACATTTTGTGAAAAGAAAATGATTTTGAAGAAAAAAGGATATGTTCCTCAAGAATTCATTTCAAGTGTTTTATCAAAACCATTTTCATCTAAGATGACGTTATTTTACATGTGTATGTTTCAAGTATCATGTATCTATGATTTATATGGTTTCACTTTTCTTATAATGAAATGATATCCATTTATTTTATATGGATTACGTGATGATGGGATGATGTTTATGAAACCCATTTTATTTATTGGGTTATTATGAATGATGTATGTTTATTTTGTGGAACAAGTAAGAATGATTTCATTATGAGATGGGTGGGACCTATATCTCCCTCCAATGAATTGGGTAAAGATTTATATCTCATGAGATAGACATGGATGGAACAGTAAGTTAATCCGGTTCAGTGTTATAGGACTGAAACGAGGAGTGAACTCGATTCAGAAAGGGACTTTGTCCACCAAGATGGTCTTGGCAGAAATGCCTTGGCTACTATGGAAATCATGACATGTGATGAATGGTTTCCATAATTACATGTTTTATTCCCATGTTATTTTATCATTCTTAATGTTTCTTTATGATCCATGCCTTATGTACTTCCTTGTTTTATGTCATTGCTCAAGCTTTTGATGTTTAAATATTATGTTCATGTGTTTAAGTTCAAATATATATGATATGTTTTATTTTATCCATGCTTACCCTTACTGATAATTTGAGCTCACCCTTTTTATGTTTTCTTTTCCCCAGGATATAAAGAAAGGTTTTAGGTAAGAAAAAAAAGGGGAATATCTTTATGGGAGATGTTGAAGATCTTTTACCATGATTAGAAGATTACGTTCCAAGTTTCCAAAGACACTAAAATATTACAGTCCTTATGTTTCTATTTTTGTTATGTATTAATTATTCCGCAAAAGTAATGTAATGTTCATGTACGTCATGTTTCGGGTCTCTACAATTGGTATCAGAGGGAGGTTTAGTCAACCTTTGGAAACTAGGATGCGAAAACGTTAGTGAGATCCCTAGAGATATTTCTAAGGTATGTCTAGGGATGTATCTAAGGTTAAGTATACATATAGGTTATAGTCCTAGAATTGTGATCTTAGAATTTAACCTAATATGTTAGATATTGAGGGTACTCCCCCTTTACTATGTTGTTTTCTCTAGCATGATTTTTGCCTCTCACAGAATTATTTTTGTGTTTTAGTTAATGGAGGGAACCAGAAGGAATTCGGTTAACATTGAATCCAATGGACAAATTGGTGACTATGAGCAACAAAATTGTGTAATGCCTAGAGAGAAAGATATTTTGATTATGCCGAATCAGTCATCGCGATATATGATTAACAAGGTGAAATTTAGTGGTATGCCTAATTCATCAAAGAAGAGGAAGATAGACTATTATGCATGTTCTCATGTTGAGGAGCATAAAGAAAGGAAGATTGAGATTTCTAAAGAAGGGAAGAAGAACCTTGAGGAATACCTCAAATGGAGGTACCGATGTTATCTGTGTGGAGAAAAGGGTCATAGAGTGACAGACTGTTATGGAGTTCAATGTATTATTTGTGGAGAACATGGGCATTACCCAACTCAATGCCCTGACCTAAAAAGTTACTTCTAAATCAAGGAAGGACTTATTCCAGGACAATAATTGAAGAGGATGGATTGAAGTGTTTATGTATTGGTATTCAAGAATAATGTTGTTGAGGTACTTATATTGCGTATTAGAATATTTTTGTATTATTCTATTGTGGTTTTCAATAATTTTAAGGTACCGGTAACCATGAAAAGTGATTCAAATATTTTGGAAAGCAGATGATATGCGCATAATGAAGGGATAAGGAGAAAATGATATGTTTGACAGTATTCATGAGATCATGATTGATATAAGGACTAAGTGATATCATGGTTTGAGTATAAATAATTTTGAGGATTTTGGTATGTGGAAAGTGTTAACTTTTAACTGCATTCATGTTTTCACTATGGTTCAATTAATGGGTATTCATTCTTCAAGATAATACATGATTAAGGTATTCACATGTTTGTAATTTGACCAACAAGATATATCTTATGATATATTGGGGATAAATTATGGCATTCACGTGATTGTTATGTGACATTTCAAGTAATCATTTTCTTTATACTATGAGCTTGGACCGAAGTATTTTAGATAAGCCTAAAGATTAGAATGGATTATGTTGGACATAAGTTATTATTGTTTAAGGATAGAACTTTTTTCTATATTATTGATGAGATGTTATAGTAATATAGCTTTAGAAAAAGGACAACCTGCAGGACAGGCGACATCCCATCGCATCGGACAAGGCTGTGGGAATCGAACCCACAACTGAAGTGCGACTGGCCTTTATCGCCTACCACTGGCCTACAGGAAGTCCCTGTTTAGTAGAAACTAGTTTTATTTTATTACACGGTATGATATATGAAGTATAAGTTCATTCTTGGAATCGTATACGATTAACCTCACCATAGATGGACTTATGTATATTTGATAACTTTTGCTAAACTTTTGTTTGAAACAGATGGAATGACCCATCATTCTATCACATAATCTATTAACACTTCATGAATAACAAATTCAACTTAATTTCTTTAAGAGATGAAGTGGAAATTGTTCAAAGCACTAAAAACAGTGATATTGTACCAAAATAAAGTAAGTATTCATTCTAATTCAAATTCTTCAACTTTAGAGAAATGATCTTGAAAACCAAAAATGTTGTCCTAGTGCCCTTATATCCGATGAATCAGATGGTACCCTAGATCATCACAAATTTATGGCTTTGTGATTGTTGGATTTTTCATATCCATGTTCTCTACCACTCTCCATCAGAACATGATGGTTAGATTTCTCTTCCATATCCATATTTTCACCTATATGGAAACCCAGTGATTAGTTTATTTGGGTAACCATTACGTTTCATACTTTTGTTTTTAAAGATTGGTTTTGGTGTTCCTTTTTACGATGTGGGTTTATATTAAAGAAACTTTCGAGTAGTAAACCATTTATAAACCCGACGAATTTCGAGGGCGAAATTCATCTTAAGGGGGGTAGAATGTAACACCCCGAGATTTTATGAAAAATATTCTTTTTAATTTCATTAATTTCTTGTGTTCTACGCTACACCAAAAGGAGCTTTCACAACACGTATCTTTGACTTGCCTTGCATTACACGCAATCATGACCTTCCTCGATAGTGTGTGTAGTACGCAATACCGAGTTTCACTAAACAACGATATGCTATTAAAATATTATTAAAACTAGCCGTTATGAATAGTAATAACCACTTTTTGAAATTTTGTAAATTTTATATTGCAAAATGGAATTTATTTTTAGATTCGGAATATCTAAATTAGCTTAGGGTGAAATTTTGGTACTTTTCGGATAACTTTCATTTTCTGATGAATAGTGAAAATTACTAAATTTTAATTAAACACAACCTTTTTAATTGAAATAATTAATAGTGATAAATTATTAATTTGAGTGGTTTTAAAGTATATTTAGAATATATTTTTTACAATTTAATACAATGTTGTTCATTGGATGTAATTTCACATTTTAACCAGACATAAACAAATGTCAATCTTTTGATATTTATTATCTTTTAAGAACACGCTATATGTTTTGATGACGAGAATTAATTTTTAAATTAAGTAATTCAACTGATATGTTTTGAATTTGTTAAAATATACATCATTTTTGAGTTCATAATATCAAATATAGCTTAGGCCTAATTTTTGGTATTTTTCTGGAAACTTTCATTTTTTTGATGAATAGTGAAACCACTAAGTGGTAGTTAAAAAAAATGAATTTTTCATAAAACTTAATTTTACCTCTTCTGTGAGTGGAATTTCAAAAATCCGAGAGACACGGTTGATATAAGTAAGTAAAATGTGGTTCAATAGGATGAAAATAATTTTTGGTGAATAGTAACTTTTTACTTTTTTTTACCACGGTTAAAAGTAAATATGGTAATTAAGGGTAAAAATGATATTATTATTATCCTAACACATGTAATAATTCTATTGGATAAGTGTAATTCGACCAAAAACAACCTTAGGAATAAAATATGACCATGTAGGCCCACTTGGATTAGATTAGGACATTTATTATTAATTTATTTAAAGAAGGGTTAAAATAGTTAAAATCAAAGTTTAATAAGAAAATCATTTTTAATATAGGGTTATACATAAGATAAATTCTACTATAAATATTCATTAGAAATATAAAAATATTTAATACATAATTATATTTTATTTGTAATTTTTAAACTTTAAATAATTTAATTTATTTATGACACAAAGATGATGCACTAATTATCTTATTAATGACATATTGACATAATTGATGTTATAAATACCCAAATAAATATAATTTGAGACTTTTTATGAATTAAACTAATTTTATAGGTTAATATGACATGTTAGTATTAATTTAATTAAATTTATTCAAACTAATAATTCTGTTATGATTTTCACAAAAATAAATTACTAAATAGTGTCAAAATTGACATAAAATAGTTTTTAAAACAAATATTATATTATAAATTTGTTATTTTATTCCTAAAAATTTAAGTTTCGGCCAAATGACTTAGATAAGGTTATATATATTAATAATAAACAACTTGGGGTTGGTTTTCCTTGTTATAGTAAGTTTATTAACCTTATAGTGTAAGAACACAAAAAGACACGGTAAAAGTAAAATTATCTAACTTAAAGTTAAAACTAAATGATAAGGTTAAAATAGTAAACTAAACTTGTCCAAATTCTATTGGATGAGAGGGTTTCGACCCATCCCCACCTTAGCTTCGAAATAAATCAATTTCGAGCTATTTAAAACCGAATTTGGCTTTATAATAAAATAATATTTTTAGTTTTTCCAAAAGAGCCCCTCTCCTCCCTTATAAAAAGGCACCTCCTTCCTCCCTTCCTCACACCAATTTGAGCCTTCAAGCTCAGAAAAACCCTGACAAATTCTCTTCTCCACTTCCCTATAAACATTCTAAAGGTCCTTCTCTTCTTCAAAGACCAATTTTAGTGCCCTAAGAGGAGGTCTCAAAGAGGCGCTTCAAAGAAGAGGTAATGTCCATTACCGATTCTTTCAACTTTATTTCTTCTTCCACTTCTTCTTCTTTAGTTGTTTAATTATGAAGTAATTACATCAGTATCACTCATATACTGATATGTTATTATAAGTATGAAACAACCCTATTTCACCATCTATCCATCCTACGGAAAATGAAATCACCGCGCGTGCGTACGTACGGAATACCGTCTCCACGCCGTGGTGTAATCTGTTTTTCCAACACCACCTTACTTGGATGGGTATAATGGTGTAAAGAATAACTATAAATAATTATTATAACATCATACTGATTCTTATATATTGTATCATCCACTCCACTCCAATTCAATAATTATGGAAACGATATCATCGCTCGTGCGTACGTACGGACTACCGTCTCCACGACGCGATGAGATTCATTCTCCATGTTAACCATTTAAGAATGATTATAAAGTATATATAAGAAATAATAATGAAATATATGACATTATAAAGCTACTGTATTTATGTATATATATATATGTATTTCATCTACTTAATTACATTCAACTCAATAAGGAAACGAAAACAACGTTCATGCATACGTAGGACATACCATCTCCATGAACGGTGTATTTCTTTCCATTTATTGATATATTATATATATGTATATTATGAATATATATTATATATAAATCATGTTTTATATTCTGGAATTAAGTAATCATGATCTAAGTAATCATATTAATAATTACAAGTCAAAACACAGACGACAAATGGAATGATTTTACCCAAAACACTCTTTAACATGGAATTTACAAAAGAACGGGTAATATAAAGTCATAAGTGAACCATATATGATATCATAACAATTAATATGATTCTATAATAAGTCAATGACATTATTTAAATCATTATACATGAGGTTCAGATACATACAAATCATATCGGACATAAGGTAAGGGATAATTTTTCAAATCTCATTTTTATCTGAGATTGCTTATTCGTAAGTATTTACTGGGGTTATTTCTATCATCCATGTCCATGTTTTATAAACGTGTTTTCATGTATGTTTAAAGTTTTTTTACCCATTTTTTACTTTTACTACATGGTATGTAAGGAATCTTTCTTTTGTTTACATTACGAGGTACTTTTTTTGACTTTTCTGACAAAAGTATGAGGAGAATGTTATTTTTAACTTATACGGAGTGAACGGATTTTTATGGTTTTATAAAGCATTATTTTCATGAAGATTCCTCTAAAAGATTTCATGACTATTTTCAACAAAAACCTTTTCTTCTAAAATTTCATGAAATTTTGTGAAAAGAAAATGATTTTGAAGAAAAAAGGATATTTTCCTCAAGAATTCATTTCAAGTGTTTTATCAAAACCATTTTCATCTAAGATGATGTTATTTTACATGTGTATGTTTCAAGTATCATGTCTCTATGATTTATATGGTTTCAATTTTCTTATTATGAAATGATATCCATTTATTTTATATGGATTACGTGATGATGGGATGATGTTTATGAAACCCATTTTATTTATTGGGTTATTATGAATGATGTATGTTTATTTTGTGGCACAAGTAAGAATGATTTCATTATGAGATGGGTGGGACCTATATCTCCCTCCAATGCATTGGGTAAAGATTTATATCTCATGATATAGACATGGCTGGAATGGTAAGTTAATCCGGTTCAGTGTTATAGGACTGAAACGAGGAGTGAACTCGATTCAGAAAGGGACTTTGTCCAACAAGATGGTCTTGGCAGCAATGCCTTGTCTACTATGGAAATCATGACATGTGCTGAATGGTTGCCACAATTACATGTTTTATTCCCATGCTATTTTATCATTCTTAATGTTTCTTTATGATCTATGCCTTACGTACTTCCATGTTTTATGTCATTTCTCAAACTTTTGATGTTTAAATATTATGTTCATGTTTTTAAGTTCAAATGTATATGGTATGTTTTATTTTATCCATGCTTACCCTTACTGAGCATTTGAGATCACCCTTTTTATGTTTTCTTTTCCCCAGGATATAAATAAAGGTTTTAGGTAAGAAAAAAAGGGGAAGATCTTTATGGGAGATGTTGAAGATCTTTCACCATGATTAGAAGATTACGTTCCAATTTTCCAAAGACACTAAACTATTACGGTCCTTGTGTGTCTATTTTTGTTATGTATTAAGTATTCCGCAAAAGTAATGTAATGTTCATGTACGTCAAGTTTCGGGTCTCTACATGCTCCGAGCTTGCATCCTAGACTTTGGAGGTTCTTGGGAGAAGCATATTCCTCTGGTGGAGTTCGCCTACAACAATAGTTTCCAGGATACCATTCAAATGGAACTATATGAGGCTTTGTACGGTAGGCCATACCGATCACCCTTATGCTGGCTGGAGGCAGGAGAGGCAGCCTTGCTGGGACCTCGTTTTGTTCAGGAGACTTTATAACAGATAGAACTGACTTGGAAGAGGATGGCTAAAAAACAGTCTCAACAGAAGTCTTATGCTGATCAGCGGGGACGACCTCTGGAGTTCGAGGTCAGGGATCAGGTTTTCCTTTGTGTCGCACCGAGGTTGGGACACAAGAGGATTCAGAGACAGGGTAAGCTTTCACTACTGTATGTCGGGCCGTTTGAGGTATTGGAGAGAGTTGGGCTGGTTGCCTATCGGTTGCAGCTACCTCAGAGGTACCGGGCTATGCATGACGTCTTCCACGTCTCTCATCTCTGACATTACATTTCAGACCCATCTCATGCCTTTCAACCCGAGGAGGTTGATCTTGAAGTGGATGCATCGTTTGAGGAGCATACTATCCAGATTTTCGACTGCAGTATGAAGGTTCTCCGTGGGTGGTCTGTCCCTCTTGTACGGGTGCTATGGTAGCATGGGCGAGTACAGGACGAGACCTAGGAGAGGGAGGCCAATGTACGATCGTAGTGGCCAGAGCTGTTCGAGTTTCTTCTTCTACGCCTCTCTAGGAAATTCGGGGATGAATTTCTTTAAGGGGGGAAGTTTGTAAGAACCCGGATCTTCGTTTCAGGTATGTTTTCCCTTTTCTGGAGTTTTTAAGAAAAATTAACTTTCTTGAAATTTTCGAAGTACACGCCGTGTACTTTCTGAGTACATGCCGTGTACTCTTCTCCGGCTCGAAGCCGTGTGCTGGCCATGTTGAGCCACACACACGCTGTGTAGGGGTAACGTGGAGACCAATTTTGGCGGAGTATGGAAAGGACCTAGTACACGCCATGTACTCTAAAAGTACACGTCAGGTACTTTTTTTTTTCACTAAACAGACTGGGGTCGCGCCTCATTGTGATATTCATCTTCTTCTAGGTCTCGTTCGCCCGAGAGTGACCCGTACGACCGGATCTTCGATGAGCTCCCGCCTCTTCGTCTGTTCTCCAATTTGAGCATGGTCGATTGCGTTGGAATCGAAGCGGTGAGTTCTTCCTTCTTCTTGAGCTTTTTTTATGATTCCTCTTTGTTTTCGAGTTATCTTGGGTTGATAGTTTTGTGTATTTTCCCAGATCTATGAAGTTCTAATGGGAATCAATCATCATGGTTCACGTATATTGATCTCCTAGGATCGAGGTGGGTGGTTTGTGCCTTTCTGTAGAAAGCCTTTGAGTATTTTGTGCAATTTACACAAATTCACTTGGGTAGGGAATTGTGGGTTTCCTATTTTCCCTTTGCTATTTTCCTGCTTGTCTTGATTGATATAGTAGAGGTTTATGCTTGTGAGTAGAGTAAAATGTTTTGTGCTTAGGTTTCTTTTCCATGCTTGTTTTACCTTTTGGCAGTTTCTAGTTTCCATGCCTAGTTATAGGATAGTGTAACTGTTGCTATGTTATGCTGTTGAGCCTTAGATTGATATCTAAGTAGTTCTTGAGGTTTACTTGGATGTTTCACGCACGCTGAGCATGTTTATTTCACACAGGACTGTGAGAACCTAGTATAGTAGACCACAGGGAGAATAGACGCAAGGGCTTCCCCAGAGTGTCTTTTAATATGATGCGAGACCACATGAGAAATTGACGATGATTTCTTCCTAAGAGAGTTTGTAGTTCCTTGACGCGGGCCACAGGGGGAATGAGATGTTGAGTGCTTCCCCAAAGAGCCTTTAGCATGATATGAGACTATAGGGGGAATTGACGGTGAGTGCTTCCTCAGAGAGTCTATTCTTAGCTGAACCAGAGGGGTGAGACTGTGTGTTCCTCCTAGAGGGTTTCTAGTACTTGTAGGTTGAACCATAGGGGTTAGGCTGTGAGAGCTACCCATAGGGTTACCTGTTTTCTCTTGTTGTTGTTGTTACTTGTGTACTTCATATGATAAAATTGTGGATTGTATCTGCTATGTGATTTTTTGTTTACTGTTTCCTGCAATTTACTTGCCTTGAATTCATTGACTATTAGGCATAGATCTTTGGGTGATTGCCTACTGGGATTGTATCTCACACCCTGTTTGAGCCATGATTTTGGGCCCAAGCAGACTTTGTTGTTGCAGGAATAGACAAGGGCAAGTGCCCTTCAACTTCCGGTATGTGATTGCTTGGAGCTGGAGAGAAAGGGACCGAGCTTAGGCTTTCAATGCTGAGCAGTTTACTTTTTTTTCTTTTTCACTTTGTTTCAGTTGTACTTCAGCACATCAGTTTTTTTACTTCTTTCCATAGACATATGTACCATGTTGCATCATTATTATTTTATACATTGTTTCCGCTATTCAGTTCAGTTGTTGTATGTTGTTTATTTCTTTCGTTATTGTGACTAGTTGTTCTTCCACGGTATACTTTACCGAATGAGGTAATAGTTTCCCCACCGACTCACCAAGGCCCTCGCTGCTAGTCGGAAGCCTCTGGATTTTAGGGAAACGTGATTGAGGTCATGTGGCGAACTGGGTACGAGGCACCAGTGGAGGGGCTCCGAATTCGGGTCGTTACATCCACAAAGCAGATAGGGTGCCACAAATCAAATATGTTCACATGACCATAGAGTAAAAAAGGGAACCATGAAGAAAAGAAATTTGTGCGGCTGTGGAGGGATATCTAAGAAGCAGAAAGGGTGCTGAGAAGCAATGAAATTTTTGTGGATGCTAAGGGAGTTCTGTGAAGCATAAAGGGATCCATGAAGCAAAGATGTTCACACAGCCATGGAGGGAGCTCAACAAACCATTTTTCTAGTATACTTATAATGACCCTAACTACTAATCTGTAACTCTGTTCAGGATCTATGACCAGTCAAATCAAATCCTGCAGAATAATATTTGATCCTAGTCATGTATGGAAGCATTAGATGCATCATTTTGACATGTTTTTTGGTTACAATAACTTCCTATGAATTCAGTAAATGTGAGGGATCTGGTATGTACTTCCTCAAGAGGGATACATGGAAAACATCATGTATTTGAGACATGGTTGGTGGAAGCACTAGTTGATATTCTATATTACCGATGTGATTAAGAATATCAAAGGGGCTGATTTACCTGGGGATTAGCTTTCCCTTATTCCCAAATTCCATGACTCTTTTCCATGAATATATGTAGAGGAATACCATATATATAACATCAAACTCTAAGTCATGTTGATAATTTTCTTTGTAGATCTTCTGATGAATTTGGGAAGACCTAATGTGCTATTGAATAGTCTTTATGGCATCCCACCTTTTTTATTTCATAACTTTTAATTACATTTTACTATCATAGGATCTTTAAAGTCTAGTGTCTTGGAAATCGGGAACATTATACATGAAAACAACATAAAACATTCTTCTAAACCACTCATAAGGATTAATAATAGGTTCATCCTATGTACAATTAATGCATCTCATATCCTGGAGACATACATTAATGGAAAGGGTGAGCAGAAGGCTCAGTAAGGAAAATAAGTGAAACAATTGACATGTGATCTTGAGCAATATTAATAAGAACATGATAAAATTCATAAAGGAATGAGCAATGGAAGAATTGGAATATCATAATAAAAAGAACTTGAAACATAACTTGAATATGTTTCTACAAAATTTCATTTACACATTCATAAACATATCACCAATGTTTATCCCTGAGGTGTCATAAAAATTACCAAGGTTATTCACCAAGGTATCGTGAAACTTGTCTTCTCTAGAGATTAATTATTTACCCAATTCATTGGAGTGATATCAGGGCGCACCCTTAATATGTATTTATTTTCATGTGATCCACATATATCATAATCAAAAATTTCATAAATAAACCAAAGAGAGTAAAATAAAAGGGTTTCACTTCAAAATCATGACGTTTTAAAAGTGCTTAAAAATAAGATCGTTATGTCATTTATAACCCATGGAAAGGGAGTGAGGGTTAAATGTGTGTCAATCCTAGAATCAAATATATAATGTTTTCGTATATATGAACACCTATAGAAACAAAATAGTCTTGGGTATTCACATAAATAAAATAAAATAATTCCTTGAGAAAAAGAGAGAGAAATTTTGAGACGAAATTTCTGCAGCATAACGGCTAGATAAAATGGTTTTAGAAAATAATATAAAGAGAGGGGAAAAGGGTATCCCATCAATAAATGAATCATTTTACAGTATAGTTACATAATAAAAAGATATAAGATCATGGTGTGGAAAATTGAATTACACACCACATGAAAAGGAAACTTGTAAGGAAAGAGAAAGCGCAATTTCTTTTACGAAAATTCGGCAACCTAACGGTGTCACATAAAGATTCAAAAAATAAATTGATGAGAGAAGAAAGGGTCTCTCATAATTTGGAAATGAAATGGACATTAGTAAAGATATATATGAACAAGCCCCCTCATAAAAAAAGGAACTATATGACACAACATAAAGGAAGTCATGACTTAAAAGGGGAGGGTGAAAGGTTCCCTTACCTTGAAGAGTAACTTCGAAATCATGAGGGTTGGGACATTGGGAGGCATGAGGGCAGTTTGGGAGGACTACTTGGGAGGTAAAGATACCAGAACTTCGTTGTGAAGGATTTTGGAATGAAATGAATGAGTAAATTTCTTTGTATTTATAGGAAAAGCGAGGGAATAAATTATTAATTTATAAGGGACACCTCATTGGTGGTATTTGCAAAACCATGAGCTTTCCCATGGTATTTTACCATGGTATTGGCCACTTGGGACACCTCATATCATATATAACTATTCATAAGTCGACCAGAAAGTGTACATCGTTATTACATCAATAATTGTGTCATTAAACACCCGAAACTCAAAACTGTATTTTTACTATTCACTGAAAATTCAACTATTTTAGAAAATCCCAAAAATTCACCCTAACCTAAAATCGATGCTCTAAATTCAAAAATGAACTCCATTTTATGAAAATAATTTTCTAAATATTTTTAATTTAATTTTTAAATCAAATCAATATTTATTCCAAAAATACAACTTTAAAACTATAACTCATTTTGTAACACCTTAAAAAAGTAATCAAGGTCCCATAAAATTATCGTGTAACCATAATACAATAAAGTATCAATTTATGATTACATTTTATGAAAATATAATTCCATTTTAGATTATTAAATTAATTATAAATTGTATATATAATATTTATGACATACATAAATACCAAAACTTATACTATGATCGTTTTTCACTTTTAAGATGTTTAAATTGTATTTATACATTCATGGGTAAATATTCTATTTTTTTTGGCCAATTTACTATTAATTACTATTCATACGGGTATGTTACTATTCATACTTTACTATTCACTAAAAAAATTAGTTGATCTTATTAGACTCTAAATTTCTCACTGATCACAACTGTAGAAGACCATTTTTTGAAAATCATTTCACATTATTAATTATTTAAAGAATACAAAAATATTTGAAAATACCCCATTTTTTTCCCTAAATTCATCAATAATACAAATCCTATATTTATCCATATATTTGAAATTCACAAACATTTCCATAATAATAAATAATAATTTTATTTATATAAAATGATTACACAAAGCAGCTAAGGTCTCATTACATATCCCCTTATAACACCAGCATAGGACCTAAGTGTAAGGTGTGCAATGTTGATAGAATCTTGGGGTGGCTTAGACATCATTGCCCGAGTGGTGATTTTTATTAGCTTGAACATCTCCCTTAGATGATTCCGTTCAAGCTTCATATATTGAAGTTAGTCTTGGGCTTGGTCCAGAGAAAAGCCCAGTGATGCTACCTCCTTCCCAAGCTCTGACAGATGGGCTTCATATGGCCCGATTCTACTGGATGAGGCCATTCAAACTTATTTCTATATTAATTAACCAAGATAACTATATTTATAAAAACACAACGTTAAGATTATAGTTTCCAATAGTCATATTGAATAATTGTCATATAATAGTCAAAACCTAACGGTCTCATTTTAATTATACCCACTTCATTAATTAAAGGATATAGTTTTGTTGAGTATAAAATAAAACAACACAAAAATTTAGGGAACAAATATAATTAAAAAGTTCGGGTCGTTACATTCTCCCCCCCCTCTTAAGAAATTTGTTCCCCTAAATTTTATCTCATACCCTTTGATGAGGAAAGGTGTGGTTACTTATGTCTCATAAACTCCTCCAGTTCCCATATGGCTTCTTCACATTTGTGGTTCCTCCACAACACCTTAACAAGGTGGGTATTCTTGTTGCGTATAACCTTTTCTCTACGATACAGGATCTCCACCGGTTTCTCCTCATAATAGTGGTCATGTTCCACTTGTACCACCTCTATATTTAGTACATGTGAAGGGTTAGGTATGTACTTTCTCAAGAGGGATACCTAGAAGACATCATGAACTTGTGCTGGATTTGGAGGAAGTGCAAGCCGATAGGCCACTGTTCCCATGCGATCAAGGATTTAATAGGGGCCAATGTACCTAGGGATTAACTTCCCTTTCTTCCCAAACCTCATGACTATATTCCAAGGTAAAATTGAAAGAAATACTTTGTCACCAACATCAAACTCCAAGTCCCTTCGATGGTTTTCGGCATAGCTCTTTTGCCGACTTTGAGCAACCTTAATGTGTTTCTATATGGAATGGACTTTTTCTATAATCTCTTGCATAAGATCAGGCCCAAGAAGCTTTCTCTCACCAACTTCATCCCAACAAGTAGGAGTTATACATTGCTTCCTATATAGAGCTTCATAGGGTGACATTTGAACACTTGAGTGGAAGCTGTTGTTGTAAGAGAACTCAGCTAAATGGAGATGTAGATCCCAACCACCTTTAAATTCCATTGATCATGTTATTATAATGTCATTGAGTGTTTTAATAGTCCTTTTAGATTGGAAATCGGTTTGGGTGTGATAGGATATACTGAAATTCAATTCAGTTCTCAGAGCTTGTTGAAGACTTCTCCAGAATTTTGATGTGAACTCTTGGATCACGATCAAATACGATAGAAAGTGGAACTCCATGTAGCCTTGAAAATTCCTTCACATAAATCCTGGAAATTTGATCAAAAGAGAAATCTTCTCAAATTGATATAAAATGGGCAGTCTTGGTGAGATGGTCCACAATAACCCATATCGCATTGTTTCCTTTGGAAGTTCTTGGGAGACCAGTGACAAAGTCCATAGTGATATTGTCCCACTTCCATACTGGTATGGGTAGTGGTTGCAATACCCCACTAGGAATTTGTCGCTCTGCCTTCACTTGCTAACATAACAGTCACCTTGATGTGTAGTCAACAATCTATCTTTTCATATTATCCCACCAATAATGATCACGAAGGTCCCTATACATTTTCGTGCTACCGGGATGTATAGAGAAAGTAGATCTATGAGCTTCATCTATCAATTGCTTCTTTATTTCTGGAATAGATGGAACACATAGTCTTGTATGAAATTTCAGTACACCTTCTTGATCAATATTGAACTCAGGAAACTTCCCATCCATCACAGCCTCAAACATCTTCTGTAACAAAGGATATTCTTTATGAGATTTCTTGATCTTTTCTAGTAGTGATGGTTGAGAAATAATTTGTGTTAGGGTTGATGATTTCCCTTCCCTTACAATTCCCACATCTAGTTTTACTAGGTCATTGATCAAAGGATCTCTTTGAATCCTCATAATGGATAGAACAACAGGGTCTTTCCTATATAATGCATCAACTAATTTGTTTGCTCTTCTAGGATGATAATGAATTAAACAATAATAGTCTTTAAGAAGTTCCAACCATCTCCTTTGTATCTTGTTCAATTCCTTTTGTGTGAAAGTATACTTCAAACTTTGATGGTCTGTGTATATATCACATTTCACCCCATAAAGATAGTGCCTCCATATCTTCAGAGAAAAAATGACCGCAACCAGCTCTAGATCATGCGTAGGATAGTTCTTATCATGAGTCTTCAACTATCAAGTTGAATAAGCAATGACCTTTTCATTTTGCATGAGGATACACCCAAGTCCTTTCAGAGATGCATCGCAAAAAATAACGAATTCTTCTTGACTTGAGGGCAGAGTTAACATAGGTGCAGTAACCAATCACTTCTTCAGCTCTTGGAAAATTTCCTCACACTATTTTGTCTAGATGAACTTGACCCCTTTCCGAGTTAACTTGGTTAATTGATTAGAAATTCATGAAAATTTCTTCACAAACCTCTTATAATATCCTACTAATCTAGGGAAACTAAGAATATCAGTTATTGTTGTAGGCTGAGCCCACTCCTATACAAATTTTGTCTTTGTAGGGTCAACTGTGATTCCTTCATTGGTAACAATGTGCCCCAAGAAAAAACTTGTTGTAACCAAAATTCACATTTACTGAACTGTCTAAAAGGCATAAAAACAAACTCATAATGCCCATATATTTATCAAAAGACAGTTTTTGGAATATCTTCTTTTTTCACCCTCAATTGATGATAACCAGATCGAAGATCAATCTTAGAGATGAATTGTGCCCCATGAAGTTTGTCAAATAAGTCATCAATTCTTAGAAAAGGGTATTTGTTCTTTACTGTGATCCTATTCAATTCTCTATAATCAATGCATAGCTGCATCGATCCATCCTTCTTCTATACAAAGAGAACAGGTGCTCCCCAAGGAGACACACTTAGTCAGATAAACCCCTTCTCCAAAAGATCATGGAGATGTTTCTTTAATTCCTCCATCTCCACATTTTCCATCCCATATGGGGTCTTTGATATTGGATGAGATTGAGGTACGAATTCAATAGATAACTCCACCTCTCTTTCTGGTGGAGGTCCATGCAAATCCTCAGGAAATACATCAACATATTCAAGGATGATGGGGACATTTTCTATCCTCAAACACTCATTTCCTTCTTCTTCTTCACCGATCAATTCCATAAAGAATGATATAAGAGGTTCTTCTAGATAAAGATCAGGTTGAGATATCTCTCCTTGGAATATAACTATTGGTTTTTCATTCAAGACTACTGAGATTTCCCTTACTTTTTCATTTGATCTTATCATTATACTTTAAGAGCTAGTCCATCCCTAGTATAATGTCGAATTCCAGCATGGGAATGACTACTAAATTTGCGATAAGATTGTGCTCACCAAAGTAAATACTAGAGTTTCTAAACACTGATGATGCTTTGATAATCCCACCAGGAGTCTTGAGTGATAACTCTACTTTTAGCAATTCAGGGGTTGATTCCAAATTCCTTGCAAACTTGGAGGAAATAAAGGAATGCGTAGAACTAGAATCAAACAAAGTACTTACTATCTTTGAGAGAATAACAAGAGTAACTGCTACCACATCATTTGGAGCTTCAAATTTAGCTTTTGTGATAGAAAAAGAATGACCTTTCACCCTTGGCCTTTGTTGAGGCTGATGGTGGTTCCCCTCCACTGCCCTCGGATTTGGACAGTGATTGGAAAAGTGCCCAAGTTGTCCACACTTAAAGAACTGGACATCAGGTAGGGCCTACACCATCTTCCCCTTTTCTTTAGTGTTTTGAAGTTGAGGTTTCACCTCACTATGACAATTACTCCCAATATTTCCATCTCTTCCACACTCGTAGCAATTCCTGCTCCCGATAAGGTAGTTCCTCGAATTCTTCTTCCCACATTTATTACACGTTGGAAGTTTCACTTTCTTGCCTCCTCTTCCCAGATAAAAGGTCATCCCTAAGCTGGGCTCCATAGATCTCTTTTTTTTGTTTGATTTATGAGACCACTGCATCTCACCGAACTCCAGTTCGACTTTCATTGCACTCCGTACGATCTCCTCATAGTTGTCATAGTCTCGGTTGGCTAGATTCTTCCTCAAATGAGGTCTCAGTCCACCAAAGAATATATCAACCTTACCATTAGGATCCATGACAAATATTGAGGTATAATGAGAAATTCTTGTAAAGTTCATCTCGTATCTTCCCACAGATTCATTCTCCTTCGGCTTCAGCTCAAGAAAATCCTTCTCCATTCTAGTTCTCATAGAACGAGGGAAATAAATACTGAAGAAGATCCATCTAAACTCTTACCACTCCATAGAATCAACCTACACTCTTTGCCTTGTGTTTTTAATCAATTCCCACCATTGATCAGCTTCTCCCTCTAAGTGATAGATAGCTAGGGTGACCTTCTCTTTCTCTGAACAATGGAGCACAAAAAATATATTCTCTATAGAGCTGATCCATTGTTCAACAATCAATGGGTCGGTTGATCCATTGAAGGTTGGTGGTCATTGACGCATATAGGCCTCAACAAAATGTTGTTCCCTTCATGGTGAGATCAGTCTCTCATCTTGATTCAAGTTATTTCCCATCACTTGATTCATTTGGTTTATCATTCGCATGAATTTTTCCATTCCGACTTCTATTAGTGGGTCATCAGTGTATGGTCCATTGCGGTCACCATTTGCACAATTTATCCTATTGCCTGCCATTTTCTAAAGTAATAAAACCATAGTGAGAAACTTATTTCATTTACATATCTTTTAACTATAAATGATTTTATGTCTTAAAACTTCATGCTTAACCAATTACATTTCTCTATAATTCCTTCATAATGATTCATAAAAAGCTTGCGATTAACCAAACATATCCCCCAGGAGTGTTATAAAAAAGTGTGCAGAAAGGCCTGTTGTCATGTACCTAGATACCCCGTGTCAATCCCAAAACTCCTTGTCATAGTTTTCACTCCTAGTTACCTCTGTTCCAGCGCCGCCTCTACCTGGTCGTATCCAGATAGGGATGTATTTTCTTGATAAACAACTTACTCAATACTCACCAAAATACCAAGAAGTTTTTCCTATATTTATGCTTTTTTATAGGATTCTTTCTAAAGTTTTCATAGCCTAATTCCCATAAATAACTAAAATATCCATTGATACCAACTATGGAATCCCGCCTTTTTTATTTCAAAACTTTTCATTACATTTTACAAACAGAGTATCTTTAAAGTCTAGTGTCTTGGAAATCAAGAACATAATACACGAAAAAAATATAAAAAATTATTTTAAAGCACTCATAAGGCTTAATCATAGATTCATATGATGTATAATTACTACATCTCATATCCTAGAGACATACATAAAAGGAAAGGGTGAGCAGAATGTTGAGTAAGAAAAACAAGTGAAACAGTTGACATGTGATCTTGAGCAATATTAATAAGATCCTGATAAAAGTCATAAAGGCATGAGAAATAGAAGAATAAGAATATCATAATAAAAAGAACTTGAATCATAACTTGAATATATGGCTACAACATTTCATTTAGACATTCATGAACATATCACCAAGGTTTATCCCCGAGGTGTCATAAAAATTACCAAGGTTATTCATCAAGGTATCGTGAAACTTGTCATCTCTAGAGATTAATTCATTACCCAATGCATTAGAGCGCTATCAGGTCACACCATTAATATGTATTTATATTCATGTGATCCACATAGATCCTAATCAAAAATTTCATAAATAACCCAAAAAGAGTAAAATAAATGGGTTTCACTTCAAAATCACAACGTTTTAAAAGTGCTTAAAAATAAGATCGTTATGTCCTTTATAACCCATAGATAGAGAGTGAGGGTTAGATTTATGTAAATTCCAGAAACAAATATATCGTTTTTTGTGTATATATGAACACCTATAGAAACTAAATAGGTCTGGGTATTCACATAAATAAAAGAAGAGAATTCCATGAGAAAAAGAGAGAAAAATTTTGAGACGAAATTTCTGCAGCATAACAGCTATATAACATGGTTTTAGAAAATAATATAAAAAGAGGGGACAAGGGTATCCCATCAATAAATAAATCATTTTATCGTATAGGTACAAAATAATAATAATTAAGATCATAGTGTGGAAAATTTAATGACTCGCTACATGAAAAGGAAACTTTCAAGGAAAGAGAAAGTGTGATTTCTTTTACAAAAATTTGGCAGCCTAACGTCATCACATAAAAATTCAGAAAATAAATTGATGAGATCAGAAAGGGTATCTCATAATTTGGAAATCAAATTTAACGTAGTAAATATATAGAATAACAATACCCCCTCATAATAAAATGGAACTACAAGACATAACATAAAAAAATTCATGGCTTCAAAGAGGAAGGTGAAAGATTCTCTTACCTTGAAGAGTAAATTCAAAATAATGATGGTTGGGACCTTGGGAGACTTGAGGGCACCTTGGGAGGACTCCTTCAGAGGTAAGCAGACCTAAACTTCATTTAGGAGTATTTTGGAATGAAATTAATGAGGAAATGGCTTGGTATTTATAGGAAAAGTGAAGAAATAAATTATTAATTTCCAAGGGACACCTCATCGGTGGTATTTGCAAAACCATGGGCTTGACCATGGTATTTTCCCATGGTATTGGCCACTTGGGACACCTAATAGCATATCTCACTATTCATAAGTCGACCAGAAATCTTACATCATTATTACATCATTAATGATGTGATTAAACACCTAAAACTCAAAACTGTATTTTTACTAGTCACTGAAAATTAAACTGTTTCAGAAAAATACCAAAAATTCACCCTAACCAAAAATTGATGCTCTGAATTCAAAAATGAACTCCATTTTATGCAATAAATTTCCAAATATTTTTATTTAATTTTTAAATAAATCATTATCTATTCAAAAAATACAACTTTAATATTATAACTCATTTTGTGAAACCTTAAAAAAGTAATCAAGGTCCTATAAAATTATTGTATAACCATAATACAATAAAGTAAAAATTTATGATTACATTTAATGAAAATATATTTCTATTTTAAAGTATTAAATTAATTATAAAATTGTAAATAAAATATTTATGACATACAGAAATACCAAAACTTATACTATGATCGTTTTTTCACTTTTAAGATATTTAAATTGTATTTATACATTCATGGGTGATGTTTCTATTTTTTCGGCCTATTAACTATTCATTACTATTTATACGGGTATGTCACTATTCATACTTTACTATTCACTAAAAATAAGTTGATCTTATTAGACTCTAAATTTCTCACTGATCACAACTGTAGAAGACCATTTTTTGAAAATCATTTCATATTATTAATTATTTTAAGAATACAAAAATATTTTAAAATACCACGTTTTTTCCTAAATTCATTAATAATAAACATCCTATATTTATCCGGATATTTAAAATTTACAAACATTTCCATAATAAGAAATAACAATTTTATTTATATAAAAGGATTACACAAAGATGTTAAGGTCTCATTACATAGCCCCTTATAACACCAGCATAGGACATAAGTGTAAGGTGTGCTATGGTGATAGAATCTTGGGGTAGTTCGGACAACATTGCCTGAGTGGTGATCTCTATCATCTTGAAATTATTCCTTTGGAGATTCCGTTCAAGTTTCATATGTTGAATTTCAGCTTGGGTTTGGTCCAAAGCAAAGGCCAGTGATGCTACCTCCTTCCCAAGATCTGACAGATGGGTTTCATATGGCCCGAGTCTACTGGATGAGTCCATTCAAACTTATTTCTGTATTAATTAACCAATATAACTATATTTATAAAAAAAAATGTTAATATTATAGTTTTTTATGTTCATATTGACCAATGGTCATATAACAGTCGAAACCCAATGGTCTCATTTTAATTATACCCACTTCATTAATTAAAGGATATAGTTTTTTTTGAGTATAAAATAAAATAACACACAAATTTAGGAAACAAATACAATTAAAAAGTTTGGGTCATTACAGTCTTCACCTTTTATACCATTTCATTGACCATTTTATGTCCCTACATCTTGTGTTATCCAAATTCATCCTATCATGAATGTTTTCTACACTTCTTCCCATAAAGGGATTCATATTGATCCATTTGGATACTTGAGTGGAAAAAATTGTTGTAATAAAATTCAAATAGAGGAAGATGTTATTCTAATTATCCTTTGAAGTCCATAGAGCATGCTCTCAACATATATTCTAATGTTTGAATGGTCTACTCATACTGGAAATTAGTTTGAGGGTGATGATCCATATTGAAGTTCAACTCAGTGTTTAAATAATTTTGGAGACTATTCCATAATGTGGATGTAAATCTCAGATCTCAATCAGATATAACTGATAATGGTACTCTATGTATTATAACCACTTATATAATGTATATCCATGAAATTTAAATGAGTAAGAAGTCCTATTAAATTTAAATTAAGAGATCAGTCTTTATAATATGATCCATAACAACCCATATAACAATATTTCCTCTAGATGTCTTCATAAGTCCATTGAAAAATTAAATGGTGATGTTTTCCAATTTACATGTAGGTATGGGTAATGGTTTCATAATAAAATTAGTATTTTTCCTTTTTGAATTCACTTAACAACAGACAGGTAACTTTGATGTATATTCAGCGATCACCTTATTCATATCATCCCACCAATAATACTCTTGGATATCATGATACATCTTTTTTATCCCTAGTTGGATACTGAAATTAATGTTATTCACATCATTCAAAATCACCCTAATTAACTCAAGATTTTATGATACACATATTCATGAACCAAATCTTATGACTCCTTCCTCATAAATTTTTAACTCCAAGGATTTTCCATTTCTGATAGTTTCCACCTTCTTCAAAAGTTCCACATCACGTCTTTGAGAATCCTCTAGCTTATCTAAAAGTAATGGTTAAGAAATAATTTGATAAATTAATGATCATGTTCCTTACTTTATGATTCCCATGTCCATCCATTTCAATTCTAATAAGATTGGATCTTTCTCAATTTTCATCATTGATAAAGTTTTAGGATCATTTCTACTTAGAGCATCTGCCACTTTATTTTCTTTACATGGGTGGTAGTGGAATGATCATCCATAATCCTTGATGAGTTATAAGCATCTTCAATGGTATATATTAATCTTCTTATATGTGAATATATATTTGAGGCTCTTGTGTTTAGTATATATCTCACACTTTACCCCATAGAGATAATGCTATCATATTTTCAATGCGAAAATAAAACCCATGAACATTGGATAGTGAGTGGGATATTTTTTGTCGTGAACTTTTATATTCCTTGAATAATAGTCTATTAATGTATAATTTTTCATCAATACACATCCTAATCCTTTCATTTATTCATCTCTATATACGAGAAGTGTTCTCCACTTGTGGATAATATAAGTACTGGTGTAGTGATAAGCCTCTTTTTCAACTCTTTGAATAAATATTCACATTCACTCCTTTAGAAATACTTTACTCCCTTCTAATTCATCTTGGTTTGTGGGTTTTAAAAGCATGTGATGTTCCTCACAAATAATCAGTAATACCTAGCTAGACCAAGGAAACTACAGATCTTTTTTACCGATGCTGGTCTGGGAGACACCTCAATTGCCTTTGTCTTATAAGGGTCCACAAATATCCCTTTACTAGTTATAACATTCCCAATGAATGATACTTCCTCCATTAATAAATCAAATTTACTATAATATTCATATAGTTTCAAATTTCATAAAGTCTTTAGCATAGTATTCAAATGATCATCTTTCTTATCATTTCTCTTAGAGTATATCAGAATATCATCTATAAATACTACCAAAAAACTCTCAAGTTAATCTCAAAATAATCCATTTATTATGTCCATGAACATTTCTGGAGCATTAGTGAGTCCAAAGGGAATCACTATGAACTCATAGTGTCCATACCTTTTTCGAAAGATAATATTGGGAATATCTTCCTTCATCACCTTTAATTGGTGATATCCCAACTGAAGGTCCACCATAGAAAAATACTTGGCCCCATGTAGTTGATCAAAAAATTTATCTATCCATGATAGGGGTTAATTTTAATTTATAATGACTTTTTGAGCTCATGATAATCAATGAAAAGGTGAATTGATCCATCCTTCTTCTTGATGAAGAGGACCGACACACCTCATAGTAAATCACTCAAGTGTATAAGAACCTTTTCCATATTCTCTTGTTACTACTACTTTAGTTATTCTAACTCAATGGTGGCCATCCTATAAGGATTATTTTATATGGGCTGAGATCAAGGTATAAGTTCAATTAAGAACTCAACCTCTGGTTAGGAGAAAGACCAAATAATTATCCAAGGAACACATCAGTGTAGTCCCTCATGATTGGAATGTATTCAAGAACGATTCTTTCCTTTTTCATAGTCATTTGAGCTAGATATGCTTTCTCATAAGCTAATAACATCCATTATTGAGAAGAATATTCCATAGTATATTATTCCACCTCCTTAAATTTGTATATAATCCAAGGATGCCTTGGGATTTGAATTGTGATATCCTTTTCCCAATAGTTGATGTTGGATTTATATAAAGATAACCAATCCATTCCCAATATAGAATCGATATTAACCAAAGGAAGTAAGAAGAGATTTGATGGGATATTTATTCCATTAACATTGAATGGGGAGGAGTTATATACTTTATATACAATGATTTTTCCATTCAAAATTATCATAGATAACTCAACCGCCATATTTTGAGCTGGTTCTTAAATAGTTATAATAAACTTGTAAGATTTGAAAGAATGCATAGAATAAGAATAAAAAAAGTATACTTGTATTCTTTAGTTAATAACTAGCATACCTTCCACCACATCATTTCCAGGATCCACTACAATAGTCATGATAACATATGCCCATCCTTGCTACCTTAAATTTTTTTGTCATTGATTTTCTCTGACAACCCTTGTCTTAGGGGATTGGCTTGCATAATGTTTGTTAATTGTAGCTGAAACACTATAATGTAGGTTAAGTTTTGATATGAACATTTCTTTATTCATCAACATTAGTGGGATTATTTATATCCCTTTTTCAATGATTAGTATGATTCGAATCTTTTCCATATTTAAAGAATCTCATGGTCCCCTTTAGATAGTTCCTAAGATGATTCTTCCCACACTTTTTTCATGTGTGATGTTGGGTTTTCTTTCCTTCATGTTATTTATCTATTGATACACCCATATTAAACTTTGTTTCCTTATTTTTATCTCTGATTCCATGATACCACTAAGAGTCACCAATATCCATCTCAACCATAAGGGAAAACATGCAATCTTCTTATAGTTATAAATGTCTTGAATTGACAATAATTTTCATAGACTCATCTATAATTCCCTAAAAAAGAAATCCACCTTGATTTTAGGGTTCATGAAAAAGTAAGACGCATATTTTTTCAGACTTGTATAGTTTTCCTCGTACACCTTGATAAGCTCATCTTCCATTTTCTTTAATTTTTGGAACTTCCTCTCCATCTTAAGACTGAGAATTTAGGGATCATATTTAGTGAAGAATATTTTTTTTGAATACTTATCATTCCATATAATTATTTTCCACTTTATAATTTATGTTCATTATAATTTTATACCATTGATTATCTTCCCCATAAAAAATAATAGATGGCCAACATGACTTTATCTTTTTCTGAGCATTGTATAATAGATAATATCTTCTAAATGGAATTAATCTATTTTTTCTACAATAAGGGGATCAAACGACAAAATAAAGGTAGGAGGCCTTTGTCACATAAAGGATTCGACCACAACTTGATCTTTCTTATTGAAAGCAGGGCATCCCACATGATTCAATTTATTATTCATAACTTGAGCCAGTTGATCCAGTATTGTCATGAAGTTATGATCTCCTATTTCTATTGGGTTTTACATATCATTAGGATAATAATCATATTTTATATCAAATTGGTTATTAAAAAAAGTTATCCTATTTCATTCCATTTACCAAAAAATGGATAATAAGAATATAAAATGGAATCTATGAGCACATAAGAAATAACTTATAAATAAAAAGTATATCTTAACTTATGATTCCCTATGTCACAATATAGATTATCAATGTAATTTATTCATATCCTTAGACATATCCCTAGGGCTATCACTAAGGTTTTCTAGTCCCAATACCCAAAAATAACTAGACCATGCTCTGATGAAAATTATAAAACCCTGTCATTTTTAACAAATTATTACATGCTTTTTAAGAATAATTATCCGTTAAATACAAACAAAGGATTGAAAAGCATAGTGCATTTTCAAGACTAGGTAAATAAATAAAAAACATAAAAGTACAATAAATCATCTTTTTTTAATATATATAATGAGATCATGAAACCCTTTGAGCTCTTACAACTTCATTAGATAACCTTAGTAAAAGATAGACAAAAGGGGTGAGCTAAAAAGTACAATAATGGGAATAAATATGGAAATGAAACATGACACATGAGTCAGAAGGAATAATATGACTACATAAAATTAATGGATCAAGAATAAAAATATAGAGGAACAAAATATAGAACATGGAATCACATATTAATGTAAATATATGGAATTTTAAAGCAACATATAACATGGTATAAACATGATTCAAGGCTAACTGCCAAGATGATATCACATTGTGGACAGAGTCCCATAATGGATTATGTTTACTCCCTGATCCCATAAATAATGTTTCATGTGACTAAAACATTACCCAATGCATTAGAATACTATTTGGGTGCACCCATAATAACATGTACATGAATATTTGTGCCACATAAATAAATCAAACCTAAAGCATAAACAAAAGGATTACCCATGGGAAGAAATGGGTTTCATTATCATGTCATAAGGCATAACCAAAGGGTGAATCATAATGATATATGTGAAAGAAAGTATTAAATTATTATTTTAAATTCATAAGGGAAATATAAGAATATATCATGAATAATGAATTCAAATTGAAGTGAAAATAAGAAAAAGACTGGCAATGTGACTTTAGAAATGTGTTACTTAAGCCTAGATTTAGGGAAATGAATAAAGAGAATTTAAAGAGGAAAAATGAATAATTATGTTGATAAAACCAGAAAGGAACTAATTCTTTTTCCTGATAAATTGAGTGATTTTATAAAAATATTGGAAGCATAAAACAGTTTATGGATTGTACTTGAAAATGGGTAAGAAATAGAGAAGTTCCCTTAAATTGTCTTTGCTTATTGAGAGGAATTAGGAAGGGAAACTTTTAAAACTTGTATTTCCACATAAAAGAAATATGAATTGAGATAAATACATATTTATGAAACATATAAATAGAATATAAGAGTAGTATATAAGAATAATGAATAGATAAATTGGGTAATGAGTGAGAAAGTGTAACCTAAATAAAATAGGGAGGTTTGGAGGGATCCATTATCTTATGTCTGAATGCGTTACACACTTGAAATTAATGTCTTATTTAATAAAATTGTATTAATTAATTAATTAAATCATAAAATATACCACATATATTTAATTTATTATAATTTTATTGATTTAATTTATGGCCAGTTCTACGAGTTACAATGTTCAATTTCATTGTTCTATGAATGTTCGTTTCAGGATTTCTTGGTCGGTTCACTTGTGTTTAATGATGGAAGTTATTATCAATGGGGGTTAATTATAAATAATTGAAATGGAATGGTATTCATACACTCCCAGAAGTTTAAATGGTACTATGTATCATTTATTTACAACAAGTGTATTGTTTATTTAATAATACGCTAATGATAAATACTTAGTTTATTTTGGCGGTTTTTCCTACCATCACAAAATAGTTTCTATTTATTTAATTTTAGGGATATATAAAATTTATAGAATGTGAAAACAAATATAATATACATAATTGGTTCATTTTGAGTAGTTATAGTTTAATTTAAACCTTTCATTAAAGAATTAGTGTAAAATAAAAACATCTTCCCCAACTGCAGTTAATCGGAAAAACATGGACAATGGTTTCATTTTTATTTGAATAAGAGAAGATTAGGGGTGGATTGAAGATATTAAATTATAATTATAAAATTAAATTATACAAATGATATTTTAGTTATTATGATTTGATCTATGAAGGAGGTTTGGAGAAGGTAATAGAAGAAAATAAATTAAAATAAGTATTTTGAGAATGTCACCTCTTGAATGTCACCTCCTTGAAGAACCCATTAAATAACATGGAATTGGTATTTTGGTGAGACCATAAGCACTTGGATATGGGGAGGGTTTGGAGGATATGGCTTGGTAGGGATTTGTAAATCTTTAAGTCTTATAAGGTGTGATGAGAAGGGGTGGTGAGTAGTGGTATTTATAAGCGGGAGGGGTGTTTTTGATTATTATATTCATTAGTTTATTATTTTGCCGCAAGAATATAAATAGTATTGATTCTTTTGACTATATAAATAAAATAGTTCATGTGAGTTCTAAATAATGGGTTATTACACAATTTATGACTAAAAAATAATTTATTTTGACTTATAATTTTAAATTCCATAAATTACCATATTCCACTATTCACTAAAAATTCAATAATTTTATAAAAATTCAATAAATTTACCCTAATTTTTTTTAATGTATATATTTAAAAAATGTAATCCATTTTTAGAGAATAATTTTCTAAATATGAAAATTTTAATTTTAAAATAAAATCATCATTTATTCAAAATATATTGATTTAATTTTGTATCAATTTTATGACCCTTTTAAAAATTACTTATGGTATCATAAAATTGTATTATAATATAATAAAATTTAATATTAATTTATGAATCCATTTCATGAAAATTAATTTTCCTTTAAATCATTATATTTACTATAAAATTGAAAATAAAACATTTACATTTTACAAAAATTCCAACACAAAATTTATCATTTTTAAAATATTTATTTACTTGTACCGTGATATAAATATATCATATTTTCATTTTATAAGTTACCTAAATATTATTTTACATTTCCATAGGTGAGTTCACTATTGGTCATATTTCTATTCCTAACGGTCAGATTACTATTCCAATAATTAGATATATAATGGTCATATGGATTCCATACTTATAAATAACTCTTATTCCATTCATTATTCATTCAATTTTATATTCTCTCAAGTTTTTATATACTTTTATCTTAAAAATTAATATTATATTATTAACATTATGTTTTATTTCTATAACATTGTTCGTGAGTGTAGTAATTCTGGTGGATTAATCAGATCCATATTATCTTATTATTATTATCTTATTTTCTATTTATTGTATTGATGTAATATATAAAATTATTATTGGTTTAGTTTCAGACTAATCTATAATTCTTCATTAATGAGAGTAAGTTTTTTTTGGTTTCTCTATGTGATTTATGTGTTTTATATTGGATGACATAATTATAAGAAGTTAATAAAATTTTGGGACATTATTAAAACTTTAGGGATAAGTCTAATAGAGAATTATAAGTATAAAATAACATCCTAAAATCTCGATAAAGTAGAGATTGTGTGGTTCTTCTATAAATTATATCCCTTTCAAGATACTACAAGTTAATGAATGCTCTAGTATTGTTATACCAAGGGATAATAAATCTGAAATGGGATAATTAAGTATTAACTCGATCATCACATGATGCATGGAAATTAGGCATAGATACACACTTAGTTTGACACTCAAGGGAGGTTATACTATGTTTTGTTCAATTTTTCTCTAGTGATACTTCATTAAGTATTTGATTTTGATGTTAACTAATTAGGTTAGAGAACATAATATGAAAATGACCATGGATAATGAAGGATTGAATAAGGAGATTCATTAGTTGATTCAAAAGTATCATATGTTAAAAAAATGTTGTAATAAGGGAAGACATATTCATATTGATGGTTTCATATTTATATTTTATATATTATTGTAACCTTTAGGGTTTTAGTATTCTGTTGATACAAGATCATAAAGATGAGGCTCATAAAGGTATGTATTTAGAAACCACTATGTCTTATAACTGAATAAGGGATTATTCATAAATGGTTAAGAATTATATTATATGACTATTATGATGAAAAAAATGATTTTCCTAGTGTTTCCTAAGGTAATGATCCTGATATGATAATAAAAATTAATTATTGATACTCTTAGATATTTTAATTTGTGAAGTGATATTTATTGATGGTATTTTGGTATATTCTAAAAATTAGTGAGGATCGCGTGAAACATCTAAGGATTGTTTTTTAGTAGTTTTAAATTATTTGTCTGAAATCATATATTAAATTGTATCAATAAACTTGGTAAATTATTTTATGAAAAGGTTAAATTTTTGGAGATAACAATTGAAGAACACGTGTTTGAGGGATGGATATGTTTTAGGTTTAGTATATGTTTGATGTAAAGATAATAAAGGGTTTGATGATTTTAAAAATTTAAGTTATGTAGTATCAATATTCTTGGGATCTATGATAATTCATGGGTAATGTTTATATATTTTTTGGGGTTATGATATATATTTACTAGTGTGTGACCTTATGAACTAGTGGTTGATACCATTTTAGGTTTAAAGATATAGTTAATTTATAGGATGAAAATATAACTTCACTTTGGTTTATCGTCTTAAAGATTCAAATGGTTTTATGAAAGGTATGCTATGAAGAATATAGGATTAGGGTGTATACATATGTAATTATATGATTTTATGAATGGATAAAGTTGTTTGAATAAAGATAAGTAACTTTATATTGCCTAAGAGAGTATGGTTGATGTCATATTAGAGGTTATACCCTGAATGATGAATATGATAAGAATACAGTCAACTAATTTATTCAATGAGTAATAACTAAAATTATGAGGATATAATTTATTTAAGGGGGGAGAATGTAACACCATAAGATCTTAATATATGATTACCTTTAAATAAATCAATGCGTTTGATAGCTTACACTGCATGAAACTCTGAACATAAATGAAACTGTGATATATTTAGATTAATTATAAATATTTTAGTATAACCATGAAAACCTAGATATTGAATTAGAAAGAATTAACAATAGTAGCCTCTTTATGATATATATATATATATAAGTCTACTTCTAATATAAATTAAATTCAATTATTTTAACTAAAATAACTAATAAGATCATTTAATATTTAGAAAAGTATCTTAAAAAAAATACATCTATGTGATATTCATTTTTATTTAAGAAACTTGTGATTGATAATGATAAATTATGTTTGATATTAATAATTGGTTAACACAAATTTTGTTTTTAAATAATATAAAAAAGAATAATAATAATTTATAATTTCATTTTCCAATAAATAAAATATTAATTATATTATATGATTTTAATTAAAAATTGAATTTATAAAAGTTATGATTTTAATTTAAAAATATTAAAATGATTTTTGGATTTAGAATAAAAAAATTAGCTTAAAATGGTTATTTCAGATTTTTCTAAAATAATTAGTTTTTAGATGAACATTGAAAATAACCAATATGCTAATACCATAAATTTTATGTGACTCAGAATATTTTTAAAATTTTTTTACAAAAAATATATATTTTTCAATTAAAATAAATTGTTTTAAAATAATAATTTCAATTTATAAAACCCATTGTTATCATTTTAGAAAATCAAGTAATATTTTATAAAAACTATTTTTTGTTTGCTTTATTAATTAAATTTATGCATTGGGAAAATAAGTTTTGTATTTATTTTAATATAAAATAAGGCTTCTTTGAAAAATAATAATCTTCTTAATATCATTATAATTAATAAAATTGATAACTTGTTTCTATACATAAACTTTATTCTTAAAAATAAAATTTCAAAAAATGAGTTTTTACAAGTTATATACGCTAACAGTAAAATTAATTTCCTACTAATAGAAATTTAATTTTATAAAATAGATCTAATATTTGATATAATCATTTTAATAGTATTTAATAATGGTAATTTAATTAGTGGTCATATAAATTAGATCACCATAGCTAATGCTAATTACCACATTAATAGTGAAAATGTTACTTTTCAATTCTTTTAATGATGACACACAATTTTTTTCCAATTAATTATATTAATATATTATAAATGATGAATATAAAATTATGTTTAAAAATATATAAAAATATATTAAAATTAGTTTAATGGTTAATAAATAATATATCAAATTAAGAATTCTTATAGTAAAAATAACATTTTCTTCCAAAATGGGTTTTCAATGTATAATTCATTTTTATTTAAATGTTAATTTTATATAATTTAGAAATTTAATTAGATTAATTGGAGATTAAATTTTGGATAAATATATAAAAATTAGTCTATTTGGGTTACCTTTTATATTTAATAATCTGTAAAATTACTTAGGTAAAAACTAGTTACCATCGTGAAAGTTAATTTGCGAAAAAGTTAAAAGTAAAAATAAAACCCTTAAATCACTCTTAAATTTTCTCAAAATGAATGTATGAGAAGTTTTTATACCTTATATTTTTTTAAAAACCATATTTTTCCAATTTTTATTCATTAAACCTTGAACAGTTTCTTGACATTATTGAAAAATGATGAGTGCTTCCAAAAGTACCATCTTCTTCTCTTATAAAATGATACTACTTGCACAACAGAGCATATTTCTTGCATTGTTCTCCTTTGATCGGCCTGAGAATATATTCTAAAGGATTCTCTTTTATCTCTATTGAATTGAGTGTAGTATTAGGAGTATGATTGCTGTCAATTCTTGGGAGTGTTCTTAGATAAGGGTTCTCTCTACGTCTTTGAGAGGATTCTCTGGATTTTGTTATGCACAACAAAATAAATGAATTATCTCTCTTGAAAATATAATATAACCAGGTTTATATATATCTATGGTTAGAAATAAATAATTGAATAAGTTCCTCCACAATATCTATCGAGACTTCAATAATGGGTATTTATTTAGTAAATAAATATCACTACATTATTCAACAATAAATAAATAAATATCATATCCAATGAATATAAAATTAATATTTATTAAATATTATACTCACATAATATTATATCGAATAATATATGATGGAATTTATGCAATCAAGAAAGAATGAATATTTATTAAACTATGTGCAATAAGAATATTAGTTCAAATTTTTAAATAATAAATAAATATATTATTATTTAATTGAGATTCTGGATACACATATTTTGTGATCCTCTAGGCCTCTTTCTGAGTGGAATTAAGAAAAGTATCATAAAATCCAAGGTTAGAATCTAGAAACACGCCAGGGGACCCATAGAGAAAGATTTTAGTTCCAAAATGACATAATACCTCATGTAGATGCTCACTGTTTAATATAATCCATTTATCACGTGCCTCTAATCAAGCATGTTGCATGCTGGTGGCATCAACCTATGTGCTCTATGTCTCTCTATTTTAATTTATGGAAATAGAACATGTATTTTAAAATCCTTCCCATCCTCATTGGCTTGAGAAGGTGGTGGAACACAACTTGGCCTTAAGTGACATCCCCATGATGCCAAAGGATGGAAATAAATACCAAGGGACTCATTAATAGTTGGGGGATGATATTACCTTTGAAAATAAAACAACCAAATAAACATTTCATAACCCAATAAACCACTAAATGATGCATAATATCAATGAAAGACAACTCAAAGAAATCATTGATATTAAAATAAAACTAAAACCTAATACCACGATAGAACAATACAGAACCAACAAAACTCAATGACAAACATAACTCCAAATCTTTAACATTATCCATGATCCGCTACAAAAAATATCACAAGTATCACTAATCACCACCAGATAAGTGTGATACTTGACATTTTACCATGTCTCAATAAACATCATCAAAATCACCAAAGTTCCAAAGCAGGGGTGAGTAATGAACCTAGTAGACTTTCCCTAAATGACTTCCCTACTCACACCACTAGGATAAAACATGATATCAAATTTATATAGACAATTTATATAAAAAATGAGAAAATTTCATATCAAAGCCTAAAAGTAAACACTAAAACAATTTTCCATATGAAAATAGTTTTCAAGGGAAAAAACCAAACGTTGCTTTAAAACCTTTTCAAAAGTTCCATTTTTGGTATAATCTTTTTGATTCCATCTATCCATATATCCAACCATGAATGAAACCTAGAACTCCCTATAATCTCAAGTGGGGAGTCATCCATTCATTAATTCGTTAATTAATGAACCATTTGACTGGGGAGAGCACTGAACCTTATCCATCCCAATAATAATGGGGGAGACTACTTATCCTTATCCATCCCGAATGCACATGAGCGCACACAACCATTATGCCAAAAACCCAATGCCAAAATAACTAATTCATCCATTTCAATAAAACCATACTTTTATTTAAAACCTTCAAAATGAACCATTTCAATAAAATCAACATTTTATTGAAAACCATTTTTCATGAAACAAAACCATGAAATCATTTTTAAATAACCATTTTAAAATCAAATTATCAATTCCATTTTCTACAAAAAATCCCAATTTCTATAATTCTAAAAACCATCACAAAATAGGGTTTACAACATTTAATTTACTTCAATTTTACAACCAATTCAAATAAAAATAATTAATTTGAAACTAATACTTCATATTCTAAATAGAAGAGTCAAGGGTGAATCCCTACCTTCCCCGTAGCCTCTGTTTCATTATGCATGGTTTCCTGAGTAAGTTTCATGGTTTCCACTAACTGTGAACCAACCGTGCACCTTTATAAAATCCCCCAAAACATTCTAAACCTCTTTAAAACTCTCCCAAAATTCACCCTAATACTTTACATACATAAGAAAATAAAATAAGGGTTACTTAATTGAATCTAGGGGTGATACATTCTCCCCATCACAGGACTTTTCATCCTTTGAAGGTAGAAAAACATCACTTTTCAGAAAGAGTTTTGGCCATTTCTATTTCATCTCCTTCTCCTAATCCTATGTCACTTCTTGAATCTGACCAAGTCACCACAAAACTTTCAATAGACTTATTTTTTTCCTCCCAAGACATTATCTTGTATATCCACAACCCACACTAGCATGTGCACCACCAAATCATCTGACTCTAGGTCAATATGATCCCAATGAATCACATGGTTTGGATTAGGCTGATACTTATTCAATCGAGATACATGAAACACATTATTAACCACATTTAACTATGGTGGCAATGATAACTAATATACCACCTAAATAACCTTTTAAAGTATCTCAAAAAGGCCTATGTATCGAGGAGATAACTTTCCTTGTTTCCCAAAAAAATCGATGTCCAAGCCTTGGGGAGATTATCAAGAACACATAATAACTCACCTCAAATGAAAATGGGCATCAACGATGATCTTCATATGATTTCTGATGGCTATGATCCATCTATATCCCTTTCCTAATCAACTGAATCTTCAATATTTTCTCATGCACAAGGATTGAACCAACTAGATAAGTTTCACCTATTTCTAACAAAAAAAGTGGAGAATGACAAAGAAGCCAATAAAATGCTTTAAAAGGATCCATATGTATCGAGGCCTAATAAATATTGTTATAGGATAACACTAATAATGACATGTTCCCTTCCCATGAGCCACCAAAACCCATTACACAAGACTACAACATTTCTTCCAACGTTTGTTTCTTTTGCTGGGATTGTCCGTCTGTCTGAGGATGATACACCATACTCATAGTCAATTGAGTCCTAAGGGATTTCTGAAATTATTTCTAGAAATGAGATGTAAACCTAAAATATCTATCTAGAACTATAGAAATCAGTACTCCATTCTTCATTACCAATTCTCAGATATAGTTTTTTTAAAATTCCTCCACTGTATGATATTCACAAATATGAATAAAATGGGACGAATTTGTGAGTTAATCCACTATCACCCATATGGAATTGTGTTTCCTAAACATTAATGGGGCACCTGTTACAAAATCCAAATCTATTTTCTCCCATTTATATACTAGAATATGTAAAGACAACAACATACTTGCTAGTTTCTAATTCTCTACCTTAACTTGATGATAATTTAATCATTTGAAACAAAATCATCCTCCTTTATTTTTATCCCGATTCACCAAAACTATGTTTTCAATTCCTCATACATATTTTTTATTCTAGTATTAACAATCCATCTCCAATGCTGGTAATCATTAAGATGTTTTTCCTAAAAATCCATAGGTACGACCATTCGATTTCTAAATGACAAACCTGAACTCTCATATATCATGAATCCCTCAATGGTCTCCCCAACATTGAGTTTTGATCTCATAGACACACATTATTCATTATAAGTTTATTATTGTTTAAATATAATCCTCAAATTTGGAACTAATGAAACTAGAAATAAAACCACAACTTTTCCTCAGTCCTCACATTCCAAGTTCATGTTAGCTTGGACCGACATCAATTTCCACTCATCTGAAGCTTATTTTTCCAACTAAGAATATGAGACTCTTTTTAATGAATATCCCATGAAATTTTATTTTCCCAATTTATACATCAAGTAAAATTAAAAAAAATTCAGATAATCCATCTGTTTTATTTTTCTCAAGTTCAAATCCCTTTTTGGGAAAATTTTCTTCAAGATCTTATGAACTGTAAACATAGTAAATTTATCACCAAAGAGGTAATGACGCCAAGTATTCCATGAATTTACTATGAAAACTAACTCCAAGTCATGTGTCAGGTAGTTATTATAATCCACTGACAATATCATTGATCCATAAGAAACAACATGATCTCCCTGGAAAATAACACATCCCAAACTTGATCCTAAAGTATCACAATACACCACATACCCATTTTCTGATTACAAAAAAAATAAATATTGGTTCTGATTGAAGGCAAACCACTAAAACTTAAAAATAATTTTTTCATTACTCATCCTATTGGAATTGAACATTTTTATTTATCAAAGCTATTATAGGAAAATATAGTCATGAGAAATCACAAAAAAAATCATTAGTAATAACTAGAAAGACTAAGGAAACTCTATATCACGAAGACATTATTTGGTGGTTTTCAAGATACAAAGACCTCTATCTTTACTGGATCCACAGAAATACATTGTTTAAAAATTACATGGCCAAGTAAACACAAATATTGTATTCAAAAATCACACTTAGAAAATTTGACATATAGATGACGATCCCTAAAGATTCCCAACACTATTACCAAGTGCTTCTCATGATCAGCCCTTGTCCTTGAATAAACCAATATTTCATCCAAAAACACCACTAAAAAATAATATAGATACCTATGAAATATCCATTTCCTAAATTCCTTAAGGACTATTAGTGAATTAATAATATTGAAAGGCATAACCACATACTCATAATGGCTATATATTCTACTGAAAGTTGTCTTTGGAATATCCTCCTTCTAAACCCACAATTGGTGATATCCTGAGCATAAGTCAATCTTAGAGAAACAATGAGATCCCATAAATTGATCAAAAAAGATAATTAATGCATGTAAGTGGATACATATTCTTTATTATAACATAGTTAATCTTACAATAATCCACACATGAATGAATACTTCCATCCACTTCTTCGACAAACAATACCAGATATGCCCATGGAGACATGCTTGAATGAATGAACCCTTTCATTTATAGTTATTATAACATCACTTTCAAATCCCTTAATTAAATTGGTTTCATATGATAAGACTGAAGGAAAATAGAACTGGTCACTAGAAGGAGATAAATCATAAACTCCCCTTCTCTCATAGGTGACAACCCTAAGAATTTATTGGGAAACACAAATGGAAACAAATCAACCTATTTTGGAAAAATATTACTCTTGATATATCTAATTGATTACAAGGTCAAAGATTCAAACTAGTATGATATTTTCCCAACCATTGGTGCAAAAAATACCATTGTATGATATTTTCCTAAAAAGAGATGATCGACGCCATATTCAGTTGTGAAACTAACATTTCTAGTATAAAAATCGATGTAAGCCTTGAACATTACCAAAAAATCCATTCCCATGATTATATCAAGGAAATTAATCTCAAGTACAAAGAAATCCCATTTTAGCTTGACTTCATAAATAGTTATAGAACATACTATATACAAAAAGGTTCGACATTCTATTTGACCAAGATGTGTTCAAAGTTTTATCATAGAAGGTGTCCTCTCAAATTTCAATCTCATAAAATCAACAACATAAGAAGAAATAAAGGAATGGGGTTCACACATATCAAAAAAATCTTTTATAAGGGTAGTATTCAAAAGAATAATACCTCACACTATAGATGTTCTAGAAATATTATCCACAATAACCTACTTAGCTACATATAATTTTTTCTCAACGTTCTTTGTTCACTATTTCTTTCTTTGAGATTTCACCAATTGAGGAGTCATGGTATTCCTAGAATAACCTTGGCTAGCTATATTCTATTGATGAGACTAATTCTACTGACCTCATCACGTGGAATCATACGAGTCCTACAACACCTAAGAAGTGTCCCAAACACCTGACCTTGGAGCAATGTGATAATAGGACTAAAGATACCCCATATGATTTCAATTATGGAATTCTCTAGGTGGTACCATACACTATCACCTCTATAACAGCCCTGCTCTTTTATTATAAAATTAAACATGATTAATTACATAAACTCTTTATTTGATACAACAAGGAAGATCGAGAGGTCTAGTGTCTTTGGGGATTAGGAACATTACATAACAGCTTAAAACATAAAAAACATATTTATTAAAATCTTCATTTACATTACCACTAGATTCCCCCATACTTTGCATTGCATGGGATAACCTGAGGACATGCATAAGAAAAGGGTGAGATATAAATCCTAGTAATGGAATAAAAATAGAATAACATGAGGAAAATAATACATGTTATTCAATAAGTATATCAATGGACCATAATAGAAACATAAACATAAAGGCATCATAAATCATGATAATCATAACTTGGAAATGTGGCAACAACACTTAACATGGAATTAGCATGAGCCAAGGCTCATTGAACATGAAGCATGAGTAAACCCTCATTACAAATGAATAACGAGTAAAACCTCATTGAACTTGAATTAGAATGAGTAAACACTCATTGCACATGACGTATCATGATACTATACTTTACCAAATGCATTGGAGCGCTATTAGAGCACAACCTCATTAAACACTTCATTTCTTGCATAAGTGTGCCACATGGATCATAAAACATGGATTCATTAAAAATAATCATTTATTCCATGATAAAGGAATGTGGAATTCATACATGAAAATATATAATCAATAAGTAAATGTGAATAAAGGTGAATACCCTTGATAGAGAAATGGGCATGGTATTCACTACACAATGAATTTGGCTTGAAAAAAAACCGCGGTACAATTTTGACACCATAACAGTGTGACATAAGGATTCATGAAAACGGTTGATGAGATAGATATGGGTGTCTCATAATATGTACATGAAATGGACAGTAATGGGGTCATATAGATACATTTCCCAATAAACGTAATGGAATTTAGATGCATAATTAAAAAGGATTACTTGGATGTAATAGAGGAAAGAGAAATCCCTCATGGAATTTTGGCATGGTAACGGGAGTACATGGGAGGCATTAATGAGAGAGAAATAGGTCTCCCACTATTATAAAATAAATAGGGCTGTACGGGGGAGGTTTTAAATCATACTCCAATATTTATAATTGAAAATAAAAGGGCATAACAATATTAAGAAACTAGTATAAAAAGAGAAAGGTAGGAATCACTTACCTGGAAATGTGATCCCAAAGGCTTGGGAGAGGATTGAGAGAGGCTTCTTGGGAGATTGTGGAACCTTGGGAGGATTATATAAATATTAATACATAGGTTGGACGAACTCCAAAGGCTTTGAGTGAAGAAGAAGTGGGATCTTGGGTGGGTTTATATAGGAAAGGAGAGGGAATTCTTTATTATTTAGGTTTGGGTCACCACACATTAAACTAATCAAAACCACAAACCAGACCATGGTTTTTGCCCACGGTTTTTTTCAAAGGGTAGTGGAAAACTATATTTTATAAGTCCAATGGCCGAACTTCTTTAAATAATAGGGTTTCTTACGTGGAGATGAGTCACACTCTCAAGGAAAACAATTTAAAAAGACAAAATGTTTTATAAGCCTTAAAGGGTCCACTAAATCTTTGTAAAATAAATAATACAAACCCAAAATCATATTATTTTAATGGTAAAACATATATTGGCCGAAAATAATGTATATATTATTTTATTACATCACTATTTTGTCATTATGATGTCATAAGACACATTATATATTTAAGCAGTATTTAATTTTTACCCAAAAATTCAGCTGTCTGAGAAAATTATGAATAATTCACTATTGTATAATATCGATGTCATGATTCCAAAAATAATATTCATTTTATCTAAATATTTTTATAAATATGTGAATTTTTACTTTTAAAATAAAAACTGACATTTACCGAAAATTCATGGGTTTTGACATAAACAACTTTCAAACCATAATAAAAATTAAAATTGCATTCATAAAATTATATGATCATTAATAAAAATAAATTTAATAATAATAATATTTTATTAAATTATTTTTTAATTAAAAAATATATTAATGCATCAAAATATATTTCTCTGTTGAATATTAACTAAAAATACTATTTGTATTTTATAAACTATTTAGAAAGTAACAATAATAAAATGAATGCACATTATTTATAAAAAAAATGTACATAATCATAGTTCTAGGGTCTTTTTACATAACCCCTTATAACAGCTGCATAAGACCGAAGGGTAAGGTGTGTGATGGTGACAGACTCTTGGGGTGGCTTGGATAACATTGCTTGGGTGGTAATCTCTATTAACTTCCACTTCTCCTATAGTCAGTTCTACTCAAGCTTAACGTGTTCAATATAGGATTGGTCTTGGTCAAGAGAGAAGCCCAATGATGCCACCTCCTTTCCTAGTGCCGACTAATGGGCTTCGTACGGGGAAAGTTTACTGGATGAGGCCATCAGTTCCTTTGTCTGAGTAAATTGAATTTTTTAAAGCCCTATATTTATACTAATCATGTGATCCCTGTTCAATGAATATATTATCAATAGTCCCAATTATTAACAGTATTTTAAAATACAAAACATAAAACCAAATAATTGAATACATTTTACATAACCATTAGAAGACATTTAAATAGACTAAGAGAAATTTTCATTAATGAATTTTTGGGTTGTTACAATCTTCCCCCATTAAGAAATTTCATCCTCAAAATTTCCTTTTACCACACTAAAACATATGTGGGTAACTTTTCTTCATCACTTCATCCAATTCCCACGTCGCTTATTCAAAGTTGGGGGTTTTCCACAACACCTTTATGAGGGGCATTGTCTTATTTCATAGAACTTTTTCTCTACGATCTAAGATCTTCATCTGGTTGTTCTTCATAAGAAAGATCATCCTCTAGCTATACTACCTCTGAAGAGAGTACATGTGAAGGGTTTGGTATGTAATTCCTAGAGAGGTATACATGAAAGACATCATGTACTTTGTCCATGGTAGGTGGAGGTGCTAGTCGATAGGCCACAACCCCAACACGATCAAGAATCTGGAAGAGGCCGATGTACCCAAGACTTAACTTCCCTTTCTTTCCAAACCTCATGAAATTATTCCATGGGGATATGAGTAGAAATACTGTGTATCAAAATTTTAACTAAAGGTCTCGTCAATGGTTATCTGCATAACTCTTCAATTGACTCCGGGCAGCCTTGATATGCTGCTGAATGGTTTTCACCTTCTCCACCATTTCTTCGACCATTTTAGGTCCTATCAGCATACACTCACTAACTTCATCCCAACATGCCAATGTTCTGCACGTCTTCCCATACAGGGCTTCATAAGATACCATTCGGATGCTTGAGTGGAAAATTTTATTATAGGATAATTTAACCAGAGGAAGATGTTGATCCCAACCTCCTTTAAATTCCATTGAACATGATCTTAACATATCTTCCAATGTCTGAATAGTTCACACAGAATGGCCATCAATTTGAGGATGATAGGCCATACTGAAGTTTAGTTCAGCATCCAGAGCATGTTGAAGACTCTTCCAAAATATAGAGGTGAATCATGGATCTCGATCGAATACAATAGATAGTGGTAATCCATGCAACCTTACTAATTACATGATATATATCTGTGTGAGTTGATCCAATGAGAAATATTCCTGAATTGTAATAAAGTGTGCAAACTTTGTAAGAAGATCCACAAGAACCCATATTGCATTGTTGCATTTGGATGTATTCAGAGGTCCAGTGACAAAGTTCATGGTAATGTTCTCCCATTTCCATGCTGGTATGGGAAATGATTTAATCATCTCCTTAGACTTCTGCCTCTCTACCTTCACTTACTGACACACCAGACACTTTGATATATACTCAGCGAACTCCTTATTCATATTATCCCACCAATAATTCTCTTGTAGATCTTGATACATCTTTGTGTTTCCTGGTTGAATAGATAAATTTGAACTATGTGCATCATCCAAAAGTTCTTTCTTCATCTATGGGCTTGATGGAACACATATTATTTTCCCAAATCTCACAATTACTTCTTCATTAACATTGAACTCTAAGGGATAACTTTTCTAATAACTTCCACTTTCTTTAAAATTCCCAAATCATCCTTTTGATAATACTTTAACCTTTCCAAATGATATGGTTGAGCAATCATTTGTGAAAGGATTCATGATGTTCCCTTCTTTATGATTCCCATTTCCATATTTATCAAATTTAAGAAGATTGGATCCTTCTAAATTCTCATCAATGATAGAATCGCTGAGTCCTTTCTACTTAGAGCATCCGCCACATTGTTCGCTTTCCCATGGTGCTAATGAATTGACCAGTCATAGTATTTGATCAGCTCTAACTATCTTCATTGGCACATGTTCAACTCTTTCTGTGTGAATATATACTTGAGGCTTTTGTGGCCCATATATATTTCACACTTCTCCCCAAAGAGATAATGCCGCCAAATTTTTTAAGTGAAGATCACCACAACCAACATCAGATCATGTGTTGGATAATTCTGCACATTAACATCCAATTTCCTTGAATCATAGGCAATGACTTTTTCATTTTGCATCAACACACAGTCCATGCCCTTCTTTGAAGCATCATTAAATACCACAAAAAGTTTTCCACTTGCGGTTAATGTGAGAACAAGCACAGTGATAAGCCTCCTTTTCAACTCCTTAGATATTTTTTCCCATTCATCACTCCAAGAAAACTTTACTCCCTTCCGAGTTAGCTTGGTAAGAGGGTTGGACAATCGTGAGAAATTTCTCACAAATCATCGATAATATCCAGCTAACCCCAAGAAGCTACAGATATCTGTTACCGATGTTGACCTCGACTATCCCTCTATTTTAGTTGTCTTGGAGGGAATCCACATATATCCTATCTCTTGTGATGATATGGACCAAGAATGAGACCTCCTTTAACAAAAAATCATACTTTCTGTACTTTTCATAGAGCATCTCCTTCTACAAGGTCTCTAGTACGATTCTTAGATGCTCCTCATGATCCTCCTTGGTTTTGGAGTACATTAGAATATCATCTATAAAGACTACCAAAAATTTGTCGAGCTAATCCCTAAAGAAACTATTCATCATGTCCCTGAATATTTATAGAACTTTAGTGAGTCTGAAATGCATTACTATGAATTCAAAGTTCCCATATCATGTACGAAAAGTAGTCTTGGGAATATCTTCCTTCTTCACCCTTACTTGATTATATCCCGATCGCAAATCTACCTTGGAAAAGTATTTTTCTTCACAAAACTGATCTAACAAGTCATAAATTCATTGGAGAGGATACTTGTTCTTTATTTTTATTTTGTTAAGATCACAATAATCGATGCAAAGGCACATTGACCCATCCTTCTTCTTGATGAAGAGGACTGGTGCACCCCATGGTGAAGCACTTGGGTGTATAAACCCTTTATCCAGATTCTACTGTAGTTGTTTATTTAGCTCCTAAAGATCCAAAATAACCATTATATACAATGTATTGGATATTGGAAATTCCCTAGGTATAAGATCAATTGAGAATTCAACATCTCTTCTAGGAGGAATACCAGGAAATTCCCTAGGAAACACTTCAGCAAATTTCCTCACAATAGGCATGTCTTCAAGGATGGTTTACTACTTATACTTAATCATCTGAGATAGATACAAGTTTTCATAGGTAATTAATATCAACACTTGAGATGATGGTGCTAAATAAGATTCATCTTCCTCCTTTCACTTGTATATAATCAGGGGCCGATTCTCCACTTTGATAGTGATTTCCCTCTGACGACAATTTATGTTGGCTCTATATAAGGAAAGATAATCCATGCCAAGAATTGCATCAAATTCCACCAGAGGGAGTATGAAGAGGTTCTTTGGGAAATTAAATCCACAAATTATGACAGGGGAGGAGTTATATTCATGGGATGCAATGATTGCCCCATTTTCCATACTCACTGACATCTTTACTTCCATGATTTGTGGTAGTGCTGTGATTTTTCTACTGAACTTTGGGGATATAAAAGATTGCATAGAACTTGAATGAAATTTATGTTCACTATTCTTGAATGAATAACTATCCCACCTATCACCACTTTGTTTTCAGGGTTCACTTCGGCAGTAGTGATGGAAAAATCCCTCCCTTTCTGCCTTGGAGGTTTTTGGTTGCCTCTAAAAACCCTTGTCTTAGGGAACTGATTTGTAAGATGACCTGGATATTTTTAGTTGAAGCATTGAATAACTCATTGAGAGTTGAATAGAGTTTTCCTCTCCTATGTCGCAGCCGAAGGTTTTTCTTGTCGGCAGTTAACAGCTAGGTTTCCTTCTATTCTACGCCTAAAGAATTTCCTCATCCCCTTCAGGCAATTTCTGGGGTACTTCTTTCCACACCTTTGGAAAGTGAGGTACTAGATTTTCCTAGCACATTGGATTTATCTATTAGACCACCAGAATTGAATTCCACCTTATGCTTCTTATCCCCATGATACCCTGTAGGTTCACTAATCTCCATTTCAACCTTGAGGGCATATCAGACAATTTCTTCATAGCTATCGAAGTCGTGGATTTCCAGCGCTTTCCGTAGGCTAGGTTTCAACCAACCAAAGAAGCAGTCAACCTTGCATTTGGGGGTAACAACAAAGTCGGAGGCGTATCGTGCAAGCCTTGTGATGTTTTCCTCATATGCTCTAACAGATTCATTTTCTTTTTTCTTAAGGTCAAGGAAGTCCCTTTCCATCTTAAGTCGGAGGGTGCGCGGAAAATATTTATCGAAAAAAATCTTTTGTAAATCCTTCCATTAAAACAGCTTGATCTCCCCCACAGGCTTCGTATTTTTGATCAACGTCCACCATTGATAAAATTCATCCTCCATACGATAATCATTGAGGAGAACCTTCTCTTGTTCAGAATATTGAAGGATAGAGAAGAACATTTCAATGTAGTTGATACATTTTTTGGAGATTGAGGGATCATATGATCCATTAAAATTAGGAGTCCATTGTCTCATGAAGCTCTCGATAGAGACTTTTTATTTCTTCGGGGGGTTTAAAGTTCCTCTTGACCCATGTTTATATTCAAATCATGATTTAATTGAGATATAAGTGTAACAAAGTTTGTGATTCCCACTCCAATCGGATTGGGCATCTCATTAGCACAATCATCAAATTGATCTTCACATCGGCTGTTAGCCTGAGTCCTCCTATTACAGGCCATTAGCTGGAATAAAAGGTAAGTTAGGGGTAACACATAAAGGTTAATCCAAGGACAAAACTAATGACTTATAAATATCTTTTATTTCTTTAACTCATGAATCTATAGAATTCAATCTATGTTATCCTTGATCTACTTTATAACATATATTCTTAGGGATTTTTTAAATTCCCATAATAATGGTTCAAACTAAGATTGTGAATTTACCAATGCATATCCCATAGGAGTTTCATAACCAAGAGTACAACAATGCCCGTTTTTGTGTACCAGGATACCCTGGTTCAAGCCCGAAACTCCTTGTCAAGGTTTTCAACCCTAAATACATTTGTGACAGAGCCACCTCTACCAGCTCGTATCCAGACATGGATGTATTTTCCTGATAAACCACTTAATAAATACTCACCAAAACATAGGGATGTTTTTATTATACTTATTCTTATCCCTAAAAATTTCACTCGGGTTTTCTAATCCTAATCCTAAAAAATAACCAAACCTATCCTATGATACCAACTATACCAACCCTAATCTTTTATTACAAACTTAAACATGATTTATTACATAAACTCTTAAATTTATACAACATGGAAGATCGAGAGGTCTAGTGTCTATGGGGCTTAGGAAAATTACATAACATCTTAGAACATAAAAAACACAACATCTTTATTGAAAATTTCCTTTACATGACCACTACATTCTCTCATATATATAATTGCATGGGATAACCTGAGGACATGCATAAGAAAAGGGTGAGCTATAAATCCCAATAAGGGAATAAACATAGAATAACATGAGGAATAAAATACATGTAATTCAATAGGCATGTCAATGGAGAATAAGAGAAAAATAAACATAAATCCATGATAAATCATGATAATCATAACAAGTAAATGCGGAAACAACACTTAACTTCGAATTAGCATGAGCCAAGGCTCATTGTACATTGAGCATGAGTAAACTCTCATTGCACATGAAGCATGAGTAAACTCTCATTGAACTTTAATTAGAATTAGTGGACACTCATTGCACATGACTTATCATGATACTATACTTTACCCAATGCATTAGAGCACTATCAGGGTGCACCCTCTTTAAACATTTAATTTCATGCATAAGTGTGCCACATGGATCATAAAACATAGATTCATTAAAAATAATCATTTATTCCAAGATAAAGGAATGTGGAATTCATACATGAAACTATATAATCAATAAGTAAATGTGCATAATGGTGAATACCCTTTTTAAATAAATGGGTATGGTATTCACTACATAATGACTTTGGCTTGAAAAAAAATGTGGTACAATTTTGGCAGCATAACGACCTGACATAAGGATTCATGAAAATGGTTGATGAGAGCGAAATGGGTGTATATTAATATATACATGAAATGGACAGTAAGGGGGTCATATAGTTACATGTCCCAAAAAACATAATGGAATTTATATGCATAATCAAATGGATTACTTGGATATAAAAGAGGAAAGATAAATCCATCACAGAATTTCGGCATGGTAACGGGTGTACATGAGAGGCATTAATGAGAGATAAAGGGGTCTCCAATTATCAAAAAATAAATAGGGAAGTATGGGGGAGTTGAAAAATCATACCCCAATATTTTTTATTGAAAATAAAAGGTCATAACAATATTAAGAAACTTGGATAAAAAGAGAAAGGTAGGAATCCATTACTTGGAAGTGTGATCCCAAAGGCTTGGAAGAGGCTTGAGAGAGGATTCTTGGGAGCTCAGGGCACCTTGGGAGGATTCTAGAGAGATGAGGAAAGAGGTTGGACGAACACAAAAGGCTTTGAGTGAAGAGGAAGTGGGATCTTGGGTGGGTTTATATAGAAAAGGAGAGGGAATTCTTTATTATTTGGGTTTGGGTCACCACACATTAAACTAATCAAAACCACAAACCATACCATAGATTTTTCCCATGGTTTTTTTCCAAAGGTGATTGGAAAACAATATTTTATAAGGACAATTTAAGAACTTCTTAAAATAATAGTGTTTCTTATGTGGAGGTGAGTCACACTCTTAAGGAAAACAATTTAAAAAGAAAAAATGTTTTATAAGCCTTGAAGGGTCCATTAATGATTTTTAAAATAAATCAAAAAAACCCAAAATCACATTATATTAATGGTAAAACATATATTGTCCTAACATAATGTTTATATTATTTTATTACATCATTATTGGGTCATTATGATGTCATAAATCACATTATATATTTAAACGGTATTTAATTTTTACCCAAAAATTCGACTGGCTCAGAAAATTATGAAAAATTCACTGTTGGATAATTTAGACATCCTAATTACAAAAATAATATTAATTTTATCTCAATAATATTATAAATATGTTAATTTTTACTTCTAAAATAAAAACCTACATTTACCGAAAATTTATGGGTTTTGACCAAAACAAATTTCAAACCTTATTAAAAAATAAAATTGCATTCATAAAATTATATGATCATTAATAAAAAGTAATTTAATAATAATAATATTTTATTAAAATTTTATTTAATTTAAAAATTAATTAATTCATCAAAATAGATTTCTTAGTTGAATAATAACTAAAATACTATTTGTGATTTAAAAACTATTTAAAATGTAACAATAATAAAATGAATGCACATTCTTTAAACAAAAATAATGTACATAGTCATAGTGCTCGGGTCCTATTACATAACCCCTTATATCACCCACATAAGACTGAAGGGTATGGTGTGTAATAGTGACAGACTCTTGGGGTGGCTCGGATAACATTGCTCGGGTGGTAATCTCTATAAATTTCCACTTCTCCCGTAGTCGGTTCCTCTCAAGCTTAACGTGTTCAAGCTCGGCTTGGGCTTGGTCAAGAGCAAATCCCAATGATACCACCTCCTTTCCGAGCTCTAAAAAATGGACTTCTTATGGGGAAAGTCGACTGGATGAGTCCATCACTTCCATTTTCTGAGTAAATTGGATTTTTTAAAGCCCTATATTTATACTAATCATGTGATCACTATTCAATGACTATATTAACAATGATCACAATTCTTAATGCTATTTTAAAATCCAAAACATAAAATCAAATTATTTCATACATTTTACATAACCATAAAAAACATTTAAATAGACCAAGAGATATTCTCATTAATTAATTTTTGGGTCGTTACAACTTCATGTAGTTGAATGAACCACACTAAAAACATCAAGGATAGATATTTTGTTTTGGAGGGAGATTCATCAGTCCAGAATTTTGATTTCGAACCATGATCCCACCTTGTAAATAGGTGTCCCTCTTCCTATTTCTCTCAGCATTAGAGTCCCCACAATTTCCTGTAGGTATTAACATACTTCCTCCTCCCATAGCTCCTTATATGTGCCTTTCTACCACTGTCACTTGATTAAGTATCTCAATATAATCCATAATAAAAAGCACAACTATATTTGAGATAATATCCTACCTCAACCATGATTCAAATATGCATGCCTTAAAGGATGTACTAGAAGAAACTTTGGGTGAAAAGAGCACTAAATTCATTAATTTAGCCACATACTTCATGAGAAAATATTTTTATACTTCATGCTGAAGAAGTTCGCCATTTTTTGAATTCTGAATATATGAGGGAATAATTATTTATTAAAAAACTCCTCAAAATCTTCCCATGTATGTTTGTGGTCTAATTTAGCCTGAACAGCTAAATCCCACCACCGTCATGCAAGATCTTCCTGCATATAAATCACCATCATGACTTTATACTATGCTAGTTTGTTGATAAAATCAAAGATATGATTCATCCTATTTATCTAAATATCTTCCTTTTTCTGGTATATAATCACCCTAAAATATGGGTGGATTATACTTATGAAATTATATGGAATTATCCACTTATCATGGATCATCCCTCCTATTACCATTGTCCACAACATGAAATTCTTGGTTAATGCTCTGAACCAGCTGTTGGTTCAGCTATGGCTTAGGTGAAACCACATTCTTAACAGTTTCCTTCTGTTGGTTTCTATGATTCCTACTTGGTGCCATTTTCTAGAAACATAATAAACACCATAATTCTCACTCTCTATTAACTACACACTTATCATTTAAAAATTTAATATATAATATTATCACAACCGTTCTTTCCAAAATCAACCAATTTCCATGTTCAAACATTTTGGAAAAATCTCAATTTTCTTTTGAAAATCCAACCATTTTCAAAATACCACAACAATACTCTTTTTAAAAATATTTATTTTGAAAAAATTTTAACATTTTTCAAAAATAAAAAAATTACATCAAATCAGTACTAAAAATGAGATATGCACTCTTAGTGGGAAGTATTTTTTATAATGCATGTCATGATCTTATCATTGGCTAAACCCATGACAATGAGATTAAAAAACCTATAAGTCGCTCTAAAACACTTATGTACCCAACTCCCTAGTAACTTGAAGTTTAGCATAAAAAGGTTATCCATGTCTATCTAATCTATACATTTCATGTCCCAACAATTCTATTCATTTATATGATCCTAACTCAAGAATAACTAGAATGAATTGTCAACTCCTTGACCTACCACCAATAAAAAGTCAAAGACAACTTATTCCAAAAACATATTTGGAAGGACCATGCTAATATCACATGTATCATCCCTCCCATCCTCATTGGCTTGAGAAGGTGGTGGAATTCTACTTGGCCTTAAGTGACATCCCCAAGATGCCAAGGGATGGAAATAAATTCCAAGGGATTCATTAATAGTTGGGGAAATATTTTCCCTTTGAAAATAAAAAACCAACCAAACATGCCATAAAAAAATAAACCACTGCATGATTCATGATATTAATGAAATACAACTCAAAGAAACCATTAATTTTAAAATCAAACTAAAACTAAGTACCACAATAGAAAAGTACAAAACCAAGAAAACATGAAGACAACCATAAACCCAAAGATGAAACCTACTCCATGTTTCACTCCAAAAAATATCCCAAGTATCACTAATAACCACTAGAGAAGTGTGATACTTTACCTTTTCCCATGTCTCGATAAACAACATGTTCAAAAGCACCAAAGTTCTAAACCAGAGGTGAGTAATGAACTCAATAGGATTTACGCTAATGGATTCCCTACTCGTGCCACTAGGATAGAACATGTAAGAACATTTATATAAAAAATTTATATAAAATAAATTAGAACATTTAATATCAAATCAAAATAGTTGAAACTAAACATTTTTCTATACTAAAACAGCTTTCAAGTAAAAACAACCATACGATGCTTTAAAACCATTTCACAAGTTCTATTTTGGAATAGTTTATTCCATCTCACCTATCAACACATCCAAACATGAATGAAACATGGACCTCCCTATAGTCATTAGTGGTTAGTCATCCTTTCACCAATACATCACTTAATGAACCATTTGATGGTGAGGAGCCCTGACCCTTATCCACACCACTAATTATTGGGGGGACTCCTTACCCTTATCAATCCTGAATGCACATGAGAACCCAAGACCATTATACAAAAAACTAACACCAAAACAACCAACTAAACCATTTTAATAAAACCATAATTTTATTGAAAACCTTTCAAATATTTAAATAAAACCAACTTTTTATTGAAAACCATTTTTTCATGAAACAAAACCAAACAATCATTTTAAAATCTTCATTGTAAAATCAAATTACCAAATCCAATTTCCATAAAAATTACTAATTTACAAAATTCTATAAACATCACTAAAGATGGTTTCCAAAAAGAAATTCACATCAATTTAAAAACCAATTATAGGAAAAAATTTTAATTTGAAACTAAGCCTTAATATTCTATTTTGAGGAGTTGATAGTGAAGCCACCTACATTGAGAATTTGAAAAAAAAATGAAGAACGACACTCAAACACCAAAACAACTGGGTCAAAACTCCAAAAAATCACATTAGATATTTTCCATTAGAAACAAAAAATATGAATATAATCTTATTTGGAATCAAACACCTTATATCTATCCACAACAGTTATATATCCAATAATCTAAAAGAGAGGGAGAAGTAGATGTAAGGAAAACCAAGGGAAACTACCAAGAACGAAGGATTACCACGAGAATCCAGCTTCAACGCAATAACAGAAGCCTTCAAATCACATACTAATTGATAAAATAAGCCTCATTAGCCTTAGATAAGAAGAAATCCGATGTTATGGTCATTTTGGTTCAATAAAGAGTGGTTAAAACACAAAAATGACATTGATCCACTTTTTGTGGATCTAGTTTTTAAACCGTGCGCTAGCCATGCTCCAGCTTCTATCTCAAGAAGGAACCTAACATGATTGGATCAAATGGTTTCTAAATCATGTGCCAACCATTCCAAGGACCATTGTCTCAATTTGAACAGTTTATCTGAGGTCGGTGCATGGTTTGGAACAACTATGTGCCTGCCCATGGACCTTCCCGTTAGCCTCTAGGTTATTGTGCACAGTTTCATAAAAAAGTTTCCTGGTTTCCACTAACCAAAAAACAACTTTGAAGCATTATAAAATACTAAAAATAATTCCAAAACTCTTCCAAACTCTCCCAAACTTCACCCAAATACTTTACAAACTTAAAAATCATAAAATAAGGGTTACTTACTTGAAACTGGGGGTGGTACAAGCCTATTGAACACCATGGAAATATATTTATTTAGGATATACAATTTCCATCAAAGATATTTAGATATAAAATTTCATTTAAAAAAAGAAGGGGAAAATCCTTTCTCTCATTATTCACTAATGAAAAATTACTTGTGACAGACCCAATGCATCCTACCTCGCCATGAACATATGTCATCATGGTTTCATGAATATATCAAAGTAAGCAACTTATAATAATAATAAAAAATAATATTAATGTATAAGAATCAATAAATATGTCTATAGATAGTAAAATACAATGACACATATAAATATGAATTTCCTATAGGCAGGTCTCATTGTTATAATATCATACACTAGATATTACCAAGGGTGTACACCATGAGAAGGTCCCTCAAAGTCTAATGATTCTCCACACCTGATAGTCTATATCATTTTTAGCCTCAAATTATTTCATATAGATATATAAAATCTATTTAAGAATACTATCATGACACTTATGGGTTCTCATCATAGTAAAGAATTTCTACGAACTTTTAGTATGAAAACATCTCTTAGGACATCATCACATACTATTTCACACATAAGAATAATCATGATATGATAAGGAGTTTATTAATGTTAAAAATAATTAATACTGGTTATCATAAATTACATATAATTTGTTTCTAGAGAACTAAATCCAACACACTCCACTTGTACATGAGACAAATGCTAACAACCTTCAGTCCACTAACTCCCACATGATACTCCTGATTCTCTTAAGATAGATTTTTAGTCAAGGTTTCATCCATGATTTCTGTTGTGGGAGATATGATTATGTAAATTTCACCCATTTGATAAAAATTCATTAAGAAATGATACTTCTATAACATTTTTTTCCATTGACGTGACATTGAATCTTTGGAAAGATCCGAAACTGCAGTATTATCATAATACAAGTATTTAATGGAACATACCACATCAATCTCTTAGACAAAGTTTCGTATCCAAACAACTTCCTTGGCTTCATCAAGAGACACTATATACTCAAAATCCATTGTAAAATCAAAAAAAAAACTTGCTTCTTTGAACTCTTCCAGCTCACAAATCCTATGTTGAGACATAAAACATATCCTGACTGTGACTTCAGATCATTATGATCTGTTTGAAAACTAGAATCAGTATAACCCCTGATGATTGGATCCTCATCTCCTCCATACAACAATAATAAATCCTGAGTTCTTCTTAGATACTTAAGAATATCCTTAACAATAGATTTATGTGGTTCTACAAGATATTCTTGATATATTTCTACCATGCTCAATTCATAGGCAACATCAAGTCTAATAGATAACATGTCATATATGATTGATCCTATCACTGATGTATATGAGATATTACTCATTACCCCTTTCTCTGATTGTGTTTGAGGATGGAATTTATTAGAAAGATGTATATAGTGTGACATTAAAACCAATCCCCAATTGGATTGTTCCATACAAAATCTATTTAGTATCTGGTCAATGTATGTACTTTGAATTAGGCTAAGTAGCCTCTTAGAGATTTGAAAAATGATCTTGATACATAGAATATAGGCTTCTTCATCTAAGTCCTTCATAGAGAAAAACTTGTTCATCCGGTCCTTAACAGACTATAAGACTGGTTTGTTGTTTCTGATAATTAATATGTAATCAACATATTCTACTATGATAATGACTAAATTCCCAATAAACCACCTGTAAACACATGGCTCACATGCATTCTTAATGAAACCAAATTCATTTACAGCTTCATCAAATAGAATGATCCATGAACTAGATTCTTGATTCAATCCATAAATAGATCCTTTCAACTTCAAAAAAATTTGGCATCACCTGGAGTCACAAAACCTTATGGTTGTATCATGTAGACATAATCCTGAAGGTTCCCATTATGGAAAGAATTTTTGACATCCATCTACCAAATTTCATAGTCATGGTAAGCTTCTATAACAATTATAATTCTGATATACTTAAACAAATAAACTATTGAAAATATCTCATTATATTCAATTCCTTGATACATTTTAAACCCATCACACATTATCTTTTCTTTATAGGTATTTACTTTACCTTCCTTGTATAGTTTTCTATTGAACACCCATTTTCACCCTATGGAATTTGCATCAACTGGATCATTAAATGGAACCCAAATGTGGTTTTGATACATAGAATATATTTCATAATTCATGGATTCCTTCCATTTTTTAGTTTGTGATCTATCTACTGCTTATTTTTAGGAGAGTGGTTCATCATTTTCCAATAATAATGAGTCACCATATTATATGACTAGAAAAACATATCTTTCTAGTTCTCTTACATATATAGTGCTCCTACACAGTACTTATGTTTCAGAAACTACCTCTTCCATGGTTACATGTGGAATCTATTACTTTAACAACACTATTGTATCATGACAATCAACTTCAGAAAATCCAACCTTTCTCTCACTATAATTTTGAGGATGTTATCCCTCTCAAGAAATATGAATTTTCTGGAAACATTCACTTTCTTTTCAAAGGGTTTGTGTAGGTAATATCCATTTTTTCATTAGGATACCATATAAAGAAACACTTTATTCACTGGGTTTCAAGTTTGATTCCTGATAAGGCCTTAACAAATTCATCACAACCACATACATGTTTTTTCGATAAAACAAGTTTATTTTCACTCCAAATCTCAAAAGGAATTCTGTTTTCTACTTTATTTGGTACTCAGTTTTATGTATATGCTGTTGTTTGTAATGCATATCCAAAAAATGATAATGATGATATTCATGAATAATCATTGAACTTACCATGTATAATAAGGTACAATTTATTTTTTCACTAGAACCATCCCACTATGGTGTGCAAGGTGGAATGAGTGGAGATAGAATCCCAAATTCCCATATAAAGATGATAAACTCTTTGTTAAGATATTAACCACCTCAATCCAATTGAAGATTCTTTATCTTCTTCTCAAGATGATTATCTAATTAATTATTAAATTCTTTGAATTTCACAAAGAACATAGACTTATACTTAATCAAGTAGACATATCCATATCTAATCAATTCATCATAAATATTTATGAAGAAGGAATAACCACCTCAATATTTTACTAAAAATGAACCACACACATCATTGTGTACCAATACTAAAATCTATATGGACCTTTCACCCTATCCACTGAATGGTTTTTTTGTCATTTTTCCTTGTAAACAAGCATGGAATATTTTAGGTGGTTTTAGCTCATAAGATTCTAAATAACTATCACGATAGATATTTTTCAAATGCTTCTCATTTACATGACCAAGATTACGATTCAATAGATGGGTGTTATGTGAGTTGCATGAACATGATTAATTATCTATTTTCAAAACATGGTTTTCATAATTTAATACATAAAGACCATTATTTAAATGCACCATATTATAACATATGTTTTATTTATAATAGAAAAAACTATTTATTTGAAAATTGAAAATAAAACCCTCTGCATCTAGGCATGATATATAAATTACGTTCTTGGTAATAATTGGTACACAATAACAATCCCTTGAAACCAATATCAATCATGTTTTCAATGAAATGTGGTTGTCCCAAATATATAGAGTAGCCATCCGTACACCATTTTTTGCTCTCAAATCCACCTCTACTCCTAAAATCATCAAAATATACTTGTTTCCTGCATTGGGATACAAATGCGAGCACCAAAATCTATATCTAATACCCAATGTGTAGGTATTAAAAGATTACACTTGAAAACTAAGGAATCCTTATCTTCCCCTTTCTCTTGGGTGTAGTTCCTCTTCTAGAAGACTTACTTTATGAATGAAAAATATACTACCAAATTTTCATTTTCCTACCTATCGATTATCTTCTTCTTGGAAGGATAGTGCTCAATTGATTTAGACTTGCTATGAGTCTTGGAAATCTTCACCATGTTCTTCCATTTCTTATTCACCATAAGGATTATGGGTTTTTCACATACCATGTACTTATCCACTTGTTTAATCAGTGTAAGATGTTTTGAAAGACTCTTCTCATTATTGTTCATGTTATAATTAAATATAAAACTGGAGAAGGTCTTGGGTAGTTATGTAATTATAATATCTATTCATAGATCATCTGGTAATTTAATCCCTAATATGTCTAAGCATTCAATATATCCAATAATCTTGACTACATGAGGTCCAGCTGGTACATACTCTAAAACATTATTTATAAAAAATCATTGGAGATATCCTATCAATCTTTTCTCACCTTCTCTTGATGGAGAACCTGAAGGTGAGACATCCTTCTATATGCATCCATTTCCTCATGTTTCTTAAAAATCTTATTGGTCGCAGATAATAAAATAAAATACATAACAACTGTAACATCGTTCAAATGTTTCTAATTGAGATATAACTCTTCCTCACTAACCTCATAATCAATCACATCCAGAATAAGTTCTTCTAGTGCATACAACCTCCTTTCATGGAGTAGGATAATGCATAAGCACCTTTTCCATTCTTGGAAATTTGTACTGGTGAGAAGGTTATCCTTCTAATGTATGGATCACAATGATATTTTTGAATTAATTTTATTTATTTTCCTAAAAATAATATTAGAAGATTATTAGTACATTATATGATAAAATTTTGACAAATAAATAAATATTATATTTATCAATCTCCCACTATTTTATCAATACCCAATAGCCTTCACCATTGGCTTCATAATATCCTATATATTAGACATTCTAGTGGTCAGGATATATATTCCCCTTATAATTACCACAAATTTGGTTGGTAAAGTGATTTAAAGGTTCTTAGGTAGGTATTCCAAATGCCAACTGAATTAACACACAATTCCCAAACTGTTGAGTGGACTCCCCATTCCAAAAATCCTTAAATCAGATTTCATCAACCCTTTCCTCTTAGTTACACCAAGTCCTTATTTTGAAGTCAAACATTGATGTTAAATAAATTTAGTCAACCCAAAATTTTATGTTAGAATTCCCCAATAATTGAAAGAACCAAAACTTTGGATGGTAAAGCACTTTGAACTGTGGTTCGATTTTATCTGATGTTGTGGAAGGCTATACCGGCTTAATATATATAATTGATGGGTTTAGTCATTATGCATAAAATTTTAATTATTATCTTTATTACAATATTTTTAATATTAAGTGGATTTACTTAAGTGATTAACCATGTCTTAGATAATATTCACACACAAGATTATTTATTTTATTACTATATTGCATTCTTGTTAATTCATTAATTCCTCTAATCACAAAAAAACATCCATAATGAAATAGACATGAAACTTGATAGAAATAAAATAATAAAGTGGTATGATCATTAGATTTTAATAATGGATAGTTTATCTAGTATATCATAAACTAACTATCAACCTAGGTAAAATGAACCTTGAACCATTTATGGCACGTGTTGTAGTTTTCTGTCTATCCACCTTTGTATTTCTCTTAGAGTGGTTTTTACATAGCTCCAAACATTAACCAACTCCACTATCTTGGGAGCTCCATCCATTATATATGCTTTTACTCACACATAGGTGTGGGTTAGGGATTTACATAAAAGAAACCATGGGCATGTATGCCCTTATATAATAAGAGGAGAGATGACACACTTGCAAAAAAATTAATTTAATATAAATTAAAAGAAACCAATCACATAAAAACGTCTAGTACAAGCTCACGATCATCCACATGTATGAAAAAATTTATGTATTTAATAAAATTAGTATTAAATTATTAATCATTATTATTTAAGATAAATCCCTCTCAAATAAAACAATTACCTTCTTAAATTAATAAATTCCTTTACATTAATTCTCTTCCAAATTTCCTTCAGATTATCATCAATAATAATTTTTAACAAATTAAATAAATTTATTTAAAATTAACTATGTACAATAAAATTAACCTTGGATGAAACATGGTGAATACCCATCCAAACTACCACACATGTATTATACTTATATAATTTTTACTCTTGAGACATGTGTTATACTCGAATTATCATGTAATATTATGATGTGTACTCTCAATATAATGATCACACAGTTTCTATGATTCCTTTTTTAACATATTATGTAATGATTCAATGCATAGAGTAATAAATTTAATACAACTTAAAAATAATATGTAGATCTGTAAATTACACAAAACTTAATTAGACATATATATATATATATATATATATATATATACACCCATAACATGGTGTTTCCTATCCAATTAATTATCACACACAAGAATATAATGATAAGGTTTACATAGTATAATAAATTATTTATTTAATTTTGTGTAATTTGGTATAAGTATACTGTGTGTACAAGCCAACTACACTACTTGTACTATTCTCAGCATCTATTCGAAGAATACACCTAGGGACTCAATGTGTAACCGTGCCATGAATAATTTTAGAGTTCATGGTGTGTACATAAGATACACAGAGTGTGGTATTCGAGTTACACAGTCAATAGTTAGGTAGTCTATTTAAGAGGACACCAAGCCCATCTGTGACTAAGGACTACATGCCATGTATGAAAGCTACACATTGAGTACTCTGATTGATTGTGTTCCAAGATGTCCTAGTCAACACATGATGTATAATTAAACTCCCTTTGTGTAATAAATGCACACACCTTTAATTAATTATGAATTAATTATTGATACAATAAACACTAGTACACGGTGTGTACCTCTGGGGTACATGGTGTGTACTCTTGTGTTATCTGGCCAAATTCCCCAACACCTCTAGTTGAGATTTTCAAATTTATTTTGTTCATAAAATTAATCGATTTGATTATATTTATGAGAAATTAAAAGGAATAAGTAGATCTTACAATTTTGATTTAAGAAATATTAAACTGGAATTGAAAACTAAATTACAAATGAAAAAATCAATCAATAAAATTTAAATAATTATAAATAATTATGCGACCCACTTTAATACCAATTTATAGTTTTAGGTGCATCAGAAGCGTGCGATTGGTAAATACCAACTTTAATTTTTAGCATGATCGATGATAAATCCAATATTTACACAATGATAAATGATGTGATCAACCTAATTGAATCAAAGAATATAGACAATAGATAAAATTCTAGAAACATAGTGCAAGATTTCCACATATTATTTGTAATTAATTTAAGAAATTAAAGAATTTCCTTTTGAAAAATTCTTGTTTTTTTGATGGATTTGACAAAGGATCTACGTATCACCATCCTTAAATTATAGTATTCAGGAATAGATTCCCTCTAGTGGTGATCCACACATGTTCCACGAATCTTTGAACATCACCATAGGAATCTCTGGGTACTAGCATGACAGATCCAATTACTTGTTTCATTCACCTTTGATCACCCTATGAATTCTTCCAAAGGATTCTCTTTGATCTCCCTTGACATGAGAGAGGAAGGAGGAATAATATCTCTCTTTATTATTTTGATCATTCATGGAAAAGGGAGCTCACTAGGTCTTCGAGATGATTCTAAAACATTCATTTTTCACAAAAAAAATAAATGAATTGGCTCTCTAGAAAAAAATAATATAATCGGGTTTATATACTTCTAGGATTAGAAATAAATAATTTCATAAGTTCCCTTTATTATGTATTTAATCCCTACAGAACCCCATGTCTATAATAATAATAATATTATTTTTTATTGACATTTTATGAACTCAAAAACTAAATTAAATATTATTTAATCTAATAATAATTAATTTATATTATTTCTCACCATAACATTAAACTCGGTCCATAATTCCTCCACAATATTTATCAGGTCTCGAATAATTATTTTTTATATAGTAAATAAATATCACTACATTATTTTTCAATAAATAAATAAACATTATATCCACTAAATAAAAAATAAATATTTATTAAATATCCCGCTCATATAATATTCTCTCAAATAACTAGTGGTGGAATATATGAGATCAAGATAAAATGAATAATTATTAAACCATGTGCATAAATAATATCTTTTAAAAAATTTAAATAAATAATAAATAATATATTATTTAACTGAGATTCTAGATACACTTATTGTTTGACCCTATATGCCTTATTTTTAGTGGCATTAGGAGAAGCATCCTGAATTCCAAAGTTATCATCTAGAAACATGCCAAGGAAACCATAGAAAAATAAGTTAATGAAAAAATGGCATAATACCTCATATAAAAACTCACTATGTAATATAATCCCTTTATCATAATATCTCTAATAAAGTAGGTTGCATGCTAATTCTGTCAACCTATGTGATCGATGTCTCTTTCATTGAATTTCTAGAAATCAAACTTGCCTATAAGAAACCATGGAAATGGAATTATTTCAAAAATATCATTTCCATCAACGATCCTGATATATCAACTTCTACTAAAGAAAAGATGGTAAAAATCATTTCTCGTATTATTCATTAACAAAATATTACTCGTGATGCACCCAATATACCCCACCTTACCACAAACATATGTCATCATGGTTTTCATCAATACATAAAAGTACATGACATATAATACTCATTAATATTAATATTAAAGTATGAGGATAAATAAGCACATTTGCATATAGGAACATCTAATGACACATATAAATTTGGATTTCTTGTTGCCAGGTATCATTATCATAATATTCTACACTAGATATTACCAAGGCATACACAATAAGAAGGTGTTTTAAAGTACAATAAGTCTCCACCCTTGATATCCTATATCATTGGTGTCACTCATATGATTTTATATAGTAATAGACCTTATATTTATGATTACTATTGTGGAAATTTTGGGTTCTCATCATAGCGAGGAGCTACTATGACCTTTTAGTGTGACAACTACTCTTTGGACATTATCACATAATATTTCAGACAGAAGAACAATAATGAAGGGATAATAATTTTATCAATATTGAAAAAATACAAGTTATTATAATTTATGCATAAGTTGTTTCTAGGGAACGAACTCAAATAGGATTTACCCAAGGAGTGACCTAAGGTTGGTCAGTGCTGGATGTCTGTATGAGGCAGTCATTGGCGGTGTGTTTAATTACAATAAATAATTAAATTTATTTATTATATTATAAATTCCTATTACCTAAATACCTCTACAAATAAAAAATTTCAGAATTTTTCTAGTGTTATATACATTACCATGGGATAATTGAGAGAAGTCTTGGACATTATTCATTGGTGGATCGAGATCAGAAAATGATAGGTAATTAGATAAATGTGGATCGAGAGGTGGTGAATGTAGTGAGAGTTATCCTTTATTAGAGAACACATTCTTCCCCAAATATCAATCCAAATTTATGTTGGAATAATCAATTATGGTTGTCACACTTTTTGTTTAAATTGTTAAAGTATGAATTTTATTTGATTTATTTTTGATTGGAGATCACAAATTCAACTTCTAATATAGTAACCGAATTAAAAATTTTAATTCAATTTATTCTTTTTATTCCATGTTTTCACACTGGATATCCTTTTTTAAGGATCGTTGGACAATATTTCTTGGCCAATGATGGTTACACCTTTGTTATTATTATTTTCCCCATCTGTTATCTATGAGATTCATCATTAGACCATGGGGTCATGATTCAACATTTTCGGGGTGGGTTCGAGCATGATTGGACCCTTATATTCACGATGTATGTGTTATCAATATATGAATTGGTGTTTTATGGATGGATTGGGATGGATTGTGTGTGATAATTCATGGATCTATGATATATGAGTGGTGATAGGAGGCACATGGGATGCACAGAGGGTTCAAGTGGATGATTAGATTCTATTTTCTCATCTCCAGAGGCTGGGAAATAACGGATGGTTTTTTTCCTTCGATCATGGGAATTCAACTGGTGATATTATTAGTAAAGATCATGGATATGAAAACCACATAAATTTTCAATACTTTCTAAAAAAACCTCAATATACATTGTGTTTTTTCGAAGAACACAAACCTTGTACTTCATTTTCCACACTGGCTAGGGTTTTGTTCAGAGTTAAGGATAATATGTTGTATGATCGTGCCCACATGTTGTGTGACCATACCTGGGAATCCAAGTCATGTTATAGATGGCATACACCTAGGAACTTGTGCGGGATGAAACACAATATACTATAGGAGTACATGGTCACTAGATGAAACATGGGAATGACCAGGCACATAGGTCTAACCCAAAGCACAAAAGCATAGTCATGATCACACAAGAAGGCACATAGTGGTTGAGACATGACATGTATAACCTATACAAACTGTGTAATATGAAATATATTCCCAAACCATATAAAAAAGATAACACAACTAGGATTTGGGGCAAAGTCAAACCATATTTGAACCCCCATACACACCATTTATTCCCTCTATAAACTATTACACTCATATATACTTCTTTATAAATCAATGTTTTCCTATGATAAGCCTATAATAAGTGGTTTTTCATGTAAAATGTGATGATGGACTTTGTTTTAGTATATGATATTTGACGTGAGATGTTTTGAGCATGAAGATTCTTTAGGCGACACTTGAAGATGGTAGTGATTAGGGTAGGATCATCAGAGTGATGTCAAGGTTGACACTTCCCTATCACATAAGGGAATGATTCCCCCATTCTCTTTTTATAGATATCGATGGTAATCACCAAAAATGGATGAGAATCATTTATCATAGAAGCGACACCTTCTTGTCATCGAGATCCTATGGGGTACGTGTCCTCCACGGGAGTTGTGGCTCCCTTGGATATGGAGAATAGTAGTGAGGAGAGATCCCATACACATAGATTCTGGCGAAGTTATATTTGATGATGCACATAAGAACTATAATAATGGAACTATAAGTAGAATCATCAAATTTGGATGGGCTGTGAGATATAGATCCTCTTTTTATCTCTCAAATCGCTTTCTTTATGAAAATATATGAATATCTTGGTTTTCATTTTCCACTTTATTTGGGTTGCGATGACCTTTTTTTGTATCTCTCTAAAACTTCCTATTTAGTTTTTGGGGAATCCTACTAGTTATGTATATAATCAACCCTACATAGGTTTTACCGGAATGTGTCATGTCTTGTATAGAATATGAATAGATCAATGATGACTTTGGTAGAGCTTATGGATACTTGGGTGCATTGACGATATACAATTATTGGGAGTTGGAGTTCAAAATTTGGTTTATCTTTGTTTTTATTTATTCTTGTTGTTTTCAGGTTGAGACTTCATTTTTAGTTGGGCATGTTTTTCTCCCCTTTTATTTTTGTTTATGTTGTCATACTCTTTTTGTATTTTTATAGAGGTTATTACATGAATATTTACACTATAGATGTAACTATCATTTATATTCCTATTATTTTTTTCATGGATATGGTTGAATGGATGCATATAGGTACATTAAGATAAGGCGTACAATTTTATATTATTCCTTCTTGGTGCTTGTCACCAACCCCTATACTATTGGAGGTGGGATTGGGGTTATGGTGGCTCAACCTTCTTCTGGCCAGGTAGGCCTTGGTGGATCAGGTCATTACAGAGTGGTATCAGAGCAGCTCATTCCTTGGGATGCTGTTTGGTTTTTCCCCTTATGAGGAATTGGTTGGGACATAGAGAAATAGTGTCAGAGTGTCTAAAGTATTTATTTTAGGCCAGGGAACCCAATGTTGGTGCAGTGACAGATGTATCCATACACAAGAACTATGAAAACCTGGTTGTCGAATCAGTATATCGAGACATTGGTTGTAAGGAACAATGGTGCATCCATTATATAGAATAGAGTCCTTTGACTTACCATATGGAGTTAGTACCCCATATATATACGATCATATATCCATGGTACATCTTAATAACTTTTAGTATTCCTCCATAAATACAGCCATTCAAGTTAATGATTTAGGATCATGATGGAAATCTGATTAGTGATGAAGCCTCTTTTCAAGGTCTTTCCCCTGAGATGTTACCTCCTTGTGGGAATAGATTAGTTCCACCACCTATCAATTAGTAATTAGTAATATCAGTTTATACCCCAACCAATCATATGATTGTTCTAATAGCCATTAATTTCCATGTAATAGTAAGTAGTTGGTGGACTCCGGTCATGGAGACCCATGATGAGGCAATGATCTCATGTTCTGAATTTCCATAGCTATTTTGCGAGGAGTATAACTCTCATGAGTACCCTCAACTAGGATCCAAAGATTCTTGAGATGTGTCGGGGTAATATAATAGTTTCTTAGTATGAATCAAGGTTGACCAAACTTACATTGTACTCCCTTGATATTGTATGAGACAATTTATTCTGAGTGGGAAGGTTTGAGCATGATCTCTATAGATACATTCAAGTAAGTGTGGTATCATTATGCCTTACCACCTCTGATGGAGTGCTAGAGTGGGCTCTAGTGACTAAGTGTTTCCTAGAAGAGGGATGTTAGGTAGCTAGATTTGGTGATGGGAATCTTGTGGAAGAGTCATCTATAATAGGTAGCAGGTGTCTGATATTGAGGTAAGAGGAGGAATTCCCAATATTATACTCATATGTGTGGATCTACATCACAAGGATCATGTATATGATCTATTATTCCTATATAGGGGAGATAATATACTTTTGATGGGTGACGTCACTTGGACCATGATTTCCTTACCCTTAATGATGAGAAGTATATGAAAAAAATGTATTGACCCCATGGAAGAGGTATCTCCATGATCAGGGATCTCCCAAACGTGGCCAAGAAGGCCCTCAGGGAGTTAGTGGTATTAGAGGAGGCAATTCAATGGGATGAGAAGTTGGTTGGGGATGGGGATATGAGATCCTACCACCACTACCACCAGGTGTCCAACGTTAGGATCAAAGAGCTGGTGGTTAGGGCCATTGAAAGTTATAGGCCATAGAGGGATATGGCTAGGCTACACATGAGAGGATATGAGATACGATATGTGTTTATTCCACTCATCAGTTAGTACTAGTATACATAATTGTGATTAATTCATTTATATTCTTATTACTAGTGTGATAACTAGATTTTCCAGTTAAAAATTTATCCCAAAATCTACAGATAGTGGTACCTATAGGGAATAATTATTCTTTATCGCATATCTACCAACAGTGTGAGCTATTTCTTTATGGAGATATTTTCACATGAGACCTCTTGGTCATCAGGACGAAACCTTATGACATCATCTTGTTTAAGGATTGGTTGTCCATGAGTCAATCAAAGATTAAATGTTATCACTATAAAGTTATATTCATTTTGATAGATGGGATGAGATTCTCCTTTATTAGAAAGTACTTTTCATAGCAAATCATGTGGGTCTTCCAGGTAAGAATTTTCTACCCATCACCCATCAGTTCTAAATTATTTCCCTTGGCATAGTGTGCTATTCATGTAGATGGATTTTTTCAATTGTAGATGAATTTATGGATTTATTCCATGAGTAAGTTTCTAGTCTACCTCCATGGTGGGATATAGACTTATTCATTGACTTGAACCCTGATACCATGCTGATATCATCAATGGAATATTAAATGGACCCTATCGAGCTCTGGGAGATGAGGGTGTAGTTGGAGGAACTTATAGAGACAGGATATATTAGACCCAATGTGTCCCTATGTGTAGATCCGTTTTTGTTCATGAAAAATAAAGATGGGAGATTGAATCTTTATGTTGATTATCATCACATGAACCAGGAAACGATAAGGAAAATTTATCCCCTGTTGAGGATTGCCGAAATATTTGACTAATTATAAGGAATGAGTTAGTTCTTGAAGATCAATGTCAGGTTCGGTTACCACCAGTTGAGAGTTGATGAGGATGTTATTCTAAATATGAAATTCAAATGTTGCTATAGAAACTATGAGTTCACTGTGATGCTTTTTGGTGTGATTAATTCCCCCATTTTGTTTATGGATTTAATGAACTAGATATTCCAACCATACTTAAATTTATTTGTGGATATCCTCATTTAGGTAATGCCCATTTACTCTAAATTTTAGGAGGATCATACAAACCTTTTGATATTGGTCCTAGAGTTACTCTAGGAGCACCATATATATGGAAATCTCTCGAAGCGATAGTTTTGGATATGCGAGTTTCACTTTTTTAGGCATGTAATTTCTGAGAATAGATTAGCTGTGGACCCAGTGAAGATTGATGAAGTGATTTCTTGGGATTCACCAATGATAATGTCAGAGGTGACAATTTTTAATGGGTTTTTAGGGTACTACTAGAGGTTCATTCCTTACTTTTCAAGCATAGAATCCCCTTTGACCACCCTGATGTAGAGAGGGAAACCATTTATTTGGGTTGAGCATTATCAGGGATCCTTCATGATGATGAGGTTTAGGTTGAACAATGCTCCTATGTTGAGACTACCAGTGGAGTGCATGAAGTATGTAGTGTTTTACGATGACTCTGGAGCTGGGATCATCTGCATGTTGAGGTAGAGGAAGGAAGTGATCACATAGGATCTATGTAGTTGACCCCCATGAGGAAAAATACATGATTCATGACCTAAAGTTACAAGTTGTAGTCTTTTCTCTAAATTTGTGGAGGTACTATATTTTGGGTGAGTATTTTTTTTACTCAGACCATAATAGTCTTAGGTATAACTTCATGCATATAGATATTAACTTTATAAAAAGGGGTTGGTTGGAGTTCCTGAAGGACCAAAAAATTGATATATTCTATACTCATTGGAAGTAAAATGGGATGGATGGTTCCATTAGTAGGAAGTCTTGTTCAATCTCAGTAGAGGAGCCATCTTTGTAGATTGATTCTCTGTAGATGACCTTGGTGGAGGAGAATGGTGAAATTTTTCTTCAATCAATGGTGTTGACTCCTATGCTCCTTCAACATGTGAGGGAGGATCATTTGGGAGAGATTTAATTTGATGTTTTTCTTATCCAGGTATCCTCAAGGGATGAACCAGATGGATTCTAAGGAGGGAATCATATTATCTTTTTCCAAGGACTGATAGTGTTTTCAGTCATGATGAGAGAGGAGATGATGAGATAGTTTAATACTAATAATTTTAATGTACATCCATACTAGAAAATATATACAAGGACTATCAACATTAGTTTTTTTGGGATGAAATGAGGTAGGGTGAAACCAAATTCATCTCTCAATGTCTCACATATCAACAGGTAAAAAACAAACATCTGGTTTCAGAAGGTTTGATGTAGCCTCTTGAGATCTCAAAGGAGAAATGTTATGTAATATCTATAGACTTTGAGACAGAGAAATCGCATACAACGAGAGGTCACAATTCTAGATGGGTAATAGTTAGTAAACTTAAAAATTCAACACACTTTCTTTTAATTAGGGAGTAGAGTTCAATCGAGAATTTGGGATAGATTTAAATATGGGAGATCGACTGACTCCATGGGTTTCCCTAGACTATTATCTCTGATAGTGATGCATGTATTATGTCATCTTTATGGAGAGGCTTGGAGGATGCCTTTAATACCCATTTAAGGATGAGTCCTACATTTTACCCACAAATAGATGGGAAGATCCAGTGTAATATCTATGTGTTGAAGGATATTCTTAGGGGTTGTGTGTTGGACTTCATACAGACTTGGGATGATCACTTTCCATCCATAGTGTTTTCCTATAACAATAACCATCACTCTATGAACAACATGGAAACTTTAGAGGGCCTTTACGAGAGTCCCTACAAGTCACCCTTATGATGGACTAATATTGGTGAGACATCTATTTTTAGACCATAGTTTATGATGGAGATGAAAGAGAAGGTTTAGGTTATTTGTGAGTGTCTGAGGATAGCCTCGATCTAACAGAAATCATATACAAATTGGCGTCATAGGCCCCTATAGTCTGAATAGGGAGACCATGTTTTTTTAAGATTATCCTCATGATGAGTATTGTGGATGCATGCAAAGGAAGTAAAGTTATCCCTGATCTTCAATGGGCCATACATTAACCTATAGAGGGTTGACGTGGTTATTTACCACTTAACATTTCCCCTATAGTTGGAATGGGTTCATGAAATCTTCCATATGTGATAGTGCAGGAGATATGTGCATGATCCCATGAACATTATTGAATGGGGAGAGTTAGACATCGAATATGGATCAACCTTCATAGATTACCTAATGAAGATCATGGATCGTTAGGAGAGGATCCCAAAAGGATGGACCATTCCCTTAGTTCGTGTACTATTGTTGCATGGGTTTGTTCATGAGAGATCCTATGAGTGGGAAATACAGATGCAGGCTTAGTATCCCACCATTATATTTAGCTTGTTTATTTCTGGTTAAGAAACCTTGAGTGTGGGGAGAATGTAGTGACTCTATTTTTTCCTTTTAATACTTCGGAATATTTTAAGAGACATGCGCTGAAACTACATGATATTCAAAGTCTTGGTAAGATCGGTATTTATGTTATAAAAATATTAAATATATTAATATCATGCACATATAGTTTTCCTAAAATAGTGTAATAACTCCCAAATATTGTATCTAATCATAAATCTGAGAGCACAATTGATTCAAGAACACGATATTTACCCTAGGTGTGAGCTAAGATGGTCAACACTTGACATCCATAGGAGGAAGTTGTTGATGGTGAATTTAATTTAAATAAATAATTAAATTTATTTATTTTATTTTAAATTAACACAACTTAAATCCCTCTATAAATATCCAATTATATAAATTCTCCAGTTTTAGCCTTATATCTTAGGGAGAATTGAGAGGACCCTTGGATGTTCTTCATCGATGGATCAGGATAAAAAATTATGGGTAATCGAATCAAGGTGTATTGAGAAAAGATAACACAATAGGTTTTATACTTTACTAAAAAACACATTCTTTACCAATTATTGATACTATTTTATGTATTAATCGTCAATTTTGGTTTCCTCAATTTTGATTAAATTGTTAAAGAAGGGATTTTATCTGCATTATTTTTGAATGGAGGACGTATGCTCTTTGCATGAGCTGGTAACCAAATTAAATTGTTTAATTCAATTTATTGTTGTTATGCCATTTGATCACCCTGGATATTCCATTTTCCTGATCATTGGTTGATATCTCCTATAAAATAATGGTTACACCATTGTTTTGATGATTTTCCCCCACATGTTCTTCATGTTCTTCATCATTGGACAATGGGGTCATGATTTGACATTTCTAGAGTGGATTCGAGTTTGATCAAACCCACTAATTCAAGGTGGTTGTGTGAATAAAGAATTTATTAGTGTTTTTTTGATGGGTTGGGATGGATTTTCATAGATATATCATGGATTTGGGATCTATGAACAGTGATGGGTGACAAGAGGAACACAGGACACGTGACAGATTTGAGCATATAATCAGATTCCTTTTACAACCATCAAAGGTTGGGAAATGATAGTTGAATGAATTTTACTTGGATCATGGGTTATAAACTTTTTATACTCATTAAGATGACCACATATATGGAAAATACATGATGGTTCTCAAATTTCTGTGAAAAACCACAATTAATTTCATATAGTTTGGAAGAACACATGTTGTGTACTTCCCTTTCCATGGTGGCTAGGGTTATGGGTGGAGTTAAGGATGAAACGTTGTATGGATGAGCCTAAATGTTGTGTGAACCTACTCAGGAATCCAAGTTGTGTTCTAGATAGCACATTTTCAAGACCATGTGTGGGATGACATGTGATTTACACTAAGAGTAAAATGGCATGGATCAACACCCGAGTATATCCAGGTACACGTCCCGGAATACAGGCATAGCCTAAAGTACATAGGCACGACCATGAGAACACATGAAGGTCTTGATTGGTTGAGATAAATAATTTATAACCCATACACTATGTGTAGTATGAATATGATTCCCAATCCATGTCTAGAGGAGAAAATGACTAGGTGACAAGGTGGGTTCACATGTCATTCGGACCCCCATACACGCCACGTATTCCCTCTAGAATTTTTTTCTTATATCTCTTTCTTCAGGACATGGATTTTGGCCCACAAGTAGCTTATCCTAAGTGTTTTCTATGTAGAATGATATTATGGCCTTTATTGTGGAATACAATAAATGAGGTGAGATATTACAAGAATGACTCTTATTTAGGTGTTTCTTGATGATGACAATGATCAGAGCAAGATCATCAGAGTGATACTGGGGTTGGAAATTCCCCATTGTGCTAGGGCATGAGTCCCCCGTACTCTTTATGCAGATAGAGATAATACTCCACTACATTGAAAATGGGTCCTATATCTATAGATCAACACTCCCTCATCATACAGCTCTAGTGGGGTGCAATTCCTCCATGTGATTTGTAGATCCCTTGGATGTGGATCATAATAACAAGGATCAATCCCCTCTATATAGATTTTGGTGAGGTTGTGTTTGATGCTAGGCATCAAAGATGGACTTATAGATCTGTATGAATACACATCGACTTTGGATGGGATGTGAGATAGAGATTCCATTTTTCTCTCTCTACTAGATTTATTTATGAGAACATATATACATCTTTCATTTCATTTTCCTCTGTCTTTGGATTGAGATTAAAAAAATATATCAATCTATCACTCCCTAATAGTTTTTTTGGTCATCCTACTGGGTATGCATATACTCACCCCAAGATGGGATTTTCCCATATTTTTCATGTCTCATGAAGATAATTGATAGATCAGTGGTAACTTTGGTGGTTCTTAGGGATAATTGGGTCGGTTGAATGTATATGGCACTCAGGACTTAGAGATTGGTATCTAGTAAATCATTGTTTTCAATTATTCATGTTGTTGTCAAGTTGGAACTTCATTAATATTAGTCATTTTTTTCCCATTTCATTTTGGTTAATTCTTTTATACTCTGTTTTATTTTCCTTGATGTTATTTCATTCATGTTTACACTCTAGATGTTAATGTCTTTTATATTCCTCTGAATTGATTCATGGAGATGTTTGGGTATGTGAATATAGGTACATTAAGTTATGTCCTCTCATTTTATATTTTTTCTTCTTGGAACTTATCACTAACCTCACGCCTATTGAGGGTTGGTTTGGGGTTGTGGTGGCTTATCCTTGAGCCATCCAGGATTCCCCTAGTGGTTTGGGTCATTTTAATATTTTATGTCAATGTTAAAAATGATTTCTAAAAGACATTTTAAGTTTAAATTTTAATTTACATTTTTTTTATAAAAAAGGATTTACCCTAATCGATTTTATGTATCATTATATATACTCTAAAATATATTTATCTTTTGGGGGAATGAACTCACTAATCCGAACAATCCAGTTCCTAATCCCTTATTTGGTGGTATTGTTCAAGGATTCTTTTGAAAGTAATTTTTTTCATCTATTTCATGATCCTTCCATATTTATCTTATTAAAATGAGGTTATGTTATTTTGAAACCATCCACATTATTTATTTGTATGGATTATGATCATGTTATTATAGTATTAATATAGTTGTATACTCCTCAATTTGTATAGTGTGGCCATTATATTTTACATAATTCAGTTCAGATAGTTCTTACATAGAAAGAATGTTATTCTATTTTAATGGCGAAAAATATTGGAATAATATATATTGTTATTCTAATTAGGATGATTTTTGGAAAATTTATTATGTATTATTTGACCATACACATTCTTTCTAGAGTTAATCCATGATCATTTCATCCCTTTTATTTACTTGGGGAAAAGTTTTGACATTATTGATTATTATTTACAATGAATGTATCTTGATCATGTATTGATATTATCAATTATTAATTATACAGATAAATATGTTTTTATTCATCCAAAATTTCCTTAGGTAATGGTGTGATAGGACTTTTTGACTCTTATGGTGAATGGATTAGACTTAATCTGGAGATGGGAGGTGCCCAACATTGTATACCCCATCAATTCATCGACATGTCTCGTGAGAAAAAACATGTTTGAGTTTTCAGTGTATGTTTTCACATTTCAACAAGATGTATTGACTATGGTCTCGATGATAAGTAAATGTCTTTGAAAATGTCATTTATATTATGTTTTTGATGTTGTACATGATGAATTCCATAAGTATGAGATCAATATTATTGATATCGATGTTTTAATTTATTTTCATGTATATATAATTCTCTCAGTTTTAGTTGATTATAAAATTATTCTTATTATTTATTCCAACTATATAATTAATTTTATACTTATTTTTTTAAAGACTCATTTATATGTTTCCCTTATTGAGAATTTGAGATTACCCCTTCTTATGTTTCCATTTACCTAGGTTATTAGAAAAATTATTACACGTGAAATGTCTAATAGGATAGCCTATGTATAGTAATTATGGAGATGTTCAAGGCTTATAATGGATTAATTAGTTATATATATATATATAGTGAAAAAATATTTATTATTTTAGAATAAATTGGGGTTTTTAGTCTATGTTTTTTTTTCTAATTATATAAATATCTAAATATAGAGGGCCTTGGGAATTTATGTAATGAAATTTGTTTATTAATTCAGTTCATAATGGGACAATTATTTTTATAATTAACAATTTTTATGGAAGAAATAGTGTAAAGTATGTGTCTATGAGCATCGAACCAGGGTGTGCAGGTCCGGGGTGTTACAAGAGTCACCTCTAAATATTGAAGAAACCACAATAATCCCAGAGAGAGGGTGGGGAAAATGTTGAGAGCCCATCCGATGTATGAGTTTCATGAAATGGAGGAAAAATGAGCTCCAAAGGGGTTAAATTGTGAGAGGAGAAAATCCATAAATTTAAACAAATTAATTATAGACAGACCCCTTCATAGTTTGACATAATGGTTCTCACTATGTAAGTCATTAACTATGCATATTTCAAGCCTTGAATCCATAATAATTAAATAAATGACTCTGAAAGAACCCCGAATGACAATGGATGAATGGTTCATGGAATAAAAACTCTTTTCATAGTATTAACCATTGTTGATTATAATTATTTTAAACTACATATATTCTAGAAACTCTTAAATACATTATAAAATAAGAGAGGAAACATTAAAACTTAATAAATTGGTAAAATTTATATGGTGGTATGGTTGGGGTGTGACAATTAAGACCCTTTCTCAAAAAAACAATATTCATATGATTCTAGGATTGGTAAATGTATCATATGTACAGGTTATGTATTAAATGATGAAATATTATGTCAAAAGATACCAAAATATGGGTTTTGGAAATTACACAACGGGTGAGAATATTATAGTACTTAGTAGAATTTTCTTGAATGAACCAAATGGTTTTCCATGCATGGGTACATTATGGTTTCCTATGTAGATGATATAGAAATTAATGAAACATCCTTTGAAATTTTATAAAAAAAATCATAGTAATGATTTTAAAAATTAATGCACAAATAATGGATAAAATAAATGATTTTATTTTAATAAAATAAATATAACCAATGATTTTTTTGTAATTATCAACTCAACAAACAAAAATGATCCAAAACTATACTGGGATATTTGAAGAATACATCAATTAAATCAGAACCAATCTAGCATAAGGAGTTATTCAGGAAGATATTTATTTCAGATAAAGGTATATGTAGTGGATATTCTCTTGAATGATTTTTTTCATAAAGTAAATCATTATTATGTGTTCAACTGAATATGGTTAGTTCATTAGAATGAGGATAATGTTTATGTTAGATTCACACTTGCATAAATTTTATATGAAAGTGTGAAGCATAGGAGAATTGATGATCCACTAAAATTTAGTAGTCAGTTATGAAATTATAATAGGAATTCAATAGTACAAATAATTAATGGATATACGTATATTCTTATAAGAGGATAGTTTAACCATTTTAGTAGGTGATACCTTCTATAAATAAGGGATGATACCACGTTATTTATGTGTTTTTTTATAATATTATTATTCTATTGAGTGATCCTTATGGCTAAAAATTCATGAGTTATAATGTTTTATTTTTGAGAAATGAAATAATGTAATGTTTCTCCCATAGATTTTGGAATTTTATATTGATCCACATAAAACCAAAGTGTTTATTTAGATTCATTTCTGGATGAATATTTGCGAGTTTTAGAGAATTTTTTGAATTATGTGAGACTCAGTGGGGTGATTTAGGTGGGTTATTTCTATTCCAAGTTCTAGAATATTGGATATGGAGGATTCCTTCCATAACCAGATTCTTCCTTTGTGGTTTCTATAACCTTATTCTAGTTGAAAAATTATGGTTTATGATTTTTTACAAGTGGTATCATATTAAGGTTCTTATAAAAAACATTATAGTTCACTAATGAATAACCTGGGTAATTTTTTTTCTTGCTCATATGTGTTTTTGATTTTAGCGGGAGTTAATATTTTTGGATATATGGCACAATAATATTTTAAAATTCCAATGGATAAATTATATGGGATGATTTTTTGGTTTTTAGAGGATGTAAATAGAGTATTATCACATCCAAAAATATTTAGAAGTTATATTTAAGGGAGTAAAAAAGGAAACAAATTGAGAAAGGTGAGTTGGAAATGATAAATTAGAAAGAACTTGGTTTAGTAAGAATATCAATTTTTTAAAATGTTTCTTTTTAATGTTTGGGAAAATAAGACCGTAATAGATTTTATGTAATCTTTAGAATATATGTAAAAAATCCCACAATACCTAATAATGTGTGTTCTATGGAGAGGTTTTTTTGTATGAGGCTATCTGAAGGAAGTTTTATGACATATCATGTGAATGACTTAATTTTGATTTGATGTTATCTAGAATCCATAGAGGTAACATTTAAATATGATTTAGAGGCAATTTTTCAGTTATCATATTTACAAAAATCATGGGAAGGCATGGTGATAATTTTGAGAAAATTAAGTAGGAAAAATGAATTGATATTTGATAATGTTCAACACTTGATTTTAAATGAAGATCGCTAAAGAAGATATACTTTTGGTTCTTCCAGTGATGCATTGATCCTAGAGTGATTGGGATGGTCACCTTATCAGTGAAGTTAGAAGAAATCCAACATGATATCAAGGGAGAGAAGTAGATATACATATATTGGACCAAGGCCTATTTTTTAGCATTATTATATGGGATTTCACCTTAAGAAATATATTCAGGACCAGATGAAAAACTCTAGAATGAATGTGTATAGAGAATTATGTTTTGAAATTTATTCTTATAGAAGTAGTTATAATATAACATCAAGTGTAAATACTCTAGTGTAACCTCAGATAATATATCCTGAATAATCTTTCCATTCCACAGGTGTAAATGGATGCATGGAAAATTATTTATCTATAAACTTTGGGAGAGTGCATATGGAATATGATGGAGCTCTTGATATTTATGGGAAAATAAATTTAAAAATTCAAATGAATAATGGGATTTTCCTTGTGTTAAAATACAAGTTCTATATTCTTGGTCTAAAAAAAAAATATCAGTAGGAAAGATGTATAAAGTTAGTTACAAAATATTTTCTATAAAAGGAATGTGGAAAACCACTCTTGATTCTTTCATAATAGCTCAAGGTGTAACGAATGGATCACTCTATCTAACTAGAAGGTAATTAGGAGTTTCACTTGTCATAATATCAACTTTTGGAATAAACAAATTATAGAATAGTTAACTTTGTAATCTTATTGATAAAGGTATAAATTATCTTGTAGAAAAATTCATACTAAAAATGGAAAATTCATAATTTGGAAGTTGTGAGAGTTGCATACTCATGAAGAAATATAAGGTGTTGTTTAACTTAATTAGAATAACAAAAAAAAATTGGATGCTTAAACTTGTACATACTAATGTCTAGGTACCTTACCTAGAGAAATATTTATGAGGGTTACAATACATTATAAATTTTTATCAATGAATCCATTCGAATGGTATTGATGTAATTCATGAAACAAAAATCTATTTTTTTTTGAGTTTCAATACAATGGAAATATATGGTGAAGAGGGAACCTAACTGAACAATTAAATGTTTAATTTCAAAAAATGGTGTTAAATTTATTTAAATAAGTTTTTATAAATAATGTAAACATAAAGGTATTAGGAATGAGAAAAAAATTATAGAAAACTAGAGTATAATGGTGTGGATAAAAGGATGAATTAGACTTTTACAGAAAGAGTATGAAGTATGTTGTTACTTTCTAGAATACCCATGGAATTTTGTGCAAAAGGAGTTAGTCCAAGTGAATAATTAATCAATATAATCCATTAATCACCTATGAATTGGTAATTACCTAAAGAATTATGGATAGTTAAATCATCATAATCAACTCATATTAAGTTTTTTGGTTGTTTATCCTAAGTTCATGTTGATGTGGAAGATAGATACAATTTTAAATAAAAGTCTCATCCACATTTCATTAAGGGATATGAAGATGGTGATCTTGGATTTCCACTCTAGGATTATAATAGTAAGAAAGTTATTATAAGTGAGAGCATTCTCTTTAATGAGTAGGACTTGTGGAATTATAATGATTGGAAGGGAAATAAAGTTGAAGGAAAAGAGTCAACCTTACTTCATATTGATATGAGTGGATGTTCAGGAAGAACAAACAATCCAGAAATATCATATGTCTTTTAGTTTACTACAAGGGAATAAATTTTGAAATAAATATAATAGGTTAGTGAAATATTTTTGAAGAAAAACCATTGAAATATTTACTTTAAATCTTGAGAACTAGTGAGTCTTGAGTAAGATAACAAAAAGATGAAATTTTCGATGTTCTGGTTCCAGAAAGAGTGGAACCACATGAATAATCATGGTGGTCATCTAGAATCTAACAACCAATATAGAGGTTTGAAGATGATTTGAATTTATTTCTTTTAAAAAATTTAAGATAACTAGAGACACATTAAGAGGTAGTTATCTAAGGTGATTTTTATAAGTTGGGGGAATATATGTAAGAATATTTTAATTCACTACAAGTTAATAATACCCAAGATTTTTTTTATCCCTTAGAAAGAAATAACATGAGATCAAGTGGATTTTTCAGATATAAGAATAATTTTATTTGAAAAAGTGATATAAATCTAGGATGTTTTTAAAGGGTTTTATAAGAAAGTGGGAATTTATTTCCTTGAAATTTTATTTCTGGAAGTGAATCATACAACCATCTAAACAATGTTAGGTTTGGTTTCACCCAAAAGATTTTATCTATAATAGATGGATGTGAAGTCTACATTCTTTCAAGGTTATTTAAATTTTGAGAACTTTATGAAGAAATATTGTGGTTTTTTGGATCATTAAAATTGGGACTTGGTGTGAAAAATCAAGATGGGTATCCAAATATTGAAGGAATAACCAAGACTTTGTAATCATAAGTTTGATTATATCAAATAACAGAATAGTTTCATGTAAATCAACTCAAATAATTGTTTTTATCATAAGGAATATAAGAAAAGTGACGTCATCATTCCATTTATTTATGTGGATGATATGATTTTGGTAATTCCGTAAATTAAAGATATTTAGGAACTTAATAAAGATTTCTCAGTAATTTTTGAAATGAAAGATATTAGTAAATAAAAGAAGAACATGGGAAGAGGACTGAATGTGATATGAAGAATAGAATCTTGGTTTTATCATAGAAGGAGTTCATCTAGAAAATCATTTAAAGATTTAGGATGAGTGGATGAAAAGTTGATTCAATTCCTTTTACTAGATACTTTAAAATTTAAAAGGATTAACCATAACAAACATAAATATATTAAAATAATAAGGTGGGAATACCATATGCATCTGTGATAGAAAGTATCATGTGTGCCATAGTGTGAACTCATGTAATGTCTCAGAATATCAATGTAATTTTTTTGAAAATTACACGTGGTAATTTTAAGACTAGGTGTTGAGAAGGAACACCATTACAAGGCCGGGGGTTCCCAGAATAAATGTTTGTACTATTTTTTTATATTTATTAAAAATAGCATGCGTGCGTGGTTTTAGTACCTTCTAAACGGGTTCCCAGATCAAAAATTTGAGAGCACCGTTGAGTTCAGAACAATGATTTTACCTTAGTAAAAGCTTAATTTTGACTAGTATAGGTCAACTTTGGAAACTTATATAGAGAATTTTTAAAGAAAAATAATAAAATAATAAGCATAAAAGGTTTATTTCGTTTTCTTTTAAAGTTTCACAGTGATGCAACAACCCATTTCGGTTTTTAATGGAACAATGTGGTGACGCTACAACAGAGTGAAAGGGTGAAATATTTTCCATTCTCCTAAATTAAATAGGAATTAATGGCTAACAGTTAACTCTAAAATTCCCTATAACCTATTGATAAAAGATGTTGATGGAAACCTCCTGTTGGTGGATGAAGAACAATGACGAACGACGGATCGCCAAAGAAAACAATCCATCCACTTTGAAGGATCACACCAAAGATGGAGAAAAAATGATTGATCTTTTTCAGCGAGTGATCCAAACCTAGGTAGCGGTTGTCTTTTGAAGTATTTCACCATTCTTATTTTCAATGATTAACATTCACCAACCAAAGAATAGCTTGATCTGTGGTTCAATCATTCTTGTAGGATGGTTAGAATGCAGGATTCAAAGGGATTGAACAATAAGGATTATCATTTTTGTTTCATCCCTATTTTCTATTGGGATGTATTAAGGCCAAAACAAACAAGGCTGACATTCATTCTTCGGGTGTTCTTGGTGTTTTCTCCTACCCCGTTATTGTACTCTTCACCGATAGACCAACGTGGCCGCATCCAGATTTTTTTGGAAGGTTACAAACATGTAAAGACCCTTAGAGTGATGACAAGATGATTTAGAGCCCATGCTAGTGAAGACAAGGACTTGAGAATCACAAGGGTGTCCACATTTAAAAAACGGGGCCCTGGAGGAGACAAGGCGGTCCATGGAGGAGAGCCTGCTGGTGTCGTCACCGGTTCTTGGTGGCGCACAGTGGCATGGATCACTATCATGGATCACCGGTGATGGGAATGGTCTAGAGGGACCATGGAGGTGGAAGGGTACTATGGCACATGGCCACGGGTGGCAACCAGAGCTACAGGTAGGGCAACCGATGGTGGCTACAACTGAGATACACCAAGAGCCCACATCACGCGGCCAGAAGCAGCTATCTAGTGGGACCATGGAGGGACCCTAAAACAACCTCCGTGGGTAGGTTCATGTAGTGGTTGGTCACATGGACCAGGTGGGGATGCAGTTGCGTCCGTGTCTCGGTAAACCAAACTGAACCGCTTGAGTGGGTTGGGTAGGAGGAAGGTCGGGCTGGAAGAACAGGCTCAGCCCAGCTGGGCTGGACTGGATCAAACTCAGACCCAAAAATACCCTTTTCACTAAAAGTCCCATAAATTTTCAAACTGTAAATCTATTTTATTTACTATATGTAGTGTTGGGACCCTTTTGATGAGGAGGTCCTTTTGGGATACTCTAAAGGAGTTTTTGTGTAGGTTGGCGTACAAACATTTTGGCTCAAGGAGCAGGTGATCTCAGAACAAGAACGCTATGAGTGGAATCTAGTGGTTGGTTGTGACCTACATGGAGTTTTTCACCTATTTCGTGTGCCTCCTACACCTACAAATAGTGTGTCTAGTATGGAGTGTGTCCCCTACAATTACACTGAGTGTGCTTCCTGCTCCTATGTGAAGTGTGTCTCCTACAAAGACTCAAAGTGTGTCTCATTGGATTTGAATATGCCTAGAATTTCATCATATATGTATGTCATATACATATATTTCTATGAGATAACTCTAATAACTCTCTTGACTATACTTTGTAGAGGATACACTTCATGTTTCACTTTGGAAGTCTGCTTTGTGTATTGGTTTGTGGTATACCTTTGTGGTTTGGGTCCCTACTGAGTATTGTTTTAATCACCCCTAAACAAGCTTCACCCATACGTGTCATGTCTTGTTTAGAAGGCCGAAATCTTTGATGGGAGCCTTGGTGTTACATACACAAGTTGTAGTTATATGGAGGCCCGACAAATGAGGAGCACTTCATCATGTTCCGACAGCTTCAATACCTACCCTTCAGGTAAGTTTTTTGGTATATGGATTCTAGGAGCTTGTAATTTTCATTTTTTTGGGCTTTTGTATGATAATAATTTACATTTAGTTAGTATTGATTACTTTGTGTGGATTTTCTTAGTAGTATAAATGCATGTATGCTTAGTTGTTTCGGTTTTAACACTTTTTCTTGGAGGTGGGTGCATGTGTACAGGTACTTGGGAAAATACCACCCACTTGTGAAAAATGCCTAATCGGCACTTATCGCCTACCCCTGGCCTATGGGAGGAGGGCTTGGGGTAGTCATGACATGAGCCGTGGGGGACGGGTCGTGATAGAGTGGTATCATACAGAGGTTTTAGATTCTATCTTAGGGACCAAGAGTCTATTATTTTGTTACGGGGAAACAATGTTAAGTGTTTCATGTTCGGATTTCAGGATAGGGTGTCCAGTGTTAGTGTGAAGACTGATGTATCCATATACCAGGACCTTGAATTATTCTTCTTGAATCGATACATGAAAAAATGGTTGCATGCATCATATAATAATTGAGTGTGTTCTCATGTACTTCTTGAGTTTGAGTAATATCAATAGGTATACTCTATTAACTACAATACATATTTTGCTGTTTTAGGATGTTTCCACATAGGCAGCCTGATAGGATTCTGGGGCTGGACCATGAGGATGGTCCACTGAGTGATGAGGCCTTAGTACAGGGACTGTTTTTGAAGATAGAACCTCCTGGTGGTGTACTAATGATACCAGAACCCACAGAGCAACAACTACAACCAACATTACCGGTGAAGGATTCATGCAGACTCAGTGAATTACACGAGTTTTAGAGACAATGACCTCCAGGTTCCATGGTGTGATAGATCCTTAGGTAGCTGAGGATTGGTTGGAGGAGGTTATGTGTGTTTTCTGCCTATTGAAGACGCCTCTCGACCAGATGGTGGACCTAGCCGCGAGCCTTCTTCAGAAATCAGAGGGGAGATAATGGAGCCTAATGATCCAGATTCATGAATAGGTGACCCTCTCTGGGATATAATTTGATCAAATTTTCAGATAAGAGTTCTTTTTTATGAAATTATGCTCTGTGTGTATACATGAGCTACTACACATATAACATGGTAGTCAGACAGTAGAATATTTCTCAACGAGATTCACAGATTTTTCACGCTACTCCAAAGACATGGTATGAGCCCCATTATTTAGGGCTCAGACCTTCGATCATGGGATACAATAGGATATCAGGGCATTTAGGATATCCCTTAAAATCACAACACAGAATGGGGTGATAGAGAGATCTCTTCTTGTAGAGATATTTCTAGAGGAGTAGGCACCGATGGTGGGAGCTACCACTGGGCATCGTGTAGTTGAGTAATCATAAGTAGGTAGATGACAGCTGAAATAGGGGTCCAAGAGGACCAGATTGTCTAGGGGATGACCCCAAGAGGGGCTTCCAGGGAAGAATATGTTATCTGAAGTAGAGGTTGTTCAACTCATGTAGTGGTCAGGGGCATATGTATAGAGATTTTCCAACCGACCATACTATTGATTAGCAGATTGTGAGGGAACACGAAGGTAGTAGTGGATGTAGAAACTAGGCACTCCTCTAGAAGGGAAACATGGAGAAGGAGGAATAAATGAAGTAGGAGGTGGTCAGAGGTTTGAGGTACTACCAACACCACCCCTAGGTGGTCCACCATGGGCTTTGGGAGCTAGTAGACAGGGGTGAGGCCAACTTAAGGTGATGTAGGCTTAAGACCTTGGTGATTCAGAGATGAATAGATTTACAGTCGGTTTCTTATCCACCCTAGTTGTTGTTATTATAGACACAAGTGCTAGTCACTCCTTCCTTTCCATAGACCTCATATGGATATTTGAGATTTTGATAGAGTAGTTGGATCGATCCTTACGTTTAGAGACTCTTATAGGAGGGGATTCGATGATCACATACTAGTGTCAGTAGTGCGAGCTTACTCTTGGAGGTGAGATCTTTTCCTGGAACATCCTTGTAGTGGCATCAAGGCCTTACAAAATCATTTAAGGTATGGACTAGTTATCCACATTCCATGCTCATATTGAATGTTTTGGGTGAAAATTTTGGTGTGTCCTTGGATATGGGACCGGGTTTTACTTTTTCGACGAAAAGGAAACTAGAGTAGCACATGATGGACTCACTTGTAGAAGGGTGAATCCGATCACACATCAGTTGGCTTGCATGAACCTTAGTGAAATGGATGAGACATGTCCTTAGTTTCTTGTAGTGGTAGATGAGTACAAGGATGTATTTAGAGAAGATGTTCTAGGATTAAACCCTCATAGGGAAGTAGATTTCTGCATTGATCTATATCCTAGGACAAAAATGATATTTACTCCATCATATTGAATGGATTCCATAGAGCTACAAAAGCTGAGGATATTATTGGAGTAAATGTAGAAGAAATTATTTGTGAGGCTCAGTGTATCACCCCATGAGGCCCTAGTTTTGTTTTCCAAGAAGGGAGATGGGAGATTGAGGCTGTATGTGGACTACTATGGCCTGAACTAAGTGACCATGAAGAACAAATAACCACTACGGGGAATTTAAAAAATCCTTGATCATTTGAAGGGATAAAGGTGGTTCTAGAAGATAGAACTGATATCTAGCTATCACCAGCATCATGTATGGGATGAGGACATCCCAAAGATGGATTTTAGATGTCAGATGGCCAATAGGAATTTTTCATGATTCTGTTTGGAATTAAAAACACCCCAGTAGTGTTCATGGGACTCATTAGAAGTATCTTCCATTCGTACTTATAACTGTTCATGGTGGTATTTATTTATGACGTCCTAGTGTACTTGGCATCCGATGAGGAGAACATGATACACTAGAGGATGGTCCAGGACATAATACAAGATCTCTAGCTTTATTGGAAGCTCTTGAAGTGTCAATTCTGGATACGAGGGGTCCACTTTATGGGAGACATCATTTCATAGGATATATTTGTATTAGATCCTGTGAAGATTGAGGTGGTTCTTACTTGGGATCCACCTAAGGGCATTAAAGAGGTAAGAATTTTCCTTGGGTTGGCTGGGTACTATCAAAGGTTCGTACCCAACTTATCCAGAGTATCAGTACCCATGACGACTTTAACATGATAGGGGCAACCTTTTGTGTGGACAGAGAATTTCTAGAAAGGGTTTCAGTAGCTAAAATAGAGTTTGATGAGAGCTCATATCCTGATATTTCTAATGGAGGGTGTCAAGTATGTAGTGTACTGTGATGCATCAGGAACTGGTCTTCGTTTTATCCTGATGTAGTAGTAGGAAATGATTTCCTATGGTTTTCAGTAGTTGATACCACATGAGAATAACTATGTTAACCATGATATGGAGTTGGAAATGATAATCTTCACATTGAAGATGTGGTGAAACTAACTTATTAGAGAGATACTTACCATCTACTCAGACCACAAGAGCATCAAGTATATCTTCTCTGAGAAATATTTAAACTTGAGATAGATATTTTGGATAGAGTTCCTACAAGACTATGATTTTGAGATAGTCTGTACTCATGTTAAGGGGAACGTGGTGGCAAATGATTTCCTCTAGAGATCAAGTTTGAAGATAATTAATGAGGCCTCAGAGCATTTGGCCTCATTATAGATATCCTTCATGGATGATGATGGAGGAGCTCATCTCCAGTCGATGGTAGTTACACCTCCACTCTTATACTGAGCTAGGGAGGTACAACTTCGAGATACTGACTTTCAGGTTTCACATTCTCAGATGTCCATCGGGCATGCCCTTGATGGTTTTTTTGAAAGGCGTGGAGCACATCATCCTTTCCAAAGGCCACACCATTGTACCAGGGGTGTTTTAGGAGGAGGTATTGAGGGAGTTCCATAAATCTCCTTTGGTAGTACATACATGTGTGGTGAAGATGTACCAGGACTTCTGATGTTAGATATGGTGGATGAGGATGAATAAGGTAGTGGAAGAGTTTGTATCGAGATGCCTCACTTGTTAGTAAGTGAAGGCATAACACCAGGTTCTAGCAGGCTTGACCCAGACACTCAAGGTACCAGAATGGAAGTGGTATGATATATCAATGGACTTAATGATGATGTTACCATGCATGTCCAGGGGAAATGATACCATATGGGTGATCGTTTACTGATTCACTAAGTTGGCCCACTTCCTACCTATTTGGGAACAGAGTTTCATAGAGAGCTCGAGATGCCTCTTTTGCAGGAGGTAGCTTAACTCCATGTAGTACACTCGATGATTGTTTCGAATCGTGGTGTTTTCTTCACATCCCAGATGTGGAAGGAATTCAAGGAGGTGTTTTTAAATCTGTTATGCTTAAGCACAACATTTTAACCCCAGACAGATGGCTAGAGAGAGACGACCATCCAGGTTCTAAAGTAACTACTACGTCCATTCATCTTAGACTTTGGTTGTAGTAGGGAGGATCACATACCTCTGGGAGAGTTTTTATATAACAAAATCTACCACTCCACTATTATCATGGAATCATTTGAGGCCCTGTATGGGTGACCATATAAGTCACCATTATGCTAGACAGACCCAAGGGAGTCAGTACTCATGGGTCCAGAGTTGGTACAGGCTACCACTGAGCTGGTGCAGATCATCCAGGAGTGGATGAGGACTGCACGAATCTATCAAAAGTCATATAGTGATAGGATATGGATAACCATGGAGTTTGAGGATGGAGACTATGTGTTCCTTCAGGTCTCTCCTTGATGAGGGATACAAAGATTCGGATAGGGTGGAAAGTTATCTCCAAGGTTCATTAGACCCTTTTAGATACAACACATAGTTGTAAAGGTGGCGTACTTCTTGGTTATACCTCTGTAGTTAGAGTGGGTGCACAATGTATTCCATGTATAACCGCTATGGATATACGTGCACAACCCATCACACATCATTGACTGGGGCGATCTAGAGATTTAGGGGAGGGTGACTTTTGTAGATTACCCAGTGGAGATTGAGGATCAAAAGGAGAGGATCCTTCATGGATGGTTGATTCCAATAGTATATGTTTGGTGGTAGCACATAAATCTCTAGGAGAGCACATGGTATCAGGAGGCTCATATTCGTGCTCAATATCCCCATTTGATTATTTATCCCTTTTTTTGGATTTTGGGGATGTAAATCCCTAAGTTGGGGAGAATTAATGTCCCAAAATTTACATGTAAATTTTTTGAAACTTATATGGGATTATTTCAGGACTAGGCAATGAGATGGAATGAGATTTTCAGGTTCAGGGTGCTTAGAATGTTTATTTTGTTTTCTTTTAACGTTTCGCAGTGACACGAAAACCCATTTTGTTTCTTAATTGAATAATGAAGAGACGCTATGACACAATGATGATGTGATGCATTTTCCATTCTTCTAAATTAAATTAGAATTCAGGGTTAATACTTAACCCTAGAATTCCCAGTAACCTATAGGGAAAATACGTTGGTGGAACCCTCCCATAGGTGAATGACGAATGATAAATAATGACAGATCACCAATGACAACAAGACCTCCTCTAAGAACAATCCTGCCAAATATGATGACCCAATGATCTATCTTTATTAGCAAGTGATCCAAACCCAAGTAGTGGTTGTATTTTTAATTCATTCCCCATTCTTTTTTTCTACAATGAACGCTGACCAGCCCATGAACTAGCTGATCTGAAGTTCAGCCGTTCTTATAGGATGGTTAGATTTCATGATTTAAAGTGATTAAACGTAGTTATTATTCATGTTTTTTCATCCCCATTTCTAATGGGAAGAAAAAAGGCTGAAACTAACAAGACCTTATTCAAGTGATCTTGGTGTTTTCTCTTTCCTAGTTCTTATGTTCTTCGTCAAAGGACCCACATGGTCACGTCAGGCTTTGTTGGGAGGTTCAGAACATGGTTGGACCCCCGAAGAGACAACAAGATGATTTTGAGCCCACTTTAGTGAGTATGAAAACCCCATGATCGAAATTGTGTCCCCGTTTTGAGAAATGGGGTGCGAGAGGAGAGGAGGAGGTCCATAGAGTAGTGCCCACTGACAGTCAGCAGTGGGGGCGTGACTCGCTGGATGGGTGGCGGCGATGACCACGGTCTTATAGGACTGCGCTGGCGGAAAGGGGTCATGGCACACAACCGCGGGCAGTTACTAGGTCCATTGGTAGGGATATTGGTGACAAATATGATTGAGATGTGGTGGTAGGTCGTGGTCTAGCGAGAACAAATTGGGACCCCATAGTAACTGCCATGGGGGGGGGGGGTCACGAGGTGGTCAACCATGTTAAATGTGGCATCTAGCCATGTGGACCAGGAGGGGACATCAAAGTGGAAATGTCTAGGTGAAACTAAACGTCCCTCTCGGGTGGGTCGGGGTTAGGTGGGTTGGTGGCTGTCCGGGTCGAATTGGCCGGTCGGGTCGGGTCGGTCTGACTGGACCTACACCCAATTGCCCACTTTTCTTTAAAATTCATGTATCTTTCGAATCTTATGTCTGTTTGATGATATTTTTTTTCATTGGGACCTTGATGATGAGTATTTACTTTTGAGATAAAATATGAGAGTTTTTTTAGGTTGGTGTATGCCCTTTCTGGATTAAAGAGTAGGTGTTCCCAAAACGAGCGTGTTAAGAGTGGAATCTAGTGGGTGGCTGTGACCTACATGGAGTGTGTCTCCTACAGAGTGTGTCTCCTCCACCTATACAGAGTTTTAATCCAATGGAGTGTGTCTCTTACACCACAAAAAGGGTGTGTCTCCTACATGGTTTGTCTCTTGTGCCTACATGGAGTATGTCTCCAACATAGTGTGTCTCTTGTGCCTATACAAAGTGTGTCTCCTACGGAATGTGTCTCCTATGAAGACTCAGAGTGTGTCTCCTTGGATTTGAATATCCATGGAATTTCTTTGTATATGTATATCCTATATATATATATTGGTGTGAGATGAATCTAATGACTATCTTGACTATACTTCTTAGAGTATTCACTTCATGCATCTCTTTGGTAGTATGCTTTAGGTATTTCTTTTTTGTATACCTTTGTGGTTTAGGGTCCCTACTGAGTATTGTTTTATTCACCCTCTATAGGGGCTTCACCCACATGTGTTATTTCTTGTGAAGATGACCGGAAGCTTTGAAGGGAGCCTTGGTGTGATGGACACAGGTGGTACTTATAGGGAGGACTAACAGATGAGGTGCACTTTAGCATCTTATGATAGATTATGTACCTACCCTTTACGTAGGGTTTTCAAAAGATGGATTGGAGGAGATTTTACTTTTCCTTTATTGGGATTTTATACTACCCCCTTTACTTTTAGTAAGTATTGTTTACTCTCTGTGGGTTTTTTATTAGCATAAATTCATGTCTCCTTAGTGTTTTTGGTTTCAGCACTTTTTCTTGGAGGTGGGTGTGTGTGTGTATGTACATGGGAAAATTCCTACCACTTGTGGGACATTTTTACTCAATGATACTGACCACCCCAGACCTATTATAGGTGGGCTTGGGGTAGTCATGGCACGGGCCCTGGGGGACAGGTTGTGACAACTCAGCCTGACATTTCTTAGGTAGTTGGAGTAGTTATCCAGTTTATGTTGAATCCAAGGAAATACCATTGGGAATATGTAAAGTGGATTATTTAGTATCTCAAAGGAATGAAATATAGTAGCATTTTTTGGAAAAATTTATCCTCTACTCTGGTATTTTGATGTCAACTTTTTGGGTGATTTTGGTTCTCTGAAGAACATTAATGGAAATGTTTTTACGTTTATCAAAACCATGATAAGTTGGATGTCAAAAATTCAGTTGGTGACTTTTCTCTCTATAGAATAAGCAAAATATGTGGCAGTAATGAAAGAAATAAAGTATTTTTTTTTGTTGACGAGTCTTGTAAAGGATCTCATAAGTATTCAGGGGAAGGGTTTTATCTACTGTGATAGTTAGAGTGAAATCCATTTGTCTAAGAATCTAGTGTTCTATGCGAGGAAAAAGATATCAACCTTAAGTGCCATTATATTCAGAAGATGATTGAATATAGAGATATATAGTTATCAAAGATATCTAGAAACTAGAATATGATAGATATTTTCATAGAAACTTTATATCTAGAGATACTGAGAAAATATTGTGACTAAATTGGACTTAGGTGAAAGTGAGGATTGGAGATATACTATATTCAACAGACGTGAGAGTCTATTTTCTTATACCGAGGTGTCTGAGAATATTATAGAATCCTTGATGTAGTCTTTAAGAAGATTTTTGTTGTGATATGTGAATCATAATTCAATAAAATTGGAACCAGTCCTATGGAAGGATTGATTCCAGAATATATTTGATTCAAATAAAGGTAACTTTAATGAATTTTCTCTTGCATGAATGGTTTTTCAGAAGGGAATCATTATGATGTGTTCAAATGAATATGGCTAGTTCATAAGAAGGAGGAGGATGTCTATGTTATTGGAACACTTGAATGATGTTTTTGGGAAGTTTGAGGCATATGAGAATTGATCCTTCATTGGCATTTAGTGGTTATCTCTGAATTTTTAATAGGAAATCATAAGTTCCAATAGTTAACAAATAGATGTCTTTATTTCTCTAAGGATGTTGTCATCAGTTGATCATGTGGAACCTTCTATAAACAAGAAGTAAGAATACTTTGTTGATGTGTATAATTGAAGTATGATCACTCTCTTGAGTAATCCAACTGGTTAAAAAAATACAGAAGTTGTAATATTAGTTTCCAGTGAAATGGAATGATCTAATGTTTCTCCCATAGACATAGTAATTTTAGTCCAAAACATGTAAAACTAAAGTGTGTCTTTACTATATTTCATTTACTTTAATATTTTTATAAATTTTTGTGAGTTTTAGTGAATACATAGATGTAATTGAGACTTAATGAGATGATTTTTAATTTTTATTTTTCTTCCATGTTCCATAACATTGAGACATATAGGATTCCTTCCATAACCTATTTCTACCTTTGTGGTTCTGGTAACCTTTTTTCAGCATTAGAAATTAGGTGTAGGATTCTCAAAAAACTAATCTAACCAACTCAAAAACTTTTATATAACCAACTTAAATGAAACACATATATAAATGGAGATTTTAAAAACCAATATGACCGTCATGAGAACACAAAATGAGATCTCCAAATCACTTATGATTCTGACTCACTTAACGAGTTATGTTATTTACCCAACCACTCAATACCAACTATGGATCCATCATACAAAAGAAACACCGCCAAGCCTATATTTCATATTCCCACACCCAAATCAACATTGAACTAACAAAAACCAATTAATCATATTTTAAATTAATTTTATTTAACCGTATTTCACTAAACCATACCATTAAAACATTGTATAATTTAAAATAACATCACCAAAATTAGTTAAAAAATTACATTTGATGACCCGTAACTCTTTAAAAAAAATGAAATACCCCTCTTAGTGTGATTAGACATCCAAAAAACCTATTTTAGGATTACAAAAACAAATATTTTTTTAACAAATCAAGGATAATTTGATAAACCATTATATAATTATAACATAACAAGACAATATTTTTAAAATCCCTAAAATTAATTTAATTTTCTTTTTCAACAAACCATTCTAAATAAACCTGGTTTTTAAAAAATCATTTGAAAAATGTGACACCACTTATTGGTATGCACCACTCTAATTTAAATTACCATGTATCACATCCATAAATACTATAATTTGTACCTAAGTAACTATACGCACTAAATTTTCTTATTTAAATTATTCAACTAAGGGGTATTTTTTGGTGTTGAATATAATAAATCTCCAAGATAACCCCCTAATCTGATGAAGTTCTCTTTATCTCAGTGATATGGTCTCCCCCCTTCTTCCCCCTCCTTCCTCACCATCCATGGTGACACTAATATTCCTCTATATTTCTTCTTACACCAGCCTCCCACAACTGTTTGATTATTTACTTTTTAACTCTCTTTCACCTATTTTCTTTCATTTTATGGTTGTTTTGTATCTTTTATTTGGGATCTCCCCTAATTATTGTACTATATTTATTATACATTCCATACCATTTCATATTCACCAACCATTTATACCATGATATTATCACCCAAACCTTCATACAAAACCCCATTTTCTATTTAAACAATGGAACTCTAATAGTTTGGGATTAAGTTGGTAATTATGATCAAAGACTCTTCCTAGTAACACATTCCCCCATCTCTATTCTTTCAACTGATATCATCATTATTGATCACATATTTATCGAGTATGATGGTATTTTTGGTGGTTTAATTATGGTTTTAGATTATGTGTTTGGTGTCAAGGGTTCATATAAACTAGTGTTATCCCTTACTACATTTTCCAGTTGCATCAATGATGGTGTTTAATGTTTTTTATTCTCCTTCCTCACTGGTAAATTTTACTTGTTGGTGTTGTTTCTTCCAAATGATGAGTATGTTTATATGAAAGTGTAATCATTATATAGGTGGAGATTCATGATTTATCTAGTTCATCATGTGTTTTTTATGTGATGGTTCAGGAGGTGATGTCATTGGTGTTTTATTTGGTCATTAGAAGGAAATTCAAGGTTTTTTTCCTCATGATGATGGTGATGAACTGATAAAGTTTTTATATAATTTGTTTTATTACAAATGGTGTAGTGTTTCCATGGGATATGCATGAAATTTTACTTTATAATTGGTCTTATTTTTTGTTGTTTTTTGGTGTTTTGGTCTCATAAATATTTAATTTGGTGGATATTTCTAATGGTATTAGTTGTTCTTGGTATTTCCCAATTCTCAAATTCTATTAGTAGTGTATCGTTACTAACTTTGGTTGGTGAAGGTAACCTCACTTTTGGGATGTAAAGCCAAGTTTCAGTATATATAATTCCAATCACCATAAATAAATTTACTAGAATTTAATTTATTGGAAGGTGGATAGATGTGATGTGTAGTTAGTGGTTGTTCATTACATCCGGATGAAACAAGGATATTATATGTTCATATATTGAAATGATATCAAAGTGGTCTAGAATTCTTGGTAGACTCTATAGAATGAAATGTTTCAAATAATTCTTCCATAGATAGTTACCAAATAAATAATTTAAAGTCAATAAGTTACTAGTAATCACTAGTTACCTCTAAAAAGGTTTAAAGGCACTAAAACCTAGAAAAAAACTGGAGTTTTCTATAATGTTATGTGGGGAGTAATACAAATAACATATCATTGATATGAATAATACACACTATTTATGTATTGTATTATAGAGAGTTAATATCCTGTAATGAAAATATTATAGTCTTTTTTTTATAGTTAAATGTAATCCTATACTTCCATTGAATAAAAAGAAATCGATAGTGTTTCTCTAGTGTATGCAAGATAACTTGTATGAATCATGTTCATCCGTTGTGTTTTTTTCATTCATTTTTCTATTTTTTTCTCATTTTATTGATTTTTTTTTGAGTTTTTATTTTGTGTGTAAATGTAAAATTTGTGTAGTGGGTAGGGTGTACTGAATTCCAACTTTTGGTACACCTCATTGTAGGGAGGTGAATGTTTTAAGATTCCGTTTTCTATTGCACTTATCTGCATGAGAATTTCTAATGGATAAATAGTCTTTTTGGGGGGTTTTATCTAAATCTTAGTCGATCAGAAGTTAGGTTCAAATCCAAAGAAGTGGTATCTGCACTTGTGGTTTAATTCAGTACACAGAAGGAAAAATATATTTTATTTTATATTTCCTTTTTTTCTATTTCATTTTCACTAGGAGTTAACTATTTTTAAATGTTATGGCCTCAGATGAAGGATAGATCCTGATAGATAAATTCAATGGAATTTATTTTGGATTCTATATAATGAAATGGGAGGACCATATAGTTTAGAAGTACTTGGATCATCCAGTCCTAGGTGAACTTCCTAATAAAATGGAGAAGGATGAATGAGAAAGGTTGAATAGAAAAGCATCTGCATAGGTGAGAATGTCTTTGTAAAGTAATTTTTCCTTCAATATATAGGAAAATAAAACTACTATATTAATTAAGAAGGTATTGGGATAAAAGTATGAAAGGACAATGAAACTTAATTTTTTTTTCATGTTGTGGTTATTATTGAGCTTAAGGTTATCAGAAGGAAGGCCACTGAAAGACCATGTGAATTATTTTAACATGATTCAGGGGATGATTTAATATATGAAGGTAAATTTCACATATTATGTATGGGTGATACTTCCACTGTCTTCACTTTATGAGAGAAAGGATGTAATGGTTATTATGGTTAGTAACTTGAGAAAAAAAAATCAAACTTGGTATTTGAGGATATTCAAAAATTGATCTTAAACAAGTAGCCCAGGAAGATGGAAGACCCAGTACAATTTGGAAATGTGCTCAGTGCTGATGGAAATGGATAGTAACTATTGAAACTTTATTTAATCACATTGATGTAAAGGAAATAAAATTAAAATACTTTATAAAGAAGAGTATAATGGAAATGAAGAAATATAAGGGTAAAAAATCCCCCTAAGGACTAGTCTCCTAGGTACCCTAAAAACACCATCATCGTGTCGGGTACAAACTTATCAACTTGTGTGAATTACATATGAAAGAAACATAATAGATCCACCTAATCATGATTAATCATTCACAAAGGGTATTATATTTTACAATAAATAATTCATTGGGGGTCTTCATTTGTATAGATAGAAATTTACGAAGGCCAACTGTAGCTCTTCTTTCCCTAGTCCTTCACCCAACCCCACAAAAACCATATAGTTGTCTTTATAAAACTTAAAGGAGATGGGATTAAAGTGGGATAGTGAATTAAATTTTTTCTAGGGTTTAAAAATAATCAATACCCATGTGAGGCATTCGCTCACCCAATGATTAATGAGCACCAGTGTGTGGTTCCTTTCCTTAATAGGGGACCTGCATGATCAACCTCTGGGAATCCCTATGGAGTTATTTTAAGGAATGAGAAATGTACCTTCTATGTGTCGTTTCCCATGTGGTATGTCAACCATGATTCAACTAGCTCACCCAGACCTACATATGCGAAGCACCCCCAATGTGATCCACCCTTGGTTTTCCCTAACCTACATCCTACACAGGCCACTCATTTGGACTTATTCAAAGACATCCATGGAAGTCCCTATCCTCTTTTGGAACCCTTTTCTGAGAGGGATCATTTTAAAGACTTAACCAAAACCTTCATACTTTTACAACCAAGGTGAGTGTCACACCAATATGTCCTTAATTTGGGTGTGTATTCCTATGGTTAGAGGTTTCCCACACCTGTCTAGTTGGTCGGTCATTTTCATCAGGGTTCATGTGAGTGTGTATCACTATGGACATGAGGAACCTTACCTCATAAATAGTTTTAGGGAGTTTCTAGTCTTGAGAACTAGGGTTAGTACCATGTCCTACCCTTCTCGCCTCTAAGACCTGGAGCCTCCAGTTCCTAGTAGAGAGATTGAGGATAATTCTTTCATTTCCTTTTGACATGGAATGACATCCTCCTCCCTCAATACGAGACCCAATTTATGGAATAACTCCTAGAGTAAGTACCTATCCATCATTACAATATGTTTCACTCTTTCTGTTATCTACCTCTTGGAAACTGGGTTAGAGAGGGGATGGTCACCCAAGCCCTATCCCCCCTTCTCATACTACCTTCCCTCCTCAGTCTCTATACCATGGACCCATTCTAGGATAAACTGAAGAGAGGGAAGTGTCGTACCCTCGACCTATTACACCTTTGTACAAGGGTAGAGGAGATGGGAACACTCAACAACCCATCTGTATCCCATTGGGTTTTGTTTCCATGTCCACTTGTGGACAAAAGCAGATCATGTGGTATCTTAGATCTTCCGGTTCCTCTTGTTTCTCACACTAAGCATGAATCATGTGAGATTAGAGGTTAAACGGTGATCATGAAATCTACACAATCTATGCCATTGAATAAACTGTGAGAACTCTGATGCCTATTACAATCAGGATATGTAGGATTACCACATATGGCCTGAGATCAATGGGAATCCTCCTCACTAGTAAGCCTTGATCATATCTCCCTTAATTTGGGAATCCTTCTAAGGAATAAGCCCCCAAAGCCTCCAAATCACTATGAGTTGACATTCTTCATAATCCATTCTCAATGGGAATTTTTTCTAGGAATAAGCCCCAACTTATCCTCTCAAAGTGTCATACTCCCCTAAAAGACCTACTAAACTATGTGGTCTTTGATTCCCTTCCCAAAGAGATAAATTGAAAATCTCCCTGAGGACTGATCCCAATAATCTAAAATCATCTCTATTCTCTCTAGGAAACATTCCTATCAGGGTCTAATTTAACATGGGAATTCATTTTTTCATCTAAGTTCCCTAGACCACTTCAGTATAAGTCCCACACCAAAATTTGACTAGTCACCTTCCTCCTAGACATCCTTGCCACATAATGTTACAATACATGGTTAAGTCCTTATCACATGACCTTAAATGTTATGATGTGACCCTTTAAATAACACAGAACTATGTGGGTTCTTATTATTTTTCCAATGATACAAAGGAAGCTTTCTTATGGGTTCGATCTCTACATCAAAACAACTTATGTCTCCCTAGATTACAATACACTCTAGAGTGTCCCATTGAGTGCCTAGAAAACCAGAATCATCATAATAATGACCAAAGAATTTCTAAGTATAATATGAGAGGATACCATAAATGGAGAACCTCTTACACATACAAATATATCTATTGATGAAGAAAATCAGATATATACAGATGATTATAAGATCTATACCTACTAATAATTGAATTCTAATCAAGGGAATCCCAAATCATACTTTGGAATTAATAAAGGATTCATGAACACATCTTAAATCTATAAGAGATTCAGGAAGTTGGAAAAAATTCCCCCCAGTAGGGTGGGATGAACCCAACCTCCCATACTCTCACCCAATGTGAGTTCTTAAGAATTGTTGGTCCAAATTCTTAGTGAGAAGCAGCCTTTGGAAAGCAGGTCCATTTGGATATAAAACCATTGGGTGTTTATGGTTCCAAGAAAAAACCCGATGCAAACCATTCAGAAATAGTGAACCTTAGATGAATTATTTCAAAAAACTCAAACCCTCGATATCAAACATCAGATGACTAATTCTCTGAGGAGGATACAATAAATGGTGAACCTAGCATGAATCCTTAACTAAGATGATAGTGTTTATCACCTATCATACCCTTTTAAATTGATTAAATAAGGCTAGACAAGGTAATCAATCATACATGTGTTCATTCAAATGAGATGATGCTTTGAAATGGTTTTCATGTTTATGTTTATCTTATATTCTTTGAATTTTCTCTCAGATATCCCTTTATTCCAATGACGTCCTTCCATATTTTACAGATTCATTCCATGGCTACTAATCAGGTTAGGACTTCGTCCATACAGAGGATGCCATCAGCAACTCAGCATCTTCAATGATGGGTCTCTAACTTCCTAGTATAGGAATACCCTAAGAAATGTATGATCATGACCTTGGAGGATTACCAACATTACCTCCATAATATGAATCCCCATTGACCATCTGATCAAAGATGACTGGTGTTCCTGACATAGATGTCATTGACCACCGTCATCAACTATTTTGGGAGATTATCCCTAGAACATGATAACCAATCCCTCAAATGTAATAGGGAGGTGGGACAAGAGGTAATATGTGACCTCACCTTGAATAAATAGGGGTCATTCCCAAGGGATTCTACCAGTAATTTCCACTAGTAATGATGTGCAGTAGTAACCCCTCGACGTGAAGAGGGTGTTGTCCTCAGCTATTTGGCCCAGGACCTTCAAACAAGATCATGCAAGATAGTTCTACATGGACAAAAATCAGACAACAGGGAGAATATTCACACCTTCACCTCCTCTATAGAATCCCACCGAACCAATTTGGTGGAAAATTATGAGCAGTTACATACACATGTTCCCCATCATTCATCCATCCAACAGACTCATTTGGTGGTATTCAAAGAAGCCTTCCAACCAAATATAGAGGCATATTGTGAGGAGTGACATACATGTACCTTCACTCACTAATACTACTAGAGAATTCAACTAAAAAAACATGAATAATCCCACCAGCCAATTTGGGAAAGAAGTTCAAAGTAGGCACACACACTAACCTGAATTTATCAAGCTTTCTAGAAGCCTTGTCTAGAAGCACCATGAGAAGTCAATCAGAACTCCTTGATGATGAGCATGGGGAAGACCCAACTCTCTACTCCCATGCACAAGTACTGTCTGTATCCATGGGAAATAAATGGAGGATATGATCAGGAACATACATCTAATCCATATATGGAATGGACATATATCCATGTTATAGTCACTGAAGTCACTAAGAATATCCTTTCAATGGTGGAAGGGTAGATAAAAATCCCTACGGATATCCTAAAGACTTTCCAAGACATATTAATGGTGATGATAGTAGTTCATCAGGGAAGGAAAAATAAATCTATCGCCACAATTGGGGTGTCTCAACATCATGTCATCCAAAGTAGATACACGCCTCTGTTCCCATCTAAGAGGGTAATGGTATAGGCTTCCCCATATTATATGGACAATTGAACGAGGAACATACACCCACTCCAATTGGTGGTAATTGGACTATCCCAACAACCAATCCAAGGTAGGAAAAAGAACATTACCATGAAAAGCACTTATTCTATAAAGTGGTCCCAATTACTTGAAAGAAGGCATCAAAGAAGAAGTATCATCAAACACAATTTTAAAATAAAGAGCCAATCTATAATTAGGCTCTACTTAATACTAGAGTTCTTGAAGCCCTAAGATGATTATCAATGATAGCTCAAGATCCCACTATCCTATTACCAAGTTATAGGAGTAGCGGCAGTAATTCTGAAGGTCCTCATCAAACACTACACCATAAAGGCTGGTTTCATGTCTACAATCTAATCGATCTCGAGATCCTATCTCCAATTGAGAACCACAAAGACCATCCAAGTGGCAAGAATATCAAGGAGAAAGAGGGAATTCCCCTTACTATAATCTACTATGGTGGTCCTCCCCATGGCGGTGTTTGTAGTGAATGTTCTCTCTATAGTAGTGTTTCACGTTGTTAAGATAATTCTATTATTGAAATTGTAGCAATGATAAATCCCTTATATCACAAGACCCTTGTGAAAACAAGGATAGTAATGTCATATTCCTTATCATTACCAGGTGAAATAATTTCTCAACTAGAAGATAGACCAAGGTGATGATCATTCTCAGAACCTCCTTTGGATCACCTTTCTTCCAACACAACAAAGGAAATCCCATCTAATCTCACTTATTATGATAAAATAGTCAAGAAGAATCCAATCTGGTCAGACCAGGTAGATTAACCTCTGTCAAAAGATGAATAAGACATGATAAAAATTAGAAATTAGTTGGGTAAATATGACATACAAGTCATGTTTTGGCCTTTATACACCACTCAATTAAACATTCCAGAGGCATTTCAAGAAGATTGTGTGCATGAAATTCAGATTAGCATTTGAAAATAATCTTTTTCACTTGAAAGAAAAAGTGTTACCATATTATGAGTTTCAATGTCATGTCAAGGTATTAGAATGTTTGCAATGCCAAATTGAAATGGATTTTCTCATTTCTTCATGACACCTAATGATTGAAAAATAGAAAGGATACCTTCAATGTGCAAGACTCATCACATTAATGAGGTTGAAAAAATAGATCACATATACCCCATATAGTATCTATATTAGAGGATGGGATGTACATGGAGCATTACAATTCACTGAACTCCCAAACTTGAAATGCCTACTATTGTTTGTAACAGAAATGTTATAGCTTCTGATTGGCTTAAAAAAGGAATATATTCATAACTGAAGTTATCATCAAAAAAATAGGACCCAATCTACTCTCACCGAAATCAGACCAGAAGAGAGAAGGCTGTAGAAATACTTTTTCATCAAGAATATGAGAATATTGAGTAGGCATCTAGCTTAGTGGATTTTAGTCATCATATAGAATAAATGTCAAATAAAGTGCAATGACATTCAGAAAAGGTCTATCCAAGTGTATACTGAATGATGTACCCAAACCATGTTTGGAAAAATCTCTATAAAATTAGAATAGAATACATGGTGATATTATACACAGATGTTAGGGAGCAATGCTAGACTATAGGGCTGAGATAATTTTTAACCCAACTCTTGAAGCAAGAAAACCATGCCTGAATGGTTATGAAAGAAGAATGGGAACAACCCCAACCCTCAGGGCTGGGGAATTTTTCACTTTAACAATCCCCTCCTCAGGGAAAATAAATCTTCTCCTAATTAGGGAAAATTCCATAAAATAGATCCTCCCAGTTATTCCCATCCCATGATCTAGTTCCATTGCTTGGAACACATACTACTGGATTATTTGGAGATTCCATTTAGGTTATTGTCCACCAGGAATCTCCCAAAAAATCAAAAATGGAGAGGATAAAACCTCATGAAGGTAATAGAAGAAGAAAATACCACAAATACACTAATATAATTCCTATAAAAAATGAATGTTGTCAACGCTACGCTCATATATTCTATTGAACATAAGGCTAATTTAGAAGATTCAAGAGAGGAAGTTCTGGTTCAGGATGTGATCCACACTAAAAAAATTGAAGGAGGTGTGAATACTCAAAGCCATAGGGTTTCCCCAAATTTGGGAATTCCCTTAAACAACACACCATTACTTCCTGAAAGTATTCTAATAGGGAAAACTTATGGGACAAATTATAGTTCACCTTCCCCCAATAGAGGTTAAAACCCTTTCTCCAGAGGAATGATTTTCCCATAATGAAGAAGACATGGAAGAATTGAAGAGACTCCATGCAGAATTAATTTGAGGTAGCCTTATGGCTAGTCAGGTTTGGTAAGAATATACTCAACTCACACCTTCAGTTGAGTCACCTCAATAAAGAAGGTTTACCATAGAAACTGAAGAAGATCTAGAACATCCACTCAATTTGGGATACTAGCCGCCGATATATTTGGATCCCGCAATTGCAGATCAATAATTCCCTCGGTTGGGTGAACAACTAGAGAATGTTAAAGCACATCCTTATAGGCCTTCCCCTATTGGTTACCCACAAAAATTACCAGAAGTTCCACCCCCAATGGCCCTACCAACTTCTTCACTTGTCCAGGCTCCGACTCATCCAAAAATTCCTCGAATGATTTTTAACACTATTGAGTCACTAATAGATTGATTGTAATCCATGGAGGAACATCGTATGCCAATAAATCCTAAAAAGAAGACTTACCCTGAATAGTTAGATCTGACTCTTCCTACACCAAACATTTTCAATCCAACATTTCTAATATTCAATGGCTCAGGATATATCGAGCAGCATTTCATCCATTTTGTCTCTAGCTGTGAACCCATGATGGGTACCCCTAAACAATAGGAAGTAGTGAAACTCAAGTTCTTCATGCAATCGCTGTAAGGAAAAAACTTCATGTGGTACATAAGTTTGACATCTCAGTCCATCAATGGAAGGTAATACCTCTATCAAAAGTTCCATTACTATTTCATATACAAACTGAAAACAATGGGAGAATGAAAGGGTCTCATATTTTATCGATATTTATAAAGTATTTACATTCCACTTAAACCTACCACTCCATCAATAAGATTTTTTAACACATGTATAGCACATCTTTACGATGAGTTCCGCACACTGTTGATCCATAAAAAATATAGAAGAGGGTTTTAGGACCTACCTCAATTTCTCAATAGGAGAAAAAATACATAGAAAAAACCAAAAATAAGTTACAATAGATCCCATCAACTCAAGGAAGGAGAAAATGAAAAACAAAGTCTTCCACTGTTATACTTTAGAAGGCCCCTGTAACCACTCCCACCTCAAAGACTGCACTGTATCGTACTATCCCACCTCCCAAAAGATAGAAAAAATTCCCACCTTGTTAGGATGATCAGAGAGATCATGGGTAGAAATAGTTTTATAAGATGAAAAAGGCATATTATTTTCCAAATTACCAGTTACATGGATACTTCATCTCAGCGTTGTAAAACTACTTGGTCAAGTATCCAAATCCCAAGAAACATAGAAAATAAAGAGATTAAAATCTTACAAACTATTCCCTCATTAATAAAATTTTGGGGAACCACATCTGAGATTGTTTTTTCATAAAATACCTTCTTTAAAAGATGATGTACTCTGGGAATGTGAAGTTAAAAAATTCATCTTCTGAGGTTGTGTATGTTTCTACCATTAATAAAAAGGAATAAAATCAATTGAAAGAGGTTATGAGAAAGGGTTCAAATAATTTAGGTGACTAGAAGGTTAGTAAAACAATCAACAAGACTCATTCTACTCTACGAACATAGTTGAAATGTCCAACTATTCCTCCATCCACTTCTTCAAAAACAAAACCAACTTCACCGACAACTCATTCCTCCAAAGTCCAATCATCTAGGAAGTGACATGATTTGAGGAGTAAGAAGTAGACACATAAATATGATCCTACAAAAAAGTCAATGTTGTCATTGACTTTAACGGATTTCATGCCAACAGTCCCAAAAAGCATAGGCACTACCCTGACAAATGGAACAATAAGAGTCAACCCATAAAACACAATCATCATCTAATGATGAGTTGATTTTCAGTTCCATTAACTTTATTCACTTAATAGTACCATTCAAAAATGAAGATTTTAATTATGAACCCCAATTCCACACAGCTGATTGGAGAAATGGGGGAAGAGGACTTTATAATTGAGGGTACATGGTAGGATACAGTAATGCCAGTAGGAAAAAATAATTCCTCTATGTGTGATAGGATCCTCCCAAATAAAATCATCTTGGAAGATCAATTAAAGGACATGTCATCACCTAATCAACCACAATGTGTAGGAAGACCCATCCGATCTAACCCTCTTAGAGTGGAATCACTTTCAACTCATACTCTGAGGGAGGATCTATATATATTAGGAACATAAACTCCCAAGGAACATGAAAAAGTGAATCCCCATGCGGGGAAGCATAGATATTTGGATTAAAATTATAATATATTGAACAAACTATCCCAAGTACTGGATTAGTTTTCAATCCTAGATGCCCTGAGTCTGTCAAAAGATCTTTTGGAAGTACTCATTGAGTCCTTGTCAAGACCTCAGGAGTTCGAAGTCGAGGTTGCTGTTGTTGAAGTATATCACACAGAGAATGATCCCATAGAGTTATATATGATCATCTCTTTCATAGACCAGGATGAGTATTCCATTATACAAGAAACATTGGGCCATTGTACATATCTAGAAGGGTAAATTACATTGATATCCTATGACTCTCTATTGACAATGGCTTAGGAGTCAACCTCATTTCGGTCCAGACATTTATCCAACTAGGTCTCAATGAATCCCACTTTTCTCCCTCCACTCTGATGTTACAGGGATATGACTAGAATGGGAAGGAACCTATTGGAAAGATCACATATAGAACTCCATTTATAGATCTTTTTTATAACTCATTATTCATGTTTGTTTAGAAAGATACAACATTCAATGCCCTATCTGGATGAAATTTGTTGCATCATCATGCAACCATTCCTTCATCATACCACCAATGCCTCAAATACCGCATAAATGGTCAAATTGTGACATTTCATGGTGACAAGGCACCATTAAAATCCTATATTTCACAATAAATTAACACATGGTTCTACAACAAGGGAGGGAAATAGTCCATGGTTAATGATGTTACCTGGATTAATTCCCCAAATGGTATGGAGATGATACAAGAAAACAGTTTCAGATAGCTCAGTGAAGAGTATGTGATTCCCATTAACAAAATTGAAAGGGTGTTTATGAATATAAACACTTATTTAAAGGACTTTGTATTGTTAGTCGTGACAACTGAACTTGATAGTGTAGGCGAAGTCGTCAACCCTCTGAGAAATGATGAAAGCATGGATGAAAAAGTATTCATTCAGTCCCCTGATCTTCATCAAATCCTAGATACATCTACTAGGCTAGAATAAGTTGTCACATTAATATGAAAATACATATATTCTAATTATAATTCTCTCATCTCCCCTTCGAAGCCTTAGAAATGAATTACACCATTGATTAAGAAAGAAATGATTACTTCATCTTCCATATGTCCAAATGATGATTCCTCCCATAAATCATAAATTTTTACCTCATAACCTACCTCCTAGGTGGAAGTGAAATAATTTAATCCTGAGGAAGGAGAAGAGGATGAATACCTTAGGTACTCACCTCTAGCATTGAAGGAAGGCATATCCACCACTGTGGATGAAATTAAAGATATAAATCTGTGTACAAAAGAAGATCCACAACCAACTCGGATTAGTGTAACCATGACTCCTAAAGAATAAGAGGTATATAATTAATTTCTAAAGAAAAATTGAGATGTGTTTACCTATAACTACACATATATTTCAGGACTCAATATTTATGTGTACAAGAATCACTTTTTTTCCAAAAGACCATCCATGGTACAAGCTGAAAGTCAAACGGACACACCCAAATCACAGATCTAAAATTGAGTATGATGTGGACTAGATCATCAAGGATGAATTCATCTAAGAGGTGAATTATTTAAAATGGATGGAAAATATTGTACCACTAATGAAAAAGAATGTGAAAAAAGATATTTCATTAATTTTAGATATCTAAACTAGAATAGTCCTAAAAATGATTTCCCAGTTCCAATCAAAGAACTCCTGATTGATGCAATAGCTGTTTATTATTCCCTGAACATCATGGATGGCTACTCCAAGTACAAAAAAATTTGATTTCCCAAGAATATTAGGAATCCATAGACTTTAGTAACCCCAATTAGTATTCAATTATTGGGTAATTCCCTTTGGATTGAAGAATAACGACTCCAAATACCAATGTGTTATGCATCACATCTTCAATCCCTTTAGGGGGAGAGTTTGTTGAAAGCTACTCTATGATTTGTTGGAAAAATCCCAAAAATAATCTAACCACTTGGAAAACTTGGAAACCATATTAAATAAGAATCAATAGAACAACCTGAATATAAACCCCTTGAAATTTTCTTTCAGGGTAACCTCCTGGAAATTTCTAGGATTCATTGTATTCCATCATGATATCAAAGTTGATCTAGTCAAAAATAATTCCATCCTTAGCATGTAACCTCCTAGAACCTTGAAAGTGTTCGGAGAAATTCAAGTACACCTATCCTACATCTAGTTCTTTATAGATAACATTGTAGTAAAGTGTTTACCCTTCACTAAAATGATTAAGAACGTGGTAATATATCAATGAACCGATGACTGTCATGAAGCATTTGATGGCCCCCAAAAATATCTCTTGAGTCCACTGATATTAATGACAACCATAGAAAGAAATACACTCATTATATATATGAAAAGCATAGAATGATCATTGGTATCCTTCCTTGCACAAAATAATGATGTCGTGAATGAAAAAACCTTTATTATCTTAGTTAAACCATGATTGATGCTGAGACTCATTATTTAGATATGAAGAAAAGATTATTGGAATTAATCATTGCTGTTAAGAAGTTTAGTTAGTATCGTCATCACCATGAGGTCCACTTAGTTTCTCACACCAAACCATCTCAAATATATCCTCATCCGTCCTATATTTAAATGACTTCTAGAATGGTGGGAATTTATTTTTAAAATAGTTCAATATATGATTCAAGACACAGAAAGTAGTGAAAGGCTAGGACTTGGAATATTTCCTCACCAATCAACCATCTGTAGAAGGAATTTCATTAAATAATGAACTTAAAGATGAATCGATATTCTCTATTCATGGTGGCCCTCACATGTGGGAAATGTACATTGAAGGTGCATACAAGAACCTAAAAGGGAATAGAATGTAATACCCTAATCTCAAAAAGTGGGGTTAGGTATTGTGCTTATATCCCTAGAGAAGGTAGTGTTGTCGTACTTTTTCCTGTTATCATAAGGTTGTAACAACATTGAGGTGGAATATTATTCCCTCATTGTAGGCCTATAATTAGAACTCCAAATAATAGTGATCTACTAAGAGGTGAAATGTGATATAGATTTGGTAATCGAAGAGATCACCAGGGATTATGCTATTAGAAAAGAGGAGGTAATTCTCCTGTGTGATTATGTATGAGTGTTAATGAAATCATTCCCCTTAAGTCCAACATTAAATAAAATCCCACAATCGTAGAATGACACGGATGATGTATTGGAAAATATAGCCACAACCCTAGTGGATACAAAATTGGATGAAACAATTTTCAACAATGCCCATCATTGCATGGTCTCATCTTTTGTTCGATTCAGAATATAGGAGATTAATGATGGCATCCACATATATGATCCATATGGTCCTACCATGGGATGTATTATTTCCATATTGGAATAAATCCATAATGATGTTCTCCCACTAGATAGATTTGGGATGGAGAAAATCTATAGGCGAGCATTCAACCTCACTCTTTATGATGGCCTGAATCAGAAGAAGATCTTCTACAAGCAAGGATTTGATGAAGTCCTTCTCTGATGGATCTATGGAGAAGATACTATGGATATCATGAAAGAAGTACATGCAGGAGACTGTGGTTCACACCACTCAGGATACAGGATTTCTAATCAAACATGAATACATGGATGTTTCAAGCCTTCGATGACAAAAAATTATACAAAATTTACCAAGAAATTTTATTCCTTCCAAGAGAATGACAAATTCATCCATAAACCCCTATATCTTATAAATACAAAAAAATTCTTGTGGAATTTTTTTTATGGGGAATTGATGTAGTGGGGTCGTACCTCCCAGCCACATCCAATTAGTTCAAGTACATCTTTACTGCTACAGATTTATTCTCCAAATGGGCTGAGGTAATACCTCTCAAAGAATTCAGGTCCAAAAGAATCACCAACTTCGTAAAATCCAATATCAATACTAGATTTGGTGTCCCTCTTACAATATTGATAGACAATGGCACCAATTTCTATTCAATAGAGGTGGATAAGCTATATTAGGAGTATAATATCAAATCCAAACATTTATCCCTATATCATACAGTGGCTAATGGATAGACAGAGGATTTCTATAAGATCCTGTTAGACATACTCCAAAATATGGTAGATAAAGATAAGAAATCTTTTCCTGAAAAGATCTTGCATGCCTTATGTATAACGACCCATAATTTACATACATTTTTAATACTTCAAAATTGTAGCATACTTATTACAACATATAACAAAACCATGAAAGGACCGTATAGGTATAGTGTCTTTAGAAACTGGGAAACATAAACAACTGGTTCATAAAGCGTCTACACTTTCTCCCATTTATTTCATCATATCTATAGTCCCTTTTGGAATATCTTACTTAATAACCTTCTTCAAGACCTAGGGAAAGAAAACATACAAAAGAAATATCAATCACATCATATTCATAAGAACATAACTTTTGGAAATCATAACCTGCAAAAGAGAGCATAATTTCATAACATGGGATAAATCATAGTAGTGAAATGTAATCCCAATAATCATAAATTAAAACATGAAACTTTGTGTCATACACACATAATCATATAGAATCATTTCTTATTAGTCAAGACTCATTTCCAAGACTATCTTAGTGGACAAAGTCCATTTCTGAACCGAGTTCACTCCTCGTTTCAGTCCTATTTCACTGAACCGGTATAACCTACCGTTCCAGCCATGTCTATCTCATGAGATATAAAATCATTACCCAATGCATTGGAGGGAGATATAGGTCCCACCCATCTCATAATTATACCATTCTTATGTGTGCCACAAAATCATAAACCATACATCATAGAATAACCCATGTAATAAAAATGGGATTCTTAAACATCATGACATCATAAAACAATTCATATAAGATAAAGGAATTCATAAAAATATTTACATCACAACATAATTAAATCAATGTAATAATAGAGATAAAAACATAACCCTTTTATTATCTTAGATGGAAAATAATTTTGATAAAACACTTGAACTCCATTCTTGAGGAAAATATCCATTCTACTTCAAAAACATTTTTCCTTTCTTAACATGTCATACAATTTTAAACTAAAAGAAGTTGATTGAAAATAAACTTGAAAACTTTTAAAGGTAGATTCTTGGAAATAATGTTTTAAAAATCCATTCATGCCGTAAATGTTAAAAAACATTCTTCTCGTACTTTTGTTGGAAAAGTCAAAAAGTACCTCGTACGAAAAACGACAAAAGATTCCTTTCATATCTTTTACTAAAAACTCACCGAAGGGTAAAATTGGATTTAAAAAATTTTAGGTGGATGGAAATAATATTACATATTGAGGAAACATGGATGTGGATGATAAAATACACCCCAATAAATACCAAAGTATAAACAATCTCGGATAAAAATGAGATTGTGATATTTTCCTTACCTTACGTTCGATATGCTTTGTACGTGTCCGAACCTCCTGTATAATGATTTAAATATTGTCATTGACTTATTCCAGAATCATACTTATTTTTATGATATCATATATGGTCATATTATTAGATTTTTAGTAGTAATATTTCATTGCTACTTGTTATTTGGGTGTTTATAACTTTTTGTTCTTATGCGTGTTTTGTCGAATAAATTCTCATTATTCTCTTTAGGTTATAGATACCTCATTTCCAGAATGGTATTAGTGTAATATATATCATATTAATTCATTCAATTCATTTATATAATCTTTATTAAATGAATATCATGTAGAATGAGTCACATCACATCGTGGAGACGGTATTCCGTACGTACACACGAGTGATGATATCATTCCTATGATCGTGGAATTGTCTTGGAGTGTATGTATACTATTTTAGAATCAGTATAACTTTATAATAGTCATATATAGTCATTATTTACACCATTATACCCATCCAAGTAAGGTGGTGGTGGAAAATAGATTACACCACGGCGTAGAGACGGTATTCGGTACGTATGCACGCGCGGTGATTTCTTTTTCCGTAGGATGGATAGATGGTGAAATATGTTTGTTTCATACATATAATAACATATCAGTATATTATTGATACTGATGTTATTACTTCATAATGAAACAACTAAATAAGTATAAGTGGAAGAAGAAATAAAGATGAAAGAATCGGTAACAGACATTACCTCTTCTTTGAAGTGCTTCTTTGAGACCTTCTTTTAGGGCACTAAAATTGGTCTTTGAAGAATACCAGGACCTCTAGGATGTCTCTAGGGAAGTGGAGAGGAGGAATTGTCAGGGGTTGGCCGAGCTTGAAGGCTCAAAGTGGTGTGAGGAAGAGGGAGAGGAGGTGCCCTTTTATAAGGGAGGAGAGGGGCTCCTTTGGAAAAACTAAAAATATTATTTTATTATAAAGTCAAGTTCTGTTTTAAATAGCTCCAAATTGATTTATTTCGAAGATAAGGTGGGTATGGGTCGAAATCATTTCATCCAATAGAATTTAGACAAGTTTAGGTTCCTATTGTAACTTTATCATTTAGATTTAACATTAAGTTAAATAATTTTAGTTTTACCGTGTCTTCTTGTGTTCTTATACTATAAGGTTAATAAACTTACTATAAGCAGCCAAAAGAACCCCAAGTTGTTTATTATTAATATATATACCCTTATCTAAGTCATTTAGCCAGCCTTATATTTTTAGGAATAACATAACAATTACTAATATAATATTTGTTTTAAAAACTATTTTATGTCAATTTTGACACTATTTAGTAATTAATTTTTGTGAAAATCATAACAGAATGATTAGTTCAAAAAAGGTTAATTAAATCAATACTAACATGTCATATTAATCTATAAAATTAGTGTAATTCATAAAAAGTCTCAAATTACATTTATTTTGGTGTTTATAACATCAATTATGTCAATATTTCATTAATAAGATAATTACTGCATCATCTTTGTGTCATAAATAAATTAAATTATTTAATGTCTAAAAATTACAAATAAAATACCATTATGTAGGAAAGCTTTTTAGCTTTCTAATTAATATCTATAGTCGAATTTATCTTATGTATAACCATATATTAAAAATTATTTACTTATTAAACTTTGATTTTAACTATTTTAACCCTTCTTTAAATAAATTAATAATAAATGTCCTAATCTAATCCAAGTGGGCCTAAATGGTCATATTTTATTCCTAATGTTGTTTTTGGTCGAATTACACTTGTCCAATAGAATTAGGACATGTGTTAGGGTAATAATAATATCATTTTTACCCTTAATTACTCTATTTACTTTTAACCGTGGTTAAAAAAAGTAAAAAGTTACTATTCACCAAAAAATTATTTTCATCTCATTGAACCACATTTTACTTACTGACATCAACTGTGTCTCTTGGATTTTAGAAATTCCACTCACAGAAGCGGTAAAATTAAGTTTTATGAAAAATCCAGTTTTTTTAACTACCACTTAGTGGTTTCACTATTCATCAAAAATTGAAAGTTTTCAAAAAAATACCAAAATTTCACCCTAGGATAATTTCGATATTTCGAATCCAAAAATGAAGTCCATTTTGAAAAATAATATTTATAAATTTTCAAAAAGTGGTTATTACTATTGATAACAGCTAGTTTTAATAATATTTTAATAGCATATCATTGTTTAGTGAAACTCGGTATTGTGTACGACGCAAGCTGTCGAGGAAGGTCACGATTTCGTATAAAGCAAGCCAAGAAAGTGTTGTGTGTAGAAAAAGATTCCTTTGATGATTTATATAACATAAAATTCTCGGGTGTTACATTCTACCCCCCTTAAAATGAATTTCGCCCTTGAAATTCGTCACTTTGTAACAAACAGATGAGGATACCTCTCCCTCATCATATCCTCAAGCTCCCATGTAGATTCTTCTAATTGGTGGTTCCTCCATAAAACTTTCACCAATCGAGTGGTCTTGTTTCGTAGGACTTTTTTGCTACTATTCAGAATCTCTATCGGCTGTTCTTCATAAGAAAGATCCTGCTCCAGCGGTACAACTTCTGAGCTGAGTACATGTGAAGGATCAGGTATGTACTTTCTCAGGAGAGATACATGGAACACATCATGAACTTGAGAGAGATTTGGTGGAAGCGCCAATCGGTAATCTAACTTCCCAACATGATCCAGTATTTCAAAAGGACCGATATATCTAGGGCTCAACTTCCCCTTCTTTCCAAATCTCATGACCCTCTTCCAGGGAGATATTCGTAAGAACACTTTATCACCCACTTCAAACTCTAGGTCTTTTCTTCGGTTGTCAGCATAACTTTTCTGTCGACTCTGAGCTATTCTTATGTGTTGTTGAATAGATCTGACCTTTTCTGCCATTTCATCAACGAGATCAAGTCCTAATATCTTTCTTTCCCCAACTTCATCCTAGCAAGTTGGAGTCCTGCATTTCTTTCCATAGAGAGCTTCATAAAGAGCCATATGAATACTAGAGTGAAAGCTATTATTATAAGAAAATTCCACCAAAGGTAGGTGTTGATCCCAACCACCTTTGAAATCCATAGAGAAAGCTCTCAACATATCTTCTAGAGTTTGAATTGTTCTCTCAGACTGACCGTCTTTCTGAGGATGATAAGCAGTGCTGAAACTCAACTCTGTATCCCGAGTATGCTGAAGACTTCTCCAGAACTTCGAGGTAAATCTCGAATCCCGATCAGATATAATAGAAAGTGGTATTCCATGCAACCTTACCACTTCCTTTACATATATCCTGGCAAGCTGATCCAGAGAGAAATCCTCTCTAATAGCAATGAAGTGTGCAGACTTTGTAAGACAATCAACTATGAACCAGATAGCATTATTGCCTTTGGATGTTTTAGGAAGTCCTATGACAAAGTCCATAGTGATGTTTTCCCATTTCCATTCGGGTATGGGTAATGGTTGTAACATCCCCTTAGACTTCTGTCTCTCAGCTTTAACTTGCTAACAAACCAAGCATCGAGAGACATATTCAGCAACATCCCTTTTTATGCCATCCCACCAGAAGTACTCTTTCAGGTCCCTATACATCTTCGTGCTTCCAGGATGAATAGAGAATGATGAACTATGAGCCTCATCCAGCAGCTCATTCTTTAATTCCGGGATGGGAGAAACACAAACCCGATTCCTGAACTTTATTATCCCATCACAATCAAGGTTGAATTCCGGAACATTTCTCACCTTCTTTTGTAACTCGACATCTTCTTTCTGGGCCTCTTTAATCTTCACATGTATAGATGGTTGAACATTCATTTGAGAAAGATAATATTTTTCCCCTTCCATTATAATTCCAAGATCCATCCTTTGTAAATCCATAAATATTGGATCTTTTGTGATCCTCATCATGGATAAACTGGCATGGTCTTGTCGACTTAATGCATCTGACACCTTGTTTGCTTTCCCAGGGTGGTAATGGATTGGGCAGTCATAATCCTTAATCAGCTCCAACCATCTTTTTGGCGCATATTCAGCTCCTTTTGTGTGAAAATATACTTTAAACTTTTATGATTAGTATAAATGTCACACCTTTCTCCATAAAGATAATGCCTCTAAATCTTTAATGCAAAGATTACCGCAACTAACTCCAAATCATGAGTTGGGTAATTTTGATAATGTATTTTCAACTGTTGTGAGGCATAAGCTATCACCATATCATTTTGCATAAGAACACACCCCAATCCCTTCTTAGATGCATCACTGTAGACCACAAACCTTTCTCCACTACAAGGCAGTGTGAGCACAGGTGCACTGGATAACCTTCTTTTTAACTCCTTGAAATTCTCTTCACATTCCTCCGTCTAAACAAACTTAACTCCTTTCCGAGTCAACTTGGTGAGTGGATTATATAATCATGAAAAATCTTTCACAAAACGTCGATAATATCTAGCCAAAACAAGAAAACTTCGGATCTCAGTCACTGTTGTTGGTCTCGACCATCTTTCGATAACCTCTGTTTTTGCTGGATCTATAGATATCCCCTCTTTTGAGATTATGTGACCCAAAAATGAAACTTTTTGAAGCCAAAATTCACACTTGGTAAATTTTTCATAAAGATTCTCCTTTCTGAGAGTCTTCAATATAATTCTCAAGTGATCTTTATGTTCTTCCTTGCTCTTTGAATAGACAAGAATATCATCTATAAAGACTACCACAAACTGATCAAGATAGTATTTAAAGACTCTATTCATTAGATCCATGAAGATAGAAGGGGAATTAGTAAGACCAAATGGAATCACTATAAATTCATAGTGTCCATATGTTGTACGGAAATCTGTCTTTGGTATATCCTCCCTTTTGACCCTTAATTGATGATACCCTGAACGAAGATCAATCTTGGAAAAGTATTGAGCTCTGCGTAGTTGGTCAAATAGGTCATCAATGCATGGGAGAGGATATTTGTTCTTGATAGTGATCTTGTTAAGTTCTCGATAATCAATGCAGAGTCTCATTGATCCATATTTCTTCTTAACAAATAGAACAGGTGCTCCCCAAGGTGATGCACTAGGGCATATGAACCCCTTATCAAGATTCTCTTGGAGTTGCTTCTTCAATTCCTGCAACTCAATTGGGGCCATTCTATAAGGTGTCTTTGAAATAGGCAAAGCACCTGGTATGAGTTCTATTGAAAACTCAACTTCACGATTTGGTGGAAGACCGTTAATTCCTCTGGAAAGACATCATCAAACTCCCATACAATGGTCATATTCTTAATCGTGAGTTTCTCACCAACCATTTGAGATAAATAACCTTCATTTAGTGGAATCAATACCCATAAAATGGAAGAAATTTCCACTGGAAGGTTATGTTCATCCTTGCATCGATAGACAATCATAGATTGATCTAGAATATGAAATGTGACTTCCCTTATTTGGAAATTGATATGAGCTCCATGTAGAGAAAGCCAATCCATGCCATGAATCACATCAAATTCCACTATAGGAAGGATCACAAGATTTGCAGGAAGCACTTTCCCACAAACTTCAATCAGAGAGTAATTATAAACTTTTGATGTGACTGTTGTTCCATTAGGGGTTGTCACAACTAACTCAACATCTAATTGTTGAGGTAATACGGTGATACCCTTAGAAAATTATTCAGAAATAAAGAAGTGGGTGGATCCAGAATTAAATAAAATATTTGCTACTTTAGAGTGGATGGTAAGTGTACCTTTCACCACATCGTTATCGTACTCCACATCGCTGATAGAAATTGCATGTTACTTTCCTTTGTATTTAGCCTTAAGATTTTGTTGACGTCGACCATCATCATCAACCCTTGGATTAGGGCATTTATTGGAATAATGTCCCATCTCCTTGCACTTGAAACATTTAAGTGTAGTAGGTTCATTCTGTGTATCCCTTCCTTTGTTTGCATCATTAGACATCTTCTTCCCATCATCGCGGCATTCAAATGCCCGATGACCTTCCTTTCCACATTTGAAACATTTACTTGTCCCTTTAAGACAACTCCCTCCATGATTCTTTCCACACTTTGAGAATAAGGGAAAGCTCATCTTCTTTTCAGTGTGCTCTTTAGATTTTCCTTTGAATTCCATTTTCCTCTTCTTATCAAACCCATATGACTGATAGGTTACTCCAATATCCATATCAACTTTGAGAGCATATAGAACGATTTCCTCGTAGCTATTGAAGTCCCTTATGGCTAAGGCCCTTTGAAGACTTGGTTTTAAGCCACTAAAGAATCGATCAATCTTACTCTCAGGTTGGATAATAATACCAGAAGCGTACCTTGAAAGTATTGTAAAATTTTCTTCATAGGTACCAACAGATTAATCATCCTTTTGATTCAGTTCAAGAAACTCTTTCTCCATCTTTGTTCAGAGAATATGATGGAAGTACTTATTGAAAAATAAGTTCTTGAACTCGTCCCATTCCATGGACTCAATTTCATCCCTTTGCCTCGTATTCTTAATAAGATTCCACCATTGATCAGCATCACCCTCTAAACGATACACTGCTAAGATGAATTTATCATTCTCAGAACATTGAAGAACTGAAAATATCTTTTCAGTAGTACTAATCCATTGTTCAGCAACTAATGGATCGGTAGACCTGCTGAATGAAGGTGGATGCTGTCTCATGAAGGATTCAACAGAATGTTGCTCCTTCCTTTGCTCGTTTGGAATTCCTACATGATTCATAGCTTGAGAAAGTTGTGTGAGCATGGCTACAAGATTTTTCATTCTAGATCCCATAACGTTTGGTTTCTCAGGGGGACAATCATTGCATTGCCCATCACATTCCGCATTAACACGGTTCCTTCGGGTTCCAGCCATTGACTAAAACCAAGAAGAATAGTGTGAGCAACACTAATCATAATAGAAAAACCACATAATCAAGAATAAAATTTCACACTTAAGGTCTTATCGTAGGTTATTCATGGCCATTTATAAAACACTAAGATTGTGTTCTATTCTTAGACTTATCCTTTGGGTTCTTACTAAGGCTTTCACATCCTAGTTTCCAAAGGTTGACTATACCTTTCCTATGATACCAACTATAACGGTCTGGAATTACTTCCAGTGGACTATAATTGATACCTATCAGGGCACTCCATGGGCGGCTACACCCCCTGGGCGGGACACACCACCATCCCCAGTGGCAGCCATTTCCTCATGAAGCCCTTGGGTGGAGAGCCATGCTTCGTCCAACGCTCACATGTGAGAGTTCCCAAGGATCGGATACATTCCTACCTCCTTTTCCTTTGATACCAACTATAATGACCCATAATTTACATACATTGTAAATACTTCAAAATTGAAGCATACTTATTACAACATATAACAAAACCACGAAAGGACCGTATAGGTATAGTGTCTTTAGAAACTGGGAAACATAAACAACTGGTTCATAAAGCGTCTACACTGTCTCTCATTTATTTCATCATATCTATAGTCCCTTTTGGAATATCTTACTTAATAACCTTCTTCCTGACCTGGGGAAAGAAAAAATACAAAAGGGTGAGCTCAAATGCTCATTAAGGGTAAACAAAAGACATATCAATCACATCATATTCATAAGAACATAACTTTTGGAAATCGTAACCTGCAAAAGAGAGAATAATTTCATAAATGGGATAAATCATAGTAGTGAAATGTAATCCCAATAATCATAACATAAAACATGAAACTTTATGTCATATACACATAATCATAGAGAATCATTTCTTATTAGTCAAGACTCATTTCCAAGACTATCTTAGTGGACAAAGTCCATTTCTGAACCGAGTTCACTCCTCGTTTCAGTCCTGTTTCACTAAACCGGTATAACCTACCGTTCCAGCCATGTCTATATCATAAGATATAAAATCATTACCCAATGCATTGGAGGGAGATATAGGTCCCACCCATCTCATAATGATACCATTATTATGTGTGCCACAAAATCATAAACCATACATCATAGAATAACCCATGTAATAAAAATGGGATTCTTAAACATCATGACATCATAAAACAATTCATATAAGATAAAGGAATTCATAAAAATATTTCCATCACAACATAATTAAATCAATGTAATAATAGGGATAAAAATATAACCCTTTTATTATCATAGATGGAAAATAATTTTTGATAAAACACTTGAACTCCATTCTTGAGGAAAATATCCTTTCTACTTCAAAAACATTTTTCCTTTCTTAACATGTCATACAATTTTAAACTAAAAGAAGTTGATTAAAAATAAACTTGAAAACTTTTAAAGGAAGATTCTTGGAAATAATGTTTTAAAAATCCATTCATGCCGTATATGTTAAAAAAAACATTCTTCTCATACTTTTGTTGGAAAAGTCAAAAAGTAACTCGTACGAAAAACAACAAAATATTCCTTTCATATATTTTACTAAAAACTCACCGAAGGGTAAAATTGTATTTAAACAATTTTATTTGGATGGAAATAATATTACATATTGAGAAAACATGGATTTGGATGCTAAAATACACCCCAGTAAATACCAAAGTATAAACAATCTCAGATAAAAATGAGATTGTGATATTTTCCTTACCTTAGGTCTGATATGATTTGTACGTGTCTAAACCTCCTGTATAACGATTTAAATAATGTCATTGACTTATTCCAGAATCATAATTATTTTTATGATATCATATATGGTCATATTCTTAGCTTTTTAGTAATAATATTTCATTGCTACTTGTTATTCGGGTGTTTATAACTTTTTGTTCTTATGCGTGTTTTGTCAAATAAATTCTAATTCTTCTCTTTAGGTTATAGATAACTCATTTACAGAATGGTATTAGTGTAATATATATCATATTAATTCATTAAATTCATTTATATAATCATTATGAAATGAAGATCATGTAGAATGAGTCGCATCACATTGTGGAGACGGTATTCCGTACGTACACACGAGTGATGATATCATTCATATGATCGTGGAATTGTATTGGAGTGTATGTATACTATTTTAGAATCAGTATCACTTTATAATAGTCATATATAGTCATTATTTACACCATTATACCCATCCAAGTAAGGTGGTGGTGGAAAATAGATTACACCACGGCGTGGAGACGGTATTCGGTACGTACGCACGCGCGGTGATTTCTTTTTCCGTAGGATGGATAGATGGTGAAATAGGTTTGTTTCATACTTATAATAACATATCATTATATTAGTGATACTGATGTTATTACTTCACAATGAAACAACTAAAGAAGAAGAAGAAGTGGAAGAATAAATAAAGATGAAAGAATTGGTAACAGACATTACCTCTTCTTTGAAGTGCTTCTTTGATACCTTCTTTTAGGGCACTAAAATTTGTCTTTTAAGAATACCAGGACCTCTAGGATGTCTCTAGGGAAGTGGAGAGGTGTAATTGGCAGGGGTTGTCCGAGCTTGAAGACTCAAAGTGGTGTGAGGAAGAGGGAGAGGAGGTGCCCTTTTATAAGGGAGGAGAGGGGCTCCTTTGGAAAAACTAAAAATATTATTTTATTATAAAGTCAAGTTAGGTTTTAAATAGCTCCAAATTGATTTATTTCAAAGATAAGTTGGGGATGGGTCTAAATCCTCTCATCCAATAGAATTTAGACAAGTTTAGGTTCCTATTTTAACCTTATCATTTAGATTTAACATTAAGTTAAATAATTTTAGTTTTACTTTGTCTTCTTGTGTTCTTATACTATAAGGTTAATAAACTTACTATAAGCAGCCAAACGAACCCCAAGTTGTTTATTATTAATATATATAACCGTATATAAGTCATTTAGCCGAACCTTATATTTTTAGGAATAAAATAACAATTACTAATATAATATTTGTTTTAAAAACTATTTTATGTCAATTTTGACACTATTTAGTAATTAATTTTTGTGAAAATCATAACAGAATTATTAGTTCGAAAAAAGTTAATTAAATCAATACTAACATGTCATATTAATCTATAAAATTAGTTTAATTCATAAAAAGTCCCAAATTACATTTATTTTGGTGTTTATAACATCAATTATGTCAATATTTCATTAATAAGATAATTACTGCATCATCTTTGTGTCATAAATAAATTAAATTATTTAATGTCTAAAAATTACAAATAAAATACCATTATGTAGGAAATTCTTTTATCTTTCTAATTAATATCTATAGTCTAATTTATCTTATGTATAACTCTATATTAAAAATGATTTACTTATTAAACTTTGATTTTAACTATTTTAACCCTTCTTTAAATAAATTAATAATAAATGTCCAAATCTAATCCAAGTGGGCCTAAATGGTCATATTTTATTCCTAAGGTTGTTTTTGGTCGAATTACACTTGTCCAATAGAATTAGGACATGTGTTAGGGTAATAATAATATCATTTTTACCCTTAATTACTCTATTTACTTTTAACCGTGGTAAAAAAAAGTATAAAGTTACTATTCACCAAAAAATTATTTTCATCTCATTAAACCACATTTTACTTACTAACATCAACTGTGTCTCTTGGATTTTCGAAATTCCACTCACAGAAGTGGTAAAATTAAGTTTTATTAAAAATCCAGTTTTTTTAACTACCACTTAGTGGTTTCACTATTCATCAAAAATTGAAAGTTTTCAGAAAAATACCAAAATTTCACCCTAGGCTAATTTCGATATTCCGAATCCAAAAATGAAGTCCATTTTGAAAAATAAAATTTATAAAATTTCAAAAAGTGGTTATTACTATTCATAACGGCTAGTTTTAATAATATTTTAATAGCATATCATTGTTTAGAGAAACTCGGTATTGCGTACGACGCAAGCTATCAAGGAAGGTCGCGATTTCGTGTAAAGAAAGCCAAGAAAGTGTTGTGTGCAGAAAAAGATTCCTTTGATGATTTATATAACATAAAAGTCTCGTGTGTTACATTATGGGTTTACTAGACTACGACTTGTACTACCACATGGGCTACCTTTTATTTTCTAGTATATGTAATAGAATAAGTCCTACCCATTGAGGTTTAGTTTCCACTGATCCATGTTTCCATCTATGATTAGTTTTACATGGATGAGTAATCCTAGAAATGGATATATGAATTGAAGTGACTGGCTGAAAAAATATTTCCTACCTTGCATTACATAGAGGTCTACCAGAATTAGATAGTGTGAGATTTCAATAAGAAGGTATGTATTTTGTTCATTCATCAAAGGAGAATTGTAACTAGTCCTTACGTCCCCAATTATACTAGGAAATAACCCTAAAAAACTTGATCCAAAATGGGAGGAACCTTACACAATACATAAGGTTCACTCTAATAAAGATTATTCCTTGATCTCAATGGATGTAGATATCATTAGAACTCTAACCAATGAAATATTCCTAAATAAATATTCTATGTAATTGCATAAATTTTTTCTTAGAAGTAGGTTGTTAAAATGTATAGCACCGTATACATTCATGCTTCATGATGTTAAACTGTGTAGTGGGTCTTTGTCACATGACCATAAAAGGAATGACCTAATGTTCATACAACATGAGATTAAACTACATGGCATCATCATCCTTGTTTCACAATAATAAACCAAATGACATATGGTCCTATTTATATGATTTAAAACTACAAGACACCAATTGTCCTTTCCAAATGACATTAAACCGTATGGCTAATTTCCTTTTCATTTGACATTAAGAAACCCCCAAAGTACCATGATTTGATATATCTCTTATGGTCCCTTAAAAAATGGGCCTCCATCTCACTTGTAGGTCCCAATTACACTCATCTAACCCCTCAACAGGTTGATATTCCCTCTTGGACAAACTTGAGGAAGAAAGGATAAGATGCTCCCATGAATAAGCCCCACTTACATCATCTTCACTCCATACTGGCATTTAGACCCCCTTATATAGGTATATGCCCCGACCTTTTCATTTCGTTATAGTAATATGATAAATTACATGGGCAAAATCCTCATTTTATGATACTAAATTGCATGATCTGTCCAAGAACTATGTGTGTCTTAATTCTCATTTATAATGGGATATGCAGTGACACCCATATTTCCATTCTTGGTCCCAACCATGGAAAAAAGAATATATTCCCACTTTTCACTTTGTAAGAACCTACTCTACACAGGGAAAACTTTTCCACAACATATAGCTTGGTTCTCATTATGATGAAATGCATGGTAACTCCTAGACCTCATGTTTTTTTCCAACCATTATTCAAGAAAATATTAAATCCCCTTCCCAAGTCAAAAACCAGTTGGTGTTGGGAACCACCTTCAAGAACTTTGTGTGTCTTGATTCTTAATTCATTAAGACATGTAGTGACACCTAGATATCCAATCTTAGGTCCAAATGCAATCAAAAAATCCCTCACCCAATGTGAATGGATTAAACCTACGTAGGTAACATATTCAACAACTATGTTTGGATTGATTATTGCTTCATCAAGATATGTAGTGACACCCAGATCTACAATCTCATGTCCAACCACAATTCAACCACAAAAGACCCTTTAATTACTATGTACAAATTCATACCTACACATGGAATTTTTTCATGAACTATGTGTGGGATGATTCTTTCCCAAGAAATATACATAGTGACACCTGTGTCTTGTATCCTGGCCCAACTACCACATTTCTATCCTTTCATTTTGGTTCATCTTTGTCCTTACCGCACGACGTGAAACTACATGGGAGCTCAAGAACATCATGTTGATTTATTCTCATCTCAATGAGATACATAGAAATTCCAAGATCGTACCTAATGTCCTAGACACTACAAAGTATTAATTCCCTTATCCTTCACTTGTGTTTCCCTTGTGCTATAGAAGAAACATTTTTATACGCCTTGTTTCTCACATCGATCATATATCACATGGAATTAGTAATTTGGTAAAGGAGTTCCCCACATGAGTAATTCATATCAATCCGCATTAGGGTTACTATGGTCCTAGCTCTAAGTCCTTAAAACACACACCAAATGTCTTCATCGAATGATAATAAACTACACGATACCCTCAAGAACTATGTGTGTCCTGATTCTTATCCCAACAAGATACGTAGTGATGCCTAGACCTCATATCCTAGTCCCAAACATGGGGTAAATAAAAATACCCCCATTCATACATAAAAAAAGATCTATATAGAAAATTTTATTTTGGATCCCCTCATTAATTGGACCACCAAGAAAACAGAGATGTCCCCCTTCTATATATTGGTCAGACCTATAAAAGGGACTTCAGAATCATGGAAAATAGTGGTCTAAATTCCTCTTTTATGATTGAAAACATACCTTCTACACATTATAATCCTAATAATAAATATTTATAGATTTTCATAACCTTTTTCAACTTCTACTAGAATAATTTTTGATACGTGAGAGCTATTTTTATTGACTATGTTATAACACACACCAGTTATATTTGCATAATTTTTCAACAAAACATGAATGTTAATCAAAGGAAAACACTATTTGGACATGTTGTATGCTCCATCGTCAACCTTGTATAATATAAACCTCAAAATAGGGTTTTCAACTTGTGGTAACTTCACCCATGGGAGAAGCCTATTCTATGCTCATGATCATTTAAAAATATATGTTGAAACCAATGATTCAAAAATTTATATGGTCCTCCATCATATATTTTCCCCATACCATTTTTCTTAATCTAAGAACCCCTAAGATAGTGGTTTACGATTTAATCCTTCATGTATAAAGTATGATGGTTCAACCTTGACTCGATAGGATACATGTCAGCTATCATTTACATAATATCATGGTATTAGTCATACAACCTACAACTATAGACACCATGCTTCTTGAAATTGGGTTAGACCTACGTAGAGAAACTATTTTCGCAATTCTTGGAAAATTTTGACTGGAAATATATCTTCCATATTAAAGTACTTTCCTCCCATAAACCAAACTCTATGCCAAGGGAAATCTAAATCTCTAAAAAATTTCATTAGTTTTTAGCAGTAGAATTTCATATCCTGGAAGTCTCATTTGTTTGAATATTCTATAATATGCCATAGTTGTATTTTTATAATTTTATCAAATAATTTATAGATTTTCATCCAAAGGATGCTACTAATGGCTATTCATTAAGTTACCTAGTCGTCCTTTCATAATGTAGCCCACAAAAACAAGTTTGACAATCAATGGTAATTTCATCTTTAAGAGAGACATCCTCTAATGTCATCATCCCTTTTCCCATATTACTCTTCAGATTTGGAGATCCCCAGGTTCTAGATTACAACCTTGTTCTATTATAATCGAATTTGTTAGCACATTTTCGAACAAATTACCAATAATGGGAGAATCATCAACCCTTTGATCAACGATAAAGTCCTCAAAATTATAGCCCCTTATGTTATCATTGAATAACTTTAAATATCATAGCATAATGTACTTACTGTAAGACTTTAAACTACATAGCATAATGTACTGGTCATAATAAGTTAAATTTTACAACAATTTCCTCACTGTAATATGTTAAACTGCACAATTAATGTACTGACCACATGATAGTGAAATGCACTATACCTTCACCTTTGTAAAAAAGAATCCTTCCCCTGACATTGACCATCTAATGAAATTTACCCATCTTCACCTAAGTTAAATTATTATAGGTGTGGTTTCACATTCATGGATTGTATCAATACAGATATTCCCTTCATTCTCATACACTTTGATTTGGAAAAACCAACCATAATGGCCTTGAGGAATACAAATCTTAAACTTCGGCCATAATCAATAGAATGTCAGAATTCTTGAGAACTTCTTTACCTGACTATGCTATAATATGCCCCAATTTAATTTTCATAAGTAACCACAAATTTCATGGTCAGTAAGCCAAAGGATACCACTATTTGACTATGCATCATGCACCGTAGTTGGCCTTGGATAAAATTACCCACAAAATTGGTCTTTCAATCAGCAGAAAAATCTTCCTCAGGAGAGAACTCCTCTATTACCTAATATCATGTTTTAGACTCAGGAATAAAAAAATCATCACTCGAGATTATCCACTGTATATTTGATAAATTTCATAGCATTCTTGACCCATTATCCCTATTTGGGACATTATTTATAAACTTATTGTCAAATCTATTTGACCTAAAACACTAGCCTCATCTATACAAATTTCATGAATTTAAACTTCAAGTACAAAGAGACATAGTACTCACCAGATTAAAAACCCACAAATGGAACTATGCATAAAATTTGAGTCTCAGCTCACTATACCTTTACTCTATGGTTTTGGAAAAATATTGAGTGATAAAATGATAAAAGGCACAAAAATGGTTAGGCTGAAAACCCAAAAAAAAGGAAGTCTAAGGAAAATATAAGTATATCTTGTTAATAATCCTTCATAATGAGATTTGGAAAAAACTAAGGTGATGATACAAAAGACACAAAGTTTGTAGGGTTTCCCATATGATTCTACCAGTAGTCAAACTATGCTCGCTAGGCCCCGTGGTTTAGGTAAATATTAGAGTGTTGTTTCCATCCCATCACGGTGGATTATACAAATATACAATTTTTTCCTTAATTTTTTTAATATTATGTTATGATCATATAAGGAAGATAGGGATGAAGGAATATATGATTGGAAACAAAATTCATTTCATTAATGAGACAAGAAAAAACCAAAGGAGCATCCAAAAGAGAGAGTCTCTCAGTCACAATTTACAAGAGGTCATCAATGTAACTCTTCATATATTGAATGGCCTATCGATCCCTATTGGATTCTAATTAAATCCTATTCAATCAAATAGATTCAATATCCTTGTCCTTGAGAAGTGATTCCTTTGTAGTTGTAATGGTAGTTGACCCTTCGGTTTGGGATTCTTCTAATGATTGGTGGAGTTTTACGACCTCCCCCTAAGAAAATATCCAATTCAAACCGAAGGTGTGACACTTTAATGGTTTTATAATTAATCCATTGCTTACATTACACTATCTTCATGGTATGGATGGCCTCTATTTTGGATAATGTAGCCTCAAGACCATCGACATTGATGATAAGAATCTCCTTTATGAGGACCTGTTGAAGCTCATGATCTCTCTCCCATTTTAAAATGGTTTTCTTTTTGGAAACATGTATTATGAAATAATCAGATATTCCATATCCAATCGTACCAAATAAGACTGAAAGTCATTGGATTCATGAATTAAGGTCCTCAAGAGTTGTCTTAGAGAATATTTTTCATATATCATGCTAGGCCCTACGACGTGTGATATGGAGAGCATTCTATAATTCCAAATCCAACTCAGAGCTGCTGCCAGATAGAGGAATGTACTCCAAGATTAGTGAACTTATTGAAGAAACCTACCACATTCCCCCATGATCGATAATTTCTTTTTTTTTCGAGTACTGTCTGTATTAGCATGGAGGATTATCCCTCAGAACCAACCAAAAATGTTAATGGCACTGAACAATAAGAAATACTCTCCATTAGACTCAAAAAATATAGTAGGTGAAATAAATATGGATTGGTTAGAAGCCACTATCACTCACCATGTAAGGGATCAGTATCCAAGGTAGGTTTATCCGTAGCCTCCATAAATTTAGTAGTTTGAGCTAGAAACTCTTGAAGAGGGGAACTTTCCTAGGCCTTCTTGAGCCCCACCAAATGAGGCTCAGAAAGACTCCCCATTTCAAGGTCTACCTGAGTCAACAAACCTTTAATAATGGTACTGAGATGGACTTCAAGGATTTTTTCATGTGTCATCATTGCAACATTATCCATGTATAGAGCTTCCCATTTCAATCAGTCATGATTAGAGAATTAGGCCTATGGAAATTGATTGCACAAAAAATATACACATCCATTCAATTCCCTATTAATTACATCAAAATATTCTAAAGTAGTAGGAGGATTAATATATCCCATTATTTAAACAAAGGTTATTCCATGTTTTATCATGGAATCAATTGATATCCCTTGTCCTGTGGTAATCACACACTTTGAGATGGTCAGAATATTTGGATCGGGACCTGGTATAAAACCCTAATCCGATGACTTGAGACCCCAAACAACTTCCTTAGTGACAAATGTATGGTCGTTATCAGTCATCATAGAATTATATGGTGTATGGTATGAACCTGAAATATTTTTACCCTCAAAATTCATGCCTCATGATGACTTTAATTTTTTGAATGGTTTCCATTGAGTTTGTTAATGGAACTGAAAATACCCAATTGTTCTATATCTTAAGGGACCTACTTTCCAAAGGCAGATTCTCATTAGGTATTTTAACCAATAATTCTAAATAACTCACATTGGTCGAAATTATGGGAGGTCAGGATCATCACGCCCTTTTTGGGGGAACTATTTCCTACTCTAGGACACTCTCATCAATTTATGATATGTGCGTGAATCCTTCATTAATTCCCAAGTATGGTGTGGGTTATCCCAGAGTTAACAATAAATTATTATCATGTATAGATATTAGAATAATCTATATGTATCCATGTCTATTCATAAATGGTGATATCTGTATTTATCTGAGGTTCTCCATCGATGGTACCCTCTCATATATACTTAGAGATTATTTGGTCGTTATTATGATGATGCTGATTTCCTAGCCACCCAGTGGGTCACTATAGAGTATATCATCATCCAGGGATACATGAGATGTTTTTATGTTAGGATCGAACCTATAGATGGAATTCCAATGTATCATTGTGAAAGGAATCTAAACCCACATAGTTTAGTGCCACTTAATGGGGCACATCGTACCTTTTTAGGTCATGTGATAAGTACCCAACTGTATTGTTTGACATCATATGGTGAGTATTTCTAGGAAAAATGTTAATAGTAAATGTTTGGTGTGGGAATTATGACAATGTATCATAGAGATATTGAGATAAATGTGGTTTCTCATGTTGAATTAAACCTTACTGGGAATGTGGTCCATAAAGAATAGGGTTGGTTTAGGGTGTTGGGTTTGGAACTCTTGGAGGCTTCCTACATATCCCATATGGAGGAGAATAAAATCCCACATTTTTCTATCATAAGGAATCATTCCTATGGTGTCCCTATGAAGGTTTTCCTCATAGGGGTGTATGGCCCTTTGAGAGGATTAAGTTAGGGCTTACTTTAAAAGAGGATTCCCCATGAAAGGACCATGAGAGATCTCACAACTCATGATTCTCATATCATGATGATTTGGAGGTTTACATTGAGGTTTACTTCTAATGGGGATGGTCGAATTAAGGGGATTATGATAGGGACTTATTTCTAAGCAGGATTACCAGATTAAGGGGATTACAATTGGGTCTTACTCATAAGGAGGATCCCCATTGATCTCGAGCATTAGATAGTCTTCCTATATATCCTAGTTACTAGGAATCAAGTTTATCATAGTTTATTGAGTTTCACATGAATTGTGTGGATGTAATTATCCCTATTAACATGTAATACCACATGATTCATTATCAATGTGAGAAATAAAGGTAAATAGAAGATCTAATAAACCACACAATTTTCTTTTTTCCATAGGTGGATATGATGACAAAACCCAAAGGGATAGGAATAAGGAATTAAGTGTGCCCATTTCCTCTAACCTTTCTCTACCAATTAAAGAGGATATGGATGAAAATTGAAGAGGTTGGGGTTATGACACTTCCCTCTCATCACTTTACCCTGAGGAGGGAATGAAGGTGAATGAAACAAAGGTAGAGATGAGCAATAATGCAACCTCATACATGAAAGGATATGGGATTAATCTAGGTGAGATTACCTAAAATAAATTACATAGTGGGATGAGGATATAATTACATGTTGAGTGGAAAAGAAAGCATAATAATCACTCTCCCCACTGGGAACTGGAGGTTATGGGTCCTAGAGATGAGAAGGGAAGGACGTTGTCCTAAACCTTGTATTTGAGATCAGGAATTACCTAAAAATTTCCCTAAGGTAGGGGTCCTCATGACCATAGATATAAAATCCACATATTCTCTGAGGATCCTAACCATCTAGTAGGACCATTTTGGGAAGCCTACGACTGTAGAAATTCAAATCCAAATTAGAAACACTATGGCATGCCTTTTACCATACATTTGTATGTTAGGAGGCCTTGGTGGAGTTTTTGATTTGATTCCTCTCAAACAAGGGATCCAAATGAGGATAGATCCTATCATGGATGGATTTGAAGAAGGACTAAGGAATGGATCATGTAGGTTGGAGGGTAGGGATAACCCTAGAGGATCATGCAAGGGGTTCTTCATGTAGGAAAGTCTTGGTGAACTGATGACACCTTGGGTGATGAAAACCTAGATGACTAAACTCAGGAGAAACATAACTCAAGACTTCAAGGGTCTCCATAGGTGTTACTAGAAGTGATTCACATTGGTTCCTCATTAGAAAGGGGTTCCTCACACTAGTATTCATTAATCATGGGGTGAATAATTGCTTCATGTATCTTTTGTTTATTTTAAACCCTAGTAGGACTTTTCACTATCCCTATTTAATTCCCTCTCCTTCAGTTTTTGTGATAGATACCTAGAAGTTTTAGGATTTATTGAGTGAAGGAATAGGGAGATCAGATCTTTGGGAGGTATTTTTGAAATTTACTCCATAAAAATGAAGACCCTAGGGTTCTATTTATAGGAAAATATAGGACCCTGGGTGAAGGAGTCATCTCACATAGGTGTCACACATAGGGGTCGCACACAGATCTGTAACACAGGATTCTACGCCAGTAATTTGATTGACAATGGTGCTTAGGGGACTTGGTAGAATGTACTTTGGGGCCTCTTCAATCCTTTAACTTATCTAATTCGTTCCTTCTATTTTCTATAAGGTATTTCTCGTTGACTTTTTTTCATCCATGTGAAAAAATGGAGTGTCAATAAAATCCCCCATTAGGATTGGATATGATAAAAAATAATAAGGTTTGATCCTAAGGTAGAATGACCTACCTCAAAAAATCCAACAAGATGTACTAAGGTAGATAATTGAAGCACACCCAGCTCCTTCGATCCGTCTTTAGAGAAGGGGAAGTATGAAAAGTAGGGATATGAGATTAGGCCCAATGTTACAGCTAAAAACATCTTTCTACATTTATTTCCATGTGGATTAACACCTATCCACTACCTATCTGTGATTCTAATAATGTAATATGGTCAATAATGTTCATTGTCATGACCAAGATAGAGGGAAGAAAGTTTGTGGGCTTGGATATCCCCACATTGTAAAAAATACACAGAAGTCTACTGCATATTCATCTAGGGAAGGATCCTTTAAGAATATAATGATTGTTCCATGTTTTTTGGGGATAGATCACAACCTACTTCAGGACTTAATCTATGAAAAGTGGGATCAAGTTCCTCAGGAGAGAGTTCCGACCATATGTCCAAGATGTATATGGCATTCCACCCCTATTTTTGAAACCCAATTAAATCCAAAAAAGGACGATCTTATTCAAATATTTCATCTTCTTTCCCAATGGGAATTCACCCATAGGGATATTTACTAATGATGTGAAGGATAGGATTAAGATGAGGTCATACATGATAGCCTTTAGGGATGGTGTTCTATCGACTAATATTGATAGTGAAATCATATGTTAGGCATATTATCCTTATACATTTGCACGCCAGTTTAAATTTCTATAAAAAAAAATTTATCTCCTCTAGAGTATGTATGAGAAGAGAGGAACCCAATAGTATCCTGATAGTTATAGTTGCTCATAGTCGTGGAGTTGACACAGGTGGTGGTCAACCTGCCTCTAGCGGATGCAACTGGAGGGTTAACTACCCAGTATGCTGAGGCCTGGATCACATCCTACCCTGAAGGGGTGCTGACCAAAGTTGTTACTCAGGTTGGGAAGAAGAATCAGAGGAGGAAATATTCCCTGCTTTTAGAAGGTGATTCATCTCATTCATAAGTTATTTCATCCTTTTCAGAGGATAAGGATGGGGAGTTCCCAAGTGCATCCAAGCGACCTCGTACAAGGTATAATCCACCGGTCAGAATAAAAAGGGTCACACAAAATAAGGTCCCACCAAGATGGTCAAATCATCCCCACCAAGAGGAGTCCCAAGTTCCATTCTATCATCCTTCATCTTTGATAGAAAGGGTCAGGAATCTTGTGAAATACATGGATGATGGATCATCTTCACAACCCATCGGGATGTATTCAGAATTCGTATGACTAGAGGTAATCAAATTGTGGTTGGACCTGTATTCTAATGCTGAAATAACATGTGATCTCCTATGTTTAGGGTTCCAAATCATAGGTATAAGAGACGTTTGATCCCCGCATGATATTCACTTTGAGGAAAATCCCGTTGAAGTGAGGATTCATATCCGAGAGAGAGAGATTATCATTTATGAAACTCAGAACCATATTCCTACAATGTATCAGTTGGACGATATGAAAAAATTGGGTACTATGGAATGGATTGATCATCTATATTCTAAATAATGGTATGGGTTTTTCAATCTTGAAGATGTAAGTTCCCCTATTCTAGTACCATTTTCTACCATTTATATTTCATTCAAATCATTATTTTTGAAAGGGGGGATATCATCTTAAAATTTTATAATGGGTGAAAGAGAGACCAATAGAGATTCTATTTCCATAGTACAAACCTGGTGGTACCCTGATTGGGGTTACTAGACCACCCCTCGAGTTAGGAGAGTTATCTCTAGGATGATAGGCTATGGAGGATGAGATGGAGGGAGAAATCTGATTATGACCTATAATAACTATATTCAGGGATGTTGATGTAAGACCTCCTTTATCAAAAAGGATAAAGAATAAGGAACACCTTAGGGTGAAATCTCTATCTAAATTCATTTCTATTAGCGATAAGTCATCCTGGTGCATTTAATCTATGTTTTATCTAGAACAAGTGTTTAAACTTCCTTGGATTACAAAAACTCCTTCCCTTTATTCCCTTAAGGGGGTTATAGATGATCCTACAAAGACTGATGAGGGTGATTTGGATCGAGAACATATCCTTTCTGGTGATTCAACTCCGTCATCTAAAGAGGTGTCAAAGGCAGAGGATGCATCATATACTCTTGCCACTTTTCTGTCATCATTGTAGAAAGCAAGGAGGAATTTTGTAATGTCAGAGATACCTCATAATGTTTTATATTCTAATGAATGAATTCAATTTCTATAATAGTTTAAATTCATCTTGTGCACCAGAGGACCATAAACTGACTGATGTTGACCCTACAACTATCACTAAGGAAGATGTTTGGGGTCTCAAGTCGTTAGATGAGGGTTATGTGTTGGGACATGAACTGAATTCTACAATTGTTACCATGAGTGAGATTACCACAGGGTCTAGGAATTCAATAGATACCATGATAAAACATGGAATTAACATTGAAAAAAATACTTTAACATATTAGAACTCACACTACTTTATAATAATTTGAAGAACTTAATGGGGAATTGAATGGATGTCAGTATTTATCATTCATGAAACAAATATTTGTTCCTAATTAGCTAACCATATCTCATCGAACCCTGAAGCTCTATACATGGAGGATGTTATAGTAGAACAGTTGGTGTAAGACCGCAATGTCCATATTAGTCCCATTATTGGGGGTGGACTAACTCAGGTGGACCTTGTAATAGGAAGTCTTTCTGAGACTCATTTGGAGAACCCTAAGAAGATCTAGGAGGAAGCCCCTTATCAAGAGATTCCAGCTCAGGATATTGAAGTAAGGGATTCTAGGGAGGAATCTTTCAGGGGTGTTGACATGCTATTGGGTAAAGGTCTCCAAGGGTTGTGATTTTGCCTCATTCTCGCTATTATTTTGAGGCTAACCATGATTTTAAATCGTTATTTAGGATTATCAGCCTCTATGACTAGGTCCGAGGGGAGAGATGCTATAATAATTTAGCTATATTCAGAAGGAGAGGTTGCCGCTATCTTGGAGTGACCAGTACAAGGAACTTCTCTGAGTTATATGATTTAAGAGTACATTCCTCCCACAAATAACAGCTCCGAATCATACTTAGAGTTGCAGGCTACTCTTAGTTTCACACACAGAAAGGCTCATTAAATCATCTTGAATATAATTTCTATGACATATTTGGAAGACTTGGCTTCATTGTTCGACCAACATCTAGTTATTTTTGTCATGTTGGGATTTGGTGGATTTGATTACCACACAATTCAAGTTATTTTGAAGGAGATTGTTCACATGGGGAAGAAAGAACATAAGCTACAAAATATCTAATGAAGGGCCAAGTGTTCACCACTATTGATGAATTTTGAGCTATGTTAACCCAAGAAGAGGCTAGAAATAACAAAAAATTGGAAGAATTTAAATGGAAGATCAAAGAGATGACCATTCAAGTGTTGCATATTCAACAATAATTGGATGTCGTCTAGGGGTAACTAAAAAAATCCATCATTCATTGGGAGATTCCCAAATAGATGGATCAATTGTAATTAAATATACAACATAATATCTTCCCCGGGATGAGGAGATTGAAGACGGTCAATTTACTGAGCTTCAATGAGCAGTTGATGGGGCTTGAGATGCCATTCAATAGATGAATAGTTATGCTAAAGGTCTCTTGAAATATATGATAGAGAGACTTCATATTGTGGATGCTTCTATAGTTTTTCTCTGTAAATGAAAAGAATTTTTTTCCAATCATATATGTTTTCATCTATTCTCTATTCACATTTTCATAAAATCAATGTTGATTTTCATAGAATGACATCTTAATATTGGATAATCATAATTACAATGATAGGTATGGGGTGCTCTGATTTTTACATAATCCAAGGGGCCTAGTGAGAGTAGTTCAACAATTTAAAGGTTTGTATAAACAACCCTTCAATATTTATATCTTTTATGTAATCACCCTATATTTTTTCTATGTTCAATATGAAAGAGACTTTGTGGGTGAGGCTTGGATTTTTCAAAGGCCGGCCATTTTATCTTGTTAGCCTAATGAGTTTTGTTCCGTTTTATTTTCATTTTCTTGATTTTTCATAAACTATACAGAGTAAAAGTCTAGCAATTTGAGATTCAAATTTTGTTTAGAGTACCCATTATGGGTTTTCAATATGGTGAGTGTTGTGTTTATTTTGGTGGTTAGTTTAAATTCATGCATGCCAGACTAAAAGGGCAAATGTTTTAGGTTGAACATCTTTGACCATGAATTTTGAGATGATAACCCAAACAAGGATTGATGGTTGGTAATTTTCCAATATTCTTTAGATACTTCCAAGGGGAATCTTGAGACATGATTTTTGGTTCCTTGGATATAAAACATAATATTAGGAAATAAAGGAGTCTCTACTGAGGATGAAGTTACCACTAATTAACAAACCAGTTTTGTGGAACATTTAATGAAAGTCAAACTTGGGCATGTATTACATAGTCAATAGTGTAATCCTTTGGATAAAAAGACTGATATGAGGGTAATTTTATTCAAGTAAAAATTGGGAACATACTTCTTTTTCAAATGAAATAATCTTCAAGAATTCCAACATTTTATTGATGATGGTCGATGTTAATGATCTGGATGTATCAAGATCACGGTGGGTGGTTTTTCCAAAGGGAGGTTTCTGATAATGAAGGGAATATCTGTATTGAAATTATACTTGAATGGTAAACCAATCCTTTATGAATTTGGATCATGTGGAGGAGGGTACATTTTTTTAGATAGACAATGTAATATGGGAATTACCATTTTTGTCAAAGGGTGAAAGTATCATGTAGTTTAATGTCATGCGATCTAGATATTAACTATGTATTTTAACATCTTATAGTAAGGAAAATTTTCCATGTGGTTTAAAGTGGAACTACATGGAAATTAGGTGGATATAATTTAAGTTCCTTAATTTTGACCCAAAGGTTTAGTGATTCTCTCATTCTTGGTAAATTTGCTATAAAGGTGCTACCATATTCAGGTGTGAGAGGGGAAAGTTTTATACTAGGATTTGGGGATTTATTGATTTGATGAGTTGTATGGGGAAATGGAATTATGGCATTAGAGGTTATATCTCCTTAGGATAAAGTTACCACTAGTTGAAAAACCCATTTTTGGTATGTTTTATGCAATTCCAACTAGGGAAAATACTACATAGTCAATAGTGGTGTGCTTTGGCTAACTAAATCTGAAATTTGTGTGAAACTTATGCAAAGAAAAATGGGGTGTATTATAACATATTCATGAAAAGAAGTCCTCAAGAATTCTGAAAATCTATTCCTAAAATTTGATAAATATTTATGGCAATTTAGATCTCCCCAAGCATAGAGTTTGGTTTATAGAGGAATGTACCTGAATATAGAAGGGGTATTTCAAGTCACTATTTCTAAAGAACTAGGGGAATAGGCTCTCTATGAAGTTCTAATCCAAGTGCAGGAATTATGGTACATGTATTTATAGGAATACGACTAGGACTATAATATTATTGAAATTATGGATGATATGTGGTCAAATGGCCCAAGGTTATTCTTGTATGCTTTGAACATAAGAAGGGGGATAATATATACCATGGTCTTGGAGACTTTCAGATCAAGAGATAGGACATGAAAAAAATATTCAAGGGATGACTACTGAATTTGAATCATGGGTTTCATTATATCGTCATCAAATTTTTAAGGGATAAAAGAGGCTTCTCCCATGGGTGAAATTGCTACTATTTGACAAACCCATTTTGTTGGGTTGTATTATGAAAGACCAAATATGGATTGTTTTTTATAGTAAAATAGTGACATCATTTGGATGATAGGATCTGAATTTTTTTAGAAACTTATGAAAATCCAATTGGGGTGCATTACAACATCTTCAGACAAAATAGCTCTATGTTATCATACATTATACTTCCTGAAGCTGTATGAAGATTACAATGATCTAAAAGTATTCAATATTAGGAGTATGACATTCAGAAGGGATATTTCCTACAATAAAAAAAGTGTTTGGATAGATATTGGCCCCGAGTTGGAAGACCTTTGTATAGATCTAACTCATACACAGAAGGGGGGACATTTCTGATCCCTTTGTGGGACCCCTAATGAGGGGAAACAAAATAAAATCTCCTACATAGATATTTGTTTGTATGTAGGGGAGGAGGAAATTTTTTATTTTCTTCCTAGATTTTACTAGGATTATGTCTTAGGCAACACTACATATCTCAATTGGATGATAATCAAGCCTCATGTAGTTTTAACAATAAATATCCTCCATACTGAATGAATTCTTGTGTGGAGGACATATGGGCTTTAGGTACATATTCATGTGTAAAGAGAAAACTTGTATTGTATCTCCTCATGTAGATCTGACTCATACATGGGAGAGTATATTAATTCTTATGTTGTGTTGTGGCGAGACCCAATATCAAATATTTGGACATCACTATGTATCTTATAGGGGTGAGAATCAAGCCACACATAATTCTTAATGGACCGTGTAGTTTATTTTCATGTGGCGAGGACATCTGGTGTGCCTATTAAGGTCTTGAATACAAGACCATGATAAAATAAATGTGAATTTATATGACTTATTTATGTGTAGAATTCCTTTACCAAACTCTTAAACCCATGTGAGCTATGTTCGGTGTGATAAATAGGGCTTGGTAAATGCTTCTTTTACAATACAAGGGAAACTGAAATGAAGGACAAGGGAATGTTGATTATGTGGTGGCTAAGCTTGGAGATAGGATCCATGCATTGATATTTATATTACAGGGGTGAGAATCAAGATGTATTTAGTTCTTGAAAGATATCCTATATGTAAGTTATAATTTTTACATAGAGAGTAGAGGTTCTTTGTGGTTTAAATACAGCTAGACCTAATATTGGAGATTTGGGCTTCACTATGTATCTCATTAAAGCAATCATCAATCCACATGTAATTCTTTAAGAATCATGTAGTTTATCCTCATACAGAAAGGATGTGGGTGATTCCAACATGAAAAAAAATATCGTCACTGGACCAAGATATTGGACCCGAGTGTCACTACGTATATTGTTGTTGCAAGAATCAAGCCACACATAGTTCTTGAAGATGTTCCCCCACACTAAATGGGTTCTGATTTAGGGAAGTGGGTTTTTAATATTTTTAAGATTAATAGTCATTCCCAAAACATAAGGATTAGGTTTTATTATGTATTTCATCATAATCAGAATCGGGTCATGTATTCTGGAATGGTTCCCTCTATAGACTTAGTTCAAACACAAGGAAAGATGAAATTTTATTTTTGGTCATAGCTGGAGTCGAGATAGGAGATCTGGGTGTCACTACATATCTCACTAGAATGAGAATCACACAACACCTAGTTATTGGTAAGATCTTGCATTTTACCATCATATGATGCATATGTTGGCTATGTAATTTATCATATTTCGGTAATGATGTAAATTTTTTTAGACTTATACATATTAAAAAGGGAAAAAATACCATTATGGAGTGGTAATGATATATGTGGGGCTTATACATGGGGGTGGCCCAATTTTTTTTCTCAATTCTGGCCAAGAGGATATCTCGAACCACTAAGGGGTTAGAGTGATGTCATTGGGATCTAAATGGAAAATAGAGGCCCATTCATAAGGGACCATGAGGGATATCTCAACCCCTGGTACATTTGGAGTTTCATAAAGTCAAATTAAAAGGACATTAACCATGATTTTTAATGTCTTTTTGTAAGAAAAATGGATTTATTTTAGTTTATTATCATGCGAAAAGGAAATTCTATCATGCATTTTATTTTCATGGGATTAGGAAATTATGTCGTGCATTTTAAGTTCAAGTGACAAAGAACCACTATGAAGTTTAACATCTTGTCACTTGGAAATTGATTGTGTAATTACAAAAAATATTTCTTCAGGAACCTTGCACTGGTTGGGTTCGTAGTGAGTTCTCCATCCATTGGGATTAAACAATAATATCTTTAGAGTGGACCATATGTATGGAGTAAGGTTCCTCCAAGATTGGATCAAGATTTGATGGATTCTTTCCTATTATCATTGGAGTCCTAAGAACAAAAACCAACTCTCCTTGGAAGAATTAATGGAGGTAGACCTTATTGTTAATGGATCATGCTATCTGATTTTGGTATTCCTCCCAGTGATGCAAGGTTTTCAATATCTTTTCATCCAGTTACTACAATTAATCCAGTTGTTTCTTGGACCATTAAACTGCAGATAGCTGGTCATAGATGGGAATACATAGTGATGGTAATTAGACCTCAATGGGTAGGACTGATTGTTTTCCCATATACTAGTGAAAACAGGGTTTCCCATGTTGTAGTATGGGTTGTTTTCTGATAAATTCCATAAGGAATATAATATATTTTCAGTCCAAGAATTCTTATCTTTATCAACCATTTTCTGGAGTATGTTTGATAGTGTATTATTAAAAGCCTCTATCTTTCCATTATCCTCTTCATGATAGAGGAAAAAATGGTTGGATATGATATTGTATTCCTGATATAGCTTCTCTACATCTATAGAGAATAAATTGGTGCCGTTTTCCATCAATATGGTATGAGGGAAACCAAATATAGTAATTATTTTATATTTTAAAAAGATAACAGTGATTTAGGACTTGAATTATTTGAGGGGTATTGCCTCATCTCATTTAGAGAAGACATCGGTAGCAGTAAAGAAATATATGAACTGCTTGGTTATAGATGGAAGGTATAACCCCACTACATCCATCCCTGAGGTGGAAAATGGTAACTATTATTTGTATATATATAGAAAATTAAGGGGTAGGTGGATGAAGTTGTCATAAAACTAATAGAAATGTAATTTCTTAGTTAATTTTTTGAAATCTTGTGTCATATAAGTCCCAACGTATCCAAGCCTTCAGATTTGATCATAAAGATTATACCCTAACTAGTGGGAACCACAGGATCCTATGTGTACTTCTTCCATAATAGCTATAGTTTCTTCACCATCGACACATCTAAGAAGGAATCCATCAATTCATAATTTTTAGATGACTTCTTGGTGATTTGGTCAATCATAAAGAGTGAAATTGGATACTCTCCCCCAGATCTTCTCTCTTCCATCTTTGTCCCATGGGAGCACCCATTCCAAAGGTAGTCCATGATGGTCATCATATATCCCATGGTAGGACCATATGATTCAAGGATGGGGATGATGTCATTGATCTTATATGTTCTAACTTGAACAAAAGGTGATTCCATATGATGATGAGCAATGTTGATGACTATTTCATCATGATTTGGATATTCCCAAGATGTGGCTATATTTTTCAATCCATCTTCATAGGGATTATGTGATTGTGGTATGTGAGCCAATGTGGGACCTATGGTGAATTTTACCATTAATCTTCCAACATAGCCAAACAGGGGAATTAGATCCTCTTTTCTGATGGTGTACTCCCCATTGATTTGCTTGATTACTAACCCCAAGTTACCTTTAACATCTAGGTTTTTTACTATAATTTGATGTTCTAATTATAAGACTTTAATGAGATCTTGATATTCCACCTCATTGATAGTATAACCCTCTGATAATAAGAAAGAATATGGAAACACTGCCTTCTCTAGATAAATAAACACAATCCCAAACCATGCTTTGTTGATTGTAGGGTATTCTATTCTATTTTCTGTTGGGATCCTAGATTCATAGTCAAAATACATTTCCCACCTTTGGGTATTTCCTTAAATATAAAATATCTCATCATATGGATATTTATTATTTAATGGAATCTGTTTAACTGATGTGTGATCGGTGAGTAAATCTTCTAAGTCCAAACATTTCAATGCTTTTTTAGGCATAAGGTGTATGTAAAATTACTACAGAATAACTTCTCACGATTCCATAAGTCCTTTCAACATAGGGAAAATAATGATAAATTTGAGTGAGTTATTACAAGAAACCAAGTGGATCTCATGGTGTAGTAAGTAGTGCCTCAATTTATGAACTTCAATGAATAATTATAGGTAGCTCTTCTTGATAACTGAATAATGAGTCTTAGTATTAATCATGGTTTTGATGAGATAATAGAGGCTATTTTCATTCCCATTTTCATTCTTCTATGTGATGAAAGTTCCCATTGATCGGTCTAGGGATGTTATATAAAAATGAGTGGATTTCCTTCAATAGTTTGCATAAATATTAGTGGGGTCAAGATGTATTTCTTGAGGGTGTTAAATGCTTATTAAAAATCATTGGTCCACTGATATGTTATCCCATTCTTCATAAAATTTGTGAAGGGTAAACATTTTCCTACAAGGATAGATATAAAGCACTTGGTGTATGAAAAGTTTCTATTAATTCCTCTTATCTCTTTTAGGTTTTGAGGAGGATACATGCCAAGGATAGCTTTAATATTCTTAGGATCAACTTCAATGTTGTGATGACATACAAAAAATCTGAATTTGTCTCCCGAGGTTACCCTAGAGGAACAATTCAAGGGATTCTTTATCAGGTTATGCTATTGAATCTTACAGAAGTTAGTCTATAAATTATCCAAGTGGTCAGAACATTGTCAGGACATGACCACTATATCATTAATGTAGCATTAAACAAGCTTCCCTAAGGCAGGTTTGAAGATGTGATTCATGTCACGTTGGTATATGGAACCAACATTCCTTAATAAAAAGGGCATTACCTGATATATGAATACTCTTTGAGGGGATCTTAAATATATGGAATCTACATCTTCTAGGGATAATTGTATTTGGTTGTACCCCGAATAGCCATCCATGAAAGAGAGGTCATGATAACTAGCTTTCCCATCTATCATGAGTTCTGTTATTGGAATCGAGAAATCATATTTGGGAAAATTCCAGTTGAGATATTGGAAATCTATGAAAACTCTAATTTAAATATTCTTATTATTTACTGGGACAATTTTAGATAGCCATTTTTAATTTTTTACCTCTCAAATGAAGTCATCCTTGATGATCTTTTCCACTTCATCCTCGATTTTGGGGGCATGAGTCAAGTGAGTCATTCTTTCTACCCGCTTATATCCCTGATCATCTTCTGGTAAACCCAAGTGATGGGTGGCCTTTTCAGGATCAAGACCTAGAATCTATGTGTAATTCCTGGTGAACACACACCGATGCTACTTCAAGAAGGAGGTATATGCCTCTTGTTCATCAGGATTCATTGTCATACTAATCAAAGTGGGTCAAGGATTTTTTCAATACCCATATTTATCTCTCCGATTTCATCCATGGGGTGGATATGCCTTACTCAAATATAGGAGGGGAATCCCCATGATCTTCTTATTCTTCCACTTACTCATTCTCATCTACTTGAACCTCTATCTAGGGAGGAAATTATGAAACAATTACCTCAAAGGGATGAGGGGAGTCTCCATTTGGACATGCAGTGGATAAGGAAATCATTCTAGGATCACATATTGGGAGAAAGATTTATTGGATCCATAAAGGGGAAATTAGGGACATAGAATGAGCCTCTCTATCATATTCCATTAATTCTTCAACTTCTTCCATCCTATATTATAAAATAGGGATTTTTTGGAGCTTAGGGGATGAAATGAAAATATTTTCATTCAATCTTTCATTATCACTCAGAGAGTTTAAAACTTCTTCAGTTCTACACGTCTCAACTACTATGATTGACATTATGAAAGTTTCTCAATGAGTGGTTGAATTTGGGCCACCCCTTTGATTTGATTAATGGGTAGCACATAATCGATACTGACCTGCTTTATAGGGTTTGTTGGGATCATCTCCAGTCCATTTAGGGCATTGATTCAAGCGACATCACCCACCATATATTGTTTTCCTCCCCTAAGATAGAACCCTTCATCAATTTATTATGTCTCATAGGATTTGAACGAGGCCTTTTCACTATAAAATGTTTCAATTTTACCATTGATACAATATTTAATACTTTAGTTGTATGAATAATGAATGAATGCATGCTAATGTTGCCAATCTCTTCCCAGTAGAACATTGAAAGTTGTATCCTATCAAACAACCATGAACTATGAGTTGGAAAAAAAGATACTTAAACTGAGTTCTGAGCATGATCTCACTGAGAGGTTCTTGGTCATTATTTTGATAACCCTATAATATCATAGTGGAGGGAGAAAAGTGAGATTCATTGAGACCCAATTGGTGAAGTCTCAAGACTAGGATGAGGTTGAATCCATATCCATTTCCAAATAAGTATCATTGTATATCAATTTCGTTAATCATGCTATATATATACAAGGGTCTAACATGTCCTTATATGATACCATCCTCATCATGTTCTATGAAAGAGATGACCACATGGAATTCTGTAGGATCATTCTTTTCATGATATACTTCATCAGTAAAAAACATGACTTCAAACTCTTGAGGGATTGGAAAGGCCTCAATGAGTGATTCTCTAATGTCTTTTGATAGAATTAGGGTGTCCAAGATTGATAACATATATGGTACTTGGGAGAGTTACTTCAAAACATCATATTTTTGGTCCAAAGTTCTGCACTTCCCATCATTGGGATTGTCTTTGTAGGAATATTAGGAGGTGATTTTATGGGTGTGGATGGACCCTCCCTTGGGGTAGGAGTTGTAAGTGCTATTGTTCTTGCTGAATTAAGATGATTAGGTCAGCCTACCCACTAAGGAGTCGGTGGAATATCCACTAATCGGTCTTCTAATATGATCATGTCTGGGAAGACCAAGTCATGTGTAATGGAATAACTCACTTGCTCCTAATGAGATCACTAGAGACCATTCCCTTGAGTTTCGGCTTCATAGATGGTTTGAGTGGGGGTTTGGTTGATGTAGTGGCTCCTAAAATGACTTTTTATTCCCATGTATCTTCAACCTTGACAACCTATTCCCCCAATTTTCTAATAAAATGTAGGGAAATCAGGTTCTTAATAATAATTGTCATGTGAAAAGGGATATGTTTAGTGAATAATGTTAATGGGACTAAAAATAAACTACTTATCTAATGAAGATTATGTGTGACAGGTTGACTCTTTTGGTTCCATTTGGTGGGGAAGTGCCTGTGCTTTTGGGCCTACTAGCATGAAGTTAGCTTAGGTCAGGTCTAACTTTGGCCTTTACATGTTTTCATATTCTTTCATTTTCATCTTAAACTTTTATCCATGTTTCTTTTGGGACTATTGGCCTTCATAGGATTGAGATGCTGATGGAGATGGTTGTACTATGGTAGAAGTATTCGGGGGAAAATTTGGATGTTTTTTCTATTCTTATAGAATAGAGTGAGTTTGGTTTATCATTTTAATGATCATATAGTCACCAAACATTGGTATACTATTGATATTAACTTATTTCCACTCATTTTCCTCCTCTAGATTGGTATAAGAGACACATGATACTTGGGTGGGATAATTTTTCAGTTTCACCAGCCCATAGTCCACCATATTTGGTAGGATGTCTTGAAAAAAACAATCTTTGATGTGGTGGACCGACATTTGATGGAAAATGAAATAGTTTGTGAGATCTTTTTCACCTTCATTTCTAGGATTCTTGGGCTTTGGAAACCAGACTAAGTTGTTTTCCAATGATGAAATGAAGCATCCAAGGACATGGTCATTTAAAAAAGAATAGACCCTATTTTTCATATCCTCCAACTATTTCTGCCTCTAATCACTTTGATCATTCTGAAAATATGGGAATTGATGTTGATGCTTGGGATGTGGATTTGTGTGATATGGTGCAAGGTTTGAAGTGGGAGCTGGTTTAGGTTCCTACTAAAGTGTAACTTTAACGGCCTTTACTTTTCCAATTCTCCTTCGCTGAGTTTATGGAATTACTCGGGACCTGTATTCAGTCTCTTCGATGGAGTTTTCCACATGTTGAGAAGTTGAGAAAAGGTCTGAAACCCTATTTTGTATTTCACATGGGTCAAGGGTGTGTGAAACTCATCACATATATTTTATAAATATACTGAAAACAAATATTCTTGAGGGAGTTTTAGGTTTAAAGAGTATGTCAATCCTTTCAACCGAGCATTGAAATTTGAGACTCTTTCATTCTATCATTCGTTACAGTTCATGATATTGAAGACTACAGTCTTCTATATCACTAAGATAAACAGGAAGAGAAATTTCAGAAAGATATCTTCACACCCAGTAATCTACTGAGACCGTAAACTTATGTACCACATGAAGAATGGTCCTTGAAGTGATTGTATGAAAAACTAGAGTTTCACTGACTCCTGTTGTTTAGGGGTACCAATCATGGGATCCCAATGAGAGATTAAATGTGCTAAGTTATACTCTAGTTATTCCAATATATTTAAGATTGGAAATGTAGGATTCCAAAAGTTTGGTGAGAGAGGATTTGGATCTACCCAGTCATGGTAAGGATTCTTTTCTGGCTGTATCGACGCATGTCATTCCTCCCAAGATTCTAATCGAGTCATTAGTGACTCAATGGTTTTAATAATCATTCGATGAATGTATGGATGAGATAGATACTATACATGTGTTACATTTGGAGCTTTAATATGTGGAGTGACTGGTATAATAATTTTTGGAGGCACTGATGGAACTTGTCGTGGGTAGCCTATTAGGGAAGGCTTGGAAGGATGTTCCAGACCATGTTTTGTCTATGTACCCAATGGAGGGAATTCTCGATATGATGTTGTGGCATCCAATAATATTATTGGTTAGTATTCCACAATGATTATATGTTACAAATCTTCTTTAGTTGTTGTGATAAACTCTCTTTGTTGAGTTGAGCCAATCAAAAACACGAGTTGAGGATATTCTTGCAGAATGTATCTAGCAGGAAGGCTGCCTTGAAGTAGTTATGTGTTTATTCTCCTCAATACTTTCATCTATTCCTCCTATTGGGAAAATATATCTTCTAGATAATGGAGATTAACCTCCCCAGGAGAGAGGTGAGGCACAATTTGACTCTTACTATTTTCCCAGTCTAATGAATTTTGAGGTGGTAAGGGTGGATTGTTTGGGGGAATTCTGAAGTTCCAAGAAAGCATCTGGTTATGGGTACATATAGATTATTAATTTGTTTCAGTGTGTACCAAATTATGGGGTGAAACCTTATCCTCTAACTCCTTTTAATTGGATTCATGTTTTAGATGATTTTTAGTGACAAAATTAATGATATTCACTTATGAAAAATGTAGTACATGCATTCTACCAGTGTCTTTGGGAGACTTTTTCTTCAACATCCTCTAAGAGGCATTGTCCTCTCCTTTTTTTTTCTGAGAGTTGTTTGGTGGATAGTAACCAGAATTAAATCTTTAGATAGTTCGGTCATGAATTTACCCATAGAGGATACCAGATCATGAGATGGAATGAACTAGGAGGATCCACTTTGCATTATATTCCCTAATTGGGAGGAAATATATTCTCACTAAGGAGGTTATTTTTGGGGTGGAAAATCCCCCAGCCCTGAGGGCTAGGGCTATTGTTGTTCTGATTTCACAACCCTTCAGGCCTGTTTAGATGACCTCAAGGGTTGGGTTAGAAAATACCATAACCCTTCAGGAAAGGGGTTTATCCTAAACTTATGTGGTTGATATTACCATATATTCTCTTATTTTATAGAGTTTTTTTTTCAGACATGGGAGCTGTGCATCATTTAGAACGTACTTAAATTTCTCATTTTGGAAGACCTCTTCACTACTAATGACATTTGCGCTATCTAACTACTTAAATAATCTAAGAAGGATGCCTTATTGATATTCTCATATTTTAAATCACATATTATTGTTCCATATCAACTTTTCAAGGGTTTTATTCTTTGGTAATGTGTATAGCAGCACTCGGGTCGAATCCTCAGTGATGATAATTTTTAATAGTTGATTGTTTCTGTTTTGTTTGTCTTTTTAATGGGTGTTTTTTGGGAGATTAATTAAATTGATTAAATGATGATTTTTTATTTAACAAGTTGATAAATATTGGGGTGAGTTCATTGTTTGGGATTTTAATCTTATGATATCCTTGAGATTTTATTTATATTGCATTATATTAACACCCACTCCACAAAGAGATTTGGATCATAATTCCCAAGGGTTGAGGCTTTAGTCCAAGACTTAATATAACTTAGGGTTCTAATATAAATTATAACTTGATTATGGTAGTATATTTATGGTTATAATAATCCATGTAATCCACATGTTAAACAAAACATATCATTAATCCATGACATTTTAAGTTCAGTATACACAATGTTAGCCAAATGAACACTCAATGAGAAAAAGCCCCGAATCAAATAATATCCCCCAATAAGGACTCACCCAAATAGTATATTTATTCATCCATTTATATTTTCATTAATTTGGTTTAATATTTTTATGGTGACAAGTTAAAATAAAATTAAAAGAACGGGATAAGAAAAGAGTACTGCGCAGAACACAAACCTGAACGGTGAAGAAAGTTAAAAGTGGACTTTCAATTAAATGAGAAAACAAAATAAGTGAGTGATTTTCAAATTTATTTAAACAATTTTAGAAAAATTAATTTTAAAAAACATAGGGTGGATGATAATAATAGATAATGATAAAGAAACATTCATTAAAATAGAATTAAAAACAAAAACACTTATGATATTTCAAATGAAGAAGAATGCAAAAGTAAATAAAAAGATATATGGAGGAATGGTATCTCAAGTAGAAACTTGAGTATGGAAGATGTAACATCCCGACCCAGAAGTCACTAAACCGGTGCTCCGAGCCGGTTCGCCACAAGGCCTCAAGCGCGCATCCCCGTACACTAGAGGTTGCCGACTAGCACTGAGGGCCTAGGGCGTGATAGTGGGGAGACTATGCCCTCATACCAGAGTAAGAAAATAGTGGAAATAACTAAGTATCATACATAGTGGAAAGTAAACAAAGAGCGAAAGAAGTAAACAACTGAAATAGAACACGGTTTAATAGTAAAATGCTGTAAAATCCCCAACAACTATGCAAAACAATACAACACTGGTCACCCACCGGGACGACCATACAAATACAATTACAAAAGAAAATGAAAGTAAAAGTACAGGGCTCTGCTACTAACTCAGAACCAATCCATGTACCCCATCTCTAGACACTATCGAACTGCAGCTTCCGGATCAGTTGAACCACTCGAGAAGATCTGCTCGATCATGCAACACTAGGCCTCAACCCTATCCACTATGCAACTTGTACTCAACCGGAAAAGAAGACATAAGTTCTACATGTAAACCGAGGTGCATGTGAAGGGGTGAGAAATAATCTCAGTAGGGAACCCCGACGAGCAACATACAACTGTGCTGCTAAAAGTGTATGCAACAACAATGTGCTCAGCCTAGCTGGAACACAACAAAAGGAAGTAAACCAAACGTGAAACCACAGTTGAACTCAGGGTATGTAATCCCTATCAACTGGGAAAGTGCCACCATGGATGTCTATATCTATATACGTACACAAGTATAGTCCCATACCTATACACATATACCTAAATATGAATATTCATGATGAAGTGATTCAAATAACAAGAAACAACATGAGAAGTCGATCTTTGGGACCATAAGACCGATCTCTTGGACATCCTATTCAAGGGAATTGAGCTGGACATAGTGCCACTCAAGCCATATATCAAATAAGTCGATCTATGGGTCCATAATCTCGTTGACATGTACCTGCTTTGACGAAAGCTGGAGATATGCCTCTAAACAAGCTAAACAAAGACAAGCTATCCTATAGTTCAACCAATCAATCACAAGAAAGAAGATAACACCACAGGTATCCCTCTGGGAAGTACTCACAACCATCCCCTCTGGTCGTACCTAACAAGTATGAACAACCCTCTAGGCAGTAAACTCAGCCTAAACCCTCTGGTTTGGTCATACAAAAATTATAGAATCTCTGAGGAAGCACACTCAGTCAATTCCCCTTATAGTCTAGGGTAGTCAGAGACTATCTGAGAAAGATCACACGGTCAATTCCTCTTATAGCCTCAAGGTCTAGAGACTCTCTGAGGAAGCTCACTCGGTCAATTCCTCTTATAGCCTCAGGTCGATAACAGACTCTATGAGGAATCTCACTTGGTCAATTTCTCTTATAGCTTGGAATGGTTTAAGGAAATTCAAACAAAACAAAGACTCTCTGAGAAGCTCACTCAGACTATCCTCCTGTAGTCTATAAAGATCAAGAATCTCTAAGGAAGCTCACTCAGTCTATCCTCTTGTAGTCTACAATATCCAAGAATCTCTGGGAAGCTCACTCGGTCTATCCCCTATAGTCTATAATGTCCAAGACTCTCTGAGGAAGCTCACTCGGTCTATCCCCTTATAGTCTGTAGCACTAGGTTCTCACGGCCTCGTGCCAGTCAGTGCATAATAATTCTATAAGGCCAAAGTAAACCTACAGAACTACTCGGATAACTAGTCTATAGCATCTCAAGCATGTCAGGGAACAACACACCATCCTATGGTCGCAAGGCATGGAAAACAAGACATCCTAACAGGCAAGCTAGACCCAACAATCAAAAATAAAGTAACATGGGTAAACAAATCCACAACAAGGTAAATAAACCCATTTAAAATCACACTACCTCTACTCAGGAACATAAGGAATAGTAGGAATTCCAACAAACAAGAAAGACGTCTCGTGTTAGGCTCACCAGCCACCAACCAGGAAGCACCTCTGGTAAACACTACAGTATCAACAAAACCAAGTCAGATATAAACAAATATTGAGGGTGGCCCGAATTCCCAACACAACAATGCATCCAAATCCCAAATGGATTACCAGTTTGGCACTGGTTCTAGGGGACACCCAATCATCATCTCTACCCAACCCAACATAACAACTCTTGGTCATTCAAACAACAAGCACCCGCTAGGTCCCTCAAGTCAAACGTTGAGGAAGCGTCATAATCAGGATTCTACAGGTAAACACGAGTGAAGGCATCCTACGTGGGATCCGTAACAAAGAGTAAGGGAGGAATCATAAAAAAAATTCTCAATGGAAGGACAACATAGGCATTCCATAACATGAGTCTGATCAAAGGAAAAACAGGAGAGGGATTCTATAAGGAACTCCCAAGGTCAGTCCACAAGTAAAGGCATCCCTCAGGGGATCCTTAGAAGTATCCGGTCCCATAGACTCATAGGACAGAAGGGAACATCTCACAAGGGGAAATTCCTCCAAATCATAGGTTAAAGGAGATAGATCGTAGCTCATCTCTTATTAAAGGTCTCAACTAAGTTGTTACAAACACCCAACCTATCATCCACACCAAGTCTCACTCTTAGGTGTCAACTGAACATAATAAGTGGAGGAAAAACCCCTCAATTTAGATGGAAACCCCCCAAACTCCCTTTATATTACATATAAATGTAAAAAGGATTCCACCATTGCGATCTACGTGAAAAAACACTCATAATCTACTACTCATATGCCCAGTTCAGACTTCCAGAGCCCAAGATATTTCAAACTTACTATATTGAAGCAGTACATGGCCAGAGTACATGGCCAGAGCATAATGGGCCGACATGTGTAATAGTACATGGCATGTACTGTTCACAAAAAGTTACATCGTGTCCATTTTTACCTGAACACATACCCATGTACTACTACACGGCATGTACTTAAAGTACATGGTGTGTACTTAAAGTACACGACGTGTACTCCTTAAAACCCACTATTTCATGTTCTATTTCACATGACCAGCCACACAGCTACCCACTACACGGCGTGTACTCAAAGTACACGGTGTATACTTAAGAAAAATTATTCTTCCCCGAATGAGAAGAACACATGGTGTGTACCCCTAGAATACACGCCGTGTATTCTGGGTTTTCCGACGGGAAATCCCTGAAAACGCCCGAAACGCCCGTTTTCGCCCCCGAAACAACAGATCGAGTCCCATGGGCTTAAAATCAAGAAATATAAGGCTTTAGAAACCTAAATAAAAATTTTTAAAGGGTATCTATGGAAAAAATATAAACTTACTTAGCTTCGGGTAGAAACCACAGAAGCTTCGGTTGATTTCACGGCTCACAGTTGTCGCACGCCGACTCAGCGTGTCGAGAGATTCGAATCAGTACTAATCTCGCCTTCCTTCTCTCCCATTTTCACGATCTCAAAATTCTCCCATAGGTCATGGACAAGGAGGATTGGATTAGGATATGTGCTCAAGGAGGATGAGGAAATAAGAGATAAGAAAATAATAGGAAAGACGAAAAGAAAAGGAAGAAAAAGGGGCCCAGGCCAGCCCCGGCGCCCGACATGAGTTTATGCCTTCCCTAGGCTAAAATCCCCATTTTGGACTTAACAGCGTAGATGAAATCTCAATCCGATTCTCCATTTAAAATTTATTTCCAAACGAACCTACGCGAATAATTTAATATTTAATTTAATAATATTAATTATTAAATATTCCTCCAAAATTCAAATAGCTCATATTTCCTCCAAACTCTTGTCCTAGGGTAAAATCCCTATTCTAGGACCAACGGAGTTCTTAGAAAAATTATCCGAGATTTTATGGTAGGGGAAAATGACAATTTTACCCCTCACAAGCATCCAACAACAAAAATTCAAAATTGTTTCTCAAAACGACTGTCCGAAAAAACACGGGTTCTTACAAACTCCCCACCATAAACCTTCTCGTCCCCGAGAAGCCCAGTGGAAGAACCAAAAACCATGCTCATAACGCGAGCATCTGCACAACCAAGCTACCTGGACCGTCCAACGACCAACCTTAGCGTTAACAACCACCTTCTATATAGAAGATATTCAACTACGACCAACTGGTACTCCCCACTATAGGAACACCCATGTCATCATCTTAAAAGAATACTCTGAGATCAAAAGCTCCTAGAAATAAATGATGTTTAACCTAAACAAGGAAAAACACCCTCCAAAGGAAAAAGCTGCACTCCTAACCATATGGTTTTCCTTACACTACTCCGAGAGGACAACCAGAATAGGTTCCATCCACCACATGAAGGAACATTAAGAAAGAAAAAAAGAGCTCGATGTAGGGTCAAATCTCTCTCAGCATACTCAAGACGAATCAAGATATCACATGACCGTCTCTTATAGGAGTATACAAATATTTCACCGAAGGCATGTCCAGCTCCCTCCAAGCCACGCTAACATCCTACCAAAACCTGACCAGGATTCAAGCATGGGTTAACCATTTCATAGTAACCCGAAATTTCAAAAAGTCACCTCTACAACAGCTACATCAGAAACACTGGTCGACCAGGCCAGGCACCCGAACATGCCTTCTTGTCGAAAACAGTCGCGAAAAAAAACACCGTCAAAAAGGAATTGGAAAAATCTGGCCAACCTTCTCACCTAGGTTTCCCTAAAATGGAATAGACATTGATCAAAAAGGGTTTGAGTCAAAACCCAGGGTCTCTAGGTCTTCCACCTCACCCTATAGGAAAAACCTCACAACTGGGTCACACGGTCTAACCACCTAGCCCAAAGGATACAAAACCACTCAGAAGATGGTAAAGATCACAATGACCCAATAAGGTCAAAACCAAAACACAACCTACAAGGGCCCCGATCCTCTCCGAGCATCCTCAGAAGGAATGACTCCTTGGAGGTCACAAACAAAATAGAAGAGACAAGATGAGCTAACAACCATTGGGTATCTGTATACAACAATACCACAAGGAGGTCCAGTTCACAAGAAAAGCCTTGGTATCTATCGACATCGTTCTCAATGATCCGACTAGATAACCACAGACCTGAGAAACAACAACCAATAAGGGGTTAAACAAAAAGGTGTCACATGCCACATAGACCAACTAGGGTCACTACACCACCTGTGCAAAAGGACTGAGTCATCAGCCCCATCAAAAACGCCTTAATGTAGATCCACGTAACCTGCCATCAGAGTAAAAAGTATGTGTAAGAAGACCCAAAGGTCTTAGTCATCAGTAAAAACGCACACTAGCAGGCCTATATGCTGTGAATCCTACGTGCCTAGTATGATGCATGAGACGCCTCTTGCCTTTTCCAGCCAAGAGTCAAAATCTATCCCTGGAATCTTACCAATGGACAAGATCCATAGATCCATAGTAAATAAAAACACCACACAACATGTGATTCGCTGAAGGTGAAAATCATATACAACCGTAACATCGCAAAATCCGAACAACAATCCCAAACCCTGGAAACCAGGACTTCTTACCGGAACAAGTGTTCGTGACGCGCCATCCCGATATCCATCACAGGTTCTGACACATTCCTAATACTCATATATACCATATCCCAAATAGTAAAGACCAATAAGGAAAACTCCTCTGATACCACTTTGTAACGTCCCAACCCGAAAGCCACTAAACCGATGCTACAAGCCGGTTCGCCACAATTCCTCATGCGTGCCTCCCTGTACGCCAGAGGCTGCTGACTAGAAGTGAGGACCTAAGGTGTGATAGTGGGGAGACTATGCCCTCATACCAGATTAAGAAAATAGTGGAAATAAATAAGTATCATACACAGGGGAAAGTAAACAGAGTACAGAAGCAGTAAACAACTGAAATAGAACAAGCTGTAATAGTAAAATTTTGTAAAATCCCGAACAGCTATGAAAAACAATACAACACTGGTCACCCACCGGGACAACCATACAAAAACAAGTACAAAAGAAACTGAAAGTAAAATTACAGGGATCTGCTACTAACTTCGAGCAAATCCACGTACCCGATCTCCAAACACTATCGAACTGCAACAGCCCGATCAGTAGAACCACTCGAGCAGATCTGCTCGATCATGCAACACCGGTCCTCTACCCTATCCACTATGCAACCTGTGCTCAACTTGAAAAGCAAACATAAGGTCTACATGTACACCGAGGTGCACGTGCAGGGGTGAGAAATAATCTTAGTAGGGAACCCCGATAAGCAACATACAACTGTTCTGCTAAAAGTGTATGCAACAACAATGTGCTCAGCCTAGCTGGAACACAACAAAAGGATGTAAACCAAACGTGCAACCACAGTTGAACTCAGGTCATGTAATCCCTGTCAACTGGGCAAGTGCCACCATGTATGTCCATATCTATATACGTACATATGTATAGTCCTATACCTATACACATATACATAAATATGAATATTCATGATGAAGTGATTCAAATAACAAGAAACAACATCAGTAGTCGATCCTTGGGACCATAAGCCCAGTTTCTTGGACATCATATTCAAGTGAATTGAGCTGGACGTAGTTCCACTCAAGCCGTATATTAAATAAGTCGATCTCTGGGTCCATAATCTCTTCGACATGTACCAGCTTCGGCCAACACAGGAGATATGCCTCTGAACAAGCTAAACAAAGACAAGTTATCCTCTAGTTCAACCAATCAATCACAAGCAAGAAGATAACACCACAGGTATCCCACTGGGAAGTACTCACAGCCATCCCCTCTGGTCCTACCTAACAAGTACCAACAACCCTCTGAGTAGTACACTCAGCCTAACCCCTCTGGTTTGGTCATATGAAAAATTATAGACTCTCGGAGGAAGTACACTCAGTCAATTCCCCTTATAGTCTAGGGTAGTCAGGGACTCTCTAAGGAAGATCACACGGTCAATTCCCATTATAGCCCCAAGGTCTAGAGACTCTCTTCAGAAGCTCACTCAGTTAATTCCTCATATAGCCTCAGGTCGATAAAAGACTCTCTGAGGAAGCTCACTTGTTCAATTCCTCCTATAGCCTGGAATGGTTTAAGGAAATTCAAACAAAACAAATACTCACTGAGGAAGCTCACTCAATCTATCCTACTGTAGTCTATAAAGCTCAAGACTCTATGAGGAAACTCACTCGGTCTATCATCCTGTAGTCTATCATATCCAAGAATCTCTGGGAAGCTCACTCGGTCTATCCCCTATAGTCTATAATGTCCAAGACTCTCCGAGGAAGCTCAATCAGTCTATCCCCTTATAGTCTATAGCACTAGGTTCTCACGGCCTCATGCCAGTCAGTGCATAATAATGCTATAAGGCCAATGTAAACCTAGAGAAATACTTGGCTAACCAGTCTATAACATCTCAAGCATGTCAGGGAACAACATTCCATCCTATGGTCGCAAGGCATTGAAAACAAGGCAGCCTAATAGGCATGCTAGACCCAACGGTCAAAAATAAAGTAACATGGGTAAACACATCCACAACAAGGTAAATAACCCTATTTACAATCACACCACCTCTACTCAGGCACACAAGAAATAGTAGGCATTCCAAGAAACAAGAAAGACGTCTCATATCAGGCTCACCAGCCACCAACCAGGAAGCACCTCTGGTAAACACTACAGCATCAGCAAAACCAAGTAAGATATAAACAAATAGTGAGGGTAGACCGAACGCCCAACCCAACAATACATCCAATTCCCAAAGGGATTACCAGTTTGACATGGGTTCTAGGTGACACCCGATCACCATCTCTACCCAACCCAACATAACAACATAGTATTATTCAAAAAACAAGCACCTACTGGGTCCCTCAAGTCAAACGCTGAGGAAGCATCATACTTAGGATTCTTCAGGTAAACACGAGTGAAGGAATCCTACATGGGATGTAACACCCCCATATTTCATAGTGCATTATTTCTTCAAAATCATTCAATAACTTGCACTACACGCAGCACCGAGTTCAAGCGCACCATGACTTACCAAACAAGCCGTTCAAAACAGGTTATGAATAGTATTAACTAAATTTTGAACTTTATATAATCCTTATAATTTCAGAATCCATATTATGAGTTTCTTAGAAATAATGTAAGAACAAATTCATTTTTTTCAGATAAATGAAGTATTTTTAAAAAAATGCACTTTTACCGACTTTTAATGGTGAACCCTTTTTAAATCCAATATTTTAAACTTTTATATATTCAATTTGACTAAATAAATTTATTATTTAGAATGGGTACATCAAAAATTTATAATGTAACACCCCAAGCTTCCACAATACGCTTCTCTTTGAATAATACTGTAGCATGTGTTGTACGCAACTTCGAGTTCTAACACACACCCCAACCAATCAAACAAGCCATTATGAATTGTAATACCTACTTTTTGAAATTTTATAAATTTTATCTTTCAAAATGAACTTAATTTTTGGATTTGGAATATCGAAATTATCTTAGGGTGATTTTTTGGTATTTTTCTGAAAATATTCAATTTTTGATGAATAGTGAAAAAAACACTAAGTTATTGTTTAAAACCGAATTTTTTTTTAAATAATTATTTATTTTATTTAAATTTATTTTAGGTCAAAATAGACACATAATTCCTATATAATTTCAATTTAATTCATTGGTGTTGATTTATAATAATTTTAGATATATAATATTTTTTTTGAACTTTTCACCGTCTTTTATCCACCTCCTAGGAGAATTTGCAAATTCACATAAAACTTAATTTTACCGCTTCTGTGAGTGGAATTTCAAAAATCTGAGAGACACGGTTGATATAAGTAAGTAAAATGTGGTTCAATGAGATGAAAATAATTTTTGGTGTATAGTAACTTTTTACTTTTATTTACCACGGTTAAAAGTAAATAGGGTAATTAAGGGTAAAAATGATATTAATATTACCCTAACACATGTCCCAATTCTATTGGACAAGTGTATCTCGACCAAAAACAACCTTAGGAATAAAATATTATCATTTAAGTCCACTTGTATTAGATTAGGACATTTATTATTATTTAATTCATAGAAGAGTTAAAAGAGTAAAAATCAAAGTTTAATTACTAAAACATTTTTGATATAGGGTTATTCATAAGATATATTCAATTTTAAATGTTAATTAAGAGGATAAAAATATTTCATACATAGTGGTATTTTATTTATAATTTTTAGATATTAAATAATTTAATTTATTTATGACACAATGGTGATGCAGTAATTATCTAATTAATGAAATATTAAAATGATTGATATTATAAATACCCAAATAAATTTAATTTGAGAATTTTTATTAATTAAAATAGTTTTATAGTTTAATATGACAAATTAGGATTGGTTATATGAATTTTTTTCGAAGTAAGAATGCTGTTATGAATTTATCAAAACCAAAATACCCAATAGTGTCAAAATTGACATAAAAGAGTTTTTAAAACAAATATTATATAATTAATTGATATTCTATTCTTAAAAATATAAGGTTCGTCCAAAGGACTTATATAATGATACTTGTATCATTAATGGACCACTTGGGGGTGTCTTGGATTAATATAGTAAGTTTATTAACTATATAATATAAAAATACAAAGTGACATTGTAAATGTCAAACTAATTAACTAAGAGTAAAATATAAATGATAAGGTTAATATTGTGACCCAAACCTATCTAAAATCTATTTTTTGAAAGGCTTTCGACCCATACTCACCTTATACTTTGATTAATCCACTTTGTAGCCATTATAAACCGAATATGACTTTATTATAAATTAATACTTTAAGTTTTTTCTAAAGATCCCCTCCTCCCCCTTATAAAAGGACACCACTTCTAACCAATTCTTCACACATTAAAAGCCTTTAGGTTAGGTAAAAACCTTCCCAAATATCCTCCCAACTTATCAAACTTCAACCTAGAGGCCTTATTTTGATCAGAAATCCAACCTAAGGAGCCCTTTTGATCAAATCAAAAGGAAGAACCCGAAGAAGAGGTAACGTTTTCACCACCCTCTTTCTAGTTTCTTTGTTCTTCAACTTCTTCTTTCATTGTTATTTCCATTCTAAAATAATAACTCCAGTTTCTTCTATATACTGTGATGTTATTATAAATATGGTACTACCATATTCAGTATTCTATCCATCCTTTGAATGACATGTCACCATACGTGTGTACGTACGGCTTACCGTCTCCACGTCGTGGTGTAATTGTTATTTAAAACATTATTATTTGGATGTGTATGATAATGATGTTTAATGGAAGTAAATAATAAATATAACATGATAATTATTATGTATATATGATATACCATCCAATTATATATTATTTTAATATCAAAAGAATGATATTGTCACACGTGCGTACGTACGGACTACCGTCTCCACGAACGCGATGAGATTCATTCTCCATCGTATCCATTCAAGTATAATTTTCATTTGATGATTAGAAATAATGTTTAAGGACGTGATATAATTCTGGATATGAATAAGATACAACCTATCCATAAACAAACATGGCTTATATAACAAAACATATATAAGAAAACGAGTAAGTTAACTCCCGAAACGACGATAATAATAAGATATTATTAACAAAGAAATGTTAAAAGATCATATATGATATCATATTAATGTATATTATTCTTGTATAATTTAATAAAAACTATTTCACCATTATACAGGAGGGTAACCTACCCTCAACCAAGGAAAAGTACAAGGTAATTGTTTATTTCACAATCTCTTCATTATCCGAGGTTTTTTATAAGTAATTATCTACTGGGACCTCTTTATCATCCACATCCATGTTTCTTAAAAATGTATTTCAAAACATTCTTAATATTTTATAGAATATGGGTTAAATTCATTTATATCCTTGTTTTACTTTTTATAAGAAGTTTATAAAGTAATCATTTCGTCGTTTTCCAAACAAGGTCATGTTTAACCTTTTCAACAGAATTAAGGTAAGAATGTCTTTTTTTAACTTATACAGCGGGTGCGGCTATTTACCACCGTTATAAAATCGTCGAAGCTTACCTTACAATCTTATAAGAATATTTTTAAAGTAAATGTTTTATTTTATAATTATGTGACTTTTAAATGATTTTAAAATGAATATCTTAAGAATTTGTGAAAGGTACTCTATCAAGATCAGAATTTTAAATGTTTTAAAGATTTATCTTACTAAATATTTTTAATTAATGTTCATGTTTTCAAAATGATTTTAAGGATTTATTTATATGTACATGAATTTTTTGTAATGATATTTCTTTTCAAAAGTTTCAAAGTGGTATGAGACACTTTTATTCAAAAATATATTTTAAATTACATCCTTTATAAATGTGTGACTTTTCAATGATTAAAAAAAAGATATTTATCTCAAATAGTTTTGATTTCATCTATGTCAAAATCCTTCAATGGATTTTAAGCTTATTTGAAGTTGATTTATTATGATACAAAACTTCCATAATGTATTGAAGGTTTTTTGATATGTTTGACTATGGATGTGTTATTTTTATATCATTCATGGTTTATGGAGAAAGTATTTACATTTCATATGCTAGTTTTAATACGAATGTTTATGTTATGTTTAAACCTATTAATATGAGGAATGAATTGGACTTAGTAATTGACAGGTGGAGCCCGCTATAGCTTCTCGATGCATCGGTAGGTCTAATGAGACAAACTAGTGTCTTGGCATGAGGCCTTGACAAAATCTTATTTGTAGTTTTGGCACGAGGCCTTGGCTACGTGGTTATGATAGTTTGGAATTATGCATTCCGTCATTATGAAAGTGGTTATTGATATGCATGTGATTATTCAACTAGTAGAATATCCATGTGAATAATTAAATGGAATTATTTAATTTCATTTTTTCCATATTATGCCGAAGTTTATGTTTAAAAGGCTTTTGTTTTAGTTATACATTTCCTTAAATGTTTATGCTCATTTATGAAAGTTTCTGCTATATTGTTATCCTTACTTAGCATCTGAGCTCACCCCTTTCAATGTTTTATTTTTCCCAGGATGTGAAGAAGTAATTTATGAATGACCTGCATGGATAGTATGATGGGATTTGATGACATGATGTTGTTGTAGTTTTTTTCACTTTATGATATAATTAAAGACTTATGAATATATCTAGTGATTCCAAGGATACTAAACTAATCAATCTTTCGAGACATGATCTTTTGTGATCATGCCAATGTTATGTAATAATGCACCGACTCTTGGTAACTTGGGTCAGGGCGTTACAGTTGGTATCAGAGGAAGTTTAGTACAAACCCTGGAAGCTAGAATTAGATAAACTCTGATTAAAGCACATAGACCTAAGATGGACTTTGAGGATTAATATATAAGAACTTCCTATAATTTTGGTATTGTAGAGATTTTGTGAGTTTTCTGAGCAATACATCCCTGTCTGGATACGAGCAGGTAGAGGCAGCTCTGGCACAGATGTACCTAGGGGTAAAACCTGAAAACACCACTTTGAGCTAGACTCGAATGGGAACTGGGGTGTTACGACACTCCCGGGGGATATGCTTAGGATAATTCTCATTTTCTTTACAAACCATTATGATGGGTTTATGAGTATATACTTCCTCAATGAAAACATTTTTATGATTAAGGATTATATCCATAAACTGTTCAATCTATGTTGGGTATTTTACAAGTTTGGAATTATTCATTGAAATTCATAAACTGACCTAGTATATGACATTGTATAGAAATGGCTTCCAGTAGAAGGAATGTGAACTCCAGCAATACGTATGATCCAAAGAGTAAGAAGGATCATATAATTCACGGTATTAAGCCAACATTTAGAAGGGAAATAATATCTCAGGTATTATCAACATATGATGAAATAGTATCATGTGTTGATAAGATAAGTAAAGAATTCTCTGAGTCCTATGGCTTTGAAGGGAAGCAAGAGAATAAAATGATGTAAGAGAGAAAGATGGATAAAGGGAAGATGGAAAAGAAGACTTTTTCCATATGTGATAACTGTGGGAAGAAACACCCAGGAACTTTCCTGAAGGGAATGGAAGTTTGTTATAAGTGTGGAGAAAAAAGACACCATGTGCGTGACTGCAAGGGTAAAAAAAAGGTTTCAAATGTACAATGCTTCATCTGTAAGGAGTTGGGACACTATGCAAACCAATTTCCAAATCATCAGAGTATGCCCCAAATAATGCTATTGGATAATAATCAAGTTATGATACTACCACAGATGATGAGGAATGATTAGAGTTCTTATGTTGTTATTAAATAATTATGTCATTTGAGTGTTGTATCAACGATTTACTGGTTATAATAATTATGGAGTATATAAGGATTGTACTGCAGTACTATTTTATTAAGGACTTGAGATTGTGTGGTACCAAGAAAAGTGACTCAATAGTAGGTTAAATTTTTGGAAAATATATGGTTGAGAGAAAGATAAACCATAATATGGTCCCGATACCGAGGTAGTGAGTTTGGAATAATACATGATTGATTTGGATAAATTATATTGGATATTCTTGACTACCTTGAAAATGATTAATGATTTGTATATTCCATAATTGTTGGAGTTTATAATATTTTTTTATAGAAGGAGTATATCCAGTATTCTATAAGGAATAAGGGATCATGAGTGTAATCAATAAGGTTTTATGGTAATTCAAGATGTTGCAGTGTTTTAAAAAAATACATGATAAAGGTTTTCACATGTTATTATGTGGAAAAAAGGATCTTAATTGTGTTTACCTTTATTATAAATTTTGGACTGTGAGTTTGGACAAAAGAATTTTGGATAATTCTAGTTTGGGATTATTTTTGGATTTCCATAAAAGGACAACCTGGAGATTGGGCGGCAACCCGTCGCGTCCGGTAAGGCCACGAGACTTGAACCTGCAACCGAAGGGTGACAAGGGTGTATCACCTACCACTAGACCACGAGATTTCCTAGATTAAATAATGTAGTTTATTTTATGAAGGTCTAGTAGATGAATTATAAATTCATTTTTTTAACCCCAAAAGAATAGGATAAATAGAATATTTTTTTAAGTTCTATTATCTTTTAGAGTGAAAGATGAGTTTGTGGTAGAAATTAGTTAAAGGATGGAACTCTACTTGTCAAGTATATATTTTTCATCTCCTATTATTCTGTGAAGAAATTAATTCTTATACTTTATTGAAGGGGTCTTAAAACCAAAAATGTTTTATCCTAATACCTTATGTTTTTTGAACCGATGGTATTTTAAATCATCATAGATTGATGAATTTAAGGACCTCAATTTTACACATGTTTGTGATTGATGACCTCAATCACTACCTATAAATATTTAAATTTTTCCTCCAATTATATGTCTCTAATTTCCACCAATGTTCTCCTAATCAAGATCATAATTTGGTGGCGACCCTTTCATTTATCTTTTCCTCTTATTAAGACTAAATTTTATTAACCCAATTTCCAATGTGGGTTTTCCCACAAAGATATTTTCTATTTTCAAACTTTATTTTAGAAGAACAATTTCAAATTGCAAGGACGCAATTTATTGAAGGAGGGAAGAATTTTAACACCCCAAGATTTCATAGTGCATGATTTCTTCAAAATAATTCAATAACTTGCACTACATGCAACACCGAGTTCAAGCGCACCATGACTTACCAAACAAACCGTTCAAAAGAGGTTATGAATTGTATTAACTGAATTTTGAACTTTATATAATCCTTATAATTTTAGAATCCATATTATGAGTTTCTTAGACATAATTTAAGAACAAATTCATTTTTTAAGATAAAAGAAGTATTTTTCAAAAAATGCACTTTACCGACTTTTAATGGTGAACCCTTTTTAAATCCAATATTTTAAACTTTTATATATTCAATTTGACTAAATAAATTTATTCTTTAGAATGGGGACATAAAAAATTTACAATTTAACACCCTAAGATTCCATGGTATGCTTATATATGAATAATACAGTAGCGTGTGTTGTACGCAACTTTGAGTTCTAACACACACCACAACCAATCAAACTAACCGTTATTAATAGTAATACCTACTTTTTGAAATATTATAAATTTTATCTTTAAAAATGGACTTCATTTTTGGATTCTGAATATTGAAACTAGCTTAGGGTGAATTTTTGGTATTTTTCTGAAAACATTCAAATTTTGATGAATAGTGAAAAAACACTGAGTTATATTTTAAAACCGAATTTTTATTTAAATAATTATTTATTTTATTTAAATTTATTTTAGGTAAAAATAGACACATAATTCCTATATAAGTTTAATTTAATTCATTGGTGTCAATTTATAATAATTTTAGATATATAAAAAAAATTGAACTTTTCACCGTCTTTTACCCACCTCCTAGGAGAATTTGAAAATTCACATAAAACTTAATTTTACTGTTTCTGTGAGTGGATTTTCAAAACTCCAATAGACACGGTTGATATAAGTAAGTAAAATGTGGTTTAATGAGATGAAAATAACTTTTGGTGAATAGTAACTTTTTACTTTTATTTTCCACGGTTAAAAGTAAATAGGGTAATTAAGGGTAAAAATGATATTAATATTACCCTAACACATGTACTAATTCTATTTGACAAGTGTATCTCGACCAAAAACAACCTTAGTAATAAAATATTATCATTTATTTCCACTTGAATTAGATTAGGACATTTATTATTATTTAATTCAAAGAAGCGTTAAAAGAGTTAAAATCAAAGTTTAGTTAACAAAACATTTTTGATATAGGGTTATACAAAAGATAAATTCTATTTTAAATATTAATTATAAAGATAAAAATATTTCCTAAGTATTGGTATTTTATTTATAATATTTAGACATTAAAAAAGTTAATTTATTTATGACACAATGGTGATGCAGTAATTACCAAATTAATGAAATATTAAAATTATTGATATTATAAATAACCAAATAAATGTAATTTGAGAATTTTTATGAATTACAACAATTTTAAAAGTTAATATGACATATTAGGATTGGTTATATGAATTGTTTTAGATGTGAAAATGCTGTTATGAATTTATCAAAAACAAAATACCCAATAGTGTCAAAATTGACATAAAAGAGCTTTTAAAACAAATATTATATTATTAATTGATATTATATTCCTAAAAATATAATTTTAGGAAAAAGGACTTATATCATGATGGATGTATCATTAATGGACCACTTGGGGGTATCTTGGATGTATATAGTAATTTTATTAACTATATAATATAAAAATACAAAGTGACATGGTAAATGTCAAACTAATTAACTAAGAGTTAAATATAAATGATAAGGTTAATATTGTGACCCAAACCTGTATAAAATCTATTTGTTGAAATTATTTTGACCCATACCCACCTTATAATTTTAATAATACACTTTGGAGACATTAGAAACCGAATATGACTTTATTATAAATTAATACTTTAAGTGTTTCCTAAAGAGCCCCTCCTCCCCCTTATAAAAGGACACCACTTCTAACCAATTATTCACACCTTAAAAGCCTTTTGGTTCGGCCAAACCCTGCCCCAATATCTTCCCAAATTCTCTAAATTCAACCTATAGGCCTTAGTTTGATCATAAATCCAACCTAAGTATCCCTAATGATGAAATCAAAAGGAAGAACCCGAAGAAGAGGTAGCGTTTTCTCCACCCTCTTTCTAGTTCCTTTCTTCTTCAACTTCTTATTTCATTGTTATTTCCATTATAAAATAATAACTTCAGTTTATTATATATACTGTGATGTTATTAGAAATATGGTACTACCATATTCATTATTCTATCCATCTTTTGAATGACATGTCACCATACGTGCGTACGTATGGCTTATCGTCTCCACGTCGGGGTGTAATTGTTATTCAAAACATTATTATTTGTATGGGTATGATAATGATGTGTAATGGAAGTAAATAATAAATATAACATGATAATTATTATTTATATATGATATAAAATCCAGTTATATATTATTTTAATATCAAAAGAATGATATTGTCGCTCGTGCGTACGTACGGACTATTGTCTCCACGAACGCGATGAGATTCATTCTCCATCGCATCCATTCAAGTCTAATTCTCTTTTGATGATTAGAAATAATGTTTAAAGACTTGATATAATTCTAGATATGAATAATATACAACCTATCCATAAAAAACATGGCTTCTGTAACAAAACATATAAAAGAAAACGAGTAAGTTAACACCCGAAACGACGATAATAATAAGATATTATTAACAAAGCAATGTTAAAAGATCATATATGATATCATATTAATGTATATGATTATTTTCTAATTTAATAACAACTATTTTACCATTATAGAGGAGGTTAACCTACCCTCGACCAAGTAAAAGTACAAGGTAAGGGTTTATTTCACAATCTCTTCATTATCCGAGGTTGTTTATACGTAATTATCTACTGGGACCTCTTTATCATCCACATCCATGTTTCTTAAAAATGTATTTCAAAACATTCTTACTATTTTATAGAATATGGGTTAAATTCATTTATACCCTTTTTTTAATTTTTATAATAAGTTTATAAAGGAAACTTTCTGTCGTTTTCCAAACAAGGTCCTTTTTAACCTTTTCAATAGAATTAAGGTAAGAATGTCTTTTTTTTAACTTATACGGTGGGTGCAGCTATTTACTGCCGTTATAAAATCGTCGAAGCATCTCTTATAAGATTATAAGAATATTTTGAAAGTAAATGTTTTATTTTATAATTATGTGTCTTTTAAATGATTTCAAAATGAATATTTTATGAATTTGTGAAAGGTACTCTTTATCAAGATCAGGGTTTTAAATGTTTTAAAGATTTATCTTACTAAATATTTTTAATTAATGTCCATGTTTTCAAAATTATTTTAAGGATTTATTTATATATACATGAATGTTTTGAAATGATATTTCTTTTCAAAAGTTTTAAAGTGGTATGGGACACTTTGATTCAAAAATATATTTTAAATTACTTCCTTTATAAATGTGTGACTTTTCAATGTTTTCAAAGAAAAGAGATATTTATCTCAAATAGTTTTGATTTCATCTATGTCAAAATCCTTTGATGGATTTCAGGCTTATTTTAAGTTGATTTATTATGATACAAAACTTCCATATGGTATTGAAGGTTTTGTGATATGTTTGACTGTGGATGTTTTATTTTTATACCATTCATAGTTTATGGAGAAAGTATTGACATTTCATATTCTAGTTTTAATACGAATGTTTATGTTATGTTTAAACATATTCATATTAGGAGTGAATTGGACTTAGTAAGTGACGGATGGAGCCCGCTATAGCTCCTTGATGCATCGATAGGTCTCATGAGACAAACTAGTGTCTTGGCATGAGACCTTGAAAAAATCTTATTTGTAGTCTTGGCACGAGGCCTTGGCTACGTGGTTATGATAGTATGGAATTATGCATTCCATCATTATGAAAGTGGTTATTGATATTTCATGTGATTATTCAACTAGTAGAATATCCATGTGAATAATTAAATGGAATTATTTCATTTCATTTTTGCCATATTATGCTGAAGTTTATGTTTAAAAGGCTTTTGTTTTAGTTATACATTTCCTTAAATGTTTATGCTCATTTATGAAAGTTTCCGCTATATTTTTATCCTTACTGAGCATCTAAGCTCACCCCTTTCAATGTTTTATTTTTCCCAGGATGTGAAGAAGTAATTTATTAATGACCTGAAGGTATAGTATGATGGGATATGAAGACAAGATGTTGTTGTAGTTTTTTTCACTTTATGATGTAACGAAAGACTTGTGAATATATCTAGGGATTCCAAGGATACTAAACTAATCGGTCTTTAGAGACTTGATCTTTTGTAATCATGCCAATGTTATGTAATAATGTACCGACTCTGGGTAACTAGGGTCGGGGCGTTACACGGTATCCATAACAAAGAGTAAGGGAGGAATCATATACAAAATCCTCAAAGGAAGCATGACATAGGCATTCCATAACATGGGTCCTATCAAAGGAAAAATAGGAGAGGGATCCTATAAGTAACTCCCAAGGTCATTCCACAAGTAAAGGCATCCCTTAGGGGATCCTTATAAGTATCTGGTCTCACAAACTCATAGTCCAGAAGGGAAAATCTCACTAGGGGAAAGTACTCCAAAGCATATGTTATGGGAGATAGCTCATATCTCATCTCTTATTAATGGACTCAACTAAGTTGGTCTGAACACCCAACCTATCATCCACGCCAAGTCTCACTCTTAGGTGTCAACTGAAAAAAATAAATTGGGGAAAACCCCCTCCATTATATGGAAACCCCAAAAACTCCCTTTATATTACCTCTAAATGTAAAAAGGATTCCACCATTGTGATCTACGTGGAAATATTCTCAGAATCGACTACTCATACACCCAATTCTGACTTCCAGAGCCCAAGATATCTCAAAATTACTAAATTGAAGCAGTACATGGCCAGAGTAGAATGGGCCTGCCTGTGTAATAGTACACAATGATTACATTACTGTACACAGCGTGTACTATTCACAAAAAGTTACACCGTGTCCGTTTTCACCCGAACACATGCCCATGTACCACTACACGACGTGTACTTAAAGTACACGGTGTGTACTCCTTAAAAACCACTATTCTGTGTCCTATTTCATACGACCAGCCACACGGATACCCACTACACAGTGTGTACTCAAAGTACACGGTGTGTACCTAATAAAACTCTGTCTTCCCTGAATGGGAAGAACACACGGCGTGTACCCCTGGAATACACGCTGTGTATTCTGGGTTTTTCGATGGGAGATCCCTTAAAATGCCCGAAACGCCCGTTTTCACCCCCGAAACAACAGATCGAGCCCCATGGGATTACAAGAAAGAAACATAAGGCTTTAGAAACCTAAAACAACATGTTTAAAGGGGATATATGGAAAAAACATAAACAACCCTACCTTCGAATCAGTACCACTCTCGCCTTCCTTCTCTCCTATTTTCTCAATCTTCAAATTCTCCCATAGGTCACAGCCAAGGAGGAGCGGCTTAGGAGACTTGATCAAGGAGTAGGAGGAAATAAGATAGAAGAAAAGAAAGTGAAGAAGAAAAGAAAAGGAAGAAAAAGGGGCTCGAGCAAGCCCCAGTGCCCGACATGAGTTTATGCCTTCCCTAGGCTAAACTCCCCATTCTAGACTCAATGGTGCAGACAGAATCTCAATCCGATGCTCCGTTTAAAATTTATTTCCAAATGAACCTACACGAATAATTTAATATTTAATTTAATAATATTAAATATTAAATATTCTGCCAAAATTCGATCAGCTCAGATTTCCTCCAAACTCCTGTCCTAGGGTAAACTCCCTATTCCTGGACCAACGGAGTTGTCAGAAAAATTATTCGAGATTTGATGGTAGGGGAAAATGAAAATTTTACCCCTCACGAGCATCCAATAGCAAAAATTCAAAAATTCTGCTCAAAACGATTGTCCAGAAAAACACGGGTTCTTACAGAAGATCCTCTAAATCCTTTTTTAGATCCTTGGTTATTTCAAAATTTCCTTCTTTTCATTGAAATTCCAACCACTTGAAAGGATAGGAGGGTGATGTATTTATTTCCTGAGGTGGTAGAATATTTTCCTTCCAAATATTCCCCTCCAATAGGATCACCAATTTGATAATTCATATAGTATAATCTAGAGATATATTCTTCATAAAAGTTTTTTATATGAATGTTTAAAGTATACCTTAAAAATTTTGATTCAATTGGACTTAATGATCCAACATTATGGTGGTTTGAATAAACAATTTCAATTTTTCCATTTCAATCCAGGTTTTTTCGATGGTTGAAAGTTGAATGAGTTTTTCAATAGTAAGATTTAATAAAATTCAAACCATTTATTAAATAATGTATTGTTTTTATAACTTCTATTCATTGCTATAAAATCTTAGGTCCATTTGATGTCTATATCAGGAGAAAAGTTAAGGATTGTGTGCTGATTTTAATTCCCAGACAGAATGGTGGGCTGGACTTCAAAGCATAATTTGGGACCCTTTTTGGTGGAGATGGATCTTAAAATTGTTATCCATGATTATTTTAGATATTAAAGAATATATTCAGGAGTTTCATAAAATTTGGGCTTCTATATAGATTCCATAAATTGTGTCATCAGGGCCTGTCTAGTTTCATCACAGATTCTTTGGACCTTCCTGTGTGGACTATATGACCATAAAAATGATCGAATTAGCCCAAACATCAGTTTAATTATTTTCAGGAAAATGAATAAGGAACTATAAAAAACAATAATAATACAATTTGGATAATTATGGTGAGATTTATAAATAAAATAACAAAATTACATGATTAGTATAATTCAAATAATGATAAAAAATTATACTTAGTATTTAAATATAGCTATTTCACACCAATTATGAACTTTTACATGAAAATTAATAAATGGATTAGAAAAAATGTTATGAATAAATGAATAAAATCGAATCCCAAAAACATAGTCTTGTACATGTCCACATTTTCGAAAAATATAAAAATAGAACAAAATCATTCTCACTCACCAACAAATATTAAACTTTTGTTTTCCCAATCAGGGGAGGTTTATACCATTTCATGCATTCATATTGAATTACACTAAAAATTGTTACATAAACAATTCTCCAAAAATAATTCATTTTTCTTTCTCATATTTAGAAATGGAAAATGTGGGCGCTCAAAACTCACTCCTCTCGAGATGATAAAAAATTACATTTGGAGGTTCACGCATTCACCAAAAAAAAGTGAAAATCATAGATTTTGAAAGAGCTCTTAGCTTTCAATCACTATCCTAAAGTGACTAAGAATCAATAGGTCTTTTTAGGGGTTTTTTGTGGCTATGGGGTTGTATGAATTTAATGTCCAATATAGAGAAAAAGAGGGGTAAAACACTAACATGGAAAAAGAAATTCATAATTTGAAATAAGACATGGAAGGTAATGAAAACACATATTTACATGGGAATTATTGTCTGAAGGATGAAAAAAAGATATCGATAAAATTTTAATGGGATGAAAAGGAGAAATATGTACAATACACAATAGTTATCCCAATGACATAATAATAAATAATGCATGTTTTCTCTTTTTTCTCATTTTTTTGATTTTTCTGAAAGTTAAACTTGAAAAAAATATCACACTAATATCCCATCCCATTTGTGATTTCCTGATGACACTAATTATAATAGTTTTAAAAAAATCAATGCTTTAGGATGATTAATTTTTTACCTGGCCAAGACACAACCATTGTTTTTTTTATTTTTTTTTGTGAACACTTTACAATAACATTTACAAAATTACATAAATGAAAATTCATTCCACAAACTCAATGAATTAAAATCTCTCCAACACACTTAAATATATTATTTCCCTAAATCATATGATAACACATTTAAAATAAAGTAATGGATATATAAAAAAAACTATTCCCCCACACTTAATTTACAAAAACTTATGCAATAAAAATTCATGTAGATGTTGGGTGGGACAAGGTTTTTGGATTGTAATATGGCTATCAATAAAAAGTTTTTCATAAGATTAATGGGGATTTCAAAACGATGATTAATGTTACGGTAATGGGAGGTTATTTGGTTTTTGGGATTCTCACGGGGTTCATAAAATGCATCTATCATATTAATGCACACAAAAGTATGAAATTTAAATTAAGGGTCCATAAAATCAAGACTCACAATTGGGGGTGAAAAAAAAATATGGTCACATGTGACCTTGGCGTGAAATCTAATGTTGTTCTTCATGGTTAGGGAAGAACCGTTTTCCAAATCAAAAATTGACCATTGAAAATTTATTGTTTCTAAAAAAAGATTCTTTATCCAAATTAATGATGAAAATAAACAACATTTGAGATAAAAACATGTGTTTTGACTCCCCAAAATGGTTAGAAAAATTTAAATAGTGGATGGTGAAAAATTATGACTCTTTTTTCCATATTGTTTTCGTATTTTTATTTTTTTATAAAGACACATCCACAGAAATGGGAAAGATTAAATAAAAATTTTGACATGGAAAGTGGTAAAAAATAGAGAATAAGGGATTAAGAAAAGAGAGATAGAGAAGAGGTGTTAAAGGGAAAGAGGCACCCCTGGTTAGGATTTGGTTGGTCTCCATCTCTATCTAGTGGTGGGTCAACTGTAGAATTTGGGGATCTGATGGAATTTGATGTGGTTCCTTGGATGTGTGTCCTATTATGGTGATGATTTAAGTGATGTTCATTAACCATGAATTTCCATTTGTAAGAGGGATCTTGGAATTTTACTGCATCAAATGGGTAAACATTAGTAATAATAAAAAGACCATCTCAATGAGAATTAATCTTACCTGGGTGAGGAAGAAATCGAGAATTAAAGAGCATTAACATTTCAAATTCATGAAATACCTTTCATAGGATGTGTTTAGAATGGAGTACCTTGGCCTTTTCTTTGTAATGATCAGAATTCTTATAGGAATTAAGTCAAAGCTCCTCCAATTTAGTCAACTGCAATAATATTTATTCATCAGATTTTTCACAATAAAAATTAATTTTTTTAGACTAAAATGACTTATGTTGGATTTCAACTATTAAATTATATGCTTTACCAAAAACTAGCCTAAATAGAGACATCCCAATGGGTGTTTTATAGGGAGTTTGATAAGCCCAAACTACTTCACCAAGTCTTTTAGGCTAGTCTTTTTTGGTGGGATTTATAATTATCTCAAGAACTCTTTTCACTTATCTATTAGAAATTTTAGCTGTTACATTTGTTTAGGGGTGATATTCCGTTGATGTTTTATAGACAACCCCATTCTTTTTCAGAAGAGATTCCATGGTCCGATTATAGAAATAAGTTCTTAATTCACTTATCAAGGCACACAGTGTTTCAAATCGATGGAAAATGTGTGTTTTTAGGAACTCACCAAAAGTAAGTGAATCATCCTTTCTAGTGGGTTTGGCCTCAACCCACCTAGAAACATAATCAATATCCATAAGAATATATGACAATCCATTGTAAGGGGGAAATGATCCCATGAAATCGATGCCCCAAACGATGAAGATCTCTCATAAGATTAATGGATTTTGGGTGATTTATTTCTTTTTGAAATTATTCCAAAATTTTAGAAAATTTGACATGATTGATAATACTCATATGAGTCGTTAAAGAGTGAAGGACAGAATAATTCTAAGTCAAGTACCCTTTAGAAGGTCCTTTGTGCTCCAAAGTGACCACCACCAATCATTGAGTTTCAAAATTACAAGATGGCGGAATGTTCATATTCATCAACATATCTTCTAATTACCATCTCATCCCTAGTTTTGAAAATTTTATTAACTTCCAAAAAATAGAATTTTAAATCACTTTTCAGCTTCACTTATTGTTCTTATGAAAAAATTTCAAAAAAAAAACACCAGAAACTAAGTAGTTAATATTGGGGGATACAAAGGTAACTTTGGAGTGATAGATGAGTGGTCTTTAGTTAGAAATTTAGGATAAATCATTATAGAATGAGAAGAATCATATATTATACTTAGGTGATCATGCACATGGTTTTCTTTTCCAGGTATATCATTAATCACAATATCAAACTCTTGGAGAATTAAGATCCATCTTATTATCCTCAGTTTGGAATCACTTTTCTTATGTAATAACTTCAAAGATTAATGGTTTGTAAAAATGATTATTTTGGAACCTAATATATAGGGTCAGAATTTATCCAAGGAAAAAACTACAACTAAAAGTTCCTTTTGAGTCACAGTGCGATGAGATTGAGTTTCATCCAATGTTTTTGGGGTATAATAGATGATATGAGGAATATTTTCTCTTATTTTACAAAGAATGTCCCCAATGTCCCTATAAGAATCATCATAAATCATTTCAAAGGGTATGGACCAATCTGAGTTTTGTATTATCAATGAAGATGTAAGAATAGAACTAATTTCAACAAAGGCTCTCGTGTAAGCTCCATCAAAATGGAATGCAACATCATTTTGGAGTATCCAGGTGAGTGGGAGGGAAACCCTATTGAATTTATGGATGAATCTTAGATATAAGCTTGAATGACCAAGGAATGAATGGATGTCTTAAATAGATGTTGGTTTTGGAAGTGATTGGATCAGTTCAATTTTGGTAGGATCGACTTCAATAACATCTTGTGAAACTATGTTTCCTAGAACAATCCCATTTGTAACCATGATGTGTTTTTTTAAAATTTAGGACAAGGTTACAATTGACACACTTTTGAAGGACTAGAGAGAGTGAATGAAAGAAGGATTCAAATGACTCACAATAAATGGTAATGTTATACATGAATAATTCCATGAAATTCTCAATTAATTCAGAAAAGATACTCATCATACACCTTTGGAATGTTGCAAGAGCATTGCAAAGGCCAAAAGGAATTATCTTATATGCATATGTTCTAAAGGGGAAGTGAATGTAGTGTTTTCTTGGTCCAAATGTGTGTTTGGGATTTGAAATTATTTGGTGTATCCATCAAGAAATAAATAATTCTACTTTCCAACTAATATTTCTAGAATTTGTTCAAGGAATGGAAGTGGTAGTGATCTTTTCATGTTTCAACATTCAATTTCTTGTAGTCGATGCACACACGCCATTTGTTTTTCACATGAGTTGTGATGACCTCCCCATGTTCATTTGTGACAACAGTTATCCCACCATTCATCAATACTACTTGAATCAACATAACCAATTCACTATCATAAATTGGGTAGACAATACCAGCTTGATGAAGCTTGGTCATCTCTTCCCTAACTGCCTCAATGATGAGTTGATTCAGTATTCTTTGTGGTTTTCTAATTGATTTATAAGAGTCCTAAAGATGGATTTGATGCATGTAAAGAGTAGGGTTGATTCCTGGTATGTCATATAGGTTCCAACCTAAGGGGTTTTTGTTTTCCTATAACACATGAACAATTTTGGACTCCTCATTTTATGTTAGTGTAGAAGAGAAAATTACAAGATACGAGTGATCATGGAGGATGAATTCATATTTTAGGTGTGCATAAAGAGGTTTTAGATCATTCTCATATTCTATTTGTGGATTAGGAAACATAGGAATGGAGGAATGGATCTCAATTACTTCGGATTCATTTTTCTAAATACTATGCTAGGTGGAATAGTTGAAATCATAGTTGATGTGGGGTTCTAGAGTATTTTCGAGATCTTTTAGATTTATAAATTCTATGAATGATTCGTCCACATCAACTTCCCCATTTATGACATGGTTAGTCATGATGAAAGTTTAAAAATCTTCTCTGTCATTTGAACATGATGAACAAGATGTAATGAGGTTTAATTTACTCTAAAGAGTGTCCTGTAAGCATGGACTGAGAATGTAGAGTGATCCTTAAATGGGTATTGCATGTCTTCAAAAATGTTGAACTTGACCAGTTGGTACCTAAATTCCATGGACAAGATGACCATATAGACATAAATATTAGTTTTAGCTATCATGAGGAAAGGTATTACTTGAATTAGGGGAGATCAAGAATAGATCATCCCACCTTCCATGTAAAGGAAATAGAAATCTATTGGGAAGATAAGATCATTAACACAGATAAGGACATCCTTAATTATTTCCTTAGGACTACTAGTGCTTCAATTGGATAAATAGATGATAAAACCCATTAGATATAAGGAACCTAGACCAAGGTTGGAGATGATGTATTTAGGCATAAGATTTATTGGGGCTCCTAGGTCTATGAGTGTATCATCAAAGTTTGAACTTTTTATTTGGCATGGAACAGTAAAGGTCCCAAGATATTTCTACTTCATGGGTATGTAATCTTGGGTCAAAACATTTTCAAAGGTCCTAAGTTTACTCTTATGGGTTCATAACTCCTTAAGAAACTTGACATACTGAGGAATTTTATTGATGAAATCTAATAGGTTAATGTTCACTTCAACATGACTAAACATGTCTATCATTTCTGGATCAGGTTCAAAGGATTTACTTTACTTAGAATCGTCTTGAGGAAAAGTAATTGAGTTCCATTGGGGAATAGAAGGAGGTGAGGGAGTGGCGTCAGGTTCCTTTTCGGGTTTCTTTTTCTTTTCATTTTCCAGATCAATATTTAAAGGAGAGTTTGAGGACTCATCATGAAACATAGAAATTTTATTTCCTAATCTATGCAAAATTACACTTACATTACCCATGGGGTTTGGAAATGGTTGAGCTAGGATTTGGGAATAATTTTGTTGTTTCTGCTTTCTTAGGTGGGATTCTATTTGACTTATTTAGGTTTCAATGTTTTTGAGTATAGAATGGGTGAAGGAGGCAAGATCTTCCACTAAAATTTCCTATGGTTTCTTGGAATAATAGGGTTGTCTTGAATTGGGATTGCCTTGATTTTGGTTTTTTGGAAAGTGATTTTATTTTGTTGAGAATTGTTAAGGCTCATTAGGATAGTGGAATATAGGAGGAGAAAGAGGAGGATTAATCCTTTGATGTTGAGGAACAAAAGGATAAGTTTGTTTGAAGTAACCAACACCATGACCATATTGGAATTGGTTTGGGTTTTGAGGAGGGAATTGAGGGGGATGATAGAAAGGATTACAATTCCTTACGATTGGGTCATAGGTAGAAGAGAAGGGCTCAAAGTGGGGTTGGATGATGTTTTTAATGAACTAACTAAATTTTTGGTGGTTGGTGTTCCTCTGAGCATATGATTCATTAATCTCCATTGGACAAGATGAATCAAATGGATCCTATTAACGTTGTGGAAATGTGTATGTTGGATGAGCTGGTGAGCTATAGATTCCACAGTTTTTGATAGGTCCAAGGAACATAGATTATGGAAAGGATGAGGTTGAGTCTTTGGCAGCCACATCTAGTTGTCACATAAGACCTATAAGTTCACCCATCCACTCTATCATCTTTTTTGGATCTATGGATTTATTCTTTTGGACTTTTTTTTACATGAGCATGTACTCGAGTTTGGAACTATTTCATGTTTTCAACCACGTTACTTATGAGACCTCGTGTAGCTATAGGAGTTTTTTCAAAAAGAGTACCTCCACTTGTGGAATCAATGAGTGTTATCTACATCACCAATAACCCCAGATATAAGTATTGGATCAAGATTTTTTTTGGGTTTTTTTGGTGTGGGAAATTTTCCACAAGATTTTTTTAACATCTCCCAATACAGCTAGACTGATCCATTAGGGAATTGATGAATATCAATAATTTCCTTTCAGATATAAGTAGTATGATAAGAAAGAAATAATTTATCCAATAAGATTCTATTCATGTCATTCCATATTATTATGGAACTAGGAGGGAGGTAGTAGAGCCAGGACTGGAAGAGTCAGCTATGGAGAAAGTGAATTCTCAAAGTTTGATTTGTTCTTCAGAAACCCTTTAAGGCTTCATGGTAGGGCACACCACTTGGAACTCTTTGAGATGAAGATGTTGATCCTCTCCAGCTAGTCTGTGTAAATGAGGTATAAGATGAATCAAACCCTATTTGAGTTTGAAGTTATCCTTGATGTTTTTATATTGAATACCATGGGGTTGGTAATTTATATTAGGAGAAGTGAGTTCTTAAGGGGTTTGTTCCCTATGACTTACCATATCTAGTTTAATTGGTTGGACAATGACTTCCTCTTGAGTGATTTGATTATCCATAATGTTCAAAATAAGTTGTAAAAGAGTTATCTCTATTTTAGTGTGAAATAGATATAAGGGATTTTTTGAGGCTATGAGGTATTTAGATATGTTTTGAAGGATGAGGAAGGTGGGTTTTTCTTTGTGTGTTTTTCATAATTTTTGTGGTTTAATTTTTTTAATTTTTTTTGTTTTATTTTAAAAAAAATCAAAAAATATTGACTACTTAACACACCATCCTTTTAAATTTTTCCATTTTAAGTGAGGAAAATTATATCCTATTGATCGTTCAAGTTTATGGTGCTCTTCTAATGTGTATAGCGGCATTGAGTTCGAATCTTCAATGATGATACTTTTTAATAGTTGATTATTTTTGTTTTGTTTGTATTTTTAATGGGGGGGTTTGTTTTAAGTGTTTAATTAAATTTATTAATGAATGATATTTTATTTATGAATTTGACAATGATTTGGGTGAGTTCTCTATTGGGTATTTTATGATTATGATATCATTGAGCTTTTCTTTTATATTGCATTAAATTAACACCCACTTTTCATGATGATTTTGATCAGAATTACTAAGTGTTGAGGATTTATTTTAAGCCTTAACATAACATAAGGTTCTAATATAAATCAAAAATTTTTATGGTAGTGTATTTATGGTTCCAATAATCCATGTAATCCACATGTTTAACAAAACATGTCATTAGTCCTTGACATTTTATGTTCAACATATACAATGTTAACCTAAAGAATACTCAATGAGAAAAATCCTTCAATCACTTAATATCCCCACATCATGACTCACCCCAATAGTAGATTTAATAATATATTTAGATGATTATTAATTTGTTTTAACTTTTTCATGGTGATGAGTTAAAATAAAATGAAAGGAATTGGATAATAAAAGAGTAGTGCGCCAAACACACACACGAACGGTGAAGAGAGTTAAAAATATACTTTTGATTGAATGAGAAAGAAAAATAAGTGAGTGAATTTAAACATGATTTAACAAATTTTAAGAAAATTAATATTAAATAAATATAGGGTGGATTATAATGAGATATAATGATAAAGAAACATTCATTAGAATAGAATTACAAACACAAATACTTACAAGATTACAAACAAAGAAGAATGAAAAAGTAAATAAAAATAAGAATGGAGGAATGGTATATCATGCAGAAACATGAGTATGGAAGATCCTACCAATACTTTGTAAGTGCCTTGGTTGTTCTAATTCATCCTATTTCTCTTTGAAATTTTAATCCCTTACAAGGAGAGGAGGGGGATGTATTAATATCCAAAGGTGGTCAACTATTTACATTCCAAATATTCCCCTACACTTGGCTCACAAATTTCATAATTAAAATATCTGAATATTGAGAAATATTATTATTAAATGTTATATATATGAATTTTGAAATTATACACTCAAATTTTGGTGGCCATTGGACATAAAGAGCCAATATTATGGTGGTTTGAATAAACAATTTTAATCAATCCATTTCTGTCCATATATTTTTGAAGGCCGAAATGTGAATGGGTTTTTGAATTAGAATATTCCCTAAAATATAATCCATTTATTCTAAAAAGTCATCCTACAAAATCTTTTCTTTAGTACTATAAAATACTAGCTCTATTTGATGACTATATTAAGATAAAAGTCATGGATTGTGTTCTGATTTTAATTCTCATACAGAATTGTGGGCTAGACTACAAAGCATCATTTGGGACCCTTTTTTGTGGATTTGGGACTTAAAATTTTTATCCATGATTATTTTTGATATTATATAATATATTTAGGAGTTTCATAAAATTTGGTCTTCTGGAATGAGCCCCAAAATTGTATCATCCTGGCTAGTCTAGTTTCTTAACAAATTCTTTGGGCCTTCTTGTGTGGGCTATATAACAATTCAAATAACTGAAGTAGACCAAACTAAAATTTAATTATTTGTAGGTAATTGAATAAGTAACCCTAAAAAACAATAATCATACAATTTTGATAATTAGGGTGAGATTAATAATTAAAATATTAATCTGATTCAATTGGATTAATTCAAATAATGCTACAAAATTATATTTACTATTAAAAAATAGGTATTTCACAACAATTATGACCTTTTACATGAAAATTTCTAAATAGAGTAGACAAAAAGTTATGAATAAATGAATAACATCAGATTATTGAGGAAAATGTATCTCAACAACCTACTCTATTCTATACCGACATTGATCAGAGTTGGTTGGTGCCTATTCTTATTGAGAATATCTTTAGTCATGAACAGATTACATTTGTTGTAGCTAGCCAAAGGCTATAACATTTCATGATACCACCTTTGGAAGGATTTTATGGTTAGTGAGTGTAGTGAAATGAAAATATTCACGTGCACCCCATCCTTAGATGTGATCACCAGTTAAGGAATCTGTGATCAGTTATCACAACCTCATTAATGTGGGGAGGAATTCCTGTTGAAGGGATCCTCAATATTTCTAGATATTTGGATGTCATGAATTCGAGAGATATGCCATGTCAATGAAACACTAAAATCCTTATATTATCTTAACATGAGTTTGATACTCTTCATAGGGTAATACCTTTTATTTTAGGTGAGGAATATTTTTCCATATGTTGAGGAAGATTTCGTACAAACAATATTTCATTAACACATATTGAATACTATATCAAGGGGTGGCCAAAGTACAGAATGTGATCGGTATGTCATCCTTAGACAGTTGTTTCCATATATTTATCATGTATTCTTCATCTTTTTTTTGAGGTTTCGCTACTTGATCCGACAATGGTGGATTCTTTCCGACCATTTTATAATAAATGGTGAGATTAGTAGGGACTTCCTCCATTTCATTGGAAGGTAAGTGCCCCAAGGGTGGTTTTGAGAATCACCATCTCCTTCGTCTATCTTTCGATTGACAAAGGATTTCACCTTCTAGTGACAATACATTAAACATGACTGGACTTGTGTTCATACGTGCCTCATGATAGGAGGGATTTCTCATCACTACATTTCCAATTAGAGAATTATCTTGGAAATGTGAAACACTACTATGAACAGAACTTTTGTAGTGAATTCCATCATGGGGAGGGACACTATGGTGAATTACATAAAGGCATAGACCCTCTTTATCCTTGATCTTCTGACCATGTGGAGGACTACGATATCTCTCATTTAGATATGGGATCTTGAAATCAACTAGGTTGTCTCCATGAATCAAGACTTCATGGTGATGTTTCTAATGAGGACCTTCCAAATTAATGCTACTGCGCTCATAATATGGAAATGGGAGGGTAGGATCTAAAGCTGTGATAAATAAGCATATGACGTGCTCAAGAACTCCGCCATTATGTGAATCTATACCATTGGGAAACTCTTGATTTACCATTTATGTTTTATGATGCTTCTTCTTGGATTCCTTATTATGAGTGATTGAGGCCACTTTCTGGGAGAAGTGGTTTTCATGGGAAGGATTTTGTGCCTTCCTTGAAGTGGCTATTGGAATAGAATGATTATCTCTAATTGGAGTGAGTGTATGTTACCGAAAATGTTTTTTGTATAATATATGGGAGTTTTTCCCATAACCCTCTTGGACCGGAGTAGAGGTTTTTTCAGATCTGGGGTGTTATAATGATGATCCACCCCATTTTGGCCAACAATTTTGTGTGTCCATCCCTTAGGCACTACTGTTTTCTTAGTTATGATATTATGAAATGTATATAAGATATGGGAAGGGATTTTCATCTTCCATTTCACTATTTCAAGAATATACTTGGTGACTTTAGTGACTAGAACATGGATATATTCCCATTAAACATTTGGAGTATGTGTATGTGACTTCTCTTATCCTCCCTTTCCTACTAGTGGATATTGACATTACTCATGTGGGGGGGGGGGTATAGAGTTGATTCTTCCCCTGCTTGTCATCAGGAATTTCTGACTGACATCTCTGGGTGATGCTAGACAAGGTTGCTGGTAGGCTTGGTGGGTGCAGGTAGGTGTATGTTTCTGTTCACAAGTTTCCATCGGATCAATATGATGGGATTATTTAATGTCTCCAGGTGATTCTGCTGGCTGACTAAATGAAGGTGGATATTTGTATGTTCCAACTCAAAATTTTCCACTGAATTGTGTTAGTGGGCTACTCCATATGGTGTATAGGTGTGACCTTACTCACTTCTGACCAATTTTAATCCCCAAAGGGCCGTCTTGTGTGATCGATTTTGAAGGAACATAAATGTACATGTGAGACCAACACCCTCATCATGCTGAGGGTTCAATACCACATGGAATGGGTGATGATTATTGATGGAAAGAGTCCTTGAGAAGTTCCCCATGTGTCTCCTCGATGCGGCCTTATGTGGCCTATTGATCCACCTTCCTAAGATATGGGTGGGATTGGTTATTTTGTTGCTGGGATAAGATCCTAAAACAATTCATGGTGGTGCTTAGAACCATATACTTCAGGAACACCATTCATCATTTATTGGATGATTGGTGGTGCTGGTTGAGATGGAAGGCCTTTTGGGAAGCCTACAGGGTTAGGATTTTACCATTCTGAGGGTACTCTCAGACCAGTGAGTTAGAGACCTAGCATTAGAGATTCTGGCTTGTTGATGGCATCCTTCGTTTGGATGAAGACCCGAATAGAGTATTAGCCAAGGAGATTTTTGGTGAAAATAGGAATTAATCCATTGGATTAAGGGGAGTTATGAAAAGAAGTTCATATACATATGAAAAACACAAAAAATAAAATCCATAAAAGTATCATCTCATTTGAATGAACATGTGCATGATTGATTTTATATTATCACCATATCTTAACAAGTGAAAGGGGCCTAACATGTGGGTTAAATTATCAAATTCATTAAGGATTCACTTTGGTTTCACCATTTTTTATTCCCCTCAGAATTAAATCCTTAAGATGATTTACTTTTTCTAAATGGTTTCCAACGAGTTGTTTTGTAGAACCAAAAACACCCAATGGTTCTCTATTAGAAGGGAACTTCCTTCCAAAGATATAAACTCATTAGTTATTTGACCAAAAATTATTAAGAACAATATTTGGTTGAGATATTTGGAGGTCGGTCTCATCACACCCTTTTGGGGGGAATTATTACCTACTTCGGTACTCTCTTACAGATTTAAGATATGTTCATCAATCCTTCATTAATTCCCAAGTATGATGTTGTTCATCCTAGAGTTAAAAATAAATTATTATCATGTATATATCTTATAATCATCTTCATATATATAAGGTTCTTCATTAATGGTGATATATATATATATGTATCCAAGGCTCTCCATTAATGGTACCATTTCATATACTACTTTTAGATTCTTTGGTTGTTATTATGACAATTCTAGTTTTCTAGCCTATCAGTGGAGGAAATCTAGATTATATCATCATACAGGGAGATGGGAGTTTTTTTTATGTCAGGATCAAACCCATAGATGTGATTCCTACATATCCTTTTGAAAGGAATCAAAACCCACGTAGTCTGGTGCCTCTTAAAGGGGAACATAATACCTTTTAAGGTCATGTGATAATGACCCTACCGTACTGTTTAATGTCATTTGGTGAGGACGTATTGGTGGATGGTTCCTAGTCAATTATTGGTGTGAGACTTAGCCAAATAATCCTAGATAACCAGAGAGAAATATGGCTTCTCAGTTTGAATTAAACCCTATTGGGAATGTGGACCCAAGAGAATAAGGTTTTTGGGGGTTTTGGGTTTTCACCTCATGGAGGCTTCCTAAATATCCCATATGGACGGGAATCAAATCCCATGAAGTTTTTCCATGAGTAATCATGCCTGTGGTGGATTTCTAAATGTTTTTCTCACATAGGAGTATAGACTTTTGAGAGGATTAAGTTGGGGCTTACTCCTGAAGAGGATTCCACTTGAGCTTAGGCCTTAGGTAGGCTTCCTACATATCCTTATTATATGGAATCAGAGTTATCGTAGTTCAATGAGTGTCGCATGGATTGTGAGAATGTCATGATAACCATCTAAGTTCATGTGATTCATGCTCGATGTGAGAAATAATAGGAATTAGAAGATATGACAAACCACACAATCTTATTTATTTTCCATAGGTGGACATGGAGGCAAATCCCAAAGGTATAAGGATGAGGCATTAAGTGTTCCCATTTTTTCTATCCTTTCTCCACCAATGGAAGAAGTGGGGGACAATGGTGGAAAAGGTTAGGGTTATGAAACTTCCCTCTCTTCACTTTACCCAGAGGACAGAATAGAGGTGAAGGATGTGGTGGTAGAGAGGAGAAGACTACAACCTCCTATATAAAAGTCTAGGGGTTTACTCTAAGAGGGAATCCATAAAATTGGTTTTTTAGTGGGATGAGGATCTAATTCCAATGTTTAATAGAAAAGTAAGTGTACTAATAACCATAATCATTGGGAACTAGAAGCTCCAAGTCTTAGATATGAGAAGAAAAGGATATTGTCCTAACCCTTATATGAGAGATTTGGAACTCCCCAAAAACTTTCCCCTGGGGTAGGGGTCCTCGTGACCATAGATATATAAATCCACATGTTCCCTGAGGGTCTTAAACATCTGGTAGGACTTTTGCAGGAAACCTTTGACTATAGATATACAAATCCAAATGGGAGACATTCAAGCATGCCTTTTCCTGTGGATTTGAAAGTCAGGAGGCCCTAGTGGAGGCTTGGAGTTGATCTCTCTCATAAAATGGATCCAAAGGAAGATATGGCCTTCCATGGATTCATTAAAAGAAGGCCAATGGAATGGATCACACATGTTGGAGGGTAGGGTAAACCAATGAGGCTTGCACAAGGGGTACCTCATGTAGTCAGGTCTAGGTAAACTGATGGAACCTTGGGAAATAGAAAACCTAGGTGACTACACTTGGTCCATCCTTCTCTCAAGATTTCAAGAGTCTCTAAAAATGTTCCCAGAAGTGACTCGTGTTAGTCCCTAATTGGAAAGGGGTACCTAACTCTAGTATTCTCTCATTATGGGGTGAGAAAGTACCTTATGTAGGTGTTGTTTATTTTGAACCCTAGGAAGACTTTTAATTTCATTATCCCTCTTTAATTCCCTATCCCTTAGGTTTTACAAAGCAACCTAGAATATTTAGGAGGTTTTGATCCAGAGAATAGTGGGATTAGAGATCCTAAAGGCCTTTTGAAAATTTTGTCCATACAAATGAATACCCCAGGGTCCTATTTATAGGAATATATAGGATTTTGGGTGAGGTTTTCACCTTGATCAGGTGTCATACATAGGTGTTGCACATAGTTCAGACATGTAGGGTTCCTTACATGTATCTTTCATGTCTATGGTTCTTGAGGGACTTAAGAGAACAACCTTTGGGACATTTTAAATCCTTGACCTTCTTCCTTTATTTCATTATCTTCTTCCTAAGGTATTTCCCATTTTCTCATTTTTATCCATGTGATAAAATAGTGTCAAAAAATATCTTAAGTAAAAAGGTCAATAATCATACTAAAATCCTTATGATGTACCTTTTTAATTTCAAGATTCCTCCTCCATATCTATATTTTTAGGAATGGTGAAAGGAGAAGATTATGTATCCTCATACCTTGGAATTTATTTTTTCTATGGAGACAACTCACTAATCAGGATCAGTTCTTGAACAAGGGTTCCCTCTTACAGTCTTGGATGCTCATTTGTAAGACCCTTAAGAGAAGAGAGGGAAGGATTTCCTTTAATCCAAGTTGGTTTAGACTCTTATTCTATATAAAGAGGATATTATTGGTACCATGATGACTTACCACTATTGGTGAGATTTTTAGTAAATGATTTCACCCTTCAACATTCAATATTTTTCATCTTTTTCGATGGCGGAGGACTAACATCAACCTATTAAAAGAAAAGTATTAATGGAAGAAATGTATGTTCTCCAATAATTTCATCCTTAATTTTTATATTCCATGAGGATAGTTCCCCTTAGTCGGTAGGTGATTCAATGACCCCATGGGGGTGAAATTTGGGCCATATCTTGTTAAGGGAACCTCAGTTGTTTACCCCTTAGACAGATGCAAATAGAAATGACCTTCCTCTCAAAAAAATTATTTTTTCTAGATATAAAATGAATAAAAAATAGTTATGAGGAAAGGGGGAATTACATCCTTGATATTCACATAATCAAACCATTCATTGGAAGATGAATGGTAAACCCCATCAGTAGTGACTTTTATCTTCATGTCATCCACCCTTCATGAGGTAGAGATTCAACTATCTGTTTCATTAATGACCATCTATAGATCCCAAATATAAGTCCTCAACTACGAAATATTGTCCATGAAATAAATATTGGGTGGAGGTTAAGCACCTCTTATCCCTAGAACCTATATCCTGACACGAAGGTGTTCCCATATGACTTATACATTATAAGACATGTTTTTCAAGAGTTTCATTACCTCTAATCATATGAATTTTGAATTTTTCCTGGTCTTCTATGAATAAGATTACATAGACATAGATTTTATGGGATTCATGACCCTCTTCATCACAGATGGAGGATGAGAAAATGAAACTTGTGTGTCTTCTTGGCGATGGTGATTAGACCACCTAGGTGAAATCTTAGTTAGTATATCCTTTTCGATTATTGCTATTATACTAAACCTTGGATGAGGTTGTTTGGGTGAACATGGGACCTCATCTTCTGCATCCTCTAAAGAAGATGAAGCATCCCCTGGGGGAGAAGAAGCACTACCTTTTGGAATATAAACATTTTCCCCTCATTTTCTGAACATACAAGATGGTCCAAAACTGACTTGAGGAATGACCCTCTCTAACACCCCTTCAGGGTATGATGTAATTTAGGCGTCAACTTACCCAGAGGACAATCCACTAGCCACACCCATTTGCAGCAAGTTGACCATTGCTTGAGTCAACTCCATGGTTGCTGTCAGGATACCATCTGATTCTTTTTTGGATAAAATATGCATTGGAGGAGAAACAGTTATTTGATGTAGGCATTCAAATTAGTGGTAAAATCATTATGGATCATAGGAATCACATATAACTTCAACATCGATACGATCAACCATTACACCATCCCTGAAGGCTAACGTATAAGATCTTCGCTCATATCTGGATTTTCCATAATTAGTGAATCTCTCAAAAGCTTTTTTCCCATACAGGAAGAGATTAAAACCCTTTAATAGGATTAATCACAACAGGGTCTCACTGGGTTTTATAGATAGGGTTTGGGTAATAGAAATATCCTGAACATATGATCAGAATGATCTCCCAGGGACCTAAACCCCACTCAACACAACATAGGTTCTAAAGTGTGTGGAAACCCATCCCCACAGCACCTGAAATGGTCCTTAAATTTTGAATGGAGCCTTACCTACATGAACATACAAAAGGATTTAATTAATTTTCACTAGGATAGGAATTTCCAACCCCACAAAATTTTTTCTACCAATACGACTACCAAAAAAACATCCCCAGATTTATGCCACCATTGGAATCATGGATGGGCAGTAGTATGTGTTTATCCACGTGGATAGAAATCCTATCAGATGTTTCTTCATAAGAACTGGGGACCTAGGCTTATACCCCAATTTTTCATACTCTCCCTTTTCCAGGGTTGGACAGAATGTACCATGAGCACTTTAATTCATCATATTGGGGAATGCATTTGGAAGTATTTAAGTGGGTCATTTCCCCTCTGCTTCAAGGAAAGTGATCATTCACACTTCATTGTGTATTTCCCCCCTAAAACTGGGATATTACTCCATAATTTCATGATCCATTTTTGTAGCTCATACGCTAGAGGCGGTGTCCTTCCATCATCACCCCAATATTCCCTTGGAGAGATGAATTCATCATACATGTCCCCAGGAATTGGGACCCCAGAGATCATATAAACATACCCCAAACAGATTATGACCTTTCCATGTTTTAGGTGAAAATGGTTTATTCTGAAGGATCCATCAACTTATCAACTCAGTAATGAATTTAGTATTCCTGTATATATATGTCTTCCCTACCCACTTGACCTCATAAATTACAACAACTTATGGATCCTATTTGAATTCTATACAATTTTTTCACACCCAATAAGCCCACATCCTTGTAGTCTTGACACCCTAATCAGGAGGAAGTCCCAATCTTTCATCCACCCCTTTGAAAAATCGGTCCAGGAATCATAGAAGAGAAGGGATTTTTATGACATTTCATTTCATCACATGGATGAAAAAGGAAAAGGGTAAATACCATAGCAACAAGATAATAAGAAAAATGAAAAAATCTAATGATCATAAAGGCCGCCAAGGTCTACTCTCCCATCTACCCTAAAAACACCACCATCACACAAGGTACCTATGCATCAGGTTATACGAATATCCTGTGCAATAACCTATATGAGAAACCTAGGTCAGACACTTAATCCAGATGAAACCCTCACCTAGGATCTTATATTTTAATATAAATAGAACCTTGGGGTCTTCATTTGTATGGAAAGAAATTCCTGAAGGCCAACTACAACTCTTCTCTCCCAAGTCATTTTCTCAATCCCTCTAAAATCTTCTGGGTAGCTTTATAAAACTAAATGTAGACTGTATTGAAGAGGGATAGTAAAATTAATTTCCTTAAAGTGTTTAAAAATAATAAATACCTACATGAGGAATTTGATCACCCCCATGATTTCCAAACACTAGTGTGAGGTCCCTTTCCATAATAGGGACCTACATGAGCCACCTCAAGGAACACCTTTAGAGATCCTTAAAGGTTTGATAAATGACTCTACCAAGTGTAGTCACCTAGGTGGTCTTTAACCTAGGGTATAACCATATCACCCAAACCCACCTACATGAAGCACCCCTTGTGTGAACCTTCCTTAGTTTACGCTAACATCTAGCCTACATGATCTACTCATTATTCATTCTTCAAAATAATCCATGGTAGGCCTTCTCCTTCTTTGGATCCCTTTTCAGTGAGGGATCTAGTTGAGGCCTCTATAAAAACCTTTATACTTTCACAACAATAGTGAGTGGAACACATGTGTTTCCACCATTTAGGTGTGTATTCCTATAGTGAGAGGCTTCCCGCACTTTTCCAGTTGGCCAGTCAGGGTCATCAGGGTGAATGTTTCTGTGTGTATCCCTATAGTCACAAGGACCCTGATCCTAGGGAAAATTTCATGGAGTTCCCAATCTCTAGAACTATGTTTAAGACCATGTTGTAACCTTCCCATCTCGAAGACCTGTAGCCAGTAGTTTCTATCCGGGAGAATGAGGATAATGATTGAATTTCCTTTTGACATGGTGATGTGCCCACACACATCATTCAATTCATATGGGCTGTGGTTAGATTAGATTTATTGTTTTTCCCAAACTTTACTTACTACTCAAATGTCATATAATATAAGTGTGTGGTCAATGTTACAACGAGAAAGATGGATCATTGGAAGTTACTAGATTGAGACCCTTTGGTAGGAGTCCTTCCGAGTTGATTTGGTATAAGTGATATTTAATCTATGGTTGAAGGTGATTTTAAATGATTAAAGAGGGATTGGGATAAATTTTGATTACCTATAAAAATTATGAATTTAATTCCAATATTGGTAGGGTCCTAAGGTTTAGGCTGAAAAGAAAACTATAGTCTCTAGTTGAATTTGTCCAACTCACCTAGTTCTACCTAAGAAGTGTAAGGGTTGGTGTCCTGAGAACCAACTGTTTTTTACTTTGATTACATGAATGTTCACTTATTATATATTGTTCATTTTTCTGCATAACTATAATATAATAATGTCCCGGAATATTTGTTGCATTGATAAGGTCATGGCAGATCCCCGCTATGATGAGAACCTTGAAATGATATAACAATATTCTTAAATAAAGTTCTACAGTTGGATGACTATGATAGGACACATAGTATACAAACTATCATGTGCGAGTAGACGTAGAAATACGAGACTCTCTCTCATGGAGTTCTCACTTGGTAATCTCCAAGATGAGAGATTATGAGGACAGACCCGCCAATAGAAATTCTGCATGTCTTGGTGTCATCAGACATTTCTATCTACGAGTGTGTGTAATGGTCCTTAGACTGGAATATTATCATTAACTCATGTCATGACTCACGCACTTAGATTTACTGACGAAAACCATCACGCAGACAGTTGGCGGGAAGTAGGGTACGTTGGGTGCGTTATGAGTGACATGTTGTTAATGGATAAGTCGAGGAAAGATTTGTCCCTTCCATTTATGGAAGTTGATATCTCATACCTTTGATTGAAATAGAACTATCACATTAAATTCAATGGCCATGGTGTGAACGACGAGTTTATTTCAGGTATTCAAAGAACGACAGATCAAGAATATAGGTTTATGACACTGCCATGAAACTTGCTTGATGAGATATCGAGACAAAGGGATTAAATTATATAGTAAGTGTTCGTATGAGGTGATACGTCAATGAATCATCAACTTCTTTCTCTTGGGTGCCTTGACCCGTTACTAGACAATAATCTTGGACTTTAGGCAAGCTCGCCTAATGCCAACGAGAAAGAGGCCTAGAGGGTCACACACTAAGTGTATTCAAGTATCTCAAGTAGAATAATGATTATTCCCGTACGTGGTTTAATAATTATTCAAGGTATCCTAAATCATTTTAATGATGGAGGAAGAAGGAAATGAAAAACAAGATATACACTCCGTGTATTAAAGATTACACACCGTGTAGTTTTTCATGGAAAACAAGTACATGCTTTGTATTAATAATTACATGCCATGTAGTTTTCTTTATTGAAAGGAAATGAATAAATGAAAACAAGATATACACTCCGTGTACATTGAATGTACACGCCATGTAGTTTTCAATGAAAAACAAGTACACTTCGTGTATTTATTAATACACGCAGTTTAGTTTTTCCAGTCAGGATTTTGAGGATATAATATTGTTTTAAATAATATTTATTATAATCAGCGTGGGCGCATGTCAATGAATTAATTATTCGACATGGGGGTTTTAAATAAGAGTCAATGAAATAAATAAAATGTGTAACGTGTTTATTTATTGTCATAACTCTACAACCTCAAACCTGATTATAAATATCCTCACAACCCCAACTCTTTTCCGACCCCGTGTGAGACACAACAATTCTAGAGAATTCTTTCAATGCTAAAAGAACCTCTTCCTCCAAGAACGCTCTCAAGACCGAGAGAGATCCTCTTCCATCGGATCAAGATGATCTAAGGCGGACAACGCAAGCAAAGGCTTCTCCACGCTATCACATGGAGAATCCATTGGCGATGTCCAGAGATATGAGGTACATGTGTGGATCACCGCTAGAGGGAGTCAACACTTGGCTTCTGTGACTCAACGACAAATCACATCGACAACATGATCAAGAACATCAATGAAGAAAGAAAACCCAAAAGGTATTTCTTTATAATTAATTAAATTAATTATAATCAATATGTAATGATCCTTGTTTGTGGTTCTAGGACAAACCTTCTTCTTTGTCTTTTTCTGTGATTCGATCCATGGAGACTGGAATTTATCATCGTATTGATCCCGGATTGATCATTGCTAATGAAAAAATTCCAAGTGGGCACATCCATCCATGCGCTTCTGCTGTGCCCGGAACCTTCAAGAAGTAGCTATTATGTGATTGGGAGATAGTAATAGACAAAGTGCATTAATTTTGTCTTCTACGAAATAAATTATACTAGGATAGTGGGCATAACATAGTATACATTAATAAGGATATGATCATCCATTTGAATATCCCATGGTAAAGGACATCCACACAAATTAAATAGGCTTTTATTATTTATCTTGATTACTAATCCACTAGGGTTTCCAAAATTATATTTAATGATGGATTATGAGTTCAGATATATCTATTCTTTATACCTACCCCTGAGTGGTTAAGATACTCATGGTGGGAGGAGAAAATAACAAATAACTAGAAATCATGCTTGGCAGGAAAAATTTATTTAAAATAAAAAAATTCCTAATCATGAAATTGTTTGGAGTTACTAGAAGGAAAATGAGTATGAAATTACAGTTTATAAAAGAAAAATCACAATTCTAATATAAATAATTACTTGAAATTAAAAACTGAAATTAATTTTACACGTGTTCATCAGAATTCAAAGATGAACAAAAGGAACTAATGCGATGGGAATTGAAGGTGTTGAAGAAAAACACAATCCATGGATCTTTGAAGTGATATAAAATATGAAACAATGATGAAATTTGAGTTTTAGAGGGAATGGGATGAGGGAATCTCAAATGGAACAAAAATAGGGAAAAGTATATTTTTTTTGGATCCTCCAATGCTCTGTCAGGACACTGTATATAAAGTAAAAATAATTCACTCTGTGTAATGGATTACACATTGTGTAACACTGATCCATGTTAATCATCTAATATTTATTTCATCTGATGTGTATCCACATATATTTCACCCAAAATCTAAATTTTGACTATTTAAACATTGTGTCCTGAGCACATATGATGTGCAATGGCCTTCCATATGTTTCTATAGAGTGGATTTCTTATTCAACAACTTTCATAGCGGTCATGTAGTGTATAGAGCAGTCATGACATGAACTTCCTTCTTTCTCTACTGACTTTGAGACATGGTTAACAGATTGTAACATTCCATGAAATCCTAGTACATGACATGTAATTCTGATTTTCAATGATTAATAGGTGAATTATACAATTTTTTCTATATTTATTTCTTTAAATCCTATGAAGCCTCATTCCTAGAAAATTGAGCACATACTGAGTGAATTATCAAATAAATCAGTGAAAATAATTATGTAAATGAATCTATAAAGTATATTTGAATTTGTCTTATAAAATTACCCTATACATGAAAATTTTCTTTCCTCAAGAAAAAATTTATCCACAAATATTTCAAAAAGACAATCCATTTTAAAGTAAGAAACATTAATCATGTCTAGTCAAATAAAACTAAGCGTAAGAGGAAAAAGTTATTCTTCACAATCATTCCCGTATAGAAAACTAGTCTTGCCTCATATCTCAGTTATTTAAAAAAATTATAATATTTTAATTTCAAAATTTTAATAATTCCTTGAATTTTATACCCATTTTTAATTTACATCACAGGAATTTTCTCTCATCGATTGGGGTAAAATGAAATTGTATTTATGCTCATACCCTGAGTACATACTTCTAACCATAAGATTGAATTGGCCCTATCATATCCACTTTGTAAAGAGAAGTATAAAATTAATCACGAGGGATTCAATAATTATGTTCAAATGAATCTGAGGATATTGGTATGTGGGTAATAAGTGAAAGTCAATCTCAAAAAAGAGGGTAAGCTCTAAAGTACAATGCATGACTTTCAAGAAAAGTGTAATATAATGCCTAAATCCATTTAATCAAGTCCATATTCCTACAAATCTGGATGAATTGAAATATTTATCAAATGATTAAAAAATGAGTATTCTATTCCTTTCTGTTTTCTTTTTAATTTCTATTTTTTGAAAATCTTGTCTAGGAAATATATCACATCAATCCTCTAACCACATATGATCCTTCAAGGGATTCATCAGTCTAAAAATGGTGATATTTGATCTTACTAGTACACAACCCTTATTTTTTTGTATTTTACCAAGTAATAGAATGAAGTGAAATTTTATAAAGTAAATACTAATCACAACCAAATAGTTTGATGAGTACACCATAAAAATATGTAATTAGAAGCCTCCTCTGCTGTCTAAATTCTTCCCCCACACTTGTTCAAAAGTAATTCATGTATTATACATGGAGAAAAGTAGGAAGGTAAAAATAATCTTGGAATAGAATCATCCAATAAGGATATTCATGGTAAATATGGGATAAATATAGGAATGATTTAAGGTGGGTTTCAAGAAAAACTGGCTAACAAATATTGCCTCAATCATTTTAAATTTGCACTTGTTCAGTCATAGCCTCAATAAGACCTCAATTCATGTTATGATACGTTTCCATGTCCCATGTATCCCTCAAGAAATATGTTCAAAAAATAATATGCAATTATAGGATTAGATTCATCTCATGTAATGACAATAAAATAGAAACTGGCAATTATAATGGGTATAAAACTTTGTAATGGGTCAATTAATCATAATTTTAAAAATTATGAATATGAATTAAATTTATAAGCATAGTAATCATTCTAAAAATAATAAAGAAGGATGAAATATGGATTCTAACAATTTATAAACTAAATTTTTATTTTATTTAAATTTTCATAACTGTTTTCATGTTTAAAGAAAGCTTATAATTTAGAAAAATGTCTCCTAGATATGTGACAAAAAACAAAAATTTAAGTTTATTGATAGTGAAATTCGTGAGAAAATCCCCCACACATAGAAAGTGATAGCATATGTAAAGTCCATGAATTTCTTGATGCAGTGTTATGGAAATTAATTCTCATAAAAGATGAAATGGCATTGTACAATTTTAACAAAAAAAGGGAATCAAGAGCTCCTTGGAAAGTGTCATGCCAAGAGGGAATTTGGATGTCTGTATTTTAATTCCGAGGAAACTGAAAAATTGGTTGGAAAATAGTTCTTACACTAGATAAAGAATTAGTCTATAGGTTTAACATTGGAAAATCATAAGTATAAACAAGTACATAAAATGAAAAACAAATATGACCATTTTCATTAAATTTTGTGAAATGTTTACAAAGAAGTTCAATGGGAGACTCTAAATGAAAAATGAAAAGGAATCAACTAGGATGAATCTGGATAGACAAAAGAACAACTATTGGTTGCCTCCCATCAAATGATAACATGACATCGTTATCTAGAAAGATAGACCAAGATAATCTATAGTGGGTCCATCATACCAGTTTCTTCTTTTCTGCTTACTGCTACTAGTTGTCGTGTCTTCCAATTCTTAGGGTCGCTTGGATGGGCTTATTACTTTAGGTGAAGCATTGTGAGTGTGAATAAGATGTGTTATGAATGGAATCATAGCTCTAGGAGGCTTTTGTTGTGCATCGATCTCTAACAATAGTTCCTGAAGTTGTCATTCAATTTTTGTGACTCACTAGGAAACTCTTTGGACCAGAGAAGAGGGTGGAATGGGTCCATCAACAACTATAGATGGTGGAGAGGATCTAGGAATGGTTATGTGACAAATTAAGGAAATGAAAATCAAGTCAAAAAATAATGAAAAAACCAATCTTCTATAAATATATATAAAAAATTAGCACACAAGGAGGTCATAATTAGATGATAGAAGAACGGACAACTCTATCACAAAAGTCTACAACCCAAAAAAGAAATACACAGAAAAAATCATGCACCTGAGAAAAAGATATCCTCTAGCATCATCCTGCCATCAGGTGGTGATAAAAACTATTCGGTTGGGTCAGTGTCTATGAAAACAAGAGAAGTAGGTGGGGAAATAGTTATAATGGTAGATTGTGGGGTTATGAAGCTAGGTAAATAGTACGGGGTCGGTGGTGGAGAGGTACTGATCCTTAATGAGGTTGTGTGACTAGCTGTTGGATCCATGAAAGGTACCTATGAGGTGGAGTCAGTGGTCACCCCCTACCCTGTCAGACCTGCTCTGCTATGTACACCGACCAAGAAGTAGGGTTAGTAAGATTTGGAGTCATGTTAGGGAAAACTATATAGGGTATGGGAATGATGAAGGATGAGGGGTTGGTAGGGGTGGGTGGTTGTGGTGTGGTGAATTAAGAAGGATAAATAAAGGGTAGATGAAGGTGAGTAGAGATATGTTGCATGTTCGCCAAGATACACTACTGGGAAACCCATATATCTGTCAGAGTGGCTAGTGTGGGTGTAGGTAGGGTAGATGAAGTGGGTAGTACATGTGGAGAGGTAGTGTGTGGCTCCACTATTGGGTTTGGTGTTTCCGGTGGTGGTACCACCTGCAGTGGGGTTTCTGCTGGTTGAATATCCTCTTATACATCCATTACCCAACATTAAAAATCACCATCCTTTACTAGTAGTCCCATTTTGTATAGCATCACAAGTCAATAATCTCTACTTGTCTGATAGAGGTGGGTGTTAGTGTTTTATAAAAAAGATCTAAGTATCAGGATAGTTGAGTCATGAAAGAGGTTCCCATCAATGTATCATGGTTCTACTAGGCATGTGCCTTTTATTAATGGGTGAACTATACTACCATATTGATAGTTGGGCCACCTAGGTCAGCTGCTAAGATAAGAACGTCCATATGGATAATGCTCCCATGAGACTCAGCCTAGGCGAAACATCCATTCTTCATAGATATTTGAAGGATACACATTTATGGGGCCCATTACTAAGTAGATTTCAGGATGTATGGGTCATGATGAAATTGGGGGTTGTGGGTAATCATCTTCCACAACTATGGAAAAACTTATTGAGGTGGCTATAGCCGAAGAATATGATAAATGTAAAAAGTAACAAACTCATTGTGTAAATGCCAAGTCTAATGCTAAACTCTATGAATGAAAAAAATGGGGTCTACCACCCAAGAAGAATTCGAGGAATCTATAGGTCATATCAAAAGTGGATTGGAAATAGAGTAAAAGTTCTCTAAATGTCACCTCACGGACCTCAAGAATGGTGTCAATGTGGAGATTCTCTAGGAGGTCAAGGGAAATATCATTGATATTCATCCTGTCTAGGATGTACATTTCCAAAGTCTTGTTTTTATGTATTTTCTTATCATGTAACCATTTGATATTGACCTAGTACTGCAGGTTGGTGAAACAAAGGATAGTGTGTAGGCCTAGGTTATAATAGCTGGAGGAATCATCCGAGGTGTATGATGACACGACTCAGGTAGAAGAGTGAGAAGAAGGTGAAGTGGAGGTCGATGCGACGCCTTGGTGATGCTTAACCGGTGGATCTTCTACAGAGGCTGAGGATGAGGATGAGGAGGATGAGGATGAGGATGTTTTTGGCCTTTTGGTTCGAGCCATTAAGGAAGAGTTCTCAGGTTGAGTTCATTGATGGAGGATAAGGGGTGTTTCATGGGTGACGAGCATAGGCCATGAGAGAGGGATGCATGCGGGTGGAGGTGGAGAAGAGGGAAAAGGGGGTGTGGTTTAGTGAAGGAATAAGGTAGGGAGTGTAGTGGTAGATATAGGATAATAGGGTAAGGGTTCAGGTGTTTTCGGTGCTACCGAACTAGAGGAGGGAGATGAGGGGTTGGGTGCATATAGAGGTCGTGATGCTAGGGTTCACAACCTAGATTTTTAAAAAAAGTTATGATATAGTACACAATGTCTACCATTGGTTCAGATCATGTACTATTAATTAAAATGAAATGTTGTTGAAATAGGGTACACATCTAGAATCACTAGTACATGACATATAATGAACAATTTTATCTCAAAATTTGTTCACTCCTTGCATTTAGTTCCTGGCCTACCTAAAACTCTCCTATGACTATCCTAATATGACCTAGTCTAAGATTTATTACCAAGGATTTCCTCCCAATTAGAACTTCCTTTTATGTTGAGAGATTGACTCCATTAACTCTTAATCAAATTTTAGGCGGATGACCTAGCCCTCACAAAAAGGTTCTTGGAAAATTTTCAGTCTTTGACCATTCACATCGAATGGTGGACCACCTTATCTCTGGATTTTGATGGTGTCGTAAGGAAAGACTTGAGTGAATTAAAATTGGATTTTCCATCAATACTTTATATTACCTAGTAATATTTTCAATATTGATTTAAACATTAAAACTTTATTCCTAGGTACAAAGGTACGCCTTTCAATACGCAGATCATGACATTTATTTGTCTTTTTATTTATAGATCCACACACTTTCATATGAAACTCTCCTAATCTATTCTAAGGTGGTTAATTGAAGCATCGTTACTTATCCATCTTTCTTAGAATCCCAATTCAGTTTCTTGATCACCTAAAATCAATAATATGCCATCTCAACTGGGAGATGACATGGTTTCCCATTATCTATTCTAAACGGTATGGTGAATATGGGTGTTTTATAAGCAGTTTGGTATACCCATACTGCATCATCCAGTTTGAGACTACAATCACTTCGATTGGTATTCACAGTTTTTTCCAAAATTTTCTTTACCTCCCTGTTTGATAGTTCAACTTTTCCACTTATTTGTGGTTGTTAGGGAGTTCGAGTGTTGTATCAGATTTCGTACCTTTCTAGAAGTCCTCTCACAGATCAGTTTGTGATGTGTGTTCCTTGACCACTGATGTGTAATCATGGAAATCCAAATCTTTTGGACACATTATTATAATGTTCATGACAACATTTACCTTGTCATGTGGGGTTGCTTCAGCTTCAACCCATTTTTAGACGTAGTTACCGCCAACCAAAATGTATGATTTTCCATAAGTAGGAAATGGTTCCATGAATTCTATACCCCAAACATCAAATATTTCAACTTCCATGATGGGATTATGTGGAATATCATTCCTATTTCCTATATTTCTGGTCCGTTGGAATCTATCACATCATTGGTAGAATCTCTTGAATCTTGGTGCAATGAGTGAAAAAAATACACTTTGTAGAATTTTGGTGATTGTACACTGAAGTCCATGATGTCCTCCATTTTGTGATGTGTGGCACATCTTAATCACATTGTGGGTTTCCTCTCCAGGGATTTATCATCTTAATAAGCTATCTACACAATGATTGAACAATAAGGGATCATCCCAATAGTAATGCTTAGCATATGAATTTTTATTTGATGGTAAGAATGGTCTTGATGTAAAAATGTTGTTCCAAGATAATTTGAAATAGTTGAGAACCATAGTTGAACCTTGATAACGAATATGGTTTCATCTGGAAAGTCTACTTCCATGTCAGCCTCCTCCTCTAGTTTAATGATGGGTAGAGGAAGTCTGAAAAAATTATCCACAATCACATTCTTTGTACCATTAGTATCCTTGATCACAATATCGAATTCTTATAGTTGGAGGATCTAACATATCAGCCTTAGTTTGACATCCTTCTTTCTTATCAAGTACCTAAGAGTAGCACGATCAGTGTGTACAATTAGTTTAAACAACACCAGATAGGATCAGAATTTTTCAATGGAATATAAAATGGCCAAGAGTTATTTATCTATAGTCATATAGTTAACTGTAGATTCAATTTTCATGTGGATTTCATAATAAATGGGATAGAATACATTTCCAATGTGCTATCTAAATACAACCCAAATAACAAGTTCACTGACATCACACATTAGTTCAAATTCCTTATCCCAATTGGGTTCCATGATTACTGGTATTTCTATTTTACTCCTCTTAAATGTATCGAAATATTTCATGTATTCTTCAATGAATTTTAAAGAAACAAATTTTGTAAATAGATGTGTCAATGGATGGGAAACATTAGAAAAATTCTTTATAAATCATGTGAAAAATCCATCATGTCTTAGAAAAATTATAAAACCCTAGGAGGTTAAGGGTTCTAGAAGATGCTTAATGACTTTTATTTTAGTTGGATCTACTTAGAATCCTTCATTGGAGATTTTATGACCAAGTATTATTCCCCATTATATCATGAAATGACATTTCTCCCAATTCATGACTATGCCTTTCTCTAACAGCATTGCAAGAAAAATTATAGATTTTTTAAACAGACTTCAAATGATCTCTCATAGAATGAGAAGTCATCCCTTTTTTTTAGGAATTATTCTTCCATGTCATGAAAAATGTGTGTCATTCATCATTAAAAGGTTTTTGGAGCATTTCACATTCCGAATGAAAATCTTCTGTAAGTAAATGTACAAAGTAGGCATGTGAATGTGGTATTTGGGTAATCAATGTGGTTGACTATAATTTGATTTTATCCTGAATATCTATCAAAACAATAGTAAAATTTATGCCATACAAGTCATTCTAACATCTGATCCATGAAGGGTAACAGAAAATGATCATTTCTAATTTCCACGTTTAGGAATTTATAATACATGTAGACTCTCCATTTGGTGATGGTGCATGTTGAAATCAGTTCATTCTCATATGTTCATTCTTCTATGAGTCCTCCTAAATTTGGAAAAACATTTAAGGCGATCACCCATTAACTATATGAAATAGGAAGGATTATTCCAGCATCTATAAGTTTCAACACTTCCTTCTTAAAGAATTCCTTTATCAGTGGTGTGAGATACCTTTTAGGTTGTCATTTCTTCTTTTCATCTTCTTCGAGTAGGATTATGTGAGTTCATTCAATAGAATTTATCCCTTTGATGTATTCTACTCCCCAAGGAATTGATTTCTTTTGTCTTTTCAAAACGTCAAAAATCTATCTTCTTATAACTAAGATAGTTTAAATATGGTAATGATTGGGAGAGAGTATGGCACTACTAAATCTGATTACTTTAGAGTACTAAGTAGGTTTTTGAGTTCTAGCAGGGGTGGTTGAATGGTGGAGGGGATGAAAGGTGGAACGGTATCCCTCGTGAGAGGTTCAATGAAGCTTAATTCCTCAAAATTGTACTATTCTTCCTTCTTTAAGAGTGACTTGTCACATTCTTCCTCAATGGACATGTATTCATCATTTGTTTGGGTGATAGATATGGCATTGCAATCAACAACATCATCTGATTATTGGGAAGATTTAACTAGGATGAGCACTACCTATTCTTCCCCAATATAGAATATCTGTCATCCTAGGTTCACATCAATTAAATCCTTTCCTTTTGCTAAGAATGACCTTACAAGAATGATAGGGACATTGAATTCTTCTTCCATGACTAGAACTAGGAATTATATTGGGAAGATAAATTTTTGGACTTTAACAAAAACATATTTGAGAATGCCCCTTGAATATTTCACTGATCGGTCAGCTATCTGCAGTCCTACTCTCGTTTTTTTGAGTTCTTGGAGTCCTAGCTTATGGAAAACACTCATAGGCATTAAGATGATGTTGTCTCTAATATCGCATAGGGATCTTCCTAACATGCATTCTTCTAGATTATAAGGAGTTTAAAATCTTCTAGGATCTATCATTTTCAAGAAGATTTTTTATTTCACAATAGTAGAACATTCCTCATTTAAAGATATCACCTCAAGATCATCTATTTTTCTTTTGTTGGATAGTAGATTATTGATAAACTTTTCATAAACTGGCATCTGGGAAATGGATTATATGAATGGTATGTTGATGTGCAGTTTCTTGAACATTTCTAGGAACTTCTTGTGTTGTACCTCATATCTACCTTATCTTGATCTCTCATGTAAGGTAAGATATGTCTTGTATGGAGGTGGGGAAAAATAAATCGGTTCCTTTGGATGCTCATGGGTTTCATTTTTCTTAGCTGTTAATTATTCTTAAGGTGTAGTGGAGATGGTCTTATCAACTTCCTCATCTTCTATTGGTTGCTTCTTATACTCTTCCAATTGCCATCCATTTCTTCTTCTTGGTTGTTGAATTTCCAAAACATTCCCACTTTTTAGTACTACCACCTTGTCTTCCTCCCTTGAGTATGTTTCAATGTTACTAGGTAATGATTCTTATAGTCTATCATAAAAGTTCTTTGCGATATGACCCATTTGAATCTCATGATTCTTTAAAATATCTCTTTGGTTTTTTCATTTATTTCACTTGAGTTTTCATTCTTTGAACTGATTTTTGGTTGAAAGTTGCTTGGATATTTTCCAAGTTACATTGAGGAGGAGGAGGTGGTTATTGAGGTTTGGTATGGATAGTGTACAATTGTTGTTCAAGTATTTGCATGAAGGGATGTTGTGGCATATTCTACTAAGGTCTTAGTACTAGGTTCATCAGTGGATACCTTTGTGGTTCTTAATTTTAAAATTTTGGTTGAAAACTTTGTTGAAAATATCCTTGACTTCTTTGAGGTTTCTACTGAGCAGGCCTCTACTGGTAATATTGTTGCTGCTGTTGAAATGGATGGTTCTGTTGAATGTAATTAGCATAATTTCAATCCTATTGATCTTCAAATCCTGCCTTACAATCTTGATAAAGATATGGGCCATCGAATATCTCACATGATTGAGTCTCCATTACTAGAGTAGGACAGGGTTGGGGTTTTGTATTTGGCATTTAAAATAACTCAATCTTCCTTATGAGTGCTTCAAATTGCACTGGTAGTCTGGTGCTCTCATCTACCTAGTGGAAACCATGATGTGGTGGTCCATAATCACTTTCACATATTCTATAATTGTGTGAAATGTCATTGAGAATTGATATTCTGACCTCTGGGGTATTAAACATTAATCCTACATCAGTTGTAGCATTGACACCAATTCGTACAAGTAGTTTGAGCCATTGTTAGATTGTATTCAATTGAATCCACATATCCAATCCATGGTGTGGACACTTCCACATGAGCTCTTTGAATTGGTCCCACAATTCTAATGCCGATTTCCATAAATTTTTACAAAGTTTTGGGTGTCGTTCTAGATCTTTCAGGTCTGGATTGGTGGAAAATAATTGTCTAATTTTTTTGGGCGAGATCGTCCCAAGTCATAATTGTATTTGGAGCATATATTTTTAGAAAGTCTTTAGATATTTCTTGTAAAGAGAATGGTAAGACACTTATTATAGTCACATATGAAGAGACTACCTAGTTTTGAAAGGTATCACAAAATTCTTGGAAGTTGGAAATGTGCTCTTCTGGGTCTTTGCTCCGAAGGCCACTGAATTGTCCCATGTTCTGGATCATGGGAATGAGTCCATGTTTAATCTCTAATGTGTGAGATTGAATGAGGGGATGTAATATTCTTGGGGTTTCACCATGGATTGATGGAAATCCATTATCCATGATGGTTTTCTCTTGATTCATCGAGAATTACCCTAGAATTACTTGATGAGGGTTTGGTGGTTTGGGTCCCACTAGATGGTGTTGTTCAGCCATTGCTAACCGGAGGTGTGGAAAAAGATATCTTTTGATCTCATGATCAAAAGATAATGGTTTTTTAACTCAAGGATCCTTGAATGAGTCAATAGACCATGGTACATACATTATAAAATGAAAAAACGAGGATTCAAGGGTGTCTTGAAAGAAAAGGAAAGAAAGGGGGGAGGTAAAGGTAATCCTAGATCTTGCACTAGAGGGTTCTAAAAAGTACAGTGTTTCTCCCTGGCAGTGACACCAGAATATGGCGTGCCTGCATGAATCGTTGAATTCGTACAGGAATTGTTCATATTATATTTATTTTTTTCCTCAAAAATTACTTACCACATAGGCCTAGTAGAGTAAAAGTACATGTTCGATCCCATTAGGAGAAAGTTATCTCTTTGGATGTTACTGGCATGAGACCCTTTGATTGGAGTACTTTTGAGTTTTTATGGTTTAGGAGTTATTAAATCTATGGTTTAAGGTTATTTAAAATGATTTAAGATGGGTAATGATCAATTTCAAGTATCTATTAAAAGGATGAATTCAATTCTAACCTTGGTAGGGTCCTAAGGTTTATGCTGCAAAGCAAACAGCAATCGTTAGTTGACATTGGTCAAGTCACCTAGTTCTACCCAGAAAGTGACTATTCTGTGATCGGAAGATAGTAATAGCCTATGTGCTTTATGTTTTGATTCTATGGAATAAATTATCCTAGGATAGTGTTCATAGTCTAGTTTACTTTAATCGGGATAGGGTTTTCCATTTGAATATCCTGTGATCAGGGACATCCACATGAATTGAATAGAATTTTATTATTTATCCCGATTACTAATACATCAGGGTTTCCAAAATTATATTTAAATATTTATTATTAGTGAAGATACATCTACTCTTGATCCCTACCCCTGAGTGTTTTAGCTACTAATTATGGGAGGAGAAAAGAATAAATAACTAGAAATCATGCTTGACATGTGGAATTAATTTAAAATAAAACATTTCTTAATCATGAAATGGTTTGAAGTTACTAAATATAAAACAAGTATGAAAATGAGGTTTATAAAAGAAAAATAATAATTCTAATAAAAATGCTTACTTGAAATTATAAGCAAAAATGGATTTAACATGTGTTCTTTGAGAGTCGAAGATGAACAATGGAAAGCGATGTGATGGGAATTGAAAGCATTAAATAAAAACAAAATCCATAGATCTTTTAATTGAAATAAAATATGAAACAATGAATAAATTTGGGTTTTATAGGGAAGGGGACAAGGGAAGCTTGAATGGAACAAAAATAGGGAAATGTATCTGCTATGGGGGTCCTCCAATGCTCTATTGGGCCACTATATATATAAGAAAAATGGGTCACATGTGTAAAGGATTACATATCCTATAACCTCAATCCTTGTTAATATTTTTATATTTTCTACATCTGATCTGTATCCATGTATATATTACCTGAAATCCAAATTTTACCATTTACACATTGTGTACAGAGTACTCACAATGTGTAGTGGCCTTCTAGCTGTTCGTTCAGAGAAATTTTCTCATTCAACAGCTCTGAATGAGGTCACATCGTGTTTGGAGTAGTCACGATGTGAACATTCTTCTTTCTCTACTGACTTCATGAATTTGTTCATAGCTTGTTTCATGGCTTGTCACATGTTGTGAAATCCTATTAAACCACGTTTAATGCTGATTCACGATGTGTAATAGGTGAATTTTTTACTTTTTATGCATTTATCCTACTGAATCATGTGAATCATCCTTCCTTTTACTACAAGAAAACTGCCGTTTAGCGGTGGTTTTTTCATGGCGGTTTTTAAAACTGCCGCAAAATGCGTTTCGGGCCGCCATTTCGCTGCGGTTTTTAAACCGCCGCGAAAAAACTTCCGCGAAATGCCAAAAAAAATATTTTTTTTATTTTTTTTATTTTTTTTAATTTTATTTGAGGATTAGTGGTGGTTTTTTAAAAAACCACCGCGAAATAGCAGCGGTTTCGGTAAAACCGCCGCGAAATGAAATGAAAAAATAAAAAACAGGAGAAACCCCAAAATCACTAAAACGACAATAACGTTTGATCCGGGCGTCCGTTGAAGTGCCACGACCAGTCAAATCGAAGCTCATGAAAAGATATAGAGTCACATATAATCAAAACCATGAGACGGTCTAAGGTACAGAAGATATTAGAGTTATAAGAAAGTTGAAAAAAGTTCTCCAACTTCAAACGACCATAACATTCACTTTGGGTGTCCGTTTGGGCTCTACCACATATCAAATCGAAGCCAGGGACGAGAGCTATGCACCAATTCAACACAAGCAAGCTTTTGTCATGTTTTTTGACCCCAAAAACCCCTCCGAGTGCCTCTAAAACCCCATTTCTGTCACCGGTGACCCGTCAAACTTGTCTTCAAATGGACCTAACTTTCGATCAGCGTGTCAGTTTGGCCTCCTCCACCTTCCAGATCATAGCTCGTTCCATGAGCTTCAGTTTGACTGGTCACGGCGCCCACATGCACTCCTAGATCATATGTTATGGCCTTTTTTGTGGGTATCGGGTTTGTTATGTTTTTCAATGCCTCGTTTCTAGCACCCGTTCCCCGTTAGCTTTTTTTTAAATGGTCATAACTTCCGATCCGCCTGTCCATTAGGACTCTTTCACCCTTCAGGTCAAAGATCGTTTCAGGATCATTGATTTGACAGGTCGCGGATCTAAAACGGACTCTCGGATCATAAGTTATCTCCGTTAATGTGAGTCCAATGTTTTTGTCTCTTTATGACCATTTTGACGGGTTTTAACGGTTGCTCCATTTATTACTGTTTATTTGGGTTTCCATGACTTGTTATCTTTATCAATGGTTTTTTATGGGTTATTATGATGATTATGTTGAATTATTAAGGAGTTTTCCAGAGTTGTCACGAGTTTTCAAGCGTTCTAATTCTTTCTAATGCCTCATTCTTCATATGCTTCTCCATCCATTTTCAAGCGTTTTCATGATTTTTCATCCCTTATCACGTCTTTTCATACTTTTTCATGTGTTTCCTATATTATTTATTATTTATTATTTATTATTTATAATATACTTTAATTTATTTATTATCTATTATTTGTAACTGGTTATTTATTATTTATTATTTATTATTTATATTTATTAATTATTTATGTTTATTTATTATTTATTATTTATATTTATTTATTAGTTATTATTTATCAGTTATTATTTATTATTGATTATTGATTATTTATTATTTACTATTTATATTTATTTATTATTTATATTTATTTATTATTTATTATTTATTATTTATATTTATTTATTATTTATTATTTATTATTTATATTTATTTATTATTTATTATTTATTATTTATTATTTATATGTATTTATTATTTATATTTATTTATTATTTATTATTTATTATTTATATTTATTTATTGTTTATTGTTTATTATTTATATTTATTAATTATTTATTATTTATATTGATTTATTATTTATTATTTATTATTTATTACTCATTATTTATTATTTATTATTTATATTTAATTATTAATTATTAATTATTAATTATTATTTATTATATATTATATATTATTTATAAATTATTAATTATAAATTATAAATTATTAATTATTAATTATTATTTATATGTATTTATTATTTATATCTATTTATTATTTATTATTTATTATTTATTATTTATATTTATTTATTATTTATTATTTATTTTTATTTATTATTTATTATTTATTATTTAGTATTTATATTTATTTATTATTTATTATTTATTATTTATATTTATTATTTATTATTTATTATTTATTATTTATTATTTATTATTTATTATTTATTATTTATTATTCATTATTGATTATTGATTATTCATTATTGATTATTGATTACTTATTATTTATTATTTATATCTATTATTTATTATTTATTATTTATTATTTATTATTTATTATTTATTATTTATATCTATTATGTATTTATTATTTATTATTTATTATTTATTATTTATATCTATTATTTATTATTTATTATTTATTAGTTATTAGTTATTATTTATATCTATTATGTAATTATTATTTATTATTTATTATTTATTATTTATTATTTATTATTTATTATTTTTTATTTACATTTATTATTTATATTTATTAATTATTTATGTTTATTTATTATTTATTATTTGTTATTTATTATTTATTATTTATTATTTATTATTTATTATTTATATTTATTTATTATTTATTAATTATTAATTATATTTATTTTTTATTTTTTATTTTTTATTTATATTTATTTATTATTTATTATTTATATTTATTTATTATTTATTATTTATATTTATTTATTATTTATTATTTATATGTATTTATTATTTATTATTTATTATTTATTATTTATATTTATATTTATTTATTTATTATTTATATTTATTTATTTATTATTTATTATTCATTATTCATTATTTATTATTTATTATTTATTATTTATATCTATTATTTATTATTTATTATTTATTATTTATTATTTATATCTATTATATATATATTATTTATTATTTATTATTTATTATTTGCATTTATTATTTATATTTATTAATTATGAATTATTAATTATTAATTATTAATTATTAATTATTTATTATTTATTATTTATTATTTATTATTTGTTAATTATTATTTA